>JARJEE010000030.1:10000-5501877 GCA_030180105.1 Hyles lineata
GGTCCTTCGAGCCGGATGTATTAAAGGAAGAACCGTGCCCTCCAAGTGAAGTAAACAGTGAGTAATGAACAGTTATTAGTTAGTAGTGAACAGTGAGTAGTAAACAGGGAACAGTGAGTAGTAAACAGTGAACAGTGAGTAGTGAATAGTGAGTGCCAAGTGAAGAACGTTACGCCGCAGTGGACAAGTGACAACGGCGACATCTAGCGGCAGTCTACACCGCACAACGGAACTTAGTGGTGGTATATTATGGACCGATACTGTGAGTACAATTAATCATTTCTAGAAGTGTCAGTGCAACAAGAAGAAAACAAAGTGATATAATAGGACATTGAACTCTGTAAAAAATCAGTGTTATACGGGGCTTAGAATAATCCACAAAAAAAAACGACGATACGGGGAATCTATGCCCGATTTTTTGGAACCATAGTTCATACGCTCAAACAAATAACATAGTCATCAATTTGGTCTTATCTGGAAATAGTCTATTAAATATTATCACAAAATGGAAGCAGAGTTAAGAATCATGGAGGATTTGAAGGATCAAATAATAAGAGGAAGGAGTAATTTCAAAAAATCCCCAAAAGACAGAATAACAGAATCGTACGTCAAAGCGAGGTTAGAAGGGTTGGAAGAATTAATAGAGAAGTTCTCTAAGAGGCACGAAAACATAATCAGCACGTATACAGCCGAACAAACAAATACTTACACAAAGAACGAAACATTTTACGATGGTTATGAAACTTATTTGATGTTTAAAGGAGAGTTGAAGGCAGCATTCGACAAATTAAGACCTAAATCACCGGTTACCGTCGATGCGAATAAAACCAATCACAAAGAGTCGTTTGTGAGGTTACCTAAAATATCGATTCCAGTTTTTACGGGACGATATGGAGAATGGTCAGCGTTCAAAGACCTCTTCACGTCATTAGTACACGCTAACCCGGCATTGGATGATGTACAGCGCCTACACTACCTGAAGACTCAACTAAAAGGAGAAGCAGAACAATTAATTCGACAAATTCCGACTATAGCAAATAACTATAAAAAGTGTTGGGACTTATTACAAAATCGCTATGACAATAAAAGATATATGTCAAATTGTATTCTTAAACGCTTATTTAGTCAACGGTCTATGAATTGTGAATCTGCTCACTCTTTAAAAGAACTCGTAGATACTACGTCAGATTGTATTCACGAATTGTCAAATTTAGGTATAAAAGATTACGGAGATTTAATCATTGTTTATATTTTATGCTCGAAGCTAGATATTGAAACACGTAAGCAGTGGGAACTCCACGTTAATACTTTTACAGAGGGGTTGCCATCATTCGCGCTATTCAAAGAGTTCTTAGAGTCGCGATACCGTGCATTGGAATTTGTCGAACCCAGTAGAAATAAATTAAATAGTCCAAAGTCTCGCAGTAGTGAAGGTCCTAAAGTATTACATAATACTGAATTAAAGGTAATTTGTCCTCATTGCACTGAACGCCATAAACTATTTTCATGTCAAAAATTTGCCAAGGAAAATATTCAAGGTCGTAGAGACATAGTCAAATCGTTGAGACTTTGTTTCAATTGCCTTGGTAATAATCACACTAACAGTAATTGTAGGGTACCAACGAGATGTCGCATATGTAAACGCAAACACCACACACTTCTTCACGACACTACCAATCCACCTGGCGGGGCATCTTCAACCGACACCACAGAGAGAGACCAACACCCGGAACTATCTTCATCGACGAACGAGACCACACAGATCGTTAGCAATTTTGTGACTGGAAATTTGCAAACGTTATTAGCCACAGCCTTGATAAAAGTTGAGTCAACAAATGGACATCCTCAGGTATTAAGAGTTTTGCTGGACCAAGGGTCACAGGCATCCTTTATATCTGAAGCGGCAGTGCAATTGCTGAGATTAAAGAAAAATCGCGCTACTAGTTTGATTTCAGGCTTAGGCGGAGGTCGAAGTGGTTTAACCACGAAGTACGTGGTTAAGGTTAATGTTCAATCACTACACGACCCATCCTTTCAATTGCAAATTCAAGCTCATGTTTTAAACACAGTCACTTCAATTCTTCCAGAAAGGAAATTTATCCTGCCTACTTGGACAGACTTAAAGCACCTCAATCTTGCCGATCCACAATACAATGCACCTAACAAGATAGACATGTTATTAGGAGCCGAGGTATATTGTAGTATTCTGAAAGAGGGATTGATCAAAAGTCCTTGTGGTAAAACAATTGCTCAGGATACGCACCTCGGATGGGTATTATCGGGTCAAGTAGAGGGTTACAATGAGAGAGAGCAAAAATCGCATAACGTTATAGTAAATACGCACGTGCAGATAGAAGAAGGCAATGAATTATTGAAAAGATTCTGGGAACTGGAAGGCGAAATAAAATCGACCGACAAAGTATTGACACTGGAAGAGCAAGCATGTGAAGAGCATTATAAAGCAACTACATCTCGAGATGATTCTGGAAGATATATAGTAGAATTGCCTTTCCGAACGGAAATGAACGAAATTACAGAAGCAACGTATGGAAATACACGATCTGTGGCAGTAAGAAGACTTTTAAGTTTAGAAAAAAGATTAGACAAAGACAAACAAGCTAAACAAAACTATTCGCAAGTATTAGAGGAATACCTCAGTTTGGGACACATGGAACAAATACCTAACGAGCAGAAGAGTACTGGAAAAGTATGGTTGCCTCATCACGCTGTAGTTCGAATGGACAAAACAACAACGAAGACAAGAGTAGTGTTTAACGCTTCGGACAGGACTGCCAATGGAATATCGCTGAATGATACTTTGATGGTAGGCCCAACTATACAACCAGAGTTACGCCACATTATTATGCGGTGGCGTATGTTTCCAATATGCATGGTAGCCGACATTGTAAAAATGTACAGACAGATTAAGCTGGCGGAAAAGCATGCAGACTTTCAAAGAATCGTCTGGAGAGCAGATGTGGAGTCAGACATCCAAGAATATCGACTACTAACAGTAACTTTTGGCACATCCTGCGCTCCATACTTAGCTATAAAGACCCTTCAACAAGTCGCCGAAGACGAAGGGAATGATTTTCCTTTAGCTTCTTCCCGAATCAAAACAGATTTCTATGTTGACGACTTAATAACAGGATGTTATAGCGAAGAAGAAGCAGTTAATCTGTATCACCAAATGAATGCTTTACTAGGGAAAGGAGGATTTACCCTACAAAAATGGGCGAGCAATAAAATCGAATTATTAGAGGGCTTGAATGCCGATACGGGATATGATAAAGAAATTCGAGAAGATGATGTTAGTAAAATTTTGGGCCTCTCCTGGAATCGACGAACAGATAACTTTGATTATTCAATCAATTTGCAACTCGATACGCCCACACCGACCACAAAACGGCAAATTATTTCCGAAATTTGTCGTCTGTACGATCCTTTGGGATGGATAGCGCCGTGTGTTATTACTGCAAAGGTGTTTATACAAAGACTCTGGATTGCTGGGGTCGATTGGGATGAGAGAGTTCCAGAAAATCTTTTGACTGAATGGGAGCTTTACAGAAAAGATTTGCCCAAGTTAGCAAATTTTCACATCCCGCGCTGGGTCCACACTACGAATACGGACAAACTAGTCGAACTCCACGGATTTAGCGACGCGTCTAACTCAGCTTATTCAGCAGTCATATATTTACGGGTTATCTCAGCAGATGGAGAAATAAAGACTCATTTAGTGACGGCCAAAACAAAGGTCGCGCCGATCAATCAAGTGTCGATTCCAAGACTGGAATTATGTGGAGCAGTGATGTTGGCGAGATTACTTCGCGAAGTAGCAAAAATATTAAATATAAATAAGACAAACATACATGCATGGACCGACTCAACAATTGTACTGGCATGGTTAAACGACCATCCAAGCCGTTGGAAGACTTTCGTCGCCAATCGTACTTCAGAAATTTTAACTACGCTAGATTCATCTCAATGGTCTTACGTTCAGTCTAAGGAAAATCCTGCAGACTGCGCATCACGAGGAATTACCCCGACTGAACTGATAAGTAATCATCTGTGGAAGAACGGGCCGAATTGGCTTTGTAACCTCGACATTGTATACGGAAAACCCCTATCCATATGTACCAAAACGGATCTAGAAACGAGAAACATTAAAATCCATAGCGTGGTAATGGAGGATCAGTTCGATACATATATATGTTCAAAATTTTCAAAATTGCGAAAACTTATCCGCGTGATCGCATATTGCAGACGTTTCTTATGCTTGCGATCGCCTAAGACAAAACCGTTACCTTATTTAACAACAGTTGAAATGCAAGAATCTCTTGCCACATGCATTCGACGGCATCAAGCTCAGATGTTTAGCGAAGAAATCGCAAGCCTCCTAAAAAATCAAACACTCAATAAGAAAAGCCAATTGATTGCTCTCAATCCATTTCTGGACGACAAAGGAATACTGAGAGTGGGGGGTCGAATCACGAATTCGGACTTACCCGACCACAGCAAACATCCGATCATAATATCTGGAAATTCGTATTTAGCGAAACTTATAGTAGAAGACGCTCATCAAAAACCGTTGCACGGTGGTGCCCAACTGACTTGTAATTATGTTCGTATGAAGTATTGGCTCACTAAGCTAAAGACCTTGGTTCGGAGTCACATACACAATTGCGTCCAGTGCATTCGCTACGCTGGCACTTTGAAGAATCAGCTGATGGGTCAGTTACCGTCATGTAGAGTGACGCCTAACAAACCGTTTCTTAATACAGGTGTGGATTACGCCGGACCTGTTAATATCAGAGTTACCAAGGGTAGAGGTCAGAGATCTTACAAAGGCTACATCTGTCTTTTTGTTTGCATGAGTACGCGAGCAGTTCATTTAGAAGCGGTCACAGATCTCACGACACAAGGATTTCTGGCTGCCTTCAAGCGGTTCATAGCCCGACGAGGTCGCTGTAACCATCTTTGGAGCGATAATGGCACAAATTTTGTTGGAGCCGCCAAAGAACTCAAGAACTTATTCATCAGTGAACATTCCGCATTTTGTAACGAAATCGCTAGGACTCTAGCGAATAACGGAACCGAATGGCATTTTATCCCCCCACGCGCGCCTCATTTCGGCGGACTTTGGGAAGCGGGGGTAAAAAGTACCAAACATCATCTGCGCCGTGTAATCGGAGAAACCACTCTCACGTACGAAGAAATAGCGACTCTACTCTGCCAAGTGGAAGCCTGTCTGAATTCAAGACCATTATCCGTAATGAGTTCAGACCCCTCGGACGCGGCGCCATTGACTCCGGGTCATTTTTTGATAGGAGAACCTTTAATTTTGGCGCCAGATCATAGTTATGAAATTTCCCAAGTTAGCACTCTTCGTCGTTGGCAACTTACACAACGTATGCTACAACATTTTTGGCGACGTTGGTCCCAAGAATATTTAACTGGATTTTTCCAAAGGTATAAGTGGAACGTAAAAACGTCCCAACCAAGGGTTGGTGATGTAGTGTTAGTGCGAGAGGACAATTTACCTCCAGCTAAATGGCTTTACGGTAGGATCGAAAAAATTCATCCCGGTAAAGACAATATTTCCAGAGTTGTCACTCTACGCTGTAAGGACTCTTTGATTAAACGAGCAACCTCGAAGCTTTGCCCATTACCAGTCCATAATGATTAAATTTCCAGTTGATTTGTAATGTTATTTATAATTAGGTTGTGAGTTAACTTTTATTTTTTATAATCTACACAAATGTTATAGCTATCGATTTACAGTCCACGTTTCAATTATTTGATTGTGTTGGTAAAACTGATTGTATGCTAACTGAACTATTGTAAAGCGGTTAGAATTAAGTGTACGTTAAGAACTATTCGTCCTTGGTGGGCGGTATGTATAATTTGATTGGAAATTGTCTTGACGCCAATAGATGGCGCTTGTACTACTTGAGTTAAGATCAATATCCTTGTTTTGTTACAACAATACTAGATGGCGCCAGTAGTCATAAATATTAGTTTATTCCTTTTGCCAAGAGGTGGCGCCACTTAAAAAATAGATCGCGGTAGCGTTTGGTTCACAACTGTTGTATAAATAGCGATGGAAATTTCGAATAAATTGTCTCCTACGTTCCGAAAGTGTAGTTTCATTTACCTGTGGTGTGAAGTCGTACATGCGTTTTAAGATATTATAAAAATGAAATCGATGGATTTCCCCGATGTATTATGACATCAATATTTCACATAAATAATTACTTGTTTTAAGAATACACGTAATGTTATTGTTCGTTGGTAGAAGACGTTCATGCATTAACTTCTAGATTTCAAAAACAAAACTTTGTTTTTGTTTTTGTTTTTGTTTTTGTTTTTGTTTTTGTTTTTGTTTTTGTTTTTGTTTTTGTTTTTGTTTTTGTTTTTGTTTTTGTTTTTGTTTTTGTTTTTGTTTTTGTTTTTGTTTTTGTTTTTGTTTTTGTTTTTGTTTTTGTTTTTGTTTTTGTTTTTGTTTTTGTTTTTGTTTTTGTTTTTGTTTTTGTTTTTGTTTTTGTTTTTGTTTTTGTTTTTGTTTTTGTTTTTGTTTTTGTTTTTGTTTTTGTTTTTGTTTTTGTTTTTGTTTTTGTTTTTGTTTTTGTTTTTGTTTTTGTTTTTGTTTTTGTTTTTGTTTTTGTTTTTGTTTTTGTTTTTGTTTTTGTTTTTGTTTTTGTTTTTGTTTTTGTTTTTGTTTTTGTTTTTGTTTTTGTTTTTGTTTTTGTTTTTGTTTTTGTTTTTGTTTTTGTTTTTGTTTTTGTTTTTGTTTTTGTTTTTGTTTTTGTTTTTGTTTTTGTTTTTGTTTTTGTTTTTGTTTTTGTTTTTGTTTTTGTTTTTGTTTTTGTTTTTGTTTTTGTTTTTGTTTTTGTTTTTGTTTTTGTTTTTGTTTTTGTTTTTGTTTTTGTTTTTGTTTTTGTTTTTGTTTTTGTTTTTGTTTTTGTTTTTGTTTTTGTTTTTGTTTTTGTTTTTGTTTTTGTTTTTGTTTTTGTTTTTGTTTTTGTTTTTGTTTTTGTTTTTGTTTTTGTTTTTGTTTTTGTTTTTGTTTTTGTTTTTGTTTTTGTTTTTGTTTTTGTTTTTGTTTTTGTTTTTGTTTTTGTTTTTGTTTTTGTTTTTGTTTTTGTTTTTGTTTTTGTTTTTGTTTTTGTTTTTGTTTTTGTTTTTGTTTTTGTTTTTGTTTTTGTTTTTGTTTTTGTTTTTGTTTTTGTTTTTGTTTTTGTTTTTGTTTTTGTTTTTGTTTTTGTTTTTGTTTTTGTTTTTGTTTTTGTTTTTGTTTTTGTTTTTGTTTTTGTTTTTGTTTTTGTGAACAACAAAAATACAAGTGAAGCTAATATAAAGCGTGTAAAAAGTAGCATTACCAATAAAATTAAACCTTCATAATTTGTAAGCAAACAAATATGAGTTATTAAAAAAAGACGTGTGACAATCGGAGACTGCCTCGGTAAAGCTATTGCATAGCATTTTTTATCAACTTCTGTAATTATAATTATTTATTTATTTTATTTATGCAGTATTTTTTTCTTTTGTTTTTCTTTGATATTAATTGTACAGATATTCACTGTTGTACGTGCGAGCTTCGTAGAGTCGTACCATGAAGTAAATACAAAGAGGAGGTGTCCTAACGCCGAAACTCTAAGCAGGCATGAGTCACCAGATTGCGGGGCGAAGAGGGGGATTACGCATGCGCAGTAACGCCGATACAACCAATGCCATCTAGAGGCGAGTTGTTGAACTAAAGAGACAAGCGTGACATTTAAAAAAGTAATTAAAAGTGCTGCTATTCATCGATAGATGGCAAAATAAATATCGAAAAAGGTTAGATTACAATTAATCACGCAATAGCTTTGAAATTGGCATTTAAAAATATCTGGATTCGGTCTCCGCGCTCAAGGCCCGCGATAGAAGCTATGCAATAGCTTATAACTATGCCGGAATTAGGCACCCTGACCTTATTAAAATTTTACTATTCATATTTTGCTCTTTGTAAGTGTATTTTTAGTATATTTCGGAATTTTGGTAGTAGATATTATAATCCGATGTGTATACTCTCCTTAAATAAATATCGTCGAAGTTGTAACAGTTTCATAATATCTCCGTAACAAAATAATTATTTTTATCTGGAGTGATGGAATAGAATATAAGGTGGATAAAATAGGACAGAAGAATATAGGACGGGATTGGATAAGCAGTATAGCCTCCTAGCGCCCAGAGATTATTGGAGCTCGTACTTATTATGGCCCAAATGTCCTTTTTGAAAAACATAATTGTAAAACCCGTTACAGCCTAAGTTGAATTTTTCACTTTAGTTTTATCCATTTGAAGTGAGACTTTCAGTGCTATGTTGTGGTAGTCCATTGATGCTTCTACATCGATTGTTGTTTCGTGTATTTCACTCTTTCACTGGTCTTCGATTGATAGCTGTAACTGCATACCTCTCCTCACTTCATGCCTCGGCTCTCTAGCGAGTTGGAGGGCTGTAGTTGCTATTTCTAGTTGATAATTGTTAGTTTACCGGTTGCTGGTCGCTAGTTGCTAAATGCTGGTTGTTGTTTGTAAGTCTGTGGTAAATTTATAAAAGGATTTTATATAAAAACCTATTATTTAATTTAGTTTGAGCATAACATAGTATGGTTGGATTTAATTCAGGTAATTACAGCTCAGTATACGGTATAAAGGGGGACGGTGATTTGAGAATGATGAAATCAAGTTTGAAACTGACATATTTATTTTTCAATAACAACTAATATCACAATTTTTACATCGTTAACATGCTTTATTTACACGCACACTCACACACACATATAACGCATGTACGCGCACTGGTCATCGCGCCGCTCCGCGGGCGTAATAACATTAATTATAATTTGTAAGTATGGTTGCGCGTCGCTCACACTAGCACGGGCACGCGGCGCGGCCTGGCGCGGCGGCGCGCGCGCTATAAGGGCAGCTCGGCGCCCACCACCGCCACGGCCACGCCCGCCGCCGCCGGCGCCGACCCGCCCGCGCCGAATGCCGGCACGCCCGCGCGCCGCGCCGCCAGCCGCCGCGCGTCCAGCCGCACGCCGTTCTCCTCCGCGCAGCCCGCGCCGCGCAGCCGCGGGAACAGCGCACTGTCCTCCGTCTGCACTTGTCGGTCCGCACACGTCCCTCGATCTGTTCGCATGTTATGTATATCTCAAAAACTCGCCGTCACTCGTAGGCCGAGCGCACTCGTATAGACTGATGAAAAAAAAAACGCACCAGGTTCGTTGAGAGTGGATAGGTCCGTGGAAGGCGTGAGGTCTGGCGCGCGAGGCAGCGGCGCGGTGCCAACGAGCGCGGCGCACACGGCTCCTCCCGCGGCGCCGCCCGTGCCGCCCGCGCCGCCGCGCCAC
Organism: Hyles lineata; assembly: GCA_030180105.1. Classification (NCBI taxonomy): domain Eukaryota; kingdom Metazoa; phylum Arthropoda; class Insecta; order Lepidoptera; family Sphingidae; genus Hyles; species Hyles lineata. Next base: position 19,396 of record JARJEE010000030.1, read on the forward strand.
CGCGCCGGCATCAAGCTGGCGCGCACGTTGCGCTCCGGACGCACCAATATGATGTACACCTGCCACACAAAAGCGTACTCGCAGTGGCACCCCACAATCCTTTTGCAGAGCGGAGTGTGACGGCCTCACCTTGGGTGAAAATAGGCAGACGAGGGTGACGCTGGCGCTGAGCGAGATGGTGATGGCCATGCTGGTGACCCGCAGCGGCACGTGGCTCGCGGTGCCGAAGTACAGAGGCACGAACGCGAGCCAGATCACGCACGTCGTGTACATGGTGAAGCCTACACGCAAAAACTTGATTAAAGATATATCACCGAAACATTTTCAACCCGCGCTCTAATAACTTTACCGATATGTTTGCTTTCATTGAACGCTTCGGGAATCTTTCTGGTGAGCACGGCGTACACGGTGCACACGAGGATCAGCACCACAGGGTAGAAGAAGGCGATGGTGTAGGAGGCGTCCACGTAGGAGTCGCACACGAGCATGTTGTCCTCGCGCGTGGGGTAGTGGTGGATGGCGCGCGCCGGCGACACGATCTGCCACACCACCACGATCACCACCTGCGCACACGCAATCAACTCGCAGCGTCAGGCGCAGCCGCGTTTACATTCGTTTACTTACACTGACACCACTGTTCCAAAGTCCACTCACCTGAATGGACACGAGTGCAGAACATATGAGAAGTTGAGACTTTGGCGAAATGAGCGATGGCCTGCGCGCAGAGTGTTTACTAGCGTCAAATATGCGCGCTATCCGATTAGTTTTAGTGAGCAGCGCCGCGTACACTACCGTGAAGCAAAATCCGGTACCGAACCTGTTCGTGACAAACGAATATCATTATTTTAAGTAACGCACAATATCTTGTAACGCACGACAGCGGCGGTTACTCACCGTTGCAGCGCGCACAGCACATCAGTGGGACGAAAGACGAGCGCGAAGGTGACGAGGTAGCACATGAGGATGCCGGCCAGCAGCACGAAGGAGAGCTCGCGGCCGCTGGCGCGCACCACCGGCGTGTCGCCGCGCGCCGCCCACACGCACGCCACGAACCTGCAACACACACACAGTGAGCACACGCGCGGGGTCTGCGCAGCGCACAGTCCCGCACACGCACGTTGTGAGCACGATCCCGAGCGACGAGAACGTCATGGCGGCGATGGCGGCGTGCGAGTCGGGCCGCAGGTACAGCTCGGGCACGGGCGCGCAGCGTGTGCGCGTCGCGTCCGGCAGCGCGCCCCACGCGCACTCCACGCACGCCGTCTCCGACACCGGCGACCGGATCTACACGCACAACATCCGACATATATTAGCACACGCGTGTGAATCATCTTTGGTTAGCTTTATGTGGACGTGGGCAGGCTCACCTCATATTGAGTGCAGTTAAAACAGTGCCAACAGCAACTCTCTCCCTCCACGTACTGTTTGGCCTGACCCAGCTCGCACTCGGCGCTGCACACGGACTCGGGCGGTCGGGGCTCTTCCCACTTGAATTGAATTTCTAAATGAAAAACATACGCTTTATAAACGCCAGTGAGGGTGCAGCGGTGAGGGTGGCAGCGATGGGAAGAGTGCACACGCACCGGTCATGTCGAGCTCCAGCTCTCCGTCGAGGTAGCGGCCCACCTTCAGCCAGCGGTACACACCGCGCGCCACCTGCTTGAAGTGCAGGATATTGTAGCGCGCGGGCCCGTCACCGTTGCCGTCGAAATGGAACTCGTCGCCGCTGAGTCCTGAGAGCGTATTAAGTGTGTTAGAGCCGGGTCGGAGCCGCGCGAGAGCACTCAAAGGGATTCAGTGTACGAGAGGAGACCTATGAAGCGCACTTGTCGCAGGTAGCGCAGCAGCGTGGCGCCGCTCGCCGGCCGCATCGCGTCGCACAGACCAGGCTTGCCGCCGCACAGGTCCATGTGCATGTCTCTGAAATTGCATTTGTCTCGTTAATACACATATAGCGCGGAGCGTCAGTGAGTCGCAGTGGCGCTGCGCCGACCTACACACACACACACCGCGCCGCGTCACCTGATAGCGTGAACGAACGCGAGCACGGCGTCCGCCACGAACTGCAACTGCGCCTCGAACTCCGTGTTCTCGGCGGAGAGACGTTCGCTGCCCGAGCACTGGCGCGAGTACTGCGCGTTGTACGGCGTGCGCGCACTGCCAGGGTACCGACAACGGAATTGGTCCTCCCAAAATTCTGTAACATTATTTTTCATTATGGTCGATGCCGGTCACAGGGTAAATAAACATCGGTGTTCTAACAGAAAATTACCTACAAACCAGGGGTTTCTCGCGTTGTTCTCGACCGTGAGGTTGAGGAAGTAGTCGTTGAAGCCGCGCACGGGGTTGGCCTGCGGCTGCACGCTGATGGTGCCCTCGACGGCGCGCTCGTTGCCCTCGGACACAAGCGCGCGCGCGCTCCAGCCGTCCGAGCCGACCCAGCCGAACGCGCGCGTCGCGTCCGCGCGCGCCACCGCTGCCATCACGCCCGCCACCTCCTGGTCCGAGCCGAACACGATCACGCCTGCAACGAGCACCGGCGTCACTACGCGCTGCCAACGGCGCCGCTCGCGGCATGAGGCAGGAGGATACTGACCGCGCGCGCGGGGCCGCGACAGCAGCCGCGCCACGATGATATCATAAGCTTGCTCGTCCGCTTCGCCCGAGTCTTTCACGAGCCGTTCTTTAACTGCGATGCAGATGTCGTTGCGTGCCAGTAGCGTCTCCAGCTCTTCGAACGCCTGCATAAAATCAAACTTATTATAGGAATAATCGAAAAAAATTTCTGAAACACAGTGAACTATTTGTGTTCAGATATTCGCTATATATTATGGTCTTGCTTTGGTAAAAATAATTTAATGCTAGATTCACGATGACAAGTTCAACGGCTTACTCAATTTTATTGAAATTTAGTAATGAGGTGGCTGATACCCTGAATTAATTGCATAGGCTATTTTATCCCGAAAAATGAAGTATAACCGTGAGATGAGCAAGGAATTCAAGTGTGTATAATTGCTACTCTTTTAAACTCATATGAATAGTTTGGGAAAGAATATAGGGCGTATGAAATTGAATATAAGAGGACAAGATTGAACGCTTTAAGTTATTTATTTTATATTATTTATTAAAATCTGCAACGAAGATAACACATAACATTTATATTTAACTACATATATATCCTTCTGCAAGTATCTTGAATATTAGGAGAGTACAACTTGCAGGGAGTTTGTGACCAATATCAATATGAAACCGATTGTGACGTGACAGGTCGGGATGTAACAGGACGGGACGAGAAAAGCAGTATAAAGGAAGATAGTCATGTATTTGATATGGATCTCCCGTATGGGCTGATAGGGCTACTATCGGTGCTGTGCGAAGAAAATGCTCCAGAGCCAACGTTTGGCGTTGATATTCTTGTGCAAGGCATATAGAACTGTTAGTACCGCAGCTTTGCCTGTCCTGGCGGGTGTACTTTCAGTCGACCTGGAGGTGCAACGTCGCGCCGCCATGTATTACTCTACTAGGGGAATATGGATAAAAGATTTTTAACTGCAGGTGAACTCTTAAACGTTGACAGATTATTTAAACCGCTTTCTGTGGTATATAGCGAACTATTAGAGGAATGGCAACATAGATGGGAGGTATCTTTGAAGGGAGGGCATTTATACCAATTTTTTCCTTGCGTGCGTGATCGTTTGACGAAGACTTGGTTAGATGTCGATTATTGCGTATCACAATTTCTCACGGGGCATGGTAATTTTAAGTCTAAACTATACTCTTTTAAGCTTATTGAATCGCCTGTGTGCCCATGTTCAACATCTAATTGAATATGAACAATCCGCGCATCATATACTTTGGGAGTGTAGACTTTGGCAGGATGAGCGTAAAACCACGCTGGATAGTATGCAAATATCATCTGGAGTTGTATACTACATAGATCTTGTAGAGACTAGAACGAATTTCCGTGCTTTCCGGCGTTTTTGCCATACCTATTACTGGAATAATAGGTCACTCACATAATAGGTCCCATTTAAATGTAATAATGATTTGATCCGTGATGCTTTACAGCTGGCTTCTCCGGCTGTAAAAGTCTTTTTACGAGGTTATTTACCTCTTAATGTTTAAAAACATAACAGTTTATACGCGAATATATATGTGTTTGATGTGGACTGGACTCAAAATGTGTCTGCACCCGGGCGAAGCCGGGTCGGACCGCTAGTAACGAATAACTATAAAATGCTATTCTGTTAATAAACAGCAGAATAGATCACGCACGGCACGATGACCATACGCAAACTGATTGGCATAATTATTGGGCAAACGCTTTAAACAATAAAATGCTGAAGATGCACTGTATAGTTTCGATTTACCTTAATACCATAGTTGGATTCCTCGTAGATGATTGACACATAGCGCCACCCCAGTTTCTTCACAATTTCAACCATCGCGCGAACCTGGTGCAGGTCCGAAGGTATCGTCCGCGTGAAGTATTCAAAACGGGCTTTGTTTGATAGCTCCGGTGACGTGGAGAAGAAGGAAACCTGCGTGTTAGCATAACTGTATGAGTAGGCGCGAACTCGAGTGCACAGTGAACCAGCAGGGGCGCAGAGTTCACCTGCGGTATCTTGAAGAGGCGCAGCAGATTGGCGACCTGCACGGAGGTGACGCTGGAGGCGGCGCCCACCACGCCCGAGATGACCTTGCGCAGCGCCGTGGCGTTGCACGCGTACTCCGCGTCGTCGATGTTGCTGATGGAACCTGGCGCAGAGGAAGCGCGTAAGGCGAGCGAACGACGAACGAAAAAACCAAGTTGCGGTATGAAGACGACCTTTGATGAAGTCGAGCGCCATCTCGAGTCCGTAGGTGTCGTTGTCGCAGTCGTCGAGCACGTGCGCGCCGATGCGCACGCCGGGCGGCGCCAGCGCGCGCGCCGCGTCCAGCGCGAACAGCATCGCTTCCAGCGCCTGCACGCCGCCCTGCGCCATCACCGGCCCGCACGTCGCCACCTCCGACCGACTGTGCACCTGCACGCCACGCGCTCGTACACGTACACAAACACACACACACACACACACACACACACACACACTCACGCGCACGCGCGTTCACACTCACCATCATGAGCCCGCCGAGGATGATGTCTCCCTCCACCACGGCCGCGTGCTTCACCGGCCACACGGTTTCGTTCTCCGACTTTTTCTTCGGGACGAGTCTCGGTTCACGCCGGGTCGCCGCCAAAGCGCCAGAATCATTTTTAACCCTAGGTTTTGATTTTCGTCTCGACTTATGTTTAGACTTGAGTTTCGTAGCGTTGTGATAATTTTGAGTCGTTTGTGATCGAACAGTCCAGTCGGCGGTGGGTGCAACAGTAGAAACGTGTTCAGCATTGGTCGTCAGCGCGACTGTTTGGAGGTGGAAAACACGGCTCGCGGGAACGGCCACAGTGGAGGCGGAGGAGACTACCGACCATGCCTCCGCGTCGGTCATCTGTCGCTCGTCGTGAGACATCGAGCTCAAGTCAGAAGGGAAGGAGAGTGAGAGAACGTTATCGGAGTGCAGCGGCGCAGCAGTGGGCTGCACCGCGCCGTCTTGCTTTATTATAATTTTTTTCTTTTTAAACATTTTTGAAATATCGAAGGGTCCGATGAGCGGATGCGACTCCCTGACGGTGCGGTGCGGGGCGAGCGCGGTCAGCGCGGCGGCGGTGGCGTTGGAGAGCGGCGCGACGTCGAGCACGGGCGGCGCGCGGCAGGCGGCGTGCGGCGAGCAGAGCGCCGCGCGCGCCAGCACCGCCGCCACCAGCAGCGCCGCGCCGCACCGCATGGCGCCGCGCCCTCACCCGCACGCGCCCGCACGCACGCTCCGTGCCATGAGTGCCATGTTTAAACGGGTTCTTATTACTCAGATATCACTTTAACTTTCATAGCGCCGTGTCAGCGGATGAACTTTCACAAACTTGTAAAGTTGGTAATTTAGAGCGAGAAGAAACATCGCGCCACATGCATAAAAAGTAAATAAGAGTGCAGCTAGAGTTAGTGCAACGCGCGAGTTGTTTGAGTAGTGCGTGGTGTCGCGATCGTAGTGAATAGTGTGTCGGCGCGCGGTGCAGGCGCGGTGTCGGGGCGCGTGGCGGCGCGCTAGTGCCGCGCGGCGCCGGCCTCGCTCCGCGCGCGCTCGCACACACACACACAGACGCGCGCCACGGCTCGGTGTTACTCCATCAGTAAACTAACGGAACACATTTGCTAACTTACTTGGAGTATTGTTTGCATGAAGTCGCATGCATATCGTGTGTTGGAGCCGTGCGCGGGCTTGAGGTGCCGTGCAATGGGTTTAGCCCGTCACAGTGAACCGGCTCGGCGACTTATGCGTAACTTTGGGTAATTAAATGCCGCCCGACGACCGTTGTGGAATATAACATTTCATACAACACCATATTTTATACTTGAATGAAATAATACTTTAACATTATTAAAAGGGCTGTATCACCCATGACCGCCCACTACTGTGACTCCTTTACATATGAGAATTTGATTTCTAGAATATCAAAGAAATTATTAAATATTAAATCGACCGTTACAAATCGTTTGGTTGATATTAAGAAATGTTATGTTGTAGAGAAGCCTAGTATAAAGAAATATTTGTGTTAAAAAGAACTAAGCTTTTAATAATCGAAAAAAGCTAAATATGCCAACGATATTTTGAGGCCAGCGCCAGCCACGTATACGACTATAAGATGTCTAACACGGTACGAACTCCGCAGGTGAACGCGCGGGTGCAGCTCGTGCCAAATATGAAGGCTGGCACCGACCTCAAAAAATAGCAAGCATATTTAATTACTTTAGATTTATTATTTACTTAATTCATTATTTATTGTACACAGTAAAAAATGCTGACAATACAAAATTACAAAGTACAAATGGCTGCCTTATCCCAGTCAGGCAATTTCTGTCAGAGAACCATGCCAAACAAAATTTGATAAATATTAGTTTTAATTCTTTCTTTCGTTATTAATTAATTATAATTCTGAAGTCACTTTTTTCAATTGTTTGTATATCCTATTTTTTATATATCGGTTGTAGTAAATGAAACTAATTATCTTCTATAGATTGTTTTGTTAAGCGCGTAACACATTTTTCTAAACTGTGCTGCGGATCCCTGATGTGCCGTTGAAAGTGTAGGAATGCGCTGCGAAGTATTTCGTACACTCTATATTTTAATTTTTCTTCCTAATGGCGTAAAGCGAACCGCGGTCAGATCTTGCGTAGCTACCTACGTCGTAGAGGTGCTACACCGTAGCACAACAGAATGGTGTATCGTTGTAACAGCACGAAATAAACGAAAGTGTATGGGTTGTTTTACGTGTTTAATATAAATCTGGGGGCACGGCAGTTTTTGATGGGATATAATATAAAGAATGCCTTAACCGCGCAATCGTACTACGGTATGATTGCCAATCTGAGGTCCCGGGTTTGAATCTCGGGTCGGGAAAAGTGATATTGGATTGAAGTTTTCTATTGATTATTATCAGCCTGAAGTTATAATTAACTAAATTTGAATTTATTTTCACGTACAAGACGCGAGAGAGAGCGCGGCTGTGTGGAAGGTGAAGTGAGAGTAAGAGTGTGTAGTGTCGGAGGGAGAGTGCATGTATCCGATGATTTACGCAGACGTGATAACTCACAGTTGGATATGTGGTGTTGGTGGTCGGCGGCGCGTGTCGTCGTCGCGTGACGCGATCGACGCTATTTTTGGAGAGAGTCGCGTGAGGTATTTTATATTGGTTCGTAATCTATTTCTGTTTGGATTCGAAAGGTTATGAAGCCACTTAGTTTCGCTTGTCGACTACGCATATTCGTTTAGCCAAGTACATGTCAAGAGGTGCTTTGTTATGACCTTGGTTATGACTCATACAACATTTGTAACACAGCTGGTTCACAGAACTTTACATCAATTGAGTTGTGTGAATGTTTTGTCTTCTTGTACGGAAGCGAGCTGGTCGGCTGAGCGGGCGAAATAAGTTGGCTACAGCAGCAATGTTTTTTTATTGCGATGAATAGCAAGACGAGTATGCCGTTCGCTAGACGTTAAGCGAAACGACCGCTCATGAAGAGTAACAACAAGTACAAGTAATGCTTGGCATTTTACTGCGCTTGCCTTCCCGAGACGCGATTCACGACGCAGTTTTGTACATTCGAAATCGTCAGAAGCTCACGTTAGAAAATAAAAAGTGCAATTTATCACTACAGCGTGACTCCCGTCGGCCACGTGGCTTAATTGAGATAAACGTTATTAACCGCGCGGCGAGGTGACTGCCCGCCCCGGCCCGCGCCGGCCCGGCCGCATGAATTTTAAACTTTACTCAAAAAGCCTTTAAAGCGTTTGTTATTTTTATTTTATTTTATTTCTGTGGCTCACAGCCTATCAATAGCAAGCAAACACATATTATAAAAATGGTATACAAAAGATAGCCAATTACGAGCTACCGCAGATAAGTTACAAAAGTTACAAAATTAAATTGCCTTACTACTCGTATCTTTAAAGTTAGTGAACAGGGATTACAAAATTAAGTTACTCATACTAAGTATAATAGATATCAACTAAAATAACAATAGCAAAAAAAAAACATTTAAAAAAGTAAATAATAATGCTTGTTGCGAGAATTCGCTCGCGAGGCGTCGTCGCTGTCCAAATGATCGACTTCACAACTGGCCGTTGAACACAACACAGGGGCAAAGTGTTTGCGGCCAGCAAGTGAAGTGCGAATATTATGCGACAATAATTTTTGTGCTACGCATAGGTATTATAAAGTATTTTGTGTCGTTTTTTTCTAGGGTGTTCTGTTTTTATGTTTATAAGATACTCGTGAGCTCGCGCAGTTTACTCTCGGATGAAGTTAGTTCTAGTATCTTTAATTTGGTGTTGGTGGTGTTAGAAGACCGGCGCGGGGTCGCCGCAACTCTCCACTAACTGTTAAACGTATTGCTTCCGTTTCCGCCGCAGTTGCTTCGGCGACACGAATCTATCCATCAAATATCCTATTAGAAATGTTTTTTTTTTTTCGCGGGTGTTGAAATGAGTAGACGTGTTTACGAGCGAAGAATATAATTATCAAGAATTACAAATAAATAGTGACTATTTGGTGTACAATCGATAACTTCGTACTTTTATTCGTCATTGTACCTGTATGTAGGATTATCCTGTCACGAAGACCACCTGCCAGCATTCTTCACGCTTCACCAGATTCACTTCACTGAGTTTTTATTCGGTTCTCACTACCATGGCACAGCTTGCAGACATCCAAACTACACAAAGACAACTGGAAGATAGTTTCTCTAAAAGGATGGCAGAACTTGAAGAACAGCTGCACTTGGGAGGTCCTGCTAAGGACACTGTGTCGCGGGTAGCCGAGGAATTTCGCACTTTTAGAGAAATCATGTTTCATATGCTCCGACTCCTTCGACAACAAATCGACGAGTGTGCTCGCATGATAGACATCGCGGAGACCAGGCATCGGCGGAAGGCGGTTTTGTTCCTGGGTGTACCTGAAGGCGCCGAGGATGATTGCACAGGTTCTGTCTTGGGCATTGTAAATAAAACTATGGGTGTTCATGATATTACAGCAGCCGCAGTTCACTCATGTCATCGTCTCGGAACTCCTAAGAGGGACCACCATCGCCCAATTCTTGTCCGATTTGCAACTACCAAAGACAAGTCTGCAGTTTGGAGTGCAAAGTCAAAGCTTAAAGGTTCGGCCGTTTCGGTTAAAGAATTTCTGACGAAATCTCGGCAAGCAGTGTTTGGAAAGGCACGACAACACTTTGGCATGCGGGCTTGCTGGACGCAGGACGGCATTATTTCGGTCAAAGTCCCAGATGGAAGTCGTCACAAAATTACTAATATTGACGAACTCAACAGCCTCATGTCGAAATATCCCGGAATTTCTGCCAATTCGTCGTCAGGAATTAAGAGCGCTGCGGGATCACGCGCGAAACCGAAGAAAAACTAACTTGTACTAACTAAACTGTATCGTAAACAACTGTTATCTGCAATGTAGCTCAATACTACACGATCTAATGTAAACATTTGTAAGTGTCGATTCTTTTTTTGTTACTTACCCTCTTTTGCATTGATTTTTTTTTTTAATTTACACTTATTTTCTTTGTCAATTTGACGTATCTTTGTGACAAATGACACATGGTGCGTTCCGAGTTCAATCACTGATAATTACTATTGTTTGTTGTTTTTTGTATTATTTTTTCCTTGTTTTTCTCTTGTTAATTTTTTTGTTGTGGTTTATTTTGAATGTTCTAACTAGTGTGCAGATTAGCTGGCGGGTGGTGCAGAGTATATAGTACTGCACCGGTCTTGTAAGTTAGGTATATTTATTATTATTTGTGCTAAATATTTTGAATACTTATTTAATATTTATATAGTTTATATATATATATATATATTATAATTTTTTGTGACAGTATATATTAAATAATATGACGTCTGATGACGATATTTACTTTTCCGCCAACGAATCGGATACACAATCGAATGACAGTTTCTGCTCTGTGACTGATGGGCTTGGGAATCTGATGCGCCAAACTTTTAACAAACGGACTTCTCACCTTCTGAACGTGTGCCACATCAATGCCCAGAGCATCCCCAGTCACTACAGTGAACTGTTAGAAACATTCACGGGTGCAGACATTCATGCCGTTCTAGTTTCTGAAACTTGGCTCAAACCTCAACTTCTTTCCACTACGTACCCTCTCCCTGGATTCATTCTTGTCCGTAACGACCGTCTCAATAAAAGAGGCGGTGGTGTTGCTATTTACATCCGTAAAGACTTTCCCTACAGACTTGTCGCTTCCTCTTCTCCTGCCAACTCTTCTACGGCAGAGTTTCTATTTCTGGAGGTTTGGGTCAAGGGTGCCAAAACAATACTTGGAGTTGTTTATTGTCCTCCCTCTGTTGATTACTTCTCCAGCCTTGAGTCAGTTCTGGAAACCTTGGGGTCAAACTATGCACATCATATCATCATGGGAGATTTTAACACAGATCTTCTCGCCCATTTATCCACTCGTTCCGTAAAGCTTCTCAATATCCTACAATCTGCCAGTCTCAATGTCCTTCCACTACTACCCACTCACCATAACACAGATGGTCAGGACACCTGGTTGGACCTTATCCTTATATCCAATACTTCCCTAGTCTCTTCCCATGGCCAATATCCTGCACCTGGTTTCTCTCGACATGACCTTATTTTCCTCTCTTATGCCCTTAAGCCTCCAAAGTCCCATCCCCAAGTCTTGCACATGCGTTGTTTTGGGCGTATGGATGTCAACAAATTGATTGAGGACGCTGAACAGTTGAATTGGGAAAGTTTGATGAAGGCTGATACTCTTGATCAAAAAGTTCTTCTCTTCAATTCCAGTATCATCAATCTGTATGACATTCACGCACCTGTAAGGAAGACGAAGTTGAAGCGTCCACCAGCGCTATGGATGACGTCGACTGTTCGGAAGGCGATGAGACGTCGGGATCGGGCATTTCTCAAATTTAGGCATAATCGTTCTGATGAAAATTGGGCGTCCTACAAAGTTGCAAGAAATCGGTGTAATCAGACGATACGTAATGCTAAACGCCATTATATTTCCGAAAGCATATCTTCCTCTTCTCCTGCTCATATCTGGAAGTTTCTCAAAACTCTAGGTATTGGCAAACAGAGACCTCTAGATTTTCAACAAACAATTGGCTTAGATGACATCAATAAGCACTTCACTAAGACCCTCTTATTAGATGACCAAGTCAAGTGTGGTACGTTGAATTATCTGGCGAGCCTTCCTTGTCCTGATATCGATCCTTTCCAATTTTCTCCAGTTGCATCTGACGAGATTAAAAAGACTATCCTTAATATCAAATCCAATGCGGTGGGCTGCGATAACATCAGTCGTCGTATGATTACTCCTATCCTTGACCAACTCCTCCCTGTCATCACCCATATTATAAACTTTTCCTTAACCTCCAGAGCCTTTCCTTCTTTATGGCGGAAAGCACTGGTTATTCCTCTTCCTAAAATTCCGAACCCTACTCTTGCCTCGCACTTCCGGCCTATCTCTATTCTCCCTTTCCTCTCAAAAGTGCTTGAGGCCTGTGCACATAGGCAGATGTCCAGGTTTGTGCACAAGAATCAACTTCTTAGCCCATTTCAGTCTGGCTTCAGGCCCGGACACAGCACTATATCCGCCCTTCTAAAAGTGACTGACGATATTAGGGCAGGTATGGAGGATACCAAAATAACCATACTGGTTTTGGTTGATTTCTCGAACGCTTTTAATACCGTCAGTCACGATATCCTGTTATCTATCCTCTCCTATCTTAATGTCTCGTCGGAGGCACTGGAATGGTTTTCAAGTTATCTTCGAGGGCGTCAACAATCAGTAAAACTTGGTGAATCATCGTCAATTTGGTGTGACCTGATTTCTGGCGTCCCTCAAGGCGGTATACTTTCTCCACTTTTGTTTTCAATTTTTATCAATCTCTTAACCCAGGATCTTCAATGTGCGTATCATCTTTATGCCGATGACTTGCAACTATATGCTCAGGCGAATATTGATAGTATCTATTCGGTTATAGACAAGGTTAATAGGGATTTGACACATATTCAACGCTGGTCTGAGCGGTTTGGGCTATCAGTCAACCCGTCTAAATGTCAGGCGATTATCGTGGGAAGCCAGCGGTTGTTAACCAGGATAGACATAACGAGTCTTCCACCACTTTTCTACAACGGATCAGTAATACCTTTGTCTCCTGATGTTAAAGATCTTGGATTGCACATTGACTCAAATATGAACTGGCGAACTCAAGTCACCTATGTTTGCCGTCGAGTGACCGATACCCTTCGTGTTCTTTATCGCCTGAAGAATTTTCTTCCTCTTAAAACTAAGGCAATGCTTGTGCAAGCCTTAATCCTCCCAGTAATCGACTATGGTGATGTGTGCTATTTTGACCTGAATGCAGATCTTCTCAACAAATTAGATCGACTTCTGAATAACTGCATTCGTTTCGTATTTAATCTTCGTAAGTATGATCATGTGTCGACTTGCCGTTCCCAGTTAAAGTGGTTGCCCATTCGCCAACGCCGTAACCTGCGTGCACTTACTCTTCTGCATTCTTTTCTTGTCTCACCTTCTCCACCTTCTTACTTAATTCCCTGCTTTCAATACCTTGGTAGCAACCACGATAGAAATCTTCGTTCATTTAATAATTTACTTCTTAAGTGTCCCTCCCACAGCTCTGATTTTCTTCATTCCTCTTTCCATATCCAATCCATACTTCTTTGGAACGCGCTCCCTACGGAAATTAGGACGTGCAGGAATCGTCTTGCATTTAAAGTAAAGGTTCGAGAACTGTTTCTAAAACAAATGGCAGAACAGTCAAATTAAGTTCTCGTTTCATTTATGACATGTATATTTTATAGCTATATATTGTATTCATCTATATATGTTATGTATGTATGTATGTATATATATATATATGTGTGTGTTTGTGTATATGTATGTATATATGTATATGTATGTGTATATTTTGGAATATAATTGTGTATATATTTTTTTTTCTGTATCTTCGAAACACCCTTTTAATCTCATCTCTGCATCTCCTAAAGGTTGACTGGTAGAAAATGCCGACGGCATTAAGTCCGCCTGTACATATTGTATAAAGTTTTAAATAAATAAATAAATAAATAAATAAAAAAGTAAATAATAATGCTTGTTGCGAGAATTCGCTCGCGAGGCGTCGTCGCTGTCCAAATGATCGACTTCACAACTGGCCGTTGAACACAACACAGGGGCAAAGTGTTTGCGGCCAGCAAGTGAAGTGCGAATATTATGCGACAATAATTTTTGTGCTACGCATAGGTATTATAAAGTATTTTGTGTCGTTTTTTTCTAGGGTGTTCTGTTTTTATGTTTATAAGATACTCGTGAGCTCGCGCAGTTTACTCTCGGATGAAGTTAGTTCTAGTATCTTTAATTTGGTGTTGGTGGTGTTAGAAGACCGGCGCGGGGTCGCCGCAACTCTCCACTAACTGTTAAACGTATTGCTTCCGTTTCCGCCGCAGTTGCTTCGGCGACACGAATCTATCCATCAAATATCCTATTAGAAATGTACTCCACTTGCGAGACCTTTGTACGAGTTTGCAAATATGCAAATATGCTGATACTAAGAAATTTAGAACTACATTTGTTTGTTATGTATGTTTCGAAATCAAAAATTACTACTTATTTAGTTATCTCGCCACGTATAAATATAATATGAAGCTTAAGAATATACAATCAATATTGAACTATTTAATTTGATAACAATGTAAACACGGATACATTGAATTCAGTTCATTGCATTATCATTTTATAGCCGTAACAGAATGTAAATAATTCATAAATGTAATGGTTTAACACTTTAATTTCATTTCAAAATAGATGCGATTAAATATCATAACATCTTGCTAAAATCTCTTTTTTAATTCTTAAGAGTTTTGTTCTAGAGCTAGACGTACAAAGTTCACGATAATATGCTATCCCAGCCGTAGTGTCGCATTACGCGTGGCGGCGTGTTCCACTCACTTCTAAACCTTCCGCGAGCTGTTGAAATGTACACGAGGCGATAATTGTCTCGGCGGACATTTCCCGAGCTTTTTTTATCTGTGCTCGCCTGCTTCCGTCGCCAGCGCGGTGTAATGTGCCGTGACGTCATTAATATGCCCGCAGGATACCAGACACTGCTGCTCTACTGGCTGGTCGTGAAATAACATCCACTAGACAAAATTAATGTTTATAAACGAACACAATAATCATGATTAGCGCTAATTCTCTCCGTTTGTTAACTTGTTGTACAGTCGGAGTTAATTTGCTTCAGTAATTTGCAGTAATGATTGCGAAGAATGTGTTAGTTAAATAATGAGCGTGCAATTATGAAGTCGCCGCCCGCCCGCGCCGCGGAGTTCGCCAAGTATTCCGTGAGGCGCTCCTTGAATATATTGGTAGTTATTACATTCTCTTACTTACTATTTTACTTGGAAATTAATTAAACTGGAAAAATAACGTTTTATTTACAATGATGATGTTTTCAAGTATTCAAGCGCGGGTTCAAAGTACCACAGTCGGTTTATTTTGATAGACATTCACAAAATACAAAAACAAAACTTGGCTTCCCTGCATGGATGTAATAAAATAGTATTATTAGAGCCACGCAGGTTTAATACTACGAGTATATCGTACTACATATTATGTATTGTAATATCAATTTTCATATAATCCAAAGATACACATCAATTATTAAAAGGGCACCACAGATATCCTTTTCTTTTGAAGTGCCTAGGTTAGAGGGTAAATAATAAATAAATATGGCTCTTTGAAAATCCTTTTTGTAATAACATACCGGAGTTTAAGCGTCCTCTACGGAGCCTGGGACTCTTTTACAACCGAAAATTCGATACAGTGGCCTCGGGCCTTAGTCCACAAGGCTGGCCAGCTGCGGGTTGGCGAACTGTACACGCAATAGAAATACGAATTAAAATACTATTATTTAGTATAGTCACCACTCTCAATCGTACTTTCGATTGTAAAGGAGGCCCGTATCCTAATAATATCATTTATTATTATTAAATAGTCTGGAACTGCTGGTGTTTATATTAATATAATTAATATCCATACCCTTTAGTAGAGTTTTGGTAAATGTAAAGACACACGGGTTTGTTTTCGTGGTGTGTGTTGGCTAAAAAATCTTATTTATATGTATTTATAACAGTATCCCTTAAATGTTATATAAAAATACTATTTGTAACCTGTCAGCGTATGATTAGCACTTTTGATGATGAATCGTCATTTAATATCCCGGTAGTTCGAAATTCAAACGGGCTTCAGTAATGGATAGCTACGCTTACGGATGTATAGAGGCAGCGAGTCCTCACAACATGTAATTCACGTGAGAGCAGTACTACGTGTAGTTGGCGGCTGTGACCGCGCGGCGACGAGTGCGTCAGCGGCATGCTGTATCTCACTAGAGTGGTGATGTCGCGGCGCGTTGCTTGTCTCTCACGCGCTGCTCTGTAGTGTGATAGCCCGCGTTGTCGCATCACCACTGGGTTGGCCCAGCTGTATATTATATCTTTAAAAGTCTCTTTATCCGAGGTTTTTATCTGCGGTTCGGTATTTTATCTCCGGTTGCCGTTGCACATGGTTCTTTGTATTCTGACAAGATAAAGTGAAAACAATGCACATGGTAGTAAATGTAATGGAATTCAATATAATTATTATTATTATTATTCACAAATCCTAGACCGGACATAATTTTTCCCGATTTGTAGAAGCCAGATATAGGCACCGAACCGACCCCCAACAAAGCTACGTGAGTATAATAAATAATAATAGATTTTCTACAACCTTTAAGGTGTTCACTATCCAAGCGGATGCGAGTATGATACCATCGGCATTTAAGGGGAGAGGAGAATAATTTACTTGGAATCTCTATTAATTTTATCACTGGAGTAAATACGATACAAGTTCAAGGCAAATCGGACGTTCGCAAAGACTCAGATCCAGTGCTCGGTGCGCTTACTGTGAGTGGTGTCGCCGTTCGCCTGCATGAGTTGCAGCAGCGGCGCCGCGCGGGGCGGTGCCTGCACTACATGTATCACTTCGCAATGCTCGTAGATAAAGTGCTCGCGCAGAACAAATGATGTTACGTCGCGGACCGAGTGCCGCGTCACGTATTGTTCGCGGAACAAATAATGCTCAAATATAAAGGTCTCGGCGAGCGCGTGATTGATCTCTGCACCTAGAATGCATTAGAGTCGGGAGATGGATTGTGCAGCGCGTTTTGACACTGTCTTCAATCGACTCTTTGTTTTTCCACACATATATTATATAGTATGTAATAATATTTATGGGTTGCATTACAAGCGACCCGATTCCACATTTTATTTACTGTATGTTTGAATTTATGTCGTGTGCTGAAAGTATCATGCGTAAACAAAGACATTTCAGTGCGAGGAAACTTCCAAAGCTATTTATGTTGTGATCCATATCACTACGCTGTTCTGCTGGGAAGTGTAAATTGGTTATGTGGATGTTATGTGGCGTGAGTTTTCTTGGCTGAGAGTGGATACTTAATAACGAATAGAAAAATAATTAAAAACATCAAAGTTGATCACTTGAATTACCAAAGTATACAAACAAATGTTTATTCAAATTTCCCTCGACTTAAAACAAGAAAAATAAATTCTCGTCGCGCGTCCGATATAATTAAATTATAGAAAACTTGAAGGGCAGGACACTGTTAATTAATCAGTAATTAATGGAAATCAATTACGTTGGAAAATTGATCCGTCATTTATTCAGAAACTTTGTTTTTTCTCGCATAGGAGAGATTAAAAAAGTTTTATTCCGACGTTTTAAGAGATAAAAACTTGTAGGAGCGGTGCCGGACCCTCCCCCCCCTCCCCAACCCGCGCCAAACCTACGCGCCTCTCACTCCCGCCCGTTACAACATAAATCTCCATAAGTTAAGTTCCAATAAATGTTTTGGAAATTTGAAACGAAATTTAATAATGCTGCTGTAAATTATGACTAATTAATTACATTCAGTATATTATGTATTTAACTTGCATTATGTATAATCAAGTACCGACGGACATGTTTATAATGTACGAAATGCCAATTGAACGTTTTATGTTTGTGAGTTTAGTTTTATTTGTATTTTTTATGTGCGCAATAAAGTGTACGTAAATAAATAACAAATAAATGCATTACTTGGAACATAATTTCCGATACGATCTGCCGTGGAGTCGCATGTGTGAAGGCGGGCGCCACGCGGGCAGCGGAAATACGTGGCATCACATACTGAACACGTTCTCAAGTTAAATTCAATTCATTCGGGGCCAAAAATTTGAGCCCAGCTAAATAAATGTACGCTATAATGTAGGGAACCAGATGGCTGCTTGTGGACCGATAAATACTCAAAATAAATACGTTGTTTATGTGCAGCTCGTTGAGTGCGGCGGCCGACACTGCTAGTTAGTAGTTAGTGAGGACGGAGCAGGCAGTGCCGATACAGAATATAACTGTAATGGGCGCGCTCCCGCCCGCCCGCGGCGCCGCTCGTTAATACTGTTCTTGTAGTGCGCCACGTGTTGTTCCGAGCGCCCACTTGAAACATTAAACTGATTTGTTGGAGCAATCCCCACACTAAACGACTAGCCATCGTGCTTTTACGAGGTTTTTTAAACTGCGCTTATTAATTGGTTGCCTCACTGATATGAGCCGTGCACTTTTTGGTTTCAACAATCTAATATGAGTATTTTTTAATGCGATGAATCATTGCGAGATAAGCAGGTTACCTCACTTTTACTTGATGGTAAGTAATACAACATGAAACAAAAACAACATGAATTACAAAGCTATGGAATTCCACTGCGCTCGCTATCCTGAGACATAAGATGTTAAGTCTCAATATGTCTAGTAGTTACTCTAGCTATAACGTCTAAACCGAAACACAACACTGCATTTACAATGCCGTTTTGAGGGAGAAATAGACATTGCGGTGGTACCTACCCAGGCAGCCTCTCACATATGAGAGACCTATTTACTGCCAGCAAGAGTTGTCTTGGATTTTTAGTTATGGCCAGCGTTGAGCGTGCTGATGTGTTTGACTCTTGCTTATGCGTGACGGAGAACAGCTCGGCATCATGCGACCACGAAAGCGTGTCCAGAAATAGTATTTTATTGGGTTTCCTTCAAAACATCCCAAATATATGCTCACTTTACTGTATAGCCTCTGTGGCGCAGTTGGTTAGACGCCGGATGTGAAACGTGAGGCCGCAGGTTTGATCCCCGCACCGAAACAAATGTCTGTGTGATCCACATGTATTTGTTTCGGGATTGGATGTTTGTTGGACCGAAAAGTCCCTCGCAGTTTCTGATACCCAAAACACAAGACTTGATCTTAGTGTGGGGTCAGGACTATGTATGTGACTGTTGGTTGGATTTGTATATAAAATTTGTGCGACTAATATTACCGACTGCTCATACTCCGTTAATAGTTTCAGTTGTCGTGGGCCCGGCCTCTGCCCCGCGTCATTATTGTGTAGTGTGGAGCGAGTGTAGTGTACACTGTACAGTGCGTGAAGCGCCCCGCGTTACTTCCGCGTCACCGGCGCAGCGTCCTTTAATCCTTTGTAACCTTCGCCACTATATTGCTGTTTGACTAGTTCGCTTTGAGGTGGATACTGGCCGGTGTTACAGGGTGTAATGTAACATGTTACAAAGCGAGCATTTGTGCAGTCAGTACGATTAAATGAACACGAACATTGAATTACTACTAACAATTGTAGCACGGCGTAACACAAATACTCGCTGCGAATGTTACATTGCACCGCGTAACACCGGTCAGTTCCCACCTTTACAAAGGAAAACTATCAATTCCTGTATTGGATTGTTTCTGGTGGTAGTATCGTCTGTTTGTGGAGTCAGCGCGGCAGGTACGAGCCGGCGGCGGCAGTGAGCTGAACAATCAACTACATTCACTCAAACGTTTTTATTAACATCGTTTTTTGAAGACTGTCTCACCCTCACAACCACCACTAAAACTCCTGTAAGTCACAGTGGCACCTATTTTAATGACACCGAGCATTGAAACTCGGCGAGTCTCCGGGAATGTCTAACTTGTTTTTAACCCGCAACGAAATCAATCAAAAAGTTAAATTAATTTGAGGAGTTGGGAATATTTTTGTCCACTTCCCTCCGTTACAAAGCGGATGACAAAACAATGAACTAAAGATCTAGCCTGGCAAAAATATTTTTTATTAAAAACGGATTTCAAAGTGTCAAAACAAAGTAACAAGTAATATGTATTTCATTGTGCTAGTATACATTGATTAATTTTCTTATTGGCTTGACTAGCCAACAAATCTTAAATGTTACATGTGTTTTATTTATTGGTAATGGTTATGTGCGGAAGCAGGTAATTAGGTGACGAAAGTAAAAGTTTTTAGTTTGTGAGACGCACGCAGCAGCGTAGTTGTTGAGACGCAGCAACCGCGTTTGAACCACAAATAAAATATGCGTACAGTGTACACGTTTATATTACACCAACATTCTCGCGAGCGCGCACGTGGCATCATCAGCTCTGACTGCAACAAATCCGACCTGCGGCGGCAAGTATTCTAGAGAATATTTATTACTTTTCTCTCTCAGACGTACTACATAAACTGAGCGAAGTGACAGCGCGCCACTCCAGACGGAACAACGCGTTGCAACGGTGGAAAACTGTTCATAATAGCCCACACAAATTGTAGCGTTCCGGATTCGGACTACCTGTATCACGGTTCGAACGAGCGGGTCTGAGTAGTTTAGCGTCTGCTAGTCCCTGGCTGTAGTGTGTAGTGTGGGTGTGACGTCACGGTAGTACACGCAGCGCCCCCGCGGAAGCCGCGCCTGCCCGCTCACACGCTAATAGCCAACTGAGCTTTACTTATCGGTTTTGGACTACTCTTTTAAAAAATAATAAATAAACACCCAACAGTTACATACATACTCCTGACCCCACACTAATATCGAGTCTTGTGTCGTGGGTATCAGGAACTACAAGAGACTTTTCGGTCCAGAAACACCCAGACCCGGAAGAAATATTTGTGGGCCGCACAAACATTTTTCTCGGTGCGGGATCGAACCCGCGACCTCTCGTTTCACAGGTGGTGTCTAACCAACTGAGCCACGGAGGCTGCGATGGAGGCTTTTACACTTCATTGTTTGAAAATACATTTACTAAGTCTGCTTATCTTCACAAATAACACAATTCACCTACACAAAACTAATTTCGTTTCTGTACATTTCCCACACCACGATTTTTGTTCAGAGAATTTTGTGCAATGTAATTGTATTACTTTGTTTGTGTATCTATACTAATCTAGATGACTTATTGCCGTTGAATACAATTGCAAGTGTTTTCCTCAAGCATTAAATACATTTATGAGCGCGCCGTACCTACTCAAGGCCAGATTAAACCCAATGACTTATCTGATTTGTCGCTGAACATCGCGGCCTGTTGGGAGTGGACCCATCTCAGCGCCGAGCTCGAACAATACGTGCTTGTACAGTCCGCGCCTCGCGACTAATACCTAACTCTTTTGTTGTATCTGCCGGCCGGAGCGAAACCGTTCGCCCACTCGCGAAAACATTTTGTTCCTACTTCAACGCTCGATACAACTAATACGCTATTAGGATTTTCCGATACAAAAATAAAAGAACTAGAAGCTCTCGGTATTCGTTCAATTTATACAATGCTTTAGATGTTGCTTGTACCGATAAAAGTATCAGAATATCAATAAGGATATTTCTTGCTGTATTTATGGGAGAAATTTTAAGCGCTGCTACAAATATGAGACTTTATCGATATTAGATAGCAATAAAAAGCGATTCTCAAACAGAGTAACTACCGTTGTATAAAATGTGTATATTATGTAGAGGGTGTGAGCCGGGGCTGCGCGTCATGAGTGTTCCCCAACTCTTATCTGAATAGTATCGGTGGCGGCGCGCCAGCTGCTATCAGTGAGATCAGAGGCACTGAGTCGCGTCACTCGCCGAGGGACATGAGTTGCGATCTCCGCGACAGATCCTAAGCTCGGCTCAACGAGCTGTCCCTAAACGACTTTATTTATAGCCGTCGCTCCGGTAAAAACCAAAGACCAGCATCTCATTCTAACTAATACATATTTATACACACACATTTCAGTGCGTTGATTTGACGTAGATTTGAAACTTAAAAGGTGATTGATTACGTATAAATAGGACGACAAAATGTCAAGTCCTTCGTGATATTAAGTAGATGGTACCGTCTGTTCTAGTTAGATTATAACAATTGGAATCCTCGTTAATTAGTCGTTCATTATTTTTATATTCATTCCAGGTGTAGTTAAACCTGCTGAAATGGAATGTAAAGAAAAATAGGGCTGGATTCATGACTATCTAAGTGGATACCTGGTGTGTGCTGCTGCATGCCTTTGAGGAGTATACGCTACATATGCTATGAATAATTTCGGTAACTTAGAGTAATACCTAACAAACGGGTGCATACATACTTAAACTAACGCCTTTTTCCCAGAAGGGGTAGGCAAGGTAGGGGCGTATGTTCCGCCCACAGATCAGTTCCGCCCCACGATGTGTTAGGGGTGCTATCGCCATATCGGGCACAATTGCCTGATTCTGGGCTGATAATCAATAAAAAATTTCAATGTCACTTTGTCCGACCCAAGATTCGAACCCGAGACCATAGCTTTGCAATAGGCATGACGATTATTTTAAAATCATGTTCTATAATATGGATACACATTTATTATATACGAAATAATCTATATTTCAAGATTCAATTTTTTACTGGTGGTAGGTCTGTCATATGTGAGAGGCCACCTGGGTAGGTACCACCGCAGTGTCTATTTCTCCCGTCAAACAACAGTGTAAACGCACTGGTGTGTTTCGGGTTGAAGGGCATTGTAGCCAGAGTAACTACTGGACATATTGAGACTTAACATCTTATGTCTCAGGATGGCGAGCGCAGTGGAATGCCAAGCATTGCTTTGTAATTCAAGGTGTTGTTTGGTTTTGCTACTGTTCATGAGCGGTCGTATCGCTTACCATCAGGCGAACGGCATGCTCGTCTCGCCATTCATAGCAATAAAAAAAAAAAAAAAAAGAATTAACAATGGTTTAACCTGTGGTAAAATGATTAGAAAAATGGCTTAAAACTGTTTTTAGGCCATTTTCTAATCATTTTTCAATAATGTACAGAAAAAGCTAGTAGGTGTCATGGCGTCCGTTATCACGTCACCTCTAGGTAAACATGTAATTGTGTCTATGTGCAGCGAAGAAAGTTAACGAAACAAAACATATTTCGTTTGATAAAAATGAATTCTAAAGTCTATTAGGTGGTTCCGGTAAAGTTCACATTCCACATTTCTAAAGAAATCGGTAATGTTTACGGCAGGTTTACATAGGCGTGACATCATGCGTCGTGACTAGCGTTTCTGTCAAAATGGCCGATTGCTATATTTTGCACTTTTATTTTATTGAATATCTTGTTAATCTCCAATTCTGGATTAAAACTAAAACATCGTTTTAAGCCCTTCTAATATGTATTTCCCCCTAACATCGTTAAATATTTGATATTTTGATACTGTCGTCAAGCCTATTATACCGTAGTACAACTGCGCCACAGAGGCTGTTAGGCAAACGTGCAGTCTATCTATATTGTTTATACCAGTCCTAGATCTAATAAGTTAGACCATAAAATATATAGTTACGGTGTAGTTACAGTGAACTTCTTCCTCAGAATTTATGGCGCTGACGCGTTCACCTAGATTTTACAAAATATAGCATAACATTTTATCAAACGTACCTGAACGAGAATCGCGTGCAATCATCGCAACATCGTTAAATGTTACAACATTGCAAAGTAAGACAACATTCCAAGAAATGCATACTCACGCTGCTCGTTAAAAACGAATTACCATCGGATAGGGCCACCTAGCTCACAATCGAACAACAATCATTCGAACGACATCATTTTGATAGCGAGATAGAGCGATCACAAACTACTGCAGTATTCCTGCTGGGGATGAGACACAAAGTCAGCGGCAAATAGTAGTGCAGTGTTGGTCGGCGGAGGCCGCTCTCAAGATATTTGTCAACCACTCCTGCCAGAGCTGCTGCTCTGCAGTGCGTACTGAGTTCATCCGCGTGCAGTTCCGCTGCTTTGAGTTTGCTGCCCACTGAAAACGCTCCACAAAGTGTAAGAGTATCTTTTTGTCAGTGTTAATAATACAATTTGTGTTCAAACTGAGTATCACAAATTGATTGACAGCTGTTAGTAATGTCTAACGGTATATAGGGTAACGCAACTGATGCTTTGAATATTTTAACTTTTGACTTTACGACTGGTGGACTACTTGACAAATACTATTCTTCAGCTTTTACTTAATAATAAACATCATATTATTTTTTTTGTAAAAATGTCTTAACGAAGTAGATGATGTAGATATTTTTGCCTGTACAATATAACAGCGACATTAAATATAACCTAGTGATACGCCCAGATAGTTTCGACATAATTATATTAAACGGTTGGTGCGAACCAGATCAGATTTCTCACAAAAACATAGGGAAAAAATATTTTTCGCTTCGCTCCATTTGGTCAGTACGATTGCGCGAGACCCGATAATTACTAACCTATAACTCACTCGGTTCAACTTTCATGTTTCTCAGAATATTCTCAGAACATTATGATTACCGCCATTAGTACTGTATTACCTCTTGACTGTATTAGCTTTTAGATGCGAATGGATTTACACCAAACATTTAGTTTTGACAGCCTCCGTGGCGCAGTTAGACAGTTAGTTAGACGCCGGCTTGAAGACGTGAGGCCGCGGGTTTGATTCCCGCACCGGGACAATATTTGTAAGATCCACAGGTATTTGTTTCGGGTCTGGGTGTTTGTGAGACCGAAAAGTCTCTCGTAGTTCCTGATGCCCACGACACCAGACTCGATCTTAGTGTGGGGTCAGGACTATGTATATGACTGTTGGCTGTATTTATTATTATCTATTTATTTATTTGTTAATCTCGGTTCTAGAGCCGGTGTCGCGGGCACAGACGGGCCTAAGCCAAGTCTGGGCCAACATTAGGGACGTGAGTATAATTGACAGAAGGTATATCTTGATCTGCTTGAAGGAACTTTCTCACAATTCGGCACGTGTTTAAGATCACAGCTTTTTGGAGGGCTATAATGGTAAATTTTGGGAGACTGAGGTTCTGTAAAGAGTTGTGGAGCTGTATAGGAATGACGCCGGTCGTTGATAACACTATTGGTACAATGGTTGCTTTTTGAAGACGCCACATTCGGCAAACTTCATCCTTCAGTTCAATGTATTTAGATAATTTATCGGCTATAGTGGATTGTAAGTTATGTGTGTTCGGGATAGCGATATCTATGATTTGGGCGGATTTTTGTGTTTTGTCTATAAGTATGATGTCAGGTCTATTGTAGTGAATGGTTCGGTCGGTGAGTATGGCACGGTCAAAGTACAGTTTATGCGTTGGGTTCTCTAATATGGTTTCGGGAGAATATTTGTAATAAGGTTTTGTAGCTGCTATGAGGTGGTATTTAATTGCTAATTTCTGGTGGATTATTTGCGCGACCTGGTCATGTCTATATTTGTAATCTGTTTGGACTATGGATTTACACGCACCTGTGATATGTTGTATGGTATCAGAGGAACTATTGCATCTTCTACATGTGTCTGTAATTAGGTTACGGGATTTAATTATGTGCTTCTGATAGTTTCGAGTTTCTATTATTTGGTCTTGGATGGCGATCATGAACCCTTCAGTCTCAGGAAAAACCTCACCTCGAACGAGCCACTCGTTCGACGCATCTTTGTCGACGTTTGGTTGGCTCAGGTCGAGGCGATGCCTTCCATGTAGTGACTTCTGGGTCCAATCTCTTATTTTACTTGGGTTGTCGGTTAAAGTTTCATTGGGCTGAGTGCATGCATCACGTAGATTCAGAGGTGTTAACTTGTTATCATTAAATACTATTGCCTTATGGAGGTGTGATTCATTCTGTTTGTTATGGAAGTAGTGTCTAAGTGTTGTTATTTGTTTATTGTGGAGGTTATGGATGTCTATGAGGCCCCTCCCGCCTTCTTTCCGCGGTAATGTTTGTCTTTGGATACAGGCTCGTGGATGATGCTTCCTATGTTTTGTTAAGGCTACATTTATATTCCGTTGTAGGTTTTTAAGATCTGTTTTTGACCATCCAACAATACCAAATGAATACGTCAAAACAGGAATGGCGTATGTATTTATTGCTTTAAATGTGTTCTTTGAATTTAGCTGCGTATTTAAAATGGAGTTAATTCTATGTTTAAATGCCTGTATTAATTTTGTTTTAGTTTCCTTTATGACGATCCGGCGAGCTTGATGAAATCCTAAATATTTGTAAGTCTCATATTCAGTTAGTGGTTGGATGGTCTGGCCTGTCTGGGAATGATATAAATGTTCATGGGTTTGTCCAGCCTTGATAGTGTTAGTTTTACACTTATCAATGCCAAACTCCATTTGTATATCTATGGAGAAAACTTGAGTGGTGTCCAAAAGTAGATTTAAGTCTGAAGGGGAGTGAGCGTATAATTTAATATCGTCCATATAAAGAAGGTGGTTTAATTTGTAACACTGTTCAACCTGTCCTGTTTCTTCGCTGTATTTTAGTTCGTAGCCGTTGTCCATGGAATTTAAAAGGTTCGAAAGTGGGTTCAGGGCAAGGCAAAACCATAATGGACTTAGTGCGTCACCCTGAAATATACCTCTCTTTATTTTGATGGGATCAGTTATAAGAAGGCCGTTAGCAGAATTTAGCTGTAAGCGAGTTGACCATTGTGAAGCTGTAGTTTCCAGGAAAGATATTAACTGTGGGTTTATTTTATAAATCTGTAATACTGAGAATAACCATGAATGAGGAACGGAGTCAAATGCTTTTTTGTAGTCTATGTAGGCGCTATATAAATCAGATTTGTTTTTGTGGACATGATTTAAAATTATTGAATCAATGGTGATTTGCTCCTTACAGCCCTGGCTGAACTTTCTGCATCCCTTCTGTTGTTCTGTGAGCAGTTTATGTTGCTCAACGTGAGAGTAAATTAGTTCTGAGAGGCATGCGGTAATTATTTTATAAACGGTCTGCAGACAGGTAATGGGTCTATATTTTGCCGGATTTCTAGTATCACTTTGGTCCTTCGGTAGCATATAAGTAATTCCTGTTGTTATGTATGCGGGCATTTGGTCTGGATTTTTAATAAAATTATTGATGTGGTTATATAAGTATGGGTGGATTTGTGTGAACTTCTTATACCAGTAATTGTGTATGTGATCAGAACCAGGTGCTTTCCAGTTGTGGAGTTTCTTAATAACTTCATGGTACGTTTCGATGGGGATGCCATCATACTGCATAGTTATAGTGCTATTATGTTTTTGTTGTTCATCTTGTATCCAATAGGCCTTTGCATTATGATGAGCGGGGTTGGCCCATATGTTAGCCCAGTAATTTCGCAATTCTGTCGGGTCAGGTGTTAACGTTTCTGTGTCCTGTGTATTTCTTACTTGATTATTGGTTATGAAACTTAGATTACGGTAAAACTTTTTTTCGTTATTGTAAAAAAAATTATTATTATTATTATTAAAGTTTTAGGAGCGCCAAATTATATTGGAATATATATTTTTACTAATCGGTTATGGTATAATATATTTTATTTTTTATTGCGATGAATATCGAGACGAGCATGCCGTTCGCCTGATGGTAAGCGATACGACCGCTCATGAACAGTCGCAAAACCAAACAATACCTTGAATTACAAAGCAATGCTTGGCATTCCACTGCGCTCACCATCCTGAGACATAAGATGTTAAGTCTCAATATGTCCAGTAGTTACTCTGGCTACAATGCCCTTCAATCCGAAACACAACAGTGCATTTACACTGCCGTTTGACGGGAGAAATAGACACTGCGGTGGTACCCACCCAGATGGCCTCTCACATATGAGAGACCTACCACCAGTGATAATACTAATACTAATACTTTTTACATTGACGCATTTCATGACTATTGTTTTTCTTCGCGTGCAATCAACTGGTAGTGACGCTATAAAACGTCACGTAGGTATGCAAAGTGAATAGGCACTCGTAATCATGAATAGCCGGTACTGTACATGTGTAATTAACTCGTGCAGTTACACGTCACGTGACCGTACTAAGAGTACCTACTTACCATCGTGCGACCCACTCCTCAAACAAGTTCGCCTTCAAACCCTCACTACCAGTTTAATTCAACAATTTTACTTCATGTTAATAATCATTTAATTTCGAGCTCGATATTGTTGCAAATCTACCGAAATGTTATGTTTGGAACAATTCTCATTGGAAACAGTATAAATTAAACTTTTGGCGCACATCCATGCAGATCGCTAGTTACTTCCGATACGAATATAAAATATTGCACTGACAATATGAAATTCGTAATCTCGTGATTTAATTCAACGTTCAATGTGTATTTTATAACTGTTGTCTGATATATCGTGGACATTTATACGCAGAATCGGCAAACCATTTGCGTCACTGGATTAATACGATACATTGAAATAATGAGTGTGTAAGTAATTTTGGATTTTTCTATTCATTATCAGCTCGGAGTCAGGAATTTGTACCCGATATGGCGATAGGCTCGCCCCCTATCACATCGTCATCAAAGCGAAACGTGAGTGTCCTGTAGCATCTATGCCTACCCCTTCTGGAAAAGGCGTGACTTTATGTATGTAAAGAGACAGCCGTAAGATGTATCTTTGGGAACAAAATATGTGAGTAGGAGTGTAAATTCTGCTGATGTTGTTTGACCCTAAGTTAAACGCCGCGAGTCCATCACACGTTCACGAAGTGTAAGCTCACTCTCGTTTCCCTAAGCAAGGAGTAGGTGCAGAAGCCAGTAGCCGCTCTTGCAATTTGCTGCCTTATTTGCCTCCCACGATGTAATAGGAAGCGGGTTATCATTTGTAGTACGAATTTCGGTCCTAGGAAATTCATATAAAATTTTACAAAGCGATCGTTCAATTAATATAAGTTGCACGAGGTAGACGACAATGCTGTCTCTGAACTAATGGGACTATGTACACACACCCTCACACACACACATATACACAATACACACCCATAAATATTAACAACGGCAAAGTGATATTGTTGAAAGATCAGATCAATGGCGGAGGCCCGACGGTCGGAGACGCAGAGGAAAGTGTTATACATGCTCAGGAAACGCAATGTATCGGAAACTATCTGCTCATGTGCGCTCATACATACAATGATTTACTGTTATCGGTGTTAAGTCAAGTGAAATATTACGGTCTTATTCTGCAAACAAATTGCAAAGTTATTTTAATTGCTTAAACTTATGTACGTAGTACGTACAAAAGCTATGGGCTGCATCACTCTACGTACTATAGCCAATAGTAAGTAGTTTTCTTATAGCAGGGTCGTCTTGACCGTATAAAACGCTGTAACTTCAGCTCCAGTGTAGAGAACTGTCGGGTGCTGATGGAGGAGTTGATAAGAGGCGAGCGGCGCGATAACAATCGCATGAGACGACGAGACTATGGACACGGGCCCGAACATCAATCTCCATTTAATAGCTCCTTCAGCGACGCATAGAAAATTATATATATAGATTCACTCTCTACCTTGTACCTCATCTATCTCACCCTAACTATATCAACAATTCTTTAAGTACAGGTAATCATTATAATTTGATTATTAGCCAAGCACACTAGTTATATAATATTTATATAGAAATGTATTTAATCAATAAATAGGAAATCGCAACGATCCAAAGAACGTAATTAATATAATTAATGAACCGCGCAACCCTCTTGTAATCAAGTGATTAATATCTGCGCTGGGAGGGCATTCATTGCGTCCACACAAACAAACACTCAGATAATATTAATTGAAGTAACGACGTCATAACTTACCAACCTCGTAATTACTATGAATGTTAAGGTAAGATGTAAATAAATAAAATATGAATTAAAACAACCTCTGATTAAAGTAGGGATTTGTAGAAAAAAAATCAATTGTAATATTAAAGTAGACGTATTACAGTAACCATTTAAAATGGTATAAATAAAGCGACTCTTTCAAAGGATTATCATTTCATATACCACTGCATCTCAAAGGAATGCAGTCCATTACTACCACACTATTGCCGAATTTGTACTCAAAAATATAACATAACATTAAACAAAACTTCAAAATGAGTTTCGTATGAAAAAAATATCAAAGTATTAGTTTAACCAGGTGGAGAGGGTCATTAAACCTCGGAGGAGAAGTTGAGTGTGTCAAGCGACGCGGACGTTCCCGGCGGGATAATACGGGTCGCGGCGCGCGGCTACAATGCACGGAACTACTGACACCACGCCCGCCCCGCCGCCACGGAATACTGTATGTACTTTATCTGCCCATAATCGATCAGACCACAATTTTTTTTTTATCATTATTTGCAGCCTTTTTCTATTCGCAGCGTGAACTAGAGGAGAGCCGCGTTGTCCTAGTATCAAATCCAGGTACACACAATCCAACGGTGAACACCCGACAACTTAGTATTAAAAGATCTAATGTATTATGTTTTATCAATAATCAAATTCATCTCCTTCCTATAAAAAGCAGTCTAAGTAAATTTTCAAGCTCCAGGTTGTCACGGTGCTTAAACTTATTACTAGCGGCAAACATGATTAGCTAAGGAGACGTAATGGATAGATGTTTTCGTGTTCTAAAGTATTATAACATTCCATTGGGAAGAGTATTTTTTTCTAGATTGTTCTTTTCAGTACATGACAACGAGTACGTTATTTAAATAAATAAATTATGAAAATCAGGTGAATACTTAATGCATGAAAGCGTTAAGATCTTTCGAACTTGTATAGTTTTGATCACAGGTTTTGATAATAATAATGTGTAATTGTGATGTAGTAAATAAGAATCATAATAATCATAGATTATTAATGTATCGTAGCTTAGGCAATATAGTAGTGATTTATAAAAATACAGACAGTTGCACATCGAACCTCGTCGTCACATAAAAATTTACGAACCAGCCCTTTCTTGGCCGCGACTCATCGGAAGAAAAACATTTGAGTATTATTTGCGTGGATTTATAAGTGCTAAACTAAGCCTGTGTTGTCGGAGTCTCCGAGGTCAATCGCACCGCCCCTGAAACTAGACACGAATCCCACTGAACACTAGCGAACCCTTGTTAGGGCTCTAATTAACAACTAAAACAATCTACTATTACACCAACAATAATGACTCCTGCAAACTCACGCAAAGTTAATGAAATTCATTAAAGTTTCATCATGTTGTGTAATTACTGATGAGTTAATGAGAGCGCCGTGCGACTAAATTACACAAGTATAGGTAATAATGAGTAGGCGTCACAATTAATGGATAATCTTGCAGATATGTATGTAGTTGTGGAGACAAGTAGTGACAATACAGGAAAAAACATATACCTCAATACTTTAGGTCAGGTTTATTACAACTTTGGGAAGTCTCATTGCTGCTGTAGAGCCTTCCGTCCTCACACACTCCTACGACCTCTTAGCCAGAATTAACAACGACACATCTTCTATTAAAACCTTGCACTTGAAGTACAGTTCATTTTCCTAGAATCTTTAATATGTTTTAAATCTAAATTGTAAATGAATAAGAAGAGTTGACAATTTATTAGAATATAATAGTCTCCATTGCAGTTAAAACTGCCACTACAATATATAACAGTGCTGATGTCAGTAGAAGATTTATGATAGTATGAAGCAGATATGTTTTAGTTGTTCACACAGGCCCCGGCGCGCATCCGCCTTCACCTCGGCACACTGCCCCCGTCCACTCCACTCGCCACGCTGCACGTTACACTTACTCCATGCACATAGATCATTTTCCGGTGTTAACATAACCTTCGCTTTGTCGATTACACGAGTATCCATACAAAGAAATCCACACAAAATAAAAGTATACAGCTTCTGCACATAAAGCATTTTCACCGATATGAAATTTTGACACATAAATATTTATCCTTCTGCCGCGGAGAAACATAAATAAAATGTTGTGATTTATTGTTCGGTAAGCGCCACTAAATATAAACCAAGAACTATTGCTGCGATATTCTGCTCGCTGCAGCCGTGACTAGGGTACAACACGTACCGCGCGCCCATATTTCACTCTCCTACATCAGGTATTACTGATGTATGTCCTCGTATATACATCGCGCAGTGTACTTTGTACTGTTCACTTTTACTGTTCCACCTTACATAATATACATTCTCTGTCTTTATGTTGCCCTTTATGAATGTACTAGTGCTTAGCATACACTCTTCACATAGCACCAAAAGTGCTATTACACAGTATGCAAATGAGTCTCAATTAATGTTGGGCTTTATATTGGGGTCGGTGATCAAACGATACCGACAACATAAAACCGACCGAGCTAGATACGTTCACCAAATGTTATGCGTTTTTGTATTACACAAACACAATTAACTTTTTATTTTATGTTCGCAATTAGCCCTTAAAAGTACAATCACTTTAGAACCTTACCCGGCGGTATTACGGCGGGAAATCCGAACGAATTCATTTGAGCTCACGCGTATATTCGAAATAATGTGAACTGTAGATTAACATTTGCAGCATGATAGCTGCGTGAAACAGATAAAAAATATAGAAGTCTGTAGAATTTCCAAGGAAACCTATTCGCACACGGAGCTACTCAAAAAGAATTAGTACAAATTATACAAACTATAATTTGTAACGGGTTACTTTTGCGTCACCGCCCACGTATTATCATACGAGTTTCCGACACGACGCGACTTTTCACCAACAGGTTGGTAACGCGTTGGCAACTAATCTCGTGTGATGCGTCGTGCTGGTCGCCGCGCTACTGGATACCCGAGTTTACCGAATAATCTATTGGAAAAATGAATGATCAAAACCATAAATATTCAATTTGTACTAATTACTACAGGAGAAATAACTGTACTATATTTAAATAGTTTTTCTTGGACATTTTATAGACTACTATTTTTTTTATCAGTTTCACGCAGCTATCTTGCTGCAAATGTTAATCTATAGTTCACATGATTAAAAAAGGCTCAGTCACTCAACGAGCCATGGAGCGGGCTATGCTCGGTGTTTCCTCCTATCCTTGGGGGAGGCCTATGTTCAGCAGTGGACTTCCTTTGGCTGATATGATGATCATGATGATGTTTATCAATGTTTGTTGCGCCTGTGCGAGCGAGGCTCACTACATACCCACAAAGTGTTGGAATTACTTATTTTATTGTATTGAATATCTGATAACTTCCCGCTACTTACATGCATAGAAAATAATATCTTACTACGCAAATACATTTACATGGGTGCATTTATAATACACACATACATACCTGAAATTGAATACTATTTAATTTTATATTTGTGTTTTGTTTAAGTATTTAGTGTTCTTTAATTTGGTTATTTTGTCGCTTTTCCCAATTGTTATTATTATTATTATTTTATTTTTTTTAACGTTTAATCCAAGTCAGATTAATGACTGAGCATCCGAACGTCACTTGGTCCTCGCATTGAAAATCAGCGCTGCGGTACTGCTTATGCATTACCGAAGCATTTAGCTGAATGCGGGGTCCATTGTTGGCAGTGATAATTATTTTTAGTGTTTGTGTCTCACTTGTGTTATCTATTTTGTTTGTATTTCTGTGTCACTGTCCAACAATAAATTCTTTTTTCTTTCTTCTTCTTTCTATGATGATCACATTATTTCGAATATACGTGTGAGCCCAAATCCTGTGAATTTTCCATAATATTTACTCCTTGTTTACCGTGTGATTTTGTAAACTGAAATAAAAGAAATGACAGAAACCTTTCAATTTGAGTAGCGTCGTGTGCGAAGTACAGTACCTAACTGATTTATAATTTGAAGTTGCTGATTAGTTCCATGATATTTGAATAGCTCCGTGCGAAGGGAAATAAACAGTGAATTTATACTGCTGTTTGGCGGGAGAAATAGACATTGGAGTGGTACCTACTCAGGCGACATCTCCCATATTAGAAACCTACCAGTGAAATTATTTGATTAACAATAATAAATGATTATCATTAATTAAATTATTTTAATTAATTACATTAATATCGTCGGCAATATATGTTGTATGTTTGTGTAAATACAAACAAACGCGAGCGAGTATTTGGCAACTTGGTCCAACTCTCACTGGAGCAGGCGGTGGCTCGGGCCGCTAACTTCAGCCGTACTGAAACCTTCTCACACGATCGCACGAGTCAAAGGCTTGTGATACTTCTCATATTACTGTAACTTACTCGTATCCGAATCCCTATAACTTGTTTATGTTGTTTTGATTGCGTGAAAACATTTAAATTGCCCTGTTTAAATGGAAGTTAAATTGTTTTGTTTACTTTCCTTTCAGTTTGTGTTCGTGAATATTCGCGATTCATTTTTAGAACGATGATATTCATTTAACTGGCTTGGCAAAAATAATATACTCATGTTTTCAAAGCTACTAAACTTTAAATTACATGGAGTCAGTATGACGTCATGGTTTACGACCATCGTAACGATGATCACAGAAACTTGTGTACCAAAAGTACTTGTGTATCCCGTGGCCTCTGGTTCACTAATATTGCCGAGTAGGAGACGTCACCTCGGCAAGCATATCGAATCACTGCCCTCGAGTATACAGATAGCCACTCACTCACCAGCAGCCGCCTGAGACTATAGACTGCGCGCGTCAGTGCACCGGCCGATGACCCATAAAGTACACTGTCAACGCAGTGGAACTGTTCTGTTTGACGACGCTCTCACACCAATGTGTAAGTAGGTAATCACTCAAGCTAAGCCCTGCAGTATAATTTATCCACTGTCCATTAAAAACATCGATGTCGATCATGCTTGTAATATATGCGAGTCCAAGTATATTGTCACGGTCAGCAAGGTTACTGGAGTGAGTCAATAACTTTTGCAGGCTGAAAACATGTATGAAGAGAGAATTGTAAATGTTCACAAACATGCGAGAATACTTATTGGTGTGTGTAGTATAAGTGTTCAGCCCACTCTGAGCTATAAATAATACTTAGAAACGAAGTCCTGGCTGACTCACAACAATTAGCGATGCCAAAACTTTTACTAATATATTTTCGTAAAAGTTATTTTATATTATTTCATAAACAACAAACCAAATATACAGAGAGAAGTTCAAAAGCAAGTTAGCGAATAAAGTGCTTGTAGGAGGATCGTTCGCCGCAACAATTTTGGTCGTCCTTTGTTCCAAAATTCGTGCGTAGCTATTTTTAATGGGGGCTCAGCGCGTTGGCAGAAATTCAGTGAAATTTGCGCGTTGCGCGGGTGCCATACAAAACAACAAGTAAGATCATAACCAAATCCCCATGGCAATAAAACCTAATCATGGTTGATGTGATGCCATAGAGAAAGGCGCCGATTGCAGGCAACTGGTCATGGCATCTTTCTTTCCTGCTCTTTCCTGCTCAATAATGCGGGCTTGCTTAGGCTGCATATTCAAGCTACGGTTATGCTTAAAAATTTAAATGTGATTAGGAAATTAACTGACCACTTTTTTCGGTCGGAGGTGGATTTATTTGACGGCGGTGCTCTGTGTTGACTTCTGCCTGAGCGCGTTGGATTCCGAGCGTTTACTGAGTGCGGGCGGCTCATTGTCGCCCCGAGTGCTCCGGAAGGTATTCACATTCATCGCGTGCATTGTGAGTTTAGCTCTGCACACTCTTGGCTGCTGGAAACTATTTCGCAGGTAATTTATCTGTGTGGATGTAGAAAAGTAGACTATAACTCAAACACTTGAAATTGTTCTACTTACACGGAAGTAGTAGTGCTTAAGTATTTTTATTCAACAAAATGTTAACTTATTAAATGTAACTTCGTATATGAACAAAATAAAAACAATTTTTGGTTGGTATTTATGGTTGGTAGAAACAGTCCGAAACGCTGTTTACAGTGCCACTTTTTTCTTAAACCATTTTTAAGTCCTTTCTGAAATGCATGTTTTTTTTTTAAATTGTGCACTAGAGCGCTTGCAACAAATGTTCCCACACTATGCGACTCATCACACATTAAAGCTCACACATCTCGCTGCCAAAATACTTGTAATGTGCTTCTTGGCGCACTCGTTAGGCGCTATAAAAAATCGTTGAGAGATTTTTTAAAGCTCTGCCTCACTGTTGTCTTACATTGATGGAAAAAAATAACAAAATTTTTAAATATCTGCATGGTTGTTTCGCGATATAATATTCAGTTAAGCAGTGTACACGTTTTAATATTGTAACGTGAGTTACTTCTCGCAGAGGATGTGAATACATAATAATTAAAAAAATCGACAACGAAACATATTGTAACTGCGACGGTTTTGAGAAGTTACATAGTAAACCACTTTTAATATACGTAGTGGGTCACCGAGCCAGTGAGTAATGTGTGTCCCTCGGCGCCGCTCATGAGACACAGCGACTCACACAAACGAAGTTAGATTCCGCCCGTATTAAATTTCCTTTAAAAGCTTAGTCGGATTGTTGCAATAGCTGCACGTTTCTCCGGCTCTGTTCAAACGGATTGTCCGCGCTTCCGTCGCCTCCAGTCCCGAGCGCGGGCGCGGGGCGAGGAGGAACGAAGGGGAAGAGGGGAGTACTAGATATCCGCCGAGAAAATGCCTGCACGAATCTCCGTTATAATATTGAACAATTATTTACCGTCGCTGCCCTCGCGGCGCTCACTTTTCTACAGAGCGAGTCAATTCTTTGCTAAAGACTTATTTCCGGCCAGGTCATCTAGTCTTCTGATCAGCATGTTTTACAATTGAACAACATAAAAATGTAAGGTGTACTTGCCAATCATTACAGTTTTCCTCCTTAATTGGCAGTTGGTATAATACGTCCATTCTCAAATCTATGAACCCTAGAATCCTAAATTAAATCAAATCAAAAATCACAGATAACCCTGTGACCAAGTGATTTTCAAGTCATAGAAAAGTAAACTGTGGCGTCAAAAATGGGACACGTAATGATATAATTATATTTTTGTTTTACATTTAACAGCACAAATGATAATATAATAACGACTCTCTGCATAATGCTCCTTTTTAGTTGCAAAATCGGCCAATTATGTCGAATATACGAGCTATTAAATTGGAATTAAGGAGTATTAGCGTTAGGTTTGGCGCCGGTGGATTGAGCCGCATTAGTAGCCGTATGTTTTGCAAAAAGGGTCAAATGTTATACGAGCTTATTATTCAGAGCCTTCATTAAACGTAACAAGAAAGGGTCCCGAGTATTTGAACAGCAGAGCCTAAATCTCCGCTCCCACTCGCATAATTTTGCCAGTGACCACACACGGTTGTAGTCGGGGTATATACATAATTAAAGTAGACTATTGACTTTTGTTGAAATATTTTGTCATGGTAATAGTTGTGGAGCTAATAAATCGTTGCCTATTGTATTGTATTTTTGGTCAGCAAATCCACTTGTTAAGCTTTTATTTTAAATATTATGAATAGTCATATTTACGAATAATTAATATTAAAAAAAATCATTTGGAAATTATTGTGATTTTCATATTACATCTTAAGCAAATTCATGCGGATCGCGAACTCGACGTAAACTAAAGTTATTAAACAAGCGCTTATCAAGTTCGTCGATGTTTAAGCTTAGTTACCGCACTCCTGAACAACACTTTTGTAGTAAAACGCCATCAAATACTCAGATTTTTGCCGAACTTCACTAAAGAGAACGTCAGTTTCCTAATTGTAATAAAAAATAAGCTAAAGCCAACAATTAATCAGCGGCATGATGCGCTGCGAGTAGTGGTCAGTGCTAAGCATTAGCAGTGAGTGGTGTGAGCCGGGCGGGAGGTAATGTGTGGCTGCTGCCCGCCCGGCGCCGCGCACTAACTCGCTTACACGAGTTAGCGGGCAGATGAGCAACCGCACTTCACTACACCGTGTGCGCATACTCACACATACACATGCAGATTGCACATTGTAACATGAACAAAACTATCTTCGGAAAATATTATTATTTGAATGACATTTTAACGAAGTCAAAAAACAGAACAGTTTAATTTAACTGTTATTTTAAATCTTTGGAATTTATCCGTCAGTGGGGAATTGTGGCCTAGATATAATGGAACAACCGACAATGAAAACAAATGAACGCTCATCAGTAGATTGCAATCAGATAGAGATGTTTAATAACGATAGTGATCGCTGCCCAGCACGGCTCTAGAGGGACCGCAAATGCACCGCCGTCCTTTGAGGATAGCTTCGGCATTCTCGTTCGGAACAGCGCACGAGACGCGACAGCAAAGCTGTTAGTTCGATGGTGTAGTGGTATTGATGTCGCCATGCCGCGTCGCCGCGTTGGAGCCCGCGCTTCCAATGCACTCGAAATTGTTGATGCGTGACTCTCATCAATGGGGATTGTGGCGTCTTTAAAGTCTTTCATATAATTAAAAACCTGTAACTAGACTAGGAAAAAATTTAAAAGTTAGATGATGATTTCTATCACTGTACATGTGTACTACCTAATCATAACATAATATATTTCTGTTTGTTTCATTTTATTATACTTCTCTCAGTTTTACCATATAGTCCTAGAGATGACGACCAAAACCATGTATCATAGCAATACGGTCGAAACTGTATAAAATCGTTAGATTATATGATTCTGAACCCGACTAGGTAGGTAGTAACGGTCAAAAGTGTAGCAATTGCATGTTATTGAGGCTATTTCTGCTGTGTCCAAAAAAAAAGGCAATCGGTATCATAGCAATACGTCTGATATTGAAAATGTACATAGATTTTATAATTTTTTGGCGAATAAGTTGGTTTTCAGACATTTTGCGCGTAGTATGTAGCTGAAGCGAATTTTTGAAAATGTCACCAAATTTAGCCGACCTGTATTATAGCAATCCGAATGAATTTTTTTCAACCGTTCGTATATTTGGCAGGATTACAAAAAAATTGTTTTCAGAAATTTTTGATGTCACTCACTCACAAAAGAGAAAAGAACGTTTTGGAGTCGCTAGGCCGATGCCTGAACGCTTCTTACGCTCCTGCTGCGGTGGGAATGGTTTTTTGCATGTTACGCTCCTGCCACTCTCTTAGTAGTCACTCACCAGCTGTCCTAACCGTTGAAATGAGGCACACTTAAGGTGACAACAAACTATAAGTTGCTCAGGCGGAGGTGGGTGTGTCGCTGGTTGTCCGAGGGTTCGCGGACGTTTTTTTCTTCCATTCCCAATGACAAGGCACGGTTTGCTCATCTGCCATTGACGAAGTTTTTAGGGATGGAAGAGTGGGTTTTTAGGAATTCAAAATAATCAATTATAATAGACTATATTTTGGCAAGACAAAAGCAAGGTAATTGCCCGACTTGCAATCAGTCACGCTTCAACACGGTCGTTATCGAAAAGTTGTCTGATAAAGGAGGCGCTACACTGAATTCTTCTAATATAATTTTTTTATATCTGGATAATTTATTTCATCATGTTCAACAATTTTCAGAAATATTGCTATGATACCGATCGGTAAAATTCCTTAACATATTTAGAATGGTCTCAAAATTTTATGCATCCAAATTTCCTTCTGAAAATATTTTTTTTCCTATTAACTAATCATAATTTACCCGTATTGAACATTTTCAGACGTATTGCTATTATCATTTTTTTTTGTCTCATTTTTAATTTTTCTAAATGATTTTTTGGGTTCGCGCTACACTACTAATTTCTGAAAAATATGTTTTCGGTATCTTAGAGCTATTATATAACTACAGTCAGAAAATCAGACCGATTGCTATAATACAGTCCGGTAAAATTTGTTGACGTTTTTGAAAATTCAGTTCGGTCAAACGCTACGCGAAAAATGTCTGAAATTGGTATTTTTGAGTTCGAAAAAATCAAATCTATCAATTTGATGTGGATGTGGCCGTATTGCTATGAGACAAAAATTTTGGTTGTCATCTCTCGTATTAATAAAAAAAACAATAGTTTACGTTTGACTTTATATGGCAGTCTCTATAAATTAAGTAATAAATGAATGGTATTAAGAAATTGATGCCATTAACCATCTTATAGTATAGCAGACTAGTATAAACAATTTAGCAAATTACTGTAAGATATTTATTAGAGCTTTATTTAAAAAGCATCAGTTGGCTTAGAAAAGGCTTAAACATTTTTAATCTGTTTATTTATCCGCCCAGTCCAGCAGAAGGCAGGGAGTCTTTTGTTAGATTACTTTAGCCGGAAGCCGGCTGAGAACTCTCGCGGGCTTGAACGAAGTCCCAAGTCGGACACAAAGCGAATGAGTCCGCGTGCGACAACCACTATTATACATTATTCATTTTGTTGTTATATTCATTCGTTTTAAGTGAAAGAGCTTTTTTGGCAAGCTTAATCATGTACATAATCTGGTACATATGTAAACAAAATTTATCAACAACACCTTATAATAGTGGTTCCAGACCAGAAAAGCTGCCGTGCATTGTCTTGCGTTGTGGTCACTTTGACGTGTCAATACAACAAAATCTAATCGTTTTTGTTCATCCAAAGGGTCCGTAATAGTATCACTGGAATTTATTCTTAAAGCCGGGCCAAACTATGTTTAAATATATTCATGAGAAGGCCTACAAGGAGTGGCGCGGTAACTGGCCAACAGCCTCCTCACAAAGTCTCCTACAGAGCGCCTCACTCCGAGTGTTTGTTTAATGTTGGCACATCAAACGGCCGCCGCTCTCAGGTGGACGCTGTACGGCTCGAGTGCTCTTCAATAAAGCTCGTGACCCGCTTGAAACGAATCATTTGGGGAACGTCATTGTAAAACTCAGCCAGAATATCAACATAAGAAATTCGTTGACAGAGGAGCATCACAATGTCGCGGGGGTCTGTTCCGTCGCGATGCTGATTGAGGGCGACTTTGTGACGTGAAGTGGGGTGGAAGCACACGTCCCTGTGAGTAACACTCTGCGAGCCGGAGTGAGAGTAAAACATGCGGGCGGTGCGGGTTGTGCGGGCGCGGGGGGCAATGAGTAGGGGGCGAGGGATACTGACTCACATTTGTATGATTCAATTTGGCCTTCCTAACAGAAACGTGCCGTATGATTTGCATTTTGTTAGAGTACGGGTTCGGCGAAGTTTAAGAGAAGTGTATATGAATCACTCCTCCAGTGTGCTGCGACGATTTGCATCTATCTTATTGAACTTATTATAAACGTACCTATAGACATATGTATGGCTTTATGACAATTTTCAGGAGCAGTGCACGTTTAAATTAGATTCTGTTTTTGATTTTAATTCATCTTCTACAAGTATATATAGCATTTATTTAGCTACAAGTATATATATATATATATATATATATAGCATTTCTATTCCACATTCCACATTTCATTTGTACACACACCAGTTGCTTCCCGAAATTCTCGCACAACTGTAATCCAAACAAGCGTGGTGATGGCGAGGCATTATCGATGTGTTTGCGAGCAGTTTATCAGGCTCGGGCCGGGTGCTAAAACATTACGAGCGGTGTCTGGCTCTAGAGGGACGGGCAATTATCCGCGCCGCCGCCTGGTCGCTCCTGCGTACTAGCCAGCAGCGCCTAGACGGGAGCTGTTTAAACTTTAACGCCGCGTGTTAATGGCGGGACGGACATTACCGCCACTAGTGCCGCACCTGCGCCGCGCATTAAACATTATTACTCCGACATTACAGGCCACTCGTCGCTACAGAGTCCTGGCGATACGGCTATCGCTGTTGTCGCAGCTATTTGATTGTAGTAAACTGTAAAGGTATACAAAACTCGAGTATCATAATGTAATCTGTTCACAATCGTAACAATGTAATATTATTTAACATTAATTGTGGGATTTTTCCTGACGGTGTCAGTGGCGTAGTTGTACGTATACGTATTTTACGGTTACAAAGCTGAGATCTTGGGTTCGAATCCCGGGTCGGGCAAAGTGATATTGGAGTGAGGAATTTGTACCCGATATAGCGATAGGCCCGCCCTCTATCACATCGTGGGACGGAACATACAAAGCGAAATGTGGGTGTCATGGTTACATCTTTACCTACCCCTTCTACAAAAAGGTGTGAGTTTATGTATGTATAAATATATTATTTTAAGATTGAACAAGTATGAAAAAGCTCAAATGTTTTCTCTTTATAACTACTAACTATATTATGTAGCCACATTGAGGACTTGTGTAAAATAAGATTATAAATCGGGTAATAAGAGCAATTCCTTAATAAGAATACCCATTTTGTTGAAAAACTCTTCACTGAAGTGGAATGAACAACAATGTTGTGAATAATAAATGTCTGAGTTGGCTCCGGTACAACTGTAAATAACAGCGGAGTCGATAGAAACCTTGGTGTGACAAAATAGTTACGAAACACTAATTACATTCTACAATACAAAAAGTTTGAAATGTATACTTTATTAAGTTGATATTGAACAGATCAGCGGGACGTTGCTATTACAAGACATAAAGTAATACTTTTGGTCACATTCACACTTTATTCAAAATAAATCCAAACTTAACCTCGTTTGAGCTACGAGAAAATCATAATCTAAATATACAAACGCTCTTGATAATTTTTGATTCTGAAAATGACATCCAGGCTCACAACTGCTGTTACGACTTTAATCTTGTTATATCTGATTTGCAGGCGGCAAGATCAACGTAACACTCAAGAAAATGAAACCTGATCATTTTAATACACTACCGCCCTAAAAGAC
Organism: Hyles lineata; assembly: GCA_030180105.1. Taxonomy (NCBI): domain Eukaryota; kingdom Metazoa; phylum Arthropoda; class Insecta; order Lepidoptera; family Sphingidae; genus Hyles; species Hyles lineata. The sequence continues at coordinate 61,856 of JARJEE010000030.1, forward strand.
ACTGCAAGACATTATTTCCATTCCGGCCAGACGTACCGTTATTGAATCCGATGAAAACATAAAGCTCGATGCGGCAGATTTTGCTGCATGTGTTTTGCTGATATTAAACCCGATTTCGTAAAGAGATATTGCGATGATATTACTATCAGAGCCCGCGCGTACCATGGCTGTACAGCGGTAGAAATATAAAGAGGTGATCAGAGGTTATTCAGCTAACCTGCTGTACACAATCGGCGCTGAATGCTATAACCAATTCACTAACCGCAAGGGCAATCAATAGCTTTTGATGAGTTCGTTTATAAACATATTCAAATGATGGATCCTCTAGCTGCGGCAACTCCCGGAGCTAAGCCCGGCCGAGCAGATGGGAGGGGGAGGATTACAAGATTTATGTTTAAAAGCTAGACAAGGAGGATGGCAAATGGAGTGGTTTAAATCATTCGCTCGATGCAATTAGTGTGAGATGTTCTGGCAGTGTTCGACTGCCGGCGACAACAACTGCTTACTTAATTGAAACTCTTCGATGAAAATAAAGACTTGCTTTGTAACGTCGGTGAATTTAAAACGGAACGGATTGCATTTCAATTTACCTTTATCAGTAGAAGTAAACTTGTACTTACTTGAACTTAGCTCTCTCGCAATAAGGGAATCAACAACTGGATGCCAATTATTTAATTGCCATATTAATTTTCAGTAGAAACGTGAGTATTGTGTGAATGCGTATTAAGTATTGTTGCCTCGTATCTTGTCTCAACTGGGCAAGTCCTCGACAACACACCCCGCTCTCCGCACACTTCGTGCTAAAACAGATTACCTGCGTGGTGCGTCTAATATAGTCGCGCCGTAATGACCCGCGCTTCTCGCTCAACATCCATGTTTCAGTATTTGCGTAAGGTAATATTTTGTATTAAATTTTACAGCTTATGTTGCGATTAAATCCGCTCATATTAATTATTAATGATTTTGTACAAAAATACATACGTATAGCGTTTGATTCGTAATCCACTACGTCTCGAGCATTATTGTTCGAATTCACAATAGATGAGAGCGCGTAAGGTTCATCACAATTGTACTAGCTCGCGCTAGTCTAGTCCATTTCACAGTACCACTTCATGAATTATAAAAAATCTGATTTGTGATATTTTTCGTGCATCAAACTTTCATAAAAAACCTTATTATAGCTGTAAGTTTTCTAGGAATGCCTTAAGTGCCTTTTACATACGAATATAAATTACTCGTAGTGGAGCAATAATGTCTGTATGGGCGCATACTATCCCGAATGTAGTCGTCAGCAGTTCGGTGACGAATATAAATGGTGGCATTATTTTTACAACTTCTATGTCGGTCGTTTAGTGCGGAAGGGCGGCTGAATTTGTTATAACTCAATTGTTAGGATATGACCAGCTTATATTCGACGTATACGATTGATCTACATACAAGATTATGTAGGCGGGAGACACAATACATAACCATACTACAAGATAAATATGTAGACAATACGATGACAAAGGGCAACGAGAAGTATAATGTAAAACCTAAAATATGGCAAAAGCACATCCGACACAGACGATACAGGCAGTACTTTGATACTTACGCCTCACCTGCTTAACTATTCATAAGAGAGTCCCAAGAGGGATTGGGTGGGCCTAGCTGCCCGGCCGGGGCGGCGGGGCCGGCAAATTGATTACAACTATAAGTTCGGGACTGATGCATGCGCGCCTACAGTATCTTATCATCCCGCAACTTCTTCAATAAATAGCTGCAATGCTTTGGGACTACTCGTACAATACAAAACTTCACGAAAGGGAAGATATATTTATAACCTGATTTCAATTGTATATTTGTTGAACTAACAAAGCACCGTCTGTGTTAGTCTGTAGGTAGAGCATTACTTCTCAAGCTTTTTCTCCTGATCTCATATACTTACATTTATTTTTGTATTCTTGTTTTTTTTTCTTTTACACTGGCACGGCATAACGACTGCACTACATCTGATGGTAAACGCAAATGCCGTCCAGGTAGAGTACCGATACTTCTTCACATTGAGGCGGAAGGACACAGGATTTTAGGAAGGTGGGAACACAAGTGACGGCAAATAATTCCATGGCTTGACGGTTCGGCACAAAAAATAATTTACGAGCGTTTTGGTTCGTGCCGAGATGGTTTCGACCTTCAAGTTATAACTGTACCATAACTGTGCAAACCAGCACGCGTGGGTCTACTCAGGAATAGAGAGGAGGGGAACAAATTGAATCATCCCTCAGAGCATTATTCGTGATACAGATGATAGAACACGCTCAGAGAGCTCGTTACATAATTTTTTATTTTTATTTTATTGCGGCAAAATAAAACAGTTGTGTTTGAATAATTTTACAATTTTGGATTAAAAGTTATAAACATACAACCTACCTCGTTCTTCGCAGAATATAAACTAAGAATTAACTTTCAGGTACGAGCGAGTAATTAAATATAAAATAAACAGTAGATTTAAAACAAAGGAGTAAAACAGTACATACTAATAGACTGAACTTGAGTCTAATTCCAGCAGCATTGTAAACAATTTTTCCGATAAATATGTGGTGATGAGGCAAATATATCCAATTGTGAATTACTACTATCTTGCATGTTCGTGGCTATTACGGGGTCACGACCTTTGTTCACCGATATTACAGTTTCCCGCTGCCAAGTAGTGCGTTCATTGCTCATAACTACTTATCAGAGCGATTCTCTTGCCAACATCGACGGACACTAGTCTCCACCGAAATCAGATGTAATTTATTTAGTAATTTATTGTACAATCACAAATCGTATTTATGATAGCTAGCTAAATGTATTTTATTGTATAAGATATATTATGCAATTCATATATCTAGGGTATCACATATATAGGGTTTGGCATACAATAAGGACAACATCTCTAAACTTTTAAAATAAAATGTTGCGTTTCATTGAATTATATTCTAAAACATACTTTAAATACTTTGCAACGCATAACCAACTTGATAATTCATTGATCAAAATATATAAATTCCTTTGAGATGTTAACGGAATAAAATACGTTTTACCACTATCCAAAGCGGTGGAGTACCAATGCGCTTAGGGATGTGACTGGTAAAGCAAACAAAATGCTAACACACCGGGCGGCGTCCCGTCTGAAGTTGAGATATTTTTCTTACTTTGTAGGACCGCTTTCCTAAACGTTTTTCAAAAGGATTTTATAACATTTATATTTACTCGTATATTGCGGTCTATTTAAACTGTGCAAAACTATAGTATTTAGTGACACAGAAATCAAAATATTCACAATTTTCATTATAATGATAAATTTAATACTTTATTCATCAATATAAAATGTTGCAAAACGTACGCCTTACTAATGCGTCTACAAAATTCACGAATATGTTAAATAACTGCATATGGGAGAGTTTTTGGATGCGTGCTGGTGCATTTCAATGCGAAATTAATATTCGAGCACATGCACACACACAAGCACTGTTGACGCACGTCCGTAACAGAAATCATTACGCACATCTTGATATATATGTTGATGTATATTGACAGCCTTCTTGGCGTAGTTGGTTAGATGGCGTCTGTGAAATGTGAGGCCGTGGGTTCGATCCCCGTACCGACATAAATGTTTGTATTATTCACAGGTATTTGTTTCGGGTAACTGGGTGTTTGAGATAGAAAAAAGTCTCTCGTAGTTTCCGATACCCACGACCCGAGACTCAATCTTAGTGTGGGGTCAGGACTATGTATATGATTGTTGGGTGTATTATTTATGTATATTATATATGTACGTTTCACTTCACATTAAGTTTATATTATAACGTCAGACGCCAAAAGATCGTAAACGATCTTTACAATGTCTGCTCAACGCTATCCTTCACTGTAAACTATACCCTTGAGCTTTGTGACACAGTATCTGTGTCTTCTCTGTTATACATGAAACAGCTCGTTAATATAGTGATGAATGATCGTGGCACACAACTGTCTAGCAACACTACCTCGGACCGCCTATACAATATTATATCGAGTGTTAATTCGTTTTATTTATTTATTGACTACCTCGATGGCGTACTTGTACTAAGTTACGGTTACAAATCTGAGGTCTCAGGTTCGAATCCCAGGTCGGGCAAAGTGATATTTGATTTTTATATGCATTATCAGCCCGAAGTCAGGAATTTGTGTCCGATATAGCGATAGGCTCGACCCCTATCACATCGTGGGATCGAACGTACGAGGCGAAAATTGGGTATCCTGGTTGCCCTTCCTTTCCTCCTTCTGGGAAATAGGCGTGAGTTTATGTGTTTATAATTTATGAACATTATTTTGATTCGTGTATAGTGTCAATATTTTCAACTGTATCACGGCAAACAGCACTCTGTTTAAGGAATTGTAAATTTCGTCACAAGACTTATAAGTATATTGTATATCTTATTCTGAAACGGAGACACAGGATTGGTGAGCCAAATCAAGCATATGAATAATATAATGGCAATAAGCTTGGGATTATGTCACGACTCACGACTCGCGAGCTTGGCGCCAATAGCCATAACCTCCCCCCTCCTTACTTCCACCCCCTTTGTATCCCTCGCAGAACGATGATATCAGATCGCGATACAATCTGTCCGCAGCTCTGTCTTTACGCTCGCATGCAATGATGAATAGTTATACGCGCATTTTATGGCAAACAATACTGTCTTCAATTATACTGTAATATCAGTTCCGCTATTTAATTAACACTGGGTATGGGATTAAATATGCAATGTCATGACGCCCCGGCCCTAGCGATCCCCTATTTCCTATCTCTACCATATTATGAGGTTGTATAATAGTTTACCAGCCCTCGTGTTCTCTCCTTTATATAGGCAGGGTGTGAAGAAGCAATTAAAAAGTCCGACATATTTGCATTTAATGGTGAGTCACAGATATCTATCACCGGTTGATATCTGCCTGGACAGAGCTAGTATGAAAATTAACTTCTTTGCTCAAATATTTCCGTGTTTGTTCATACTGAATGTTATTCAAAAATATTATTTCCTCCATGTATTAAGTTGGCCAATATTATAGTGTAAGAAATAAAACAAGTCCCAAGAATAGCGGAGTAGTTGTTTACGTCATCGGGTATTGTAGTGTGTGAGGCAAGTTGACGGCCGCGTCGACAATATCCGAGTTTGTTTGCGCGCAACAATGGCGACGCGCTCCTCAATAAAACTCATAAAGCCGGCCGCTGCTCGCTTGAAAGTTTCTTTTCTATGTAGTTTAGTGATGCGACACACGCACCCGCACCATGCTGGCTGTAGGCGTGTCTTAGAGGGCTTGTGTATATGCTGTGAAGCGAGATAAACGCTCACCAAGTCACAAAGCATAACACTCACAAAATAATGTGACTATTAAATAATCGTAGTTAAACAACTGAGGAGTTTGATATGAAATATCACAATTCCAAAGTGCATAATTTATGTAAATATATTTTGAACTTGATAATATGTTCAATTGTCCGTATCTACTAATGTATTTAGATATCGATGATCGCCTTATTGATTGTAGTCATGAATGAAGTATCTTATAAGTAAATTTACATATATAGTTCACTATTCCTATGGCCCGTTTCCGTCCGTGATCACAATACCGCTGTAACAAAAACAATTAAATTTGGACACGAAACCAATTCGCAGGGAGTGTTTGTGACGTGAATCGTTTGCGCTCGCCAATAACACGGCACTCGTGAATGTTGATGCTGACGAGTTTTACTACTTGTACATGCTGACAGTCAGTAGGGAATGTCAGAGCGCCACAATACTTGTTCCTACATTCAGAAGCGTGGAGTCATTGAGTGTAAAAAGTAAAGGGCTTACAGAGAGATCCTCGTGTTGTGCTCCAAAATTAATTGTGTCGTGACGTAGTAAACTGAAACCATACAAATACGAGAATATTTTTGTGGATTGAGTCAACAATACTTGTATCAGATATTGCGCTAGACTTTCAATCAGTGGCATAGCAATCATCGTAGAGGTCATGGACAATTGTATACACGTAGGGTATATACTTACGAGTCTCAAAGGGGTAGGCAGATTTCACACTGATGTCACATATAGTTCACCGAAATAGTGATGGTGGATCGTGTATGGAACATCTCTTCAATATGATAGGACTTCATATAACTATATCAAATACAAATAGGTCAAGTGTAAGTTGTACTCGCGCGAATCTATACAATTATATATCCCAACGCTATTAAAGACTATCCGAACTTGACACCCCTATTGCACGAATTACACGTATAAATAATAATAAACAAGATACAAAGATTGCGACACCTGTGAGTCAGAATTCAGAATACAATATTATGACAGTACAACAACAATCATCAAATCTTATCTTTATTAGCAATGGTAGAAACGAAAATGGCCGCAGTTGTCACGGCTAACAGGAGAAAAATAACCGCGTGCCGCTTGACGCGGTGGTAGTATTGTTTGCACAATAACTCCATTAGAGCCACACGCGCGGGGCGGTACGGGGCGGCGCGGGGAGCGCGGGGGGTGCGGGGCGGGGCGGCGAGTGCAGCGGGGCTCTGTCACACCTCCACTGCTCCACTGCCCGCGTGCCGACAATGCTTTGCCATTAAAACTCTTCCGCCGGGAGTTTCACACAACCAGCTAAAACACAACACTTACTTTTGTATTTTATTTTATTATTGCTATGAATGGTAAGCGATACGATTGCTCATGAACAGTAGCAAAACCTTATTCCTTTGCGCTCGCGATCCCGAGACATAAGATGTTAAGTCTCAATATGTCCAGTAGTTACCCTGGCTACAATATGCTTTAAACCGAAACACAATAGTGCTACTCTGCTGTTTGTCGAGAGAAATAGACATTGCAGTGGTATCTACCAAGGACGCCGCTCACATATGAGAGACCTACCACCAGTTACTTTTACTATGTTTGTAGATCGAGAGCTTACTGATAACGGACCAGACGCAACTTCCAAGGCGGTGGTCGCTACTTCGAATCCCAGACCACATATTTGACTTTCGGAGTCATAAATGTATTGATCAATTACCATTCATTCATCAATACTTTAACGGTAAATGAAAACACCGTGAATAGGGAATATGCATGCCATTTTTTTATATTTTTAATCGATTCTGTATGTCATTACATTACCAGAAAATAATATAAGGCTTTAAAAATATCAATCAAAAAAGTACAAAAAAAGTAATAAAAACTGCTATCAGTTTCGGAGCATTTAAACGCCATTTTGGCGCGACCTCGCTGTGACGTCAGAGTCTACTATGTCAGCAACGTAGTATTTGGATTAAGCTTCTTTTATTAATTGCTACATAACTGTATTTCGTCACAAAATTATCATTTTTTTTATAATATAACGAAAACACAAAATAACTCTTAAACAAACGTAGAAAAATACACCCAACAAGCTAAAACTTCATAAGATAGTGTACTTTGTCGTCACTTTCCTTTTCAAACGGTTCAAAAAAATAGCGCGACAATTTTGAAATGTAATTTTTTAAGTATTTTTTTTACCGATTTAGAATTGATGAATTTAAAATAATATCTTAACTATATATTTCTATATCAATAAAGATTACAACAATAAATATTTTACTTATTTTGGAGTCTCGTGCATATTCACTATTAACCTGCATAATATTTTCTATGGTAAGTGAAGTTTGACAACTCAACTCTGTTCTTAGCGTGTTTGACTACGGCCTACTCCAAATGGACTCTTGATTTTAGAAGAGAGATATTCTGAATAATGGGTGAATATGGACCGATACAGTACAGTGTATTGAGTGATGAAGCCTTGGTTTTGAATACTACAGTACGACTCAATCGGAGTGGTGTTGTATTGCGTTCGATGTCTCATTAGAAGTGCGCGTCGCCGATGTTGAGAGGTTTACGAGCGGTGTATAATTATATTCGGTTGATATAAATGTATCTTCCCGGTGTAGTACCGAGGCTGGTTGTTACTGCGAGCGAGTCCTGGAATATGTTCCCTACCAGCAGTGTGTTGTTCTTGTAATTTATTGCGCCGCGCAGGGCGACTACGCGCACAACACCCAATGCGGAACAAGAAATATGTGACAATTGGAAATGAAAATAACGAATTTTATCGGTATTGTGTGTTCATGATATACAGTGAGTTTCAATTTCGATAAAAATAAGTCTTATTTATTTAAGTAATAATTCACTTCTTTCATACCACGCGTGTAATTGCTTAGTTTGTACATGAAGTCTAGGCCCGTATATTTTTGCACGATATAATGTGAATAAGTAAGTAATGCAACAACTGTTTTAGCACATTTGCTGGACCAATTTCAAAGGACTTAGTGCCAGTGCGTTTGAGACATATTAGATCTCCTAAAACGTTTTAAATCCATTTTCGTTCAAAAACAAAACCTCATTCAAATATACTTTTCTCTGTCACAAAAAAATAAAAAACATTGTTTCCGAACAGACTGAAGGCTCGTAAGAGATCTTTTAGGTCCCCTAACGTACTAAACGTATTAAAACCTATTATCACCATCGAATATAAACAGCTTTATTTTGTTTTCTTATTTCCACCAATTCAGGCGGACAAACTCTTTAACAACAAGAAATATCACAATTTGTGTTTATAATAGAGACAAATTATGGCAGTTATCATTTGTTAATCCTTTCAAATAGCCGCGCGGTAACAATTCGGCAGCTGCGGGTGTTCCGACACCGCGCTCAGTACGCGTCACACACGTCATAATGAGAGGGCCGGGGACGCGCCGTCACTTCACATCGCATTCATTTAACACCACCAGTATTGAGGATACATACCTGTACAAGCACCTTCTATATCCGTACTTACAGTGAGATGTCGCGTCCCATCATACTTTCAAATATAACACTCGTGTTTGTTGTTTTATGAATGACTCTATTTCAACGTACTCTCACTAAATACAGATTTGTATACAAACAGGTTGATATTAATACATTTTTTTCAATGCCAAAGTCTATTTATCACGACTGAATGAAGTCAAGTTTAAGTATATTATTTCGTTCTCACAGAAAATAATACAAAGAAGAAAAGTATAGACAAAGTAAAAAGCGTTGTAAAAATTATATCGACAGAAAAATTCAACAAAAACGCGAAGCACCAAGCTGGAATTAGCCTCATTACTGTGTTACCAATCTTCAATACATTTTTCTTTTCTGATTCAACAGCGATATCTACGTGTAGGTAAAAATATAAACATATCATCTGCAGCTTGGTACTTCGTTTATAGAAAATTTATCGATGATTAGTATCCGTTTGAAATTGTTTTTTCTTTTAACTCTACTATAAGAAAAACATATATGCAATTTCTTTTATCAATATTATTTAATCAACGACGGGACGGAATAGATATGTCACCAAACTCAATGCCCTGGAAAATGTTCACAAAGTCATTGCACTGCTCCGATAAATAGGACAACGTTGCCTGAACTACATCGCTTCCGTGACGTGACATGTTCGTTTAGGGAGAGTAATCGTGATTCGTGGCGCCTGTGCGACGAGCGCCTCCGTGGATATCAAAGAGAGCGACTTCCGTGCCGGCGCGGCTCAAAGGGCCGGTGTAGGGCACGCGGCGACGACGCGCTTGCAACCAGCGAATTTGCTTCTTTGAATTGCCAAGGGCAGAAGAATCGCCGAGATAGGGCTGTTCCTCTAGAGCTTTTTCTTGAAGATCTTGTCTATTACAATGGTATTTAGTATATTTCTGAAAATTTTATAATGAGTCTTCAGATGATTGACGCTTAAAGGTGTTTATTCCGAAAATGCTCCACAATTCTTTTGATGTTTGGAAGACATATTTTCAAGTTTATGTAACGTAGAAGTACAACAATGTATTAGGCAGGAGTAACGTATCAGATAAATTACGTTCCTACAATGTTGGCTTGATGTGTGAGGCGGTACAGCCGGAAAGACAATATAATGCCATTAAAGACGTTAACGCGAATTTCATACTGATATAATGGTAGAATGAATGGTGAGTAAAGATAAGTGACAATGAATCTTTATAACTGCCTCGGTTGCGTAGTTGTACTAAGGTACGCTTACAAAGCTGAGGTCTCGGGTTCGAATCCCGAGTCAGGCGAAGTGATATTGGAATTTTCTATTTATTATCAGCCCGGAGACAGGAATTTGTGCCTAATATGGCGATAGGCTCGCCACCTATCACATCGTGGGACGGAACATACAAGGCGAAATGTGGGTGCCCCGGCACCTCTGCCTACCTCTTCTAGGAAAAAGGCGTGAGTTTATGTATGTATGAATCTTCATAAAACGAAGACATCAGACAAAATAAAAGCGACGCAGATAATCTTGTAACATTAAAATTGCAGCACAGGAATGAGACCCGACAGATTCCCTCACGTTGACAAAGTTCGCGCCTATTGTATCGTATAAAGTTTATTTGTATTGTGTAGACTGTGCTATAATGAAGCATTTATCACATAAAATAAGGCGCATTGGCAGCCCTGGCGCGGGATCTCGCAATCACCGGCTTTATGAGCGGCGCGAGGTCGCACGCGCTCCACTCGGCCCTATGAAGGGCTCTGAGATGATGCTACATACAACCAATTGATGTTATGTTTTTGGATATGCAACAGAAGTGTGTCCTGTGTGTGAATCTTGTCTGATGACTTATTTGTTAACGAATGAATAAATTATAATAATTTATAGTAATATTTTCCCTTCGTAAATAGGAGTGTAACAAATCATGTTTGCGATTGCGGCTCGCGACTCGTGTACGATTATATTAATTACTCAATAAATATGAGCTAATTAATATCTTCACAAGCACTCGGCGCTTGGAAACGTTCCAATATTTATATTATGTTTTTAATAAAGAGAAGATACATATCTCATTTGTATCATCTCTCATCCAATATTATCTGATTAATTAATAGATGATTAAGTATGCTGTGGCTGTAGCCGTTAGTAATTACTTTATTGATGGTATATTTGTACTACATGAAAGATCAAGTAGGCAGCTAATTTGAAATTACAAATCGACTAATATAAATACGTATATGATTTGGGATTAATAATTTCGTTCACATACTGCGAGGCAGTGCCATGCCAATATTAATCTACACTAGTCCAAAGTTACCTTAACTTTTACAGGTTAAATCACTTCATTCGTATGTGTTGCTTGAACCAGAGTTCAACACTGGATACTTGTCGTTTATCAAGCAAATAGTGTTATTAATTTATGAAAACAATAATGCAGGTAACATTATATTAATGAAATAAATGAGTAGTTCAGTTGTAAGCATATTAGTTATGTTACACGCTTTGTGGCATTTCATGCTATAGGTATATATTATAATGTACAACTATTTGAAATATATTAACTTCTTCCACAATATATCTATCCTTCTCATAGTTTACTAGATAATATAAATTAAGAAACATTTTTTTATAAGCCTATTTTTTTTTAATCCTATTCCAATCCTCAAGTATTTCAATTTTACCAAATATTTACCTCTTATAAAAGAAGGTACACAACGAATCTCTCCTTATGTTGCATTATTTCAGATACGTGATGCTGTGTGTAACGTGTCATGTACTGTGTTGAGTGATCGGAGCCGGCTCATGTGCGCTACATTCGAACAGATGAGTGACCTCGGAGAATGTGCGCTCACCTCGGAATCACTCCGCATCCCACTTGAGTGTTGTCAATCGCGCATACATTACCGACGCGCTTGTTCGTATCGATATAAAAGCTCGGCGAAGCGGAATGACCTACATGTGGGAATGTGCGCTGTAGACGCGATGGAGCCGTCTCGTGGCTGTAGCGTGGCTGTGGCGTGGCTGTGACGCAGCCGGCGCGCGCTGCACAAGCGTCGACCGAGCAAATCGGCTTGTCCCTTTGTCATATAACCAGTTTAATAAGGCATGAAATGACATACTGATAGTGAAGTCTGACAAAGTATTCCGCCACACATTCGCATTTAATAGCTCACGCATGATTTTGATGACTAGGGATTTGCACTCGAATATAGCTATACTTATTCAAGAATACAAATTATTAAATTTATTTTAACTTTATCTTCAATGCAATAACGGAATGCAAGGCAAATCTACACTTGTATCCTATATCGTCTAGTTATGCGACTATTTTGAATGTTACATTTGATTTAGAGGTCGTATTGGCAATATTTCATTTAGGAATTTAAGCTTGACCTCGATCGAGCGCAGTACATACATATTTCATTTCTATGTTTCAATTGTATTTGTAAATGGAGTATGCGCATCAAATAGAATGTTGTAAATAAATATTAATATGTTATTTGCGGGTGTAGCAATGAGATCACATGCCTTTTTTTTGTTTTTTAACTTATATTTTATTTATGTAATATTGTATATTCGCCTATGTGTACTTATATGCAATTTACTTGTGAATATAATTATATATGTATGTTAATGTATGCGTTTTATATTATATATTACTCGTAATTATATATATTGATTTTGTTTTATTAATGTACTCTTTTTTTACGTCAAGCCCCATTTTCTTCCAAAGATTGTCAGTAAGAAATCGCTCAACGCGATATGGTCACCCATTGTTCTATTTAATGTTGTGATATATCTATTCACTGTGTAAATTAGGATGTACAATAAAGAGTATAAATAAATGAGATCTTGCAATGCATTCGCATAGCCGCGTCGTCGCCCGGTCCTTCGGTGGAAGCTGCTGCAATGTGCTCTATGTGTTTGCTTTCCGGCGGCAACTCGCTGCGGGCGCGGCGCGAGGCTCGACAAATTTCCTCTCTAATGCACAGTCGGTTTAAGAACACGCTTCCAAATGAATATGCCAATAAACGACGCATATATTCAACATTAAAGTTTGTCGTAGATTTGTATTTGGAAAGTTATTAAACATCGGTTTTAAAATTTGACTGGCTATTTTTTTAAGGCAAACAGAAAAAAAAATATGAAAGTTTATTGTTTTGCTTTACAAAATATGCAATATTTTAGGTGTGGCATATGTTTGGATTTCATGTGAGGCATTTTATTTTATTTTATTTTCATTTATTTGGCAAACAACAGATACAATATAACATAAAATTAACAACAACTAGAAATACATAATCCACAAAATGGCATATGCATATGTATAGGCATGGCAAATGTGCCGTGGACGTGGGAATAGTGGCGGTTGTAGGTCGGTGACGTCACATCCACACGCGCTCACGAGACAGTAGACACACCACGAGACACAGTTCGCCGTCCTAACCTTCGACAACTAAAATATTATTGTATGATTCATCGTAGGCATATTCTACGGCGTAGCACGATATCGGCCTACACCGTTCTACGGCGTAGTACTTATACCCTATTTACCACATAATTAATTTATTGGTTTAATTAATTTCATATGCTAATACAAAACAAATTGGTTACGTTATATCAGCCCGCACCGGTACTGTGGGAAACATAATTTACATAATGTTTACTAAGTCTCGACTATATAGGTATTTTATGAATACTAACAAAATTACTTTATTTTGTGAAAGTATATCCTTAGTAAAATAACTACAAAGAAGAATTTAAAATTAAACGCTGCGTGGTCAGGCTCTGTGGCTTTCATACGCATTTAGATGTAGCTAATGTAGTTATTCTAAGTGGGAATCTCGGCGAGATGTAAATGAGCGGCGCTGCGGTATTTCGTCGAGGCTTGTATTACGAGCCTCGCATTATGTCGGCCGGGCATAGCCAGCACTGTGGAGCGGCTCGTGGTGACATTATCGTCTTCATTACTCGCCTTCATCAAGCGTCGCTCGCAGGACATTCGCCTTGTTTTATTTATTAATACTTTGAGCCTTCTGCTCCGTTTGCCGCATGACGTAGTACTATGACGTGTGTATATGTGTCTGTGTGTCTGTGTGTTGATTGACCTGGTTCTCCTTCTGAGACGTTCCCTCGGAGCCCACTTCAATGATTTGACGAGAAACGAAAGGATGTGGAAACAATGGAAGAATGACTTCGTTCATACACTCGTACAATACACGACATTAACTCATACTGAATACGTCGGAGAGTTTATTAGTACTCAGCGAGACGTTAGCTCTTAACTTGCTCTAAGGAACAACAAAAATGTTTTCTTCATAAAATAACGCAGGAAACGTTATCAGAGGAGATATTTTTCTTCGCGAACTTACGGTATAAAAGTGGACGGGCGCATAATACTTGTTTTTATATTGAAACTAAAGTTTATGGCGCAGTTCATTATCTCTCGCTAACTTTATGACGGTACATCTCAACAATATGTAGTGAGGTGCTCAGAGCTAAGGGAAGCATGATGAGTTGAGCTTCTGAAAAGGGTTACTGAAATATCCTACATTTATTCATCTACGGTAGACATTCTCTATTATTTAAAATAGAGGCCACAAGTTTGGACCCTGTACGGAGGCAAACGGTGTTATCAACAGTTGCAGATATTATTTATGAGATTGGCATTGTAACACGCCAGTGTGTTTCTCGATGTGAATAATTCTCGACGAAAGTTAACGGATTGATTAAGTGCAAGCGATTGATTGACTCAACGGTGATCTGAACGTGACGTATATGGTTCGCGGTGTAGTACTGGGCGGTGAGGGGGTGGCAGGGGCGGCGGGGGCGGCGGGGTGCATCCACAGCCCGAGTCATTCCATTAATTAGCGAGGTGTGCAACCAGCGAACCGCGTAACTCTCCGATTATGCGCCGAATAATATGTTCCGCGCAACTTCCACCCAACACAGATTTAATGAAAGTTGGCGAGCGCAGTCACCCGCCTCTGTGATGGGAATCGCAGCTCTCACTTCATTACTGCTGTTATTAAATAAATGCACCGATGTGTAAAGTTCGAATACGTCAAACAAGTTACAGCTGCAATAGTGATAAAAGATGTGTAGATTCTGTGTGCGCTTTAGTTTTGCAGAAATGTTTTACTTAAAGTAGACGTTGTTTCGGTAAAACCCGAGATTGCGGGTAGGGGTAAGGGTATATGAAATCGATGGATTTAATTTGTTAGAGTTGTCTGTCGATGTTTAGAGCATACAAGGCGGCGTTATATAGATGGATCGGCTTGCGAGGAACGTGTCAGTAATCTTCTTGCTGAGGAATCTCTCTTGGTATTGAAGTTTGGAATTAGCTCACTTATACGAAATGCTGAAGTAGCAGGGTTGCGTAATGTTTTGTTGTCATAATTGTTTTGTCAACCGGGAAATTATATTATTATGATATTTGTCAAATTTGTGTGTATACGAGTATAGGGCTAGTGCTATTTAATTTATAATTTATCCATCATCATAATCCTAATTTTGAGCGTTAAGAGGTTTATTTACAACATATACCTCCTCTACAGATATGCACAGCAACCATTTAGCTGTAAATTATTGCACGAGATAATTTATTAAATGGTGAGTAATATTGTTCGTGCGAGGGTACAACAGCTCCCGCGGGTATTGTTGCGGTGCGCGGCGCTAAGCGGCGGCACGCGGGGTATTTAGCGAGTTTATCACGAAGCAGTGGCTGCGCGGTAGACGCGTCATTAATCACGGTGACGTGCAAGTCACTACGTGTTCATCAGCAGATAACGTGCCGTGAACGACGACCCGACACCAGATGGAGCTCTCAGAGACTGTTAGCCAATCTCAACCGTCTACAAATTAAACCACTTGTTTATAAACAGGTACAGACAGAGGACAGACAGAGGTGCCCTCAGTGCTATTCACAAATTGACAAGCTTATCTTCAGTCCAAAATGTAATATTAAATTTCAGTTATAGAAAAATTACACGAGATTTATCAAATTATAATCAATCAATTCCATTTCACGCGTCATAGATGCTGCCACTACACCAATGCTATGATTTGTGGCCAGCTCGTGGTTTTGCGGTAAATGAATATTATGTATATTATAAATTAATATTGCTGACGCGACCAGCATGCGTAGATAATTGTAATGGCTCCAATAACAGCAAATTCACGCGATAGCTCTCGTATGTACGCCGCCGGCCGATTAATATTTAATCTAAATTACAGCGGTTCGGTGTCGTATTCAATTACAATGCGTAATGTTGCGAAATCATTTAAATGATAGTAAACCAATTTCATGCAATTCTGTACGCATCAAACATGATTATGATTCAAAAAATGTATGAGCAATTTGTAAACAGTAATATTACTATAGGTACATTTTATATTAGGGGTCATTTATATTTTTCCCTCAAAAGGTTCATAGTCTATACGTGAAGGTTTTTTTTGTATTTGTATATTTTTACTCTGCTCTAATCGACATTTAATTCATAGTGCTTGTCAATATAACATCTGTATAAGCCCATATACGTCCCACTGCAGGGCACGGGCCTACTCTACAATCGCCAGTACGATTGCGAGTGGTTAGGCCATATAGTCCACCACGCTGGCCTAGTGCGGGTTGTCAATATAACAATGTTTTAATAAACCTTTTGATTCCATAATTTTATGGGCGACCGGCGATTATAATACGCGATGAGTAGTTATAAGATTACAAGTATTGTACGTGATAGCGTTGAGTGAATATGCTATTTGACTAGTTTCTGGAAACCTTGTCACATTATGAAGTGGGGTCTATAGACCTTACAAATCAAGGTTATTTTTAATTATTATATCTATAAAATTTAAAAATAATTTTACAAAATACAATGAATAATTTCACTGTCAAAACGCTCTGTCGAACAATATGGCGTCCAGTTTGTAAACATCCGTTCTACAGATTCGTTCACATATGTCACTCGTTCTCAAATCAACCATAGATCAATTAATCAATCAATCGTCGGAATGAGCTTTTGACAAAAAAATGTGAATTATTTTTCACTCTTCACATTTTGTTACATTGGACTTTTTTTTTATTGCTATGAATGGCGAGACGAGCATGCCGTTCGCCTGATGGTAAGCGATACGACCGCTCATGAACAGTAGCAAAACCAAACAACCCCTTGAATTACAAAGCGATGCTTGGCATTCCACTGCGCTCGCCATCCTGAGACATAAGATGTTAAGTCTCAATATGTCCAGTAGTTACTCTGGCTACAATGCCCTTCAACCCGAAACACAACAGTGCGTTTACACTGCTGTTTGACGGGAGAAATAGACACTGCGGTGGTACCCACCCAGATGGCCTCTCACATATGAGAGACTACCATCAGTAAATGAGAGACCTACCACCAGTCATATGAGAGACCTACCACCAGTACACATGTTAATATTTATTAATTCACGGGTATAAATGACAAATAATGCGTTTGAAAGGTATTTTTAATATTTATTTTGTATCTATGCCGTTGTCAATCCCATTCATTTCCTGTACGTGAGTAGTTCATGCCATATGTCCATAGTCAATCAAAATCGTTTAGGATCACGTGGCGCGAACTCAAAATAAATTAAATTGTAATTGTGGTTTGTAGCCAAAATATACAATATTTTTAATGTATGATACTGAAATTTGTTTTAAAATTAAATAATCTACACGGATGGAAACAAATAAGTCAATATTGTTTATACAGTCAAATAGCCTATTGTAGACACTTAGACATATTGCAGAGGTGATTTAGTGCGATCTAAATAACATAAAATACTTTTTGGACTAGCTCGGTAGCGTAGTTGTACTACGGTATGATTGCTCGAATCCTGGCCGGGCAAAATAATATTGGATTTTTCAGTATCAGCCTGGAGTCAGGAATTTGTGCCCTATATTTTAATAGCCTCGCATCCTATCACATTGTGGGACAGAACACCAAGGCTAATCGTATTTTAGCTACACCTTTGTTAGCATCTCTGCCTACACCTTTTGAGAAAAAGGCGTAATGTACGTATAAATACTTTTTATACTAAATCGACGACGCTGCAATTAGACTAAACTAACAAACTCAGCGAGTGGCTGCAACTAGTGGCTTTTCTGAATACTTCCTGGAAGAGGCAGGCATGAGCATGTCTGCGCGTATATGTTCACAAACGACTATTGAAACATGTATGAAATTATTTAAATCTATCAACAACTATATTTGGTAAAATAATTCAATTGAATAGAGAAACAAAAATCATTCGATATTTACTTTAACATGTGTGTCCAGCAGATGTGAAAAAAATATGAACAATATCAAATAAAACAGTTGTTGTTGACTCGAAGAAAATAAAACAAATAATTTAGCAGATAATATAGCAGAATCTCATCGAGCCGTAACTTCATGAGATAACGAAATGTTGCGGAGCAAAAACCAATTTATAAAGTAAATACGTGTGCGGCCAGCCAGCGCTTCTAAATACCATTATCTACAAACAACAGAGATATTGTTAACTCACTGTAGCGGACGAGCACAACAAAACCTAAACGAATCATGTTCCCCGCAGCCGACGGACACAACAGCGTGAACAAATGCAATCAATCACAATACAAGCGAGTTACGCCGCGTCGCGCCACTTACAACAATAATAAATTAATTAGTCCGCAGTAATTGTTCGCTCAACTTTTAATTTAAATTGATTGATACGCCGTTTGAGGGAATGTCCCCCCGCCCGTCCTGCCCCTCCCCCGCACCCCGGCGCCAAGCCGCGCGGATCCACTTAGATGATTAGAAATATACGACACTTTGGTAAAGAATCGCCAACCATAAAGTCCACTTAACTTTTTAATGGAGATATTTTAAATAGATGGCGGATAAAAGTTTAAGTGTCGCTTTAAGTGATGAAGTCGTGTCAATTGCTGTCTCCTCTCTTTTGCCCTTTAACGTAAAACGAACATAAACTAAACCTAGAATATTTTTACTGCATTGCTCTGAGACCATTTGGATTAACTTAATTTTACGATTTCGGTATCGTAAGTACAGGTATTACTGGAAAATAGCACCACGAGGTTTAAGTGAAAAACATTCTTATTCTACCCAGCGGCACCATCATTTTTCCTTATATATTATCCTAGTTGATGGCGTGGTAGTATTGTCGGCGGAATATAAAACATTTTGTTTTGGAATATGGAATAACCGAAGCAAATATGGAGTAAAAACCATACAAAAAGCGATTGTATTTTTATTTCTTAATTTCAAGGGCTGTTAAAGTTCGTGCGGTTACAAATCTGAAAATTCTCAGATTCATACTGCTGTGTAAATTTTAATAGTTATGTGTTTCATAAAGTGAATGTTTGGAATTGAACAGAGCGTCATTAAGCGAATGCGTTGGCTGCAGCGCGGCGGGAAATGTTCCAATATCATTTAATTACCTTATATTATTATACAAAAGTAAATTTAATTTTATATGCACATTTTATAAAACTGCTAGCAAGTTTTATTTCAATGCAAAGTGTTAATGAAATGAAGCCATAAAGTAGTGTAGAAATAAAAGTTGCAAAAAAACATTCAACGAGTACAAAGTGGTATCGACTTCGAAAGTAGTAAATCCGCGCTGAAAGTGGCAAAGCCGCGTTCCAACGGTAGAGCTAGTTGGAAAGTGACGATGCTTTACTGTAAGTACCAGTCATTGGAGTAAATCCATTTTCACAGTGATAAAACAACGCTGAGAGCTGTGAAGCAATGCAGTTAACCAGTTTTGAGTAAAACATGAGTGCGTCAGTTTAATCTAGTAGCGTTATAGAAATTAGAATTATTAAATTGATGAGTTAGCTGTGGCACTACATTCGGTCCGTGATGTTGCTGTAGCAAGTAGTAGTAGTAGTGTAAATAACACCACAGTCTTGCTCCTACACTTTTAGCCTTGAAATCGGCAACGTATCTACTATTTTTGGTAGTCTGTTTTTTGGGCGAGACCTTTCTTAAGGTATAAAATATTATGTAAGAACATTTGTCGCTTTAAGAGGGCCTGCACAGACTGAATGCACGAAGAACCAGACCCGACTATGTGGCGTACCTTAGGAGATGTCTATGTCCAACAGTGGATTGCCGTGGGCCGATGATGATGACGCTGCAGAAATGAAAGCTACGGGTATTCCCATTACTATGGCATATTATCAGGTCCATCAAAGCAGTTGAAATGATCGTTATACAATTCAAATGTATCAATAGTATTTGATTACTCGTATTGAATCGAAGGAAATTTTAAGATAATAGCTCGACTCAATAGTTCATATTGAATGTTAACTGCGAATTCAATTACCGGGTGGTGCCGAGCGGCTTTACGTATCGGGACACATTGTACCGACGTGCCATTGTGATGAACACTGTATAGTGTTCACACGTTCTGTCGTGCTGCGGGAAGCGTTTGTATTTACATTAACGTTTATCGTGATACGCAGTGCTGTTTACTCAACTATGAATATAATTAATTTTAAAGCCAATATTAATTTACATGATATATCATCGACCTGCCTTCTGAACGATCATTGAAAATATGTATTGATGCTAAAACTTATTTTGTAATCGCTAAATTAACTCATCCAAAAAAAATCTCATTGGAGTTTGGAAATATATCAAAACTGTGAAAACCAAGCAATTAAGAATTTTCTTTAGCAATAAAAAATACCTTATTTTATCCTTCTACAATATTATTGCTATTTTTGTTTTAATTTATAACATCGCTGCATGTCCGATGATTTTAGGGGAGGCCTATATTCAGCAGTGGACTTCCTGTGGCTGAGATGATGATGATTATGATGTAGAGCAAACAAAGCAAGAGCACGTTCCAAAGAAATATATTGCAAAAACAATAACAAACTAAGTCCCGGATCTTGTATGGGATCAGCGCAGCAGCGACGTGGGCAGGAGGTGCGTGTCGTCAGTGTGGTCGTGCACGGGGGCGCGGCAGTTGTGGTCTCTGGCGGGGGAGGCGCGGCACCGCACGCACGCAGAGCACCACGACGCCTCCCCCGCGCCCCCCGCGCCGCCCCCGCCGCCCCGCGCGCACCACACACGCACCGCGCCCTCCACCGGCGCGCCGCACCATCTGCACGCACGCGGCAAGCTTCAATATCAACTGCCTGCCTTACCCCCGTATTCACTAACAACTTACTGGTAGGTCTCTCATATGTGAGAGGCCACCTGGGTGAGTACCACCACCACGCAATATCTGTTTCTCCTGCCTAACAGCAGTTTAAATGCACTGTTGTGTTTCGGATTGAAGTATATTGTCGCCAGAGGAAGTATTAATTGTGAATATGGGGTCAGTATTCCAAACACTACCTGACTTTCTTCAAGTGAGTTGTAAAAAGAATGAACACTACACGGGAAACAGCGGCTTGATTTTGTTTTTGTCATTTTTGTCATTGTGAAAGTCCATGACGAAGTATGTGAAGCCCAACAATCCATAATAGTTCAGGGTGCTGCATTACAGCCTCTGTTCTCAAAATCAAACTCTCGATTGCTTACCAGAGAGCTAGTAAAGCTATATTTATGAAATCAACTTTTCGATTTAAAATTCCCTGTAAAATATAAAACTTAATAATGCATACAAAATGCTCATACAATTATTATTTATCTAGCACTAACATTCCAGCGCCCTAGCGGATGTAAGCCCTCACGCGAGACACTGGCGGCTCTCATTACACCCGCCCGCGCCGCGACTCACTCAGATAACAACTGAACCCACGCGGGCGTGAGATTGTTTTGCTTAGATTCCATTTAATATCATCATTCGGCTCGGTTCACATGGCAATAACACGACGCGTTAATAAAACGCCAAGGTCGAAGCGTTACATTTCATGGGTCGCCTCCACACACACGCACACATGCACATACACTGTTTCTACTACAATATTCAATACACACACGGGTCGCTATGATAATGTTGAGATTTATGAAAATGAACACTCAGGTGGTCGTTCACCTCGTCTGGCACAAATTTAATTTATTTTGTAAAATGGTTTGTAGTGGGATGGTACTCAACGTTTAGACGCGCTGTCACCCACACTAGATATGATAGATCAATGAAAATGGTATCAAATTATAAGCGTGCATTGGTTTGCACGTGCGGTGAAACGATCGTGTTGGCGTGTCCATATCAAAATAGAAACTTTAACAGTGGAGGAGGCTGTGGCAAGTATAAAACAAGTAAATCTCAAAAAACTCTTACATGACATCGCCTACAAAAAGTCGTAACCTCTTGCAATTTTTTCCATTTTCTCTTAAATTTCACCATCGGTTATGATGGGTAATTGATCTACAATAAGGCTGGTAATAAATCCCCACCAGGCGAACCACGTAATACATTTACAGTTAACTTTCTGTTACAATAACAGTAAACTGTTCTTTGCTATAGAAACATACTTACTATAATTAATATACTTATGATGACTCAGGTCAGAACATATTGAAGAAATGTAAAAATGTACGTAGTATTGGGAATTAAAAACTATCCGCTTTCCGAGATTGAAACATCGTACAACTCGTTGTGGCTGTATCCCCATCAGCACGAGCTCGCTCAAAGAGCAATACGCGCTCGTATAGTTGGTGCGGAAGTTTCCAAATTACTTTTAGATGGGATCCAGTGTGTCTAGCGCGAAACACATCCATCCAGATTGAACACCCAACATTATATATACGCGGGATGCTGCAATGTATTTTCGTAAGTTTTTGTCACTTTATACTAAATATCAATTGATATTTACAACTATGGTTATTTCTAAGAAATCAAAAAGCCTAGTTATGTATTTATCCGTTATAAGTAGAGAAATTTCAACAGTAAGACATCAATCATAGACATTCATAAAAGCGAAACAATGAAAACAAATCTACATTTGCTAAGGCTATTAAGGTCCCTACCTACTTGCAATTGTCCTTCACATTCTACTGTTACTTTGACTAGTCCAAGCACTGACCTGGCGGTGTACTGCACGTAGACATGCGCGTGGTCCCCGGGCGCGAGCGTGACGTCACGCGGCCACAGCTGGAAGTGCTCGCCGCCCTCCCACGACGTCGCCAGCTGCAGCGTCTCTGTGCCTGGATATCATACTCGTGTTTCACCAGTCTATACAGGTATGTAAAGATACGATTATGCATCCATCAGCCAAATGAAATCCATTGCTGAACATAGGTCTCTCCCAATTATTTCCACAGTGACCTGGTAGCAGCCTGCATCCAGCAACGTCTCACGACCTTTACCAGGTCGTCTGACCACCTTGTGGGCGGATGTTCTATGTTGTGTTTTTCGCTACGTGGCCTCCATTCAAGAAGATTTTGGCCTCATTGACCGTCAGTTACTCCCCGCTATGTACCCCGCCTATTGCCACTTGAACTTACTAATACGCTGCGTTATGTCGTTCACTTTAGTTCTCCAGCGGATATCCTTATTCCTGATTCATTGAGTGACTTTGAGCTTCCTCATAAGGCACATTACGGGATTCGGTTATACGTAGCTGGAACTCGATCGGGACACCCTTCCGTGAGTTGCTGTGGCACATTCCAAACTTTTGGAGGAAGTTGTTACTATCCAGTAAGAATTGAATATCCTGATACAAAATCAATCTTTATTTCGCAATATAAACCAAAATTACCGTTACCATCGCTGTTTTCGCGCTATTATGTCATAATTAAGGCCAGGTTACATAATTAAATATTTAAAGTCAATTTGGTTGAGTTATTATGCATGCGAAAATCCCGAGACTAATGACCGCCGTCCGTCGATCTAACAACGTATAATTTAATACATCACCGTACTAGCATTATTACATTAATTTGCATAGGTTTAGTTAGGCTGGGTTGTGTACACAGCGCCGCATAACACGCCGCAAACAATACATTCACTCATAGTTAACATACGGCTAGAAGCTCCGCGTGGGAAAACTTGCGTGGCGCACTGTAGTTGCCCCGCAGTAAAACTTGTTGCTTACGTAAGAGAAATGTGTTAATATAAATCTTTTGAATAATTGCATTAAGGCCACTATGTGCCTACGCTTTCTTTATTAATGTAATCTTACAGCATTATTTATATAAGACTCCGAGACTTCATACAGGCTTTGTACACTAATTTTCTGTCCGTAATCTAATACAAAAATTATCACCGACGAAGAGTTCTCATAATGGAATACTAATGTCGTCTTTTTTGTTCAGTGGTTTATTTCTGAACAAAGGCTGATTAAAGCATTCTTGACTGAGCATAAAAAGTTATTATGTCTATGGCAATGATTCGCTCATGCTCGCTACTAAAAGAAGTACTACAAAAGCTTATGAAGTGTACTCACGGCTGGAGTGCGAGACGGTAAAGTAGGTTTTCCTGGAATCTCCGTCAGCAACAAAGCCGAAGTCAATGAGGTCTGGCTTCACCTCCAGCGCCGGAAATTCCAGTTCCAACGTCAATGGGATTTGCTGTAAATACAATAGAATAATACCATCCACCATTATAGTTTTAAAAATTTTTCACTTTATTTCTGAACAAAATATTTGGAATTCGTTGATGATTTATGTTTGATCATGAAGGAAATATTGCCGATGTATCATAATCAAAAAACAATATTGATTTCGTCAGAAAACATAATATGAGACGAAATGGCGTTAAAACAAAAGATGCTAAAGATGGGCGAAATGGATTGGCCGAGAAGTAGGAGAGAACGATAATGAATGGCAGGATGAAATAATCAGTATGAAAGGTTTTGAGGCGAAGTAAATTACACAAGACTGAACAGGAAAATTTCCACACAAATAAAATAAACTTGTGCAGCGAGAGTAATCCAATAATTTTAAATATCTCGAGAAAAGCAAACGAAGGATATCGTAGATAGCTTCCGGGTAGACGCTGTCACAATATTTTATCCAATCAACTCTCAAAGTGCGGAACACTTACATTGGCATTTTATACATTCCTTCGTCTTGAATATTTTCTCATGGAAATGAGGCGAGTAAATAAGCAATCCATTGTCGTAATGCGAAACTGTTATTGCTATTCAGAAACGGCAGCCAACAGCCCGACAACTCGATTTGCGAATACATTTTTTCTCGTTCCATGAAGCGTTCAATATTCTCGGCCCTTCCCAATCTCTACGATATGTGTGATGTAATATTCGACGCGTGTACAGTTATATGAAGCAGATAGGAAGAGGTTGCGAAGCCTCGACGAGACCCTTCAACAACATCTGCTGCTGTGTAACTTTATCTCTTTACCTTTGTTTATTTGTCAGACAAACTTCCAACCGAGTACCGGATGCTTATTTACAAAGTAATGATAAATTTGCACAATGTTAGAGCTCTGTATTTATGAGGTATAGGACTTATAAATAGAGCTCATGCAATGATTGCTTTATAGACATTGCATTGGACTTTGCAATTAGTCTTATTTTATGTTTAGATTTATTATCATCCACCTTCATGAGTATAACTTGGCTAAAAAGTGTACGATGCGGATACAAGTTACAACTGGCATTAAAGAAAAACAATTAAGACAACACTATTAAAAATGTCATTGTGTTCGTTGAATAATTCTATACGCAGATATTTTTATACATTTTCGTACAGTTCTATTTGTTTTGTGATTTAAAGTAAACAAAAAGACTTAACAACAATAAATAAAAATTAGAAGTATCTAAACATTTTCCGTCGTATTATATCGGGTTGCCACATTAAAACATACTCTTTTCTACCAAGCTATACTTATGAAATATACATTTATTTGTTATTAAATCAATTCCAAGGTTTTTGGAGGATATTGTGACAATAGGCGTAAAACCCATAACAAAGGCGTGTGAACTGCGGGCGGCGTCGCACTACCGTCCCGCGAAATATAGCGGCGCCACATTGTAGTGTAACTGATGTGAGCCCCGGGCTCGAGGGCAGGATAACCCCGCATTCATACCAATATACAAGGAAAAAATATCGCTACAATAAAAGTCCATAAAGCGAGGTTAGAAGCAACAACACATTCGCAGACGTAAGTACTTCACTTTCACTCGGATTAAGGCTCAGCAATAATTCTGACGAGTAAGTTGGAAAACCTTGTGTAGTAGAAGTGAATGTTGATTATACAGAAATAAGAAAAAAACGTGGGGAACTTATACTTCTTTTGAAGGCAATAGTCACTTTCATCACGAATTTTGAAATGGACTACCCTTCACCACCACATGTTATTTTTAATCACATATGCACACATTATGAATAAGAAAAATACATACCGACACTTGACCTCAAATCTTCGAGTATAAATGCACTTCTTTCGCCTCGCCCGATCACACTTCTTTTCGTAACGCTCTCGTCATGCATTCACTAGCATACTCCCCAAGTCAAGTGGACTTAAAGAAGTTTTATTTCAATAACATAGTATCACATTAATTAATAAAGATGATCCACTCACCAGTAGCAAATTATGTGTGTCGTAGAAGCGTAGCGACGTGGTGCTACGTCGTAGCGTTTCGTAGCGGAATCGGCGGCACGGCGTAGACTCGCTACGGTTGTTGAGAATACACTCGCTGGTCGCGTCCATGTTCTGTTCTGTTCGCACGTCTTTGTTCGCTATGTCAGGACGTGCGTCTTCCGCGCGAATTCGAACCTCCACGCATATCTATGACAGTAAATATTTTATAAGAACATAATGACTTTACATTCGTAGTTACGAAGTTTAGTAAAAAGTCTGTATAAAAAAGTTTTTTTTTTCTTTTAATACCTGATGAAATTTTTACCTGATGGTAAGCGTAATTGTAGTATTTAATGGCATCAGAGGGCAATCCCATGCCATTTGATACAATTATGCCGGCCTGCTAAGATGCCTATTCACACTACGGCGGAAGGACCCAGGATTATAGGAAGGAGGGAACACGCGTGAAGGCAAACAATTCCACAGTTTGAAGGTGCGGCACAAAAAATACATGTTCTCTGCCTTTTTATGTATCATCATGACTGAATAAGTGGAGTAAAAATGTGTGTTGTATGTTTAAACTGACAGCCTGCAGATCTCAAAAATCTTGAAAAACGTAATTATTTAAAATATATTATAATGAATATAAAAAGTCAATACTTTAATACAACCCGCTTTATAAATTGAAACTGCCTTTATAAAAAAGAATGCAAATTTTCTTCCTCATTCCTTTTAGTCATTAACCTTTTAATGGAAATTGAAATTGTATATAATTTTAAGAACGGTACAATGCTCGAGATTGGCCGGGTCGCGTTCGAACTTAAGAAGGCACCGCTCTGTGTGGCCGCGGTCGCTGTTTTATTTATTTTTCTAACAATATTTCTTCTAATGAAGTGGCAGAACAAAGCCTCATATTTCATATTACGCCTCGAAGAGACCCCCCCCCCCCCCCTCCCCCCGCGCCCCCCGCGCCTCACACCCGCACTCCTGTGAGTCAAACGTCTAACAATTATATGAGAGTACATTCACTCCAATATGGATTCGTATTGATTCAGTGTTTGTCACATTAGATGAAATTAATTATGGAACACCTATTAATGTGTAATCGTACAACATCACAGGGTGTGTTAAATTAATGATTGATGTGTAATTATTGACATATAATACTTATAATAAATAAATACACCCAACAGTCGCATACATAGTCCTGACCCCACATTAAGATTAATTAAGTCTTGTGTCATGAGTACCAAAAACTACGAGACACTTTCAGTCTCCCAACTCCCAGACCTTAGACAATTACTTGTTGCCCCACAAACATTTCTCTCGGTGCGGGGATCGAACCCGTGGCCTCTCGTTTTACAACCGGCGTCACACCAACTACGCCATGGAGGCTGACAAATATTTCTGTTTTAATGTTGCTTATATCACATGAAGTCTATGGCAGTACATAGATCTTTCCAATAATCTGTACAGTGATCTTTTTGTAGATATTCTTTCTTTTCCTCTCGTCAAAACGTAATGAGAAGAAAGAAATAACAATAATCTTAAACTAAATTTAAAATATTGGTTTCTTAGACTAACACTATGTTTTTACTGACCGAATCGAAACGCTGGAAAGTTTAAAATTGTAAAAACATCCGATTTTTCTCTTTCACAGACTCTCTTCCACAGACTCACAAACATACATAAATATATGACATTTGGCACACATGTTCAGAAGGAAACTGTCTCGCCCTCACACCCACCACTGTAACTCCTGTGTCGCAGGATCAACTGTGGCACGGAATGAAATGAAATCGAGCATTGAAGCTTGGGAGTCTCCAGCAATGTCGAACTTGTCTTTAACCCGCAATGAAATTAATCAGAAAGTAAAATTAATAGATGGAGTTGGAAATAAATTATTGCCCACTTCACTCCTTGAAAAGCGGGTGACAAAACAATGAACTAAAGTAAATAACCTCGCAAACATACTTTTACATCCGGAGAAGCCAGCTGTAAAGCACCACGGATAAAATCATTACTACATTTAAATGAAAGAAAGAAAGAAAAATATTTATCGTCACAACAAGGGTACAACACTAGTAGTACAATAATATATCACACAAAATAAAAGAAATTAAAAAATAAAAATAATAATAGCTATAATTATTATTCACTACAATTAAATAATATTGCACCACCATGTCGCGACAACTAGATGGCCATCTCAGCATAAGGCTGTGAAGTGACTCCAATGAGGAAGCCACGACACAGCGCTGGTTATGTAAGCTTTTATACTTGTTTCCAATAGTATTTATGGCAAAAATGCCGGAAAGCACGGAAATTCGTCCTAGTCTCTACAAGGTCCATGTAGTATACAACTCCAGATGATATTTGCATACTATCCAGCATGGTTTTACGCTCATTCTGCCAAAGACTACACTCCCAAAGTATATGATGCGCGGACTGTTCATACTCGCAGTTAGGTGTTGAACATGGGCACGCAGGCGAACAAGTTTAAAAGAGTAAAGTTTAGACACCTGTTCACAAGCTAGTATAAACATACATAGTATATATTATATAGATATCGAATTAAGAACCCTTTTAAGGCGATTAAAATTGAGATTAATATAATCTATAGAGCCACCTGTAAGTGTGATCTACAAGTATTTGTTTTGGGTATTTATGAGAGCAAAAAGTCTCATAGCTTCTTATAACCCACAATACAAAAAAATGTATTTTGGTGATATGACAGAACTGTTAAGTGTATGTATGTACATATATATTATATATGTAGGCAGTATGATTTTCGTTCCTTAGTACAACAAAAGGAAATTGAGGCTGGATAACGTTTGGTAAGAAAAATTAGGGTTTCACGAAGTGTGCGTCTTGCGAGTCGCAAAATGGTGTGAAGGTGCATAGTAGATAAATTGATTAAAGAAGAACTTTCTGATCGCGACATGTACGTATGTGTGTGTAGTACCTCAGTGGAGCTCCTGGGCGGCAGTACAAGGTCGAGGGTGTGGTGTCGCTGCGGCGTCGCGCGGTCGTATTCGCAGCCGCACGCACGCGGCGACGCGGCCAGCACGCTCCACGGCGCATGAGTGCGCGCGCACACGCGCAGCGCGCCACAGCCCACGTTCTTCAGCTGTACGCGCTTGCGCACTCTACACAACCACGTCAAGCGAAATGTTTAATTTTTTTTATATTGGTAGAGCCATTTAGTATTTATGTTGTGAGTACTGTGGGTATAGGTCGGCTTGACGAGGGTTGTTATTATTTAAATAAACCGACGTGTAACGTCAATTGCAATATTTACTTTGATACAACACTTTCTGCACTATTTATTTATTTATTAGTAAGACAGTAACTGCAACAGCATATACGGGGTAACACTGTTTTATTCCTGTATCATGAAAATTTTTGGCGAATGTCAAACGGATGTGTACAACAGCTATAGAACA
Source organism: Hyles lineata (assembly GCA_030180105.1). Lineage (NCBI taxonomy): Eukaryota > Metazoa > Arthropoda > Insecta > Lepidoptera > Sphingidae > Hyles > Hyles lineata. The sequence goes on from JARJEE010000030.1 coordinate 91,591, forward strand.
TATGTATCATACCGCAGCGGTTCTCCTTGCGGCATCCGCAGCGCACATACATGCACGGTGAGCCGGTCGCGCGACGCCTGCAGCTGCGCCGCGCGCGCGCTCTCCCGCACCACCACCCGCTGTGGCGCCGGCTCCGGACGATGCCAGCACTCGCTGTACCGCATGATACCAATATCGTTTTATCATTGAGATATATTACTACGTATAGAGAAGCTATCCCATACAAATGTCTTGTTCACTGTTGGTAAAAGTTGAAACTAAATCACTGCAGCGTGGACCAAATAATTAGACGTCTAACCAAACAGTTTATCCATGCAACGCTAGATCGACTTTAGTATGTAATTTTCTCGCGACTTTCTCAAAAGCACTGTGAATTTCATGGCGCTTCCACGTTTTTGACCGATTCGTATGCGGTGCATGCACCGCACGTAGTGGGACAAATTTTTCACAAAGAACGTCTTATCTAGTCTAAAATTTATATCGATGCGTTTTAAAGAGGCTATGACAAAATGACAATAATATCATTGAGATTACAAATTACAAAACGCTCCACCACAACGAACCTCGTATTGTTTAATGAAATAATTACTGAGGGAATGGAAAAACGTGCACAAGTGGACGTCATATACACCGACTACAGTAAATGTTTTGATCGAATTCATCACGGTGTACTTTTGCAAAAAATACTGTCTGCAGGTATTCATGGCGATCTATATCGTTGGTTCAAATCATATATCGAGAAACGTTCACAAGCAGTTGTCTTAAACGGCTTTATGTCAAGTTGGACATACATTCCGTCAGGAGTTCCACAGGGCTCCTTGTTAGGCCCTCTTTTGTTTAATATATTTATCTCGGATGTCATACATTGTTTTCAGAATTCTATTATACTTTTGTACGCTGACGATATGAAAATAATTAAATTAATTTATAACACCTCTGACGCCCAACTTTTACAAACAGATCTTGACAGATACAATAAATATTGCAAAAATAATAAGTTAGAATTAAATGTCTCCAAGTGTTACCATATTAGTTTCTCACGCCTACACAAAAAAATTCAGACTACATATACAATAAATAATACTGATATCAAAAAAGTTACGGAAATACGTGATTTGGGTGTTACTCATGACAATAAACTAATTTTTGACAAACATATTGATCACATCGTCAAAAAGGCGTCTAAGACACTAGGTTTTATTATTCGCATGTCAGATAGTTTTAGGTCCCTAAAATGCATCAAGATTTTATATTGTTCTTTGGTACGCAGTCAACTAGAATACGCATCACAAGTGTGGAATCCTCAATACGAGACTTATAAGTCTCGCATTGAGTCAATTCAAAGGAAGTTTTTAAAATACCTGGATTTTAAGGCGCAACAATGGTCCGATGACTACACACATCGTTGTAAAAGGTATCATTTTTTACCTTTGGAAGTCAGGCGTAATATTAATGATATTTGTTTCATTATGAATGTTGCGAACGGGTCTATCGACTGTCCCCAGTTATTGTCAAAGCTAGGATTACGCACGAATCAAACAGGGCTTCGGTTGAAGCCTCTTTTATCAGTACCTTTTGCATCAACCAATTATAGGCAAAATTCATTCCTGTTGCGTAGTGCAAATATATTTAATAAGCTTCCAATAAATCTGGACGTGGATTTATTTTGCACTAAACCAGAAACCGTGAGACGGAAACTTAGCAAAATCTTTTTTGAAACTGATCGTAAAGAAACTACCTTATTGTAGGCACAATAGAGCTTGTGGTTAAGTATTAAAACCTTCGATCAAATATACACTAGATACAACATGAGCGCTTAGAAAATGGCACCGAAAAAGAGTGCTTAAATGTCGAGTAAGCACTCTTTCGCCTTTAGTCGCGCACCGACCGTTGCTTGTGATAATGCCTAAATGCTCTGTGAAAAAATGCAAAAACAAAACTCTTACAATGCTTAAAATACATGGGATTTCATATTTTCGGCAATTATAATCCATGTACTTGCTTTCTACATTAATAAATATGTGAAATTGATTACCAATAATTAAATATAAATAAATTTAGCAAACTAAAATCAACAAACTGTGCATCGCAGTTGTCCCTTTCTACTCGCTTAAATAGACAAAGATGAGTAGTGTCATGATTTGGAACAGAAAATATATGGAATAGTTTTATTGTTTTTAAATTACTAGTAATAATTAATGTAATACTTATTATAAATTAACATCAGAAACATTTCTTACAGATTTCCACTTAATGCAATAAAAAGGAATAAGTGGCGTGAAATTATATCGCAAGGAATAGACGAAGAAAATTTTAAACCTAACAATTCGAGCATGGTGTGTGTAACTCCTATTCCATATTCCTATGCACTACATATTCGGACAATATATTTAAGATAATATAATTATTACACTCTCGTAAACTCATAGAAAAATATGTAATCATTCGACTCCATTGCGCCTTTATTCGGGTGTCCAACTAAAGTCGTAAAATTTTATTACTTTCGGGGGCGTGTCATTCAGACTTTAAACAAAATTATGTGAAAAGCTACTTTACGCCCCAGGAATAAGGTGGAATTTGTGTTAATTGAATCGGTATATGTGATCTTTTTGTTTGCTTTTTTGTTTCAATGCATCGGTGCCACTTTTTAAAGGAACATTTACAGGGAACTGTGTATCTAGTGTATATTTGATCGAAGATTAAAACTGTCTTGTTTTATTGTTTTTTTTTTTTTATTTTTTTTATTAATGTTATACTCGTAATACTGAAATTGTTTTATTGTTAAATATTGTTGCTGTTGTGTTATTCTCGTTGATACCGTTCATCATTTTTTTTTTTTTTACAATCTTTGTTATTATATAGTTACTGTTTTTTAATTTAATTTAATCGGTTATTCCCTTTTATTTTTCTTGTATCTTGTTTTTTCTTTTGTTATCGGTGCTCTATATTGTTAATTATGTGTGGAGACTTGTTATTAGCAATATTGTTACATCATACTTAAGTTCTAAATATATTTGTATTAGTCTGTAAGTCTTCCTAAAAATAAAAAATAAAATAAATAAATAAAATTATTCTAGAAGTATTCTAATTTGAATAGACTGTCCACCGTAATATGTCGGTCTGTTAATAGCCTGGCAAGTGATACACTCATATGTAGTAAAAGTGCGTTTTACAGCATGATACATGATGGTTTATATGAATATCTTAGCACGAGTTTTTGGGTCTCCGACACTGTCATAAGCTGAACCATCCCATCTTTGTGAAACTTGTGTTGGATGCAGATAAATTTTACATTTTTTGTTCATTGCAATAATCATTATAATTACTGCAGCATAAACGCAGACGCATTATAATTAAACCGCCAGCTCGGTTAATTGCAATATCTCACTGATTCATATAGCCATTTTTCGATGTAGCGGAAACGTAGTGTTTGCGAATCTTTCCACTAATTGAAATGGGTGCCAAATAGTGGCGAGTAATGTTCACAAAGTTTTAACTTAATAGTTTAAAGTTTTCTATATATAAAATTAACTTCTCTTTATTTCTTTTAGTTAAGTTATTTATATATTATAAATAATTAACCTTAAGTGGAAGCAAAGGTATAGTACATTTTGGGAATAACGCATTTCTTTGGCGAAGTAAATTTTGCGTGAATTTTTTTATGGGAATTAAAATCATCATCTTTAATTACGAAAAAATCTACTCCTCAACTTAGTCTTTTATCAAGAATTTCTCCATGGATCAGTGTATAATTCTTACAAGGCATACATTGCTCCCAACTGAATCCGCAATGGACCGTGTTATAAAATTTGGCATGTTTTTTTTCTGGCCCGGCATTGTGACCACACTTCATCTGATGGTAAGCCCAAATGCCGTCCAGGCAGAGTATCGATTGGCATCAGACGCCAGTCCTATGCCATTGAATTTAGAACATTCTAAAGTTTTGAGGATACCTTCAAATGTTTCGCCCAAGTGCCACGCTGATGGGACATCCTGAAATAGGAGTACAGAACGAGGATATATAAAAAGGTTGGCAACCAACAACTGTACGTACCCGGTGCTCTGTTGCGGTATGAGCCGCAGCAGTAGCGCAGCTGGCGCGGCGGGGGGCGCGGGCTCAGCGGCGCGCGGCAGCGACACGCGCCACTGCACGCGCGCGCCAGCCTCGATCACGCACTCTGCCGGCTCTACCTGCACACATACACATACACAAAAATTTTTTTATTGCAATGAAGGGCGAGATGAGCATACCATTCGCATGACGGTAAGCGATAAGCACACTTATAGACAGTAGCAAATCCAAACAACACTATGGCATAAAATACACCCAATCGTCACATATGTACATAGTCTTGAGCCCACACTAAGATCTTGTAATGTGTCGTGAGCATCAGGAACTACAGTAGACTTTCGGTCTCATAAACACCCAGACCCGCAAGAAATATTTTTGGGCCGCAAAAACATTTCTCTCGGTCCGGGAATCGAACCCGCGGCCTCTCGTTTGGCAGGCGGCGTCTAACTAACTGCGCCACGGAGGCTGTCACAAAGTCGCTGCCTACCACAAAGAGAGTAAAAGTTGGTAAGATTTACTTCTCACAAATGCAATTTAAAATTTTAGTTACATTTTGTTATATAATATACAATAAGATTAGCATATAAAATATATCCAAGGAGACTAAACTACTAACTAAAAGCCAGCGCACACCGGGACGGCATGGAAAAGGTTTTATGCCGTGGCATCAAAAGACATTTCTCAATGCCGTGACATCAATTTAAAACAATGTTTTTTTTTCCTTTGAATGGCGAAACGAACATGATGTTCACCTGATGGTAAGCGACACGTCCGCTCATAAACAGTAGCAAAACCGAACAACACCTTGAATAACAAAACAATGCTTGGCATTCCACTGCGCTCGCCATCCTGAGACATAACATGTTAAGTCATATATGAGAGACCTACCACTAATTTATGTCGTATCTGCGCCGGATAAGGTTGAATACCCTTTGGTAAAAAATTAAATCCCTTGCCATGCCATCCCGGTGTGCGCTGACTCTTATTGTTGTGCAGCTCCGTGACGTCGACTCAAATCTCGAGCACGAAGTCGCGCCCCGACAGCTTCCTGTATTCATAATGCCGTTTGCGTTTGTTTATTTGCACAATATATGGTATTAGGTGTCTCAGTTTATATTGTGCGAATCAGATTACCTTTAGCGTACATACATAAGCTCAGATAATATATATCTTCAAAGGAGTAAGACAAGATATCACAAGATGCGTATCTAGCAACCTTATCACCTTGTATACCACAACCAGTATCAAGCAATACGCAATTCGATATTTTTCAAACCATAAAACTCACATTATGTTTTAGTATCGCCCACATAATGTGAATTTATGACGTCATCACCTCACGAGCCTACTACACAATGCTGAAAGCATTCCCTTATTAACACTTACTGTGCGAAGGTGTGTTGTTTTAATACTTAATACCAACTTTAGGCTGTTTAGAGCTGAAAACTGAGAACAATTATATTTCATTTACATACTTCAGCTGTAGTAGTTGAATTGCTTTTAAGAATGTAATACCAATTTTAAGTAAATAAATGTAATAATATCTGCCCATAACTCACGATGCTAGACAGAATGCGACGGGGCAGGTCGGTATAACGGGACGGGACTGAAATAGTAGTATCACACTCAGTTTAATTATAAATAAAACTGTACGCAAAACATGTTGATGATGTGGGCTGGATAGATTAAAGTACCTGCTACCTGGCAATGCCGGGCCGGGCGGCTAGAACATAATAATTGCCTTAATGATTAAAATTAACGCCAATAATTAAGGTATGAAGTACCGGTATTTGCTATAACGCACTCGACATATCTGAGCCAAGTTCTACAGTCCGGAAAAAAGTGCTGGCTTGATGCCCTTAATAAAGATATGGGACTCAATTATAGTAAAATAAATATTAGTAATAACAATCGGACGAATGCCCGAAATCGAGTAGGAAACTGAACTGGGCAGATAAAGAACGAATATAGCAAAACAAGTGTGCACATTTAGCCACAAAATGGCTGCGTGGTAAAGGCCAATAAAAACATTTTTTTTATTGCAAAGAATGGCGAGACGAGTATGCCGTTCGTCTGATGGCCTCATTAACAGTAGCAAAACCAAACAACACATAGAATTACAAAGCGCTCGCTATCCTGAAATTTTGACTACAATGTCCTTCAATCCGAAACACAATAGTCTAGTACGCTAGCAATATACTTTGTCAAGAGTATTCATCAAATATTAATTAAACACAGTTCAAAGATACCTGGAGCTTATCGGTGTAGTGTTTGATAATATTCACTGACGAGGTACAAAGCGCTGCGCTCACCTCCGCAGCAATATTGAATTTACAAAATTATGCATTCCGTTGTATTTAGTTATCTGGAATAGACAACTTCCAACTAACGCAAAAGTCAGTCGTCTGTAGCAAAATACGATGAAATACCAGTATTTGCCATACAAGCTCTCTCATACTTGGATAGAGAGAGTGGAGAAGCGTAGTTTTTATTGACATTACAAAATTTTACACTTGGTGACTTAGCCATCTTTTTAACGAAGAACGCCTAAGTATTTTCGAATTGAAAAACTGGAACCAAGTGAGTTGATGATTTAAGTTACACCCACGTTGTTTACAACCATTTTTATTCTTATTAGGCAGTAATATTCTTGGAGTGTAAATGTTAATTCTCTGGTATTTTGATATTTTACTCAGCACGAGACGTGACGCGAGGTGACGCGTATAATCCGGCGTGGTGGCGGCGCGTCACGCTCTGTTCTCTGTTGCGGACCGCGGCGTAATTGTTCCTTCTTGTTTGTGTGACGTGACGTGTACGCACAACAATAGCGGGTTTTCTTTTCATCCTCACGTTATGAAGATTGATGTTTTATATAATTATTTATTTTAGGATCCATCCTCACGTGATAAAAGGAGCCTAGCTTAGACACCTAAATAATTCATCATAATAATTCAAAATATATTACATTAATAAAACCAACTTTACAATGAGAAGTATTTATCAAAGGCACATAGCTAGAGAGGCTTAGCAACCGATGCCTATATATTAGGATACGTTTTTGGTCGATTAACAAACGATTTACCAATGGAACTTGTAAATAATGGTATCACGGAGAACGACACACTATTCAAATGATACAAAGCTTTGGTACAATTACCTATTGCTAGGGAATGTAAAGTCCGCTAACCCGCACTAGGCCAGCGTGGTGGACTATATGGTCTAATCCTTCAATCGTACTTTCGGTTGTAGAGGAGGTTTCTGCAGTGGAACTGATATGGTCTAATGCAGATGAAACGTAAAAGAAACGGCATTACCTCGAAGCAGGTCTCGTGCTGTTGTCCATAATCAGCAGTGAGGTAGAGCTCCACCGCGGTGTCCATCTCCGGCTCCGGCGACGACTGCGACGCGCTCGACTCGCCCGCCGAGTACTCCGCTGTATAAACCACCATACTGTGTGTGAGTGTGTAAAGGCTTTCGACTGGTTGTATGTCTCTCAAATGTGAGAGGCCGCCAAGGTAGATACCACCACTATGTGCATTTCTCCCGCCAAACAGCAGTGTAAATGCACTATTGAGTTTCGGTTTGAAGGACATTGTAGCCAGAGTAACTGCTGGATATATTGAGTCTTAACATCTTATGTCTCAGGATGGCGACCACAGTGGAATGCCAAGCATTGCTTTATAGTTCAAGGTGTTGTTTGATTTTGCTACTATTCATGAGCGGTCGTGCCGCTTACCATCAGGTGAATGGCATGCTCGTCTCACCATTCATTGCAATAAATAAATAAAAAACATGGCAAACAATGCTAGTTCGTTAGTTTGTTAGATTGAATCAGAATAGAATAGATCCGTTGTAGTAATATTTACCGATGCAATTTAGATAGAAAAGTATAGTAATAATCTTCTATTTACCTAGTATACTACATACTGGTAGTATAGTAGGTAGGAAAAACAGTATCATGATGATAAATGTCCTAAATTCTTTATTAACTATAAAACAACCTAAAAAGATTAAATATATTATGAAAAATAAATGTAATAATTATCAGGGCGCCACGTACTACACCAGTTGATTCCTGTATATAGGAGAGGTCGTGTGAATAGTTTCACACCGATCGGTACCATTTGGCAGAGGGCAGCGGGTTTTAAGCCGTTTCACATATTCACAAGCCCTATATGAATTTTGCATTGAATGTACCTTACAATCACTTAAACTGTAGCATTGATTCCAACTTCGTAATACTTGCCACATAAACAAAACATAGACAGAATAAAATATAAATCATTCATTAAAAAAAATATTTTTCGTGGATCGAATTTACGGCCTCTCGCTTCACAGACCCTCATTGTCCACTGAGTCGCGAACGATTAGGTAATGAGACACAAGCATTACTATGGCGACTAGTCCAATTTAATCCACTTTGCCATTAACCCGCCTCGAGGGAGCTGCGTGAACTAAATCCCAAATCCCTTCAGGTAGTATCGACGGAGGCGTATGCTAAACATTTCGAAAGCATTTTAATTACAAATTCAACCGATTTTTTTTAAAATCGTTATCCCAATGAATGCACATCGATACGTCACACGAGATGAGGATTTAAGCCGTAGTCCACCAGGGTGTCCTAGTTGATGTTTCCTATGACTTAGCCTACTTACACCTTTTAAACTTTTGTTTAAACTCTCATTTATGCAGCTATATTCACTATGTTTTTCATCCATCGTTGGCATTAATGATAGAGTAATAATATCCACAAATGTAACTTCGAAGCTAGATGTTTTAATCTTAAAGATCGAGTCAGCAACCTTTTTCAATTGGGCTATCGTCCAGCATAACCAATTCTCGTAATACACAATCTAATAATATTATATTCATATGTGAATATCCACAGAGTCGGCAAAGTTTATTAGACTAGCGGAGACTTGCTCAAGTGATTCAACACAAAGTTGCAGTATGGAGATCGCGAGCAAAGCGAGTATTAAACTATCGATACGGGAACATCAACATTGCAAACTTAACCACTCTATTTACAGCGCGGTGTCTAACTTACTGGAAACTACATTCCAACTATTATCCCAGATAATCTGTGCATTGAGCGGCTCTGCTGCGCGATAGTGTGGGCTTATGTGGCGGAACTATTTTAATATGCAAACCAAATCGTATGAATAAATTAGCTTAAATCGGTCTAATTCCAGCAGTTAACAGTTGCATGGTAAAAATAATGTTTCTATCTAATGTTTTATCGTAATATTTCTTCTTCAAGTTTTTTTAAGTATAGACTGATTCCGAGTCGATAAAAGGGTATCGTAAAGTATTCATTGCGATTGCCTGGGTAGCGTAATTGGACTACGACACGGTTACAAAGCTGAGGTCTCGGGCTTGAATCCCGAGTCGGGCGAAGTATCAGATTTTTATATCCATTATTAGCCCAGAGTCAGGAATTTGTGCCCGATATGGCGCTAGGCTTGCCCCCTATTACATCGTGGGACGGAACATACATGGCGATATGTGGGTGTCCTGGCACCTCTGCCTTCCCCTACTAGGAAAAATGCGTGAGTTTATGTATCTATGTATATGTGTAAAGTATTATTATCAACTCATTTAAAACCATTCTAAACTCAATCAACGATTACTTAATACTGAGCGTACTAAAACGTCGTATTCACTCACAATCGTATGCAGTTAGACAGGGGCAGGAGGGCGCGGGCACGTCGTACAGGCGCAGGTACAAGCGGAACGGCAGCTGATCCCTGGGCTCCTCTGCAACAGAACGCATTACTTCACACTTCGATCAAATATACACTAGATTTTAAGTAACGGCTTAAAAACGGCAAGAGACATAAGAGCACAAATAAACGTGTGCTCTTATTTGATTTTAGTATGGTCCAAAACATAATGAATTTTAATTTATAGGAATAAGGTTTATTGTTAAATGAATAGACTTTGCTACATCTCGAAGTTCGAAATTCAAATATATAAGTATAAGCAACCTCGGCCACTTTTGGCGTGTGATTTTATTCCGGACCTTGTATCTAGTATATATTTGATCCAAGACTTTACATAATTTATCATCATACTCAGCTACAGTAGGTGCATTGCTGGATACAGGCCTCCTTCTAAGCCTTCCACAATGGTTTATACGAAGCGACCAACATTCAGCAGCTTTGTAATAACTTGACTAGATTTTCTATTTTATAATTTGACACGTACTTCGAATATCGCGGTCAGCTACATTAAATCTATTGCTGGATATAAATCTCCTTATAAACCTTTCACAACCATATATTTGAAGAAACCAGTATACAACGCCTCTCTACTTGACTGCCTTATATTTGACCGTTAGACGTTTCTTTTTGCGTTCGCTGTTACGTGCTTAAATAAATTGTCGGACCATCTTGTTGGGGAGTTTTCAATAGACTCATGAACTTTTCGAATCCATTAGCTATTCATTTCAAAGCCCATTCATTTCTATACAATTATATAAATTCGTTTTCCATAAATATAACTTTTATTGTTCAGAATAACATAACATGATTGGCTTGTAAGAAACAACTGCGAAGCGGAAAATACAATGAAAGCAAGGCTTTATAGAAAATCCTATTACTGAGTTTGCTCTATTGATAACAGAAAGGCCCGAGATTAAATTGCTCCGTTTCAACCGTATTGCTGCAATTGATATTTTCTCTGACATATGATGTTACGTAAACATGGCTTTGGGCTTAATATTTTTTATCATTTTTGTTTACTTCGTTAATAGTATTGGCGCAATAAGTATTTTTCCGTTTTGCCTTATAATTCTCTGCCGGGCTGTCTGCTTGACATCAACTATTTCTGGAATAAATTTAATTCGAACTGAATACAAAAGATTGTGTTTAGGGGCAAAACATTCGATAGCTATTCATCCATCCATCCATTAGCAAAAGAAAGTTCACTGCTGAACATAGGCCTCTCCCAATTATTTCCACAATGACCTGTTGGAAGCAGCCTGCATCTAGCGACGTCCCGCGATCTTTACCAGGTTGTTTGACCAGCTTGTGGATGGACGTCCTACGCTGCGCGTTCCGCTACGCGACCTCCATTCAATAGTTTTTGGCCCCATCGGCCGTCAGTTAGTGGTCATCAGGTTCGATAGATAACTAGGTTTTACAATTGACTATAAATAAGGCCGTAAAAGTATTGCATGTTGTGGTTGTGAATGAGCTGCTATCTCTTCTCAGAACAATTATGTGCATTGAATTTAATCAAAGATTCAAAATATCCAATGAGTCTAAGGTAAGTCTGAAGGTAAGCTCAACGGACTGGTCGAGACAGTGAGCGGGCGCCGCGGGCTGTGCAGCTAACTGCAGTCAAACAGTACACGTGACGAGTATTTCGAACCCCGAACCGAACAATCGTGACATAAATTCTGGAAGCACAGGATAGGTGCATGAAAGGAGGGACTATATTGAGGACCGTTTGTAGTAGCCATTCATATTGGGCGATGTACGAGTAGTGTTTGGGTCTGTATTATAAGAACAGGTTTCATAAAATGAATCATTGACTGCTAACGATCCATGGCAGACAAGACACAATCTAAGGATTAATAAATAAATAATTACTTCCAAAAGCCACATACTAAAATAGTATAAAATACAATAGACCCGTTTTCCAGACACATTTCAATTACATATATCTTTGAAAAACAATATCTCATATTGTCGACAAAAACCTCTCAAACACTACCAAAACTACGAAAAGCAATTTTAATTAGTTTAACTACAATTTATAATCTGTTTCTGTCACTATTTTGGATTACAACGGTAACCTATCGTGCTAAATTACTATCAAAACAAAGTTAATAAAATGTCGCCATTTTCCGAATATAGCGGAGGGCGTCGACCCGAGTCTTAGGCACTGACGCCGGTAAATCCGCGCGTCTTATACTCGCAGATTAAGTGATACGCGGCTTGAGCGGGGTTGTAGGATAATTGATTAAGGAACGCAGACATATTAAGTGCTTTATTATGAGAAAATATTATTTCCATGTTTATTTTTTATGTACTGTTGGATGAATTACTGACGACACTATTATATTATTATGTGTGCGCACTTACGCTCACGCTATACGAGTAAATTCGCTGTACGAAAAATATTATATGTATTAATGATTATTTATTATGTTTCTTTTTTTATTATGGTCCAGCATAGTTACTACACTGGACTTGATGGTAAGCGCAAATGCCATCCATGCAGAGTATCGGTTAGCATCAGACGGCAGTCCCATGCCAGTTGATACAATTATGCCGGCCTGATAAGATGCCTGACACAGCCTGACGATGCGGCTCAAAAAAGAACTTGCGAACCTTTTGGTTCGTGCCGAGATAGTGTGGACCATCAAGCTATGGCTTTGCAAGCCAGCACGCATGGATCTGGTTAGGAATGAAGAGGAGGGGATCAAGTTAAACAATTCTTTAGAGCATTCACCGTGATACAGGAGGTAGAACACGCTTAGAGAGGCGACAGCTCAGCAGTTGTAGTGACTGTAGTTGCTCATAATGTCTGCATCATTCACAATGCGGATGGCCCGCCGCTGCAATCCATCTAAGGCATCGATCAGGTACTGGGCGGATCCATCCCAGAGATGCGAGCAGTACACCATACCCGGCCGGATTTGCGCTTTATAAAAGCGATAAAGTTGACTTGACGTGGAAAATCGACGCACCTTGTTCAGGACTCCAACCCTGCGTGATGTGGCAGATATTACGCCCTCGATGTGATTCCTTGGATTGAGATCACAGCGGATATCCACATCAAGGATACTCAAGTTATATATTCACCCTTCACGAGATGATTAATTACACCGCGTCCAGACGAGTTACATTCGCTACAATAATTCCGGACTGATTCCTAATAACATTTAGGTGAGTGTAACAGAGCGTCTCCCGAGACGTGAACCCGGAGTCGATGCCCCCCTATTACAATACGCACGCTAGCGACGCACTCACCCGTCTGGGGACAAACCTTCATCTAAAAGTACCGTGAGAAGGGTTCACTACGACCTTTCAAGTATCGGTGTTACGATCAAGTTCTATACACATCATGACATTATACATCGCTAACTTAATCAAAATACTCTAAAATTATGTATTATTATGAATACCTTAGGCCTCCTCAAAATTGTACCATTTCATTTCACATTTCGGCTTGTCGCATCCAGCATCTGCCAGTGATCTTTCGCAAATCGTCACTCCACCTAGCTGGAGAGCGTCGTACACTACATTCGCCAAGTAGGTATGTTTGTTTGTAAGGCCTATTTCCAGCAGTGGACAACAATAATTGACGATGATGACGATTACCATGAAACAATTTCCATACAAAGTGTAAAATCTGCAAGGTGGCTAATCTGAAATAAACTCAAAAAAGTGTCTAATTCAAAGGTAATCATAATTATTTTATAAAAGAATTAGTGACTTATAACAAATAGTAGTAAGAACTGAAATGGAGTCGAAACTAAATAATTCACTGAAGGTGAAACTCGCCCGGCGCGGCAATAACCCGCTTACAAATAACCTAACTATGGAGTAGACTTTATATTTGTGTGCCACTCCGTACTAGAAACGGACGGAGGAACAAATTCGGCGAATCTATTTTAATAATGAGCACAGACGTCTCGATCGATACAGCCTATTCATACATCAGCTGAATACGTTATCGTCTTTTCGATTAAAATGTCCACAGCGAATACGTAAAAATTATTATTCAGTCTCAATTTTGTATAAACTATATCTTTCTCCATTACGGAGCAAAGCCGATTAGCGTGATCTATTGCTATTCGCGGAACAAACGAGCAATATTTATGTTCAGTATTATTTTACTCTCTCCTTTTTATACTTCAAAATTGTTTATTTCTATTTTTTTAAGGAAAAGTAGCTTTATTTTATTAATTAATTTAACATTGGTTTATTTAAAAAATGTTAATGTCTTATTTGAGCAGGTAAGGATAACGAGTTGGGATTGTGGATTCGAAGTAAAGCGACACGCCAGTAAATGAGTTATTAAAATAGTTTTTAGGGTCAATGTTACTATTTGGCTCATTTACATTGGTTTATAACTAAGTTAATAAACAAACAACATACGGGGTCATGAATCCTGAGTCCCCACAACTACATGAAAATAAAATATGCTCTGCACCCTGCATGCGGTCCGCATCAACTAACGTAAATGAGGCATTAGACAAAAAAATAGAAAACAATATCTCTTTAATAAAATTGCTACAACTGAAGGAGCTAATGTCAACAACATGTCGCCTACTAAATCTCAACGTGCGTAAACAGAGCATCTATTTATCTGGTCGTCACGTATTTTTAATAAATACCTTTCATGGCGAAAGGAAAATATTTTTCCGTGGCCGTGGGCCGGCGGCGTCTGCCGCAAACGACATTATGTCAGTCCGGTGTCACATCAGCTCGAGGAAAACCGAGACGGTGCCTCCCATAATTCCAAGTAATTTGCAATTTGTTTGCATTACAAATATAACTTTTTGTTGTGTTGTAAATAAATAGAGATAGCCTAGTTGGAAGATTCCTTCGGATTTGACGACTACCAACATTATTTGGCACGCCTCATCGTCCATCTTTCCAAAAAAACAAGAAGACTAATTTGTTAAGTTGAGGGATACTGTCATACTATAATTAAAGCAAGGCAAACTAAAAGAAAAATAAGTAATACTGCACTCTTTCAAGTTCTCTAATGTTTCAAAGGCAAGTAAAATATAGCATTCCGAATTGTTTTATATCAGACATTAGGTTATAAGATACTTATAAGATTACACAAATGTACTTCACGCCTCCAATAATATTCAAGTGTTGAATAAAGGTATGTAGAAGACTTATTACATTTCATTTTGTTGGAAACAAAATGACATTAATTTTAGAGTGGCGCGTGTGGCGTTTGCTCAAACAGCGCGGAGGTGAGCCGACTCGTTGTGAGCAAACAATGCTAGCGAGGGAAACCCACTTACAAACTTTGTATACGTTGCTCATTTATAATGTTCCCGAGAATTTCGAGTCATACATCCAAACTCAAAACTTATTAACATTGAAACTGACAAATTACTAGCGACTTACCTTAAACATTTGTTTATTAGATATTTATTCCATATGAATTGCTTTAATGATTACTATGCCATTTAATTCAACGATATTTCATTAATTTTTGATACAAACATTGATATAAGTGTCTCTCCGGTTATTCAATTTGACATATTAGCAGTAAGCTGTGTGTAAAATTAGCGGGTTAGATAATTTACTGCTTATTTTCGTTAAATTTAAACTATGTTACTAGATTGCAATATTTTTTTGGCAGCATGGTGAGGTCTGTACCCCAAGCAGGAACATTTGGCTCTATAGTATAGTAATCGTAATAGTAAAATTTTGTATGGGAATTTGAACAGCGCCATTGTTAGCGTATTTGGAACTAAATTATGGTAGCGGGAAACGTTTACGATACTATAGTATGGTAATAACGATAGTTTTACTATACAAATGTATAAAAAGTGGTAGCACGAATAATTCTTGACGTATAGCATCGCCGATTTACTATCGAGAAATACGATTGTTTTGTCACCGACATTTTTACCGTGAGAACATTATCGAGAGTATATTTTTGTATTTCTACACATCGAATTAAGGGAAAATGTGTTAATTACGGTTATGCTTAGTGTTTCCCGATGCCTTAGTGTTATTGTGTGTAATTATCTACTCCGTATTTCGCTAATAATATGAAATTCAATGATGCGATATGAAGTTACAATTATTGTGATACCTAACTCAAATATGAAGAAAGAAAGAAAGAAAGAAATACGATTTATTTGTCACAGTCGCAACATACACAGACATTGTTAATATAAACACAGAATAAAAATACAAAAAAGAAAAAAAAAAAGACTGGTCGCGGCTGTGACTGGTAGGTGTCCACTCAGCTAATGCTATGATGTGGTGCAAACCACAACATAACGCTGATTTTCGGTGGACACCTTAAGTGACGTCCGGGCGTCAAGCCAGCCAATAACAATAATACATTAAAAATAAAAATAAAAAATAAAAGAAAATACAAAAGTGAGTAGACATATCACAAAAAGTGCAATATTTAAATAAGTGTAAAAAAGTGCAAAACAATTATGCAATCGATGTAAACGCCTCATGCGCACACAGTTCTGCGTTGGTAATAAAAATATTGTTCCGTTTTTAATTTAGTTGCGACGTGCACGCCGTCGCTGGCGCACACTATGCAGTACACGCGGCGTGCGCATGGGCTACAATAATTTGAACAAAAACAGATATATTAAAGTGGGTATAACGCCAAAAATTACGTGCATAGTAAACGCATAATAGCAATGGTTACCAATGTTACGGGAAACCACGCCAAACGGGATGTGACGGCAACACAATAATAATGGAAAAGTACATAATTATTCGCTGCCCACTGCTTGGAGGTTGAGATTAGCCATATATAAAAACGCATAGGTCATAAAACAGATGTGAGTATAAGATTATTTGTATAAAACGTCTTCATTTTTTTGTTCGATTAGTAAATGTTTTTTTAATTGCAATTTAAATGTATGTTTTGTTTTCAGGGATCTTATATATGGAGGCAGCAAAACATTCCAGCAGTGACTGGCCGCAAATTTGAAGCAACCCCTAAATGCAGCAGTATTATGTTGAGGCGTCGAGAGTGGATGAGTTGTCGAACGAGCAGAGTAGCTGTAGTGCTCATGTTTCCAAACTAATTTGTTGTATAGGTATGCCGGTTTGTGTGTTTTTATTAACCCGAATAGTAAGCTTGCCATATGTAGTTTACGGCGAGCAGCCATTTTCAATATATTGTAACGGTTCAAGTAAGGCGTAATGTGGTTTCTAAAGGCTACATCAAAACAGAATCTTGCGCATGCGTTCTGGACCCGCTGAATTAGACGTTCTGTGCGGGACAAGAGGCACGGACCGTAAACCGTGTCGCAATAATTTAATTTCGATAATATTAAACAGTCTACCAGCCTCTTACGCAAAGCATCACTAAGAAAATCCCTTATCCCGTACAAAATCTTCAATCTGTAAAAACAATTTTTCACAACGCCATTGATATGATTTTCAAACCGCAGTCCCGGGTCCATGACTAAGCCTAAATTACGAGCAGTCTCCACGCGAGTTATGCTTTGTCCCATGATTTTAACATCGGGATTCAGCGATATGATAGCCCTAGTTTGGTTTTGACTTCCCAAAACCATAAACTTAGATTTTTCGGGGTTCAAGACCAGTGAATTCCTTAAAGACCATGTTGCAATTTTATTAAGTTCATCATTTAATACAGAAACGGCAGATGAGGTCCGTGCTGCGTTAAAGGAGACATAAAGTTGGGTGTCATCAGCATAAACATGGTACTTACAATTTTTGACATTGCTAATCATGTCTGCACTATATAGGATAAACAGTATTGGACCCAAAAGCGATCCCTGCGGAACACCTCTAGATATATGTCGAGGGGAGGAAGAAAGCACTGAACCATCACCTTTGCGGATTTGAACACGTTGAGACCTGCCTGTTAGGTAACTATGAAACCACTTTAGAGAATGGCTATCAAAACCGTAAAAAGACAATTTAGATAGGAGTAGGTTGATATTGATTGTGTCAAAGGCTCGGGAGAAATCTAGTAACGTCAATATCGTCCCCTCCCCCCGATCTCGCGCTTCGAGAATGTTACCAACGACGTCGGCTAATGCTGTTGTGGTACCGCGGCCCCTTCTAAAGCCTGACTGTAACTCTGGCAGAATGCCATTGGTTTCGAGAAAGTCAGTCATCTGTAAAACGACCACCTTTTCCAGCACCTTGGACAAACAGGGCAATATACTTATCGGCCGAAGGTCCTTATAGGTTTGAGGATTTCTGTTTTTTGGAAGCGGACGAACGATGGCTTCCCGCCATACATCTGGAAATTTACCCGATGTGATCGATCTGTTTATTATTTCTGTAATAGCGGACAAAGATTGTGGTAGGGTAAGGTTCAGCATCTCCTTTGATATTCCATCGACTCCACACGCGTTAGTAGATATACTATGTATTATGTTTTTAATTGTTTTTGAATCCGTCTGTTTAAGTGTAAAAATTTCTTTACCATAACGGTGAAATTCAAAAAACGTTAGCTGCGACATGGCGACATTAGGATCGCCTGGGACATCAAGAAATGCTGAATTAATACTGTCGGGATCATTATACTCTTCGAAACTGTGATCATTATTCGCAATTTCTGGGCGGACGTGTTTTTTCAGATTCGACCAGAGTGACTTTGAGTTATGTATGTTCTCATTAATATACTTATTAAAATACGCTTTTTTTTCATTTCGTAAACTAACTATAGCTAAATGTTTGAGCTCTAAATAATACTGTCTATGTGCCTCAAGTTTGGTGTGACGATAGCGATTGCGAGCGTCGTTTCTTAATTTGAACATTAATTTTATATTGTCCGTTATCCAAGGTGTTGGTGGGGTCTTAAAAGATCTAGTTTTCAAAGGAGCGTGCGCGTCAAAAAGACTTGTAACATATAGATTGAATAAACGTACCATATCATTGACGTCCCTGAGCTCGCAAATTGAACCCCAAGGTATCGCATCTACATCTTGCCCAAAGTTGTCAAACGAGATATTCTTAAATGAACGGAATGTGACAATGTTACGCATAACTTTCTCTGTTTTAAAGACAATTTCGCATGAAAGAAATGAGTGATTGCCGAGTTCCAAAATGTGATCGACATAGACTCCCCGGGACTGCGCGTCTGTACAAATCACATCTATTAAAGTGGCACTGGCCCCTACGAAATGCGTGGGTGTGTTAACAATATGGTTCATGTTAAAAACTTGCAAAAAATTATTTAACCTATTTACCTTTACATTATTTATATCGAGCATATTAATATTAAAATCACCCAACAAAATCACTTTTTCGTAGGGTGCGAGCGCACAGAGACTTTCTGTTATGGCGTCCATAAAAACATCCAAGTCCAGCCAAGGAGGTCGATATGCTGTACCTATCAACAATTTTTTTGATTTGGCTGTGACGCTTAACCACATTTGTTCTACCTGCGGGTGGTGTGGGTGAACATTAACTCGGGCTTTGATACCTGATTTAATGTAGAAGGCGACACCTCCCCCCCGTCCTCTACGAACATTCTCGGGGCGTGGAGTGTGCCGCATTCGGTAACCGGGGACCACAGGTGCTCTGCCTTCTTCTCCTTTACGCAACCACGTTTCATTGATTGCCATCACATCAACCAAATGGTGATTCATAGCAATGATAAATTCATCCTGATTCGTGGATAATGACCCGGCGTTAAAAAATCCAAATTTCATTATATTGTTACGCGGCATTTGACTGTAACATATGAAACTTAACTACAGTAATATTATGTAATAGTATAATACAGACTACATGGTAATTATATAGCCATAACATGATATACCAGTTCATTACAATTAAGAAATTACAATTACATTTAGTAAAGGAATTTGTGTATAAAATAATTAAAAACGTATTTTTTACATCTACTATGACACCCCTATTGCACTCACAAACACGATAAACATTACGACAAATACAACATTTATGATAACGTCTGATGCAATTATATCTATCTACTATAAACAACTTAACAATAATAACGAAATACACTCTAAAATAATAAAATAAAATACTAATAAGGCTAATTTTATGCATCGGGACCAAAGACGCGCTGTAGATCGATCTCATTACTAATAATAGATGCTTTATTGTCACTATTGAGCCGCGCAAGTATACGGCCGTGTTTTGTCCAAACAAATTTCCAGCCCAGACGCTGAGCTGCATCGCGTGCACGCCGAAATAACTGACGGTTGAATTTTGTTAAACGCTCGTTTAGGTAGAACTTATGCGGCTGTCCGGGCATGTTGAGGTCCCCAGTATTAGCGCCCCGGCGCACCCGAGCGGCGCGCAACAACTCGTCTCGCAGGTCACGGCGCACTAGGCGTACTGCAATGGGGCGTGGCCTTGTCTCCGTTGCGCCCGCGGCACTCGTCGCATTTATTCGCCTGCCACCGACACGATCCGCACTCACAATGTCGCTGTCTTCTATTTGGACCCCCAATTTGGTACCTATAAGTTTTAAAATATGAGTGAGGCTTTCGTTACTGCTTTTTGGTAAATTCGAAATCTCCAAATCATTTGAGAGCAGCTGCTGGTCGCGGTCGTTAAGCTGTAATTTAATATGAGCTATTTCATTGACCATTTCTGATGAACCAGTGCAGCTCTGCTCAATGGACGATAGCCTGGTGTCCAAGGCGTCAAATTGCCGATTCAAAGAAGCAAAGGACTCTTTCAGCTGGTCTCCGTCTTTCCGCAGTTCAAAGTAGTCTTGTCGCAGCTTTAAAAGTTCGTCTAAGAACTCCTTTTTCACCAATACGAACTCTTCCTTAAACATTTGACGTAGCTCCGCTCGTAACTCGTTCTTAAAAATGTCCAGTGCGTTCGCGTTGCTATCGCTTTGGCTCACAGATTCGCAAAACTCCTCGTCAGTGCGGTCCACCACAGGTGTTGTGTTTCCAGTCACGCCTCTTACACTCTTACGGGTACAGTCGGAGCAACTCCATGATGGAGTTATGGGACCCGAAGATGGCAATGAGCCGCAAGCTCGATGGAAGAATGCCCTACATACGATGCACGTAGCGGCACCTAGCGGCGACATGTATTTGGCACATCCTCCACACTTAGTAGGTGCCATTTTGTATCGTATAGATCGCAATCAATCGTGTTAATTGATTCTGTGTAGTAACGATAGATGGCGCTAAAAATTATTTTTGTAACTCGGAGTTTATGGTGTATTGCTGTTATGGACAACACCATAAGGACGTGCACTATGCTTTTGAAGTGCATACAAACCGGCATACACTATGAATGTTGCGCTTCACTGTACACAAGCAACTAAACCGATCACTTTTTAATAGTTTAAGGTAGTTTTAGTACTTTTTAGGAATTTCGATTTGTATTTGTTCAAAAATCTGTTTATACACCACTAATGCACTGAATAGCAATATCACTTTTCTGTCTCACTGTGTATATTACTTTATTAAATAAATTAGAACAAAAGGAACACTTGTTTTATTTTTAATCACTAGATTTAAAGGGACTTAGCACCGATCAGCTTAACGTCCGTGACGTCACTCCCTGAAGGTTATTTATTAGACGATGGACTGTTTGGAATCGGAGCAATGAACTTGGGAATCTTGTGAAAAAGTATGAGTTTATAGAAAGTCTGGAATTTATTATAGTTAGAAACATACCTAACCTAAACCTGTAAAAAACTTATAAATAAAATATTTACACGGAACTTTGATTTTCGTTTTGCGTACCTACTTGATCATTTTATGTTATAAGCTTATTTCAATGTATAGTCGAGCAAGCTCTTAGGACAGAGAAGTGTGAGCATATAATATGTGAAAATAATTGCCGAGGAACTTAACGAGCAAAAATATAGAGAATACTTTCATAAAGCTTAAAAATGTAGAGGGATTTTATAAAACACTAGCGGCCCGGCCCGGCTTCGCCCGGGTACAGATACGATTCCAGTTCATATTTTATCTAAACTCAACATGACTGGCCGCTCTCGATAATGCTTATCCAATTTCGAGACCAATTGGATCAATAACAAAAAAGTTCAAAATGGCGGCATCAATTTCAATTCTGATTCCGAATTTAGGTTATTCGGACAAAGGGTGGTTAATATATTCATTTTGAGATCAATCGGATCAATAACAAAAAAGTTCAAAATGGCTGCCACCATTTCAATTCTGACTCCGAATTTAGGTTATTCAGAAAAAGGGTGACTTCGAAATTTCCGATTCCGACTATGAATTTGGATTATTTCCATAAAGAGTATCTCAGGTATCGGTTTTTACACCTATTGGATCAATAACTAAAAAGTTCAATGTTTCATCCCTTATTTCACCCCCATGTGCTGTTTTTCCAAAATTGTTCCACGCCATTAATTTGCGTTTGTAATAAATAAAAATAAAAAATAAAAAAAAGCCTTATATTTCTAGTTTAAAAAAAAAGAGAATTACAGATGATGTTTCCTACCAATACTTACTAACAAAAGACAAAAAAAAAAAATATAGAGAAATTAATATCTATGTACCTTAAAATTATCCTAATATAATTATCTAATTTTTACTAATATGAATGAGATCACTTTTTAAGTAGGTAGGCAGTAGTATTTTACTGTACTGGAACCCCTCTTAGGTAAAGGCCTCCTCCAAAGCTTTCCATTTTTCTCGGTCTTGGGCTGTTTGTTACCATTTTGTACCAGCAATTTTTTTAATGTCGTCTTCCTCTATGTCTTTTGCCCGCTGGACCTTTCCATGAAGTAACAGTTTTGGTCCATCTATGATCTTTAAGACGTACCATATGACCGGCCCATTTCCACTTTAACTTTTGGCTGTATTTGAGAGCATCTATTGCTTTTGTTTTTGACCGTATTTTGTTGTGTCTTATTTTTTGAATTTTCTTGATATTTAACATACTGCGCTCCATTCCTCGCTGGCATGTATTTATTTGTAACGAAATTTGTATAAGATTACTACTCCGTGGCGAGTTAATTTCAAAAATTAATAAATTAGTGTAATAGAATTTAAGTATGTAACCACGTTTCCGAACAAACTTAAGTAACCACGTTTCCGACCAAACGATGCTCTGTCAATATAGTCTATGGCTGTGAATGACGTTGGCATTCGTTACGCGCGTTTTTTAAAATATGCAAAATTAAATGTATATTTTTCAATATTTCTGAAAGATTTTCTAAATATTTTTTTCCGTAAGAACCATCCTTGGACTTCCACAAACATTTAAAAAAAAGAATTATCGAAATCGGTTCAGCCGTTCACACATGATGCCGTGACAACGCGAAACGGGTTTCATTTTTATATATATAGATATATACGTATCTTTATCTATAACCTATATAATATGAGAGTTATTATTTTGCATTAATTGATAAGTGAAAACCGCTAATATGTGACAACTAATAAAAAATTGCTACGTTCGGAAATCTAAACGCATAATTAATTGGAGTCATTTTTGTATATTGCGGAATAAAAGCAATAAATATGTATTTGCTTATTAATTTATACCCATAACCTTTCTTCGCGACATTAACGCATGTTTTATATTTGTTTGTTATTTTATAATGATAATAATCAATCATTCAGTAACATTCGTTCATTACCCTAGGTTATCTGTCACTATCGTAACGTAATAGTATCGAGTTCACGAGAGTATGGTTAAACGTTTCGTGCTACCGATATGGAGTAGTAATAGTATAGTAATCGTTGTCACGATACTATTACTATACGATACTTCAAAATGTTCCTGCTTGGGGTACTGAGTATAAAATATTAACTTTAATTTTCAGCAATATCTACAAAAAATAAACCCTATATTGCTCCGACCCTGCCAAAATGTATTATTACGGTAAATTAGGGGAAATGAAATATATGTTAAATGATGCGATAATACTTCTTAATATTAGCGAAAGTTTATTAAAATAAACGCAGCAAAACCTTAACATAGAAAATAATCGTATTTGGAGTAATATAGTAGGTTTGCATGTGTACTAAAAGTTGAATAAAATCAATTGCAGGTTTGCTTAACGTCAAGCAATATGCCGTGAAAGTTGAACTTAAACACATGGCAATTTACTTCGCTCTGAGATGAGATTTTGTCTCGGCAATTGTTAAAGGAAAACAAAAAAGAAAAGATTTTAATACATAACATATTTAAGCGACGGCTGCTTATATTCGTATTTTAGAAACATACCCAGTACACATTACATGTTATTTCAAAAATACGACTTTAATGACCCCCATATTCATTACAAATACTGCTCATTTGCATACACAAAAATTGTAAAGGGTGAATAAAATCATTTGGCAGAGCAATTAAAAAAGGTACGAAATGTGTACGACTAATAAAACTGCTAAGCGAGCACATTAATGTGAAATACGGGAGAGGTTTTATGCTCTGGACGGAACAACGTTAAATATTCGAGGGTCGGCGCGGCGGGGGCGCTCTTTGCCGCCCCATTGATCCAGTAATAGGGTCCATTGATCGAACCGATGGTCAGCGCGGTCACCAGGTTTCACTTTTTACGATGTTATAAATTTATTCGAGTGACGTGATTTTTTTCTGGCTATTTTCCGCTTTATAAAAAGAGTTCAAGGCAGCGAATAGTTTACGTAATTTACCCGAATTATTCATGGATTTGTGAATAGTAGCTGATACGATCCACCCGATCACAAGATGGATCGACAATCTTATCCGCGAAGCGTGGAGACTTTGCAGTCCTCCAGGGATTCTGAATTATACATAATTGTCGACTGTTATATTGGGGTAAAGGAAACAGATTGATGTACGAAAATATCAAATGGAATCACAGTGTTCGTTAATTTCCTGCTTTCTGTATGGGCGTAGAATGCATATCGTCGTCGACGGACACGCTTCGGCGCTCATATCGATAAATGCGGGAATTCCTCAGGGCTCGGTGTTGTCGCCCACCCTGTTTATTCTGCATATCACTGACATGTTTTCGCTGTGCAAATGCAGCAGCGGGCCATCCGTATTGTGAGTGATGCAGACGTGTCGAGCATCTTAGAGTCGCTACAACTGCGCAGGGACGTCGCCTCTCTAAGCGTGTTATACCGTCTGTATCACAGAGAATGCTCTGAAGAATTGTTCTGTTTGATCCCCTCCTCTCCATTTCTAAACAGAACCACGCGTGTTGGCTTGCGAAGCTATAGCCTGATGGTCCAAACCATCTCAGCACGAACCAGAAGGTTCGAAAATTCTTTTTTGTTCCGCACCGTCAAGCTTTGGAATTGTTTGCCGTCACGCGTGTTCCCTCCTTCCTATAATCTTGGGTCCTTCCGCCGTAGTGTGAAGAGACATTTTAGCAGGCCATGCCATTCGATACTCTGCCTGGTCGGCATTTGCGCACACCATCAGGCGCAGTGTAGTCATTATGCCGGACCAGGTTAGAAAAATAACTGTATATGTCTGTATCAGCCTATATATTATGTACGTTCCATTGCAGGCTCCTCTACAATCGAGAGTATGATTGAGAGTGATTAGGTCATATAGTCCATCCCTCTGGTCTAGTGCGGGTTGGTACTCTTAAGATACCATAGAAATTCTTACAAATCGCTATAGTATGCAGATTTCCTTCATCGTTGTAGTACGTGGTGATCTACAGCCTCCGCGGCGCAGTCGGTTAGCCGCCGCCTATGAAACTAGAGGTCGCGGGTTCGATCCCCGCACGGCTTCGATCAAATATACACTAGATACAACATGAGCGCTTAGAAAAAGGTACCAAAAAAGAGTGCTTTAAGCACTCTTTCGCATTCAGTCACGCACCGACCGTTGCTTCTAAAATGTCGCATAACTTTAGACAATATTATGTGAAAAACTACTTTAAGCTCCAGGAATAAGGTGGAATTTGTGTTAATATATTTGGAATATGTGATCTTTTTGGTTTACTTTTTTTCATGTCATGCATCGGTGCCACTTTTTAACAGAACTTTTACAGGGAACTGTGTATCTAGTGTATATTTGATCGAAGCCGCACGGAGATAATTGTTTGTGAGACTGAAAATATCTCGTATTTCCTGATACTCACGACAAAAGTCTGGATCTTGGTGTGGGGTCAGGACTATGTATATTACAGTTGGGTGTTATTTATTTATCAATACACACAAGACACATGGGATTCGAACCTGCGGCCACCGTGAACATGTTAGCAGCCGCGTCAAGTCCGTTTACCATCAGGCTACCATGCACTCACTGGAAATTGTTTAATCAAGAGGAAAATAGCATTGAGCCTTTGTACGAATAAAATAAGGACCAAAAATGTTTTACACTTTGTAGGCAACATAATATCCTCTTGTGAGAACGGATAATACAAGATCTAAAAGAAAATGGAACACAGGTACGATATTACATTCTATTTATAAAAGTAACAACTGTAGCAAATCGCGATACAATTCAAACGACGCAATCTGATCCTTATTATCAGAGCGTTTAATACAAAGCGTTGAGATACAGTCTGTCTGCGAGATGACGAAAAAACAAACTCTATTACAAGCTAATGGCTCTTAAAGGTTCCGCAAAATTACCTCCGACAGAACATGAGATATTTTATAGCGAATTCGTGCCGCATCCCGCCCACAAGTCGACTCAACTTCGCCTTTTTAGCGCCACTCTAGTCTGCGAGTAATTATAACGTTAAAGAATAAAACGAACGCTCATTTACATTTCAATTTTGTGTTAATGGAGTATTTTAAAAAATCCCCCACGGCGTCACCGCTCTCTCAGAACAACGCAAAGGAATAATGACTCTATATCCCCATTTGTAGGGTACGTTTTAAAATGTAGAGAAAGTTAAACGAATAGGCTGTCGTCGATTATGCTCTGTCGGCACTTATTTTTTGGAAATAATTGTATTGTATTTAATACTTTTCGTATAATCTAATTCACTTCTGTTTAAGAAAATATTCTTCAAGTAATGCTCAGTAAATGTAATATCAACATTCAAAGTAAATCCAAAATGTTCCATGACAAATGTATTTCGTTTTATATTCATGATCCAATATAAACAAAGTGCTCTAATAAAATGTAATGAAACTGCAGGCGACGTCCAAATAAGGGACAGTTGAAACTAGACAGCAAAGAGACAATTCAGGAATGCATGGATACTCGCAGCGTATCTACATTATTCAGCGTGTAATGTGTGTGTGTGTGCACATGCACACACAAGACACACATACACAAATTTGTGTGTTCATGTGTATTTAAATGGGACGAGTTTTGGTGTGGGTTCTTCGCTTGTCGTCCACTACTTTAGTTTACTGTTAACGCTAAAAACCGCGTCCAATTTGTTACAACTAGTGCTTATATACTTTACGACAATAATTAATGTTTTAAGTTGTACTTAATATGACATGCCACACAATTTCATATGAATGGCACCATGGACCCATAAACGTCTCAAACGAGTAGGTAAAATTAGGTAAAAAAAGTAAAGGTAAATAAATAAAGGTAGGTAGAATAGCGGAATGAGATTAGTAA
Source organism: Hyles lineata (assembly GCA_030180105.1). Taxonomy (NCBI): domain Eukaryota; kingdom Metazoa; phylum Arthropoda; class Insecta; order Lepidoptera; family Sphingidae; genus Hyles; species Hyles lineata. Next base: position 118,831 of record JARJEE010000030.1, read on the forward strand.
TGGTAGCAGTAAGAGCGGTGCTGTCATTTTCTTTAAAAACAAGGCCTTTTCGTGACCTTATTTAACAGAGCACGTACTTTGATGTCTCTTCTTTGTTACTTACAATGTTTAATATTTGTATGATGTAATCGAATCTTTTCTTATGGGAATACAGTCAGTATTTAATGTCATATCAGTTTATGATGGCATGTTAATATGTTAAATCGATGCAGAGAATACCCTCAATATTATATAAATAACATTATATGAATTATATTTTTTTGTTTGTCATGTAATTCTGTCTACTTTTATGTACATGGTGTACAATAAAGTGTTAAATAAATAAATATGATCTAAATATCTTCAAGTAATTTATGTAGCATACTTGTTCCAAGTTACTAGAACATACATGTGTGTATGCGGTTCTGTGTGTATGTGTGCGTGTATGCGTGCTCGTGTGCGTGTGTTGGACTCACGGTGCTGTTTGAGCAGGTACGCGTGCGCGGTGAGCGTGACGCACGACGTGTTGCGCGCTTGTAACGTACGCTCTTCCTCCTGTGACATCCTGGAACAAAACACACTATACTGTTTCATCTCACTCTCTTCTGTCTATTGACTCTTTCTCTTTATCTCGTCTTCACGTCCACATGACTTTAAAGGTTAATATTCTAATTCGTATTTGGCCTACACTGAAACCTGCGACCTAAATCGCAGAAGCTCATTCTACAAACTACGCTATAGCTCACTTAAACGACTGACTGTATTGGACCGGCAGAATATATGTCGCTTACAGATTGCACGCGTTAGGTATTCATGAACGCTCCGTATTCGTCGACTCATATATACATGTACTCGTTGCAACTACATACATTTATGCACCCAGCTGCGCCTCCAACTAGTGGCAAGCAATCGTATGACAACAAATAGTGATGAGTTTTTGTTTTGTTGGTATAGTTGACAGCCCGCCTGATTGCAAGCGGTCACCGCTACTCATCGACTTCGGGACTGCTTGGGACAAAAACATGGTACTGCCTATCAGTGGCAGTACCATATTTTTGTCATTTTATTGTCAATATTACTTACTATGCAATAATGTCGGTTGCTTATTAATAAAAAGCTTTTCGCGTTCCCAACTTTCTGCTCAGTTAAGCTATTTTTTTTTATCTCGATCATAATACTATCCGTAACAAAATACGCGTCCGTTGACATAACTGAGACAAATACATTACAATCGAATCGACTACGTTCAAAATCACATTTATTCTACTTACAAAAATGGTTGTCTATTTCCAAGTTCCCCCGTAAATATTCACAAGTGCTCGTATGCGAGAAGCTTAATTAAAATATTCTCGCATGAACGCAAATAAGCCTTAAGGCATGGAAATATCATTCGCGAAACGATCGTGCGTGAAGAGAATTTACGGGAGCTTAACATGATGTCGATATCGAAAATGGACGCGGTGAAATAGGCGAAAAAGCGAAATAGCCAGTGGATCAAGCCGTGACGCAAACGCGCCGCATCTCAGGGAGACGAGGGTTGATGCACACGAGGACATGATTCACTATTGACTGAAATCATTCTTATTATACACGTCATTGGATATTTTGAAGTAGATATTGCATGTCTAGTAAACGAGGAAACGGCTCACCTGTGTGCCCACACTAATATCTTTGAATCTTTGAGAACATAAGGTATGGGAGAAGAAAAGGGGGATTGAATTTCCAACAATGTTATTCATCTAACAACAGCCATTACTTTATGTGGATTTTCTATAGGATTACTGCAGCCATTACGAACTACAGCAAGTCATTGCCTTTGAATAACCTAAGCTGTAGCCCATACAAAGCAGCCAATCAATTTGAAAGCCCAGTCTCAAATAAGTGGACTGAACGCAGGACACAAAGTCCTAACAAGCTCATGTTACAAAAGCTTAGAGATTGAAGTAATACGTTATGCAATACTCCTGTGAGTCAACGTTGAAAGAGTTTATATTTTATATATTTTTGCACCTAAAAAATTTTATTAAATACATGTAACATTTACAGCATTAACTGCCTCGGTAGTTTAGTTGTACTACGGTACGATTTTAACGCTAAGGTCACGGTTTCCAATCACAGATCTGTGATATAAGATTTTTATTAGCGTCCTTCCTCTTCCCATTCTTTTTTCTTCCCGCTCTCCCACTTATTTTATGGGCCGGCTACACATCCAAGATCGAAGCACTGTGGATGTTCATGGACGGCAGTGATAACATATCATCAGGTGACCTGAATGGTAGTTTGCCGGGAGTCGAAAAAATATATTCCCGTAGTCAGGAATTTGTACCTGAAATTGCGAGAAACTCACTCCCTATCATATCATGGGGTGGAACACTCTAGGCGAAATCTGCTTACCCCTTCTTGGAAAAAGGCGTAAGGGCATGTACGTATCTATATAACAATGACACATAATTACGACACTATACTGAGATTCAAGACAAGCACTGAGCGTGTCAAAAATTATGTGAATATTAATGTCAACAACAGTCAGACTTGAAAACTGGTCTTCACAAACATTTGTATTGGTGCGAGGGTTGAAACTTGAGCACTTTATTGTACAGTCAGCTGTTTAATTGCCTTACGGAAACAAAATAATGAGTTCATTTTAAGCATACAAACATTAAATTTAATGTTATAAATGAGAAGAAATGGAACGAGTGATATATGAATGTAAGGCGTAAGGTTAGAGACGGCGGTGGCAGGCAACGCTATCTGTATTCGAGGAAGACTGTAAACTTTTCATAAAATGCCACTTCACCGCGAGTGGGTTACGACATTTTAAATTTATGAATTTCATGGCGGCGTTTGCAAATTTCGTCAGAAGCCATAAATTTTAAAACAAGCGCTTCGTGACAAAATTACACATCAACGCTGAGCCAGCGCCGGCGCGCTTCCTAACTAACACGAGTAATATATTCTCATTGCTATAATTTTATACTGACGCATATCTAATGAAGTTTTTATGGAAGTGAGTAATAGCCAAGTTGGGTATTGGTCGATGGTTATAGTGACGACTCCTCCATAACTCAGTTATTATAAGCGGTTTGAATTTGCTTACGTGACTTAAGACGCATAAGGGCAGCGTGGTGGACTATATGGCCTAACCACTCTCAATCATCAAAAAAAAGGTAAATAGCACTAATTAAACATGTCATTCGTGTACTGAATAGCAAGCTCGCAGCGCACAGCGGTCGCTCCGCATGGCGCCGCCGCGACCACGACCCACCATTAACATACAGCGCTGGCTTTGTACTACACGCTGTAGCTCGGTGTCAATGGGATGGGTGTGACTGTTAACTTGCGCTCCATTTACAGAACCGAAGGATCGCTTTTCGGAGAATGTTAGTGTGAGCAAAATGTAAATAAATCGCAGAAACTGCAGCAGAAATTGTTGAATATTGCAGCACTAAATTTATATTCTTGAATAGTAGGATATGAAATTTGAATAGGAAACTAGTTTGATACAATAAAAACATACAACACGCCGTTGAATGGAAACATACCATAAATATCTTTACAAGAATTTATATAGCATGTAAACCCCATCAAACAGTAATAAGTCCGCGTTCTGAACAATAGCTCATGTTTTCTCAATCGAAATCTCGAGCAGGCGTATACAGGCTCATATATTAAAGTATTTAAACACATACCACATAACAGGTTCAGAATCGGTGTTTTCTTGTTCATTAGCGTTGGGTTTGATGGCGAAGTGTAGAGGAGGTCCTATCGCCTCCACCCACACGTCCAGCACTATCGGCTCCACGTTCTCTATCTGCCAACAAAATACACCTTCAATAATCCTTCGTCAATGGATTTCGATGTGTCAATCTAATAGTTAACGTAGTGCACATATTTCGATTGTGATAAGAATACTTTAAATATACGTCAATTCTCGATTCGTTTGTTTTGAAGTGACAAATTGCGCAAGTTGTGCTCACAATGAAAATCACTGTGATTAAAAATTATTTTACGCTAAGGCAAGTGAGGTCTGGTTTTTAACGGATATTGCGGGGTCGTAAACGTTTTTCTCAGTCCGAACTATACAACATACATACACAAACTCACGCCTTCTTCCCAGAATGGATGAGTTTATGTATGAAGCCACATTTCACCGGGTATGTTCCGTCCCACGACGTGATGACGCGAGCTTCTCGCCATATTGGAACCAAATTTCTAACTCCGGGCTGATAATGAATAGACAAGTCCGATATCACTTTGCCCGATCCGGAATTCGAACCCAAGACCTCAGCTTTGTAACCATACCGTAGTACAACTACAACACCGGGGCAGTCATCCAAGCCATACTATTATTCCAGTACAAAATTGCAAAATAAGGCACAAGCGTTTATGGGGCGACAATGCTGCACCCGTTACGAATATAGGTGTGAATATTGCACAATGTAAAGTGCTCCTCGTAACCTGCAAGCGTTTAAATCGAGCTCGTCTACACTCAAAAGCCGATTAGGGATCGATATCTATTCCTGCCTTTCAATTCACGTTCACAACTTGAATTAGGAAACCTGTTCCATTCACTCACGACGTTAAGCAATTTGCAATTAACGGGGTTAATGGGAACAAATCTATTCTAGTGAAATATGAATTAATTGGTAATTGAAATTTTAATTTTCAAATTCCTGTAATACTGAGTTTTGAATACACACCTCTTTACTACTAGTATCCAATAAGAAGTTTTATTTCTGTTTCTCCCAAGCCCGTACTTGTGTTTATTATTGTAGTATTGTTATTATCTGACGAATGTTTTATCAGGACGCTTTACCATTATTAGGCCACGCAAGACAACAATCTCTTACAAAAGTATAAATCTCCTCACTCTGAGTAAATCACAATGGTTGATATTTTCCGATGTGTGCAGAAAGCGTAAAACAAACAGATTGGAATCAAGGAGAGGCGAGGGGGGAGATACGTCGCCACAAATCCTGGTTGTTTCTTAGATTGGTTTATTACGTATTGTGGTATTGTATGTCATGTGGCCACTCCACTCTCGCCGCGTTTCGCTGGCTGAACAATGTCACATGAATCGTGAGTGTAATATATTATTGTGATAGAGGTATTCGCGTGTGTCGGGTAGGTTTAATGGCTCTTAATAGTCGTGGTAGGGTACAAAAGCAATTTTGTTTTGTAGAACACTGGTCCTGGTAGTAGGTCTCTCATGTGTGAGAGGATGCTTGGGTAGGTACCACCGCAATGTCTATTTCACCCGCCAAACAGCAGTGTAAATGCACTGTTATGTTTCGGTTAGAAGGCCATTGTAGCCAGAGTAACTACTGAATAAATTGTGACTTAACATCTTATGTCTCAGGATGGCGAGCACGCTGGAATGCCAAGCATTGCTTCGAAAGGTAGTACATACTCATCAAAACGGCTATAATAGTCTGAACTACATCCACTATCACAACACGTCCAATCATTTAACTTATTACATATTCACTTCGCAGGGAAACCTGATGGTACATTTCAATAACAGGTAGCTCGCCACGCGATGAGGTGAGAAAATCTAATTCTAAGGAAACCGCAGCGCCTTCCACAAAGCAATGAATTAAGTTGAAATGAGGCAGCCAAATACGAATCAGTCTACATTCAGAGCACTATCCATGAACGTTCACAGCTTTCTTAGTAGGCTCCTAATGGCTGAAATAAGACGAACACATTAAAAAAAAACTTTCATTATTAAGAATTAAACAGGTCTGGTAAGATAGTTTTTGAATCGTTGTCCTTAGTAGACATGTTGGGCCCTACTATATTCATGAACGAACGAACGAACGAAGTTCGAAACTTCGGACTATCGACATACGAATGTATCTACTCTGTAAAAGTTCGAAGTTGTATAACGTACATCGTAACCAGTCAATTACGACCATAAGTATATGTAGGTACATTCGTATCGTATATAAACTGCGATTATCCGAAGTTTCGAACTTCGTTCGTTCGGATGAATATAGTAGGGCCCAACTTCGTTCGTTCGATCGTTCGTTCGTTCGTTCGTTCGTTCGGATGAATATAGTAGGGCCCATGGTTCGCTCTTATTATAATGGTGTTGGGACATGTGTTTCAATGCTCTGTTTCTTTTTCCTTTTTTTCTAGAAATACTAAAATTTAGAAATTGTGGTATCGTATCGTAAAAAAACATTGAGCACAGAATAGGCACTTCATACTTTTAGATTTTGATCGTCGCCCGCGGTACGAAGACATCAAGTTAACAACCATATTCCTCCGAGCAATTTCGTTTTATACTAAAGTCTTTAGGTTATATCGTACAATATCGCTGCAAAAACGGTTATACTTTCATATTCCAAGATTGTGTAAAATGTTGGCGGCATGTGATCTGCACAACTGCTCGATGACACTTATAAACGTCATAAAAATGATCGTGTCATGTCGGACCAGCAACACAACATAGTTTATCGACTTGCAATGAGTGAAGCCGCCGACTAACCCGCCTACAAAATGTTGTCGACATGTGCCAGTGGGTCGGTGACTTCAGCGTGTAGTGCGCTGTAGTTTCTGACACCCACGGTACAAGACTCGATCTTATTGTGGGGTCAGAACTATGTCTGCGACTGTTGGGTGTGTTTATTTTTTTATTCGCCCCAATATCAACCACCGTACAAAATGATGGGGAAGCATTCATAGAATCTCATCCCGATTTTGATAGGGCATGCATAACTGTGTCGTCTAACGAGTAATTTCTCAACGATGGGCACTATGTTTATCGCAATTGCATCTACCACCAAGTCCAGGCCCATTGCAATTGTTACGCTACGCTGTACTATAAAAAATCTGCCTCGTTAAAAGCATAAAGGATCATAGGTAAAAATTCCCTGCAAATAAAAACATAAAATCAAACGGAAGCGTAACTTTGATCGTCAAACAAAACTGAACGAGAAATATTCGTGGTCAGTGTAAATATTTGGGAATATCGGAGCGCCGGCAATCTCACTGACCGAGCGATACGTGGAACCAAATCCATTCGTCAACTTCGATTTTCTTTGTGACACATACAGATTCTCGAACTGATTTGGTACAGCGTAGCTTTGAGATAGGCAAGTATTTTGTTACTTCTGGAAGCTCTCTTTGTTGTTTCGAAGTACGATACATAATATACCAGGAAATACTTTATTGGAGCATAAACTCCTATGTGCAAGGATAGGAACAAATTATAACAGTATTAACATCACGTAGCCGGTTAAAAAGCCGCCGGAGAACCTAAACATCGCGAGTTCGACGTATGTGCTAGTTTCGTGTTGGCTTGCTTTTCGTGACATAATAGATACACCACACAATACATACATAAGTGCGTGGTGGCCTGTTGGTAAACGGACCAGACGCGGCTGCCAGCATGTTCACGGTGGTCGCGGGTTCAAATCCCAGGGCACACCTCTGACTTTTCGGAGTCATGTGTGTATTGATAGTCAATCACCACGCACTAAAACGGTGAAGGAAAACATCGTGAGGAAACCTGCATACTATAGCTGTTTAGAAGAATTTCTATGGTATGTAAGGCTGCCAACCCGTACTAGGCCAGCGCGGTGAACTATATGGCCTAACCACTCTCAATCGTACTGTCGATTGTAGAGTAGGCCCGTGCCCTGCAGTGGGACGTATATGGGCTGATACAATAGATACACCCGAAATAAATAAATAAATACACCCAACAGTCATCTACATAGTCTTGACCCCACAATAAGATCGAGTCTTGTGTCGTGGGTATCAGGAACTACGAGAGACTCGGTCTCACAAACGCCTAGACCTGAAACAAATACCTGTCGAACACACAAATATTTGTCTCGGTGCGGCGATCGAACCCGCGACCTCGTATTTCACAGCCGGCGTCTAACCAACTGCACCACGAAGGTTCTCGACTTGATTGAGGAGATAGAAGCATGTATAAGTGTGGCTATTATTTTGTGAAAATGATGTTCACGCTGTTCGGTTAGCCGGACGAGGACACTTGTATAACTCCCGTTTACTAAAATCCATAATTACACGCAAGAAAACGACACCGAGCAAAAGAACGGGAAATATCTAAAAGAGACTTGTGTTTGACCCACAATAATATCGCAAATACGAGTAAAGCAAATTTGTCGTAGTCAGTCAAATGGTCTGTCTGGTGTTTCGAAGTAACCGAAACACACGTGTGACGCACGGTGTAATCTACCACATCATACCTCACGCCCAATACATTTAAATGCTGAAGTATTAACACGCCTCGTCATAACAACCTGCCTTCACACTATCGTCTCGAGAATTTCGTTTCACACATTGTAGTCTAAAATTAACTCGCAATTAAGTAAGATTAATCATTACTTAAATATATAGAGACAATATATTGTTTAAATATTGTAATTGTTATTTCTCGAGTTAAAACGAGAAACTAACCTATCTTTATTTACGATATCTGGGTTGTGTCATAACAACAGTATTTAGTTTCCATTGAAACGCACTGGCTTTTTTATTGCAATGAACGGCGATGACCGACGAGCATGCCATTCGCCAGATGTTAAACAATACGACCGCTCGTGAACAGCAGCAAAAACAAACGACACCGTGAATTACAAAGCAATGCTTGGCATTCCACTGCGCTGGTCATCCTGAGACATAAATATGTATATCAATATGTCCAGTAGTTACTGTGGCTATAATGACCTTCAAACCTTGGCACAGTTCAAATATAAAAACTAAAACTCATTAATCAAGGGAGATTTTATGCAGTTCTATCACAAGTTACTTTCATTATACAATTCATGAAAAAGACAAATAACTCTTTCGCTAGTCGCAGTGTTTGATAATATGATTGTTAAACCCCTTAGCCTTACAACTTCTGCGCCCTCACGCGCCCACCCGCGACCTACTATTATATAAAATAAATAACGTTCTCTAAGATTACTGCAAGATCTATTGTCCGTGCAGCCTCTTTCAGGCTACTTTCCGCACAAAGGAACAAGTAAACGGCGAGAGCTAATTCAGCATTCCACCTTTGTTCCCGTTTATCACAACTATACAAAAGGGCTCACGTATTACGCGGATCTTGGACGAAAATATTCGATGCTCGGCCTAAATTAAAGTTTCCCTCAGCTTTGTGCTGTTGTGAAAAGACTTTAGAAGGAGTAATTGCTGTAAAATAATTAAAATTTTGATTAATTCCCCTACGTCTACCATTCTGCGGCGTGTCAACGAGATTTATGTCACACGGGTGGGAACTGCTTTCAAGGGAGTGAATGTCTGGGAAGGTACTGTACGAACATACGATTATGGTATAAAAACCTAGGTTACAATGTCGAAAATTAATTGCTATTGTAAGTAAAATTGTTAAACGATAAAAATCCCTCAACGTGCTATGGAAAGAGCTATGTTTTGAGTCTCTGTGAAGGATAAAATTAGGAACGAAGTAATCCGTCAAAGAACCAAAGTGACCGACATAGCTCTAAAAGTGAATAGATTGAAGTGGCAATGGGCTGGCCACATGTGTAGCAGAACGAATAACTGCTGGAGTTAGGAATAATGATGATTATGATGAAATCTAGAATTATTATACATTAAAATTATTGTACATTTTACTGGTAGTAGGTCTCTCATATGTGAGAGGCCATCTGGGTGGGTACCACCGCAGTGTCTATTTCTCCCGTCAAACAGCAGTGTAAACGCACTGTTGTGTTTCGGGTTGAAGGGCATTGTAGCCAGAGTAACTACTGGACATATTGAGACTTAACATCTTATGTCTCAGGATGGCGAGCGCAGTGGAGTGCCAAGCATTGCTTTGTAATTCAAGGTGTTGTTTGGTTTTGCTACTGTTCATGAGCGGTCGTATCGCTTACCATCAGGCGAACGGCATGCTCGTCTCACCATTCACGGCAATAAAAAAAAATAATCATTTTACATCGTTACATCAGTGAGTATTGCATCTAGATGTTTAAGATTTGGAATGCCTTCAGCGTATGTGAAGAGATCTAAATTCATAACATTTCATATTTTTCGGATTGTCGGGATTTTAAATCCATGTATGAAAATCTTGAAAGTTTTCACAAATGTACTAAAGTGCAGTTCTGCAAATTCAGAATGTAATATATGAGTCTCAGCGGCCAGATACGAGTACATAGCACTTGCGAAAAGCAGCAGGCAATTATTTAATATGAAAAATGGAGCTTGCTGAAATAGAAATGGTTATGAGCAAGCATTTGACGACAAAATGTAAAACGTTCGTCCGTCAATTCTCTAGTGAATACTAAATACTAATGCTTAATCAAACGCCTATTGTTCCTTAACATTTTATGACAACAGCAAATGAAGCGATTCTCAAGAGACTGAAATATGGATATTTATGCTGAATGGAAACAGTTCCATTAATTATCACTTTGTTTATGCTAAATAATCGACGATTGTCATAACTTTTTTATTTACTTTCCTTCGGGAAGGTAAACATAGTATATGCAAAAATTCTAAAGACATTCGGATTCACGGTCTTTTTACTGCATCTATCAGAATGCATTTGCACGAATGTAGTTTAAAAACAATAAAATGTACTATTTCGGAAACAAGTTAAGACTTTTAAAAGTTTTTATTACAACGAGGCACTCACAAAGTTACAACTTCAGCGGGGCCAGACTGCACAACTGAATAACTTGGCTTTTAATTAGACACAGAGAGTAAAGTTTAAATTTGTAAATTTGGTTTAAACATTAATTAATTTTGATTGCACGTTAAAAGTCAAGGCGAAACAATTATTAAATGTGTGTTTTCCAAAAAATCTGATTCATCAAAGAAGCATCAAATGAACACAGAAAGTATTCTATACTTCGTGGTAAAGATCGTCACCATATTCTTTACGGACTACCGTGTCAGCAGCATAAAGATGTGAGACTACATTAATTCATACAGTAGCACATGTAATATTCAGTTTTTTTGAACATGCATAAAATAGGATACATATTTGTTAGTAGACACCATCTACAAACCATTAAAGTTTGTATTTATGATTCAGAATCGTCATAGATTTCACTTTGTGGTAGAAAATTTACTTGACTATGCCTTTATCCGTAATTTTTTATTGTTAATATAAAATAAATCTCAAGTTATAATAATTTAAATAGTGTAATTGTTAAAGTTCTCAGTAATATATTCAACTTATAGCCATCTAAGAGGCCAACTGAGTGTATAATGCCCTGAGTTCTAATCAATCGATTTTTGGTTATGTAAAGATCAGCCTTGGGTCTATATCGTGTGATATGACTTACTATTGCAAATAACAGATTAACAGAACAGAACATTTAAGCGACATAATAATAAACATTCTTCAAGATTTGTCTCACCAACAAGTGAGTGACGTTACTGGCGAGAAATAAGATAATATTTAGACTGCGGTTAATTTAAAGCTACGGAGCGCCGTCAAAACCTAACTAGAATGGCTGCTTCTAATTAAACGTATTTCATATTCCGTTTTTGGATTCACTTTACTCCTCGTATTTCCTTTTCTAAGTTTATTTAGATGAAGTCTGTGGCCTTTATCTCACTGTAATGCATTCACACTGTGTCTTAATTACGTTTGTCTTAATTAGTCTTTGGTTTTGCATTGCGGCTACGTTTTATATTTTATATTTTCTTCTCAATAACGGTTAAATTTTGAGTTCACGGTTAATTTCAGTCATAGGAAGTCCACAGCTGGATATAAATCGACTATAAGGTCTTTCACAGTGACTTTTGTAATCGAACCTTCAATAATTGTCCGTTCATCATGAGATCATATTTGGTCTATCGTCGAGTTGAAATAAAACTATTATTTACAGATTTTATCGTGGATTTGGTTTAATTTCTTCCCGACGCGACGTTTCGATTATTTTACAGCTTCCGTGGTCACGGGGCGGACATTCTGCCCCAACCAAAGCCGCGACAAAATCCGTATAAATTGTTTTATTTCAATGTGTAACATTGGCGTAATTCTAACAAACCATTATTATTTATCGTCAACCAAAAGTATTGTAATTTCAATGAAACACTTAAAATGAAACACCTAAGAGGAAAAAAAAGTACTGAATTTATGAATTCAACGACATGTCAATAAATGGAAAAATGTCAAGGCGGAAGTAGGCTTCGAAATAAATTTGCAAACATGGCTTCCCTGTTACGTATCGAATATGAGGAATAGAATCAATAAACAAGACCGCGGCTCCAGATTACATCTCAAACACGCCGCATCTGTTTGCGCACAACTTGCTCCGCTCGTAAAGTTCTCTATCCCTTGTGTACTCTCGTGCGTTGATATCCAAAGTGGTTTATAACAACCCCCGAATAACCGACCAAGTGTAAAATATATGACTTTAAAAAAATGTAATTCTGGCTCTACGATAGTCGGTGCAATTATAGAAACCGCGACTTTAAATTCCTAGCTTTTAAATATCGTAAGATTCTAGGAAATTATATCTGATGTGAAAATCACACAATTTAGTAAATTACTTAGCAAAACTTGAATATTCTATAATCGGGACGGTTTATTCAAAACCTAAATATAAGGCAAGGGCCAAGGAGGCTACGAGACAAAAAGTTTGGGAGCTTGTGCCCTAGTGTATTTATGCACTCCCGTGAAGAACTGATTTGGAAGTCGACGGAGGGGGGTTGTTTGATATCATCAGCCAATCTTTTGATGGATCATAATGTATAAACTTGGTATTGAAAAGTTTGACACGCAGATGAAAAGCGATGATTGATAAGTCAAATCACTGGATGTGCTCAGCGGTGTTTTCTGAGAAAAGTAATTTATGTGCATGTTTACATGCGCGAGTGATGTGTTTTGATTATAATGTAAAACAGCGAATATTTTCTTTAGCATTAATGAGCATGAAACCCGTCTGAAACATGAAACACCAAATGTTTTATTATCCAATTTTGCTTGTTTTATCAGTAAATTTTTTGTGATTGCCGGATGCCCAATATCCTTTCCTCTTCCATTCTTTTTCCTTTCCATGATGCAAGCGTTGTGCATTATAATCAGGTCACCTGAGTGTTAGTCTGCCGGGACAATGAAAAAAGTCACATCTTTAAATCAACTTTGTTCTTTCATTATGCCTTTTAAGAATGTTTAATTTAGAACATTTTTTACCCGGACAAAGACGTTTTAACATAAGTAATGAGCAGATAATCGAGTGAGCCGTTCGACCTAGAATAAAAGTGGAAGCAATTAGCTCAAAGGCGCCCCGGGGGAGCTGCCGCTTTGTTCCCGCTGCGAGGAATTAGATAAAAGCCTCTCATCCGTTGAGACGGCGGAAGAACGCTTCCTCTTCTTCTAGTTAATTACTGTAATAGTGTTACCCCGCTTCCGACTGCTATTGTCCAACTATTGATCTATTTGAAGTGATTTGATTTTACGACCGGGCGTTTGATACCCACTATTACGAAAATAGGTCTTTTACACTACCACGTTGGTTTAATGCAGGTTGGTGGAAACGCTAAAATGTCCAAATTTCCTCATACTATTTTCTTTCACTGTTACGAGTATATTGTGTCGTAGTTGTTGTTAGTAGATGGCTTGACGTCCGCCCGTCACTTAAGGTGTCCACTGAAAATCAGTGTTGTGCAGTAGTTTCCACCACATCATAACGTAAGCTGAGTGGCCACATACCGATCAAAGCCGCAACCAAACGTGTTTTAATTTTCTAAATTAACCATGTACGTATTTTTCTTATTCTTCGTTCTATAGAAGTATTCATATATGTATGTATATAAGGTGTGTTATACAAATATGTATCATATATTGTGTATATATTAAATATAAATAATTTGTTTATCTATTCCTTATAAGAGCATGTTTTCTTTAAATTCTATACTGCACTTACTTCTTATACTTTTCTTGTATCTATCCGAAGGTTGTCTGTAAGACATACCCTAGGGCGATCGCCAACCGTACTCTTTAATTTTATTTGTAAAATATTGTATACTATTTGTTTTTTTTTGTGTGCAGTAATGAATAAAAATAAAAGTGTTTGTGTATGTTGCGACTGTGACAAATAAATCGGTTTTTCTTTCTTTAAGTATTCAAATAGTCAGGCATTTGCAAATTTGATAAGATAAAATTGTAACCATATGCTGCAACATAGGCCTTCGTTTTGCGATTAGTTATTTTTTATTGCTATGAATGGCGAGACGTGCATGCCGTTCACCTGATGTAAACAAGTAGTAAAACCAAACAACACTTTGAATTACAAAGCTTGGCATGAACCCATCGCTCTCTTCCACTGTATATTGCTCCGCTATTCTACATCTGGGGAATATAGAAATTATAAAGCCGATCAATCCAAGTGTTAATATTTGACTCTGCTAATCGAAGTTTGTCTATTGAACTTAGCTGTTTGTAATTTTAGCGGCGAGATCTGTTCCAATATTAATAGCGTAGGCGTCTTTCTTAGCAATTAATAGAATTTTTATTTATATGCGTGGTAGTATGTGTTGATATTATACGCCAATCTATATTTGTTAAGTTATTGTGTATATAAGTAGCAAAAACTCGAATTCAATGAAAAATAAAAGCTAAAAATTATATGAGAGCTTTTCTAGAATTCGTTCTGAAGGCTGATACGTTTGTTTCATGTTTCTTTGCTTTTATTTTTGTTAATAATTTAATAGTGCAGTGTTTAGTACTTTTATTAGAGCAAATATTATAGCCCGTCGCAAGTACTTGATTGCTATTTGAATACAATTGGTCACGATGAACTAGCTCCCAGAGGCACGAAACAATTTGCAAGATTTGCATCGTTTCCTCAACACCTCAATTGTGATTTAACAATGAACGTCATTTACTCTTCATCACTATCTTGTATTATTTATTATTAATGGGATCATTTATAATCTGTGGCCTACCTTAGTAATGTCCAGCAGTGAATTGCAACGATCTGATGATGATGATGACTGTCCTGGTTACAAGGATAAACCCAAGAGAATAAGCACTAGTCTTTTGGAATGACAGATTATCATAAAAAAACATTTTGGACATTCATATTTTTTCATTGGATATAGTAAACTTAAGTTGTCATTTAGTAGATTTGATATTTTCACGGTATATTGGTCTTTAGTTACTGGAGAGGTAAACATTTAAACATTATTTTCAGAACCTCGAGAAAAGCTGTTACGGATATGCTGGTATCACGTACATTTCAGTTCGGTCCACTTGCGGTTATCAAACTTTTCCTTACTAGCAGTAAGGAAAGTTTCCCGGAATTCCTCTAATTTAAAGTTTAGATGAAAATGTGTAAAAGTAGTAAAATTAATGAAGTTAAAACCAACATAGCTTGTAAAAACGGATAATTTTATCTCTTTTTGCCAACGACACCGATTATTATTAATTATATTTAAAGATTTTTAAATTTCTAAGTATGTACTTCATGTTAAGTTGTGTGTTGCTTCCGTTTCAAATTTCCTAAAGGTGAGACATGTAACAGTAAAAAAAGTAATATTCATTCATTCATTCAACACTTCCAACATATAATTGGACAGAAAATTCTCAATGTGGTTGATTGCCAACTTTGCCTACATCAGGAACACATACATGAGCTCAGGTATAATTGAAACCACATCTCAATTCTCACAACGAACTCATCCGCAAGCAAAAGTAATAGTGAGAGACGAGGAGTAGGTACCTTACCGCTAGTTGCTAGTTGGTGATGTGCGCGGGTGTAGCTTTGTATCGCCGACGCACCGCAGTGTAGCGGTTCAAGTGATCATTAACTCGCTATCGATGGTTGTTACCTGCGACTCTGCGGTCTATTTACAAACTTGTCGCTATTTATACACTTATTTGTGGATCCCGAAATAAACTTATGGTTGAAATAAATAATGTGGTTTCTCGAAGAGTTGATATGTGTATTATTTTTCTAAATTGGCACGAAAAAATGATTACAGCGTACTTGGTGGTGAAAACAAGATCTTTTTTTTGTCGAAGAGGCTATTAAGCTTCCCTTTCGGTACCCCGGGGGAGGCTGAAAGAGATATTTCAGTATCTTTGGCCTTTCAGCCTGCAGGCTGCGTATTGTGGCGGGGCTAGGATAGGTAACCAGATGACAGTATACTGACTAAATACCCCTTAGTAACCGTCACAAACGAGACCAGACATCCCAGGGCAAGAAGTGCACTGATTTAACCGGTGGTCCTTTCAATGTGTGGAACCTGGCCCCACACTTTTTGGACCCGTTTGAGATGTTGTGGGAGATACGGAGGGGTATATTATATCACAGCTTGTAGGTGACACAACAATAACGTTTACTTCTTGTATCGGGCAGTAGTAGCACATGTCTTGCTTACATTAGATTAAACACGTTTAATCACTATTTCTTTAAATATTATTTATTATCTAAGTCTCGTGGTTGGAATGCAAAAATCCACAAGAATCGTCTTTTGTTTCATAGCCTCCAATGAAAAGCATTTGCGTGTCGTGATGTACAGTAGTAATATGAGTATAGTATACCTGTATGAGTATCTGGTCGCGGTAGAGTCCCCAGGTGTCGGCGTACACGCTGACGGTCACGTGTTGCGCGCTCCGAGCCGTGAGCGAGCCGCGCGCCGGCGCGCACTGCAGCACCACGCCCGCCACGCGCACCTCGCCACGCCACTGCTCTGCAACACGTAATCGCTGCTGTAACACGCAACCGTTGCTGTAACACGCAACCGTTGCTGTAACACGCAACCGTTGCTGTAACACGCAACCGTTGCTGTAACACGCAACCGTTGCAGCTGAGTACTTAGATGGTAGTAGTAACAAATTAGTAGACGTACTGAATTAACAAAAGCGCACATCGCTTATAAATGGGAAGCATTGTGTGACACAGCGTTATGGCACGCTACGTACGTGTACTTACATAGTCGCGCTAGTGTATGTGTTCCTATATTATGTAATTGAAAAACGGTTGGTATGAACCCTACTGACACACATAAACAATAGATTAAACCTTAAAGGCGGTAGAGCAATACTGAATTTTCTTGTTTTCCACTTAAAACATATGACAAGCGACAACTTTGTTACTCGCATCTATTTATCTTCCCTTTTCTTTCCGATTTAAAATACTGGCTGTCCCATTTGAAAATACTGGCAACGCACCAACGATAAAAGTATAGTAGACGTTGATATGCGGCGGTAACCACTTACCATTAGTTGAATGGTTTGCCTTTTCGGCGGATCAACACAGTAAAGAAATCACATACATACATTTACACTTAATTAAACATGTAATTAAATCAATCTATTGGAGCGGATCAACACAATAAATGAATCACATATATCTACACTTAATTAAACATGTAATTAAATTAATGTATTGGACAGCCTACAGTCTTAATACTTAAGACTAAGTGAACAA
Source organism: Hyles lineata (assembly GCA_030180105.1). Classification (NCBI taxonomy): domain Eukaryota; kingdom Metazoa; phylum Arthropoda; class Insecta; order Lepidoptera; family Sphingidae; genus Hyles; species Hyles lineata. The sequence goes on from JARJEE010000030.1 coordinate 136,200, forward strand.
GCCTAGAAAGCTTAATTGAGTATTCCACACAGCAATCGTATTAGGTGTAATAACAATCAATTAGCTCAGCGCAAACTACGAAAGCCACTAATCGGATACGGCTTTAGTGATTTGTACAATCGACGTGGCCGCTCGTGTGCAGGTAATCGGTTCGCAAACACTAAAGCCTGTCACGTATGGGAGCGAACGTGTCGCGTGGAAGCCACAATAATAATCGTAATCCACTGGCCGTATGAGCTATCGCTTGTATTTATTTATTTATTGTACACCAGGCAGTCTCTTTCAGGCAACCTTTGGATGGAGATAAGAGAAAGGACAGTCTTAGGTGCAGAGACAAAAAAATATAATTATGTTACAATATTACGTTGATATAATATAACAAAATATAATATATACAGGGTATATCAAGACTGCTACCGAAAACGAAACCGGATGGTAGTTTAAGCGACTTCAGACACAATGCAATAGAAAATGTTGGAAAAAAAGCGACAATTTTTTTTTGTTATTTTTTATATGGTCGTATTTGGGTGGTAAATAGATTTTTTCCCCTAAAATAATAGTCTATACCCTTTTATTTGTAAAGACTAGAGTCTTGGTATGAAATAATTTGAATAATTATTTTAGCAAAAACTATGGATTTGCCACCCAAAAATGACGATATTTAAAAAATGATAAAAAAATTGTCGTGTTTCTTAGTAACATTTTTAGTTGCATTGTGTTTGTAGTCACTAAAACTACCACCGGCTTCGTTTTTGGTAGCAGTCTTGAGATACCCGGTATAATCACATAAATCACATATACATGGCACATACATAACATATATAGAGACAGTCTCCGTGGCACAGTTGGTTAAACGCTGGCTTTGAAATAGAGGCTGCGAGTTCGACCCCCGCGTCGTGTATTAGTATATTTATACATGTATACTAATACATACTTGTTTTGCCTAACGGATAGGTAGAGTTGGAGAGTAGTCATATTTGGTTGAGCATATTTCTTTCGCCTTTCTATCTCAAAGAGGCTGCACTTACAATAAGCATAAAATACAAGCGTACCGCGCCATACCCTCAGAAATTCATAAAATAACTGTAATATCCAACCGGTGTATTGCGCCTATTGTGCAAACAAATGGTTCTCAAATTTGAATTTTCAATTATTCCACTGAATTTCATGCAACTGTTCAATACTTTTTGTCAATTACAGATTTGCTAATTCTATTTTTATTCTTTCTTGGTCTCGTCTGGCGAATATCAAAGCAATATTCAGTCAAATCTGTTACACTAATTACGAATCTTAATGAAATATTCATTAATTATATTGTGTATTGAGGAGGGGAAAAATATATGTTTGGATCATAGCACTTGGAGCTGTGAATAGACTAAAGGATATTACTGTGAGTGTATGTATGTGCGTACGTAATATACACTATATCTCTTCGGAAATCCTACAAACCTCCTAACCAATATAATCATTAAAAGATTTAAACACACCATTTCATAAATAAATGTTGCTGCAGTCTTTTTCAAAAATTAACAGGATATTCTGAATCGAATTACCGTTGGGAAAAGATAAACGATAATTTGTTCAAGAGCCTGATTACCGCTACCTTCAATAAAAAAAAAATCGCGAGGCTTCGGCGCGCTGAGCACACGTTTGGTATTCACAATATGAGTTTAAGAAATTCAACGTCAAACAAAGCGTCAAATAAAACATGGAATTTTATTCTCGATCGATTCGATGAATTTAGAACAAAATTTGGTAGAGTTTCTATTAATAGATACAAAAATCCAAGCAAGCAAATAAATTGTATTTACCTACTTTGGCTTAAAGTTTGACACGTTTAAGTAATATTAAGCATCAACAATCACACAAATCATTCTGGACTTTCAAAAAGATACCAATACAACATAAATTATAACGGGTGATTTTTCTGTGTGTCTGATGTCCTACGGGTAAAATAATTCGGGTCCATGTTAGATCTAGAGGTCGCGTGTCACATATCCACTGCTGTCCTCGGCGACTTATTGCAGCCTTAACTAGGTCGTCTGCCGACCTTGGACACATTGGAGTTAACGTGTTCATTTTCGGTTGTTGATTTTGTGTTTGTTGACAGGAGTTTCTATAGAGATGGTGTAGTGGACGACGATAGTGCTGAGCGATGTGCCGCCCGCAACCGCAGGCAAAGCTAAAACCAAAGCCGACACAACGCCAAAGTTATTAGAACTTCGTGCCGAAGTTGTCAGCTAGGTTATCTATTTATTATTTAAAGTGAATAATTAAACAAGTTTAATAGAAACAAGACCTTTTAATTTGACTTGTTTTTTAAACTATAATTTAATTGCTTGCACTACAAACATCTATCTACGACTGTATTAACAAAAGAAGACAATTTATCCAATTTTAATATAATTAAAATCAAAAAAGTTTTTGTGCAGATTGCGGATAATGTCACATATTTTTTAAATTGTTGTATTGTCATCGTTCCTGGATAAGTATTAAAAATTTCGAGTCGATCCAACGCTTTGAAGTCCTCGAAAATTATAAATAAATAATACCGAACCGTCACATACCTGACCCCACACTAAGATCTTTTGTCGTGGGTATCAGGAGCTACGAGAGACTTTTTGGTCTCACAAACACCCAGACCCAGAAGAAATATTTGTGGGCCGCACAAACATTTCTCTCGGTGCGGCGATCGAACCCGTGGCCTCTAGTTTCACAGGCGGCGTCTAACCAACTGCGCCACGGAAGCTGTCAGATTGATAGAATTGACTTCAAAGATTCTGTTACATATGTATATACATACAGGCGAAGTTAATAAAAGCTTATTAAAAAATGTATTGTTGGGTAGCATCGAAATAAGGTGTTAGAAAAGGTCACGTGACACACGTCAACTCATTCGAGTAATTGTGAAGCAAAATTACGTTTTGCAAATCGAAAATAGGGAAATCAAAGCAGAAATTATGTGACCGTCAAAACACCTATATATAAAGAAATATTTTGCTGAGTATTTCTAATCTATAAACGAAATTCACTTTGCTGTCAGCAGAGATGGTACAATCGACGCAAACGTGCCAAATGATATTCTGATGACTTGTGAAGAGTTTTCACCCCGCGCCAGTTACTCTCACTCGAATGAATATCACTTGATTACATTCGTAGGTTGACACACGTTTGCAAAAATGTTATATCGTAAACACAATATATTTTTAAAAGCAAAAAACTAGTAATAACATACAAATACAAATAGTTTATGGTGCATACTTTATAATTTGTACACTTTTAAATAATAGAATAACTTAAGTACATTCACAACATAACCCAGACTTATGTTCCGTTTAAAATATGGATATCTGGCTAGAGTATAGACATCATTCGCTTAGTTTTACTATTAGTTCTACTTTAGTCATAAACAAAAGCTGCAAAATTGATTGTCCAATATCTTATTTATTTGGAAATAATTGTCTGATCAAAGAAACTAATCTCACTCAATTATCTCGTCAGAGTTGGATGTAATTAGATAGCTCGACGGCCGACACGGATGGCCTTTCTCATTAATGTCTAATAAGTTGAGAACACTCTGCTGCGAATCATACTTGAGAGCAACTCAATACAACTGGAGTAGTGTTGAGCTGCACTCCTAGCTACTGCAACACTGGATAATTTATGCAACACTTGGTACTAACAACTATGTTTCGTTTATCTTTATTAATTGACAAGAGTTCGGACTCAATGTAGCTGCAGCCTTTAATCAAGTTTTAGAACTAAATTGTCTAGGGAAATACTGAAGCTCCGAAATATTATTGCTCAAAATAATACGTACTAGTGAAGCGACCTGACTTAAAAGTGAACAATTTCAGCTAAAAGATTCGAGATTCCAAAACACAGAATACACGAAATATCGTGTGTACGTATGACCCAATGTATTTCTATCAAACCCACTGTATTTCAACGGTATATAATGTGACTCAAGAGGCGTGAATGTGACAAGGAAGACCACAAAGTACAAATAAATAAATTCATGTGGGATGTACCACTGAATATACATCATATTTGCCACATAAAGGAAACAATATAATACAAATAATAATATTTTCTAATATTCTTCCGACTCCTTTTCATTGCCATAGCTTATTCCGAAACACGTAGATGGCTTCATTGTGAATAATCAAGGAAATTTCCTGTACCTTTCTATACATTTATTGGGTGACACAATCAAAGTGTTCCAAGTTAAATTTGTACAGGAACAAATCTGCGGCGCAATGGACGTGCTCAGCGGTTGATCGCAACACTACAGACTACAGCTCGTCTCAAACACATTAATCAAGTTTTAATGAGTGCCATCGCTTTCGAGAAGTAACTTACAAAGGGGGCGCTCAGCCATAAAGCACGCTTCCACTCAGCAGGCGCAAACACTCCCCTCATTAATGTACTTCGGTTAAAATGTATACACAAACTGTATAACCCGATACTGTAGTGATATATTTAATGTAATGCAAAGGGTTCCAACAATGTAATGTTTGAAATATTCGGACACGGTTTCGTAATGACAACGTAGGTTATTATAATAAATTATAAAGGATATTTGGTGAAATAAAACAAGAAAAAAACTACAATATGCAGATTTTTGCATGACTACACATATGATTAATATATTTTTCGTCTTAATTTTTGTCGTAACTGTAAATATAGTTAGATTTTTTTCTGTCAAAGACATACAGACTCACAGCTGTAAAAGGCACAAATTTTAATTCTGCGCAACTTATTTCATAATTTTCCACACAAAAACTCACACCAAGCGTATTATGTGATTTGTAAATCGAACCTAGATCGCCATTGTCTACAGAACATACATGCTACTGCAATTTGTTGGCACACTTTACCACAATTATTTGGTACAAAATATTGCTGATGTTCGCTTGAAGCTTCGAGTTTTCCATTTACAAACACCATATGCAATTAATTTGCGGCGAACCTCAACAAAATATTTGCGCACTTTGATGCAATAAATTTAATTGCAGCATATTCATTATTGGTGCATGCCGCTTCCAACAGGTCGATGTGCGGATCTTTGGGTGGGAAATGTTCAGCAGTGGACTTCCTGTGGTTGAGATGATGATGATGATATTCATTATTAATCGGAGTCATCGATACCGTAGAGCGTGTTATGATGTCGACGATACAGATGAGAGTTGATGAAGCGACAGAGGCATGTAAGGACGATAGCATTTGGCGCTCTATAGTCACTGCCTACCCTAACAAGACATAGGTATGATCTTATGTAGCTATGTATACATGTATCTATTAGTATTTGTCTTCATACTTATTTTGATTATAGATAATGTTTGTATTGGTAGTAGATCCTGTACTTATGAACTGTATGTTATCTCTTGAATTATTATCTTATGATGTGTTTTTGTTCGAAACGTTACGTGACCTTTATTCAATATAGAAAAGAGATGGGTAACGAATTATTGGTTTACAATAAACCATTTTTTTCAAAAGTGATTTACGTTAGGAACAAATATTTATTGATTAAAATATTAAACTATAAGGAGATGTTTTTAATTCGTGTTACAAACGTAATATAATCTGCGTGGAATGCACTCAGACACTAATCAGAATTTGAAAAAGATCCCCAAAATGTATTCACTCATTATAATGGCACTCCAAAAGCTACACCTATTAAGTATTTTAATAGTCGAGTATTATTAGAAATTTGTAATTTAAGGAATAAAATCGATTTAGTGACCAGGTTGACACGTTTATAGAATTGTATTATGGTTTTGTTATACGATATAGATAACGATTAACAATAATCATAACTGACTGGAAAACTATGCATCCACAGGACTAACAATTAATAATTTGCGTTCCGATCTCATGGCAACCATAGTTTTAATATATATATGTATATAAAAATATTATTTTTACCATATTGAGAAAGTTAATGCAATATTATTGTCGTTATCAAAAATGTGTACTATGATATTTTCCAAGTTTGTAGCGCTGTATAAATAAAAATGTCATTAGAATAATTATGAAATCTTTTACGTGGAATGAAAAGTGTCGAAAACGTCACAGCTCATAAGATAGCAACTGAAATATACGTGTGTACATTTAAAAGGATTTGACAATCATATGGAGTCTCTAACACGTTTTTAAGCCAGCGTGGCGGACTAAAAAGGCCTTTTCCCAAAAATATTGCTGTCAGGCGGGCGACCGGTCGTAAATCTAAAGACAAAACATTCTCAAACCCTTCTCGAGGGATATACGGGTGTGATAGATAAACAAACACCTGAATATCTCACTCTGTACGAGTTAGAATGGACCTTCTGTTCAAGTTTACCTAAAGGTGCGGCGCGAACCATTCGGTCACTCATAAATTGTCGATTTATTTGCATAATTGTCCAAGAGGGGGTTTTCGCAGAAGAGGGAGGAGGGAGGAAGTTTCCTTCCTCCGCCGACAAATGGCCGGCGCGGCGTGAAAGCGGCCCAAATATCCGCCATTGCAATTCAGTCTCAGTGCGCTTCAAATTAAACTGTAGTCCCCAGTAATATAAATTCACCGTTTTTATTTTCACTTGGAGATTTCGTATTTTTTTGTTGTTGTTGTTGCGACGCTCGGGCCCCGATAGCTAATTTTATTTGCGAGTTCGGCAGTCGGCACAAACAAAACGGCCCTTCTTTGTTCCTCATGTTAATTAGGAGGCGCCGACGTGCTTTAATCCCAGCTTTGTAAATTAGCTGTCACATAATTAGTATGCGGGGGTCTTTTTAAGATACAATTTCACATTTTTCATTATGTGTGTCATGTAGCCGTGTCCGTGAAGATTACACAAATTACTCTTCATATGTTTTTTTTATTGTGAATATGGGTTTAATATATGAAAAGTTTAAAGAAACAATTGAGTCGTACGCCATATTTGTGTCTTCTTCCAAGTGAAGACATCCGACGCCACTCTGTGATCTATCACGACGTAACATTGGAGGTAATAAAAAGGAGAATATCTTATGTGGGTGGGTTATTATGACCCGCCATTAGTTACATTCTAACAAAAGCGCCTCATCAATTACATCCCATACATTGATGCCTATTCACAACACGACCTTCGCTTATACTAGGTAATTACGTAAACTTAAATGCTCCGAAGATTTATTATAATAATTATATTATAATGTATTATAATTATAATATAATACATCATCGGAGCATTGAAATTTAGACCTGCAGGTCAACTCAGGTTTTGTTTTAATAAAATTAATTTTATTTGAATTCAGCAAAATCATATTTCTTCACCATCTTTTTAAAAAATTACATGCTCTGTCTAACCTCTATATGTCAACATAATCTTTCTTAAAATTAACAATCATTCTAACAAAAAGGTAAAACACAGACAGCGTTAATAATCAAGCCTCATCAATATTACATCCTCTTTAAATGACAGCATTACTACATTAAATTAACCATAAAATACAATTTAGTATTGTTTTGTTCCAAATCTAATATCTGTTGAAGCCAGTACGAATTAGACTTTTTTCGAACTCATATTTCCAAATGTAATTGTCAAGTAATAAATTTCCACCACGATAATAAATTTCTCGGGGTGAGATAAATTTTAATTTTCCACGTTTGGTACTGTTGTTTTGGTTGGATGTGATAAAACAGTGGATATAAAAGGGTTTGTTTTCGGACAATAAAATATTTTGAATCATATAATAATATAATACATAATATATCTTGCCTTTTGCATATTTATAAAATTTTTGGATTTTTTAAATTATCGCCTCTCGATTGGAACATGTTCACTGCGTTTAAAAAGAAGACTGTCCCTGATTGCTGCCGGGTCAACTGCAGTAGGGATGACTTCATAATAAAACCATTATGAATTGTTTTTTTTTATTGCTATGAATAGCGGGACCAGTATGCCGTTTGCCTGATGGTAAGCGATACATACGCTCATAAACAGTCGAAAAACCAAACAACACCTTGATTTACAAAGCAATGCTTGGCATTACACTACGCTCGCCATCCTGAGACATAAGATGATAAGTCTCAATATATCCAGTAGTTAGTCTGGATACAATGCCCTTCAATCCGAAACATAACAGTGCATTCACACTGCTGTTTGACGGGAGAAATTGATATTGCGGTGGTACCTACCCAGATGGCCTCTCACATATGAGAGACCTACCACCAGTAACGTAGTGTATTTTTTCTGGTTTAATTTGAAGGTACACCTAATTCCATCCGGATAAAGCATTTACTTCAATATTTCTGAATACGCGACCCTTTTTTCAGGCTGGAACTTTCTGGCGATACCCTTGGGCCATACATAGGCAAAAAGTTTGTGAGTAATTTAGAAAACTACGTTTATGATTTTCTCCCTTTTTGTACCTATTTATTATTAATACATTTACTTTGTAAGCGTAGCCACCCCTTGGGTTAGGCTTTGCACCCGCAACCCAAAGATTGAAAAACACTGACATGGATCATTATTTCGCAGCACATACTTATCCTATATTATAACTGCTTCTCCACACTACCGCGATATCATAACACGGCCTAAATCGGTGTTAATAAATCAGGTAATTACTCTGCTGAGTAAAAGTTCTTACTATTATACTACTAAAACAGAGAGGATATAAACATGTGTACCTGTATCGAGCGTGCGCGTGTGCATGCGCGGCCAGCGGCGCACGGAGCAGCTCCATTGCGCGCTCAACACGCTCTCGTTGCGCAGAACTAGCCGCCGAGACCGCACTGGACACGACACAATACATGTACAAGTTCTATCAAGACTGCTACCGAATATGAAGCCGGGTAGTAGTAGTTTTAGTAGCTTCAGATACAGTGCAAATAAAAATTTCGCAAAAAATATGCGCCTTTTTTTTCTTCTCGTCGTACTTAGTTGCTGAATAAATCGATTTTTTTTAATAATAGTGTACACTCATTTATCTTTAAACATGCAATGGTACGCAAAGGCTTAAATTATTATTCTAGCAAAAACTATGGATTTACTACTCAAACAGGACATTTAAAAAAAAATCCTAAATAAATTGTCGCGTTTTTTGCGAAACTTTTAGTTGCATTGTGTTAGTCACTAAAACTACCACCTGGCTGCGTTATCGCTACCAGTCTTGATATATCCTGTATGTACAATTCTTTTTAAGGGCGGGTCAAAGGCGCTCAGATAATGAACTGACGGTATTATTACAGCATTCATTATAATTAACAAATCACCTAATTTAAAAAGTTATAGGTAGCCGCTGGAAATTCAACAAAGTTCAAACTTCCTAAATCTGAAGAGAGAGTGAGAGAAAAATAAACACTTAGCTTTACATTTAATTATAGTCAAAAATTACGTTCGTCGTCATTATTCTCAGCGATTGATGAGTTATTTAATGTATATCTTCATTAAAGGTTTCTACAACGGCTCTTAATAACTGGCATTGAACTAACAAGTACCTACCACAATTCAACACAAGGACCATCACTACCACCACCACTGGTGGTAGGTCTCTCATATGTGAGAGGCCATCTGGGTGGGTACCACCGCAGTGACTATTTCTCCCGTCAAACAGCAGTGTAAACGCACTGTTGTGTTTCGGATTGAAGGGCATTGTAGCCAGAGTAACTATTGGACATATTGAGACTTAACATCTTATGTCTCAGGATGGCGAGCGCAGTGGAATGCCATTACTATAGGTACCAATAGTGTTATACACAACAATTATTCTACAAATACTGTTCAATAAACAAACAAATTAGATTTTCATTACACAATACAGCCATAATAAATAATAATAATAATAAATAACTTTATTTCAGACAACATAGATCCAAAGAGTTAGTAAAATTATAGTAATAACTTATAAACTAATGTTAGTATTATTACAATAATAAACTTATACAAACATGTTGCAATTCTGGTGGAGAATTAGAGAGCATAATTTAATTTAATACAATAGTAATGTAATTTCACACGCTAGATCAATTCCAAACATCATTAGCGGTGAAACGATTAAATTCAAATCAAGGACCGTTTGTTGCAACGCGATGAGCTAATTCCGCAAATCCCTAAGATGTGCATTAGTTCGGGCGGATTTTGTGCCATTACCGAAACCCGGTGGAATGTGTGCTCATCCCGAAACAACTGCTTTGTTTTTCGGTATGTTGGACTGTGTCATGCATTGATATGTTCACGATGGTATCTCCAAAATAGGATATTTCTGCACTAAAACGTGATAAAAAAAAATCCATTAAAAAAATAACGAACAAAAAATATTTGGTTTGCTTTTTTAGACCCTACATTTTCACGAAGCCTACTGCTGAAAATTTAACTTCTCCTAGTCCTATCCTCGGTGATTTCTGTAGTCTTATTAGGACTCGTCTGCATCGAGTAACTAAAGTGCTTTATCTTAATATTAATCTTAACTGATATTTTTTCTCTTTGTGTCGTCTGCTTGTGTCATACTTTATGTGGACAACACTACGAAGAACTCATATGTGTATTTAGAATTGAAAAACTTACAAGTGATTACCGGAACTGGCATTCAAACCTAGCAACCCATTCACAGAGCTTACATCCTAAAGCTTACACTACTAAACCCACGAAACATAAGTGTGTTGTTAGCTGGACAGCTGACGTCTCATACGCCGCAGTGAGCACAAGCAGTCGCACTTGAGCCGCCTTGATTTACACTCCAACTCTTGGCGCTATTAGCACACGATCTTGGTCAATTAATCTAGACGCCTGCATGGCGTTCGTGGATCTACTCATTGTCTTTGTTTTGTGGTGTGAAGTTGAGACATATTATGATCCCAATGGTTTTACAGTCAAAGTAGTCTCATCGTAGCTATGCTGTTAAAAAAGTAAAAAAATACACCTAATAGTTACAAACATAGTTCTGGCACCAGCGTAAATATCAACTCTTTTGTTGTATGTGTAAATTACGTGTTGGGTTTTCTCAACAAACTGTAACTGTAACAGCCCATTTACGTCCCTCTGCAGGTCCTCTCTCTTCTCTAAAATCGAGAGTACGATTGACTGGTTAGGCCATATAGCCCACCACGCTGGTCGTGTACGGGTTGGCGGACTTTACATACCATAGAAATTCTTAGAAATTGGTATTGTATGCAGGTTTCTTTACGATGTTTTCCTTCACCGTTATGGTGCGTGGTGATTGACTATAAATATCGCAACACACACGAAACAAATATTGATTGTGAATAATGTAACTTTTATTTTCGATTCAAGGATCAAAGCTATCGTTTATCATTTCAAACCAAGACCTAAAAAGACGCCTGCGGAGCATACCGTTCAATAAACGTACGAATTTGAATACTAGCAAATGCGGATCATTTCAGTACATGTTTTACACAAAAAGAATACACGAGCGTTATAAATCCTGACGTGAACCCGAATAAAACACTGAACCCTGTTTACGGATCGGAAACAATTTTTAGCAACACGCGAGAGAGAATTATTCAGAGATCGCCGCTCGCAATGTTGTGCGCATTGTTTGCACGAGCCACCATGAAATACTGTTTACTTCCTACACATTCCTGGAGGATAATAGGGAAATTACGCTTCAATTTCTATGGCATTATCCATATTTTATTTTATACTAATTGGAAAACCGACAAATAACACACATCACAACAGAAAACAAATGTAAAAGAAATAGATGGCCATTTACAGGTTTTCACAAATATTTGACTGAATAAAAGTAAGTAGAAGTAATAGTAACATTCTATAAAAAACAACAAATTTGGAATAACGCCACGATAACCCGCTGTTAAACATATAAGTCAAATTTGCATAAGGCGGGGCATAAGCTATAGAATGCGTATTACTTAAAATGGCGCAATTAAGACGCCTGCAGTGAAATCTGAAGCTGCCGTTTCGATCCTACACCGAAGCAAATCGCGTTCCTCTATTCATACTACACCAGGGCAGTATAAATCGCTGGGTTAGTGTAGTAATCCGCCATTACAAAGTATTGCGTGTGTATGCGCTGGGATTATATCGCTCTGGCACGCCGCGCCGCGCCGCGCGGTAGCGGATCAATTTGCGAGATAATTTGCCTATACGCTGTATTGTAATGGGGGATTTAGCCTCTTTAGAGATAATCCCCTAATCGATTATTTAAATATTTTAAATTAATATTACAAAGAGGAAAGATTTGATTGTTTGTTTGCATTGAATAGGCTCCGAAGCTACTGAACCGATTTCAAGAATTCTTTCAGTGTGGGAAAGTAAGACTATCCCTGGGTGACAAAGGATTATTTTTCAAAGAAAAATAGGGATCCTTATTAAAACCCCAAAAATGTAACCCAAGGTGTAAAAATTACCTAAAATATTCTTTACATCGCGTGCGCTGCGAAGAATATGTTGTTAATGTGGAGTGGACTCAAAAACTATTTGCTCTCGGGCGAATCCGGGCCGAGCTGTTAGTTTTAAATAATTTTGTAGAAGCCTCCTTTGCATTGTGTGAAAAAATTTGGGTTCATAGTGGGCGTAATACTAACCTTCCATCGTTGACGCTTATTTTGTTGAGGATTTAATAAGGGTAGTAGCCAGGACAGGTACACAATTTTTGAGCCGTACATCGAATTTCTATTACTGTCCTTGTTAAATAGTAAAAAGCGGAACTAAAGTTTTTACATTTCTGGTAATATAAAGAAAAACTTTAATTAATTTCTACTTAATGTATTTGTGTCAAGCATTCAATTCGGTACTCTAACGTAGAAATACTAAAAAAAACCATGGCCATGAAAACTATTCCCTTACGTTGACAAATTTAAATTTTTCGACGATTTACGGAAGGCGGTCTGATAGTACAGTTTAACTGAAATAAAGACATTTTAAATAATTCTTGGTATGTATAAAAAAATTTACAAAACTCCCTAACTACGGTAACAGTAAAACATTCTCCTTTCAATGTTACTTCAAAATACTTTGGAGTTTACGGAAAATATGATGGGATAAAAAAGTATTCATATTACAGAATTTTCTATTGTCGGCTTTTTAATATTCCGTTTAACTTCGAAATTTCAATAAAGAAGAATGCGCAATAATAAAATCCTTAGGTCTTGGCCTCTTTATAACTAAATATAAACAATAGACAGATAATAAATCTATCTCTTTCTCTTTCTTCAGACATAGGGATTCAATGCTAAATGTAGGCCAGCTGCTATTACTAATAATACAGCTTATTTTAAGTATGTTTGAGTCAATAACAAGTCTAGACATTTGAATTATGGATGTATTTACCAGTCCTGAGCGGCAAGTCCCTGAACTGCAGGCAGATGGGATCTTCTCGTTCTGGCAGCAGCGGCTTCGCGGAGCGGCAACACGGACACACGCGCGTCAGCGGAGGCGGCTCGTCCACTGATAACACAACCACGTTAATACTTCCATTAGACAATGATAAGATAGAAACAATTGGCATCTTATACGTAAGCCCTATACCCAGCAGTAAGAGTCTACAGGCGGTGAATTTTGACGATGATGATAATAGATGAGCTCAGAGATTAAGATGGCCGTTTAATCGTAACATAATTAATCCAATAGTAAGCTGAATTGGATATAGTTTGGAACGGAGTTGGATATAATTAATTTCAATTTCCTCAGTAATACGGTGAGTAATGAATTAAAATCGAAATTACGCCGGATAAAAATCATATTACATGGTATATTTGAATTATACGACATAAGCCCTAAAGTCTAATTGAAATAAGTTTAGACTACAGTATCAATAAATTAAAGGGTCGCATTTCATCAATCTTACTGAAAATCGAACAATTCCTCCTATCCGTCCCATTCTTTAATCTCTTTGACATACTAAAAACATCCGTTTTTAACGTCGCTATGATTATAAAAGTGTATGAGTAACGCTAATCATGTTTTTTATTGCAATGAATGATGAGACGAATGTCATTTGCCTGAAGGTAAAAAAGAAAGAAGAATACAGATTAATTAAGTACACAGAAAGCGGTACGACCGCTCATGGATAGCAGCAAAACCAAACAACACAATGAATGACAAAGCAATGCTTGACATTCCACTGCGCTCGCCATCCTAAGACATAAGATGCTAAGTCTCATAATCTCCAGCAGTCATTCTGTAATCATGTACCATCAGTTAAACTTTTTGTTTTATTATACGGAACTTTGCCGCAAAAAAAAAACTTCGCATGGCGTTTACAGAAAAAATATTACTTTAATCTTTTATTAGCGAAGAGGGAACAATACCAAAGCATTACGTCTAACATATTAGGGTAGCTGGACTTTATTTGGTCACAGATATTCCACTTTCATCCAGCAATAAACTTGATCTTATCTGCTAAAGTGACTCTAAATCTTACGAGAAATGACGAGCAAACTAAGTAGCCTCGTGTATTACAGTACTCGGTTAGTCTTGTTTGCTGCCTATTGTCCAATGATAGCTTCTGGCTAATTGCTGTTGTTTGCATGAGAACAAAGGGGGTTAGGATTAGCAAATTTACATAAATGCATGGAGGAGGCATTCTGCTTATGCTAGCCCGTTGCTAGCCCGTTTATGTTAAATGTAATGTTATTGTCTCCATGCATAGAATACGGGCTTACGACACGAAAACTCATATTGATCATTACTCTATAAATTTCCCGAAAGGGTTAAACGTCAGGCAGGCGACCGTACGTCAAATAATAAGCCAAATCATCCCCAAACGCTATTTTTCGTCGACACCATGTGTGAGATATTTTAAGGGTGAGCATGAAAGACAATTTATCATCTTCAATAATATTTTCCTAGATCGAGCTTGGAATATAAAGCCACCTTTCACACTAGCTCACGCCTACCAACTTCTTATAAGGTGACAATAAAAACGTAAATTCTATCACATGCCTCAAAGGAATTTCGATGATCAATACGTCCTTGAATGTTCTGAATGTTGCAAAGGCAGGCAAATCAGAAACGGCATCGGATCGGAACGGTTTAAAGCTTTTCAGTCGCGTTGGAGTGGGTGCGCGTTGATTGACGGACTTTAGTCGCATTTGTAGGCGAGCGACGCCGAACCCGATGTAAATAGGATTCGGCGCGAGTCTCCGCCTGCCATTATATTTTGTAATTACGTGCCACCGGCGGTGCTTCGGTTGTTTAATTCTGTTTTGGAAAATATTGTGTACCAAGTATCTTTGTTAACTTGCCTCGTTGCTATTGAAATTTATCATTTCAAGATGCTTAAATTGGCTGTATGATTTTGCTTGTCATGCAAAAAAATGATGGAAAGAAGCAGTTGGTTTTGCTGTAACGCGTTTGAAAGTGGTGGTAGTTTTAATGAAAGATTCAAAAGGTTCAAAGACTATATGAATAAGGAATCGTATATTATGCAGTGTCTATTCCTCCCTTCAAACATCAATGTAAATGCACTGTTGTGTTTGAAGCACGATTTGAACTTCATTGTAGCCAGAGTAGCTACTGGAAATCAGACTTGACATCTTATGTCTCAGGATGGCGAGAGCAGTGACATACCAAGTATTATTTTGTAGTCTAAGGTGTTGTTTGGTTGTTCTTCTATCCATGTGCGATCGTATCGCTTGTGATCAATCGATATTGTGATCAATGGCAAGCTCGTCTCGGCATTCATTGCAATTTAAAAAAAATACACACTTAATTTTGGTTTCCAGCGTGAAAGTTGCGTTACAGATTTTGTGTTCACTGTTTTATATTATTGTTAACATTAAATCTACAGTGTCGTATTTGAACCGGCAAGATTGAATAAAGAAATAATATCAGCTTCTGATATATCAATCGATAGAGTCCAACTGCAATTCAAATAGAATCTTTTGTGTCCCGTTGTTGTTCTTATCGTTGCCAGCCAGAGACAATAAACGAACATCAAGTGCAGTCGAGAATTAGTTTATATTAGTAATATTTGATTAAGTTGAATAGCGATATAACTTTGGTGATTATTTTTTAAAATAAATAAATAAATAACACCCAACAGTCACATACATAGTCCTGACCCCACATTAAGATCGAGTCTTGTGTCGTGGGTATCAGGAACTACTAGAGACTTTTTGGTCTCACAACACCCAGACCCGAAAGAAATATTTGTGGGCCGCACAAACATTTCTCTCGGTGCGGGGATCGAACCCGCAGCCTCTCGTTTCACAGGCGTCTAACCATCTGCGCCACGGAGGCTGTCAATAGGAGAATAATATTAATACTTTAGGTACAACGTAGTTTCTACACTTCAGTATGACTGCTGCTTATCATCCATTTGACATTGCTATGATATTATAATTCAGCGTCATGGAATTATGTAAATAATCGCGAAGCCATTAAGACATATTTCACGTACTTTTGCAATAACCAACGCACATTAGTCTTTTCTACACGTACGCAGGCTGCCAAGGTAACGTATTTAAAGTGATCGCCTATACTTCTGTAATAAACAACATTTCAACTGCTTGCGCATTCATGACGCCCGCTCATTTCGCTTTACATTTTAATTTAGATCCGACGAATTGCCAGCCGTGGAGCGAATGACGACGGACTGAGAACGCGAAAGTTAGGGGAATTTGTCAATTGGAAAACATGAGAGAATATAATGAATTGGTTTTATTCAGGTATTCAAGTTACGAACTGTTATTGATGTCAATATAAATATTTAAACTACTATAAGGTTAAATATATTTTAATCTGTGATAAGAAAATTTAAATTCTGCGGTTTGTTCAACTTAATTATATTACGAATATTTCTGATTCCAAATCAAGATTACCCTTGATGTGGGTTTTAGTAATAAAATAAACGTTTTATTTTACAACAGCTAATCATGTTTGTTTCCTCAGATCAAGACACTTTAAAATCTTCAAATAATGTTTGATAATGATTACCAATTTGCCAGGATCTTTCATCACATTGAAGCAAGAGATGGTAATTCTTGAATGAAAGGCGTCAAAGCATCGATATAAGACGTTGCCCAAGTGTGTGATGCTTCTACCCGCGGTGGTGACACGGGGGGTGTATGAGGTGGGTCGGACGCACCGCTAGTTAGTACGGAGGTCGGCACAAAGCTCAAACGCTCGCTAATTTTCCTCCTCCGCACTCTCGTGGGAGCTGTCGCTTTTTGTACGGTCGCGTCACGAGTAGGCGTATAAGGAATGTTATGAGAGAATCATTCGTAAGTATGGGATAATTGAAAATTACGACGTGGAACAAAATTGATATATATTTTTGCTTTACAACGGCACCAAATAAGTAAAATCAACGAAGTACAAAAAATACAAGTCTTGTGTAGTGATTCCCAGAAATATGAGAATTTTTTCGTGTCAGTACACCCAAACCCGACACCTAATTTTTGATCGAAGCTATCCAAAAGCTGATAGTAAAATATTTGTATCCACCCGGGCAAAGACGACTATATACGATAGTAAAAAACTGTAAGTTGAACTCATTCGACATGTATTAGTGCATGTAAGTTGATAGTCAATCACCACGCACTATAACGGCGAAGGAAAATCGAGAGATGAGAATCTGTCGATTTGTGGGAAAATCTGTGGTATTTGAAATTCACCAACCCATACTAGGCCAACATGGTGGACTATATGGCCTAAACCTTTTTAATAGTACGTTCCATTGTAAAGGAGACCCGTGCCCTGCAGTGTTACGTACATAATATATTCTACCACATCGACCCAATTTTGCCAACATCCAGGGATAACTTCCTCCCTCTGGTCAATGAAAATTCTATATCGAATGCATAACGACATTAGGCGCATTACAATCCCAATATAATGCCAATACAATAACTTAAACGAATGTGTCTTACTGATAACGACCTATTTGTCGCGATATGGTAGTGCAAAAAATAATTGTAGTGAATAATAATTGTAGCTTTTGTTTTTTATTTTGAGTTCTTTTGTTTTTGCTAATCATTACAATTTATTAAATATTATTGTACTTCTAGTGTTGTACTCGTATTGCGACAAAAATTTTTCTTTCTTTCATTCTTTGTTTGATGAGTCTACTCACAGATCTCCACACTGGGCTCATAGTCTTCGGGATGCAGCTGCGGCGGCTCCGGCCGCACCGCCGGCGGGATGTACACCATCTCGAACGGACACTGGCACTTGTGAACTGAAACAAATGAAACACGTTGTTATTTTTTTTATTATTGAAACGAAGTTCCTTATTTATGCTTTATATACAGAGTCATATACAGGCATTCTCTACCAGTCGACCTTTGGATGGCGTAGAAAGGGAATTAGCAGGCGCATAAATTCAAGATATAAGAATTTTTAAAATTAACAATACAAAAATATAACAAATGAATACATGTGAGTGTACATATATATATAATTTTTCCTGCTTAGATTAAAAATATATAAAATAGAATGGATATAAAATCTAAGCAGGAAAAATATGTTTACAGTGACTCTGCTAATTTATTGAATAAGTGTTGGCAAACATTCACCTTGAATGCCAAATGAGTAACTTCTGGTCGCACTAATGTCGATCGGGAGTGCGTTCCAAAGAAGAAGAGAAGGAAATGTGGATAAAGTGTGAGCTATGAATAAGACAAGTAAGTAGGAGATGTTATCAATCGACTTGTGGCGTTTGTGGCCATGGGCTCGGATTTTGTCATATATATATATCTACTAAAATGTGCTCAGCTAACTAGAAGCTGTAGTGGAAATATTCATTTGAAAAGCGTGTCAATTAGTCGAAAAGTTTGATTCCAAGTTATAATAAAGGGCGGTTTAGGTATGACACACGAGAGGATGGCTAAGGCTATAAGCTATAATGCAAAAACTGCCCATCACTCCAACTTCGAGTATATAGGTACATGCTTATTTTTGACCGACTTCAAAAGGAGGAGGTAATCAATTCGACTGATTTTTTTTTTTTTTTTTGTATGTTTGTTACCCGATTTCGCCGGTAATTGCGAACCGATTTTGAAAATTTCTTTTTTGTCCAAATGAATGATATACTGGGTTGGTCCCATAAAAAAATGGTGAAGTTCTGATGAATATCTTAGGATCTGCCGACCAGAACTCCTCAAAATTAAACAGTCCAGCATTAATTCTTTTTGCGTTAGATTAAATATAAGTATATTATTACAAAGGGTGGGTGAAAATGGGAAAAGGGTGGGGGTGGGGGTGGGGGTAGAAAATAGGTACAATTGTAATTACACAATATCTCCGGCAGTACTTAATCGATTTAAAAAATAACTTTTTTGTCGAATAGTATTATATATTAGGTTGGCCCAAAAAAAATATTGTGAAGACCTGATGAATATCTTTGGACCTGAAGGGCGGAACTCCTCAAAATTTAATAGTACAGTAATAATTCTTTTTACATTAGGTTCAGTATAAGTGTATTACTACAAAGAGGGAATAGAAAGGGGCGTGAGGAAGGGGGGGAGGATATAAACAAATATCAATACTTAATATCTGCGCCAGTAAAGAACTGATTTAAAATAACTTTTCTGTAATATGTTGATTACATATTTCTTTATAATGTTGATTACATAAAATATGGTGAAGATCTGATGAATAAGTACATATCTGGAGAGCAGAACTCTTCCAACTGGGCAGAAACACAATGATTTTTCGTCCATTAGGTTCAGTATATGTGTTTTATTAAAAAAAAGGAAGTAAAGAAGGCGTAGAGGTGAGGGTGACTAATGATTACCACGCATAGGCATACTCAATATCTCTGGCAGGTTGAGCCGATTTTAGTGATTTTTTTTATCATAAAAACGAAAGGCTACATAAAAAGAATCATAAAATCGAATAATTATCTTCGGATCCGAATACCTATTATTAATATTTGATTCAAATAAAATAATTTAATTAAATATTAAAAGACCGACTTCAAAGTGCACTACAAAGTAATAAATAATATATATTTCATTGTGCTAGTACACATTGATTAATTTTCTTAGTGACTTGACTAGCCAACAAATCTTAAATACGTAATATTTTGAAGGCGGGTCGCCAAGTGCCGAACAAGAACAAATTTAAGTAAATGTAACACAATTTGATATTATCTACTTGTACATCCTGTATCGTTAGCGCTCAGTAAGGTCCATATGTAAATTAGAAACAAATTAATTTAACATATTGATCCTACGTGTACATTGTTGAGATTTTAATAGAATTATTATGTGTCATATGTGTGGTCTAATTATAATGAATTGGATGCGATAAAAGATACAGTGATCAAGAGTTTTAATTCCATGGTACGCCTTTGACTTATTGGAGTCACTTTTATATTTATAGACAATTACTAAGCACTTTAACAGTGATAGGAATCATGGTGAGGAAAATATAAGAAAGGGAAGTAGTTAAGTTTGTATCTTTCCCTCGATTGCAGATAAGTCCGATACTCAACAGTGTTTATTAAGAGCTGATATATTAAGGACGGGCAAAGTAATATTCGATTTTTCCATTAGTTATCAGGACGGAGTCTAGAATTTGTATCCGATATGGCGATTGACTCGCCCACAAACACGCCGAGGGACAAAACACACAAGGCGTAACGTGGGTGTCCTGGTTGATACCAGGAGAATCTCTGCCTACCCCTTTGGGAAAAAAAGTGCGTGAGTTTATATACGTTTAGACAAATTATATTACGTGTAAAACTTGCGTGTTTTCGCTAGGATATTTAACACAAATTTAATTTAAGTGTAAGTCGTATATGTATTTTATTAAAATAAGGAAGTAAAGAAGGCGTAGAGGTGAGAGGGTGACGAGTGATTACCATGCATAGGCGTACTCAATATCTCTGGCAGGTTGAGCCGATTTTAGTGATTGTTTTATCATAAAAACGAAATGACAGGTGGCTACATAAGAAGAATCATAAAATCAAATAATTATCTTTAGATCCGAATACCTATTATTAATTTTTGATTCTGAAAATATAAAGGATCACAATGATTCATTTTTATATACATTAATTCCAGTTTTTATTATATGATCGCCTTTGTCCCCATTACAATGCTTATGAAAACTAAAAAGTAAAAAATAAAATAATTTAATTAAAAATTAAAAGACCGACTTCAAAGTGCACTACAAAGTAATAAATAATATATATTTCATTATGCTAGTACACATTGATTAATTTTCTTAGTGACTTGACTAGCCAACAAATCTTAAATACGTAATATTTTGAAGGCGGGTCGCCAAGTGACGAACACGACGACTTACACTTAAATTAAATTTGTGTAAAACATCCTAGCGAAAACACGCAAGTTTTACACGCAATATAATTTGTCTAAACGTACGCACTTTTTTTCCAAAAGGGGTAGGCAGAGATTCTCCTGGTATCAACCAGGACACCCACGTTACGCCTTGTGTGTTTTGTCCCTCGTTGTGTTTGTGGGCGAGTCAATCGCCATATCGGATACAAATTCTAGACTCCGTCCTGATAACTAATAGAAAAATCGAATATTACTTTGCCCGTCCTTAATATATCAGCTCTTAATAAACACTGTTGAGAAAACAAACTTAACTACTTCCCTTTCTTATATTTTCCTCACCATGATTCCTATCACTATTAAAGTGCTTAGTAATTGTCTATAAATATAAAAGTGACTCCAGTAAGTCAAAGGTGTACCATGGAATTAAAACTCTTGACCACTGTATCTTTTATCGTATCCAATTCATTATAATTAGACCACACATATGACACATAATAATTCTATTAAAATCTCAACAATTTACACATAGGATCAATATGTTAAATTAATTTGTTTCTAATTTATATATGGACCTTACTGAGCTAACGATACAGGATGTACAAGTGCATAATATCAAATTGTGTTACATTTACTTAAATTTGTTCTTGTTCGGCACTTGGCGACCCGCCTTCAAAATATTACGTATTTAAGATTTGTTGGCTAGTCAAGTCACTAAGAAAATTAATCAATGTGTACTAGCATAATGAAATATATTATATTATTTATTACTTTGTAGTGCACTTTGAAGTCGGTCTTTTAATTTTTAATTCAATTATTTTATTAAAGTATTTCCTTGTTCCTATCATTTGCCTATCTAAAACGAGTGACTAGCATTACAAAGATTTAACTGAAGTCCCAAATCGATAGCAAAATAAAGAAGTGAATTTAAGGTAAGATGTGAAAAAAAAAACTGCGCCAAAAGTTGGTAGGTCAGTAGTCCCAGACTCTCGCCGCTCTTAAATATGTATGCAAACACGCACTTGTAGCTATTACCGACCCACTCGCTCACGTGTAGTGGAACATTTGCGACAACCAACCCAATGGAGTGAGGTTACGATGGGACAATAGTTTTTAATAACTATAAAATGTGAATTTAGGGAACTAAAACCTTCGGATATGTGAATCATTAACTATATTAAAAATATTGTTAATGTCACATTTCTGAAACACTACAAAATCCATTCTTGAGAGTGATGTGAACCTAAATCTGAATCGATTTACAGAGTTTTTTATACTCGTAGTGCCAACTTGAGTTTTTACCACTTATCATGCATGTTATTTGCTGTAATTGTATTTCATAAATGTAAAATGTATATTTTTTATTTTCTTTTTAAGAGCTATATAGTTTCTTGTAGTATAAATGAAATGTTTAACATATAGTCTATAAAATAGACGTTCTTCTTTGCACTGCTCAGTATGACAAACCTTCCATTGTGTTTGTATCCATAGTCCAGTCGTTCGCAAAGCAAACAGAGGTCTGTGTGCACAAGGATTTGCTACGTCTAAGGCGTTGTGAGAAGCGCAAGCAACAAATATGAACAGTGGAGGCGGTCGGCGGCTGCGGCGGCACGTAGCGTGATCAATGGCTGTGATCCATTTGTGTCGCTGTGTGTTGCTAGAACAGCGCGCGGGGCATTTTAACCACCACAAACAATTGTAGGAATTGCTGTTAGGAAACTATGAGGGCGGGGGGTAATTTTGCTATGTTGCTCAATATTAATAATGTATTATTTCAAGTTCTATTTGAATTTGTGGGATTGTTATTTTTGGTTATAATTTTATTTCTCTATTTTCAGTGACACAGAAGTAAAACGCACATTTTTTCTCTAAAAGAGTAAGTTAAAAATGATATTTCAGGTTGTAAAGTAATAAGTTAAAAAATCAAAGTTGCTAGCACAATACACCTTTGTGTAAAGTTTAGTCGCTCAGCGCTCTGACAATACGAAAGACAACTAAAACGAGGCGAACAAAACGCATACAATACAATTAAACGAATTGAATGCGACTGCAATTGTTGAACTTCCATACTTTGTCGTGTACGAATAAAATGTAGCAAATATTTTATTCAAACGCGTTCGAGTGTAGAACGAAATGTTCCATGCTATTGTGTTTGCTCCAACTGGCATGCAACTCGTATAGAGCATCCATGTTTGGTTATCAAACAGAGAATTTTGATGTGTACTTTCTATGAAATATGAGATATGTTGAGCTTCATGCTTTGTTAGTGGCAGGAAGTATTTGGCTAGATAGTGACCATAATAGACAAAGGTGTTATTCCTGACATAGTTTTCAATACAAGCGTGAGTCTTTGTTGGTTGAGTCTACACATATATATTTCGAACATTTACTGCTAAAGTGAGAAGTAAAGAGAAGAAATGCTTCAAATTGTATCGACTGATAAAGGATAACCATTTCTTTCACATAAACTATTTACCAATGCATTTAGATTCGGATCCTTGCTAATAGATTTATCATGCCGTTTTAAAATAAATTATTTAGCGTCTAGTTGAAGGTGCTAATTTTGCTGTCATCCAATGTATTTTCACATAGTAATACTCGTATCTTTTATATATCACTGCCCACGCAGACCAGGGTCAACGTCTGTAGCCCTACCTAGTCTGCATCTAAATAGTCGTATAACTAACACAATAGCTCCAACTTACCGCAACACGCTGCGGAACTTATCCGTCGGTTCCTAATTAACGGCAGATGACACAAACGGCTGCAACTTGGCGCAAGTGGCTCTGCTACTGAGATGCTGCCGCTTGCAATAGTTTGTGGAGATAGGGCGTACTGATCACATTAGTTATACGGTTGAATACTAGGATTACTCTTAATAGTACAGAGTACATTCTATATTTGGATATGGAGTCAACAGTCAGAATTCATCACATTACAAGAAATAGGACTCGTCAATATCCAAATTATATTAATTTAGCGGTGGTTTTTGTTGTATTAAGTCTACGCAGGCAAAATTATTAATCGAATCGGTTTCCAGACTTTCAGTAATAGTATCATCTTGAAAACAATGAATTCGAGGTCCAGGGATTAAGCAGTAATTGAGAACAGCCACATCGACTACAATATAGATTATGTTTTTTCTAAACCAAAGAAAAAAAAACAATGTTTAAATTGTTAAGCCAATGCTTGATAGATACTAGTAATATGATTACGTATGATGAATGAAATGAATATGATTACATATTATGTAAAAATATTATTGGTGATAAGATGTTTACAACCGCCCGGATAGCAATAACAATGATAAAAATCCTTTCAGGACGTGTACTATAACTCCAAAAGAATAACCTCTCAATCACTCATTTTATCCCGGAAGTTTTCCCATATTAATACTTATTATCCTTACAGGAAACACAAGGCTACAAAGTTTAATAATCAAAACAGGGGAAGCGCTCAAACTGTCGTTCCCCAAATACCTGGCCATTAAGGAGCGCATTCCTGGAGGCGCCCGTGGGAGCAATTGTGACGTCACGGGCTCGTATACATCGCCGTATCACGAGACGCTGGGACAACTCATTTAGTAATTATGGACCTGGGCCCAGGGGCACACCTTAAGATTGGCACAGTAAATAGAGTAGCAGTATAGCAAGAGGTGATTTTCGGAGTTACCTTTATTTCATGCCTGATTGGCCTGCGTTGGTTTTGTAGTGGACATAAACATCATAAAATAAATACAAGTACAGTTTTTACGAACAATAGTTATCTATTGCAAATGGGAAGAATTACCTCAGGCTTCTGAACCCACAATGCGACGCACTTTTTGTGATTTACAACTACAGGTTATACACCATTTTCCACCCAGCACAGCTGTCAGTATACGAATGATGGGCTAGGACGAATATGTTAAAGTTTTCCCCCTTGTCGCGGGCAATAAGACTACTCAACTTGATCTCGGAACATATTGATATATGTCATTGCAGCCTGCCGAAATTTACAGTAGTGGCTCAAAAATGCATTGAAGGTGGATTTAAAATGTAATGTTTGTTGTTATTTTGGTAAAATTTTCATGTTTTGTTTTATTTTTCTTGTTTATTCTATGTGATATTTAGAATAGTTTAGTGTAATGCCGCCTTAGTTTCAAAACTGTTATGGTATTATATTTAAGGTGATAATAAAGAAAGAAATAAAGAAAGAAAGAAATTTTAATTGGATCAAACAGCATTTTTTTAAAGAAAAAATATATATGCAATATTTATCAAATAGCGAAAAAAATATTAAAAAGGATTATCCAACGCGGCGGATACGTGTAGGATCAAACGGTTCAAAGAGTGTTGAAACGTTTTTCCAATAATCACAAAATATATACACATTTTAAATAAAAAACTCGATATCGTTCTTAATATTTATCTATGATAAATCATGTATTTTGCAGAAAGACTGAATAAATTACCACTAAGATACTAAGCAGCTTCGTTCTGGGTTGTCTTACTGTAACTTTTTTACTGTGGACTATTCACGGAGACAGAAATGTGAAGATAAGGCCAGCGGTAATGGTGCACAATGATTGGGCCGCGCAGGTCCTCGCCGCTGCCGCGTCTAATTAAACACGCGCGCTCGCGAGTTGTGATTAATGCTTGGGCGCCGTCCAATTATCACCGAATGTCTTCATATTTCGCTTGTTGGCTTAAGTGTTGTGCCATTTTGTACTGTGTAACATTTATTTTGTGTATGCGCGTATTATGTTAATTTGCATATAGGGTGTGTCAAGAGTGCTACTGAAAATGAAGCCGGGTGGAAGTGGTCGAAGCCGGATGGAAGTTTTGGTGACTTCAGTCCACGTGACGCATCATGTCGCTTTGAAGTTTCATTCGTATTCACTGGTGGTAGGTCTCTCATATGTGAGAGATCGCCTGGGTAGGTATTACCGCAACGCACTGTTTCGTATTGAAGGACATTGTAGCCAGAGTAACTACTGGACATATTGAGACTTAACATCTTATGTTTCAGGATGGCAAGCGCGGTGAAATGCCAAGCATTGCTTTGTAATTCAAGGCGTTGTTTGGTTTTGCTACTGTTCATGAGAAGTCGTATCGCTTACCATCAGGCGAACGGCATGCTCGTCTAATTGTTCATGTAAATAGTAAACCGATTTCTAGCTCAAAACATTTCAATGTACATTGATTTAAAACCGTTTTTTCTTTGAAACCAACCATTGCATCACGAGCAATCACGTTTTAAACTCCGATTGAACCCTCTATTCAACAGCAGCAATATTTTGACCAACAGAGAAATATGAATAAATTGAAACTTGCCGTTTTTACTCAATGAAATTGTGTGTTACAAAGGCTTTTTATATGCAAAGCGTAGTAAACTATTAATCTCGGTAAAACCCCATTCGTGTTTTAAATTGTGGATTGCAAACGTCGGCGAAAATATAACTAGTGTAACGGTAAAAGGCGCCAGTTTCCGATTAATATTTCGTCAACTATAATCTCGAAGTCGGACGCAATGTGAACACAAACTTGTACAACTGGATGGCCGGTAATAAACACAACATAAATGATTCGCAAACTTTCAGATTCCCACACGAAATAGGACGAAGTTTGAGAAAACAATTACATTTAGGATAAAACGGAATGTCGGTTATTTTCTTTGTAAGAAGCGCAAATTTATTTTACTTTCTAGTCGCTCCACGGTATATTTTGTCCAATTGCTAATAATAAAATCTCATTGTCTAAACCAATATACTTGTACTAGAATGTATAAATCAACACTTATAATGGAATTAAATTTGTATATGAGGCTTATTTTAATTCAAATAGTTTCAATCAATTCTACTTAAATGGTGGGATATAAAACAGTACAACTAAAATGGGATTGGGCAGGTCATGTGGCTCGAATGCGTCTAGATCAGTGGGCTTAAACAGTGGGCCAATAAATATCTGATGGCCGACGACGTCGCAGAAGGCCAAAAAACGTTGTCGTGACGATCTATATACTATGGACTCCATACGACCTGAAATTGCTTGGAACCGCGACTAATAGAAAAACAGGAGGGAGGCCTTTGCCCAGGAATGGGATGATAAAGATTGACAAAATCTACATAACTATATTTATATATTGCAGTCGATTTACTAACAAGTGTATCAGAGCAATCCGCAAGTAGTAGCGAGTTAGTATCTATTTGCAAAGAAACGAGTGATCTTGTGAACAAATATCGCCGGGTCGATGTCCGCGCTACTAGCAAATGTATGAGATTACTACATTCGTACGATTTGCACTCGTAAACATAAAAACAACGGGATTAACCTACTTAGGAATATTTATAAGAAAGCTGCTGAGAATGGGTTTGCTTCTGTAGTATTTAAGTTACATGACAAATCAGAAATATGTTGCAAAATCCCTGTTTAGTTGCGGACCTAACAGACAAAAGAAAGGCAAATCATAATAATTAATTTCACCTATTTAATATATAAATATACTTCTCATCAGAAAAATCCAAACATCTTGAAAGTTTATGTTTTGTAAGGATTATCAAAAAAATGTCTTAGTTACACATATTTGTTAAGTAGATTAATAAACACATAACTCAACACTAAATGAACACAGAATTCATGTAACACAATAATATTAATTGTATTCGGTGGCCAGCCCGATTCCCCTGTGGCTCGGACGTGTCTCTGAGATGGATGAGATTAATCCAGGCGGCGCGTACGGCGTACATCACGCGTCGGAGTAAATCATTGTGTCGATAAAGTGGCACATCACTCTTGTGTTGTCTTTATTACTGAATGTAGGTCGTGAGTTAGTAGGTGATTGGGATAATGCTAGACTCGACTGTGGAAGTATTACTATAATATTAACCGCTAGTTCTTATGAATTTATTCAGGAGAAGTAAGAAGATAATAATAGGCAGAACATGCAGCTTCAGGCTTCTGGAATGGAGGTACAGACATAATCAATTAATTGGGTCCTGCGTTCAACGTATGGCCCATGGAAGTGTGTCTTTTGAGTTCATTAAGTGTGATCGATTTTAAGCAGCTCAACACATTATTGATGGCTCTATCAACCGTAGGGGAGGTCCGCATCCTACAGTAGATCATGTAGTCATACAATCTGGTTGAAAAGGTCGAGGTCATAAAATGTCGAGTAGTTTTTTATAGGATGCGTATCGCAGTGCCAGGTCACAGCTATTTATGTGACTGTTGGGTGTATTTATTATTTATTTAAGTCGCGTCTCGCGCTGCTCCATAAAAGTGAATGTGCGTCGCACCTTCCCGACCTTCGCTGTTTTTGATGTACGTACTCCTTGATTTTATATCTTGGCAGTTTTTTAATATTTAATTGCACAGAGTACATTGAATATACATATTTCATTGTTACAAAAATATATCTATACACGAGAATTACAATATACGTATATTTAACTGGAAACAGGTATATAACCTGAAAAAATGTAAATCATTTATTTTATACACCCACTTTTCTTGTTTTGTACTGATTTTATAGTTGATATGGTTGTTTGAAAGAGATCGCTCATAGCGATAAAACCGCAAATTGTACACTTAATGTTTTTTTTATTGCTATGAAGGTTTACTTATAAGGTTTCTCTGTTATATCTATTTGTACTTTACTACGTATTGTTCAATAAAGTGTTGTGTATCTGTAACTGTAAATTTAAAAGACATCATAGTTGCGGTGGCCACCATTAACCTTTTTTCTCTTTATCCGGTTGGGCGCATATTTCTTTTACCTTATCATCTCAACCTCATAAACCTTCGCTGAACAGATACGTTCTTATCGTAGATAATGTATTACTCAAACGTTGATCTAAATCGGTTGGGAATGGTCTGAATTCAGAGGCATCTTGAATATTGAGTATTTCTAAGGTCGTTTTTTTCGCATTTATCAACGAGCTTGGAGGTTTAAACGATTGTATCACGTTCAAATGTTATTTTTCTATGTCACGCGTAGACATAACTAGGAGCTTTATATGGAGTAGGTACACGTCACTTGAAATATAGAAACATATTTTCTTTATTCTGAAATATGTTTCTATATTTTCTATATTGTAGTAAAATATGTAAAAATATCCTTTTTTCATGACATGACAAATTCATTACTTGAGTGTTTAAGATTAAAAACATATAAACTGTAATATTATTGTGCGACAGGATAATTTTAAAATATTACATATGATAGACCTGCAACCAGTTATGAAGTAAATATATTAAAATTTGTAACCGGTTCATAAACTCGTATTAATAAAATAAAACAAATGTTGTACTAAATTCTAACACACACATAACTCTCCTTCGCATGTATTCCGAACAAGTTGATACTAAAAGCTAAGCTGGCCTAAATAAACTCAGTGCTAAATTGGTTACTATGATATTTCCATTTGCGGGGATAAGTGAAATTAATGTAAACAAAACACGGTCTAGGCTTGCCGGCGGTCGGTCCGTGCCCACTACATACAGAGTTGGCGCGAGGAATCGGCAACATAAAATGTGGGGCCCCGCGCATCGAAGTTTTAAATAGCTTTCTTTCGGTATCAGCCCATATACGTCCCACTGCAGGGCACGGGCCTCCTATACAATCGAGAGTACGATTGAGAGTGTTTAGACCGTATAGTCCACAACGCTGGCCTAGTGCGGCTCTTTAACTTGTGAAAAATATTTGACAAAGATCATGACGGCCTTTGACCACGAATATATATTTTATACATTTTTTACCAACAACAAACCACATTACGCTTACCACATTGAAGAAAAAATAAGCGTATGTCAAGTGTGGGTAACACTAGTGGCTTATCTATTTTATCTCTACCAAAAACACCAAGAATGATGCAGTTATAAAAAAGGTAATGCGTAAATAACATAACATCTACTTGTCAATTCAGGGATTGCACACATCATGTGAAAGAGCTTTATCAAAAACTCTATTTTGCCCACACCAGGCGCTCTTGTGCCGTCTCTGCCCAACATACAAATCACTTCCAAGGATAAGTAATCCTTCTCGGTCCTTCCACGGCCACTGACGGATAGATCTCATTCAGTACACACTCGGATTTATATCTCAATGTAACACGATGAGAGCGAGCGTTACAGAGAAATAATTAATTAGTTTTTCGTCTGTCTATGATTGATGCTGTACTATTTTTGTGTACTTTGTATTAGTTCTGTTTCCAGGAATAAAACAAACCATTTATGTATTATGTGTGAAATTAATATTCTTCTGAAATGGAATGAAATAAATAAAGGGATTGTAATTATGTTCGCTTCCAATGTCGGTTGAGCTCATGTGGCACGGCTTAAATCTCAGTCGAGACGCCAGAATTTTAATTTACCTGCAAGTAATATGTGAAGCCTTCGTGTATTACGAAAATACCTCCATATGTAGGTAACTTAATCTTGGATCAACAACAGATAACGGGATATTGGAATATCCGCATATGTAATCATAATTTTCCATATTTTAAAATATATATACGAACTAACATCCTGAAATTGAATATTCGTAGTTTACGACTCGTATAAAAGGTAGTTAGAGTGTGAGTGTGAGAGTGAGAGTAAGAGAGTGTGAGAGTGATAGTGAAGTTATTAAACCCATAAAATGTAAACATAATTTAGATTGTCATATTTTATTCTTCAACCGGGTTCGAAAAGTGGTTTTCATTTAAAAAGAACGGGCAAGAAACTCTACTGTGGCTCATTTCAAAACCAGTTTACAATACAGTGATTATCATTATCTACAATTGTTATATAATTATATTTTACAATATGTGTATTAATACCGCTAAGTCGGAAGGGAAGTTGCCCAAAACGAAGAAGAATTCGTGCAAGGAATACAATCTATTAGTATACAATCAGTATTTTATCTGAATATGATGACATAATTATGTTATGATAAGCAGGAGGCTTGAATCCCAAATATTTAACAAAAACAATATTCTAAAACTGAAACATTAATGTATAAATACATTGTTTGTATGTATTTCAATCATCAAAAGTCCACAATCACTCTGCCCGACCCGGGATTCAAACCCGTCTTGGGTTCAGCTTTGTAATCATACTATAGTGGCATTAATTAATTCGACTATTTAACCTCATTATAATGCTCTAAATGAAATGAAATGAAATGTATTTATTGGTCACGTAGGCAATTTAAGAGCTCTTATGACAAGGCAATACACATAGAACTTAATCTCGAATACAACATATTTTCTATACTAAAAATAATATTACGTTGTAATACAAATATCAACATAGACTTATATTCCAACTGTGTTTAATTTATAGAACGAGAATTAACAGTAATCCACTCGTTAGATTCAGCGAGGCACAAATGTATTGACTTTGGCTTTGTGCCAAACCAGTGGTCGAATAAACGAACATTTTGTATAACAAATTACCGACTGCAGCCTTTTAACAACACTGACCTACCTTGCTTACAGGATTTAGGATATAGAGTATAGGACACTGTATACGTGAAAGGTAGAAAATTAATTAAAATGCCAGTTTCTAGCATACCCACATCTGACACTAACATATGCTTATTTACTTACATACATACAAAATCGTCACGCCCGTATCCTATGCGGGTAGGTAGAGACTATAGACCGCCACTTTGCTCATATTGCTTATTTACTGGCCAATAACCAAAACCATCCAGGAACATCTATGTCATCGCTTAGATCGTGAGTGCGTCATGTTTAGCTTTAAATAGAAGTGCAAATTAAATAAGACGGCAAAAATCTCCGGCAATCGTAGTAGTTGTAAATAACAGCAAAGCTGTCGCTTCACGTCGGCTTTGTATGCGGCAATGCTTCCACATTGGTTGGATTATACGTCAGTTTTGATTCAGTAACTATACATAAAACCGAACCTACAGGACATCTTTGTAAATAAATAAATAGTGTCGCTGCTAGAGCCGTTTGCGCGCGTCATATAAATTATCCAGCACTCCGCCGGCGCATATTCCACATGAAGCCTCGTATAAAAAACAATTGGCAGCATCCGCGCATCTGTCGCTGGAATGTGGAGCATTTGCATGCAGTTGACATCGCCCTACTGTGTTGTCGGATAATTACAATTGTTATAGAATAGTTAACATGTTAATAGCAATCAGGATATCGAAAAATAAATAAATAAAACCCAACAGTCACATACATAGTCCTGACCCCACTCTAAGACCAAGTCTTGTGTCGTGGGTATCAGGAACTACGAGGCACTTTGGTCTCACAAAGACCCAGACCCGAAAGAAAAATCTGTGGATCACACAAATATTTGTCTCGGTACGGGGATCGAACCCACAACCGCACGTTTCACAGCTGGCGTCTAAGCAACTGCGCCACGGAGGCTGTCAAATGTCCATTAGTTACCCATAAACATTAGCATTAACTTATATTATTATCATATAAGCTTGCACTAATGTCTAGGAGGGTTCCGCAACGATAAAATCTAAACTGCCACAAACATTTAAGCCCGCATTACATCAGACAGTGGGCACTTGTGCGGCATCCGGGTTCCGACGGTCATTAGCTCGGGAGTGTTGAACTTACTAACAATAAAACTTAACACGGAACCAACTTTGAGATACAGTCGCTAAGGCGTGCAACTATGTACACAGATTTAACATAAAACGGGATGCGTTCCGTAAAAATGTTAAATATTAAGTAGTATTAACAATTTGGTGTCTTCTTGCTCACTTCTTTAAAAATAATATATCGCCCATGTTTGTCGGGAATAAATCCTACATTATTCCCGACAAACATCTATCAGTGAAAGAATGTTTTAAGTTGGTCCAGAAGTTTCAGAGCCTATTCACTGTAAACAAACCATCCAATATTTCCTGTTCATAATATTCGTTTAAATTTAAATTTTCGATATGAATTATTTGCCCAGCATTACCCATTGTATCTGGTATGACGTAAAGATCAACAATGTCGCAGCTAGAGACGGCAATAGGGTTGGTGGACTATGAATAACGCTAGTGAATCAGAATTGAGCATATGTATGTACTAACAGCCGAGCTCCAGTCTGTTGCAAATTATATTTCACTAATTCGCTCTACTCCATCCCACTCCGTTCCCAATTGCAAATTCCTTCCCACGTAGGTATAATAAAATCAGTCCCTCGCATCATAAAGTTTTCACAATCTAATAACGCCATTGCTGCCGACCGCCGCGCCGCCACAATTATTCACATCTATTTATTCGCATGAGCGAGTTGTGGTTAACCGACGTGCAACAAGTGTACCAATTCACATTTATAAGCTTACACTACTGTCCTTTACATTTAAAAAGGTAGGCATAATAACAGCCTCCGTATCGCAGTTGGTTAGACGCTGGCACGAGAGGCCGCGGGTTTGATCCCCGCACGAGAGAAATGTTTGTGCGGCCCATAAATATGTATTTCGGGTCTGGGTGTTTGTGAGACCGAAAAGTCTCTCGTAGTTCCTGATATGTATGTGACTGTTGG
Source organism: Hyles lineata (assembly GCA_030180105.1). Lineage (NCBI taxonomy): Eukaryota > Metazoa > Arthropoda > Insecta > Lepidoptera > Sphingidae > Hyles > Hyles lineata. The sequence continues at coordinate 169,878 of JARJEE010000030.1, forward strand.
GTGCTATTTATTTATGGTGATAATCCAGTACGACAAGGTACTTTCAGTCTAAGTTGTGGTAAAGATGATCATATAGACAGAATATTATCAAATCTACCGGCATGTTACTACGAGTAAATTACTTAGTGATCTAAACTAGGAACATAAACAAAGTCCACATGGTTAATAGCTTAATTTAAAGCCAGTGAACCGACAAGGCGATTACGTCATCAATTATTTGGCAATGTAAAGGCGGTCCCTTACCGGAAACCGGTTCAGATTTGTCTTCAGCCAGTGAATACAAACAAGCGCTATAGTGCGTAGTCTGTAATGATATAATTACTAACATTACATGAATACATAGTGTGTATAATCGACGTAGCGAGCAATTCTAAGACTCGGATTCGTATCTTGTTTTATAGTTTACAAGACAATATTTTTGAATAAGTCCGGTAAACTGCCCAGCAATTAATAAGCGATTACAGCCACACATGAACATTTAAGACTCTTGGAATATAGGTTCCGTATTGTGTTTACAACGGATGTTAGACGAAAAAGGACACGGAGCTTCAGCAATGCCACTTACCAAACGAAACACAATAGCAAAGCCTTAAATCCACTTTTAATGAGACAATGGTCAAGGTGACCCATGATAGGTAGGGTAGGGTAGGCGATAGGATAGAATCTAACACGTGGCTTTCACACTAAAGCATGACTCTATAGTTTTTAAAGAAAATGCTCTCAGCATGGGCCTATCTCAATTTGTTCACAGTAACGCGAGCATGTAGTGAAACGCTATTGAACGAGAATGTATAATATATGAGTCGCCAGCGTTTTGTGAGGTGCGTATTAAAATGCTGCACTCTGCTCGGAGTCCCGCCTGTTCTCGTACTTTTTGGGTCAAGATCCTGCTTTTGTGCTGAAATGTTGACTTAGACCTTGTGAGTGCAACGGCTGCTGAAATCTATTGACGTGGTGGGTTTTCAACAACGGTACAATCGTGACTGACGAAAGATTTTTCTACTAATATTTAAACACCAAGAAGAGCGTAGGGCTCCACGTAACATGACACTAACCATTAGTAAAATAGGAAAAAATCTTAGTAATTAATTAATATCTAAATATTTAACATAATTCAGTGTAAATATTCTCTATGATAGGGGTGTAACATGACAATTATTCAGGTGATATCCAGGCGGCACGGTAAATGCGAAACGTGGCCCACTGGACTCTATCACTATGGCGCATTTTGTTGTTGTATGCTAATCAAAGGGATACGAATATCCTACCACCAAAAAATATAAAAACATATTGTTCCTAGTCGCGTCAACCGTAGCGACCCACAAGTGCAGTGACCCGCACAGCGTCAGCCGCTGCGCTCTCTGTATCATATTATGTTTGCAACCCCACGCGATTATTAGGTATACTGCCGGATAATCTTGCCAAAACATATCAATATATTACACTAAATGATCCGATGTGGAATATTTATGTCGGATCAGATTATTTTCGGAAACCTTGGGATTTATTGAGGAAATCGCTTAGTTTCCTTATTAATTTAACGAGGGTTCAGTGTAATATCCATTGGGTAGAAAAATTCTCATGGTTTCAGATTCGTCGGCCTGTCTTAACGTGTACATTAACCTTTTCAGAGAATTTCGAGGTCGATAACTCCTACAAGCTTAAACTAATAAGGGGACACACAGAATCAATTAATTAAGCATTGCAACTCGACAAATCTATGAGCGACACGAATACCTTACAATTGCAACAATTTCTAGCACTTGTAGGAAAACAGTAATCTACGGAAATATCTATTTCTTGTCAAAAAACTCGTACAAGGTATTGATTAATCTGCCATTTACTCAATGTAATATAAATGTGTAATATAGAATATAAATTCTTATTGTAAATTGTATTTTTTTTTTATTAATTTATCATGCATCGCTTATAAAACTGTGATAACCACAGACCATACTTTATTGATTTGGTAACTATGCGCGTAAAATGTAAAAAAAAAAAACAAAAACAGAAAAATGTAAAAAAAATTCTGCAAAATGCCGTAAAACTATATTCATGAAATGGTATTTTTTTTTTTGCATAGTAATAAAAGTAAAAACAAATCGTATACTGCTAAAGTGGATGAAGTGAAGTACGCGCCGGAGATATCGGCGTCTGCTGCGTACGCATCTCAATTCAAAACTCAATCCGCTTTACATGGCCCGTTAATTTCCGGAGTAGAACACAATATTGTATAATACGAAAATAAGAGTGTCGAAATATTACGCTCTTGTTGTTCCAATTCTAATGTGTATTCTGCATTTAGTGTCTGTGTCTTATGTGTATATTGCATACACAGATTGTATGTTTTTAATTCCAATCGACTTCGATTCTATAACATTTTTTTCAAATCAATCTACTAGAATGCCTACATTGCCCCAGTTTAGAAGTTTTCTTGTTTAAATATATTTTGTGAATATCATGAAGAATATCATCACACCAAATTTCGCGACAAAATAAAAAATAACTAAATTATTTGAGCAATAAACAACGTGCGTGTAATATAGGTGTCAGCATGAAAGCACCAGCGTACCTTTCTGGCGGTCCCGGCGGCGATCTTCCTCCAGGAATATCTCGTCGGGAGTGCGGGGCTTGTTCTCGGTCTCCTCCCCTGGGACTTTTTCTTTCTGCAAAGGACATACATACATCCTAATATGAAAAGATTTTTGAGAATGTATGTGACTATTGGGTGTTATTTATTTTTGAGAATAGTGAAGATAATACTGTATTTATTTCTAGGTTTACAAGTAGATATGGATCGAGACTGTCATGTTATGATATATGTTTAAGAAAGTTGTTTCAATAAGCAGGAATGTGGTATCGTCTTGGGGCTGTGTCGGTCGGGACTTCCTAAGTTCGAATGTCTAGTTGGAAAAACTACTCTGTGAAATTTTCGATTTAAGAAATATCTTATGACACAGAAATGAGAGATTGTACTTTTGGATCATTTTAGCTTATGGTTTTATAATTCAGGTTTGGTTATTTCGTTTCAAGTCAACATATTGCCTATTTAATCTCTGGTTCCTAACCTATTTAGTTGGTCGAAATAAAGAAGTATCATTATAATAGTTAGGTAGAGTGCTTGGTGGCGTGTTGGTAAACGGATCAGACGCGGTTGCCAACATGTTCACGGTGGTCGCGGGTTCGGATCATGTGTGTATTGATAGTCAATCACCACGCACTAAAACGGTGAAAGAAAACATCGTGAGGAAACCTGCATACCATAGCGATTTATAAGAATTTATATGGTGTGTAAGTCCGCCAACCCGCACTAGGCCAGCGTGGTGGACTATATGGCCTAAACACTCTCAATCGTACTGTCGATTGTAGAGTAGGTCCGTACCCTGCAGTGGGACGTATATGGGCTGATACAGATACAGTTAGACAGGTAGACAGGCAAAAAAGTTAAAATTCAGAGAGAGTATTACTTCGCAGCGCTCTTCTATACTTTCTACAGCGCATAAATATGGTATAATATTATAAATCCACCAACCTACACTACGGTGGCATTAAACACCTTAAAAAAAGAACACCAATGGATTTTTTAAGCATCTGAAAATAGCCTTTACAAGAATTCGCTATTTTCAACAGTAAGCCATTATCCAACTAGCACACTTAGTGTGCTGCGACGTCGGCAACACACGCCAACACAAGTTTGTCACTGTATATTACCAACGCGCATATTTCATGAGGTGCAGCGTGCGCGGACGACGGTAAGATAAAAGCATCGCAGCATATTGTTACTCTTCGTTAGTTACTGTCATAGAGATACATTATTTATAAATCTGTAGTGGAATAGAAAAATCGATAAAGCGCAAGCTTGATGTTAGGAAATATATTAAAACAAATGATTTCTTCACTAAGGACGTGAAAATAGAGCAAAGCAGATACGATTTAGCAAGAAGACTGAATGGCTTTTATATGTTTGGTCCAAATAAAAAAATGTTAATACACGATAGCATAAACAAAATTCCAGTTAGAAAAGACTGAACCGTCAAGTCAAATAAAAGAAGGCCTTCTAACTATCTTTTCGATGTAACGAGTAGTCATAATTAAGTGCCACTCGCAACAACGATGTGAAACATCACGAAGAAACCTAATAGTATGCCATAACAATTTCAACTCTTCTAGAAAGAGTTTCCAACAGGTAAAAAACCATTCTGCACCCTACTAAAATTTTATTCACCTACCTAATGTAAGTTAAAGCTAGGTAAAAACAAGGATACATACATATGTATGGGGCCCTTAACCACGATCCTGTGGCTACCCGAGGCACAACCTGTATTGTGTATTAACAGGCTGACGTCACGGGATTAGGAGATTTAGAGCCCGCGGCCAATCGGCGGTCGCGTCGGGTACCGGTGTGCCCAATCATACCGCAAGTTAGAATTTGCTAATGAAGCACACGGCGATTTACACTTCTGTTTTGGTAATATTATGTATTCATGCGGATATGATTACCTTGGAAGTATGTTAAGGTAGTGTAAATTTACAGCGATTTACCATATGTGTGTAATAAAAAATCATTTAAACAAATCATCATACAAACAAACAAATATACAAATACTAGCGGTCGGGCCCGGCTCCGCCCGGGTGCATACACGTTTTAAAATGCTGATCAAAATGTTTAATAATGACTATCAGTTTAGAATATCGACAAATCGGACCACGAAAAACGAACAAAATTTCCTCGTATTTGCTAGAAATATCACTACTGCTTTCCTCCTATAGGATATCACAGCGTGATGATATATAGCCTATAGCCTTCCTCAATAAATGGACTACCCAACACTGAAAGAATCATTCAAATCGGACCAGTAGTTCCAGAGATTAGCGCGTTCAAACAAATAAACAAACTCTACAGCTTTATAATATTAGTATAGATAATGAATGTAATGAAACTTGACACACGCAAAGACCAACATATCCAGAAAATTTGCAACTCTGACTAATAACATACATACACATCGAATAAATAATCTCCTTTTTTTGAAGTTGGTTAAAAGTAGAAAGTATTTATTTCACTCATGATGTATATCTAATTCCGTAAATTTGTTTAAAGTCAACACCAAAAAAAACTTTTCCCTTCATATTCGCAGGACATATGCGTTAACTAAAATAAAAACACTTAGAAAATATGTAGCATTTCAAAAACTCAATTCCGGTGAGATACAATTTTAATCTAAAAACGGAAACTCCACTTTTGGTAACTGGTATTGCAGTTTGAATTCACTGGGCGGCACAGTGAAGTCCCAACGAGCCACTACAAATAAGTTCAGGTGGAATAGTTAAAAACCAATTTTTATCGGAGCGAATAGGGTTGCCAACTTCAAAATAAAAACAACTATGTAAAACAAACATTTTAGGGACTACTCCAGTTCAGTAGGGAAAAATAAAACCTAATAATCGACACAGACAGCGACAGCAATAATAAGGGATAACCAAAAAGAGTGACTGCCCAGCAATATAACAATATAGATTAAAAGAAACGGAGACTTATAAAGATGGAAACATATTATTGAAACTTCACGCCACCCGACCCGTCGCGACATGTTGAATCAAATCAAAACGTAGTATTTTCTATGACCATAACCACACTACGATCACGCTATGCTAAGTTGCGTGGCGTGGCATTTCAGCAATATTTTTCGGGCCTTATCCTATTGAATTATGTAGGAACTCTCAGTCACCCGGAACAGATTGATCGATCGTCGCGTAATATCTAATCGGGACAAAATTAATAGATCTTCGCAACAACATGGAACATCGGGGAAAATAAATCAAGTGGCAACTCGGGTTGAGAGAGGAGTGTAGTTGATTGGTTTCGTGATATCGCGACAAATAGCAGCGGTGGTTGTGGCTGACCTCAATTTGCACTTTCTCAATAAAAGGCACACCGCTCCGACGTTGTTGGACGAAATCTCATTTGGCTGACAGGGTTTAAACGAAAATCTTCTCGCATATTAAAAATATTAACACGTCAATATTGTGTACAATAGGAACAAACAGATATAAATTTTAATCTCACATTTATAAATTGTATTCGACACGTAGAAACACAAATTTGAAGAGACACCTCACTTAGATGTTACCATATGAAATGTTTTGAACGCTTGAAATGTTGAGCAACATAATTAAACAAAAGTACTTTTACGGTTATAAAAATGCCGGCTGGATTAAGTCATTCAAAGTTTACTACTTTTTAATATATTACGTATATAATCGTATCGTGGATATCGTATCAAAAAAAATTATACTCCTTTAAAAGACTATCTTGCAATTTCTGTTCTCTGCATGTCTACTTCTATACGTCTGACTATCAATATGCATATTCAACTGTTTTGTGATCGCATGTATATCTTTCTCAAAATGTACAAGTCAATGAATGAAGGTGAATGCACGTTGGCTTTCTATTTATATTTACTGCTGGTAAATCCTGGAAGATAACAAATCGTACATGTCACGCTCGTCGCACGTGGCACGTCGCTCATCACTCGCACAAATTGAGGAAAATTGACGGGAAATGTACCTGCCTAGCGTAAGGCACGCCGCACACTTGTACGTAGCATTGCAATACTATTTATTACTTAATATGTGGTGAAGTTTTAGGTTAGAGGGTTTATTTTTGGTTTGGAAATTGACAAAACAGCTGAAAATAAAGCGCTCGCCTGATGTCAAACAGAGTGTGAGAGCCAATAGTCTTTTCACCAAGAAATCTAAAGACCAAGTGCAGACTAACAGGACAGACATTATTGGTCGTGATAATACTACAGAACAATAAGGAAAAGTACTACTAAAGCGGAATCTACCCTTTATTGCCCACTACTTAATACGGAACTCTTTTACAACCGCGGGTTGAATTGTGCAGGTTTTAGTGTACTACACTCGTCTAGAGCAGGTTCAATTTCAGGTCTCCTGCCGATATCTTCCTTCACCGATAAACCCGAATAAATGCATGAATATATTTTGTACAATATTTTCAAGAGGAAAATATCTCGACGCAATTGCCCCAGTCTGAACCGCTGTGCGTCAGGCCGAAGGTACGTAGTTCACTTGCTCGCACAATATCCGAAGCGATTCGCGCTTCGGCAACGACTTTCACCGCGCCGTTTGAACAAATCAATTTCGCGTGTATATTTATTTAGTGGCCGGGTTTATTTTTTGCGCGTGTCTCCTCCCGACGGTATTTCACAAGCCTTGAACGGACGTGCTTATTTTATTGAGGCGTTTTTTACGGCTTTCTTGTGGAAAGATAAATATTTATAATTTCAGGTGAAGATTTTTTTAGGATATTAAAATGTAATTTAAGTTTTCTCTCACAGTGTAACTAATTCAAATGCATTTATCACGTATTACTAATAAGATATTATATAAGTATTAAACATGTACTTAATAACAGAGATGCTCGATAATAAAATAGAGGCAAAATAAAAGCAACACGAACACTTTTACTTTACCAGTCAGGGTTACTGTGATATAAAAATAAAGAAATAAAACTAAATTGAGTGTAATTTTAACTTTGATGTGATTTGAGAAAATTTATTTTGAAATGTTTGATTTTGTACTTTGGTGAGAACAAGCACATCCCCAAAAATATCATCATATTTTTACCAGTTTCCCAAGCAAAATACGAAAACCGCTCCCACTCGGTTCATATCTAGAAATGATAATGTGAGATTTTAACTGGGTTGCGAAAATACCTGAGTGCAATGTTCGCGAGAATTTAAACTAATTTATCGTCTATTTCTCGCATTACTGCCTTTTATAATGAGTATAATATTCTTATATAGTTAATGGAATATGAATAATGAATTCCAATAAAAATACTTTCAAATGAAATGTTGTCAAGACGTGATCATATGAGTCGCACTGTAAAAAGTTACCAGATCCCATGTAGAGCCGAGCTTCTTACTCTCTACGCCCTTACTGTACAAGACCTCACTGACAAATTTTATAACTTGTCAAAATAACTAGCTGACACCCCAAATTTCAGATTTCTAGGACATTAGGAAGTACTCTAAAATGTTAATGATTATCAGTGAGTCAGTGACGAAACCAGGCTTTTTGGATATCAATAAAATCTGAATTATAAGAGCTATGCAATTAAAACTTTTTATGTTTAATAAGTCCGCCATTTACAAAATATCCCGAGAATTTTCTTTATCTAGTGTTATCCAAACATAAGTTATAAGGGTTTGCTAAAAACGACAGAGGGCGTCGAGAAAAGGTGCCCTTGCGATTCACCTTTTCTAGGTGGGGCACTGCCGTGCCCCCAGATAAAATAACCGGACCATTTGTTTAACTTCGGCTTAAAAAGGTTGTACTTGGCAACTGAGGCAGTCTTTATGCTCTCACATGCATTAAGTAACTTTGCTAACATTTTTTGTAGTCCAAATAGTCTACTTCTGACATAATTTTGATGCTTGCACAAAAGCGCCAATATTTTAAATCACAATGATGGCTTATAAAATATAATACTTAACAAAAATAAAAGTTATTTCCAAAGCATTCCCACCCAGTACTTTTGTTAATCAATACGCCAATCCATCAAGATATACGTGGGGCATTAAATGCGTCCGCTCGGGACATAAAGTACTGTTCCCTTTTCCATTGTTTCCGCACAAACATTGATTTACGGAGCGTGTAAATGTTGCAGGACGTCCTGCGTGTGAGCCCAGGGGCGGCTCAAGGAGTGTGACGTGGGTAGGAAACACGGAAAACAGGATAATATATTATAAATTATGTTTAGTAAGATCATCTGTAATCCGCACATCAGTGGCAGCCTTGGAGTCCGCAATGTAGGAGATAAATTTCAGGAATGTCGCTTGAGATGGCATGGTCATGTTTCAAGAAAACCGTAAGAGTATGTCGACAATGTGTGTCTGAGCCTCAACATTCCAGGACCTAGACCGAGAGGTAGACCGAAGAAGCGCTGACTCGATGTCGTCAAGGAAAACATGAGTGCCAATGACTTTACTATTGAGGATGCGGAAGATCGGGCGAAGTGGAGGAGACTCAGCCGGAAGGCGGCCCCAGGCACCGGCTCCAGGCACCGGCCGGGTTAACGCCCAAGCAGAAAGCTTTAGTAAGGTCATCTAATTGAAGTGGTAGAATTTGTAGACTGTACATTTTGATAGCCGGGGATCGATTTTGAGATCAAGTAATCAATGATGTGTGCTTTTTCATATAAAAGTGTTATCGGAATTTCCCGAGGCTGAAATTTGTACCAAAAGTTTGAGTATTGTGTCTTTGGACGAAAATAAACTGGAAAAACTGTATATGAGTAGGCAAGTAGAAATATCTGTGCCTATCCATTTTTATATACTTTTAGGGATACATGCATGAACTTATGTATTCAAACTAGGAGACTTCCGAAATTTATTTTGCCCCTTACATGTAATTCTAAAGCGGCCCTGCTCAACTCCTGTCGGAAGTATGTTAATAGCTCTGTGTAGTTTCGGTTGTCGGTCGCTTTACGAGCGGACGAGCGTTTTAAAAACAGTCTCATAAAGCGCGAGTTTGGGCGCGGTGTAACGTCCAACTTGGTTTAAGCGCCGGTTATGATGTTATTTTCGGGAGGGGATTAAGGTCGCGGCAGTAAACTCTCCGAGTTGGAAGGCAAATTTGTTTATTTATTTTTTTATATGCACAGCTTTTTAAGCGGGTTATGATAAACTTGGGTATTGCTGGATAAATTTAAAGCCTAAATTCGGTAGATATGGGAGGGATGTAAAGTATGAATATAAATGAATAAATGTAAGAAATATCGTGGCAGGAACAGTACACATAGACTGAATTATTGAACAATCGGCAGACAATAGAACATGTTTAGGTACATTAACCGGTAAAAGAATGAATGCAAGAAGACTAAAAAAAATATTTTTATATAAAATGATTACATATTTATTGAAACTTAGATAAAGTGAGTAACGGATATAGCTGAAATCATCCACTAATTAACGTGGTTTGTATTAGAAAAATATTCAATTTATTTAAATTTCAATTCATTTCCATTAATTAGTCTTTAATTTAATTTAATTTGAACTAACGGACAATGCGAGTGAAAACTTTATCGAACAAACTTTCATCGACCCAAAAGGATTGGGTATGATATTTGACAGTTTCAAAACTTTATGAATAATCTTTCAAAATATCTTTAGACCCCGAGAAAACTTTCTGGAGAATTTAAAAAGACATGATTACTCAATCTTAATTGCTTTACATATATAGACTCACGCCTTTTTCCCAGTAGTGGTAGGCAGAGGTTGGCACCTCTGCCTATGGCGGAATGTAGGTGATCTGAGCCTATCGTCATATTGGGCACAAATTTCTGACTCCAGGCTGATAATGAATAGAAAATTCCAATATCACTGCCCAACCCGGGTTTCGAACCCGATACCTTAGCGTTTTATTAATTTTTAATTGCTTTAGTATCTTTTAAAATAACATAGCATCTGATTTTAATAATATAATCAATTATTTTGTAAATATAGAATAAGTACTATGTATTGACTTATCATAGGAGCTATTTAATTACCTACATGATTTATTTTATAATTTAATTTTAAAACTGTAATCCGCAATTACCGAGCAAATCAGCGTTGAAGGTTTAACTCAAGTACAGCGGTTGATAGCTCGTCGCCTGAGCTAATCGCGTTAGCCGCAATCCGATACTAATGTCATTAGATGATATTAAGTGCCGGAGCCCGAGCAATACCTGGATATACTAATAATATAGGTAAAGCTTGACTACTTAGCTTCGTAAATAATCTTAGCTCAAATTGTATACAAAGGTTAGTTGGAATTTAAATACAAGTAAAATACTTCTTTTGGGCCAAGCTTTACACTATTTATGTATACTTAATATAGTGTCTAAAAGTTATATTTCAACCCAAAACGGAGACAAAAAATATCGGATTTACAATTGGAAAATATAAAAGCGAATTCCTTTCATTGTAATGGCACAAAGGAGAGTTGACAACATGAAAAGGCTAGTGAAACGGTTCAATTTTAATGTAGGCATATTTTATTTATACATAATTTTGTACTGTTTGACATGTCTTTAAGTAAAAGCATTCCTTTTTCACGTTACAAAATGATTTCATATATTACAGATGCACAGAAATATAATATTTTTCAATACTCCAATTAACTTAAATATTGTTTCACTGTTATCAACCCCATTTATCGTCTATACTTGGTATAGCTTTACTTGAAGATTAATTACGGCTTTTATACCACACTTCGCGCACTGAATGCGAATCAGATAGGGCTCGAAGCAGGATTCAACGTATATTGAGAGTACGTGAGTTCAATACGATTAGTTACAATCATTTGTTAGTATTGATACTTCATTTAGGTTACACTAATGTAAAAGTGCGTGGTGGCCTGTTGGTAAACGGACCAGACGCGACTGCCATGTTCACGGTGGTCGCGGGTTCAAATCCCAGGGCACACCTCTGACTTTTCGGAGTCATGTGTGTATTGATAGTCAGTCACCACGCACTAAAACGGTGAAGGAAAACATCGTGAGGAAACCTGCATACCATAGAGGTTTATAAGAATTTCTATGGTATGTAACCCGCACTAGGCCAGCGTGGTGGACTATATGGCCTAACCACTGTCAATCGTACTCTCGATTGTAGAGGAGGCCCGTGCCCTGCAGTGGGACGTATATGGGCTGATACATACAGAATGTTATATCAACCATTTTATTCATATTGATAGTGTGTAGTAGCGTGTTGGTAACGGACCACACGCGACCTGCCAATTTGTTTACGTTGGTCGCGGTTGCAAATCCCAGGTCACACCTCTAAACTCTCTATTTTCGGAGTCATGTGTTTATTGATAGTCAATCACCTTGCACTATAACGATGCAGGAAACATTATGAGAAAATCTCCATACCATAGCGTTTTATAAGACTTAGTAAATGGTATGTAAAGTCCGCCAGCCCGCACTAGGCCAGCGTGGTGGACTATACGGCTCAACCCCTCGAGGGAAGGAGAAAAGGGGTATTGTCCCTCCACCGATCTCACTTGCTAACCAAATCACGACAGAAAATCGTTCAATAAAGGCAGTTTTCTATGAAACAGTTATACCACAAGCCAAGAGTAGTCCATTGTAGCTATAATGTGGCACTATCTTTTTGTACACTAATATCTACTATTATATTCATACAAGTGATGTTAGCTTATCGATTTAACAGCATAACAAAAATCTTTACATTACTCAAACACTTAATGTTAATCTGCCTTACAAAAATAAAAGTACATTAATTTTATTTATTTTTAAGCTTACGTTCTATAAAAGGCTTTGAGAGTATTTTCGGCCTACACTCTGCTCGACTGAAAGGCTAGTCTTTTTTTATAAAACCTACTCAGCAGTTCTTTTATATCGCAATGTGCTTTTACCACAAAACTCTCCGGTATATATCGTATTAATAGCGAAGTCATCAAACGATCATAGGTCACGATAAAAGTATATGGGGGCATTATCTGTAATCGCATTTATTGCTTAGATAAAAGACATATTATTTCTTAAAGAGTCTAAGGAATAATGCGGCACAAGAGACAATTTTGATAAGAATGAGAAAATACCTATAATGCGGTTTTTAAGATTGCTTGATTAGGCAGCTGTTGATGGACATTCGTATTCATAAAAAGCGATCCAGGATTTATCACCTTTAGCAAATGATTACTCTAGATTGCACTATCAGGCGCATTTATTACCAAATGGCGATGCATGTTTCATTATATTAATCGAATGGCTATCATTTCAAGACATCAGCATCAGGTATCAAATTGTATATCATAAGTTGACAAAAAAAAAACGATGCGGTGACAATTGGCATTCAAGAAAAACAATTATGGCAACACTATAACAAATGTCATTATGTTCGTTGAACAATTTTATATGTAGGTATTTGATATTTCTATACATTTTCGTACGGTTTTTGATTGTTTTGTGATTTAAAATAAACAAAGAGACTATTATCAACAATTAATAAAAATTACAAGTATGTAAACATTTTCCGTCGTAGTATAACGGGTTGCCATGTTAATACTAAATTCGATCTTAGCGCCCTCATTCAAAAAAGATTCTTTTTTGCAAAGCTATACATCACTAGAAGTAAAGATAACCTAGGGTCGGATGAGCATTTTATTCATTGGCCTGCACGATACTACACATCACTACATAGTATAAAACAAAGTCGCTTTCTCTGTCCCTATGGCCCTTTGTACGCTTAAATCTTTAAAACTACGCAACGGATTTTGATGCGGTTTTTTTAATAGATAGAGTGATTCAAGAGGAAGGTTTATGTGTATAATACGTGCATATTATTGTAGAGCAATCTATATGCATCCGAGCGAAGCTGGGCCGGCCCGCTAGTCATAGATAATACAATATATAGAAAGCTACACATAAAAAGGCCTACTATTGAAGATAGACAGAACTATTTATGTACGAAACCATAAAAGAATCGTTGCCCCATTTCACCCCTGTTTATGTTTTGCTATCAAATGATTGGATACATCGTTCATTTTTTATGACTGTTTTCTCCATTCGAAATAAAGTCTAAGCAATAGGCATATTTTTGTCCGATGTAAATATCGTAATACACTTATCGTACTAATATTATCAATAAATCTGAATTTATGGACCGAATAATGGAATTAAATATTTATACAATGGTGATTTTACATGTTTACTTTTGTAAAGGGCGGACGAAAGTACCACGCTCAATACAGCGAGTTAAATAAGATGATAATAAAGGATCTAATTCTATAGTCCGCCAACTTGCATTAGGCCAGGGTGGTGGACTATATGGCCTAACAAGGATTAGGCGAGAGGACTCAGCCGCTTTCTCGATTGTATAGGAGGCCGGTGCCCTGGAGTAGGACGTATATATATAATAAATACACCAAACAGTCGCATACATAGTCTTGATCCCACATTAAGATCAATTAAGTCTTGTGTCGTGAATATCAGAAATTACGAGAGACTTTTCGGTCTCACAAACCCCCAGACCCGAAACAAATACCTGTGGTTCATACAAATATATGTTTCGATGCGGGGATCGAACCCGTGGCCTCTCGTTTCACAACCGGCGTCTAGCCGACTGCGCCCCGGAGGCTACCAAAACTAGGCTGGGTTGAAACAGATACGACACAGGTAAGCCTGTCAGGCACAAATTCAAATTTTAGGCGATAGGCACCTATGAAAGACCGTCAACCAGAAACCTCATACAAAACGACTTAACTGAGAATGAAACGTGACCACAATGGATACAGCGCAACACACAGCTTCCATTCATAGACACATAATTAAATGGAGATACAACCAGGTAGTAAGAACTTACGGTAATATAAGTACACGAGAGAATCCGCGGGCGATAGCTCATTAATCAAATATTCAAATTCAAATTCAAATATTTTATTGATACATAAACAAGCTTACAGATAATGTTTTGTGTACGTTAACAACTGCATTAGTTCGGGAGAACTGTGTCGCAGTCATTAGCGCCCACCTCCAGGACGGGAGACGATCGTATCTCAAAAATATTCAAAACTATAACTAAATAAACTATTATTATACTAATATTTTTAAAACAGGACAGAAATGTTATCTTAATTTTTGCCTATTATGATTATTTTGTTTTTTGAATTTTCATTCGTATACAACTTAATATACCTATATATGTATGTTTTAATTTTAATATATATATTTTTTTTTATATTTATAAAGTTAGTAGGTGTTAGTCAACTTAAATTTGTGTGTGAGTGAGAAAATATGTGTTTGTGATTTATAAGTGATGTAAGTGTGGATTTGGGTGTGTGTGTAAAATAAATGTGATGTATATGGTGAAATAGGAAGGTAAGAAATAGTTCCGTTTTAGATGTTTATACTGATCAGCTGTTTATTAAATCTTCCAAATCCTCATAGTTTAGGGAACTGAGCCATTTACTGATAACCAACTTACATTTCCTTAGTGGCAGAGAGTAAATATTGAGAATTTTGTTTATTTTATTATACAATATTGGACTCGCATAATGATATTGCCTTCTTGCTATCACACTTGAGGTAGCCTCAGTCGGACAAACTCTATTCTGTCTGCGCTTCTGTCTACTAAGATGAACGTCGAAGGAAAGTTCAGAATGTTTGCGTAGAATTGTGTTAAGGACAAACATCTGTCTAACCGAGGTCAACTCACAAATGGCATACAACTCTCCAGTCGGGAAACGACACGGCTTATGTATCATGACTTTGAGAACCGCTCTTTGAGCTCGCTCTAACCGGAGTAGCAAACTCTTTCCACAGCTACCCCATGCTGAGATACAGTATTTTAGAATTGAGTGCGCTAGAGCATAGTATATCATTTTAAGAGTAGAAAAATCAGCAGAAGATCTTAGATTTTTAAAAACAAATATTAATTTTCTGATTCTAGGGACTAAGGAACCAACATGTTCACACCAAGAAAGAGTGCTGTCAACAATCACGCCCAAATATCTAATACTGTTCGTGCGCGAAATGTTATCACATTTGCAGTCCGAATTAGTTATTGTACACTTGTGCGCGATTAAGGTATAAGGGGAAGCAGGTTGAGATGCCGTTCGCGGTGAAAAAGTTATGAACTTTGTTTTGTCCAAATTTAGAGTGAGGAGATTATCTGACAGCCAGTTCATGACTATTTGCAAGGCTAATTCAGCATGGGATCGGGTTTCAACCCAGCTTTTACCGTGTACTAGTATTGCTGTATCATCTGCGTAAGTTAGAATTTTAGAGTTGACAAGGGGTAGAGTGCAGAGATCATTTATGTAAATAAGAAACAGGGTAGGTCCGAGAACACTACCTTGAGGTACCCCATAACTGAGAGTCTCTAATTTGCTAGTGTAATCACCCAACTTTACTAATTGTGTTCGGTCACTAAGGTAACTCTTATAAATTTCAAAAGATAGTCCTCTTATACCAATATTATGAAGTTTCGTGAGTAGGAGAGGTATAGATACGGTGTCGAACGCTTTAGATAAGTCGAGGAATATGCCTATCGTTTTAAGTTTACTATTGCAATTTTTTGCAACAGTGTCGGTTAATTCCAGTACTGCATCCTCTGTACTTTTTCCAGATCTGAAACCATATTGGTTTTTAGACAAAAAAATTACAGAGTTAATGTAGCTTAGCAGTCTTTTATTCAGAATTTTTTCAAAAATTTTGGATAAACTCGTGAGAACGGAAATTGGTCTGTAGTTGCCGACACTTTCTCTGCTGCCACTTTTGAAAACAGGGTGAACAAGGGCCCTTTTAAAAGCCTTAGGAAACACACCTGTAGTCAAAGAGAGGTTAAACACATAGCAAATAATCGGGACGAGAATATGTCTAGCAGATTTAAGTAGTATCGGATGTATGTTATCCCAGCCTACTGCGGTATATGGTTTGAGATTTAGGATTAAAGATTCAATTTCGTCATTGTCTGTGTTAAAAATGGCCATAGAGTTGAGGTGTGATGGGGCAGGTAAGTCAGATGTATATGCAATTTTGGAGTGAGATTGTCTACGTACTATCTTTGAGGCTAAGGATTTCCCTACATTTGCAAAATATTTATTCACAGCATCAAGAGACTTATATGGATCAGTAGTCAAGGAAAGGAGTTCTGTAGGGGAAGATTTATTGTTAGGAATATTAGCAATCGTTTTAATTAGTTTCCAAGTGGCCTTTGGATTTCTGCTATGTTTATGGAATTCTGTACGTTCGTATTGTCGTTTTAATTTTTTAACCAAATTGTTGCAGAAGCTCTTGTAGCGCACGTAAGTAATTTTAAGGATGTGATTATTGGGATCTCGTGCTGTTTTTCTATACATTTTATCGCGATTTCGTATACATCTTAGGACGCCAGGTGTAATCCAGGGCTTAATTATTCTTTTTCTACTTGGAACTATACAATTAAAAGAATTGCTTTTGATTACAGCTGAGATAATGTTCACTAATTCCGTAGCTGCTATATTTGCATCATCTTTACAAGAAGTTACTTTCGAAAAATCAGAAGTTGTCAGTTCAGCTACGCACGCATCGATATTTATGCGTCGGGATGCTCTAGGGACTCTATTAGCCTTAAAATGACTCTCGCATAAAACAATAACGGGAGCGTGGTCCGTGATAAAAGAGTCAACAACTAATGTGACAACATTTTTGTTGGATTTAACCATCGCGTGATCTAAGCAGCTATTATTTCGCGTAGGGAAGAGGTGACCAGGTAGCAAGCCATACGAAGCAACTGTATTCAAATATAAATCCGAGTTGTTGTCATTGGTATTGGGTGCTATATTAATGTTTATGTCACCTAGTATAACAACAGTTTTAAAAGTATTAAGCGCGAGTAGGGTTGAATCTAAACTATCAATAAACTTGGTTAAATTTCGAGTGGAAGGTGAGCGATATACAGCTACTAGAGCCACTTCTGAAGGAAATTTAACAATTAGAGAGTTGGCGTCGATTATAATAGGTGTTTCGACTATGTAGCTTAAATCAATCCTAACATAAATAACTATGCCTTCGTTTTGGTTTTTATATTCTGTTTTGAAGGATTCAAAGCCAGGCATTGCGGGAAGTTGGGGACATTTACTTAACCAGCATTCAGACAATACAATACAATCAAATTTAATTTTAATTCTATCCAATAAAATAACTAGGTTATTATAGTTACAAATATTGCCTAGGCTTCTTATATTTAGGTGGAAAAATTTTAGGCTATTCACAGATTTAGATATATGTGAAACACATTCTTCGGGTGCGCAGAAATAAGAGTCTGAAACTGAAAGTTGATCTATATCATCTATAATCACAGAATGATCGTTATCCATTAAGAGTTTGCAAATGAAACATTGTGTTCGTGGTTGATGAATTAGATAGAAATAGAGATGGCAACCGAGACGGTTCTATGTTGGAGAACCTAGGTTTAACGTTCTTTCCTTCCAAAATAATATGATTTTTTTGATTTGTTGTGTGAGAGTGAGTGTGCATTAATTGACTATTAGTGTAATAATTGTGTAATGGTATGTGGTAGTGCTTCTTATGTGTGTAAGTAATGGCATTTGTTCCTAATATAAAAAAATATATAGTTTTTAACAAAAAGATTGAACTACAAACATATACGGTTAGTCATTTTAAATTTGTCACTTGTGGTAAGTCTGATTCTTCCTTGATAAGTATATGTTTCGCTCCTTCTTTCTCTCGTAGAAAAATCTTCCCATTGGTGACCCAGCAGTAACGGTAGTTATTGGTAGTGGCAAAGTCTTTAGCGAGAAATAGTAGCCGCTTCATCTTAGATGTCAGATTTTCTGACGCAAATATAGGTTTTACGGGGCCGCTAAATTTAAGTGTTTCAGTAGTCAGGCCGTTATTCCCTTTGTTATATTGTTTTTTAGTGGTATGTTGGTGCGTTGGTTGTTGGTGGAGTGTGGATCAGGTGGTAAAATCACAACACAGTCTTTAAGTCACCGTATAATGTCACAATAACACATATAGGTACATACACACTAAATACAGCACAGAAGAAATAACAGTCATAGAGAGAAAGAAAGAGTTCAAGAGCAAAGCGCGTAATATAACAGCGGTAGGCAATCAATCAATGTACGGAAGCGAGCGTCATGCACCGAGCGTCAAGCGTAGGTTCTGACTGGCGAGCCGCGCCGGCCGTTTGCCGTCGCCCGCGCAGTGTTGCGCGGCGCGGGGGGCTATAGTGGCTCGGGCATCTCCGCCTCGGGCCGCCGGCGAGGGGGGCTCCGCTCGGTAGCGAAGCCGTCCTCGACGATCGGCCGGGCGTCAGCTGTGTGGCGCGAGTTTGTGTGTACGCGGGTTCGAATCCGAATGTGTGAGTATGTGTGAATGTGTGTGATGTGTGAATGTTATGTGTGTAGGCAGTGTAGGTAGACCACACCACCCCCCTCCAGAGACCGTCAAGGGCGATACCAATCAGGAAACCTGACATTTCGTCCTGAGCGTGTTTTACGCGTAATGTCTGAAGGGTCATGTTCGTCGGCCAGCAAATAAGCCGGCTTAAGACGATCAATTGAGACCGTGACCTCTTTTCCTTTTATAGACAAT
Source organism: Hyles lineata (assembly GCA_030180105.1). Taxonomy (NCBI): domain Eukaryota; kingdom Metazoa; phylum Arthropoda; class Insecta; order Lepidoptera; family Sphingidae; genus Hyles; species Hyles lineata. Next base: position 189,016 of record JARJEE010000030.1, read on the forward strand.
TTAAAAACTTTGTCGTCCCGTTCAAGTACCTTATGCGGTCCAGTATATGGAGGCTGTAAGGAACCTCGTGATGCGTCTTCCCTAAGGAACACGTGATCACTGGTTCTAAGGTCCTTGAATATAAAAATTTTGTCCCTACAATGCCGTGAAGCTGGCGCGGGCTGAAGTTTTGCAGCGATCGAACGTAATCGCGCCGTGAAATTGCTTACATCCGTAGTGGCGTTTGCATCGCAATGAAAGAATTCGCCGGGAAGCCTCAAAGTTTCGCCATATAATAATTCGGCCGAAGACGTTTGAAGGTCCTCCTTATAGGCACTTCGTATTCCAAGCAGGACCCATGGTAAAGACTCGGTCCAATTATTTCCGTGGCACATTATGGACGCCTTGAGTTGTCTGTGGAATCTTTCCACGAGGCCATTGCACGCGGGGTGATATGTTGTCGTCCTTTTATGCTCGTATCCGGCTATCTTTGACAGATAACCGAATAGAGCGGACTCAAATTGACGACCTCTGTCGGTGACTACGGTCTCAGGACAGCCGAACCGAGCTATCCAACCCGATAGCAGAGCTTTTGCTGTTGTTTCAGCGGTAATATCTACTATCGGGATGACCTCTGGCCACCTAGTAAACCGGTCGATGGCTGTTAAGCAATATCTGTATCCCTGTGATAGCGGCAATGGCCCCACGATGTCTATGTGGATGTCCCTAAAACGACCACGAGGTAATGGGAATACGCCTATGGGTGCAGAAACGTGTCTGCTTATTTTGGCCCGTTGACACGAAAGGCATGTTTGTGCCCAGCGCCGACAATCCTTTCTTATCCCTGGCCAAACAAAACGCTCGGCAACTAGTTTTGCCGTCGCGTTGCCGCTAGGATGGCTTAAGGAATGTAGACAATCAAAGATTTGCTTCCGTAGCGACTTGGGTACAAAAGGCCTATGCGATGTTGTGCTGACGTCACAATAGATAAAATATTTGCTGTCACGTATTGGTGTCCTCACTAGGCGTAAAGAGGACTTTTCTTTAAGAAAATGCATAAGCTCTGGATCTGACGCTTGGTTTTCGGCGATAGTTACGAGGCTGACTGGAACTTGTAGCTCTTCCACCCTAGACAAAGTGTCGGCTACGACATTTTCGCTGCCGGATATATGTCTTATGTCGGTGGTAAATTGTGCTATGTAATCCAGGTACCTATACTGCCTAGGCGAACAGTTATTCTTCCGTTCGTGGAAGGCAAAACTGATCGGCTTATGGTCAGTATACACAACAAAATGTTTCGCCTCTAACATATGCCGAAAATGTTTAATGGCCTCGTAAATGGCCAATAATTCCCTATCATAAGGGGAGTAGTTTTGCTGAGCGGTGGTTAGCTTTTTTGAATAAAATGCTAATGGTTGCCACTCACTAGTTTTACGCTGTTGTAAAACCGCGCCTATGGCAGTGTTCGACGCGTCCGTCACTAGCGCCAACTCAGCGTGACAGTCTGGGTGAGCTAATAAAGCTGCCTTAGCCAAACTGTCTTTGCACTCCTGGAAGGCCGTAAGTTGCTCGCCAACAAGAGTGATTGACTGAGAGCTTTTTACTGCGCCTGTCAAAAGGGTGTGTAAAGGGGCTTGGATTGTCGCTGCTTTAGGCGTGAATCGCCTATAAAAGTTTATCATGCCTAGGAATCGTCTAAGTTGACGAACGTCTTTAGGCAATGGGAAATCTAAAATAGCTTGCACTTTGGATGCAAGTGGTTTGCTACCATGCTCGGATATATGATATCCTAAAAACTTAACTTCTGAGGCACCGAAAACGCACTTGGACGTGTTAATTAACATGCCGTATTCTTGTAGACGTGTAAATATAGTACGGAGATGTTCTTCGTGTGATTTTTCGTCCGGAGAAAAAATTAAAAAATCGTCCACGTAACAATAACAAAAATCTAAACCACGGGTCATTTCGTCCACAAAACGCTGGAACGTTTGACCGGCGTTCCTAAGCCCGAACGTCATATAGGGAAATTCAAATAACCCGAAAGGCGTTGTTATTGCCGTTTTAGGGATGTCCTCCGGATATACAGGTATTTGGTTATACGCCTTTACCAAATCTATCGTGCTAAATACACGGCAACCTGCTATACTATGTGCGAAATCCTGGATATGCCTTATTGGATATCTGTCCGGTATAGTACGCGCGTTGAGCCTTCTGTAATCACCGCAGGGACGCCAGCCGTTATTTTTGCTGGGCGCTAAGTGCAGCGGAGATGACCAAGGGCTCTCGGAGGGCCTAGCTGTACCGTTGGCTAACATGGCTTGAAATTCCTGTTTGGCGATCTTTAATTTGTCAGGTGCCAAACGTCGTGGTGTACAGGCAACCGGAGGGCCTGGTGTGGTCCGGATGTGGTGTTGTGTATTGTGCTGTGTAGTGCGTAGAGTGCCGGCTGGGCGCGTTATTGTAGGAAAATCGTTTAAGATTTTATGATAACGAGTCTCGCCAGTCGTAACCTTTACAGAAAATATGTTACTGTATTTATAAGCTGATAGAGCGCTAACTTTAATATTCGTAGTGTTATCTATCAGTCTATGGTTGCGGCAATCAACAATTAAATTATAAAATGATAAAAAATCTACACCTATAATACACTTAGTCACATCGGCGACTACGAAACGCCAAGGAAAATCTCGGCGCAAGCCGAAATCTACATTTAAATTAACAAAACCATACGTTTTTATCGGTGATCCATTGGCGGCGCGGAGCTCGTAGTTGTCTGGAGCGCGACGTTCACGAAGTAGAGAGCGCGGGTACACACATAAATCGCTCCCCGTGTCGACCAGGAATCGTACCTTGGTCCTCTTGTCCGTCACAAATAGGCGACCGGTATTCGGGCAGTCGTCAGCCGCCATTATCGACCGCCCCTGAAGTTTTCCTGCTTGTAGTCACAGGGTTCCATGCATTTGTGCGCTTTACCTCCAAATTTAGAGTGGTAAAAACAAATTGGAAACTTCCTGTAGCTTGATTTGGATCGTTTGCGAGGCCCACGGGAGCTACTGCGGTGTCTGTCGGAACTACGTGGTCGGTGGCGCCGCTCCGTGTTGTCCAACCTGGCGCTGAGGGTTTGCATCTGCTTGCGTAGTTCAGCAATCTCCTTCACCAACATGTCTTCTGTTGATGTAGATGCGACGGCTGCGGCATGGACTTGAGGAGTCGGAGTGACGATGTCCATTATTTTATCCGCCACCTCGGCTTGTACGTCCAACGATGCGGTTGAGTGCGCTGCCAGGACGGTCTGCACGTTTACCGGCAAACGACTGATCCAGATTGTTTGGAGATAATCATCTGGGAAGTCAGGTCCAGCCAAGCTTCTGAGATGCCTACAGAACTGCGAGGGCTTTCTGTCTCCGAGCTCCTCGTGTATCAGCAATTGTTTAATTTTGCTGGCTTTTGACGCTGACAATCGGTTGATAAGCTCTTGTTTTAATTTCTCGTACTTGTTGACCGTTGGGGGATTAATTATTACATCTTTGACTTCTTTTGAATATTGGTGTTCGAGATTCCCAATGACGTAATAAAATTTCGTCTGGTCATTACAAATATTTGCCAACGCAAATTGTCCCTCCAGCTGGGCAAACCATATTTCTGGTTCGTCGGGGTAAAAGGGTGGTACTCTGATGCCCACCTTAAATAATTCCGAGTGTGCGGGTGGTTGGTTGGTACCTGCTTGCGCTTCGTCCTTTTGACCTTGTCCGCTGACACGCGGCGGGTCGATGTCTCTTTTCGACATAGTTGAAGTGTTCCACGGGGTCACCAGTTTAGTGGTATGTTGGTGCGTTGGTTGTTGGTGGAGTGTGGATCAGGTGGTAAAATCACAACACAGTCTTTAAGTCACCGTATAATGTCACAATAACACATATAGGTACATACACACTAAATACAGCACAGAAGAAATAACAGTCATAGAGAGAAAGAAAGAGTTCAAGAGCAAAGCGCGTAATATAACAGCGGTAGGCAATCAATCAATGTACGGAAGCGAGCGTCATGCACCGAGCGTCAAGCGTAGGTTCTGACTGGCGAGCCGCGCCGGCCGTTTGCCGTCGCCCGCGCAGTGTTGCGCGGCGCGGGGGGCTATAGTGGCTCGGGCATCTCCGCCTCGGGCCGCCGGCGAGGGGGGCTCCGCTCGGTAGCGAAGCCGTCCTCGACGATCGGCCGGGCGTCAGCTGTGTGGCGCGAGTTTGTGTGTACGCGGGTTCGAATCCGAATGTGTGAGTATGTGTGAATGTGTGTGATGTGTGAATGTTATGTGTGTAGGCAGTGTAGGTAGACCACAGTTTAAACAACTTTAAGAACTTGATTTTTTGAAGGTTCGTCGAGAAATCAACTATTATTGTTCTGTTGGTGGCAGTAACAGGTCCTTTGCGATATATGTCTTTAACATCATGTGGTTGTAGCGGTATATTTACTATCGAACCTATTTTAATTATGTTGTTTATTAGGCATTCTTTTGTTTCTGACTTAGCTACGGGTACATTTCTGACCTCAATGCAACCTGATCGCGCATCAGTCACCTGATCATGAATCAGTATGTACTTCGTAAGTATAAACTGGCTGAGACAACACTGAATTCGATATGAAGTAGATAAACACGTGCCAGGGTCGTTGACTCGATTGGTTTCATCGTTTGGTCACGGGCGAGTGATAAACTGCAAATAATTTGCCCCTATCTCTCGGGGCCCGCAGCCGAGTCAACAAGAAACTAACTTCGTATTTTATATAACCTCTATGAAGTTATATGGTTAGTGCTTTGACTCCAGATAATAATTTTTAACAGCCTCCGTGGCGCAGTTGGTTAGACGCCGCCTGTGAAACGAGAGGCCGCGGGTTCGATCCCCGCACCGAGAGAAATGTTTGTGTGGCCCACAAATATTTCTTCCGGGTCTGGGTGTTTGTGAGACCGAAAAGTCTTTCGTAGTTCCTGATACCCACGACACAAGACTTGATCTTAGTGTGGGGTCAGGACTATGTATGTGACTGTTGGGTGTTAAAAAAAAAAAAAAAAGATAATATTTTTTTGCTTGTTGAAAAATTATATTATGTACATACAAAATATTTTTAATTATATTGAAGATCATACAATGAGGCAATAATAAAACGGAATGTCAAATGTCCAATCTTTTCTCACTCGTTTTCGACTAGTCCCTTCCAATCCCGTCCCGTTTCGTCCCGTTCCGTCCCATTCCATACTATCCAATCCCACTCTATGGTATCACATGTTATAAAATAATAAATAAAATGTGCATGCAATCATTATTATTATTAAAAATAAAATGCAAGATATTCTGGTTGTTCCAGAACTAGATGATAAAACAGTAACGGGAGATAGACCAAACTATAATGGCATAATAACAAACATAATTATAGTGCTATCCCATGTACTTTTCTCAGAAACAGCCATTCTAGTAAACATAAAAAATAACTATTTTGACCAACAGTTTGTAGCATTGCGACGAGCGATTTGCATATTATTTTATTATCATAGTTTATATAGTTTGGTCTATATCCCGACACGGGTTTATCGCATAATTCTGAGACAATCTGTATTTAAAGTTTAAAAATGGTAGGTACATCTGATAGATATTTCAATTGCGGGAGTAAACTTTATTCTTATAACTATATTCTTGGCTCGCGCGCCGCTCGTATTATTTTGCTGTCAAATTGGTTGAGCAATAAATGGAAGACTCAAATGATAATATTTTATCTCAGGCAGTTTGATTCATTGTTATTATTTATCGTCTAGTTGCAGTCCATATAATCAAGAATGCACGCTTTCTTGTGGTTCTCATACATTGAATCAAGAGAGTTGAATGTAAGTGTTAATTTCGTCCCAAAAATGTTATTTGGAAGTTGACTGTGTTTTTAGAAGTACTTGATATACTTGTAGTTTTTATAAACAATGTCATTTTTGCAGTTTGTACTTAAATGTTTTGTCCATACAAAGAAAAATTTCACTTAAAATTGATCATGTTTGTAACTAAAGAACATTGAAAGTCAACAGCTTTGTATCAAATGTATGAAAAGGTTCAACTCAACACCATTTAAATAAGGACTTGTTCAAAGTAATTTAACAAAATCAATATGTATAAACTCACGCCTTTTTCCCACGAGGGGTAGGCAGAGGTGCTACCAGGACATCTACATTTCACCTTTTATACTCCGTCCCACGATGTGATGGGGGCGGGCCTATAATATTTTATTGCAATAACTTTAAAATAACGTCAACAAACTATTTCGTAACTTAATTTAAAAACTTTCTGATAGAATAAATCAACTTATTATATTAACAATGGATTTCAATTCTCTTGATTCGAAAGTTTGCATTCGTTTAAATATACAGCAACTTTATACCAAGAGATAATAGTAGTCCTTGATTTGTTTTTTATTCTTTTCTTGTTTTTGTTTACGTATGTGTAATAATATAAGTGTGGTGTACTCCTTAAAGCATATGCATCAGAATTTAACTATAGTAAAGAATGTCTTAGTTGTGATAATGCATATACCGTTGGAGAACCTTAATTTAAGGAAACAAAAGAGATATATCCAAAATAACACGTCACTTATAAATAAATGTTACCCAAAACAAAATCAATTTTAAGGACATCCATCATACGACACAAAATTTTCTCGTTTATTTTGTATGCAACAAACAGTGGCTTCTACCAGTTTATTTGTTTAAATGATTAAGTAGAATACAGGTCGCATTTTACCCTGCGTCGTGCGGGACCTATAAATCTCCGTCAGACAACGTTTTACATCGCTATACAAATTTTGGTCCAACAAACATTTTTCGTTAGACGGAATCCACGGTAGAAATTCGTGGAGTAATTTATTTTAAACGTTTTATTTTATGTTGTCTGAAGTTTCACTCAAAACAAAATAAATGTGGGAGATGGAAAATGACTGTGGGTATTTTGACAAGATAGGTACCCGTGACCGCTATCTATAAGTTATCTTGCCAGTAATTTATTAACTGTAGAGTTGTGTTTCGTTGAGTGAGTGAGATTACTAGAAATCACAAAAAAACCTTTTTTCCTCACCTTTGTTTAAAGTTCCGCTTTTCAATAATCTTCATGCATTGTAATCGTTTAGTGGAGTGATGTTTATTTACAATCAAGTTACCCAATTTAATTCTTCGGATCAATGCCATATTATATGTGTATATTTTTTTATTGCATTGATTGGCGAGACGAACGTCGAACATGCCGTTCGCCTGATGGTTAGCGATACGACCGCTCATGAACAGTACCGAACCAAAGAACACCTTCAATACAAAGCAATGCTTGGCATTCCACTGCGCTCGCCATCCTGAGACATAAGATGTTAAGTCTCAATATGTCTAGTAGTTATTCTGGCTACTATGTCCTTCAATCTGAAACTCAATAGTGCCTTTAAACTGATGCTGGCGAGAAAAATAGACATTGCAGTGGTACCTATCCAGGCGGCCTCTCACATATGAGAGATCTAGTACCAGTAGGTATAATATATAATTATCTTTACAACCACAGGAAATCAACTTTTGAGTAAAGTCTCTCCAATGGATTTTAGTGGCTTATTTAAAGTTGCATGCAAGGATGTCGTGCAAGCTTTAATAGATCACAGAAAGAATAGATCACACGTCAATAAAAAATATATGTACAGAAAATATGTATGTACTGTAAAACCAGATAACAATTATAATAATAAATTAGCTGACCACAGTGGATTAATGAATCAATTACTGCGCTGTAAAATCAGTGATTTTAATTAGGTGGTTGTTCCAATTTACCAATAATATATTTAAAATTCACCTGATTTATTGGCACAGTCAGTTAGGAATGTTTATCGTGTTTTCTGCTCCACTGAGTCTTGGTATATCATTACGCCGAAAACACAAGGTAATTTCCAGCTGGGAGCAATGAGAAATAGTTATGTAGGTAATCTACAGTAATTATTAATTCGACAGTGAATTAATGAGGATTAACTTCGTCACGAGGGACTCATAAGTTACCTATTACATTGCAAATGGAAATAATTTCATGAAACTTGCTATAATATAGTATCGTGAAACTTCGGCGACTTTTGTTCCTTAAACGGAGACACCGTTAAAGGGACAAAACTAGTTACAAAAATTTTATTTCTTCAAAAATTGCACGCATCACAAAACTATATTATTGATACGTAATAAAATTATTCAATGTGTTGTAAAACTTTACTTTTATATAGTAGAAGTCACACCATTAATACCTATTACTAATTTCGTATATTTAATTCAGATGAACGTACACTTCCATACATCCACTCAAGAGCCAATTAAGGAACTCAAAACAGCCATCAGTTGAATATACCGAAGCGCGCGCCGAGAATTATGTTTTCATTAAATGAGCGGAAATTAATACGCGATTGCTTTTGCGTATTTTTCCATATTATTTGATTTCGAACATAAGAGTGAAGCGAACTGAATGGAAAAACATCCCGTAGTTATGAAAAAAAGTATGAAATGAGGTCGTGTCGTGAAAGGGATGATTAAATAAATAGCTGCACTGTAGAGCGGCGCTGCGAATGGGTAAAATCTTTGGCGGTGACGACGCAGGTTGCATCCTGAGACGGTTTAAAGGAACGTTTCCGAGAGCTTCCCGCACGTAAGCGAAATACTTTGCGATAAAATCGATAGCATCCATCTATACATGAAGACATGTCTCAAACTTTAATTCACAACGTTCTTAATTGGAATCTAGAAATGACATAAATATTTAAATTAAATATTTTTCGGGCAAAGTGATATTGGATTTTTATACTCATTATCAGCCTGGAGTCAAAAAAATGTGCAAGATAAGGCCATGTGCGAAATGTGGGTATCCTGGCACCTCTGCCCACCCCTTCTGGGAAAAAGGCGAGAATTTATATATGTATGTACAGCCTTTGTCACTCAGAGACAATAGATCTTGATTTTCTAATGCTAAGTTTTCAAAGCTTATATGCAACCCATATGGATAGCCTTTAGCCGTAGCGCAGTCGGTTAAGACGTCGGCTGTGAATTCTGCAGATTTGATGATTGTATTATTCACAAGCATTTAGATCCGGTCTGGGCTTTTATAAAACTAAAGTCTCTCATAGTTTGTCATAATTCACGGCACTAGATTGGTATCTTAATATAGAGTTAGGAATAAGCGAGTGACTCTAAGGTTTATACAGGATATGTCCAGACTGCGGCCGTTTTAGTGACTACAGACAAAATACAACTAAAAAATTCGCAAAAAACAGTATTTTTTATGTTATGTTTCAAATATCATCGTGTTTTTTTATTGCATTGTGTCTGAACTCACTAAATCTCCCGCCTCGCTTCATTTTCGGTCGGTATGGATATACCCGCATATTTAATTAAAAATTTCGTATTTACACGTCTATGTACCCAGGGACCATCGAAACGTGCATAACAAATATTCGGCATACGTATTCCTATCTGAATGGTACAATAACCAAGTATGGTGAATCCTCGCGGACCTAAAGTCGCTCGTACTTGACGCTCGCTTTTCAAGTTAATTTGCATTCAGCGCACGAATCAGCTCACAATTGTGTTATATCGGCGGGAAGATTCACGCGGCGCCGAGTGCGGCTGAACGAATTGAGGAGGTATGTGTTGCTTATTTAGTATGTTTGTACAAACTGTGTATGGGGAATATTATTAGTTTTCATAGTAATTGTTATTTATATTAACATTTATTGTGGTAAAGTTACGCACTTAAGTAGTGAAGGAACACATCGTGAGGAAACCTATCCAAGCTATACCATAGCGATTTATAAAAATTTCTATGGTGTGTAAGTCCGCCAACCCGCACTAGGCCAGCGTGGTGGACTATATGGCCATGACTATATCGAGAGTGGTTAACTCTCAATCGTACTATCGATTGTAGAGTAGGCCCGTGCCCTGCAGTGGGACGTATATGGGCTGATACATTTCATACTTATGGTAAAGTTAAAGTGGACTTTAAAGCATGGAAAACATTTTCCTATTTTTAAACGTTACAATCGACAACATTTACTTTTAAATTATACGAGAGGCTACTAATGTGCTACGCCAAAAGCTACGCTAACTGCTACGTAAAGAGCTACCCTAACTGCTACGTAAAAAGCAACGCCAACTTCCCACATTTATGTTTCTTAAAAGTCTACAATTACAATGTATATTTTAAAACACTCAAAACTTGGTACGTAAAACTGGCTAAGGTATAGTTTACGAGAAAGTTGGAGTGTGTAATGCGCCCGTGTGATTCCGCAAGTGAAACTTTCAGCAAATAAAAGAAATAAGCGCAATCTTAGTTTAATCAACTGCCCGCGTTCGTTAGTGGATGAGAGGAAATTTAACCGGTATAGAAGGTATCAAGGGTATTACCCGCCCATTTAGTTAAGTAAGAGAACAGGGGGTGTAATGGGTATGCCGATGACGTCATTCACCCAGATATGTTCGCTATGTCCCGCATAATGGGCCGCTTATACCCTTTGTTGCAATCACGAACTTGAGCGGAATGTATGGCCATTTGAAGTAATGAGTTTGCTTAATTAAATTATAGTGTACGATAGCGTTGTTGCGAGCGAATTGGATTAACAAAATTAATGTGGTATGTTTGAGTACCGAGGACAACCCGCCAACATTTCGAAGTTAATGGTGTATGAGTAATGTAACAATCTTTTATTGTATTTAGTATAATTATATGCCAACCCGCACTAGGCCAGCGTGGTGGACTATATGGCCTAACCACTCTCAATCGTACTGTAGATTGTAGAGTAGGCCCGTGCCCTGCAGTGGGACGTATATGGGCTGATACGGATACGGATAATTATATACATCCCTATATACATATCCAAGAAACATAATATACATCAACGTGTTTATTCGAAGAATAACTAGTGACATAATAAAAAGCTTTTAACGTTAAACATTCATTGAATTTCGCAAACAGTTTAATGTACATAAATAGTTTTTAAATGGACAAGGTAAAGCTTTCACGGCAAAATGTGCATTAAACACATCACAGAGTAATGAGAGAGCTAAAAGCCCTCCAATAACCGCGAGAAGGTTTTTACAGGCGGTTGTGGTACCTGTAAATGTATGCTTATATAAGATCAAACAACGTATTGGGAGGGTAAAACCGAATGATGACCCATTTGGGTGAAGGCTAAACCGCCAAACCGTATTGGGCCGTATAAACTGTGATTAAAAATCACTGACTTTCCGAATTTAAAGACGAAATATTTTTAATAATCTATGCCTTGATTTATACTAGGTGATATTGATATATTAAATAGATAAAAATAGGAATTTTTATTAGTAAGAAATCGCGAAAAATTTAATTTTAATTTTTTGTATGGCCACTCCTTATTAGTGCGAGTATCTTTTTTTACAAGCTTTTCACAAGATAATATGTGGTCTATCAATAAGCCTAATATTTTTAGTTTATTAAAATGCCTATTCTCCTATAAATAAATGGCCTAAGTCAGGTTGTGGGCCATACAATTAATTATTAATCAAATTATACTACTAAAGACCAAAAAGTCATGTCTCCCGCACTTGTAAATACTGTACGAGTATAAAGGCAGGGAAAAAATAACGAATATAAAATATGTACATACCTGCGTGCGGCGGATGCACACCGTCTCTTCAGGGTTGAGGCCGGCACCCAGCGGGATCTCGCACACCACCTCCACGCCCTGCCGACAACGTATAACACAATCACCATTATGATTCGCCATAGGAAATCCACTTGTAAAACTAGGTCTCCCGCATGGACTTCCATAGTGACGTATTGGAGGCGGTTTGCATCCAAAAATACCTCGTGCCTTCTTTCCAACACAGAAAATATGTAAAGGATAATTTGCCATGCCAATTCTTTAAAATTAAAAATTAGTTTACGTTTTTCAGTCCATAAGAAAGTGCGTAGTGGCCTGTTGGTAAACGGACCAGACGCGGCTGCCAACATGTTCACGGTGGTCGCGGGTTCAAATCCCAGAGCATACCTCTGACTGTTCGGAGTCATGTGTGTATTGATAGTCAATCACCACGCACTAAAACGGTGAAGGAAAACATCGTGAGGAAACCTGCATACCATAGTGGTTTATAAAAAAAAATCTATGGTATGTAAGTCCGCCAACCCGCACTAGGCCAGCGTGGTGGACTATATGGCCTAACCACTCTCAATCGTACTGTCGATTGTAGAGTAGGCTCGTGCCCTGCAGTGGGACGTATATGGGCTGATACAGACAGTCCATAAGCGAGTTTAACATTAACTTGTCGGCGAAAGATAATATTTGACTACTTATATTCCTACTAATATTCTAACCTAGTTATGCAACTATATTATAGTATAAGGCTGTGTTTTTATTGTTGCGGAGATGGGTGGAGCGGAGACAAGATTTGTTAGAGTCGATTCTCGATCCATTTCTCGTCTCTGTTTCAATTCAATACAAATTATTGATTGCGGTTCAGTTATAGCCGAAATACGAGGAAATGTATCAGATTTTTTTATAGGTTTAAAGTTAGATGAGCGAGAATGGAGCCGACAGCCCGTTCGTTACTTTGATTGATGAATGAGGATTGACTGCAGAATATCTGTTAATTGTGTCAATTGCGGGAGATATCTGTCTGCCATTTTAAGCTATCACGAGGCAAACTAAAGAAAAGCCTAATTAAGAAGACACATCTACGCTTTTATTCTCTTTTCTTTGTCTTAATAAAATCGCAGCCTTATACCGACTGTAATGGCATAACCGTTCATTAGTTAATAAAAGTAACAGTTACGCGAACAATTAAATTGCACAATGGACGCTTTGGAGATAAAGTTTCGTATAGCTGCTGCGATAAAAGACAGTATTTAGTATTCCCAGTAGAATCGATAAACAAGTGACCTGGAAAATTTCTATTAATTCTGTGGAGGTTTCGTCGAATTCCAGTGATTACGGAAGCTTCTGGATTTTTATTCAGATTGCTCTTTATGCTTAGCATTCGCTATGTTCAAAGGAATTTGTAGCTGTGAGGAAATTCTGATAACACATAATTTCGGAATGTTTATTGGAATGTTGCTCGTTTATAGAATGTCATTTAACAATTGCCAGGTATTTACCTGAACATTTACTTTTTCTGGCAGTACTAGTGGTCGAGGGGATACATAATTTATTTACAGAGAGCATTGTAAGCCTTCTTGGTCAACATATTAAAGGGTATAGTATATTTATAGGATATATCAATATGCTCAAAATGAGCATATTTTTTAAAGCATCATGGGGCTTTTCACCTCAAATTATTACTAATATATTATATGCTTCTTAGTTCGTACTTACTAACACATAAAGACGACAATATTTTCTACCAATCGAGCTCCGTACTCGACCGTCAACTAACTAATATTAATTAGGCAAATAAGTTTGTTCTTCTACCTTCGCCTGGGTTTTACGAAGTAAAATAATCAAGTTCTAATGAGAAGACAATAAGACTCGGTCCTTGATGGAAGAACTTTGTACTTTACTAACTAGTTTTGTTTTATTTATAATTTACTATTAGGCAAGAAAAGTTTTACTTCTCGGTAATTTATATCATCAATATTTCTACAAAAAAGTTACAGGTGTGCTATTTCAGGAAATAAATGAATGAGGTCATGTTAATAAAATATTTCTGTAACAAAAACCTACCTTATTACAATTAAATTATCCATCATTAATAAGCCATAATTAAATGGCGGGTGGCCTGTTTGGTAAACGGATCAGACGCGGCTGCTAACATTTTCACGGTGGTCGCGGGGACGTATATGGGCTGCTATAGAAGTTATTATTGTCATGTAAAAAGTAACCTGTTTTAGTTGTTACCCTCAAACATTGATAAAATCAACATCCAAAAAATTCCAAACCCATATAAAGTTTTGTAATTTATTAAAACAATTTATATAGTCTAGCCCTTAATGTGTATCTTCTCTAACTTCAGTGTAATCCTATGGGAATTTCCATCTCATCAATATGGTATCAGTAACATTCCGTGTAAATGTACAATAGACTAATACGGAGCAGATATTAATGGTATGTAGGGCACGCTCTGTTAAAGGGATATTAATGGATGGTGCGTGCGCGAATACATCACTAAGCTATTAAGAATACACGAGACGAATAAAATTTATGAGGCCTTTTGGCCCACTACAACTCTAATTTAGGTCATCTTTGCAGCCTCATCGTCATCTGACAGCCTCCGTGGCGCAGTTGGTTAGACGCCGACTGTGAAACGAGAGGTCGTGGGTTCGATTCCCGCAACAAGACAAATGTTTGTGAGGCCTACAAATATTTGTCTCGGATCTAGGTGTTTATGACACCGAAAAGTTTCTAGTAGTTTCTAATACCTACGATACAAGACTTAATTGATCTTTGTGTGGGGTCAGGACTATGTATGCGTCTGTTGGGTGTATTTATTATTATTATTTACTAGTATGAAAATATTTACGTACAAAAATGAACACAACTTAAGAAAAGAAGTAAGAGGATTTTGATGTTAAAATCCAAAAACTTAAAGAATATTGAGTCAACTCATAGATTTAGGTGAAGCTTGTGTGACTTATGCAACGTGTAGTGCTGGGTTCGAAACCGAAATCAGCCACTCCGCTTCGCTTAGTAATATCGGCTTGAGAAATCTCTTACGAGTTGCCGGGGACACAAAATTTGTACTATCTCATCCTCTAATACGTCTTGGGTTAGAAACACGGCAATGCAATGTGGATGCCACTAGTCGCAGTTTTATCTGCCCTCTTTTGTTACATGCGTATTTTAGTGAATAAAATAAAAAGTAGTTCACGTAATATTGTATACAATAAGGGCTTTAGCACAGTAGCTGAGTACGCACTCCACAGACCTCGCTTTAAGCCCTAGTGTTTGCTACGTTCTGAGCGATGATTGATTATAAATTACTTGTGAACTGTTCTGAATTCAACTAAGCTGCAAGTCCTGTATGATCACTGTGTTGTAAACTTGTTTTGAAAAGAGCAACGCTAGAGTTTCTTGCCCGTTCTTGTCTGGAGAAAATAGCATTGGGAAAAATTACTGAATGTAAATAATGTATGACTATTTATGGATTATATAAAGTATTTTCATTTAATTATTTTATTTATTTTTATCGTTATTGTACATACATATTTTATACACTAAAAGAAAAACAAAACCAATTGTAGCTATATTTAAAGTAAGTACAATAGGCGGCCATATTGCACTAGGCCATCTCTTACAGGCAACCCTTGGATGAAGATAAGGGAAAGGAGGGAGAAAGAGGACTCATTGGTGTATAGTAAAAAAAATATATAAGTAGTCTAGTATTGAATGTTGCGTGAGATCGATTGATTGCGAACTCAAACTTATTTCGTTGCCACTCATACTTAACTCAAATGCGAATAGAACGCCAAACATGTGTACGTGTGCTCTTACAAAGAAACAAGAGGTTAATTCAAATAAAAAACTAATAATTGAATTACAGATTCCTTTTAATCAGAATTGGGCTTGTGTAGGAGTCCAAAGGCAAGAAGTGGATAGTAAAGGCTGATATAGAAGAGAAATGATACTCTGATTATGACTTTTTTCTTATGAGTTTATTAATATGTAATCGAATATTTTTGCTTAATTTGTTTTGACCTGCTTGACCTGACCCTACACTAAGATTGCGGATCGAGTCTTGTGTCGTGGGTATCAGGAACTACGAGAGACTTTCCGGTCTCACCAGCACCCAGACCCGAAATAAGTATTCGTGGGCCGCACAAACATTTATCGCAGCGCGGGAATCGAACCCGCCGCCTCTCATTTCACAGACGGCGTGATACCCACTGCGTCACGGAGGCTGTATAAGTATTTACATCACGAAAAAATAAACTTACAACTATAAAATTAAATAAAACTCAGATCCAGCGTTGCAGACATGTTAGCTACGTGTAATTTTGTACATTTCTCTTAAACATTGTTATTGCTTCCGAGAAACGATATTAAAATCATAAAACTAATACACTTTGTAATGGAATAATGAAATACTTAAGTAAAATACATTTTAATTAAAACAAATCACAATTATGTCTTCATTGTGAGCTTTCTGTAGTCAATAATTCCAGCCTACACCTTCCTGTGAAAATCCAGTAATTGTTGACTCAATGCTTAATAATACTCTTTCATTGAGATATAATAAGCTTTATGCTTTCTTCTATTGTTTTAATCGACGGACTTGTAAATAAAGGTAGCTGTGACGACACAATACATGGTATTTAATAAAGATCGGCCTTTTCAAGCATTATTAATGAATAAAATACTTTCAAGGGTAAAATCTACTGGTGTTTTTTTTAATTTCCGTTTCTGTCAGATGATATAAGCGAGGAGTGATATAACGAAATAAGGAAAAGCGATATTGTTGTTTTGATAAACACATCTCAGTGAATTATAGGCTTAAAATGTTTTAGGGTACGGAAAATATTTGAAACAATCTAAAAATTACTTTATGGCCAGTGTAGCCGAGTAGTAATCGCTATCTTTGATTAACTTATTTTTTTTTTAAACTGGCTCGGCATAATGACTACACTGCGCCTGATGGTAAGCCCAAATGCCGTCCAGTCAGAGGCGTTATGCTGATCTAATGTGTTACTCCTTTCAATTTCTATACAAACATAAGCACACCCTTAGAGTAAGGCAAAGTTCGTAATAGTACGAATATTTCACTAGTATTATGCTAACTGGTTACGCCATATTTTTACATTTCGATACAAGGTCATCGTTCATTTGACGGTGTCTCGTACCGCCATTTTATATGCATTTCACGCGCAGTTGGCAGTATTGTAGAATCCTTACTATCCAACATTCCCGCTCTTTCCTTCTCCCTCTAACGCACGCTTTACCGATATATTCTGTACTCTTCGCGCGTAACGTCGCGCGGGGACCACGGGGACGCGCTAGCGCACCCCCAGTTCCGCAACTTCGCTTCGATCCGCCGCACGCGCCGCACACGCACTCGTGTTATGTAAGTGTTCCCGCCGCCGCTAACCCTGCATGTGCATATGGCGCCCCGCTAATCCGCGAATAAATAACTAATCGCACGCCGCTTAAATATTAACAAATAATAAATAAGGACTGAGGACCGCAAAGTTGATGCCGGCATAGCTATTTAGCACGGGACAAGCCTCTGTTTGTGTGTGTCGCGTTACTTGTTGCTGCGTCGACGCCATCACGCCGGGACTGCGCGCCACACCGCCACCGCATGGCACGTCGTTCTTTCCGCCCGCACCATTATTTGGCCACTTCGAACCGGATTTATTGTCGAGACTATAGTTTAGTCTAACTTAATTTGCACACGACGTGCCATATTTCGTTTCGAATAGCATTCCCGCGTCCGTTAATCGGTTTTAAAGAACTTATTATTACTTCATAATGCCGCGCTCAAGGACAAAGGGCGCCGAATCACCCGCGCACGACCTTGAGCTTACTTTATTGGAAAGAAAACGGGACACATATTTTTCTATCTTACAAAATGTTTTCGATAACTCTCAAAAGGCGTTTACTAGTGAGGATTGCATGGAAGCATTTCTGAGTTCGGTAGGATCGATCGACAGGTTGTCCGAACAATTCAGAGATGTCGTTGATGATTATAACCGCGCTTTGCTCAAGTCTGATCCCACTGTTAAACCCGACTTTCAATGTTTAATTGCTTTTGAAGATCTATACTGCCGCATAAAACGCGTCTTAGCGCGTGTTGAATCCACCCATTCGGGAGTGGACACGTCTCCGAGTCGCAGCATTTTAAAACATAAAAAACCATATTTGCCGCCGCTAGAAATAATGTCATTTGATGGTGATATTCGAAACTGGCCTTTATTTTACGCAAGCTTTAAATCTATTGTACACGATAATTCAATGTTAACGGATGGTGATAAGTTATATTACCTAATTAGTAAACTTTCACAAAAGGCTAAACACGTGTTCTCGGGTATTACGCCGTGCGCAGAAAATTATAAAATAATATTGCAGTGTCTCATTGACAGGTACCAAGACACTCGTACACTCGCGTCCACTTATTTAGACCAAATGTTTAACTTCCAAAATATTGGTTCCGCCTCAGCGTCTAAGTTCCAAGACTTTTTGGAACAGTTTATTACCGCGGCAAGCGCTTTAAAAAACTTGCAACTGGATGATTTGGCAGACTTCATGCTTTTACACCTCGCCTTACGGAGGCTCGACTCTGAGACGGTACACGCCTTTGAAGAAAGATACCGCGATGTAGAAATACCTACATTCCTTGACTTGAACGATTTTATTCGCAGTCAATTTAAAATATACACTAACACGCAAATAAGTTCGGCCGCTAACAATACTCCGCGAAGAAATAATGTTATTAGAAATAAACCCCGTAATCACGTACCTAACCCGCAGGCCTACACGCTGGTCTCATCACCTAGACGTAAATGTCTATGTGATAATTTTGTTCACGCTCACTTGTTTAAATGTCCTAAATTTAACCAATTTACTACGCCTTCCGCACGATTTAAATGCGCTAAAGATTACAACGCGTGTATAAACTGCCTTAGTTTATCTCATAAATTACGAGATTGTAAGTCCAATTCCACATGTCGAAATTGTAATTCAAAACATCATACGTTGTTACACTTTAACAAAACAGTTTTGCAAACACAACGTAATGCAGTAACTTTGCCCGCACCGGGAGTCGAAGCCGCTACTCTCGCCTCCGCAGCTCGCGCTAAGCCTATCGCGCGCGCCCCACATATCGAAGCGTCATCGATGCCCGCCGACGTGGCGCGCGACGTTGCATCGCTGCACATCGCTGCGCCAGTATCGAACGCCAACGCTGTTGATCACATTAACGAGCGATCTACGCAGTCCACCATATTGTTGTCGACGGCTCAAGTAGTCGTGTATGATATTCAAGGTCGGGCCCATTTTATTAAATGTTTACTTGACTCTGGTTCGCAAAGTAATTTTATTACATCGGAATGTTGTGCATTGTTAGGTTTGAATTACAATAAACATACGCAAACCATAGTACGTGGTTTCGGTGGTATAGAAAAAGGTATTAGAGGTTCCGCGCAATTTAAAGTATTCTCGCGTTATAATAATAATATTTGTTTCGACGTATCCGCACTTGTTGCCGACCGCATCACGGATAGTGTACCTTCGGTTCCCGTTGATAGAACTT
This sequence comes from Hyles lineata, assembly GCA_030180105.1. Taxonomy (NCBI): domain Eukaryota; kingdom Metazoa; phylum Arthropoda; class Insecta; order Lepidoptera; family Sphingidae; genus Hyles; species Hyles lineata. Next base: position 208,232 of record JARJEE010000030.1, read on the forward strand.
TATTCGCGCATTACATAAATACGCTGCCGCTCGCAGACGCTTCTTTCGCCACACCGTCAGAGGTACATGTGCTTCTCGGCGCTAATATTTTCCCACATTTGTTGTTGCCGGGTACTGTTAACAGTATGAATGGCTTACCGCCCGCAATTAATACAATTTTTGGTTACGTACTAATGGGTTCCGCTCCGATTTTGATACCTAGAAAATCGAATTTAAGGTCGACGTCGGCTTGTTGTACCGTCATCGACCAGACTTCTTTGGACCTCCTTCTTAAAAGATTTTGGGAACTCGAGGAAGTCTCCGCTCCGCCCGCCCACAGTCAAAATTACCTTGAATGTGAGAATCATTTCCAAGCCACCACTACGCGTGATACTAGTGGTAGGTACAAAGTCGCCTTACCGTTTAAGGATGACGTATATAATTTAGGTAATTCATTTAACACCGCACACAGACGCTTTCTTTGCTTGGAACGCAAGTTGCAGTCTTCGCCTACGTTGCGCTCCGCTTACGACGATATAATTCGAGAATACGTTGCCAAAGGCTACGTTACCGAAATAGGACCTGTTGATAATGTCGATTTCGCCGCATCTTATTTCGTACCGCACCATTGCGTGCAACGTGAAGACAAGTCAACTACCAAAGTTCGCATGGTATTGGATGCCAGTTGCAAGACTAGTTCTGGGCTATCCTTGAACGAAGTTTTGCATTCAGGACCCAATCTTCAAGGTGACTTAAATTCTATACTTCTTAATTTCCGCCTTTTCAAAATTGCTGTTTCCGCCGATTGCCGCCAGATGTTTTTACAGATTCTTATGAACGAATCCGATCGTAAATTCCAGCGTATTCTTTTTCGCTTCAAGGTCACTGACCCTGTGTCAATTTTTGAATTTAACCGCGTATGTTTTGGAATGAAGTCAAGTGTTTTCCACGCCGTCCGCGTCGTCAGACAGCTGATAGCAGACGAAGGACACAAATTTCCCGTAGCAGCCGCAATTGCATCCAGCTCAACTTACATGGATGATGTATGTTTCAGCATAATGGCCGCCGATTCGTTGCAGGATGACGAGTCTGCTGCTGCAGATGCCTGCATCCAGCTTATAGGATTATTTAAGTCCGGTCAATTTGACCTTGTCAAGTGGTCTAGTAATTCCGCCGCAGTTCTGCGTGAAATACCCGCTTCGCATCGCGCTTCCTCTTGTCTCGAAATTGATAGGAGCGCCATACCGCATAAAATTTTAGGCACGCATTGGGATAGTTCCGACGATGTTTTCACGTTTAAGGTCACCGCGCCTGAGCCGGGGTGCACCAAGCGTAGCATTCTCTCCGCAGTAGCCCGTTTGTGGGATAATTTGGGTTTAGTGGCTCCCGTCATTTTGTATGCCAAACTTCTCATCAGAGAACTTTGGATGGCAAAATGCGACTGGGATGACGCTCCTCCAAAACGCATCGTAACGCTCTGGGCGCAGTTCTGCAATGAACTGCCCGCCTTGAATGGTATACGTATACCGCGACATTTGGGTGTAGTTCAAGGTTGCACCGTTAACCTGCTGGGTTTTGCTGACGCTAGCGAACGCGCTTACGGCGCCGTAATATACATGCAAACCGTAGTAGACTGCAATAGAAAGGTCGTACTTGTCTGTTCTAAGTCTAAAGTCTCACCGCTTAAAACTGTTTCCATCGCTAGGTTGGAGTTGTGTGCAGCAGTTCTTCTATCCGCACTCATGAAGAAGGTTATCGACTTATTTGAGCCGCGTTATAAAATTACAAACATATTCGCATTTACCGATTCGAAGGTGACACTGTGTTGGATCAACTCTTCTCCGCACCGTTGGCAGACGTTTGTCGCTAATCGAGTAGTTAAGGTAATCGACAACGTGCCTGCCAGCTGTTTCCATCACATAGCGGGAATTGAAAACCCTGCTGACTGCCTATCTCGTGGCCTATCGCCCGCAGCACTTATTGATCATCCCTTATGGTTTTCGGGACCGTCATGGGCTTGTAAGGATCCTTCAGAGTGGCCTATCGCAACGTTTGATAAAAATGATGTCGAAGACATACCTGATTCAAAACCGTTGGTACATGCTGTAACCACACCCGCTGTCGATTCGTTAATTTACTCACTCGCGCTTCGCACTTCTTCTTGGTCTAGATTATTACGCATAATGGTTTATGTTTATCGTTTTTCGAAATTGTTACCGCGTCGACTTTTCGTAACTGCGTTTGATTTAAATTACGCTGAAAATAAAATCATACTCGCTCTTCAACGTGTTTATTTCACCGATGACATAATTAAACTGTCAAACAAACAGAATTGTTCACCCGCTTTGCAAAGGGTAAGTCCATTCTTGGACAATAATAATATAATCCGCGTCGGTGGCCGTTTGTCGAATGCGGTCGTCGACTATTCGCAGAAACATCCGTGTGTGCTGCCACGCCGCGATCACATAGTTGATTTGATAGTCGATTATTATCATAGAAAATATTTACACGCTGGTCCTGAACTTTTGATGTCCATAATTAGACGTCGCTTTTGGATAATTGCCGCTCGGCGAGTTATTCGTCACCGCATATATAAATGTAATACTTGTTTTCGGGCCAAACCGCGTCCATTATTTCCTATGATGGCTGAATTACCCGCTTACCGCGTCAACCAGGTAGACAAACCCTTTTCACATACGGGTTGTGACTACGCAGGTCCTATAAAATACACACCCGTGCGTGGCAGAGGCGTCAAGAGTCGCAAGGCCTGGCTCTGCATTTTCACGTGCTTAACTACGCGTTGCTTGCACATTGAAATAGCTTCGGACCTAAGTACGGTCAGTTTTCTCGCCGCACTAAAACGTTTTCTTTCGCGCCGCGGTCCTGTTCAGTGTTTGTACACTGACAACGCTACGAATTTTGTCGGTTGTAGATCATATCTACGCGATCTTTACAAATTCCTCGACCATTATCGCCCGCACCTTGAAGGTGAACTATCTGAAAGTCGTATTGACTTCAAGCAGATTCCGCCTGCTAGCCCTCACTGGGGTGGTTGCTGGGAATCAATGGTGAAGGTTGTCAAAACTCACCTGTTTAAGGTCATAGGACAGCAGCTGCTTTCCTATGAAGAATTATTAACTGTACTCACGCAGGTCGAGGCACTTATAAATTCGCGTCCGCTTACTTCGCTTAGTAGTGATCCCGCAGAGCCTTCGGCGCTCACACCCGCTCACTTTCTTCATACCGCTCCGCTATTTTCGCTACCCGCGTCTCATGTAGACTCATATAGTCTACGTGAAAGACATTCGCTTTTAGATAAAATGGTCCAATCCTTTTGGCAACGCTGGAGGATTGAGTATTTGCATCAATTGCAAGCTCGAACTAAGTGGACCACGCCTTCCACTCCCATTCAATTAGGGACGGTAGTGGTTATAATTGTCGATAATGCCCCGCCTCTTTCATGGCCTCTCGGTGTGGTGGAAGCAGTCCACCCTTCGAAGGATGGAACAATCCGCGTCGTCACAGTCAAGACGAATAAGGGGAACTTTGTGCGACCTGTCGTCCGACTGTGCCCTTTGCCAAATCAATAATTTATACCTCTCACGGTAGCTCGTAGGACTAGGACAACTAGTGGCTGCGGATATTAGATTCGTAGCCGATGCCGAGAGCCCCGTGGGCATATAGTATTTCGCATTTTCGCTTTCGCTTAAATTTAAGAATAGGTTTAGGGTTATTCTTTATTACCGCGCTATTTAGTTTATTTTTTATTAAAGGTACCCTTTAAGGCCGGGGGGAATGGTTACGCCATATTTTTACATTTCGATACAAGGTCATCGTTCATTTGACGGTGTCTCGTACCGCCATTTTATATGCATTTCACGCGCAGTTGGCAGTATTGTAGAATCCTTACTATCCAACATTCCCGCTCTTTCCTTCTCCCTCTAACGCACGCTTTACCGATATATTCTGTACTCTTCGCGCGTAACGTCGCGCGGGGACCACGGGGACGCGCTAGCGCACCCCCAGTTCCGCAACTTCGCTTCGATCCGCCGCACGCGCCGCACACGCACTCGTGTTATGTAAGTGTTCCCGCCGCCGCTAACCCTGCATGTGCATATGGCGCCCCGCTAATCCGCGAATAAATAACTAATCGCACGCCGCTTAAATATTAACAAATAATAAATAAGGACTGAGGACCGCAAAGTTGATGCCGGCATAGCTATTTAGCACGGGACAAGCCTCTGTTTGTGTGTGTCGCATTAAGTGTTGCTGCATCGACGCCTTCACGCCGGGACTGCGCGCCACCTCGCCGAGGATGCAGATATAAGGTATGCGTGCATTCCCACACTTGTCCCGACCCAACCGCATCCGCACCGCGAACCAGCCCCTTTCTGAAGGGGACATTAAAATTACAGTCCACTATATATATTGCCAACTACGCCTTATTATTGCCTAGCATCAACTTCTAATTGTTTCACCGCGTATACCTTTCGGACCCTCAGCCCAAACCCGCAACCGCCCCCCTCACCGCCACCGCATGGCACGTCGTTCTTTCCGCCCCACCACTAACAAAGCATCCCTGGTACAAAATCCATTCCGAAAGTCATACAAAGTTAAGTGGCAAGTTACATTAAGGAACAATCTTAGATATCAGCTAACAGTGTAGAGGAAATTACGTGTCGCATTCAGGTGCGAGCCGGCCGGAGATTTATGATGATGTATGGCGCGCGACGAGCCGAGACGATGCGAGGGATGGGGAGGGGGGTGTTGTTGCCCCACTACGTACATTCACACGCTACATGACGCTGCTAAACGAGTATTTAACTGTAGACGGCATTTGTATCGTTGTCACTTCAAAAAGGAAAAATTTAACACAATGCTTTTGTGACTTTATAGATATAAAGTCAAGACGTGCTATTGGTGCCGCAAAGAGTTCTACGCTATACCTGCATGCTCTATATCATCATCATCATCTCAGCCACAGGAAGTCCACTGCTAAACATAGGCTTCCCGAGGATCTCCACATCGACCTGTTGGAAGCGGCCTGCATTCAGCAGCATCCTGTCCTCTATGGTAGTTGAAATAATGAGACGAGCTGAACGGTCGACCGCATGTAACCGCATAAGGTCGCGTAAGACCGCTTAACCTACAATAGCGTCAGCGAGGTGATGACGTGTCCAAAGTGCGCTCGTACATAACAATCTAGGGTACATACGTCACACAAGAGCGCATCATGAGATGGAACATCAACGTCCTGTTTCAACATTCTTCTGTTTCACAGTTACCGAGACCGAAAACGGCTACGAACACATCATCACGGTAATTAATGCGGCTATCGCTACACGGTGTAAAATTTTTCAAAACCGAAATATAACCTACTTCACCAACTTTACGTAGTTGAATATTAAGGAAAATTTAAAAATATCCTAATAAATTATAACAAACAAACAAAACTCGGCAACTTCATGAACACATACAATTTAATGAACATACCGAGCCGAAGTTCCTCGTGCTGTAGAGAAAGCGACTCGCGAGACTTTCTTAAATCTAATGGATTTTTAATTACAAACTTCGCGCCGCGAGAGAACTCGATTAATAAATTAAAAAACAGAAGCGGATTAACAAAACCTGCGGAAAAGAGTTGCACACGAGACGAAAGGGGATACTTAGGGGGTAAGGGGAGAGGGGAGTGAAGCTGTCGGTTCAGTTTAACTTGCCAGTTGGCAAGTTTAATATTAATAAACCTGTTTAATATTAATATTGTGGCAAATGTTCTCACGACCAAGCTCCAACTAGTCGGTGGTAACACGGACGTTTCATTTACCATAATATAACGTATTTTAGTTTTAGTACGAAGCTGAAATATATTTGGGTAGCCAAACTTTCAAGAATATAAATCGGGTAAATGTATTGCTGAAAAGCTCTTTTTTATTTTCTTTTGCGAAACTTGGCTTCAATTGATATATCACTCATCCATCAATTGTAGTTATTATATTGAAAATAGTATTTTTCAACAATAGTCATACATATAGTTTAGAAAATTTTTGCGAGAATAAAAAAGTTGCGCTCTAAAGGCTGTTCTTATTCTTGATGGAGTCACGCAATGTTCTCTAGTCAGTCTACAATAAGGTTACTTTTTATCAGCCATAAATAATTATTCACTAGTACAAAATTAGAAAAGCATGACACCGGCCGATATAACGCCTAAGCAGAATAAATGGCAAAATTTAAAATCCCTATCTTCTGAAAAACCAACGCGAAAGCATGCGATTTCACGAATCAGTTAGTATACAAATATAAAAATAATCGGAGTGAAACATTTATCCTAAACGATAAGTTATAGGAGGTGACGCGCGATTAATCGGCACACGAGACCGCATTCCTAGTTATCCCGGTCTCGCCGGAATTTTCCAATATCGTAATTCCATTAAAAGTTCCCGCCGAAATTCATGGCGCGGTGGACGCGTGATGGATGGGAAAAATGAAACGTTATTAATGTTTCGGCGAATGGTGACGACACGACGTAACTCGGTGACGGTATCAACAATGTTCGGCTAAAGTGACAAATATATTTCAAATGTTATCTTTGTCGTTTTTTAGTAAGCTACTGAAAGTCCACTGCTAAATATAGACCTCTCCTTAAGAATTTGCATAGCGATCAGATAGAAGCTGTCATATATATCATGCTTTCAAAACTGACTTTTGAAACATACCAACATACAAAGGTACTTTTGGTCTTACAGCGAGTATTATGAGCTATAAACTTAAGGGTACCATGTTAGATTTTCGAATTAAACCCAAGACAAATATATTTTTATCAGTGGGAATTTAACTTCACTTGCATGAAATGCTTTTTCTAAACGAAGTGACACGACAACTAGGTTGCCGGTCATAGAATTAAATACCAATATATCTACGAGCATGAAATGCATTTAATCATAACCTCACCTACATGTAGGCAGACAGAAGATAGCCAAAGTATACGTACCGTAATAGCCGTGTCTATGACGAGATAGAGCGGCTTGTACGCCTTGTCGACGCTGGCGCGGTGCACGAACAAGCGGCGCCCGCACACCTTGCGAGGCTCCAGAACCACCTGCGGAAACACACTGGGTTAGCTTCCACTTCAAGGGTGGTAGTTAGAATTATAGAGCTAAATTTGTAGGACTATTAGATAAAAGTTGCGTGGATTAGTTCTAAGATCGAATAATTGGCCAAAGAAAATATTCACTAGAAAAATTGTTATGTACATGGGCAATTACTTTCAAGGTGAAATAATTAACAATTCCTTGAAAGACAATTAATACAATTACAAAATAAATCATATAGGAGGATAAAAAAAATGTGGGAAGTGTTGTTCATAAGGAAATCAAAATTAACTTTACTGAGATATGTGCTTTACGGTGAAATAAAATCACACGCAGCACTCAAATTTTCAATTTACCAAAACACTTCCGTAAATTGACTTTGTACTCCAGTTGCTTTCAGAGCCGTTTAAACTGAAGCAAACACACCTCAAGCATCCGACATGAGGCAATTTGTTCAATTAACTAAACAAACATCGAGCTACGACTCCGAATCAAAAGAATCTGATGTTCAAAGAAAACACATTTACCTGTTTGCTATACAATACAAATAACTCTCAGAGTTATGACACATAGTATTATAAATTAGTTTGTTTAGCATATATGGAATGGGCATCCTAAAAGTAAAGAAAAACATCTTAGAGAAAACTTTTGGAATATCTGCAATAAGAATTTCGGAGGATATAAAGTTTACCAACTTTCCTTTTCCTGTCTTGGGCAAAGGTCTATTTTCTCAAAAGGGTCGGCTAACCAACAGTAGGTACCTACAGTATGCATAACTATAAAATAATTTGTGATATGCACTAAAACTGTTTATCTACAGGCAGAACTGGAGACTGCAAAGTTACAACATTTAGTTTCAGTAAGATAACATTTCCTGAAACTCATTACTCTCTGTAATATTCATAAAATTTTAAATTCTTGTAACGTAAAAACAATAATAAAAAAGTGAGCGCTTTTTAGTGATCCTAGAAGAAATTACGGCGACGTGATTTTAAACATTTATGGCTCTAGTCAAAGTTGACTCAAAGAGGGACTGCTAAAGACGTTGAAAAAATATTGACGCTGCCAAGTAGCAGAGATCAGTGGGTGGAAGTAATCCGCCGACCAGCCAGCCGAGATACCGACGCAAATAAACGAGGCTAGAAAGCAAGGAGATTTAAAAATTCTACAGTACGGAAATATATTGGTATATTTTTAGGAAAGGAAATTTAATAGTATAAAATATATAGATACGAGAATAATACATCAACACAATTTTTTATTTAATAGATATTTTTTACCTTTAAATCACATGTTTATCAATGCTAGTAGCAATAACAATAGTGCAAATGAACTGTTGTGTTTCGGATTGCAGGACATTGTAGCCAGAATAACTATAGAATATACTTAGACTTAACATCTTATGTCTTAGGATGGCAGTGGAATGCAGCATTGCTTTGTAATTCAAGGTGTTGTTTTGTTTTGCTTCTGTTTATGAGCAGTCGTATCGTTCACCATCAGGCGAACGGCATGCTCGTCTCGCCATTCATTGCAATAAAAAAATATATCATAGATATCGTTTCTGTCATAAAGCGAAGTATATCGCAGGAAACAGTTCATGGTACATGCTTCACATTTTCATAAAAAGAAAAGGTTATTCTTACTTGTCAATTTCATAAAACGTGTTTGAACTAAGCTGACATTTGGCAAATATAAGTATGTTCCCTGGAGTGAAAGAAACTCGTTATTTTATCTAATAAACACAAAGGTCCCAAATCCGAGATTGAATTTGTTCGTCTTTTCCCAGCAATGATTTCGTATATAGTGAATTTCACCAATTAAGTTATGAGGTACAAATTGACAGATTGGTGCGAGGCCCCTCGTGAATTGAAAAACGGGACGCGCAGAGGGGAGGTCGATATATCAATATAATGATATCATGTATGTCGCTAGTGAATGCTATAATGGGTCATTTTCATTTGGCCAATCACTTGATGCATATAAGTAAAGCTTTTGGGAATTGACACAATATCTTTATAGAAACAGAAAATGAATTACACATCAACTAATGACAAAGATTCCCGCATGTTGCTGCTATGCTGTATGGCAAGCGTTAAATGAAATGTGCCACATAACACATGCAGACTGTACTAACAAATATAAACAAGTCTTAATAGATACAAGCACTTGCAATTACGTGCACTTGTCGTAAACAATAATAAGATAATTCAACCTTCTGTTTAATTCTTCGCATAGGAAGGTCATCAAAACTGTGAGCCTGTAATATTGCTTCAATATTTTGATGGTTCTAAAATTCAATTTTATGTTGATTACGCCACGGCGTTCCTGGGCGGTAAAATAATATTGTTCTATAAATGTTTTCAAATGTTATAATAGTACTTTTACCCAAACTGTTATGAAGTACAAGTTGCTAACGGTTCTTTGAAGTGGCCCCACTTTGTGCGCCGTAATGGAATATATTTTCACTACATATTTTCCGTCTAATTTGTTACCTTAACTTCGCATCACAAAATTCTTCAAACATATTTACGTTGCTAGTTCTGAAAAAGACTAAGGCCAAAAATATATGACGACCTATATAGGTAGAATTAGACTTATATTAAAGACAGGTTACAATATTTTAAATTTCATAAATCTTAAAACTATAAAAAGTTAATGTATATTCAACATTCAAGTTTTATAATATATATTAAATATAATGTTTTTACAACCAATGAATATTGCAAAAAAAAATTGTCATTATAATTCAATTAAAACGTTATAGCAAAACATAAATTTTATAAGTCTCCCTGAGATATATTTAAATTAAAATATATATTTTAATGTACTCTACAAATGTAGCAAGTGTGTTTAGAAAAGTGATTTACCTCAAGCTATTGAAACGTTGGAGGGAAAGTATGAACTAACTACAGTAGTTAAGTAATTTGAATGTAAAGAGAAACTTCCAGCAACTTAATTTCCATTCATTGCTTTGAAAAGGACAGTTTGAATAGTAAGTGCTGTAGCCGCTTGAGTCTTGCTTAACTGCCATTTAAAAATACGCACACTATTTGCTAACTTTAATTTACTGTTAATTTTATTATATTGATCTATTTCTTGTGCTTTAATAAATGTACCTGTAGCTGCCCATATACGTCCCACTACAGGGCACGGAGCCCCTCTACAATCGAGAGTACGACCAAGAACGGTTAGGACATATATTCATATAGTTTAAGAAATGATTATTTTTACCATACCTTATAATTTTAAATTAATTTAAAATCTTATTACATTCAAATTCAAATCCATACATTAAAATTATTAAAAATTAATTAAGAATGTGTGACGTATATGAGCGCATCAGACATAAATATAAGTTGAGAAAAAAATACATTCAGTCTGTGTGAAACCCTATCAGGCAAAATTGTCCGTGTGTAGCGAGCCTAAGATACCTCTCGCTCAATTATAACAAGGGCTTACCAAATTCCACTTCCATAACTTGCATTAGCAACTCGTTACGGAAATTAACTCCCCATCTTTGACGCTCGACAGTTTACAAATTGTGTGACAATGTGAAAACCGCTTTAGTACACGCCTTCATAATTTTGTTATTGTCGACTGATGGATACGCGAGTGTCTCTGTATCATAAAGTTTGTTTATTTTGTAAAGGGAATCATGATATTTTGCTGCATGCAAATTAGATTACTGTACATATAGGGTACTGCCAAAAGTACCCTGAATCAGAGAGATTGCATGAAAAGATTTATGAAATTTGATAAAGCGAAAATAATATACCAGGATCGAGCCAAGTGGCGATACTCTGCCTACTCCTTTGGTATACAGCCGTCACGATTATGTATGTTGCGAGTACGCAGGCACATATAGAGATCAGTATCGTTGCTAATGATTCTTAATTTGGGAAGTTTTTATGAGTTGATCAATTGCCGGAATAATTTGGCTTACTAGAAAAAAATGTACAGGATATATGGCTTGGAGAACTGATAGCAGATGGAGCCAAAAATTGTTGAGAGGAGGCCACGTACCGGCAAACGCAAAGCTGAATTTCCACCCGCGAGATCAACAGATGGCACCATAGCCATTTTCACTAAAAGCCAAAATTGTATTAAAAAAATATGGCTTGATATCTGGACTTAGTAATAGGACATAAATAGCAGATAGAGAATAAATATTATTAAATGCTTAATGAGTTTTATCCATATAATTTAGATCTTAGCAAATAAGCAACAAAGTGTTGTTGTTAAGAAACATGTTTATGATAACGATAATAATTTAAGATCAAAAGTTCGGGGATAAGATAACAACATACAGATTAATCTGGAAATTATTCAAAGTTCACCCTTTAACATTTTCTCATTTAGTTCAAAAGACTTTACGTTGAGAATTATTTAATTTTAACTCAAAGGGAATTTAGCATATCTTGTTAAATAAATTGCACGCTGAGTTTCTGACCTCATCTACATCATATAATATAATATTATATGCAGGGAAGTCTTACCACATAAAAGTCTGCAATACATAACGGATTTATTATTTAACTGATTAAAATTATAAACATAAATAAATTAAAAACGTGTCTCTATATATTTCTAAGTGTACGGTTACACAGCTGAGGTCCCAGGTTCGAATCCCGGGTCGAGCAAAGTGGTACTGGGTTTTTCTTTTCATAATCAGCCCAGCATCAGGAATTTGTAGTCGATATGGCGATAGGCTCGCCACCTATCACATCGTAGGACGGAAAATACAAGGAGAAATGTGGGTGTCTTGGTACTTCTACCTACCCTTTCTGGGATAAAGTCGTGAGTTCATGTATGATGTAATATCGGTTATGATAACCCCTAAAAGTGTATTCACTATATCTTCCCAGTATTTAAATTACCAGTAATTCAAGGGTCCGTGAATGCGTGAAACGTACTCGCTTTACCCGGTTCTATTTCATTCTTCCTTCGTAGAAAATCCATTAAAACTATTTGTATAAGTTACTAGCTCAGCGGTTCGTAATTTCACGGTAGAAAACACATAGTGGAAAATATTGTTAGTTCTCCGGATCACGTCTCATTTAATTAATAATTATATTTTTACACTTATAAAATGATGATATTATGTATTTTTTACAAGACTATCCTCAAAAAAGACACCTTTAGCCACAGGAAGCCTATAAGTAGACCATGCGCCTATTAGTGGTTCGTATGGGTAAGGAAGTAATTTATTACTTTAGCAACAGAGTATCTACTGACCATATTGAGACTTAACATCTTATGTCTCAGGATGATGAGCGCAGTGGAATGCTAAGCATTGATATGTAATTAATTTTAGCAGTTTTGTTGAGATATCAGCTGTCCATGAACGGTCGTATAGTTTACTATCAGGCGAATAACATGCTTGGTGTGCCATTTATTGCACTAAAAAGAACTTTAATTAGCAACATACCTTTATTTCCACTTCTGCGTAGCTCGAAATCTCTATCTGATTCGGTATGAAAGTCACATTCAGGATATCATCGCCATCTGCATAGAAATATGATTTTGTTTTATTTATGTCTTGCATACAAGATCATTTAACACACAAGCAAATGGTTCAACTGATAGTAGTTTATTACAACTAGTCAGAAACATCTTATTTTGTGGATGTTCGATGCGTTATCTACTTTTGAAAATGGGAATGTAATAGGATGTTGGGATTATTGAGACAATGCGCCTCTAATAATATCTTCAATGAAACGAATAATAACATCAAAGTTGTTGTTTCGCGCCGACTTTGTGTGACACAGTGGTACCTCAGTAATCAAGCGTTCATGTATAACGATTTCTGTACCTTTGTACATATTTTTATTAATATCTCATTTTTGTTTAGAACATCGGCTTCCACTTTGAAAAGTATAATTCCTTGCCACTGCCTTGGGTGGCGGTTCGGACCAGCTAATATAATTATCCAAGGTAAATACACCCTTATAAATAGCCCTCATCAATTACAGTATGGGCTACATTGTACTGATGATAGGTCTCTCATATGTGAAAAGCCGTCTGGCTAGGTACCACCGCAATGTCCATTTTTCCCGCGAAATATTAGTGTAAATGTTGTTTGCACTGTTTCGGTATTATATATATATATATTGTATCCAGAGTAACTACTGGACATATTAAGACTTAATATCTTAAGTCTCAGGGTGGCGAGCACAGTGGAATGCCAAGCATTGTTTTGTAATTCAAGGTGTTTTGTTTCGCTACTGTTCATCAGTGGTCGTATGGCTTATCAACAGTCGAATGGCATGCTCATCTCGTCATTCACTGCAATAAAAAAAAGTTTATTTCCTTGCCACTGCCACCCAGTTCGACCCATATATACCCAACCCTATAAAGAGTTCCATATATTACAGTGAGGGCTACAATTTTGGAGAGGTAAGTCAATATATTTAGTACCTATAGCGGGTTCCCACTTGGCGGTGGTGTGCAGCGGCGTGGTGTTGGCGACGCGCAGGCGGCAGCACGCGCGGCGCCCCGCGGACAGCGCATGCGCAGGACGCAGCACCGCCGTGCCGCGGGAACTACAAGCTGCGCCTTCGTCTAGGCGACAACCTTCACCTGTTTCCAATAAAGATTCCACTGTAATATGGGATTTCGTTATGGGATACTCAGAAACTACAACAGGCTTTTAATGTCACGATAACCAGAATTGATGCAAATGTTGCCATACAAATATTATCTTGTGTGAATATCAAACTCTTGGATATTCATTATTTGATAGGCTCCAGACTGAATTTATGAGAGAAAAAAATTAGAAATATACAGTAGTATCGGAATTCATATTCGCTTATATTCCATTCTCCCATTATCTCCTTCTCTGATTCTCACATTCTCTAATTTTCATTAAAAAAAAGATTGTCAAACAAATGTGTGTAAATTATAAAATATATAAGTGACATATTATAAATACTATATGCTTACATACTCATTCACCAGTGCTACTCTTGTAAGCCAAAACCAAGGGAAATCATAAATTCTCAGTCACGGCGAGACTCTTAAGAACACTAGATTGTATTTAGAGCATTGCGAGCTGCTAAAATAGAAATACTACAGGGACATCCTTATTGCTATTTATGTGCATAGCTCCAAGCTTGTTGTTTTGTTTTTTTGATAACCCATGATATTGTACAAAAACAGGCTGGTGGTAATTTCTCAACATATTATATTAAAAAAAAACATATTATATAATTTAAAGTTATTCAACTAACGATAATTATTCTTACTTGAAATCTATAGGTAGTAATATTATAAAGCTGCAGAGTTTGTTTGTTTGAACGCGCTAATCTCTGGAACTACTGGTCCGATTTGAATGATTCTTTCAGTGGTAGGTAGTCCATTTATCGAGGAAGGCTATAGGCTATATACCATCACGCTATGACCTATAGGAGGAAAGCAGTAGTGATATTTCTAGCAAATACGAGGAATTTTGTTCGTTTTTTGTGGTCCGATTGGTCGGTATTCTAAACTGATAGACAGAATTTGACCGCCATTTTAAAACGTGTATGTACCCGGGCGGAGCCGGGCCCGACCGCTAGTAAATCATATAATCTTATTATACCCAGAGCCCGTGGCCGCCTGACTTTCGTAATTTTATAAAAGCTGAAAGTTAGTCGGCGTATGCCTCTAATATAGACATAACAAGATCAGATATTACGAAGTTTCGATCGTGGTTGCTTTGGAAATTATGAGCTTCAATGTGTCTTGTAAGATGAAAGAACTGTCAAAAGTGCTCCTGGTCTATAAAATATGTAAGGTATGGCCGACATTTAATGCCAACATTGCAAGAATTTCTATAGTGTGTGTGTAGCCCGGTCACCCAATATAAGCTAACTTAGTGGATTAGAGCCTAAGTCTTTTCGATTCAAATACTATTTTTTCTTATCAGTAGACGTATACGGAGTGACATATTATACTATAACTAGGTAAACGTCCATAGACCGCCAAGCCGCAATTTTTATTTTTAAATATGCCCTATTTTATTTATTACAGTGACATTGACAATTAAAATATACCTTAATTCAAATTACATTACATTGGCCAGCCTGTAAGGCTGCGTTTCCACCAGAGATGTGCGAGGGAAATGTGTCGTGCGAGGATGTGTAGAGGAGCTGTGAATAAATGTGTGGCGCGAGGAGTATCTTCTTTTTCCAATTATTCATATCTATTTCGCGCATTTTTATGCGTAAAAATCTAGCTCCGCTGAGCCGTTTCCACCAGAGCTGTGCTGACCGAGGTGAGGCAAATGAAGCGATAGTATTGGTTCTTTACAAACACATCCCTTGCTATGCATCCTCGCACATCTCTGATGGAAAAGCAGCCTAAAGAGGTCGGGACGTTAGAGTCAGTGTGCTCACATTGTTGGTGCATATCGCCGCGGCACGGCAGCACGCGCAGCACGAGCGCGGGCGCCAGCACGCGGTACGCCACCGCACCGCACGTGCAGCCCGCACCCCGCACGTCCCCCGCATCCCCCGCGCCACCCCACGCTCGCACCAGCGTGCACACGCACCCGTCGCGCTGCAGAACATGCATTGCTCTGTAGACTGAATATAGAAGGGTAATAAAGCAAGATTATACAATGCAGTATTTTATGTATTTCGAGCAGGACATTGACTGCTGTGCAACTTGTGGTAAATTTAATATTGTCCAAATGAACGATCAAACCGGCAAGTTTTTCTTTAATTTGTATTTTGCAATATCTTGGCAAAGTAGATCTGTCAGTTAGCAACAAACCGCACACAGAAAAATACTGAATGCTGGCGATTGATCTTACCAATGACATTATTATATTGAAATCTTAACATATAATAAAAAATCTTCACATTGAAACCTCAGTGCTGCAGTATTATAGAAAAGAAAAAAAATGCAAACTGTTCCATAACTTAATCATGCGGTAACATTAAAACTAAGCTTCTTCAAGCTTGAACAAATGTTTTCACTCTAACTTCCAACATTATTTTGTAAATGAAAATAAACAAGTGTACCTCAGGCGCATTAACATCATAGTGCAGCATGGCCTCGTCACCATGCTGCAGCGTGCCCCCCGCTGGTCGCAGCATGGCGCACGAGCAGGCGCGCTGGCGGCAGCGCGGGCACGGAGCCCGCCGCGCGCACGCCGCGCCCGCGCGCCGCTCGCCCACCCAGCGGCACGCGCCGCACACCCACTCCCACTGGGGACATTGCCATCACATACCATATAACAAGGCACATCATTGCTTACATATATAATCGTCACGCCTGTATCCCACAGGGGTAGGCAGACACTATAGACCGCTACTTTGCTCGATTCTGACATACTACTCTCGCTTCATCCACTTTCATCAACCTCTTCATGCATTTTCGTCGGTTCAGGGTACTTTTGACCTGACCCTTGTTGAGGGTATCACCGATTTGGATGATGTATGTTCGGTGAGGTCGACCCCTACCGACTCTTCCACTCTTCTCTTCCACACTCGCATTACTTACAAGCAACTTCAAAACAAACCGGCTCGTAACTTTTGTAATAATCACTGCACTAAAAGAGCAACATAGATACAGCTGGTGCTGGTGGTCTGTACACACTTCGCGAAACGGAAATGTGCAAAGAAGCGCAATACAAAAACGAACAAACTATAATCTAGCAGAAAGGTAAAATAGGTGATGCCAACTCACTGGAGTGCCGAAGCCGGTTGGTTGGCGCCGACAACAGAAGTGGCTACAGAGTACAGACTCGTCTAAAACCTTTTTGCACCAGATAGTCCACAATACACAAATAAACTAGGAAAGAATCTAGTTTAGCGGCGGAGGACGCACCATGTGTTGCAAAGCGCACACGAGACTCGATAACAAATGACGTGGTCACTCAGCGAGAGACAAGCGACGATAAACTACCCTCAAATCGATTATATAATATTTAGGACAAAATACAATGACTAAAACTACGAATAGTATATTGTTTTCAAACTGTAGCTATACGAATAAATGATTTTTCATGTTTCATTATTTCAAACTTCAACAGGTTTTTTTATTGCTGTGAAGAGCAAGATGACTGTGCCGTTTATCTGATGGTAAACAATACGGCCGCTCATGAACAGCATGAAAATTAAATAGCACCTTGTATTACAAAGCAATGCAGTAGTTGCTATGACTAAAATATCTTTCAAACCGAAACATAACAGTGCATTTACACAGCTCTCAAGTGGGAGAAAAAGAGATCAGGTGAAATAATGATATCTGCAACACTGGATGAAGGTAACTCTTTCATTAAGTCGCCATAGTCATTATTATGGCGATGTTCAGCAGTGCCCTTTCTTGTGACTGAAAATGGGGAGAGAGAGAGAGCACCTGCTGGTAGGTGTTATTGTGCAGGCGCAGCGCAGTGCTCACGTGCGCGGCGGGCGGCACGATGCCGAGCCACGCCAGCGCGGGCCGCAGCTGCACGCGCCGCGCCGCGCACTGCCGCCACACCCAACAAGTAGACGACCACTCATCATTCTCTGCCACTAAGCTGGAGGGGAAAACCAGAGGTGATGGATGCTGGTTTATGGTTTTTTATTAGGACTGACTTTGATTTTCAATTTTATTTTGATGGTTTATAAATAAATTATTTAATAGTTAGTGGTAAGTATAACAAGTTGTGATCTATTATTAAAGAACCACAATGTTTCAAATGCAAAAGTACATTAGTAAAGCTCGTAAAGTGTATTCTTTGTTGGAGATCCTAAGTGTTGAAAATGAATAATACCGAATCCATTGAGATTTAAGAATGTGATAAGGGAAATATTTATATTTGAACCCATCGTAAATATTTGGTGATCCTTAGATATATTAATTTATTGTATTATTATCAAACAATAGTTAAACAGCGGTTTGGTAGAAGCTGTCCATACGGTGGGATCTAAGTATTTTAGACCTCGCCGTAGAGATAGACCACAAAAACTCTCGATCCAGACTCTTGACCTCATGGCCGAACGTCGATCTTTGACGCTGCAGTCTTCCGTTGACGCCGAAGCATATCGGCGGCTCAATAGACGGATCTGGAAGTCCTTGCGACACGATGTCCGTGCTCACAATACTGTGAGCATTAAGGAGACAATTGAGCGGAACGGAGGCTCTAAAGTGTTTGCAAGAGACTTCTCTATTGGGCAAAGCCAGTTGTCTAGGCTGAAAACGGATGATGGCCGCGTGGTATCGACTAGGGCAGAGGTATTAAGAGAGATCGAGAGGTTCTACGGACAGCTTTACACCTCGGTTGCCGAACCTACTGTTAGCTCGGCCGAAGACCCGAGAGCCGAGTTAATCCGACACTTTAGCGATGATATCCCGGACATCAGCCTGTTTGAGATTGAGATGGCCCTCAAACAACTTAAAAACATCAAGGCGCCGGGTGAGGACGGAATCACTTCAGAGCTTCTGAAAGCGGGCGGAACGCCGGTACTGAAAGTCCTTCAGAGGCTCTTCAATTCCGTTCTCCTCGAGGGCTCAACGCCGGAGGCATGGAGCAGGAGCGTGGTGGAACTGTTCTTCAAAAAAGATGATAGCACTTTGCTGAAGAACTACAGGCCCATCTCGCTCCTAAGCCATGTCTATAAGTTGTTTTCAAGGGTCATCACAAATCATCTCGAAGGCAGGTTTGATGACTTCCAGCCTCCCGAACAAGCCGGTTTCCGAAAAGGCTTTAGTACCATAGACCATATTCATACGCTACGGCAGGTTATACAAAAAACCGAGGAGTATAACTTGCCGCTTTGTTTAGCGTTTGTGGACTATGAGAAAGCCTTTGATTCGATCTGTTAGCCCGGGAAATAAAACTCACTTTTTAAAAAAGAAAATTAATTATTTAAGAAAAAGAAATACAATTAATTATTGACTTAATTATTTTGGACAACCGCTCAGACCGAGATCGAGATGTAGACTGACTCTGGAGGATCTGTTATGACTAATGGAACAAATGACAAAATGCTGACTGCGAGATAGTTAGGCTGGAATAGGCATTAAGCCTTACATTTCCAGGGTATAACACCTCCCCCTTTAAGAAGAGACTTTGGGGTTAACTTCCAAAGTCTCGTATTATATTCTGGTTCTGAGTGGGGCAACTGGACTAATTATTTCAAGGTCGATGTCTGGTCTGTCTGTCATTTCAATAACCTCAGGGGTAGTTTGATCAACTGATTGTTTTTTATTCAAAATAAACTGGAATGGGCGGTTGTTCAATTTATTACAATATTTTTTAATAACTATATATAGTATGAATATAATAATTAACAAAAGTATTACATTGATGAGGATCGAGTACTGTGTCCCATATTCCACAATATGGGGTTGTTTTCGTGATTCGATTTCGTGTAAATTGTTCAAAATAGATTTTAACTTACTTCCTGAATGGAATTCATCTAGGTCTATATCGTGTAAACGAATAGGAGACACATTACCGATTTCGACATTCACTTTGTCTAAGTTACAACAAGTATCGTTAATTAGGCTGAAATTTGGAATATGGTTAATGGGCGAAGTAATCTGCAAAGCATTATGTTTTGGTACAAGTGTTGCACTATTACAATATCCAATACAATCTTTTGGTATTTTAAGAATTCCTGTACCTAGGATATTAGTTTCGTATAATTTTGAACCAATGCAATCAATAGACACTTTTTGGGGTTCGGACTGTACATACAACCAATTATTATTTGCTAATGATTTCAATATATCTAGGTTTCCGTAAATGATTTTCGTTTCACACTGAAAAGGTTTTTTGCTTATCACTTTAGCCAATAGCTCACTTTCACAAATAGGTTTTGCATCTGTAGAGTATACACTTTCAAGATCACAGATAAAGTTTCCTGGGCCTACCGATTGACATACTCCGAGGTCGTTAAACGTGCAGTAATGTGATTTGTCTATGGTCATCGCTATATACTTATTCTCGGGGATAATTAACGTAAACGAATTGGGTTCTTTGGGTTTGTGTGGCGTCGGAATAGCTACATTATGGAATAGTACATATTCTTTTGTATTAACTAACGGTACTTGTAAAACGAATACAATCTTATCTTTAATATAAAAACAAACTATTTTAGATATGCTTAAAATTAAATGTATAGAATTAATATCTAATGCTACAGGTAATTCTAAATCGCTAGAGAGATGTCTGTAATTATCGGCAAGCTCTTGGTACAACTGCCCAGGCGTCATTATTGCTGGGTGGAGAATACTTTGGCTACTGAACATGATCGCGTTAGTAATGTCTTCCAGTTGAAAGGATAAGGTAAGAATGGCAGTTTCTATAACGTTAAATACTTCATTAACCTTCGTGAAAATCTGCAGACCGTTAGTTAAATCACTAATGTTTTTAACACTTAATGAGAGCTTGTCGATAGCTACACCAATGTTATTCTCATTCTCTCTTATCTTATATAAACTATCATTATATGACCTTAAGATAGAGGTAGTTACTAGGATATTCTCCTTCATCAGAGAGGCTAACTGCTTTTCACTATCCTGCAAAGATGTTATAGCTTCGTCATATCTTATACCATCAGTTTCGTCCAATGAACCAAATATTTGTTTCATGGCTGTCCCTATGACACCTATCCAGGCACTGCGTTTGGCTCTATTATCGAGGAGATGTGAAATGGCAGAGAACTCCTTACTCATATCTTGGAATCGCGCTGTTATTGGCTGTAGTAGATTATGACATTCCTGATCTATTTCTATAATCCTAGTTTCTTTACAAAGACGTTTCAAGGTTTCTAAAGTGGTTTCAATGTTGCCAATATGTGGTCTGAAATGTGAAATGTCTACTGGAATTACTACTTGTAACTGGGCATTATTAATTTTAAGTTTCCCTAAGTAATCATAATAAAGTCCCGAGCTTGAAGTCATCGGCTGGACGAAGTTCCGCTGGGGTTCTCCCGTGTAAAGCTGTAAACAATGTCATCAAGGCTAAGGTAAGTAACTACTCTAACTTAATGTAATTCTTATAGGGTAAGGTAAGTATATATTTATTTATGTATTGTATATTTTTTTTTTTATTTTTTTTTATATATATATATATATATATCTATAATAATCCTAATTCTACATTACAGGTTCTCGAGGATTTTCCTGAAGGGAGACTACATACTATGCCTAAGACTAATGAATTAATTATTTACAGGTTATTTCCGGTGACTTCGGCCAGTTTCACCTGGTCAAAATGGTGAGTCACATGACGTCGGTTAATGAGGAGGGTAAGCGTATTATTACCATTGATTTTAATAACCTTATAGGGGCCTTTCCAAGCAGGTGAGAGTGCTTTACGCATCCTCAAATGATTTTTCAGGTAGACGTAGTCTCCTGCTTTATATTTTACTGGACGACTATGATTGTCGTAGTAAGCTTTTGACGATTCTTTGGATTTCCTAATAGAATCTAAGGCTTTATCTCTTGCATGTTTAAGTCTGTTCTGGAGCATTCGAACATAATCTGGGTAAGTAGCTCCGGGAGTTTCTTCGTAAATGGAATTTGGAATGACAGGTTTGCAACCAAACATAAGTTCATATGGTGTGTAATTTGTTGTTGAGTGAACGGATGTGTTGTAAGTGAGCATAGCGGTATATACATAGCGAGGCCAATTCGTTTGGTCCTCGTCTACGAAAGATCTTAGATATTCCTTGAGGGTTGAATGACTTCGTTCCAGAGCACCCTGAGTTTGGGGATGGTATGGAGAGGACCAGAGATTCTTAATTTTTAAAAGTTTGCACGTTTCCTTAAACAATTCTGAGGTAAAGTTAGTACCCTGATCAGTCAGGATAGTCTTGGGTATGCCAAATATTGAGATGTAATGCAATAAACATTCGCTGGTCTCTTCAGCTGTCGTGCTTCGAATCGGGTAAGCAGAGGAGAATTTGGTGAGGTCATCTTGAATGGTTAGTATATACTTAAGTTTCGCCGGACCGGATTCAGGTAAGGGCCCAACGATATCTAAGGAAATCCTTTGGCAAGGTTCCGTTGAGGTACTGGTTATCTGCATAGGTGCCCGGTTAATTTGCCTAAGGGATTTATTAAGCTGACATTGCGGACATTTCTTAACAAAATTCTCTACATCACTACGCATATTTTTCCAGTAAAATACTTCTTGGATTCTCTTAAGCATTCGAGTACTACCAAGATGTCCAGCAATTGGGATATCGTGGTTTTCCTTCAGTATTTTAGGAATTTCTGTCAGAGTAGGGTAAATTATTTTGTCTCTATAAATATGAACAGTGATATCTGTTCGATTGAAAAGGAAAAGGATCATGTTGTATATTTTAGTGAATTGATGTGTATCGAAGGGGTTCTTGAATTCTGTAATCGCAATTTCAGTATTCGAATCACCTTGATTTACGATTAATTCATTCCTAATATTCTTGAGACTATTATAGATGTCTACGTAGGAGGACTTATCGAAATGATATACTTTGAAAAAGAGAAAGTAATATTTCTTGTTACCATGTTCAAAAGTTATGAAAGAATTGAGAGTTCTTTCCCTTTTTATAATTTCAGAGTTATCAGGTATAGTATCGAGGACATTCTGGATAAATGGATTGGATTCGTCGAGGTCAATAGAAGTGGGTAAGATGATTATTTTGTATTTTGATTTAGATATATCTTCATTATGTTCGACGATTTTTGTGTCAAATGTCATGTTATTATTAGTCATTATTTTCAGGAATGCGGGGTAATCGTCATCAGGTAAGTTGGGACTTGCAGGAGTGCTCGTAGAGGGAATAGGTTCTACTACAGGATCAAGGGATTTACTTGTTTCGCTTGTAGCATGTTCACCAGGATCTTGAGGATTTACAATTAGCTCATCGGGATTGAAAGTGGGCGGTGATACCAACGAATCTAAGAGATCTCTTGGAGAAGAGGTTATGAGCGGACTGGGTTCAACTACAGGATCAAATGATTGTGTTATTTCGGTGGTATCCTGTTCACCAGGATCCTGAAAATCTACGGCTAACTCATCGGGATTGAAAGAAGGGGGTGATACTAATAAGTCCATGAGATCTTTATCTAATTCTTGGGCACTTTCTGGTTGAACTGGATTTATCGGGAATCGAGACAGGGCATCGGCGTTGGTGTTAATTTTGCCCTTTTTGTACTTGATATCGTATTCAAATTCCTCCAATTTCAAACGCCACCTGATTAATCGCGATCCAGGATCTTTACATTTGAATAACCATTCAAGTGGTTTGTGATCTGTTAGAACGGTGAAACGTCGCCCATATAGATATGGTCTGAAAACCTTAGTACCGAAAATTACAGCCAGACATTCCTTTTCAGTGACGCTGTAATTACACTCTGCCCGGTTGAGAGTGCGAGAGGCGTAAGCAATTGGGCGATCTTGCCCTACGTGCCCTTGGGATAGGATAGCTGATATGGCAAAATTTGAGGCGTCACAGGTTAAAAGGAAGGGTTGTGTAAAATCAGGATATGCTAGGATTGGAGCGGAAACAAGTTTATTCTTTAAGGTTTCGAATGACAGTTGTTGGGTGTTTCCCCAGATAAAAGGCGTGTCTTTTTTGAGAAGGTTAGTTAAGGGTTTAGCTAGTTTAGAAAAATCATGTATGAATCGTCTGTAATATGACACGAGACCTAAAAAGGATTTAATATCTTTAGGAGATCCAGGTGTTGGGAAGTCTGTGACGGCTTTGACCTTATCTGGATTGGGTTGAACGCCATTTTGGCTGATAATATGCCCTAGGTAAGCGACTTCCTTCCTGAGAAATTCACATTTCTCTGGCTGAAGTTTCAGGTTGAAATTACGGATTCTCTGAAATACTGATTTTAGATTATTAATGTGTGATGATAAGTCATAGGAATAGACTACAATGTCATCAAGATAAACAAAACACCTAGTACCCTGAAGACCTGTAAGGCAGGTGTTCATCAGTTTCTGAAAAGTCGATGGTGCATTCTTTAGTCCGAATGGCATGCGGTTGAATTGAAAATGACCTTGAGGTACGGAGAAAGCGGTTTTGGGAGCATCGTCTCGGGAAATTAGGATTTGATGGAAACCGGAAGTAAGATCTAGGGTGCTAAAATATTTGCTTTTCCCTAGTTGATCGAGAATTTCGGATATCTGTGGAATTGGATAAGTTTCGCCTATCGTGATGTCGTTTAATTTTCGATAATCTATAACGATTCGCCATTTACGATGTCCTTCTGAGTCTGCCTTTTTGGGTACCACCCATATCGGCGAGCTCCAGGGTGATATTGAAGGTTCTATGATATTCTGGTCTAGCATTTTATTTATTTGTGTTTCCACCTCCTTCTTATGATATTCTGGAAATCGGTACGATTTGGTGTGAATGGGAGTATCACTACTAGTTTTAATGCTATGTTCAATAGCAGAGGTGTAAGTAAGTTGGTCATCAGGTAGGTGAAAAATATCTGAATATTGGGAGCAAAGTTCTATAAGGACATCTCTTTCTTCACAGTTCAAATGTTCCGTTCTTAGTGAATTTATGACTTCGTCGGTTCGTTTAGACGTTTCTAAATTGGACATGTTTACCGGATATAAGGTTGAATGTATAGGTTCTACATGGAGCACAAGGTTAGCTTTAATATTTATAAAGCGCTCAGACGTATTAGCTACGGTAATGTTAACACGTTCATTATCCTTTATTTTAGCAACACAATTGGATACAAGGACATCTTCGGAAATATGTTGATCTATAATGAGTCCTTCACTTAGATCGGTCTTCTGGACTGAACATTCTATTACGGCTTCAGTCCTGGGTGGAATGACGTAAAATGGTTCAGAAAACAATAATTTGACTTCGTGTTTACCTATTTTTAGAGTGTCACGGGTATAATCTATCTTACAGCCGAATTCGGTTAGAAGGTTTGTGCCGATAATTCCATCGTAAGGTAAATTAATGTTTCGAACAACATGAAATTTATATGAAATGTGTTTATTGTTTCCTAATTGCAGTTTTAATTGAAAGTGTCCAGTGGTAGGAGTTGGTTCGTCACTAGGGTCTATACCCTTGAGTTTAATGGATTCTTTAACTAATTTTTGGTTAGCGCGAATACTCGATTCCTTAATAAGGCATATGGCAGAACCTGAATCAACTAATAGAGATAAAGGAATATCCGACGCTTGGGATTCTAATAGGACATGTGGTAATAGTCTCTTGGTTGTGTCTATGTGTATTTCGTATATTTCCTTAGAATGAGCAAGAGTTTGGGGCTGGTTACCCTGTTCGTGGCTCAATGGATTAGAGAGGGTGCGAGTTTGGGGCTGGTTACCCTGTTCATGACCCTTTACATTAGGTTTAGGATGAGCGAGAGTTTGGGGCTGGTTACCCTGTTCGTGGCTCAATGGATTAGAGAGGGTGCGAGTTTGGGGCTGGTTACCCTGTTCATGACCCTTTACATTAGATTTAGGATGAGCGAGAGTTTGGGGCTGGTTACCCTGTTCGTGGCTCAATGGATTAGAGAGGGTGCGAGTTTGGGGCTGGTTACCCTGTTCATGACCCTTTATATTAGGTTCGGTGCCTGTCTTTGTATTTTGTCTCGAGCGGCACCGGGACGAGACCTCTACTCGTTTAAATTAGGTTGGGATTGTTCTACCTCATCAACTTCATCATAACTAGCTTCTTCGTTAGGCAGCTCAACAAAGTTAACACGCGGAGTCCTATTTTGGTAATCCTGGGTTCTAGAATTATTATATTCGCGTCTTTTACAATTTGAGATTTCGTGACCGTTCATTTTGCAATAACGACAGAAGAGGGTCGGATTATAATTATTGGATGGTCTTTGTGGGGGTGCATTTGAAGGAGATCTTTGGAAAGGGGTGAAGCTCGAATTTGGTCGTAATGATTGAGGTGCATTGAAATTTGGCCTAGGATTACCCCTAAACCTGTTGCTGTTGTTGTTAGATCTTTGCTCTGTTTGTGGTCGCCTATACAGAGTTTGTTGTATTCGTTCCTCTGAAACGGCAAAGTTAATAGCTTCGTTCAATGTCTTGGGCGATTTGCACCTTATTATATTCGAGATTCGGGGTTGAAGACCCATGACGAAGTAATGGAGCGCGAGATCTTCCATAGATGCTGTGCGTCCAGGAATCTCCTTTAATTTTGTGGTAGAAAGCGATATTTCTGTTAGTAATTGCGAGAGATAGGTTTCCATGCGTAGGGCAAATTGACTGACATTTTCTTGCGGACCCTGCCTGCTCTCCTGAAGTTCCATTAATAAGTGGGAATAATGCTTCCTTTCACTGAACTGGGTCTTAAGAAATTCCTTGAGTTGCTCCCAGTTCGTGAATTCTTTAATGGAACAGGCAACTTCCGCTTTTCCATTTAGCTGTGCAAGAATGAATTTGAATAAAATAGGTTTCTGCAAATCTGATGCGAGTTCAAACGCGTTATCGCAATTCACAAGAAATGAATTAAGAGTCTCTCTACTGCCATCGTATGATTTAATGAATTTAAATAGGATATTCAAGTCTAGTTCAGCCATGGCAATAGTAGCAGCAGTTCGCCTTGTGATGCGTGGAGAATTTGTAGGAGATTTACTGGTAATGTCGCTAACGCCTTGGTCTAATTCAGGAATCTCAATGTGAAGTTTGCCGTCCTCTGATTTCGGCAGTTTTGGCATAATTAGAATACGGCACAAAAATATAAAAAATAGTATGCACAACAATACACAAAAACTAAGATGGGTTGTTAAATGTATCTCAAAGAACCCTAATCCGTTAGTCTAAACAATGACCAAAGACTTACGCGTGGGCGACTGATACGAGCACGACAATGCTTGATAGTAACATTCCGCTGACGCTTGAATTTATCTGGATGTTGATCGGCGACGGGCGACTCGATTCGTTTGGGATGACGCAACGACGAATTTTTTCTTTCACAGGTAGGTCACACTGGATCCCAGGACACACGCAGGATACACGTCGAATGATGTGACGAGGTGAGTATGAAGTAAGTATGTAGGTCTCCTATTACAGGTAGGAGCTGGCACGGAGCTGACACGGAGCTGGTTCGAAGCTGGCACGGAGTTGACACGGAGCTGATACGGAGCTGGCACGGAGCTGGCACGGATTTGACACGAAGCTGGTCCCACACAATTAGGGCCGAAGAAGTCCGACTTTGGGGCACTATACACTTGCCGCACGGATCAATTACGGATATGAACACTTTTGAGTTATTTCCACAAGCACAGAATTTACACACTTTTAGGATACGGGCGAGTCTACGTGAGCGGTGTCTGGCACTGGGGAATTCCGTATCCCACCGCTGCCACCAAAATGTTAGCCCGGGAAATAAAACTCACTTTTTAAAAAAGAAAATTAATTATTTAAGAAAAAGAAATACAATTAATTATTGACTTAATTATTTTGGACAACCGCTCAGACCGAGATCGAGATGTAGACTGACTCTGGAGGATCTGTTATGACTAATGGAACAAATGACAAAATGCTGACTGCGAGATAGTTAGGCTGGAATAGGCATTAAGCCTTACATTTCCAGGGTATAACAGATCGAGACCTGGGCTGTGCTACAGTCTCTTCAGCGGTGCCACATAGACTATCGGTACATCGAAGTGTTGAGGTGTATATACAACAACGCCACCATGTCGGTCCGAGTACAAGATCAGAGCACGAAGGCTATTCCACTACAGAGAGGCGTGAGACAGGGAGATGTCATATCTCCGAAACTGTTCACTGCCGCGCTGGAAAATGCCTTCAAGCTCTTGCAGTGGAAAGGATTCGGCATCAACATCAACGGCGAGTATATTAGTCACCTTCGATTTGCCGACGATATTGTAGTCTTGGCAGAATCGCTGGAAGACCTTAGCACTATGCTCGAAGACCTTAATCGAGTTTCCCAACAGGTGGGTCTTAAAATTAACATGGATAAAACGAAGATCATGTCGAATATCCATGTTGTGCCCACCCCCATTGGAGTTGGGGGCTCGACTCTCGAAGTTGTAGACGAATATGTCTATTTAGGACAAGTGGTCCGGTTAGGCAGGTCCAACTTCGAGAGAGAGGTCAATCGGCGAATCCAACTCGGTTGGGCAGCGTTCGGGAAACTTCGCGACGTCTTCTCGTCCAAAATACCTCAGTGCCTAAAATCGAAAGTCTTCGATAGTTGTGTGTTACCAGTGATGACACACGGCACCGAGACGTGGCCTCTCACTGTGGGCCTCATTAAAAGGCTCAAAGTCACTCAACGGGCCATGGAGCGGGCTATGCTCGGTGTTTCCCTACGAGATCGAATCAGAAATGAGGAGATCCGTAGGAGAACCAAGGTTACCGACATAGCCCATAGGATTGGCAAGTTGAAGTGGCAGTGGGCCGGGCACATAGCTCGTAGAAGCGATGGCCGTTAGGGCCGAAAGGTTCTCGAGTGGAGGCCACGTACAGGCAAGCGAAGTGTCGGACGCCCGCCTACAAGGTGGACGGACGATCTGACTAAGGTCGCAGGAAGTCGCTGGATGCAGGCCGCTTCCAACAGGTCATTGTGGAGATCATTGGGGGAGGCCTATGTTCAGCAGTGGACTTCCTGTGGCTGATATGATGATGATGATGATGATGATTATCAAAAATAAATTGTACATCTTTATGAAAATCACAAAAAACTTACTCATAAAAATGTTCAATCTCAACGTCAATCTCAATTCTTTACCCTACCACATGCAGCCTTTACCAACTGATGAAAAATGTACATTTATTTAAAATATTTAAAGTGAAAATGCGAACGTGAAAAATAGCCACGAAATCACGTTAAATGTATCGTAAACACATTGGATATTTTCGTGTGACATGCAATATATGAGCTCGTAAAATCTCTGGGAGCGTCTGCCACGCGCCCCGCGCGACCGCACGTATTGAAAATATAAGAATTCTATATTATTCATATATTGCGGCGGTGTCCTTTTCAGGAGCGAAGGAAGGTTTGGGCGACGTGGGTTATTGCTTAGAAGTTCGTAATTAAAGGGATACAGAAAGTTGTAGCTTTTTAAAGTCATAGCTAATGGCATTAGAGATTGTGACTAATACTAGATGTCAGCTAAATATCCGATTAATTTCGATGTGGGTTAAAGACGAGCTAGTGTCCCTAAGGCGTCACCGAGCTCTGGAGATCGGTGTTAATTCTTGCGTTCCACTGTTGATCCTGGCTGACAGGAGTTGCACTTAGGTTTCCAAGAACTTGATATTAGTAATCAACATTTTTTTTCTTTAACCCATCGCATATCACTGCTGTGAAAACGTCTGCCACCTTTCTCTCCACAATTCGCGCTTTAAAGAGATTCCAGGCCACATGGGCTCGAAAGCATCCAGGTCGTCTCGCCAGCGTTTCTTAGGTCCACCGCGGCGTCGTCAACCATCAGGTATCCAATGACAATATTAGCCCAAAATGCATTCGAGTCACATTCACAGCCTGTCCAGCTCCATTCAACCATTGCCATCCTACGTCCCACGTCTCCTATCCCGGTCAATTGTCAAATAGATTTTTTTAAATTGTTTTCGCGAAGGCTGGCAACGCAAGAACCTTCCTTGGATACTATGAGTGTTCACGAGCGGCGGCGACTATTCACCATCCGGTAGTACGCCTGATTATTTGCCTCCTACTCCCCAATACAAAAAAATTCCCACATGAAATACATGTAGGGCTTACGCCGACCCTGTATTCCATTTAGATCCGCGACAGCACAGACACTTCTATATATAATAATTTTTGAGACCGCTATGTGTTCGTAAACTTATTACAGGATATTCGATTGACATTTTCGATTTTAGCAAATATACAGTAACTAGGTTTCCAACTCGTATGTGCTCGGTAAATTCAATTTCATTGCAGCCCTATAGAATAATATTATTTTTATGCTGACACAGGAAAGTAACGATAACTTATTTGACAGTCTTCGTGGCGCAGTTGATTAGACGGCGATTATGAAACGAGGGACTGCGGGTTCGATCGTCGAACCAAGGCAGATTTTTGTGTGAACAACAAGAATTTTGTTTTCAGTCTGGGTGTTTGAGAAACCGAAATGTCTCTCGTAGTTCCCGATACCCAGGAAACCCCACTCGATCTTAGTGTGGGGTCAGGAATATATACTCTTAAGTGACTGTTTGGTATAATTATTGTTAGTTATTATGCAGCCCAAATACAAAATTCACTGGTGAGATTATCTAATCAGTTTGAAACTACATACATAATAAGATACATACATACAAACTCACGCCTTTTTCCCAGAAGGGGTAGCCAGAGGTGCAACCAGGACACCATTCGCAGGACAGGTTTCGCATTGTATTTTCCATCCCACAATGTGATAGAGGGTACAAATTTCTTTTTCCGGGCTGATAATGAATAGAAAAATCCAATATCACTTCGGTCGACCCATAATTCGAGCCCGAGAGCTCAGCTTTCCAATCATACCATAGTACAACTACATCACTTGTATGTTTGAATAACTAGGATTCTTGAGGCTTAACAAGAAACGCGATATAATATTTGCGTAGGTTCCTATTATGGTTTCTTTGCCATCGTGTAAGGTGGTAATAGCTATCCGGGTGGATTCAATATCCTACCATTGTATTAGTTTACTTTTATGATTATGTGATCGCATAAAAAATTTGGGGAGAAACAATCAGTTTTTATTTTCTTTATGGATGGTGAAATGGTCAACAGTGTTCAGCACGTTGCCCCTTCAGACAAATGACTTCAAATAACAAATCTATTCAACTGGAACCGTTTTATAGATTGAAATATCAACTTTACTCGATTCAGGCCAATATAAATTATGATGAATGACCAAAAATGTTCGCCCAACTTCATTTTTGTTCGTCGGTGAATTTTTTTATAATAAAATACTACTTTGCCCGAAAACTTTTTTCTATTTGTGCGGCGTAAGTTGATTAATGGTTCTGTTATTGAATCGAATTATTATCGACCTGTTCACTGTTGCCTACGTCAATATGAAAACAAATAGTTTTAGTTACAGTTTTTAGGTTCGCCCCCTATCACATCGTGGGACGGAACATACAAGGCGAAATGTGGGTGTCTTGGTTGCACCTATGCCTACCCCTTGTGGGAAAAAGGCGCGAGTTTATGTATGTATAGTTTTTACAGGCTACACTACACTACCTCTTCAGATCACCCCGGGGCCACAGGAATGAAAGTTTAACAGCTTTTACTCTTGTGAAAAAATATGTATATGACGTATGGTTCTTAACTTACTTTACTGAAACGGAAATTTCGAGTAAAATATGTGCGCAATTTCAGTCATAATAGAGCGAGAGAAAATATAGTATATGATGTCTTTGATAGCAGTGACAAAGATAGCGATACGTGTACCATACTTTTATGTCTTCTCTAGTATATAGGTACGTGTGATGTGTATACGTATCAGTTACTAGGGAAGACAATATGATCGCATAAGAGTGACAGAGATAGCAACAGCGATACGAGTACTGTTCTTTTCTCCTACTAACATTCTTTTCTTAGTACCCCAACTCGTAGTGTAAGCATTGTAGGTGTACTCACGTGATGACGTCAGTCTCTCGTCGGGCGTGCGCGAGCGGCGGCAGCGCGATGTTGAACCGCGTGGCGCACGACGTGGCGGGGGTGAGGCGCGGCGCGGGCGGTACTGGAGGTGCGGCGGGTGCGGGGGGCGCGGGGTAGCCGCTGGGCTGCACGCTCCACGAGCCGCGCGCCGCGTCGCAACCGAACAGCTGCGTTGCGCGTATCACTACTTCGACTTGCTGGACCCTGTATATACGTATCACCAAACTATACTCATATGTCATATAGTCGCTTTATATGCCTAGTTGGTGTTAAACTGTGAATTCCTGTGCTTATTACACTATGAGCTACAAACCTTGTGCGAGTTTTAAATTTTCTCCGCATGTCACTAGGAACTAAAAGGGTACTTATGCTATACCAAGTTATAAAACTTATCACCATACAGGCTACTGATTTCAATCGCTAGGAACTCATGTTAAATTGTTCACACCGAGAAAATCCCACAAAAAATTACTTCTCAATTTAACTTTCAGCAGAATACAAACGATTCACAAATAAAGTATATGCTGCCACTAAACCAATTAGAATACGATTACTACTTATTTACTTACTTAGTAATGAATTAAGCTAATCTGACATATTATCACGTATCACATTATTAAAGCACTTGTTAATAAGCAGAATTAAACACTTGACACGTGTCGACTTTAATTGCGATTTAGAATATAAATTGAACTTGTTACACAAACACCAGTGTCTTAATATATTCGAGTAGTAACTTATTATAATTGCCTTCGTCACCTACCAAACGAATGATTATAATTATACAATATAAAGTACAGTATGATATAATACACAAGCAATGATGTTAAATGTGTAATTTTAATCCCACAATAAGTTAGGTCTTCTATTCATCTTCAACAGCAATAGGTTAACTGCTGTACATAGTCCTCCCACAAAAATATTCAGATAAATTTGTTGGAAACTTGTAAGCTGTCTGCATTTTGCTGGCAATCATGACTCACTAGTGTTGGTTTAAGATTACTAGATGAAATTTCCTCATTGTTCATTGTGGTCGCTATCCAGACTGATAAAAATGTCCTAAAAGTTGCAAAGGCTTTTTATAAGGTTTATATAAAAGCGAAATACTGAAAACATTAATTGTCTACAGCGTGATGATTCAATTGTGAAAAAAAAAAAAACATGAATCTCTTAGTTCAGGTTGATTATCACAAATCTATAGCGCCAGAAGCCAACATATTCCATAGTTATTTTAATAAACAAAAAGGTTAATAACAAAGAGGTTGTTTATGATGCGCCAATTGCCAACACTTTCTTTTGTCTTATAATCAACAAAGAGGATAATAACAAAGAGGTTGTGTATCATGAGAAGATACCTCTTGGAGTGCGTGAGCGGTATGACGGGCGGGTCCAGCACGAAGCGCAGCGGCGCCACCTCCCACCACACCTCCAGCTGCGCGCACACCACGTCGCACACGCGCCGCACGCTCCGCTGACACACATAACACTCATTATTGTACTTATACCTATTGCTGCTTCAGTATGCAAGGCTCTACAAAACCAGCTATACAAATTGATCAATGCATCACACTATAGTATGAAAGTCCAAACGGAAAAGCAACCCAAAGGGAGAAATAAGTATATAGAAATATTTTTTATTAATATATTTCGATAATTAACAATAACTATTCCGTAAGTACTTTGCTTATTCCATAAAAAAACAGGGATTTTTAATACAATAAATGGCAAGATGAGCATGCCATTTGTCTGATGGCAAGAGTTACGACTGCTCATGGACAGAAGTAAAATCAAACAACACCATGAATTACAAATTAATGCATTCCACTGTACTCGTCATGCTGAGACAACATTGTGACTTAGCAAGATGTTAACAAGATGCTAAATCACAATATCTCTAGCTATTTCTTTTTATTGCAATGAATTACGAAAAAGCATGCCGTTCGCCTGATGATACGCGATACGACCGCTCATAAACAGTAGCAAAACCAATCAACTTGATTTACAAAGCAATGCTTGAAGTTCGACTGCGGTCGCCATCTTGAGACATACGATTTTTAGCTTTATCGTGTGACATGCATATGGTAAAAGACGAATCAAAGTTGGAAATTACCTGAAATCCAGGTATGGGCTCGCAGTCGATGATTTTGGAGCTGATGATCATGGGATCGTAGCCCGCCGGAAAACTTTCCGTCGGGATGTCTTTCAGCACTAGCCTGAACATTAAATTCTTGATTAATAGAGGGACAACCAATATAAGACAAAAAATCCCTGGACTCATTAATAGCGCGCCTTTATTTTTGTAATATAATGCACCAAGTACCAACTATTCACTAAATTCAATTCCTCCATCACCCAAATCGAAAAATCTCCAATTCCACTTGGGTCTGTCTTGTAGACAATTTCTACATACCTTACCATCAATCTTCCATTCACCACACATATCTACTCATTGGCTTCAAATCTATAATCATTGGCTCACATATCGGCCAACATAAATTCAGACAAGCATCTCCTATACTTGTCTTCAATGTCATGAACGAAAATGTCGGGTTTCAATTGTTAGCCAGGGACCTAGCCGAATAAATAATTATGCGCGCTTTTCAATTATTATGAGTGGTTGAGACGGCGACGCTCCACAGAGCTTTAGCAGTCGAACTAAGCATTTGACGACATTTCCTTAATTACATCGCATCGGATATTATTCCTAAGATTGCTGAAACTTCTCACTTTTGTGTTCATTCATTGACTTAAATATTAAAGTAAAATCTTGCCGAATACGCTAACTAATGTTATATTAGATTAAAATTTAATTTTATAACCAAACCCAAAGAATGTTTAAATAATGTTGTTGTTTGTGCCGGGTTCGGTGGTAAGTTCAGAAAAAAGAACATAAAACCTGCTTCAGAATTTTTCGTGGCAACTTTTTTGTTCATACTTCTTTTATGAATTTACAGAGTTTATTTTTATCATAATCAGTTCATTTACCAAATTTGTTTAATAGGTCGTAAATATATGAATAAAGAAAAAAATATACACCCAAAACATATTTCAATATGGAACGCCCACTGGAAAAATAACACATATTTTCACAATTTTTTTAAAATAAACTAGACAAAATGTAGTCAAACAACTATATATTTGCAACGGTTGCTTTATACAATAAAGCATCAATTTAATTTCGTAATAAGTATTATGTTAATTTATCAATGCACATTTGACAGAATGCTGATACGGCAATATATAGCGCGAACAAAGCGATTTACACCACTAAATTAACTACATACTATTGTTCACGCTTGGGAGCGTTCAAGTATTAATCATTATTTATTTCGATAGTGTTTTCAATAAATTAGGTTTTATGCTTTTTAGTCAATTGTACATTGTCTTCAAGATACGTAAATTGTATCTCAGAAGAATATAAGAATCTTGTATTTTTAACTATGAATCTCAATATGGGAATACATCAATAAAATATTTATATTTTTCACATTTAGGCACCGAAATAAGAAAAATAACTTTGAATTGAACAATTTCGTCAGCGGACAGGCCGCCAAATTCATGAAATAACCGATATGAACGTTTGACAAGTTGATTAATGATGACTGTGTCTCGGGACATGCCTTGCCAAAACAGCCTTGTCCACAAACGTGACAAAAATACATACATTTTTTAAATATATGTTATATGTATATATTTATGTTGTTAAAGTTATATGTATTTAGCATCCCATACATTTATATATGTATGTGTATATGTATATAGTGATATTTATTGATTGAAGTTAAAATACATTACTTATTTAATGCGCCTACCATACTCTCTCTCTACACCACCGAAAGATGGACTGGCAGAGAATGTCTCAAGTATTAAGTCCACCTTTATACAATTTATGCATATAAAGCATTAAATAAAATAAATAAAAAACGAGTAATATGGCCGACTGTAAAGTTATCAGTTTCGGGGTTTACGACAACTCTTACCTTCGTCGAACCGGTTCATATTCGTGCCGTATCATTAAACCGCGGAACCATCTCGGCTCACGTGGTTCCCCTGCTTACAATACGGCCACACAAGGCGCGTAACAAAGAAGTTTTATAGGCTGTAAAGATCATATTGCTCGACAGATTCTCAAGTTATGCGTTGTGTAGACTATTCCTTAACGTCATATTAAGCTTAACACACAGCTACAGATACAGCTTCCGCACCAGCGCGTAGACACTGTTTTCTTCGCCCGCACTGAATGACAGCAGTGTTCGGGTTCGAAATGATCCCTTAACGCAGTGAACGTGTTGAGTTTTTTAGTAATTTGACGTGAAATATAACTTTATATTAGTTTTTCTAAACTTTACAAAATCTATTAAACACAGGCCACAGGGTCTACTGTATATTAAAATACCATTGCATTGGTGTGGTTTTGTAATTATAATCAATAATATGTCAGTAGTGGCAGGATTATCATAGACTCATTTAGAATCAACTTTAGTAGAATTTTCAATGAATTCTGTCAAATACCGTGAGCAAAGCGTACATAAGAGTAATAGGATCCATTCGTCAACCAAACCGCATTGGTTTAGCTTCTAGCGTGATTAAATAACTTTTGAACTATGTCGAACAACTCGCGTCAAGGGTTGTGTAGAGCAGGAATAATATTAAAATGGCGTATTTAATTACAACACGATTGTGCGACGCTTAAGTAAAGCTCTTGAAAATGCTGAAAGGGTAGGCACTAGTGCCACTCGCAGTAAACAAAGGGTGTAGGGCGCACTGCATAATGCGTAGTTTGTACTGTGTAGGATATAGCATGCAACGTGTAACATGTAGCGTGTAACATGTACCGCGTAACATGTATCTACCGTGTAGGATGTAGCGTGTACTTTGCACCATGTAGTTTGTAGCTTGTAGCGTAAATTATGTAAGGTGTGGCATCATTGAGATCGACCGTCAGCAAGAGTCGGACCTCGGACCGCTAAATATAGGTATATACAATACTTGGTATACAATAATATCAAGTATAAAATAATAAATATAGGAGTAGGTAAGGTACAGAAAAAGCTCCTTGTTCACGGTTTCCGCATTCGAGTTTTCAGTATTTCTGCGAGCTTTCTTCAATACTACCTATTCCGGACTCCACCTAAAACTACTTGCCGACCACTGATATAGATATTTGGAACTTTGAGAATTATAGAGATCCAACTAAAAATTTTATTTTTTGGGAAACATTGATTAGAAATTTGCAACATAAAAAATTTTGTACTTATGGAAGATACATCGAGAAGACGAAGTAGACATATTTTTGTCTTTCATGCGTCAACAGGTCCTTCTTTAATAACGGGTCAATGGAGATAGTCATTTTGAGCCAATTCATGATTAAAAGCTATTTTTTTTTATGCACGTTAATTCTAAAGGTGCGATTTGTGTGTTCCGTATGATTTGTAGCATGTAGCGAGCAGCGTATAGTATAGTATTATATTAATTCAGTACATACATGAGTACAGCTCGCGAGACGCCGAGCGTGTCGCCGACGTGCGGCGCGGCGACGTGCAGCTCGCGCGCGCTGCGGGGGGCCGCCGCGCCCGCGCCCGCCGACACGCGCACGCGCCGCGCCGCCGCCACCGCGAGAGACACGCTCGCACTCGCGCCTGTGCTGCCGACAACCTGACGGACCAGCCCAACAGGTACATTAGCATACATGGAACACGAAATTACTCCCATTTATAAACACTAGTAATACAGAAAGCCTTTATTTTTTACTGATGGTAGGTCTCTCATTTATGTGAGAGGCCGCCTGGGTAGGTACCACTGCAATGTCTATTTCTCCCACCAAACAGTGTAAATGCAACGTCGTGTTTCAGTTTGAAGGACATTGTAGCCAGTGTAACTACTGGACATTAAGTCTTAATGACTTATAATCTTATTTCTTATTATGGCAAACGCAGTGGAATGCCAAGCATTGCTGTGTAACCCAAGGTATTGTTTGGTTTTGATACTATTCATGAACGATCGTATCGTTTACAATCAGGTGAACGGCTTGTTCATCTCGCCATTCATTGAAATAAAAAAAAAAACTATATTGAGCGTTTAAAATGGGAATAATTGAGCTATGTCCTTCGAAATCTCAGTTATAAAAGGAGCACGTGCTGAGCAGTAGTCGATTACGGGTACTAGATCATAACAATTTACATGTATAACAGGTTACCTTGCTAGCGTTGAGCCGGTGTTCCCTGGCGGTAGCGCAGAGGCGGTCACTATCAGTATCCGCGGAGGCATCCTCGTCCCCCGCACCCCCCGCACCCGCCTCACCTCCCGCGCTCATCACACTGCCCTCCGCACACGAGCACTCGCCCCACGGCCGCACGCTCCAGTAGTACGAGTACAGCACCGGACTAACAACCATACAGGTTATAAATAAATAACAATCCACAGTCACATACATGGTCCTGACCCTGTCGCGGGTATCAGGAAATACGAGAGACTTATCGGTCTCAGAAATATCCAGACCCGAAATAAATATTTGTGAGCCCCACAAACATTTCTCTCGGTGCGGCCTCCAACCACCTGTGCCACGGAGGCTGGCTGTCTATACTAGAGAGGGTATTGAGAACTAAATCGATGTGTACCAGTAATAGGAACTCCACATATCAATAAAGCGAGAGGCAAAATAGCCTGACTGCGTAGGAGTGAAAGAAACAGAAACAGCAAGGGAGCATGCAAGCAAAGCAGCAAAGGTCCATGAGCAGCGGTAACCTCTTACATACAGGCGCGTCGCTAGCTCATCTGCCTAAACAGGCAATAAAAAAATATAATCAGGAACAGAAATTGCGACACAGTACCGCTTTGTTTGTTACTAACATTCTATTAGTCTTATATCACAATGTACAAAATAAATCATACTAAAAATCTCACCATCTTTGCTCTGAGAAATTCTGAAGCGGTACACGTAACTTGCGCCTTTGCATTTTGCATGGCGATAAGTAGGATACCGTCTCCGCTTAGCGCTTTTTGTGGAAGTAGATATTTACGTCTTCGCGCATTTTAAATATAGTTAAGTTGGTAGATAATCTCTGGTAGGCAGAAATCTTATTTGATGGTATATTCAGACCACTCGATTGTTTATTACAGCTGTGGATGAATGCACTCTAATGTCTCGACCTATTTAGAGGTTTGCCTATGTAATGTCAACTTAATGTTAGTTTTATTAAGGCATATTTTAATGACAGCCTTAATGTTGATAGAAATAGAGTTTATTTAAAAAATAATACATTTGCGGTCCGTCGGTCGGTGGACGGTCGAGTAGCTGATGAATGGAGATCTTGGCGGAAACAAAATACTGACGCAAATTCTTTTTTCAAATCGACAAAGGAGGTAGAAAATTTCAAACCCCTTAAACTCCTTGGTCCACAATACACAAGGCAATTATTGTGATGAGTAGATTCTCACCTGTGGTTGATCAGCTGCACCGTGGCTGTAAGAGACCGTCCCGGGAACGCGGTGCCGAGGTGAACAAAATATTCGCATGCCGGGTCATCTTCACTGCAGATGTCGTAGTCTTTTTCTTGTGCCTGGAGTATTGTATTTTATTGAGGTCTTTTGAATATTTATTCAGTTTTTCAAGTAATCGTGAGACAAGCATGCCTTTCGCTTGATGGTTAGTGTAGGGAGCATAGCATGGTACAATATAACACCAATGTTGCACATAGTGTATGCGGCGATACATGCGATGAGTCAATTACTCCCCTCCCTTGATCGTATACTTGTATATATTGATTCCGCGGAAATAAATTTGGTTTACGTAAATATCTTTTTATTGTGTTTACTTGGAAAAATAATAAAGACGCAGAACAATTAAATTAGCGACATTACAGGAAGCGATACTACAGCTCATGCACACTAGCAAAATCAAACAACACCATGAATTACAAAGCAATGCTTGGCATTCCACTGCGTTAGCTATTTTGAGACATACGTCATTATCACATAACGGCTTTGTTTAGTGAAGCCAATCTAGTTAATGAGACTACATAATAGTCTAAAATTTTATGTCCACCCCTCCATTAATATTCCATTCTATAGTTTGGTTTCTCCAAACGATGTAGATGTTTAAAGGTGCCAGTGATCACTTGCCTTCACTTGAAGTACTGGCTCGTTAGTTTATCTTATAAAAATATACTATGAGCCATCTCTCAACGTAAACCGATACTAGACTGCAACTAATTAGCAAAAGGTACCTTGAAGAAAAAACCGACAAAGTTTATAGTACAAAATGTATACAATTTTCACGTGTTTTGTTTTTACAGAACAAATCCAACCTTTTGATTTTCAGCATAAAATACTATCAAAGAAATAGGTTTTTTCCGGCAAAAAGGTTTCTTACGGTTTCAGCAGCATTCATTCCTTTAGTACCGGTGGAATGTGAATGAATATTCAAAGGCTCGTAATTGAGGTCAGCGCCGCGTCAGGACTGCTTTGTGCCTCAGACACGTCCCACGACGTCCCGACTTCTTATAAGTATAATTTATAAGCTTTTGTAGCGTTGAGGTAATGAATGGAGGAACAGACATCGAGAGTGAACTTTGTACACGAGGTTTTGCATTGAAATAGGTGAATAATATTTTTAGAAAAGTACGAAAATTTATGCGATGCACGATATCCAAAGGCTAAGATAAACGACTTGTGTAAAACCGATCCAAGCTATAAGCTACCTAACAACCAAACAATCAAGAAATCACTTTAAGTTTAATTTGAATACCTCGTAGGAATCCCTAGATTATAATTTCTATAAGTTCTTATTATCCCAAGAAACTCCTCTAGAAACTCCTCTAGAGCAAATACTAAACTATACCAACAGACACAATTCGACGAAATTCAAACTCGTAATTTGTTTTCATCGACCACCTTCCAAATTTTTATTAACCAATTAGGCCCCGCGGAAAACAATTTCAAATCGAAGTGGTTATTTAATTACACGCCAAGGTCCTGTCGAGTAGAATTTTTATTGAATTTCGTTGTTAACAATGACAACGTTAACTGGGAAGAAAGAACATTTAAGTAAACAAAAAACAGTCAACATCTGAATTCGCAGTTCGACGAGGCTATTTATATACCTTGAGGTGTGATACGAGCGTCAAATAATCTGGGCACAAATTGTAGTCACGGTAAACTGACATGGCAGTTTTGGAAGAGAAAACACAAATGGAATTGCCCGGTTGGGAAACATAGCCAAGATCTCGGAATCGCACGTCATGTACGCTGAAATATTGTGACCAATAAAGAAAAAGACAACGTTGCTAAAACATGTCGGTAACAACCTGTTCAGTAGTCGTGATGGTAGTTTATCATAACGATTCAAACACTTGAAAAAGATTTTTGAACAAAGTAAAAAAAATCGAACAAAATAAAGCTATAGAGTCAAAACACACGCACAGGTGGCAAATGGCTAAATGTCGAAGTGAAGAGGCTCCGGAATGTGGCGTTATGAATACTTTAACACGCGACACACGTGAACTGTAAAACGTGGAAAAAACAGCTGTTGTGAGACATCAAAGGGGATTTATATTCAGCGACGTGAATGATACGCTGATTTTATTTCAACTTTTTATAATGCTCGCAACATAACTAATCTCAGAGAGCGTTCGACTGATTCGTTGCAAATTTTGGGCTCATATTCATATTTTAGCATTTGAGATTAAAAAAAATAAGGTATTTTCTGTTCTATATTGTTAGCTAGGTATTGTAGGCGAAATGTGAGTGTCGTGACACCTCTACCTTCCCCTTCTGGGAAAAAAGCGTGAGTTTATGTATGTATGTATATTGTTAGCTAAAGTCATAATTGTTTTATAATTTGAGATGCGCGACATTGTTTTATTGCTGCTTTTTCTTCTAGTTGTTATAGGAAGCTATTTAAACTTTGTTTTATACGGTAAGGGGCCGATACTAATTTCGTACAATTATCAAATTGTTGAGAGATACAAAAACATGCCATGTAATCTATAAATTAAAGTGTCTGTTTGTAAAGTGAAAATAAAAAAAAATGTCCAAATACATATCGTTATATACACGATACCTATAACGAAAATGACCTTAGTTTTTTTTTGTCTGTCTGTTTGTTCCAGCTAATCTCTGAAATGGCTGTACCGATTTTGACGTGACTTTTATTGTCAGGTAGCTGATATAATAAGGAGTAACTTAGGCTACATTTGTTTTAGAAAAAATCTTTTATTTTAGAAAAATAAAGTTTTTGTTAAATTCCACGCGGACGAAGTCGCGCGCACAGCTAGTAAATAATAAATTTACCCAGTATATAGTAATCAACTAATAAAAACAATCCAGTCGAATGTCAAAAATATCTAATGATAAGCGAAACACATCCATTTCACATCTTCTATCCTAAAGTATAAAGTATATAGCTCCTGAGATAGTCAAAAAGTTTTGTAAAATGATTCCATAATTATATTTTAAGCATCTTTTTAAAATCTAAGTAATGAATTGGATTCTTAGAATCTGTAAGTTTCATTCCTCTGCCAAAGTCCAAAAATCCAACACTTTATTTGTCTCAACAGCCGCTAAATCGATTTGTCATTTGATTCCCTCTTGTCTTTATTGACGCAGGTACGTAAGCCAACTACCTTCTATTACTAGGTATTGTTTCCACAACGTGGGACCTCTGTTATCTCGGTGGCGGATGTTCGGGATAGTCTTAGTGAGCTACATTTTTTGTTATTGCAATGAATGATGAGATGAGCATGCCGTTCGCCTAATAGTAAGCGATATGACCGCTCATAAACAGAAGCAAAACCAAACAACACTTTGAATTACAAAGCGATGCTTGGCATTTCACTGCGCTTACCATCCTGAGACATAATCTCAATATATCCAGTAGTTACTCTGGCTACAATATCCGTCAATCCGAAACACAACAGTGCATTTACACTGCTGTATGACGGGAGAAATAGACATTGCGGTGGTACCTACCTAAAAAGCATCCCGCATATGAGAGACCCACCACCAGTAGAAATTAAATATCACTAAGTATGGCAGTTAGTGAGCTAGGTACCTCGATGGTGATGTGCTGCGGCGTGAAGAGCAACACATCGGCGAGCAGGTGCAGCGGGCGCGCCACGGCCGAGCTGGCCAGCACGCGCAGCGCCGCCGCGTGCAGCCCCGGCGCATGCGCACTGCACGCCGCCACGCCGCGCACGCCGCCGCCGCCCGCCCAGCGCGCCGGCCACCACGAGAACCAGCCGCTCACCACGCCGCCGTCGCACCGCACCTCCTGCACACACACACACACACATATGGTGATAGCTCACTGAATAACATAGCCTACTACTGACTCCCGCTGACATTCACATGAAAAAATCTTAAATTGACATCTATCGAAATGGATTACAAAAAGAAAAAAGACCGATAGAAGAAGAGGAAGATCTAAACTCGACAGCAAGGACATTGTTGTTCTTTGTGCTTAAGATTAGTAGTAACTGGTAACATCTTGGAGAAGAGCAAGTAAATAGTAAAAAATGTTTAAAGTGTTACTGCACCGCATATCCGTTATGAACAAAACAAAGGCCTAATTGCACAAACTAACTTTGCCCATAATTTTTGCTTTGAAAATGTCAATCCTATACATTAGCAATGTGAAATGCGTCTCAAATATATGGCGATAACATTTTCAAAGTTATGGGCAAAGTTTGGCAAAGTTAGTTTGTGCAAATGAGCCAAAGTGTTGCATTATATCCAAAATTTAAAAGCATTTTCTTTTCTTCTTCTTCAGAGTATTATAATAGTCACAAATTGTTCTTATTCCACCGAAATTATTATTCTAATGAATGGAACAAATTGAAGTTTCAAGAGCAAACTTCAATTTCATTTCCGGATTATATTGTTAATTCATTAAATCCTTTTATAGCGCGACCCAAATCCGAAGCGGAGTTGCTTGGTATATTAACGCTCCACTAGTTAAATTAAATCTGCCGGCAACTTTACGAATGGATATTACTGCAGTCCGAATCACATTACGAACGACGTCCATTAATTTGTACAATGTAATTTTAAAAAGGAAGTTTACCGTTCTTAAAGTTATCCTCAG
The DNA here is from genome assembly GCA_030180105.1 of Hyles lineata. Classification (NCBI taxonomy): domain Eukaryota; kingdom Metazoa; phylum Arthropoda; class Insecta; order Lepidoptera; family Sphingidae; genus Hyles; species Hyles lineata. The sequence continues at coordinate 251,926 of JARJEE010000030.1, forward strand.
CAGCGAGCGCTTTCGAACGCTCGCATTTCCTTTGTGCTTATAATAATAGCTCTCATGAACTGGCATCGGGATAGTGAATATTGCATTTGCTTCAGAAATGCAATTTATTCTCCGTTTCTGCACCTATTGTTGCAGGTTTCTTTCGTTTTTCTTCAGTCCTAAATTGCTTGTTTGAAAATAACTCTAACTCAATCTAGATGCCACGTCGACTTTTATCGACTGCTACCCAAAGGTAACATAAAACAGAATAATAACTTATTTGAAGAACACGAACAACTGAAAGAGGTTACTCGTCTTGAGTTAGATTCCAAAACACACATTTATCACCCAGACAGAACAACTTTTTTCTCGACATAGGTTTTTGTAAGCAGACATTGATTCCCAAAGGTCACTATCGTCCATTTTTGGTGACAATAATAAATGATAATAATAATAAATAACATCCACCAATCATATACATAGTCCTGACCCCACACTAAGATCGAGTTTTGTGTCGTGGATATCAGGAAGTACGAGAGACTTCTCAGTCTTACAAACACCCAGACCCGAAAGCAATATGTATTGGCCTCTCAAACATTTCACTCAGCGCGAGATTCGAATCCGCGGCCTCTCGTTTCATAGGCCGCGTCGACCGCCTGCGCCACGGAGGCTGTCAAATAATGATAAAGATGTAAGACACTCACATTCAAGCAGTAATCCAGCCAGTCGTCCTCGGTGAGCACGAAGAACTCTGCGTGCGGCGCGTCGCAGTGCAGCAGCATGCGCACGAGGTGCACGTCGCCCAGCAGCCGCGCGCCCAGCTCCAACACGTCGCTACTGCGAGACATCATGGCACACGTCGCCGCGTCACCGGGCGTGCACGATAGAGTCGATGACGTGATGCTTGGCACCAGGACTGCACACATTCAGATAAGTGTACTACAAATCAAAATTATCGTGACACTTATAGACTGGAAGTCTATGAAGCCATGCTCAATTGTCTTTCGTAGAGATCTCTTGAAAGCAGTATTTATAGAACTATATATGGATGGATTGATGGATGATAAGCCATCATAAAAAGGTCTCCTCTCAGGAAGAAGAAGACAGATGAAGAATTATTCAGCGGAGAATTTTGCGTTGTGGGTTATAATAACTTCTTTCAAAATTTGAAACATAAATTGGAATACTCTTTATAAATGTTATGGTAACATACAGAAGATTAAACAGGAAAGTGAACTAAGATATCACGTAAGAGAAGTAAATATATAGACTGAAATTCAGTAGCAAAAACAGATAAAACGTTCTGTTTGTATATTGTGAATAAAACCCGCAGATTCAATCGCCTTACCACGACAAATGTGTCTGCGTTCAGAAAATATTACTGTTAAGTTCGGGTGTTGATACAAAATACGCAATGGCTCTACTTTATTTAGTGTCAAACTTTTATGTATATGACTCTTGAGTGTGTAATGTATTTTTATAGCGGCACGACAAAGTAAAAAGTTTCTATTGGTGAGAATCATTTTTAACTTTTTTTCTCGGCGGTCCACACAACTATGTCTATTACTGGATACAAACAAATGAGTACATTCACTGCCGTACTCAGAGACATTTAATGTGAATCAAATCATTACTTAATGTAGATTTGACGATGAGTATATAAGGTAAGGAACAATTTAATTGACACTAAGAGTCTGAGTGTGGCCGTAAGATGGATTTCCCGTCATCAATCATCATTTCTGTTTGATGTATACGGGGTCTCGAGAAATCTCATTCATAAAATTTTTGTATTTTATTGAAACAAAAGTATTATTTACGGATTTTATCGCGGAATTGATTTAATTTTTACATTTTTATCTTCCCGACGTTTCGATCTCTCACGATCACACGCGGTCCGCCGTCCAGTCATCAGTCCGCCCCGTGACCATGAAAACTGTAAAGTGATCGAAACGTCGGGAAGATAAAAATGTAAAAATTAAATCAATTCCGCGTTAAAATCCGTAAATAATACTTTTATTTCAATGTGTAACATTCGCGTAAATCTAAGAACTCATTTTGTATTTGAATTATATTTTCAAAAGAGCTTACTCTCAAGTATCGGAGGCTGCATATAACAAGCAATGGGTATGATTAAATCCCGTCCGACCGACACTCTCACTAGCAGATGGTCTCTTAACACTCGTACGTCTAGAGGCCTGAAGTGGACTTTGAGTTCAGCCGCGGCGCCTGACGTCACAGTGAGACCTCGCGTCCCTCCTAGTTCAATGTCTAATTCTCTTCGCTCTGGGGGTCGGATTGACAGCCGCACTTCGAACTTCGACACGTTGATCAGACGGATATTTTGCTGTAGAGGAAATTTAAATCAAACTAGCCATTTAAAAACAATTCGGTCTAATGAGGGTCGGACTTATGCCATCACAATGGCGTGATATCGACTCACGCTTGGCCGCTTTTATTTTTTTCAACAGCTTTCTAGTTTATTGATTAAGACAAAAATTGATGTTAAGACAGGGTATTTTATTGACGTTTTTTAAAAACTCAACCTGGAAATAGAGCTTGCTCAAATTCGCAATTAATTTTATAGTTAGTCAGCGTACACAAGTAATAACAACAAAAAACACAATGGCTAGTATGTTCATTATTAAACAAAATAAATAAGAAAACTATAACATCCAATTATGTTAGCAAAAATATTTCACCATTCCAAATAACTGCTAATTCTGTATCACTACTAATTCCAAAGTTAATTAAAGCATCACCGAGTGCAGTTGTCCAATAGTGAAGTTGATGAAGTCGAGTCTTGGCGGGACGCACAGGATGTACTGCGGCTGCGGTGGCTCTTCGGGCGGCATAGTGAGAGTAGTAGGGAGGTGCTCATACAACTCGCCCATACTGTAACATAGTACTTGAGATTTTTTAAATTTAAGTTTAGTTAATATTCTTTATATGAAATTGTATGGAGATACGCTCACTACATCAACTCCGTAACGTCACCGGATTGCTGCCGTCCACGCGTGGGCCACTCGGTGACAACTCGTTGCTCGTATACTTGTCTTGCGTTGTTGCGTATTGACAATTCACAAGCCCCGAATGAACCGCGCGTTGCCACCGAGTGGGCCACGAGCGACGAGGCGGTGCTGGGTGGGTCTAATGAACGGTAACCTTTAGTGTTTCTAAACAATGTTACCTAAGTGACTGCAGAGTGAAGTCATCGGCTGGTAGCAAGTGAACAGGAGGACGCACACGTGATGATCGCAGCTCCACCGAGCTCGAGTCGCACGAGCTCCTGTTCAGAATGTTCCTCACCCACAGACTTGCCTCACCTAGGACAATTATGAAGAAATAAATTGATTTCTTAGTCACAGACATAGGATAAAAGCATGTAGCATGCGAGTGGCATTGGAATGAACTACCTACTGCAACTAACAACAAGGTACAATAATAACAACAATTATTATTATGAATTGACATGATTCAATATTACACCGTCAAATATCGTATTATTTATTTGTTCATAATCAGTGTCTCCTAAAAGCTATGATTTAGAGACCTTCAAGGCTAGAGGGAATAGGCACCTTCTAGGAAGGCGTGTAACAAAGCAGATCATGTCGTCACTTTCCATCAGGTGATATTATGGTCAAACGCCTAACCTAAAAACGTTAAACAATGTCTATAATGTCTATGACCACGATCACATGTTTCAGAATTTCGCTGAACGCAGATAGCTCCCATTATGATAAATCTGCAGGAAATGCGTATAGTCCGTAGTCTACTTGTTAGCTAGACTTCCTAATTCAACATCTTGTCGATTCATTTTCGACAGAAGTCTATACTTCTGCTTATCGTGATCCAAACGATCAGTACGTGAATTATATTTTGTATGTTCTGATAAGGCTACAAAATACCATCCCAAACAGTATTAATATTACCGAGTCTACATAATTGTAATCTTATGAATTCTGTGATTTGCTCGCACAGACGAAGCGTCGGCTTACGTCGTCACCGCGGCTTACACAATTTATTAGCAAAACCCTACATGATTCGTATTTCCATTTGGATTATTTATCTATACATATAAATAAAATTGAAGTGTCTGTTTTAAAAGTGAAAATAAAAAAAATGTCCAACTACATATCGTTATATAAAGGATACCTGTGCCGAAAATGATCTTTAAAAATTTTTTGTCTGTCTGTCTGTCTGTTTGTTCCGGCTAATCTCTGAAATTACTGGACCGATTTTGACGGGACTTTTTTTGTCAGGTAGCTGATATAATAAGGAGTAACTTAGGCTAAATTTATTTTAGAAAAATAAAGTTTTTGTTAAATTCAACGCGGACGAAGTCGCGGGCACAGCTAGTATTGAATATGGATAATTGTATTGTCACCAGAATCAAAGGCGTATACCAAATTTCAGATCAATCGGTTAACGGGAAGAGGGTTAAACTTCAATTACTAAATTTGACCCAAACAAACAAACGGGGCGAGCTAAATAAAACCGTTTAAATAAAAAATGGTAGACCATTTTAAATAATATGATAAAATTGGTCCTGAATTTGGGTACTAGAAATCAAACAAAATTGTGAAGAAATGAAACAAGAAACTAAACCAGCAGTTTTGTTTTTACGCTGTGAGGCCCTGTGGCGCAATGGATAACGCGTCTGACTACGGATCAGAAGATTCCAGGTTCAAATCCTGGCAGGGTCGTCGTTGCTTACGTCGTCGTGGAATTTTTTAAAGTTGTTTTTTAATATTTAGAAAGATTTTAATTATTATTTTTGTTTTGTTTTTCGTGAACTTAATTGCTATAGTTTATATATTTTTATTACCACTCTGTTTTTGTACATAAATATTGTTTATATTTTATTGATTTGTCTAGATTGAATATATTAGATATATTACTTAGGTTTAAGAATTTAATTAATGTAATTGGTGTATGCCGTTTAAATTAAGTTAAAATAAATAAAATAATTAAATTATCTATACCCGTGGCATAATCTAGGAGTCTTGTATGATTAAAATAATTGCCAAAATAAAAGTTAAAAAATCTTCATTGTCTCGTCTATACCATCAATACTAATATTATAAAATGAAATTAATTTATTGCATTGAATAATCTCTGAAACTGGGTCATATTCAAAATAATTGTAAGTTACAGATAGGAAACGAATATGAATATTATTTCATTGTAACAGTAAAATAACAGAAAGGAATTATTAGGGCAAGTTTATATAATAGCACATGTTTGTAAAATAAATAATTAACGTTGCTAATTTATAACATCCGGAATGGGGGAATACCATCGTCCATCATCGGTATCACTACCTGTACATGCTGATTACAGTTAACCTACTGTGATCAGGTATAAAATTGCTACCTACGAGTGTTAAGCCGGGGTGGATGACTAGGTAGGTATATAATGAAACAACAATTTGGTGATCGTATTTTAGTATAATTGCCATAAATCAGTGCACAATTGCTAAAACAGTTCAAATTACTGCATAATTTTAATAATTGAAGTTCTGTATGATTGTTAATTTTCGTACTTGCAGTGTATACCTTTTGGTAGCTTTCTAAGCATTTGCAGTAAAATTATCAGATCATTTGACAGGCATTTCTTAAAAGGTACCTAAACTCTATTGATTCAAAATTTATGGATATTTGTTATTTAAAAAAAGTGATAAAAACTTGTATTTTATGAATCGTGTTTATATTTATTTTTGAGAAACTCTTTTTTTATCAAATGTAAATCGTGGATCGTATTTTAATGAACATACAACCTGACACTGGCCTATAAATTGCAAACAGCGAGAACAAATTTCGCGGGGTACCTTTGCGCATACCCTATAGTTGATACTGAGACGGCCGACGAGTACAATACATACATACAATACATGCACACACAGACAATACATGACAAATTATACGCAAAGACACTTAAAATAATATAACTCAAATTAAAAAAACGTTTTGTTTAAACTACGGTGCAATAAGTTTTGTTTTTAATTCATACGTATGAGACATCTATACTTAATATTATAAAGCTGCAGAGTTTGTTTGTTTGAACGCGCTAATCTCTGGAACTACTGGTCCGATTTGAATGATTCTTTCAGTGTTGGGTAGTCCATTTATTGAGGAAGGCTATAGGCTATATATCATCACGCTATGACCTATAGGAGGAAAGCAGTAGTGATATTTCTAGCAAATACGAAGAAATTTTGTTCGTTTTTCGTGGTCCGATTGGTCGATATTCTAAACTGATAGTCGGATTAAACATTTTGACCGCCATTTTAAAACGTGTATGCACCCGGGCGTAGCCGGGCCCGACCGCTATGTAAAATAAAACTATGTCCATATCTACCAAAATAGCCCATTGTTTTTTGAGATTATTGCAACAGTTTTAAACAAGGTATACTCTATCGAAGCGTTTTGCCGGAGTACACCAAAATATATTCAATTATAATTTTTCGTTTTCATAAAAGACATTGTTTTTTGAATTGATACTTTTAGATGCACTGGGGGACATATTTAAATTCCGCATTAGTATTGTTTTCAGACTCTATAATAAACAAATATTGGTACATTGATGCCGTATCTAGACATTATAATGAATCGATATGCAATTTTATATTTTTAAATATTTGTTCTATTACTTACGTCACCTGGTAAGGCAGTATGGTTTTATTGATTTGTATATGGTAACGTACTAGACGCGACTGCCAACAAGTTAACGATGGTCACGGGTTCAAATCCCAAGGCACACCTCTGACTTTTCGGATTAATTTCTACGTGGAATAAAATCCCCCAACACGCACTAAGCCAGCGGGGTGGACTATATCTTCTTATATAATATAAAAATGAATCGCAAAATGTGTTGGTAAGCGCATAACTCAACAACGCTTGGACCAATTTGGCTAATTATTTTTTTTAAATGGTTATTATTACTTTATTACTAACAAAAAGTAATGGCGTGCAATATTATTTGGAAACAGCATTTTGGTGCTGAAATAAGGGAAGAAATATTGGATGGACAATAAAAAACGCTAAAGTTTTTAATGTCAAAATTTCATAAGGCAATCTTTATATGTACATGTATATGGAGAGACGGGATATAATAGAGTGGAACGTACGGGAGGGGGCTGGGATAGCTGACCGATTTGATAGGACGAAATGTAAATGCACGTTATAAGACGGGATGGATAATAAAGAGAAAGGACGGGACGGATCGGGAATAGACTGAACAGATGGATGAGATGGGATTGAACCGGACAGTAGGATAGCTACGTCATGTTTAGGTATACAAGAGTTTATACGAAAAATAACATGTATTTGGTGTGGAGTGGAATAAAAAAATATATGCACCCAGGCGAAGCTGGGTCGGGCCGCTAGTATAATATAAAAAGAAAAAAGAAAAATTTCTTAACGTATTCCCTACATGTCGCTGTTTTTCATTTAAATATTGAAGATTTGTGTTCTTAATACAAATCTTCAAGAGACTTTTTGTTCTCACAACGCCCAGACACAAGACTTTGTAAATCACTTAAACGTTTATTACGAGTCTGGGCTTCGAAACCGCAGCCTTTCATTTTAGCCTTTCAATTAGTTGCTTCACCAATCAGCGCTACAAAGGCTATTAAACTGTATACGAATTTCTCGTATACTCCTTCGGACTAACTGAAACCGCGTACAAATATTGCCGTCCATACGTAATATCGGGACATTAATTGAACCGAAGTGGATCGGATCCGGACCGCATAAATCAGGTTTAATATCAAAGTTGAACCAACGGCTATTATTTCAGCTCACAGGATTGAGTTACGACACTAAATCTTCATTAATATCGAGTTATATCGGAACTTGTAATGCTGGAAACGACCGTTTTTTACTTTTAGAGCGATGTGATTCAATTAGTTTGGGTTTTATTCGCTTTGAGTTTACTTTGTTACAAATAACTTGAAGGAGGTCATGAGATAAGTCTGAGGATAGAAAACACTTCTTAAACAACTATTTGTTTGAAATTGTGATTGTACATTTTCACCACCTATCACAAGGTTATGTAAGATTTTTACGTTCCTACACTCACAACTCCTTTCATGTATGTCTATCGAAATTACAATGATGTGGATAGTAATTGGTGTAGTGAAATAAATATATCATAGGTGAACTTTGGGATAGCCAAATGTACACATAGAATGCATGATTTGGAAATCGAATTCATTATAGTATCACAAGCTATACACGATACCACTAAACTTGTGAAGCGACATAATTTTATAACCAAATGATCACTCACGACCAGCATTCTGTTCAATAGAAGGAATCAGGTCCTTTCTCTCCAATATTCCAAGATTCTTCTTCCAGTCAGTAACAATAACACCTTTTGTATCACGCTGATACAGTTTGTACTTATTAGACTGAGGCTTCCGAGAAATGTCCCTCGCTCGGTGTTGCTTCAATTCCCCCTCCTTAAACCACAGCTGTTTACATTCCGTCTTGTATTTTTCTACCTAAAAATTTCGCAGATAAAACTTTATTTAAATCACGGAACAAAAAAGGCTGTTGGGAAAATATTTTCAAGAACTTTGATCGAATTTGCATAGACTTTCTCGAGTAATTCTTGGTACAATGGTTTGAGAACAGGGACTTTTTTAAGGAAATAATTTTCTCCGAATATTTTAATTTAGATATCATACGCAAACGTAGATTATAGTGAAAATGTAATTTTAGTATTTGTAATCAGTTTTGGTTGTATTATGAGTGTAGTTTTGGCAAAACAAAATCAGAATTTATTTAAAACCTGATGCCAGGCGACTCCAAAGGTATTCAGATACTTTAAAAACATTGCAATATGGATATACATATAACATATGCTAAATCATTAAATTGTTAAAGCATGGTAGCTCAATAGGCATCCCATTCTTGACAAAGTATTACATTTAGGGCAAGTTTCACCAGGAACTGATAAAACTGGCCTCTACAATTTTAAAATACTATACCCAATCGTCAAGTCTAGGCAGCGAACACTCAGCATCACCTCCCGGTTCAGGTTTCTCAATCTCCTGCGTTGCGAGGGGAGGTAAGTAATCCAACTCTTGAAAAACTTCTCGAAGGAGCGGCCGAACATCCGCACAGACGCCTCTATAAAATCACGATAATAGATTTCAACAGTTACAAATATTACCAACCCCAAATTAAGATCTATATCTGTATCAGCCCATTTACTTTCCATTGTAGGGCACAGGCCTCCTCTACAGTCGAGAATACGATTGAGATCGGGTAGACCATATAGTCCACCACGCTGGCGTAGTGCGGGTTGGCATAGACAAGATAATCTCTAGACCAGTCAAGTCAAAATTTGAAGTCCGCGCACCTATACTAGGCTTGCTTGGTGGGTAATAGCTTGCCCCACTTATTGACCAAAGTTGCAAATGAAAACCGTACTTAGTAGTAACAGTATTTTGTATGTGTTTATGTAGTAGGTATGAGAAATAACGAGAGCTTTTGGATCCACAATACGCAGCTCCGGAACCTGTGATGCACACAAACTTTTGCTGTTGAGGATCGAACCCGCGGCCTCTCATTTCATGGGCGTAGTATAACCAACTCCACCTCGAGGTTACCATGTAAAGTAAACGCTAACCTCAAAGTTATTTAATAATTCAAAGAAACTTATTACGAACTTTAATGGAAACATCTGGAAATCCTATTTTTAGCATTCCAGCTTCCATTATGTGTGGCATGTGTACGCTGCTTTAAATTAAACAGCAGATCTAAGTTTAATGCTGTATTTCTGGGGCACGTGTGAAGTTTGCTTTATTCAGTGGAGGTTGCAGATTCAAATTTAGGACACACGACGCAGGCGTACAAAGATTTTATTATGTTGTAAACGTATCTAGAAACAGAATCATTTCATGGAAACGTAATGAGGACAAAATAACTACATACATAATATGTATGTGCTATAAAAGTACAACGATTGAAAATTATTTAACACGATAATTTACAATACGACATTAATACCATTCTATTAACGTTTACTTAAAAAGGCAATATACCAATAAAATACTGATCAAAGATAGAACGAAACAACAACACGAAACTTCGTCAAGCAACAATTGGTTAATACGTTACAATGCAATTCCACTACTTACTACTGCTTTGTTTATGGATATATATAAACAAAATATAATATTCATTATGCCATAACCTTGAGAAAGGGTTGGAAAATTCTTGCTCTGCAATTCAGTTCGTGTTTTGATTGGTATTCGTACTTATTCAAAATTTAGTAGTTAGCCAGACAGTAATTAAACAATCTAACACACACATTTTTCACAAAGAACGTAAGAACGTATAAATTACTTAGGCATACTGGTACACAGTTTTATGTGCGATGTTCGATTTGTGTCGTATCGGAGTACAGAAACCCCCTAGAGAGGGAGCAACGGGAGTAACAAAAACACTAATATATTAACGTGCAAATACACATAATACGTTCTCATAGTGGTGGCAACTACTAAATAAAGGTTTAAAAAAAATCACTTACTCTTTACTAGGAATCAATGGGAGATTATCCACCATAGTGTAGATGCAAAATAGTTATTGTAATAAATATTTAGAAATGTAAATATTACAAAATTTCTTCAAAGCATTGATTGATTACAAATACATGCAGACTAAAAAATAAACTGACAAAAGACAACGTCAATCTATTCACAGTGGTGTAAAAAGTTTGCATAGAATGTAAAATTTGTATATATCGTCTACAGTCTTTTTGCGTGGGAATGCGTGGTTGTTATATAATAGCAATAGCAATACTTGCTTTGTTGCATCCGTTTATAGTCAGTGGTTAAGCCTAAGACTATCAGGAGAGCAATATAATATGAATGTACATATTTGTTTCTAAACATTAGCTAATAAACAAACAAAGAAATTCAACAATTATGTCAAAGTTACTACTTATAATTTTTAAAAGCTTTAAAATAGCCTAGGTATTAATGCATTTCAATTAAACAATAATATTGAGCATAAATGCTGAGCTAATTCGGTTTGTGACCACAAACCATGGCGCTCTAATTGCATTGCAACTGAATTAACTGCCACATGCGATATAAACTGATGAACGCGTGGCTGTGACGTCACACCCAACGTGCCACCACTACGTCACAACGTGACAGCCTCCGTGGCACAGTCGGTTAGCCGCCGCCTGTGAAAGGAGAGGCCGCGGGATCCCTGCAGCGAGAAAAATGCGGCCCACAAATATTTCTTTCGGGTGTTTGTGAGACTGAAAAGTTTCTCGTAGTACCTGATCTCCACGACACAAGACTCGATCTTAGAATAGGGTCAGGACTATGTGTATGACTGTTGGGTGTTATTTATTTATTTACTACCCACCAACGTACCATAGTACAACTCGTTACACCAAACCGTAAAACACAGTTAGGGAAAGTGATACATTCGTATGCAACAGCTCAACATTTTATGCGTAATTTGTGAAATGCTCGTATTACAGAGTGGTATAATTGTGGTGAATTGTGAAGATATATGTTTCAGTTTACTGTGTAAATAAATTTGCATTTGTATTTATTTGACAGCCTCACAGAGTCAGAAGCCGGCTGTAAAATGAGAGGTTGCGGGTTCGATCCCCGCATCATGACAAAGTCAGCCCGTATGTATTTGTCTTGAGTCTGATTGTTTGTGGACCCGATACAAGACTTAATTTATCTTAATGTGGGGTCAGGACTATGTATGTGACTGTTGAGCGTGTTTATTTATTTAATCATTTATGTTTTTTGAGTAAATACTTCGCCATTCTAAAAATATTTGAAAGTTTTAGAAGTAATACTTATAGATAATTATTTAGTATTACTATAACAATCATATCTTATCAACTATTGACCTACTCGTAATGTTTTCAATTTTTTTCAAGCAGGATACTTTAAAATATGTGTATATAGGTATATTATCGGCTAATATATAATACAGTTCTACGCCTAAATCCCGCAAAAATCACCAGTAACACTAAGAAGTATTTATCAAATAATTGTTTATTTTCTTAGGTACCATATTACCCTAGACTTGGCAAAGAAAGTAAGTTTACGATTAAACTCGAGCGGCCATAATGGGTTCTGCCGGGATTAATAAAAAGCTCCACCGCAGCGTCTCACGGCGGGAATGAGGTATCATTTTCTCAAGGTTCTGTAGGTACTGCATCATACTACTTGAACTGGCTTTTTTAATCTTGAAAAAGTTTAAATAAGAAATGCGGCGTATAATCAAAAAACTGAAAACTTTCTTTTATATTTTAGTGGTGGTAGTTCTCTTATATGTAAGAAGCCATCTGGGTGGGTACCACCGCAGTGTCTATTTCTCCAGTCAAACAGCAGTGTAAATGCACTGTTGTGTTTCGGATTGAAGAGCATTGTAACCAAATTAACTACTGGACATATTGAGACAACATCTTATGTCTCAGGATGGCGAGCGCAATGGAATGCCAAGCATTGCTTTGTAATTCAAGGTGTTGTTTGCTACTGTTTATGAGCGGTCGTATCGCTTACCATCAGGTGTACAGCATGCTCGTCTCGCTATTCAAAGCAATAAAAAAAACAATAACATTTTAAAATATCAACCAATATGAAGTCTCATAATTTAAAGATTTTTGTAAAATCAGTCACAATAAAAATATGTCTTAATATGTGTCTTAACAATTTAAACATCAATAAAAAAATTACTTTCACTATAATATTTAATTTTTTTGAGAAAAAGGCAGTAGTCTGCCATTTCGTCCTTTTTATTTGTACGAATAAACAAACGAACATTAAAGCTTCAATTAGTACAATTTTTTTAAGAAATTATTTACATACATACATAAACTCACGGCTTTTTCTGCGAAGGGGTAGGTAGAGCTTTGCATTTTCCGCCCCTCAACCCCAGCCTATCACCATATCAGACACAAATTCATGAGGCTCATACAGAACAGAAAAATCCTCTATCACTGTGCCCGACCCAGGATCGAACCCATGACCTTACCCTTGTAATCGCACCGTAGTACAACTGGGCCTCGTAATCAGCCTAAAAAAAATAAATTTCTCACAGTTTATTGTAAATAACTACATACTATCAGCACCAACTGCTATTAATGTCAAATAAAAATGTATTAAATTAAACAGAAATAATCAATTATCTCGGTAAAGCCAACAATAACAAAATTTATAAACATACATTACTTGTGGGAATAGCTTGTAATATTTCATCGGGTTCGTACGCCCACAATTTGCATGCTTAGCGAGTAGGGCCCGTACTTTTTATATTAAAGATGATATCTCGCGAAATAATAACTGTGTCACGAGCGTCTTAAAGATATTTTACGTGACTGACATAATTACTGTTCTTGTAAGATATTCTTGGGAGAGGTTCGTTTTACCTGGTGTTATCTTGTCTGGTCCTCACTTTTTTTTAATTGCAATGCATAGCAAGACGAGCATGCCGTTCGCCTGATGGTAAGCGATACGACCGCTCATAAACAGCAGCAAAACCAAACAACACCTTGAATTACAAAGCGCTCGCCATCCTGAGACATAAGATGAAAGTCTCAATATGTCCAGTAGTTACTCTGGCTACAATGCCCTTCAATCCGAAACACAACAGTGCATTTACACTGCTGTTTGACGGGAGCAAAATACATTGTAGTTTTACCTACCCAAATGGCCTCTCACAAATGAGCGACCTACCACCAGTAAAAGTCCAGTCCAGTCCCTTGCTGTAAAGTCTTCGCAACTTTAAGTACTGTGAGAGATCATTCGTTGACAGGTCAACAAGTTTTGTGCCGAATTTGAGCTGAAACTGTTTTTATCAACCACGAGGTCGAGGCCCGCAATATTTTTATTATTTCTTAATTATAATGGTACAACAAAAAAACCGTAGTGTATTTAATACGCTATTCAATAAACAATAATGCAAGCTCGTTAGAAATTGAAGGCATACAGGCTTAGGTCGCTCCGATAATACAAACACATTCTTGTAGATTTCTTCAAAATTCATCGATCCACAGCAATTGATACTTCTGCCACACATCGGCAATGTCATTCATGATTTCACTTTTAATAATCACTGTATCATTTGTATATCATTAAATAAATTGTTTGAGATAATGTCTGTTCTTTTGATATACTTTGTTCCCTTCAATAAGTTGTTCCGTATATAAGGTTGTGCGTTTAATTATTTTTAATGAGCTGTTGGCGTACAAATATTTGATTAAGTTTATCCTCAATGAACTTATATTTATGAGAAATTTTGTGTACTTCAAAGAATGTAAGTAAAAAGTATAACTACCCATAAGTTGTATAACTTTATAACATTTGAAAATATATGTATAATTTTTGATTTGTCAACATGGCAATGAATATAATAGGATATTTAGGGTCAGTTTCATCAGTTCCTGATTAAGTACCTGATACCTATCTGGCGCTCAACTGTCAGATAAAATGCGAAATTCGGTTGCATTTTTTTTTGTTGGCGCGGGGATACCGTTTTACCGCTATCGCTCCACCTCGTGCCACGTGCACCACGTGCTCTCGAGCGAGATCGCGATGAAGAACTGTTCCCCAGCGCTGATGAATATGGCGGTTAATAATAAATAAATAATCTTCGTCTGAGCTACTAGACTCATTAGTCACTAGTCTCGTGGTAACTCGCTCTTTGGAATAATTCTGGTGGCAGAAACTCTGAATAATCGTCGCAGTCATCCCCTGCACAATCTAATTCAGAATCATTTAACGCTTCAACCATACCTTCATCTGTTTTAACTGGAAAATACACAAATAATTGAAAATATCTTCCAAATTACTACACAAAGCACAGTAGTAGTGAAACTATCAAAACTTTAACTACCTACATTTATTCTTTGTATTGAACATAGACAAACAATTCAAGTTTACCCGAACACTATTTATTTTTACGCAAAAATAACACTATTATATACGAGTATCTACGTCTCGTCTACGTCTGCCTCGGTGGCGTAGTTGTACTAGGGTATAGTTACATAGCTGAGGTCTCGGGTTCGAATCCCGAGTTGGGCAAAGTGATATTGGATTTTTCTATACAGTATCAGCCCAGAGTCAGGAATTTGTGCCTGATGTGGTGCTAGGCTCGCCACCAATCACATCGTGACATACAAGGCGAAATGTGGGTGTCCTTGACACCTCTGCCTACCCCTCTGGGAAATAGGCGTGAGTTTATGTATGTATGTATCAACGTCTCAAGTTATTAATTACTCACAAATAATTCACAATCTAAAAACTATTAAGAATTTGATAAAATTTTAATGGATTACATAATATGCGTGAGCGCACGGCTACGTTTCCACACGTTGAAGCTATTTTTAAATAAAATTACAGATATGAAGTGTCATTTCAAATTGTTTTTATACCCCTAAATATCCAATTTATGTCACTGTTATGTAAAGTTTGTATTTTCTTTCAAAAATAAAGCGTCCGAATTCATTTCCCACTTGACGAATTTTCGTGTAGCTATATTTCTTTGAAAGATGAGGAGCGACTGAGACTAATGAGTTCGTCTCAGTTCTATTTTTTAAATATTATCCTGTGAGGCGGGGCGATGCGGTGGACTAATTGATAAGCGCGGTATGACCAGCCACTAGGGACCTCTGAATTGATTAGTTTTTAAAGGTTGATGAATAGTGATCAGGCTTAAAGAGAGTTCTAACTAAGATGGTTAGTATAATACCGACATTATTTTGTGTCTTTGAGTTATAGATTGTTATTAGCGAATGTATTTTCTTTTGGGAGTCTTTTGCGACATATAAGTGTTTAGTCACATTAATATTAAAACAATAATTTACAATATTAAAAGCTTTCATTTGGCACTAGGTATCTATTTTCAATAAATACTGGTCATGACTATAAAAATGAGTACACAGAACAAGTTAACAGCTTATTAACTTTAAAATGGCCGAGGCTCATTTTTATGCTAAGCAGAAAAATGGCGGATGATAGCTGGGCGTTTGATATTACTGTCAAGTGACTCTTAATATGATTTACCTAATTTACGCTTATGTGGTTGATTAGCGGTTGTTTATGAATAAGGGGTAAGTCATTAGTTGTGCTGTTTGCTTCATCAAACCTTTTATTCGTGTGACGAATAATCCTATCAATTACCCACGCCCTGAGAACCTCAAAACGAGCTTGGCAAATAAAAATGATTACAATAGTTCAATCAAAAGCAGCATATAATAGGTGTAAGTGCAAATGGTTACAAAATCGCGTCCAATTTATAAAAACGATTCAAATTAAAAAACCGTGTAATGATGTGATTTTAACTTCAGCAAGTTACACATTGAATGAGCAGAATGAATACTGAACTGTGACTGAACGCGTTATTCAAACGTACGTTTTGAAAGGCTCGCAGCTTTTAGTCCGTTTCATGATGTTTTTTTAGGCATACAGTACGCATTTAGAATAATTCCAACGAATATTTTAATAGTTATGATAATATTACGTTAGGGCAACCGCGCCGGGTAATAGAAATGTTAAATATTCATGGAATGCATTCCTATAAGAATTTAATTAGTGTTAATTGGAATACTGGGAAATGGAACTCGCTAGTACTATTAGGATATCAAATCTTCCGCGGAAAATTGGATGAAAGCCCATGTTTTAAATATAATAAACAAAATTATTGATTTCATAAGAATGCCCAATAATAACCTATAATTGTCATTATATTCAAACTTGATTGTAGAATAGTCTATAATCCCGATCTCACGGACAAATTGGAACCGTTACTACCCATACTTTCGCACTACACGTTACCGCAGTAGAGTTCATTCCCACTACCTGTAAGCGTACCGCTCCCGAACGGTACGTTTCCAGCGTTCTTTCCTACCACGTACGTGCAAGCTCTGGAATGAACTCCCTGCATCGGTGTTTCCCCAGCGCTATGACCTGTCCTTCTTCAAACGAGTTTTAAAGAGAGTACTCTCCTCAAGGTAGGCAGCGACTTTGTTGTGCTGCTCCCTTGGCACTGCGGAGGTCCATGAGCAGCGGTAGCCGCTTACCATCAGGCGGGTCGCCAGCTCGTCTGTCTACATGGCAATAAAAAAAACATAATACAAGCATCTAGTATGTATACCATAATCTAGAAACTATAGATCTTCTTTTCTTTACCTCGACTTATAAATTTCATCCAATTTTGTCAGTCTTCGGTATTTACGTAAGTTTATATTACTTCTCTAGTCTAACTAGAGATCAGACTCATGTTTAACAATTACATAAATAACAAAAACATACGACGAACGTATAAATGAGAAATCCTCTCGCCTCTCAACCTCGAAATGTCCACCGTGCACAAGAGATTGGAAACTTTAACGAAAACAAAATGAAATATCTTTCAACAGAACTCGATCGGGGCACGCAGCGCACAACTAGCTAATGCCCGCGACTTTCAATATTATACGAATATGAAGTCACTGTGTATCATATTCGTCCCACTGCATGGCACGGGCCTCCTCTTCAATCGAGAGTACGACAGAGTCACAGTATTATTAGCTTATTAGGCAAGCACCAAAGAACATTTTTGATGTTGTGGATGTTTAAATGCCACGCTTGTATTCAGGTAGCATGTACAGTAATTGGCATTCTATTGCACACAAAAAATACCGGTCTAACGCAGCTATATTTTGTTGTAGTATCACGATGATTTTAACGTAAAACATAGTCTAATTACTAGTTTTGCATTTACGAAAAAAAAATGAAAAAGAAACAAGAGAATATTATCTCTATCTATTACTCTTTCAAAATGTGTCTGATTGGTGTCTGACTGTTGGGAGTTAAAAAAATAATCAAAAATGATTTAGAATAGAATAAAGGGCGGATGAAATCGGATATAAGAGGACAGGATTGCATACCTCGAGTCATGAAACAGTTTGAAATAGGGCAGAACGGGATGTAATGAGGCAGGACGAGAAAAAACAGAACAAAGAACGGCAATCCCGTTGAGTATAAAACAGTTACTACGCGATATTTAATATGTATCTGAAGTGACTTAAAAAGTGTCTGCACTCGGGCAAAGTCTTGCCGGGCCGCTAGTTTTATTACATTATTATCAATCAAATAGTTTTGCCCACTGCATACACAACGATGGAACGATCTATTCAATAATATAGATATGAAACTTGGTAGTGCAAGAAAATAGCACTTACAATGGAAAGTCTGCGCTCCGCTGGACCCAACTTTGCTCATGTATCAACAACTTTCGCGCGTGGGGATTGCCAACATTTAGATATTTTTCATTTCTAGTTTTGCTTTTGCACCATGCATTCCAGTTTACACTGAGTTGCAATGAAAATTACGCTCGGCTGACTCCCAACAATGATGTGGCGGTCAATTCTAAATGTACAAAAGTTAAAAGTATTCCCATATAGTGCGGTTAATTGCAAGATTTAATTTGGATTTATAAGTAAGATAACGATTGCCCTTTTCAGAGGCACTGGGTGGAGAGAGCGATAGGAGATATAAAATAAAATAATAAAATTAAATTCCTGATTGACCAACATAGTTTTTTAGGTAAATCTTTTGTTACTAACACACATATGGACATATTTTGCTGAAATAAATGTTATTATTATTATTATAAGACAGTTTTACTGTTAGAAAATCTTAGGTATATTATTTTCTAGTTATCGGATTTATGCCACATAGTACATTGTGTAAACGGAGATGGAGTCAACAATAAGAATAAGTGCACTAGCGCCCTCTGTCGACGTACAACGTTACTAGTAAACAGGACTCGTCAGTATTCAAATTATATTTCCCTAGTAATTTCCATAGCTACACAATTTCAATTGAGCAGGCATTTTATTTTAAGGAAAATAGAAATAGAGTATAAAGTATATTATACCGCTACACTTTTATTTTATTTACCCAAATACTTATGATATTTGGGTAAATAAAATAACAGTTTAGCTATTGTTTTCTGAGTCCACGAAGGGCAAATTGTTAAGCGAACGAGTGTCCAGAGTTTCAGTCAATAGTATCATCGTGAAAGCAAAAAATAAGATAACGCTTAGTAATTGAGAATAGCGACATCTACTGGAATATGGAAAAATCTTTACAAACCGAAAAAAAAAATAATGTGTGAACTGTACAGCCACTGATTTATGCCTGGTATGACGTTAGGCTTGCAAAGCGCAATTTGGTACAATTTGGGACGGAAAAAGCTATACAAAACTTGAGAGAAACTTATGATACGTCTGCCTAACCACAGTGAGACAGAGACACAGGTTCACATTGGTATAAATAGTCTGCGAAATAGAAACAATACTAAGTGTTAATTTCGACTGTGATTCTGATTAAAATAAAAGATGATAAATTGTACACTTTCTAAATAGAGACATTATCATTTGCAGATATTTTACCGGCTCTGATGATCCACAACAACCTTTTCTCCTCTAGACATCAATTTATTTAAGTGGAAAATTAATTCGTTAAGTTCTAATCTAAAGATATAAAATGTTGTCAAAGTCAGTACATTATTTTGCCATCAATCAGTGCGGTTTACGAGTATTCTAAGATAAAAAGCAAAAAGACAGCATTTTAACATTCTCACACCATTATATAAAGACTACTAACGTTAATAACATTGAATTTGCTTTGTGATAGTATTTTTCCAATAAAATTGGGAACGCAATGAGAACACCTTACTATCTCTATCAGCAGCACTTTAATGACGTAATGTCATTATTCTTGGTGTCTTTGTGGCATATAAAAATTACTGTTTTATATTTTTAAATGTAAATTTTATTAATTTTACACTACCGTGTTTCTTTTTCTAAATATGAGTAGGATGGAAGTCATCTGTCGACTTATATGGAAAGTAGTTTCTGTGAAAGAGATGACGAATGAAAGTACTAAAGAAAGAAAGAGTTAGAGGATGAATGATTAAGATGTTGAAGTACAGAAGAACGTACTAGGGGAGAACTTCATGGAAGATGGCGGTAGACGTTTAAAACGGCGCATAAAGACACAATCAAAGACGCAAATAAAAAAGACAAAATTATATTGGAGATAACCAAACCAATCAGACAGCTTTCGTGGCGCAGTTGATTAGACGCCAGCTGTGAAACGAGAGGCCGCAGGTTCGATCCCCGAACCGAAACAAATATCTGTGTGAACCACAGGTATTTGTTTCAGGTCTGGGTGTTTGTGAGACCGAAAAGTCTCTCGTAGTTCCTGATACCCACGACACAAGACTCGATCTTAGTGTGGGGCCAGGACTATGTATGTGACTGTTGGGTGTTTTAATTTATTTAATCTTTGTTTCATTTGACCTAAGACGGTGCTATTCCCACATAAGTAGGTACAGTTGACGTAACATTCTATGAAATTATTTTCAAAAATGAGTCAAGTATGCCACCAAGTACCACACAATTTAAAAATGGAATTAGGATTATTTACTATATGGAAAATATATTACGTTTCGTCATTACTTTCAATCGACCTTTTACCTCCACAATAACATTTGAATAAAAAAATAATGTATACATTTTTAAATATTTATTCAATTATAAGTAGTGACCCTGATGTTAGTTTAATCTTACAGGACCGCTGAAGGTAAGCCTCTTTACAGTCTACAGATATACAAATAATCCCGCAGACACAGGATCAAACGTCTTGTGTATTTTGAAATTAGGCTCTTAGAATTATTTCTTATTATATTTAACCTTTGTAACCTTTGGAGCTTGTTACTCAATACTATCTCGATGTCATAAATACAAAGGTAAATATAATAATCTACTTTTCAAAATGTAAACTTTAGATACATCTGTATCTGTATCTGTATCAGCCCATATACGTCCCACTGCAGGGCACGGGCCTACTCTATAATCGACAGTATGATTGAGAGTGGTTAGGCCATATAGTCTACCACGCTGGCCTAGTGCGGGTTGGCGGACTTACATACCATAGAAATAGAACTTAAGAACTTTAGAACTTTAGATACATACGAGTATTTATTTAGTTCTTGTCATTAATCTTAATGTTATCGACCAGGTTGATGACTAATAATTGCAAATTGTTTTGGTTTCTGTATCTTTATTAAATTAATGGTTTGATATCTTGTGCGTACTTTAAAGAGCGTAAATCAAATGAATGGGCTACGTTGGGTTGATTGGAAATCAATCGTGTGATGTGCGTATTATTATTGTTTTTGTAATGTTGTGAAACTCTCTTATTCGCTTTAGACATTTACTTAAATATAAAATTAGACATAGTTGTTTTTGTATAAGCTGTTGAATTTACAAATAAATAAATAAATATGTGAAATAGTTTGGCATACTTGCAGTGTTGGTTATTACTTTGTCTGAAACTAGAATATCCAAACTTGCGATAGGCTTAAACTTTAATTGATCATAGGACGGAAATATACTAAATAAATAAATAAATAACACCCAACAGTCACATACATAGTCCTGACCCCACACTAAGATCGAGTCTTGTGTCGTGGGTATCAGGAACTACGACAGACTTTTCGGTCTCACAAACACCCAGACCCGGAAGAAATATTTGTGGGCCACACAAACATTTCCCTCGGTGCGGGGATCGAATCCCGACCTCTCGTCTCACAGGCGGCGTCTAACCAACTGCGCCACGGAGGCTGTCGGTACTCGGCGAAATATTTGCGGAACTAGTGGCAGTTTTAAGACTATATTGAACAAAGACTTGAAAAATACAAAACTTAATAAAATTTTTCGTTATCCAAAAAATAAAAGATGTTTCCCATTATTTCCAAACTAGACGTAAACTAAATATAAAACATAAAAAGTTTCAAATGTCAGGAAAACCAAAAGCAAAGTTTCTCTTAGTGTGGTGTCATAAAAATATAAAATAAATATTACAGCTCACAAAGTTGAATAGCATAGGAAGCGAGACAAAGTTTAGAGCTGCTGAGATCGTATCAGTCCCTCTGCGGAAAAGGCAGCGCACGACAGCGTTATATCTCAGCGGAAGCCTAGTACAGGTGTTAGGTACTGTTTTGTATCTGGTAAATTTATCGTTGCATTTACACTTAGAGACAAATTTAGATATGGTTTCATAGCTCTTACGGTGGATTTGCCAGTAAACTAGTGAAGCACATTGATTAAGTATTTTTTTTTACGGTAACACTTACAATTACTCGATAACATGCTAACAAATTCTATAGGTATCTACAGTATATATTTTTTTTTGCAATGCCCTTCAACCCGAAACACAACAGTGCGTTTACACTGCTGTTTGACGGGAGAAATAGACACTGCGGTGGTACCCACCCAAATGGCCTCTCACATATGAGAGACCTACCACCAGTTTTATAACAATAAGCATTAGGACAAATATATACCTATCTTAAACAAATCGTACATCTTATTTTTCTTCTGCCACAGAAGGTTCATTAGATACATATGTGCATAAGACTTTCTCAATGATCACACAAGAAAATTATAATGTCAAAGACTAAAAATAACATTGACACAATACCTATTACAAGTGAATTTAATTGAGTTCAAATACATTTTATCTAAATCGCGAACTTATGTAATAAAATCCATAAGAAAAAGAACGTTGAATCGACACTAAAGTTATAACTCCTGAACAAGCGTCTTGTCTCGTACAGACGCATGTTGGAATGTGTCGGCGGTGTCCGGCGTCCCTGAGGTATCCGCTGACACCGCCCGAAACTGGCCCGGTTTATTTTCCCCGCATTTCGAATAAAATTGGAAAAGCGACTGCATTCTATTTAAGTGAACGACGGTGAGTTTAAATCTAATTTAGTGCAGATTTAAGTTTTATCATAAAAGAAATACAAGATGATCGGGCGAAATGGAGGAGAATTTGCCGAAACGCGCACCCTGGCACCGACCGGATAACGCCAAGTGGAAGAAGAAGAAAAAATAAAAGTAATACACGCTTTTTCTTTTCTTGCACTGAATAGCGAGACGAGCATGCCGTCCGCCTGATGGTAAGCGATACGACGGCTTATAAACAGTAGCAAAACCAAACAGCACTTTGAATTACAAAGAAATGCTTGGCATTCCACTGCGCTCGCCATCCTGAGACATAAGATGTTAAGTCTCAATATGTCCAGTGGTAACTCTTGCTACAATATCTTTCAGACCGAAACACAACAGTGCATTTACAGCGCTGTTTATAAAAGATTACATTCAGATGGCTCGCCAACATGATATTGTGAAAATACGTCATGGAAAGCAGATCCGTCGTCATACTATGCACATATTCCATTTTGGGGCAATATATGACGTTTCTTGTTTGAAATTAATTCCCAATAAAGAACTTAATACTTGATTTTAATCTGTATCCATGCTGCTATTAGACTATCAAGGTGTTTCAAGAAAATACTACAACAAAGACCAACTATTGGCAAAAATGTTACTGGGTGCAGGCCATTTTGAACAAGTTACATTGGTAATCTTCGAAGCCTATACTTAGTAAGAGATGCTATACAGCGAAAGAAAATTGGGAATACTTTACTTAAACCTTCCCATTGCTGAGAAAAAAATAACGCTTTATTAAATAAGAGATAAATTAAAAAGGATACTTTTAAAACCATTAACACTCTTCATATTTTAAAAATTCAGTGCTATTAACCGTGACTGCACCTGAGCATCGCACACAGCTTGCGGTTTACAGTCTGTTAACCTTGGCAGTAAACCAACTTAATGGACAAACACAATTCAAGTGTGCAATATCGGTGGCCAGTAGAGGCTGTGGCAATATTTATTGACTGTGGCAGTATATACATAACGGCCTGATTTATCTGTATGTGAATATACCAAAAATGTTTATTCATAACGTAAAATCCACTTCGTGTTATATCATCGTAACCTGTCTTAGGTAATCAGCGGCGGCCTTAGGGGGTGGCGAACGAAACAATTGGGGTCTCGTTCTTGTAGAGGCGTCGCGTAACAAGCCAAGCAAATTTAAAAAATATATATTTCTTATTTAAAACTTTTGATTTTGAACAAAGCCGCCAGACCTACTTTCGCATAAAATACTTTTTACGAAGGACAAAGGGCCTCGCAAGGATCTGCCGCCCGGAGCCTCGCAATGGGTGAAGCCGCCGCTGTATGTCATAATCTGAACATCCCTACATATTAAAATGTCGAACGCGCGCTCAACTAATTTTATTCGCAAAAAAATATCGCAAGAGTAACGTTTCGTCGACTAAAACCGTGACTGCCATAATTTATTTTTCATAGAATCAGGCATTAGCAAATCTTTTTATAATTGCATCGCACCTGTTACTATTAAGTATCAGATGCGACGCAATACTTAAAATTTGACGGAGAATAATAAGTACACTGATTTACCTGCTTGCACTACATTCTGAGAAAACAACGTTATTATAGAAACTAATCGATAGCGAACTATCGCTTGTATTATGTAATAACCAAATATAATAGAAAATGCCTTCAAAGTGATTCTTGGCAAACTTTATGGGCAGCAGAGGAAGCCCACTCCTGAACTTCCCAAAAAAATGATGAGGACTTCAGGCAAGCGAGGGAATTAACAGACAATAAATTTATAGGTACATGGTTATCATTATCCAGGATAGCTTCTCAAATGTCATGATATATTACTGTCTCGAGTATTACTAAGATATGATACAAGAACTGGAAAAAACATTGACTGAAAGCAAATAAGGACCAGTGTTGACGAAAAAGATTACTAGGAATTAACGAGCAGCATAAGTACTTAGTTTCAGCGTATCATTTGCTCATTTATTCCACCAGTGTAACTACTAACTGTGCAACTGACAGCGAATCTCCACTCCATCTTGTTTTTACTTCTGTCTAGTTTCGGGCGGTTATTATGAGATGCGATGATTAATTGCCTTTTATTTTATTAATACAACTGATTGCGTAGTGAGTAGTACGAAGGGTCTTTCAGCTATGCAGTCTTTACTACGTATGCGCATACTCTTTATAGTAGGTTCGCTTACAGTTCCAAGCGCGGTATACCACCTAACGCAATCCTTTCGGGAATAAGGCTTAATAACTGTAAAGAATATATAAACTATAGTCTCCCTTAATAACCCAGTCTGAGTTGGCGGATTTTCAAATACTTCAATTTTTTCATTAATGTTTCGTGAAGGACTCTCAAGTATGCAGGTTTCTTCATGATGTATTCCGCATCGAATAAGTACATTGTAATTGGCTATTTTTCTCAATATCGCAAACTATCCAACTATCTATTACCTGCTAACAAAACAAGCGTTTAGAAAGAAACTTATATCCAATTGAACTGAACACATAGCGCTAGCTAGTTAGACTCATCGGTATTTTTAAAACAAAAGAAATTGAAAAGCAAAGGCTTATCTACAAAATAAGTTAAAATGTGTTGTTTAAAGGAAAAATAAAGTTTACACGAAAGTGGGTCTACATGGTTTATCTCTCCGAATAAATCACTGAGTTTTCTGTTACATTTTCTTTAGCAAATAAATTAGATAGAGAAATAGTAAATAAGTCTACGAAATTGTATTTTTTTTTCTATTTCTAGAATTAGTTTGTGCTTCAACTGAAATTTTGGGAGAGAAAATATTAAAATAAGGGTCAGCTTGGCTAAGCAATTTTCAGAAAAATGTTATTTTAAACTATTTTATACGATTATATTTAAGAGGGTACACGTAATGGAATTATCTTGTTAAGTTATCGTATGCATGTAAGTGTTTTTTAGGATTTCTCTCCCACAAACATCCAAATGCAAAAAAATACATATTGAGCACACAAACATTTTATTTTGTTGCGGGAATCAAACCCGCGGCCTCTCGTTTCACAGGTGGTATCTAACCAACTGCGTCACGGAGGCTTTCAAATAACTTTAAATAGTAATAATGATGTTAGTCCATAGTATCCACCATCAAAGACACCATCATCAACAATTACATAATATGTGTTCTTTTAAATACGCGAGGCTCTTAAATAAAAAAATATGATACTTGTGCTGCTATCTACGACTAAAATTATAAATCAATTAGTTAAGTAAAAAGCCACCCAGATTCAAGATAGAAACATCGCCGCGTGAAGGCATGTTGACAAAATAGTTTTACATTAACTCAATAGATGACGCTATAGCGAATTTTTTTTAGAACTCGAAAATATTAATACTGTTTTTAAAACTTTGTTAATTATTGATGATCAATACGTTTATACCAAATATAAAAAAATGCTGGCCATTGCGAATTGTTCGGGAATTTGGATATTGAACCACTTACCTTCATCAGGCGATGCCGCTGATTTTCAGAACGCTCCATTGTACAGTTGAGGCTGGACGGCTGCTCACTTCAATTAATTTGAAAGGCGTACTGTGTTAAGGGCGAATATTACGATTCAATGATGCAAATATTATAATTACACGTCACAAATTAAAATATGTAGGTACATTGTAATGACTATGCAGCGCTATACAAAGGGAAGATAACGTAGTGTTATGTTGGTAGCATTTTGCGACTTGCGACAATTGATGGATCTGAATATTTTACTGATGCAAAAGTAATTTATCAGTTTTCAAAAAACTAAATTAATAATTGTGCAGACTTCATATTGAATGTATGGTACACGTGCAATGTAAAATAGCATTAATTTTTAAACCGGACAGAGCTCCTCGCGCAAACGAATTTAATCCTACGCGGGCGATGGCGCCAGCCTGGCGGAAGCGCGACCGACCAAAACATTGTAATATTTTATCTACCCGTGTCGATATTTTATAAAAAAAAATAGGAATAAAGAAAAATATAAATAAAATAAAATACACGGGATGCAAGTTGGCACTAATTTTTGTACTTCAATGTTACACTTCAATGTCTAATACGAAGCTTCATTAATTACTCTAAAGATTTATTGTATTAATATTTAATACTCCAATTAACTCATTATTGAAAACTTAAACCGGATAAAACTAGCGTTCCGAACCGTCCACATAAAATTAATTAATGTTTTAGAAAAAAACTAACTAATTTCCGGAAGAAGAATTATTGCTGAATTATAAATTGCCTGAAACAAAGAACAGATAATAAAAAAAAAAACTATAGTTTAAATATTTTTTTAAATTAATAAATAATTAAAGTATTACATATTTAGAATATTCAATTTAAGTTATATTTTCTTGAGATCGAGAAAGGGTTTCCGCGCGGAACGCGGATTAGTTTCTTTTTGATTCGCGCGAGGACGCTACTGGCAGTAGCGCGGGCGCTTTGGGAAAATGGCGCTTGTATAGTTCCCTCGGTCAATCATTTTAAAGTTTAATACAGTTTTCGCAAGTGATATTTGTGATTTGCAGGATCACAAGTAGTGATTGATTAAAGTGATAGTATTTTGTGTAGGTATACCCAGTTCCTGATAATAATTAGTTTAGTGGGCAAAAGTAAAAAAAAAAACTCAATAAGTTGAAGGTTTCATAATGTTTTATTGATTATTCCTTTTATCCTTCAGTAGTAACTTCTTAAATTTTTGTAAAATTAGGCCAAGAATTAATTGTCACTACATTTTGAGTATTTGATTTTGTTAATTTTGTACGCATTTTTTTTTACTTTTGCAGGGTGGGTAAGCTAAAAATTTCCACTTTGCACCTCTATAGTATGTCGATGGTGTACTAGTGTTGTGATGTGTGTACTAGTGTCGCCTCTGCCTACCCCTTGGGAGACATAGGTTTGTAGGAGTGCAGTGTTGTGTTCGTACTGTGTTAGTGTTAGTTGGTGTGAAAATATAAAGTGAGTGAGCTGAGCTGGTCGGGTGGTGAACCATCGACGCTGAGCCAGGTACTGTGCACTTCCATTCTTTACCCTATTGCGGCAAAATTCAATGGAACGGGCGGTTAAATAACCCTTACTCTATAATATTATGATTATTCCTGAGTTATTGCGAATATCATGGATCCAGGACATGTAATTTAAGTGTCTCAATTTGAGTAATCTATTGATTTTAATATAAATGGACTGTGCGTGGCATTAATAGCTTTTTTACTTTCTCATTTGCGAATATTATTATTGAACACGAAATATCCATGGAAATAATTCTACAGCAATTAAAAAGTAAATCATAAGAGAAACGAGACTCAAAGATACGCAGGAAATTGTTTTTTTCCTCGCGCTCGGGGTAAACCACAAAGCGGCAAAACCGAATAAATTCGATGGCGCGGTGTGCAAATAACCGATTCACCGCGTTTACTGATTTACTTCATCTTGTCTTCATCAAGTCTTTCACTGGTAGCAGGTCTCTCATATGTGAGTGGCCGCCTGGGTACGTACCACCGCAATGTTTATTTCTACGCCAAACAGCAGTGTAAACGCACTGTTGTGTTTCGGTGTAAAGGGCATTGTAGCCAGAGTAACAACTGGACACATTGAGACCTAACATCTTATGTATCAGCATGGCGAGCGCAGTGGGATGCCAAGCATGGCTTTGTAATTAATGTTGTTTGGTTTTGTTATTGTGCATGAGCGGTCGTATCGCTTACCATCAGGCGAATGGCGTTCTCGTCTCGCCATTCATTGCAATAAAAAAATGAAGGCATGATTTTGATGATGATAAGTATGCTTATATTTTGGTATTAGGTTTGTATTTTTACTGCTGTGTTTTATTTGTCACCGGTTACTGTGGAAAGCCTTGGAGTCATCATTATCATCAGCCCATTGCAGTCCACTGCTGGAATAGACCTCTCCCGATGTACGCTACAGAGCCTTGGCGTAATAAATGTTAGCTATGAGTGTCTGAAGATCATGACGATCAAACGAATAGCTATGATAAGAAAGAGACAATGAAAAACCCTCATCCCACGTGTCAAGTGTGAGTGTGAAAAGTGTTAAAATCACAGTCATTACTCGTTAGACAGTGCCGCGAGGAGCAGCGCGGCTAATGGAGCTGTGACACAGTGGCGAATTCAGGAATAAGTTCTGACACTACACATTAGTAGTATTTTAATATATTATGTACAGTATTGCCATGTTGTCCCATACCTGTACCTTGCGACTTTTTAATTTGTGTGGCAGACTTTTACAATGGCAATCAGTGTGCATTTATTGCTTAGTGTGACCTGACGTGAAAGAGGTACTTCTATGGTGACTACATTATTTCATAACATACATTTATTGACGCGTCACTCAACGAACTACTCACTCGCACTTTCTATTAGCTCATTTGTTCTCTAACTAACTTTCTTATTATCTATTAGTTTACCTACACATTTACCTATTCACTCGTCATTCGCTCATGTGGCCTTCGACACATTTACTTAATGAGTTTCACTTAATTCACTCTTAAACTCACTTTAATTCATACATTAAAATGGAATGAAATAAAAATAATATATTGACTCCATTAAAATTTTCAACATCATTTAGATTCAGTCATTTTTTACCACCACCCGGTTCGGAAAGCTGTTTTCACTAGAGAAGAACGGGCAAGAAACTTTGATGTTGCTTTTTTCAAAACCAGTTTACAAATTAGTGATAATTACAAAAGTTACAAAACGTACATTTTAATGCATGTTACAATGTAAAACCCTATACCCTTATACGGGAGCTATGACCCCCACTACAGCCCTGCTGCTCCACACTTACAGCGCGAATGTAGCACTCAGTAGCGAACAGCACTCGGCGGTAATCGACTAGCTTCCTTCAACTTCAAAGTAGATTTCAGCGAGATGTCGCGGTTTGGCGACCATTCACGCCGTTCCAGAGAGTTCTGGTTTCTCCCGGGTTACAAATCTTACAATGCTATAATGTAAGACGGGTTAATAACTCGGAACTTACAGCGAAATTTATTTCGAGTTATTCAGTTCGCATAATTAATAAATTTTGATCTCAGTTAAGGTTCATTAAATAAGTTGAGCCACAATGGTAACTGCGACACAGTTATAACTAATGCGGTTGTTATGGCAATATGGTCGTAAAGTCGAAATTATGGCTATTTCTTAATAATAGTACAAGAGTGAATTTTGTATTTCCAAGGACAATTCTTATTGCACTGAGGAGTAAGCCAAACTTCAAATAAATATTTTTAAATGACAAAAGAATGGAGAAATACCTAGGTTTTTTCAAACAATAGATGGTAGTTCTTAAGAAGAAAGCGAATAGGCGACTCCTCTACAAGTAGTGTTTATTACCCGGTATAAGAAAGTAGAAACCGTAGTCTCCGGCGCGATCGCGAGTTCTTGTAAACTCACTGCTAAGTTTTAATTGAATTATGATTTTAATTTGTTCGGCAAAGGCAGATGCCTTTGCAATCCGCGATTTCATTGTGTTTTTGTGTTCGGCCAAAACTTTGATCGGTTTGAATTATATCGTCTGGATGTGCGATAAGACATCGCTGTTATTTTAATTACTTATTATTTATAAGTAATGACAATTGAATTTACTTATATACCAACGATAATTATGTATTCATGGTGGAAGTGCGTGGTAGCCTGTTAGTAAAGGGATCAGACGCGACTGCCAACATGTTCATGGTGGTCGCGGGTTCGAATCATAGGACATACCTCTGACTTTTTGGAGTTATGTGTGTATTGATAGTCAACCACCACGCAATATAACAGTGAAGGAAACATCGTAAGGAAACTTGCATACCATAGCAATTTGTGAGAATTTCTATGGAATGTAAAGTCCGCCAACCTCCATTAGGCCAGCGTGGTGGACTATAAGACCGAAACACTCTCAACCGTACTCTAGGTTGTAAAGGAGGCACACGCTCTGTAGTGGGACATATGTAAACTGATACATATGTTTGTATTAGTTATTTCTCGTCCGTATATTATGCCTGTTTTGTTGAAATGTGTGTGCATGTGTGTTTTCTATGAGGGAGTCGTAGCGATCTTTTCAAGCTCTATTCGACAACAACAAGAAGAGATCTTTGGGTCTATTTCTGTGGTTTCCATGTGAGAAATGTTCAATTCCGGAGTTCACTGCTTCAACTCTCCCCTGTCAACAATACAAACGAAATATTAATATCATGAACAATAAGTATGGAGAAGGCTCGGCTTGGTTATTAAAATTAAAACTACACAAGCAGACTGCATTAATATTTATGCTTGTTATACAAAGCTCCTTAACAAAACTATAAGAATTAGTTGTACGTAATTAATGTTTCACAAAACAAACTTTGAATAACATTCTTTTAATTCTTTAAGATGATTAAAATAATGTCTCACAATCAGATTCAATACAGCTTTGCTTTAATTTTTTTCCAAGTTGCATGAAATGTTTTATGAATTGGTAATGGCTTGTCTGTCTGACGTGAGGCTTATGTCATACATATATGTAATCGTCACGCTTGTATCCCATAAGCTTAATCAGAGCCTATAGATAGCCACTTTGCTCGATCATGATATATTTATTATAATCTCTTCATCCGCTTTTCGAAATTAAGTATTCATGAATTTTAAAAATCGCTTGGTGTTTAGTCGAACTTCTGTGACAAGTGAAGTGCCACCATTATGGTGGCACTTCACATGGCTGTTTGTATTTGCTATTGGGTATTTGTCGTATTTGGCAAATTAAATGACGTTAAAAGCAAACATGCAAATAGAGGCAAATATGACCATCTATACTTACGTATTTGTTATTGGCCTTGCTTGTCAAATAGGCAAATAAGGCCACACTTTCTCAATTAAACTGACATGGTAATTGTTTGCCAAATATGCCAAATACACAAATACAAATAGCCATGTGAAGTGCTTAGACTTGTCACGCGCACATTGTACTTGTTCACATTGTAATTGCTTATAAAATTACCTTTAAAATAAAGAAACTATTCCACTCGTAGTTAAATTCTTAACAAATAAATAAATTTTATCAAACATAATTAGGTACGTCTCATTAAGCCCAAAAATATTTTATGACGTAAAAATCCTTCAAACATTAAAAGTTATAACTTTTAATGTATAAATACTTTCAAAAAGTAACAAGAGAACCACAAAAAGTTAATTAGATTACATTGGCCTTAATTTATATCTTCGTGAGGCCGAAAAGTTCGGCTCTCTAACTGACTAATTTGAAATCTCTGAGGAAACTTGTTCCAAATGATTTTGGTGTAATATAATGTGATTAGAGACTTACCTCAAACCTGTACTTCCTTAATTGCATCCGCGGATTTCAATTAATTCGTTGTATTTTACTCATATTTGGTATTAGACCAGCTTTGTGAACTGAAATGTCTTTTCTGCTGTACATATACATATGTATCGCAATGTCTATTTCTTCAGCAGTGAAAATGCACTGTTATATTCCGGATTTAAGGACATTGTAGCGAGAGTAACTACGGACATATTGAGACTTAACACCTTATGTCTCAGGCGAGCGCAGTGGAATGCCAAGCATTGCTTTGCAATTCCAGGCGTTGTTTGGTTTTGCTACTGTCCATGAGCGGTCGTATCGCTTACCATCGCTTATCATCGGCGAACAGCATGCTCGTCTCGCTATTAATTGTAATAAAAAGAACCCTATATGCGCATACGTCTTTTTGCTCGCTAGTGACAAATAAACAGTTTTTCTTTCTTTCTATTCCTAAGAAGGATAAAGTTAAGCCAGCCGATCGTTAAACATACTTTATTTTTTTATTTATATCTTCAATGTATACATTTATACACCAAAAGAAAAACAAAAACAATTGTAGCTATATTTAAAGTAAGTACAATAGGCCGCCTTATTGCACTAAGCAATCTCTTACAGGCAACATTTGGATTTGGAGAATAAAGGGTAGTCATAATTAAGTAACTTGAAATATAAAAGAAATTATGTTGCATCGTTTCCATATAAGTGTGGAATAAAGTCAGTATCCACGAAAAGAAATACAATATCTTATAGGAAAAAAAGAATGTAAACTATGTAATCTATACAACTTGTACTCGATCAGGGATTGAGGAAATTAATCTATACGTAATTTTAATTACTTACCAGTGTAGCTGGAACATTTTTCCAAATAGATAATAAATAAATAAAATACATCCAACAGTCACATGCATAGTCCTGATGCCACACTAAGATCGAGTCTTGTCTCGTGGGTATCAGGAACTACGAGACTTTTCGGTCCCACAAACATCAAGACCCGAAACAAATATATGTGGATACACAAATATTTTTCCGGTGCGGGGATCGAACCCGCGGCCTCACGTTTCACAGCCAGCGACTAACCAACTGCGCTACGGAGGCTGTCAAATTTTCCATTATTAATGAGAGTATCATTTATTAAACACATCATAATGAGTCCATATTCGCGTTCACTTTTTTTAATAAGCGTATCATGTAATTCTCTTAATTATACGCGGAACACTTTAATACCCACCGACCGCCGCGCCGCGCAGCGCCCGGCCAACGGAAGGTTTACTTGATAATTTACGCGCATTTTAATTAAAATCGCCTTAAAATGTGTAGCGGCAATGTTCTCATATATTTACTATTTCCATTTTTTTTATTTTAATACATAAGTTTAGATTCTAAATTGGAATTCCTTCTATTGATTTGCATTTTCGTGTTTTAAATTAGTGGTTATCAATTCATTCAACAATATTTTTTGACGACATTTGTGGCATAACGGTCAACTAGAAATTTCGTACAGTTCCTAAAACTACAATTTCAGTCGCCATACCGAATAATAGTATGATCTTTTAACCCCGATTTAATTAATTTCCATTAAATGCCAATTTCTTTTACCGGTATCAAGTAGACTACAGCAAAATCGTGCCCAATTATAGCGGTCAATAACACCAAAATAACATTTCCTGAATTTAAAAATAAATCGAGTATAAAAAGTGGACCAGCAGGTCATATTTTCCACCAAAGGGCGGCGCGTGGACATTCGAACCGGAAAGATTTACAATTTGACCCTTAAGCATTAGTGCTGAGCGATATGAGGCCCTTGGATTCAACGCAAGGTATTAGTCGCGCCATTGACGACAAATGCGCGTGAATGATCTGTGGACCTTGGAAACGACGGCGCAAGGTAATGGCTCGTTGGTGAAATTGTATTTTAGCGGCACATTAATAAATAAATACACTCCACAGTCCCTCACATTGTATTGACCCCACATTGAGATGGAGTTTTGTGTAGTGGGTCAGGAATTTCGAGATACTTTTCGGTCTCAAAAACCTAAGCATGAAACAAATACCTGTGAATCATAAGTATTTGTCTCTGGTCTGGGACTGGTTACATTGCGCACATTTTTTTAAATATTTCTGATAGTTTATCTGATGAATTAGAAGCCAAGGACAGATTGGACGAAATTGGGAAGGCTGATTCATAATGCGGAATTATATCATCATCATCATCAGCCTATTCGCGTCCACCGCTGGACATAGGCCTCTCCTATGGCACGCCACTGGGCTCGATTTTCAGCCCAACGTCTCTAACCGCTACAAGCCATCTTCCGCATATCATCACTCCACCTCGTTGGAGGGCGTCCTACACTACGCTTGCCGAGGCGCGGTCTCCAGTTGAGAACACTTCTACCCCAACGAATTATATACTGCTTGCTTATATTAACACGATTTATACTTGCTAAAAATAACCACTTTACATTCGTGGTCGTGGGGCGGAGCACAAAAGCAGTAAATTTATCGAAACGTCGCGTCGGGGAGTTATAAAATGTAAAATTAAACCAATAAAGCGATAAAATGTGAAAAAGTAATATTATTTAAACCAGAATTTTGTCATCGCCCAGGATGGCACTAGGTAGGAACAAAGAAGCAACAGCTGAGTTAGAGGCTTGGGAACTTTGTAATATCCACAGCTAAGCATAGGCTGGCCAGTAGAAATAGCACTTAATTTTTCAACTACATTATGTAAGTAGTACGGACGGAAATCCCATGCTATTCGATACAATTATGCCGGCCTGCTAAAATGCTTCAAAGATGATAATGCTGAGATGCTAGGAAAGTCAATTGAAATAAGTCAGTCAATACAAAAATACCAAAATGCAATAACATTCAAGTAAATACTAGAACATTAAAATAATACTCTATTTTGGTTGCAAATTGCACACGTTGGCAAGTACGAATTCGGGAAGTTTGCAAACTTGCAAACGCTAACTAAACCACTCACTATTCTGTAAATATCAAAGTTTGTATGTTTGAATTATGTCACAACTGAAGTCTGACAAGTTTCACTAAATCTATGTAGGTAAGGATTCAGGCAACAAATTTTTTATAGGTAATATTTTGAAGGCGGGTCTGGTCGGCAGATCCGAAGATATTCATCAGGTCTTCACCATTTTTTATGGGACGGTATACCTAACGTGACCATACGTCCCGATTTCGGCGGGACAGTCCCGCTTTCAGGAAGTCTGTCCCGGTGTCCCCAGCAAGGCCGAAATAGTCCCGCTTTTGCAAACAGACCAAACGATGATCAAAAAGTATTTCCCGCTCGAAATCACTTTATCGAACTATTACTGTAAACGGTTGGGCCAAATCATTTCAGCACTTTCGTAAAAAAACAATCTTGATTTAGAAAAAAATTCCACAATTATTGAGTAGGTTATGTGTCTGCCTGGAAGTCACGCCACTACTGGGGCTTATAAATCGTGCCTAACTAACTATTTTGTGTTTAGTGCTATGATTATTTTTTGTAGTTTAATCTTCTTTATTAAAAACTTGTAAAACACCAAAAACTTTAATTATTACTTAATTCCACAGATGTCCCGCTTTGGCACAAAAAATAAATGGTCACGTTAGGTATACCATGCTATCCGAGAAAAAGAATTTTTCAAAATCAGTTCCCTAATGCCGACGGAATCGCGTAACAAACATACAAAAAAAAACATTCATCGAATTGATTACCTCCTCTTTTGTTGGTCAAAAAACGGATAACAATCTATGTGAAAGCCATGGATTACATCAACGGTACTTTTATAGTCGAAATAGCTCAGTTGGAAGATCTGTAGAACCGTGCGATTTACTACTGATACTTATCAATGTTTCAGAGAAATATCCATAAATAAAGAGTTTAATCGTTCGTGATTCGATTCAGCTTTTTATAGGCAGACAATAATCTTTAAAATGGCTTTTCTCAATTTTACAAATGTAAAACACAAGTTTATTGCTGAACATACGCTTTCGTAAGGACTCAATAGCGACCTATTGGACCTATCGGTTTGAATTCACCATTCGTGTATAATTTAGATAGAATTTAGCACCCAAAAGAATCATATCACGCTCAAATTGAACTCAATACTTTGTCTAAGAATTCACCAATAATAGGATTCATAGAATAATAACTATAACACTTGAAACCCATTACTCACAGCTAAGGCGAGAGCCATGCGTCTCTAGACCCTTGTCGCTGCAAATGACAGAAGGTAAATCACATACAACGCGCAGATTGTTTTATTCATAAAGTTGCAAATGGAACAAACGTCCACTGTAATGCAACACGTGACTTACCCGTCTATTATTGTAGAGCTGTTAAAATGTTGTTACGTTATTTTTCTCTACAAGAACGTTGAAGATATTTTTAAGTTTACTGATTGCATAAGAAAAATCGATAGTCCATTTGTCTTACTTCCGAAAGCAATATATTATTATTTTTTAGAAAAGGAAATAATCAATTGTATGCCAAAATTATTCTGCCACAACTTTTAAAGGTACGTATTGTTGCGATGAACCATCTATAGTATTAAAAAAGTTGGTCATAGCAGTCTAAAACGCGGTTCAGATGGTTTTTTGATTCTGAGAGATGGCCTGTCCGATTAGTCTGATTGCGTACATGATATCTTAAAGAAATATAAATATGTCATGATTTATACATACGTATATGTGTACATAAACACACACTTTTTTCCCAGAACGCGTAGTAGAAGGTGCAACTAGGGCACCCATGTTTCTTTGTGTATTTTCCGTCCCAAGATGTGATAGGGGGTGAGCCTATCACAATATCGGGCACAAATTCCTCACTCCTCAAAAATCACTTTCGAACCAGGATTCGAACCCGAGACATCAGCTGTATAATCATACCGTAGTGCAAATACGCCACCGAGGCAGTCAATAGTCCTCATTTATATAAACGTATAAAATCTAGGCGTGCTACTATAATGCACACGTTATTTTATGCGATTTGTTTTTCTGATAGAAGTTTTAATTGAAATAAAACTATTATTTACGGATTTTATCGTGGATTTGGTTAAATTTATTGACTTCCCGACGTTTACGACTTTTAAAATTAACTTTTAAATTTAATAATTGTAAAATAAGGGTAGTTAAATTGTAACAGTCACTGAGCGGATGACTAATACCTCAGTCCGCCCCGTGACCACGAAAGCTGTAAAGTGATCGAAACGTAGGGAAGTAAAAATTAGACAAATCCGAGGTAAAATCCGTAAATAAAGTTTTATTTCAATGTGTAACATTCTAAGAAACCGTCATAGAAGTTTTAATATCGCTCATATAATTATGAACGTCTAAATAATCAACGAAATATCTCTCCGCTCTGGGTTCTTACTCTATGCATTTGTAAATAGCTTGGCTAGCGATTACGTGTGACTTGTTGTTTCAGTGCGAGCTAGATTGTAAAAACGTAAATTTAACTAAAGCCGGGCGGGATATATATTGCAGGGTGTAGTGGACAAAGATAAACTTGCACTAGTTTATTGTTATTGTTCTCTTATGTAAATTCTAATTTTATTACAAACAAATATGTAACGTATTGTTCTGTTGGGACTAGTAATTAATGTCTTGAAGAATGTAATCCTACAGGCTACAGGTATAATCTACGATTAATTACCTTTGTGCATTGGAAGATTACTTATATATTACTATTAGTAGTAGTTCAGATGAATTTTGTTCCATTTCAATGCATCGATTTAATTTTACATAAAAATCTGCCAACGGTGGCTAGCACTCCACGGGTCATTCCGTACTAAGTCGTCATAATTTTGTGCATTTATTTATTTGTCCGTACATGTAACATTAAAGAAATAATATGATAATAAAGTTCAAAAGGCGACTCTATCGCATAGGCAATTTCTGCCAGTCAACCTTGGTATGGATATATTAAATAAGATAATGGGAGAGCAGTCTAAGAAGTCCGTGAAAAACTCGGACCCGAAAAAAATGTGGATGTGATGTGATGAAAAACATATGGATCACACATACATTTGTCTTGGTGCGGGGCATAGCTGGTGTCTGACCAACTGCACCACGAAGGCAATCAAATTTTGTGGTAGCAAAACTTGTGCCTAATATATCAACCTACGACATTGAGCTATGATGAAAAACTATAGTTCGTTGGTAAGTCTGGTGACCTTGGTTCCACCTCAGCCTTCCAGTGTGGGAAGTCAATCTGATTGTATGTTATTTTATAATAACAAAAATGAAATTGCTGAAAATCTTCAAAGCTAAAGAGAATTAGGTTTAGGAGTATTTTTGTCCAATGTAGCGCGCATAGAGCGACGCGTCTTAGAATTGAAAATAAAAGTAATTTTCTGCTCCCCTGGGACTAAAAACGTGCTTACAATAACACAAACTATTAATATTTCTTGAAGCTTGTTTGTTATCTAAATTGCCTTCGCAAGACTCATTCGGGGCTGTCGTCTAAAATTACGACTTTCTATGGTCATTTCGTATTTCGTGGCATTTAAATATTTAGTTATTTTTTGAATTTTTCACATTATAGTGTTAAATTAATAATATTGGTTTACTGACTGCGTTACAAATGTTATTGTAAAAATACTTATTTATTTAAATATTATACCAATGGATGTCCTATATTAATTTTCTATTTTTTTTTTTATTATCTATCATGAGTAAAAAAGGGATTATAAAATAGCTCGCAAAATCTAGTTTTATTCCTTTATTCATGCCGTAAAAATCTATCCAGTTTAAATAATCAACGAAATATACGTTAAAAATATTTCAGTTGATAAAGTATTTATCACTCCGGTGGCGTATGAATACGAGTAACAACTAGTCCGCACTAAATTACTAACAAAGGCAGTACGTATTGCGTCCGCAGCGCAAAACCAAATATTGTCGACAAAACACTAATCGCATTAGTGACGTCATACGTCAGCGCCGCCATTTTGAAACCGGATTATATGGCGATTTTATTTTGACGTTTGTTTTTGAAACATTTTATTCCGGAATATATTTTGTACACAGCTAATATTTTAAAAGGGTTCTAGTAATATATGAGTTTTTCCTACCACGCGCGAGTGACACATTGCATTTTACTTTTACATACAGCTTCCGTCCGGGCTGAAAAAAAAAATACGTTGATATGTACATATATTCGACGCCACCCTTGCTTTAGGGGCCCTACTATATTCATCCGAACGAACGAACGAACGAAGTTTTCGTTAGGGTAGGGATGTTTTTCCGTAGCCCAAGAGTGATTTATATGCAACAAATCATGAAAATATGTCGTAAAAGACAATTCACCTGACACATTTTTGCTTTAATAATGATTGTAGATATAGGTAGGTAGTTGATATTGCAATTGAAATCAAGAAAAATAGTGTTGGCAATCTTACGTTTGTGATATAAAGACCGAGCGGCAAGATAAAAGTTAAGCAAGCAAACGGAATTTGGAACACGATAATATAAAATTTGATAGAATCGAAACAGAGAGCCTCGTAAGACATTATATACAAAGGAACAAAATATAGGTACTTTTTTTAAATATATCAATATAATTTATCGTATGTTATGTTTGTCAGGAAAGCGAGATCCCCAGAGATACTCCACATAAACAATAATTTGAAACTTGTATTAAAGTACAAACGCGTATTGCGAGGTTGTGTACCTAATTGTTCGCTTAATGTTCTAACAACGCAGATAAGGATATTGATAGATGTGCCTCTATTACTTAATATTTGCTTGTCTATTTATTTATTTAATATGCTATTTCTCCCGCCAAGCAGCTGTGTAAATATACTGTTGTGTTTCGGTGTGAAGGACATTGTAGCCAGAGTAACTAACTACTGGACATATTGAGACTTAACATCTTATGTCTCAGGATGGCGAGCGCAGTAGAATGCCAAGCATTGCTTGATAATTCAAGGTATTGTTTGGTTTTGCCACTGTTCATGAGCGGTCGTATCGCTTACCATCAGGCAAACGGCTTGGTCGTTTTGCCATTCAAATCAATAAAAAATATATGCAAAAGTGATCGATCGCGCAAAAAGTTATCTAGTTTTGGCCAGATTTCGACATTCGGAACTGGCAGTGTACCAACCTGAGAAAGAGTAAAAGGTCTTTGTGTGCCAATTACTCATAAATCCAGCTGAATATTTTTGGAAAAAGCCCAAGTTTAATAGTGGATAGTCTTACAAACTTTAAATATTTTAACTAGAAATTACACGGTACGGGCATACACCATCTCGCAATATGCCCACGAAGTGGACTACGGCCTAACCCCTTTTAACCATATGAGTGTTGCAGTTAAGAGAGAACTTTACGGTGCTGTTTAAGAAAAGTATTGTCCTGTCTCTTCCATACAACTTACATCCATTCGGTATCGTAGTAAGTCCTGAATTCCCACCCTCGTTATTTTATTGCGAAACTTGTGTACCCGCACACGCCTCTTATCGTACTTGTTTATATTCAGACACCTGCCTGCCTCCCTCCAGACATTACTTACTTTCCCTTCTCTAAATGTCGTACAAATAATACTTAGGATGGGTAATGGGACACAGTATATCTCTATTATTTATTAGGCTGATAAATACATTTTTAATTTCTAATTTTGTACCCATAGACATTTTTATTTTTACCAAATTTTAATGTCTTTTTTTTCCATGGACCTTATATATGTGTACAGACTTAACAACACAACATGGAGCGGACTATGCTCATTATGCCCTTCGAGATCGATTTCGAAATAAAATTGTCTCGACGAGTATTATACATTACATTTGACAACGATTTCGTTACAGTCATTTATTTATAACATAGTACGTATTGTCTACGTTAGTAAGGAAGTTGCATTCCCATTTTAATAAAAATCTGACCATCTAAATCATTGCTTGCAAATTCCCATCACTCCTTCCTATCAATTGACATCATAATACATAATAGTTTATACATATATTCATATTCCGTTATTCATAGTCTATACTACATAACCCAGTTCCACGGTAGTTACCGTGTACTAAATTAAGATTCGCGACACAGTCGAGATACGGTGGCTATTAAGTCTTAGCCACAAATCATAGCTCTAGATACGGGCTGCCTGGATAATATATGTTTTAAGTAATGAAGCACATTCGCAGCAGTTAAATTAGTGAATATAGTGATATTTCCAGCAGTAATCAGTTTTAAGATCTTTGTGAAATTTCATGGAAATTTAGGAACGTAGAATGATGAGGGTAGACATCGCGTTTGGTGAAATTTATACTCAGTTTTAGGTCTTGATTCTTGCTAATATAGATGTAAGGGACGGACGACTTGGTTAAAGTCGCAGGAAGTCGCTGGATGCAGGCCGCTTCCATCAGGTCTTTGTGGCGATCCAAGAGGCGTATGTTCAGCAGTACACATTTTTTGGCTAAAGAGAGAGAGAGAAACAGAGAGATGTAAGGGCAAAAATGCAATCATCATTTTCATGCTATGTTTTTGTTAAGTTTCATTTTTGTCGTAAATGTATAATGTTCTTCTCTAGCCTCTTTGCTGTCGGTTTTGAACTTAATATTGTAAAATATTTATCGTGGTCACAATAAAAAAGTTACACAAAAGGACTTTATAAATTAGAACAGATTTATAAAATGTATAGTATATACATAACATAACAACACAGATAAAACAATATCTAAACAGAAGCAACAACTCTACAATATTCGGCAAACTTAGCACAAAGTCGTTCGCCAAAGTTAAGCATTAAAGCAGATCGCGGCTGGGATTTCAAGTTTCACGTTTAGCCTCATTTTACTGAAGACCTCAAGTTTTTTACAAGAGCCTCCCTTATTAACGGCCACACAAACTGTTTTAATACCGGCAACAAAAGACTTTTAATACGTTTCCTTTTTTTGTTGGAGTTTGGACTTTGTTGGTATTTTGGGAAAATAAATTGCCAGCAAGATAGACGCTTGAGGTGTTTGATGAATTTCATTTTGTAATTATTAGTAATGTTTAAAGTGCTTGGTGGCCTGTTGGTAAACGGACCAGACGCAGCTGCCAACATGTTCATGGTGGTCGCGACTTCGAATCCCAGGGAAAACCTCTGCCATTCGGAGTAATGTGTTTTTTATGTGTTATTGATAGTCATTCACCACGCATTAAAACGGCGAAGGAAAATATTGCGAGAAAACCTGCATACCATAGAGATTTACAAGCATTTCTATGGTATGTAAATTCCGCCAACCCGCATTAGGCCGGCGCGGAGTGGTGGACTATATGGCCTAACCACTCTCAATTGTAAGACGTATATGGGCTGACACAGTACAGTATTATTTAATTAATAGTAGTGGTACTGTAGTCATTTGCTTTCTCTCTGAGTTCTGTGTAAGTTTTTAGATGATTGATGAAATCGTGTGTTTCGTTGTTTTATAAATATAATTTGAAATAAATTGAACTACTTACATATTTATGCGGGCATTAGTATTCCAGACAGGCAGCTGTCACTCTTCGCTTATTTGATAAAATAATTCTTTGAGTAAGAACACGATGAGAGCAAATCCCACGACACAATACGAAATAGTACAAAGTAGCGAAAATTCTTGTTCGTAAATCACAGTTGTTTTATAATTGAACTGAAGCTTGCTGTATGACGAGCATTTTAAATATATTATGATTTATTTAAATAATGTCTTAACTACAGCCAACGAACTATACAAAGAACTCGAGATTGAAAATCTTAACTTACACTTTCGATTCTTAGTATGATTTAAGTTCACGTATCAATAATCCATATTCCTGAATTAAGACATAACCAGATTCCTGGTAATAATTTTAGCAATGTATACATATAAAACAGAGCATAAAGATATCAAAGTTTAGTTATACGAGTATAGTCGTGACACGTAAAATATGAAACAGTTGAAACATTGTTGGCGTGTAAAGCGGCGTTATAGGATACTTATTCAGTTTGCGAGGCAACACAGCGGTTGAAATTCAAAGCATTGCCTCACAGGTGACCGTCGCTTGCACACGCTAGTCAAGTTATGAGCGGTAGCGGTAGCGGTTATCATAAATGTTACGCTTTTTGTAATAACAAGTGCGGTTGTAGGGTTGTCAGAAAATAATATTTCGAGTAATCATTTTAATGATGGTAGGTCTGTCATATGTGAGAGGCCTCGTGGGTAAGTACTAAGGCAATGACTATTTCTCCTGCCAAATAGACGTGTAAATGAACTATTGTGTTCTGGTTTAAAGTACATTGTAGCCAGAGTAACTACTGAACATATTGAGACTTACGTTTTATGTTTGAGGATGGCGAGCGCAGTGAAATGCCAAGCATTGCTTTATAATTCATGGTAGTGTTTTTTTACTGCCCATGGGCGGTAGCTTACCATCAGGCGAAAGGCGTGCTCGTTTCGCCATTGAAGCAATAAAAACAATTGCGTCAAATACCTAATTCAATAAAATCATCACACTAACAGACTACTATTCCAATTAACTTTAACATTTCTAGAGAAATTAGAATGTAGAACAGCTTACTAAAAAGAATGCATCCTCATGCTGCGTATCAAACTAAGCGATGCTGCGGCCGGCGAGCTGAATAAGTCTTTATTAAGGCTAATTATGCCACGTAATCTCCTAGTATTTTAATTTATTCCACGCGCGTACAATAAGCACTAAACCGCCATGTTTAGTGCTGCTTTCACTATTGTGTGGGATGGAAATTTATGCTGTAATACAATGAACACTATGCCCGTGGTTTTTAACGTAATTTGTGGATGCAGGTCCTTGTCGACTGCTTATTACTGTACATAATTACTAAATTTGTAAAAGTTGATAGTTAAATCGTGTTAATAATTTTTATGTAAGATTACATAAGCTATTATAAAATTCGGTATAGCTGCCCTAATTTAAGTTACTTAAGCAACTTAATTATGTTGGTGTCATAATGTGACTACAATACAAATAATTGTAAATGTATTGTTATTAAAACAGGGGAGTAGACATGTGATTATATCAGACTGATAGACAAAATTATGCATACGTTGGAAGCGTGATACTGATAGACAAAATTATGCATACGTTGAAATACGTTGAATACGTTTTTTTTTTTATTATTTTTTATTTATACCCGTCATCCAATAGTATTAACATGTCCAATTTAAT
The DNA here is from genome assembly GCA_030180105.1 of Hyles lineata. Lineage (NCBI taxonomy): Eukaryota > Metazoa > Arthropoda > Insecta > Lepidoptera > Sphingidae > Hyles > Hyles lineata. The sequence goes on from JARJEE010000030.1 coordinate 296,163, forward strand.
TAAATGTAAAGAGAGAAAAACTGGCCCTAAGATTTTGACAACGTAATGACACCGATGAATTCGGACAGCAGAATATCGTAGACGATCCGTATTTACAGGATGGAATCCAAACGAAATGCAACATTAAAGTTGTTACTTCCATGGGCATTGGAACATAATTTTGATGCATGATCATTAAAAATATTATAAACAACCCGCTGTCAGCTTATAACTGGGACCGAGCCTTACTATTTGGTGTGTGGAGTAAGTTTAAAACAGTCAGCGATGGCGAACCACAGCTATGTAGTGCGGACTTGGAAAATATAGTATCAAATATACACACTAGAGCAGAGGAATGTTGGAGGAGTGTTCCAAAGAATTACGATGTCATAAACAAAAGAATTTCTTGATTACACCTGGTCTGCTTGGATTTCTAATGTCCCTGAGTTAGAATTATGAATGTATTTGACTGCATTCGTGATGTAACTAAACTTTTGCTGTTTTCATTTTATAACATGAAGGCATTGTTTAATCCAGAGGTTCTTAACCAATTAGATACCATTTGAAAAAAAAAAGCTTACCTACTCAGTTGATCGACTGGTTTGGTTTTTTGTTGAAGCAGTAATGAATGTAAATAAATAAAGAGTATTTCTATCTATTCTTAAATAACACATGCAAAAGTTATTTTAAGGAAGGCTTTAGTATGGCTCGGTGGTCCATTTGACCACCAGTGGTCCCGGTTAAGAATCGCTGGATTAATCAGTCACGAGGAAAATTAAAATAATTAGATAAATAACCAACCGAGACTTATCATTTGCATTTTTATTTCTAATTAAATCTTCTAAAGCTTATTTGCAGTACTCAAATACTTCTTTCTTATGAACCCTGGATCTTATTTTATTAATTTGCCGTCTTGTCTAATGTTTGTGGATAGACCCTTTTATACAATTGATTTCTTAAAGGAGAATGCTGATTCATAATATCGGTAAAAATATCATTGAACCCGATGCCAATACGGCTTAAAATAATTATATATATTTTTTATGGTTTCTCCTTAAACGTTTTCTTGTTTTATCCCGGGCAACAGATTATTATAAAATAAATTATTATCATCACATTTAACATTTTGTTCACAGTGCCGAAGACAAAAACATATCTTTTATTGAACTTCAAGTTCATTTCTCCAAGAGCTCCGGGCCATGGTCGCAATTTTGTTAATATTTATTGAAAATATATCTTTTTCCCAACACAAAAAAGTAGGTTTTATCGAGGCACAAAAATCTTCGCACCGATACTAAGTTTCATAGGAAAATGGGCATTTTCCATTAATAAACTTTTATTTATTTATTTAACTTTATATACCAAACAGTATACAGGCGGACTTAATGCCAGGGGAATTCTCTAACAGTCTACCTTTGGGTGAAGCAGAAATGGAGTACAGCAGGTTTTAATTTACATTTAGATAGGGGAGAAAAAAAAAAGATAAAATATTTAAATAAGTGTACACTGTACTAACATACAAAATAATATACATCTACATATATATATATATATATATATATATATATATATATATATATATATATATATATATACACATACATACATAAAACAATATATAGAACTTATTTAATCTGTCAATTTAGCAACTTTTCTTTGAAGAAACAGTTCCCGAACTCTTACCTTAAACACATAACGGTTAGTGGCCGCTCTAATTTCGAGTGGGAGGGAATTCCATAAAAGAATGGATTGCACCGTGAAGGAGGAGTGTATAAAATCAGAACTGTGGGTTGGACATTGAAGAAGGAGACTATGAGACGAGCGGAGATTTCTATCGTGGTTAGACCCTAGGTATTGAAAGTGATGTGTTAGGTAAGATGGTGCAGTTGGAGATGTTAATATAGAAAAGAGCGTAGTGAGAGCGCGCAGGCTGCGGTGTTGACGAATGGGTAACCACTGAAGTTGGGAACGATAAGAAGATACATGATCGTATTTGCGAAGATTGTAGATAAATCGAATGCAGTTATTGAAAAGGCGGTCGAGTTTGTTGAGTAGATCTGCATTCAGGTCATAGTAGCATACATCACCATAGTCAATTATAGGGAAGATTAAGGTTTGAACAAGCATTACTTTGGTCTTCACAGGGAGAAAGTTCTTCAAACGATAAAGCATTCGGAGAACACTAGTGACTCTCTGACTTATAGAAATAACTTGGGGTCGCCAGCTTAGTGTAGAGTCTACTAGTAGCCCAAGATCCTTCACGACAGAGCACCATCCAATAGGTGACCCATCATAGGTAACCGGTGGTATAGTTGATAAATCGACTCTGTTCATCATACGTTGGCTACCAACCAAGATAGCCTGACATTTGAGCGGGTTTACGGATATGCCGAAATAATCCGACCAGTTTTTATTATACCCCAGATCCCTATTAACTTTGGCAATGGCTGTATACAAGCAGTCCACACCAGATTGAGCATAAAGCTGTAAGTCATCGGCGTAGAGGTGATACGAACATTGAAGATTCTGGGTTACGCGATTAATAAAAATTGAAAATAGAAGAGGAGAAAGAATACCGCCTTGAGGCACACCAGTTTCTAGGTCACACCAATCTGACGAAGAGTCATTGATGCGCACCAACTGCCGGCGCCCTCGAAGGTAGGATGTGAACCATTCCAACGCAACTGATGAGATCTTGAGATGGGAAAGGATGGACAAGAGGATGTCATGGTTGACGTTATTAAAGGCATTCGAGAAGTCAACCAGCACCAACACGGTGATTCTGGTGTCCTCCATGCCTGCTCTAATGTCACCAATTACTTTGAGGAGAGCGGTAGTGGTGCTATGGCCAGGCCTAAATCCAGACTGCAGCGAGCTCAATAAGTTATTGGAGTACACAAATTTGGACAGTTGTTTGTGGGCACAGGCTTATAGCACTTTGGATAGGAAGGGAAGGATGGATATAGGTCGGAAGTGGGTAGGGAGAGTAGGGTTACTAATTAATAAACTAATTAATAAAATTAATAAACTTACTACCTAATAAATATATTATCTAATATTATAGTCTGCCTCGGTGGCGTAGTTGTACTACGGTACGATCACAAGCTGAGGTCTTGGGTTCGAATCCCGGGTTGGGCAAAGTTATATTGGATTTTTCTATTCATTATAGCCCAGAGTCAGGAATTTGCGCCCGATATGGCTATAGGATTGCCACCTATCACATTGTGGGACGAAATATACAAGGCGAAATGTGGGTGTCCTGGCACCTCTGCCTACCCCTTCTGGGAAAAAGGCGTGAGTTTATGTATGTATGTATTATGTATTAAAAAGAGTGTGTTTATAACATCGACTTTAAAATTAATTCTACGTATTTTCATCACTGAGAGCTCTCGAAATCTGATAAAACGTTCGCCCACTTTAAAACAAAATCTGACAAGTGGCTCTTCATATCTCATGTTTTTATATTTCAAGTTGATACGCGTACAGTTGAATTAAAACTGGTAAAAATAAATAAATTGTAAATTCAATTCTTTTAACTCAGTAGGTAAATGTTTTTTTAAAAGTCAGTTTTTTTTAATTAGTCGGAGCGACCGCTTACGGATGGTAGCAAAACCAAACCACACCATGAATTACCAAGCAATTATTGGTATTCCACTGCGCTCCCCATCCTGAAACATAGGTTGTTTAGTCTCATTGTGTCTAGTAGTTAATCTGGCTACAATGTCCTTTAAACTGGAACACAACAATGCATTTATACTGCTATTTGGCGGGGCAACCAGTAAACATAAGGAAGACACAATAGTAAACTCACCTAAGAAAACAAGATACACGTTTCAATTTTTGAGTTCCGTACACTAAGCATGATCTCGAATACAAACAAGATGAATACGGTCGCGCCGTCTATCGTATTCCCTTCAAAAAATATTACAGCGTACGCGACCGGAATCTCACTCCGAGGGGCTGTTTTCTTGAATTTTTTACCAGTTGCGTCGCAAGAAAAGGATTTTTCTACGAATTTCAAAGTTTTTTGGCACCCCATGAGAAAACATCTGCAGACACCGCGTTGGCTAATAAAAAAGCTCAGCGTTACGTGATCAATCTTCTGTAAATTTTCAGAATACATTTTGGCTGGATTTATTAAAACATTCTAATAATGATAAAGCCTGGTGGCTAGAAATGACGTTGGCATAAATAGTTACATCCTGTATTCTTTAATCCAAGCGTGACGAGATGGTCATTAGGAAGGTCTAAAGCGACCTAACAAAGTTTGGTATTTTTTTCAATCTGTGGTTTTGTCGAAATCTCGAGAAAACCTACTTTTTTCTCTCCTGTATCTTCTTAAAGATTGGCAACATACTTGAAATTGTTAAAATTTTGTCAGTGGTTTTAAACGCGGTGGTCAATCAGGTCAATGATTCGTTTGTCTGCTGCTTCTTTGCTACAATAAGCGGACAATATTCTAAAATAATTCAACAGTCTCTAAAGTCAAATCACTGCCATCAACCAACTCATAAACCCATGAAATTACATAGAATACGAAATTAACACATAATTCTCTTCAAAGTTGATAATACAAACGATAAAATATATTATATTTTACGACAGACGTATAAAATTCCATCTCGAATATCATAAAACGTGTTTTTAGTTGAAATATACGTCGCTGAGTGTTGACACTCGTGTCACATGTGATATAGTGCTTTTGAAGATCTCTTCAGTGCTTTGAGCACCGATATATTTTGACGGCAATACAACAATATTAATGGGACAAAATGGATCGTTCACACATTCAACTTTCATGGAATGAAAAAGTTAAATGGCCAGCAATTAAATTTGCGATGATAAAGTAATATGAATTTATTACCGGCTTTAGTACATGGGATGTGATTTATATGCTTTTCGCGTGATTGGTGGCGCTTTGCTCGTGGGTTTTACGGTCTGTTAATGCGATTGTTTGAAATAAATTATTAATTTATGTGTACGAGTATGTATACGTCAATTTGCATAATGTTAGAGAATATTGATAATTATTAGATTGATGAGGTATGGGGGCTTATTATCATCATTTTAAGGGTATATATCACAATCATTTAAATAAATACATAACATATAGTACCACGAGAAAGGAAACAGACTATACAATAAATATACCGAAAATCTACAGCTTTCCCTTAAATAAAGTTTCGAGATGTGACATCATTCGTTGTTGAGGAGCCATCTGTTTACATTATCAAAGGTAGAATAGAGACGAGATAAATTCCACTCGGCTGAACCCTGTCTAAATCTTAAGACAGATCTAGGTGAAGTTAAAATGTATGAAGTCTGTCCATTGAAAAGGGCCGCGTTTCTATTCATAATCTATTTACGCTCTGCGAGAATCATTTATTTAGGCTGTAGTTATTGTTGAAAGATTCGAGGAATTATTTATAGTGCTGGCGGACAAAAAACTATTTCTCCCTTTTGAATATTATCAGAAAGGGCGTTATTTCATAAAATTTCGTACAACAATTTGTAGGCAGTTATTCGAATTTTTTTTCAAAGAATTTTATTATGTCTTAATAAAATAAATAATAAATAAATAACACCCAACAGGCACATACATAGTCCTGACCCCACACTAACATCGAGTCTTGTGTCGTGGGTATCAGGAACTACGAGAGACTTTTCGGTCTCACAAACACCCAGACCCGGAAGAAATATTTGTGGGCCACACAAACATTTCTCTTGGTGCGGGGATCGAACCCGCGGCCCCTCATTTCACAGGCGGCGTCTAACCAACTGCGCCTCGGAGGCTGTCAAATATAACAAGATACTTGTTAAGGCGCTTTATAGTATTGTAGAGCTAATTTATTCAGTATCAAATTAATGTATTACTTAAATGTCGTTTTTAAATCATTTTATTGGTAGGCAGACGAGATAATAATCCTCCTAATGTGCGTGGGCTTTAGCAACACGTTCCGAAGCGGTGGTAATAGAAATTAACGATTCAAAAGATCTTGTGAAAGACTATTTGAATACAGAATATTTAGATTTTTGATTTTGCAATGTAAGAAGCATTGTCAAGCCACTGCAAATTTTCTACAGAAAACTTTTTAAATTCTTGCAAAATCCTTACACAAGTTACTTTCGCATATATTAAATGGACACATCCCAACATCAGACTTTAACTTTAAATAAAAATATAGAAACTGTAAATCTTGTAAGATTCTCCAAGTATTTCTAGATTCAAAAATACTTTGCAGTGGCATCGTCACACACAAGGTCTCCTATGGCTTCTGCTATTAAAATGTAAACGAACTACGCTCAGTACATTTTTATGGTAAGGACGTTCGCGGTCGCTTGGGATTCCGCCTCAACTTTAAACTAAAATTATCCTCGTTAAAATGTTCTAGTGCTTTACCGCTCACATAATTGGATGTCATATTACTTTTGTAATGCTTTAGTTTGCGTGTTAGCAATTTCTTTTGTAATTAACATTGTTCCGCGCTTGGAAAAATTATGCATTTGTAAAGAAATTACATTTTAATGCATACAAACGTAATTATCGTCAGTGATATTAAGACCCATTATTTTATATTTGCGTTAGATTGTCATATTATTAAGGAATATTGCAGGCGAATTGAGTAAAGTATAACATCTTACTACAAAATAATAGAGATAGCAATCACAACAGTATGGTAATTTTATTTAACTGCGTGCCTGATCATCATAATCATTGTGTATTAAACATATATATTTTAATGTAAATTAAACTTGTTTAAATGATAATAACCCGACCTATGTTTCTACCTGATCGTCTCTTCTCGCAGACTCTCATAGAGTTCACAATACCACGTAATAGCAATCAATTTGTAACATTTCAAAACTTTACTCGAATCGAATTGTAGTTTGGAAGTTCCAAAGGGTCATTAGCTGATATTAATGCGTCCTCCGGCGATGACCATGACTTTGAACTTAGTTCTAATGCCGAAGACTCGAGGTAGTTGTGTGTAAATATTTAGAATCTTTGATGTTATGAGACAAGTTTAAATAACCACTGTTGGGGTGGGCAACAGTCACATAGTCCTGAACCCACTCTAAGATCGAGTATTGTATCGTGGGTATCAGAAACTATGAGAGAATTTTCGGTTTCACAAACACCCAGACCCGAAAGAAATACATGTGGAGCATATAACTATATGTTCCGATGCGGAGATCGAACCCGCGGCCTATCGATTCACCGCCGACGTCCAACCAACTGCGACTAGGAAGCTGTCAATTCACTTGATTGTGAATTCTGGGCATTCTAAATAACATTATCCAGAAAACGCATAATAGGTAAAAAATATTTACCTTTTATACGTTTTCGTTTGTTGGAAAGTTGTAGTGTCATCTAAAATTATTTGATCATGTCTGGCTGAAATTTACAATGTTATATGATTCCACGAGAAACCGTTCTGATTGAATGACGAAAGTATTCATATTTTTCCTCCACGGATCTCCAGATATAAAATTCTGCGTCAATCGTAAATGCGTTCGCTGAAATCGTTGAAGGAAATTGGAATTGAAATCATTTCAATCCTGCGAAGGTGCTCTGAATATTAATAAAAGGGATGAGTGGGCAGTGCCGCTTCAGCCACCTTCCGTGTCATTTTAGACAACCTCGATCTTATATGGATAGATCTGACCACCTAATATCGATTGGAGACAACTTGTACTCGTTCTATGCGGGCCCACTTTTATTCTCTTTAACGAAAAGTATATTAATTGATTTTGTTACCCCGGAGAAGTTTAAAGAGTTTTGTCGATCACTCCAACTCGCAATGCATGTATATATTACCATTGGGTTGTAAATGGTATCGCGCATACAAGACTATTTAACAGTAATTTATATTTTACGAGTATAATGATGTGCATGAAGTGATTTCCCATTAGCAATAAAAGCATAAATACATTTTAAAATGTTTAACTTCAATTTTGGGTTTGGATGTAAACTGCAACCGATTGTTTACATAGAAGCTATTTTTTCAAAATACATTTATCAGTTTAAAGCTTCTAAACCCTTAATTTTGTTTTAAGCCTAGTGTTGTCTAATAGCGTTTAGTGTTCTATTAATCAAATACTTAAAAGCTAGTTTAAAATCTATTAGTTTTACAGCTGATGCCTTATATTTCAGTGGATTTAATATTACCTGCACATTTCTCAAAGGATTTCTTTAAAGAATCGAATCGATCAAGTGTGACAGAATGTCTCATCCATCAAATAAGCTGAAGAACACACTCAACTGATTGGCTTTTGTCCTTTTCTATGTTTGTTTAAGTATTTGTTGGACAAAATAGTAGCGTATGGTCTTTTTAGAGATTAAACAATTTTTTAATAAAAATAAAATAATAATCTACAATGCGCGGAACTTTTGCCACGAGTAATGGTTGTGGATATGTGAGCGGAATAATCTCATAATACCTATTATAAACATGTGTACTATTATAAACATCTAAAAATATAATTCTTATATACATTTTTTTTCATTACTTTCATTCATTCGTACATCAACCTTAAAGACCGTTGAAGCAATTTTAATCGCTGGATTATGTTACGTTACAGAAGCGTTCGCTTCCAAATTTAGCGTCAGTCTTTTATTAAAAACTGTTCAAAGCATCATTGAAATTAACAAAATAGTAAAAGCCATAGTATTAAGATACTCAATGGTCTCCCAACGTTATTTTCAATTTTAGTCAACAAAACACCAAGATCTCCGACGTTTTAATCGACCTGTTGAAAGTCACTTCCATTCTGCGACTTCATACAATCTTAATTAACTCCGTCCGTCCACGATCTTATTAGAGATAGATAATATTACAGTGCCAGTAGCAGCCCAATACAGCTGGTAACATAAATCACAGTAATCAGTATGTAATTACACACAGAATGTCCAATTTATCGAGTTTACACGAGAAATGAGCATTCAATCAACGTCGCGGGGGATTATTACGTTAGTTACGAGACGTATTTCGAGTGTGAATTATGGATAATTGTCGATTAGTGGGTGTCGAGTGGTTGATTCGTGGAGTGGCTTACCGCGCGAGTCGATTGGTCAGCAGATTCCCTTTGATGTGGCGTTGTGATTAGAATTACTATGGTTCAATATTGAGAAGCGCGAATTCGTTAGTTGTTTCATTAGTTCATTGTATATTTGATAGGCATTTGATATTTTATACATATGTACATAAAATCACGACTTTATCCCAGAAGGGGTAGGGAAATGTGCTACCTGTGGACATACAAGTTTCGTCTTATGTATTTCGTCTCACGTTGTGATAAGGGGGGAGCCTATCCGCAAATTCCTGACTATGGACCAATAATGACTAGAAAAATCCTATTTCAACTGATTCAGTCTTCGAACCCAACACCTCAGTGTTATAATCGTACTATTCGCCACTGAGGCAGTCATATTTCATAAAGATTTAATATCCCATTTTTTTTGTTACTCGATAGAGTCTTGTCTGAAGGGCGAGTAGACAAATTGGCCGAATTTATCTGCGGTCGGAGAGTGATCTTATTAAATATCAAACCTGCCTTTTCAATTTATTTCGATCGTATCAGAATTTTTAATGAGATATTCTGGATTTATGATAGTTTAAGATCGCTTAGAGCTTTTTTCTTACATGATTTGCCCTAGGTATATCTGTGTCTGCGCTGCTGTAGATTGTATCGCTTGCTTAAATAGTAATACTTGTGAAATGTCTGGCTAGTTACTCGGCCAGGCTATTCCTTTGGCAATGCTAGGGTTACTTTATGAAGAATCTTAAATCACTTATTTTAATTATTATCTGTTAAGGTTGTGAATGTCAGAATGCATGAGAATTTAAGAAATTTCTAATTAATCATGTTTGCATGTTCTCAAAGTAAATAAAAAATACAGAAATTATATAACATATTTTTATTTACACAATCGACGCGAGGTCGCAATAAATATTATTTACATTACTGTCCAAATAAATATTATGTTTTAAGGCACAATGGATCACAATCTGCTCAAAAAAGAAAATAAATTGTCTTTGGTTTAGTCTGCAATGGCGGCAAAAAAAATCTAATGGCAGCGGCTACTGCTAGCTCAATTCTAAACTTACATTTGGTAGCACCGATTTGAAAACGATAAATATTTGAAATGCATCTTTTCATATCCTGATGAAAATTATTCAACACTTTCTACTCGCTTACGTCCTTATCGATACTACAAATGTCATTTAGAATTAAGGCATCGATTACTTTAAGTAATACGATGCCAAAATCGATAAAAACACTTTAAAATTTCGCCTTTAAAATTCCTAAGATCGAATTGTTTGATTTTCGTAATTTTTCGCTTTGGTACCTTTGTACTAAACTTGGTGTTTCCGATGAACTTACTTCTAGAACATCACTGGTAACTCAATAATTTACAGTTTATGACTAGCTTACAACGAATTGTTTTAATATAGTATCAAAACTTGTGTTCCGCTATGCTTCTCTTCCTAGTTGCGTTGTTCTCCTCATCCTTTCTGGGCTTAATGCCGTCTTCTGTAAATGAAAAGAGATTTGAGGTATTAGAATAGATACTTATGAAACTACTTAAAGTATAAGGTTGGGCATTTCTTTATTGATGTAAAAATTTTAGGTCTCGTTGTTTAAAACTCTATAAATAAGTCTGAAATCATACTAAAATACGAATCTCCATTTATGGGTACCTCTCAGAAACTACGAGATATAAACATTTATGGATGACCAAAATATTTGTCTCCGAATGATGGTCAATCTTAAGTAATTTCGTTTAGCAAGTTCCTTCCTTATAGCATGCAAATTGGCACATTTGTGTCATAAGCTACATAATCTTCTCAATGTAGGTGAGTTAAAACCTTTAAATTGTGAAAAAGGAATACAAGGTAAGCAAAAATATACATAAAATGCGAAGTGTTCTTGTTTTACGAGTTGTTTACGCAGGCAACTTTATGTCAACAAGCTAAACATTTACGGCGGTGGGAAATTATTGTACTGTCGAAGGACAACGTAAAATATCTACAAAAGTATATCAGGACGAACAAAACACTTTTAAGACCTTGCCTTTGTATTTTATTCAGCAATCAGCCCGAGATTTTAGATAATTTTATGAGAAGAAACATCGTAAGATGGTTGAAAATCCAAAGCTTTATTATTTTAGTTGTTTTTTTTATTCGAAATACTGGAGATTTAGTAGTTGGTTCGTTATTGGAAGGAATTTCTAACATCGCTCATAAAACATTCGGTTTTCAATTTTTTACCTCTTTCAAAAACTTTTCATTGAAGATATGACTACCTTCACTATAAAGGTAATTCCTGTTTATTTACCTATCTTAGCAATAAACTTAATGCTGGAGACGATGATGGACTTACTTGACGACAGTCTTCAGATTTTGTGCTATTATTGAGTTTAATAATATAAACAATCCCTTACCAATGGGGTCAGGCTTGGGCTCGTTCCATTTCTGCACGTCGCCAGTGATGAACAGCAAATAGAACAGGTTGCTCAGGAAGTAGAACGCTATCGATATGAAGAACACTTTCCGCCATTCTGATGCCTCGCTCTGTAATGATTTGTAAGCTAAGTTATATATTTTATTTATATCCATACATAGTAATCTGTATCCTATAGGGGTAGGAAGAAACTTTAGATCGCCACTTTGCTCGATCCTGACATAAAACTTTCGCTTCCTCCACTTTGATTATTCTCTTGATGTATTTACCTCGGTTCAGGGTACTTTTAACCTGACTGTTGCGGAGGGTGCCAAAAGTTATTTGCAATATTTTCATGACCTTTCAATCGAAATCTATGTAGAAGTTACTATTCAATTAATTTTAAAGTTGATATTCACCTGGTCTTTAACGACAATGGAGACGCTTAGAGGAGCCATGATGGAGAAGATGGAACTGATTCCGTTGGTGATACCCATCAACGTGCTGGCGTGATTTGGAGACAGGTCAATGTGTGATAACTGAAAAAAAAAAGAATATTTTTATTTATCTCGTCTAAGAATCTCCTTAGGACTAGTCTTGTGGTTGGATGTATAAGATAAAATTATTTTTTTGGGCCAGATTAGGTTTTAGGTTAGACTATCCACACAATCCACAGTCTCCGTGGCGCAGTTGGTTAGACGACGACTGTGAAACGAAAGGCCGCGGGTTTGATCTCCACACCGAAACAAATATTTGAATGAACCACAGATCTGGATGTTTGTGAAACCAAAAAGTCTTTCGTATTTCCTGATGCCCACGACACGAGTGTCGTGGCCATCCGGAAACCACCGACCCCATACTAAGATCGAGTCTTGACTCGATGTTAGTGTAGGGTCAGAAGTAAATATGTGAGTGTTGGTTGTGTTTATTTATTTTAATCGTGTAAGTATTGCGAATCAAAAATAATTCATAAGTTTGGAAGTTCGCTAGTGTTTCATACTTTCTATTAAGACACCCCCAATTACAAAAGCTTAAAACTAAAAGGAAGAAAACCAGTTATTCATATAGTTAGTTAATTGCCCCTTTGGATAGCTTTAAGCGCTCGCTCTAACGACCCTGTGGAAGTTACTTCGGGGCAATATCCACCAATTTATAGCTATTTTCGTAAAAACTCTTAAGGATCTGTGTTTTTCCAATGCTGAATGTAACATTTTAGTTTAATGAGATTTCTTTTGCGTACTTCTTTAACATTTGTTTTATTTATCGTCCCGAAGTGTTGCGTAAATGGATAAGTAGGACAGTATTATTTTCGAGTTTGTTCTTACACCTGGTAGTAGATTAATAATTATATGATATACACATATTAATCATGGCGAAATTTTTTATTATAGTTATGAAGATACCTACTTTTCTTAGGTAATTCAAATGGTTTTTTTTTAATATTTATCAAAAATGTATATTTCTAAACAGATGGCGCAATTTTTTTTCAATTCATTGAATCTGCAAAAAGGGCAGCATAACTTTCATTGGGTCAGTTCTTTTATTATAAAATTGAGTATATTTTTAACTAGAAAAAGAACGTTAAAGGGTTATTTATCTAGGTTTTCAATGTTTTTTTTTTGTCCTTACCATGAAACCCACGTAGTGAGCGCCGTTGAGTCCGACGGTGAGGGTTAAGATGACGACGGCAAGGGTTAAGTTTCCAGGAGGCAGGTATGATAGACCCAGTAGAGCGAATGCCGGGCCCCAGTGCGCTGTAACAAAAAATTTAGTATTATGATAGGATTTAGCAAAAAATTTTCATAGTTCGTTTATATTTAGGGCTATTTATTGTATCTGAAGCTCTAAACTACTCATAATCTTAGTATTCGAGAAGAGCTGTATCATTATAAATATCCCAATTATATATTGAAAGTTATTCACAGTCTCCTTGATTTCGTTTGCTTGTATATAAATTAGCCTCTTTGGAAGTTATAATATTGAGGCCACCATATTCTCTTACATTTCTCACCATTTTCAATATAAATAAAATTAAAACATATCGGTGTAGTTATAGAAATGAGTACCAAGAGACTAATAATAAAATGTCATATGATCTCTTCAGTTAATAGTAATTCCGCAAATTTCTAGTCATTTATACGACAATTGTGAATTCCTTTGTAAATGTAAGTCTAAAAGGAGTTCATTACACTGCTGTAGGTTCGCAAGACGAGGATCATATAACGCCTTGACCTATTAAAATATTTTATACCTTGGAGTTATCATTAAAGACTGACTTATTCGTGCAAGATCCTGCTGCACAAACGGTTTGATAATAAAAATGTTTCCGAGATTTTTTATTTCTACGTAATAAATATTGTAGTCAATATAGCAATAAGCATTGTAGGAAACTTCAGGTTAATTATCTTTTCAATTGACTTAGAAAAGGGAAATTCTCAGTTAGATTGTATTTTCTTTCAGTCTTAACGTTAAGAAGCTTTCCACGCCGACGCATCTCTTTACGTGCCTTATTACGTGGGAAGGTGGTGCAAGAACTTGACAACTTATAATAGCTCTTATAGTTCTTAAAGTTATTTATAAATTTCGAGGCAATGTAGCCAAATTTATGGAATAATTCTTTGCGGAATTGTTTCTGAAATTATTAATGAATAATAAATTATTCACATCAACAAACTTTGGGTAATTTTTCGGTTGTTTGTAAATAAATGTAATTAACTTGATAAATTAACTTGAGTAATAGACTGGTTGAGAATGAAATGCCTTTGAGTCTTATCGAAGTTACACGTGTATTCATAATTAATTACTGTTCGTTATATTAGAAAGGGAAAATTATTTGACGAGTTGTACATAATTATCTAACAGTTCTTCACAAGGATTTCAGACATCAAAATTGTCTGCTGTATCTGTATCAGCCCATATACATCCCTCTGCGGGGCACGGACCTCCTCTACTATTCAGAGCACGATTCTGAGAGGTTAGGCCATATAGTCCACAAACATACTAACAGGCAAAATCCCCCAACACAGCCTAGAAATTCTTACAAATCGCTACGGTATGCAGGTTTCCTTACGATGTTTTCCTTCATCGTTGTGATGCTTGATGATTAACTATCAATACAGAGATGACTCCGAAGAGTCAGAGATGTGCCCTGCTATTTGAAACCTCGACCACCGGGAATTTTTTGGCAGCAGCGTCTGGTATTTTACCAACAGGCCACCGCGCGCTATAAAACATGTAGACCCAAAGCAACAGCAATGTTTTGATAGCAGTGTTTCGTCCGTTCATTAGTGTGTCGTGTCCGGTACCAACAGGCCACCACGTACTAGAAAACATGAAGACCCAAACCAACAGCTTGGGAAAATATATTCTGTAACGTGTGACCATGATAGACTAAAACTAAATTATCTTTAGAAAGCCTACATCGTTAAGATAATAAAAAATCTATAGATGTCCTTACCGATAGTGTTGAATATCCTCCTGGAATTGACGAGCTGCACGATGTTTCTGTTCACCAAGAAGTCAGCGGTCCAACTGAACACGAAGCTGAGGATGTACATCGCCACGTAGGGCAGAGCTGACAGCTTGCCGTTCTGAAATAAACCATCGTTGTTTTCATAAGTGATAAAGAAATCGCAATGGAAAATATACGAAAACATAAGAAGAAACATCAGGTGCAATGTGGTATAGTGGCCAGGCCAGAACAAAAAAAAAAGAAATAAAGATAGCTGAAGTGATGAATATTGAAGATGATGCGGGATTCTTTAATTCGCTAGAACGTGAGAAAGAGAAAAAAAAACAAATTTAACACCTCAGACTAGATAAATCAAATGAAAAAAAATAATATAAAAAAATGTGTGTTGACCTTTAAAAAAAATAATAGAGATAAACAAAGTTAAAATGAAATCTATAGTAATTATAAAAAAAAACTAAATAAAATCGAATCAAAAAGATTTGAAGTTAATATTTTGCCTAACGAAAATAAATTATGTATAATTTTGTAAGCAATTACGAATATTGAATTAATTTAGCAGGTTCCTTTTAGAAATTTTGCCAACGTGTATAATTTATACCCAAGGAAATTGAAATCTAATTCAGGTATTGAAAATATTTTACTCAGGCTACGTGCAGTGGCTTTGAGCTGTAAGATGTTTGATCAAATATTTAATCACAAGTCGGCTTGCATCACTAGCTGCGTCAAAGGACTTGTTTAATCACGAAAACTTGCTCACAAGATGGCCTACGCTATTAATCTCAAATATTTTAATAACTACAGCCTCTATACGGAATCTGGATGGTCCAAATAGTTAAGATGAAATTCTTTACTTAGATTCTAAATACAATGTGGTATTGATGGAGAAAAAGAAAAACTTTTTACATATTGCTTCACCAGTTTCTGATAAAGTCCTTGATAGCTATCTGGCACTCATAAATCAGATAGAATACAAAATTCAGTATTTTTGCAACCGAATTTCGAATTTTATCTGACAAATTAGTGCCAGATAGATATCAGGGACTTTATCAGGAACTGGTGAAACTGGCCTTAAGTGTTTTATTACACGTACCTCCTTGATGTCGACATGCAATACGTTCTTCATGTATGACGGAAGCTCTGTAAGTAGCATCCAGAATCCAAGGTTCTGTCCGCAGTGGGCCAGCAGGATCGCGTAGAAAGGCAGGGAAGTGAGGATACTGCCCCATGGTGTTGGCATTTTCTGAAATAACACATGATGTTGTTATCATTATAAAGCTCATATTTTTATGCGTGATGAGTTAGTCAAAAGTGCTGTAAACATCACTCGTAATTCGTTTTTCCGTTGCAAGATGAGATACAGGTGAGCCTCTCACCGACAAAAATAATAAATGTGACTCTTGGTTGTATAAATTATTAATTAATATGATTTCTAATATACTTAATATAAAGAAATTAATATACACTGCGGGGCACTGGCTTTCTTTACAATCGAAAGTACGATTGAGAGTAATTAGGCCATATAGTCCACCACGCTGGCCTAGTACGTGTTGGTGGACTTTGCATATCATATAAATTCTTACCAATTGCTATGTTATAATATAAAGACACAGAAACTATTATATGTGAATATATGTTCTTCCTGAGATAATACATGGGTAATAAATCAGATCCATAACATAATACTATTTTAAAGTGTGGGACAAATATTTGTTTAGTAAAAACATTTGCTACTTCATTAAATAATAATGCACAATATAATAGATTTATTTTTAGAGTACTTGAATTCATATTATTTTTAACTTTACTAGTAAAGTAAATATAAAAAACTACTTTAAACAATAAAGAGTACCACTTCTACTAAACTCTCAAGTACGGACGATAAAATCAATTTGTGAAATATTGTGAAATGTATTCACCATCTATCTTCTTTGCTCTTTTATGGATGGTGAGAGTTCTAACAGTAATTGACTTTACTGTCCTAGGAGCGTTGTATTATAAATCTAAATCTAAATATATAAAAAAATCATAATTTGATTTTTTAATTGGTGGTTGGTCTCTCATTATGTGAGAGATTATCGCAATGTTTATTTCGCGCGCCAAATAGCAGTGTAAATGATCGGTTGTGTTTCTGTGTGAAGGTCATTCCAACCAGAGTAACTACTGGAGATATTGGGACTTAATATCTTATGTCTCAGGATGGCGAGCGCTGGCTTTTTAATTCATGGTGTTTTTGGTTTTGCTACCGTCCATGAGTAGTCGTATCGCTTACCATCAGGAGACGGCATGCTCATCTCACCATTCATATCAATAAAAAAAATCTGAAGCTAAATCACTGTTAGCACTCACATTATGTCCAATATCATCAGAGCCCGCGTTAGTCTCGATGTACTTGCGTTCCTCCTTGGAGATCCATCGACTTGTTCCAGGAGTTGAGTCTCCCACCACCAGCCAAAGGGCTGACCACACCAGGCAAACGATACCGGCCACGTAGAACACTGAAGGCCAGCCCCAAGAGCTAGCTGATAACATTCCTGACGTCATCAGCTCTATTATAGTTCCTAGTTGTGCACCTGGGAATAAAAAAGTAAATATGAAATTTAAAAAACTAGTCATACGATTGAAAGGACTGAACTGCTTGAATCGAGTGATTGGGCTAAGCACCCAGAGTATTATAGGCCATCTTCCAGGTTACTTAAAGATGAACAAAAAAATCGTGAGGAAATTTGCATTTCAAAGTTTTCTATATTATTCCTAACTTTAGGCGAGCCTGGTGAGTACTACTCGTTTTAAACGACAGATGTAAGACGAGCGTTAAACTTATAAAAAATCTAATTGTACTCGTAATTGTATGAACATTTTAGAGCGTGGACCCCGTAGAAATGTATTGTGAAAGACAGGCTACACGAAATATAATTTTTATGAAACCTTTTGAAAAATCGTGAGAAGAACTGTATTATACGTAAAAGTTCAATAATTATAAGGACAATCTTTCTTGAATGTGGATTTAAAAAAAGCGAATTAGGACAAACGAATGTGATTTAAATACATACAGTAATCGCCTCTCACCAGCAGATTTTTTAATCAACAATTTACTTACAAGCACATTCCCTAGAAATTCTTTACCATGCAAGTAAAAATTGGTATTTCCGTAGCAATTACCCGTTTAGAAATACGAGGGAATTTAAATTTAAGAATTCATTTAAGTTTCCCGCAAGTCGCATTAAGAGTTTTTAAAGTTAGAGCGTCGGTGAGTAGTAAACTTTTCCTTGTATTACCTTCAACGAGGGAATTCATAATTATTTTAAAAAAATTGACCAATTTATTTTCTATTGTCATAATGGATATTGCGTCAAAGCGATAGCCTTGACTTTTGTCATATCGTGGGAGGAAACACAAGGCGAAACATGGGCATCCTGGAAGTACCTTTGTCTACACCTTCTGGAATAACCGAAGTTTATGTATGATGTATGTGAAAAACCTGTACTATGCACAAATGGTGAAAAGGAAAGATAACAGATTGGAATGCACAGAGCTGTAACTAAACATGCCTGAGTAATATCCCTTTGAGCTTGATATTTGTATGAGCAACTATGACGCTGCCACTGATCTAACTCGTCGCATAAACAAGGCTTTGAGTGGTGTAGTTAGCGTCACCGAAACATCCGCAAATGGAGCGGCATGCACTCCTGAACATCTTTATACGCTTGCCGCCGTAAAACCAACAGCGCTCATCTTGTCAAACGTGTAGTTTGTTTGCGAGTGGCTTTGTTTCCTGTTGATGGAATTGCAGTTAGTTAGGATAAGTGTTTAGAGTTATGCAGCGATGTAAGCACAATGCTATTTGTTTCGTGAATTTAATTTAGACGATGTTAACTTGCTTTGCTTTCTGTTTTATTTTTCTATTATATTTATCTTTATTTCTATGTAATCTTTCTTAATCATGGTTTTGTCTACATAAGTTTAGTGAATAACTCTCCTTGTAAACTACTTTCCGCAAATTATTGTTTCCTTTACATAATATGATTATTGCTTAGTTTATATCATACCAACTAACTACCTTTTATAATTTTTCACGATTTATATTCATAGGATCTCTGCATGCTAATACGCCTCGGTCTAATAGAAAAAACAACTCTATCTCTCTCAATTATCATCTCATTCAAATAAAATATTTGTAACAAGTCGTGATTTTCATCTTAGAATAGAGAGTTTTGGCAGATATAATTATCCTCTATTAGAGTCGGCGCGTAACGACACCCCGACACAATTGGTTCGATTCGTTTATGTTGGGACTTGTGGGCAGCTCACTCATTCCTTTACCAACCGCAAGTAGATTTCGGGTTTCTGATTTGGTTATTTAAACGGAGACGCTTTGAGTTATTTAAGGAATGTCGTAATTGACGGGTGTTGGAATATTATTGAATAAATTATTTTAGTTCAAAAATGTTTTTATGCTGTTTTTATATTCGATTTTGTAGGTTTAGGTCTTTTATTATCGTCTCTTACGATCCATTCGATTATTTTTGGTTGTCTGGAAGAGATCGCTCATAGCAATGATACCGCTAATTGTTCACTTATTTGTATGGTTTCTATGTCTTATTTTTCTGTAATTTGTGGTATTCAATAAAGTGTTGTGTATATGTCATCATCATCATCATCATATCAGCCACAGGAAGTCCACTGCTGAACATAGGCCTCCCCCAAGGATCTCCACAATGACCTGTTGGAAGCGGCCTGCATCCAGCGACTTCCTGCGACCTTAGTCAGATCGTCCGTCCACCTTGTAGGCGGGCGTCCGACACTTCGCTTGCCTGTACGTGGCCTCCACTCGAGAACCTTTCGGCCCCAACGGCCATCGGTTCTACGAGCTATGTGCCCGGCCCACTGCCACTTCAACTTGCCAATCCTATGGGCTATGTCGGTAACCTTGGTTCTCCTACGGATCTCCTCATTTCTGATTCGATCTCGTAGGGAAACTCCGAGCATAGCCCGCTCCATGGCTCGTTGAGTGACTTTGAGCCTTTTAATGAGGCCCACAGTGAGAGGCCACGTCTCGGTGCCGTATGTCATCACTGGTAACACACAACTATCGAAGACTTTCGATTTTAGGCACTGAGGTATTTTGGACGAGAAGACGTCGCGAAGTTTCCCGAACGTTGCCCAACCGAGTTGGATTCGCCGATTGACCTCTCTCTCGAAGTTGGACCTGCCTAATCGGACCACTTGTCCTAAATAGACATATTCGTCAACAACTTCGAGAGTCGAGCCCCCAACTCCAATGGGGGTGGGCACAACATGGATATTCGACATGATCTTCGTTTTATCCATGTTCATTTTAAGACCCACCTGTTGGGAGACTCGATTAAGGTCTTCGAGCATAGTGCTAAGGTCTTCCAGCGATTCTGCCAAGACTACAATATCGTCGGCAAATCGAAGGTGAGTAATATACTCGCCGTTGATGTTGATGCCGAATCCTTTCCACTGCAAAAGCTTGAAGGAATTTTCCAGCGCGGCAGTGAACAGTTTCGGAGATATGACATCTCCCTGTCTCACGCCTCTCTGTAGTGGAATAGCCTTCGTGCTCTGATCCTGTACTCGGACCGACATGGTGGCGTTGTTGTATATACACCTCAGCACTTCGATGTACCGATAGTCTATGTGGCACCGCTGAAGAGACTGTAGCACTGCCCAGGTCTCGATCGAATCAAAGGCTTTCTCATAGTCCACAAACGCTAAACAAAGCGGCAAGTTATACTCCTCGGTTTTTTGTATAACCTGCCGTAGCGTATGGATGTGGTCTATGGTACTAAAGCCTTTTCGGAAACCGGCTTGTTCGGGAGGCTGGAAGTCATCAAACCTGCGTTCGAGACGATTTGTGATGACCCTTGAAAACAACTTATAGACATTGCTCAGGAGCGAGATGGGCCTGTAGTTCTTCAGCAAAGTGTTATCACCTTTTTTGAAGAACAGTACCAC
Source organism: Hyles lineata (assembly GCA_030180105.1). Taxonomy (NCBI): domain Eukaryota; kingdom Metazoa; phylum Arthropoda; class Insecta; order Lepidoptera; family Sphingidae; genus Hyles; species Hyles lineata. Next base: position 317,035 of record JARJEE010000030.1, read on the forward strand.
CACGCTCCTGCTCCATGCCTCTGGCGTTGAGCCCTCGAGGAGAACGGAATTGAAGAGCCTCTGAAGGACTTTCAGTATCGGCGTTCCGCCCGCTTTCAGAAGCTCTGAAGTTATTCCGTCCTCGCCCGGCGCCTTGTTGTTTTTAAGTTGCTTCAGGGCCATCTCAATCTCACACAGGCTGATGTCCGGGATATCATCGCTAAAGTGTCGGATCAACTCGGCTCTCGGGTCTTCGGCCGAGCTAACAACAGGTTTGGCAACCGAGGTGTAAAGCTGTCCGTAGAACCTCTCGATCTCCCTTAATACCTCTGCCCTCGTCGATACTACGCGGCCGTCTTCCGTCTTCAGCCTAGACAACTGGCTTTGCCCAATAGACAAGTCTCTTGCAAACACTTTGGAGCCTCCATTCCGCTCAATTGTCTCCTTCATGCTCACAGTATTGTGAGCACGGACATCGTGTCGCAAGGACTTCCAGATCTGTCTATTGAGCCGCCGATATGCTTCGGCGTCAACGGAAGACTGCAGCGCTAAAGATCGACGTTCGGCCATGAGGTCAAGAGTGTGGATCGAGAGTTTTTGTGGTCTATCTCTACGGCGAGGTCTAAAATACTTAGATCCCACCGTATGGACAGCTTCTACCAAACCGCTGTTTAGCTCGTCCACTGCAAGGTTTTCTTTTAGACAATCAAAGCGATTTGTCAACTCGAGTTGAAAGCTCTCGGGGTTTTGGATATGAGCGCGAGTAGGTCGGAGCGTAGACTTCATCAAGCAACGCCTTTCTAATTGGACGTTGATATTCAATGTGCCCCTAACCATTCGGTGATCACTTCCGGTTTTCACCCTGTTGATCACAGAGACATCACTGAACATCCGTCTATTCGTTGTCAAGATGAAATCTATCTCATTTCTCGTAGAACCGTCAGGACTCAGCCAGGTCCATTTCCTGTGAGGCGGCTTCTGGAAAAAAGAGTTCATCGCGAAGAGTCCCTCTTTTTCCAGAAAGTCGGCCAGCCTCTGACCCCTGAGGTTCCGTTGCCCATGTCCAAATTGCCCCACTTTCAACTCTGCATCGCTTCTCTTGCCCAACTTTGCGTTGAAGTCCCCCATAACAACATTGAAGTAGGTTTTGGAAGTATGTATGGCCCGACTTATGTCCTCATACATCTCCTCTACTTCTTCATCTGGGTGTGTCGAGGTCGGCGCGTATACCTGTATGACCTTCAACGAATATCTTTTAGATATTCTGAGTATAAGGTATACTACCCTGCTCGACACACTTTCGATGGATACGATGTTGTTGATGAGAGACCTGTGGACGAGAAATCCGACACCTCCTCGGGACTGTTGGTCGTCCCCCCGGTAGAAGAGCAGGTTACCAGACTTCAGGGTTATCGTATCCTCCCCGATTCTTCGGACTTCCGATAACCCCAGAATGTCCCAGTGTAACCCGCTCAATTCTTCTTCCAGTTCGACAATTTTCTCGTCTGTCCTCAAAGTGCGTATGTTGTGTGTTACCAGGGCCAGTCGTCGTCGGGGGTGGTAGCCGGGGCCAACCCGGGGATTCTTAGCACCCCCTGCCCCACCGTAACCATGGCTGCTACCATCGCCAGGAATAGTGGGGCTGCCGGGGACTGGGGGCCTGGTCAATTTTTGTGTCGACATTAGGGGGTTATTGCCAATACTCGCCACGCTTGGCAAGCGGGTTGGCGAGCGCAGAAGGGGACTCGCGCTGATGACGCTGCTGCCCATCATCAACGGTGGAAAGGAAATAGGGTTTGTGAGTAGAGGATATAATGGGAAAGGAAAGTATGGCCTGTAGGAGTGGATACTGCAGTCATGGAAGGGAATGTTTGTAGTGACTGCAGTAGCTCGGGGGCCGAGGTCGCGTACTCGTAGCACCTATTCTAGGACACGCCATGACCACTAGATAGGAGCATCCCTGACCACTTTTTTTTTTTTGTGTATATGTATTTGTATCTATATATGTCTTAAGTACTCACTCAAGAATCATTCCGGTACATTTAATATATTTTCATTATATCGGTACTTTATATTTCCCTTATATTGAACCAAAATGTTCCCATGATAAAACGCATAGGTACGTTTATTACTTATAATTTAATGTAACATAATTTCAGCACAGCAACAACAACACGATTTGTTGCTTTGACAGTAGTATTCAATGATACCAAATATCGTATACAAGACAACTTGAGTAAAGAATATTTTGAATTTGATCCCAAAATTAGAGATCGTCATAGAGAGAGAACCTGATGTTCAAATACCTTTCACTGAACAACTTAAAGACAGCCTTTATAGAACACAAGTACTGATTATTACGATTAATAATCATCAACAAGCCCTTGTAATATTAATACAAGTCTGATTACTTAACCTGAAAATTGATCTGATCTTTGTGTGATTACTTGAAGTTTATTATTGTTAACCGTGAGCGAATATGATTGGAGGAGGTAAATGAATGTCGAACTTGTTTTGCTGGAGTTATCAAACATTATCACAATGCGGTGCCATTTGCATAGAAATTAGAACGAAATTCGCAATCACAAAATGCATATGAGATTCGTAGTTGGCCATTTGAAGGAGAATGCCCAATTATGGTATTGGTTAAAAATATCGTCGGTCGATGCCGATACTGCTTAAAATTCTGCAGCATGCTGAATTTCTATATATATTTTTAGACAGCCTTCGTGGCACAGTTGGCTAGACGCCGCCTGTGAAACGAGAGGCCGCGGATTCGATCCCTGCACCGAAAAAAATGTTTGTGCGCCCCACAATGTTTTCTTCCGGGTCTGGGTGTTTGTGATACCGAAAAGTCTCTCGTAGTTCCTGATACCCACGACACAAGACTACATTTTTTTGTGGGGTCAGGACTATGTATGTGACTGTTGGGTGTTATTTATTTATTTCTCCCGAAATATTCCTATATTAAACATTGAAAAGGTTAAACATCTTACCAGCATAGACGAATGTTCCTAGCCGACTGCGTTCGCCTACGGGCGCCCAGTGTCCCAGCAGCCCGTGCAGACTGGGGTACAACAGACCCTGGGTCAGACCCATCACTATACGGCACGCGCACACCGCTATCCAGTCACCCTGGAATGTATAAAAAACATGTAGGTATAGACGACTAAATATGAAAAGAAAAAATGAGGGGACAAAAAAAAAGAAAGTGTTGCCGAAGGACTGCCAAAGCAGTGTGAGAATTATTTGTTGAATGCAGAGATTTCGCAATCTTCAATATGAAATGTTTCGATTTGTACATTAAACAGGATTTTTATGTTACTGAAGAGGCGTTTTCATCGCGCCGCTTCGGTTTTGTGTTTTCGATATAATGTCATCTATACAGGTAACGTTTTCTCCACAACTTTATATCTATTCATATTTATATCAGTCAACTGATTGCTCGTTTGTCCAATCTATAAAAATATTACTCATAATAAAAATAAAAAAAAACAAGCAACATATTTCCAGACGTCTACAACACGGCCGATAACGAAATACCGAAATAAAATAACAAAGTTACAGTATTGACAGCAAAAGCCTATTCCTAAACCAAATCACAATTTGTTGTTCACGTCAAACCAATAAGGGCAGGGCGTGCGACCTCAAGCCCTCTTAGTCGCCTGAAACAAATAACCCGAATGAGGTTATCTCGGTAGAAAAATGTTTCTTCAGTTTCATAAATTAGAATCGTGCGATTGTGCTTGAGGGACGGAGACAAACGGCTGCGTAATAAAGAATCCTAATGCCGCGTCACAATTGCGAGGAGCTCTGTTAAGGCAACGAATGTAGCCACATAAATTTCACGGATTTTATTTGTTCATCTTTATGTATTTTATGCGCACATTTCTTGGGTGACAATAATTTTCTGTATTATGGTTTATAAAGAAAATAGATTCAATTACATGACCGTTTTGAATAAGCGCACTTGCTAGAATATTTTTGTTGTGGCATTTTAGCCATTGAATCATTTCTATCGTCTATTCTATCGTCGTAACATATTTTAACACAGCATTAAGACAATACATGACAAATATCATTATACTTTGGATTCAGACAATATTAATAATACACTCAAGTCAACACATTTAGGTATATTAATGGACTATTAAAAATAATAAGGTCATCCATGACCAAAACTGAATGGCCAATGATCCATTAGGCTATGTTCGAACATAAAGATTACTAATTAAGATTAAGATTACGAAATATGTGTACATCGCCCTTCTCACATGACGGGCATGTTGAAAGAAGACCACCTGATTACTTTAGCAACATGCTAGTAGAACTGTGCCCAGCAGAAGATTAAGAGGAAGACAAAAATAATATGGACAAATGTCCTGTAACGAAATATAATAGCTATATTTCTGATGACTCCTCATGAAAAAGCCGAAGTAGAGTATGTAAAGAAGCCTGATCCACCATCATGTGGGATTATAGTTGAGAAGAGAGATGGACAGCTGCCCCTTAATGGTTACCAACAAATGACACCGCTTCATTCTGATCGGTCGCAGGAGTCTTGTCACAAAAATCTCGAAAGTCGAATGTCGAAGAATCCTCCTGAATTTGTTAATGACTCCCGGTTTGGACATTAGTCGTTAGACGACCCTTAGGACTACGATCGTCTCTCTGTTTAAAGAGAATTTGAACCTTTAAAAATCAGGTTAGGTTAGAACAGTTATAAACCAATCCAGTGAGAGAAAAATCAGACTGTTTACCTATTGCTTTCGTCTAGCTGTTTCCTTAAAACCAAAATTCATTAACTAGTAACGATGGTCAAACATCGTCTTCAAGTTGTAGGAGTATAAAATAAACAAACTCTTCAAGTTTACATTTTAATATTATGCACGTACTCCTATGTTGGGTGATTGGCATTTTTAAGTGTAATAATAAAAAATGACGCTTAACGAGAATATTGTTTTTGTTGGCGTATAGATACATGAATATATCTTTGATAAACTAAATGTTTGGTGATATCTTTTAAACGTACCAAATACAAAAAGCTTTCAAACATTTAAATATACTGTGTACCATAAACGCCAGAGGCAGCCAACAACGATCCTCGTTAGTTGAAATAAAAAACAGGGAAAAAAAGTTGTATAAGAGCATTCAGTCTGATTACACAGACTAGCAATCTAACTATCGATGATTGGAAAATCGAGAAGGTAAATCAAAGAATCAATTGAACTTATCGAATTGAAATGGCAAATAAAATTAGTTTCAGAAATATTCTACAATGTTCTGGAAATAGCGAGTCTAGTTCGGAACAGCTGGATAGCAAAAAACTAAGTCACGTAGTCGAGTCTAGGACATAAACCTAGCCTTTTTGAGTTACATGTGTTTTGATACTTATATAGTTAATTATATATCGCTGAGTCCGGTTAAAGGTACATCTTCTTACAATTTCAAGCCATTTCGAGTTATCAACCAGCCTGCAATAAATAAATAATAAAGACATCGAGTAGGTTGTAGTATTACCATAGTCCTAAAGTCTTGTATCGTAGTGTAGTGTATCTTGTGAGTAACAGGAGCTATGAGAAACATGTCGGTTTCACAGACAGCCAGACTTAAAACAAAGACTAGTGATTTATACAAATACTGATAAAACATCGTAAGTTATCCTTGTCCGTGATGATATATAAATCATATAAAATAATAATATTAAATTAAGTATTTTAAAATATTTTACAACAATTTCTTCCGTTTGTATAAATAAAGAATGATTCACATTTGCGGCGAAGTGTGGTTGAAAATACAAATCCACCACACAGTGCGTAGTTTTTTTTACACAATTTACTACGATTGCAAAAGCTGCAAAAATGTACTGAAATACGTTAGATTTATTGCCGTGCGCGTGAGAAACATTTTTAATTTGTAAAGTTTGGACTTCACATGTGGTCGTAATATACGGTCCCCAACTTCCTCTATATTGTAATGTTATGATAAATGGACTCACTTAGATATTATAAATCAGTTAGAGGAAGAAAATCTCGAAAGAAAATTTTCACGATGGCTTGAGAACTTTGCAGTTTATCACAGGACATAGATTCGATGGTTAATATTCAATGAGTATGTACATTATAAAAACATAAAATTTTCTTTGTAAGACATTATTATTTTTTTGTATTACATTCTGTAGTATTTCTACATTTTGCTGAATTTCATTGTTAGTACCTAAAAATACAGTGTAAGAATGAATTATTTCAAATATAATATATTTTGAGCTAGTGCTCGCTGTTTCCAAGCGTCGTGTTCTCCAATAAGGTTTTCCATTTAGTCTCAATTCTGTTGCCACCTGACAACAACCGAAATCGTTTAAAGAAAATACATCCCTATTTTTCTATATTACGATTTTCATTTCACTAAAGTTATAGAAGTGAAAAAGGAGTTAATTGAACAAACCCAGAAGACCAAAAAAGGATAGCTAACAAATTATTATTTGATTTGAAACTCCGAGAGTTGCAGACACTATAGTGAGCGATCTCGAGTCGGAGCTGCGCTGTATGAGGGACGAGCTGCGAACGGTGCGGGACGAATTTCGGGCGTTCAGAGAGGAGATGGCGGAATTCAGGGCCTTGAATGGTCGTGTTGACTCCCTGGAGAGGCGGCTGGATGTTCTGGAACAGACAAACACGAACAAGACATCCATAGATCCAAACCTCGAGGAGATCGTCTCGCAGCTTAAACGCGATCTGAATACTCGGGACCAAGAACTTCTCACCAACGATGTTGAGATCACTAACTTGCCTGAGAATGCTGGAGAGAGTGTAATTCACACCGTTAAACTCATCGCAACTAAGTTGGGAGTCAGCCTGGAGGATCGTGATATTGTTGGCGCGGAGCGGGTTGGCAGCCGACACCTTAGCGCTGTGAGCTCTGCTGGGCCGGCTGAGTCCCGGCCGCGACCAATAGTTGTACGTCTGGCACGTCGGGACCTACGTGATGCGCTGTATAAAGGTGCTCGCGTACGACGTGGAACCACCACTGCTGATTTGGGCTTATCCGGACATCCAAGGCGCTTCTATGTCAATGAGCATCTGACGAAAGTTAACAGAATGCTTTTTCGTCAAGCTCGAGAAGCGGGACAAGAAAAGGGGTGGAGGTTCGTGTGGACGGACAGAGGTCGAATCCTTGCCCGTCGTAAGGATGGTGATGCTGCTTGCCGCATCTACTGTGAGGATGACATACACAGAATATTTGGCTGTCTGGTTAAAAATGTCTAGGAGACTTTTTATTATATTACCTAATCATTTTAAATGGTTTATTTATAGCTATTATTTAACTAAGTTTAAATATATTTCGGTATACAATTTTGTTTTTTGTGTTATAGCGAGACTTAAGGCTTTGAGGTGTGCGTATTGTTTCATAATCCATAAACATTTAATTAATGAGGCTATTTCAGGAATTGCGCCATGTAGTACTGTTCAGTGTATTATTACTGATTCTTATTATATTTCTTTAAATATTTCCACTTTTGATCTATTAACTGCTTGTAAAATATACATTACAACGGTTAATGTAATCATTGTTATGATTCTATCAAAAATGCATTCTGTCTCTACATATTGTGAAGCATACATCATAATTTGTGCAACGATTACTATAATATATTACAATCCGTTTATTATTTACATAATTTCTGTTAGTTATCCATTATTCCTATATGTTAATAAATTAATATTCTTAGACTCACAATACCAATGTCAAACAAAAAACTAATAAAGTTTGGTTTATTTAATGCGGGATCACTGGCCACTGGCCATGATGAGTTCCTTGTTGCCATGAGTAATCATTCGGTTGATATTATGGCGATTAATGAGACATGGTTACGATTGGGTGAGGAAGGGCGAGCACCCGCGGTTCCAGGCTATCGCTTAAGGCATAGTCCTCGACCGGTGACTGTGCGCGGCGGTCGCGGCGGAGGAGTCGGATTTTATTTAAAGTCTGGCATAAACGCGCGCGTTTTACAACATCCGCACCAATCAGAGGTCGAGCAGTTTTGGATGAGCCTTAAAATTAACAAAAAATTACTTCTCTTTGGTACTGCCTATCGTCCGCCCTGGCTGGACCTTGACCTCTTTCTTGACTCGCTTACAGATAGTATTAACGCCCTATCACCATATGATCACCTTATATTGCTTGGCGACTTTAACGTTAATATGTTGGAGTTAGGGAATAGCAAAACTAGCCGTCTTAAAGACTTTGTGCATTATAGTGGACTCACACAAATCATAACCACACCAACACACTTTTTAAATCACAGTAGTTCTCTTATCGATCTTATATGCACCGATGCTCCATACCGAGATGTTTCTGTTCATCACATAAGCCAGTTGGGACACCATTCGTTCATTACGTGTCGTTTGTCTTTAAAAAAAGATAAACCCGTAAAAAAAATTGTAGTATACCGACCATTTCACAACATTGTGCTTGATTTATTTCAAAATGACCTTAAGTCCATTCAATGGGATATAATATGCAACACCCAAGACGTCAATGCAATGTTGTCAATATTTAATACTAATATAATTAATTTATTTGATTCGCATGCCCCGACTAAACGCAAATCTTTTCGAGATGCACCAACACCGTGGATAACCCCAACCATTAAATTGATGTGCAGTCTGCGCGACAAGGCCAAGGATCGATTTAGACGCACCAAAGACCAAACCCACAAAAACTACTACCTTCAATTAAAAAGTTTGGTTTCAAAGTCACTACATTGTGAAAAGGAGGCTTATTTTAACAATCATGTAAATGAGCATATACATAATTCGAAGGTTTTATGGAGGAATCTAAGGTCACGGGTATACCCATCAAACAAGGTAAATGTACTACCAGACCACCTGTGTAAACCAGATGATATTAACAAGGCATTCTTAGATATCCCTGGAAACCACGAGGTGCCCATGTCCCAACTAACTTTTTTCGAGTTCAACAGGCATGGTCCGTCGACTTTTTGTATCAAAGAAGTTGATGAGACCACTGTGCTTGGTATTATAAAGAAGATTTCGACCAATGCTCAGGGAACGGACGGCATTACCAAGGATATGATTCTACTGACACTTCCTGAAACTTTACCCGTTATAACAGCAATTGTTAACACCTCCATTAGAACCAATACTTTTCCCAATCTTTGGCGTTGTGCGATCATTCGACCAATACCTAAAACCAATAATCCTCAAAATTTCAAGGAATTACGCCCCATAAGCATTCTCCCTTGGCTGTCTAAAATACTAGAGCGGGTAGTATACTTGCAAGTTATAGATTACCTTGAAAGTAACAACATTCTCCCGGATCTCCAGTCGGGCTTCAGAAAAGGACGTGGCACTACAACTGCCTTGTTAGATGTAGTGGGTAATATACTTGAGGCACGGGATCGGGGGGAAGGAACCATTCTCACTTTGCTGGACTACTCGCGAGCGTTTGATACAATTAATATTAATTTATTAATATGTAAATTACGATATTATGGCTTCGAACAAGAAGCAGCGAGATGGTTTCATAGTTATCTTACCAATCGCTCGCAGTGTGTTGAACTGCGGAGGGAGGATGGGTCCTCGATTTTCTCATCACCCCGACCTGTGACAAGAGGTATACCCCAGGGATCGATTCTTGGTCCGCTATTATTTATTATCTACAGTGCAGACATTTCACAATCTTTTCATGGTTGTAAATACCATATGTATGCCGATGACATACAGTTATACACATCGTTTAAGCATGAGGACATGGCATTATCGGTCAATAAAATGAACGAGGCGCTTCGTGACATAGTGGCGTGGTCTGACCGCAACACTCTTGTTCTGAACCCCACTAAATCAAAATTTATGGTTTTAGGAAGCAAAGCTCAAATACACAACATACTGTCGGCATCGCCGCAGATAACACTCAAGGGGCAAAGTATTGAACGGGTGGAAACAGCACGCAACCTAGGACTAATTATTGACCCAGAGCTACGATTTGAGACCTATATAAATAACATTGTCAAAAACTGTTTTTACAGACTCAAGGTATTATATCGTTTTAAACAATATTTCAATATCAAAGTAAGAAAAATGCTTGTTGACAGTTTAGTTCTCTCAAGGTTGCACTACTGCGATACGGTGTATGGTCCGTGCTTACTGTCCCGCACTGCACGACTAATCCAACGAGTGCAAAACGCATGCGCTAGATTTTGTTTCAACATTCCCAGTCGTAGTCATGTCTCACCGTTTCTAAATGAGGCCAATATTCTTAAAACTAGTGCCCTTCGGGAATTACACATGGCAACCTTACTTTTTGGCGTTATAAAAACAAAAAAACCAAAGTACTTATTTGATAAACTGACGTGGAGACAGGACAGTCACTCGTATGGCATGCGTTCTACCACCAAACCATTAACGATTCCACTACACCGGACTGCGGCATTCAGGGGATCCTTCAAATATGCCGCCACTCGCTGCTGGAACAACATTCCTCCACCGTGTCGTTCTAAAAATAATAAAATTGGATTTAAAAATAGCTATAAACAACATTTAATATGTATCCAAAAGAAAGGTTATTGAACATATTTTACTCACTTACCTTCCTGCTATAGAACGTATCACGATCAGGAATGTGTCCCCTCCTCCCTCCCAGCGTTATTGGCGGCATCCCCGTGTGGGAACATCCACAGTTTACACTTTGCACAACTTTTATCCTTTTAATTTATCCTGTGTAAATCCTCTTGAAACGTGATCAGTTATGGCGGGGTTTGCATGTTATGTATGTTTTGTATTTGTTTGTTATTACTTTTATATTTAAATGACTAAACTCGAGCAACGTGTGCGATATGATTTATGCTATGTGTACGATGATAATGATAGAGTTTGTTAAGCCTTTCAGTGGCTGCGCATTCCAGCCGCACATTGTAAAAAAAAAAAAAAAAAAATTCTGCGTACCCACAGAAAAGAATGTAATTATTAGCAGATATTTATGATAATGTTTTGTCAGCCTACCGACTGGATATTCGTGTCTCACCAGGGCACCCCGTTGAAAATCAGCGCTGCAGTTTGCTTTCCCATTCTGCAGCATAAAGCTGAATGGGAGGCCCATTGTCGGCGCAATAGTTTAGCCACGTAATTTTTTTTGCATAATTGTATATTTTTTTCATGTTTTTTATTTTTTTGTATATTTTGTTATTTTATTACCTACCTATGTATGTTTGCGCCTTCAATAAATGTATTTCTTTCTTTCTTTCTTTCTATAAATCATTTCCAAACAACAAATAGAAAATTGCGCGGACGTCTTTTTCAAACTTTACGTTTGAAGAAATTAATTGGGTGATTACATTTTTCCCAATTAATTTATAAATGAAATATACAGATTCATAATTCATATTAGTAGATACATCTATAACGTTGTGTAGTAAAGGCGATCTATCATTTGCAAATTGTAAAAAATATTTCATAAAAATGAGTTCTCATACGTGTAGCACCAACTTCGTCACATGTATAGACATCATTTATAGCTATGATAGGGATTTACTATGCTCTTGCTATTGCTAAACTCCTTGAGCAGTGGTATCTGCTTACGATCAGGTGACCCAGTTTACTTAAGCAATAAAAAACCTAAATCCATTCCAACAAACCTGAACAGCAGCAAAAGGGACGAGCAAGTTGACGACCCCAGTACACGCCATCGAGGCGAAGATGAGGAACTTGCCACCGAACCTTCCAGCCAGCATACCCGCCGGCACCTGCAGCACCACGTAGCCCCAGAAGAACGACGACAGGATCGTGTCCTGAGTGCCGCGATCCCAGTCGAACACCTAGGGAGAAATTGGTATTAGAAATATTCGATGTGAATAGTAAATGATTTTAAATTTTCTATGATTTAGACGCACATCTGCGGGCAAATTGGAATTGGAAATATTTGATGTGAATAGTAAATGATTCTAGATTTTTTATGATTCAGATAGGCAAAACTGTATGGTCTAACCACTCATAATGGTAAACTCGATTGTAGAGGAGGCCTGTGCTTTGTAGTGGGACGTATAGGGGCGGACACAGATACCTCATATAGCCAACCCTTTCTAAATGGTTTTACGGCTTATACTAGAAAAACTACTGCCTGTGACGATGACAAATTTACAGCTTTGACCGGATGGAGTATAGTATAGGTGGGATGGTAGTTTTATAATTATTTGGTCTAGTCGAAATTGGATGTGGAATTCGAGAACTCTAATGCGACATACTTATGATAATCGTCATACGAATGAACCACTCAAACTAAACATTTTTTTATGGTATTTTAAAGCTTACAAATAAAATTTTAAAAAAATTGATGTAACTAAAACATATACCGTCTTATTAATAAACTCGGAATAGCGAGGATTTAACGATAAGCCAAGGCTTTAAACAAATTTTGTATTAATAAACATGGCGTAACCTAATCTTTCTGTCTAGAGTTTAAACCGACGAGCTGTCACATCACAATATCGAAGCAAAATTTGTGTCAAATTGACTTTAACCCAAGGCTTACGCGTGGAATGTGCAAAACTGTATTAATAAACACGAATTAAGGAAGGAATAAACCAATTTAAGCCAAATTTTTGACTTAAAGTTATACCGCCGAGCCACATGGTTTAAGGAATGAAATGTGTTTTACATTTTTAGTAGTATTTTCATTCTTAACTTAATTTGCACATTAATGTTTGTCTGTACAGATTAAGGATTATTTGATTTGATGCATATCATGTTGTTTTACGAGTTCGTAATTTTACTTTGACAAATTTTTACTCTTCTTTGTGAAAAACACGAAAAATATGCAATTTTTCTTTATCTGGTATTGAGGCATATGGATATAGGTCTACCTATTTATTTTATATTTTTAATAGTATAAATTTTCCTAATTAAACTAGTAAGATAAATGGATGTGAACGAATAATTCTAAAAGAAAAAAAAAACTGCCTATTTATTTTCGAATCAAGCTTTTATTTAAATTTCATGTTATGGCATCATAATTTACTAGTAAAATTTGTTACTTTTTGTAGTTGTATATTATTAGTTACTATATTTCCTAGATATTTCATAAGTGGAATTTAATCTAATGCTATAGGTTAAAAATAATATGTTGCGCTATTTAAAAATCGTTTAAAAAAGAAAATTAATCCAATTTTCAGTAGAATATTTGCTTGTGAAATCATTCGTAAAAATATATCTATTAGACCCGTGATCTTTATTTGCCACGTTTTACGGTGTATAACTCTTTCTATGCGGGGCCATTGTACTTTATGTTTTGTCGATCGCTTACTGCCATATTCAATGGTCACTGGTTTCATATGTAGTCGACGAGTTCCTATATCATATTGTTATATTGCTCTGGGTGCCCCGAACTCGCACTAACTTATTACAGCACGCACCGCTGGCGCGCGCGCTGCGTCTGCTCAACGCGGTGTCCGGCCAGCTGGATTTGTTTTCGTGCTCACTGACGGAGGTCACAGAGGCCGCTAGTGTACTGATTAGTATTAATTAGTTGTATTATTATATTCTGTATCAGCCAATATACGTGCACACGCACTGCAGGGCACAGGCCTACTCTACAATCAAGAGTACGATTGAGAGTGGTTAGGCCATATAGTCCACCACGTTGGCCTAGTGCGGGTTGGCGGACTTACATACCATAGAAATTCTTATAAATCGCTATGGTATGCAGGTTTCCTCATGATGTTTTCCTTCACCGTTTTTAGTGCGTGGTGATTGACTATCAATACACACATAACTCCGAAAAGTCAGAGGTGTGCCCTGGGGTTTAAACCCGCGACCACCGTGAACATGTTGGCAACCGCATCCGGTCTGTTTACCAGCAGACCACCACGCACTTTATTATTATATAAGAATGTAATATTATGTTCTACTCTACTGTATTGGACGAAACCTATAAATAGTAGTAAGTATGTTGAATAAATAACTAAATAAATAAAAATAAAAATTATTATGAAATAAAAGGTGTAAATATTACCGAATTTTATTAATTTTTTATTACTTTACATTGACTTTTCTCGCTTTCCTTATGCAAAATTGATCTTATTCTAAGATTGCACTTTCAAATTAATTAATTATAATGGTCTTGGATGGTCACAGATAAATTGTATTTAGCTACGTAGTCGGTGCATACTTCTTTCGCATCGGGAGAAATAATTAATAAAAAAATATTCAAATTTACTTTTATAGCAACTGATAAATAAAGAAAAAGGACTAATTTAATTATTTTATTTTCAGTAAAAATAAAATAAAAACCGACTACAAAGAAACCTGTTAAAAGTAAAAATAAATATACCACTACGAAGTAACAAATAATATATATTTAATTGTGCTTGTACAAATTGATTAATTTACTTATTGACATAACTAGCTAACAAATCGATTATATATATGTATAAGAAGATTTGAGATAATAAGAGCCGAACATGTGTAACTAATAAAATACCACACAAAGTTACGAAAAACTTTTCAACTTGTGAAATCGTGATTGGAATCAAATCTTGACAGTCGTCAAATTTATATTTAATAAATAATGTATGACAAATGTCACATTTGATGTTACTGCAAGTACAGCGCATCTACAGTAAGTTGGCATGTGGAGGCATTAGGAATCACAAATTAAAAGTTAAAAATATATGTATAAGGTAGTGTTTGCCATATAGTTTCGTGATATAAACAACGAGCATAAACAAACTCGTGGTCTAAGGCATGTCCCATGTAATATAATTTCAAGAGAGAAAAACTATTATTAGTTATTACTTTTCACAACAGCGCTCTCGGGAGACGGTGCATGGTGACGATCTATACTAGTCTTTAAAATCGGCCGGTCATTTAGTTCATTCTTTTTACTTTTCAGATCAGTGAGTTGCCATAACACACACCAATATCACGGCTTAAGGTTGGTGTCTTTAGGCCGAGGTTATAACGCGTTTATTAATAACGTTTTCCATACCTCCTACTTCCTCGGCTTAACGAGACCAAGTCTTGTTTGAAGTAACGGTGGAATAGGCATTTTTGACATGCTTTTGTTAGCTTAATCGGTATGCATGTGTGTAATGTGTATACAAAGGACTTACATATGTATGTAATGGAATCTTTTAGCTCGATTTTCGAGCACTTTATATAGTTGGCAAACTACGATATAGAAAGCTAAAATAGCAGGAAAACGGTTTCGATTCAAAAAAATTACACAGCTTATCAATAATTATCGTAATATATAAAATTACCGAAATCTATTAAAATGTAAGCTTCATTCTAATAAAATTCACTAATTATTTTTGTTGAAGCAGCATACCTATTATTAGAAAATTAATTTAATCACCACTTTGTCACCGCAATTGATTTTTATTGTGCCTTTTTAATGTTATAAAAAAATCGTATATAACTAGAAACCTACGCATCCAAGGATCAAGTAATTTGCGTTCCGACCTCATGAAATGTCCACTCTACACTTCGCGCGAAATTAACGCCGAAAATCGGAGCAAGAATATCTGCGAGAATCTCGGCGAGAACGTCTTTGGGTACATACTCGCAAGGTTCTCAAATCTCAATACAGTTCTCGCGCTCAAAATCTATTATGGACGCACAAGTAACTGCTGCAACGGGGTTATTGCTATGCGCATTTGCATATTTTAACATGATTACAAATTTATTATATGTATAGATAAAAAAACAATTAAGAATCTAGCTCATATATTTGCTCATTATATGCCTACTATGCACAACTGTTCTTATCAGCGACTTGCTTGCTACTGAGAAACATGCAAGTATGGAGTTAATGCAAGTTCTCGCGTTCTTAGCTTCTTTGTCTTGAGCCAAAAAACCGACACAAATCGGAGAACAAGCCGAGAACCAGCGAAAAATATGTATAGAATTATTCAACTTGATTCCCTCCTCTCTATTCCTAACCAGAACCACGCGTACTGGCTTTCGAAGCCATAGCTTGATGGTCCACACCATTTCGGCACGAACCAAAAGGTTCATAAATTCTTTATTGTGTCACACCGTCAGGCTGTGGAATTGTTTGCCGTCACGCGTGTTCCCTTCTTCCTATAATCCTGGGTCCATCCGCCGTAGTGTAAAGAGACATCTTAGCAGGCCGGCATAATTGTATCGATTGGCATGGGACTACCGTCTAATGCCAATCGATACTCTGCCTGGGCGGCATTTGCGCGTATCATCAGGTACAGTGTGGTCAATATGCCGGGACAGAATTAAAAAAGGCATGATACGTGTGTACAAAATCCATTTTATATTTGCTATTTCTAGCTTATCATAATCTTCCATGCGTGACTATTGTTTCTATTTCGACATTCATTTATTGCATTTTTCATTATTCGTCACCTTTCATAATTATATTTATATAATATAATAAATATATGGCCTAACCACTCTCAATCGTACTGTCGATTGTAGAGTAGGCCCGTGCCCTGCAGTGGGACGTATATGGGCCGATACAGAAATATAATAAATGTCATATGATGATTATTGAGTAAATGAAACATGCAAAAATTACGAGATTTTTTATTTAAATGGCTTTCCAAATTAACATTTCATATTAATCTAAAATAAAATAAAATTAACAACTAATAATACTATGTACATTCTAAAAACAAACTAATATATCAACAATCTTAACACATTATATGCAGATTTGTTCAAGTGATAAAAAACTAGAATAGAATTGACAAAAAAATGAAAGTAGTACGAGTGTAAGTTCTTCACTGGTGGTAGGTCTCTCATATGTGAGAAGGCGCCTAGGTAGATACTACCGCAATGTCTATTTCACCCGCCAAACATTAGTATTAATACACTGTTGTGTTTCGGTGTGAAGTACATTGTAGCCAGAGTAACTACTTGACATATCGAGAGCTAATATCTTGTCTCAGGATAACGAGCGCAGTGGTATGCCAAACATTGCTTTGTAATTCAAGGTGGTGTTTGGTTTTGCCACTGTTCATAAGCGGCCGTATCGCTTACCATCAGGTGAACGGCATGCCTGTCTCGCCATTCACAGCAATAAAAAACAAGGTGTTTCTGAAAATTAGGAGGAAATTGTTATTAAGATATAATGAATGACTTGGTAGTCATCTCTCTTGATATTTTTTAGTTCCAATGTTTCCCTATAAGTTATTGCACATTTTATAGTTTCTTCTTGGATGGCCAAACAAATTTTATACTCCGCTTCTATGAGCTCCATTCATCTGTCATGTTCCTGGTCTTTTCATTTTTTGCTATAGTTGACCACGGTGTTTATATAGTCATTGCTCTGGAAGTATTAAATAGTTACATCATTATGGTCATCATTTATTTTAGGAGTCGATTTATCAAGAAATTACTCAAAATGGGTAGAAATAGCTATTGGCATACTGAAATGGACAAGGGAAATAATAATAATATGTACTATATATGCATTTAGTACTAAAGAGTTATCTATTATTTCAAATCATTACCAATTCACCTGTAATTGAAATGGGCAAATCTCACTCACAGTTTCAATTGTACTTGTTTATGGGCTAGCAATCTATATTTGCAAAATAAATCTACGTAACAGTGCGCAAATATGGACTAGAGAAGTGTTTAATGAGTGTGTGTCTTACATGTGAACAGAATACAGTTATAAACGCTTTTTATTCATAATTTAAATATATGGTACATAAAGATAGAGGTGTTTGTCTGGTAAAAACACCACATGCATGACACAATGGTTCTATAAAACAGTAAATATACATACAATTCCATCCAAATCATACATATTCTGATCTATCAAGAACTCAGCAGGATTTATGAGGTCGTTTAACTAGACCACTTCATAACTGGGAGTTGTTGATTCTCCACAACCACCAGTCTTGTTGAACTCTCTCCTCAATGCACTCATATTCTACCGAGCATTAAATTTTAATAGTTTCCATTTTAATTTTAATTGATTTACAGTGCATGAACGTGCATGTAATTGATTACACCTGGATAATAATTATTTATAGCTTACACGACAAGTGATTGAAACGCTGAAAGAAACTTAGCAAGATTTTACTTTTCATGCAAATCCTCCCAAGCTTTAATTTCTGGTTTATTGGAGTTAGTGTCCAAAGATTTGTTTTCAATGATTGGCGTACATGTTTTAAGCAACAAGCGAA
Source organism: Hyles lineata (assembly GCA_030180105.1). NCBI lineage: Eukaryota > Metazoa > Arthropoda > Insecta > Lepidoptera > Sphingidae > Hyles > Hyles lineata. The sequence continues at coordinate 335,198 of JARJEE010000030.1, forward strand.
ATAATTGCTGAAAAAATAATAAAAACATGCCATTAATTACAAATAAAGCAACTGGCTAATAATGGCAAAATGTTGATTTGCTTACGTTTTCTTCTTCATTCCAGTTAATAGTACGAGTACGTTTTTCTATTTGAATCATTTCCAACAAAAAATATATATATTTATTTAGAAGAAATAATAAAATCACTTTAATCTTTGAAAATAATTACAAGATTGACAAATCCGCTTTTTATGTGTCAAAAAGTTTGTTTACGTTCCAGTCCAGTCTTTAAGATCGACTCGGTTATTTCGTTCATTCTTTTTACTTTTAAAATCAGAGGGTTGCCATAACAGGATTGTCATGTTAAGCCAAAGCTCATCCGTGTTTATTAATAAAATCGTTATTACCTCGCTATCCATTGGGAATAACTAACCGAGTTTAAGGTTTGACGTGACCGTGGAATACGAAATTTTTATTAATAGGGCGGATAGGGTTGAACGAAAAACCACAGAGTAACTACTGGACATAATTATTGAGACATAAGATCATAAGTTTCAGAATGGCGAACACAGTGGAACGTCAAGAATTGTTTTGTAATTCAAGGTGTTGTTTGGTTTTGCACTGTTCACGAACGACATCCTCGTCTCGCCATTCATTGCAATAAAAAGAAACTGATAGAAAAGAGCCACCAGACGGCTTGATATTTTCCAACCAGTTCTGCCTCGTAACCAGTCCGGACGACATATTTACTAGTCTTTTTCGACTCAGCAAAGTCGAATGTACAAGTGTGTCAAACACGACTGAGCGTTCGGTGCTTACCCCGCTCGATTTTTCTATTTTGAACCAAATCACTAGTTAGCGTCCTTCTGGATGCGACCCACGTACGAAAAAAGACTTCATTTGAGCTAAATGATCGTTTTTAAGCGTTTTTGTTGCAAAGGGTGCGTAGCCGAAATCTGGACGATTCTTTGATAGTTTTATACGGTTTTCAGCCTTAATGGTACCACGTAAAGGCGAATAAAAACGGTATCTCTACAAATGGGCTTTGGAAGGTAATAATTCAGACATCGTTACTGGTAATGGTAAAAAAGTGTGTCGGGATTGTGTTGTGCGCTCGTTATTGGATCGGATAACATTGGACTTGATGAGGCGTCGTTTGGATAATGTATTGAGAGGTCAGGCTGAATGTCATGTGGCGAAAATACATCGCAAATAATTAGGTACATCTAAGATCAATCAATGTCCAATACTCAATTCTTACGAGCTATATTCGTTTTTATGGAACCATAAGTATAGAAAGAGAGATATTTTCATAAAATAAAATATGAATGATAAGTTTATACCCCTTGTTTGATTGCATATTTTATTAATTATTTTTATATTTATATGTAGTAAGAATAGATAGTATTGCAAATAGGATATTCACATTTCACTACTACCTTCTGAAAACCTATCCAACTTTTAAACTTACTTAGCGAACATTTTACATTGTTGAAAACAATGAATTTGGAGGTCCCTTCTTAATTAGTATGCTTTGTGTTAAACTCCCAGGTAGTCGAGTTAATTTGCCTGAAGGTGAAAACTTTACTCTCGGCGTCAATGTCCTGCGTATACGATCGAATTTTCAAGAAACTCTGAAGTATCTAGACTGCCCAGTATATTTTTTTACTTTAGAAAAGTTGACTTAATAATGGTGAAGTCGTAGACTTTTTATTGACTTTTATCAAGCCTTTTATCAAGAAAAAAACTTGTATTGAAATTCTAAGTATTAGATACTGAATATTTTGTAATACGATACTTTTATCATCAGTACAAAGAATTTGATATAGTATTGTTTTTTAACCCACGACACAACACTGTATCTCATCGTGACTATGTATGTGACTGCTGGGTGTATTTATTACAAATTATTTTTCTATTAGATAATTTCTAATAATCTGGTAAATATACTCCCCGTTTACATTTAAATAACTTCCATACTAATAATAAAATGAATCGAAAGATCGGAGGCCGATAAAAGCAATTTACGCATTCAATGGCAAGTGATAACCGTCACACAAATATCCACGTTACCGGGTAAATCGGCAGTACGCTGCTATCTCTTATTTTCTTTAGAGCACGGTAATTTAGACAATGATTTCGAATTTCCAAATAACATTGAGTTTTTCCACAGTTGTTGCTTCTATTCTATTGGACTTGAAACGTAAACCACGTTAACATGCCCAGAATAATTCGAAGGACCCAAGTTATTCTGGGCAGTTTCAATTAAGCGTGAATGTTTAATTAGGCAGGCGAGCAAAATTGTGTCAATAAGTAAGAAATAATTCCAAATTTCAATTTCAATATTTTATCTCGATAACATAAAACTTCAGAGTACTGTATAGTCTATCATACTAGTTTATAAAAAGCTTTACTGATCTATATTATCGTCAAACCCTAACTGCTTTGAAAAACCTCCAATCCTTTCGATATCACGAGGGCGTGTATTAAAATATTCGATGAAATATCGCCGCTATTTGTTGTCTTGGGGTAAGTTTTTGTAGATTACGACGTAAAGGCCAAATTCATCTCCTCTATCGGCTATCTTTGATTAATGAAGGTCTGTAGCGAAGTATAAATCTACGCTGAGCTGGAAGTTTATTCCCGTAATTTATTACCTCGAGGCTCTTGTTTGTAACCCTTGGGCTTATTAATACGTTTTTAGAATAACTTTTATTTCAAAGTCTTGATTTTGTGGTACTTGGAATAGAGAACGTCGATTGTGATAATTAATTAGTATAACTTAAGACTTTATTTTTTGAAGAAATTAAAGACAACCTGATTAGAAAAACTACGTTTATAAAATAAATTGATACCTATTGTTTTTATGAATATGAGGATTTTCGAACCGCAAATCTGCATAAGTTGATACTTCAATTTAAAATTCCAATTAGTGCGAATGATTGGGACTATGATTTAATAATATGTCAGTAATGACTTTCCACTATTCGTATATTTAGATATAGAAATTCCGCGAATCTATACTAATATTACAAAAAAATGCAGAGTTTGTTTGTTTGAACGCGCTAATCTCTGGAACTACTGGTCCGATTTGAATGATTCTTTCAGTGTTGGGTAGTCCATTTATCGAGGAAGGCTATAGGCTATATATCACGCTATGACCTATAGGAGGAAAGCAGTAGTGATATTTCTAGCAAATACGAGGAAATTTTGTTCGTTTTTCGTGGTCCGATTGGTCGATATTCTAAACTGATAGTCAGAATTAAACATTGTGACCGCCATTTGAAAACGTGTATGCACCCGGGCGGTGCCGGGCCCGACCGCTAGTAAAGTATAATGCTTGATCCCAAACAGGATCATCCAATGCAATACTATCTCTCAATTATTTTAAATCTACTCTCGTAGAGCTTAATAATGGACAACACAAACATCAATTAACTGGATTGGAACAAGTAGAAACGGCAATACAATAGTGCGGAGTAACTGTATGTGGCTAATTGTGAAACGTGACTTTTCGATGTTACTGGAGGATTTTCTGCCATTTGTACCGTGCCCTCAGTCCGTGATGAGGTATTGGGGCTCTGTTTAGTTCCAACGTTTGATTTATATTTGAAGTTGGACAGGATTTTGTATTATCTGCGATCGGCTAATGCGGGTTTATTGAGCAGTGAGCACTTCTTGGTGGATAAATAAATAAATAAATAACACCCAACAGTCACATACATAGTCCTGACCCCACACTAAGATCGAGTCTTGTGTCGTGGGTCTCAGGAACAACGAGAGACTTTTCGGTCTCACAAACACCCAGACCCGGAAGAAATATTTGTGGGCCGCACAAACATTTCTCTCGGTGCGGGGATCGAACCCATGGCTTCTCGTTTCACAGGCGGCGTCTAACCAACTGCGCTACGGAGGCTGTCAAATTGATTGAAAATAAAGTTGATGTAATATACTGGGTGGAATCGCTTATCGTCCGGAAAATTTAATAGTGTATTGTGTATGTGACATTAACGTTATATACGAGATTTATCATTAAAAACTACAAACTACCCCATAAACAACATCAGTACAAGATGTCCCCAAAACACATATTATCTAAATCACCCTACACTTAAAAGTGCAACGACATGTCAATACTCAGGCGCGCGAGTGTATGGGTCACGCCACACAACAGCTGACTGTCGCGCATCGACCTTGAACTTACTTTGCGCCTATTTATCGGTATTATTCTAAATATTACCATATAACATTTTGATTTATTTAGAATATTAGTGTGTTAGGTTCATTTAAGTAAATGTAGTTGTTGCTAAGTTGTTAAGATTTACATTATGATTTTCATAACGTACCTACTACCTTAGAAAAAGCTGCATATGTTTTTATTTAAACGTTTTAATAAAGTCGAGAATGGACGACTTCGCTGTCGAAGGTCACGGATTCTTGCATGATTAGGAAGTCTGAACTTACCATTATCGAGTAGCCCCGGATAAGTCGTTAAAATAGTTCTTGTGCTGGGAACTCGTGGATTCATCATTCATGATACCATTCCTACGCAAAGACTGCAGATGTTCTGGATCTGCATACATCCTTCTTGCATGACCCAAGTTTTCATTGGATCGAACATAGCATTTCATTATTGTCACATACTCACTGTTCGTGTAATCACTCATTTTGACCGCAAGAAACTAACCAATAACCAAAATAATTTCATACAACGTCACTCGGTACCGAATTTCGCACGACTGAGGAATCAGGAAGTGGTAAGGTCCCTGGAAGGTGTCGGCGGTGCGGGAGCGGGCGGCGCGGCGCGGCGGCACGCTTTGTACTTGCGCTTGCGGCGGCGCAGCGGTGAGGGCGGCGCGATCAAAGGATTTTATTACTTAGATTTATAAGTTTCTACTCGAATTAATATTGTATAAAGTAGGGTAACAATAATGTGTATTTATGAAGATTTTTTTCATTTATGTCATCTTTCTCTAAACAACGTTGTTTTATGAATAACGTATTCTAAATTAGTAACTAGTAGTGGTAAATTAATTTTACACCACATTAACAAAAACATAAAAAAATTAAAATAAGTATGCCAAAGTGTTCTAAATCATGTACTTGCCATGCACAATTTTTTTCGTGACGATAAGCGATTCCACCCAGTATGTTTGCATTTTCCCTCCACAGAGAGTGTTTCCTAAATATTTCTATTTCTTTATTAACGCTTTATAACAAAGTATGCTAGAGGGTTTTGATTAACCTTATACTGTATGTAACACACATACAGTATGAGGTTAATAACTAAGAACTATATTAAGGCGGAAACATATTACTGAAACGCTACGCCACCCGAGCAGACGCGACACGTGTTGAATCAAATCAAATGGTAGTGTTTCTATGGCCAGAACCACACTAGGAACACGCGATGCAACATTGCGTGGCATTTCAGTAGTACGTTTCCAGCCTTAATCTACCTTATTGACGGCTTCAAAATGTTACCACCAAATTGACCTGTACAATTGGTCATATTAAATCAATTATTATTTATTGGAAATAGGGGTAATTTAAACAAAAAAGAATTAATAGAATATTGTGACAGTTTGAAAAAACTTAACTTAAACGAAGTTATTATGTTTACATTACCCTACAATAACAACTTGCCAGCGGAAGAAAATAATATTAGATTTAGTTTGAATTTGACAATGCACACCTTGTCAATCAATAATAAATTCCATTTAATTGACATTAATAATTATTATAATAATAAGATATTTAGTAAGACAAGAGATAAAGTTTATCTTCCTCTTTTTATTAAGAGACAGGTAGCTGATGCGCTATCATATTATTTATTTATTACAGCCAAGAACTTGGCTAACAGACAAAGCTCTATTGAGCAAATAAATGTTGACTCAGATTATAGCAATCTGAAACAATTGACATTTGATAATTATTTAAATTAGATTTAAGGACAATAGAGATAAACTCTAGCTCTTCAAATAAAAATAAATATTATATTAAATGTAATTTTAATAATAAACATGCTTTCAACTTGGTACATCAAAATATACAAGGTATGAGAAATAAAAATTTAGAAATTGAGTTGTTCATGAGCTGTAATAAAATTGACATCTTATGTATTACTGAACATTGGCTTAAAAGCTACCAGTTCATGTTCAATTTCAATAATCACCAAGTTGCAAGCTCGTTCAACAGAGAAAATATTTTACATGGAGGCTCGTTAATAATCATAAATAATCTTATTAAATATAAAGAAAGACTTGATATTGTGCGCCTGTCTGTTGAACGAGTTATGGAAGTAGCTTGTATAGAGACTGAACAATATATTGTATTAAGTGTATACAGGCCCCCTTGTGCACCACATAATACCTTTTTGGAAATTATGGAAGATGCATTGCACAAGGTATGTGTTTCACCAAAAAGAATTGTTGTCTGTGGAGACTTTAATATCAACATATTAGAAGAATCTCCTATAGCTTGCAGTTTCATTAATCTATTTAAATCATACAACCTACATCATTTATTTTTTGAACCAACTAGAATAACTGCCACAAGTGCTACATGTATTGATAATATTTTTACTAATTTCTCAATATGTGAAAAGTCAGTAATTAATGTTTTAGACTCTGATCATTGTGGTCAGTATGTCTCATTACCTACCACTAAAAGTAAAGTTCTAAGGAAAAGTATTAAGTTTGTTCCTAACAATATATATCGCATGGAAAAATTTAGAATAAATATCAAAAACAATCTGCCAGCGCTGTCCCCTCACCAAGACCCAGACAAACTATACAGTTCATTATTTGAAATTATTCAATGTGAATTTAGAAAAGTATATAAATCTAAAACTATTATTGTAAATCAGCGAATGACATTTAGTGAGTGGGCAACCACTGGTTTATTTAAAAGTCGGAATAAACTATATAATCTATACAATGAAAGAATGTTTAACCAAAATCCGACTTTTAAGGAATATGTAAAAAATTACTCCAAAGTTTTCAAACGAGCTTGTTCCACAGCTAAATCCTTGTATTTAAGAAATAAAATCAAAATGTCTAACAATAAAATCAAAACTACTTGGAATATTATTAATTCTGAATCTGGTAAAAACTCGGTACGTGAAAGTAACTTTAATCTTAAAATAAATAATAGGAGTTGTACAGCAGATCTAGAAGTAGCGACTGAATTTGAAAGATTTTTTACTGATATTCCCAAAAATACCACCCAACATCTTCAGTCATCTTCGAGGTCTGCTTTATCTATACTTGAAAAACTTGTACCTGAATGTAACGTGGCGTTTGAGTTCTCGAAAATTGGGCCGCAGCATATATTAAAATCGTTTAAAGAAATTAGTTTAAAAAAGACCGCAGACTTGTGGGGAATATCTGTAATTAATATATCTTTAATCATTGAGCATATAGCACCCCACTTAGCAGAGATATTCAACCGCTGCGTGGTATCTGGTGTTTTTCCTGACCTGATGAAACAAAGCAAGGTGGTGCCTCTTTTTAAATCCGGTGACAGCTCGGATCCGACCAATTTCCGACCTGTTTCAATTTTACCAACGCTTAGCAAGTTATTTGAGAAAATAATTCTTACTCAATTATTAACACATTTCAACACCAATAACTTGCTACACCAGAAACAGTTCGGATTTACGAGAGGTCGATCAACAATTGACGCGGGAGTATCTCTCCTAAAGCAAATCTATGACGCTTGGGAAGAGTCGCAGGATGCACTTGGTGTATTCTGTGACTTATCTAAAGCCTTTGACTGCGTAGAGCACGACACTCTGGTCAGGAAATTACGCCACTATGGTATCAGGAACCGAGCTCTCAATCTTTTGTCCTCCTATCTGAGCAATAGGGTACAGAAGGTTGATATTAATGGAAAACTTTCTGGAGGATCTGCGGTCACTATGGGAGTACCGCAGGGTTCAATTCTGGGACCTTTTCTATTCCTGGTCTATATAAATGATTTACCTTATCACGTCGGGAATAATCACGAAGTTGTGTTGTTTGCGGATGATACATCGTTGACATTTAAAATAAAAAGGCAACAATTAGATTTTGATGAAGTAAACAGTGCCCTTCGTGAAGTTGTACATTGGTTTAATATTAATAATTTATTACTTAATGCCAAAAAAACTAAATGTATTAAATTCACACTGCCCAATGTAAGGCAATTATCTACCACTGTACAAATTAACGGTGAAGAATTGGATCCTGTTGCGTCTACTACGTTTCTGGGCATTACGGTCGACGCTAAACTCCAGTGGGGGCCGCATATCAATAAACTATCTGGTAGATTAAGTTCAGCGGCATATGCAGTTAAAACCATTAGGCGTTTAACGGATGAGGCAGCAGCAAGAATTGTCTATTTCAGCTATTTTCATAGTATCATGTCTTATGGAATTCTTCTCTGGGGAAATGCTGCGGATATAAATAGCATTTTTATTTTACAAAAAAGAGCTGTTAGGGCCATTTATCAACTTGGTCCAAGAGTTTCATTGAGAGAAAAGTTTAAAGAAGTAGATATTCTTACTGTTGCATCTCAATATATTTATGAAAATTTATTATATGTTCGTAAAAATATAACTCAATTTAAGCGTAATTGTGACATACATAGTAAGAACACTAGGAACAAACATAATCTTGTCTCACACGTTACTCGTCTCCACAAGATAAAAAATTATTTTATGGGTCAAAGTATACACTTCTATAACAAGCTTCCCAACAGTTTAAGAGAACTTCCAATTAATAAGTTTAAAAAAGTGATAAAAGTTAAGCTGTGTAAAAAGGCATATTATAGAATCACAGATTATGTGGAAGACAAAACTGCTTGGGAATAAATTTATTAAATTTATCATGTTTTGCATCAAATTGACATTATTGTTACTTATGACATGAACCATTGTTATTGTAATTGTAATTGGCAATATAAAAAAAAAAAAACAAAAGAAAAAGAAAGAAAAAAGAAGACAGTTCGTGTTGCTGAGGGAGTTTCTTGCGCCGCTTCTTCTTCACAGCTACAACACGTTCCGAAGCGGTGGTAGCAGAAAAGGACGATTCAAAAGATCTTGTGAAAGACTATTTGAATAAAGAATATTTTGATTTGATTTGATTTGATTTGATTCAAGAATTGATATGGCGTGGTCAGGTGTCTATGAAGTCTCTGCACAAAGTATGGGAAAAGGCTCATGATTAGCAATGATAGGGTTGTTAAAGGGAGTGGATAAAGTTTTTTATCATTGGTGTAGTCTATTTTTACTCAAGAATGATTGAATTATTCGTTAAATTCAGCAAACCCTTATTATAAATCTATATTATGTAAGTAAATACAAAGTAGTAATGAAATATTTGCATAGCCTGAGTTGGTCCTACATTTAAATCTTTTAATATCGGAAAGGTTGGATTTGACGAGGTCGTTCGTACATAAAACCGATTCGGATTCGGCGCCGTTTGTCGTTTTATCGAGATATAACGGTTTAATGTGCAAACTTTTATTACAAATCTATATTGAACGGATTCGACAATGCGTTATTGTGTATCAATACTTTATGAGATAATATCATTGGAATTGAATTTATTCTCTTAATGTCATAAGGGAATACAATTTCTGAAAGAGCTTTAAAATTTTATGACGAACTTTTGAATCAAGTACTGTTAAATTTATTTCTGCGTTTGGATACGTTTTAGTTATGTCTTCAAAGGATATCTATCCGACATCAAATTAAAATTTTAAGAAAGATCTCAGTAATGGTAATCAGCTTTGAGAATTTTTCATTGCGTTTGCGAAACAGAGTATACTGTTCTTCGTTCGTTCGACTTCGCTACACTCAGCCGTATTAAACATAACTTAAATATGTTCGTATTTAAAAAGTATATTGCTTATAAATTATAACAATTTACTAATGAACTGTTTTGATTTAAACCTACTTGTGATTTTTGTAATGATCACTGTATTATTAACTGGTTTTGAAAAGAGCAACAGTTTCTTGCCCGTTGTTATCTAATGAAAACCACTTTCCGAACCAGGTGGTAGACCAAGAAGTGACTGAATGTAAACGATGTTTTAATGGATTCAATAAATTATTTTCATTGCATGGCAATATTGTTTAACAAATTAAAAACTTCATCATCATTGTCATCATCAAAATTCCCAAAATAAGTTCAAATGAGGCAAAAACATTGGCAAAATAACCGACAAGTTAGTAGTAAGAGCCATAAAGAAGATTCTTAAAGTTAATGTGAACAAAGCACATCAGAACTCTTGCGGGTAGTACGCGAAGTCGAGGGGTCGTTAAAACTCTTCATTCCCGCCATAAAATGTACAATGTGCTGTGATGACGAGGAATTCTATTGCGTAGACTTTCTGAGATTCGCCTTGGAGATGTTACATTAGTGGTGTTTTATTTAACTTCTTGGAATTTGGTGAGATTAGATTATTAAGGGGTATAGCCATTATGCTTTAAAGGAAATATTAAATAACGCAAATAAATGCACCTTACAATCATATACATAGTCCAGACTCCACACTCAGATTATGTCTATCAGAAAAAATGAAAGATAGGTCGATCTCACAATCATCCAGACCCGAACCAAATTCTGGTGGATCACGCAAATATTTATTTCGGTGCGGGGATCGAACCCGCAGACTCGGGTTTCACAGCTCGGCAATACAAGGTCATAATGAATAGAAATGTTTATTTTTATAAGGTGCTCATACACTCGCCGAGCTTCAATGCCGCTGTTGATCCTGGCTTACAGGAGTTACAATAGTGGGTGTGAGGGCGGAACAGTTTAAAAAACTCGTGTAGGCCGCCGCAAAAAAATTCTTAATCACTAAAATACAATTAATGCCAATTAGAGTACTTCGAGTTACTTTTAGAATACAAAATAAGTTTAAGATGACCTCTGACCTTATACCCGTAGGAGTTGTTGGAGGTCATGGCGACTATGCCGACGCTCATGCTGACGCGCGTCGCGTACGACACCGTCGTGCCCAGGAACATCACGAACACTATCAGGTGCCGCATGCCGATCGAACTCTCTGCGAACAAACATTATCATCAATACCACTTAAAATAAATAAATTCACCCAACAGTCACATACATAGTTCTGAACCCACATTAAGATCAATTAAGTCTTGTGGTCGTGGATATCAGAAACTACGACAGACTGTGGTCTCACAAACACAAATATTTGTGGGCCACAAAGGTATTTGTGCTGCTACGGGGATCGAACCCGCGACATTTCGTTTCACAGTTGGCGTCTAACTAACATCGCCACGGAGGCTGTCGAAATAGAAGGTTCTGACATTACGGTTGTCTCATATGCCAGATGCCGTCTGGCAATGTCTATTTCTCCCGTCCAACAACAGTAAAATTGCACTGAAGTGTTCTGGTTCCGAGGATACTGAATAAGGATGGTTTTGCTACTGTCGGATGCTTTGCTAATGATCGGTTATATCGCTCACTATCAGGCGAATGGCATTATTATTTATTTTTATTGAATGGCGAAACAAGCATGCCGTTCGCCTGATGGTAAGACACGATACAATAAGATACGATACGACTGCTAATAAACAGTAGCAACTGCGCTCGCCATCCTGAGACATAAGGTATTAAGTATCAATATGTCCAGTAGTTACTCTGGCTACAATGTCCTTCAAACCGGAACACAACAGTGCAATGTATATTTATATGGTTCTCACAGTAAGGTACAGGTTGTGTGTATCAAAAAATAGCAGAGGCTTTATGGCGTATCGCAGTCGTGAAATGAATATTTCTGAGCTGCAAAAACATTTGCCTCTGTGGTGATTGACCTTTCAAGTTTTCGTTTTATAGATTGGCCGTTGGCATACTAGGGTACTTGTTGTTTGTATTTTTATCTAGTATTATTTTAGATATTCTGCCCGTTATGGATAAGTAACTGTATAAGTTAGAATAAACAATATTAATACGTCAAATATGCCAAGAAAAACGGCGATATCGATCATCGTTCTACCAAATCTTGGGACAAATTACAAAAGTAATAAAAATACAATTGACAATCGTCATTTGAGAATTTAATACGGAAATAATAATTTGATAGTATTAGGAAGTACCTAAGTTTATTTGAGGCTCAAATTGTGAACTTCTATTCCTGCAATAGTTAACGCTGTGAGTGTAAAAGCGCTGTCAAAAATAACTTATCTACAACTGCAGTTGTGATACAATAAGTAACAAAAAAATTGTAAAACTATCTAGTGCTCTCAAACATCGCAGTAACAAACAAAACGTGCATCAAATTATCATTCCATTAAAAAAAACTGCGACAAAAGCAATCCACTTAGCGGCTTCAACTTATTTAATTCTCCTTGTGAGTGTAAAAATGTGTTGCACGTTCACAAGTTGAATGTGTATTATGCGAACGCTGTTGCACCTGGCCTGGAACATATCTGTTACATTAGAGACGCTATTATCACATCTCTAACGGGATAAAACATTAACGTGTGTTTCATTTTATTATTTTACTTGCACGCTGTCTGAGAGGATACGTATATCGCTTTTCATCGAGAGAATAGCCTTTTGAGTTCCCCTTCCAGTCCTTCTGGGGAGTCTGAAGGGACAAATAGGACGTTCGGCCTTCAAGTCGGTTTACACGAATATGTATTCATACTGGGCAAATGTCACTACTGACTGAAATCTCTTGGTGGTTTTTTTGCTCAATATAGTCGGCATGAGATGAGGACGGTAAGAATAGGCAATTATACCTCGTCACACCCCCAGGCGCAAAACGATCTAATAATATCCGGCAACTTCAGGATCTGTAGGTGCGTGGGTATCATTCTAGAAATTACGTCACTGACTTTCTAATTTTCATCTAGTTGCTCATATGTTGTATTATAATTGCAATGGATCCTTTAATTTTTCAGCCAGTTAAAGCACGATTCAACGGTTCTTATACTTTTGCCACATGAAACACATGGACCTCGTAGTACTTCGTCGATGAATCGTACAGACCTTTGTCTTAACAGAACAGTTGAAAAAAATACGGTTAAAATGACAGAACTAGTTACTAGATCTAGCTACTTTGGGATCAGATGGTAGAAAGGTTCGGAAATATCGATGACAGTCCAGCAATCTTATTGCAGATAAACGGTCTCGGAAAACAAGCTATTACCATAAGACATACAACTCATATCGCAGTAAATAATATGGTAAGAATAAAACGATTTCATCTCATTGTAATTTACAAGTCGGTAGCGCGACAATCCCCCCTCCCCGTACCTCCCCCCACTCGTGCCACGCAACGGGTTGTATATCTAGAAACTCATTTTATAACTGTCGGCCTTCAGCTGCGGGGTTCTACTTTATTCAACGCTCAGTGGGGAAGAAAGTCTGTAGTGTTATGTTGGTTTAACCAGCCTCTTTTTTGCGAAGTCCCGGTTTACCGTATTTTTTATATTACCAGGATAAAGTAATGATTACAATGCAGTCCAGATAGTATTTAACCTTTACGTACCTTAATAAACAAATGTAATAAATTTTGAATATGGAAGTCATCAAAGACTCCTAGTTATTACAAGAAGTAAATATGTCATATAAAGGATTTACTGGTTTTACAAAAACTGCAAAAATTTTACTTGTACGTGATAGTGGAGTTTTGTAAATATACGAGTAGAGAATCACCTGGTGATAAATGCATTTCTTACTATGTTTGATATTGATAATGATGCATTATGTAGTAAATGATATTATGTTTTCGCATTCGTAACTATTAATATGAAGAAACATATAATAAAAATGTCGCGTCGGGTCAGCAAATGTATCAATTACTACAACTTCAAAGCACTAGTCTTATCATTAGATGCAATGTAGTTTTTTACTTTACAACATATAAAATCTGTGAAGAATCCGTTTATACCGTACCTTCCCTGGCCCCTAATGTCGGTCTACGTAAATAGATGTCAGACAGTAAACCTCAAATTAATGTCATACAATGCAACCGGGGGGGAGATTTCTAGCGCTATTCCAGCTGATATATGTTGATTACGGATGCATTAGAACGAGACTTTTATTAACATTAGTGGCTAAGTGCTTGGCTTTATTAAATCATTGCTGCATTTGATACTTTAAAAAAATTACAAATGCTATCAAATACACCGTTGTATTGTGAAATTAAATGTTTGGATGCCCGTGGTTGTTATGAGCGTCCGTGACAGATACAACCACGCGCCCCGTCTTCCAAATCCCCCTGATTTGGATTTGCGTTACTCTATAAAAACGATGCGAACTTCGAGTATTCGGACGCCGTACGTAAAACTTCACTAATATGTCTAGATACTCCACAAAATATTGGAATGCTCAATCGTAGGTCGTAACCATAGACTAAGTTCCGAGAAAACGATAAGTATAATAGAAAATAGTATTGATTTTTAGACGTGGAAAACTTATATCTTACTCCGGATGTCGAGCATGCGAACATTCGAAGTTCGTATCGTTTCTAAAGAGTAACTCCCTAGGGCCGATTTCAATATATACAGGTTACTAGTATGTCTAGAAACTGGGTTGAATCCCTTATGTCGTTTGTGATGGATAGGGGATATCCTAACGAAACTTTTTCGCCCCCTGACCACAAGGCGGACGTGTGTACTTCCGTTATGCTAAGTTACGAAAAAATAAATTACATTATTTTTTAATATTTTAGACGCTTAAATATGGGACAGAAAGTTATTTCTATCGTGTGAGTTAAACAGGGCATATTAAGACTGCAACCAAAAACGAAGCCGGGTGGTAGTTTTAGTGACCTGGCTTTCGCAGTTTGGACTTTGTGTATTTGATTTATTATGTCCCTAAACAATAGTGATTCAATAATTAAATCTAAGGATATTCGCGTGAAGTTTGATTGGTAATAAAGCTTAGTGTTAACAACTTTAATACGAGTTGAAGCGTGCGTAATCCATTCACTAATACTAGGTAATAGGTGTTACTAGGTACATCACGATAGTTAACCACATTTAATTTCTATATTTCCACATTCACGATTTGATGTTTGTTTGATGGGATGTTTCCCAAAACTACCAATTTTGCACCATAAATCATATTGATCGGTTCGTGCAAACTTTACTGCTTTTAAATTGACTGTTCACCTTTGTTATACTTGATTAAAGAGTACATACATACATAAGCTCACGCCTTTTTCGTTAGGCAGAGGTGCCAGGACACCCACATTTCGCCTTGTATGTTCAGTCTCACAATGTGACAAGGGGCAAGCATGTCGCCATATAGGGCACAAATTCCTGACTCCAGGCTAATAATGAATAGGAAAATGCAATATAACTATGCCTAACCCGGGATTCGAACCCGAGACCTCAGCTTTGCAACCGTACCGTAGTACAACTATGCCACCAAGGTGCGCAGGCTGTTTAAGAGTGTCAACGAAATTAATCGAATAGGTCTTTGACCCAACTCGGACTAGTCTTATTTGGATTCGCATATCTGGCTTCAAGGCTGTCTATTTTTTTTCTTTATAAGTAATACAAAAGATAGTAAAAATAATGGGGACTACTATACCCGGTCATGGGCCATTAGTCCTAATCATATTCTGAATTAACGTAGCGTCAAATCTTAGGTAAATATTCGCCCTAAACTAAAGAAGCGTCAAATCGCTGTCTTTGAAATTGGTTAAATATTAGGTAAACATTGCCGGGCTTTTCACACAAAAGCGATTAAGTTAAATCGCTCGTGGGGCGCAACTGGTCGTGATTTTTTGTTGTTTTAACGTTTGCGATGTCCGCGCCGCTCGGCTCTAATTCACCCAAACCTACGCCCATACGAAAAATTCGTTTTGTTACATTTACTCTGCACCGTCCAAGTTAAAAACATTTTTATAGCAGAGGTCTGCCACGAGTAATGGCTTATGTAATGGCAAGTAATTGCCACCGACCATAAACAACTATAACGTTAATCAGTAGACAAATCATTATGTAGTTGGTCTGATAAAATAGTTTAAGACAAAAGAAAAGAAACATTTGTCCCGAGGCAATTATTAAGCGAGTATTGAACTATTATGTTTGTATTGACTTATAATATTAAAAAATCCGTAATCAAGAGTTCTGATACTATGTATTAAGATACGTCTTGTACTAATCCTCAACTCTACTATATTACTCATCGTGGCTTTTTCCGGATGCAGATCTACTTTTTGAGTCCATTCCACATCAGCAACATAATATTATTTCGCGTACTATTTTCTTTATATTTTTAAACTTAATAAACTCAATGTAAGTGCCTCTATAGTTATTTATCGTACCGTATACTGTATAATATGTTCCATGAATCAATGTAATCCTGTATTCTCCTGCCCGATCCCATTCCTTGGAGTTTAAACGAGTTACAAATATATTTGAATTAATTGCTTATGCCAAGGGAAGAGTACATTTCGCGGAATAAAAAGTATCCTTTGCGTAAATTCGGGATGTCAGCTACCTCTATACCAAATTTAAGCAAAAGTTTCGCCGTTTTTGCGATAGCGCGCACAAATACACAGGCAAAGAGACCAACAGACAGACAAAAATCTAACAATCAATGATTTGCGTTCTGTTGCCTAAATACAGTTACACGCATAATAGTTTTTCTCATGTATCCTCCATTTATAGACATCTATCTGTTACATATTTATTATAACAGTCTTATTCATTGAGTTCACATTACATTTTATAACATTCGATAACTAAAATACGTTTAACTGTCTCATAAAGGCCGTAAATATATATTTTGATATTTCAGATGCATGAATATATTAATCACGGAACGCATGCAAGGTTTTGTTCCGGCAACTAAATTGCCTCTTAATGACTGTCCATTTGATTTTTTGTACCAAATAATTATGTCATTTGCATGAGCGGTCGATTGCTTTATTTAAAAAAAGAACGTAGTTCAGGAGTTTTGTTGGAAGTAGACAAAATAATTATTTTTGTTTTAGTGATTAATTTCTAAATTGATTTACGCAAGTAAAGAATGTGTACATTGTTTAAAGGTATATTACTATTTTAGTTTTAAAATTTGAAAGTTTTGCAAGCAATCCAACGATTTCTTCTGGGCGTTCAATGCGACGATATACAAATACAGGCAGGTAGCCCTTGTTCTTTATTACCTATCTTATCTATTATCACATAAAATGTGAAAACTACCCGATTTCATACTTTATATCATTACAATATTTTCCAATTTTTACAGTGCATAAAATTACGAAAATGAACTGGATTCCATTTGCAAATATAAAGATTGTATTTCGAAGTTATTTTAAAACTTTGCCAACCCGCACCAGGCCAGCGTGGCTACATGGCTTAACCAATCTCAATCGTACTCTTGATTATGGGTTGATACAGTACATTGTGAACTTTTTCCATAGTAATATTTTCCTTCTGTGATACGTCACTTGCTTTGTTACACAAACCATATCCTATGCGCCTAAATCCATTTCTGTGTAATGCCAACGAGAATTGGTACAGTCACTGCGTTTAATTGAAGTACAACTAATGACTGCGTCTAAAACGTGACCAGCCTCGCTACAGCGGCTAAGTTACATTTTGACGCACTATCAACAAGCAATAAACTACAGACAATGGAACATAATTGTGCCTTTTTTTAGTCAGCGCTTAAAATCGATGAAGCTGATGTGTGGTTTTTCGTATATATTGTGCGTAGAAAAATTTTGATGGTGGTGAATGGGGACGTGCCATAACAGAAAACCGGCTTGTTCAATGAGATATTCGAAATTTCAAAAATATTTTTTTATATGTAATAGTGATCTCCTACTCCATCAAGTGTCAAGTTAGAGTAATAGTTGATATGACAGCCTTCGTGGCGCAGTTGCTGAGACGCCGGCTGTGAAACGTGAGGCTGCGGGTTCGATCCTCGCACCGAGACATACATTTGTTGAATGAAAATAGCGCGGTTGAAACTTTAATTAAATGAGGATGCGATGCAATCGATCGATTTATTTCACAGGTAATAATACTTTTAAATCCAAGTACAGTTAGTCAAATCACCGTGTAGTGAGTAATTGATAATTTTGGGAAGACAGCCGTGAAATTATGTAAATTAGATAGACACGGTAGTGGAATAAACGAGTTTGAAGACTTTGTATAATATTAATTTAGTGTTATGTTGCATAGTGGTTTAAAAGCTAGCCGAATATGGTGAGGTTGAAAGTTCTATCCAAGCTCGAGCAACGATTTTAAATGATAAATGTTCATTTGTTTTTTTTTTCTTATTGGATTTACCATCAGCACGAATGGCATGCTCGTCTCGCCTTTAATTGGAATAAAACAATAATAATATTATGTCGTGTGTAACATACGATTTTGTATTTTATTACGTGCGTGACAGTGACTGCAGTCTCTCTGATATTAAATAAATAAATAACACCCAACAGTCACATACATAGTCCTGACCCCACACTAAGATCGAGTCTTGTATCGTAGGTATCAGGAACTACGATAGACTTTTCGGTCTCACAAACACCTAGACCCGGAAGAAATATTTGTGGGCCACACAAACATTTCTCTCGGTACGGGGATCGAATCCGCGGCCTCTCGTTTCACAGGCGGCGCCAAACCAACTGCGCCACGGAGGCTGTCAAATTTAATATTAAGAGTGTTGTTGGTGGCCAGAAGCAAAAATTATGCCAGGCCTGCTCAAAACTGAATACACACAGGCTGAATCCGATACGAGATATTCTTGCAAAGGGTCTATGACGGGGTTTCTAACATCGTGTGCCCTGGTATCCCGGCGATTTCAATATTCTTCTACCATCAAATAATACAATGGAGGCCGCCCTCACACCCACCACTGTAATTCCTATAAGCCAGGATCAACAGTGGCACGCAATGTAATGACACCGAGCATTGAAGCTCGCCGAGTCTCCAGGAGTGTCTACCTTTTATTTAACCCGCAACGAAATCAATCAGAAAGTAAAATTAATAGGAGTTGGAAAAAAATATTCAAATAATATGAGTGTGGATTAAAGTATTGAAACAAATCCGATGGTATAGTTTATGACTTAATCCATGCGTATGTCCGCGGTGTTGTGATCGTAAATCCGAACATCAGTTGAATGGTTCGCGGATTAGTTGCGAGCTGCGGCTAATACCTAAACAGTGTAAATCGAATGTTTAGTTTATCTATTGGAAAATAAATTCAGTGAAATATTATATTTAAACTCGGACGGCAAAATTACTACATGTATTCTGTATTCTGTATCAGCCCATATACGTCCCACTGCAGGGCACGGGCCTACTCTACAATCGAGAGTACGATTGAGAGTGGAATTACTACAAAGTATCTAATTAATGATACCATTACGATACGGTGCAATACCATTCAGAAAGAGTAAATTGGAAAAAAACATCATGTAGGTAGTGTTCGGTATTAAATTCGTTTTATAGAATCCATTGGTGAATGATAGTCTCTATTCTTATTACTTTATATGGTTACTATCTAAAGATGGTGGGGTCACTTTGTAAAAAATAGGGTCTTGTAGCAAGTTCCTATATGTCAAGTTCCTTTCATTCTTGAGAAATATGTACGGCTATGTATATGTAGTTGGTCCTTTAAAAGTAGTAGAAAAAGTAGAGTGCACAAAAATAGTAACATTCAAATGGACTCTAAGTCTTAATATCAGAGCCATTTAAATAAATCTATGTCTACGGTTTTTATTGCGCACTTGCTTTTTTTTACTTTCCGATTTTTCGATTAGATACTTTACAGTTTTCTTGATCATGGGGCGGACTCATGTTTATTGGCAAGTATATAGTGTTTTGCTTGTAACCCAACTGTCACGTTATTCTAACTACACTATCGTGCATAAACAAACTGTAATATCAGGACGATGAAATAAAACCCAAGCGAAATAATTCCCGCTTATCTTAACACATGTAGTGCTTTCGTTTGACACCGATATTCAATTACAAACACTCGAAGACATTACAATTGATAACACATATCTCGGCAAGGGCACCGCCTACGTCTTAAACTTTCTATAGTTTTATTATTTCAAAATTGTTATTAGGAATTTGTCAAATTAATGTGTTGAAATGTAATCGCATCGCTTACCATCAGGCGGACGGCACGCTCGTCTCACCATTCATTGCAATAAAAAAAAGTATTTATTGTAGTTCTCAAGTATTATTACCCAAACTTATTCCGCAAATGATTTAGTAGTGAATGTTATTGTTACAGATAGCGGGTGCACTGCGCCGGGTAAGGTAAGGTCACACAAAACTGGTTCACTAAAACATAAATTCAAACGGAGTGTAGTCATCATATCAACATATTTTTGTGTTGTTGATGTATAATTTACCAAAGAAATAGAATAAGTATATAAGCGAGCATAAGATAAATCATTATAAATTAATTTGAAAATCAATGACTTGACTGCACATAAATATTTAATACAGGCATTCTTTAGAAAAAGAAATCGATTGTTATTAATGGAATTCGTAAAATACGTTGACACTTCAGCGGGGGGAATTTAAGAGGATTTAGGAGGGCGGGGGACTTGGGACGCAATATGAAACGAATGATTCGTTCAATTTTTTGTGTCATTCACATAACCGGTAGGATGTTACCTGATACTTATTTTCACTCGTGCAATCATCGGATGATCCTAGGTCCTAGAAACGTTAATTAACGGTTCACTTGAAGATCTAGGCCTTACGATTATAAAAATTGCATGTTTAATTATTATCTAGTAGTAGAAATAAGTGCGTGGTGGCCTGTTGGTAAACGGACCAGACGCGGCTGCCAACATGTTCACGGTGGTCGCGGGTTCAAATCCCAGGGCATACCTCTGACTTTTCGGAGTCATGTGTGTATTGATAATCAATCACCACGCACTAAAACGGTGAAGGAAAACATCGTGAGGAAACCTGCATACCATAGCGGTTCATAAGAATTTCTATGGTATGTAAGTCCGCCAACCCGCACTAGGCCAGCGTGGTGGACTATATGGCCTAACCACTCTCAATCGTACTTTCGATTGTAGAGTAGGCCCGTGCCCTGCAGTGGGACGTATATGGGCTGATACAGAAATACAGTAGAAATTCATTGAATATTTATTTTCTTTCGACGAAGCTATATTTCAAAATTAATTTAAGTGATAAGATTAAATAGAGCAAGGAACAAACACAACTAGCAAAGCAACTAGGTTTCATAAAGACCAGGAATTCTTGTTATTACTCTAGAATTCTTTGAACATAGAAAATTACTGAGCACTTTGCATTCGATTACCGACATAAATGAGACCAAGAGAATTAATCTCAACAATTTATTGTCTTGAGAAATTCCGATGCGTTGGATCAATTAACGTTTTCTGCGATCGTATTTTTTA
Organism: Hyles lineata; assembly: GCA_030180105.1. Lineage (NCBI taxonomy): Eukaryota > Metazoa > Arthropoda > Insecta > Lepidoptera > Sphingidae > Hyles > Hyles lineata. The sequence continues at coordinate 356,562 of JARJEE010000030.1, forward strand.
TTACATAAGCGAATTTCTATGGTGTGTAAAATCCCGTCAACCCACAATAGGCTGGCGTAAATAATCGTAAACCCTCTTTAGCACTATTTGAACAAGTAATTACATAAGACTTTCGCAATTATTAACCACTTGGGCGAAAAAGAGTATACTGATTCTTCGTTCTGGGCGACTTCGCTTCACTCAGCCATAGTAATTATGATATTATAATATTTGTATAAAAATAATTAATGTAAATTTACAATAAATTATTATTAAACTGCTCTGATTTAAACCAACTTGTAAATTTTGTAATAATTCACTACATTGTAAACTGGTTTTGAAAAGAGCAACACTAGAGTTTCTAGCCCGTTCTTCTCTAGTGAAAACCGCTTTCCGAACCGGGTGGTAGATAAAAAAAATGACTGAATCTAAATGATGTTGAACATATTAATGGATTCAATAAATTATTTTCATTTCATTTTCATTTTCATTTCATTTTCATTTTCATTTCATTTCATTTTCAATTATTTGTTTCATATTTTTCATAACAATCAAAGCACATTCGGCAGGTATGTCTCACCATCGAAATAATTACACTTTGCCTACATGGAACATCAGAATCAAGATACATTTGTTATTGTACATATTTCAAAGACTGCTAGACTAAACTGAGATACTTAAACATGAGCATCTACGGCCTGCCACAAATAGGTTAAACAAAAAATATTTTAAATGTGATAACTGCAGACAATTTATACAACCTAAAGAACCAAGCAGTAGGAATAGTACAGATAACGGTCACCAATATAATATACTTTAATATAATTTTAAATTAATTACAAAGTCTAGCTAATCCACAGTACTACAGTAATATCATGAATAAAAAACAAAATTGTCGTATAGAGATCGGATAGGTCTTCTTCCGGGCTATGTATTAACAAATATACATATATTAAAACGTGACCACCGCGCCGCGCCGGCTTGATCCGATAATTGAGCTCGTGACATTGTATTTAAAAATAAATGTGGTTTGATATTGACGGAATATGATCGATTTTAAGAAGTAAATCATATTTTAACACAAACTTTTCTCTATTCGTTTAAATTTATAATGCGAAATAATATTTAAATTATAGATTTAATTAAAACGTTTGTTTGTAGTTTTAAGGACATGCAAATTATTTCGGTATTCTTACACGGATATGAATCTTGTGTAATCGGATAAATCTTTAGTTTACGGCAGTTTATTTGGTAATTGCAATAGTTAAGATCTGCGTGAAAGACGGTATTAGTAACTTCTGGTACGTTATTTGCTAATCTAATGGAATCCGTACACTAAGTTATATTGTTAGCGAATAAAGCCCCTAAATCTAATTCAAGTTATCCAGAATATCAGAACAATGAAAATTGGGTAAGGACTACAGAGGTTGCTAAATCTACTCAGATGTTCATTAAAAGATTTTTAATATAATACGTTGTTTAACTATCAATACACACATGACTCCGAAAAGTCAGAGGTGTGCCCTGGGATTTGAACCCGCGACCACTATGAACATGTTGGCAGCCGCGTCTGGTCCGTTTACCAACAGGCCACCACGCACTTTTCGGGGTCATGTGTGTCTTGATAGTCAATCACCACGCACTAAAACGGTGAAGGAAAACATCGTGAGAAAACCTGCATACCATAGCGGTTTATAAGAATTTCTATGGTATGTAAGTCCGCCAACCCGCATTAGGCCACCGTGGTGGACTATATGGCCTAACCACTCTCAATCGTACTGTCGATTGTAGAGTAGGCCCGTGCCCTGCAGTGGGACGTATATGGGCTGATACAGATACAGATACGTTGTTTAATGAAATAAAAATAATTGCTCTGTAAAATTTTTTTTTTTTTTGTAACGAGACACAATTTTACCAATGTTAAAAACAAATGAAGATTCTTAGTTTTTCTCACCGAAAACATTAATCTCATGTGATATTTAAAGTACTGCTGGACTTAGAAATGAGAAACGAAACGAGCAAACAGGTCACCTGATGGTAAGTGATCACTGCCACCCATGAATATCCACAACGTTTGAATGATAGATATTATGTTACCGGCATATCAAATCGGGAGGAGAGAGGGAAGGCATAAGGATGGGAAGGGGAAATAGTTATTGGGCATCCGGCAATCTCACTCACTGAATGAAATTCGACATCAAAGCTGTCGCTTCTCATTGATTTCCTGTGAGACAGTGGTACGAGGCTGGCCATTTTTTCTGAGTCATGACTGTCTATGGCGTGGCTCTACCACTTTTGCAGTATTTTTTGGTACTGGAAATGTCAAGTGACCGCAGTGATAACTTACGAACTATGGTGATTTCTGTGGGCTCCAAGTCGAGTATCGACTGGTGAGAAATAATTAGGATTATCTCACACACAAGATCACATACCATGATGGTCCGCGCAAACGAAAATACATTGATGATCAGTCATATGAAAGACCTGTATATGAATTAGCTGATCATTAATATAATAATAATGAAGGTATAATTAGCTTTACATGTGTTTTACCAATTCCACTATTGAATGGCTAGATTTACTTGTTGAGTAGAACATAAGTGGCACTTCATATACTTTGAAGTGATATTGACAGTGAGCTGCGAGTGACAGTTTATCATGTTTACAAGATCGCCTGACCTACATCGGTAAATACAGCACTTGATTTCAGCATAATTTGTTTTGTGAGTAATTAACAATGTAAAAGGGAACTAGGGATGACTTGCCTTTTTTAATTCTTACCTACTAAAATTACATCAGTGCACCTGATGGAAACATAATGGCTTCTAGACAGATCGTCAGACAGATGGTCTCATTTCATTCGACACAATTTTGCTAGACCACTGTAGGGAACGTTTCCATACTACGTAACCCGTTTTCACAATTTTGTTAAGCCCCTCTCCTCCTTAGTATTTGCTAAGATCCCCCTCTCCTCGAGTTTTCACGTAGTAATTCAGAAATTATGGTTGAAATCTATTCTTCCTGGCTAATGTGCATCAGTACTGCCACTAAAGTTTTAAAAAAGCGTATATTTTTGATATTGCGATTATTGACTACCTATGTGGCGAAAACCTAATATCACCTCCCGGCCTTGTGACCACTTGGAATCTTTTTAAAGACCATCTCCCCTCCTGAACGTGCGTTCCATAAGCTGCTTCTGATGTTGCTGTTGCTACACCTTTTTTTAATATTAGAACATTGTTGTTACGGCCTGCTTAGTGCATATTTTCATTTTGCTTTAATGTTAAAGGCAAAATGTTAAATGTAGGTAAAATCCAAGCTAGTAAACCATTTTCCTGCTTGATTTGTTGATTAGCAAGTCCATCGAATGTACCAACACTTAATATGAGCCAAGTAAAGGTAAAATAATATGGTAAATAAGTAATGATACATTAATAAAAATATAATACATATTTGGATATATTTACCCCATAATTTTGTATCTTAAAATTTTCAAAGATCACTGGGAAAATATTTTAGGTAGGGATATGTTCAGAGGCATTAGGCCAGCGTGGTGGACTATATAGCCTAACCACTCTCTATTGTACTCTCGATTGTAGAGGAGGCCCGTGCCCTGCAGTGGGATATAAATGGGCTGATACTGATGTTCAGAGGCGGTATTCTGTTTACTATTAATGGCGCAGAGAAATTTACTAAAAATTGCTAGTAAACAATACACCAACTCAAAGTGCCAAACTAGTTTCTGTTCATTACTTTCACAGTATATCGTAGTCCTATAAACCGAAATTGACGCGGAACAAATTGTTCAAGTAATGTGTTACGACCGTTCGTATTTCAATCTCAGCTGATTTTTTCCCTCGCGTCGATTTTGTTACCCAAACTCGTTGGTTTGGCAATAAATGTCTTAATAATCGGCCTTTTTTGCTCAATTTTTGGTTAATGAATCATTATTGTGTGGTTGGCAATTTTTTGTGCTTGCGATTTGTTTTTGTTTTATCGCTTATCTTGTTTGGTTTTGAGCTTACTTATTTCTGTTCCAGATTGAACTACTTTATTTTTAACCGACTTAAAAAAGGAGGCGGTTCTCAATACGTTGGGATTTTTTATTATTGATTGGATGATTACAAGTTCTGTTTTTTTTTTTATCTAAAAATTTGTCTCTTTGTTATTTCATAATATACTTTCAAATTCTGGATGAAATATGCCAATAATATTAACATTGTGTATATACTGTCCAACTGTTAGGCACTGGCTCCTTTATACCTAAGATCAGTTAGGTTGACCTTGCTTTCTTTGCAACACTTTCAAAATACTTATACCTAGAGAATTGACACTTATGCGGGTTTTATTACATTTTCCTCTACACCAAGTGATAATAAGCGAACAATATTTTTATATTCATTTCGAAGACATAGTCAAACTTCGTTGTTTGAGTTTTCTATTTAGTAAAATTTAATTGTAAATTTGTAAAATAATTAAAAATATATTGCACTCACATAATGTGGAGCATATGTTTAGTTGGAAATATACATTGATACAGGTTGTACAGCTAAAGCTGATTGCACATAAGCCGCTAATTACCGAATCATTTTTGGTACGTGTTTCCCCAATCATTATAATTTTACGATACGTTTTTGTGCTGCATTCTCCTATTATCTCACGGGTGTTAATAACCTCACAGCCTTCGCGGGAAGTAAAAAGTCACGGTCTGTGAAGAGAAGTGAATGAGCGTCAATTCAATGGAAGTACGACATCGAATTACTTAATGATTACGATTTTGCATTTTTTTAACAAAAACAGCCTATATATTAATATTCGTGTGGTCCAAAGTGTTTGTTACGGGTGTGGGTGTTTGTAAGAGTGAAAAGTCTGTCGTAGTTCCTAATACCCCTTTAACAAGATTTGATTAATCTCAACTTGGAGCGACTTCTGGGTGTATTTATTATTAAATTATCAATATTTTATACGCTACTACTGACCAAGGAAGAAAGAGGAATCTTCGACAATTTCGATTGTTCAAAAGTTCAATTGCTTAGTCCAGCACTCTGGTCTAGCACGATAGAATTAGTATAAAAGTATTTTTTTGATACCGATCCTCGATACTAATCACATCACCTCTATCTATTATTTTACGAATATTAAATGCAATATATTTGTACTAGCCTAATCATGAATCATAATCACTCAGTTACAAATTCATTCAAAAATTATTTGTTTGTTCTTTATTATTATAACATAAGAAAGGTTGTCTGGAAGAGATCGCTTTAAGCGATAAGGCGGCCCATTGTAATACCATTAGTCTTATATTTAATTTGTCTGATTTTATTTGTTCTTGTATTTCTGTATCAGCCCATATACGTCCCACTGCAGGGCACGGGCCTACTCTACAATCGACAGTACGATTGAGAGTGGTTAGGCCGTATAGTCCACCACGCTGGCCTAGTGCGGGTTGTTCTTGTATTTAGTTTACTATAAAGAGTATTGTATTGTATTGTATAAAAATGCAATGACTCACGTTCTTATATTCACGTCACAATTATATAAATAATTTTATGTTAATTATGTCATAAACAAATGTGTAAACCATCCTCTTCCTGAAACCACATTCAACAATAATTATTATTATTGTATTTCGGCGTCTCCACGGCGCGAGACTTAACTGTCTCGCGTGAAATGACCTCGTTTTGTAGTAATCGCTACGTAAAGGTTAAAATATTTAATTCACATAATATTTAGCCTTTATAATAAAAGGGAATCAATATATAAACTTGCGGAAATTATTTTGCCAAACTGTCAAAAGTAGGTACATATTACCCAAAAGTAAATGAAATAAAAGTATCATACTTTTTCAGGCCTTGAAATATCAAGAATGCGGATACACGGTGCAATACAATCAATTCATACAATTATTTAATCAAATACGATACGATTATTTGGACTGATACTTATACAATAAAATCTATAACCAAGACATGAAACCCAAGGGTGTTACTCTTTGATCCGAAACTAATTAGGAATATTCGGACGTCGTACGTAAAACTGTACAAATGTGCCGAGGTACTTTACAAAATGTTGGAATCCTCTATCGTACGTTGTAACCATAGACTAAGTTTGGAGTGAATTATAAGTATCGTAGAGTAATATTGATTTTAAGATGTGGAAAACTTATAACTGCTAAAATTAAACGTTCGAATATTTTTGATCTTTGCATCTCCTTAAGGTTGACTGGTAAAAAATGCCGACGGCATTAAGTCCGCACGTGCATTTGTATTGTATGAAGTTTAAAGAAATAAATAAGCATTGGGATTTCGTATTGGATCCTACAATAACCCTTCAGGATCGGACGAAAACTCGTGCATGCCGCCACAAGATGAATGAAGTAATTACTAGTATAAAACAAGATTCCACTAAAGAAAATCTTGATAGCTGAAATGCCAATTATTCCTTCTCGCTGACGATGGAACAAAAGCAACGGTTCTTGTAATTCCTTATTTTAAGTTCAAAGAAAACTTGTGCGGGGCTCAAAGGGTTTTAACTACGGTTCTTAACTTTTTACTGCGACTTTTGACAACGCCTCAGGGAACAATATTTTTGTTCCTTGTCTTGGATTTTGGGGGTATTTTGGGTGACTATGTTGGAAGATGCTATAGGAGTGTAACTTTTTATTGTTTGTAAATTCGAATTCGCAAACCTGCACCTGGCATTATCTCTTTTAATACTGTGTTACTTTTTATAAAGAATATGTTCAATCTATTTCAAAGACATAAAATAATAGCATCAAAATCGTATAAACACTTGTGTCAGATTGTCCAACTATCATCACAATATTCGCAGCATAATAGAGTGCATAAATAGTGGAGGTAGGTTGCGAGGATCCTCACCTATATTCTCTTCCTCCTCCTAATCCTCCCTGAATGCTAATTAGGCTCTCTAATTATATACAAGCCCAACTGGTTACAATTAACCATAAATGACAAATGGAAGGAAAGTACAAATATATTTGTTCAGCACCTACACATACATACTCGTACATTATGATTAAAAATGAAACGAAATGTCCGTTACACAATGATTATGCTTAACCATTTTTTTATACTCTTCACCTCATAAACATGACCTTGAACTTGAAATTAAGTGTTGGCGTAGAATTTATTTTTAGATATATACAATTGGCCGCGCCATTGTGGGACAAAGGAAGTGCAGACTATTGACAAAAACAATTCCGGTTCGATGGACTCACAGAATCACACGCTGCAGGCAATTATACATTTTATTACGAATGTGGTAGGGTATAAAATGGTGTAACTAGTTTGTATGGTAACAACGCAATCGAAGGTTAGTTTCTATGGAAACATTAGTGATGTGCCAGTTGCAATAAAAAGGGTTCCGATGAGTTTTTATGATAAACAACATTGATTTTAAGGCTTTTCGTTTATTTAACCTTTACATACTATTGTATAAAGGCTTACTTAATACCATAGGAAGTCTACCAGTCAAGTTTTAAAATAAAAATGTTATATGTACTGATTATATGTTTAAAAAGGGGATTGAAGCATGCGACATGTCTACCTTTCTCTTTTTAACCGCAGAATATCGACTGCTAAGCATATTATGTCTTGAAATTATGAAATTCTTGGGAGATATAGGCATTTAGCAGGCCGGCATAATTGCAGTTTGATACCATTCGATACTCTGCCTGGACGGCATTTGCGCTTACCATCAGTTATATCATCAGTTATTACGCCGCGCCAGTGTAATAAAAAAGGGCCCATATTTCTACACGTGTATATAATTTCTTTATTTTGTTAAATCGTCACGTTACGTAGTTAATATTTTAAAAAGTCGTACAAGTACTGTATGCAAAACTAAACGAAATAACAAACCTACCGGAAACGTAAGTAGCGTGGTATCCGGAAATCCTGATATATTTATTTCTGTTCCTTGTTCCGATAATTTGTGAACGACTTAAATACCTTAAGTGAATATTCATTTTTTTTTTATTTGGTCACCAACAATTGTTTACAAACTTGTCACTAACTCTTTCATAAATATTTTATAATAACGAAGGGTAAAAATTACTGATAGGTAGACACAACATAAGCAATTAACACACTATAAAGAGTAACAATTTAGTATACGAGTATAACGTAAAATTTATAATAGTACTTAGTTAAAATTTAACAAATTGAAATGGTTACTAAAAAAATAAAAAAATAAATAAAAGTTGTTTAGATAAAGAATATTACTTTGACGGACACGGGAAGCCATCACCAGTAGATGTTTAAAAAGTTATTATATATGATTACATTAAACCTGAGTTTTCGTGATTTCAACGCAGTATATATTTTTCTTAACTAACAAAAAGCGATTTTGTAAGTCATTTCTAGATTTTATAATTTCTATGACCACTCTTAATCGTACTCTCGATTGTACAGTGTTCGAATCCTGTGTCGTACGTTGTAATCTTAGACTAAGTTCGAAGTTAATGACAAGTCTCCTAGCGAATAGTATTGATTTTTAGTTGTGGAAATTTTTTATGTTTATGTCAACGTCCGAACGTTTGAACTTCGTGTCGGACTATAGATAGTATCAAAACAAAATACGAAAGCTTTAACACTTCGGTCGGTAACAAGGCTGCACGTGGTATTTCATTACTACGAGTACCAGATGACAACTCACGTGTCAAAAGATCACTATTTATTGTTCGTTTTTACTGCATTCCTAATGATACAGTTTTTATCGGTTCCCATGGACTGACGTCACATTTCACGTTTATACGCAGAATCTTATTGTTGAGATATGCGAGTGCGAATAATAGTTTCCCATTATTAATTTATTAGAATCGGATTCTGTTTCCACGATTTAAATAACAAGGCTGGTTGTTATACATCCGTCTGTCATTTATGTTGACATTGTGTACATACATACATAGATAAACTCACGCCTTTTTCCCAGAAGGGGTAGGCAGAGGTGCCAGGACAGCCACATTTCGTCTTGTATGTTCCGTCCCACGATGTGATAGGTGGCGAACCTAATTCCTGACTCTGGGCTGATAATGAATAGAAAAATCCAATTGTGTATAACGCACTAATTTTCTCTGATTAGCAGGGTGGTTATTGTAAAGGCATTACTTTAAATAATTCGCAGAAAATAGAAAGGTATTTTAAATATGTATTCAAAGTATGAGGAAAATAAGGAAGGAATATAATGTATGAGGAATACTTATAAATTATTTATAAACAGCTCTGAATTCAACTCAGCTGCGATTCCTGTTTGATCATTGTATGGTTAACATTTTTTAGAAAGAGCAACACTAGAGTTTCTTGCCTGTTCTTCTCAAGCAAAAACAGCATTGTTAACCGGGTGGTAGTAAAAAAATAAATACGAAATAATTTATCTATGACATTTTATGGGTTCAATTAAGTATTTTCAGTTTCAACGATGTGATGTATGACAATATAACCCATAAAGTGATGTATCGATTTGGACTGATTTATGTTTCTTCCAGAGTTGCAAGGGAATCCGTTGGGTTTCTGATCTGATTTGGTGTCTGCCTTCATTGAATATCAACAATCGTTACTAATGAATTTACTTTACATATAATGGCAGTATCTAGACTTCGAGGAATTCGCAAACAAACCTAGTAAACCTATCGACTGAATGAGATACTAAGTAAAGTCTGGGTTGTTACTCTATAAACCGAAACGAAGATCGAATAATTAAACCATAAATTAGTATTACATTCACACACATTACAGAGATCGATTCGCGATTATATTTTATTTTTTATTTTTCGACGCGATTTCGCCATCAAGGCGCACTCTAAGCAAACGCGCGAAATTTTCAATTTGTTATGACAACATTTCAAAATGTGTATCTTTAATAACCTTTAATTGTAATAAATATCAAGTTGGCATTGGTGAAAGTTATAGAAGTTTATAATATACATACAAAATATATTTCTTGGTTTAGTGGGATTTAACAATTCCATTTAAACTACTTACACGATAATTTCTCGTTCTTACCAGAGCATGGCGAAAGAATCGAAAAAAAACCTTTTCAATACTGTTCATGCACGAAGTCGCACCCCTGACTTAAACATTCGACGTACGAAGTAAGTTACAATTTTTCCACTTCTAAAAATCAATACTATTATCTATGACACTTACCATTCACTCTAAACGTAGTCTATGGTTACAATGTACGATAGATTTTTTTTTCTTTCTATCTATCGGATTATTAGATTCTATCTATCGGATATATGGTTCGCACATTTTGTGGGGCATCTAAGAAGGTTTGAACTGTTACGCCCGAAGATTCTAAACCTCGTTACGGATTAGACAGTAATCCCCCTAGTTCATTATAGTATGATAAAAAAGAAAAGTAAAATCCGAAGGCAACCAAAAGCTATTAAAGAAAGCAATTGATCAGATGGATAAGATGGCTAATGAAAAAGGTTTGAGTACCGCACATGATTCTAAAAGACGCATTTTAGTAATTTAGTTAATTCTGATCAGCTAGAATCTTTGAGTACCTACAACGATGAAATCACTGCATCGGCACTGATTAATATTAATATATGTAAAGTTGATGATTGTAAATGCATTCATTGCACGTAATAAGAATTAGATTCCATCATGATATAGTCAAGTAATGTTAGAATTTGTGTAGTCAGCGAAAAATTTGGAAAGTATTAATTTAAAGCTTAAGACATATAATATACTCATATTTTTATTGTCAACAATCGTATGCTGCAGCTTCTACAGTGCTTAGTGTGGTCGTTGAATTGTACTGGTACGGTGTAGGGACGACAAAGTGTGTGCTATCTACGTAAAAGGTTCAGTGAGAATCGAAAATATTATTGCTGCACATTTCGACGATGCGTACAAAGAAGCATTGGATAAGATTTTTTTTAAACTAGAGATAAAATATTCTGAAGTGATAAAATACGGCAGAAATCTCAGTTATGTCCATAAATATTACGTATGTAAACATAATATTATAATGAACTTTCATTAGTCGTTCGTGTATCGACTATCGACCTTCGTCTAGTTGAACAGATCGCCGGGCACTTTCGATTGTGTCCCGACGGTCAATATTAATTCTAGGTCACTTAATACTTGACTAACTAAATATTTATTCAATTATAATATTGTGAATATTAAGTTCTATTTAATATCACAGAAAACGGTTTTGAAATATCAGCTTTTTAAAAAAGTTTTTTTTTTCTTCCTTAGCTGTTATAATTATAACTTCTTATAATAAATCACTTATATTTGGGAGGTCTGGGGTGTAACGGTTATAAGGTTCTTATCGGATAAGCTCCATACACCTTTGATTATTTATTGCTAAATATTACATTAATAAATGTATTTTGTAACCTTACAGGCTCTAAAAATATATCAAGAAATAATTCTTTGATAAATACTCATTTAGCTTTCAAAATGATAGTTTTTTGTATAATTGTAAGATCGCAACTAGAAAACTTAGCTGATTTTAAAGTACGTTATATAAGTTTTTTGTAATTTATTATAACTCAAATACATATAACGAATAACGCGGCAACTATAACTCAAATATAATATGATATAATTGACTTTCAGAGCCTCTATTTTTTAGGATTTTGAATACATCTTTAACCCAAATCTTTATAATAAGGAAGATACAAAATAGAACTGCTAGGAAGTAACTACGATTTCCCTGTTCTAATGTTTAGACGGATCATCACGCCTCAGTGTCGTGAAGGAAAACTCCATGAGAAAACCCATACATCTTGATAATAGTGTCTGGCGATGCTCTTTGAATACCAAATGATGACATCTAACTCTCGTGTATGATACGTGCAGTATTGTTTTTTAATATATCCAAAACTCTGTGACAAATCGTGCAGCGGATAGGAAGGCGGCTTGAACATGACGTCACAGGATTGTATAAAAACGAATGCTTGGGATCACCGAAATTTACATTCGGATGTCAGTTTTGTGGAACGAAGTTCTCATCCAAAATGTCCGAGTCTTTATTATCATTTTTAAAAGTCAACATATTTGTATTATGGGTATGGAAAGCTTCTGTGGCGTGATTGGTAGAGGCTGGCTATGAAATCGGAGGTTGCGTTTTCAATCCCCAAAACAAGCAAAATGAGACCAAAAAATCTTGCACAGTTTGAATATCTTTCGTAGTCTTGATATCATACAGCGAGGCGATGAATATGTTGAATGTATTTATCATAAAATATTCTGTTTTCTGTATCAGCCGTTATACGTCCCTCTGCAGGGCACAGGCCTTTTCTCCAATCGAGTGACGATTCAAATATGATTCAGAGTGGTTAAGCCATAGAGTCCACCACGCTGGCCTAATGCGGCTTGGCGGCCTATACATACCATAGAAATACTTGTAAATCGCTATGGTATGCAGGTTTCCTCCCTATGCTTTTTTTATAAAATATTATTATAATTTTTTATTATTATATATTATAAATTAATATTACGTTGAAATTCTGTATCAGCTCTTTATTCATTTACTTCTCAGACTTACGATGGAGAATATGATATTGGTAACAGGTGTGAAATATTTGCGTATGTGCTCAGAATATTGGATCCAATTCAGTCGAAGTCTAACTTAATACGCTAAAAATAAAAAATACGAAACATGTGCGATATAATCACGATACAATGAGGCGAGATAAGCAAAACCCGAGCTGGCGAACGGCTCAGGTGTGCCGATGTATTGTGTTCATTTCGGTCCATCTGCGACGCTTTTTATGGGATACTTTCTATGTTTTATACCTAGTATTTGAAAATACATTGCCTATTTCAGATTTAATGCTATTTATTAAGAATACAGTGCCTAGCTATTACCACGCATTTGGACGATGAAATAAAAGCTGCATAACATAAAGAGCTTAACTAAATCAATGGAAGGTGAAATCCCCCAACCCAGCAAAGATCAGCGCGATTGCTTGACCGAAGTCCTGTTATTTAAATTCTTGATTGGTGATATGTTTTGTGCTTAACATTGGCTGTTTTCGATGACTGAGATTAAATAAAAAAGCTAGTTTTTATTAGGTGCATCGTAATGATAACCCATTTTTAGATAAAATTTACAAGAGAATTTAATAAGAATAATATATGTTTCAATGCATTTGTATTTTTTCTTCATGGAATCTCATTTCTTTTATTATTTATTGATTGTTTTTTTTTTAATATCAAAATCTCTGCATTTTATAATTTTCCTCAAAACTTGTTCAATATTGTAATGAACTACATTTAAATCGGCATGAACAAAGGTTGATGACCGTTGATTAAACCAGACAACATTGATTTGAGACATTCCAGTTGATTTCCGATACTCGTGCAATAAATCTTTTATTTGTTATTGAAACTTTAATGACATTGCATTTCGATTAAAAATAGAAATGTTTCCAAAATAAGCGAAATTGTAATATGTAATTAGCAGTATAGATTGGTCATTACAAAAAAGAAGGTTTTAATTTTTATTATATACAATTCTGAAATTTATTTCCCATGATTGCAAATAGACTAAATCAATATTTACAGTTGTTAATAAGTTAATTATTTGTAATGTATAGTAAATTCTTATTTACTTATGTATGTATAACTCACACGATAGTAAGCATTTCTGCTACTCTACTGCGCCCAATTGTAATTGATTACAAATATAATTACAATTACAATTTTCACAACAATTGTAGGTACCAGTATGCGTAATAAATAACTAACATAATTAGGTTATCATATACTATACAGCATAAAGGCTGACAATAGAAAAATGTAATCTATATAAAAAAAAAAACTTTCGTAAAGTTCGTCTACACAGAAATATATCATCTGAATATATCTCTGTGGTTGTCCACGATCTTATAACTGTGTGGCTTAAGCGTTGTTGTCAAAATAAAACCTTTTTCTCTTCATATTATATTCCTTGGACGTGTGAGCTATCAAATTATGAGTTTATATACTTGTTGGTTATATTATGAAAACATATCTGAAAAAATCTGTTAATTTTTTTTTATTAAATTGGTTGTTCCAGACTTCACCGCACGTTAATAGGTTTTAAGTGATTTTTATGGAAAACAAAAGATTTCAAAACCATTTCACTCTAAGTATTTTAACGAGACAAAATTAAGGGCTACATTAGTTTCAATGATTTTTTTGTATTGTAATATTTCACGTCAATTTAAAGTAGGTTTGTTACAACATTAGAAAGTTACGCATATTATGTTTTTTTGTAAAAGGTAAAGGTTGATGGACTTTTCATAACATTAAAAATATTGTATTTTTAAAGCACGTTTTCTTAGGATGTTTTCTTTCATACATGACTCGAAAAGGTAGTCCCTGGGATTCGATGGACTAATAGTATCAAAATGAAAAGTAATCCTAATTCTAAAAAATGGGATAAATTGTTAAAACTAGACCGGAATATGACTCTAATATTAACAGCAGAGTTCCTATTTTTATTTGAGCGTAAATATGAGCCATACACCGACATTGTATGGGTCTAAAATATGCTTATATCAACACAATTTCCACCCCATTTGCAGTACCTGAAGACGCGATAGCAACACATAAAATTTTATTTCGTCATTTGCAAGAATTTTTATCAGCATATGGGGTTATTTAATGTAGATTTGTAGGTAAAAGGTTGATCTCAATGGTTAAAAAATTTTTTTACAAGTCACTATTAAGAATAAATATAGCTAGACGTATTTAAAATTGTTATCAGTTTTAGATATTTTTTTTTACTCTTCCTTCTGACACGGAAAAATACCTCATATTCATTCCTAGATTAAATGTAAATTTGACCTGAATATATTGTCATTGAATCATAGAAGAACTGAGAAAGAATCGTATACGTTAGGTAAATGCTCCTACAGCAGACAATAATTAATATATCGAGACAAAAGAATGTCCGGTTATCGTCTACGTAATACGGTATGATTATAGATAAATACTTTTATTGTTATGATTTAATAAAGGAAAATGAATTGATAACGATCTAACTATCACTTGCGGTTTTGTGCAAAAATATTATCATATTTTTAATACGTCACCGATGATTCGTTGCGTGTTTGATAAATATTTATGTAAGCAAAGGGATAGGCTGATGTGCCATTCGTGACACAAATTTTGGAGAGTTATTTAATTGACCAAATGAGAAAAGAGGCAAGCTTATCGTCATACGAAGTGTTAGTTGAAGATGCGGGTTACTTATTCAGGACGAATTGGAGTGACTGACTCGGAAATCAAACTCAAGACTGGATGGATCATACTCCAGACACGTTTCTACTACACCTATATGACTTTACATTTAAAACATAAAAAACGCTTCACGATTTATAATGTAAACAAAAAACAAACAAGAAAAAATAACACTTCCTATCAATAGACATTCGAATGCATTAAAAGCATTAACTTTATCAATTACCCGATTACGTTTTTTTTATTTTAGTGATATAATCGTTCGTGTTTCCCCGAAATGTACGCTGAGGTAAATGTAATATAATTATGAAACAAAATCGCAAGGACACGTTTTGTATCAAAACAAAATTCCTCGTGTTCAACCGGCGAATATTATCTCATGCGATGTATGTATACTATACCGACACTATACCGTTTGTTATCAAACAATCGGCATTTGAGAATGGTATTTTGTAAACTGCATCGAGAAAAATCTTGTAGTATGAATTATTCCATCCAGTATGATTGAAAATTGCACAGTGTACTTATAAATTACTAATTTATTTATTGCTTATGAACGTATTTGAATTAATTGTTTTGAATATGTTGCAATTCTTTTATTGATCACTGAAATGCATTATGATTTATTTTTCCTCATTAATGAAAATATTACTGTAAAGGTATTTACTATACTGGCCTATATGATGATTGAATTTACGGTAAAAAACGAATCCGCACTTTAAAAAAAAACGTATTTGTCACATCTTTTAAATTGTTTACAAAAATTGAAGAATTAATTTCAATGATATTTCAACTCGTGAACTAGATTCAATAATTTAATAGATAACATTTTTTACAGTAAAAATTATTTATTTTTATTATTTATATTTAAAATTTAAGTTATATAAGGTTCCCTATATTATTTTAAAATAAGAATAGTTTTTAAAGCATATTTTTGCCCCTCGAAGGCTTCAACTTTTTTTCCCATAATTAAAACAACAATATTTATTTTCATATAAAAAAAAAAAACACTTTGCAATACTTCACTAATTCATGCCTAAAAACATTTCTATCAACACTATCCCGTCCTATCCTTATTCCTAAACACTTTCACTCAAATTCACTCACCGGGTTTAGGAGCGACAACATCCTGTGCTTCGATCTCGACCATGTTGAACAATATAACAATATATCACAGCACGTGTCGGTTGTTAGTCGCGATCGCGGTGTCGGCCGGGGCAGGAAGTGTGCGGCGCGCGCGCTACTCGCCTGTGCGACCACTCTACACCTGCAACTCTTTATAAATCTTTGTTTGTTGTAGTTGCGCACGCGGCGATGCTTGGATTTGTACAGATTATTAAGTACCTGGCAAAGTTTCTGGCATGATTTTAGGTATTGGTTTAAAAGAGTTTCGGGGGATGTGTCCAGTAACCATAAAAGGTTAAAGTCTGGGGGAAGATCTAATCGTCGAAACTTTTGTGCGTGTCAGATTTGAATATGGGCTAATAATCTTTATAAATAAGTGTAAAAATATTATATTTTTGATTTGGACAATAACAAATAAATAGGTTATTTCATTAACTAAAACACTCTTGTCCCATCTGATCCTATTTTTTCCGTGTGATTTATTTCCTCTGTATTTTTTTAACTAAATTTAAATACATGTTAATTTATTTATTTTTGTAATAAATAAATAAATATGTTTTATATTTTTGAAAGACTTTCATTGCTATTTAAAGCCTCAATATACCCGTAATTGTATCATTCATAACACAAGGATACAATATTTAAATTTTATATTAAACAACAAATTATCAACGAACAAACATACAAACCGTATATGTGCAATAATTATCGACACGCTTGACATTGGCTGCGTCAGGCGCTATTGTTATCTGATAAAGTTAAGTGATGAATTGTTAATCTCGACCGCACTGGTTCCGATAATTGTGCTAATGTATTGGTAAAAGTTTAATTCTTTACTTTTATCCCACTGCTGGGCATGGGACTCATGAACGAGGTCATTCTGTGGGACAGTGGTACCACCGCAGTTGAGCAGACCCATTAGTACTGTCTGTTCTTTTAACAATTATATCAAGGTTTTACCACAAGTAAATTGATTTATCAGCCATATTGAATAGTAATTTTAATAGTATTTTAATTATCTTATTTTGTAACTATAAGGCGCAATATGGTAAAGGGAAGTAAGGGTAAAAAATAACATACGCCATTATCTTAACCCAACCTTTTAAAGTAACACGTAAAAAATAAACAAAGTACGGAAACCCACATGTTATAGTAATTGTTTCTGATATAAAGGAATTTTCTGAAATCTGTAGAAAATTTTAAAAATGTCATGCACTGCAATTTTTACCCAACTTCAAGACGAGGTAATCAATTGGAGTGATATTTTTTGTATGCATATCAATGTATACTAGCACAATAAAATATATATTATTTGTTACATTAAAGTGGCATTTTTAAGTTGTTATTTTTATTATTTTATTTGTATCTTATTTATGCGTTTATAACAAATTATCACCATGATCCTCTTTTTAGCTGCGTTCCAGTATATGGTTTCAATTAATAAATAAAATAGATATTTCGAAAAAATAATCCGTACGGGGATCGAACTCCGTTGCTTTATTCCAGAAACCGAGTATCTAATTACTGCGCCAATCCGTCATTCAAATTAATTAATTTTGGGACCACTGCCAAAAGCATCTTAGACGGACCTCTTGAAAAATCTTATAGCAGTAAAAGATGGCTATATTACAAAAGCATACTTCAGGCTGTATTTTTTGTTATGCTCAACAAAGTGACTACAATAATAATGCTGAGTTCTTCCGTCGTAGCCATTGATTTAAAATCTAAGGATAGGCCCTTCAGTACATTGAGTACGTCAAAAAGATGCCTGTGAAAATCGCGCCATCTGTCAGATTTTTACGTCAATGGCCGCCATGAAATCGTTTTTCAATAATGCTAAAACAAATGTTATATTTACTTAAAGTAATATAATTTTACTTAGCGGTGATAAGAAATATTATCTTTTTTTTGTTAACTTTCGGTCATCTTTATTGCACCCACACACTAAAATTAGGCATTTGTCAACGACTTACAAACCGGTGCGCTGTGATGTCACAACCGCTGCACTGGTGCTGCAGCCCACTTTCGTGACAACACTTTTCCCGCTCTCCGCCCCGTCCATATATTTTACGTCAATGGTCGTAGCGTTAAGAAGAATCACAGTACACTCGGTTTGGACGGTATTGGGCTTACTATAGGATACAATGCAGACACTATGCCAGAATAAAAAAATGTGCAGTAAAGATAAAATATTCGCTTATATGAGATATCACGGACTAGTCCAGAAATTCCGTACACGTGAGTGGTACGATTTAAGTCGTCGTGAAATAAATAAATACACTCAAAAGGCAAAAAGAAAGTAATAAAGTTGATACAAATCCGAGTAATTTTCTCCTAATTTTAGATAGAATAATTTTGTCCAGGACAGTTTATGCAAAGGCATAAAGTAGGGCATCATTATCTATTTATGTATTATACACATCTATAAAAAACAAAAGCAGCTTTGAAAAATTTAGTCCAGAATTTATTTTTTGTATTTTAGTTAGTTTTGAATATTTTCCAAGCTACCTACTTTATATTTTTTAATATCATTTGGATAAAATTTAAAATTAATACATAAGTAACTGAAGGTTTCAAATATAATATCATAAAAATAGGGAGGGATAACTACCATGAATTTTGATGTCCGTAAATATAATTAACTTGACAATTATTTATTCAGAATTTCATGCGTAAGAATGTTTAAGTATATAGACTGACTATCAAACTGGAATTCTCGGTCAAATCCGATTTTAAAACAATATTTTTATTCAGATACCGTATACGAACATCTAAATTGAATATCATTTCTGAAGCTATTCAAACATGGTGATAGATAAATCAAAAATCATATCTTGAAATACGGAAATACAAAAATAGAATATAAAATTGGCATCAATAATACATCCCACGATGTTTGGGAAGGAAAACTGCACGAGGAAATTCGCACACGCTTCGAATTGTAATTTCTAAACTGTTTTCCTCGACTTTGCAATAGCCATTTCGGGCTTAGAAACTGGATTTGTCATGCGATAGGCCTTGCTGTGGGCCTTGGAAATGTCAGGATATCATTTAAACTTTATCGTTCGACTAGTCTGTAGTAGTAGACTGGTCTCTCGTATTCTCTGCAGCGATCGAACAAGAATGATTGTAGCTAGCAGAGCCGTCTTTGAAAATAATAGCAAAAGTAAGGAAATATGTTTATAGTATTTTCAAATCTCGGGTACGTATTCAAAATCTCAGAATTATATCTATATACCACAAATATACATAAAGATTGCCGCACTGGGTATATACCTCAGGACCTCACATATCATAGTTCACTTTCGGTGGCAACTAGACCAGCGAGAAAACTCTCGTAATTTTACAATTAAAACATTTTCGATAAACATTGTAAGATATAATAAAAAAATACGAATACACCCAACAGTCACATACATAGTCCTGACCCCACAATAAGATCGTATTTTATGTCATGAGTATCAACTATCAGGAACTACGCGAGACTTTTCTGTTTCACAAACACCCAAACCGGAACAAATGTCTTGTTGTTCACACAATGATTTGTCTTGGTCCGGGGATCGAACCCGCGGCCTCTTGTGTCACAGCCAGCGTCTAACCAACAGCGCCACGGAACCTGTCAAAATGAATTCTTTTTTTGTACATAATATAAGGTATATTTAGTACTAATAAAAAGGAGAGTCTTTAGTTAAAGGTCAGTAGGAACTGTGGCGCTAAATTATATTATTATTAATAAACATCGCAGTAAATAATTATCGAAGGATTTCAAAACACCAGTTCCTCCGCTCGTTACCAACTAGGAACTAATTATTCGTGTGATTGATTGACTGATGGCGTCTCGTATGCTATTTGGTGCATAATAACAAACTCGTTTATTAAATAACGGTGAAGGAAAACATCGTGAAGAAACCTTCCGAGAGAGATCAAGAATTTCTATTGTATGTTAAGTCCACCAACCCGCCCTAGGTCAGCGTCGCCCAACCTCTCTCAATCGTACTCTCGATTGTAGAGGAGGTCCGTACTTTGCAGTAGGCCGGATAGGGGCTGATAAAGATATAGGTAATAAATGAGTATGGCTTTTGTGAACTATGATAGTTTCGATTTTTGAATGACAAATTGTAAATTGTCTAAAATAGGTGTGGGTTAGAAGTATCCTTCGTTGACTAAAAAAGAAAAGAGGTTGATAAAATAAGACAAAGTGAAAGTGGTATGACAGGATTGAGTAAGGTTCTCCCCTCCTTCGTATCTGCCTACCCCTAATGTATAGATATACGTGTGTAACTCGGCAATGGCTTATAGCTAATTATTCAATACCCAATGTATAGCCAACACATGAGTCCATTTGGAACTTTAACGACATCACCGTGAAATCCTTTTCAATCTTGACTAAAATACTGAACAGCACCTCACATTATATTATAATAATCAAGCCCATACGACGCTGCAATACACAAGCCACCTCTACGATTGAAAGGATTTAGGTCCATCACGTTGGCCTAATGCAGGTTTGCGGACCACACATACCATAGAAATTCGTACAAACCGCTACGGCATGAAGGTTTCCTCAATTATTGTGGTTGTGTTGTTGACTATTAGGTCAATACTATCATTAGATAGTAAAACTAAATTAATCTTAGATTTATCGAGGACCTAATAATATAATAAGGTTATAATGTGCATCGATTGTAAACAATACAAATCGTTGACATTAAGGTGTTAACAATAATTACGCATAAATAATATTGAAACGAGACGTACACATCATCGACTGTAGTGCGTAAACTAATTGTGTGCAATAAAAGCCTGAGTCTCTGATATTCACTTCCGCGTCATAAATTGAATACTTTAGTTCCTGCAATATTGAACTTCATTTGTCGATTTATAATAGTTGTAGGCTTATTTATTTTTCCTTACAGACAGCCTCCGTGGCGCGGTAGGTTTAGGCGCCGGTCGTGGAACGTTAGGCTGCGGGTTCGAACCCGCATCAAGACAAGTATTTGTGTAGTTTCTGACACCTACACGGCACAAGACTTGTAATTTAGTGGAGACTTATTATTATTATAGACTCGATTTTCTTAATGAAACTCTGCCTACCACTTCAGAAAACGGCGTGAAGATAGAATAAGTAGATAAATATATTTGTATTATGTTAAAATTGTAATTAATTTCCCGACAAAGAGCGTCTAATTTACGACGTTTTCTTCTACAGAAACATTAACTTTTTTCTCATGAATAATGTTCTGGTATAATTATAATTTGTACTGTAAATAAAATGTACATAATCTCGCGACACTAAAAGACGGAATATTTTTCTCGTTCTACCGTTAATTAATCACCAAGGACACGGAATTTTAGGGTGTCTTTGGGGTACCGTATTAAAAAGAATAGAATCCTTATATGATAATTATTTCTTATTATGGGTGAAGAAATTCTATAAGCTATCTATTAGAAGAACTAAGTTTTCGTAGTGGAAATTTTAATGATCACAGTTATTGTATATTAAGCCAGCCAAACAGAAACGTTCTAAACTGACAAAACATTTGAAAATAAAATATATTTATAAACTGTCCATGAATGAGACCGTTAGTCTGTTAAAAATATTTTATTTATTTGTTTCTTTATTTAATCCTTTCTTTCACTACACAGAGAAACAAAGAAATCACATAATAGTAATATTAGTACAAGTGGCGGCCTTATCACACTAGTAATTTCTTACCTAAAAATAATGTAAACATAATGAACCTATTACATTGCTATATTTCCAAAATAATTAAAAATAAAATGATATCAATATAGTAATGAATTTGAAAATTTGAAAGATATAAAGCATATTTGAACAACTGTTGTTATTTAATAAAAATATTATTTTACTTTTACAAACTGACAAATACTGCTGTACAATACGGAACCCTCTACTAAGGACTCGTATTTGAACTTGGAAGGCTTTTTAAAGATCTCGAGTGGTAACGGCGACAGATTTTCCTTTGCGCATCGCTGAGGAGGAAATTAGGCAAAATAATAAATCAAGCTTGATTAATGGTGATTTTAGGGATTCATGTCTCTTTAAAACAGTTTTTTTTAACACGGCCAAGATACGAGCCACTTGTTTAATAAAATTTATATATTAGTGCCGTAAAAAATCACTAATATTATGAGCATTGCAGGTGTTTTACCGATGTTAGAAAATATATTCTATAATTCCATATTAGTGAGTGCGTATATTTTACAATCGTAGTGAAGATTTTGTTTAGAAAATACGATTTCGTAGCAGTCAGTCGTAAAGCAATATTGATATAATATACTTCAATCACTGCCAGGTTAAAGACTGAGAAATGAGAAGAAAAATATAAAAAACAGAAAACTAATATCATTTTTAATATTCATGTGTTTGAAATATTTTAGTCTCATCATTCATTCCTTTGTTTGTTAATTAATCAATTAGTTATACGAGTAAGTAATGGGTAGGTCACATGTGTCGCAGAACGGATAACCGATGGAGTAAGCGTGTTCTGGAGTGGAGACCGAAGAGGGCCGGCAGCGACTGGGTGCATAAAGTAGCAGACCGGGCTCTGGTGTACCTTGGGAGAGGCCTATGTCCAGCAATAGACTGCAATGGGCTGATGATGATGTTGACGATGATTCATTTTTTGTGAGACCCATGGGATCTAATTGTGGCATTAAATTACTTAGTTTTTTTTTTTGCCTTTCATTGCTTTTGCAGAACAGTGTACATATCGATTCCGCGCTCTGGGTGACTTCACTTAACTCAGCCATACAAAATGACTTATACAATATAGCCGTAATTATTTTTAAATTATTATCTATATATATAAAAGAAAGTCGTGTTAGTTACTCGACTTATAACTCAAGAACAGCTGAACTGACTTGGCTGAAAATTGGTGGGGAGGTAGCTTAGAACCAGGAGAAGGACATAGGATACTTTTTATCACGTTCCCGGTTTCCCGAGTTTCTATTAGCTTATTAACATTTTCTCATACAAAATATTCATGAGTTCGTAACTGTCAAACATTAATGTTCATCCCGTCGATACGGTAAACTCTTCCCTCAAATGAAATAACGTATTTAAATAAAGGTTTCGAATCGACAACATATATCCAAAATATTCGATTAATGGCGTATTTTAGGTTTTTAAAGATGTAAATTAATGACATTAATAAAAAGTGATTGACATTTAAAATGGTTGTCAAATATTCATGCATGCGTTCAGAAATTAATTCTGTGTAACCAAAAAAGAATATATTATGAAGCTAAATAAATATAGGACAATTATTATATAAATAACATTCACACCTAAGAAGATTTACTTCTTTTCAAGATAGAATATTGTTATATATAATATTAACTTGAAAATGAAAAATCTTTAATAAAATAACAATTTTACATAATATGGAGAATATTACAGGGATTCTCAAATTAGGCGTTGCCTGTGTTTTGAGGAACCAGTTAAATATAAATTTATTGTGGGTGTCAGTGTGAGAAAGTGCTAATAGTGTATGTATGTGTGTGTGTGTGTATGTGTTATTATGTTTCTTTTGTCACGATTTTTTACAGTGGCTTTTCCTTCGCTATAATTCACTGATAGAAATATTATACATTTTGAAATGCTATGTAGAAGAAGATCGGAACCACTAAAGTTATTTCTATGAAAATTAATTTATTACAACCAAAAAGTAATGGCATAATATTTATGGACAAACAGCATAGTGGGGGTGAAATAAGGGATGGAATATTGCGTGGATAATCAAATTCGCTAAAGTGTTTAATGTCAAAAATTTATAAGGAACACTATTTGGATATAGAGAATCGGGATATTTTTTTATTTATTTATTTTATTTTATTTTATATAATAGAGATATATATATATAGATTATTGGGATATAATAGAGGGAGAGGTACGGGAGAGGACTGGGTTAGCTGACAGAGACGGAATTGAGCAGGATAGTAGGATAGCTACGTCATGTTTAGGTATACAAGAGCTCATACGAAAAATAACATGTATTTGGTGTGAAGTAACATAAAAAAATATCTGCATCCAGGCAAAGGTGGGTCGGGCTTTTCTGCTATGCTAAATAATTGAATATAATATTAATCATATAATAATTAAGCCATAGCGAAGCGTGGCTGGGTCAGCTATCATATCTATTAATTGATTTCAATGAATTTTGTGGGAGTAGTAACAGTGTTATAATATCTCCGTAGCAAAATAATGATTTAAATCTGGCGAGAGGGGATAGAATAGAATATGAGGTGTATAAAATATGAAAAAAAATACATTTCACTTCATTTCAAGGTGTATAAAATATGAAAAAAAAAATATGGACTGGAATCTGTATTTGCACCAGGCGAAGCTGGGCCGGGCCGCTAGTTATAAATAATTTATGAACTGCTCTGAATTGCAACTCCTGTATGATCACTGCATTGTAAACTTATTTTGAAAAGAACAACGCTAGAGTTTCTTGCCCGTTCTTCTCTGGCGAAAACAGCCTTGTGAACTTGGGTAGTGGATAAAAAGTGACTGAATCTAAAATATAATGTATGACATTTTATGGATTCAATCAATATTTTCATTTCATTTCATCTTAGGGTCAAGCTAGTCGTAAAATTTTGCAGCAGATTATATTATATCTACTACGAATAATATAAGGTAAATCTGACCTCTCAATTCAGATACTTTCTTAGAGTTACGAGCTCTTGCACTCCATTTTATTATAAGTCTCTCCATTTGATGAAACGAAAGCAGCTTTAAAAATACGTGTTCTGAGTATTCAAAAATATTAAAAATACGAAAATATTTTTCGTGAATGTCGGGAGCGCTATCTGCATACTTTGAGTCGTTAAGGACGACAGAAAAGAATCAAAAACAAAACTGCTACACAAAGCGTTAATATGGAAAGAGAAACTATATTTTCTGTGGAGATTTGCTAGATAAGGCAGACTTCCTACCAGAAACGTGAAATGAAAAATTCAACACTAAAATATCAGGGTTATATTTTGCACAGATGATTATGATAACCGAAAAATATTTATTTATAATATTAATATTTAGGTTTTTAATTGCGTGTTAGTTTCTGTTAAGTATAAGGGATTAAATACCGTTTAAGCACCTACGATTTTATAGAGTGTGTTGCCACGGAACATAAGAGGGGAAAAGCAATAAAAAAGGGTGAGATGAGAGATAAGGCAAGGTTTGTTGGTATTCGGTTCATATCCAATTGTTGCATCGATCCGTTGGTCAATTCTATCCATTTTTACATTAGTCCTACATAATTACAAGGTGGCTGCATAATTAAAAAAAAAATGCATTTGGCCAATTACAATTCTATATTTAAAATTTTATCTCTCAAAAGAGGTTTTAATGTTGCAATTGCATGAAACTTTTTCGAATTATATTTCTATTGTTTGGTAACATTTATCTTGACTCGTTGAGTTACCAGCATCGCTACATGTGAGTTGTTCGTGACGTGATCATTGTCTCTGCTTTCGGTCCATTAAGTGCAGAACTTTGCCAACTAAATCGTTCTTTTGTGATCCTTTACTTTCTTACGAAGTATTAATGCGAGTGTCAAAAATAAGGAAATCTGGATAGTATTCATACAATGAAAGAGTGTTTGTTAAGTGAATAATTTTGCTTCTTGTTTACTTTTGTTGAAATAAATTAGAGCTGTAAATCATACTTCTGATAACATTCGCCCTTGGATCCGCCCTTGTATCTTATGTTATTATATTATGACTGGGAAAAATAGGTGTAGGTACCTATCCTAAATACGTTTAGAACCCCTTACTTTACCAATATAATGGAATAGCCCCAAAAATAAATAAATCTTTTAAATTTTTTAACAAATAAATCTTGACCACAACCAGATACTTAAGATCCTGAAGTTAATAAATGATCGTCTTCCACCAAAGCACATTAGTCGATGCTCGTTTAGTTAGTATTTTCTATGTTAAAACCTTACTTGACAGTATTTTTTTTCTGTTATTGTACTTTTCCGTTGCTATGTATCGTGTTTCATGGAGCTATATTAAAGTGTTACAAAAAAGTATAAGTGATCCATTTTAATCGCATCAACTTTCATAGATGAGAGGGTCTGCTTTATCTGAATCTTTCATATAAATTGGCAGTATTTCATAGTAAAAATATTCTTGATTAATTGATTATTTCTACGCGCGGTAACATAATAATAATGCGTTTTAAATTACGAATCTATTTAATATAAACCATCTATTCTGTATCAGCCCATATACGTCCCACTGCAGGGCACGGGCCTACTCTACAATCGACAGTACGATTGAGAGTGGTTGGGCCATATAGTCCACCACGCTGGCCTAGTGCGGGTTGGCGGACTTACATACCATAGAAATTCTTATAAACCGCTACGGTATGCAGGTTTCCTCACGATGTTTTCCTTCACCGTTTTAGTGCGTGGTGATTGACTATCAATACACACATGACTCCGAAAAGTCAGAGGTGAGCCCTGGGATTTGAACCCGCGACCACCGTGAAAATGTTGGCAGCCGCGTCTGGTCCGTTTACCAACAGGCCACCACGCACTTTCAACATCAACCATCTATTACAAAGTTAAAATAAAAAGTATTTACTTACGAATGCACTTAAAAATACGACGCTAATTTCTCATTCCTAAAAATAAAAATAAAACCGTTTTACGTACCTAAGCACTTTGGATATTTGGCACGCCAACGAGTCATCTACAAAGTTCAATTAGTCTGTGTAAGTAATTCAAATGATTAGGCCTGTCGAGGCTCGCTTCATTAGGCCTCAGACAGGGAGTGTCGCTAAAAAGCTATTAAACTCAACGATGTGTCTTTAAAGATTTAGGACAGTGTAATCAATGTAATGATATTTCAGAATTAAAAAAAAAATACACCCAGCAGTCACATACATAGTCCTGACTCCATACTAAGACCGAGTCTTGTGTCGTGGGTATCAGGAACTACGAGAGACTTTTCGGTCTCACAAACACTCGAACCCGAAAAAAATACCTGTGGTTTACACAAATAAACCACAGGTATTTGTCTGCTCAAATGCTCTATGCGGTGATCGAATCCGCGGACTCTCGTTACACAACCAGCGTCAAACCAACTACGCCACGGAGGCTGTCAAATAATAGTCAATAGACGAATAAGGTGACTATTTTGTACAGCATTGCAATAAACATGTTCTTGGGGAAACTTCTATACCCTTGAAAGTTCACTGTCACATAACATAGTAGCGAAGATGGTCGCAAAGCAAAAGGAAAATACGAAGAAATACATTTGAATATAATGCCTAATGAATAATTAATTTGTTCCGCAAACGGGACTAGAATCTGCACCTATCACATCCGGCATTGATGTAGGTCATCATGTCATCAATTTATTATTCGTAATTATATTTATTATGATTTGACCGTGAACAACATTTCTTACTTCTATCTGTGCATTCAATATAATATGGGTTCAGGGAACATATTATCTTTTTCTCTTACCGCTTGTAATACGTTAGTATCGGAAACTGATATTTTATCATTTGGATAATAATACATTATTCAGAATCAAATATTTCGTAAAGATTTTAGTCATTGATGGTGTAACAAAAAAAAATGTAAAAAGGCAGTGCTAATCAAACACCACTAGAATTATTACAATTTAAATTATCTGGAGGTAATATTTTAAAAAATACCTAAGAAGTATATTAATTATTTTTTTAATTACACCATACAATAACATATAAAAAACTAAACATAAAAAACAATACAGACATAAAATTGGTGACATACCTAATTGGTTATAATTGGCGTTCTTATCCCTTTAAGCCATCTCTTCCACACAACCGGTTAAGAGAGGAAAGATCCAATTGTTACTGGTAGTGCTTAATACAAGAAACTTTGCACATTAATTAAATAATTACGACTTATAAAATATTTTTTATAACAATTTGAATTTTTAATTCAGAATAGAAGTTCCATGTCAATTCGTACATTCATCAACATACAAGAATTTGTTAATACATACAATGTATATACAATCGTACTCTCTGCTCGTTTGCCCCTTGATAACATTTAAACAATAATTGAAGAGGAGGCCCGTACCCGTAGTGGTACGTATAAGGGCTGATACGAGTAAAGTTACAATGTAAACAAAAACTTTTGTTTAACCTCATCGAAACTTTGTGGAAAGATCAGGTATTACACGGCAGGTGCGCGGCAAGGCGAGCGTGAAAATCGCGGCAAGCAAATGCTTTTACAACATTTTATAGATCACGCTGAAAAACAACAGTTTTTAATGTTGCTCTACAGTTGAAGAAACCTTGTTTAGGCTGCGTTTCCACTGAGAGGCGAGGAACGGAGCGGAGATGGGTACAAATTGATGAATTATATTGGACTCCTAGAACATTACAACACGAATCTATGTCATTCAGCGATTTCAGTGGTAATGATACCTAGTTTTTAATGACAGCAGACGAAGGTACGTTTTGTACTAGCACGGTCCAGGCGATCAATTGCTACTTTAGTTTCAAATGAATAGAATAAGAGCACCTTTTCTCGTTTTTGTTGCAAATCTTTTATTACATATAGTTTGGCACTTAGCTAAGTGCTTGACAGATATAGGTTTTCAATAAACGATACTCATAGTATTTGTGAATCAAATAGTAAAGTACCCTAGAGTTGTCCTACATCTAGCAACATAGTGATAAGGAAAACCCACATGTATTTTAAAAGGAAAACTCGAATCTGTACCGGTGTCCTTAGACCGATGTTCAATTGTTAAATTTTAAATGCAAATGACGTGTATACGATTATTATGCTGGGCTAGAGATTTGCGAAGAATTGTGACGTCATCATACCTTCAGAGGTGACATGTTTCGAAGAAGTAAGACACACTCACATGATTTCTGTCACAAATGTGTCACTTACGCCCGAATACTGGAACGCCATTCAAATAATAAGTTGCTCTTTACAGCGCACGGCCCACTTACCCAGTACATTTAAGCGGGATTAACGTAGTTAAGCGCAATTTATATTTAAGTTGCGTTCCAGTATTTGGGCGTTATTGAGATAGAAATAATATCCCTCATATTTTTTCAGTGGTAATGTGAGACAAGTATCACTCCTCTCTCTCAAGAAGAATCTTCTCTCTCACATAACACGCTATCCTGAAAATCTACTTTAAACAGACTCCCAGATCTTTACAGTCAATGTAACGGTCTTTAAAATACCTTAGTGTATTAATGGGTCTATGGAGTCATAAATAATTATTTTTCGACTCGGAAAATGCGTCAAGGAAAGAGCCGTCAGAAACATATGCCTCTTATTTGTTTAATGAGGAAAGTTTGCGCATTATAAAGTCGTTAACGGGTGGAGCTAATGAATTATTATGGAGTTAAGCTCGCCTTTCAGTAAAAACATTCAGAGGATGACTATACAGGGTGTATCAAGACTGCTGCCGAGAACGGCGATTTTTTTTTTGTTACGAATTAAAATGAAATTTATTTATTGGTCACGTCGGCAATTAAAGTGCTCTTATGACACGTCAATATATTCATTATTTATTTATTTATTAGCTTGCCAAGACACAGATTAACTATCAATATGTTACTATATGTTATTCATGCAATCCGACTACTTTTATTTATTTTTAAGGAACAAATAAACAGTTATACAACAATAGAAATGGGTAACTCACACTATGTCCACAAATTAACAGGATAAAGTACAAGGTTTGCTCTTGCAAATATAATAAAATTAAATTGAATTTAAACGTTACAATTTCCTGCATTCATATTGAGTATTCAAAGAATATGTGGCCTTAGGATTGTAGACATGTTTTCTCGGAAACATGGAATGGTTCCGAAGTCATGACAAAAGTTTGCTATTAGAAGGAGACTTACTGCAACAGCAGCATCGATAACTGATGCATTCTTATTTTACTGACATTAAGTAACTTAGAATATAATTTTACTATGACCATTTACATTTTAAGAACCTCTGTGGTGCATTTGGGTAAGACACTGTATATGAAATGAGATAATTTTGGTTTGATCCACGCACTGCAAAAGTGTTTTTGTGATTATTTGTAGATCAAGAAGAGGTTTTGTTTGAGTTGTATGATACCTACTTATAAGTGTTTTTTTTTATTGCGATGAATAGCGAGACGAGCATGCCGTTCGCCTGATGGTAAGCGATACGACCGCTCATAAACAGTAGCAAAACCAAACAATACCTTGAATTACAAGGCAATGCTTGGCATTCCACTGCGCTCACCATCCTGAGACATAAGATATGTTAGGTCTCAATATGTCCAGTAGTTACTCTGGCTACAATGCCCTTCAATCCGAAACACAACAGTGCATTTACACTGCTGTTTGACGGGAGAAAAATACACTGCGGTGTCTAATCTCTTCTGGTGAAACTAAACTAGCCACATTTCATAACTATACCTATTAGTTATTCTACCCCATGATAATTTTGTACAGTAGGTTTATAAAAGTTCTAGAGTCTAGTGTCTACACCCAATCTACTAAACCAAAAAACTTCAATATTATTTGGTACTCTTAATGTTTTACGATATCTCAATAAAAACACGGAATACAATGATTACTTGGAACATTCGGGGCAAGTTAATGGTCGTCAAGTTTATAGGTTTCTATTAACTGTCCATCCAGCCAATTTATAGACGATTTAAAATTGAAACGGATCTAGATAAGGATCATTGATTATTTCAGAGATTTAAGTTTTACAACCGCATTTTTCTTTCAATTTGTTTTATTAGGTTGAAACTCAGTGTAAAATTAAGTTTTCGATGGTAAACCCATAAGTTTTTCAAGGAAACCAACTAAGTAAGGTATGGATACTTATGATAATTCAGTGATTTCTTTCTAGATAGAAAACCCTTCAAAAGCCAAATGTGTTACGTTTAGAATTCAGTTATATTTGGTTTTGAGCAGATTGGTATAATTACGTCATAATTCTACAAGTATTTGAATTGCACTTCACGTCTAGTAATTTTCACTTGCGTTGTCATGCTGATAAAACAAATGATCCAGGTTATAATTCTACTCAATATTTGTATTTTTCCTTAGAAATAATAATTATGAAACAACATCACTCCTAGAACAATTTGGACATAACAACGTAGGCAACAACCTTAAAAAACATCGATGACCGATGACGTATTAATTCTAAAACACAAAATTACCAAACCGATTCCAGGACTTCACCTAATTCTCATCAATAATCAACAAATGACGCTTTTCGTCGGCACTACGTGACGGTAAACACACCAACCCAATTTTGTATTCTAAACACATTTTTATGGCTAAAAACAGCTAATTATTATGTGAGGCAAGGGTTACTTACGCACGCTATGATCTAAATATCACGTCTGCTGCTTATTCTCGAGGCGATGCGGTTATATGATGATCGCAAAAACATTTAATTCCGAGCTTATCTATACATCTATTAAACGTGACGTCATTAAAATACTTTACAATTGGAAATCAACCAAAATGCACCACTCATTTAAATTTAAAGATATTTAAATTTTTTGTGCTTTTTGATAGTCTGTATCTTGGAGGAAATTGTTAAGAAATATTAAAAGAAATGGGTTTTCCTAAGATTTGTTATTAAACACGTATTCATTAAAGAAATAGAGCGCAGATATTATGAACATCCTTTATTAAAATTTCTTAACGATCAATTCCTCCAAGATACAGACTTTCAAAGAAGACCAAAAAATATCATGTAAAATCCTTTATTTTTGTGAATAGTATATTTTGTCTCAAAAAGATAAAAAGATAACTTCATGCTGCTGTGTGGCAGACAGATATTTTTTTACAAACGTACAATTCTGTTGCGTCGAAAGCAACTGAGTGTGAGGATAGACAGAAGGTAAATAATGCCACAACGTCCAGTACAATCCTTACTCCTTTCTATTGTATATCATAATCCAGTAGTGCCAGCCTTTACGACGCAACGTAATTAACAGGTCACCAGCAGGATAAAGTGTGGACGTGACAGTTTTACCAACTTAACGCCGAAGAAGACTTCCGTGCGCGGCACGTGACCCAAGAGAAGGCTTTGCACCGGAATTTCTAATTAGAGTGGTTAAATTATCAGCAATCCCTTGATTGGAGCCGCCTGTCAATCACCTGAAAACATTTAGGGAAGATTAGAGATACAGAATCGTATCTTGCTTATGTATAAGAAGTAAAGGTTTTTATTAATTTATTTAATTTATTTTCATGTAAGACTAACAGCTTTAAAACAGTTATGTAACAGTTGTGTAGCAATTTAAAAGCCAATTATAAGTCTTCACATATAGTCAGTATCTATACGTGACAAATAAACTATTATATTACAATATAATATAATTATTATAGAGTGGCGCAGTTGGTTAGACGCCGCCTGTGAAACGCGAGGCCGCGGGTTCGATCCCCGCACCGAGAGAAATGTTTGTGCGGCCCACAAATATTTCTTCCGGGTCTGGGTGTTTGTGAGACCGAAAAGTCTCTCGTAGTTCCTGATGCCCACGACACAAGACGCGATCTTAGTGTGGGTATGTGACTGTTGGGTATTATTTATTTATTTATTTATTTACAATAGTTTAACAACCATTTTTTTATAATATTTTCAGCGTAAAAAATAAGTAGTAGTGTGGATTTTCCACATTAAAGAAGTCGGCTCTGCAGTACGAAGTATATGGGCTGATACGAAGATTGAATTTATATGAGTTGCATGGAATTGCAATTTGTGTCTGCTGTGAGGATATATTTTCTCTTGTTACATCTTAAGATTTTGTATATCGGACCATATACGTCCCACTGCAGGGCACTGGCGTATTCTGCAATCTTGAATACGATTGAAATTAGTTAGACCATTTAGTCCACCACGCTGGTCTAGTGCGGGTTAGCGAACTATTACATACTATAGAAGTTCATACAATATGCATATTGCATGCGCCATGGTATGGTTTGCCTTCGCCGTTTTAGTGCGGTAATAAGACGTAAATACGCTTGTCGAACTATGGGGGAATTTATTGGCATCTCCACCTACCGCCATAGGGATATAAGCATGAAGTGAAGAAAATGCCGATATATGACGTCTAATAGAAGACTTTTCGGCTCCACGGGCCATCAATTTTCCGTGCTATGTGCTCTGCCCACTACCATTTATAATAATTATTATAGTTTATTATTATTACTTGCAATTTTTTTTTCTGCAGTTATAATTTCTGATGCAAACTCGTAGACTGCCTCGGTTGTGCAGCTGCACTACCGTATGATTGCAAAGTTGAGGCTCCGGGTTAGAATCCCGGACTGAGCTAAGGATTTTTCGAATCCCTGGTCGAGTTCTGTTCATTGTCAGCCCGGAGTCAGGAAATGTGTGCCCGATATGGAGATATCACTATAGTAGGACGGAACACACAAGGCCATAAGTGCGTGTTCTTGTGGTATTTTTGCCTAGCACTTCTAGCCCGCCTTTATACAATTTATGTATATAAAGCATTAAAATAAAATAAATAAATAAAAAAGCGTGTGCGTTTGTAGGCTATGCACGCATGCAAAATACATTTATACATGTATGAATAATAAATACACCAACATTCACATACATAGTCCTGACTTCATACTAAGATCGAGTCTAATGTCGTGGGCATCAGAAACTAGGACTTTCCGATCTCACAAACTCCCAGACCCGAAACAAATACCTGTGTATCACAGAAATATTTAATCTGCTG
Organism: Hyles lineata; assembly: GCA_030180105.1. Taxonomy (NCBI): domain Eukaryota; kingdom Metazoa; phylum Arthropoda; class Insecta; order Lepidoptera; family Sphingidae; genus Hyles; species Hyles lineata. The sequence goes on from JARJEE010000030.1 coordinate 390,641, forward strand.
ACTAATTACTGCTCCGTGATTAGGAATAACCTGAGCACATATTTCCTATCCTGTTAAATTCTGTCACGTCAGTTCGTTATGTGCGGAATCAAGTAAATACGTTAATTAAGTTACACCAAACAATTCCGAGTAGGTCCTCTTTCAGCGAGAATCAATTTCGTGTAACGTTATATTAGGAATGCAAATTGGGGGATACGAGGGGTAGGTACAATTGTCCCGATTTTCATTTCAATTGGTATTGATTTGTTGAAATATTGTACCTCTAATTTTGTTGTAGAGTTCTTAAGTATAATTTATTTCACTTGTAATAAATAGGTTACAAGGTTGGTACATATAACGGTAGGTGCCCTATGATCAGCATACATACAAGCATACAACAGTGACTAGGCTCAAATTTATAATAAATCTAAATAAATTAGGTTAAATAAAATATACAACGAATGTTTTCTATATTTTTTTCTTTTTTGCTATATTTTGTCTCGGTGCCGGGTATTGAACCCGGGGCTCCTCGTTTCATTGTTGGCGTCTAACAAGCTACGCCACGGAGTAGAAGTACAAGTACTTATGTTATAAATATAACTTACATAAATAGGACACAAGCTCCTGAATAACATAATTATTTCATGCCTTTGTGGATTAAATATAATTGCTATGATGAGATATCAATACGACAGTGGGTTTAATTGCTTTGTTATAATCTAATTACTGTACTGTATTATCGGACAGAGCGCGGTGTAATTATATTACATACGTCTCTTATTGACTGATGGTAAGGGACTAACCACACTTCAGATGAATCCAGCTATTGTAGATAGGAAATGCCCTTTAATCCATACAAAACGGAAATTTTCCATTTAGCTTTTCGTGTCGAGACTTTCTCGGGAAACAGACATCAAATTAACTAATTAATACACCCGAATATGCCTGGATGCTCAATACTAGGGGTATTGTTATTCCTCTTTCCATAGTTTTTCGTTCCCACTTCGCTCCTGATTTGATTGGCCAGCAACACATTTATAATCCAAGCGTAGTGGATGTTCATGGGTGGCAGTGATCACTTACCATAAGGTGACATGTGTACTTGATTACTGGACCTATTGTATGAACAACACCCCACAGTCACATACATAATCCTGACCGCATACTACGATACCTTGTTTCGTGAGTATCAGAAACTACTATTGGGTCTCACAAATACTTGTGATTTTCATAATCATTTATCTCGGTCCAGAAATCGAACCTGCAGCCACACGTTTTACAGTCGACGTCTAATCAACTACGGAGGCTTAAGAAACCTGAGACATAAGATATTGAGTCGCAATAGGTGCAATAGTTACACTGGCTGCAGTGTCCGTCAAACAGAAACACAACAGTGCATTTACACAAATTTTCGGGATATATATACATTGCAGTGGTACCTACCCAGGCGGCCTCTCACATATGAGAGACCTACCACCAGTAAAAGAAGAGATTATTATAACTTGTAGTTAGTCCTTAACTCGGCTCTCGCGCGGCGAATAACAAACGTTAACTGATTGATTGAACGATTCATCATACGATAATTGGTTTACTATACAAACAGGCTGATATGAGCAATACAAAATGAGGGAATAAAGGGTCTGCTAATGTTATTTTGTGTATGCTATCCAGCTGTTATGTATGCCTCGATGGCGCAGTTGTTACGGTATGAATGCAAAGCTGAGGTCTCGGGTTCGAATCTCGGGTCGGACAAAGTGATTCAAGCCAAGAATTCGTACTGGATATCAAATAGTGTGTCGGAACTTGGAACATACAAGGTGAATTGTGGGTGTCCTAGTGGCATCTCTGCCTACCCCGTCTGGGAGAAAGCCGTGATGTGTTGGGGGCGAGCCTATCGCCATATTGGGTACAATCATAATTGTTTATTTCGATTAAATTATTCATAATTCCAATAATGAAAACAAACAAAGGCACCACAGATAATATTACGGTATACAAATGTCGTGAGGCCTCGAACCCACTTCCCGGTCGGTCGCCACGCACCGCGCCACCGCGACCTTTCCCGACACGAGATGTCATGACTAGGCTGAGTCGTGATCTATATTTTACACTATTGGTCGGGCCTGGCTCCGCTCAGGTGCAGTTACACGTTTCAAAATCGCGGTCAAAATGTTCAATCCCGACTATCAATTTAGAATATAGACTAATTGGACCACGAAAAACGAATAAAATTTCCTCGTATTTGCTAGAAATGTCACTACTGCTTCCCTCCTATACGTCATAGCGTAATTATATATAGCCTATAGCAGTCCTCGATAAATGTACTACCCAACACTGAAAGATTTTTTTAATCGGACCAGCGCTTTCTGAGATTAATGCGTTCAAACAAACAAACAAACTCTCTAGCTTTATAATATTAGTATAGATTTTTTGTAAGAATACCTGTGACATTTGATACATCGTATTTAGATTATTTGTTACATTCACTTTTTCCAATGCTGCGAATAGAGAGACGAGCATGTCATTTGTCTGATGGTAAAGGATATTGAGATAATAACAATCCTCAGACATAAGATGTTGAGTCTCAATATGTCCAGTAGTTACTAACTACAATACACAATGTCAGTCAAACCGGAACACAAAAGTGCATTTATACTGCTATGTGGCAGAAAAAAAGACATTGCGGTGCTGCCTATCCAGGCGGACTCTTACATATAAGAGACCTCCCACCAGGAAAAAAACAGTTTTGAAAAAAAAACCTTACTGAGGCATTTGATTTGTGATTGCGATTTTTATGTACAAATACACCTGGAGATAATTTTGTGAGCAATGTCAATATGTATCCGTATAGATCGAATAATTAACCTGCGACATAGAGAGCCAACTTCATATTCTACTGCATTGGTCAGCACATATAAAAGGATAGAAACGAATAGATGATTTCTCCTTTACTTTACTTTTAATTTAATATTACCAACGCATTATTATTTTTCATTTCATCTATAATTACTACTCTTATGCGTGATACAAGCCCACTAAAGAGGCACACCAGACGTCATACAATAAAATATAGCCATTGCATAAATCATTAAAAGGTTCGGTGTACGAAAAATACCATGTGATATATGAGCTTGTAGTACAAGGGTAAATATACACATGAATTTATATTATCATTCAAATTATTGCGGTACATGGGTTCCACACTTAGGTAGATTTGTGGCAAGTGGGAGTGCATGTGAAATTAAATTAGGTTTTGGGACTAAAATTGTGGGAGAACGGAATATATTTAAAGGTATTATTATAATGGTTAGTATTTGTATATCTGTAATCTGTATCAGCCCATATACGTCTCACTGCAGGGCACGGGCCTACTCTACAATCGACAGTACGATTGGGAGTGGTAAGGCCATATAGTATTTGTATATACAAGATGGTATTAACATATGGTACTTAATTCAAACCCGACCACTCCAGGTAACATTGCACCAAGTTAGAAAAAAATCTGTTCGGTAGTTTTGCGAAAAATCGAGATTTTAGTTTTCGAACCTTTTGATCAACCCGTATACTATACGTGTCTTTTTACGGCTCAGATAAGTTCCTGAACCGAACTGAAATTCAGCTAAGCGGTAAAAATATCCGTATCCATGCGGGTGTCCCAAAATCGAGAAAAAAAAAACAATCACAATTTTTGACAAATAAATCAACTCTATTTTTTTTTTTCATATTTTGTACAATGTAACAAAAGGTGATGAGAAATATTATGTAAGTTAGATAGAAGACGTTAAGGACGATACATGTAAACGCATAGACGTAGTATACAAGTAAAGAAAACGATTTTATATAGATGATTATGAAGTCAATCTTCTCACATTTCTATCTAAATCGAATTTAGATCAAAAAGAAAAATGTTGAACTCCACTGATTTGTCACAGGTGATGTATGACTCTTAATCATGATTCAGTACTCTCAGTACCATATAAATCTAAGTAATAAAACCCAGATACCATCCGATAGCCTCTCAATCATCCGCGGCCCGTTTCGTAATGCGTATAAATTATTGAGGTATGTTCGGGACAAGTCGGTCAGCTGTTGATAAAAGCCACTTACACGGCGAGGGGAGACTGGGACCAGATGCTACGTACAATTGGGCGTGTTATGAATTTGGACGACGAACAGTTTCTATTTTACTGACGTTGTATAGTGATCATGCATATTAATTGTTAATTAGATGGAGAACGAAGTGGTTCTGTGTAGATGATTCTTGAGAAAAATTATGCGGGTGATCTTAAATGTGTCTAAAACTGATTTAACCCACACATAATGTACTCTTAAACAGTCTGCCCCACACTAATATTAATTCAGTCTTGTGTTGTGGGTATCAGAAACTACGGGAGAATTTTCGGTCTCACAAACACCCAGCTCCGAAACAAATAACTGTTGATCACACAAATATTTCTTTCGGTGCAAGAATCGAACCTGCGGCTTCTTGTTTCTCAGACAGCGTCTAACCCACTGCGCCACAGAGGCTGTCAATTATGTAAATTGTATCGGCCAGTTCTGGTCAGACGAACAAAAGAGAATAGGCAAACGCATTCCTTCATTACTTAGTAAATCTATACAGTGCAACATTAGTATTGATGGGTATATTTGAAGAATAAAATTAATCCATTAAATTCAGTGTCTACTTAAATTGAAATTCCAAACACAGATGCTGATAGTTCCAAAAAGGTCACATTAGTGCCACGCAGAAACTTACAATCTAATGTATGGATCATTAGGACAACCCATTCGAATTATATCGTCGCCATCTGGTGCAGCCCGGGTTAATTGCAGCTAATTACTGATCGTGCCAAACGCCACTTGCGCCTCATGCAAATGCATTTGTTCATACAATTCTAATTTAATTATCTTCATCGGATTTCATTTTTGCTATATTCCTTATCTTTTTGTCTGTTATCTCCCTGATCTTTGGATGATCATTAGCTCAGATTACTCACTTGCATTCGATATTTACTCTTGTTTGTTTATTTCTACTGTAGTAACGAATTTGTTTTGTGTAATTCATTATGTTCACGCAACTTTAGTATACGTTTTTTTATTAGGTGTATCGGCTCTCGTCCTAGGTCATCATTATCATCGGTCCTTATTTGGACATTGTTATCCCCAACTACTCCATCAATCTCATTCCTCGGCTCCTATCCTCCATCAATGTTGCTCTGGGAAGGTCTTCACTCCACCTAATTTAATATTCCTACCATACGGTCGATATTAAAGTACCCACAAGTCCAATAATGCGCTCCACACATCAATATTTCCCTTGTTTAATATGATTACCGGCTACCACATTCAGCGACATCCAACCGCAAAACGCATATATGTACATCAAAGGAAAATAATACTTACTGCATTGGAAACCTGCGTAGTTTTGCACGCTTTAATCTAACATCGTAAATGGCACTTATGCCATTCTGTTAATTGATATAGGCAACGGAGATTAATTGAATTGTTGATGGATGCTTTTTGCGATAGAATGGGTTTGTCTTTTGTTTAGAATTCTTTAGCAGCAGTTGCTTGCATGTATGGGTAATGACGAAACACATTCATTTATGAGCACATAGGACAGTTTTTTTTTAAACTCGCTCGTCGATTACTAGCTCATAAATATTTTGAATTCCCCATTTACCATTAAACAATTCATTATTTTCATAGAATAGTAACAATATGCTTTATACGAGCAACTACATACACCTTGGATTTCTCATTTATCAACGACAATTTGCTGTAGAGCCTTAAAAAGGTTAGAAAATTATACTCAAAAATTAAGTAACAGGGCCTTTTCCTTATTACTACAATCATCCTAGCATTTAAACTTTGTGAAATTGTTTGCATTTGCGTGTTTCAAGTACTAAAGAATAAAAAACGGCAAGTGCAGTTTCATTATTCATTAGCAGATTACAAACGAACATGACGTTATATTTGCATAGTAGAAAATAGATGCACGGAAATAATTCTATGGTTACAAAATAAGAAATATTACTGACAGTTGCAATGTTCCCTTGGATTGATTGCAAAATATGGTTTTGTTGTTCCATTTAGTAATTAAAAAACAGAGAATTACTTAAAGTCGTAAAGTGGATCATTATTGAATTTACTGAAAAATGTGGTTACTGAAAAAATTAGAATGGCATGAGGTTTTGATTATTATAATTATTTGTGCTATTACGTAATCCAAAGTTCCAAGTTGAGTACACCACTGATTTTTATATATTTCCTACAGTTATAAATTTCTTATAATGTAGCCAAGGATAGTAAACAATGACACGTATAAAATGTTTACGTAGACAATTTACTTAAGTATTATTTTTTTGTGATCACCAATAATTTATTGTTATCGATCTATAAATTGCATTTCCCAAAAGAATTGCATATCTTTTAGATACAATAAAGTTTAACATGCTTTTTATAGTTCCAATTTTTAAATTCCAGACGATACCAATTTAAAAAAATCCGCATTTGTAGCAGTAAAGGATATCCACATTATTTCCAGGGTTGGAATCGGATAAGACATTAGAGTGGTTGTGAATCGCGCACGTGGGCTAGCGAATGTCCGCGCGAGTCGCACCTCTATACGATACGCCGCGGGAATAGCTAATGTAAACGGACACAGTACAATAGGCAGTAAAACAAGTCGAATATTATATGGAATATGCGAGATATGAACAAAGGAGGCATATTTCTACAATAGCACTTTACCGTGACGTATATAATAGTAAGTGCAGCGCAGTTCATAACCAGTGCTTATTTAAAGAAAATTTATAAATTTCTACTACTTATATCCTTATATGAAGAACTAAATGGTAAGGAAAACGATTTAACTTACTGTGTTTATATGACAAGCCTATTGTTATTCATAATGAATAATAAATCAATATCACATTGCTGAACCTGGGATTCCAAGCCGAGACCTCAGCTTTGTACCGTAGTACAACTACGCCACGAAGGCAGTAAAAAATATAATACTATCCTCCTAACAAGAACTAACTAAAACGATTTGATTTAACCTTCTGTGTTAATATGAACTAGAATATCGACGTACAGAGCCAGTACAAGGTTACGATGCAGCGTTATTGTCCCGTCCGGACGTGCGGACACAGTTCCGGACGCATTAGCATTCCACACCGACTGAGAGACACGCGTCGTATCTATTAATTCCACATTAATATGAGAAAAATTGATAACTTATATTACAAATATTCTCCCAACGAGAATTAACTAAAACAAAATGATTTAATCTACTGTGTTAATATGAACAAGTACATCGACGTACAGAGCGGTCGCAAGGTTACGATGCAGCGTCACTGTCCCGTCCGGACGTGCGGACACAGTTCCGGACGTATTAGCATTCCACACCGACTGAGAGACACGCGTCGTATCTATTAATTCCACATTAATATGAGGAAAATTGATTATCTTCTATAAGTAGTGGTCACGTCTATGTCCTAGAAGGATTCAGAAATTCATTGAGAGTCTTGTAGGGTTTCGTTAAATAGATATATTTGCCATTAACTCGTCATATTCTAGGTTCTAGATCAATACACTCAATAAGTATTTAAAAACTAAATTTTCACTTTAATAAATATGAAAGTTGAACCAGTCTTAGGTCAAAGTTATTTTTATAGTAGTTCTCGAAATTAGCGCACCTCATCTCTCCATGTTAAAATGAGTATAGATACGTATCACACAGATGGGTTAGAGCTGTAATCTTAAGGCTTTATTCATAGAAAGCTTTAAAACCCATTTTAGTTATCTAATGTTTAATCCCTTCCGAACGAATTTTGAATTAGCCTGTTAGAACTTTGTTGCTTTTTAAAATCCGCTAACGTAATGCTGTTTAATGACAGTGATTATAACTTCCAAATAGGTGACTTATTCTCTTGCCGGTTCTTAGTAAGAGAGCCCCTAACATTCCAAGTTCGTAGTCCATAAAACCGGATGCAATGTTTCTTCTTGACTGAACCTGAAGCTCGCTGGCTGGCATCAGCTGTACTCACTGAGAGCACAACACGCGAGCGACGCGGGTACTTTAATACATTTGAAAGTTTCATAAGCCCGGGACGGACCGGAGGCGCTGACGATGTACTAGGGAAAAACGGTACGGCTCATATACTTTGTCACGGGTGAATTATATCGGAGTTTGTGTAAAGTATTTTTAGACATAAGATCAAGTCTCAATGTGTCCAGTAGTTCCTCTGGCTAAAATGTCCATCAAACCGGAAAACAAGCAAACAGTGCATATACACTGCTGTTTGCCAGGAGAAATAGACTGTGCGGACATTAATTTTTACATTTTTGAACTTCACGACGCGTCGCGAGGTTTCGATTACTAAGCTTCCGTGTGCACGGAGCGGACTGTAAAAAAAAACAAAACAAACCAATTCCTCGATAAAATCCGTAAATAATAGGTTTATTTCAATATGTAACATTCGCGTTAATCTAAGACACCATTATGACCAACTCCACTCTCAACTTACAAAAACATATTGCAGAGCAATTAAGACAATCTTGCAGTGCTGTTCACTCCTAGCACATCGTGTTATGTTAACTAGAGCGGATAAATATTTAAAGCCGCCACCTTTCCAATCAACCCTTACGGAGTGGGGCGCGCTTACAAACTGCATCTCCACGGGACTTACACTGAATCAAGAGCTTGTTGGTTTTCATTAGCATCGCTTAGGAAATATATTGTAGGGTATTCATACGACTAGTCATAGTATATGCTATTGAATCTATGAGATATGTTGAACTATTTCAGTTCAGACAATTGTTTTGTGTGATGGTTTATAGTATTTAAATGACAGCCTCCGTGGCGCAGTTGGTTAGACGCCGGCTGTAAAACATGAGGCCGTGGATTCGATTCCTCGCCGAGACAAATATTTGTGTGGTACAGAGGTATTTGTTTCGGGTCTCGGCATTTGTGAGACCGAAAAGTCTCTCCTAGTTGATACCCACGACAGGAGACTAGATCTCAGTATGCCGTCAGGAGTATTTGTGTGACTGTTGGGTTTATTTATTATTATTTATTTAATAGAAATTGCTCGTGACCGGAATTTACGCGATAGGTTCTCTTATCCTACCCTAGGAGGGACAAAGCTAGGTAAATATAAGTAGCACTGGTGATACATCTGTCCATCTACTTGAAGGCAAAACATTAATCAGGTATATATGTATGAGTTTATGTGGACATTTACTAGGAAGAGGTGTTAGGAGAAGGGGTGGAGTGATGTCAATGGATACGATATTTAAAAAATCTTATCAAGTACTTCGTTTTTAATAAAAAACAATGAATATTTTAATCTTTTATTTAACAAGTATGCTAGCTCAGGTACAAAAATAAATAAATACATATAATATAACAATAAAATGGCTTTAATATTTGGTTTCCACAGGTGCGGGTTTTTCGGACGCTTTCATTTCTGAAAATAAAATATAAACATTAGCCGTTACGAGCAGTTTGGGCTTAATCACATGCAAATCCTTTTAAACCCTACTTTCTGGACGCGGGCAGTTTCAGTACAACATTACCGTGGCATAATTTAATATTTTTTACGTGTTATGGATTCTGATGATGGTCCAACTTTATTTAACATATATTTTACCGGTTTCCATTAATGGACTGTGTAATATATTCAAATGGATTATGTGTACATTTTTGGTGCCTTTAAATTATACCAATCTATTTTAGAAATACGGATGATAATTCTTTTATTATTTTAAATCCGTAGAACGTCAAAGCAATAATGAGATAGTGGAAATCCATTATCCATGAAGTGTATTTCGTTTCAGATCTAGATTTTATAAATATTCAAGTTCGAGCAGAAAGTTATTAAGTATATTATAAAAACGCTATTGTTATCAAAACGTACTGTCAGATTTTTACACTCATCTAATGAGATATACTATAAATAACGTGACCATGCGTCCCGATTTAGGCGGGACAGTCCCGCTTTCAGGAAGTCTTTCCCGGTGTCCCCAGCAAGGCCTACATAGTCCCCCTTTTGCAGACCAAACGATGATCAAAAAGTATTTCCCGCTCGAAAGGCTTTATCGAATATTTCTGAAAACGGTTGGGTCAAATCATCACTTTCGTAAAAATCAATCTTAATTTCAAAAACTTTTCCACAATTATTATAGGGTACGTTATGTGTCTGTCTGGAAGTCACGCCACTACTGGGGCTTATAAATCGTGCCTGACTAACTATTTTATGTTTAGTGCTATGATTATTTTTTTGTTATTCAATTTTCTTTATTAAAAACTTGTAAAACACCAAAAATATTTTTATTATTATTTAATTCCACAGATGTCCCGCTCTGGCACAAAAAATAAATGGTCACGTTTATCTACAATGTTTTTTCCGCAAATGACAACCCTAATTGTATTGTATTGCAAAGAACTTACCAACGTCATCAGTCTCTTCGGGTTCGTTCCAGGGTTGTCTCTCCGAAGTTCCGAAGAGAATGAAGAATAAATTAGTGAAGAAGTACACGCCAGAAGCTACGAAGAACACTTTTCGCCACTCCTTAGGCTCAGTCTGTTGACAAGATTATGTTATTTTACATCGTTTGATATCAAATTTATATTTCTGTGTATTTTTTATCGATAGCTAGTAGATCAATATTTTCAGATCAAATTATGAAGGCGAGTAATTTCTCGACGTGGCCATCATGTGCTAATTTTCTCGCAATTTTAGATATTGCCAACTCAGTTATTTTATTAATTTCTTATGAGAGTTTCAACATCAACTACAGCGCATTTTAGTCTTACATAGTATTCTAAATACGACGGATAATTATTTTTGGAATCTTGATACTTGAGCAAATTCGATATTTCAAATTTCCTTTACAATTGTACTCGTAGTTATACCAAAGAATATTTTCAACGTTCATAATACTAAAAAAGCTATAAAATATAAATGACTGACCTCATCCTGAATGATGGCTCCGCAGACGAGCGGTGCGATGATGGAGATGATGTTCGCCAGGAAGTTGGTGATGCCCATCAGCGACGCGCTGAAGTTCGGAGACAGGTCGATGTGCACCAACTGAGAATCAGTAACTTGGTTTAGAATAGGAACTGACATTTATTTGTGCTTTTGTGTTCATGGTTGAAGATAGAACATGATTATTTACCCCACATTGGTTAGAAGCATCAAGATCTGTGTATTGAATTCCCAAAATGTATCACAAAAAACATACCTCTTAATTTCAGCAAGAGTTATGGATTTCAAACAACATTTCAATAGTCAGATATGGATAGGGCTTATTAAAACAACCATTATTATGTTACTTTAGCTGAATGGTCAAATAAACAGGAATAGAGTTTCCTGGTCCATATCAAATGACATACTAACCAAATATCCAGTGTACTGTCCAGCGTTGATTCCGACGGCTAGAGTGAGCATCCCAACTGCGAACACCATGTCCCCCGGGGGAGAGTATGACAGCCCGATGAGGGCAATCGCGGGACCCCACAGTCCTGGAAGGATAAATTATTGTAATAAGAATATTATTTTTTTCGGGCAAATTTTATCAAGAATATAAATAGGTAGGTATAAGGACTACAGATAGATTTCATAGTTAAGACTAACAGTAGTTTTGTAACGTTTCTGATTAAAAAAATGAATAACTGCCTAATTTTGAGCAAGTATACATATAAGAAAAATATATATTATTTTGGGAGTAAAAAGTAATTTTAACTAAACATGATTATGTTAATCGAATTTGGAAAATACAATGCCGTTTAATAATCTAAAATGCTAGTATAATTTTTTTATTTATAACTAGCGGTCTGGCTGGCTTCGCAAGGGTGCAGATACTTTTTGAATTCAGTCCAATTTAGTAACATAGGAACTATTTCGCGTGATAACTGTTTTAAATATTTGAACTCAACGTTATTGCCACACTTTAAACTTCCCATTCCTTTAAGTATTATTAGAATATCCAATATATTTAAATTCCTTGCACATCCCACAGGAACAATACATTTTGTCGGGATAAAATGTAGCGTATATGTTAATCCAGGAAATATTAGTAGGAAGTAGGATAGAATTACGGGGATTTCGGGGACTCGATCTTACTGTGGGTTCAGGACTATGTATGTGACTGTTGGGTGTTACTTTTTTTAATTTCGGGTAGTGATTCATTCGTACAGTCACATAGAGGAAAACAACAACGTACCGATAGAATTGAACAGTTTCCTCGTGTTGGACACGCTGAGCCAGTCCTTCCGTATGATGACGTCAGTCATGGCGCCCATCGGGAAACTCAGCAAGTACATCGACAAGTACGGCAGGGACGATAATATTCCGTTCTAGAATACAAGAAACAATTGCAAATGATTTCGTGTTCTGTTTCTCAAGCCCCATTTGCAAGGAGAATTTCTCGCAGCGAGAATCGTATATCATTATCGCATGAAATAACCGCCATAGATTATTGTCATCATCGTCATCATCATCATATCAGCCACAGGAAGTCCACTGCTGAACATAGGCCTCCCCCAAGGATCTCCACAATGACCTGTTGGAAGCGGCCTGCATCCAGTGACTTCCTGCAACCTTAGTCAGATCGTCCGTCCACCTTGTAGGCGGGCGTCCGACACTTCGCTTGCCTGTACGTAGATTATTGTGTTCTGACAAAATTTTACACGATGCTACTTTCTTATATATTTCTTAGAGGAATGATACTCTCCCCTTCTAAATGTAGATTTAATAATTAAATTATGATTCGACTGACTGGTCGTCCGCACGTCTCTCGGGTCTCCCATTAAAAATCAGCATTATAGTATTGCTTATGCAGTACTGCAGCAGAAAGCTAAATGAGAAGTTCCATTGCTGGCGCAATATTTAAAATTTTGCTATCGTTTTCTTATTTTTTTATTATTTTGAATCATTTTGTGTATTCTTTGTCTTTTACTTTTTTATGATTAAATTTTTTGTTATTTTGCTAGCAATAAATATTTTTTCTTTTTTCTAAATCATTTAAGAATTTTTATTTTAAGAAAGGCATTATATCAGTAGATTGGCCTTTATGAACTGAACTTTCTTGTTCGCCGCCTGTGAAACGAGAGGCCGCGGGTTCGATCCCCGCACCGAGAGAAATGTTTGTGCGGCCCACAAATATTTCTTCCGGGTCTGGGTGTTTGTGAGACCGAAAAGTCTCTCGTAGTTCCTGATACCCACGACACAAGACTCGATCTTAGTGTGAGGTCAGGACTATGTATGTGACTGTTGGGTGTTATTTATTTATTTATTTATTTATAACAACACATTTTGTGGGTGTATTAGTATGAATGGTGTGGGGTGTGGGTGTATTTGTACAAATGAAATTAATTTATAAGCTTAACTTTTGATTCCAAACTCCATAGAATCTAAGGCATGAGATGAAAATACTTCATAGAATCTTTGAAATGATATGCATTATTTTAGTCAGTTTATTTTTATTTACGACCCGGTTCAGTAGGCGGTTTTCGCCAGATAAGATCAGAAAAGAAACTCTAGCTTTGCTCTTTTCAAAACTAGTTAACAATACAGTGTTTATAAAGAAGTCACAGCTGAGTTGAATTCAGAACAGTTCAAAGGAATTATAATAACAATAATAATGTCAATATCTGTTTGATCCATGAGAACCAAAAAAAAATACCATTGTCATTATTTAACAATACTTACACTCTTAAGATCAACATTAAGAACTTTAGCCATGTAGGTGGGCATTTCAGTCATGAGAGTGAAGAATCCCCAGTTTTGTCCGCAGTGGGCGACGATCACCGCCCAGAAGGGAAGCGAAGTCAATATCTTCAACCACGGCGCTGGGTACCTCTGAAAGATTTTACCTCTTGTAATTATTTTAATTATTACAAAACTAGTATGCTTGATGGTGCTATATATTTTCTGTAGAATTTTCTCATCCATAATACCTTTATAGCCATTATTTATTAGAAAGATTTTTTTACGTTTATCGGTTACTTTATAAACCTATTTACTGATCATTTTAATAACATGGAACAACCTTTGGTTTTCACAATATCGTCCATCGAGTTAGTTATAAATTTTGACAGTATTTTTTTCCAAAGAGATACTTAAATACTTTAGGCCGTCATATTTCCAACTCCTGATACTTATTAAATCATGCCTCTCTAATATGTCGTTAACACCCATTACATAAAGTATCTAATATAGTACAATTTAATGTTTAAATGCTAGTAACACTAAATCTATTAAATATTTGCTAGACTGCGTATACTCCTACCTTTTGTTCTCCCACTCTTCCCAAGGATCTCTGTATGTACTTCACTTCTTCTTCCGTAATATATTTAGAACTTTCAGGAGAGTCTGAACCTAAGAATATGTAGGCCACAGTCCATATGGCTCCCAGGGACCCGTTTGTGTAGAATATCGACGGCCAGCCCCAAGCTGACGCCAGAAATCCTGACGCTATCAGTTGAAGGGCAATGCCGAGTTGACCACCTGAGAAAAAATTGCATTGTATACCAGTGTCGATCAAGAAATAAGAAAAACACATTTAACGTCTTGATCCTGATGACACTTAAACAAGCGTGTGTTCTGGATATCAGAAATTAAGAGATGATTTTTGGTGTCACAACTTCTAAGCCATAAACTAATATTTGTGGATCACGGGAACGATTACTTTTGACTGACACAAATCTTTGTACCAACTCACTGACCCATGGAGTCTTTCTTTTCTTTGATATATACAGATTGCTTTGTAATCAGGTTAAATAATCCTGCTAAGAGCCAGAGAAATGTTCACACCATTTAACAACTTTTGATGCTCCCGCAAATTTACTGACCGCGTCACATTTTTACAAGCCCTTAAATGCTTGCTCCTCTTTGTATGTAGAAACAATAATAATTATGCTTTTAAGTGATTCAGCTCATTATAGAAAAGTAATATCACAGGCTTTAAATGCACATATTCATTACATAAAATGTGTCATTATAGTGAGTTGGCAGCGTCACATACTGAAAGCTTTCCAATTAGCCTCGTTAAGGGCTCTAATACGCTTTGTTCCGATGCAGCTGCGGGGAAGCGATGTATGTTACGTGCTTGCCAACTTGTCATTTGTTTATTTATAGTAAAATGCAAGTTAACATAAGTACATAGACAAAACATTAAAACCTTAATAAATATTGTTCTAAAATCTATGTAACACAAAAAATATTCACATATATATATTAGTAATAAAAAAAATAAACCTAGTTAACATTATCTAACAAATAGTTCATAATTCATTTGCATTTTTATAAATGATCTGAAATATTTTCCAGAACAGGTAGACACATAGCATGGCTTGTCATGGAAGAGGTCTGTGTGCTAAGCGTGCATAGAGTTGGCTGCGCGAGAGCATGAGCGGTGGTGCATTTTCTATAACAAGATGGGAGGGGAAAGGTATCTTCACTGATACTATTTGTGGACTCTACTGAGTTAGTCACTAGATGTAATGTTTAGTGTCTTTCAAGGGTGAAAACTGAATTTAATCTCATTGTGAAACAAATAAACTCTTAAATTTACATCCAGTCACAAGTTTAAGGTGTCATAATTTTTTTTTGTGATATAACACTAAATCATAATTATAAATCCTACTTCGAAACTACAGGCACCCTCGTACTTTGGATTTAAAGTAGACATTTCTTAACTTCAAAACCTAGTATGATTTTATTCTTGTTGACACAATAGCAATTTTTATTGCTGACGACTTTGCAGTATGATAGCACCAGGCGGATTCAAAATATTTTTATGTAATGTACTTACCAGCATAAATAATGGTGGACAAAAG
Organism: Hyles lineata; assembly: GCA_030180105.1. NCBI lineage: Eukaryota > Metazoa > Arthropoda > Insecta > Lepidoptera > Sphingidae > Hyles > Hyles lineata. The sequence goes on from JARJEE010000030.1 coordinate 406,470, forward strand.
TCCTTTCTCTTCAAGTGGGATCCACTGGCTGACCAGGTGGTGCATGCAGGGATAGATGAAGGCTTGCGTGAACCCTTGGAGGATGCGGCAAACACATACTAGTTTCCAGCCACCCTATAATAATTTAATCTTGTTTAGGCATAAAAAGTTCACTTTTAAACACTGACATCCCTAAGAATTCCTAAGTTCGTCCCTTGAGGAAAATTTTGAAGAATAATAAAGAAATGTGTCTTTTCACTTTAAGACAGTAGAAAAATAATTGTGACCTACAATATAATATTTGTGTTTCTAAATTCTAAAAGACAAAATGAGCACGTCTCGCAAAACACTTAAGTAGATTACAAGTACAGCTTCCTTGAAATTCCATATGTGCTGCGCTACTGTAGTATAAAACTCTATTCATGAAGGCATTAGACTCGCAATAAACAGTCTTTGGAACAGTTATATTGAAAAATCCAAGTCTTTCAGTTTCTTGGAGGATGTTTATTAAAGGAAGCAAGGGAATAGTTTTAACTGGTAAAGTATGTTAGAAACCTCCCATATTATTGGGTATTCTAGAAACCACTAATCACTGATCAGCTTGTGTGTATCAGATTTGGACCAAGCTGGCTTTATTTTATTGAAATTTCCAATAGACGTTATGTGGTCGGTTCAACGTCTACTGTTGCGTACTGTATCAATCAAGAATCGCCCACGTCAATCAATCAGCGCAAGACTCCTCAACGACCAAAATTCGGGCTGAAGCCATAGTCCACCACCAGGGTTGGCGGACTTCACAATTTATACATCATAGATATCGCTTTATCCTGCTAATACAAAATACTCACGATAGAAGCTCCAAGAGGCAACAGCAGTGAGATCAAGGAATTGATGGCTATAGAGAGTGTGATGAGGGGCTTCCCACCGAACTTCCTGGCCAGCTCTCCAGCCGGGACTTGCAGCACCACGTACCCCCAGAAGAACGACGATAGGATGATCGACTGCACCGAGTACGACCAGTCAAAGTACTGGAACAAGGAAGAAACATTAAAGTGGGGGTAATTATAATTAGTCTAATGCTGTAGTCTAATTACTACGTGTATAAGGTACGGTATTTTTTGTATCTTGGTTTGATTAACTGCTTGAACAAGTTTTTTATCTCTCACATATGAGAGACCTACCATCACCAGAAAAGAAACCAGTCTTAAATAATAAAAAAAAAAACCTTAACGAGGCTTTTGGTTTGTGTTTGCGTTTCATAGTAACATTTTTTTGTATTGTATTGTATCAGCCCATATACTTCCCACTGCAGGGCACGGGCCTACTCTTCAATCGAGAGTACTATTCAGAGTGGTTAAGCCATATAGTCCACCACGCTGGCCTAACGCGTGTTGGTGGATTTACATACCATAGAAATTCTTATAAATCGCTATGGCATGCAGGTTTCCTCAGGATATTTTCCTTCACCGTTTCACCACGCACTAGCGTGGTGATTGACTATCAACTCACATGACTCCGAAAAGTCAGAGGTGTGCCCTGGAATTCGAAACCGTGACCACCGTGAACATGTTGGCTGCCGCGTCTGGTCTGTTTACCAAAACGCCACCACGCACTTTTAAAATAAGACTGAGAATTTAATAAAATAAAACTATAACAAATATTTTGTAAATAGAGATGAAGTATGACTTGTCATAATAACTATTTAATTGCTTACAATATGACCAATAAACGAATTTCATTTAATTCCAAATTCCAATTAGTGAAATAATAATACGAATATACTTAATTTGTGTTTAGCATAATTTGTATTTTACAATTTGCAAAAGTAATTGGACTTACTAAATTAAAACACCTGAAAATAAAATGAATACTTTGTACAATGGATTAGCTACGTATTAATTTTAGAAGTTACTATTCTGTATTCACAGATGTTTTCAAAGCAAAAAAAAAAAACTTAATATAAGCACGTGAAAAAATATGATATCTTCAATTCCACTTTATTTTTTTCTTCATTTCGAAGAATGGCAAGACGAGCATGCCATTCACGTGATAGTAATTGGTAAGCGATACGATCGCTCAGGGCAGTAGCGAAACCAAACAACACTATGAATTATAAAGCAATACTTGGAATTCCACTACGTTGGCCATACTGAGACATAGTATTTAAAAGTCTCATTATGTCCAGTAGTTACTGGCTACAATGTTCTTCAAACCAAAACACAACAGTGCATATACACTGCTGTTTGGCGGGAGAAAAATATATTGCTGTGTAATTTGAATAATTAAACCATTAACGAGAATTTGGTATATCTCGTTTGTGGATGCTCTGTTTAGACTTAAACTAATGTCATCAGTTCTTGTTATGCTAGTATAAAAATAAATATTATTATTATTATATAATACGATTGTGTGCATCAACATATTCATTGAAGACGAACAAGTTATTACATCGGAAAGTTTTCGACGATATGCAATATCAGTCAACGGCCCGCGGTTCAAACGAGCGGCTCGTAAAAATTATCTGTCAGTTATAATGAGAAGATATTCGCAAATTAGTGTAATTGTACTATCTATTGTGTGGGGTCATGATTTATAGTTTTTCTGAGAAAATGATCGTGAGAATAATAAGTTTAAAATAAAAAATATTGCGTAGTATTCTTGGGGACAGGTATAAGTTTCAGTTATTGTTTTAACGTATTTGTTTAGACAAGATGAGTAATTCACTAGCTTGTTTCTAAGCGCCAGGAATCTCATAAAAGAACATCACCACTCAGGAATAATTAACAGTATTTTAATAATATTAATTAATTTGGATACCATTCAAGTATTTTAATGTGTCATACTATGTAGTCTTTTTTAGTATGTTTTAGTAGTTTACGAAGTAACGTAATACTATTTAGCAAATTAAAGAAGAATTTCTTTAAAAAAAATTCTAGCAAACTTAAACTTCAATTTTGGGACACCTTTACAGCAATTTTTGAGGGAATAAACACAACTTATCGTTTAATTTATTTTTACACCCATTATCTTTAGATTTGATTTGAGGTCGTGATGTGCCATTCAAGTTTTTATTGCTTGGGTTATCGCGCGACCTCTCAACAGAATAAACTCAACTATGGAATGTTTTACTTCATTAATTATAAATTACTATTTATCGCGCGCTCGGCAGTTTAGCTGCGGTTATAATGGGAGAGATCAGGAGGTTAAAGGAGGTTGAATGTAAATTTATTTGAGGGAAAAATCCTTTGTTCGTCTTCTTGCTATATTGGTATACTTAACGCGCGGCGTGAAATGTCTTTTGCATGTTTTTTTTTATATTTAAAATTACAAATTCCCCTGATGGTAATTTTACTTTAGTCTATGGGTCGAGAATGCCCTACTACCAATTAAAGACAGCCACCAAAAATAGATCGCCTGTCCCTTTTTTATTGCGATGGTTGGCGATACGATTAAGCCATTCGTCTGATGGTATTCGATACCACGGCTCATGGACAGTCGCAACCGGTAGCAACCCAAGCAATACAATAATCTATGGTAATGCTTGGCGTTCCACTGCGATCGTTATACTGAGACATAAGTTGCTAAGGCTCGTTATATCCAGTTGTGTTGTTGTTGTAATGTTCTTCTAACCAGAACGCAACAGTGTATTAACGCTGCTATTTGTCGAGAGATACAAACATTGTGATGGTATCCACCTAAGCAGCTTTTCATATATGAGAGACCTACCACCAGTAAATGAACGTTGAACCTGTTAAAACAGTAGTCAATATGTAATTTCGGCAAGATCATGTGTATTCAACTAAAACTGAGGACTGATATTATAAATGTTTTAAACCCATATCTATACAAAAAATAGAGTATTACTTTACTGCTGAATCATTCAAGTTTTTCGAATCCAGCGTAGACGCTCAAAAAACTGATAAAAGAGAATTTACATAGTAACAAAAACATGTTATTATGGTACCTATTTCATTAATACTGACTTGCATGAGTGCTTAATTCTATAAACAAAAAGATAAGGATATCGCAAAAAAAAAAAATTAAACAAAGAAGGTTTGAAAGCACATATTTAATGCAATCACTGTAACATTTCGGGATTAATTTGCGGAGATCTCATAGAAAAACAATGTTTAGCAACATGGTTGTGTAAGCCACAAGCATTTGTTTCGAGTCTGGGTATAAGGAGACCGAAAAGTCTCGTAAGTCCCGATACCTACGACAACACTCGATCTTAGTGTGGGATCCTGACTCCATATTAAGATAGTCCTGACTGTGTATGTGACTGTTGGATGTATTTTTATTGATTTTTTTATTATAAAGGGTTGTAAAGTGTAGTTAAGATAGTGAAATAACACCTGTGATGGGTACTAAATTCGGTAAAAAAGTAATTACTTTCTTAATATTAGTAGTTTACAAAGAGATTAAGCCTTTAACCGAGTTAACCTAGACCAAGTTTAAGGACATCACATTGCTTTGAAATTAATTAATAAATCTCAGGGATATTGAGATTTCTGTACAATAATCTTCTTTAATATTAATATGAGCGCAAATTTGCATACACCATACATGCATACTGATTAAATGAACTAAGAAAGGTCATAATAATAGGGTCCAATGGAAACCTTTAGTGGTCCAACGTTTCACTGAATCCTACTTCTAAAAATGATGTCACCCAGCTCAAAAACGTCATAACCCACGCAAATAAGTCCATGAATGGAAAGTTTGCGAAGTCATTCGGTCAGCTTCTGTGACATCAAGAGACCCGCCCCCGAAGATAACTGTGTTTACATACGCACGTACATATCGTTTTGTATATACGTAATATTAACGCATATCGATACTCGTGGCCCATTTACGCATTTGTTACGCAAATTGAGGGTGTGCGGTTATGACCGTGACTTTAAGAAGATTTTACTATCAAGTGAATATATTTACACATTTTGGATCCACATTTTATAGATGTAGGATTTGAATGTTATGAAGAAAGATGAGTAGGAGAAAACGTTAGACAAATGACTGGTATGGAACGTAATTTATGTAAAAAAGATAATGAATAAAAGAACTAAAGATGGAAAGAGTTAGAAGATAAATGATTAAGATGTCTAAGAATGAAAGGACTGAAGAGCAGGGAACGGATGGAAGACTATGGAAGACGTTTAAGAACACAAATAAAGACGCAATATGAGAGGAATTAAACAAGGCGATATGATATTGACGATCATCTGAACAATCTTCTAATGTGACCCGAGATGGCACTATTGCCACATACATTTTGGAAGTGGCAGAGCCACGCTGTTGTCAGGCATGACTCAGCATGAGAGGGCAGATTCGTCCGAGGCGGTACCACTGTCTCATAGGAAATCGTGAAAGGCTGGCTTTGCTGTTGCGTTTCGTTCGATGGGTGACATTGCCGGATGCCCAATACAAAATTTCTTTCCATCCTTTTTCCTTTATTTATTTTTAGATATTTATTTATTTATTTATTTAGAGGTGTGCCCCGGGATTTGAATACGCAACCACCGTGAATATGTTGGCAGGCACGGTTGGTCGGTTACGCACAGGGGTGGTAAAATTGTCTCATCGTAAACCTATGTGAATTAAATCTTTACTGTGGCGGTTAGTGGTAAGTGTCATGGCCCAAGATCCAAAAGCCGGGAGAAACGAAGCTCAATTAATGTTTGAACGTCCGACGTCCGAAGTAATTTATAAGCTTTCCACTTCTCGAAAACAATAGTATTGTCTATGACACTTATTCCGAACTTAGTCTATGGTTACGACGTACGATAGAATATTCGAACATTTTGTAGTCTCAAACACATTTATACAGTTTTATACACAACATTCGTATATTCGAATTTCGTTTCGGATCGTAGGGGAACTCCCTGGGTAGTAAGATCTATTTGAATAGTGACCATGCTGATATCCCTTATAGTAATCAAATTGATTTGGATAAAGTTTTATGGAAAGCTTGGGATTATCTCAGGGAATTAGAAGGGGAATTATCTTAAACAATAAGTATAATAAACGTGATGGTTTCAATCACGCGACGACTTATACCAAGTGCGTGTATTATAATTATTGATATGATGTATTTAACGACTATTTCCTGCGCATTTCCTCGATAAACTTGATAAGAAGGTCTTCTGACGAGGTCGAAAGATAGATACATATTATTTAGTTGCATTAAGTTCTTCTAAACTAATATTGTGAAAAGGAAAGACTTGGTTCTTTGCATTGAATTTAATTTCATTTATTTTATTGCATTGGCTTTGAAATTAGTGGACTTATTTGAAAAAAATAAAAAAAAACTATTAGAATCCCACTTTACCCCTGATAAATATTGGCTATAGATCGAATATTTTATTGTAAATAATAGGTTATATTTTAGATTTCGTATAAAATATTCATATAAAATAATTGGTATCGTCATCGGCGACTAACATCTATGAGACATGATTAAGAACCGATTGGTGGAGATTTTAGGTTTGAAAAGTGAACCTTCGTTTTGCATATTTTACTCTTCATCGTCCATAAATGTGAAGAATACTGTAGTAATGGCCCCAATTAAATAAAATAGAATCATAAAAAAGTCGAGTTAGGACTTAAAAACTCGACACTCACTTAGCAGGTGATTTATTTTATAATTTATGCCAAAACAATTAAAAATTGGAAGCTAGTAAAGTGAGCTATTGTTATTTTATTATAAAAATATTATTACAAAATATTCAATAATTGTTATGATAATGAATTAAAAGAAACAACCTGTGGAAACACCCAATACAAACCATGGGTATATGCCAATATTGCTACTAAACATTATGATAATTAAATAATGTTTATTATAAACATAATTTGACAATAGTCAACAACAATTTAACAGTCTTCTTCGTGACTTTAATGCTATAATTGAATATGGTTACGTTTGAGATCTCTGATGTCAATAACCCACACGAAGCATTTTAACTTTTTATCTAATCTAGTTTTTATGCTGGATAGATGTCCGATATGTAAGATCAAGATTAATGATATAATGGTACATGTCATAACAAAAATTAACATGTGAACCGAAGAATAAGATATTGTATTTTATCACAAAGTAACGGTTCTTTAGATATATCGCTCAAAATAGTCAATTTTGCACGGAAAAAATTGTGAGAAAAGTAGTAGTTATTTTATTTTCCTCGTCTTATTTTCATAAGATAAGATAGGAAAAGACTAAGGCAAGACATTTATTATAATATGAAGTGAAGTTAAATAAATATATGAACTCCAAATGTACGGGCTGTTCAATACACATTTCTTATGTCTATAACATTTTGAGATATTTAATGTCATGAAATTGTGGTTGGTACTAATGGCATCTGTCTCCATCGTATGAAAACATAATGTATCGTACAACTTATACATAATGCTGCTGGCCAAGTCGATCTATTTATTTAAAACGTAAAGAATTGTTAATATTGATATGGTAATAACTTACGTAATAACTTTATACAGAAATACCCTTAAATAAATCAATCGACTTGGTATTACATATGTATATGGATCTCACAACTTTTTGCAGTAGAAAACCTGAGCTGCGAGACTTGGAATTTTTTTACAGGATGTTTTTGATGGGATCTTACGTCTTTTTGTAGAGTTCTACTTTTTTCCTTTTCGGTACTTTTTACTTCTAGAATATCACTAACGATTTTTCTTAAAGCCTCTGCCTTATGGCTTTTGATTATTAATGTTCTTTCTTTCATGGTAATTGATTGATATTTTCGAGCTATTTAGTCTACTATTTATTTGCAAGTTTTTTTAGAGGTATGTTGTACAATTTCATGGGCTGAATACACCCTTTTCCTCTCTGTACCCCCTTCTGTTATGCCTGATATATATAGATACCTATCCACAACTATGATTCCATTATATACGGGTACAATAATTCATTAACTGCAAATGTAACTTTGTAATCCTATACATTTATATGGGATTACAAAGTTATTCACGCAGTTGGTCTATCTAGAAAACTAGACACAAATTATGAAATATTTGAATTTTCCCTTACTTTAGACACTAAACACTAATTATATTCTAAATTTGAAGGTTCTATGTCTGCTAGAAGTGCCTTAGACTTTTGATGAGCGGTCAGTCAGTGAGTGACAAAATTAAGAAAGTTTGACTAGTTACAATTCTTGAACTACTGGTTCAAATTGAATGAAATTTTAAATATACCGTGTTTACACAATGCCCGCTTAGGCTTAAAATTCAGGCTTCATGCTTTAGCCACAACGAAGTTATAGGGGGTTGAAAATGGTCTGAATTGCTTCGAGAAAAGGATGTTACGGCCTATAGCTCGACTTGGAGGGGGCTCGGCCGCGCCCCCAGATACAACTTTTCATTCATATTTCAGCATGATTTGGATTTTGCGATGTGCCTGACATAAACCCTTTCAAGAGTTCTTTTACTGTACCACCCTGGTCCTATATGATAGAAAATCTTCATTTATCATAAAAAATCTTGTTGAAATCCTTCCTCGCTTTTCTTCCTCCTGAAATTTTTCGTCTTAGCAAGCGAGAATTAATGAAGCATGCACATACGTGTGAAATAATATCATTAGTAATTGTTTTTCATGTTTTGGTTGTTTGTAAGAGATCCCTCATAGCGAGAAAACGATCAATTGTTCACTTATTTGTAAGGTTCTGTTTTAATTTTTCTGTACTTTGTGGGGCTCAGTAGTGTCGTTTATTAGTATTTGTAACTTGGGAAAGTCAATGGTGTGTGCACGATGGATACAAATACGTATTGTGACTTCATGATTAGGTGTAAAATTATCTCAACAGCTTGTTTTATCTACTCGACTGGGATTAGGGAACTTATGTGGATAAATTTGTTTATATGTTGTAAAGTAGTTTGAAATCTATATATACATATAAATGTAAATATTTTGTTAGCTTGAAACCGCTGATCTTAATAACTACTCGTTTGAATTTGCAATTAATTTTATGTTGGATACCTCACTTATCGAGAAATTCTATAACATAACATCACGCTATGACCAACAGTAGCGGAGTAGTTATAAATAACGTTGCAATAACGCGGAAAATGTATACTTCTTCTGAGAGCTTTTGAGAGCACTGCGTACTGTTAACTCTTGAGGTATATCATGTGTTACGTAATTGTTCTTAGTAAAAAGTTGTCACTTTTCAGTTTAGCTACTAAATCAATTAAGTAAAAGATCTTTAACAAAAATCCGTAACTAAATTCCCAACTATATTAATGGAAGATAATTAAGTCGATTAATTTCTAGCTTATCTCAAAATAGATTTTAAAATTACATCTAAAATATAATTCTTACATATTTTTTTCTTATAATTTTAATTATCTTACACAGCTGGTTGATAAGGCCTGGCAGCGACCTCTGGTGTGTAACATTATCAAACAGATTTTTCGCCTAATTATTTTTATTCGCTTGATAAACAAAGGTCGTGGACAAAACAAATTTTACGATCCATAGGTATAAGGTGCGCAGTTATAAATAAAGTTATCTTAATTCTCAGTGCTGATAGTAAAATGTATTTTTTTTAGCTTAATCAGAGGGGATCAATGGTGGTAGGTCTCTCATATGTGAGAGGCCACAGTTCACAAGAGATCGACGTAAAGTGACAGCTTTGCTACCGTTCGTTCGGTTCGTGGGATTACCGGATGGCCAATACCCCTTTCCTCCTCCTATCCTTTTTACTTCCCACTCCCCTCCCGATTTGATGGGCTGGCAACACATCTCATCTCATCATCTAAGATCCAAACCTTGTGGATGTTCATGGGCAGTGATCACTTAACATTGGGTGACTTGTTTGCTCGTTTGCTGGATCTAAAGCAAATAAAAAATCTACAAAGATGTTAAGTTCCACCACACTCAGACTCAAATCTTGAATGAAACACAAGCTCTCGGCGATAATCGTAACCACCTCTTATTTAACAACCCGCGTGTCTAATATTTTTTTATTTCTGTGAATGGTGAGACGTGCATGCCGTTCGCCTGATAGCCAACAACATTTTGAATTACAAATACAATGCTTGGCATTCCACTGCGTTCGCCATCCTGAGACATAAGATGTTAAGTCTCAATATGTCCATTAGTTACTCTGGCTACATTGTCCTTCAATCCGAAACACAACAATGCATTTACACTGCTGTTTGTAGACATTGGGTCGGTACCTACTTAGATGGCCTCTCACATATGAGAGACCTACCACCAGTTTATCCAACTTCATGGGAGGCAGCCGTATCTAATACCCACTTGAGACTACTATGGGGTCGCATCAACAAATGTACTTCTGAAAATGTCTATCATTACTTTTGTCTTATCATTTACTGATAATGCACGTCACCATTCAAAATATTTTGATGTTTTTATCGAGCCTTCCATATTTTGTTTGGGATGTGAGATATAACAATTATATCACGATAGTATTTTAGGAAAAACAAAACTATCGTAATAATTTTACCGTGTGGTGTCTTTGGCGTCGTGGCGCGGCCTCTTATTTTACAGACGCCGGCTGTGAAACAAGAGGCCGCGGGTTCGATTCCCGCACCGAGACAAATGTTTGTTTCGGTTGTGCGTGTATGCAAGACCAAGAAGTCTCTCTTAGTTCCTGATACTCACTCCACAAACTTGTATCTTAGTGTGGGTTAGAACTATTTATGTATGGGTATATTATTAGAATATATTTATATTCAATAAAATACATTCGTGGCCACTGCCAACACAGCACGTGGTGGGCTGCTGATAACTGGTGTTGCATTATGAATAAATTCATGTAATCAGCAATGAATGGCGAGACGAGCATGTCATACACTTGATGGTAAGCGATACGACCGCGCATGGACAGTAGCAAAACCAAAAAACACCAATGAAGTACAAAGTAATGCTTGGCATTCCACTACGCTTGTTATCCTGAGATATAAGATCTGTATTAGCCCATATACGTCCCACTGCAGGGCACGGGCCTACTCTACAATCGACAGTACGATTAAGAGTGGTTAGGCCATATAGTCCACCACGCTGGCCTAATGCGTGTTGGCAGAATTTACATACCATAGAAATGCTTATAAACCGCTATGGTATGCAGGTTTCCTCACGATGTTTTCCTTCGCCGTTTTAGTGCGTGGGGATTGACTATTAAGTATCAATACACACTTGACTCCGAAAAGTCAGAGGTGTGCCCTGGGATTTGAACCCGCGACCACCGTGAACATGTTGGCAGCCGCGTCCGGTCCGTTTACCAACAGGCCACCACGCACTTAAGATATAAGATGTTAAGTATCAATATGTAGTTACTCTGGCTGCAACTTCCTTCAAACCGGAACACAATAGTGCATTTACTCTGTTGTTTGGCGGAAGAAATAGACATTTATAATAGACCACAAAATATTTGTCTTGATTAGTGATGTCTTCTGTTTTTCAGTTGATTTCATATCTTCTGTTCTATGGATATTTTATATAGTTAACGTGTTCAAGGTTTTATTATTGTTTAATGTTTTATTAGAGTAATTACAATGAGGTTATCGCCATTTCAAACAAATGTTCGAATTTATTTATTTGTAAAACTTGAATTTACGTATGGTGTTGATTTTATGTACTCCTTTTTTTGTTATTGTTAATTATGTGTTTTAGTGTTTCACAACTCGATATAGGTCCCCTTCTTTATATCGCTGCTTTAATTTGATAGTGACACATAACTAAATGTAATTTTTATGATAATGTTACCATTTAACACAAATTAATCTAAAATATCATGTGAATAAAACATATATTTTTGATAGATTATTACGTTGATTTAAGCAACTTTCAAAGAGTTGACAATATTAAAATAAAATGTATAAATAATTACTTCTTTTGTTTTATTTTAACTGCTCCCCTGAAAATTTTTGTTTTTGAGTTCATTTTTGAGATATGTCGCTATCAAATTAAAGCAGCGATATATTATTGTTTGTGCAGTTTCACAAAAGTTTAAAAACTTTATAACTGAAAACGTTTCAAAATAAGATCTACAAGGATCTACAAGATTAAGCATTTCATATGACGTAGTATATGTTATCCTAATAGCTAACACACGTAACGATATAATTGTGCAAGTTTGAGTTTTCACCAATATAATTGAACGTGAGTGGTCTAAACTCCGATTCGAGACCGGTGCAACCTCGCGTTTGCTCAAACTTGTTCTTGCAGCCAAGAACTGATTGCATATAGAATTAATGAAGTACTTACCCCAGGCTTCCTCTCATCCGTCATATCCACGATCGCCATGCTCATATTGACCCTCATGGTGAAGGCTAGCAACATCCCGAAGAACAACATGACGGTCTGCACGTGACGGATGCCGAAGCCCTCTGAAATACAAAACGAACATTCAGTATCATTGTAAACTTTGCAAACACATAAACACAGACTTCATGCATTGGCATCCTCCGTGGGCAGTTGGTTAGACCCGTGAAACGTGAGGCCGCAGGTTCAATTTCTGTACCGAAACAAATATTTGAGTGATCCACACGTATTTGTTTCGGGTCTGGGTGTTTGTGAGACCGAAAATTCTCTCGTAGTTTTTGTTACGCCACAATACTCGATCTTAGTGTGGGATCAGGACTATTTATGTGACTGTTGTGCATTTATTTATTGTAATCTCTAAAGTGAGCACAATCCCTCTGAATATTTTAATCGTGAATATGAGTATTATTTTGCTTAATAATTATTTTCGCTACTCAACCGATCATATTGACATTATGCTGATAGGTTGTTTGGAGTACAAGAAACGACACAAGACACTTTCATTCAGAGAGTGGGATTATGGCAATGAGGAAGTTAATACAATGATAGTCGCTCGCAATGGGATGATGGAAGAATGGTAGTGTGACGGAAAATCCAAAGCGATGGTCCTGTTATATCTTGATAATTCGATTTCCCATCACTGTTCTACTCGTTTCGCGCTAAAATGTAGCATTCGAAAAAGAATCTTTTTTCATTAGCCACAAGCCACAACATATTATTATTATGTTACATCTCAGAACTATAATACTATCGACGTAAATACTATCCAATGTACTAACAACATTGTGTGTAGTTTAAGAAATAAATAAACAAGTTTGACATGTGCAAGAACATTTCCAGAGGTTAATTTATCATCACAGTCAGTCTTAATGATGTTAAATTTATTGCCACATTCTAACCTTCACCATGTAATGTGCTATTCTTTAACTGATAACAAGTGCCCAATTTCCCTTTCATCTTACTAATGACCAGGGATTTCCATAAACTTAAATGTAACTACCATGACAGAGATTTATTTATTTATTGTTTTTCTGTAACACAATGTAATTGACATGTGACTTTCAAGCGAGCGTGGATAGGCGAATCTGAAACAATGAGGAATAGCGAAAAATAGTAAAGTAGTTCCGAGCGCGATTCTGATAAAAACTAAAACTGCATATTTGAATTTTTGATAAATCATTATTCCTATGATGAATTGCAAAAGATGATATAAAAAAAAACTTATGCTGTATTATCCTACCATTCGATTATGTTACAACTCCATTCAGTATTTTTCGTAATTCCTCATAGTTTTGGAATTGACCATCCTCGACCATTTGAAAAATTCAGCGTTAAATTTAAAGGTTTATTTTGAAATAATTCTTCGGATTGGTTGCGTAGCTTGATTAAAATTTAAGCCTTTTCTTATAATGATACTGTAATGTGACTATCAAACTACCTGGTGAAGGCTTATGTTAATCATTTAGTTTTCTACGGTAAATGGCAGCTAGAAGAGATTGTAGTAAATGACTAACACTTGATGGTAGGCGCAATGTTGCTATGTATTGTAACAACTGGTAATAGAGATTATATCGATGGAGAGCATTCTTGCTGTTATACAGCACTTTTTTTTCACACTAGCACGGCATAGCGACTGCACTGCACCTGATGGTAAGCGCAAAAGCCGTCCAGGCACAGTATCGAATGGCATCAGATGGCGGTCCCATACCATTCGATACAATTATGCCGGCCTGCTAAGATGCTTCTTAACGGCTGCGGAAGGATGGAACATGCGTGTCGGCAAACTATTCCGAAGCTTGTCGGTGCGGCACAAAAACAATTTGCGAACCTGTTGGGTGTTGCCGAGGTGGTTTGGCAAATCAAGCTATGGCTTCGCAAGCTAGCACGCGTGGTTCGCTTTAGGAATGGAGAGGAGAGAACCAAATTTTACAATTCCTCAGAGCATTCACCGTATGAAATAAATATAGGTATATGTTAAATAGGATGTACGAATGTAAAGGCAGCAATGGGGTGTGCCGTAATCCCATCATGCGTGAATCTGTAGTCTTTAGACCTTAATGGATTGAAAGAGTCATGCATGAGTTGTCTTCTTTGCTATAATTGTGTTTTTCGATTGAAACAATTATTGCAAACTAAGCACAGTACAATTTTCGTATTTTTAAATGTTATATTAAAATAGAACTCTTATGGCATATTGGTTCAAAGTTAAGTTGCGGTTACTAGTGTTGACAAAAGGAACATTTGTTTAAATGGATCGCCAAGGCTGAATAGTTCAAATATTTGACGGTAGTAAATAGTAATAGGCGAAACGAATAGTGATGAATTCCTATATAGTGTAATATTGTCTATGGTGATGAATATTTAATCGCGTTATTATGGTTTTATGAGCAGGTATTTTATTCACATTACATGCAATATTTCATATTATTATTTAATGATAATATGATTCATATATAAGCGCTTTGTGTTATTATGTATGTTATTTGTGTGGTGTACAATAAAGTATTTATAAATAAAATAAACAAAATAATAAAAAGTTTCACCATTCTTAATTGAATGTTTAGTTAACGTCTGTCTTTCAGTTTGTGTATTTCTAATTATCTTAAAATAAAAATAACATTGGCAATTTTAGTATTTCTTTGAAAAATATAAATAATTAATAGAAGACAAAAATAGAAAAAAAAATATTATTTTTCAATTAATATTACTCTTATGAATAAAACAAAAATAACTTCACCAAAACAAACACCAATCCATGAATATCAACAGCATGATACACTGAATTCACTCAAAAATACTAACTTGGCCTGACATTTTTCACTTCGGACACGACACCCATTTTTATGTTTTTTTTTATTTCGAGCCTTTACACCGTGCTGTCATGTCACTGCGCCGGTCGTCCCTCCGCACAGATCGTCGTGAAGTGAATCGATGCTAATCTCTGTGGACGCGAAATACACTCCCACAAAACAGAAAAACTGTGGAGTAGCTCGATATGTTTTTATTAGATAAAAATAATAAATACACTTTACAGTTACATTCTATATTTTGCCACGGGTATCAGGAACTACATGAAACAGCACAAATAATTTCCGGTGTCACGACACAAACATTTTTCTTTATTCTATCTTCTCTTTTTTCCTTTCCTATCCAACCATTACCCTCTATTTCTATATATTGTTCTTTCCACTCCATCCAAAGATTGTCTGGAAGAGATCGCCGCCGTTAGCGATAAGACTGCTACTAAACTTGTACTACCGATAATTTGTATTTGAACCTGTTACTGTAATTTTTTTTTTTGGTCTTTTTAATTGTGTACAATAAAGTATTAAATAATAATAATAAATAAACATTTGTCTCGGTGAGGGAATCAAACACATTTCAATCAACTCCAAAAGCTTTTTAAAAATATAATACAAACATCTGTTTTATAGGTTTCGATTAATCGATCTATAATACACATGGGCTGAAAAGTCCCGTGCCTAACAAAGAAAACACAGATTTTTTGGTTCAAAATTAGCTTAATTCATCAACGTAATCTCCATCAAGAGCAACGCAATCATTTCAGTGCCCCTCTAAAATTTCAATACCACTTTTGTAGAACGATTTATCTTTTGCCTCAAAATAGGACTCAGTTTCAGCGATAACCTCTTCATTCGTGCGAAATTTCTTACCGGCGAGCATTTTTTTCAGGTCTGCGAACAGCCAGTAGACACTGGGAGCCAAATCTGGCGAATACGGTGGATGTGGGAGCAATTCGAAGTTCAATTCATGTAGTTTTGCCATTATTTTGATTGACTTGTGACACGGTGCGTTGTCTTGATGAAACAATTTTTTTTCTTTGCCATATGCGGTCGTTTCTTTGCAATTTCGGCCTTCAAACGCTCCAATAACGCTATATAATTTTCACTGTTAATGGTATTTCTTTTCTCAAGATAGTCGATGAATATTACACTACGCACATCCCAGAATACCGAGGCCATAACCTTTCCTGGCGGTTGTTGTGCTTTCGGGCGCTTTGGACGAGGTTCACCAGTTGCTGTCCACTCAGATGACGATCGTTTTGATTCCGGAGTGAAGTGATGGATACATGTTTCATCTATTGTCACATATCGGCGCAAAAATTCCGGTTTGTTACGTTTAAACATGGCCTAACACTGCTCAGAATCATCAACACGTTCTCGTTTTTGGTCAACAGTGAGCAAACACGGCACCCACTTTGAACAGAGCTTTCTCATAGTCAAATGCTCATGCAATATAAAGCTAACACGTTCTTTTGATATCTTTACGATGTCAGCTAACTCACGCAACTTTACTTTTCGATCATTCAAAACGATTTTGTGTTTTTTTTTATGTTTTCTGGTATTACCGCCTCATTTGGACGTCCACTGCGTTCTGCATCATCGGTATCTCTACGACCACATTTGAAGTCAGCAAATCCACGTTTTATTGTTGTTTCTGATAGAGCGGAGTCCCCATAACACTTTTCAAGCCATTGCTTCGCTTGAACGGTATTTTTTCCCATCAAGAAGCAGTGTAAAACTAAAACACGAAATTGATTTTGATCCATTGTTTTGAAAATAATAAAAGTAGCGTCATTATTAGCACAATAACTCACAAACTAATGAATAGAATATCATGATATTTTAACAGCTGTCTTTTGAATGATAGTATTAGTTGAAAAAAGGTGACTGCAATAAAACTAGCACCGTATATGTGTTAGGCCCGGGACTTTTCAGCCCATGTAATACTTATAATTTTGAACTAAACTTATCGATTATGCGTTATGTGTAAAAATCGTCGCCCTCATCAATTCTGACTGGTTATATCAAACAAATCTTGAAGAAATATTAATACATTTTTCCTTCATTATATTTATAATATGAAATGTTCTATAGTTTGTGTAGCTATTCTAAAATATAAGCAGTAGTCTGGTAAAAATTCTCACGTTAAACTCGCGTATTTTTAGTGTTGTTTCGAAACACCTAGTGGCCTTGATAGTTCCCGCTTTAGAATTGTTGTGTTTGCTCTGTTGCAATACTACAATTCCTGTGTTCGTTTGTCGCTCTAATATTTTCTTTGATCCTGGAGGTATAAGCTAGTTTAACAACCCACTATAATGTAGTAGAATGTATGTAACGTGTACAAAAATGATTTCAATTCATAGTTGTTTTATGAAGTCGCATAAATACATTTATTCCTCTGCTAATTCCTTGTCCAAGACCAGAGGCATACTTATTACCTATAGGCTTATTTTTGTATACCAAATTGATGATGTGACTGCATTGTATGTATTGATAAATGCAGTTAAGTTTAAATGAAAATATGTCTTTAAGCTCTTTCTTAAATTTGTCTCTAATTGTTATCTCCTTTTCACTAAACAAAATTTTGTGGGTAGTTTTAAACAGCGGGAACTAAACACCATTAGATAAAGTAATGCTTAGTACAACAAAAAAATCTAAAATTTTAAATTAAGTATTAGAAATAAATAGCTACAATAATGACTCTACGGCAGTCGCACGTCCATACAATTGCACAAAACAAAATACATTAACTCACTATGTTTAATAATATTACAATATATACAGTGAGAAGCTGTTATTAATGTTTTAGTTTCCTGTCTTATTATTCCTACTTCCATGAACGCATTGGAAGAAATTAATTATAACAGCTCTTAAAATTTACATATGGCTTTCATGACGTAAGTGTAAGTATGATTTGGAAATTACCAATTATGTAGTCTGTTAGTGTCATATTTTTAGATATATTACCTTTGACTAGTCACTAAAAAGTGAGAAGTTAGTATTTATGAAAATCGAGAGCAATTGAGGCTTAATTTTTATTTTATTTCCCATGTTTATTATTGTACCCGCTGAGGATAGCATTACAGGCATTATTAAGTTAAGCTGTCTGAGTGCTATCAAGTTGTGCAGTTAGTCATTATCAGTTCTTTATATGCTATATGGAATCCTGAAACTCATTAAAAATACTTGCTAATAATGCGTTAGGTTTACAACGGACCACTACTTATACCCGCGCCAAACCGAATCAAATTGATACTAATTTTATTTAATCTATGCTAACATATGTAAGTGTAAAAGTTACTCTGTTTGTTACTTTCCATGACTGAATCGTTATTAATACAAAATATAATTTAAATATCGCTCAATAGATATTAATTGGGCAAGCATTAAGTCTGGTAACTGTAGAAGGGAAAAAAGGGCTTAAAACATTTTGACGCATTAAAAGTAACAGTGACAGCCTCCGTGGCGCAGTTGGTTAGACGCCGCCTGTGAAACGAGAGGTCGCGGGTTCGATCCCCGCACCGAGAGAAATGTTTGTGCGGCCCACAAATATTTCTTCCGGGTCTGGGTGTTTGTGAGACCGAAAAATTTCTCGTAGTTCCTGATACCCACGACACAAAACTCGATCTTAATGTGGGGTCAGGACTATGTATGTGACTGTTGGGTGTTATTTATTTATAAAAAGTTATTTACATTAGCAATTTAGTTAAAACCAGACTGACCGATCGTAATAAGTTATTTTAATGAATGTCCATAAAAGAAAAATAGATTCACCCAATTATTATAGTTGATTCATAGAATTCGTTCAAAAAACGACAGCAGTATCTTAATATTGATACAGCTAATGTCCAAACAGAATTGTCTCTACACTCTAGAGGCTTTTGAACTTTGAGCGGGAGCATTAACGTTTGTTGTGACATTGTGTGATATTGACAACATGGTAGGTATAAATAAATTCATAATTATAATCAGTATTTTTTATAGCAATAAATGGCGAGACGAGCATGCAATTCGCGTGATAGTAGGCGATACGATCGCTCATGGACAGTAGCAAAACCAAACAAAACCATGAATAACCAAGTAATGCTTAACATCTCACTGCGCTCGCTATCCTGAATCATAAGAAGTTAAGTCTCAATATATGCAGTAGTTAGTCTGGCTAAAATGTCTTTCAAACCGTAAAACAACAGTACTGTTTTTTGGCGGGAAATACAAATATTATGGTGGTACTCAGACGGCCCCTCACATATGAGAGACCTACCAGTACCATTAAATTATTCTATAATTCCTTCTTGGGAGTGTTGCATAAATTGATAGAACCACACTATTGTTATCTAGGATTATGGTTGAAATGAGGCCAACAAGGAAAACGCAAACCTCTGTAGAACTAGATAACATTAATCCTGTTGATAGAAAAACACTTAAAATTTCCAGTTATGTCCACTCAAATGCCTCGCGTATCTGAAATTTGACAAATTGTTACAGGCAGATAAACATTATCTTGGGGTTATCACGCCGCAGGGGCGCGAACATATAAACAGAAATTCGCGATTATGCACACTTAACGTAGTCCTTATTGCTATGCAATTAAGAGCTATAATTAAAACGTGATAAGCCCTGTCATTGACTGATGCTGTATATAGAAGACACGCGTGTCTCAAAGTATAAAGGTTGTGAGTTAGGTGACAGTGGAAGGTTAGGAATAATTACTATTACATTCTTCTTCGTTCTTCATTGGCGGTAGGTCTCTCATATGTAAGAGGCCGCGTGTGTATCACCGTAATAGCTAATTCTCCCGCCAAACAGCAGTGTCAATGCATTTATGTATTTCGGTTTCAAGGAAATTGTATCCAAGGTAACTACTGGACACATTGAGAGTTAACATCTTATGTCTCAGGAGGGCGAGCGCAGTGAAATGCCAAGCATTGTTAGTCACGGTGTTGTTTGGTTTTGCTACTGTTAATGAGCGATCGTATCGTTTACCAGTTACCATCAGACCAATGGCATGCTCCTCTCGTCATTTAATGCAACAAAAAAACGTGCAGGTAAAGATCACCGCATCTTTCTCTATATCTTTGCAACAAGAAATCCACTACTGGGGATTGATCTCCCGCGATGATTTCCGTAGACACATAACGGCTTTTGGATTTACACAATTGTTACAAATTGTAATAACTATTTTGAACCGACTTGAAAAAAAGGAGGAAGTTCTCAATTCGTCGGAATCTTTATTTTTTTTATATGTGTACACCGATTACTCGAAGACCCATGAACCGAATTGGAAAAACCTTATTTTTTTTTACTTTTTTAATAATTGTAGAATAAAATTAGTTAAATTGTAAGTGACTGTCACTGAGCGGATGACTAACATAAATAATAATAACCATAACGTGACCACGAAAGCTTTAAAGTAATCGAAACGTCGGGAAGTTAAAAATGTATATTTTTTTGGTTTAAACTATAAAGGATATAATTAAGCCGTACATTGATCAGTCTGTATCACAGAGAATATTTGATATTTAAATATGTCTGTACCAGATGTAAAAATGTATCACGTTCTAGTAATAAGAAAAACACGCTGCATTTTGCTATACTTTTGGAACTTTTATGTTACAGACTTGACAAGGTTATCATGTCTGGACAACATTGATAAATAACACCATCTGTACGAATTTAATACCTCTGGCAATATTTGTTCTGGACGCAAGACACAAAATAACATATTGAAAATATTCTTCAGAAATCTACTAGCGAATATACAATGTCTCGACCAAACTAATAGAATCCAAATCTCATATTTCTGATACGAGTACAATAAGTCATATTTTTACGACTCCAGTATGAACGCAAGTGGGATAGAATATTATTACTTTACGTCACATTTTCAGGCTGATTCATTGTATCATGACCAAGAAAAACCCTTCTTTTCATTCATCAGCCTTAAAAGCTGAAATCAAAATTACATAAACTAAATACTTACTTAAATATTACGATATCTTTAAAGTTAAAAAATATATATTTACAAGTCTAATAGTACAAAAGCTGATTTTCATAATAGTTTTAAGGCAACTAATCGTATCAAAAAGTGTTTCCTTGGTAATCAGACACTTTTGATGGTGCTCTCAACTTGTCAGAGATATTGAAGCTTACTTTACTTAAATTAAAAGCCACCACGATTCAAACTTCATTATATCGTGTTATTTGTTATGTGTTGTTTTAAGTGTTTTAGTTCTTAGACGTTATACACAACAAAGCCATGAATCAGCACGGTGACAAAACCCACCGACACAATCTGGTGGCCTATAAGAAAGCAATAATGTCGCCAACAAGCACCCGTACGTGTTGGCGGCATGTCGGCGACAAAAGCGCTCAGCTTCCCGGCGATGTTCTGTACTATACTGACGGGTCATACTGTACTGACGGGACGGCAGACAGTACTGTATTGTGAGAAACATAAATCGATTCATAATACGGTGAAAATGTCCATTCATGCATTAGTTGAAATTCATTTTCTCTTTCTTCATATATTTAGTAGGTAATTAAACCCTTATCTGGTTTAAGCGACAGCAGCTAATGAAGTCATGATTGATTGTTGTGCCTTAAAAGCAATTTGAGTGACGGCATATAGCGGCTATACATCATTCAGATTTTCAAGATGGCAGTCATGTTTTTAGTAATGCTGATGCTTGTCTTTGGTGTTAACAGTGAAAATAAAATATTAGATCAACACAATATTTTGCTGAAGCTTAAACATAATATCTCCAAAGAAGATAGCATAGAAAAATGCGTTATCAGTATAATAAAACAACACTACAGTAAAGATGAACTAACAATCGTTGACATGAACTATAATGACGATCACATTCTTAGAGCATTGCATGCTGCCAGAGTATTGTCTGTTGTTTATCGGAAGCCAATAAGTAAACATTACCCTTACAATACAGGATACTTACTAAAAGCTGGCAACGTCACTGATTTTACAATAAACTTTCCTCGCCTAGCTGAAGACCCAACGTGGAACCCACAAGCAAAGTTCATCGTAATCATAAAATCTGTCAAGGAAAGTGAATTCAGAATAATATTTGATGCTCTACTGAAGCATTACATTCTGAACGTTGTGCTCGTGAATGGAATGGAGCCTTTGGTATACACGTATAACCCTTTCGAAGACTACGCGTGTGGAAGATATTACAAGAGAATTATACATTACGGTCGCTGTCCAACAACAGTCAATGTTTATCCAAACAAAGTCACGACGGGTTTACGACGATGCACAATGAGGATCGCTATATCCCACTGGCCACCTTACACGGTCCACCCATCCAAGATGGAACACAGTATGCAGGGCACGGAGCAAATACTCATGGGCGTCATAGGAAAAAAAGAACAATTCAATATTACCTACCTATATTATGAAGATGTCCATTACTCTACCGTAAGCAGCAACATGACGGCAAAAGGACTGCTGGCATCGATTCAGAATAATGTAACGGATATGGTAATGGGCGCGATGATTTTGACCCCATCAAGGACGAGAGCGTTTGCTTTCTTGTCAGGTCATTTAGCCCAAAGTGACAGATTAATTGTTTTAGTTAAAAAAGCTTCGTTAAGACCAGTGTGGAAATGTTTTTATGTGGAATTTGAACCTGTAACTTGGCTGGCAATATTTTCAGCTCTCGTGATCTTTGCAGTATTGCTGATGCTGTCGCAGGGGGTCTACGATAAAAGCTACATATTTTTAATAATAATACAGAGTTTGGTTCTCCACGGCCATCGCATTAGATACCAAGGGCCATTGAAATATATATTTATCTTTTGGGTATGGTTCGCGTATCTAATAAATTGTTTTTATCAATCCTCCCTGATGAGTTTAACTACGAAGCCGAGCACAGAACCACAGTTATCAGAAATTTATGAAATCTACACAAACAAACTAAAGTCTTGCGTGACTCCAGTGATTGTGAGACTCATACAAGCGGAAAGAAATTACACATATCCGGATGTATTAGAATCAGGTTGTGATAGTTTCTTGTCTGCTATGAGAACTGTTAGCCAATCTGACAAGGCATTTACACTCATATCCCGTAAGTTATCTATATATCTTAGCTATCAGGTTTACGATGAGTACGGTATTTATCCACTATATGAATTTAAGGCACCCGTGATGAAATTCTCGTATGCTGTTTACATGGCTAAAGGATATCCTTTGCAGAAGCACCTGCAAGTTCTGACAATTCGACTAAGAGAAAACGGTTTGGTTGATAAATATTTTTCGTATCAGTTTTTCTTAATGGAACATCGGCAACGTTTTAAACGCAAAGAGTTTGAAGCTCGTTTTGTGGCACCTTGGTATCTTTATAGTTTCGGTGTGATTATATCCACATTGACATTATTTGTAGAGAATTTGTGGCACCATAAATCGAAATGGAAATATTGGTTTTGTCATCCTCTGCGGTAATATTTTTAAATAAATTTAAAATACGGAAAACGCATTTATTTGTTGTTTTAATGCTTGTTAGTATTATAACCGGGTATAATGTATTATCAATTAAAGAGAACATTTTAGAATAAAATAGTTTTTGCAAAGTAAACCGTATTAGCGACACATTATATGTTTGAGTGCTTTGTAAATTTTTTAGATGTGCTTATTAATTGTATCGCTTACCATCAGGCCAATTGCATGCTCGCCTCGCCAATCATAGCAATAAAAAAATAAAAGCAAGAGTTCATATTAAGCAAAATACTACATTTTAAGTAACACATTCACATCCAGGCTTACATTGGAAATTGACCTTTTTTTGTATTTTGGCGAATAATTTATAAGAAAATATAAAAACGAATTGAATTCTGTGATTTAAATACGTATGTAATATGTTGTTTTATGAAATAGCCAATTTGTTACTCTGTAAAAATAAATTTATCGAATGAAGGGTTCAAAGTGCTATATTTACATGGATTATTATTACTTAGATAGGTTTCTTTAAAAAAATAATCTACAGTCACATACATAATCCTGACCCCACACTAAGACCGAGTCTTGTGTCGTAGGTATCAAAAACTACGAGAGACTTTTTGGTCTTTAATCACCCAGACCCGAAAGAAACATTTGAAGGGTACAGGCAAAGAACAAGGAATGTCACATTATTTTAGGGATTTAGTATTCTATTGAAAGTTATTTTTTGTCTATGGTATGTATAAAATGTGATCTCAATCATTCGTATTTTTTAGTTAATAAATGTCGTAAAATATATGTTTTAATGTATGGTCGAAACGAAAAGTACCGGAAATTTCTGACCGGCAAATACGTAAAAAGATGGAAGACCCTTCAGAACCAAAGAGAAGTGATAGTTTCTAGTGAACTTAGTCATGTGATACTACGTAAACAAAATTATGTGGGTACTTGGAAGTAAACTAGGATCTTAATGAAAAATAGGTTTAAACATGCCACTAGCAATAAATTTGAGCTCCCTGATTTTCTATAAAAAGACTTATTGCCTATAAGTCTGGCTAAATACAAAGACCTAATGTGTCTTATTAACCACAATAACGCAATCATTTTACAATTCCCTCAAGCATGATTCGCAAAACAAAAATAATGATAATGGCTGAATTGGAAATTGCTTGTTTTTTGCGTGTAGTAGAATGATTTATATCCGTACTAGTTAATTTTATAATATTTAATAACACATAATTCTAATGGCAATAATAAAAATATTATTATTTGTAAGTAATAGTTACCGCATACTTTTATCGCAATAAAAAAATAAACTTCTAAATTTTTAATTGCCTTTTTCTCCAAATAAGTTCATGAGGACAATCCCTGTTCTTTGCCTGTGCCCTTCATTTGTAGGCGGCACAAATATTTCTTTCGGTGCGGGGATTCAACGCGCGGCCGCTTGGTTCACAGGCGGCGTCTAACCGACTGAGCTTATCTATGCTTTATTTATTGTAAATTTACAACAAATGATTAATAAACTGCTCTGATTTAAACTAACTTGTAAATTTTGTAATCACACTACATTGTAAACTGGTTTTGAAAAGAGCAACACTAGAGTTTCTTGCCCGTTCTTCTCTAGTAAAAACTGCTTTCCGAACTGGGTGGTAGATAAAAAAAATAACTGAATCTAAACGATGTTGAACATTTTAATGGATTCAATAAATTATTTTCATTTTCATTTTCATATGGACTGAGCCACGTAGGCTGTCATTGAGGCATGTGTGAAGTGTCACTCGCGCTTATGTACTTAATTACGACCGTAACTAATGTCCTCCGCGTGGCTTCTTCAATGTTGATACTTTTACCGCCTGTGAAACGAGAGGTCGAGGGTTCGAACCCCGCACCAAGAGAAATGTTTGAGCGGCCTACAAATATTTCTTCCGAGTCTGGATGTTTGTGAGGCCGAAAAGCTTCTCGTAGTTCCTGATACCCAAGACACAAGACTCCATTTTATGTGGGGTCAGGAATATGTATGTGAATCTTAGATGTTATTTTTTTTTAAAGAAAATTATTAATCGTTAACAAGAAGGTCGCTTTCAAAAAATACATACATACATAATCGTCACGCCTGTATCCCATAGGGGTAGGCAGAGACTATAGAACGCCACTTTGCCCGATCCTGACATATTACTTTCGCTTCATCCACTTTCATCAGTCTTTTCATGCATTCTCGTCGGTTTAGGGTGCTTTTGACCTGACCCAAAAAAAAATAATCTAGTATCTAGGCATTTATAATGAAGTGTGGTAAATAAAAGGTGCGAACGCTTTTGATTTATTTTGCATTGGTTCTAGTCCCACCTCAGGGAGACTGTTAACATAAGGGAAGAAAAAAAATACTATATTGCTGAATATAACCTCTTTTTTTAGTTTATCATCTGTCATTATTTTCCAGAATTGGATATTTATTATATTAGCAACATTTACGAATGGTGCAATGTCAGAACAATAATTAAAGCAGTTGCAATAATACAGCTTGTATTTTTTTTTATCTAAATCACCAGCTAAGATTCACCGGCGGTCATATTGATTTTGTGGTGTTTAGTCTGTTTTTATTTAACGACAGCCTCCGTGGCGCAGTTGGTTAGACGCCGCCTGTGAAACGAGAGGCCGCGGGTTCGATCTCCGCACCGAGAGAAATGTTTGTGCGGCCCACAAATATTTCTTCCGGGTCTGGGTGTTTGTGAGACCGAAAAGTCTCTCGTAGTTCCTGATACCCGCGATACAAGACTCGATCTTAGTGTGGGGTCAGGACTATGTATGTGACTGTTGGGTGTTATTTATTTATTTATTTACGTCATTTTATCAAAAATCTAAATACGCAGTTTTAGTTTTTATGAAAACTCGTTGTGATTCGCTTGTGACTCGTTTCACTATTTTTCTATCCACGCTTACTTGAAAATTTCCCCGGTGTATCTAAGAATGCACAGGTAAATTCAAAGAGGTCTGTGGTTTGACAACCGTTATATCCAACCTATCGATAGCTTATACGAGAAAATTCTAATCTCCCGAGGCCACATTTGCTCGAATTTGCTAGCCACAGACATTTGTTCCAATACAGCGAAATCCCCACAATTTGTGATATGAACTCCCGCAATATATCAGCTTGCTTGAGACGCGTATGTCGATGTAACCTAGCAGTGACATGCGAGATTTAGAATTCCACTAAGCCAAATCTAAGGCCTTAAGATGGATGATTGCACCGAGTAGAGATTATATCGGCTAATGAAAACTTATCGTTTCTGAGATCTGGCAGTTGTTATAATGAATAATGTGACGAGCATGCCATTCGCCTGATGTTAAGCTATACGACCGCTCATGGACATTCGCTAAACCCAATAAAACCATGAACTACAAAGGCATAAGATATTAAGTCTCCGAAGAGAGAGAGAGAGAGAAAGTGAGAGAGAGTCCACTGAAGAGGTCCGTTGCCAGATATTTTTTATAGTGTAGATGGTTTACACCATTACCATATTATTTAATTAACGAGGAAACGAATAAATATGTATATGTTATAATCTTGTTCTGTTAAAAAAGTGGTGATGATACTTAAAACTTTAAGTGGTGATAACTCCAATACGGCTACATATATAGGAAATATTATTTTTATGTTATCATATTATGCCCTTGTATTCAACTAAGTAAGTGCTCCATTTTCCTGGATCCCGGTATTTAAAATTTATGTGTATAATTCACGTGCAAGTGCGTGGTGGCCTGTTGGCAAATGGACTAGACGCGGCTGCCAACATGATCACGGTGGTCGCGGGTTCGAATCCCAGGGCACACCTCTGACTTTTCGGAGTCATGTGTGTATTGACAGTCAATCACCACGCACTAAAACGATGAAGGAAAACATCGTGAAACCTGCATACCGTAGCGATTTATATAACACTTCTATGGTATGTAAATCCGCCAACCCGCATTAGGCCAGCGTGGTGGACTATATGGCCTAACCACTCTCAATCGTACTGTCGATTGTAGAGTAGGCCCGTGCCTTGCAGTGGGACGTATATGGGATGATACAGATACAGAATTCATGACTAAATCATTGTACGAAAATAATGTAACAATGCAACAAAATGTATAATGTTTAAAACTAAAATCTGATTCAATTAAAAGCGCAATTAGGATTATTATTCCCTTCTCTGTTAATGTCCTGAGGTGGCATAATATCATGTAATTACGTGCATCTAGTTTCTGCGGAAAATGGTACCGTACTATGTTATACAGCTTAGTACCCAACCTATTTACTTCAGGAGTGTAAATTCTCTTTGAAGCACTATATTTAACATTTACCGTCTATTCTTGTATAAATTTCCTCCTGTATTTACTTACCTATGTCTGTTCAAGTTGCGTGGGGTTATTTCATAATTTGTAGTTATCTTGTAAAAATATGTGCATAAAAATAAGGACACTAATACTAAGTTAGTAACTTACCTGATGGAAAGTGATCACTGCCGCCCTTAGATCATAGATGTGTTGCCGAACCAACAATCGGAGGAAAGTGGGGAGGAAAAAGGATGGGAAGAGGAGGGGTATTGGGTCCCGGCAATCTCACTCACTGCACGGAACGCTGCAGCAAAGCTGTTGCTTTACGTTGGTCTCCTGCGAGACAGTGGCACCGCCCTGGACAAGCCTCACATGCTGATTTAGGACTGACAACAGCGGAATTCAACCACGAGCCACGCTTTCGACAGAGGTGGAATGCTTGCCTGATCGTATCGTGGACAGAGTATATCAAGACTGCTACCGAAAACGAAGCCGAGTGGTAATTTTAGTGACTTCAGAGTTCAGACACAATGCAACTAATGTAAATCGGTCTTTATGATTTACGTCATTCAAGAGAAACGATTATTTTTCCTCCAAATATAACTTACTACTCGTACTACTTCATTTCATCTTCATTGCTTTTGCTGAACAGTGTATACCGATTCCGCGATCTGGGCGACCTCACTTAACTCAGCCGTACAATATAATTTTTATTACGAATAATTTATGAACTGCTCTGAATTTCAACTCCTGTATGATCACTGTATTGTAAACTTATTTTGAAAAGAGCAACGCTAGAGTTTCTTGCCCGTTCTTCTCTGGCGAAAACAGCCTTGAGAACCGGGTGGTAGTGGAAAAAAAAGTGACTGAATCTAAATAGTGTATGACATTTTATGGATTCAATAAATATTTTCATTTCATTTCATTACTAAACACTACTTGATACTTATTTTTTTCATTGATTTCTAAAATTATAATATTCATAAATGGTCTCTTAATTTTTAACATATACCACAAAACTCTAATGACAGAGCTTTGGTTAAGTAAGACAATCTATCACCTAGGGCGATATTAGCGATCCCACGTTTAATTGTTACCGCTCTACCGCCCCTCTTTTCAAGGGAAATTGTGATAGGGTGCCTCTGGCAGCGGGCTTAACGAATAGCGGCTTATTCCTAGATTCTTCTACTTGAGATTTTAATCCAGGAATTAAACATTTACAACCATATTTCCATTAAATTAGATCGAGTGTCCAGTCCTTTTGAGTAAAGTTTCGTTTAAAATAACATTTAAATTAATCAGGTTCAATCCTCAAAATATCGAAGTCTCACCAGCCTCCTCTAACTACAGACAAAATACTTGCAGAGTGTGAGCAAGCAAGAACTTAAACACAATCTGCGAAAAATTTGATGTTGAACCTTTTAATACAAGTATTGCTTCAGTTGCAAAGCCTTTCTTTCTTTGCGTATTAATTTAACATGAGCCGGCAACGACATACTATTTTACTGATACTTCTGTACTTATTACTATTATTCTGTCAAATATTCGTGAGAAGTTGTAATTCGGCATGTATTTCTTATACTTCTTATTTTCTATTGTGATGTATGTAAGCTGTTGGTTTCCCAATAAATATAAATAAATAAATAAACAATGAGGTGACTAGCACTCGACGAGAATATTAATAAAATTAGTGGCAGAGGTTTATTGGCTACGTCTTCAAGGATATTTATTCTTGACGTCATAGAGTCATGACTGTTTTTTATTACAACGTAAACAATGCATAAAATTACAAGTACGTGTCAGAAATTCCATTGACTTTATCGTACATTGTTATCGTATGTTTCTGATGTAATAGTTATGTAGTTGACATGTTTATTGATCTCGGTGCATACTGCGTCTTAAAAGTATCAGAAGTATTGGTTAATCTTTTGCGTCTTTTAAATCACGTTGCGTCTATTCCATTTATAGTCCGGTCAATTTAGACATTCGAAGTTACATAAAGTCCCAACAAGCTGAATTTCTGTGAAGTTGTTCAAAACATAATTATAAACAATGTCTGGAAGTTCCCCATCATTCCCCTGTAAGGAAAAAATTTAATTCAAGGTCAAAGGTAAAAAAAATGAGTTTTTCGCGATTTTCAGCAAAACGGTAAGTTTAATCATAAAAGTACCTCAGACAAAAATTGTAGATCATAAAATTATCTATAAAAAATGTATCAATACTTTTTTTCTTACGAGCCACCGTTTCTGAGATATAACGATTCTAAAAGGTATAAAAGTTGTTATCGTCATAATATGCACATGTTTCCACGCCCCCTATGAGGTAGTGTACTTAGCGCGTTTTTGTTAACGTGGTTTCCCCAGTAGGCCTACTCCACGGGTCAGTTGTGATCCTGTTTAATGTAAAACTATTGCAAAATAACGGAAATTTTCAAAGATTGGGAAGGATAAAAGCGATGTAAATGAAAAAAAAGTGTTGAAGTTTATTCGTCTTATTCGTAAGTTTCAAATTCTAGTTCTTCTTCTTGTTCTTCTTCTTGATCTTCTTCTTGTTATTCTTCTCCTTCTTCTTCTTCATCTTCATTTTGGATGCAAGTAAATTGCGTCAATAGCGATGTATCGCATGATACTTCGTCGGAGTCAAACGAATCCTCCATTGTTTGTGATTCAATATTAGAGCACGACCGGCCTTGACAATTTGTGCATGCCAAAGAACAAGACAGTCCGACTTTTTTGCAACCACATTTAGCACTGCATCGCTTTTTGCAGTTGCAAAAAATAATGTTCAGCAGTTTTTCCGGCGCAGGTGGAAGTAAAGTTTGAACTGGCTCTAATATATTGTTGACCAACTTCCAACCCCAGTCTGTAGGGTCTAGCTGATAACCAAGCCACACTTGAACTTGGTAATATACTCGAAAAAGATGTTGGTGAGCAGCAACTGAAGTTGGAGGAAGACAAGCTAATTGAACTTGTTTTTTATTTTTAGTATTTTTAACGAAACATGCATATCGATGTATATCTAAACAGATAGTTTTAGGAGCTCCGTACATAGAAAGAAGAAAGCGGATGCCGTTGGTAATAACTTCTTGTTGAGTTGAATCACTTTTTTTAAAAACTTCAGCACATTGAATTAAATCTTGTTTTTCAAACATTTTGAAAACTGCTGTTTTACCCCTCCTGTAAAATGCAGATGTCGTATCACAGCCAGTTATTGCGTGTAAAAATAGTACATGATCTTTACACTTTACAAAAGTAAATAAACTTTTTGATGAATATATATCTGATTGATGCTGAGCTTTTCCTGGTTTTAAGAAAAAAATAGTTTTTTCAGTTGGCGTTCGAGCAGTGAGTAATACAAGTAAGTCAACATCTTCACCAACAACAATAGTTGTATTTGTCAAATTGAATTGCTCTATTGCTGTTTCAATAATCAATACATCAGCATCATTATTAGCTTGTTTTACCAATATATTTTCAGCCGTAAACTTTTTTTTCAACATTGAAATGAACCGAGACTTGTTGTGGGTATTAGTAAGAAATTTCTGTTGACTGGTTGGGACTGTCATAAGTTCATCAAATAAAATGTCAGAAGATGAAGATGTTGCTAAAGTTCGACGACGTATATATGTGGCGTACTCATGCATATTATGACGATAACAACTTTTATAACTTTTAGAATCGTTATATCTCAGAAACGGTGGCTCGTAAGAAAAAAAGTATTGATACATTTTTTATAGATAATTTTATGATCTACAATTTTTGTCTGAGGTACTTTTATGATACAACCTACCGTTTTGCTGAAAATCGCGAAAAACTCATTTTTTATACCTTTGACCTTGAATTAAATTTTTTCCTTACAGGGGAATGATGGGGAACTTCCAGACATTGTTTATAATTATGTTTTGAACAACTTCACAAAAATTCAGCTTGTTGGGACTTTATGTAACTTCACTCTCATTTTTTGGTCTAAATTGACCGGACTATTAATGCGTTATTGAAAGAATAAAAAGCATTGTCTTGAAATTGTGAAGGAAGATATGAAAGCAATTGTTCTCATAATTAATGAGGCCAAAAATCGTGCTAATGACAAAGAATGAGATGATACAGATAACACTGGTGGTAGGTCTCTCATATGTGAGAAGGCATCTGGGTGGGTACCGCTGCAGCGTCTATTTCTCCCGTCAAACAGCAGTGTAAATGCACTGTTGTGTTTCGGATTGAAGGGCATTGTAGCCAGAGTAACTACTGGACATATTGAGACTTAACATCTTATGTCTCAGGATGGCGGGCGCAGTAGAATGCCAAGCATTGCTTTCTAATTCAAGGTGTTGTTTGGTTTTGCTACTGTTTATGAGCGGTCGTATCGCTTACCATCAGGTGAACGGCATGCTCGTCTCGCTCATAGCAAAAAAAACACAAAAGTACCGTACGATCGGCTTTTAAGTCACTGACGTGTTACAAATGATCTAACAACCACATCAAAAGCACAAAGATATATTAGGTGGCCTTGTCTGTTAACAGTGCTCTGTTTGTCTTGTCTAAATCCAATATCCGGGTTTGACTTATATCTAATAATTACGTAGCATTAAACGTGTCGAGTTTAAAGTGTTATTTCTTTGTCTAAACATACTATTATGATTATAATGATTTAAGCATTGAAATCATAATATTTACTAAGAAACAAAATACATAATAAAGCTAAGTACTAACTCGAAAAGTCTTTTGAAACGTGTCTTCTAGTTTTGGAAACATACGAGATTTGTGCCTCAGTATGGTGTCAGCATTGTATTAAATGCAGGATGTATATTTCATCTATTAAGATTTAATATACGTGCATAAACTCGCGTCTTTTATCCTAGAAGGGGTAAGCAGAGGTGCCAGGACACCCACATTTCACCTTGTATGTTCCATCCCACGATTTGATAGACAGCGAGCCTATCGCCATATCGAGTACAAATTTTTGACTCCAAGCTGATATTTATTAATAGAAAAATCTAATATCACTTTGCCTTATCTTAGTGATATTGTATTATAGTTCTACGCCACCGAGGCAGTCTATTTGTTTATAAAGATTTTACTCAAAATGAATTGACCGCGGGAAAATATGGGTAATGTGCAGAAATTTCAAACGTAGAGAATGAATTTCATACGACATTTAAAAATACAAAATTTTAAAAACATTTAAAGAATGTAGCATTGGTGAGCCATTAGACTACTTTTTAAACGTACACTAGTTACTCTTGGACTTAGTAAAAAGTAATTCTCAACTATTAACAGAAGGCCTGTTATGATAACAAATATTTTTTTTATCACTCGAACATAAAATTATAATGTAATGTTATGTTATTATTTTTATCTTAATATTTATCACAATATTTATTGACCTCTGTCTCTAATGTTTGAATTAGTTTTATTTATAAATTACTAATCATATGAATTACTATGACTGATCGATAGGCACTGCAAAATATTGAGAGACGCTTCTTTATGACGACATATTCGTATTGCAGTAGGAATATCAGGCAATAAACAGACTGTATGGCCTAACCACTCTCAATCGCGTTCTCGATTTTAGGGCAGGCCCATGCCCATCGGGACGTATATAGGCTGATACAATACAGTAAATTGCTATGGAATTAATTTGAAAATCACAAAAATGCAAAGGAAATTGCGATTTTATAGCTTAGGAAAGAAAAAGGCCACATTGTTTTTAGGAATACATATGCATTATATCCAGTACTATAAATAAATAATTAATCTTAAACCGCTATACACTGGCCATACCTTAAAATCCGGGGTGAAATGAAGAAGCCAACACAAAGACGACTCAATCAGGGCTCTCTCGACTCTAATCAAACATGAAGCAAGCTTCAGGCCACAGAACAATCGCGCCATTGATTATTCCGAATTATCATAATCCCTTCAGTTCCTAATCAGATAATCAGCTTATTACAGGGTTCAATGGTGACGTAATAGAATCAACAGCCAAGGAACGATGTATTGACTCTCAATATATATTATGTTAATGTATAAATAAGTTTTTGGGTATAATTAGTTTAATAACAGCGGAAGCTAGCTGGTGGTAGGTCTCTCATTATATGTGCGAGGCCGCCTAGGCCGGTACCACAGCAGCGTCTATTTCTTCCGCCAAAGAGCAGTGAAAATGCACTGTTGTGTTGTTGTGTTTGAAGGATATTGTAGCCAGAGTAACTACTGGAAATATTGAGACTTAACATCTTATGTCTCAGGATGGCGAGCGTAGTATAATGCCAAGCATTGCATTGTAATTCACTGTGTTGTTTGGTTTTATTCCAGTTCATGAGAATGCCGTTTGCCTAGTGATAAACGATACGACTGCTCATGAACGGAAGCAAAACCAAACAACAAATGAATTACAAAGCAATGCTTGGGATGATACTACGCTCGCTCCACTGCGCTTGCCATCCTAAGACAGATGTAAAGTCTCAATATGTCCATTACTTTGGCTATATTTAAAAGCACCTACTATTTTATAGATACATCATCAGTGACATTATAATACGCAGATGAAGAATATTATTTGACTATGAACATAAAATAATTTAATATTTTATATCCATATTTCCATCGAAGTATAAATACAGTAATCCACGACCAAGATTAAGTTAGACTCAACCAGATCGAACCAACTAAACTAGTTGATAAACTTCCGTTGAATAGTAAACTGCACATACGATATACACGATATATACGATAACCTACGATAATCTCTTCGAAACTTGCTCAGGGAACACAGCAAGATTACAAATTCATTTGCCATAGACACTTTTGTAGATTTTTCTCATTACATACATAGCTGTGGTTTTGCTATTTAGAATAATGTTTTTTTTTGTTATTTTTTAGTATGCATAGGTCCGAGATAGGACTATATATTCCACTGTCCATCGTATTTTCGATTGTATAGGAGGCCCGTTTCCTGCAGTGGGACGCATAGGGACTGATACAGTACAGTACAGCATAGGTCCGGCAAACAAGCAAACAGATCACTAGATGGGAAGTGGTCACTGGCCCCTATGATCATCCACAACGCTTTGATCATGGATCTGTCGCCAGCCTAGCAAACCAGGAACGGAGCGAGAAGGAAACGGAATGGGAAAAGGGAAGGGGTTTTCGGCATCCGGAAATCTCCCTCACCGAACGAAACGCGACAGCTAAGTAGTCGAGTCACGACGATCTTCTGTGACACAGTGGTACCGCCACGGACGAGCCTGCCCACTCATGCTGAGTCATGAATGACAACAAAGTGGCTCTACCTCTTCCATCTCACTACCACTTTTTTTTTATTGCTATGAATGGCAAGACGAGCATGCCGTTCGCCTGATGGTAAGCGATACGACCGCTCATGAACAGTAGCAAAACCAAACAACACCTTGAATTACAAAGCAATGCTTGGCATTCTACTGCGCTCGCCATCCTGAGACATAAGATTAAGAATTAAGAAGAAGATAAGAATAAGTCTCAATATGTCCAGTAGTTACTCTGGCTACAATGCCCTTCAACCCGAAACACAACAGTGCGTTTACACTGCTGTTTGACGGGAGAAATAGACACTGCGGTGGTACCACCCAGATGGCCTCTCACATATGAGAGACCTACCACCAGTAAAATTACCACTTATTTGCATTCAACGACATTTATGTTCCACTTTTGGATGAATGCTTCCTTTTTCCTTCTATTTGTCACCATTTGTTCCTAATTCTCTATAGATTGGATGCTATGTCCCCAGTTCATCCACATATGGATATAATGGTCTGTAATGTATCAGCTCATAATCGCCTATTTCTTAGGAATCTACAATCGACAGTTCGATTAAGAGGGCTCAGGCCACAGTCCACCATGTTGTGCGGGTTGGCACACTTTACATCACTTATTACAGATACGAATTAAAGCTTTTATAAGTCATTTGCATAAAATATTGATTTTTTGAGAATAGCATCTTATCAAAACTTATTATAATATACGGAACTGTTTCTGATTGCACTTGAACGCGGTATTGTTTTACAAATTTAGTAAAAGCTGCAATTAATTTGCTATGTTTACTTTACTCTGGACTGTTTTTATGTACTGAAATATAGAAAAATATAAACCCTGCGATTATAGGCGATACAATTTGCAACCAGTGTATAATATAACTTACACATAGTCTTGAAATACTATCTATAATTATTACTATTATTGTAATAGCGACCTTGTTGTGCTGCTCCTCCGGCACTGCGAAGGTTCATTAGCAGCGGTAGCCGATTACCATCAGGTAAGCCGCTAGCTCGTCTGCGCTAATAAAATAGAAATATAAATTATAAAAAAATGAATACAAACTTTATAAAATCATCATCCATAATCTTCAGTTATATCGTTGAAAGTCTCTAGATTGTTACGGTGTGGTGCCAATAAAATCATTCCAATTGCTATTTAATACTATCCCTGTTTCAGAAGATATTTATTATGAAGAATTAACAACGCTGTTAAATATGTCGTGAAGTAGTGGCACATTGAAATGAAACGTATGATCTTACTAACACAATGTAAATAATAATATTACTGCAAATGTTTTTTCCGCTCATTCACGCCAATAAGGACCTTACAAATCCTATATAATTCTATAATCTTGTGTATTCGTCTGAATCAACTCGAGATGATAAATTATTCAGTGAACGATTTCCTATCAGCTCAGGCGGTATTCAGGCGAGCTATGTTTGACATAGAAAGTCTCGCCAAAGGAATCGCTTATCTATCTTAATACTTATCCCATACTTATGTTGACTTGGTTAATTGTTTGTAGTCGGGAAAAGGCTGAAGCGATTTAGGGTCGGTACATGTGTGACGAAAAGTCTAATTCTCCCGCTAAACAGCAGTGTGTATAAACTGTTGTGTTTCGAGTTGAAATATATTGTAGCCAGAGTAACTACTGGACTTACTGAGACTTAGCATCTCATATCTCAGAATGGCGAGCACAGTGGAATGTCAAGCAGTGCTTTGTAATTAATTGTATTGTTTGGTTATTGCTACTGTATATGAGCGGTAGCTTAGTATTAACCGAATGGCATGCTCGTCTCGCAATTTATAGGAATAAAAAAAACTATTGTAATGCCTATGTTTTCCTAAGTATATTGATGAGTATATCTATCCTTGGTTCAGCTGGGTAAGACGTCAGACGTGTAATAGAACCTCTCAGCTTCGATCCCCGCATCAAACGAAATATTTATATGACTTCCATATTTGCTACGGATTTGGGTTTCAGGCGACATAATCGTTTTGATTTTGTTCCGGACTCTGTATCTAGTATATATTTGATCGAAGTAAAAACCACCCAAATCATGTTGGGATTGAACCAGTAATCTTAAAAACCAACTTTATTATATAACTTTGACTACTAATCCAATTATCCTTCCAAGAACGGTAAAGATTGCTAGCATAGGAGAGCAAAGGCCGTTTGAGGTGGTCTGATATAATTGTGTTAACCTCTAGTTGAGTGTATCT
Source organism: Hyles lineata (assembly GCA_030180105.1). NCBI lineage: Eukaryota > Metazoa > Arthropoda > Insecta > Lepidoptera > Sphingidae > Hyles > Hyles lineata. Next base: position 443,841 of record JARJEE010000030.1, read on the forward strand.
GAACGGAAATTCACTTACAACCTGCTGCAGTGACTGTCCTGTTAGTATCAAATAACTTCTGCCTACGTCAAACGATGCAGTAGTACCTGCCATATATGTATCTGTTCATGCATATTTGAGTACAGCGACCTATTGTTAAAAGGTCGTTAGTTAGTTGTTAGTTAAAAGGGCTTTATATATCTTTTAAATAATGGTGGAGGCCAGCAAAAACTCCCTCTAATATATTTTTAACCGCCTCCAAAAAAGGAGGAGGTTCTCAATTCGACTGTATGTTGCTTTTTCTTCTTTTCTTGTTAATTTTTGTGTGTTATGCGATGTATTGTTTGTGACAGTAAATTTGTTTTTATTTCTTATTTGCTATTATTCATATTTGGTGGTTTCTTTAAGAGAGATGTTATCCTTAGTTGTTTAAGCATGCTGTTATTATCAGAGAGTAGATACATACATTAATTTAAGTCTGTATGGTGTTAGACTTAACTTTGATCTTCGAACCATGGACCTGCAGTTTGGCAGTCTGATTATCCGTAAAAGGTATATCACCAACCTACATATTTTACAATTAGAATCGGTTTAATTAAATTTAATATGAGGAAACTAACTAATTGATGGATGAGATCCAATTAGTAATTTAATTTACATCCCGCTGTTTCTAATTCTTTGTACCACTAAATAAAATTATACAATTAAAACTGATTCGTAGCACAATACAAACAAAGAGCATTTTCGCTTGAACTGGCAATGCCATTTCATATAATGATAATTTATTATGGAATTGAAGATTGAAATGAACGAAAACAACTTTTTGATATTTAATAATTGACACAGAAAACGAATTCTATTGATAATTTTACGTTGTATTTTGTGTTGGATCCGTTTTCGTAAAAGAAATCATAATTGCTTAAATTGAAGAAAAATTGCGCTCTCTCATAGATATTTTGATCGTAATATGTATAATTGATATTCGTAATTTTTCGTTTTATTTCTTTCCTTCCCCGTCTTTGACTCTAGAAAAACTTATACTCACACTAAAACATCCATCCTTCGATAAATTATTTGTGTTAGCAAATAAAAACATATGTTTCAAATATTTTTAATTATAACATCTATATTTAGCCAAAATATGGAGTTCAATTATTGAGACATTTGCATCCAATTGATAATGTGAGATCTAAACGACCACATTTTAATTGGAAATTGAAGTTCTGGAATTGTTCACAAAGACCCATTCCACCATGGACAAATAGACAGACATTAAAAGACGATATAAGACTTCGCAAAATTCCTTAAACTTCAACATTCCAAAGCCTTCGAAAGCATCTTAAACAGAACCAAGCACCGTGAACGATTAAATTCCACTACTGAATATGCGTGCACTGTGAAGGGTCCAATTTATTTGAAGATCAAATTGATGTGCTCACAAAGCTGTTAATCTGCCGTTAAGTGGTTCGCTGGATGCCGCTGCAATGGATCGAGTTAAATGTCGCATTGTGAGACAGTAGACTGGTCAGCAGTGGGGCAGGTTCACGCAAAACCTTATTTGTCCCTTTTTGTGAAATGAAATGTATTTATTGTTCATGTAGGCAATTAAAGATCTCTTATGACAAGTCAATACACATAGCGCTTAGCCTCTATATAGAAAATAAATAGTGGTAGAAGTAGATTTGTATTGGCCTTAATAGCCTTACGATAAATAAAAGTCATAATGATCGAGGCTTTCGGATCAGCCTGTTTGATAGCTTATTAATATGAAGAAAAATATTTTTTCTGACAGAGATAAATATATAGCTTCGATGTGCTGTAAGTTTGTTAAAAAGACGAAAGGTGATTATATATTTGTTGCTGCCTGTTCCGAATGATAAGTACTCATATTGGCTGGACCTACTATAAAACTTACTTACGAATGTCATTATGACGAGATTTTCAGCGCCATGGGGTTGCTATCTGGATCTCTTACCACCAGTACAACAAGGCGGTAACCCAACCACATGAAACGCCACAACGAAGTTGTTACTTCACGTTGGTTTTATGTTGATCGAGATAATTGTACCACTGATCTTCAACTACTGTGTAGCGAACTGTAAGCTCAAAGTGTACTCATATAATTGTTTGATTGGTTCTCCAGGATGTGCTTCATGATCCGTGGTAATACCAGCTTTTACTCTACTGGAGCTGCTTCCAGGAGTAGTTTGTCTACTATGGGGTAGATTTGAGTACTATAGCTTAAGAATTTCTAATTGATAATGAAATTGGTAATCTAAGTGCGTAGGTTGGTTGGTACGATCTTTTTTCTAAGAAAGGTATTATATTAGGTGTAAGACCGAAACTAAAACCTTTCGAGGTCACAGATCTAAGCATAAAAATAAATTTGTAGTACGGTTAAGGATGAAGGAAAAGCCAATATGTTTTTTAACATATGTACGTATGTTCTCATATGTACTGGTGGTAGGTCTCTCATATGTGAGAGGCCATCTGGTTGGGTACCACCGCAGTGTCTATTTCTCCCGTCAAACAGCAGTGTAAACGCACTGTTGTGTTTCGGGTTGAAGGGCATTGTAGCCAAAGTAACTACTGGACATATTGAGACTTAACATCTTAAGTCTCAGGATGGCGAGCGCAGTGGAATGCCAAGCATTGCTTTGTAATTCAAGGTGTTGTTTGGTTTTGCTACTGTTCATGAGCGGTCGTATCGCTTACCATCAGGCGAACGGCATGCTCGTCTCGCCATTCATAGCAATAAAAAAAAAACACAGAATTTCTACATTTTCAAAAAAGGTACCGAAAATACAGAAGGAAAGATTAAACTATAAATGTTTTTCAACAAAGTACTATAAGTGCTAAAAATGTATCTACCCAAGAAGCGCAATCGAATTCTTTTATTTTATTTACACAATCATTTCGCTCCATGTCGTACTCATCCCTAGAATCCTGCCATTTTGTTTTCATTGAATGAAGTGGAATATAAAACGGGTATGAATAAATTTCCAGAATTTTATTGCATTCGTTCTTCTCTCTATATTCGCATACAGTTGTATATGTATACAATATGTATACATCTGTATATGTATACAACTGTATATAGCCAGTATATCTGCACTTGTAACTCAGTAAACTTCTAAACTTCTGGTACCTCAAAGGAGCTCGTCTAATTTCCATGGTCTCTGCAAGTTGTTAGTTTGTTATTAAATATAAATTTCAACAAATTGTTAACAAAGTTCCAACATAATGTTATATTAAACATACAAACTTCCCAATAACACTGTATATATACGCAAATATAAACTATAAGGGATGCGAGTTTGTATTCGGAGGGTGAAAGAGAATCAAACTGCAATCTGCAAACGTTAAGCTGTATAACATCACCATTTCCTGCTTTTTGTATATGGGTTTAGAATTTCTAACTTCCTTACCTTTTCTAACTTCCTAACCCCTTATGTGCATGTTCTAGTAAAATTGCCATATTGTTCTCTTGTCCCATAATTAATAATACAATAATTTTACATTTCATTTGTATATTGTAGGGAAATCCACCAAATTATGTTTTTCGATTTTGTTTGTCTAGAACAGGTCGCTAACAGTGACAAAACCATCACTGGCATCATCACTACATAAGTATTTCTTTTTAATAATTTGTGTACGTATTATAACTTTTGCTTCAGTGGCGTTGTACTACGCCACGGTACGGTTACAAAGCTGAGGTCTCGGGTTCGAATCCCGAGTTGGCAAAGTTATATTCGATTTTTCTATCCATTATCAGTCCGGAGTTAGGAATTTGTGCCCAATATGACGATAGGCTCGCCCCCTATCACATCGGGAATGGAGCCTACGAGGCGAAATGTGGGTGTACTGATAGCACCTCTGCCTACCCCTTCTGGGGGGAAATTATACTCACGATATGTATGTTTATGTATATAATAACCTGTTACAAAAATACTTACGCAGTTCGTGTTTCAAAGTAAATATGCATTTAAATAACCAAACAACATAATAAAGGTTTTATTTCCCGCCATAAATACCAAGTAATATATTATTTCAAATTGCTAACGTTTTTCATTTTCGTCGGCTCTAGTGGTCACGCGAACCTCTTTAAATAAAGTGGCAAAGAAAATGGGGTTTTAATGACTGTATAAATGCAATGAAATTATGTCAAATCGAGGAAATTGTTAATAAAAATGTTGGTATTTAAATGGAATGGTGAAAAGTCATGATTGATGTGGTTTCCTGTAACTATTTACTAGAAATATGGCGCCGATAACAACCATAGGGTAATGTTTCATGGAACGCATTCCGACAGTACATTATCGGGAAAAATAGTGGTTTCGTGGAGTCATCAATTTTGAAAATGATATACCTACATAAAGATATGTTTTGTTAGTTGAACAATTGAACTACATATTCGGTGCACCCCCGCGTGTATACTATTAATCTCACGAGATTGGGAAAATAGTCATAATGTGAATGGAAAAAAAGTAAAAAGTTAATTGATGTGTTTTATTTTCAAAACTAGCTGTACCCGCGACTTCGGCCGCGTGGAATTTAACAAAACCTTTTTTTTTTAAATAATTGATTTTTTCTAAAATAAATGTAGCCTCAGTTACTGATGATGATGATGATATCAGCTACCTGACAATAAAAGTCCCGTTAAAATCTGTCCAGCCATTTTAGAGATTAGCCGGAACAAACGATAGACAGACAGACAGACAAAAAGGTCATTTTCGTTGTAGGTATCGTGTATATAACGATATGTAGTTGGACATTTTTTTTTATTTTCATTTTACAAACAGACACTTCAATTTTATTTATATGTATAGATTAGTTGACATGTATCTGTATCAGCCCATATACGTCCTACTGCAGGGCACGGGCCTACTCTACAATCAAGAATATGATTGAGAGTGGTTAGGCCATATAGTCCACCACGCTGGCCTAGTGCGGGTTGGCGGACTTTACATACCACTGAAATCGCTATGGTATGCAAGTTTCCTCACGATGTTTTCCTTCACCGTTAAAGTGCGTGGTGATTGATTTCAATACACACATGACTCCGAAAAGTCTGAGTTTTGTCTGGAATATTGGTAGAGCTGTTATATTATTGCAAATTGAACGAATTATTAAACAACAAATTGGTATTAATTGCATTGGTAACGGAAAGTATATTTATTTAATATTCGTCTAAAACGAGTTTGAGTGGAATTCAATTACCCTAAACAATTTATTTACTTTTCAAATAATTCGTGCATGATCGACAACCAGTCACATGTCAGAGGAAGCGAATAAAAGGTGGCCCAGCACCATCATTTTTATCTAAGTTTTCTAAATTGCTGAGGGCAGATGGTCGTAAGACTTGTGGTCAAATTGTATTCCTTGAGTATTATCACATTTAATCTTTACGCTGTCAAAGAAATATGTAACATTCTTCTCCAGCACCACATTTCTAATGCATCGATACGCTTATGGGGGTCTTTGTACCATACAGAAAAATAGAATTAATTACTCTTCCAAATCACAAATAAAAGAATAAATAATTAAATACACCCAAATGCGAAACACAGCCCCAAATAGATATTGCCTCATGTTGACATAAAAAAGACCGCACAGTAACTATTCCTGTCCGTCCAGAAACAGTAATTAGGAGTAATGAAACTCCGTAGACGATTCCTAACAATCCTTTGTAATTAGTGAGTTTATTTGAGGGCTAATGAGCGGCAAGGAACTCCTTATTTATATTGGGCCGCTGTTCACACGGATCATTGGAGCTCCAACGATCTCTTTGTGAAGTTTACTGGTTTGTTGTTGGATCTTTAATTGTAAGGACATATTTTTGTCTAAATTAGTATTTGAGTTCCGTAATTGGTGCGGAATTGATAAATTAAATCAGGAATCGTGCGTAGAGTTGTTGAATATAAGAAATTGACATGCAAGAGTAGATTCCTATGGGTTAATTATAATTATATAACGAATTACTCCAATGTAAGTTCGTTATCATGCTGGGTGTATGCTCGTCATTATGCTTCACAGCTTGTTATGGCCTATTTTCGTGGGCGTATGTGGGGATGTGTCAGATCAAATCATAGGAAATCGTAATCTTACTCACGGAACGCGAGACAGTCTCCACGCTCTTACGGCACTATTTTCAGATGATATTATTTACTCTCTTGATCGCAACAGACCGTACTGCTTGCTCGCAGACCGTTGAGATGTCGTTGACTTTTCGTTATGAAGTCCCTGACACCTCCAGTCATTATCTAGCATAAATTCTGTCAAACGCCTAAAGAGGGCGTTGGCATTCCGTTTTTAAAAATCAACTCGATGACGACATTATTGTAATAGGTATTTAAATGAGATAAAAAATCTAAAGGTTCTAAAGGACATGTTAGCGATAAATTGAAAGGTCCTAAGTAAAGCTTGAGCCAGGCATAGTTATACGATTGGAAAATTATTCGCACGTTCAATGAGCGTATGGTAAAAATACATCGATAGATTTCTAAATATCTAACGTTGATATTATGATTATAGTTTTGATAGAGAGGCATTAAGATAAGTGACACTTAAGGTAAACATCATTGAGATAACAAATACGTAAATAAATATACGAGTACCTACGTAATGAAACGTTACATTTAACTTATATCATAATATCTGCCAGATAATCTCGATATAAGAAATAAGCGATTTGTGAAGTGTCATAATCTGCACGTTTCCTTACAAAACCCAGATCTAAGCCAACATTTATTTTGCTGAACACAAACATTCGATCAAACTCGCCATCTCTCGTTTCACAGATGACGTCTTTGTGGCAAAGGTAATAGGGGTTAGTGGCGAAGCGTTCATATAACTTGATTTCTACCGATTTCACTGTTATTTTAATATCTGACGCCCCGTTTGTAAAATTCCAAATAATAAATTCTATATGATTCGATCTGACCAAGCGCCGCTTCTGATTTAATAAGCAGTTTATTACCGGAAAACGGTTCAATGACATTACAGGCTGCACTGGATATCCCATGATGATATTATCCCCGATTATATTTCTGTAACCATTCGGGGTAGAACTATTACTGATATCTCTAATAACGGGACCAAATTGTATCCCACTAAAATTTGATTAGGACGATCATTAAGGATGTCATGAGCCTCCAGGACAGATTTGACGCTAATTTTGTCCATCTCGGAATCGCAGGTAGTTTGCTCCGCAATATGTCCAGCGACTCTGATGTCATATAAGATTATGATTAACCTTTTGAACTGATTTAATACAGAATAAAGCACTAATTCTATTTAAGGCCTTGAAGTCACAAAGCACTATAATTTTATTAAGTCGGCTCCGACTCGTGCGAGTTTCCTCATTTTTTTCCATTAGTAAATGATAATTCACCTTTATATTTTTAACAAAAGCCCACTAACAATGGATTTACGCGGTTTAATATGCTCGTATTAAAGGTGGTAAAAAATATCTCTTTGTAAGTTCGCAAAATTTATTTCGCTGCAGAGGTCGTACCATTGTTTGCTATTGTGTACCGCTAATGAGAAACACTAAACATGTTCAAGCTCGTAAGCTTGGTAATACGTACATTAAGGGGTTTAAAGTTCTATTTTCTTTGTTGGTTGTTGCATTAATTTTAATATTAAATTTGCTTTGATGTAAGAGGAAAAGGGTCACCTAATTTTAAGTAGTCTCCACGACCCATAAACAGGTATAGAGTTTGTGCCTTTTGCAATGTCCAAATGAAACGTGGCAGCAGAAGTATTATTATTGTTAGCAGTACCTTTAAATTTATTCATTCAGAGCTGATTGTACTGTACTTTATCAGCCCATATACGGGCCCGCTGCAGGGCGCGGGCCTCCTAACAATCAGGAGTACGATTGAGAGTGGTTAAGCCATATAGTCCACCACGCTAGCATAGGGCGAGTTAGCGGACTTTATTAACCAATTTTTTTTAAAGATTGCTATGCTATGCAGGTTTCCTCACGATGTTTTCCTTCATAAGTACAGTGCTTGGTTACTATTGTAGTCAAATGTAATTACATCGGAGATACTTAAATTATATTCTGTATAATAAACTTAATTTTCAGTCAATCTAGATTATCAGGCAATCTAGAACATTTTCATACTGCGAATATTTTTATTAAATTATCCACACATTTATTCCTATTTAGATTACACTTGGCCTTATTCTGTTATTACTCGGTTCGAAATGAAAATATTTTAATAAAGTCAGCTCTGACGCTGTAAAGTACGAACACAGCAATATTTTTTTAAAATTATAGATAAGCTAGAAATTACTCGGCGTATAGTGAGTTTATGGAGGACTTTTGACGAGTGATCATATAGATCTAAAATTAAAAAAATCAAAAACAGCTAATTCTTTCTTATGCGAAAGTGGCTTTATAGAGCATCAGCATGATTGCAAAACTGAGGTCTCGGGTTCGAGTCCCGTGTCGGGCAAAGTGATATTTTTTATTCATTATTAGGCCGGAGTCAGGAATTTGTGCCCTGTTTGGCGATAGGCTCGTCCACTATCATATCGTGGAACAAAATACACAAGACGAATCGTGGGTTTCCTGATTGCGACCAGAACGACTTCTGCCCACCCTTTCTGGAAAAAACGCGTGGGCTCACGTAAGCATAATATGTTCTGCTTAAATGAAATTTGAATAGCGACGAGGTTCTCATTAAAAAAGAATATAAAAAATACCACCAATTTGCTTATACTATTTTTCAGTGCCAATAAAACCCTCAGACCGTGAAATAACTAATACGTGATTTACCAGCATGAATTCCCTAATATTCTCCAAATATAATAAGTTAACAGCGTAATTTTATAGCCGGCGTAATAAAACATTCGTGGTGGTAATTTTTATAGAATTTACCTCATAAAGTGTAACAGTATGAATTGCCGTCGGGTGCGTAACGAGTGCTTGCTGAACTTAATTTAAGCCTGGCGCGTGACGTAGCGAGAACAGTATGTCACCTTTACAACCAAATTATTCATTACCCAAATAATATTTTTTAGGAAATATTTTAAATCGTTTATTAAAGTATATTGGTTTCAGAAAGCTATGAAGAAACTCTCTCAGTAACCTCAAACGACCTTTTTTATTGTACACTAGCGGCCCGGCCCAGCTTCGCCCGGGTACAAATATATTTCTGTACAATAATATGTACGTATTATACATATAAACCTTCATCTTGAATCACTCTATCTATTAAAAAAACCGCATCAAAATCCGTTGCGTAGTTTTAAAGATTTAAGCATACAAAGGGACATAGGGACAGAGAAAGCTTGTACTATGTAGTGATTTTCTTGCTTGAATGAATAAGGGCGTCATTGATACACGAGTTGCCAACTGTTGCTATACAGTAGAAATAGATGAATACTAACTAATTACTAATAACTTTTATCTTCTATATAGTAATCTTTCTAGAAACCTTTACTTATAGGATAAAATTTATTGACTGAAGCTTTCCAGTTGAGAACGTTCATGAAAAATACATAAACATTGACTCATAAAAGATTGTTTATCTTGTAAAAACGAGTGGCGTTTGATCGTTTACTTCTATTAAAGGCATGTTGTGGCGAGAAAGGGAATTGATGCGCTGTTAAAACTCTTTACATTCCGTAGAGGAGGCAATTTATTTATGTTGATGATGAATTTGATACGTAAGGCTTTTTAAATTGGTTTTTGTGTTTATAAATTGGCGAAGGTGAGTAAAACAAAGAAAAACATTTTGAAGGTGAATTTATCGCAGCGTTATTTTGCGATGTGGATGTTTTCGCGAGATTCGCAGTTTCGTTTATAGTTAATAAGTGTTAAAGTTACAGTATCTGTATCTGTATCAGCTCATATACGTCCCACTCTAAGGCACGGGCCTACTCTACAATCGACAGTACGATTGAGAGTGGTTAGGCCATATAGTCCACCACGCTGGCCTAGTGCGGGTTGGCGGACTTACATACCATAGAAATTCTCATAAACCGCTATGGTATGCAGGTTTCCTCATGATGTTTTCCTTCACCGTTTTAGTGCGTGGTGATTGACTATCAATACACACATGACTCCGAAAAGTCAGAGGTGTGCCCTGGGATTTGAACCCGCGACCACCGTGAACATGTTGGGAGCCGCGTCTGGTCCGTTTACCAACAGGCCACCACGCACTTTTAACAACAAAGTAACAGTGCAGTAAAATTATTTTTGATTACTTATGTGAAATAGTTCCGTTTCAAAAAAGTATTGTAAAAAAGTGAATAAGTCCTACGTAACTCTATTATCAATATTAAAAGCCTTTATTGTTTATCTGTATAGTGCATATTAAACTATATAATAAATATAAAAATAAATAAGAAAACTCTTTCCATAAAATTCGTGGAAGAAATTTGTCAAAGTAAGCTTGATAAATTGGATCGTAAGTTTAATTTTGACATATGTCGGAAATCTCGCTCTTTCACATGTAAGCATGCATGTAAGACATGCATAATTTTGTCGGTTAATCGTTCTGACTTTGACAGACTTTGATGTCGTTTGAAACTTGTTATTTTTGTAATTGATACGAGAATTTTGAGTCCGAATGTATTAAAAGTACAATTTGCAAAGAAATTAAAACCAGTTGTTAAAATGCATGCATAGCTTTAATTAATACCAAAATATGACGAACCGTAATCGTATCAGTTGAAGAAATATTCGCAGGATCATCAGAATCAGCAAGTAAGCAGCAATTCAAATCATTGTTTCATATTTTCAGTTTGTTTTACATTATTACATCATAGGTGCGTGGTGGCCTGTTGGTAAACGGACCAGACACGGCTGCCAACATGTTCACGGTGGTCGCGGGTTCAAATCCCAGGGCACACCTCTGACTTTTCGGAGTCATGTGTGTATTGATTACATCATACGTACATTTTGTATACACTTCATTGATTAGCAACTTTGTAATTAAATAAATAATAATTATTTAACAGGTGTCTTACTGTTGCCCTTCACAGTAGGGTGTGCAGAGCGGTAAATTCGTGCCAACTTGGCGGTGTCCCGTTAATTTCTATCTACAATAGGTGGACTTAGACGTAAACTATGCTCTGCTAGCGTTTAGAATTTATATTGTAGGGTTAGCACTAATTAGCCCAATAAATTGTCACCCGCTTTGCTGTGGTGGGAAATGAATGGTTATTTTTATTCTTAATCCGACTTGTTTTTATTAATTTTGTTACGGGTTAAATATAAGATTGTGTTAGAGAGACTCGTAGAGCTTTTGTGGTGTATGTTTGAAATGCCTAGGATTGAAATTTATGCTTTGTAAACGGTAGGCTACGGCCTAGGCTATGAGAGTTTAATAAACTAGTTTTTTTATTGCGATGAATGGCAAGACGAGAATGATATTCGCCCGATGGCGAACGATACGACCGCCCATCGACAGTAGCAAAACCAAACAAGACCTTAAATTAATTACATACGATGTAACTCAATATATAGTTAGTCGAGCTACAATGTCCTTCAAACTGGAACATAACAGTGCATTTACACTGCTGTTTGGCTGAAGAAATCGAAGTTGCGGTGGGTGGGTAACCCAGGCGGCTTCTCACATAATATAATAGACTAACCAGCAGTAAACTTTAAACCATAAGCCCGGAATACTTATCTGGTTTGCTATGATGATATAAACAGTATGTATAATGCTCGCTGTGTAGACAGACCCTTACATCCGGTCACTGAGCATAATTTCTCATACATTTTCCCATACTTTGTGGCGATAGGCTCGCCCCTTGTCACATCGTGGGACGGAACATACAAGGCGAAATTTGGGTGTTCTGGTTGCACTTCTGACTACTACTTCTGGGAAAAAGGCGTGTGTTTATGTATGTATTTTCCCTTACACAGTGCAACATTTTTTTTGCACAAATATCGTCAACTTTTTTTTAATTCCTTTTTTTCCTAGTATCGTATTCGGGTAGTAAATACATTTTTTTTGTAAATAATAGTACACCCTTTTATTTTTAAAGACGCTATGGTACGCAAAGTTTTAAAGTATTATTTAGCGAAAAGTATAGATTTACCACCAAAACATGATTATATTTAAAACCCTAAAAAAACTCCAAGACTTAATCCAAAAACCTATACGGAATTCAAGTATCAGCTAATACAAATATGGCAGCTGACAATGTTACGACGACGGTAACTTATTGGAGTTAGTTTAGCGCCCACACGCCGGTAATGGCGTTACGTGACGCACACTTCATACAACTTGCTTTTTATTATTCTTCCCTTGTGTTTGCAGACGGGCTGGTTTTAAACGCTTTTTTAAGCGTTATATTTTAAATAGAGTTTTTATATCTATAGTCCAAAACATCATGCTTGTATCCTTGGACAGGTAGAGGCTAAGTACCATTCGTGGGTCATTGAGTTTATTTCTATTTCATATAATATTCTGACATTAGTACAAATACTGGTTCGGGTAATTCCTATCAAAATTTTTATAATGGAAATATCACGGAATACTTGATCTCAAAATCAAATCCAAGAAATAACGGTTCACAGCTCATACAAGCTTGTAGAATTTTCTAATATCAATGTAATCTTTATAACTCTTTAGTAATGAATTATGTAAATTATCTAAACCTTTGACATTAATAATTGAAATATACGTGAACTCGTTCCTTGTTAAGTATACCTTGGCAAATAAACAAATTACATTTCTATTTTAAAGATATGTCAATTATGAGATATATTAATTTGAGCGTTACACCCGCTCGTCTGCACCATCGCACGTAAGACGCTGCGACCCGTTCCGCTGATTACATCTCACATGTGTTTATTGCTTTACTTTTATGTGAGAAATAACACGTAGAGATCTTTTCTCCCCTGCAGCCTTAGTCAACGTAAACACATTCACTGAACCATCAGACAGTTTCACAATGACTTTGTTCGATTTTGAGAAGTTATAGCTAGTAGTTAAATTTAATTTAAAAAATCTATATTGATAGCATACATACTGAGTAAATAGCTTGATCAGTAACTATAAAAAATATTTAAATGAATAATTAGGACTTAGGCATTTGTGTCACACCATCTGCCTACCCAAATGGGTAGGCTAAATTAGAAGATAACATTCTCTAGATTAGCATATTTTCGACTGTATAATCCAAACGACACAGTTGTCAATGGTAAGTCCATTAAAGCATTGCTATTTGCCGAGACAGAATTAAGAAAAAAGAACGGCACATTTACAATTCGTGGAACAATATTAAAAAGCAGAACGTGGCTATACCATATGAGCAAGACAACAAAAGCACATCCACATTTATTCAGAGCGTTTAAACCGCACAAAAGGAATACGAGAACTTAAAAATTTTCAATAAAACTGCATGTGGTTGTCGTCAGTTTGTGAGAGAACAAAGCCAGCCAATAAACTGCTCGCAGCGAAAACTTCGCGAACGCTTTGGGAACTTAGATCTTTCCTTTTCTAGAAACCCATCCAAACATCTCTTAGTCAATCGGGCGGTAAATATTCTGTTACACGCAGCTGTAAATCTTTAAGATGTTGCAAATATCAGTTTCTGGTTTCTTGGTATTGTTCCAACTTGACGTCTAACTTTAAAATTAAATGTTTTATTTTGTTTGCAATCTCTTTGTATGCTTTTAACCTATCCTTTCCTAAAATGTGGGTCATGCATGATGTGCGTTTTATCATTAGGCCATATTTACTTGAAACAGATATAGTTTCATGAAAGCTTTGCGAATATTGACGTGAGGAAAGCATATAATTTTCAGACGCATATTAAGATAATGTTCAATTGTTTATAATTTATAAGGCTAAGGCTCTAAAAATTATGTCGCTTCTATTGATAACCAATAACAGTTTTAGTTAGTTATGTAACTGAAAACTTATCTTCTTATATTGGGAAATCACTATCCATAAGACTAAGACAATTATTTGCCACTACCTTTAGCAATTCTACCATCAAAAACCAGACCTAACTTTTAATATATCTTTAATTATACCCACAGGACGTCGGGATGTTTTCTTTCGTCAATTTCGTTTCTTTTGTGACATCACAAAAGAGGTATTACGGAGGCGATGCCGCAATAACACAAAGCCCAGACAACGTTATCAAAAAGCGCTTGGCGAAAATGCGCCTCCTTTATTTTTATGTGACAAAATATATCTTCGCTTTGAACTCCGAACGAAATGTTTAATTTCCTTAAGTGTCACAACGAACACGGCTGAACGCGTTAAAGTAATGTTATCTTGTCGTCATTTCTGTCATGTCTACTAGTACACAATTGGTCAGGAAATAAAAGACTTTTGTTAATAACATAGTCAGTAAATATATCTTACTCAAATCCTATGGATTCAATGAATTTGAAATGGAGAATATTTTATTTTGTATTGTATTAGCCCGTAGTCGCTCAATGCTGAGCTTGACACAATCGGGATATTGATTGGTAGGACTTGACCATAGTCTGCCACGCTGGCCTATTTTAGGATTTCAAACGACATAAAAAATCCTGTGAAGATCTTTATATTATGTAGGTTTCCTCACGTCTTTTACTGGCGAGTATCCAGAATTTTTAATAATTTTTAAAACACAGTTTGATTTTATGGGATAACTAGCGGTCGGGCCCGGCTCCGCCCGGGTGCATACACGTTTTAAAATGGCGGTCAAAATGTTTAATTCTGAATATCAGTTTAGAATATCGACCCATCGGACCACGAAAACCGAACAAAATTTCCTCGTATTTGCTAGAAATGCCACTACTGCCTTCCTCCTTTAGGTCATAACGTGATGATATAGCTATAGCCTTCCTCAATAAATGGACTACCCAACACTGAAAGAATCATTCAACTCGGACCAGTTGTTCCAGAGATTAGCGCGTTCAAACAAACAAACTCTGCAGCTTTATAATATTAGTATAGATTTGCCTGGGAATAAAAGGTATGCCAGCATGGCGATGAATGCGTCTCCTATTCCATCTTCTTTTTTTTGATGCAATGAATAATATAATAAAGACATTGCAATGGTACCTAGGCAGCCTCTCACATATGAGAGACCTGCTACCAGTAAAATAGAATTAAATAAATTCTATTAATCAAAGTACCCTAAACCGACGAGAATGCATGAAGAGGTTGATGAAAGTGGATGAAGCGAAGGTAGTATGTCAGGATCGAGCAAAGTGGCGGTCTATAGTCCCTGCCTACCCCTATGGAATACAGGCGAGACGATTATGTATGTATGTATGTAATTATTAATGTTATACTTAAAGCTTTGTAAGCTGTAAGCATAGGTGTGAGCTTATGGATGTATAGGTATGTACATACATCAGCCTACGCTGTCCCACTGCAGGGCAAAGGCCTCTCTACCCTCCTTCCATTCGTCCCGGTCCAGGGCTCGATCTTGCCAATCTCTGTCCCACCTATCCAGCTCGTCTCGCCATCTTTTTCTGGGCCTACCGCGACGTTTCAGCGTCTTTGATGGTTTCCATAGAGTTGTTGTTTTTGCCCACAGTTCGTTGGGCATGCGGCATATGTGTGTAGGTATGTATCAGTACGTAAATTAATGTACTCTGTGGTTATTTGTTTTTAAATTATCATTTTTTTTACACCGCCTTCAACTAGCCTGGTAAAGTATACTTCATATTTTAAGGGTATTCTGGGAAATAGTGTGTACTAAGCAGTGGGTATGTTATTACATAGAAATCATTCTAAAAAACATAATTAAATTGAAAGTTACAAAAAATATTATTTCTTTATCCTAACACCCCACATTTCATACAATATGTTAGGGTCAAATTACATCTTTGTTACTTTTGACTCTTTGAAGCTCTATTTTCTCGTGTACAGGAAATCTGATAATTTTGTTAGGGAAGTGTGTAAAACACGAAAAACACACAAAGACGATTGTGACAAAGAAAACTGTGCGAGAAAAGCCAAAGCGATGTGGAAAAACATTATTATAACGCAAAGTAAAATATGTATGTAATATAAATGTGTGAGGTACTGTTTGTTAACTATTTTATTTTGGTATAATATACTACATGTGTGTGTGAAGTGCGTGGTGGCCTGTTGGTAAACGGACCAGACGCGGCTGCCAACATGTTCACGGTGGTCGCGGGTTCAAATCCCAGGGCACACCTCTTACTTTTCGCAGTCATGTGTGTATTGACAGTCAATCACCATGCACTAATACGGTGAAGGAAAACATCGTGAGGAAACCTGCATACCATAGCGATTTATAAGAATTTCTATGGTATGCAAGTCCGCCAACCCGCACTACGCCAGCGTGGTGGACTATATGGCCTAACCACTCTCAATCGTACTCTCGATTGTAGAGTAGGCCCGTGCTCTGCAGTGGAACGTATATAGGCTGATCCAGATCCAGATACTACATGTGGTCATAAACTATCATCCTTTTGTCTATCCATAAAGTTGTGCCACATTAATGTAGGACAGAGGCTTTTCTAAAATTATGCACGAGATTTTTTACGATAACACGATCATCACAGGCAGGCGTGACTTTTGATCTCGATAATTTTTGTAATTTTTCTATAAATTTAGAAAACATTTTAAAGACGAGACTAATCATGATAATCTTTATACATTAAACATCATAATCTCCTTTTTAAAAATTAGAGCGGCAGACCTACACACTATATGTATTATTAGTAATACATATGTTATACTATATGTATTATTAGCATACTTAATGAAATATTAAGTAATACAGTATTAATGTATTACTTAATATTTCATGAAAACCGTATGAGTAATCTAGTGTAGTTTAATAAAAAAGGAAATGAACAAAGGAGCCGGCAATATCGAGAGTGATGAATTGTAACAATAGTGTGCCTCACGCCTCCCCTACCTCTCCTGTTATTACTGTATTGAGAACGTCTTTTAGTTTCTTTGTTATATTGTACAGGAGTTAGATTGGGTTTTGTGTAATGTGTTTGTGTGTGTCTGTTGCTAGAGCAATCAATTAATGTTAGGAAGGTGAGGTAAACTTTTTGGAAAAAATATCCTTACCTATATCTATTATTTTTTATACAATTTATTATATTAATTCTGTTAAATTACATGTTCAATAAGTAATACAGAATTCCTTGTTAAGACTTATCAGCATAAGGCTTTTAAAAAGTATAAATTAATGATATTTTGGCTTTGGTAAAATATACATTTTGTGAGTTAAAAATATATTTGTACGATATTTGGGCTTAGATAATATTCGGCCAATATTTATTCGCTATTTATGGGTACTCATACTCATTCTTTAATGGAATCGTATCACTATTGACCGTTTCATACTTTCACAGATTGCACCGTAAAGGAGAATGCCCATTTTACTATGAAACTTACGAGTAGTATCGATGCAAAGACCTTTTGCCTCGATGAAACCTACTTTTTTGTGTGGGGCAAAATATTCATATTGTCCCCATAAACATAAACATAATTGCGACCCAGGCCGAAGTTCTTGGAGAAATGAACTTGAAGTCCAATAAAAAATATTTTTTTTTGCCTTGACTCTGTGAACAAAACGTAATATGTGATTAAATTTACTTTATTTTATAAAAATCTTACGCCCGGGATAAAACAGGAAAACGTAGAAGAATAAACCATAAAAACTGGTATAGTGCATTTAAGCAGTATAAATATTGAGATCAACGATACTTTTTACCCATACTATTGGCATTTTCCTTTGATTTAATAATAATAAAAATCATTCCACATTTTATTAATAGACACGGACCTTTTTACTAAACGTATATACTATAGGCCATAAAACAGTCCAGTCCACGGTTCTTGGCCCTTTGATATTAATTCTTGCCAACTCATGTACCCATATTTCTTACCATGTTTCGGCGTTCATATTTTCTGATAACCCGAAAACCTCTTGTCTTACTAATATTAAAACTGCTAAGTCACAGTATGGAACTTTGGCATCACGCGATACTCCACTTTGCTACGCTAAACCACGACGTCGTATTAGTAATTTATACACGTAAGATTATATCAAACGAATCTCATTTACATTAATATATTATTGTTCGTGTAAAGAAAATATTTTACATGTGTCTTTTCCTTCTTCGTTCACATGCTTGGTAATTGACAATAAATACATACACGACTAAAAAATCAGAGGTAGATATCATTATTGAATCTGCGACCACCGTTTTGGCATCATGTTCGATTCATTAAAAGGCCGACACATCCATGACGTCCTCTAACTCGCATTATAATAGCAAAACATGTAGATTCTATTAATATAATTTGAACATCTGTTTATACCATGTTTTATGCAATTTTACAATAAACTAGCGGCCCGGCCCAGCTTCGGCCGGGTACAAATATATTTCTGTACAATAATATGTACATGTTATACATATAAACCTTTCTCTTGAATCACTCTATCTATTAAAAAAACCGCATCAAAATCCGTTGCGTAGTTTTAAAGATTTAAGCATACAAAGGGACATAGGAGGGACATAGAGAAAGCGACTTTGTTTTATACTTAAATAGTAGTGATAAATATAACTGGGTGGTACCATAAGGTGGATTATAACGAGATAAAATTCGCTGACTATGTTCAAAATTGTAGTCCTTGTTCATTTTTGAGACGAGCATGCCGTTTACCTGATGGTAAGCGATACGACCGCTCATAAACAGTAGCAAAACCAAACAACACCTTGAATTACAAAGCAATGCTTGGCATTCCACTGCGCTCGCCATCCTGAGACATAAGATGTTAAGTCTCAATATGTCCAGTAGTTACTCTGGCTACAATGCCCTTCAATCCGAAACATAAAGATAACGTGTTTGTCGCGGCAGGGAACTTGTTAAACAGCAAATGTAAGCACACAAATAAAAAGTGAAACCTATTTTATACAGCCACGAAAACAACTTTCACCAGTTCCATTTCTACCTATGCCATTTCACTGTAAATAAAACAGACAAAAAAGCAGCGCCAACGAAATGTAACAAAAAGCGTTGTTTAAAGCGGCCAGCTGTTAGGAAATTGCCGTAACCCTCTCCGAAGGTCAAGTTGGCCTTAGGTAAGGGATAAACCGTTTTGGCGTATTTTCGATGGAGCGAGGTGAGAGGTCGGATGAATTATGCCCAGAGCTTCGTAAGCAGTTGTGCTCCTTAGGTTCTCTGTATACTGGCAGGTGTGGTTTGTAATTTCTCGAGTCTTATGGGCTGATATTTTATGCTTCATTAAAATTAATTCCAAAATCCTCATTTATAGTCAAGAATGACTTTTTACATAGATTTTATGATTCTATCTCAATTTTGAATATATGGCAGCTCTTTTTATCAACGATTGATAGTTCGCTTACTCTAGATCGCTCGAAGCTTAAAAACATTTTAAGTCTTGAAAAATTGTAAGTGTTTTCTGCCTTCGTAAGTCGTGGGTTTTTCCAGAACTTTGACGAGGGGCAGGTAACGGGGGTAAAGAAGAATAGTAAAGATAACCGCAATAACCCCTTTCAATCGTACCCTCGGTTGAAAATAATAAATACACTCAACAGTCCCAAACGTAGTCCTGACCTCACACTAAGATCGAATCTTATGTCGTGGGAATCAGAAACTTCTACAGACTTTTCGGATGCACAAACACCCAGACCCGGAACAAATACCTGTGGATCACACAAATATTTGTCATGGTGCGGGGATCGAACTCGGAGCCTTCATAACCAGCGTCCTACCAACTGCGCCACGAATGTTGTCGAGGAGGTACCCTAGTAAAAATATTTTTCAAAAGACAAAATGTCACCCAGCACGCATCCTTACAACCAACCCTTAAATCTTCAAGGCAGTTCGTCAAAAATTATTTCCTCGACCATTTCTGTTGAAATACTTCCCCAAACTCGTTCACGCACGTTCCATAAAACGTTACGACATCGTTGTTGGGAACAATCCACAGCTTACTGTTGGGACAAGAGCGTGAGACGATTAGCTGGGTATATTAAGACTTAACTTTGAGACAATAAAAAAACGCACTGGAAGGGAAGACGTAAATTTATTTTTTAATTTTAATTATTGGTAAATGTGTGTTTTATGTTATTGAGGCACTCTTAGGGGATGCATAAACATACATTTATCAACTCACGCTTTTTCCCAGAAAGGGTTGGCAGACGTGTTAGGACACCTACATTTCGCCTTGTATGTTCTGTACCAAATGTCTTTGTAACCGTACCTTAATACAACTACGCTACTAATGCAGTCAGACAAGGGGATACAATAATAACATTAAATAACACCAAATAGTATTTGTGCTAAAAGCGTTTTTTTGATTATATGCACAATATATGCCATTAATATAAAATCATGTACCTACTCATTATAACTACGCATGACTCAAAGTCTCCGTACATACTATTCCGTATCATTCTTGCATTACAGTAACACAAAGTTGCCATTTATAGAATCTCAAATATTATACCAAAAATCCCTAAATTCTTCAACATAAAGACAAAATCCTCGTTAAATACACTCAGTACGTACAACTAAAAGCTTTCCTCTACATTGTTCGCCGAAATTACAGCGATGGGCCATTAACCTCTCAGACGCAGAGGATACGAATGTAAATATTAGTTGCTCTTTTCACTGAAGGCGGAAAACGGTGAATACCATAAATAAACAGTTCTTGCGGTTTTGTTCCTTTGATACTTCTGTTGATGTCGGTGTCAGAAACGTAGTGATGGACTTTGTTATACTCATTTACTAAAACAAATTGTTTTTATTGCATTGAATGGGGAGACGAGCATGCCGTTCACCTGATGGTAAGGGATACGACCGCTCATGAACAGTAGCACCTTGAATTACAAAGCAATGGTTAGCAGTCTACTGTGCTCGTCACCCTGAGACATGAAATGTTAGTCTCAATATATCCAGTAGTTACTCTGGCTACAATGTCCTTCAAAAAGAAACACAACAGTGCATGCAACTTTTTGGCGGGAGAAATAGACATTGCGGTGTTACCCAGGCGGCCTCTCACATATGAGAGACCTACCACCAGTAAAAGTGTTTTGTAAGATTTTTACTAAACACCTGATAAGCTCTACTTACTCTAGGTGACCACTGATAACCAGCGTTGCGCTGTGGCTCGTCCTGCAGCGCAACAAACGCGGAAACTCCTTCTAAATATTTTATTTTTGTATGTTAATTCATGTTGTGTGAGTGTGCGCGTTCTATTGTTGTGATAATGTGTTTTTTCTTTCTTTTCTTAGATATAAGGTTTTTCGCTCTTCTGCCATAGAAAATTCTCAGCTGCATAATGATTTCCCGCGTGTATTTCCATAAAAAATTATGTAAGCGATATATTTTTATAAAGCAAGAATTTCCCATGTGCATACCCCGGTTGGATATTAAATCATACTATATGTTTTCCTTACTAATAAATCAATAACCAAAGAGGTTGTAATATTAAATGAATCAACAAGGCTTCATAAGCCAGCAATTCATTTTTTAATACAGCCCAAAGTGTGTTGAATAGGGGACGAATATATTGATGGGAAAATTTCACCAAAAAGAAAAAAGTAGGGCAGCGACGATGGTAACAGGTGTGCCAATATGGGGCGAGAAAAGGTTTCCCTTACCCCTGATTCACATATTAAAGTCAAACCTAACAAAAGTCAGACAATGTTATTTTATGGGTATAAGAAGGGTGAAGCAAATTTAAAAAAACATGGGTCTTGTTCAAAAGCTACCTATCTAAAAACGGGTTAACCTTAGGATTTACTTATTACGCATATTGTAAACTTACATATAAACATATGTTATGCTCAAAACTCGATAAAATGCAGTCTCGTCCAGGCTTTGGTTAAACATAGGATATAACTACTCGTATATCCTAGGTTTGACCAAAGCCTTAAATCCTGAAATAAATTTAAATTTCGGCCCTTGACTAAAGTATTTTTGGTCGAACCTCGAAGTTTTGGCGCTCTTAGGTTTGACTAGTCAGTCCTCACGATATCTTCAGCCACAATATGCAAATTACTAAAACAAAATTACTAAAACATACGGTTTTTCCGAGTATTTTAACACCGATCTATCGGAAACGGTAATCCAGAGGCTTCCTGTGACATTCATTACCCATTATAACGTATTAGTTAACATACTCATTAATTTATATAGCAATTGTATTATACCTATTACATTCTTTCAATTCGATTACAAAGGCGATTGAAATTTTAACAATCACAATGTGTGAAAGGAAATTAATGAACGTATTCAATCCCATTAAAAGGACGTATTTTACCGTATAAAACATTACGCAGCAAAAGTTGTACTGGTGGTAGGTCTCTCATATGTGAGAGGCCATCTGGGTGGGTACCACCGCAGTGTCTATTTCTCCCGTCAAACAGCAGTGTAAACGCACTGTTGTGTTTCGGGTTGAAGGGCATTGTAGCCAGATAACTACTGGACATATTGAGACTTAATATCTTATGTCTCAGGATGGCGAGCGCAGTGGAATGCCAAGCATTGCTTTGTAATTAAAGGTGTTGTTTGGTTCTGCTACTGTTCATGAGTGGTCGTATCGCTTACCATCAGGCGAACGGCATGCTCGTCTCGCCATTCATAGCAATAAAAAAAAATCAACTAACAGCCCATATACCTCCCACTGAAGGACACGATGCTCCTCTATGATTGAGAGGATTAGGTCATATAGTCCACCACGGTGGCCTTATGCGGATTAGCGGACTAAAAAATACACAAACTATCGCCTGTATAATATTAGTAAAGTTGTACGTGTAAGTTTCTGTATAAAAGTATTGACAAATATTTTACCCTTTTTATTATTTTTAATAAGTGATAAAGACAAAAGGTAACAATATTTCAGGTATGTAATAACGTTTTATTACACTAAGCCGCGGCGAGACACCCGGGCCAGTTCCCACACATTGTGTATCATATAATGCTACTTGTTAAATATAACATTATACTACTAAAGGGTATGTAGTGTCTGGTGGCCTGTTGGTAAAACGGACCAGACGCGGCTGCTTATGGACAGTAGCAAAACCAAACAACTCTTTGAATTACAAAACATTTCTTGGCATTCTACTGCGCTCGCCATCCTGAGACATAAGATGTTAAGTCTCAATATGTCCAGTAGTTACTCTGGCTACAATTTTATTCAGACCGAAACACAACAGTGCATTTGCACTGCTGTTTGGCGGGAGAAATATACATAGTTAAACATTGAAATAAAACTAACTGAATAATTATTAGACAAAGTTAATTTAGAATACATCAATAACTTCGAAGTCAGTACTTTGTGTATTGTCTTTGAGCCCACGACATCTGGTTTGACCCTCTGATTCTCCTAGAGCTCGGCCATCGTTGTCTATCGACCCGGAATCACGTATTCAAATAAAAAGAAACCAAATAGTGTGACGGAACATATAACGAGAGATGTGGAGGTCATGGTTGCACCTCCGCTTATCACTTCTGGGATAAAGGCGAGATGTTTATGTACATATGTATGTAAATTCCAATTAATTTCACTCCACCGCACCGATAAATATTTGCACCATTTACTTACAAATATTTACCGCACAAATTATCCAATGAATAATTCTATAGCATTTTTGCATATAATACACGTAAAATAAATATTATTCAGCTCTGAAATTCAGCCTGAAAATAATTTTAACAGCATATTTCGCGGAACGGTTTTGTTTGCCGGCTTTTATTTTTAATGCAGACGTTTTTAATCAAACGAAATATGCACAAAAAGGGTTATTTTGTATGCTGAAGTGGATTAAAACATGTAGTAATACGTGTTCAAATATGATGTGCTGGTCGGTCTGTTTCTGCCGACAAGTAGTAGTGTAAGCAGTGTTGTGTTCTGTTTTTGTTATATTGCAATGAATAGTGAGGCGAACATGCCGTTCGCCGATGGTAAGCGATACCACCGCACATGAACAGTAGCACAACAAAAAGCAATGCTTGACATTTCACTGCGTTCGCCATTTTGAGACATAAGATGTCAAGTGTCAATATGTCCAGTTGTGACTTTAGTTACAATGATTTGAAGAACTTTGTAGCCAGTGAAAAATCTATTTAAGTTAGAGGCATCTGATGTGTCGCTTACTAATAGATGATCGATCTGACCCTCTTTAATAAAAGATTAATATATCCTTGCTATTTATATAGTACTACAGATATATAATACGTGTGGCAAAGTTACAATTTCTTCAATACTTGCCACACTTACCAAGCGCACTTAAAATACGAGAAAATCACTTGAATTTTCTTTAAGTAATTTATATCTAGATTCTAGAATATATAAAGCAAAGATTGTAAGCGTCGCAGAACTTTAAATATAAAAAATCCAAACCGACCCGGCAGAAGCGCCCGAGGAATAATGTCGAGTTCACAGCTGCTGACATTACAATGTTTGTAGTACTGGAGTCTGGAGTTGATGCTTTCAACTCTACGGCGCATACTAAGTTGCTACGGTGCTACGAGAACTGGCGTAGACTCTTGTTTTCAACTGTAACGACATCTAAGTTTCAGTTGTTTTAATATGGACTGAAATTGTACAGAAGCAGACGATTTGAGTGGCTCTTTTGGGGTCGATAAAAACAAATCTAAAATAAATGTATAACACGTCTATTACTTGGATAAGTGACTATAGGTTTGTGAATCGTGTGCTTATTAGTGAGTTTTCTACGCAAGAAAAAAAATATTAAAAAGTTTTTCATTCGAAATGAAATCTAAAAGTCGAACGCGCTTCCTGTTGCGGTGAGACAGGCGAAATCGCTGTCTTCATTCAAGAGGCAAATTAAAGATCATTACCTTTCTCTTTAATTAAACTGATTTTAGTAGATAACATTATTTCCTATATCTAAATTATTATACCTTTTGTATTTAATATATATATATATATATATCTTGTTATATATGTATGTATTTATGCTATTTATTATGTATGTATGTATGTTACGATGATGTAATTTGTATATTTTTTTTAGTTAGTATGAATATTATTTAATGTCCTCTCTTTTAACTATTTATTTTACACTGCCCTCTCTTTCTCCTTCTCTTTAAATCCATCCCATGGTTGTCTGTAAGACATTGCTTTAAGCGATAAGACCGCCATTTGTACTTTTTTTTTATTTTTAAGTTTCTGAATCTTGTATTTGTTTTATATGTGTACAATAAAGATTTCAATAAATATATAATAAATAAAATAATGCAATTAGAGCAGCTTATATTTAACGATGGGTCGCTATGGACACTATAGCTGCTAATGATTATTATGAACATCGTTAGGTATCCAGGTTAAATTCAATTGAATGAAATAAAGTTCGTATCGTTTCCATTATTAATTTTCGTATTTTCTAAGGGAATTATCCAGGATTATGTACTACGCGGCAAAAGTTAAGTTTCTATCCCATCATTATCCAAATATTTTCTAATAATAACCTTAAATCGTAATTACTCGGTATCGGTAATCGGCTTTGCCATCCTCATGCGCAATGTAATTACGCGGCACAAATGGATTAACGATATGAAATTACGCCATAGGCGGAGTTTGTAACAAGACGCCCATGTGATCCGCAGTAATAACCTATTCAATTATGGAATTGCTTGTATGGTCTAAGTTGTGGGCTATAGCGGTGTTGATTAAATCAATAAATAAAATAAATACACCCAAAAGTCACATACATAGTCCTGACCCCAAATTAAGATCGAGTCTTGTGTCGTGGATAACTACGAGAGACTTTTCCGTCTCACAAACACCCAGAACCGAAACAAATACCTGTGGTTCACACAAATATTTGTATCGGTGCGGGGATCGAACCTTCGGCTTCTCGTTTCACAGCCGGCGTCTAATCAACTGCGCCACGGAGGCTGTCTAACGATCTTACTACGATATAGTCTTATATCCGTTTTTTTTTAGATTAGTTTGTCAAATATCCAACTATACACCTACAAAAAATGTTTGGAAGCAAGAAAATATGGTTATCTCTTGTCAATCAACGCTTATGAATGGCTACTAAAATCAATGCACGTTTGGGTCGAAATCACCACACACTACCCTTGCAACTAAAGTGGGTATTATAACTTTTTTCATACCAGCATGAAAAATGACAAAAAGCGCTGGGCTATCTAAATAAAATTTGGTCAGTACTTGATACATGGTTTTTTTAGGCCAACCGAGTCTAAGTCTCGACTGGTGTTGTAGTGAAAAGTAGTAGACATAGCTTAATAACACACTTATCTTCGACTGCTAGAGGAATAAACCAACACGACCAGGGCTTAGTATCACTACATAATATATGTAATATTATTATACCATGGCGATTTATAAAAAAATCTATGGTATGTAAGTCCGCCAACCCGCACTTGGCCCGCGTGGTGGACTATATGGCCTAACCACTCTCAATCATACGCTCGATTGTAGAGTAGGCCCGTGCCCTGCAGTGGGACGTATATGGGCTGATACAGATACAGATTATACTAGTCTTATTAATTTCTATCGCTTGCACCGCGCATATCCTTTAACGTTTATGAAGTGTCAGTGGCTAAAAGTATAAGCGTGTTCCGTGAATATTCTAATTGTCTGATGACCTTTCTTACACTGGCAGTAATATTATCTTCATTGCTAAGAGGAACTTCCTACAAATTATATTCTCATATACCAATGGGGAATCAGAATCAAAAATTAATTATTTTATGTCGTTTTTATACTTAAGTGCGTCGTGAGACTGCTATATTTAAAAATGCAATGTTCAATTTATTGTAACAGTGTAATAAAATACAAGTAACAATAAATTGTTTTTTTTTATTTTTACCATGAATGTTAGACAAGGACAACAAAAATAATACACTTTTTGAAGTCATTTTTGTCCGCACGCGTTGCCCTTCGGATTTTGGATAGAACGTGATAATCCTATCGTCAAATGAAATTGCTATAAATCCTGTATGCATACGGAGTACTTAGTTATTTCATCAAGAAAAGGCATTTTCGTAGTTCATCCCAATCCGCAATTTAAAAAAAGCTTGAAATCATTACTTTCAATAGTTATTTAAAGAAACCTCTTATATTCACCGTATTGTTAGTCTAATCACTTACATTAATCCACATAAAAGCCATTTTTTTAAATTGCTAGTTTGAATATATTTTTGAAATATTTTCAGTGTAAGCAAAGAAAATGCGAGTCCAATCCTCAATCATCATAAAACGAACATTATTTAAAATCTGCGTTGAATATTAAGTTTTTCGATTGACAAATAGTTTTTTTAAGTAAAAAATATATATATATAGAAATAAGTGACCCACATAAAATATACTGTACACCGCTGCTTAGAATCCTTCATCTATCCTTTCTCTTGAAAAATTATAACCAGGGATTGAGAATAACGAATCCAATGTGTAGAGCTGAAAAGAAAACCGATTTTATTAAATCATGTCTCAGGATGGCGAGCGTAGTGGAATGCCAAACATTGTTATGTAATTCATAGTGTTGTTTAGTTTTGCTACTGTTTTCGAGCGGTCGTATCGCTTACCATCAGGCGACCGGCATGTTCGTCTCGCAATTCAATGAAAAAAATAAAGCATATAATGGAATATTTGTGAAAACGCTTTGTGATAGTCAATCTTCCTGATTTTATGTTCAGTAATATTAATACAGGAGTATTACTATTCATACGTAATTACGTTTAATTAATATTGTAGCTTAACACCAGATTGAAATTATACTCATTTAATATAATTGTTAGCTCATCTGGCCTACCGGATGTGCGATGCATTATTAACCAATCATCGGACATCGAATCAATGATTATAGCTATTAACACACATTAATTATTATTATTTTATGCTCTTTATATGGTTCAACAATCAGTTTATATTATATTTTGCCTTCGTTATGAATTTTAAATTCACTATTAATCAAATATAGGTCATAGTTAAATACTTTAAATTAACATATAAATACATATATATCAACCCATATACGTCCCACTGCAGGGCACGGGCCTCATTTAAAATCGAGAAAACGATTGGGAGAGGTTAGGCCATATGGCCATAAGGCCTAACCTCTCTACGCTCTCGCTACGCTAGTAGACTCACTACGCTGGCCTAATGATGGGTTGGCATACGTACATACACATACATACATACATAAACTCACGCCTTTTTCCAAGAAGGGGTAGGCGGAGGCTGCCCTGATAGCAACCAAGACGTTTCGCCTTGTATATTTCATCTCACGATGTAATAGGGGGCGAGACTATAAGTGATAGGCATTGAGCCTATTAGCTTAAGTCTTCGGCCATAGCAAAAGCTGGCTTATTGTGGATTGCGCATCATACATCCATGGGCTCATTTATTAATGTATACTTTCATAAACCTATATCGCATACGTGCACCAGATTTTTTGTTGATATAAGGCAGCGTATACTCTATGAGTTTTTTTTTAATTTATAATTTTTGCTATTATTTTTTTTATATTTATTTTTTGTCCATTGTAAATTGTAATCGTAAGTTTGTAATTTAGTTTCGTACCAGTGTACTCTACAGAAGAAATACACGTTAATGTATTGTATTCTACATATTCTATGAGTCGCTTACATTTGTGCAAAACACACCATTTGCTTACATTTTAAACAAATACTGCGGCTACATTCCATGCAAATACCTGTTTTGGCACAATACATTTTGGCCCGACAACTCCTCTCTTGAATTTAGAGTGTGCAGCTCACCGCGCCGCTTTACGCGTATATTGCACATTAAAACATTCGCATAGTTGCATTGTGTGGGATTTACATGTGTTGACGGTTTATGATGTCCTGGTATGAGCTGTTCGCCTCGATAGATGTAAAGTAATCGAAACGATGAGAAGTTTAAAAATATGTTAAAGTAAAACCAAAATCGCGGTAAAATGCGTAAAATATATTTTTACTTCAACTGGTATGAGCTGTTAAATTATAGACTAAGCCTTGTTTACGTTAAATTTTATTAATATATGAAAGGAAATATTAAGTGTAACTAAAATGAATAATGTTAAAAAGTCGATCATAGTAACACTAAATAAATATTTCAAAAGATATATTTTTGAAACTCTTTGTACGCATACATAAATGAAAAATTGCAATCAGTTTAAGTACATAAAGAAATATTATAAAGTTACAAAATTATAATGAAAGTACTTATTATATAAACACGTTTAAACCCAATATGTTTTACTCCAACAACTTGTCTCGTGAACTTGGAGTGTGCAAGTTGGCCACCACGGTGCTATACAGGGGCCCTACTATATTGATCCGAAACGAAGTTCGAAACTTCGGACGATCGAAGTTTTTTATACGACACGAATGTATCTACTCTATAAAAGTTCGAATTTTTATAACGTACATCGTAACCATAAGTCTATGGTTACGACCATAAGTCAATTACGACCATAAGTATATGTAGGTACATTCGTATCGTATATAAACTTCGATAATCCGAAGTTTCGATTTTCGTTTCGGATGAATATAGTAGGGCTGGGGCCTCATACACATTAACACAGGCGCGTGTATGTGCATGTTTGTGCCAAGTTCATCAATTGCGCCTGTCTCGAAACACTCGCTTTGTGTCGGCCTGTGTGAGATTTATGTGCCAACTTTTTATGAGCTTTTTAATTTTTTATTTCAATGAATGGTGAGACGAGCATGCCATTCGCCTGATGGCAAGCGATACGATCGCTCTTGGACAGTAGCAAAACCTAACAACACCATGAATTACAAAGCAATGCTTGGCATTCACATTGATATTGAAGAACAAAGAATGGGTTTGAAATATCATAAATATTAAATAAAACATTTAAAATTTTCAGACATTTTACGACTCCAAATTACTATAATTTTTTCCGCTTTAAGTTTATTTTATCAAACGCGAAATTAATTCAGAATGACAAACCAAAGCATCAAACCACGTCGATATAAAAGCGATGCAATGCGACTGGAATCCCCAGTCTTCTATTCAGATTTATGTAATGTCACTGCTTAAAATTTCAGTCTTGCGTCTCGACCTTCCTTTTGAGTAATAAAGAATACCTTGTCTGGTCTGCCGATTCAGGGCCCTTGTAAATTGTGTCTTTTGTACAGTATATGTCTGCTTACGTCTTATTAATGGATATAAGGTCCACACCATCTATTCGGATAGATTTTAGATAGTAGGTAATGTTATGTATAGTTAACCAAAAAATATTGTAATTAACACATACCCACAAACGAAATATGATTGCGATTTCACCTTTAAATTATATTTTATACCTTTTTTATTCCCATGAATAGCGAGACGAGCATGGCATTCGCCTGATGGTAAGCGATATGAACGCTCATGGACATTAGCAAAACCAAACACCATGAATTAAAAGCAATGCTTAGCATTCCACTGCGCTCGTTCCATCCTGAGACATAAGATATTAAGTCTCAATATGTCCAGTAGTTACTCTGGCCTTCAAACCGGAACACAACAGTGCATTTACATTGCTGTTTTGCGGGGGAATTAGACATTGCGGTGGTACCTACCCAGGCGGCCTCTCACATATGAGATATCTACCACCACAAGTACCTAAAATGAATCCAATAATCACGTGATAAGACCAAATTAATAGCTTCCATTTTCAACGTAATCCCCTGCAAGATTATGTTATGAAACAATTACAATAGCGAGGCCACACATAAAGATAACCTAACCCTTCATAACGTTGTATGGTATAATTCTGAAATGGTGATGACGTCACCCTTTCTTAATGGACATTTAACTCACACCATTAAGGAATCCTCAACAGGCTAATATTTTGAACATTATTCTCCAAAATACGGCGTTGGCGGCTTACTGTGGCAGACGGCACAGATATTTTGCTAAGACAAATGGAACAATTATTTGCAAAATTGCTAGGGTTAGATGTGTTTTATTTCGCTGAGTTATCTCAGTGTTTGTTCCTTTTTATTTTAATGCTTTTTTATTGTTTTATTTATTATCGTTCTATGAATCTTTTGTAGCTGATCCGGGAAATTGTGTCTAGTCTATACATACATGTATAAATAAAATTGAAGTGTCTGTTTTAAAGATAAATTAAAAAAAATCCAACTACATATCGTTATATACACGATGCCTATAACGAAAATGACCTTAGATTTTTTTTGTCTGTCTGTCTGTCTGTTTGTTCCGGCTAATCTCTGAAATGGCTGGACCGATTTTGACGGGACCTTTATTGTCAGGTAGCTGGTATAATAAGGAGTAGGCTACATTGATTTTCGAAAAATTCTTTTAATTTAGAAAAATAAAGTTTTTGTTAAATTCCAAGCGGACGAAGTCGCGGGTACAGCTAGTCTTATAATAAAAATGGAATTACTTTCATACGTCAAAATTCTTTAAATGGGGAAAGGTGAGGCCATCTGTCCGGTAATATAAAACTTTATGAATATAACTTCTTATTGGGTCTTAGCGGATAGTAAAATTCACATCAAACATCGTCTGGATAGTAAAATTATATCGTAAAAGCATTACCACATATACTTAAGTTTACATCGTTACCTACAGATACAAGATTTTGATACACTGATATAATTCACGCTCCAAGACACAGAAAGCTGGCTTCAGCTAAAATTAGGCTTAATTCAAGTGGGTCAGGAGTTACTTTACCTCCATTTTTCAACGTAATTCATGCAAAGTGCTTAATCTTGGCCCCGTACGCTCCTTTCCAGCAGATAAGATCTAAATCTCAGTATTTAATAAAAGACACAGCGGGTTTGTTACAATGTACATTATACAAATGAAATATGGAATACACTAGAAAATTGGCCATTTGATATGTACTTATAGTGTATGTCTACGCCGATTGACACTCACCGAAAAGTATAAGTAGGTCATCGTCCCACATCACTCAGATGTTATTCACTTCAGAGATACATTATTTCTAATAAAAATTACAATATTTTTATAAAACTCTGTACAGAGCTCCAAACAGGGTTGTGTCCAAGGTTTGATTTTGAGAATTATGTAATGGTCCCTAAAAAGTATAGCTTATACAAACATGAATTAGAAATAAACATCAAAATTAGTTGTATAATGCCTGAGATATTATTATTTTTAATAGTGCGTAGGGGACTCTCGTTTTCTATTTTTCACTCATGCACCTTATGGAAGATGATATCTTTTCTTTTACTCTGAAATGAAATGAAATTTCATAAAAGTTGGTACCACAAACTTTAATACATTGATAACTCGCTTTTTACTATAGGTATTTAAAAAATTATTTCCGAATTATGATTATGCGTAACGTACTTTCGTTATAAAATAATAAAAATTGATGTGATAAATGTTAGATTCTTTGAACTGACCATAAATTATTTTCTCCTTACCGACGTAATCCTGGAGATCAGACAATTCAGAAGAGATCAGAAAATCTGATCCTGCACGAGTTGAACTGTCTGGAGTGATCGACGACCGGCCGCCAGCGAAATTATGAGTAATGGACCTAATATGCGAACATTTATTAAATCCTGCCGTGAAGGGTTTTTGTAACATCGCGATATTTGTTCCAGTTTTAGCGAGTAAGGGGATTTTTTCATTGAAATTTCTTGCTATCGGGTTATGTGTTAACGCTGTTTTAAGTTTAAATAGAGAAGATATATGATTTTTTTATCAGTTCAAGCTTCGATGTGATTTATTTTTATGAATATCATTACATTATTATTTAGATTTTAATACTGATCTATAAATATTTTATGTAAATGTAAAGCTAACCATACACGCTAGGGTATACTTGAAAGGTCCGCCTGCTTAGTAGAGGATATATCACTTAGAGGTAAAGCTGTTCAAACACTCAGTTGAAGCCATAGCCCCGGTAGCGGTGCTAATGAGTTTATTGTTAGTTTTAATGTACGAGTAATAGAAAAGTAGGACGATCACCACACACGTTCAATTTTGCCTGAACACTCAAATTGCACAGGTATGTACATATGGGCGCTACCGGCGCATATCAGTATGTAATTATTATATTATCCTACTGGTGGCGTCACCTGTTGATGATTTATATAAACTTGAATAGAATTGTTTGTTTATTATAATAAGTGTAATTTGTGTAAAATAAATAATTTAGAGTTATGTTTCGAATACTGAAATATATTAATTTTAAGATTTATTATATACTAATTAAAATGTCTGGTTTTAAAGGAAACTGTGATTGCGGTAAGCGTTGCTATGGAAATGATAATGTCAATCTGTTTGAAAAATAGTTCACTTTTGTCTTAGCATCCTTGTGAAAATAAACTAAGTGATCTTCTGTGTGTATTTTCATTGAAATGGAGATTAAATATGTAAATCTGAGAATATCTCCGACATACACCTACGAACATAAAATATCAATTTTTTTTCGGCTGCCTGAACAAGGGTAGAAACCTGTTGAAGCAGTAGACCGAAGCAGTAGACACGCTTCGGTTACCTGCACAGTTCAATTACACAGTCAAATTTCTCATGTATACTTCTGTGTATACGCTTCCGAGCTTAAGGTCACCCCACACAATACCACAGTATTACCACTGATATCTAATTTCCTTTTAAACCCGAATAAATTTTACAAAAATCTAATGGCAGGTTTATCGCCCTGTGTAATTATTTTTACAAACGCATAGAACAAAGATAAAAAATAATCATTTTTATAACCCATTAAAAGTACGAAAGAATATCTCTAAAAAGAATAAAACACTTTTATAAGATGGTTCTGTTACATCATCCAACCATTAAGATAACATTAATATGAAAATCTACTGGAGATTAAGATTGTGTCTCATCGTCGATTCCGATTTAATTAAACTGCCAACATGTTCACGGTGGTCGCGGGTTCAAATCCCAGGGCACACCTCTGACTTTTCGGAGTCATGTGTGTATAGTCAATCACCACGCACTAAAACGGTGAAGGAAAACATCGTGAGGAAACCTGCATACCATAGCGGTTTATAAGAATTTCTATGGTATGTAAGTCCGCCAACCCGCACTAGGCCAGCGTGGTGGACTATATGGCCTAACCACTCTCAATCGTACTGTCGATTGTAGAGTAGGCCCGTGCCCTGCAGTGGGACGTATATGGGCTGATACAATACAAAAAAAAAACAATAAACTGCCAAATGTAAGTAATTAATAAGTGGGGCACAATTGCCCTCACCTTTTGTCAACTGTTTACAGAGTAACCAATCAGAGATCGTTTAATTAATAACATTGTGAATGCTTTGGGTTGTCGCAGATTTAATTATCTTTTATTCATAACTTTATACAGTGTATTTTTTTAATTGCAATAAATGCTGGGACGAGCGTGGCGTTCGCCTGATGGTAAGCGATACGACCATCCATGAACATTAACTTTTTCACGAATTTTATCGCCAATTTAGTTTTATTTACCAAATTCGCGATAACATTTTTAAGAAATAGTTTTATTTAATTGGGTAAATCTAATAAACCATTACGCATATAAGAATCCGGAAATAGTTTAAACTGTCCCATCAATTTTCTGACCCCTACCATCTAAATCATGAAACTGTTTTTTTTCGATTAAGCTTCTTTCAACTCTGAATCCTGGTCTAATTTATAAAAGTATTCCACAGATTTGCATAAAAGCTTTCAAAATCACATACATTTAAAATTGATTAGACTCATACGTCTTTTACCAGCTAAGCAAACTCTTTTATGTTTCTTCATGAATTTTAATCATGCTATCGGCACTTAAATGCTGCCACGACGCTGCAATGCGCAGGACACAGGAATATTACCTATTAATATTCATCTACGTCCGAAGATCTTGAATTTTAAGCGATTTTTATTATTAATATAAAATTATTCTCTTGGATAATTTAGCTGCTTCGAGTTTTTTAAATGCTAACGAGTAATATCACGGTAATAATATCTACATTACCGTGGTAATATTTTAAGGTCTGAGTCAGGAATTTGTGCCCGATATGGCGATAGGCTCACTCCGTATCACATTGTAGGACGGAAAATACAGGGCCAAACGTGGGTGTCCTAGTTGCACTACTGCCTACTTTTTTGGAAAAAAGGCTACACTTTATGTATGTATGTATGTTTGATGTAAAAATCTTAAAAGTCGCCTGGAAATACTCGTAGAATTCGTTTTCGACGTAGCGATTGGTTGACCCCCTATCCCATGAAGGCATAGCGTTATGTGTGTATAAATGAATACCAATATAGTACGAAATACAGATCACTTATATTCGACACCATTTGTAACTAAGTGTCAGTTCTTACAACCAAAAGAACTAAACCCTTATCCGATGAAACTCGAATGTAATCCTGTAAAGATCAGGTTGAGCTGTCTTCAGCGCGAAGTATGTAAATGCCGTCCGGATTTACATGCAAATTAGATTCGATTGTAAAACGTTATATCTATTGCGATATTCTTGCTATGACAGGCGACAGCGCCCTTGTAATAAAATGACATTGTCGCCTTTGAATCTTCGCGGATAGGAAGAACGGAATATTTTATAGAAAAGTTATTTAAGTTGCGAAATGTTTTATTTTGTGATGATCAGAATGTTGTTGTAGCATAGCTGAGGGAAGAATTTTAAGAACTGGTGGTAGGTCTCTCATATGTGAGAGGCCATCTGGGTGGGTACCACCGCAGTGTCTATTTCTCCCGTCAAACAGCAGTGTAAACGCACTGTTGTGTTTCGGGTTGAAGGGCATTGTAGCCAGAGTAGCTACTGGACATATTGAGACTTAACATCTTATGTCTCAGGATGGCGAGCGCAGTGGAATGCCAAGCATTGCTTTATAATTCAAGGTGTTGTTTGGTTTTGCTACTGTTCATGAGCGGTCGTATCGCTTACCATCAGGCGAACGGCAGGCTCGTCTCGCCATACATAGCAATAAAATAAAAAAAAAAAGAATTCGTTGTAGGAACGATAATCCAGGGTTTGAGTACTCTATTTTTTATTTGTGTACACAATATTTGATACAAAAGACATAATGCATGACGGTATTATACCCCTAAAGCAGTCTCATGGTATGGCATCTCCTAATTTCGACAAGTGACACAAGTTTATTACGTGCCTTTGAATGCAATTGTGGTGTTTAAGTGCATTTTTTTCTTTGTTTTTTATTGCATAGGTCCGGCAAATGCGCAAACAGGTCATCTGATGGTAAATGCTCATCATTGCTTCTATTATGTATTGCCGGCCCATCGGATCGGGAAGGAAGCGGGAAGGAAAAAAGATGGGAAGAAGAAATATGAGCATGCGGCAATCTCACTCACTGAACAAAATGTGACAGCGAAGTACTAGCTTCACTTCGTTTTACTGTGAGACTGTGATACCGTCCCGGACGAGCCTGCCCATTCATTGTGAGTCATGACCGCTCTACCACTTTTCAAAATCCATTCTCACACTGACAGATTTGATGGGTTTAAACGAGGACACAAAATATATTTTTTTCCTACTCCCTGAAAAAAAATTGATGTCAACATTAAAATTCATTTCATAATATCATAGCTCCACTACAGACTCACAAAGTCTAACATCTATGTATTAGAATATGCTAAAATGAATGTCTTAGCCGTCTTGCATAATACGTTTGATAAATGATGTCATAACTCGCAACATGTAGGGAAGGTAAATTGCGCTGTCCGTTTATCTCTCGCTAGAAGTTATGAGCTTTCAGAACAAACAACGAATGCTGGCGTGTACTGTGTTACATGTTGAACTTTCAAGTTGCTGATACATGTATTATGTTAGGTAATTCATACGATGTATGAATTCTAGTATTATATCTGCTGTAATTTAAATAGCGTTAGTGTTGTTCTTGCCATGTTGAATTTTCGATTGAAATTGATTGGACGTATTTGCCTACGAGATCAGAAGTCGCTGAATGCAGGCCTCAATGTGGAGATCAAATAAGTGTATCTGCACCCGGGCAGAGTTGTCTGGGCCCCTGTCTATTATATAATAGGCTACTTGATTATTATATGAAATATTAATAAAATATCCAATAAAATATTCACTAGCGTTTTTAAGTTCAAATTAGTATGACATGCTTCTTATCGAATGCACTTATGCGTTCGTCTTTATGACTGGAATATATCTCCCACGGGAGATGCGATTGTTACCGAATGGAGTCCCGGAGACCCCTTTCAGCTTAGTGTCTGTCCGTCTGTCATAGCTATTAGCTTGCACTGACTATGTAATACGCGGATGTCGAACGAAGAGTGTGTACTATGTATGCTCATAAGTAACATTGCAAGAGGGTTAAGTTTTATAAAATGCACAGCAATGCTTATAATTTGATGATGTTGTTGAAATGTATGTTTAATACAAAAACATAATATACAAAAACTATTTAAAGGACAAAAATCTGAAAAACAGCAGTCATTAAATCCATAATTCGAATTTTTAAACTCGCTATTTATTGACTTGTATCTAATGGTATTTAAGAATAAATATTTCTTAACAAGGACCTTTCGGCCCCAACGGCCATCGGTTCTACGAGCTATGTGCCCGGCCCGCTTCCAATAAGTCATTGTGGAGATCCTTGGGGGAGGCCTATGTTCAGCAGTAGACTTCCTTTGGCTGATATGATGATGATGATGATGATTTTTTAACACGCGTGTTTTCAAAGAACACTATTAAAAATAAAACGAAAATTAAGGCAAGATCACCCAATAACTACGACTTTTTTATGAATATATACGATCAAGTATATATTGATCGAAGATGATAATGAATGCTTAACTTTTTGTTGGGGGAAACAGAAGCACGAGGATGTAATAAAATTTAACTTAGTTCGAAGATTAAACATTAATTTTATGAAGAATTATCTATCGCCGAACTTGCAGCAGAACGAGTGCAGTGGGTGCAATAAAACGCATACTAACTGCTTCTTGCGGCACGTTTACAACCTTGCTTCAGTTGGATGTACTCTGTGGAGCCATTTGAATTAATTAATTTGTTACTGTAGAGATCTCTCTGATAGTAAATCAGATGAAATGGAATATGTCGTAAAATATGAAATTAAATTATACTCTTCATTGGTTATCCTCAGCAATTGTACAACGCTTATGACAAGTCATTACACATTGTACTGATTAACGACCAATTTGTAATTATTGTAGGTTTACTACTGAACAGAAAAACTACAATAGAAAACTCTGACGGGAAAGCTATGAGCATTTGTTTGGCACTTTCCATTTGTACCTCTGATGTAAGCTTGCTGGTTTATCTTGCGAAGTCATAGCTTCGTAGTCAATGATGTCGTACACCTCAATGCGAACCAAGAAATCTATTTTTTTTTTTTTGATATTTTATATTTACTGCATCATTACGCTGTGTAACTATTTGCCACATAACAATGCACTGTCGTATTTCGGTTTGAAGAGTATTTTAGCTAGAGTAACTACTGGACATATTGAGACTTAACGTCTTATGTCTGAGGATGGCGAACGCAGTGAAATGCCAAGCATCGCTTTGAAATTCATGGTGTTGTTTGGATTTGCTACTGTCAACGAGCGGTCGTATCGCTTATCATCATGCGAATGGCATGCTAATCTCGTCATTCAACCCAATACATAAAATCCAATTTAACTGTCGTAATTATCGACTGGAATACCAGCAGCAATTTTTGTGCAGAAAATCATATAATTCAATTCTAAAATATCAGAATTTTATTAACTTTTCCAATATTTATTTTCAATTTATATTGCAAACGCATTGGTACTGCAAAAACATTTGATATTCAATTAAAATTTCACAAATTGTTTAAATAAACGATTATGAAAACAAAGAGTACAATAGAGTAGTAAATTTAAAATAAAGTTAACAACCGACGGGGTAACTCGCGGTCAGGTAGACTCGCATAAACTGTAATCTTGGAGTGTGTAGTCCAAGCGATACAATTTATAAGAAATGTTACTTAATTTTACGTAACGTACTAACTAGGGGGCTACTCTATAAAAACGATACGAAGTTAACAAAACTAGTGACGTCACTAGTCATGAAAAGCAATACCTTAGTGTGCGGGTGTGAAAGAGACGGAAGAAGTCTCCATTACGCTTGCACTCTTTCATTAATAAAATTTGTATTTGACTCATGTTACAAGCTACTTTCATACGATTTTGATATATTTTATTTTAATGGTATTTGTGTTTGTTCGCATAATAATACAAAAAAAACGATCTTACTCAAATAGCCTATTACCTTCTTTTATGCACCAAATATTTACCGTCAATGTAACCCGTATCTCAGGATTTTACACAGCAAAAGTAACCAGAATATCTATAATGAAATAAAATGTAAAGCGGAAAGTGGTACTTTAAAATGTCCCATTTCACAAGTACAAAAGCAGAGACGGTGCTTCCAATAAGTCTCCATTTTGCCCAGTAATTGAATAGGACTGTGCGCCGCCGATCCGATCGTCTACATTTTATTTTTTATCATTCTATCATAAAACTTCACGATTGGTCCAAAAAATCATTTTTGGTGCCAAATATTTTTGTCATCCCATCAACACGTATTACGATTATTGTATGGCTTTAACAAATGTTCTACGATTATTTCGATTATTTTACGATTGGACACGAAACTTTTCGGGATATTTGATGGATATTCGTCCTCAATAAACTTAATGTTTATAGATCATTAAAAGAATAAATAAAATAAGACATACAAAAATACGCAACATTACAAAAGCAACAGACGGCTTAACACAAGCTCTGGCATTAAAATGGAAATGGGCCGGGCATATAGCCCGCCAGCAAGACCAAAGATGGACAAAAAGAGTGACAGAATGGGGGGGACCAGTAGGCAAAAGAAAGAAAGGGAGACCTTATAACAGATGGGATGATGAAATCAAACGAACCGCAGGCCCACAATGGATGCAAATAGCGAAATCCAGAAAAAACTGGCTTGATTTGGAGGAGGCCTTTACCCGCAGAGGGGTTCTTGCAGAATAACTATTTTAATACTAATCACATCTTAAATATTTTTTTGTAAAACTAAATACTAACAACTAAAATACTAAACCAATTATACTTATTTTTATTTTCTATACTTTAAACCAATCTTTGTAAACTATAATTTTCTGAAAGAAATAAAAGGCTTTTTTATTTTTATTTTTTATTTTATTTTATTTATTATAGATCTCTTAAAGGTTTCATCACATTTTCTTAGAGACTCAATTAATAACTCAATTAATATTTGCTTACTGATCATACTGGCTTACAGTAGTTCTAGAAACGAATAAGTAAGA
This sequence comes from Hyles lineata, assembly GCA_030180105.1. Lineage (NCBI taxonomy): Eukaryota > Metazoa > Arthropoda > Insecta > Lepidoptera > Sphingidae > Hyles > Hyles lineata. Next base: position 484,077 of record JARJEE010000030.1, read on the forward strand.
ATTGTCTCTATCCTTTTAAATTCCTCTCCAAGTTCTTTTACCTTACCCCATTCCTCAGAACAGGAAAAGGCGGGGCGAGTGCAATCCACAGTGTTGTAAGAAATGGTTCGCCATCCATCGCGCGCTGGCTGACCGGTCGAATCGTGCTCCTTGTAAATAACGCAGACGACTCTATAAATCTTCAGCAACGCTACTGATTTACGCGATTATGATTTATTCCCGATTATGATTTATATAGAGGTTGGTAAGATTTACGTGGAGGAAAAATGGCTTATTTTTGCAATATTACGGATGATGAAAATTGTAGTCTCGAAAGTGTTTTAGTTTTGTATAATGGCAGGAATAATGACTACAGTGATACCGTATAAAAATCCGTTTGGTGGTTTTTGAGTTTATCGCGTTCAGACCGACAGGAGGGCAGACACACGGCCTCGGGACTTCTTTTATAATAATATGTATGGATACCAGCTTGCTAAGATGCTTCTTCACGCTACGGCGGAAGCACCCAGGATTATAGGAAGGAGGGAACACGCGTGACGGCGAACAATTCCAGTGTGGAAAGTAGCTCAAAATAGAATTTGCGTACCTTTTGGTTTGCGCCACATGGTTTAATTTCTTAGTAAGTAAGCCTCTATTTTTGCACTTGTCGCATTTTCCAACTTCACAATAATGATTATTTCTGAATATTTCGAAAAGAAAGGAAGAGTTTGATTCCAGATTTGATTAAATTAAACCAGATTATAGAATTCGATGGCATGCATTTGGCAAGGTTTATTACTACAATTAGACAGCTATCGACAGATAATGCCTTGGTGACGTATTTGTACTAGGGTACGATTACAAAGCTGAAGACTCGGGTTCGAATCCCGGGTTGGGCAAAGTGATTTGGATTTTTCTATTCATTATCAGCCGATATGACGATAGGCTCGCCACTTATCACATCGTGGGACGGAACATACAAGGCGAAATGTGGGTATCTTGGCACCTCTGCCTACCCCTTCCGGGAAAAAGGCGTGAGTTTATGTATGCATGTAATAATGGTAAATCTATTAGTAAGATAATTACAGACTGCCATTATATTTTTTAAGAATTGAGCGGCATAATGCAGCCTGATTTACTTAAAAAGCCACTGCCGTTGTCAAAGTGAATGGAGAGCATGCAATTATCTCTCACTACACGCTTACGTCAGCCTTTTTGAATGTAAAGGAGATCAATATACGTTTTCACCTCTTAACGGTGGTATCGTTTCGATCCCAATTAATCGAAATGGAATTCTATGTTGTGTCAATAAAGTTGAAGTTAGGTCGTGTAAAATAAAATATAGCAGTGTACGGTAGGCGTAAACCATATGGTGATCTTTCGTTGAAGTCACTTTGGGAAATCTTCAATAAGTGTCACGTTTTATTTCAGCCAAGTGGGAACGTGAGGAAATTTAGGTGAAACCGGTTAACGGCTTGAAGTATTATTTAATGGGACGTAATAAATATGACAGGCTCGCTCATGTGGAATTTGGGCCACCGCTTCGGTTCAGGATTTCCAAGAAAAACATTTCATAAGAAAAATGTTTTATCAAAAAGTAACAGATTATATTTTCACTTTTTATAATAAAAAACTAAGCGTGTACGACCAATAAAGATGAAAACTTTCTACAGAAAATTGTCTTTAAGTGGCTAAAGTTAAATTGGGATGGCTTAAAAATTCAAATAGCTGCGCGGTTTCTGTTTGAAATTTCGCTAATGCCCTCTTAACACGAGGCCAGAGTACATGTTCTCTAATATTCAGGCTAATTACTTCGATCTACGCTGTAATATGCATATAGCACTTGATTTCACCGTTTTTAGTCTGTTCTTGTTATTTCAAATAGCTACTGTTTGTCAATATATAAAACCAGATATGGTACAAGTAGTGAAAAGTAATTCCATGCCCGAGTCATGGGATCGGCTAGAGGACAATATTAAGATTTTGATTTGACATAGAAAAGATTTATTTCGTATGTGGCATAGGATAGTCTATATTAGTCAATATAATCTACTATATTTATCATCGATACTTTACTTTTAGAGGTACTTTTTGAAGATATATATGTTCAACAGTAGGTTCCTTGTTTCTAAAGAACTAGCACTAGAAAGGTTTTGAGCGAAATTTTTCGGAACACAATTGGAAACACATTAATTCAACCGCAATTACACAATGTTTTAGGATCAGTTTAATTCGAGTCACCTTATTTAGACAATCAGAAATTGTGTAATAAGCGTTCTTATAAACTTTAATTGTATTAAATATTCTCAATTCACGGCATCGTGACCCGTTTAATCCCATTTCCATTCACGCTGAGTATCAATGGAAACATTGTTCAGAGGAAACAAAAAACTTATAATGAGTTAAGTAAGAAGTAACAAATAAGGGGCCCGTACTCGCAACTTATATACTTTATTATAAAGAAATATCCTGAGCAACTTGCCTTTGTTGTTTTGTTATTGGAAATATTATGTGTTTTGTCCAAGTTCATAAATTCATTATTATTTGATACAAGTACTAGGTAGTTATTGAATTAATCCAGTGAATATAAAATGCGTGAAGATGAAGTGCGTGGCCTGTTGGTAAACGGACCAGACGCGGCTACCAACATGTTCACGGTGGTCGCGGGTTCAAATCCCAGGGCACACCCCTGACTTTTCAGTTATGTTTGAATTAATAGCCTGTCATCACGCACTATAACGATGTAGGAAAACATCGTGAGGAACCCTTTATACCAATTTGTAAAAAAATCTGTAGTATGTAAAGTCTGCCAACCTGCACTATGCCTGCATGGTGGACCATATGGCCTAACCACTCTCAATCTTACTCTCGATTGTAGAGGGGACCCGAGCCCTCCAGTGGAATTAACAACTCCACAAGTGGAAGTTGGGTGAGAACCAGACGTCATGTGTTCACGCTAAACGCATCGACAATTGATTTCTCAAAGTTAACTATACGACACTACTACTTCAGCCGCACTTAGTAAAAAACTGAACATTTAAAAAATTCAATGTTCACAGAACTTGATTTAATATTCTTTTATATCCAACATATTTCATGCCATTCAGACACACAATGTGACGTTTCGGTTTTTTTTTCGGTTATTTTACCATGGCAATGAAAATACATGACTTGGTGTTTCTCAGTTACTAGCCAGTTAGCTGGTCTAATCAAGATCTGTACGTATTTATAGATGGTTATACTCTCTTTGCTATTTTACGTTTATTTTTTCACGTAAACTCCAAAAATATTGATTTGAATAAAAATAAAAAGGATATAATTGAAAAAGAAAAATTCTGACGATGCGACGTTTGGTAAGCTCCAGTTACAATATCGGACAGATTTCCAATTCGGGCATCAATAAGCCAATTAGGATATCGGGGATAAGAGCCGCGAGCGAGGGATGAATATTAAACGCGGTTCTGTAGGAAAAGTAAATATTTTATGTCATCTTTATGTATATGGAATAGGTAGGCTGTAGCCTATTTTGCCTTTATCTTAAATGGTAGAAAGTAATAAATATAAATATGAAATTATATTGTCTAGTAGTTTATCACATGTTTTAGATATTCCGCTGATACAATATTTTTTTTGGTTATACTGTCAAGTGGATATTGTGTAAGATTTTCTCTCGTGTTTTTCTCTATTCTTTTTTTAAGTAGTGAAATGTTAACACAGTTAAATTTCGTTATTGTATGTAAAGTTTTATATAAAATGCACCGATATAAATGGAATGGAATAATCAGTTACCAGCTCATCTCTATTTTTCATAGAAGAAAGTACCAAACCTAGGTGTTTTTTAACCAGCTTCAAAAAAAGGAGGAGGTTCTCAATTCGAAAGTATGTTGCTTTTTTTAAAACTTCCTATGCGGTTTAAATATGCGTATTGGCCTATGTCGACCTACTATTACTAGCAAGAGTAATAATTAGTGTAATTTGTCATCGAAAACCAAAGTAATTATCTCGCCTATATTAAATAGGTTCTGAAATATCACGTTATTAATAACTGGGTAAACCATATTTATAACAAAGTGTAATAAATATAAATCATTTATAATTACTTTCAGTGGTTTGTTCTGATAACGTTCGGGAACAAATATTAGAAGCAAAAACAGATTAATGTTATAATTTTGGTAATAATTTAAAATTTTATTGGAAACAGCAATATTTCGCAATTACAGTTTGCCATAAGGGTCAGTTCCTTTTATCCTTGATAACATTACAAATTAAATTAGCAATATTTGCATTGAAAGAAAGAAAAACGATTTATTTGACACAGTCGCAACATTCACAAACATGTAACCAAGTTAAATTACTAAATACGGAATTAAAAAATTAAAACTATGGTTAGTTGCGGCTTTGTCGGTAGGCTTTCACTCATTGCGAAGTTCTTAATAATGATAGACTGATGATAGATAACAGCCGTTCTCTATAATCAATCTATCTTTAACTAGAGGTTTCATTAGATATCTCGATGCATGTTACGTTTTAGTTAACAGAGATATAGATATGGTCCATATATTTATAGATAGATAGGTAAGATAAATATGTATGTCTATCTTTGTTTATTGTAGTGTATAAATATAGTGACATTATAATGATATATATTTAACCTCTTGTTAAAGTCGGATAAGATATAGACAACTATCGTTAGACAACCTTAGTGGTACAGCTGATTAGACGCCAGCTGTTAAACGAAAGACCGCGGATCAGATTCCGCATCGACACTAATTAAGTTTCACAAGTGCTTCACAAGTACATGTTTCGGATCTCGGGGTGTATGAGACCGGAAAGTCTCTCATAGTACCGGATACCCAGGTCACAATACTTGGCGTCATATAGTAGGTAAGGGTTCGTATTTGCTTACTGAGTTTGTAAAAACAAATTTAACCATAAATATTCAAGTTACACCACATTCCCAATTTAAATTATTAATATTGAATGCTGAAAAAATTTAAACAAAGCTGTTTTGGCCTAATAACATTCAGCTAAAGTCTGAACTATTGTACCGTTTGTTACTTAATAAGTTTTTGAATAATTCAACAGGGCCTGTAATTTGTTAAGAAGTGTTAAGGCACCAGTTGAAAAAGGCTTTGTGAAATTGTATTTCTAATTCTTTAACTATTGTAAGTAAAATAGATTTTTAAGAAAGAATTTGATTTTGTAACAGAAGTATCAAAGTAGAAAATGGTGTAGCTTGGCAAATGGCATTATTTAGGTCAGTAATGGACTTGTGGAATAAAACTATGTGGACTGTATAATTTATAGGATTTACTGATAGGATATAAATGTTTATAATAAATGCATTCTAGAAAGTGGAAATCATGTGCGTCAGGCGAAGATGCAGTCGGCGCACTGGCGCAGCGCCGAGTCGCATCTCGTGAGTCTTATGGGGGACCGCGTTTGTTGTATGGTTGAAAGGATTTCTTTGAAATAGCTTTATGCAATTGCACTCTTAAGCACGCATTGTTTGCCTTGTTGACAGAATTTCTTTGAAATAGCATTGGGCAATTACACTTACTAATGGTGTACGATATGCAATAAAAGTATTAGACTTGAAGTCATGAAGTCATTTCATGAAGTCAGTGAGATTGCTGCACACATCATCATCCCTAAAACTGCAATATTTCTAGATCGAAAGTATAAAGACAATTTCTTAATACCGTAAGTGTTTTAGGTATAATAATTTCGCTTAAGTAAGTGCCTATTTGCCAATCTTAAATCTAAAAAGATATCAAAGATATCTCACCATAAAAGCCTAAAACCGCAGCCACTTAACCATAAAACCTAGAGCACGTTGAAAATCAAACGAATAAAATTAAATTCAGCAGTAAATGCTAGGTATACACTGAAATTTAAATTCTCAATTTCCTTTAAGTCGGAACCATCAGGCAGATTACGTCTAAAGCCTCGGCTTACAGGGACGCTTGCAAATGCAAATTAAAATGAATGTTAAAAGAGCAGTATCAGCTTCCTTTTCGGCAACGTCAAGTCGCTCGCATACACCGAAGCTGATGAAGCCGTCTGCAGTTTCGTGAATGCAATTTATACGGATCAGATTTAGCGAAAATGTGCTCGTAATTGCTGCTGCGTTTAAATCTGTAGAAATTTATTTTCTTTACCGATGCTCATTAGACTTCTAAGTTTTGAGCTGGATTTATTTTGACGTTTAGTTCTGAAAGAGAAATTTATTTTCAGCACTCTCATTTGTAAATTGATATTTTTTTTTGCTTCTATCTAGTGCTTTCTTTCATCACTGCTTTTCCTGAAAGCCAGGATCATTAGCGGCGTGAAAAATAATTTGAAAATTGATTCCAAATCTGAACGACTCTCTTGGAGCATCTCATCCGCAGTGATATTAATCAAAAGAAAACAAATAAAAGGTCGATATATTTTTTACAATTTTCCAATTGTAGTATTTCGTCCCTCCGACCCATCCAATCAGACCCATCGGTGCAATAAAACAAACTTATCTTGCCAAAATAAGGAAGAAGAAGTGAAAGTACACTGAACTCTAAACGCTCGTCTCAAGCTTTATGATGGTAATACAGAGATTATCGTCACTGCCTCATTAGCATAATAAGAGGGCTGAGACACTCGCGCTTTTACTCCAAGTACTTTCCTGTATCGACAAGCCCCGTACGTCTTTCGTACGTTTTTGGAATACGAACGTTTTGGTTGCCGGTCACTTTCCAATATTTATGTGAAATATCGCCATACCCTTACTACTGGAGAGGGTTATGCAATTTATTGAGTAATGTATCTCAGCTGCTGGAATTGGATTTGCGCTATCATGATAACAAAATGTTATATTTTGGGATTCTATTTCATAATTTCTTGTCAGTCAATAAAGTGGGTAATGTAGTTTGCTCGTAAGCAGTAGCAAAACCTCCCAATTCATATTTCCAAGTCTTGCTAGTACAAAAAAGAAAGGTTTCAGTCCATCAACATTCCGAACTAAAATAAATATTTATTGATTATAATTCTTTTGTTTCAGTTCCAATATTGATACCACACTGCCTGCCCTCTATCGTTTCGTAGCTGAACTTCAAAAGGTAAGTGCTAAAAGCTTTTAATTATTAATAATTTTACTGTTAACATTACATGTAATAAAAAAGGTGAGATACGTAAACTTGAAGCTGCCAATTATGTAACAATTTTAACACTATAATTGTCATCTTTTTTGATACCACTGCTAAATCGACCGCTGTCGTCACCTAAGTCTTTTCACTGAAAAATATTGGTGGTGACAATATACCGATAAAAATCCGTGGTGTCATTCGTAAAGGATATTGATAGTTAATAGTGCCGTGGAAAGCCGGGTGGATTCCACCACTGATATTTAAATAAGGGAGTATGGGAGCGTCGGCTTCATGCTCATGTGATCTGACGGTTTTCAGCGCACATTTAATTTTTCTTCACCAGCGGTACATAGTCCGATATCTCTGTTCCTATCTTTGTTACTCCTAAGCAATCTTGTTATCTTTCCTTCCACTCTACAGGCATTATTCGTGCCTATATATGCTCTGCACGCACAAACTTTGATTCCAATATCCGCTCTAATATCATACCTCAATGGGCTCATGTTTTTCCACTGAGAAATATTGGTAGTAGCAATATACCGAAAAAAATCCGTTTATTCGTAAAGAATATTGATAGTAGTGTCGTGGAAAGCTGGGTAGATGCCGCCACTGATATGTAAATGAGGGAGTAGGGGAACGTCGGCTGCATGCACATTGTGCATGCGACGTGACGGCTTTCCGCGGACACTAGCGGCGAATAAATCATGTGGCGACTCAATGAAACATCTTTCGTAAACTTGAATTCGGCTTTTTCGTGAAATATGGACTGTTGAATAAAAATTAATAATTTATTTATAAAAATCACACGTAATTGCCGATTTTTTGATATTTTTTATAACACTCCCATTTATTAACCGAGCAAGCAAATTAGAAGCTTTTACTTTTCATTTCAGGCTTTGTGTCAGGTGTAACAATGGTTCTAACCTTCAGTTTCTAGTAATCACACAAATGAATATTCTAATATTTTTAACATACTTTTTTTGATTAGCAATTAAGTCACGAACTGGGTAGAATTTTGCAATTCATTATTTATTTTAAAAAAAAAAATCTGCTGGTTTTTTTTCCTGATGAATTCCTTTTAGGATTAAAGCTGTTGTCTCTAAGGGATTCGACGTGATTCAAAGCTAAATGTTTGCATGCCATTGATCCTAACTAAGAGGTGACTGCCAAACTTCATATACAAATAAACAAATACCTACAGAATAATCAAAGCCAATATGACTATCTGAGATAAATTGTAAGCCAACGGTCCAATGTCACAATAACATCGTTTGACTACCCTCGTTTATAAACAAACCATTCAATCAGAAACAGATAGTGGATCGCAGTCACCTGACACAGCCTTCCGATTGGCTGAGGGGATCTCGTAAATACGCCGCCCCGGGCTCGAAGTGATACCCTGAACGTGTCTCAGATATCGAGATTGTTTTGATTTACTTTCCAATATAGATCGATCTGGTTGTAAAATATACCTTGGGGGTTAAGGTATAGAAAGTTTTACAAATAGGCATATTGAAGAAACTGCCTCGGTGGCGCTGTAACTACGGTATGATTGCAAAAGTGAGGTCTTGGGTTTGAATCCAGGGACCGGCAAAGTGATATTCGATTTTTCTATTCATTGTAATACAGAGTCAGGAATTTGTGCCCGATATGGCGATAGGCTCAGCCCTATCAAATCGTGGGACGGAATACATGGCTAAACGTGTGTGTCCTGGTTGCACCTCTACCTATCCCTTCAGGAACAAAGGCGTACATAAGCACGTACATTAAAAACGTATGCAACATTGACGAAACTGGGGGTATACATTTACGGCGTTTTTCATAGAGAGTGTGAAAACCTATCTAGTCTCCGAATATTTCGTCCCTTTCGAACCACTATTGAATATAGTTTGAGCGAAGAGGACGGAACATTTGGCAATTAATATGAATAAGCCTGGTAAGTGCAAACTAGGAGTAGTTTACCCACTCCATGCCCTACGGTGTTGCAGATGTTCATGGGCGGCGGTGATCACTTACCATCAGGTGAACCGTATGCTCTACAGCATAGTTTCCCAAAGTGGGCGATATCGCCCCCTTGTGGGCATTGGAGACTTAGAGGGGGGCGTTAAGGATTCCAGAAAAAAAGGGGGGCGATGGTTGATTTGTAATTTTAATTACTTTATATTTTAAAATTCACTAAAATTATAACCTACCTACTACTCAATATCGAATAATTAGTTTATGTTTCTGTCCTATAAGATGGTTTAATCACTAAAAATACTCAAGTACAATCAAGTTGTAAATATATTTTTTGGGTAAGAATTTTGAAACATTTCTCTCGGTGCGGGGATCGAACCCGCGACCTCTCGTTTCACAGGCGGCGTCTAACCAACTACGCACGGAGGCTGTCAATAAAATAGCATAGACAACGATACTTATTCTATAAACAGCCTACTAATAATTTTCTATAGATTTGTGTGTTTTTAGATATCGATTGTTTATTGCTCTTGGTGTAAATTAATAAGTCTAGACATGAAGCCATAGAATTAACTTGGCTCAGCCCTGAAAACTCTTTATCAGTTTAAATCACTATTTATAAGTATATTTCGTCTCCAAAATGCAAATGTTATAAGTAATTTATTTGGTGTGAAAAAGCTCACATGAATCTATTTATAAAGGGTGTCTCAAAAGAAAGTTCACATTTGTTTTGGTTATTGCGTGAACGCAACTATTTGGAGGGGCGCGGGGGGCGTGTCAATCGGTAGCCAGGCTCTTGGGAATTTATTCGCTATGGAGCGTTTCTCGGGAGCGGACCGTGCGTTGTGCGTACGCGAGTTTTATAAAAACGGTAATTCGGCGACTGTAGCGCGAAGAAAATTCTGCAATATTCGACATATTCGTCACTTAAATGATACGCCAAGCACTCGACTCATTGCAAAATGGGAATTATCGGCCCTTACTTTTTTGAAGATGGAAAAGGATGCACAGTTACGGTGAATTCAGAGCGTTATGTGGAGATGCTAGACAACTTCTTTATGCCTGAGTTGCAAAAATTTCCTGGTTATAACCAAAGAACATGGTTCCAGCAGGATGGTGCAACTTCACACACGTCCAACAGGTCTCTGACAAGAGTTCGTGAAATGTTTCCTGGCAAATTGATCTCTAGGAGAGGTGACATAAGTTGGCCTCCACGTAGTCCCGATTTGACACCTATGGACTTTTTCCTATGGGGTTATGTCAAATCCAAAGTTTACGCCAACAAACCGACTTCTTTGGCACAATTAAAAGAAAATATCCGTCACGAAATGGCAGCCATCACGGAGAATACCTGTCGAGCCGTCATAGGCAATTTTAGTGCTCGATTAAATGAATGCCTTGAATGCAACGGTTTACATTTGGACGATGTCATTTTTAAAAAATAAATTCCCAAACACTGTATTTTAATATATAATAAACCTTTTGTCAATAAACTACAAACTTTTTTTTTAAATTTATTTTTTAAATGTGAACTTTCTTTTGAGACACCCTTTAGGTTGCCTCATTTCTATGGATTTACAGCTATCTAATAATAGATTTAAGCCTAATTTACACGGGGAGAGTTTATTTATTTAATAGTACTTTACAACACACACGTAGAAAAAAATGTAATCATGTAGATATAACAATTACAAGAAGTACAGATGGCGGTCTAATGGCTCTTAGCGATTTTTTACAGACAACCCTGGGATGGATATAAGAAAAGGAAAAATTATAGAGGAATTATCATCGAAGGATATAAAAAATGTACATCGTGTAAACATTTGTCAACATGATAAACTATGGCGTTTATATCAAGCGATAATGGTATATGATTCTCGCTCTCGAACTATCGACTCTACGTGTGAATGGGGCTTTATTCAAACATTACCATAATTCATAATGGTTACTTTCAGGAGCTAATGTAACGACAGCATTAAAAACTCAATTATTAATTTCAATTTCTCGACCCCACTCAGTTGCCAAGTGTATCTATCAAGGAAATGAAAAAATAAAATAATAACACCATCCCGTCCCAACACTTCCCGCCTTGCCTTAAATTGTAAACGTTCAAATTGTGTATAATTCTTGGGAGGAAATGTCCTAATTTCCCCGGAGGCACATTAGCCGATTTTCGACACTCAAATAAAAAAAAACAGAGAGAAAGACTAATCGTTGCTTCGCCTCGCTGGCAACATAAATTGCCTCTAAAGGATTTAATTTTATTTAATTCAGGCACATAAGTAGCCGTGTAATGCGATTTCATTAGGTTTAAAAGGTAGAATTTGTTTAAAGGTGGGGTTTGCTTTTGTAAACCTTTTACAAATACAGGAACGAAACTAGTTTTATCCACCACTCTAAGCAGATTTTTTCCGTAGTGACAACATAAATTATGTATAAGCCATGCGAAGGAAATAAGCGCGGCGTTCGCATATTGTTTTATGTAATGAAGTTTATATAAACTCGTATTATATAATATTACTCCACATAGACCAAATCAGGGACTAATGCAAGAAGATTTTTAGATGCATAAATATGTTCCTGGTGAGTGTAATTTTCAAAATTGGTTTTGCAAATAACGGCATTTGAGATCCACGGTTTAATATATTATTCTTATTTACGGGCACATGTTTTTGCCCCATATGCTTAATTATTAAAACTCACTGAAAATTCAAACTGCAAAAACACTTGAAAGAGAAATACGTTACATGTTCAACAACATTTTAAAATTGTTATTTCGCGATTTATTTATTACTTGTAGTAAATCTTATTCGATGCTACAAATCTCTTGAGCAGATAGTGGCTCCCAGCAGAGCTGACCTGGCGTTGTAAATCAACCGGTAACAAGTACTACAAGTCTAGATAGAAATAAAGAGGCTGCCTCTGAGATCTCTCAACTCATGAGTACTATCTACTATGATTTATGAAGTAATTTATAAATAAAAAAATCATTTTATATATTTTAATGTCTAATGATGAACGTAGCGATACTTATTTATTTTTTACGGGTTTTGCCACTGTTCATGAGCGCTCGTATCACTTACCATCAGGCGAACGGCATCATATCGCCATTAATTGCAATAAAAAATAAAGTCTTCCAAGGGCTGTCACCCAATTGCGCCCTACCCTAACACCTTCACTGTTTATGATAACATATCCGGGAAAACAACGATCAAAGTATCTCGTATTTCCGGCTAAGTTTTAATGTGCGATCTTTACTTCTTACTGTTGGGTCGTTAGATTTCAGACGTTCTGCGCAACACACTGGCCTACTTGGAACAAAACTTTAATAATAATAGTATATTGACGCTTCCCTCGAGTAAAATATCTTTTTAAACTTTGATTGTTCTTAAGGATAGTACATTTTTATTGCTTTTATCTGCCCAGTTTCCTTCAATTTTGATAGCTCTGTAGTTGATAAGTTACATTCCTGGACTTGTACAATTAGCCTAGTATTTTTTTCTAATCATTGAAACAATTGTGCCTCCTTGTTTCCAAAAAGCTATTCCCAGCTTTAAGGATTTGGCACTATTGTTTCACAAAACAGCTGCTCAGTAAAATATTGGGCTGTGAATAATGTTATTAGTAGTCCATAATTCCCCACCTTCCCCTCACACCTTTTCTTTGTTCCACCTGCTCTAGTCACAAATTATCGACGTAACATAACTCGTAAGCTCATTGCCATGCGACCCCTAAACACCCACTTAATTGCATACTAAAACAAGCAGTTATACTAAATCACATTGGCAGTTAACGCATGCATAACTATGCACAAAGCTCTAGTTATATTGGTACGTCGCCCCGTCGCGCGCCAACTTTCCAAATTTACTATATGAAAATATTCTCAATTCCTGCTGGTATTACGATAATAGGTAAATGTGTTAAGATAATGTTTTATCACGCTGTATAAGCTCTAATGTGTAGAATTCAACGTTGCTTGGCATTTTTACATGTCTCGCTCATTTCATACCCATGTGAATGGGATGGCATTGATTCGGTGAATGAAATTGTTAGAAGCCCAATGACCCTTTTCTTTCTTTCTTTTCAGTTCCGAATTGAGAGTAACGGACATTTGATTCAATTGTCTTATTAAAGATGCACTATAATGGTGTAGGAAAACATCATGAGGAAACCATACCATAGCAATTTGTCAAAATTTTAATGGTATGTAACGTCCGCCAACACGCTTTAGTCCTGCATGATATAGTACACGACCTTGCACGTTTCACACGTACTCTCGATTGTAGAGGAGGCCGATGCCCAGCAGTAATACGTATATGAGCTGATATATCACTTAAGGTAGTAACTGAAACTGTACTGTACTGTATCAGCTCATAAACCTTCCGGTGCAGGCCAAGGGCTTCCTCTACAATCAGGAACCTCATTGCGAGCGGTTAGGCCATATAGTACCTGCCACCCTGGCCTAGTGCGCGTTGATGGACTTTACATTCCATAGATATTCTTACAAATCACTATTGCATGTAGGTTTTCTCACGATGTTTGCCTTCAACGTTATTGTGCATGTAGCTTAAAACAACAGCCAATTAAAAGACCTTTCGCTATAAAAATTCCCTGCAAAGTCTATTATCGCTAAACAATATTTCCAGCAGAATGCAGGGCTAGTGAACAGTATAATGTATGGCGTGTTTGATACGCCCTAACATGCACCACATTAATCAAGCTGCCAGTGCCCTGTAATACCTTCGTGAGATTTATTATTCATAAGCAAAGTGCACGAAATTGATTTTATGCTGTGCAAGCTCGACGCAATGCAGTTTTAATCGTAATGGGAAATTACAGTTGGTGTTAATGCAAATTGGAATGTAACTGCGTGGCACTGCAAATTTCAGCTGTTAGTTTTTATTAAGTTCAATGACAATTCATTTGATCGAATAAAGCCGACACTCACATACATAGTCCTTACCGTATGCATACATGTATTTGTTTGAGACCATATATGTCCCACTGCAGGGAACTGGCCTCCTCTGCAATCGAGAGTATTATTGAGAGGGTTTAAAAGTTAGGACATTATAGTCCACACCGCTGGCCTAGTGCAGGTTATAGGACTTTACTTTTAATTTTAAATACAGCTTAAAGAATTCCTCATGTACTAAAGGATTACACATAAATCGACATCGATTCGAATCGCACATTGGTCCGAAACGATTAATAGGACCTTTTATTATCCAGATTTAACCTTTGGATCATAGTATTGCTAAGGAGAAAGGTGGACAAAAGTGATTAACAATTCCTACATTTAATTTACTATTTACTTCCTTTGAGGTTTTATGAATAATTAAAATTCACACGTTTGCTGAGCTTCAATGCTCTTCTTCTTCTCTTCAGCCACCAGAAGTCCACTGCCATCATAGGTCGTCGTACTGATCATAGGTCTCCCCCAAGGATTTCCACATCGACCTGTTGGAATTGGCCTGAATCCAGCGACTTCCTGCACACTTTGTAGGAGGGCGTCAGACACTGCGCTTGCCTCTGTGTTTTAATGCACGATGTCGATAAAATACGTGTAACTCCTATCCTAGCTTAAACAAGTTACAGTGGCGGGTGTTAGCGCGAAATAGCATCTAAAGCCTTACAGTAGGTTATTGGAGCTATAGCACGAATGCATTCGCTTCGCTAAGGTGGATTAGTCTCATCGAAAATCGACGAGAGGTAAAAGATTTGCTGTTGCGTTTTGTTCGGTGGGAGATATTACCGGTGATGTAAAAGTTACTTGTAGGCCAATATGAATATCCTAATCTTTATTTTGGCCTGGATGGGTTGGCGATTTTGTTAAAGCATGAAGTGTGAAATACCTAAATAAAATGATAATATTTTTTACCTTCAGAGTTAAAGCCCTGATATAGCGTTACCTAGAAAATAAAATAATTTTCTGGTTCGAAGAAATAGCCCAGAGGGTACATGCAATAACTTAGACTTTCGCATGAATTGTAGAGATGAGGTAAGGCGAGTAGTTACGACAATAGCCTAGGGATCTCAATGAAATATAGAATTAATTGTTGTCAAATCGAAGGGCAGCTAGTTTTTAAAATCTTTATGCGAATATTTGATAAAATGTACTATTTCAGCCCATATAATATGTCCCACGGTAGGGACGTTTAAGAGTGGTTAGGCCATATAAAAAGTCCACAACGCTGGCATAGTGCGGGTTGGCGGACTATATCTATATACATGGTGATATCAAAATGGTGATGTCAAAAATCGCGATTTTAGGTTTCAAGGCTTAGAACCACCCCTATAGATACCGAGTATTTTCGGCTCAGGTAAGTTCCCGAACCGAACTGAAATTCAGCTACGTGGTAAAAATACTCGTATCTATATAGAATGCTCAGAAACCGTGAAACTTAAAATGATAATGCATAGAACTAGAATAAGAACACAGAACAATATTAAAATAATACTTCTAGAAGAATATGTCTATCGTACTCTGATACCTAAATTGCATTAAATGGTCGAATAATTTTCATTTATCTTAACGACCTAATTAATTTAGTTCTGAAGTTCTGTTCGTTCCTATGTAGAGTAGTGTTGATGTTTCTAGTCGGCGCTTCTGTCCACATTCCGGTACTCTCTGTACACTCCTCTACTAGTGTTATTCGATATTATTTCACTTATTTAATTTCTAGACTCCTTTAGGTTCAGGATTTTCGCTTTATTAGGTCCATTCTTAGCACACAGAAGCAGTTTGAATCTTGCAGTTTTCTACTTACTTTATAAGGGTTATATTATTAATTTACAATAATGTATAATATTTATGTTGATATTTCTGATTTACTAAAGGTTAAATTTCAATCCAGTGGGCTAATCTAGAGCAAATTGTTTGTTGAATAGGAGTGTTGCCTCACGATGTTTTCCTTCGACATAAAATTCGTGTGCTCTTTGACTAAGAGACACTCGATTTGCTAGTCTCACAAGTGGTGGAGCTAACGACCACCGTCTTGCCAACGTCTAGTTTGTTATCAACAGTTCACACACTTTGACAAAAATAAATTTCAAAAGCGACAAAGACATGAGTTTCAGTAGTAGCCGTGCTGGGTGCAAGCCAACATTAGTTACTGTTATTATTAATAACACAATTCCGACACACTAACAGGATAATGGAGAATGTGATTGGAATGGCTATTTACTATCTTAACTTTGTTATTTGCTACCATATTATGAATATACAGAGTGTGCCATCCATTTTAATGCAATATATTTAAATAGCATAATATTTGAGCAAGATTATGAGGTTTAGTATTGGTGATATACCACTGGTCTCTCATATGTGAGAGGTCATTTGAGTAGGTTCCACCGCAATATTTATTTCTCACGCCAAACAACAGCTTAAATTCACTTGTTTTTGGGTTTTATTTTTATTGCATTGAATGGCGAGATGAGCATATCGTTCGCCTGATAGTAAGCGATACGACCGCTCCTGAATAGCAACACCAAGAACGCCTTGAATTAGAAAAAAAACTTACGATTCTACTGTGTTCGACGTCATCATCAGCAGCCGTTTTCAAGGATATTGTAGCCAAAGTAACTACTGGACATATTGAGGCCGCTCCGGGCTGATTATAGAAAAAAACAATATAACTTTACCCGGGATTCGAACTCGAGACGTCAGCTCTGTAACTATACCGTAGTACAACTACGACACCGAGGCAGTAATATACAATGTTATTACTGTATAATATAATATACGTAAATTTAACGCTTTGCACCCTTTGTTCCATTAAAATTGCCCGAGCATTTCTTAAACTGCATAATATATTATCTGTGGTGACGGCAATTCGCTTTAGGATTTGTGGTGATACATGCTTTGTAGAATAAAACCATAAAACGATGACAAGTTTTATAAATGTTTAATATTGTGCTCGGGAAAATATAAATTGAAGCAATAGCATTAAATTTTGTATCTTTTTACAAGTTTGTCATTCAATATTAATTTGTATTAAAATGTAATGTTAAATCGTTTTTAAAGTCATGTATGAAAATGTGCCTCGTTACAAACAAAAAAAACTTTTTACAGAGCATCAACTTGGCTATTTTCATTTCATTAAACAACATATAACATTTATCCTAAATCCCGTCGCAAAAACAGTCGTTCTCCAGGATAATCGATAAAGTTCGTCAGTACAACGTAGTCCCGGACAAAAGCTAATTACCAATAAATTACACTTTCAGCGCTGTAGCACATGTGCTCCGGAACAATTTACTGCTGTTGTTCGCAAGGCTTCACTAAATTAAACCTATAAAAACAATTAATTAAGGTTTAAATTTGCTTCTTCTGTGTGAACCAATTGGTGAATCAAAATAATAACTTGAAATATTTACTTTGTACTAGCAATTGGTTCCTGCTTCGTTTGTATTTATTGAGACGAATATTGGACGAATAACAATATATCGCTTGAATGTTTGTCTACAAAAAATGCAAATTAAATTATTTAAAACTAGCGGCCCGGCCCAGCTTCGCCCGGGTAAAAATAGATTTCTGTACAATAATATGTACGTATTATACATATAAACCTTCCTCTTGAATCACTATATCTATTAAAAAAAACCGCATCAAAATCCGTTGCGTAGTTTTAAAGATTTAAGCATACAAAGGGATATAGGGACAGAGAAAGCGACTTTGTTTTATACTATGTAGTGATACCTAAAAATCTTGTTGATGATTGATCGAGCTGAGAAATCAGAGGTCTGAAGTTCGATCCCCACAAATATTTTACCCCACTTCTGACTACTCAAAAATTATTGTAAAGGAAAAATTCCGCTTAGTTCCCAACACATTAAAAATTAGCACTTATATCCAAAGCACTCGATACTAAAGTATTTTGGAATCAGTATTCTAAATTGGAAAAGTATACAGCTTTGTGCAATTTAAGATTTTCACTTTGTACTGCGCTATTCCTATTGCAGGATCTGAGTTCTATTCGTGCGGGTGTTGTAACGTTTTCCTTCGAATATGTTCGCAATCTTGTTCCTTGGGAATGCCAGTTTAAATTGTTGGGCTTAAGAGATTTTCCTTTAGACGCCTTCGTTTCCTTGAAAGAATAGAACTTGGAATACTTGGTAAAATAGCGATTGGATTTAGTTCTGTTTTAAAAGATATAGGTTTGCTTAACAACTTTTCTATTGATTTATTTTCATCGTCTGTAATAGGAAGCGCAATGCTGAATCCGAAACTCCTTTAATTATTTTTGTGACCAATCAGCAGCGATTTGTTTCCAGCGATCTTCAAACTTTATTTTCGATTTTAATGACTGTCAGTTTTGCACGACTTATAAAACATCTACTGTCACGTTAGTTTTCTGACCCAGTTGGTTCCGTTTCTGATTAATTTATTTCTACTAAATTTCGAAGATATAATGCTTCATTTCTGTTTTTATATTTTAAATACCATTTCCAAATACAGTTAACATTTGTGATAGTTATCATTATCATTATGCTACATAATATATACAACATAATATATATGTTATGGGCCAAGTGATTAATGCAGACAGTATTCACAATGCCCGGGCAGTATTAATATTGCCGAGCCATATCGGGCCAAGTGATTAATTACAATCTAAACTCACCTATTTATCACATTGCCAGGGCATTATGAACATGGCTACATGATGATCGGGCAGTGTGATTAATAGGTGATTTTTTACGTGGTGCGCTGCCGCATTGTCGCATCTGCGATGGACCCATGAATTAGAAAAGTTGAATTGATCCGCTTATGTTTTTTAACGTCCGAAACATTATCTTCAGAAGAAAATTAGTGTACCCATTTTATGGATCAGTTAGGTCGACTGTGCCCCAAAACCGACTCGGAACACCCCGATTTCACGTAGTCTTTTGGCTACCGCCCCTTGAGTGTATATAAAAAGCCGGAGGCGCGGAGGGAGAGCAGCCCCCGCCCGCTGTAACGAAGGATAGGCAACCGTGCGAGCCGTAGCGGCTGAGGCTGGTCGCCGGAGGCGACCAGCAAGCCGAAGATGCGGAGGTGAGCATGGTTGCCTATCTTTTGTTACGCAAGGGCGACGGGGCTGAACTTCCCGTAGCGCCGGAGACGATGCAGAAGCTAATTTGTATTGACAACAAGTGTTTTAATGTTTAGGTTGCTATAATAGATATTTCTCAGGAATGGTGTGTTACCTTTTCATGGGAGTGGTACCAGGGGAGTTGCGACACTCCCTCCACTCCTCCCAACCCACCCCCTCGTGCTGCCCTATTCTAAATTCTACTACTTCGGGCTCATTGTTTTGATTTTGATTCGCTTTACATCACTCAGCCCAATAGGCACTTAGCATTATTCATAATGCCCAGGCAATGTGATAAATTGATTGGTTATAATCACATTGCCCGCTCTTATTGGGCATTATTCATATTGCCCGGGCATGATGAATAATGCCCGATTAATCACTTGGCCCATAACATATACAACGCAAAACAGATTGTCTTGACCTTATCTATAGTCTCTGCCTACTCCTATGCGATCAAGGCGTGACGATTATATATTGTGAACATAACTATGTATACCTTTGCTGACCCTACCACATGACCCCGAGACTCCCTAAAAATGTAAAAATCAATATGCACCTGTATGAAACCGACATATTAAAATAAAAGAGAAAAAAAAATCATATATTATACAAGTTGTATATGTTATATCATGGTTCAATTTCCACATTATAAGTCATTGGCTAATACTAAACAGACAAACATACATACATAAATAAACTCACGCCTTTTTCCCAGCAGGGCAGGCAGAGGTGCCAGGACACCCACATTTCGCCTTGTATGTTCCGTCCCACGATGTGATAGGTAAACTGACAAAGTAGGTTAATAATAAAAATATTTTTCGATTAATGAGTATATTCACATTAAATATATACAACAGTTATAATTTACTATGTACAACGTAGCTTATTTTCTAAATTCCTCTCTCAACATTCTTCTCTGTCGCGGCATCTGAAATTCAAACAATTTTTTAATATTGGCAATTTATGTGAAAAATAAACACGTATCACTAGAAATTGTATTGATTATACAATAATAAATAACTACATTAAAACAATATTGTCTTTTATGTGTTAAATGCTTTCTTTCTTTATTTATTTTTTGTTATTATTAACCCAGATAAGCCTACTGTCCTATATATAGGACAGTCAACATAAAAAAATATAGTGAAGTAACCATTTAAATGGTTGATTTTATTTGTTGTTATTTGAAGTAAGGAGACTATTTTTTATTATAAAAAAATAGAATATCAATAATATAAATACATTTCATAAAAATATTTCACTTCAAAGTACGCAATAAAAGTGTGCCCCAGACAAGGTGCACGAAAGGTAAGTATAAAAAACTGTAGATTACAGCAAAGTTTTATATTTCACATTTGTCTTATTCTAGATAGTCTGTTCCTTATTTTCCAAAACTCGTTCCTCAATATAATACTTCGGAAAGTGGAAATAATTAGGGATAAAAAGTAGTGTCCTATATATAGGACGGTAGGATAATACGGGGTAACTTTATATTCACACTATTACAGGCGCATGTCATAATTATCGCGTGGATTATGATGTCGAAATCTTTTTTGACGATGGAAAAATACTGAGAGGTAACTCAATATATATATGATTACTTTTGACTAACATTTATTGACACACTAATGTAGATTTTTGTATAAGGACTTTTGTAAGTGGTAGAGTTTTGCTGTAAGTCGTTAAAGCTACGAAACACATGTCTCCTCAGCCAAGGAGGCTCTACTAGCTAACAGATGAACTGTATAGCAGCATCTTCGCGGGGCGTTTCATTCGTCGAGTGAGATTGTCCAAGAACCAACAGCTGGCAATGTGCTTGATTACCATATTGCCGGGTATAGGTTATCGAAACGTGTAGGCCAGTCATCATATACACTGGTGGAAAACTCGTTGATGACCCATGCAAGTGTATCGCATTCAGGGATCAGCTTGTATATATCCATTAGATACCCTGTTTGGATCGCGCTAAACTTACATCAAGTGCACTGGAACAGTTTGATAGGCCAGAGTAAAAAACGACTCAGTGGTTGAGAATGTGACGCTAAATAACTAGCCAACAAACACAATAATTCCAGTAGCAGTTATCTTTGTTCAAAGACAAAACGATAGAGATCACATTAGTAATCGCAAAAACAAACCTACAAGTTAGGCAGCTTCTTGCGAGAAATAATATGGTCAGAAATAATAGGTTCTGAAGTCATTTTCAGTAGATTGGCTTGAAATTTAAAATTTTTATGTGGGTAGATTTGACTTTTTCTTTCACGACATTCATGTCCATGATTCGTGTAGATATTTAGGACACTTTTAATCAGTAAATATACCTTTTATATTCAATTTGGTCAATATCAATACTAAACTATACTTGCTACCTATTATCCTACTGTCCTATATATAGGACGGTCATTTCCCGGAAAGCCTTATGGCAGATAATTTTTTCAACATTTTTTTTATTCGTCTTGAGGGTAATGAAATTAAAGAAAACCATTAGTTCTGGTGATTTACAAAAAAAAATTGTTTCAGGCTTATCTGGGTTAAAGATGATTGTATTTTTAATTAATACAGTATTTTTTATTTACATAATTTTGTTAATGTAAAGAGTTCATTAGAAAGAAGTGATGACGATAGTTTTTAAATTATAAGAATTGTATAATATATTTTATTTATATGTTTTAGAGTAAAATATACATACACTATTACAATATTGTCGTATTTTTATTTATTTATGAAAATACCATATAACGCGAACAGAAAAATGTTGTTACTATAGTAATAATATAACAAGTATGCAAAAAACAATAAAATCATAATTGAAGTTTATCTACAGTAAATTTTAAAAGTAATCAATTTTAACGGTCCTAAACAATTTCAAAGGCGTTGGCGCGACACCGATAAATTAACCATCTCTTCTCACTCTGTCAATAAAGAGAATGTGCGAAAGACATACTCAGTACCCGTGTGTTTAAAAAAGAAATAGACTATAGTTGTTTTGCGACTACTTTATCAAATAACTGATGAGGTCAGTACTCCTCTACAAACGAGAAATCGGGAGGGCTTAGGCCACAGTCCACCACGCCAATTGCGGATTGGCAGACTTATCTTACCAGATTAAAAAATATCCTTACCGCCGTTTTCGCTAACAGGCTCGTTCCATTTCTGCCTCTCACTGGTCCCGAATATAACGAAGAATGTGTTGCACGCGATGTATATCCCAGACGATAAGTAGAACACTTTCATCCAGTCTGAAGGATCCGTCTGTAAAGCACAATTAAATCATCAGGATCTTAGCGACAGGCAGATTTGTAGCCACTGCCTCACAAAGGCCTCTAATAATGATTTACAAAGTGACCTGCTCCAAGTGGCTTGCTTCACACGATTTTTGGAAAATTTATTATTTCATTAGTCGCCTTTAGATAGACGATTAATGTAGACCAAATTAGAACTGAAATACTGATATCAATATACTTTCATGGGTGTTAATCGGTGCAAATCTACTTTATCTGTAATCTACTATATACATATATTTGTATCACTGCAAGGCACGGGCCTTCTCGGGGATACTATTGAAAGAGGTTAGGCCATATACTGTGTCTGGGTAAATTATTTCTATATTTCAAAATTACCTCGTCTTCCAATATGGCGCCGGCAGCCAAAGGAGCTATGATCGAAATAATGTTTGCGATGCAGTTGGTAATTCCCATCAAGGTACCCGCGAAGTTAGGAGCCATGTCGATGTGCACCAACTATAATAAAAGTAAGAGGATTAGAAATAATACTGAATACAAAATAAATAACTGGTACTTCATAGATTTAAAAGGGTTTTGGTCCGACGCACATGACCTTAATTCGCTCAAAACCACGAAGTCTGGAAGGCATTAAGAAACCATAATTTTACTCGTCAATCGGAAATTAATAAATATTTGCTTTGTTCCATTGTGATAAATGGTAGTTTAATCTAGAAACCAGTTAGCAAGACTAACTACTGAACATAATGAGACTTAACATCTTATGTCTCACGATGGCGAGCGTTGTAGAATTTTTGGTTTAGTTTCTTAGACAGTAGTCTATGAGCGGTTGTGTCTCTTACCATCTGGCGAATGACATGCTCGTCTCGCTATTCATAGCAATAAAAAGTTCTACTTATATAATCTTGTTGTTATAGTGATAAGTATGTATAAGCATAGGAATAAAACCAGTTGAAAACATAGTAAAATAAACCAACCAAGTATCCTGTATAGTGACCAGCATTAAGTCCTACGACCAACGTAAGAAGCGCCACAGCAATGGTCACATTACCAGCTGGAGAATACGACAGGCCGATCAACGCTATAGCTGGACCAAAATGACCTGCAAAAAACAAACCAATGAGAATTATTCATTTATTCATGTTTGGCGAATACAATCTTAAAAATCAAATAATAGAGAGTAACACCGTCATTCATAAATATATACAGGTGACAAAAAAACTCTGTCCGTTCGATAAAGCTGTTACCAGACGTAATTAATGGGTTATATTTAAAATATCCATTTCACATAATATAAGAAATAATAATTGTTTAAATAAATAAAATAATATATAAAGTCACGCTGCTGACAAGCGCGTTTGTAACATAATGTTAAAGTATTTTTAAACGTCCAAAAAGATAGGTACCGGTTTCATTGACCCTACAGCCTGACACGATTGAAGACGTTGCGTTCTTTTTAAACGGTAGCAATGAATTAGTTTGTTGATGATATTTATGATAATACTTATCAGGTTTGTCATTTATTCTTTCATTTATAATAATTGATACTGGAATAGAGTGAACCCGTGTTCTTGAAAATCCTCTTACACATTAGGAAAATAAAATGTTTTTTTCATATAGACTTTATGATTCCAATTATTCTTACTTACCAATAGAATTGCTGAGTTTTCTACACGCGGTGATACTCAGCCATTTCTTCTTTAAGATGAAGTCTGATAAGAATCCAAGCGGGAAACTGAGTAAGTACATTGCCAAGTACGGCAGAGCTGACATAACACCGTTCTGAAAGTTGAAGAATATTCCAAGTAAGTTTTAAAGTATTAATAATAACTATTTAAAGTATTAGTTATCACTAATATGAATAAAAGCTAAATAAATAAATAAAACTAACTATAAATAAAAATGAAATTAATTTTAAAATAAATAAATAAATAAAAGCAAGAAATTAAAACAACTAATACTAAGTATAGAAAATATATTGTATATAGGGATTAAGTTCTATGTGTATTGCCTTGTCATAAGAGCTCTTAAATTGCCTACGTGACCAATAAATACATTTCATTTCGTTTACTAATTACTATAAAGGTATCATTCGTAAGGGCTTGGTAATTAAACTTGGTAATTTTCAAAGTCATATGTTTTTAAAAGTATTGCTGTCTGAAAACACAGGATATTTGTAGACTGCGACCGAAAACGAAGCCAGATAGTAGCTAATTTTTATTTGCTTTGTGATTATAGTTACTTAAACTACCACCCGGGTTCGTTTTCGGTCATAGTCTTGATTTACTGTGTATAAATACTAAAATTTTATACTAGCTTTTGGAACTGACTATTACCGATCATTAATGCCAGAATATTTATTCTTGGAATATGAAATTCAGCCTCAAGCATAAATAAATAATAAATAAATAACACCCAACAGTCACATACATAGTCCCGACCCCACATTAAGATCGAGTCTTGTGTCGTGGGTATCAGGAACTACGAGAGACTTTTCGGTCTCACAAACACCCAGACCCGGAAGAAATATTTGTGGGCCGCACAAACATTTCTCTCGGTGCGGGGATCGAACCCGCGACCTCTCGTTTCACAGGCGGCGTTTAACCAACTGCGCCACGGAGGCTGTCAAATCAATGTCAGCATGATTTCGATTCGAACACTACATAAATTAACTAACGTGAAATAAAGCTCAGGAGTTCACACGTTACAGGCTACGCACACTATCACTGAGACTATTTTTGAGTCATCCATGTACCTACAAAAAACTGAAACTTGACGTTGACATAATTTTTCTTTTCTTTCTTTTATTTATTATTATTTGGCTAAGAAACAGAAAATATTACATGTAGATAAAAGACGAATATTTTACAGAATCCAGTAAAGTTTCCACTGATAAAATTATTAGTTTTCAGTAATAAATCCAGTGAAGTTTCCACAAATACAAATAATTAATTAGGTGTTAGGTACTTACTGCTTTAATGTCAACTCCTAAAACCTGTTTCATGTAGGAAGGCATCTCGGTCATCAAAGTCCAGAAGCCCCAGTTCTGTCCACAATGCGCCACGATCAGCGATATAAATGGCAACGACGTCCAGATAGATTTCCATGGTGTTTCCAGTCTCTGAAACATTATAATATTTTATCAATTGAACCAATCTGAGGTATTTTTTATCACTGTTAGTAACCTATATAACATAGTTTACATCTTGCGTCCTCTAGATCAGTGGTTGCCATACCATTTGACAAATTTCTGTCTAGCCATTGATCATCCAGTTGATTGACTGGTTGCTTGTATGTTAATACATTACGGAAATTAAAATAAATAAGAGCCTTTTCTTCATAATATCCATTAATAAAACATGCATATTTTTGTTTGCATAGTTTTTTTATTGCTCTAGATTGGCCTTAGGATATCTTCACGGACCACTTAGGATGCTTTCAGAGACCACTTTACAATTGAACAAGTCAGTGGCACAAACATCCAGATATAGTGAAACTTTGTTCATTTATGTGTTCTATTCTCATTAATTATATTGAAGTAAGTGTATCTTATTTTATAAACATTTTTATAACCACTGACCTTCTGCTCCCCAACTTGCCCCAAAGAAGTCTGGATGTACGATCGTTCTGCATCGCTGATCATCTTGGACTTCTGCGGGGAGTCAGAGCCGAGGAACACGTAGGCAACAGTCCAAAGAGCCCCGAGTACTCCATTCACGTAGAAGATGGACGGCCAGCCCCAGTAGTCTGCTAGGAATCCTGAGGCCACGAGTTGTATTGCTGTACCGAGTTGGCCTCCTGGAATTAAAAGAATAAAAAAATGTTTACGCTATTATATGTATGACTCCTTGACTTTGTCTCTTAAGCCATTTGAAGTCAAATAAGTACTTATATAACATTATTGATTTTCGTAAAATGAAAAAATGTTTCTGACCTTTTGATGGTAAGCGATACGACCGCTCATAAACAGTAGGAAAACGAAACAACACCTTGAATAACAAAATAATGCAAGATGTTAAGTCTCAATTCCAGTAGTTACTCTGGTTACAATGCCCTGCAATCTGAAACACAACAGTGCATTTACACTGCTGTTTGGCGGGAGAAATAGACTTTGCGATGGTACTTACCCAGATGGCCTCTCACATATGAGAGACCTACCACCAGTAAAATTTTATTTCAGTATTTTGTGTAATGCTGAATGAATTCAATTGTAAGGCGTGACTAATATTTTGCTAATGCATATTTATAAGATCTTGAATCATAATAGACACAGAAACAATTATATTGTAATAGGAATCATTATAATCATATTAACTATGATATTTTCATGACTCTCCATCTTGCCTTGAGACAGTAATTAACAACCTTATTACAAGTTCTAAGAATTTGTCAACGTTAAATTTATTTATGAATTATAATGCCAGGTGATTAGTAATTAATGTAATGAACGCTGTGTGACGTTGTAGAATGTCACCTGTTATATTTGCGATCTATAGCTCAATAGTCGATATAAATCCTATTGTCTATGCCAATCAACGCCTCCGTTGCGCTGATTGGTTGATTCAATTTCTGTCATCTGTCAAACGTGACGTGCGAACTGTCATCGGCGCTCGCTTAAATACGCGTGTAACGTCGCTCGCGTCCTCTTTCCTATAACCTGAAAGCCGCGTGCTACCACGCGTCTTTCGAACCCGCTGGGGTGAGTGTTTCTATTTGCTAACTGCTTAACTGCTTGTTTGTCAGTGTATTCTGTCTGCCGGGCTTGTGAGCTATCACGAGTCGCTGGCACGGAATGCAAGCCTAGTTTGCATTCCGATTTCTTGGACGCTGATTCCAGGTTCTTCTTCTTCTTCTTCTTCTACTTGGCGTTCCGCTTGCTTCCGCCACGGAGAGCTGACTCCGTGCTTACTGCCCGCTTCGCTCCGCACCGCTTCCAGCCGACTACAACCGAGCCTGCGCCGCGCCGCTGACCTGCGCACCGTGTCCGGCCACGTGGCAGCAAACTTCGCCGGCGAGCTGTCGCCGGGTTCCGCCACGTGCCGAAGACCCGGATCAGTGTCCAACGAAGGCCAGTGACTCCTGTTGCATACCACCAGCAACAGTGCCGGGTGTAAATAGTGATGCGAATATATTAAAGCCCGAACCTCGTAATTACCCTGAGTAGTTATTTTTCTACCTACCCCTACCTGCGGGCGGCCTAACCCGCCGCAGCTGTGCCGCTCAATTGATTCATCTTTTTGTAGTTATAGTTTTTAGTATGACAGGCGGCGTAGTTGGGTAGACGCCGGCTGCAAAACGACAGGTCGTGGGTTCAGTCACCAATACAAATATTTGTGTTATTCACAATGTTTTGTATTATTGTAGAGGTTTTACTATTTTTTAAAGAATTGATTTTGTTAGGCATTACGTCTATTTCCTTGCCGTTTTCATTACAAGGGACCGTAGTTTTTTTGGAGGTATGAATGTAGTGTTATTGTCTCTCTGTATATGTGTGTCTTTTATTTATTTATTTTAATTTTTATTGTACACAAACAAAAGGACATAACAATATAAAGAAATAACATGTATAAAAGGTACAAAAGGCGGTCTTATCGCTAATAAGCGATCTCTACCAGACAACCTTTGGATGGATATAAAAGAAGGAGAAAGAAAGGGCAGTGTAAAACAAAGATAAGGTACGCTCCAACAGATATAAATTATTAAATCGATAATCAAAAATAATACATATAAATGACATAATTAATACACATACGTAATATAATATATACATATATACATACATACAATTTATAATAATTACATAAACATCTATAATAATTTATAATTAAACTACAGGT
This sequence comes from Hyles lineata, assembly GCA_030180105.1. Taxonomy (NCBI): domain Eukaryota; kingdom Metazoa; phylum Arthropoda; class Insecta; order Lepidoptera; family Sphingidae; genus Hyles; species Hyles lineata. The sequence goes on from JARJEE010000030.1 coordinate 512,288, forward strand.
TAAAAAATATATCTGAAAAGAGGAAATAATACCATGCTTTGTCTGTTTAATGAGAAAGGTAGTGTGCTTTTACCAGCTTTTTAAAAGATGACAAGGTTTGTGCCCGTCGCACCACAACAGGAAGAGCGTTCCATAATCGGACAGCTTCAACAGCAAAGGATTTATCAGTAAATGTCGTGGTGTGTACAGGCATTCTCAGCTTAAGGTTCTCCGACGACCTCAGAGACCTCGAATGTGAGTCATGGAGAAAAGTAAAACGTTCTTTAAGATAAGATGGGGTGAGGGGATTAAACAAAATATTATAAAGGAGTGAGAGAACGTGAGTATTCCGACGAAGCCGTATAGGTAACCACTTGAGCTTAGCGCGAAACTCAGAGACATGATCATATTTGCGTAGTCCAAATATGAATCTAATACAGAAATTTTGAAGTCGCTCAAGTTTATTAAGTTGGTCTTCGGTGAGATCAAGATAGCTGACATCTGCATAATCAAGGATGGGAAGAAGGAGAGTTTGCGCAAGTGAAATTTTCGTGGCAATGGGTAAAACACAGGGGCGTGCGCTCTTTGTAGGCAGAAATGCAGTGCTTTACTTGCCATTTACAGATATTTTATTATAACGTACGTACTTCTTAATGACTTTAATTAACAGTAAATAAATGAATAAACAAAATATAATAACTTAATAACGCCTAATATTTTATAAATAGCACCTATTTGCAAGCGCACAAACATTATGTTTGCCACTCGAAAAGCAAAAGGCGCTGCAAAGCAAAATAATGTACCTAATCAACCAAGTAATACCGCCGCGTCCCGCATGACATTTGTTTGCATGTGTGTAGTAATTTTGGTGTCCGTGCATAGTCGCAAACGCACACACGCATGAATATTGAAAGCCGCGACTCCTGCGGCAGGCCTCGGAAGCTCGGCAGTTGTCGGGAGTAATCGGAAATGTTCGTTGCCTATAATCCGAGTAAAAATAATAGACAGAAATCTAATAAACTGCGCAAAATGCACATTATGCATTTTTGTTTGGTAAGGTTTTATTTCTTTAAATAGCACAATTTTTTTGTGTTTCGCGGGGGCCATTTTGCTTTTTTCATGTGATAAGCATTGTTTATTATTTTGTTTGCGTCAGTTTAATTATAGTTTTCTTATAATATTTTACATTTTAATATTTGAAAGTGTGTACATTTAACAGTTTATTGCTGAGTTTCTATAATAATTGTAGTGATTTGCTTTTACTAGTACGTTTGTTGATTTTTTAAAATGTTATTTGATTGTGAGGTTTGTGTTGAAAGTGTGTGTTTATTAAAAATTAAAAATAACAAGTTCTCACAATTGTCATTCAGTGAAAAGATTCAAATTTTGTCTAAAGGTAGGTGTGTACCCGAGTTACAACAATTAAATCAACAAAAAGGGAATGTAACTCGAAAGTTTCATGTTAAAAGTTATGAAACGTATAACTGGCTGTGTGGTTGTGTACACACGATTAAATTATATTGTTTTCCTTGCATATTGTTTAGTAATTCTAGTACAGTGTGGACTGATTCAGGATATTCAGATTTAAATAATTTCTATGCCGCGGCAAAGAAGCATGACCATACAGAAAAACATCTGGAGGCCTGCTTAAAATTAAATACTTTTGGTAAATCTCGTATTGAAATGAGTATCAACAGCCAGTTACGATTAGATATTGAGAGGCATAATGCTAAAGTTGATCGCAATAGAAACATTTTTCAAAGGCTGATCGATGTTGTTTGCTTTCTGGGAAAACAAGAATTAGCTTTTCGCGGTCACGATGAGTCAGTATCGTCGTTGAATAGAGGTAATTATTTAGAAATAGTAGATTTATTAGCCAAGTATGATGGAATTTTAGAAACCCATTTACAGAGTGCAAGTACCTCATTCACGGGCATGTCGAACCGTACGCAGAATGATTTGATCTCGAGCGTTGCATCTGTGATGATCGATCGCGTTAAAGCCGAAATTAAACAGTCCGATTTTGTCGCCGTCATGGTAGATGAGACTCCTGATGTTAGCGGCCGTGAACAATTAGTATTAGTTTTGAGATATTTTCGTGATTTTGAAGTAGTAGATCGATTTATCAAATATGTTGATGTCAGCGCGGATCGGACCGCTGTAACCTTGAGTTCTATTATTTTGGAAATTTTAGAAGAGTTCGATTGTGTATCCAAATTAGTTGCACAAACTTACGACGGGGCAGCAGTTTTATCCTCACAAATTAATGGCGTGCAGGCTTTGGTGAGACAAAAATGTCCACAAGCTATGTACGTTTGGTGTTCAGCACATATATTAAATTTAGTTTTATCGAAATCGTTCGAACGAGTTGCTGAAACAAAACGCTTTTTTAGTATTATAAAATCAATCGCGGCTTTTTTTCACACCAGTACAAAGCGAATGGCCCATTACAACAACTTTGCCGATATGAAAAAGCTGCCTCGTGTCGCGGAAACAAGGTGGACATATCATTCGCGCACGGTTAATATTATTAATAATGCGTCCACCCACCTCCTAGAATTGTTTGAAAATATGAACGAAAATACACAAGACTGGGATGGTGAAACACTGACACAAGTCAGTTCATTTTTATATATTATGAAAGAATTTGAATTTAATTTTCTTTTAAAATTTTTCGCTGATATTTTTGCAGAAACGGATATTCTGTACGATATTTTGCAAAAAAAAACTAGTGACATCGCGTATTGTGTAACAAAGATAAAAGAGTTAGAGTCATTTTTAGAACGTTTTAGAGAGAAGTTCGAGATCTATTATGATGCCGCCGTTCACATTACCGGACCACCTAAAAGAAAGCGCAATGTCGATGATGTAAAAATACATTATCGGCGAATTTTTGTTGAAATAATTGATAATGTAGTCAGTGAATTAAGAAATCGTTATAAAAACATTAAAGATTTAAAGTTTATTGAGCTACTTTCTTGTGAGAATTTTAAAAAATATAGTGAACGTTTCCCTGAAAATGAAATCAGAGAGTTCACCAATAATTATCAGGCACATTTTAATTTTGATAAATTGAAAAATGAATTGCGCTGTATTTATAGATCACCTCAATTTGCAAATAGTTGTGTATTTAGTATTATTCAAAATTTGTATAAGGACAATTTAAATAAAGTTTTTTCTGAAGTGTTACGATTAGCGAAATTCATTGTGACTATCCCAGCAAGCAGCGCATCGGCAGAGCGTTCATTTTCGTGTTTAAAACGTATCCACACATATTTGAGAAACACACAAAATCAACAACGACTCACAGAGCTTTCCATGATTTCTATAGAAAAGGCATTAATGATAGAATTAAAACGCAATCCAACTTTCTATGACGATATCCTAAAATCATATTTAAAAAAGGATAGGCGCATAGATTTAATCTATAAATGAATGAGTAGTTTTTTTTTACTAACCCGTAATTTTATTATTAAGTTTATTTATATATTTTGCGAATCACATGAAAATCGGTCTTTTTAAAGGCCACATCGGATATCTTGCAAGGGACGTGTTCTATAACCATCACTCACTTGGATAAGATATTTGAGGTGGTCGTTTATTTACATCGGGCTATAGTAATCTCAATTAACCGGAACCTTGAATATGTGAAAATTGAAGCTGACTCGGTGAGTAGTTATAATATTTTAGTTTATTAATCATTTACTTATTAGACTTTCTTCGGCCACGACAATCGATCGCTGGTTTTTCTGCGTTCCGTAGATGTATATGAATAGTAGTACATCTAAGACTTGTTCTGTTGGCATGGTTTCCGACTTAGAGATCCGTCGCGTGGCTGTGGCTATGCTAAACATCTATAAAAGATAAGTTTTTGTGCCGAGTACTTCGCCGCATACCCAGTATCATAATCCTGTGCACGCCACTGGTAAAACATTGTGTAACCGTCGCAGGGACCTTGCCGAGGCAAACAGCTTGCGACTTAACTCTCGAAGTTGAGGACCCCAGGTGAACGACTGATCGAAGTGTACACCAAGATTTCTTACAGTGTTACTGTATGGAACAGTTATTCCATCGCAAGAAACACTAGGTAATTGGGTGTGATCTAGTTTCGAAATCATCCTGGGGCTGCCGACAACAATGACCTGAGTCTTGGTAGGATTGACTTTCAAGCCATTTGTCTTGCTCCACTCACAAATTGCATGGACGTCGCGATTTATGGTTGCAATTGCACTAACAATCATATCTGATGGAGCTTGAGTGTAAATTTGCAGATCATCTGCATAGAGGTGGTAGGAGGAGCGAAGATTATATGTAATAGAATTTATAAAAATTGCGAAGAGTAAAGGAGATAGCACGCCGCCCTGTGGTACGCCAGCAGTTACACTGCACCACGAGGATAAGTTATCCTCGACACTGATGCGCTGCCGGCGCCCGTACAGGTAACTACGAAGTCTTTTATTTATAATCTTCAAAAAAGGTGGTATATTCTCATTAAATATAGATTCCAATTTTTCCCCTACATTAAGGTATCTGATGCTAAAATCATAGACTCATTTTCCTTTAATATTAATTGTATTTTATTGCACCGACCTTATAGGACGAGCTGGTAATAGGAAGTTTAACGCAGCTGTCATTTAGATAATTCACTGTTCATTGTGTTGCTACATAGTAATAGATCCATTACGTGCATGTAAATATGTTTTCATACAAAGCAATAACAAATGGAATATCACAATTCACAATGCAATATTATTTCTTTTCATACCACTGTGGTTATTTTATTTGCTCGTAGGGTATAAAAACAGCTATATAAATAAATAAATAAATAAATAACACCCAACAGTTACATACATAGTCAGGACTATCCCCTCACTAAGATCGAGTCTTGTGTCGTGGGTGTCAGGGACTACGAGAGACTTTTCGGTCTCACAAACACCCAGACCCGGAAGAAATATTTGTGGGCCGCACAAACATTTCTCTCGGTGCGGGGATCGAACCCGCGGCCTCTCGTTTCACAGGCGGCGTCTAACCAACTGCGCCACGGAGGCTGTCAATGCTCGTCATACATAATGTAAATAAAATGTAAAATAATAATACATGCTTTTGAGCTTCGTTACTAGGAATAATTGTCAAAAAAATTGTACAGACTGACCAATTAGTTTGTTACTTGATTAACTTTTGGCTACTCTGTGGTTTTCCTGTATAGTGAATGTATTTACAAACATAAATACTCGTATAATACGAACAAACTAGAAAAATATTTGAACGCAAAACTCAAAATACAAAGTCAATATATTCTTAGTCGTCTAGTTGGTCATATTTGTATCAGTATCAGTATCAGCCCATATACGTCCCACTGCAGGGCACGGGCCTACTCTACAATCGAAAGTACGATTGAGAGTGGTTAGGCCATATAGTCCACCACGCTGGCCTAGTGCGGTTTGGCGAACTTACATACCATAGAAATTCTTATAAATCGCTATGGTATGCAGGTTTCCTCACGATGTTTTCCTTCACCATTTTAGTCATGTTTGTATAGTTTATTGTATTTTTCTACTAATAATTTACATGTTCATTATTACTTAGCCTTCATTTTTTGCCACGTGATTATCTACAAATATTTTCCTGTTTAAAAACTTGTTTAGATTACTGCTCTGTAATACTTATCTCCTAACATTGTAAAACAAGTGATTTATGTTCGCGATTTATTATTTTGGCCTATTTAGTAGTATGTTTAGATAAATGTAGGTAATCGTTAAAATTAATGCATGGTTCATGATTTCCTATATAGTGTATTATCGATGGTTTATGAATACTAAGTAAAAAAATACATATTAAAATATAGCATAAAATTAACAACAAGAATTGCATTGTTAATTTTACATTTAGGGTCTATTTTTTAGGCCAAATATTTTTTTTCGACTAATGCCGAAGTTATGACATCTTTTCTATATATGTATATAAATTGTCAAAGTAATTTTGCCATAGCAGTTAGTAAATCTGCCCATATGTGAATAATAACATTTCTTTGATATAATTGAGAACAGGATTAATTACCTCCATATATGACGGTTCCTAACCTACTCTTCTCTTCAAGAGGCACCCACTTTCCAATGAGGTTGTGGACTGAGGGGAACAGGAATCCCTGCGACAGACCTTGCAGGACGCGGCATGCGCAGATCAACTGCCAACCACCCTGAAATATGAAAATAATATTTATGGAAACGATTTGTTTGGTTAGATTGACGTCTACTTAATATTCTTAAAACAACCATGACCAATTGAAAATGAAGCATATATCATCATTTGAAATGGAATATTCTCCAGAGAATGATAGTCATACTTCGACGGTCAATGCTATTATACTTGACTGTACAATATCATACAGTACCAAATAAACACAGATTAATTCCCAAAGGCGAAGCATGTGCGTAGGCTAAACTCCAATAATTGCCCTATTTTGAAACCTTGAGCTGGCAAAGAATTTAATAATTAATTTTCACAGAAATGTCTTAGCATGGTGAGCACAGTAGAATGTCAAGTATTGCTTTGTAATTCAAGTTGTTGTTTGGTTTTGCTACTGTTTAGGAAAGGTCGTATCACTTACCATCAGGCGAACGGCATGTCCCTCTCGCCATTCAGTGCAATAAAAAAAATCATCACAATATATGCTAGTACTCACATAATACCCTCCAATGGGTATCAGCAGGGATATAGCGGAGTTGATCGCCACGCATAGAGTGATGAGGATCATGCCCCCGAACCTGGCGGCCAGCTCGCCTCCAGGAATCTGCAGCACCACATACCCCCAGAAGAACGACGACAGGATCACGCTCTGTGTCTGCACGCTCCACTCGAAAGACTGAAAGGAAGGGATAAATTAAAAGAAAATCAAATATTGCCCATACAGAGGCAGCTAGAGATGTCAGTCCCACACATTTAGATCGCTGAGTTCATTTTCATCCCAAGACATGATAAAGTTAAATGTTATCGTTATATTGGATGTCAATCCAGTTATGGCAACGGATATTATAACTTCTTTGAACTGAAAAAATCACTAGTTCTAGGTCTATTTGGACACCTTATTATAAATTGCTCAGGTTTACAAGCTAGGTAGGTGGCAATCCATGGTGCTTCAGACTAATTAGAAGAAGATCAACTGTCACATCATATTCGTATTTAAAATATTTTTAAAATTTTAATGAAAAAACAATATCTATAGTTATCTTTATGTCACCAAAGGTATTTTGTCCAAAGTCAATTGGAAGTCGAAATTGCAATTATGATAAAAATACATTTTCATCTGCTGGGTGCCTCCTTAAGAGGTCGGTGTCGTCTATTGTCGATATATTTGCTTAATACTAATATCCTCTTATCAAGAGATAGGGGGGACCTCTTGAAATGCCAGCACTTGATGTCGAGATAAAATATATTTCATTGTATTTTCGTTTTCTTTGGTAATGTGGAAATCTCCTTGCTTTATCATTCTTATTTCGTACTCTAGATGAAATATTTTTTTGCTACTTGGGTTTAAAGTGTACTTAAAAGGGCAATAGTCACGACTGCCTAGGTGGCGTAGTTGTACTGCGGTATAGTTACAAAGCTGAGGTCTCGGATTCAAATCCCGGGTTGGGCAAAGTGATATGGGATTTTGCTATTCAATATCAGACAGTGGCCAGAAATTTGTTCCCGACATGGCGATAGGCTCACCCCCTATCAAATCGTGGGACGGCACATACTCGTACTAGGTGAAATGTGGGTTTCCTGGTTGCACATCTGCCTATCCCTTCTGGGAAGACGGCGTGAGTTTATGTATATACATACATACATATCACTTATATCGGTGCTGATGGCACATTGATGAGTATGTTTGAATTTATAGTTTATATTTGAATATTACAATATCTAAGTTATTTTTCCTAAAAAATAAAAAGAACAAAAAAATAGTTCAAAATTATAAAATTGAATTGCTTCTGTAAATTAGTATAAAAGAATCATAATTTACGTTCTACTGAAACTGATGCTTGCTGGAAGTAAAAAGTTGTCGGTCAGATTTTATATTAACAGTATTGCTCGTTTAACAAGGCAGTTCTATTACTTCTTTTATTGTCATCTTCTTTGGGATGTCCAAAGCGGCTTGCGTCCAGAGACTTCCCGCAAACTAAGTCTAAACGGTCTCCGTGGCGCAGTTGGTTAGACGCGGCCTATGAAACGAGAGGCCGTGGGTTCGATCGCCGCACCGAGATAAATGTTTCTACGGCCCACAAATATTTCTTTCAAGTCTGGGTGTTTCTGAGACCGAAAAGTCTCTCGTGGTTCATGATACCCATGACACAAAATTCGATCTTAGTGTGGGGTCAGGACTATGTATGTGACTGTTGGGTGTTATTTAAAAAAACAAAGTCTACCGCATCTAAAGCTGTTCTTAATGCTACTCTTTGGCCATTTTCTAATATTTGCCAATTTGTTATAATAACAGAGCCGGCTCTTAACACGCGCTTCACCCCACTTAAACGGTCAGATAAGAGACGTCAAGATATTTTTACGAGATATGATGGTATATTACATTGTCATGTAGCGTGACTTTGGTAAATGCACTTACCTAGAAAGGTTTACGTAGTTTTTTATTAGCGATAATGATAAAACGATCAGGTCGCTAGTCTGGTGGTAAGCGTCAAGCGTTAGTTGTTCATAAAAAGGAGCGACACCATTCAGAACTATTTTTAAATACACCCAACAATCACTTACATACTGCTGACATCACATTAAGATCAATTAAGTCTTGTGTCGTGTTTATCAGAAACCACGACAGACTTTTTGGTCTCAAGTACTGGGGCAAATATTTGTGGGCCACACAAATATTTTTGTCGATGAGGGGGTCGAATCCGCGGCTTCTCGTCTAAACAACTTCGCTGCGGAGGCTGTCATAATACAGCACCGTATGGCAATGCACTATGCTCGTCATCCCAACACCGGACCCGTTAACATTATGTGTTAAGTTTCTCAACAAGTAATTTATCTAGCTACAATTTCCTTTAAACCGGGATCCAACAGTACTTACATAGTATTGTTTGGTATCACAAATAGACAAAGCGGTGGTACCTGAAGGGCTCTCGCATTCAAAGGACCTGCCACTTCGTAGGACGTAATTTATACAAGGTTAGTCATAAAGGGTATATAAAGCGGAAAGGGGATGCTACATTCATCTGAATTAACAGATTTTACTGAGGGGGCAACCATGATATAGTGAAAAAAAAAACTGCTGTTACCTTTATGACTAACCTTGCATAAGCTATACATGTATGAAACGCTTGCTCATCCGTCAAATATATATTACAAAAAAAGGAAATAAACTCAACAGACGGTAAAGATTACATGAGCTAATAAACAAATAGTGAAACGATACCGCCGGTAATAAACGTTATCGACACTATATCGTAATAACAAAGAATTTTAATTACCCACGTGTAATTTCTACCCACGACCCGTAGTGGTTTTGTCATACAATGAGTTTTCACCAAGTATGTACAAGCGATGGCATGTTTCTTTAGGGTATTCATATCAGAGTTAGATAAGAAGTCGTAGGATTTTTGTAGCTTCCAACACATGACTGGTAGACATTTTAGGCACTGTGTATGTATAATTATTGTGCGGTGCTAGCACCTTACATAGAGCTGCGCTGTGTCAGCGCTTTACGCAAAACGTAGTAAATATAATAAATATTGAAATACCCCGTCCCGTCAGACTTCTACCCACCTTCAGGATACTTGACCCCTGGCAAAAGACTTCAGAAGCCTATCTGGAAGGTATTTAACCGCCTTCGCGTAGGTGTGAGCCGCTGCAAGACAAATCTGTTAAGGTGGGCATATCAGTCAAAGTATGACTATGACGTATGTCGCATTTGCTGATGTACCCACTGTGCCCTACCACCTGCTAAATAAGGGACATCATCGAGGCAACAAACGTTTCCATTGATACTGTAAAAACTTAAATAACAGTGTATCTACATCATTTGATTGGGTTCAAATCCCAGGGCACACCTCTGACTTTTCGGAGTCATGTGTGTATTGATAGTCAATCACCACGCACTAAAAACGGTGAAGGAAAACATCGTGAGGAAACCTGCATATCATAGCGATTTATAAGAATTTCTATGGTATGTAAGTCCGCCAACCCGCACTAGGCCAGCGTGGTGGACTATATGGCCTAACCACTCTCAATCGTACTCTCGATTGTAGAGTAGGCCCGTGCCCTGCAGTGGGACGTATATGGGCTGATACAGAACAGAACATCATTTGAGCCATCGACACGAACGAAGATTATTCACGTATGATCGTTGATCGGCTCGCGCGCTCTCATAACTATTACGATTTATAATTCCAATTAGAGTAGTTCAGTTTAAATAAATCATATTTTATCAAAACCATCTTTACATTAAGGAACCATACGTAAATTTTTGTACGGACACCAAACCCCGTACAGATGTTGACTTCTTATTGATAATTATTATGAAGGTGAGTTATAGCATTATTAGCATAAATACAACTTCCTTATTATGTTCCGCCGTAAAATCTTAAAATACTTTGGCTACATTTTTTGGAGACAACTAGATTATTTTAGAAAACTTGTTTTGAAAGAGAAAGTGGATAGCACAAAACAACAGATTTATTTATTAAACCAGGTCGTTCTGATTATTAACAAAACTCTACAGCCTTGTTACTCCAAGAATGTTTTAAGTCTTCTTGACTTTGGCCTCTATCATACTTCCTTAACATTTCTTTTATTGCAATGAATAGCGAGACGAGCACGCCATTCCCCTATCAATAACAAGTAAGGGTTATTACGACCGCTCATGAACACATATATGAGAGATCTACCACCAGTAAAATCCTGAATATATATTTCTCACAGGAATTTCCTGGTGATCATGCCTCATTTGTTTCTGTTGTCATTAAAATTTCATTAACGGTATCCCGCAATTTAAAAACCACAATATACTCGTATTTCTGTGACAAAACCAATTTGTCATCAACGTCAGCAATATGTATTTATGCAAAATCATTGAATACTGGATTTGCCTCTTTCCCCAGTAACCAACGAAGAATGCATTAGTAAAGAAACCTGGGGTATTTCGTACCGATTACTAAGTTTATGGAATGAGTTAAGATGAAAGTTTTCCTGCTCGCTATGTTCTTTAGGCAGGTTTTAATATTTAATTAAGATTGGTTCCGTTGCAACTGAACTTTGAGGTTTGAGGAAAATTATAAATTTATCCGCTGTGAGATTATAATTTGGCTTTATTATGGAAATCGGAACAGAGTATTTGAGTATTCTGACTAACTTGAATTGTCTATATTGGATATTAAAAGCCTCACTACTATTCTGTGGTAGGGGAAGTTTCATGGTTTCGTCTATTTAATTGATTGAATGCCCGTTGGCCTAATCTTTATAATCTTCCTGAAAAAATGCATATCTGCCAATTTTGTTGATACTATTAATTTTTTTTAACATTATAAGTATGTACAATGACATGGATCTTCACACTTAATTTTGGCAGCTGAGTAGCTCCTTTCGGGATTTTTGCTCATGATCCAATTCCGATTTATTCCCCTCAAAATATTAAGAATTCTAAAATATATTCAATTTACTTTGAAACGATTACTAGGACCTCACTGATTGACTCTAAGTTCCATTGCCAAGTAATTTAATATACATTCTTTATGAAAACTCCCAAAACAACAGCAGTGTGTATTATACACAATATGAACAATATATCATAGTTATTACAACGTGTCTATTTTGTTTCGTGGTAGTTGGAATTCGGTGACGCGCCCCATGGGAAATATACTGCGAGATAAAAAGTTACCTTCGGTTTTTATAACGCTTGGCTATACATCGGTGATGATCTCAAAAAAAGGTAAAATTTAAGCCTTTGATATTGTATCGCTAGTTTCCAAATTATTAAACTGTATATATGGTTGTGCCAGCACATAACTTCACGCACGCACGTTAACACATAATGTTTAATCTGCAATTAGGCACGTATCACCTTAATATTATAAGCATCATTTGTACAGTCAAATAAACAGTCTCATACAGGGTCACAGTGAGACTCACTACATCTTTTCTCCATTTTCCACCCTAGCCTAACTTCTGGCAAATGGTTCTCGATCAAAACTATAAAAAAATATACATGTAGATGCATAAACTCACGCCTTTCTCCTAGAAGGAGTATGCAGAAGCGCCATCAGGATTTTCATTGATTATATAAATATAAATACTAATATAATTATTAATAAATTGTAGTTGTATTTTTTAATATACTTTTAAGTAAAATGGTACTTACATCAGGATTTGATTCATCGGTCATGGCGACGATGGCCATGCTCATGTTGACCCTCATGCTGTAGCAGAACAGCATGGCGAGAAACAGCATCACCACCTGAATGTGCCGGATGCCGAGAGACGACACTGTAATATCAAAATATACAGGGGGGTTAGTCCATGATCTGACTCGAAGTTCGAATATTCGGATATACGACGTCCGAGGTAAGTTTTTTTTATTGCATTGAATGGCGAGACTAGCACGCCGTTTGCCTCATAGTAAGCGATACAACTGCTCATAAAAAGTGGCAAAACCAAACAACACCTTGAATTACAAAGCGATGCTTGGCATTCCACTGCGCTCGCCATCCTGAGACATAAGATGTTAAGTCTCAATACGAAATGAATCCGAAACACAACACACGTTTACACTGCTGCTTGGCGGGAGAAATAGACTTTGCAGTGATACCTACCCAGGTGGTTTCTCACATATGAGAGACCTATCACCAATGATAGATATAAGCTTTCCACTTCTAAAAATCGATACTGTTCTCTAAGATACTTATCATTTTCTCCGAGCTCAGTCCATATAGGATGAAGGTCTAGTAAAGGATTCGAACATTTTGTAGAGTATTTAGGCGAATTGTGAAGTTTTACGTACGACCTCCGATCATTCGAATTTAGTATAAGGTCATAGAGTCATAGAGGCCCTGAGGATCATTGTTCTTTAACGGTGAAGAAAGAAAGAAGGAAAGCATATATTGTAATACCGAATGTCATGTAAATGTATCCAAGTATCTAATACCCTCAATATCAGACTTACAAATTCATATGAGACAGGACTATGTTTGTGACTATTTGGTGTATTTATTGATTGAAAACATCATAACTTGAACAAACTTCCTGGTTTTTAATACAATAACACCGTCATTAAAGTTTATTCAGCAAAGATACGCGCTTCGGGACTTCCAATTATTTATAATTGTTTAAATAAATGGTCAAAATTATCAGTTATAATTTTTTATGTAAATAATAATCTTATACATAGATAAGAGTCGGATCACACTGATCTTGAGCAACAAGTGAATATGTTTGAATACATTATATATGGAATAAGATAATGTTAATATAAATGTGGTTATCATTTTTACTTAATATTTAAGTATCAGTATCGTTGTATTACGAGTATGACGCAGGTTATATTACTCTGAAGTATCATTTAATATATTAAACAATATTGTGTAATTATGTTTCTGAGAGTGAAAGTATAAGAAATATTTGCACTGTATATGATCAATCCACCTAGTCCACCAACCCGCACCAGGCTAGCGTGGTTGACTATACGGCCTAACCCCTCTTAATGTACTGCCGACTGTAGAAGAGACCATGCCTTATGTTGCCACGTATATGGGCTGATACAACTACATATCATCAATATTTGTATGATCAATATCTCGGCAAAAAAATCTAGAAATATTATTTATAATTAACACCATACACTTACTAATACATTCATAGTCCGCCAACCCGCAATAGGCCAGCGCGGCGTGGTGGACTATATGGCCTAACCACTCTCAATCGTACTCTCGATTGTAGAGGAGGCCCGTGCCTTGAAGTGGGACATAAATGGCTTACTAATAAAATTTACTCAAAAATACAATTTGTTCTCAATTCGTGTTAAAGACAATTCTGTAACATTTATAGTCACGCTTAGAAAACATAATATGGTTATTTTTTTTACTGTCTCAAGTATCTTTATCTCTTTCGCTGACATTTTCAGGGGTGTCGGAAAATAAATAAAATAAATAAATAATAATAAATAACACCCAACAGTCACATACATAGTCCTGACCCCACACTAAGATCGAGTCTTGTGTCGTGGGTATCGGGAACTACGAGAGACATTTCGGTCTCACAAACACCCAGACCCGGAAGAAATATTTGTGGGCCGCTCAAACATTTCTCTCGGTGCGGGGATCGAACCCACAGCCTCTCGTTTCACAGGCGGCGTCTAACCAACTGCGCCACGGAGGCTGTGAGAAAATGAACACTTATTTTTTACCACTGTTTTATATATAATACCTATAAAATATACATGTAATTTATGACTAACTCATTTCAGCACTATAATTATAATAATTACTTCAATAGTACTACTTGATAGTTTAACGACCATTCTGAATTCAAGTACGGGATTCCCATCTTATTGATGGATTGATTCTGATAACGCCCGTGTAAACTTTTATAAACATACTAGCGATATTACAAATAAAAAATGTATGGCCCATAAATATATTTTTCAGGTCAGGGTGTTAAATCAAATAAAATATGTTTATTGTGGAACATAAGTTATATTAAGATGTTACAATATGTTTATTCGTTCAACTATGACCCGCCACATTGGAATCTAATAAAATAGTAGATAAATTAGCTATTTATTATCTACTGTATACAACACTGGTGATCATAAATAGTAACAAATAATAAAATCTAAAACATAAAACAAAACAACGATAAAAGTTGATTACAATTATTAAAATCAAATTTAAACTACATGTTGATATTTCTTGAAAGACAATAATTACGAAGTAACAAATGAATCTTGTAAATAATCTTGTGTTGTATTTAGATACATTTTGAATAATTTATTATAATTTCAGGTAACTAATTTAATATTTTTATGGCCGTACAAACTTGTTTGTTTCAATATGTTCCTGGATACTTAAGTATTTAAATATTATCTCTTTTTAACCGAGTATTATCTCATAGCGTCTGATACACACGACACGTATCTTAGTGAGGGATCACGACGACGCGGTGGATGTGACAATTTACAATTGTGAAACTCTACTTTTGTAATATTAAGACAGCGCACCATTTTCAATCTTCTACTGTCTGACCTGACCAGAAACGAAGTTAGGTGGTAGGTTTGATAAAATCAGAGTATGACACAATGCAACTAAAAAAAACGCAAACATAAAAGGCGACGTTTTTTGTGGAACTTTTTATCTATCATTTTTTTTATTATTTACTTCACAAAACTGGTGTACAATCTTACATGTTAAACAAAAGATAACAAAAATCAAAACACCTGATTGACACCTACTAGATGTGAATCCTACATGCATTATTTATAGACACTTTGAATAATTATTTAGATATTACTATTCTGACTATTCTATGTTGAGAAAATTAAGAGTTATTAATACTATTATAAAAAAAAACCTATCGTCATGTTTGGGTCATAAATATATATATATTTTTCCTAAAACAATACTGTCCACCCTTTTATTTTATTTTAAAAACGTAATAATATGCAAGGGTTGAAATAATTATTCTTGCAAAACTATTTATGCACCACCCAAACGGGATGCTTAAAAAATATCAAAAGAAATAGTAGTATTTTGCAAAAAAGAAATGCATTCTTATGTAGAAACATGGCGCATTGGTCGGTGCAAAACCGTTTCTTGTCCTTAGGAGGAAAATGTTAAGGCAAGATTTTAAAAGGAATTTGTTAAAGCGGGTTTGTAAATAAGGCTGTATTTACGACCAAACAAACTAATAGAGGAAAACGTGCCGTAGTCAATTTAAAATTTAACAAAGAAATAATTTTATTAATATAGATTTATTAAGATATATTCTGCCTGCCATTTTACTATAGGTCTTGCCGATTAATTTAGTTTGTGGTTAAACACGAATTATAATAAATATAAGTAGAACTGTTTTTTTTTGTATTATGGTATTTGAATTTGAATTATGGAATAGAAGACTTTCTGTAAAACTGTTAAAGCGTGTAAGCGTCACAAACTCGATCAAAATATTAGAAAGCATTAATATTAATCCGATATCTATATTAAGAAATAATCAATGATATTCTCTTCCTAAGCGACGTCACCTGTCGGCCTTAAATGACCTCTGCATAACAACTTAGGTCAAGTCTTAAGGCGCAGCACTATGAATATGTGAAAGTGTCTCAAGGATTCTTCTGGGCGCTATATGTAATTTAATGAAGCAACTATAATATTTTTGGCTTAGAAGAATTACGACACTTAAATATTTCTATTTGTTTAAATTAATTTAGGAATGTTGATTGAAATAAAACAAGATCGTGTTAGCAGTTAGATATTTTGCTAATGAAATAATTTTTAACAATATAATATTTTTCGAGTGATTTTGTATGCATTTGATTTTACGTAATAAATTTACTTTTAGGGACGCACCTACGATCCTATTAATGCTTGTTTACCGGACTTAAACAATGAAATTAAAATGAAATAAAATTTAGTTCGAAGCGTGTTAAAAACACTTAAAATCTGAGCCTTTGTGAGTTTCTGCGCTTGATTTTTTCAATGTCATTTTTACCCCTGATTATCTAGAGACGTAGTGCTCACGTTGGGTGGAATAGACTTTACTGCAAAACCGTGCCAAAGGTTATTTAACATTCCACGATAAGTATAAAAAAAAGGTTCACTTTTGCGAAATGTTTAGTAGCATTGTATCTAAAGTCACCAAAACTACCATCTGACTTCGTTTTCGGTCGCAGTCTGGATATATCATATAATGCACATATTTATATGGAGATCAAATCAAAGTTAATCGCTTGCATGTGTGCAATAGAATGCGTACGCGTATTTTTTAGTGTGCACGAAAACTTGTGAATATTTTTTATTAATAGAAATATGTGGATTATGTCAGGAAGATAAGGTTTTTAATACATAAATGTGGGAATGGGTCCGTCTAGGGTCAAATTAAATACAGAGTGGATTAAATAATCTTCGGTATAATATCAATTCTTATAACACGTCTTTTGTTTTGCCTCGTTCGTCTTCAATCGTCCTTCATTACTTTAACATCTTTACCATTCATCGTTTCTATAATACAACACGTTCCATATCAGTCATTCGTCTAACGTTTCATTCTAGTCATCTTTCTCCATAACATTCAAATCTTACATAGATCCGGTAAACGAGCAAATGGGTCACTTGATGGTAAGTAATCACTGCCCCCAGGAACGAAAAAGGATTGGAATTGGAAAAGGGTATCGGGCATCCGGCAAACAGACTCACCGAAAAAAATATGCCAGCTACCTAAGCTTCACGTTGATTATCTGTGAGACAGTGGTATCGCTCCGGACAAGGCTACCCATTCTTTCTTAGTCATAGCCGACAACAACGTAGCTCTACCACTTTCAAATTTGAAATTATTATGGTCATACTCAGCTGCGCTTCGTCTCTACGATATAGACTGGCCCGACTTCTGGAGTTGGGACTTCAACTCATTTGGGGGGTTACACTAAACTCGGACATGTTCGAATCAAATTTTAATGTTGGGATGTTGAACATCAACATATACGATAAAAAAATTCCACTTCCAAAAATCAATTCTATTCTCTATGATAGGTACTTATCATTCACAATCATTCACTTCGAACTTAGTCTAAGATTATAACGTACGATACAACATTTTATAATGTATTTATGTATATTCATACAGTTTTATGTGCGATTTTCGAACAGTCAACAGTGGTACGAATTTTAAATACACCAAGCATTGAAGCTTCGCGGATCTTTGGGAATGTCTAACTTGTCTCTAACTGTATTTAGAATATTATAAAGTGATAAATTAATTTAACAAGTAACAGCCAAGCCCGGCTTCGCCCGGGTGCAGACTGCAGATACATTTTTTTGACAATATCCTATTGTCTATGTTTATCAGTGATATTGTTATTTAAACGATGAAATAATTTTTTAAATCGGTCTGGACCACTAGTAGCTTCAGAGCCTTATAATATTAATATAAATTTTAAACAACTTTGGTACTGATCTTGTTTTAACTAAAATAATCTGGTTTCTACCACCTCGATATCATCAGTGGGTATTCCAATTGTATTCTCAGATAACGTCAATGTACAATCTCGTCTGTACCTTGTCGAATCAGTATCTGGTACTGATTTACTATTGAATATCAGACGCGTGACAGTCGCCAAGGCTGGTGGAATCACGCAGCGGTTTCTCATTAGATTATAATTTTGAAATAATCATGCCAATCATCAACATTTTATCTTGGCTACTATCCCAGATTTTTTAGGCAGATACATTCGGCTTAGTATATTGTGACCGGCTAGAGACGGAAAAAATATGTATTTCCCTAGAAATCATAATAGGGATCAAAAATTTGAGGACAAGTTTTTCCATTCTTGTGATGAAACCCAGTACTTTCTAGTATTACAGAAGTGTTGGCATATTTTCTTACTGTGTTTCTTCATACTGGAGGACTTGGACAAATAGGGTGATCAATGGTCAATATTAAATTTTGATTGAAATAAAAGGCTGGTCAATGTGAGCCAGACAATATATTTTTCAGCTAATTGGATAACGCAATACCTTTTAATTGGTTTCAATTAATGACATCGTCTGAACCCCCTGGAATGTTATAATTTACGGTAATTCCATACATTCCCACTTCATAAAACATTTTTAAACCCATAAATACTTGTATCTTCCATCTTATACTTGATAAAGCTATCCCTTGATGTGACGGGGCGTACGTGAGGTTATCATATTTAGATTTACGTAAAATCTATTGACAAGGGTTTATCAAGTTAAATGGAATTTCCAAATTTTATAAGTAGAGTTTGAAGGGAAAATGAAAAGGCACATCCGTTTTACTCATACGAAGTTAAACGTAATATGTGAATATACTATGTACATGACACTGTAAATGCGTTAGAAATCGAATATAGCAAAAATCGTACAGTACATGGATTTTTTTTTTTCATTATTTTTTATTGCAATGAATGGCGAGACGAGCGTGCCGTTCATCTGATGGTAAGCGATACGACCGCTCATGAACAGTGCCAAAACCAAACACCTTGAATTACAAAGCAATGCTTGTCATTCCACTGCGCTCGCCATCCTGAGACACAAGATGTTAGGTCTCAGTATGTCCACTCACTACTCTACTCTAGTAGCGTAATCTGCGTCCTAATCGATCACTCGACTGTTTAATGACCCTGCGAAGATCGCAACTTTTATAGCCTTATTAAAGAAACATATTTTATTCTTTTCTGCACACGGACAAGAACAAAAAGCATATAATATTTTACAAATAAAATTAAAAAGTACTGTTGGCGGTCTTATCGCCCTAGGTGATTTCTTACAGACAACCTTTGGGTGGATATAAGAAACTGATAAGAACAGAGGGAAGTGTAGAATTTAAAGAAAAAACATGCACTTAAAAAACATTTAACATTGAATTTAAGAAACATTTTATGTAATATTCATTAAAATATGTCGTATTATCGATTTTACATATTTTTTCTCGCTCACACGTTTGGCTGTGTGTATGAGTGAAAAAGAAACGATTTCTAACGACTTTGAAAGCCTATTTACCTACATTTAAAGATCAATCGATATTTAATGAATTTGTTGTAATGACATATTGTTTACTTTTTATCGTATGCTCACGTAATTAATTATTTTTTTAAATGAAATATAATAGACTTTGGGGTACATAAACTCGAAACGCGACGTTTGTTTTTTCGTCCATAAGAAGGGTTAATTGACAACCATAGATCAGATTTAAATTATGTGCTTTTTAATAATTATTTATGCTTAACTTAGAAAACGTTATCGAACTACATTCTATTATATTTTTTGTACTGGATAAACTTTTACGGGGTAAAGCCATAATATACTAAATAAAATGAATAGTTACGTGTAATATTACCAAAGTACGTTATTTTAAACCAAATTAAAGCTAAGACGATAAAGCCGTCTATTGATTCACTACATCTGTAAATTCATTTTATTTTTGTTCTGTATTTTGTGATATTTGGTGATTCAATAAAGTGTCTATTATTATCAAACCAAACGCCTACATCCCCGAGCGAGTAAACAAATATATCTTTATTCTTTAAGATACTATCCTATTACTCGTATATGGTACTAAAATTTTAGGGACGGGAAAAATGTTATGATTAATTTTCTTCTAAAATAGAGTGTTCTTTCTAAGAGACCAAACATAGACGTTAAGGTGTACAGTTCACACACGCTGTTATTAGACCAACAAGTTATAATCATTGTCATTATTTATATTATAAGACGGTTTGAACTTGAAGTGACCTTAACACACCAATTTACGTTTGTCTGATACGCGGAATTCAATCGTCATTACTAACATCATTTTAACTCGTGTAAATTCAGATCCAGCGCCTATTGTTCACTGTGGGAAGATTAATCTTATTAAAATATTTTAAAATACAAGATTCGTTACTTTGATAATAAATTATTGTTATTGTCTAACGATAATAGTCACATTGGTGCTGATTGCAAGAACAATATTTGAATTTAGAAACTAGACTGTCTACCAGTTTTCGCAATTGTGTTGGCCTGCTCTTAAAGCAAGATATTCTGAAATATACATACACTCACGCCTTTTTCCCAGAAAGGGTAGGCAGAGGTATTTCTTTTCTTTAGTACCAGGACTACTACTATTTTTTTACCAGGATACCCACGTTTTACTTTGGATATGACAATCCACGATGAGAGAAATGAATTTGTGCACCATATTCTAGCTGTTTTGAAATTTTTATCTTTTAGGTATTACCTTGCTTCAGTAGTTTAATCACTTATTTACTACTTTCTTACTTTTACAAAATACGATGTAATTAGGCCGGAATTTAATTAAATTTACGACCATTTTATATTCCTTGCTAATTTTTAGGTTTCTTTTACTTATCAGCGTACATTGGAACGTGGTATTTGCATAGATACCTTTGAACGAATTGAGGAAAAGGCAGTAAAATGTAAACCATTACCCTCGAAATAGCGTGAAATAAGCCAGTAGAAAGGTGCAAAAATAAAAATATATACTCATTAGGCGAGATTAAATTAATTTAATATTCTAAATTATATTAAATAAGTTATTTCATACATACATAAACTCACGCATTTTCCCAGAAGGCTAGGTAGAGGTGCAACCAAGGCACCCACGTTTCGCGTTGTATTTTCCGTCCCACAATGTGATAGGGGGCGAGCCCATCGCCATATCGGGCACAAAATCCTCACTCCTAGCTGATAATGAATAGTAAAATCCAATTTCACTTTGCCCAGTCCGGGATTCGAACCCTAGACCACAGCTTTACAATCACACCCCAGTCCAACTGCGCAATACTGAGCACTGAAAAAATATTGTAAAAGCCATCTCTATCGAATTAAATTTGCTCATTATAAAAAACCTAATGACCCGTGCAAAGTATAATATTTATTTTATAAATTACAATTGAAGATTACTTTTATCTCAATCCTATAGTGGGGCAACGGTTTCTTTATCAATATGTTTTTTTTAAACTGGTTAAATATAACGAAATTAATTAAATCAAAACATTAATTATCAGGTTTAAGTGGTAGAGCTGCGCTGTTGAGAGTCATGACTCAGCATTAATGAGCAGCAGGGGAGCGGGAAGGAAAAAGGGTGGGGGAAAGGAGTATTTCCCATCCAGGAGTTACTCACCGAACAAAACGCGACAGCGAAGCTGTCGGTTTACGTCGATTACCTAAGAGACAATGGTACCGTAACGGATGAGCCTGCCCATTGATGATAGATCATGACTGACAACAGCATACATCAACAGGGAGGCCGGCAAAATTGTGTCAACCGATGTGATACTACACATACATCTCGCATCGCAGGTTGTACTATCAGACTGCGTCACTTTCTCATGCTAGAAAAATCCCTTCAGTGTGAAAGATTTATAATTCACCGTCTCTCAAGATTAGCTTCAAACAGGTCAAGGTGAGAGCAAATCATCTCCATAAATGTCACTTACAGCGAATTGAATTACGTCGTGATGTATTTATCATCTAAGTTATATTTGGAAAATATCTTTCTTCATTTTACAGCCTTGCTATTCTTTTATTTATTTTGTTATTAATAAGTCATCATTTTGAGCTAATTTATGATATGTTATTCGTAGTCTGTTTTTTTCAATTATATTAATATTTAATCATATGGATGAACCGAAAATCTTTCTAATACCATTTTATAATACTTTTTAATGCTTGTTATCGTAGCGAAATAACAGTTTATTATTATTTCTCACAACATTGTTTATGATAACATTTAAGTCACAGTAATGATAATTTAGCGTTAGTTTCTAATTCTAATGTATCATTTATAACAATACAAAATATTTTAAGTTCATTTAAGAAATATAATGCTCGGAATCTGTTTAAACAAAATTTTAAATTTGCCAAAGAATTGGCCAAAGAAACAAAGTTAACAGTTTGTTATGGAGTTGACAAAAACAGTAAATTTAAAAGACAAAATGTTAAATGATAGTAACTAAGAATAAAGAGAGCTACTGATGGGTTATGGTTGAATATATACATAAAGGTGTATACTGGTGAATACCAGAATTCGACAGAAGGTTTCTTATGATTAGAAATGGTCACTAGCTATTGCAACTGGGGTTTTGATAACAGATACAAAAATGAAGAATTAGTAAATATATATATATATGTATATATATATATATATATATATATATATATATATATATATATATATATATATATATATATATATATAATGTACTACGAGTATTCCTTGCGTCTGAATTAAAAACTCCCGGCGTAGTTTATGTAGCAATGAAGCCATAAATTCATTCACCCCTAACTATAAATTCTGCCAAAACAATTGCGACTGGTTTCTGCCAACTTCCCTGACCGAATAAAATTCGACGATAAAACTGTTAGTTCACATCAGTATTCTGTGTGAGTCAGTCCATTCATCATAGACAATATAACAGTGACTTTACCTTATACTTTCCTTACCTAACACATGCATTTACACTGCTGTTTGGCGGGAGAAATAGACATTGTGGTGCACCTACCCAGGCGGCCTCTCATTATGACAGACCTAGCACTAGAGAATTGTCAATTGTCGTCACGTGGGCATAAGTCTTACACTTTTGAAAAAAAGTAGCCTTTTGAATTTCATAAATATTTGAAGCGTTTGTTTCCCATACTCTACTTACAGGTGGTGTTAAAATATTTCTTTAATTAACTCATATACTTCGTTTATAATAATTACACTTATGTAAACAATTACGATACTAGTACGTTATTGATATACGAAATAAATCTAAAATTCAGTTTTTAAAATTAGCAGACAGGTTATTTCTGGTTTGTTGTGTTCTTAACGTGACGCAGTTGTTCTACAGTACGATTACAACGTCGAGGTCTCAGATTCGTATCCAGCCGGGCAAAGTGATATTGTTTTTCGATTCATTATCAATCAATATAGTAATAGTTTCGCTCCCTATCGCATCGTGGGACGGAATATAGAGAGCAAAAAGAGGGCGTGAGACACCTTTGTCTACCCCTCCTAGGACGTGATTGTATGAACATATGTATAATTGTGAGATCGGAGTAAAAATTATTAATTGAGGACTTTTTGTTGTATTAAGTAATATACATAAAATTAACCTCACGCTTAAAATAAAAATAATATTCTGTATATTTGTATTATGTACTAAATCACAGTTTTTCAGGTCACATTTTCCTTTAGACCAAATAAAACATTTTGCTTCTTAGATTAATATTATGAGAAGCATTATTCTTCAGTTTTATCTATTTAAGTATTAGTCAGATCAGACTTATCTATTTATATATATGCAATATTTTATTAACTGTTTTTGAAAGAAAGAGATGTCAATAATCAAATAAGGAATGAAGTAAAGGAATACAAGTGATTCACAAAGCCATTATTGGAACTCCTTAAGTAAGCTAAGAGACATACGTTCGAATACTGGAACGCCATTCAAATAATAAGCTGCTCTTAACAGCGCACGGCCCATTTAGCCAGTACATTTAAGCGGGATTAACGTAATTAAGCGCTATTTATATTTAACTTGTCTTCCAGTATTTGGGCGTTACCGTATAGAATCATAATAACCGAATTGTTAAGAGTGCTAATTTCGCGCCGAAACAGTTGAAAACTATAAAAATGTTGATGATAACATTAAATATAATGATATATTAATTTTGCAATATATTAGGTTTCTCATACCAAGGTGATTATAAAATATACAATTTTTAAACAGATGTATAACACCGCGCTACATAAATAGGGATATATATATTTTATCATTGAATAACAGTAAAGTCGTCAAACAGATTCACTTACTTGGCTTTTTATCTTCAATATTATCCTCTACGACACCCATTTTGAAAACACAACACTATTTTTATTTTATTTTATTTCTTCACTTTTTTAATCGACTTCAAAGAAGGAGGAGGTTTTGAATTCGATTCAATTTTTTTGTTGTCTTTTTTTTAATTTTAATCAGTTAATATTTTTCAAAGAGCTAATAATTATTTTTTATATTTTTGAAATGTATCAAGGCACTGTTCATTTTTTTTTAAATATTGTTTTAGCTGCCAGCACGTACGTAAAATTAAAAAATAAATATTTATACGTGCGCTCGCGCCGAGTTCCGTTGTCGCAGTAATATTGATAGAAATCGATTTATTTTTTCACAGCCGAAGGTCGGCAATGGAAACATTGTATTGTTCCTAGCAAAGTCACGGATGGAATGCGAGCTAAGAATAATGCACCTTGTCAACTTATTACTTCATTTAATGAAATTTTAATCACGGTTTGATTATGATTGTAGAACCTACTGTGACGAATACTATAATTGATTTAGTATTGACTTGTATATAACTTTAACATTGCGCGATACGCTCGTCGCAGATATTAATGTTAAGACAGAATATATTTCCGGTTCGATTCTGAGCATACTCTTTTCGAAACAATAATTAATGTGTTAACATTGAAAGGTGCAGGCTTGTGTGGCACCTCGGCTTTGTGAGGTACGTAAAGTTCATTAATTCGTATTTCGCCAACACGTTAATCAAAGTCCTATGATAAATTGTACATAAAAAGATAGTCATAACAATACAAAATAATGAATGTATTTATAAACTCTATTAATAGTTTTAGTAGTAATAAATTATAGTTAAATTATGCATATTATCTTGAGGAAGGCCACTTAGAAATAAATTAATATTTTTTTATTCACGATTACGAATACGATTATATGAAATACAATTAAATGGTGGCGTAAATTATAATATTTGATCATTATGCACACAACGTCAATTAATACTTATTTTATCTTTATCAGCCCAAAAAGTCGCAATTCGTCTTATAAAAATACTTCATTTTATTATTTTAATTCAAAATATACATACATAAACTCACGCCTTTTACCAGGGGTAGGCAGAAATGCCAGGACACATACGTTTTACCTTGTATGTTCCGTGATCCATCCCAGAATATGATAGAGGGGGAGATTATCGTCATATGGAGCACAAATTGCTAACTCCTGGTTGATATTATTAATTCAAAATATATTTTTTGCATTTTGTAACTACATAATATTATTCCGTGAAATATTATACCATTTATATTAATGCATATTCTGTTATAAAATCTAATGAGCGGGAAGATGTACACGTTAATGTTCGATGTCGAACGGCTAGTAGCTCGAAAGTTATTCGTATTACTCTTTGGGTTTATGTGTATACCTCAGTCTTAGCAGGCAGGCATAATGTCAACAGGCTAGTAATTGTCTCTCGTGGACAGGCACAGGAAGTGTACAGACACTACCTGAATGCTGTCCAGGTCACTACCTGAATGAAGTAGTAACCTGGATAGCATTTACCATCGCGGACGTCGTAATACTTAATCACGCATTTACTGGTGGTAGGTCTCTTATATGTGAAAGGCCGCCTGGGTAGGTACCATTGCAATATGTAGTTCTCCCGCCAAACAGCAGTTTAAATGCACTGTTGTGTTTCGGATTGAAGAACATTGCAGCCAAAGTAATTTCTGGACATATTGAGACTTAACATCTTATGTCTCAGGATACGAGCGCTGGGGTATGCCAAGCATTAATTAATTGTAATTAAGGTGTTGTTTGGTTTTGCTACTGTTCATGAGCAGTCCTATCGCTTACCATCAGGCGACTGGCGAGCTATTCCCGTTACTCATGGCCTTAAAAAAAATTAACCCACATGTAGAAAGTTTGAATAAACGCGAGGTGATTTTTGTCAAAATTTGTGATTTTAGTTTTCATGCTTTTTGGCTACCCTGTATACGAGTATTTTTACAGCTAAACTGAACTTTGGTTCTATTCAGGAACTTACCAGAGCCGTCAAAGGAATGGATTGTTGTATTTTTAATAATCAGAATAATCCTAAAGTGCGTGGTGGCCTGTTGGTAAACGGACCAGGTGCGCAGCCGCATGTTCACGGTGGTCGCGCGTTCAAATCCCAGGGCACACCTCTGACTTTTCGGAGTCATGTGTGTATTGATAGTCACTCACCACGCACTAAAAACGGTGAAGGAAAACATCGTGAGGAAACCTGCATACCATAGCGATTTATTAGAATTTCTATGGTATGTAAGTCCGCCAACCCGCACTAGGCAAGCGTGGTGGACTATATGGCTTAACCACTCTCAATCGTACTTTCGATTGTAGAGTAGGCCTGTGCCCTGCAGTGGGACGTATATGGGCTGATACAGAATCCTAAAGCTCTATTTAATGTTTCATTTAGCATTACAAATAAGTTTATTATGCAGAAGCGGGTTTCACAAAGACTTAGAAAGTAAGGAATAAAACGAAAAAACAAAACGCAACGAGTTTATTAGAATACAGTATTCATACGACTTTTTCTTCTTTCCTCGGCAATTGTTCATCTGAAAAATAAATGTAAGATTATTTTTTTCTTTTTTAACTTTCCTGTAGTGTTTTATTTTTGGAACGATTTCATTTAAAAATATATTTTAAAGTAACATGTACCTGTTGTATTTTCATTTTCCGGATCGTTCCATTTCTGCTTTTCACTGGTGCCGAAGATCAAGTAGAACGTGTTGCACGCAATGTATACTGCTGATGATATGTAGAACACTTTGCGCCAATCGTTGGGATCCGTCTGTAAATATTTCATTACGTATCTCTTCTGTAGTTTTATACCTTTAGATTAGTATACAGTATGACAAAAAGATCCGGTCCGATCCAAAATGCGCGCGTAGTAGTATTAAAAAAAGAAATAAATATGTAATAAAGGATAACGCAATTACCGTAAGTTATGATAAATAAATAAATAACACCCAACAGTCACATACATAGTCCTGACCCCACACTAAGATCGAGTCTTGTGTCGTGGGTATCAGGAACTACGAGAGACTTTTCGGTCTCACAAACACCCAGACCCGTAAGAAATATTTGTGGGCCACACAAATATTTCTCTCGGTGCGAGGATCGAACCCGCGGCCTCTCGTTTCACAGGAGGCGTCTAACCAACTGCGCCACGGAGGCTGTCAACAATATCAATATTACCCT
Source organism: Hyles lineata (assembly GCA_030180105.1). Classification (NCBI taxonomy): domain Eukaryota; kingdom Metazoa; phylum Arthropoda; class Insecta; order Lepidoptera; family Sphingidae; genus Hyles; species Hyles lineata. Next base: position 540,006 of record JARJEE010000030.1, read on the forward strand.
AAAATCTAGCAAAGATTTAAATTCTGACAACAAAGCCTGTAGTATTAGGAGTTTGACAGCCTCCATGGCGCAGTAGATTAGACGCCGGCAGTGAAACGTAAAGCAGCGGGTTCCCGGTCACCCAGACAAATATTTGTGTGATCCACAGGTATTTGTTTCGAGTCTAGGTGTCTGTGAGACCGAAAAGTCTCATCGTTCCCGATACCCACGACACTAGACTCTATCTTAGTGCGGGGTCAGGACTATATATGTGCCTGTTGGGTGTTTTTATTTATTTATTTTATTTAGTATAGAAGTAAAATTACAATTATTAACCTTCCAAGACCACTCGATAGGTATGTTATATACATATGTCTTAGGTCGAGCGCGGGGCCTTTCCCCACACGTCGAAACAAGTAAAGGTAAAAAACGCAACGTATCATTTTCCTCAAAACTATTTCCTTCTCGTCACAGCCACACAATTGTGCCACGTTTTGGTTCGTCAGTGTGTATTTATTAATTAAGCATACCGAGACTATTGAAAAGAATGCATAGAAGCATATTTTCTTATAACCAACCGTCTCTAAATAAGCATTTAGGGGCGGTTAGTCACACCAGATACGCACTCAACTCTCATTTATTTATTATTTATTTATTTCTTTATCGTACACAGTAAAAAACGAATATTAGTTTTAGAGACAATAAAGAACAAAGCGAATCAGTTTACAAAACAGTGATAATTACATTCCACTGCGCTCGCCATTCTGAGACATAAGATGTTAATTTTCAATATGTTCATTAGTTACTCTGGCTGCAATGTTCTTCAATCCGAAACAGAACAGTGCATTTAAATTGCTATTTGGCGGGAGAAATAGACATTGCAGTGGTACCTACCCAGGCGGCTTCTTACATATGAGAGACCTACCACCAGTAGAACGTGACAGTCTTACATGTCAGTATGAATGAATTTATTTCCAACTCCTATTAATTTCACTTTCTGATTAATTTCGTTGCGGGTCAAAGACAAGTTAGACATTCCCGGAGACTCACCGAGCTTCAATGTTCGGTGTCATAACATTGCGTGCCACTGTTGATCCTGGCTTACAGGAGTTACAGTGGTGGGTGTGAGGGTGGGACTGTCTCCAAAAAATATCAGTATGATAATTACCTCATCCTTCAGTACAGCTCCGGCCACGAGAGGCGCAATAATGGATATAATGTTGGCGCTGAAGTTGGTAATGCCTAGTAGAGTACCAGCGAAGTTCGGCGCCATATCTAGATGAACTAACTGAAAAAAGGAAGATTATTCGTCATTTTATACTAAGCTAGGTGGCCATAATCATGAGCATAGTTTAGACCATAGTGGTGGTCAGCCCGGAGTCAGGAATTTGCACACATCGTGGAACTGAATAAATAGGTGAAATGTGGGTGTGGTTGAACTTCTGCCTACCCCTTCCGGGAAAAAGGCGTGAGTTTATGTATGTATGTAGGTGGCCATATCATATTAGTGGTCATTAGTAGATGTCAATGGTAAAATAATGTTGTAATAAAATGTGCTTGACTATACAATGGTAATAATAAGAATGTCCACTAGACACATTTTGGTCTCATACAGACCCTATACAAAAACATGGATCGCAATAATACGCAATAATAATGTGTGTCTCGGTTTGGGGCTCGAACTCGTTAATTTTTTATAATTGGTGTGACCTTCGCCACGGTAGCTCACTATGTATAGCACATGCTCCGAATTAAAGATTACTGGTACATTTTCTAGTAGCTTGTAGTATAAACGGCTTTATTCATAGACAGTTTTATAACCTAGTTTCAATATGGAATATTTTATCTTCTTCACTCAAACTGCATTCAAAAGTCGTTTAATATGTATAAAACATTCCATAGCAAAAATAGGTTTTAACTAACTGTGTATGGATAAGGCCTATCAGACCTATAAGGCTACTATCCCTCCTTCACAATCTGATATAGGCACAGGCAAAATGTGGCCGTATTTGCCGCGAACGAATCGGTCTAACCAGTCACCAGCGTAGGTGTACTTTACGTAGATGTTAATTGCCGATGATGATGATGATGATGATGGATAAAGCCTAAGTTACTACCGCTTATAACATTCTCTGTCTTCCATCCTAAATACTTCATCAGGTCGGTATTTTTGTAACCCTAAACGGTTCGCTTTAAATTCAGAATGTTACGTAGATGTCATACCAAAAATCCCGTGATATGTCCAACATTAAGCGCTACTACGAGAGTGAGAAGCGACGCCGCCATCATCACATTGCCAGCTGGAGCGTATGAGAGCCCGATCAGAGCAATGGCTGGACCGAACTGTCCTGTAAGGAAACAAAATATGGGTGTAGATAGTTTGCTATAGAATAATGTTCGAGTGCATACAACAGAAAAACTAAATTACACGTGACGCTATTTGAAGTTCAGTGAGACTATCTACTCTCTCTTCAGCCACAGAAAGTTCAATGCCGAGTACATAAATTAATTAATTTTATTTATAAATTATTCTTTATTGGACACCACATTCAATAAGAAGAGAAAAAAAGACAACTCGTTTAAATAAAGGTTATTGGCAGCCTTATCCCTTACCGCGATTTCTCCCAGACAACCATGGATTTGCATTTCCACATGTTGTTGTTAGTTTTCGCTGGACAACACAATTATGATTATGAATTAATCAGTTATGGTTGTCAATTATATATGAACTACTCTGAATTTAACTATGCTGCAACTCCTGTATAATCACTGTATTGTTAACTTGTTTTGATAAGCGCCACCGATAGAGTTTCTTGCCCTTTCTTCTCTGGCGAAAACATCCTTGTGAATCAAGTGGTGGAGAAAAATAAGTGACTGGATCTAAATAATGTACTATGATATTCTAAAAATTCAAGAAAGTATTTCCATTTCCATATGCTGGCTTGTTGGAAACTTTATATCGGCATACTGAATCCGATACACCATCGTATATAGAAGTCGCTATAATTCTTGTGGTTAGGTGCTTAGTTAGACCAGTTGACACACCTGCTTTCAGTACATTCTACATACAGCTGACGGCATAAATAAATAACACCCAACAGTCACATACATAGTCCTGACCCCACACTAAGATCGAGTCTTGTGTCGTGGGTATCAGGAACTACGAGAGACTTTTCGGTCTCACAAACACCCAGACCCAGAAGAAATATTTGTGGGCCACACAAACATTTCTCTCGGTGCGGGGATCGAACCCGCGGCCCCTCGTTTCACAGGCGGCGTCTAACCAACTGCGCCACGGAGGCTGTCAATTGTTTTTTATTTAGTTATTTATTGGTCTCCAACTAAGATTACACATGGCATACATTTACTTCAATACATAAAATTATAAAAATGGTGCATCTTAAATTACAGGAGGACTCAGCTGACATAGCTTATAGGAGACACAATCGAATAAAGAAAAATAAAACATTTAAATAAAATATGGAATTACAAACAAAAAAGGGCTTTGCCGAAGTAATATTTTCAGAAACATTCACTTACCGATAGAGTTAGACAGTTTTCTAGTAGTGGTGATGCTTAGCCATTTCTTGTTCGGTATGTAATCTGTGAGGAAACCGAATGGAAAGCTCAGAATGAACATGGACAGGTAGGGAATAGCCGTCATTATTCCATTCTGAAAAATATTAATTAATTATTATACATTAATAAATAAATAACACCCAACAGTCACATACATAGTCCTGACCTCACACTAATATCGACTCTTATGCCGAAGGTATCAGAAACTACGAGAGAGTTTTTGATCCCACAAACACTCAGACCCAAAGCAAATGCCTGTGGATCGCAAAAACGTTTGTCGCGGTTCTGGAATCGAGCCCACGACCTCACGTTTCACAGCCTGCGTCTAAACAATTGCGCCATGGAGGCTGTCGAATATAATCAAGCCCGGCATTAACCATGGGGTAGGTAGAGGTCTATATAGGGTCAGTTTCAAATCACCGTTGTTACATTTAATAACGGGCAAGGATATCTTGTATTAGATTGCTAGAGCATCCTAAGAGTAAATTATAAGAAATAATTTTTTCTGGTAGTAAAGTGGACTGCCTCAGTATCGATTTTGTGCTGAGGTCTCATCGACGACAGATGTTGAAAGATTGTCGACAGACGGAGCACAAGGCGGAACGTGAGTGTCCTGGTAGCACCTCTGCCTACCTTATTTGCGAAAAGCGCGTGATATTTTAGTTTTGGGCTACGTTAAAATATTAACTTTATAATTTGTAAAGATTTCTTTGCAATACTTTTATTCAAGTGACTTATAATATATATATTGAGTAAATACCAATAATATGGCATTATTGAATTATTAATGCAGTATAAGGCTCTATTCTTCCAAATAATGTTATTAATAATAATGTACAAGCAGTACTACTTACCGATCGTATATCAACTCCCAAAACTTGGCTCATGTAAGAAGGCATTTCTGTCATGAGCGTAAAGAAACCCCAGTTCTGTCCACAATGAGCCACGATCAGTGAAATAAAAGCCATAGATGTCCAAATTGATTTCCATGGGGTTTTTAGCTTCTGTAACATATAAATTATTACTGAAATCAAAGAATATCCTACCATCAACATTACTAAATTGAATTTTTCGTTAACTAGGAATGTAAATATGTATGTCTTTCATTAATAACTTTTCTTAAAACTCAGAAAAGAAAAGATGAAAAAAGGGAAAGAAAAACTATGTGAATCCGACCTTTTTTTCACCAATTTGTCCCAAAGAAGTTTGTATATACAGTCTCTCTTTAGCGCTGATCCTCTTAGACACTTGAGGAGAGTCTGCACCGAATGTCACATAAAGAACTGTCCACAGAAGCCCCACTGCGCCGTTCGCGTAAAATATTGCCGGCCAACCCCAGGCATCTGCTATGAAACCAGCAGCCATGAACTGGATTGCGTTTCCGAATTGAGAACCTGTGAAATAATAAGCTTGTGGATACATATTTCTCTTTAGCCAAAGGAAGTCGACTGCTGAACATAAACTTTCCCTAAGGATTACCATAAGGAACTCTTGGACGATATCATTGAAGAGTCACGAAGAAGTGCCATTAGTCCTAACATTGTCCGTCCAAGACGTAATAGACGTGATAAATATGAAGATGTTAAACTTATTTAATAACTAAAACGAATTAATTATACCTAGAATTTCCCGTTTGGGAACTCATGTATACTCGTACTATACAGTCATCTACTAAATCAATCAGATGAACTCAATACTATTATCAAGAATTTACGTAAGGCTTAATTAATTGGCTTCAATTTGCTGAGTAGGCGTGCTAATTGTTGAAAGATATAATATTACCAGAATGCACGAATCCGCCGAGTCGGCTTTTTTCCTCAACTGGGGCCCATTTGCTAATTAAGTGGTGTAGTGACGGCACTATGAATCCTTGAGAAAGACCTTGTAGTACTCTGCATGCGCAAACCAATTTCCAACCGCCCTGAAAAACATTTTTAATTTATACTTAATTAAATAAAAACAATAATTAATGATTTATTCCAAGTATTTTAATTGATGTTTAAGTTTGATCACAGTTCACTAGATGGCGTTAGCAGGTTTAAGTTTTCAGTACACTAGAAAAAGGTGATCAGAAAATGGCTTAATAGATAATTGTAATATGGTGGGTCTCTCATATGTGAGAGGCCATTTGGGTAGGTACCACTGCAATGTCTATTTCTCCCGCCAAACAGCGGTGTAAATGCACTGCTGTGTTCGGGTTTCAAGGATATTGTAGTCAGAGTAACTAATGAACATAATGAAACTTGACCTTATGCCGCAGAATGGCGGGCGAAGTGAAGTACCAAGCATTGTTTGCAGTTATGGTGTTGTTTGATTCTGCTACTGTTCATGAGCGGTCGTATTGCTTACCATCAGACGAACGGTATGCAAGTATCCCCATTCCTTGAATAAAAAACAGTTTAAATACCAAGTACGGCGTAAGACGTACAGACACACATAAAACTCTTTACACCGATCTCTTTGCACAAAAGTTTAGAAAAAAAAAACAGCACTTGTACTTACATAATACGCACTGAACGGAACCAGCAGTGATACAATAGCATTGACACCTATACTGGTAGAGAGCAGTACGGACCCTCCGAACCTGGCGGCCATCTCACCAGCAGGGATCTGGAATATTATGTAGCCCCAGAAGAACGACGATAGGATCACGCTCTGAGTCTGGATGCTCCAATCGAAAGACTGAAATGGGAAGTAAATATCAAAGTTGAAAATTAAGCATGTATACATGTATTGCCAATGTTTTTGTGTTCGATTTTTGATAAATATTTAATATAGAACGCAAATAGCAATTGCTTTTGATGCGCAGACAGATAACACAAATTTGGAGTTGTTATCAAAACTTAAAATTACGGTCATAATATAATAAAAATTAGGAAGTTTTTCCACTGAAGTTAATAATTGTATATTCTCGGGTAAAAAAATAACATAAACAATATTGAAATTAAACGAAGAAATTATATGTATAAGACTCATTTGCTCAACGCGTATTTTTCAAAGTATTTTCTAAATTATTAATTTCTGTAATTGATTATCCATATATATTTCTCGATATTAAACTTACGTCGTCCACATTACTGTCGGTCATTGCTACGATCGCTATGCTCATATTGGCTCTCATGCCATACGCAAGAACCAGTGCGAAGAATAAAAATACGACTTGCAAATGTCGTAAACCCAGCGCAGCTTCTGAAATATTTTCATAAAATAAATTCCACACATTTATTCTCATCCTACATTGATATTTAGTTTTTTACTGGTGGTAGGTCTCTCATATTATTTGAGAGTCCATCTGGGTGGGTACCACCGCAGTGTCTATTTCTCCCGTCAAACAGTAGTGTAAACGCACTGTTGTGTTTCGGGTTGAAGGGCATTGTAGCCAGAGTAACTACTGGACATATTGAGACTTAACATCTTGTGTCTCAGGATGGCGAGCGCAGTGGAATGCCAAGCATTGCTTTGTAATTCAAGGTGTTCTTTGGTTTTGCTACTGTTCATGAGCGGTCGTATCGCTTACCATCAGGCGAACGGCATGCTCGTCTCGCCATTAATAGCAAGAAAAAAAAATTTAGTTATTGTGTGTTGGGTATGAGACACTAATTAGAGGAACTTTTCGATCTCACTGCACCGATAATGTAAACAATATTTCTGTTGATTAGATTTTTTGTAGCGATACGAGGATCGTATTTGTAGCTCCTAATTTAATTTCTACTCGTTCTTACATCACAGTGACCACCAAATTGATATTATTGACTCTAATACAGTTGCGAAACTTTTAATTAATTTGATGATACTGTCAGTAAATTAACATAACCTTCCATTCACTCTTTCTACTTTAGAATATTTCGCAAAACACGAGTTAGCGAACGTGATCAATATAAAGCTCGATTTTACTGCATCGGCAGTATCCCTGACAAAGCTAAAAGATAGCCCCTATGTGCCAACATCAACTGACGTCGCACGAACAATGGCGGTCTTTCCATCACTGACAATGATAAAATCCCATCCTTCGTCATCCGTGACAAAACGGTCAAATACAATACATTGCTTTCTCTATTCGTCTAGTCGCAAATTATTACTGAACATAGTTACCAATATTAGTTCATATTATGCTATTTTAACTAAAATAAGTCAGAGTAACTAACTATTGAGACTTATAATCTTATGTCACAGAATTGCGAGTGCAGTGGAATGCCAAGCATTGTTTTGTAATTCAAGGTGTTGTTTGGTTTTGCTGCTGTTACTTAATGGCATGCTCGTCTCGCCCATTGACAGTTATATAAAAAAAACTCTCAGCCTTAGTATCCATTGTCTCTATATCCCCATCGTTAAAAGATCATCGTATTCACTTTATCGCATTGCTACTAATAACTGAATCATTCATTAAGTACTTATATTAACTTACTTGGTTTCTCAACAGCATTTTTTTCTTCGTCAAACATTTTGCTTATTTTCAACACACGCATTACCACACTAAATTTGAACAGACATTTTTATCGACAGTATGTGTGGCCTAATCAAAATCATTGATAATGTCATCTGAAAACCCACGATATGCAATTCAGATCTCCGAACAACTTGTGACACAAAAAGACCTACCAGTTATCGTTATCTTTTGCTATGTTTTGATCCTTCAAAGTCACGATAATATTTGTAAATTATGAAATAGCACAAAATTTAAATTCTGAAAGATTTTTCTCTTAAGTCCGGGAAGGGATCCCAAATGAATTATCCAGAATATCAAGAATATTCACATTTCTTAGATTGTAAAAAGAAAAAAGAACGACAGGAGAAAAGGAGTATTTGGTCGCTGGCCACCACATTCACTACACGAAATTCGACCGCGATACTTTGCTTCACATCCAGTTTCCTTATAGGCAGTCGTTTAACTCAGGTTCAGAATTAAAATGCGGCTCTACTCCACTGTATTTTGGAATCGTATGATGGACTAAGGTATTATATAATATATGACACTAACGTAATATGACAACATATCTACAACTCGATGCACCCAAATAATGTGTGGCTGATTGTACTTCGGCAAGTGGATTATGTCATGGGGGCAATCCAAACTACTTCAGACGTCCCATGTTATTGACAAGTCTTATCGACATTAACCGTGTTTGTGACGTACATTTCGTAATTCTCTTAAAGAAAGAGATGTGAGTGTATCCACCTATCTACGTCCATCTGATCAATTAAATGCACCTTCACCTATTCTAATTGGATGTTAAGCCCTATGTTTTTTAATGAAATAAAAAAGGGTATAATTGTATATTTGCCAGGTCTTCACAAGATTTCCAAAGATATATTTTATTTACCAACCTGTACTATGTGACAGCGATGTAGACTTGAATGATGAAAGAGAAGAAACATATTCATTTGATACACATTATTTATTTTTTACTTCTAACTTTGTCTCATCTTCCGAAAGTCCGCAATGTAAAGCGTAATAGACTTTATGCCGCCTATCATAGAAACTAGTAGCAGTTGACTTTCATTGTTATTACATTGCGCGATTATCAAAATTGGATGTAAAATGACTGAGATATTAATATTTTTAATAATGCGGTGGGGACACTCGTTGTCTCTTTCGGACGCGTTCACCTTATGGAAGATGACGTCACGCCGTGCATGTTGCATCCTTTTCTATTTCCTACCACCAACTTTTATATATTTTTAACTTGCTTATTACTTGATGGATTTAAAAGAAATATTTCTGATTATAATTATTATACTTGACGTAACCTTTCAATATAAACAATCATAAAAGTGTATGCACCTGTGACACCTTTTGTTATTGGTTTTCGCAGACTCAATTAAATACGGTACGAAAATTTTGTAATAATTTACTACAATATAACATTTCAAAACACATATGTTCTCTATATTTTCTTGCAAAAAGACAAGAATTGGCTTTCATAAGAGCAGCTGCGAAATATATAAATACTATAAGACGTTACCGTATATAAATATGAAGTGAAGTGTACAACTGTGTTTTAAAGGAACATTTTAAAATGAAATTCTTTTGAAGAAAATTCAACTACGCTCGAGTATGGTTTCAGAGAAAAGATGTGCAGTTTCTTTCTCAGTAAATGAGCACGTATTATAAGCTAACATATTTTTCAAAGATGTGAAAGCCTTTATGATAAATCTATACTTCTATACTAATATATAAAGCTGAAGAGTTTGTTTGTTTGTTACCTGTAACCTCAGGAACGACTGGTTCGAATTGAAAAAAATATATACAATTGATAGGTTATTTATCAAGGAATGCTACGGCTATATATCATCACGGTGTTACATATAGGAGGGAAGTAGTAGTCAAAAATCTAGCAAATACGAGGAAATTTTATTAGACTTTCGTGGTCCGAGTGGTTGAAATTCCAAATTGATAGTCGGAATTTAACATTTTGCCTGCCATTGAAAGTGTATCCGCCACCTGAGTGGAGCCGGGCCAGATCGCTAGAGTATGTATAAGAAAATATGTATTTGTATGAGCTTATTGACACCGGATTGTTAAGTGTCCGCTATTTATACACTAAGCTCGGTAAGCAAGCGATGTGATGGAAAAGGGTCAATAACGTTCTGGGTTATACAAATTAAGTTTAGCTGGGATTGCTGATAACAATTAGTATTTGTTTTCTGAAAAATCCCAAATCGGTCGATAAGCCCAATTTGTTTAGAAAAAAACCAGGCATTTTAAAAACGGTGCTTACATTAAAAATATATTAACTTGATTTCTACATCGCCAGTAATTAGTTACAGACAGTAAAGTATTTAATTAGCTCTGGAAAAGTACTCAAGTTCTTGTTTATTGCTTCACCAAAGTCAACCTACTTCAGCAAAATAATTTGTGTCCAGTAAATAGTTAGTGATACCCTTGAGATGATTTATAAGGACTTTCTTTAGGTTTAGCATTTATACAGAAGAACAAGACCGTAGTACCATATCGTTTTTATAATGGTTTCTTAGATTTAAACGAATGTTACACATTGAAATAAAGCTATTAATTACGAATTCTATTACGGGGTGGACGCCCCGTGACCACAAAAGTTGCAAAGTAATCAACGTGAAGAAGTTGAAAATTAAACCAATTTCGCGATAAAATCCGTTAAGAATATTTTTATTTCAATATATTGTTTTTTTTTTAAATTATAAATTCTATAACACTGTAATGTTTAGTGTATAGAACCGGTAATTAATCGCATGTTTTACTATTAGTGATTATCGCCGTCAATGAATATCACATTACAGTGATTATAAGCGTAATTCCGAATTTTCTAAATGGGAGGGAAGAAGGGGTATTGGGCTATCGGCCATCTCACTCACTGAACGATATGCGTCTACAAATTCATTGCCACTTCAACTTTCTAAGTGACTATGGTTTCAACCACAGGTTTCAACCAATTCAAGCTGCAATCCAACAGTGGTTCAAAGTAACTAAATAGTTGCTTTACAGACATACATACATAAATATACATAAACTCACGCCCAGAAGGGGTAGGCAGAGGTGCCAGGACACCCATATTTCGCCTTGTATGTTCCGTGCCACGATGTGATAGGTAAATTCCTGACTCTGGGCTGATAATGAATAGAAAAATCTAATATCACTTTGCCCAACCCGGGATTCGAACCTGAGACCTCAGCTTTGCGAGCGTACCGTAGTACAACTACGCCACCTAGGCTTGTTTTACCGCTCTTCGATTAATTGTTCGATTAAATTACATCATGATATTATAGCCTCAAATAAGTGATTAATAAAACAAAATATTATACTATTTACATTTATTATATCTAAAATTAGGTCAGGGGTGCTCCTATCTAGTGGTCATGGCCTGTCCTAGAATAGGTGCTACGAGTACGCGACCTCGGCCCCCCCGAGCTACTGCAGTCACTACAAACATTCCCTTCCATGACTGCAGTATTCACTCCTACAGGCCATACTCTCCTTTCCCATTATATCCTCTACTCACAAACCCTATTTCCTTTCCCCCGCTGATGATGGGCAGCAGCGTCGTCAGCGCGAGTCCCCTCCTGCGCTCGCCAACCCGCCTGCCAAGCGTGGCGAGTATTGGCAAATACCCCTCAAATGGCAACACAAAAATTGACCAGGCCCCCAGTCCCCGGCAGCCCCACTATCCCTGGCGATGGTAGCAGCCATGGTTACGGTGGGGCAGGGGGTGCTAAGAATCCCCGGGTTGGCCCCGGCTACCACCCCCGACGACGACTGGCCCTGGTAACACACAACATACGCACTTTGAGGACAGACGAGAAGATTGTCGAACTGGAAGAAGAATTGAGCGGGTTACACTGGGATATTCTGGGGTTATCGGAAGTCCGAAGAATCGGGGAGGATACGATAACCCTGAAGTCTGGTAACCTGCTCTTCTACCGGGGGGACGACCAACAGTCCCGAGGAGGTGTCGGATTTCTCGTCCATAGGTCTCTCATCAACAACATCGTATCCATCGAAAGTGTGTCGAGCAGGGTAGTATACCTTATACTCAGAATATCTAAAAGATATTCGTTGAAGGTCATACAGGTATACGCGCCGACCTCGACACACCCAGATGAAGAAGTAGAGGAGATGTATGAGGACATAAGTCGGGCCATACATACTTCCAAAACCTACTTCAATGTTGTTATGGGGGACTTCAACGCAAAGTTGGGCAAGAGAAGCGATGCAGAGTTAAAAGTGGGGCAATTTGGACATGGGCAACGGAACCTCAGGGGTCAGAGGCTGGCCGACTTTCTGGAAAAAGAGGGACTCTTCGCGATGAACCCTTTTTTCCAGAAGCCGCCTCACAGGAAATGGACCTGGTTGAGTCCTGACGGTTCTACGAGAAATGAGATAGACTTCATCTTGACGACGAATAGACGGATGTTCAGTGATGTCTCTGTGATCAACAGGGTGAAAACCGGTAGTGATCACCGAATGGTTAGGGGCACATTGAATATCAACGTCCAATTAGAAAGGCGCCGCTTGATGAAGTCTACGCTCCGACCTACTCGCACCCATATCCAAAACCCCGAGAGCTTTCAACTCGAGTTGACAAATTGCTTTGATTGTCTAAAAGAAAACCTTGCAGTGGACGAGTTAAACAGCGGTTTGGTAGAAGCTGTCCATACGGTGGGATCTAAGTATTTTAGACCTCGCCGTAGAGATAGACCACAAAAACTCTCGATCCAGACTCTTGACCTCATGGCCGAACGTCGATCTTTGACGCTGCAGTCATCCGTTGACGCCGAAGCATATCGGCGGCTCAATAGACGGATCTGGAAGTCCTTGCGACACGATGTCCGTGCTCACAATATTGTGAGCATTAAGGAGACAATTGAGCGGAACGGAGGCTCCAAAGTGTTTGCAAGAGACTTGTCTATTGGGCAAAGCCAGTTGTCTAGGCTGAAAACGGATGATGGCCGCGTGGTATCGACTGGGGCAGAGGTATTAAGAGAGATCGAGAGGTTCTACGGACAGCTTTACACCTCAGTTGCCGAACCTACTGTTAGCTCGGCCGAAGACCCGAGAGCCGAGTTAATCCGACACTTTAGCGATGATATCCCGGACATCAGCCTGTTTGAGATTGAGATGGCCCTCAAACAACTTAAAAACAACAAGGCGCCGGGTGAAGACGGAATCACTTCAGAGCTTCTGAAAGCGGGCGGAACGCCGGTACTGAAAGTCCTTCAGAGGCTCTTCAATTCCGTTCTCCTCGAGGGCTCAACGCCGGAGGCATGGAGCAGGAGCGTGGTGGTACTGTTCTTCAAAAAAGGTGATAACACTTTGCTGAAGAACTACAGGCCCATCTCGCTCCTGAGCCATGTCTATAAGTTGTTTTCAAGGGTCATCACAAATCGTCTCGAACGCAGGTTTGATGACTTCCAGCCTCCCGAACAAGCCGGTTTCCGAAAAGGCTTTAGTACCATAGACCACATCCATACGCTTCGGCAAGTTATACAAAAAACCGAGGAGTATAACTTGCCGCTTTGTTTAGCGTTTGTGGACTATGAGAAAGCCTTTGATTCGATCGAGACCTGGGCTGTGCTACAGTCTCTTCAGCGGTGCCACATAGACTATCGGTACATCGAAGTGTTGAGGTGTATATACAACAACGCCACCATGTCGGTCCGAGTACAAGATCAGAGTACGAAGGCTATTCCACTACGGAGAGGCGTGAGACAGGGAGATGTCATATCTCCGAAACTGTTCACTGCCGCGCTGGAAAATGCCTTCAAGCTCTTGCAGTGGAAAAGATTCGGCATCAACATCAACGGCGAGTATATTACTCACCTTCGATTTGCCGACGATATTGTAGTCTTGGCAGAATCGCTGGAAGACCTTAGCACTATGCTCGAAGACCTTAATCGAGTTTCCCAACAGGTGGGTCTTAAAATGAACATGGATAAAACGAAGATCATGTCGAATATCCATGTTGTGCCCACCCCCATTGGAGTTGGGGGCTCGACTCTCGAAGTTGTAGACGAATATGTCTATTTAGGACAAGTGGTCCGGTTAGGCAGGTCCAACTTCGAGAGAGAGGTCAATCGGCGAATCCAACTCGGTTGGGCAGTGTTCGGGAAACTTCGCGACGTCTTCTCGTCCAAAATACCTCAGTGCTTAAAATCGAAAGTCTTCGATAGTTGTGTGTTACCAGTGATGACATACGGCACCGAGACGTGGCCTCTCACTGTGGGCCTCATTAAAAGGCTCAAAGTCACTCAACGAGCCATGGAGCGGGCTATGCTCGGTGTTTCCCTACGAGATCGAATCAGAAATGAGGAGATCCGTAGGAGAACCAAGGTTACCGACATAGCCCATAGGATTGGCAAGTTGAAGTGGCAATGGGCCGGGCACATAGCTCGTAGAACCGATGGCCGTTGGGGCCGAAAGGTTCTCGAGTGGAGGCCACGTACAGGCAAGCGAAGTGTCGGACGCCCGCCTACAAGGTGGACGGACGATCTGACTAAGGTCGCAGGAAGTCGCTGGATGCAGGCCGCTTCCAACAGGTCATTGTGGAGATCATTGGGGGAGGCCTATGTTCAGCAGTGGACTTCCTGTGGCTGATATGATGATGATGATATCTAAAATAATTTATGACTATCAGGTACATCTTGAATAATAGATATAAATACTCTTATAACAATCACACCACTTTCTCCGGTTTTGACTCTGAAGTCGATTCTGAAACAAAGAAAACATATTGTTAGGCTGATTTTAGAGACACGCTGACCGCGCGCTTACCATTAGCGCTGACAGTTGAAATGTATGAGCTTCTAAGGAGCGTTTTAGAACAACGCGTAGTTATCATCGCCGACAGTCAGCGCGCGATCAGCCTGACTCTAAAATCAGCCCTAGAGTTTACCTACATACGCTCGTTGCTGGGCACATTTAGGAAATTTCGATTTTCAAGGTAAAAGTCTTCACTTTTAAGCAGATTTCACATATATTAATTCTTATAAAGTCTTCTATGGTACGTAGAGTTACAAATGTCGTTTCCTTCTCCGTTAAAGTACGTAGTTAGATATCATTACACACATGACAACTTCCGTGGAGTAATTGGTTAGAGGCCGGCTATGAAACGAGAGGCCGCGGGTTCGATCCCCGCACCGAGACAAATGTTTATTTGTCCCGGGTCTGGGTGATTGAGAGGCCGAAAAGTTTCTCGTAGTGTCTGATATCCACGACTCAAGACTTAATTGATCTTAATGTAGTGTCAGGACTATGTATGGGACTATTGGGTGTATTTATTTATTATGACTCCAAAAAGTCAGAGGATTGCCCTAAGATTGAAATCCGCACAGTCTTCGCAGATCACGTCCGGTTTATTACCAACGGACCACACTCATGGTAATCAAAATAATTACCTAGCACTAATGGGTCCAGCAATTAGTGTAAAAACAAAGTCTCGCTCTCGTTAGCCATGTTTAAAAAATAGGAAACAATAGAAAGCGCCTGATAACTTTTAATGGCAAACAGCTGTCAATTTAGAGAATTATTTTAATCACAAAGTTTAACGTACTGATAATGGTGTTTTTGTGGAAATAGTTTTTAAAAGTACAAATTAAACTTATTTTGAGTTGAGTGCTTGGCCAGGCTTTTAAAAATAACTACCATCCTTACATTGTATAAAACCATAAAATGCAAAAAGTAAAAGTAGCCGTATAAATATACAAATCTTTACCTATGCTGTCTTCGCTAATATTGTTAACATCGTCGTTCCATTTCTGCCTCTCGCTCGTGCCACAGATGATATAGAACAGGTTGCCAGCAATGTACAGCGCTGATGCGATGTAGAACACTTTCCTCCATTCATTAGGATCCGTCTGAAAGGGGAAAAGAAATCTCGTTAGTTGTAGCACTTACGTTCATCCATTGTTTGCCGCCAAATTGCAGTGTAAGCATTGTTGTATTCTGGTTAGAGACATATTATGTTATCTAGTGCAATTTTTCATTTATTTATTTATTTAAACTTTATACAATATGTACAGGCGGATATGCCGTCGGCATTTTCTACCAGTCAACCTTTAGGAGATGCAGAGATGAGATGAAAAGGGTGTTTCTATGATACAAAATATTCACAATTATATACCAATATATACACATACATATACATAAATACATACATAACACATATAGATGAATACCATATATAGCTATAAGATATACATGTCATAAATGAAATGAGAACTTAATTTGACTATTCTGCCATTTGGTTTAGAAACAGTTCTCGAACCTTTACTTTAAATGCAAGACGATTCCTGCACGTTCTAATTTCCGTAGGGAGCGCGTTCCAAAGAAGTATGGACTGGATATGGAAAGAGGAATGAAGAAAATCAGAGCTATGGAAGGGACACATAAGAAGTAAATTATTAAATGAACGAAGATTTCTATCGTGGTTGCTACCAAGGTATTGAAAGCAGGGAATTAAGTAAGAAGGTGGAGAAGGAGAGACAAGAAAAGAATGCAGGAGAGTAAGTGCACGCAAGTTACGGCGTTGGCGAATGGGCAACCACTTTAACTGGGAACGGCAAGTCGACACATGATCATACTTGCGAAGATTAAAAACGAAACGAATGCAGTTATTCAGAAGTCGATCTAATTTTTTGAGCAGATCTGCATTCGGGTCAAAGTAGCACACATCACCATAGTCGAATTATCAAGCATTATAATTAGAATCTCGTTCTTGGGTTGTCAGGTGTAGTGTAGCGCTAAATAAATGAAAAGTTCTGGCTGGTGGTTTTGCTCTTTGGTATAAGCCTAGCTGTATGCCCGCGTACATTTTACCATCAACCCAGCGACCGACTCATCTCATCGAGACTATAAAAATTGTAGTATCAGTAACTATCGTCATAATAATAGTAAGTCAGTCTACATTACAATAAAGGTTATCCACAAATACTTCAAAAATATGAATATTATTAATGGCTTTCGCCGATGAAACTCTTTCAACAATTATTAGATCGTCTTTCTATTTGATAGATTGACGTCCAATGCACGTAAAAGTATATAAGAATACTTACTTCGTCTTTTAGAATTGCTCCGGCAGCGAGAGGCGCAATGATGGATACGATGTTAGCGATGCAGTTTGTGATCCCCATCAGAGTGCCGGCGAAGTTAGGAGCCATGTCGATGTGCACCAGCTGTGAACGAATAAAATATACTGTGTGCCAGAGTAACTACTGGACATATTCTGACTTAACATCTTACGTCTCAGGATGGCGAGCGCAGTGGAATACCTAGCATTCATGTGTGTTTCAAAGTGCTGTTTGGTTTTGCCACTGTGCATGAGCTGTCATATCGCTTGCTATCAGGCGAACGACATGCTTGTCTTGCCATTCAGTGCAATAAAAAAAAAACACTTCGAGTACTAACGAACTAGTAAGTATCCTCTCATCATCAATATTTTAAGCAAAGAATAAGATAAAATTACATTTAACTGAAAATAGTTTCAATCTCAGGGTTCAATTTATAAAATTTCCATGTATGACCTTTGTTTCTCCTTCTTCTTTCTACCTTTGCATATCAGAATAATTACCATGAAACCAGTAAGATGACCAGCATTCAATCCCACGACGATGGTGAGCAGCGTGACGGCAACCGTGACGTTTCCAGCAGGCGAATACGACAGACCGATCAGAGCGATCGCTGGACCGAACAAACCTGAAACGTGACAAACAACAATTTAGTAACTTTCAACTATTCAGAACCTATAATAAAGTATAGTATGCCAATGTTCTTGAATGATTCTCGAATTGGCAAAACATTTGGCATTTAGCAATTGGAATCCCTGCGGGATAAATATTTATTTAAATCTAGACTAGGTCGGCCAAGTTTTAATCGTTCACGTTACTATTCAGTATTATAGTAGGCGGATCATCACTTTTTACTGTCTATAGTATTAAAAATCGTGTTAGTTTGCCAGTTACTAGTGAAGCGAACGCAACAAGCAAAACGAATCTCTCATTTTAGGCCAAATTTGGACGAGCGGTTTGAGTTAAAGTATGTAATGTCGTTTTTTTAGCATCTTGACATATTTGCAATAACAGTTTAATATCCATGCAATATTTTCTAATTTCTAAAATACTATATAAATTCTTACAAAATTGCCATAATAATAGAGTATGTATGTTTATGTGCAAAATATCTTAAACGCTACTGATGAGCAAACAAAACACTTATCCAAAAGTAAGCTTAAGTAACATACAAACTGGCCATTTTCATTTGAGTCTTGTAACTCCAACAGTAATGGAGAAGCAATTATCTGTCATCTTTGGACGCTATATCTCAATAATATTGCATAAGACATCTTGCGATCAGGTGCAATACATTTATTTTGTAAAGCTAAGATATTCAATAAACTGAAAAAGCTCAGTGCCTAAGGCTCGAATATAGCCTTATATTTAAAACTACTTCTGTCCCGCGTTATTATGAATATTTTTAGTCAAGATTCTAATCTGCTATAATAATCTTCCTGCCATCTCTAGCCAGGTGGCAGTTGATAGCGAAAGGATGCATAAAACAGTAGACCAGGCCCTGTGGCGTACCTTGGGAGTGGCATATGTTCAGCACTGGACTGAAACGGACTGATGATGATGTTGATTATGAAGAATAGGATCAACATTATTTACTCACCAATGCTGTTGTTCAGTTTCCTAGTAGTAGTGATGCTGAGGTAATCCTTCTTGAGAACATAGTCGGAGAGGAATCCAAACGGAAAACTGAGCAAGTACATAGCCAAGTACGGCAAGGCTGACATCACACCATTCTGAAAATATCAAAAATATATGTTAAGTAAATAGAATTATCTTTAAATAAAATTTTGAATGGGAGAAATAAAGAAATATCAGAGATTGTTATAAAGTAATTATTATCATTATATTTACAGAAATTTTACAGAATAGAAAAAGACTAGTTTCACGGTAATTACTAGTTTGTGTTACTAGCAGTGGCGGCTCATCCGAAAGAGCGCTGGTGCAGTGCACTCCCACGAAAATTACATACTTAGCTAATTTAATAGTTTATATATATTTATAATGCATAAGATCCTTACATTACATTCTTTATATTTTACTATGCCTATAAAAAGTCTATTATATTACATGTAACGTCAATTTGTAACGAGTGGAGCGCCAGCAATTGCGCTCCTATGAAACGAAGTTTAGTACGAATCTTAGTACTGTATTCAATGCGTGCGAAAGAGAGCAATCGATCCGGGCTGGCGCGTGAAACAAAAGATATCGTATGAGAAGTTAGCGTATTCTGGAGCGCCGCTCACGCGTCTCTCAGTTGTCTAAGTAATCTGTGCAGTTGTCGTTCAGCCAGCCGTGCCGTGCGCGCGCCGATATCCTACTTATGCGCAGTTGTCGTTCTTATGTATACAAACAACTTAATGACTTAATAGTAATTTATAGCAGCTTTTGCTGAAAGCGTAAAACTTTTAAATATTGTATGCACCATTCCTATATTCCTATGACATCAGTAGAATGTGAACATTGTTTTTCGACGTTAAATAAAGTCAAAACGTTTACGCGAAATACTATGGCGTAAGACCGTCTCAATGCATTATCACTACATTTTTTTAAATAGATAGAGTGATTTAATCGGAAGGTTTACATGTATAATAACATCCATTAAATAGTGGAAAAATATTGTTATTTTTGAGGTTTCTAATGTGATGTCGTTAATTATCAATTTTTTTCCGCTTACATTGCAAACGCAGGCTGAACCCTACGATATTTATCAAAATAATGTACTAGAATTATTTGTACACATTGAAAAGGTCTACAGAAAACTCCGCGATGGTATATGTCTGTCTCTTATGGATATACTACAGTAACATTTTTTTGTCATTTACTTTTTACGACAAATAATGGCTAATTTTCGAAGCGATTTTAACCAATACAGCATTAATCCTTATCCAATTAAATAGCTTAAATACATTGTTGATTTAATATAGATCTATATGGTCCTTTACAGCACAAGATTTAAATGAATATTTTCGAAGATATTACAGATTTAAAATTGCGGGACGTAGCGCTTGCGGTGGTACTGGCCGGCCGGGGCGGCGGCAACGTGCCTATATAGGAAGGTTTATACGTATAATAATAATACGTACATAATATTATACAGAAATCTATTTGTACCCGGGCGAAGCTGGGCCGGGCTGCTAGTGTATGATAAGCATAGAAAAACGCTTATTTAATTCCATTTCTGATTTTAACAAGAAATAAATAGATATCTTCGCACGCCAAAAAGACCGGCGAATGGATTTTGTATACAAATAAAATAAATAGTAAGCTCTAGTTTTTCAATTATATTTTTGTGAACCCCCATCAAAAAATTTCACGAGCCGCCTCTGGTTACTAGCCATTGTAAAAATAATTTTGCGGACCGTTTATAACTAAGTCCGCCCCGTGACCAATTTTGCGAAGTCCTTGAACTTCAGGTAGTTAAAAATAGGCCTAACTACGATAAAATCCGTAAAACTAATTTTACTTTAATTTACAGGTATGTAGTTTAAGTAGTTAATTGGATTTGGATTGGAAAAGTTATTCAGCCATTACAGCTTTTTGTTATAATAAGAACTCATAGAATAGACAATAAAATATCGTCAGAGGCTATTGCCTCTATATACTTTATTGTATATGTATATATTGTATATAATTAACATTTTTTGTCATCTTTAAAACAAAATCTGTTTAAGACCTACGATACCACAGATAAAATCAAACTTATAATATGGCTCATTCTGCGTTGCGGGTTAAAAATATTATAATCGGACACATAACAGATGTCACACATAAGATACCAGCAAAGGTTACTTACAGACTTAATATCGACGCCCAAGACTTGGTTGAGGTAGGAAGGCATTTCGGTCATGAGAGTCCAGAAGCCCCAGGCTTGGCAGCAGTGCACGAAGATCAGCGATATGAATGGCAATGAAGACAAAATCGTCCTCCATGGTGTCTTGAATTTCTGTAAAGATTAAGAGAAATTGGTTGATTGATCAATTTTGAGTAATGTTGTTAATGTAATGTTGTTGTTGTTGAGTTATGGTTTCAGTATAGTTATTTTTTATTGCAATTTAAGTCAATGACTTTTAAATTATCGAAAGTTTTCAATATTTTGTCAGTTTATCATTTTGGATTAAACTTATTTTGATAACCTTTCAAATGGATTAAGGTTTCGTTCAATTAGTATCGTCTTTCAGTCCACCCACGTAAATAATTTGAGGCCGAATAAAATAAAGTAAAATATAGCAGTGAATCATTAACTGACCTTTGGTTTACCCACTTGACCCAGTGACGTCTGGATATAAAGCTTCTCTTCAGCACCGATCATTTTGGACTCTGCAGGCGATGCCGATCCAATGAACACGTAGATAGCAGTCCATATAGCTCCAAGACTTCCATTGACATAGAATATAGCCGGCCATCCCCAGGCCTGAGCTATAAACCCAGCCGCCATGAGCTGCAAGGCTGTTCCCAGCTGGGCACCTAAGAATAGGATTACAATAAATAAATACACCCAACAGTCACAAACATAGCCCGATCCCACACTAACATCGTCTTGTGTCGTGGGTATTAGAAACTACAAGAGACTTTTCGGTGTAAGAGCTAGACCCGAAACAAATTTCTAGTAGTTTACACAAATATGTATTTCGGTGCGGGGTCGAATCCGTGGTCTCTCGTTTCACAGCTGGCGTATAACCAACTGCGCCACGGAGGCTATCAAATCTGTCAATTGCTGAGGACTACACTCCTTTACAGTGAGGAGTTGCCTTTTCATTTCATTTTTGTCTATGCTGCAATTTACAACTGTTCCCAAGAACAATTTGATAAAAAATAAATGTAGAGCAAAAAATGCACATTAATGTATCGCGGGTCGTGCTATTGAAATCAATATACATTTCCTGATTGTAATTACATTGGCTATTAGAAATAAGGAAACTTAATTTTTTACACAATGATATCGCAAAAACTACTACTAATAACTTGGCAAATGCTACAGAGCCATAACTCTCATGCTGTCGTCAAGGTCAAGAGCCATGTTTCAACCGAAGTTGCCAAAGATGATGCGAAATAGCCAAAATTCTATTGAAAAGCAAACACTCCCACTTGGCTAATTAATAGAAAGAACGAAGGAATACACACCAGCATAAATAATGGTTCCCAATCTGCTCTTCTCTTCTAAAGGCACCCACTTTCCGATGAGACTGTGTATGGATGGATAGACGAACCCTTGCGCTAGACCTTGCAACACGCGGCACGCACACACCGCTTGCCATCCACCCTGTAATAAACAATTTTTTTTTTATTCTCTTGTCGGCTTCTGGTACTTGCTGTTATTATGGCGTTCTGCTACGTGGCTCATCGTGGCTTAGGACTGACAGTTGGCGTATGGGAAAATACGAGTAGTATCTGTATAACTCAATTTTCAATATTATATATAACCCATTTCTCTGTGTTCACTTATTGGTCACGTAAACTATTAAATGTTATGACTTATGACCAAACAGTACGAAACATTTCCTTAAATAATAATTATCAGTGTATTTGTTATTGTCACTTTCTATGGATTTTTTAAAGTAAATCCGATATGAGCAGTATGTATATCAGCGGTAAGCGTATCAGCCTTTATATTGTACACCATATAAATCGTAAACTAAACTTTTAAATAAGAGTACAAATGGCGGTCGTATCGCTCGAGACAATCTCTAACCGACTACCATGGGTTGGACATAAGAGAAGGAAAAAAGGGAGGTAAGGTATTTAATTTGTAATAAATAAAACACAAAAGCAACTTACATAATGAGCGGCAATAGGCAACACCAGTGAGACGATGGAGTTAACCGCTATTGAGATTGTGACGAGGATTTTGCCTCCGAACCTGGTGGCCATCTCACCACCAGGAATCTGAAGAATGACGTAGCCCCAGAAGAAGGAGGAGAGTATCACACTCTGCTTCTGCATGCTCCAGTCGAAAGCCTGAAGAAAAATAGAGGATATTAGTAGGATATTTTAAATAAAGGTTTCTTTCCTCATCACAAGAAGTCCACTGCGGAGAATAGGCCTCCAACAAGGATCTCGACATCTACCTGTTGAAAGCGGTCTGAATCTAGTGACTTCCCGTAACCTTAACCAGGTCGGTCGTCTATCTTGTAAAACAGTAGACCAGGCCCTGTGGCGTACCTTGGGAGTGGCATATGTTCAGCAGTGGACTGAAACGGACTGATGATGATGTTGATGATGAAGAATAGGCGGGTAGGCGGGCATCCAACTCTTCGCTTGCCTATACGTACGTTATGCTAATTGCGGAAGACTGGTTTCGTAGGTAATAGTATTTTTAAGATTATTCTGTAAACTATGATCATAGACAGAGATGGTGTGTTCATGAATTAGATAAAGCAATGATGGACTATGACTATGAATGTGGGCAATTTCGGATGCCAAAAGTCAAAGATCGATGCCAATAGCATTTGATTGGAGGACGATGCAATATAAATACACCCAACAGTCACATACATAGTCCTGACCCCATATTAAGATCAATTAAATCTTGTGTCGTGGGTATCAGAAACTACGAGAGATTTTGCGGTCTAACAAACACCCAGAGCTGTTACAAATATGTGTGAGCCACACAAACATTTGTGTCGAACCCGCGACCTCTCGCTTAACAGTCGACGTATAACAAACTGCGCCATGGAGGCTGTGAAATATATACGAGCGACGCTCATGGAATGTGGGGTAAATGACGGTCTTATAACACATTAGTTTATTTGTTACTTATTTCAATATCCCTATAAACAAGTACTTGAAATTATCTTCAGAAATATTTTGTAGATTCCATCCATTAAAAATAACTGTGATGAAAATTAAACTAAGCTGAGATTGATTATGCAATTAAAACTTCCCAAAACAAAGACTCGACGTTGTCTTAGTACACTTTGTATACTTAATCATCCTAAAGAAATATAAACTCTGTATTGTTTTGTTATATTTGAATAAGTGTATCACAGCGACAGAACGTATTTATCTCCACAATCTTGCAATCTTCATAACGTTAGTAATCTGTGATTTGTGAGCGCTTGTCATGCGAAACAGTTGATAACCTTTATAAGAGCCTATCATAAATACACGGAAATGGAAGGCCTTACTTGGCTTATATACGAGGTTTTTCTTTAGGAAAAATGAATAGAAATTGACTCAACTTTTAAACAAACTTTTTGTTATTTTTGACATTATTTAAATCGTTTTATTTCAATTATTTAAATGAGTAAAAATGTAATAATTATGCTTAAAACTATGTATATTATGTTATGAGAGCGCAGTGGTAACAAAATTATTTCTTATCTACGTCTTACATAAACTCACGCCTATATCCATTTGGGGTAGGCAGAGACTATTGAGCACTAAGTGCTACGGTACATATCTCTTTTTCAACTTCATATGTCATAAATCTCTTCGTACATACTCGTCGATTTCACGAACTTCATATTTTATTTTAAGTATTAATTTTCTTAACAATCTACTAAATTTGAAGAGTAACATAATGCAATATTTATTTGTAAAAGTTTTTTGATATACGAAGTTATATTTAGTCTTGATCTTTAATCGGCATTATTTATTTACATATTATATTTTATTTGCCCAACATTAGCGTTGTAGGTTTTATCATTGATGTTCTTTGAATTATTTGTTGACAGAGGAGCAACGCGTCTTTCCATTGACCAATATTGATAAACAAAACAGATAAACTGTGTCAATAGGCTCAAAACATTCAAATAAATGCGAATCAATCATACTGTGAAAAATATATCACCAAGATAAGACGAGATAAAATATTGTTATGCAGACTGGAGACTGTCCCGCCCTCACACCTGCTACTGCAACTCCTGTAAGCCAGGATCAACGGTGGCACGCATTTTAATGACAGCGAGCATTGAATCTCGGCGAGTCTCCGGGAATGTCTAACTTATCTAACCCGCAACGAAATCATCATGAAGTAAATACTAGGACAAAAAATATTGATATCCGACAAAATCTGTGCCAAGGACTTGAACAATGCCTACATTAACAATCTTAAAGACACTTTCACGTCAAATGGTTTAAGATATTGGCAAGATAACAGACAGGGATAAATTGTTTTAAAGGTCGTAATGTATTTTTCAAAAACAAATCGTGATGAATTTTATCGATAACGCTGAAAATTGTGCAATTGAGCATGCACTCCAAGCATATTTTGAAGGTTACGTATTCTAAGAAGATAACAGCCAGTGACATATTGATAAGTAAATACATTTCTTCTGTATCAGCCCATATACGTCCCACTACAGGGCACGGGCCTACTCTACAATCGACAGTTCGATTGAGAGTGGTTAGGCCATATAGTCCACCACGTTGGCCTAGTGCGGGTTGGCGGACTTACATACCATAGAAATTTATATAAACTGCTATGGTATGCAGGTTTCCTCACGATGTTTTCCTTCACCGTTTTAGTGCGTGGTGATTGACTATCAATACACACATGACTCCGAAAAGTTAGAGGTGTGCCCTGGGATTTGAACCCGCGACCACCGTGAACATGTTGGCAGCCGCGTCTGGTCCGTTTACCAACAGGCCACCACGCACTAATACATTTCAGTAAACATTAATATTCGAATGATTCTGTCATAAACTTCGATTACAAAAAGCATTACAAGAGGAAAAAATGCAGCTGTCATTTAGAAAGATTGAAATACTTTTTATGAATTTTTAACCTACTTCTTGAACAATAAGAGCTATTGTTCCTATTTTTATAATAGTCGCAATTATATTTTTCTTAACCCTATTAATCTGCTTGGAAAGCCTTGATCTAGAATATCTTGCGGCCTGAAGATGGTACAGCAGTAAATGAGGAAATTACAAAGGATTTCAAATTACGATAGCAAATAATTTTACCGTTTTCCTATAGTAGTAAGAAAGGGAAATCGAAATATTTTCATGGAAATGAGTCTTACACGTCTGTTTATTTTGTGTTTGCGCTTACTACAGGTTTTTGGCCAACGAAGTATAATTTTGTGCATATAGCATAAAGATTTGGCTATTCATGTTATAGCTAACCGTATCAATCCTTTTGGGACTGGCACTTGGTTAGGAAGATACAAACAGAATATTCTGAAAGAGGTAATGAATAAATACTTCATATTTGCATTAGATTATTACATTGTATTATTTCTCTAATATAATAATATTTAACAATTCTCTCACGTTTATTTTTTTATTCTGCCAACAAAGTAATTTTTATCTTAAGGTAAACACTATAATAATAAATAATAGAGTATTTATCGGCGAGACATAGATATGAACTAATTCGACTTAAAACATGCCAATTTCGTAAGTTATTTGAGATTTGAGTTGCAGTGGCGGGTGCTAAAGCGGGACTGTCTCCCTTACAATCGAGTATACCATTGAGAGTCGTTACACCATATGGTCCACCACGCTGACCTAGTACAGGTTGGCGAAAGGTTATTTGTTAATACAATAACAAAATTTAAATAAATAAAAAGTCGTTCTCTCTATCTGTGAATAAAACATGCTAAAATTATTTTAAGGATGGTCTTAGGATATCTTCGCGGACCAATGAGGATGCTTCCAGCGATCACCGCTTAAGAACCACTGGCTAGGCGCACCAAGTGGCAAAACCTGGGCCATTGAAATAACTATATTATAATGTTGTTTATGATTAGTTTGAAAGCATCCTGATATTATAAGTAGTTAATATGTTGTCTATAGAATACTATGAATAGATGATCATCGAGCGTGAAAAATCGTCAGAACATTTGTGCAAAGAAAATTGTCCATGTTTACAATTGAATAAATGAAAAACAAAACTACATTGTTATCGTGTTTTTATGTGACAATATATTTGGTATATATATAGTATAGCTATAATTATATTCTGTACATGTTCGTTCAAATGAACATTGCAGCAATCGACCAATAATGTCCCACTATTATATATCTTATAATAACGATCGTGCCGTATTATTATTGCCAATAAACACCAACAACCAACAGTAGATGACAAAAAGTTAATATTTTACCACCTATGAATGAAGTGAGGCAATGCATTAAGAAAAGAGAAAGACAAAGGGAAGGGAAGAGTTGGTCTTTAAGATAATTTAACACCGTGATCTTTAAGTTCTTTATCCAAATATATGTAGAAAAAATATCCATTCTTAATTTTCATGGGTTTTTTATAGACTTGAAATTCAACCATGTATTTAACCATATATTAAATATACTAATTATTTTTGATAAACTCAGTAAACATGTATTTTTTAAAACAAATAAATCTTAAATAAATAAATGACCGTTACTTACGTTCTCATCATTTTTGTTCGTCATGGCGACGATGGCCATGCTCATGTTGACCCTCATTCCATACGCGAGGACCATCGCCAAGAACAGCATCACCGTCTGGACATGTCTGATGCCAAGGATAGCCTCTGTAGAAGATAGAAATTGAACACTAGAAGGGCTAGTAATAGTAATAGACCGGGTGATCAGGGAATGTACCACCTTCGCACCCAACAATGCAACTTCGGTAAACCAAGATCAGACTCTGACAGTCTTCCTGGCACCAAGGCCGTGGGGGTGATCCCCGTACCTAAATTTAATTTTGTGTGATCCATAGGTATTGTTCTAGTTGTTTGTGAGAACGAAAGTCTAATCACAGGACTCGATCTTAGAGTGAGGTCAGGACTAGGTTGCCTGTTGAGGGATTGTTGTGCGTATTTATTTATTTCTCAAAATGTTGAAGTTAAGCCAGTCCCTAAACCTTTCGGCAACGACCATCTGTTCTACGCGCAACCGGCATGTCGACATGGAATTTGATACGGCCCCAAATTTTCATGTTGCATCCGGCATGCTTTCTGGTCTAGACACAGAAGGTCTACGGATATAAGCGGTATCACAGACCTCCTAATTTCTACGGCTGAGTAAGATATCCGCCACTTAAAACTAATATAACTTGAAAAATATCGAGCAGCTAGTGGAAAGTGTTTTGGGTCCAGTAACTTCTTTTAGGTTCGTATCGTCAATCTATCTTCCAGAAAATATTTTACGTTGTGCTTGACTTTACATGGTTAAAATAGAAAATTATTCAATATTTAACATTAATGTACAGTATTTAACTTGCTAATGTACATTAATTGCTTTCAAACCAGGTGTAAATTTAGCTATTCTTATTAATCATTCCATCAACACGTGTTCTAAGTCAAGCTCAAATATTACCTCATGCTTCATAAAGCTGTATAAATTATACTTTAAACGCTAGTATTATTTTTGGGATTCGTCAATATTGACCAGGCCATGTCAATAGTCACCAACACCTAGTATTCTCAGAATATGCTATTTTTAGATGTTACATGATGTGAAATTGTGTGTAAAACGAATATTCCGTCAAATTTAGCAATTAGCAGTTAAATATCGCACAAATATTTGATATCCCCCGTGGCGCAGTTGGTTAGACGCCGGCTGTGAAACGATATGACGCGGGTTCGATCCCCGCACCGAAACAAATATCTGTGTGAACCACAGGTGTTTGTTTCGGGTCTGGGTGTTTGTGAGAATGAAAAGTCTTTCGTAGTTCCTGATACCCACGACACAAGGCTCGATCTTAGTGTGCGTGGGTCGTTGTGGGTTCCCTTACCCCGTAGTGGGCAATTAAGACCATACAGTTATACACTGCCTATGATATTGGATTTTTCTATTTATTATCAGCCCAGAGTCAGGAATTTGTGCCCGGTATGGCGATAGGCTCGCCACCTATCACATTGTGGAACGGAACGTACAAGGCGAAATGTGGGTGTCCTGGCACCTCTGCCTACCCCTTCTGGGAAAAAGGCGTGAGTTTATGTATGTAGTTATACACTGTATATAAAGCTATATACTGATCGCGATTCAAATTTCTCAAACATTGTATCATGAACAGAGTACTTGGTAGTTGCAATGTAAACAAATGTTTTGTAAATTACTTGAAACCGGCTGAGAAATCATTTTTCCAACTTTTCGTTCTTATTAAACGATTCATTGAAACGAGAAAATCATTATTATTCATGTCCACAATTTAATAGATAAATAACTTGAAAAACATTATTTTTGTATTTCAACAAATAAGTTGTAGTGCAGAAATATAGATGTAGTCTTGCAAACTGTTGAAAAACATTGCAGCTGGTAATGAATGAGTATGTACAGAATTGGGATCATACGGCGGTTCTATATATCCTATCTATCTTTAATAAGAGGTTAAAATAATTACCATTACTATGTCGATACAATTCTACACTTCAATAAACAAAGATAGACATATATGTATATTAATCTTACCTAGCTATCTATAAACATATGGACCATATCTATATCTCTCTATGTTTGTTAACGGTAATGTAAAATGCATCCAAATTTCGAATGAAATCTCAAGTTAAAGATAGATAGATTATAGAGAATGGCTGTTAATGTGTTAGGATGAGTTACGGTTGTTTTTCAGATATTTCACACCAATGGTTGGTTTATTTAAAATATTCTACTGTTGAATAAACGAACCATTCAAGCAAGGCAATTAACATAATAAGATACTAATCCCTTGACTTTTTAAACCAATGTGAGAGTTTGTGTTACATAACTTACGTTTTTTTGCCTATTGCTAATTGAGTTACTGTTACCAAAATATTAGACGTTTCCCATGAAATTAAATGAAATGTATTTATTAGTCACGTAGGCAATTTAAGAGCTCTTATGACAAGTAAATACACATAGAAGTTTATCTCTACATACAATATATTTTCTATACTTAGTACCCTAATACTTTTTTAATTTCTTGCTTTAATTAATTAATTTATTTTTAGCAAGCAGTAAGACTTACACAAGTGTTAATTTATTCACGTTTTTCGATAATCATAGTTATATTAGCCCATACAATCAAGATTGGATTATTAGGGTTTACACCGTAGTCCACCGTGCTGACTTAGTGCGCGTTTACCAACTTCATGTATTCATACCATAGTAATTCTTGTGTAGATCTCTTTGGTATACAAGACTCCTCACGATGTTCTTCACAGTTAAAAAGCGTGTTATAACTAAATACTAGGAGATTTAACTAAATATTTATGTGTTCATCGGGTTCAAAATTATACAGTTTGTTAAAAGACAAGTGAATTTCAATAATAAAATATAAATCTTAAATGGTTTTTAAATCATATAGTTCGTTATAAATAAATTATAAATATATAAATCGTTATATTGAGTCTTGAATGTTTAATTATTCATCTTAAAAGATAGTTTGCGATTGCGTTAATGCATAACTTATTAGAATTAATTCTGAGTTGATACAAAACTGAATTAAATAATAATTTCAAAATATAAACTAATTATTTTTAAATTAAATAAATACTCACTTGGCTTATTCACATCACTTTTTCTTTCTTTTTCCATACCCATTTTCGATTATCACTAAAATAAAAAAAATAAAATACGAGCCACTCTGTATAGCACTCAGAGCGGCTGTGGTTATAGATTTGTGACGGATCGATGTTAGCAGGCTTATACTACTCCAGCTTCCGCCTTAGGCCGGCGACAAACCAGCGTTTTTTTACACGCTGGTATTTCATAACCAAGACACTGCCACTTCGCTCCAAGCACTGAACAAGCATGAATTACACCGGCTAAATAAAGCCAATTTGACAACTACAGTGAGCAAAGAAATTTGAAAATGACCTTGATATGTTTTTAGTACAATATGGACATGTTTTTGTTAATAAAATTTTGCAATAAGTGAGCGGGTATTTATTTTAGTTAGTAGTTAACAATAGGTGACATCACAGAACAGATGAATATAGTGGTGACATATTTATACTGTTTTTTATTACTAATTTATTACTTACCAACACTGCACTCACACGAACTGGAAATTTTATTTTGTAAAAATTAGTTTAATATGTAATTTTATAGTGTGTACTTAGTTTAGCCTGGTTAGTTCACTCGCTTTATATTTTGATTAAATATTTACACAGTTAATTGTTTGCATGTAATATATCTGAGACACACATATTTTCGGTTCTGAATTTTGTTCTACCATTTAATTGATTGATGTTTTCAGCCTCGGAAGTTCTGCTGCTGTATTTAGGCATCGCCAATAGATTTACAAACTTTATTACATCGTTGGCTCACCATATCAAAGAACGTCAGAAGAAACGTTTCCTTATAGCTTTCATCTAAAAACACCTGTCTCTCTCTTTCACACACACACTTTTTAGCCACAAAAAGTCCACTGCTGAACGTAGGCCGCTGGCATAGACTGTCGCATAGACCTGTTGGAAGCTGCCTGCATTGAGCGACTTCCTGCGTCATAATCAGATCGTCCGTCTACCTTGTCCATTTAAGAATATATGGAGCATAAATTGTAATCCCGAGTTAATCACTTGTTTCCAACATATTACAGATACACAGATACATATAAACAACACTTTATTGAAGACCACATAACATAAAATAACAAAAAATAATAGAAAAGCTTATAAATAGTGAACAACTGGCGGTCTCATCGCTAATAGGTATCTTCCAGACAACCATATAGCAATAGAATAGGACATTAAAGATACATATTATATGTAAATAGATGCGCGTCTTGGGTAAAGGACTCAAGACCTTGATTACGATACAGTGCAAGATCGTATAAACCAGAGACATAAATATATGGACAGGGGGAAAAGCGCGTAAAGTAATGCGCGATGTAAATGAAGATAATATTATTTAACACCATTACGACGAATTCTATTAAATTAAGTGAATTTAATATTTTATTTCACTGCGATTTTCGCAGTCATGTTTTTGACACTCCAAATGTACTGAAGGACCTATCCTTACACTTTAAATTAATGGTCGAACCCTCTATTTTCCCCCAAAACAAATGTGTCAGTTTTTGAAGTGACGACAATAAACATACTTTACAACATGTTTATACATAGGTCGAAAGCGGAAGCAATGTCTTAACTTGCTCGTTAGGGCCGGGGCCTCGGTACGTCGTGTACTGATAGATTCCATTACCTATTAAGATTAGTTCCCATGTACGGCAAATTATGAATGTCAATTAAGGTTATTTTTATCATATAATTTTCATAAATAGTATAGCGGAAAAAGTCTTGGAAATATTTTAAATTTGTTGAGTTAAATGAGGAACTTGACACGCGATTGTGTATGCTTCTATGGAAGTAATTAAATATATGCTACAAAATTCGCTATACGTAAGGAATATCTTAAAAAAAATGTAATAAGTGAGTTCATTTATGGCAGCGATCTATTTGGCTGTTGTATAGTAGGTCTCTATGTCAGTCAATGGCCTTTGCCTGGGAGCACACTTCTGCCTATCTCATAGGCGATGGACAGCACATGCAAAATTATATTATACTGGCGTTCCAACCCGGCTCCGCCCGGGTGCAAATTCTTGTTCAGTCAAGTCCACATCAACAACATATTATTTCACGTACTAACTGTTTTATATTTAAACTCACTGTGATCGCCGTCGGCTATATTACTGTTCCCGTCCCGTCCCGTCCCATCCCGTCCCTTTATATCTATTTCTGTACCGTTTGACGAAAGGCATGCAGTTCTGTTCTCTTCTGTCCCGTATCACCCATTAAGATTTGAAAGAATAGAAAATGTGTATTTGAATTCTTGAGTTAGCCCACGAAAACACTACATTTTATGGGGATAAAAAGTGGCAAAAAGTGTTCAATCAAGAGTGTCAGCTAGTTTATGGCAAATTTCATCAAAATTGGTTCACCGGTTTGAAGTTCCTATCACATTCGTGTCTATCGTATTCGTCTTATCTCGAAATCTCATGAAGTTTATGCTACTAAGGATTGCAACTTAACATATTTGGTATTTAGTTTTTTGATGTTTAATAATTTTATTGCCAACAATGTCCCTCAAATCGTTACATAACATACCGGCTGAACTCAAATAACACCCAACAGTCACATACACCCAACAGTCACATACATAGTCCTGACCCCACACTAACATCGAGTCTTGTATCGTGGGTATCAGGAACTACGAGAGACTTTTCGGTCTCACAAACACCCAGACCCGGAAGAAATATTTGTGTGCCACACAAACATTTCTCTCGGTGCGGGGATCGAACCCGCGGCCTCTCGTTTCACAGGCGGCGTCTAACCAACTGCGCCACGGAGGCTGTCGACTCATAATTTATATATAATATATAATTATATACCGGGTATCTCAAGACTGCTAGTCCTGCTAGGGTGGTAGTTTTAGTGACTACAAACACAATGCAACTAACAATTTTGCTAAGAAACGCTACAATTTTTTTTTTTCTTTTTTTTATTTATATCGTCATTTTTGGGTGGTAAATCCATAGTTTTTGCTAAAATAATAATTTACACTCTTTTATACCTTAGAGTCTTTATAAATAAAACGGTATACACTATTATTTTAGGAAAAAATGTATTTACCACCCAAATACGAACATATAAAAAAATAACAAAAAAAATGTCGCTTTTTTTCCAACATCTTCTGTTGCATTGTGTCTGAAGTCGCTTAAACTACCACCCGGCTTCGTTTTCGGTAGCAGTCTTGATATACCCTGTATGTATATAAATTGGTGGTCTCGTTTATAATATATGTGATCTACAACCTAGCCGGGAACCTAGGTGGCTATAATGACTTGTCCCTAATCCGTGGGTCCTATCTTAACTAAATCGGTTCGAGGCATAATTTTTACCCATGATAATGCTTCTTTTAAACCACAATGCAGGATAACTTTCTTACAATTTTT
This sequence comes from Hyles lineata, assembly GCA_030180105.1. Lineage (NCBI taxonomy): Eukaryota > Metazoa > Arthropoda > Insecta > Lepidoptera > Sphingidae > Hyles > Hyles lineata. The sequence goes on from JARJEE010000030.1 coordinate 573,904, forward strand.
ATGAAAGAAAGAAAGAAAGAAAAACTATTTATGACTAAATTACATGAATCCTTCCAGAAATTAAAAACCTATGTCAGCCCATATACGTCCCACTGCAGGGTACGGGCCTCCTCTATAATCAAGAGTACGATTGAGAGTGATTAGGCCATATACTCCACCATGTTGGCCTTGTGCAGATTGGCAGATTTTACATTCCATAGAAATTCATACAAATCCTTATGGTATGCAAGTTTCCTCACGATGTTTTCCTTCACTCTTTAGTTTCACCGTTTTTTTTCTTAATTAAAAATCTACTCTGTTTAAAAAGGCCTAATATATAAGGCATAATATTTACGTCTTGGCCATCGATATCAAACACGTATTAAAGTTATCGATTTTAAAGATAAGAGCATATTGTTATACAAATCTTTGTTGATCAAATCGTATGCAATTGCATGCATTACTTTTTGTTTCATAATGATACTTAACCGACTACCTCAGTATCGCAGTTGTTGTACGGTACGATTACAGTGCTGAGGTCTTGGGTTCGAATCCGGGAATTGATTATATTGGATTTTTCTATACACCTGGCTGATAATAGCCAGGAGTCAGGTCTTTGCGCCTGATATTTCGACAGGCTCGCCCCCTATTACATCGTAGGACGGAAAATACAAGGCGGAACGTGGGTTTTCTGATTGCTACCAAGAGAAGCTATGCTAACCCTTCTGGGAAAAAGGAACTTACACAATATTTCTCAAAGTATTAAGAGAAATTTGGGTTCGCAGAATACTTGAAAGTTTTTCTGCGTTATCAAAGCGAAGCAAAATCTTAAAAATACCAACTTATGTAGAAAAGACGTTATATCTTTTATAATAATTTCTGGAAATGATGTTTATATTGCCTGTAACTACTTACTGGCTGCAATGTTCTTTAAACCGGAACAAAGCAGGGCTTATAGTACGCTGCTTAGTGGCAAAATCTATTTGACATCAACATCCATTAAAGGATTACCATCGTACCTTAGATAGAGCGAAGATATTATAAATTGATTTTTTCTTGGAATAAAATAAAAAAATAATCATCATCATCTCAGCCATAGGAAGTCCACTGCTGAACATAGGCCTCCCCCAACGATCTCCACATCGACCTGTTGGAAGCGGCCTGCATCCAGCGACTTCGTGCAAACTTAGCCAGGTCATCCGTCCACCTTGTAGGCGGGCGTCCGACATTTCGCTTACCTGTACGTGGCCTCCACTCTAGAACCTTTCGGCCCCAACGGCCATCGGTTCTGCGAGCTATGTGCCCTAAAAACCTGTGTACCATATAAATTATACCAAATCTCCGATAAAATTCGGAAAAATAAATTTCGTTTCAACTAGATACAATGCTTAATTTTGAAGGTTTTATCCGAATGAAATGCGGAAGACTTGCCCTTTACTGTTTATCTTATATCTTCTAACACTTTTATCTATTGCTATAGTCCAGATGGCAAATTGAACGATAACATCATATATTTCGACGTAATCCCTGATAATACAAGAAAGCTTCACCATTCAGATGTTATCGGTCATTTTTGAGATGTTTTTCATGGGTCGTTGAACGCCTTTAATTCTTTTTGATCTTAAATCCTGTCTAGTCATTGATGTCACAATTTAATTCGTGTGTTTACATTACATTCATATTCGTAAATTCATGGTATCGAATTTATTATTACATAATTTGACTTTCAATTACACTTTATTGCACAATCTAGACAGAACATCTAATGCAACGGAGACAAATAATAAGTACTTTTCGCTGGTTGCTAAAATTTAATCAAATTGTTTTTATAATATAGTGGTAGAGCCACGCTGTCGTCAGACATGACTCAGCATAAATCGGCTGGCTCCTCCGGGGCTGTACCACAGTCTCGCAGCCCCATAGATAACACCACCTCCTTAACACCTCGCTTGTTGGTGTGTGAACTCGAGAAAGTTTTGATCCCATTAGCCAATATTTTTTTGAGCTACGTATGTCACTTGCCCGATACACACACTCAATCCCTCTCTCAGATATAAAAACGCCTACTGCCTGGACACAAGTCTCCCCCACAGATTGCATTAGAGATCTGGTTACACTCATTTGCTTATCCACTGGTCTAAGACGGTGTATTTGGTACCATACTGATCTCTTCATGACTGTACTGTATCAGCCCATATGTACCTACGTCCCACTTCACAGCACGGGCTTTCTCTACAATGTGCTCGCACATTCTGAGATATAAGATGTAAAGTCTCAATATGTCCACTAGTTACTCTGGCTATAATGTCCTTCACACCGAAACACAAAAGTGCATTTACACTGCTATTTGGCAGGAGAAATAGACATTGCGGTGGTATCTACTCAGGTGGCCTCATATGAGAGACCTATCACCAGTAAACCACATATCTCACAATCAGATGATAATTTAACATGTCCTTATCATGACTACATAAAAGCTGTCACGCTGAATGTATGAGACACGTGTGCTGTGATGTGAACGCCTCGCTTTCATCTCGCGTCAATCGATTCAGATAAGAAAAGAGGTAAATTATCATAGTAGGATCGTATTGGCGCCACCTGCAGTTCAGTTTAGGCATACCTAGATTTTATAGGGTCGAGCAATCGTATCTAAGAGGTCGATAGGATATGTGACAAACCGAAGGCAGGGTAAAAGGGGCACATAGGAGGAGACCTATCCTACAGAAGACAGCTACAAGCTGATGATGAGGCGTTGTATCAAACGGTGGCACGTGGCATGTCATGTCATACATCATTGCGAGCTCTCAGTAAACACAATGTACCCGCACTCTTTTGAAGGCATCGATTTACAACGACGAATGGAAATCGCTTATGTCACTTAATTGAAATAATAGCAGAAATTATAATTTGTCACAATTTGGCTTAAATCGACTGAAGAACAAGTTTCCCTAATGAAACTTTTCACTGTAGAGAAGTCTATAAATGCTTAGTAATGGGTGTGTAATTATGACTGACATACTCATCTGCAAATACGTCAAAAATATACCCAATTTTCGGTATTTTGAAATTAAGTTATTACAAAAATTATGGCAACGAACTGGCTTAAATCTGTTGAATATTTATAAAAACAATCACGTAACTGTTTTGTTAAAGTCACTCTGTGATAAAACGAACTTAGACTAAACTGAGTCGGTTTTACAGAAACCTTAAGTACTTGTTGTCACTACTATTTCCAGTTTTCGCTATCATAGGTAGGATTACCAGATGTCATAACAATACTTATCTTCCATTAAAAAAAAATACACTCAAAAATGTTTTAAGCCTTAAAAAGAAATTTTACACTCAATTGTACTAACAAATTCCTATTGAATTTGTGGCTTATCCTATCAAAAGGAGCCGACGCACCGCATCTTCAAGACTAGCGTATCATATCTTTGACAAGCCGCACGTGTTTCGTGCTTACATCATGTTGTTTTTCGTCTTTTTCTTTGCATGTCAATAGATCTTGTGCATCGATAATTGCTTTTAATGTAGGCACGTTTCAGACGACAGAAAGATTTTGAATGATGACCACGATGCCATCTGGAAGGTGAAACTCAAACTGTGGTAACACATAATTGATAGTATGCAGTTACGAGAAGAGTTTTATCCCTCTAGTATTGAAAGGGAACTTGAGAGGTTTTCGATAGAATTTTGTGTATTTACGAGTAAAGTGTATTAATGAAATTAGGGTAGCGCGATAGACTAAAAAAGAAGACGGTCCATCATACATTTTTTGCCACATTATTTATTATTGAAAAGTCATTATTCAATATGTGTATCGAATAAAGGTATAGGTACAGAAGAAAAAATATTTCTTAAATCATAATTATTATGGTTCTTTTAATCTCACTTGGTGTATCAGTCATCAAAATAATTTAAAAAATGGTATTAAATTTATGGATGCATTATTGAAATGCGCAATTTAATGTGTATTAACTTTGTTAACCTACATTCAAGAGATTTCTTATCACGCGATAAGCAGCGAATGATTTTATCCGACCATCTCGCGTTGACCTGTCACAAGATATGTAAAATGACAACTACTATGATCGAGTTGTTTATCGATAAATATTCGGACATTATGTGACCTTGCGCAAAAAATACAGTTATTTAATTATTAAACTTAGTATACATATATTTCCACAGAGAAATATCTCTGAGAAAATCATTGGGGGAGGTCTATGTTCAGCAGTGGACTTCCTTATATATTATATATATTTGATATAGGCGGAATTTATGCCATAGGCATTTTCTGTCTGAATTAGTGGTGAACATCTACCACCAATTTGAGTATTAGTTCAAAGCAGTCATTTTGCCAAAAAATATAAAAAAGCAAAGTATAAACCGAGTACATCTTATCTGCGACCGAAAATCGGCGCCAGATGCTAGTTTTAGTTAATTCAGACACAACGTAACCGAAGCAAAAAAGCGACGATATTTTTATTATTATTTAGTACCTATCGTCGTGTTTGGGTAAATTGTAGTTGGTTTAATTGCATTGTGACTGTAGTCACTAGAACCATCATGGGGCTTCGTTTTCGGTCGCAGCCTAGATACATCCCGTATAACTTCACACATATAGATTCCTCTTCAGAGTATCAAACTCTACTTTCATTACTTGTTTCTGAAACTACACATTGCAACCGGTACCAAAATAATAAATCCTTGAAAAATAATCGCTTTATTTTCTTTCTCTTAAGTTTCCAGGAAGATATTGCGAAATTTCTTATTGAAAAGAAAATAACATAAAAAGAAAAACGTTGGTATTGCTAAGATAGTTTCATGCCTCGTTTCTTCCTCCTGAATTAAAGATCTAGAATAATATTATTCTGTATCAGCCCATTTACGTCCCACTGCAGGGCACGGGCCTACTCTACAATCGAGGGTACGATTGAGAGTGGTTAGGCCATATAGTCCGCCACATGGAAATTGTTATGAATCGCTATGGTATGCAGGTTTCCTCACGATGTTTTCCTTCACCGTTTTTAGTGCGTGGTGATTGACTATCAATACACACATGACTCGGAAAAGTCAGAGGTGTGCTCTGGGATTTGAACCCGCGACCACCGTGAACATATTGGTAGCCGCATCCGGTCTGTTTACCAACAGACCACCACGCACTCAAAATATTATTGTAAGACAAAAATATATTTCACAATAAATCCCTTTTGAATCTTCAATTCTACGGTTCCAAATTGCACGAAAATTTACTGGAATATATAATCTTGGTAAACATTTATTGAGTAATGCCTTCTGCTTACGCACGAATTGAGTTATCTTTAATCAGTGATAGTATAAACTGCTGGATACAAACAAATACCAGACATTGAAGTGTTTCTCATCTGATAAAGATGTATGAATAACGTGACCATACGTCCCGATTTAGGCGGGACAGTCCCGCTTTCAGGAAGTTTGCCCCGGTGTCCCCAGCAAGGCCGACATAGTCCCGCTTTTGCAAACAGACTAAACGATGATCAAAAAGTATTTCGCGCTCGAAATGTTTAATCGAATTATCGAACTATTACTAAAAACGGTTGGGTCAAATTATTCCAGCACTTTCGTAGAAAACAATTTGTTATTTTTTTAAATCTACAATTATTAAGTACGTTATGTGTCTGCCTGGAAGTCTACTGGGGCTTATAAATCATGCCTAACTAACTATTTTGTATTTAGTGCTATGATTATTTTTGGTAATTCAATATTCTTTATTAAAAACTTGTAAAACACCAAAAACTTTTAATTATTATTTAATTCTACAGATGTCCCGCTCTGGCACAAAAAATAAATGGTCACGTTATGTATCAACAATCTAAAGTTTAACAACCTTGAAACATGAGCGAGTGGTTGACGACAATATTTATGTATGAAAATATAAACACTATTAACTTAATTGAAAATGATTTAAGTAATGGTATATTTATTTAGATTTGGATCGAAAACAGAATTATATGTAAAAAATAAAGTTTTGTGAGTGGCCGCCTGGGTAGGTACCACCGCCATTTCTATTCCTCCCGTCTAATAACAGTATAAACGCACTGTTGTGTTTCGGATTAAAAGACATTGCAGCCAGAGTAACTACTGGACATATTGAGAATCTACATCTTATGTCTCAGGATGGCGAGCGCAGTGGAATGTCAAGCATTGCTTTGTCAAGGTGTTGTTTGGTTTTGCTAATATTCATATGCATGCTCATCTCGCCATCCATTGTAATAAAATAAAACTTGTATTGCTTTTAAGTTATATTTGATGGTCTTATATCGTCAAGAATCAAGAAAGTCATCTTTATTCAAAATTGTGTCTGGTCATAGTCACGCCAAACCCGTGTTAGACTTATCTATATCGCTATCAGTCTTCTTTGCTATCTAATCTGTCCTGGGCCATTATGTCCATCTATCAATATTTGCAGAGCAATCTTTACATCGTTTGTTAAGAATCTGCGTATCTGAAGATCAAGCAATACTCTTTTTATCCTTATTATTTTGCAACTTAGCAACGCTTTGGTCTAACTGTATATCTTATAGTCAAAAGGGGGTCAGTGTATACTGTGACTGATGTACTTGTCATTTCTCCGAAATCGGATATAACTTTCGTACCCGAAACTCTTTGTGATTTTCATCACAGTTAAACCGTTTAAGTAAGCAGTTTTAGGAAACTACTCAAAAAACAGTAGTGTATTACATTCTCTGGATTTGAACCTACAACTTACGGTTGGATAATACAATCCCTGCAAACTGAGAAATCGGCCCTTGTGGTGCAAGTAAGAAAACATTTTTATTTTGAATACTTATTTATCCTTCAACTATTAAAGTACCCACTATATTAATTCCAAGTGTCCTCTTAATTTTCGTTACTTTTTTGAATATACATTTTCTCTCAGAATACGAGTGTTTATATTTAGAATTTATCAGGCACATTCATTCATTCTTTCATGTCCAAAATGATTATGTCCAACAAAGAGACTATTAAGTATAAAAGACGAAGATTAAAACGTAACAAAGTATTCAAAACGAACAATATTTTGTAAAGGATCACTTCTAAGAATAACACAAAGAATATATCAAAGTCGGGAGATTATTTTGATGTGAGCATCTCTTGATTTATTATATGGAAACATTGAATAGAAGTTGAGAATATTATTTTTACTATTTCGTTTATTCTTTTTTTATTATTTTATATAACAATGAATGGCAAGATGAGCATGCCATTTGCCTGATGATAAGCGATACGACCGCAAATAGACAGAAGCAAAACCAAGCAACACAATGAATTACGAAGTAACGCTTGGCATTTCACTACGCTCGCCATCCTTAGACATAAGATGGTAAGTATCAATTATTATAATTCGAAAAAGGCGTGAATGATCGTATAATATTTGTAACATTTTGTTGTAATTTTTCATATTATTTTATGACCACTAAATAAATGCTTCAATATCAATCACACGACTTACTTCGATTTTCATTCTGGCGTTGACTCTGAAAAAAGTAGAAAATATTTTGAAGTGCTTTAAAAAAATCATGTTATATCAATTATTCCATCCTATTTAAAAAAAACATAGTGTCTTTATGGGATTCTTTAGCATCATAAAATATAGCGCCTGAACATATGTAATAGCAAATACTTAAATCATGTAATAAAATATTGAGCTATGTTTATCTACACTCGTTAATATTGGTTGTGTTTAGCAACTGTATACTGTATTTTTTCCCTTTACCTGTGTCTCCACTAATGGTGCTTGCTTTTTCATTCCATTTCTGCCACTCACTCGTGGAAAAAACTACAAGATTTTAAGTAGGTACTCTTTCGATATCGTCGGGTAATCGGCATACAAAAAGTGATAACAATGTAATACATCATCATCATCATCGGCCTATTCGCGTCCACTGCTGGACATAGGCCTCTCCTATGGCACGCCACTGGGCTCGATCTTCAGCCCAACGTCTCCATGTAATACATAATAGGTGTTCAATAATATTACGATAAATAAACTCATAGGCTAACGTTCAAGATTACCAAATGGGCTGGTTACTAAGCAGTCTTAACAGGTATTAAGAGAGATCGAATTAGTCTGTCTATTGGTTAGGAAACAGAGCATTTATAATCCTCGTATGTATAATATATTTTACCTTCCTGTTTAACAGACCGTCAAAATTATAATAAACTATAATCCGATATATACCAGAAAAGAAAAATATCAAATTGGGTGTCATGTCAAAACTCTAACATCAAAAATTTTAAACATTGAGAAAATAATCTGAGCAAAAAAACATTGAATCAATGAGTTTTGTTACATGCCGACGGGATATACTGATATTCTTTTTCACTTATTTATAATTATAATAAATAGGACATACATTTAACAGAAAGGACAAGAACCCCTACAGAATTGTTATCAAAAACCTGCACTATTCAACACCTATTAGCGAAATAAAGAAAGCTCTGGAAGAAACAGGATACACGGTAATTGGAGAGATTGTTAATGCAAAATATGGACCAGATAAGAAACCTACCTCCACATTCTTTGCAACGCTTCAACAAAGTCCAAATAATAAAGCTTTAAAGAGCATCAAGCACATAAATCACCAAATAATAACTATAGAAGAACCAAAGAAGCGTAACTCTATTGTTCAATGCCAAAGATGTCAGCAATATGGACATTCCAAAAACTATTGTATGAGACCATACCGTTGCGTAAAATGTGCTCAAGGACATAGAACAGCAGACTGTCCTAAGGTAGATCGTAATACTCCTGCGAAATGTGCCCTGTGCCTTGGTGCCCATCCAGCCAACTTCAAGGGATGTGAAGTATATAAGGAAATACTATCGAGAAAATCTATTAAACAAGCACATCTTAGAGCTCGAGTACAAACAAACCAACCCGATAAGTCGACAACTAAAGAAAATCCACGGATTAGCACACCAATAACCAACTATGATAGCCAGACAACCGTACAATGCCAACACAAGCCTAGTTATGAAGTGGGACCAAACCCAAACATCAGGAGAAGAGCAAGCTACTCTGACGCCACGAGATGCAATGAACAAACAACCAATTTAGAAACAACTACATCGAAAAAAATTGAAGATATGCTTTACAAACAAGCTGAGCAATTTGATCTTATCCTACAACAAATGAGCACCCTGATTAACCTCATAACAACTCTGTTAGCTAAGATTTCCCAATGACCTCCCTCAAGATAGCAACGTGGAACCTAGACGGGCTATCTCATAACCTGAAAGAGGTAGAAGTCTTTTTAAATACACACAACATAGACATTTTGTTAGTGTCTGAATCGCACCTTACTGAAAACAGTAGTATTAATATACGGAATTACAAGATCTACTCCACAAATCACCCGGATGGCACTGCACATGCTGGAGCAGCCGTAATTATAAAATCAAATATTAAACACCATGAACAACCACAATTTAAAAAAACCCCACATGCAAGTGGCAACTGTAACTGTTGATGATATAAATGGAATGTTTAATGTGTCTGCCATTTATTGCCCCCCAAAGTACAGTATTAAAGAAGAACATTATGAAGAACTGTTTGGCACCCTAGGACTACGCTTTATAATTGGTGGAGACTGGAACGCCAAACACGTTCATTGGGCCTCAAGACTTACCACCACTAGAGGACTTACTACCACTAAACAAAAACAATCTCACCACAATCTCAACAGCGGAACCAACCAACTGGCCGTCAGACCCAAACCGCCTTCCTGATGTAATTGATTTTTTCATAGTAAAGGGTCTATCTAGGCTTGGTCATCAAATACAAACATGCCTGGACTCCAGTTCCAACCATGTTCCTGTAATACTTACCATCGGATCAACGGTTCTGAATGTAGAACATAACACAAAAATGTATAACAAACGCACTGACTGGCAGTGTTTTAGGGAACTGGTCAACGAGAGACTGGAACTGAATATTGCTTTAAAAACCGAGATTGATATTGACGACGCTGTTCGCAAACTAACCTCAGTAATTCAGGAAAGCTGTTGGATGTCTACACCTGAGGTCGTCAATGGTATCCCTCAAAATAAAACTTACTCTGAATCTATTCGTCAAGCAATACTCGAAAAAAGAAGACTACGTCGAGTGTGGCATAACAGTAGGCACACAGATGACAAAAAGAAACTAAACAAAGCCAGTAGAGACCTGAAAAATCTTATTACAGAAGCTAATAGCATTGCACTTGATACCTACTTGGACGGTCTATCACCTACAAAGACAACAAACTACTCATTGTGGAAAGCCTGCAAGAACTATGATCGACCACTACACCAAAAGCCACCGCTAAGAACACCTGACGCACGGTGGATTAGAACTGATCAAGACAAAGCAGAGGCTTTCGCCAAGCACCTAAGTATTGTCTTCACACCAAACGAAGCTGCTTTAAACATAGACGAATCGGACATCGACCTAATTATCAACCAAGATCTTCAACTCGATCTACCTTTAATCTTGGTGACACCTAGAGAAATATACAGAAACCTCAAGTCTCTAAAAAATAATAAAGCTCCGGGGTATGACCTTATCGACAAGAGGATTCTCGAGGAATCACCTCGAAAAGTCATGGTTTATCTTACAATGTTATTTAACGCAATGTTAAGAATTGGATACTTTCCAGACCTATGGAAGGTATCAAGTGTTAAAATGATACACAAACCAGGAAAACCTATCCACGAGGTGACCTCATATAGGCCAATCAGCCTTTTGCCGATATTATCAAAATTATTTGAAAAGTCGCTTCTCCACAGAATAATGAATATTATCTCAGATAAATCTATTATCCCAGAACACCAATTTGGATTTAGGCAAAAGCACGCGACTATTGAACAGGTTCACAGAGTCTGTAGAGTAATAAGAAACTCCTTTGAAAAAAAAGAATACTGTTCGTCCGTTTTTTTGGATGTGCAACAAGCCTTCGATAGGGTCTGGCACAAGGGCTTGTTGTGTAAAATAAAAACGTTTCTACCACATACTTTTTATCATATCCTGAAATCTTACCTGAGTAATAGATTGTTTCAAGTGAGAGAGAATGACTGCACGTCAAACTTCTATGAAGTTCTTGCAGGGGTACCACAAGGTTCGGTGCTTGGACCTGTCCTTTACACTTTGTACACAAGTGACCTACCGCAATATCCTGGTGTTACTGTTGCAACTTTCGCGGATGATACGGCCTTGTTATCTTCGAACAAATGCCCGACTCAAGCTTCACGGCAACTGCAGAACAGTTTAAACAAAATACAGGAATGGCTGGCCAAATGGAGGATTGTAGCCAATGCATCGAAATCAGTGCAAGTAACATTCACACTGCGCAAGGAGAATTGCCCACCAGTGACTCTAAATGGCACTCAACTATTACACCACAACACAGTAAGATACCTAGGGATGCACCTGGACCGCAGACTTACCTGGCAAAAACATATCAAAACTAAACGAGATGAAATTAACATGAAGTACAAGTGCCTCTACTGGCTACTAAAACGGAATTCAAAACTATCAGTCGATAATAAGTTGCTTGTGTACAAAACAATCCTTAAGCCTATTTGGACATATGGGATACAATTATGGGGATCAGCTTGCGCCTCCAACATAATGGTCATCCAAAGAGTACAAAACTACATCCTTAAACAAATATCAAACGCGCCATGGTTTACCAGAATTACAGAAGTCCATGAAAATCTTGACATGCCCATGGTGAAGGAGGAAGTAGATTCTCATGGAGATAGATACAAATCAAGACTAGAAAAGCATCCGAACCCTCTAGCGGGTCAACTCACTATCCCAGAAACCATACGCCGACTCAAAAAGCGTCGGGATGTATTTGACCAAGATTAACCAGGATTCACAATCCAGAAAAGAAATGGTCCAGCACCAGTGGGAGCTGCGTCATAAACGTTAAAAATAATACACCTCATCTGCTTATAATCTTAAAGATTGATCGCATGATAAAATTAAAAAAAAAAATAAATACTTATTTATAATTTATTTATTTATATCTTACTTTATTGTTTACCATCAAAAGACAAAACAAAACAAATTTAGAAATGGGTTAAAATATAAATTACCAGTAGTACAAGCGGCGGTCTTATCGCTAATGACGGCGATCTCTTCCAGACAACCTTTGGATGGAGTGGAAAGAGCCGCAATATACCCTATATTAGGAAAAGAGGGTAGTAGTTTAATAAGAAAGGTACACTGAGATGTATAATTAATATATACATACAATAAAAAATTCTTTTATGCACTTTCAAGTAAAATCTTAACTCTAATTAGTTCAATTCAATTATAAAAATAATATTGACTTGCGTTCCATAAATTCCTTTAATCGGTGCGATTTTTTTTCTCAGATCTGAAATATGTGGTGGCGTTTGAAAATAAAACCTCCAACCAAAGGTTCTAATGAAATTCCCCAGTGGAGTGAAAGATAATTGCGTTACTATAAGCTTTGAGATTTTCTACTCCATTTCAAATAAGGTATTTTGTCAAATTATTCTTTGATGATGATCGGCAAGAGCCTTTTTACTATGGATATTAGTTAACGTACTGCCTTTGCTCGATAGGTCGGTTGAGTAAGGATTTAGCTGCAAAATTAGAAGTCGTCTGTTTAAACCTAGAGTACATGGTAATATTGTCGAAGTGATATGTGTGTTATAAAATAAGTACCGCTTGTTTGACGATTAAATAAAATACCGCGTAAAAATTTTCAGATTTAATCAATAGCTAGCTTTTTAGAAAAATCTTAAGAATTTTACGCGATATTTTCTTAAATAAATAGCTTAAGGGCCGATGCGAAGTCATCCCATCATAATAGCCTTTTAAGTGGAAGTATGAGATAAGGATTTTTGTTATTATGCTTCTAATTTTAATTTTAAACCTCGCTTTATTGCTGTAGTAAATTATATATTCTTTTACTCTACTGGTATTACCAAGATAGTTTCTTTATTATTAGCAATGACTAATTTGCAGCAGAACACAACAACACAATTGCTTTATAATTAATAAATAAACTAAACTGTCACAAAGATGCAAAACAGTTTACCTGCAATCATTTTGAAATTGCCTAGAATATACATACACGTATTTTTCCCAGAAAAGTTAGACAGACGATTCGTCGTGTATCGTCCTATGTGATAGGAAGCGAGCTTATAACCACATCGGTCACAAATTCCTGACTCCGTTATTGTTAAGGTACCTATTCTGTGATTTTCTTTCTTGTGTTTTCTGTTTCTTTAGTTTTAAGTAGCCCACTTGGAGCATATTAGTATTTACGTAGTACTGTACACCAGGTACCAGCAGAATTGCCAACGCTTTGCTCCTTGGACCATTGCATATTGCTGAGCTGGGGCCTGATTGCGTCTACAATATTGTGTATATATTTATCTATAATTATTGCTTATGTTGGAGGTAGCCTGCATCCAGCGAGGTCCCGCGACCTTTACTAGGTCGTCTGACCATCTTGTGGATGGACGTCCTACGCTGCGTTTTCCGCTACGTCAATAAAGTAAACAGGTCTCTGTGGAAATCATTGAAGGAGGCCTATGTTCAGCAGTGGACTTCCTTTGGCTGATGGATGGATGATTGCTCATGTTCATGTAACTCTTTAAGATTGTTTTGTGTTTGTAGCCAAAATAAACGTTTTTAACTATCTACGATACAAAAGACGATAAATATCCCCGCGTGCATTCACACTAAAAAGTTCGAAATGCACTGTTTAAACGCGCAATTCATCTTATAACCGCGAGACTCGTTTATCACGTCGAGGGAATGTGTTAAGCACGTTTTATTCCACTCAAATCTTGGTCTCTGAATGTCTTACAACTTGGTGGAAAAGGTTTCGGTGATATATAGTTTTAAAACGAATGTTGGTATGGGTGTCTCAGTCTGGTTCGGATGTTAATGAGCCATGAAACGGTCATGAATTTAGTTAAGATGTTTTATTATGCAATGAATTGTGTTAGTTGTGGATATACATTGGGGGAAAAACAAGGATTGGCAATTCCAATGCTTGTAGACAGTTATAAAATAGCTAAAGTCGTGACTATCGATTTAAAAAGATCTGATAAATAATAATGGGTAGGAAAGCCATAGGGGGAAAAAGAATCTTTGCAGAGCGAGTCTAAGGGAATTAACTTTTTAAGCTAAATTTTACGGCATAGTGACTGCACTGCACCTGATGGCAAGTGCAAATGCCATCTACATGGAGTATCGATTGGCATCAGACAGCGGTCCCATGCCATTATGCCGACCTGCTATGATGCCTTCACACTACGGCGTAAGGTCCCAGGATTATAGGAAGGGGGTGTGACGGCAAACTATTCCACAGCTTGACGGTGCGGCAAGATAGTATTATTGACATGCAATTGATGATGTCTGTATCCAAAATTTGTACGCTATTAGCTATTTATTACAAGCTGTATCAAACTAATTATATTTGGAAACTTAATTACACCGAGGCACAAAACAAACCGTAAGATTAAATTAAATTCGAGAAAGAAGGAATATCCCGTTGAAATGCATACTTTAACGGACAAAAAGACAAATCAAAGTAAAAAATGTTTCCAATTAATTCGGTCATTCTTTTGTTTACTCAATATTTTTTGTCTTTCTTCAGAAGTAATTAGAGATCAAATATAATTTTGTATAGCAATTAAGATTGTAGAATATTCTATAAACTCCATTAATTATATAGTATATTCCTATAAATAATTATGCCTCTACATTCGTTCGGATTATGCGGTCTATTTATTAGAGGTTCGAAGCTGCATATTCCGACGAGTTCTACTGATGATTTGGTAGTAAAGTTTAATGTAAACTTATTTAAAATCTGACTGATGAGGAAGGAAATGTTCAACCAGTCTTTTAAACTATCTCAGAGCATGTTGACTTGGAAATAACAGTATTTTATTTAAAACCAGAGAAAGTCTCGGTGGCGCAGTTGTATTACATTAGGAATATAACACTAAGGTGTCGGGTTCAAATCCCGTGTCCGGCTGAGTGATATTGGATTTTTCTATTCATTATCAGCCCCGAGGCTGGAATCTATGCCCGATATGGATATAAGATCGCCTCCTATCACATCGTGAGATGGAACACACCAGTGAAAACGAGGGTGTCCTGGTAGCATGACTGCCTCCACCTTCTGTGAAAAGTCACGATTTTATGTATTTATGTATAGCCAGCCTGGGGGACTATATGGCCTAACCACTCTCAATCGTACTCTCAATTGTAGAGGAGTCCCGTGCTGTGCATTGGGACGTATAAAGGCTGATACATATGTATGCAGACGATACTCTCATTACTAATTAATACCGACACAGAGTTAAATAACTCTGGATGTATTCGTAATCAAACGAACACCAAACGTTAATTTAATTAAGTTCTGTAATTGACATTGGGGTGGGTTACAAATAAAATGGCTCATGTTTTTAACCCTTATGTAAATCAGGGTATAATAAGTCGGAATGTCTGTTCGTATGTACTTGAAAACGAACGTATGCTGAGATGGGTGAGTAGGTACTAGATCTAGGTGGTAGGTCTGGCATATATGAGAGGCCGCCTGGATAGGACTGGATACCACCGCAATGTCTATTTTTCTCGCCAAAGAGCAGTGCAAATGCAATATTGTGTTTCGGTTTCAAGGTCATTGTAGCCAGAGTAACAACTGGACATATTGAGCCTTGACATCTTATGTCTCAGATGACCAATCGCAGTGGAAAGCCAAGTATTACTTTGTAATTGATGGTGTTGTTTGATTTAATACTGTTTATGAGCGGTCGTATCGCTTACCATCCGGTGAACGGCATGCTCGTCTTGCAATTAATTGCAATAAAACAAGTACTGAACTACAAATTCAATGGTTTCATGTTTAAAACCTGGGCACATTCCATTGTTCGAAGATACATTTGCATTCTTCTTCAATTGGTTATTATCAGCGCTTGCTTAAAGAGTGGCCTCGTTATAATCAGTCGCAAAATCAAAAGGTGAGGTGGTGGTCCCTTTAAGGACGGATCCTTAATTAATATGATTATAGTTATGAATAGAATATATGGCCTAACCCCTATAAATCGTACTTTTGAGTAAAGAGGAAGCCTGTAACCCGTAGTGGGACTTATAGGCTGACACAGATACAGAAAGGCATGGTTTAAACAAAAAGAAATAAACATCTTGGCACAAAAAACTTTTAGAAATTCAAAACAATTCCAGTAAACAAAAGTGGGACCTTCTTGCTTTTTTATTGTTGTTTTATTTATTGTGTTAGTAGGTGGCTAATTCTTTTAATTTGTTTGCTGAAAGGTCCTAACATCTTGAGCAAAGGAATAAATCATTTTGGGTTTTGTTTTGTACCTTTTTTGCAGCATGTTTAGGTGCCCATAAATGAGTTAAAGGATCGCGATACCTTTGAAGAGTGAAGACATTTTTCTGCTATGAATGGCTAGACGAGCATGCCATTCGCCTGATGGTAAGCGATACGACCGCTCATGAACATTAGCAAAACCAAACAACACCTTGATTTACAAAACAATGGTTGGCATTCCACTGCGCTCTTCATCCTGAGACATAAGATGTTAAGCAGCGGCGTGCACAGGATTATGACACTGGGTATGCGGCGGAGTACTCGATCACAAAAACTTTTTCTTTTATAGTTTTAGCATAGCCACAGCCACGCGACGGATCTCTAAGTCGGAAACCATGACAACATAACAAGTCTTAGATGTACTACTATTCATGTCCATCTTCTACGGCAGACAAAACAGCGATTGATCGTCGCGGCGGAAGAAATTCTTATAAGTAAAATAAAAATCTCACTAGTCAGCTTCAATTTTCACATATTCAAGGTTCCGGTTACTTGAGATTACTATATCCCGATGTAAATAAACGCAAGATTTCGGCCACCTCATTCATTCATTTGATAAACATTCATTTCCAACACAAACCTCACAATCAAATAACATTTAAAAAAATAAACAAACGCACTAGTAAAAGCAAATGACTACAATTAATATCTAAACTTAGTAAACTGTTAAATGTACACACTTTCAAATGTTAAAATGAAAATCTTTTAAGAAAACTACAAACATACTACTTAGTATAAAATAGTAAACAATGCAAAAACACACGAAAAAAGCAAAATGGCCTCCGCGAAACACAAAACATTTCTGCTATTTAAACAAATAAAACCTTAACCTTACTCACCAAAAATGCATAATGTGCATAGGTGATTTATTAGATTTCCGCCTATTAATTTTACTCGGATTATACGCAACGAACATTTCCGATTACTCTCGACAACTGCCGAACTTCCGAGGCCTGCCGCAGGAGTTGCGGCTTTCGATATTCATGGGTGTGTGCGTTTGCGACTGTGCACGGACACAAAAATTACTACACACATGCAAACAAATGTAATGCGGGACGCGGCGGCAGGACTTGGTTGATTAGGTACATTTCGCTTTGCAGCGCCGCTTGCTTCTCGCGTGGCAAACATAATGTTTCGGTGCTTGCAAATAAATGCTATTTATAAAATATTAGGCGTTTTTAAGTTATTGTATTTTGTTTATTCATTTATTTACTATAATTTAAAGTCATCTAAACCGTACGAACGTTATAATAAAATATCTGTGAATGGCAAGTAATGCACTGCATTTCTGCCTACAAGGAGCGCACGCCCCTGATGTTAAGACTCCATATGTCCAGTAGTTACTCTGGCCACAGTGTCCTTCGAACTACAAAACAACAGCGCCTTTATACTGCTGTCGGGATAAATAGACATTACGGTGGTACCTACCCAGGCGGCTTCTCACATATGAGAGACCTACCACCTATAAAAACATTCAAAAGAACTAAATTGTACTTCAATAATGACTGCGATTATTAGTGGAAATGCTTGATGTGTCCATTTTAATTATAGTGAGATGTAATAAGGAAATATTTTACAATATAAAATCTAAGCATCACTGTTGTGCATGGGAAGCGCCTAGTTTTATTTTCTCAGCAAAAACGCCTACCGAACAGGCAACTTGATATGCTGAATTATTTATTATTCGGTGGTAAGTTTCTTATATATGAGAGATCGCCTGGGTAGGTACCATCTTGACGTAGGCAACATCTTATTCTCCCGCCAATAAAAAACAGTGTAAATATACTGTTGTTTTCCGGTTTCAAGGACATTGTTGGCAGAGCAATTACTGGATATATTAACTTCGTATATCTCATGATGGTGAGTGCTGTGGAATGCCAAGCATTGCTTTGGAATTCATAGTGCTGTTTGGTTATACTGTCCATGAGCGGTCGTATCGCTTACGAAAATGAGCATGCCATCAAGCGAATGGCATGCTCGTGTCACCATTCATTGCAATAAAGAAAACTACTTGAATTTGTTACAAAACTTATATACAGCAATATGATTGCTTAAATTCCCCAGATGAACGTAAAAAGAGTCCAAGGGTCTTGTGGGCTGAGCATATCACTTTTACGTAATTTCATTGAAGTGGATAAATAATCCTTGTGATTAGTTGATAATATTCTTCCTGGATGGAATATATGTCTTAAATTAAAAATAAATAAATAAATAAATATACCCAACAGTCACATTTATACATAGTGCTGAAACCATATAAAGATCAATTAAGTCTTGTGTCGTGGTTATCAGAAACTACGAGAGACTTTTCCGTTTCACAAACACCAAGACCCGAGACAATTACTTTTGGCCTCACAAACATTTGTCTTGGTGCGGGGATCGAACCCGCGGCATCTTGTTTCACAGTCGGCGTCTAACCAACTGCGCCACGGAGGTTGTCTGAAGTCTGACTCTATAATTATTTTTGTTTTGTTATTATTTGTTTATTCACTTATTTTCTTTGATTAAATATACACTACATTATAAGTAACAGCCTAAAAAACGGCACGAGAAATAAGAGCGCAAATAAGCGTGTGGTCTTATTTGATTTTAGTATGGTCCAAAAACATAATAAATCTTAATTAAATAGAATAAGGTTTACTGTGTGGATTATAATTTAAGACGTTTTGCTACACCTTGTAGTTCGAAATTCAAATGCATGTACGAGTATAAGCAACCTCGGCCACTTCTGGCATATGATTTTGTTTCGGACCCTGTACTAGATATTTATTTGATCGAATGTTATTTCGGATATTGCCGGTGTACCAGCTACGGGATGCTGGTAGGAGAATATTGGTTTCGTCTGGATATCGACTACTCGAAAATATACTTCGTGGATTATTTTGACCGGTCTGAAATCTTGTTCAGTGGTCTCAATTTATGCAGCTATTAATTTCCTACCCCCAGTGCAAATAGATTGGACAGGAATTCACAAAAGTAATCTGTCACAGAAATTAAATGTTTAATATAATTTAAATTTTCATTATCTGATAACAGTCTAAACAAATAGTGCACCACTACTGTTTACATGAAATTTTATCAAATAGCGTACTGCAATTATGAAAAAGCGTTATGTGCATTTAAGTTAATAAATATAATGTAACCTTGAATATTTTTTTACATACATAGACAAACTCACGCATTTTTCCCAGAAGGGGTGGGCCTGGACACCCACATTTCGCCAGTATGTTCCGTCCCACTATGTGATAGGTGGCGAGCCTATCGCCATATCGGGCACAAATTCCTGACTCTGGGCTGATAATGAATAGAAAAATCCAATATCACTTTGCCCAACACAGGATTCGAACCCGAGACCTCAGCTTTGTAAGTGTACCGTAGTACAACTACGCCACAGAGGCAGTCAATCATAGACCCAACAATCACACTCGTAGTCCTGACCTCACAATAAAGTACCAAATTTAATGTTGCAGGTAACCCGACAAACTCGGAGACTGTAATTATTTGAAATGTTC
This sequence comes from Hyles lineata, assembly GCA_030180105.1. Lineage (NCBI taxonomy): Eukaryota > Metazoa > Arthropoda > Insecta > Lepidoptera > Sphingidae > Hyles > Hyles lineata. Next base: position 593,807 of record JARJEE010000030.1, read on the forward strand.
CACCGTTTCTAAACACTAGGCATGCGTCGATTGGCTAGGTATTGTAATTGTGCAAGAGTAACACACGTGTTCAAAAAGCACACAGTGTTCAACTGTGGTATTGAAACATTCATAGCGTTTCTTGAGACCACTTCTACATAACATTGTGTACGTGGTCACACAATTAGGCGGGGCCGACTCATTTGTGTGTAACTAAACTGCAACACAACTCAGTGAAAATATCTAAACTAATATTATGAAGAGAAAATATTTGATTGTTTGCATTAAATAGGCTCTAAAACTACTCGACCTGTTTCAAAAATTCGATCAACATTAGAATCCTTCGTTATCCCTGATGATCATAAACTAAAGAATATTTTATGTCTTTTAAATTGTATCTGCACCCTATATGTACCAGGGCGGGACTAAGCCGGGTCGCTAGTTGGCAAATGATCTAATGTACGAATTTAATATTTATGTCATGTTTACTTATGTCATATTTAGCAAAGAAAACGTGTGGTTACTATACTGCTCAAGCCCAACTTGTTAGTCAATTCACATATTAAAACTGTATTTAAAGCGAATGCAACTTTCCTACCATACCTCTGTCCAAAACAGCACGTGTACAAATGTTGAACAAAAAGTCACCGAGGCGTAGCGGTCCAACTTTTAATGGAACTCAAACTAAATAAATGAAAGGTAGCGTAACATACTAATATTATTTCCACATTTTCATATATTTTCTCAGCGAAAGTTCAATTTTTAGAACGAATTGCAAAGAAAGATCGCTTAGTCACAGGAATCAATTTTTTTTTGCAATGCGAGACCAGCATGCCTTTCATGATCGTAAACGATATGACATATCACTGCCCTCATCTACCTGAGACATAAGATGTTAAGTGTCAATATTAGTAATATTAAATTATTATCAAATTTTCCTAAATTATGTGGGTACTCGTATCTATAGTTGACTATCACTTCTAATGAAAATCTTCGTAGAATTTAGAAACCCTGTGTAGAATTCAGTTGAGAATAGTTCACAAAACTTCAAAGTTCTGTGTAATCTGCCAACCCGCATTACATCCACGCGGTAGGTTAAAACTACATCTATAAAGTGATACCACATCACTACTTTAAGGATGCCGTTTTTAGGCTTCATGCTAGTGTAGGAAATAGGGCATCAAAATGTAAAGCTGATCCTGATAGTATATTGGCATCGGCTTCTATGTACAGAATTCCTCAAAGCGGTTCTCAAGACCTGATACCCTCAGCTGCTGCACTGCTGTCAGTAGAAACGTTCACGGTTGAAAATTAGGCCTTCCCTAAGTATTTCCACGATGACTTGCTGCAAGCGGCCTTTAACCTTGGACATTCTCCCATGTTCATGAATTCGTCTGTAAAGTTTTGCATACCAGTAAAAATACCAAAGTCATAAACGCTGAACGTATGAAATTTAATTTAGAATGAAATATTACAAACGTCTGACATAAGATTAGAAATACAAACATAGAGAAAGGCGACACAATTATCATATTAGCTGAGAGCGCATGAAGCGCTGAAACAATTTAAACTTGAACAAGTTTACTTTTGTGTGACTTATTTGTTCGTGATAGCAACATACAATAATGTTATGTTGTCAGTTTGTGTATTTTTACAAACTTGATTATTATATAGTAAATAAGTAGGAATTAGCAGCAACGTCATCAAATATATTATGATCAATGATGCTTATGAAATTCTAACTAAGGCTTAATACTTTCGTCCATTGTTTGGTTTCTAAAAAGCTGCTATCAATATTGACGATATCACTTTCGAATTTCGGTAAAATAGTACAAACGTATACATTTGATCGAAGGTTTCGAAGTATCTGTCAATTGATTATTTTTATTCTAAGGCTAAAAATAATAAATTTATTCTAAGAATAAAAATAATGTGGTGTACCTTGGGAGAGGCCTATGTCCAGCAGTGGACTGCAACGGGCTGATGATGATGATGATTATTAGAATCATTTTTGTATTAAGATTCCTTTATAAATATTTAGGTACAATCGTATTTCACTTTCGTTTTCAATTGCCGATGTGCCAATACTTTCAATATAATTGGTTTTTCCATCTACTTATGGGAGATTGTAAACTCCACCATTAAGAATATTTACGTTTGTTTAAACACGCAAAAAATAATAGGATCAACATATTTATATTTTTTGCATAAATATACGTGCATTATTTATTTATGTATATTTAACACAAATCAGGAATATCCGAGAGTGTTTATAAAATCATTAGAAGACAATAACATGTCAACATAATTATACGGTCTAACATAACGAGCAATGTAGCCGAAGCAACACGTGAAACTAGTTTGTTTTTCAAGAAACAAAGTCTTAAACTCTATAAAATGCTTACACATCGTTTGAATTGCTGATATTCGCACAGGTTCGTTCTCCAACTTGCCGCGTTTTATGTTAAATAATAGCGCAATTTCATTTTAAAATACCGCGAAATCACCGCGTAGTGAAAATAAATGTTTTAGTATTATGTCGAGTGTCTGACTTAAAACTGCAAGAACTAGTGATTCAAAAATGGGCACGGAAAAGAAAACGCTGGACTACACCAAGGTTCCGACTAAGGAAATGCTAAAGGAGCTGGGTAAGTACTCGTAAATTATTATATGGCTTAGTTTAAATACATTATAACTTTGTCATATCAGTCCTGTTATTTGACTCTCCCAATTCTGGAATGTTTATCCAGTTTTGAAAGAGGTTGGACTTTAATCCTCACTATATTAAAGTATGTGTGTAGTCTCTGATAATCGCCCATTGCTGAGCACTATACTTCTTTAAAAGCGATTTTGATTGAGAGATCTTAAGCCACAATCCATTACTTTGGCCAAGTGCGGGTTATTGAACTTTTATTCGATAGAAAACATTGTTAAGATCTCATTGGTGTTTAAGTTTTCTCACGATCTTTTCCTTCACCGGTAAAGTGTTTGGTGGTTAAATATCAATACACACATGACACCATAATCTCAAAGGTCTGCCTTAGGTTTCGAACCCTTAACCATCGTCTTGACAGTCGCATCTAGTATTGAGGTACAAAGGTCATCACGCAATAGTTCGTACTAAAGTATATAATATCCCTTGCCTATAGTAAAACGTGACTATAAGGTCCGTAAGGCTCCTACGGGTCGCAAGGGACGATGGGGGACGATGGGGCCTTCCTGAAATAACCCCGAGAGTCGGTCAATCATGCGTGCCTTGAGTTCGTTGTGGGTGCCAGTATGGCTTTGGTAAGAATGGCTAAAACGACAAACATTTGTGACCTTAAATTTATTTTAGTCATTATAACACTTTGAGTGTCATGAATCAGCTTGATATAAAGCAGTCCCAGCGCGGCTCGAAAGTCAGTGACCTTAAACTTACCCTTCTCATAACAGCAATATATAATTATCCCATCATTTGAGTACTACTGGTTGGCGATTTCAAAGATATTTATAACACTGAGTGACTGACTGACTGAAAATAAATTTCTCCCCCCTAACAGGAAAGAATTAAAGGACATTCTAGCCAGAGTAACTGCTAGACATATTGATAATACATCTTATGTCTTATGATGGCGAGCGCATGATGTTGTTTTATTTGCTACTGTTCATGAGCGGTCGTATCGCTTACCAACAGACGAACGGCATGCTCGTATCGCCATTCGATATAATATATATTTTTTTTTTCATAAATATTATTTATTGTCTGGAAAAACCCAAGTTTTTAAGCCTTTGGAATTTAGAATTACATTTTCTAATTTAATTAGAAATACTTTTTCTAAAACAATCTAGCACAATTCAGCTCCGATAGATATTCTATTGGCGCTAGATTTTCTAGGTCTCTCGTCAGACAACATTATTATGCCAGTGCTCCAAACACTGGTTTGGAGCATTGCGCATGCTAAATTGCAACAATTGACATACTTGCAAGGATCCCTATTACGGTCTTTGGATTATTTTTTGTGGCAATAACTATATTCAATAAACATATAAAAACACCTAACAGTCATATATCCTGACCCCACACTAAGATAGAGTTTTGTGGCGGGGGTATCAGAAACGCCGAGAGACTTTTCTGTCCAACCAATACCCAGACCGACCAGACTGCCTCGGTGGCGTAGTTGTACTACGGTACGCTTACAAAGCTGAGGTCTCGGGTTCGAATCCCGGGCTGGGCAAAGTGATATTGGATTTTTCCATTCAGTATCAGCCCAGAGTCAGGAATTTGTGCCCGATATGGCGATAGGCTTGCCACTTATCACATAATGGGACGGAACATACTGGCGAAATGTGAGTGCCCTGGCACCTCTGCCTACCCCTTCTGGGAAAAAGGCGTGAGTTTATGTATGTAACACCCAGGCCGGTAACAAATATTTTCGGATCACACAAATATAGGTCTCGATGCGGGGATCAAACAGCGTTTTGGGTAATAAGATAAGAATATCCAATCACCAAGAATTTTTAGTCAACGACACTCACACTCAAAAATGTAGATCAGAAAAAGTAAAGATTAAACCGGAAGGAAGTGTTGTCAAGATTTGTGCGGAAAAAATGTAAATAATACGTTTGAAGGTCAGACAAATGCAATAAAAGCTTAAGCCATAAATATTCGTTGAACGCAGGGAAATGAAACGCGTAAAGCAAAAAGTAGTTTACACATGTGGCGCAAGATTTATTACGAGTATCTCCACCCTTATCTCGCTATTAGGGTTCACTCCGATGTGTGTTTAATGTTAATATAATATATAGCTGATATAAGCGTTACATTCTATTAAATCATTTTTATGTAGGTATATTTCAAACAGCGTGAAACCACTAGGCCAGCGTGGTGGACTATATGGCCTAACCACTCTCAATAATATTCTCGATTGTAGAGTAGGCCCGTGCCCTGCAGTGGGACGTATAAGGGCTGATACAGAAGTGCGAAGAATGGCGCAAAATCGTAGCTAATGTTTCTGCCCACAACAAGGCCCAGTTTGAGCAATTAGCTCGCAACGCAAAATTCGGGATTAACGAGCCACTCTCTTTCCCACAATTACATAATGGTATAACTACAAAATGTGGTCGCATTTGTCACACACGAATCAAATTAATTAGTAACCAGAATCACTGGCCTGCCATTTTCCTTTTATTCTGAATCGTAACCATAAAGGATTATTATAAAGGTATACTTTTTGGTAATTTTGACTATTTATAGATCTAAACGGTGAAGGTAATTAGTGCTTCATTTATCACGAAACTACGATTTTCATTGCAGTAGTAATTTTGGTAATGCATAGTACTAGTAATATACTTAATGAATAAATAACACCCTCACTAAGATCGGGTCTTGTGTCGCGGGTATCAGGAATTACTAGAGACTTCGGTCTCACAAACACCCAGACTCGAAAGAAATATTTGTGGGCCGCACAAACATCTCTGGGCCCCGAACTCTCGTTTCACAGCCGCCGTCTAACCGACTGCGCCATGAAGGCTGTCAAATGTGGTCGCGTTGACTTAAAAGCTATGTGTGTAAAGATACGATTACAGCAATAAACGCAAAACTTTATATAAGTCGTTTTTTAAAACGAATCTCGGTCAATATTCGCCTATCTGCCGCATGACTTCTGCTTATAATAACATCCAAACAATTTCGATATTTTCCGTCCTGGTGCTACAGCTTCCGTAAGAAAAAACATTATGTTAATCCACAATACCAATTCATTTAATTGAGATAGTAATTTAATGTGCAACACAACCTACATTCTGATTAAGCATGCTGTGTTCACACTTAGTAGGTGGCAATCTATACTTTTTATTTCTATGATAGTTCCATAAGTTTATAGCTTTTAAGATTGTACCCTGTTCTATGAACCAAAATAAAAAAAAAAAACAGAACCTAGTAGGAATAAAAAATTCATTTGTCTAGCAATGAAGACTTAAGCCTCAGCCTCAACACGTAATTGTGTAGGATTTTGTTCAGCAATGGGACGATGAATATAATGGGCTGCATTTTTAACATTTTGATCAGTTCCCTGATTATGATATTTTGATTCCTCTCTTTCAATATTAATTAATCGACTACAACAAAGGAGGAGGTTCCCAATTCGTTGCATATTTTTTATTATGATTAATTTTTACCTAAATGTACAGAAGAGTTTTGTCTACTTGCGTTTCTTATTTTCAGATAAAGATGTTCCGCCTGCCTACGGCTACGGTGTAAGACATGTCCAGCTAGTAATATTCCTGATATGCCTCACCAACACTTTCGTGGTTCGAGGACATCTTGGAGTTACCATAGTAGCAATGACACATATCCCCAATAGCTCTTTAGATAATCATTTAGTGAATTTGACTGGAGAAATTAAAGAACATGCTGAAAAAAATTATACAGGCACTTTAAAAGAAAATAAAATGCATATGGAAAATGATAAAGAAAGAAATCAAGTTGAAATAAGAGTGAAAGATACCAATAAGTCCTGGGGTATATACAGGGTAAGTTATTTTAAAATATTTTGAGAATTAGAATTACATTAGCAAGCATAAATATCGTTTATGGAAAAATGTGCTTATTCCCTCATTTTTATAAAAATCAGAAACGATATCTAATTTCAAAAGTATACACAAATGTTATATATATTAATCAAAACTTTTGTGAAGCAATTCAACTTTTATTTAACACACTCGAATAAAATGAACAGAGGCTATTAATACAAGGCAAAAAAATGCAAATTCATATTACTTTAATGCCAGAGATGACAGGATCATCAAAAAGTCCACCCAACTTTCGGCAATTGTTATTAATCTGCATTTTAAGCCTCGGGAAATGTTATTACCATTATAACTTTGAAATTGACACAATGCCAAGCATTATTCATTTTGAAATATGAGACCGAATCTATACAATATAATACCTATTTTTTTGTTTTTGAATATAATACCTAATTATTCAAAGATTATTATTTGAAATTTTAATATTCATTAAAATTCTCACATTTTTACTTCTAAGTACTATGCTTAATACACATATATTGAAGAAGCGTAAAAACACTAATAAAAGTCGAGAAATGAATGAAATGTGTTTTTTTTTAGATCCCATACATCAAGGCGGTATCGCCGTGCAAAAGCAATGATTAGTCTATCCCTAGAATTTTCATTAAATTCAGAAGTTTTGCAGGACTCGATAAAAATTTCTGAAAGAGACATGAATTAAATACTCCAGTCATTTTGTGTGCTCCTAAAAGAGTGATTTCTGAGGCAGTCAAACGGGACACTGGTTATCGCTGGTGACAGTATCAGGATTATCCGGCTCATCTTTAAAATATGCTGCAATTCCTGATACTTATGACTCATTATATAAAGTCTTAAACAATTCTGCCAATGTTAGCACGTTTACGTCACTCTGATGACCAGTGGCTTATATATTTTGGACGTGTTCAGACCCTAATCGACTATTTTGATCCAGTTGGAAGTATAAAATCCTACGAATGTTCCTATAGAATCCTACGAAATGTTAGGTCTACGCGATGATTTTCTTCGTGCTAAAGATATGTTATTAACTTTCAATAATTTCCAGCCTTACAAATGGTCGAAACCTATACAAGAGATGGTTTTGGGATCCTTTTTCTTGGGTTACTTCAGCATGATGTTCCCTGCAGGAATGCTTTGTCAAAGATGGGGAGGAAAGCTACCGCTACAAATATCTTTGCTTGTAAATGGAATTGTTTCAATTGCGACGCCTTGGCTAGCAATGTGGGTAAGAAAACAAACATTATTGATGATTATTTAATTGTAAAAGAATAGCGGTTAATTCACAAGTATTTGACTGAATGAGAAGAAATCACTAATTGCTACAAACAATTGCAAAATCTTATAAAGGAACGGAAATACGGTGAAAGAAATCTGAGAAGGGGTGGGGATAAGGATTGTTGAGTATTACATAAGCCCAAACAGAAGAGTTATAAAATAAATTACATGAATTTACTGTATAATATTCCAAATTAACGCATGCTGACATCAACTCAAAAAATACATTATGAAACCCAGCATCCTCTGAAAACTCAAAACCACGGTGGTTTTGAATGTTTATCAATACTCATTTTCATCATTATTCCTATGGATATATTTTTATATTTTTTTCCAGGGTGATTGGAAGGCTGTATGCGGATGTAGAATCCTGCAAGGCATGACGCAAGCCGGTACTTACCCTAGTATTCAGACATTACTTGCCAAATGGGTGTCAAGCAGCGAATTGGCAACTTTAAGTAGCTATTTGTATACAGGTAGAGTTTACTCCTTCTTTAACATATTGAAGTAACTACGAGTAATTACACTAACTCCCTCTCCGGCAAATTTAACCTTAGAATAGGAGGTTTCTGGAAAGAATACGAATAGAGAGGGTTCAAGGCTTTCGCAGGCTGCGCCAATAATTTTCCATAAGGTCAGAACTTGCTTGCTTGTTGATTCTGTTCTATAAAAAGACTGATAAAAACTTTTTCATAATGCAAACAAACTCGTGATATCAAAATCATGGGTATTACAGATTCATACAAATATTTCATTGTGTATTAACGTATAATTGTTTTGGAATGAAGAAATTTGCAAACATAATAAGTGCAGCATCATACACAACATATGTTATCATATATTTGGAGATAAAAACAAAGGAAGCTGACGTTGGAATAGGCGGGGCGGACATCTTACAGAATTTGGGGACGTAAGTAAGTAAGGGTCATAGGAAGTCGAGGGATGAAAGTCAAAAAATCTTAATAATATAATCTTAATCGTGAACTTCTTGGATAATGAAAATGATAAAAAACGTCGTTTCTGACCCGAACATTGCTAAAGCTATGCAAAACAGGAAATGTCTTACAGTTGTTTAAATATGTTTAGTCTTTCTGTTAAATAAAAATTAATCAGTATTTTCAGTCCAAGAAAAGTATGGAAAGTTTTCTTAATATATGCTGAAATTGACTGTAATATTATAATAGTCACCTCTATCTAATGGCGTAACCCGAAGATATGGACCTAACTTGTTCCAGCCCGGCACATTTCATTAGCTTTCTCCACTTTCATCATTCAGTTCATGCATTCTCCTTGGATAAAAGTACTTACTTCGAAATATAAGCTCGTTTTGTGTTCATGTAAGAACACATTTACCTGACAGATGACAGACTGATGATCGCCATCCATGATGATTCTGCCAGGGTAAATCATCCATGATAGAAAAAAAAACTGTTAATTACAATGACATATTATGATATGTCTGTGGATTGCCTATTCATTCAAACCCAACAGATTGCTATGAAATTAAGATCAGAAATTAAGCTCTGGAGCATGTGGAGTGAAATCAATGATACCTGACTCGTCCGAATAGCTTTACCAACTGTGCATGTTGGTCTATTGTCTATGTATGGCTAGATATGCGTTCATGCAGTAATTTTATCTCGCTATAAAAATAGTACACGTCATTTTCACTCATGTGGTTCTTGCGGCAAGCAAGTATGTTTACGCTGTCTCTTGTGTTCCGGCAAGTTGGTGATACGGGACCTGAACAAATATGAGATATTTCCATTAAAATTTTAACTAATCTCAGGCCAAATATTCCGTCTGGTAACTTTCGGTTCATTGCCTTCTGTCTCGAAGTTGCATCACCTTAAACTGTTGTTTCACTGTAGTAAACAAATCCTCAAAAATTCTTCTGTAAATATATTTTCTTCTTATCTATTGAAATTTTAGTTTTCACTTACATGCTACTGCGCATCTAAATAATGTTATGTGAGTTATTTATTTTCCTACTACTTATATAATTACCAAATATGTACCGTTTGAAATTTGCCAAAACAAATGCTTGTGTAATCAAAGGGATTTTGCTGTCCGTCAAATAATCTGCTGTAGGAAATATTTAATGCTAGGTAGGTATTTTTAATGCCCAAGATTCGCAATCAAACAAACGTTTCATATGATGAAAAGTGAAAACTTTTAACGGCCGTTCGGAAAAATAAATCGGTAATACAGCATAACATCTCAACCTACCCATTCAACGGATATAACCGAAGTACTGACATTTCACTATCACTATCATATCCTGTGGTAGTACAGCTGCCTATCCCTTCTGGAAAAGGGCGTGAGTTTATATATACTGAATTGTCGTCTATGGTTTCTTGGACTAAAATCAGATATCAAGAACAAAATCTGTCCCTGATGAATGAAGTCCTGGAAAAAAAAAAACAATCAATTAATAAAGATAATTATACAATGCCCTACAGTATCATTTAAATAACAAATAAATATAAAACTTGAGAAAGAACCTTAACATTACAAAACAATTAATGAAATAATATTTATTAATTACCCAGTTCTGGGACTCTATAATCTGTGAATGATCATAATTATGACAAATAAATATAAGCTTATATTTAATTGAATCCCCTCTCCCCTAGGCACGACTTTAGGCAACGTGATAGCTTTTCAAGTGGGAGGACTTCTGGCAGAGAGTAGGTGGGGTTGGCCGTCCACTTTCTGGGCTGTCGGAGTGGTATGCATCCTATCGTTTGTTCTACTCACTATATTTGGAGCTGCCTCGCCTGATCAACATGGGAATATTACTGAGGACGAGAAGAACTTTATTCTGGGACGAGTCAGCGATGGAATCGTACAGGTATTATATTATGTCATTTAAGATATTTTAGAATGGCCTTAGACTATGAATCTAGGTAGTTATATAAGTTATTGATTTTATAGCTATTTCAATGTATTGACTATTATTTATTTGAAAAACTGATTGAAGTAATTTTTCCTTTGTTATTTCATATTTTTTTCATCGCTCAATCAATGATTAGTTTTTGCTACATATTTGATCAAACATACCGTAGTGAGAGATTAAAAAAGTACACCTATAATATTAGCAGAAATTGTGTAGGTGCCATAGACGTTACAATCACACATACTAATGAAAAAAAGTAACACTATACGAATAATAACTTATTCTTCTTCTGGCAGAGACGTAAAGTTCCATGGAAAGCGATTCTGACGTCTAGGCCTCTGTGGGGATCATTTGCGACACACGTAGGAAGTGGCGTTGCCTTCGTGTTCTTCTTCACGCAAACGCCGTCCTTCATCCATTATATTCTTGGAATTAATGTTAAAGGCGTAAGTATTATTCCAAAAGTAATACGAATTAATTAAGCCATGGATTTCAGTTATATTCAGTTTTAAAAATAATTTTAAGTATATAGGTCATTGTCATAGGTCTCCGATTGTCTCCGATAGATATTCTGGCATGGCGAATTGACCGCACTGAGACCTTATGATAAATAACATGCAGTCCAAGTAAAGTAATGTCTGGCGAGAAATATTGTTACTTTGTCTCTTCAAACAGTTCGATTCTGCCCGTATATTTGACACTGAATATACACAGGATGATCCCGAAACGCTGAATACTAACGTACGTCACTAAGTACAAATGATATACAGTGGTCGTCATTCGGATGGGTATGAATATATAGACACCAGCAACAATAATTAGTCTTCCCTGATTTTGAAAGAAATCGAAGTTTTGTTGCATTTGTTAGGTGCAGTAGCATATCGATAGATTTTAAGTAATTTCAGATTTCGTAAGTTGCTTATTTTTATTGTTTCAGAGTGGCCTTTTATCTTCTTTGCCATATGTTGCGAGCTTCTTTACCAGTGTAGGTTTTGGAATACTATCAGACTACCTCACAAATAGAAAAATAATCAGCTTGAAGACCGCTAGAAGGATTAGCAACTCCATTTGTAAGTAAATCTGTTTTTTTTTTCTCTGTTTACTGTGTCAACCTTTCTTGTTAATTAATATTACCTACTTTGATTGATTTTGAAAGACTTCGATTTTAAGACCATTGTCTCTCCCAGTGGTTTATAAAGATAAAAAAGAATGACTGGTTTTAAAAAAAGAAATCTCGACGAAGTTAATATCAGGATTTCTGTTTAACACAAAATATCGAAATGAATAATAAAAATTACCTGAAAATGTTTATAATCCACTGATATTAACAATACCATGAAAATAGGTTTTGCAGCGGCATGTGGTTTAAATCCGTTTGTCGATAAAACCGCTTTTAGCTGGCACGACGCTATAAACTGCAACAACGAGGGAGTATATCATCCGAAAATAGAAAATATTGGCTGCAAATATTACAATATATTGTGGATATTGGAACCGATATTTCTATGTCCTTTTATACGCAAGGGATGATGAATATTACTGCAGAACTATACTTTCATATGCAAGGACAGATGAAGTAATAAAGGTTGCTAAAGTCACTTCACGCCGCCTGTTTCCAGTAGGTAGCTGTACAATATTTTTGGGGAAGGCTTATGTTCTGCAGTATACTGCTTGTAGCTGAAGAAGAATATAACATAATATTTCAGCGATTGTCGCTCACTCTCTCACATAAGATGTTCGGGCGATGGTATTCTCTGATAGAACAACAGCAAACTGGTTTCCCATCAGGTTTTTATTGAGAGTTAATTGTCCTACCCTAATTCCAAATCAAGTCATTCTATGGTTGAAAAGCTATGTTGCGACATCGTGTAATTGACGGTTATCTGCTTTTGATAGAAGATGCTGTTCCGATCAAGACGGTGGACGGACTATCAATGATTTAGTGAATATTTGGCAAAACCACTGCTCATTAATAGTACTATATTTTAAATCTTCTTTTTCAGCTCAAGTAGGAATAGCCGTGATGCTGATTTTAGCTTCTTTTGCTACTACAACTACAATGGCTGTGTTGTGTTTAGTGTTTGCCATGGGATTACACTCGGCGGTACATACCGGATGGATGGTAATATACACTTTATTTTAAAAACTATTAAAAGCAGAGGTAGGATTTATCTTTATTTTCTACTTTACAAAATTATAATGTACTTGGAGTTGATGTTCGCTTATTTTAACAAAAGACACTGGATCAACCAAAGACGCTGGATGCAGACAACTTTAAAGACAAGGCTATTAAAACTTTGAAGTAGATATGTGTTCAGCAATGGACCTTACCGACGCTGTTAGCGATAATAATGATAATGAAGGCTTAATTCGTTAATTGGTACTGAATATATTATGTAGGATAAGGTATAAATATAATTGAGGTACAGTAGGTAATCATTTAATTTTACTGTTATCAAAGCAAACGACACTTATCTGCATATCTACTACGTCTGTTGCTTACCAATGCAAAATAATTAGATACCATTTAAAAATGTATGCGTAATTGGATGATGAAATTTTTTGAAACAAAACAACAAACGTAATTACGGATGACTTCCAATTAAATAAAAATAATGATGCAGTACAAATATTCATCAAGTTGAGCTATATATAAATATGTTGGATTAATTCACTTAGGTAATAAATATGTCTTGGCATTTCGTTTTTTTTAACTGACAACTTAAAGTAAATGTAGAAAGACCTAATTAGAATATTGGCTGACGATAAACTGGTATCCTTACCTTTGGGGGCAATTAATGAAAGACTGATTCCGAAATACTAAACCCTTACTTGGGTGAATACACCTTGCTTTACTTGGTACGTGATATAATCAGTTTTATAATTATATGCCAACAGGTGAACCACATCGACCTGGCTCCGAACTTTACCGGCACCATCATGTCCATTGGCAACACCCTGATGAATTCCTTCGTGCTGCTGATCCCAGTCCTCGTGTCTAATATAGTCACTGATGTGGTTTGTAACTTTGTAAATTTTATGTGAAAATTTTGAAGATGTAGTTGGTAATGGATGGTGTCAAAGTGATGAAATTCTGGCTTGGAATTCTACCTGCATGTGTAGGGTTTGAGATACATACATATATTTCATACTATAACAATGAAGGAAACCTGCATACCATAGCGATTTTTATATATTATTATGTATGGGATGTTAACAATACAATACATATACATATTTTGGTTTATTAGGTTTTTATGATTATATAAACATTAAGCGTTTATAGCCTTTTAATGTATTATAATGTAAAAATATATATAGTTAATTAGAAAGATTGCCAGCGATATTTTGATTGTTTATAAAGAGACTTCCAAGCAAAATTTGTCGGCATGTTATGATCGAGGTAACAGTACAATACAAAGGTTTGAAACTATATTTAACGTTTTAGAAACAACGAAAAAAGAAAAAAAATGCATCATTCGTATTTATCTTTCATAGTCCGATGAAGTAACTAATGAAAGAACAATAGACCAATCGTGCTTAATGGCTTCAGTGCTGACATTTTATACATTTTTTCCAATCTTTTATTTCCAAGCAAACTGGATGGCAAAAAACAAGTTCATCGCTGCGCGCTCCTCATTTTTTTAATACTGGTCAAAGACAAAAGGAGGCAGAAAACAAAAGGTCCCATTGAGTGGAACGCAGGCCATTGTCTCTCCTGAGGGAAATAATCTTGATTGATCCCTGTATCCTGAATACATCCGTGCGTTGCAAAATCTCAACAAAAGCCTGTGTATTATAGTTTTGTATGGCGCAATCATTGTACTGAACAAAGATGTGATTTTTGTGCAGACAACGAGTGAACGAATTTCGAATATTTTTAGACCTGAAGTCTATTGGGATTTCCTGGCATTGTGTTTAGTTGTTGGGTGTATGATTGCCTCAGTGCCGCTATTCGTACTTTTATTGTTTTATGGACTCTATATACTGTTATATTTATTGGGCACAATAAAGGATAAATACATGAAACGTGAACTATCGTAGGATGTGAGTGAGCGTTCAAATGTCTGATAAATGTGCTAGGGTCGTTAGTAATTGAATATCATTTATTACTATGGCTGAGAAATGTTGAAATTCAGTTTATATTTTTCTATCGGAGAGCTCTGTTAATAGCACAATAACCATACACACTAAAAACTTAATCAACTCAGCAGTATCCACCGATGTTTAGACGATAACAAATTATGCTAAAAAAATATGTAGTTACTACAACATCATCCCCAGAAATAACTATTATTCTTCAACATGTTCCAATCAAATGAAGTTAATAAGAATGGTCTATGCGTTCAATGTATAATTATCTCTTTTAACATCTATCCATTTTCTAGATCAATGAAAGAACCAATTAATTATTTTATTTCAGAGAAACCCTAATCAGTGGAGGATAATGTTTGGACTTGTGGCTGGTCTGGCAATAGTCTGTAATGCTATATTTGTGATTTTCGTGAGCACTGAGAGACAACCGTGGGATAGTGATGGTAATTGTTTTTTCCAATTTAATTTGTACGATGCAAGATATAATCTTATTTTATACGCTTCAAATTACAATTTTTCACGTGCATTATGATAAAACTTAATGGATTTTAATCTTTATTTTCAATTTTAACAGATATGTACGAACTCGTATTTATGAGACTTGAAATAGCTAAGTGCAGTCACTGGTACTTACTTTTTTTTTAATTGTTACTAATGGTGAGACGAGCATGCTATTCGTCTGATGGTAAGCGATATGACCGCTCTTGGACAGTAGCGAAACTAAACAGTACCACGAAATAAAGCTACGCTTGGTATTCCACTGCGCTCTCATCCTGATATTAATATATTTGTGTTTACTCCCCAGATTGCAGTACGTCAAATGAAAAGGATTGTGACGAGACGAAGGAAGCAGTAAAATAATGTATTATATTTAATATATTTCAAATTTCATTTGTATTTTTGTACTTTTGAGCTTAAATTAGTTTTGTAGAAAATAAATATCCCACCAAAAACATTTTCATGTACAATGCTGCCAAGACGAGACCATATGACTCGCACTGCCAAAAAGTTATCAGATCTCACGTTGAGCCAAGATTCTAATTCTTGACGCCCTAACACTACAAGACCTGACTTCACAAACTTTATACCTTAGGTAAAATGTGCAGTTTAGGCATTTCGCAACATTTACGTAGGAGTAAGGTGAAAATTTTATCACCGCTTATTGGCAACATTTTATATGAAAATGTTTAACTAGTATAATCTAAACCCAAGTTATAAGGATTAAAAAAATACCACATACTGGTTTGAGAACACGTGGGTAGTACCCATGCGCTTCATTTGTTTCGCCTTGGCGGAAGCACTACCGTGCCCCATATATACCGACTTGATTGTTTTGATTATTGTAATTAATCATACTAGAGGTCGCCCAATGGTCGAAATTCGACCACTCAATATACATTATTTAAATATAATATTTAAACATTATTCAGGTTCTACTGTCGAAAACTAAACTACTATAACCACAGATTTAACCAAGACTGTTATTTGCCAATTTCTTTTTTAAACGAATTATATGAAATTAAAAAGACGTAAAATAAAGAATACTTATTTAAACAAATAGCGGCCCGACCCAGCTTCGCCTGAGTGCATATATTTTTTGATTTCACTCCACACCAAATACATGTTATTTTTCGTATAAACTCTTGTATACTTAAACTTGACGTAGCTATCCTATTGTTCGACTCAATCCCGTCTCATCCGTCTGTTCAGTCTCTTCCCGATCCGTCCCGTCCTTTCTCTTTATCATCCATACCGTCTTATAACGTGCGTTTACATTTCGTCCTATCAAATCTTTCAGCTATCCCAGCCTTCTCCCGTAACTTCCACTCTATTACCTATATCCCGTCTCTCCATATACAAAAAGATTGCCTTATGAATTTTTGACAATAAAAACTTTAGCGATTTAGATTGTCCATCAAATATTCTTTGCCTTATTTCAGCCCCACAATGCTTTTTGTTAGTAATTGAGTTAAAATATAAATTTTCATAGAAATAAATTCAGTGGTTTCGATTTTCTTTGACATAATATTTCAACCCTTTTTCACTCTCTTTAGGTATAATATAACCTATCCCATTCCGATACGATATACATTTCTATCAGTGAATTATAGCGAAGGAAAGGCCACTGTAAAAATTCGTGAAAAAAATTACATTCCATCTTGAAAAGGAGTAAGCATAACTTCTTGCGTGTGAACATTATTTATTTCATTGTCTCTATTTAAGTAGCTTGATATATTCTCCTTAGTTTACACCACAGTTTACACAAAATAAATTTCTGAACGCATGCATAAATATTTGACAACCAATTTAAATGACAATCACTTTTCATTACTGTCATTAATTTACATCTTTAAAATTTAAAATACGCCATTAATCTAATATTGCGGATATATGTTGTCGATTCGAACCCTTTATTTAAATACGTTATTTAATTTGAGGGATGAGTTTACCGTATCAACGGTATGAACATTAAATGTTTGACAAACACAATAGAAACAATTTGACCACAGAGTATGTGTGTGTGAAATGCATGGCAGTGTGTGTAATGTTTTATTTTTTGATTTAATGTACTTTATAAGCATTATTATTGAAAAATATTAGCATTCTCCACTTCTCCTACACATAAAATATAAGTGTGCCAAATTTTATGCTCCTGCGTCCGCGCAATTTTCGTAAAAAGGGATCCAAAGTTTTTGCATCACGTATTAATATATAGATTTGTGACCTCTGACAGGATCGAATCATAAAATCACTTAATGTGTAGTCGGTATAGTTAACTTGTTAAAGAATGCACAAAAATAAAGAAATAAAGATTTTTAAAACATTATTGCTTTTATTTCTTGACCTCTTAACTTTCATGAAGTTGTTTTTATTTACAGAATGTCTACGAAAAACAGTTTTACAAATATTTATCTTAAAGAAAGCTCACAAACTACCTCCAGAATCTTTCTTCTTTATACCATAAAAATCAGTTCCAGTTCATCAGTTAAAAAGGCAGTTAGAAAAACATTAAGATCTAGTATGCAAGAACCAATTACACAAATATTCCACTTTACACAAATATTATAATATATAATTTTATTATTGTTTTAATTAATTCGTGGCTAGGGTGTATCTTCATTCGTGTAAGCTTAAGTCCTTGTGAATCCTTTATTAAATCGTTATTATTATTAATAGAGTCTTAATGGGATAAACACTGGCAAGCAAAGTGTGGGACGCCTGCCTCCAAGGTGGACGGACGACCTGGCTAAAGTTGCAGTAAGTTCAGCAGTGGACTTCCTGTGTCTGAAGAGAAGAAGAGAATCTAATGGAAAAAATATCTGATTTTATAAGTGAGAGAGGAGGGGAGAGAAGGTTTTCAAAATGGCCAAAAGAAAAGACCCATGTGCAATTCTATATTATAGCTACGTGACGCACCAATAGTAGTGATATGTTTAAATTTGGGTACGACATTGTGACTGCACTGCACCTGCCGGTAAGCACAAATGCCGTCCAGACATACTATCGAATGATATTAGGCGGCGACCTTCTGCCATTCGAATTATGCCGGACTACGAAGGGGCCTCTTTAGGCTGCGGCGAAAGGGCCTAGGATTATAGGAAGGAGGGAATACGTTTAACGGAAAACCATTTCACAACTTGACGGTAGTAGTGACTAGCGAAAATAAGAATTAGCTATCCTTTTGATTCGCGCCAAAATGGCTTCGACCATCAAGCTATGGCTTTGCATGCCAACGCGTGGTTCTTTTAGACGACCCAAAGACTTGTGAAATAGATGACTGATCTCATGATCACATGAGATCAGTCATCATATCAATAAAGCCTTTATATCAATAAAGGCTCATTTAATCAGAGGCATAACAAAATAAGAGACCTATGTATCTATGAACTGATGATGATAGTTATGAAAGAATACAAAAGATACTACTAAAAATAGTTTAAAACGTAGTATAGGATAAAAAATAATCAGATGTCACGCGCAAGTTATATAGACAAAAGACGTTTATTTTCTGCAGTTCATAGAATTACAGTGAATTTGATAAGCACACTGACGCTACCGATATACTATATCAGTATGGCACGTGCATAGCCTACGCTTGAAAGTATTACTAAGCCACACCAGGGTGGTGGACTTACTATTGCAATTCTTTTCGATGCATATTTGATTCAATTTTCTTCCTGATGTTTCGGAGACTACTGCTTTCCGTTTACGAACCTGTCTGAGGTGTACTTATGGAGAACTGTGTAGTTTTTCATGTCATTTCTCAGATTTATGATAAATGACCAAAGTCAACCAGAGATTTGAATGATTAGTTTTTATTTTGTTTTTGATTTGTGGTTTATCTTATATATTTAATTATTTGGTTGTGATGTGAAATAAATTCCTATAGTAATTATATCCTAAAGTATTGCATGCAAATAAGTCTCAGCATAGCTGTCCTAAACAAAAAAAAATAACACCTTTGTCACCTATGTACCACTATAAAATATTTAGAATTTGAACTCTTTAAAGTCACCGAACAGTCACATACATAGTCCTGATGCTACATTAAGAACAATCAAGTCTTCTGTCGTAGGTACCAGAAACATCCTATGAATATTGCTTCTACAAGCTTTCCACTGGAGGAACTTCGGCGTGTTCTTTGTGAGGTCCCGGAGTTTCTCCAAAATGCCGATGAAGCAACGTAGGGTTTTTAGTCGGTAAAAATTCGGCATACCCGCTTAGTGGGAAATCCAAGCGGATTTTCCACATGAGAAACTTTTTCAGTCATGTACGAGTACATCTAGATACGAAAGAATTATTTGTGGGCCTCACAAACATTTGTCTCGGTGCTGGGATCGAACCCGCTACCTCTAGTTTTATAGCGGGTGTCTAACCAACTGCTCCGCGGAAGCTTTCCCTGGTAGAAAAGTTATTCCCAAAGGACATGTATTCATTGATTTAGGGTGACAATTGCAATTATATTAAGATACTGATGCCAATTTTCTTTTACGTCGAAGTCTAGAAACTGTTTTGAATCAGGATTGACAATCAAGTAGTGTATTTATTTAGTTTTAACCAGGTACCAATTATTTATTTATAAAAACAATATTTTTAAATATAATAGCCTGGCAAAAAGGAATATTTATTCAGGCAGAAAAAAACAAAACGATAGATTAGTCAACCATGTGACCAATCTAACTAGAAATAATAGAGGAGATCGACGTAAAGCTACAGCTTTGTTGTTGCTTTTGGTTCGGTGAGGGAGATTGCCGGATGCCCAAAACCACTTTCCTCTTCCCATCCTTTTTCTACTACATTTTATTTTTTTAAGAACCATAGCATCCTTATACTCAAGGGTTAAAATTATTTAGGAAAAAATATAGATTTACCAGCTAAACATAATGGTATTTTAAAAATAATTGTAGCGTTTTTTTTATGCATAATTTTTAGTTAATTTGTGTTTGTAGTCACTAAAACTACTATCCGGCTTCGTTTTCGGTCCCAGTCTTGATATATAGATTGTATGATAGTAAGTTCAACGCCGTCCAGACAAACAATCACTAGACATAGTATACTTTAAACGACCTCCAAAAACAATTACGTAGTTAGTTCTATTTATTGTCAGATAACAGTGATACTTTTGTATACAACAAATCATTTGATATACCTGAAATGTAGTCAAAGAATATGCAAATGTACTGGGGGCTTTCGATGCTTATTGGGTACTAGCGGTCGGGCCCGGCTCCGCCCGGGTGCATACACGTTTTAAAATAGCGGTCAAAATGTTTAATTCTGACTATCAGTTTAGAATATCGACCAATCGGACCACGAAAAACGAACAAAATTTCCTCGTATTTGCTAGAAATATCCCTACTGCTTTCCTTCTTTAGGTCATAGCGTAATGATATATAACCTATAGCCTTCCTTAATAAATGGACTACCCAACACTGAAAGAATCATTCAAATCGGACCAGTAGTTCCAGAGATTATCGCGTTCAAACAAACAAACTCTGCAGCTTTATAATATTAGTATAGATTAATTAAAATTCACTTGGTTATTTCTTTTTTCTTCTTCTAAAAAAGATGGTTCTAGTACCAGACAAGGCTGCCAACATGTTCACGGTGGTAGCGTGCTCAAATTCCAGGTCAAACCTCTGACTTCTCAGAGTAATGTTTGTATTGATAGACCATCACCACGTACTAAATTGTGAAGGAAAACGTCGTGAGAAAACCTGCATACCACAGCGATTTATACAATTTCTATGGTGTGCTAAGTTCGCTAGCCCGCAAAGTAGACCAGCATGGTACGTGGCCTAACCCGTCTCTATCGTACTCACGATTGTAGAGGAAAGCCGTGCCCTGCAGTGGGACGAATATGGATTGATACGGATACAGTTTTAGTGTATGTATGAGTACACCAGCTGTGATGAATAGCAATTGCATTTATCGAACGAAACTATACATTAAAACAGTGAATTGACTTAAGTTTTATATGAGATAATACCATCGATCAAATGACCCATTGGTACTGCAGCTTTAACGTACAGCATAGTCCTCCCATTTTAATTTACGCTGGTTATAAATTTTCGTAATAACAGATGTGAGAATTATCGCATCTGCATAAATTTACTCTTTAGGTAAGCAAAGGAAAAGTTTATAATAAAATCTGCACTGAGCAATTAATAGTGAACAGTCGTGACTCCAATATGAAAAGTGATAATCATAGTTGTGACGAAAAGAGGAGTGGTGATGACGACAAGGAATTCCGAGGTGATTATAAGTTACATTATTATTTATTACAATAACATTGTAAAACGAGACATAACATTCAATAAGGAACATTCATTGTATGGTATTAGAGTACGCAGTTTTTTTTTTTCTATGTATGGCGAGACGGGTAAGCCATTCACCCGATGGTAAGCCATACCACTGCTCATGATCAGTAACCAAACAACGACTCGAATTACAAAGCAATGCTTGGCATTCTAGTAGTTACTCTGGCTACAATATCCTTCAATCCGAAACACAGCAGTGCATTTACACTGTTGATTGGCGGGAGAAATAGACATTGCGGTGGTACCTACTCTCACATATGACAGACTTACCACCAGTAATTACTGTTTTTTTGTCAGGAGGGAAGCTATTAATCTGTTTTGGTACTCTGATGGAGGCTGAAAGGGATATGCTGGTGCTAATGACCTAGCATGCCACGTTGAGAATATTTTAGGTGTATATGTAAAATCCACATATCTCTACTAAGCCGGCATATTAATATGTGTAGATAAGAGTTTTATTTCAATTTACTTTTTGAAGATTTTTGTTTAACTACGTATTAATTATACTAATGTTTATTTGTTATCCATTTATTGAAGTTTCGGTAAATATAATGTCAGTTTATTTATCGAAATAGGGTGTGATATTGTGATGTAACGCGATTCATGATTAAATAGAGGCATTAGTAGGTAGTGACTGTTAAAAAGGATATCGTTAAAATATATTTTATACAGTTATTTTATAATAATCAAATTTGATTTCAGGATTATACTCTTAAGTCTTTATCCTAAGAGGGTATCAATTTGGCTGCAGTTTTCCAAATATTGACCATGTCAATAACGAACGAATCGAACGAATGATCGAATGATTCATTGTGCGTTGAGGTCAAAAAGAATCAAGGATATTGATTTTGGGCAATAACTGAGACCTTCCTCAAACCGTGCAACGCTATGTTTCCATCTTTGTATTAGAAAGCTTCTCAGTAAAAACAGAAAATATGAAATTGCAATGTAAAAAATGCCTTATGAATATATCTTTGTAGTATTGGATCCAAACTATATTTCCTGATTAAACCAATTGGCAGCCATTACCATTATGGCATTGTTCCAATTTCCCAGTTATGGCAGTAATAGTGTAATACATTTTATGCCGTGATATTTTATTTTGAATGTTAGTATTGTGTGTCCTTGCCAACTTAATTTCAGCTGTATTCGAGTCGAAACTTCTAAAGTAATTAACATAACTTCAATTGGCTGCTTTCAAACATAACTATTGAATAATTAATTGGCCATTATTTATTAAAGTATTAATTTGTATCTGTATCAGCCCATATACGTCCCACTGCAGGGCACGGGCCTACTCTACAATCGACAGTACGATTGAGAGTGGTTAGGCCATATAGTCCACCACGCTGCTTAAATTATTAATACTTACATCAAATCAAATTATTACAGAATATTTTAAGACTATTTCATGTAAAACTTCTACATCGGTTTAATGCGGGTTAATTTACTTAAGTTTCAATTCTAGTGAAGAAATTTCAGCTATGCGGGTTTCTTGAATGTATGGTTAAGCGCTCTCCTCTTCTACTGTCACATATTTTGTACGGAATTAAGCTTGGTTAACATGGGGTGGCATAAGAGGCACCTTTGTCTATTCCCTTAATGTTACACATATGACCTTATTTATGCATATACAGGGTATATCGTGACTGCTACCGCAAACGAAGCCGGGTGATAGTTTTAGTTACTACAAATACAACGCAACTAAAAATTTCGCAAAGAAACGTGACAATTTTTTTTATCATTTTTTAAATACGGTCATTTTTGGGTTGTAAATCAATATTTTTTGCTAAAATAATAATTTAAACTCTTTTATACCTTAGAGTCTTTATAACTAAAAGGCTATACATTATTATTTTAGGAAAAAAAATACATTTAACAACCAAACACGAGCATATGAAAAAAAAAACGTCGCCTTTTTCTGCAACATTTTCTGTTGCCTTTTGTGTCTGAAGTTGATTAAACTACCATCCGGCTTCGTTTTCAGTAGCAGTCTTGATATATCCTGTATGTATGTATATATATATTTTTCTTTTTAGTGTCAGCCTGGGGCTACAGACATCAGCAATGTCTCATCCTGTTCTTTGGACTGACCATCGCATACAGTATGAGAGCCTGTATGGGAGTATCTCTAGTAGCTATGACAGTTAGTGATTATCAAACGCATGAGCATGTTCCACTCAATAATGGTACTAAAGCCAGGCATGTGGCTGAAGAGGATATTAAATTGGAAGGCATTTTTAATTCGTTGATGTTGAGTCCTCCGGTAAGTTACATTCATACTTTTTTATCTATCAAAGCTTTTAACTTTATTTCTATACTTTTAAGACTTATTTCCGAAGAATTAATGAGTTTCATTGCTTTTGGTGATTAATCATTATCGTGCATCTATTTATCTTATATTAATGCTGAATTATTGGAGTTATAAATAAATAAATAACACCCAACAGTCACATACATAGTCCTAACCCCACACTAAGATCGAGTCTTGTGTCGTGGGTATTAGGAACTACGAGAGACTTTTCGGTCTCACAAACACCCAGACCCGGAAGAAATATTTGCGGGCCACACAAACATTTCTCTCGGTGCGGGGATCGAACCCGCGGCCTCTCGTTTCACAGGCGGCGTCTAACCAACTGCGCCATGGAGGCTGTCAAGTTGCTTTCTTGTGGGTTTTACAAAGACCTTATTACCTATATTGATGAGTAAATAAAGACGTGTTATTCCATTTCAGTACCCAAAATTCAAATGGAGCAAGCAGATCCAGGACACCGTGATAGCCTCCTTCGTTTGGGGCTACATGGTACTGCAGATCCCGGCGGGACAACTGGCTCATAGGTTTGGAGCCAGGTACCTTCTCATTGGAGCCATGACTATCAACTGCGTGGCCTCTATATTCCTACCTTTGGGAGCTTATTACGTAAGTCATAGACTGATATTTAAAACACTGTTCCTTAGGCTTGTCATATCTACATAGCATTAATCTTAGTGAGGGCATATTGGGTGTATTTGTTAACAGTTACATATATGTTTATGTACATATAATTATTAATCCATATCATCAAGAGACAAGGTCGTGCGATCTAATAAGATTTCAATAATGGCTTCCCTAGCATAGGTATATACGGGGCTATTTATAAGTTACTGCAGTAGAAGTGTGTATTTATTATGTATATCAACACATTTATAATTCACAGGGCGGCTGGATCTGTATAGTTATAGTTAGAATAATGCAAGGCCTAAGTCAAGCGTGTATCGTTCCTGGTATACATACTTTCTTTGGGAAATGGGCACCGCTTAACGAACGTGGAAGATTGACAGCTTTGACTTATGGTGGTAAGCACTTCATAAAATATTGATTGATTCATAAGAGTTGCACATATTTCTTGTCTTTTGGAAATTTGCTATAAAATACACCAACATCATAAGAATCAAACAACCTATTTATATTGAAGAAATTACTTCATTTGATCTTTATAATTTCGTCTTTATCATTTCCATCATCTACCAGAAAAAAAATTTCCGCATATTGTTTACTGCGCTTTAAAACGTCACTATTTTTTCCAGGACAAGCACTTGGAACAGTTCTTGGTCTTCCTTTGACCGGATTCATAGCATCATCTCCGTTAGGGTGGCCTGGTCTGTTTAGATTCTACGGAATAATGTCCGGGATTATAGCTCTTCTGTATTGGAAGTTTACTGCCGACACGCCAGCCAAGCATCCAAAAATATCTGTAGGCGAAAGGCAATACATAGAGGAAGGACTTGGACAGAAAGGACAAGAAAATGTAAGCAAAACATATTTTTACAGGTTTTTTTTATCAGCCCGTACATCTCCCACTGCAGGGCACGGACCTACTGTACAATCGAGATATCGATAGAGAGAGTAGTTAGGCCATATAGTTCAGAACGTTGGCCAAGTGCGGGTTGGCACGTGAATAAAGTTTCTCTTAATTAAAAGAAATATTATGTTAGATAACTAGACCATCGTCCGGATAGCAAGCAGAACTGCTAGGATTGGATAAAAATGAATAACGGAACCGGTTTTGTTCATTAAAATAATGGGAATATTTCAAATGAAAACTTTATTAATACAAACAGTCTATTAAGATCTTCCAATATTATTTGTATCGTTATGTCAAACAATAACAATCTGCATTGTTGCTCTGTAATGTTTTACAATTAATTTACTAGTAGTTGTTTCCTTACAATTAACTTATATTTTTATCTTTTTAATGTACTTACAGAAACGACTGCCAATACCCTGGGCCAGGATATTCCGAAGTCCTGGAGTGTATGCTATCATTGTCGCTCACACAGGTCATGCTTGGAGCAACCTGATGCTCTACTCTGAAATACCAGCTTTCATGGACAAAGTCATGGGAGTGAATATCAAAGCGGTGAGGATTACGATAAAGAGTTTGAATAATACTAACATACTACTTGATGCTTGTAAATAAGTATCTGAAATAGAAAGGATTTGTTATCATCAATGATTTTTTTCCGACTGAGGATAATTCCTCACTGAATTATGAATCATTAAGCACTGAAAAATAGTGTAAACTGAAAATAAGAAAATGTCATCCTGACTTATGATCGATTTTTTGTTTTGTTCTTACTTACTATTCATTTTTCTCCCGTCAAACAGCAGTGTAAATGTACTGTTGTGTTTCGGATTGAAGGACATTGTAGCCAGAGGAACTACTGGACATATTGAGATTTATCGTCTTATGTCTCAGGGTGGCGAGCGCAGTGGAATGCCAAGCATTGCTTTGTAAGTCAAGGTGCTGTTTGGTTTTGATACTGTTTATGAGCGGTCGTATCGTTTACCATCAGACGAATGGCATGTTCGTCTCGCCATTCATTGCAAATTAAAATAAAAAAAAACTTAGCTACATTGTGTTTCTATAACGACGAACTTTGTTTTGTATAGAATGGTTTATTATCTGCACTCCCGTTCTTCGTGATGTGGTTCGCCAACTTCTTCTTTAGCTGGTGGACTGATATGCTTATCGTCAAGGGAACTCTCAGCGTCACCAACACAAGAAAACTTGCCAATATACTAGGTAAGGTATTATTACTGCATTGGATTTTATTCCAATCCTATACTTGATAGAACATTGTGTATAATGGAAAAAAGTTAGCTATAAGTTCTTTGTAGTATGTGCTTTACTTACTGTCGCTTTGGCTTGATTAACATCTCTTTAAATAAAAATAAAAATATTCTTTATTCAAGTAATCTTTTGCCACTCTAAACTCGTAGCTATAAAGAAGAAACGGTACAAGAAACTATCAGCAACACAGCTGAATCCACATTATTTCTGATACAAAGCATTGGCTCACTAATTTTTTACTTCTTTTAGGCTTCGTTCCAGTCGGCATAGGATTAATCATCTTAGCTTATGTGCCCAAAAATATATACGTGGTTGAAACTATGCTGGTGATTATATGCACCATGTCGGTCGCAAGCCATATGGGATTCCAGGTAATAAAATAACTTCTCTGTATTCTGCCCGCCTTCATCCTTCTTAAACATTATTTAAATAAATAACACTCAACAGTCACATACAAAGTCCTGACCCCACAATAAGATCGAGTTATGTGTCGTGGATATCAGGAACTACGAGAGACTTTTCGGTCTCACAAACACCCAGACCCGAAGGAAATATTTGTGGGCCACACAAACGTGTCTTTCGATGCGGGAATCGAACCCGTGGCCTCTCGTTTCATAGGCGGCGTCTAACCGACTGCGCCACGGAAGCTGTCAAATTAATTATTATTTGCCGATAACTCAACAACAACTTTCCCTTAACGGAGGAGACTCAGCTGCAAGTTGGACCCTTGCAACGGCCGGTATAACGTCAAGTACAAGAGAAAAATAATAAACATCATAAAGAGAACCTCAAAAGCTGAAAATTAGAAATATCAAATTTACGAAATTTCAGCGATTCAATCTTCTATAAAGTATTAGTTTTTTTATCCCCGTTCAAAAGACGAGTACAAAAAATTAAATTACTATTTCGTATTAATTTATTTTTTCCGAGAATACCTACCTCAAACAAGATTTTTCAATCCCGTTTCTTTTTAGGTGAATCATATTGACATAGCTCCGAACTTCGCTGGAACATTGATGAGTTTGAGTAATTTCGTGGCAAACATGATAAGTTCGCTCGCGCCAATCGTTGCTGGGATTATTCTAACTGATGTGGTAAGTTGAGTTGTGTTAACAAATTATATTCCGCAAAATGATAGTGCTTAAGCTACACAGTCATCATGGACTAATTTAGAAATGAACTGATTAGAAGAGTTTCATCACTGTCTGATAGAAAATTATTCAACTTTGGAATCTTATAATTTTTATTACCTTAGTTTATCTCTGCTTTAATGCTGTCACTATGAAACTACAATATATCTGATTTTAAGTACGCTGAAAAAGTCGCTATCCAGAGAATACAAATATTCGATCAATGGGAATTAATTTTTCTATGCTACCAAGTATTTATTAAGTTTTATTGTTTCAGTCAAGCGAATATCTGTGGAGGCAAGTGTTCTTCGTGACGGCTGGTTTTAACTTCTTAGCGAGTGTCTTCTACGCAATATTTGGAACTGGCGAAAAAGCTGAATGGAATGATCCGATCAATGACAAACTACATGTTGAAGAAGGAATACCAATGGTGAAGAAAATGTCCAAATAATAAATAGTTTCTGACAAAATTACATAGAAAATGTGAAGTGATATTGAAGGCGATTTTAATACTTTTGCTATTATAATTTTTCGCCTACAAAAGGTTTAACATTCATATTACTTGCTTATTTTACCGGTGTTAATTGATCTATTGGATATGGAATGGCCTATCACACCAGTTCTTGCCAATCCACAGCCAGAAAAAAAACATTAATCTTTTCAAATTTACCTATATATTGTTATTAAAATATCATTTGCTCGAACTGTGGAGAAAATCTCAAGAATAACCAAGGTATTGTGAGTGTACCAACCGAGTTAGGCAAGCGTGGTAGACTAAGGGACTACTCCTGAACGAGTTGCTTTCAGATAGGCAGCTGGTCGTAAAATTATAAGGTAATTTCTCCAATATGGTTGAAAGATCATTTTTCCCTCATTATTAATAAGATCGCAATAAGGACAGGGAGAAGAATGTTAGTTAAATGGATTATGTTGCAACCTCTGATTTTATATAAAGTGATTTTAAAAATAATTTTCTAAATGTTTTCCGGCATGAGGGAGGGAAAGGGAAGAATTACTAATCTTATTATAATGAGGTTGTTTCTAGTCGAAGGAGTTAGATTAGTATAAGGCTTTTAGATATTTAGATATAATTCATATATCTGTTCCCATTCTATTTAATTTGTCATTTCCAATTCAATAAATATTTTCTTATAAACTGTTGGTTTGTAAGAAATAAGGTTCATTAATTAACATTTTAGATTCAATTGTATGCGGTTTATTAATCGAGAGCTTTATTTTACGTAACTCACTTTATTTGTTTATTATATTCGTTTACGAGTATGTTTTCGGGACGTCACTTCTGTTTTTTTCTGAAAATCAGTGATTTGTAATATTTTGTGACTCAGAGCTATAACTAAATTACTTGTTCTTAGGATTTAGATCATACCACAGCGCTTATACTTATAAATAGCATCCAGTTGTCGCGAAGGAGTTGTGCATAATAGTACATTTATGTTATAAGTAGTTTTTGTTTTGTATCTCTCTTTTACTTATATTTTAAAAATGTAACCTATTAATTATTGTGATAATAAATAATTTATACTTCTTCTTCTTTTTATTGTAATAAAATTAATCGGATTACTTTATTTTTCTCCACTGACTTGTATGCTTATATCCCCGATCTGATGCTGTCGTTTCTACCTCCTCGAGCAAAAACACTTTTCTGTAGCGTCTCTTCCAATGAAAGAGATTACCAGAAAAAAGTATCTGCTGTCATCATTATAATTAGGCACTCGCAACTAGCAATATATGTATGTAAAACACCACTATGTTCTCACAGACAAACCAAGCAATGAGTTTTGTCAATTGTGTTTTTTGTTATTTCTTAAATATTAAAATTATAATCAACGAAAAAAGAGACATAACTATTCCTACACCCAACTCCGTTTTCTATCTTTTTTTGTATACTGTCACTGCATAATCACTGCATCTGATTGCATGCGCAAATGACGTCCAGGCATAGTATCGAATGGCATCAGACGGCAGTGAAACAGTTTTATTTCAATGTGTAACATTCGCGTAAATCTAAGGAACTATTATTTTTACAAATCAATTCCTATATATCTTTCTTTTTATATGTATAATGTAATAAATATTTAATACATCATTTTAATAAAGATCTAGTCTTATGATACTAATAAGTCCTATATGCATTAATAAAATTCCAGTGAAATAAAATAAATTATTGCATCCAACAGTCACAGACACATAGTCACCCCACTTTAAGGTACCAGTTCTGTGTCGTAGGTATCAAAAACTACAAGAGACTTTTTGCTCTCACAAACACCTAAACTCGACACAAAATATATCTGTGGATCGCGTGCTGGTGCAAGGATCGAATCCGCAAATAAATATGATTAAATTGCTGGAGGTTTGACACAAACTATGATGGATCGCTCGCCATAGAGAAAAACAGGTGTGTCGTAATCGGGTTCAGCCTGTTATATCCGGTTTTGACCAGCTCGGAACAAGATAATCATCTTGCGGATGGATATTCTTCGCAAATTGCATTCCATTTAAGGAACACCTCAGTCAGAAAATTTGTTTTGTGTTACATTTTGAGAACTTAATGTAATCAGAACATAAATCGTTTTTCCTATTTTCAAGACCAACAAGGATTATTGGATCAAAAGTTTCCGCCATAGAATTTCTATTAACGCCGGGAGAGCTGTTGGTTTTAGTCGGATCTAAGAAAACCCACAGAATACCTGCAGAAATGATAATCAAATACATCGGAAACGACTACGTAGTTATTCTGTTTGCCATAAGATAACATTCATACCTTGTATAACAAATAATTCAATTTGACGTCCTGTTGTTAGGTCAAAGAATATTTTAAATTATAAAGACTAGCATTGTTTTATATAGTCTAAATAATCTGTATATCTGTATCAGCCTAAATACGTCCCACTGCAGGGCATGGGCCTACTCTACAATTGCGAATTAGACTGAGAGTGGTTAGGCCATATAGTCCACCACGCTGGCCTAGTGCGGGTTGGCGGACTTACATACCATAGAAATCGCTATGGTGTGCAGGTTTCCTCACGATGTTTTCCTTCACCGTTATAGTTTGTGGTGATTGACTATCAATACACACATGACTCCGAAAAGTCAGAGGTGTGTCCTGGGATTCGAACCCGCCACCACCGTGAACATGTTGGCAGCCGCGTCTGGTCCGTTTACCAGCAGGCCACCACGCACTAGTCTAAATAAATGTTGTAATAAATTAAATTTACCACAAGTAAAGCTTTAAGATAGTGCTAGTGTATTTGTATTCGCCTGGATATGGTCTTTCGTACACAGCGGAAATGAACCCGCCATATGAACCAATGTACGCGTGTCGAGTTTTGAATTAATCGTTCGTAATTTTTTTCTCACTGATGGTTACTCAATTTGAATGGCACATAATTTATACATATACATATATTATTTATACATATATTACACCTAACATTATAAATTTCAATCACTTAGTTTTGCCAGTATAAAACATCTATGGGGATTCCTATCTACAATATTTTTGTACTCTGTAATTGAGCAAATAACATTCTAAGATAAAATAGCCGGATTATATAACAATTATTATTGTGCACTCGTGGTTTTAAAATGAAGAGTGAGAAGCAAAATTGTGCTGAAAAGGCGGAAACAGGTGACGAGGATAAATTTAAGGGTAATTACAAATTTTATGCAAAATTTTTATTCCTTATCTTTAGTCGGATTTTGATACCAGTTAATAGGAGAAAATCTACATGCTTAATGAAACTGAGAAATCTTGAAGATATTTAAAATAAAAACTAATAATTATGAATGACTTCCCCAAAATTAATTTTACTTTCCTATCATTATTTTATCACGTGAATAAGTTATATATAAAGGAACAATTCTGTATATTTCTATGGTTTGAATATTTGATCGTCACATGCAATATAATGACGAGGACAGAATAGTGGATAAAAAAATTACAAGTCACTAACGTACCATTTTTTTTTATTTATTTTTTTATTGCTATGAATTGCGAGACGAGCATGTCGTTCCCCTGATGGTAAGCGATACGACCGCTCATGAACAGTAGCAAAACCAAAAACACCTTGAATTACAAAGCAATGCTTGGCATTCCACTGCGCTCGCCATCCTGAGACATAAGATGTTAAGTCTCAATATGTCCAGTAGTTACTCTGGCTACAATGCCCTTCAACCCGAAACACAACAGTACGTTTACACTGTTGTTTGACGGGAGAAATAGACAATGCGGTGGTACCCACCCAGATGGCCTCTCACATATGAGAGACCTACCGCCAGTAAAATATTATATATTATTATAGTATTTTCCAAACCCGTCGCTTTAAAATAAATCTGGTGATTTATTAATTTGTTTCTGAATTGGTGAGAGGTACATCCGTAATTGTTCGCAAGTCTGCATGAATTGATTCGCAAATCAGCAAGCATACCACTTATAAAAATATACTTTCTCTTTTTAGTTTCATCATGGGGCTGCCGTCATCAGCAATGCCTCGTCCTATTCTTGGTCCTCACCATAGCCTACAGCATGAGGTCATGTATGGGCGTATCTCTTGTTGCTATGACAGTCCACGACTACCAAGTTAAAGACAATGTTTTGGACATCAACGGCACTGTAGGAAACATCACTCATGAGGACTTTAAGCTGGAAGGCGTTCTTAATGTTTTGATGTTGAGTCCTCCGGTACGTTTTATAATACAATGTATTTTTTCTACTTGCCTTTATCTTCTAATTATTATGTTGCCAAGCTGATAAATTCTTTGCTTTATGATTTCACGACCGGCCGCCTGATTGTCATCAACTCTTTTAGAAAAAGATCTTTCGGTCTACCAGGCCGGCCTAATGCAATTAGTAAACTACACATTCTTTTGAAGTTAGTATTCGGAACTTACAAGTTTGTAGATATCCGCACAACGTTTTTCCTCACCATTAACGTAAGCGTTAATAAACTACATCTACAAATAGTCAGAGGTTTAATTTTACGTCTCCTAGTTTAGTAATCGGATCTATAATAAGCCGGCGTGGTAAACATAGCTTGAAACCATTCAGTCATTAAAACCTACTATTATCGACCAGAATGTTTTACAAGGACATGTATCTAAGTTCATCAATGGTCATGCTATATTTAAAAGTGAATACAATGCTAATGACTACTAATTCATGATTTTAGTATCCAAAATTCAAATGGAGCAAGCAGACTCAAGACGCCGTAATAGCCTCATTCCTTTGGGGCTACATGGTGCTTCAGGTGCCAGCTGGACAACTGGCTCATAGATTCGGAGCCAGATATCTACTCATCGGAGCCATGGCGATCAACTGCATTGCGTCAATACTGCTGCCTCTCGCGGCATACTATGTAAGTTGCGGTGCTTTGATAAGATAACGTCACACGAGATAAATATCTAAATAGTACAAAGTGTATCTTCTGTATTTTTTTATGTGTTATGCAATCTTTTTATGGCATAAGAATGTGTAATGCACATA
The DNA here is from genome assembly GCA_030180105.1 of Hyles lineata. Classification (NCBI taxonomy): domain Eukaryota; kingdom Metazoa; phylum Arthropoda; class Insecta; order Lepidoptera; family Sphingidae; genus Hyles; species Hyles lineata. Next base: position 627,169 of record JARJEE010000030.1, read on the forward strand.
ATGCTAAGTGCATTGCAATCCAGCCAGAATAGCCAGCGAGATACGAAAATTCCTGTTGAATATTTTGATAACAATGTGCTTTAATTTACGAACGGGTTTACTGTGGTTATTTTCTAATATATGGATTTGATGATATGAAGAGATTAACCGTAGAAAACACAATAAATAAATATACCCAACAGTCACATACATTGCCCTGATCCCCACTAAGATCGAGTCTAGTTTCGTAGGTATTAAGAACTACGAAAGACTTCGGTCTCACAAACACCCAGACCCAAAACATAATAACATTAATATTGCAGGGCCGATGGATCTGTACAGTTATCGTCAGGATATTCCAAGGCTTGAGTCAAGCATGCATCGTTCCAAGCTTCCACACATTTTTTGGCAAATGGGCGCCGCTGAATGAACGTGGCCGACTGACAGCTCTCACTTACGGGGGTAAGTTTTAGACAATAAGGATGCGTTGCCATACTTTAAGTCTGGAACGATGTATAAACGAGCAGATAAAGAAATAAAAAGAAGAGCAAACTAAATTAACATAGACAAAAACACAACAATAACATATTAAAGTGACATGAAACTTTATAATAGTTTGTCTTTCAGGTCAAGCACTAGGAACAGTTTTAGGTCTTCCCATGACAGGATTCATAGCATCTTCCTTCCTAGGATGGCCCGGATTATTCAGAGTGTACGGCGTTCTCTCAGGTCTAATAGGTGTCGTGATTTGGTGGACTATCGCCGATACTCCAGCCAAACATTCCAAAATATCTGCTGCTGAAAGGAAATACATAGAAGACGGGCTGGGACAGAAAGAAGGATATGAAAATGTAAGTGAAGCCTTATTTGACATTGCCAGCCCACATGGCGCAGTTTGTTTGATGCCGGCTGTGAAGTCAGGGGCCGCCGGCACGATCCCCGCACCGAGAAAAATATTTGTGTGATCCACAAGTATTTGTTTCGCCTGTTTTTGACAAGTCTCTCGTAGTTCCTGATACCGGAGATAATAAAGCTGATTTTAAAGTCACGCTGACTGTCGGCGCTGACAGCTCAGCGCGTAGCTTACGGACGGGGATCAGCGCAGACAACTACGCGTTGTTTTAAAACGTTCCTTAGAAGCTCACACATTTCAACTGTCAGCTCGCGGTCAGCGTGACTCTAAAATCAGCCTGAAGTTCCATCATGTAATTTGCCAGAACGCGATGTCATGCGATAATGGCATACGAGTCTCGCCGAACTCTTCGAGTAAATAGGGCTTAAGGAACGTGGCAAAATTTCTATTTGTTAAGCTATACATAGAAGTTGATAGATGTAGGCTATTTCCATTAGATCACTGATGAAGGAAATCAGGTGTATTATCAGACCTGGTATTCCAATGACTGATGATAATGAAAATGATGCAAACACTACTAAAACAAAAATATAATAATAATAATATAAAATAGCGTGCATTGGAACTTACAATTTCCACTTCTCATTATTTACAGAAAAGGCTGCCAGTGCCATGGTCTAAAATTCTCCGTAGTTCAGGAATATACGCGATCATTGCAGCGCATATCGGCCACTCGTGGGGTCAGCTAATCCTTTACTCTGAAGTTCCAGCTTTCATGGACAAGGTCATGGGAATGAACATAAAAGCGGTGAGAAATTTATATGGCAACAATACAGGTTCCTCGACATAATTATAATTCAAGTATACCGCAGGAATTTGCGCCCGAAATGGCTATAGGTTCGCCCCTTATCACATCGTGGGACGGAACACAAGCGAAACGTGGGTGTACTGGTAGCTACCAGCACCTCTGCCTATCCCTTCTGGGAAAAAGGCGTGAGTATTTTATGTTTATACTATACATTATTTTTTCTATTACAATTTTTACGACTCACCGACCTTCAGCGATCGGTTCAATAAAATGTTTGCGGTTGTTGGTCCCAGCTTACAAGAATAGACGTGGCGGGTATGATGGGGAAACAGTCTCTTTTCTCAATAATCTAGATTATCGTTTGTTTACAGAATGGCTTGTTAACTGCGCTCCCTTTCATGGTGATGTGGTTTACTAACTTCTTCTACAGCTGGTGGACAGACATGCTCATCGTGAAAGGAACGTTCAGCGTCACCAATACACGGAAAATAGCTAATACGCTTGGTGAAGTATTTATTTATGATTTCCATAGTAGTAATGTAACATGATTTAGTTTCAAAATATTATCTGAATCTGCTTTTAGATTTTCTAACATTTTGCAAAGATTTTTCTTATTGTTATATTATACAACGTTGAATACTTTACACAAATCGTAGGTACCTATCGCAGAAATTTATTTTAGACCTACGATAATGTTTAATCTTTGCCATGAAAATGTATTACGTCTCTTAATAATACGTAACAGCCTTATGAAAAATATCAAATTGTCGAGATTCCTTATCATGTCACGTGACGTTTATAAAGATTAATATCGAACATCACTGTTCAATCTTTGACGTCATAACTCTGATTGACGTCATGATATTGTTTATTTACATCTAAAAATACGGATATATAACATTTGACATATTAATCAACCATTTTCTTGAAAATGTCAGGTCAAAAATACTTTTTATATTAGTTAAGATCTTATACAATTTATACGAAAGCCACGGAACAAGAAAGAAAATTGTTTTATCATAATCGTGTTCCTTTTCTTTTCTTTTTGTTTTCTTTTTGCGCAGCTTAGGACCTCCACCCACAAAGTGGTAAGACGATCTGCTAAAGGTCGCGAGACGGCGCTGGATACAGCCTACCTACAGGTCACTGTGAAAACCATGTGGGGAGGCCTATGTTCAGCAGTGGAATTCCTTTGGCTGATGGATCTATGAATAGATTCATTTTTCATTTTCTCGTAAAACCATTTTGCAAATTTATAAAATTAGATTTTCAGGGATCATTAATGTATATGTAGCACAATAATAATCATCTTAATCATCTAAATCATTAGCTCAAGATTCTATTACTAATTTAATCTATATTTTCAGGCAGTGTCCCCGTCGGTATAGGATTAGTCATATTAGCGTACGCCCCCAAAAATATTTACGTGGTGGAAACACTATTGGTGTTTATATGTGGTCTCTCCGTTGCCAGTCATATGGGATTCCAGGTACAATGTTTCATATTATTTAAGTGTTGCAATTTAATTAAAATTATCAATATATTTTATCTACAAGTAACCAAACATCGTCTTAATTTCTGAAATCTATGACACCCGCCGCGTAGCTATGAAGGGTCGAAAATTATGACTATGTGTCCATTACAGTGAGTTACATAACATTAATGATTTATTCCAAAGCACAAATATCTAGTCATTTTCAGTATTATGTTTCTTTATCTAAAATTTACAGAGATCTAGTGAGTATTTACAGACATAAACTAATTAAGATGTCACCTGTAATATTGGCTGTTTATCAGTTATCACTCGAAGCTGCTTTGATTCAGAACCCTGATTATTATTTCATAAAGTTTTTTACATAAATTACACCTAAAGATCTAACTGATATTAAATATTATTAATATAATTTTCAGGTAAACCACATAGACATAGCTCCTAATTTCGCCGGAACGCTAATGAGTCTGAGCAATTTCGTGGCAAATATGATAAGTTCTCTTGCACCTATCGTTGCTGGCTTTATTCTTACCGATGTGGTGAGTTATGTGAATAAAACCTTATATTGGTATTTAATTAATATCGACCACCTATTGAAGGTTTCAGGAAGTTGCAAGCTACAGACCACTTACGACAAGTTGCTATCGAAATTATATTTACTTGTTTGATTCTTCGAACTGAAAATGATTGCTAGATAGTTTGAATTTTTTATTTGGATACTTAACGATTAACTATCCCTCCAATATAAGTAAACTTTGGAATAGTTCCATCTTTGAATAAACATCTTACGATTGAGGAAGAAGTTTTTTAACAAAATAATTTTCCTATAAATATATCTACTGGCTGTTATTGGCAATGTGGCAATGTGGTGTAATAACTAATCTATTTCATGAGGTATATTATTTCTTTCGAACTGGTCCTTTATCATCGTGATCACTGGCAGTTCATTTGGATAGCGAGATAATTTGGTAGCGATTTTTGAAGATATTAGAACATAAAAGTACACCTTTGGGCAACGCTGGTAAATAATTAAACTGAATCGTACCTGGGAAAAAGGTCACATTAGGGACAGTTAAACCCTGTGCTTGTGTGCCTAGAAGGGAGAGCGCCACGATAATGCTGATGAGGTTCTCCAATTCTTTTCCCTGCCGCACCGTCAGGCTGTGGATCGGTTTGCTATCGCACGTGTTCGCCCGTTCTTTTAACCCTGGGTCCTTCCACCGCAGCGTGAAAAGGTGAGCCAGTATGATTGTATCGAATGGCATGAGACCGCCTGATGCTGGTCAATACTCTATCTAGACAGTATTTGCACTGACCACCAGGTGCAATGCAGTCAATGTACCGCGCCGGAATAAAAAAAACCACCTATGATTACAAATAATTTAAATACTTTTAGACAAGCGAATATCTCTGGAGGCAAGTGTTCTTCGTGGCAGCCGGGTTCTACTTCGTCACTAGTCTCATATACGCGATATTCGCGACTAGTGAGAGAGCAGAGTGGAATGAGCCAGATAAGAAGAAGAACGTTGAAGAAGGAATACCAATGATGAAAAAAGTTCATAATAAATAAAGATCAATATATTTAAAATTGATTCTATTATTTTTATCGTAAATGGTTGATGTTTGATCAGAAGTATAGTAAACAAAGGATTCGCGCCGTTGTTAATCATTATTAAGTCTACATGAATCTTTTGACTCGAGTTCGTATAACTATCATACTGAAAGTTCCCAATAAGTAAGATTGTAATCTCTTGTAACTTTATCTTACTATCTTCTTTTTCTAACTCCTCTTATTAAATTTAAGACTGACATTAATTTATAGATGATAGTGATCACATTTCGTGGAATGAATCTTTTAAATTTTACCGGTGGTAGGTCTCCAATATATGAGAGGCCGTCTCGGGTAGGTACCATCGCAATATCTATTTCTCCCGTCAAACAACAGTGTAAATACAAAGTTGTGTTCTGGTTTGAAGGACATTTTAGCCAGAATAATATAATAGACATACTCAGACTTAACATCTTAAGTCTCAGGATGGTGAGCACAGTAGAATGCCAAGTATTGCTTTGTAATTCATGGTGTTGTTTGGTTTTATTACTGTTTGGGACCGGTAGTATCGCTTACCATCAGGCGAATGGCATGCTTGTCTTGCTAATGTTTGTATCGCAAAGATCAGCAACACAAGCACAGGTCGATCTAGATTTATTTGATTACATTAACAATGCCAGGTAATATTAGATTTTTGTATTCATAATCAGCCCGGAGTCAGAATTTTTCGCCCGATATGGCGATAGGCTTGCCCCGTATCACATCGTGCGACAGAACACACAAGGCGAAATGTGGGTATCCGGGCAACTCAGCCTACCCTGTTTGGAAAAAGGCGTTAGTTTATGTACTCGTATGTATGTATTTATAATAAATATAAATAAAAATGCGTATTCAGTTGTTATATTTTATTCTTAAAAGTAATGTCACGTCGCAGAGATAATCTTCTTCTCATCAGATTTTTTTACATCTTCCGAAAGCTTTAACTTTTCTTCATCAGATCCTGAAATCATACGTATCAGAGAGTAATAATTAATAAAATAATTTATTTATAAAGCTAAATATTAATTTAGCTTTATAAATAAATTATTTTAGTAACAGGATTATTTTACTTCATCATATGAGGCCAAATAAGAAAAATAATAGATTTGGTCAAAGTCCTTTAGATATGTCATACAATATGAATCGGCATTACGAGTATACAAAGCAGGCTGATTTAATTTATCTGTCATAATCCCATATCTACATAGGCACCGTTTATTTTGTTTACCAACTTATTCCCTGCCCAATTACTTATATCGTGCAGGCATTGTTGTTATCTATGGACCTTTAAATCCTTTCCATTATGTGAGATGATTGTTTTATTGTGAATACTATGGGACATACTGGCTGGTCCCGATCGCTCGAGGTGGGATTTGGACAATTTTTGTGACCATTGATAAATAATTTAACTTAATGAATCCTCTTGTTTAAAATATAAAATCGAATATAATAATTATATTATTTCGATATTGCACACCGGTACCTTCCGGTAGAATGTTTCTGTGGCTCACTCTAGAATAAAAACATCTATATGTACATTAATGCTGAAATAAGTTATTCTGAAATTCTGTTGGGTGTGTTTATTAAAAAGCTGATTTCCTAATGGTATTGCTCTCTTACCATTGTCTTCACCGTAGAAATTCCATGGCTGCACTTCTCCTTTTACGAACACAACGAAAATAGTATTTGTCAAAAACTGGAACCCAACTAGTATCAAGAACACTATTTGCCATTTGTGCTGGTTTTTCTAAAAAAAAAAGAAAAAGTTTAAATTCTCTCAATTTTAGTTTCTTTTTAATCGATACTTTTTGTTGGAATTAGAATGATTATTTGTCATTAAAAAGTGGTATATTGAACTACGAAATCGTAACAATACATATTTTTTCAACATTTCTAAAAAGATTTAAAACTATATAATACTCTGACAAAGTGTACTTAATTGCAATTATTTTTAACTACATGTACGCGACATTTAATCTAATTAAGATTTTTAATTATAAAATTATTTAGTACACGTTAAGAAAATACTTATTTAATTAAATACCTTTCATATTACAAGTTTTAATTACAAAAAAATCTTTTTGTTTTGACAGCACAACAGATGAAAGTTCGTTTATTTTTAATTCAAAGGCAATCAATTTTCAGCCTATATTGTGTTAAATTAATAAGAAATCTTTGGATATAGGGGCATGCAGAACTTATTTATGGCGGCGTTTGTAGCATGGTTGGGGAGACGCCGGCTGTAAAACGAGTCAAATGTTTGTATGATCTACAGATCGTTTCCAGTATGGGTGTATAAAAAAACAAAAAGTTTCTTGTAGTTTCTGATACCCAAGACACAAGACTTACTTAATTCATCCCAATGTGGGTCAAGACTATGAATGTTACTATTGGGTGTATTATTAGTATTATTTATTGTTCGTGACCATATATTTTGTGACAACAGTTTTAGAAATATACATATCGAACGATCTTCGATTTCGATTTTTACATATTTATTCAGTAATACAGGTTTTTTAAGAACATTTTTCTTTAGCTTCAAAGATTTAGGTTTTACGGCTCTGGAGATAACAGCATAAATAATATGTCCATATGATACTTACTAAATCATCTTTTACAATGTTTGACACGATGACCGGCACCAATAGGCTGGTGAGGTTCGCCACCATGTTACCCAGAGCCATTATAGGACCGGCGAAATTAGGCGCCAGGTCTATTTGGTTTATCTAAAAAAAAATAACAATCACAGCAGATACTAAAAGTTGATCTGGATATCCTACATTAAAATAACATAGAGTATATAATATAAGCAATTATAGATTACTTATTAATCGAATTTGTTCGTTATATTTTATTCTTCAGTTTTGGTATGTCTAGCTAACGTTATTACTAACAGTATTTTCTGAATCCTCTAGTTATTTATTGGTTTAATTATTTTTATTGTTATTAATTTTTTAGATTTCAGTGCTTAGATTACAATATAAGTAATTGTGGTTACGTTAACTAAAATGAAAATTAAACTTACATGAAATCCAACATGCACTCCAGAATGTGTTCCCAAGGACAGTATCAGCAATACAACAGCCCACAGAGTACTATTGACATAACTGAAAGCGACCAGAAACAAACCAGAGACAATCATTCCAATAGAGTTAGCAGTACGCCTGATGTTGGCGATCGACATGATCTTCCTGTTGAGAACCCAGTCAGATGCGTAGCCGAAGAACAAAGCCATGACGTACATTGATATGTAGGGCATAGAAGAGTAGACGCCGTTCTGGAAACAAAAATAGCAATAGTCATGTACCCAGTTAGGATAAATTAAATTTCATGACGATTAAAAAAAATATATAATTATGAGCAAAGTTTGAAGGAATGCCAGTACTTATAAAAATTATTGGTAGGTAAACAAAGAGACAAACTAGATCAGGTAGGATTGTAGACAAGCTGGATTTAAAGTACTAGCATTATATCAAATAGTCTACAAAATGAACTATCAGAGAGAGTTTGCAGGCTTTTTCTAACAAGTTGCAGTGGAAATATTTATCGGGTGTTTTTAATTAGTAAAATATGCTTTCAACTAGGCATTCCCATGATGGTCAGATTATAAACCCTACTTACCCTCTTTATATCAACCGCAAGGACCTCGTTCATGTAAGTGGGTATTTGTGTCATCACCAGTAAGTATCCCGCCGCGCTCCCAGCGTGAGATGCTACCAGACCCCACACAGCGGTGCTTGTCAGTATGTGTTTCCATGGAGTTGCTCTTTTCTGCAAGAAGTATAGTTTTGACTTGTCTATAGTTTAATTAAATTAGAAGTTAAAAGGAACTCTTTGTAAAGACATCACAAAACTGGATATTAAGAAGAAGATAAAATATCTGTCACACAACTTCAGTAAAGTTTTAACTGTATTGATATTTTGTAACCTCTCTGTAGAGAACCATAGAAAAACAAAACTAATCGCCTGATATCCTTTATTCCTTTAATTCACGGAACACGTTTTTTAATTTGTAAATTTCTCTTGTTTCTCTTCATTTGCAATTAAAATACCGGTCATAACTTTCCTAGTCGAAGAACAAGCCTGCATCAAATATACAAAAATTTTAATTTAATTTATCTCTCTCTATGTCCTGAGTCACATCTCCACATTGATCTGTTGACTTGTATCCAGCAATTTCTGTCATCTTAATCAGGTCGTCCGTCACCATGCAAGTGGACGTCCGACACTGCGCTTGCCTGTACGTGGCCTCCACTCCAAATTTAATTTAGAGGAATAAAACAATTGTACTAGAATCACCTTAGGAAATACATCAGCACTGCCATCTTCCATGATATAAGCCAGTTCTTCAGAGCTAATATTGGAAGCCTCATGAGGAGTCGCTGCACCAAGCCAGCTGATCATGGCAAAGCTAGCTAGGCTGAGGACACCACATAGCCAGAATGTAGCTGGCCATCCTAATGATGGACTACCAGCGAACAGACCAGATATTTGGAAGATCAGTATGGTGCCGAATTGGGAACCTGAAATGAAAACAAAAAATATTGTAGTTGTTATTTATATGTCTATGCCACGAAACATGTTCTTTCTATAGGCATGGGAAAAAAGAGATGTAACTATAAGTCTATGAGAACGAGTTTTTTAAATAACAGACTAGAAATTAACCTAAACTATCTGCATAACTCAAGAGTTATTTTTACCTGAATGGATTATCATACGCCTCGTTTGTGGCAAGATATAATCTGCTTAACTTGCTGTAGTCTCTTTAGTAAATAATGTTGAAGTTAAAAGAAAGGCGATAATATGAATTTACTACGCAGAAACTTTTATGAACTCAAAAAAGTTTTTGTGCCGTGAAAGTAAAAGTTAAAATAGTGACTTTTTTTATCTAAATACGGATTTTGTTATAACTATGGAAATCGTATTTTTTTAAATTTTCTTATACCAATTGTGATTTTTTTTTTATGTTAGTTATAATATACTTATTAATTAACTATAATAACTATATAGTATAATCAAACAGACGCATAGACGGCTTTCATCTTCTTTCATGATGTTATACCTACGTCACACAAAAGCAAATTTAATAATTCACTGACAAATTCCCGTAATGTGCTCTTAAACGATAAATAATAATTAAACAAACTGCCTCGCAATAAACATTGCAACTTAAATCCCTTTACAAAGTTTCATAAGCGATTTAAGTTCTAATCCACCCATCAAATTCCTTGGAGGAAATACGAACAAACAAATGTAATTTAAATATCGTACGAATATTCATAGCAAATGGATATTAACAGTTGGGTAGCAATCCCCAAGAATTCTCAACTTGTTATGGCCTTAGCGTTAACTTCCAAGTATGTTATCAAGGGTATCGGAATCATATGGGGCACATACAGAATCATATGTTGGACGAGAAAGCTCTTTTAGAAATAATTATTTATGTATTATCGTCATCCCACAGGAACTCCACTGCTGAACATAGGCCTCCCCCAAGGATCTCCACATCGACCTGTTGGAAGCAGCCTGCATACAGCGACTATCTTTTTATGTATATATGTAAATAAATAATTTACATTTATTAAAATTAACAACATCGAAAAGCCCCAAGTAACAAAGCCTCGCTTCGATTGTAATGAATATAAATAAGTAGAATTATTACCATTATCATCATAAGTCTATTTATACTAATTTTGTTATATTATTGAGATAAAAACCTCATATTGCCTGTAGCATGGTACAGTCAGCAACATAAGTCACTAAACATTTACGAGATTTCGAATGGTCCTATCGTCAAAAATAATAATTATTTCTAACATCTTTTAGCACTTCTCGACAAACATGACTTTATTTTATTATATTTTACGACTACCGAAAAGTATTTAGACATTTTAATTCATAAAAAGGTTATAAAGAAATATGAAGTGTGTAGCGACTTATGTCGCTGACTGTACATCCGATAATGAATATTCCTAGCCTCTTCATATTATCTTTTATTTGAATAAAAAAAAAAACATTTAAACAAAAAAAAATTTGGGTGATTTCTCCTGACCAACAGGACCACATTCACGCAGAGTTTATTATTAAGTAGTAACACCCTTATTTATAAAAAATTCTAATCAACCACATAAACGTAAAATAAATAAATCGTGTAATGATAAATCGTTCATTAAGTTTTGCTATTCATAATGGTTTTTTGTACATATTTTAACTAACATTGCCACTTCACAGAAAAAAGTGATTTAATTCACTTAACAGTAATATCAAAGGTCCACCCGACAGACATCCGCCATTTAATCGTTCAGCTTAAAATTTCCCTAAGGGTCTCGGCCATTTTAAAGTTCATGAGCTGTACAATAGTTGAAATAACATACAACGATTTTGAGTCAGCTCAAGTTACTGTCATTTGAAAACTGCGTTAAATCTTTATGAATATGAGGGTAACTGTTAATAAACAGCAGTGTAAACGCACTATTGTGTTTCGGGTTGAAGGGCTTTGTAGCCAGAGTAACTACTGGACATATTGAGACTTAACATCTTATGTCTCAGGATGGCGAGCGCAGTGGAATGCGAAGCATTGCTTTGTAATTCAAGGTGTTGTTTGGTTTTGCTACTGTTCATGAGCGGTCGTATCGCTTACCATCAGGCGAACGGCATGCTCTCTCGCCATTCAAAGCAATAAAAAAAAAACACTGCGATTTCCAATTTCCAACAAGAAAATGTAGTGTTAAGAACCTTAATACCACCGCAGACCTATAAAGCAATCTTTGCGATTCAAATCTGTATTATCTAAATATTCCAGTCAGATAATAACAATTATGTAAAACGCTTTCTTGGAGTCGATTAATGAGGAGATATTGGTAGTAATAAACAGGGATTTTATGTCCATTACGTGCTTTGAAATTTTACTAGTTTATTGATTAGCAGTTTATTTTAGGCGATATTCCACCGGATTTCTATATTTATTGTTATTTAGAAACTTATTTGACAAGTAAATTGATGATACCAAATTTTTTCGTGCCATAAAATATGTTTGTCAATTGGCTCAGTAATTAAAAAGTGAGTCTAGATAGTGGTAGTATTATCTTAAATCTATAGACGTTTAGCGAAAATTGGAACGAAAAATAAAATTATACAAAAATATATTTAACGCACTGTTTGAGATATGTTTTCATAATTTAAACGAAAAGCATTTATACTCGTAAGCTAATAGTATAAACATGCCCAATATAATTAAAAGAGAAAAGAGAAAACTGTTCCTAATATTTTGACAATAGCAAGACAACAACGCCAAAAGATCGTAGACGATCTACGTTCGCTTTCATAAACCATAAAAAATATGTGTCCTGTGATTGTATCCAGTCTTGAGATTAGTATAATTTTTCAACTTGTCTATATAGATAATTTGAAGCCTTGAAATACATCGAACTGACTCCTGACTACCTGGTGATCGAACCTTAGACTTAACAGCTTATTCGCACACGCTAATTAAATACAGCAGTTAACTAACCGCCAACCACAGCGTTCTTTCGCACATCGCTTAGACTTGAGTAACTCAAAACTGGGATTGGAACAGCGAAAGATCCAAACTTAGTAAGGACCCTTTCACTTCGTCGCGTTCATAAATTACGACACTCTTTTGACGGTTATTCAAGCTTGAACTTCCATAGAAATTATAATGACTGACTTCATGAGAAAATTAATTGTTTCAACAAAATCACAAAAGAAATTGCAGAGGTTGATTTTCAGAGCGCTTTTACAGACATTGTTTTAATTTTTTAAGTGGAGTTTGGAGTATTGTTTATTGGAATTACGTGTTTATTTCGTAAACAACGTCCGACAAGAGTCCCATCACTTAAATAATAATATTACGGAAGTTGTTATTAATAAATATTTTGTAATTGGGATTTAACTTTTTTTTCTTTTAAGTAATTAAGTATTATTATTAAATGCATCTGAAGAATATAATATGTTAGAGTACATAAAAATCCTAATAATTTAGGCATATAAAAGGAAAATTTGTTTATACAAAATAAATGACCCAGGTTAAACCCAGGTTCAGATCAGATCAGAGCACGAAGGCTATTCCACTACAGAGAGGCGTGAGACAGGGAGATGTCATATCTCCGAAACTGTTCACTGCCGCGCTGGAAAATGCCTTCAAGCTCTTGCAGTGGAAAGGATTCGGCATCAACATCAACGGCGAGTATATCACTCACCTTCAGTTTGCCGACGATATTGTAGTCTTGGCAGAATCGCTGGAAGACCTTAGCACTATGCTCGAAGACCTTAATCGAGTTTCCCAGCAGGTGGGTCTTAAAATTAACATGGATAAAACGAAGATCATGTCGAATATCCATGTTGTGCCCACCCCCATTGGAGTTGGGGGCTCGACTCTCGAAGTTGTAGACGAATATGTCTATTTAGGACAAGTGGTCCGGTTAGGCAGGTCCAACTTCGAGAGAGAGGTCAATCGGCGAATCCAACTCGGTTGGGCAGCGTTCGGGAAACTTCGCGACGTCTTCTCGTCCAAAATACCTCAGTGCCTAAAATCGAAAGTCTTCGATAGTTGTGTGGGACCAGTGATGACATACGGCACCGAGACGTGGCCTCTCACTGTGGGCCTCATTAAAAGGCTCAAAGTCACTCAACGAGCCATGGAGCGGGCTATGCTCGGTGTTTCCCTACGAGATCGAATCAGGAATGAGGAGATCCGTAGGAGAACCAAGGTTACCGACATAGCCCATAGGATTGGCAAGTTGAAGTGGCAGTGGGCCGGGCACATAGCTCGTAGAACCGATGGCCGTTGGGGCCGAAAGGTTCTCGAGTGGAGGCCACGTACAGGCAAGCGAAGTGTCGGACGCCCGCCTACAAGGTGGACGGACGATCTGACTAAGGTCGCAGGAAGTCGCTGGATGCAGGCCGCTTCCAACAGGTCATTGTGGAGATCATTGGGGGAGGCCTATGTTCAGCAGTGGACTTCCTGTGGCTGATATGATGATGATGATGATAAACCCAGGTTAACCCAAACTACCCTCAAAATGTCTAAATGAAGCTGGTATCATACTGTTCCTCATTATTGCATGGTATTCTTGTAATATTGTGCTGTATTCATTGCTCCTAAACTATAAGCTCCACTTACCAGTGTAGACATAAGTACTCAATCTGCCTCGTTCACTAAGGGGCGCCCACTTTCCAAGCATTGTGTGGATACTTGGATAGAAGGCTGCTTGCGTCATACCCTGAAGAAGACGACACGCACACAAGCCCATCCATCCAGCCTGGAAGTATTTACAAGCATAATAGTAATTGCTGTCATGGCTATATAGTGGGATTTGGAAATACATGTTTGGGAACGACTGTATTCTAAAGTCGCTGGTTAAAGGGTAAAGGTTACTAGTAGTGATGAGATGATTAAAATTTAAACTGATTCACCACTCAATAGAAGTGATCGACGACTACTGCCATTTGAATTAAGCGGAAACATTCAGACCTAGATAAATATTTGAAGACCAACTAGTTAACATAAATATGGCGCATATTGAAGTAGTAATCAATGTAATACATATGGTTAAGTATCTATGCAAAGATTAAATTTGTAACCTCGAACACAAAACGCTTATTTGTTTCTTTTTTATTGCTATCAATGGCGAGACAAGCATGCCGTTTGCCTGATGGTAAGCGATATGACCGCTCATGAACAGTAACAAAACTCACGACACCATGAATTACAAAGCAATGTTTGGCATACCACTGCCCTCGCCATCCTGAGAAATAAGATGTTATGTCTCAATATGTCCACTTGTTATTCTGGCTACAATGTCCTTCAAACCGGAACACAATATTGGATTTACAATAACAATGCTTAGTGTAGAAAGAAATGTTACTTTTTATATATATATGATACAAACTACATGTCATGATTAAGGAAAATTACATGACACGATAGATGAATTATTACAAAACAGTAAATTAGATAGTGGTATATTTGCGCCAGACGGTAGCCTTTATCAGCACAAACAAGGTATTAACACTGTCGCATCTTGTACCGCCTTATTTACCGCTTATAAAAACATATAAAAGTATCACGATACTCCCAAAATAATTATTCATATACATCAGTGTTCATAGACCCAATATATCTATATCAGCCCGTATACGTCTCACAGCAGGGAAAGAGCCTTCTACAATTCGGAGCACGATTGAGAGTAGTTGGGCCATATAGTTCACCATGCGGCCTAGTGCGGGTGGCAGACTTCAGATTATTTTACTTTAAAGACATCTGGTCTTGACTGCATTTATTCTTATATTATGGAACTATGTAATCGAAGCTTTATCATTTGAACCAAAGAATAGGAAGTGTTGCATGGTGCTTCATTGGTATAAAGATTCGGCTTTGATGTCACACCATGTATGAATTGTGCAATGCAAAGCTTGGGAATCAGTTCGAAAACATGAAAAACCTGGTATTGCATATATTTTCAAATAGATTTACACAATCTGGCAGCTGTTTGAAATATTATACATCAATTTCGATCCAATAAAAATTGATATGGTGTTTCTCATGGTATTTCACAAAAAATATGGAAATAAATAAAAAACTTACAAATATTGGAACCCATGGACTGATGATAGAAAGAACGGCGTTGACCAGCAAAGCCGTCATAATAGGTTTCTTCCCGCCAAACTTCTGCGCCAGCATACCCATGGGGATCATCATAGTTGTATACCCCACGAAGAACGAGAATATTATCATTTCCTGAGTGGGTTTGTTCCATTTGTAGACCTGGAATTGAAATATTGTACTGCTACATCTTTATCATCCCACTGCTGGGCATAGGTCTTCCTCCTCTTCTTTTATAAAACGTTTGAAAGGATGACGCCAGCTTTTTTTTTTTGTTTTCCTGGTGGCGTTGACCATCAGCTACATATTATCTGGTTTAGATATTGATTTTATTCACATGAATCTTGTTGTTTTTAAGATTGACATGAAAATAAACTAAAATGCACTAAATAGTAAGTGTAGTAGAGTCCAAATTTAAGTATAATGGATGGCGTGACATGAGTCCATCTGGTTATAATTTCACTTACTGGACCCAAAATAAGGCACAACTACGTGTTTTACTGTCACGGATTTACCACCATCTCGTACGTAGGTTGTTGTCTAGGCGGACACGAATATGCCACCAATAGTCTTCGGTTTCTCCTTCCATAATTTTAAGGTGTAATTTTTAAAATAAAAAAATAATAACTTTATTTTCAATAAGAAATTGCACGATTTATAAATCCTTACGTCCCTGAGCTAGACAAAAATTGAATTACAGGAGCTTTATTACTTATTATACGGCTTTTTCTATCTTTAGATAAATAATTTCTCTAAAGGTTTGTCAGACAACATTGCTGTGGTAGGGCAAATCCTTTAATTTATTGATAACGATAAAACTGATCGTAAATAACGTTCTTAATTTTGTATAATATTTTCAACTTAAAGTTTTGTGATGGTATATTGTGTCTTTATATCTCGAAAAGTAAATAATATTAGGTGTTGAAAAAAGGCTTTAGGCTTACAGTTTAAGATCTACGGTACTCAGAACTCTTGACAACCAAATAATTTTAGATACATCTATACTTAAATGCTGTCACTACTTACACGATAAGGACTCCACGCACTCACAACTTCATTTGTATGATTATTCGTCGCACTTATATTAGAACCATTCACTTCATGCTGAACAATGTGACCAGTCATAGCCACCATAGAGACACTGAGTTGAGCCCTCATAGTGTACCCGACTGTAAGACTAATGAAGAGAAGTAAAGCTTGAACATGGCGGGCGCCAAAGCCTTTTGGAGGATTTCTTGGTAATGGTGCATCTGAAAGAAAATATGTTATGTTATTTCTAATTCTCTCTCCTTCTTCTCTTCAGGCATAGGAATTCTATTGCTGATCATAGTTTCTTAAAAATTTTCAAATTGACTAGTTGAAAGCGGTTTGCATCCAACGACTTCTTGAAACAGAGTTCGTCTGTCTGTAGGCAGATATCTGATGCTTTTCTTCGAATGTATTAAACTGAGTTGAAGTATCTTACATTTTAAATAAGAACAAGGGAAAATATAGGGAAAAGGAAATTCACAATACATTGATTGCAATCCCGACACAAATATTACGTTTCAATATTTGCAACACAAATATTTGCCCATGTAGAAATGTAACCCAGTTGAAGGTTAAAACTAGCACTACTGTGTCCAATATATAGAAATATACGACTCAGGACCGCTACTAGGGGTCGAATAAATCATATTTTCACTTCTCCTTACAATAGTACGGAGATTTATTAACCCAACCCGGGTTACCCGGGCCTTTAGAAACTTATTGTAGTTAAAGTTTTCGGACACAACTTTCGTTTTCCGTAGTTTATAGAATGAGTTAATAATTCTTGTTTCCTTATTTCTGCTCGGTGGCGTAGTTGTACTACGGTACGATTACAAAGCTGAGGTCTCAGGATTGAATCCCGGGTCGGGCAAAATGTTAGGCGTTTTTTTATTCATCAGGCTCGGCTGCTATCACATGTTAGGACGAAATATTTTGCAGATTAAAACGATTATTTTTGTATGGAATAACTGCTTTTTTTTCGCGATTTCAGGGATTTTCCTTAAGTAAATGTTGCCATTATTCCCATTTTGGCTTGATATATACTTTTTATGACTAACCTTGTATTCTTGGATGCACTATTTACTCGGAAGAACTACAATTTATACAAGAGATTTTATACACATTTTTATCTTCGATGTAAAACTTAGCACCATTAGACACTATTGTCGGCTCGAATATATCAAACACGGCTGTGATTTACACTAACGAGGAAAATGGACGAGCAGAGCACGGATTTTATCAAACTAAAGGTCATACGAGCCTCTTATCAAATGTGACTGGATGTGTATAGAATCTTTTGATAAGAGAACCTTTATTTTTTATCCATTAATGTAGGTATTTATTTATTTATGTAATGGTTTATGTATATATTTTAAAGTATTTATTTATATACAAAATTAAATTTGTAGCAAAATTAAGTATGTGCTCATTTTTACTTTTTTTTCCACATCTATACATATAAATAAAATTGAAGTGTCTGTTGGTAAAGTGAAAATAAAAAGAAATATCCAATTACATATCGTTATATACACGATACCTATGACGAAAATGACCTTAGATTTTTTTTGTCTGTCGGTCCGTCTGTCTGTCTGTCTGTTTGTTCCGGCTAATCTCTGAAATGGCTGGACCGATTTTGACGGGACTTTTATTGTCAGGTAGCTGATATAATAAGGAGTAACTTAGGCTACATTTATTTTAAAAAAATCTTTTATTTTAGAAAAACAAAATTTTTGTTAAATTCCACGCGGATGAAGTCGCGGGCACAGCTAGTAATTAATAAGCACCTGCTTCCACCTCTCTGCACTACCTTAAGGTTGGCTGATAGAAAATACCCTTAAGCATTAAGTCCGCATGTACTATTTATACGTACGTCTTTGGAATCAAATTACATTGCGTAGGAGCGATTAACTGACGTGATCATTTTGTTCGGTTAGAACGTCTGAAGAGTGAAATGTTAGTTATACGATACGCATATTGGTCCGGGTAAAGATTGGTAAATATTTCATCATGCTGATACTTAAGTGTGTCGCGTTTAGACCACGACAGCGAGGGAAAACCCTTCCTCGTCGCTATTAAATGCATTGCAGTTTTTTTGTGCCCTTATAAAGAAATGGCTAGGACCCCGAAATAGTAATTTGCTATACTCTGAGCTGCCATCAATCCGATCTAGCCGATACTTGATAAATACAAGCTTAACTGGAAACATGACTTATTAAAGAATGTCACTATTATATGGTTCCTCCCCTGTATACGCGTTTCGCTATTCTTGCCAACTTACAAGCCTTTACCATCAACTTTTGACTCACCGGTAAGATTATTCCCAAAGCAAAACATGACAGCAAAGCAGGTGCTCCATTTAGGCCCATCTGAGATCATCCCATATAGTTCATCTGCACTGTAACTTTAGGCCTTAACTAAGCTCTACCGCCCTAAACACAACATTTATAATAGAAATAACAAAATACCTCCACTTTTCTCATTGACAGGAACACTGGTGTACGTGGGTTTCTCAGCGCCCATAGTTTTAGACTAAAATAGTTCAACTAAAGAACGAACTGTCTACACTGGTGTTACGCGAAATTGTCGTACGGCATTAATTTTATAATACAAACAATCAGCACACTGTGTGATAATAAACAATACTATCATTGAACAAATTGCAGTTATTTATGGAAATTTACTCACTACTACGACACTTTTTGGAATTTCAGATCGAATATTTTCTGTAATTTTAGCTTTATTATACACTAGCGACCTGACTCGGATCTGCTCGGGTTCACGTACACTTTTTGAAAAGATTCCGTAGCTTATGTTCATCAGGGGTGATCAGGGATTCCAATAGTGATATATTTTTTCAAATCGGTCCAGTATTTCATGCAAATATTGCGAGATTTTTTTGCGAGGTTATTTACCTCTTTAGTTCATTGTTTTATCACGGAGGGAAGTGGATAATAATTTATTTCCAACTCCTATTAATTTAACTTTCTGATTGATTTCGTTGCGGGTTAAAGACAAGTTAGATATTCCCGGAGCCTCGCCGAGATTCAATGCTCGGTGTCATTACAATGCGTGCCACTATTGATCCTGGCTTACAGGAAGTGCAGTGCTGGATGTGAGGGCGGGTGAGTCTCATATTTATTGCAATGTATAAATCACATATTACAAAAGTACAAAAGGCGGTCTTATCAAAACATTTGTAAACTCAAGCACGAAAAGAAGATTAACACAAATGGTTTTCAACAATTTATATTTCAACAGACTCTATCACGAAATAAGTTACAAGATTGTCTCAATGTCAGACATATATTCACGTGTACCAATTTTTATGTGTAAATAATAGGAGCAGAGCGTTTAACGATCAAATCTGATTAATAGTGGGGTCCAATATCGAGAACACTAATTTATTTCGCTTGTGACGTGGAGAATACGGCATCGGTTATTAACAAATGTAAATAGAATAATACAATATTAGTTTAGAGAAATATAATCACTTTATATACAGCTTATCTCACACCTTAAATGATAGAACTGTTTACTATCAAACCCCTAAGACGGGATGGTGTTAAATGTCGCTGCGATACCATACCTACGGGATTCCCCTTATAGTGTGAGTATTTTAGATATGGCAGAATCAAACGAAAGAGGGGCTAACCTGATGACCACGCCATAATATAAACATATTTAAAATACAAGTCTACATAGTTTATGTACTCACTATCACGTACTTAATCATTATTATTCTAGTAATTGTTTTTTAATGTTAGCAATAAGTGTTTTGGTGATATAGTAGATAATATTTTTTCTATAATATTAGTGATGAAATAAAAAAGTTTCATAATGATATTAGAACCAAAAAAAACATGTAGAATATATAAACTTCATTCAATAACATTACGATATCAACCTAAAACGTACCGTAAATATTTTGTAAAGAAAACGCAAGTGCCAATTTCCACGCCACAACAACCTTAACTGAACTTTATCGGGGGATTAAATGCCAAATCCCCGGGGACGCACTGGAGGGACTTAGCAAAATATTGACCTCCCAAGCTCTACCAAGGTTGGTCCTCCTTAATACACTCCAAAAATGATAGCACCCACCTTATCACCAAGGAATAGAGATCATTTTTGATTGATGAAACTGTAAATGTAAATTTGTCAGATACCCTGTCGGACACAAGGCTGAGATATCAAAAAATAAGCGCAGAAGTTAATGCGGGATTATCTTAATACCATATCGGGAACTAATCATAGGGCCGTCCGTTTTATTTCTAAATAATAATAGACTACAGGCACGTGGCAAAAAGTGATGGGTCATATGAACCACCAGGAGACCTATATAGTAAGATACAGGGGCATTAAATAATAATATTTAGCGCTATGCCGTCACTTGTAAACTGTCCATTTGAGTGCAGGTGAGAGTTCAAAAGTACACGAAGTGGGGTACATTTTTGGTCATGTATTTTTGTACGGCATTCCTACCATCGATAGATCCATGAAAAATAATAAGAAAAAACGTAGTGCCGTACAAAAATAGTGGGCCACAAAATCAGAAGAACGTTAGATTTTTCGGAAATTTTCTCGGTAAATTTGGTCATTTGATTTTATACGGCATCGGTTCCATACAATTTCAATACCTCTTCTAATCCATTATTCCGCAACGCCGTACAAAATCCATGCGACAAGAGAGAAAAATCGGT
Organism: Hyles lineata; assembly: GCA_030180105.1. Classification (NCBI taxonomy): domain Eukaryota; kingdom Metazoa; phylum Arthropoda; class Insecta; order Lepidoptera; family Sphingidae; genus Hyles; species Hyles lineata. Next base: position 648,242 of record JARJEE010000030.1, read on the forward strand.
GGTTGCAACCTACTCCCCTTCAGTGGTCCAGGGGGTGATTTGACGCAACATAAGATTAATTTATTTTGAAAGTGTTTTAGGCATAGATAACGTTTTTTCACATGCCGTAAATTTTTTTTGGTCCAAATGTCTGTAGGACGGAAAAAACTGTCGAAAAATCTATGTTACGAAATATACTTTAGTTTTATATTTGGTATTATATTTTTTGTACGGCATTTATATACTTTATTTGTTTTAAATGCAATCGCCTATAAAAAATCAATGCCGTACAAATCTCAATGTTCATATTGATAAAATGTTGTGATGTTGAATATATTATTAAGTTGTCGCTATTTATGATGATAGGGTTAATGAAAAGTTATTAAACTCGTACTCCGTATCAGCCAATATATGAGTACGTCCCTCTGCAGGGCACGAGCCTATTCTACAATCGAGAGTACGAATGAGAGTGATTAGGCCATATAGTCCACTATGCTGGCCTAGTGCGTGTTGGCACTCGTACTATTACTTTAATTTTAAGATTATTTTATTTGTAACTTCCTACGTCCCTACTGCATTAGTTGCTATTTTTACTATTTATTATACATACTTTGGTAATGATTTATAATAATAAGATGTTACAAAATTTGTTTTCATTTTTTATGTCACTAAGGATCCTAATTATTTATGACTATTTACTGAAATTGTGCAAAATGGTATACTGACATTGCCTAGCCAGTTTTACCTCCTAAAATACTCCCAAAATATATCATTAATATTGGGTCGCGTGTTGTCTTGTTATTAAACTAAATTTTAGATTGTGTCAGCACATAACAGTTTAATTAATTATTTAGGAGTAAATGTATTAGGTAATGTCACAGACATGAGATCATGACTTTGTCCGATTTGGAATTTTTTTTCGAAAACTATATTTACAAACAAAAATTGTGTAAAATAATTAAAAATTATAACATTCGTTGGTTTTTTTTACGATAATATGTATAAATACCATGAAAATCGATCGTATATTTAACTTTATTTTACGATAAAATTTGGTGCATAAATATCAAAATCCAGGCAAAGGTAGGGCAGTTGATGATACCTTTATTTTTCATTTTTGTATATATGTATCATTAAACCTATTTAATCACACAATTTAAAAAAATATGTCCACGTTTAAAGTATATTACATCGAAAAGTATTCAAAAATCTTAATACTGAGATAGATAGTTTTTAATTTTTAGATGAAATAAACACGCAGTTTCATTTTATATAGACGGCATAACGATTTATAGATATTAACACTTGTTCTCTTCAAAAACATGTTACTGCCGTACGGTATCAGATGACCATAAAGTACCCCTGAAATGGTAGTGTCATTTTAATCAGCAATAAGTTATGATCTGCATTAAAATGTACGGCATCATTTTTTCTCCATTCATTAACCTGAGTTCTTTTTAAAACAACAATAATATTCAGAAAGTTGCTGTATTTCATTTATCTACGATAATTTAAACTTAAGAAATAATTTGAAAAAAGTCATATTTTGTTTTCCTCCCAATTTTTAACAGAACATTTTTTATTGAACGGCTATATTATATTACAATAGTATTTACCAATATGATCAAATGACCTTACAGCTTCCAAGATCAAATTTGTGATAAATTTAGGTATAATTGATATTATACATTCAAATGAACAATAATTTTTTGACGGCATGTTTTTAAATAGTACTTTTGAGTGCTACATAATGTTATGAAACCGATGCCGTACTTTTTCACATCACACCCTGGACCACTAAAGGGGAATGGGTTGCAACCACCGATTTCTCTCTCTTGTCGCATGGATTTTGTACGGCGTTGCGGAATAATGGATAAGAAGAGGTATTGAAATTGTATGGAACCAATGCCGTATAAAATCAAATGACTAAATTTACTAATAAAATTGCCAGAAAATCTAACGTTCTTCTGATTTTGTGGCCCACTATTTTTGTACGGCACTACGTGTTTTCTTATTATTTTTCATGGATCTATCGATAGTAGGAATGCCGTACAAAAATATATGACCAAAAATGTACCCCACTTCGTGTACTTTTGAACTCTCACCTGCACTCAAATGGACAGTTTACAAGTGACGGCATATTGCTAAATATTATTATTTAATGCCCCTGTATCTTACTATATAGGTCTCCTGGTGGTTCATATGACCCATCGCTTTTTGCCACGGGCCTGTAGTCTATAAGTTCTTTTTGTGATATCTTGTAATTCGTTGATTTGTGAATGGTTTGGTTTTCGGCTAAGATAGACAAAGATATATAGTCTAAGAAAGATTCTAGCAAATCGCTGGATGAAGGCAAATATCAACAGATCTTATGCCTACGTGAATATTGTTAGGGAAAGTCCATCAGCGATTGAATTCCCGTGCCTAAAATAATTGTAATTATAAGAAAACTTAAGCAAAAATATAAGCAATAATAACACATAATGTTCTTAACCCAATTAAAAGACCTTTTACCTTTAAGCCAAAACTTAATTTAATATTTTCCTTAGTTAAGGCAATAAATCATTTAAATTGGTTGAAGTGGAGGTAACGTTTGAAAATGTGATTAATTAGGGCGGTAGTAGTCTCTCATGACGGCCTCTCCTTAACAAGGAAATTAATTGAATCGTCATGAATTATTATATCTAAAATGAATGAAAAATTGTATTTTTCCCATTGAGATAAAACTTTTTGCCGTCGATATTTTTTTTATTTTATTGCAATGAATGGCGAGACGAGTATGCCATTCGCCTGATGGTAAGCGATACGGCCACTCATGGACTATACATGGCAAAACCAAATAACATCATGAATAACAAAGTAATGCTTGGTATTCCACTGCGCTCGCCTTTTTGAGATATACGATGTTAAGTTTCATTATATCTAGTATTTCCTCTGCCCACAATGTCCTTCGAATTAGAACACAACAGCACATATACACTGTTGTTTGGCGGGAGAAATAGATGTTGCATTGGTGCCTACCCAGGCGGCCTCTCACATATGAGAGACCAGCAGTAAAATATTAAATAATCAATAATTATATCATTTGGACTAAAAGTCGTAATACCCTTTTATTACCAAATCGGACAGCTTTCATATCATAACTTTAAAAATATTGGAAAAATGATAATTCCCTCTAGGATACAGGCATTACCCATTATGAACGTACGTAAAATATTAGTCGGGAATGTGTGCCGGTACACACAGGCTTGCACCGCATTTCATTAAGGTATGAAATCAAGCTCAGAGTATAATATTGGACTGGGCACCCCATTATTTTAATTATTCATTTATTAACTTCATTTGACAAACAATAAAGGCGCATTGAAATTTATAATTACAGTTCAAATTTATTTTCGTGGAGGGTAGTTTTGGCGTCGTTTGTCTTTTCACCGGGCCTGTAGCTAGTCTCGTGTCGGTGTCTGACCGCGCGGCGCATGCATCGAAATTGCGCTGGAATTTGCCTTAATTTCATAGTTTTTTGGTGGTGTAGTGATGCAAATCTGGTGTAAGTTAAGTGTGTTAGTGCTCTGTAGTGCAAATAGTGTTTAGTGATCCGATAAAGAAGCAACAAGTGTTATGTGCAATCTCTCGTAAGGTGACTATTCTGCGTCTAGAGAACAATTCAGGTGAGTTTCCATTAAATATATTCGTCATAATTTTAATATAAAATGATTATTAAGGCAAACGTCCACATTTCCGTATTGCGTAGTATTTTTTGTAAAGGAATTAATTAATTTGTGCGAACCGTACCATGCGGATTAGTGGACGCGTTTGTATGAATTCCTATCAATGACGTTTTACAAATAGACGCGTCATACACTAACATAATGGCACAAAAAAATGGCGCGATGCGATGAAATGCGATGAATAGACATCGCTAGTTACGTAACAATAAGTGCCGCACTGTTATTGGCAAAAGCGCGTGTGACGTAGCACCAAGTATCAAGTACGGGTTGACGTGGCGAGAGTTGTCAAACGTCGCCATGAGAGCGAATTTAATAATTTTATTTCAAAAAAAAAAAAAATTTGTGTGTACTTGCGCACTAAATAAAATATTTATTTTGTTTCACAGTTTCAGAATAATTTGTACGTTATTTTAAATCAGTCTAATATATTTTTCCGCATTTGGTTTTGAGAATACAAATAGTCAGAGAAACGCGTATCCGCGACACTGGTTGAAACGTGACTGATTGCAAGTGAGGCAATTACCTTCCAAACGTCTTGCCATTATAAAGCTTGGACAACGCATCTATGCTTTATAAACATCTTAGGTGGAGGGTAGTTTCGGCGTCATTTTTCTTTTCGCTGGGCCTGTATCTAGTCTTGCGTCTGTTTCTGACCGCGCGGCGCATGCATCGAAATTGCGCTGGAATTTGCCTTAATTTCATAGTTTTTTGGTGGTGTAGTGATGTAAATCTGGTGTAAGTTACGTGTGTTAGTGCTATGTAGTGCAAATAGTGTTTAGTGATTCGATAAAGAAGCAACAAGTGTTGTGTGCAATCTCTCGTGAGGTGACTAATCTGCGTCCAGATAACAATTCAGGTGAGTTTCCATCAAATATATTCGTCATAATTTTAATATAATTTTTTCAGGTGGGTTTCCATTAAATATTATATATTCGTATTATTATTAAGCATCGCAAGTGTCAGACGCATAGTAGAATTCACAAATTGTTGCGAGCCGGACGACGCTGTATGAATTCATATACAAAGAATACTACAATCCGTTTTATGCAATGCGTCTAATACGTACAATGCAAATATGGGGGCGATAGCATCCAGTTTTGACAACAATATCAACAGTTTTTTCGACCGAACCATCATTTTCAATACATTTATTTAAACGACACATTTCATTTGCAGTATATTTTATTCAAGTGTAAAACAATCGGCGATTAATTCGATTCAGTGTAATCAACTTCAGTAAGTCCAATTAACGTAGTAATTAATTTAATTGAGTCAGAAGGGCGTGTCGTCGACGTACTTTTCCGGGTATATGCGCGAGTTAAGCTCGTCTAGCTGTACTTGAGCTGCATCTGGAAGTAAAATTAAAATAAATAAATAATAAATACAACCAACAGTAACATACATAGTCCCGACTTCACACTAAGGGCGAGCGTTAGATCGTGGGTATCAGAAACTACTTGAGACTTTTCGGTCTCACAAACACCCAGACCGGAAACTGTGGTTCACATAAATCCTTGCGAATCAAACGTAGTCTCTCGTTTCACAGCTGGCGTCTAACCAACTGCGTCACGGAGGTTGTGTTGTGCCTACATAGGCACGATTCTACAGTAAGATATAAGTTGTCGTGAATATCAAAATGTATGAGATACTTTTCGAACTCGAAAACACAAACACAAGATTCATTAAGGATTTCACAATAATAATTCTTATAATGAATATATAAAATTAGTTAACATCGTAATAAATAAGATAACATAATATATTATTAATGTGCGTGGTGGCCTGTTGGTAAGCGGACCAGACGAGGCTGCCAACATGTTCACGGTGGTCGCGGGTTCAAATCCCAGGACACACCTCTGACTTTTCGGAGTCATGTGTGTATTGATAGTCAATCACCACGCACTAAAACGGTGAAGGAAAATATCGTGAGGAAACCTGCATACCATAGCGATTTATAAGAATTTCTATGGTACGTAAGTCCGCCAACTCGCACTAGAATATATTATTAAGTATATAATTATAAGGTTAAATGCTGGTCATTCAAGACCACTTCAATTGTTCTCTATATTCAGTAACAAATTAATAATTTTTAAATCAGAGGCTAGCAGAGAAATATTTCGTCTTCATAAATTAAAAACTCAAACTCAAACTTGTTATATTGTATTTTTTATTGCTTTATAAGGCGAGATGAGTTGCCATTCTTCACCTGATGGTAAGCGATACGACCGCTCATGTGCAGTAGCAAAACTAAACAACAGTATGAATAACAAAGCAATACTTAGCATTCCACTGCGCTCGCCAATATATCCAGTAGTTACTCTGGCTACAATACCTTCAAACCGAAACACAACGTGCATTTACAATGCGGTTTGGCGGGAGAAATAGACATTGCGGTGGTGTCTACACAGATGACCTCTCGCATATGAGACCTACTACCAGTAAAAGCGTATAAGCAGTATAAGCACATTGTAACCAGATCACATTATTCTATACTTATAAAACTACAAAAAAATCTGTATTTATTTTTATATTGTTAAGATTGTTCTATACAACTCTGTGATGTATTGTGCCAGTAATAAATACAGTCTCTTATTCTTATTTTAAAAGTACTAAAAAGCAATATTTTCCTTACTTGAGGATAGCTCATTATACCAAGTCACCGTAGCACTAAGTAATAATGAAAATCTAGGGCTTTTTATTATCAAGCTTGCTGAAGCCTGCTGAGCCTTTATTTTGTTTTAAAACGTTGGAGCCAACTTTACTTGACAGCGTAAATAAAAAACTAGGTTATGTTAAAGTTGGAGCCAACTATTTTTTAGCTTTGCAATTTTGCCAAAACGAGTGTAAATAATAAGTGAGGGGCCGCCTTGGTAAGTACCACCGCAGTGTCTATTTCAGCATTTAAGCAGCAGTGTAAATGCACTATTGTTTTTCGGTTTAAAGGATATTGTAGCCTGAGTGACTACTGGACATATTAAGACCTAGCATCTTATGCCTCAGGATGGCGAGTGCAGTGGAATGCCAAGCATTGATTTGTAATTCAAGGTCGTGTCGCTAACCATCAGGCTCGCCATGCCATTCATTGCAATAAAATTAAAAATATTTTTTTTTTGTTTGTAGCCAATGCCTGTAGCCTTCAGACAGAAGAAGGTTTGTTATCCGTTTGCTGTCAGAGTGCTGGCCCATTGGCGCTAGATTTTAAGTGTGTAATTTTCTCAACATTGTCCAACGGTTTTGGGTCAATTACTTGCAGGAGGACCACCGGATCTCCACATGCTAACTATGCTAGAAGTATCACTATTGGCACATATTTTGGCCAACACATACTCGTATTACGCCATTGGATTCATAAATTTGGAGCCAATGTATAAAGCCGAGTCTATACAGTGCATTGTCTTGTTCCAAGTTACTTGCTTAGTTTTATCTTATTTAAAATATAAAAGAGCTAATTAGTCGCACGTCGTGTTCTTAAAAGGCTATATTGTAAGATAATCCTGAACGCTCCATTAACTAAAGAGTAGATTGGAAAATATAAAGAAAATTTGTAGTTTGTGCAGTAAAGAGAATTATTTTGCTTTGAGAAAATTTTAATTCATGTATCATTATGGTCAAGAGTAACTTACAATGTTATGTAAAAATAGATATAAATATTGCTATTTTTATTTTGTTTGATTATCACTATGATTATTTTTACAAAAATTATGACACAATTTGTGAACTGTGTGTGTGTGTGTTTTACTTAAGCTGATATAATGAGTCTTCAACAGAACAAAAATCCTAATAAGATTTATTTTACCAAATACCTACCGTAAATTAACTACGGTATTGTAATAATACCGAAAGCGAATTATTAGGTATTTTAATAATTATTGGGCACAAGATAATATTTTCCACGAATTTTTCGGGTAAGTAGATCATATAATTTTTTCGATCTAATCTGCTTTATTATTCATTTCGTTCAGAAATAGGATTGCCCGGGACCTAAAAAATTATGATATAAATACACCCAACAGTCACTTACATAGTTCGAATAAGATCGAGTCTTATCTCGTGGGTATCAGAAACTACAAGAGACATTTCGGTCCCACAAACACCCAGACTCGAAACAAATACATATGGTTCACATAAATATTTGTTTTGGTGCGGGTATCGAAACCGCGGCCTCTCGTTTCACAGCTGGCGTCCAACCAACTGCGCCACGGAGGCTGCTATTGTATACTTTTCCTATTCCACCACAGTACACGATTGAAAGCCGTCCGTTCATCTTATGTATATCCAGTACGGCAGAGACATTATTCCGAACGATAATGTGATAAACACCTGATTTAGATGCACATACCATCAGGAGTAGTTAATTAACTTTGTCATGCTAGTATGTTAAGTCGTAGTCCAGCGACTGCCGGGCAGACGTCAAATTTTAAAATATACCTTATTTAAACTGACATTAAGTTGTCATTAGATTGGCAGTAACAGGACAGCGAGTGAGGACTTAAAATCCTTACCTATAACACAGTTGTAATGTCCCATTTTTCGGCCGAGAGCCTCTCGGTCCCACACTTGTCGTCTACTGCTGCCGAATGCGGTGTAGATTATATTGCAAACCGTATACACGCTGGCCAGTGTAAGAAGAACTACCCGCCATCTTCTTGGTTCCAGCTGTAAATATATTTCAAAAGAAAAACTGAGTTGAATAATGCATATTGAGGTTATCTGTTAGCAAAAAGTTTCAATAAGATTTATGACGTTACTTAATGCCGCAAATTGGGTTTCTGAGTTCCTAAGAATTAGTCTTTACTATTATTATTAAGCCATAGACTGACAAAAATGTCATATACATACATATATACATAACCTAATAACCTAAGGTATAGCAACTATTTTTGCATGTTTGAAAAAGTGGGCGTAACTAAAAACGTAAAATTACTTCTATGTAGCCTTATTAGTTTCTTAATTATTAAATGTTTATCGAGAGCATACACAAAACTTGGGGAAAACTCAACTGAGTGTCACATTTTCTTCCTTTTAAAATAAAAAAACTTACATAATCATCATTGATGATAAGTCCACAAATGAACGGTATAGTAGCACCAATGATACTGCTGAATCCACTCGTCATCATTACCAATGATCCTGAGAAATTCTCTGACATGTCTTTGAGGCTACTCTGTAAGCAAGAGACGAATAAAAGAGACTTCAAGTATTGAAAACAGTTTAGTAATGCACCGAATTATGATTTTTTTGTTCGCCCAGTCCAGTATACCCCAGTCAACCCTTTCAAGAAATCCATTTATAGACAAATAGGTTAAACACTTATACAAAATTAGTCGGGAATTCAACCTAGTCTTCATTGTTTTTAGGTGACGTGGCTAAATAGGACAACATTTTGCATAGCCAAATCGGTGTAAAGTGTAGAATAAAATAAATAAACACACTTCCCTAATTTTTCTATTAATAAAGTATGTAAAACAAGTCTTACCAAGAAGCCGGACATTTGGAAGCCAAGCAAAGCCGGTATTGCTGTAAAGACGGCTACCAACGGCCAACCAACTCCCAAACTCGGTAATATAGTTAGAGCAACAATTATCCCGAACGCACCTGCAAAAATGTTTTACAAGGAAATAAATATTACAGAAAAGAATTCTTTTGGACTTCTATCAAGTAAACATGCCTAATAAGAACTGATGGTTACAGGCCGCTCTCTGATTATTTTGCAACTTTGGGAGAAGTCAAATATTCAATAGTCAACATTTTATTATTGGAAACCGTCAATTTGAAATAATAATATTATTTCTATTGTTTCTCGGGCACACTAGATTGATGACTCATTTCATAGTTATGTTTACATTTAGTCACACCTTAATTTATTTCCTAATATCATATTTGATTGAGAAATTAAACCTCAGAGTAATTCAGCAGATCTTTATAATGTAGGCCTAAAACTATCTTAACTCACCTATAGCGTTAATAAGTTTCCGAAAGTATGTCATACTGAAGATGTAGTCAACGAAACCAGAGTTGGACATCCAATCCAGAGTAGAGGATGTCATTATATATGTAAGCCACATTCCTGCGAACGGTAAAGCTGCATAAAAGGAACTCTGCAAAATAATGAAATATTAAGGCTGGGAAAAACATACGAGTATCAAAATCCAACAGTTTGCTTAGCTTATTCCCTTCCCTTTTAAATATAAGGCGTGACTCTATCGCCATGTCGGGCATATACGAATATAAGTTCAATGTAATTAATATGCGATTGTATAGGTACAGCCACTAGAGTTTAAACAAATACGGATAAAAATCAAGTCACGTATGTTAAATTTAAGATACCTACCATTTTCAAAGATAGTCCTAACATTTTAAGATACGCTGGAATAACCGCTAAATAAAAAACAAATAATGTGTTACTGGCTGCATGCGCGCTGGCCACGGCCCAAAATTTTGCCGACCTCACAATTTTCCGCCACGGTCTTTTTAATGTTTTCTGAAATGATAAATCAACCTATAATTTCATTTAATCACTGAACCCATACATATTTAAAAAAAAAAGTGAATTACCACAGAAAACCCAAGCTATTTAAAATTATTACAACGTAAGAGCTTTATTCCCTGTGGATTCAAGAACGTGGACAATCTAATAAACGGTTTGCCGTTTGCTCGTTCTTTTTCATTTACAAAAAAATAATTGTATATCAGGTTAGATATTTTTATAAACGTAAATATAAAGAAATAGTCATAAACTTCCTTTTAAATCCACTTCTAATAATTGGGCTACTTATCTTACTTTACCTTTTTTTATTCTTCTTATTACAATTCTAATAAACACAGTCAATGAACATTATTTCTTATTCCACATTACCTTTCGGTAAAGTCTATTAGTTTCCCTAATATGCTCCTTCTCTTCGTCACCCACAGCTTGGTGGTCTTCTGCTGAGCTCGCCGTTAAGGTCCCAATTATGATTGCCATTGAAAGCGTTATCATCGCTAGAGAGTAATATATCAGCTCCCAACCTAGAGGCAGTTGCGTCAATAGGCCTGATATCGGCATCGCAATGATGATGCCTAGTTGCACTCCTGAAATTAAAGATAAATTGTAAATTAGTATTTCTATGGAAATCTATTCCATGTCTAAAAAACAAGTGTGAAAAATTCGGCAGAAATTAACATGAAGTTTAAAAAAAAGGTTTACGTCTAATTACAGTTTGAAGTTCTTTAACGCTCTCCAAGTTAAGTGGAATGCTTAACTAATAGCACGTCGACAGATGTTTGGAACTTAAGAACTAAAGAAATATGATCACCCAATACTCGAAAATTAATTTTAATAGAGTCAATCAAAATCAAAATAACCACTAACGAAATATTAACCCTTACACATATCGTACAATAGAACATTTTTCTCTTTATGAAACAGCAGATTGGTTTGAAAATATGTAATTCTAGCACTCACCTCCGTATACTAAGCTGCTAAAGATAGTCTTCTCGTTTGGCGGCAGCCATCTCTCCAAAAGCGTGTCATATGCTGATGAGAAATAGCCATGAGACATTCCCATGAACAGTTGAGCATTACACGCTGCAACCCAACCTCCCTGGAATCATTAATGAATATCAGATCTATAATAATTTTAATTATTGACTTAGGCAGACTATAGAATCTAGCGTTACGATACGACGTCACTCAACCACATCTAATATGCTAAAGCATAGTAAACTCTTCCCTGACCGTATTTGCTGGCATTATCCACGTGACAATTCTTATTTTCGGAAACTTGTTAAAACAAAATACAATAAACAGAAAGAAAATAATAAATAATAAGTACAAATGGCTTTGTCTTATTGCTTAAAGCAATATATACAACCATAAATTAGGTTTAAAAGAAGAAGAAAGGGCGGACAGTGTTAAAAAAAAGAAAATAAAGAATGAAACCAAATAATACTAATTACTAGTTATTAATTATTTCTTTTATTACTTGGTATCTTACCCATCGGAACTTTATGCATCTACTAAATCTTGTTCAATTCGTCTATACTAAAGTTACCATCAATTATATGAACAATAACATTCATGTCATTCTTGAAGACATCCAATTTTTTTTATGGACCTCATTGTCTCGGTCGCTCTATTTACTAAATATCTTATACGTCTAATGAACGCTTACCTTATTAACAATAGTAGGCATTGCAACACACAAGATGCCGTTGACAGCCAGCATCAGAGTGAGAATCAATTTTCCTCCTATTTTCCTGAGATACAAATGAGATGGAGCTAATGTCAAAGCGTATCCAAAGAAGAAAGATGATAGAACTGCACCTTGTATCCTTTTATCCCAGTTGTGTATCTGTAAATGAAATATGAAGAATCAATAAGTATCATGTTCTGTATATTCAGAAACGTTATTGAATTGTTATTGTGAATGTATGATGCTTTTCAGTTACTGACTTCAAAATTGACCCATTTTTTTTTCTTAAAATCTTTATCTTGCTTTAGAAATTTAGATATAAAAATGTATGCCCATTTTTCTACCGGCAAATAAAGCCAGCCTTTCTCTGATGAAGACTACCATCCTCCAAGGATTATTACTAGGGGATGTAGAACCTCCAAGACAGTATTGATCTTAAGACTCTGGAATTTCTGCAGGCTTTTATGGGTGACAATGATCATATTATGCTACCAAAACATATCTATCTGTATCAGTCCATATACGCCCCACTGCAGGGCACGGGCCTTCTCTACAATCGAAAGGACGATTGATAGTGGTTAGTCCATATAGTCTACCACGATGGTGTAATGCAGGTTGGCTATATAGTAGATAAAAATGCTATATACCTGAATGTAAGTATCATTCCTTCTAGTTTCTTCATTAATCGCAAGCACAGCGATACCAGCACTGCCTCGCACTAAGCCTAATGTCACCGAGCTGGCCAACATGTATAGCAGCTGTAGGTGCCGGATGCCAATCTTAAACTCTGGAAATAGAGATTTTTACGAGCAATTACCAAATTATTTTATGAAATATTTGAAAATAATTCAGAGGTAGCAGCGAACAAAAGCAAATAAAGCTAGTTGTTTCCATGGAGTGACTGGTCTAGAGAATCCGTTGCGGTCGAAGCCGCAGCCACCAAGGTCTCACAGGAGACACAGCCTAGAAATAGCAGTTTTGCCGTCATACCTCGTTGGATTTACTGTGATGTCTGGTACTACTTCGGGAAGGTTAAACCTTTTTACGTATGTTGCCAGTCGATACTCTATTTCACATCACTGTACCTATCATTCGGCAATTGCCTACCGTCAATTATTAACCATGTAAGAATAAATTACGCTTTACTTACTATATTTTGTAAGAACGCCGCTAAATCCATCTTCGTATTGATATCTCAGAAACTCAACATCCATATTGCGCGTTTATACATATCACATTACTAAACAGCGTTTGACGTGAAAAAATAATATTTCCTAGACACAATGTTTAACAAACTAATTCAACAGAACGTTATCAAGATAATTTTAACAATACTACTTATCTGTTTGTTTGCCCACTTCCTTACGTTAATATTACTTCTATCATTGAATACTGAATGGTAAATCTCATGAAATTTGAATTTTCAGCTCAAGGAATAGAGTACAAATTCAATTAATACGTAGAAGATTCATTGTAAGTAATTTATAGAAAACAACGTGTAAGGCTGTGAGCAGAAGTACATATTAACAGACAGTTGTCAAGTATAAGATAAACAAGTCAATCTTTAGAATAGTTTCTCATGAGTAAGATGTATATAAGATGTTAACAATTAATTTGCTACAATGTAATTTTTCAAAGAGGAACATGGAGTTCGTAATTATATTGGAATACATAGCCTTATTGGTCGAAAGTTCGTGGTGGCCTGTTGGTAAAGGACACGGCTGCCAAAATGTTCACAGTCGTCGTCGCTTTAAATCCTAGGGCACACCTCTCTTCACCTCTGAGTTTTCGGAGTCATGTGTATAATGAAAGGTAATCACCACGCATTATAAACGGTAAAGGAACACTTCGTGGGGAAATCTGCATACGATAGGGATTTTTATGGTATGTAAAGTCCACCAACCCGAACTAGGCTAGCGTGGTGGACGATATGGACTAACCCGTCTCAATTGTACTCACGACGGTAGAAGAGGCTCGAACCCTGCAATAATATTTTATGGACTAATGCAGTAGTGATCGTAAAGTTATGGTAAATAAAAACACCAATTAATTAGTTGATTTCTTATATCTCTTAGAAAGCCAGATGATGATACTTATAATACAACCAGCAAAAAATGGATCTAAATTCCAAAAATTGACTTTATAATAATAATCCTTTGCTATTGAAGATCAGTTGATGTGGCAGTGGGCCAGGCACGTAGCAAATAGAAGTGATGGCCGCTGGAGTCTAAAAGTTCTGGAGTAGAGGCCACGTACAAGCAAACGAAGTATCGGACGTCCACCTACAAGGTGGACGAACGACTTGGTTAAGGTCGCAGGAAGACGCTGGATACAGGCCGCTTCAAACAGGTCTACAGATCTAAGTTCAGCAGTGGACTTACTGTGACTTAAGAGAGAGAGAGAGACATACAGATTGAAAATCATAATTATTCAGCTCTTTACATATCCTTATGGATTACACAAAAATAAGCCTCGGTGCGGTGATATAGCTCGTGGTCTCTAGGCACTAGAGACTACTGAGGATAGAGTTTAATGACACGCAATTTCGAAGGCCCATGATCATGTCACATTGGTTGCAGTGGACGATGGCGAACAAAAAAAAAGAACCAGTTGTAACCAAATAAAGTAACAACCTTAAATTTTAAACAACAGCGGTTAAAAACGTCCAATATGCAACCGCTTAATGTAAATTTTATTGTATTGAATTAAAATTATATATAACCGCAGCCTCATCTACTGTTTGTAGATAAAAGACCATTCTAATCAAATGAAAATAAGTCACGTTTCGCGTACGTGCGTATGTTAATATGAATCATCTTCGGCTCTCCTTCAGTCACAACTTATAAGTTTTGATACTAGAAATGTTGGATTTTGGATTTAAAACGAGATGTCTGTCTCACGTCTATTTATTTTGGAGGTGTTTCTTAATCACATTTCGTTGAATGATGGATGATACGTGGTTGGGGTAAACAAGTTGGTGTACGAAATTAAATTGTATATGTTTAATACAACGTTTCTATGATAAATTGCATTTTACAAAAGAGACATAATATAATGCTCTATCTCAGGCTTTATAATTTAATTTATTTATACACCACAAAATATTAAATAAATACTAGGAACTAGACGTAAACATTAGTGTAACAATCGGCGGTCTTATCACAAAACGGAAATGTCTTCCAGACAACCTTAAGATGGACGAGAGTGACTACAATATGGAAGAATTTCATTTGTCTTAATAACGCGCTAAGTCTTGTTTATTTCCTTGCATACGTACTACCCTCGGTATGACATTTCTCAACCTAACCAAAAGACTTCCTGGTCTGTTTTAGTCTCAATTTAATAGCACGTCTAATGTATGCAGCTTATGAATCAGGATGGCGAGCGCAATAGATTGTTTTGTAATTGATAGTGTTGTTTGGTTTTGTTACTGATCATGAGCAGTCGTATCGCTCACCATCAGCATGGCATGCTGATCTCGCCATTTTATGCAATATATTTTTTTTAATCCATTATATATTTTTTACCATTACAGCAATTATGAAGGCATTTAGAACATTATTTCTCCAACCTACATAAACGTAAATGAGTTAATTTAGAGAAGATAAATCGTTAATTAGGTTTTGTTAATCATAATGTTTTTTTTCTACATTTTTTAAACTAGCGGTCGAGCCAGGTTCCGCCCGGGTGCATACACGTTTTAAAATGGCGGTCAAAATGTTTAATTCTGACTATCAGTTTAGAATATCGACCAATCGGACCACGAAAAACGAACAAAATTTCCTCGTATTTGCTAGAAATATCACTACTGCTTTCCTCTTATAGGTCATAGCGTGATGATATATAGCCTATAGCCTTCCTCGATAAATGGACTACCCAACACTGAAAGAATCATTCAAATCGGACCAGTAGTTCCAGAGATTAGCGCGTTCAAACAAACGAACTCTGCAGCTTTATAATATTAGTATAGATAGTATGGATACTTCATAAAAATGTGATACCATACACTTGACAGTAATAAAATAACTGATACTAATCGTCCACCTGACATACACTCACCCTTTTTCTGTTAAAAATTTTAAACAAGGGTCTCAGCCATTTTAAAGCAATGAGCTGTTATTAAATAGCAATATATTAAACAGCTGTTTAATGATTATTGATTTATATTAATAACGTTTTTGAGTCAGCTCATATTAACGGCATTTGAAAACTGCATAAAGTTTTTATGAATAAGGGTTAGACTCAAAACGTTACTGGTGTTCAAACTAGATTGAGGCTACTTTCCATAAGATCAACTTTGACCTCGCTGTCCAAAGTGACCCCTACGTGTGTCATACCAAACACTTCTAATAACAAACTGATAGGTAAATAAAACAACAAATTGTCTGACTATTTACATTTAATATACTATTTACAATAGGTTCGTGTACAATATGTTCAGTGATGATTCTCCGCGGATACCGCGTAACCTCGCATCATGCTTCCGCTTCCTTCCTCTTTTGATCTGCGGTGGCAGGCTTCATGGTCATTACTGGACACATCTCCTCTGAAATGAAAGAAATATAAATATTGTGATTAAACATCTTATGTCTCAGGATGACGAGCGCAGTGGAATGCCAAGCATTGCATTGTAATTTAAGGTATTGTTTTGTCTTGCTACTGTTCATGAGTGGTCGTATCGTTTACCGTCAAGCTAACGGCGTGCTCGTCTCGCCATTCATAGCAATAATATAAATATTTAAATATACGAATAATTACATTTGAGAACGATTATCAAATGTGTAATTTCAAATACGTCCTAATAATTTTCAATGGACACAGAGTTTATTAATTTTAATATTACTTTTGGATATTTCTTTTCACTTATAAATATTATTAACACAAAATAATGTTGTTCTGCATATTATGATTGTTCAGTTCAAGAGTAGGAAGGATCAAACTATGCATTATATTTGGCACTTAACGTGCAACAAGTGCATCGATTTCTCTTATTTCGATTCTACATAAGCTTTACAATCGTTGACCACATATAAAATGACATATTTAGATAATAATTAATTAATCAAGGTTCAGTTAGTAATTGATTCATTCTAAACTACTTACGCCCGAATACTGGAACGCCATTCAAATAATAAGTAAGCTCTTAACAGCGCACGGCCCACTTAGCCAGTACATTTAAGCGGGATTAACGCAATTTATATTTAAGTTGCGTTCCAGTATTCTGGAGTTATACTTTCAAACTAAACTAAACTGCGATTGTAGATTATTATTATTTCATTTATTACCTAGACTGCCTTTTCTATCTCCTAGTATACACAAGGCTTCATAAGGTAATAAGGCCGCCACTTGTACTACTTGTGCAAAAAAAACCTAACAGTGTTACCAGTAAAATCTAGTTCGTTAAAATTATAGACTTTATTTTTAAGGCATAAAAACCATCCCGACGCACTCATTTTGTTTTAAAGTAATTCCTAAATTTAACCGTGTTATGTAAATGGCGAAGTAAAGCCATAAAGTAAAACAATAGAGCACTACGCTTAAGTTCATCCAAACAGATCGAGCGAAAACTATTGAGAGTATTATTCTGATAAGGCCATGCAAATCGAGAAAGATTTTGTAACAAAATCGAATTTCCAAGTATTCAAGAAGGCAGTATGTGGATTAAGCTGGTGTATTTGAGACTAATGGAATTGAAGTTGACTACGTGGATCAAATTTTGTTAGATTAATGAAACATAGTAAAAAGAGGGTAAAAACTGGTGTTGAAAAAAGCAATATTAGAGTTTCTTGCCGTTTTTATTTCAATAAAATTTGTAAGAAATGTAGCAGAATATTTTTTAAATTATTCAAAATTGCATATAATATCTTTATTTATACTACTACATTATGCAGTATGACAAAACATCCTGTTAATGTCCGACCATTGTATACCGTTCAGGAAAAAAGTCCTTTAATACTATTTTAAAGTTATTTCCTGTTTATGTCCGAGCATATGCTATGAGCATAATATGACAAATACATATGCTGTTATACTATTTTGGTTGCTGTTATACCACTTTTAAGGCTATTGTAAAATGAATTACCTGGATCAGCTTTCCTCCTATCCTTGTAGTCTGAACTGTCCCAAGGCTGTCGTTCCGCGCTGCCGAATATCACGTATATGATGTTACTGCCGACGCACATCGCAGCCGTTGTCAGAAACACGATGCGCCAACGCGATAAATCAGACTGGAAATAAAGGTTTCGTAATCAATAAGCTCTGAGTAGTGGCCTATTGGTAAACAGACCAGACGCGGCTACCAACATGTTCACGATGGCCGCGGGTTCAAATCCCAGGGCACTCCTCTGACTTTTCGGAGTCATGTGTGTATTGATAGTCAATTACCACGCACTAAAAGGGTAAAGGAAAACATCGTGAGAAAACCTGCATACCATGGTGATTTACAAGACCTTCTATGGTATGTAAGTCCACCAACCCGATTATATGGCCTAACCACTCTCAATCGGACTGTTTATTGTAGAAGAGTCCCGAGCCCTGCAGTAGTACGTATATGGGCTAATACAGAATTAATAAGCTAATTCTATGTTAACCAAAGTTTTTATTGCCTGATGGTAAGCGATAGGACCGCTCATAGGGAGTAGTGAAACAAAACTACACCATGAATTACAAAGCAATGCTGGGTATTCCACCGCGCTCGCCATTTTGAGATATGGTGTTAATTCTCATTATGTCTCATATAACGTGTAAATGCACCTGGGCAAAGCCGGGCCTGACCGCTGGTCTTGAAATAAAAAGAGAATATATATATATATATATATATATATATATATGTCAGGCCCGGCTTTGCCCAGGTGCATTTACACGTTTTAAAATGGCGGCCAAAATGTTCAATTCCGACTATCAATTTAGAAAATCGACTAATCGGACCACGAAAAACGAATAAAATTTCGTAGTACTTGCTAGAAATGTCACTACTGCTTCCCTGCTATAGGTCATAACGTGATAACAAACGATGATGATAACGAAAAATATACTATCCAACACTCAAATCGTACCAGCGGTTCCTGAGAGCGCGTTCAAACAAACAAACAAACTCTTCAGCTTCATATTAGTATAGATGCGATAAAGACTTTAACACCATCAACCCGCCAACCTGCACTGCGCCAGCGTGGTGGGTTATATCATATATGGCCTAAACCCTCTCAATCGTACTCTTAATTGTAGTGGAGACCCGTTCTCTAGGCGGTTACTCTAAGATCCGAAACGAAAAAAAAACATTCCCTGAAGTGGGACGTGTAAGATACAGATTTTAGTCTGTGAATAAAATATGTTAAAGTAATAAACAACATTAAATTTCAATGTACGTTATATGCTTAGTACTTTTTTGCTTAATGGACCTAAATAAGATATTGGCGTTATAGTATACGCAAACTTTATAAATAAACCTTACTAAAACATTCTAATAAGACATTCTTTGTAAATTTATTTATTTTCTGCCTACGGGAGTTTTATTAACATTTCAGATCTAAGTAGATATTATTTATTAACATGCTTTTATTAGCTTCCACTGTATGTACTTAGATTTATGTATATCATTTTATTATAAAGAGGCGTGGGGTGCTTATAACAGTTACTTATCTTCAAGCATTCTAGCTTATAAACGATAAAATGAACGTATTTCACTCCATTTTCTGATCTTAAACTCAATATAAATTATTTTACTTTGTTAGTTGTGTCTTTTACTAAAGCGTGTTTTTTAGATTTTTGAACCGCTACCTACTTCTTCTCAATATTATTAATGTTTGCCTGACATCATTAATATTGAGATCATAAAATTACAAGCAGAATCAGTTTGGGACATGACTGAAGAGGCGCCTTGTGCACAACCCATTTAAATACCTCAAAGATAGGCGGAATAAGTTACATAAATTAGGTGTTAGTATGGTTTATGGGCATCGAATCAGGAATGAAGAGATCCGTAGGATAACTTAAGTAACTGACATAGCCCGGATTAGTTAGTTGAAGTCGCAATGGGCGGGGAACATAGCAGAGAGAACTGATGGCCGATGAGGCCAAAAAGTTCTCGAATGGAGGCCACGTAGCGCAGCGTAGGACATCCACACATAAGGTGGTCACACGACCTGGTAAAGGTCGCAGGACGTCGCTGGATGCAGGCTGCCGCCAACAGGTCACTGTGGAAATCATTGGGGGAGGCCTATGTTCAGCAGTGGACTTCATTTAGTTGATGGATGGATGACAGATGGAACGGCAAACAAAAAAAACTGAAACAAACTTACTTGAATTGGTATTATTTGCTTACCGAGTCGTTACGTAAAATAAGACTAGTTGCTACTGGAGTCAGGACACTGCCGGTACTTGCAGCGAAGTTTGTGAGAGAGAGCATCACGCCTGCGAAGTGAGGCGATAAATCCAAGTGGTTCACCTGTAATAGATATAATCATAATATACTATTGCTATTGTTGGTTCAATAATGTTGGAATAGTTCCGTTCGGGTCAAATGAAACGATGATTAATGAGAATGTCTTCACTATCTTTAATTATTTAGTTAATTTAATGTCTTAGGTCGTCCTCTGCGTTTAATTGATCTCTTCTCAGAATTTTTGGTACACCACACATATAACTGTTGATATATATAGTAAATATCAAGAAATATGAGAGACTTTTCGGTCTCACAAATACCCAGACCCGAAACCTGTGGATCACACAAATATTAGTCTCACTGCGGCGATCGAACTCAATTTTCATAGTAGGCGTGCAACCAATTGCACCACAGAGACTGCTAATACAACAAAATATAACTGGGTAATAACTTTTAAGACTAAAGAGCTACTATACTTTTCGTTTAATTTAGCTAACACTTACCATAAAACCAGCCGATGTGAACCCACACATAGTTAAAACAGCTACGAGGGTAGCTATTGCGAAGTATTTATGATCTGGTCCCATAAAGGCTAATACGACCAGTCCAGCGCCTGCGCCGAACATAGCTGAAGAAGAAAATAATATTCTTAATGTAGATAAGGTTTGTCATGGAGTAGTAAGAGAGACAAAAAGAGAGATTGCCCATACGTCAGACTGAACTATTACCTACCTAAAGAGTTAAATATTTTTCTACAAGCGGTTACAGATAGGAGGCCTCTGTTGTATATCTTCTCGCAGACTGTTGACGATACTACACTGCCTACCCACATGCCGAAATAGGGAAGTGCAGACAGGATTGCACTCTGAAAAAAGAAGATCAAAATAAATTTCATAATCGTCTTCAATTTTCCCCTATTCCATATTTAGGAAAGTTAACAAAAAATAGGTATTAATTAAATATGCTGCAAAAGTAATTTTACAATTTGACCCAAGACTGCTTACTTGACATCGAATCTTTCTGAAGAGATTTTACCTCTCAGATAGGAAGATTACATGACAGAAACTATAAAAACTCGACGTGGTCCTTGAATCCGAGACTTCACGATAGACGAGGTGCACTCGGTATTTCTACATCATTAATATAACTAATCAAATTGATAATACTTTTTCTTTGAAAACATTTAATTATATGCTCGTCATACTTACATTTCTTAATGATATGTGCATTGCCCGTTCCAAATACGTGGGCATGTCAACGAAGAACAGCACAAATGCGACCGCGGCACCAATGTGGGTCACCATAATGGCCCACAGTGGCCCGGTCTTGAGCATTTCTCTCCACGGTGTTGGACGGTTTCCCTGGCAGCAAAAATATTTGATTAACCGTAACTTACATATAGATGTTAAGTGATATCAGCATATTTTTCTATAAATTCACCCCGCTAATCTAATTGGTTTAACGGCTAATTGGTTGGAAGACTTCACATCCCATAGAAATTATTGTGAACAATTCTGTAATATTCAAATTTCCTCACAACAGATCGGGTCCATGTATATCCCGAGATCACACGCGATAGAGATTCTTTTAAAATATTCAAAACCAATACATACCTTTGAATGAACGGTAGTCATATTCAACCCCATTTCAATATAGTATTTCTCTTCCTCGCTCATCATGGGGTGTTCCTCAGGAGAGCTGGCGGAGAACCAGTACCACAGCGCGGCTGTCAGGAACATCAGACCCGCGATGCTGTAGAAGATCAGCTTCCAACCCATCGAGGTTTCTGCTAGTAAACCTGATAGTGGCATCGCGATGATTGTGCCGACTTGTGATCCTGGAACCGGGTGGAGAAATGTAATTATTATTCGAGGTCGGAATCTGTATCAGCCCATACGTCCCCCTGCAGGGCACGTGCCTCCTCTACAATCGTGACGACGATTGAGAGTGGTTAGGCTATATAGTCCATTACGCTGCCCTAGTGCGAGTTAATGATAGAGATTTGTATGAAGTTGCTATGAGTTCAAGTGTTTATAATTATAGCACTGGATTAAAATAGTTATGAGCTCAACAATAGGTCTAGAAGTTGATAAATATAGTACTAGCCGGCTCACGCCTTCTCATTACGTATAGTTCAGGAAAACAACATTGAAAGAAATTTGACGAAATTGCCTATCTCTTCTTGGAAAAATTGTGACGCACTTGAGAAATAGTTCAAATGTTTTAGGTAGGTGTTTTAACTAGAAATGCAAGTTGTGAAATTTTCCCAGGCCATTGTACAACTAACTAAAATTACCTCTGGTTTTAATATAATATCTAATGACCATTAATGCTTATTAGAGTCAAAGTTATCTAAAGAAAAGTCCATGTAATTACATCTTGTTTAGTCGAACTTCGTTTATTACGAATTTACGAGCCAAACTTACTTTTGTTAATTGGATAGTTAAAATTTAGTCGTAAAGTTTTGTTTCACAGACTTTATATTTATTGCTTTGAATGGTATGAAAGTTAGATTTCATAAAGTTTCAAGAAACTTATGAATGAATGCGCGGAATCCCCGCTTTGATTAGTACAGTCGAGTCTAATATAATACAGAGTTAAGTTGTCATAAAGTTAAACCAACTTATGTGTTGACTTGACTGACTAACTCAACCACGATTGAGAGTTTTATAATATGCTAATTGCTCTCTGTAACACTTATACACTAGTATTTTTCCCGTTATTTTACTGCAGCTTGAGTAGTTTACAATGTCGTTTAGATTTTTTCATGTAGCTTCCAAAATAATGGAGACTTTGCTAAAAAAAACGATATGTTGTTTACCTCCATAAACGATGCCAGTCAACGTGGTACGTTCGTTGGCAGGCAGCCACCTGCCAAGCAGTGTGTGACTGGCGGGAAACAAACAAGCTTGCGTGAGGCCCATCAACACTCGGCATAGACACACCATCGACCACCCACCCTGAAAAAATATACCATTACTGAGGCGTTACTCTGTACTCCGACACGACGACGAATGTTCCAATATCGCACGTAAAACTGTATGAATATGCCTAAATACTTTACAAAATGTTATAATCCTGGAAACGATACGAACTACGAATCTTCGGACGCCGTACGTAAAACTTCACTAATGTGCCTAGGTACTCCACAAAATGTTGGAATCCTCTATTAGTTCGGAGTGAATGATAAATTTCATTGAGAGTCGTATTGATTTTTAGAACTGGAAAACTTTTATCTTATATGATGATGTTCAACGTCCGAACATTCGAGTTTCGCGTCGGAGGACAGAGTAACTCCCCTGAAGTATAGCTAAATATTCTTCTATTCCAAAACCAATTTAAATTTTGCTTTATTGGTTAAGAGGCTTCGTCTATTTATAGGCAGTAAAAGAATCGAACACTCAACTTTGGGTGAGGCTTTTTGATTCGAGAACTGTAATAATTATCTTGGATCCGAAATATTGGGCAAAGGCGAGTAGGTACTACTAGTATTTCAATGAGTAACATACACGTTAGATTTACGTGTATATCACTCATTGAAATAAAAATAAACATTAAGTAAACAATGATGTGTTCTTCGTTTAAATTTTTACTTTATTCTTCGGTCAGGTTCATCTTTATCATGCATTTGTACGCAAACATACAGATGCGAAACAAATATGTTTAAAGCTAACAAATATTTATTCACGCGGGATGGAGTTCGCAGTGGTTGGCAGGGAAACCTTATTAATTAACCGATAAGTTAATTGGCCACTGAAATTCGAATTTGCATTTTGCTGTTGATAAGCCGCTGATTTAAAGCGCGAGTAATAAAAGCTAAAATGTTCATTTACAGTATATATGACGTTATGACTGTTTCTCCCGCCAAACCGCAGTGTAAATGCATTGTTGTGTTTCGGTGTGACGGACATTGTAGCCAGATTACTTACTGGACAAATTGAGACTTAACATCTTAAGTCTCAGGATGGCGAGCACAGTGGAATGTCAAGCATAGCTTTGCAATGCTGTTAGGTTTTGCTAATGTTCACGAACGGTCGTATTGCCTACAATTTAGCGAAAGGCACGCTCGTCTCGCAATTAATTGCAGTAAAAAAAATTACGTCCTGTCTTCCCCTAATTTCAAGTAATGCCTTGCTGCAACAAAGTAAAGTAAAAACTTAAACTGTATTCAAGTTCGCAAGGCCATAACATTCGATAACTAATACACGTTTATAAATTCCTGTAAAATGAATAAGGCCAACTATGTTTATAAATATTAACTTATGTATCACTCTGTTGTACGTAAGTTTTATCAATACCCAATCAGTAATTTTTAATGTGTCACAAACATCCATAATTCCTCAAAAACAAGCGTACATGAATATTTGTCCCTATTTTAATTATTTTATTCACAAAACTACTAATTCCCTATTTCGTAAAAGCATATAAAAGTCACAGTACTTGCAGTTAAATAAATAAACCTTCTTCATAATAACCGCTTGGCTAGAGTTATTTAAAACCTCGTAGAAATAATTTAAAAGATCAAACGTTAGCAAGTTGTTGCGGAATAATTGCAGCTAAATTAGCATCGAATTCAGCACTGCAGTTACTTGAGGCAAGAGAATTAATTTAGACATTGCGGTTTTAAGTCGACGTTTCATGAATCACTTAGAGCAACACGTGACTGTTAAATTGCGGTCTTCATAATTAAAATTGAATACCAGAATATCTGCATATAAAATAATTTGAGTTAGGGGACTGCCTCGGTGGCGTAGTTGTACTACGGTACGCTTACAAAGCTGAAGTCTCGGGTTCGAATCCCAGGTCGGGTAAAGTGATTTGGATTTTTATATTCAGTATCAGCTCGGAGTCAGGAATTTTTGCCCGATATGGCGATAGGCTCGCCCCCTATCACATTGTGGGACGGAACATACTGGCGAAATTTGGGTGCCCTGGTACCTCAGCCTACCCCTTCTAGGAAAAAGGCGGGAGTTTATGTATGTATGTATGAATTAGGGTGTTTTTGCACCAATGCCTAATTTATGATCAAGGATGAAGATAGACTATCCTCTGTGTGCCGTGCTCAGAAACATGTACTGTCGCCATTTTACTGGACTCTCATATATGAGAGGCCACCTGGGTAGCTACCACCGCAATTTCTATTTCTCACGTCAAACAGCAGTGTAAATGCACTGTTGTGTTTAGGCTTGAAGGATATTATATCCAGAGTAACTACTGGACATATTAAGATTTAACATCTTATGTCTCAGGATGGCGAGCGCAATGGAATGCCAAGCATTGTTTTGTAATTCAAGGTGCTGTTTGGTTTTGTTGCTGTTAATGAGCAATCGTATCGTATGTTATCAGGCAAATGATACGGTCGTCTCGTCATTCATAGCAATAAAAAAAGTCAATTAAATCACAATTTGGTTTCGAAAAAAAAAAAAACTCTAAGTAACAACGTAATTTACATTAAGCCTCTAAATGTGGCCGTTTAACTATATACGTGCATTACCAAGTACGTATAATAGAATATTCGATGATATTCAATCAAAATATTTTGTATTTTTGAAGCTGTCTACGTTTTGAAGTACTTGATAGTGATATTTTAACGGTGTCGGATAACATTGTGTTTAATCGTGTTGTCTGTGCACAATACCAACCCTTACTACGCAAGAATATTGGATTTTAAACTTAACCTTTTCATGGATTATTTCTTTTTTATCAAAAAACTTACCACACTAGCGACAAGAGGCAAGAACAAACATATAGTGCCACTGGCCAGTAGAGCCACCAGCAGGATTAGTTTCCCTCCATACCGCTTGGCGAGCAGACCGGCAGGGATCTGCATGGTCATGTAGCCCCAGAAGAATGAGGACAGGATGAGGCCCTGAGTCTTCTTGTCCCACTCGTAGATCTGTGGAAGAAGTGTACTGATTGACGGAAAAGAAATAAAAGAAAGATATAAAAGAAACCATAAAAATCAGGTTTGTTCCTGTTTGTATAGATCGAGTTAAAAAATTGCTTAAAAATTACATTTGTTGTGTGGGAGCCCCCCTTTAATACTTACTTTATTTTTATTTAATTTATTTTGAAACGTAATGTACAGCTAAATATTCTGTGAACATTTTAAGCGTCTACCTATTACCGTTATTAATATTTAGCAAAAAAATACGAAAAATATACGTTTATTGTATGGGGACCCCCTTAACATTTGAATTTTTTGTATTTGTTGTTATAGGGGCAACGGAAATATATTATAGGGAATACATAGTATTACATTTTTAAAGACAGCGGAGGCTTAGTAATATGGTCCTATTTTTACCTTTTAGGTACGGAACCCTTAAAACAGATTTTTTGTCACAAACAAATCATCGCATGATTCACATAACATAGGGTAACATGCAAAATTATCGGAAACAAAAAATAAGAGGAAGTTTTAGAAGGATCATTTTTGGAAATGCGTTGGCGGTTATAAAACCTTTGAATTCTTCTTTGCATAGTAGTGTGATGATCCGAGTGGGTAAGTCTGGGTTAAGGTATTTGAGAAGAATATGGCATTATTTAAGAAGTTATTTGTTATTAAGTAAATCATTTGACTGCCTGGAAGGCGCTTGTACTACAGTATAATTGCAAAACTGAGGTTTTCGGTTCGAATCTCGGGTTAAGCAAAGTGATATTGGATCATTCTATTCATTATCAGCCCAAAGCTAGGAATTTGGGCCCAATATGGTGATAGGCTCGCCCCCTATCACATAGTGGGACGAAAACACTTAAGGCAAAACGTGGGTTTCCTGACTGCTACCAGGAAAACCTCTGTCCACCCCTTCTAGGAAACAGGCTTGGATTTATGTATGTATGTAAATCATTGGACATATTATAGATATAGTGTAATTTCTGTTAAAAGTGAAAATGTATGCCGATAATTTTAAAACCAGACACTTATTTTTAACTCAGTGATATAAGAAATGTATGACAATGGCTTAAAATGTTGACGTACGTATCATTTTTCAGGTTCTCATTGCAATTTTTCCATACAGATAGCAAATAATTCAATTTATTTCCATACTTTTGCAAACAAATATTATCTATTGTTAAACATAATAATATCCCTTTTTGAGACGATATAATAACTTCAAACACAGGGATCTGTTTGGTAAATGAAAAAAGTACTGCAATCAGGTGACAGATGGAGATAGTAGTCATTTATTTAACTTGTGTATTTTATAATGGAAATAAATACTTATCAAGATATTAAATTTTCCATAATATAACGTCTGCAAAGCCTATTGCCATTAGTTTTTTATTATCAAATATAAGATTATGACATACAGGTATAAAATAACCAATTTTTAATTAATACAGCTCTAAGCTGTACCCATTTATTAACCCTTTTACAACAACTTTTATTTTTATTGCAAGGAATGGCAAGACGGGCATGCCATTCGCCTAACGGTAACCATAACCATCGCTCATGGTCAGTAGCAAAACAACACCATGACTTACAAAGCAATGCTTGGCATTTCACTGCGTTCACCATCCTGAGACATTAGGTGTTAAGTATCATTATATCCAGTAGTTACTCTGGCTACAATTTCCTTTAGACCAGAACACAACAGTGCATTCACACTGCTGTTTGGCGGAGGAAGTAGACATTGCGGTGGTACCTACAAGGTGGTTTGCCGGATCTATGGTTTTTTTTTCATATAACCGATGTGAAACATTGTCAGCTATTCTGTTGCTTTTCATTCGGCGAGATAGATCGCCGGGGAACCAAAAGCCGGTGATAAAATGTTTGTATCTGCCTAGTTAGTTCATCATCATCATATCAGCCACAGGAAGTCCACTGCTGAACATAGGCCTCCCCCAAGGATCTCCACAATGACCTGTTGGAAGCGGCCTACATCCAGCGACTTCCTGCAACCTTAGCCAGATCGCTTAGAACCTTAGCTAGTTAGTTACCATTATTTTATTAGGTTCCAAAAGAAAATGTTTCACAATAAATAATTTTAAATTAAGCAGAACTTATGATCTGGTGTTTATATCAACCACATTTCAATGAAGTATGCTAATTTACATAGAACAAATAATTTCAGCGAGATATTTGAACGTAACCAGATAAATACAAACGTGATCAAACATTTGCCGCCACAATATTGAACTAATGAAATGTGACAACGACACGTGGATAGTTATCTAAAATACACCTTGTATATGTATTACAAAGTGAATGATAGTATATCGGGATTTTTTATTTGTTCGTTGTATGTTGGAAAGTTTTTGTAATATGCAATATTAAATACACGAGACACATACAAGTTTGGAAAGTTTATTTTACAATCACTTTACCTTATGAAATATGGATTTTGAAGGTGAGTTGCCAGTGTCTTTATACCACTTTGAAGGATTAACTTAAGTTCCTGTTTGAGACGGATGTGAATCAGTTTTGTTTGCATACTTGCAAACCGTACCTGTCGCAGTCCGTTTAACTCTAACTTATTATATATTAGTGATTATAATAATAAATACACCCAACAGTCACATACATAGCCCTGACCCCACATTAAGAGCAAATAAGTCTAGACTTATTTCATAGCCACACGACACTAGTGTCGTGGGTATCAGAAGCTACGAGAACCTTTTCGGTTTCACAAACACCCAGACACAAGGCAAGTGCTTGTGGCTGCACAAACATTTGCCTCGGTGCAGGGATCGAAACCGCTGCCTCTCATTCCACAGCCGGCGTCTAACTAATTGTGCCACGGAGACTGTCACAGGAATTAGTAGTTGTTATCATAATAGGATATTTACCAAAATCTTTAAACATAGATATTATGCCAACCACTTTATCATGAAACATAATAGCAAAACTAGTCACAAGACTCTTTTATAAACGATAAATCTGACGTATATAGGTCTAGGGTAAGATAAATCACTACATAGTATAAAACAAAG
The DNA here is from genome assembly GCA_030180105.1 of Hyles lineata. Taxonomy (NCBI): domain Eukaryota; kingdom Metazoa; phylum Arthropoda; class Insecta; order Lepidoptera; family Sphingidae; genus Hyles; species Hyles lineata. The sequence goes on from JARJEE010000030.1 coordinate 677,437, forward strand.
TCGCTTTCTCTGTCCCTATGTCCCTTTGTATGCCTAAAATCTTTAAAACTACGCAACGCATTTTGATGCGGTTTTTTTAATAGATAGAGTGATTCAAGAGAAAGGTTTATGTGTGTAATACGTGCATATTGTTGTAGAGAAATATATATGCACCCGGGCGAAGCTGGGCCGGGCCGCTAGTAGAATATAAAAATAGAAACATATACTTTTGTTTAACAAACTTTACAATCTTATCTTTTAAGAAGACTAAATATTTTTATTCCAAAAATATCATTTTCCTTAATTGTTTTACGTCATGTAACAGTTTAAATAGTAACCACAAAAAAGAAAATTCCACATTACTAGGAGTTATTATTTGATTTACTGTTATTCTTATAATGCCTCTGTAAATATGTCTAATATCAAATATAATCCCAGATTTTATTGCAAATAATGAAAAAACTGAAAGAGTAACGACTGGAGATATCGATGCCAATTACGGTGAAAATGATTCATAAATCAAATGATTGGTTTTGATTTTAAGAATATTTAGTATTAAAGAGAATAAACAAAGGAAAGTATAAACGCCTCATTCATAAACAGTTTCGAAACCTAACTTAATTCTAACCAGAAGCTCCTGCGATATATATATTAAGTATAGGTTTTCCTTACCTCAACATTGGAGTCATTGCGGCGTGTGGTATCAGTCATGGCCAAGATGGCGACGCCGAGGCTACTCCGGGCTATGAACAGCGAGATCATGCAGAAACACATGCATATCATCTGGACATGTCTGATGCCGAAGCCGAACTCTGTGAAGAAGACATTTTCTTAGAAATAAGTCCTACTGAAGTGGAGTACTTGGTATATGATTGTAGAATATCCATTTTTTAAATAAACACAGCCTCTTATTGCAAACACGTTTTCCCTTCTTTCTATTATTCTGTGTCCTTCCGCCGTAGTGTGAAGAAGTACTACTAACAATTATGCGGGCCTAGCATAATTGTTTCGAATGGCATGGGATTGCTGTCTGATGACATTCGATATTCGAGTCCAGAAGGCATTCGCGTTTAGGTTTGCGTGCAATGCTGTAATTGTGCCGTGCCACTGTAAATAAACTAGTCGCTTAAAAAGACCCACGATCTTATGACAACATCCTTAAGACTTTTTTGAATGTCTAAGTAAGCTATCTTTGATGCTTTCTTCTGACTGAGTACCAACGATCTGGTATGCTCTGATGGAAGAGTGAAAGATCAGTGATGAGATAGCTGGCTAAACGAAGGTATGCAGAACGTCATAATTACGAAAGACCATCGACCTAACCCCCAAACGCATGTGTATTAATAAAATAATTTTATTTTTCACAGGTAAGCGCAAAGCCTTCACTCCTACCGTTTTGCCTCTGATACACACATAGGAGAAGGAATTCATTGGAATCTTCAGGTAAGTCCTTTTCACTAGAGCAACATTCATCTACCATTTACATCTATGGCTAATAACTGCATCGATATATTTCTCCATCTTAGTACGAGAAAAATATTAAAACCATATGCAATAGTATTGAGCAGTGTTAATACTATTAAGGTTGGGTCTTTGTATCACGTCGCGCCAACTTTATTTTTGTTAATGTGATATTGTATGTGGAACTACTGCCGATAATATTTTAATTGTATTTAATCTATAACTGTTAGTATTTTCTGTACATTTCCAAATAAAGTGGAATAAAACAAAATCCACGATTAATTTTTGCTTTGTACATTTTATTTCGAATTTGCGAAAAATGTTCAGGAATAAAATTATTCATTATTATAAATAAATGATCGAACAAGGAATTAAAGTATTAAGCTACATTTCAAATGTAATCCCTGATACATATTGAACTTTGTTCCAAATTCAGGTGCTTTATTTTCGAATTTCCATTTACAACCATAATTCCCAGCGAATTTCGATAGGTGCTTTGAAATTTGCTAACAGGAGTTTTATTTAACATCTAAAACTTTATTATATTTACGTGATTTTGTATTAAAAACCTAATTACTACGTTTTTTCGAATAATGCTGTCGTACACGTAAATAAACCTACCCGAATTATTTGTGTTAGTTTTTCGATAAAATTATTAAATGTAGGGAATCTCCCAATTTATGTCAACCTTCATTCATTTCATTTGACCTCATTGTTATATGAAAGAAGAGGTCGAAGAACTGTAACAATATGTAATCTGAAGGTCAAAATTAACGAACATAGTTGTTAGCACTTTATTGTGGTCAAGGCATGTAAAACGCACTACATTCTGAAGCCGCCGGCATATGTCGACAACTTGTTGTAGGCGGGCTAGTCGGCGGTCGACTCATTGCTAGTCGAAAAACTTTGTTGCCCATATATCGCCGGCCCGACATAACATGAATATTTTTATGACGTTGTTGTGTGTCGCCTTGCAACGGTGTAGTGTACATACCGTCACTATGTCGGCGGGCAACACGGCGCTTGTCGCCGACATGATTCTTTTCTTATAAGCCGCCGGGTTATGAGAGCGGGCTGTATCGCCCTGTTGTGTAGTAATTCTGATAAAATTTCGTCTGGAATTGTGCTATATTTAAAATCCTATCAATTTGAAAACTTTGCCTAAGTCCAATCTTGATTATAAAAACTAAATATTTATCTTAAATAGCATCAAAAACAAATTTGGAAAACTGAAACCGCAATAGTTTACCGATTTGAGTTATCGCGTCCCAAGAGCAGGTTTCAAATCCCTTTTTAAATTGATGTATTTTCGAGACATGAACTTCGTGTACAGAACAATGATTATATTCTAAAACAAATTGAGAGTGGAAAATGATTAATTATAATAATATTTAGGTTTAAATTTATAAACTGTTTAGAGATGAATGAATGTAAATGAAAAGACAGCGTTTCGGTTTTAAGCATTGCTTTATAAATTGTTAAATTTGTATTTCAATATTGAGATTTTAATGCACTTTTTGATTTATGGAGATTAAAGATCCGATTTCAATCGATTTAAGTTTTTTTACAATGGATCAGAAAAGATCAGTACTACTAAATGCAATGGGCAAGTTTGACTATACTTATAAAATAATGCAGTACTCATTAATATTTTTTGTAGAATGTACATCATAGACTAATGCTACAGAATGTAATAATTTGAAGGCATGTACTGATGGCATGCTGGTACAGCAAGCTTTTGCTCAGAGACACATTGGACTTTCTGCTTTAATTCAAAGTTCTGATGTAATTGGTAATAACAAAATGCATAATAAATGTATTGCTCTTTTGTAAGATTATTACTGACATGAGCTTAGATATTTATGGATCTTATATTTTTATATATTATATTTGCCTACTCTTGAAAAGTTCTTTCTTCGCAGAATTGATTATAACTAAATTCTTTAGCATATTCTGAATAACTAAATTATCCGTCCAAAAAGTTTTCACAAAATGGAGGCGTGTCTTTGATACTAAAAGTCCAAGCCTGATTTGGATCACAAGACATTTGTTTTCATTCAATTTAAGTTTTCGATTAGTTGGAACTGTGTTTTCCATTCGATTGGCAGTGAGGCGTGTTCTGGATACGAATGATCCTTTCGATCTTGGGAAAAAAGACAATTATGTGTCTTCAGTAATAATCGAAGGTAATAAGGTCCTCTTACTTAAATCTTATAAATTTGTCTTTAAGAGACAAATGCGTTTGGAGCGACGCTTCCAAATCAACTTCAGTATGAATCATACTTTAGATTATTAAAAAAAACATTTTTGATAGGACATTAAGTTTATTATAAAGTTAATTTTGTTTGAATTTGACCTTATATTTTAGTGCTATTTCTGTCAAATTAAATAATGAAGACAAACACATTCAAAGTTAAAGCCCGGAGTTTAATTCCATATACATATTTACAAATGTAAAATGCTTCTCTATCAATAATATTTTCAATAAACTTGATGAGTTATTATATTGTCTGATGTCACTTTTATACATCGACAGAGTTTTTTTAGCACGCTGTATTTTTATTAACCTACATACAAACAAGACGATAGGCTCGCCACCTATCACATTGTGGGACGGAACATACATGGCGAAATGTGGGTGTCCTGGCACCTCTGCCTACCCCTTCTGGGAAAAAGGCGTAAGTTTTTGTATGTATACAAACAAGAATGCTAGGAATTCTACAACAATCACTGCACATAACTTATTTAAACGTAAATAGTTAATCCATAAATATGCATCTGAACAAATCAAATGGCGGCGTGCTGTCTATATCATTTATCTTCAGAATGGACTATCGTAAATTGTACGAATGGTGTAAATACCAATAATTTATTTTTACTTTATGGTTGAATTTCGATGCATAAAATGGAACCACATGTTTCCGCTTTAAATACATCTTTTTTTTTTATTTCCTTTTATTGTAATAAAAATATATTAATAATGTATGTAAACAATTATAATATGACCTTAATGTTATAGAACCAAGAAATAAATGCAAAATTAGCGCACAAAAAAGTATTCATTGGAATATAGCCACATTTGTGGATGATTGATTTTACGATAGGAAATAAAGAAACTAGAAACTAGAATTAGAAAACCACTTAAAATATAGTTCTCGCACATAGGCTGGTCTAATTACAAGCTATAACTATACAAAATGGAAGTATGGTAAAAGCTAGCTTGTATATTTTTAATGGTATTGGTAATTTTGATTTTGAATTCCTGAATGAACTGTTATGTCATTTTGTTATTTTTAACTTTCATAGAACTTAATCTCTATAAACAATTGTCATAAGAGCTCTTAAATTTCATTTCATTTCTTTCATAGAAATTTAACAAATAAATTGACCTTTCAAAGTCAAGCTCAATTGCTAGTTTCGTATTTTACTATACTATGCGGTGCGTGAGTGATCGACCGTCATCTACAATTAGGTCTAATGTTGATTTTGCTCTCAATATTTCGCATGTTTTTAAATAATCCTAAGTATTTCGATACTTAATATAGGGCGTTGTTCGTCCCTGATAGCATTGGCATTAATTAAGTGTAATCCTATTACATATAATATTGACTGAATCTTTAATATGTACGAATATTTTGAAACTATTTAAATATAATGTAAACATTTCCTTCTCACAGGCGCACAGGGCACAATTCTGACTTTTCAGAGACATGTATGTATTGATAGTCAATCACCACGCACTATAAGGGTGAAGGAATACATAGTGAGGAAACCTGCATACCATAGCGGTTTATAATAATTTCTATGGTATGTAAGGTCCGCCAATCCGCATTAGGTCAGCGTGGTGCGTATAGTCCATACGGCCTAACTACTCTCAATCGTACTCTCGATTGTAGAGGAGGCCCGTGCCCTGCGGTGGGACGTATATGGGCTGATACAGTACAGTAAAGTAAATTTCCTCCACCCTTATGATTAAGCACGATTCAATGCAGAAACTCTTAGCTAATGTATATTATAAATTCTTACTTTTAGCCGAAACGCTAAGCCGACCGGGCTCTCTCCGCAGCATTTTCATAGATATTTTTTTTTCTTCACCCATTTTTTTATTTATTCACTATTTTCACCACTCGCGTTTACATTCCGCTGAGAAATGAAAGCTGGGAGGAAATTTCCCGCTGTATATAATAAGGAAGCGATGCGGAAGTATGGTTGATGTGATTTAGACCTAATTGTAAGGGAGTAGAGTTGATAATAGTTTGGGAAGGGGTTAAGTTTTCAGAAGAGTTTGATTTGTTGACTTTCGTAGTATGCAAGTGTGCTTGTTTGATTTACGTGTTATAATTGTAATATTAATTTTGTAATTATACTAATGTGTAGCTTCGGTTTTACTTGGCTTTCGTACTGTAGGTATAGGTTTTGTTGGGTTTTGAAGTTTATTGTAAATTTCAGTACAAGTTTGGCAGAACTAGAGAAAGCATTTATAAACAAAAAATATTTTTTCTACAAACAGAATAGTTACTGAACCATCGCATCGCATAAATATTGATTAACTTTTTGCTTATATTATTTTTTCTGAGTACAGTATTTATAAATATTCATAGTACTGCCTATTACTTAGAACAGAGTTATGTTAATATACTTTACTAGCGGTCGGACCCGGCTTCGCCCGTTCGCATGTATTTTTTGAGTCCAGTTTACATCAGACACATTATTTCGCATACTGTTTTATATTTGAACTCAATGCATGCAGTTCTGTCCTTTCATTTCCCATTTCATCAACCCTGTGCTCTATCCCATTCCATCTCCTTTAGCTTGAATTTTTCTCTTGAGCTTAAAAAACACGTATTGTTCCTTGCTCATCCTATGGGAACACCATTCTTTCCTATATAAAAAGTAACCTATGTGTTAATCCAAGTTGTCAGCTAGCTCCATACCAAATTTCATTAAACTCAGCTGTTTGAGTGGGAAGAGTCCTTATTCATCCTCTGAGACCTCTTAATTTTCCGGGATAAAAAGTAGCCGAAGTGTTTATTTTATTCTTTTTTTTTTTTGTACACCAAATAATACTTAAACTAAAACTTATATTTAACATAAAAAGTACAAATGGCAGTCGTATCGCTCAAGGCAATCTCTTACCGACTACCATGGGATGGACATATCTGAAGGAAAATGAAGATAGGGCAGATAAGTGTACCTTTAGAATATTGCTTGAATTATATATAAAAAAAAAAATAGGAAATAATTAAAATATTTATTAGTGTTCAGAGTATTAGATACCTCCATACAAAATTTCATGAAAATTGATGCTGCCGTTTGAGCGTGAAGAAGTAATAAACACACAAACTTTATCGCATTTATAAAATTAATAGGAATTATTAAACTACTATATACTAGCTCCTGACTGCGACTTCGCTTGCGTGCCACTATATTTTAACTTTACAAATCTTGGTAAAAAGTTGCTTCAAGATGAAATCTGTCAAGCATCCCTTTCGGTACCCCGGGGGAGGCCGAAAGGGGTATGTTTGTGTCACTGGCCTTCCAGCCCGACATGCTGCGGATAATGTACCCGCAACGGGTTGCTATAAAATCCTACATCAGCATACTAACTGAAACCCCTGTGTTCGCCCCGCGTAGAATTATGCCTGACTCTACAGAGTCTAACTAACAACTAAGAGTGAGCGTAATAAGCATTTTAAAATGTAGGCTCACGTTTTTATTGTATTTTTATTTTACTGGTGGTAGGTCTCTCATGTGTGAGAGGCCATCTGGGTGGGTATCACCGCAGTGTCTATTTCTCCCGTCAAACAGCAGTGTAAACGCACTGTTGTGTTTTGGGTTGAAGGGCATTGTAGCCAGAGTATTGTATATATAGTATTGTAGCCTGGACATATTGAGACTTAACATCTTATGTCTCAGGATGGCGAGCGCAGTGGAATGCCAAACATTGCTTTGTAATTCAAGGTGTTGTTTGGTTTTGCTACTGTTCATGAGCGGTCGTATCGCTTACCATCAGGCGAACGGTATGCTCGTCTCGCCATTCATAGCAATAAAAAAAAAAGTAATTGTATATTTTTAAATATTATACGACTCTACATTGTTGTTTGTTTCGAAAAAGAAACTCGGCCTGTCACCACATCATATTTCATATGAACCTCCATCGGAAACTAAAGGGGCGAGATGAACAAACTAAGACCCGGAACCAATATTTGCGTCCAATACAAATATTTGCCCCGCGGGAACACAAGTTTTATAGGACAAACAAAACAGTCATGCTCTCGCAAATAATATAATATGCCACTGGGACATTTTTGTTTGGGACCAAATTCGTTTTCGTCGACGCAGCGAATTAATCTATTTAGATTGGGCGTGACCTGTGTTATGGATTTCGTGACACTGTTTGTAAAAGGTCAATATATAGGAGATGTGACTTTGATTAGATTTGGGACGGTGGGATTTGTACCATACTGACGCTGACTTAAGAATGCTACGCACTTAAAAGTGTAAAACGCAATTATAGATTTTGTGCATATGCATATAAGCACATGCTTCTGTCTGTTTGTAAAATTGTAGGCATAGATGTCATTAGTGCCATCCAGATTTGGTCGAGCTTATTTAAATAAATAAATACACCCAACAGTCACATACCTGACCCCACATTAAGATCGAGTCTTACGTCGTGGGTATCAGAAGCTACGAGATTTTTTTTGTCTCACAAACACCCAGACCCGAAACAAATACTCTGTGGATCACATAAATATTTGTTTCGATACGGGGATCCAACTTGCGGCCTCGTGTTTCACAGCTAGCTTCTAACCAACTGCGCTTAACTACGTTAATCCCGCTTAAATGTACTGGGTAAGTGGGCCTGGCGCTGTTAAGAGCAACTTATTATTTGAATGGCGTTCCAGTATTCGGCCGTAAAGCTGTTAAATTCCGACTCAAGATGGACGGTGGATGAATCTGTAACAATTCTAGACTACTTACTACTAGCTTTTGTCAATAACCTTTTTGCCCTGTATGTAAACCTCATTGCCCTGTATGTAATTCCCCTATTACATACAATTTCTGTCGATTTAAGACTTTAGTATTAGCAAGTCCATAGACTCATGTTTTTTTAAATTATTCCAATTAGACTCACCTGATTTTGTTTTTTCAGAGCACGATAAGTAATTAAAGGTCATTATTCACTTCAACTTTTATATGTTTTTCTTTATTCCAATAGTTTTACATCTCTAAAATAATTGACACAATATACAAAAAAGGCATACTACATTTTTAATGGTTTAACATAGACTGGTAATAAACGGGATTGGCAAAACGAAAAAAAAATTGTCCACACATACAGACAATCTAGTATAGTTGTATAAATAAATTAAATAAATAAACTACTGGCTTATTATAGATAGTTGAACACACAGTGGGTGTGACGCGGCTTTACTCTATCAATTTTCTATTTACTATCTTGCTATTGTATTTATTGCTGTATATTTTTAAGACAGACATGTATATTAAGTAAATTTAATCTTGGAAAATAATGGATATGTTTTTACATTTTAAGCTAAAAAATAATATATACTATTTGTGCCCTGTGTCTGTTGCCACAAAACAACATTATCGTTTAACTGATGATCATTGCTTGGACTGACTTCATAAGCCAATGACAAATCTTACGCCCAAATACTAGAACGCTACTTAAAGATAAGTTGGGCTTAACTACGTTAATTCCGCTTAAATGTACTGGCTAAGTGGGCCGTGCGCTGTTAAGAGCAACTTATTATTTGAATGGCGTTCTAGTATTCGGGCGTTAGTCTCTTTTTAATTCTTCTGGGATAAAGTAGTTTGTGAATGTCAAAATTTGGACCATACATTGCCAAAATAAAGTAAAACAATTTGCTTTTCATGGAATAATTCTCGCAAAATCATGATTCTGCGACAATATTCCACATTTATTTTAAACATCAGGGCTATAATTAATTTTGTTTATTGTGGTACTGTTGACTAAAGATAGCATTGTTTGCAATTGGAGCTCACGCCTTAATGATAAAAAGGACAGTAATAGAACATAGAGGCTCGATGTAGAATACGTAATGTTTCCCATCTTATTATTAATTTGTTTAAATATAACAAATTATACATCAAAGTGAAATAAATAAATAAATACACCTAACAGCAAAGACATAGTTCTGAACCCGGATTAAGATCAATTAAGTCTTGTGACATGGGTATCAGAAACTACGACAGACATTGTCTCATAAACACCCAGACCTGACGCAAATATTTGTGAGCAACGCAAACATTTGCGTCGGTGAAGGGTCGAACCCGCGACCTCACTTTTCACAGTCGGATTTCAACCAACTACGCCACGGTGGTTGACATAAATAATTGAATAAATTTCAATGAGTATTCACATTTTGTTTTGAAATTTTATTCCCATAACATAACACATGTGCCATAATGAGAATCAGGACTTGGTGGATGATTTTTCTTTTGGGTTAAGCCGAAAATTTTTTTAAGGATTATTAAACTCAACTAGCTACAACATACTTAAAAATAAATGTAGTACAAATCTCATAATATTCAGAGATCGATTCATTTTCAAATCTGTGAGATTGTCTGATACAATAATATCAAATGTTGTGTATCATCTGGTTGACAAACAACTCATGACGTTACAGCCTTCGTCAACGGTAGAAATTAGCGGGGCCCACTGAGGACAAGTCACCCGTAATTTATGTATTATGTAGTTTGAGAAATTACAACTTTGCATTTCCCATTAGTTTACAAATAAGTGATGACTTATTAATCTTGAAACTAGGGAACAGTGTATTTCATATGCATTGTGTATAATTTTGAAAACAATATAACATATATTATTAATTTTGAAACTAGGGAACAGTATATTTCATATGCATTTTGTATAACATATATTAATTTTAATATTTTTCTGAACAGCAACTGGTACCGCCCTGGACGACACTGCCCATTCATGCTGAGTCATGTCTGACAACAGACATGCCATAATACTTCCAAAAATTAATTTTAAAAAATGTTATATATATATATGTGGGGTCAAACCACAGAGTCAAACGATAGATGTCATGTAACATTTTCATCTCATCGTTTTCTTTACGTTTTCTCTACAATCGAGAGTTCGATTGAGATGGGTTAGTCCATATTGTCAATCACGCTGGCCTAGTGCGGCTTGGCAAACTTTACACAGAAATTCTTCCGAATCGCCGGTATGCTGGTTTTCTTACAGTATTTTCCTTCATCCCTATGGTGCGTTGGGATTGACTATCAAAACACACATGGCTCCGAAAAGTCAGAGTAATGGATGTAATCAGTTGAATCTATTGCGCTGTTGCAATTTTTGATTAGTTATATATATCATAGTAACCAAGTGGAATTAATTATTAGTTTTATTCATTTTCATAAATCTGCGTTGAGTTTATTTGCAAAAGTGATGAAATATCGGTGGAGAAAGCAATTTTAAAAATTGTGTAATTCTTATTAACTTTCACAGTAGTATTAACACATTTAAAACAATTTGTCTCTAATCAATAATTTACTGAACAAATAGACATACACACATTAAACCTTATTTAAACTAATAATATGACTCATAAACTAGTTTTGTAAAATTTATCTTCTACATAATTTTTTTCTGCCTCCGTTTTCGATGTTAATGTCCTTTCAGGCTTTATTTTTCCTGCAAAAAAAAAATATTTAAGTTAGGCTTATGCTAAACAATGTATAGATATTTTTTATTACAAAGAATGGCGATAAGAGCGTACCATTCGCCTAATGGTAAGCGACACAGCCGCTTATGAATTACAAGACAGAACTTGGCATTCCATGTTTTTAAATTAACATGAAAACAAAAATAATATTGGTTTACATTTTATCATCGTATTTAACATAATATTAACTCAATGTGAATTATAGGATCCGTAATTTCGATGACTGATTGTATGTTTTTAAACTTGATATATTGAATTTGTTTATGGTTGAATATAGCTGAAAATAAGTGGCGCTTTTGAATTGCCGTTCTGAAAAACAAAAGCATATCTTAACGTAAGTCCTTCATCCGAAAGACAAGCCATGTGCGAACGAATGTTACAAAATTTCTGCTTCTAAATTTTAAGATTATTCTTGTCTATGCAAGTGGCCCCTCGATTTTTTATACCTATAATGATTTGGTTTTGTTTAATAACCAACTGCAATTTTCCGTGATTTGTCAACAACAAAGATCGCTACACAATCTAGAATGGTACGAGTCACGTAGAAATTCAATAAATTAAGCAGACGTGCGACCGACGTCTTGGATTGCATCAGTACTATACAATGTTATTACTTCGTGTTCTTTCCTTAACTAATTATAAATAGTTTAGTAGTTTCAATTTCAAAAAATCGTGGACAAATTCTTTGCGAATGTTTTTTTACTGTAACAAATGGCGATACGAGCATGCCGTTCGCTTGATAGTAAGCGATACTACTGCTTATGTACAGTAGGAAAACCAAACAACAGCTTGAATTACAAAGCAATGCTCGGCATGCCACTACACTCGCAGTCTCAATATGGCCATTAGTTACTCCAGCTACAACTTCCTTTAAATTGAAACCCAACACTGCATTTAAAATGCTGTTTGTCGAAGGAAATAGATATTGCAGTGGTACCACCTACCTAGGCAGCCTCTCACATGTGAGAACCTTCCATCATTTATATATTCTACTTTTTTTCATATAAGTGCACAAATATGTACACATTATGTGGTTAGTGAAATGCAGTGATATTCGTAGCATTTATCAATATCGCGGGTACAGATAGTCGATTTCATCACGCCCGCATTTTTGAGATTTCAACGTTCTTCACAGGCTGAGCCTTGTACGTAACAGACTATCTGTTTGTTCCATAAGTCTATCAGTAGGAACGGTTTTCCATCATTAGGTACATGTATTTTGTTCGCTACCTTAGTGGATAAGATTCTTCAATCACAAGAAAAACTATCACAAAATCCAATATATCAATATCATTTTGTAGCGTATTGACTGAACTGCGAATTATTTGTCCTTGATACGCGTCCCAAAAATATCTGTTCCATAATCATAAGATGGATATCAGCATAATTACGTATACAGCACATTACTTAATCTCTCAATATGGGTTTTAATAAGACGACGGAAAAATATGGGACACATTAGATTTACCGACGCACCTTGTACAAAAGATTTTTTCCTTACTCAATTCTTTGCTTGGTAGGTTAAGCTGCATGATATTATAAAGTTTAAAAAGTCGCATTTTGATGTGAAATAGAATTAAACAGCTAAATACAATTTGATTAATTAATGACCTGGGACTTGATGCTAATATAATAGCACAAACGCTGCCACTAGAATATTTTACTTAACGACACATAAAAAGGATAAACACTCAAATATATATATTGACCAACATAGCACTACCATTTTAAACTGGAATTCATTATTATTTAATTTTTTTTTTTATTGCTATGAATGGCGAGACGAGCATGCCGTTCGCCTAAAACCAAACAACACCTTGAATTACAAAGCAATGCTTGGCATTTCACTGCGCTCGCCACCTTGATGCATAAGATGTTAAGTCTCAATATGTCCAGTAGTTACTCTGGCTACAATGCCCTTCAACCCGAAACACAACTGTGTGTTTACACTGCTGTTTGTTATTTAAAATAAAGTCACGAAAAGATAATACTAGTACGATCCTAAATCTGTTCAAATACCGTATTTTCACATAAAAATGGTTGGTCAAATCTAACAGTGTTCGTGTATTTTATGATCACTGATACGATTTCCGCTCTGAGCAAATATTTGTCTAAGCGGTTCTTTGTCGAATCTAAACTTTAGTTTTTATGTTATTGCAAGGAAAGGTGAAGAAATTTAGAAGAACTAAATGGTTTTAAATTCAGAAAATAAAACTAATTACGGATTTTACCGCAGATTTGGTTGGATATTTTATTTTTTAACTTCTCGGTGTTTCGATTACTTTACAGCATTTATGGTCACGAAACGGACTCCAATCAGCGATAAAACCCGCAAAAAAGAATAGTTTTATGTGAATATGTTATATTCGTGCAAAAAGAAACCATCTTAGCAAATATTTAAGAATAAACTTCTATTTCAATCTTGATCTGCAATTTTAGATGTACGGAAATATCAACTCCATATAGCGATAAAATAACTGATAAATATTAGAACGCGGATATTGAGTTGCATAATTATGATATAAGCATTTTATAATCTTTCATGTTTTAGTCGCAAAATACTTAAGGGGGAATATCCATCCATCTATCCATCAGCCAAAGGAAATCCACTGCTGAACATAGGCCTCCCCCAATGATTTCCACAGAGACCTGTTGGAGGCAGCCTGCATCCAGCGACGTCCCGCGACCTTTACCAGGTAAAGGGGGAATATAATTATATAAAAATAAATAAAAAAGGTACCTGAAATGGACAGTTTCAAAAGCGTAGAAAACGGTGAGTCGATGAGAACGGTCATGATAAAACTTACGATGAAGCTCAGCATCGCATCAGATATAAATCTGTAGAACTGCGAACAAAACATTCATTATAATCAATTACTTAATTTATTTCTTACTTTAATTTTATTTTAGTAGTACGTGTACTAATATTGTTCTTAATTTAATTTTCTTAATGATCGGCTCCATATTTTATTTTGCACTTGCATACACTTCACATTAATTTACTATCTAGTATGGTATTCAGATTGAAACGATTATTTTTGTATGGAACAGTTGATTTTTGAGAGCACTATCAGGGTTGGCCTCAAAGTATAATTTGATCATAAAATGAGTATAGCATCCCCCTTTCATACTAGCATACCCTTTCTTACTAATTTTGTATGCAGACTGAGCGAGCGACACATTTGCAGGAGTCACTTTGTGGGGTTTTTCATCACCTTGTACGATAATCAATTAGATACGATTATTCTTCCACCAGCTATTGCTAAATTCTCACATAAATTTCGACGGCACTGTGATATACTTTTCGATGGGTACTTACACCGTCCTGGTCGGAGAAAGTGTGGGTTTTCACCCAGCCAGCTTGGATCGTCACGATGATTGGAGAATGGAGAAGGTACACGCCATATGTCAGGCGAGAGGGAAGCTTCCAAAAGTCGAGTGACAGGAACCAGTTTATAGGACCTAAAATATTGTAAATGAATTGAGATAATCTTTTACTGCTATTCTAATATTTTGGCGAGATAACAAATGTGGTTTTCATATTTATAGTTCATTTTCTCTTCTCAGCCCTTATAGCTCTCATGAAGAACATAGTTGCCAATGAAGTCCTAACAGAACGTTAATAAATTAATATATGGATTATTGAACCGGCAAATCTTGTATGGTTCAATCATCAGTTTGAGCGATCCAGTTTAGGAAAAAGTAAAACTCGATGTAAATAAACAAAATTTATTATGATTTTTTCACGCCTAATCAGTTGAATACTTCACTACTAAAATCAAAAATTTTTCATACCACCATATCCGTTAACGCAGGCGAAGATAACCCAGCCGAGAGCGGCAGCCCATACAGCCCTCATGTAAGCGTTGATGATATTGTCGTAGATCTGAAGGTTATGGTCTGTCTGCATGGCTGGGTAGGAAGCTAGGATGCACAAAGTCAGCAGGCAGAGAGACAGGGTCCAGAGAAGGTTGACGTTGACCTTGAAAAAAATGTACCCTCTTTTTTTGAACTTCCAACATCCGACCTCATAAAATGCAGTAAAATATTTTTATAGACAAAAAATTAGCCACGCTTTTAAACTTTTCGATGATATGGCTAGTCATCTACCTTCAAATTTTACTATATCTTAGGGAATCTAAATACAAAAATAAATCAAAATGTGATTCAAATTGAAATTTTGGTCGACATGAATATATTGTAATTACCTTTGAAATTTTAGGTCTTTTGTCCCTGTACAGATGCAGTAAGTATCCAAAAGCCATTCCAACGCAGAAAGGCGATGCTCGCGTTATAGTATTTAAATAATATTTCTTTGTATATTCAGCAAACTCAGCGAAATGACTGAAAATGTACATAAATTATTCTTAAAACATTATTAGGCGATCTTATTGGTAGAATATGTGTATTCGTCCGGATTGTGACCATTGTACGAGTACACGATGGTTAATAACTTAACTTAGTGACGGAAGTAGGTATATCGAGTTACAGGTTCAGCCTATGTACATATACCGGGTTAAATGCAACCGTAATTGTATAACTAACTCTTGCATTCACATACATTATAAACCCGCACTGTATTTATCATTCCGTGCATTTTAGTTAATTTATCGTACTAGAATAAAATTAAAAAAACTAAAAAACACGCTTTATATAGAAAACCCAACTAAAAAATAGATAAATTTTAATAATACTGAATTAAGGATAGTGTAAAAAATTAATAAGAAAAAAATATTTTTTATTGTAAAAAAGCGTGGGGTGCATGTTTTCAATAGATATAATTATTTTATCGACAGATATACTTAGAAGGATTATCATTTTGATAATATCTTAAAAAGCACCCCACGCTTTTTTTACAATAAAAAATATTTTTTTGTTATTAATTTTTTACACTATCCTTAATTCAGTATTATTAAAATTTATCTATTTTTTAGTTGGGTTTTCTATATAAAGCGTGTTTTTTAGTTTTTTTAAACTATTATTTATTTTCTACTTTTTAGTTTGGTTTATTTATTTATAATTTATAAAAACATAACGCCATCTGTTGGTCAGTAGTAACATTTGACACTTGAAGAATACAATGTTAACGTCATCTAGCGATGAATAGTGCAAACATTCATTATTGACGTTATCACGCCATCTGTTAGTAAATAGCAAATTATGTTCATCTATACGCCATCTAGTGGTCAGTAGCAATGGTCATCAATTATAAAAATAATTAATCCTGGCGAATCTAATCAGGATAATCATATATTTTAATCGAATTATTGTATTGTCATCGGTCTTTGAAAGGTGTGCAAAATTTGAATGAAATCTGTCCGTTTAAAGTGGTTCAAAATCGCGTCTTAAGGAGTCGGTTACAAACATACAAACAAACATACAAACAAACATACAAGTGAAGCTAATATAAAGCGTGTAAAATAGATAAAGTATCAAGAAGTTTTGAAATCTCACTTCTTTTTCGTAAATATATCTCGTTGATATGAAATAGACAATTTAACACAGCATTTTTCTAGAGGCCTTATCTATAGTCAGTTTTAAAACTTATTTATGCAATCGAATGTTTTGTCTTCTCAAATAAAGTTCAAAAGTCGTTCTAATGGGACAAACAGTTGATTACTAAAAAAGGTTGTAACAGTCTATAAATAATGCCGTAGGAATGCCGCCATGATGTAGCGTATAATCTTGGTTCAACCATTTAACATCAGCTGCCAGCCTATTCTAGAAATTTTAGTTTTTTTGAAAAAAATCTTACAGTCAATCATAAAAACTACTCACGCAGGGTTTCCGAGCACAGAACCGAAGTTATAAGTGAAGCTGTAGTATGAAGTAGCTATGAGAGACAAAATAATGGCCACAGTGATTGCGGTCCACGCTACGAACTTCTTGCCGAACAGCCACACTATAACCAAAGGGCTCAGTATGTATAGCTGGACATCCACTGCAAGGTACCATGATGGTGTTATGCACTGCAAAAAGATATAAAATATATATTTTAAATAATTTTTTAAAGATATTTATTATTTAACTTCATATTTTTTTCTTTAAATTATCATACTAATGCATTTTATGTTCAAGTTAACAACCATTTTTGATCTTGTGACAATGTTTAAGTTAATTACCCGCCATGGAAACTAAGACTTCACGGTTTGCAGTTCTATTCAGGTTGTTAATAGACCAATAAGGCAACTAAGATAAATATCTCAATCTTTCAGAAAAAAGCAAACCTGACAATGATTTTGTAATAGATGAAGTTCCAATTGAATAATTTAAAATAACTCACAGTTTCTTCATGATTGACATAATTCTGGATATGAAGGAAAGCGCTCCACCAGTAGTGCCTGCAGAATTCTGTCGAACCGGCCACTTTGTTCCAGAAAGGTCCATCAGAAACGTGGTGGAAAAAGGAGGCTTGAAGAAGAACTACAGCAGCTAGTAATGGAAACATCCTGAGCAGCCGGAGTAGGTAGTAAATGTGGATGTTCTTTATAAACCGAGCTGCAAAAATGGATTAAAGTTTTAATTGTTTTGGTCTTAACTCTGTTGGTGAGTATTCTTGATTACTTTTTAGAAATTCCTAAATAATTAAACCCTGTATATACCTACAGCCGGGCATTAGCTTCCTTTGAGTCTGATATCTTTCTTATTTTCTTTTTACCTTCCTTTTTCAATTATTTCTCAGCATGAATATTTAACGAGTCGGTACGATCCTAAAATATTTCACCAGCATTCATCTTCCGGCTTCCTCCGGCAAACAATAATGTATGTATATAATTTATGAGTGACAACCAGCTCGACCCTTAAAATGAAATTTCACGTCGCGCTCCACGATGCCAAGGATAGGAAAAGGTATCACAGCATAGTCAGAACATACATTGCTCCATGTTCACGGGAACACGACCCTCAGAATTGAGGAAAACGATGCGAGGAGGAGTATAAGTGACAATCAACACTAATTAGACCCGCTGTATATTAGTTTATCGAATATGCAATATAAAAAAAGTTAATTAAAATACCTCGGCTAAACTTTCCGACGGTACTGTAGATACACAGCATCCCACTGAGAAAAAAGAACGTGTCCACAGTAATAGGCCCCGAGTTGAGCCAGGTTGATGAAAATCTTTGTGTCCACTTGAAACAAAAAAAGCGATATATTGTCATGGCATCGACGTTATGAGGTCATTATTAGCTTTTTAATCAACTCCGCCTCGATGATTCTTATGTGAATATTCAATGGGTGTTAGTGGATGATAATAACTTTGTCCCAAATATTTGAAATATATTCCCTTACCTCCAACAAATACCTAGTATTATGAACATGTCCGATGATGATCATGCAATAAGTGTGTCCCACGATGACCCACAACATCGACAACGTTCTGATTCCCTCCACGCACTCCAGATCCCCCGCTGACTTCTTGAAGGTCAGCACTCGCCTTGTGTTGGTGTAGATTGAGAAACTTGTGTATAGCTTGCTTAGTTTTGATTGATCTGTTAAGGTATAAGGATAGCTTCTGTAGTAACATCGTGGAATTAAAACTAGCTTAGGAAGATACAGAAGTGCAAAACTTCTATGACGCGTTTTTAGTCATACTCGTTTCATTTACATTTTGGACTTATTTTATAAGTAATTAGAAGCAATATGACAAAAAAAATTGCTGTAATCGAAAGTTGTTTTGGATTTTATGCAGCTGAACTGAGGATCTGTCACTAGTAGCTACGCTATAAATCTAAGTGTGTGACTCTTGGATTTAAAATATATTGTCATAAACTGTAATATATTGTGAGTATAATTATCCACTTATGAAATACATAGTTATAAAAACTTTTACGTGATAACTATGTTTATAAATTGTAAATGTTAATTAAGTCATGATAGATTTACTAAATACTGAAAACAGCTGATTGGCTGCATGTTTTTATAAAAATATTTTGGCTATTATCATCTTAGCTTTTCCTTAACTAGAAACGATGCTCTGAAGAAGCATCAACCGTGCATAAATTCTATCTTCGATAAACATCTCAAAAAATTACTTATGGGAACGATCGTTCATAAGCATAATTATATATTATAGCTAAAAATAAATGAAAAATATCTAGAAATTCATTTTACTTAGAATACAATTAAATGAATTTTGATCAGGACGAAGAATTTTACTCACCTTTTTTCAATATTAACACATTGCTGACATCGTATGAAGTACTAACGATGGTAATAACTCCAATTATAGAAAATATCAGCCTGAAAATACAATATTATTCAAATAAAAATATACTGCCTCGGTGGCGTAGTTGTACTTGAGTATGGTTACAAAGCTGAGGTCTCGGGTTCGAATCCTGGGTTGGGCAAGGTTGAGATTATGTATGTATGTGTCAAATGAAATACTTATGAATTAATAATGTTTTGTGTCTAAATTCGCTTAGAATAAACAAGCATAGCATAAATAAATGAATTTTAATATCTATTTTGTTTGAAAGACACAAAACGACGGCGTTGCAGTTGAGACTTCAGCTCTTTATTTTATTTTTAATTCTTTATTATACACAAAACATGATAAAGTTACATTTAAATGAAGTTAATATAAGTAAATACAAACGGCGGCCTTATCGCTAACGGCGATCTCTTCCAGACAACCTTTGGATGGATTGATCTTTTATTTTGCCATCTAAGTACAAGATTATTCTTGAATTGCATTGTTTTTTTTTTAAATAAGCTCATTTTTATTATAATTAGAATTATAAAATCACTGTTATATAATTATTTGAATACTCATCATTTATTAAATTTTGCACCTAATTTCCAGGACCCAATAAATTAAGAAATATTATTTTATTCCCTTTTATTGAAGTATCACATTTAAGTTCAACTTACATAGCTACGTAATCAGCGACGACAAACGGCTTGTCATTGGGCAGGCGGCAGAAATCTTCAGTGTAACTCAGATTCAATATCGAAATGTTGCTTGTGATAAAATAATCGAAAACCTGCTTGGTAGTACATGCGTGAGGGATGCAAATACCCACTTCCATGTTGAATGGAGTTAGTGAAATGCTGCGGATAGCGCTGCAAAGAAAAAAAATAATTAAAAAAAAAAACTGGTATTTTGGTCATTAATTACGATAGAGTAAGCGCTTAAAACAAAATCATAAGCAAAACTATTCTTCAATAAAAAAAAAACATCATTCATAAAATGTTAAAGTAGTTTTAATATAGGCAGTGAAGAATAATAAATTAATTAAAATAGACATCCGAAATGTGGATGTCCTGGTAGCACCTCTGTTCACCCCTTCTGGTAAAAAGGCGTGAGTTTATGTATGTATGTAACAAGATTGAATCACATGAATGTATAATTATGCATTTTGTTTTCAGCCCAGAGTGTACTACACTTTTATTGCCTTCCATAGATTGGTTCGTTTTTCGAAAAGTTATAAGGCCTAACCACTTTCAATCGTACTCTCGATTGCAGAGGAAACTCATGCCCTTAAGTGGGATGTATATAGGCTGATAAAGACACAAATACTTGTTACATTAAATCAAATTCATTCAATGAAGAATAATAAAGAATATTATACTCGTAGCTGCCAGCTATACGCTCGTAGAATGGAAATGTTCCGAAATATGAAATGAAATGAAAATACTTTATTGAATCTTTAAAATGTTATAAATTATTTATATTCACCCACTTTTTTTCTCTATCACCTAATTCACAAGTCTGTTTTCGTCAGAGAAGAACGGGCAAAAAGTCAAACGTTGCTCTTTTCAAAACGAGTTTACAATAGAGAGAATATACAGGAGTCGCGGCTTAGTTAAATTCAGAACAGTTTATACATAATTTATTTTAATAATATGTTTAATATGCTTAATGACACTCATGATTCACCTGGAGTCACCATCTGTAAAACCACCAATGGTATACACAGACGCCTTCAGCTTATCATTGGCTTCCAGCAAACTATCCTTAAGATAATCGAAGCCTCCGGGGATTTCCGTGAAGTTAAGCAAGGTAGCAACATTATTCCAAGCTGAGGAGTCTGGGCTGACAAAGACGTCTTGGATCATAGGGATGGTGAGACCGCAGTACTTTCCTTGGATGTCCACTCCGCTGATGACCTTGTTGATATCCAGACACTCGTAGTAGTCTCCGAGGTCGTTGAGGTTCCCCATCAGGATACCGCTTGGTATTTTCGCGCTTGCATCTAGAACTGTGAAAGAAGCTATGTTTAAAATCTTGCTTTTTAACTGGGTAGATTCTCAAAATTATAATTGGCTGTGTTCACAAAATATTGATTAATTACAAATTTCGGTTTTTATGAAACTTTTTCTACTGTTGCGGGGTACAAATGTAGGGTAAAATATTCTTTACTGATCTACTTCTCGCGGCAAAGATCTTTTCTGCTCTTTATACGAAGCACTTAGACTAAGGTCTCACAGACAAAAAACACGGATGAGTAGATCTGGTCAGTAGACTATAATTTATTACTATTCTACTTTTATTTATATTATTTCAACATTATCTCTGTACGATATCTAGAATTATTATTATCAAATCAACCATTGATTTAATTGATCAATATAATATTGAAAAGCTAATCATGCCTCAATGCTGAACTAAATAAAAATAGAAGAAAATTAGAGATGCCAACATCAAATTAAATTTATTTTAAACCAAGAGCCTGTGGCCGTCACACTTTCGTCATTTATAATAAATACACTCAACAGTCTCTTACATAGTCCTAACCTGCCATGCCTCTGACATAATCATCACACGATCAAGTATTACGAAGTTTCGATCGTGGTTGCTTTGGAAGTTATCAGCTTCAATGGATCTGGCAAGATAAAATAACCATTAATGTGTCTGACTACCAAGGAAACAACTTTGGCAGGTAGTTGCATTAACAAGATAATATATAAAACTCAGCTTTTAGATTAATACGCGGGCAAAATTAAATTAAATTAAATTTTAAAAATATGTTCTTAGTAATATTTAATAAAATATAGTTCTGCCAACGATTTAAAATAAAAGCCTAATAATGTTGCCAGAGAAAAAAGCTGATAATTTCCGAACAATCGAATAATAATAATCGATATCGGAACTTTATAATTGCTGATAGCGTGATGTTTATATCAGAGGCATCTGTATCTGTATCAACCCATATACGTCCCACTGCACGGCACGGGCCTACTCTACAATCGAGAGTACGATTGAGAGTGGTTAGGCCATATAATCCACCACGCTGGCCTAGTGCGGGTTGGCATGTCAGAGGCATGCTCAGACTTACTATCAGCTTTAATGAAATGACGAAAATCTTGCGCTCACGATCTCTTGGTCTATTATTCATGTATTTAGTCTAGATCAAACTAGAATTACGGCTTGAATAGTAATTGCAGTCCAGTAATTATCAAAACTAGCATAATTGGCTTTTGAAGATATTATAATTGACATGTCTAGATGATTCAGATAAATTCAAAGCCACAATATTCTTATTAAACTCCCGCTGAAGTTTAGTACTAACAAATTGCTTTTTGATTATTTTCACGTTATTTATGATTTGTAAATACACCAATTCATTTGT
Organism: Hyles lineata; assembly: GCA_030180105.1. Taxonomy (NCBI): domain Eukaryota; kingdom Metazoa; phylum Arthropoda; class Insecta; order Lepidoptera; family Sphingidae; genus Hyles; species Hyles lineata. Next base: position 700,191 of record JARJEE010000030.1, read on the forward strand.
GGACACAAATTTTATACATTAATTTATAAACTTATCCTAGGCTAAATGGTTTTAATCTGATTAGTTTGCAGTCGATCAAAAAATACTTATAGTCATGACCCTACAGCAAGATATCAAGTCTTTTGTCGTGGATATTAGAAGAACCCAAAATACTTTATGACATTCATTTTGTAACTGGAAGAAAGAAAGAAAATAATATTTATTACTGGCACAATAAATTATAGAGGAGTTAAGATAGAACAGTTAAGATAAAACAAAATAAAATAAATAAATATTTGCGTCAGCAATGGTTGCTGTCGTTCAGTTTATGTGCTGCATAACTGATACAGATATTTGTTTCGATGCGGCGATCAAACCCGCGGTCTCTAGTATTTTAGTCGTTCTCAAATTCTGTTAGCTTAATTAATCCAAGAAAACAATGCCATCCACAAAGCGTATTGCCTAGTGATAGATAAGAATCTCTCGTCATTCGATACAATTCGGCCAGCCCATATTTATGGGTACATAATAGTCTTATTAGTGCAGACCACAACATTGTCTAATTATTATCTGATAAGCTTGGAACCAATCAAAGCCACGGACTATTCGACTTGGAAATTACGCGGCTCATACCAGATTTAACAAATTCCGTACGATTACTAAGTAAGTAAATATCTTCTAATCTTTAATGTGTCAATGTTATGATAAAACATACATTAATTATTCGTTGAAATAAATAAAAAGTAGACCTTAATGAAAGTTGCAGGAAGTCACTAGATGCTAGACACTTATCAACTTTTCGCTCTGAAAATCTTTAGGATATGCCTATTAGCAGCATTGGACTTCCTATATATGGAGATGATGTCAAATGAACAAGAATGGGAAATATTTTTTTATATTCCATCAAACTTTCAATTACAAGCTTAATTAAATAATTGCTAAAAACTTCTAGAAAAAAAGATGTTTTTGTTTTTTTTTTCTTTTTATAGCTACATGCTACATGAAGTGGAAGTACCTTTAACAACGATTCAAAAGATCTATAATATTAGCAGAAAGAAATAAAATAATATTTATTATTAGACTACATCAAAAACAACATATTTAGATTGGACGATCATTCTCTTTATTTACTACAATATTAATATAACAACACACATTTACCTATATTCCATAAATATTGTGAACGAAGTATCAAATTTTCAGACATAATTATAAAAGTTCAATGGTATACTTTTTCTTTGTAACGCTCCGACGCAAATTCTTGGATTTTATCAAAGGAATACTTGTTGTGTATAAATAATTAATGTTTTTCTATATTCCTGTCAAAATATGTTCGCTTACTTGAGAAAAAAATGGTCACCTAATTGCCTTTTTACTGAATTGACAAAATATCTCCCCATATACATATAAAAAATATCTACCCATATAGTGACGAAAATACAAGACATTGGAAAGGATATTGAAGCGGGCTACGTTGTATCGAGTTTCGGGATCTGTAATCTGTATCAGCCCATATACGTCCCACTGCAGGGCACGGGCCTACTCTACAATCGAAAGTATGATTGAGAGTGGTTAGGCCATATAGTCCACCACGCTGGCCTAGTGCGGGTTGGCGGATTTACATACCATAGAAATTCTTATGAACCGCTATGGTATGCAGGTTTCCTCACGATGTTTTCCTTCACCGTTTTAGTGCGTGGTGATTGACTATTGGGTTGGGTTGGGTGCGTGGTGGCCTGTTGGTAAACGGACCAGACGCGGCTGCCAACATGTTCACGGTGGTCGCGGGTTCAAATCCCAGGGCACACCTCTGACTTTTCGGAGTCATGTGTGTATTGATAGTTTCGGGATCACCCAGTATAAATAAATAATAAAAGAAATACATTTTGGAATTACATACATAGTTCTGACCCCACATTAATATCAATGAATTCTTGTGTCGGGATTATCAGAAACTATGTAAGACTTTTTTGTCTCAAGAACGCTCAAACCAGAAACGATTATTCGAAAATATGTTTACATACATCCAAATTCTAGCCTGCGGCATTTCTATTCTTGAAAGTGGTAGACCCACTTTATTATCAGTCATTACTCAGTATGAATGGGCAAGCTCTTCCGAGTCGGTACCACTGATTCATAGGAAATTGACGTCAAACGACAGCTATGCCACCGAGTTTTGTTCGGTAAGTGAAATTGCTGGATGCCCAATACCCCTTTCCTCATCCCATATTATTTCTCTCCCGCTGTCTTCCCAGTTTGATGGACCGGCAACACATCGATGATCCAAGTGTCGTGGATGTTCATGGTCGGCAGTGATAAATTAATACCAGATGACCTGTTTGATCGTTTGTCGAACATATGCAATTAAAAAATACGGGTATAAGAATGTTGATAGGCTAGAGACTTCTATCTATTCTATTTGGATAGCACTTTAATTATCATCAGATTTTTAATAGACAAATTTTCATGCTAGTACTGTATCAGCCCTTATACATCCCACTGCAGGGCACGAGCCTCCTCTACAATCGAGATTACGATTAAGAGTGGTAGGGCCATATAGTCCAACACGCTGGTGTGCGGGCTCCTAGTGCGGGCCTGCCTACTTTTTATGCTAGTATAAAAACGATAACTTACACTGCAATCCTAAAGTATGATTGGTCAAAATCCTCAACTGGCGCATGCATTTTTCCTCATCCAACACTCTAGCGTACAATTCTTTGTCAAATGCATTGCTGTAATGCGTCGCCCACTCCGATTTAACTCCAGCACATCCCATGAACACAAAAACACACCAAATTAAATTTACCATCACGTCTAGTTATTTTGAGGTTTTCAGAATTATTAACAACCAATGTGACGCATTTAATTTTGTAAATACATAATGTAATTATATATGATTCAATATAATTAATCATTTTAACAATAGACAGATATGTACATTAATTTGTGCTTCATGTTTGTGTCGCCAAGAAGATATGCGACAAACTATCATTCCTGCTGATGGTGGCTGATCTCATATCTTCGGTGCTGGAAAAGGCTCATGAAGATCATATAATACGAGTATTTATTGGAGACCTTTGAAAAAAGATGGAACAGGGTGGAGAGCATAGTAAAGATTAAATATAGCTGATAGGAATGGTAAGCTTTTCTTCCGACCGAACTGAAGGCAACAGCAAAAAATCACATCTATTTTCGGTGTACTCAATCAATGTGTTTCATAGTGAAATTGTTTCTACAATTCATTTTATTATTTGTAGAAACTTACTTTTAAAATATATCGATAGCCATCAAGTAACTCTGCAGGCAAACATTAGTATAACGTACATGTTACAACAGCTGAATTATACATTTAAAGATATGTATACACCTGTACCTACAAAGTATACGAGTATATAAGATTTATGTAATTACTTTGAGCCTCATAAATGTGATTTCCAAATATTTGAAATTGGGTATTCTAAAGTTAGTATAAAATATATTATTAAAATGTCAATAAATTCTTTGTCCCCAATTTTCGTTTGGTAAGGAATAGAAAAATCCAATATCACTTTGCCTCACCTGAAATTCAAACCCGGGACTTCAAGGTAGTAAGGTGGAGGGCGTCATTCTAGGAATTCACCTAAGATGCTATAGATCATAGTCAGTACATACTGATCAATGTTTCATAATAACCGTTAATGATACTTTAATGAATAAATTACATTCCGATCAGTTGGTCCGTACTATGTCCTTGAATTTTTAATCAAATAATATGTCCCAAGAATAACCATCGCCGACGTTTCATACTCGTTCGTGTTTGTACAAGTGTTATAACGTTAATGAAATAAAATGAATTGAAAAATAATACCCTTATTTCACAGAATTGTAAATAGGATTTAAGTCAGGCAGACTGTATCTGTATCAGCCCATATACGTCCCACTGCAGGGCACGGGCCTACTCTACAATCGAAAGTACGATTGAGAGTGGTTAGGCCATATAGTCCACCACGCTGGCCTAGTGCGGGTTGGCGGACTTACATACCATAGAAATTTTCATGAACCGCTATGGTATGCAGGTTTCCTCACGATGTTTTCCTTCACCGTTTTAGTGCGTGGTGATTCACTATCAATACACACATGACTCCGAAAAGTCAGAGGTGTGCCCTGGGATTTGAACCCGCGACCACCGTGAACATGTTGGCAGCCGCGTCTGGTCCGTTTACCAACAGGCCACCACGCACTTATGCACCAGGCAGACTAGATAAATGATTTTTTTATTGCGATGAATAGCGAGACGAGCATGCCGTTCGCCTGATGGTAAGCAATACGACCGTTCATAAACAGTAGCAAAACCAAACAACACCTTGAATTACAAAGCAATGCTTGGCATTCCACTGCGCTCCCATCCTGAGACATAAGATATTAAGTCTCAATATGGCCAGTAGTTACCCTGTCTACAATGCCCTTCAATCCGAAACACAACAGTGCATTTACACTGCTGTTTGACGGGAGAATTAGACACTGCGGTGGTGCCCACCCAGATGGCCTCTCACATATGAGAGACCTACCACCAGTGAATACAGAAAACACTGAATCGTATGGTTCTGGTTTAAATAACGAGATTGTTTTTTTTTTCTTTCCCATTTCGGATAATGATCAGTTGTTTTAATATCGTTAAATGTATTAACTTGTATTACTCGTATAAAGAACTTGGTATTAATTACTTAGATTTTGTAAGACCGGATATTATGAGTCTAATCTTTCGAATTCATGTTTGTATTGATAGTCAACAACCAAGCACTATATAGGTGTACGGAAACATCGTAAGAAAACCTGCGTACCATAAGGATTTGTATGGTATATAAAGTCCGCCAACTCGCACTAGGACAGAGTGGTGGACTATATAGCCTAACCACTCTCAATCGTAATCGCGATTGTAGAGGTGGCTCGTGCCTTCCAGTGGAATGTATATGGGCTGATACAATTACGAGTCTGTCCTATGTGTTTGATGCTGAGATCTACTCCCCCTCTTCTTCTTTATATGTAATGCTGAAAATATTGTTCAACTCCAAAACTGATAAATTTCAACCTGATTATAATATAAAGCTAGCTTATCTTTAAAATCTAGTCAGAAAAGTAGCATTAATGTGGGATTAGTCCTCTAAGGGGTCAATTCAAACGAAGATTATATTCCGTCGTCCCGTACTTATTTATTTATTAACTTTATTCTACACCATAGAAAAAAAAACAGAAATTAAAACAACATTTAAAATGAGTACAATCGGTGGCCTTATTGCACAACATACATACATAATATAAATATGTACAGGTATATATAACGTGACCATTTATTTTTTGTGCCAGAGCGGGACTTCTGTGGAATTAAATAATAATAAAAAGTTATTGGTGTTTTACAAGTTTTTATATTAATAAAGTAGATTGAATTGCCTAAAATTATTATAGCACTAAAGACAAAATAGTTAGGCACGATTTATAAGCCCCAGTAGTGGCGTGACTTCCAGGTAGACACATAACGTACTCAATAATTGTGGAAAAGATTTTTACATCAAGATTGTTTTTTACGAAAGTGCTGGAATAATTTGACCCTACCGTTTTCAGTTATAGTTCGATAAAGCGTTTCGAGCGGGAAATACTTTTTTTTATCATCGTTTGGTCTGTTTGCAAAAGCGGGACTATGTAGGCCTTGCTGGGGACACCGGGACAGACTTCCTGAAAGCGGGACTGTCCCGCCTAAATCGGGACGTATGGTCACGTTAGGTATATATCATCTTAATCATTCATCATCTAACTCTTTCCATCCTAAGTACTTTTATTCGTCATCTCTTTCACACAAACCACGTTTCATATCAGTCATTCGTCTAACGTTTAATTCTAATCGTCTTTGTTCATAACATTCAAATCCTACTTGAATATATTTCACAGATAGAACTTCAATACACTTTCTCTGGACAAGTAAAGGAACAAAGACTTGGTCTGATTGGATTCATTCGCGAGGTACGGCTCTTATGGTCGACGCAAATTGGCTTGTCAATAGCCGATACTGCGGCCCCTTTGCCATGGTTACTCTGTCAAAGGTTATTCGTATTACATTGGACTTTTATTTTATATTCTGTAGCTGGAGGATGTAGTGAGAGCCGATCTCCGCAATCTTTAAGCCAATGACCGGCTAAAGATTATAGAGAATTGTGTATTATATTCTTTAGTATTTTGTCTGTCTTTATTCCGAACTTACTTTTTAGACATGTAGAATAATTTATATTATAATTTTACATGTTGCATGACCGACAACAACCATTGAAAACTCATTTTTTTAAGTATTTTGCCACGGATTTAGTTTATTTTTTAATTTTTTAATCTTTCCCGAAGTTTCGGTTACTTTACAGATTTTGTGATCACGGGGCAGAGCGGCGTGGTCCTTAAAAATAGTTTTATTTCAATGTGTAACATTCACGTTAATCTAAGAAACCATTATCACAACAATTCTATTGAGAGTAGGAGTTTTTATATAGGTAACGTTAGACTTATGCTGACGGTAGATTCACATCCCATTGAATTTATTGTGCAATTCTCTTGCGTATTTATTTTACTGGTGGTAGGTCTCTCATATGTGAGAGGCTACCTGGGTAGATAACACCGCAATGTCTATTTCTCCTGCCAAAAAGCAGTGAAAATGCACTATTGTGTGTTTTAAAGGACATTTTAGCCAGAATAACTACTGGTTATCATGACATTAACATCTTTGGTCTCAAGATGGCGAGCACAGTGGAATGCCAAGCTGCTTTGTTTGTTGGTTGGTTTTGATACTGTTTATAAGCGTTCGTATCGCTTACCATCAGGGGAATGGCCTTGTCGTCTCGCCATTCATCGAATTAAAATAATTAAACTTGCCTGCGATGCTCTCATGACAAATTAATTTTAAAATTGTAGTACTTAACTAACTTAACTTTAACTTCGCGACTTCTAATTTGGTAGACCAGTCTTCAACCAACTGAGCTAAAGTTAGTTTATTGAACGTATATTTTAAATCTTTACCTCAAATGGATAGCAAAGCTCATTCAATTTAGTCTATAATGGTTATTTCCCTCTCATTTAGGCCAAACGTGCTCTCCGAGGTATTGAAAGGCAAGATTTTTAACCATTACTTTATTACACTACAAAAGTTATCGCTCTCTATTCAGATTTTAGTAGAACGGTTCGTGGTTAGATTGAACTACCTTTTGTGGTATAATCTGATTCTTATTTATTATCCAGTATTGTATTTTTTACGGGTTTTATATCTAAAAATTTAACCAAATTGTTTATAAATTCTCGAAGTTTCGATAACAGCTTTTGTGGTCACGGGGCGGACTGAGATGTTAAATTCGCGATAAGATTCCTAAACATAGTTTTATTTCAATGTGTAATTTTCGCGTAAATCTAAAATATCAATAAATCAAATTCTGCTAAATGAATCGCTTAGAATATACATCTTTTTTTTAGTCACAAGAAGTTACTTTTTTTTTTTATTGCTATGAATGGCGAGACGAGCATGCCGTTCGTCTGATGGTAAGCGATACGACCGCTCATGAACAGTAGCAAAACCAAACAACACCTTGAATTACAAAGCAATGCTTGGCATTCCACTGCGCTCGCCATCCTGAGACATAAGATGTTAAGTCTCAATATGTCCAGTAGTTACTCTGTCTACAATGCCCTTCAACCCGAAACACAACAGTGCGTTTACACTGCCGTTTTACGGGAGAAATAGACACTGCGGTGGTACCCACCCAGATGGCCTCTTACATATGAGAGACCTACCACCAGTAAACTACTTATGGAAAACTGGCGTTCACAACGACTTGTTTAAAGTGACTTAAAGTCTTTGACGCTAGTAAGTATCATTAGGTAAGCTATCAGATTGTCTGCCTTCGTTAGCTTTTAAAATTGTGGGATAGTCCATTATAAAATATTGAACTTAGTCTAGAAACAAAAGACAATGCTGCGGGTATCGTTTTAGACTTTTTTACAATTGTCTAGCTGACTCCTATAATATGGCAAATAGCTTCATTTTATTGATAAGGTAGTCCAAATACAGTATATAATATTTAGTTTTGCTTTATCTGAGACGGAGTAAAAACCTCGTTGAATACCTAGGATACTTACTCTGGAGGTAAAATCGTGATTCATGCTTTTCGAAAACGTTGGCGAATTCAAATTTAGTTTTGTAGTCAAAAACTACGAAATGAATTCATTGAAGATCAATAAAAAAGACCTTACCAGCCCTACCAAACCTTTTGGTAGAACCTACCAAATTGATCACGCTCCACGTGACGAGACCCCAATGAGATAACATGCTCTACATTTCTATTATTAATTATTATGCAAACCCAGCTCATCTATAAAAAACCCTATACCCCAAACTTACTGCATCAGGCTAGCTGACTTGCCCTTTGGCTCAAAGGCATCACGCCGCGCCGGTAAGATTACCAGTTATAAGACAGCAATAAGGCGCACATACCTGACGTGGGTTGTCATTTATGCTATGTGACGTGTTATTTTCAAAACATTTTATAAAAATACTTTGTAGTATTTTTTTCTGCTTTTTTTATTGAATTAATATATTTTTGCCGTTTTTATGCACTCAACAGATGGTCAAGTTTATTTTCATTTAATTGTTAATTATTAATGATTCAGTCGTTTGAGGTTCCAATCCACAACACTGCCTAAGTGTTGGTATGTTGGACTAGTAATTTCTTTAAATAATTGTAGACAGATTTAAGTTTATTGCATAACTCACAGTACACATTAGGATTCCGTGTCCAAGGCTCTTTCCAACGACGTTCGTCAAATCAGTCCAGTCATAACAAAGTTATAGCAGACTTAAAATTCCAAATCATCATTCCAGTCCTCTTAAAATCTTATCACCGAGTTGCAGTGATATTGTTGGAAACGGCCGTCTGGGTTTCGTACTATCTACTGTAGATTTATCCGGGAGAAACAAAAGACTACCGGTCCTTTATTCGGCACTTTTCCCGGAACAATCTTTGATATTGTAGGCTTGGGCGCAGCGCAGGAAACACGGTAGGTCGAGGTTTTCTTTTGTAAATATTAAATGCGAATTTCGTGTGGAATGAACGGGACGTGCTGTATGAATATTTTAACTATCATCGGTTTTGGGTGGCTTTGGGTAATATTTATTTATTTATTTAAAGCTTCATATACTGTACGTATACAGGTGGAGTTAATGCCAAAGGCATTCTCTTACCTTAGGGTAATACGTAGATTTATTTTTTCTAAAATAACAATGTACACCTATTTATTTATAAACACGCAAAGGATATAATTTTTTTTTTTGAAGAAACTGTGCGTTCTTCCCCCCACACATGACGATTCTTAAAAAAGTACAAAAAGGAATTGTCGCGTTCTTTAAGTGAAATTTTTATTTGCATTATGTCTGTAATCACCAAATCGATCTCCTGGCTTTGTTTTTGGTCGCAGTCTGGATACAGCCCGTCCCTCAGTCTGAATATATCCTTCCGTCAATTTATCTTTCCTTTCCAGTACTAATTTAAAAGACGGACGCTTATTACTCAACAAAACAACTTAGTAGATAATTAATATGATTTATTAACTTAAGACCAAGTCAAAATATTTAAAGTAGATCTACTAAAATTTAAATAAACCGTGTCTTTTATCACGGGTGATTACATTTCACTAGAGGTTAAACTTTTCTAACTTCTTGCGTTGGCGATCTCGGTTGTCAGCTCGGCCCCGTATAACGCTTTAACCTGAGGCTTTAACCTTTGTTTATTGCAATGAATGGCGAGACGAGCATGCCGTTCGCCTCGGTAAGCGTTACGACTGCTTATGAACATTAGCAAAACCAAACAACACCTCGAATTACAAAGCAATGCTTGGCATTACAATGCGCTCGCCATCCTGAGACATAAGATGTTAAGTCTCAATTATGTCCAGTAGTTACTCTGGCTACAATTTCCTTCAAACCGAAACAAAACAATGTATTTACAGTACTATTTAACTTTAAATAAGTAGTACCTGGTCCTAATACGAAAATAATGTACGACGTCTCCAAAATGCCTAAAGTCGGCTTTTGGGTAAATTCGATGTTACTTTTTACCTTTTTACTAGGGTCCCACCGCAGCCGACCTAGTTAAAATGGGTAAAGTTTTGCTATTTCATATTTATTCTTACTTTATATTTGATATACATCGTCGGGTTTGTCCTTAAATATTTTTAGGTCAATATTTTTACCTAAAATATTTTAGAACACTATTTTTAGGTTAAATTGATCGTGTACCAGACCGTTTTACATAATCTATACATATCAATAAAATTGAAGTGTATGTTTTAAAAGTGAAAATACTGGTTTCTTAGATTTACGCGAATGTTACGCATTGAAATAAAAGTATTATTTACGGATTTTATCGCGGAATTGATTTAATTTTTACATTTTTATCTTCCCGACGTTTCGATCACTTTACAGTTTTCATGGTCACGGGGCGGACTGAGGTATTAGTCATCCGCTCAGTGACTGTTACAATTTAACTACCCTAATTTTCCAAATATTAAATTAAAAAGTTAATTAGTTTTAGCGTTCCGATCTACGCAGAAGGAGCTCACTATGTCTTGAGGTCTGGCAGTTGGTCTTTTGGGTTCCGATTTAATTAAATGTAGAATTGGATCCCATGCTGGTGCAAGCTTCAAGCCATCTTCTCTATTGAAATTTGGATGTTTTTTAATTTCAATAGCCTCGCGAAACATCCTGGGCAGGAAACGGTGTTCTTTTGCGAGGACTTGGGGCTGGTCAAAACGAAGGTAATGCTTGGAGCCTTCTTCAATGTGTTCAGCAACTGCAGATTTCGTTGAGCGTCGATGTTTGACGTCAGCTATATGTTCTTTTACGCGGGTCCCTATGCTTCTTTTGGTTTGACGAATGTAGGAGAGGCCACAGTCGCAATCTATTTTATATACTCCCGGTTCTTGCAAAGGTATATTACACTTGACAGGTGGTAGAAATTGGCTTATCTTCTTGGGCGGCTTGAAGTAGGTTTTGATAGAAGCACGCTTCAGGATATAGCCAATCTTGTCTGTGACTCCTTTAATGTATGGCAATACAACCGGGACCCGTTCAACTGTGGCTGGTTTCACTCGGTTTCTGTGACGGCGGCGTGGAATTTGGAGCTTGTTGTCTCGCAGAGTACTGCGAGACGCAAGCAAGTATGCTTAACGTGTTGCAGCTCAGTCGCCAGGTGTTTCTCGTCACAGATTCCTTGTGCTCTCTGAAACAAAGATTTACCCACGGTAGCTAACTGTTTTGGATGGTGGTGAGAATCACCGTTCAAATATTTATCTGTATGGGTCTTTTTCCGATACACAGTATGACTTAAGTTATACTGTGTATGGGTGGGTGTATGGGTCTTTTTCCGATCAATACACACATATCATACCACCTGTCAAGTGTAATATACCTTTGCAAGAACCGGGAGTATATAAAATAGATTGCGACTGTGGCCTCTCCTACATTGGTCAAACCAAAAGAAGCATAGGGACCCGCGTAAAAGAACATATAGCTGACGTCAAACATCGACGCTCAACGAAGTCTGCAGTTGCTGAACACATTGAAGAAGGCTCCAAGCATTACCTTCGTTTTGACCAGCCCCAAGTCCTCGCAAAAGAACACCGTTTCCTGCCCAGGATGATTCGCGAGGCTATTGAAATTAAAAAACATCCAAATTTCAATAGAGAAGATGGCTTGAAGCTTGCACCAGCATGGGATCCAATTCTACATTTAATTAAATCGGAACCCAAAAGACCAACTGCCAGACCTCAAGACATAGTGAGCTCCTTCTGCGTAGATCGGGACGCTAAAACTAATTAACTTTTTAATTTAATATTTGGAAAATTAGGGTAGTTAAATTGTAACAGTCACTGAGCGGATGACTAATACCTCAGTCCGCCCCGTGACCATGAAAACTGTAAAGTGATCGAAACGTCGGGAAGATAAAAATGTAAAAATTAAATCAATTCCGCGATAAAATCCGTAAATAATACTTTTATTTCAAAAGTGAAAATAAAAAAAAATGTCCAACTACATATCGTTATATACACGATACCAGTGCCGAAAATGATCTTTACAAAATTTTTGTCTGTCTGTCTGTTTGTTCCGGCTAATCTCTGAAATTACTGGACCGATTTGGACGGGACTTTTTTTGTCAGGTAGCCGATATAATAAGGAGTAACTTAGGCTACATTTATTTTAGAAAAATAAAGTCCAAGTGTCCAGTACCGCGCGCAGCTCACGCGCATGCTACCATTCGGCCGTCACGTCGGGCGCCACCCACCACTTCTCCCACCAACGAATCAATATCACAATTACAAAATATTGTATATAAAGAAATTTAACAATAAATGATAATATAAATAAATATAACGGGACGGGAAATATAGTCGACGGCGCGCGGGAAAAATATAGTTAGTACGCGAAATAATAATAAATAAATAATATGTTGTTGCCAAATCAATACTGGACTCAAAAGCTATCTGCACCCGGGCGAAGCCGGGTCCGACCGCTAGTATTATATATATTTGTGAGAGTTTGATGATGAGGTTCTCAGCGGTCAGGTATGTCTCTGGGGTTTCACAGCCACGAGTTTGTCATTGTAAATTATACATACAGGATATATGTAGACTGTGACGGAAAACGAAACTGGGTGGTAGTTTTAGTGACTTGAGGCAATGCAACTAAAAATTTGCAAAAAATAAGCAACGATTTTTTTTCCTACCGTCATATTTAGTTGGTAAATAATTTTTCACTTGCTTTGTGTCTGTAGTCACTAAACTACCAACTGGCTTCGTTTTTGGTCGCAGTTTGGATATACCCTGTATAAATCGCTTGATTTAGCAGCGGAGGAACATTTCAATCATATATTTAAGTTGTCACGAAGCTTAAAACTTACCCATTTTCCATTTAAGAGTACCTAGTCCAATAGATTGTAATGTAGCTCGGTGTACTTCAACTTAAGTACTTTCTAAAGTCTGGAGAAATACTTTCACATTTATTTAGGATTGGAATATGAAGAAAGATGAGTATAATGAAACATTCGACGAATTACTAGTATAGAACGTTGACTGTGTGAAAGAGATGACGAATGAAAGTACTTGATGAAAAGAGATAGAGAATAAAAGATTGAGATGTTGAAGAACGGAAGAACGGAATAGGATAGAACAGAATGGAAGACGATGAAAGACGAACGACACAAGACTTATAGTAAAGACGACAAAAAATAGTTAACTGTGGACTATCGAAGATTATTTGAACTGAGACGGAATTATTCAACAGTCTCTGTGGCTCAGTTGGTTAGACTGCCTGTGAAATTTTTGTTATTTATTTATTGTTACAATTATTTATTTACGTTGCGAGTATCATTAAATTCACCGATTATAATTAATTAGGAATACAATATCTTTGAAACTGCGAACACTATATCCACTTGACTTCGTCCCAGACAAGGTTATCTCTCACCCACAAATTAGCTGTAATCTTCACTAATCGCGATACATTCTTAGCTTAGACTATTTATAATTTCGAGGGACCGCGCCAGCATACATTAACTTCTTCAGAAACGTAGATATTTTCTTGTTCGTAATGTTGGTAGCGCTCATATATTGGTGAAAATTTAATTGCTCGACTGGGCAATCGACAACCTCGCACTAGTTGCACATACCATTTTTTATTACGGATTCGGGGATTATTCAAATGTCAACCTCACTTCTTTGTTATGACACTTCGACTGTCTTTTTGTCAATTTGCGAATTTGCGTGTGCCAATGAAAATTTGGGTGCGAGAAGTTTACTTGTCGCACTCAAATCGACATTAAATTTACTCGAAACTCGTGTGGTAATTGTGACGTGGGCAATTAGCATCTTTTCAAACCCAAAAGCAAGCGCAAAGATAAAAGATAATAAGCGAATGCATATTTAGCTACTATCCTTTCAAAATGAATTTGAGTGAAATCAGATATTCCTAAAATACTTCTTTTTATTTTTCTTTTCAATGTAAATCGTGCATGTTGGACAACCTGTCACGTTTCAGCGAATAGGAGGGCAGAAAAGGTGGCCCGGCACCACCATTTTCATCTACGTTTTTGAAGTAACAGCGCTCTCTCTATATTATAAATACTCGCAGATTCTTAGCTAAGATTTACTAATCCATGCAATAAATATACGGCTGTTTCTACCTAAGACCTAACCTAAGAGAATTTTAGGCGTCATTGAAGACGTGACCTGGCTTTATCTAGACTATAAATCAATCAAGAAGATCTTACCACTAGGATTTATAGTGTCTGTAGCTAGATTTATTTACGAACTTAATATGTACATATTATATACCTGTGTTCCCAAAGTATAAGCAGTTTTGATACTGGTGCTAAATATAATTTGTTGAGATTATTTCCATCACAAGATATTAAAATTATAAGAGCTAGTCAGATTTTGATGTTGTATTAATAACTTGAAGAACAATGAATGAATGGAACAAGAATTTTGTGCATAATACCCACGAGAGACAGCCTCCGGCTGTGAAAAGGTAGGCCGCGGGTCAATCCCCATACCGAGTCAAATGATTGTGTGAACCACAGGTATTTGTTTTTTAGGTATTTGGGTGTTTGTGAGACCAAAAAGTTTATTTTAGAGCCTGATACACACGACACAAGATTAATTGCTCTTAATGTGGGGTCAAGACTACGTAGCCGACTTTTGGATTTATTTATTTATTTAATATTTAATGTACCTAGAGGATGAGAAAAACAATAGATTTTTAATCTTTACTACCCTGGATCAAAACAAGTGGTTCGTCAACACATATCGTTAGTGAGTGCCATATATTAGTATTATACTCCTTAAGTTTAATGATTTTCGCGGGACATTATTAACAGTAAATCTTTTTATTAAGATTCCACATTGCAAGATTCCACCAGTCACATACTTTGATATCTGCAAATGCGTAAAATTGGCAATATAAATAAATAAATAACATAATAATGTGACTGTTGGAGTCACATACATAGTCCTGACCCCACACCAAGATCGATCAGAATCGGTATCAGGAACTACGCGAGACTTTTCGGTTTCACAAACACCCAGATATGAAAGAAATATTTGTGGACCGCACAAACATTACTCTCGGAGCGGGATCGAACCCCCGGCCCCTCGTTTAACAGGCTGCGTCTAACCGCTTACGCCACGCAGGCTGTCAATATATCCTATAAATAATATTGCTGTAAATATATCCACCACAAAACTACTAAAAACGTACCGGTGACAAAACTTAACCCCACGCAGACAAAGGACTTAAGTGATCAAAGTTAAACTGCATATTAGTCTCGAAGCTTCCAAGTGAACCGCTGTTATAAATTGCCCGGTTACAATATTGAACCGGGACAGCCATTTCCACGGCGCGACGGTTCAAATGCAAATTTCCACTCATAAAACTATTACAAGGTTTTACAGGTTCCCTGGTATGGACAACATATTAATATTTACGACTTGTTTGCCTGAATATCAGGTTTAAGACCTGAGACATTAAGTAAAGAGAGAGAATTAAGTAAAGTTTTTAATCTGTATCAGCCCATATGCCTCCCACTGCAGGCACGTGCCTCTTCTAAAATCGAGGGTACGATTGAGAGTGGTTAGGCCATATACTCCACCATACTGGCCTTGTGTGGATTGGCTTTTAAATATTAATTGTTAACCCATTCAGAATTAAACAAGTATTAGAATTAAACAACATTAAAGAAGTAAAAGAAAAAGGATGCACAACGAATCAGTGATGTCACTAGGCTTAACATGCATTACAGTGTACGCGTGTGAAAGAGACGGAAAATACGTCCGCTACACTCCCACTCTTTCACTTTAATATACTAATATTTGCCTCATGTTACACGCTATTTTAATACTATTTTGACAGAAATGTTTTATTTTAATGGTTTTTGTGTTTGTACCCAAAATAATACAAGAAATCGATCATAGTGAAATATTCTATTATTCCTTTAAAATAAATCACCATTTTTTGTAAAAAATATGTAAAACAAAATATCCCCCAAGTATTGTTGGCTCCATTATTTTCGCTGCCGAGGCAATATCACGCCGTCAGAACATCCGTCAACTCGTCACTTCAGATGGCCGTCAGTTTTTGTGAGAGACTATTGATCCTCGTGCTGATGGAATACACAATATACCCCGTGTTTTATGGAATATATTAGGGGTTTTGTTTTGCCAGATTGTGGATGATATATTTTTTGGCTTATTTTTTTTTCCTTTTTGAAAAATAAAAAATAAACTCAATATCTAGATTTAGAGTTGAGAGTATTGGAGTCATGTGTGTATTGATAGTCAATCACCATGCACTAAAAACGGTGAAGGAAAACATCGTGAGGAAACCTGCATACCATAGCGGTTTATAAGAATTTCAATGGTATGTAAGTCCGCCAACCCGCACTAGGCCAGCGTGGTGGACTATATGGCCTAACCACTCTCAAGCGCACTGTCGATTGTAGAGTAGGCCCGTGCCCTGCAGTGGGACGTATATGGGCTGATACAGATACAGATCTAGATTTAAGATAATCTACATGTATTTTATGTACATTAACTAAAGTATATTATGTGTCTGCAATAAATGTAAAAATTACATTCAAAGCAGTGAAATTACACTTTCTTAACTGATTTAAAAAACGGAGGAGGTTCTCAATTTTCCGGAATCTTTTTTTGTATGCTCACCGATTACTCGAAAACGTCTGAACCGATATGGATTTTTTTTTATTCGAAGCTTGTAATAATGAACTTCAGAAGTGGTTCGATAAAAATATATGATGACCTGATAAATATCTTCAGACGAGGAGAGTAGAACCCCTCAAAATTGAATAGAATTCCAACGGTTAATTTTGCATTAGCTCCAGTTTTAATAAGAGATATAGTATGCTATTTCTGTTACTTGACAGTTCATTCTGCTACCCCAGCTGATTATTCAAATTGTATAAACAACATAATATAAAATTTACACTTTTCGTGGGAATTTATATACCCGGCTTCGAACAATGGACCTCCGATATACAAAAATATTTCGCGGTATTGCCGACCTCTCATAACAAATGGGGCATTAAACTCAGAAACACACGGGTATTTCTGTTTACCAAGTGCTCGCAGTTTTATTTTTTTTTTAGTGATGTGGAGCCGTTTCCCTTGTCGAGTGTTTTGACAGGCTTTCAATATTCTGAGTAAAATGTGTTTATGATGCGAGTTGTTGCTGAGTATAAGGGAAATTATTTCTCAGTATTGTAGTTTTGACTACCTCGGTGGCGTAGTTGTACTATGGTACGGTTACAAAGCTGAGGTCTCGGTTTCGAATCCTGGGTTGGGCAAAGCGATATTGGATTTTTCTATTCATTATCAGCCCAGAGTCAGAAAGTGCCCGATATGGCGATAGGCTCGCCACCTATCACATCGTGGGACGGAACATACAAGGCGAAATGTGGGTGTCCTGGCACCTCTGCCTACCCTTACCCTTTTGGGAAAAAGGCGTGAGTTTACGTATGTATGTAGTTTTGGGTATGGGTGCGTCTTATAAATACAGATGCACATAAAAACAGGCAAACATTTCTAATGCATAATAGTTTCTTAGATTTACGCGAATGTTCCACATTAAAATAAAACTATTATATACGGGTTTTATTACGGATAGTCCGAAGTCCGCCCCTTGACCACGATAGCTGTGAAGTAATCGAAACGACGGGAAGTTAAAAAAATGTATATAAATATTAAATCCGCGATAAAATCCG
The DNA here is from genome assembly GCA_030180105.1 of Hyles lineata. Lineage (NCBI taxonomy): Eukaryota > Metazoa > Arthropoda > Insecta > Lepidoptera > Sphingidae > Hyles > Hyles lineata. Next base: position 718,001 of record JARJEE010000030.1, read on the forward strand.
TAAATAATAGTTTTATTTCAACATTTCTAATGCACACAAATATTTTGCCGATTGAGTTTTGGGATGTGAAGCGAGGAGCAGAGGGGAATTAACTAACAATCCAGTATCTAACTTTATATGGTGTTTATAGTTTAGGCATAAGAGTGGAAAAAAGGTGGGGTAAGGTGGGATGATGTAGTGTCAACTATTGTGCTTAATTTGGAACTCGAAACGATAAAATATGTATGAAGAAACAAATGATGCGATTTCGATCTTTTGTAATTTATCATTGTGGGATTTGCATATAAATTCCTTACATTCATCAAGTAGCTTATATTGACAAAAACTGGAACAATGGAGTGATTAAGAAATAAACAACATTTTACTGGTGGTAGGTCTACCATATGTGAGAGGCTGCCTGGGTAGGTGCCACCACAATTTTTATTTCTCTCGCCAAACAGCAACTTAATGCACTCTATTCCTGTTTGAAGGTCATTGTAGCCAGTCTAACTACTGGACATAACGAGACTTAACATCTTAATGTCTCAGAATGGCGAGCGCAGTGTAATGCCAAGCATTGTTTTGTAATTCATGGTGTTATTTAATTTTGCTACTGTTCATGAGCGGTCGAATCGCTTACCATCAGGCGAATGGCATGCTCGTATCGCCATTCATTGCCATAAAGAAAAATATATTTATCATCATCATTCTCATATTAGCCACAGGAAGTCCACTGCTGAACATAGGCCTCCCCCAAGGATCTCCATAATGGCCTGTTGGAAGCGGCCTGCATCCAGCGACTTTCTGCAACCTTAGCCAGATCGTCCGTCCATCTTGTAGGTGGGCGGCCGACATTTCGCTTGCCTGTAAGTGGCCTCCACTCAAGAACCTTTCGGCCCCAACGGCCATCGGTTCTACGAGCTATGTGCCCGGCCCACTGCCACTTCAAGTTGCAAGTATATTTATGCTGTTTTGAAATGAACTTATTACATTAGATGGGTTAATGAGAAGCAAACCCGGCTGCTAACCAGATTATGTGTTCGCTACAACGCGCCGCTCTCGGAATGAGCTCAAAGCTTTTCTCGACAATGGTTTGTTTTAAATGAATCTCTGCTGTCTGCTTTTAATTTGTTTTATTAGTTCTCAAGAGTTCTGCTAGGTAACTTGCACGTTACAATTTCCTTTAGATTGTTGTGTATTTGGTTTTATTTCTATAGTATTGTAATGCTCTGATATTTTTAAATCATTTCTCGTGGTGAAGGACGGTAACTACAATGCTTAATAGTTTTTTTTTTCGTTGAGTCTCAAATAGTTTTTTCTACTCGACAGTAACAGTACTGCGTGCATTTTAATTAATGTCAATATGTATTCAGATGAGTTAACTTTTTTTATTGCCTAGGTCTGGCAAACGAGCCAACCGGTAATTTGATGGTTAGTGATCACTGTTGCCCATGAACAGCGCTTGGATCATGAATGTGTGTTGGACCATCAAATCGGGAGGGGAGCGGGAAGCAAAAAGTATGTGAAGAGGGAAGGGGTGATGGGCATCAAGAAATCCCACTCACTGAACGAAACGCGACGGCAAAGCTGCTGCTTCACGTCGATCTCCTGTGAGGTAGAGGTACCGCCCCGGACGCGCCTACCCAGTCATGCTGAGTCATGTCTGACAACAGCGTGGTTCTACCACTTTTAACTACACATACATTTATCCTACTTTATTATAATATAATATTATTAATATGAAAGTTTGTGTCTGTGTTACCCCTTCACGCTCAAATCGCTGGACCAATTTTGATGAAATTTCGCATGAAGGTAGCTGACACCCAGGATTAACACATAGGCAACTTTTTATCCCGAATACATGCAGTTTTCTGCTGGGATTTGCAAAAATTTTAATATATTGGATACTCTTTGAAACCCAAAGGAATGGCGTAGGGAGTTTAAAGAACGACAGTCAGGTTGAGTTTAAATATTTAAAAAAGTTATCATGCGAAATAGTTATAAAATTATAACGACAAGATCCGAAACAAGTATACCAAATATTTGTTAATAGTTTAATAAACTTTTTTTCTGGACAGATGAAACTCCTATTATCCACACCTAATTATTTCAGCTGTACTACAGAGTAATAATATTTATACTGAAATACATGATCGGTAATATTTAATTCAAAAACGTGTTGCACGGCAAAGAGCCAGTAATTATATTAACTGAGCCTGTTGTAATGTTAATTAACGAATACATTTTGTGTCGCAATAATGTGGTTACCCCCTTAAAGTGTTCGCGTGTTGGTATTTCATTATGGTAGGCGACTGTCTTTAGCAGACTTTTAATTAGCCTTTTCATACAGGCGGTAATTAATTATTTCTGAAATGTTCACATCTGTGTTTAAGGAGACAGTGTATTTTAAGCTTAACCCTAATTTATTTAGAGCTAAAAATAAACAAGTCATTATTTTTATAGGCTTAAAAATATACATTTTTTACCGTGTATTTCTTTTCTTGAAATTGATTCTTAATTATTATTTAAATATACTTAATTCTACAGGGTCTCATGTTACATTAGAAGACAGTAATCAAATCATTAAGAAAAAACTGAAATGTTGAATAACACTAAGGCTGAGTTGCACAAACTAACTTTGCCAATACCTTTGCCTTTGGAACTGTCATCGCCATACATTTGAGACGTATTTGACCTTGCTAATGTATGGGATTGACAATTTCAAGGTCAAAGGTATTGGCAGTTAGTTTGTGCAATTGAGCCTAAGTGATCCTTATTTAGACAACTTTTTGACTCGAATACAGCCCTTAAGGGCATCGTCTTCCAACGGATAATCCCTGAAAATAACTTAAAGAATTTTTGTAATTCTTGACACGGCATACCTTTTTTTGTGTGTGGCGCTTAACAATTTACGGTGGTATTTGATGTATTTTCAAAATTTACACGGATTTTTATCATGTATATTGAACGTTAATATTGTGTTTAAAGTATTAGAGAATCGCTTTTATTTTGTAGGTAGACCCTGTATAAACACGAAAATAATAATATAACGAAAAAATACGACAAATTTCATTTAAAAAATACGGTAACAAAAATAGCCGCATTATGATGAAAACCGTAAAATACATTGCTGTAAAAAATATCAAGATAAATAATAACCGGTAATACTTTGAACTTACCGCGCGGTCAGTGACATCAGTGCATTCTAATCGCTGTTTTCAGTCACGTGTTAATGGGTTATTAATAAAACAAATGGATTTTTTTTTTAAGTTGTCAAAATATGATATTAGGTTCTAAAATACTGTGTTTAATGTGAAAAAAAAATCATGAGTTTGTGTAATAACATGAGTCAACATCGTTATTGACACATCGATAGTGCTGACTCCATAATGAGATACCTAGTCTTATGGTATATCAAAAACTGTGGAAGACTTCCTGCTCTCATAGCACCTCGAAACAAATGCTAGAAGATCACACAAACACATGTTTCTCGGTGCGGAAATCGAACCCGCGACCTTTCGTTTCAGGCTTGTGTGTTATCAACTGTGCCACGTAGTCTGAAAAGAATTTTTATAAACAAATTACAAGGATTTTTCTAAAGTTCTTCTCAAACTACTTTAAAACCGTCTCGAATGACGAAGTGTAGTAAAAATCTATAACCAATACCAGTCTTACTTTTAAAGAAAGTCTCTATAAAAAAACTTTCCCGAAAAAAAAATTTTTTTTTTTTTAATCTTTATGCTGAGGTTTAGAAATATCAAAGTTAGATCTTGACTTCTTTGCTCAGCTTGAGGTATTTACTCTTTATGAGATCTCTCAAACTGATTGTATCAATTTTTAGAAACCAACGGCGTCGGAACGTAGAACGGTTTGCCATCACACATAAAGAAGGGCTCATATAATCCTGGGTATTTTCGCCAAAGCATGAAGAGGCACCTTCGCGGGCCGGTGTTTTTGTCGAATGGCATAAGACCACCATCTGATCCTATTCGATACTCTGTCAGGACGGCATTTGCACTTACCACCAGGTACAATACAGCCACTGTCAGAATAAGAAAAAATAAAAAACAGCGCTTAAATGAAAAAATATTGATTCGATCTCCATACCAATACAAATGTATATTTAATCCAAAAGAATTTGTCTTGGATCTGGGTTTCTGAAAACGATACAATTAGCAGTTTCTGATTTACAGCAATTAATCAATAATTTTGTGTGTTAACTGTATTTATAATAATTTATTTCTTAAATTTACTTTCTACGCGACGAACCTAATTCTAACTTGTGTATTTTTAAGTTTGGAAATTCTCATACAACATTCCAAGGCAGAAATTAAACACGGCTTGGCCTATCCTAATCGTAAATATTCTCGGTAATTTGAGGATGTCATCTATGTCTACCTGATCAAGAAATTAGGCGTAGCTTTAAAAACTGATCATCTGTACCACGGAGATAATTGAGACAAATCTCAATGAAGCTTAGACAGATTAAAGCGGCCTACGCAACCGTTGCCTGCGGCGAAATCAACTTCGTTATTAATTATTAAATCTTAAAGTTGGGATTTCAATTTGAGAGATTGTTTCGCGAAGACTTAAAAAAGTTATTGTCTTCTTGGTATATTTATTAATTTAATGTACATGTATTTTAAAGTTATAAAATTCAATTTTTTTTTAAGTATTAATCTAGTGTCATTATAAATTTGATTCAAAATGTGAGGTGTATAGCTTATAGCCATATTAATAGAAAGTTTATAAACCTATTTTAGTTATCGGATAGTTTCTTTTATACGATTTTTGAATTCAGTTTGAGCGAAGGAGACAAAACATAACCAAAATAAGGCTGTCAATGTTTAGTCTCTCTACTTTTTGTAGAACATAAAGCCACCTTAAGGAATCTGTTGGAAGTGGCCTGTATCCTGCGGCTTCCTTCAACCTTCACTTCGTCTGTCCGCCTTGTGTGTGGACGTCAGACGCTGTGCTTGTCGCTTGAGTCCAGTCGAAAACTTTCCATTCCACCAGCCATCAGTTCTTCGTGCTTTTCATTAAATTCGTCTTTACATTAAATAAATAAATTCTGGGCATTTGAGACGCAAAGCAATAAATATATTCTACACCGCAGTAAAGCACCCACACACAAGATTTAACAAGATCGCTACATTAGAGCACAGAATGGCTGCAAATTTCGTTGAATTTTCATACATTCATATGAGATTGCATATGGGTGCAACGTAAGGCAATAGTTATTTCAAAAAGGCACTTTTGCACCTACCGCTATACTTTCAATTTTGAATGAAGCTCCTCTGAGTGCGTCCTTTTGAGTATACAATTTTGAGGGGTTAGTACTTAAATTAGTCTTTTTTATGTTCGCACTTCAACTTCGCGCTTAAAATGTAAATTTTAGTCGGTTTATTAGTGTAGTAACAGCAAGTGTGACTGGAGAGCATTAATTGTAAAGGCCAGTATAATTTTGCCAAATTCTAAGAAACTAGGAAATTGTTCGCCCTCACACCCACCACTGCATCTCCTATAAGCCAGGATCAACAGTGGCACGCTTTTTAATAACACCGAGAATTGAAGCTCAGCAAGTCTCCACCAATATCTAACTTGTATTTAACCCGCAACAAAGTCAATCACAAAGTTAAATTAATAGGAGAAGTTGGAAATAGTTTACTGTCCACTTTCCACCGTGTCAATGCGGGTGATAAAACAATGAACCAAAAAGGTAAATAACCTGTATCAGCTCATATACGTCCCACTGCAGGGCAAGGGCCTACTCTACAATCGACAGTACGAGAGTGGTTAGGCCATATATATAAATAAAATAGTATGAAGATTTTAACAGCCAGAGAAGGCAGCTTTAAAACTTTACTTAGCCGCACAAAATAACTTAATCAATTATTATTACAAATTATTTATGAACTGCTCTGAATTCAACTAGGCTGCGACTCCTGTATAATCACTGAATTGTAAACTGGTTTTGAAAAGAGCAATGCTAGAATTTCTTGCCCGTTCTTCTCTGGCGAAATAGCCTTATGAACCAGTTAGTAAAGAAAAAAAGTGGCAGAATTTAAATAATGTAAAACATTTTAAAGATTAAAAAAGTAGTTCTATTCCATTTCAAAGTATCCAAATTATTATAACATTTAAATGGGACCTATTATGTTGAGACTAATGTATTTCGGGGTTCAGCATTCTATCATGAAGGCATTACACTTAGCATCTGAAGTATTACAGTCACGTTTCCCGCTTTTTTCCATTGCCGCCCACAATGCGCGTGACCGTCATCGAGATATTCAAATTAAATGCACTATTTTTGTTTCGGTTTGAAGGATATTAGTAGCCAAAGTATTAGGTGGGCCGAAAAGTCCGTAGGCTGACACATAAATAGTGCTAATAGTATTAAATCCACATGATCTATAGTTAGCCATAACCTTCAAAGGACACGTGTATAAATTTAACAGAAGTTGCACTATTAGTATGTGATATTGCAACTTCTGTTAAATGTGAGTTATAGGATTTTTAGTGAAATAACTTTTATTAGTTTGAAAAATCGATAAATAGGAATTTCGTGTGTTACTAAAGCATTGCTTTTTGGCGAAAAAATATACTATTGTAGCCAACGCTTGGCTTGATTAACATTATTCGGGCCTTGCACCAGGGAAATCAACCATAGAGAAATGGTTTGCTAAATTTAAACAAGGTGAAATGAGCTCTGAAGGCGATGCACGCAATGGACGCCCCAAAGAAGCTGTTACCGACGAAAACTTCAAAAAAGTTCATAAAAAAATTCTGACAGCCGTAAAGTTAAGATGATTGACATAGTTGAGTCCCTAAAGATATCAAAGGAACGTATTGGACATGTCGTGAATGAATATTTGGATATGCGAAAGCTCTATTAAAAGTGGGTGCCGCGCAAGCTCACAATCGGCCACAAAAAATCAACGAATTTATGTTTCTAAGTAGTGTTTGGAGCTGTTCAATCGTAACAAATCCGAATTTTTGCGTCGATATGTGACAATGGATGAAACGTAGCTCCATCATTTCACACCGAAGTCCAATCGAGAGTCAGCCGAGTAAACTAAATCCTATTTTGAGGCTAAAGACAAATCTCTACATAGTATAAAACAAAGTCGCTTTATCTGTCCCTATGTCCCTTTGTATGCTTAAATCTTTAAAACTACGCAATGGATTTTGATGCGGGTTTAATAGATAGAGTGATTCAAGAGGAAGGTATATATGTATAATACGTACATATAATTGTACAAAAATCTATTTGTACCCGGGCGAAGCTGGGCCGGGCCGCTAGTCGTACTATAAAAGGGTATCGAAAAGTTGTATGATCGCTATTATCATTGTGTCGCCTTTGAAGGTAACTATATTGAATAATAAAATCCAATTCAATAAAAACAAAGAATTTTTATAAGTTAGCCTACGAACTTTTCAACCCACCTGTTAACTACTGGACATATTGATACTTAACATCTTATGTCTCAATATGGCAAGCGCAGTGTCATACCAAGAATTGCTTTGTAATTCAAAGTGCTGTTAGGTTTGGCTACTGTTCATAAGCAGGCACCATTCATAGCAATAAAACAAAATTGTTTCTTAAAATGTGGATGGCACTAATGGAAAAAAAAACTATTCAAATGGTCTCACAAGATCTTGAATCGTTAACTACTGCTACCACCACTTCGAAACGTGTTGTAACTGTGAAGAAGAAACGGCGCAAGAAACTCCCTCAACACGAATAGCACTTCAACTTCACAGGTACAAGTAAAAGCAATATGCAAATAGTTGCTGTCTGAATATATTCTAGTTTGCTCATAAAATAATCCACGAAACGAGAGCAGTATTCGTAATGACACATTCGGCTTTCATCTCAGCTCGAGGGCGGCTAAGTGCGGTTGCATGCCGCAATTTTTCCACTCACCTCAACTAGATGTAGTTTTGAAATCCAACTTCGCCGTGCGGGAGAAATATTGCATTTTAAAATCACTGCTCTGTATTTTAAAGTTATGTACAATATTTGCCTGGGAATTGGACTTTTCTATATATTTCGAAGTGGCGATCTTTTTATGTAACTCTGCTTGGGAGTATTGGATTTATCAGAAAAAGTGTTAAAGTAAAGTGGTCTGTTGGTAAACGGTCCAAATGTGTTTGCCAACGTGTTTTCGGTGGTCGCGGGTTCGAATCCCAGGACACACCTCTGACTTTTCGGCGGCATATGGGAATTGATAGTCAATCACGAGCTTGACATTGACATGCGGATTAACATATTATAAAAAATAGAAAAAATATAGGCCCCGGCGAGATTCGAACTCGCGATCTCCTGTTTACTAGACAGGCGCTTTAACCAACTAAGCCACGGCGCCGCTTGAATTACCAAGTCTAATTTGCGTTGCCTAGAAAATGTAATGTTTCTCTTTGGAAGATGAATGTTTTATACCTCTAATTACACAGCTGCTAATACTGAGTTGTTTAAAGTACATACGGCAAGAATAGATTAGTAAGAAATTACTTAATAATATATTATTCAGACTGTGAGGAAACCTGCATACCATAGCGATTTGTAAGAATTTCTACGGTGTATAAAGTCAACCAACACGCACTAGGCCATGATGTTAAGCTGTATGGCCTAACCACTCTCGATCGTACTCTCGACCGTTGAAAAAGGTCCGGGCCCCACAGTGGGACGTACGCCCATATAGGCTGATACAGTATGCAGAATGTATTTTTCTATGTTTCTGATAATGTGTAAATGAAATTCCATAATCGGTTACGTTATTTAGGTTCAGTTTCACCATTTCCTGATAAAATTTCTATTTATTTCTAAATAGTACAGCCGAACAACGCTATTTTTTCCACTGTAGTATATGAATGCGTTACTTTGAAGGAAATATGCAATCGTAATTTTACAGCTTAAAGCATTTTACATCAAGACTTCTACAGAAAAGGAAGCCGGATGGTTAGCCCAATATTTTAATTGCACTGTGTTTGTAGTCGCTAAAATTACCACCCGGCTTCGTTTTCGGTAGCAATCTTGGTATACCCTGTATAAAACATACGGCGTGCTTAGATGTTCTTTGCCAAATCATCAGGTGAAGCTTCTTGTCCATTTATAGAAGATTATGGTACCGCCCCAGACAAACCGGTCTATTATTATTTCTTACAGAAGTCTAAAATACTATAGTATGGTTCTACCACTTTAAAATAATATTTAGCAGTACTTCCTCCAACTTATTTTACTTCGTCTATCCTTTGGAGTGAACTTCTAACATTGCTATTGCCGGTTTTTACTTTTCACTCGAGATAATTTCCCTCCTTTTTCCACCAGTTCTACGTGCTTTAATATAAAATGTATGCCAAAAACAATGTCTGTCTGGTCACTTTATTATGAATATTAATAGGCTCGGTTTAATTAGCAACACAGTGTGTTGTGCAAGGCTCGCGGTCCCACGTAATAAACTCGCATTCGCAACAAATTGGAATCCGTCGTGTTGACGTCTCATTACATTAAAACAATCCCCAATGTATAAAATACAGCGGAAATATTAAATAAATAAATACACTCAACAGTCACATACATTGTCCTGACCCCACATTAAGATCGAGTCGTGTATTCTGGGTATCAGGAACTACGAGAGATTTAACGGTCTCACAAATACCCAGACCCGAAACAAATACCTGTGGTTCACACAAATATTTGTTTCGGTGCGGGGATTGAACCCGCGGCCTCCCGTTTCACAGCCGGCGTCTAACCAACTGCGCCACGGAAGCTTCAATATTATGTATAATCATAGGACCTTTTTTAAACATTGATAAACGCTAACTATTTCAACGTGCGCCAGATACCCACAAACCATTCTGTCATGTTTTCTTTTTAACTGCCTCGGTGGCATAGTTGTATTACGGTACGGTCACAAAGCTGAGGTCTCGGGTTCGAATCTCGGGTTGGGCAAAGTGATGTTGGATTTTTCTATTCATTATCAGCCCAGAGTAAGAAATTTGTGCCCGATATAGCGATAGACTCGCCACCTATCACATTGTGGGACGGAACATACAAGGCAAAATGTGGGTGCCCTGGCACTTCTGCCTACCCCTTCTGGGAAAAAGGCGTGAGTTTACGTATGTAAGTTTTCTTTTTAAAAAATAGTTGTGTTACAAGCATCTGAATATAATTAGTGGAATTATATTTATATACAGGGTATATCAAGACCGCTACCGAAAATGAAGACGGGTGGTAGTTTTAGTGATTACAAACAAAATGCATTTTTTATTGATATTTCGCTAAAATAATAATTTAAACCTTTGCGTACAATAGCGTCTTTAAAAATAAAAGAAGTTCACTATTATTTGAAAACAACATAGGAAATTAACCGCGTTTTTCGCGTCATCAATAGGGTATTGAAGAAAATATTGTCATGAAGAAAATCGGCATTAAGTAGGTAAAAATGTTGCCTTCATGTCTAATTACTGTTGCGTTTCGTTTGGTAAGTACCATTGCTGGAGACCCTAAGACTGTTCATAAGTGATTATCACAACGAAACGTGGTGGATCGTTTCGACTAGATATAATTGTGTCCACAAAAAGACATACCGACGGCGAAGTGCCAATAACTCCTAAATAACAAGGCCATCAATTTACACAAACTGAAATAAACGTTTATTTTTTGTTATTGAAAAAGTAGTTAATATATTTGTTAATGGGGAATGCTAATGTAAATGTATAGTAAAACTACACTTAGGAGATTTCACTAAAACATCGGCATAATACCTTTATAATTAAAACGATAAAAAAGTTTATTTCTCAAAAAATTACAGTTTGGAGGTATTGATACTTCACCGTAGATACATATTTTTACTGGTGGTAGGTCTCTCATATGTGAGATGCTGCCTGGTTAGGTACCACAGCAATGTCTATTTCCATCCCCAAGTAGTAAAGCAATTGCGCTATTGTGATCCGGTTTCAAGGACACTGTAGCCAGAACAACTATTGGACTTATTAAGACTTCATATGTTTCAAGCTTGCGAACGCAGTGGAATGCCAGCATTGCCTTGTAATTCGTGGTTTTGTTTGGTTTTACTAAAGTCACTGGTGGTAGGTCTCTCATATGTGAGAGGCCATCTGGGTGGGTACCACCGCAGTGTCTATTTCTCCCGTCAAACAATAGTGTAAATGCACTGTTTTGTTTCGGATTGAAGGGCATTGTAGCCAGAGTAATTATTGAGAGGACATATTGAGACTTAACATTTTATGTCTCAGGATGGCGAGCGCAGTGGAATGCCAAGCATTGCTTTGTAATTCAAGGTGTTTGGTTTTGCTACTGTTCATGAGCGGTCGTATCGCTTACCATGAGGCGAATAGCATGCAAGTCTCGCCATTCATTGCTATTTAGAAAAGGTATAATCTATCGAGCTCTTAAACATACTTTTAAAACTGTTTTTCCATCAGTTGCTAGTAGTGTTACGTTTTTATTTATGGAAATCCTTAAAGGCTAATATCTACCAACTCTCCATTCTCAGTTGCCTCGAGTATTTTGTTTACATCAGCTTTGTTTCATATTCCATATCGGTCTAAACTACCATAATAGCATTTTCTCAATATTGTAGTTTTTGTGGTATGGAATGGTGGCCTAGAGGGGCCAAGAGAAAGGTAGACAGACCACCTGCTAGATGGATGGATAACATCGTTAGGTTTCAAGGGAAAGGGTGGATGAGACAAGCCCAGGACCGGAAGAAGTGGTGTAATGAAGAAGAGGCCTATGTCCAGCAGTGGATTAATGTGGGCTGATATGATGATGATGATGATGATAGTTTTTATAGTCCCGATCATTCATACTACTATGTAATATGTAACAATTATTTATGAGGGCTTATAAGTTATTTAACCTACGAGCCCTCATAAATAAGCATTATCTTCAAAAAAATACTTCAGCTTTTCGATTCTGTGGGCTTTGAATTTTTATATAAACGCCTACTCTAATTCCTCCATAAATCGTATTATCTTATAACAGAAGACATACAAAAGACTTTTCAACGATAAATTCTTTTTAAGTATCTAATTTCTTATTGAAGTTATATTTTTGGTGCCAAATATTTTTATTATGGCCATAATAAAAAGCAGTAATTTCTCCTTTAAGCTAGTTTAAGCTGTATTATATGAGGCAGTTAGGTTTAAGCTCATTAATTTTAAACTTTAATAAAAAAATCGCTCTAGCACTACTTAATCTCTTTTTATATTTGGCAAGAGCTGACTTTGGAGACATAAGTATCGATTTCGTTTAAAGAGCGCTCAACCGGTACTAAATATCATTAAATGTAAAGTGTAAAGCACTGTTGTGTTACGATTTAAAGGATATTGTAGCAAGAGTAACTAGTGGACATGAGACTTAGTATCTTATGTCTCAGGATGGCGAATGCAGTAGAATACCAAGCATTGCTTTGTGATTCATGGTTTTGTTTGGTTTTGCTAATGTCGATGAGCGTTCGTGACGCTTACCATCAGGCGAATGTCATGCTCGTCTCGTTATTTATCACTACATAGTATAAAACAAAGTCGCTTTCTCTGTCCCTATGCCCCTTTGTATGCTAAAATCTTTAAAACTACGCAACGGATTTTGATGCGGTTTTTTTAATAATAGAGTGATTCAAGAGGAAGGTTGTACAGAAATCTATTTGTACCCGAGCGAAGCTGGGCCGGGCCGCTAGTTTAATTATAAATAACACAACTGGTTGATGTGGAAATCTTCAGTTAAGGTGTTTGCAGAGGAGGCTCATGCCCTGCAATGGAACGTTTATGGGCTGATACAAACACAGAATAAACAATGAATAGAAATGAACACTTTTTATGTATTTTAATATTCATTCCCTAACATTAAAAGACATGCCATTAAAGTAATATTTTCAGACAGAGAAGACTTGAATTTAAAAGATTGGATCTGTGCATTTTTTTTATGTATTTCTTTAAACTTAAGCACAAAAGCAGTGGACTTGAGTAATTGTTCACGACTTAAGATAAAAATCTTTTAGTCGTTTATTCAATTTAGTTATAACTTAATACTATTTTTATATCTCACTATAATATATATTTTAATCAGTCTGATTGTAATTGAAACACAAATATGCATAAAATTTTATTATTTAGTCCACTAAATAACACTGGTTCAAGGCTGGTAGCGTGATTTTCATACTTCTTGAAATGATTATATAGAAATTGTTCATATGCAGACTTTTCAAGATATTTTCTTTTCCTTTAAAAAAAGCAATAACCACTATTTTTTTTAAATGTATACCTTACTGCAAGAAGTCATCTGAAAGTGCTTTGGGCTTATGATACGTCATTTTTTTTTCTAATAATGGCACGACGAGCCCTGCCATCCTCCTGATGGTAAGCGATATGAACACTAAAGGCCTATAGCAAAACCAAACAACGCCATGAATTACAACGCAATACTTGGCATTGCACTGCGCACGCCATGCCGAGACATAAGATGTTAGTCTCAGTACGTAACATATGTCTCAAAACTGGTGGTAGGTCTGTCATATGTGAGGGGCCGACTGGGAGGGTACCACCGTAATGTCTATTTCTCCCGCCAAACAGCAGTTTAAATGCACTGTTGTGTTTCGGATTGAAGGATATTGTAGCTAGAGTAACTACTGGAAATATAGAGACTTTTTACATCTTATGTCAATGGATGGCGAGCGCAGTGGAATGCCAAGCATTGATTTGTAATTCAAGATGTTTGGTTTTGCTACTTTTCATAAGTGGTTGTATCGCTTACCATCAGGTGAACGGCATGCTCGTCTCGCCATTCATTGCATAAAAAAGAAAGTCCAGTAGTTACACTTCAACACACTATCGACTAAATAAAACTCTTCTTAAACTCAAATTTGCTGTCGAATTACTTGCAGACAGTTGGCAAAGGTCATTCAACTACTCCAACGATTGCAATATCATTCCGTTCTCAGACCCATTCACTTGTACTATTTTATTTCCATTAAATGCAGTCCTGACTGGATTAATCTAAGTTTTAACATACATATATTCAGTGTATCTTATTAACTTTTATATCTAATCTTATAGTTAGCAAGTTATGTGTGTAGTATTAGGGGATATTAACATTTTATTTTTCTAATTAAAAAGTGTAAGTTTAAATGAGTATGTAAATGTAAGTTTGTGTGGCAAAGTGCGGAATAGCGTGGCGATGAAAACTTGCGGAGCAAAAAAAGAGGTTTAAGTAACAATTGACAACGGAATATTACGATGGTTTGGTCATGTAGAGAATTGATGAAAGGAGACTAACCAAGCAGAATTACAAGTGTGGATAGAAGAGTCGGTAGGGGTCGACATTACCGAACCTATACCATCTAAATCAGTGATACCCTCAACAAAAGTCAGGTCAAAAGTACCCTGAACCGACACAAATACATGAAGAGGTTGATGAAAGTGAATGGAGCGAAAGTAATATGTAAAGATCGAGCAGTGGCGATACATAGTCTCTGCCTATCGCTATGGGATACACGCGTGATGATGAAGTATGTATGTATGTAAAAAAATATATATATTATTTTATGCACGTGTTTATAGAACGTAAGGAATAGAAGATATTGAAATATAATAAAATCTTGTACACTATTGATATGAATACATGAATGAACATTTAGCCTGTCGCCGTTCATAGCTTGGAAATGGGGCCCTCCATGTAAGCGTCACCAGTCTTTTCATTATTTCATTCATTTTCCTCATTTTTAAAATGGTTGTCTAAAAGGAAAATTCATTATATTCCATTTGATTCATTCTTGCTGCAAGACATAAAAAAACAATAAAGATTTTATTTTAATTTATTATCAAATTCATTTTCAATAAAACACAAACGTACTGTATCAGCCCATATACGTCCCACTGCATGGCACGGGCCTACTCTACAATCAAGATTTCGATTGAGCGTGATTAGGCCATATAGTCCACCACGCTGGCGTAATGCGGCTTAGCGGACGTTACACTCTATAGAAATTTTACAAATCGCTATCGTATGCAGGATTGCTCACGACGTTTTCCTTTACCGTTGTAGTGCCTGGTGATTGACTTTGCTAGAGGTGTGCCCGCAACCACCGTGAACATATTGGCAGCCGCGTCCCCACTTTAATAATGTAGTAATATAAATGTAGTAATGTGAATCGTAAATACCAAATACTTCGTAACACTAAACAAAAAATACCGAATGTGATCTCATTCCAGTTAAACGGAGAGAAATAAATTTGCATTTGTTATCTGCGAGAAACCGTTTCCGGAGAGCGGTGAACTTATTCATTGTGTGAACGTATTACGTATTTACGCTTACGTTGAATGGTGGGAAATTTATTGCCTTTTTGCGAACAGTGAGTTTTTATTATTACACACAAAGAACATTGGTGTATTAAGGCAGTGCGTTTTGTTTTTCAATAAACAGAAGCCTTGGGTTTATTGTTCTATTATATTATATATCATCTCAGTCCAAGGAAGTCCACTGCTGAACATAGGCCTCCCCTAAGAATCTCCACATCGATCTGTTGGAAGCGGCCTTGAAACAGCGACTTCCTGCAACCCTAGCCAGGTCGTCCTTGTAGGCGGGCGTTCGATATATCGCTTGCTAGTACGTGGCCTCCAGTCTGGAACCTTTTGATATATATAATTATATATGCATATATTTATTTATAATACGAATATTTCTTTAAAAATTTTAAATGTATCACTCAAATAATTCTTAATAAACTCAGGTCTTTTTCCCAGAAGGGATAGGCAGAGGTGTCAGGACACTACCATTTCGTCTTGTATGTTCCGTCCCACGATTTGATAGGGGGCAAGCCTAACGCTAAAAAGTCATGTAAAAATTCCTATGTCAGGGCTGATAATGAATGGAAAAATTCAATATCCCTTTGCCCGACCCGAGATTAGAACCCGGGACCTCAGCTTTGTAACCGAACCGTATATATCATTACTATAGGATATACTATACAATAAAATGAATAATGATATTAGCCGCTTCAGCGATAGTGTTGAAACATCTCACTAATGAATTCTCGTACTTTACTTTTAGTTTTGCAAACACGTTAAGTCTTCTTGTCCCCTAATGTTTTGTTATATTTTATTCCATAGTTAATATTGTTTTTATATTTTTCAATGGCTATGAAATTTCCTGTAAAATGTGTTTATTTTTGTAGAGTGTATGTAAATGTCAAAACCACAATATAGCCAAAACAAATGTTGTATTTGCCTGTTATTGGCAAGTATACTTGTATTAGACCAATTGTATTCAATTTCAATTTACTTTCATAATATTATGTATACTGCGCTGTCGGTGTACGAAATACCGCAGTGTTTATTTATCCCGTCAAACAGCAGTCTAATTCTAGTTTTCTAATTCTACTAAGTCTAGTGCACTGTTGTGTTTCGGATTGAAGGACGTCGTCGCCAGAGTAGCTACTGGACATATTGAATTAACATCTTATGTCTCAGGATGGCGAGCGCAGTGGCATGCCAAGCATTGGTTTGTAATTCAAGGTGTTGTTTTGTTTGCTACTGTTTATGAGCGGTCGTATCGCTTACCATCAGGCGAACGGCATACTCGTCTCGCTATTCACAGCAATAAAAAAAAAAAAATAAAAAAAAAACTGCAATTTACACCGCATTTCACGCCAAGATTGAATGCTAAGAACGAAATTCCAATTCCTGGTCATTCTTTTCACTAGTCCACAAATATCAATGTATAGCGCGTTAACGAACCGGCTTAAAATCAAATATTATTCACGTTCCGACGGGCTTTTCATGCGAAAACATTTTTATAGCAAACCAGTGGTCGGAATCAATCGGGCGGTAACGAAGTGCGGCTGAGTGTTTGTTTTTGATTTTACATCTTTCTGAAATGGCGTTGTGTTTTCTTTTCATGTTGAGTTTTTATTTGAATAGAGGTACATACATATACTCATGTTTTTTTTTTCTTAGGAGGAGTAGGCAGAGTTGATACTAGGATATCCACGTGTGAATATATATCTAAATATATAGAAATTAAGTAATCTGTATATTGAATTGTCATAAGAGCTATACAATTGCCTTCATAACAAAAAAAGAGATGTGTTTGGAACAAAGAGTTGTGATTAATATCTCCAAGGTATTTTAATTGATGGCAGGTCAAGAGCTAGTTTTGAAGAGCAGTTTTCTCATATAGCTAGACACAACAGTTTTTTTAGAGAGGGAGAAAGATAATCATTCTCGTAAAGGTTGTTCATAGTTGTGAGTAAAATCGAGCAAGTTATAAAACGTATTTAAGCTACGCTTGAATTTTTGGAGACTCACTGAACAACATTGGTTGAATCTGGCTTATTCAATCCGTATTCCCTAACAGTAGGGTTACTTTAGTTTTATAAATCGCAGTGTCTATTGCTTCAAGTGTTTTAAACACATTTCTTTAAATTATTAGCGTGGTTATACAGTAATTTTGACTATTAAATCTTGGACTATAATTTTAAATGGATTCATAATTTTAATTTTTATGAACTTGACTACAGCAATATAGTGAATATTTCTCAATATGCCATACGCCATACAAAACCGACAAAAACATTGTAATAATGTTTTTACAGCCTGTTTAAATTACATTGGACCCAAACAGTGGTCGAGCGCATAATTAAAAATCGCCATAATCCATACAACTTCGAGTAATAAAAAATCCTATTACACTCATTAATGTCCTCTGGGGAAACAAGGGGGAAAGGGGGAAGGGGTAGGGGGAGTTGGTGTAAGCAGAAAAAGGGTTAAACGACTCGTCGCGGCCGACGGGACGTAAACAAAACTTCCGAAAAACCGGATTGTTGTGCACAAAGTTTAGTCAACAAAATAAATTAATAACACTTTTTAATTACCTCTTTTTTTTTTAATATACTTTCGTGTGTTTTGTTGAGTATAGAATTAGATGAATATTGTGTGATAAAAGTTTCAGGTTTTTTGATAGCTTATATATGGCTTTATATCAGGAAAATTTTGATTGTTTTAAAAGTAAGTTTTAACCGAAGAAGGTCATGGTCTAATCTGGGTGTTCAGACTTCATATACCTTTTTTATTGCATAGGTTTGTAAAACGGGCAAACAGGTTGTAGTAAATGATCACTGCACCCATGAACATCCATCAATCATGGATGTGTTGCCGGCCCACCAAAGCGGGAAGAATAAATAACGAAAAGAGGGAAGGGGTATCGGTATTGGCATATGTCCGCACACCACTCGGTATCAAATTTTTTAGGACTTAAAAATACCTACGCTACCTCGATTTAGTGATCATAAGCATTGTTCGTGACATTTGATTGAAATGAGAACTAATATCCTCTTTGCAATTTCAAGCAAGTCCAACTCTACAAAAACAAGCTATAAACATGTAAGCATCAAACGTAATATAATGCATATTATTGGACAATAATTATAGGTACCCTAAAACATGTGTTCCAAAAAATAATAAACTAGTAAAGCTACACACTGCAAAGTTAAATAAGGTGATAGAATATGTATTAATAGGGATATAATATATAGGGATATAATAGATTAATAGGGTAACAAGTATCGTTAAATACACAATACCATTATGTGCGGTTTATGAGATGTGAATCTTTGGGGATATAGTGAATTTGTCGTTTGTAAGAGTTGATATTCCTATTCCTCTTTATTTCGTAAATATTCTTTTTTAAATTTTTATACATCATATTATAAACAAAAATAAAAACATAAAATATGTCATATATAAATATAAAAAAGTAATGACCCTTCAGTGGCGGGGCTCAAGACCCAAGCCACCGGCGCGGCGGTTAGGAATCCAAAGTGAGGAACCTCCTCACTATGCGTGCCGTGTCCAACAACACCGCCTTTTGGATCTGGTTCTTGACCGAACGACCCATCTGAAGATGTTGGTCGAGGCTCTTAGGTATCAGTACATGTGCAGAAACAACAATCGGGACAATAACTGTTGAGTCCACATCCCACATGTCGGTAACCTCGTGTGCCAAATCTAAATACTTAGACAATTTGTCTTTTTCAGCTTTAACGAGATTATCGTCATGTGGAACGGTAACATCAAGAGTTTATATTATAATTAAATAAGTCGACATTAGAATATTCTTTGTTGACTTCGTTATAACTTTCTTTAATTCAATCAACCGATTCAAAGTACATTTGACAGTCAATTCAGCTGGAAAGTGCGCCCAATAACCGAAAACACTTGGAAGCTACTATATCTTTTTACAACAACGTGATTCGATATCATAAATTTCGCCCAACTCTTTTATACCAAGGCTGTGGGATTTGGGTAATGTTGTACGAAAGAAAAATACGGGAGCGATGGGTACGCCGTTATCGTGCTCAGTCGATATTGTTTGCCGCCTACAATATATATTTGCTGGGAGTTGAACACTTTGGATTTTACGTAATGCTTTTAATAAATAAATAAGGTGGTTGGAAATCTATCACAGTGCGTTTTTCCCGGCACTTTCTCGCACGTACTACAAATCTGTGGAACCAGTTGTCAGCGGCATCATTCCCGGACAGATACGACCTGACGACCTTCAAAAAACGAGCGTATTCCCATCTCAAAGGCCGGCAACCTCATGCCCTATGGTGTTGCAGATGTCCATGGGCGGCGGTGTTCACTTACCATCAGGTGAACCGTATGCTCGTTTGCCCCCTATAATATAAAAAAGTAACGCTCAACAGTCACACACATTGTAGTTACCTTATACTAACATCGAGTCTTGTGTCGCGGGTATCAGGAACTACGAGAGACTTTTCGGTCTTAAAAATATTCAGACCCTAGAGAAATATTTGTGGGCCGCACAAACATTTTTCTCGGTTCGAAAAGAATGATTATAACAAAAAGTAGTTATATATTTCTTGGAAAGTGTACACGAAATTTAAATATTTGCAGAATATTGGATCAAAATTAATCTTCAATATCGGTGGGGTGGCTAATAAATACGAATAGTAGCAAATTCACCTTCAAAGAATTTTAAAAGGTAATATAGTCTAATAAATTCGTTCAGAATATTTTCCCAACAAATTGAAATATAAAGTAATAAACTTTTCCAAACTAATGTAAACCAAGTGCGTTTGTTCAATATTTTAGAAATAAATACTTAAAGGGTTAATTTTATATTGTACAAGCCCTATACATTTATAGACACTTACGGATTCACTCAGAGATGTTTAATGTCAATGAAATAGTTTCTTACTATAATTCGCTTCGCTAAATCTATATTAAGTAATGATTTAATTGACTTTAAACGTCTCTGAGTGAGGCTGGTGCGTCAAAAAATAAAAAATTCTAATTACGCGATATCCTTCGTATTTTTATACAATACAAATACAAATACAAAATCTTTATTGCTTACCAAATTTTCTTACATTACAGCTTACATAAATGCTCGGTTAACCGCGTCTCTATTATGATATTGGAATTGACTGCAATTTTGGAAGCACTAAAATATGCACAGAACATACACTATGAAAACATGGTCATTTTTACAGACAGTAAGAGTTCTTTGCAGCATTTGGCTCGTTGCGCCTCTGGTTTCAGAGGTACACCGATGGCCTATGCTGTCTTACAAATTTTGTATAATATGGAAAAAAACGGAAGAGGTAAACGGTAAGGTAAGGTAAAAGTCCCTAAAAATAAATGAAAAAAAAAATATAAATGCTCGGTTATAGTAACAATATTATTACCCATTAGTTTTTGCTGCTGAGGTAACCATGATTCCCACACTAAGCTCTAGGCTGGTTTCGTGGGTAATAATCTTAACCCCATATATGTCCTACTGCACGCTCTTCTACAAAATGGGAGATAAAGTGAAAAGGTTAAGTCCGTCGCGGTAGCTTAATGGGGAATCACATACTAAAGAAAAAAATAGGCCCCGGCGAGATTCGAACTCGCGATCTCCTGTTTACTAGACAGGCGCTTTAACCAACTAAGCCACGGCGCCGCTTGAATTACCAAGTCTAAATTGCGTTGCCTAGAACATTTAATGTATATCTTTGGAAGACGTTAGTTTATACCTTTAATTACACAGCTGCTAATACGGAGTTGTTTATCTCTGTATGTAATACTAATCTATGGTTGTTTAAAGTACTTACGGCAACAATAGATTCGTAAGAATTAACTAAATAATTTTTTGTTAAGACTGTGAGGAAATCTGCATTCCACAGCGATTTGGAAGAATTTCTGTAGTACGTAAAGTCCACCAACCTACTCTTAACGGTACTCTTAATTGTAGAGGCCTTTGCCTTGCTGTGGGACGTATATGGGCTGATATAAATACAGATTGTTAAGATCTCTGTCGTATGTAAGTCCCCTGAAAATGATTTCCTTTACCGTTAAAATGTTTGACTATCAAATCATGACTCCGAAGAGCCAGAGTTTTTAAGAATCCACGACTACCATATTGGCTCGTCCGATTTATCTCACTGTCAACACGCACTGTTTTTTATTACTGTATTTTCGAATACAAAGCTGCGGTCTCGGGCTCGAATCCCGGGTAGGGCAAAGTGATATTGGATGTTTCACTTCATAATAACCGGCCCAGAATAAGGAATTTGTGCATGATACGTATCACCTGAAAAGACGAAACATACAAGGTGAAATGTGGATGTCTTGGTAGGACCTCTACCTATACCTTCTGGAAAAAGGCGTGAGTTTATGGACGTATTGATTTCTTTACCTTTTTCTACCTTTTCCTATCTCCTATAGCTCTTAAACTATGAATTTTTACGATATCGCCGCAGCCGGAATAGTCCCTTACCCATTCGTTAGATAATTATTGGATTCGGCGGCGATATCAGCTATTATTCAGACTTACCTCGTTGTCTGATCATTAAATTAAATAATTCTCTCGTTTAATGGACGGCTGGTAAACGGTTTGCGGAAGTTTCGGTCTTCGAGGCAAGTTTCAACGTAATTTACTTATAAAACCTTTTTGAGAGTAATAATATTTTAAGTAAGCGTTTGGCTTGATGTCTCTTTATATAAGGAAGAAAGTTTACTCGTTGATGTACACTAATTGTTGGAGTGGTTGAGTAATTAAACGAGAAATTTTCAAGTCCAACAAAATGTTGCAAAATGTCTTAAGCAGTACAGCAGTAGCAGTAGTAGTAGTTAAAAGTGAGACGAGCATGCCATTCTCCCAATGGTAAGCGATACGACCGCTCATGGACAGTAGCAGAACCAAGCAACATCATTAAGTAATGCTTGTCATTCCACTGCGCTTGTCATCTTGCAACATAAGAAGTGAGGTCTCATCATGACCAGTAGTTAATCTGGCTGGCAAAAAAAAACATTTTTTTTTGTGGTGTTTTCAATATCATCGTTTATTATTTTTCTTCCTAATGTCGGTTTTAGGTAGTAATTCCATAGTTTTTGCGAAAATGATAATTAAAATTCCCTTCTATATCACAGCGTATTTAAAAATAATAGGGGGTACATTATTATTTTAGGAAAAACTATGTATGCACTAAAACCGACGAAGGGAAAATAATAAACAAAAATTGGCCTTTTTAGTTGCATTTTGTCTGAAGTCTCTAAAACTATCTTAGAGAAGAAAATATCTTTGTGCGGTCGCAGTCTGGATATACCATAAATACTCAAGTATTTCCTTGTTTGTATGTTTATTAATTACAAGAAACTATACATTAATTTGGTTATATTATCCCATGAAATTCCGAGGCTAGCCACAAGCCAAACGGTAACGTTATAACAAAAATCTTGGGAACGTGAAAATCGGTTACCGGGATTTTTGAGCCGAAAAGGGACTCGCCACGACAATGCAACCGCGGAATGTTATGTAAAAGGTACTTTGAAGTAAATTTTACGTTATTTTACACTACTTTGTTTATTTTAAAGTTTATATAAATACATACAAGTTGTGCTACGGTACGGTTACAAAGCTGAGTTCTCGGGTTTGAATCCCGGGTTGGGCAAACTGATATTGGATTTTTCTATTCACTATCAGCCCAGAGTCAGGAAATTGTACCCGATATGGCGATAGGCTTGCCACCTATCACATCGTGGGACGAAACATACACAGCGAAATGTGGGTGTCCTGACACCTCTGCCTACCCCTTCTGGGAAAAAGGCGTGAGTTTATGTATGTATGTATGTATGTATGTATGTATGTATGTATGTATGTATGTATGTATGTATGTATGTATGTATGTATAAATCCATATAAATTGTTTCATGCAAATTTCATACTTCACTGTTTAGTATGTTCTGTGTTGAGTGTATCAGAAATGTAGAGACTTTTCCCTCCCGCAACATTTAGAGCAGAAATAACATGTCAAGGGTTTCATGAATATATATTGATTTTAAACATTTGGAGGCATTTCTGTTTACAATTTACTTGTATTTGGTATTAAAATACTTGGGACGATGTTAAAACTAATACTGCCTACAAAACTGGTGGTGGTTTTACTGGTACTTTATTACCCAGGTAGGTCTCTCATATGTGAGAGGCCATCTGGGTGGGTACCACCGCAGTGTCTATTTCTTCCGTCAAACAGCAATGTAAATGCACTGTTGCATTTTGGATGGAAGGGCATTGTAGCCAGCGTAACTACTGGACATATTCAGACTTAACATCTTATGTCTCAGGATGGCGAGCACAGTGGAATGCAAAGCATTGCTTTGTAATTTAAGGTGTTGTTTGGTTTTGCTACTCGTTATGAGCGGTCGTATTGCTTACCATCAGGTGAACGGCATGTTCGTCTCGCCATTCAATGCAAATAAAAAAAAAACGACTCTTCAAAAATACTTTTTACTAATAGATACCTAGGTATATGTATAATTAGTACCTGTGTATAAATTAAGTATTCAAGTAGTAAGCAAGTCGTTTCACATCCGTTCTGACTAATAAACTCCTTCGTAACTGTATGCCCAGTTAAACGGAGAATCGAACCTTGCCGTCTTCAAAGCTATCTACATTTAGATGCCTTTGACGTCAATAATTACTCTTGTGATATCAAATAACTGGGATTATTGGGACCGTACAATATATATATATATATATACATATCCGACCGTATTCGGTCTCGGCGACTGTTTTTTATCTTTACTACTGTTGAGAGTTATGCCTCTGATGTGCTCTCAGGTGACTGACATAACCAATCTTTGCCGAGAATGTTCGGTTACAAAGACTACACGTCAGCACCCCTCCGACATAATTATATGTAAAGACCTCAGGTGGTCGGGTCTTTAGTTCGTTACGCTTTGCGTACAATAGAAATAGATAGAGATCAATCGAAATGTCTGTAAAGATAGGTAATCAATTCATAATGAAAGTGCTTGGTGGGTTGTTGGTAAACGGACTAGATGGGGCTGCCAACATGTTCACGATAGTCGCGGTTTCAAATAAAAAGGGCACATCTGTGACTTTTCGGAGTCATGTGCGTATTGATAGTCGACCACTGTATAATTTGATTAGAAATTGTCTTGACGCCAATAGATGGCGCTTGTACTACTTGAGTTAAGATCAATATCCTTGTTTTGTTACAACAATACTAGATGGCGCCAGTAGTCATAAATATTAGTTTATTCCTTTTGCCAAGAGGTGGCGCCACTTAAAAAATAGATCGCGGTAGCGTTTGGTTCACAACTGTTGTATAAAAAGCGATGGAAATTTCGAATAAATTGTCTCCTACGTTCCGAAAGTGTAGTTTCATTTACCTGTGGTGTGAAGTCGTACATGGTCCTACGAGCCGGATGTATTAAAGGAAGAACCGTGCCCTCCAAGTGAAGTAAACAGTGAGTAATGAACAGTTATTAGTTAGTAGTGAACAGTGAGTAGTAAACAGTGAACAGTGAGTAGTGAATAGTGAGTGCCAAGTGAAGAACGTTACGCCGCAGTGGACAAGTGACAACGGCGACATCTAGCGGCAGTCTACACCGCACAACGGAACTTAGTGGTGGTATATTATGGACCGATACTGTGAGTACAATTAATCATTTCTAGAAGTGTCAGTGCAACAAGAAGAAAACAAAGTGATATAATAGGACATTGAACTCTGTAAAAAATCAGTGTTATACGGGGCTTAGAATAATCCACAAAAAAAAAAACGACGATACGGGGAACCTATGCCCGATTTTTTGGAACCATAGTTCATACGCTCAAACAAATAACATAGTCATCAATTTGGTCTTATCTGGAAATAGTCTATTAAATATTATCACAAAATGGAAGCAGAGTTAAGAATCATGGAGGATTTGAAGGATCAAATAATAAGAGGAAGGAGTAATTTCAAAAAATCCCCAAAAGACAGAATAACAGAATCGTACGTCAAAGCGAGGTTAGAAGGGTTGGAAGAATTAATAGAGAAGTTCTCTAAGAGGCACGAAAACATAATCAGCACGTATACAGCCGAACAAACAAATACTTACACAAAGAACGAAACATTTTACGATGGTTATGAAACTTATTTGATGTTTAAAGGAGAGTTGAAGGCAGCATTGGACAAATTAAGACCTAAATCACCGGTTACCGTCGATGCGAATAAAACCAATCACAAAGAGTCGTTTGTGAGGTTACCTAAAATATCGATTCCAGTTTTTACGGGACGATATGGAGAATGGTCAGCGTTCAAAGACCTCTTCACGTCATTAGTACACGCTAACCCGGCATTGGATGATGTACAGCGCCTACACTACCTGAAGACTCAACTAAAAGGAGAAGCAGAACAATTAATTCGACAAATTCCGACTATAGCAAATAACTATAAAAAGTGTTGAGACTTATTACAAAATCGCTATGACAATAAAAGATATATGTCAAATTGTATTCTTAAACGCTTATTTAGTCAACGGTCTATGAATTGTGAATCTGCTCACTCTTTAAAAGAACTCGTAGATACTACGTCAGATTGTATTCACGAATTGTCAAATTTAGGTATAAAAGATTACGGAGATTTAATCATTGTTTATATTTTATGCTCGAAGCTAGATATTGAAACACGTAAGCAGTGGGAACTCCACGTTAATACTTTTACAGAGGGGTTGCCATCATTCGCGCTTTTCAAAGAGTTCTTAGAGTCGCGATACCGTGCATTGGAATTTGTCGAACCCAGTAGAAATAAATTAAATAGTCCAAAGTCTCGCAGTAGTGAAGGTCCTAAAGTATTACATAATACTGAATTAAAGGTAATTTGTCCTCATTGCACTGAACGCCATAAACTATTTTCATGTCAAAAATTTGCCAAGGAAAATATTCAAGGTCGTAGAGACATAGTCAAATCGTTGAGACTTTGTTTCAATTGCCTTGGTAATAATCACACTAACAGTAATTGTAGGGTACCAACGAGATGTCGCATATGTAAACGCAAACACCACACACTTCTTCACGACACTACCAATCCACCTGGCGGGGCATCTTCAACCGACCCCACAGAGAAAGACCAACACCCGGAACTATCTTCATCGACGAACGAGACCACACAGATCGTTAGCAATTTTGTGACTGGAAATTTGCAAACGTTATTAGCCACAGCCTTGATAAAAGTTGAGTCAACAAATGGACATCCTCAGGTATTAAGAGTTTTGCTGGACCAAGGGTCACAGGCATCCTTTATATCTGAAGCGGCAGTGCAATTGCTGAGATTAAAGAAAAATCGCGCTACTAGTTTGATTTCAGGCTTAGGCGGAGGTCGAAGTGGTTTAACCACGAAGTACGTGGTTAAGGTTAATGTTCAATCACTACACGACCCATCCTTTCAATTGCAAATTCAAGCTCATGTTTTAAACACAGTCACTTCAATTCTTCCAGAAAGGAAATTTATCCTGCCTACTTGGACAGACTTAAAGCACCTCAATCTTGCCGATCCACAATACAATGCACCTAACAAGATAGACATGTTATTAGGAGCCGAGGTATATTGTAGTATTCTGAAAGAGGGATTGATCAAAAGTCCTTGTGGTAAAACAATTGCTCAGGATACGCACCTCGGATGGGTATTATCGGGTCAAGTAGAGGGTTACAATGAGAGAGAGCAAAAATCGCATAACGTTATAGTAAATACGCACGTGCAGATAGAAGAAGGCAATGAATTATTGAAAAGATTCTGGGAACTGGAAGGCGAAATAAAATCGACCGACAAAGTATTGACACTGGAAGAGCAAGCATGTGAAGAGCATTATAAAGCAACTACATCTCGAGATGATTCTGGAAGATATATAGTAGAATTGCCTTTCCGAACGGAAATGAACGAAATTACAGAAGCAACGTATGGAAATACACGATCTGTGGCAGTAAGAAGACTTTTAAGTTTAGAAAAAAGATTAGACAAAGACAAACAAGCTAAACAAAACTATTCGCAAGTATTAGAGGAATACCTCAGTTTGGGACACATGGAACAAATACCTAACGAGCAGAAGAGTACTGGAAAAGTATGGTTGCCTCATCACGCTGTAGTTCGAATGGACAAAACAACAACGAAGACAAGAGTAGTGTTTAACGCTTCGGACAGGACTGCCAATGGAATATCGCTGAATGATACTTTGATGGTAGGCCCAACTATACAACCAGAGTTACGCCACATTATTATGCGGTGGCGTATGTTCCCAATATGCATGGTAGCCGACATTGTAAAAATGTACAGACAGATTAAGCTGGCGGAAAAGCATGTAGACTTTCAAAGAATCGTCTGGAGAGCAGATGTGGAGTCAGACATCCAAGAATATCGACTACTAACAGTAACTTTTGGCACATCCTGCGCTCCATACTTAGCTATAAAGACCCTTCAACAAGTCGCTGAAGACGAAGGGAATGATTTTCCTTTAGCTTCTTCCCGAATCAAAACAGATTTCTATGTTGACGACTTAATAACAGGATGTTATAGCGAAGAAGAAGCAGTTAATCTGTATCACCAAATGAATGCTTTACTAGGGAAAGGAGGATTTACCCTACAAAAATGGGCGAGCAATAAAATCGAATTATTAGAGGGCTTGAATGCAGATACGGGATATGATAAAGAAATTCGAGAAGATGATGTTAGTAAAATTTTGGGCCTCTCCTGGAATCGACGAACAGATAACTTTGATTATTCAATCAATTTGCAACTCGATACGCCCACACCGACCACAAAACGGCAAATTATTTCCGAAATTTGTCGTCTGTACGATCCTTTGGGATGGATAGCGCCGTGTGTTATTACTGCAAAGGTGTTTATACAAAGACTCTGGATTGCTGGGGTCGATTGGGATGAGAGAGTTCCAGAAAATCTTTTGACTGAATGGGAGCTTTACAGAAAAGATTTGCCCAAGTTAGCAAATTTTCACATCCCGCGCTGGGTCCACACTACGAATACGGACAAACTAGTCGAACTCCACGGATTTAGCGACGCGTCTAACTCAGCTTATTCAGCAGTCATATATTTACGGGTTATCTCAGCAGATGGAGAAATAAAGACTCATTTAGTGACGGCCAAAACAAAGGTCGCGCCGATCAATCAAGTGTCGATTCCAAGACTGGAATTATGTGGAGCAGTGATGTTGGCGAGATTACTTCGCGAAGTAGCAAAAATATTAAATATAAATAAGACAAACATACATGCATGGACCGACTCAACAATTGTACTGGCATGGTTAAACGACCATCCAAGCCGTTGGAAGACTTTCGTCGCCAATCGTACTTCAGAAATTTTAACTACGCTAGATTCATCTCAATGGTCTTACGTTCAGTCTAAGGAAAATCCTGCAGACTGCGCATCACGAGGAATTACCCCGACTGAACTGATAAGTAATCATTTGTGGAAGAACGGGCCGAATTGGCTTTGTAACCTCGACATTGTATACGGAAAACCCCTATCCATATGTACCAAAACGGATCTAGAAACGAGAAACATTAAAATCCATAGCGTGGTAATGGAGGATCAGTTCGATACATATATATGTTCAAAATTTTCAAAATTGCGAAAACTTATCCGCGTGATCGCATATTGCAGACGTTTCTTATGCTTGCGATCGCCTAAGACAAAACCGTTACCTTATTTAACAACAGTTGAAATGCAAGAATCTCTTGCCACATGCATTCGACGGCATCAAGCTCAGATGTTTAGCGAAGAAATCGCAAGCCTCCTAAAAAATCAAACACTCAATAAGAAAAGCCAATTGATTGCTCTCAATCCATTTCTGGACGACAAAGGAATACTGAGAGTGGGGGGTCGAATCACGAATTCGGACTTACCCGACCACAGCAAACATCCGATCATAATATCTGGAAATTCGTATTTAGCGAAACTTATAGTAGAAGACGCTCATCAAAAAACGTTGCACGGTGGTGCCCAACTGACTTGTAATTATGTTCGTATGAAGTATTGGCTCACTAAGCTAAAGACCTTGGTTCGGAGTCACATACACAATTGCGTCCAGTGCATTCGCTACGCTGGCACTTTGAAGAATCAGCTGATGGGTCAGTTACCGTCATGTAGAGTGACGCCTAACAAACCGTTTCTTAATACAGGTGTGGATTACGCCGGACCTGTTAATATCAGAGTTACCAAGGGTAGAGGTCAGAGATCTTACAAAGGCTACATCTGTCTTTTTGTTTGCATGAGTACGCGAGCAGTTCATTTAGAAGCGGTCACAGATCTCACGACACAAGGATTTCTGGCTGCCTTCAAGCGGTTCATAGCCCGACGAGGTCGCTGTAACCATCTTTGGAGCGATAATGGCACAAATTTTGTTGGAGCCGCCAAAGAACTCAAGAACTTATTCATCAGTGAACATTCCGCATTTTGTAACGAAATCGCTAGGACTCTAGCGAATAACGGAACCGAATGGCATTTTATCCCCCCACGCGCGCCTCATTTCGGCGGACTTTGGGAAGCGGGGGTAAAAAGTACCAAACATCATCTGCGCCGTGTAATCGGAGAAACCACTCTCACGTACGAAGAAATAGCGACTCTACTCTGCCAAGTGGAAGCCTGTCTGAATTCAAGACCATTATCCGTAATGAGTTCAGACCCCTCGGACGCGGCGCCATTGACTCCGGGTCATTTTTTGATAGGAGAACCTTTAATTTTGGCGCCAGATCATAGTTATGAAATTTCCCAAGTTAGCACTCTTCGTCGTTGGCAATTTACACAACGTATGCTACAACATTTTTGGCGACGTTGGTCCCAAGAATATTTAACTGGATTTTTCCAAAGGTATAAGTGGAACGTAAAAACGTCCCAACCAAGGGTTGGTGATGTAGTGTTAGTGCGAGAGGACAATTTACCTCCAGCTAAATGGCTTTACGGTAGGATCGAAAAAATTCATCCCGGTAAAGACAATATTTCCAGAGTTGTCACTCTACGCTGTAAGGACTCTTTGATTAAACGAGCAACCTCGAAGCTTTGCCCATTACCAGTCCATAATGATTAAATTTCCAGTTGATTTGTAATGTTATTTATAATTAGGTTGTGAGTTAACTTTTATTTTTTATAATCTACACAAATGTTATAGCTATCGATTTACAGTCCACGTTTCAATTATTTGATTGTGTTGGTAAAACTGATTGTATGCTAACTGAACTATTGTAAAGCGGTTAGAATTAAGTGTACGTTAAGAACTATTCGTCCTTGGTGGGCGGTATGTATAATTTGATTAGAAATTGTCTTGACGCCAATAGATGGCGCTTGTACTACTTGAGTTAAGATCAATATCCTTGTTTTGTTACAACAATACTAGATGGCGCCAGTAGTCATAAATATTAGTTTATTCCTTTTGCCAAGAGGTGGCGCCACTTAAAAAATAGATCGCGGTAGCGTTTGGTTCACAACTGTTGTATAAAAAGCGATGGAAATTTCGAATAAATTGTCTCCTACGTTCCGAAAGTGTAGTTTCATTTACCTGTGGTGTGAAGTCGTACAACCACCATGCACCATAACGGTGAAGGAAAACATCGTGAGGAAACCTGCATACCATAACGATTTGTAAGAATTTCTATGGTATGTAAAGCCCGCCCGCAACAAGCCTGGTGGACTATATGTCTTAACTACTCTCAATCGTGCTCTCGATTTTAGAGAAGCCCCGTGCCTTGCAATGGGAACGCGTATGGGCTTTACAGAAAGCCAAAATATGAATTATTCAATAAGCAACGTACAATGCACTTACTGCTTCGGTGTTTCTCGAGGGCCATGATTTGTTCTTTTTCAAACGAGGTTTAAACTGGCAGCTCCTTGTATTATGAGAAGCGGGCTGCTAGCTCGTCTGCCTACAACAGCAATAAAAAAATGCACGTTGCAGATTCTAGGGCCGGCAGGTTTTCGATTGGAGTTCACACCCACTAGGATAACAGGCGACTTATCTTAGGTTGAATGAAGCCAAAGAATGGGGTGCGATGTCGGGAACCTCCACGTGGTGCACCCTGGGCAACGTGGGTCATCGTAGTTGCAGTTCTGCAACTACTATGGCCGACGGCGAATATCCGACGGGGAGGGCAGGGGGTTTGGCGGTCGCTGTCTTTTGTGGCGGCCGCCTCCATCTGTCGTTGCAGGCGAGACCCTCCATTTGGGTCGCCCTCCGGTTCTGTCCCGGAGGCATCGGCGGGCCCGGTGTGCGCTTACCCCGCCGCCGGGCGGGCTGTGGGAGTGTCCCTCCCACGGTCGCCGTCGCATATCGTAATCCGGTTGTGAGGTTTGTGGTCATGTCTCGCACTCCTGCCGGACCGAGGGTCTTGGCTTAACCGCCCGGACCGCGAGGGAGGATGCCTCTATAAAAAGTACCCCGAATCCCAAGCGGCGGCGCACCACGAGGGGATGCATGGCTGATGGGCAGTTCAGTCTCTAGTGCGACCCCCGCCAGAGTACCGGCCGACCCTCTGGCGGGTCACGCTAGGCTTACCCAGGTACAGGGGGCACTGCCTGGGCGGACCTTCTTTCCCCCACACTCGTGGGAACAGAATGAATAATACTTTCTCCAAAAACAAAAAAATTCGATGTTCTGTGGTTGTTGAAAGGCTGCCTGATGCGAACGCTTCTCCAGCGTCCAGCCGGGCATCCTCTTCAATGGGTCCACCTGCGAAGAGGACCGCGCCATACCGAGACTTGGAATCGGAGTCCGGGATGAGCAGCGACTCTTCGCAGGCCAACAAAAGAGACGCAAAGGTGCGGGTGTCCCGGTCCGCGGAAAAGCGGCAGAGGGCCAGCGATGGTGGTAGTGCGGTGGAGACAGACTCCCGTGCTGCCACAAAAAAGAAACAGAAACGACGTCCACTAGCCCCAGAACAGAGCTCGGGTACTGAGGACGACGTCGTGCGAAGGGCGCAGGCGGCGCTCGACGCAGCTCTGGACGCAGAGCGCGTCTACGAAGTCCAAGCGATGGAGACAGAAGAGGCCGAACTGCGAAAGGCCAAGAAAGCGCACCCTTGGACTAAGCCGGCTCCCAGGGGTGAAGCCCCAGTCACTCGCAGCGAGGTGCTCATGAGAATAGCGGAGCGGGTGCAAAATGTCTCTCGCACATCCGGACATTCAAAGGGCACCTATGTCCGGGATCTCAACGAGAGCGTGTCGGAGCTGGTTGCGATGGCGCAAGAGTCGGCCCCTGCGGAGCTCGCAAGGGCGGAGGCGGAGAAGTGTGCCCTCCGCGATAAGGTGAAGGCACTTGAGGCAGAATTGGCCGCCTAGGGGAAGATGCTGGAGGAGCTACTGGCCACAGTGCGGTCGCAGCAGCGACCAGCGATCGGGTTGGCAGAAACCTCAGGTGGATCGGAGGTGGATCCCATAAAACAATTGCTGGAGATCCACATGGCGAAGGTGGACGCCAAACTTGAGGCGTTCGCCATGCGGCTGCCTCCGGCGCCGATCCTGAGGCCTCCACTGGCTGCCGACAGGGTGAGAGCCGCAGCAGCAGCAACAGCAGCTTCTAAGCCGCAGCCCCTTGTTCCGCCGCCACTGGGCACTTCTTGGCCGGCTCTTGGGGCAAGAAGAAGAGGAGGAGTTGTTCCCACAGTCGGCGGCCGACCTGCAGCGACAGCCCGACCGGCCGCAGCTGCTGAACTACAGGAGCCACCTCAAGTGGCCTCCAGAGAGGCACGCGGTCGCGCGCGGGGACGCCGTAAACGCGCCCCCAGATTGACAACTCCGCTCCCGCCCCCCCAACCCGCCATGACCACGGAAGCTCCGTGGACAGTGGTGGCGCGGAGGGGCAAGAAGAAGAAGCCCCGGGTGGCTTCTCAGCTAGCCCAGGCCACGAGTAAGACTGCCCCCAGGCTCCGCCTGCCGCGTAAAGCCGCCGTCACTCTGACGGTGACGCCGCAGGCGTTAGAGCGAGGAATAACTTACGCGCAGGTCCTGAAAGAGGTCACGGCGAAGATTGACCTCGCCAGCCTGGGCATCACGGCGGGGCTGAGGCCGAGACGGGTGGCCACAGGGGCTTACCTGTTTGAAGTGCCCGGGCCCGAATCAGAGGCGAAGGCCGACTCCCTCCTTGGGAAAATGAGGGAAGCTCTCCGTGGGTCGGAGGAAAACATACGCGTCTCCCGACCCGTCAAGACCGCGGAGTTGCGCGTCTCGGGTTTGGACGCTTCAGTCACACCCGAGGCAGTCGCAGCGGCCATCGCCCGCCTCGGTGAGTGCTCCTCGGAGGACGTTAAGGTTGGGGAGGTACGCGCCGAGCGCTCGGGCTTGGGCGCAGTTTGGCTCCGCTGTCCTGCCAAGGCAGCGGAGAAAGCTGTTAAAGCAGGACGTGTCCTAGTTGGATGGGTGGCAGCGGGAGTGAGGCTTCTTGAGCCTCGGCCCATGCGCT
This sequence comes from Hyles lineata, assembly GCA_030180105.1. Taxonomy (NCBI): domain Eukaryota; kingdom Metazoa; phylum Arthropoda; class Insecta; order Lepidoptera; family Sphingidae; genus Hyles; species Hyles lineata. The sequence continues at coordinate 751,754 of JARJEE010000030.1, forward strand.
GCTTCCGCTGCCTATACAAGGGGCACGTAAGGGTGCACTGTACTGATGAGTGTGACCGCAGCGGGCTCTGTTACCGCTGCGGTCAACCCGGCCATAAGGCAAGGGAGTGTTCCGCGGACCCGCACTGCACGCTTTGCGCAGAAGCGGGGAAAGCCGCGGACCACCGAGTGGGCGGTAAGGCCTGCGCAGCATCATCGGTCCCGCCCCGCACTCAACGCGGCGTGGGCGCCGGGGATGTGGCGCGGCCGCAACCGTCCCGCCCAGAGATGATGGAGATCGCCCAATCATAAATGGCGCTGAACTTCCTCCAGGCGAACATAAACCACTGCCGGGGAGCACAGGGCATGCTCGTCCAGTCCCTGGCAGAATGGTCGATTCACGTGGCTGTGGTCTCTGAGCCACACTCTGTCCCCGACACTGATGAGTGGGCCGGGGACCTAGATGGCTCGGTGGCCATCACCACACGGGGCGCTGCCGGCTCCCCGCCCTTTGAAAAAGTAGCGAAGGGCTCGGGATGTGTGGCGGTTCTGTTGGGAGGGATTTGGGTCGTAGGTGTGTATTTCTCTCCTAACAGGCGCCTGGCGGACTTTGAAAACTTTCTCGTCCGTCTGGCGGCCCTGGTGGTGCAAGACAGTCAGCCTCGCCCGGTGCTTGTAGCCGGCGACTTCAACGCCAAATCCTTGGCCTGGGGTTCGTCGGTGACCGATGCGCGGGGCGAGGCCCTGGAGGAATGGGCGATCTCCATTGGGCTGGTCGTCCTGAATCGGGGGTCGGAAAACACGTGCGTGCGGCAAAACGGCGGTTCGGTGGTGGATGTGACGTTCGCCACCCCAGCCCTTGCCCGCCGTGTTCAAGACTGGAGGGTCCTGGTCGAGGAGGAGTCGCTGTCCGACCATTTATATATACGGTACAGCGTCCAGACCTCCCAGGTCCCCGTCCAGTCCGGTGGTAATCCGACTGTCGGTTTCATGGGCGGCGGGCGATGGGCCGTAAAACGCCTCGATGTGGAGGCGTTGAAGGAGGCCGCTTTAATTCAGGCGTGGCTCCCCATACCGGACGGGCCGGTGCGGGTCGAGCAAGAGGCGGAATGGTTCGGGGTGGCGATGTCGCGCATCTGCGACGCGGCCATGCCCCGGGTCACCCGCCTCCCAGCGAAGCGCCAGGTGTACTGGTGGTCGGCCGAGCTCACAGAGCTGCGTGCGGCCTGCCAGGTCGCGCGCCGCCGACTCGCCAGGCACCGTCGTCGTCGGACCCGTAGACCCGGCGACGACGAGCAAGAGCGGCTCCTTCTCGACCTCCACAGAGAGGCGAAGAGAGCGCTGCGGGTGGCCATCGCGCAAGCGAAGGCCGCGGCGAACGATGAGTTCCGGAGAACTCTCGATAGAGATCCATGGGGGCGTCCGTATCGCATGGCGATGAAAAAACTCCGCCCGTGGGCGCCCCCGCTAACTCAGAGTCTCCGGACCGACCTCGTTGAGGACGTCGTCGCGGCCTTGTTCCCGGCCACCGAGGAGTTCACTCCTCCACCGATGGCGCCACGTCCATCGGCGCCATCGTCGTCATCGGTTTCGGAAAGGGATATCCCGGAGGTTTCGCCGCAAGAATTGGAGGCGGCAGTGCTTCGGCTGCGGAGCAAAAACTCGGCCCCGGGGCTCGACGGGGTGCCCGGTCGTGTCTGGGTGCTGGCCGTCGAGTCGCTGGGTACGAGGCTCCGCGGCCTTTTTTCCGCGTGCCTGGAGCAGGGCATCTTCCCGTCGCGATGGAAGACGGGCAAGCTTGTCCTGCTTCGGAAGGAAGGGCGACCCGCAGAGTCGCCATCAGCCTACCGGCCCATAGTGTTGCTCGACGAGGTGTGCAAGCTTTTTGAGCGTATTGTTCAGGCGCGCCTCGTCGAGCACCTGGAAGACACGGGCCCGGACTTGGCGGACTGCCAGTTCGGGTTCCGACAGGGCCGGTCCACGATCCACGCGATTTTGCGGGTCAAGACTCAGGCGGAAGAAGCGGTGTCACGGGGCAAAGTGGTGGTGGCGGTGTCTCTAGACATCGCCAACGCCTTCAACACCATGCCCTGGGCCTGCATCGAAGAAGCACTGCGGTACCACGAGGTGCCGCCATACCTCCGGCGCATGGTGCACGCGTACCTCTCTAACAGGTACGTGGTGTATCCGGGCGCCAACGGGTGGCACCGAAGAGCGGTGACGTGCGGTGTTCCACAGGGATCGGTTCTGGGTCCGCTCCTGTGGAACATCGGGTACGACTGGGTGCTCCGTGGTACCAACCTTCGGGGCGTCGCTGTCGTCTGCTACGCGGACGACACATTAGTGACAGCGACGGCCAGGACTTACAGAAGAGCTGCCCTGCTAGCCTCGTTTGGCACGGGGCTGGTGGTTGGCAGAATTCGGCGACTGGGCCTCACGGTGGCCCTGAACAAGACCGAGGCCGTGTGTTTCCACGGACCTCGGTGTGGGCCACCTCCAGAGGCCCACCTCACAGTGGAGGACGCGCGGATTCCCGTCGGCTCGAGCATGAAGTATCTTGGCCTCATCCTCGACAGCCGATGGGACTTCCGCGCGCATTTCGAGAAGTTGTCGCCGAAACTGGTGAAGGCGGCGGGCGCACTGGGGCGCCTGCTGCCCAACACTGATGGTCCTGGCATCCCTTGCCGAAACCTGTATGCTGGAGTCGTGCGGTCCATGGCCCTATACGGAAGTCCCGTTTGGGCTGAGTCCCTGAGCGCTCGCTGTGTCCGCCTGCTGCACCGTCCGCAGCGCATGGTGGCGCAACGAATCGTCAGGGGCTACCGCACGGTCTCGCACGAGGCGGCCTGCGTTCTAGCGGGAACTCTGCCCTGGGAGCTCGACGCGAAGACCCTCTCGTCAGTTTTCTTTCGACGAGAGGAGGCGTCCCAGCGCGGGCAGAGACTGGTGTCCATAGAGGTCGAGGCAATGCTGGCCTCCCTCCGCAGGACCGCCGTGGAGGAGTGGCGTTCCAGGCTGGAGAATCCAAGTGCTGGTGCGAGGACCGTCGCAGCAGTGCGACCTGTCCTCCAACAGTGGCTGGAGAGGCGTCACGGTGCGCCGACATTCCGGCTGACACAGGTGCTCACTGGGCACGGCTGCTTCGGTGCGTACTTGTGTCGCGTAGCCGGAGCCGAGGAGTCCGCCGTGTGCCACCACTGTGGCAACTGCCGCGAGGACACGGCCCAGCACACACTGGAGGAGTGCCCAGCCTGGGACGAAGAGCGCAGCGCTCTCACTGCGGTTTTGGGGAGAGACCTCTCGCTGCCGGCGGTGGTCGCCGCCATGGTCGGCAGCGAGACGTCTTGGCGAGCAGTGACCTCCTTCTGCGAGCGTGTCATATCGCAGAAGGAGAGCGCCGAGCGGGATCGGGAGCAGAACGATCCCGCTCGGCGTCACCGCAGACGACGAACGAGGCGCCGGGACGCCAACTAACCCGGCGCCGCAGAGGCCACACGGGGCCGCCTTCCCTATTCTGGCGGCCCCCGAGACGTAACGCCAAACGCGTTTGAAGCCGCGTCGCTCTAAGCGGCAGTGCACAAGGAGGCGGTCCTGGCGCGTCTGATTAGCAGTATCCCGGGGCCGTCTCCAAAGTGCACCGATGGTGGCCAACGCGGGGTTTTTAGTCGGTATTTCGGTGCGCAAATTACGATAGGGACCCGACCCAGCTCCACGTCTCGCTGGGCCGGAAGGCGCACCGGTGAGTCCGACACACCCCCGCCCCTTCGGGGGTGGGATGGTCCGTAAAGGAATTTTCCCCGCGAGAAAAAAAAAAAAAAAAAAAAAAGCCAAAGAATGCAGACAGCTTCCGAAATTTTCAAAGGAGGTATATATTCAACAGCTTAATTTGTGTACTAAAAATGATAAAGAAGGTGATTAAAAAGTCTTACAACATTTTTAAGTGATCGATTTAATCACTGATGATATTTTTAAATAAAGTACCCATTAATTAATTAACCTTGTTAACACATTTTAGTATTTTTATGCATATTTGAGGTAGACGTATCAACCGTTTTTCAGCTGTGTAAATAAAGGCGTGAATCCAACGTCTTACATACAATTATACAACATTTTCTAGGCAACGCAAATTAGACTTGGTAATTCAAGCGGCGCCGTGGCTTAGTTGGTTAAAGCGCCTGTCTAGTAAACAGGAGATCGCGAGTTCGAATCTCGCCGGGGCCTATCTTTTTTTTTATTTAATACCGATCAAAGGTATACCTGCGAAACTTGTGGACTAAAATAAGATAATATTAGATTTGTGACTATTTTAACTTTTGCTTCCTCCTCTCTCCTCCACCTTTGTTAGAATTAGTTACATTCACGCACAGTGTATGTAGACTATAACATCTTAGGTTTGATTCCCAGCTAGGTAACAAAAATCTATAACGAGATATTTTATTTATTTTTCCAGAAAACATTCCAACACACAACAACCAGGGAGCATTCCCTAACTGTATCTCCTATACAGAGTTCAATCACCATAATATTTAAAACAAAATCCCATCCCAAACCAATCATAAATACAAAAAATAATTCTTACCCACGTCCCCCACAGGCAAACCTAAATATAAGCCTATATATTTTATCTCCAATACACAATACGCAGGTACAGAGCCCTCAGACCTCTGAGGCAGCGTGAATGTCACACAGATTGGCTGCACGCCCTCACAGTAAATTTTATTGTAATCTCATTGTTTTGGGATAAAGGACACTAATCCTAAATACTAGTTTATAATGCGGATTATTTGGATTATTACTATCAAATAAACGTTATATTTATATAGAAAGAAAGAAAGAAATCCATTTATTGAAGGCGCAAATAGAATGGTTAAGCTTGCAAGAAGTCGCTGAATGCAGACAGCTTCCATCAGGTCGATGTGGAGATCATCGGTGGAGGTCAATGTTCAGCAGTGGACTTCCTGTGGCTGAAACGAAGGAAATAAACATAAGTAGCAAACAAAATACTTACTTAGAAGAAAGCAACATATGCTAACTAAATCTATACAAGTATTGCGTCGACAATGGGCCTGCCATTCAGCTTTATGCTGCAGTATGGCAAAGGCAACACTGCTGCGTTGATTTTCAACAGGGAGCTCTAGTGACATACGTTTATCCAGTTGGTGGACTGACAAAACCCTGATTCTAAAAATATTTCAATAATTATATCATTTACATTTCGACAATTAATTAAATAAAATTTAAATAAATATATGCGTAGAGTATGTGAATGATGTTCGTATTTCGATATCTAGGAGGGCAATGCGATATTTTGGATTAAGAATTAGAGGAAAGGAATAATTGTGATTTTCAATTAGTGTGATAATTGTTCTGAATCAACAGTGGATGTCAATAATATTATTATGATTGAGTACTTTTTGAAATATAAAAATATATAATAGAGTGATCACTTTTTACTCATTTTATTTGTATTCATATTTGGTAAATTAAATATTCCATATTATGTTTAAATGTACCTCATGTTCGTAAAAACAGCCTCAAGGAAATTGGCGTCCACGTATTATATTTCCACAAAGGGCAAAAATACCATTAATTTATGCAAATTATAGGGATCCTCATACAAGAACTCTCATATTAACACTTAAATGTACCGTCGGGTCGACACCAGTATTTTAGGTACGCTTATTAAACATTTTAATAAGGAAACAAAGTACAAATAGCCTTACCCTTTAAGCTTATCTAACTTTTTTATATTTATGCCAAAAGTAGGAATATAAAAAATATATAGATTATAGAGTGTAAAAATATACGAATTCAAAGTACTTTTGATTGGACACTCATGTGTGAGAGGCCACCTGAGTAGGTACTAGCATGTATATTTCCCCCGCCAAACAGCAGTGAAATGCAATGTTTTGTTTCGATTTGAAGGACATCGTAGCCAGAGTAGCTACTAGACATATTGAGACTTAACATCTTAATATTTATTTATTTATTTATGCTTCTTATACAAATAATGTATAAAGGCGGACTTAATGCCTGAGGCATTCTCTGCCAGTCTACCTTTGGTTGGTGCAGAGAGAAAACAAAGTACAAAGGCGCATAAATTAACAAATTTAAAAAGTGATGTGATGTTTAAAATATATTATAATAAAAATAATAATCATACATATACATAATATGTCTCAGGATGGCGAGCGCAGTGAAATGCCAAGCATTGCTATGTCATTCAAGGTTTTGTTCCGTTTTGCTACTTTGCAAGAGCGGTCGTATCGCTTACCATCAGGAGAATGACATGCTTGTCACGTCAAAAAACAAAACGGGTTTAACATTTAGTGATGTAACTGTCCTTTATAATACGCCAAAGGTAGTTATAAAAAAGAATATAGAGTAATAATGGTGAATTCACTGAATGCTTACCCACATAAGTACTTGAATGTATTCCCGAAGAGATAGGCAGAAATGTACCTAGTGCCACTCATATTTTCCAAAAGGGTGTGTTACTTGCATGAGTCAGAATTACGGGATTTCCATTTTTTCATTGCTTTGAATGCCGTTCACCTGATGGTAAGCGATACGACTGCTCATGTACACTAGCATAACTAAACAACACCATAAATTACAAAGCAATGCTTGACATTACACTGCGCTCGCCATCCTGAGACATAAAATGTTAAGTTCCATAATGATCAGTATTTACTTTTCCATTATGTTGCATGGTGTTCGCCGTTCAGGTCGATGCGATAGTATTACCGACAACAAAGTCTGAAACTTATGCCAAACTTTTGTCTGTCAAGTTACGATCCAAGTGTCTTAGATGTTCATAGACGCCGATAATGATTTCCTATCAGCTGGGAAATCTCGTTTTCCAGATATGGCAATACAAAAAAACGTGGCCACAAAGTTATTGCTACGCGTCGATTTTGTACATCAGTGATACTGTACAAGTATGGCGTTCATTCTATCGTCAGAATAGCTGTATTCTATAGCCTCTACTATAACTATTACACAAACTATACAAAATTATATAAAAACCGTCATGATGGCCCATGCAATCAAATGGAGCTTAATCAAAATCAAATGACGCTCGTGTCAGAGTTTTCAACTTTCTGTATTGCAGTGGCGAAGCGTCTTTTTTTTAAACGGCAAGCTGTAGTCTCTTATCACGTGGTTTACTAAATATTGAATAAAATGTTAATTTATAAAGTAGTTCGATTATCTTTGTAAACGTTTTGTTGCATACTATATTCATAAAAGAATAAATTAAGTTTCTGTTTCCTGTCGATAGATGTGTCTATGTGTTTTCTGTTCTGTCTTGTATTGGTCATGTAATTGTTAACGTCATTGCGAGAATATATTTTTATCAGTTATACGAATTCAAATATTTGAATTGAAATAGTACCCAAACCCAACACTAAATAACAATAATTAGTATTTTGCTCTTACATTAAAGCATCGTGTTTATCCTCAAATTGTAGCCATTATTTTCTGAACTATATCTTCAAATTTATTAATGGCATTGTAAAGAATATAAATTTGAAGACACATTTGAAGGGAAGCCGGTCGGAATCGGGTTGTATGGACGCTTCGCCACTGCAGTATTGCAATTTTATATACATTAGAATAGTTCACGTAACAGCATCGTGCCACTGACATTACTTGTTTATAAATAAACTCAGTGAACAAACAAAAACATCCTAAACTACAACTACCAAACTAATAGACGTAGCACGTACCGTACATCTCTGCTTGTTCTAACAACACTCAAACATGACAAACCTCCAAATACCACCCACATCACCTTGGAGGTTGGCCGGCAACGCATCTCCATGCCCTTTGGTGTTGCAGATGTCCATGGGCAGCGGTGTTCATTTACCATCAGGTGAACCGCATGCTCGTTTGCCCCCTATAACATAAAAATAAACCAAACACCTTTTTCGGTCCGGTAATCGAACTTGTGTCTCGTCTTTTTAATGTCAGCTACTTAACCAACTGCGCCACCATAGCTTCTAGTACCCACCACTTGAAACATTCACAAGCCTTACTATTTTCACAATATAATTACCTTGTTAAATGATCCGACACACTCAATTTGTCTTCATCTACGACCGGTAAACGAAGGAACACGTATTTGGGGGTTAATCGGAATATGGCAAAGGGGGGAAGGGGCGATTTGTCAACGTCACCACAAGTTTTACGTCGTACTATATCGTCCGCTATGAGTTCCACGAATACTTTATATTGTTGTTCAATTGGGAAATTCATGCCTTTACAGCCAGCGATTATGGATAAAGTTTGTGAGTTCAATATTTAGGTATTTAAATATTTTTTATTTCAAGTATTTTAAATTCATATTCTTATTATTTTTAGGCATTTAAATTCTTATTATTAAATAGAAAAAAAATTATTACAATTAAATTTTTTCTGTATAATAATAGAGACGAATTTGTTTGTAAATAGTATTACAAAGAAAGTTTTTGCTACTGTAAGTCTTCTTAGTTGTCGTTTTATCTGCGAAAGTGTTAGGTACATATCTACTACCTACATTATATAAATATTTTACATATATTTTTTATTCCAATGAATGGCGAGACGAACATGCTGTTTGTCTGATCGTAAACGGTACGACCGCTCATGAACAGTAGCAAAACCAAACAACACCATGAATTACAAAGCAATACTTTACATTCCACTGCGCTCGCCATATCGATGTAATATACATAATTATATATATCATGTACGTATTTAACATTATATAAATATGTTACATCGCTTACATGTGAACAAGAACACGTGCAAACTTCTTCTTTCTTTTATACTCGTATTTTCATTTATTTTTATTCTTTTTCACATCTGTACGAGTATTTATGCGTCGTTTTCCGTGTTTGTGACTAATAAAACTGTTATTCTTTCTTTCTTACTTACTTTATCTTCAATCTATACTAATATTATAAAGCTGCAGAGTTTGTTTGTTTGTTTAAATGCGCTAATCTCTGGAACTACTGGTCCGATTTGAATAATTCTTTCAGTGTTGGGTAGTCCATTTATCGAGGAAGGCTATAGGCTATATATATATATCATCACGCTATGACCTATAGGAGGAAAGCAGTAGTGATATTTCTAGCAAATACGAGGAAATTTTGTTCGTTTTTCGTGGTCCGATTGGTCGATATTCTAAACTGATATTCAGAATTAAACATTTTGATCGCCATTTTAAAACGTGTATGCACCCGAGCGGAGTCGGGCCCGACCGCTAGTCAATCATATCTACAATCAGTTTTCTCACGATAGGCAGCGATCGGCCTGTGCTGGACCCCTGGTACTGCGAAGGCTCATGACCGAAGGAAACTGTTAACCATCAGGTGGGCTGCAGCCTGCATGTTAGTTTCAAGGCGGAGGCAATAAAAAAAAACATTATTTTGGGCATACATGCAAATAAGCCTTATGATTACCATTGCAATGCACTTAATCATCATTACACGAAGTGCTTTTTTTACCTAACTAGAAAAAAAATATATACAAACATTGATACATGCACCATTAGAGCTTTCAAGTGTTGCTTTGAAGAAGTTAAAGTAACTAAAACCACTTTACAATCTGTAGAACTAAATTCTAATCCCATTGTCCGTTAAGTACAGAACGTGTGGGTGCTTCAGCTACGTCCACGAATATACAGATGAAAACCTACCACTTTACACAGCCGGCGCAAACTCCATCCCTTAAATTCATCCCTTAGTTCAGTCGCGCTCGGATCGTCGCGTGGCGCGGACATTACCGCCCCAACCCCGTACCGCCCCTACAAAGTTTTCCTTGCATTTTCTCCGTGGAAATTTCAGTGGATGTGGTTATTTTTATGTGCTGTTTTTGATGATGTTTGTGAGAGTTTATTGAAAGGTAAGATTTTTTATTTATAAATAAGGAGTTTGTTTTTTGAATTCGTATTATTTTTACGAAAATACATTAATAATTTAATAGGTAGAGAATATTTTAAAACACATAAACGTAAAACCTTTATTTTTTTATTTTAACGGAGTGTGCTGATTACTTTTGAAACGAACTTAGTTCCAAAAAGACTTAGTGAATTAACACCAACGCTGTAAATATGATTAAGACTTCCACATAGATTTGTGACATAAAATAATTTCTGATAAGAACGAAAAATATCGCAAGTTTCATGATTTCTTAAATATTGTATACAGCAAAGGATTTTTTTTTGTACTGTGGGTATTAATAATAATGGGTTTATTGTAAACAAAATTAGCCATATACGTACCTTTGTACATACGAACATGTTTAAAATATACGAACAAGATTTTTTTTGTTTTTATCGTAGGTAGTATAATACAAAAAATAATAATTCGGTCGTGCACAATTGCCGCTGAAGCGTCGAATCCCACTCAAATTTTTAACAAAAGCTAACACCTGCCTAAAAAATAAAATCGTTTACAAAAAAATATGTCATTATATATTATGACATTCATTTTATACCTCTTTATTCAACAGGCTAAAAGAAAATTATTAAAAATATTACCGTAGAGTTTAAGCGTAATGTTTAATTTGTTTTACCAATATTACGATTCACAAATATTAATTATTTTGAAATAATCATAAATAATATCTTATACGTAATTATTATAATAACCAACTCGTGACCATGCATTAATTAAACCAAAATAGCTCTAACTGTTAATTATATGTAATCAAATGCGTTTTAACCCGTGGAAGTACTTAGTACCTATACATCTATATTTTTACAAAAATATACATCATCACTCACATAGTATGAGACAATTATATGTACATTCGCCTTAATTCTGGGCGCCAGTCATTTACAATTCAAAGGGACTACGCCTTTTCCGCTTCGCAGACCTAGTGCGGGTTGGATATATACACATATATGTTTATTTATTTGTTTAATTCTTGTAGACGGTAAAAAAGAAACAAAGTACAAATGGCGGTCTTATCGCTCTAAAGAAATTTCTGAAAGACAACAATGGCATGGATATATGAGCAGGAATAATTAATTTATACATACATACATATAACAATGTAATTAAAATTTTTGTGAAAAATTCACGCATGCCATCAACACAAAGATATCTTTCATGGTGAACTTAAGCAAAAATGTATTATAAAGATACACAACACTTTATTGAACACCACATAACATAAAATAACAAAAAAATAATAGAGAAACCTTATAAATATTGAACAACTGGCGGTCTTATCGCTAAGAGCGATCTATTTCAGACAACCATATAGCAATAGAGTAGGACATTCAAGAAAAAATAATAGTGGGTGTTTATTGTGTGTGCATAACTTATAACAATAATAATTAGGAGGAACATAAATATTTAAAAAAACAAAGCATATAAATACATATACACATATATGATATAAATATCAAACTAATACATACGATATAGTATATTATATAAGACAAGATCGATAAAATATAACCCAGACTAGGAACTACGTATGAGATAATTTGGAAAGAAAATGATTTTTTAATTTATATTTGGAGACGTTCTGCGAAGGCGCCTGTCAGATTGAACTAAAGAATATTACTATACATTTTGCAATTATATTTTTTTATCCCGATATTAATTTACTTAATATTATTTTGCTTAGTACGAGTATACGAAAGAATAAGCACATATACCTTTTAAAATACGACGTTTCTCATTAAACTCGACGCTAGAAGCGAGAGGCATAACTTATTACGTTTTTAATTGAATTGATATTTATTCAGAACTTACTTTTATGATATGAAAATATAAATGAAAAATTGTTATCTACGGATTCTGTATATTTTAAATCCCATTCGTGGAAGTAAAAGATTGATAATGTTTATTACACGAAATGTAATTTAAAATGAATCAGCGATATTTCCTATGAAATGAAAAAATATTTTCTGTTTTTTAAAAGGTAATCTTTATTTGATATACACCTGCAAAAATCATATTTATAAATATTATCTGGGGTACGGCAGTGCCCCTGCCAAGGCAAGCCAATCAAAGCTCAAGGGCGCTACCTACCGTTTCTCGAAGCACTTTACCGTTTTTAACCCTCATAACTTGAGGTTGAATTATATTAGATAAAAAAAATCGGGGTATGTTTTCAGTAATGTTTATTAAATATTAATAGTTTTACTAGCATAGCTTAGATACTTCAGATTTAATTGTATCTAAAAAAACTTGATTTTGTCACTGACTCTCTTGTGATCATCAAAATTGTTGAGGTATTCCCGAATGTCCTAGAAACCTGAAATTTGGTATGTAAGCCACATATTTTGACTGAGGTAGAGAGTTTGTAAAGTATTGCAAATTGAACACTCAATCGCTTGAATTTTGTCTTCCAGAGCGTTTCTAAAAGATATTTTGAATCCGAATTTATGATTTTTTTACATTTATTAATAAAAGATTGCCATTGTTTGCGAATCAATAAAAAGGGATTGGATGTATTCGAATCACTTATTTCTTATTCTACTCCTTCGACCTTTGGTATTTTCCTTATGCAATAATTATTTCTATATTTCCATCTTCATTTAACATTTAGTTATATAAGCTTTATTATGAAGTGTCTCGTACTTCCTGATACACACAACATAAACACAACACAAATATTTGTGGTCCACAACAAACAAATTTCTTTACGCGAGAATGAAACCGGGGCTTTTAATTTACAGCCAGCTAAACCAACTTCGTCAAAGTTTATCCTGAACTATGTATTTTATTTTCTACCTTTCATTAAAAATACATACATACATAAAACTCACGCCTTTTTTACCACAAGGGGTAGGCAGAGGTGCGAGAACACCCATATTTCGCCTTGTATGTTCCGCCACACGACGGCGGACGAACGAGCCTATCGCCATATCGGGCACAAATTCCTACCTCTGAGCTGATAATGAATAGAAAAATCCAATATCACTTTGCCTGTCCCGGGATTCGAACCCGAGACTTCGGCTTTGTAACCATACAATAGTACAACTAAGCCATCGAGGCGGTCAATAAAAATAGATACTCTGAAATAACCTACAACATTATTCGCACCCTGGAGTAATACCTCGATCCAAGAAAGTAAACGGAAGCCTCTTAAGCCTCTTCGATCTTTATCAAAGTTCGCTGTTCCTATGGGAACTAACCTTTCTCAGCCTTCAGGCTTTTGTTTTGATCTTCATATAATGTTTATATTTATGTTTTTAGACTGCCTTGGTGGCGTAGTTACGGTACGGTTACAAAGTTGAGGTGTCGGGTTCATATCCCGGGTCGGGGAAAGTGGTATTGAATTTTTCTGTTCGTTATCAGTCCAGAGTCAGGAATTTGTGCCCGATATGGCGATAGGCTCGCCCCTATCACATCATGGGACGGTATATACAAGGCGAAATGTGGGTGTCCTGGTTGCACCTTTGCCTACCTCTTCTGAGAATAAGGCATGAGTTTATGTATTTATGTATGTATAATGTTTATTTTTGAGTTATTGTTATTGAAACTTATATGTTTAGATTGATCAATCTTCGATCAATAGTTATCAAGTATATTTATCCTGTTTTATTAACTCTTTAGTTTATACATTTGTATCTGCCTTTGCTATGGATGGAAGACGTAAACAAAATAATATTTTGAACTCTTTCCTTCATTTTACTGATTGACTATTTTTGTTACAGGTTAAAGCCTAATTAGACATTCACAGAGAATCGCTAAGTTTTAATGTATGGTGTCATTTAAATTCTTCCCTACTATCATCTTACGATTCTGGTTAACAGTAGTTGCAATGTTATACTCACAACCTTTTCCATTTTAATTTAATAGTTAAGCATTTTTTAAAAATAAATACTAATACCACAGAACAAATGAATATGGTACCATATTCAACTGTTCTGCTACTAATACTATACACAATAATATAGACCTACATTTTTTATTACGTCTTAACACAATTTGTATTATAAGCACAGAATATCATATTTTATTACTAAGAAAATAATGTGTTATACCAAAAGAAAAACCTACAGGAGACTTAATAGAAAAACATTGATTGAATATATAAAACTATACATGATTCGGATTCAGTCTACGCTTAACTTTATCATGTCGAGCAACGAGTAGATTCCCTAGAGAGTCCACGTCAATATATACTGGCAACAATGTGAATATGAATGAATACAGAAAATCTAATTCACAAGCTTTATACTGGTGTGAAAAAGTGAGTACAATAATCTTTTTTTTATCAACCCATATACTTCGCACTGCAGGGCACGGGTCTCGACAGTACGATTGAGAGTAGTTAGGCCAATAATCTACTCTCAATAATCTACTTATACATATTTATTTACAAGCTGTCCGATTCGGCTTCGCTCCGTTGCAGATAATAATTTTTGAGTCATATATTATTTCGGATACTGACTGTTTTAAATTTGAACCATGCTTGCCTGCCGTCCTGATACTTCTTTTCTCTTCCTGTCCTATTGCATCGCATCCTTTTTGGGTTCCATGGCTCATGACATGTAGCTCCCTCCCCTTTATTCTACAGGTATATTTATCCCATTCCATCCTTTTTAGTTTGAAAGAGTAGCAAACATACGTATTTGAATCTCTTGTTCATCCCATGGGAACACCCAATTTTCCGGGACAAAAGTATCCTATATGTTAATGCAAGGTGTGAGCTACCTCAATACGACATTTCATTACGATTGTGTCAGTCGTTTGAGCGGGAAGTCTTCTTACGGGGGACGACCCCGGAGAACGCTAAATTTTCCGGAATAAAAAGTAGCCTATTTGTTAATTCAGGGTATCAGGTATCTCCATATTAAAATTGATCAAAATTGGTCTATCCGTTTGAGCGTGAAAAAGTAACAAAAATACGAACCATCGCATTTAATCTCTATCATAGCAATTGGATTACTCCCTTTCTAAATAACCGAAAACCCTTTTAAATTACCTAACCTCTCAATCTGCTCTCCGATTGTAGAGGAGGCACGGGCCCTGCCGTGCTCCTAATATATACATAATCTCGTCTATTTCCTTAACGCGGTAGACAAAAGTGATATTAATGGCACCTACAGCTTTCCGAGTTAATTTCCATCGCTATACATGCGTGGGTTCACTAAACTAGTGATAATATATTCAATTCCCACGCTCTCGAGTTTCTTAACTGTAGGTACTATATTATTCAGCCTTTCTCGTGTAAGTTTACGAACAAACTTTGCAGATGGTTATGTTATTTTTGTAGCTATCTCGATGTATATATTCGTATATGCGAAGTTTGTGTAAAAGTTTTGTTGTTGCATACCTCCGGTAAATAGCATGCCTGGTGATAAGTTAAGTGAACATTTGTAACACTTAGATTGTGTAGTGTATCAGCCTAAAGACGCCCACTAGTGAATATACAGGTTATGTCAAGACTACGACCGAAAACGAAGCCGGTTGGTAGTTTTAGTGACTACAAACACAATGCAATTAAAATTTTGCAAAAACAAAACAGCGACAATTATTTTTGTTATGTTTTAAATATCATCGTATTTGGGTGATAAATCCGTAGTTTTTGCAACAATAAAATACAATCCTGGGTCCTTCCACCGTAGTGTGAAGAGGCACCTTAGCAGGCCGGCATAATTGTTTCCATTGGCATGGGACTGCCGTCCGATGCCAATGGATACTCTGCCTGGGCGGCATTTGCGCTTACCATCAGGTGCAATGCCGCCACTTTGCCGGACCAGACTAAAAAAAAAATAACATATAATTTAAACCCTTGCGCATCATAGCCTCTTTAAAATTATACGGTGCCATTATTATTTTAGGAAACACTAGGTATGTATTTACCACCCAAGTACGACGCGAGGAAAAACATTACAAACAAATTGACGCTTTTTTCTGCAATTTTTTTTAGTTCCATTGTATTTGAAGTCACTGAAACTACCACGCTTCGATTTCGGTTGCAGTATTAATATGCCTTGTATAGAACTTCTATATAAACGGGAGTATGATTGCGAGAATTTGAGTCATATTTCATTACACAATCTAGACTTCACATATCATCATTATTATAATATGCAGGTTTTCTGTTATTTATAATTCTTGACATATTAAACCATTTATTTAGGCATTATATGGTATAAAAACATAATTTTACGTAATTTATTTATCCGCTTGTAAATCCACGAAGCTTTATCATTTTGGCAGCCCTACATAAATTCTAATTCTGTTAAACGAACTCGTTAAATAACCCCTACTTTCATAGCATACTAATAACCTACAGAACCACGTTAATAACACCCAGGGTTGTGTGTAATGACAGATTATCGCAATGTCCGCGGACGGACCAGATGTGGCCGCCGCAGCCTAATTGAATTATATCCGCTTATGATATTTAATTTTGTTATCTGTTGGCTTTTGTTATTTGTGGCAAACGCTAGAGTCGCCCTCTGGCCAAATGGCGGGACGACTTGCACAAGAAGGCCGGCAGGGACTGGAGGCATAAAGCAGCAGACCGGACTCTGTGGTGAACCTCAGGAGAGGCCTATGTCCACCAGTGGACTGCAACGGGCCTATGATTATGATGATTGTTATTTATTCTCAGACTTGGCATTTTATTCTTTGAGTTATTTTCGTGTAATTATGGCAAAAAAATTACTGGTGAATCTCATATGTGAATCATATGCCAGGGTAGTTACCACCGCAATGTCTATTTCTAGTGTTTTTGTGTTTTGAATTGAAGGACATGGTAGCCAGAGTAACTACTGGACACATTGAGGCTTGAAATCGGGGAGTGGGATGCCATGCATTGCTTTGTGATTCAAGGTATTGTTTAGTATTGCTTCTGTTCATGAGCGGTCGTTTTCCATCAGGCGAACGGCAAGCTCGTCTCGCCACTCATAGCAATAAAAAAAGCAGTTCGAAATGATTTTGTCAAGAGCCAAAGGAATTATCTTTAACCACTACACACTGTATCTGAATATGTACTCAAAATCAACCGCACTCTCACTGCAGTATTTGAAATAACATGAACGCTGGAGTTAAAAAGTTTTTGTCAGTTTAAATAGAAATAAAATGTTCAATATTATTTTGAATCATAGAGTTTGTTACAGTGAATATTTCAGCGATGTAGTTACAACAGTCAAATTCATTTTCAATTCGCTTTTATACAGAACAGATGCTACAGCTTTGTTTTACTGAAACTAACTAAACACATTATTTATTTAGTACAAATAAATTCGCTGCCTCGGTGGCGTAGTTGTACTACGGTACGTTTACAAAGCTGAGGTCTCGGGTTCGAATCCCGGGTTGGGCAAAGTGATATTGGATTTTTCTATTCATTATCAGCCCAGAGTCAGAAATTTGTGCCCGATATGGCGATAGACTCTCCACCTATCACATTTTGGGACGGAACATACTGCCTAACCCTTCTGGGAAAAAGGCGTGAGTTTATTTATTTATTAAAATATTTATTGTACACATAAAAAAAAATACAATATTCAGCAACTTAAAAAAAAGTACAAATGGCGGTCTTATCGCTTAAAGCAATTATACTTACAGACAACCATGAGTTTATGTATGTATGTAAATAAATTCGCATTACTATTTAAACATTTTGAAATTGTTAGTCGTGAATCTTGCTAGTTTAATCACAAGATTACTTATCGTTTGCCCAAGAATATCTTGAGAAGACATAACACGAAGACAATACAATACCGGCGCACAATCCCAACTGATAAGCACGGGTCCCTTGTACAATTAAGAGATTGATTGAGATTAGTGGATAGTGCGGGTGGGCTGACGTCACACGCCGCAGAAAATCTTTGGAATGTCCCTGTTATACGCAAGTTTCCTCATGTTTTTCTTTAATATTAAAATGCATGCATTATCATTAGCCTGTTGCAGTCCACTGCTGGACATAGGCCTTTCCCAAGGTACACCACAGAGCCTGGTCTGCTGCTTTATGCATCCAGTCACTGCCGGCCCTCTTGTGCAAGTCGTCCTATTATCTGGCCAGAGGGCGTCCCATGTACAATGCATGCATAGTTGACTATCAAGTTACGCCCGGGATTTTTTTAATTTCTGTAATTAATTAATGACTACAATGAACTATTTAGACCATCATACCGTTACGCTATTTAAGTAATAACATATTTGTGAAAAATGGCTTTATAAGTATAACTGTATTATCTTTATGTACAGTTTACTGTAAGTTTACCCAATAAAATAAATAATCATTAATTCGTACATAAACGCTCGCCTTTTTGCCAGAATTGGTAGGCAGAGGTGATATCAGGTGCGGATTCCTGACTGGCTGATAATGAATACAAAGATCCTATATCACTTTGCCCGACTTGGTATTAGAACCTGAGCCCTCAGCTTTGTAACCGTACTGTAGTACAACTACGCCACCGAGGCAGTCGGAGTTTATCATCATGTTGGTTATACTCGTATTTATTTTGTCACGACGCGACGTCTGAAAATATTCCACTATTGACTATTTTGTTCTCACTAATTGACATGCCAAAAACATTAACTAATTTAAATTTCATATACAATACCATTGTTTCTATTGCTCGCAAACAATAAAAAATACATAATTTTATTCAAACAATTTTCGATCACAATATTTAAGAACTTTTTAATATCTTTGTGGACCAATATTGTATTGACTATTGAAAATGTAGTAAAATAATGAATAATATATATCAATATTAAAAAATTAAATACACCTAACAGTCACAAACATACTCTTCATCCCATACTAAGATGACTCTTGTGTCGTGGGTGTCAGACACTACAAGAGACATTTCGGTATCACAAGCACCCAGACCCGAAACAAATACTTTTGGATCAGACAAATATTTGTTTCGGTGCGGAGATCGAACCTGCGGCCTCACATTTCAAATATGTAACTAAATATAGCATTATTATATAATGATTTGATTTGGTAGTATGCATGATTGTAGATTAAGGTATAAAATATTCTCAATCGAGAAAAAATATGGCTAGCAGTAGAAATAATATGAGCTGATAATTTTATTAGACTGCTTCGGTGGTCGGTCTTCGATGGTCGGTTTTGTACGGTTACAAAAGTGACGGCTAGGGTTGGAATCCCGAGTAGGGCAAAGAGATATTGTATTTTTCCTTTCATTTTCAGCCCGGAGTAAGAAGTTTGTTTCGCTCGATATGGCGATAGGCTGGCCCCCTATGACATCATGGGACGGTACATACAATGTGAAATGTGGGTGTCCTTGTTAGGACACTCACCTCTTCCTACCTCTTCTGGGAAGAAAAGGCGTGAATTTATCTATATAAATCATATGTATGATAATATTACCAAACCTTTTTTTAATTATCTAAGAACTTAACATTAAATATTTACATTATTTTCTTATATACCCCAGTACAACTCTTAGCAAGTTTCAAATAACTGTATTATACACAATTCTTTAAAGTTAAAGTTTGCGGCTCGTACTCCCCATAAAATTTCACCTTAAAAGTCGGGAGTTTGATATTAAAGCAGAAAACAAAGTAAGATTTAACTTTGAATAAAAATTGCTAATTTCCAAGTCAGTTGTGGCGGGAATTTTCAAACAGCGGTATGTGTCTGGAATCTTAAATATTATTATTTACATACATAGTGACGACGCGCGTGTGTTGCTAAAGGTTAAATCGTGCGTTGTAGGTTATAAAAAATAAATATTGTAATAATGTTTTGGGTTCGGGGTGTAGGATAACTTAATTCGTGATGCACTCTGCTAAAGTACGGGTCAAAGAAGAACGTCGACCGAAGGTAGGCAAATATAAAATATTAGACAAATAACAGGCCATAGGGTATTTATAATACAGAAGGGAGAACTGTCATACTTTTGCGTCTTCAAAAACGTAGATATTTTATTGTTCGTAATGTTGGTGGTGCTCCTATATTATTAATTGTTTACAGGAAAACAACAAAGAATCACATAATAATAATAATAGTACAAGTGGCGGCCTTACCACACTAGGTAATTTCTTATAGGCAACCATGGGATGACATCTAAATAGCAAAAAGAAAATATATTTATATAATAGGTATGTGGCTAGTAGCTAGGTACTAGTAGCTAGGATAGGTAATCTTTTTCCGGCTTATATATGTGGCTTATCTAAAAGTGATAATTCTAAACGGTGAGGTTGCTGCCAATGAACCATATGTAATGTATCTGTTCAATTTATATAACATAATCCAAATAGTTTTCCTTAAACTTAGTAAAACAAATAATTAACTAAGAGGCAACTATTTCATTGATAAAGTCACTGTTTCTGAAATTATTTTATTGTATGCATGCATGTGAATTAGATTTAGGCCTAAATTTTACTTGTATAAAGATACTTTGATTTGATGGTATTCCAATATTAGGTTAAATTTGAACAGGTTTCACTTGCTGTAATCCTATTATGTAGTATTGGAATTGGTAACTTTTCTAGGGGTCAATTTGAGGAAATATTCTTCAGTCTTCACGGAAACAGTATTATTTTCCAAAACATAATATAAATAAATTCTACGTATAACAATTTAAACTGCTGTGGTATGCAATACGAATAATTATTGGCTTTCATTGCGAATATATATCATACATCTTTGTCTTAATTCTAAAATAGAAAAGCTGTATATTTTTATAATAATAAGTAAAAGAGTCAACAATGGATTTTATGCCGCTATCATATGAACATATTGAAAATTACATACGCAATGTCTTGATTCGAGACGTTAAACATGGAAAGTGGCTTGCAATACTATTCTAGCTTTATACCTGTAATAACAAGAATTGATATACATTCAGAAAGAAATATCTTTACAAATTACCATCAAAACAGACATAATTTAAAATTACACCAGTAAAAATCGCCCAGCGTTTGCCAATCATGTCAATTCTCCCCTTACTGCAAGTTATTTAATTTATTCCGCGAGCGCCATAGAGGAATACTAATCTGTGGGCGCTGAGGGTTCTCGCCCCGTTCTCCTCCAACATGCCCTGAATGAAAATGAGGCAAATAATTCACCAGATTCGATCTGAAAGGAAAAATAATATTGTATTCATCAACTCTCAGCCCGCGGTGGGAGCCATATTATTAAAGTTCTCGCCCTGGATTTTACAATTTTGTTTCTATCATGGCTTGATACATTCTGAATAAATATTTTTTGGAGTATGCTGCCGTCCTTTTTTGGAGTATGTGTAGAGTATGTTTGGTAATCATTAACATTATATGTTACGCAATTCATGAGAATATAGTAGAATATATTGTGATGACTTCTTCTTGGCGTACGTACGAGAAAGCAAGTCAACAATCAAAAGAAAAATATACTACGTGCTAAAATTTATAAAAAGTTGCATTACTAATGTTATGCAGTTTCTTAACAGCTCAATTTTTGCAGCAAAGAACAGATTCTCTTTGGAGCACTCTGTATTGAGCAGTAGATATCTTATAACCAACAACAAGGACTAAAATCCCCATACATTAAGGTCGTGGTAGAAAAAATTGACATCAAAGATTCATTTGACCATAAATGACACGCCGAATCATTCCAAGCCATACATTAAAATCATATTACGTCGACCTTATCAAAGGTTAAAGGTACGTAAAATAACAATAAAGCAAATAAACTCTAATTCCATTACACCAAGCCCTAGGTCATTCAGGTCACTCGCTCTTGCCGAAATAAAACCTCCCACGCTGCAAACACTACTGATTGATTCAATAATAGAGCGAGAAATCAATTTTGCAGACGATTAAATTCGATTCTGTACTGAAATGTACTATCTCATTAAACAACCTGTCATATTGAACGCGCGATTCGTTTAAAATCACAAAGGCAGTCCATTTTGTAAGTGTTTGATATTTATTGGAGACTTCGTCTTGTCAATTCGATTTGTTTGTTACCAGGGAAATATAAATTGAAATATTCCCGGTTTGAAATATTTCAAGGCTTGGGAAATTACTTAGTACCTACTGTTGTGACGATATATAAAATTGTTTGTAAACAAACATTGAAAATAGAAGATGTTGACTGTCTCGAGTGTATATTCGAAAGGTAAAGATGGGGCAGAAACAAAAAAATATCAAGAGCAGAAGAAAAAATAGACAGCCTCCGTGGCGCAGTTGGTGATATCGACTATGACGCGTGAGGCCGCGGTTCAATCCCCGCACCGAGACGAATATATGTGTGCTCCACAGGTATTTGTTTCGGGTCTGGGTGTTTTTGAGACCGAAAAGTTTGTCGTAATTGCTGATACCCACCCCCGTGCCCTGCAGTGGGACGTATGTGGGCTGATACTGATGTGACTGTTGGGTGTATTTTTTTATTTATTTGTTCTTGGGTGTATAGTTTAAAATACTTTGTAAATAAAACTTGAAATTACAAGATATTACGAGTATCTGTATCTGTATCAGCCCATATATGTCCCACTGCAGGGCACGGGCCTACTCTACAATCGACAGTACGATTGAGAGTGGTTAGGCAATATAGTCCACCACGCTGGCCTAGTGCGGGTTGGCGGACTCACATACCATAGAAATTATTATAACTGTCACGAGTATTTATTCGAAATGTAAAGAAACGTTATTTGGGCTGGAAACGAAATAGAACACCATTATTTTCTACTGTATTATACCACAACGGAGGTTACATTTTTGTAACACTTACTAACATATTTGTAGCGTTAATTTCATAGAGACGAGAGTAAATTGCCTCTGTTTTCTAAAATTTTCGCTGACTTAAATGTGTTGTTAAAATATTTTAAAGCAATATACGTAAGCTTATAAATACCTTAGAGATCTTCATGATAATTTTAATATTATATTAAATCGAACAGCCTGAACTAAGCTAGAACGTTGATCTAAAGTCAAAACTGAGAACCGTGTTCAGCAGTAGGATCTGTGATGACCGATACTTATCAATAATGATTATTTTATTCATTGGAATTTGAATAGACAGTAAAAAGTATAAGAAATAGATGGCCATATACAAGTTTTCACGATTATTAGACAGAATAATAGTAAAAAACGGTATTATTATGTATTATTAGTAACGGTAAAACAAAATGTCGTCCTTGGCTTATGTCAAATTAATTCGCAAAGAAAGAAAGGCTTAGCAACCTTTGTAACGAAGCAATATTTGTATTAAAAGGGTCTAAATAAACTTTTTTGGTCTGCGAATATATTTCGCAAATTGTTCTTGTTTGCTCGCACTGTTTAGGGATTTTGTCTGTAGTTAGAGGAGGTTGTGATAGTTTCTTATTATTTATTATTAGTTAATGCACATTTTTCATTGCTTTTTACTTGTCAATGTTTACATTATACCATTTCTAATCCAAAAAGTTCCATTTGACATTTCATACTTTTATCATAAATAACTTTGTGCAGACGTAACTCACACAATTTCAATAAAACTTTACGTAAAACCATGGAATTATGAAGCTATTCTTATTTTATCACACGATTTACAATCCATAATAACTAAATTTAAATTTAAATCCTTTAAATAAAGCAAAATAACCATTTTAAACAACATACTTTTTTACTAGACGTCATTACAAAGTCACGTCGTTAGGTCTTCCATGTGTAGAGTTGAGACTATGCAAACGGATTTGTATACGCATAATCGGTAAACAATAAAAATAATCGAGCAGTTTTAATCCAGTTGTTTTCTAACTTTAAAAAGTACTGAATTATCAGCTAATAACAACGAACAACCATCAATAAATAATATAATAATAATTTTACTAGAAGGCAATAATTTGACAATTTAATAATTTAACAATAATTTTGTGTATGTGGTGGCCTGTTGGTAAACGGACTGCTGAGACGCGGCTGCCCATATGTTCACTGTGGTCGCGAGTTCGAATCCCAGGGCAGACCTTTGACATTCATGTGTGTATTGATAATCAATCACGACGCACTAAATGGTGAAGGAAAACATCGTGAGGAAACCTGCATACCATAGCGATTTATAAGAATTTCTATGGTATGTAAATCCGCCAACGCGCACTAGGCCAGCGTGGTGGACTATATTGCCTAATAGTAAAAGTAATAAATAAATCATTGCTTTTGTTCCTTAATGCTAAATTGACTTATGCAATTGTGGATGTCTCATTAGGATAAAGATGTACATAAAAAAAAACGAAATAATGTAAACTAAAAATATAAACTGTAATCGATTAAGAAATACAAACAAATGGTATCGATATCTCGTTAATAATCGGATATTGTACTAACCGATTTATTTGACATCATCCCTATTTCACAATTTTGAGATATGTCAAATGGAACTTTTTGAATTAGAAATGGTATAATATTGATGCCAAACAATTATTTCTATATCTTCATTTAATTTTTCTCTGTACTCAAACAAAACAACACTCAGAATAAAAGCAACATCTGTTTTTACTCAGGGAAAAATATTGTGATATGACGTATTGTTAGGGTTCCTTGACAAAAGGATAAGATATCCTTACCTAAATCATTTGGAGTGAAACATTCCGTACGGCGTACCATACAATTGTACTTGACCCGGTTCACTGTTCCTTCTACTTTCGTTGGTCATTTTTGTCTCTGGAAGCGTTTCAATCGTCGACGAGTCTTGAGATCGCAAAGATTAAATTTGTAGAAGGGAGATGAAATAAAATGCGATTTAAGATTTTCGTCGATTTAGTTATTAAAATATATTTATTTTATTTATTTAATCCTTAGTGTACACAGACAAAAGAACATTAAAATGTAAATAAATAACGTCTATTAAAAGTATAAAAGGCGGTCTTATCGCTAATAAGCGAAATCTTCCAGACAACCTTTGGATGCATATAAAAGAAGGAAAAAGAAAGTGCAAAAAACATGAAGGGATGTAGTTAAACCTTGCTGAATTTCATACATCATTATTACATCTCGTGATTAACATGCGAAGATAGATTCACTTTGTCAGATAAAACCTGTTTATAATAATTAGTAATTTAAAGATGCTCACAAGTAAATAATTAAAGCATAATCCGTCCAGCTTTAACATTACATAAAATAATTAAAAATGTGGCAAAAGGCTGAGCAGTCAAGCATTTTTTATGCCAAGCTGTCTAACATCTTTAATAATTATAACAATCTCAATTCAAAATAGTTTCTTACATTTACGAAAATGTTAATCATGGAAATAAAACGAGTCTTTACTAATTTTTTTTTTTCATTTTTTTTTGTAATTAGGTATCTTAGGGGAAGCAATAAAAAATTAAACGAATGTCGCGATATAATCCGTAAAAATTAGTGTTATTCACATATTTTTCTTACTTGAAACATTGTTCATCAGAACAAATAAGAATACCATAGCACAATTGCCACTAATAAATGTAATGAACTCTCAGGATTGAGTTCATAAAAGCATTATGACGTGGGCGCAATCCATTAAAGATATATTTATAGCAACCTGAGATTGATAGTGCAGGCTTGACTAATAATAACTCAATTAAACGCTGTATTGTAACAATATTTGTCCCTGAGTGGCTTAGGCACTGTCGAGTATATAATTATGTAATAACAATCTTATACATAGCCTTAAAACCTATTTAAGCTGTCGAATAAATGAATACACCCAATAGTCACACACATAGTCCTGACCCCACACCAGGATAGAGTCTTGTGTCGTATCGGTTTTCGGTCGAGTTTTCGGTCTCACAAACACCCAGACTCAAAACAAATACCTGTGGATCACACAAATGTTTGGGTGTGCTTTGAACCTGCGTCTTCACGTTTTACAATCGGCACCTAACTAAACTGTACTCAAAAGTCGTTCGAATTCTATAAGTAACATAGGTTTTAGGACTTTTATAATGCCAAATCATATTTGGTATATTTAAGCAAAATTATATTGGATTTTTCTATTCATTATCAGCTCCAAGCCAGGAATTTGTACCTGATATGGTGGTACGCTCGCCCCCTAACACATGGTGGGACCGATCACACAAGACGAAACGTGGGAGTCTTAGTAGAACCTCTGCCTACCCCAACTGGGAAAAAGGCGTGAGTGGATGTATGTATGTAATCCTCTAGTTCAAGACAGCCTTTATCCTTTTAACCTTATCAATGCCTCTTCGAAGAAAATTAATAATACTTTTGGAGCATCGTTGAGTGCGAATTATTTCGAAGAATCTAGAATCATTTGTATGCCCACGTGACATTACTTGCAGAATACTACGCTACAGACACGGCTCGCGTATTGAGTATCCAAATCAATCTACTCCAGACATTCGTGGAAAATAATTTAATATTGATATCGTTAATAGAATCACTACAGCCTCGGTTCACTTAGAGTTGATATTCAATATTTTGAATACAAAAAACATTAACAGATAATTGAATTATGAAATAAATACACCATTTATGTTGTTAGGCAGCTTCTGTGGCGCAGGCAGTTAGACGCCGCCTTTGAAACGAGTGGTCGCGAGTTCGATCCCCGTATCGAGAGAAATGTTTGTGCGGCCAACAAATATTTCTTTCGAGTATGGGTCTTTATAAGACCGGAAAGTCTCTCGTAGTTACTGATCTTAGTGTGGGTTCAGGACTATGTATGTGGCTGTTGGGTGATAATTATTTTATTTATTTATTTTATAGTGTTCTTTATCTGTTTAATTTTTCTAAGTTCTATACACTTGTAACGGCTTAAATAAGGGTTATAATACTGGCAAAATGTAATTTTATAGAGGTTCGACGATATTTGTAATTTGCCAACGTTATACTCGTAGTATAAAAGCTAAATTTTGTATATGTTATTAAGGCAACTATCGAAAGGTTTATTTTGGAAGTCAGACACTTTTGATTGTTCTTTCATCTTGGTAGACGTATTAAAGGGGCCATTCAAGTATTACGTAAGCAGATTTATTACAATTATATACCTCCCCACCCCCCTTGTCAGCAAAAGTAAGCAAAGCTCTTACCCCCTCCCCCATGCTTACGTAAACATTTTTGAATTAATATACTTTAAATTTTTTAATGATTCCTGAAGAAGTTATAATTATAAAAATAAAATAAAATATATATTTTTTTGTTGCATTGTTTCTTCTACTCACCAAAACTACCACCCGGCTTCGTTTTCGGTGGCAGTCTTGATAAACCCTGTATATAACATATATCTTACATTTTCTAAGTTTCTTTTCATAACATCCCTGTGTTTATCTGGGCAACTGCATTTTGATTTTGAATCTTCCTGTTAAGATTGTTTTGATGACGTAATAATCATCTAGACCCCCCTACCCCCCATGTCATCCAAAATAAGCAAAGCAAAGACCCCCCCGCCCCCCTATGGTGCTTACGTAATACTTGAACGGCCCCAAAACCATCAATTAGCCGAAATTATTTCTCATCATTTTTACAATATTAAGCTCAAAACTCCACAGATAATAGGCTATTTGACTAGTTTCTAGAAACCATGCCACATAATGAAGTGGGGTCTATAGACCTTATAAATCAAGGTTATTTTTTATTATTATATCTATATAATTTAAAAATAAATTTACAAAATACACTGAATAATTTTACTATCAAAACGCTCTGTCGAACAATATGGCGTCCAGTTCGTAAACATTCGTTCCACAGATTCGTTCGCATATGTCACTCATTCTCAAATCAACCATAGATCAATTAATCAATCAATCGTCTGAATAAGTTTTTGTCAAAAAAATGAGAATTATTTTTCTCTCTTCACATTTTATTACATTGGACATGTTAATATTATTAATTTATGCTGTTCATGTACTGTACGTGAGTAGTTCATGCTAACGTGGCGCGAATTCAAAATAAATTAAATTTTAATTGTGGTTTTTAGCCAAAATATACAATATTTTTAATGTATTGAAATTTGTTTTAAAACTAAATAATCTACACAGATGGAAACAAATAAGTCAATATTGTTTATACAGTCAAATAGCCTATTACATCTGAAATGTTCTCAAGTGTCCGTTCTGAGTCAAGATCTTTAATCTTTGCAAGAAAGTATCGTATGGCCTGGCTTGATGCCCAATCACGGGTTGCGGAAGTATTGGATCGAAAAGCAAACAAGCGTGGATTTATCTACGTACAAGTATTAGTCGGACAATTTTGTGCCGAATATTCTTTAAAAATAAATGGTTTTAATCTGAATAAATGTAATTTACATTAGGTTTCCTGACATGTATGGGTGTATAGTGAATTTCGCCTGGGTAGGTACCACTACAATGTCTATTTCTCCCACAAAATAGTAGTGTAAATACACTGTTCTGTTTCGGTTGGAAGGATATTGTATCCAGAGTAACTACTGGACATATTGAGACTTTGCATCTAAGTCTCCGGATGGCGAGCACAATGGAATCCCAGGAATTGATTTGTAATTTCAAGGTGTTTTTTGATTTTGCCACTGTTCATGATGTTCATATCGCTTACCATTAGGCGAACGGCATGCTGGTATCGCCATTCATTGCAATAAAAAAGAAAAATAATAATTATTATAGCTTGACTATATTAAAACTTACATTCATTAACCATTTTGCCAGTCAAACCCCCACCACTACCAACTATAAAAATAAGCTACTATTTAGAATAGATGCATCCAAGAAACAGAGCTTACAAAAGAGCTCAATCTTCGCCTTGCCCCGTCTTAACATTAAAATATACGAGAGTAAAAAAATAGCAACGCAGAGCGCGGGACTCAAGATTTTAATATAAAATATGCTGAAGGTAATTTGTGCTTTATAAATGGGGCTTATTGATCTTTTTGAACTGCAGTATAAATGGAAGCTTACCTTCTGATAGATTTGCGTCATATTGGAATTGTAAAGTAAGTTTTTCTGTTTTACTTTCATTGTTCTATAGGTACTCATTAATTGTGGCAATACTATGCCATTCTATTTTTTCTCACTGTTGTCTCTATTATCACCCCAGTACTGTTGGTAGGTCTTTTTTATTATTTCACTGAATAGCGAGACCAGCATGTGATTTCTTACAAATTGAAACACAACCATGCATTTACACTGCTGTTTATCGAGAAAAATAAATAATCATTACGGTGGTACCTACCCAGGCGGCCTCTCACATATGAGAGACCTTCCACCAGTAAACTTAGCTGAACTAACTTTCACCTAAAAATGCACCAGATAAGTATATCGTCAAGAAGAAATAAATGAGAGTGTCGGACTACATAAATGAGATTTTGTAATATAAACTTCACAAATATTAGAAAGACCAACAAGTGAGGTAAAAGAGAATTCCTCCCAAAAAATAACTAATTATCGCTGAGAATACGCTGTAATATAAATATAAAATAACGTCGAATTCTCGACATTGCAATTAAAATCGTGAAAGACTTATGAAAATATTGTATTATGTAAGATATAAAGTTCTTCTTTTAACTTATAGATGGTGTAGATGGTTATATGTGGTTGTAGATGGCTGTAGAAACAACCTGTAGTCAGTTAAAATAACATCACGAATATGGCGACCCGGTTAGGATGGCACGGTTGTCTTGCAGATGATCGATATGAAGTAACAGGTTGAACTTGATACTATCGAGACTTCGGTTAGAGAGGTCGTTGAAAGCCCTATTAATCAATCAAGGGCTGACAATTGATATAAGATTATCCAGATCGGTATTCTATTACTCAAGTACAATACCTCCAATATGATATCTATCTGCCTTGTAATTAAGGGCTAATTCAATATCATATTTGTAACAAACAAAATTGATTCATATTTTTCGAACTGGCAAAATTGGCGATAAATCGTGACGAAAGGAAGGGAAATATATATTTGTCCAGCTATGAGAGATAAATAATTCCAAATAAAATTAAACTTGCAATAAAAAATATATGTCTTCTAATTATGAACGTAACATAAGGAAGTAAAATTAAGCAAAAAACTTCAGAGATGAAATTTAATAAGTGGAAAATATGACTGGATTTTTTTTTACTTAATAATTAATTTCGCTCCGTGTTTACCATCGGATATAACGGCCCATTAAGTAAAAGGCGGTTGTAATGTACTCCCAAATTTGGCTATTTCCTTTAAATATTGACTGAAATATTAGAACTGCGGCCTTTTACTGCTAATTCATGGTAAATATATTTTGTTAGCTTATATTTTATGATAATTAAATGTTTCCTCGCTGGAGTTGTAAAAGATGTTATTCTGTTAAGGCATTTTTGGTTAGGTTTTACTACACCAGCACTTCGTAATAAATCAGTTTCCATCCATCAGCCAAAGGAAGTCCACTGCTGAATATAGGCCTCCCCCAATGATTTTCACAGAGACCTGTTGGAGGCAGCCTGCATCCAGCGAGGTCCCGCGACCTTTACTAGGTCACGATTAAATCAGTTTATCTGATGAAAAAAAAATTCCAACTCCTTTAAACTCCAAATATATTATATATTACAGTGTATATTCCTATTTGGAAATTTGAGTGCACTTAGGTGCGTTTTAGTCATAATATGGCAAAGCTAGGAAAACAACCTCAATAGGTTGTGTAGTGTATAAGGTATTTTGTAACGGGTTGGTGGGGGTAAGCCTAGAAAAATCAGTTGGAATTATACGTTATACGCGGACGCAGTGTTTTATTACTCTCCTAGTATTTCCCGCCAAATTCTTCATACACTACAATTGGCGACGAGGAAAAACGTAAAAGTGCAAGCAAATAGTTACAAAAGAAAATGTCAATCGGGAAAATTCGCGAATTTGATATCAAGTCAGGCACGTGGTCATCATACGTGGACCGGCTTGAAATGTATTTCAAGGCGAACGGGATCAAGGACGAGTTGAAGCTGCCTACCATGATATCAGCTATCGGTGATGAAGCGTACGAACTCTTGGTCAACCTGGCCAGTCCGAAAAAACCGGCGGAACTATCCTTCAGTGGAGCTAGTGATTTGTTGCGTCAACACCTACAGCCAACTCCCTCGGTGCTCGCGGAGAGGTATAGATTCAGGCAGCGGAGGCAACTTCCCGAGGAAACTATTGCGGATTACGTAGCTGAATTGAAAAAAATGGCCAGAAAATGTGAGTTTAAAGACCAATTAAATGAAAATTTACGGGATCAGTTTGTTTGTGGACTCAAAGGGGACATAATACGACAGCGGTTGTTTGCGGAGGACGGAAATATAGATTTCGCAAGTGCGGTAAAACTAGCGACGTCACTAGAGGCCGCGCAGCGGGATGCAGCGGCGGTGGAGGCGGGGAACGGGTCGGAGGCGGTGGACAGCGCCAAGGTGTACAATCTATCGGGGCAAGCAGCGGGCAGGGGACAAAGCGCACGCGGAAGTGGCGGACGTCACACGCGCCCCGGAGGCGCGTTCCGGTACGGTCCACATCAGGCAGCGGTAGTGGCAACGCCAGTGGTCCCGAGTCGGGTCTGCAAGGGCTGTGGGTCGACTACTCATTTGTATGAGGGGTGCCGATTCCGGAATTTTGTCTGCAGCAGGTGCAAGAATGCAGGTCATCTGCGCAGGGTGTGCCCAAAGGGAACTCACGATTCAGTGCGCCGTGAACATTATAGTGATCGGAGGTTCCACTATGGCGAGGTCGATGTTAATGATCGATCTATCGAGGAGGTGGAGGACAGCAGCATTGAATTACATCACTTAAGTTTGAGAGACTACAAGGCGGTGAGTTTCCCCATTTTACTGGACGGAAAAGTTATTAATATGGAGATTGACACTGGAACGGCTATATCGTGCATCAGTAAACAAACATACGATAAATATTTCAAACATCGGCCTATACAACCATATAAAATGTATTTAAAATTCATTGATGGTTCAAAAACGCAACCGTTGGGGGTCATAAAGCCGGCAGTTACGCACGGCGGTATAACCAAAAACTTAGAGTTATTTATTATCAGTGGCGGTACTGCTTCCTTATTAGGCAGACAGTGGCTTGCAGAACTTGGAATCTCAGTGCCAAAATTATCAAGTACTGTTATGCAACATAATTATATGAGTGACGGTATGTCTCAAAATAGTGTAAAATTTAATAATAAAATTAATGTATTGTTGGACAGGTATAAAAAATTATTCGACGGTGGCTTGGGGAAGTTCACGGGCGGCAAGGCAACGCTGCGAGTGCGGGAGGGGGCGGTGCCAGTGTTCTGTCGCGCGCGCCCGCTGCCATTTGCACTGCGCGAGCGCGTCGACTCTGAGATGGACGCTATGCTACGCGATGGAATAATTGAACCAGTTGATTGTTCGGAATGGGCATCACCTCTCGTCCCCGTAAATAAGGCGGATGGGGCGCTCAGGGTTTGTGTTGACTATAAGACTACTGTTAACCCGGTTTTGTTGGTGGATCGCTATCCGTTACCCAAAATCGACGATGTACTTGTGGCATTAAACGGAACTCAATATTTTAGCAAAATTGACTTATCCCAATCGTATAACCAAATCGAGTTAGACGAGTCTAAGAAATATACCGTTATAAATACTCATCGAGGCTTATTTATGTATAACCGTTTAGTGTTTGGGCTGTCGTCTAGTCCAGGAATATTCCAGCGTATTATGACAAATTTACTCACAGGTATACCAAATGTAGCCGTGTTCATTGACGACGTCATTATAGGGGGAAGAACGGAATCAGAACATTTACAAGCTTTGGAAATGGTATTTAAACGGTTGTTAGATAGTGGGTTACGATTAAAAAGGGCAAAATGCGTTTTCTTGACACAAGAGGTGTCTTATTTAGGATATATAATAACGAAGAATGGCATAAAAGCGGACCCCGCCAAGATTGAAGCGATCGTAAAAATTCCTAGGCCAAGAAATGTATCGGACCTACGTTCTTTTTTAGGGTTAGTTAATTTTTTTGCAAAGTTTGTGAGGCATTTTAGTCCTAGATTAGTGCCACTATATAATTTACTTCGGAAAAATGAAAAATGGGTGTGGACAAAAGACTGCGAGGAAGCTTTTATAGGAATTAAAAATATTCTGACGAGTTCAAAAGTACTAGCACATTATGATCCAAATAAGCCATTGATAGTGACGTGTGACGCGAGTGCCGTGGGGCTGGGGGGCGTGTTATCGCAACCGAGCGGGGAAGGCCGAGCCGAGCGCCCGGTTGCATTCGTCTCGCGGACGCTCTCTAAAGCGGAACAAAATTACTCGCAAATCCATAAGGAGGCATTAGCTATAATATTTTGTATGAAAAAGTTTCACCAATACGTTTATGGTAGACGTTTCATATTACGCACGGATCATAAACCCCTTGTATCGATTTTTGGACCTCATGTTGGCATTCCTACTATGACGGCTAGTCGAATGCAAAGATGGGCAATAATACTATCCGCGTATAATTATGATATCGAGTACGTTAGAACGGACGCAAACACAGCTGACGGTCTGTCACGACTGCCCGTGTGCGGCGATAACAAACCGGTTCTTGCGATGCCGGAGCAAACTTATTTACATTTTGCGCAAGATACAATGTTGCTGGATTATAACGAAATAAAAAGATGTACTGTTAAGGATCCGATCTTAGTTAGGGTGTTAGGTTATATACGAGACGGTTGGCCCGCGGAATGCGAAATTAGTGCCGTGCAACCTTATTATAATAGGAAAAATGAATTATATGAAGAACTTGGTTGCGTTATGTGGGGTCACAGGGTTGTTGTACCGGAGGGATGTCGGAAAAGGGTTCTCAACATTTTACATGAATCTCATATGGGTATTGTTAAATCAAAATGTTTAGGACGAAGTTATGTATGGTGGCCGGGCATGGACGAAGCTATCGAGGCGATCTGTCGTGAGTGCACGACATGCGCGACTCACGCCGATGCGCCCCCGCGCCAGGCACCTCGCGCGTGGCCCTGGCCAGCCAAACCGTGGACTAGGCTCCATTTAGATTTTTTAGGACCTATTTTCGGACAGACATATCTAGTAGTTGTTGACTCAATGTCCAAATGGGTTGAAATTTTTAATGTATCTGGTACAACAGCAACTAGCACCATTACTAAAATGCTTGAACTCTTGAGTAGGTGGGGAATACCGCGACAAATAGTGACGGACAATGGGCCACCATTTACGAGTGCGGAATTTCAAGATTTTCTTAAAGATTACGGGATAGATCACGTATTAACCGCACCATATCATCCGGCGTCTAATGGTGCCGCCGAGAATGCGGTTAAAACACTTAAAAGGGTTATAAAAAAAGCTTACTTTGAAAAAAATAATATTATGAAAGCTTTATATACATTCTTACTGTACTATAGGAATACACCTCATTCTTCTACTGGAGAAAGTCCAGCGATGCTAATGTTAGGTAGGCGGGTACGAACTAGGTTGGATATTTTGAAACCGGACTTAACGTCACGCATGAGGTATATTCAAAAGCAACAGGTAGAAAACGCGGGGGGCGCGGCGAGGGTATTACAACCGGGGGAAACAGTCTGGTATAGGCAATTTCTTAAAGGGGAGAAATGGGTACCGGGTAAAGTTGAAGACCAGATAGGTCCATCTAATTTTAGAGTTTCCGATATAAATGGTAAACAAGTACATCGTCATATTGACCAGTTAAAGCACCGAACTAGAAGTTCATTGGTCTTCACAAGCCCTAACAGCCTTCCTACTATGACCAGTACGGTCAGATCCAACGTGGGGAGTGACGGCAAGGACGTGGCCGTTACATCCAAAGAGGCGCCTTTAGGTGTTGGTGACTTAGAGAAATCGGAGGAAAAACAAGCACCTGGTTCTTTAAGTGAAATGAACAGTGACGATCACGTTGCCCTCGAACCCGAACCCCGTGGACTTCCTCAACCGCGCCAAGATATCACAAGTTCTCGACCGATTAGGCAATGTAGATTAAAAAACCCTGTTAACTACAAATGTTAATCCAAACTTAAGTTAAGTAGTTGTAAGTTGGTAATGTTATAAACTTGGTTATTATAAATGTAAATATTATGTGATTTAGAATTGTGTATTTAGAATTGTATTTAGAATTTAAGTGTGGAGGAGTGTAGTGTATAAGGTATTTTGTAACGGGTTGGTGGGGGTAAGCCTAGAAAAATCAGTTGGAATTATACGTTATACGCGGACGCAGTGTTTTATTACTCTCCTAGTATTTCCCGCCAAATTCTTCATACACTACAGGTTGTTTTTGACGAAAAAAGTGTGAAATAAGTGAAAAGAGCACGAAGAGGGGTAGGATGTCAGAGGATTACTCTACAATCTAAAAACAACTGGAATGTTTGAACCATTACGCAAAACTGTACAAATGTGCCTAGGTAGTCCACAAAATGTTAGAATCCTCTATTGTACGTCGTAACCATAGCGTAAAATCGGAGTTTATGATAAGTATTATAGAGAAAAATATTGATTTTTAGAAGTGAAATACTTATAATTACTTTGGACTTCGAACTTCTGAACGTCTGAACACAGCAGTGTTAATACATTGTTGTGTTCCGGTTTGAAGGACATTGTAGCCAAAGTCATTACTGGACATATGTATTGGGAATTAACATCATAGCTCTTAATATGGCGAGCACCCGCTGTGCTAATGCCCAGCATTGCTTTGTAAATCGTGATGTTGTTTAGTTTTGTTACTGTCTATGAACGGTCATATATAGGCTAATGGCATGTTTGTCTCATCATTCAATGGAATAATTAAAAAAATAAATTAAAGTCACATCTGCTTCCATCCAGCATGTCACAGGGGGATCATTCCCGAACCAGATTCACACTTTCCCGCTATTTTCGCAACGTACATATTATTATGTTTACTCAGCAATGTGTCTTCATTCAGTCACTATTCTTCCAAGATAAATGACTCCCTTTTCACACGTTTTGCGTATATCGTCCCCAACTATGAGATTGTATCTTTGACCCATTTATCTATTTTATGTGATTCTCAAAATGGATTTCTTGCCATTTATACGCTTCTATTGAGTATAACGATCATTAAGTGTAATTTAATGCATGGAAAGGGTATTTGATTCTTTGATGTTTGCTAAGTGGAAAACGAATGATAAAAGGATCTTGTGTAATGTGTGCGTTAAAGAGATACCAAAATAAATTATGTTTTTTAGTACTGACACGCCAATCGGTATTAACTAAATAAATACAATAGTTCCATCGACATCACGGCCTGCTTAAACCAGATAAACCTAATAAATCTTATCTTATTAATGTATATCAATATCTTATGGTGTCCCAGATGTTCATGAGCGGCATTGATCACTTACCATCAAGTGAACCGTATGATCATTTGCCTAGTATATTAGACACAAAGATTTAACCAGGAAAACACTTGCGTGGGTCGTAATGACGTTTTTTCAATAGATTATAGTGATGACTAGTGGATCCATATATTCTACCATTACCGCTTAGAATTGAGTTGTATAGTATTCATATTATAATTAATTGTGAAATAAATTCTTGATTCCAAACGGATGAGCTATTTGTACCGGTACATTGATAAGGCAAAAATTTGACACGATTATAAATACGATGCATCTCCTACTAATTTTTAGTACATCTCCCACACTTATAATAAAAAAAAAATCCCAAGAACAAAATTAACTTTACTACTTTGGTTTCCTCAAAACTTTCACGAAACTATGAAATTAGTTGGTGCGACAAAAAGTGTTAACTAGCCGAAGTTTCATGACTGTATACATGTACAAAACAATATCTTGCGAGCAACTTCAGCAAACTTGTTACAAAGTTCCTGGCAAGGAAAACATCTCATCGCGTGTTATGCTTATCCAATCTTGAATGATTATCGGAAGTGGGGCACAAGACTAGAATGTGGGCTTCGTAAACTGAGGGATTAGTCGCTGTATTGGAGTAGATCAAGCCCAACAGTCACGTACATAGTCCTTTCCACACATTAAGATCGAGTCTTGTGTGGGTATCAGAAACTACGAAAGACTTTTTTCAGTTTTACATACATCCACACCCGAAACACATTCCTATGGATCACACAAATATTTAATTCATTGCGGGGATCGAACCCGGGGTATCACGTTGCACAGCCCGAGTCTAACGCCATAAAACCAGACACTATGTTACTGTAAAGCGACACACCAAAGCCGCTGGCCCGGCGCCTCAGCCCGCCGACACAACCCGGCGGCCTATAAGAAAATAATCATTTGGCGACAAGCGCCCGCATGTTGCATGTTGGCAGCATGTGCTCTGCTCAGTTGCCCGGTTACACTCATCAACGACATAAAAATGTTCATGATATCTCAAGTGGTCGACATGTTGCCAAGTTTATTGACTTACAAGTGAAGCCGACTAGCCCGCCAACAACTGTCGACATGTGCCGGCGGGTCGTAGACTTCGGTGTGTAGTGCGCTTAAAAATCTAGACTCAGCTGCCACTGTTACCTCTATTCATACCACTGAATAAACTTTCATACACAACCTCGAATATAAGCTAAAACCTGAAAGAAACAGCGACCTACATCAGGTGAAAATTCATAAAAAATGAAACGTTCCGAAGCCCAATTTACATTCCGGCCGCGTTGCAAATTGAAAGCGGACACCCGTGTACCGAAACAGTTGCCATACGGAAAGCCAATGAGAAGGCAAACATTGTGGCTTAAATAAAAATAAACAATTTTGTAGCCACTGGATGGTTTGACGTGCGTTTTATGCTGGGAGATGTGTTTGGTTTGTTGAATATGATTATGTATTATAGTTAGTTGGTTTTTAATCCGTCATGTATTGAAATCAATTACTAGTTGGGGAGTAAATGACTTATTGGTATTGGTCAAAATTGCCCTTAATTAGGAACAGCCTCCGTGGCGCAGTAAGTCGAGAGGAGAGGAGCAGAAGCTGACTGCAAAACGAGATGCCATGGGTTCGATCCCCGCACGTCAACATGTATTTGTTGCGGTTCTGGGTTTTTGTGAGACCGAAAAGTCTCTCGTAGTTTCTGATACCAACGAGACGAGACTCTTTTTTATGGGTTCAAGACTATGTATGTGACTGTTGGATGTATTTATTTATTTAATGTTTATTGTCTACAAACAAAAATAACATAACAATATAAAGAAATAACATCTATTAAAAGTAAATAGTATTAATAGTATTATGATTCACAATAAAGTCAAATATGTAGTTCATCGTGCATACTTATATGTACTCTTAAACACTACAATTGTATGGGATATATGATATGCCAATTGATTGACACTTAGCTTTTGAAGAAAGTGGAGTTTTATGTGAAATGTGTCAATGGAGACTGTCCCGCCCTCATACCTACCGGTGTAACTCCTGTAAGCCAGACACCGAACATTGAAGCTCGACAAGGCTCCGGAAATGTCTAACTTGTCTTTAACCCGCAACGAAATCAATCAGAAAGTTAAATTAATGGGAAGAGGTGGAGTTGAAGGCTGTTTGTTAAAACATCGGGAATGTTCCTCTTTCATAGGAAGGCTGACGTAATTTGCTTTTTTGTGAAATTGCTCACTGACCTTGGAAAATCCAGCTGTAAGTTTATTAGGCTTTATCATAATAATGAAGAGATGCGGCGGTGCGCCCTCTGTTTTCGGCAGTCGACATAAACGCCGCCCGGAAGCGGTTTTAATTAAATTTCTAAATGAAGCCCGGCAACTTCGCTTTTTTAGGATTAACGGAATATCAACCCGACGATTTCTGTCTTGCGAATTTGCTAAAAATATTAGCTGGATAGTCTCATTAATATCATCATTAAGTGCGTGGTGGCCTGTTGGTAAATAGACCGGATGCGACTGCCACTGTTCACGGTGGTCGCGGGTTCAAATCCCAGGGCACACCTCTGACTTTTCGGAGTCATGTGTGTATTGATAGTCAATCACCACGCACTAAAAACTGTGAAGGAAAACATCGTGAGGAAACCTGCATACCATAGCGATTTATAAAAAAATCTATGGTATGTAAGTCCGCCAACCCGCACTAGGCCAGCGTGGTGGACTATATGGCCTAACCACTCTCAATCGTACTCTCGATTGTAGAGTAGGCCCGTGCCCTGCAGTGGGACGTATATGGGCTGATACATACAGTCTCATTAGCCGTATTTTTGTAGTGAAGGTGAAAATTGTCTTCCAGGATAAGTCGAAATAGTCGATAAAACTGTGTCAACGTGTTTAAAAGGCATTATTTAGCCAACTTGCCATAAGGTACGAGTATAAATATGTATTTACAATATTGAAAATCCGACGAAACATGAGTCCAATAAACATGTTAGTAAAATATTACAATGGTGCTGCTTTTATGCAGTCAACATTTTTATAGCTTTTATTTATCGATAAATGCTAACTTTAAAACAAGTAAACTGCGTCCATATAACACTCCAAATAAAGCAATAAACGATGGAAGTCCAATTATAAAACAATCATACAATGACAGAGAGCTGTCGCGGACAATGGAACGCCTGCGACCCATCACTACAATTTATCGCTCCAGATGTACTGTGACAAGAGTCCAGTATTTTTCAATTGAATATGTCCATCACTGTACGACGATTTGACGCCATTATAAATTGAATTAAAGAATGGGTGTCAGAACAATATTATGAGATCTTTTTTGTCTGTCATCTACACGGTGTACCCAGACTGCTACCGAAAACGAAGTCGGGTGATAGTTTTAGAAACTTCAGACACAATGCAAATAAAAATTTCGCAGAAATACACGACAGTTTTTTGGTGATGTTCAAATATTGTCGTTTTCGGGTGATGAATTCATAGTTTATGCTAAAAGAATTGTTTAAACCTTTACGGACATAGAGACTTTGAAAATCCCTTCTATTTTAATATTTTGTACATTATTATTTTATCTGTATATTGTTCCACTGTCAAGGTCTTCCTTGACACCTCCATCTGAACCTATTTGCTGCTGTATAGCTGGAAATATTTTTATACTATAATAACAACATAATTTGGAACTCCATCATTTGATCTCAGAAATCTTGCCAATTAAAATTATCAATGTTACCTTTATACTCTTCCCTCCTTTTCATAAAAAAACCGCTAATTAACCACATAAACGTAAATTAGTTAAATCATGTTAATAGGAGATAAAACGTATATAAGTTTTGCTATTCATAGAAAATATCTACATACTTTAACTAATATTGTCACTTGACAGACAAAAAATCACATGACAGTAATATCAAACGTCAAGCTCTCAGAAATCCGCATTTTTTTTGTTTAAAATTTTCTTAAACAAGGGCTTAGACCATTTTAAACTTAATGAGCTGTTAAATAGCTGAGTAGTGATTTGTGACGTCAATGAATAAAGTTTTTGATTTAGCTCTATTAACGGCATTTTAAAACTGCATTAAAATAATAATTTTGGATTCTTATAGTTTTGTTTAAGGTCAGACTGACCCATACTAATGATTTCTAACCCTACTCAAAATCACAATAAGAACAACCAGAAGAACCAATAAACCCCAATCAATCATTTCGGAAAATTATGTCAACCTTCAATATGAGGGTTAAATCTTAACCACATCACTGTACAATAAAAGCCCCGAAGATTTCCCAGCATTCAGAAAATCTATTCACTCTCCGTTAATGCTATCAATCAGCCGAGCAAAAAGATTACAGCAAATTTGGACCGACCAGCAAATTGTGTAAAACCTTTTAGGCAGATTAGATGGGTTAGGAATTAAATAGCTTTTCACGGTAAATCCCGGTATATTGGCTCGGCCGAGCTGAATTGCGAAATTCAGGATTCTGGCCTATATGACCCGTTTCGTATGCAAAGG
Source organism: Hyles lineata (assembly GCA_030180105.1). Taxonomy (NCBI): domain Eukaryota; kingdom Metazoa; phylum Arthropoda; class Insecta; order Lepidoptera; family Sphingidae; genus Hyles; species Hyles lineata. The sequence goes on from JARJEE010000030.1 coordinate 792,422, forward strand.
TTCAAGCCTAATACAATTACGAAACGGTTAATTTTTAATTCTTTCATGTTGCTTATCATTTACAAATTTTGCTTAAGAAATTGTTTGGATTTTTTATTCATTCCTTTTTTTAATGTAAGCTATAGTGACAACATACGATTATAGTCAAAATTATATTGAAGAATAAGAAGTTATATGAAACATCGAATTTGACCCCTTTATTGAATTGTATCGTAAGGTGCAAATAAATATAACTATTTTAGTTCATAATTATATCCAAACAAAGGCAAGAGTAGTTTTGAAAAGAAAATAAGGAATCGTAGATTTGAAAAACAAACCCGGTCTGCTAGTTCATTACAATAGCCAATATGTTACATTCTACTAACATCTTGAAATAAAGATAAATAATATAAAAAAAAAATACATTACCATAAGGCATAGCACTTACAGCCACTTAATGGCTCACCCCAGCGAGCTTTTAAAAGCTTAAAGCACGTTCAGACACTTAAAAGCTCAACCTTTTAGAGTCTGTTCCTAAATATTATATAATTCAACGCGTAAACCATAAGCCTATGATTAAGTTCTTAAACGGTCCAATTCGACAAGATTAATTAGATACCTTTATACCTTTCGCAGCTGTCGTCCAATATAAGACCTCCTTTTAGTCGGTTTTGTGTCAGGGGTCTAAGTAAATTGGACATCAATAGGCAAACTTACGCGTTGAGATTTCGGAGAAATTTCCTTTGTAAATGTTAATGGGATATATAGGTCACATCGCACGATAGCAACAAAAATGATGTATAAAATATGGGTTTTTAGTGGGTATGCTTTTTCAAAGTTTTCAAATTCAGGCTCATTAGCATGTTATTTCTGATAGACTCAAATCGAACACATTCCACTAATAAATTGTAGTACATGTTTTCAGCAACTCCACATGCTTCACAATTTGGATTCCAGTTGCTTTAACGAGCTACATGTGCCACTTATAAACTTGCACTTTACCCACACGGCTCAAAGAAAACTGAAACTAGATAGTAATTAACAATAAATAAATACACCCAACAGTCACATACATAGTCCTGACAACACATTAAGATCAATTAAGTCTTGTGTCGTAGGTATCAGAAACTACGAGAGACTATGCGGTATTTACCCAGACCCGTAACAAATATTTGTGGGCCACACAAACATTTATGTTAGGGACAGAATCGAACCCACGACCTCTCGTTTCACAATCGGCGTCCAACCAACTACGCCACAGAGGCAGTCAAATGCAACAAATAATAATAATAACGCAACAAAAGCGTATAAAGTTTCCAAAAAGATCATGGCGGAGTTAGAACTAGTTAAATTGACGGAGCAAGTTTGCTCGTTACCCTCTGTTGCTAACAGCATCCAATTTAGTAAGAAATCCTGTAAAGTTGAGACGCAGTGCTTTGGGACCCGGGGGATACTACACGATTAAAACTGACTGTCTCGGTGGTGTAGTTGTACTACGGTACAGTCACAGAGCTGTGGTCTCGGGTTCGAATCCCGGGTCGGGCAAAGTGATAATGGATTTTTCTATTCATTATCAGCCCAGAGTCAGGAATTTGTGTCCGATATGGCGATAGGCTCGCTATCAATCACATAGTGGGACCGAACATACAGGGCGAAATGTGGGTGTCCTGGCACCTCTGCCTATCCTTTCTTTGAAAAGGCGTGAGTATATGTATGTATGTAAACTTGGCGGGTTTTATTTCCAATACCATGAGCTATGAAGTCTAGAAGGTTTCATTTTAATGGTAATTTAGCGGATGTTGTTAATCAGGATGTTAGCATCTATACAAATAAGTTTTTAATAAAATTTCATTTTTGGTAAAATAACAACAATTACATAGTTAATACAATATAGATCACACTTTTTAAGTTCTATATTATTTTACATATTGAAATAAAAGTATTATTTACGGATTTTATCGCGGATTTGGTTTAATTTTTACATTTTTTAACTTCCCGACGTTTTGATCACTTTACAGTTTTCATGATCACGGACCGGACCGACCGAAAATTAAACCAAATCCGCAATAAAATCCGTAAATAATACTTTTATTTCAATGTGTAACACTCGCGTAAATCTAAGAAACCATTATTTTACATAGTTAATATAGTTTAGATCATGCTTTAAGTTACCGCCTTTGTGCCTCTTAAAGGCCTTGTCTGTGACCGCGTTCAAAGCTTGCGAGTAATTAAGTTACTTTTCTGATATCGTGGGACCTTAATTACCTTAAGTTAGAAAATAGCTAAATTTAAATAGAGAAATGTCAAACTTATTAGTTCATAATATGGTTATTATTATAAGAGTTAATTGGGTTATTGTGAGTAAATTTTGATATACAGTTCAATTTATAGCTTGGCAAGAAAGAGTCTGGTTTTAATGAGGGCGCTAATTTCGACTTTAATATTAATATGGCAACCCGATATAGTACGACGGAAAATGTTTCGACACCTGTTATTTTTATATACTTAATATTGTTAAAAATCTCTTTGTATATTTTAAATCACAAAATAAACAATCGTAATATAATAATCGTAATCGTATAAAATTAGCCAATGAAGACAAGTACATTTTTAAAACTATTACCTTAATTGTTTTTCTTTAATGCCAATTGCCATTGCACTGTACTCTTTTTTGCCTAGTTATACATAATAATGGACATACGACGTATGTACATGTATGTAACTTCTTAATTATAAAAAGAACATCATATTATACTATTTTAAAAGTCCAGGTCTGAACCAAATTCTAAAATTCGATTTTTAAATCCAAGGTGAGTTTTAAATTATACATTTATATCGGAACCTATTTAAACGTTACTACATTTAATAATAAGAAGTTGCTCTTCTATATTTACTCCTAAAAAATGATTTGCCTACTAAGAGTTTAGCTGTAACATTGCTTGAGTTTAACCTTCAAGACAGTCATCCTTAAACGTTGAAAAAACAACAAGTTCCTTAACCTTGCCCTTTAAGATTTATGTATAGCAGACCAGACTATGTTGAATATTTATGAATCACTTCATAATTTTCCTTCAGCAAATCCTTTTTCTTCTTTATTACTTCCAAACACATAAAATATCACAGTATAAAATTTATTCAACCTTCAAACCCTAACAGAAGAACAATGCAACAAGCACCGCAATGTATTCAAGATCAGTACATTGTGTGATGTCTGAAGATTAAACGGGCCAAGGCTGCGTCGGTTTGTGAGTCAAAAGATGCGGTCTTATACAACCATGGACATTCCACTTGAATGACTAGTTGTCGAGACAGTTTAAACATACAGAGATTTTCAGTCTTTTTCATCTTTCTGACTTGGTACTACAGCTATTAGGGTTCGGTTTATAAATAATTTGGAGCTTGTATGTGGCAAATGTAACCATAAGTTATATTCGTGGGGAAATCAGGAATCATCGATGTACAGTATACGTCTTTATACAAGATTCAAGGAGGCGACAATTTCGGTTGTTATTTTATAAAAAAATAATGTTATGTTATCCGATTTTTAGAGAATTAAAAAATAACAGAAAATTTTTGGACCTGAAATTAAATCTAGAAGAATTCAGTCCGTCTTTTGGAATCAATAGTTCACTTAGAATATTCACATCAGCAGAATAAAATTCGGGATAAACTTGTGTGCCATGGCAGAAATATTGTAGCGAGAAACTCGTCCAAACGTTTAAATATGTGTTGGGTTTTTCCGAGCACGAATATTGCTGAAATATTGGTGGCAGAAATTGGCCTGTCATGACCCGACAAGGCTTAAGTTACACATCGACGGAACGTATTCATCAGGAACGTATTCAGATATTAGTCTGTCAATTTTAATATAAAAATATAAATTAATTTCAGTATTTAATTCATAACTTATTTTGTATGCTACTTATCAAATATATTTTTAATGTATCTTCTCACCCAGATGGCAATCAATCAAATTCACATACAGATAGATCAACAAATGACTGAATCTAAATAATGTTGAAGATTTTAATAAATTATTTTCTTTATCTTTATCATAAAACTTCGTATAACAAGCCATACATCTCCGGAAGCAACGGCCATATAAGTGTATGGCATTCTGGTTTTAGCCCGGGTAAAATCATATTCAAGCAGTCCGACATATTTTCTAGACTAGTAATTCTTAACCGGTGGTCTGCGAACCCTGGAAGCATCATCATCATCATCATATCAGCCACAGGAAGTCCACTGCTGAACATAGGCCTCCCTCAAGGATCTCCACAATGACCTGTCGGAAGCGGCCTGCATCCAGCGACTTCCTGCAACCTTAGCCAGATCGTCCATCCACCTTATCGAAGCCATCCTGAGACCATCCTTAAAATAGTTTTTGCATGTGTTATTGATAGATTAATAGAGAGATCCTGTATTTATTTTCATTTCGTTACTGCATTAACTAATTACCAAACCAGTCAACTAGTTAGTCAATGGCTAGATTTTCTTTTGTCAAATGTTCCCTCGTGTCTAAAAGTTAAGAATCAATATTCTAGAGTATACTGGACCTACTTAATATTAGGTTCAGCGTTGATTTGTGTCTATGCATAGAGACAAATGCTTAGCCGAGGATTTACGTAACCCAACTTTAAACAGAATTTCTATATTTTTTTATTGCAATGAATGGCGATACGAACGCTCATGAACAGTAGCAAAAGCAAACAATAGCTTATTACAAAGTAATGCTTGGCATTCCACTGCGCTCGCCATCCTGAGACATCAGATGTAAAATCTCAATATATCCTGTAGTTACGATGGCTACAATGTCCTGCGTTCACCCCTGTATCACAGTAACGCCTTAGGCCTGCCAACACCTTCATACCGATACTTATTGAAACACGTAATGTATTCCGAAGACAATACATGCTGATACAATTACCTTCCATGACAATTGAATGCTCTGCGGAGGTGAATTGTGTCTTCAATTTTACTTTCGATAGGGTTTCAATTACATCAAGTCTAAGATTACCTGGAAGTTTCTGAGTCCCGCCAAACACCAATGCAAATGCATTGTTGTGTTCCAGTTTGAACTAAATTCTGTTCAGAGTAACTACAAGACATATTGAGACTTAACATCTTATTTCTCAGGATGGTGAGCGCAGTGGGATTCCAAGCATCGCTTTGTAACTCATGGTGCTGTTTGGTTTTGCTACTGTTCATGAGCGATGATATTGCTTACCACCAGGCGAACGGCGAGCTCACCTCGATATTCAATGCAATATAAAAAAGTAGAGGAGCGGAATTGATACGATATGTGAATTATTTTAAAAAGGACAGGCTTTTGCCCACTTACCACCATATTTATGTATACGTATTTTCCAAAATATAGGTGTGAAAAATAATTTGTATTTCCCCGACAAACTTGTTGATATACAACCTGTATCTAATCGTTCGGAAGGTATATAATATACTTTCCCAAGTGGAAAATAACTTTCCCCAAGCTTCCGATAAAATATAATGCTAATATTTATATATTGGTTCTTCCACCCTGTTTCGTGTATCTAAGGGCAATCGCGTTTTTTCAGCCACATTTCAATTCCTTGACGTTGAATAAATATTATTTTATTCCTATATAGGCAGTCATACAAGTATTTATCAAACCAGGTAAAACTGTAAATGAAGGTAAAAACCAGGTGTATCGCATTTCGGTTTAAACCGTTTACTGGTGGTAGGTCTCTCATATGTGAGAGGCCATCTGGGTGGGTACCACCGCAGTGTCTATTTCTCCCGTAAAACAGCAGTGTAAACGCACTGTTGTGTTTCGGGTTGAAAGGCATTGTAGCCAGAGTAACTACTGGACATATTGAGACTTAACATCTTATGTCTCAGGATGGCGAGCGCAGTGGAATGCCAAGCATTGCTTTGTAATTCAAGGTGTTGTTTGGTTTTGCTACTGTTCATGAGCGGTCGTATCGCTTACCATCAGGCAAACGGCATGCTCGTCTCGCCATTCACAGAAATAAAAAAAAAAAAAAAAAACCTCTTTATAAAATCTAAGTTTAAAGCATGCCGGCAGAATAAGTGGAACGACTTACGAAAATTATTGTCACTTTTTCATATCCATACAAAATAAAAGCGGTTAATATTAGGAGCTTGTGAACATAATTTAAAAAGGGATATTCTACGGGATTCATTAAAAAGTGGAGTGATTTTACTCAAACAAAACCGGGCCGGGCCATTAGTTTAATGAAGCATACTGTCACCTCATTTATATTTAATTTACGTTATCTACAAACGTCATGGTCATGGCTCGCAAGTAAGTCACCCGGTCTGACACGGTATTTGCACAAAAAATCTAAAAATAACCATACTCAATATTCAGAGACTTCGGTAAGTCGAATGTTCTTTATTTCGAAACCAATATCTTGTATTGTAGTTTTTAATAATTTTATTTATAAATTCTGGTGAGATTTTCGTAGTTGAAGATGTGTAAAGTTCACTTCACATCGGCTTTTATGAATCTTTGGTACAAAACCCATTGGACTGTAGCTGTGACTGGCTACACCGATGCCCTATTACGAAATTATGAGATTGGATCTTAATCCACAAATCTGAATTGAAGACGAAGATGGACGAACGGAGATAAGGTGTTCTTGTCGGTATTTTTAAAACATACCACAAGGTTTTAACGCTTAAATCCCGTTAACAGAGCCAATACCAGCGCCAGGGAAAAAACAATACTACATCTCAATTATTTTCAAGTAAATCCCCTGCTCGTGATCACAAATATCTTGTAAAGAATGAAAGGATAGAACGCATTTATGTATTTATCACAAGCAATGGTTTACAGTTATACTCATATTTAAATTAACTTAAGTATCTCGTATTGTTTGTCACAAAGTGGCTCAGCATGTTTTGGTAATAAAACCAACGACCAAACCAACCAACTTCCTTAAGGTTGGTAAGTGACGTAAGGATTTAAGATTCTTTCCCGATAAAACAAAATCAACAAGGGGACAAGCGTAAACCGAAGTAATTGTTTTTCCAAACTATTTCGTCTTACCGATATCGAACTAAAGCAACAGAGTGCGCTGTTTTTAGGCAGACAGAATGTAAATATTGGCGTAGATGGGACAATATTTGCAATAGATAACTGGTAGCACGTGACGACGCGCCGGGAACGTAACGATTACGTGACGTGATCAAACATACGTGTTTGCTCGCAAGACGTGTGGGGCTCAAAGGCTTATTCATCGGTATTTTAGTATATAGTTCGATAGTGCGATACTGACTGGATCAACTAATTATAAAATTTCAATCGAAGCGAATTGTATTAGCATATCTTAGGTTGAACAAGACGGAGCAACTTATTACGAAATTAATAAATAAAAAAAATTAAAAAAGAGATTAAAAATAAACTCCATCGACCTGATAAAGAGTAGACCAAATTATGAATTAAAGAGGAAAACCTCGGGAAATAATACTTTTATATAGAGAGACCAGCTGTAAAGCACCTAATATTAAACTGGTATACGTAGGTACTGACTGTATTGCCTAACCACTCTCTATCGAACTCTCGATTATAGAGGAGGCCTGTGCCCTGCAGTGGGACTTATATGGGCTGATACAGTAGAGTATAGGTACTGAGTATACATAGAATTCCGAATGATATTTACAAATTGTGAACAATAAAATATCGGACGTTTAAACATTCAAAAGAATCATATACTAGAAGGTAACCCAATAACAATACATATCCAAAACGACATTACCGCAATTACCATTAAAAGATAAGTTACAAGGGTCCCCGTAATAGTAAGTTAGGTCTGCCCTACAAAGTTGTGTAATGGCGCGGAAACACATCCCTACTCAAGAGTTCCTTATCGGAGTTTGATAGTTACTAGACTTGGGTTCGAGGATTGTTATAGTAGTAACTATTTAAAGGGGGTTTTTGCTAAGTTCATTATATATAAATTTACGCTTGAATCTTCGAATAGTATGCCAGTAATACCAAAAGCACCAATTTTATTTGAATAATCTAATGTGGTATAACCGCCGGCACGGATCTTGAGCGCTCGGCGACAGAGTGGGGATTTCTTAGCGCATCGTGAACTTAAGGACAAACTAAATGTATATTAATTTATTATTATTAATTTATTCTTAGTTACTACTATTATGGGATGAAAAGAATATTTTATTAGAATTATGAATATATTAAGAGATATATTATGAATCCACATCCGCGCAAGTAACGGCTAGCGCTCAAGATCCGTGTCGGTAGTTATATCGTAAATAACAAGTCTCTGAGGAAATTTTTAACAGTGAAACTCCTGGGGCTAAATATTATGAATTGCTTGATAGATTCACAAGCTAGTCATGTCGAACCGTCTAATTTATTACCGTTTCTTACACATGCACGGCATAGTCACTGCACTACACCTGATGGTAAGCGCAAAGCCGTCCAGACAAGGTATCGAATGGCATCAGCCGGCGGTCCCAAGCCATTCAATACAATTATACCGGCCTGCCGAGACGCTTCTTCAGACTGTATTTAAAATAAATACATAAGTATGTCATTTATAAATACGATATCGAATAATTTAAGAGCACACTTAATTTACCATTTGACAGAACCTTTTATTCCATCCCAATTTATTCACATAAATGAGTCACGACAGATGTTCCAAAACCAATAAGCATATTATCCTCCCAAATATAAAATAATGACCAGTTGAATCTATGAATACGAAATGAAAGCGATGTGACCTATAGAAAGGTCAGCTGGTGACCCTCAATATTTATAAAGGAGAAAGATAATGCGCGCTCTATTGGGCATACAAAGCTGGGAAATAAAACGGATCTCCACTAATGAAGAAGCAATTTAGTTTTTTCTGTTTCATCTGTGTATCGTATGGTTTAGTGGCAGGAGACTGTTAATAATTGGTCCTGTGTTCGATTTTCGGCTCAACTTTGCAAAGCTTTACGGTCATCATTGATGAGAAACTGCCAAGGATTTTTTTCCGTTTCGTTAATAGCTGCGTTAATTACAAATCTTAATTTGTATGGAAACTATCATAAGGAAAACTGTCTAAAAGTATTTCTTACGATATTCCAATTTACAAACAATAGGCGTACGATAATGCGTGAAAAATGTAAAAAAATACACAAAAAAAATTTGACCGCTACAGCCGTACCTAATTTACATAAATCTTCAAGAAGCATTTCGGTCCTAATAATGTCCTCTTTATTTTGCTCCATTGAGGCTAAATAGCCTAGGTCCCCCATTTGAGCTTTTATTTCCTAAAATAGAGCCACATTTTCGCGACATTACCCCTTGAGTTGGAATCATTGATGAAATTCGTCCTCGTTCAAAACAGATGAATGGCCTTCCTTTATAAATGTCTAGGAAATAAATCGGTTGCGTTTTGGTTCAGGCAATGTTAGAAATATTTGTCGATGGAAATCTTTTTACTTAGCACAGTTAGGGAAGGAAACGAAAAGTGTCGAGCTAATTGAATTACTTATTTCGACAATTACTATCCCGATAGCTACGATTTTTTATCTCCCCTTTTCTTAAACTTCAGGATGTCCACTGTTGAACATAGGCCTTCCATAAGGATCTCCACATCGACCTGATTTTTACACGCTTTATATTAGCTTCACTTGTATGTTTGTTTGTATGTTTGTAACCGACTCCTTAAGACGCGATTTTGACCCACTTTAAACGGACAGATTTCATTCAAATTTTGCACACCTGTCAAAGACCGATGACAATACAATAATTCGATTAAAATATATTATTATCCTGATTAGATTCGCCAGGATTAATTATTTTTATAATTGATGACCATTGCCACTGACCACTAGATGGGGTGATAACGTCAATAATGAATGTTTGCACTATTCATCGCTAGATGGCGTTAACATTGTATGCTTCAAGTGTCAAATGTAACTACTGACCAACAGATGGCGTTATGTTACTAAAACGTAGAAAATAAATAATAGTTTAAAAAAACTAAAAAACACGCTTTATATAGAAAACCCAACTAAAAAATAAAAAATAAATTTTAAAAAATTTGAATTAAGAATATTGTATATAAGAAAAAAATATTTTTATTGTAAAAAAAGCGTGGGGTGCTTTTTAAGATATTATCAAAATGATAATCCTTCTACGTATATCTGTCGATAAAATAATTATATCTATTGAAAACATGCACCCCACGCTTTTTTTACAATAAAAAATATTTTTTTCTTATATACAATATTCTTAATTCAAATTTTTAAAAATTTATTTTCTATTTTTTAGTTGGGTTTTCTATATAAAGCGTGTTTTTTAGTTTTTTTAAACTATTATTTATATTGGTATAAAATTGTGTCTACTATACATTTAATAACTTGATGGTGGAATATGATAAATTAAGTATCGACCAGCATGAAAACATATGAAGCCAGTCGACACAAAATATGTCGAGCTGTTAAAATACAAATAGACATGAACGCGAACCAAGGATGGGTGATAAAATTAAAATACACGCAAATATTAATATCTTCGGCAGCTTTTAACTGATTTTAGTGATTTCTTTTTCATTAGAAAGAACGTATTGACAGGTTGATCCCAGGAATACAACATGAACATATTTAACACTTTAAGCGCCACATCAGCCATCCGTGGCTGACACTAGACTTTCCGTTTAGGCCGCGTCAGTCATTGGTGGCTGACACTAGACTTTCCTTTAGGCCACGTCAGCCATCGGTGGCTGACACTAGACTTTACTTTAGGCCGCATCAGCCATCAGTGGCTGACACTAGACTTTCCTTTCAGACCGTGTCACCCATCGCTGGCTGACAGCGTGTAACTTGAGAACTATAAAATATAAACTATTTTATGGAATTAAAGAAAATTTTCTTAATTTGGTATCATTAAAATATTAGTCATTTTTGTCTGCACAGAGCCAAGAACTGTAATGAACTGATTTGACGCGTAACGTGTTGAATGAATGTCCATAGGTATCACTTTTCAAGCGTAAATGATCTTCTACTGCGATTGGAAACACCGGCCCTACAGTACCAACGCGTAGAAGCGGCGCGCGTGGCCTAAACAGGATTGTCTTAGAAATATGCGTGGCGTTCAACGTGTTAAATTAATATAAGGCACAGGTCCTATATACTTGGTACTTGGTGGCTCGCCTTCAATATGTAACGCATATATTTTTATTTATTGGCTTGCCAAGTCATTAAGCAAATAAATAAACATGCACAAGTACAATGAAATATTTTTTTTTGCTATGGTATTTATTATTTTTTTGTTTCTAGTGGTGTTTTTGTTTAAGTGGTTTTTTTAGTTTAAAACCTGTATTGTACTGTATCAGCCCATATACGTCCCACTGCTGGGCATCTACAATCGAGAGTACGGTTAACAGTGGTTAGGCCATATAGTCCACCACGCTGGCCTAATGCGGGTTGGCGGACTTTATACAATTGTACTTTTTTATGTATGTGATTCTCTTTCTACCTGACTAGAGAGAAAAAAATTGCTAATAGAGTCAAACAGTAGATCGGGACTGGAAAATATGGCAGATGCGAGTTTAAAATTAATAAGTGATTGGGGCCATCGAAATCGCTTAAATTTTGCACCACATAAAACGTTCCAATTGCTTTTAAAAGGAAGTTTAAAATCATCGCCGCGAATTAAATTTAATAATATCACTGTTAAGAAAAAAGATTCGGTTTGTTATCTTGGATTAATTTTGGAAAGGAATTTTTCCTTTCTTGAACATATTAAAAACGTCGGGGAAAAGTCGAAAAGGAACTTTTTTGCTTTGACAAGAATATCAAAATCAACGTGGGGGCTATCATTCAATACACTAAAAACCATCTATGGAGCAACTTACTTAGGATGTATTTGTTATGGATCTCCCGTATGGGCTGATAGGGCTACTATCGGTGCTGTGCGAAGAAAACTGCTCCAGAGCCAACGTCTGGCGTTGATATTCTTGTGTAAGGCATATAGAACTGTTAGTACGGAAGCTTTGCCTGTCCTGGCGGGTGTACTTCCAGTCGACCTGGAGGTGCAACGTCGCGCCGCCATGTATTACTCTACTAGGGAGAATATGGATAAAAGATTTTTAACCGCACGTGAACTTTTAAAAGTTGAAAGATTATTTAAACCGCTTTCAGTGGTATATAGCGAACTATTAGATGAATGGCAAAATAGATGGGAAATATCTTTGAAGGGACGGCATTTATACCAATTTTTTCCTTGCGTGCGTGATCATTTGACAAAGACTTGGCTAGATGTCGATTATTGCGTATCACAGTTCCTCACGGGCCATGGTAACTTTAAGTCTAAACTACATTCTTTTAAGCTTGTCGAATCGCCTGCGTGCCCGTGTTCAACATCTAATTGCGAATATGAACAATCCGCGCATCATATACTTTGGGAGTGTAGTCTTTGGCAGGATGAGCGTAAAACCATGCTGGATAGTATGCAAATAACATCTGGAGTTGTATACTACATGGACCTTGTAGAGACTAGGAAGAACTTCCGTGCTTTCCGGCGTTTTTGCCATACATATTACTGGAATCAAGTATAAAAGCTCACATAAATAGGTCCCATTTTAAGGTAACAATAATTTGATCCGTGGTGCTTTACGGCTGGCTTCTCCGGCCGTAAAAGTCTTTTTGCGAGGTTATTTGCCTCTTTAGTTCATTGTTTTGTCACCCGCTTTGCACGGAGGGAAGTGGACAATAATTTATTTCCAACTCCTCCTATTAATTTAACTTTCTGATTAATTTCGTTGCGGGTTAAAGACAAGTTAGACATTCCCGGAGATTCGCCGAGCTTCAATGCTCGGTGTCATTACATTGCGTGCCACTGTTGATCCTGGCTTACAGGAGTTGCAGTGGTGGGTGTGAGGGCGGGACAGTCTCCTACCTGACTAGAGAGAATATAGAAAATGTATCGTACACACGGTTCTTCCAATAAGTCATTACTTAGCACAAAAAGGGGTCACTACACACAATTTCCCGCAGATGTGACATGCTACCAATTACGGCCCAGCACTTAAGCCCTTCACTTGTGAAAAAGAAAAAAATACACGGCCGACCCTTGTTGATTTTTGGCATTTTAAAAAGACTAACGACCCACATCCGTGCAGAAATTCACGATCAGGTCAAAGTTCTGAGTGAAACCGATTTGTTATTCCGTTTCTCTGGAAAATATCACACCCATTATTTAGACAAGATAATTTATTTTCGAAGCGTGGATTTCATCCGGCAAAAACTCCGAAGAGCGATTTGTCAAGGATACTTTTGGAACTGTTTATTGGATTCGATTAGGGTCACGGCGTTAAATATGTTTGAGCCCTTGTTTACTTGAGTTTTAAGCTCTGATTAATGTAGTTTTCGGAAAGAAATTGTTTTGCCTTCAATAAGTTTTGAATGTTTAACTTAGATTTTCAATTCCTATTGAATGAACTAGAACGGATGATTCTCATAAATTTCTATTTAATGGAATATAAGTGATCAAAAATTACACATTATTTTATTTAGAAGGTTTCTGCATACCTAGTTAGTACGTAATATAACACTGAAGAAATTGAAGAAATATCTAATTTATAATTAAAATAAACTTTGTACTCTCTAGATTTATAAATTCCATAACCAAAGAAATTTAATCTATCTACCAGACTTGGTGGTATTTTTACTATCACTTTTACAATTGACCCACCAAAAATACTAAGAATTGGTAAAGTTCGTCTAAAAGCCTTGAATCTTAATTAGTCTCACATAAAAATTATAACTAAGAATATATGCGTATATAAGGCAATACGCAATCAAAGAATAATAGTTCTAACCTTTCAAATTCTATTCATAATTTTATTGCAGACTTGGCTGCTAGCTGGTTAATAAAAAAACAATATATCATATTATACAACAGGATATTTAAGAAAAAAAAATAAACTATTTTATTTATCACAGACACAGGAAAAAAAAATTTACACGTGAAGTAAAATTGGATTGAAACTAAACTACCTACTATAAATTACTAATACTATACTATTAATACTATTTAATGAAATACTACCTATATATGAAAATCATCTATGGTTTTTCGCATAGTTCTGAGTATAGTTTTAAGTTTCTTTTATCTTAGTAATACCTGATTTACGAAATCACAGCCCCATTTAACGGAGGAGCCACCCAAAGCCCTGAACAAATACTTGTGGATCTCAGAAACATTTGTAACGGGGCGGGGATAGAAACCGCGTACTTCCTTTTCACTAACGTCTTAACTAACTGCAATGAAGACTGTTATTTAAACCAATAAACGGGTCAGCATAGTTATAAAGTGACAAAGGCCTGCAAAAATATAGATAATTACAAAAATAAAACAAAAAAATTGCAATCGCCCCTTAACCAACTTCGTCTTGTAGACTGTTCTGGAAAGTCCTTAATATTTTGCAAGAGACAAATGTTGCTAATTACTTAGTATATTTAAATCTCATTGTCATAAATATGTTTATGGATAGGGTGAAGAACTCGTTAAATGTTTCGACGTAACTGGTGCGATACGCCAGTGGAGCGTTGCGTAAACATCGTAACGTAACGATTTTGATAATGCCTGTTTTATATCAGAAAATGAAGTAAAAAAAGAAATAGATAAACAATTTTTATCAATATTTATATTCAAATCTATGAATACATTAATTTAATTTATGTTATCATTTTTCTTTCGGCGTACTTACTTCGGCGTATTTATTGTCAGACAGCCTTAAATACCTTTATATAGTCCAGATTATAAAATAAAACCTTTCTATCTAACTCCACTGAATTTTCGTTTCTAGTCCACAGTTACTCAACTAGACTAAACGAAAAACCGCAAGCCGAATTCTAGCTGCTGATAGAGATAACAAGCGCTAACCTTTTAATTAGGTTAAACGTGTTTTCCTTGCATTTAGTCACAATTTAATGCTTCGCTAGTCGCTAAGGTAAGCAACTATGATTTTTTTGGGAAGGAAATATTTAGCATATAATTGGTGTTTTGAATTATGTTAATTAGTTTAGTTTTATAATTAGCCATTAGTCGTTTGTCATTTGGTATATACCGGGTATCTCAAGACTGCTACCGAAAACGAAGCCGAGTTAATAACTACAAACACAGTGCAACTAAAAATTACGCAACGAAACGCGACAATATTTTTATGATTGTTTAGAGTCCTTATAAATAAAAGGGTATACAGTATTATTTTAGGAAAAAATGTATTTACCACCCAAATATGACCAGAGGAAAAATAAAAATAAAAAAAAACCGTTTTTTTGCAACTTTTTCTGTTGCATTGTGTCTGAAGTCACTAAAACTAGTACTCGGCTTCGTTTTCGGTAGCAGTCTTGATATACCCGGTATGTATATATTATTTTTTTAGAGCTACAGAATTATTAAAGTTGATCATCACATGTTTTTATACATTAAATATTTTTGCAAATAGTTTAATCAAGACGATTAAATATGTGCATTCTGCAATCTGTAGATACTCTCAATATCTCTTTAATAGTGTCTTAAGTGTCCAAATTTTCAAGAGTTTATGTTAAAAAATCACAACCATGTTTTGCTTTCATAATAAATTACATATGAAGTCCAGTCTATGACGTTTTAACTTATTACTGAGCGCACAGACAGCGCTTTTAAAGTTTATTTTCAAATCGTTTTAATTCTTGCCGAATTCGGACTAATAGGAAATCTAGCGGAATAACTATATATTTCCAAGAACAGAACGCAACTAATACATTTTATAGAATTTCATACAACATTTCACAACCCTGTTCTACGTTTATTATTAACGCGAATTATCTGCGACTGAGTGAATCTACTGTCCACTCTTTGACGTTTCAATCTAATGCCGAGTGCATACTCAACGCTTTTCAAGTTTATTTTCAAATCGTTTCCAACTCGTGCCTCGTAATTGGGACTAATGGAGTCCAGCGGGCTAATTAATTGTATATCTGTTTGTTCAGGTTTCGAGATAGTAATGTACTCTATGGCATATTTACTTAGCTTATGTGTTTAAATGTATGTTTGCTTTACTTTGGAGTGCTGAGTAAACTGATCTTAAAAGGTAACTTTAAATTAAATAAATAAATATAGCCAACAGTCGCCAACAGTTCGTGCAGTAAAATACGTTAAAACGTATATTATATAATAAATGATGTAGGTATCATTACAAGGGGCGTTTTACTTCCAATTTACTGAAATATATCAGCCCATATAAGTCCTACTGCAAGTCACAAGTCTCTTCTACAACCTAGAGTACGATTGAGAGTGGTTAGGTTATGCAGTCCACCACGTTGTCCTAATGTGGGTTGGGGGACTTTACATACCCGTCCCGTATATAACACTACTTACTTTTATTAGTATTAATATACCATGCATACATACGGACGAGATAGCTTTACTGTTGTAATTTTTTGGTCATTGAATTTACTGGAGGTTTTGCTTTTGCTTGTTTGCTAAAACTACCAATTTTAATTCAGTACCTCTGCCTCGGTGGCGTAATTGTACTAAGTTACGCATGCAAAGCTGAGGTCTCGGGTTCGAATCCCGAGTCGGGCAAAGTGATATTGGATTTTTCCATTCATTATCAGCCCGGAGTCAGGAATTTGTGCCCGATATGGCGATAGACTCGTTACCTATCACATCGTGGGACGGAACGTACAAGGCGAAATGTAGGTGTCCAGGCATCTCTGCCTACCCCTTCTGGGAAAAAGGCGTGAGTTTATGTACATATGTATGTTAATTCAGTAAATGAATACAAATTTTGACAGCCTCCGTGGCGTAGTTGGTTGGACGACGTCTTCGAAACGATAGACCATGGATTCCATTCCTGCACAGAGATAAATGTTTGTGTGAATCACAAGTATTAATTTCGGGTCTGGGTGTTTGTGAAAACGAAAAGTCTCTCGTCGTTCCTGATACCCACGACACAAGATTCAATCTTAGTGTGAATTCAGGACTATGTAGGTGACTGTTGGGTGTATGTATAAATTTCCAAATGGATTGAAGAAAGGCAGGCGCGTGACTTATTAAAATTATAACCCAAATAATTTTGCAACATGAATAAAATGACAATTTATGTCAATTCTGTTTATTTGTGGGATAAAGGCAAATAGAAAAAAAGAAACAATAATAAAAATAAAATCCTTAAGATTCTTTACTTACCAAGAAAATAACTATATTATAAAAGAGCTGAACCTTTTCAACATACCGATAGTTATAATAAAAAATAACTCAGGTAATGCCACGGGTCTATTTTCATAAAATATTACACCCCAAACAATTTACCCGGAAAACCCTTGAAAAGGCCAAAAGCCCAGAATTACTAAATACTTGAACGTTCCGCCTACACGTGAGATTACATAAAGGTTTAGTTACACGCGTGACGAGGTAGATTGCGAATATCCGGAGCAAGCTTTGACTTGATCTCAGTACAAGACACATATTAAAACCATATACAATGTATTGAGCAATGTCAATAATTATTTTAATTGATGTCTTGTTGGAGAAGTACATACTTGCATTCGCGCTGCGTCACCTTTGTTTTGTGTTTGTGTCTTTGTGCCACCTTCAAGACCGATATTCGGCACACTGATCATAAATCAATAAAATTAATCACAAATAATTTCACACTGAGAACTATCAGGTGGGGAATTCAAAGATTTGTAATCTCATAGTACTCACAGCGGTGTCACTCCAAAACAACCAAAATTTATATCCGCATGTAAAATTGGCGGTTGATTTATCGCTGGCACACGCAGCCGCGTTTGTAATTCAGCACGTTTAGATTTCGCTGCATCATCGCACCCGCCAGTTAATATTCAACATTGATTTCCGCCGCTTTCACCATTTGATTTTTTTTAAGGCGTTCAGGAGGTATCTCCTTAAAATTATATTTGTATTCACGGCATGGTAGGCAAAGATGCCACCTTTTATTGTAGTGCTCAGTTTTCCGAGCTCATTTTCATCACCAGGTATGATGGTAACCAAGGCAATTGCTAATAAAAGCTAGAACTTCGACGTTTATAGCTCATATCATTGTGTATACAAGAGATACACTTTTCGCCTAAAATCTCATCTAGTAAATGCACTTTAATATTAATACTCTTTCTACAACTATTTTACGATAGCGGTCCGGCCCGGCTTCGTCCGGCTACAAGTACAAAACACAACACACAGTCAGAAATATATGTCACGTAATAACAAGTTTATACGTGTATATAAAAATACTGTTTCTCCCATCCCGTGCCGTTACATCCTGTCCTGTACCGTAGTGACCCGTCTGAGGTTTCATTTTTCATCCACTCTAGTTTAAAAGAGTAACAAATATGTTTAGATTTCTTGCATATCCCATAGGAACACTACATTTCTAGTCTAACTACCTCTTTATACAATTTCATCCAAAGTGATCCAGCCGTTTTTGCGTGAAGAGATAACAAACGCACAAATTATCGCATTTATAATATAAAGCGCACTACAGACCGAAGAAACCGTCCCGCGTGCACATGTTGACAACTTTTCAACAAGTCGGCGGCTTCACACATTGCAAGGCAAGAAAAAATGTTAGTGACATGTCGCCGGCTCGACATGACATATAATATTCTATGACATTGTTGACTGTCACCGGGCAACTGAGCAGAGCATCCCCTAACATGGTGGCGGGCAACACAAGCGAGTTTGTCGCCGACATCATTCTATCCTTATAGGCCGGGCTGTAACAGAGGGCTATGTCGCCGGGCCGGCGGCTTTGGTGTCTATTACGCTTAATATTTATCAGAAGAAAATTATTGATAAACAAAAACGAATTGAGACTCAGCCGGAACATATTATAACACTAAATGACGCAGCGCAGCGCCTACATTTCTGACTTTGTTTTTTTATGTTTACGTTTATTCGTCACATCGTGATCTTTTAATTATAATGTTTTTTTTTTTACTATATAACACCCAAATTTACTAAAAATAAATATGATAGATCGCTTTTGTAAACGTCATTCATTTTGTTAATTATCCACGAATAAACAAGTTTTACAAAACATTTCGGGCTTATTTCCACAAAATACGACTCACAAGTGTCTGATCAGCAGACACTAAGTGATCTTTATTTAGACAACTTTTCACTCGAAAACAGCCCTTAACGGCATCGCCTCTCACGAGATAATCCCTGAAAATAACTTGAATATTTCTTTAAATTTTTGACATGGCAAACCTTTCTGAATCCTGAACCTGAATCGTACTTTCGATTGTAGAGTAGGCCCGTGCCCTGCAGTGGGACGTATATGGGCTGATACAGATACAGATAGAAACCTTTCCTTTGTATATGGCGGTTAACAATTTACGCTGGTATTTGACGTACACGACGTTGGTGTTTAGTGCGCTTTAGTAACCATATAATAATAATAGACTTTATTTAACAATCTTACAAACTATAACAATAAAAGTAAATGATTAGACACCGGTATAATAGCGTAATACTGAGTATATCAAGACTGCTACTGAAATCGAAGCCGGGTGGTAGTTTAAGCGACTTCAGACACAATGCAACACAAAATGATGGAAAATAAATGACATTTTTTTTATATGGTCGTATGTGCGGTGTATATCCTTTTATTTACAAAGGCTCTAAGGTATAAAAGAGTTTAAACTATTATTTTAGCAAAAACTATGGATTTACCACCCAGAAATTACCATATTTAATAATTTTTAGTTGCATTGTGTTTGTAGTCACTTAAACTACCATCCGGCTTCATTTTCGGTAGCAGTCTTGATCTCAAGACTGCTATCTGCTGGGTATTTACCCAGTATAAATTAGAAACTTAATTACAAATTTTCTACCAGTTGATTCTAAGATAATAGAAGCATATTTGTAAAGTGCGAGTGGGGTGAACGGTGCGGTACATGATTATAAATAAATGAGGACGCACCCCCGGGTGGTGCGTCATTAAACCCTCTTGTCGGGCTTAACTCTACCGATCTACAGGAAATGTAGCGTCACAGGTAGAGATGAGAGACTGTTAGGCGCTGTATTTGTATCGACTTTACCTTCATATATAAATATAGGGATATTTATGTGCTGTTGTTGTTTTTTTTTTTACCTCTATGTACAGATTTTTTGTTGTCATTTGAAACTGAACTAATTAACGATGCAAAAGATCTTGTAGAAGACTATTTGAAGAAATATTTTTTTCATATCGCAAATTTATTTAAAAGTTAAATTACATTATTATCAATAATGGGGACCTCAATTTATCGTAGGATTCTGGCTTCGACTATAATGTAAAAAAGTTTATTTGGTATAAAACAAAGTTACATTAAATACAAAAAAGATAGTTGAACTAAATTAATTCTGCACAAAATACATACAATTTAAGTTTGTGTGCATGACATCAATTTACAAATAATATTTTGTTTATAAACACTGAAGTTTGTTTAGTTGTACGGCCAATTGCAAACAATACACCGGTAACAAAAATAAGAGTAAAACAGACAATACAATACAAACAAAGATGTAGGATAAATATGGTTATTCAAATAAATAGCAAA
Source organism: Hyles lineata (assembly GCA_030180105.1). Taxonomy (NCBI): domain Eukaryota; kingdom Metazoa; phylum Arthropoda; class Insecta; order Lepidoptera; family Sphingidae; genus Hyles; species Hyles lineata. The sequence continues at coordinate 812,981 of JARJEE010000030.1, forward strand.
CGTTGGAAAGTCTCCCATATATAAAGGCCGACTGGGTAGGTACCAACGCAATGTCTATTTCTTCCGCTAAGCAGCAGTGTAAATGCAATTTTGTACTCCGGATTGAACGACATTGTAGCCAGCGTAACTACTGGACATAATGAAACACAACATCATGTGAGATTGCTGGATGCTCCCATTCCTATTCCTAACCTTTTATTTTTCCGCACTTCTTCCGAATGGATGGCCTGGCAACACATCCATGAGCCAAGCGTTGTTGATATTCATGGGCAGTAGTGATCACTTACCATCAGGTGACCTGTCTGCTCGTTTGCGGGATCTATTGTATACAAAAACCACTAAACTAAATTCCCAATCTCAACTGAATCCATCACTCCTAATCACCCCAACACCAACCATACATCACGATTTTTAATTGCAAATGTAATTTATTGTATCCCCTCGTGGGCTATACACGTCTACAATGCCGAGTTTAAACCCATGTAAATAGGTCGGAAAACTCGACGGAAAAACACCGGCTTGGACGGACGATGGGGAAATTAATCAAATATTGACATTGTTATAAAGGCGAGGCGATTGGATACTGGGTTCAGTGATGCACTCAGTATGGGAGGTATTATTTTGAAAATTAGGTTATACATGAAGCGGAATTGATTTAAAATATTGCACATTAACAACATGTGTAAATAAAAAAACTGTCACTCTTACAATCCTAATCTCACAGTACGATACCAAGACTTATATGGGTAGCATAAAATAACTTAATCCGTATTAAAATATAAGAGAAAATACGACAGACTTTTGGTCTCACAATGCTCAAACCCGAAACAAATATTCTTAGAACAGGCGTAGATTTGTCTCAGTTCATAGATCGAACCCATAGCCTATTTATTCACGACTAGCTCTGAACTAATTGAGGCTGTCAAATGTGCCTTTGTCTTTTTAATAAGTATCTACATACTTTATTCAAGATGTACCGTAGTTTACTATTTACATGACTCATGACTCATGAGATACGGTTAATGTATTGCGCGCACTTAATAGTAAATAGCATGTCGATTCAGATAGATTGTCCCATTTGTTCATCGAGCGAGCACTTGTTTGCTCCTGTGAATATTTTATGTTTAATTATTGTAATCTCTTGGTTGTAATAAGTAGCTCTATAATAATGTAATATTTAGGAGATATTAACAGAAAATAGGTGTTAAATAATTAATGGTTTTTGATTGTCGAATAGAAAATTATGTACTACCGAGAAATTGTTCTTATTTAGCTCCTGATTATAATTGAAATACAACTTCTATAATTTATCAATTATATCAGGCACATACTTTGGAGTAAATATTATAATTAGACTGTAGTTAAACCATAAAATACTCCAAATTATTTTCGAGAAAATTGTAAGGGAGGTCTAAACGGCCAATCCTTATTCCATCCCTGTCACAAATCCTATTTTACAAGTCAATATTTTGTCTCCAGCGCTGGTTTTCAATCGAAGACTTTCGGGAGTCGTTTGCTTTTGCCAATGTATAACCAATAGATTTTGTGAACGTCACAATTTTTGATTCAGATATATGAACGTTCTTTTCAGATATTAAAAGAAATTAGGAGCATCAACTTGACTTCATTATATTTATTTATATTCTTTGATTCTGAATTATAAATTTTCTTTTCACTAGCTGTTCTGGTTTTATTCGTGTCGCATTATATTTTTCTGATTTTGTATCTTAGTAAATGTTGATTAGCATTTTATCGTAAATATAAGTTGGGATAAGATGATATTTACCCACTTCTCAAGTTATAACTGCTATCAACACAAACCTTCCCAAAAAGAATAAAGAGCATACTCTTTCAAAATAGTAATTTTTCATTATGTTTCCAGTATAATACTCATTTCACACTTTACCCAAAGGATACAACATTACAGCGAAACCTCATTTCTTCTTAACCCTAACTTAAAACTTGTACGGATACATTTCTTTCATAAAACTTTAAGCAGGAATAGTCACTTGCAAACTCCAGTTTACATTTTTATCAGCGTCCTGATAATACAAACTTTGAGGAAAAAACCTTGGACTTTTCCGGAAAATAATTCGCGAAATTAAGACGAGAGAGTTAAAGTTTTATCCAGTTTCTTTTGGACAGTTTAGGAATAATTATAAAGTTGTGCTGCCTTCTTATAACTGTCCTTGCGTATTTTCAGTGTGATTAGGAGTTCTTAAGAATTATACCATTATTTGGAATTTTGAAGTCATTTTTTATTACTATAAATGGCGAGACGACCATGCCATACGCCTGATGGTATACGATACGATCGCTTATGGGCAATAGCTATGGTTGCTATGCCACTGCGCTCGCCATCCTAAGACAGATGTTAAGTCTCAATATGTCCAGTAGTTATTCTGGCTACAATGTCCTTCAAACTGGAAGACAACATTGCGTTTATACTACTGTTAGATAGGAGAAATAGTCATTGCGGTGGTACCTATTCAGGCGGTCTCTCACATATTGACAGACCCACCGACAGTCAAGCAAATTTTTATAATATATACAATTTTTTATAATTTAGATCTGGTAAATTAAATCAGTATCAGTATCAGCCCATATACGTCCCACTGCAGGGCACGGGCCTACTCTACAATCGAAAGTACGATTGAGAGTGGTTAGGCCATATAGTCCACCACGCTGGCCTAGTGCGGGTTGGCGGACTTACATACCATATAAATTCTCATGAACCGCTATGGTATGCAGGTTTCCTCACGATGTTTTCCTTCACCGTTTTAGTGCGTGGTGATTGACTATCAATACACACATGACTCCGAAAAGTCAGAGGTGTCAAATTAAATCAAATCTTATTAATTTAATGCGTAAAATATAAATTATAATTCGCTACAAAATTGGTTGTTAAATGTAAATTGACACTATTTGTTTAAATTATACTTTTGCACATCCTAATCATTCGACAGGCTAAAAGATGTGCGGTCTTCTTAGAATATATACTGCATTTCTTACATCTCAATTCATCTTAAAATGGTTAGGCCATATAGTCCACCACGCTGGCCTAGTGCGGGTTGGTGGACCTACATACCATAGAAATTCTTATAAATTGCTATGATATGCAGGTTTCCTCACGATGATTCCCTTCACCGTTTTATCATACCATCAATACACACATGACTCCGAAAAGTCAGAGGTGTTCCCTGGGATTCGAACCCGCGACCACCATGAACATATTGGTGCCGCGTCTAGGCCGTTTACCAACAGGCCACCACGCACATATATAATGCTATAACTGGAATAAACTAATCAAATCAAATTAATTTAAACGCCATTACAGTGGTCTTTAATTAAATTACAAATCAAACTTGATTGCAAACACGGTGCAAGTTAAATTTGTCTGTCAAAACTACATCCCACTTATATGTTGGCTGCAGCTGAAATGTTTGGATTTCATCCAAATTGCCGTGATGAAGACAGACTGAATAGGCTATAAATATTATATTCACGGAATTATTATGCAAATTATATTCTGAGGGTGAAATATTGGATTAAGGATATGTAAAAAATAAAGGGGAAGGTGTGAGACTAGTAAAATGGCATGGAAAATAGTGTCAACGTGAAGCCTAAGTTTGCTATTTTTAAGTTCTTTGGTTTGTTTAGGATCGATTTTTCTAATAATAGAAAAAAATAATTTCTCGTTAAAGAACGAAATACAAAAACTGAAGCAAAATACAACAAAAGACAAAGAGAGTTTGGGAGTAATAAAATAGCATCATAGATAATAAATATCCAGTGGAAAAATTAAAAACAAAATTGCGAAAAACAGCTGCTGAATCGAGTCTATGAAGCAATATTTCCTATTCGCAGTCACACGTCACGATAAATAAACACGAGCCACCCCGACGCCACCCTTATTTGTTTTCGCACCCCGCCCAGTGTAATCTTTATTTTAGAAGCAACGTCTGACGTTTTAGATACGGTAAACATCTGATATTTAATGGAACAGTGAAGGAAAAACTTGTAAGAAAATCTCAAACGATAAGATCTCAACAACATTTTGGCCTAAGCCTTATCAACCGAACTCTCAGTGATGGAGAAGGATTGTGCTCATCAATTATGAGCTGATACAGTACATCTTATATCTGATGCGAAATCACAATATACGTGGAAAATAGGCTTAATATCATTTGCTTCAAACTTATTTACTCCAATATGTCGTTTGTACGACAGACCTATAATTTAGTGAGATCATGGTTCAAGTATTTTGATTAAACTTAAATGTGTATTCAACCCTAGTTTAAGTGATTTAGGACTCTCAATGGTTTGGGTTTCAATTTAAAATTTATATGAAACCGTATTAAAGTACCTACGCCTACTATATCACTTAGATATTATTGTTCTGTTTTTGGTACTATCGCAAAGCCAATTAGTACCAAAGTCCACCCTACAGTATAGAATACCATACATACATACATAAACTCACGCCTTTTTCCAGATAAGCAAGACAGAGGTGCTGGTAGCAACCAATATACCGATGTTTCACCTTGTGCGTCCTTTATATCATTAGTAATACATATAAAATAATAATATTATTTGTATTAGAAATTCTTATGGTTATTATAATTTCTAACCTGAGTTTATTGCGTTCGCTTTCGCGCCTTAATGCCTGAACAAAATAAATAGGGAAGTGTGGTACCTTGTACCAAACAATTGATAACAAAAGAAACTCTATTTCCCCATTTATAGGGATCTGCACAAATGTGATAAAAATGTCTATCCCCAGCTATCATAATCACATAACTGAATCCCCAGATTGGCCCAGATTTATGTAGCTCCCAAGCTACATCAAGGATAACACCAATCACACTCAGACAATCAATACGCAATAAAGGGAATTCCGAATCACCCGATTGATAACCCTCGCGCGTATTACAAGGCAGTAAAGCATAAAGCAATCTTGTAAATATTGGCCGGTGGTTATTGTGGCTCCCTCGACATTTTTACAACTGTTTTATTATCTCTTTTATGAGTTGAGGGACTAAGTGACCGAATATGCTTCGGCTGATACGGTTAAACTAAGGTGATATTGTCATATAATCGATTCTGATCGTAAAATACGAATCAATGCTGAAACTGTAATAAATGATACATAAATAAATCCAACAGTCAAATACATAGTCCTGAGCTCACACTAAGATCATGTCTCATGTTGGGGTTATAAGGAATTATGAGAGACTTTTCCAGAGACCCAGACCCGCAACAAATATCTCTGGTGTACACAATTATTTCTTTCGGTACAGGGTCGAACCCGTGGCCTCCCAATTCAAATCAACTGCGCCACGGAGGTTTTCATAAAAGTCCTTAGCTGTAATTGTGGAAAAACAACTCTCTGGTTGCGAACCCGCGGCGTAAGCAAGCGCGACAATGACCGTTAAAAGTGAAGAACATTTTATGTAATTTATTAATTTATATATTTTTATACACATTTTGTATACGTGGATTTAATGCTCAAGGAATTATCCGCCAATTGTAAATGCATGCGGGCAAAACAGGGACTAATGTATAATAATAATAGAGCCCATATCCGGCGCTCCGCAAGACAGGACTCCTTTATACCTGAAAACCTTCCATATTGTTCTATTGTTAATAATATGGCTAGAATTTCTATGACAAGAACAGATTACAGTCCTCTATACTAAAGACTATATCTATAGTATCTTAGTTTGCAAAATTAAACTTAACAGTCTCTTTGGTACAATAATGTTAGTCTGGGGTCAAGGGTTCCGGTTTGAAGGGCATTGTAGCCAGAGTAACTACTGGACATGTTGAGACTTAACTTCTTATGTCTTAGGATAGCGAGCGCGGTGGAATGCCAAACATCGTTTTGTAATTTCTTGTGGTTTGGTTTTCCTACTGTGTATGAGTGATCGTATCGCTTACAATCAGGCGAATGGCATGCTCGTCTAAAAAATAAACATAAAGATCTATTTAATTCAATACTTAGAAGTATAAATATACTACTAACAATCTACGGTAACAACTGCGGTCTCTAAATAATCGGTTAAAATCGTTCGCTAACACAATTAAGAAAATGAAACGCTAGCGGTTTGTAGCTATTAGTCTAGTCGCGAGCGCGCGGTAATTATATATTAGTTTCATTACTAACAAGGCTCTGCACTGCCGTGTGCGATATAGTGCTCATTAGTAAATGTAACTATTGTCTATAGCGTATGTTACTATAGGTAGGAAGTGGGGCATCAGGAGTAATAGGCTTTGTTAGATTAGAATGGCTGTATTTATTATAATGTGAAGAAGGAAGTAATGAGATTGAGAGTTAAATGGTACAATGTAATAATTGATATTTTATGTGACTTATAAAAATCGTCGACAGACTATAGCTGTTATAATTTTGCCATACTATAAACAAGAAAATAAGACAAGTTCAAGGCAAAGTTCACAACTTACCAAGATCCGCCTTCCAGCTTCAGCAAGTTTCAGCATTTCACCCAGTCTTCGGCATACTAAATATGGTTAAAATATAATGATATCCCTCCATACATAAGCGTCACGCTTGTATCCCATAGGGGTAGGAAGAGACTCATCTTTCAATAGATCCTAACATATTACTATCGCTTCATTTACTTTCATCAAATTCTTCATACATTCTCGTCGATTCAGGGTTCTTTTAACCTGACCTTTAATGAGGGTATCACCGATTTGGGTGGTGTAGGTTCGGTGAGGTCGACCCTTAGCGAGTATTCCATCCACACTCGCCTTGTAAATTTGCTTGGTTAGTTTCTTTTCATCCATCCTCTACATGACCAAACCATCGTAACATTCCTTTGTCAATTCTTGTTACTACATTTTTTTTTTTTTATTGCTATGAATGGCGAGACGAGCATGCCATTCGCCTGATGGTAAGCGATACGACCGCTCATGAACAGTAGCAAAACCAAACAACACCTTGAATTACAAAGCAATGCTTGGCATTCCACTGAGCTCGCCATCCTGAGACATAAGATGTTAAGTCTCAATATGTCCAGTAGTTACTCTGGCTACAATGCCCTTCAACCCGAAACACAACAGTGCGTTAACACTGCTGTTTGACGGGAGAAATAGACACTGCGGTGGTACCCACCCAGATGGCCTCTCACATATGAGAGACCTACCACCAGTAAATCCTCTTTAACTAATAATAGTCGTTTACCCACACACTTAAAGTAATACTACTAATTGAATCATCAAAGTATAATCTAGTACAATGAATACAAAATGGTGTCGTATTCAATACACACAACATTCGACGCAAATAAATCAGTACTTCACCAATAAATTCGTATACAGCAAATCATTACTTTCCCCCGACGGTGTAATATAAAAGCATAAAATCGACATGGATTCAGGCAATTATGTAAATGGTTTCGTGCCAAAATATGTACAACATACGTACGGAGAATTATCGGAAAATTATTTATATAAATGGCTACGGTACGACATTTTACACATCAAATCACTTTTTCCTATCGCAATGATATGGTATCTCTATTTTTACACGTATATTTGAATAGAAATGCCGAGAATATTAACAGCACTTTATTGAATATCGCCAATTATGAAAAAATAGATACTGGTGACACAGATGGTAGAATTTTCATATTGAAATAAAACTATTATTTACGGATTTTATCGCGGATTTGGTTTAATTTTTTCGACTTCTTGACGATCACTTTACAGTTTTCATGTTCACGGGGTGGCTTTCATATGTGAGACGCCGCCTAGGTAAGTACCACTGCAATGACTATTTTTCCCGCCACACAGTAGTGTAAATTCACTGTTGTGATCCGGTTTGAAGGACAATGTATACAGAGTAGCGAGAGTAGAGAGAGTAGAGTAAAATGTAGTTACTAATAGCTAATTCTTCACAATCACAACCAAGATCAAACGTGTCTCTAATCAATATTTTAATTCAATTTCTAATTTTGAATATAGCGACATCTATTAGCACATGTTGGAACTGTTGTATTCTTGAAACACATCGACCAGAGTAAATTAATTACAAGTCATTGGCCGAGTACTGAGGGGTTTGTTTGTAAACCAACCTGCGGCGTCAAAGGGCTCAGGTCTAGTAATTACGAGGCTGAGATGTTAATTAAATGCTGTTCATGATGCCGTATTGGTCTTTTGATAGGGGTTTAGATTTTGAAAGGTATCGTTTTCAGGTGTAAGGTAAATTAGATATAGAATGGGATTAATAGTTAGAATTTGTCAGTAAAGTGCACTTGATTATGTGATTTGATGTGACCGTAACAGTTGGCTAAGTGTGTGGTGGCCTATTGGTAAACGGACCAGACGCGGCTACTAAAATGTTTACGGTGGTCGCCGTTTCGAATCCCAGGGCACACCTCTGACTTTTCGGAGTCATGTGTGTATTGATAATCAATCACCATTTAATATAACGGTGAAGGAAAACATTGTGAGGTAACCTGCAAACCATTGTGATTTATTAGAATTTCTATGGTATGTAAAGTCCGCCAATCCGCACTGGGCATGCGTAATGGACAACATGGCCTGACCACTTTCAATCGTACTCTCCATTATAGAGGAGGCCCGTGCCCTACAGTGGAATATATATGAGCTGACACAGATACAACAGTTGGCTAAAATCACGTTATCAGGAGGCGTAGAATGCCGGTATATTATGTGTTTTGATTGGATAAATTTTAATGAAATTAGTTTTAAATGTTTGCAAGTGGCTGGCATTCAAAAATAGAGACCTTGTACTTTCCCAAGTTACGTGTTTAATTGAATTTACCTATTGCCAACATTAATAGTAAAAGAAAAATCTTGAGAAAATCTGCATAAGTTGGCGATGAAATAAATATTAAGAAACTCTAACCATACAATCTCTTGGATCCCTCTCGATTTCGCAGCTTACATAATTCATCTCAGGTTACACAATTTCAAATCACAATAAATTACACAAAAACTATTTCCAAGATCAGTTACAGTAGAAGGCAAGCGTGAGCTAACTATTCAGGCCACGTCCGACCTCTGTCGCAGCCGGCGCCCTTGTATCGGTTTACATAACTCGCACATTTGTTCTAGTCGATCTGAACGCTGAATAATAATCAGCCCATTATAAACATGTATTATCTAGGTGAATAATGCTAGCTTTAGTCTGGGATACGTTTGTATTGGAGTATAATCTTCTAAGTTTATGATTTATGCACGGCTTTGCCCATTGTTAGTGAGGATTTGGATTGTTACATATAATTTTAGACATTGTTAAGATTTAGATTATATATTTGCTTCTTTAACTTTATTATTTTAAACAGAAATACATAATTTACAATATAGCTGCCAACAAACCATAGAGGTTTGTACTACAGCCGACGAGAGATAACAACAGCATCAATACGTAAGAAAAACTAATTTTATATAATAATTTCAAATGGCACTTCATAAATACATTTTGAAATCACCTACAGATTTCAAAATTTGTAATTCAGTAGACCCTTTATACACATAAAACAAAATTAAGTTATTGATTGTTTATAAAGAATGTTTCAATTTATACTTAAAATTAGAAGTTAAAATTTTATCAATCAAGTCGGTAGGCAAATCGTTAACAAGTTGAGGTATAAGGTATTTAGTATTTCGCTCACCATACGCATTGTTTGCACTAAATGTAAAAAGTCCGTTTCGGGCTACAGCCCTTGTCTATGCAGTGTGTTTAATAAAGTTTATTAGAGATGGATTAAAATAATATTAAATTAAAAAATATTTAAGTACCCTACATTCTTGTGAGACCGAAAAGTCTCTCGTAGTTCCTGATACCCACGACACAAGACTCGATCTTAGTGTGGGGTCAGGACTATGTATGTGACTCTATAACTACGACTGATATAAGAAATATAAATAATAAAAAGTATAGCCGCTTATACAAGCTTTAACAAGTTTGGAAATTTATTTTTATTTACTGTTGAAGTTATCTATTTCATGCATAAGATAAATCATATGAATAACATTGAATTCTTTCGTTTGTCAATATCAAAAGTATTCAAGTTTTTTTTTTAATGCAATGAAGGGCGAGAAGAACGTGCCGTCTGCTTGATGGTAAACGAAACGACCGCTCAGCGGTAAAAAAAAATCGTGTATTAATTCATTACACTCCACTGCGCTCGCCATTCTGATCATAAGATGTTAAGTCTCAATATGTCCAGTAGTTACTCTGGCTACAATGTCCTTCAAACCGGAACACAACAGTGAATTTATATACATCTATGTATTCTGTAAAATGTATATCTCTCAATAAGCGAATATGTATAGACGCGGATCGAAGCGCAGCTTCTAATATCACGACAAGTTTGCTCCACAGAGGTAGAGACAGAAAGCAATTAGTCAGCCCTCGGAAGATAATAGAGTCCCCACTTCACGACTCTACAGTCTCTCCTTCATTGCGCTGGTAGAGTCGACTTAACTTGTACTTGATTGGAATACGCTATTATCGAGAGTTGTTAGCGGTTTTAATTAACTACGATGTTTAGTTTAACGAGGTAGAGGTAGGAAAATAATTAACATACGGAGTGTATATTTTCTTTGCTACTCATATATGTATCAGCCCATATAGCTAGCTTAGACAAAGGTATTTATAGCTACAAAAATTACGTGCTGAAAAGAAAATGCGAGTAGAAGACGAATTCCCGCTTTTTGATGCTACTTAAATTAATAGTTTATTATCTCTTTCTTTTACAACAAAAGAAAAGTTGTAAGCGAACTCACGGACTACCTAATTGTTATCTTAAAAGATTCTAGTTCATTATAATATCCTTAAATATTAAACACACATCAACATAATGGTTTCTTAGATTTACGCGAATGTTACACATTGAAATAAAAGTATTATTTACGGATTTTATCGCGGAATTGATTTAATTTTTACATTTTTATCTTCCCGACGTTTCGATCACTTTACAGTTTTCATGGTCACGGGGCGGACTAACATCATATATCAACAACAGAATATTTAAACCCAACGATAAATATTCGTAATCGTGACCTGAAATAAAACTTAAGAAGGAAAAATCGTATAACAAAATTCTACAGAAATTCTAAACAGAACTACAAATTCATATTGTTTAAATTTGAAATACCGAGCTCATTACAGGGCTTTTAACGGCTTCCATCGGGAGGTCTCGTATGCCGCAGCTTATTTCACTCAAGGTTGGATCCTATTTACTTACCTTTTGAGCCTCGAACCGCGGACTTTAAATATGTTTCGCTGAATTGTGAGTGACTCTACGAAATACCAGGTGATATTGGCATATAGTATTTAATTTGAACCAAGTCTTCTTCACTATCAAAGGTAATGTTGTATCTAGTTTGAAAAACTGCCTGGTAGTTTTGTCAGAAAACGCGATTTTAGTTTTCATCTTAATAAGGCTGTATCGGTGCGAGAATTTTTCACCGCTGAGATAAGTTCCGGAACGGAACCGAAGTTCAGCTAAGCGGTAATCATATTCATATCAGTATGGTCTGGACAAAGCGTGAAAATTAAAATAACGATATTTAACAAAAAAATAGTCTCAGATTTTTTCAATTTTTTAATATAATGTTTTTATTATGATATTATTATGGGCTGATGATAATCATGTGGGTGAAATTAAATACCATATTTTAATATCACCCTGTACATATTTTAAAAGTTTATTAGTTTAAAGTCCGCTTAGTCTAGTGGAAATTTAGATTAGAAGGCTTGATGTCCTAAGTTATTACATTTTTTATGTAATCCATTTGAAAATTATTTTATTGTTAGGAATTTCCCGAGACTAGATTTTGGGACCAAAATAGTGAGAGGTTTGAAATGTAATGAAAATAATTTATTGCATCTATTAATATATTCAACAACATTTAGATTCAGTCAGTTTTTGTTCTACCACCCGGTTCGGTAAGCGGTTTTCACTAGAGAAGAACGGGCAAGGCTTTAGAACAACCTTCCATTATAGATTTAGAGGAAAATGTGTCCCTGGAATGTAAATATCACTAGTGTTAATATATGCTTACCCCTTCAAAGATATAGCGTGAGCTTACTTATATGCGTATATTCATCCACATGGTAACCACGAAAACGAAATAAAATTAGCCTACGTATAAAAAATTCCTACACCTAGGCTTGTAATGTCGATTAGGGCCTCTTACGTTCGACACAACTAGCTCCCATACCAAGCATAATGGATTTTTAATGGGAACATAAAGACTTTTTTGTGTACTAGCCTATTTTCGTACTCGATTACATGATGGAAACTAGATGAATAGTTTAAGGGCATCGATACCGTAATTAAGTAGAATACAGCTACTGTAGAATAGAAGAAGTTCTAAAGATATTTAGAACGACCTGTTGAAGACCGCATTTATTCAGGAACCTCTGAAAATTTTCAATTGACTTAATATAATACTAGCGTTAGACCAAATGCGCAATGTATATTTCTCTCCCCAAACAGCAGTGTATATGCACTGTTGTGCTTCCGATTGAAAGACATTGTAGCTAGAGTAATTACTAGACATATTCAGACTTTATATCTTATGTCCCAGGATGGCGAGCGCAGTGGAATGCCAATCATTACTTTGTAATTCAAGGTGTTGTTTGGTTTTCTTACTGTTCATGAGCGGTCGTATCGCTCACCATTAGGCGAACGGCATGCTCGTCTAGCCATTTATTGTCTAGCCAGTTCTTTTTAGACAGCTATAGAGAACGGTTGCGTCGTACTGTTGCTCTAGCTCTTACTCGGGTAAAGTGCTGACGCAGCAATCACGCCGTCGCGACGGGCTGCGGACCGCGATCGCCGCGATGACCCAGATACCATTTCTGCAACGCATGCGAAACATCAACAAAAACAGCTAACAACTGTTAAGGCCAAGCTATATTAATTAGATCAATAAATATGGCCAAACAGAAAAGCACTATCACCATTAAGACTGAAACGGAACAAATGTTGTACCAGCTGTACAACGAAGAAAAACATCTCCGTGAAAAATTGGAATGCCTAGTTAATGAGCTTCAAATCAAAGTAGAAAATCTCCAGCAACAACTGCGTAAAGCTGAAGAAGGCAACAAAAAAGAAGCCTGCGTCAAACCAGGAGTCAGTAAAGAAGTCCCCTCTGAAGTTCAATACGAAACAGACGATGAGGAACTCGCGAGAGAAACTGAGTGGATACGACAAGAGAGTAGGAAGAAAAGAAAGCGGAACTCTACGCCTTCCCCGTCACATCAAGTCGAGCCCAACAAAAAAATCCCGGAGAAGCCAAAGGAAAAGAAGGCACTTCTACCGCCTCCTATCGTTGTGGAAGGAATCAAGAACTTCCAGAAATTTTATGATTTTCTCAGTGGCAGTATTCCTAGTGAATCGTTCACTATTAAAATGATGAAAGGCGATATGGCTAAAATTAATACCAAAAGCGAGAACTCATACAAGGCCACCACTAAACTACTAGTAGATAATAAAAATCATTGGCACTCGTATGAAAATAAACAAGACAGACCGATCAAAGTAATGGCAAAAAATCTTCACCACACGTATGTACCGGGAAGAATTATTGAAGATCTTAAAGCCAAAGGCTTTAAAATAACAGAAGCAGTGAATAAACTAAGTTGGAGGACTAAAGAACCTCTCAATATGTTTATGCTGTCATTCCAAAAAGAAGAAGATATAAACAATATCTATAATATCAGCTCAATTCTCGGCTGCAAAGTGGAAATACAGCCAATAAAAACATCTAAACTGATTCCACAATGCAAGAAATGTCAAGCATACGGCCACACTCAAAAATACTGTAGTAAGGAGCCTAGATGCGTTAAATGTACGGGTAAGCATCTTACTCGTGACTGTCCAAAACCAGCGGATGCTAAGCCAAAATGCATACACTGTGGTGAACCACATCCTGCTAATTATCGAGGATGCATAGTAGCCAAAGAACTTCAAAATATGAAAAATAAGGTGATGAAGAGTAGTAAAAATACAATCAAAACTCCAGAGACCAATAGACCTATCAAAACAATAAACACTCAAAATATAAAAAAAAATGTGACTTATTCACAAATGGCAAAAGCTGGACAGTTGCAAATACAGCCACAGGTCCTGTCACAGCCACAACAGAAACCACAATCACAAGAATGTAACATTGAAGACAAAATCAACAAAATTCTGAATTTTATTACTTCATTCGATAATCGCCTAAAAAAGCTGGAGCATAGCACCAAAACTGCTATCTTACCAAATACCAAACAATGATGCTTAAAATCATAGCTTGGAATGCCAATGGACTACTTCAACACCTAAATGAAATAGAATACGTCCTAACCACTGAAAACTTCGATGTCTGCCTCATATCAGAGTCACACTGTACGAAAGAAACAATAATAAAAATAAAAGGATACAAAGTTTACCATGCCTTGCATCCTTACAACACACCAAGGGGGGGCAGTTCTCTCATAATAAAAGATAACATTTGTCACTACGAACAATCCAAGATAGAGGATGAAGACATACAAGCTGTGGCAGTTTGTATTCAGACAAAACGCTATCCTGTCACTATATCAGCTATATACTCCCCACCTAGGTATTCACTAAAGGCTGAGCGGTATATACATATGTTTAAACAACTTGGCTCCAGGTTTATACTCGGTGGTGACTTCAATGCAAAAAATACCTTCTGGGGATCTAGACTCACGACAACCAAAGGCAGAGAATTATTATCAGCTGCTAGAGAACTCAAATGTGATGTGATATCTACAGGAAAGCCTACTTACTGGCCTACGGATATCTCAAAGATCCCAGACCTAATAGACTTTTTTATATTAAAAAATCTCCCCCTCGATACTCTACATATTGAGGAGGGCTATGACATGAGTTCAGATCATTCGCCGATCATCCTAACTCTATCCGCCGGAAAAATTCAAAAGGAAAGCCATCCCTCGTTATCAAATAAATATACTGACTGGAAAAGCTTCAAGTTAGATTTAGAATCTATAATTGATCTAAAAGTTCCGCTTAAAAATTTGGAGCAAGTCGAACAAGACTTGAGACAATTTATAGTGAACATCCAACAATGTGCCTGGCGCAACACACCTGTGACTAGGTTAAGAGCTAGGGGCAACTCTTACCCAGTAGAAATCAGGGACCTTATAGCTGAAAAAAGAAAACAACGAAAACAATGGCAAACAAACAGATTTCCTAAGGACAAACAAGTCTATAATACACTTGCAAAAAGGCTCACAAGAGAAATAAAACGCTTCAAAGAAGAATCAATGAATACCTATCTTCGTGGGCTATCCAGCGACCGCATGTCAGATTATTCTCTGTGGAAAGCTACCAGAAATATTAAAAAACCAATTATGCAAGTCCCTCCTATCAAAACACCAAATGGAAGCTGGGCCATAAACAATGAGCAAAAAGCAAATATATTTGCCGAACATCTAGAGCACATATTTAAACCGAATGAAGGTACTGTATTGGACTTCACCCTAGACAACGTAACACAAGATAACCATCCAATAAAATTCGCCACACCAAGGGAGGTAACAAATGAAATTAAAAAAATAAATCAAAAGAAATCTCCGGGTTACGATCTGATTACAGGAGAAATACTGATCAATCTACCGCGTAAAGCAGTTGTTAAACTGACTACTTTGATAAATGCATCGTTCAGACTAAAATATGTACCTGACGTTTGGAAATTTGCTGAAGTGATTATGATACCCAAGCCTGGTAAACCTCCTCATGATGTGAAATCTTACAGGCCAATTTCCTTGTTGCCAGTAATGGCTAAGCTATATGAAAAAATACTTTTGAAAAGGCTTAAGCCTGTTATAGAAGAGCGGAAATTAATCCCAGACTATCAATTCGGTTTTAGAGAAAAACATTCAACAATAGACCAAGTCCACCGGATAACCAATTTAATTGAAAAGGCTCTAGAAGAGAAAAAAGTTTGCGCAACGGTATTCCTAGACGTGGCACAAGCATTTGATAAGGTTTGGCACCACGGCCTCATTTACAAACTTAGAAAAATGCTGCCCAGGCAGTTCTCAGACATACTGGAATCTTACATTTCTGATAGAATGTTTCGTATCAAACATGAAGATTCTTATTCAGAAATGAAGCATATAGAAGCTGGAGTACCGCAGGGAAGTGTACTAGGTCCGGTCCTGTACTTATTATACACCTGTGATATTCCTAAATTAGAAAACAATGCCATTGCAACTTTCGCAGACGATACGGCAATTTTAGCCACAGGATCGACTCACAAAGAAGCAGTAGATAAAGTGCAAACAGCTGTCAATGTCATCTCCAATTGGACTAAAAAATGGCGTTTGAAAATAAATGAATCAAAATCAGTTCATATTGACTTCACCAACAAAAAGCCAAAGCATGAGCCTGTGTTCATTAACGGTAAAACTATACCATATGAAAATACGGCTAAATACCTTGGCATGACTCTGGACGCAAAGCTTCGCTGGAAAGCACACGTCAAAAAGAAACGCGACGAGCTAGAAATTCGCTACAGGAATATGTATTGGCTACTTGGTAAACACTCTTCGTTGTCAGTACATAACAAAAAACTTTTATACAAACAAGTCCTTATGCCTGTATGGACTTATGGTATACAGTTGTGGGGATGTACCAAACCAACCAATATACAAATAATACAGCGATTTCAAAACAAAGTACTGCGGAATATAGCAAACGCTCCATGGTACGTAAGAAATGAAGATCTTCATCGGGACCTCAAGGTAGACTTCGTTAGAAATATTGTAAAAAAGTATGCCGAAGCTCACGAACACAGGCTTCACCATCACGTGAACATCGAGGCTATCCAGCTCCTCGATAACACGGACTTAGTGAGAAGACTGAAAAGGACAAAACCTTTCGAGTTAGTGATGAACAGTTAGTGAAACATAGTGCAGTGAGTGCTAGTGCAAAAGAACACGTGAACATTGTGTCTTCCCCTTAATAGAGACAATAAGAAACGTGTTATTGGACATATTCTTAGTCGTAGTCTCTTTAGAAGTTTAGGTTAAATTTAAATAACTTATTAGTCATAAGGCTAGATCGTTATTGAAATGATGTATTACGGCATTCGCCATAACACAACATTAAAAAAAAAAAAAAAAAAAAAAAAAATTATAATATCCTTAAATATTAAACACACATCAACATAATGGTTTCTTAGATTTACGCGAATGTTACACATTGAAATAAAAGTATTATTTACGGATTTTATCGCGGAATTGATTTAATTTTTACATTTTTATCTTCCCGACGTTTCGATCACTTTACAGTTTTCATGGTCACGGGGCGGACTAACATCATATATCAACAACAGAATATTTAAACCCAACGATAAATATTCGTAATCGTGACCTGAAATAAAACTTAAGAAGGAAAAATCGTATAACAAAATTCTACAGAAATTCTAAACAGAACTACAAATTCATATTGTTTAAATTTGAAATACCGAGCTCATTACAGGGCTTTTAACGGCTTCCATCGGGAGGTCTCGTATGCCGCAGCTTATTTCACTCAAGGTTGGATCCTATTTACTTACCTTTTGAGCCTCGAACCGCGGACTTTAAATATGTTTCGCTGAATTGTGAGTGACTCTACGAAATACCAGGCGATATTGGCATATAGTATTTAATTTGAACCAAGTCTTCTTCACTATCAAAGGTAATGTTGTATCTAGTTTGAAAAACTGCCTGGTAGTTTTGTCAGAAAACGCGATTTTAGTTTTCATCTTAATAAGGCTGTATCGGTGCGAGAATTTTTCACCGCTGAGATAAGTTCCGGAACGGAACCGAAGTTCAGCTAAGCGGTAATCATATTCATATCAGTATGGTCTGGACAAAGCGTGAAAATTAAAATAACGATATTTAACAAAAAAATAGTCTCAGATTTTTTCAATTTTTTAATATAATGTTTTTATTATGATATTATTATGGGCTGATGATAATCATGTGGGTGAAATTAAATACCATATTTTAATATCACCCTGTACATATTTTAAAAGTTTATTAGTTTAAAGTCCGCTTAGTCTAGTGGAAATTTAGATTAGAAGGCTTGATGTCCTAAGTTATTACATTTTTTATGTAATCCATTTGAAAATTATTTTATTGTTAGGAATTTCCCGAGACTAGATTTTGGGACCAAAATAGTGAGAGGTTTGAAATGTAATGAAAATAATTTATTGCATCTATTAATATATTCAACAACATTTAGATTCAGTCAGTTTTTGTTCTACCACCCGGTTCGGTAAGCGGTTTTCACTAGAGAAGAACGGGCAAGGCTTTAGAACAACCTTCCATTATAGATTTAGAGGAAAATGTGTCCCTGGAATGTAAATATCACTAGTGTTAATATATGCTTACCCCTTCAAAGATATAGCGTGAGCTTACTTATATGCGTATATTCATCCACATGGTAACCACGAAAACGAAATAAAATTAGCCTACGTATAAAAAATTCCTACACCTAGGCTTGTAATGTCGATTAGGGCCTCTTACGTTCGACACAACTAGCTCCCATACCAAGCATAATGGATTTTTAATGGGAACATAAAGACTTTTTTGTGTACTAGCCTATTTTCGTACTCGATTACATGATGGAAACTAGATGAATAGTTTAAGGGCATCGATACCGTAATTAAGTAGAATACAGCTACTGTAGAATAGAAGAAGTTCTAAAGATATTTAGAACGACCTGTTGAAGACCGCATTTATTCAGGAACCTCTGAAAATTTTCAATTGACTTAATATAATACTAGCGTTAGACCAAATGCGCAATGTATATTTCTCTCCCCAAACAGCAGTGTATATGCACTGTTGTGCTTCCGATTGAAAGACATTGTAGCTAGAGTAATTACTAGACATATTCAGACTTTATATCTTATGTCCCAGGATGGCGAGCGCAGTGGAATGCCAATCATTACTTTGTAATTCAAGGTGTTGTTTGGTTTTCTTACTGTTCATGAGCGGTCGTATCGCTCACCATTAGGCGAACGGCATGCTCGTCTAGCCATTTATTGCAATAGAAAAAATATATTACGTTGGGCTAACTTTAGGTGCTAGAATTCACATAGCTTTTAAATAAATTCATAACACACTCATGGCTTACCAAAGCAGATTTTCTACCAAAATTCTCCTCCGTGGTTTATTTATACACCGAAATATCATATTATCCAACCTCGAAACATAAACCAGAAACTTCAAACGAATCAAACGAACAGAATATCAAAAGTTTGAAATCAAATTCCGCGTCGTTGAAAATGTAAATCGAATTTTTCCTATTCGGAAAGTAAACATTTTTTAATAAATCCACAGCATCGTATATCGCTCGACGCGAACGCGCGTTGGATTTTGTCGGCGCGTATATCCTCGCATACGGTATTAAGAAAGCCGGTAAATAAATTTTAATATATCTAACACTAAGCCGCGCTCGCTTCTTCGCTCGCGACGTGATATAAGACGAGCCGGTGGAAAATCTTTACCCTTCTTTTCCATTTTTCATCCATTAATCCTAAAGTCTTGCAAAGCACGTATCTTACATTTTAATAGTTCAAGGATATTGGCGACGACTTTTTATAATGTAACTGGAAAAACATTTCCCAGTACTGTTGAAAAAAAGAGCAATTACAAATGGTTAACTTAACTGGTGGTTACTATATGCTGTATACCATTAGATTTAGAGTTTCATTCATAGGCTGAGAAATTAACCAAATGAGCCTTTTTGATTTTGAATAATCTGTTAAGGTCTCGAGGTTAAAAGGATGAATGTCCCATACGCCCATATTCCATATATGTGAAAAATAGGAGTAGTTAATAAAATATCTTGGACCTATTGTATTATATGTATTGTCTTATTGTCATAATTATTCAGCATTAATCTGTACACTTCGGTTCAACAACTGTATGTTTCTTCCTTGTCTTAATTTTTTTTAGCGCGGTAATTCAAACCCAAGTCTCCTCATTTTTCATATATCCAATTTACCTATTTGCACGCAATCTAGTAATAGCACATATTCCCTTTACTATTCGCAATATATAAAATCCAGAATAGGGCAGTAAACTCAAAGGTAATTTTATATACGGCCACGATAAAAGTATAGTAAGATATATAACACTACAGGACAAAATATAAGGAGACCAATAAAAGAATTTCTCGGAGAGCTAACACTTATACTGCCGGAAACTAAACTAACACCTTTATTGGATACATTTTCTTTATTATTTTTATAAAATATTTCTGTCATCTCGAATACTCGGTGTCTGTAATATGTTCGTGTAGTAATTAAGTTTTGAAGTATTGACTTTTGGCCGGTATTGTTCTTGGAAAACCTTTTATATTATGTGAATTTAAAGGTATTTTTACCGTGAATTAGAATTACGTAGGAATATCTAGGAGGTCGCAGGTTCAAATCAGGCCATTTTTTAGAACTGTGTATATACTCATATATTTAGCTCACTTGAAATGGATGGAAACTGGAAATTATGGAAAGAAAAGCAAGATAGGTATAATAAAAAGATATGAAACTTTCAACAAATCACAGTAAAAAATAATTTTATAGTAATAAAATAACGCAAAAACTGATAATGGTGTATAAAATATATTTGAAATGCGAAGAAAATTATTTCAGAAATAAAGAAATTGCTCTCTTTAAAAATACATATCCTTTTGTGGTCATCAAGCTGTAGTAAAAAGCACTCGGTTTTAGTTTTTATACGTTTTGTACACATCGCGAGAGTTTTAAATTCTTTCCGCCCTGAAAAAGTAGCGTAAATGCAGACACAGACCTAAATAACGAGACATTTTCGTAGTTGTCTCAATGGAATTTTCCAGAATTTTCCTGATTAAAATACACATTTGCTGAAACCGTGTGCACATTTTCACAAAACTCACGTTTTTTAAGTAAAAATGTTAGGGAAATTTTAAATTATTTTATTTTGTACAGTCCGGTAATAGCTATAATGAAGACCACATTCACGAGAATCAATTACGAAGTGGCATTGTTTTGTGACACAATAACCCTCGTCTTTGTGTTCTGGGTCATCTTGAAATAGATTTTAATTTGATGTATTTTTATTTGTCTTTTAAACTTCATTTTATTTAGATTTTTTTGGTATGGACTCAACAAAGTAACTTTATGGCCTTTTTCTTTGTTGTCATAATTATTACAATTATATTCGCTAAAAGGTACCAATTATAAACTGATGAATATCGTACAGACTCCTAGGAATCTAGTTTAGTTGTCTGCTGTCGTTTTTGATTTGCACCTTATTTATAACTATCTGCCTTTGTAAAACTTTAGTTTTAAGATAACTTTCGTATGAAACTGTAAAAATAATTATTGTCGAAATAAAGTATAAAAAAAATATGGGTAAAAAAAATCATCGTGATCTTCAGCCATACAAAACCTTTGCCAAACTAATTCCTTCGCCTCTAAAAAATGTAGCGCAGTAGAAATAAAGTAGCAAGTCTCTCCAACAGATTTTATTACACGTCAAAGTATTTTTTCACCAAGAGCACGTCCCACGTTGCTCTTTATGCTCTATTTCTATGTTAATACGTATTTTCACGCGGCTCTACCTCCCCTTTGTACCTCATATTGTCTCTTGGGTAATGGATTCTGACGCGCGAATTGATTGAGGCGGCAGATACCGAGTTATGTGATTATTGTTTTATTTGTGAGTACAGTATTAATTTTCTAGACTGCCTTAATGGCGTAGTTGTACTACGATACGGTTAGAGAGCCGAGGTACCGGGTTCAAATCCCGTATCAAATATTTTGATACCAATAAAGAATTCATATATTTATTTCATATAAAACTGGACAAAAGTAATGTATACCTATTTAAAAATAAACTTATCTTAAGGTTTACTGGGCTGCATTTATGATAATCCCTAAAAAAGGCCCTATACGGGTACAATCATTAGTTATTGATACATAAAAATAATGTTAAATGGACCTTTCAAACTTAGATTTCATTTTTTTTGTATTCTTTATTGAATCGCTTACAAAGCTCATTAGCAAAATGTTTAAATAGCTTCGATCAAACTATCAATCAGTCGGTTAATACGTCGAATTAGATACTATTTTGTTTCTTTTGTGAGATGTTTGAGTTGGGTTGTTGTAATTAAGCCGATGCTATACGCGGGTTACTAACGTCTTGAAACTAATATAGACTTGAGGTATCGATCTTCAGATAATGTAGCTTTGCTTTACGAATTAATGTATTGGCTACTTATTGGTTGTGTTTTTTACTTGTGTTACGTATGTTAGGACCGAATTTTTAATCTTAAAGTAAAAAAAGAATGATGTAATACATCGCATTATATATTTATTGTTTCTCTGTGGGATCTCTGTTGGAGTCGGGTCTTAAAAATTAAGGCGATGCCATACGTGGCTACTAATATCTCTGAGTCACCACAGACGTCAGCTACTATCGGCCTTCAGATATTTCATCTTTGATTTATACCTTAATGTTTTTGCTTTCAGGACATGTTTTAGTACTTTCCTTATGATGCTTTTCAAACTACGAATATTTTTGGCATTTTACACAACGTATTATAATTTTTTATCACAATATATGCGGTGATGATATTATGAGACAGAATGTTTTTCGTAGTTTCAAATGCCCACAACACAAGATTTGTATCTGAATATGGGTAAGGAT
Organism: Hyles lineata; assembly: GCA_030180105.1. Lineage (NCBI taxonomy): Eukaryota > Metazoa > Arthropoda > Insecta > Lepidoptera > Sphingidae > Hyles > Hyles lineata. The sequence goes on from JARJEE010000030.1 coordinate 835,704, forward strand.
TATACATTTATTTTGATTACCTATACTGTCCCGCCATACACAATTCTATTTTAAGAAAACATTCATATCAAACAAGAAAAAGTTCCGACAATATCCGTCTCGAATAGCAATACCGTTCGGAGTATCAATCGAAGCCTTTGACGACTTTTTATTCCATTTTCGCCGCCCTACAGTCGAAGGGGCGGAAAACGCCGAATCTGTACTTTTTGCGAATGCTATTTCAATTTACCTCCTCGACTTTTGTTTCTGTGAAGATTTTTGTCCAATTTTACTTCAGAGTAGACAAGCACTTTATTACCAAACAGGTATGGAATTGTTGTGAATTTTTCAGGTATTAACAGCTTGGAAATTTTTTAAGTGGAAGTTACCAGCCGTCAGGCGTATAATTAGATTTTGGTATATACTAATGTTTGAACATCTGTCTAACTATTCAGTCGATTAGGTAGTCAGATCAGACTTATTCTTATTATTACCCTTACCCCCTTTTTTACTGGTGGTGGTAATTCAAGGTGTTGCTTGATTCACTGTTCATGAGTGGTCGTATCGCTTCAAATTAGGCAAATAGCATGTTCGTCTCGCCATTCATAGCAATTAAAAAAAAACGAATTTACGTGAAGTCAGCAAACATGACTCGTTGATATTCCATGACATTCTTTCAGAAGGAGTTCTTATAGCATTAAAAATGTAAATGCTAGTCTTTGACTTTTCATTCAATTGAAATCGCCAGCGCAATTCTGAGACCGTATATAATCATATCTGTGGTAACATCAATTAGCTTTAGGATCTCTAATACATGCACTGTAGAATCAAAACATAAAACTTTAACAGATTATTAGAAATATTTAATATCGTCCTCGGGAAAACATCAATTGAAACAATAGCTATAAATGTTCAAGTATAAGAAAATTTATCTGCCGAAAATGGTAGAAGACAAAAATATATTTTATTTTACTAACCTGCTATTCCAAATCATCAAATAAAGTTATAGGTCTAATAGCTTCAAAAGTCTCAAACTAGATTAGGCCTTCACAAAACAAAATCCATTTGGGCACCCCGCATTAAGGTAGCGTGATCAAATTCAGCTTTGCTCTTAAAATTGTATCAATATTGGAGTTGAAAGCGAATTTATACAGTTCGTCGACCTTCTCCTCCGTAGCATTTATGATACATTTTTAGAATAAAATATCAGCTAGTAACTAATTATATTGACTTTTATATCAGACAAGCAACGAAATAAAAAAATGTTAACTAATTTCTCAAATATTAAAGATCTTTCCTTTATTACAAAACAAAAATATAATATAAAGTTCCGCTTATTTAATTATTCTGTAAACACATTAACGTTAAACTATATTCCAGTAATGTTTAATATGCTACGAATTCCGTAGCCGCCTCGTAGCCGCTCGTAGCGCTAATCGTAGCATTAACAATTGGAACGCGCATCTCTTACAGCCTCTAATGGCGTTCTCGAGCTAGCTTAGACGGCTTATGCCCTCAAGTAATTTGTATCCTCCTTGCCGGGTATATGCGGTTCATTTGTTTTATAGTGGATATTCAACTTGTGCGGTAGACCTGTCGTGTTTCATTAAAAAATATGTAAGGTTTATTCCTTTGTTTATTTCACGATGTGGCTTTGAGGCTCTACTGTACTGTATCAGCTTATATACATCCCACTGCTGCCACAGGCCTATTCTACAATCGAGTTCGATTGAGAGTGGTTAGGCCATATAGTCCACCACGCTGGCATAGTGCGGGTTGGCGGACTTTACAAGTCAAAGAAATAACCCATTTTGGGAAAGAGGCATGAGTTTATGTATGTTTATGTTTTCAAAATTCCTGTCAATAGTGCTTTATACCGCTGTCGTCTTCCACTCAGTGCCAATAACTGTGACCGGTTACCTACTTGTCACATAATTTCCTCACTAATTAACTATTATTTGGTTGTTAATTGACTTGCGGTTTCCACTCGGTGCTAATATGTCCTTCAAATTCCGGCTTTGTGTAACGCTGTCTATGGCTTTATTAGTGACTAGCGGCCCGATCCAGCTTCGCCTGGGTGCATATATTTTTTGATTCCACTCCACACCAAATACATGTTGTTTTTCGTATAAACTCTTGTATGCCTAAACTTGACGTAGCTATCCTACTGTCCGGCTCAATCCCGTCTCATCCGCCTGTTCAGTCTCTTCCCAATCCGTCCCGTCCCTTCTCTTTATTATCCATCCCGTTTTATAACGTGCATTTAAATTTCGTCCTAACAAATCTGTGATCTATCCCAGCCCTCTCCCGTACCTTCGATTCTATTTTACTTTATGTCCCTTCTCTCCACAAACATCCATATATATCTTATACAACGGGCCGTGCAGCAGAAATCGTAATATTTTAATTTCACCACAACTTCAAAACCAAACGTCCAATTTTAATCATTCAAAGACCAAATATTATCAACATAAACTGTACTTATTGATGAAATAATTTATTTTGATAAGGATTAATAGCACGAGTAAAATAAACGCGTTTAAATGTACTCCAAAAAAAAATTCAAGATTTTTGAATAAAAATGTGGTTGTTGTGCCTCACTCGACATAGATAGGTATAGTGTGTCGCGGACTTTTTTGTAGATATTTATAAGATCTACAATTAATTATAACATTTTATGGTTCTATCTTTTGTAGTTTAGGCAGCGTACGCAAAATAAGTAACTTCTTTGGTTGATTTTTTTCAGTTTGTGTCCGAAAAATCCAAATATCTTACGGAACCCTATTTTTTTCCAAAATAAAATATAGTCTATGTTACTCGCGGATAATGTAGCTTTCGAATGGTGAAAGAATTTTTAAAATCGGTCCAGTAGTTTTTGAGCCTATTCATTACAACCAAACAAACAAACAAAGTTTTCCTCTTTATAATATTAGTGTAGACTACCGTTTAATATATTTCAAGTGGTCTAGTGACTCCAACGTTTTCCTGGTGATTTTATTCGATAAGTAAACAAACAGTTCGACTTTTTCTTTAATTAGATATACAAACATAAACTTGCGTCTTTTTTCAGAACGGGTGGGTAACAACACCCACTTTTGGCGTTACATTTTCCGTCCCACGATGTGATAGAGGGCAAGCCTGTCGCCATATTTGGGCACAAATTCCAACACCGGGCTGATAATGAATAGAAAATTAAATAACTTTGTCCAACCTGGATTCGAACCTGAGACCTCAGTTTTCAATCATACCGTAGTGCAACTGCGCCACCGGGAGTGACAAAAAACTATCTCCATAATTTTAAACTCTTAACGCATACACTGACATAACGAAATGTTTATTTAACACGTTAACTACCAACGCGATCAATGTTGTGCGATGCCTAACTATCCTATCAAGCCAACGAAAAATAACCAATTCTTTTAAATGTTCATCGATTGCTTTTCTTTATTACTTAGTTAGATTATACTCATAAATAATGGGTTTTATTAATGCGGAATAATTTCTGACTCTCCATCAAGAATTATTAATCATCGAACAACATTGTTGTTGAATGGAAATGTATACTCCATTTATTGGCAGTTAACGTGTTAAAATATTAAAATGGGTTCAATATAGCATATACATTCCAATAAGAATGTTTGTATTTATCTGAAACCCATAAAGGTGTACACGTCATTCGCAATCGACGTTAATGAACACCACAAAGAAAAATATTTAAATTTTTAAGTGTATTCCCAGTAGGTACTGCCAAAGTAACAGAGCTGCAAGTCGCAAACAAACAGACACTCCTGTAATACATTGTTCGACAGTGGGTAGCCACAGTTGCGCTCTGCCTTTGCACTGATTCTTAAAATATATAGACTCATTTAATTTTTTTTTATTGCGATGAATAGCGAGACGAGCATGCCGTTCGCCTGATGGTAAGCGATACGACCGCTCATAAACAGTTGCAAAACCAAATAACACCTTGAATTGCAAAGCAATGCTTGGCATTCCACTGCGCTCACCATCCTGAGACATACAATGTTAAGTCTCAATATGTCCAGTAGTTACTCTGGCTACAATGCTCTTCAATCCAAAACACAACAGTGCATTTACACTGCTGTTTGACGGGAGAAATAGACACTGCGGTGGTACCCACCCAGATGGCCTCTCACATATGAGAGACCTACCACCAGTAAAATAGTAATAATATACTATACTGTTGAAATTAGGGCCCAATTATGCATATGCTTTGCTGTTGAGTTTTATTAAGTTGAATCTTAAATGCCACATTTATATTATCCTTGTACCCAGTTTTATTAGCACTTTTTAAAACTAAGTAATGCAAGCATTATGATTCTGAATTTTGAAAGTCGATAAGCGGTGGGTTACCGCTTCAGCTCTTAAACGTCTTCTCAGCAGAAGAATCAAGCGATCAAGGATTTAGTTCAAACAATTAAGACTACTGTCAACCACACTTACCTACTGCAATGTAACAGACTTAAAATACTGTATTTTTATAATTATAGAAGTCCTACAGATCTTCCCCAACTTTTTCTTTGCCGTTAAAGATTGTTAACACATACCTGAATGTTCACTTTTCGCAGCATAAAGGAGATATATTATGAATACATCAAATGAACACAAAAAATAATATAATAATTTCCAAATCACACTTGTAAGCCAAGTGAACCGACGTGAATCAATTATAATACTACTGGAACGCTTGTTTTCCGCCATACCCTTGTATTACATTCCGAAGGGTGCCCAATTTCATCCCTCCACGCACTCTCACAACAGGTATAAATTCACCTTAATATTTCATGTTTAGGCCGAATTGTTTGACTGCCTTTGTGATGTGCGGAATGTTTTGTGTAGTAATTCAGCTGGTTTTAGAGGGATGGAACTTGTAAATGGTAAAGGTGTGTAATGTGTTATAACTTGTCGCTAGACTATTATGATATGTGAAATGGGGTTGAAAAACGGATTAATGTACATATATTGTTTTACTGTTGTGTTGGTAGTTATCATTTAAGTTTTGTGTGAAGGTTGGTAGTTTGCTTGTTCTGTTCGATGTTCGTTTTTGATATTACATTGTTCTAGTTGTTGTGGAAAATACACGTCTTGATTTTTACACGGTCTTATTATTTAAAATAACAATAAGTTGTAAACAGATGTGGATAATCATTTGACTCTCTTTCAAAGTCCGGTATTGGTCAATGCTATTTATTATTTTGTATCACTTAATTAAATTCAGATTTTTATTTATTTATTTATAAACACTATTGCATACATAAAAAGAAACAAATACAATCAGAAATGGCATTCACAGAAAGTACGATTGACGGTATTATCGCTGAAAGGCAATGCCTTACAGACTACCATGGGATTGATTTAAGAAAAGGAATAAACAGAGGGCAGTCTAAAGTAAGAAGTATAAAAACTAAAGAAAAGTACTGTATATATATTTGTAAAATTAAACTTAAACGGTTCAATAGAAGTTTTACGGTACGGTAGCATAAAACTATTATGTAAAAAATCAAATAAAGGAGTGACAAATAAAATGCATTTATGAAAACTATAAAAACCTTCATTACGAGTATAATACTAGAAAAACACAAAATAAACAGCAAAAAAACTTCTTAACTATACCCCACATTTCAATCTGCCAGTACAAATATAAACATGCCATAGAAAACAGAAAATGATATTAATTTCAATTTGAAAGTAAATAATTTCTTTGCACACTCATGGGGACTATAAATTGCATGTTTATCTCACATGAGAAAGGAAAATAATTTAACTGGGGAATAAAAGAGACCGGGGATGCAGCCTCTTTCATATCGTAGATGCAATTTTTCAAGAACCAACGAGGTTACCCGTATACAGACACAAGAAATGGAACCTACAGAGTGTCAGGTCTGTTGCAGAGTCTCGTAGTTTCTATTTAATATTAAGTATTATTACTTTAGTGTTTAATATGAAACAAAGATATTTAATTAGTAAATGGTCAAAATATAATCGTTGTGTTTAACATTTAAAATTGATTTAACTTATTCGTCGGAGGTAAATTTTAACTTGTTTTTAGCACCCAATCGCAAATTGGTTACAAAAGTTACTAATAACTATTTATTATTTCATATTTATGATATTATTAAGACAAAGTGAAAGTGAAAATTAAGACATGTGAAAATTGCTGGTAGCATTTCTATACTTCGATAGATAAAAAATCTTAATTGTAAAAAGTCCATCTTCAGTCAAAATCAATAAGAATTTCTGCGGAGCTATTGCTTCATAAAATATTTCTTTAATACATAAAAAAAGTGAATCTTCTGTATAGATTTACGTTGTATTGTGTGGGTGGCGAGAATTCCCTATATTTTATTCCGTTCGCATGATTAAATTTCCATTGAGCTACATAATATATTGTCATTCGATAAATACGAGTATATCGTTTCAATTCAACACATTACTTATGTTTACGACATTGACCAGTCGTGAGGAGGAATCCTGAGATTGAATCTCGTTCAAATGGCTTGTATATGGCATTTTATTTGTATCTATTTGTATAGAACGAATTTCGAAACAAAATTCTATTTGTACAATATAAGTTGTTTATTTCTTTCTCATTTCGCTACAATACTGATCCTTTAAGAATAACGCATGGGAGAATACGACATTCGGTAATTAAATTGAACTTGAAAAAGTCCAGAAATAAAATTGTATTATTAATATGTGATAGAAACAAATTTTATAGTTATTTCATCATCTCAGCCACAGGAACAATGCTGGACATAAGCCTCTCTAAATAGTTATTTAATGGAACAATATAAGTTCTATATCTTTAATAGATAGACTCAATAAAACAGTGTTATTCATCAAGGCTCGCTTTTCCACCGATCATCCTACCGAATTTCTGCTTTCACGTTTTTAGACGTTCTAGCTTGGTACAAGTAGGTAGAACAGCACATTTGTTGTGGAGGCCGGGGTAGCTTATTGCGCCGCGACGGTGCCAAAGCAATTCAACTGTTTTACACCTGCAGCTATTTTCACGACGGCTTGTATACTGTTACAGGGTTGATAAGCTGGACGTTTTATGGGCTTTATATTATAATTGTATATCAATCTCTTTGGATGTTAGCTTTGTTTCTGACTGAATAGGAATACTATGCTTCAGTTCTCAAGTAGGGAAAATCTATTGAATTAAAATTAAAGCAAGAGAGTTGATTATGTAATTTATTTTAAACATAGGGGTTTTATTGCATAATTCTCTTTTTGGCTTAATGTGTATCTCATGAAAATGTAGCACAAAAACCAGCTTTTTTTGAATAATTATAGTATATAATGTGGTTGTTATACTGCCTCGGTGGCGCAGTTATACTACGATATGATTGTAAAGCTGAGGTCTCGGGTTCGAATTCCGGGTCGGGTAAAGTGATATTGGATTTTCTCTTAATTATCAGCCCGGAGTCAGAAATATTGGCAATAGGCTTGCACGGAAAATGTAAGGCGAAAACGAAGTGTCCTGGTTCCACCTCTGCCTACCCCTTGTGGTAAAAGGCGTGAGTTTATATATGTATTATATGTATGTGGTTGTTTTACCAAGTAACGCAAACCTCTCTTTACTTATACTCGTACGAAATTGGTCTCAGCGATTTATTCTCGTGAATATTTACAGGTGTTGCCATTTACATACGTTTACACGTTCTAGATATTTCACATTCAATAGGTTTTAGTTTTCACAAAGTATTTTTCTGGCTTTCATATTTTCATAACTTTATTATTGAGTTTAGATATTTCTTGCGAGAGAGCACACCTCTGACATTTCGTAGTCATGTATCGATAAATCAATCTCTACGCAACATAATGTTGTTCTACATATCATAGAGACTGGTAAGAGTTTCTATGGTATCAAAAATCAGCCAATCTGCTCAAGGCCAGCGTGGACTATATGGCCTAAGGGTTTATAGTCTTAATCGTGCTTCCGACTGTATAGGAGGGCCAGAGAGGCAATCAGGCGTGTGTAGACTGATAGGCTGAGGCAGATATTGATCATTGAAACTACTGATCTTCGCTGCTAACTGAAGCCCGGTCGTATTTCAAGTAATAATGGAAGATCCGTGTCAAACTAAGATATGATAGATAGATTACAATGTATCAAATATCTTAAGACTAGTTCTACAACCTGTCTATATGTAGCAAGGATATATAGTACATCATTTATCTCTTAATGTAAATATATGGTATTTGAATATATCTAGCTATGTTTATTTATTGAAATACAATATGCATTGATGTATTTCAATGGTGGCCCTTTCAACTTTTTGCTAAAAATAGACAAGTTATAAAGACCAACTGTTAGGAGTGATGGCCGTACTTATATATAGATATAATATACATACATAAACCAACGCCTTTTTCCCAGAAGGGGTAGGCACAGTTGCCATTTCACCCACATTTCGCCTTGCATGTTCCGTCCCACTATGTGACAGGGGGCGAGCCTATTCCCATATCGGGCAAAAAAACCTATTAATAACATGACTTCTTCATTTGGATATTATCACCGTCAAAAGGAAAACATTGCTTTCCCCCTCGCCGGCCTATTTTATCTATGGTCAAATCAATATAATATTATATAACTGGTGAAGATTACTTATTATAAAACGAACCCTTCCCACGTTTCCTATTACAAAAACCCTTCAAAGTACGATCTACACAAAACAAATAATTCCGAATTATCTCCAGAGAGCCTTTATACTACACTCAATCCAAAAACAATTTATTCCGAACGGTAAACAATTGGATAAGGCGCAGCTTAAACAGAAAATATACATTTGCGGAGCCCCTCGCAGCGCCCCTAAACATATTTACTCTACATACAAACGGAATGTTTCTTTATATATGGACTAATGGGAAACGGGTGGGATTATGTAGTGGTAACCTTCATTTATATTGCATATGCTGTACTATTCTGTTTTAACTGTTTTTGAATATATTGTGTTGTATTCGTCAGTTACAGAAAGTCGACTGCGATTCATAGACTCTAGCTTATTATTTCTATAACGATCATTTGGAATTGGATTGCATCGAGCGATTTTCTGCAACCTTCGTTTGTCAATTTTATTACGAGTAGGTACAATACCATAGTGAAAAAGTCATCAAATTAATACTACGTACAAAAGCTGGATGTCCACCCGGAAAGTTGGTATACGACTTTAGCAAAACGATGGATACCTGAATTGTTTTAAAGGGTCTAGTAAGTCTGGTCTAAAACGACAAAACATTTCCAATGTGTCGACATTGGAAATGTTTTGAAGAGACCTACTTTCAAAAATAATTTTCCTGTAAATAGAGATGTTTATAAGACTTGTTATGTAGTTTACTTTATAATTTATTCCATTCTAAATGTAGTCACAAAGTTATTCAATTCACAAGTTCATTTTAAGAACACTTGCGTATTTGCACAAGTTTCGCTCGTGAACAAACATTCCTGTCATATTATCCTTTGTGTTGGCAAACACACGCTCTTTGGTCGAGCACCACGTCTAGTAATGCGCTTGTCTGAAACAAAATTTCACTTGTAATTCGGGTTTAATAATTTGGATAATATTTATCTAAACTGCCTAACAAGACTCATGTGATTAAATAAATAAATTATACTCTACAGGCACATACACAGTCCTGTCCCACACTAGGATCTAGTCTTGTGTCGTGGTGTCAGGAACTACGAGACAAACACCCAGACCCTGAATAAATATTTGTGGGTCGCACAAATATTTCTCTCGGTGCGAGGATCGAACCCGTGGCCTCTCGGTTCACAGCTGGCGTCTAACCAACTGCGCCACGGAAGTTGTTATAATTATTTGAATATTATTTATTTAAACGAACTAACAAGATTTACATATGTAATTAATGTGAGTTGCAAGATCTAGGAAAATAAATGTTTATTAGTAGAATGGCGGTTATTTATGAACGATGCGTAAATAAAGCAACCTATTCTAGTATGACAATTGTGCTGGCATATTTCGCAGAATAAAATTCGGTATCAGCCCATATACGTCCCACTGCAGGGCACGGGCCTACTCTACAATCAAAAGTACGATTGAGAGTGGTTAGGTTAGAATAAAATTAAGATTTGAATATCTTGAATACACCTACTTCTCTAGTATAACGCCTCGACTATAAAACAGTTATTAATCTTATCACAATCATACAATAGCAGGCTCTTGAATGTGGGTTATTTGAAGCGAAGGCAATAATCTTCTAACCGCCAATAACCATACAAATAGCTCTATTACGGCTCATATCGCTCGAATTTGCTACGATGATTTCCTGCAATAATCTCTTCGCACTTTGTAATGAAAATATATCCTGATACTGTATTTCTTTGCCAAAATTTCTTTGGTCTTTTTATTAATCTTTATATTATGATTGAAATAACTAAAACATAGGCTACTTTTATCCCGAAAAATATAGTGTTCCCGTAGAATAAGCAAGAAATTCAAGTGTATTTGTTCCTTTTAAACGCAAAAGGGGTGGGATGGGACAGGATTACATACCTTGAGACGGGACAGGGTTGGATATAGTTGGACGGGACAGGACAGGAGTGGAAAATCAGTACAGAGAAGGACATTGGGTTTGAGTAAAATAAAATAAGTTTGGAAAGCAATATGTTGCTGATGTGAACTAGACGCAAAAAGTATGTACACTCGGGCGGAACCGGGCCGCCTACTAGTAAAGCAATATATTATGATTGGCACGATAGCCAGTAGCGTAATTAAATGTGTGCCCAGTGTGTGTTTTTCTCTGCCAACACTGCTACATCATTCAACACATCGGCAAAATGATGTTGAAAATCCAATATAATTTCGACGCCGCGCTGACGCAAGCCAATATTTCAATACTCGACAAACTGACCACAATTCCGCATATCAACATGGTTGTCATCATTATTAGCTTCTCATAATATACTAGCCTATATTATGAAGAGTATTTTTCTAGACTATTTTTTTTCTTTCTTTCTTCTTCTTTCTTTCTAAATGAGGTCGATCGTGCTCGATTGAAAAAATATTTTGTCCCGCTAGGGTACATTTAAGAGAAGACTAAATAATAACAGCCACTGTTTTTATTTCGGCATGAAGAATTGATAAATGTGACATAATGAAGTGAAAATAAAATAAAATAAAATAAAATAAAATTGCCGGAAGATATCCGGCAATCTTACGTTTTATCAGTTGAAACAACTATACCAATCGAAATTGGCACCAAGGTAAAATCAAAAACATGGTATAGGTGTATTTATGACTGCTATCGAGGATTTTCCATCATCCTGTGAAGTAGTCGCAATCTAGGCAAATCTTATAAGCCATTCCGCTACCGAGGTTGTCTAACCTATCTGTGAAAAATTAAACCATTGAGTGACGGATTTTACGCCGTTTATACAAATGGGTCAATAATTACATAATTTTTCATAGAATGACCGGATTTTATAAAGGTATGTTCCTCTTTTTATTCTGTACTAGCGGCCCGTCCCAGTTGCGCCTGGGTGCATATTATGTTTTTTTTTTTTATTTCCAATCCACACGAGATACATGTTATTTTCCTTCAAACCCGGACACCTCTACTATATGTATTACACACATACACCTTCAACTTGAATCTCTCTATCTATCACAAAAACCGCATCAAAACTCGTTGCTTAGTTTTAAAGATCCAAACATACACAGGGAAGCTACTTTGTTTTATACTATGTAGTGATAATTAAAAAAAGTTTTTATTTTAATTCACCATTTTTGAAGGTATAAAATGCCCTCAGAGATATATCCGAGCGACAATCATATTCGCCTCATTACTAATACATAGGTCATATTTTAGAAACAATTGATACTTTGTATAAATAAAAATGTATCAACAAATCCAAAGTCCTCAAAGTACATTTCATCCAATCACACACATCACAATGCCAACTCTTTTGCGCGTTGCTTTATCAAAATACGCGTTACAGCAAAGAGCATTGTTCGCGTGGGGTAATGGAGAGGTCTGAATCAAAGAGCTACTTTGTACGGTGGTTCTTTGTGTCCCACATACGGTTATATCGTCATATCTTTTGCAATAACTTGTGGCAGACGTACAACGGCTTTAATTTTAGAATTCTGGATTTAGTTTCGTACAAGCATAGCTCGTAAAGTGTATTAGATTAATGATGGTAGCCTGCCTAGTAGGGTTTGGTAGACCTACATTTAAAATATGTGTATCAGCCCATGTACGTCCCAGTGCAGAGACCTGGCCTCCTCAATTGAGAGTTTGATTGCGAGTGGTTAGGCCATATAGTTCACCACGCTAGCCTAGTGTGGGTTGGCAGACTTTACATACCATAGATATTGTTACAAATCGCTGTGGTATGCATATTTCCTCACGTCGTTTTGCTTTGCCGTTTTATAATTGAAATACTTCTAAAGTATCATCGGATATAGAGGCTTTTTACAAAAGTTTCCCTCGATAAAATGGGCATTTATTTCCACTCTACGCAAAGTCATGATTACTACTACTACAATAATTAATATTGAAATATTTATACTGGACATGTTGAGATTTTACATCTTATGTCTAACTCGTCAAACTCTCTATGTCTATATCTAACTCATGGGGTTGTTTGGTTTTTCTACCGCTCATGGAGAGCGGTCGTATCTGATACTGGTCCTATCGTTAACTTAAAATAAACAAATTGTATTCTTTAATATTACCAAATTAATAAAATAAGACTACTCCAAAAATATTCAAAACACGCTTGACATGAAATTGTTCAAATTGATAAAGTGCAACTTTGTAATTGTTAAAAGTTTTGAAATTATCAAATAACATTTTCATGATGGCGGCACGTACAGTAGATCGATTTTTAACTTCCGTTTTCCTGTTTTGCGATTTCGACGCTGCAGCCAGATCCCCTGGGGTGCCAACTCGATTACGATTTGAAATATCCTATTTTATAGAACCTTTAATAATATGTATACGAGTAATATTTACGAATGGGGAAATGGAAATCCCAGTGCATAGTTATTTACTTAAAACTATATTAGGGAACAATTTCTTAAAAGAAAATACCGTTACTTTTATTTATTCATTCAAAACAAAAGTCATTAAAATCCAGGATTCTCCAACTCATCCAAGGCTCTATTTTAAAAGCGACTGAACGACCCAGCGTGAGAGCGAAATACATATATATTTTCCATTCCAATAAAAATCCTTTTGGTGTTGCAGATGTCCATGGGCAGCGGTGTTCACTTACCATCAGGTGAACCGCGTGCTCGTTTGCCCTCTATAACATAAAAAAAAGAACTAAATAAATAACTAATAACAAAAATGTGTGTTGTAATATGCAAAGTAGTAGGGATACCAGGTTAATTAATATCAACACCACTATTTTGAATTGTCTCCAGCTGTGGCTAAAAATAAATACCAGCTTAATTAATATCAACACCACTATTTTAAATTGTCTCTAGCTGGCTAAAAATAAAATTATTTACAGAATGAGTCTCACCCGATTTGCCATACATCCTTCCAAACATCCTTTTAAGGAAGTAAAAACCGAAAATCTCTATAAGTTCCGCAAAGTACGAGATAACTTGGCATAATACTCGATAAAGATTTCCGTCTATCCCAGTAATGTAAAGTAAATTTACTTTCCCGAAAAATCTTTTATAATCCCGGCTGTTAACAAAAAATATGTCGGGCACGAAGCGGATTAGGATAGGCGGACGGCCGTCGATCGACCCAGGCACGTACTCAAGGTAATGGGGGTCATAAACCACTTATGATAGTTTTATGAACGGAAATATGTGAGATAGGAATGGTTATGGAGGGATTTTTAGAGGTAATGTTATAGCAGTTAGCTTAAAATGGATACGTAATAAAAATATTCGAGTGATTGAACTGGATTTTTATGGCATACTATGTTTTTAAAATACATATGTAGGTAATAAAAGAATCCAGCAGTCTATAAACAGTTTTATTTTTTTGTTAAACATGCTGACACGAATAATATCCATTATTTTACTAACGGACGGTTTTGACAAGAGTTTTTATAAGCTATGCCTTTGATTTGCCTCACATTGATTGATTAATTGATTGCCTTACAGTGAGCTGACGAATGAACAATACAATTATAAAACATTGCGAATGTCATTTTCATAGGCCCCGTCTGTACCTACTCATTATTATTAATATTTATTGTTTTTTTTTTTAACTATTCTCACTTACGATTACATAGTTACGACAGTTAATTAATAAATATATCAACCCTAAAATAAAAGTAAAAAACTAGAAATTGTAAAATCCTAAAATTCAGAATTTTACAAACATTTTACCTATAAAACTTATAACCCAATTCGTCCCAGTACCGACAACGTATTCATGGGCGCAATCGATTAATGGGAACAGACATTACGCCGCGAAAATATCCATAAATTTTCATACTCAATATCTATCTACAACATGTAGCCTTATAAACGATCCGCGTAATTATTGCTATTTGCTTTTAGCGCCTTTAGAATAATTTATTTTTTTATTGCAATGAATGGCGCGACGAGCATGCCGTTCGCCTGATGGTAAGCGATACGACCGCTCAAAAACAGTAGCAAAACCAAACACCTTGGATTACAAAGCAATGCTTGGCATTCCACTGCGCTCGCCATCCCTAGGCATAAGATGTTAAGTCTCAATATGTCCAGTAGTTACTCTGGCTACAATGCCTTCAACCCGAAACACAACAGTGCATTTACACTGCTGTTTGACGAGAGAAATAGACATTGCGGTGATTCCTACCCAGATGGCCTCACATACGAGAGACCCAGCACCAGTAAATATAGACCAAGATGGACGCCAGACTTTCCTCATTTTATAAAAGCTGAAAGTTTGTCTGCACATGGCTCTGACATAAGCATCACACGATCAGCAATTATGAAGTTCCGATCGTGGCGGCTTTGGAAGTTATCAACTTTAATATGTCTGGCGAGATGCAAGAACCATCGAAAGTATCTGAATACCAAGGAAACAACTTTTCATAGTTTTTTTAATAACATATGTGAAATTCAGCTTTTATACTATAAAGCTGGTAAAATTACATTTTGTTAAAGTTTGAAGATATCGTAATATTTAATAACATGTCATTCTGTTCCAGGTAAGTCACAGCTGAACATTTTATCTCCAAGGATTTCTACAGCTACTGATGGGAGTTACCAGCAGTAAGCGACTTTCTTTAAATATTATTGGGTAATATGATTAAGTTTATTGTTTTATTTGTTGAGTAAGTGGTCTTCGCAAACTTTCCTAACAGCCTCCACTTTAGAACTTTCAGTTACCATTCCATTTCATGTAATAACCGAAAGATACTACTGTCTTTTTAAACCATGCATTAACATACGCCGTTTTCCCTGAATGGGTAGGCAGAGATGCAACCAAGACGCTCACGTTTCCCTATGGATTTTGCTTCCCATTATGTGAGAGGGGGTGAAATTATTGACTCTGGGCTGAAAAATCCAATATCACATTTCCCGACCCGGGATTCGAATCTGAGCCCACAGCTTTGCAATCATAGCGTAGTACAACTGCGCCACCAGGGCAGTCCTTATTTAACCGACTTCAAAAAACGGAGGAGATTCTTAATTCGTCAGAATCTTACTTTTTTATGCATGTTAACCATTATTATACTCAAATACATAAGCACCCTCGTATCGATATAATGCGTTCTATTTACTGCACCATATATTCTCAAATATATGGATGTAATAAACAAAACGTGATAAATTACCGTCAGCACAGGATACTCTGCTAATTCCGGCAACAGCACCAATAAATCTACAACAATTTCGCCGGTTTAAATTTTATACCGTCACGGGAAACCGGTCTCGTTTTATTTCCCTGCTATTCCCCTGTGATTCCCCTTTAAATGCAGAAGTGTAAGAGTGAATGTTTTGTTTTATACGGCTAATAGGGAGCAAAAAACGCTGAAAAAATCATTGCTTCAGTTGAAACTTTAACAGAGAAAATCGTTCCAATTTTATAAAATGTCAGCTTGTTAGTAGCTGTCATCTCGACTCGAACTAAATGTTCCCAAATTTATATTGTGGCAGCTATTAGGTTGCGAAACTATAGTCCCTTCTCACATACACACAACATAAATTATAGAATTTATAATCCTTACTACAACACAAAATGCCTCGGTGGCGTAGTTGTACTTCGGTACGGTCACAAAGCTGCGGTCTCGGGTTCGAATCCCGGGTTGGGCAAAGTGATATTGGATTTATCTATTAATTATCAGTCCAAAGTCAGGAATTTGTGCGCGATATGGCGATAGGCTCGCCACCTATTAGATTGTGGGACGGAACATACAAGAAAGAAAGAAGAAAGAAGGAAAGAAAAATGCTTTATTATCGCGCAAATAAGCCGCATACAACACAGTACAATAATTATAAAAAAGTAACAATACAGTAAATTTAACAAAAAGACACTAAATATAAAAAATAAGGAGAAAAAAAATAACAGGTATGTATGTTGCGCAGCTCACTCGCGATAACAGGTCAACATCTCAGCATGATGCTGTGTGATAACAGAAGCAACCACACAGCGCTGGTTTTCAGATGTAACCTTAGGCGATGCGACGTACAGACGCTAAGCTAGCCCATCAACAATTACAATATTAACAAAGACATCGTAAATAGGAAGAAATAAATAGTGTAGGCAATAGTAGTAATAAACAATCACAATAAACTATCACAAGTACTTATAATTAAAAAATAAAATAAAACAAATTACCCAATACTATACAATCAACAAAATACAATAAAATAAATATAGAATTAACAAACAAATAAGATAAAAGTTCCATCTCGCCCTCACACGCCATACCGACTAGTTTGCACAATGCGCATGCGTATAACCAATTGTCGCGGCGCGTTACGCCTGAGCGAGCATTTGCATTGCGCAATAAATATTACGTTCAAATTAAAAAGGCACTATGCAGTCGTCCGACGGCAGGAACGTGAGAGGACGCTTCTCAGATAATTAACACTATGCTACATTAGGCCCAAAGAGTGCGGCTAGGCTTCGCAAATATATATTGTTTACTACTTGCAGCATGGCAGTACCGTAAAATAAAACAAACGTCTCGGGTAAGTGCAAATTGCTTATTTTACATATATATGACTTAAGTTAATATATATATATTTTTTTAAAAGTGAAAGTATATTCTGGAAAACGTTTGTAAAGTGATAAAATAAAATAAAATACAAACAACAATGTTCCTAAAGCAGGATTCTAAAATTTATAGGTGAAATCAACATGGAAGAGGAGACAATTCCAATAACTTAACTATTGGTCGTGGAGGAATGCAGCCATCCACCGCGCCGCGATCACATCGTCACGCCTCGCCGATGATTCATAAACTTTAGGTAGGTAATAATTTATAACTCATAATATTTACATTCACTTACACACGTACAAAACAGACCGTATTTTATGTACTTAAACTTGTTGGAAATTCTTTTGTATATGTAGTAAATGTCTTTTAATATGCAATTTGAATGTTTCTTTTCTTTTTAGGAATCTCACCGGCGGCGGAATATCGTTCCAGCAGCGGGTGGCTGCAAACCTGAAACAGCCTCTGAAGGCGGTAGTTTTGAATCGGGGCATCGAAAGCGGATTCGACGTGGAGCGAGTGGGGTATTTGTAATGCTCCTGCCGCCAAAATAATTTTGTGTACAGGTATCTTGGTGTGTGTGTGTTTATAATGCTAAAAACGAAACTTGCCAAATGCATTTTT
The DNA here is from genome assembly GCA_030180105.1 of Hyles lineata. Taxonomy (NCBI): domain Eukaryota; kingdom Metazoa; phylum Arthropoda; class Insecta; order Lepidoptera; family Sphingidae; genus Hyles; species Hyles lineata. Next base: position 853,480 of record JARJEE010000030.1, read on the forward strand.
CTACGTCCTGCCATCTTTAACATATTATTATTATTCAAATAGGGTGTAACATGGTCCCTTCGTGGTATCCCAAAACAAAATCTTGCACACGCATTCTGGACACGCTGTATTAGATGTTCCGTACGCGATAGGAGGCACGGTCCATACACAACATCGCAGTAATTAAATTTTGAGAGTATCAAGGAATCTACCAATCTTTTTCTTGCAGAAATATTTAGATAGTCCCTTATTCTATATAAAATTTTCAACCTATAGAAACAGTTTTTTACAACTTCGTTGACATGATTCTCAAACCGCAATTCCGGATCAAACACTAGGCCGAGATTACGCGCTGTATCTACCCTTTGTATACTTTGTCCCATAACTTTTATATCTGGATTTTTTGTAATAATTGATTGTATTTGATTTTTGCTCCCCAATATCATGTATTTTGATTTGAGAGGGTTTAATAACAAAGAATTACATGCAGACCAAGTAGCAATTCTATCGAGGTCCTCATTAAGAATATTTACTGCGAAAGGAGTCTTAAAAGCATTGAAGGAAGTATATATTTGTGTGTCGTCCGCGTAGACATGATATTTACAATGTTTAATTTGGCGGGTCAAATCGGCACTATATAAAATAAATAGGATCGGCCCCAACAACGAGCCCTGAGGAACTCCTCGGTCAACGGATCGTGTGGAGGAGGACAACTTTGAGCCATCTTTTTTGGTAACCTCAACTCGCTGTGACCTTCCAGTAAGATAGCTCTTAAACCACTTAACTGTTTTATGATCGAATCCATAGAAAGACAGTTTGGACAGAAGCAAAGAAATATTAATAGAATCAAAGGCCCGTGAGTAATCAAGCAGAGTCAGGATTGTTCCCTCCCCACGATCCCGAGCTTCTAGGATGTTCCCCACAACATCTGCTAAGGCCGTAGCAGTCCCACGGCCGCGTCTAAATCCCGATTGCAAGTCTGACAATATGTTATTATTCTCAAGAAAGTCGGTTACCTGTAAATATACTACCCTTTCCAACACCTTGGATAAACATGGCAGTATACTAATGGGACGGAGGTCCTTGCAGCTTTGAGGGTTATTGTTTTTAGCAAGTGGTCGTACTATAGCTTCACGCCATAGAATCGGCAATTCCATTGAGGTTATGGACTTGTTTACTATTTCGGTAATAGTCCTTAAAGAGTGTGGCAACGTAAGATCTAACATTTCTTTCGAAATACCATCGACACCTTGTGCGTTGGTAGTAATATTATTTAAAATTTTATTAATAGTTAATGAATCTGTTGGTTTCAATGAAAAAGAACTAGTACCATACCGATTAAATTCAAAATAGGTTAACTGGGAAATTGTGACGTTAGGATTACCTGGGACTTTTAAAAATTCCAAATTTATAGTATCAGGGTCGTTAAATTGTCCCGAAAAGTCATTACTGATAACTGGTAGAATATGCTTTTTTAGGTTTGACCAAAGTAATTTAGAATTGTGTATATTTTCGTTTATACATTTATTGAAATACGCTTTTTTTTCATTGTGTAATCCAATTATTGCCAAATGTTTTAGGTCCAGATAGTATTGCCTATGGGTTTCCAACTTGGTACGATGATAACGATGCCTTGCCTCATTTCTAAGCTTAAACATAAGTTTGATATTACCTGTTATCCAAGGCGTTGGTTGAGTTCTAAAATAGCTAGTTTTTAATGGCGCATGAGTGTTAAAAATCTGTTTAACATGAGAGGTGAATAGATGTACCATATCATTTACATCCCCCGCATTGTTGATCGTATCCCATGGAATATTTACTAAGTCTCTTTTAAAATTTTCCATTGATATGTCTTGTAACGGACGATATGAGACACATCTACGAATTGGTTTGTCCTTTTTGAAAACAATCTCACAGGTAACAATCGAGTGGTGGCCGAGTTCCATTATATGATCTACATTGACGCTCCGGAACTGCGCGTCTGTGCAAATCAAATCAATTAAGGTTGCACTGTCCCCCACAAAATGCGTAGGCGCACTCACAACTTGAACCATATTGCAATAATTTAAAAATTCCAAAATCCTCTTAGTTTTTGAATGGTGCATATTGAGCATATTTACATTAAAATCCCCTAATAAAATTATGTTGTCATATGGAGCCAGTGCGCAAACACTATCCGTGATCGCAGCTATAAAAATGTTTATGTCCAGCCACGGGGGGCGATATGCAGTACCTATCAGCAATTTTTTAGAATTCGCGGTGATGCTCATCCACATTTGTTCCACCTGAGGGTGGTAGGGGTGAGCTTTTATACGCGTAGTCGTACCAGACTTTATATAAAAAGCGACACCGCCGCCGCGCCCACCGCGGACCGACTCTGGACGAGGCGTGTGACGTAGCTGGTATCCTGGAACCACAGGTGCCCTACCCTCTTCCCCACGACGCAGCCATGTTTCGTTAATTGCCATGATATCGACCGAATGATGGGTCATTGCAATTATAAACTCATCATGACACGTAGATAAGGACCCAGAATTAAATAGTCCAAATTTAATATTGCATCCACGCATCATCTAGGATAACAGTATACTAAATTTATACAATAAAAAATAATAAAAAATTCTCCAGATATGCAATAATTACAAATATAAAAATGGACATAATTACAAATGAATTGGCAGCTTAGTAAAAAACACACGTACACAATAGACTGCAAACAAAATATAACGATCACAATAATAATAGCAAAATATATCATTTCTAAGCGACAACAATTTTCAAAAATAACAGTATAGTGATACAATGGTACCACATATGAGTCCGACGCATAAAACATACATACACATATGTCAATGCCACAACCGGCAACAAAACACAAGGCACAGTAAAATACAATAACAATAGAATGTAAAAGCCTTAACTTAAAATTATTAACAAGCACTACATTAGTTATTGGAACAATGCGAACAAATCTATAGGTTAGGCAGATTTGCACTTTCCGGACCAAAAACACGGTCTATATCAGCCTCTTTATATATTATGTTTGGCTTATCATCAGGCTTATGACGAGCAAGGATGCGGCCGTGCTTTGTCCACACAAACTTCCATCCAAGACGTTGACCAATCTCGCGTGCTTGTCGGAATAATTGACGATTCACTTTAGTGAGGCGTTCATTAATATAAAAACGCCGCTGTGGTCCAGGCATGTCGAGGTCTGCGATGTTTGCTCCATGGCGCACCCGGGCGGCACGCATCAACTCATCGCGTAGTTCTCGGCGAACGAGGCGCACGACAATGGGACGCGGCCGAGTTTCCACTGCCCCCGCGGCATTCGTCGCATTCACTCGCCTGGCTCCAACGCGGTCCGCACTAACTACATCGCGTTCATCAATGTTAACACCTAACTTAGTCGCTATTACTTTTACAGTGTGGATTAGGTTCTCATTATTCATCTCGGGCAGGTTCGAGATTTCTAAATCGTTAGAAAGCAAAAGCTGGTCGCGCTCATTAAGCTCTTGTCGTAATTGGGCGACTTCCAAGATTGCTTTCGTAGATTCCGCAGATACTTGTTCTGATGCATTCAATCTGACCCCCATATTATCTAAACCCTCACGTAAAGTAGCTACAGCCGTTTCTAATTGCTCCTTGTCCTGTTGCAACTGGGACATATCTGTGCGCAAACTTTGGAACTCGGTTAAAAATTCTTTTCTGAGTAATACGAGTTCCTCCCTAAACAACTGCCGCAGCTCAGTCCGTAGTTCTTCCTTAAAGTTATTGAGCAATGTGTGTATATTTGGATCTGAATTATTTAGGTTACCACTACAACCTGCAGAATCTATTGACTCCTCCAAAGACCTCGTTACCGCAGGCATTGAGTTCACAGATTTACCCACTGCTATTTTGTTCGTGCACATTGGGCAGCACCACGATGGGACTATGGCTCCGGCCAACGGCAATGAACCGCAAGCTCGATGATAGGAAATCTTGCAATCACTACACGTGGCGGCACCTAGTGGCGACAAATACTTCGCACAACCACCGCATTTCGCAGCCGGCATGATAACGAGTTACTTTTTAATCGATCTTGCAAATTAAAACGACCGAACACCAATAGATGGCGCTTTGGTAAAATAATTGTTTATGGGAGTTTATAGATATTTGTAGTGCTACAATACCATAAAGCACTGCACTGAGTCTTTAGAGCACACACACACCGCGATCCAGTTTTAATGTTCTGTACTACGTATAATGGGCCGAAACGTTCCACTTTTTCTACAAATACTTAATTTAAGGTAGTCTGCACACTGTTTGTGTATAAAGTTTTTTCTTTTTCACTTTTCTAAGTATATACGACACTAGTACACTGTATAATAATTGTGCGCGAGCACCACACCAAGAAAATTATTTCAATAAAGATTTTACTGCAAAACGATTACTTGTTTTATTTCAAATCGAAAAAATATACAAATGTAACAACCACTAGCTCAACGTCCGTGACGTCACTCAAGACGAAATGTGGGTGTCTTGGCACCTCTGCCTACCCCTTCTGGGAAAAAGGCGTGAGTTTATGTATGTATGTACAACACAAAATGCATTATTTTACAATACCCCACAGTTATAGTATTATTTCCATCGTGCAAAAATAATACAGATGTATTTTGATCCTATTAGCTGTTATAATTGGATTTAACTTGTGGCAATTTATTCATGTCTCTTTGTAGACAAAGTCAAATTCTAATTTAAAAACTTTACTCAATAAATAGACTGTGAAGAGTTCATACTTCATTTATAAATTTAAAATACTTTGATGAATGTCAAATTAATGTATTTTATATTTTATTTTCTAATTGTTAGAGCCACGCTGTTGTCAGTCATGACTCAGCATGAATTGGCAGGTTTTTCAGAGGCTGTGCCACTGTCTCACAGGGAATCAACGTGAAACGACAGCTTTCCTGTTGCATTTCGTTCGGTAAGATTGCCGGATGGCCAATACCCCTTCCCTCTTTCCATTTTTCTTCTTGCTTCCGTCGCTGTTTAGACCGGCAACACATCCATGATCCAAGCGTTATGGATGTTCATGGGCGGCAGTGATCACTTACCTTACTATAAAATAAAAAAATAAACAGAAAAGATCATTTTAAAACTTGATAAATATGAATTGTAGTATCAATAAAGCTTTTCCTGTGTTCATCGTGATTTAGGATATAAGATTTATAAGACAAGAATTGAATCCACTCTTTCGGAATTCGTACAAGCAAATATAAAGCTATATATATCCAAAATGGAAAACGTTCGCAAAATAGTAAATAAACTGATATATTAATCCACCTAAACAAATTTTAAATAAATAAATACACCCAACAGTCACATACATAATTCTGACGCCACGCCAAGTTGAATTCTTGTGTTGTGAGTATCAGAAACTACGAGAGACTTTGCGGTCTCAAACATCGAGACCTGGGACAATATTTGTGGGTCTCACAAACATTTGTCTCAGTGCGGGAATCGAACCCGCACCCTGTTGTTTCACAGTCGGCGTCTTACCAACTGCACTACGGAGGCTGTCAAATTATAATATTAGAACAAAATCTGACCACATGCATACTTACTCCAAATCAAGGAATGCTGCTTCAAAAAGTAATTCCACACCACAGTCTAGACATGTGAAAAGGCATATTCTGAATATTACAATGAACCCGAGTATCAACAAGCGGGATCAAGTAACCCACGGGAGGTTGTTTTATTGTTAATTCTATTTACCAGGACTGACCTGGATACGGTTTAGAGTTTTTAGTGATGTTTTTGTGTAGTGGAAGGATAAAAGTGACCACTATGTTTTGCTCGATGAAATGAAAACTACTTTCATCGCAGAGAAATTGTTTTGTCTAATTCTGAACCGAGAAAGCGGTATATTTACTTATTTCTGTAAGACGCGTTTCCCACTTTTGTGCACGGCAGATACTTTTTAGGTGCCAACAAAAATGTTCACCAATAGCAAATAATGTATTTACTGAGTATGACGAAGGGTTAACCTATATAAAGTTCAAACCACGTGAAGAAAATCTGAATAAAAGATTATTGTTCTTTTTTAATCCAAATATCCTGTTTTAGTTCTCATCAAAATCCAACAAGCGGCTCCTTTCAGCATTTGTCGCTATTCCTCGTAGTTTTGGATTTGGGCATCCTCGCCAACTTGAAAATTAACAATGTATAAAAAACCAAAAAATTTTAGAATTATTTTTTGCTTTCCCACCAACAATAAAACAATAGATAGTCAGAATATACATATTTGTAATAGTTTGTAGGCAGGCGAGTGGCACAGGCTACTATTTATCCCCAAAAATGCACAGCTCCAATGGATTACACGTCAATCTACATCCAACGCATGGAAAGCTCTGTATTTTTAAAATAAATATAAACTGACAATCCGGGTGAATTAAATATATATTCTTTTACAACGTTAGTATTTTCATACTGAATTGCCATATAGTCATGACCATTTTCAACCACCGAAAGACCTCTACTGAATATAAAATACATACTATTACATAAACAGCTATTTGTGAAAGTATTTTGCATCCAATAAATTCCTGATAGCTTCATTAAGTCTCCCGAATAAAGAAGTTTATTGTCTCCATAAAAATCTATCACTTGATTACACCTCCATAGCTTAACGTAGTTTAATGGTTCCATTTTTATAATTTTTTTTTCACCCACCAACATACTTTCATTTTAATAGCATTAATAACTTATACACAAATGTAAGACAAACAAGATTATCTTATAACTTTACTGTCTCTAAGCATCAACGAAATTATTTTTTTATATCTTACATTACGTTATACGTTTCGCTTGACCTTCATCACCTGAGCTATAATTCACAATGTACATCAAACAAAAACTCACGCCTTTGAGAAGGGTCGCTTTGACCCGCGATGATGCCTTAATATGGTTCGGGGAAGGATATTAGGGACCATGTCTGAATATTTGACCCATCTGACGAGGAAAAAGTGTTGGAAAATCACTGCGATTTACACGCAAGAAAGGATGGCATTTTTTCTCCGCCTTGTAGTTGTATATCACAATAATGTTGTACAGAAATAAATGGGCATCTATTTTGGGAATAGCATAAGAAACTGCCTTGGTGACGCAGCTGTAATACGGTACGATTACGGGCAAATTGATTTTGACTGAGTTCAAAAGGGGAGGTAATCAATTCCTCTGTTTTTTTTTTTGCTATCTTTATAAATTCCAGTGTCAGGTATTTGTGCCCGATATAACGATAGGTTTGCCTCCTGTCTCATCGTGAGACAGAACACACAAGGCGATAGTAGATGTCCTGGTAGCACCTCTGCCTACCCATTCTGAGAAAATGGTATGAGTTTATATATGAATTGCATAATTTTAAACACTATATTTTAGTTCCAAATAATAAACAAATATATTTATTATTATAATAACATGATGCAGGCCGCTTCCAACAGGTCATTGTGGAGATCATTGGGGGAGGCCTATGTTCAGCAGTGGACTTCCTGTGGCTGATATGATGATGATGATGATGATTATAATAACTACTTAAACATATTTCAAGAAGGTTAATTAAGATAAAAAAGCAACAAATTGTGACTAATAAAGTGGAAATTAGAGTGATAGTAAATATGTGTAAGCTGGAAGAGATAGAGTGCACTATAAGATATGTTCGAGTAGAAAAAAGTAACTTGGAAAATGAAGATAATTGAATTAAAGTTCTTGTATATTTTGCAAAAGTTTTATGGGAATGTAGTAATTTGTCACAAAATAAATTCTTATAGGTTGAATATTATCAATGAGAAATGTAAACAAATGCAAAAAAGTGACAATCATCCGGCACGAGTGTCCCCACGAAAATGTAAAATAAACGAAAGTAGAAAAGGAATTAAAGATAACAGTAAATACAACACATGTAAATAATGTACAATATTACATAATATCTTTCCACTCTTTAAATACGCTCATTTTCTGTTCACTGAAATTTTCTTTGTTCGTTACGGGGAAAATTTTGTACAATTCCATTCTATCTTAAATGTATGGAACAATAGTCAGAAATTTCGAAATTATTAGATCCTTTTCGTGACAAAAGAATTGTCGGTTCCGTCCCGACGGAGCCGTCCGCAATACGTTTTGTGATAAAGTACCATCCCCACAAATTTATTTACCGAAAACTAGAATTGCAAGTGAGTTTTCCCTTCAAATATATTGTTCATTTCGAAAAAGTTTTTCTCACATTTTAAGTTAGTCCATTCAGTACTTTTCTCGGTAAACGTAACCTTACAGATACATTGTAGTAATTCTTTCATCCGCTTCATATATTATTCGTTATGGGAAACTAAGAAGGGGATGTGAAGCCACATCCACGTGTAATTGCTTCGCCGTAACTTTTTACTTTACCAACGAATCGCGTGCCGACGAGTGTCATCCGCACTTAATGAGGTCACACATCCCACAGAGGTTTTTCTCCTTATGTGAAATTTTCTCCTTTATATACGCCCAAAAGTAAACAGTGGCGTATTTAACTGAAAGTAATTGCTCTCCGCGAAACAGTGTCGTACAGAACGATAAATAATCGGTTAAATAATTGTGTGCCAGTTAAAAAAACATGGCAACGCTACGAAAAACAACGTAGCAGATATACTCTGGACAATATTTTAGTGCTACGAGACAGCGTAGAACATTGCTACGGTGCTACATTTAGCAATTTAAAACAATGAATCACACGGTGTGGTAAAAACCGCATGAATATTCCAAATGGCAAATTAATTTTAGTCATTCGTATTCCGACACATTAATGAATGTGTTTTACAATAATTTCTGAAATGATGCGGAGGTTAATTTCACATTCACTTGGCATCCCCAAAAACAGAACAGTTCCAAAGTAATATTGAAGTTTAAATGGTATGTTAATATCTCTGGGAATTTGCTAATGAATTTACGAGAAGAAAGTTTGAAGTGCTAATCGAGCGTTTTGAAGTTGTAATGAAATCGTTTAGACGCCATCACGACCACGCAGTCGAGATGAATTGTTTGTATATAATATAGTTGTTGATGACTCGAAATATAGGGTGAATTTAAATTTCATCGACAGGCCCACAATTACTGCACTAGCAAATCGGAACACAGCAGTGTAAATGTACTGTTGGGTTCCAGTTTGAAGGACATTGTAGCCAGATTAACTGCTGAACATATTGAGAGTTAGCATCTTATGTCCCAGAATGACGAGCGCAGTGGAATGCCAAGCTATACTTTGTTTGGCGGACTTTACATACCAAAGACATAGAAATTATCATAAAATGATATACAGGTTACCTCACGATGTTTTCCATCACCGTTATAGTGCGTGGTGATTGACTAACAATATTCAAAGTACTCAACAATAAGATAATAATATACACAATGTATTTCCCATAACAACGGACCTTGCCTTCAGATCGCACAGAGCTATTCCAGTAGTTATAAATTGCGTGTTATGTCTCACATCCCTGTTTACGTGTAGACATTTACGACATGCGCGAGATGCTCCGAGGTATACTTAAACCAGAATTGTGAATAGTGCTTTACTGTATAGTAGTATGACATAATACAATACAATATTATTTATTACACACACACATAAACTATATACAGTGGGATTAGTTCCGTAAGGTGTCAAACGAAACGAATAATTCTTAGTAGGTAGTCTTCAGTATATTTTCTTATTTTAAAATACGTCTTTACGTCTTCCGTCCTTCCGTACTTCCACATCTTAATCATTCATCCTCTAACTCTTTCCATATTAAGTACTTTATACGTCATCTCTTTCACACAAACCATGTTCCATATCAGTCATATGTCTAATGTTTCATTCTACTCATCTCTTCATAACATTCAAATGACCTTATCCATCGATAGTGTTAGGTTCACTTTTATTTACGTTACTCCACTTAAATCAGTCCACAGAGAACCGGTGACGCAACTGCAGCAAATTGTAAGCATGAAGTAATATGCATAAATCTGGCAACTCATTTGCATTTGCTGTCCCGACGACGCTCGAAGCTGTCACATAAACCAGGCTGGACTGTGCAACTAGACTAACAGCTCCCGATACCGCCTGCTAATTGTTTCCGCTCAACTGTCGTTTTTGTGATTTCAACTCTGAAGTGCTTAGACTTAGGGTTTAAAATGGCGTGTATTGATTAATATTGTGCTGGAATTTAACTGCTTGGGTAGATGTAGCAAAAGTTGGAGGTGTTGATTGCAGACTGACATTACAAAAAGTCAATGTTAAAAGAATAAGAATTGATGGTCCTTCATAAAAGTTACGCAAGATATAAATTCAAATCGAATAAGTTATAAAAAACTAGACTCGAATATTTCTTGTATATTACTTTTTTCTTTTTATCCAACAAATCTGGCAAATGATTAATCAGACCACATGATGGTAAGTGATTACTGCTGATGTGTTGCCGGCTAAGAAATTGGAAGAGTAGCAAAAAAGAATGGGTATAGGAAAAGGGTATTGGGAATCCGGCAATCATTTTTACCGAGTGAAACAAGCCAGCAAAGCTGTCCCTTCAAGTAAATCTCCTGTGAGACAGTGGTATCGCTCCAGACAAGCCTGTCTATTCATGCTGAACCATGACTGACTACAGCATGGCTCTACCACTTCCATTTGAAGAATGAAAAACAAAAACATATGAAAACGAACAGTGATGTTCCAGCTACTTAGTAGTAAATGAGATTCTCGATAATATTATGAAACCTCTGCCCATATTAAAAATGAAATCCTTCCAAGTATTTCCAAGGCATTAGCGTTAGTCAAAAAATTCTGGCCGCTTACTCCCGCTTGTTCGGCTAATACTCGTAGCTGTCCGACACTCGGCGTTCAAGTAGATAATCTGCTTATCTAGTGGCGTAAGCAGCGACCGTTTTTTATCGGCTTGGGGACCCCTACAATTTTGGTTTAAATATTACACGATATCAGGGCGTATAATAATACTGAGAATTATTGATAACCTTCTAGGGGGCTTTATGGTAAATGGAAAGTGAAATGTGCAGGATTGGTTTTATACAGTAAAAAATAGTGGTAAACTTATTTTTAAGTCTTTTAAGATGCTAGTATCTTTCATTATGCCCAGTAGTTACAATAGCTACAGAGTTCTTCAAATCGGAACACAACAGTGCATTTACACTGCTAGTTGGCGGGAGAAATAAATATTATGGTAGGTCCTACCTACACGGCCACTCACATATGAGAGAATTACTACTAGGAGATACCTATCGTCAGTCAACGAATATTTGTTTGAGAGACTTAGTTTCCCATTATAACAACATTAGCCCGCTTTTGACCAGATATACGCAAGTTTAAGCCAAAATTATACTTGTGAATTTTCCGCCATTTTGCGATGGCTTTGATCCAAACAGTACAATACCAATACATACCCCCGAAAACCTGCCAAAACTGTTACTTCTCCTACCTATTTATATAGAAAAACCCTACCAAAGTCACACATGGTAAGGGCCACAGCAATCAGCAGCTAACGAGGAGCGATAGCGGCGAGGCAGGGTACGACGTATCATTTATCATATGACAGCCACGCCCACACCCGCTTGTGTTACTAACCACACGCTATTAGCACCAAGAATATTATTAAGACTTTTGCCTGTATTTTTTATTAGGGTTTCGTACCTATAGGTAGGTAAAAACAGGGCCCTATTACTAAGCCTCAATTGTCTGTCTGTCACCAGGCTGTATATCATAAACCGTGATGGCTAGAAAGCTGAAATTTTCACAAATCGTGTAATTCCATTGCCGCTATAACAAAGAATACTAAAAATTAAAATATTAAGTGGCTCCCCATACAAACGGTTTTCTTTTTCGTATTTTCTTGCTCAATTTTATTAACGGTAATAGGTAGAAGCTTAAAATTTCACAGAATATTTATTTTTTATTGCATTGAATGGCGAGACGAACATACCGTTGCTTAATGGTAAACGATACGACCGCTCATGCACACTAGCTAAACCAAATAACACATTGGATTACAAAGCAATGCTTGGCATTCCACTGCGCTTGCCATCCTGAAACAGAAGATGTAAAGTCTCAATATTTCCAGTAGTTACTCTGGCTACAATGTCCTTCAACTCGAAACAAATTGCATTGACACTGATGTTTGGCAGGAAAAGTAGACATTGCGGTGGTAGCTAACCAAGCGGCCTATCACATATGAGAGATCTACCATCAGTGTTGCTAGTGAGAGACCTACCGTCGTTTTATTATATGTGGTTTAAAGCAGACTGTCATAGTTGTTAGAATTGGCCAAAGACATATTAACATCAATTAAGTATTGTGTGGTTTGTCAGAAGCTATGAGAGACTTTCCGGTGGTAATGTAAGCCCACTGAGTTTGTTTCGCCGGGTCTTCTCAGGCAGGGCCGCGTTGGATCCGGTGGTAACATTAAATCGCTACCCGTCGTTTTAGTAATACTCATGTTCGTCTAAAAGTGGGTTATCAGCAATAATGTATTTATTTGAATAGCATTTTAATTACTACAAATAATAAATAAGACGACTACCAAAAACTAAAACTAAATAAATTTAATTTATATAATAATGTAATAAATTATTTTGTAAATATAGAATAAGTACCATGTATTGACTTGTCATAAGAGCTAATTAATTGCCCACATGATCAATAAACGAATTTCATTTCATTTCATTTTATTTCATTTTCAGTGTCAAACACGCAATATCATAACTTACATTATAAAATTGAATACAATTCTTAATAACGCTAAACAATTTCACTAAATTAATATATGAATTTGAACATTTAATTTGAAGTAATAAAACATAGAAACAAAAGAGTTATGGCCCTAACATTTGAAACTCGCGTTTAAGAGAATTGAGATGTAATAACAAACGCATCGTATATCTTATTAACAAGCGTATATGAAAGCCGGATTATCCAGCTCACTCAGGGCTGTTACTATAATAACGTTGTTCTAGAATTAACATTTTGATCCTGACTTGATCGCGAAAGTTCGACAAACTTCTATCTTACATCTTAACCTTGTCATTAAGGGCGTATTGCATAAATAACTTCAATTATTTTATATTGTAGTAAACCCGATACATTGACTACTAAAATGTCATACTCATTATTATTTTTCTGTTTCGCGTGCTTCAACGCCTTCTCGACAGTCTTTTTGACAAAATATCGTGGGGTTCCGTCTTCCGCCTCATTAGTTCCGTGGGCTCTCACACCAACATTAATTATGATAACCAAATAGGCATATTCTGATTATGGTTGATATTGACATATAGTGTTTAATTTAACCTACATGTTTCACATTACCCCAGGTACCACGCATTGTACATGATTTGAAAGAAACCCAGTCTATTTTATGTCCAAAATCGTTAATTTTGTTTTAACGAGTCCACCCCATATAGATACGACTATATTTACCGCCTAGCTAGAAACTAAAATCGCGATTTTTGACAAAACTACCAGTTAGATTATTTTCCGAAATTGGTAAAATATTACCTGGAGTGGTTAGCATAACAAATCAGTGACATTTGAGATGTCTATAGTGAACCAAATTTGAAAATGTTTGACGTGAGTATCATAACACCATGACCGGAAACAAAAATTAATAAATGTATAAACATTTAGGTTAAACAGACCGGGCTCAAAATAATTCGAGACTTGTTTGTAAAATTAATTATACCGATATATTCCGCGCGACCCACGGAACAAACCAAGTGGATTCATTAGCAGGATATAAATAATTACCGTCCCACGCGCTCCACCCAAATAACGACTTAAATAACAAACAAAGTATTCTACAGAAATAGGGAGTATACAAATATTTCTGTAAGCGGGAAAAGGTTATCACATAAAAACGTGTAAATTTTGTTGAATGGCTAAAAATAAATAAGTCATTGAGCAGATGACTAGTACCTCAGTCCGCCCCCTGACCACGAGAGCTATGAAGTAATCGAAACGTAGGGAAGTTAAAAAAATTAAAAATTAAACCAAATCGGCGATAAAATATGGAAATAATGGGTTTATTTCAATGTGTATTGTACTTATTAGTTGTAGTCATACCCAATTTACATTTACATTTACAATTCAAAAACATCGTCAAGAGAAATCCCGGTGATTTAGATGAGTCGGATTCCTACCTGTAAAAATGTATTTAAAGTTACATGTAATTGTTCCAAAGACTTTAAAAGTACCAACTATAGCCTGTTAAAAATAAAATGCTTAGTTCGATATTAAGGGTTTCGTTATTAATCTAAAGAGTTTGATATTAAGGCCGTCTGTAAATATATATATATATATATATATATATATATTATTATTTATATTTTTTATATATATTTTTTAATGTTTAAAACTAGATCACTATTTTATACTAAGCGTACCATAACTAAGCCCGTTTGCTTGCACATATTACAACGATTATGTGCTAGGCTAACCGTTTTTGGCAGTAATAGCATCTCTGCTTTGCTAATGCTACCACTTAAGGATGCCAAAGAAGAGTTTAAATATGTAAATTAAAATAGATTATTTCGTCGCTTGCCAGCCCTGTGTATAATTTCGGCGCTACGTGCCATCGCGTAATTTGGCTACTGATCCAAACGCAGAAATTTCAAAATTGTAAATACTAGTAATGCATCAAAACTGGTTACCGAAACAATTTAATTAGGGGAACATTAGCTGCGATATATCATTGCGGAGATATATCGTGCTAAGCTTAATATTGTTTTATAATTTACATATCTTAGTGTGGGGTCAGGACTATGTATGTGACTGTTGGGTGTTATTTATTTACTTATATGTGTTTACGAGTCAACTTTGATACAGAAATATGAGCAATAATTAATAAGGTGTTGTCAAGAAAGAATATCGACATAATTTAACTTAACAGTCTTAACATTTGTGAGTCACTAACCGATATACCCTACTAATTTTGGAATCTTCAGCAATGTCACTCATTTCAGTATACAAAATGTACTCTGTGTACTCGACTAATGAAACTCAACACTGCAGCTGTTACTTCACATCTGTTTTCCGTAAGACAAGACCACCAAAGCGTCCTAACCGCTTTTACTGTTAGACTAATCCATATGGATGGATCAGACATACGTCTATTTCTCCCACCAAAGAGCAGTATAAATACACTGTTGTTTTTCGATTTGAATGATTTTGTAGCCAAAGTAACTATTAGACATATTGAGACGTAATATCTTATGTCTTAGGATCGCGAGTGCAGTCAAGTGCCAAGCATGCTTTGTAATTCAAGGTGTTGTTTGGTTTTCATACTGTTCATGAACGGTCGTATCGCTTACCATCAGGCGAATGGCATGCTCGTCTCGCCATTCTTGTTCTGTACTATCAGCACCTACTTTTTACTACTTTTAATCTTTTACGGATAAATAACATAACTAAGCCAACTTGCACTAGGCCAGCGTAGTGGACTATATGTCCTAACCACTCTCAATCGTACTATCGATTGTGAAGGAGGCCCATGCCCTGCAGTGGGACGTATATGGGCTGATACAATACAGTACAGTACAGCATAAAAAAGTAAATATTTACAAAACAATATTAAAGGGATCAAAACAATGCAAGAATATATTTATTTCGGCATTACGAAGTACGGAACAGCATTCTTAACCCTTGTTATTAAATTCCAGTCTGTAACTATTTCTTGTTTTTGGAGGTAATAAAAATTACTCCGATACCGAGTTATTCGACGGTGAATGCGCCTATTAAACCGAAAATTTCAATTATCAACGAAATGATTTATTTCTTATGGTTGTTGGTAGATCGATACTACATAGTTGTATATTTCGATCGGTTCTTCTTTGAATTTATTAATTTGGTGATTTATGGCCAGGTAGAACCTCCGCAAATAAAAACGTATATTATTTCGTCGTTTACTGAATGGATAAGACAAATATATTTATTATAACCCTTTTTATTATATAATTGACTAGCGATCGGACCCGGCTTCGCCCGGGTGCAGATAGCTTTTGAGTCCAGTATTGATTTGGCAACAACATATTATTTCGCGTACTAACTATATTTTTTCCGCGCGCCCTCGACTATATTTCCCGTCCCGTTAAATTTATTTATATTATCATTTATTGTTAAATTTCTTTATATACAATATTTTGTCATTGTGATATTGATTCGTTGGTGGGAGAAGTGGAGGGAGGCGCCCGACGTGACGGCCGAATGGTAGCATGCGCGTGAGCTGCGCGCGGTACTGGACACTTCGACTTTATTTTTCTAAAATAAATGTAGCCTAAGTTACTCCTTATTATATCAGCTACCTGACAAAAAAGTCCCGTCAAAATCGGTCCAGTAATTTCAGAGATTAGCCGGAACAAACAAACAGACAGACAGACAGACAAAAATTTTTTAAAGATCATTTTCGGCACAGGAATCGTGTATATAACGATATGTAGTTGGACTTTTTTTTTATTTTCACTTTTAAAACAGACACTTCAATTTTATTTATATGTATATTTATTATTGAAGATAATATGATAGGTATTTATTAAAAAAAAATATTACCAAATTCAGCCACTATCGATATGTTTTTGCCAAACCCTAAACGACACCTCAGTAAGCCGGGTAGGCATTTGGCAATATCGACAGGCTTTAACCTTCAAAATCCCTACGGTTAGTTCAAGAACATTGACATTAGCGGTTAGTCTCCAGCCATTAATCTTCAGACCAGCGTGGAGTTAGATCTTATCTCATCACTTTTATGAGCCTCATCATTTAGAGCCTTGATAAAGGTCGTCAAAGCTGTACACCCCAATATAATCTTAGGCTGTATTATAAATCATTCGTTAGTTTCAACCATAAGAAGTCCACTGTTGAACATAGGCCTCCTCCGAGGATCTCCACATCGACCTTTTTGAAGCGGCATGCATCCAACTACTTCCTGCAATCTTAAATAAAATATTGTATAAAATATGAACCTTAAATAAAATATTGTATAATAATGAAGCGCGTGGTGACCTGTTGGTGACGGACCATACACTGCTGTCCACATGTTCACGGTAGTAAGAAAACCAGCATAGTATAGTAATTTGCAAGTATTTCTATGGTATGTAAAACCCGCCAACCTGGACTAGGCTAGCATAGTGGATTATATGACCTAACCCTATATGACTAATTTGACCTAACTCCTCTAAATCGTAGTCCCAATAACAGTGGCACGTATGCATATGGGCTAACACAACAAATATCTATAAATATTTGCATATGCTGCATAACCATTCGCACCTCTATCGATCAGTTCAAAACCACACTAAGCCGTAGCATTTGGCAATGTCAACAGGCCTCGAGTTGGAAAATCCTTTCGGTTAGTTCGAGAATACGCTTTGCCATCCGGCCATTAATCTTCAGAGTGTAGTGGACTAAGATCGAACCTCATCATTTGTATGATGTAGATGTAGGTCGTTAAAGCTACAGTACAAATCGATCGGCCTGACTGGGATGACACTAGTTTCATAGAAAACCGAGATTTACTGATAGTAGGTCTCTCATATGTGAGAGGTAATCTGGGTAGGTACTACCGTAATGTCTATTTCTCCCGTCAAACAGCAGTGAAAATGCATTGTTGTGTTTCGGATTGAAGGACAGTGTAGCCAAAGTAACTACTGGACTTATTGAGACTTAACATCTTATGTCTCAGAATAGTGAGCGCAGTGGAATACCAAGCATTGATTTGTAATCCAAGGTTGTTTAGTTTTGCTACTGTTTATGAGTGGTCGTATCGCTTACCATCAGGCAAACGGCATGCTCGTCTCACCATTCCTTGCAATAAAAAAAATACAAAGGCTGAAAGTCTAATGCCATTTATATATAAAACTCCGGCTCGCCAATATTCCGGATAGCGAACGAAGCGGTTAGCGCATCGACCGTGGCGAAGCTAATAGTTTCTTGCTGAATAGCAGATTGCTGACTTGTGGTTTTTGATAAGTTTGTTCGCTTCTGGACTAGATATTAGTTCGTGGTTGAATTATTAAAAGTTGGTCAAACTAGTCTTTGTTAGTGATAGTGCGATGAATGTTATTGATGGTACCCGCTGTTCTAAAGATGTAGTTTTCAACATCTTTATGTTAATAGATGGTTGGGTTTTAAACATAGATGTTGGAATGTTAGTGGCTGCTAACCTATGTGAAATTAAACATAAAGCTAATTATGCCCAATGGCCTATAATTAAATACGAAACAGTCCTCAAATGAATTATTTATAACTTGAATCTGTTTTGTGATTTTTCAACATATACTTAACGTTTATTAACTTTCAAATTAAGGAGTATAATCCATATTTTTATGTAAAATATTATTGTGGAAGGTTTATGTCACGTATTCATTTAATTTTTATCCATTATTTCATTCGGGAAAACGGAGAGTTCCCATTATAACTAGTTAACATCAAAGTCGCTTTCAAAACTAAAAGCATGTTTTTCTAAAAATTGCATAAAAATATAATTACCCTAGCTAATGTAAGCGGCAATAAGAGCAGGAAAGGTTAAATATTAAAAAGGCGTCTCTCTTGAAAAATATAAACTCTAGAAGCACAATATTAAATTATTAAAAAAGCTACGTTTTTAATATATTTTGATGTTAATCTCTTGAGAAGTAGTTTTCTAGCTTAATTTTTAATTAATGCGTAAGCTTTCACTGCCCTTTCTTTTTTCCTGCTCATATATCCATCCCATGGTTGTCTGGTAGAAATTGCCTTAGAGCGATAAGACCGCCATTTGTACTTTGTTTTTTTTTTTTGTATTATCTCTAAGCTGTTCTTCCTTTTTATTGTGTACAACAATAAATAAATAAGCTGTATTTACCATTTTATGAATTCATACAACAACCAGTGTAAATGCATATATTGTTTGGGTTCGGTAATTTGAAATCGTAATAATGTTGTGGTAATTAGAATAGTTTAAATTCCTCGAAACTACGCATAGGGTTTTGATTTCTTTGAAATTTACGAAGTGAATTGTGATTACAACTCACTATTTTGTACCCAAAATACTCACTTTCATATCATAGAAATTGTGGGTGAATGAATATTCGTAATTTATTATAATCGCTCCACTGAACGACAAGAGAAAACTATATAATAGACCAAGAGCCCGTAGCCGCCAGACTTTCGTCATTTTGATTGCCATCTTTAACAAGATATTTAATTAGATATTTCGATACATTTTATGTTGCGTTTAACAAAGATAGAGAGGTATAGATACGATTTATGATTACGCTGTCATATGTTTGCGTCTTGAAAATCGTAGATATTTTCGCAATCTTGGTAGCGCTCCTATAATATCAAAAATTTTACTTATTATTTAAAAACAGATTGCTACAAATTCTTTTGATAAACGAGGGTATTTTAGCTATTATCCTTTGAAAAAGAGTTTTTCTGGCATAAACTCTAAACTATTTATTGATATTTATTACTATCATTATTATATTTACCCTAAGAGTGAAAGCCCGAGTATAAAGGAAAAAGATCACAAAGATTAGTCCAATCACCTCAACATCCAAATGAAACACGACAAAAAACTTATGCGTCACATCAATTTCCAGACGATTTCACTCGTAGAACTTGCCCATTAGAAATGGAATTACAACATGACTTACATAAAAAGTTTCAAATAACGCTAATTACTTTTAGTAATTACATTTCTTGCTCTTTTAATAGCTGTTTAATCTTTTGATTTCTTATTGTTTCCAGACAAAAAGTCTTCAGGCTTAGTTTCCTGACGTTGTTGGTTAAATGGCGTGCAAATAATTCGGCTAACAAAAGGCTTTTAATTGTAAGGAAGAAAAGAAATGCTGACCAATAGAAATTTAAATATCAAAGCGTTGTTACGATTGACTTTTTCATTACAGCGTGACCTTCATTAATTAGATTCTCTTTTTTTTCTACGTATAAACTGTTCATTATATACATAGATACATAAACTCACGCCCTTTCCCAAAATGAGTAGGCAGAGGTGGCAAGAAACCCTCATTTCGCCTCGTATGTTCCGTCCCACAATATGATAGGGGGTGAGCCTATTGCCATATTGGACACAAATTCCTGACTCTGGGCTGATAATGAATGCATATTTATTAAAACTATACAGATACAGATATACGATTACAACACTTTATTGAACACCACATAACATAAAGTAACAAAAATAATAGAGAAACCTTACAAATATTGAACAACTGGCGGTTATATCGCTAAGAGCGATCTCTTCCAGACAACTATATAGCAAATAGCATAGCAGAGTAGGACATTAGAAAAAAATTAATAGTGGGTGTTTATTATGTGTGCGTAACTTCAAACAATACTTATTAGTAGATATTTAAAAAAGAAAACACAAATATACATACCTTTTACAAATATAAAACTAATACATACGTTAAAGCTTATTCTACATGACAAGATCGATAAAATATAACACAGACTTAGAACTATGTATGAGATAATTTGAAAAGAAAATGATTTTTTATTTTATTTCTGGAGACGTCCAGCGAAGGCGCCTGTACAATTGCCAATGGCAGCGTGCTCCACAAGCGAACAGCCTGAACGGTAAAAGATCCGTCTAAGAAAACATAGCCGTGTCGAGGAGTCTTTAATTTCAGATTCTCTGACGGTCTTAAGGCACGAGAACGAGAGAAAACGTAATTAAAACGTTCTTTAAAATAATAGAGAGAACTAAGATTAAATAAAAAAATAAAAAGAAAACAAAGAATATGAGTATTCTGACGAGGGCGAATAGGGAGCCGCTTGAGCTTAGAGCAAAATGTAGATATCTCGTCATATTTGCGCAAACCAAATATAGTATACAAAAGTATCAGCATAGTATACGATATAAGTTTACAAAATCCGCTGAACGCATTCTTTCAACCTTTGTAGACATCACTAATAGGCTTTTTGTGCCAGATAATGACTACACAGAACCCACATCAAAATTCCCATTCACAGCTCATTTCTGTGTTGAATAGGGTCTGCGGTCTTACAAACAGACCGGATAACACTGGCCTCGTACTCCTTTGTGTAAACCATTTAAAACTCCGGCACTATATAAACTTACTGTGCTAATATTTTATAGTGATTTATATACGCTGTAGGTAAAGTTAGGCAAATTGTTCGAATGCCATACTGATCAATGCACATTCATGTTTTTAAATCAGTCAAAATTATGATTGTCAATGCACAGTCGATTTTCTATAATAAAGTTTCTCCGATCGAACTAGCCCAAAAAAAAGCGTAGCGTAGGAGATTTACCGGGACCCGTGGTGTTACATTCACCTAACATTTCAAAACTGACTCGAAATTGTTTCTAAACTGTAACCAAATTAATGTTGACATATCAACTAACGACACACATAAGTTATATTTGCAACAGACTTCGGTAACAAGCCACTGCCTTGTAGATTTATCTACCCTCCCCCCCGCACCCTTTCACGCCGCACCCTGCAGTCACAAACAACGTTATGTAGTTAATAATTAACCGAGTAACTTGGTAATGGATTCCTCTTCCTAAGAGTATGAAGTTAGTTCCAGTAGTTGCCCAACTTGTTGATTTGTAGGCGTCGTGCTTGCTCATAATCTATTTTTCCAGTTGTGGAGTTGTTATAATGTGTTATTACTTTTATCGCCTTCCTAGGTTGTACTACGGTACTGTTATAAAGCTGAGGTATCGAATTCGAATCCCGGGTTGGGAAAAGTGATATTGGATTTTTTTTATCACATCGTGGGACGGAACATACAAGGCGAAATATGGGTAGCAACTCTGCCTACCCCTTCTGGGACGAAGGCGTGAGTTTATGTATGTATGTATGTGGGTTTTTTCATACTCAAGCGATAAAATAACTACAATGTTTTCTTTCTTCGTGGTAGCAGAAAGTGTAGTAAAAATAAATTAATAATTTCTAGTCTATGTATGGGCGATACAAATGCCAGCCAGTGATTGCTGAGACAGTCGCTTACCATTGAAAGGACTATTAAGCAGGATTTTTTAACGATTTAAGCTGTTTATCATACTTTAAAAACATAAATTAGTAAACTTCATTCATTAAAATTACCTAACTACCTTATTATTAACTTTTACCGGAACTTAGAATACCTCTTTCAACATTTTAATAGACTCCGTTCAAGGCGTAATACAATAAGGCAAAAACACCTGCCTTACAATGGCTATTATTTGTCTTAGTTTCTATTATACTGCGGAAATTACAAAGGATCTCGATTTTCTGTTTCCGCTGTTGTTTTATATACACCGTTTCTGTTATTCACCAATGAAAGTAAAATGTTATTTTAGATTATTTACCAATTAGCAATACAGTTAAAGTTAAATGTTATTTATATTCCTTATGACTTTACAATGCATAGTATTAAAACCCAGAAACATTTTAACGTTTTAAATTAGTACATTGACATAAGTTCAAAAACCCCTTACTTTCTACTTGCACCACTATACACTTCATTAAAGAATCGTCGTCACTATTCTAATTTCATTCAACACGGCTCCCTCAAATACAATTTCATTTAAAAAAAAGCTTTTATGAAAACACCAACAACCCATTATTTCTTAGATATATTTTAAAAATAACCGCCTAAATTAGTAACAAAGCTTGGAAACGGTGTAAGCCTCCATTATACACAGTGAACTAAGCCTAAGAAAAATGAACTAAAATATTACTCGCACTGTAAGCCGTTTTTCCAGAAAGTATAATTAAAAAAGTTACAAATTGGATCCAGGATGAAATATAGGACATAGGCCTTCTAGGACTAAAAGATTAAAAGCAAATATATCTAAAGCTTTTGCAGTGAAAATTTCTGGATGAAAAAATCCTTCTGTATTTTTTGTAAACGCAGCAAATGAACTAACGAGACCCGTGATGAAAAATTTGTGCCTGCAAATGCATATCCATATTCAAATATCATATGTCGAGCATATCGGGACAGAGGATGAAAAATAGGGGATAAGAATTTTTTTTTTATTGTAATAAATGGCAACACGAGCGTGTCGTTCATCTGGTGGTAAGTAATACGACCACTCATGAACAGTAGCAAAACCTAACAACACCTTGTATTTCAAATAGATGTTTGTCATTCCACTGCGCTCGCCATCCTAAGACATAAGATGTTAAGTCTAAATATGTCCAGTAGTTACTCTGACTAAAATGTCCTTTAATACCCAACACAATAGTGCATTAGACTGCTGTTAGGCAGGAAAGATAGACATTGCTGTAGTACCTACCTATGGTGGCAGGTCTCTCATAAATATGAGAGACCTGCCACCAATAAAATTACTTCATCAACAACAATTGCTTGTACTTTCGTATGCTTTGCAGTAATATTTTTAAACCAAATACCACTGCGAAATTCTACCAGATCTCTTTTCTACTCAAAGAATCTAAGGCAGCTGCTATTGTTAAAGAACAATGGACAAGGTTAGAAAAACATAAAACAGATGAAACAACATACTCAATTCTTGTCACAAATGTTTTCCTAAATCAGTTGTGAATTTGTGAGGACATAGTCCCTCGTAATGTTGTTATCCATCAACGAGTGTTTCTGAGAAAGGTCCCACAGGAGTCGACAACCAATAAACGAAGACATGGCTGGAATACTGAAATAAAATTATTGATGCTCTTGTTGGCTTCTTGTACGAAATTGATTACTAGTAAAATCGAAAATAACTGGATAATGCAAATATATGAAGAATTATCAAATATTCTTTTACTCGTAATACACCTAACAATAACACACGTAGCCCCACATTAGGACACAAATGTGTACGGTTCCATTGACATAAATATATGGACAGGGCGGAAAGAGCGTAAAGTGTTCTGACGTAAGTGTAGTTGAACGTTATTGAAATTAAGCATCGCTCAAAAGATTTTGAAAATGCTTGCCAGTAATTATGACAGAAAGTTTAATAAAAATAATAAGATAATACTTTTAATCACTACTTTTTAGACGTTTATTAAATTAATTTAATCCAATATTTATTTTAGCACGATTTTCACAGGCACCTTTTTGAAACTCCAAATGTACTAAAGGGCCTATCCTTAATTTTTAATCTGAAACAAATATTTATGAATATCCCTGTTATTTGCCTTGATGCGAGAATAAAACCCATGCTTCTCTTTTCTTACCTAGCATTACAATACACTACAAAAACTGTAATATAATATAAAAACGACAGCTTGTCTGCCGTACCTTAATAGCCTTTAGTTTCACTATGAAGCCTGTCAAAAAGTCTTAGTGATAATAAAAATATAATTGAAGACAATGGAGCGGTGAAACTAAACCGAAACCTCGCCTGTCAAACGTAACCGCCACGCCGGTGTAAGCCGAACAGTTGTTTATTTGCTTTGAGTAATTTAATTACTGAGCTTTCAACGTGGCATGGATTTGTAATCCGGCATTATGAATAGTAGAGTCCTCGGCATTGTATTCAAAGTTTTTAATCCTGTTATTTGTTATTAATAAAATTAGCACATAAGATTAATAGCAATAATGCTATTAACTCTATTAATATTTTATGCTAATTATATTGTGCTTCCCTTAATATAACGTGAATAATTTCAATGACACGACTGCCTCAGTGGCGCAGTTGTACTGCGGTACGATTGCAACATTGAGGTCTCGGGTTCGAAACCCGGGTCCCGTAAAGAGACATTAGATATTGATGCGCAAAAGTACTGATTTTTAACACAATATGATACCTTTACTCGTTTACCGAACCTCTGCCAAAAGCTCCAGCTAATTATGTTGAAACGCAAACCTACATATAAGCCCTCAAGCCTACTACTTAGTAATCAATCTCCCTCACAAACCTAACTCAGTCGACGAAACAAAGGCTGAAATAATTACCCCGCTAATATACTACAACAATACAAATATACAAGAATAATAAATCACAGGGAATATCTCGGAATCATATACTACTCGTATAAACCGCTGGGACGTGGATTTATGGACGGATTTAAATAAAGCCCAAACTATACAATTGAGAGATCAACGCGTTTCAAATAAGCATTTAATGTGGTGTAATGCCGTGTACTGTGTGGTGTTGTGTGTGTGACGTCATCGTTTGTTTATGGGTAATCTGTGTTTGTAGTAAATAATAAAACAAATGAACCGTTTAATTATGGAGACTCAATTTAGAATCTATCGTAGCATTTGAAAACAGCAACAACAAACAACTTACATAAAATGTCTTTGATTACCCTGAAGCTTCTAATATGTATAACATAACATGATCTATATTCCTCATGTTTTTTACACGACATACAAATTTAATTATATTGATAGGTATAAATGTTGTTTATTTCATAATTAAGCAATACTAACTAATAATATTTCTAGCCTTTACATTGCATTAATGGGATATGATCATAACAATACTAGATAAAAATAAAACTCAAAATTAATAAACATAATTTAAAGATGTTTTCCATTGTTCCAGATTAAAATGACCACACATCCAACAACATGGAACAAACATTCGAACAAAATGGCATGAGAGAGCTGGTAACATGCGTCCCGGATGCTGTTGGTTAGCCGTACCGATGATCATCATCACCCTTCATCCATCAGAGATGAAGCACTACGGGGTGACGCACCACTACGCGCCGATCGAGGAGTCAGCCTTCTACAAACGCAGCTTGGCCAGACACCACCACCGGCACAAACACAAACATGACCAGCTGGATCCAACATTCTTCGCTGATGGTCCAATGTTCTCCAGCTTGAAAGACGGTATGGCCTTCATCGATAGGGACTTTGGCGAACCATCCAAGAACGGCAAAGATTGGACCAGCATGTCCAATGATCAGGTTGGAGAACTGAAGGATAAGAAACACCAACATTGGCCTATCAAGCGGGAAGCTGTTATCGAAGGTGATTTGGTTCTGGGTGGTCTGATGATGGTTCATGAGAGATCGGACAATATGACCTGTGGGCCTGTGATGCCTCAAGGCGGAGTCCAAGCTTTAGAGACCATGTTGTATACACTGGATTATATTAATAATGATTTGAAACTGATACCTGGAGTGGTTCTTGGAGCTCATGTGCTGGACGATTGTGATAAGGATACATACGGTCTGGAGATGGCTGTTGATTTTATTAAAGGTAAGACTGGTATTCAAGTTATATAATACTACATGCAAAATATACTTACTCAGAGTTCGCTTAGTTTATTTTGCATATAAATCTAGACATTAAAATAAAAGACCACTCCGTAATGTTATGCTAGAATGATTACAAAGGTTTTTGTTTGAAAATATACGAGTAAATCAACGGCATGCATCTTTCAGATTTCATTTAAAACGATTTATTTCTACCATTGTCTAAGACTGTTATGACAACATTATTATAGAACATAATAATTATATACTACATCTATGTAGCCTTGCTAAAGTATTATACAGGGTATATCAAGACTGCTACCGAAAACGAAGCCGGGTGGTAGTTTAAGCGACTTCAGACACAATGCAACAGAAAAAGTTGCAAAAAAAAGTGTCAATTTTTTTTTTTGTTATTTTTTTCCTATGACCATATTTGGGTGGTAAATACATTTTTTCCTAAAATAATAGTGTTTACCCCTTTATTTATAAATAGTCTAGGGTATAAAAGTGTATAAATTATTATTTTAGCAAAAACTATGGATTTACCACCCAAAAATGACGATATTTAAAAAATCATAAAAAATAATTGTCGCGTTTCTTTGCGAAATTTTTAGTTACATTGTGTTTGTAGTCACTAAAACTACCACCCGGCTTCGTTTTCGGTAGCAGTCTCGAGATACCCGGTATAAGATTCGCTGGCTTGATTCTAATTATAAATTCAAAATTACATTTCATACGAAGGTCCTTCACACAAATACCATACAATTATTTATTCAGGACAGGGCTCATAGACACAAAAGGGTATGCGAGTAACAATAACGCTAGCATTAACATACCATTTAAAGATTATAAGGGATACAAGGTCACCATAAAATTTAATGTTACAGAACATATTCTGGATGTAAATGTCCCTATGTTATATGAGGACTCTGATAGAGCAAAAGAGAGTGTCAGATGTAATTTGTGTGGAAAATAACAAATTCTCTGTGTTGCACTTCCATTCACAAAATAAATAGAGGTACGGACTAAGGTTGTAGAAACATGATAGACAGTGAACATTTCCAAGAAGTTGCTTTACAAATATTTGAGATCAGGCAGATAAAGTTGTTTCAACTTTTTTATTTTAGAAAACTTAACTGAACTTTTTTATTTTTGTGTTTTATTTCTTAAAGTAGGTATTTATCGTACTTGCGTCTGTGATAAAAAAAATACAATTTAAATATCTCGAATTAAGAATACGATCATTCATCATTAAAGATATCGAGATAAGATGCGTGAAAACTTACTATAGAGTAATCAAGTAGGGTACAACACCCTTAACACAAAATTGTATAACTTCATAGCAGTATAATACTAATCAAATATACATATTTATACTAAAGGTTCAATAAGCAACATCGATGACGCCGAATACGCGTGCAACGCGACCGCCGTTCGCAAAGTGATATCGGGTGTGGTGGGAGCTGCTTCAAGTGTGACGTCAGTGCAAGTTGCCAATCTGCTGCGACTCTTCAAGATACCACAGGTGAGTACATAGAACTACGTAATTTAACCTCATAATCTACTCGGATGCAATTCACTTTATCACCAGTGCGTTCTGTAATCATTCTAAGTTTTTTACATTATTGTTTTTAAACATTCTACTTTCTTCTGCGTTACTAATCATATCATTAGGAACGCCGAAGAAATTTTAACTTTAATATTTAAACTTTAGAATTTCTTGAATTTTATACCTCAGGATTCACAAAATGTGAAGTGTTGCAAAGATTACCCACAATCGTCTGTTGGGCAATGTTACTTGACTGTATTTATTTTTGTGCCTTATGAAATCAATTGCAGTAATAAAAAAGATCTTTAGGCAATGATTCTAAATTCTCTACTTATCCTTCTCCACTAGGTTTCGTTCTTCTCCACGTCACCAGAGCTGTCGAATAAGGCTCGGTTCGAGTACTTCACGAGGACAATACCCTCAGATCTTCATCAAGTTCGAGCTATGGTGGAGATCGTGAAGAAACTCGGCTGGAGCTACGTTTCCATCATTTATGAAGAGTCCAGCTATGGAATTAAGGTGAGAATACTTTAATTACTATCGTTAGTTCTTTTTATCCTACGAGGAAGAGGATCATCTATATTTAAAGTCAAATTTGACCTTAAACGTTGCAGTAGTTTAAATATGTATAAATCCTATCGGATAAGCCATTAATATTTTTCTTCTACCTAGCGTTATACCGGTCGGTGCCAGGGTCCACCTTCCGGCAAATTCTTCTCCATTTCGCCCGATCTTCGGCTTCCTCAATAGTAAGGCCATTGACCCTCATATCTTCCTTGACGACATCGAGCCAGCGCTTCTTTGTTCTACCTCTCGGTCGAGGCCCGAGAATATTGAGGCACAGGCAAACATTGCCGACGTACTCCTGCGGTTTCCTTAGGACGTGACCATACCATCTCCAGCGACATTCCTGGAGTTTATCTGCCACATCGCGGATACCAAGACTGCCACGGATAAGCCATTAATATTGCTAGTAAATTATAGAGGCAATAATTCCAACATAGAGTTAATGACTTAATTAACTAACACTGGAAATAAAGTTACTAAAGCAGGCTGATATTATATTTAGCAAAAATAAGGAGGCGAAAATTGTTTTTCACTATTCGCTTATTTGTCTGAATCGTCACTTCACTTACCGTCAGGTAGATTGTACTAAATTTACTGAACCAGTAAAAACCTGACGTTCAACTCTCCAAAAAACACCGATACCATTGTTTTCCGAAAAACAAAGCCTATCTCTGCCTACGCAAAAATATGCGTCTATAACCTATTTCCCATACAAACTTACAGTGCAAGGCATTGTACCACCGTCGGCCCAACCCGGCACCAAATTGATGACCACCCGAATTTATAGCGAATTGTTAGTGCGTCGCAGCGACACAATATCAGAACAATGCGGCTTAGAATAGCTCCATTGAATGTAGCTCTTGTTTGTGAGACAATATTGATAGAGAAACGGATAGCCGCGGGCCAAATGCGACCTATAACTCGATTGGAATCACACCAACTCCAATTGATTATACAATGGCGAAAGGACTTGATAGCGATGATTTATTGGGGATATACGTTGAAGATACGATAGGTCTATGGGATTTAATTCATATAGCCGGCCGTCCATTCACAAAGAGAACAGATGATTAAATGAATTTTGCAGGTAGTCATTAGACCCAATCCGATTGTAACAGATTACATTATCTTTGAAGAATGCTTGGTTTTCTAATGATAGTTAAGGAATTATTGATACTAAAATTACATTGGCTAAATCACTGATGAAATGGTGGAGCCAAACTACATTTGAAAAGAATAAGAAGATACTAAAACTATATGAGATGTTATTGAAGTATTCATTCAGTTTGTCAAAATCTATGACCTAGAATTTATTCTGTATCATTGCTTGGAAGAGTTCCATTGAACGTAGCTCTTATTTGTGAGACAATATTGATAGAGGAACGGATAGCCGCGGACCGACAGCGCGGCTCGAATGTAACCTATAACCTAATTGGAATCGTTGCGATAATTTTTAGAAGTTTGAAGTTTTTATTTATTTAAAGGATTTCCCACAAGGAATACACATAACATGTATATAATAAAATCGCAAAGAACACAATCAGCGTGTTTCCTCAAGTTAAGTTAAGCATTATGAAATAACATACAGTCGTACTTACCTATATTAAATAAAGCGCAATTTACTTGAGATAGGGAAAGTAAACTTCGTAGGTTTTAGTTTTGGAAAGACACTGTTTGTGTTTGAAGGCATGATTTTGGTCCAAATTATAAGAATTGATTTGACAAAATATCTAACCGATCCAATTTAGACCAACACAGTTGGATAAGGTACAAATACTGTATGTAAAGCTTTTGTATATACTAGAAATTTGTAAAAATAAATATATATTTGAAGATATTCTCTAGATATCAAGAGTAAGAACAGTATCACCTATCAAAACAAAATAAAAAAAAGAACAAATTAAACAAATACTTCCAATCACCATAACGCAGATCTAGATAATCGTCATAAATATTGATATAAAAATGATAATATTTGTGCAACATGCGGTATGGACGGGAGCGCGACGGACCGCATTTCGTTCATTAATTCTGCCGGCGTTGATACCATACGCGGTGGATATGACACGCACGCTGAATGTGGTGTGTTCGTTTATATGGTTGTACACACAGAACAGATGGTGCTTGTACACATAGATAATTCAATCATAGATTTTGTTACAGTGGACATGATTATGGGATGGTGTGCGCAATCATCTTATAATTTTTGTTTCTGTACTTTAATTATACATGGAAATAATTCCATTGTTTGTTTGCACTGAATAGGCTCTGAAAGTATTGGACCGATTTGAAAAATTCTTACACCATTACAATCGCACATTATCCCTTATTATTTAATATGTTTCTGGTATGGACTGGGGACATACAAAAAAATGGATTGTATGTTTGCACTGAATATGCTCTGAAAGTATTGGACCGATTTGAAAAATTATTTTACAATTAGAATCCTACATTATCAATTATGAATACGAGTATAGGCGAAAGAATATTTAATAATATGTTTGTGATGTAGAATGGAACCAAAAAGCATCTAATACCGAGCTCAGACCTCTAGTAATATAATATTTTGGTGGTAAAATCTAATCATTTAAATGTTGAAAGATTAAAGTTTAATTTATATTTAACACTTTCGCGGACACAACGTCATTGGATTTGAGATTTTGATACGACACAACGTATAATGACGTCCAGCGTATCCATACGTTATTATACGTTGTGTCCATCATAATACATATCACACGACACGACGTTTGCAAACGATAACGTGATAAAACGTTTTTGTCATATTGTCTTTTTAACATTCAATATTATAGAACACAACGTATTTACACGCCAAATATATTTGTATGGCAATTTATTGTGTCATATCAGAATACAACTTGAACTGAGACCGTCCGCGAAAGTGTTAAAAAAATACTTGGTAAAATAGTAAAGATTTTATTTTATGCCTGAATGTACTTAAAATGTACTTACAAATGTGTCGTTTTCATTAAAGTACCAAACTAAAAGCTCGTAAAAGCCCCTGAAGGTCAGCCTTATCGTTATCAAAGGTGACTTATACACAACCTCAGTTGATTATACTAACTTATCTGCCTATTTGTAGTTTGAGACAATAGATATCAACCTTATTTAAGTACCCGTATTTTCAAGTTTACTACGGCTCGCTTCGCTTCTTAGAGATAAAACAAAAGGGTATGTCAGGGACTTTGGCTATTTCTATTTCTGTCGAAAGGTGACTCTTTCACAGTGCACCATGTCCAAGCAATGAATGGCGATACGGGCATACTGTTCCTCTGGTGGTAAACGATACGACCGCTCATGGACAGTAGCAAAACCCAAATAACACTATGAACTACAAAGCATTGCTGGTATTCCACTGCGCTCGCCATCCTGATACATAAGATTTTAAGTCTTAATATGTCCACTGCTACAATGTATGTTACACTGCTTAACACTTGAATACTTACCTACACACAATTAATAAGTCTAATAAAGTTAGAAGACTCGACGAATCAATGCATTTAATATAAACAAAGATTGTTTTGAGCTTTGATCAATATATTTAATTTTAAAGTTTTCGTG
The DNA here is from genome assembly GCA_030180105.1 of Hyles lineata. Lineage (NCBI taxonomy): Eukaryota > Metazoa > Arthropoda > Insecta > Lepidoptera > Sphingidae > Hyles > Hyles lineata. Next base: position 885,344 of record JARJEE010000030.1, read on the forward strand.
TCATTCACAAAATTGATGTTAAATGATTAATTGAAATTGTTGTGAAAAGCTGTTAAAATTTCATTCACGGCGTAAACTTTTTCTTTAGAATTATTAATTATATTCGTTTCTCAATATTCTACCTCACATAATTATTTGTTTATTAGATGAGCCAACAATTGTTTACACCATTACAATTTTATAATAATATCAAGGTTTAACGGGAAATACGAGTACAACAAATTTTTACACGCTAATGCCACATGCACAATAAGAAAACACAATGAGTACTGAGGAATCACTATGGTATGCAGGTTATACCATAGTGACTTGTAAGAACTACTTTGCTATCTAAATTCCGCCATCCCAGACTAGGTCAACGTGGTGGACCATATGGCCTAACCACTCTTAATGTGCTCTCGATTGTAGAAGAGGCCCGTGCCCTACAGTAGGACGGATGTGGGCTGATGCAGAATATTGCTATCTGCCATAACAACTTGGAATACCAGTAGCACCATTGCTTAAATCTTCGAGGATAAAGGGTCGTCTGCCTCATGATGTATGTCAATATCCCGACAGCCTCCATGACGCAGTTAGACGTCTGTGAATGAGAGGTTCGATCCCCACATTAAGGCTACAATTTTTGTGGTGTACTACATGTTACGGGCCTGGGTGATGTGAGGCCGAAAAGTCTCTCGTAGTTCCTTATACCCACGACATAAAACTCGATCTTAGTGTGGGGTCAGGACTATGTATGTGGCTGTTGGGTATTATTTATTTATGTATGTATGTTCCATGGCGCAGTTGAACGACTGTGAATGAGAGGTTGCGGGTTCGATCCCCACAACGAGGCAACATTTTGTGTGACATACTAGATGCTATTCCGTCAAGCCATAGCTTGACGGTCCATACCATCCCGGCGCGAACCAAGCGGTTCTCAAATTCTTTTTTGTGGCGCACCGTCAGGCTTTGGCATTGTTTGCCGTCTCACGTGTTCCCTCCTTCCTACAATCTTAGCAGGCCGGCATAATTGTTTCCATTAGCATGGGACTGCCGTCCGATGCCAATGGATACTCTGCCTGGGCGGCATTTGCGCTTACCATCAGGTGCAATGCTGCAACTTTGCCGGGCAAGATTTAAAAAAAAAAAGCCTGGAAGTTTGTGTGATCAATTTTTTTTATTCGTAGTGTTGATATCCACTACACAATATTTGAAGCTTTGGGGTCAGGAATATGTGTGTGACCTGATGGGTATATTTATTTATTTGTATATACTTTTTTACCAGGCGTTTGAAGAACTGGAGGCGCTACTGGCCAGGAACGGCATCTGCATTGCTGTCAAGGAGAAACTGGTGAAGGACTCAGGAGTGGCAGACGAACGGGCTTATGACGAGATAGTTCAGAAGCTGTTGACCAAACCTCGGGCCAGGGGTGAGTTTCTAAAACCTATGTAAAAAAACCTGAACCTCACGTAAATGAATCTCTCCCTCTCTATTCAACGACAGAAAGTCGACTGCTGAACATAGGCCTCCCACAACAATCTCCAAATTGTTTTTGTTGGAAATGGTCTGCTTTTAACGACTTCTTGTAACCTTAATAATTGTGTCATCCGATTAATATTTTGGCATTATTAAACCGCACTTACCAGGAGACGTCAATGCACTAAATGGAATACAATTTAATATTATCATTGTCATCTTTACATAAATAATCTATACATATGAATAAAATTTAAGTGTCTGTTTGTAAAGTGAAAATAAAAAAAATGTCCAACTACATATCGTTATATACATGATACCTATAACGAAAATGATCTTATATCTTTTTTTGTCTATCTGTCCGTCTGTCTATCTGTTTGTTCCGGCTAATCTCTGAAATGGCTGGACCGATTTTGACGGGACTTTTATTGTCAGGTAGCCGATATAATAAGGAGTAACTTAGGCTACATTTATTTTAGAAAAAATCTTTTATTTTAGAAAAATAAAGTTTTTGTTTAATTCCACGCGGGCGAAGTCGCGGGTACAGCTAGTCATATAATAAAATACTCAGTCTTACGAATTCACGCCAGCAATAACCACAATGTATTTGATGGCAACTTAATTACTTCCTATCGATTTCTTTATTTTTCCACATTGGTTTTCAAATGTCGTCAAACTCTTCGCGATACCCCAAATACAATGGCTGTTTAAATGCAAAATATTTCCCCGCTGAAAGTTATAATTCATTATTAATATTAAACTTGATTTCTCCTACTTACAATTCCTTACAACGAAGTTTAGCGATTGGTTATTCCGCCGGCGTCCGGTTCGCTTTACAAGTTTTGATAAAATGATGAAGAAATAATCATAAATCTTGAAACTTCTAAACGAATACAGTTTCAAATCGGTTGTTGAATGTGGTGTTTTGATTTTTATACAGTAAAACTTAGCGGAAAGTTAAAGGGTATGTATTTTTAAGAAGAAAAAGAACATATAAATATATTAAGAAATATTATGTTGTTGCTAAAAAGTTGATTGCTTTGGTGGCGTAGTTGTACTGCGGTACGATTACAAAGCAACGATCTCGGCTTAGAATCCCGGGTCAGGCAAACTGATATTGGGTTTTTCTATTCATTATCAGCCCGAAGTCCGTTTGTGCCCTATATGATGATAGGGTCGTCCCCATTAAAACATGGGGCGGAACACACTAGATGAAACATTGGTGTCCTGGTTGCACTTCTGTCTAACCCGTCTAAGAAGAAGACGTGAGTTTATGTATGTATCATGTATGTACTACGAACTGAAAACGTGGTCTTTCAACTTTTGCTATCCTAAATTACGCGTATCAGTAATAATGATCGTTCGTTTTAAAGGTATAATTTACCTTACCGATTCTGTAAATAATAAATAGATTTACGACTATTTAAATTTAAATTAAAAATTTATCTACGTGCACTAGGCTAACATTGTAGTCTTAGAGTTAAGACCTAACTCCTTTCTATTGTAGAGAAAATCCAGACCCATTAGTGGTGGCGTTTAATTAAAAGGAGTTTATAAAGCTTATTAAAATTAATTCATCCAGTTTACCACACGCCTGTGGTAAGAGACTCCATAAATGCTAAATCAAGCTTCATCAATTACTGTATCCGCCTACTTATTTTAGTTATTGGTTAATTTCCACGTACGTTAAAGGATTATTAGATTAGATTCATGCTGAGTTCACGTGGTCACATAATGAAAAGACTCAAATAAATATAATATGTAGGTACTTTTGTTGGATATTGAAATAAATAAATATGTATAATATAAATACACCCAACAACTACAATAGTCCTCACCCTGCACTAAGTTCGAGTCTTGTGCAGTGGATATCAGAAACTAGGAGAGACTTTCCGTCTCACAAACACACAGAACCGAAATATCTCAACTCATCTAAAACAACCTGTAGATCTCACAAAAATTTGTCTCGGTGCAGGTATCGAACCCGCAACCTCACGTTTCACAGCCGGTGTCTAACCAACTGCGCCACGGAGGCAGTTATTGTGTCTTTAGACATCCTTATGGTGGATACACACGTATGTACATGCTCAACGAGCATGTTTCATTCAAGCATGGTCATCTGCATGCTCGACCCTGCGTCTACACGTAAAAACTTGCTCGAAGAACATGTTTATTGTGCGTTGAAACACTTCGAAATAATCTTGTTTGATTCGAGCATTTTAGTTGCCTTCGAGCACTTTCGAGTTGCTTTCGAAATCTAGCAAGTTTATCGTGCATTTACCCAGTACCCAGCATTAGGTTTAGGTATCCATAAGCCCCGATACCCAAAATCCTGACAAAACAGAACAGCCAAATAAAAATCGCCTGAAAGTTTATCGGCATAACCAAGTTAATGGCAAGTATCGGATGAATTACGGTCGCGCGGCAGCTGCGTGCACGAGACAATTTTTCGCTAAGCTGCGTCAACAAATTGGATCCATCGGTGTGCCTCTGATAAGATGTAATTACCCACTTCACACCCTTTCAGTTCTGTTCCAGCCGCTGTGGTGATTCGATAAGCGTTGAGGGCGATTCGGAGATAAATGACATAGAATACAAAATTATAGAGTTGTTTAGCTGGTGGTCTTTCATATGTAAGAGGTCGCCTGGGTAGGTACCACCGCAACAACTATTGCTCCGGCCAAATAGCAATACCTTTAAGCTTGCACAAACATGGAATCCAATCCTACGCCTAATTAAATTGGAACCCAAAAGACCAACTGCCAGACTTTTAGATAAAGTGAGCTTTTTCTGCGTAGATCGGACTGCAAAAAAAAATAACTTTTTAAATTAATACTTTTAAATAAATTAAATTAAGTAGAATTTAAATAGTTAAATTGTAACAGTCACTGAGCGGATGACTAATACCTCAGTCCGCCCCGTGACCAATGCTGTAAAATAATCAAAACGTCGGGAAGTTAAAAATTGTATAAATAAAATCAAATCCGCAATAAAATCCGTAAATAATAGTTTTATTTCAATGTGTAACATTCGCATAAATCTAAGAAACCATTAGCATATTCAGTATTCAATACAATGACATATTACGTACAAAACAGGGCAAAGTCATATAAAACACACATAGTACGGAACTCCAACTGAGCGACACAATGCCTCACTTAGCCTCTTTCCGTCGCCACCCGAAGGTTTTGTTCGAATCTGATTATTCAAATGAAAAGATACGCGCGTCAAATTGCCTATTTACTGTGTTGCATGTTTTTGTGTACTGTATGAGGAATAAAACAGACGATACTTTGAAAATAAACTTCTGTTTCTTTTGTACTTGTACGGAAAAGTTACTATATATAGCATCTGGTACTAAGTGGACCAATCTAAATAAAGTGCCCAATGTAGACAAATGGTTAACTTTTATTAAATCGTAGCTCTTTTTTTGGAATCCTTGATCAACAGATTTATATTAATTTCCTATTCATCTATACGATATGCCAACAACTATATTATAATACGAGTATTTTCCCCTGCTTAAGCAAGATCTTTACAAAGCTGACGTAAGCTATCTATCGTTTTATCAATCTTAAGTAAGTGAGATATCTACCAATACCGCTAGTTAAAACAGATAAAGATGCCATGCCTTCTAATTCATTCCAAGAGTGTTTGAAAAGGCTAATGGGAAAATAAATAAATATTTATGTCAGTGTCTAGTTTGAATTGTTAATTAAATGTTATTTTAGATTTTAAGATTATGAAAATTATTTGTTTTGATTATGCAAATAATTCTGTATCAGCCCATATACGTCCCACTGCAGGGCACGGGCCTACTCTACAATCGACAGTACGATTGAGAGTGGTTAGGCCATATAGTCCATCACGCTGGCCTAGTGCGGGTTGGCGGACTTACATACCATAGAAATTCTTATAAACCGCTATGGTATGCAGGTTTCCTCACGATGTTTTCCTTCACCGTTTTAGTGCGCGGTGATTCATTATTAATACACACATGACTCCGAAAAGTCAGAGGTGTGTCCTGGGATTTGAACCCGCGACCACCGTGAACATGTTGGCAGCCGCGTCTGGTCCGCTTACCAACAGGCCACCATGCACTTTGCAAATAATTATATTAATTCAAATGTCACGTAATAAACTGAATATGTTGAAATCAAAATAACTTCAGTCATATTGGGAGCAAAGCCTCGATATCCGAACACGATACAAAGTTACACAGAAGCAATTTAATTATACAAATTCGGGTCTACTGCCTTTAAACTTTACTTGTATCAGTAATACTCGAAGCACATGTCCCAAATGCCGCGATAACTGTACTGTCACGTTCATAACGACAAATTAAACTATGAAAATCTCTGCCAGGCGATTATAGCCTTTATTACAAGCAGCGTAGTCCCTAACAATTGATTAAACTCTGAAAATTCTTGTCACGCGACTCAGGACTTTATTGTGAATTTTCTTTAGGCGATTATGGTCCTTATTTTAGGTAGTTAACAAACAACTTTGGATATGATTTTACGTGAGTTATCATAATATTATTTTATGTTATTTCTGGGTGAAAGCGGAATGAACTACCGAGACTGAAAAAGGTTGTTTGATCACAAAGAAAAAAGATCAAATTAAATCATCATTTATTTAAACATCATCTATTTTCTATTGGCGTGTGGCGAAATTTGGATCTAGAAATAAAATTTAAAAAATTTATGCATAGTTTGAAATATGGTTTTAAAATATAAACAATTAGCATTTATGCTTGTAATCAAATAGTATTAACATGAAAAATATATTAAAATGTAAAGAGAGAAAATCTGTTCCTAATATTTTGACAACAGCATAACACCCACGCATCCGGACGCCAAAAGATCGTGGACGATCTGTATTTGTGTTACATAAGTTACATTATACATAGTAGGTATAGTAGTTACAGCATATTCGACAGCGGTATTTGTGCAAGTTGTGTCAAATTGCTAGTTTCTGCAACAATTACGTATCATATAAATAAATACATACACGCAACAGAGAGTCCTGAGTTTTCTGTCGTGGGAATCAGAATCTACGACGGACTTTTAGGTCGCACAAACACCCAAAGACGAAACAAATATCTGTGATTCAAGTAAATATTTGTCTCGATGCCTCGTACCCGCGGCCTCACGTTTCACAACTGGCATCTAAGTAACTGCGCCACGGAGGCTGAAATTGTTAGTCAATGACTGTTTATTTACAATCACGGCAACAGAAAACTGTTGCAGCAACTGGCAACTTTTATCTAATACTAGTAAAATTTTGACAGTTTCTCAACTAAAGTTGTTCTATACACACAGCGCCTAATGGAACAAACTGCGTCATTCGATTTGCGGCAAAAGTTTCTGCAACGTGTACCTACTGTAATGTGAAGTCGAGACGTCTTGACATTGGCTTTGCTAAGTTTGAGTGTGTCAGCGGAACCTACCCGACTTTACTTACTAGTCGTTTCTTCACAATGGTACAGCCTTTTCTTAGCTGTTAAATGAATTAGGTTTCTGGTTTAGTTTTAGGTTTTAGTAAAGTTTTAGTATTTTAAATGTCAAATTGCTCAATAAAATTATATTCTCGTCGTTTCATCGTGCCAGTACTTAAAAAGGTAATATAAAAGCTTTTTTAAAAATATTATAAAAAAATAGCTTATAATATTTAATCTTAAAGATAAGAATTAAAATAAGTGGGTTGAGACATATATTAACGCGGATTTGTGTTGAACGTGGCCTAAACTCTCATGGGACGAAAATTACTGGTGGTAGGTCTCTCATATGTGAGAGGCCATCTGGGTGGGTACCACCGCAGTGTCTATTTCTCCCGTCAAACAGCAGTGTTAACGCACTGTTGTGTTTCGGGTTGAAGGGCATTGTAGCCAGAGTAACTACTGGACATATTGAGACTTAACATCTTATGTCTCAGGATGGCGAGCGCAGTGGAATGCCAAGCATTGCTTTGTAATTCAAGGTGCTGTTTGGTTTTGCTACTGTTCATGAGCGGTCGTATCGCTTACCATCAGGCGAACGGCATGCTCGTCTCGCCATTCATAGCAATAAAAAAAAAAAAAAAAAAATTAAGGCAAAACGCCACTCGTACACTTTACATGTTTGAGTGCATATATGTATTTGAAGGTGTATTTGCTGAAATTGTTTCTTTACAGGGATTTAGAATTATTGTATATTATACTTTTTTATTTATTGTTATTTTTTGGCAGAAAACACCATGTAAATAATGTGAAGAGAAAATAATAAACTTAAAGATTAAGTGATGGAAAAACACCGAATTACTTAGGTAATAATTTGTTGAACAAAAATATTGTATTATAATTAAAATCATATGACTGCCTCGGTGGCGTAGTTGTACTTCGGTATGGTGACAAAGCTGAGGTCTCGGGTTCGAATCTCGGGTCGGGCAAAGTGATATTGAATTTTTCTATTAATTATCAGCCCGGAGTTCGAAATTTGTGCCCGATATGGCGATACTCTCGCCCACTATCACATCGTGGGACGGAACATACAAGGCGAAATGTGAGTGTCCTGATAGCACCTGAGCCCCTCTGGGAAAAAGGCATGAGTTTGTATGTATGTGTATATATAATATCATTTGTCTCGCTTTGAGAATGGAACGTTATAACAGTTTCGCAGGTTTCACACCGGGCTGTGAAGGCTGTAATAGCTTTACTGTTTGTCAGCTCTTGGAGCATAATTAACGCGAATTTGTGCCGCATGTGCCCGGGCTCTTATGGGATGGAAATTAGGGCGAAACGCTACTCGTATGCCTTATGTATTATACGGTATACGGAGTTGAAGTTGTGTTTTCTAAAATTATTTCTTTACATAGGCATTAAATTTGATTTAGTTGACGGAGTGGTTTTGTTATAAATAATATTTTGTACTTTTTCCTAATTATAATTCAGTGCCTCTTGAGATTTTTTAAGGCACCAATAGTGGTTAAACCGCGTGGAAAAAATAATAACCTTTTAAATAAGTATAATTTTTGACTCTGTTCTTAAATTGTAGTTTTGTTATATTTATATTTTAATTCTTTGTTCGATTCTGTAAACTCAAGTTATTTGCCATCCTTGATTGATTTATGCCAATGTGGCGGGTCATAGATGTGCGAAGCAGATACCAATGTAACACCTACGTAATAATTATGTACCACAATAAAATATTTTGAATTTCAATAAGAAGATTTTATCACTCATTAAATAAAGATCTCCTTCTTGATTAGAATATAAGGCCAGGTAATGTTATATTTTTTTGAACAAACTATTGAGAAATCAAAACTATACTAGGAAAGAAACAAGAAAAATAAAAACTACTTTACTAAATTTGAAAATTATTATTCCCTTAGTTTAAAATACAAGAGCTCTGACTGATTATTGGTATAATTTATTAACAATAATAAAGCTATTTGTAATCAAATTATATTAATAGTAATTATTGTAATGTAAAGATGGTATATAAACGGCAAATACGCTTTACAAACTAAATGCAAACTATAACGTGGAAATAAACAAAAAATATATACTTAAACTAATGTATTCCATAAGTTATTTATACTTTTTAATATTAATTACACCGGAGCACGGCAGAAACGTGTGAACATTAAAATATTTAATTCATTTAGTTGTGGCCTAGTTAGTTGAACGAGGTAATGGTGGCGCTAGCGTTGCTACACTTATTAAATCTTATTTTGTTTCAGAAATATGTGTCACTAAATGTAAAAATATATTCGTTTCATTAATTATTTATTTTTAAATTAGTCTAATAAATTAAATTTCTAATTAAAGCATTTCCATTTTGACCCCAACCTGATACGTACATATCTAGCTATCTACTACTATATTTTTATATTTATTGCCAAAATGGCACAATATAATTTTACTACCAATCCCAAATACAGTTTATTGGCGTAAGATCCGCTCGGTGATCATCTTCTATCGGGCGTTATCCCGGCCGGTGCCAGGGCCCGCCTTTCTGTTAATTTTCCTCCATTTCGTCCGATTTCTCAACCATTCACTTTCATATATTTTTTGACGACATCTAGCCAGGGTCCCTACTATATTCATCCGGAATAAATTTCGAAACTTCGGACGATCGAAGTTTTTTATACGATACGAATGTATCTACTCTGTAAAAGTTCGAATTTGTATAACGTACATCGTAACCATAAGTCTGTGGTTACGACCATAAGTCAATAACGACCATAAGTATATGTAGGTACATTCGTATCGTATATAAACTTCGATCATCTGAAGTTTCGAACTTCGTTTCGGATAATATAGTAGGGCCCCAGCGCATTTTCGGTTTACACCTCGGTTAAGGTCCGGGAATGTTGAGCCTCAGGCACACATAGCCAACGAAGTCCACGTACTCAAAATATAGTGAACAGTGAATTTTCTAAAACAATCAAATACCTTACTAATAAAAAAACAGTTAAAATTTTCCAGTGTCTGTTACAAAATTCAAGCCTGGAAGGTTAACTCGGCTCAACGACAGTCATTTGGCAACAAAGCTAACAGACTACATAATATCCTTTAGAGCCCTCTCGAAATTTTACCCATTAGAGCCGCGACAGAGATTTCAACTTGAACACAAAGAATATTTTAATATAAACTCGTGATATTTGGGATAACTCGGATTTTTGCTTTTGCTCTAATGTGACATCTTTGATACAATAATGATTCTATAATTGGTTAAAAAGTATATCCAATTTTTTTCATCCTTACTATTTTGGGTATAGATGGTAGTATTTTTAAAGGTGCGTCAAATTAGAATAAAATTGGTTATTCGGCTCAAATACAAAAACTAAATTTTAAATGAATCAAGAATCAATTAAATATATTTAATAAATACATAGATAAACTCACGCCTTTTTGCCAGCATGGGTCGGCAGAGGGGCTACCAGAGCATCCATGTTTCGCATAATGTGTTCCGTCCCACGGTGTGATAGGCAAGTCCATCGGGCACAAATTCGTGACTCCCGCCTGATATTGAATTAAATGACCCGTTATCACTTTCCCGACTCGGGATTTGGGATCGGGAACTCGAGACCCCTGCTTTGCAATCATACCGCAGTACAACTACGCCACCGAGGCAGTCGTAAAAAATACCTGCAATTAAATCAATGGAAATATATGGCAGTTATAGTCATGTTCTTTTCTAATTCGACTATATTTAAAAGGAACATAAGCATGACATGATTTATAATGATTTTAAAACACGTTTATAACTGATATTGGACATACCTTTAACTAATCGTTTCGTTGAACTCCACTAGAGTCACTGATTCAGCGATACAAAAGCTTTACAAAGATCTAAAAAAGTATTGACGATAAAAATAGTTTTTCACATAAGTATACTCGTATACGCGGTATACAGACCAATCTCGATCAAAATTCATTCTTACGCATCGCTGGCCGAACGAGCAAGGCAGGATCAAAAGATAGTGTATATCCCGGCGACTTACAACTTTGTAGATATAGATGTATATGGATGTTGAATAAGGCTCGGCGCAGATAAACGACTCGCGATAGAGAGAATATAATAAAAAAAGATAGGGTAATATGCTTGGAGAACCTTTTTTTGTTGACAATTTTAATTTTGAACAATACAACACACTAGAATATCTATTTTTTTTTACTTTCTCAAAACAAAGTGCTCTAGTTGAATCATTATAGATATCGCTTAATTTCTTTAGCAAAACTTCAAATTAATATGGGGTAGACTCTCGTATGTATTACAATCGAAATAACCTTCCAATTTAACTACATGAAGTTTACTGCAAAAACACCTTTGTTTCTTTGTTGGTTAATAATGCTTTCGCGCCGTGAAATAAGTGGCACCCCTCATTACAGTCACAATTGCATTCAACGCGATTTGTAATAGTTTCTGCTGATTTCTGCCGATAGGAGGAACCTTGAATATAACCCGGCTATTGAGACTTATATCTTTGGTCACGACATTACTATTACAAAACAGTAACTGAAGTAAAATATGCAAACCGAAAAAATTCTGCAATCTGTTTCTACACTTTTCGAGTTAAATTACATACATTGGTTTAAAACACTTATGTATACAAAACGGGCAGTATTTCACGATTCACATGACATGCAATGTTAATTCATTAGAAAACTGCATATTTAATAAAACTGAAAGTAACAAAGAAAAAGACAGTCGTAAAATATATATATGAAGAAATCTATCATATATAAACGGAATTACGCTCATGCAAATATTTTACCAGTTACCATAATGCCAATCAAGATCTCAGAATTAATAATTACATTTAACCGTTACAGTTATTCATCATTTCACAGTAAGATACACTGTCTTGTGTCGTAAATATCAGAAATCAAGAGTGACATTTTAGTCTAACGTGTGTGACCTTTTTTATAGCAACGAATGGCGACTCAATCACAGTAACATACCAAATACTACAATGAATTACGAAGCAATGCTTGGCATTCCACTGCGAAAACATAAACTACACATATTCTTGAAACATAAGGCTACAAGCCCTTCAAACCGGAACATAACAGTGCATTAAGACTGCTATTTGACGGGAAAAATAGGCATTATAGACTAAACCCGAAAAATATACTTAGACTTGGGGGTCTCCCAAACATTACACTGTATATATATTAAAGGCAAAAGATAAATACCTACATACTTCTAAAAACTGTTGACGTCAAGCCATTACTACAAAATCGCGAGTATGCCCGCCCCTTTAAACCCGCCTAATGATCCCTCAATAAAACTTCTGAACCGCTAAGAGGCTTACCTGCTCAATAGGCCTGGCCGCCTCGGAAGCTATAAAATTACTTACAGTCTTTTGTTTCAAATTCGGGAATGCTCCGTGTAACTAGGTAAATGTTTTAACAATTCGTGTTTACTTTTAAGGAATATGTGGTATGTGGTCTGGCTGTACTGTGTAAATTTATTTACTGGTGGTAGGTCTCTCATATGTGAGAGGCCATCTGGGTGGGTACCACCGCAGTGTCTATTTCTCCCGTCAAACAGCAGTGTAAACGCACTGTTGTGTTTCGGGTTGAAGGGCATTGTAGCCAGAGTAACTACTGGACATATTGAGACTTAACATCTTATGTCTCAGGATGGCGAGCGCAGTGGAATGCCAAGCATTGCTATGTAATTCAAGGTGTTGTTTGGTTTTGCTACTGTTCATGAGCGGTCGTATCGCTTACCATCAGGCGAACGGCATGCTCGTCTCGCCATTCAAGGCAATAAAAAAAAAAAAAAAAAAACTTAAAAGTTGCGTTTTGGCAGAATCTTGAGCTACATAAATTAGTAAGTTAATTGAAAATTCCAAAAAAGTTACGCCTCATATTTTAGTCTAATTTAATGGAGAATTTATTCTGCTATTTTACGCATACTGCGATGGTATCTTTTATTCGGTCACATATAACAGGTAAACATTCATTATTTTCATTTTATTTTAGATTTATAAATGCATCCAACATCGAAGTAATGGTCCTGACCCCTCACTAATATACCATGTCTTGTTTCAGATTATTAGAAATTTTATTTTATTTTATTTATTTTAAGGAAACATACAGTGACACTATAACAAAACATTGAGAACAACTATACACTAATTACATGTTCCCGCAGATAGAAAACAGAAAGTATATCAAAAAGCATCCACAATATTAACAGATAGCAATAGGAAAATTATATATATAAAAAAAAAACATAATATACAGCACACACACACAGAAATAATACGATAGATTAATAAACAACATCACTAACAGCCAGAGAACCAAAACCCTGTTAATATTTTCTTAAATTTAAGCGGTTTGGAATTAAAAAGATCGAGATCCGAAAATTCTACCACGGCATTTAACTCTTTAGCAGCTCTGATGAAAAATGCGTTCTGCCTATAATTAGATGCGCTTTGTGGAATAGATAGGCATGTGGGTCGTCTAACGGTCTTATTTGGGACTTTTAAGTTAATGTTTCGGAGAAGATGCGGAGAATCTAATAAGTTTTGTGCAATTTTAACTAGTAAGACAATGTCCGCAATTTTTCTTCTCTCAACAAGCGGGAGAAGATGATGCCTTCGACATCTGTCCTCGTAATCTTTATCGAAACTCAGACATTTAAATTGTAGAAATTTAAGAAATCTACGTTGAATAGACTCTATTCTATTAATATTATAATCATATTTAGGATTCCATACCTGTGTACAATATTCCAGGACACTGCGCACCAATGAGCAATATAGATTTTTTATCGCTTTTATGCTTGTAAATTGGGAGGACGATCTGATTACAAAGCCTAATGATTTGTTGGCCTGTTTGGTGATGTGGTCTATATGTTTCTCATATGTTAACTTAGAGTCATGTGTAACACCAAGATCACGAATCGATTCAACCTGATTGAGTGGTCTTCCTTTTATTACATACCCATAATTAATACATTTTAGTTTCCGTGTAAATGTTATTGAGTAGCATTTGTTGACATTTAGTTCTAATTTATTTGTCTTACAGTATAGCTCAAAAGCATCTAAATCTAATTGTAGTAGCCGACAGTCATTTATATTTTTAATATTTCTGTACACTTTCATATCGTCAGCGTAAAGTAGGAATTGAGAATATTTAAAGCAGGAACTAATGTCATTAATAAAAATATTAAACAGCAACGGTCCAAGCAACGAACCCTGGGGAACACCAGAAGGTATAATTTTCCATCCAGATGAAAATCCACCCACTACAACAGCTTGTGACCTATTTTCAATGTAGGATGTGAACCATCTCAAAAGGTTACCATGGACACCGGCAAAAATAAGCTTTTGTAGTAGAATATGATGGTCAATCCGATCGAAGGCCTTACTATAATCAGTGAAAATAGCATCTACTTGCCCCCCACCGTCCATGTTCTCTGTTAGGTAATTCGTGAAGGTTAATAAGTTAGTTGCAGTAGAGCGTTTATTAACAAATCCGTGTTGTTGGGTGATAAAGTTACGTGATAATTTATCATAAATATGGGAATATACAATTTTTTCAAAAACTTTTGCGAATATACATAGTTTAGAAATTGGTCTGTAATTTTTGATATCTTCTTTGTTACCATTTTTATGTATAAATATTAAATTAACATAGAGTTACTGATCCCAACACATTATCCCTAAAACAAATATATCTGTGGAATACACAAACATTTTCATGACATGACGATCTAGCTTACAGCAGCTGATTTCAAAGTACTTACAGTATCTTTAATATAGAGGGAGCGCTGGTACTTTAAAAACGTAGATAAAAATGGTGGTGCCGGGCTACCTTTTTCTGCCCTTCTATTGGCGGATATTTGGCAAGTTGTCCAACATACATGAATTACTTGGAAATGAAAAGTGAAAATAAATAGTTCTGGGCTATTTAATTCCATTCGAAATCGTTTCAAAAGGATAATAGCTAAATATTATATCGTTTAGCAAAAGAATTTATTGCTAACTAAATAATTCAATTTTCACAAAATAGTAGCGCTACCAACATTAGGAACAAGAAAATATCTAATAGTTTTAAGGACGCGAATGTATGACAGCGCTCCCTCTATATTATAATTACTCGAAGCCATCAGCCAACTGAATCACAACACCTCAAATTTAATTAACTTTATTTCTCCCAGGTGCAATAATCTTCGGCTCCGACCAAGAAGTGGCTGGCGTGATGCGCGCCGTCACTCGAGGCAACGCGACCAGCTCGTTCAGCTGGGTCGGCTCCGACGGCTGGAGCGCCAGGTCCCTGGTCTCCGAGGGTAATGAGATGGCCGTGGAGGGCACCATCAGCGTCCAGCCTCAGGCCAACGATGTGAAGGGATTTAAGGAGTACTTCTTGGGACTTAATGTGAAGAATAATAGGAGGAACCCTTGGTTTGTTGGTGAGTGGAATGTTGTTGTTGCTTTTTTGAGGATTTTTTATTTGAAGATGCAAGATGGGCAGTGTTTAATGTTGTCGGAAGTGGTATGGGTTTTATTGTAGGATGGCAATTACTTTTCAAATGAAATGAAAATAAATTCCTAAAATAAAATTTAATATCCTTACAATACTTTATTAAATCTTTAAAATGTAATACATTATTTACATTCAACAAACAAACAGACATATAAATAATAGTATAATATATGATTACATTAGTTTAAATACAATTGTTGGCCTATATTTTCCTATATCGCTTACACAACATTATATTATTTTTATTATTATGTAGTATTTCTTTGTATTTCTTTTTTTTCCGTCTTAACTCCTATTCTTTACACTTTAGACTGCCCTCTATTTATCCTTTTATCAAATCCTACCCATGGTTGTCTGTAAGACATTGCCTTTGAGCGATAAGACCGCCAATTGTACTTTTATGATTGTGATTTTAGTTTTATTTGTATTTCTTTTTATGTGCAATAAAGTGTATAAATAAATAATAAATAAATATTAACAAGAAAAAAACTTAATCGAAGTAATTTATATAAATGTTAAGTATTTTATATAAATATTTAATTAACCGTTACAACTTAAATAACCTGTCATAAGTTTTAACTATGTCTTGTTTCCAACGCACCGAGTGACATTTTCTAGTTAATTTATTTTATAGTTTACAACATTTAGAAATTAACTTTCTTTTACAATTTGCCATTACATCTCAGAATCCATTTTAATTAAATAAGACGGTACTTTCTTGTTAATCTTCAATACAAACTGCTAAGATGATAAAAGGTTTAAACATTTCTAGATTTTCATTTCTCGTAGTTGTTTAATTTATCTGGACCGGAGTTGAATTGTATTAAAAAAGTTTCTTTGGGATAACTTTCATCAACGTCCTATATTACATTTAAACTAATATAATTTAATAATACCTTGCTCAATTAGAATTTTGGGCTGGAGACAATTTTTCTTCGTAATGAATAAATATGTTACAATAAAAGCCCTTATAAGCCCACTGATGAGCCCAAGCCCGTTTACAATCTTAGATAATTCTACAATAGGGGTCCTCCCAAAACCTTAGAATAAACCAGCAAACTTAAAATTTTAAAACTACCTACTACATTTTTTAAACTATTTGAAAAAAATCCAGAATATTATCCTAATTTTATGTAAAGTGAGTTTAAAGAAAGGCTGTATTATTAAGGTCTATAATTGCCTAACAATAATTTTTATAAATTAATCTGTCATTATGAACGTGACGTTATAGTTATCGCGGCACTCATTAACGTGTGTTTGAGGAATCGGTTCTTATATAAATAAAATACATATAGGAGGTTATGCTATATATTATAAACATATTAAGAAAAATATTCAAAAAAGTAAGAAAATTAATAGAATTTGAATTTTACCGATATACGCATATCCAACTTAATGAACTACAGCAAAATTCGTTTTGGTCGTTCAACAAATTAATGTCCAGCAGTCAATACATATTTTATTTCACGAATAGCATATTCAGTTAACATCATCAAAATATACTTAAAGCTTCTTCTGACAATTCAGACGAGCTTTATCGGCTACACGTCTACGAGGTCCCGTGCACGCTACGATTAGCACGTCTACAATGTGCGAAGTAGTCAATTTCATGCACATTTGCTACGCTCCATAGCGCTACGGTGCATATCGCGTGTTTGCTACGTGCTTATGCATTTTCAATGATTTAGTTCCGATAATGATAAATTATTAACAATTCAAATGTGAATTATAAAATTAATGTGTGGTTTTAAGAATATATGTATTTAAATATTTAAAAAATACAGAAATTGTGGAAAGAAGTAATATTTTCCTACTAATAATATATAACACTGCCTCGGTGGCGTAGTCGTTCTACGGTACGCTTACAAAGCTGAGGTCTCGGGTTCGAATCCCGGGTTGGGCGAAGTGATATTGGATTTTTCTATTCATTATCAGCCCAGAGTCAGGAATTTGTGCCCGATATGGCGATAGGCTCGCCACCTATCACATCGTGGGACGGAACATATTGGCGAAATGTGGGTGCCCTGGCACCTCTGCCTACCCCTTCTGGGAAAAAGGCGTGAGTTTATGTATGTATGTATGTAATATATAACAAATACATCCCATAATACATTCGCCTGCACGGCTTAGGCGATTTTCTACAGTCGATAGATCGATTGCCAGGGCTTAGATCAAAAATCATTTTATGTTATTTTGAAATTGTTATCGCATTTTTACCTT
Source organism: Hyles lineata (assembly GCA_030180105.1). NCBI lineage: Eukaryota > Metazoa > Arthropoda > Insecta > Lepidoptera > Sphingidae > Hyles > Hyles lineata. The sequence goes on from JARJEE010000030.1 coordinate 903,013, forward strand.
ACCATTACCTATCAAAACTCATCCCAATAAACTTGTATTATCACAACACTAACACCCCACCCCTTCCAGAATTCTGGGAAGACCACTTCCAATGCCGGTACCCTGGCAGTCCCCGCACGCCGTACAACGGTCAGTACGCGCGCGCGTGCTCCGGCCTCGAGAGACTCACCGTCAACAACACGGAGTTCGAGAGACAACTGCAGTTCGTCTCTGACGCCGTCATGGCCTTCGCTTATGCTATCAGGTGAGGTATAACCACATATTTGGCAGCTGGAATTCTAGTGCAAAATATAGATCTAGGAATTTATGAAGCTATATGTGAGCTGATCACAAAATTGTAAATCGTAAAAAAACATTCATCATCATCATCATCATATCAGCCACAGGAAGTCCACTGCTGAACATAGGCCTCCCCAAAGGATCTCCACAATGACCTGTTGGAAGCGGCCTGCATCCAGCGACTTCCTGCAACCTTAGTCAGATCGTCCGTCCACCTTGTAGGCGGGCGTCCGACACTTCGCTTGCCTGTATGTGGCCTCCACTCAAGAACGTTTCGGCCCCAACGGCCATCGATTCTACGAGCTATGTGCCCGGCCCACTGCCACTTCAACTTGCCAATCCTATGGGCTATGTCGGTAACCTTGGTTCTCCTACGGATCTCCTCATTTCTGATTCGATCTCGTAGGGAAATTCTTCTTTGGATTTCGTATTACATTTATAATTTATTTTCGCTTGTTGAACGCCATGTCATTAAGTATGTCAAGACTCAAGACATACAATTAGGTAACCTAATTGTTACCTGTATTCAGCAACTTGAATGAGCGTGTATAATACAATTAGGCACTGCTACCTGTATTCAGCAAGTAAACTGTACATGTATTGAGTTATTTGGCAATGCAAAGCTAAATTCTATGAACTGTGGTGGCGACTTACTATCAGGTGGTCCTTCTACTCGTCTACCATTGACAAAAAAAAAACAGAATATTCTTTCTTGACATTCGTTGAATAATTGTCATAAAACACATTAATATTTTTCGTAAATAAAATATTTTATAAACTTTAATCCAAAGGGAACTTGAGTGTACACTAGGTGATAAATTAACATAATTTACGTACCCGGAAGTTGGAATACCGAGGGACGGACACGTGTGAAGTCTTGTCCGACAACTCGAAGCGAGTAATCCCAACGCGTGACGTCACGCGGTAAGTGGAAAGTTTATTGGTACAAGGACAAGCGAACTACGGACACAGATTACTTTACTTTGTCTAGTGGATCCTTGCTTTGGCTCGTAGAAACTATGGTAGAATTTAAATGGCTCATGAAATTATTATTTCACAAATCTAAAATAACTCTATATAGATTCTTAGAAATCGCTATGGTATGAAAGATTTCCTCGTGATCTGTTATAGCGTAGTGCTTGGCTAACAATACTCCGAATAGTTAGAGGTGTGCCCTGGAATTTGAAGCCGCAACCACTGTGAACATGTTGGCAGCTGCGTCTGATCTTTTTACCAACAGGCCACGACACACTCTATGCTATGATAAAGCATTATTTAACTTAAGTTATGCGTGTTGGATGAGAATACTAAAAATCAACTCATTTTTTCTACTCCCTCTTTGATAGTTTAAAAAAACCCAAACATTGTTGGTTATCAGTCACCACAAGCTTAACTGCTGGATTATTAATTTGAACTTTTCCTAAACTAACAATCCTAGTTCTCATTTGAAGCCCATCTCTATTTAACTTCGAATTCACTACAGATAGATACCAGATCGATTTTCCATACCAGTATAAAAGAGTCCATATCCAGTACTCCCCTATCCAGAGGAAACTAGATTACAATCAAATTAATTCCACAAAACAAGAGCGGACGGTCCCATCCGAGCCTGGGGGGTTTACTCTATGAATCGATACGAACTTCGAATGTTCGGACGTTTGACGTCCGGAATAAGATATACATTTTCCACTTCTATAAATCAATACTATTCTCTTTTATACTTATCATTTTCTCCGAACTTAGTCGATGGTTACGACGTACGATAGAGGATTCCAACATTTTGTGGAGTATCTAAGCACATTAGTGAAGTTTTACGTACGGCGTCCGAACATTCGAAGTTCGTATCGTTTCAGGGCGTTTATCGGGGCGTTCAGAGTAAGCCCCCTTGTGATACGAATTGACATGTGCGAACTCACAGCGCACAATCCGACCAATTCCGCTATCTACAAAGGAGGATTAAACTTACTTTACAAAGTATTTATGGCTATAAAAAGCTTTGGTTTATGAAAGTGGACGGCCCGCGGGATCTTCACCCTTTTAGCGGAATACTTAATTATTAATAGAATTTGTGTTCGAGTATTTTGGTTATGGATTAATGGTAGGAATAGCAATGTAATTAAAAGTTTTTGACGTCACTCGCGAAAGTTTTTGTTGAATAAATCCGTAATATTATAGTTCTATTGGATAAAATATGTATATGTTAGAAATAAGTTAACAAACAATTAATAGAACACTTTTTAATATGATTTATCGAAGTATTAAAAATATTATAAAGGAAATAACGAGGTTAAGACAAAAAATAATATTCCAAATTAAAAACACTAGTACAAAATTTGCAAGTTTTTGTTAAGTGACAAACCATTATATTTATAACACAATATCATCTTTACTCCTATTATCCATCCCTGCAACTAACACTTTAATAAGAAATAAATACCTAAGTTACAAAACCATAAACACCTAAAAAAAAAACAATATATAAAAAGGGGTCTATCAAACATTTAAAAACCACTAGCAAACATGAACTCTCGAAACACCATCAATTCAGAAACCTTGGCAGCGTGCGCTATCTAAACAGATGAAAAATGCCCCATTTTCCATAGAGCCAAGAGGCGGGGTATAAAGCTGGCTTGATTAATGGTCTCATAGATAGGATGCGTTTGGAGTAAAGGCCAGGTAATGTAACGCAGGGGGTAAAGTGCTTTATTAAATTAAGTGTTGATAATTCTTGACGTTAAGGGAGTAATAGGGGCTAGGTTATATAGGGGAAAGTGGGGGAATTGGGAACACTTAACTTCAAATGCTCAAAAATAATATAAAAAAGTCAGAGATATAATCAACTTTTATTACAACATAAACTATGCTCATTTATCTACTTATTAGTAACAAAATATTTTGAAAAATCAACATTTTATAAAAGATATAAACGAAAACAAAAAACATTGTCATTCCTTTTTACCCGATACCCTATGGGGTAATTGAGATCAGCCCGCGGGGGAAATGGGAACGGTACGGGGTAATTAGGAACGACATACTTGAATCTTTATAATGAACTAAATTTTTTTTGGTTGGCACAAATCACACACGTAACCTCTACTAGTCTGGCCGGCAGTACATTATTCGTGTGCCCAGAGGTTACAGATGGCGCACATCATCCACTTATTCACATGATTCACTTCGGTGACGTTAAAAGCGGTTATTCTATTAAGTGAAGTAGCTTCTGGAATCCGTAAACTGATGAAAGGATGTCGAGACATAAAGCCTAAGTACCAGTCTTTGCCTGCCAGCTGGGTTTCTTTGTTAAAATTGCGTTTTAGTTTATTAGCTTCAGCAAATCGATAAGCAATCCTACGTAATGAACTTGGAGTTATACCATAAAAAGTCTTGCAGCAATCAATTATGTATTTTTCTAGCTGGTCTTCTTGTTCTTTGTTAAATACAGCAGACCGACCTTTTTTTGGTATTTTCAATTCGTTTTGTTTCAATTGTTTGAATAATATTGTTTTTGGAATTGAGTATATAGTAGCAGCTTTGCCTAATGTGAGCTTTTTATTTTTTATATCTTCGATTGCACGGCGAAGATCTTCAATTTTATATTTTGGTTTAGTCTTTCGTATGTAATTTCGAGGCATCTAAAGCAATGTATAATATTAGAACATTTTTAAACAATCAACCAGCAGTACTAGAGTAATTAAGAAAGAACGCAAGGGGTAATTGGGAATGTTCCCAATTACCCGCCTGACGCCGTTCCCATTTGCCCGAAGTAGTTAATAAATAAATAACATGGCTGCCATCTTTAATAGTATCTTTTTTAACGTCAAATCACGAAGGGTTTGAAAACAGATAGTACATGCATGATAGTAACAAAATATGGTGCCTTTGAACTTAAAAACATGATAGTTACATCTATTACAACACATAACAAAAATTATAACAGAAATGCAAGAACAATTGTTCGACTCACGGTGAAAGCACGCATGCGGCGTTTTACTCTCACTGTTGCACATGTACTTAGTGGCGCTAAATGCGTCTGTTGAACAAGCGTAGGACAGTGTAGGAGAGGGGGAAGTATCACTTACCTAGCTGTTCCCAATTACCCACCGTTCTCAATTACCCCACTCTCCCCTACTTAAAGTTTAGGTTTTGAGGGCGTTGGCGAGGCAGTGTGTAATATGAGTTGAAACAGAAAGTTTCTGTTAGGTATCATAAAGGGTCTGCACAAGAATTATGTGTAAAAACATCAATGGATACATTCAATGGACAAACTCCCACTGCACCGTATCTAAATAAAACAAACGCAAAAAAAATAGAATTACCTCAAATACGGCGGCTGACTGTGGAACGATCTAATGGGCAGAGGCCTTAACAGATCACAATCTTGGCTATACATTTACACAAAGTGCCATAAAACTCACAAAATGGGGTAAACCAGAAAAACAGCCCATACCACGAAACAACACGTATAAAAACTTGTATCCGCATATATTTTTAATTCGCACACACGTTACTGCAAGTTCTCGAGTTTTTTACGTGGCCCTTACATTGGGGCACTTCAGTAACCCAAGTGGTTTATCGTAAGGGCATTCAGTGTCCCATAAAATTAAATGACAGGCTCGACCTTTCCTCAGGAAAAGCCGTATTTTTATTGCGACCTCATTAAAGGGAATTACGGGGCATATGATGAGCTTTGAGTTGATTGGGTATTTTATGGGGTAATGTGCTTCTGGTTGCTGACAGTTTGTCATCAATTTTTATTTCTAGTCGACTTTACGACCTTCGCCTTTTTCTTACTCTTATTCGCTGGATATATTTAAAACTGGGTCGCGTCGCGTAGTTTCCAGTGGTAATGTATAAGCCCACTGAGTTTGTTTCTCCGAGCCTTAAGGTAAGGCCGCTATATATCCTTTGGTAATATTAAACCGTCCAGCATCGTTTAAATAATACTCATGATTCACTTAGACACTGATAAACATAAATTTAATAAAAAGGATTTACCATAATACATTACAATTAGATAAAGCACGAACCACTTATTGGACACAACATTTAAATTATCAAATCCAATTTGTCCTACAGTAAAGTTAAATAACCAAGTTGAAACTGACCTGTGTGGGATATTCGTTTGAAAAATGTAAACGGATGATTTCCCGAAAGGGTTGATGTTTGACACGCAGACGGTCCTAACGTCATAAATCGACCCTTTTTCGTATGCGTAAAAATCATGTAATACAAACCCGACATAATATTATGTATAGGATGTGAGTTATAATGAGAAAAGGAATAACAGCAAATTGTATCAAACGTCCTTGCGTTTAAAACTATTTGTCGAAAGCTACCGAATACATAAAGAAAGATAAAGACATCCAGTTCCAGCATCCAGCAAGTTACATATAAATTTAACTAGTGGTAGGTCTCTCATATGTGGGAGGCCGCCTGGTTAGGTATATTTATGTTAGTATAATTGGTATATTTATGTATATTTCGTCTATTTGTTTAACAAACAGCAGTGGAAATGCATGTTGTGTTTATGGTCGCGGCAAATAAACCTGAAACAAATATTTACATAAATATTCAGACTGCCATTTTAGGTGAACATGATTGAAATGACATCAAATAAAATTCGTTTATTGATAATATAGGCAATTAAATAGCTCTTATGACAAGTTACAGACATATTACATTACCTCTATTTACAAAATATTTTCTAGAATTATTTGTACAAAATGTACAAAAATAATTACTGTATAATAGTGACTTTGAAAACAAATATGGCAATATGTGGGTAAAGATTATTTTTATCAAATTAAAGACATTTGTAAGGAATTAAATGAAACACCTAGCGACTTGTCACTATTAAACTCCAGGGAAACCTTGATGCTTGAGTTGGGAGCAAGTAATCGTATAAAGTAAAAGTGCGTGGTGGCCTGTTGGTAAACAAACCAGACGCAGTTGCCAACATGTTCAAGGTGGTCGCAGGTTCAAATCTTAGGGAATACCTCTGACTTTTCGAAGTCATGTGTGCATTGATAAATTGATCAACACACAATTTAAAGGTGAAGGAAAATATGGTGAGGAAACCTGCATACCATAGTGATTTATTTGAATTTGTATGTTATGTAAAGTCTGCCAACCCGCACCAGGCCAGCGTGCTGGACTACATAGCCACTCTCAATCGTACTCTCGATCGTAGCTAAGGCCCGAACCCTGCAGTAGGACTGATATAGAATCGTATAAATACTCCGCTGTGGAAATTAATATCTCACTTATCTTATAATTTATTATCTCATTCCACACCATTTCTCACACAGCACCACTATCTATCAAGCTAACATGAAAATGCCATTTCTTTCAATAACTTACCGGTTTACCAAACAAAACCAATTTTATTATTTCCCAGCCCATATTCCTTTCAGGCCGTTTCGGGGCGGTATCGGCCCGAACCAGACGAAGGAAGACCCATTCTCAATGGCCACTTGACAGGAAGGGTGCGATAAAAAGCGAAAATAAATCCGTGGGTGTTAAAGTGCTGAGCTAAAAGGGATAACTCTGAATGGGGTAAAGTGGTGTAAGAATTAAACGCACATTGGACTTGTTGACCGTGATTTAGTTTATTTTGTTGCGTTGGGTTGTTTTTTTTTTTGGGCATTGTAACGATATAGTTGGTTAAATAAAATGTATAGATGCTTATCTGTCAAAAAGAGTAATTAGAAAATTGTTTAATTGCTACGATTTTTCTTTTCGGTGATTTCCGATATTGTACTTGGAGCAAATGTAAAAGGCCATATCGAAATTAAATGAAAAGCTGTTTACAAAAAGCAGCTGCGAAAATTCTTGATGAAACCAATGTACAGCAATAGACTTCCTGTGGCTGAATGTGGTGGGTCTCTCATATGTGAGAGGCCGCATGGGTAGGTAACACCGTAATATCTATTTCCCCCGCCAAACAACAGTGTAAATGCACTATTATGTTTCGGTTTGTAGCTAGAGTAACTAATGGGCATATTGACCTAACCTCTGGAAAAATAATTTCACTCAAAGAATATATTGAAATCTTGAATAACATAAAATCTTGATTGAGCAATCATATAATTCACATTCAGGATAATATTTACGGAAAGTGTTTATAATGAAAAGAATTAAAACAAACCTGTATGATTTGGCCTACAGGCCATTTTCTATCGACCCATGAAACGATTACGTGGGCTGTATTAGACGAAAATTACGAGGGACGCTCTCAGAAGTTCAATGAGCTAAGTTAGGTTCCAGATTAATAGCGTAAGTTAGAGAAATAGCGGTAATAGATGTATTCAAGTTAAGAAATTTGGTTTAATAGATATATTTAAATTAAGAAATTGATCTGCTCGATTTTATCTCACAAAATTACTGGTCTATTAGAATAAGGGAGAGGCCGCCTGGGTAGGTACCACCGCAATATCTATTTCTCGCGCCAAACAGGAATTTAATGTTGTGTTTCGGTTTGAAGGACATTGTAGCCAGAGTAATTACTGGACATATTGAGACTTAACATATTATATATTATATGACAGCCTCCGTGGCGCAGTTGGTTAGACGCCGCCTGTGAAACGAGAGGCCGCGGGTTCGATCCCCGCACCGAGAGAAATGTTTGTGCGGCCCACAAATATTTCTCTCGGGTCTGGGTGTTTGTGAGACCGAAAAGTCTCTCGTAGTTCCTGATACCCACGACACAAGACTCGATCTTAGTGTGGGGTCAGGACTATGTATGTGACTGTTGGGTGTTATTTATTTATTTATTTATTTATTTATATCTAAGGGTAGTGAGTGCAATGGCATGCAAAGATATTGCTTTGTATTTCATGGTGTGGTTTGGTATTGCTCTGTCCATGAGAGTTCGTATCGCTTACCAGCAGGCGAATGGCATGCTCGTCTCACCATTCAATGCAATAAAAAAAATCAAACAAAATATTTTCTGAAAATATTCACCAAAAATTATAATACTTCAGACTAAATATGCACAAAGCTAATGTATTAAATAGAGGAATATGATCTAAGTTGATACTGAAAACCTTTTATATGATTAAAGGATCACATTTGAAATTAACAATTTAAATCATGCATTTTGAATCTTCAAACACACTGTCCCATAATTCAGATTCCCACCTACATACACTACAAAAGATCATTTCACTGTTCTAACAATAAATTTAATTAGCCAAAGGTCCCGTACAACCCCGTATTGTTCAATTGCGTCCTCAAATATTAATAATACTGAAAACTTCAAACGCCGCCAACGTTTCATTTCAACCGTATTACAATACACGACCAAGTTTAACCGGCCCTCACATATTCGGAATAACTATCTGTATTTATTACAATCTAGATTTCAGAACGCTCGTCAGTATCATTCTTACAAATCAATCTGAGAAATTCATATTCTGAAAAAATCAGAATGGGTGTGGTTTCTTGATATTTTATGGTATTCTGAGCTTTCTAAATTAATAATATGAATTCATATGGCTATTCTGGATAAGTGAGGCCGGTCTTAAAATATAACACACACATGTATAATTGGACCTCCATTAGGTTACTCTCTCAGCAAGCTAATATTTATAAAGGGTTGTATAAATGACGAGTTGGGTAGTTCTGTAATTTGATTTCAACTAAATTGTTAATTGTCCAGTTCAAGCATTAAAGAAGGGATAATTTCATTTGAGTATATGATAATTGAGTAATGAATGAATTCAGTGCATCTGGGCAAACATACAGAAGCATATAGGTACCTACTACCGTTTTCTAACCTGGGTGCTGCCTGCCTCGGTGGCGTAGTTGTTCTACGGTACGATTACAAAGCTGAAGTCTCGGGCTCGAATCCCGGGTCGGGCGAAGTGATATTGGATTTTTCTATTGATTATCATCATTTGTGCTCATAAGAAATTAGCAAAAATGTACAAAATGTAAACCTATATAAAATTAAATAAATAAATAACGTTCCTAGTATCAAAATTTCCTTCCAACTCATAGCAATGTGATAAAAAGAAACATAAAACCAAAGAACATCGGTCACGTCCATACATATTGGGACCTGGCAAAAAAATGTATTGTACACAGCTGAGATATAGTTTATTTTGTTGTATAGTGCTTGAGGAATTATGTCCAATTAGATGAAGGTTTTAAAAAAGCCGGATTTATTAAAATATTTCATATATTTGTAACTTTTAAGGATAGGAATTCACGTATAAAAAAATAGCACATTATAATGTCATTGTCAAAAACAACAACATAAAACAAGAACATAATTTTGAAACACTATGCTGAATTATATGAACACAATGCAAAAAACACTGAAGGACAGACTGACGCTCCGAGTTCATGTTGGAAATATGAGAATACTTCGCACTTTTAACGATATCATTATCCAATGGTCAATCGTACAAGGTCTTCAGAAATGCAAGGGTCTATCGGAGCCCGTTATCAAATATCAAAGCCAAGACATAAATATAAACAGAGAAATAACAGTAGGTGCAAATTGGAAATCACAATAAAGCAAATGACAGCGCTCAGAAGTCATATGTGTAATAGAAAATACCTACACTTTATTTTTAATTCAGCACTGACTACCTTCAACGCTGTAGATAAAACCTTATTTTGAAACAAAGTATGAGTGATGGAACACGCTCATACGCGTTCAATATTATTAAAACACTTCAAGATTTTCTTTTTTATCCGGCTATTTAAAAATATATGGAAATATGCATTTTTATTCTAATAAATCGTACTATTTTTTGATGTACCATTCATAACTGGTCCCTTCAAGGTCCAATATGGCCGATGTTCTTTCTTGCACCGTTGCCTCTTAGTTAAACATGTTGCAAAATAGTACTCGTATTACCTATGAATGACTAAATGAATAAAGGATATTTTATAGAGTGAACCCCAGAGGCTGTACAATTGAAACAATAGTCAAAGGAACAAAACCGATCTGAAACTATCAAACTTTTCCTATCCCGTATTCGTTAATAAATCAGTTAGAGAATATATTTCTCAACAAGTGAGTGGTTGCGCCGTCGTTGTAAATTTCACCGCTCTGCTCCTAGTCTTTATTTTTAAATATTTAGTAGCTTGCCACTTTAAAATGTACCATCGGTTTCGAACCTCGTTGAACTCAAATATTCGCAAAGAAAGGATTTTTTTGTATTTTTTTACTTATAGTCGTGTTTGAGTTTACCACATTACAGTTTTTTCAAAAACAATAATGTACACCCTTTTATTTTTAAGACGCAATAGTACACAATACACAAGAGTTTCAATTATTATTTAAGCAACACTAAGTACTAACAAACACAAAAACACGACGATACTAAAAACTTTTTTTTTTGTTATGTGGCTTATCTTATACCTGGCTTCATTTTCGGCTACAGTTTGGATAACCCTGTATATTCTACAAGCAGCAAACAGTCCCCGTACAGCGTCTTTGAATATTGAAAGAGTTCTAAGCGTGCTGCCGAGTTAAAAAGAAGTAATGGGATGTCAAAGCGGCGTATTCACTACTCCAGCGCGGCACATTGAACTACATACGACCATTTTTCATCTCGCTTCAATTCAAACGTAGGGTTTTGCAATTTTTTGGAAATTATCTAACGTATAAAAGATGGCGAAATGTGATGTGTTTTTGAAAGCACATAGGTCGCTGGTAGAGGTACATGGATGTCAAAGCATATGGTCAAGACGCAGTGAAATATCATGAATTCTGGATTTTTTCTATTTCTCCCGCTAAATAGCAAAGTAAATGCACTGTTGTGGTCCGGTGTGAAGGATACTGTATCAAAAGTAACTACTGGACATATAGAGACTTAACATCTTAAATCTCAGAATGGCGAGCATATTGGAATGCCAGCATTGCTATGTAATTCATGGTGTTATTTTGTTTTGTTTCTATCCATGAGCGGCTGTTTCACTTACCATCAAGCGAACGACATGCTTGTCTCGCCATATATTGGATTAATTACAAAACATTGATAGAATACATAAATTCTATCATTTGTACATTGTTATTTAACATTTTGACAATAAATATTAGGCTTGTCTCCTATTTCTGCCTCCTATTAGATCTTGGGACGGAAAAAAGCTCGGCGGAATGTGAGTGCCAATTACCACTGGCTATAGTAAACTTCCATGGGATTAATTTAGCATAAGCTTATGTCATGTGTTCTGCAATATGTAAAGTCCGCCAACCCGCACTAGGCCAGGGTGGTGGCCTATGTGGCCTAAGCTTTAACCACTGTCAATATCAAGACGTATCTGTGCTGATAAAGTATATAATGTATGTCCAACAGCAGGGTACAAACCTCCTCTACAATGGAGAGGACGATTGAGAGTGGTTAAGCCATATAGTCCACCACGCTATCCTAGTGCCGATTAACGGACTTGACATACCATAGAAATTCCTAGTCACTTTATCGAACCAATAAAAATACTTGATGCAATAGTTAAAGGTTCTATTACCTAGATCTAAACGATGCAGCGATAAATAGCTCGGCTGACCTGCTATTAATAAGTTAAATTACCTCCCGTCTGCAACACGGAATACGTAGAAACAATTGTATTGGTTGCACGTTAACAACTTAATTGTTTTAATAAACGGTGGCGAGATACATTCAATAGGGGACGGAAAACTTTCATGAAGTTGATATAGATATTTTTGGTCCAATGTGCCAATGTGCCAACAGCCTTCGTGGCGCAGTTGGTTAGACGCCGCCTGTGAAACGAGAGGCTGTGGGTTCGATCCCCACGCCGAGAGAAATGTTTGTGCGGCCCACAAATATTTCTTCCGGGTCTGGGTGTTTGTGAGACCGAAAAGTCTCTCGTAGTTCCTGATTCCCACGACACAAGAGTCGATCTTAGTGTGGGGTCAGGACTATGTATGTGACTGTTGGGTGTTATTTATTATTATTATTTATTTATTAATGTAATTCTAACCAAGTGCGTGGTGGCCAGTTCGTAAACGGACCGGATGCGGCTGCCACTGTTCACGGTGGTCGCGGGTTCGAATCCTAGGGCACACCTCTGACTTTTCGGGGTCATGTGTGTATTGATAGTCAATCACCATGCACTAAAAACGGTGAAGGAAAACATCGTGAGGAAACCTGCATACCATAGCGATTCATAAGAACTTCTAGGGTATGTAAGTCCGCCAACCCGCACTAGGCCAGCGTGGTGGACTATATGGCCTAACCACTCTCAATCGTACTCTCGATTGTAGAGTAGGCCCGTGCCCTGCAGTGGGACTTATATGGGCTGATACAGATACAGATACAATATTTCTAACCGTGTTGTTAGAATTAAGTGAAGTAATATGGAATTACGTACTAAAATATGATAATCAATATTCTAAAGTAGTATAGCCATATTGAATTTACCTTGAAATAAGTAAGAAAAATAAATGGTCTGGTTCGATGAAATGGTAACATTTTCTCTCAAAAAACAGTATTTAGGCTACGGCTTTGCTGTCGAGTCGCTTCGTTCGGTAAGTAAACATACCGAAGTCTGCACACTCTTTCCTCATCCTGTAATTTATGCTTCTCGCTCCCTTCCTATTTTGGCTCGCAACACATTTACGATCTAAGATGTTGAAAATGAATGTAATACAAAAATATTGTCAGACGGTATTCCTTTTGCAACTATAGTTTTTTATTTTATTTCAATGAATGGCGAGACTGGTATGCCGTTCACCTGATGGTAAGCGATATGACAGCTCATGTACCGTAGCAAAACCAAACAACACTATGAATTGCAAAGCAATGCTTGGCATTTCACTGCGCTCGCCTGAGACACGCTCTAGCTACGATGTGCTTCTGACCAAAACACAATAGTGCATTTACACTGCTGTTTGGCGGGAGAAATAGACATTGTGATGGTACGTATCCAGGCGACCTCTCACATAGACCTTCCACCTGTAGAAAATTGACGAAATCCAAATGAACTTGGGTAAAAATAACGGATATTAATGTGATGTGTTGTTTCAGAGACATGCACGCGACGGTGTGCGGCGGCCGCGCCGGGCTGTGCGACGCGATGCGGCCCGCCAGCGGCGCCGACCTGCTCAGATATTTGAGGAAGGTCAACTTTATTGGTGAGGGATTATAATTCAGCGTAAATTAATCTTGTTTTATAAAATGGAGGATGCGACGCGATTGTTTGGCATGTTGAAACTAAAAAGCTGCAAGAATAGAGAAAGTAATCGGAAGCATAATGAGAACCTTATCATCTCTTGTGGTTTTACGACCTGTTTATGGTTTGTCTTTTACATATGTTTACTTCAGTAGTTTTGTTGGGATTTTTTGTATGTTAACTTGACAATCTACACACAGTATATATAATAATATGTGTGTTCGGCAATATGCTGCAATGAAAAACCAAATCATAATTATTAACAGCATCAAAAACCAGCATCAATAATAATAGCCAACGCTTTAAGCATTCCTTTCTTCTCTTTCACTCCTCATAACCTCAATCCTTCTATAATATCTATTCTATTTTACCCAGGTTTGAGCAAGGACGAGTTCCACTTCGATAGCAACGGCGACGGCCCGGCTCGGTACAACATCCTGCACTTCAAGCAGGTCTCCCGCGGAGTGTATCGCTGGGAGAACGTTGGAGAATACTTGGATGGAGAGCTGCAGCTCTATTTAGACAGTAAATATTGTATTTTTTTTTATTGCAATGAATGGCGAGACGAGCATGCCGTTCAGTAGCAAAACCAAACAACGCCTTGAATTACAAAGCAATGCTTGACATACTGCGCTTGCCATCCACATAGCGGTGGTACCTGCCCAGGCGGACTCTCACTTATGAGAGACCTACCACCAGTAGTACCTATTTTATTACTGTTTTCTTATACATTACTATATATACGGCATATCGCACAAAATTAGGTAGACCGTCTACTTCTGCCATCAAAAAGTAATATCTGTAGCCACGTGTAGAAGTTAAAACAACATAAAAATTAAACCAAATCCGCTATAAAATCCATAAATATTAGTTTTGTTAACATTTTGTTGTTATTAGCAATATTGTTACATCATACTTAAGTTCTAAATATATTTGTATTAGACTGTAAGTCTTCCTAAAAATAAAAAAAAATTAAAAAAAAAAATAAATTTCAAGCAGTATTTGCGTGAGCTTTGTTCTGATCCGACTAAATAACGTTGTGGCTTGATATTACTACATGTAAAGAGACTACATTAATGACGGGGTGGCGAGCCTAGAGCATTGATGTTCGTAGTTAGTGACTAAGTAATTGCAAGTGCTGAGTAGTGTTGCTCTTGTTCATGCGAGCGACTAGTTTTTCTCGTCAAATGTATCTGTATCAGACCCATATACCCACTGCAGGGCACGAGCTTTATTTTTATATATATAAAGTTAGTAATTTTTGCATAGAAACTTCACTGCGGTACTGCATTAGGCTTTTTTCCTGTATCGCAGTTACCAAAACGAATTATCATAATATTTTTGTTTTTTGTTATGGTAACTGGTTAGGTTTACACGAGATTACGATTGAGCGAGGTTAGGCCATTTAGTCCACCATGCTGACCTAGTGCAGGTTGGTGGACTACTGTCGTTATACTCCCAAACAAAAAACATACTAATTCAAGCTTGGTGAGACTCAATTACAAAACACGATTTCGTCTTCACAAATCCGAGAACACCCAGAAATCCATCGAAACTTACAATTAAATTTTGATTTCCCGACAAATTGCTTTCAAACTCAATTAAATACCTTCAATACACTTGTACAGAAATTCAATTCAAATGGGGAGAGAGAAGACCTCCGGAGTCAGTCTGCAGCGCTGAATGCGAGTTGGGACAGGCGAAGCAGTACGTGGAAGGAGAAAGCTGTTGCTGGCATTGTTTCAACTGCACGCAATATGAGGTTTGGTATTTTGGATACTTTTACTTTTACTTCAGAGAAATATAGTGCGGAAGATTAAACCCCTCCTACAATTTCCCTAGAGATCTGTTTGTCAATAGGTTTTCATTTATTATTTATAACATTATCCTTAGCCATGTAACGTCTACTGCACAGCGTCTTAATAAGATATCAGTAAAAAAAAATATTTAAAAATAAAAATATATTTATCAAAAACAGAGTTACAAATATATATATTTTCACAGGGGTCCCCAAACTAAGCTAGGCTTACAAGCCTACCCCAAGATACATCTTGGGGTACCAATACAAACTTTAAACATTCAGGTTTTGAAGCTTCTATAGAACATATAAAACAAACAAAAGATAAAAATTAAACATTGAACAGTGGCAGTTAAACGGGTCATTTTAAGGTAGAATATAAACTGTAGGTATTACTTACAACTTTCATTATCTTCTAAAAATAACATTTTCATTACCTTTCAAATAATTCGATATATTTTGGTAATCGTAGTATTTGATCATAATAGCATTTGAAGACCAAACAATATTGAGACCTCCGTCTACGTCTCGAATATCATTAATTTGGGCGCTAGACTATGTAATGTAGACAGTAATAATATAATTGACGCTTCTTAAATTATACCTTCAAATATCCTACAAATTAAATGAAACAGTATTAAAAATATGTCCAAATTATGACTTAAACTTGGTCCATCAGATCCGATCACCATACGTGGAGACAGCATGCATGGTGTGTCCTCGAGGAACTCTTCCAGACCCGACCAGGACCCACTGCCGGCCGATACCCGAAGCCTATCTGCGACCAGACTCCGCTTGGGCTATTGGAGCTATGTCGTTCTCTTCTGTTGGAATTTTGTTGACTGCGTAAGTACTTTCAGTTAAGATATGGTTATTTGAATGATTTCTTTGGGATATGAGTTTATTTATTTCTTATTTATTATACATCTGAAAACATAGTGATTAAATATAACTATAGAATACAATGTGTGGCCGTATCGCATTGAGTGATTTCTTCCTGGCAACCTTTGCATGAACAAGAATTGTTGGATAGCAATCCAAATATCATGTCTAAAGCAAACCATTAATTTGCTATGAAACCCCTGTCTTTCTTGTATGTTAACACTGTTTACTTATTTACTTAGTTTAAGTTTAAAATATGGTGATATAAGAAACGCTCTGTTTGTACTCCTGATTTTTGTATTCATGTAAATATTCTAGTACAATAGTATAAAAACCAGATAATAGATGTAAAACAGTTTCTAAAATAGCAATTTCAGGGAAATTTACTAGCTAAAAATACCAAGCTTCGTAAATCGTGTCGGTAATTAAGCAGTGTTTCATTCATTAACAAAGTTATATTTATCGTAACTTCAACTTGATATTCGATTCAAGGAGTGGCCAACTTCTATTTATGTTATTACACTTATGTACCTTAATTAGTTAATCCTGATAATTACGCTTTAAATCTAAATGTTAACTTTGGTACTGTTATCTGTATTAAGCAATTTATTTAAAGCGATTGTTTTTTTATTGCAATGAATGGCGAAACGAGCGTGCCATTTGTCTGGTTGTAAGTGATACGACCGCTCATGGACAATAGGAAAACCATACAATACCTTGAGTTACAAATTAATGCTTGGCTTTTCACTGCACTCGCCATCCTAAGATATAAGATGTTAAGTCTCAATATGCCCAGTAGTTAGCCTTGCTATAAAGTCCTTCACATTTACACAGAACAGTGCATTCACACTGCTGTTTCACACGAGAAATAGGCATTGCAATGGTACCTACCCAGGCGCCCAGGCGGCTCTTTACACATGAGAGACCTACCACCAGTAAACCAATAACCAGTACTCCTGTACCATAATTAGTAATAATGTAAATCTAAATGTTATTTTATCTGTATTAAGCAATTTATTTATTATTATTTGGTAATTTCATTTTTATTTGTGGTGGCTGGTTTATAATATTACTGTGTTCTTTTTCTACCAGGTTCGTGTGTGGAGTGTGGGTCCGTCACAGCTCGACGCCCGTCGTGCGTGCGAGCGGGAGAGAGCTATCTTACGTCCTGCTCGCCGGCATACTCATGTGCTACTTGGTCACCTTCGCACTGGTGTTCAGGCCTACTGATATCCTGTGCTCTATACAGAGGTAAGTTACGTAATATGCCATTTGTTCACCGAAAAATGTTTTTGTCATACTGCTATGTATAAAGTATTGATGGAGTGATACACTGTATTAATAGCTGGACGTTTTTCTGATGGCCGCATAGTTTAGATCTCGACAAACAAAGTATGCCAGTATGTAAATATCGTGCAAGCATAATTGTTTCAAAAGATGACTATCCATTGCTCGCCGGTACAGTTTTTACATTCCACAGCATAAGTTTTCAGTCTTTATTTTAAAAAGAATTTGTAAATTATAGTAGACTCGTTTAAGCGCTTTAGTTGTCTAATTTAGTTGCAAAATAATAAATTCAAAGTGGAACCAAATACAACGTAACTGTCACTTCAGCTAATTTGGATCTGAAATTTTAATGGATTTAACTTTGATGACTCCTAAAATAATACTGAGCGACTCCACTCGCCTCTGTTTAACTAGTTCCGATGAGTTCTGAATTTATAAATTCCACTTCAGACTACATTTAATTCTACAATTGGGTTGTTTACTGAAGTTTAAATTAGTTGAATGTTTGACAACACTTGTAGGCTTATTTTCTCTTCGTTATTGGCCTAATCTGGCGGATCTCAGGGTTTGGCAATAAATATCACTGGCAATTAGGTAAGTTTTAGAAAACGTATTGATGGAGAAGAAATATAAAAATATGAAATTAGAAAAGCAAAAGGGTTTTATATGTTGCAAATATTTGTATCAATAATATGGTAAAAAAAAAGCCAATAGTTCATAAAATGTTAATCAACTTAATTTGTATTTAACATTGAATTGATGATGATTGAAATTACATTTGCAATACACGGACCCATCGTATATTTACTTAGAGATATTTAGTTAACTTCTAAATATCCACAGAAAACAATAGACCAGAAAATTCAAATCTAAAACTAGATTACAATCAACCGCACACTGCGTTAACAAACAGAAAACTGTCACTCAAATGTCATCGATGAAAAACCAAACCCGTTGAAATCCAAAAACAGGCGACACAGAAAGTTGAATTCTCAAAATAAAATTGCAGAAAGATCGCAATCCGTGCTGTCATGCCCTCCAAACGTCGGACAAAAAGAAAAAAGAAAAAAGAAGCGTCAGCAAATACGGAAATAGATGTGCTCGTTCCGCCATTTAACGTTTACACCTTCCGTGTCCGGTTCATTCTATTGAGAAAGAAGCAACGTGAACTTAGCCAATATTTTTTTCTTTAATGGCACGAAATCGATATTTGTTTCAAACATTTGTTGCTTAATTTTTGCATGGAAGGTTAAAAGTAGCGACGGTGATAGAAATGACGAGACAGATGAGATTATTAGAATTCCAAAAAATGTTGAAATTTGCAAAATACCAAGCCAGCATGGTATACTAAAACAAAAAATTAATGCATCCAAGAAGACGTGGCTGATTTAGATAGACGTGCACGTAATAAAAAATATGAAACAAGACATCGGAAGAATAATAGAAATTGATGTTGATGGATGGAATCATATAGAAGACTAATAAGAATATGAAGGAATAGTGACAGATGTGAGACGAATTTTTGGTTTGAAAGAAAGGCTGTATTATAAGAATATTAGATAGAATACTGCTCTGATCCCAAGTAAAAATACAACCCTAGTAGATGTGGTGATTTATTATTTGGTTTCTAACACGATATTACAGTCAAATATAGTAAACACAATTATTTTAAATAATTTTATTATACATCGTTTTAGCTCCCCCGCTTTGAGAGACATTATATAAACAGTTTTATATATAAAGTTTCTAACTTTATATATAAATCAGTTTAGAAACTTTCGAATCAGGACGAGTATTTAGTTAGAAAACTCATATCCAGGAATTTTAACTATTATACGAGTAATACTAAAACAAAAACCATTATAACAATTGAAATTACTTCACTTTAACTTTCACTTAATTTCCTTCACCTGCTAACACCGTTTATTTATTATTTATGTATAAAAACTTAAATAATAAATAAACTTAAATAAATATGTGTAACAAACGACGGTCTTTTCGCCGTCGGAGATTACTTTCCGACAAATGGCTTATTTTTTAATTTTAATTTTGTATTTTATACAGAATAAATATTCCATACATTTTTTATTCGTGAGGCTTTTATAATGAAGAAACGACGCAAGAATCTCCCTCAGTAATATCATCTGAATATCTTTTATTTTCTATCTTTTTTTTGTATTAAAATCTTTTTTCCATTGACTTAGTTTTAGTACATTTCACAGTTTCAGAATCAAGTGATCTAACTCCGTGCAGCTCGTTAGGTCGAACAAGTGCTCTCAACGGCTTTCAGTCAGAGTAAAATCATTCACAACCACCACGTGTTTTAAATTTAATCCTCTAGAAAATATGCATGATTTTTGTGATTGGCTGTTCATGAAACATTTTTATTTTAAAAAATACTTCAAGAAGTTACTTAAATAAAAATGTTTTGTATAGAAACAAACATGTTGGACTATGTTTTTATTAGAAGTATTGTTAGTTCCAAATAGGCAATAATTGATTCTTCTTGCCGTCACACAGTCTAGTACTAGTACGGAAGGTAAAGGATTTTTTGTTAATGTACCTACCGCTTTGAATATCATGTTATTTTGCATTACGAAAATTAAGAATTTAAAACAAATGTATTTAAGTTATTTTACTATTAAAAAGTGTACAAATTGTAAAGTATGCACAGTAAACTATTTTGTATTTGTATTTTGAATTGATTCTTCTGATAGCATTGTAAATATAGTGTTTCTTTTCTACTACTTCAATCCCCCATCTATAGAACCCAACATACAAATTACAATCTCATTAGCACAATGCTTATAAGTAAGTAATTTGATAAGTAGAGTTAGCACTGCATATATAAAATATGGGTACCCTAGTTTAAATGTTACTTATCTAGACTACGATACAAAGTTAATAAATTTACTCGTATCACATGAAATATTTACCTATTAACCAACATACTCTATCACTATGCAAAATGTAAATCGAGTTAGCAACGATCCGCAAACTCTAATAAATCTATCACACAGGTCAATATAATCAAGTTCCGCATATAAATTCAAAATTAAACGTTAAACATCGATAGATACATACATAGTACATAACACGCCTTTTCCCCAGAAGAGGTAGGCAGAGGTGCCAGGACATCCACATTTCGCCTTGTATGTTCCGTCCCACAATGTACAAATTGTTGACTCTGGGCTGGTAAAGAATAGAAAAATCCAATATCAGTTTGCGGGATTCATACCCGAGACCACAGCTTTGTAACCGCACCCTAGCACAACTACGCCACCGAGGCAGTCGATAGATTCCAGTAATATTTGCTGAACAGCGCCGTTATGAACGTTGGATCGGATTATACCAGTAGCAAACGTTTGTGTGTGGCCGACATACCACTTGGATCCAATAAAGTGGGTAAGGACCGGGGGTTGACTTATCAAACCAATTTTACCTCACTCGTGCGGGTCGCAAAACGTTTCCGCCGTTATTGGTATCGCTTTATTTCTAGCAAGCGATGATTTTGAGGAAATGTTTTGGTTGGCAGATATTAATTTTAATTTAGTTAAAGAATGAAAAACATTTTCTTTAAGATGACTAACGTTTTTGCATTTTATGACTCTGTAATTGAAGTAGGCATTCAATAAACTGTAAGGAATAAAATTTCAAATAAAAAAAAACACAAACGTAGCAAAATAATCTGAAAGAAACAAGGAAAAGGTTAATAAATTGTTAAATTAAAGCGACATAAAACTATTAAAGTGTTTTGTTAAGTCTTTATTGATTAAAATATACAAATAAAATCTCCTTAGATTGCCAAAGCCATACGAACAAGAAAAAAAATATTTGCAAAATTTTAGTTTATTTATTTTAAAGTATTGGAAAACAAGGAACTCGAGATTATAAGTTTAACAACGTTTATTTGCCGGTAAAGATATTACAATGAATAGTAAAAAAGCTGACATGACAAGTAAAAAACACAAGCGCCAAAAGTGGCCAGAAGGCACCACTCGATATCCGTTTAAAACTATTTAGTATAAATTATTTGATGTTTACAATTTCAACATAAAGGCCAAGAATTGTATCTAATGCTACATCACTAGATAATCTTATAGAACTCCTCTAATCTGATAATGATAATAAAGCAATGTACTTAAAACTATTTATTGTCGCAGATTCGGCACCGGTTTCTGCTTCACCGTGGTATACGCAGCACTTCTCACGAAGACTAACAGGATCTCCCGGATCTTCAACGCCAGCAAGCATTCAGCCAAAAGACCTATACTGATATCTCCTAGCTCGCAGCTTGCTATATGCGCCGCCCTAGTTTCTATTCAGGTAAAAATACAATCTAAAAAAAATCATCAACATTGACTCCAACCTTCAATGAATATCAGCAGTCATTTATGTATCAAAATTTGTATGTATCAAAAGGACTTGTTAGTTTTGAAATCATTAGAAATAATAGGATTTTTGACAGTCAGATCTAAATAAGGGTTTAGTTTTAAGTTTAACAATCCGATTAAGGGGCCCTACTATATTCATCCGAACGAACGAAGTTCGAAACTTCGGATAATCGCAGTTTATATACGATACGAATGTACCTACATATACTTATGGTCGTAATTGACTTATGGTTACGATGTACGTTATACAACTTCGAACTTTTACAGAGTAGATACATTCGTATGTCGATCGTCCGAAGTTGCGAACTTCGTTCGTTCGGTCGTTCGGATGAATATAGTAGGGTCCAAGATAATTAACCTAAGTTACGCTTGTCTGCAAATAATAATTCTCTCCATAATTACGTAGCTTCGAATTGCGCAAATGTTATTTAGACACAATTACAAAAAAAAAAAGATAATCTAAGTTATTTATTTATTTATTTACATAATTTTACCAGGAGAACTCCATCTAATATCATGCTAAACTGAATAATTTTCCACAGGTCCTAATAGTTGTAGTGTGGATGATAGTAGCCCCTGCCCGGGCTATGTTCCACTACCCGACCCGGGAAGACAATATGCTGGTCTGCGACTCCTACGTTGACGCTTCCTACATGATCGCGTTCTTCTACCCCATCGTGCTAATTCTCATCTGCACCGTGTATGCTGTCCTCACTAGGAAGATCCCTGAGGCATTTAACGAGAGCAAGCATATTGGTAAGTATGGATTGTGAAATAAATAATCCCATCAAAAACATCCTGTAAAAAAATTCCAAGTCTCGCAGCTCAGGTTTTCTACCGCAAAAGTTGTGAGATGCATGTAATACCAAGTCGATTTATTTATTTAGTCCTTAAGGGACCTTCTATATAAAGTTATAACGTAAGTTATAACCATATCAATATTTGACAGCCTCCGTAGCGCAGTTGGTTAGACGCTGCCTGTGAAACGAGAGGCCGCGGGTTCGATCCCCGCACCGAGAGAAATGTTTGTGCGGCCCACAAATATTTCTTCCGGGTCTGGGTGTTTGTGAGACCGAAAAGTATCTCGTAGTTCCTGATACCCACGACACAAGACTCGATCTTAGTGTGGGGTCAGGACTATGTATGTGACTGTTGGGTGTTATTTATTTATTAAAAATTCTTTACGTTTTAAATAAATGGATCGACTTGGCCATCGCATGAAAACATAATGTATCGTACAATTTATACATAATGCTGCTTCGAGAAAAGGATGTTACGGCCTATAGCTCGACTTGGAGGGGGCTCGGCCGCGCCTCCAGATTTTTTTCATTACTAAAAACCTAGCCAACCATTTTTGTGGTTGACTGGAAGGCCGGTGATACTGATATGCCTCGAAGACACAAAGAATGCCATGAAACATTTCCTGAAAAATAGATATCTGCTAGACCTTTGAATAATGCGAGTATTTCTGTTGTTTTATCCTTTTTTATGTATCCCGAAAGAAATACTTGGTTTGGCTTCTCAGCAATCATTGATTAATCTTTCATATTATTTTACTTATTATACTCATATCTTTAAAACATAAAATACACCAATTTATTATATGTTTATTGCTTTTAATATAAGTTCATTGGAACAGCTGTGCTCCGTGTGAGCGAGCAAAACAAACGTCGGGTGTTTACACAACTTTCTTTCAGATTGCTCCGCCGCTCGTAAAGGATGAATATTAAATTTAAACTCGTACGGGATAACATTCGTGAAGCGGAAACTCGCAAACATTTCTTGTAGGTTGTTTAGACTTCTATGACTTGTGTTGCAAATGAAAATTTTGTAGGGCGTTCATAAATCTCCAATATTCGTTTACCTCCAACTATTCGACGCGTGTCGGCTCGGTGTGACTTTTATGGATGTTGCAGAATGATTTATCTATGGGTTCATTTATCACCAATCGACTATGAAACATCTAACTGTAATGTTATTATTTCCATGGAACGATGAAAGTGTTCTCCCAGCCATATTTATGCCACTTATAGTGTTGATAAAATTTATCAAATCTGTCATTTTTACCAATTCCATAAAAATATGTAGAATGCACTCCTAAGAAGATCGACATCTAATCATTTCTCGAATCAGAAGCGTAAATGACAAGTCGTAGGGTTATAGCGAATAAGACGTCCATTGTTCACGATCTATTGTACCGACACAATGCAATAGGAGGCTTGTCGACATCGCATTGTGCGGTTGAATCCTTCCTAGCTCACTACACTAGGAAGGAACTGCGTAATTTATGCTTTCATGGGTGACTTCGATAAGAACTTCGTGTTTGTTAAGGATGCCTTTGAGTATCTAGGATTAAATTTTCATTGCTTATAAAAATATACATTTAAGAGACACACCTATAGTTGCGACCCCGCATTGAATTACAAGTATTATCACTACGAAAGCCTTTTCAATCGCACAACACCCATGGGGATTGCCCGCGCGGCCTTTCTTTTCACAGTCGGTGTTTTATTTAATTGCACCACGCGGGCTGACGTAACCTACATTAGTGACAGCAATATTGTTTAGGACTGGATGAAAAGTTTGTGGAATATTGCTTGGGTTAATTTCGATTCAAATTTAAAATAATTATGGCAGTTACACTTGAACTATAGCTACACTACACCCCAAAAACAGATGTAGAAGTGCTGGCGTTATGTCATTAAGGATGCTATTATGAGAAGCAATTTTCAATATTGGATTATAAAATTAGAAGGAGTGGGGAAATTGTTCTACGTTTAATATATCCCAAAATAAACTACACGTCATGTGAATCCTTACTATGTTATAAGGGTAGAATAAAGAAAAAATCTATCCAATTACCAAGGTTGAAAATCCGAAATCGGCAAAAGCAATATTACCTGTGAAAAGTTTTCATTATTGCCACTAACCTCCAATAGGTACACTGAAGTCCTAACAGTTACCGTACGAGTAATCAATCTAAATTACGTTACAATTCCAATGGAATACCTGAGAATGGAGGAACACTCGCGATCAGCCAAATGACACATACATTCATGCCAAATTACATCTATTAGGGCTAGTGAGGGAGTACCACGCTCTGACATTTGACAGATCATGCCACAGGTCGTAGAGCAGAATTCCGTCGTTTTGTTCCATAGATTGATTGTTTAAGCCCCGCTGAATATTTTCGTTTATACACGGTATTGTTTCGGCGGAATTTTTTGTTATTCAGACGTTTTTTTGTTTTTGTGAATGGTATTGTTTTTGTGAACCGTTTTTCGTTTTTAATGAAGCATGGAAAAGTCAGAATAATGTCATTACCTGCAATTTAACAGAAAATGAATTCGCAGTAAAATAAGGGTTAATATAAATGGAGACTTAAAATAGATAAATGTTGTTATGGAAGGGAAAAGGATTAATAACTGGAAACACCTACATATACCATAACACGTTAAAGTTATATTGTTATTGTTGAAAATTTGGAAACACTAAAATAAACTGACATATTACTCCGTCTGTTTTTGTTATAACTCGTTATCCTCATTGTTTATCTTCCTACGCACTTAAATTAATCTTTCTTAAGAAACAAAAGGAACGTGATGAAACACCGAAATTTTAGAACGAGGCCGTAAGAAATTGTTCAAATAGTTCACGTAATTTGGAAACGTGCGTGATGTGTAGACTTTACCTTAAGGTTATTTTAATTAAATTTCACATTATACTCACCGAAGACTTAGAAGTACAATTAATTACATGTTACAAACGAGGTTTACAAGGCATAGTTCTTTAAAGACAATTAATTAGCAGTGTTCTTGTGATTTTCGTCACTCAAAGCTTGAACGATTGAGAAGGAATACCAAGTCAATCTATCTAAATTCACAATGTATTTTTGTACTAAATCATGCATATTTTTGTCTTTTCTGCTTAGCCAAATGATCTATGTCTGTGAGGTTTCGTTAGACCGCATAGTTGAACATACAGGCCAAAGAAACACTCTGTAGTTATTTGTTTTTAAAGCAATAGGGGTGAAACAACGAAGTTTTATTTGCATTAAAATTTTAGTTGTATTTTCGTGCCATCAAGCTGTATCGTCAATTATTGTCAATCATAGTCAAAAATCTATCTGACGACTTTAATACTAATAGGTGTCTAAAAAAAACATTTCACTGCAAACCATTAAAAAAATGAAACGCTTTAAATATTCCTTCATTCCACTTATATTACCAAATAAATTAGCAACATCAAACATCTTCCCGTCTCTGTAAATTTTACCTTGTAAATTGAAATTCAGACTACTGACAAACGGTATAAAACATGTTAAACAAATTAAAACCGAGGAGCTAAAAGGTTAAAAATTAGGTACCTGTCTAGCCGACATTTTTAGATCCCAATTTAGATTAGTTTCAGAACAGCTGGGCTCGGTATAATCAACTGAATTGGCCCGCCGGCGCCGCGTTCCAACTTCGGTAAAGCAATTGGGTTGTGGTCCCCGGATGAAACGTTGCGGCTAAAGTACAAATCGTGTGCTAATGGTTTTTTACGGGAATGTGCGATATGAATGTTTCTATTGCGGTTTTATGATCTATAGACATTTATGTTTCTGATTACAGTACGTGAAAATTACTAGTATTATGATGAAGTTTACTCGCAGTGTTTTTTTTTTTTTTTTCGAAAAAACGTATGTTAACGCATATAACGTATGAAGCCTGGACTAGGCCAACAGCTTGGGTTAAATATGCTACTGCCTCATCCATTGTAAAATACCCTAGCTCATCTCAATCGAAACATCCATTGTAGAGGAGGTATATACCATACATTATACATAGGGATATATATGGACTGGATTACAGTAAACAAGTAGCTTTTCAGTAATAGGTGTATGATATGGAGCCGAGCCTCAAATCTCTAATATTGCTATCTATTGCACTATTCCTCATTTCGGGATCTGCAATTTTACTTAAAAGAACTTGCATACGTATTATTATTTTAATATTTATTGTACACAAACTTAAACCAGTATACAGAAATGTCAGAAACAATAAAAAACATCAATAAAAAATATCGCCAATTATTTTATCACGTATGTCCTCAGGTTTCACCATGTACACGACTTGCGTGATCTGGCTGGCGTTCGTGCCTTTATACTTCGGCACTGCGAGTCACGTGCCACTGCGGGTCACCAGCATGGCTGTCACCATCTCGCTCAGCGCCAGTGTGACTCTCATCTGCTTGTTCTCGCCTAAGGTAAATATAATTTAAATCTATACAGTTTAATGGGGAGTGAAATGGACTTTTATTTTATTCACTTTATTCGTGCGCTTTTCAAACTTACTCTTAGCACGCACTATGAGTTTCATAAGCACGACTTGCAATGTCTTAGTTTTTTTACTTTACGAACCCCCGCCTAATTGTATATAACTCCTTCCTGAAATCTGTATCACTATACAGATACTGTATCATTATTTGTATCAGTATGCTGATACTGATCAGCCCATATACGTCCCACTGTAGGGCACGGGCCTCCTCTACAATCGAGAGTACAATTGAGAGTGGTTAGACCATATAGTCCACCATACTGGCCTAATGCCGGTTGTAAGTCGCCATCGCGTTCTCACGGAGCCCGCCCGCGTGTCCACGCGAGGAGACGCGCGACGGTTGCCCGTCGCGGGCGCCCGCTTAACGCAGTTTCAGCCCTAAAAGCTTAATCTTATGTATGTTATTAAGTCAACTGTCAAAATGTGTATCCTTAGTAGCCAGACACTTTTGATGGTCCTTTCATCTTGCCAGAAACATTGCTGAAAACTTCCAAAGCCACCAAGATCGTAACTTCATAATAGATGATCGTGTGATGTCTATATGTGCAGCTTTTACAAAATGACGAAAGTCTGGCGTCCACGGGCTCTTGGTCTATTGATTACGACATACATCAGTATCGTTTGTGACGTTGGACGTTCGAACGTCGTGTCGCAGCATAAAGTAACCCCTAATGTAATTTAGATTACCTATTTCCCCCATAATTGTATATCATACACGTAATAAAAAAACACTTTATTCATTCTGGGTCTGGGTGTTTGTGAGACCGAAATGTCTCTCGTAGTTCCTGATACCCACGATACAAGACTCGATCTTAGTGTGGCGTTAGGACTATGTATGTGACTGTTGGGTGTTATTTATTTATTATTATTATTCATTAAAAATTAAAATAAGAATTTGTTTCATCTTCTTCTATTTGGCGCTATCCCGGCAGTTGCTAGACCCGCCTTCCGGCTGAATCTTCTCCATTTTGCCCGGTCTTAACTTTGTCTTCAATAGCAAGGCCATTCACTCTCGTATCTCTCTCGTATCATATTTTTTTATTTTGTAAAAAGATATCTCAAGATAAGTTATGGCTAGAGTGCAAAAGTTTTACGTAATTTATTCCCACAGTTTGTAAATATGATGGTTTGTACATCGATTTTAACAGTGATGTAGTTAATAGATAGTAGACAATAATTTAATTTAAAGGCATGATGTACATAAAAAAAAAAAAATATTTGATTCCTGAAATCATCCTGGTCAAATCATTGTTTTGAATAGAAAAAGAAACACAACGTCTTCATACTCTTCGGGGCAAACACTGTAATCAATGACGTCATTCTGTTTCAGCTGTACATAATACTGATCCGTCCGGAAAGGAACGTCCGGCAGAGCATCATGCCGGTGCGGTACAGTCGCAAGCCGCCGCCCACGCATGCTGTCACCATGCAAAACAAGAGTAAATGTCTTTATTTGAATCGGTAGAACCTACATGTTGAATGAATATATTATTAATGAATGATAATATTAGCACTGTCCTACTGGACTAATCTAAATCTTCAAATATTATTTTATAATTCTTCAATCAGATCTCGTAGAGGTAATCGGCCTCAGGGCTTAATTGATTCTATTCCTTTCTTACCCCTTTAGGAACTCCTAAAGGGGTAGCAATACCGAGTAACACAACTGTGTTACTCGGTATTGCAAAATATTACTTGGATAATTCTTAAATGTCTCTAAGGTAATAAATATCCACGGTTAATTCACTGCATAGTACTATCCAAATAATCTACTCATTTTTTATTGTAACCTGATGGAATCTTCGAACAAGCTAATCTCACATCAAAACTAAATTGCAGAAGCGCCCAGCGCCGATAAGGAGACACAAACGGACCCAGCAGACTTCAAGCTCAGCAACGGAAGGGTCATGGAAGCAGAGAAAGAGAAGCCAAAAGAAAAACCCAAAGACGACAAACAAGACACTAAAGTCGCTGCCAATAACATCAACGACGCCACAAACAACGTTCCCAAAATGGATGTGAAGAACGTCACCTTATAGCAAAGATTTTCATCGAAATCTCTCAACGAAGCCAACGTCCACAGGGACAAAATCGTTTTGAAAAAGAAGAGTTGCTCATGCAAAATAAAAGAACGTAAACCTGTTATAGTTTAGTATATTTTCTATCTGTAGAACGCTTTGTGTGTAAATATCTATTAGCCAAGTTGCTTGCCAACATGTCATCGAACATGTTAGCCGACATGTACATATCGATATCCATATTAAATTGTATCAACGGACTTCCTGACGATGTTTTTCTTCATCATAGTATTAAGGAAGAGAAATTTCGTATGGAACACGGAAGGCTGAAGAATTTAACGATTTTAACATTTTTAATCGTAGTCGAATATTAAAGGACTGTGATTTAAGCAAGTTTATTGTATATAACATGTACATATTTCCGTCATATCCTTATGTAAATAAGAAACATGTATATACACATACGAATGAAGACGTATAGTGATCGTGATTGTATATAATAATTCGAATTTAAGCAAACAATTTAGGTTAAATTTGATATGGCATATCTAATATTACGTATCTAAATTAATTTTAAGGTGAGCATTGGCAGGGCAGAGCTTTGAGCCAGGACAGTTGAGACAAAAATACTAGTAATTTGGTAGTATTTTATTTGGCAACTTAAAATAGGTACTTAATCTATAAAATTTTGACTGTATTAATAAAGTAGCTTTTGCCTAATGCCTATTAATAAAGCATATGCCAACTGGCGTTTAGGAGGCTTTAACTAGTATAAAAAATGAACATTTAAAAAGTTAGTTAAAAATCACTTTTGCGAGTTAGAAGCCACAATACATTAAGATACCACTTATCATAATTCAGCCTGAAATATATGCGAAAGATAGCCTTCAATCGTTATTAAAAACTTCAAATTCTATAGATTTCACTGCCAAATAATTGTTATGTTTTTATAGATTTATTCGTACTAAAAATTTGTAGATATTACTGTTTGGAATCTGTAGATTTTGCAAATAAATAATTTGTATAATCTTCAATAATAATTAATGTAAATAACCTATTTATGCTTAAATATATTTAAAATGTGATAATACGTAATGTTTATGCTAATATTACTGTAGTTTAAAATATTGTCTCCACTGTCTTGCTCTCCCTGTAAATGTTACAAGAAATTGTATCTTATTAAAAATATAATGATAAGTGACCATAATAAAATGTTTTGATGTTTTTCTTTGTTTACTTACAACGATTTCAAAGGTCCTTGCTATAAAATATCCCATTTTTTTTATTATACGCTGACCTCGAAGTAAATTATTGTATGGGTATATGTTTACAGTTCTGCATTTCCTCGGTAGATCAAAATGACCACCTATAAGTTATAATTATTATACCAACATTTTATTGATCTGTCCACCTCGAACTTAGTTTAAACAATAAAAGCTAGCTCTACAACCACAACAGCTGAGTAGCAAAAAAAGTATTAGATCTGGTTAGTGGCCTACGAAATTCTCGAGGCAAATAATATACACTGTATATTTAAATTATTAAAGAAACATGAATTAATCCAACATAATTATTTACTGCTATCACTGCCTCAGTGAACAGTTGTATTACGTTAAGATTACAAAGATGAGGTCTTGGATTCGAATTCCGGGTCAGAAAATGCCTGTTAGGGCATTAGGCTCGCTCTCTATCATTTCGTGGAACGAAACACTAAAGGCGAAACCAGGACCTCTGTTTCATCTCTGCCTACCCCTTTTGAGAAAAAGGCGCGCGTTTATGTATTATTCAATACAAAAAAAATAGTTATAAATATATAATTATTCATCTTCCATATTCCCAGACAATCTTTTATCAGATAGGCTGTTTGATTGTAAGATCCTGTGCTAATTCTGTTGTTAGTGTCACACTTGACAGTTGACAGCTAACCTAACTTTTACTAGCAAAAGTAAATAAACAATTTTGTAGGTACTTTTTAAATTTTATATTAATGTTTGAAGGTATATAATAATCAGTAAGATATGGCCGAAGCTAACTATGTCAAACTGGAACAAGAAGCGATAGAAATGATCAGAGAAAGTGCTCGAGACACGGTTGAATATAACCGCCGGCGACAGAGGGATGAAGAAACCGATTTGAGGCGGGCTTTGGAGACAATACGGTAAGTAAACATTCTTAACAGCTATGGAAATCAAATTTTTTGAAACACTTTATAATGTGACGTCTAATTTTATAATAGCATTTACGCGTAATTCCTAACAAGATATTCGTCAATAATTATTATCATTTACTGAAATGATACAAAACGAAGTAAACTTACTTAATTCTTCTTTTTTAAATTATTGGTAATGGTATCAGCCTTTCTTACTCGTATGCTGAAAATTCCGGCTTTGAGAGGACCCTCGTTGGTTTTATTAACTGAGAGAAACATTGATGACATCCACAATATTTACTTAGCGTCTGGATTTTTGTGACACCAAACAATCTCTAATCTTTCAGTCATGATGCAAGACTTGTATCTTTACTGTGGAGTCACAATTAAGATACTTTCGCAAGTTTTATGTGATTACAGTTATTCTATATTTGGAAAAAAAACATGGTTTTAAAATATGTTCAAACAGCTTTGTAAAATTGCATTGAATAAAATACATTTTCAGTTTACAAGCAGAACCACTGGAGGAAATAGTCAAGAAGCTAAAATCTAAGTTTATAGGTACTCAGGAACTAAGCTCTTTGAAAAATGCTTTGATTCAGGATTCAGACAATATTGCAATGGTTTTGAAGGAGCATGGAGCGTTACTAGGACTTGTCAGAGAAATAACAGGTAATATTTCCATCCTGTCTCATTTCACCCTTTCCTACCCCGAAACATCAGATTATCCTCTTCTGACTAATACTATTTAGTTTCTGATTCATTTTAAGGTATCCTTAGTTTCAAGCTATGGTCCCTGAGGTATAAACTTGATTATATCAAAGTTATTTTATATACTTTATTTCTGCTCATAACCTGTGAAGTTTTGTTAGTTTGAACATTGTGAACATTGAAACAATGGGATGTAAACAACTCTGCACTAAGACAAATACTTGTGTGATATCTTCCAAATCTGGGTGTTTGCTTTTCCATATATGGGGTCTCATCTATGTGGATGACTGCTGTATTTATTATTTTATGTTAATTTCCAGGTCACAATGCAGAGAAACAGTATCAGGCTATCGGCTGCATATGCAACCTTGCCATGGGTAACAGTAAGGCGAAGACAACAGTCGCCAAGCACACTGGAACTTATGTCATACTGTTGCTTGACAATCACAATGTTGAGTTAAAGGTATGTATCAGTACATATACTTCAATAAATCAATTAATACACCACATACACTGTTGTGTTCCGGTTTGAAGGACATTGTAGCTAGAGTAGAGCACAGTGGAATGCCAAGCATTGATTTGGAATTCTTGGTGTTGATTGGTTTTGCTATTGTCCATGAGCGATCATATCGCTTGCTAGCAGGCGAATGGTATGCTGATCTTCCTATTGATTGCAATAAAAAAATACAAATATATTATATGGTTATAGCCTCATGGGATAGAAAATACATGGCGTTTTGGTGGCACCTCTGCTTACCTATTCTAGGAAAAAGGTGTTTGTGTATGTAGCATTTATAGGAAGTATATGAAAGAAAAAAAGAAACATTTATTTGTTACAAGCAATAATTTACAGCTTTAAATAATTATTTTATTTTATTTGGAAAACAAACAGTATCTTATGCCTATATGCAACACAATTTAGTAATCTTCGAATGATTTATAAGTTTTCGCATTTATGTTTCAAAAGAAAAAGCTTTTTAACTCACAATTTAAAATAAGACCATAAAAATATTACGATACTTATGCAAACACTTATCAACAAAGCGGCTCATGCTCAGCATATGCTGGAAATAAAATAAGTAGTATGTATAATAATAAATAATAATTTATGTATGTATTACTTTTCAGAAAATGTCTGCATGGACACTAAGCAATCTGGCTGGATGTCCCAAGGCGTGTGATCGCCTGGTGGCGCAGGGGGCGATATCTAAACTGGCTGATGTGGTGCACGGTGCATACGATATAGATGTGAAGGAAGCTGCAATCCAGGCGCTCGTACAAATCACACGACAATTGAAGTCAACATTGAAGTATGTTTCTATTTTATATTATGTTCTAGTGGTAGTTTGTATGAAGTGAGAATTTAGATTTGCGCACTTTAGGTTGTATTTCAAAAGAATAATTTTATGTACAGTGTTCAGTATTGTACTCGTAAATGGTGCAATTGACAGAGACATAAACCTGATTATAAAATGAGATATATCGCTTTTGAATCCTATAGAGACAAATGTTGATGAGTTCTACAAGTATAGAAGTATGTGTTTTAATATCAAAAGTTATTGATACCCAAATCACAAAACTAGCATCCTATAAACTAGAGTCAGAATTATTTGTGTCTGTTAAGTTTAATCATTTATTTATTTTCTTTTTTCAGGCAGGACCATCTGATGAAAATCCAGGGAGCATTAGTCCATACCGACTTGACTCCTGAAGCATTAGAACTGATGTTTATACTCTCTTGTAGTGAACATTTTAGCATAGAAACACTACCAACCTTAACTATAGAACAATATTTCAAAAATTTACTTACTAGCTTAGAAACTTATTCAACAAATGGAAATACAAAAATCTTAACATATTTATTAAGATTTTTTGCAAATTGTCTCCACGTACCGACATATGAGAATTTATTAAATCTTTTTCAACAAGATAAAAATGTTGTGAAACAGATTTTGGATAGTGATTTGAATGAGACAATGTTTTGGTTAATAGGAAATATGTGGAGGCAATGCGGTGATAAAGTTTTAGTGTTATTTGAGTAAATATTACAAAGAACTAAGTTCGATGGAAGACCGAATAAAGATTGTATGTTGAATGCAGGGCACATCTAACGGAGTTGTAATATGTTAATTAGTCTTAGCATTAGGGCTAAAGATAATGTGGATATGTACCACTTTATGTGGCAAACTGCAGAGCAAAGGCCTCCTCTACAATCGAGAGTAACTACTGACAGGAGTTAGGCCATAGTAGTTTCAGACAGCCTCTGTAACGCAGTCGTTTAGACGCTGCCTGTGAAACGAGAGGCCGCGGGTTCGATCCCCGCACATTTCGCACGCTTAATATTAAACTGACCGAATCAAAAAAAAATAGACAAGGTAGAATAGATCTTATGTTACAAATCTTTAAAGAACGTTTCCCAAAAAATGTTGTTTTTTAGTTAGGTCTCTTTAATACTAAGGGTGCGATTTGTGGGTCACACAAACATTTCTTTCGGGTCTAGGTGTTCGTGAGACTAAAGTCTCTCGTAGTTCCTGATACCTACGACACAAGACTCGATCTTAGTGTGGAGTCGGGACTCTATGTAAGTGACTGTTGGGTTTTATTTATTTATAGTCCACCACGCTGACCTATTCAGGGTTGATCAACTTTACATACGGTATAAATTGTTACAAATCGCTATTATATATTATTAATATATTTATTATCTCACGATATTTTTCTTTGCTTAATATTGTGCTAATTGAATATCAATACACGCATGAATGCGAAGTAGAGATGTGCCCTGCGATTCAAAAATGACAATAATGTGTTTTTATCACTGGTATTCAAACTAATAATATTGCTCAAATCTGTACTGCTGTGTTCAGCATAGCTTAATGAGTATGTTTTCGCATTAATAGGTATGTTTATGCAAATCATAACTGTGTATAAAAAAATCTACAACTTTATATCAGAGATGTCATATTTTTTAATCTTGTACATTCAGATGTAGTAAATATTTTTGGTAGTGTGGAACTAAAATATCATATACATATGTACAATTAAGTTATTTTATTGTAAGTTTTCTTTAAATCATAAGACTACTTTTTGTACATTTTTAATGTATGTAATTTAAGTTTTGTACACACTTAATTAACTTTTTTAGTTAGGATGATGCCATAATTTAACTGTGTAATTTAAGTGTTTTTAATAAATAACGTTAACTCTTTATATCTGTTGTGTTTTTACTGCACTGTGGTTGCCTCCTTCGTCTTGTGGCTCTGCTTATAACCTGTTTTTAGGTCCTTGGTTTTGATTCCTAGGAAAAAACCGTCTGCGATCTTTTGGCGTACAAATGCGTGGAAAAAACCGCAGACTATTTTATAAATAAAAATGACAAAAAATCTAACCCTAACGTTTTCATTGATACTTAAAAGTAATAGGAGAACATAGAACGTTGAAGGTATTCTGTTTTTATATTTTTAATATTGATATTATGGGTGGGTGTATTGAATGCCCGATCACACTGATAAAAAGTACTAGGGCACCATAAAATACAAGGAGATCTAAAAGTATTGGGTAGATTCCTATATTTTTCCATAAATTTTGTTGGGCTATATGGGGGTAGATAAATATTTTGTAATGTTTACAATGTCAACATAAAGTACTAGGGCGACAGAAACACAAGGAGATCTAAAAGTAGAGGGTAGATTGGTTGATTCAATTTCATAAATGTTATTGGACTAAGGAGGTTAATTCAATATAAAGTACTAGGGCAGCATAAACGCAAGGAGTTCAGAAAATAAACGGTCGATTTTTAAATAATCTGTCTGCAATTTTTGTAGATGAATATGGAGGTAGTTAAATGTTTTGTAGTTTTTGTTTGACGTTACAATTTTTACGCGATGTACTAAGGCAACAGAAACTAAAAGAGATTTTTTACATTATATTTTAATTCAGATTTTGAAATACACAAAGCCAAGTTTGTGTTTAGACTGGCGACACAAAAAGAAGCAGGTATCACATATAAGCCTTCGTACGGCGACCAGTAGATGGCGATAGTCGTGTTATCGTTCTATTTTATGTAGCCCTAATACTTCTATTTGCAGGGTTTTTTATGTGATGGAACTTTTTTTTCTGATATTATCATGTATGCGAGTTGCTGGTAAGTGTAATTTATGTACATATTATAGAGTAAGGTTTAACCGACAAAGGGTTGGGTATCTCTTTGAGACGACAGCCCGCCCTTGTATATGGTTAATGTGTAAGAGTATCATCCGGAGAGATCGAATTGTGGCATATTAATGCTTTCGTCCGCCCTCGATGGCACCATAAGGTATGAGTTAGGGATTAAGGGGGAAAAGCTAAGTAATTAAATGCAGGATGAAATAAAACACACCAGATCCGCAATAAATATATTTATCATATCAATAATTATGATAATAATTTTAATAATTGTAATAGTTTTTCTATTAAATTAAGATTACGAGGGTTTAAGGCTACGAATACAGCTTTTTATAATTAAAGTCACTCTCACATGTAGCGTTTGGGGATAGGTGCGACGTGTGGGAAATAATAAGACCTTGTCCCACTGTTGGGCACGCCCCCACTGCTGGGACAGGGCCGCTGCTAGTCAAAGGATTATTGTGATTGAAAAGCTTCTAGACATAATTTTCATTGCTAATCAAAATTTCTACAGGATTAATGTTAAGAGCCACTACGACGGTCAATAATAGATTTATAGAAACAATTCTACATTAGAAGGTAACCGTAGTATTTGTAACAATTTAATAAAATATACACAAACAAACAGATTTCATCACATGTATTCTTATGGGCAATTGTAAGCATTTTAAGTTTTCGATGCTATCCAAAATAAACACAAATTTATCCAACCGCCTACGATAGATATAGCATCGTAAAAACAAACAATGCCATCTAGCGGTGAGGGGTTAACTGTTAGTTCCTAACATGTTATGTTTCTACCTTCAAATTGTCTAAGTTACACAAAAAATTTAGATGTTATCAAGCGGTTACGAAACTACAAACTCTTTCTCTTAATATTCTTAATTATACATGTGATAAAATCTTTAAATCAAATATTGTACCATTATATCAAGTGGGGCGCTTTCAAAATTGGTATGATATACATCGACAGTTGAGAATATGTAGTTCCAATATTGTCACAATTTCGAAAGCGCCTGTATGAGGTCACCTCCATAGACGAGCGGCATGGCAATTAATGAGCATAAATTGGGCAATCAATCTTTTTGTGAGTATAATAGTTGCTATCAAGAGTCTTGATGTAGTACCGTATCAAGAATTATATTATTTTAATTTACTACACCCATTGTCGGTACCTATAAGTTCTATATGGCAGTTATGAGTTTAAATGTCCTTCCATTAGCATAAATGTTAATGATACGCATCGAAATATGATTCAAATAACTGCATTCAATATTATTGAATCGCCAAAGTTGCTCACTTATTGGAAGAGACCCCCTATAAAAATGATTTTTTAAACACACGTCTAGTAAAGATTAGAAGAATTTTATAAGTGAGAATACCATTGCATAAGGGTACGCTTTAGTCTGTAATATATATTTATATATTTTGTAAATTTTGTATGGTAAATAAACGACCAGTTCAAAGACGCAGCGATTATTGATATATTGGACATAGAGCCTTTGAAATAGCCACATTGATAGTGAAGATTTAGCGTAATACAGAAGAGTTTGGCATTGAAAAATAAGAGTGATGATTTCTGAAACATTTTTACATGGATTTACTATTAAGTACCTTTAGCAACCGTTTTATAAGGAGTGAGGTACAAAATAACACAATAATACAATATAATAGAAATCGTTAACACATCATTTTAAGTCAGTCGCAGATTCGAAATGGAAATCAATAGTTTGGATATTAATGAATTTTTTTATAAAAACAAAAGAATAACATGTCCGAAAAATGTAAGGCACAATAAAGGTTAAAAAACATTGTACTTTGGGTTAGCGAACCGCATGATTTACAGTAAGATTCGCGCCTGACTCAAGATAAACAATTTATTATGCAAATTATAGCAAATGCAAGTTATAGGGAATAAAATAGATATTATAATAAGGAGTGATATAATATTGTATTTGTCTCGATATATTTCGTTTGCAATGGATTTTAAAGTAAACACTAATGGCAGTAAATATTTTGGAATAAACTTATAAGCTTTTTACAAAACTCTAATATTTATGGTACAAAATATTTCATAAGTTACATTTTGTCAATTTAACATTGATAAATAGCCGAATAAATATCTTACATTTTAGTAAGATTGGCATAAGATTATAATGTTAATAACGCCATCTAATGGATTAATTGCAAATTTATTTTATACGTTCACACGTCATAGATGGCGCTCATATTATCACCGCATAAGACATTACATAGATTAGGAACTACATTCTAATAAGAAGATTCCTTTATTAAATGCCTTTATATTAAATCAGTTGGGATTCTACAAATCAAGCGACATTTTTAGGTCCAAATAAATGTTGCGCATTTCATCGAAATCAATTCAGCTGGTATGAATCAAACGAGAAGCAAATAAACTCTATACTTTCAATACATTTAGGTTATTTTGGATAAAATGTTACTCTAAAATCCCAAGTCAATCGTCATGCGTCCTTTTTACCGCGTGTAAAAAGAATGAGACGGTACTATGAAGAATTGACATGGCAGTCTCCGTCAAGTTTTAAGTTACGATATGAATGTCTATATACCGACATCGAGCAATAATATCGACATCGACAAAGCCGTCGTTAACTCGTGTAGCTTGACGAATATCACTATAATCTAAGGACAACATAAACAAATGGAATGACTAGACGGAAATGTAACAAAAACCTCATGTTCAAAAGAACTCACAACAAAACTACATGTCTATTCTTCGATGACTATTTAAACAATGTTTGAGGTTTTGTAGTTGAGAGCGGTGTCGCGACTGGTGTCGGGTGCGCTCTCTGATATGTTATTCGTCAAGCTAGTAGTGTCGTGGTCGGTGTCGCGGTGTCGCGAGTCGCATTACGTGTGGTCGGGCGCGTGCTTGCGGTGCGTAACGCGGCGCGGCCGCCCGCGTGCCTGGCCACCTTCCACGCCAGCCACGGTCGACACTGAAACATTGTAAATAAATAAATTATAATACACAAATACACCCAACTGTCACATACATAGTCGTGACATATTAAGATCAATTTCAGAATCTACGAGAGACTTTTCGTTCTAACAAACACTCAGACCTGAGACAAATACTTCGGGGCCTCACAAACAATTATCCCGGTATATGGCAAAGTATAGGTAGATATTGTTAAATGACTCTTAAGGATTTAAAAATTTTAATGGTGGATGCATCCACAACACAGTTACTTTCGAATTGTTACTAGGCAACATCTGATAATATTTATTGTTACATGTTGCCGCGTTAGCATATGTTATGTAACGTTGCCTCACATGTGGTAATAATTGATAACATTTTAACACAATTGCTCCACAAAAGATAACTCCGATGTAGATGCCGCATTAAGAATTGGTTCTGCTTCCGATCCAACCAAAATACGATCTAAAGTACTTTTTAGGTAAAATAGCGTTATTCAGATGTATATATCTTAAACAAATACATGTCGGATTCAGAGCTAAGCAGAAGGCTCTGACTGGCAAGTTTGCACCATTAAAAACATAAGTCTTGTTAATTCGTTCATACCTACCTAAGGTTACTGTAGCAGGATTTAGGACTCAACATTAAAAACCAAGGAATCTATATAAACATATTCGTAACCTTTTATTAGGTTATGAAGTGGGTCAGTAAGATGCGTTGGGGTAACACCGTAATACAAGAATAGAAGAGGTAAAAACATAAGCTCCTATATTTTACATGAGTTTACGTTCTTACCCCTTACGCACAACGATTACGGTGCTACCCCAAGGCACCTTATTCCACTTACGTTGGCTGTTGAAGATAATAATGACGATAAAATAAGCCCTTCAAAGAATTAAATTATCTCGTTTAATTATTATTGGACAATCAACAAAATATGTTGACCGAGGCAAATAAGGAAAGGAAACGCAGTATAGTAGTAGAAGGAACCCAAAGTTAAGTAATTATAGACGACACAATAAAGCCAACCACACAACCTCCTCGCAAGTTCCTCAATTAGCAATAACCACACGCCAGACAATAAGCTCAAAATATATTGTGTACACGGGCTTACACCTAACAATAGGCCGTTAAATATACCCAAAAGGCACATGAAGACATTTAAAGAGACGTTAAACCTAAATACCCACACCATAGATACACGAGACAAAAGAAGAAAATAGGTTATTTAACAATCACCGTAGTAATTATTTTCTCTCTTTTAGTAAGATAATAATTTGATATTTAAAAGCAACAAATTCTCACAACTTTTTTGGCGTTTTCTTAGAATTATAATTAGTTTTATTTATATAAGAATCTAAGAAATTAGTTGGAAAAAATAGTCCATCACATACAATAATTCATGCATGTTAATTTATTAGTATCCCAGCTGCCATTCCACAGCCCATTTATCGGTAATACTTCTCACCATGTTCCCGAGGGATCAATTTAGTAACGACAATTTTCAACTCGGGATATATCGAGCTACTGGGCCTGGTTAATTTCCCATTCAGTCTCGGCAAATCGGAGGCAACCGATTTTAATCGGGGTTCTGAAATGTGAACAAATAAAAAAAAAAGAAAGTGCAGTTTATTGATAGTGCTTACAAAAAAATAAAATACTAACTAGTGAAACAGGAACTAAACTGGTACTAAACAATAGGTACTAAATTATAAAAAAAAAATTATACCTTCAAAATTGTAATCAAAAATAAAACGATTCTTTAATAAATCTACAATACCAGCCTAAATATACCAACAATTTTTTGGAGATCTTATAAATTCTTCACATTGAGTCCTATTCTGGATATCAATATGACTACTCTAGTCACTCATTAAACTCATTACACAATTCTGACTTAATCTAGTTCTAAATAGTACCGATTTAACATCCTGACTCATCATCGTCAAATGTAGTTCATAAAACATAGATGTTATACCTTGGACATCCTCTGGAGTCTTTGGCGCACTGACGTCACCGTTCGTCTGCGGGGTTTTCTTATTTTTGTGTTCGTACCCATTTGTTCTGGTACGTGCATGGTCTGAAAGGAACGAAGACTGTACAATTATTTTTGCAATGAAATGAATAAACAAACAACTTAACCTAAATGTGGAAACTTGTAAATTGTAATATGAATAGCGTATTTTTGTTTGTGTCAAATAAATTTATTTTATTATTATAATACTGAAGATGTGATGTTGTGGTGGATACGTACTGTTGTAGCCGGCGTGTCGGTGGTGGTGGTGCGCGGCCAGGTCGGGCAGCGTGAGCGGCCGCCGCGCGCGCCCGCGCCCGCACGCACCCAGCTCGCTCACACTATAACAATAATAATTAAATAAATAAATAACACCCAACAGTCACAAACATAGTCCCGACCCTACACTAACATCGAGTCTTGTGTCGTGTATCAGGAACTACAAGAGACTTTTCGGTCTCACAAACACCCAGACCCGAAAGAAATAGTTCTGGGCCACACAAATATTTCTCTCGGTGCGGGTATCGAACCCGTGGCCTGTCGTTTCACAGGTGGTATCTAACCGATTGCGCCACGGAGGTTCTCATGCTGTCATACCAGCTTATACATTATTCTGACTTCACTATAAGACACTCATATCTCTAGACCAGCTATACTCAACCTGCGGCCCGTGGGGATTTTATGACTGGGCCGCTTGGGGTTGCAATCCATTTTAAATTTAAGTGTGAAGAAGTAAGTAGTAGTAAGTGCGTGGTGGCCTGTTGGTAAACGGACCAGACACGGCTGCCAATATGTTCATGGTGGTCGCGGGTTCGAATCCCAGGGCACACCTCTGACTTTTCGGAGTCATGTGTGTATTGATAGTCAATCACCACGCACTAAAACGGTGAAGGAAAACATCGTGAGAGTAGGCCCGTGCCCTGCAGTGGGACGTACATGGGCTGATACAGACAGATACAGTGAAGAAGTAACAAACACACAAACTTCCGAATTTGTAATATTAGTAGGATACATACTCTCTAACAGGCTCCCGCCAGAAGTCAGCGGTGTGCACTGGCGGAAAGTGGTAGTTGTTCTGGTAGCCGTAGCCGCCGTCCAGCCCGCTCGCGCGCAAACTCGCGTGAAGAGAGTTCTTCATGCACTGCAACTGTATCCCACGTGGGGTTAGCTAATTTAGACTTTAGTGGGCCGTGTGATGGTTGACTGTACAATATGTAAGAGAATGCGTTGGCTTTTTAGGGTATATTGATGTACAATGATAAAAAGATAATCGGCTGAATTATTGTTCATTATTTGCTCTTTCACAAGAACTCAATTTATAAAGATGTTATTATACCAAGGTTTTGAGATCTCTTTTTTGAAAACGTGTGTTAAAAGGAGAATCTCGTCAGAGTATTATTTTTTTCGCAAAAGAAGTCTCAATTTAAGATACTGTTATCGCTCCGGTAAAGCCTGCCCTTTCACCTGAGCCATGACCAACAACAGCGTTGCTCTACCACTTTCAAAATACGCAAGAATAATATGATATTCTTACATTGATAACAGGGCCTAACCCTTCTTAATCGTACTCTAGAATGTAAAGGGGGCCCGTACTCTTCAGTGGAGCGTATATGGGCTGAAAATTGAAATATATACAGACAACGAACTCATTCTAAATGTGATTATAATTTCACAGCCAAAAAGATTCTATTACACATTGTACTTAACAGACAAAATATGCACACTTGTTAAATGAAATTAAACCAATTAATAATATATTGAACAATACTGGGTAGTAATTTTCTAAACTTAAATATCGATTATTTTATGAAAGGGTTACAAACCTTGAACAATTAATTATTGTTTGCATGCTAACGTGTAGCAAATAAACTTATCATTACAATCAAATTTAAAACTACAGGTATATAAATACGTTTTTGTACCAAGGCTACTAATTAATTAAAAAGTTAATATCAACATTGAAAAGGTTTGTGGACAACGAAACAGTGTAAAAATAACTCATTAGTATGAATATTCCAGTCTCACAATCAACTACGAAATTGTTATTTTGAAGTACATTCAAAGTGTAAACAAAATATTGACGTATATAGTTGAAGTGCAGCTATAAGCCAATCCTAAAATTCTGAAGTTAGACAACTAGCATGTTATGAATTCGAATTTTTAAGGAAGGCATTTAAAAAATACAGAAATAATGCGAAGCCGAAAAATATAATTTTCATTTCATTAATTTTAAATCAGATAAGATAACAGAAAAATATTCAGTGTACAATAATTTGATTTAAAATCAGATTCATTTTATAAAACATCTGATAACATAATTAAAAAAAAATACTCTTGAACACCTCTCTATATACGTCAACAAACAAAAAAAAAAACAAACATTTACGAGGACGGGACAAAATAATAAGGTGATCTAGTTTAAAATCTAAGTTAAAACTAATTGTTTATCAAGGGTTCTATCATGCAGTGCCCCTGTAACAGAGTGGCCCGTCCCGTCCGCGTTCATCAGCTGGATCAGCCTCGGCACCACTTCACACAACTCGCACGGGATAAGCGGGGATAGGGATGAGGAAGGATAAGGTGGGATAAAGGAGTAAAGAGTGAAAGGTAAAAAGGTAAAAAGGTAAAAGTATTAAAAAGAATTAAACAATGGTACT
The DNA here is from genome assembly GCA_030180105.1 of Hyles lineata. NCBI lineage: Eukaryota > Metazoa > Arthropoda > Insecta > Lepidoptera > Sphingidae > Hyles > Hyles lineata. The sequence continues at coordinate 946,789 of JARJEE010000030.1, forward strand.
CCTCAATTTATCGTGTAAACATTGTTGGTTATTATATAAATGCTTAAGTTAAGAAATTGAAAAATGAAGAAATTCTCCGGTAGAATAATGAGTTTATATGATTGAGCGTCACCAGTCCGAGCATGACGGTTTAATGTGACGTGTTACGCGTGACGATTCACTTTCGCTTGTTGTTCAGAACGAAAAGAAAATGAGTTCAATTTTTTTTTACTTAAATCTTTTATTTCGGTATTCGGTGATCGGTATGAGGACACAAGCTCACAAACTATGACAAAAATAAATTTATAAGTAGAGTGGTTGCGCTAGTAGTACATTTTCTTACCCATTCGAGTATATAGGTTTGATCTCACACAACTTTATATATCTCTTAAATAATCTTTAATTCTAGCCTCTTGGAGGACTTTGTCATTATTGTTATTGGATTTGTGTCCAATTATAGACCCTCAAGACATAGTTTTTCTTCAACTACCACCAGGTAATTTAGCAGTTGATTTATGGAAATATACGGGATCGTGTTGATGAATCGAGATTTGAGGATAATGGATGGTGGAATAAATGGAAATTGCAGATAATGAGGTGTGGTGTGCGGTGCCGTGGCGCAGACGTACGTGTGCGTGTCTCGCGGCCGCGCCGTCAAACAAGAGGTTAGTGACGGCGCCCCCCGGCGCGGGCGGCGCGGGCGCCAGTACCTCTCTGCGCTGCCGCTCGGCGTCCGCGCGCAGCCGCCGCACCAGCCGCTCCGCCGAGCCCAGCCGCGCACGCAGCGCGCCGCGGGACTCCGAGTCCCCGCCCTCCGAGTCAGCACACTCCGCGCCGGAGACAGAGCACGCGCACTTCACCTCCAGGGTACGCAGCTTTCTGAAACATACGCGTATTGGACATAATAAATAAATACACTCAACAGTCCTATACATAGGCCTGACCCCACTCATTCCATATCCGGCGCTACGGATAAGCATTAAGCGCACCTTGGAGCGCCACGGAGGCTATCAAGTAATATATAACAGAACTCTATCATCATTACCATCACTCATCAGCCTATACTATTGTCCACTGCTGGACATAGGCCTGCTCCAAATTGCACCATTTCATCCCTTCTTCGGCTTGTCTTTAAAAGCTTGTTTTTAAATCTGTAAATTCCACCAATATGACGTAAAAACGCCAACAGACCACAACATCTGTCTTCACCCAGCAAACAGTTTACATGTCCTCAAGTTTCAATACGTACTCAGCCTGTGCATCAACCAATCTCTGTAGCTGCAGCGCGCGCGCCTCGGCCGCCCGCGCCTCTCCTCGCGCGGCCGCCGCCTCGCGCTCCAGACGACTCACCTCGCGCTTCAAATTCGCCTCCTGACAATAATATAGATACGTATATAAATAACACCCAACAGTCACATGCATAGTCCTGACCCCACGCTAAGATCGAGTCTTGTGTCGCGGGTATCAGGAACTACGAAAGACTTTTCGGTCTCACAAACACCCAGGTCCGAAAGAAATATTTATGGGCCGCACAAACATCTAACTCGGTGCGGGGGTCGAACCCGCAGCCTCTCATTCCACAGACGGCGTGTTACCGCCTGTGCCACGGAGGATGTCAACAATGACAAAAATATAGATAAAATTAATATATAAATATAAAATATACACACCAATCATATACATTAATTATCCTGACAGTACAGGAAGATACCAAATCTCAGGCATATTTCTGTATTTTTCCACTAAAGCGGAATTGGAATGGAAAAAGTTGAAAGAAGATGTCAACATAGACAATATGATGCTCAACCTATGTGATAGGGCCATGTTTACACTCGCTCATGTCAGCTAAAGTAGAAATTTAGAGGCTATCAAAAACCCCATAAAACGTAAATCATAAACAAGTGATATTTGTTCACCAATAAACAAACAGACATTCGATGGCATGACATCTCGTTTCACATTTGACTTTTCAACTACTGTACTATTAAGCCGATTTTCATCAAAACAAGATGAACTTTAAAAGATCACTGGTACATTTCGCAACGCATTTGGCATAAACAGCAAAGGTTTTCTGAGTCATACTCCTCACTGTTTATTACTGCGACAAAGGTCAGGTTGAATGTAGTTTTCATTGAAATACGTTTTTATTGAGACAATGTAATATATTATTATGTTTAGGAAGTAATAAAACGTATGTCATATTCAAAGAAATACACATTTCTGCACATAATCCAGAACCTTTCAGAAAACGTGTGTTTTTTTTTCGTATACTTTTAAAATACTTTTTTTATTGCAATGAATTGCGAGATTTGACATGCCGTTCACCTGATGGGAAGCGCAGAACCAAACAGCACTATGAATTACTTAGGGAGTTATAGTAATTCATAAAAAACATTCTTTTTATTCACCACATTACACAAATGATGATTGATAGACTGAGAACTTCTTTTAGAAAAAAGGGACTATTTAAAAAACTTGGATGGTTATTCCTATATTCAATTTATTATTTCAATTTTATTAAAAAACCATGTATCATAGAAATATTCTCAATTCTAATCCGAGCGGTAATCCTTGAGTTAATCGCGTTTCCCAACGCAGTTTCTACAATAAAGTTTTACGAGGCAGAACATTTAACAAGCGGAATATGGACAAGTATTAAAAACGTGAAGCAATTCACGCATTCATAATTTGTTACACGCAACTCTTACTACAGCATGGATTTTGATCAAATTTTTGGCATTAATAATAATCAGTCAGCTGTAATATAAATCAGTGTGATAACTTAAATTTGCCTTGGAATTTGATATTTCGCACCAAAAACAAACATTTAGGATCCCATCTATACGAGCTAATATAAACTTGTACGTACAATTAGCATACTTTGCTGCGTCATCGGTTTACGTCCATATTATTACCTAACAAGTTCAGTTCGCAAAACCAATTGACTTTATCAGGTCATTATCAAAACTACCATTCAAAAATTTTGAGGGTTACGCTGTGATCTGAAAAGAATTTCAAATGTTCGGACGTGCTACGTAAAACTGTACAAAATTACCTAGGTAATGCACAAAATGCTCGATTCCTCTATCGAATGTCGTAACTATAGGCTAAGTTCGCAGTAAAAGATATGTGTCATAGAGAATAGTATTGATTTTTGAAGTGGAAAACCTAAAACTTCGTTTCTGATTACAATCTGATGATATTATCGTTCTGATTATAGACTAATCCCCAAGGTTTCTATAATATATCAATATTATCATCTATCATTGACTACCATTTTACCAACTTCTATCAACCAACATTGTACGAGGAATAACAGTGACCAGTACATAAACTCTTTTTGATGGTTCGAGTAAATCACGTTTGAGTATTGACACAATGGGTCAATTGGAAAGTTATTTTCTATCTTTGTACTAAAACAAAGCATAATATAATCATACAAATATTTATTTGGGGTTTGGGTCTTGGTAAGCTGAATAGTTTAGTTTTGTTTCTGTTTTAGTTCATGTAAAAACTGTATAATAGACCCTTATTTTGATTGTTGTATTAATTTGTTTTTGAACTAATTCAAATTAAATCTAATAATCCCCACCATCCCCTATAACATTACTTAACCGCACGTTACGCCGCCACAGGTACACAAGGTCTTTGCCGATAATATCTCATTACGTTACATATTGTCCTACATAATCCCCTCTCTCTACTTTTACAATGATTAGCGTCCAATAGACGCGTCTGGACAGGCAAAAATTTAGAATGTTGGCATCCACTTAGAAAAATTACAAAATAATGCATGTTAGAAAAAACGACTCGTTTTACTTCTCGTCCGCATTATGGATGATTTGAACCAGAATGTGTTTAATGCCAGCATTGCTCATACAAACCGTTAAACATTATACTTATTAACTCCGCGTAGCCAAAATATATCAGCATGATTAAAGATATTATTCTCACGCTCCATCTCTGGCGCAACACATTTTTTGCGGTTATTAAAAATGTACATACATCCATACATAAACTGTCGTCTTTTTTCTAGAACGCATAGATAAAGGTGCAACCAGGACACCCTCGTTTCGCCTTGTTTGTTCCGTCCCACGATGTGATAGAGGGCGAGCCTATCGCCATATTATACACACATTTGAAATGTAAGTGTAGTTTTCTTGTTTGTCCTCTCTAGGACAATACTAACTGCTAGCTGCCTGACATTACCCTCATTAAAATGAGCATTCCAGCGCAAAATGTGATCTAACTTAGAGGTTTTTTGCGGTAATATGCCACTATTGCGCTAACGTCTTAATATTCCATAAAAATATACGCAGTTTTACCTCAGTGTTTTCAGGTTCTTCGGGGGCTGGCGGTGTGGTGGTCTTCGGCGATGACTCCTTGTTGAATATCAACTGGAATTGTAAGTCTGAAAAATAAAAATAAACAGTTATTATAAATGGTTGACCTTTAAATTAATCGAGTCCTCAAGGGCGGCGGTGATACTCATTCCTTTAAACCAACCGCTTGTTTTTTACTATTTTAATGAAATAAGATATTAAACTATGAGGGCGAAGGAAAACATCATGAGGAAACCTGCATACCATACTTACCATAGCGATTTGTACGAATTTCTATGATATGTAAAGTCCGCCAACCCGCACTAGGCTAGGCGTGCTGAACTATATAACCTGACTACCACGGAAGAGAGAAAACTCCTCCGTGCTGACTACTATCAATTGTAGAAGAGCCGCGTGACCTACAAATATGGACTGACACGGTATAATAGAGTAAGATAATAAAAAAATAAAAATTAATTTATTCACTGGTGGTAGGTCTCTCATATGTGAGAGGCCATCTGGATAGGTACCACCGCAATATCTATTTCTCCCGTCAGACAGCAGTGTAAATGCACTGTTGTGTTTCGAATTGAAGGGCATTGTAGCCAGAGTAACTACTGGACATATTGAGACTTAACATCTTATGTCTCAGGATGGCGAGCGCAATGGAATGCCAAGCATTGCTTTGAAATTCAAGGTGTTGTTTGGTTTTGCTGCTGTTTATGAACGGTCGTATCGCTTACCATCAGGCGAACGGCATGCCCTTCTCGCTAGGCACTGCAATAAAAAAAAAAAGAAAAAACAACATTAATAAAACACCCAACAGCGATTACTAATTTCGTGTTTACTCATCGCGAAACTTATTCATACGTTTTTAAGTATCCGAGGTGATTTATTCCAAAATAATAATTATCTGTACTTGGCGACGTGTGGGATGGACCGGTTAGCTCACCGAGAAGGCAAGGAACTATATTATTTCTTTGTATATAATCTACATATACTAATACGTCATAAATCTCAAGAGTATGTATGTTTGTTACCTCTAATCTCAGGTACTACTGGTTCGAATCTATACATATAAATAAAATTGAAGTGTCTGTTTTAAAAGTGATAATAAAAAAAAAATGTCCAACTACATATCGTTATATACACGATACCTGTGCCGAAAATGATCTTGTCTGTCTGTCTGTCTGTCTGTTTGTTCCGGCTAATCTCTGAAATTACTGAACCGATTTTGACGGGACTTTTTTTGTCAGGTAGCTGATATAATAAGGAGTAACTTAGGCTACATTTATTTTAGAAAAATAAAGTCCAAGTGTCCAGTAAAGCGCGCAGCTCACGCGCATGCTACCATTCGGCCGTCACGTCGGGCGCCTCCCACAACTTCTCACACCAACGAATCAATATCACAATTACAAAATATTGTATATAAAGAAATTTAACACTAAATGATAATATAAATAAATATAACGGGACGGGAAATATAGTCGACGGCGCGCAGGAAAAATATAGTTAGTACGCGAAATAATATGTTGTTGCCAAATCAATACTGGACTCAAAAGCTATCTGCACCCGGGCGAAGCCGGGTCCGACCGCTAGTTGAAAAATAAAAGCATTGGATTGATCATTTATCTAGGAATGATGTAGACTATATTTCATCAATCTATAAACTATAGGAGGGAAGCAGTAGTGAAAATTTAGGAAATACAAAGAAATGTTATTCGTTTTTCGTGATTCGGGTTGGTATCCTAAATTGATAGTCGGAATTGAACATTTTGGCGCCATTTTGAAAAGTGTAGCTGTATGCAATATAAAATATTCAAATGCACTCACATCAGATTGTACTATTTTTACTCTATTCAATACAGAAAAATATTGATTAACTTAAAACACCATAGCATATATCGAAAGACCTAGAATCATGATATTTCACGATGATTTTTCACAAGCTACAAAGGAGGATCGACATCTATGCCGCTACCAATATTCAAATGGAATATCGGTGATAGAAAATGAAATCATGATAAAAGATACGCTTCTTATTACAGGGACAGTGATTAATTAGGTACATACATAAACTCACGCCTTTCTCTCAGAAGGGGTAGGCAGAGGTGCTATCAGGACACCTACGTTTTGCCTTGGGTGTTCCGTCCCACGATGTGATAGGAGGCAAGTCTATTGCCATCTAGCACACAAATTCCTAACTCCGGGCTGATAATACATAAAAAAATCCAATATCACTTTGCCCGACCCGGATTTTTGACCTGAAACCTAAGCTTTGCAATCATACCGTAGTACAACAAAGCCGCCGAGCCATTCATTGATTAATTACTGATAAAGTAACTAACTATGCAAATTAATGTCTACAATATCAGAGGCTGAACACATTTTGCCTCCCATCCTTTTTTGTTCCCTTTCCTGTCACATCTTGGAGCACGGGCAATGCAGCTACAATCCAACTATAATAATCTTTTTTATATACGCAGCTTCCAACGTGTTCACGATGCTCGCGAGTTCAAGTCCCAGGGCAAACCTTTGACTCTCTGGAGTCATGTGTATTGATAGTCAATCACCACGCACTATGACGGCAACGTGAGAAAACCTGCATATCATTACGATTTGTAAGAATGTTTACGGCGTGTAAAGTCCGCCAACCCGCACTAGGCCAGCTTTGCGAACTATACGGCTTAACCACTTTCAATCGTACTCCCGATTGTAGAGAAGCTCCGTGCCCTGCAGTGGGACGTATATGGGCTGATACAGACAGTCAGATGAGCTCTATATCCAAACGTATGCAATTAAAAGCAAGAACATTATCACCCAACACGCAACATCTCATTACAAAACAAAGATGCAGTGAAACTGCGGTAACTACAAGTACTTAGCAATGCATATAGATCACGAGCATTTCTCGGAACGTTCGTACGAGGTGTGACTCATGACTCATGATGCAAGAGATATGCAGTAATCTTAGTTGCATAAATGTTATGTTTCAGAAAATATGTGCCCTTAAACAACCGCTGCCAATAAACAATCCCAATCCAAAATTTGCCGTTTGAGATTGACAGCACTATCGTTTTTCTGATACTATATTGCCAATAAATAATCAATCTCAGTAGTGAAAAAACTATGGCAACATGGTAAATGACAAATCGAAAAGTAGAAAACAATCCAGATTGACTTAAATCTAATTTTTTTGATTGATTATTGGCATCGGCCGTTGAATAATGCGTTGCCCTTTGTTATGTAAGAGATTTAAGGTGTTTCGTGTTTGCTTCTAATTGTTAAATTAAGTAGGTATATTAAATGACGCGATAAGAAATTATTTAAATTTATATTTACGTAGACATTATAATATATATATTAAGTACGATTGTAAAAGCAATATATTTAGTCTGAAGTAAGATTAACATCAGGTAACTATTGATTTTCTAGAAATAAACACAGAACAAAAATGAGTTTTAAACTAGACTTAAGTAAATACAACACAATTTTCTAGCACTACAGCGATGCAAATATATACACATGTATAATTGAAATTAACGATTGGTATCGACTACGTTTGCTTCATGAAGTTCACTTTCAATTGAAAACGAAATATGAAAATAATTGATTGAATCCATTAAAATGTTCAACATAATTTCGATTAAGTCATTTTTTGTTCTAAGACCTGGTTCGGAAAGCAGTTTTTACTAGAGAAGAACAGGCAAGAAACTCTAGAATTGATCTTTTCAAAACCAGTGTACAATATAACGATTATGGCAGTTACCAGTTGGTTTAAATATGTCCGTTGCAATTGTTATCATAATGCACAGCTATGCTAAAAAACTTTAAAATATTAAAAAATTCTGACGCTTAGATTAGGCCCGAAACTGAAAAACTGATTATCAATCCGTCAAACCAAAGGGACCAGAATTGGCAACTAAGACCCAAGTTCCATAACTCAAAGTAGATGAAACCATTGCGGTTATATTTAACTTCAGATAAATATTATTTTTATTGAATAGTTACGGCAATCGAGTGAACTGTATGAACATCCATAACGCTTGGATCAAGGATGTGTTGTCGGCCCATCAAATTGGGAGGGAAGCGCGAAGGAAAAGGGATGGGAAGAGGGAAGGGGTAATTGGCATCCGGAAACGTCGCTCACGGAACGAAACGCAACAGCAAATATGTCGCTTCACGTCGATCTCCTGTGAACCAGTAGTACCGCCCCGGACGACACGAAATATAATGGTATCAAGATGTGAATAAATTAAGATTAGGTTCGGGAAACCTATATAACTTATACGTATCTTGATTTGAATGTGCGCACTAATTGGATAATTGCTTAGAATTCCTGATTTAATATCTTAGAGCTCTTGTTACATTGGTTCCACATGTTAAACATGATAGCGATCAGCATCGCTTAAATGCACACACTTTCGCATATGAAAAATAAGTGAATTTATCTGCTTTTGTACGTCAGTCACAGTTAAACGTAGTATCTTTTTATATTTAACTAGCATTTTTGTACTATCTATACGAATATATGAAGCTGAAGAGTTTGTATGTTTGTTACCTCCAATCTCAGAAACTACAGGTTTGAATTTACAAATTATTTTTGTGTTAGATAGGTCATATATCTAGGAATGATAAAGGCTACATATCATCACGCAATGACTTATAGGAGGGAAGCAATAGTGAAAAATCAAGTAAATATTAGGAAATTTTATTTGTTTTTGGTGGTCCGATAAATCGATATTCAAAATTGATAGTCGGAATTGAAAATTTTGGCCGCCATTTCGAAAAATGTATCTGCACCCGGGCGGAGCCAGGCCGGACCGCTAGTCAGTGATATATTTACGGGTATATGCAGTGCTTTCAGATAGGGAAATGACGATTGTCAGGAAAAACTCGTTTATTTAGTAAAGTGATTGCTTATCAAAACTTATTTATTTATTTATTTATTTAAATCTTTATTGCACACAAACTTAACAATACAAACAAACAGAAATAATTATAATAAAGAGTACAAATGGCGGTCTTATCGCTCAACAGCAATATCTTACAGACAACCATGGGATTTACAACAACTTAGTTATCGACATAACTATATCAGGCTTCTAAAAACCAGATGCAATGAGAGTCCTATATTAAATAGCCAAGAATAATGTTAATCCTTTGTAATGACAATGATTTTATGCAATACACTTGAACCAGATCACTTTTAGAAATCATTATTACATGAAACATTGAAATACGCAAAAAACAATCGGACACATCAAACAAACAAGCAATAGAAAATAGCACGACTTCATTCATTCACATTGCGTAAACAAAACATGTAAACAAATAACACCATGTTTACTTTGATCGTATAAAATGGTTACGATGTGGAAATTACACATTGGCTATGTTTGTCGCCAAGTTTGCGAGGTCAGTGCCGATGAATTCACCGCAGACTAATAAACATAAATAGTTTTTTATTACGCTGCTACTACTTTAGACCCTTTTTATTGCTTTACTTCAACATTACTTGTTTATTTATTCGTTTAGGCAATTTGGAGATGATTTTCGATTCTAATAAAGCGGATTTGAGTTAAACGGGTGATGTGTAGAAATTGTCCTATCATACAGATTCTTTCTTCAAGGCACGGGACTCTTCTACGAGTACTATCAAGAGTACGATGTAAAGTGGTTAGACCATATCGCACGCTTAGTATTAAAGAGACCTAACTAAAAAAAAACATTTTTTGGAAAACGTTCTTTAAAGATTTGTAACATAAGATCTATTCTATCTTGTCTCTTTTTTTTGGATTGGGTCAGTTTAATATTAAAGGTGCGATATATTCCAAAACACTGGCCTAGTGCAGGTTGGCGGACTTTACATACTTACCATAGAGATTCTTACAAATCGCTATGGTCTATAGGTTACCTCACGATGTTTTCCATCACCGTTATAGTGCGTGGTGATCGATAAATACACCCATGGCTCCGTCAGAGGTGTGCCCTTATCTAACTTCCCATTAATGATGACACAGATTTCCAAAATATGATTGGTTTATTTTTCCCCATCGCTCGTTTCTCCAGTAAAAACGAAGTCTTACCGTTGTGTACTTTTAGAAATATAATAAAACATAATCTAACAACGAAAGATTATTATCAGACTCAAGACTGTACTGGTACCCAGCTAGCCATAGGTCACAGGTCCATTTAAAAGTACTCATCAACATTTTCAGATCTTTGTAACAAAAGATCATCATTATCATACTCTATTAGTACACAGCTAACAATAGGTCATAGTTCTGCCTGAAAGTACTTATATAGATTTTCAGCTCTAAGCTTATCTGCTGTATCTAGCTGTATGATGATACAAAGGTGATTAACCTACCTCTATTCCTCTCCCTGAGCGCCTCGATCTCCGCATGGAGGCCGCTCAGCATCAACCGGTGTTGCTCCTGCAGGAAGCGAACGCTGTGCTCCAGGTGCGCCACCCTGGCCGCCGGGTCCCCGCCGATTATGAACCCGCTGCCAGAGTCCGGCGGCGACTTCTTCACCTGCGGACAAATGGGTTGGTATTAAGCACAAATAAAGTTACTGTAGAAATATTATATCTATTTGTTTTTAATGTAGATTTGAAGGTAACGTAAAATAAGTCAAATAAAACAAAAGCTAATAAAACCACCCTATACGAAAGGCAGATGGAAGACGAACAACGAAGTAAATAAAAGGGCAATGTAAATTAAATAATAAAAAATACCTCAGGCTAGAGTCTAAACCAATAAAATTAATAAATTTCTTAAAACAACAATTTTGGGGAAAAGGCAATGCACCAGGAAAGCGAATGTGGAAATTCAGCCACTTGTTTCTGTTAATTAACTACTCAAACATAATAGACAAAGCAAATAACACAAATTAATTACCAGCGATTCCTGCTAACTCACAATGAACAGCCAATTACCTCTTGCTGATTGCATGCCCTTTGTGTACGGTTCTCGCTTCATTTATTAACATTTACTTAGCACGGTAACAATCGCTCCTCGCAAACGTTGGGAAATGCCCACATGTCGAACTCACTTTTACGACAAAGACCTATATACATTGTAGTTCTCTTTTGTTTCTAATGAGAGCGGACGAGGCTCGCAAATGAGGAGGTACAATTTCCACATCGAAAAGTTTTCTTGTTTTATCAATATTTCGATTATGATTCACCAAAATATTGTCAGATTTTATGAAATTTATATTAGCCTTACCAATATAATCGTTATTTATCATTGATTTTGGATAAAAAACCTACATTGCATTTAAATTGCTAGCAGGCATGAGAAATGAAAAAATAAATGATATATAATAACATGCTATAAAGATATGGTTCAATGCCCCGACATCAATATCCATTTTGATGATCATGTATTTACAATGAAATCAGGTTTATTAGTTGTATTGTGAGCTCCAACAAAGAACCCCGCCTGTTTACGAATTACATTGATCTATTCACATTACTTGAATGCATGTTAACATAACAATAGTCCTCCATGTATACACGACATCGTGATGAGGAAGGGTGTATCTTGGTTGTCGTCGAAACATTTTCCGCCGATGTAACAACTTCTTTTTAACTTATGATAATTTATTTGAGTCTTTGTCTTTGTTGCCGTAATATGATTCCAAGTCATTCCTAGCATTTACTATTTCTTCTTGAAGATCATTAATCATCATCACAGTCACAGGAAATTCACCGATGAATCTAAATTGCATAGCTTGAAGACCAATTATATCTAGGAAATGATGTTCAAAGAAATATCATTTCTAAAACTAGAGCCCTTTGTTTCACTTCCTGCCTTTAGTTCCTGTTTATCTTATTCCAAGGACATAGGGTTGAAAATCAAAAGTTTCTGCCCTTTAGTTGGCTGAGCTCGGTTTACATTTAGGAATCAATAGCGGTAGGCCCAGGCAAAAGGTTATTCATTAAGTATTCAACCGCGGCAAATCGGAATTCACCGCTGCACAAATTAAATTTATCAAAAATTCACGTCGTAATTCTCATTTCATTGTCTTTTTCGTGGGAATTTAAACCTTTAGAACAATCGTTTTATTATTTTTATTATTTTCCATTTCAATCAAACAAGTATTCTACATTTTTATTTCGTTAAATAAAGCTATAGTAGATTTATAGTTAAGATCAAAATATTATGAAAAATACTTCTGAATTAAGGGCGTATCTACTGCACTTGTTATTGCTTGCACATGCACCGGCTTTCATCCCAAATCATGAGCACACACCTGGTCAACCCAAACTGACATGCACTTACCTGAAGCTTGACGAAGGGGGCGACGGGCACAAGCACCTTCGACGCCATTCCTGCACAAATTCCGCGTCAACCACAACAATGAGTCAGAGACGCCGCACAGGCGTCAAGTAAGTACAAGCGGTGCACTGACAATGACGAGACATTTGCGAGCCGCACGCACAGTCCTCGAGCAGGTCGACGCGCGACCTTGATCCACTGTTTAAAATCACTTCGAGTGGGTGAATTTTTTCCAATTTGCGGAGTGTTTGCCGTGTGCACTGGCTGCGTGGTGCGGGGCGCGGGGCGCGGGTATCGATCGCGCAGCCGCACTGGCTGAGAGTTCTGACTCACGGGATCGCTGTCACTGCTGGGCTCGGTGCCAAATCCCGTGATGGCTTCACGGCTTGTTATAGGATTCGGATAATGGGATAATTTTGACGGAGCTAGGTGATCTGTACTATGCAGCTGTGTTTATCGACGGTGTTGCCGGTTATTTTTGTCCGTGTATGCTGTTTTTGGTATTAATTTCTTTTGGGGTGGCAAGTGTGAAATAAATAATGAATAATAAAAACATGCAAATTATGATCCTACCTTGAGTCATCATTCTTAAGTTATTGGGGTTAATTTCTTTTTATTTTGACTATTGTTAATCGTTTGATAAAATGATAGACTCCCAACTCCACCCGGGTGCAGACACACTTTTTTCACATCACCTATGTTCATCAGGGATAATGCAGGATTCTAATTGTGGAATTTTTTTTCAAATTGCTTCAGTAGTTACAGAGCCTATTCAATGCAATCAATCAATAAAATCTTTCCTCTTTATAATATTAGTTGGAATGAAAAATATCGATGAAATTCTTGGTAATGTACAAATGACTCATCATATACCTATTAGGGCACACATGACACAAATATTTAACTTTGTTAGAAAATTAATTGATAATCTTGCGTTCGCTTTCCATGCATCTTATTATCCTTTCTTCACTCGAAATATTCCCCAATTCCAAATGTGGACGTTCATATGCTTCACTGATCATTTTCTATCGGGTGATACGCTTATTCATTAACCAAAAAAAGGAAAATTACATTTCATCATAGTTTTATCGTTTATCTGCCCATACGCATGAATTGTGCCGATAACGCACAATGTCATGGTGGTACATTCATATACAAAACATTATAATGTGGGAAAGTTAAGCAGGTTTTTTAAAATTATACGGGTAATTATCTTCTGACATAGTTTTAATGTCGAGGTTAATTATTTTCTACGAACTTATGTTGTTAGAAGACTCAATCGCCCGCTTCTTGCTGTTATAGAATTTTTAAATCGGAAAATATTTCGCATAATGTATCTAAACCAGAAAAAAGCGCTTACTATATGCTCTGAGACCAATTTCGAATGTTCGACGTCCACGGATAAAAATCAATACTACTTGTTCCACAAAACACTTATTATTGACTCCGAACTTAGTCTATAGTTACGAGATATGATAGAAAATTCGAATATTTTGTACGATAGATACATTTGTATCCTCTTCTTCTTGTAGTGCCTCTCCAACTAGTGAAGGTTGGCAGTCAGCTCAGCATACTGTCCTTTGTGTCGTGCGAGGCGAAATAGTTCTGCGGCGCTCGCCATCCCTGTCCACTCTCGGATGTTTCGCAGCCATGACTTTTTCCTCCGACCGACTTTCCTTTTACCAGCTAATTTTCCCATCATTACAAGTTGAAGTATCTCGTACTTATCACGTCTACACACGTATCCTAAATATGCAACTTTTCTTTGCTTCATGGTTTTCAAAAGTTTGCGGTTTTGCATTCCCTCCTAGTGCGGGAATCCAAGAGGATTTTCCCCGTGAAAAAAAGGACTTCTTCGTTAATCACTTTCTGAGTCCAAGACATTATCAAAAGACATTTGTATGGATGTCGAATATTCGAACATCGTTTTCGAGCATGGCGTAACCATAGGGAGTTATGGAGTTTGATATAGTTCATTTGCTTTTTATTTAAAAGGATCGATTATTTTTAATGATCTAACGCATAGTCTATTCGTACATCGCTCATAGACAACAAAAATACGGTAGCTGAACTCCACCCTAAATTTTCTTTACACCTGTTTCATTACTTTTTCTGTGGATGCCTCCTATAATGACGAGGGGTGAAGATGAGGGTGAAGATTATTGAACCGTGACGGAGACAACATTTTTAAAAGTAGTTACGTTTTGTTATTGGTTAGGTTCGGTAAACAGCACGGTAAAAGATTGCAACCGTCTATGAACATCTACGACGCTTTGACCATCGATGCATTGCCGACTTTTTAAAATAGTATGGGAAAAAATATGTATACACATTGTAACTATATTAATCACTCAGCGTCCTAGATATAAATTAAGTACTTGTTTTATTATTAATTTGTTATCTGCTTATAAGTGAACTATATGTTTTTATGAGACTAAATTATTTAAATAATTAAGAAATAGGATGAGAGGTACAAAGCGACATTGGGCCTTTGGCGATCTTACTTACCTAACCAGAGACAGCAGCAGTCGATTTACGTCGATTTTGTTAGACATTGGTAACACTTCGGTCGAGCCGGCCGGGCCTATTACTGTGGGTTAAGCCACACTATAGTTACGGCTCTATAATCTACCACTTTAAGTAATTGAATTAACAAATTGGTACCTACAGTTACATATAATTACTCACATAAATGAGGGTACCTACTAAACTTTACCAATAACCCCCTACCACCTCTTTCACCGATGTCACCGACAAAACACTGCAAATCTAATGATACCTACCTCTAATTAACTAGAGCAAAGGTCTACCATATCAACCAGCATATAACTGCACCTTATATTTGGACTTAAAAGTGGAAGCTAGCACCTAACTTATTTATTAAACTTTATAAAATAAATGTACCTACAGTCAATCAATCTTTGGGAGATACAAAAATGAGACAAAAATGAATTTATCCTGGAAACTAAACAGTTCCCAAATCTTTATCAACATTATTCAGTATGGACAATCACTTACCTCTGATACATCTTTGGGAATCTCATTCAAGGTTAAAATAGGAGTTTTGTTCCACTTGTAATCTTCCGACATCATTTGTCGTTTTGGCAGTGATGTCGGGCACACTCCAGCGATCCTGGCACTAAGCAACATACTGCAAACTATATTTCATTCAGCCACTTAGTAAAATTTGTACAGACTTTACTTTGAAAGATTAAAATATAAATAACCTCTCGTTTCGTGATAGAAGTTGATTAAAGTTGCAAGCAAAGAGAATTTAAAACACTACGTTAGTTGCAAGTTGCAACTGAAAATTACAAATACTGAAATAGCGCCATCTCTCAGATTATTATAGAACTAATTAAATTTATTTTAAATAGATAATGACCTTTATAATTTCATAAAGACATTATTAAATTACTGCTTTTCTAAAATATATGAGTAATTATTTAATTGTTACGGGTATTCTGCATGATTAATAAAAAAATATTGGAACTTTTTGTTTGCATATTAAAAAAAGACTACGTTGCTAAGCAACCGTTGTTACGTGACAGTTAAACAACAACAAAAAACTTATTTATTTTAACATTGGACGTTGAATCATTTGGACGGTAATTTAAATTACAATAATTATTGTTTCTTTAGTATTTTAATGATACAATTCGCACTACTCCTAATTTAATTTTAAAATATTCAATTAATGTTTTATTAAATCATCCAAGTTGTCATTTTCAAACTAATTATGCAGAGACAGGCCTAACATTTTATCTAATTCTAGTTATTCCACTTATTATTTTTTTACTAAATTCCAGATAACATGGAGACCTGTGTGCGTGGGTTTTCTTTCATGCCCGAAAACAAAGTTGGAATTCTAGATTTGAAAGTAAGTGGTTTTTTGTTCATTATTTATTTCATGTTTAGATTGAAAGTATCCCTACGCTGTATCAAATTAATATCAATAATGTAATTTCTAAATTTAAAAAGTCTCTTTACGCTCATCATGTCATTTCAATATAATCGTAATTTAGCGCCATCTCTTGAGCGTTCACTTAAATTACAATTTGTTCGGACGGATGACAATAATTTATTTGTATTGTTTTTATTTAAGTATCGTGTTTTACCTAGTTTTTTTCACATAATTATTTATATTCTGTTATTTACAAATGATTTTCAGTACATAGAAGGGGGTGAACTAGAAAGAGCGTGGAAAGCAACACGCAGGCAGCGGCTCAAACAACAGGAACAGAAGATTTGGGATGAATTCATCAAAGAAAAAGATGTTGTTCATGCTGTGTGTGAAGGTATTATTTTTATTTCTGTGATATTTTCATTTTGTTTTAGTTAAAAAGATGGAAGGTGAAAAAGTTTCGAAAATTGCCAATAGATGTCGCTTTATTAAAATATATTACCGGGCTTATGAATTCTCCAGTATAAGCTTATAACTGTAAGATAACTGTTTTTTTATTATTAGCACTGCTTTAACAATGATAAGGGGTCCGATCACATTTTGTAAGGAACCTAAATGTAATATATAATAAATATCGAAAAAGATATTTAGCATGAAATCTCCATAAATTGTACATAATCAGAAGAATGGAAAAAGTACAGTGCAGTTAAATTGTTGCAATATTTATTTTTAGATGATCCGTATCAATTTCTAGAGCAATTACCAGAAGACTTTCTCCGTGAGTTGATGGAATTAGAGCTTAAAAAGTTTACGGAAGAACAATCAGAAGAGGAAACAACTGTAAGTTTTAGTATTAGAAAAAATAGTAGAGTTAGTATATCATAGACCTTGGAAATAAAATTACTGCTGTCCCCTCTGGGTAGGTGCCCAAAAATATCAGCTCAACCCACTTGACTCCTTACAGCGACGAGTTTGTCGAATAGTCGAATGATCCCAATCCCACGGGCTAGTCGGGATCGTTAGGATTGCAGAGAGACTTCGGGTCTCTGTGTGTGATCAATCGTCTGTTCCACGGGAAGTGCTCCGTGTCCGAATTGTTTGAGATGGTTCATGGTACCACCGTCGCCTTTTTCCACATCATCCATCACTGCAGAAGAGTTCATTCACACCACCTGGAAGCATACCGTTCCCGAACATTAAGTTTCCAGCGTTCTTTTCTATGTGCAAGGTCTGGAATAAATTTCCTGCTTCGGTATTTCCTGAGCGCTATGACCTGTCCTTCTTCAAACGATGTTTAGAGAGATTACTCTCCTTAAGGTAGGCACCGACTTTGGTGTGCTGGTCTCCTGGTACTGCAGAGATACATTATTAGCGGTATCTGCTTACTATCAGGCGGGCCGCTAGCTTGTCTGCCTATAAAAGCAATAAAAAAACGCAAAAAAAAATTCACACTATTTGTAGCCTAGTACCCCTACAGTTAAAGTCTAATTTAAAAAAAATGTTAGATATTACAGCAGTCTGGCGATGCGCCCCAACACGAAGAACACGTTCAGCACACGGTGACTTTCGCTGAGGACACCGAAAAGGAAGAAGATGGCGATATGTTCCATATATTTGACTCTGAGAAAGATGATGATATTTCAGGTAAAGATACTATTATTTTGCACAGTACTCGATATAATATTTACAGTTTTTTAATATTGATGAAGCTAACGAAAATAATATAAGTAAGGTAAGTATTCGATAATGAAGTGCGTGGTGGCCTGTTGGTAAACGGACTAGACGCGACTGCCAACACGTTCACGGTGGTCGCGGGTTCGAATCCCAGGGCACACCTCTGACTTTTCGGAGTCATGTGTGTATTGATAGTCAATCACCACGCACTAAAACGGTGAAGGAAAACATCGTAAGGAAACCTGCATACCATAGCGATTTACAAAAATTTCTATGGTATGTAAGTCTGCCAACCCGCACTAGGCCAGCGTGGTGGATGGCCTAACCACTCTCAATCTTGTCGTCGATTGTAGAGGAGGCCCGTGCCCTGCAGTGGGACGTATATGGGCTGATACAGTACAGTAAGTATTCGATAATATCGGCGTTGTACATTGACAGTTTTAAAACTCTTTGTCCCTTTCTAACGAATTTTAAATTCAGTGTGAGCGAAGAAGATGAAGCATTCGATAATTAAAATACGTTTTAAAACTGAATATGAATAAAACCGTATATGTTAATAATTAGTCGTATTACGGCACATTCGATTCAATTTCTGGAATCGGTAGACCTTTGAATTTCATACGAGAGCTCTACTTATCGAAGGTGGTATCAATGAAATAAGTGTGAAACGCCTTACTTCCTAAGCTGATTCGGCAAGATAGCAGCACGAGATAGGCATGTAACACCTTGGCTTCTGAAGCTGGTTCCATTTTCCTTCTTTCAGGTCCTGAAGAGGAGGTGCTAAACGATTCCCTGGGCAGCCCGTGCACGGTCCGCGAGAACCCGACCGGGAACGCGTCGCCGGTGGGGAAGGCTCTCCTCAGTGAAAAGGAAAATGGTAAACCTTTCTTAATATCTTGAGTAGTGTAGCTTTAGACGTTCAGAAGACGACTCGCCTAAAATCGCTAGAGATAGGTGGATATGACGTAGATGCTTAGTAGATCTTTAAAGGCGTCTTTTTGTTGCTAGTGGATATCTTAAGCATAGTAATGATGTTGATGGTAATGATTGAAGCCAGCCCTTCAAGTTTCCGCGACCTAGAGCATTCAATACTTTTAAGTTTGATGGAGGTTTCTTGATAAGTATTCATCCTGAGAAAGTTTACCCAATGAAAAGTATTGCAAATATAAAAATGTTAAAGCATCACTCGCTTGATATTAATTTTACCATTATGTTTATACAATCAGTATTTTTAATTCTTTAGCTAAATCTTCGGAGAACATGACGAACTTGATCGAAAGCAGCATCTATTGCGCCAAAGTCAAGGATATAAGAATGAAGATCCATGAAGTTATGACGGACGTCATGTAAGTTATTGTTTTGCCCACATTTGGAAAAAAATATTGCAAAAGGCCCAATAAAAGTAAATCAATCTTTAGCAATTTTAGGGATCGATCCTTAAATAGCGATCGACATTGTTTAGTAATTTGGGCCAACAGAGAAATCATGGACATTGTTAGTTGGACGATGGGTTATTAATTTGTGTTTGTTAGGGCGTGGCTGGAGCGTCAAGATATACTGATGGTAGAGCCTGAGGATGTGACGCGGATGATCAAGCGAGCCGGCGAGTTCTGCGGACGGTTCCACAGGATATACATGTATCAGCTGCAGCGACAGGTTGGTTGCTACCTTTATTTTGCCTTGAGGAAATTAATGTAAAAAGGCTAAGTCTGAGGTTTTCAATTGGTTGAGATTTACGTTCGTTACGGTTAAATATCAGTGACCGTTGTTTTAAACGAAAATAATTATCTTACCTGTTTGTTTGTTTATCCATTTCACTGACTACACGGATTTTAATATAATTGGAATTTGTGAGTCTAAATCAGATGCCAAAATTACAATTTACTATGTCAGCTGCACACCAACCAAATATCAAACCAAAGACAATCTACATCCTTTATTCCGCATAAGCATTTAAATTTACAAAAATGCTTCACAATCACACACTCAGATGCACGACGTGAAACGCCACAGCAATCTGTCATTGCCGTTCGCGAAGCACACGCAATTCCAGTCACAGATGGTCAGGATCGTCTCCTTGCACCAGAACCTACTCCAGGCTTACCAGGTATGTTCGTAGTTCTAAATACGTGAATACCTATAACGGTAAGGAAAACATCGTGAGGAAACCTGCATACCATAATAATTTGTATGGATTTCTATGGTATGCAAAGTCTGCCAACAAGCACTAGGCTAGCGTGATGGACTATATGGCCAAATCACTGTCAATCGTGCTCTAGATTGTGGAGGAGGCCTGTGCTCTGCTGTGGGACGTATAATATGAGCTAATACAATAAATACTTTTTCTTGGAATAACAACTTTTTGGGTATTGACAATAATGAAGCACTTTCAAATGAAATGTAAATTGATTGATGGATTTGGTGTTGCATTTTGTTCATAGTGCAATTCCGAAAGTCCAATACACGACCTTTCACGGTGCACCTATCTTCCTTTCTCCTCTATTTTATAAAAATAATTAAACCAAAGTATCAACATACCTCAATAATTACATCAGTTATCATTTATTATGAAGTAGAACCCCGAGTCGTTTGTTGAACAAAGATTTAGTAAAGTTTATTTTTATTAGAAAAACAGTACCCGGTAACTAAGTCACAAATTAATAGAAAAATCTATTGTTTTAGGAAAAGCTATGAATAGGTAAAATAATAATACATTTCATACTATAGTACGTAAGATGTCATTATTTTTAGTTTTCTTGTAAACCAACAAGCTTTGGCAATTTTCCAAGATGTTTTAACAAAAATAAAAGTGCAAAAAACACAGGTCCCACCGAGATTTGAACTCGGATCGCTGGATTCAGAGTCCAGAGTGCTAACCATTACACCATGGAACCGGTTGGAAGGGGTGGCTAATTTTAACATTGGTATCTGGTGTTCAAAGCTTTGTTTTCGTAAACTGTACTAGTTTCGGTATAAAAATACAACAGCTGCCGTGAATATAGCAAGAGCTTTTTAAGTACACGGCGCGGGCCCAAGAGCGGATCCAGCTTTTACGCCAGGGGGGGGTTCATATAGTCATTTTACGCCAGGGGGGGTCATATAGTACGATTTCAATACTCAAATTCGTAATACTGGTTTTTAATGTTTGTTACAGCCGTTATTTGCGAACACACTCTTTTTCACTTTATTTATCGACATATAAAGAATTAATTGTGATTATAAATTTTATTAACAATATAATAAATACATTATCTCAATCTGGAGTCAGACCAGGGGGGTCATGATCCCCATGACCTCCCCCATGGATCCGCCCTTGGGCGCGGCGCGGCGTTACTGGTATCATCCATTTGATTTGGTGTATTTTAGATTCTAGGAACAACAAAATATAAAAACCCATTGAGAACATACTTTGTTTGGATTCATTCACAAAAAGAAACACTTTTTTATTGCAATGGTTCGGCAAACGAGCAAATCGGTCATCTGATGGTAACTGATCTCTGTCGCCCATGACCATCTACAATGCCCAGATCATATGTGTTGCCAGTAATTGATGAACTGGCAACACATTTATCTCGAGGAGAACGGAGAGGAAAACTTATGGAAAGATTAAAGGGGTATTGGGCATTCGGCAATCTCGATCACAGAACGTAACAGGACAGCAAAAATTCCCAAGAGTTTGGTCTTATTTTAGTCTCTACCTCGGTGCTCTATTATATGTCGGCAGCCTTCACACGACTGAAATTCATGTTCATTTCCTTACATATTATCCTTTATACTTTAAAGAGAGTTTTCACGAGTAGTTTTGAAAGTTTACCACCTGGTTCCCTTGGATTTCAAACTCGGATCTTTTGTCAGTCCAGCTCCACCTAATTTAGCCACTTCAAGTGTATACAAAAATTATAAATCAATAATCATGCATGTTTCTCATTACCAGGTGTTCCACCGCTCAATGGAGCAGACATGGTGTCTGCGGGAATGTGACGAAGTGCTACACGCTCTGGTGCGCGCTACTAGAGAAGTATCTGATGTATGCAGAGCCGCTCCAACGCCCAAGGACTTTGCAGCTGCCGTGGATCTTTATAATGATGTGAGTGAAATTCTGTAGTGGAAGTAAAAGTTAATTATTTACGTTATACCTTTGGCTGAACAGAAACAAAGAGAGGGAGAAAATTATCTTTAAGCCAGGGTCCGGTTCATGCTAAATTAGTTTTTCGCTCTTTTGTACAAACCAGCATTTTTTTGTGTCCACTAATAACTGAAATATCATTTCAGTTTAATTTGGATTTTTGAAAGCATTTAGTAATAAATACTCTTTGGGAATGTCCCTCTCTTCAGCTTTGTCTGTTTCCTACACTTAGAACTCGAAAATGTCGATTGACTGTCTAGCGAATAAAAAAATACTCGAACCTTTCAATTCACAGCTACGCTTCTATCAGACGAAATAAAAGATTTTACATTTATTTCAGGAAGTCTTACAACAATGTGACAAGTTGGACGAAGTCGTGGACGACTACGCAAAAAGAATGGAAGACTTTGTAAAAAACATTGATCCCGAGGTGAGGATTACTATTTGTACATTGTAGTAATTTTTAGCATTCATTTTCTGGTAAGAAAATATCATTAAACCTCGGTGGTGTCGTTGTACTACGGTAAAGTCACATCGCTAAGATCTTGGGGTCGAATCCCAGGTCAGGCAACGTAATATTGAACTTTTCTAATCATTATCAGCCTGGAGTCAGGATTCTGTGCACGATATGATGATAAGCACGCCCCCTATCACATCAAGTAATGGAACACACGAGGCGAATCGTGGGTCTCTTGGTAGTATATCTACCTACCCTTTTTAGGAAAAAGGAGTCTTGTTTTTGTAAATATCATTTTGTGTAACATAGAACTCCAAATATCACAGTCTAAAATACTAAATAGGTTTTCAGTTGATATTAAACACGTAAGACTGACTACAAATGGAATGTTAAACTAAAAATAAACAGTTTTCTTTTTTCAATTCCAGAGCTCAACAACGAAATCAAAGAAGTCATTAATGCGATACAAAAAGAAGGGTTCGTTTGGTACTGCTTCTAAGTCGGGCACTAAATCGAGTGAGTGGCGATCATAACATGAAACGTTAATTATTACTGTAGTAATACAACATTAAAATCATACGATTTATATTTAAATAAACCTTTTTTTTTTTTTTTCTAATGGGTAAAATCCTCATTGGATACCCGACTATCTGGATAGACCGGGCATGCCGGACTTTTACCGACTAAAAACCCATGTCTCCATCTGCACTTTGGAGGAACTTTGGGACCTCAATACGAACACGCCAAAGGTCCCCCAGCGCTCAAGCTAAAAGCTCTCAACTATAAAAAACTCCGCAACGGTACTAAGAAGAAGAAACAGGGCGGTTTCTTCCACCACCGTTGCGTCTCCTTCTCCGAGCGGGATCTGCTCTTTCGCGATCACGCTCCGCAGCCTCTTTGTGAAGCATTACGGCTTCACAGAAGACGGCTACGGCTTTCCATTTGGACTCTTCCTCCAGCATCGCCCTTATCACTGCTGGTAGAGAGAGATCAACTCCAATCTGGGAGATCAGACCCTGCCGCTCCACTGCCCACGCAGAACATTGCGCGAGAGTGTGTGCAGCTGAGTCCTGGTCTCCGCTATTGCAGTGGTGACAGTTCGCCGTCGTTTCACGCCCTATCTTATTCAGATAATCACCAAAACACCCATGTCCGGTGATTACCTGAGTAAGTCGATAGGTGAGTCGTCCGTCTCTTCGTTGCATCCAGGCTTCGAAGACTGGCAGGATAGCTTCGATGACGCGTTTGTGCACGTAAGGCTCTTCACAAAGTCTTGAGTGCCACGTCACGAATGTATTTAAAAGTTCCTGTCGTCTTATCGACACTTCGAGCGCCATTGTTGGTATGTCTTGGCTCGTCTGGCGGACGGTGCGAATTCGCGCATATATGTTTGCGTCCATGTCCGCTAGGATGTCCAACGGCGGAAATCGTGCTAGGAGAGTTGCCGCCTCAAAGGATATCGTGCGATATCCCCGTACCACCCTGATAGCCATCTTGCGCTGTAGTCGATAGAATTTCGTCCTACAACGACGGAGGCTTAGTCTTTTCGACCAAACAGGCGCCCCATACAGGGCCATAGATCGCACGACTCCTGCATAGAGGCGGCGGACCCCCTCTTCCGGCCCTCCTAGATTAGGCAGTAGTCTATGCATAGCACCTGCTGCCCTCTCAATTCGGAGAACAAGACGCTCAAAGTGCTCCTCGAAGCCCCAGCGACCGTCTAGTGTAAGGCCTAAATACCTAATGTACCGGCCCACCTTAACTTCAGACTCACCGACTCGAATTTGTAAGTTAGGTGGTTCCCTACCACGCGGTAGTTTGTGGAACCATAGCGCCTCGGTCTTATGAGGCGCTATTTGAAGACCCAACTCGCGTATTTTTGCGACAACGATTGCCACCCCGCGTTGCGCCAGCTCTATGGTAGTCTCGAAATTCTCCCCGTCAGCTAAAATAAGCGTGTCATCCGCATAACAAATAATATTTATGCCGGCAGGAAGACTGGTACGAAGAACTGCATCATATGCGATGTTCCACAGAAGCGGGCCCAATACAGACCCCTGTGGAACGCCGCATTGAACCTCCCTTTGGTGCAATTGCTTATCCTGGCCAATGTACTGTATGTACCTGTCCCGGAAGTACGCCCCGATGATAGCTTGTAGGTAAGGCGGCACAAGATGGTATACCAGTGCTTCCCTAATAACATCCCATGGTAGAGAATTAAACGCGTTGACAATATCTAAGCTTATTGCCAACGCCACTCTACCCTGAGAAACAGCCTGTTGTGACAATGACCGGAGGTGAAGAATCGCATCAATTGTCGATCGTCTCTGCCTGAAGCCATACTGGTTATCAGTCAAATTGGGGCCAACCCGCGACAGATGTTCATTAATACGAACAGCAATAATTCTTTCAAATAACTTGCCAGCCTCATCCAGCAGACATATGGGACGGTAAGCAGAGGGAGATTCTGGAGCTCTGCCTTCTTTCTTCAAGAGGACCAGCTTAGCTGTTTTCCAGGCTCTAGGGAACGTGGCAGTGCGGAAGCAGCTGTCAAACAAACGCCTCATCCTATCTCCCAATGCTGTCAGAGCCAGCACCCAAGTTCGCCCTGGTATCCCGTCTGGGCCTGGCGCTTTGTTTCGAGCACCCAAACGGCGGACGGCGTGCTGCAGCTCTTGTTCCGTTACTTTTAATTCATCGGACCAGTCTGTCGGTACCACCAGGGGAACTGACGGGCTTACCCGACCCGCTGAGAACAAAGCTGTAATTATTTGTTCTAAAAGGTCTGGATGTAGAGTTTCCGTCAAAGGGGGCATCCAAGGACGGAGTTTGCCCAGCACCATTTTATACGGACGACCCCACGGATCCCTATCGAGGCCTTCCAGAAGCTCTTTCCAACACCGTGACTTGGCAGTCTTAATGGCAGTTTGGAGTTCTATTGTAGCTAATCGATATTCCCTATAGGCCCTTTCGACTTCATCAGCTGTAGCTCGCCTTCGCCTTCGGGCTCTAGTGTACTTGCGACGACTCCGTAAGCAAATAGCACGTAGTTGCCCAATTTCTGCGGACCACCAATATACTGCCTTTCGATTAATGTTCTTGACCCGGGGCATGGATGCGTCGCATATTCCACACATTGCGTGAAAGAACCAATTCGCCTCAGACTCTGGATCAGGTACCATCACGTCAGCATTAGTTGACCAAGCTGCAATGTTGGCAGCTGCTTTAAGGATGTCATGATTTAGACCTTTAAGCGACCAGCGTCTCGATGAGCTACCATGCGTTCGACTTAGGTTAGGGTCTGATCGGCGATGGGCCACATTAAAAACAATATGGCGATGGTCCGACATTGTGACTATTTCCTCTGCGACTCGCCACCCTGATATGTGAGTGAGAGCAGAGGAAGTAGCCCACGTCAGGTCCACTATTGACTCCCCTTGCCATCGCACGCAAGTACTCACTGACCCTTGATTAATCAGTCGAAGGTCAAGTCCTGCCGCCCATTCTAACATGATCTCCCCTCTTCGATTGTTTCTACGGTTACCCCAAACTCTTGAATGAGCATTGAAGTCACCTAAAACAATCAATGGACGAGGCGTAAATCTGCGGATGTAGTAAGCCACTTCATCTAAGTACTGTTCGTAATCAGCAATCATGCTATTTGGCGAGACATAACAGCCGACAACAACGAAAATACCCCACTGAACAGCAACAAAACCTTGACCCTTAGCGATCAAGGAGCAAATTGGTGATCCATGGGTCCCTCCCCAATAAATAGCAACGGATCCCTGTACATCTCCGAACCATCGAGGATGATCTGGGACATCGTATGGCTCCGCTACCACTGCTAAAGCAATGGACCACTCCGCGACGGTTTGCTGTAGCAGGAACTGCGCGCCGCGGCAGTGATTCAAATTGCATTGGAGTATTCTTAAGAGTGCGAATGTCCTGTATCCATTGTCTCCGGCAGATCAGTGATCTGATCTGTAGAATTTTCGATGCCCGTTTCAACAAGAGCAGAAGGAGCCTGCTTACTTTTGCTCTTTTTCGAAAGTGGAGTGCATTTCTTTCCAAGCCGATGATCTGCAGGACGTCCCAAGTCACTGCAGAGAGGACATTTGAGCACTTGAGATGTGCACTGGCTTGCTCTGTGTCCGGCTTCACCGCAAGCATAGCATTTCTTACTCCGATCGACTTGGTTGGGGCACTTTCTGCCGACATGTCCCCTTTCAAGACACCGGAAACAGTGCATCGGTCTTGGTTCAAGCACCTCCACCCTTACTAGACTAAATTATATTTAAATAAACCTAAGAAAATAAATATATAAATAATAGAATTAAAAAAAATATTGTTTGTTCTTTCGGAAAACACCACCTGATTGCCGGCATTGCCAAAGACTTAGTATTCGATTCACGCTGCGAGAATTTATAGACAGCGCTCATAATTAAAATCGTGTGTTTTGGTTGCAACTTTGGCCAATATTTCAGTTTCGGACGCCGAAGCCCGTTTGTCGATGTATTCGCTTGACACCATTCGACACAAGACCAAGTCTATCAGCTCCAAGGATAATCAATCCAGGTAGGATTTTATAAACATAGGAAGACAATTGTTGAACATATAATTATTTGAAGGGTTTCTACAGCGCGGTTCCTTATTGGATACGGTTTACATACTAATTAGATTTAATTCATTTCTTTAAACTTCTTTTGGACCAAAAAAAAAAAGAGTCACTCGTAGTTTTAGATAGCAATGACAGAAAATTTGTAGCTTAATGTAACGTCAGGATTATGTTTGTTTTTTATTATTATTTATTCTATTCTATTCTAAACGTTTTACTTGCACTTCAGTGGTACTTCAAAAATGCGCGGCGCAATGAGCACGATGACCGACGACAGTAAGAAACCACCCGGAAAGAAAAACTCGCCCAAAAAGAAAGCCAAGTATGAACAATATTCAACATTTTTACATAGTTGAATTTCGCCTATACATTAACAGCCTTATTCTTATACCGTTTGAAAACCTTTTTTATTATAAAATGCATTGTCCTTTCAAACGACTTTAAAATTCAGTTTGCGCTAAGAAGACAAGTGCGTGGTGGCCTGTTGGTAAACGAACCAGACGCGGCTGCCACGGTGGTTGCGGGTTCAAATCCCAGGGCGCACCTCTGACTTTTCGGAGTCATGTGTGTATTGATAGACAATCACGACGCACCAAAACGAAAACATCGTGAGGAAACCTGCATACTATAGCGGTTCATAAGAATTTCCATGGTATGTAAGTCCGCCAACCCGCACTAGGCCAACGTGGTGGACTATATGGCCTAACCACTCTCAATCATACTTTCGATTGTAGAGTAGGCCCATGCCCTGCAGTGGGACGTACATGGGCTGATACATACTAAGAAGACAAAACATTCGATAACTAAAATAGATTTTAAGACTGACTATAAATAAACCCGTTAGAATTAATTTCATTCAATTCCTAGTGCTCTTATTATCCGGCCTCATTTTAAGCAAGGAAGTACACATTTCCAATTCTTCCTTTTCCTTTTACAATATGATAAACTTTGTTGCGGTTTAAATAAAAGTTAGAGTGAGTCATTACCAGTGGTTCTTTATTTGTCCCAGCTCTTCGACTCGCATGCGCGGCGGCAACAACAGTCCTCGACGTCGCGCCGCGGCACGAAAGGAACCGCGAACGCTAGTTCAGGCAGTGCCGCAGGTAAACATTTTGATAAACCATATCGCATCTTTAGAATTATAGATACCTTACTAAAAATCTTATTTTTGGGAATCATTCTTTAAAGATTTGTAACATAAGAAATGTTGTACTTACGAAAGATATATCAAGAGGACCGAAGTATACATGTTTCTGTCTTTTACACGTCAATAGAAATCTTGAAGGGTCGATGGAGATAGTCTTTTATCATGTATTGGCTATACATGATAAAAATCCAAAATCTATTTCTTTTTTTGGATTAGGTCAGTTTAATTCTAAAGATATTATTATATTCAATAGAATTTAATATAACTATTTTGGTATTTATCAACTTAGATATAAGAAAGACTTGCCTGAGGGATTGAAAGACAACTTTACAACCTTGTAAACCGTGTTATAAGCGAAGTTATTAGAAGTATACATATATCTTATGATATGGTCTAAGTATGCTGATCGTAAAATAGTCCTACGTAGAAATCGATCAATATTCCTCGAAGGGTATAATTTAGAGCACAAAAATACATCTGAAATAAAATATAAATCTGTTACACAAACAAACAACCAATGAACTTGCACTGTTCTTTCTCTTCGTCTCAATTTCAACAAATTCAGCGTAATTTCAGCATTGAAGCTATCCTAACTGCCAGTTACTTTGTCTCGTCTATTCCTTGGCCTTGCTTATCCACAAACAACATGAAATGTTAATAGTATATTCCCTATATCTTAACAGTAACCCTTTCCCAGTGCACATCAAGCCACATCAGCTGCGAGGTGAGTCCGCGCGACACGCCGTGCGGCAGCGCCGAGCCCAGCCCGCGGCGACGGACTTACAACTCTCCCACCACAGCTAGGACCAATACGCCTAGGTATTGTAACATTTTTAATTAGATAATAATTGGTTTCATTTATTCTTGATTTCTCGGCAATCTTTGTTATTACAAAGTTCTGAGAGTTGATGACCTCGCCTATTTGTAAAAAATGTTAAGGGGAAATCGATGTATGTATGCGTATAAAAATGATTTTTGTAGTATATTCCGTTAACCGTTTAGTTAAACGACACGAAAAAATATATATTTGTCAAAATCTAGTTCTTTAACCATTCCAATTGGTTTTATGCAAAAAAAAGTGATAATAATACTTGGAACTTTAAATATTCATAACTCCAAAATGGATAGGTATTTTCCAAATAATATTTTTATATTATCATAACTTAGTAAGTGCTCCATTTTCCCGCATTCCCGGTATACAATCTACGCATTTGATGAGGTTTTAATAAGGGGGAATATGTTATCCAATAACTGCTATTGGTTGTGTGCTTGCATAAATTCTATATACTTACAGCCAATATGCGATGAAAAGTACTATTTATAAGAATAACGCTGTCTTCTTCTGTCTTCACGCTTGTCTTTACAGAAGTAAAAACGTGGAGTTATCCCAGGCAATAACCTAGCTAATACAGGATTACGTAAAAGTATTTTTTAAATATATGTATCCTTTCGGATACTTCTTCTCAAACATAGATACGTTTGTAAATCTAGTACTTATTTTTCTAGAAAATCTCAAACAACTACGCCACGACCAAGACAGAACTTCCAAAGCCCGAAGAATAGGCCACGAGGGAGTCCCAAGCCGAAGACTTTGAAAGCAGTTATCGCCGATCTAGCATTCGACCAAGTGACTGCCACAGACAGTTCTATCCACCAAATGGCACCAATTATTAATAATATTGAACCCAGCAATGACAATAACGATCAGAACGTTGATTTTGATTTTGGTAATAATGAAGAGAATGATAAAGGTGATAGACTTATTGAGGAGCTTGGTAACTTCGGTGGTATTGACGTAGGCAAGATTAAAGTTGAAGCTAAAGGAACGCCACGTCCCACGCCTAGGACAATGAGAGACAATGAAAAGAAGAAGATGGAACGAGAAGGGCATGGGGTAAGTGATTGAGATATTATTTTAAATAATAAAGAAGAAATCGAATTAAAATGACTAATGGCTGTACTGATTACACAAATCCCTATTTTCTGGACATTTAACATTAGTCATGTGGTACTACTAACCTGGATATCCACTTTGACAGCACTATGCTCCGACACACCTTATTATGTTGTTGCACTAAAACCGAACCTTGAATTACAGTCCTCTTTATTAAAATGACACTCGCCGAGATTCTTATTAAATACCGGAATGGCGTACGACGCGACTCGACCCGAGTCCAAAGTTTCGTAGGCTACCCACATAAAAAATATTAAAAAATGCCCGAACACGTGCTACTGAATTGTTTAAGTCTTACAACCTCACAAAATGCTAACCCTTTTAAACGCTACATATCTCATGCATTTAGATTTTTTTGTATGGCTGAGTTGTTGGTTATAGGCGTATGGTACATATAACTGACTTTTTGAAAGAAGGTTGCATTACTGTATTGATTGGACTATGTGGGTGATATAATTGCAGGAGCTAAGCATCCTTGTAACTTAGTTTCAGTGATTCCCTTTTCATTATGTCTGCTGACAATTATTTTAATAACCTTGTTTGGACATTTGTCGTCCTAAAATTTCTCAGTTTGTATATAGACACACAATGATATTATTTCCTTTTTATAATAGGTATTGTGGTAAATGATACAACATTTCGTCAAAACAAAAGAAAAATATTTTATTTAAAAAAAACATCATAAAAGCGGAAGTACGTAATTCTAGCTCGTTTCACGAATAACTTTATTCTATGTATTTGTTTTTTTAATCACCAAAAAAGCTCAAAGCATCACAGTTACATAATTTACCGATTTATTAAAAAAATATATACATCTTTATCGATTCGATAGTGTAATCGATTACAATGTAACTTACACGCAAAAACTTAATTTATGACAACGTTAAAATATTTTCTTTTCATTTATACGATATCTGTCTTACGGTATTTTTGACAATATTATTTAAGTATAATAAAAACGATATATTTATGAAAATGCTATTTTTAATCTGTGGATATTTTCCAAATATTCTCTTTTGGTAATTCTCATTTTTATATGTACGTATATTATATCAAAAATATATTAAGGCCTCATCCATTACATAGTTATTATGATTTAAACTAAGTGATAAATAATACGATTAATTTACTTAACAAAATGCAGCTTGGCTTAATCAGTTTCAGCGGCTTCAAAAAATGCTGGAAGCGCTTAACTAGCTTTATAAAAAAAGCAACTAGCAATCTAATAAATATGATCTTAAATCTCAGCAGCTTTTATCGAATTGACATGTGTCAACTGAGCAAGCCACAAGCTGTCATTTCATTTTGACATAACTTAGTGTTGCAAGGCGATAAAACTGGTATGAATGTTGCCATGACAAAATTGTGATAACTGCTAAGGCCGATTTTTCAATCGTCAGATAAAGCCGACGACAATCGTTATTTAGTCTGCTGTCATCATCAGTTGTTCTCTCGACAGCATAGTTATTCTACCGATAGGATATATCTCACGATTGAGAACTCAGCCCTTAATGTCATGTGTAAATCCTAAGAAATATTTGTGATGGTTCATGTTCTTATCCGAATAGAATACTCGATGGGTTATGGCGTTGTGTTTGGTGGGTTTAGGCGCATTTGCCGCACAGGGGCTGGTTGTCCATCACCGAGAAGGTGGCGTCAGTCACTGGATTTCTGCATTTCTGTAAGGAAAAATATTTTGTTGTTATTAAAATGTTAAATAATTAGCTTAAATGCTATTCAATATGGTCATATAGACTGCAGTAAATCTCATAAAAATTTACAAAGCAGCATCCTCAGAAAAATTAATAAGATGAAAAACGTCAATTAATTACTTTAATAAAAGCGTTGCGGTTCGTAAAAACTATAAACCAAATCATTATGCAACTTTTTGGAAAAGTTGTATTTCCCATGCAAGTATAGGATGATCATCATAAACATTTCAATTTTTTTACAAAATATGCACGTCCTTTAAATCCCCCACTACTTAAAGTAAGTCTTCATAATAAATAAGGAAGTAATGCTTACCATGCAAGTGAAGCAGTCGCGGTGCCACTTGGCGTTGAGTGCCACGATGGCCTTGTCGACGATGGGGTTCGCGCAGCCCTTGCAGCGGGCGGCGAACTTGTCCGCATAGCACGCCGAGCAGTAGGGACGACCAGCCTGAGGACATGAGATTAAATTAGGAAATTAATATACCACACATAGACCTATTTGGATTTTCTACATCTTGTGATGAAAAGTTTATTTTTGTTTCGACTTATATAACAGTGTTTTATAGTTATATAGTCTTCATATTGTTATTGTGATGGTAACCTTGGCGCCTTAAAAATCCAGGTAGTCATGCGCTAATATCTCGAGAATGATTTGTTATTTCGCTCCGAAGTTTTTGTTTTCTCTTTTGTTTTCAGAGATAGTGTGGTCTTTGAAAGCAAAAGGATTAATAATATAGTAATGAAGAAAAATGTTGCATTTAGTCCTGGCTCTACAAAGTCTCGTAATCAAAAACTATAGTGGAATTGAATATACCACAACACCTTGACTCTATTATAAAGTTTAGACCATAGGTCATACCTGTTCCATGAAGCCACCACCTCCGAGCTCCTTCCTGCATCCGCCGCAGATGAAGTGGTGGGCGTGCCAGGACACTCCGAGGGCTTGGATCACCCGCTGCAATATAAATAATACTCATAAGTCACTGGTATTCAGGTCAAAGTACATTCTGACAAACGCAAATTCAGAATCCATCAAGATCAGACAAAAATCCTTGACCGACAGTGTAGTCAGATTTCGTGATTAGAGTTACACAGCTATTAGGGAACAGAAAAATCCAGTGGGTTTTCTGGCGCTAGATAGAACATTGCATAAGACAATGTAAATGATTGTTTACATTTACTTTCGTAATAATTAAAGCTTAATAGACTTACATACATTTTACGAGTAAAATTAATGTTAACATTCATTTTATAATTATCAAAGCTAATGATTTTATACCAACTGCTCCTAATTGTTACAAAATTCATAAAGCATGTCAAGATCTCCCACACGTCTGCCTCTAATTTTCGGTACAAGCTTTTATTGGCATCTTACATTTCTGTCTTTTTGATCTATTTGAATAGAATTCTATACATTTTAATTTAAAATGCATGTTTCTAATGCAACCGGTTGGATGCCAAGTCGTTTTAATATCTTCATATCCTAAATCTTTTCTCAATGTTGAGATAGTTTTAAATTTCTTTGACGGTACATTTGGCAATCATAACATGCTCGAAATAATAACGATGTCTTTCAATGTAATGTGATTTGTATGGACATTTATTCCTCTTGTAACAATAATTTGTCATTTGTGGCTGTAAATTTTGGCTGTATTACAGTTAAAGATCTGGTTGTTACATTGTTGTTTCATAACGCGTCAGGATAATTGAAATATCCATTGTTCTAAGTCCTATATTTGTGATGCATACTCATTGATAAAATAATTAATAATGAAACCAACATTGCCAAACCACATAAACTTAACAATCCTTCATAGAATTATCTGAACACAAATATCAAGCAATAATTATTGAGCGACTTTCAGTCATAGAGTATAAATACAAAGTACAGAAGGAACCTCAATAAAAACAAGACAAACTAATAAAAGATCTTCACTTATTAATAGCTTGGTCAACATTATCCACGCAATTAACAACGCACACACCAGTAATGTGAAACAATGGAGTATTAATTGTATAACGCTCGCCGGCAGATGATGTTTTTCTCCCTATAGTGACATCATCCATAACAATGGAAGTGCCTGTGATTTTTACGCTATTGTTTTTGTTGTATCGGATGTCGGTGAAACCTTTAGTTAGTTTGAGATTGTCAACATTTTTGTTGTTCTAGACCAAGAGCCCGTGGCTGCCAGACTTTCGTCATTTTATAAAGCTAAAAGTTTGTCTGAGCATGTCTCTAACCAGACACTTCTGATGGTTCTTTCATCTTGCCAGACACATTGAAACTGATAACTTCCAAAATAACTACGATCGGAGCTTAATAAAAGCTGATCGTGTGATGCCTGTGTTAGAGCCAGGTGCAGACAAACTTTCAGCTTTTATAAAATGACGAAAGTCTGGCGGCCACGGGTTTTTGCTCTATCTCTCGCCTCTGAGAGATTTGACTGTACTCTATAAATACACACTCTGCAGACATTGGAAAATACTATTGATATACTTATATTGTACGATTGCCATACAATAGTCCTGATTTTATGATGTTGGAAACTGCAATTTTAACAGTACGTGTGTCACGTAAGTCAGAGGTGAGGTGGTCAGCTGTTTTGTTTGTTGTTGGTAGAAACAAGAAGTAAGAGAAAATCCCATAACTGCTATTACTACTACCGACTATTATGGCTTAATTTGTTTTCAAAAAAGGAGAAAGATTTGGTTTGCTACCAAGAGCTTTAGTTTTCCATCCTTTTTCATTGAAACATGATATTTATATAACTCCTTTGCTGTGACGGATAGCATGCTAACTAATCAATCAACATATTCATTTCATTAACAAATCTCGAGAATAAACATCCATTCACAGTATTCACGGACAAACACCATAAAAGTAAATCTGTTTTATATTCCAAACTCACAGTTAGATAAAGTAATGATGCATTAGAATTGCTCATTACGAATAAACGATGTTAAGTGGCGGACAAACACCAAGTGAGTCAGGTGCTAGATTATTTGTATGCAAATACACGGAGGAAACTCTTGGTTAATTTGCCGCTTTACGCCGTGTTAATTGGTGTGGTTTTACGGTAGCAGGTGTGCATTTTGTCTCAAGATTCTTATACTGGGATGGTCTGTTTGTTTTACTTGGCGTTATGGATCTGAATTCATAGAAAGTTTCCGCCATTTCGCACGATCGTTTGCGTCTGCTGTTGTACTTGAACATTAAATGTCATATTATATTCCTTGTCAAAATCAAGCCAGGTCTTTTTTAGTTTATCTCAAAGTCAAGGGACTATATGACCACACTCTTAATCGTACTCTCGGTTGTAGAGGAGGCCCGTGCACTGCAGTGGGACATACGGGCTGATAGAGAAAATCAAGGGCCTGCTATGTTATTGGTTTTATAGGTGCCTCAAGCTTTTAATTATGTGGGAGACTTATACCCTCTTATGGGACCTGTATAGGATGACGTAATGTGTAGATCGATTGATGGAGATACGAATAATTATACACAAACTAATGAGTGTAGGCAGTAATTATAAATTAATTAATCAAGCGAATGTTAAAAGTTAACATATAAGGTAGGTACGCCACTCACATTAATTATGTGTAATGGATATTTCTTTATAAATAGTGGGAGTTAAAAGTTTCTGGAACTATTTTTGCATATGGGATATCCCAGTTCATATAAGTTTTGTTATAAATACTAATATTATTGAGTTATGCGTGAGATCGGAAAATCTCAAAAGGATTGATGCCAGGACAGAGCTAGTGG
Organism: Hyles lineata; assembly: GCA_030180105.1. Taxonomy (NCBI): domain Eukaryota; kingdom Metazoa; phylum Arthropoda; class Insecta; order Lepidoptera; family Sphingidae; genus Hyles; species Hyles lineata. The sequence goes on from JARJEE010000030.1 coordinate 982,739, forward strand.
TGAGTACCCAAATGTGATGTATGTTAGACAACACATTCATAACCAAAGCTAATATTACTAAACAAAAACTCGAACAACCAGGACATGAAATTCACATAAAATGAGTACAAAATCAAGACAACTTATAAAAAAAGGAAAAAACTTTAATTTAATAATGTCAATAAGGATGCATAACACTTCCTAGTATAAAGCGGATCCTGCAATCTCGAAATAACGACGCAAAATTACAGTGTCAAAGAGCATTTGCGCTTAATTATATGTACCTATACAGAAAAACATAATAGTGGAAACTTGTTTACTATATAATATGCAATTCTAGATCCCGGATTAATATTTTGGATATCAGCAAAAGTCCGTACGCTATTTCATAATAATTTGCCAAAGAGCTTTTATTTTATTTAAACACCCAGAAAATTTGTGTAAAAACCTCTTAGATATTCAGATTTCCTTTTAATGCTCTCCATCACTGTAAAAACTTCAAAATTTGATGTGTGGCTTGAATCTGAAATCTTTGTCACAATAATTTTATCACATATTTCAAAAGATACCCTTTAACATGTAATTCAAGAGATTCTCCTTTTGATTTACATTAGCTGCTTATCATGATCCTCATGATCTATGTTTTGCTAAATTAATGAATCAACAGCCTCGCTCAGGTCAGTGCTCTTATTCAAGACAAAAATGCCGCCTTCGTGATAATTATCATCAATATTATGTCAAATCGTCATGGGAGGTGTGCTCGGTCCTCCCACGTATAATGTACTGCTTCCTGCGTCTGCAAGGTCGGTAGTGACTCACGGTACATCGGACGGACCCGGCCTTATATAGTATACGCACTTGTTGGATATATTTAATACTGGGTTTGCGGAAATTTTATTAAAATTCTTTACATGACAGTGTGCATGAAGAGCGACATGTCTAGTCAATAAACAGTTTTTGTAAACATGAGTAGACACAAATATTTTTTGAAATATGGCATATATTATCTATTGGTGAGAAACTCCATACTCGTATCTTTTAAAAATTGGTAGAGCCACGCTATTGTCAGCATGCATGGGCTCGTCGGCGAGGTATCACTATCTCATAGGAAACAGACGTGAAGCGAATCTTGTCTGCTGTCGCGATTCATTTGATGAGATTGCCCCTCCTTGCTCCCTCATTTTACTTCTATTATTAATTGCACACAATAAACACCGTCGCAATAGAGACCATTAGAACAACAATTGCAATTGATGTTCAGACGGAGACTCATCGACACCGCTTCCATACATCAACAATGTTATTGATCAATTAATAAAACAAACACTTTTATGAGTTGAATAATATGCAGTTAGTGTTGCTTTATTGGCAGATTGCACTGAGAATGAAGGACACAGAAAATAAGCTCTCGCCTGTGATATGTAGGCAGATTTGCCTAGTTCACAATCTGGTGTAAGAATTTCACCACGGATTTGTCATATTATGCGTGGCGGTTACAATGCTTCAATCTTTCCACTGGAGTATTTGTTGATCATAGAGAAGGCCTGTGTTCTGTAGTCGGATGTATATGGTTTGATACAGATACAGATTTGTTAGGGAGTCATCCACTACAATATTTATTAGCGTGCAAACTGAAAAGACAGGGAAAGAAAAGGGAAAATTAACAGCTTTTCTCCTCAAGAAAGTGCTGCTAGTACCACCCACACAACGCCAAATTTAATCCCACACCAATAAAGAAGAAGATTTTATCGTGGTGTCATTACATGACTATCGTTATGCATTGTCTCTGGGAACTTCGCAACATTAATCATTATGCACGAACAATTTGGTTTATCCAAAATGTAAAACTTTAAAAAATTCAAGGCAGCGCGCGTGTCGGTGACCGCTAGTCAGCTGAGTTTGTTTGTTACATTACCTTATTTTAAAAAGGTTATACATATTATGGTATTACAAAAAAAATATGTTTTTATTTTACGTATATCTAAATATAAAGCTGCACAAAATCATATTATATGTATATTTTTTCGTCATTTTCAATCTTTGGCCGTATTCACCAAAAATTGCCTTTGTTTTTGGAACCCAATCTCATATTCTAGATTCAGTAAATGCCCAAGGCTTTTTGACGTCATGGACCCTTCTTATAAGTGGCGTAATAATTCCTCATTTGTTTACATACTGACCGGTGAATCATAATATTTTTTTCCGTCTGTACTGGCTTATCGCGTTCAAGGTCGTTAGTTAACTGTATCTGTCTATTTATATTTAGTTTTTACCTGGTTTTAATTTTAATATTGACGTAAACTTGTTTAATATACTGTATGTGGAGTTATTATTGCTTAACGATATAGAGTAGAGGTATGTGTTCTGAATAGTAATTAGCTTGACAATGCAGGACTAAATTTAGAAGCCTTCCTACAGATTATTTATTTATTGATTGATTGAGTGAAATGGTCACTAAGATATTGAAAGTAGATAACTGATGTCCAAGTAAGGAGCTGAAATTTGCAATTAGATAATGTATTGTAAATATATTGGATTCTATAAAATCAACTTAGTCACTTGAAGCTGTTGGCATAACGACTAAAACAATTAGCGGAACTGCCTAAGCTTGAGTAATTTGAGCACTGTCTTAGCAAACTTTCACAAGTGATAAAATTTTATGACACTGAGCATTGAAGCTCGGCAAGCCTTCGAGAATGTCTAACTTGCTAAAATCAATGACAAGTGTAATGACTTTCATAAGGTATTTAAATGTCATCTTATTGATGCAATAAGAGAGGAAGATTCTGACACAACCGATCGACTCCAGCCATTCAATTCAACCACCTAACCAATCGACTACTAAATCAACAAGATAGACGCCGCTTCATCCCACTAACATTGTTATCGACATAGTAATTAGCATGTAACTGTGGGTGGGCTGTTAACCCGTTTATTGCTCTATCAACGCCTTATATGATTCTTAATTGTTGACAACAATTTTAACGTCATTTCCTCAAAATATACGCGTTAGTCACGCATACGTGTTGAAGACTCGATAGGCCGCGTGTTTTTACAATGAGTTTTACATTTGTTATTAATAAAACAATCGTTCCTAGGAATTTACTCTGATGAGCCGTTTGTAGTTTGAAAATAATACCGTTGCTATAGAAAATATCGTTATGTCCTTATAGGGAATGCATCTATAGTGATCGACGGTGTTTCATGAACCTCTTATCCAAAAGCTATGACAAGCTCTTGATCACATAAGTTTTAAATAGCATTGGATATTCTTTATAGCTATTTTGAGATACAAAAACAATGCGAATGAGATTGACCAGGTTGTCAAACTGCATGTTTGCCTTGTGAGAATAATTTTCTATAGACTTCAATATTATAATCATGAGATTTAGTTTCATAATATCGTGGAAATAGCGTGTACGTGAGATTTTTATACTTGCATATATAGTTTTTACAAATTAAGTCTCAAAATGACATAGCGTTTAGTGTATAAAGATACTTAGCAACAAAATATATCCTTGAACAGTAAAATTAAGAAAATATATTTCTAAATAAAATTTCGATTAGTTTTTCGTGTGAAAAATACGAAAATAAACCACCAATGCATACAAAAGCGTGTCGTACATTACGATGAGAATAGTTAAATTTTCTTTAGATGCCGAATATACTGCCGTGCCAAAATAATAATAGAGCTCTTTTAATAACCGCCCACGTCTGCACGCGTCCACGTACCGCTACAAACTAGAGGGTTTTATGTCAAAATAAGTCTTAATTTGTTGATGATAGATGGCGCTTATTGATATGTAACTTTTTAATCCAAGAAGGCTTTAATAACTGCAGGGTAACGTAATAATTGCGTGAAGAAAATTTTCTACACCTTTGTAGTCTGACCTTTTGTTATTTATCTAGAGAAGAGTTAAATTCCCAGTCTGATTTCTGAAAGTGTATTCGAAATAATATGCGGGTATAGCAAATCTTAAGGTGAGCGCGTGTTGCGTTGGAGGGATCCAAAATTACCTACGAGGTGATTTTGCTAGTAATTTGTTTCAAACAACACAATGAAACAGTGTCTGATCTTCAGGATTTTTTTCTATTATAATATATATATTTTTGGCAGCATATCTCGGGTCGTGTAGAAGTCAAAAGGGCACCTTTAATGTTTATCAATGCGGCCTTGCGCGAAGGACGGATGTTATGACGGGAATGCACTGATTTTAGAATAGACATTTGTCATGCAGATAGAGAATTGAAATTAACGTAATATTGAAACAAAATGTTGTAAAACGTTTCTAGACAAAGCTTGTGCTTATAAAACAATGAAACACGGTTTATTTAGCTCAATGCAAGAGAAACTAACCATTCGTTTGCTAAAGAAATACACTGTCGATAAATCAGAAGAGCTTTTGTCACTGCAGGTACATAGCTTTTAAAGATTGATCGATTATAGAGATTGATTGGTTAAACTGTAGACGACCCTGATATCTTCCAAAGCCAAAGCTTTACATCCCTTACTTATTGCTTACTTATTTTCCACGACACTAAAGTTTCTACCATTACTTCCGATTTTAACGCCGAAACTCATGCCGGTATTACAACCAGACTATAACCCTAACACTTAATCCTTTAGGCCACCGCTACACAAAAATTCCTTCCCAGTTTGAATACTACAATATCCTTAGAATTTATAAAAATAATAAAAGATCAAAGAAGGGTTTGTCTAGGGTCTCTGTCACATCATGGGGCGGAACACGCAAGGCGAAAAATTGAATACCAATTTTTAGCCTTACCTACCCCTTCTGGGAGAAAAGCGTGAGTTTATGTATGTATCTATATCAGCCCATATACCCCCCACTGCAGGGCACGCGCCTTCTCTAAAATCCAGAATACGATTGAGAGTGGTTAGTTATGAATGTATGTATGATCTATGTACTCACATCAGTGATGGGCTCCCCGCAGCCATGGCAGCGCGGGCTGTGGTGCTGAGCGAAGCACGGCACGCAGTGGACGGCGCCGTTGTGCTCGTGGAACTTGGCGCTGTCGATGGGCTTGCGGCACGTCTGGCAGGTGAAGTGCTCTGGGTGCCACTTCTTGTTGAGCGCTGTCAGGATCTGTGGATGATGGGATTGGTTGAAATAGTGCATGGAGAGAAAATTGGGGTCGTAAAATTGAGCTTTTCTGTTGATTTCAAGTTGTGAGTTATTGTGGGACAAGTAGTGCATCCTTGCATTCGTATTGTGTCGTTTAAATGAATCCCTTAATTGTAACAGGACTACATAAATAAGCCTGTTTTAATATGCCATCGCGAGTGTTTAATTTTGCGAATAGTCGTCAAATGCATATTTTTCATTTAAAACTATGTTTTGTAAATTTTCTATAAATACAAACTGATGCAACATCTTTTTAAACATCCTCTATAAAGAATCACATCACGTTGACGTTTAAAAGTCGCAGAACTATACATTGAAGTCAGAAGGTCGTGTCAAGTGGAAGGTCACAACTCTACCTCATCCCATGCACATCGCTAAAACTACAGCATTTGCCGTTGAAAGTCAGTCGTGACTCATGAAACCATCAATACATCGAAGTCCCGATGTCAAGGCGAAGGTCGCTTTGCGTGAGACCGACGTGCGACTAATTAACAAAGACGTCGGACCGTCTGGTCGATACTTCCGACTGGTCGCACATAAATAGAATGTAGTAGAAACTTTTTAATGTTGCTACATGCCAGCGTTTAGCTTAGGAGTTTTGTTTAAGGTTCATGGTTATGCGTGTCGTGTAATGCATCTGTTAGAAGTGTATTTAGGTTTCAATGCTTGAATGGTTGGTAACCTGCATGACTAGTAGAAGACTGGTGGTTGCTTCTTGAAATAGATGTGTTGCCCATTAAATCAGGAGAGGAACGCAAAGAAAAAAGGATGGGTATAGGGCATCCGGTAATCTCACTTAACGAACGAAACGCGACAGCTAAGCTATCGGTTCACGTCGATCTCCTGTGAGACTGTGGTACAACTCTGGACGAACCTGCCCATTTACACTTAGTCACGACTGACAACAGAGTTGTTCTATCACTTTTAAAATATTTTCAAAAGCCAATCACAGCGCTTCTAACCAATCAACATAATCTGTTACTAAATTGATACCACAAATTTGTTATTGCATTCATCCTGCAGTACTTAATTGCTTAGACCCCTTTAAGTCACGACTAGGATCAGGTGCGATCCTTGGCGGCTCTCATTTTTCGCCAACCAGCCGGTCCAATACGGCCTTCGTTCATTCTACCCCCAGGTTATTCTTCGCTATCATGACACAATCATTTCTCGACAGTACACGTCGCGGTCGATGGACTTTTCTAGAGTACATGTATTTATCATGCAGTAATGCGTCATTGTATAAAATTATAACTAATGTCGATATCGCTATCTATCCGGACCATATTTGCTATTATGGACTGCGAATTATCTTTGATAAGATGATAAGGGCTGTGGGCGCGGGGGGAATACACATCAGGTATTTGATAATAATGATATCAAGTTAGTTGACGACTGAAACTAGGTGTTTTTACACGGTTTCGCCTGTTTTTTGTTTTAGTGAGACGGTGTGGTGGTGTGTTTTATAGAGTCTGACTTCTAATTATACTTTTTTTCTACTTTAATTATGATTTATTTTCCTTCTTATGTATTTTGAAGATAAAGCTGTAGCTAGTGTAGTGTGGTGAGTGAATTTAAAAAAAATCGTATATTGTCTTTTCAAATTATATCTCTAGAAGATTCTTCCATAATAGTAAATAATTCTCATTTTTTCTTATTTTTCAAGAGATGTTCATTATTTGACTACGGTTTTCAAATATACCCTCAATTTATACGAATTAAAGCAGAGGACAGTAGAGAACTAAAGAGGTAAAATACCTCTACCAATCAACATGACATGCTGTATTACATTTTAACCATATTTATGTGTAGATATCTTCGAATATCTTTTCAGAAAATTTCGGTTGGTTGATGATTACGTAACGTTTTTGAACTTGACTTTGACCCTTAAGATAGTGAAATATACTCACTCTGCCCTGGATGACTGCATTGCAACTGTTGCAGATTGCGGGTCCTTCTTCCTTGGTCGACTGCAACAAACACATCAACATTATCGCAATGAAATATTACCTTATTTACAAACGGACTGAGGTCATGTCTGTGTGTAAATATAGATTAGTTTACCGTACATGAGTTAAGACCTACAATCAATTTTATAATAGATATAATAATATTAATAGTGTCGAGTTCTAATTTTAAATTTAAATGATTAGGTGTTCCTAGATCACTGTAGAGGGCGTTGTTTTCATGACGAATATAACGTCATTTGTTGGTATTTGCGGTTTAAAAGTTGAAGTGAAGTTAATTGTGGTCGTGGTTCTGATTCAAATTCACTTTGTGTTATGATGAATCATAATTATTATATTATTAGTAATTAGTTAGGTATTCGATGGTCTCACTTGAGTTGTAAAGAAAGTAGGTAATTTAAATTTAAGTGAACTAGGATCGACGACAGTAACAGTAGGAGGTCGCGAAATCATTTGGCGGACACTCACTTATCTAGAGAAAAATAATAAGAATCGTTTTGATATAAACAAAATCAAAAAGTCGTCTCAGTTTTCAAGTCAATCTTTCCATAATGAGATTGCGTGAAAAGAAAAATAATCGCTATTACACTAGCGATTACGATATGTAATCACCTTTTCGAATTAATATACGCCTGAATTAAGTACGTCGTTGTTGTGTTTTTTGTCGCATAATGACATCACCCGATTTTGGTGACACGTCCACAACTTCAGTGTTGTCCTGTTTCGGTATATCCCTATTTGGACAACGCATCGGCTTGGGCTTACAAATCACACGCATCCGTTGTGTCGGGATGTTTTTGCTTAGCTTTTTAATGAGTATGATGTCAATGTATAGAAATACTATACGGTACGGTATCGGTCTATTTGTAATCGCCCAATTCTAAACATGAGACTTATCTTCAAACAAAAATCTGATTGGAATGGGTTAAGCCAACAGAGAAAAGGTTTCGGGAATTAGTCGTTTTTTCTTATGCCTAGGTTTCGTAAGGAAGTCTAGTCTGGATATACTTAAAGTTTTCTTTTAAACACAACGAAGAAATATGTGTATTCAGAAAATTATTATAATAGTCCGAAACCAAAAAAGTTAATAGTATTTTTTTTATTGCAATGTGGTCTTTTTGAGGTATTTATGTTACTTGTGCCTAAGCGTTAGCTAATTCAAGTGATCGTCATACTTAATTTACGGGTTTCTTAAATAAAATATTAAATCATAATAAGGAAATGTTGTATTTAGTCTTGGGAACTATATTGAAACCTAAATTATAACACAAAAATATTTATTTACACCTAAACAAGTATTTTCGCTCAAACAATATGCTTTTGGAAATAATAAAAATAATAATCACATAAGGATTTAATGACAATTAAGCGAAAAAAATAATTAAATATCTCTTTCACAGTCTTCAGACACAGAAAGTCCAACAACTATAATTACTATTAAACGGTAACTATGAATGACAGCTGCACTTTTTGTGTGTTAGAAAAATGTTGACGGTATGACTAATGTCCGAAATGGTTTTGACCTCTTACAGATTTGAAGCAGGATGGTGTGGGTGGAACCGTCGCTTTGACACTGTTTTATAATCTGAATTAGTTAATCAATTTGTATTTATTACTGTTGGGATTGCTAAGCGCACTAACATGTCGTAGTGTCTTCTAATTTTTGTTGGCGAGAGAAATCTGTAAGATTGAGAGAAGCTTTGGAATTGTTTGCCGTCACGGGTGTTCCCTCCTTCTTATAATCCTGGGTGCTTCCGCCGTAGTGTGAAGAGGCATCTTAGCAGGCCGGCATAATTATTGTTTATGGGACTGCTGTCTGATGCCATTCGATACCCTGCCCGGACGGCATTTGACCTTACCATCAGGTGCAGTGCAGTCATTATGTCGGGCATGTATAATGCTGTTAAACATTTCTTTCGGTACACTGCACCGAAGGAATAGGGGTGTGTCAGTGTCACAGGCCTTCCAGCTCGGCACGTTTGCGGTTATTGGCGGCCCTAACAAATTCTACGCTAGCATACCGATTAAAACCCTTTCTTTATATGCATGTTATTTTTTGAAAATGATAAATAACACTGGCAGTGGAATATTTTTATTACTGAAATCGATAACGATTGATAAACATGATAAAAAACTTGTAAATGTTGACAATTTTACGTAATCACATGTCTGCATGCATTTGCTATTAGGCAAAATACATTTATGCTATTATCACTGTAAGGGTTTCCTTGTAATCCCTAGACTAAGACCCAACTCTACCGACCTATTAGGTTAAAAAAGGAACATTTTGTCTGTCTCTTTGTTACCCTAAATCTTTCACTAAAGACGTAGCAGAGGAAATAATAGAGCAAGAAAATTGCATCGATTTGCGAAATATTGTACATTGCCAAATAAATAAATAATAAAGAAATGATCGAGTCTTGTGTCCTGGGTATCAGGTAACGGGAGATTTTCGGTCTCACAAACACGCAGACTCTACGAAAATTGTTGAATTACTACGTATTGCTATAAATTGTATGATAGCTTGCACATGATGCGCAGTAACAAACGATTTCAATAATGCCCATTCCTAGCACAAGCGTTGAGACAAACAGAACAATTCAATAGCATTTAGTCTCATAGACTTCTATTAACGTTCGGTAATTCGTAGAGCACGAACTGTGTGTCAATAATCACTGTTATTGACTGGAAAATTGTCTTATTTCCATTATAATGTATATAGACTATAAGTAACATAAGTCTAAATTAAATAAATAAATAACCCCCAACAGTCAAATATATAGTCCTGACTCCACACTAAGATCGAGTCTGGTATCGTGGGTATCAGGAACTACGAGAGTCTTTTTGGTCTCACAAACGCCCAGACCCGAAATAATTATTTGTGGGCCGCACAAACATTTCTCTCGGTGCGGGGATCGAACCCGCAGCCTCTCGTTTCACAGGCGGCGTCTAACTGCCTGCGGCAAGAAGGCTCTACACAATCTTTGTTTCGTTTGAGTTATGAGGGGGGGGGCGGGGGGGGTTTACTCTATAACCCGAAAAAATTAACCAACCGATTAACTGTGTCGATATTGTGAATCACAGAAAGTGTAGTTGCTCTATCTTGATATATTTCCAATAACAGTTTAATTCGACCCATACTAAATTTTCTTGTTTTATTTCATTTTCTAAAATCTAAATTCCTGCGAACTTCCTAATAATAGTCATGTGCAATTAAAAGCCATGTCCAAAAAAGTAAGCCTAATAACCCGTACAAATAAACTTGTCAACATTTTTTATTAATTTGCGTAATGCTTGAACGTTTTATTGCGACCCGAGTTACGAAATGCAAAAGTTAATTTTAACATTTCAGTTACATTCCGAAACAATCGTGCGATACAAACATTGCCGTTTTCCCCAACAGTACTGTAAAAACCCGATGTATTTGTAGTCTAATTTATATAAAATTCCAAATACGATAAAACTATTTTAATTAATTAATACAAGTTAATTCCTATCAATATGAAATGTGGTTTCGCATATTATTAGTATTATGACATACTGTTATGGTTTTATGTATACATACTCGTATATATTAATATATTTTGTGGTCAGATTTTTGTATACGAGGGTATGACGATTGGCGAACCTTACAAAGATATGACTCAGGCATGTGGGTCGCGTTCTAGGATCATCCGATCAATTTATTAGGATATTTTAAATGGATTTCTCCTTTCTTTGTTACACTTTGAAAATTTAATAATATACATGCAATAAAAATAATTCGAGTCTCAATAACCTATTTCGCAAATATTTGCTCTCTTGCTTTCTCGTTTAAAAATCGTTAATTCTCGACCCTGAATGCTAATTTCGTCACCTTCATAATTATTTATGGGCCTCATCGCTCATCGTCAAGTTTTGCAAATGATTGTGCTTAAAATGTCACAACTGGAGGCAATTTTCACATTTCTTACTTAATACAGAAGATGAAGTATTTATGTTAACGGCATGTACGTGGAAATATAATTGGTGTTTTATAAATACGTATTTAAATGTACGAACATTATCGAATTGATAGTGTGATTGGTGCAATAACAAAAAAGCCAGTTGTTAAACAAAAGGGGATTATGATTTGTGTGCTAATGCATACATTTTCACGATTGTTCACTGATTTAGTTTGGGTTTTGAGAGACCGAATAATCTCTCGTATTTTTAGGCATCCACGATACAAGATTTATATTTAGTGTAAAATCAGAACTATGTATTTATGGTGTAGGATTTGTTAGACACCTGGATCGGCTACTTTATCCCCAGATTGCCAGGCTGGAAGGCCAGTGACACTCAAACACCCCTTTCGGCCACCCCTACAGCTTTTCTCTTGAAATAATAACTATGTGTTTATTTATCGTCTTATACAGCGATAACATCTCTACACATAAATTGTACTTTCCCAGATTCTGATCTGGGAAAGTACAATTTATGCGTAGAGACACTAAAATTCTTCTTTGATCCATAAATCTCAAAGTCGTAGAAATGATTTGAAGTCGTCTCTTTAGAGTAGAGCTTCATTTCTCATTCAGTCTGGTCTGTCTGGTCTAGAGTTTGTGTCTGATATGCAAATGGGCTTGAATCTATTCACATTCTATTGTAAAATTGAGGTTATCTACAAATTAAAATATTCCACCTTTTCAACTCTTCCTAATCAATTATCTAATATCATTTATTGTTTATTCTATGAATATCTCAAAGAACAGTAGAGCCATCATTATTTTGCAACACTGACGTCACCGTATTATCATTCCGGTATAAACACACCTGGCTGCGAAAGGAAAGGCGATGTGTGTCAGTGTTGGACGGAAGCTATCGACTCCGAACAATGGGACGCGCGTTATGAATGCTTATGTCGATAGTTAAGTGATGGGATGTCGCGGGAGCGGGTAGCGGTCTTAGAAGCGTAGTATGTTGATAGAATTCGAAAAGATGTTTTTTAATTTGAATTTTTAATGCGATTTTCATTTTCCTTTTATCAAATATAAACAGTAGCAGTTAAAATATACATAGGACCCGAATGTGAAAATACGTGTACAACAAAAACTTTAGTGGCTGGTAATTATTTTTTAAAAATATTATGGTGTAATTGTATGCATCGTTGTTTCTTTTATTAAATATTTTACTCAAAAATATTATAAAGTATCCCAGGTGCATAATTTCCACAATTATTTAAAACTAAAATTCTCAAACAAATTACTATGAAACTACAATATACAACCCACACAAATTACGTCGCACACGCGTCCTCTAATAACTTGCGTCTCATTTCGGGATGTAGGGCGCGCCGTCGCAAGGTCAAGGCGACGGGCGATTTAATTGTTCTTAGTATATTAAGGAGCGGGGGCTAAAAATGTACGCGGCCCTTCTTGTTCCATTTACGACTGTTCTATATTGGAAGGAGAATGAATGTGTTAGGTGACCTTGTGGATTATTTTTTATTTCATTTTTTGTTATGTTATATAGTACCCCAGTGTACTGCAAATATTGCAAGGTCATGAGATCTGTCTGTAATATCTTAGATAGGTATTTCTTCTTCTGCACATGTAATGTATTGATTGTTATTTCCTAATCGAATGCTGTCAAGCATATTATTTTATTTCCAGGATAAAACTGGTTCTGATTCGAATTTAAAATATGTGAATTGTCAATTTAAAACACTGGTGTGATAACCTATATGCTTTAGAGCCCATCTGGCTTGAAATTGCTTTGAACCGTGAATTATGGAAAAAAGGGAGACTTTTGCCCAGCAGTGGGATGATAAAGGTTAAAGAAATGACGATGGTATGTACATATTAAGATGAATGAAAACGTATTGTTCGTAATTACTAGGTACTAGTACCTACTCTTGCTTATATGATAACGCGGACCGAACAGACCTACATTGAAGAGCGTTTTCAAACCAAGGCTCAAATCGCTAATTCATTTTTAATATGACCTCTACCTAATGTCAGTCTTCATTAAAGATTTGGAGTAATGCGAACGACCTTAATTGTTTTAATTTAAGTGTTTAAGCAGTTGTAACGTTATATTTTTTGCAAGGACCATTAAGATTATTTATCAAAGCACTTATCTATATTGTACTCTTATGCATTAGTGTGAGAACAATGTTAGTAAATATAAATATTGTCTAATCTATACAAGGTTTATGGAAATAAGGTACTTGTTGATAAATATGGCAATGTTGGATTTGGATACCGTATTTAATATTCCATCGGAATACCTCGGATCATAGAGCGAATTCTTAATAGCTATGATAGCATCTCAAATACGAATATTATTTAACATGACCAACTTCATAATTTAGAGATGTAGAGAAAGTTTCAATTAGAAAATATAAAATTATTTCTGTAATGCGATGTAAAATTAAATTCTCCAATCGACGTATGCAGAAGCATGCCCACATAACTGTTTTTACTGTAAATAGATAATTATTTAAGGCCCCAGTAGGATACACTCTAGACTTTACATGACTTATAACCAGGACCAGTGTTGCGACTACTATGCTATTAAAAACCACGGAATAGTAAGGCGTGGCCCGAGGTTACTTAGCATACGGCGCGGCCGGCATATTCCATTAATATCGGCTGATATTAATGCTCTTATCGCTGTGTGGCCACTTCCATTGATTACATCGTTTTTATATTATTTCGCGTATTATGGTTCGCGTTTGTGTTTGCCCGAATACTTATACTTATTTTGGTAGATGAAAATGCTTTGGATTGATGTTTCGTATTCATTTACAGTAGCTGAAGACAAGGGTGAGAGAATAGGTACACTCTTTGGGTGATCGCATCATTGGCCCTAGTACAGAAATGCTCAAACATTTTGGCTTCGTAGACCTCTTGGTACCTTTTGGATCTGTATACGCCCCTTACTTTGATTTTTTGTAAATACTGTAACTTCAAATATGTTTTTGACAATTATGGGTAATTTTATCCGGATATGCGCAGGCAAATCCAAAATGCGTCACCTATCCCTACGAAGGGTTTCAATAGTACCCACGTGTAGTATCTATTCCGTCGGATGCAAGTGCCTATCTAATGTCGAGATGCGATCGACCTTCGTCGGGACTCGGCAGCTAAACGCGCGCGGTGGGAATCTCGCAATCGGCGGTAATGGGCGTCCGAAATAGCCCATGCGTGGGACGCATTGTAATCCCGGCCTCGGGTGTCCAGAATTAATCTTGATGTAGTGGTGGGAATTTATCGATAGTGGGGCAGGTAAAGACTGGTAAATATGTGGTAATAGTATCGAACAGGTAATAAATGGTGTTATTTCGCGATACTTTGGATGGATAGAGTGATATGGGTAGGCATTTGATACTTGTAATATCAGTGAATTAAGAATACCTATATGCAGTTAGTAGATTATTTGTTTCAAATACTGGTGGTAGGTCTCTCATATGTGAGAGGCCATCTGGGTGGGTACCACCGCAGTGTCTATTTCTCCCGTCAAACAGCAGTGTAAACGCACTGTTGTGTTTCGGGCTGAAGGGCATTATAGCCAGAGTAACTACTGGACATATTGAGACTTAACATCTTATGTCTCAGGATGGCGAGCGCAATGGAATGCCAAGAATTGCTTTGTAATTCAAGGTGTTGTTTGGTTTTGCTACTGTTCATGAGCGGTCGTATCGCTTACCATCAGGCGAACGGCATGCTCGTCTCGCCATTCATAGCAATAAAAAAAATATATATATATCTAGTTAGGCATTACGGTATTTATGATTTTTTATATTTGATGAAAATTATTGATTTATTTCGCATCCATTGCTTTTCTTTATATACCGAGTATATCAAGACTGCTACTGAAAACGAAGCCGGGTAGTAGTTTTAGTGACTACAAACACAATGCAACTAAAAATTTCACAAAGAAATGAGACATTTTTTATGAATTTTTAAATATCATTATTTTTGGGTGGTAAATCCATAGTTTTTGCTAAAATAATAAGTTTAACCCTTTTATACCTTAGAGTTTTTATAAATAAAAGGTTGTACACTATTATTTTCCAATTATTATCCAAATACGACCATAGGAAAAAAATAACAAAAAATAAATCTTTGCTTTTTTTTGCAATATTTTCTGTTGCATTGTGTCTGAAGTCGCTTAAACTACCACCCGGCTTCGTTTTCGGTAGCAGTCTTGATATACCCTGTATGATGTTTACCAAGACATCAACTCGAAAGGACATTGGTAAAATCGTTGTTAATGCAATTCTTAAGCGTCTATAAATTCCATGTATAAAAATATTAATAATTAATTTTCTAAGTAATTTTGGTGCCTAGCTCACGGCGAACCTAAGCCTGAATTACGAAAACACATTTTTCGTACAACTCTATTGATATTTGCTTTAATTTTATTGGAGAGGCGTTATGTCGTTTCAATGTTGCCATTTTTAAAATATATGCTTGACTGGCTTTCTTGCATTATCTTTCTCAGATAATTAATGTAAAAAAATAATGCAGAGAAGTGAAAACAGCAAAATAATCACTGATTAATTAATTAAGGAATAACAATTTGCTTCTGTCGCTCGAAAGCGCTATTGTGCAAATAATAACGTATAGTTGTCCCCTCTCTCCTTTTTATTTGATTGCACATGATATTACTATTAGATTAATAAAATAAATAAGTACTCGATGTTTAATTAATTAATTAAGGAATAACAATTTGCTTCTGTCGCTCGAAAGCGCTATTGTGCAAATAATAACGTATAGTTGTCCCCTCTCTCCTTTTTATTTGATTGCACATGATATTACTATTAGATTAATAAAATAAATAAGTACTCGATGTTTAAATTGCGTGTAAAATATATTTTTTTACTTTTATTTGTCGGTCATAACATTGCCTCACGCCAATATAAATGGAACAAAATAACAATAATTACCCACAGAGTTTGACAAGATATAAAATCTGTAAAACTTTAAAGTAGAATATCTTTTATCCTAGGCTTGCTACAATAGTAAATCTTAAGAAATAATTGTTAAGGAATTCGAAATCTATATTTTAAAATATTTTTCATCTTAATACACACAAAAAAATCACAACAAAAAATGTATGGACGATTATCATTGTTCTTTAATTGGGTGACGTAGGCGGGATATAAGAGTCCGATAATCCCTTGTATAACATTCAATTATTTATCACAATACTTATACTCTATTATTATTAAAATAAAAATAGAATACTCTGAAGCCAATGACCTTTTTATTTTTTTACAGTCGTAACATTGGCACATCCCTAGCAAATTGATTATACAAATGTCACCGCACGGCACTATTGTGGACGGAAAAATACTCTATTTATTGAAAAAAACAAGTTATTTATTCTATCTCTAGATTTTCACATTGCTCTCACTTTTCATCAATGTGTCCAATTGAAACTCTCTGAATTATTTTATTTACTCCTTTTATTTTTTGTATTCTGACCTATGAGAAAGGAGGTTCTACTTTGGAGCAAATATTTTTTTTATTGCAATGAGTGGCGAGACGAGCATGCCGTTCGCCTAATGGTAAGCGATACGACCACTCATAAACAGTAGCAAAACCAAACAACACCTTGAATTACAAAGCAATTCTTGGCATTCCACTGCGCTCGCCATCCTGAGACATAAGATGTTAAGTCTCAATATGTCCAGTAGTGACTCTGGCTACAATGCCCTTCAATCCAATATTTAATAAACAGCCTTCGTGGTTTTCATTCATGATATGTTTTTGGGATTAAGCCAAGGAACTTACCGAGGTTAGTTTGAACACATTGAAGTGTTATGTACAAGTTGTTACATGTGTGGTATTTGTTTCCTCTTTTGTATCTCTTCGGAATGTTTGTGAATGTAAAAGGAAAAGGAAGACTACATTAGTAATTAATTAGTCAGGTCAGCATTATGACCTTAAGTAATGATAAATTATTTATTGTTTCATTGATGTCTGCAATTACACGTGATTCTACAGTCTCTATACAGACCCAAACAATTATCTATAAACCATACAAATATAATTCTCAAGAAATTGATCAAAGATCATTCATCTCATTTTTAACCAGTGTTTAGCCAATTTTGGGTTCCAATCCTGGTTGCACCTCTGCTTTCCCCTTCTGGGAAAAAGACGTGAGTTTCTCTATGTATGTATGTTTAGTCAATTGTTTACGATTGCCATCATATGCGCTTTTGAATTTTTAGTAATTAGCAATTCTGAAGAAAATTATTTATTTTCATCT
This sequence comes from Hyles lineata, assembly GCA_030180105.1. NCBI lineage: Eukaryota > Metazoa > Arthropoda > Insecta > Lepidoptera > Sphingidae > Hyles > Hyles lineata. The sequence goes on from JARJEE010000030.1 coordinate 1,000,074, forward strand.
AAATCTCAGCCCCGTATAAAATGTGCAAATAGTAAGGCCGGTGCGTATTCGGTAACTCGATCTAGTTTACACGCACCAGCGACCGCAGGACCTAATGAGAACCGTCGGTCCACAGTATCCTATTTCCATGTTCCCACAACATTAGTCAGATTAATGCTGAAATAATCTCATAGATACTTCGTACTTCAATCAGTTATGGAGCAGTGGGAACGGAAAGCTAAAGAGAATATTTCAGACAGAATAATTAGAAACAACTAGACGTTTCATCTAAACGGTGATAAAAAATATTATCTTCATTTTTGTTAAACTTTCTGTCATAATACAAACAAGCATTTACAAAATCGTTACTGAAATTAGTCGAGTGACGACTAATGTCAGTAACGTTCCACTAGAGATGTACTGGAGCGCGCGCACCACTTACGTCGGAACACTACGCGCTTTCCGCCCTGTCCATACATTCATGTCAATGAACTTGACCTTAAATATTTAACAAAAGACCTCATCTGATTTTGCGGGAATTTTTGTACATACTAAAGTTCATCTAAGTTTTTAAAGACTACCAGTGTAAGTACAGGACTACGTAGAGCCCTCCTTAGACACTTTTTCCTTATTAGTAATCCTGCGTAATAGGCAGTGGAATGAAGGAAAAACACATTAAACTCAGCACGCCGGATTCCCCAGTAATTTAGTGGTTTCCTATAACCAATTATTTTTTTGGACAATTTCATTGTGCGTATTCTAAGTAATCATTATTTGCGGTCATTTTTTGCGTAGCGAAGTACTGTTAACGTAATCGCTGGATTAGAGCGATACACTCATTACTCACAGAAAATATCTCACAGCACATTATTATTTATTATTTTGCTGTTAAGTGTGAATTAGATGTTTTATGGGACCTTTCGGTGCACCCAGATTGAGATCCGAAACAAATTATCTCGTTAAGCATATTTGTCTGAGCGTGAAGACCAAAATCGCGGACTTAATTCCTAGCGAATTCAACCACAGTGACTTCGAGTATTCAACCTAGATGTCATAAAATAAGGCCTACAGACAATCATATTACATTAAATTCATATTTTTCTCATAACACCCTAGTATTAGAAAACACGTAATCCCCATATATCACAAACGAATGTTTACAATAAGTAAATTTAAAAACGGACATCTTCCAGGTATATTTCTGAGTAATCTTAAAATACCGTGCAGTAACAGCTGATTGGAAGCGCGAGCAGGCGTTAGTCACATATTCACACGACACTAGCCGATGTACTGCCACGTTGAACGGGAATAATTCCATTGTATAAATAATTGGGGCAATGGACGTATTGTTGAGTGGTTTTACAAAGAGGTGCAGCGCCCACACGCGTCTTTACAACAAGACTTTTGTTGGTATAGAAATTGTATCGAGGCCTGAGGCGACCTGGATCTCTTTGAGATCCTGATTTGTCGAAACTAAAATATTTTGATAGGTCGAAATTCAGCACAGTTAGTAGCCAAAAATCTTCGAACGTTATCTTCAACAAAAATTTTGCAATCGTTTATTTTAGAATTCAAAAGTAAATCCATATTAAGCTTCGAACAGATTTGTCCAAAATTTTATCTATAGTTCTTCAAAATCCGAAATCACCGAAATACCGAAAGTAGTCACTTGGTCACTTTACGAAGTCAAGATATTTAACTCTATCACCCACTAGATCACTACCACTGTATATTATATTGCTAGAAAAGTGCAGATATTTACCCAAAGGGTTGAAATATAATGTATCAACACTGTTGCGCTAGTGATCATACCACCTGCCAATTTAGTATGCAAACGTACCGCGTGATGTTGCCAACTGGACCGAAATGATAAATAATACTAGGGTTGCCGGTCGAACGCAGGATGTTAAAATATCCTTGCAATTTTCTCAGGAGACTTTCATTGTAACCATCGATTGACTATGACGATTGGGGCGGCTAAGCATTCCGCTCTACGTGAACAAAGGACTCTTAATTGCATAGCTTACAAATATATTATGGTTTTTTAGATTTATGCGAATGTTACTCATTGAAATAAAACAAATTTTTACGGATTTTGTCGAGAATTTGGTTTAATTTTCACATTTTTTTGTCCACCCCGTGACCACGAAAATTGCAAAGTAGTCGAAACTTCGGGAAGTTGAAAAATGTGAAAATCAAAACACATTTGCAATAATATCTGTAAAAAATAGTTTTATTACAATTAATATATTTCAAGTATGGGTTATTTTGAATACACTCAAGTAACCAGGGATATTGGTTTACTAGAACGTTTAACAAAGAGATGAGTACGTAACAGCACATGTTTATCGTCCCTACAAGTAGTACAATTAGCGGCATGGTGTGATTCGTACGTAACCAGTACAAAACATAACATAGAAAGTATTTGAAGGCTTCGTATTTGAGTGAAGATGATTTACGATCATTTCTATTCTATACGTACATACATACATACATAAACTCACGCCTTTTTCCCAGATGGGGTAGGCAGAGGTGCCAGGGCACCCACATTTCACCTAGTATGTTGCGTCCCACAATGTGATAGGTGGCGAACCTATCGCCATATCGGGCACAAATTCCTGACTCTGGGCTGATAATGAATAGAAAAATCCAATATCACTTTGCCCAACCCGGGATTCGAACCCGAGACCTCAGCTTTGTAAGCGTACCGTAGTACAACTACGCCACCGAGGCATTTCTGTTCTAGTTGTTAGAATATGGTGAGTGATGCTACTTGCCAAAAATGAAAAATATTATGCAGTAAACAATCATCAATTATAACTTGCTAAAGAGTATTTAAATAGAAAATATTCACACTGAACTAAGTTGACATACTATTCTTAAAAATATAATGGCTTGAGTGAACTCTCAAAAATCGTTGCCCATGCGACGAAACGAACTTTGGTAATCTGTTTTTTTACACGCTTTATATTAGCTTCACTTGTATGTTTGTTTGTATGTTTTTTTACTTACAAGTCTAAAGACTTGATGAGATAAATCTCATCAATGAATTGTTGTTGTAATCAAAATAATAAAAAATCATAAATTATCAACCCTGCAACAATCGTAAGAATTAAGTAACTCTTCTGGAGTAAATGAGTGGGCAGTCATCGTGTATCAAAAAGACAGTATTTTTGCACCCGCCGTGACCGCATCGCGCAAGAAATATAATGTAGTTGTAACTGACTCATAACTCTAATATTGTGATCTTTGTAAAGAAGTCTTGGCTAGTTTTTTGATTGCTGTGATTTATGCATGTGACTGTACTGCTGGAGCGAGAAGCGTTTGAATTTAAAGCAAATCGTTTATTTGCACAATATTCTCTTCTGTCGGACAATCACTTACATCAGCTTGGAGTCATAGAAATTACTATACATCTGCATCGTGAATATTATTTGGTTCATTATTAATTTGTAACTGATCAACCTGACCCTTTCCAGTGTTAAGACTTACACCACTAGCTAGTGTATTGGTCAAATACCGGTCAATATATCAGTATTAATGATTGTGAGAACACTGGTGGGTTTTGGATGCCTTCTTATAAATCCTTGTTTGTATTACGATTGTGGGTCTAACAAGTATTAAATGGATAACAGTTATGTCGGTGAGAAGCCACGTGCCCACAATAGAGTAAACAATAACATTGCCTCTCGTAAAGTTGTGGCACTACAGCTATCAGTGAATATGATTTATCGGCTTTACCGCTGATTGCACGACACGGTAAATTACTAATTACTGGTGTTGGATTTGCGCAGATTATTCTTTCTAATGTCAAGGATTGTTGACATTGTAATTTTTTTACGCGTGGAGGAGCAAGCCTCTGCCTAGCAAGATCTCTTTTTAATAGGATGTTTGTTGATTGATTACTAATCTCGATCCTTTCTACCTTGCTACCCTATGTAGTTTTAAACCTTAATCAGAATTTCCCTAGTTTAACTAATTTTATTTCAACAGTAGACAGTCAAACAAGTAGGTCATTTGGCGATGAGTGATCACCACTACAACATTAGAAGTATTGAAGATACGTTGTCATACTTTAAAGATTGTTCACCTTGCAGTATTTTCATTGACAACTTGATACGCAAAGCTATTAACGCCAGCATTCTGTGAGACAGTGATATCATCCCAACTAAAACGGTTCACTTAAACTGTAATAACTGCTACAGTTACTACTGGTATGTCATCTTGTATACTACTAGTGACACTCCCAGCTAATTGGATGCCTCTATTTCAGTTCCTAACAAGGGCATGACCGGCATTTTGTCTTTCTTGAAATAACCATTGAATCACGCACCGCATGTGCAAGTTTTGTTTTCCTTAAGCACTATGATTTGGTATATATTTAGCTCGTTTACTCGGCAAATTGCTGCGTTTGTCCCGTTGTGTTTTGACAACATTGTCGGATGAAGTGTGATGTGTTACTTTAACGTTTGAACATTTATCTTGTGTATTTATTTTCATTTTAATATTGTCAGACGTGAGGACGGTCGTAAAATGGACGATCTAAAGGTTTGTTTCAATGTCGAGACAGCTTGTTGCTGTTGCGTATTTGCTATTTTTGAACGTTTACCTTTCCCCTTATGATGTTATGGTACAGATCATTGGCATCAAAACGGGGCTGGGGAAGAGGGTTCTTGTATAGACATTTTGAGTTACTTTTACGACTTGATTTAAAATAATTGCTCTAGATGATGTCAATATATTACGTCTTATTATGATTCGTAGAAGACCAACGCGGAAAGCCAATACCTAGACAATCGTAAAAGAGACCCGTGACAGAGGAGGAATTGACCTCATTAAATTAAATAAGAATGAATAAGACGTTTCACAAACAGAGCTACAAATCCCCATTGGTCCAAAAATATAAGTAAAAGATAACCTTGTGAATTTTTAGTTGAATCTTTTATGTCATAACATAACACACCTTTGCCAAAATTTACGATCGCTAAATGTTAATGTAGAGTTGCAAAATTTATAGTAGCGCCCGTGGAGATCTGAAAATAATTGTTTTTGAAATGTAGTCCGCGTGTCATGATTGTCAACCTACATACGAATGTTCTAATTTCGCATCTCAAAACGTATTATTTATCTGGAACGATGAATTTGTAGAGTTTTCGTAGGCCTAAGCCGCTGTTTATTATTGGGATGAGGAAAATTGTACAAAATGTTTTGTATTGAAAATAGGCTGTGTAATAAAAAAAATATTTATAACCCGCTATAGAAGTGTACTATGCATGTGAGATCCGTTCGGATTCTTTAAATTTAATTCTTCTATTTTCTTTGTGCCCCTCTATTCAAACTTCTCATGCAAATGGGCCAATGTTTAATGAATGTGTTTTTGTTCATTAAATCATTGACTTTCCTCTTTCTTAATTGCCATTCATTCTCAATTGCCTTCAATCCCTCCTGTAAAATCTGATCTCATTTCAACACTCCACAATAAGGGTTTTTGAACTCCCCCAAAACACTCAGACATTGAGCAAATATTAGCAGACCACGTAAACATTTGACATTAAGGTCATCGACGGGCGACAAACGACACTAGCTTTTGCCCTCTAGAAAAGTAATAAAGAGTTTGTTAAAGCGAAATCTTCAGCTTTCCACCCCCTATCAATCGTTGGAATGTTTTGGTTGTTACTTGAACATATTACTTAGAAGTAATTATTGAATAGTTTCAGTCGAAACAATGGAGTAAAATTCTCATGACAGTTTATAAATAACAAATATAATGGGCAAAAAATAAAATTATTTGTAAAACTTAAACGGTCGTTGACTGACGTGAGGAGTGCCAATTTCTATCAAATGTGAATCTTGAGACCTTTGATTCAATTCTTTCCTAGTAAAATCACACTTTATACAGCATTTATTTGTATCTTTTCGTATTGTTATGAGATTAGTTGATATAAAGTATAATTGGAAGAGAGATATAAGGTGTAATTGTAAGAAATAAGTTTGCACATACTTTTACGTACAGGCAGGCAGAATGCTGTCAGCATTCACAAAAAGGGTGTTTTCAAAATTGCTAGTTGATTAAAAAGCGCGCTGTAGAAGGAAAGGCCACAGATATGACTCCGCATGTTTGAGGGATACAATCAATAAATATATTTGCTTATAGTGTGAATGTTATCGGACCAAAGAGCCTGTCATAGTTTCCAATCCACGATCGTCATCTTATTCATTCGGTGAGAACTGTGTGGGTTTGTTGGGATTTTTTTTTCTAAAGCTCAAATCCGGTTGCTAGATTACGATTACCAATACATTTGAAATTCCGTATTGTACAGAGGTTGATGGCGACAGAGCACGTGCATTCTATTTGCGCGGTATGCCGATGCTCCGGCGCGTAAACACGGCTATTCGCGAACGAGACTATTTCCGACTTTATTGTTACAAAATTCTATGTATGTTTATCGTGGTGACCTTCGATTCTTGTGCGTTTGTCTCACTGTAGCTTCTTAGATCAACTTTTATGGATTTCTAAGGGTTAGGTAAAGTTTGATTGATATCTAAGATTATTTGTGGTGGATTTTTATAATCGCTAAAAAAGATGGATATTATTGGAAGAATTATTCCTACCTAGAGTTACCAGTAGCAATGCCGCTGCTAGCACTTTTTAAAATTAGTAAATGTACTCAAATATGCACATCACACATGAGGCCACACAAATAATAAAGGAAAACAACTAACAATAAGTGATCAAAGACATTTTTCACGACGCGGGCATCAAATCTACGTTTATTATATTTCACGACCAACTTACGTCAATTTCCGAGAATGGACTATCTACAGGATAGCATCATAAAATGGAACCCAATCCTGTGTCAACAAGTATTACTACTCAAAGTAATGAAAATATCAACAATATCAAAACAGGTCCGTAGCTTAAACGACGACAGTATTTAACTCTTAATAAAGCGATTATTAGATATTCATAATAATGTTTGCGCGCACAATTAGCAACACATTTCAGTTGCATCGGAGGGTCCCGGGACGGACCGGTTGTATGGACCGGTTCCTGTTTCGGGGACAAACTTTCCTTTAAGGACAGGTGTTTGTGCTTCTTATTTTGTTTCAAATTGAAATTGATTCGATCGGGAGGGCGAACAAAGGACTCGCGAACTTGACGGAGCTAAGGTTGTTGATGCCAAAAGGTCTTAAGGGGCCATTCAAGTATTACGTAAGCAGATTTATTACAATTATATACCTCCCCACCCCCCTTGTCAGCAAAAGTAAGCAAAGCTCTTACCCCCTCCCCCATGCTTACGTAAACATTTTTGAATTAATATACTTAAATTTTTTTAATGATTCCAGAAGAAGTTATAATTCTAAAAATAAAATATTTTGTTTTTGTTGCATTGTTTCTTTTACTCACTAAAACTACCACCCGGCGTCGTTTTCGGTGGCAGTCTTGATATACCCTGTATATAACATATATCTTATATTTTCTAACTTTCTTTTCTGGGCAACTGCATTTTGAATCTTCCTGTTAAGATTGTTTTGATGACGTAATCATCATCTAGACCCCCCTACCCCCCATGTCATCCAAAATAAGCAAAGCAAAGACCCCCCCGCCCCCCTATGGTGCTTACGTAATACTTGAACGGCCCCTAACTTCCTTTACACACTGAGATTCGACGACATATTCCTTGTTTTTCCAATGATGTAATTAGTAATGGGTTCTTTGTTTTGAACTAATTTTGGGTATAGACACGTTACCGGCTTCAATAGCCAAGTGCATGGGGGTGAAACTCCCTTATAATTTATTCCTATGGTACTAGTTAGAGCCATCTTACGTTAGGGTGAAACAAACCAGATGATTTATTTTTTAAAGTATTAATAGATGGCGCTTTGAGTGCCAAAAAAATAATAAAACTAAAAATAATAATAACTACTGTTAGTTTAAAATAATTAATTGACTTATTAAACAATATTCTTATTTTTAATTTATTAATATAAAAATAGTATTAGTTACTTTACATTTTGAAATTCATACCGCCTCTTCACAATTTGTGTCATAAATTGACAGTTACACAATTTTCTCGAAAACTTTCGTGTGCGTGTTACTCCGATTCAATTATTATAATTTTACGATTTTGGCTTTTAACTGGACTTGTTTCATATCTTCTGCGTTTGACCTCGGCTTCCTATTGGTGGATTTTGATACTTGCTTCTCGATTTAGTTTTATTTGACTTGCATATTTCTACAATAACAATGTCACCTAGGAGGTGTCTGGAAATGCTACTTTGGATGCATTATTTAATTTTTTTCCAATTGTGAGATTGGGACAGAATACGATGAACTGACGTCGCGGCGTGGTGGCGCCAAATTGCCATGACCCCATCATTCTTTATAAATTATTGGAAATTATAAAGGCACAATTGCACCATCTGGCGGATTTTATTTAAAATAAAATATTTCCAGCGACATCTCGTACACAGCTGAGTAAATTTTTGTTCCTCAAATATATTGTTAGTTGCTCATCTATGTCCTATATAGTGTATTATCTATGGCCAAGTGACCATAAACTTCGAATGCCAAAAATGACCATAAACTTCGAATGTCGAATGCCAAACTGAGGAATTTGTTTGTGTGATCAAAAATGTTTGTTGATTTTTTAATATTTTGAGATTTTTTTTGTAGTTATTGGCCATTATGTCATAGTTTTACACACGACGCGAGTAAATTATGATAATGAAGGTTCGCACTATGTGTGTGCCTTCTGGTGTGTTTATTAGCCTAGCACGATGGGATTACCCATGGCAAATATTTCGGAATCGTAAACAAAACACCCATATTTGTAGGGAGTCTTCGTTACAATGGAAAATATCTTTGATGGTTTTGTTAAAGATTATTACGAATTTTATTTTACAGAATTATTATTTCAATTAAGTAGTCTTTCAGTAATTTAATTTTGTAAACGAATTAAAACTTAATATAATAATTATATTACACCTTGATTGCCGGTTCACATGATTGGCATTTTTTTTTTATTGCTATGAATGGCGAGACGAGCATGCCGTTCGCCTGATGGTAAGCGATACTACCGCTCATGAACAGTAGCAAAACCAAACAACACCTTGAATTACAAAGCAATGCTTGGCATTCCACTGCGCTCGCCACCCTGAGACATAAGATGTTAAGACTCAATATGTCCAGTAGTTACTCTGGCTACAATGCCCTTCAACCCGAAACACAACAGTGCGTTTACACTGCTGTTCGACGGGAGAAATAGAAACCGCGGTGGTACCCTCCCAGATGGCCTCTCACATATGAGAGACCTACCACCAGTATTGACATTGACAGTTGACATTTTAAAATAATAGTAAAATCTAAATAGGTATTCATTCAAATGAAGATTTATTTTAGATTCTTCAAAGTCAAGTTTGATGTACAATCCATTAGTATCGATAAAATTATTACATTCAAACGATAAGAAATAATCATGTGTTTCCTGCCCGATTGTTTTTATCTTATCCAACAAAAAATGTATAAAAACAAAACATATACTCGTATGTATGTCCGTGTTGCCGTGAACTTGAACTGCAATAAACCTGAGTGTTGAGGTGTGGTCCCGAGTTTGATTCCCTGGGAGGTTACTCTATTCTCTAACAAGAAGTTCGACGATAAAAGTCTTCTTCTTCTAAATAACAATACTATTCTCTATGAAACTTATCATTCTCTCCGAACTTAGACTTAGGTTACGACGTACAATATAGGATTTGAACATTTAAAAAGTATTTAGGCATATTCGTACAGTTTTACGTACGACATTCGAACATTAGCCATCATGTTGGAGTATAGATAAACGTCTCAGATTGTAATTTATGATTTTATATTCAGGACCAAAAGTCGTACAACAATGAAGAGTTCATAAGTGCGTTACCGGATTTTACGGATAATCAGGGAAAGTCAAAAGGAATTGTAGAAGAGAGAGTTAAAAGAAAAAGTATTGCACGATTGCTGTCATTCCAACTTTGTTCCAAAGAAATTAGGAAACAATGACATTTTTCCATTAATTTACTTTTTTAAACTATTACACACCTTGTTACGATTCTACAGAGTAATTGACAATGTCCTATATGGTATCATTGAAATAGTCATTAAAACCCAGATTGAAAAGGTTATATGGAGAAATATGCGCGATACATGTCGCTCATATCAATACCAAACATTTCTTATCGATAAGAAAGGCGTGGCGAATATAAAAATATGACGCATGGAAAAAAGTGTATTTTGACCTTGGATTTTGTATAATTCGTGAGATAAATGCAAAAAATATAAAATGTATAATTTACTTCGTTTTATTCCAGTTCTAATAATAGGTATTACCAATTAATATTTGCCAACCCGCACTAGGCCAGCGTGGTGGACTATATGGCCTAACCACTCTCAATCATACTGTCGATTGTAGAGTAGGCCCGTGCCCTGCAGTGGGACGTATATGGGCTGATACAGAATTAATATTTGCTTAAAGCATAGTTTTTGATACTAAAGCCTGGACAGGCTGCTAAATGTTAAGAACCAAAATGTAATGCCTTAAATGTGAGAAAAATGGTTTAAGATTAGTTACATCACTCTTTAAAGTGATTATTATTACCTTATTATAAGTATTTCTTTATGGCCTAACCACTCTCAATGGTACTCTCTATTATAGAGTAGGCCCGTGCCCTGCAGTGGAACGTATATGGGCTGATACAGAAGTACTTCTAAGATACGTCTACATATTCTAACTTTAAGAAAACACATGTAATTTCTCATTTAAGTGAATTTTTAATTCTTTTGAGAAATCAATCTTAAACCGTCATCTATATTATGTAGTTCGACAGGCCAACCAATAAGGTCCTTATGTAAACAGACTTTAATTAAAAGTATACAATTAATTAAGCATTTACATAGCTTGAGTGATGGTTAGGTCACATATAATTAAAACAATGTTTAATTGGACTCCGAAGAAGGCGGTTGAGACAGGTCCACGCAAAAACTATAACTGGTTGATAAATATGCAATGTCTGGGTACAAGTTTTTGAGATTTGGTGTTTTGAGTGTTTGAAAATACGGGTGTAAAACGAGTTTAAGGGTTCATTTTCTGTATCGAAACGAACTTCTGTCTGCTTCAAATTGATTCGGATCGGATTGGTCAAGTTAGTTTTTTATTGATTATCAGAATTTTCTGGCCAAATTATTTAGAGAATTGTATTAAGTGATTGTTTTTTACATTGATTATGAATAATCCACTCTCAAACCTGGGGTCGCGAGTTCAAATCCAAGGCGCAGGCCAAAGAATGCGAAGATACGTATGCATTTTTTGTTTTATAGTTTGCTTTAACGGCGAAGGTAAACATCGGAATGGAACCACTACACCGGGTAATTCTCGAAGAAAGCTTCCAAAGTATATACAGTCTACTAATAGACCTTTTTGGGAAAGGGTTGATGTCAAACAGAAAGCCCGACATGAAATTATAAACTTACTAATTCTGTAAGTAGCTGAAAACTCGAATTTAACCAATTTCATGTACCTAAGTGGGGGATAAGAACAGAAGAAGATAGCATTGTAATGATTCTAAAAAGAATAACAAAAATATCGTTCAATTATCTCGAGAAAACATAAACAAACACAAACGATGTACACTAATGTTTTACGTGACATAAAAACAGAATAAAAACGCGTTAGAAATCTCGAATTACAGATTCTAATCTTAGATTCAGAACAATTTTACTCCAGGAGACGCGAATCGAGAATAACTTCAAAACACTATATTTCAATGGCTATTTTCAGTTGCAGTAATTAGTATGATAATTTAAAATGATATGTCTTTAAGCTATTTATTGATATTTTAAAGGAAAACCGACAGTATTCGAAAATAAATTTGTCGCGGTAACATAATTTTGTGGTAAGTCAAACTCAATTGTTTACTACATTAACACATAATAAATTATGTATTATAAAATTAATTAGTACGTCTAAAATTTTGCCAATTTATAATTAACATAGAAAAATCTGATCACATACAATTAAAATAAAAACTTAAAACATAATAGCCTTCGTTAAAAGTTACGTAATTTATAAATTCATGCCCAATTTTTATTATTTTTAAAATTCGAATGCAACAAGTCGTTCGAAATACAAAAAAGGTATCGCGCGCTTTTTGTATATTTTTTGTCTTATTATTATTTAACCATGAAGGTCGAATATCCTTAGCACAAGTAAAAAAAGTTTGTAAACACTCACCATTATTGCGGTTGGTTACCGTTGGTAGCAATGGTGCACGTGCGTCGTGTGAGACGGTTTAGCTTTGACTGGCGGTATGTTGTGTGCGCGGTGGGCACGAAGCGTTATCGGCGGTGACGTCACCTCACGGGGATGACACGCCGGTAGGATGACGAAGGTCACTCGTACGCCACAGACGGGAGTTTGGGAGTAATCCTTGTGATGCGTTTTGTGCGAATTGCTTCTAGATTATGTGATGCTGGTGTATGGTTTTAAACTTGTTATAGTTATAGTAGGCTGGAGGTTTGTATTCATAGGGTTTTTTTCTATTTACTAGTTTTATTGTAGTATATAATCATATCTATGTGTAATATTTATATTGCGACTTAATAACCTTAAAGAATCTTCTTGACCAAAATCCGATGGTTAAGCGTTTTTTCGATATTACTCTTTGCCACTGTTATAATGAATACACAAAATAAAATATCCCGATTATTAGAGACTAAAAGATATTTTCTAGTACCTACCAGAACATTTGATATTAGTTTCGGTCCTCGGATTGAACCCGTGTCCCTTCATTTCAGAACAAGGTTTTTGTGTACTGCGAATTTATTACACATGCTCTGAGTCTCTAGGTACATAATCCAGTAATATATTTTGTCTTATGAACGGAATATTTAAAGTAAATTATAAAAGTTGATGTAGACTCCTTCCAATGGCTATAGTAAAGTTTAAGAGACTTTCACGGACTTGTTGGTGATGATGATGCCTGTTTCAGGCATCGAACCAGGGTTCTCCCGGCTACGATGTCACCAGACTGTTGAGACAACTTTGCAGCGGGGATGGTATTGTGTGAGTATAAAACGTTCCTTTTCGATTAATGAAGTTATACAAGATATATGCTAGACAGATATTACGTGACAGTAAGCAAAGTACCATTAGTACTTTGGTTGCCGTCAAGTGACAAAGATTATGGTCTGTTCTCGTCCTGAGATATCCGATAGTATTCCGTTTAGAAGCCCGGTGATGGTGGCATGCCTCTTTGGTCCCTTTCATGGATATTCCAATATCTCATTATTTTTTTATTTTTTTTTAAATAACACCCAACAGTCACATACATAGTCCTGACCCCACACTAAGATCGAGTCTTGTGTCGTGGGTATCAGGAACTACCAGAGACTTTTCGGTCTCACAAACACCCAGACCCGGAAGAAATATTTGTGGGCCACACAAACATTTCTCTCGGTGCGGGGATCGAACCCGCGGCCTCTCGTTTCACAGGCGGCGTCTAACCAACTGTGCCACGGAGGCTGTCAAAATAATATTTAGTTAGAGACTTACTTGGTAATTTAAATAATGATACTACTCGACTTTAAGACCCAGTGTCGAGAATTATAAAAGCTTCAAATTATGTTTGCTAACTGCCTCGGTGGCGCATATGTACGATTACAACGCTCAGGTCTCGAGTTCGAATATCGGGTTGGACAAAGTGGTATTGGATTTTTCTATTCATTAGTAACCAGGAGTGAGGAATTTGTGCCTGATATAGCGATAGGCTCGCCCCTTGTCACATCGAGGGATGGAAAATACCGGAAAAACCTACCCCTTCTGGGAACAAGGCGTGAGTTTATGAATGGTTTTCCAGTAAATTATGAATGTTTACCAACTAAATTATCACCCTAATGCAAATAGATTAAAATAACTACTGAAAGTTTTTTTTTTCTCCTGTGTGCTAACTGAAGGGGAGTGATTCGTACCGCTGTAGGGTGTTGTAAGTGTTAATTTTGCCTTTTATATAAATCATGTGCGGCCAAACATAACTTAATATTCGTGTGGAGACAATCCATAACCTTTCACATTAGCTGTCAACAAGACTGCTCAGTCATCCGCATGACGTTCCATAGTCATTCATACAACTTTTTTGCCTGATACGATCAAAGTACGATCGTATGCGCTTCCTCCTAGTGGTCGGCGAATCTAATAGTAATGATATAAATAAAGACCAATTTTATTTGATTATGATAAATATATGTATTGATTAAATGACATAATTATCATCAGCCCTTCAGCGTTCACTGCTGGACATAGACCTCTCCCATGGCACACCAATAGGCTCGATCTTCAGCCTAACGTTCGCAACCAGTCGTCCTACGATTAAATAACGATACTAAAAATCCTTTCTCATTCAGACTTCAGCAAATATGTTTATTTCGTGGACATTTCTCGACGAAAAATGTCGCTTGAAATTGTGAAGGTTGAGTCGTTAAACTAATCGGCGTGATTCAACATAACCGCGCCCACGACACAACTTTTACACATCATCGTAAAACCTATAATGGATTGCCAAAATCGGTATTGCTCCTAACACTCAAGTAACTCTAATTAGTCAGAGGGCCTGATACGGAACTCCGACGTGGGAGATAGCTATCTCGCTCAAACACTCTCGTTTAGAAAGAGATGGCGTTTTTTTTTGCGCTCGGTACGCGATGGGATTATTGGATCCGTATTACAATCATTGGAGAGTCACACACAGTTGATATTTTTGTTTTTTAATAGAGACAAGAAACAAGTGCAAGCTGGTCATTTGATGTTATTTTGATAGTTGTTGAACCAGGGGTTGAACCATTTCGAAACTTCGGATAATCGCAGTTTATATACGATACGAATGTACCTACATATACTTATGGTCGTAATTGACTTATGGTTACGATGTACGTTATACAACTTCGAACTTTTACATTCGTATCGTATATAAACTTCGATCGTCCGAAGTATCGAACTTCGTTCGTTCGTTCGTTCGGATGAATATAGTAGGGCCCCAGATAGCAGTTCTCTTATGCACTACCATATTGTCTCTTCGGTGCTACTATGTTCTCACAGATGACGTGAACCGACGGTTTTGTCGCGTTTCTTTCAGTGGGATGTCGTGTTTCGCTTTACGGCCGGTCTCTATAACCTATCTGTCTTTAACAAGAGGTTAGAATAAATACGATTACTGTGTCGATTTATATGCTTCAATAAACAAAGATATACATATACATTCATTTCTTTATTTTTGTTATCTGAAACATAAAATGCATCGAGATATCTAACGAAATCTCTAGTTAAAGATAGATAGATTATAGAAACCAGCCATTAGTGAGTAAGAATGCTACTCCGACACGAAGTTCGAATATTCGGACGTTGAACATCAACATACAAGATTAAAGTTTTCCACTTATAAAAATCAGCACTATTCTCTCTCTATGAAACTTATCATTCATTTCGAACTTAATCTAAGATTACGACGTACGATACAGGATTCGGAGATTTTGCAAATTATTTACGTGCGATGTTTGAATATACGTCGTCATGTCGGAGTACAGAGAAAACCCCCTGTACCACTGCCGTTCTTTTTTCTTCCTTCTCTTAGAACCCGGAAACGTATAACCTAAGCTTATTAAAATTCACGGGTCTCGGTAATCACTTGCCTTCAGATAAGCGATTTGCTCATTTCTCGTTCCGGACCTATTCAACGTGACGTGAGCGTGACCGAACACCAAAAAGTGTAAGTTTGCGTCATTCAATTTCAATGATATCGTTTTAACCAATAAATGTATTTACAAGAACTATCAGATGATTACATCGTTATTGATATTCTATTTATCAATTCGGTTTCGTAGTAATTTGGCCTAGGGCTAAGACGGCGCCTGTGATTATGTAATCTAATTATATTTTTCTAGTTTCCTATCAAATAATCCTTAAATAATGCGATATACAATTGTAAAAACAACTATTTCCTCTTCGTAACATGAGTTGTTTGGTCCACGTGATTTCGTTGTATTTACAAAAGTTCAACCACTGTATGCTTGGACTTGGCAGAATTATTGTGGTATATTTTTAAATATTTATTTCCGTTTGTTATTTTTGTACTTATTGTTTGTGGAGTGAAGATACAGTTCGGTAAATGTCGTGAAAAATTATTTCAAGTTAGGTGCTTCGCCTATTGTCACAGATTTGCTGGATGGAATGGCATTAGGATCGTTAATAAAATGCCTATATTTAGCAGTTTCTTCTAATAGGACAATATTGATATGTCACAAAAAAATACTATGTCCTTAATAAAATGTATATCTATAATATTTAAACCACCCAAGAAATTGCATATCTTAAAGCTCTACATGACCATTCTAAAGGTTCATATTATGTAAAATACGATCAATCCTCATTAGGCGTACGGAATAACCTAAAATGACCTATTACCGAAAGTATTAATGTCAGACAGCTGGTGGATCGTAATATTAGATACAAAATAATTCTTAACCCCATCTAAGGATGGAATTAGGACAAAAAGATGTTGTTAACCAAGATTGATTGGAGCTGATTTCATTTTTTAATTTTGTCAGTCGTATCTTTGCTTAGTATCTAACCATGATTACCATATCTATCAACAAAAAAGTCAAAAGATATGTAAATAATATCGGTCATAGCTATTTTAGATTGCAATATTATCGTAATGCACCGTTATGTACCGAAAGTATTATTATTGTTTGAATCCTCATTATCGCTTGATAAATTCGCAACAGCTTGTGACTCGTCCAATCGATTGTAATTTGTAATCGCGCAGTCACGTCACGCTGTAGTGGAGCCGTGTGGAACGTTTGATTTTATCTCATACACTCTTAGTGGTAGTCTATTTGTGTTTCCATTCTAATAATAAAGTTGTCTTACACACAGACAGTGCTATTTTGTTTATTATTGTATTTGAACTGTGAGACGACGCCGAGAATTCCTCACGCCTCCACTTTCCATAAAAATATTTAATTAAATCATTGTGTGGTTTATGGTCGTTTCAAGAGTTTTAATTTGTGGTAATTTGATTCGATGTTAATGGTGAAATATTTATCTTAAAGTCTGAAAATTACTTATTAATATGAAAATAATGTTGATGAATAACACATTCACTTTTTCTTCAACTTACAGCCGTTCTCAATAATCTATCTGTCTTTACCTAGGGATTTCATTAGATATTTCGATGCATTTTACGTTTCAGTTAAAAAAGATTCAAAAATATAGATATGGTGCATATGTTTATAGATAGCTAGGCAAGATAAATATATATGTCTATCTTTGTTTAATAAAGTGTAGAAATGAACCGACATAATAATGGTAGCCAGTTTAACCTCTAGTTAAAGATAGATAGGATATAGAGAACGGCCGTAAGTCTCTTTCATAGAATATCCTTACAGTTTCCATACATGCTCATCCAAAAACACAATGTTAATGCCTTCTTAAAAAATATAAGGCAAATAGTAGTCTATAAAATTATATGAATAATTAATCCGGAAGACGATAATTATTGAAAATGACTCACGTCTTAACATTAAGTGGTCGCCATAATGTGATAGTGTATCGTTCACGAAATTTCTTAGTACTGTGTATTTTTACAGCATTATCATCGGGAAAACAATTCTTTATGTCGTTTTGACACGTAGCTCTATAATCTAATCGCATAATGGATATCATCGGGAAGTGGTCGTGGCGAATCTTTATTATGGCGTTTCTTGGATTTGGTTTAGGTGACTGTTTTTACAAAATTAGTACATTAAGCAGGAAATGAAACAATAGTTGAAAATAACCGCATAAATATGTAGAACTACGAGAGAAACAACTGATACCCTAGCATATAGCAGGAATAGCATTGCACTCACTTTCAGGTGGAATGTGGTAGCTTCACTATTCTATGAAATTAATATAAAAAAAAGTGTTTAGTGGTCATCGAGTAGTACATACATTTTGGACATTATTCCTATTTCGCAAATATAAATTGCGCCATTTTTTGTTTGGGTGTATCAGTTCGGGTGGTTAATCCATATCATAAAATCTATGTATTTACCACTCAAATAAGACGCGAGGAAAAAAAAATACAAAAAAAATAGTCACATTTATTTGCAAAATTTTAGTTACATTGAGTCCGAATTCACTCAAACTGCCACCTGGCTTCGTTTTCGGTCGCAGACTATACAGTGTAAAAAGCATCGAAAAAATCCTGTCGACATTTTGAGTTTTAAGGCACCTACTCGCGTTTCGGAGTCCATTTGTGTAGTATCACGTAAGATTGCATTAGCGGCTCATTACGTTTCAGCGCGACGGTCGATGATGGGTTTACGAGGGCACGTATACCATTGTTCCGTTATTGAATACAGCTGGTACACTGCCGGCCCTTTTGATCAGTCCATTCATATTTTTGTCGTGAATATTATTAGCTTTAATTGTGAGCGTTGTGTTGTTGGGAATACCAATAGGCAAGAAGGTCGTGAAGGGTTACTGAAATATTTTTGACGCTAGTACATATAAGACAAAACAAAATTGTAGTCGCGATTTGTAATGTTTAATTGCATAAGTTCGGCAAACGAGCAAACTACTAAAAGGATGGTAGATGACTATTGCCGCCTATGAACTGCCACAACACGCGGATCGTGTATGCCTCTTGAGTCATGAGTAAAAGAGGAAATAAATAAATACCCAACAGTCACATACATAGTCCTGACCCCACAGTAAGATCGAGTCTTGTGTCATGGGTATCGGGAACTGCGGAACACTTCGGTCTCAGAAACACCCAGACCCGAAATAAATATTTGCGGGCCGCACAAACATGTCTCTTGGTGCAGGGATGGAAACCGTGGTCTTTCGTCTCACAGGCGGCGTTTAACCGACTGCCCCGCCAAGGCTGTCCGAAAATAAAAGGAATAAAAGGGTTTCTGAGATATTCTGCAGCAACAGCAAAAAGGACTCACTATATATTATTCAAACAATATCCAGCACGAAAAACTGTAAATAAAACTAAAAAAAATATCCTCATTGGTCGAGAAGAGGTATTAATATGTTTATAAAAAGATAATGAATGGATTCCCGTTTTCTTTTATTCACCTAGTAAAACTCTTTTTTGTATTTCAGTTAATTAATATTATTGAACTATGAGAGGGGCATATACGTGATGACAGGTCCACTCCTAATGAAATGTTGCTGCAAGACACACCTCTATCTATTCCTTAGAGTTTAATATTATCGATATTATTAATCGAATTTAGTAATACCCATCATAATAAAACAGTATATTTATTCAGACGTTATCGAGACTTCATGTTTAACTGTAATGGAATTTATTAATTATTCCATTATTAAATGGTATCAATTCTGCATGGTTCTGCAATATATTTCCCATATAATGTACAAATATTGTGTACATATTTGAATAGTATTTTAAAACCTACGTGAAGTCTTAAATAAGGCTAACGTCGTTTACGAAAGTACGACAAAACCTAACGTAAGATAAAAAAGTAAAAAAAAATCAAGTTAAACGGTTTTATATTGCTGATAAATGCACTAAAAGCTAAAATATAATTTCATGGATACAGTCATGGGTACCAATATGTATACATTGTTATATTTTCAAAATAAAGTAACTCGTAACCTACTCACTTTCTGGAAATAATTCTTTATTTTGATACCCATATTGATGGGATTGAAAAATACATTATCCGCCATTTTGTATAGTGCACTGAATTCTACTTAACAAGCCCTTTCATTTGATACCCATATTGATGGGATTGAAAAAAACTAAGTTGTCCGCCATCTTATAGCTGCGGCCATCTTGGATTCACAATAATATTGAATATGGATAATTGTATTGTCACCAGAATCAAAGGCGTATACCAAATTTCAGATCAATCGGTTAAAGGGAAGAGGGTTAAATTTCAATTACTAAATTTGATCCAAACAAACGGGATGAGCTAAATAAAACCGTTTAAAAAACTTATCTTCTTCCGTACATATTTAACGGCCTCCGTGGCGCAGTTGGTTAGACGCCGGCTGCGAAACGAGTGGCCGCGGGTTCGATCCCCGCATCGACACAAATATCCGTGTGAAGCACGGGTACTTGTTTCGGGTCTGGGTCTTAGTGAGACCGAAAAGTATCTCGTAGTTTCTGATACAAGACTCGATCTTAGTGTGGTGTTAGGACTGTTGGGTGTATTTACTTATTTAGTTATAGGTACGAGTTTTCCAGTTTCTACGAATTTTGCACAACCCATATTTAAGGTTGTGTTACTGTTACCTAACACACCAAAAATTCAATTGGTTTAAAATCAATTAGGAATCGCGTATAGTGTTCAGTGGTGGGCAGTGGATCGGCCGGGAACGGAATGGCGTCACCGCTACCATCTGCTCTCACGTCGCGTTAGGTCATTGGGTGCGGTGCAAATTAACTCGCCACATTCGAATGCGGGACACTCTCGATGCATTGTTGCTAATTAAGGCATAAGTCATTTGTACTTGTAAGATCACGACTGTTTATCAAAAGGGTAGACTGGAGAGTAAACGTATGGCTCAAGTCTACCAGTCAGCGGTAGATGTCTCCGTAACGTTGTAAAAGACGCTCGATCTCACAATCAGCATTTCTCAGAATAATGATTTCGGAATTGGGTTTTTCCGCGTTTGAAATGTTTGTAGTTTCTGATACGATACAGCACTTGTATCAGAATCTGTCGTCGGGACTGTGTGTATGTCGTGGAACTGTTGTGTGTATTTATTACTATCACCCCCTCACACCCCCTCTCCGCAGTTTTAATTCAGCATCGACAGTATCACGCACTTTATTGAAACCCCACACTGTAGCTCCGAGAATCTTTAGAATAATTCACGTTACCTTAAACCACAATAAGATTAATCTAATAGTGAATTGAGTAGCCCCTTATCATGGCATAGTAGTAACTTGGATAATAAGCATGGAAACTTTTCTGCATTGGGTATTATTAATATTTTATACGTATTTATAGTTACTA
Organism: Hyles lineata; assembly: GCA_030180105.1. Lineage (NCBI taxonomy): Eukaryota > Metazoa > Arthropoda > Insecta > Lepidoptera > Sphingidae > Hyles > Hyles lineata. The sequence continues at coordinate 1,021,120 of JARJEE010000030.1, forward strand.
TTATTCTGTTTGTTTTCCAAAGATTAATAAAATAAAAAAATCTTACCGGGAAATTTCTACCATCAGATAATTCATAATATTATCATAGAATTTCTATGCTCTATGGATTCAGACAAACCACATTAGACGAGGAATCCTATTTAAAATTGTAATCGATGATAAATTCAAAAGTAGATGGTATCATACAAAACACCATTTGGTTTCCTCAAATGTAGTTCTGTACGTGACCCAGACTGTGCTGTGACCATGATAATAAACGGATTATATAAAGGTAGAAAATCCTATGAGATCCCAATATAGAACGTCGGGGACTACCCAGACTCACTAGAGCGTCATCATTAAAATTGTGTACATTTTGATGTATTAAAGAGATTATTGTGTTTCGTTTCCTGCATGAAATTGTATAATAAAGGAGGAAAAGAGAGGAATTGGCGAATTAGCATATCTTGTTCAAACCCCACGAAGCTTAGCATATTTTTTTATTGCAATGAATTGTCAGACGAGAATGCCTGATGGTAAGCGATACGACCGCTTATGAACAGTACTAAAACCAAACAACACCCTGAATTACAAAGCAATGCCTGGCATTCCACTGCGTCGCCATCCTGAGACATAAGATGTTAAGTCTCAATACGTCCAGTAGTTACTCTGGCTACAATGTCAACATAACAGTGCATTTACACTGGTCTTTGACGGGAGAAATAGACATTTCGGTGGTACGTACCTGGAGAGCACCTATCATATTTTATCTCTAACATGGCGTAGTAGGTTAATACACCACCGGTGAAACAAGAAGCTAAGCATTTAATCGAGAACATTGATGTTTCTGAGATCAACAAATATTTTATCCGGTCGTTGTCAAACAGAAAAGTCTCGTACTTTTTGATACCCAACACGCAAAGTTCAATGTATCCTAATGTATGACTAAATTTTGCATTTGTTTTTACATTAAAAGGGACACCGTGAAATTGTTTTTTTTTTTTGTTTTGGAAAACAAATTCCATAAACTTCAGTAGAGTCCCCAAAAATGGTACTACATGGTGGCACTACCCCAGTGCCACTGTGGTACCACCCAGTCCCATGCCCGCGCGGTATCTAGCGGATCTGCCGGCCCTTTCCGTACACATCGCGAGGTGAAGGTCACGGGATCGACTCCGGGCCGGGTCATGTTTATTTACGTCTAGTTGGCGTGCTGGATAACATTTAAACGGGGTTTCAGGTTTAACGATGATTGTCTCGCATAGTTATTTATTGGTTTTGTTTTTAAAAGTAATAAGTGTGACTGTTTTAACCTTGCTCTATAAGAAGGTTTTTTAAAAGTTTTTTTTTATTAATTTACAGTCAAATAACATATTTGTAACAGAGTCTTGTGGCATTTCAATGATACTTTTTTAGATAAATATTTAATTAAGCGCAATAAAGCTATAATAAAAAATCAATCAAAAATGTATTTGCTTCGCTAGTTTGAAAATAACTAAGAATCTAACTATCATTTGATTAAAATACTTTATTTCATGCCTATAGAGTACAATTGCTGTTAAATTATTATCCGGTGCCTAGCTATTGTATGCCCATATGGCGGGTCAAAGCTGTGCGAAGCTGATACCAATGTAACACCTATGTAATACCTATGTACCACAATAAAATGTTTTGAATTTGTATTTGTGCTTCTCACATCCTTATCAAAAGCTGGTCTAGTTTATAGTCTAATTGGAAGTAAGTTTCAACTTTATTTAAACAGCAATAGTAATACCAGCTAATTGTTTAAAAATTCCCAAAATTTTATTATCCTTGCGAAGGACCAATATTTCAAGGCGTTGGTTGCAATTTCATCTGATCTTCTAATTTTCTCAAATCGAATTACCTTAAAAAATGTCTAATTTTACATACACATTACATAAACTCACGCCTATCTCTCTGCTTACCTCTTCTAGGTACCATATGCTACCAGGACACCTACGTTTCGCCTTGGGTGTTCTTTTCAACGATGTGATAATAGAAAAATCCAATATCATTTTGCCCGATCCGGGATTCGAATCCGAGACCTCAGCTTTGCAATCGTACCGTATTATAACTGCTTCACCGAGGCAGTCTAATTTTAAATTCTTCAAGTAAAACACTTAAGTGCTACAGGACATTTTTGCAATGAACTAACAAGTTTTAAAGTACCGCAGTCGTTAAGAGCATTCAGATTAATTCATAAACAAATAGAAGCAATAACACTAGAGTTACATGCTGAAGACATCGAGATCAAAGTCTGAAACTGTATATCTCTTGCAATCGCCATAAAACTGATTGAGTCAGGGAGTAAGCGCATGTTCACACTGGGATAGTGCAGGGCGATAGTAGAAATAGCTCACATTCGCGAATTGTTTTTTTTTTTTATTTATACTTGACTACATTTATCTTGAAAAGCATTATCAATTTGACGTGCCATATATAATTTTAACATTAAAGCACTGGAACACGGTTCATTAAACTTCATCGACTCAATCCTGTGGTTAAACGCCCTGATTTATCGTATATTATATTTTATTGCCTATATCCCAGCCTTGAATTTAAATGGCGAAAATAATTAAAATAGAGGATTTAAAGATCGATGTACTTAAAGTAGAACTGCGCACTGTAAATTGACTGTTTTAAAAGCTCGCCCCTGTCGCTAAATACTCGTAGTCCAGTCATTTGGTTAAAAAAGGGGTTCACCTGGAAAGTTTTCCGGGAGTTTTTGGAAATAAATAAATAAATAGCACCCAACAGTCACATACATAGTCCTGACCCCACATTAAGATCGAGTCTTGTGTCGTGGGTATCAGGAACTACGAGAGACTTTTCGGTCTCACAAACACCCAGACCCGGAAGAAATATTTGTGGGCCACACAAACATTTCTCTCGGTGCGGGGATCGAACCCGCAGCCTCTCGTTTCACAGGCGGCGTCTAACCAACTGCGCCACGGAGGCTGTCAAATGGATGACATGTTATCAATGTGGCGGCGCGAGCGGCAAAAATACGAGATCGCAAAATAGAAATTCGTAAAGAGCACCTCAAAATTTATGAAGTCACCCATTTTCATAAGTTTCCAAGTAAAACTACCAAATGACTGGACTAATAGCCCGATGACTGTCCTCGTGTGAAACAGACGCTACGGCGGGTGACATCAGCCCCGTAGCCAGCGAGGTCGTCTCAATCTAGCGTGCACCGAATCAGCCAGATTATCTCATGCAATAATGTGTGCGATTTGTGTGAAAAATGTCGCTCGTTCAGCTAGTTGCCGACTTGGGCTCTCTACCTACTACATATAGCATACTTTAATGATGCTATAACATTTCGAGCAGAAAAATATCTTCATAAAAATCATTGAGAAACGGTGCCCGACTAGACCTTTTCGTCGGTGCCGTTCCATACTAAAGGTAAAGAAATATTTTTTCCCCCGATTCTTTCATTTCATAGTCAGAACACATGCTCTATTATAGTGGACTCAGACCCTAAAATCTTATGTGCGGTTTATATGGTTCAAATGTGGGATAACTGCAGGTTTTTATTTACGTGTGGGTCGTGCCCACAATAAATGTAAATTAATAAATTATTCTCATTATTGCATTGTATAATAGGAGTTATTAAAGGTGTTTATTCTATTACAATTATGGATAAAAATTGCATAAGGAAAGAAAATTAAATTGGCTCTAATAATACGGAGACCAGAACATGATGCAAATGAAAAAACTAATTTTAAACTGAATTATTTTTGAATAACTTGCGTCTTTTCCAATCTAATAATCCATATCAGCTATTCTTAAAAAAAAATTACCCAATTCTTTTTCCTTCGGTGCTTTTATTTTATTTAGTTATTTAACTATTTCTGCCATACCTACATACTGGTGGTAGGTCTCTCATATGTGAGAGGCCATCTGGGTGGGTACCACCGCAGTGTCTATTTCTCCCGTCACACAGCAGTGTAAACGCACTGTTGTATTTCAGGTTGAAGGGCATTGTAGCCAGAGTAACTACTGGACATATTGAGACTTAACATCTTATGTCTCAGGATGGCGAGCGCAGTGGAATGCCAAGCATTGCTTTGTAATTCAAGGTGTTGTTTGGTTTTGCTACTGTTTATGAGCGGTCGTATCGCTTACCATCACGTGAACGGTATGTTCGTCTCGCTATTCATAGCAATAAAACAAAAAATACCTACCATACCATACTATTTATTGCCGCAGTGCAACATTAAGCTGAGTGGTCACCTACGTGTCACTTGTTTGCGACGTAACAAACTTTTTATTTTTAATTTCTGTGTGGTCTATATAAATTTATGTTATATGAGTGTGTGCGTTAATAAGCGACAAATAAATGTGTTTTCTTTCTTTCTTTCTATTGTGCACAGTGAAAAAGAAAAACCGTTTTTAGAGAAAATACCATAACAATAAAGTACAAATGGCGATCTTATCGCTCTAAGGAAATGTCTGCCAGACAACCATGGAATGGATATATAGGCAAGAAAAAGATTTGCTTGTGTACAAATTAAAAAATACTCCAACCACACAAGCTAAAGATCAATTTCTTTCCAAGACGTCAATTGATTTATAACATCACAAACAACTCAAGCTAATGGAAAATATCAAAAAGCGTTGGTCACAAGCGTGAATAACTTTCATTTGATAGCCATGTGTCTAGACATTAGGGTGGCTCCCTTATGTATTGCAATGTGACTTCTGTGCCCTTGCTTTCCTTCAGTTTCCCCTATTGTTATCTACTAATATCAATGCGAATGGTCACTAATGGATTTCACTTAAAATATATCGTATCAAAGGTATAGGTCTTTGATACGATATATTTTAAGTACGTAAATTACATGATTCCTTTTTACTGATTACGGTGCATCTGATTGCAAAATTAATGCAGTCTAGATCTAGTGTTCCGGGCTAATCATATATCTATGATTATCAAATATTAACATTTATCGCCAATCGACGAATGATAACTAATTGTATCCGGTCATAAGAAGGTGAATCGGAAACGTGACATACTAACGTGAGTCATAATGTGGTAGGACTCTCATGTGTGAAAGGTTGCCTGGGTGGGTTCCACCGCATTTCTATTTGTCCCACAAAAAAGCAGGGTAAATGCACTGTTGTGTTCCAGTTTAGCAACTACTATATTCAGACTTAACATCTCCTGTATAAAGATGACGGGCGTAGTGGAATGCTTTGCTTTGCAATTCATGGTGTCGTTTGATTTTCCTACTGTCCATGAGGGGTCATAACTCATATCGCTTACACACACGAATAGCATGCTCGTCGCGCTATTCATAGCAATAAAAAATATATTTTCAAGCATAACCGCATGTGACGATTGTATAGATATTTTGTCAACTGTTGTGCCTACTTGCATCCCCTCGAGACGGTGCTATGATGTTATCGAAAATTATATTAATACTTTGTTGTTTGTAACTTTGCACTGTAATACCTTCACAGTACTATCGAATATTCAAGCCCATAAGTTATTTTCCAAAATTACCTAATAGTGAAAATTGCCACCAAGGGTCTTTCGTTGCTTTTTTTAATTCTTATTTCATAGCTTTGATAGATTGCTATAATTATTTCTAAGATTTATTTCTAAGATATATAAATTAAGGGAATGTTTTGGAAGTGTTTGTGTGAAATCTACCAGCCGCATTTAACTAGAATGGTAGACTGTAAAAACTACTCCATAAACGCTTCATGTTATGGAGACATGTCAGACGGTCGTAAAACTATTACCTAATTATTTCTGTAACATGGCTGAGAATTTGAGGGTCGCCAAAATTGTAAATTGCGATGAGAAATAAAATAATATAGAAATACTCAGAAAAAATATCTAGTCAGGCTGTGAAAGGAGAGGGCGCGGGTTCTATCGTCGCACTGAGACAAATATCTGGGTGAACCACAGGTGTTTGTTTCGGAACTGGGTATTTTTTAGGACCGAAAGTCTCTCGTAGTATCTGATACCCACGACACAAGACTCTCTCTTATCTTCTTCTCTCGAGATCTTAGCGTGGGGTCAGGACTATGTATGTAACTGTCGGGTGTATTTATTTATTCATTTCTATTGTCATCAATTCCAAAACACAGTTAATAAAACCTGTTTTTATTTCCACAGGGGTAGGAATGAACGAGTTTCCGGGGCCAAAAACGCTCAGCTGCTGTGCATCTCTGGTAATAGTCCGCGACAGCCCAGCACTCCGCAATTACTACGGGTGAGTGTAGCAACTAGTAACACTGTTTTGAAAAAATAAATTTAATGGAAAATAAAATATGGCAGGTGGCAGGCGCAGGAAATCTTGTATGTGTGAAGTTATGTCAGTTACCACATCCCGTATTCTGTATAATCGACCATGTTACTTTCCTTAGTCCTTATCCCTTCTTGCGGGGACTCTCCATATATTTCGAATCGAGTTAGAGCCAATGTAAACATGCCATTAGATTTTCAAACATTATTCAACCTTTTTAAAACTGCCGTAAACATTTCTGTAGATCCTAGAAGAAACGATACAAAAGAAAGTCCCAAAGCCGCTGTACCAGTTGCCTTCAGCTGGTGCGAACAAGGACAAATACCGGCTGACGTTCAACATTCCTGAGTCGACGGCGCAGAACGTGTTCCAGTACAGGACCAAATTCGTGCAGCACATGCTCACCAGTCCTATGTATGCCAACAGCGCCGTGGGCAAGCCTTGGGAGATTATTGGAAGGTAATATTTACTGATGGTAGGTCTCTCATATGTGAGAGGCCGCGTAGGTGTGTACCACCGCGATGTCTATTTCTCCCGCCAAACAGCAGCATAAATTCACTGTTGTGCTTAGGATTGAAGGACATTGTAGCCAGAGTAAGTACTGGACATATTGAGACTTTACACTTTATGTCTCAGGATGGCGAGCGCAGTAAATGGCAATGAATGAATTGCAATGAATGTCGAGACGAGCATGCTGTTCGCATGATAGTAAGCGATACGACCGCCCATAAACAGGAATAAAACCAAACAACACCTAGAATAACAAAGCAATAATTAGCATTCCACTGCGCTCACCATCCTAAGATATAAGATGTTGAGTCTCGAATATGTCCAGTAGTTACTTTATTTATATATACTTGAAAAACTAAGAATGGGCCCCTTCAGTACATTTGAGGTCACAATAAAACGACCGTAAAAATCGTATCATTCATAACTACGTTGAAATAAAAACGTTAATTTTTTTCCTAATGATACTGAGAATTACTAACCGTTTTTAACTAGATTTTCTGACATAATATAAACATTTTGAAAATCGTTGCGAGGAACGACGAATTTCGGTAATGCTCTACTACAAATGCAGTACCGCACCACTTATGTCGGAACACTTTACGCGCTCTTTCTTCGGCCTGTCTATATATTTATTTCAATGAATATGCAAATTTAGTTTTTCACTATGTATAAATATGTATAAAACATAAATACCCAATCCAGCAACGTTTCCACTAATAACTGAATCATAAACAAAGAAAGTGTACGTATTATAATTAAAGACGAGAAAGTTAAATATTCCTAGTGCAGTATCACCAAAAAAAAACTTGACTGAAAAATAATTGAAAAAACAAATGAAGAACAAAAATAATATAAAAAATAAAATAAAAATTCAAGTAATATATTAATATTCTCGGCCTAAGCTGTGATTTAAATTCCAAATTTAAAAAAAGAATCGTGTAACATTAAACAGACATGCTGGTGATTGTAACCTATCGATAATTTCATTAGAGAATTCTACCGGGGGCGTAGCTCAGATGGTAGAGCGCTCGCTTAGCATGCGAGAGGTACCGGGATCGATACCCGGCGCCTCCATTCTCAACATCCTCCTCGTTTTTGTATTTTTTATTTAAATTTCACGTCAACGAAGATTTAATTGAATTATCGATTTTGCCCGCAACTTCGTCTGCGCGATTAATTGTATTTACTCTATGTTTTATATATGACGAAAGTCTGGCGGCCACGGGCTCTTAGTCTATATTTTAACCTCTTACTAGCAATTTTATAAGGTTCCATTGTTTTTCAGTATTTCCGAGAAGTTAATCGACGAGCTCCTGTTGACGGTGGCGAAGGAGATGCAGATACAGAGACTGACGAGTGAGATATACAAGACGGAGACGCGATGAGTTTTACAAGTTATTTCGTTATTTATACTCTTTTCTAATTGTTTGTTTTGTAATAAAATTATTTTTGTCAATGCTTCTTTAATTTTCACTATCCTGATAAACTTACTTTTAGTAAACCTGTAGAGTGCATTTAAAACCAGCAAAATTGCTGTTTTTTTTTTTATAAATAACTGAGACCCACATTTATAGTTATTTCAAAGCTCAGATGGATTTTATTTGTGCCGTACTTAAGATATATACTTCGTAGATTCTTCTTCTTCTTCTTTTAGATAGCTAAAACAATATATCTTAAGAAGGAGACAAACTCGTTTGAAAATAAGGGATGCAACTTTGGTATAATAATTTATTAATCACATTACTAAATGGTATTGTGAAAATTGTATTGCGCATCGAAATTGCATTTGCTAAATTTGTTTTCATAATATCACCACTTTCAACCATAAAATAATCCTCATACGGACACTCAAATTCAGCAAATACAACGTCAAATATTTCTCAAGATTTCAGTCTTTCGGCTGACTGTATTGGAACAAACATTTGGTAACTAAAAGTCTAAAACTTACATCTAAAATTCGTATCATAAACAGAATACTACGTTTGATCTCACAATAACAACCATAAATAAGGCACACATACACATCGAAGTTCTAATGTACAAAAATTAGACGTTGTCGTCTTTGTTCATACTTAACCTAAAGGAATTCAATACTTCACCAAACTTGGCTTTTTGCCTCTTCAAAGTATCATTTTTATCTGTCTTTGGTAACTTTGCTATGCTTTCTGTGCTAGATGTGTCTGTTGGATATGTTTCTTCCGGCGTTGGTGGGTTGGACTTCATTAACCTGGGTTTTAAGAGCTGCGGGCCTCCTGCGGCGAATATATTCTCCAGTTTGGACTTCAAATCTTCTCTACTCATACTCGTGTCTTCTTCAGGTTCTTCCTCGATAGGTTTGGGTTCTTCTACGTTAACTGGTTTCAAATTTTGTGCTGCTTCTCGTGATATTATTTCTTTTTGTAGATCTAAGAACAGTGACGGGCGCTCTTTAATAGCTGAGAATTCAGTACTTTCGACCACATTACCAGTCGAATGCGATCTTTTCCGAGGTTCGTCTTCATCGCTGCTCGTAGATATTTTATTTTCGAAAATTTTACTTAGTTTGCTCATGAAATTTATTTGTCTATCGCTGCCAAAGGTGATGTTGTCTTCCTCTTGCGAAGTATTTGAAGTTACACTTTCCCTGGGTACGACTTCTTCCTCCACTTCTTTTTCTTTCTTTGTAGGTCTTGATGATATTGTATATGATTTTTTGAAATTGGGGCTCCTAAAATAGTTCTCATCTAGCGGTGGAGGTACGGGTATATATGGCGCATCTTCTTTGGCATCAATATTTTCAGGTATTGTTCTATCTAAAGTATCGGAATATCCCGATTCGTCTGTTCGCGAGTTCGTTTCGCTGTCATTAAAAGCAGTTATTTGTTCGTCTATCTCATTCTCGTCTTCTGTAACATCATCGTCTTCTCTTCTTTCCTCTTCTTCGCTTACTTTAGGCAGATCCTCTCTATGGACTTGCGCTATGACATCATATTTAGATAATCCTTGATTACCTAATGATACATCCGACCCAGCGTCAGATAGATCGCCCAGTGACTTTCTGTGACCTTCATCGCGGGCTGGTAATTCTTCTTTTTGATCGTGAAGGCTTATAACTTCTCCGTACGTGTCTTCCTCAGCTTGCAGCACTTGATCGAGTAGATCAATGATCTTTGCTTCTTTTTCTTCGTTATTTTCCACGTATGCCTGGTGCATCATAATTTCTTCTGTTTTAGGCGGATCAACAATGACGCTCTCATGAATTTTGGTTTCAACTTCTTCGATAATGTCGTCTCCTCCATAAGTACTTATTCTGTTCAAAGTATCTGGAGGTGTGGGCGACTCTACAACGATCTGTACAGGCGGTTTGCCGTTTTTGCTTCCGTGTAATGTTGATGTGTTTTCTTCAATGTTTTCCTTTCTTTTGTAGCAGCACATGCATATAAGGTAAATGGGTATGCCTGAAAATTTACAGAATATTAATTAATGTGTTAAAGTCCCTAATTTACTAACTTTTGTGTGTAAATGATTCAATGTAATATCGTAGGATCTTACCAATAAGAACCCATACCCCAACACATATCCATGTCTGGAGTTTAATGAGCACCATCAGATGCACGTTGACGTAGATACTCAGGCAAGGAATCAGCGGAACTATCGGCGTCTGTAATAAACAGTACGAATATTTTTCATAAGACTATACACCAATTTGTTTTGTATCGGCCCTCATACATCCCACTGAAGGGCATGGGCCTACTCTACAATCGAGGATACGATTGAGAATGGTTAGGCCAAATACTTCACAACGCTGAGTTTTGTTTAAAGGTAGATTGCCAACCCGCACTAGGCCAGCGTGGTGGACTATATGGCCTAACCACTCTCAATCGTACTCTCGATTGTACAGTAGGCTCGTGCCCTACAGTGGGACGTATATGGGCTGATACAGATAGATACACCAAAGACGTCATCCCTACGATACAGCCCACCGTCAAAACCCGGTGGCCGGTAAAGAAAGAATCATGTCAGCGACTCACGCCCGCATGTGTTGACCACTCAACAACCTCAATTTGTTGAATGTCGGCAACGACAAGGCCGCCAGCAAAAAGTCTACATATGCCGGCGGGTCGTCCTTTTTAGTGTGTAGTGTGCTTAAGAAAAAAACGAACTCTCTCTAACACATGGACCTCTAACAGTTCTATTGACACTGACTCTTATAAACAGCAAATGCTATCCGGTAGATTGCTAATCAAATGGCTGCAGAAATCATGAAAAACGTACCTACGATCCCAACTTTTGTGATTTGTCACCCTCGAACTCAATATAACAAAGTGCACTTAGTTTTAATGGATGAATCAAATATAAAAAATCACCTTAAAAGACACTTCTTCCTTGGCCCTCGGCTGCAGCATCATAATTACCACTAGCAGAATCGCCAGCGCGTGAATTATCACTGATGGTATGAGAGGGTTGTTTGTGTGTACGATCACGAGAGCAGCACTAACGCATGAGCATACTGAAATAAATAAATAATTCATAGATTGATCACAGAGTTACAAAGATAACTCTGAAGAGGTAGGCAGGGATGCCTTTAGTGTCAATGTTCGGCCAGGTTATTTTCGTTCCAAGATGTAGCAGGGAGTCGGGGCTATCACTAAAACTTGAAGATATTATAGCCAATTATGTTGTGTCTGATTGAGTGCAAATACATAATTTTACCTAAAATTAAAAAAATAATTGTAGTTTATAAAAATGGCCGTTATTAAAATAAAGCTAATATTAAAGCGTATTAGCTTTTACAGGCTGTAAATTTGTGACCCTATTAAAGAGATATGTAACACTTTTTTTATCACAATAGAATGAAGTTCAATAGGTACTTACTAAATAATGTCAGTGAAACTTCGACGATTCTCTCCGTTCCTTTTGTGGGCAGTCGAAATCCACAGCCGAATAATTCTTTGAAAAATCCTGGTGATGATTTTGGGGCGTAACTTGAACGATATCTGGAATATTAGAAAATAAATATGCGTATATTGAAATGTATGACTAATTTGTCGCTACTCCAAAAGATCTTCTATCATTCGTTTCCTTTTTAAACATTGTCATTTGGAATATCATAATATAAATTGCACCATAAACGACTGAGTTAAGATAAAAATAAAGATCAGTCAGTACAAAGTAAAGTAAAGATCAGACCGTTCAGTCATTCTATTTTTTTTACATCTGTATATATACGTCATTTTTTCGCTAGTGAAAAACACTTTCTTTCTTTCTAATTAATTTGTATGTGTGTACAGACGATTTATTAACTTATGATAAACATATAGTAAAGTTATTACTACTAACCTTAAGACTACAACCGAGATGGCGACAATAGTGTAAGAGAACAATGTTCCGAGGCACATCATGAGGATCAACGTCTCCAGATCCAAGATACCAGCCAACGCAGCTGAGGACAACATACAATAAAACATAAATAAATACATAAAAGTTTCTTAGATTTACGCGATTGTCACATATTAAAATAACACTGATTTTTACGGATATAGTCACGGATTTCTTCAGTCCACCCAGTGAACACAATATCTGTAAAGTAGTCAAAACTTCGGGAATTAAAAATAATATAAAATCAAATCCGCGATAAAATCCGTAACAATAAGTTACAATAAGTTTCAAAATAAATATATATAAAAAATTCCTGTGGCTGGAGAGACGGAGAGGAGAGAGAAATAAATACAAATAACAATTATACAAACTCCTGCTTTAGCATTCGGTTATGTATAAGCCACTGGACTTACTTGAACTTTACATCTATGTTTCAGGATGGCGAGTGTTGTTTGGTGTTGCTACTGTCCCTGAGCGGTCGTATCACCTTATCAAGCGAACTGCATGCCCTTCTAGCCATTCATAGCTATAAAAAAATATATTACCAATTACAACAGCCGGTAGTGCGGTGGCAAGAGCTGGAGACTTGCGCGTAGGAGTGAGCATGGCGAAGCATTTGAACAGCAGCCCATCGGACGCCATCGCGTATAAAAGCCTGGGTAGTGGCAGGAGCGCACCGAAGAGACTGTGAAGAATTATTTAGTATTTTTATTTTACTAATGCAAGTTGGGTTATCTTCTGGGGAAGGAAACGAGGGAGGGCTTTGCCCAGTAATTGGAATTGAAGGGCTTATAATAATAAATAATGATCTTATTTATGAGCCTGCAACAAATTCTGGGTTTTATCGATCCTGTTATCAGGTTAGATCTTGTAACTTTCACATTATTTAAGTCAATTTACTATTGGCCTATTTCCGATGCTAAAAACAGAACCACAAACAAAACTATTTGGCAATCAGATTAATAAGAATTGCAAGGTACTTATACCATTCTTAAAACTTCATCTTGAAAGAGTTTAAATTGAAATTACTTACCTAGAGAGAATGCCAAATATTGCTCCGGTGAAAACGACCCATCTCGCCCACTCCCAACCGATGTAGTGAAATGCGGCAGTTACGGCTTGCATGTTGTCCTGAAAACATCGCAATTTTATTAATTATTTATGGTGGTAAAAATAAATAAAGAAGAAGAAGATTTATGGGACGACAATGTTTTCTAAGGAAAATGAGAATCGTCAAGTAATGGAACATCGATCAGAAATTAGGGATTATGGATCATTCTATTGAATAAAAAGACCTAGGCAATAAAAATTACTTAGTATATTTCAGTGAAACTGGGGGGACAAAACACAAGAAATTGATTAATAAAGCAGACTAACTTATGGAAGTTAAATTATTCTGTTACCATGTCAAAAAAGTCCAAACAGGTAAATAACAAGTGCGATTGGTTGCTGTGTTACTACTGATGTTTGGAACTTGGGATCAACGCTCATTATTGATTTATTAAATCGCCTCGACTCAGTGGCGTTGTACTACGGATTCGAATCTCGGGTCTGAAAAAGTGATCTTGGATTTTTTTATTAATTATATGCCCGAAATCCGCAATTAGTACATATATGGCGATGGGCTCGCCCGCTACCACATCGTGAGACGGAAAATACAAGGCGAAACGTGGTTATTCTAGTTGCACCTCTACCTACCTATTCGAGGAAAAGGCGTAACTATGTAAACGTGTAGTGTAGTGTATGTAAATTTGTATCTTAACCAGCTATAAGGAGATTTTGAAATACCACTCGAAATATGAAATACAAATGCAAACTGAGAATACAAAAAGTGTAATCTCTGTAAATCTACACATTTGTAACTGAGTAGTAAAAACACCCACTTCACGTTAACTCTCACCCACATATACGTGGAAAATTCTTATTACAATACATACAGGGCACAGTAGTAAGGATTCATTATAGCGGCACAAATATTACGCGCATATGTGTCAGCTGTTGCAAATGTTTAATCATGACTTTATTAAATTAATATTATTGTGAACCTATTCGACAATTAATTAAGGTTAGGCATGTCGTCGGTCGTTAAATTAATTATCGTTGCATAGATCTAACTGTAATATTCTGCATCAGCCCATATACGTCCCACTGCTGGGCTAATGCCTCCTCTATAATCGAGGATACGATTGAGAATAGTTAGGCCATATACTTCACAACGCTAAGTTTTGTTTTAACTTTTAAGGTAGATTAATGATACTGGCGCTAAGAAAAACTTATATGCACTCTAGACCCAGCCACTTGTATTCATAAATATTTAACAGTTGTTGACGTTCTGTTTGCAAATTATTATGACATAAATTACTTGTATGTTTACTTATTGAGTCAAGAATTAAATCAGTTGGAATTTATCATTCACCCATACTAGGAGTGCATTTCGTCAACTACCTATAGGTATATCAAAGTATTCTATGTCGTCAATTTTGAAATAATTTTAAGGATTAATCAAGTGAGTATGATAATTAAATTTTACATTTTATTTCTATAGTCTATACTGCTGGAATTATTATGGAAGGGTCGGTAAGAACGGTACAATCGGAAACAAAAGTCTGGATAAACAACAAATACGTTTCGAGAATGGATATTACGTGGCGAATTTTAATATAATCCGTTTGTTTTTAGCACAGACAGGCATATATGTGTGCATGGTCTCACCATTTATATTAGCAGTTATACCGCCAGTAATAACATTGCAGATTTGTCAGGTACAATTTATTACGTCTCCAATATGATATTTGACTCACTCTTTTGTATTTATCAAAAGTTAGGTATCCATATCCAAAATCTAGCAAATAATTTTGTAAACTCATTCACAATTAAACCAGTTAGAATTGTTTTAATTCTTGTAGTGAGAGTAATAGAAAAGGGATGCAAAACAAAACCTGTGATTTCCCCAGTCTTAAGATGTCTCCCTAATACGCTCCCACAATTTTATTTTAATTCAATTTTTTGTCTAATGTCACAAGCTACTGTTTTGAAAGAAATATGTTATTTATTATAATAGTACCTATTTGTGTTTGATCACAAAATAATACATAATATGTATCAAGGTCAAATAGCCTATTTTCATTCTTAATATATAATTTCTACTATTCAGCAGCATTATGTATAAATTGTACCATACATTATGTTTTCATGCGATGGCCAAGTCGATCAATTTATTTAAAACGTAAAGGGTGTATAATATTGATATGATAATAACTTACATAATCATTTTATACAGAAGGTGCCTTAAGCAAGGACTAAATAAATTTAACGACTTGGTATTACATGGATCTCACAACTTTATTCGGTAGAAAAAGTGAGCTGCGAGACTTGGTATTTTTTTACAGGATGTTTTTGATGGGATTTATCTTACAGAAACCATGAAACCACTCGCCGTGGTGTGTTTGGTGGCTATTGCATCCACCGTGTTACTGGAAACTGACGGAGCTATGCTCAGAGTTGCTCATCACAAAGAGATCTTAGCAGCTGCTGATGAATTGGCTATTGAAGACAGTGGTCAGAACCACAAGCCACAATCTAACGTCAATAGAACTTCAGACGAAAATAAACCCACTCAAAAATGTCCTGAAGGCTATTTCAGGTATTGGTTACATTATTTGAATTTGTATAAATACAATGTTTCCTTGTAGAAGAGAGAAAGATAATAGTTACTTACATGACAAGTTTACTGCAATTGTAATTCTGGAAAATTACTTTGTATTTCCAATATTAAACAATATTTTAACTGTAGATTTTTTTTATTTAATTCCCTGGTGTAATTGCATGGAGTGATTTGGTCATATAGAGAGGATTGATTTAAGGAGGATGAAAGGATACTAACCAAGCAAATTAACAAGGCGAGTGTGAATCGAAGAATCAGTAGGTGTCGACCTTACCGAACTTACACCATCCCAATCATTGATACCCTCAACAAGGGTCAGGCAAAAAGTACTCTGAATCGACGAGAATGCTTGAAGAGATTGAAGAAACTGGATGAAGCGAAAGTAATATATTAGGATCAAGCAAAGTGGCGATTTATAGTCTCTGCCTATATATGTTTAGTTCATGATTATTTATTGGCCAGTGGTGGTGGCCTTTTTGGCCAAGACCTTTCGATCACAAAAGAGGCGGGTACCCTGCAGTACGACTTATAGTTATAACTATGATTATTATTGATTAATAAACTCACCTGAAGGTAGTAAGGCACCATCATGGTGACGACGATGGAGACGCTCGAATACGACAGGAATGTAATGCACAGAACAATGAGGATGGCGTAGGGAACCGACCGACGTGGGGTGTGCGCCTGGAACCAAGATTTTTATTTTACTTTGGTTGTTTGTAAGAAAATAAGGAAAGGTTGGCAAATTGGCAATTTAATGAGACAAAAACTCAATGCTGAAATAAAAGTACTAATATTCATATACAGCTAAAATTGAGCATAGCCATCTATGTTATAGAAATTTGTTTGAGACATATAAATGTATAATACATTATTAATATGAAAAATAACATTAATATTTTCATTACTTCCTATTTTTATCATTCTAACAATACACTTTAGACTAACATATCTTTATTTTCCTTCACTTATGTCCATCTCATGGTAGTCGGTAAGGGAATGTCTTGAACGATACGACTGTCATTTGTACTCTTATGTTAAATATTAGTTTTAGTTCAAGATTTATTTGGTGTACAAAAAAGAATAAAATAAATAAAATAATAAATAATAATGATTTTAAGCTTAATATTAAATAACCGTGCACCTATATATAAAAGCAAAAGAATAATCGCAACAAATTTACTAATATCTCTATGTACATCCATCCATCCATCCATCCATCAGCCAAAGGAAGTCCACTGCTGAACATAGGCCTCCCCCAATGATTTCCACAGAGACCTGTTGGAGGCAGCCTGCATCCAGCGACATCCCGCGACCTTTACCAGGTCGTCGGACTATCTTGTGGGTGGACGTCCTACGCTGCGTTTTCCACTACGCGGCCTCCATTCGAGCACTTTCCGACCCCATCGGTCATCAGAACTCCGCGCTATGTGCCCTGCCCATTGCCACTTCAACTTGCTAATCCGGATGTACATCCATAACATTTCACAAAGTACGTTAAAATCTCTACTACACAATACACCAGTCTAGATAGAAGTTCATTACTCACTTCTTCAGCAACAGCGGTGACTGTATCGAACCCTACGAATCCATAGAAGCAGATGGCGACGCCCTGCAGAGTGCCCCACACTCCGAACGGGAAGAAACCGCCAGTACCAGCGCCGTCGGGAACCTCCGATAGTGGTATGCTCCAGTTGTTCACATCAGCTGAATCATGAAGAGATTTGTTAAGTATTTCAAATGAACTGGTGATAGTTGGATGGATAACAACGCTGAGGAAACTCGAGTTTGTGCCCGATATGGTGAAAGGCTCGCTCGTTATCTCATCATGGGACGGATAATACAAAGCGAAAAGTGGGTGTGGGTGTGAGTGAGGGTATCGGTGTTGTTACACCTCTGCTTACCCCTTTTGGGTAAAGGCGTCAGTTTTTGTATGTGTGTTGATGTAAGTGCTACTAGGACACCCACATTTCGCCTTGTATGTTTCGTCCTACGATGTGATAATATCACTTTGCCCGACTCCAGATTCGAACCTGCGACCTTAACTTTGTAGTTGTACCGTAGTACAACTACGCCACCAAGGGAGCAAAATTTTGTTACACAAATGAAAATAAATATCAAATAAGATGTATCAGTGAGCTCACCAGTAACAGCTCCGGCGACTACAATGAACACAATACCGGCGATGTTGACGAACACCAACACGTTGTTTACACACATCGACTCGCGCACGCCCACCGCCAGCAACGCTACAAACAATACGATCATACATTAACTACAAGTTGGAACTAATCTTGACAGCCTCCGTGGACGTGGACGCCGCCTGTGAAACGACAGGCCGCGATGTCCCGCAACGAGAGAAATGTTTGTGCGGCCCACAAATATTCAGGTTTGGGTGTTTGTGAGACAGAAAAGTCTCTCGTAGTTCCTGATACCAACGACACAAGGCTCGATCTTAGTGTGGGGTCGGGACTATGGATCTGACTGTTGGGTGTTATTTATGTACTTGTTATTAATCTTACTTAGCACGCAGCGAAATAATAGAGACTATAAATGGTTTATTAATGTTTAACAAAGTAAAGACTAAAAATGAAAAATAAAGAATGTGCTCGGTATTTTGGTTAAGTGTTTTGTTTACTAGAGATCACAATAGTGACAATAAGATTACTAAATATAAATAACAAATTTAACAAACAAACAAACATTATAAATATTTTAACTTTACTGGAATAATATTAGAGACTAAAATACGATACTTAGTATAAGCAGAGTTAACTTAAATCTGTGATGCTGATAATTAAGGTATTAAGTATTGATACTATAAAAATAGATATAATAGACGATGACCCGAGTTTGGTAGTAACTATTTTACTCACTGGCCATACAGATGACAAGCAGGCAAGCGAGCAGGTTGAAGTGAGGGCCCAATAGAGGAACCTCTAGAGGCATGGTGGAGTTGTACCACGCAGACATCGAACCGTTGACCATGGAGTCCACGTAGAAGCTTAGACCACTGGACAGACTTGCTGCTCCTGAAAAGTATAGAAGCCGGTCCGTGTAGCTATTTTATTGTTTATGCCAAAGTAAGAATGACCAATGCAATGTGCGTGGTGGCCTGTTGTTAAGAGGCCAGACGCGGCTGCCAATATGTTTACGGTGGTCGCGGTTTTAAATTCCATGATAAAACTCTAACTTCAATCACAATGCCATAAACCGGTGAAGGAAAAAATCGTGATGAAATCTGCATACCATAGCAATTTGTTTGAATTTCTATGGTATGTAAAGTCCGCGAACCCGCTCTAGGTACAATATACGGCCTAACCCCTTCTAATATTATTGAATGCCTTGCATTGGGACATACATGAGCTGATACCGATACAAACACAGATTAAAGATTCGGTCGGGCTGGGTACCAAAAACCATAGCCTCAGAATCCATATCTCATTAATTTTGAACCTGTCAGATGATCCATTTTTTCGTTTGATAATGTTAGATCGTTATTTGTAAAAACAAATAACGCCTACGACTAGTGCCCATTCGTGATAAATAATATAAAACTATAAAAAAACTTCAACATAAGAAACAGACGATGCTTAATGTACCTATACTATATGTTTGCGCCTTCAATAAATGTATTTCTTTCTTAATTATCAAAGCGATTGCGAAGGTGGACTTGCATACCAACAGTAGCTTCCATGATGTTGCACCAGCCGATGAAGAAGGCCGCCGCTTCACCGATGGCCACGTAGGTGTAGATGTACGCCGAGCCGGCACGCGGCACTCGCGCTGCGAACTCCGCGTAACACAGGCCTAAGCAAAAAAAACATACATAGTCTGATCCCACACTGACAAACTAGTCTGGATTCTGGTGTCGCAGGCGACAGGCCGCGGACACGAACTCGGCAGGAAACTACCGGCAATAAATAATCGGAAGACTTTGTACTGTATCACATTCCCTATTTCACATAAGTAGTAAATTAAAAAAATAGGACAATCAGTATTATTTGTATTGTTTCTTTTTATGACATATCGTTCAAGAGTCTAGGAGTGGACACTTATAAATATTATCAATAAAATTGTCTCTGTGCTTTTTAAAATTCCGAATTCCGATACAAAATTAAATGATTTCCTTATGGTATAGCCGCGCGCTACTTAAGGTAGCTCTGAACTGTTTGAAATCTGTCTTGAACGCTCGACAATCCACTTGATCTCGCAATTCGCTAATACGGCAAATAAATGTTAGGGTGTACAATGTAAATAATTATAATAGGTATAGTTACGTGTATACCCGTATAAAATGGTACCTAGGAAGGAGGTTTTTAGTAAAATTTGTAAAGTTTGGAATCAAAGAAGACCGCTCGA
The DNA here is from genome assembly GCA_030180105.1 of Hyles lineata. Taxonomy (NCBI): domain Eukaryota; kingdom Metazoa; phylum Arthropoda; class Insecta; order Lepidoptera; family Sphingidae; genus Hyles; species Hyles lineata. The sequence continues at coordinate 1,041,277 of JARJEE010000030.1, forward strand.
TGGAGATCCATACTAACTACCAAATATTACAATAATCAATAATTCAATATGTACTTGCTACTGCTTTAGTAGCCAACTTCACACTTCGCAGTGTTGAAGACTGAAAATACTGTTGTCCCTTTCAGGAAGTCATTGTAGACAATGTTTGCTGCCTATTGAGCACTAAGACAAGTAATACTTCTAGATATTCTAGCACAGAGCATTTCCAAGTGCCATGCATTGATTGACGAAAAACCTCTTTTTGCTCCCGTGCTCCTCTATGTCTTTTACAGCTAAAAGGTTCAAACAACATCCTTCCCTGAAAAGTTATCAGGCAATAGACTTTTGTCTTTCTAGGTGTTAAAAACATCGGAATCTGTACTAAATTTTTACTACTTCACCATAATAGTATAGAAATCTATGTAAACAAGACCAAAATAGAATCCGTATAAATATCTACAGTAAACAAAATACTACTACAATATTCACAATTGCTACTATGTACTCGTATTAATCATACGTTATGAAAACAATTATTTATCCAACTATTTGTGATTATTAATCACTCTGATAACATTGCGTGTGTTGTCTAATTCCTAAGTTATTACTCGTTCCTTCCCTAGTGGAAATGTCCGTCTGGTGACGTTGTTATTCAGCTTTTTATAGTTTTACTGCACCTTGCTGAATTTTTAGTCGATATTTTTTTGGCTTACAATCAAGAGCGTGGTTATGTATGTCGTTTCAAGTAATACGTTGAAAGCAGTTTGCCTGAAAATCCTTAAGATTTTTGTTCTGTAAAATTTTTAAATAAAGAATGAGTTTCCTAGGGTTTCTTTAAAAAAACCCATTGAGCGAGCTTCACGAAACATTATAATTCTGGTCTCTATTAAGATTAACTTTAAAATGCATGTGTCATTTGGATCAGTCACTTTATATGTATGCCTACCAAGCTGACGATTAGAAGAGAATAACTCTGTATAGGTGAAACGCTAATGCAAGTCAATGCTAAAAGCACAGAATAAAACAAGCGACAAATTACTAAAATACACACGTAAACACAAGAAATTCTGAAAGGAGATTAATTTTTTTAAACGTGGTTTACTAGACTACGATTTAGAATTCCTATACTGCTCTATAGAACTAAAATCTGCCACTAACTTATGTATGCTGTAAATAATAATTCGTACCTGCGAAGAGAGCAGCAACAGCAGCCAGAAGGAAGGAGAGGACCACAGAAGGCCCAGCGATCTTGAGAGCGACGTAGCCGATAATGACGTAGATACCGGCCCCCGTGGTGCTGCCCACGCCCAGCGCCGTCAGGTCCCAGCGGTTCAGGCATCTGAAAATATTTGAGGGGTCTTCTATTAAAGGTGTTACTGTTGGACTTTTTGTAAGGGTTTTCTACTGCATCGCTGCACATCAACATGTGGGACATGTCAGGTGAATTAACAAACAGTTGTCTACGCGTGTTTTTGATTCGAAAGTCGTCTTTTTAAAACTTAGGGTTGATTAGAATATCTTTTAGGAAGTTTGGTTTGATAAATGCTATTAAAGACTTAAATAGTGAACTTGCCGTGGATAATTATGTTGAGGATTTAAAACTATTTTGACAGGATAGGAGATACTTTTGATTTTGTATGCCCATCCTATATAAATTGCATGCGTATGCTGCCTCGACGTTGTATCGATGTTGTACAGTCTCTTTCATGAAATCCTAAGTAAGTTCAAAACCAGTTGTTTAAGAAGTCTTTTTACCATATTCAGTTACTGTGTACAATTTACTCGTGCCTCCATTTTCATTTCTTTTTCCTAAAAGGTCAAAGAATAATTTTCTGACTAAACAACTTTACCTTTTCAAATTGCCCTCTTCGATTTGATCCGGATGGTATGTCTTCCGAGCCACAAGCCTGCGGAGCGCTGGCCACCTCTCACCAGCCATTGGTCAGCGATACGCGGCGATTTCAACCTACATCCCAACTGTTTACTTGCCAGAACTGGAATTTAACAAATAATAAGAATTTTGTTTTGACGATTATGCTGGAGACTGTACGGAAATACATAGCCTTTTGATCATAGTCGTTTTGCAGAATTTTGAATAGTATGTAGTAGAAACTATATTAATGGATATTTTTACTGACTTATACAAGCATGATACATGTAACAATATGAAAAGAGTTTTGTTATGAGGGTCAAAACTAGGAATGATTGACAAATTATCATTGTTGCCGATCTTTTAGTCACTAAAGCAAACACGTACCACGATTTTCATTTTAGAATTTCCATCCCTAATATGAAAAGATTAAGACCAACCTGATTTAAACCCAACCTGCTCTATGTAGACTTCTATAAGTAATCAAATAAAAAGTAGATTTCCTATAAACATCATAAACAAAGCAATAATCTCCGCTATTTAACCCTACATCTGAAATGGTTTCTGTTCGTAATCTCAGTTAAATCTTATCTCGCCGTTAACCTAACCTTACGTTCCATTCGGTTACACAATGCTGATACACCGTATCTGCGCTGATTGCGCTAAGAAAACAAAACTTTTATTAAAATTTTGATAAAACTGCGCGTGTTTTATAGGAAATAATACCGTTTTCTACAATGATGTTACTCATTTCGATCTGGTAGATCTTTTAAGTCATTTTAGGATGATTAACTCTATTCTATGATTCATCATTAATATACAAATGGATGTACTTATATCTAAGTATAGAGATATAGAGGTATCTTCGAGATCTAGTATGACCCACTCTTTACTGGCTGCTTTTCTTGAATCCAATACCATCCAATACTCTTGTTATTCAGAAGCTAGATTCACTTTCGTCTCGTCATCCATATTTGATTTTGGATAGTACTTAACATTGTTACGTACATTAACCAACCCCAAATAATCCTTTAGATCCTTGACTCTCTCAGGAAATATAATTATATCGGCCAATGCACATCTCATTATGATTTTGTTCTGATTGAGAGAGATTTGGATCTTTGTCCCACAGATCAGGGTTGTGTGCGTTGGCATACTGTCAATCTGAATTATTTACGTTATAAAGATTTAGTATTTCTTAACCTAAAACCTCTTATTCTAACCTCACTTAACCTAATCTCGTTTTATCTGAACACGGTAAAATGTGTAAAAATGATTGTATCTCTTTGTTTATCTTTCGTAAGACGGTCTGAATTAGCAGTAATATCAAATATTACATCATGATTAGGAATTCTAATTGTAATTTCATTATTGCTTTTCAAATTCTTAGCGCTATATAAAGTATTGATGACACATCGCTATTAAATTTATTCCAAAATATGGATGTTTTTCTCCAACATCGTTATTGATGAAACTGTCCCACTAACTTGGGAGATCCTTTACTACACCTATTTTGTACACAACCTTTAAGTAATCTTCGATAGCAATGGCGTCTTCGGACCGTACGATTAATCATCAATGATATCATCAGTTACTTTCAAATTAATCCCAATTATTTTCATTTTTCAGTCATTTCACGCGTGTACTTACCCTAAAATCACTGCGCTCTCCCCAAAAGCATTTTCACTACACATACACAAGTATTTTAGACAATGTGACGTGTGGTGCAGCACGCGAACTCAGCGCAAGTGAATGATAACGCTGCTTCTAAGATAAGATAAAAATAAAATAATCGCAAGATCTTTTTTCACTTGTTACACGAGATATCATTTGTTTTAGTTATGAGTTATGCGCAGAGTAATACGGTTTGGGCGTTTCAGGAAGATAACTGTTACAAAGCTCGGTGGTTTATCTATGAAAATTTTAAATCTAAAGAGAATTATTTCTGTAACTGCTTCTGCCACTCCACCTAATGACGACAGGTGCAGTAATTGATAATCATAAGTTCTGATTGGTTTTACAATGATCAAGTTTGACGCTAACAAGGATTACGCTTCATTCTCGTTTAAAAAAAGATTTGGTGGAACTTCGTCATGGACGGCATGAAAAGATACCATCACTCCAAAGCCACAACATGTTAAATGGGTTTTTTCCATTTGCACAACAATGATTTCTGTATCTTTGGCAAAGTATTAATGGGTATTTTATGAGTGAGGTTGAAAAACGAGGGATTAAGCGTCAGCCTTTCCACCTTAGCTTTCTTTAGCTGCAGAAATACCGTTGCCGTACATAGGGGTTCTTCAAAGATTTCAACATCAATCTTTTGAAAAACAATTGCAACCAGCTGTTATTTTTCTATAATGAAGGCGAATGTACAGCAGTGGACCTCCTGTGGCTGAAGAAAGAGAGAGAAAAGTCAATGGCGGAATGTGGGTGTCCCGTTTATACCTCTTCCTACCCCTTCTGGGAAAAAGACTTGAGCTTCTGTATGTATGTAAGGATCAATTTAGATTAGAATATCAATGGGCCATCTCCAAAGGGGTGCCCCAACCGTCTTACCGTAATCTGACTAGGCTTTCGTGCTAAATTCGATCATTCCGGTAGTCGATCATTTATTTCGATCCATAGCAATCATCTTAAATACGATCACGATCAGTCTGTGAAGAGTGCATGACTACGAAAAAGAATTCCAAACTTCAAGCTCCTCAAGTTTTCATAATAAAATGCTATTTATTTACTGAAGATTCCGCGGATGTAGTGGTTATTTTGCGCGATAGTAATACTCGTACCTTTCCATCAATTATTGTTTTCATTTGAATACTTGTATCGTTTGTTTTGTAAAATATATAATGTAGAAACTTACATTCCAATATTTTTTTCAAATATACTATATCAAATCACTTACACCAGGCACTAATCACAAAATATCCAAAACGGCGCTCCACTTAATTATAACTACACTGATAACTTCAATACTAATTACATTACAGATTTTATAAACAAAGAAACACTAGTAATCGATTCATTAATCTTTAAAATTAATCAAGTACCTAGAATATTTGCAACGTGAATTGTAACGTTAATAACATCATAACCAGGCATATTTATTTCGATAATAATGGTAATTTAAGTTTTGATATTTCAGAGCATTTTTAAAATATAACACTTATTACAAATTCTTTTGTTATACATTTACACGAACAAAGCGTGCAAGGTGAAACACCGGCACTGCGGCGTCGCGTTATCTTTTATCAGAAAATCATTTGATTAGAATTTGTTTATTATCTTTACTTCTCTATCGATACACAAGTAAGTAAGTAGAACATGTGTGTATCACACGTTGACTTGCGAGAGAACATTGTTATAATTACCAATTTGATTGGGTTAAAATAAATTGGGTTTATTTCTGCAACCACTGGTTCGGTGAGAATAGTGCGGTGATGCAGATTTATTCATTCTCTGCATTGTACACCATAAATTCATACAATGGATACATATAACTACATTAAGTTTCAGTGTAGTGGGCGGATCGCATTGAGCGATTTCTTCCAGGAAACCTTATTATCAGTTCTTGAAAACGGACTTTATTCAACTGAAAGTAAATATTTATATCATAGTCATTGTCTTCAAAATAGCTTTTAGGGCTATGTATAAACTGCATGAGATTTGGAATTGGGAGCTGCCGTAGTTTCAAACAAAAAATGCGTCTTCTCGACAAACGGCCGAAACAGATTTTTTATTGCTTTGAATGGCGAGACGGGCATGCCGTTCGCCAGATGGTTAGCAATACAACCACTCATGAACAGTAGAAAAACCAAACAACACTTTCAATTATAAAGTAATGCTTGGCATTCCACTGCCCTCGCCATCCTGAAACATAGGATGTTAAGTTTCAATAAGAACAGTGTAGCCAGAGCAGCTACTAAAACTGGAGTAACACTGCTGTTTGGCGGGAGAAACAGAAATTGCGGTGGTACCCACCCAGCCGGCGTCTCACATATGAGAGACCTACCACCAGTAAAACAACCTTAATGATGAATGAAAATCTTCCTAAATCGATCAATTTTGTTTAGAAAAGTGTATTATATGGTCCTTGACATCAACAAGCGACTTTTGTAACTTTTTCTGCATACCTAACTATTTTCGAATTCATTGGGTATGTTTCATTGACTGTTTTAGTCAATAAGTAAGAAATGAGTCAAGTAAATACCTAAATAAAAATAGGCTTTGATGATGTAGGTAAAGGAATATCCTCAGGTAGCATTATTATTATTGACACGAAAACACCTGATAATTATTAGGCATGGATTTCCTTGGACGAAAAGATGGGATGAATGAGGTGTTGCGCTTGTGAAAGAAACTGTGGACTCCAGCAGAATTATTTTGTTCGAAGCGGCAAAAAAACAACAATAAGAAGAATGAATTATATAAGAAGAATAAATTCTGCTTCTTCGGCAACAAGAAGAATAACTTCTTCAAGACATTATACTTGTCATACCTGAATCATCACATCCGTGAACCGCTGTTTTCGTGAAAATGTTATCCATTATCATGTTATTTACATTGATAAAAATAGTTACAAGTAGCTGTTTTTACTAATTAGTACTTATTGAATTTCAAAATACGACAAAATCATTATCATTATGATTGATATTATCTTCGTTTTGTGTTATATTCGGCGCGCGCTACAACGATAGAGCCCTATAAAAATCTTTTTTTCTTTTTTTCTAAAGTAGAATATTACTAAGCAAACATAGGTAGTGATATCAGTATGAGACGTTTTTGCTGTTTTTAAGTTCATACGATTGTATTCTTTCATCGGCATCAGCCCATATACCTCCCACTGCAGGGCACGGACCTCTTCTACAATCGAGAATATTAGGTTTTACGTTAGGCCTTATATAGTCCACCACGCTGGCCTAATGCGGCCTGGCGGACTTTACATACCATAGAAATCGCTATGGTATGCAGGTTTCCTCACGATGTTTTCCTTCACCGTTACAGTGCGTGGCGATTGATTATCAATACACACATGACTCTAAAAAGTCAGAGGTGTGCCCTGGGATTCGAACCCGCAACCACCGTGAACATGTTGGCCGCGTCTGGTCTGTTTATTAACAGGGTACCACGCACTCATTCTTTCATACCTTATCGCTCTTTATTGATATACGTTAAGATATTTACATATGTTATAAAAATCGGACCAATAAAAAAAATATGTGCACGAAACTGTAAGTTTGCTTACTGTACTGCTCCAAATTAAACAAACTTTTGCTATAGTCAATGCATTGTCGTCCTGAAAGAGTATCCAATGATAACAATAAACTGCCATTAGACACAAATAGAAAGAAACAATTATTTAATACACCTGTCTATGTCTACATAACTGTTTAGTTTTTTTCGAAAGGAGTGATATATCCTTTCGAACACTACTGCAAACAGACAGCCTCGGTCCCGCATTTGGTTAGACGCCGGCTATGAAATGAGAGGTTACGGGTTCAATTCCCGCATCGAGACAAATATTCGTGTGAACCACAAGTATTTGTATCGAGTGTGATTTTGTGAGACCTAAAAGTTTCGTAGTTACTGATACCCACAACACAAGAGTCAGGACTATATATGACTGTTGGGTGTATTTACTTATCAAAATGTGAGTTGTATTGAAACGGTGCACATACCGATAGGCCGTGTGGGGCATTACCCAGCATTGTTGATAATATGAAACAACATTAGCGATTTAATAGATTAAAGATGTTTATCAATACTTTTTTCTTGCAATAAGTTTTTGCTTTTATCTTTCTTAGTTCATGGGTTAAGAAAAACAGTAGGAGAAGACAGTATATCTGATATAGTAAAATTATTTCTTCATAGAGTAGTAGCGTTTCAAGAGGCAATTTCTTTCTGTAGGTTTTTATTTTATGCCTAGAAATGAAAATTGATGAAAGGGTTGAGGTCAGACAGGCGTATTTCTACATGCTAAAGACTAGTTACGCAGACCTATTTATAAGTGTGATTAGTAGTATATGAGATGGTCCTTGCTCCTCCTTGTTTGAAATCCATTGACTTATATTGACATAAATGTTGAAATCAGTTAAAAATAAATGCCTACTTTTACGCTTTTACCCAGTCAGAGGTGCCCACAATTCGCTGAGTTTATTTCAGTATACGACAGAGGGGAGACTTCTGCTATGCCAGGAACAAATTCTAGTCTCTGGCAATTACAGACTTTCTCAGAAGAATTTGCAAGTAAAAGAAGAACGCCCATTCATAGTATCGTTAAAGAAAAATCGTTGATACCGATACGTGCCGGTATCGGTATCAACGGTATTTAAAATTCACTACAATACAGCCTGGGTCGGTATTATGTTTATATTTATTGAAAATATGTATATATTTTCAGTTTCATAATACAATGGGCATTCTCTTTTGAAAACCGGGGTTTTACTTAAAGATGATTCAAAGTCGGCGAATATCAGAGAATGTCAAAACCGCTATCAAGCCAATCGTTTACAGCGAAGCATTAATTTCCCTATTGAGTGATAAGACAGCAATCTCGGACAACGATAAACGTATTCAAAGGAAAAGCAATATTCTCATTAAAATGCCTTCGTCTTGATTCATGTCTATAAGCCTCTTATCTGGCGTTATTGCGGAGGTAATTAAATCTATTGTTATTAGGCTAGACGCATATATTAAGTATTTGTTAAATACTCAACTGCCTCGGTGTTAGTTGTACTACGGTACGGTCACAAAGCTGATGTCTCGAGTTCGAATCCCGGGTTGGGTAAAGTGATATTGGATTTTTCTATTCATTTGCCCAGAGTCAGGAATTTGTGCCCGATATGGCGATAGGCTCGCCACCTATCACATAGTGGGACGGAACGTACAAGGCGAAATGTGGGTTTTCTGGCACCTCTGCCTACCCCTTCTGGGAAAAAGGCGTGAGTTTATGTATGTATGTATGTATTTCTTAAATATAATAGTACGGGATGCACTTCACCTAAGTGTGATGATGTGCAGAAAATTTTCTAGACTTATACATGAGTCATGGTAATCTTTTGATTTTATCAATTTTTTATCGGATTCCGTTATCCAATATCTATAGAAAGAATCTGATAAGCCCATTTAGAAATTAGAAATTTAGAATTTAGTCTAAGAAGTTAGTGCCTATAGTCCGCGCCTGTTGGTAAATGTAATATAAAATGATGCGTATTTCACACGCTGATGTTTTGAACAGTATCCTATTGGTGACGTCACCGTTACTACAATGCATTAGATGATTGGATGCTGTCCGGTCTGTTATGCGGGTTCGTGGAAGACAATCCCTAATTAGCAATAGCGGCATTCACTGTCACCCATAACTATGTTATGTTTAAACTGTTATTACCAAAACTATGTTACGAGACCACTTTTATCAAAATTAATTTTTAGCATGCAAAGTTTCTACAATGTACGACTAGACAGAGATGGTTGATGCAAAAAAAAACTCAAATGACTGGGACAATTCTCTACGCCTGGCAGAATGATCATAGCAAATTATTTTTATGCAACATACCTAACTACACAATTTTCTGTATCTGTATCAGCCCATTTACGTCGCACTGTAGGGCACGGGCATCTTCTACAATCGAGAGTATTATTTAGGTTTTATCACGGTATTCACTCCATTTTACCAAGACTTTAACACAATTGTTGTCAAAATTGGGTGTTTTTATTACGTAAATTCGACGCTAAACTATTGTCATCGAAAAATGTAAACAATCGCCTCCAGACATATTAACCAATAGAAAGATGCCCCCGCCGAGTATTTAGGAGACTGGAAGGGGCTTACGCCAGTTTCTCAGCCCGGGTTGCTTGCGGATAATTCGGCTAGGGCAGTTTCCAGAACACCTTCTAAAACTTATGGGTGCCTGAAACACATTATGAGTGTCACAAGACAGCCTTTGACTCTAAGTGCACAAATTTCCTTTCCGTCGTCCAACCATTTCTATCAGTTTTTTTTTAAATTGTCTGGTATGGTCACATGATCAGAGTGTTCAGCTGATGGTAAGCGCCCACGCCTGTCCAAAATCAAGAGCAATATCACCCAAAACTCATGTTGTTAATAAGAATTGCATGGCGCTGCACGAGCATGCCATTCGCCTGAGGGTATAAGATATAACTGCTCATAAACAATAGCAAAACCAAACAGCACCTTGAATTACAAAGCAATGCTTGGCAGTCCACTGCGCTCGCCGTCCTGAGACATAAGATGTTAAATCTCAATATGTCCAGTAGTTACTCTGGCTACAATATCCTTCAAACCGAAACACAACAGTGCATCAAAACTGCTGTTTGACGGTAGAAAAACTGTGTAAGATAACTGAAACTGTATAAGCGAAGCCCTGTCTTACCACAATACAATTTTTTATCTCACCACTATGAATGTATGACGCAGCTATATCGCCAGCAGGAAGGACAAAAAACTATAATACGTACATAAGTACTTAATGGTGACATGGACAAAAAAATATATATTCTTAAACAATCGCTTGTTGGTCAATGTATAAAAAATGTGTTATATTGTGTGGTCTCGTTTATAATGGTTCGAACGCGTTTGCTGAAATTATAGTCATGCGTTTGAGTCCTATCGTAGGGCAAACCTTCTGACTTTTCATAGTCAAGATTTTATTAATAGTCAATCAACATGTACTTTAACAGTGAAGTAAAACATTGAGAGGAGACCCGTATACAGATTTACAAGATATGTGAAGTCCCCTAACTCGTACTAGGTCAGTTGTGGTCTAATTCCTCATAATAGTACACTAGGTCCGTGTCCTACAGTAGTTAGGCCAAATATAGACTAATTACCATGCGAGAAAATGATGTAAAATGTATACTCACAGAAATAAAATCAGCATAAATTAACCACACTGTCATTAACAAAAAATATCATTGTGAATATTTTTTCACTTCAAACTAGGAGAGATGAACACTAACACAAAATGCTTATCACCAAAGCCCTCAACTAAACTAAATTAAATTTTAATCAATAATTGTTTTTTTATGACACTGATAAATGCATTTGGTACAGTCATTATATATCAGACTAATAGGGGATCTATGTATGTTTATACTCGTATTATGATTAAAAGAGAATAGATAGCGTATAGTATTAAAGATAATTTTTAAATGGAGTTAAGCCCCATTTACTTCCGAGAGAGTTTCTCGCTTCGAATATACGATTATCGTACGCATATAAAAAAATCATTACGAAAACATTTGCCCTAAACAATAAAATCTTATAGAAATCTTATGAAACACTTATAGAGATTATCGTATGCGATAGTAGCATACGATTCTCGTCCGGATTACAACACAAGAAACTCTCCGTGTAAATGGGCTATGAATTTTAACGCGTTTATCGCTAGATGTCGCTTTATTAAAATTGAAGCTAAAGACTGTTTTATTTATTATGAGTAATTAACCAGCACGACAGTTTTGAATAAAATCATTATCCAGGTTGTGTATGATGGTCCTGGTAGAAGGTCGAGTGCTCTTGCTTCGGGTTCGGGTTAGGGCAACGTGGGGTTTTGGTTGGTATGCCGTAGATAGGTGAACCCAACAAAATCCCTCCACTTTCCCCTTGAGGTGGGGGGTTATGGTAACCAGGTTTCCACGCGCCAACAAAAAAAGAATGTTTATGATGGTACAAAAAAGATGGTATATGATCAGGTATGTATGTACCTTTTTCGGTTCAGCCTGTGTATTATTTCGACTCAACAGCCATTTTTTGTCGACCGGCGAGAGAGAGAGAGAAATCCATCTCTTGCTTTACGGTGTCCTTTTTATTTTATTTAGCTCTCACTAACAGTTATACGATAATCTTTTAAAATACGAGCACGGGATTTACTCTGTAATCCGAAATGAAACTCGGAAATTCAAACGTTGGACGAAGCAGGTTATGAGTGCCACTTCTAAAAATCAATGCTATTGACACTCTCTCTCTTTCTATGATACTTATCATTCACTCCGAACTTAGCCCATGGTTATGACCTATTATGACGTAGGATAGAGGATTCAAACATTTGTGGAGTACCTAGGCACGTTTGTACAGTTATACGAACAACGTCAGTCATCCGCAAATCTGCTGCAGTTTCTAGCGTAATATCGACACAGTTCAGTTGCTGTGGATATCAAGGTGAACTGATTGCGACCTTCATTACGATTGATTTCTTAGAAAAATACAATTTAGAGTTTGAAAGTAATTATTAGGAATTTTAGGTCCGGTGACTAAGTGTTGAATTTGTTGTATGGAATATTATTAGGAATTTTGGTCCATTGAGTAATTTTGTCTTAATAAACAACAGTTTTACCTAATTCTATAGACACCTATTTCTTATATACTATAGACTCAGCAAACAGGTCATCTAATGGTAAGTGGTCACTGCCGCCTATGAAAATCTAAACCCTTGTGTCATATTTATGTTGCCAGCCCACCAAATCGAGAGGGGAGGGGAAAGGAAAAAGAATGGGAACAGAAAAGGGGTATTGGACATCCGGCAATCTCAGTAGACAACCGAATGGTTAATTTTGTGTATCCGATCTGATATAATACTTAAATGGTGTCGTAATACCATACTACGCGAAATCCTGCTTTCACCATTATATTAAGTAATACAAACCACACCGGCCTCATAAGTATTTATGTATTCACTTAATAACTACTTTTACAGGGTTGGTCCTAATACAGCAGCGTTGACAATCCAATGATAGTCTGTTAATTTCTTAGTTTAAATTATGAACATAAACAGTTTTGTAAATACAGCATGCGTATGAGAAGTTCGAGTATTTACGTCCCCAAAAACCAAAGATCCAGCAAATTAATTACAGATATATATGTGGCTGTTAAAGGAGCAGATAGATAGATGTCGCTTGGTAGATAAATTCTCGACCGGTTTCGTAGGTGCTACTCACTCATACACCGCCAACGTCCTTTGTTGTTTTGTTTCATTCTGTGATCGAGACTACTGGAGATGTCATGATGAAATGTTCACTAAAAATGCAACCAGCTCATAGGTTTGAGGAAAACCCGTTATACTGATCGACGCTAGAATTAAACGTTTCTTGTTAATTCTGTCGGCAGATGAGGCACCAGAAGTCCTTTCCTGGTACCTTAAACATCTCTTAACACCTACTTTCCTGTTGTAAAAGACTAGCTATACCGTTCAATCTTGGTTTAGTCCGATCTTTAAAAATCTCGATTAAAATACAACAACTAAGGGTGAATAAAAGAACGATAGACTATCCTGCACTCTGACCCGCGACTGCAAATCCTGTAAGCCAGGATCAACGGTGGTACGCATTGTAATGACACAGCATTGAAGCTCGGCGAGTCGCCAGGAATGCCTAACTTATCTTTAACCCGCAACGAAATTAATCATGAAGTAAATAATAATTGGAAATAAAATAACGATAGCAAAAAGCATAGTTTCAATGATTCGGATATGACTGCCGTACTCAGAGACATTTCTGTATCTGTCTGTATCAGCCCATATACGTCCCACTGCAGGGCACGGGCCTACTCTACAATCGAGAATACGATTGAGAGTGGTTAGGCCATATAGTCCACCACGCTGGCCTAGTGTGGGTTGGCGGACTTACATACCATAGAAATTCTTCTAAACCGCTATGGTATGCAGGTTTCCTCACGATGTTTTCCTTCACCGTTTTTAGTGCGTGGCGATTGACTATCGATGACAGAGACATTTAATGTCAATGAAATCATTACTTAGTGTCGATTTTGCGAACAAAACCTTTACTAAGGATTTAGTTGACATTAAACGTCTCTGTGTACGGCCGTGAGAGGCTTTACGTACAGGGCACAGGCTACAGTAGTGCTAGTAGATTCGGCGTACGCGCCGCCCGTGTCAGACATGAAACTGTATGTCTAGACGCAACCAACACTCGCGAAAATAATTGTTAGTGTGTATTGTGTTTTGTGATTTTTTTGGATTTTTATTGAATAATATTAATGTAAGTGTTTTTTACTCTGTAAATATTATTCGTAAATAATACGATTTTTTATTATTTATTAAATGGAGAAAAATAAATATTTATTTATTTAAAAATATGCGTTCAAAATGTTAAAATATCTTGCATTGATTTGGGAGTCGCAGAAGTAAGGATTTTTATAATTTTGTAACTTTTGTGTAACATAATAATTAAAACGAGATTATAACTCTGGCGTGTAAGTTCCTTAGCAATATTTTTATTATTATTTTCAAATATACTCTTTAAATAGTACTCCTATATAATTCTACGCTATAAATTGTGTTAATGTTTATTATCAATGAATTCTGAATGTTTTGTACAACCCAAATTCTAAACCCGTATTCTTTACATACATACATAAACTCACGCCTTTTTCCCAGAAGGGGTAGGCAGAGGTGCCAAGACACCCACATTTCGCCTTGTATGTTCCGTCCCACAATGTGATAGGTGGCGAGCCTATCGCCATATCGGGCACAAATTCCTGACTCTGGGCTGATAATGAATAGAATTCTTTAGGTATTCTTTAGGTCAAATAAATATTTATCCGCAAGGATACTAATCCGCAATCTCCGCCATACGAGCATTTTTAAACTGGTGTATCAAGACTGCGACGGAAAAATTGTAAATAAGAGGAAAACAGATAAAATACCTTTGGATATGCTTAGAATGATATGAATAACATGATTAGTCTAGAATCAATTATACCACATCTAACGAGCAAAAAACGTTCAAATTATCAAGGATTAGGCACAATATATGTACATACATATCGGGTTTGAAACGAGGTCATTTGACAGTGAATTAAAGTTACCAATATAGCCTTCCGCATGGCCTACCTGAATTGATAATAAACAGACCTTATTAACCGCTGAATGGTTAATGGAATAGTCGTTTTTGGACGGATAACGATCATCGAGTGCTGACAAATCCACTTTGATATTACAAGCAGTCTTGTCTTGTCTTGCGATGCAGGTTAACGTGTGTTTTGGAGGACCGTATTTTTTTTTTCAATTGCCTTAATCTCACACACAGTTTGCTGTTATTTCCTTCTCAAGGTGAGATCAGAGATGGCCCTAGCGCCATGCTAGGCACAATTTTTACACGTACTAATTGTTTATAACAAATTGAAACATAAGGATTTACTACCTAGGAGCTGAACCTAGATCCTTACAATTCTCGGGTAAACAGGCCACAAGACAGTTTAGAATTGCATAATAAATAATTTATTTTTCGCACAGGTTAATTTTTGCGATCGTAGGAACCAGTTTTAAGCAATGATTGTAGGAAGCAAGTCACTATTTCATCACACGAAGGTCGGCAAAGAACCTACAATCACTCTGATGTAGCCGCTGATTTGTTACATTCCTGCGCTATGAAGATAATTATGTCTCAGAACCACACTTCTTGTTCTATTGAACCGCTATTTCTAGTAACTGACGAAAAAAAACCTAGTCAAAAACAAAGTCAAAAGACCGCAGGAAGTGTCTGTCCCTATGTATGGTTAGATCTTTAAAACTACGCAACGAATTTTGATGCGGTTTTCTTTAATAGATAGAGTGATACAAGAGGAAGGTTTATGTTTATAATACAAACATATTATTGAAGAGAAATATATCTGCACCCAGGCGAAGCTGGGTCGGGCCGCTAGTCAATTTAATAATAGAGATAACCTATCCATTACAATATCTTTCAAACCAAATTAAAACATAAGAGGACATAGCAAACTTGTGATATCTTCACATACGCACTATTGTATTCTGGTTTGAAGGATTTCAGTCCCTGATCACTGGTGATTAAAGGATTTAACATTTTAGGGATTATCCGCGTCATTGACACAGCTGATTAGACGCCAGCTGTGAAACGAGAGGTCGCGAGTTCGTTCCCCACATATTTATAATATTTGCGTGCAGCACAACTTATTATGGCGATTTGGGGTGTGAGATCAAAAAGTCTCTCGTAGTTTCTGATGCCCAAGGACCCAAGACTCGATGTTAGTGTGAGGTCAGAAGTCAGAAACTACTGAAGAGTGCCTGCGTGTTTTAGTCAGGTGACCAAAGTGTCTTCATGGCATTATTTCAAATAGAAAAAAAAAACAAATGAGGATAGAACTGCGAACTTTCGTTTCTCAGCCACTCACAACACATTAAAACGATTATTCACATATAATAAGGTAACATCCAGTTATGAAACGAATTGCCAACTTTCACCAAAGTATATTGAATTCGCAAGTCCTATGTTTGGCGTGTTTTGGTCCATTTTGTTGGGCGAATGGATGTCGTAAGTTTATGTAAAGCGTTGCAAAATTTGTTGATTTGATAATATTGTGTTTTACTTGATAATATTTCTTGCTAAACTAAATTGTTGAATGTTTATGAATCGCAATTTTACTGCTATGAATATTACTGTATTAAAAAACTGCGTGCCGCGAATTCTAAAAACAGAAAACATATATGTGATCTTAGTGTGTAATATTCCATGTTTTTTATGCAATTGCATATAAGTTAAAGTTTGGTAAAAATAAAACTTTTTTACATTAAAAAATAATAAAGATTGACGTCATTGAAGTTTACCACAAAATGATTAACCAATTATTTAACATGAATAAGATCAAAGTATTTCTATCGTTGTGGTCATATAAAGCAAAAACTACTCGATGGGTTTACCTTTTTTATTCTCTTCTTGGTTTTGTCTAAAAAGAATAATACGATGTCTTCAATATCAAGGTTGGATAATAGATATATTTTATTTTTTAAATCAAGATTGTCTCTTTTTTGTTTTTTTACGATTACTCACAAAAGACAACAAACAGGCGGTTTGATGCTTGGTTATCGAGAGTAGAACGTAAGTAATACATACATAATTTAGACCAAGTATCCTTATATCGTTCAAGTATTTTCCCAACCTTTTCCCTTCCCGCTCTCCTCCCGATTGGATAGACCAGCAACATAATATAAATGATCCAAGAGGTATGGTTCTTCATGGACAGCAGTGATCACTACCCATCACGTGAGCTGTTTGCTCGTTTGCCGAACCTATGCAATAAAAAAATAGTATATCCCACTACAGGGCACAGCCCTTATTTATAGCCAATAATTCGATTGAGAAAGGTTGAGAACACTTAGGCTCAATTGCATCAACTACCTCGATAATAGTAATAAATACACCTAGCAGTATAGTTCTGACCCCACACTAAGATTGAGTCTTGTGGCGTAGGTACCAAGAAATACGAGAGACTTTTCAGTATCACATACACCCAGACCCTAAAAAAATACCCATGGATCAGACAAATATTTGTCTCGGTGCGGGGATCGAACCCGCGGCCTCACGTTTCACAGCCGGCGTCTAGCCGACTGCGCCATGGAGGCTGTCAAAAATGTTATCGCCATACATTTAAGGCGTATTTCACATTGATAATGTCAAGTTTTAGGCAAAGGTTAGTTTGTTCAATTGGGACTTAACAGTATTCACAGTTCCTTAACATTTTCCAAGTGAAATAAAATACGTACATATTTTCACAACAGACGACATCGGAAAAATCACCTAGTCTCAATTATGCGGAAAACTTGTCTTTAACCACCTATTTTGTATGTGCATAATTTTGGAT
Organism: Hyles lineata; assembly: GCA_030180105.1. Classification (NCBI taxonomy): domain Eukaryota; kingdom Metazoa; phylum Arthropoda; class Insecta; order Lepidoptera; family Sphingidae; genus Hyles; species Hyles lineata. The sequence continues at coordinate 1,058,763 of JARJEE010000030.1, forward strand.
ATGCAGTCAGCAAAATATTTTTTTGATTATTTCTTAGAACTAGTTTAGTGTATTTTTAAAATCAGTTTTTTGCGTCAATCTTTAATAGCAATATTTAGGTATGCTATCAAAATATTATTGATATTTCGACAGCGACGCTAAAAACTAACGGGTAAGCTTATACAATGTAAGTGTTATAAATAAATAAATACACTCAAAAGTCACATACATAATCCTGACCCCACACTAAGATCGAGTCTCGTGTCGTGGGCAACTACGAGAGACTTTTCGGTCTCACAAACACCCAGACCCAAAACAAATACCTATGGTTTACACAAATATTTGTTTCGGTGCGTGGATCGAACCCGCGGCGTTTCGTTTTTCAGCCGGCGTCTAACCAACTGCGGCACGGAGGCTGTGTAAGCTAGATATTTTTCTTGATCATTCAGGATTTACCGAATAAATATCAGGAAGGTTAAAATTCTCCTCACTATTATTACACTGTATTTTAATGCTGCAATTTAGTTGTTACATATACTTATTCCACATAAAACATACCTACTTGTCACTGACTAAATGCGCAAAAAGTGTTCATATGTAGGGCACGAAAAAAATATTGTTTTGTATTGTACAATAGTAGCGCAACATTGTTATTCGACGAAAGAGATTTACTTACTATTAATCTTAAAGGTTTTGTGATTGGGATTTCCATAATTTTGTACTTACAGTTATGACAATTCGAGCGTATACCAATTCCAAAGCCTTTTTCTACCAACATTTGGGAACCATAATTTAACTTGGTTATTTAGAACCACTTACCACCAAATGTTTAAGTCACCCTATAATAAAATAAAACAAGCTAGCGGCTCAGCCAGACTCCTTCCGGTTCATCAGCGATAATGAAGGATTCTAAAGGTGAAATTATTTTTCAAATCGGTCCAGTAGTTTCAGAGCCAAATGCAGACAAACAATCCAATCGACAAGTCAATGACGCAAACCATATTAGTAAACCCCATAGTATAAAGGTTGTCTGGAAGAGATCGCTTTAAGCGATAAGGCCGCCCATTGTAATACCATAAGTCTTATTTAATTTGTCTGATTTTGTGATTCTTGGATTTGGTTTACAATAAAGAGTATTGTATTGCATTGTAAACTTAGTAAACAACCAAATATGACGTCACACAATTCAAATGTCAAAATGTTTTTCGCCCGCAAGATTTCGAAAGTGTAAGACACCGCCAATGTTTGCGGATAGCCTCGGGCGATGGCCAAACGCGTTTCTAATGTTAAGTTGCAATTTTTTTGCACAGGTAAAAGATAGCTTTATTTTGATGCAGCAAAATAACTTTCCTGTCTTTTTATAGTTGAGGAAAATTGTTGAAGTTCCACTACCACGAGGCCGAAAGGTGCCATTAGCCTTCTAATCCGCTGTGCTTGCAAATTGGTCCTCTTGCTGGTCTCTTCTGTTCTATTTTTTATGATCTTTCCTAAGTAAAACATACATTTGGCTGACATACAAGGCGAAATGTGGGTTTTCTGACACCTCTGCCTACCCCTGCTGGAAAATGACGTGAGTTTATGTATGTACGTAAAAATGCAATTTATTTGGTTTATTTGGTCAAATTTGAAATATGAGTAAAGAGTTGTACAAAAACAAGAAACGATTATGATTTCCGCTTATTTGTCCACAAATTTTGAAGTTACTCTAGTTTGACCGCACTTCATCAACCACAAATCACATTGCGGTAATTTTACCGAGCTAACAAAAAAAATTAAGCATCAACGAAAATCCGGTGGAAAAATTCCTTCTCAATTATGAAAAAATAACTATGACGTGCGTATCTACTAAATTATTACCACGTATTCAACAGTTAACAATTGAACTTTGCTATTTTATTGCCATACACTTTGAATTATGATTTTATTTTATTCATAACCAGTTTGCCAGAATCATCTATGTTTATAATTAGGTATTTGGTGCAAACCGCTATAATATAGTGCCGTACATTATATTTAAAGATTAGAGACATTAGATGTTAAGTGACAATATATCCAGTAGTTACTCTGGCTATAATGTCGTTTAAACTGAAACACAACAGTGCATTTACACTGCTGTTTTGCGGGAGAAATAGACATTGCATTGGGTTCCAAATCCACTTTCTCCAATAACCAGTAGTAACTATGATTCCTCCATCGGTTAGGCTGTTCAAATGTGGCGACTGGCGGTAAGCTTACGATCCACTGGCTCACTTGCTGAAAATAACATTAATCAGACCACCAATTTCTAAGCTTGTATGCGCCCATATACGTCCCACTGTAGGACACGGGCCGCCTTTACTACCGAGAATACGATTGAGAGGGGGTTAGGCTATATAGTCCACCTTTCCACGCTGGTCTAGTGCGGGTTGGCGAACTTTTAGACACCATAGAAATCCATACAAATCCTTATGGTATGCAGGTTTCCTCACAAGGTTTTCCTTCACCGTTATAATCCGTGGTAATTGATTATCAAGACTTCACCGGATTAGCGGGTTCAAACTATAAAATGTTATGATATTTGGATTGCTATAAATAGACGTTTTTTTACCTGGTAATATTGATGATACATGTTTTCTAATTAGACTAGTTGTACCCGCGGTTCCGCTCACATGACTCAGTAATTGGATATTTTTTGCCACAATCTTATAATCTGCCGGTGCGAAATTCCTGATTTTGTTTGGTTTTGCTACTGTCCATGAGCGGTCATATAACTAACAATAGCGTGCTCATATCGCCACTCATTATTATAAAAGAATATCTATTCATTTCTAGTTACAATAACTATTGAAGATGCCAAATTCCTTTTCAGTCAGAAGTTAAATATATTTCTATACATAACACACACATAAATCCCATGAGAAATACTCAACCGCTAATTGTTTTGTTATTATATGTATAGCAAAAAACCGCAGCGGTTACATCAGCGTTCAAATCCACTTAGACCCATCCATGAGGCCATCCATTATGTGGTTCAGTTTCGGATTTTTTTTGGCTGTCGTGGAGAACTTGCTCGTTTCATGGCATGGTTTTTCAGCATCATATTAATATTTTAGTGTTCTGTTTTTGTTTGTTTTGTTTTTATTTTTCATGAGATTAAATGTATACTCGTATGTTCTTTTAACACAGTTTCGTCGTTTAACATATCTATCTTACGATAGGTACTTAGGTTATACGAGATATTAACGTAAAGTTTTCAAACAGCAAAATATTGTTATCAGTATCGATGAGTATAGGAGAGAGTATATGGGAGACGTTGAACTTATCCAATATATTTTTACAAATCATTATTTCAAAATCTCAAAACGATAGATTTGGTACAGTTGCATAATCAATCATTTATATATTGCTACAAGCTACAAACCTTTAATTTGGACTGTTTTATTTAAATAACAATCGGGTGAATGACCTGTTTCTTTCCGAATCCAATTAATCCTTATCGGAACTTAAAAATTGCAAAACACTATAATTCTTGTACAGAACCCATAAGGCTTTAGAACCATTCACTCTACCAGCCCAATCATCAATAATAATCATCCTTCTATCGCCATATCCGCATTTGAACGATATATAATTTTAATAACATTATAATATTAATCACGTACCGAATAGCTAATTTTAGTAATAAATCATGACGTCAGTTCGGAAGTCTTTAAAGCCTTATGTTAGATTCGATCAATCTGTTCACCTTATGGCTAATTTCTGCCATCCAGTATGAACTAAACTTGTGAATTGTCCTCAAATTTCCGAAAACATACAGGAAGTGGGAAAACAAAAATGTTGTATTTTTTTTATTGTTATTGTTTAAGTTATTTTTTCTATCTTTCTACCTCCTGTGTCAAAATTTTATTTGTAATTTTTGGGCACTCCATATTTCATAAATGAATCGTTTTTCTTTCTTTCTTTCAAAAATTAAAGGAGTCGTTATAAAAACCACCAGCTTCAAGGTATCCTCGGGCAATCACAGTCTCAAATCTGTTACTTCGTGTTAGTTATCTACGAGGTATAATAGTCCAGTAATGGGTAAAATAAAAAAAACTTTGGTACAATGGATTATATGAACCTTATTCCAATCATGCAGTAGAGAAGCTAACGATTTACGAATACCTCGACATAAGACGACTGGATACAAGGGTTGTTTTAAATATGCAGCTTCTAAAATATGGAATGACCTTCCACCACCTCTACGTACAAACATAAGCCGGCTGACTTTAAAGAAACACATCAAAATGGAACTTATAAAAATTCAAAAGCAATAAACAACAACAATTCGATTCACAAGTCAAAAATGAATTATGTCTTGACGGGATAAATTGTACGAGTAACTTTTATAACACAATTTGTTTTTTTGTTTAATTATTATTATTGTTCTATTTATACTGTAATTTTTTTTAATTGTGGTTTTTTGGATGTCATCTGTTTCTTTTTTTTTCTTTTTCTCTTTTCTTTTTGTTGCTTTATAATCTTCGACCCCACGTATAGTAGAATTGTTGTACTATGATGGCTTTGGAGCCAGCTGAAAATCAGTGCTGTTGTAAAACAGCGTATACTGAGCTGGTATCCATTCTCCACGCATATTACAACAAATACCAGAATGGGCCTGTTAACTGTTATCTTATTCTTAACTTACTTGTATTTTTATTTTGTTGTATTGTGTGTGTGGAAGAAATAAATGGTTTAAATGGTTTAAATTTATTTGGAACACTAGGCTAACATGAATAGGAGGAAGCATAAATGCAGTGTTTGAATGCTAAATCTGTGCACAGGGTTTCTCCCACAGCTGTTATTGACTATAGTTAATTTTCCACCCAAGGAGATCGCAATATTTGCGTCTGAATATAGTGAATCAAAACGTAAGTAAAAAAGTACGAACTAAACAATGACCTTGCTATGAGCGTGTAAAATAATGATCATGTGTCAGATGAAAAAAACCGTGTGATTTTAGAAACAATACATTTTTTTTATTGCTTTGAATAGCGAGACGAGCATGCTGTTCGCCTGATGGTAAGCGATGCGATCGCTCATGAACAGTAGCAAAACCAAACAACACCTTGAATTACAAAGCAATGCTTGGCATTCCACTGCGCTCGCCATCCTGAGATATAAGATGTTAAGTCTCAATATGTCCAGTAGTTACTCTGCTGTTTGACGGGAGAAATAGACACTGAGGTGGTACCCATCCAGATGGCCTCTCACATATGAGAGACCTACCACCAGTATTATGTTAGTAGTAGCATGTTATTTAAACAGTTAAATTTTGTATTATTTGTTCATTAATGCGGCTCTCCTCTACATTATGTAAATGCAAATCTTCCTCAGCCAGACTGACCCATTAGGATTTGACAGATACCATGAATCTTATCAGAGTACTTATTTCAGGCAGGAATGTGCCGTGCACGGACCTCCTCTACAATCGAGAGTGCGATTGAGAGTGGTTAGGCCATATTGGTCATGTTGGCGGACTTTACATACCATAGAAATTCTTACAAATCGCTATGGTATACAGGTTTCCTCACGATATTTTCCTTCACCGCTAAAGTACGTGGTGATCGACTATCAATCCACACATGACTCCGAAAAGTTTGAACTGAGATTCCATCCCGCGGCCACCATGAACATGTTAGTAGACTCGTCTGGTCCGTTTACCAACTGGCTGCTACGCTCTTTAGTACTATTTACCAATTTCAGCAATCAGATTTATTAATTTCACTTCCTATCTTAAGAACATATTTCCTTGCAATGATCTACAAAAACATAAAAGCTTATTAGCCTGAACTGTAAATTGAAATTGTCTGTTCCATCAGGTTACAATACTATGTAAACATGTTCAATAGTAGCCAGTACCAAGCCTTATTTCGTCACATGTAATAGACAACACATTGTGTCACGGTCAGCAGAATTGGCAATGAAGTCGCGACCTCAATGAATACTAAAACTGCGGCATTTAAAATCACTAAGCGTAGGAGCATGGCACTGAGAGCTGTCGTTAAGCCGAATTAGTGACACACAATAGAAAAATCATTTATTTAGAGTTTAGCTTGAACAAAAATACATCCAGGAAAAATGCGGGTCTGGGTGTTTGTAAGACCAAAGTCTTGCGCAGTTACTGATATTCAAAACACAAGACTTGATCTTAGTGTGGGGTCAGGAATATGTATGTAACTGTTGGGTGTATTTATTTATTTATTTAGGAGCCAAAAATATTGTGTCGTGGATATCACGAATTATCATAAACGTATTATTGTTTAATAACCTCTTATTAATCTCATATCATCATTAATTTGATTATGATTGTATCAATGTGAAACTACTTAGTACTGAATAAACAGAAATGTCGGACAAAACAAAGCTTGGAAAAGTCAATAGGAATCAACATCTATTTTTATTCTTACTTTAGTTTATTTGTAATTATTTTCCTAGCGACTGATTTTTGCAAATACATTTTCGTTCAAATAGTTGTTCTATAACAAGCACTTTTACGACTCTTCAAAAATGTATTAAATCTTTCACGTGGAACTACTAAGTAAACGTGTTGTAAACTTTATACGAGGTATTAAACTGGAATGGCCGTATGATTGCTCAAACTGCGTTTTATCTCTGAGTTAAACCTTTGCCATAAATGATTTGTTATTTTTCCGTATTTGTTTATACGAGTATACTGAAATTATTCCTATCCTAAGATATCAATTTCTTATTTTTTTAAATCTATCCGTATTTCACACATGTGCATGATTTTAATATACTGATCGAGTTTAGTGTATTCTCTTGTATTACCCATTCCAGTATATACTCTTAAAGTAGATATAATTAAAGAGATTACTCTCCTTACGGTAGTCGCGACTTTGTTGTGCTGGACTCCTGACACTGCGAAGGTCCATGAGCGGCGGTGACCGCTTACCATTATGCGGGCCGCATGCTCATCTGTCTGCGAAGGCCTTAAAAAAGATAAAAGTAAACAAATAATATTAAAATTTACTAGGTTTTAATTCTTTCTGAGCAGTATCATTAACGGGACACTTTGCTAAAGCTGCGGGCTAAAGGCCTTAAAAAATAGCTGTTTTATTAGCTTTATCATTTACACTTTTATGCTCCGTAATCATATGCAAATATGTAATTATATCTCCAAAATTCGCGATCGGTTTTGGTATGTTTTCAAGGTGTCGCAACAGAAACATTTTCCTACTCAAAAATATTCAATAAAAATATTATGTCTGTTTTAATTTTGGTTAATTATTAAACAGATAATACCACAAATATGAATATAATAATCATATGGTAGAAACCAAAAATCTTTTGATTGATTTAACTGGTAGATTAGTGTTAATTTTTAAATTACGCATCATATTTACCTATAAGTTGAAAACGTTTCAGATGATTTTTGAAAGAGTGCCTGCCATTACCTACATATTTCTTCTTATGTTTCTTAGAGATATATGATAGGCCCCGTATCCCCATAATTACATGACATTAACTCCACATTACTAGCGGTCCGTACCGGCTTCGCCCGGTTGCAGATACTTTATGAGTCCAGTCCACATCGACAAATTATTTCGCGTACTAACTGAACTGAACACAAAATTATCTGAAATAAAAAGTAGCCATGTGATAATCCAGGGTATCGGCTACCTCCATACCAATTTTCATTAAAACTGATCCTCTTATTTGAGTGTGAAGAAGTAACAAATACACCAAGTTTTTCATTTATAATATTGGTAGGATTATTTTAATAATTTAGCTTATATTTTCACTTATATGCGCATCAACCCATTTAGGAACAGCGCTTTAGTACAAAGCGCTGGGCTATGTTAAACAAAACTTCTCTTCATTACAGATGGGTTGTGGAAGAATCTTTGCAGCTCTAAGACGCTGCAAGAAGCTGGAAGATGGCGACAGCACCACAGAACTGGCGCGGTGTCTCGGTCTACTGGACTTGACGATGCTGGGTGTAGGCAGTACTCTAGGGCTGGGAGTGTACGTACTCGCCGGAGCAGTTGCCAAGACAGTCGCTGGACCAGCTGTGACAATTAGCTTCTTAATTGCTGCCATAGCATCTGCTTTTGCTGGTAAGATTGTCATATTGATATTTGATAGTACTGTGACTGTAGACTGTTTTGCCTCAATCCTAAACAGCTTATGGTGAATTAGTAATACAATATTTTAAGTAATGTACGCGAATACGATATTTTAAAAATCGTCAAAAAGATTTTGATATATATCCTTATTCTGATTTCTGGTGACTAATATGACACTGAAATAACACTATCATGATGTTCCACTTGTAGATTTACTCATGCTTTATTACCTTTCTTTCTCACGTGATATTAGTAGGATTATTTTTTATAAGACCATATGACCATAAAAAAATGTTGCTCAAGATTAGAAACAACGCACTTTAACTACAAACATTAGGTCACTAATTTAAACCGGAACGTGGTCCATCCGTATCCATCATACACATCAAATTATGTTAATTATGTTGAGACAGTGTTGTCAAACTCCAGGAGTGGCTGAAAATCAGCGTTATTCGGGCTACTGCACCGGCTAGCACAGGCTGAGCCACTTCCTTTTGTCTTAATGCTTTGTTTTTTTTTTTTGTATCATGATTATTTGTTTTGTAATTAGTATTAAGCAATAAATTGATTTTTTTTTGTATTCTTATTCTATCTCGATCTCACTGTCACTCTCTCTTTTCACCAACAAGCAGTCCACTGCTTACAATAACCCTTCTCCAAGTATTCCGCTGTATTGAATTTTAATTCTCCAGGTCTCTGCTACGCTGAATTCGCGGCTCGTGTACCCAAAGCAGGTTCTGCGTACGTGTACAGTTACGTGAGCGTGGGCGAGTTCATCGCCTTCACCATCGGCTGGAACCTAGTTTTGGAATACGTCATAGGAACCGCCACCATGGCCAAAGGAATGTCCTTGTACATCGACAGCTTCTGCAACAACAGTATGGCGAAGGCCATGACTGAGTTTGCTCCCATCAATGTATCGTTCCTGGCTGATTATCCGGACTTCTTCGCGTTTGCTCTTGTTATTGTTATTACTGGTGAGTTGTTTTGTGTAGGTTATTATTTGAATTATTACTTAACATTTTATTATCAACGTCATCAATCATCTTTAAACACAAGTAGTCTACTTTTGAAGTAAATTCTATGAAATATATGATTGTTAAATCTTAAAGTGTTTTAGAAACCTCTTTGACTTCATTTTAATTTTCAGTATTATTGGGAGTCGGAGTGAAGGAGTCCACAAATATGAACAATGTGCTAACAGCACTGAACCTGCTCACAGTAATCGTAGTTGTCGTCGCTGGATCATTCAAAAGTAAGTTAAATTATGCAGGTTGCACTCTCATTTATGTGGCCAATGGCAAGAGAAATCATTATATCTGGTAGGTTATATTATAACCATGAAAAAAGTGTTGTCTACCAGTATACCAGTACCAACAAAATACATACTGGTAGTCAAACTCCATAAGAGAACATTAAAGTTGATAATTTTTCAGCAGAGCGGTTTTGTTTGACTATTTGGCACAAAATTGTGAATTGTTATTGTATGTATACCTACTGTCGCTGCTACAGTATTTGGATATGTAATTATTACGAGTATATTAGCACTATATGTTTATGTCAGCCCATTTGAGCCTCTGCTGCACACGGGCTGCCTTTATGATTCAGTGGAGTTTGGCCGTATACCGTAGTTGAATGTTGGCCTAGTTCGGTTAGACTTTACATTTCTTTCAAATCCTCAAGTTTCTTTGTTATGCAAAGTTCACTGCATTTTCACCGTTATAGTGGATGATAATTAACTACGCATTCACACGTAACATCGAAAATTAACACTTTAATATAACCGCTAGGGTCGTTTATTTAATTCATTTAACGTCAAACAGTAGTGTAAATGCATGGATTGAAGGGCATTGTAGCCAGAATAACGAGACTTAACATCTTATGTCTCAGGATGGCGAGCGCAGTGGAATGCCAAGCATTGCTTTGTAATTCAAGGTGTTGTTTGGTTTTGCTACTGTTTATGAGCGGTCGTATCGTTTACCATCAGGCGAACGGCATGCTCGTCTCGCTATTCATTGCAATAAGAAAAAAAAACTTAAAATGGTTACACTAAATTATATTGTGCTTATTTGTCAAGACACTTTAGGCCTCTACTATATCAATGAGGTGAATTGTGTCTACAATGGTGAGAATAAATTATGTAAATCGTACGATCATTGAAATATTTTTCATGCGTATTTTGTAATGGCCACAGCATAAGCTATACACAATGAAGTGGTGAAATTGACCTAAGTGCCATTCATTTTAACTGCTTTCTCCTTCGCTTGAAGTTATCCACTTAAAGTTAACCCTACTTAATTTTAAAATTTGTTTTTACGCTTTTACGCGAAAAGTATTTAAATAAAATGAAAAGTAGTGAAATATATACATATTCTTGGAGGTATTAGAAGTTTTCATTTTCATAGGATACATTATACGAAAAAAATGGAATGAATTTAATGATGGTTCGAATTGAAAAAATATTTTTGTGTTGAATAGATCATTTATCGAGGAATGCTTTAGGCTATATACTCGTATCATCACGCTATGATCTGATGATAGGAAGGAAAAATAGTGACAAATCTAGCAAATATGAGGAAATTTCATTCCATTTTCGTTGTTTGACTGGTCGATATTCTAAATTGATAGTCGGAATTGAACATTTTGTTATAAAAACATTGTAAAGTTATAAATATAAATACATGATAGTAGTGTAAAAGACAAGAAAGCGTATAAAAAGTCGCATATTTAATGAGTATTTGAATACGTAATATACGTGAAACACTCATTCACGTGACATAATGAATGAGTGTTTCATTGCCGTGGAATTACGAAGCACGTTTTTGATATGTGATCGTTAAGTGTGTAACCACCCAGAAGGATTAACAGCCTTATACAAAGACGGTTTAAAACTTTTTAGTTATGGAATGGTTGTCTCTTTCGAACGACTTTTGAATATATTTTTTTATTGCAATGATTGGCGAGATGAGCATGCCGTTCGGCTGATGGTAAGCAATAAGACCGCTCATGAACAGTAGCAAAACCAAACAACACAAATTACAAAGTAATGCTTGGCATTCCACTGTGCTCGCCATCCTCATACATAAGATGTTAAGCCTCAATATATTCTTTATTTACGCAATTAGATTAATCCTACATTAGTACTGTCAAAGCTTCGTACTATGTGTCCTCGTTATAATTTCAGTCGTCGGTAACCCATTAACCCAAATTCTAGAGCAACGTATAAAAACATGCTGAAGAAATAAAGGTGTAATTTTAGAGGCCTTTTAAGAGATACGGAAATAGTAACTAAATGTATCTTATTAGTAGGGTATTTACAATTAATTTAGCGAGATTACTGAGTTTTGTTATGATAAGAGTAAGATTCTAACTCATTTTATTATTATTTTAGTAATAAGCGCATGCATTTATATACTGAGAAGGCAATGAACTGTTTACAAAACAGTTGTGTAAATTCTCATTCTTACCAGATTGTGTGTTGTTGTAATAACTACATGTTTCAATGTGACTTCACTGACTATTCTATTGGGTACTGTTGCTAATTGGCTAATTGTAGCGTTGGTATTGGACTTGAAATGATGTTTTGGTCGATGTAAGGTGGAATAAAGCAAAAAATGTCCTTGACTACAAACCACGGAAACGATAAAAATACATAATCTATTGGAATTAACAAAAAAAATTGCTTTTATACAAAGAAAACAAAAAAATATATTTTTAAATGATTAAAGATTGCATAATTAGTTTTTTTACAGTGTATTTAACAGTATATGTAACTATTTATCTGAAATTGTTCACGTGGTACAGAAAATTGTATCTAGCTTGACGATAACCTTACGCCCTGCACTGAATAAGATTTTTTCAACCCATAATCTGTTACAATTCGATTCCTAGGTGACACAGCGAACTGGAGCATTAAACAATCAGACATACCCGCGGAATATGCGAGCTCCGCTGGTACCGGTGGCTTCATGCCATTCGGCGTCGCTGGCATGATGGCTGGTGCTGCCAAATGCTTCTTCGGGTTCGTAGGCTTCGACTGCGTCGCTACCACCGGCGAGGAGGCCAAGAACCCCAAGAGAGACATACCACTATCCATTGTTCTCTCTCTTGTGATCATCTTCTTGTCTTACTTCTCCATTGCTACCGTTTTGACGCTGATGCTGCCTTATTATATGCAGGTTCGTTTTTTATTCCTTTATTAAATTGATAGATAACAGTAGAATCTTTGAATGCCAGGTCAAATGTGTGTTTTTTTTTGTAGTTATATATATACAAATGAATCATAGTTTTCAAATCTCTACTATAGCTATGAGTATGTCCATAGTTTTTTAAAACTAGTACTGTACTGTATCAGCCCATATACGTCCCACTGCAGGGCACGGGCCTACTCTACAATCGAGAGTACGATTGAGAGTGGTTAGGCCATATAGCCCACCACGCTGGCCTAGTGCGGGTTGGCGGACTTACATACCATAGAAATTCTTATAAATCGCTATGGTATGCAGGTTTCCTCACGATGTTTTCCTTCACCGTTTTTAGTGCGTGGTGATTGACTATCAATTGATTAAAACTAGTATTTCTTCATTAATAATTTACCACTTCAACTGAGTACATTTACCACTAACTACGATAAATTATGAATACTCATCGACTGAAACTTGAACCTTATTTTTTCTCTCTTCAGGACGCAGACACTCCATTCCCCCACGCGTTCACAGTAGTAAACATGCCTATAGTGAAATGGATCGTGACAATTGGAGCTATCTTCGCGTTATGCACCAGTCTGCTCGGAGCCATGTTCCCTCTGCCAAGAGTGCTGTACGCTATGGGCAGTGACGGAGTGCTATTCCGACCTCTTGCCACCATTCATGCCAAAACACAGACTCCTCTGCTTGCTACTGCCCTTAGTGGTCTTTTTGCAGGTATATTTTTTATCTAACTTTTCTATTGGTCCTTCTAATATAGATTTATCATCAGTTCCATTGTCATCATTGTTTTTTTTAAGCTGAGCTAAATAACTTTATTCGTTTTCTTTCAGCGTTTATGGCAGCACTATTCAATCTAAACCAATTGATCGACATGGTGTCGATTGGAACGCTTCTTGCCTACACAATTGTTGCCACTAGTGTGCTAATTCTTAGGTAAGCACTTTCATTACAAGTATTTAGAATATCAATTTGCTATTTCTAATATTATGACATATATTTCATAAAAGTCAACCAATATCCCTAAGGTAGATTGAGATCGTCTCCGATGTGTCTAAAATTACTATTGTTGAATATCTTTTATTATTTATTTTAATAAAGATATGAAAATGAAAAGAAATATTACACCAGATCATACCAACTCTTACAATTTCCTCCTACTTTCCAGGTACGAAGATGAGTCTCCCCTCCCGGATCAGTCGATCAAGCCAGTGCCAGAAACTCCCTGGTCTATCCTGAGGCAGGTGTTCAACTTCCTCGGAGTCAAGCAACCCTCGCAGCTCTCTTCCTCGATCGCCAAGTCTACTATAGGAATATTGTGTGAGTATTAGGTACAAATTGGTAGGTTATTTGGGTTATAAAAAAGATTATAAAAAGAAAAACGATTTATTAGTCACAATAGGCATGACGAATTATTTTAAAATCATGTTCTATAATATGGATACACATTTATTATATACGTAATAATCTATATTTCAAGAATTAACAAAGGTTTAACACAGTTTTAAGCCATTTTTCTAATAATCTTTGAATAGTGCACAGAAAAAGCTAGTAGGTGTCTTGGCGTCCGTTATAACGTAACCACTAGGTAAACATGTCATTGTGTCTATGCGCAGCGAAGAAAGTTAACGAAATAAAACATATTTCGTTTGATAAAAATGAATTCTAAAGTCTATAAGTGGTTCCGGTAAAGTTCACATTCCATATTTCTAAAGAAATTGGTAATGTTTATGGCAGGTTTACATAGGCGTGACGTCATGCGTCGTGACTAGCGTTTTTGTCAAAATGGCCGATTGCTATATTTTGTACTTTAATTTTATTGAAAATCTTGTTAATCTCCAATTCTGGGTTAAAACTAAAACATCGTTTTAAACCTTTCTAATATGTATTTCCCCCTAAAATCATAAAATATTTGATATTTTGATACTGTCGTCTCGCCTATTGCAACCAAAACAACATGGTTACAAAAAAAACAAAAATGTATATCTTCTGCTTTTGACCTTATGAAAAGAGTACTTCATTGTTTTGTTTTGTTGTTTTTTGGCAAACATTGATCACATATGGTTATATATACAAATTGCTTCATATTTCATTTCAGTTCATTTCGTAGGAAGGGAATGTTTTATATTCCAAAGTAACCATCCTTCCTTATCCTTTAGTCTTTGTCGATGAGAATCAATAAACGACCAAATAAAGTATATAAATTTTGATAAAAAAAACGATTTGAATACGAAGGGATACCCTTTATAATTAATTAGACCTACTGAGATAATCTTAGCAAATAAAAAACCTAAGAAAATATAATCAGGCCGGCATAACTGTATCGAATGGCGTGGGACTGCCGTCTGATGCCATTCGATACTCTGCCTGGACGGCATTTACGCTTACCATCAGGCACAGTCGTTATGCCGAGCTAGTGCAAAAAAAAGCCACTAAAAATGCAAATTCTAGTTAAGTAGAGGACAATTGAAGTCAGACCTATTCAACATGTAATAATGTAATTATTTACCATATTCCAGTCATCATAGCCCTTATAACGTGCACTCTGCTACGCCTCGACGTGGCGAGCGTGGCTATCGGCATACTGGGCGCCGCGCTGCTGGTGCTACTCATCGTGCTGTACCGGCAACCCAGAAACCAGCTCGTCAATGTGGCCTTCGCTGTAAGTAGTGTATAACATATACACTTGAAAGGTTTGGGGGGGAGGAGGGACTTAGAATATCATGAAATTCCAAATATTTGATAAAATGGTTGGTATAGTACAGGATCGTTATTAATGCAGGAATCTAGGCAAAATTATCACTACTCAGGTGTTGAAATAGTTGGTATCATTGAGGATCGTAATTAATGAAAGGCTCTCGGTGTCAACACAACTCAATAGGAAGCCAGTTGATAAATAAACTTAGTTAAAATAAGTAACCCTGACGAAAATGTGCAGGTTTTCCACGCCTCGTTAACTTTGCTCCTCACAAAAGCGTGGGCGCAGTTACTTACTATTTTATTGTTATTTGTAGCTTCTAATTACACCAGACTCCATCTGGAGTGAAGTCATGATAGATTCCGTATCAGCCCATATACGACCCACTGCAGGGCACGGGCTTACTCTACAACCGAGAATACGAATGAGAGTGGTTAGGCCATATGGACCATCATGCTGACCTAGTGCGGGTTGGCATATGGTAAATGCTTTGTACAAAACATAATGGCATTTAAGATCGTCATTTGATATTGTTATTTGTTAAGTACAAACTGGTGGTAAATACTTATTTTTTGATAATTTCCCAGGTGCCGTTGGTTCCGCTGGTGCCGTACCTGAGCGTGTGCATGAACGTGTACCTCATGGTGCAGCTCGACTACCAGACCTGGGTCCGGTTCATCATCTGGATGGTTATTGGTGAGCATCGACCTATCCATTTTTATAGTATAAATATCTACCTATTTTCTTCTCGTCATGACAGTGGTTTTTACTTTATTTATTCTGCCACGCCACAATGACTGCATTGCACCTGATGGTAAATATAAAAGGCGGCCAAATAGAGTATCGAATGGCATCAGACGCTAGTCTCATGCCATTCAACACAATCATGCCGGGACGCTAAGATGCCTCTTCACGCTACGGCGGAAAACCCAGGATTGTAGCAAGGAGGGAACATGTATGATGCCAAACCGTTCCATAACTTGACGCACCGTCAATGGAACGTGTGGGAAATGTGGGGAGATAATGTGAAGATTGGTGGAGGTGTGTGTTCAGCAGTAGACTTCCTGTGTCTTAAGAAAGAGAGAGAGTGTATACTATACACTAAGCTATATCAAATTATTTCTATCTATAATTTGATCGTTCTTCTCGTTTCTCTTTCAATGTAATGTGGAGCTTCGTCATACACCTACAATCTAAGAGTTGGAAAACCGTTTGCTCGTTTTCTAGCCCTACATATATAATAAGTAGATATTTAATTAAAAATTATTGTTCCAGGCTACCTCATCTACTTCATCTACGGCATCAAAAACAGTTCCCTAAGAGACGTTCCTTCAAAAACGGAAGCAACTGAAGTGAAGAACGAAAACGCCATAGATAATACCACGTTTTAGTCCAATTGATCTCACAAATACTTTGAAAGAACAATCACTAGACATATTTGTTCATTTGTGCTGTTAGTTATAAGTATAAAGAATTTCATGATACCACCCAAGTTACCAGAAATTCTGCGTTTTGTACTATGATTATTGTTGCAAGGATTTTTTCAGTAACGTTTCCTATTGATATAAAGTCTCTAGGATTTTGTAATATCTATAATATAAAAATAACTTTACACGTATGAATATTTTTTTATAATCTAATTTATTTCAAGGGTCCAAGACCACAATATTACTTTCATTTGTGATTTTTCTTGTATTTGTTGAAAACAGATAAACTATATTTGTAAATAAATTACAACTATTTATAAGAGTACATAAATTAACTTACACATTTCTAATTGTAATAAGATGATTTTTATACCGTCCAGAAACCTAACAAGTAGCATGTGGCAATGATGAAATCATAAGCCAAACTAATGCAACTCAATCCATCAATTCTTAAATGATTTTCGCCTGTCACATTCAGGGACCAGAAAGTATCATAATTATTTTTCCAAGGGATGGCGAGACGAACATGCCATTTGCCTCATGATAAGCGATACGATAGCTCATGAACACTAAAACACCAAACAAAATCAAGAATTTCAAAGCAATGTCTCAATATATCCATTAGTTACTCTAGCTACAATGTCCTTCAAACCGGAAAACAACAGTGTATTTACACTGCTGAAATCCAGTAAAAACTTCCTTTAGCCAGATCTATTCATATTACATTTGAAGTGTTTCGACCGTTCGTTTTTAGTATAATTCTTTAGATTGTAATTATAACTATTACCTCAGTTATCAGTAATATAAATAGTGTGTATAGACATCGGCCTTATGCAAAGACAGTTTATAAACCTATTTTAGGTATCGAATTCAATAGTCGTTCGAAAGGTACAAAATATTCGATAACTAAAATAATGTTGTTAAGTGTTTATGAATAAGTCGGATAGTGATTTAAAGGCCATACAAAAATTTTAAACGTCTGTATCACCAGAGGAGTAAGCAGAGGTACTACCCAGAGGGTAACTCATACAAAGTAGAGTGCCCGACATACATTTTTATCAGTTCGCAGCTCAAACACTCTGGGACTATCTGCAAGCATCAAGATAATCTTGTCGTAGATGAAAAAGATTTGTATCATTCATTGTTAAGTACGACATTTGACAGTAAATTAATTAATTAGAAGGTACCGAAAACACCAAGATAATTAATAGGTAGTTACAGAAAACCGTAAGGTAGAAACGTCAACAGTAAAGATTTTTCAACGTTGCATTGAGTCGAATCTTCATTTGCGTTCGGCCTTCTTTCCTTTTCTTGGCCATAGAGGAAAAAAACATTATTTCTCTTAACCATCCTCTATATAACTTCTATAATAGTATGAATTTAGTTGATAATAAATAAATACATGTTACACGTGAAATGAAACTAATTTTATGGATTTTCTCGCTAGTTTATTTTTAACTCCGATAAAAGTTGAAAATAGTCCGTTTAATCCGTAAAATTAGTTTATTCCACTATGGATACAATGTACCCAGTGCAAAACAGTGTAACATATTGATTGTTACCACGAATTTATAAACATTGTGATATTTTAATTATTTTATTGTTTGTCCAGTAATAAAATTTTTTTTTAAATCAATTAATTTGTTTTATTTTGGGTAAACATATTTAAAGTTGGTTTTGATCGAATTTGTGAACGCTTTTTTAATGTTTGTAGATAATAATAATTTAACGTAATAAACTCCCCTATAGGCCCGATGGGGTAGGCAGAGATGACCTTAGTATAACACTCCAGTTCGCTGTGATTTTCCGTCCCGAGGTGTCATAGGGACTAAGTCAAATCACCATGGAGTGCACCAATTGCAGTTCCAAGCGATTTTTTTTTTCAAAGACTAAAACAGTGATCTGCCAACTAGAATTGAACTTATGATCCCACGGTTCATAACCATTATATAGCCACTAGACCAATGGTACTACTCGTACTATTGTAATTACTTGTAGTGAATTGAGCTATTGTTATTGATCAACAAAAAACTTCTGGCGTGAAGGGCATTCGGTCACGATGATTCTTTCAGTAATTACTGGATCATGAGCGGTTATTTCTTACAAGGCGGTTTTTAGTTGTTATTACTGTTTTGACAACCATCAAGCTTAAATATTAACACACATATTTGGTGTCGTCAGACCATTGGAATGTTTTTGTTGTTTACCAGTACATTATAATCAAATTCTAAGAGGTTATGTATTTAATAGACCAAGTTAATAAATACAGGGGGCCCCACGGAACTTATAACTAGCACAAAATATATTCATAATCGGGGCGGAGTCTAGAATCGTTTGGCACGCGGAGAGAGGTAAAAGTGATCAAAGATGATAGGGATTAAGCCTATTATTAAAACATTATTATTATTGATATTCTTTATGAGTATCTGTGGAGAATAGAAGTAAAAAAAGATAAAAAATATCCTTTTAATAAATCATGGATCAAATAAATGAATAATATAATAATTATGAATTTTGTTTTGTTTTTTTTTTTTAACAAACCAAAAATTATGTTCCGAAATTTTGTTACAAACTCCTAAATTAGAATCACTTGATGACTATAGTTCTCGACTTCATTGGTATTCATTTTGGACACAAATGAATAAATTGAGAAGGAAAACTCACTTTGTCATCAGCGTATTATAATATTTTTGAAATACACCAATTAGTAATATCAGTCTAACATATTAACAACCGATTGCCATTGATGCTAACGGCCTTATTCATAGACTTATAAACCTATATGAACCTATAATGTTTATATATATGTTATTCGCTTGAACTGAATTCAAGAGTTGTTCGTAAGGGACAAAATATTAGATAACTAACAGGTTTATAAACGGACTATGAACTGTGAATCATAGATTAGTATTACATACAGAGATAGATGCGCAACTCCACTTTTTTTTAGCGACCTGATTTCGCCATCACAGGGCGCGCTAAGCAAACGCGCAAATCTCATATTTGTTATGTAAATATTTCAAAATGTGTATCTTTCGTAACCTCTTGTAATTTTAACCAATATCAAGTTGAAATTGTTTTTAATGTCAAGAAAGTTTATAATATCAACATACAAAACATATTTCTTGGTTTAGTGCCACATTACCGCCATTTAACAATACCATTTAATCTACTCACACGATAATTTCTCGTTCTCACCGGAGCGTGGCGCTAAGATCAAAATACACCCCCATGCTGTGAATAAGGTAGTAACTCTGTGTGCAGTAGTAGTGTGTAGTTAACTCCGCGTCGAAGGTTGCAGGTTCGATCCCCGCATGAATTTGTATAACCTGTAGATCAACGGTTCTTAAACCTTAAGTAAAGAGAGACCATTTAAAAAAAAAATTTTAGTCATTTACCATCCAGTTGACGACTGGTTGTTAGTAACAAAATGTAAATAAATAAAGGGTATTTCTATCTATCTATTAAAAAATGCTAAAATTATTTTAAGGGTGTCTTCGCGGACCGCTGAGGATGCTGCCTTGGACCACGAGAGGTCCGCGGACCACAGTTGAAGAACCACGGCTGTAAATAAAGATGGATATGTGTTTGTAAATGCATCTATAATACAGGATTTATCTTAGTATAGAGCTATGTTTTGCAATTATAAAATCTACAAGGTACAGGTTTCATATTTCCTTGCTTTAACTATTAATAAATTGCGGAAGTAAATAGTTTACGTTTCTTTATAAATACTTACAATTATGATAACAGTAAATTATTTTTTAGTTACGATATCTATGAGGAAAATATTCGAAGTTTTTTTTTTAAATTATAAATTATATTTAAAATTCTTCGTCGGGAAAACTACTGAGACCACTTCCACCTCACTTCTTATTAATAGGTACCATAAACGCAAAAACGGCTGAACCGATTTTGATGAAAATTGGTATTGGTTACTTTTAATCCCGAAAATCTAGTTTTCCCGTGGAATGGATAAGGAATTCATATATACATATTTGCTACTCTTTTAAACTGGAATAAATTACACGGGATAGGATTGATATTTTCCATCATAGGACACATTACAGAATGACACGGAACAAATATTTATGTGTAGTTATTTGTTTCGGGTCTGGGTGTTTGTGTCACTGTAAAGTCTCATAGTTTCTGATACGCACGACACAAGACTTAATTGATCTTTGCGGGATCAGGTGTATATAACAGCGCAATGTATCAGCGCGAGAATCGAACTTTCAATCACCGCCGCAGTAGTTCGAGGTTATATTCTGTGAGAAAGCATAGACTAAATCCAACTAGGTACTTTGCTTTGGTTTCGAAACCATGCGTGTGATTGTTGAATATTTTTTTAATAAGTTTATTTTTGTTTCTATTTATGACAAGTAATATGACGATAAGTGCATGGTGGCCTGTTGGTAAACGGACCAGACGCAGCTGCCAACATGTTCACGGTGGTCGCGGGTTTAAATCACAGGGCACACCTCTGACTTTTCGAAGTCATGTGTGTATTGATAGCGTGGTGGACTATATGGCCTAACCACTCTCAATCGTATTGTCGATTGTAGAGTAGGCTCGTGCCTCGCAGTGGGACGTATATGGGCTGATACAGATTATGACAACATTTGTTTGGAACTAAATATAATTTATAAGTATCATCATTCATCATATCATCATCATATCAGCCACAGGAAGTCCACTGCTGAACATAGGCCTCCCCCAAGGATCTCCACAATGACCTGTTGGAAGCGGCCTGCATCCAGCGACTTCCTGCAACCTTAGTCAGATCGTCCGTCCACCTTGTAGGCGGGCGTCCGACACTTCGCTTGCCTGTACGTGGCCTCCACTCAAGAACCTTTCGGCCCCAGCGGCCATTGGTTCTACGAGCTATGTGCCCGGCCCACTGCCACTTCAACTTGCCAATCCTATGGGCTATGTCGGTAACCTTGGTTCTCCTACGGATCTCCTCATTTCTGATTCAATCTCGTAGGGAAACACCGAGCATAGCCCGCTCCATGGCTCGTTGAGTGACTTTGAGCCTTTTAATGAGGCCCACAGTGAGAGGCCACGTCTCGGTGC
The DNA here is from genome assembly GCA_030180105.1 of Hyles lineata. Taxonomy (NCBI): domain Eukaryota; kingdom Metazoa; phylum Arthropoda; class Insecta; order Lepidoptera; family Sphingidae; genus Hyles; species Hyles lineata. The sequence goes on from JARJEE010000030.1 coordinate 1,080,256, forward strand.
CGTATGTCATCATTATCATTACTTATTTTATTGACATCATAATAATTTTAAACTGATAATATTTTCGTTGGCCAAATTCACCTAATTATAGTGGAGACATTATAATTTTAACATAAAGCTACTGTTACTATAATCTGACGTAGTAATTTAACCTACTATCACAGTCAACTTTACATTACACACCTGACATCATGAATGACTCTTGAAAATCCCCCTCATTATGACATAGTCGGGAAAATCACACTACCTTCCCTAAAGAATAAAAATAATCGGTGAGTGACAAATCATTCTAGTGATATGTCAGTGATTCGGGTATGAGGCTCGGTTGTACAGGCCGCAGAGTACTTTATTATATAGGAAAGCAGTGCTAATACATTCGGCGCGTGCGCCGGCCGTGTCAGACGTAAAACTGAACGTCTAGACGCAACCAACACTCGCGAAATATATTGTGAATTGTTCTGTGATACTGTGGATTGTTTTTGGAGTGAAACCTCTTTATTAGTTAATCAATTAATGTGAGTATTTTTTTAGTTTTTGAATTTCGAATGAATAAATAATTCGTTTGTTTATTTTAAAATAGGAATTAAATTGAAAATGATGTGGTAATTTCTTAGAGTATATATATATAGAGGGAGCGCTGGTACCTCAAAAACGTAGATAAAAATGGTGGTGCCGGGGCCACCTTTTTCTTCCCTACATCCAGTATGAATTGTGACAGCGTGGAATATGCATGGATTTCGTGAAAAAGAAAAATCAAAAAATGTGGTTTAGCGTTATCGAATACCATCCAAATTTACTTTAGGGGTTAATTATTAACTGTGTATTCATTTATCATCGACAATAAATCCAATTTCTTATTAATAAACAAGAAATAATTTAAATAATTTTACAGAAAAACATTCATATTTTTGAATTTTCGAACGCCTTTTTATTCAATGTTGCAAGTAATTAAATTGTTGAAATTCCGAAAAAGTTCCGGAATAATTTTTAGGTAAAAAATATAAAATATTTGAATTTGGAGCGAAATAAATTATAATAAACCAGGGGTGAGTTTTATTTTTCATTTATTATTAATATTTTGTATTATAATAGCTAAAAACAATGTAACGTGAATATGTTAATTTCCGTTTATTTATTTATTTATATATTTTTCGTGGAAAAGTCATTTATCGGTAACATTAATATAGCAGTGCTACCAACATTACGAACAAGAAAATATCTACGTTTTTGAAGTTGCAAATGTATGACAGCGCTCCCTCTATATATAAATACTCTAAGGGTAATTTATGTTATTTATTTGTTTATATTAAATTTGGCATTAATTATCAAAAAATTTATGGCATTATTCAAATTGATTAGGAAATTATTTACAAGAGTACATTCTTAATTCATTTGAAATAAGTGTTTATTATAAAAATATTTTTTAACCATAACTTACTTAAGTTAGGATAAACTGCAAAAGACGAATATTTATTTTATCCTGATTACTTTGACCAGCAACAAAGTATGTAAATAAATGACCAGTAAGAAATTGGGCACGGAATAAAATAAACAAAATAATATATTTGCGATGTAATTTCGAAGTACCTTCGAAGAAACATATTGCGTTTTTACGACCAATTTTTTATTGCAAAAATATTGCGGCATCTTTACTTCGATGTAATATCAATCTTATATCCTTGAATGTAAAGTTTATTTTTGATGGTATTTAATTAGTGTTGTAGGTTACTCCGGCTGATTAAATACATAAGATTGGATTAAGGAAAAATGTTGCGCTTACCAAAATAATTTATAGACTGTAATTTTAAAGCCTTTCTTAAAACTGTATGGAAGTTTGTGACGGCTTAGTAGGAAACGCGAGAGTTGTCGTGTGATACATGTTATCTCCAAATTCATACGTTTAACTAGTGGCCCGGCCAGGCTCCGCCCAAAAGCAGTTAACTTTTTTGAAAATATTCTGTCGCCTATTTTTCATCAGGGATGATGTTCCTATGGTAAAGGAAATTTTGAAATCAATCCAGTAGTGTCAGAGCATAGGGGCCGTTCAAGTATTACGTAAGCACCATAGGGGGGCGGGGGGGTCTTTGCTTTGCTTATTTTGGATGACATGGGGAGTAGGGGTGTCTAGATGATGATTACGTCATCAAAACAATCTTAACAGGAAGATTCAAAATGCAGTTGCCCAGGTAAACACAGGGATGTTATGAAAAGAAAATTAGAAAAAATAAGATATAATTATATTATATACAGGGTATATCAAGACTGCCACCGAAAACGAAGCCGGGTGGTAATTTTGGTGAGTAGAAGAAACTATGCAAAAAAAAAATGATTTTGTTATTTCATTTTTAAAATTATAACTTCTTCAGGAATCATTAAAAAATTAAAAGTACTATATATTAATTAAAAAATGTTTACGTAAGCACAAGGGAGGGGGTAAGAGCTTTGCTTACTTTTGCTGACAAGGGGGATGGGGGGGTATATAATTGTAATAAATCTGCTTACGTAATACTTGAATGGCCCCATATTCAATGCAAACAAATAATCAAATATTCTCTCTTTATAATATTAGTTCAGATATTCACAAAAATATTTTATTGCGTGTATAAATTCTATGATTTGAATTGATGTGCATGGTGACCTATTGGTAAACGAACAAGACTCGGCTGCCAACATGCTCAAGGTGGTCGCGGGTTCGAATCCCAGGGCACACCTCTGCCTTGTCGGAGTCATGTGCGTATTGATAGTCAATCACCACGCACTAAAACCGCGAAGGAAAACATCGTGAGGAAACCTGCTTACCATTCCGATATATAAGAATTTCTATGGTATGTAAGTCCGCCAACCTAAACTAGGCAAGCGTGGTGGACTATATGGCCTAACCACTCTCAATCGTACTCTCGATTGTAGAGGAGGCCCGTGCCCTGCAAAGGGACGCATGTGGACTGATAAATGCAGTATAATTTCTAGCAAATAAAATCTTAAGCCTTCACAATTCGATTACAGGTAAGGGGCATTAAAAATAAATTGAAATACCGATATAATCGCATGATACTTAAAAGTTGATGTAACTTAGTGAAGGGGATTTTAATCTTATCAGAACATATTATCATCTGGTAATTACAAATTAGGGATGCTTTCTACTAGTAGAGTGCAATTTAGTAGATCTATCAAGGAAATATTTAATGAACAAGATAAAATTAATATCCATAACGATAGAAGAAATTTTACATTTTATTTATTTTATTCCGTATAATATTAATAAAATCTACCCTACATACGTCCCACTACATGGCATAAACCTCTAAAATCGAGCACGACTGAGAGGGATTAGGACTTAGGCCGTAGCCAACCACGCTGGCCTAGTGCGTGTTGGCGGATCTCACATACCAAATATTAAAAATATTCGTGTCAAATCTCTATCGTATGCAGATTTCTCAAAATGATTTCACCTTTGAAATATTAGATACTAAAAGTGTATTTCAAACATTATTGTTTTATAGCTAAAAATAGTATCGATACATTTTAGGAACTTGCTAATAAAACCCCAAAGTAATTTAAGAATGCAAATGTTGTGTTGAAAATAAGATAGTGTGTCAAGGGAAGGTTTTCGTGTAGGTGTTTATTATCGAAGCAGATATCCTTACACATGTATTTTAAATAAAATGTGAGTGTGTTTGTTTCGCTTCCACTCCTAAATATTTAACCGATTATAGATTTTTTATATGTTTCGTATAGGTTGCAGGAAAGGACATAGAAACGTTTAAATTATTGAAAAAAAAAATACTGTTACCGATGGCAGAAATAAGTTTGTTTCGAACGACATCCGAAAATTTATAGATCCTACATTATATCAAGAAAACCTACGGGCAGGATCTAGGTTTTTGTATATGTATATTTGTGTTTTAGTACACGCAAACCAGACTTAGTAAAGGACGACTAGCTATTAAAGAGTAAGGGACTATGGCGGGTGAAAGAGACCTTTCCTTTTCTTGTTGTCTTTGTTATCTTTTCCTTTTTTTTATTCATCCAAAGGTTGTCTGTAAGAAATCGCCTTGAGCGATAAGACCGCTATCTGTACTTTTTGTTCATTTGTAATTTATTTAAGTATTTATCCTTTTTATGTGCAGTTAAGAATAAATAAATATATAAAGAGACGGCACTTTCAGTCCCAAAAATGGTTTCATATAACCTATTATATTTTCATAAAACTGGCTATTTTCCCATTTTTATAAGACACCAAAACCAGGACACAAAAAAGAAACAAATATTTATAAGTTACAAAAGTATTTTTCTCGGTATGGGGAATCTGCCACCTTTCGGTTCAAAGCTGGCTCTCAACTTACTACGTTACGGGAGCTGAAAGATAACAACTAGTTAAATTCAGCATTATCTTCTATTGAGAAAAGGATTTCTCTGAGTTGATAGAGCATCATTGCCGCAGCCTAGAATCACTCTCTACGGAATACAGCACTATATCCGAGAATTTAGTTGTGAAGGCTTAGGTCAAAGTACACCACGCTAGCCTAGTACGGGTTAATGACCTTCACTCCACGTGTGTAGTAGTTTGCATATCACAAAATTTAGCTGAGTGGACACCCATCGGTCACAGCTACGACTAAATATTTTTTCTTGTTAGAAAAATCGAAACACCTTGCAAGTTAATTTTTTGTAGAGATTATCAGAAAAAGGTGTATAAATTTAATTTTAATTCAGAACATCAACATTATGATTTGAAAACCTAATATTATTCACTATTAAACGACATTTTACATATATTTCTAAATATACACATTTTTCTTGTAATCCTTAGAAAAAATAAACTTGCAAGGTGTTTAGATTTTCTGGTGAAAAGTGTATGATCCATGTGGTGGTACGTTACGTTTGTGAAAAATAAATCGTTTTTATTTTTTCTTTCGTTCTTTCTGCCGTTGAAATATTTAAGTATAAATTTCCACACTATGTGTCAGTGTTACTGACTATAAACACATGCCTCGAAAAAGTATTGTCTACCCTGGGATTAGCACCCGCGATTATCCCGACGCGTTACCATCATAGACATAGTTTGTTGAGAAAACCCATTTCCCATCGCAGCAGGAAGCGTGCGCGGCGGTAAACAACGCCTTCCTGCAACAATTGTTTGAATAACTCAGCGAGCGATCAATTGTTAGGCGATATTGTTGAAACAGGCTGTACTACAACATCACGTGACCTACTTGTAGAGGTGCAGCCTCCGAGGAGATAAGGCTGTGATAAGAGGCTGCGGGTTCGATCCCCGAATTGTGATATGTGGGAAAAAGTCTTGTATTTATTTATTTAATTTATTAAGCTTTATACCGTGTGATATTGATATATGGTATTTCAATTAAACGACATGTTTTGAACCACCCCTGGTAACATAAAATGTTAAAACTTAGTAAAACCAAGTTTGAAAAAAATTGCCTGGTAGTTTTGTCAAAAATCGTAATTTAATTTTTAAGGCTATTGAGCAATCCTAGGTACGAGACTTTTTGACGCTTAGATAAGTTCCCGAACCGAAGTTTAGCTAAAAAGAAAACACGAATTTTGACAAATCTCGGTTTTTTTTAAATCTTGCACAATATCTCCTGACGTAATGATAAAGATATGGTTAAAATGTAGGTATTTAATGCTATTTATTATGTATATATGTCATGTTTGCTCTCTTTTATTTATTTATTTAACACTGCGCCCTCTTTGTTCTTGTTCTAAATCCATCCCATGGTTGTCTGTGAGATATTGCTTTAGCGGTAAGTACCGCCATTAGTACTTTTTATTTTTGTGTCTGTATACTGTATATTTTTAATGTGTACAATAAAGATCAAATAACGAATAATAATGAAATTAAATACTAAAGACCCTGTACACAAACATGGTATTTAGGTGGACATAATGCCAGTGGCATTCTCTACCAGACTACCTTGAGGTGTTGCAAAGATGAGCAGAAGGTTGAAGTTTATAAGCCAAGTTTTAAGTGACTGTTTATTTTATTTTATTTTATTAAATTATATTAAGGTTCTCTAACGATACATATATTATCACAACTAAGGCTGATTTTAGAGTCACGCTGACCACGCGCTGACCGTCAGCGCTGACAGTAGAAATGTATGAGCCTCTAAGGAGCGTTTTAGAACAACGCGTAGTTGTCAGCGCTGACCCCCGTCCGTAAGCTACGCGCTGAGCTGTCAGCGCCGACAGTCAGCGCGCGGTCAGCGTGACTCTAAAATCAGCCAAAGACATTAGCATTGGGTTTCAACCTATGCATATCTAGATTGAGTAAGCCGGCAGAATTATGTCGATAACTGTATTTTGATTTCATTGCATTTATCACTCATGCATGGTAGGCGTTTTGTCGTACCATTAAAAAAGCAATAATATGTTTTGCAAATAAAGTTTGTTGATACGAAAATCATTTACAAATCGTGTTTGCAAAAATCATAAAAAGGTGGTTCACTTGATTACTCATACATCTTTACACGTGTAAATGCGGTTGCTTAGGTAGATAAAAGTATGAGAGAACATTATTTTTATTGTTGTGTTTTTTAATTACCTTGGACTAGGTAGTTGTCAGGGATGGGTCACCTCGACAGGAATAGAACCACATTCCCGCAGAAACTCAACGTTAATAGCTAAACTGTCGTATTCTTTCAGCGTGAGATTGCAGGAGGTTCAAAAACTCTTTCTCCTCTTGTATATTTTGCTTATACCCTCCATCTTGAGAGCACTATATTGTCCTTATGAAACAAATAATGTAGATGATCACAGGCGCCTGTAACTTATAACTTCGCATCATTTTACTGTAAAAAATTAGTAATGGACTACAAATTCACACATGAATCCGAAATATCACATATTTGCCCCCGAGATTCGAACCTACAACTGCCGTAACAAGACCCCGCGCACTTTTAAGACACATTGCTGGAAAGGATGGAAATTGCTTTGCAAATATCATTTATAAAGCAAATTAACATAACCACTTTCTACCGCGTATGTCCCGGCACCGACAGTCGCCGCACTGCGATAAATAAGGACTTTTGCAAACCGACCAAGTTTCTCCTTGATTACTTGAATGTGCTGGCATACTGTCAAAGATATATAAGCTTATCAATACGCTAATTACCCTATAAACGCAGCTGATTTGACGCCAATATGGCGATAGGCTCGCCACCTATCACATTGTGGGACGGAACATACAAGGCGAAATGTTGGTGTCCTGACACCTCTGTCTACCCCTAGTGGGAAAAAGACGTAAGTTTATGCATGTATGTATATTTTTAACGCTGACTGTGTAACGAGAGGCTGCAGGATCGATCCCCGCACCGAGACAAATGTTTGTGTAAGTCACAAGCATTTGTTTCAGGGCTGGGTGTTTGTGAGACCAACAAGTCTCGCAGTTCCTGATATACACGACACATGACTCGATTTTAGTGTGGGGTCAGGATTATTTATGTGACTGTTGGGTGATTAATTTTTATTAAAGAATTTTCGAAATATTAATAGTAACTAGGTGTCTATTCAAAGCCCCATAAAAGGAAGGAAGACCGCTATGACGTATAAAAAGTGGTACTCTAACGTCAGAATGACTATCGGGTCGTGTGTTCGATTACTAAATTCCGCTTTAGTAGGTACTTGATTCGTGAGACATAAGGATATTGACATGACAGCCTCCGTAGCGCAGTTGGTTAGACGCCGCCTGTGAAACGAGAGGCCGCGGGTTTGATCCCCGCACCGAGAGAAATGTTTGTGCGGCCCACAAATATTTCTTCCGGGTCTGGGTGTTTGTGAGACCGAAAAGTCTCTCGTAGTTCTTGATACCCACGACACAAGACTCGATCTTAGTGTGGGATCAGGACTATGTATGTGACTGTTGGGTGTTATTTATTTATTTATTTGACGTCAAGCTTCGTCAGACCACAGCAAAAATGCGACATCAGGTCACATTACTTATTAATGCCTACTTCATGATATATCAGGTATTCACCACAAACTCTGATGACATCATCGAAACATCCTGAGAAAACCAACCGTGAAATCATGAACATTTTCACGGACTGTTCACACAAATATGTTTAACCCCGCATTGTATATTTACAGACGTCAGCAATTACCTAAACGTGGAAATAAATGATGAAATTACAGTCACGACAAAATTGTAAACCTCAAACCTTGAAAAGGTTTCCCCTTATCAGAGTCATTGTTTTTTCACCTCAAAGTATGTCATACGTTACAAGGTAAGTTTTGATTAGGTTTTTTGTTATTTTTATGTTTCATCATGCGCACAACTAAATGGAATGGGAGAAAATTGCTCAATTTCTAATGTATTGCCGCTATTGAATTGTGAAATTGTGATCAATTGTTGCATTGTTTAGGATTGTAATATAGGAGAAAAGTTTAAAAAAAGGAGAGACTAAAAAGACAAAAGATCAATGGCCGTTTTTTGGACTTTTTTGTCCGCTGAGCTTCCCTTTACATTTCATATTTTTTTAATGATTATTATCTCCTCAGTGTGATTAAATTAAAAGACAAAATCATGTTCATCAATGTTGAAATAAATTAACTGAATTTCGTATGTATACAAGCTAGAGATGACGAAATCTCCGACGTCACAGTGGCCTACGCACGTATTGTCCCAATAAGCAAACGTTTCCTCATTATGTTTTCCTTACCACACGGGAGTTAATTTTTTATAACGCGACCATCTTCCGCAAACCTATTTGTAAAAACAACAAAATAAACTGATACGTGACTTCTATCGTAGATATTAAAAACCACTAGAGCGATGGGCACACTTATCAAACCCAAATAACAATTAATTAATCTCCCGAACAATTATTGTTTTACATCCGTTCTCAGTAATATATCTATCTTTAACGTGATATTTCATTAGATACTTAGATGCATTTTATGTTTCAGTTAACAAAGAAAGCGAGGTAGAGACATGGTGCATATATTTATATATAGCTAGATCAGTAATGGTAGCTATTTTAATCTCCTGTTAAAGATAGATAGGATATAGAAAACGGCTGTTAGATCAAGGCGCTTTTATCTTCCGTCCTTCTTTCCTCCCATTTAGAGAGACCGGTAACACATCTATGATCCTAGTGTTGAATATATTTATGGGTGACTGTAACTACTTGCTAAATTGCCATCAAATAAGACGTTTTCCTTTGCCAGATCTAAGCATTAAATCCAATCCTCCATATGTGTCTAAAATTTTGGAAAAGTTAAACAATTTTTACGAGGAAATATAGATACTATAGATAAATAATAGGACAGAATATTAAAAGTTATCTTAAATCGATTTGTTATAGAGAAACACCCAAAACCGTCATCTTTTCTTTTCCTTTTTTTCTTTTCTCTTCAAATCTCAAACAGGCATTTATAGCTCATTGTTTTCAGCAATAGAAAGTGTATAGTTAGTTACTGATGACGTTTCTACTCCCCTACTAAGACAATGAGGTGCCAATAGATAAAATTACTCATAGTTTTAGTTAGGGTATTTCAACCCATTGAATTTAATTGCTGAAAACAAAGTAACAATCGCATGAGTTATCTGACATACGTGCAGTGACGGTAATGAGGAAAACCAAAGGAAATTGTAATCGAGTGTTTACATGTTTTTTTACAAACTTAAGGTTATTAGTCTACTACAACATAGCACAACATGATTAGACACCAAATGTAGCAATTTTTTTTTTAATTAATAAGAATATAATATTATAAATATTTAACAAAAATAGAGGCAAACTGCAAAGTGTGATGGCCTGTTGGTAAACGAACCAGCGGTGGTTCACGGTGGTCGCGGGTTCGAATCACAGGGCATCTCTGACTTTTTGGAGGCATGTGAAATGGTAGTCGATCACCACGAACTATTACGGTAAAGGAAAACATCATGAAAATACCTGCATATCATAGCCATTTGTAAGAATTTATGTCATGTAATGTCCGCCAACCCTCACTAAGCCAGCGTGGTGGACTATATTATGGCCTAACCCCTCACAATCTTACTCTTGATTCTAGAGGAGGATCCCGTTCCCTGCAGTGGGACGTATATGGGCTGATAAAAACTGATTTATATATACTATCCTTTATTATTTCTCAACCCACTTTCCCCGTACTATGTTAATTAAAATAAATATCAAAGTCGAAAGACTTTTCGCAAAACTCCTCAAAGCGCACTGTACCTACGACCCGATGTTTCTAGAATATATTTGACAGATGCGATTTCCACTTATCCGTTGCAAAACTAGTCTGCGCCTACCGAAGCGGAAACTGTGACCAACTTACACCGTAATAGCCCTGCGGGTTGCGAGACTCTGACCTCGAGTCCACGGTTCATTCCCGTGTGTGACTACGCAATCTGTTTTACTGTGATTGAATGATTAGTGTAAATACACTCTATTTCTTTTTAGTTTTCTTTAAGTGATTTTTCCGGTTCATTGCTTTTTTGTTTATTTAAAACACCAACAACATAATATTATACATTCATAAAATTACACTTGATACAGTACATAGTAAATGTAATGTCAATAATAAGACATCACAATTACAAGGCCCCTGAACCCATTTGTACATTCACACATGCATTAATTTACAAAAATACTTCATAAATAAAATTCTGATGCACATGTATATTTATCTTCTCGTTCCCTTACTGCTGAGGATCGCGACCACCTAAGATCTTTCTCTACTGGGCGCGGTCATATGCAGTGTGGACCGCACGGTGCAAGCTGCCGCCGACTATCTTCACTACTGCATCAAGCCATCGTGAAGGTGCCCTTCCCCGAGCACGCCTGCCTTCCAATTTGCCTAGCATTATGCCTACATACTAGGGTAACAACATACAAGCCTCCGTGACGAAGTTGGATAAACACCAGCTGTTTTAACTATATTCAACTGCGGTATTTAATGTTTGAACTTTGACGTTATAAATTCGATTACTAAGTCTTTTTGCCGTCGTTTTTTGCTGGCACTAAAAATTACAGCCATGCAAAATGCAAATGCTAATAGTGTATCGACCTAATTATACCTATATCATTATATGCATATTATGTACAGTAGTATGTTTGCACGTGGACATTAAAATGCGAATATTTGTTTTACTTATGGATAACTAGGTTTTGCCCGCGAATTTTATAGAATCTACAATTGCGGTGCAAATCTTGTAAGTTACATTGTATCAATATGAAATGTACCTATTTTTTCCGTACTTCCGTTCATTCCACTCCATCTCTGGAAGAAATCGCCGACAGTGATAAGACCGCCGTTTGTTACACATATATAAACGCTTTATGTTATTATTTCTTTTAATTTGTATGGTGTACAATAAAGTATTTAGAAACAAAATAAATGTTTAAAATAATCTTTGTAACACTCAGTACAAAAACACATTAAAATTAAGCAAGGCAGCATTATTAAATTTATCATCGCGTCAAGCAGAAGAAGATAATTCTCAACCACCACCCATTATTTTATCTCGACAGCATTGCAATTACTTTGTGGTCAAGAACTAACCAACAAACATTATTGCTTATAAATAGCTATTACAATTAATTTTTACGGAGCAAGTATAAAACGATTTACGTTTGTACTGTATCAGCCCATATACGTCCCACTGCAGGGCACGAGCCTACTCTACAATTGAGAGTACGATTGAGAGTGGTTAGGCCATATAGTCCACCACGCTGGCGTAGTGCGGGTTGGCAAATACAAGTGAATACAAACCGACAAACATCGCGTTTATTAATGTTACAATTTATTTCAAGCAGCATGTCGTGGATTGATTAATTATAAACCGGTTATTTTACATTGTATATAACGTATTTTTTAAATTGTAGCAGAACGATCTAAGATAACCTGATAGAAAATGATACATTAATCATTTAAGATCTGATGTATCCGTGACACAATTTCTGCCAATCCACATTAGGCCAGCGTGGACTATATGGCCTAATTCCTCCCAATCGTACTCTCGAATGTAAAGATTAATAGTTGGAGCGTATTGCTGCTATTTTTTGTGTGTGTTTTTTTAATGCTAGGCGTGGGAATTACCTTTAGGAGAAGGACCTAATCTGTTATATGTCTTGCTAATGATAAAATATATACTTCGCCATAAATGATTTCCATTTAAGATACGGTGCAATAAAAAAGTCATACTATATCGTTGCCAATTAGCATGTACGTTTATGATCCTTTAAATTTATTTATTCATTAAGTTAGTGAAAGGGATTTTAGTCCAACCACATCATGCTATGTTTTTGCAATGAGGAATATTTTTTACTGATAAATACTACATTGGAGTATGTCGAAAGGAAATATTAAATGAACAACCTGAAAAGTGGTCGATGACCCACCATTCAAAACATATTAGACGGAAAGAGGTTCGAAAAACCATCGCTGAATCTCGTACAATCTCCAACAACTAAAATAAATGTGTCATCAAATCATCATTTTCTACTATTCTAGTTTTCTACATCAACGTTTTATATTAATCGCAACATAATTTTCGCCCATATGTAGTCTAATAAATAGGCTCGTCGAAGGATAAAAAATATGCAAATATTTCATTATTATCGAACCCGGAACTTCGATTATTTAATACACGTTACTACAGAACGAACAACGTCAAAGGTACCTTTGGGTATTAATTCATTTCCGTGATGCCTTTATAATTAATTTGTTCAATTTATTATTAACAAGTAATTAAAAGCCTCATCGATATATGTATTAGCAGAATTTACGGGCTGTGATTCGTTAGGTTTTAGGTTTAATTCCCTGGTAAAGGAATATACTTTCTGTGAGTATTTCTTTTAAAGAAGTTTGGCCCAGCCTGACGAGTGACGATAGACTCACTATCTTATTATTAGATGTGGTATTTCAATGTGTAATCCTCAAGTATTAGCTCCCGGTATAAGTGTTTATCAAACCGAAAAGTTTCGTAATCAATTTCTGATACATGACACGAGAGGCCAAAAGTATATTACTCTAAAGTACCCTAGCTTTAGAGCCAGAACTATATTATAAAATCTTGGGTGTAATGAAAATCTCTCCTAATTTCAAACGCACTAGATTTTTTATTGCTATGAATTGCGAGACGAGCTTGCCATTCGCCTGATGGACATAATACGACCGCTCATGGACAGTAAAAATCCAAACAGCACCATAAATTACAAAGCAATGCTTGGCATTCCACTGCGCTCGCCATCCTGAGACATAAGATGTTACGTCTCAATATATCCAATAGTTACTCTGGCTACAATATCCTTCAATCCGAAACACAACAGTGCATTTGCACGGCTGTTTGTCGGGAGAAATAGACATTGCGGTAGTAACTACCCAAGCGGCCTCTCACATATAAGGTCTACCACCAGTATCTTCCGCAAAACCATAACTACATGTAGGTACTTACTGCAGATATTATATGCATTACAGTGTATTCTAGTTTAGAGGTATAATGACACAGTCTAGACGAGTGTTGCTAACTCTCAATAATGTATGTAATGGGGGGGATTGCCGCCCCTCGACCTGTGAATTATAAATAACAACACGTGGATTACAGCGCGTTCCCGCTCCTGATTTACCGCCGGGAAATGTTCGCGATATCAATATAGTAGTGCGGTGTACTAAATTATTATTTATTTATTTATTAATCCTTATAGCATAAAATAAAAAAAAATACAATGAAGAAACAACACAATAATAATAGAGGCGAGGCAAGAGGTGGCCTTGCTCGCTCTAGGTAATTTCTTCCAGGCAACCTTTGGATGGATATTGAAATAGGAAAATGAGAGATATAGATAAATGAATGCTTATTTACTAGGAGAAGTAGGCGTAGATGCAGCTGGTCCTACTATATTTGTCACGTTTATTTCTGTTATTTGATAGAGGGCCTATTCATATGTAGCACACCAATTAAAGTCCCTTAGATTTATGAGAGATTTTCAATTCATGAATCATGTATTATTCTTTTATACTCGTATTTATAAGCGCACGCACTAAAACGGTGAAGGAATCCTGGAGGAGACCTGCATACCATAGCGATTTGTAAGAATTCTATGGTATGTAAGTACGCCAACCCGCACTAGGCCAGCGTGGTGGAGTATATGGCCTAACCACTCTCAATCGTACTCTCGATTGTAGAGGAAGCCCGTGCCCTGCAGTTTGACGTATATGGGCTGATACAGACTGATACATACAGGCGGCAAACGAGCATGCGTTTCACCTGATGGTAAGTGATTACCGCCGCCCATGAACATCTGCATTACCGTAAGCCATGGAGACATAAAATTGATTTCAAGGATTATATTTTAAACCATGATCACCTAGAATAACAATCCACCCTTGGTGCCATAGGTATACTTTTGTCTATATTAAAGCAATATAATATGTTCAAATAAATATTATAAGTATGTGTATATACATATATACATATTTTTATGTGTGATTATGTGTATATTTTTTTAATCGTTATTAATTATAAATTATTATTATTTCATTTACGCGACATGCTGCCCTATCTATCTCCTATTATATCTACATATATCCATCCCATGGTTGCCTGTAAGAAATTACCTAGTGTGATAAGGCCGAAATTATCCCATCCCCTCCGTTTGACCTCTCATAATTGACTGCTTTCATGGCAGTTGGCCAAACGCCCGGCATTGAAACTAAAGACCACGGGTTCGATCCGTCCAGAAAAACGTATTTGCATTATCGATGGATATTTGTTTCCGGACTGGTTTTTTGATAACCACGCCTTAGTCAGGATTGTGAGTGACTTGCATTTCATTATGACGTAGGTTCAGACCGTGTAGAAAATCAACTGCAATAAAAAGGTAAAGATATGAGCTCAGGGCTCTGTCACCAAGGCAAATGACACGAGCGCTCGGTCCCGAGGTCAGCGGAGACGTTATCCTCTGTTGGAACATGCAAGGGCTTCTAAACACTTACTTGACATTCTCCACAACACGCGGATACCCTTGACTTCAATCGCTGTTAGATAACGCACTATTATTAATTACAGGTATTTTGTTAATGTGATAGTTTCTGTACTTAATGAAGAAGAAAGAAAGACCACCTAAGAAACACGAACTATTACTTTGAGTAGTATTCCCATAGAATATCTCTGACATTAATATACTAATGGTATAGAATATATTAGGGGTCGGTTTTCGGTATAGATACATTTACAGATTTAGAAAATATTCGAAAAATTAAATACTTATATACTTCCTAAAAATTAAAAAAGGCTGCAAAAAGATTAGATGTACTTTCATTCCTTAATTTCTTTTTCAATATTAAGTTAACACCGTCAAAGATTAGGGTGGGTACATGGTGGGAACAAAACTATTTATATCTACGATCAGCTGCTTTGCGATCACAATAAAAAACAAAAGCGAATGCAAATTACATGTATCAACTAAGTCGTTTTTCTGCACACCATTTTATCACCGAAACCTATAAATTATTCACAAATCCTTGAAGCGTTATCGTAGTCAGTGTTTAGAAAAAAAGTAAAGGCAATGAAGTACAATGACCTCGCCGTATAAATAGCGATATACCTAGATTTTTTATACTAGATGGGTTCACGTTGGACCGCGATCTGCCTGATGTTAAGCAATGATGCGGTCTACGATAAAGCATGCAAACCGAGAAGGTACAAAGTAAAAAAAAAGTTAAAAAGGTCCCAAATTGTACCTAATTATACCCAGATACTATGCCAACTTGTGATACTATGTAGAGGATAAACAATTACTGTAAGACCTATAGTAATAATAGTTTCTAGATGTAAACTATCATAAGAAACATCACAATTATTTAAACAGATTCATCGGTCAATTAGATTTTATTGGACAATCTAGTATCAAAATTTTAATATCTTAGAAGAATTCTGTCCAAAATTGAAATCCTAACCTGACTTAACGATTGTAATTACCAATGAACAGAAGCTACAATCATGGACAGCTTAGCGTGTTCTCTTTGACACGACAGCACTAAATAGCTATTGAAAATTCCACTGCATTTTGCTATTTAGGTACCAAATCTTGTTTTATACAGGAACAAAAGAAATTATAGATGTTACCTAAATGACTTACGCGATTTTGTATAATCGTAAGCAAAATGCGTAAGCAATGACCTACCACCAGATTATCACTTTGGTTTGCCAGACCTATGTAAAAACTACGATAATCTTTTGTAACCAGTGTATTAGTGTAATAAAACACGTGGGAACTACGTGGTCAATAGTTGTGTCGAAACGAGCGTCGCGGAAACAGGGGTGACCTCGGAATAGCCCTTACATTCTAAGGGCACTGCGCGCGTGCATAATTTTAATCTGTAGTGTTGTCACTGCAATTACGTGGTATTGCTTGTTAAATTATTGTACTCGTATATAGTTTGCAATGGCAGTTACCTACGTATTAGTTGCTGGAGCTATTAATTACTTTGGACTAAGATAAATCAAGACGAAGATTTATGACAAGTCGTAACAGTGACCGATGACTCAAAATCCACATTGCTTTAAGAATAATATTACTTTAAACCCTCGTTAAAGGAAAAATCTTAGAGCTGGTGGTAGAATATTCAAACGTAGATAGCAAAACGATAGTGATAGGGAACAGTATAATAAACAGTAGTGTCACAGGAAACGGTAGTGAGAAAACTATTCCAGAAACCTTTATATCAAGTGGTAAGCTAAGATGTTTATAAAGCATAGATGCGTTGTCCGAGCTTTATAATGGCAAGACGATTGGAAGGTAACTGCCTCACTTGCAATCAGTCACGCTTCAACCAGTGTCGCGGATACACGTTTCTCTGACTATTTGTATTCTCAAAACCAAATGCGGAAAAATAGATTAGAGTGATTTAAAATAACGTACATATTATTCTGAAACTGTGAAACAAAATAAATATTTTATTTAGTGCGCAAGTACACACTAATTATTTTTTTTATGAAATAAAATTACTAAATTCGCTCTCATGGCGACGTTTGACAACTCTCGCCACGTCATTTCGTACTTGATGCTTGGTGCTACGTCACACGCGCTTTGGCCAATAACTGTGCGGCACTTATTGTTACGTAACTAGCGATGTCTATTCATCTTCTTCTAACTTATGTATCTTGCTTTTGGACGCATTCTTCGAACCAATATGAAATTACTAAGGAAATTACAATACGCATCGCGCCATTTTTTTGTGCCATTATGTTAGTGTATGACGTGTCTATTTGTAAAACGTCATTGGTGGTAAGATACTGTAATTCACGTAGATAGCAACCACAGGAAACGATTATGATTACGATTACCTAATGTGTGTTGCATATTGGGGCAACCTGCGTGTATTTTCAAATAATAATATCAATACTTAAATTAAGTTCAATCATTTGGTCTTCCCAATATAGCATAGCAGGTAGCTTACAGCCACTGTACGTCCACCTCTCCTTCGACAGAGACTTATTTTATTTTGGTTTTCCCAATATAGCATAGCAGATTATAGCTACAGGACGTCCACTTCTGATTTGACAGAGACCTATTTTATTTTATTTATTTATTAATTCGATACACCATTGGTGCAACACCGATAAAATTACATGTTATTTTATTTGTAAGTATTTTACAACGTGACGAACCTTTATATGTGTATATTAGAACGAACTATACATTGGTAGAATCAATAAACGATTCCAATTATAACTGACATAAAAAAATAATAAAAACACGAACCACCTTTCATTCCACATTCCACAAGCAGGCGATTTGCGACAACCTGTTCTACAGAATTAAAAGGATGTAATTGGTACACTTTATAGTGTAAAATTCTTTATACAGTGCCAAGGAGAGATAAAAGGAGGAAAAAGAAATTACAATATTAGCTAGTCTATTTCTGACACTCGAGTTAATTTGGTTCAAGTAAGATAAAGTCTAGCCTAAAATTGTATCTACTTAAGTGATAAGTTAAGTGCCTCGGTGGCGTAGTTGTACTACAATACGGTCACAAAGCTGAGGTCTCGGGTTCGAATCCCGGGTTGGGCAAAGTGATCATGGATTTTCCTATTCATTATCAGCCCAGAGTCAAGAATGTGCCCGATATGACGATAGGCTCACCACCTATCACATCGTGGGACGAGACATAAAAGGCGAAATTTGGGTGTCCAGGCACCTCTGCTTACCCCTTCTGGGAAAAAGGCGTGAGTTTATGTATGTATGTATGTAAGTGATAAGTTTCGAACTTAATAAAATGAAATCGAATGTCCCCAAATAGCACTGAATTCAAATGACAATATTATGTTAATATGTATCAATTTAACAAAAAAAAAGATGTTTTTAGTTAGATAAACGGAAGTATTTTCAATATTTTTTATGCATTTCCCATTATTAACAACAAGAGAGTGTAGAATTTAGAGCAGATATCAGCAGAAAAAAATGTTGCCCGGAAAACTAGCAACCATGCCACCTGATGATAAGTGATCGCTGCCGCCCATGGACATCCACAACCCTTGGATCATGGGTGTGTTGCTCACCCATCAAATTGCGAGGAAAGCGGGAAGAATAAAGGATGGGAAGAGGTGTAGGGCATCCGGCAAACTCACTAACTAAACGAAATGCGGCAGCTAAGCTGTCGCTTCACGTCGATCTCCTGTGAGACACTGGTACTGCCCCGGACGAGCCTTCCCATTCATGCTGAGCCTTGACTGACATCAGCGAAACATCAACAACTTAGTTAAGCATCCTAGAATATAATAATTATCATTATAAACTTCACAATTACAGACCTTAAAGTCGCGTATAATTGTACCGTTTGTCGCTGTTTCAATAAACCGACTTGTATAACTGGTTGTTAATGTACGGTTTTTGTCCGTGTTTTTGCGACCCTCTTTGGTGTTGATTGAGATGAGCTAACTGGCTATACGTATATTAATATACGACTTCTATTATACATCGCAGTTGTTTGTATCAAATATATCGTAAAATACAATCAAACTTGTATTTGATTGGCCAATTTCAAAATGGCCCTGTTTAATGGGCCGGCAACCATGACCAAAGCGTTATGGATTTTCATTAGCGCCAGTGATCTCATTAGGTGACCTGTTTACTCTTTTGCATAACCAATGCAACATAAAAACCCAAGCAACTAAGAAAAAAAATATTTTTATTTTTTTGACTTTCCTTTTCTTCTGTCGATCCAAAGGTTGTCTGAAAGAAATCGCCTTGAGCGATAAGACCGCCATCTGTACTTTATGTTCATTTGTAATATATGTAAGTGTTTATCCTTTTTGTATGGAGCTAAGAATAAATAAATAAATAAAATAAATCTTCTTTGCAATAGTTGATCCATTTCTTCATTTCCTGCTTATAACTCGCGATTTACATATTTTTTTTTTTTTTTTTTTTTATTTCTATGAATGGCGAGACGAGCATGCCGTTCGCCTGATGGTAAGCGATACGACCGCTCATGAACAGTCGCAAAACCAAACAACACCTTGAATTACAAAGCAATGCTTGGCATTCCACTGCGCTCGCCATCCTGAGACATAAGATATTAAGTCTCAATATGTCCAGTAGTTACTCTGGCTACAATGCCCTTCAACCCGAAACACAACAGTGCGTTTACACTGTTGTTTGACGGGAGAAATAGACACTGCGGTGGTACCCACCCAGATGGCCTCTCACATATGAGAGACCTACCACCAGTGAATATTTTGTTCCGCCTTGGGGCGCCTCAATACGACTAAACATTAATATATTACTGACTTACGTAAAATGATTTATATAATAGTAGATGGTCTAGTACTACATCTATTTATTAATGTGAAATACTCCTTGTAATTAAAGCGGCCTTATTTCATATCTATCCACTTAACAGGCGCGAAATCTTCAGAAGGGTCCATTAGACACGCTAGCGATAACTTCACGAAGCGACAAGGCCGGAGATATTTCATACATACAATGTTGCATTTTGATATCTGTATCAGCCCATAATATACGTCCCACTGCAAGGCACGGGCCTACACTACAATCGAGAGTACGATTGAGAGTAGTTAGGCCATATAGTCCACCACGCTGGCCTAGTGCGGGTTGGCAATGTTTCATTTTGATATAGTGAATGAAAATATGAAGCAAGTATGAAACAAACAAGTTCATTGGTCTCTCGGTAGCTTGCTAAGATTGTAAAGTTTTAGGTAAGGTGGGCAAAACACGTTGCGTGGGATTTTATGTTAAAAAAATGTAATGGCTTGGGCCGGTATTGGCCACTGATATTTTTTATTGCATTAATTCAATTCATTATGTCTTGCTTATGGCATACTTTAACATTATATTAGTAGCCAGATATTTTTTTGCTGGCATTATAGATGTTTATGTAAGTATTTAAGATTATATGTATGTATATATGTATATATTATATTACGTATGTGTATTTATCATGTAACGTTTACGTATTATTTATGATTATCTATTTAATTATTTATATATATTGGAGCTTTTCTTATCTTTGTTTTAAACTGCCCTTTCTTTCTCCTTCTTTTATATCCATCCAAAGGTTGTCTGGTAGAAATTGCTTATTAGCGATAAGACCGCCTTTTGTACTTTTAAAAGATGTTATTTCTTTATATTGTTATGTTCTTTTGTTTGTGTACAATTGAGATTAAATAAATAAATGTTGATGGCGACACGAGCATGCCGTTCACCTGATGGTAAGCGATACGACCATTCATAAACAGTAGCAAAACCAAACAACACCTTGAATTACAAAGCAATGCTTGGCATTCCACTTCGCCATCCTGAGACATAAGATATTTTTTTTTTTTTTTTTTTAATTTATTGTATAAGAATTTACACATATATAAACAATAAAACATCACTTAAACCTATAGTGGTTTGTATGTGATGCATTAATCACATCTCAGACAACATAAAACATAATACAATAACAAGCAATTTTTGACATTAAAAATATAAAATAACTAAAACTTATAACTATTTAAATTACAATTATACTACTTTTATCTATCTTATATGATTTACTTTTATATGTATGAATTTAATTTTACACTTGTTAAAAGCTGTTCAAGTAATATTGTTTCAATTTGTCTTTTAAGTTATTTTTATTTAAGGAATTTTTTAGTGGTTTAGGTAGTTCATTTATCAATTTAGGGATTAAATATTCTTTTGTTCTTGTACCATAAAAATTATTGTGAGGCGGTACCCTAAGCTTGTTTGCAGTCACTGCTCTAGTTATTATTTTGTGTTGTGTTTGATTTTCGGTGGTGTATTTATTATCAAAGTAGTTTTCTGTAAGTATGACATGATTGATTTTCTCGGATATGGGGATAAAATCACAATATGTCAAGTCTTTACTCTGGCTAGAATGTCCTTCAAACCGGAACACAGCAATGCATTGGCACTGCTGTTTGGCGAGAACTAGAACAATAGCCACGATTTATAGACTGCTATTTCATAAAAGATGATCGGACAGTTTAGTAGAGTAACAAAAACCAAGACCGTTTACATAATGAGAGGAAAGTTATGTCAGGACATAATTTTAAATTAGTCGATGACGCTATACTTTCAACTTTATTTAAAACACGGTAGTTTCCCTGCTTCCACTACGTCTTGAATTAGAGTCGAGGAGATAAAACTAACTTAATATATATTTTTCCTGTTTGGTGTTGTTTTATAAGCAGTAATTGTCATACGAATATCTCAGGTATTGACCGCTAACATTTTATTTGTTTTCTTTATTGTTGTTCACGTCAACTAAATTTAGGGTGTAGAATATACGTATCCGATAACGGTCAAAGCACTAAGGCAGAAAAGCCGCCATAGTAAAAGAACCAGCGGTCGCGAATTCGAACCCAAAGCGTCCACCACTACTTTTTCGAAGTTACACGTAAAATCTCGGTAACATATTGTTGACTATTACTATTATTAGAGTAACATCGTAAGGAGAACTACCAAGTGATTACCACAATTATACAGGGTATATCAAGACTGCTACCGAAAACGAAGCCGGGTGGTAGTTTAGGCGACTTCAGAGACAATGCAACAGAAAATGTTGGGAAAAAAAAGCGACATATATTTTTTTAAAATTTTTTTATATGGTCGTAATTGGGTGGTAAATACATTTTTTCGTAAAATAATAGTGTATACTCTTTTATTTATAAAGACTCTAAAGTATAAAGACTTTAAATTACTATTTAAATAAAAACTATGGATTTACCACCCAAAAATGACGATATTTAAAAAATGATAAAAAAATATTGTCGCGTTTCTTAACAACATTTTAAGTTGCATTGTGTTTGTAGTCACTAAAACTACCACCCGGCTTCGTTTTCGGTAGCTGTCTTGAGATACCCGGTATATGTGATGTCTATGAATCAAGTAGACCAACCTAGTGAACTATGGCCCAATATCCTTCTTGATCATTGAACAAGCTTATTCAGTTTACTCACTCGACAGTGACAATTTATACTATAAATTCTAATGCAGAAATATAGAGACAACAAGTACAGGAAATATTTAAAAATAAATATTTGAAGGTTGCTTTGCCTTACTTCGAGATATTTTGAACATTCATTTATCGACTTAATTAACTAAAACTGGTAGGTTCGTCATTGCTGCTATTCTCGGAGTTTCGCTGTATCTATAATAAATATTCTATTTTTAAAACTTTAGAGATAATCCATTATACTGATGGTAAAACCTATTTATAATATAGAGATATATAATATAATTATATATGCCTGTTTTATTTATAAGCAGATAGAAAATTCCTTTATTAATTTACATTTCAGTACCAGTCAACTAACTGGACAGTTAATGGCTAAACAGATTTTTTGTCAAATGGTCATGAGTAAAAGGTTTAAAACTACTGGGCCAGGCCATTTATTCCACCGCGGTGGTCAAGTGCGCGTTGGTGAACTTTACATACAATCTAATTTTTTACAAATCTCTACGGTATGTAGGTTTACTCAAGATGTTTTCCTTCACCGTTATAATGAAAATGAAATGAAAAAACTAAAATGAGCAGCCACACGCGATCTGATACCAAAAGGCAAACGCATACTTAGTTTAAATAGCCACGTAACTAAAAGGTGAGTGATCGAATTTGACTTGTGCCCCAACAATACCATCTAGTTTTTCATTCACATGTTATTCTCGTCAAATGACAAATAATATTCACTGTCACGGTTTAGTATGGCATACCAAACAATAGACGATCTACATTTGTTTATAGTTTATTGTTTTGCTATTGAATACATATTTGCGTCATAATAATAGCACGAGAAAACATCTCACTCTTCCATTGTCCAAAGCGTATTGACATTCCTCTTTATATTCACTTGACAAAGTTACCATGTACCGGATCTTAAAAGCAATCCAAATGGAATTTTCAATTAGAATAAGGTACTATCTCTTGCCAGTTGACCCTATTCCGCCGGCCTGGCCGAAACTAGATATTGCCTCTAGACCTGCCCCTTAAAGGCGATACAATTTGTGATGTGACAAACATCAATTTTCCAACAAAGTGTATGGTGGCTGCTGTCAATGCTAATCGTGTGTCACATCTTGGGTTCAGGTTATTTTGTTTAATTTATTTGTATATCACCTTAAATATAATACCATAAAAATTTAAACTAAGACGGCATTATACCAATATGTTTTATGTATTAGTTTATATTATTTTATAATTTACTAGCATACATAAACTCAGGCCTTATTCCCAGAAGAAGTAGGCAGAGGTGCAACCGGGACACCCACTTTTCATCTTGTATTTTCCGTCCCACGATGTGATAGGGGAGAACCTATCGCCAAGGGGCAGAAGAGTTTACTAGCAGGCCGGCATAATTGTTTTGATCAAGAAAAGAAATAGCCGTCTCATGTCGTTGGATAGTGGATACTCTGAGTTTCATACTTACCACCGTGCAAATTGTTTTGATCAAGAAGAGAAATAGCCGTCTCATGTCGTTGGATAGTGGATACTCCGAATTGCTCACTTACCACCGTGCAATGGAGTAATTTTGTCGCCCAAGTACAAATAGTAATTCCATATTGATTGAGAGATGTAAATATACGTTCCGATCGACAAGCGGTTATGTAATTAATTACATAACATAATTAGCAACCGCGTGGCCTGCTAGCAGTCTATTGAATTACCGCACGACGTTCCCACGGCGACTTGGCGTCGAGATTTATTAATATTTAACCGCTTTACCTTCGATTATCTATACATCTTAGGTACATCTACAGAGTGTCCTACAATTTTGTACAAATATGTTTCTGTATCAGCCCATATACGTCCCACTGCAGGGCACGGTCCTCCTCTACAATCGAGAGTACGATTGAGAGTGGTTAGGCCATATAATCCACCACGCTGGCTTAGTGCTGTTTGGCGGACTTTACATACCATAGAATTCGCTATGGTATGCAGGCTTCCTCACAATTTTTTCCTTCACTGCTTTAGTGCGTACTGATTGACTATCAATACACACATGACTCCGAAAAGTCAGAGGTGCCCTGGGATCCGAACCCGCGACCACCGTGAATAGGTTGGCAGTCACTCTAGTCCGTTTACCAACCGCCACTATGCACTTATAAATAAATAATGCAAAATATATTTAGCAGACATTAGTTATAGTTCTACGATTTTATCATACAAAATTTTCCGCATAAAAAAGAATAATGTCTTTATTCCAATGGGAAATACATATTATTAATTATTGACACAGTATTTGTGGTTATTACTTATTATTTAGACATAATTACGTTAAAAGTGAACAATACCTTAGAATAGGACTGGACATTATAAAACAGAGATTGTCGAGCTGAGCCCAAGCAACAAAGAATTTAAAATTTAAGCAAAAAAGAATTTAATAGAGCAGGATCGACGTGAATAAATTAATATTATATCTATAAATTACACGTTTAGGGTTTCTCAGTACCACCAAAACCGGTATATCGATAAATATGTCACATAAATAACAGGCAAGATATTATTACGTTTTATTACTATTTTTTTTTCTTATTTCTCACTAATTGGGAGTAGTAAAACACAAAAACGCGTCCATAAACATGTTTTTGTGTTTTATTTCATTAATATATTATAATGCCTCTGTGACGCAGTTTTACTACGGCAGGATTCCAAAAGATATTTCTTTATTTATAATACAACATAAACATATTCTTCTATATCTTACTTTTTTTATTACTATGAATGGCGAGACGATCGTGCCGTTCACCTGATGGTAAGGGATACGACCACTAATGGACAGTGGCAAAACCAAACACCACTTTGAACTACAAAGCAATGCTTTGCATTCGACTATGCTCGCCATCCCGAGACATGAGATGTTAAGTCTCAATATGACCAGTAGTTACTCTGGCTACTGGCCTAAATACAACATTGCATTTATACTGCTGTTTAGCGGGAGAAATGGACATTGCGGTGGTACCTTCCCAGGCGGCCTCTCACATATCAATATGAGAGACCTCATATCCGAATAATAGAGTATATAACCTAAAGACAGACAATGAAAGTGGATAGGAAGCGTAGATTTCGGCATGTATTCGCAGTGCAGACAAATTGCCAAACGTCGCGGTTAGTATGGCGAACGCGTGCGCGGTGAAAGTGCATGTCACAAATTATAATTTATTTGTGGCCACAACACAATGTTATTGTTCACTAACGATTGACCATAGCTTGTCATGTTACCATAAAATAAAGGCAATATATTTATTACCGATATACCGTAGTGGCTTAACGGTTGACGCGGTTGTCGACATGTTCACAGAGGTCGTGGGTTCAAATCTCAGGGCACAACTGACTTTTTCAAAGTCATGTGTGTATTGATAGTCAATCACCGCGCACTATAACGGTAAGGAAAAATCGTGAGGAAACCTGCATACCATAGCGATTTGTAGTAAATTCCGCCAACCCGTACTAGGTCAGCTTATATAATCCCTCACAATCGTAATCTAGATTAAAGAAGTGGTCCGTGCCCTGCTCTGGGACTAATATGGGCTGATACAGGGTAATGAGTTTTGCGATTTTGTTTATTGAATATAAGCACCACAAAGTGACCTAATGCATATCTAATGGTGAGTGTAGTGCAATCTAATTAAAGTAGTGATAATAAACACTCGTCGGACAACACAATTATGTCGGCCTGCTAGAAACCGGATACAGACTGACACCTGAAACACCACACACTTTCGTGTCACTATGGCAAGTTTGTCAATGTACTGAGTCTGGCCATAAATACTGTTACAACTAAAATAAAAAAATATTATTTTTGAATTTGGAATCTATCACTTTTATACGATTGTTCATTATATTCTCGCGTTAATATACTTAGACTGGCCATAAATACTGCTACAATTAAAATTACAAAAAAAAATACTTTTGAATTTGGAATCTCTGATTTTTTTATACCATTGTTCATTGTGTTATCTTATTTTCGCTCGAATACTCATATATATGGTGGTTTTAAATTGTTTTTACCACCCGACAGCACATACCATCACTAGCAAATAATACTTAAACGTTTTCTTCTATGTGTAGGCCGATTGCTAAGCAGCCGTTCTTGCTATGCATCTCTACGTGTTGATGATTAGCGGAGCGGGAGCAGTTGACAGAGATTGTGCGTCGTAGATTTAATTAGGTCTGTCCACCGTTAAGGAACATATCACCGAACTCTTTTGCCGTCTACTGTTCCTTGGACCATTAATCCATGGAATCCTCATTTCGAGTTTTGTGCCCAAAAAGTCGAGAACTCGTAGTTGTACAATCGAGGATCTCTCCAAATTATATGTATCACTTTTTTATATTTACATATATAAATTGTAAAAAAATATACAAATGAAAAGAAAATGTATATTACATTTTCTGTTTTTAAATAAAATGTATAAATTTTATAATATTAATATATTCAAATATGCCTTTCATAAAAACGTCTCCTCTCGCTTCTATGTAAAGTTGTGAAACATTCTAATAAGACTATGACATTTTGCCCATACAAAGATTGATCGCCCAACTCGATCAATTCCAAGTTAATCAAAATTACGAAAAACAATATTCTATTTATGGAATCAACAAGCTATGTTCTAGTAACAAATTGCTTCTTTAAAAATTAAAAGTAACGTTAATGAACAAACTCAAATTAATTTACATTTTAAATGTTGATAATAAATTAAAACGGCAAAAGTGAGAAGTTCAATATTTGATTTTCATTGTTATCAATTATCATAGTTGGCATTCCTAACGTACATAAATCATGTGTCTTGAGATAAAAAGTCGAAACATACCATGAGAAATAGCCAGTGACCTCATTATTCAACTAAAAATCCCTTGCCCGCTTTTAGTAAAATGAAATGAAATTCGTTTATTGATCAAGTGGGCAATTAATTAGCTCTTATGACAAGTAAAAACTTTTTCATTGTTTACAAAGTAATTGAATATATTATTATATAAATTAAATTTATTTCGTTTTAGTTTTTGGTAGTCGTCTTATTTATTATTTATAGTAAGTAAAATGCTATTCAACGAAATAAATTTTAGTGGACCATGAGTATTACTAAAACGACGCGAAGCGATTTAATGTTACCACCGAATACAACGCGGCCCTGCCTGAGAAGACCCTACGAAACAAAATCAGTAATTGTATATACCTATATATACTTGTGTATACGCACATATCTATAAACCGTTAGTGTTGCTGTAAATTTATTTTTGTAATGTGGAGTGTCTTCTTAAATGCTTTTTGGATTCACATCTAGTAGATGACAATCCGATTTATTACCAAACGCTTTTCCTGTACCTTGCTAGATTGTACATCAGTTTTGTGAAGTAAATAAAAAAAAAAAAAAAATCTAAAGCTAATCTTCAACCTTTTACCCTTAAAAATTATGATATGAAATTGTCCCCAAATAATTATTCGTGAGACAACCTGGTCCATCCACAAGATTATAAGCCACAAATCACCGCTTTCCATAATCCATATGAGGACGCTATAAATTGTATAAATAAAAAAAATATTTACAAGATTACATCGCTGTATTTATGTTGAGGATATCTGGTCGTTTGTGAAAACAACGTCCTTTTCAACCTTCAAGTGTGTTTTGAGGACATCTGTCGCTCTTTATATAGTTTTTGTAAATGTGATTTGGTTTATGATAATTTGAAACGTGGGAATAAGTAAAGACATAAAACAATGGGATAGATTATTTATATTTTTATTGAAATCAATCTAACCACTAAGCAAACTGTTTTTATATTGCATTGGATTTGCGAGAGGAGCATGCCATGCCTGATGGTAAGTGATGCAATGACTCACGGACGCAATACCATGAATTACGAAGCAATGCTTAGCATAAATTGTTAAGTCTAAATGTGTCCCGTAGAAATCTACTTTTATTTATCCCACATTTTTCCAAATTTACTAAAAATTCATGAAATGAATTGGCATCTTGCAATTGCCACTTGTTTACATATAATATGTATATTTAACGGATTGGCTACTATAATACAAATTTAATTTATATCATAACAAAAGGTACAACAAAGATTGCAAGAGTGGAGTGATTATACTATTTATAAAAGGGAAATATGTCGCGTAGCAATCTTTGTCCACTTTCAGGAAGAAATCTCGTGAACACAGAAGAAAATCTCACTCACTGTTTGCACGTAATTATGAGGTGTAAAGATATTAGTGATAAGGTTGATAAAGCTAATATTTTTGTTAAGAATATCGCGCTAGATGACGATCCTGACGCTTGTGACACAGATGTTGAAATTTACTGTTGTAAATTATATTTACTGCCTAAGTCTTAAAGAAGTGTATTAGAAGGTAAAAATGGAGATGAATATAGTCGTAACCTAGGTCAAAGAAGAGATTTTTAAACGCTATTTTATAATGTGATTTTCTTTAAATCTTAGATAGAGTACCAACTTGCCTTCGACATGCAAGTTTTCATTCCAAAAATATTAAAACCAAAGTGCATCCTCTCTTTTATATTATTTACACTGAATAAGATGAATAGTGAACGTTTTAAGGTTGCAAAAATTAACTGGAAACAAACACTTCCAACAGATCCCTGTGAACATTTTTGGGGTGGCTTTTGTGCAGGTGATAAATAACTAGACAATAAAGGATCATCTACACATGGGATGAGAAGGCATATTCAAACATCAAACATGCCACCTCTCACTCGGCACTAGAACAAATAATTAGCTGCAATTAAGATTGAATGCAAAGATAAAGCGCAGTTTGAGCAATGATACGGCAATTCTAGTTTAAAACCTCCTATAACGTTTACTACACAGTCATTTAGCGTTTTAGTACTTTCAAGTGAAGGATTTGCAAGATTTTTAATGAATTGCATAAGTGCCAGAGACAGTGCAAAGATCTGAAGATAAAAGGTACGTGCCAGACGAAAATTATCACTCTTCTAATAAATTTTAAACGGATAAAAATTTGATAAAAGCTGGAATTTGGCTGCGTAATTTTTATATTTTATTTAATTAACAATCCATACTTAACAAACTTAACGCATATAGATAACGCATAACTCCAAAAACGCTAGAATCTTTCGAAAACGAGTGGACTAAAATAAATTTTCCTAATTTATTATGTTAGGTAGCATAGACCACTACAATAAACCCAGGACTTATGAATAAAAAAATACGCCCAACATGTAATTGCCATATGAAAAATGAATTATTGAAAAAACATTCCAAATGGTCATACCCGATTGTGGACCTAAATAGTTTTGTGGAAATTATTTTTTGTTCTCTTTATTATATTTAGGTCCATATCAATCCGTCTATAATTATCATGTATTTCTCCCATCATATTTAACTTATAAAGGGAATGTTTAATTTTAGGCCAAATTGAGACGAGCGGTTTTAATTGAAGTATTATCACGTTTTATTTCGAATAGAAAAATACATCAACTGCGGGATCGATGTAGTAAATGACAGAGAGTTTAGTTTAGAGCATCTTGATATATGTCCAATAACAGCTTAATATGACCCATATATTTCTTATTTAAATTAGAAAATGTAAAATTTTCGAGTATTTTTAAGTGTATCTAAAACGCAACTCATGTGCAAATCAAATACATGTCCAGAAGTAATCTTACGTACCATACAAACGGGCCAATTCCCTTTGCATTTTTTATATTCGGCAGTTTCGTGGCTATTTCATTACCGGTTTCATAGACCGTGACGCGTACGCCCATGATTCATCACATCGGGGTGATCTAATGCCATTGAAAACGTTTGGTATACCATTATATGTACCATCATTGAAAGTTCTTTGTTTAGGTTCAAGTTCATTGTTATCAAGAGAAAACTGATGTCAATGTTATCTTTAGAAATTGTTTTTACATTAAAATGAATAAGAAGGTTCTTTATTGTCTTTCACAGCAGCTCTCCCATCGAGTGTCTGCGTACGTATTTACGTATTTACGAAAAATCTGAAGTAGCCGAGCGATAACTACAATTTGCTTTTATTTTTAGCTGCATATAAACCTAAAATATTAATAGAAACTTCAACCACACTTAAACCTGTAGACCATGACCCAGACGCGTGATTTGTAGATTGTCGTGCTTCCCCAATTTGAACTGTTTTGGTAATCAACATCTCTCCATGAATTCCTTTGAGTACTATTATTATCTATTTGTACAGTCTCACTGTCACTTCAATAAATATTTCGTAAAAGTGCTAATTCACCAACTTTTTAAATTCTATTCTTACCTCTACTCTGTTAAGTGACCATACAGTATGATAAAACGGTTTCCCATAGACTTTTTGACATTTTGCAGAATAAATTTAAAATCAAATACAAATAAAACAACGTAGTAAATGTAACAAACTAAACGATAAAAAACTCACTTTCTCATTATTGCTCTATTCCAGATGGGTTGTGCGAGAATTCTATCAGCTCTTAGACGCTGCAAGCAGCTAGAAGATGGTGACAACTCCACACAGCTATCACGATGTCTTGGTCTACTCGACTTGACAGCGCTAGGTATAGGCAGCACGCTAGGTTTGGGAGTGTACGTACTCGCTGGGGCAGTTGCCAAGACAGTCGCTGGACCGGCTGTTACGTTGAGTTTCTTGGTTGCTGCTATAGCCTCGGCATTTGCGGGTAAGAAATACTCTCTATGCTTCATATCATTTTTTTCCTACCGAATTAATTCATAACAAGATAAGATAACAAGATCTTTGTGTTGACTAAAATATCTTAATTTTAAAAACACGCTGTGCAATATTTCCGTTTCTATGAACAGCTCCCAAATTTAAGACGACCCCTTAGCATCATCTTGAAAACTCATGGAAAATATTGGTTGATTCCACTAAATTCGTTGTGGTCTACAGCTCTTCACGAAGTCTAGTCGTAGCCAAGATAGTGTCACGCACTGATATTTCACAATAAAACGGTGCTCGTAAAACCAATTCCCATGTTCCAGGTCTCTGCTACGCTGAGTTCGCAGCTCGTGTGCCCAAAGCGGGTTCTGCGTACGTGTACAGCTATGTGAGCGTGGGCGAGTTCATCGCCTTCACCATCGGCTGGAACCTCATCTTGGAGTACGTGATAGGAACCGCCAGCGTCGCTAAAGGCATGGCGCTGTACATCGACAGTCTCTGTAATAACAGCATGGCAAGAACCATGACTGAAATTGCGCCTATCAATGTCTCCTTCTTGTCTGAGTATCCGGACTTCTTCGCGTTTGGTCTCGTCCTTTTGATTGCTGGTGAGTTTATTTCGCTCTAGTATAAATTACATTCTTAATAGAGGTGACAAGTCGTAGTAAAAACTAGTAAGTCTTAAATAATAATTTAAGTAGTAATTATTTCTTATTTGAGAAAGGATTTTTGATATAATTTGTTTAGGTGGACTGAAGAGAGAGAACGAAATTTTCGGTGGTCATCTATCAACCAGTTTAGGTTTTTTAATATTGCCTTTATTAACTAATGTAACACTAATCAATCAATTTACAAAATTGTGTCTAGAATAGTTACCAAACAATAATTCAAGAAAACTTTAAACTCGTTAATACTGCCTCCCTGTGCTGATAATTAAATGACGTCAAGATCGTTCTGACCTGTGAAAGTCACTTATAAGCTGAATAAATCACGAAATCATCAGGTGATCGCAATGTGTGTTAAAACAAGAAGACTGCTAATTCCCTCATCACGATTATTACAACTACGTTATATTTATGATCCATTTGGAAGGAATTATTAATAAAATGAAACGTTAGGGTCATATACGTGATCCGATACAGCGCCGGCGTCCTCTGCAGTTGAGAAGGATCCTAAATCAATAATAATACGCCCAACAGTCACAAACATAATCCTGACCCCACACAAAGATCCAATTGTGATGTGGGTATTAGAATCGACAAGAGACTTTTCTGTCTCACAAACGCCCAGACCCAAAACAAATACTTAATTATGGATCACACAAACAGTTGTCTCGGTGCAGGGACCGAACCCGCAGCCTTTCGTTTCACAGACGACGTCCAACCAACTGCGTCACGGAGGCTGTCAAAATAATTGTAATTATAAAACATTTTTACTGGTGGTAGGTCTCTCATATGTGAGAGGCCATCTGGGTGGGTACCACCGCATTGTCTATTTCTCCCGTCAAACAGCAGTGTAAACGCACTGTTGTGTTTCGGGTTGAAGGGCATTGTAGCCAGAGTAACTACTGGACATATTGAGACCTAACATCTTATGTCTCAGGATGGCGAGCGCAGTGGAATGCCAAGCATTGCGTTGTAATTCAAGATGTTGTTTGGTTTTGCTACTGTTTATGAGCGGTCGTATCGCTTACCATCAGGCGAACGGCATGCTCGTCTCGCCATTCATAGCAATAAAAAAAAAAAAATTTTTTTTGAAGGAAATCACCAAAATATTCATAGGATCTGGTTACATATTGTACATAGTGCTACAGAATATATATTCTGGTATTATGTAACGTCAACAAAAATTTGAGTACCCTGAATGCAGTCAAAACATTCGCTGATAAGAATAAGAATGACGAAATAAGTACGCCAGACAGTGTTGTATCTAGCGATATTAAGATTCGATGCTTTACAAGTTGACAATGCTATATTTACTTACAGTATTGTTGGGCATCGGTGTAAATGAGTCCACGAAGCTGAACAACGTGTTCACAGCGCTGAACATGCTCACTGTCATCACTGTCGTCATCGCAGGCGCTGTCAAAAGTAAGATTAACTTTATTTCACTTGTCGAAAATAGATTTTCGCACAATGGGATTGTGTTCTTGATGATTTGATTTTGCGAGATCAGTTAACTATGGCATTTTTTGTAGCGATTATTCTATCTCTCCTTAGAAATGGACTGCAAATGATTTCTATACATTATATTTAATACATTTCTACGGATTATGAATGTATCATCCTACTTAATTATCTATTGTTAACGTGCGGTGGTATCGCTTACCATAGGGCGAATGCCATGCTCATCTCGCCAATCATTGCGATTTACTCATTGCGAATAACTTGAATCTATTTAGAGCGAATTGTCGTTTCTATTCCATGGCCAAATGACCATTCCAAGAAAATCTGGTCATTATAATGATTACTTGCGTAATTTCAAACCTAGGCATAGCACCTGTTAGGACAAGTTGTAGAAGCCATTATCTGTATGATTTGCATAGGACCTTAATACATAATCACATGAAATAACAAACATCATTCGGATCCAATAATGCTGCATTGCAATTTTAGTCTCTGTAGCACTTTAGTAGCAACACAGGTTTTTATTAAAAACATGTTTCTAATTAGTTGAAAATGGTAGAACCACAGTTTAGTTACCCTGGAATAGAAATGGATTGGCTTGGCCGGAGTGGTCATACTGTCTTACAAAATATACACAGCGAAAGCTTTTCTGACGTGAATTACCCTTATCTAAATTAGTGTCAATTTAACTAAATAAGATCTTTCTTGTAAATCAAATCACAATATGGAATCTCGTGAATCGCAGCCTAGATACTACATTGACGCCATATTTACCCGATGCAAACATGCAGTTCAACGCATATTGACATAGCAACAAGCGAATCATTATTATCTATTCCTCGTCATTTGTTAACTTAAACTTACATATGACACTAAGCTGAATGCACTTCACAAAAAACGTAATTAAAGTTTGATATCTGCACTTAATTTAATCTTTTTAAGAATATAAATATAATGCAAACACTTGATAGTAGTGCACCAGACAAGAGTTTATGCAGACACTTTTTAGATAACATGCACCTTGGTGATGATACCGACTTATCTTCGCCAAACACACTCATTCACGTAAAATTACTTTATTGCCCTATGATTACGAAGCATATTATGTGAAGCTTAAAGGCAATCTGAGTATAACAGTCACAATTACGAGTATAGTAATCGCCAACCATATCTTTAATCTTCGGAAAATTTACTAGTATCAAAGTGAAGAATATTAATATCTCCTTAAGTGTGCTTCGCCTCACATGTAAGCAGGAGTGAAGACCGCTTGATATATTCTAATTAATGTGGTTTTTTAATATAGCCAAAATGTTACAGTTACAAATTCGAACGAAGACCTCTGAAAAAGCAAAATTCAAGTATATCAGCTGTGTAAACCTTGTAACAAAATTCTCAGGTGACCCTGCAAATTGGATGATCCAGCCGTCAGACATACCTCCGGAGTACGCGAGCGCCGCTGGTGCCGGTGGTTTCATGCCGTTTGGAGTGGCCGGCATCATGGCCGGAGCTGCTAAATGCTTCTTCGGGTTCGTCGGCTTCGACTGCGTCGCCACTACGGGCGAGGAGGCCAAGAACCCCAAAAGAGACATACCACTATCCATTGTACTGTCTCTAGTAGTGATCTTCTTGTCTTACTTCTCAATCGCCACTGTCTTGACGATGATGCTGCCTTACTACTTGCAGGTTCGTACCAGAATGTATTGATAACGTTTAGTTTCAAAATAAGATTCCATTCTATTGTTGCCACTAACTGCCTAAAGCCTTAAAAATCGGAGTCATTCATCTCTTGACATGAATTGCTTATTCGACTTATATTTAAAACGCCTTCTTCTAGATATTTTATGTATGCCACATATTTCTCTATAATAAAGACTTTATGTATAAATACTACATGCCATGACTTCATTCCAGGACGCGGACGCTCCATTCCCTCACGTATTTACAGAAGCTAATCTGCCAGTAATCAAATGGATCGTGACAATTGGAGCTATCTTCGCGCTGTGCACCAGTCTGCTCGGAGCCATGTTCCCTCTGCCCAGAGTGCTGTATGCTATGGGCAGTGACGGAGTGCTATTCCGACCTCTTGCCACCATTCATGCCAGAACGAAAACTCCTCTGCTTGCTACTGCCCTTAGTGGTCTTTTATCAGGTACTAACACATAAAATACTGGTTGTAGAATTATTATAAACCGAACCCTCGATTGTCGAGGTGGCCCGTATCCTTCAGTGGTACATATACCTATCAGTTATGAGGCAGTTATATAAATTAATGGCCACATAGACTACGAAGCCCTTTTGAACACGCAACTGAACACGATTCTCAGTCACTTGAAACTACTTTTATTTAACTAGTTACTCTGAAAACTATCCTTTATATCACACAACATAAAAAAACGTTATTGTAATATTATTTTATTATATTTCAGCGACCATGGCAGCTTTATTCAACTTAAATCAGCTGATCGACATGATGTCGATTGGAACACTTCTTGCCTATACCATTGTTGCCACTAGCGTCTTAATTCTAAGGTAAGGATTAATTCTTATTTATTTATTTTTATTATTACACTTAATTGTACATGAAAGCGATTAAAAAATACAGAATAAAAAAACACATTACCTACATATATAGTTCAATTGGCGATCTTATCGCCTTGAATATGACAAACTCAGGTACATAATAAAATAATGTATATTACAATGCTGCAGAAATTGATTAGGATCTAGGTTTTGCTGACTCACAAAATTATGCCATCTTTGGAAAAAAATAACTCTTTACAAGAGTCATGCCGCAAAAATACGATCGAAGTGTAACCTAAATTAACATCCCAATCCGCTCAATTCCAGATACGAGGAGGAATCTCCTCTCCCAGTACAAGCTGTAAAGCCATTCCCGGAGACACCCTGGTCGGTGTTCCGCCAGGCCTTCAACCTGCTCGGCCTCAAGTACCCTTCGCAGCTCTCCGCCACCATCGCCAAGTCCACCATATGCGTGCTGTGTTAGTATCTCATCATATTTTACCAGCTTTAGTAGTACTGTATCAGCCCATATACGTCCCACTGCAGGTACCTCCTCTACATTCGAGAACACGATTGAGAATGGTAGTGGCTTTAGTAGTTCCAGCAGAGATTATAATTATCACAATGTTGAAGGATTTTTATTGTCATCTTCAGCCACAGGAAGTTCACAGCTGAACATAGGTTTTTCCCAAGGATTTCACAGCGACCTTTTGGAAGCAACCTGCATAGTTTGATAAACCCAGCTAAAATCTATGGCCTAGAACTAGCATAATTTAGTGACCTTGTCCTTATTGGGGGAAGGGTAGATCCATCTACTTTGAATTGAAATGAAAATGAAAACACAACATCTTTCCTAGCAATACGAACCACCTTCTTTTCCTCCACATTTGCACAATCCGTTCAATCACATTCCAAATACCATAAAATGACCATGCTTCTTGTTGCAGTTGTAGTAGCCCTCGCCACTTGCTCTCTAATCCGCTGGGAGCAGGCGGGCGTGGCGCTGGGCGTGCTGGGCGCGGCGCTGCTGGTACTGCTCGTGGTGCTGTACCGACAACCCAGGAACGATGTCGAGAGCTTGTCTTTCGCAGTAAGTTTATTCAGGCTTGAAAATTTTGCTATAGATCATGTTTATACGCAGTGATGATAAGAAAAATCTTTCAATGATCAAAACAGTGTCATTGCTATTTGGTGGTAGATTTCTCACATGGAAGGCTGCCTATTCGTCTATTTCTCCTTCCAAGCAGCAGTGTAAATGCATGCAATGTTGTGTTCCGGTTTGAAGGACATTGTAGCCA
Source organism: Hyles lineata (assembly GCA_030180105.1). NCBI lineage: Eukaryota > Metazoa > Arthropoda > Insecta > Lepidoptera > Sphingidae > Hyles > Hyles lineata. The sequence goes on from JARJEE010000030.1 coordinate 1,117,359, forward strand.
GAGTAACTACTAGACATATTAAGACTTAGATTATGTCTCAGGATGGCAAACGCAGTGGAATGCCAATCATTGCAATGTAATTAATGGAGTTACATAGTTTTGCTTGTCCATGAGCGATCGTATTGCTTAGCATCAGGCGAATAGCATGTTCGTCTCGCCATTCAACGCTATTAAAATAAAAATAAATTAGATCAGTTCATAATTTGAAATATAGGAAGTAAAGCAATGGTTTTCAGACTTTACCACAGATTACATGAAGTTTCACATTTTGATTACTGTTGACTTCAGATATGAATTATTTTCACTAATAATTCAGGCATAAGATGTTCTTGGACATCATTAAGCTTAAGATTGTACCGTAATTCCAGGTGCCGTTGGTCCCGCTGGTGCCGTACCTGAGCGTGTGCATGAACGTGTACCTCATGGTGCAGCTCGACTACCAGACCTGGGTCCGGTTCATCATCTGGCTTGCTATCGGTGAGTGTAAAAAAATATTTAAATTTTGGTCCCTGATTCATTGCAGTTTTATCTTCATCAAGGAAGACTACATGTTTCCTGTATATCGTCTTTTCTTTTCATTTTATTCTCCACAAATTTTGTTTTGTATTTTTTTGACTATCAACTATACATTAGCTCTATCTTTAATTCTGTCTTTAGCCACATCCCTACGAAGTTGTGTAAATAGTAAAGACTCTTTCTTCGTATTTAAATAATACTTTCTTCTTTCAGGCTACCTCATATACTTCATCTACGGCATCAGGAATAGTTCTTTAAAAGATGCTCCTGTTAAAACACCGGTGGCAAACGAGAAGAAATCGAACCATACGGTGACCACCAAGTTTTAGTCTTGACAAGGACTTTATTTTAGTGCGAGGGAACGAGTTGTAGAAGAAAATGTGCCGAATTGCATTTCAAATGTGCTTTTAAGTGTCAAGAGTTCAGTAACTAGAATTTTAAATACGAAACGAAATGAAAACTTTCTTACTAGAAATAACTGATTGTCCCTTTAAACTTTAATTTATAAAATTGTGAAGTTGTGAATTTCAAATGTGGTTCGTTTGTGATTTTTATAGATGTTTTGACGTTATAATATATTGTATGTTATGTTGCATTTGTTCATTGAGCAAACTGATTTTAACTGGCATGATTTTTTAGAATTATTTATAAATATTTCGATTTGTAGTATTTGCCATATTTCTATTGCCGAAAACACGAACTACTAGAAGTTCTAGTTAGTTTTAATAAATGCTACGTTGTTTGTTAATGTGTAGATAAAATCAGTTAGTTCACTGGTATACCATTCTAGGTAAAAACAGGTACGTGAGTACTGCATATGAAGACCAATTTACACGATGAGAGTTTTTCGCCTCGAAGATACGAGTATCGTAAGGATACAAAAATATTTCATAGCGTAAACATTTGCCATAAAAATACTCTAATACTCTACTAAAATAAAATAAAATACAGCCTTAACTTAAACTCGGATGAACCAGGTATTAACTTTAGTCCATGGCTTTAGATATGACTGGATTATTTTGTTCATTCTTTTTACTTTTAAAATCAGTGGCTTGCCATAACAATGTTAGGCCGAAATACATCCGTGTTTTTAATAAACTCGTGAATACCTCGCTATTCAAAATAATCGAGTCAATTCTAAAGCCTTGATTTAAACTCGCTCGCTAATCCGAGTCTATTGATAAGGACCATACGATTATCGCATGCGATATTGCCATACGATTTTTCAGAACTTTATACCGAAATCAGGCGAGAAACTCTCTTCATGTAAATGATGTTAGATACAACACTTTAAATAAAGTATGACCCGTCCTGATAGATAAATATATCAGGATGGTGACTTCCAAGTCATGTCTAAAATCTGCATGCAGTTTCAGATATAATCTGACCAGTACTTAAATGAATAGAAAGATTGTTTTCGACGTTGTGATATTTGTGTGATTGTTGTTAATTTATAATTGTTAGCTTGTAACGTATCTTTAAGAATATAAACATTATTTCTTGAATTCCAAGTGCCTACAGACAAGATATTTAGTGAATGTTTATCATATTTTTCGTTTTTAATACAACAAGATTCATTCAACATATCAAGGAGAAAACCCTAATTTAAGAGACCTGTCACACATATTTGCTAAAAAAAAATCACTAATCATTTTAATCATTCTACGAATCCTATTTCACTGAATACTTTTTCTTGAGGCACTGTTCCACGTGTATAATTCCGTTCTGAAGTAAAGGAATAGTTTTAAACTTGGAAATTTCAACCTACAATGTGTTGTAACAAGGCCACTTCATATTCAATATTTATAGTTTGGTTTAGCCGATTTTTACCCAAAATATTAGTCTCGAGGTATAAACACATAAAAAAATGTGTTAAACATCAGATGACACATGGTTGGATTAAATAATTGCGATCGAAAAATATTAACAGCCGCTGGTAATAAACAATCCTAATCCAAAATCTTTTTTCTGATACTATATTGCCAATAATCAATCTCAGTAGTGCAAAAACTATGGCAACATGGTAAATGACAAATCGAAAAGTAGAAAACAATCCAGATTGACTACAATCTAATTTTCTCGATTGATTATTGGCATCGGCCGTAAAAGTGAACGAGGTTCTTGAAAAGAAATCTTGAAAATATATTTTAATATAAATAGGATTTAGTGAAATACTGTAGATACGTAAAAATGCGTCCCACGTTAAAAAATCTTTCACCAGTCATTGACATTTATGGCTTTTATTTTTTATTTCCATACTATTGTTGATTTTCTATAATAATATAGTAAGAAGTAATTTCATTCCTCCTATTTTAGAACGAGCAATAAACTTATTTCAGATTCTTGTGAAATATAATTATCCAACCATACTTCTGTCACTTTTCGTGGGACTAAATTCATTAGTTGTAAGAATTAACAAACTGTGATTTTTGGAGAAGTCGAAATATTAAATAATTGTATGAAATAAAAAACATTCCATGATTTAAACAAAGCTTTTATTACTAGTGTCTACCCGCCAATGCGCAAAATAACCAGGCCAAAGTAAATAAGGTAACAAAAAATACCTAAAATATCACCCAATTTAGGAACATAAATAGTTTATTTTTTCCATTTTAAACTAAAACTAAAATCCTCGATGACTTGCACGCATTGTGGGCGACAACAGTTATCCTATTGCAAAAAGTACCAGATTTACGTCCGCAAAACCGCTCCACGTAAAACCATTGCTAATCCTTCCATTATAGTAGGCCCGGATAATCCCACTTCCGTCTATCTTTTGGAAACCCGTTTGAAGTGTATGGGCGTCCCTGATAGAGGCGAGGCCCTTTCGCACATCTCGGGGTCACATACTAAGAGCAGTGACAATTCAGGCGATTCCTTTTTAAACTGCAATTTGTGCCAGGTTATTTTGCGTATCGACTTAATTTTTTGGTCAATTATCAAATCAAATCATACACACTTATAACTATTCTACGTAAAACGGGTAAATAAGTACGCTTAAATAAAAGTATCAATACATGTTATTTATTTAAAAGCAGTGGGACTGCAACCACGTACACATAAAGTGATAAATATACCTACGTACAATATTACAAATTGTGTATAACTCTATATTCCCAAGAACAAAATCTTATGAAAAAATAATATGAACTACAGTTTACTACTCATTTTTATTTACTTTGACAAAAAGACAAAAACGATTCTTTTGGAATGTTTTCCTAATCTAACCGATTTATCAGAATAAATAGTATGAACTGAGAAAATAGTTCTTAATTTTACAGATACGGTTCTGTTCTTGGGAGTCTGGGAGACATCCAATTAATGTCTTCTTTACATGATGACCGATAGGCACAACGGCTAAGAATTTGTCTTTCTACACAAATTATGAAAAATTTACGACCTCTTGCTACCATTATTACATAACACAAAATGAAAGATTGATCCTGATGACATTGAGATGTTTGACATACAAATATTATCCAGAAAATGGGTATTTGTGCCTGTTAAAAGCACCAAAAGAAAAGACCTATCTTTTGTTTATTATCCTGTGTTTACAAAAAGACAAGATATCATGAAAAATCTTAAGTACTGAAATCGAGTAGAATTCCGCAAAACGCCATGATTGACATATCTCAGCCGTAAAGCAAAATCAGAAAACATAAATTTACATAACACAACCACACAACTAAATACATAAATATATGTTAATCACAAAATAGGAATCATAAATGCCGTCTAACAGCTTTGAAACAGCTCAAATAATACTGTTGCCATTCACTCACATTACATCCCTAAATGCCAATTGCGAATTTTCTAGAACATACACCTTCCCGACAATTTATCAATTAATTCCTAGATTTAACCATATATTATAGAATTCCTTAGATTTACGCCCGAATACTGGAACGCCATTCAAATAATAAGTTGCTCTTAACAGCGCACGGCCCACTTAGCCAGTAAATTTAAGCGGGATTAACGTAGTTAAGCACAATTTATATTTAAGTTGCGTTCCAGTATTCGGGCGTACAACTACAGATTCATGAAGTGTGTATAGTAATGAGTATATTGGAAATTTCTATGTCTGAATGTGTATGTGTTTACCACATAATTTTTTATCAACTCGTTTCTGATTATATAATGAAATGATGATTCGAGATTAATACCTAAGGGTAATTAGTACTAAGTACAAATAATTATTAGAATTAGCATATCAAACAATGGTGACACAATAATTTTGAATGATAATTAATTATACAAACATAGTGAATTCACACCACAATAAAACAAAAAGTAAAAAATAAAAATACTTTGGCGTAATACAAAAAAGGAACACTGGAGATTCTTATTGAATAAGTACATATATTCGGGGCAATTTATGAAAAAAACATTTTTAGTATATTACGTTCAATTTTTTTGCAAAAACATTTTTATAAACAATAAATCTGAGAATTTGCTGATGAACCGCAAAAAAAAAAGATTATTCAAAACCATACCATCGTTATTCGAGGCGGTTACTACAAAGGCCAATTTTGTAAATTATAAAAACTAGTTGAAAGTAAGTACTAGAAGCAAAAAAATGCAACAAATAATAAAAAGCTTAATAAAATTAAAAAAAGATGTCACATTTTACTTAAGACTATGACAAATAGTTGAAATGATCTTTTAATTACTCCTCCATTATAATTGTTATTCTAAACAGTTTTATACCATTAGTAATTGCCTTTTGCAGTAATCATTTACTTTAGATTTAACTCTTAATTATAATTTATATATAACCAATATTACTGGAACATTTCAAGCCATTTTGTTTAAGTACATTTTCAAGTAGAATTGCATTTTTTTCGCAGATTTTATTACGCGGTCATGGGTTCATAATAAGTACACAATATTTCAACAAGACCTACTATTAATTTTATGAGACGAAGTTAACTGACATACCGATTTTATTTAGCTTGAGTAGGCGAATAATCTTTTTATCACGTGCCTAGTGATAACGTGAGAATGGGAAATTGTATTATATTTTATGAATTGTTACTCAATGACAAAACTATTTAATTTTCATAAAAAAATGTCAACCTTGGTAAGGTTAGTTTATTTCGTCTCATAAAAAATACTATAGGCTGACTACATCGAGCGTGACTCTCCTGCGAAGCGTGGTAATTGGGAGGACCAATTAATAAATAGAAAAAGATAAACATAGGCAACTGTGAGCGAGTTGTCAAATTAATTTACGAGCACCCTACGCTTTTTATAAATATTATGAGTGTTAATTGCTTTATTTTCTAATCATTTACTGAAAAAATAAATGTTTAGAAAATAAAATAAATGCAAAGGCGTTTGATAGATTTTTTAATTTTAATTATTGTGTTGTCATTGCTCCTTGCAAGATTTCAAATCAAACGTTTTTCGAACACTACTCTCGAAAAAAGGGTTCAAAGATCCCTTTACATAAATACATGCGAAACAAATAAAAGCGTATAAAAAAAACAGGTACAACACAACTTATGCTGTATCTATAAAGCCTCTGGCAAAAAGTTTAAAACCGCCCTAACTAGATTATCTACCCCCTCCCTCTCCACCTGATATATATTCCGCAGAAGAGTCCCACACATGTCTACAAACACCTAAATACTAGAAATGAAAGATATCACCGTGCCGCTGGGGCTGACAACGTTATCGCCGTCCCGCTCGCACTCGCGCGGCGCCTCAGCGCTCTGTCTCTGTCAGCCGAGCGTGTGGGTGACTCCGTTGTGGGTCAGCAGAGCGGTGTGGCTGTCGTTGTGGAGCTCGGCCAGCTGCACAGAGTCCAGGGTTCGACGCCGCTCTGAACTGTGCCACACGCCGTATGTGAAGTAGATCAGGAGACCTAAAGAGAAATCAAAGCTTAATTGAGAAAAAAATATTTTTTTTGCATTTTGTAAACTTAAACATTTAAATAACTATTTCATTGTATAAACTTAAAAATTTAAATAAAAATTTCATTTTATAAACTTTAATACGAGTATACAATAATATGTATCATGTATATTATTTTATCACAAACAGTGCAAGTTGTGACCGCCTTCAAAGGGTTACTCTCAAGTTATTTTATGTATATTTTATTAGTCTCTAATTAAGTTCTATTGTAACAACCACTGGCTGTACTAAATAAATAAAAGAAAAATAAAAAAAAAAGTGGGAAATATTGAAATCATAGAAGGTCTATATTTTCTCACTGCTGGCCAAAAGTGTTTACATCTTTTTTCCAAATTCACACATATTATAAAGCAACCTTAGGCCATTGGGAATCCAGAGAATATTACACGTTGCTTCCTTATGAGATCAGTTTTCTTCAATTTTAAATAACCTTAAAAGATTTAACAAGACATTAACATTAAAGAAAGATTTTCTACATGCATTTTTACAGCCTCCGTGACGCAATTGGTTAGACGCCGGTTGTGAAACGTCAGGCCGTGAGTTCGATCCCCACACAGAGAAAAATGTTTGTAAGGCTCACAAATATTTCTTTCGGGTCTGGGTGTTTGTTAGACCGAAAAGTCTCTCATAGTTCCTGATACTCACGAGTCACAACACAAGACTCGATCTTAGTCCCACACTAACACAAGTCAGGACTATGTATGTGACTGTTGGGTATTATTTATTTATTTATTTACATTATCATTTTAACGCAGCGACGCAACACGCACCAAAATGTCGTTGTATATTCTCACATATTTTATATATAAATGAGTTATTACACTTTTAATAGCTAATTACATATATATTACTAATGAGTAATTACCAACAAATTACACATAATCAACTACGAAACAAAAGGAATCCCACCTATTTCAGTAATACATTGAAGCTCGAATGAGAACGCACGACCTCTTCACGTCAGAATTTCAACTATCCACATTAAATAGCAAGGATAAAACATTTCCGCAGTCAAGTTTATTTAAAAAAAATATTGTCTTATAAAAATTACGGTCACCAAACAGTTCATACGGAAATCTGATGTCTTCGTGTCAATACGATTAAAAAGCTGAGCGAGATATTTTTCCGAGCTGGTGACGCCATGGTGACAGATAAATATATTTTGACATGTGCTATCATTATAAATTGGCAAGTACAGGCAAATAATGACATAGTTAATCGTATACCAGAAGACGGAAGGCTCAACTTCACAGGACTATCTCGAAAATATGGCTATCCGGCGGAAGAATACGACCTCACCTCATTTGACGGTTATATCCTTAAACTCAACCATATGTTCGGGGATCGGAGAAGACCAGTATTGCTCCTCCACGGAGCTTTGATAACCAGTGACAGCTTCGTCCTTCGAGGTCGCACGTCCTTGGCGATCACTCTAGCAAGAGAAGGATACGACGTCTGGGCTCTAAATACCAGGGGGAACAGATACTCAAGACGCCACGTCTATCTCAACGCTGATAAAGATAAAACATTCTGGGACTACAGCCTAGATGAAATCGCATATTATGATTTGCCTCTCACGATTGACTTCATTCTGAAGAGTACAGGTCAGGAGAAGCTTCGAATTGTCGCCTACTCGCAAGGTACAACTCTTACATACATGATGGCATCAATCAAGCCCGAATACAATGAGAAAATCAGCATACTCGTTGCGTTAGCGCCGGCATACTTCCTTCGGAACACAAAACCCTTCATGTCTGTTTTATCAGATTTTATTGAAGAAATATATGCAGCGGTGACGGGTGCAGGCATTGTAGAATTTGCTGGATATTACTCAGCAATGAAACGTGTCTGGGATGATGTGTGCACATCGGTCGTCGGATACCAACTGTGCATGAACGACTTTGTATACCTGTTGACAGGGGCAGACGCCGATGAAATTGAGGAAGATTTCTTCCCAGTAATAGTGGGACATTTCCCAGCGGGCGGGTCGTCAAAAAGCTTGTACCATCTGGTTAGTCTGGGAAAGAGGGAGAATGTCGGACAGTACGACTATGGACCGTTCAAGAACGAGATAGTTTACGGGTCCAGAACTCCGCCTAATTACAACCTAAGTGATGTTACGATGAAGGTAGCTATATTCGTGGGCCAGAACGACAAGGTATCGACAATAGCAGATACGGAGTTATTGAGGAAACAGCTGCCGAACGTAGTGAAGTACCACGTCATAGAACGACCGCAGTTCGGTCACCTCAACTTTGTGTGGGGCAGGAATACGTACAAAACTCTGCATCCACACATACTGGACACCTTGGAGAGATACGGTTAGGATATCAGTAGTATGCCCAAAAATATATACAAATGTACAAAAATAATCAATAATGACTTTTAGTTAGTTTTGTAGACTAGTACAACGAAGTAACTAAGATATGATTTATGGTTAGTACAGTGCAAGTAATTAAGATTATCTTCTGATGCTAGCCTGCTAGTAATTACAGTTAAAAATCGTATTGTATTGTATCAGCCCATATACGTCCCACTACAGGCACGTGCCTACTCTACAATCGTAATTAAAGGCCATATAGTTCACCACGCTGGCCTAATGCGGGTTGCCGGACTTTACATACCATAGAAATTCATACAAATCGCCATGGTATGTAGGTTTCCTCACGATGTTTTCATTCAATTTGTAAGTGCGTGGTGATTAACTATCGATACACAAATGATTTCGAAAGCCGGAGGTGTGCCCTGGGATTCGCACCCGCGACTGTGAACATGTTAACAGTCGCGTCTGGTCCGATACCACAACAGGCCACCACGCACTTTATAGTAAAAAATCATAAAGTTAAAATCGTTTGGTACAAAACAGTACAAACCTACATAAAATGGCAATGATTTTTTTCTTCTACGTTTTTAATTATTAAGGATGTTTTTATATAACTGCTAATTTAATTATTTTTAATGACACAATTAAGGTCGGACGTACTTATTTTGCTTCCTACTTTATTCACAAAATCTTGCACTAGAATAGACTATGTACCAGTTATAATAAATAATTATATTCGGTGTGTATTATTTACGCAAAATATTGTTCTGAAAGCAACTTAAACTATGGCCCATCTTGTTTTATAAAGCTTTTAAAAATTAAAATTCGGATACATTTACATTATTTATACGACAATTTCAGAAACAATAAACAATAAATTATTTATGATCAAAAATGTACAAATTACTTAATAATAATGGTATCTTTTTGTTTCATAATTGTATTAAATATCTAATTATATGATTCAAATATTTATTTACAACCACGCAAATTATTTCTTTTTATGCCATGTCGTATCTCCATAAAACCAAAATTACGTTGCACCTAGTTTTATTAAAAAGTATTTGTCTTTAATTTATTCGTAAAATTTGCGTATAAACATTTCATTTGATCGCATTTGTAAAGTATTACGACTTTTGTCCAATTGTTATCTTTCTTACGAAATCGTGTCTTTAGGGTTCCGTAGAACCTTCTTTTGCCGCATGTATCGCTCACAGAACAGGAGGGCTACTACGAAAAAAATAGTTTGTCATATTTTCCATATTTGTCTCCTAGTGACTTTGTTTTACAATGATGACGATGAATATTGTCCATGCAACACTTGCAAACATTGTTGAATTGACCAACAATTGGTTTATTTCAACAATTACGTCGATTGAAAACGAAGACTCAAGAAGTAGATTAATAGTACGCAGAATAGCACGATATATCGAATATTGTTTTTATAGTAGCCTACCAAAATAGTTGTGATGCGACTGCCACCTTCCTCTTCATTATTTTGGAAACAACATCAATGTAGACATTTAGTTTAAAATTACTTGAATAATAATAAACTTGGGAATATCACACATTAGCAAGTATTTTTGTGTCATTGTTGTCGTGAGTACAAGTTAATTAGTGGCTCCTTCGATCAATGTATATTTGATCGAAGAGTGGCTCACATACGGAACTACGCCCAGAAAGACAAGTTTTTTTCGCGTCACCAAATCACTATCTGCGATCATTTACATTATCCACTACCTTATTTATCGAAATTTTAAATGATTAACTTATTATAACCGTATGTATAAATCACTAGCAATACCAAATTTTTACGACCGCTACCTACAAAAACACCCTATACAATTCGCCTAACTTTGAAAAACTAAAAATCTTTATTTAATCCTAAGAAACTTAACACAATACTTTAGATTTAAGAACATTTAGATTTGTATCAACAGATTCTTAATTACCATTAATTACTTAAATATAATTATATGAATACGAACAAAGAAGCATGATATCAGCTATCATGACCCTGAGAAAATAATTACACCTTCGATGCATATGTTATTAGGATGCATGTTTACAAGGTCGCATATGATGTAACTACCTAATTATTAAATTATATAATTTTTCATTGCGTTTAATTACAGCTTAAATGTGGAAAAACTTGCTATAATTTTTAAACCCGAAATAAATACAGAGAGGTTTGTTACTTTATAACTTTTTAGTTTGTCTGCCTGTCTGGGGCAGTTTGCGCTAAAAATATGGAAAAAATTCAATGACTTATTATAATTCTAATAAGAACATTGTGTTTTTTATTTTATAAAAAAAAAGAATTTAAGTACCAATTGTATTTACGAACAAGAAATAAAATCTGATCGTTTCATACACTCATACTTCATACACTCGTAATATTTTTTGAGGAATACAAATTGTTAACATGTTTTATTGAAACGAAATCAATTAGTAGTGGTCAAACATATTTTATTTCTTAGCACATTACGAATTATATGGATTTTGATTTTTATGATAAATACAGCTCACTTAATAAAATTCTTGGAATTTTAATTTCTAGTGGCCTTATTCACCACTCGGGACCTGAATTCGCAAATAACACAACGACATTTTACAAAAATAACAATATTAAAATTAATAATAAAGTTCTAAAACATAAAAAGTTAATATAAATAATATTTAATTGTAAGCTTCCAGAATGTCCAAAATTTGAGGGTACGACACTTCGGAACAACTGCGACCCCACATATGATCCAAGTGGTTAAAATTTTCGGGCTCCAGAATGATATGCCGCTTCACATTGGGTAGCTTCTCTTTCAACAGCTCCGTGTCTTTGAGTGTCGACACCCGGTCGTTCTTCCCTGACACTAACACCACATCCATCGTCACTTTACTCAGGTCATAGTTCGGAGGTATGTGCGCTTTGTATGTCATTAAATTCATCGGGCGCCCGTAATCGAACTGACTGAAGATCTTACTTGTCCCAATCTGGGCAAAATGTACCAGATTCTTCCTAGAAGTGCCTGCTGGGAAGTGTGCTATTACGATGGGAAAAAACTCCTTCTCAATATCATCTGAATTTGCTCCGATTAAAGGTAATATAGTCCCGTTCATACAAAGCTCGTAACTTATCAGCAATTTAGTGCAGATTACGTTCATAAAACCTTTGGTTACGGAGCTGTATCCGAATACCTCCTCCACATTAAATAGGGACATAAATGTATCCAGGAATTTACCTATTTGAATAAGTGACAATAAAGGTCCAACTGTATTCTGCAAGTGACACACTGGGGCCAGAGCTACTAACACCTTGATCTTAGAATTATATTCTGGCCTCACAGATCCAAGAACGAAGGCCATTGTGGTCCCTTCTGAAAATCCTATGACGCTCAGCTGTGATTGATTAGTATGTTTCAGAATATAGTCTATGTTCGAGGCTAAATCGTAGACGCCGAGTTCGTGGACGCTGTAATTCCAAAAATCTTTGCCAACATCTGGTTGATAGGAGTGATGATCCCTGGAGTAACGGCATCCTCTAACATTTAAAGCCCAGACATCGAAACCCAATGACGCTAGTATGATGGCTAAAGATGCGTTTCCTCTGATGATAAAGTCATCAGCAGTGCCGAATAATCCGTGGACTAGTAATACAGGGCGACTCTTGTTGCCAGGAATGTTGAACAGCTTCAATTTGTATCCGTCATCTGTGGTAACGTCGTGTACATTTGCTGGGTGTCCATATTTGGCAGCTAGTTGTGTGAAGTTTAACAACCCATCCTCGGGAACACTTGATAACGTCTCTGTTATATTAACATTTTCCGCTGTTATTTTTTCGGTTATAAATATTACCAGAAATACACTTATAGAAATAATGGAAATCATTTTTAGAATCCAAACCTACGCTTCGATGATTCTAAATGAAATTGCCCACTCGTACACTACTTTTATATTTAATTCTTATCATACAAATTAAATGATCCTTGTAAGAACTAATTAAACAGTTAATTTCGATAGTAATTGTGCAATGGCGGATAAATTAGGCCAGACATGTGGGATGCCCGCAGCTGAAGCGACAGCGGTTAAGGCTGCGGTTTAGTCAAGGCGAATGACTAGATTTAAGCTAGCACGCATTGATAATAATTACGTAACTTTGGATTCTATATTTATACTAGGCATATGAGTACTACACGGGAATAATAATAATATATTAATCCGTTTAATAATTAGGAATCTAACAACCTCCAAATAATCCTCAAACGTTCCTTAGAAGAAATCTTTGCATATGAAGCAATCCTCTTATCTGTTTTTAACAATCACATTATTTTCAGGAAATCCAACTATAATTGTAATCATTAGATTTCTTATTTATTTAATAGTGTCGTATTTTATAATCAGATTTTGAAAAAATGACACGAAAATAAACATGAAAATTTTAAAATTTTAATGAATGTATTGTTTTATTTTCGGTAAATAAAACCGCAGAATATTCAAACGAGACAAGTTATTCATATCGTGAACCATTTTACGTGGTATAATAAGAGACATATTACTAATGAAATCACTTATTAACGAACATCATGCCTTCCTGTGATGCCTACATTTACAATATTTGTTCAAGAATTATTTCTAGAATTCCATTCACACCAGATTTCTAGTAAACATTTTATTTTCTTCGATTTGAACAAATATAAATTAGACAGTATGCTAATCGTAGCGTGATAACAAAACTACATATTGTATACTTAACTTGCGTTAGATAACATCGTCCTACTGACCAAGTTATACGCAAATAGTTTTGTACTCGCGGAAATGCTAATTTAGAACGTGTAAATTATACCAATTATTTGCGAAGATATTTTAATTGACTAACGACTTTGCGGTTCTGTTGGCAAATGATGCTTTGAAGTATGACAGCCTCCGTGGCGCAGTCGGTAGGACGCCGCCTGTGAAACGAGAGGCCGCGGGTTCCATTCTCGCACCGAGAGAAATGTTCGTGCGGCTCACAAATATTACTTTCGGGTCTGGGAGTTTGTGAGACCGAAAAGTCTCTTGTTGTTTCTGATACCCACGACACAAGACCCGTGTGTGGGGTCAGGACTATGTATGTGACTGTTGGGTGTTATTTATTATTTATTTATGACTGGTTTGCCGGGCTTAAACATTTGTGACGGAAGAGAGACAGAGAAAGAAACAGAAAAAAATTAAAACCACATAAATCTCCCTCAAATGAAGCATGCAAGTAACGCTGTTTTTTGCGAGATAGCGGTATAAATTTAATAAATCCGGCCCTTTTTTTACTGAAGTCTAAAAACCTTATTCTTAATCATAGACCGTTTTAAAACCAATTTTAGCTATCGAATGTTTTGATTTCTTCGCTCGAACTGAATTCAAAAGTCGTTCGAAAGGGTCATCACTTAAATTATAATACAGGGTATCTCAAGACTGCTACCGAAAACGAAGCCGGGTGGTAGTTTTAGGAACTACAAACACAATGCAAGTAAAAATTTCGCGAAAAAAATAGCGACATTTTTTTTATTATTTTTAATTATCATCATTTTTGGGTGGTAAATCCTCAGTTTTTGCTAAAATAATAGTGTATACCCTTTTATTTATAAAGACTCTAAGGTATAAAAGAGTTTAAATTATTATTTTAGCAAAAACTATGGATTTACCACCCAAAAATGACGATAATTAAAAAATGATGAAAAAAAATGGTCGCGTTTCTTTGCAAAATTTTTAGTTGCATTGTGTTTGTAGTCTCTAAAACTACCACCCGGCTTCGTTTTCGGTAGCAGTCTTGAGATACCCTGTATAATACTGCCTACGAACAAAGCCGTAGGGCTATAGCAACGCCTATATCGTTTTTTATACATAGTTTTGTGATAATGACCATAATTATCATCAGCCTATAGCTTAGCATTGCCGGCAAGTCTTAACATTTATCTCTCAACCACAGCGAGACACTATTCGTCGATCGTCGATCGTCAGGAATCTGAGCCCTTAGATTAAGCTAAATAAAATATATTTTCTTTTTTTATATAAATACTTACGTAATAATATACATTACACATACAACTGACTGACAGGGCACCTCTGACTTTTCGGAGTCATGTGTGTATTGTTAGTCAATCACCACGCACTAAAACGGTGAAGGAAAACATCATGAGGATACCTGCATACCATAGCGGTTTATATGAATTTCTATGGTATGTAAGTCCGCCAACCTGCACTAGGCGAGCGTGGTGGACTATATGGCCTAACCACTCTCAATCGTACAGTCGATTGTAGAGTAGGCCCGTGTATTGCAGTGGGACGTATATGGGCTGAAACAGAACTAGGAACATTAGATTCCATACAGTTCTTAATATACCTTGTAATAAAATTATAGCAAAGATCGAGACATCTAATTTGCTAAGTGAAACTTGAATGTACGGTAGAGCTCGAGTGAATGTCTATAATTAACCAAAGTTTTCTTTTACATGTCGAGGGGCAAAAGTGCAATAAAGACTTTACTTTCATATTTATTACTTGTGCGATTGGTAGCACCAATTTCTCTTGAAGGAATCTTAGTGAATTCTTTTCGAAATCACATTTTATTTTATTAATGTATAAAAACATATTTTCTACGATGTAGCTGCTTTACTATACAGTCAAAATAGCCGCATCAGGATAAAGATTTTTCTTCGATAAGCGATAATAAAATAAATAAATACACGCAATTACATATACAGTTCTAACCCCACACTAAGATCGAGTCACGTGTCGTGGGTATCATAAACTGCGAGAGACTTTTCGGTCTCACTAACACCCAGACCGGGCACAAATACCTGTGGATCACACAAATATTTATCTCGCTGCGGGGATCGAACCCGCGGCCTCACGTTTCACAGCCGGTGTCTCACCAACCAAATTAAAATCACATCTACCCTTCACCTTTTATATGTCTATACCAACTATCAATATACTAGTACTTTGTATTTGTATTAAAAACAGCTCCCACTTTTCCCCCATTAACATCCAAAGCTATTAAGTCCTGACCTCGTTTCCAACAAAGGATTTAAGTGAATTTCTCTCTAATATATGCGCCCACGCATATACCTAAAACCACACGCGTATCGTAATTGATCTTGTCATTCTTGCCGGAGAAAGTCGAGATGGTATGATTAAGGCAAATATTGTTTTTTGTGAGGTCATTGCACGGCGCCGCGTATGCAAATAATCGGGCAATTAAACAAACCGGACTCATACTGCTTATAACTATATGTCATGTGGATTTTGTTATTTTAGTGGAAAAGCACTACTGAACAGAGACCAAGGATTTTTAGAGACTAATTGAAAACAATAGTGAATCCAGTGGCTATATCCCATAAACAAATGGTGTATTTGTTTATATCTATCAGATTCTTCTATCACATAGTCCTGACCCCACACTAAGATCGAGTCTAGCGCTGTGGGTGTCAGGAACTACGAGATATTATTCGGTCTCACTAACACCCACCCCCGAAACAAACACTTATGGTTCACAAAACATTTGTGTCAGCGCGGGGATCAAACTTGCGAACTAACGTTTCACAGCCGATGTCCTACTAATTGTGCTACGGAGGCTGTCTATCAAACCTTTCTAAGGTAGTCTGTTTACCTTGGTTAAACATCCAATACTACGTTGAGTCAACCTATTCTACGTTGTTTATACCATATAAATGAGCAATTAACAACAACATGTCACAAAATATCAAAGCTCGGCACAGATTTCTAAGAATGACGGACTCTTATTCAATGGACAACGCGTATTTTGCATCGAGGAAATGACGTACCATTGGACGAAAGAGAATGTCCTCGGTTTAAAGTCCACCCTTATACAAGTTATTATGTACATTTACAATGTAACGTAGCAAAATATTTTAAGTGGTGCGACAGTGTCAATGATCAGTTTATTTTTAAATTTGGCCCCAATCTGCTTTACCAAGTGGTCAATTAAATATTACTTTATAGCGGTGAAATTTTTTGAAGTTCATTGCACTGTTGTTTACTTCTTAAATGTCTGTTACTGCTTTCACATTGTGCTGTATGTTTATATTTTGATATGTTGATGCTTCGTTTTTAAGAAAATCGAATTCTAGTTGTATTACTAGTATCCATTCCCTATTTAGCCTATTCTCCCCTCCTTCTATCTCATTATATTCGGTGGCAAGTAGTCCATTGCTAAAGTAAGACTACCTCAAAAACGTAAAAAATATCCATTATATAAATTATAATTATAAACTACAATTTGTAATGAGGTCCTGCGTACACCTTGCAAGAGGACGTAACAAAAATACGTCATAAATATAAAATAGCCATAAATCTCACTACCATAGTTCAAATAACCCATAAAAATATGAACCAAAACCCCAAATAAAACCGGTTCAAACGCGGAAGATTCCAATCCGAGTAGTAATAGAAACGGTGGAGGCGATTCACTGTTCCGCTTAAAGATTAACATATTGTGCAATTTAAAAGTCCATTAAAAGCAATCTGTTGGGAATTATTTAAATACGCGAGAATGCGCGCGACCCCGCGCGGGTAGTTCCACTTGACGCGTCCGCCACGCATCTTGTGTTCAAACGTGATTTTATACACATAAATAAATAATACAGTGGTAAACAGTAAAAAAAAAAAACAAAAAACACAAAGGTTATTTTTTTGCAAAAATTGGAAAAACAAAAAATATAAAATCAATCATTACCTGTGTTCAATAATGTGCTAATATTTTAATCAAACATCGTAAATTATGAGAGCTTAACATAAAATAAAATAAACAAATGACTAGATCAAAAATAACACTACATTGTTACTGGCACAAAATAAAATAATCAAGTGATACGTGACAAAAAATATTCAAAAATCGTGCAAACAAAACATTTATTAAGTGATCCAAGGACTCGATAAAATAAATGAGAAAATTGTCAAAGTTGAGTAAAAATTGTAACTAGACCACGCACCACGATGTACATAAAAGTATTCACCGTATTAATTACTGTAAATGCAGTGATACCAATGACCTTAGACCTACCGTCTTCGTTCGCCTTTCTACCTGAGGAGGCAAGATTCAACTTCACACAAAAGGCAAACAAACATGGACTCAAATCGTTGGAGTACGAAATCACTACAGAAGATGGATACATCTTAACACTATTTAACATTCCAGGAGATAAAGATAAGCCTGTATTACTAATCCATGGCATCTTCGGATCTTCCGACATCTACCTAACCCGAGGGAACACCTCCTTAGCCTACATCCTATCCGGACAAGGCTATGATGTGTGGGCAATGAACGTCAGAGGAACCAGATACTCCCGGAAGCATCTAACCCTGGATCCAGACAAGGACAAACTTTTCTGGGACTACAGCATCCACGAACACGGATATTACGACCTAGCTTCCGTCATAGACTTTATTTTGGAGAAGAATGAACAGCAGTCTTTGAGCATCATAGGAATATCCGAAGGCACAACAATAACATTCGTTTTGACAACAACAAAACCAGAATACAATGAGAAAATTAGAGTGTTCGTAGCTTTGGCTCCGGTGGTGTATCTGCACAATCTGGGTCCGCCTTCATCAATAATGATGATGTTTAGCAACGAAATAAACTATTTACTGGAGACAATGGGACAGGAGGAACTGTTTGGATACAATTCAATTTACAAAGCGATATACAACGTTCTATGCAGCCAGAAGATTGGATACGACTTGTGTCTCAGATTTGGCGTGTTCCCGGTCACTGGGGCCGATTCAGCAGAACTAGAACCTGAATTCTACTTGGTTTCTCTGGGACAGTTCCCCGACGGCACTTCGAGGAAGAATTTGGCACACTACGCGCAAATTGGAAAGAACAAACGCTTCGCCCAATACGACTATGGGCGAGAGAAAAATTTGGAGAAGTACAAGTCAGGTCGTCCACCGTTGTACAATTTGGAGAAATCTACTGTGGACACTGCGTTGATATGTGGGAAGAACGACAAGATATCGACATTAGGAGATGTGCAGATATTGAAAGCGCAGATACCGAACTTGATAAGCTACAGGGTGATGGAACGAGAGCTATTCAACCACTTGGACCATGTGTGGGGTAAAAATGCCCATAAACTTTCTTATCCGTTCATATTTAAATTGTTGAGTCAGTATAATTGAAAGACTGTGAATTTCGAACATTTTTATTTGTGTTACCAGTGATGTGAGATTTAATGTAATATTTAATAGATAAATAGTGTGTATATAAAGTGTTTAAATAATAATTGTCGTGATAAAAACATTTGATGACTCAATAACTTGTTATAAATTAATGATTATATAAAATAAATAATCAGACTGATTATATAATACAAAACGCTTATTTTTTAACACTTTCAATCTATTCAGACAGTTTACGAAAGTTGTAATTTTTATAATTAAGATGCAGTTACGCATAAATGGAAATCTAGAAGATTTTTAACAAAAAAAAATTTTTTTTTATAAAACTTAATACTGCACTATAGAAAGAAAAATTATATTACTTATTAGAGTGCTAATTTTTGACGAACATATGTAATTTAACACTATAGTAATAATTAAAAGATTTTATACTATTTGGAGATTCGTCACACGCAGAACATTTTTTTATTTACTTAAGAAGATGTTTAATAGGATATGCTACTTGAATCGATTTTTATTTATTAATTGATCTTGATTTGTAAATACAATATTATTAATATAACCTTCCGGGTATGTTTGAGCAGAAATATAAAAAAATAACCTTCAAATTCTTTTATCTTTATAAGGTAGACTCACCGGTAATGCACCTTTTTATATTAACCTTGCTTTTTTAAAAATCTTTCATACATTAACTTCCTTAAATGCCTAAAATTTTGTATCGTGTTATTTTGTTTGTTTTTTTACAATGCGAAGGCTGCTCAATAAATGTTTATTTCTAGGTCACTGGCCTTATTTCGACTACCATATCGTATACTAAGTGGTTTCTGTCACTGTAATACACAGATAAAATCGTGTGGTTTAAGTGATTTTTTATATTGTATCTGTATGACCCCATATACGTCCATATATTTAAGAATTTTTATATATAGTACAAAAAAGTAACCAAGGTTCACATGTTATTTTATATCTTATTATCAAACCTCGATAATTTTATTTTTTATATTAATTTTATTAATCAATTCCCTTGAATCGTAATATTCCTTGAACGTTACGGAATTGTGGATAAATTAAGCGAAGGCCCGCGCGACCTAAACAATCGTTAGATGATTAAACACATTTTGAATAGAAATTACCATATTAACGTGAATGAGAGGTGATCATTGGAAATGGTAGAGCCCCACTGTTGTCTGCCTACTCATTCATGCTGAGTCATGCAGCTTGAATGGGTAGGCTCATCCGGGGCGGGACTATTGTCACAACATATCGACGTCAAGTGAAAGCTTTTCTGTCGTGTTTCGTTCGTTGAGTGAGATGGCCGGATGCCCAATACCCCTTCCCTCTTCCAATACGTTTGCCTTCCCGCTTCTCTCTCTATTTGCTAGGCAGCAACACATCTATCCAACCGTAGTGGATGTTCATGGGCAGTGATCCATCCATCAGGTGGCATATTTGCTCTATTGCTAGACCTATAGAAAAAATACGAGGAACCTAATTCACTACATTAAAAGTAACGGCCTAAATAACGGCAAGAGAAATAACACCACAAATAAGCGTGCGCTTTTATTTGTTTTAGTATGGTCCAAAAACAATATATCTTAGTTTAAAGGTTTATTGTTACCTGAATTTAATTATAATTTAAGACTTCTTGCTTCGTCTCGTAGTTCGAAATTTAAATGTGTAATTAATATAAGCAACTTCAGCCATTTTTGGCGAATCATTTTGTTCCGAACCCTGTATCTAATATATCGCACCTTTAGAATTGAACTGACCTAATCCAAAAAAATAGATTTCGGCTTTTAATCATATATTGGCTCAAAAAGACTATATCCATCGACCCTTAAAGGACCTATTGACGCGTGAAAGACAGAAAGATGTATACTTCGGTATTCTCGATGTATCTTTCATAAGTTCAAAATTTCTTGTTACAAATCTTTAAAGAACGTTTCCCAAAAAATAAGATTTTTTAGTTAGGTCTCTTTAATTCTAAAGGTGCGATATATTTGATCGACAAGAAGACAAGACAAGAGTGGAACCTTTTTTTTTTGTTTTCCCGTGGAAAAGCTATTAAGCTTCCCTTTCGGTACCCCGAGGGAGGCCGAAAGGGGTATGTCAGTGTCTCTGGTCTTCCAGCCCGGTACAAACGCGCATATTGTGGCCGAGCTGGGTACCTAGCAATACCTACGCCAGCATAGTGACTAAAAACCTCTCGATAGCCCTCACACGCATTGTGGGCAGCACCGGACATCCCAGGGCGAAGGCCGCCCCGATTTACGTCCGGGAACGTAAATAACGTAAAACGTAAAAGAGTGGAGCCTAGTACAACTATTACAATAGACTCACCAGCAGCGATCCACACGGCGAACCTGAGCCAGGTGAGATGGTCGAGGTTGATCATGAGGTACACGTTGATGAGGATGCTGAGTCCGGGCAGCCACGGCACCAGCGGCACCTGCACAACCACACTACTGTACACATTCACTACATTCAATATTAACCTAAAGGAAAAAAGAAGAAAGAGAAAATAAAGAAAAGAAAATTGATACGATTATAGCACCACACAATACACATACAGCACAAGTACAAACAGAGAATAATAATAAAGAAAAAAAGAGAAACAAAACATATATCGATATTTAAATTGTTTAACAGTTGTTCCTCTTGTTTTACAGCCGGCGATAAATCAGAGACTGTCGAATGTATAGAATTAATGTCGAATAAATGTATTAAAATGACCGCATACTCACAGAGAACGCCAGTTTCTTGTCGGAGACGGGTTGTCGGGATATGGCATATAGCGTGAGCAATACTAGTGTGGAGCCCACCGCCAGCAGTGCGATGGGACCAGGCCGTCCCGCCAGGATCTCCTCGCCGTACAGGTTGATGCTCAGCATCATCACCAAGCACCACACGCCTGCCATATCATAAATAAATCATAAACTAATCTTAGTGAATTCGAGTTAAAATTGTATTTTATTAATGTATAACAGCATATTTTCTACGATGTAGCTGCTTTATTATACGGTTAAAAAAGCCGGATCATGTTACCTAAAGGTTTTTGTTCGGGAAGCGATAATAAAATAAATAAATAACACCCAACAATCACATACATAGTCCAGACCCTACAGTAAAATCAAGTCTTGTGGCGTGGGTATAAGAAACTACAGCAGACTTTTCGGTCTCACAAACACACAGACCCGAAACAAATATTTATGGGTCGCACAAACATTTGTATCTGTGCGGGGATCGAACCGGCGGCTTCTCATTTCACAACCAACTGCGCCACGGAGGCTGTCAGAATGTACAATATTATTAAGTAGAATGAGATGGAATCAACATTTTAAACAATATTTCAGTGAACCATGAGTATTACTAAAACGACGCACAGAGATTTATGTTAGGAATCCACACAGTTGTGAATTACAAGATCTGGCGAAACAAACTCAGTGGGCTTAAATTACCACTGGAACTACACTTCTGATTATATCCTGCTATTTAGGTCAAATTCTTAAGTATTCCAACGTCCCGACCGCTAAAGCGGTTTGTCAATGTAATAACAACTTAACGTCAGCTGGAATAATCAATAAGGTAAATTTTAACTGTCAATTTAATGACGATCTTGATAGTATAGAGTATATTTAAAAAAAATACATATTTGACCCGCCGGTTGGTGAACGTTCAAGTAGTCAAAAGAATCGTTGCAGGTCCACAAATAAAAATAATAACACAGTCCAACAGAGAACCTCCTTTCTTTGAAGTGGTTTAAACTAGAATATAATCTACTACTAACCGTACAGCGTGACGAGTACAGTAACGACAGCGGCGCTGAGCCTGGTGGGCGCGGTGAGTGCGTCTGCATTGATGAGTTGCCGCAGCGCTCCTCGCACCGTGAAGTTCAGCGGCTCCGGCGGCTTGTGCGCATAACCACGCTCGTACCTGCACGCATACTGAATACTCTACACCATGCACTCACTTCGATGGACGGCTTTTTTATCTTTATTTATTTAATCCTTTATTGCACAAAATAGAAAAATAAATACAGCGAAGAAACAACACAATAATAATAGTACAAAAGGCGGCCTTATCACTCTAGGTAAATTCTTATAGGCAACCTTTGGATGGTGATTGAAATAAGAAAATGGGAGGGCAGTCTAAGGTGCATAAAATAATAATAATAGTTAAAGGACGACAGTGTTCGTGCCCGTCTTATCTCGACTGGAAGTGAGTTCCAAAGTCGGACAGCTTGGACCTTAAATGTCCCTTTCGCACGCCTCTTGAATTCAGTATGAGCGACAGAACATTACATAACTAAGGTTTAAAAATTATCTATGAATAAGGACGTAAGAGATTATTTATAAACAAATGCGTAGAATTACCAAATACATCAACAATCATGTACTCTATAATAAGAAACAAACCGTACGTCAAGGGTATTTGCAACTATGAAACACTGAAAATTGCAAAGAACAATGGCGATTTTTTGATTGATCTTAATTTGAGCGTCTTTAAGTGGCATATATACAAAACGATTTCCAATATTATTGTACAATTCATCAAATAATGATATGAATTATACAAAGCGGGAGAAAAAAAACCTTTAAAATGGAAAGCCATTTGAGTAATTCCGGATTTATAAACTTTGATTGGCTTAGTGTTGTCATTTTACATTTAATCGACTAAAATAGATTGCCATCTAGTCAAGTACTGCTATTCGAGATAACTTTGTCCTTCAATATCTTTCAATATAATATATCGTCAGTTATTTTAATTTTGTAAATAATTATGCTAAATTGATATTTTATTTGCTTTAATAGTTACTATTACTAAACACAATATTTTATCTGAACTAAAAAAAGAAGTAAATTCAGAATATGAAATGAGTCTGGGTAAAAGACTCATAATCAAAGTAATCAAAGCAAATAGTCGATTGACATAGATACCCCAGTAAAAAAAAAGATAGACTTTTGACGTTTCTGTTCCGTGAATTGTTGATAAATATTTAAACCCGACGAAGTCAACAATAATTGAGGAATAAGGGTGTCTGATATTGCTTTGTATGATCCATGCATTCTTACGGACTTTTATACTTTCTGTGTGTGATATGCTATGTTTTTTATGACTACCGATCTCATTTTAATGCTTAGATTTATTTATAATAAATATGTTGAGACTTGAAGGTAACTGTCAACTGAGACTGCGGCAGATCAACTCTAATTAATGATAAGTGTAAATATATTTTTACGACAATATAAATAATAACACAAGACACTAATAGAACGGGTGTATTATTATGTTTTTAATTTACTAGAAAATTATATTCTTGACAATACAATACTTCATAGCACGGTCAGCCATTTTACTCGTGACGTAACCGTGTATAAACACAAAAATTCTGATGTGAATATCAATTTTTCCCCTGTTTCTTTAACAACAATTATTACACATGTTGAATTAGAAATTAATCCTCTGGCTAACGATATTTTTTTCATCTTAAGACGTTTAATTTTAATTTCAATAAAAATAATGTATGGACAATTGCCATTGTTCTTTAATAACATACAAACATTTATCGTGATACAGGGACCGAACCTGGTCTCTCGCATCTAACTCACTGCATTACAAGAACAATGATTAACAATAATTATAAATATTGTTTGCGTATGAAACTTTTTTTTTCTGAATAAGATTATTATACATAAACATGTATTTGGGAAACGAATGTGAATTTCCTTCCTAAAAGTGCGTATTAATTGACGTACTATACGCACATAACACAGTAAAATTAAATTATTCATATTCTATTACATCTAATCCACAAACTTTAACAATAAGTACATATCATAATACAGTATAATCATAAACAATAGGTTACCTAAGTAGAAGCACGCAGGACGCGACCATGGAGTAGGCCTGCAGGGTTCCGATCGACATCATGTGGATCAGCTGCTTCAAGTTGAACAACATGGCCAGGGTACCTGCACCATTCAATCATGTTATATGTCGCTTAGTGTGTCGCTTAGTAGTGCGTGGTGGCCTGTTGGTGTAGTGCGTGGTGGCCTGTTGGTGTAGTGCGTGGTGGCCTGTTAGTAAACGGACCTGACGCGGCTGCCAACATGTTCACGGTGGTCGCGGGTTCAAATCCCAGGGCACACCTCTGACTTTTCGGAGTCATGTGTCTATTGATAGTCAATCACCACGCACTAAAACGGTGAAGGGAAACATCGTGAGGAAACCTGCATACCATAGCGGTTTATAAGAATTTCTATGGTATGTAAGTCCGCCAACCCGCACTAGGCCAGCGTGGTGGACTATATGGCCTAACCACTCTCAATCGCACTCTCGATTGTAGAGTAGGCCCGTGCCCTGCAGTGGGACGTATATGGGCTGATACATACATACATATGTCGCTTGAAATGATACGCTCACATGTTATAAAACTATAAGAGTATGTTGACAAGGTAGTAGCTTTACTGGTGGTAGGTCTCTCATATGTGAGAGGGGTAGTTGGGAACCTACCACTGGAATAGCTATTTCTCCCGTCAAACAGCAGTGTAATTGCACTGTTGTGTTACGGTTAGGACATTGTAGTTAAAGTGACTACTGGACATATTGAGACTCAGCATCTTATGCCTCAGAGTGGCGAGCGTAGTGGAATGCCAAGAACTGTTTAGTAGTTCAAGATTTTGTTTGGTATTGCTACTGACCATGAGTGGTCGAATCGCTTACCATCAGGCTAATGGCATGCTCGTCTCGCCATTCACTGCAGTAAAAAAGTAGCCTTGTTTGGAACATTGTCAGGAAGATGTCAGCTAAAAAATTACTGGCTAATAATAATCAAGAATGCCAGAAGCAAAAGGCATCATAGTCGTCGATGTAAAAAATATAGCGCACAAGATACGCTCCATTGCAGGACACAGACAATCGCAATTAAGAAATCGATTGCTCTCATTTTGTAGGGATTAGGCAAAGGCTGAAATCCGGCGAAATAGCGAATAATTCGATAGCTATTCCTAAAAGACCGGACGTAGCTGCCGAGTCAGCAGTCACGCGTTCAAATCCCATTGCACAATTAAGACTTTTCAGAGTCATGCATTAATACTCAATTACCACGTAAACATACGGTATAGGAAAATTTCATTTATACTGTTTTTTTTTATTATTCTAAAACGACGAAAACGCGGAAGACCAAATTTGCGGTGGAAAGATGAATAAGATTCATTCGAGCCAAATGGCAAGAGCTAGCTGAGAACAGGATCAAGTGGAGTAACAAAAGCTTTTGCACAGCAGTGGGACATATTATAAGGTGTTTAAAAAAAAACTAAAAGACTGGAAGAAAATGACAAAGACATTAAGTCCGCCATGTATAAATTTGTATATTATGAAACTTAATAAAATAAAATAAATAAAAGTGCATTACCAGTACAGAGTCCAGCGATGACGGTGCCCACGAGTGGTGTCTGGAACCTCTCGCTCACCTGCCCCATGAACTTGAACAGCAGCCCGTCCGACGACATCGCGTAGATGATACGGGGTAGCGGGAACACGGCGCCTAGTAGACTGGGACAATACACTTATATTCACTATATTGTATACATACAAAATATATCCATCCATCCATCAGCCAAAGAAAGTCCACTGCTAAACATAGGCCTCCCCCAATGATTTCCACGGTGACCTGGTGGAGGCAGCCTGCATCCAGTGACGAAATAATCATTTCGAAAATATATAAATCAAATCAAATCAAATCAAAAACTTTTATTGTGGACATAGGTTTACACAAGGTGTTACAATTGTGTTTTGTATGGACCACTATGGCCCGCCAAATTGGCATACAATAATATGAAATACAAAACTGGTTAACTGGTTAACATAAAGAAACATCAATAAACGAAATCAATCAAATCTATATAACAAATATTAAAGTTCTAAACATTTTAAAAAAAAAAAAAAGATGAAAATATCTTATAATCTATGCTTAATTAGTATAATAAATCTATTAAAGTAATAATTATTTAAAAAACAAATAACCATCTTTTTTTTTTCTTAAAAACATATTATTACTTAGTGCTCGTAGAAGTGATAAATGAGTCTTGTAAATAATCTTGTATTGTGTAGTAACATTTATCTGCAAGAAGTGTATTTAGGTGTTTTTTAAAGCGTTTGATGTCGAGGGTTTTAATTCTGTCGGGTAGCTTATTATATATTTTTATGGCTGTACAGTATATACTCTTAAGCTTAAATGTAGTTTTGGATGTTTCAACACTAAGAAGATTATCTCCTCGTAAATTACGGTTTCGTTTTTGGATGTTCGTTATAAATAAGTTTGGATTAGTTTTAACAAATAAAGCTACTTCATAAATATAAATAGACGCGACAGTTAAAAGTTTAAGTGACTTAAAGTGCGGGACACAGCTATCTCTAGATGTGATACCACATATAGCACGTATGCACCTCTTTTGTGCTTTAAATATTAACTGGTATTCAGTGGAATTGCCCCAAAAGATTATGCCGAATCGAAGGTTAGAGGCGACATAACCGTGATAGGCGACAAGGACAGCGTTTTGGTTAACTATTTTTGTAAGTTCATAAAGTACATATGAATATTTGTGTAGCTTCTGACATATTATTTCTGTGTGGTTTTTCCATGTTAGCTTATAATCAATATGCACCCCTAGAAATTTGGTGGTGTTTGTTTCATCTATAGTACTAGTTTTATATTTGACATTAATATGACTTTTTTTAGTCCTTTGAGAAAAATGCATGATTTTAGTTTTTTCTAAATTAACCTTAAGTTGATTGTTCTCTAGCCATCTTATAATCTGATCTAAAGCGTCATTTATTTCTGATTCATATGTTGTAATATTGTTGCATTTAATTGTTATTGTACTGTCATCTGCAAAAAGGCATAATGGATAAGTTACATTTAATGGTAAATCGTTAATGTAAATTAAAAACAATAAGGGGCCAAGTACGCTACCCTGTGGTACGCCACACGCTATTTGCCGTGTATCAGAGGAGTATGAGTTTTCTATTTTGGTTTTAGTACATATTTTTATTATTTCGGTATGTTGAGTTCTATTGCTTAAGTATGACGATATAAGCTGTAAAGCGTTACCTCGTATACCATATGTTTCTAATTTATGGAGAAGAATCTGGTGGTTAACAAAATCAAAGGCTTTAGTCATGTCCATAAAAATCGAGCATACCGGTATTCTATTGTCAACATTATTTACAATAATTTTTAAAAAGTCAAAAATGGCATTGTTAATATTTTTATCTTTCCTAAATCCTTTTTGTTCTTCACTTAAGATATTAAATTTATCGAAAAAATTATAAAGGGCATTATAAATAACTTTCTCAAAGATTTTAGAAAATATGGATATAAGAGCAATAGGTCTATAATTCTTTAGCGTTACTTTGTCTTCTTTTTTGTGTAGAGGTTTAATGATTGTATGTTTTAATTTGTCTGGGAATGTGCCATTATTGATGCAAAGGTTAATAATGAAGCTGATATGGATATACTATTTATTATTTCATAATTATTCATTATTAATGCATTCAATTTTTTAAATGTTTTTATACCTCTTGCCAACAATGCATAGTACGTAATTTAATCATTCAACTACTATTTGAATGACAATAATATTAATAATATGGGTCAGATATTAATATTTTGAGTTTGCCAATGCATGGCCTGACAACCGATTTCAACTCGACGTTGATTTATGGGACACCTGTAGATTTTGTAAGGAACAAGAAAGACTAAAAGTAAATTACACTTCTCTTCCCCATTCTCCCACTAATATAGCAACATTATATATACTCTTAGTATTGTACATATCAATGGGCTACCATGAGAAAAACTATTTTCCATTATAGTATGTAAATACAGTATATAGTAGTATACCTGGAGCACAGTCCACAAATTGCGCCGACGCTGACGGCGTACTTGGCCCACGTCCAGCCCAGCCGGTCGTACACAAACGGAAACGGCGCCTTGTCGTCCTGCAAACAAATATACCAATACAGATATATTATAATGAAGATCAGTATCTGTATCTGTATCAGCCCATATACGTCCCACTGCAGGGCACGGGCCTACTCTACAATCGACAGTACGATTGAGAGTGGTTAGGCCATATAGTCCATAATGAAGATGTGTAACAATAATCGCTGTAGTGTATAAATAGTTTTAAACATAGCACTAGTAAAGTTTTATGTTCCTTTTTGTTGAAAACTGACTGCGAACCAAGTAAAGAAAAAACCCTTCGTGGGATACTGCCAAAAAACAGTATTAATTACACTCAACAGTCAAATACATAGACCTAACCCCACACTAAGATCGAGTATAATATATACAAGTATATACAAGTAGATTTTTATGATATAGTATATTATATATACTATAATTACCAATATAAAAATCTACTTGTACAGATGATTTTTTTATTGCAGTGAATGGCGAGACGAGCATACCGTTCATGGTAAGCGATACGACCGTTCTTTAACAGTGCCAAAACCTTAAATTACAAAGCTATGCTTGGTATTTCACTGTACTCGTCATCCTGACACATAAGATGTTAGGTCTCAATATGTCCAGTGGTTACTCTGACTCTGAGGACATTGTATGTCCTTCATACCGAAACACAACAGTGCATTTACACTGCTGTTTGGTGGGAGAAACAGACATTGTGGTTTTATCTACCCATACGGCCTCTCACATATGAAAGACCTACGACCAGATTTTATTTAGAACCGTTTCCAGTCCAAAATCTTCGAAACTCGAAAGCTAAGGAGTTGAAAGTATATCAGAGTTGTGGCATAACTAACGTGACCATACGTCCCGATTCAGGCGGGACAGTCCCGCTTTCAGGAAGTCTGTCCCGGTGTCCTCAGTAAGGCCTACATAATCTCGCTTTTGCAAATAGACCAAACGATGATCAAAAAGTATTTTCCGTTCGAAATGCTTTATCGAACTATTACTGAAAACGGTTGGGTCAGATTATTCCAGCACTTTCGTAAAAAACAATCTTGATTTTAAAAACTTTTCCACTATTATTGAGTACGTTATGTGTCTGCCTGTCTGTCACGCCACTACTGGGGCTTATAAATCGTGCCTGACTAACTATTTTGTGTTTAGTGCTATGATTATTTTTTGTAATTCAACCTTCTTAATTGAAAACTTTTAAAACACCAAAAACTTTTTATCATTATTTAATTCCCCAGATGTCCCGCTCTGGTACAAAAAATAAACGGTCACGTTAGGCATCACCGACCTGATCGTAGTAGGGCAGCATGAGCGTGAGCACGCAGGACACGCCGCTGTAGGCGAGGAACACGACGAGCAGCGACGCCACCACCGCGAACGGAATGCTCTTCTGCGGCCGCCGCGCCTCCTCGCCCGCCGTCGCCACGCAGTCGAACCCTGCCGCACGGGGGTGGGGGGTGAACAACTTTCATACACATACAGGGGTGGATCGGGATAATGGACCTTCATACAGCTGGAGGAAGTAATGCTGAGGAGGATAGAACAGGAGTAGAGATGTTCATAGGTCTTCCTATAGCAGAAGAAAGGGAGAACGATACATAGATATATAGTAAAGATATAAAGTCGTCTTATTTCAAGATTAAAGATTTTTTTTCAATTTTAAACAGATCGAATACATGGTTACCTATTTATGATTTTTTATACACCCCAGCATTTCATTGTTTTTTAAATAAATATATATTTGGACCTTCGAGTCGGATCTGAATAATTTCACGAATCTTAACATGATTTTTAACAAAGATAATAAGAATTACCACTGTATGCAGATTATTATATTATATTTCTTTGCCTTCGTTACAACCCAGGAGATAACTTAATAAGTACATTTCCAGATGTTATGGATATGTACACTGACTAAATACTACAAATTCTCACCAATAAATCCATAGAAGCACACAGCGGCGCCCTTGATGATGCCGGCGAGCCCGTACGGGGCGAAGCCGCCCGTACCGAAGTCCGTGTTCTCGGACTTCGGCACCTCCGATTCCGGTATGCGCCAGTTCTTTGTGTCGGCTGCAATGAACATGTCCTTTAAATATCACACCTTTAGAGACCTAAATAAAAATATTATTTTTTTGGGAAACGTTCATTAAAGATTTGTAATATAAGTAGTTTTGTACTTATGGAAGATATATCGAGAAGAACGAAGTACACATCTTTTTGTCTTTCACGCGTCAATAGGTCCTTCTTTAAGGCTCGATAAAGATCGTTATTTTGAACCAATATATGATTAAAAAGCAAAATCTTTTTTTTTTTGGTATAGGTCACTTTAATCCCAAGGTGCGATAATATAAATCTCTATCTATATAAATATGTAAAATCAAAATATAATTGATCGGTCTATGTATAAATTATTGCAATCTATAACGGTCAGACATCCCATAGGGATAGACAGAGAGCGTATCCCTAAAGGATGTTTGACTTTGAATCTATGAACTTTGGTCTTGACGTAGCTCTTGATATATTAGTTTACCTTTAGACACAATTGTTTCACGTTACATTTGACCTAGCCTTTGTTTATTCCATCACATAAACGCATAATAGTTAATATTAAAAACAATCAGTATCTCAATATACTATAGTAACAGAATACCAACTTTCTTGCTCTCCTTTTGCAATTTATAAATATACGAATATTACATCCAAAGTAAATTTGTTGAAAGTACTGTTACCTTTAAAAGATCCGGATATAATGACGAACAAAACGACGCACAGGTTGACTCCAGTACAGAAATTATTGAATTTCGTGGATTCTTTCATACCGAACGCCAAGGCCACTGAAAAAAAATATTATATTATTTCTTATAACTACAATTTCCTGCAGCGATCATGACGTCAGCGTCGTCGAGCATACGAGTCCGATAAGGAAACATTTCATTTTTAATTACATATTTTTTTAAATACCAACAGATGGCACATATTTCGGCGTTGTTTTAATGTCTGCTAAGTACAGGACCGAGAAAACCGTCAATTCGATTCAGAGGGCTTAAGGCATTGTCCAGAACGTTAGCATCGTTCGGGTTGGAGGACTCCTTCCATAGAACATTTTGTTAAGATCATGTATGATATTCAAATTTCTGACCACTAACGCAATGTCTGTTTCTCCCTTCAAACAGTTGGGTAAATGCACTTTTGCGTTTCGGATTAAAGGAACTTGTAGCCAAAGTAAATACTGGACATACTGAGACTTAACATTTTATGTCTCGGAATGGCGAGCGTAGTGGAATACAAACATAGTAAGTAGGCATGTACATACTAATTGTAAGGAAAAGGAGTAATAATGGCTATTTTATTTATATTTTTATAACGGCACAAACACTCACCGGAGAAAACCATGATGACAGTGAATGCGAATATGTCGGGGTAGCGCGCCAGGTGCGGCGTGTCCATCGGCATCAGCGCCTCGAAGTATGAAGACA
Source organism: Hyles lineata (assembly GCA_030180105.1). Lineage (NCBI taxonomy): Eukaryota > Metazoa > Arthropoda > Insecta > Lepidoptera > Sphingidae > Hyles > Hyles lineata. Next base: position 1,149,751 of record JARJEE010000030.1, read on the forward strand.
TCGCGTTGTTCAGCAACGAGTCTAGGTACTCACTTAGCGCCTTTACTACTGACGCCGCGCCTGGGAACGATGTGTTAGGAGTCATATTATACTATAGACAGGCACTACAGATTATATTATCCTTAATCATGGGCGTGCAAGCCCTAAATAAAGCTAATGAAGCATAGACAAGTGAAGTTAGATCATAGTCAAATATGTTGGTCTGGGCTTATTGGAGAACTTAACATACTATATAAAATATGAAGACATCTATGGTATGCAGGTTTCCTCACGATGGTTTCATTCACCGTAAAAGATCGAGGTATTTGACTTTCAATACACTCGTGATTTAAAGAACAGAAATATGTCCTGGAATTTAAAACCGGGACTACCTTCTCGATAGCTGCGTTCAGTTCATTACCATGCACTCCAAACTACATAAGAACTAGAAACAGACGTGGTAAGTCATACCTATCATATATTCGAGTATGAGGTTCCATCCGATGATGAAGGCTATGAACTCTCCGACGCACACGTAGCTGTACACGTACGCGCTGCCCGCCTTGGGCACGCGAGCGCCGAACTCCGCGTAGCATAGCCCTGGGGAGGACAAATCAAATCAAAATCAAATCAAAATATTCTTTATTCAAATTGTCTTTCACAAGATCTTTTGAATCATTAATTTCTGCTACCACTAGTCCAGTAAAAAGAGCATGCATTTTGGGATGCATTTTGGGAAGCATGCCAGTTTATGATTTGATTATATAAAACCCATCGTCGTGAACTTAAAGAACAATGGCGATTTTTTGATTAATCTTAATTTAAGCGTCTTTAAGTAGCATATATACAAAACGATTTCCAATATTATTGTACATTTTTTCAAATAATTATATGAATTATACAAAGCGGGCGAAAAAAAAACCTTTAAAATGGAAAGTCATTTGAGTAATTCCGGATTTATAAACTATTATTGGCTTAGTGTTGTCATTTTATATTTAATCGACTAAAATAGTTAGCCATCTAGTAAAGTACTGCTATTCGAAATAACTTTTTCCGTCAATACAATATTCGTAAACTCGCGCAATTCGCCAGTTATTTTAATTTTGTAAATAATAATGCTGAATTGATATTTTATTTGCTTTAATAGTAACTATTACTAAACATAATATTTTATCTTTACTAAATAGAAGTAAATTCAGAATATGAAATGAGTCTGGCTAGAAGATTCATAATCAAAGCAAATAGTCGATTGACATAGACTACCCAGTAAATAAAAAGATAGACTTGACGTTTCTGTTCCGTGAGCTGTTGATAAATATTAAAATCGGATGAAGTCAAAAATAATTGAGGAATAAGGAGCCTGATATAGCGTTGTATGATCCATGCATTCTTACGGACTCTTATATTTTCTGTGTGTGACAGTGTGCTTGTTACGATCACCGATCTTATTTTAATGCTTAGATTTATTTATAATAAATATATTGAGACTTGAAGGTAACTGTCAACTGAGACTGCGGCAGATCAACTCTATTTAATGATAAGTGTAAATATATTTTTACGCCAATATAAATAATAACACAAGGCACGAATAGAACGGGTGTATTATTATGTTTTTAATTTACTATAAAATGATATTCCTGACAATACAACACTTCATAGCACGGTCAGCCATTTTACTCGTAGTGTGACGTTGGTATATAAACACAAAAACTCTGATGTGAATATCAATTTTTCCCCTGTTTCTTTAACAACAATTATTACACATATTGAATTAGAAATTAATCCTCAGACTAACGAGATTTTTTTCATCTCAAGACATTTAATTTTATGTTCAATAAAAATAATGTATGGACAGTTGCCATTGTTCTTTGAGTTTTCGGGGTCGGGGTTTGTGTCCCGAGGCCGCCATCTTAGAAATAAGAGTGCTCGCAAGATCTCCGAAAATTAATATATGAATCTAAATAACCTGCTATATACGTAATTATTATATATAATAAAAATTATATAACAATTTAACGTTTGAACAATAAGTAAAAAAATAGTGGATTAGGCCTACAGTTGATACGACATAAAAAACACGCCTTGCAGACTCTACCTCCAAGGTATGTGAGACCGAAAATTATCTCGTAATTTCTGATGCCCACGACACAAGACTTAATTGATCTTTGTGGGGTCAAGACTATGTTTGGGACTGTTGGGTGTTCTTTCTTTTTACCCAGCGCGCATGCGGATGTTGCAACCGTAATAGGTCCCTTACCAAAATCCTCTCGTGGACCCTCAGGCCCATTATTGGCGACAGGCGATGTGAACGGCTGATAGACGCCCAGTATAGCCCACCATATTTTAACTGTCTATCCTTGTGAGAAACAGGCGTAACGTTTGTGGACTGTACATTAATTACATTGTTAGTTTGTGTGTTAATTTGGAGATTGATCCATCTTATTCGTTTTGGAGCCTGGGACGTGCATTTTCACCACAATTATATGATTACAATTTACAACCAATGTGTCTGCAATGCTATGTCAATAAATCAATAAAAATGGAAACCACATAAATACAACACATTCGTCCTTCATTGTTCGTAATACCTACATGATTTATTCGGCAAAGGGCATTTACGATGGTATGTATACGTATGGTAAGTAATTCGGGATCGATTGAGGCGCCAGACAGTAATAAGAGTGAAATCAATCGGCCAGCCAATCATTGCGACAATGTATTTGAGGTCATATTTTTGATGACGTGAAAGGAGCCAGAGTAACTACTGGACATATTGAGACTTAACATCTTATGTCTCAGGATGGCGAGCGCAGTGGAATGCCAAGCATTGCTTTGCAATTCAAGGTGTTGTTTGGTTTTGCTACTGTTCATGAGCGGTCGTATCGCTTACCATCAGGCGAACGGCATGCTCGTCTCGCCATTAATAGCAATAAAAAAATAAAAAAAAGGAAATATGTATCCCGGAATACTTCTTCTCTGAGGGACCTAATAAAGCTTGTGTTATTCCTTATTCATAAAGGCTATTCAAGTCTCCTATTTGATTTTTGGCTTTGGATTTATAATCACTGTATTATAAACTAGTTTTGAAAAGAGAAATGCTAGAGTTTCTTCCCGCTATTACAAATTTAATTAATAAAATTAAAACAGCCTTCTGAATCTGAACCGGGTGATACAAAAAGTGACTGAATCTAAATAATGTGTACATTTTACAGCCTCCGTGGCGCAGTTGGTAAGACGCCGGCTGAGAAACGAGAGGCCGCGGGTTCGATGCCTGCATCGAAACAAATATTTGTGTGAGCCACAGGTATTTGTTGGGGTCTGGGTGTTTGTGAGACCGAAAAGTCTCTCGTAGTTCCTGATACCCACGACACAAGACCCGATCTGAGTTTGGGGTCAATACTATGTATGTGACTCTTGGGTGAATTATTATTGTTATTTTACAGATTGAATAAAGTATTTTTATTTCATTTTAATTTAATTACAAGCAGATATGAAGAAATCAATGTTTTTCAGTATATTCGAAAAATGACTTTTTTCATTAACTAAAAGACATATTTACACAATTTTGATGGTAGTAACAACGACCTTCATATACATGTATTTATTCATCTCATTTTCTTAAAACTATTACACAATAGGATACATGTTATTTTTCAATCAATCAATCAATCATTTATTTACTTGTGATACATAGGTATTACATAGTTGGAATAATATTAAATTAAGTGCTCTATGCTCCGCCTTAATTGGCATACAAGTATGATTATAAAAATATATTTTTTTTTTACAATTAAATATTCAACAATATTCAACAATTTTGCAATTCTAATATACTAAGTAGACCCAATAGTTTGATAAAACTTTATTTAAATTACTATTTTACATGTTTAAATTCTAAAAATACCAATATGTAAATTATATTACTTTACACCTGAATTTTTATAGTATTATTAATTTTATTAATGCGCCTTCTTTTATTTCTCTGCACCACTAAGATTGACTGGGAGAGAATGCCTTAGGCATTAAGTACACCTTTATAGGTTGTGTAAAAAGCTTTAATAATAAATAAATAAATAAATAAACACCCAACAGTCAAATACATAGTCCTGACCCCACACTAAGATCGAGTCTTGTGTCGTGGGTATCAGTAACTACGAGAGACTTTTCGGTCTCATAAACACCCAGACCCGGAAGAAATATTTGTGGGCCGCACAAACATTTCTCTTGGTGCGGGGATCGAATCCGCGACCTCTCGTTTCACAGGCGGCGTCTAACCAACTGCGCCACGGAGGCTGTCGAATAAATAAATAAAATATTGTGAATAAGTAGGGACTTTCTTAAACTGCTTTAGGTCATCATCAATCATCGGTTAGCCAGCCGTCTTTATTACTACAGTATTCTGAAAACTGGAGTGAAGTAAAACTCGTGCTACAACTCAAAACATACTTATCTTTTCACCATCAATTTTCTAAATTGACCTATGCCTACACAGTTCTCAAATATTACGGGTGTTTGTGCACAGCGGTAATTATTAACCATAAATTGAGATGATACCGCAAATCTAGACGTTCAGTGTAGTCATTGTAATTTTTAATAGATAAAACTAACAGTCACGTTTGTACATTGTCTTGACGCCACAATACTACTCATCATTGACAGCCTCCGTGGCGCAGTTTGTAATACGCCTACTGTGGTTCGATCCCCGCACCGAGACAAATATTTGTGAGACCCACAAGTATTTGCCTCAGATTTGGGTGTTTGTGACCGAAAAGTCTCTCGTCGTTCCTGATACCCACGACGCAAAACTTAATTGATCTTAATGTGAAATCAGGATTACGTATGTAACTGTTGGGTGTTTTTAAGTATTTAAATGTATATACTATCAGCAACTACGAGAGACTTTTCTGTTTCAAAATCCAGCAAATTCGAAAAAACATACTTTTGAACTGTACAAACATTTTTCTTTTTTCAGTCTAATACCGATGACTAATTAACTGCATCATTGTGAGTCGCACAAACTTTTGTCACGTTTCACAGCTGGACACTAACTAATTGCAGCATGAAGCCAATCAAATGCATAAATAGTACATACTTGTATTAGTTATATTTTATTACTTCACGTAAGATGCACAATAAAGAGTATATTAAAAAATAAATAAGTGACTAACCAGCAAACACACTAGCAACGGCGGCTAGCAGAAACGAGAGCACTACGGCTGGCCCTGCGTAGTTTTTGGACACATCTCCTGCCAACACGTAGACGCCCACGCCCAAGGTGCTGCCTACACCCAGCGCGGTCAGGTCGAGAGCCGACAGTACCCGGGCCAACCTCGCCGCGCCCTCCTCGGCAGCCTTGCGCCGGGAGAGAACCCGGTACGCAAGGTTCACTGCCTTCGACGCCCCGGCTTTGATGCCACCTGCAAAACATCAAATATTACGACACACGTGTTTAAACACATACATAAACTCACGCCTTTTTCTAAGAAGGGGTAAGGGGTAGACTGAGGTGCCAAGACCAATACCACAGACATTATCTAGACAAGATTTTTTTATTCACACACATGGGCTTAACCCTTTTCAATCGAATGATGATACGATTAAGAAGTCATAGGACTTAGAACGCGTCACATACGAAGAAAATCCTCGAAAAAAATATTTAATATGCTACGTTCCTCACAATGTAGTCTTTCACTGCTACAGTTCTTTGTAATTGACTAAAATAATACACATAAGACACGAAATTCAAAGATGTGCCCTGGAGTCGAACCCGCGATCACCGTATAGGCGGTTTGCTTTAATTTCGTTACCGACAAGTCACCGCTGAGTAAGCACTTTTTTAACATAGATTGACAAAAACGAAGGTTTTTTTATTTAGCACACACAGAGAAAACACGGAAGCAGTTGTAATGAAACTTGGCACTTTTCTTCCGGGTTCTATAATGACGTATGTTTTTAAATCGAGCGTAAAATTCGACTCACTATTTCAATACCACTGATCTATTCTACAAATTATTAGCTTAGCATCACCAGAATAATTAAAACCACTTTTTTTAAAATATAAAATACCACGTACATAAAATATAACTGAAGAACGATAAAGTATATTCACATAGTATGATGCAGGCCATTTTTTGCTCCAAATTTGGCAAAAAAAATATTTCACTACACCAGAAACAATAGTGATATCTTCGACGCACTAATAGTATCTATGTCATGTGGTGAAAAATTGCTTATACACGTTAATTTTATGCAACGTTCGCTAAATAGATTACAGTCACGTAGTAACACTAGGGAAATATTAATAAACATTTATTTGTCTAGTACAGTGGTTCTTAAGGTCAGCGCAGTCCGGGAAAGCATGACAAGGGATTTAATTTATTACCAAAGGAGATTGATTGATGCCTTTCGATACTGCATCTTAACCTTTTACTTGGCGACATATTTATTCAGTGAAAAAGCCCTAAATGTGGAATTAAAAACTAAAATTTTAACTCATAAGGAACCGTTTGACAAAATTTATGTTTAGCCATTGACCAACAAGATGGTGGACTGGTTTGTTTGTATATCAATTCAGTAGCGAAATGTAAATAAATAAAATGTTTTTCTATCCATAAATTAAACACTTATAAAATTTATTTAAGAATGGCATTAGGACGGCTCCGCTTGCGATGCTTCTAGGGACCAACAGTGATCCGTGGACTACCGGTTAAGAACCACTGATCTAGAAGAATCGTATCCACACTTAAGACCAGTTTTTCTATCGGGTCCATCGTAGTGGTTCACGTTTATGTCCCGGGATCAGCCAGTGTGAACCCGGTTTCTGTTAGACGCCATAATTTAATCGATACTGGATAATACTGCCAGTACTACATTACATATAAACAATTTAGATTTCATTGCTATCATATGCTAAAGTCACACAGGAATAATTTTCGCAAAACACGTCAGGCTTCGGGTGAATCTAGTTGGCTCTGATACGAAAAAAAAACTTTTTCTCACCAGCCAGTCTTTGCTAAAGTTTTCAAATCAACAATGAAAGTACTAGATTTATATTTGTATTGCCTATTTTATATTTTACTAGCTTTTGCCCGCAACTTCGTCTGCGTTATTAACTTTATTTGCAATATGTTTTATATTACGTCCTCATTTTTCCCCTAATACTGATAAAATTCTAAAACTCCGATTTACATCACTATTTATTAGTGAGCATCCTGTTGGGCAAATTATGTAGCTTTATATATTTTTTACTTTATCAACAACGATTTCCCGCTTTAACTCCACTTAAAACATTAAAATCCAAAACCTTACAATTGGTCATTATTCATCTATAATAAGTAAATACTATTACACATAATAAATTCCTCCCTCTAAAATTTATAATCCCAGAGCTACGCACAATTTTACTTATGAGTATTATTTGCGCGAAACCCATTTATGGATATTTAAAATGAAAGTTGCATATGCCCGATATTCCAACACAACCTTCCGTCCATTCCTTCTTTTTCCCTGACCCCTCCCGTAAATGTTAAACTCTTACTCTTACTCATGAACAACGTACAAAATTAGTAAAAATTAAAATATTGCTTTCCTTATCCAGTTCTTGAATTATACCATCAAGTTAAATTTTTCCCGGAACCCTAAATACTTTTTGTAAAATTTCATCCCCTTCATGCCATTTTTTCAAAATTAGTGCACGCCAATTTCTTGTGTTTATAATAGGTAGCTAAAATACGAATTTTCGTACTAACAGCGGTGTCGAATTTGCATAAAAAATTACGACCATTATTTTAAGCCCTTTGAGGCTAATTTAAGACAAAAAAGTAAGAAGTTATTTTTGTTTTTAATTGACTACCTAAACTGCCAAGTTTGAAATCTGTACCTTTCACGGTTCGTTTTTCCATACAACACAATTTCACCCTTTTCACTCCTTTAGGGATTGAATTTCAGTAAATCCTTCATTAGCGCTGCTCATTATGATAGGAAGACCCGTGTAAAATTTCAAGTTTCTCACTTCAGTAGTTTCAGCTGTACATTGATGCGACAGTTTAGTTCTACAAAATTTCAACCCTTACCACTTTAGGGTTAATTTTAGAAAAATAAAGTATGCAGCTGTGTTTGTTTTTGATTGATTTACAAAAGTGCAAAGTTTGCTAACTGTGGCTTTAACGGTTTCGATTTTCCATACAAACGTTTTTTTACTTTTTCACCCTCTTAGGGGTTGAATTTCCAAAAATCACTTCTTAGTGCTACCCTACGTCACAATAGAAATCCTTGTGTAAAATTACACGTTTCTAGCTCCGGTAGTTTCGGCTGTCCGTTGATTAGGCAGTTCGGTTTTACAACATTTCAACCCTTATTTTAACCCCTTTCGGGTGATCTTTAGAAAAATAAAGTATGCAGTTATTTTTGTCTTTGATTGACTAACTAAAGTGCAAAGTTTGACAATTGTAGCTTTAACGGTTTCGATTTTCTATACAACAGTTTTGTACCCTTTTCACCCACTTGGGGGTTGAATTTCCAAAAATCCCTTCTTAGTGCTCATCTACGCTACAATAGGAATCTTTGTGGAAAATTTCACGTTTCTAGCTTCAGTAGTTTCGGCTGTGCGTTGATTAGATTGTCATTAAATCACCCGAGTCTCGTAATACTTCAACCCTTATTTTAACCCCTTTAGGGTGATCTTTAGAAAAATAAAGTATGTAGTTCTTTTTGTCTTTGATTGACTAACTAAAGTGCAAAGGTTGACAATTGTAGCTTTAACGGTTTCGATTTTCCATACAACAGTTTTTTGCCCTTTTCATCCCCTTAGGGGTTGAATTTCCAAAAATCCCTTCTTAGTGCTCACCTACGTCACAATAGAAACCCCTGTGGAAAATTTCACGTTCCTAGCTCCAGTAGTTTTGGCTGTGCGTTGATACGTCAGTCAGTCAGTCACCTTCCTCTTTTATATATATAGACTACGTCCAGGCCCGTCGACGTAACATGATCCTCGATTTTACAATCATGTTTACACTCACGTTTATTTATAAACTACAAATTATTGTAGAAACATATTCGTAGTAAACATTTTTTTATATTAAATCTTCTGAAACGGTGCTTTCGTGAGATATTGTGATATTATTAATTTATAGCGCCATGTAGATGCTGTCCTTAATAAACAAGGATAATCATAAAGGGTATATAAAGCAGAAAGAGGGATAACACACTCATCATAAGGAACAACTTTTACGATGGGGACAACCCCGAAAACGCAACTACAGGTATTCCTTACAAAAAAATCGTTTCAATGTGCAAAATGTATGGAAAAGCTGTTGTATTTTCGCGATTTCAGGGTTGGCCTCTTTCATTATAAAACTAGTTCATTATGATGAGAGTAGCATCCTCCTTTCATCTTTGTATAACCTTTATGACTAACAAATAATAACCTTAAGGAGAATACTAGAAAAACGGGATAAACAAAAACTTTAAAACAATACCAGTTAAATTACGTCCAATTCATACGTCATTAATTAACACTATCCAAGACCTTCACGTTTTGTTTCGACATAACTAAACAGTACTTCACGAAATTTAAACTCCTACGCACGAGATTTGTCACCGTATCCGTATGACAATTATTATAATATACTTATGTACTAATTATACTTGTAAATCAAACACATTAAACAAATTATTTTCTATAAGAAATTATATCTAAATTATTTTTTTTTTAAAAATCTTCTAGGTAACATTATTTTATCAGCCTTATCAATGGAAGTCAATAACTAAATATATGTTTGTATAGAAGTATAAAAATCAACAGCATAAATGATTATATTATCATACGAATTATGGGACACTGCCCACTTCCCGCTCTTTTAGCCGTCTTCTATAGAAGTTATCACAAATATGTTTTTCCCGATACGTTCATAGTACGGTTGAATACCTACGATATTGTAGTCTACAGAGATGTCAATAAATACTCGTACTTACTCATAATGAGAGTCATGTCCCAGCCCGCACGCAACCCGCCGTCTCCCGACACAAACTGTCAATGCCTCATATTGCGAGGATAAACGACCTCAATGTATCAATTGAAGCCGCCTTTTTATGTATCGACTTGTCGATACAGTGCGCGTATTCTCAACATTAGTTTAATATTTTTTTATAGAAATATTTTATCTTACTTTTTTAACAGCGCAAATAATAAGACGAGCCTACGGCCTGATGGTAAAAGTCACGCCTGGAGAAACAAGGGGACACCACTAAAAACTTGTCATACCGAGGTCTTATTATTATTCTGAATGCCCAATAATAACTTTCCATACTGTTCTTCAAACTGAAACTCACATTTTCTTGCACAATGCACATAAGCGCTTGGAGGCAGAATTGGACATAACTAGGGCCTAAGATGAATATTATCATTTTTCGTTAGTTAAATACTAACTTGGGCGGCCGAATATTCCTTCCTCCTGTCCTTTTTGCTTCCCTCTTCCCCTCCAATTTGAGAAGCCGGCAACGCACATATGATCCTTCTGTGGTAGATAATCATAAGCGGCGGTAATTATTCGTTACGTAGTAGTATAGATTCGCTCGTTTAGAAGACTTAAGCAAAAAACCTCATGACTGTCCTGAATCCTGTACGTACATATTATATTAAATATTTGCGATCTCGAAACAGTCAGAATAAGCGCCAACATATCAATTGACCGAAATGTAGTAGCGGACGATTATTTAATGTATTTGAACATGTCATAAAACAATAAACGCACTGTGCGCGGATTACTCGCAACTTTTTATTACTGTAAAGTAGTATTCATATACAATCGTTCAGGTTACTTCAAGGCCAAATTTAGTGTGGAATTCACTCCTTTAAGATGAATTTTAGGTCTTTTATAATTATAACCGTATATATCGTATAATATGGCGATAGGCTCGCCACTTATCACATTGTGGGACGGAAAATACAAAGCGAAACGTGGAAACCTTTGCCTACCCCTTCAGGGAAAAGGCATAAATTTATGTACCATATAATATAATTTAAGTAACCATGACCAAACAAGTAATAATAAGTCAAGTCATAATGTGCGGTGGAAAAATGATTTAATACGAGAAAGTGTACAAAATTATATAAGTCTTTTGCCCAGTAGTGGGAACGCAACACAACACACATATGTATTATGTAGTAGGCAGAGACCCAAATAGCGTTGCCAGGCGTCCGGATAAAGCCGGACATAGTTAGGCTTTTTGATTGCATGTCCGGCTAAAATAAACGGTGTCCGTCTTGTCCGGCTTTTCTTAGGCTTTTTACATTTTGCAAACAAGCGAGCACTGCCGCCGCGCCGCCGAGCGTGGCCGAGCGTAGGCGAGTCGACTACCGAACCGATTTTTTTTTGTCGTACCTATTAATACTAAGACAAAATCTTCAATAATGTAGGGTGTCCGGCTTTTTTAACCAAATGTCCGGCCAAACTGGCTGGTCTGTCCAGCTATTAGGTTTGGCGACCTGGCAACGCTAGACCCAAAGCATAGTCGGTCCCTATTTTTTGTTTCAAACCAAATCCAGTGAAATACTTTTACTTATCTGCAGAATAACTACTTTACTTTGCCGTACAGAATACATCCCATGAGATGGTATTTGTGTGTGGTGTCATCATATTGTGTCGATCGCATTACTTATTTCTAGTATTTATATTATAGAAACTAGAGACATTCGTTGTTGTTAATTAAAGACCACACGCAATACCGACGCCATTAGGAATATACAAATAAATATTATATAAATGCCTGGTGGCACGGACTAGACGAGACCGCCAACATGTTTGTTGGTCGCGGGTTCAAACTTCAAAATCCAGGGCACACCTCTGACTTTTTAAAGCTATGTGTTTTGAGGGAAAACATGAGGAAATCTGCATAAAATATAGATTTTAAAAAATTACTATGGTGTGTAAAGTCCGCCAATCAGCACTAAGCCAGCATGTTGGACTATATGGCCAAGCCTGCCTGAATTTTACTCTCGATTGTAGAAAAGGCCCGTGCCCTGCATAGATACGTCTGACTGAGTTCAACTGTAAGAAAGCTCGCAATAATACGAAGGATCCTATATGATCCAAGATGGACATATAACTTAGCAAAGGTTGCTAGAATCGCTAGGTACGACCGTTTCAGGTCGCTGTAGGAATCATTGAAGGCTCAAAAGGAAGGAACAGCCTTCTTAGCGCAATTATTTCGGTGCAGACTGTGAAATGAGAGGTTCGATATCCGTGCCAAGACAAATGTTTGTGTGGTGCATAAGAATTTGATTTGGGTCCGAGCATTATATTTATTATTTGGTAATTATTTTTTTTTAATACTTGACTTACTGAAATAAGAATAATAATTAAAAAATACACCCAATAGTCACATACATAGTCCTGACCCCACACTAAATTCGAGTCTCGATCTAACAAACACCCAGACCCTGGTGTGACCCTGTTGGCTGTGTGACCTGTGGATCACACAAATATTTGTATCCGTGCGGGGATCGAACCCGTGGCCTCACGTTTCACAACCGGCGTCTAACAACTGCGTCACGGAGGCTGTCGAGTAAGTAAAACATAATATTATTTTTCTTTATACATTTTGCATAATGGCAATTTTCCAGATGACTGAATAAACACAGCAACGCTTCTTATGTAATAATAGCAAGATATTACATCAGATTTATGTTCTAACTGAAAATAGCAGCAACACTCACTTTTACAAGTAATAAGATTTGTGAAATATTAGTGTTACAAGCATGATCCGGATTTGAGACATGATTTAAAATACCATATTATTCTACTATTACATTACAAATAAATAGCGGCCTTGTCAGGGCTGCTGGACTACGGTACTATTACACTGAGATGTCGGGTTCGAAACCCGGGTCGGGCTAAGTGATATTGGACTTTTCTATTTATTATTTGGCCAGAGTCAGTAATATATGCCCGATATTGTGATAAGCTCGACCCTTATCACACCCAGGTTTCGCGTTATGTGTTGTACATGAGGCGAAACCTGTATGTCCTGGCAACACCTCTGACTACCCCTTGGGAAAAAAGCGCGAGCTTACGTTTGCAGGAAAATAACAGATACCTCTTTCTTGATAAATCAGGCTCGAAGAAAAATCGACTCGGCAGAACTTCTGCCTATGATTCAACCACGGATACAAATAATTTATATGTGTTACTCATATGGTATCAAAATAGCCAAATTGTAGTAATATACTGAATTGATATACTGTTTGTTTTCCACAAAATGAAAATCTTCATTGCTAATTTATAAAATATATTGCTATATATTTTGTATGGTAGGTATGTGAGTCTGCCAACGCATTCCAGGCCAATGTAGTGGACTATATCACCAATTCCTGATAAAGTCCCTGATAGGTATCTGGCACTCATCTGTCAGATAAAATACAAAATATATAGTACTGGTAATGGCCTATTCAGCAGCAGCTGATTATGACTCTAATACAGTCCAATTACCATATACTTTATTGTATTACATAAAACATGACTTATTTAAAAAAAATTGACACTGCTAACTGATTTATGATAGAAATCAATTATTATTATAATATTTCAAATGATCTGCTTGATTTCCAGAGACCTCATTATCTTTCGTATTTTATGCTTGAAACCCACAACCCTGCCTGAATTAACATTTTGTGTTTTCCTTGACTTTGTTATTCAAAGCATTTTATTATTTAGTTACTGGTGGTAGGTCTCGCATATATGAGAGGCCATCTGGGTGGGTACCACCGCAATGTCTATTTCTCCCGTCAAACAGCAGTGTAAATGCACTGTTGTATTTCGGATTGAAGGGTATTGTTGCCAGAGTAACTACTGGACATATTAAGACTTAACATCTTATGTCTCAGGATGGCGAGCGCAGTGGAATGCCAAGCATTGCTTTGTTATTCAAGGTGTTGTTTGGTTTTCCTACTGTTCATGAGCGGTCGTATGACTTACCATCAGGCGAACGACATGCTAGTCTCGCCATTCATTGCAATAAAAAAAAATTAAAATTATTGTTAACCAGTAACCAAAAAATTATAAAAATAAAAAATGTATAAAAGAGTACAAGTACCACCTCATCGCTCAAGGTGAAGTCTTCCACGCAACCTTCCATAGGATGGTTAAGACAGAACTATAATTTTGGGTGCCCTGAGTTGTAGGAAAGAATAAAAGAAATAATAATTATTTAAAAAGAATACAATAATAGCAGTGTTTTACCTGAAAATAAAACACATATTAAATACTTACCTTATTTGAAGCTTACTAGATCGAGAATAGCATCATCGTTTTCCGCTTCCTCTTTTGTCTCTTTCACTCCTTTACCCTTACTGTATGTTCCTATCTCTTTCCTGTTTGTCTCCCACCAGGTTCCCCCACCAACCGAGTGTATATAACACCGGTGTCGTTGGGTTTAGTTCATTGAGTCGATAATCCACACCAGGTGGAATTAAAATGTAAGCTTCAAATAAGGTAAGTATTTAATATGTGTTTTATTTTCAGGTAAAACACTGCTATTAAACACTTGACCGTTATTTGAAGCTTACTAGATTGAGACGTGTTTATTATTCCTGGTGGGAAATGACGCCAATGTGAAAGACGTACAATAGATTAGTTAGGTATATAATATTATCGATTACAAATTATTTTGAGTATAGATTGGAACATGAATTCTGAAATCGAATTGATTAATACACAAACAATGTATCGATAATAACATATTGACATCCATAATTTAAGAAGGAACATACTAGTTCTCCAGATTCACAATAAACCATAAGGTTTTATCGGATACTTACAAAAAGCAAACACTAGGCGTATCCTTTCACACCTCGTAATATTCTATACCACCAGATAGAATTGCTTTAGAGCATTAACAAAAACTTGTTACCCTCTGAAAGGAATCCAATTTTAACCGAGATTTGTCACACCAGTTGAGGTCACGTAAAGTAGACCTGATATGTATATTATACAGGAGGCTGCCTTTAGCATACCTCCGATATGGACGAGGCTGTTACCGCCTTTTTCTTTGAGTTTCTCTGCGAGAGTTGTTCAGTTTCTAGTAGAAAACTAGATTTATTGGTAGTGTAGAAGTAATTATAATACATATTGTATTGTAACATGTGTACATATCAGCATATGTACATAATCTTCACACCTCAAACCCATAGAGGTAGGCCGAGACTATGAATCACCATCGTATGTGAACAGTACCTGTTATTCCACATAGGCTTCATGACCAGGACTATGTATTTTCCTACCTACAGTCTACACCCGCAATGTAAACTATAAGTTGCAAAGGTAAAGTGTGTGAAAACAACAGAATATCACTGCCAAGTATACTCGACACTCGTATACACAAAATTAATAATATTTAGCATTTTGCGTAACCATTATTCAACATTGGATCATAGTAAATGTCCTACTCATACTACATATACCATTTATAAATTATATGAGGTACATGTCACAACAATAGTGCACTAAAAATAGTTGCAACTTGCTGTAAAGTAATACGAACAACACTTCTTTGTAGGTATATGGAAAGAAAACTCAAACTCGCATAATCAAATTTGCCCCTTCCTCGAGGCCACCTTCTATTTTGTTTACATTATGATTGTGTAGGGAACAACCATAATCAAATATCAACATTTTAAAAATGTGCATGTGGTGCAATTCAAAATGTGCGGTAATTCTTTCGGTAATTCTAATGTCTTTCTATGTATTGATACTATGAGCTCGAGGCCTAATTTATCTAATGATTTCGAACAATTACCAATGGAAAATTGGTGATAATAACCTTATGGGGATTCGTGTTGTATCGCGTTCCATATCGTATTTTATCGCGGTGGTGCCCTTCTCGTCCAAAGAAATATGTTTTTGTCTACTCTGTAATTATTGTAAGCTTCGATGCCAAAGCAATATATAGAGAAGACTAAGACTCAGTTTTATTACACCAGCACCAACAAAATATCTAAAGTGGGCTTTGCAATTGTATGCATTTTAAAAACAGTAGGCGGGCATCGGCGTAACACCGCACGCAATATTTGTATCGATGTATGGTTCAAAAATATGTTACCTACATCAGCTCCAATATGCAAACAATTCACTTAATGTCGAATAAAATTTTAAACACATTCGGTTCTATACGCGTTGCTGTGGGTAGATAAGATTTTATTTTTATTTTGATTTTACAACCCGTTGTCCAATTGGTACGGTGGTCAGAGCGTTTAAAACTAACTAGACCCCGTCACGTTTATAATATTGAGTGTTCATGTATTGTTCACTTGTGCATATATACCACAAACCGATCTTAGTTTCTGAAGTTCTATTTGCCGACCCAGGTGCCTACCATGTAGGTATGGGCAAAACAGAGCACTTGGGAGTGATCTGTGAGGTAAAACTAGAATTTGATCATTTTGCTGTGACTCTAAAAGAAACAAATAATGAGTTTGCTAAGTCATAGCTTTGAATATTTTAGGGCTTTGTCGAGCCCAGATTACAGAAAAGTTATTTGTAGTAATCTCCCACGGTAAATTACTCTCAAAAGGTAGCAAACAGAACAAGTCTGTACGTATATTCATTATTTTTCAAACCAATGGCATAGTTTTGTGGGGGTCAGCGGACGCGACATAAATTCACAAAAAGATGTTCTGTGAACTTTTTGTAGGGCGAATGATGCCATGACAATAGTTTGTGACCGGTAATGTTAAGAATATCCCGGGACTATCTCCCGGATTTCTTGATCTGCCATTTGAAAAATAATCATGTTTTCTTTGCGAAAGAAAATCCTGTATTCCTATATTCTGTAAAACTATGACTGCCGAATCATAATTTCCAATCAGATATATAATCGAAAGCGAGTTCATGGTCTAGTAATATTATATTGTATGGTATCAGCCCATATACGTCCCACTGCAGGGCACGGACCTACTCTACAATCGAGAACTCGATTGAGAGTGATTAGGCCATATAGTCCACCAAGTTGGCCTAGTGCGGGTTGGTCTAGAAGTACTTAACCGAAACTAGATGGGTCGGTTTGGTTCTGGATGGATATTCCTCAGGGATATCCGATAAAGTCTGCAAGCCCTTAAGAAGAACAGCGGGTGGTTTTTATTGCACAAGCGAGACATGTATGCCATTCGCCTGATGGTAAGCGATACGATCGCTCATGAATAGGAGAAAAACCGAACACCGTGAATTACAAGGCCACGCTTGGCATTCTACTGCGCTCGCCGTCCTGAGACATAAGATGTCAAGTCTCAATATGTCCAATAGTTACTCTGGCTCCAATGTCCTTCAGACCGCACACAACAGTGCATTTACACTGTTGTTTGGCGGGAGAAATAGACATTGCAGTGGTACCTACCCAGGCGATCTCTCACATATGAGAGACCTACCACCAGTTAAAGACTACTAGTAACAGCTCCATAGTCAGTATATGTGACAGCTTCATAGCCAGCAATTTTATTAGGGTTGTTACCCTGCGAAGGTAACCAGAAACTTGTTAACCCCTGCGGGAGGTAGTATGTGGTTTTAATATTTGTAAAACCTTCAACGCTGTTCATGACACTACAACGTCACTGTTCGCAGAAGCTTCAAGATCGGTGGTTTTAATCAGTTATCCTGCGAGGATAATAAAATAAACTGACCCTTATCGGATGCATTGAAGGGTTTTGTTACTATGTGCCATCAGTTATCCTGCGAGGATAATAAAATAAACTGACCCTTATCAGATGCAGTGTAGGGTTTCGTTACTATGTGCCATCAGTTATCCTGCGAGGATAATAAAATAAACTGGCACTTATCGGATGCAGTGTAGGGTTTCGTTACTATGTGCCAAACTGTTTATGTGTTTACTAGCTGTCGGGCCCGGCTTCGCCCGGGTGCAGATAGTTTTTGAGTCCAATCCACATCAAGAACATATTATTTCGCGTGTCTACTAACTATATTTCCCGCGTGCCGTCGACTATATTTCCCTTCCGTAGGAGAGGACATCCCGTGCCAACAATTTGAATTTGAAAGAGTAGAAAATATGTATATTTGGTTTCCTGACTCATCCCACGGGAACACTACATTTTTCGGGATAAAAAGTAGCCTATGTGTTAATCCAGGGTGTCAGCTATCACTATACCAAATTTGAAAGAGTAGAAAATATGTATATTTGGTTTCCTGACTCATCCCACGGGAACACTACATTTTTCGGGATAAAAAGTAGCCTATGTGTTAATCCAGGGTGTCAGCTATCACTATACCAAATTTCATCAAAATCTGTTGAGCCGTTTTTTCATGAAAGAGTAACAAACATACATACAAACTTTCACCTTTATAATATTAGTGTGTTTATAAATAGCTCGATAGACATTGCTCGCGACAGCCTCAAGATCGGTGTGATCAAGGATTAAACGACCTGCGAGACACCAAAATAATATGACCTCTGCGGGAGGCAGCGTGTAGTTTCGTTACTATTTGCGAAACATTTTAATGCTGTAGGAAAGCTTGATAGCCATTGCTCATGGCAGCCTTATAGCCAGTGGTTTTAGTTTGTAATTTACCTTGCGGAGGCAGTATTAATATACAGCATTGATCAACAAGGTCATTAAATCAAACCTTGTATACTACAGGTCATATTTAAGTGACTCATACGGAGTGTACTCAGCGTGTGGCTTGCAAGTTCTATAGCACAGATTAGATTCTAAGAAAAGCATGCCATTTTGTAAGCCTCTATCATTTGTAAGCCTTTGTATTAACTGATGACCATAGAAGCAGTCAAGAAGGCTACTTTAGCTTATTATTCTCTAATTCTGACAGTGCTTTTGTCATATAGCTATAAAAAATTGCTATAAAATAAAGATTAGATTTGTTATAATTATTGAAATGTGTTCCTTCCGTTTCTTTAACAAAAGTAATGTATAGTCATTAAATTGTCATAGTTCTTTAACCGTAGGTATTGAATCGAATCTTAAGGGGTGATTGTGGGATACATAGCACTTTTGTAATTTGTATTACATATTATCCATGTGCTTATTTGACCCCCTCCCCCCTTCTTCGATTCAAAGTGGCTCCGACGGGACTAAAGAATTTAAAGAAACGGAAGTACTCTGTACCTTGGCAGATAATGGTTAATGCCATGTTATAGGCTATACCTACGACATAATTACTTGGGCAATCTTTTATAGAATAATAAGCGTTAAGGCACATAAATTAATATGTATTTATTTAGAAAATACGTGTAGTATGAGACTGCACACGTTCTTTTGTAAACCAATTTATATGCCTTGTCTGTGCTATAAAATAAAACAATTAAAAATTTATTTCAATAGAGTTAAGTAAGGGTAATTCTTAATCAATTATTTTAAAACATGTACTAAGCATGTACTTAGTTAATAATACACCAACGGTAACACCGTTAAAACAAGAAAAAATGATAATAAGTAATATAACTTACTGATTCGCCGACACGACTTGTAGAAAATATTTCTTATGGAAACAATAGAGTCTCCATTCGGTCGTCTTGCAGACGACTAGAATCAGCGGAAAATTTTGACGCCAATGAACTAAACCCAACGACACCGGTGTTATATACACTCGGTTGGTGGGGGAACCTGGTGGGAGACAAACAGGAAAGAGATAGGAACATACAGTAAGGGTAAAGGAGTGAAAGAGACAAAAGAGGAAGCGGAAAACGATGATGCTATTCTCGATCTAGTAAGCTTCAAATAACGGTCAAGTGTTTAATAATAATATTTTTAAATAAACAGGAAAACATATACTTACAATTTACATAGCTTATAAATACATATGATACAAATTATTATGCTATGTCTTCATTTAAAAGAATAATAATACTACTTTAACAATCAATACAGTTTAACATATTTCTATTTGCCTTTACTATCAAAAATACCTAAATGAATCATTAAAATACCCTCAAGGATGAATGTTAAACTACCTAGGTTAAACATACCAAAGATAAGATAACATAACAAATAAATTATTACACAATAAACCCACAGTTCACCACATGTTACCTACATAGTATGGAACAAAGTTATAGAAGTATACTTAATAATAATAGTTTACAATAAAAAATATTCAAATAGAAAGACGAACACAAATCACAGAAGAAGATTAAATATTAATAAGTATTCTAAGACAATATTTAATACCTTCTAAATTCACACTATACTGTTAGGTTTTTCAAACTATTATGTCCAGAATCATAATTCCTTTTTTAAGCTGTCATGAAGAATTGGCTTATAATACCAAGGCCATTCAAATAGATAACAATCTCCTATTCATCTGATCACAACTAGATAAATGCAGGGGAAACTCAAAACTATCCAGCTCATGTGACTTGTTAAGATGGGCTCTGCAATCTTATACACAGTGGTCTGTATTCACACAGTTATAATCTCATGACCAGAATATATGACACATATAATGTAGTGTAAATTGCTTATATTATAGTGCATGAAAAAAAGGTTATAGATTTGACAACCCGCCTCAACAAATATTAGTAAAATATTAGGCAAATATTTGTGCTCAAAGAACATAGTACAGAGTTTTTAAATATAGTTCATTTCACGTCAGTTAAGAATATAAATAACGTGGAAATGGTTTTATTTGCCTCATAGTTATCCGCAATATGGTTCCTATAGGAAAAATATTCACTCCTTTTACCTATGAATAATAAAAAAATATGAATTAAACTCACCATCATAGAAAGCTTTCCTCACGGAGCTGGTTCTGTCGTTAAAGCCTCGCACACTTTCATAATTCCCTATACCACCTTCACTTGCAAATTGCATATTTACTAAAATAGATTTCTTAGTACTTAACCTATCCTTGAACCTATTATAGACATCGATGTTAATTTGCGTGCGATTTTATATTAGAGTCCAAATGTTAAGAGAAAGTATCAAATATCACCACGTTTCTTGAAATATTCGAGAAGTAAATATGTAAATTATAAAATGTGTTTAGAAGTATTGTATGATCACTGATGACATTGACAGGACAAGTTACCGCATTTTGTAGTGAGGTGCCGTACGCGACAAACACCACTTTTATCGATTGAGAATTATTATTTCATATTTTGTGAAGAAATAAAATTTATGTGTTATTTGTTCGAGACATGCACCTCGTTGCATTGCATACAATTATTATGATATAACGTATTCAAACAATGGCTTAAATAGAATGGTATATAAACTTATACGTTTATATCGTCGTACAATAGGCGTGACGACAGTATCAAATATCAAATATTTTATGATGTTAGAGGGAAATACATATTAGAAGGGTTTAACATGATGTTTTAGTTTTAATCCAGAATTGGAGATTCACAAGATTTTCAATAAAATAAAAGTGCAAAATATAACAATCGGCCATTTTGACAAAAAACCCTAGTCACGACGCATGACGCCACGCCTATGTAAACCTTCCGTAAACATTACCAATTTCTTAAGAAATGTGGAGTGTGAACTTTACTGGAACCACTTATAGACTTTAGAATTTATTTTTATCAAACGAAATATCTTTTGTTTCGTTAACTTTCTTCGCTCCGCATAGATACAATGACATGTTTACCTAGTGCTGACGTTATAACGGATGCCATGACACCTACTAGCTTTTTCTGTGCACTACTGAAAGATTATTAGAAAAATGGCTTAAAACTGTATTAAACCTTTGTTAATTCTTGAAATATAGATTATTTCGTATATAATAAAAGTGTATTCATATTATAGAATATGATTTAAAAATAATTCGTCATGCCTATTGCATTATATTATTTTTCAGTAATTCTTATGGGAATATTATTTTTAAATGACTTATAAAAACCATGAATATGAATATGCATAAACGAATTACCAGTTTAGAAACAAAGGTGCAATCTAATTCGGTTGCTTTTACTAACTAGGGTACACCGTCACAAATTTATCTACGCTATCCTGAATTAACGTGAAAATGATTTTGCCCAACTGTAAACAAAAAAATGAAATTACATGTTCGATAGTTTCTTGTGTCCGTACAACACTTTATCGTGAAACAAACGTCAATATTGCGTCATTTAGATGCGTTCAAATTAAATCTTCTATAGAATTCATTAATATCTTATATATTTTATTCAATTTATAATATATTAGTAAATTAAATCAATTTGGTATACTCATTTAATTTACTAATATATTTTATTATCTTTAAGATATTAATATTGCACTGCCTTGAATTAGTTATAATAATTCAGTCCACTCTGATTTAATTCACAACCCATGCATACTGTCGTTCAACCAATGATGCGAATAAAGGAAGGTACTATAAACCCTATTATTCTTAATTATAAAGGGAGAATATTTTATTTACTGCATACTTAGAGTAATTACATCTAAGACTGCATAGTATCCATTTGACAGCTTCTGTTACGCAGTTGCTTAGACACCTTAAGTGAAACGATTGGTCGTGGATTCGGTCCCCGCCCGTAGCAAATGTTTATGTGATCTAGGTAAATAAATAAATAAATAACACCCAACAGTCACATACATAGTCCTGACCCCACACTAAGATCGAGTCTTGTGTCGTGGGTATCAGAAACTACGAGAGACTTTTCGGTCTCACAAACACCCAGACCCGGAAGAAATATTTGTGGGCCGCACAAACATTTCTCTCGGTGCGGGGATCGAACCCGCGGCCTCTCGTTTCACAGGCGGCGTCTAACCAACTGCGCCACGGAGGCTGTCAATGGTATAAATATTTATTCGGGTCTGGATGCTCATGACACAGAAAAATATCTCGTAGTTTAAAATATCCACGACCCAAGACTAGATTTTAATGATACAGAACATTAAAAAGTAATAAAAAGTATAATATGCCGCAATAATATCCATGTTTATCAGCAAAATAAAACAGGGAGACAAACGAATAATATTTAAGTTTACTTTTATAATAATTTAACTTTATTTTATTCATGGCATTGTTTAAATTCATTTAAACATATTTAATGTCTCTATGATATAAGGAAATAAATATTGATAGTTATGTCGTCCCCATGTGTAGTCCATGTGGTTAAACTTTTCACGTTCCATAATTTTAAATTGTACTACATTCGGCAAGGTTTTCCGTAACCTTATAGCGTCTTCCATTGGAGATAATCGATCATTCCACGCGGCATACAAAGCTACATTCAT
Organism: Hyles lineata; assembly: GCA_030180105.1. NCBI lineage: Eukaryota > Metazoa > Arthropoda > Insecta > Lepidoptera > Sphingidae > Hyles > Hyles lineata. Next base: position 1,172,933 of record JARJEE010000030.1, read on the forward strand.
AGTCACTTTACTCATGTTATACACGGGAGGAGATTTTGAATTATATACTTCTAAGTTTCTGTTTTCGTAGTCATAGTAGATAAAGTCTCCGTAGGTTGCAATTTGCAGCAAATGCTTCAGATTTTTCCTCGAAGTACTTGTTGGAAAATGTCGGATAACTACTTGGAACATTTCATCTTCGAATTCATCCACGTCGAAGCCAGCTGCAGAGAAGAACACAGCCCCACAAAGTAAATAACCGACTTTATGTGCTGTGCATAATTTTTCTATTTCTAATCTATAAATTGAATTGTCACCAAACATTTCTTCTTGCTGCAATGCTATCAGAACTTTGTCTAAAATCGGTCCAAATTGTATTAATGTACTCAATGGTGGTTTATAATGATTTAAATAACAAATAGGACCTAAAGCAAGCATTATTTTAATTTTATCATTATACTCCGGTTTTGTTGCACCTAAAACATAATAAATTGAATTCCCTTGGGAATGGCCGATGGCGCTTAATTTTGGCACACCATTTTTGTTAAGTATAAAGTCTATTAAGGCGGGCAGATCATAAAAACCCATTTCGTGGAAGCTGTAGTCCCAGAATTTGCTATCCAGGTCTGGATTCAAAGTCACATGACGCCGGGAGTATTTCACACCTCTCACACAAGTAACCCAAACATCATAACCATGTTCTTTAAGGTAGACAATAAGCGAATTATGACCCCTAAGTATGAAAGAATCAGCGGAGTCGAGGATTCCATGCGTCAGTAAAACAGGGTCTGATCTATTCCCTGGTATATTGAACAGCTTCAGTATATACCCGTCTTCTGTGATGACATCATATTCCAGCACCGTTTGTCCATATTTGGTCGCTAGTTGCGTGAAATTAAGTCGTCCATCTTCAGGAATTCCGTCCAAAGCCAAAGCTTGGAATTTCAGTAATTGTGCGTTAAAGAAAATATATAATGAACCAATTAATACACTTTTAATCTCCATATTTACAGTATATTTATTCACATTTCAAAATTTTGAGCACATTATTTAAGAGCTTCTCGCGGATAACTACATCAATAATAATAATTGATGGAAGTTTTATCAGGCTCTACCAATAGAGCCTTGAATAAGCAGCCCAGTTCAACATAAAAATACAAAACTGGTTTAATAATTAAATCAATTATGATTCGCGAGATGTGGATCTATAAATCAAATAAAACAGAGGCGCAGAGACTTGCATATCAACAACGATACCTACATATGTGATGTAAATACAGGGTTACAGGTTAAGTCGACCTAGATCCTTTAAGAGGTTATAGTTTCCATCATTTCTGACTGATTTGACTATGAGACCCTGGACCCTTAACTTAGCCGTTTCCACGAAATTTGACTATGAAGTTTTTTCTTTAAAATATCGTTTTTTTGTCTATTGGTCCATTTTTTTCTGTTTTCTTGCCTTAAATTTATTTGTATTTGCAATTTTTGTGTAGTGTATAAGTTACTTTATTTTATTCAACACTAAAATTACACTTTACTGAACCGGCTGGGTCGTGGGAGACTATTGAAGTTGTAACTTAAAATAAATTCGTTAAAAATATTTTTTTCTTTCCTAAATATTTCAAAAAAATCTATGACAGATATTCTGCAGATATGTTTAATAATATCTACGTTTAATTGGCTATCCAGCGAGGTATAACATGCTAGGGTATAGTGAGCAATCTTTTTAAAAATACTGATCAAAGGCTCCCAGGTAGTAGCAAAAAATAACAGTACGTAAGTATACATTTTTTTACTTGGGTCAAAAAACACAATTATAGGTACAAAATAATGTTTATTACTATTTTTGCAGAAATTAAATGATTACAGTTCATGTTCCACATATCCACCTCTGTTTCGCACACATATTCTCATTCTGTGTCTTAATCCACTTTTTACACCAGTTGTAAAACCGCTTCGTATGACATTTGCCGCATCAATAATTTTCTGTTTCAAAGTGTCTACAGATGTGATTGGAGTAGTCTCGTTGTAAACTAAACTCTTTATGTGTCCCCACACATAAAAATCCATGGGGGTCAAGTCTGGACTTCTAGCTGGCCACGGTATGGGTCAGAGAAACAAGTATCCGCGACACTGGTTGAAGCGTGACTGATTGCAAGTCAGGCAATTACCTTGCAATCTTCTTGGCATTATACTCGTAAAGCGCGGACAACGCGTCTATGCTTAATAAACATCTTAGATCTACGGACGGATCGCGTAAGCAGACTAAATACAATAACAACAAATTGTCCAGGATTTTTTTCTCGCTCACACTATTATTATGATATCTCGCTCGCACGCACCTCAACAACTTGAAGAACAATAGACGCAGGGGGTAACTTAACGAATTAATGTTGTCTTTACTACTCGGGAGTCTTTGATCAGTATTTTTAAAAAGATTGCTCACTATACCCTAGCATATTATACCTCGCTGGATAGCCAATTAAACGTAGATATTATTAAACATATCTGCAGAATATCTGTCATAGATTTTTTTGAAATATTTAGGAAAGAAAAAAATATTTTTAACGAATTTATTTTAAGTTACAACTTCAATAGTCTCCCACGACCCAGCCGGTTCAGTAAAGTGTAATTTTAGTGTTGAATAAAATAAAGTAACTTATACACTACACAAAAATTGCAAATACAAATAAAGGAGATGGTCCAGAAATGTATGGGCCTTGGGCTAGTTGCGCCAGTATGGTGTACAGAACATCAAATATAGTTCGTGAAATTGGCATTCGATTTCCGTATGAAATACTATTTTACGTTGCTTATTAACTTGATACAAAAATAAATACTAAGCCAAGAACAGCAACACTACAAGTAATATGGCGACAATATGGCGGACCTACTGAAATGCGCATGTTTGACAACCGATGTCAAAACTTGGCACAATACGTCCATGGCACAATATGATTATCATATAAAAAGTCGTAATTCGTTTTCCTTTAAATTAATAGACTTTGTTAATCCCAAATGTTTTTACTGCAATGGAACTATTATCATACTTTATTGGTCATGTAATATAATATAACATATTGTTTATACAATGAATGGCAACAAGTCTGCAAGATTCTCGAACATCATTATATGCGAACTATTTGTAGGTTTTTACGGGTTACAAAGTACAATTATATCTATTTATAAGTGCGATTTTGTTCAAATACCGGCTACACAACTTATCTGAATAATCCAGAATAAAAATCTGATGGGATACAGCACGGCACAGACTTTAATCACTTGTTGCGACTGCTAGCATGTTAATAAACAATCATATTATTATGTACTTAATAAGTTCTTAATTGTGAATAAATGATATGAAATGAGTACGCTAAAAAAATGGATTCGAATTTTATTGCAGCCAAGTTTTTTCTATAACTTAATATATCTAATATAAGAACTTACTAGCAAATATTTCTGTTCAAGCTAACGTTGTAAGCATTATATTCCATCTACCCACTCATCAATGAAGTAGATACCAAAGACTTCTGCATACTTAAAAATTGAAAATAATATGCTAAGATATAAGAGATATTATTTTTCAAATAATGTACATGACATTTCTAACTGGCAATTATATTGAGCACATACAAGGAAAAGTATGAATACATTGATGAAAGAAAACTAAAACAATACTTGAGGAACATAAAATAAGACCAGATCTTGCTTTATAATATTTTATTCATATTCTTCCAATAAATCATCTCCAATCAAAACAACATCCAGGAACAATGCCGGTGCTCCTATATTGTTCTGATGCCGAGCCCAACTTAAATACCACAGTATGGTCATGGTATGAGCATGGCTACCCACTGGCCGTTGTCCAGCTAAATTCCTTTTACCATTATGGTAGCCAGGAACCAAACATGAAGTTATACAGATACTTGCTTGTTATGATAACTAAAAATAAAAAAGATTCAATATGAGTAGGAGAATTAAGATAAATATAATGTTAATTATGCCATATGAATCATCATTATATTATTTAGAAGAATGGCAAGTATGGTAGCAAAGTCTACACAAAAAATTACGTTAAATCCATTCTGCGTCTTGCCTCACAGGGCCACTTCTAGGTAAACTACGTGTGGGCCTTTCATCAATAGTTGTGGTACATATTACACATACAGGGTGTTGAGACCGTTGCATGTCTGTGGCACACTACACATCCACCTTGTGATATCTGAATAAAAGTCACAATAAACAAATCACCACAGTTATGAATAGTATTAGTACAGGCATAGATATTTATAGTATGTTTAAGCGGAATCATTACACAGTTGCATACAACTTAGTCACTTCATTATTTTGTTGCTTATGGATATTATTACCTCTCTTGAACTTATCCTATTTAAGATTTCATTTTGTTTAGGTTTTTCAGATGTGGTATGTGACCGCCTTGGGCTAAGAGACCAATTGCAATGCACACATAGATGTATATCATTGTTAGAAGACAGTGAGATCCCTTGCTGTTGCAATCTCTTCCATGTATACATCCAATAAGCATGACATAACCAAGATTCTTCGGGTATCTAGAGTGAATTCGCAGAAAATATAATTCAATTAACAATTTAAACAACAATATAATAAACATCACTTCTTACATATTCATGTACTTGTATACTTGTCTTGTGTACACAATGCAATTTGGCTCTAACAAGATTACTTCAATTATACTTCTTACTTTGTAATAACTGTAATTAATTAGCATAAGACATACATTTCCTTAGTTTATGAAGAAAAAAGAAAATAGAATATTTACCACTTGTGTTGTTAATTAATTCAGCTGTAAAACATCTTTCAACACTTAGTGTTCTTTGGCACTTAATGCAATTGAAAGTGTTGCAAAGGTTTGGGGGCTCACATTCTTCATGTACATGAGCTTCGCTGGTACCAATAACGGCTTGCATAAAAAATGCAGAATACAGTGTACATATAGCCCCATTTATATCTACCTGAAATAATAATATATTATTATTTATGAAGTTAAGATAAAAGGTGTATTAGAAATTGTCTAGTTACCAATCATACCCAAGCCACAGCTAAATTCCAAGTGAACTCAATAAAACAGAGTAAAATAAGTTCCTACAGAATTATTACCAAGAAAGTATACTAATACTACTACTTAATAATATGATAAGAGAATTATAGAAATGTAACATTTCACCTGGTTACTAAGATTCTTTTCAATGATAGAAACCATTTCATTTCAACAATTGCAGAAGTGCAATTCAAGCAAAGCGTCATTGATTATGATTTACTGAAAAGCAGAATTGAACTTGAAATATGAACATTGAAAAAGCATAAAAATATGTATATCTAGCATTTTAAATAATGTACATGTTTACTTACCAAAATACGAACTAATAATTATTGTGTTTAAAGGTCAGGAAATATCACATGAGAGAATCACAATCCATAAAACGAAGCCAGGTCAATATAACTGTGGGGTCTAAAAGAAGGTAGCAGAAATATTTAAGTGAACACCGTATACATTTCCGAAGAATCAAGAAATTCGGATTTTAATAATGTTTATCAATTGCTGTCATCATGTCATGTCAAACATTTTCGTTCTTAAACTGAAATAATGAAATAGAAATAAAATAATAATAGTGACGTCTTTAACAACTTATATCATCTTTCAAAAAACTTAAGAACTATCGTATCAAAAGTTAAATATATAGACAATAATTTAAATTAGTAAAGGGTTTTTAATCCTAACATATTAAGTTAAAGATAATGGGTTTGTGCATTTTTGAACGAAATGACAATTAGGCATCATGGCCGACAGAGTATCGAAGAAAATAATGCTCCCGTACCTAAAACAATCGTATTTTGTATAAAGCCCCCCGTGGACTAAACATTCTAAATGTATTTTTTTTTTGATACCACTATTTTTTTCTGATTTTTAACTGTATGAACACAATACGGCCCACCGGGGAACATCTCCTTTAAGGCAAGAAAACAGAAAAAAATGGACCAATAGACAAAAAAATGATATTTTAAAGAAAAAACTTCATAGTCAAATTTCGTGGAAACGGCTAAGTTAAGGGTCCAGGGTCTCATAGTCAAATCAGTCAGAAATGATGGAAACTATAACCTCTTAAAGGATCTAGGTCGACTTAACCTGTAACCCTGTATGTGACTAATTGCAGTTCTGTCAGATTTTATTCGGTCTTTTTTTTAGTTGATACGTACAAATTATACCTCTTATTCAATTTTTTAAAGACATTTTTAACGCCCTTGATCTACACAGTAAATTCTATCAACCTTATTCATAATCAGTTTGTAAACCTATTTTAGTTATAGAATGTTTTATCCCTTTCGAACGACTTTTGAATTCAGTTTAAGTGTAGAAGACAAAAAATTCGATAACTAAAATAGGTTTATCTTACGAGTATTTATAATTTAGAAGGAGTGCTGTCATACATTTGCGTCTTCAAAAACGTGGATATTTTCTTGTTCATAATGTTGGTAGCGCTTCTATAATAGTGAAAATTGAACTGACTATTTAACATCATCATCATCATCATCATATCAGCCACAGGAAGTCCACTGCTGAACATAGGCCTCCCCCAATGATCTCCACAATGACCTGTTGGAAGCGGCCTGCATCCAGCGACTTCCTGCGAACTTAGTCAGATCGTCCGTCCACCTTGTAGGCGGGCGTCCGACACTTCGCTTGCCTGTACGTGGCCTCCACTTGAGAACCTTTCGGCCCCAACGGACATCGGTCACGGCCATGGACTATTTAACAACAAATTGTTATAGATTCCTTTTATAACCGATAGTATATTGAGCTTTTATCGATTTAAAACGATTTTGAGTGGTATTAAATAATTCTAAACAATATTTTTATTTTTCTTTCGTGCATGTTGGACATCGTGTCAAATGTCAACCCATAGGAGAGCAAAAAAAGGTGGCTCGGCGCGGCAAAGCCATTTTTATCTACGTTTTTGAAGTACTAGCTCTCCCTCTATAATATCTGGGGGCGCGGCCGAGCCCCCTCCAAGTCGAGCTATAGGCCGTAACATCCTTTTCTCGAAGCAATTCAGACCATTTTCAACCCCCTATAACTTCGTTGTGGCTAAAGCATGAAGCCTGAATTTTCAGTTACTAAGCAGGCATTGTGTAAACACGGTATATTTAAAATTTCATTCAATTTGAACCAGTAGTTCAAGAATTGTAACTAGTCAAACTTTCTTAATTTTGTCACTCACTGACTGACCGATCATCAAAAGTCTATGGCACTTCTAGCAGACATAGAACCTTCAAATTTAGAATACCATTAGTGTTTAGTGTCTAAAGTAAGGGAAAATTCAAACATTTCATAATTTGTGTCTAGTTTTCTAGACAGACTAACTGCGTGAATAACTTTGTAATCCCATATAAATGTATAGGATTACAAAGTTACATTTGCAGTTAATGAATTATTGTACCCGTATATAATGGAATCATAGTTGTAGATAGGTATCAGGCATAACAGAAGGGGGTATAGAGAGGAAAAGGGTGTATTCAGCCCATGAAATTGTACAACATACCTCTAAAAAAACTTGCAAATAAATAGTAGACTAAATAGCTCGAAAATATCAATTACCATGAAAGAAAGAACATTAATAATCAAATCCGCTATATTTGTGATAAATTGATATCTACAAAAATAAGAAAAAGCCATAAGGCAGAGGCTTTAAGAAAAATCGTTAGTGATATGGCGCAGTTGGTTAGACGCTGCCTGTGAAACGAGAGGCCGCGGGTTCGATCCCCGCACCGAGAGAAATGTTTGTGCGGACCACAAATATTTCTCCCGGGTCTGGGTGTTTGTAAGACCGAAAAGTCTCTCTTAGTCTGATACCCACGACACAAGACTCGATCTTAGTGTGGGGTCAGGACTATGTATGTGACTGTTGGGTGTTATTTATTTATTTATTTATTTATTATATTCTAGAAATAAAAAGTACCGAAAAGGAAAAAAGTAGAACTCTACAAAAAGACGTGAGATCCCATCAAAAACATCCTGTAAAAAAATCCAAGTCTCACAGCTCAGGTTTTCTACTGCAAAAAGTTGTGAGATCCATATATGTAGTACCAAGTCGATTGATTTATTTAGTCCTTGCTTAAGGTTACTTCTGTATAAAGTTATTACGTAAGTTATTACCATATCAATATTAACAATTCTTTACGTTTTAAATAAATAGATCGACTTGGCCAGCAGCATTATGTATAAGTTGTACGATACATTATGTTTTCATGCGATGGCTAAGTTGATCCATTTATTTAAAACGTAAAGAATTGTTAATATTGATATGGTAATAACTTACGTAATAACTTTATACAGAAGTAACCTTAAGCAAGGACTAAATAAATCAATCGACTTGGTACTACATATATGGATCTCACAACTTTTTGCAGTAGAAAACCTGAGCTGTGAGACTTGGATTTGTTTTACAGGATGTTTTTGATGGGATAAATACTTACTCTAAGAGGATTATAAAATATCTATGAATACGACCATGACACTTCGGTCTATACAACAGTCATTATTAATTAGCATGTTAATTAGTCAATTTCATTCATGCTGTACATATAATTATTTATGTATGTATGTTCTTATTCAATAGGTATATAAAAAAAAAACATTACGATAAACTTTAATAAAAATGTATGAAAGATGTTTACTGGTGGTAGATCTCTCATAATATGTGAGGGGCCATATGGGTAGGTACCACCGCAATGTCTATTTCTCCCGTCAAACAGCAGTGTAAATGCACTGTTGTGTTTCGGATTAGAGGACATTGTAGCCAGAGTAACTACTGGACATATTGAGACTTAACACTTTATGTCTCAGGATAGCGAGCGCAGTGGAATGCCAAGCATTGCTTTGTAATTCAAGGTGTTGTTTGGATTTGCTATTGTTTCGCAAATTTTTCGGTCGCATCGCCTACTATCAAGCGAACGGCATGCTCGTCTCGCTATTCATTGCAATAAAAAAATGTAATAGCTGCGTTAAAATCTGAGTAAATATAGGATTTTATAAATAACTAGTGATTCGAAATTCTGCTAAAAAAATAGATAAGAATCAATTTGGGTATTTTTAGTGCATAGATCATAACTATGTTCAGTAATTACGGATCATCCCAAGGTTCCATACAGGTCGCAGAAAAGGTCAGCAGGTACATAAGTCGTGAGGCCAAGCAAACTGGTTTAAAATCAATTGCAATCAGTAATTATGTTATCGGTGTTATCCCAAAACAGCTTCAAGAGTTCGTTAAAATCGTAATCACCAAAATTAACTTATAGATAATTACAAAAAACAGTTAAAAATTAAATTGATACAGGATTGTTCGAAAGTTTCTGCAAATAGATGTGAGTCAATGAATATCTAGAATTTGTTCATGACCCATACCTGGTATAAGCCTGTATGTTTCATTCTTTGCCAGTAGCCAAACCATAGAGATCGATTAATCGAAACCGAACTTTAGAAATGATAGCTATAATAATTATACATCCAACAATTACATACATAATCTTGACCCCGCATTAAGATTAATTAAATCTTAGTGTCTAGTCGTGGGTATGAAAAACAACCAGAGAGTTCGGTCTCACAAAGACCCAGAGATGAGACAAACACTTGTGTGCAGTGTGCCTCACTAACATTTGTCTCGGCATATAGATCGAACCCAAGGGCTCTTGCTTCACTGCGGGCGTTTAACCAAATAAGAGACTACTTTTTAATTATGGTGTTACATAAAAATCTATAAAATGTCACAAATATTGCACGCTATTAAAAGCGCGCGCATCTTTTCTTCATTTAAGTAATATTTAGTACTCTTTGATGTAGATTTAATTTTTAATTATTATTCTGAATCCTGTATTAGCCCATATACATCCCACTGCGAGACACGAGCCTCCTTTACAATCGAGAGTACGCTTGAGAGGGCTTAGGCCATATACATATTGCCATGTATGGTAATTTACAATGGGTAATGTAACCTTAGATATCCATTCTGTAATTACCATTTTTAAAACAAAATATTTATTTAAAAATAAATTAAACCAGTTATGTTTGCAAACTAATTTATTTTTTATACATTTGTATTGAACATCTTTGCAATAATCAGACTTCATATTATTCTTTTAAATTACTACAATAATTGATAATTAATCTACTATTGTGACGCAGTTTTCCAAACTTAAGTTTAAGAGCCTTTTTTCTCAAAGGAGATTTCGGATGATTCTCTCCTCCCACGAGCTCTGAGGAGACGAAGAAGAATACTTCGGTGTTCAATTTACTGGCCGTCGAAATGCACACAACTTGAAGTAACACACCATATGGGAACCTGTTGGAAATCATGATGATTAGATACTATCCCAGCCAAGGGCGGATCCAGCTTCCATGCCATGGGGGGTCATATATTTCTTGTCAGAACACTGGGTACAATTTCAACACTCGAATTCGTAATAATGATTTTTTAAAGTTTGTTACAGCCGTGATTTGTTGACACACACTTTTACTTTATTTACCGACATTTATCTGTACTTGTAAATTTTATCAACATGGTAATAAATAAAGTGTCAATCTGGAGCTAACCCAGGAGGGGGGTTCATGAACCCCATGACTTCTCCCCTGGATCCGCCGTTGATCCCAGCATTTTTGTTCAGGAAGCCTGGTATGTCGCAAAACGAAGGATCACGGATTTGAATCCGCGCTTGTGTGTTTATGTAATCCATACAGGATATATTAAGACTATGACCGACAACGAAGGTAGTTTTAGAGACTAGAAACACAAGGCAACTAAAAATTAGGCAACAAAAAACGGCACAATTTTTTTGTTATTTTTTATCTATCGTTTTGTTTGGGTGGTGTACATTATTATTTCAGGGAAAAAAATATCAAAGGCATTTATCACGCAAATACGAAGATATGAAAAAAAAAAATACAAAAACATCGTCGCTCTTTTTGCAAATTTTGTAGATGCGGTGTGTCTAAAGTCACTAAAACAGCCACCTGGATTCGTTTTCATTTTCAGTCTGGATATACCCTGTATATATTTGTTTATGGGTTGGATTTACAGAGAAAGAAAGCAACTTCACACTTCTTGCGGCCCACAAATATTACTTTCGGGTCTGGGTGTTTGTGAGTCCAATAATTCTAAAGCCTAGGACTAAAGTTAATCTCTCGGTCGTCCGAGTTTAAAGCCCATAGGTTTTAAAGTGACAAAATATGTGAGCTAAGGCAATGACGTTTTAAGGTCTAACTTTTAAGTTGTGACCCCCGTTTCTACGGTGCTGTCTGCTACCAACTAATTGTAAATGATTAACTACGGCTCAATCAAGCTATGTTAGAGTTTATCTTACCCATAAATTTTCCTTTCATGAGTTGCCATTTTCGCGGCACTTTCGTCATCGATCGTAAGACTTTTGGTTGGATATGTTTGCTAGTTCTGTTTTTGTTATTGCGTCTCTTCATAACGGAATTTTCCAGCATGTCGTAACCGAACGTCAAATTAAGCGTTTCTTCGGCAGCCGGGTATTTTTGTCTTAAATAAAAATATGTATATTAAATAACATCATAACATGTATACATCATAATTTAATGACGAAAAAATTAAAATTAGGTCTTGATAAGACTTTTGGAATCCAGTTTCCGGAGTTTATCGTACTGTACAAATAGGCCAAAGAATGAATACCAGATGTCTATATCACATCCATTGAGTTATAATGTACTCGGTACTACGTATAAGTACTTATATGCCAATGATCACATGATCACATCTAGGTATATACACACGTGCACACTTGAGCGCCTACATCTTTTACGTCTATTTTCTATGAATTATTTGAAATAGATTTAGAAGCAATCGGAAATATGACTTAAAAAAATACGAATTATCTTACTTGTTTTTATTATCACTACTTTCATCGCTGTCCTCAGCTTCAAGCGAATTAAAAAGTCTATGCAGCAGTAATTCCTCCAACGGGCCTTCAGATTCAGCTGACTGTGGTCCAAAATCTACCTTATTATCGTCCTAAAAGTTTGAGTATTCCATTAATATATGTAATTATTGAAATTAAAATGAAATTGCCCCTATAGTATGAAAATAGTCGTCATAAAAAATGCTCCGAACATTAGCAGTTTCAATTCATCATCATCATATCAGCTACAGGAAGTCCACTGCTCAACATAGGCCTCCCCCAAGGATCTCCACAATGACCTGTTGGAAGCGGCCTGCATCCAGCGACTTCCTGCAACCTTAGTCAGATCGTCCGTCCACCTTGTAGGCGGGCGTCCTACATTTCGCTTGCCTGTACTTGGCCTCCACTCAAGAACCTTTCGGCCCCAACGGCCATCAGCAGCAGCTCAATTACCAGTCAATTAGCAGTTTCAATTACCAGTTCCTATTAAAAATGAACGATAATGGATATAGGTATCTTAATATTCAAATAACAAAGCGGATTATGTATATTCAAGTCTCAGACAGTTTTTCAGTTCGTAAGTATTTAATATAATCTAGTGAAATTTAGTAGTCTCTACTCACCACATCCAAGTCAACTAAAAGTGATTCATCGTAGATCTCAGCGGTGGCTTGCAACACAAACAAAATAGCGCAAACCACGGCACACTGCAATCTCCCTCGGATATTTGCCATGCTGAAATCCAATTACCAAGATAACTGATCCTGTAGATAAACTGTTAATACCCTTTTGCAAAACACTACAGTAGTTCATATGTATATCTTTTTGTTAAAATTATATAAAAATAAATATTAATAAATAATCAATTCTGCTACAAAAACTGAATTCATAACTATGTATCATAAATTAGTAAAAGGCTGGTAAAAACATGAACCAATTGAATGTTGAGTTTTTAAATTTCAATATTAATAGATAGTTTGAGAAGAATGTTGCTGGACATAATGCTTTTTCATTGCCTCTTGAGCCAGCACTTGGCAGCATATATGATGGTGAGCGGCCCCCGTCGCTCAAGAGGTTTTGCAATGTCATTGGCACTAAAGAAAATCCTATATAGACTACTAGTTTTGTCCGTCTGCATACAAATGCAGACATCCACCTATAGGCACTCTGACAGTCTGAGAAGATTGAAATAAAACTATTATTTACGGATTTTATCGAGGATTTGTTTTTTTTTTTTTCATTTTTGAAATTCTTGACGTTTCTATTGCTTACAGGAAGTTAAAAAATTTAAACATTAAACCAAATCAGCGATAAAATCCGTAAATAATAGTTTTATTTCAGTGTGTAACATTCGCGTAAATGAAAGAAACCATTTGTCTGAGAAGATATTCGCTCCACCTGAAGATTATTAAGATTATTTCCTGAGCAAGTTTAACCTACATTCCATCAGTCGAACCCTGTTTCCAATTTGGAACACGTCTGCTCCAGATTTTATCAGTCCGTTCAAAGGTTTTTAGAGTAACAATAAACTTTGGACACCATTTTTTTGTGAATTTAAGCACTAATCATGTTTTTTTAAACTATAATTTACTCACATTAATCTTACTTCAGCAGAATCAAATTCAATGAATTGACTGATCGTAGTTATGGAATTGAATGTACAAGCAAACAATAATCTATTTGCTACTATTCATAAGAAATATTTTCTGGGACACATATTATTATTGAAGTACGATCTTATCTGATATTGACGCACGAATGCCTACTATTTTTATATTAGCAATAGGAAAAGAAAACATTTTGGTGCGGGCTTGAAATGGCAATACACTTATCTGAGTTCTATTTATGTACCCATAATAAAATATTGCTTCGGGAATAATTCTGTAGAGACAAACTCAGGGCGAAACAATATCATAATATATCTTTTCCAAAAAACAAGAAACTATAGCTTTCGTTCAGTGAAACATAAAAATAATTTGAAAGAGGTAAATTATATTATATCCCTTAATTTGCATATATACAAAAATTCACATCTTCTTCCCAGAAAGGGTAGGCCGAGGTGCTACTAGAACACCCACGTTTTGCCTTGTGTTTCGTCCCACGATGAGATAGAGGGCGACCCTATATCAATATCACTTTGCTTGACCCGGGATTCGAAATTATGACCTCAGCTTTGCAATAATACCTTTTTTAGCAGTCAATTTACATTATGTCGTATTTACTCTTTTAACCTGCTTAAAGTAGTATAGGGGGATTGATAATTAGGAGTTAGGTCTGTTAGCCTCTCAAATCAAATTGTTAATTTAATTTACTGTATTTTTATTTTTTTGGGCCGTTTTGTGGCCGCACTGAGCCGATTCGGTATCGTAAATGGACTTGTTATGCTGTCGGCCCCATTATTTTTATTAGAGATATTTCTATTTCCTGTAATTATTTTATTAAAGAGCCTTTTAGTCTTATTAAGTCGCAGACTGTACATCCGTATTCTGTTATGTGTTATTCAATGTTATCCAATTTTGTAGGATCATAATAATTAATTGCTTCATGTGTAAGATAATTCATTCATAAACTTCACCTTATGTTGATCCGTTTTTGTTTAATTGTACTCATATTGTTGTTGTTAACAAACTCCGTGCAAGCTTTACTGTCATGTTATTGGAGATGCACGCGGAAGGATATGTACTTCAATATAAACATAATATAGTGCGCTACCATCAAGTGCCTTAGTTATAATATAGATATTGGAAACTTTATTGGTTTAAGTTTAGCTACTCGTACATTATTTCTCTTTATTTTGTTTTTATACTTTGTACTGTTTGTTTCCTTTACTTGAATAGAATAGAATAGAATAGAGTAATGTGTAATATTCATTGGAGATACTAATAAACATCTTAAAATAAAGTAAAGAAGTGGAAGAATGTTTTAAATCACAACTAAATATTAATATTTATGAAGGTACCTTCCTATCTGCCGAAATAAATTAAAATTTACATAAATATACCAAGATAAGGTACTAATATACCAACCTGAACTTTCACGTGTAAGCTTCACAATAGTTCCTAGTTGCTATGACTGACGCTCCGCGACAACCGTCGTTTCAGACTGATTTGCAACCCTCTCGCCCTCCCTTATATACCCATCACCCTACGTGATAAACAACCACAACATAGACCTTCTGGAAGAGTCCCGATTGTTGCATCAATCGCAAATATTGGATGTAAGATCAATTATTGTTAATTATAGAATTCTGTATGGTAACTTATATTTTTGTTTGGAGTAGATCTATGATTTGACGTATCATATAAGCAAACGTAATATAATAGCTTGCAGTGACTTTTCATTGTGGTACAAAGTAAAAGCGTAACATTCGGTGCTATTCAGTACAGTAGGCAAAATTAGTAATTAACTTATTTTGCACTCATTATCATAGTTTGCACATTTAGCCACAAAAAGTGCTGCTGGACATTGGACATAGGCTTCGGCCAACGATTTCCTGTGGTCTCTATTAAATTGTCTATTCACTTCATGGATGGACATCCGACGCAATGCTTGCATGTAGTACCTATACGTTTTTGTTTCAAGTAACAAAAAAAAGATTGTTGGACTTCGATATTGTATTTATGTCCATGATATTTCTTCAACGTAATTTGCGTAATACTCTAAATCATTTTTCATACTAAGTATTTTATTGATTTCAGGTAATTGAATTAGAAACTCAAGGACATTTTATTTTAGGACTCATCTTTTATAATGGAGTCAGCAAAGAGAAAAACCGTGTAATCGCAAATTAGAATTTTTAAAATCATAAATGCTTGTTGGCTACGTTTAGGATGCGAACTGTCGCGTTTGTAGTCCCAAGTTCGAATTGAAAGGAACATATTTGTAACGTTTCGGAGTCATATGTACATTCTCAGTTGACCTGTTGACCATTCTCAGTGCAATAAAAATCCTAAACCTACTCACCAAAGATATTTATACAGAATTCTAAAATAATAATTATGAGAATCTGCAATGACTAAAACAAAAAAAAGAACAAAAAATATTTGAAATTTCATTTCAAATTTCAATGTTTTTTTTTTGACTAGAGGGCCTAAGCCTTCTCAATCGTACTGCAAATTAAGAGTCCTGTGCTCAACATAATTATACATATTATGGACTCATATAATATTACAGCGAAGCCATATCAAGAATTTGGCATTGAATAATATAATCATTTTACTGGTGGTAGGTCTCTCATATGTGAGGCCACCTGGGTAGGTACCACCGCAATGTTTATTTCTCCCACCAAATAAATGCAATGTTATGTTTCGCATTGAAGGACATTGTAGCCAGAGTAACTATGTACTACACATATTGAGACTTCACATCTTATGGTGAGCCCAGTGGAATGTTGCTTTGTAATTCAAGGTGTTGTTTGGTTTTACTACTGTTCATGAGCGGTCGTATCGCTTACCATCAGGCGAACGGCACGCTCGTCTCGGCATACAGTGCAACAAAAATAAAATAAAAATGAAATGTTTTTTTGTGTTGCGCAACGTTTTCAAGTTTTATTTATTTTCAATATATGTTGCTATGCTAGTATATGTCAGTAATGCACTCTAACATGTGATAACAATTGATAACATTGGTCCACAAAAGATAACTGCGGTATGAAAGCACCATAATAGTTATGTGGATTACTGTTTAATTAATTAAAGGTCAAACTTAAATCGACGTGCTTCGCGTGGTGTTTGCGAACTGCGCTAATACACATCTAATTAATTTCCAAAATGGGTAAATCGTTAGGTGCTGATGTAATTAAGCTGGCAGTAGCCGATTCCGCGCAAATTAAATTACGTCATTGTTCTTGTTAATCGAGTTGTATTGACATTTTCGTAAACAAATTACTGTTTTCGTGGATTCGAGTGAAACTTCGAGAATTCTCCCACAGTCTAATTTTATATTTCGACAGTTGACTACAGTGCATATCCACAGTACAGGGTATATCCAGACTGCGACTGAAAACGAAGCCCGGTGGTAGTGACTTCAGACACAATGCAACTAAAAAGTTAGCAAAAAAAAAGCAAGCTTTTTAAATAATTTTTATAGTTTTTCCTACAATAATAATATACTACTCCCTATTATTTTTGAAGGCTCTATGGTACTCAATGACTTAAATCATTAAGGTGAAATCATACTTTCGTACGTACGTCTTACACATAGAGCAAAGAAGCGGCCATAGATACTAGAAGCGGCTAACTGGCCAATCAGGACAATGGAACATACAAGGTCACGGGCACACAACAAAAGAATCCATTTTCAGATCGGTCTAAGACGCGTTCCTCTAGTATTTATGGCCGTTTCTTTACTCTATGCGTAAGACGGAATACTATAGTGTGATTTCAGCTTCATTCTAGCAAAATCTATGGATTTACCACCCAAACAACAAGGTATTTAAAACATGACAAAAAAGCTTTTTAGTGAAATGTTTAGTTGCATTGTGCCTGAAGTCACTAAAACTACCACCTGATTTTGTTATCGGTAGCAGTCTTGATATGCCCTGAAGATACTCCAATGTCCACAAACAGGGGTCTCTGTGGGCCATCGACAAAACTTTGCCGGCTTTCTATTTTTATTGGGACGCGAATGTTATCCCGCCATCTAAGCAGGCAAAATAATCTTGCATTCCGTCTTTTTCTCTATTACGAGTACAACTGGTATTGCACTTTATGTTTTCTGTATAGATTTAGCATTACATTTAAAAGGTAATTCAGGAGTCAGGAAGGAATAAAACACGTTATAAACATAATATTACTGTATTAAATACAAATCTGATGGCACCACGACAAGGCACGTCCGAAACACTTCATTATTAACATAACATTATTTACAATCACTCATTACTCACTAATTATTTTCATTGTGCTAAAGTTCCCAACATTTACCCTCAAACACATCAAAAATAAGGACGAGAAATAACAAAATTAAATAACCCAAGTGAAATTGTAAATAAATTAAAATAAAATGAAGAAAAAATGCCAGAGGTAAAATAAACATTTGGGTTTAAAAATGTTGGGAGTCTCAGCGTTTCGTTGTAACAATAACCTAATACTGACCTAAAAATAAATAACTACAGATGTAATAATTAAATCACTGCGTTAACATAATTATTATACAATAAAAAAAACTATAAAAATCACAATCAAAAAATAAATTATACTGTCAATTATAAGTAAATACAACGAGTTACGTTCATTTCGTTCAAAATATATTAATTCATTTTTTCAAGAACTTCTATTCAACTGACCCTTTTGGAAACAACTTAATAATTCGAATTAAAACAAAAAATAACACTAAAATGTTTGTGGGCTTGCTTTAAATCATTATTTCCATAAGGAATAACTTCTAGATTTTAGGGCCCACTATATTATTATTAAGAACTTAGCCTAATATGATAGTTGTTTGAAAATATTTCATAATAAAAATACATTCCACAAGTCATAGTTTACTAGGATTCCGAACGAATTGAACATAAATTATTTTTACATTAATAAATTGAGCATTAAACACGCCCATTGAATAACTTAATTACTTTATTATGATAAAACATTTGTATATTTACAAATAACGTGATGTAAGCAATTATTATTTATCCAATTATTTACGTATTTTTAGACTTTTTGTGTTTAAAAATCTTCGATATATGACATCTTCAGCCTACTAAGAACCAACTGAGCTAAACTCTTTTATCTTTATTATTACACTGAATCACTTCAACCACATTAGTTTATGGATTCTTGCCTAAGCATAAACTAATTTTGTATTAATTACAAACTATCCATAGGTTTTGAAACTGGATAAAAATTGCGATCTAAATGTGAAATACATGTAAGTAATGTCTATTCCTCCTGCGAAACAGCAGTGCATATACACTGTTGTGTTCCGGTTTGAAAGAAATTGTAGCCACAGTATTATACACAATGAGACTTAACATCTTATGTCTCAGGATGGCGAGCACAGTGGAATGCCAAGCATTGCTTTGTAATTTAAGGTGTTGTTTGGTTTTGCTACTATTCATGAGCAAACTAGATTACCAAAAAATCTTACTCTTGATTAAAATTTGTTTCGAGAGTATATTTTAAACCTGTCTTCTCAGTGGTCATTATGTAGACAAATTTTAAAACATAGCTGTCATATAAAATTTTCATAAAAAAGTGAATGGAATACTTATAACACTATTAATTTATTAAAAGCGTTAACAATTAAAACTAACATATCACTCTATAGTAAGGCGTTTCGGTTTACTTTTAATAGCACTTTGTTACAACGTTCGTTAAATAACAGTTATTTAAAACATAAAACGTGTTATAACTAAGCATTAATGTTACTATTTTATATACAACATGTTATAACGGTTTTTAAAAATATTAGTTAAGGTACCAATTAAATTAGGATTTAAGTATCTTCTGTTACTATTTTTCTGCCTACATTTTTTGGCAATAAATATTTTTATTAAGCTTTTATAATAAGTCTTCAATGAAACAGGTATTCAAACTATGACATTTTAGGAATAATATCAAAAAGATTTATCCCACACTAAACAGTTTTTAGAGGTTACGGAAACATTTGAAAATATAACTTTTAGTTTGTTACATATAAAATACGAAATCTATAGCTTATTATTATAATGACTATTGTGCTTCAAATTTGAACTATATTTTTCTATTTGTGAAATATTATCGATAATGTTTTTAATCGATCAACCATTAGTCGATTATATTATTAATCGATTAATCGTTGATACACTTTCAAACCAAAAACAGTACACTACTATTGTTTTTTTATTATTGGAGTTTCAAATTCACAATTATCATGATACTATTAAAAGTATTGGTATACTATAAAAATCAAACATTTTTAATCTTCACGTTAGTTAATACTTTCCTTCATTTATTCATTTATACTGTATTTAAATGACAAATATATAGATTATAGACATTTTAAACTCCTCTCAACCGTACTCGGTTTTAGAGCATTTTCGTGCTCAGCAAAGAGTACAGTACAGACGTTTTAAAATATATTAACACTCGCCTTCCATATTCGGTGAATGTGATTGTGTGTTCTCACGCCCTGGCGGAGGCGGGGTGGTATGTGATGACGTCGTGCGCGTGCGTGAAGGGCGGCGAGGTGGGCGAGGTGGGCGACGCGGCGGGCGACACCGCGGGGCGTAGCTGTAGCGCGCGGGTGCGGCCCCCCAGGATACAGCGGGTAGTGGCGCCGCTCTCTACTTCTACTGTTAGCTCTTGGTTCGTTAACCTGGGAGAAAAATTATTTATCTGTTTCACGTACATTTGACATCGATTTTACATATTTAACGTTTTACAATGATTGACAAATCTTTGTGTTTTTTTTACCGTCCCTTCTAGTATTGAAATCATGATTTCCTTTGGTTTATTCCCAGTAGTTCCACTCACAGTTCCACTAGAATAATTAGTGGAACTACTGGGACTTTTCATTCCCAGTAGTTCCACTTATTATTTTAGTGGAACTACTGGGAATGAAAAGTCCCAGTAGTTCCACTGGAATAATTATAGTGAATTTACACTGTTTCCTTACTTATTATTATTTATTGATTATTTTTGGCGACACATACGCGGACGTCGGCTTGGCTTAAAAGGTAAGTAGAAGTGATACTAGTTCTCCACAAAGTACCCCTAACTTTTATTTTGGCCCCGAATTTGTGATAGAGGTGTACCTATCGCCATATCGGGGATAAATTACACTCACAGGCAATGCGTACCAGAATTTTCCAATCGAATACTCGCACATTATTGCGTTTCTTCGACTTAATAAGCCAGTTCCTTTTGGCCTATATACGTTGCAACTATACCTATGAAGTGTCGCGTCATTTCTTTCTCTTTGTTTACGCTCTCCTCAGCCGCGGGAAGCCCATTGCTGGACACAGGTTTATTCTAAGGATTTTTAATTACTTTTTATTATGCATAAAGCAACTTTCCGCAACCTAATCTAGATCATAATATTTTCCAGGTATTGTTGGCACGTTACCATTATCTACGTAGAGACTTTTAACCAACTTCGGGGAATTAAAATTTAGTAATGTTTGTCACATGTAACTTTGCTCCAGGTGAACAAAACACTAGAATTTTGATATTCCCATCGCAGTAGTCAGCCAGGAGAAATTCATGAAATTGGATGGGAACTTCAACTTTGAGTACATTTTTACAACAAATTTTGCTAACTTGCGCCAATTCATTGCTATGTCTATAAATGGTTGATTTTTTGCTGTCGAATGTTGGGATGGGTTTTTCGGATGCCAAGTCAATACCACGTTTTTTAATTTTGATTATTTGCCTGTTAAATATGAGGGGGGCTGGGTTTTTTCCTATAGCAGCTTTGCTGATGGCCTTATTAAGCTTTCAAAAAAATTAATTATTTAAAAAATCAAATGCAAAAGAAATAGGACGCTCACCCCTGAAATTGTAACGGAACTGTAACACCGTTCGCTTTTTTCTAATTTATAACTAGCACATCGCCAGCGAGAGGAACTATTATCGTAATCCCGATGTTTATAAAATTGTAATCCCTTATAAAAAAGTACAGAACCCCGACCCTGTTTAATAATATTAACGCATTTTGTGTCTAAAATATCCATATTTAATAATGTTAAAAACGTAAATGTATATATGTATGATTATTGGCACGGAAAAGTAATGTATGACGGGTTTTTTATTGTGTCGTGAAATATTTTAATCAAAACGGCATAAACTGTCAGAAACATACGAGAAAAAGTTAGGTCTATTTAAGATCCTCCGCTCTTTCCGAAGTTGGTTAAAAGTCTCTACCTAGATAATGGTTACGTGCCAATAATACCTGGAAAATATTATGATCTAGATTAGGTTGCGGAAAGTTGCTTTATGCATAATAAAAAGTAATTAAAAATCCTTAGAATAAACCTGTGTCCAGCAATGGGCTTCCCGCGGCTGAGGAGAGCGTAAACAAAGAGAAAGAAATGACGCGACACTTCATAGGTATAGTTGCAACGTATATAGGCCAAAAGGAACTGGCTTATTAAGTCGAAGAAACGCAATAATGTGCGAGTATTCGATTGGAAAATTCTGGTACGCATTGCCTGTGAGTGTAATTTATCCCCGATATGGCGATAGGTACACCTCTATCACAAATTCGGGGCCAAAATAAAAGTTAGGGGTACTTTGTGGAGAACTAGTATCACTTCTACCTACCTTTTAAGCGAAGCCGACATCCGCGTATGTGTCACCAAAAATAATCAATAAATAATAATAAGTAAGGAAACAGTGTAAATTCACTATAATTATTCCAGTGGAACTACTGGGACTTTTCATTCCCAGTAGTTCCACTAAAATAATAAGTGGAACTACTGGGAATGAAAAGTCCCAGTAGTTCCACTAATTATTCTAGTGGAACTGTGAGTGGAACTACTGGGAATAAACCTTTCCTTTGCGTATTTTATGTTGATATGCAACTATATATCTTAATCAACTACTTTAAAGTAAGCCAACTAGTGCAGTCAACGCGGAACAACTTCTCCGCTCTGAACTCTTGACTCTTTACGCTACAAAAAAGTTGTGATTTCAGCAGCGCTACACGTAAATTCAGAACGATTCAGTTTTATTGCTTTTTTAAATTTATATTTATAATACATACATGTTGTATCTGTTAGCAAGCACGCCGAGGAGTTCTCCCACGAGGTCCGGCTTGGTGGTGGTGGGGGTCTGCGGCACCACCAAACCCACCACCAGGTCGTTCTTGGCCGAGGGTATGCTGATCACCACCAGCTGCACGTCACTGCTCATCACGCGGACCGCACCAACCTACGATGCAACATGAGTTTTAGTAAATATTCGACTCAATGAAACCTTATTCATAGAGTGTCATTCGTAGACAGAAACCGAATTCAAAAGTCGCTCGAATTGGGATTATGGAAACTAAAATATGTTTTTAAACTGTCTATGAATATGGCAATTAGTAAACATGACCTTGAAATAAGTTTCATAGATTATTCGTAAATATAGTAAAAATATTATCTAAACCGATAAAACATTAAAAGCAAAATTTTAGATGGTGTCATTTAATATGAGCCAAAAACTAATCGACACTGAAAACTATTAACGATTTCTTTTGTTGTATTTTTAATATTTTCAAAATGTACATAGATCCAATGTACGTACCTCAGTGATGGGCGTGGGTTTCTTGAGCGGTTTGAAGGTGTTGGCGTCGAGCTTATAGATGGCGCTGTCGGTGACGAGCAGGCAGCGCTCGGCCAGCTTGTTGTAGCGGTTGAACTTGTGCACGCGGCACGAGAACAACGCCTTGGATACGTGATGGGACTTCTGCAGGCTCGCCAGCTGGGCCTTGTACACTCCTGGGATACGAATAAACTTTGTAAAGCAGCAATGTAAAGCGTACAGTATGTTTGTAGAAAATAATTTGCGTAACATTGCATTGTGAAAAGAATGAGAAATATGGATATTTCTATTTGGACGCGCAAGTTATAGCACTTTACGCACATGTTTCTCATATTATAATTAAACTTAAACACCTAAATATAGACCAGGTCAGTATGTAAAAAAATACTTTTTTTAGTTAATCCTTCTCTTCACATCGTTGTCTTTATTGCTGTGGATTAGTGACCCTTGAACATGGAGTAATTTTCGATCCGACAATGCTGCGCCACCTTTTCTTATTTTTAGCATAGTGGAACGCAACGTGAAATTTGATGCAAAGTCCTAATTAATAGTCCTCTTAAAAATATTTAAAAATTCGACAAAAACATCAACACGGGATTTGATCGATTCTATGGCTATTTTCAACACCTATTAAAACGTAAACAAAGCACCACCAACCTGCCCTCGGATTGTACTCGTCCGTAGCGAGATAGTCTCCGAGCCAGTGTCGGTCAGCGCCCCAGTGGTGGCGGCGGGCCCGCAGCGCGGCGGCGGCGCAGATCTTGAGCTTGAGCTGCGGCCACTGCGCGCGCGGCACGGCGCGCAGCGTGAGCCACGCGCGCCAGCGCCGGTGCGCCGCCTGCAGCAGCGCCACGCGCACGCCGCGGGGGGCGCGCGGCCAGCTCTGCACCGCGCCGCCGTGACGCGCCAGCTCCGACTGCAGCTCCAGGATGTAGCGGCGGTAGCGGTAGCGTCTGGAAATTATAAATGATGATGAAAAATTCGCCGTGATACTGTAAAACGGGATGGAGTAAGTGTAGCTCGTAAAAAATTATACATGCACGCACGCATACGCACGTACGTTCTTTACGTATACGTAATTTATATCCATGAATCATGAAAAAAATCTAAATAGTTTTATAATGTAAAAAAGGCAACCTTCCCTTCATTTTTAATTCTTTCTAATTCTTTTTAATCAGGATTAACGATAACTTAACTTTAATATGAACAATATAATAATGTTTGTAAAAAATATGTGTTTATTATATACTGACTTCCACGCATTGAAGATGACGTAGGCGGCCTTCATCTTCCTGTAGCGCATGCGCGCGAGCGTGCCGCGCCACAGCTTCTGCAGCAGGATGACGATGGAGGGGATGAGCTCCGCGCGCGCCGCCTCCAGGCTGTGCAGGGTCTTGGCGCTCCTGCAACAAGAATACAAATTTGTATAGAGTGTAGGGTTATACTATGGGATGCTTTGAGATCCATGCATCGTTGAAAAATATCTGACTGTTTAACTAAAGGCCAAGGAATCGGGGTACACGCCAAGACAATTTTTTGGTGTCATCCTCAAATACTTGTATGAATTGTGTTATAAGAATAGAAGGTCTCATTTAGTTTGTAGAATTTATTGTGTGGATAGGACTGTGTGTCCTATTGCCTGTATCGGACCTGACCACAAAACTGAATAATTCGAGGTTAGGATTCCACAGCGTTCTATTTATATAATCTTTAAAGGAAATAAAAAGTTAAAAATAGCGATTACAATTATTTCTATTGACAATTAAAAGTTATTGATAGCCACTAATCTGTGCTTTTATTATTAGTATTAAGCCATGGTCTATTTATTATTTTTTTACACTTCATAAAAATGATGTATAGGTGGACTTAATTCCCGAGGCATTCACTACCAGTCGAAAGTAGGTTGATGCAGAGATATGAAGTAAATAATTTTACCTGATAAACAGCTTAGTATGTCCAAACTGCACATCCTCGACCCTCAGATCTCTCAGCAACACCACGACAGCGTCTCTGTCAGCGCCGCCGCGGAAATTGGGCCACGTGTACTGCGACAGCATCTTGTAGCGCTTGAGGAAGCGGTCGTACCGCTGCCGGGAAGCGAACCCGGCGCGACGCACGCGCACGTTCTCCACCAGGCCGAGGTACGCTACTTGGTGACGGACCTGTGGGGCACAAGTTTCAACTTGGCGTTAATTACAGTTTTCTAGAGCATGAATGAATGTAGAAGGGCTCCTTGTATGCATGTATGCATGTATGCATGTATGCATGTATGCATGTATGCATGTATGCATGTATGCATGTATGTATGTATGTATGTATGTATGTATGTGTGTATGTATATACTGACCAGCTGTTCGTCCCACACGCTGGGTGTCTGCAGCGGGTTGGGCTTGACGCAGCGCACGTAGAAGGGCTCCTTGCTCTGCAGCCCCGCCACCAGCGACGACATCGAGTTGCGGAACAGCGTCGCCGCTGAAGGGGGACGCTTCGACGTCTGCGACATACAATATACCACTTGTTTATGTAACACTTCATATGGAAACAATTATCTAACTCTCTCCTTGTTCCTTTTCATCTAACCTCTTCGCTCTTTCTCAATGTGTGCCGATGAATTTAAAGCATTATTTATCGAAAGAATTACCGTCCAACAGACAGCCCATAGTTGGCCTATTTTATTATACTTATAGCCGATAAATATTAAGCGGGAGCCTCTTAAAATGAGCTTCAATAATACTAATCATTAGCAATCATCCACTATCAGTCATATTTTTTGAAGTCGATCGTTCTTAAAATGAATCCATAATTTCCATGCGTACCATAACGTCTTTAAAAATAAACCCTGTACACTATTATTTAAGAAAAGTCTAGGAATTTACCACCCAAATACGACAACAGAAAAAAAAAACAAAAATAAATGCAACATTTTTACTTGCATTGTGTCTGAAGTCACTAAAACTACCACCCTGCTTCATTTTCAGTAGCAGTCTTGATACAGCCTGTACAAATAAAACTATAAATGAAGTATGTATATTACGGTCTGTATGTGCGTGCCGCCCTCGGGCCACATGTCTGCGAGCGCGGCGTTGCTGGAGGAGTGCAGCAGGCGCTTGAGGTCCTGCCACAGCGAGTCCTTGTTCTTGTCCATGAAGCCCGTCGCCGCGTACGTCACCTCGCCCGCGTAGTGACTACGGAACATATTGAACAACTTTAAATATTTTTTTTACATGTGAAAATGATAACGAGAGGTCATTCACCTGATGGTAGGTGGCATGTTGCGTTTCCGTATAAATAAAAGAATAATTTTATTCCCCTTCCCCAAGGATATTGGATACATAATAAGTATAATGCCCAGTAATTTAAAGTTACAACACATTTCAAGCCAGAATCCAAAAGTGCTCTCACACTATTGTTTGGCGGAAATAGACATAAATGAAATGGACAATAAGGATGTTGACTAATTTTTGGAATTGCTTTTATTTTCTATATAAACCCTATATCATTAAGAAAATACGTAAACAATAATAGTTTTCACAAATTTTTTTTATTTTTTTTATTGCTATGAATGGCGAGACGAGCATGCCGTTCGCCTGATGGTAAGCGATACGACCGCTCATAAACAGTAGCAAAACCAAACAACACCTTGAATTACAAAGCAATGCTTGGCATTCCACTGCGCTCGCCATCCTGAGACATAAGATGTTAAGTCTCAATATGTCCAGTAGTTACTCTGGCTACAGTGCCCTTCAATCCGAAACACAACAGTGCGTTTACACTGCTGTTCCCAATGTGATGCAATTACCGCGAAAACGCTCCAACCTGTCACATGACTGTAATTTACGTCGACGATCGGCGACAGAGTCTTGCGGTCTATCGAAATAAACAGAGTTTTTCATGTGCCACCCGAGCACTGACGTCAGCGCGCTCTCATCGCTGTTTGCAGATTTGCAGTCACGTGATAATGGATCATTAATTTATTATGAACAATTAAGTTCTCAAAATATTATATTAGGTTTTAAAATACTGATTTTTAATGTGTTAAAAATAATTTACGCGAATTTATAACATGAGTCAACATCCTTGTTATATGTACACGTTTAAATTTAAATTTAAGCACAAAACCCACTACATTTTCCTTAAAAAGTATATCTGGTATTTAATACATTAAATCGTGGAATACAAAAAAATTATAACTTGTTACTCACGTGATTCTGAAGTCGACGCCGTGTTTGAGCTTCTTGTCGGTGGGACTCAGCTGCCTCGACGTGTAGTGCTTGTGGCCGTTGAGCCGCTTGTCCATCGCCTCCAACAGTTGCTGGTCCGATATCTACACAATCACATCACTCTATTATCAATTCTAATAGACTTAATTATAGGACCGTCAACGGTCACCTTTATTTAAACGAGTTGCCTTTTTTGTCTTATTATTGAATTATGTGGTGTAATAAAGAATTTATAAATAAATAAATAAACCACTTATCAGAGCCACTAGACTAACATCACTTTTCTGTTGACGAGAATGACGGCGGTAAGATCAAATGTATTGAAATGACAGAAGTCACGTGACTGCTAAATGTCATATCCATACATTTGATCCTTCCGCAGGCGTTCACGTCAATAGAAAAGTGACATTTGTCTAGGCCCTATTACCTCGCTACAGAGATTATAGCCGCGTACCTTGGTGGGATTGAGACAGGCCTCGTCCATGATGGCGATGATGCCCTGGTGCGGCGCGTCGATGAGTTCGCAGATGATGCGGTTGTTGAAGTACTTGATGGGCGTCCACTGGATACCCTCCCGCGCGTACTCTTCCTGCTCTTGCTTCAGGACCAATTCTGGGGAGGTATTGTAGGAACTATGAGAGACGAATACGTAAACTAAGGCCCTAGATCAGGGGTCGATAACCTGCAGCTCGAGAGCCACATGCGGCTGTTTGGTTTTGAAGATGCGGCTCTTTAATTCCATCCGCCAATACTAATATATTTAAAAAAATAATTACTAATATTACTAAATAATTTTGAATCAATTAATGAGGATTAGGCGCCATTTCTATTTGTCTACCACTTGTTCGAACTTTTTACCGCACCCTCCCCCGCGACAGGCGTCAGAAAAAAATGAGGCTCTTTAAAAATTTAAATAAGTTATAATATTTTTTTTTTGCTCTTCCGACTCAAAAGGTTGCCGAGCCCTGTCCTAGACATTATAACAGTATTACCTGCATATGAAGCTATTAGTTTTGACATTTATTTCTTGAAATACCATATTTTTTAATAACGATAAGTTGTCCCAAAAACTGCGCACAAAAACGCACGTATGTGTACGTATGCGAACGTTCTTATGTCTAATGTCTACGTGCATATTTCTGATCGTATCATAAACATATGCCTGCGTCGAACCGTACCTATAAACAGCTGCTGCAGTTTCTCGTTGCAGTAGTTGATGCAGAACTGCTCGAAACTGTTCGTCTCGAAGATCTCGAACCCGTAGATGTCGAGCACGCCAATAAGCGTGTTCTTGTACGTGCCCGACGGTACGTCTATGGCTTTGTTGATCTGAAAATTAATATTATGTGTTCAGTTTTAAAAATCACTCTGTTAGCTTCTTTTACATCACAACTTTTTTAATGATAATTCAAATTCTATTATTTTTTAAACATGAGTATACATAAAAAGCATGTAAGGTGTTCAGATATTAAAAATAGATCAATAGTGTGTGGCCTTAACGGCGTACAAATATTTAAAAACTAACTCAAATACTCATTATTTGATTGCTAGAAAATATCAATAATTCATTTTCGGTCTTCTCCGTTGCTCTCTCTTTTCAGCCACAGGAAGACCACTGCTAAACATAGACCTTCCTAAGAATCTCGACATCGGTCTGTTTTAGGTCTTAACGATACACAAAATAACTACGGATCTTATGTTTGAAATTTATTCTCAGCCAAAAAGCCGATATAATTACCTAGACTAGCTAAAAATCAAACTAATTTCCCACATACCTGCTGCACAATCCAGGTAAACAGCCTATCATACGCCGCCTTGGCCAGCGCCAGTCTTGTATAGTTGGCGTCAGACAGCGAGTGCTCCTTGCTGACGAGGTCTCCGCCGGCCGACAGCACGCGGCTGAGCATGCAGGCGCGGAGAGACTGCTCGCCCACGCCCAGCGCCAGCACGCACTGCCGCAGCGGACCGCCGATGGACACCTGGCCGTCCGGACTCTCAGAGAACGTCAGCTCGCCCTGGAATAGGTGGTAGGAGGTATGTATAGATTAGAGATATTTCGACAAATTATTTCGATATTTTAATTAGTTCCTAATGTATCGTAAAATATGATTCTTACTTCGTAGGTATCAAGAAATATTAAAAAATATTTTCAGATCGATAAGACAAGGAGTCGTAACAAGTATGTTGATAATCCAAATATTGGTTACGATCCAAGTATTGTACAAGGATCTGTGAAAGATTATTTCATGGAATGAACAAAATTTCGAGCAATATTTAACGATTCTAATAACTGACTAACTGGTCTTATTTTAAAACGAAACCACTTATTCCTTCATCGAAACAATGTGTAGTCGTAGTTTAATAGGGATTTGACCATCGATATTAATGTTACACTAGATAAGACGTTCTTTGTAAAAAACGTGTCCCACCCAAGTGCGGTGCATGCACCGCACACGAATCAGTCTGCCGCGTGACGGCTACGCAGCAGTACGCCTCTTTGATTATATTTATAAGTAATTTATTTTGACTTTTCCCCGTCAAACCGATAGCGAAATTTTCTAAAATTACAATATAATTAAAGCATACAACTTAAGTGATAAAATATTGCAGTATAATGCCGATAATACAGATATTTTATTAATTATTCGATTAAATATTTGTATAGGTCATTAGAAATACAAGGTGAGCTTCTTAATCGTATGTCTCATTCCCGCGCATAAAAATTGCCCGTCGAGTGAGAGAGACGAACTATATTAGATATAGATTATTCATGGGACATTCATATCAGACGACCAATTAGGCATAAACTATTCGAATACATTACAAATACAGATATGTAGGAAGAATGTAGGTAAAAATTGATTTCAGTATTTTATTTTAATTTTATGTTGTTAATTAATAACACAAAATATGTGTTTTGTATGTATGTTTTGAAACAGTAGACAGTTTTTAGACCCTATTTCTTTATATGAAATACCTAATGGACTACGTTGAAATTTCGAACCCACTGAATGTTATTAAAGACTAATATCACTTAAAATTGTTTTAGATTCTTGCGCGTCGTTACAAAAGAAGGAGATCTCTATAATATTTGTCTGTTGTTTCATTATCTTATTGTAAAACTGTGATAAACTTGTACACTTATAAGAGTTTTTAGTTTAATTTAGATAACTTTCATGAATTATTCACATAAATAAAAAAATATTACAAAATATATAATTGCTATGACGGCATTCATACTTAGGCAGTATCTTAGGAAAAGCTATTATTGATTTGAACTGTCTCTTCTGTCTAATAATCTTTGATCATAATTTGTAATATTCAAGTAAACGTACTAGATGTCGCTACTGAGCTTTATTGAAATATGGGACAAACAGTTTCTATGACGCGTCGCGTCTATCGGTAGAATATAAGTCAATGGATTTGACCCTATCAAACTACGTCTAAGAACATTTATTTATTTACATTTGTACAATTAAATAGTACAGGCGGACGTAATGCCTGATGGCATTTTCTACCAGTCGAACTTAAGGTAGTGCAGAGATACGGAGGCAGGTGTATAATATAAATTATTAAGGGTAAAGAAGAGAAGAGAACTCTAACTCACCAGCAGTACAACTCCAGCGACAATATTCCATATCTCCTCGACGACCTGGCTGGAGAAGCCCAGGGCGTTGAACGCGCTGTTGGTCACCGAGTACAGCTTCGAATCCTGCGCTGTGGTCCTCTCGCTGCCCAGGATTTTGTACGCTGCGCTTGATGATAGGCCGAATTTCTTCGTCTGTGTGTTGTTTGTGCTGAGGAGCTGTGATGGTATTTAGTAGTTAATATTACTGATTTGATACAGTTCATTTGGTAAATTTTTAAATTGTAATTTTTATTTGTTCCGGGTCTGGACTTTAATGAGAGAGAGTGAATAGTCTCTCATAGTTTTCGATACCCACGACACAACACTCGACATTAGTATGGGGTCAAGACTATGCACAAATGAAACTTTAGAGTGTTATTTATTTATCTCCCTCACCTGGTAGAAGGCGTGGAAATTCCTCTCCCCCGGCTGCAGAGACACGACCCTGCTCTTCTCGAGCAGATAGTTACTGATGTGGCCGCCCACCGGGTCGCCCTTGTAGTCGAAGTGGATGTCCATGTACTTGCCGAAGCGTGAGGAGTTGTCGTTGCGAGTCGTCTTCGCGTTGCCGAACGTCTCAAGTATCGAGTTCGATTGGATAAGGACGTTTTTTACTCTGGAAATATTTTTTGACGTTAATGTTGGAACACGGGTATTATAGCTAGAAGTAGATCAAAAAGCATTTTTTTAGAACAAGTATACTGTATCAGCATACGTCCAAATGCAGGGTACGGGCCTACTCTACAGTCGAAACTACGTAATATAGCCATAATATAGTCCACCACGCTGGCCTAATGCGATTTGGCGGACTTTACATACTATGAAATTCTTATTAATCGCTATGGTATGCAGGTTTCCTCACGATGTTTTCTTTCACTGTTTTTAGAACATGTATGCATACTACTAATTTCTAAGTTTCTTAAATATTAATTCACAATTTATCCAAGCATGAAGGCCCTCGAATACGTCGTTTTTATCCCATATACAAATCCATATCACTGCATTTTTTGTGATGTCGATAACAAAATACTGAAGCGCCATCATAAAACAGCAGTAAATAAACTAAGAAATTTTGAAAAGGCCGACATGACTGTGTAATATCATCAGGACAGTATTACACTTTTCGGTGCTGTGCCCACTTCACCTCAGAATACAACTAAACCTCTATTCACCTGTCTATATATTCACGGTGCACTTGCGTAGTGTTGGCAGCGATGTACTTCATGATAAACTTCGACGCCTCGGTTTTTCCCGCGCCCGACTCTCCCGATATGAGCACACACGTGTCTCTGCCCTGAAAAAAAACACCACACATCATTACAATTAAGAGCAACCACTTTAAAATTTAAGTGGAGGCCGGACGCTTTGTAGTTTTTCTGGAACATATGTGCCCGAGATATTTAATTTGTTTTTTTAATCTATGGAACTCTGGATTCTAGAGTTAATGTGTGTAATTATATTACTGCGCGATCTACTCAAGTACTAGAATGGAATTGTAGTTATTTTAGACACCTTCTCCAATCTTCTAAATATGACTAGGGTGGTATTATAGATGGGACAAAGATAAGATCTATTGAACCTGGGAAATCTCCCTAACCAATGTTAATCACCAAAACGGTTACCATTTTCTTCAGTTAATCAGTCACACTATTTTTAATTTAACCTCTATAAATTATTGTCCGTAATGTAAATAAAAATATACAGTTATAAAAATATACGTTATACGTTTTGGAAGGAAATGACAAAACCTCTCCACATTTTCTACATTGTCAAGCTTGGAGTCTCCCGGGTGGTCGCAAGTCCCAACAAAAGCAAAACATTGAATGAGCTTTAAAATCGCCGTTGCCGATTTTACAACTCGGCGACGTTAAGTAGCGCTTCAAGTAATACTCTTGTATAGTAAAGACGGTAATAAACTTCAATGGTACCGTCTGTTTTATGGTTAATGTTAGTTTGTACTGTTCTTTTACATGGATGTTTTGACCGAAAGACCTTTAACCGTTGGCAAAACAGACACAGCTGAAATAAGAGGTTTCCTTATAGTTTTTCTTGAGTCATTTATAGAACTTCGAATGCTATTCGATAAGAGAATAGTTAACACTGTCTTAAATAATACATCCAAATTATTTAACGCACACACACGTCAACTTTATTTTTGATAGGACATCTACACAGAAATCATGAAAAAATATGTATTTTCTTGTACCGTAAGTTCTAAGATATATTTAAACAAGGCCGATAGTCACACACATAGTCTAAGCCCCGAAGTAAGATTCAAATATCTTATATCATGAGTATCAGAAAATATTAGAAGCCGGACCTTTTCGAGCCAACAATAAAGATCGGAAAAAAATGAGAGATTATTTCTCGCCAATGATTTCACGTATATTGCACTAGATACTACCTACCATCAGATTCAGTGACCAATTTGTTATATGACCCTATTGCAAAGTTCGGTGTGGATGTAGTTAGGCCACATCCCGCGCGACTCATTAATAGTGCAGTTCCTATAGGATGCGATCGGTTAGGTCGCTAACTGAAACTAGCAATCGTATATGAATAGATGCATTTCGTATGAGACCAATAATTTCGTTTACTATATGGGGGCAGCTGACGATTTCAGGTCTAAATAGCTTTTTGGATACTGTCCCGCTCTCACACCCAACACTGTAACTCTTGTAAGCCAGGATTAACAGTGGCACGCATGTAACGACACCGAGCATTGAAGCTCGGCGAGTCTCCGCGAATGTCTAACTTGAATTTAACCCGCAACGAAATCAATCAAAGTGTAAAATTACTAAGAGGAGTTGTAAATGATGTCTGAATGTTTTCATTTACTCGAAATCTAATCAATTCCTTGTAACTTTTTCCTCTTTTTCTTAAGTGCGCACATCTTGTTAAAATTATCTTTAACGACTCCGAAGGCGCGGCGTCAAGACTACAGTACTTTATAGTGAAGTGTAATTTCACCTATCTCACCTCTAGGTAATTGAAATCTCTGGACAAGTCACTTTATTCTTGATTAATTGTTTTTACGCTATAGTAGAGGACGAAATTATAGCCATCTTTAATTAAAAATGAATAGGCCAACTCTACCGGAGTGAACCCACTGCTTTATAAGAAGCCGAAGTAAAGAAAAACTGTTTTATTTGGAGATTTCAGAGTACTAAGGGTCAACAATCCCCACTTTGGTCTCTTCTTTTTGTCGTTACTTCACAAAAGTGAGCACATTTCTAGATGCCATGCCGTAACATTCATTGGCGGGACTGATAACTCACCATAACGACCTGGAATAATATCTCCAGTAATATTATCAGGACTTTACTCCACCACATTGACACAATACAGATATGCACGACTTCACATATCATTTTTTTCGTGATGGATTCATAGGTTTGCAGATATCTTCACTCTGTTTCCTTTCATATCGAGCACATTCAACTATCAGAAGACAACCTATAACTTGATATTACAAATGAAGATTTCAGGACTCACCTGCTGCCGTAGTACCCTCTGGCAGGCATCGGCCACGGCGTATACATGCGGCTGCACCTCGAACATCTCCCTACCACGGTACTGAGCCATGTGCTGTGCGCCATAGATGTCCAGGTTCTTGTACGGATTCACAGACACCAGCACCTCGCCGATGTACGTGTAGATCTTG
The DNA here is from genome assembly GCA_030180105.1 of Hyles lineata. Classification (NCBI taxonomy): domain Eukaryota; kingdom Metazoa; phylum Arthropoda; class Insecta; order Lepidoptera; family Sphingidae; genus Hyles; species Hyles lineata. Next base: position 1,207,601 of record JARJEE010000030.1, read on the forward strand.
TTGTGTTGAAACCTGGGGGAGAAAGGAACGATTTAATTTTTCCAAACACAATTCGCAGGTGAACATAGGCGACAATTTAGTGTCCTGTAATCACCCAGGTGATCAAAGTGGAATGGACCTTCTTATCAGGCTTCAAACTACAAATTCTCAAGAGAATTGAGAAATTAATAATAATTTTCAATACCAATAGATTCACATGTTACAAAACAATTGGGAACACAATTCAAACGGAAGACCAATCCTCTAAAACAAACGTTCTTCAACAGCCTGAATGTAACAGGACGGGTCAAGTATGATGCCAAGAGACTTTATGCTTTAATACATATATACATACATAAATTCATGCCTTTTTCCCAGAAGGGATGAGGAAGAGGTTGCCCTGGTAGCGACCAGGACACCTACGTTTCGCCATGTGAATTCCGCCCACGATGTGATAGGGGATACAAATTCCTGAATCCGAGCTGATAATGAATAGAAAAATTCAATATCACGTTGCCCGACTCTTGATTCGAACCTGAGACCTCAGCGTTGTAACAGTACCGTAGTACAGCTACGCCACCGCGCAGGCAGTCTTACTTGCCAAGTTATAATTTAATGTTATTTTAGCTACCAATTCTTTCTTAAAGCGTTTCATTTAATACAGCGAATGAAACTGTGTTGTTCATTAAATTAATTGCAAAATATACATTATCGTTCGCATTATTTTAAAATGCAAATATAATATATTTTTAAGCACGACGTCACCCTACTATCATTTACCACAATGTAGTCATACATACATACATAAATTCACGCCTTTTCCCCGATGGGTAGGCAGAGGTGTCACCCACATTTCGCCTTGTATGTTCCGTCCCACGATGTGATAGGGAGCGAGCCTATCGCCATATCGGGCACAAATGCCCGACTCCGGGCTGATAGTGAATAGAAAAATCCAATATCACTTAGCCCGACCCGGGATTCGAACCCGAGACCTTAGCTTTGTAACCGTACCGTAGTACGGTACTACGCCAACGAGGCAGTCTACAATTTAGTCAAGCTAACAATTTTGTTCGCTTGTATATTAAATACCTTAAAATTAATTCTACAACAGTATTACAATGGAATCAAGTGATCCGTTAAATAAATGAGATTACACGGTAATTTTCCGAGCAATTTATTACTAGAGCAACCATCGGTACGATTATCCCACGACTGTGTGAATGCTTTTGTCTTTTGTACTTAATTATACCGGTTAATTATGTTAAAGAAATTATATAATAAATTATTTATATACGAGAATGTTTTTTTTTTATTCCGTGAAAATAAAAAACATATTTTCTTTTGTTAATGTACTCTTGATGCTCCTCAAGCCCTATTTATCAATCCAAAAATTTCGGCTCATCCAATAAAGAGTATAAATAAATATATTTGCAATGCATCGCTCTACAGCAGCAAGGGTAGGGCGCGGACGGGTGGCCGAATGCGGTAGTATATGTAAGAGGCGCGGTAAGCCTAATTATTGCGTTATTGCTGTTTTTTGCCTCTCCAGGGCCCTAGGCTTTTAGTTAGCTTGAGAAAGCCGACTGTGCTGCGATCGGCATTTCAAATTTCCAGTCTAATATAGCTTCACCTACATCCGTCTATCCTTTACCATCAGAAATATGAAAAGTATGAAAAAAATAAGTTAAACAACAACTTTATTTACCCCTATGCCGTATATCCAAATACGTATTAACCCATAGCCTTTCATTTATCCCAAAATGGAAATCTCTTTACCGTCCACTCCTCCTAACTTATAATGTTTTAAATAAAAGGCTTTCATATTTCGTTGAGAATATGTGGCATATGGATGTATGGTAGCATACAAACACATTTCCAGGAACACAATTCCATCCCTGTAGGAATTGGTCACACTGTGAGCGTGGCGGGCGCGGCGGTACGAAACGTGTCCACACATTGGTTATAGTAATAAGTTCGGCGTTTTATTGCGCTTATTGCATGGAATCGCGTGTCGGCCGCGGCACACAAATACGCCGGGTTAGCGGGTCGACGACCTGAGGCTTGTACGCCTCCCTCCAGTGACAACACTTTATACCTAACTATAATATCGAGCATAACCAAAACTACGGATTTTTGTCATATTTTTTTATTGCAATGAATGGCGAGACGAGCATGCCGTTCGCCTGATGGTAAGCAATACGACCGCTCATGAACAGTAGCAAAACCAAACACCTTGAATTACAAAGCTATGCTTGGCATTCTACTGCGCTCGCCATCCTGATACATAAAATATAAAGTCTCAATATGTCCAACAGTTACTCTGGCTAAAATGTCCTTCAAACTGAAACACAACAATGCATTCACACTGGTTTTTAGCGGGAGAAACTGGCATAAATATAGAAAAGGATTTGCTGTGATAGAATAATGCCATCCATTAAGCGATTCTTGTGCAAAAAAGGTGTTACTCCCAGATGCCGACATAATGACCCAAGTAAGTTTGACTCGTCCCGAGATCAATCTTGAACTCATTTATATCCTGTTTCGAGGAAACCGTACATCGAGTAGCCTGGCGAAAGATTACCATCTGTTGCCGATTCATACTGTATCTAGACTACGGTTACCACCACCACCATGTAATTTATAGTTAAATTATCGTGCATTACTAATCTTACACGGTCGGAAAAGTGACCACCGCCCTTGAACACATACAAATACGTAGTACAAAAAGACCAAAAAAAAACCTAATGCGAAGGAGAGAAGGTTGGTTAAGTGTAAAGAATTGCATCAAAACAATGCAAGAATTTAATGAATACTATTAACGTAAAAAGCACCGGAATGTAATATGCACGAAGAGATTGAGCGCGCAAAAACATCAGACATTATTTAAAAAAAAATACATGTCTTGCAAACGTATAAGCATGAAGTACGAACCGTGAAGGTTGGAAACAATTATTTTGAGACAATTGGAGGATTATGAAATACCATGATCAGGTTAAATGGGGTAGAATGTAGACACGTCATATCGTTTACAAAAATATTTTTATCGTTAAACCAATTTTGAATGGCAATATATCATAAACTATTTCCTCTGAAGAATTTGCACATATTTTAAAATGTTAACGGTCACAAATAATTTAAGTAACTAGGATCTATGAAACCTTTTTATGTATTTATTACAAAGATAGAAAAATATAGAAGCATTAACAAAAATCGATAAATAAGTGCAAGTGACCAAAGTAATCCAATAAAATATCTGTAAAGGAATCAGTCTTCTTCCGCAAAAATACCCTTTTAGCACGATTAATTCTGAAGCTATAAGATATCGATATAATTCAAAGGTTTCGCATGTCTCGTAGTGCGGCCCATATTTGGTGTGCGCATGCGCACGGTGACGTCACCAGCCTCCGCTACAGCCGAGAGCCTCCGCGGCCGGTTTGCAGTTCAAGATCAGAACGCGAGGTCATGTTTACGAGACATGCCTGCCGGTTGAATCACATCTAATGCGATACACGCACTACTATCAAATGAAAACAAATTATCCACGAGTACAACCTTTTTGATACACCTCTTTGATTTTGATAAAGAGAAAAATCAAAAATAGAACATCAGAATATGAAAGAGGAGGGAAAAGGTTATATTATTCGGTTTTTAAAAACTTAAATTAGTACGGAAACTACTAGGAGTACTAGTGTTTTTATTTCATTTTCCATATTTCAAATGTAAACAAAAAGAACTTGTAGCCCGGTATTGTGATTAAAATGAGAATATGCTTTCAATGTGGCGCTACTGATATAAGGAAAGTAATTTTTGTTTTTCCTAATGGTTCTAGATTAAGGATTTTAGAACGCACTAACTTTGCGATGAGCTGTAATGTATTTTTTTAACACATTTTAATGGTATTTTACAGGTCCTGCTCATTAGAACAAAAGCCTCACCTGGTATAAAGTGTTCACCGGCGTCTAATAACAGCCAAAACAACTAACCATTGTATTGTGAAATTGGATACGGAAAAAAGAATACAAAAGGACGACAGCGATTCTAATGACTGTATTTTAAATTAAATGTTTAGGCCTATGAAATGAGCCTTAGAAAGTAAAGTCAATTCTTCCGAAAAAAATCTCTTAGATCTGCAACATTTCTCTCGGAGCATGATGCAAATAGGCATAATCATTCCACATAACTACCCCAGGAATAACAAAAAACTCACGGTTTTATGTAAGCAATCAGTAATCGCCATAAGCACGGCTACACCATGTAAATACACATAAAGGGTCAGCCATTAATTACGGTATGTAAATTACATATTTTCGAAACCACTCCCACGTCACACGTGTCACGTTTAAGTGAGTCACCTTCCCTTATGAGACACTGCTGGTAGTAATTAGATTCTAGTTATTTTTATTTGCATAAATTTTAATTTTATTTCATGACTCATTGAAAGATTAATTACTATCTATATTCTATACATATAAATAAAATTGAAGTGTCTGTTTGTAAAGTGAAAATAAAAAAAAATTCCAACTACATACATATCGTTATATGCACGATACCTACAGCGAAAATGACCTTAGAATTTTTTTTGTCTGTCTATCTGTCCGTCTGTCTGTCTGTTCCGGCTAATCTCTGAAATGGCTGGACCAATTTTGACGGGACTTTCACTGAAAGATAGCTATTTTTTGCAGGAGTAACATAGGCTACTTTAATTTTGAAAATAAATTAGGGTTCCGCAGAAAAAAATAAACCCTTAAATTTTGTAAATGATGAGCTCATTATGTTTCTTTGATTTATTTGGTCTAAAAATATTCTAAAAATGTCAGGTAGCTGATATAATAAGGAGTAACTTAGGCTACATTAATTTTAAAAATAAAGTTTTTGTTAAATTCCACGCGGACGAAGTCGCGGGCACAGCTAGTTATAAATAATATCTTCAGGGTTTTAAACCATATTATTGTTTTTAGGCAATCGCTCCAAAAACAGCATCAGCAAGCAAAAGTAATAGTTACTTCGGTTACTTAAAATCAACTGCAACTGACAAATAAAAGGATAATTATCAGGACACATGCCCTCAAAATCACCAACCGCAATCAAAGGATAGGTAATCTAGCGCTTACTAAAGAAACCACGGTAATTGGTGGCAAACCACGTGACGTCACGACCTGAGTCACATAGATGAGCAGCCACTGACTCAACCATTATCCATTGTATTCATGAATAAACTTACACAAAAGACATAAATAATAGGAGCGATTATGCAAACATTCATCACACTCACCATCAGGTGCAGGGCAGGCACCTTGCGGTACCAAATAAAAGGAATACATTAAATGACGGTTTCGATTGAAGGTAAAAGTAGTGACAGATTGTGATAATAGATGTCGCTGTATGAAGTTGTCCTTAAAGAATCAATGCGCAGCATACTTATTCGAAATAAAATTATTCTACAACAATTAGCGAGTATTCGATTATACCGGATAATTTAACTAATAAGAAATATATAGATCTATAAAAATTGTATAACAGTTTTTTTTTAAATGGCACTGCATGATGACTGCGCTGCACCTGATGGTACGCGCAAATAATGAATGGCATCAGCTGACAACAATATGAGGCATCTATAATAAATAAAGGCGTGGATTAGTAAATTATAGTCAAGTATATGTACATAGGTACTTTAATATGACCACGGACTCACGGTATTTCCCGATCACGTATGATTTAGTCAAATATTTTATTTCGTGGTTGTCTGTTATCATACCTAGTATGTGCTAACAAGAATACGCATATTTGGAATGTGCAATGTCTGCCAATGTAGGTAAAAAGTGAAAATCTGACATGTATTTTTGTTCGTTCTAATCAATTAAGCGATTTCAATCAGCCAAGTCGTACAAAAGCCGTAATCACCAACAGACTCAAAAATATTAAAAACAATATTACCGAATTCAAAAAAGGAATAGACTCACAATGTACTGGTTTTTTTTTCATTATTTAATGACGTCAACGAAGGTCCTACTATCACCATGGGGCGTCGGCGCGTCTTCTATACCAGCTGACCTCCTAGCTAGGCGTTGGGTAAGGACTCGCACGAGACTCGAATACCAAGCAGGTAGTACGAGAAAGCGTGCCACACCGACAGGCGGCCTTGAACGCCTCTTTAGGACTCGGCCTTAACTCTTAAGGATCGTTAATTGTACATCATTTCCTCTTAACTTTTGGCTTGTTGAAGGTCAAATTTGTTTGGCAAACGAAATGATAGAGAAAGTTTTCACTGGTCCGATGAACTTCGCTTTTGATTGTTTAATTGACTTATGAATTTTTACGACATTGGTTATAACTTCCTTGTCTGTAGAATTCGTTTTTGTTAAGATAGCGAGCGACTTAACACATGGTAATGATCTATGATGCCCATAAACACCCACAAATCCTGGCTAGTCGTAGGTGCCTATTAACTCTAATACTCGTTAATATTATTAATGATTTATGTTATCTGCTTATATGTCGACTTAATATAATAAATACGTACCAAGTGTTGAATCATCTATAGTCAATAAAATAATCTCGTTTAATTTAATAAAACCCTAATCCTACATTTCAACCTTGCATCGTTAAAATAAAACCGTATTTAAAATAACCATCATACATAACCCACCCACTCTTCCAAACCATAACAAAAACATAAAGTAACTGGTAAAAACTCCGTATGAAGTAACACACTTCGCGATCGGACCACCTGACAGCTGTACGACTGAATAAATAAACTGTGAGGACAGAGGACACGTAATCGACGTAATTAACTCAATAACAACACCTTGTTCCTCAGATGGGTGTTGATCGATGTAGATCGTGGTACAAGAGAGCCTTTAAGGAAGTCCTTGAACTAGAAAATATAGTAAGAGACTTATCGTTTAGTAATACATACAAATAAATAGCATGCAAAGGATTAAAAACGGGACATGTGGGAATGAGTGGAAAAGAATGAACTGGCAAAAAAGCAGACCCTGGCACCTGCTGGAATACATCCAAATAAAATGAATGTGGTTGTTACATACATAATCATGACGTCTGTCGATGATTGTCGTAACTTAAGTATTAAAGGTACTAGAATCTACGAGAATTTATTAGTTCCTTCAACAAGCAGACTCAATACAAATATTAACTAATCAAACAATTTACTGCCAGTAATCAGCATACTTATATGAAAAATTCAAATCTTAAAACAGACTTTTAACAAACATTTTGAAACCAAAAATCCCATGATAAAGCAAAACCAAAAAATGAAACACGATATCATTCGAACATTCAAAAGTATTTGCGCAATCAAAAACATTGCAATCCATACAATCAATTCCAATTTATTCGTCGTTTCCAACTAGAGTTCGTAGACTCGAAACCGATTTAAAAACTCGTGACGGAATAGTAAAAATTAATTCGACAATCTGAATAGTTCGCGCGGCGGCAGTCCAGCCTCGCTCGCCAGCACTCCTTGCATGAATCACATCTCGAGATGACGTAACCGATGACTGCAGATGATAAAAACCGTTCCTTCCTATGATGTTTATTTATATCTTAACGCATGTTTGTTTAGTACTTCAATGATATCTTAGTCAGATTAGTGTCTTTATTGCTCTTTTCCGCTTCTCTAACTTGAATACTAAGTATTTCAAGGTAAATTGGATTAGGAATTATGAGTGTAATACACCATATACAATCTAATGCTAGGTCTTAGACCACCACATTGGTCTAGATTGAGTTTACAGAGTTCAGTTACATTAAAATGCTAGTTGAAAACTCTGAAATACACAGCTTTCCTTGCGATGTTCTCCTTTAATCTCAAAACTAGTTTGTCCAAAAATATAATCCAAATAGTTCAGAGAATCAAGACAAGAATTATTTATTCATGGAGTATACATAAATTTATGAATACGTTATGATAATATTATTCATACACTCATTTCCCGAATGCAAATAAATTGCGAATTTAACGATTATGCACGATAGCGGAGCACTTTCATGCATCAACGCACACATATAAAAATGAATTGAGATCGATAGACGAGTTTCCTTGGAACGGATATGAGAACGTCGGGGGCTCGTCAGTCATCACTTCCGGCCAAGACGTAGTGGCCAAAATACATGTGGAGGAACGATTTATATAAATTTAGTATACATGTATCCTTCACATGCAAATCTACTTTGTAAAATCGACTCCCAGTTATACTAAGATATTTTATCAGTGCTAAACAATATATTCATTAATTGAACCAGATGTTCGATACTTTGTCATGGGTTTGTAGTTATTTCATATCAATATCAAACATGAGGCGTATTTTTGGAAAGCCTCTGGCAATATTTAATCCAGGTTCATGAAGATTAGTACACAAACAATAAATGAAAATTTGGAATAATCGCTGACAGTCTTATCGTACAAACACGATGACCTTAATAAACACGGACTATATAAAATAAGTAAATATAAATTTAGTTTTGCTCAATCTGACGACTAATTCAAACGCAGCAACGTTGGTTGGTAAGTGCCGCAAATTAAATAAATTTTCATGCTCTTATAAATAAATCCAGGGATATTAAAAAGCAAGAGAGTTACGACTTCAAATTCTGGAGGACGCTATTAAAAATAAACAATTTCTACCTATTTATTTCTATTTAGGATACCACGCAGAGTTCTCATTTCCCAATAATTTAATAATAAAAAGATGAATTTCATGGTAAATGCAGTGTCTGACTTTAAAATTTATATTAAAGTCACTAAATATTTTTAGAGACACTATGGTACGCAAGGGTTTAAATTATTATTTTGCCATTAAATATGGATTACCACCAAAACACGACAATATTTAAACAATAACAAAAAATAATAACTGACGCTAACGATTTGTAATCACTAATACTAGCACTCCGCTTACTTTTCGGTAGCTGTCTTGATATACCTTGTATGGCATCAACCCGTTTGATTAGCCAACTATCAACACATAGCCTTATCTAACTTCATGAGGACATTCGGCAGTGTCAAAAACCTGGAGCGATGTATAAATATCGCGTGGCGCGTTCCCACAACACGCGCGATGTCGTAATATAGTTGTGTATAAATAAACACGCATCCACTATAAACCGGTATGTGAGGATTGCGGAGAATTAGATCCATTTAAATGTTACAAATGTATCGCTTGATTTTATTATGATTCACCTACTTCGCGATGTTGTCTAAGTATATAGAACACAACGATTAACTACAATTCGCACCTAACTGAAACTATTACTTGCGAGTTAGGACTTTGGGAGTGAGGATCGATAATTAGAGTTGAAAGGCAACAGCGTATTCCCACCTCAAGGCCGGCAACGCCATGCCCTATGATGTTGCAGATGTTCATGGGCGGAGGTGATCACTTACCATTAGGCGAAGAGTATGCTCTATTGCCCCCTATATTATTTATAAATAAAACTAACCCAGGCCTTATGTTCACAGCCATGATTACAACTTATTCAACCAAGGATCTAATAAACTCTGAAAGCGAACCGGTTTCATTGCGTCTAAACAAGAATACAATGCATTTGATAGGATAAAATTTAATTCCTTTAAAAGAACGAGATTGTGATAATTTATAAGAAGGTTATAAGGCACAAGGTTCATCGAAGCAGAAGGGCGGTCAAAAATACTACGCTTGTTTATTTGAACAACACGTAAGAACACGTTCCCGAAATTATAGAACTTCGTCCTAGTTGAGTCATCTGGGTTAATGCAATCAAAACATTATGAAGAAATCCCATACTCAGCAACGAAATTCACAACCACAGTGACGTCCAAGGAATATCCTTCGCGGGTAACCGCAATCAAATTGTTCCTGAAACATTTTACCACATAACCCTTCTTAAAATAGATGACTACGATCAAAAGCAAAACATAACAATACAGGATGTCGATTATTTTGAAGAAATACATGAATCAATACCTCAAAACGTAAGTGACGTCGAAGATATAATAAAAACAGAATGAGTAAGTGATATATTAAGACATTGCGTTTTTAGTATATATAAAAGACGCCTAATAAGTTGTTTTTAGATCTTTGCATATTGTCAAGGTTGCATGCAAACACCTGATTCACCGTATGACAAAATTTGTACTTTGAGATGCTGCAAAGCGATGATCTAATAATGTTAATAGCCCCTTTATTTAGAGCGTGAGAAATATATATTAACAGATATTAATATATTTTTGTTGGAAATATCATTTATGCATTTTTTTAAACTATAAATTGTTCCCCTGGGAATAAATAGTCATCGTAGTATACTTTATTTTACAGAATCGAAAGAATCATCTCAATAAAGGCCTAAGTGAAGGAAGCAGCAAATTCTCTAAATTATCTCATCAAGTTTATATATTATTCAATTCAATGGTGATTATGATAATTATGGAAGCAATGAAAGATCCCTTGCATGCACATAAACATAGACAGTTGATTACGGAAGTAGAAATGTGGCTGGTAACGAGACGCGGTAAACAGACACCGCTCTTATGAAAGTGTATGCAAAGTTCCCGACCCGTGGCGACGGAATAGCAATGACAGTTTCCGCTTTTACTCCTTCTATGGGAGAGAGGGGATAGTCCAAGAAGCTACATATCTAATTTTGTGCAGCGTACTATTTTAAGTATATGGCGAATAGATACAAATGATAGATCTGGCGAGAACCAACCACATCTACTTAAACCCAATTGGGACTGCTTCAGTAACCCAAACTCATTATTAGGAACAGGTAGAAGAATCAAATGAAAGTCACACGATATTAATTTCAATTTGACGATAAATAGGCTCAGTAAGGATCAAAATATGTTCAAAAGTAGGAAGACGTTAATTACTACGATGATCGTCACAAGACCAAGCTCGTATGACCTGATGCGAGTGCGTCGACCTAGCTAATGACAATTCATTGTTACACGTGAGCCGGCGCGTGCTCAGATCCACCACGTAAGCGATTTACTACGGCTTACTATTTTTAGCAGAGGTTTAGCGATCAACCAGGAATCGACTGGATTAAGATTAGCACTTCCTGCTAATTGAGTTAATTGGATAATATATTAACTAAAAATATAACACCTAGTTCAGCTAGGAAACCCTCAAACTAGGGCTTTACTTTCGTGTACTATGTTAATATGGAATAAAGTGTTTGTCCTTTAATGTGTCCACGCAAGCAAACACCACAATTTTCAGGTTTAATACCTGCTAGTTTAGCATAGATATTTGAAAGCACAGGTTCTGTTTACATGGGAAACAATAACATCAGCGAACCGAAATAATCGTTGTACTAATGTATAGAGTTGTTTGGACTTCAGCCGAAGATGTTTCGACAACTTAACAGATCTACTATAGACCAAACAATAACAAACAGCATAAACATAAATAATTGTGACGTAATAAAAACAGACGACAGGACACTGACGAAAGGCCTACACAAGGACAGTTTGGATGCTAGAAATTGAAGGTATTGAAAATGACTAAGTTAATATTAACTTTAATTAGAGACATGGTTACCCTGAAAAACAAATGTGAGATTCCTTGAACGAAAATACATGACAAAATGGGTGTAAATTCAAAAGTTTTGTCAGAAATCTGGAATTCATAGCCTCTTCCCAACATTACAGAATACAGGCCTAATATTTATGTAAACATTCATTAGATACTGCAAACTAGACCACAGTACTGCAATAAACATGCACTTCGCCAAGACAAACATCCTAGTGCTTACACAACGATCTAATCTAGACTTCACACACCACACCCTTACTCCAAGTCTGGCGCTATGCTGTACAATATGAATAGTGTATTATCGTTATCATATCGATAACTGATAATGATAAGGTATTATGAACCTACGCTGACTTGATGTACTGTTATTTACATAATCTATGTTAATACTTTCCTAAAAGATAGACAGGCAATCTAAAGTTTATAAGACGTTTCTAGTTAAATTAGGGTAAGGGTATTTTTGGTAGGTCTCTCGTATGTGAAAGGCGGCCTGGGTAGGTACTACCGCAATGTCTATTTCTCCCGTCAAACAGTAGTGTAAATGCATTGTTGTGTTTCGGTTTGAAGGACATTGCAGCCAGAGTAACTCATGGACGTATTGAGCATTAACATCTTATGTCTCAGGATGGCGAGCGCTAAAGCTATACTTTGCACAGTTAAACATGATATTTAAATAATTGGTTTGTGTTTATAGAAAGAACTTCTGAAATCTAAATGCCGGAATTCGAACAAATGTTTGTGTATCAAATAAAAATGTCCCTCGTAGTTTTTGATACCCACAACACAAGACTTGCAAGCTGTGAAACGAGAAGCCGCGGGTTCAATCCCCGCACCGTCATATTAGTTAGTGTGAACCACAAGTAATTGTTTCGGGTCTGGGTATTTGTGAGACCAAAAAGTCTGTCGTATTTCCTGATGCCCACGACACTAGACTCGATGTTAGTGTGGGGTCAGGACTATGTATATGACTGTTTGGTATATTAATGTATTTATGTGATCAAGACTGTTTGTCTCTTCTATTTGACACGCAGTAACTTACATGCAATTGCTCTCCACTTGTGAAACATTTCAAGATTCCCTCCAAGGCCTTGTACATAAAAGTATTGTATGCAAGTATGTACTCGTTCGTGTAGATAAGAGCCGAGTCAAGAGCTATCGCTAAGTGGCAAGTAACAATTAACAGCTAATGAGTTAGGAACATGGTGTCGCCAGTCTCGCGAGCTTCGAACGAGGAATGTGGGTGAAATTGGACTATATGGTCAGATGAAGGCTATTTATTAATGTATCGTTATTGAAGTACTAATTGAGCCTAGTATGGCGATAATTGGTAACCTGTGGGTGGTAATAATGACAACTCTGCCGAGAGCCAGTCACGGACATGTAGGGATGAATTTATAAATGCATATAAAGCATGGAATAAAGAGTAATTAAAATAAGAAGAGGCATTTATCCTGCAGTGCAACACAACATTATAATAATTTAAAAAAATACCCAGTATAATAATTCCACACAGTCAACAGTCTATTAAATATAATTAAAAGAAGATATACAACGAAAGGCTTCGCCCTTATCAACTACAGAGAGTAATTTGTGCGGGGTGCAAATGGGCAGCACCCTGATTAATTAACTCGTTTCTTATTCACTATTTGAAGCAAATATTAAATGTTATGCTACAAGGAAAAATAGAAAAGATGATGTCTCAGGTTCAAATCCCGGGTCGGGCAAGGTGATATCGAATTTTTCTGTTAATTATTTATCAGCCCGGTGTCAGGAGTTTGTGCCCGACATGGCGATAGGCTCGCCCCACATCGTGGGTCGAGGAACATACGAGGTGAAATGTGGGTGTCTTGGTTGCACCTCTACCTACCCCTTCTCGGAAAAAGGCGTGAGTTTATGTATGTACGTATGAAAAATAGAACCTTACAAAACAATAATCTTTTTACGCACAATTAACCAAGACGCTGGCGATGTCAAATATCCTCGTTTCCGTCCAATTTGCCAAGCGGTTGGAATGATGGTGCAATGATGGCGATACTAGCTGATGGCAATTTGTCGGCTGGCACCGTACTGGCACCCTCGTTGCTTAGCGGCGTGTTGACGTGACATTTGCCTGGCAATCGGAGCGTGAAATTCGGCTATGTGCAAAAGTTACGAGTTTATTGTGGTTTTGCACAAGATTGTACCTTTGAACTATATAGTTAGGAATAGGTTGTAAAATATAGCGGACATTCATGAATAAAGGTTTGGAATGACCAGAGTTTTTTATACTTGCACTACAAAGTCACAGTGCATCTAATGGTATTTTTTTTTATTGCCATGAATAGCGAAGCGAGCTTGCCGTTCGCCTGATGGTTAGCGATACGACCACTCACAACGCAACACCTCGAATTACAAAGCAATACTTGGCATTCCACTGCGCTCGCCATCCTGAGACATAAGATGTTAAGTCTCAATATGTCCAGTAGTTACTCTGGCTACAATGCCCTTTAATCCGGAACACAACAGTGCATTTACACTGCTGTTTGACGGGGGAAATAGACACTGCGGTGGTACCCACCCAGATGGCCTCTCACATATGAGAGACCTACCACCAGGTATTTTTTTAATTCTACCATCCTGGTCGAAACTATATACTTCCAAGCTGAACTCGAAACGCGACTGACCTGTCTCAATATGACGGATTTTCTCTAGCACTTACAAAATGCTATATTGAATTGTAAATAAAAGTATTTATAGGTTGTTCTAAAATCTATAGCATAACAGTATGTTAAGCTATACTCTGTGGTGGTCAAACCAAAAGCCGCAACTTAACAACTAAGAGAGAAATTGTGCGAGTGGGTTAATATTTTAACACTTTACCGACAAACGACAATAGTCTGTGTTATTGCATGTAGTATACAGTTATTTTCACTTAACTTTAACAGAGACTACTTGTGACCTAAATCCAAAACAAATACTTTTAAATCGGTAAAATTAATTTCACCATAGTATTATCTTCAGTGACTAACCCTTAAAACTTTCAAAACTTCGTAATCATGGCAAATATTTTCACGGTCACTTATTTGTGTACAGACTGTATCGACTATCGACACAGATAGCGGGTTTAACACCGGCCACGACTAAACGTGACTTATCGCAGCTGATAGCCGCAGATGCCGCGATAACTACAGTCCCATGACACAGGTGAATATTAGAAAGCATATCACTCATAACAAACATAGCAGGGAGATAAATCCTTATTGTTGAGCATGGACCCCTTCTCCACTAAAAAGTAATACAGGCCCTTGGTCTATCACGCTGACCTAATGTGGCTTAACGGACAGCAGCTGCATATAAACCGATGAACCACATAAGTCATAAAATAGGCAAAGATTAATCCGTCGGATGATTCTCAGATCTTTTTTTGTCGTGAATGGCGAAACGATCATGCCATTCGCCTAAAAGCGATATGACCGCTCACGGACAGTAACAAAACCAAACAACACCATGAATTACAAAGCAACGCTTCAAATTCTACTATGCTCGCCAGTCGCCTTCCTTCAAACCGGAACACAACAGTGCATTTACACTACTTTTTGGAGGGAAAAATACATTGCGGTGATACTTACACAGGCGGCTTCTCACATGTGACCGACCTAACACCAGTATCTGATCCATGATAAATAATATTCTGTGAAACAACGGTCTCAGAAATCAATGATAATCCTGATTTGATTGTAATCAGTTTGATTCGAACAACGCAGCAAACCGGCATTTTGATATCTGCGCTTATTCTCGACCATCATTAGCAGTTTAGTTTACCAGACATCACTAATTAATGTCAGACAAATCTTTCTCGCAAATCCGTGTTTGTAGAGCTAAAGAGATAGGTGTACATAAAAATAAAAGCAAGGGCCGTAAAAATGAAAC
This sequence comes from Hyles lineata, assembly GCA_030180105.1. Taxonomy (NCBI): domain Eukaryota; kingdom Metazoa; phylum Arthropoda; class Insecta; order Lepidoptera; family Sphingidae; genus Hyles; species Hyles lineata. Next base: position 1,223,023 of record JARJEE010000030.1, read on the forward strand.
AATGACTTGTCCTCTTGCTATTCTAACAAGCTCACCCAAATAGTGTAAGGATGTCTGCTGTTGGAGCAAGCAATAAGCACCCTTATTGCCGTCTACGTAAGATAAGGCACGTGTTTATCGACCATTCTGACGACTTACGTGTCCCTTCAATAGTTTTTACTGAGAATTAGGCAAGTCGGTATATGTGATAACCTAGAATTGATATTATGTAAAGGTTCTTGAACGAGATGTCATTATTGAGTGTTTAATTCATGATCAATATTCGCCGATCATTTAAATAAATAAATAAATACACTAAGATCGAGTCTTGTGTCGTGGGTATCTGGAATTACGAGAGACTTTTCGGTCTCACAAATACCCAGACCCGATACAAATATTTGTAGGCTTCACAAACATTTGTCTCGCTGTGGGGATCGAACCCGCAGCTGCTCGTTTTACAGCCGGCGTCTAACTAACTGACGGAACAATTTGACGGAATAGTTTTTTATGGCATTAGTCCGGCAAAGTGCAAGCAGGCCATCTGATGGTAAGTGATCTCTACCGCCCATGAACATCCACAATGCTTGGATGTGTTGCGGGCTCATCAGTTCGGGACGGGAGTTGGAAGGAAAGATGGGATGAGGAAATGGGTATTGGTCATCTGGCATTCTCAGTCACCGAACGAAACGCGACAATAAAGCTGCATGACTGACAAAAGCATGGCTCTACTACTAAAAATATTAGACAACGAGCTAAAAAGGCGCTTTCAGTTCAAGGCATCTTCATAATAATTATGAAAGTAAGATTTTAAGAATCTTAAGTGTCATCGGGCACACAATTACTTAAAATAATTGACAGGCTATTTTCTTCTTGTAGTGCCTCTCCAACTAGTGAAGATTGGCAGTCATTTCAACATACTGTCCCTTGTAAATAAAAGTAGAAAATGATATCAAATTCCCAAAAATGTTTATGGATAGTATTTGCTTAAACTGTTAAGACAGTAACTGGAGGCATGCGTTGGCATCCACCGGAGATGCAAACCACTAGTTAACGAGCCGTCTTGCTAATTGAGCACAATGGATGCAAGCGGAATGAGTCGGCGCCACGCACTCGCCCTATATGCCACTTTCGTATCATTAAGTATTAACTACTTCTTAAAAATATCATTAAATAGCGGCCGGGCCCGGCTCCACCGGGTGCAGATACACTTTTGTGAAAATATTTTATCACCTATGTTCATCAGGGATAATGTAGGATTATAATGGTGAAATAATTTTTCAAATAGGTCCTATAGTTTCAGAGCCTATTCAGTGCAAACAAACAATCAAATCTATCCTCATAGTCAGGACCTCTAGTTATTTGGACTTGCGATTATCCGGACTGCCAACCGCTGAAAATGCAAATTTTTCGTGATAAAGGGTAATTCTGGTAATTTTTGTGTTATTTTTTTGTAGATTTTGAAAGATATTTGCTTCTCATATATTTATTTTAAGTTCAACGGGTAACAAATCATACCACGGAAAAACCTGCTAAAAATAAACGTTTAATCCTGCGCCTTATTTTTAAAGCAAAATGTGAATTTGGTCCTGTACTTATTAAAGTTTTACATGACAGATCCTGATTATATGCAAAAACCATACTGCAGCACACTGTAAACACTTTCTTTATAATATCACATGTATGTTTATAACAGACATGCCTTTGTCCGCCGGGCATCGAACCGGAACCCGCGCGGGACACGCTGGACGCAGCGAAACTGGATTAAGCTTAATTAAAACACGTTTGTGACTACCGAGCATTCAAGTCTAGTAATTTTTCAGACATAATTAGATCCACTAATTAAGGCTGAGTTGCACAAACTAACTTTGCCAATACCTTTGCCTTTGGAACTGTCATCGCCATACATTTGAGACGTATTTGACCTTGCTGATGTATGGAATTGAAATTTTCAAGGTCAAAGGTATTGGCAAAGTTAGTTTGTGCAATTGAGCCTAAGAGGTTAACTGAGAAGTTATAAGGGGGAATACCTAGGTAAAAAAGTGATGAATGGAGAGGTGCAATTATTATTGTACTAGCTGTCGGGCCCGGCTTCGCCCGGGTGCAGATAGTTTTTGAGTCCAATCCACATCAAGAACATATTATTTCGCGTGTCTACTAACTATATTTCCCGCGTGCCGTCGACTATATTTCCCTTCCGTAGGAGAGGACATCCCGTGCCAACAATTTGAATTTGAAAGAGTAGAAAATATGTATATTTGGTTTCCTGACTCATCCCACGGGAACACTACATTTTTCGGGATAAAAAGTAGCCTATGTGTTAATCCAGGGTGTCAGCTATCACTATACCAAATTTGAAAGAGTAGAAAATATGTATATTTGGTTTCCTGACTCATCCCACGGGAACACTACATTTTTCGGGATAAAAAGTAGCCTATGTGTTAATCCAGGGTGTCAGCTATCACTATACCAAATTTCATCAAAATCTGATGAGCCGTTTTTTCATGAAAGAGTAACAAACATCCATACATCCATACTTACAAACTTTCACCTTTATAATATTAGTAAGGATGGGCGAAAGAATTATCTTCTCCCAGAGAAGTTGCCTATAATCAACAAGTCTATAAGAGGCTGTAAAAGTCTTTTTACGAGGTTTTTTACCTCTTTAGTTCATTGTTTTGTCACCCGCTTTGCACGGAGGGAAATGGACAATATTTTATTTCCAACTCCTCCTATTAATTACACTTTCTGATTAATTTCGTTGCGGGTTGAAGACAAGTTAGACATTCCCGGAGACTCGCCGAGATTCATTGCTCGGTGTCATTACATTGCGTGCCACTGTTGATCCTGGCTTACAGGAGTTACAGTGGTGTGTGAGGGCGGGATAGTCTCCAAGTCTATAAGAGGATTCAACACAAATTTATGTGCAATTTATGGTATAAAATATTTAGGCATTGATCCGATAATAAGTAAGGTTAAGAACAGTTCAAAAACAAGGGCAATAGAAACACCATAACTGTTGATTATAGTATCTAAATACTTCACATAAAGTGATAAGCCTCGCTTCAAACATCATATCTTTATTACTCTATTAAAAGTAAAGCTAATCGTACATCATAAATATAGTTCGTTACAAATTCAGTCAGCCATAAATTATCTAAAGTTATAAAGTACTATCGGCCCAGCGAGGTCCGCCCGGGTACAGATATATTTTTGTGAAAATATTCAATCGCCTATGTTCATCAGGATTCAGGAATAATATAGGATTCTAATGGTAAAAGATTTATACAAATCAGTCCAGTAGATTCAGAGCCTATTTAATACAAACAAAGAAACCAATCTTTCTTCTTTATAATATTAGTTTAGATGTTTCAGTTCTTACGTGCATTTGAATCTAAACAATATTGGACCACCGACATCGAGGTCGGCAAAGGTCTGTTTTCACATAAAACACAATCATTGAATCTTTACTTTAAGTGCCACATACTATCATTGTAGCAGTGAAAAAATAAAGAAGTGATAACTGTAGATTTTTTACTAAACATGCTATCAAATAGTAATTACATATTTGCCTTATAGCATCAAATTATCTTGTGATATAAAAAGACAAAATATATAAAAAAATGTAAGAGTGATCCTTTAGCTTGAAACAATGTGCCTCATCTTGACTCCATAGTCCATACACGCTATTCCTTACAACGAAACATCTCAATCATCACAAACCATTTTTGTAGCCGCCAAAGACATTGACTACCATTGACTGCCACCAGCAATCGTCAGCAGAATTATTACAGCCCTCATAAGCCCAAGAAAACACTGTAAAATAAGTCAAGACAGAAACACGGCAAACACCATTCGCAGAAACGTTTCTCGGTGTATTAAGTCATAAAATCTTGTGGCTGCATCATGCGGTACGGTAATAGTAAATAGACACAGTCGTAAAACTGAGATTTATTTCTAGTTTTACATGTTTGTTTGTACTGGAAGATCTTTTCTATGCATTGCGGTGGCAGCAAATTGTCAAAGCAATTCCTTCTAGGTATAGCCCAGCTTATCTTTCTCTTTCTCCATACACGGCTGTGTATGACTATACCCATCGAGCTTTACTCGGTCATTACTTCACAGAAATTATAGAATGTGCTGTATTTGTGACAATTTCCCACAAACTCATTATGGTAGCATTAATTATGCATCAATCATTACATAGCTTTTCATTCTCAAAAATCGATATCTCTGTAGGTGTCTTATTTTTTATTTACTTTTTTATTGCGATGAATGGCGAGGCGAGCTTACCGTTCGCCTGATGGTAAGCGATACGACCGCTCATGAACAGTAGCAAAACCAAACAACACCTTGAATTACAAAGCAATGCTTGGCATTCCACTGCGCTCGCCATCCTAAGACATAAGATGTCAAGTCTTAATATGTTCAGTAGTTACTCTGGCTACAATGCCCTTCAACCCGAAACACAACAGTGCGTTTACACTGCTGTTTGACGGGAGAAATAGACACTGCGGTGGTACCCACCCAGATGGCCTTTCACATATGAGAGACCTACCACCAGTAATCTTAATAATAAATATGCCTTATTGGAGAAAATCATAAACGTATTTTTCTACACTACTAATTTTTTGTTTGTCTCTTGCCCAATAGGGTCGCCAGAAGGTTTCAACCTGAAAGGGTTCCTGTATTCAGAAAGATTGAAAACCAATGAACTATGCTTTTAACTTGATAACAGCAGAATACTGAGCTACAGATTTTCTCATTGGTATGAAAACTAGAACACTAAGGAAAACAATAGCATGAGGAAAACTGCTGCAGTAACGCAATCAACAATGACTGAAGTCATCGCGAGTCGTCATCGCATAGCGTCACCTGCTCGCGGTTTTGTAACGTCTGTTACAATTATAACATTAACTAGGATGGCTCCATTAGCAGAGCGTACGGTTTAAGATTATAGGTACTATCATTACTTCGCCATTGCATCTGATAGTGCAGTGCATTCCAGATCTGTATCGAGTTGAGAAACATAACCCTCGGGTTCAAAAATATACTCGCTCGAAAAAGGATGAACTCCACTAGCCGATCCCGAAACCAAATGAATACATTATTTGTTTTGAAAATTCGACTTTCTACACGTATCTTAACATCATCACTAATGTGTCATAGATGCCACTACCCTCATACGTATCCAATTTGGAGAATTAGTTGATATGGTTATCATACTCAACAATTTTATTAATTCAGATATCACGCGAAAATTGATTTAAACATTAAGTCTTTTTAACATCAAGAATAGCCAAATACTATATGTCTATCGTGATTTTGTTAGAGAAAGGCATACAAATAGAACCAATTGCATGCAGCGTTGCGAGTCATCACTCCATGACAGAAGGGAACCTCACGCAATCATGACTAATTGATACTTCCTTAAAAGAATAGTGCGGAAAAACTGGCCATAATCCTATTAAACTGACATTAATTGGATTCAAGTAGCTTTCGTCACTGTAACTCAGAGCCATGACACTTCATAAACGCTCCATAAAAATGGTAGCATTTCTTTGGAAGTGGCTTGCTTTCGTTCATATCATGCAAATATACTTCTGATAATAATACGTCAACCCTCTGACTCATATTATGATATCGTATTATCACACTAGATACTAATGTTATAAGCGCGAAGTGCATTACTTAGTTTGTTTTTTATTATACTGCAACATAACCGCCGGCCACTTACTTTTTTATACCATTATGGTTCTTTAAACAAGGGACGGATCACGGATCCCAAGTATACTAACCCGATAAAAATGCGTGAAGAGCTTAATGGACATGCATAAATCGAAAACTAATGTGTATGGATCAAGAAATGAGGTGATTTTTAGTTTTTATTTATTCCTGGGAATTTACGTGGGAATTCAGGATTCCTGACAGGACATCTAAAACGTAATTATATGCGAAACGCGCATCAAAGCTGACTAATAATAAACATCCACAAAAGGCCAATTTTAAATATTGTCCAAATACAACATCGAGGTAACAACACCAACTGTATCTAATCTTTGTCCACCCCACCAAGGACTTCGGTATTATGTTTTCCTCGTGGTTCCTGAATCCTTATCTGTGAGTTGGCAATCCAACACTATTGTTTTCTGAATGGCTCGCCAATATAATCGATAAGCCCTTCAAGTAATCATTAAAGTGATAAAATGCTATTGTTAACGTGATAAGGTTTCATCATAGTGTTACCTAAACAGACTCAAGTGCTTTAGGCTACACAGGCGTCCTAGGCATACTGGGTCAATACTCAATAATGATGTTTGCATAGGAATGAGACTTTGGGTACTCATTTTCAAACACGAGTGGAATTGATACCTTGGATTACTATTTCTACTTGTACCTATGATTAAATTGAAAAGACGTTATAGCTAAAGTTTATCCCGAAAAAACTACAATTATTCAAGTGCTTCAGATTTTTCTATTTTTAGTTTCTGTGAAACCCTGTACATATATTTATATTTCTAAAAAAATACTATTCGATGACGAACACGTCAATATTTATCTACGTAATGTAATACCTCATTCGAATTCGATTATTTGCGTTCCTCAAATTCATAATCTATTAGATCATGTTTATATTATTATACCTAGTTAAACTTGTGTGTATTTTAAATTAATGTGTTAACATTGAAAAAGAACAGTGCAAGTTTATCTCATAAGTGAAGACAAAGCAGAAGGAAATAAAATAAAAAAAAGATCTAGACTTCGCCATGGCATACATACCACAAATAAATATGCGCGTGCGGTACCACTTAATGTGTTTGAACACATCTGTGATTCATGTTATGACATCACACGTTATACATTAGCTATCGAAGCGCGTAAGCACAGTAGACATGCGACCCGAAACAGAGAGGTCCATTTTATTGATAAACATATTGTAGTGACATTTGTAGATAGCGGAATCTTTCCTGGCAACCCTTCAAAATATGACGTGAAGCTATATTATATTTTTCTGAATTGTTTAAAAGTATTATTACACATAATTTGAATATTATTTACCAGTTTCACACATCAAAAAAATATTCAGTTATTTATTGAGGATGAGACATTAAAAAATACTTTTCAGTCCACAAGAATCTCAATACAAAATGAAACAGAAAAAAATTTAAAATATCTTAGAAACTTACGAAAATGGTCAGATTAAATCTGCCTTTTTTTATTGCTATGAATAGAGAGACGAGCATGCCGTTCACCTGGTGGTAAGCGATACAACCACTCATAAACAGTAGCAAAACCAAACACCTTGAATTACAAAGCAATGCTTGGCATTCCACTGCACTCACCGCCCTGAGACATAAGATGTTAAGTCTCAATGTGTCCAGTAGTTGGTCTATCCTATTCTACTCGACATATTTTCAAGAAGAATATCACATTTGCCCATATTGTTATTTTAAATACTGGTATGCTGCATTGGAATCAATACTCCATCTCATTGTTTGAAACTGAAATTTTAGATATATGTACATATTTTGCAAACATTATTTGCATGTTCTATTTGTATTTACTATACTTTCCTTCTTAACTTATATCCTTTACACTTTAAACTGCCCACTGTTTATTCTTTTTCTGAAATATCTCCCATGATTATCTGTTAGACAATACTTTTGCGTGATAGACCGCCAATTGTTATTTCATTGATGTAATTTCCAATTGTATTTGTTTCCATTTTGTGCATTACATAGTATTTATAAATAGTTTTAATTCACTGGAAATTAAGTATATGAGATTAGCTATTTTAATTACTTAAGTTACAATCTAGATTAGTTTTTGTCTAACTTGATATGAATATACAAGAAGATGATACTGATTTTGGTAATGATATGAAGTTATTTCAGATTGTTTGATCTAGGCCCAATCGAACTTCAAATGACTAGCTACTCATTCAACTTACTTACAAAACAATATTACTGAATTAAAAATAAAATTATGTAACAAAATATATTTTCCTGCATATTTCCATTTAGACAAACAAGGATAAAATTATATTGCATGTAAAGTGAAAAAATTACCAAAACTTCCTGTTTACACAAACTAACTATTGTTTTTTTGTCACTTTGAAGACAATAATATGTTGTAATGAGATTTTTACAGCTTTTCTTACATTGTTTATTAATTACTTTATTAAATACATAAATAGTTAGATCTATACAATAGGATAATCTGGGTGATTAGGGATTTTTATGGATCATGTTAATTATTATCTTTGTATTATATCTGACTGTATAAAAAAAATATTAGTCAGAACAAACAGAATGGTACTATCATTAGGGTTTTTTGGAGCTTGTTTTGAATCCTAAATGTTGTTAGTGTTTTGTTTATAAGTTTATATGGTTACATTTACATATTATGTAAATGAAAAATAATACACCAAAGTATATTTACAGTTACAAAACAGAATAAGCTAAACAGGGTAACAAAATAAGAATATTTTACTTTTGAGTAAGTAGTTGTTGTTTAAAAATGTGATTAGAATTGCATTTTATTCCGTTATTTTTTTAAATCAATATAATTAAATTCATGTTTAAAAAAATATGTTTTCGAAAGTGTTTTGAAACTTAAAACATTAAAGATTTGAAGCATATATATAAATTAGTAAATAAGTTGTAAAATACTCACCTAATATACAATGTAAATAAAAATCTGTGATTCACAGAAACTTTATAATAGCATAAACTTCATAAATTGTAATATTTTTGACGAAAACGACAACAAATGATGAAACCGGATAAGCAGTTTTAGCTGTTTATAGTTACAAAAATATGAGGAAATATTTGGGGCAGGTGATAAGACGATTATTTGAAATATACTCAATGCTCAATAATCAATTTTGAGGTCGTGACAAAGCATTGTAACAGAAACATAACTATTTATACAAAAATGTTGATATATAACTTCCTGTCTGAAACTTTTCAAAAGTTTAGATATTTTCAAGCCTAAAAATTTACTTTTCATGTAAGTAATAATAAAAAACAGACTTGAATTTTATTGAGATGATATGACCTAATCGTTTATGGACTAAATTAAGTTGTTTATACGGCTAAAATAAGGAAAAAGGGTTCACCTCAAATGCAAATTCTCAATAAACTTGTCCGTAGTCAAATTGTCCAGCAAAACAAAGTCGGACACGCCGACTTCCGGTTGCGTCGCCATTCTACCACTTTAAAATCCACAAAGTCAACTAAAAACTGTTCACACACTTTTTAAAACAAATAAATTATACTTTTATAATTTATTGTCAACAAACCGTTAAAAATAAAACTCCGCACGACACTACCTCCCCCGCAAAGCATCTCATTTAAACTGACAGTTGGTTGCACGTCGAAATGAAAGTAAAAAAGTTGCCATAATTTAACAAAAGCATCTGAATTGTAATGACGCATTCACATTGTCATTTTTGTATATATTGCATGCAGTTACCCGCAACGGATGTATTTTTTTATTCAACTTCTAAAAATGTTGTTTACTATTGTAATATGAATAGTATATAAAGTCTGCCAACCCGCATTAAGACAGCGTGATGGATTATATCGCCTAAACACTCTCGATTGTAGAGAAGGCACGTGTCCTGCAATGGGACATATAATATATGGGCTGAGACAGTCAGACTATTATAATAAATACGTTGTGTGGTTACATACATACATAAACTCACGTCTTTTTCCCAGAAGGGGTAGGCAGAGGTGTCAGGACACCCACTTTTCGCCTTTTATGTTCCGCCCCACAATGTGATAGGTGGCGAGCCTATCGCCATATCGGGCACAAATTTCTGACTCTGGGCTGATACTGAATAGAAAAATCCAATATCACTTTGCCCAACCCGGGATTTGAACCCGAGACCTCGGCTTTGTAACCATACCGTAGTACAACTACGCCACCGAGGCAGTTGTGTGGTTACAACCGTGCTAAATTATATACGTAGTACGACATACATTCCAATTTTACAATGCTCAATAAAAAAATAGATTTAAGTTTAAACTCAAGTAACTGCTCAACACTTTATTGGTATCTAGTATTACTTCTTGGTCTGTGATATCCAGTATGCCCATATCATAAACAATATTATTTTATTAACACATACTATTTTATTATATTGTATAATTGAAACCATAAATAAAACTCAGCTTCTTGGAAAGTTCTATCATGGAAAGATCAACATAATGGTTTGTGATTGCATGTTTTTGTTGTAGTTTCATTTCTTATTAATAGTAATGCGTGATTATATGTATATTTAAAAAAATGTGTTTAACATAATTTACCGTACAAATTGCTGCCCACAATTTTTTTTATTCCATATGTCAGGCAAACGAGCTACCAGGTCATCCCTTCCCTGAACATCCACAATGCTTGCATCATGCATGATAGATATATTGCCGACCCATCAAATCGGGAGGAGAGCGGGAAGGAAAAGGATGGGAAAATGAAAGTGGTATTGGAAGTTTGTCAATCTTAATCACCAAATGAAACGCGACAGCAAAGCTGTCGCATAAAATCGATTTTCTGTAAGGCAATGGTACCAAGCCCACCAGGCTTGCTCTACAATTTTCAAAAAATGTAATTGTTCTTCACTGTCAACTTATATCAACATAAATATTCCAGAATGGCATGAGTAAAACAACAAATAAAAACAATACTAAGTATTCTAACGTCCTGGCCTCTTTGGAAGCTTGTCAATGTCAATATAATGACAGCTTTAATGCTAATATAATAAGGATATATTTAAAACAGGTTGACAGGTGGACGTTCAAGTAGCTACATGTATAAGAAACCCCATTAGTTGAGACCGATCATGGAATCTCTATTTGATAAATCTCTTGACTCTGTTCCTGCTCGATTGCAGCGTATGATTCTCCATGTGCAAGGATACAAATTGAAAGTAGTGTAGTATATGTTTGTAGCTGATACTTTGTCGAGAGCTCCGTTACCTGATCTTCCGCAAAATGAAAAAAATGAAGAATCAGTTTTGTTTTCTCTTAGAAAATGTTAGATTTAGTGACCAAAAACTAATCCTTGTAAGGGACCACACGCGTAGTGTTTTACAACATGGTTACAAGAAATCGTTTCATAATACTCGATTTATATAGGTTCAAAGAATCAAATCACATTTGAATATTATTTAGGCATTTTGAAAATACATATGAAAGCTTAGGAAAACTTTTCTAATGTGGACAAATCTTTATAAACCTAAGTTCTTATTAATATTGCCACTTTAAAAAAATTGAATCATATTCTTTGGGCATAAAAATGCAAAACAATTTGAAAATTCGACGTACTGAATATTATATAAAATTTTCTTACAAGTGATAGATATAATGATTAAAAATATGTTAATATTTTTAAAGAAAACATTGTTGATCCAAAATTATATTTCAATGTTACAAAATTAAATTGGCACATAACTTAAGTCTTAAACCATGTCTTTCCTGTAACTTTCAGTATTACTATTTATCGGTTATAATTTATGTATTAAAATTACATGGAAATGTATAAAATACTAATTTTCGTATAACATTCATAATGTAACAGATATAAATTTCCTTTATTGTAACAAGTTTTCAATATTACGTGAATTGGAACGTACTTCAACCACCGCCATTTTCCTTGTTGTAGGTGCCTCAAATGTCATAATAATTTTTATTTTACAAGAAAATTATTAATTTTCTTTAATTATTTAGTTTATTTATTGTATTAATTCAATACTTTAACGTTCTATTTATTTGTTTTAATATTATTTATTCTATATGACTGTGCGTTGCGGTGCTATATCATTGATGTTAGATGAGCATTCGTTTCAAGGATTCTCGATGTAGATTTTCAACAATAAGTGTCGTCCGCGTAAATGTTACGGAGTGTCATACGCCTACGTTAACTTAGTTGATTGGTGTGATGATAATTTGTCGAACGTGAAGTGTCGGCGAGCAAAATTGATGGGACAATGAGCGAGTCGCCAGGCGTGGAGTGGCTGCCTGCGTACAGCCCGGGGCCGCCGCGCCACAGCCCCCTGGGGCCAATCCCGCGCTTTCTCTACGAAGATGTGCAGCCGCTGGCGCTCCAGCAGGAGAACAACAACAAGGAGGAGCAAAAAGAGAACACGAATAAGATAAAGCATGCGAAGCCAGCGTACAGGTGGGTTGTAGACTTGTAGAGCGGCGTAGTGCGTGCGGACGAGTCCGCAATTGGCATCGGTGAATCACCGAGAGGTGACCCTCGCCGTGTGCTTGCTGTTTTTAATATAGATGTGTGATGGCTATTGTTTTTGCAACTTTTAGATGACTTATGGGGCACATTATTTTTATTGCGCCTTGTTTTCAACGCCTAAAGATGTTTTATAGTTATAATACTGCATTGTGTTATGATACTTATGTTTACTACAAGATTATGTTCGTTTTTAGGCAACATTATAGTACTGAATTAGTACTGAGTTGTCAAAATATAATAACATATGTATTCAAACTGTTATTTACAAGCATTTTTGTGCAGATATACTAAATCAATACTAAAAATCCTTTTCAATGACCTAGAAAAATTAATTCAACTGAAACTATATAATTACCTCATTGTTCATTTATCTATTATCCATAATTTATATAAAACTGTGTCTAATCAAAATGTATTAATAAGATTAGATTAAAAAGCATAATTACTTATTTTCCAGGTTCTGTATGTTTCTAATTTATTGAAATATATCCATACAGTCATTTAAAATCCAGTTTTTATGTAATTATCTATCTATATAATACCAATAATGAATAAAAGTGTCCTTTGCTGGCCTCCCTTTGTGTTTTATTCTAAAAATATGAATTATTTATTTAATCATTTTCCTGTTTGTGGTTTAAGCAATTACAATTTTGCCTATTAGTTTTTCATAACTGTATAAAATAATTAATCGTGAAATTCATTTAAAACATTGAAGACGCTGCTCAATAATAAAGTTGAAAATAATCAAATTGTTTTTGTTGTCTGATTGTGTTATAAGCTAATTTAACATTTGGAAATATGTTGTTGGGTAAAGAATCTATGTGTGCGAACAAATTGTTCACTGGTTGTATTTCTCTCATAATATGTAAAAGACTACCTGGGTAGGTACCACTGCAATGTGCATTACTCCCACCAAACAGCAGTGTACTTAACAAATGCAGTGTTGTGTGCCAGTTTGAAGGACATTGTAGCCAGAGTAACTACAGGACAAATTCAGTCCGAACAAAAGCAAAATGTTGAATGAGTTTACCATGAGATGAATGGAATTCTCGATTTGATGTTTATTACACTAAAAATATTAACAGTCAAATGTCTGTCTATGGAGCAAAAACAAGATATCTCTTTGTAATTAAATAAATAAATAAAAAAAAAAACTGTAATTTACACAGTCAGATAGAGTAATTAGTTGTGCTGTTGTAGAGTCCAATAGCTGTTGTAACTCTGCCTAGTCCAATATGAATTTAGGCTATGTTTGATGTCTTTTTGTCAAAAAAATTCTATAATTGTTTAATTTTTTTTATTATGTTCCATGCTTTCCTTAGTCAATCTTGTCCTATCCACTTGGTCATTTACATTGCATCATGTATGTGTAATAAATAACCTTTTAATTAGAAAAGCATATGCATATTAGCGTAACTGGTAATGTTAAAGGGACACTATATTTGTTTTATAGCAATGAATGAAAATAAAAATAATTTATTGAATCCATTAAATGTTCTACATCATTTAGATTCAGTCATTTTTTTTATCTACCACCCGGTTCGGAAAGCAGTTTTCACTAGAGAAGAACGGGAAAAAAACTCTAGTGTTGCTCTTGTCAAATTCAGTTTACAATGTAGTGATTATTACAAAATTTACAAGTTGGTTTAAATCAGATCAGTTCATTAATAATTTGTTGTAAATTTACAATATTTTTGATACAAATATGGTTATGTTATAATTATGAATGAATGGTGAGACAAGCATGCCATTCGCCTGATGGTAAGCTGGTTATTATTAAATCTTTTTAAACTATGAACAGTAATTTTCAAACTGGAATAATAATATATTGGTTCATAAAAATTCTCAATATTGTTCTACATTCATAACAAGTTGTCAGCAAAAATATGATCCACATGTATTTTCAGTATTAAATGCAAGCAAGCATTTCAGTGTTATCATATAGCATACTGGGTATTTGAAATATTGCACAATGCATTAATAGGTATATTTATGTGTCAATTTGTAATTGGTTGAAACTATTCTGTAACTGCTACTTTTGTCTATGTGTTTTAATATATTTTAGAAAACATTACATTTGCGTAATGTACGATATGTGACTTTCATGATTTGTTTATTAGGAGATGCATACCTAGATCTGCTTCCCGTTTGAACGACTAGATAGTTTCAGTGTCAAATGACAAATAATCTTGTGTTTTAAATATCAGACACTACAAGATACTGTTTAATGTGTCTAAAGACAGTATCTAAAGTACTTATGGCCACACCGGTCACCACCACAATAATGTGTCGATGCGGAGATCGAACCTATAGACCATGGCCTACCAATTCCCAGCATGTTCCTTAACCAATAGCGCCAGAGATACTCAAATTATTTATTTTCAATGTTTTCAATGATCTAGTAAATACGGATCGCATACAACTTCGCCGCTCATTCATCTTATATGTTTATTCCTACGTGACGTGTCAATACTCGAGAATATATCTCTGACTTTTGTTTGTATTTGGGCAGTTACGCGAGCATGATAAGATTAGCAATCAGCAGCTCGCCCAACGGCAAGATGACGCTGAACGAGATATACACGTACATATGCAACGCCTTCCCCTACTACAAAGAGGCCGGCAAGGGATGGATGGTGAGTATGGACGTATCGACTAATATTACCACCATTAAATAGTAACACCTTTACGAGACATTTGTACGCATCGGTGATAATTCTTAAGAAAAAGGTTTACAACACATTGGGGTGCATACGTGCGTACAGCTACCATTGAGCAGTTGTTATTATCCTAGTATGTTAATAACCAGCAGTTTACTCTTTTGGCGCCGTCATCGCGCTGAGCTTCCTTCGATGAGCCCTGGCGCGGATGATTAGAAGGATGTGTATTCCAGTCTATGTATATGATGATATTGGACTGATATATAACTTATTTTTTGGCGTACAATAGGTCCGACAAACGAACAAACATGTCACCTGATATTAAGTGATCATCGCTACCCATGGACATCCACAATGGTTGGATACTTCATGTGATGCCGGCACATCAAATCGGGAGGGGAGAGAAAAGGAAAAAGGATGAGAAAAAGAAAGGGGTATTGGGCATCCGACAAGCTCACACACTGAACGAAACGCGACAGCAAAGCTGTTAATTCACGTTGATTTCCTGTGAGACTTGTGACGGCATAAAATCAAACCATAAGTTATTCCTATTAAACCCCCCTGTTGGTTTCCATTCTCGAATTAAGAAAGTGTCCCAAATCGTCAGTATTCCGTAGCCGGCCAAGATTGGCATACATTGCCATCCTTGAGATTTTGCCAGTACTTACTTTACTACCGAAACGGAACAGAACAGCAATGACTAATGAAAAAAATATGAACACAGATAATGGTATCGCAATGATCAGCCATTAGATGGCGCTTATCTAATCAATCTGCGAACCGTTTCAGAACTCGATAAGGCACAATCTGTCGCTGAACAAGTGCTTCATGAAGGTGGCGCGGAGTAAAGACGACCCCGGCAAGGGCTCGTACTGGGCGATGGACAACAGCTACAAGATGGCCGAGGTCACGCCCAGAAGACGCAGGAGCCTGAGGGTAAATATGCATGGCTCTAATAGTATTTAACAGGGATGAGGTGATAAAATGACATACAGCAATGTTGTGATAGAAGAAAGAGTAGACTGGACTAAGAGATTGCTAGGTAGGTGAGAGTATAAGTTGTAATGATGTATTGTGAAGGGTAGATGCCAGATATACCGAGACAAAAAAAAGTACAATAGTATGAACTATTGATGCACTTTATGTTTTACAGTCAAGTTACATACTTAATATTGCCATTTAAAATTCAAAGTTTATTGAATCTAAATCTTTAACTCACATTTGTATCTTCGAAGGTAAAGGTGCTATTAGTGCTCACAGTACGTAATTAAAAGGATTAAAAATCCATATGTAAATGTGGTAATTTCAGATGGCGCCATACAGTCCCGAGTGCAGCTCGAACAGTAGCGGGGAGGCGGCCTCGGCGCTGGTGGGCGAGGCGGCGCCCACGCCCCCCGCCACGCCCACCACGCCCACCACCCCCACCACGCCCACCTCGCCCACCGTGCTGCAGGTCAAGGAGGAACCAGTGGTCAAAGAGGAACCAAGTATGTGCTCTACTATGGAATGTACACATGATATTCAAAACACTAGCTGTAAACAAACAAAACATAAACTCTATGGTACACAGAGATCTGGTGGTGCTACCAATGGCACCTAGTCCTGCGAAAGTCTATGACTGTCTATGCGATATAAAATCTTGCATTAAGAAAATATTTTAAATTGTTGTTGGTATCAACAAAAGATTTTTAAAGATGCCTTATTTTATCAATATCATCATGTTCTGTTCCGAACATGGGCTGCTCTTAAAAAATCTATTAAGAACTTTGAGAGCAAAAGTCGTAATTATCATCGTATTCAGCCGTGTTAACTACTGAATTATAAAACTATGAAAATACTTACTAATGTTAAAATTTTCATTTTCTTATTCATTTAAATATGAAACAAATAGTTGGGGTCAGTACAGGACATTTAAGAGTTGTGTTATTGTTGCAGGTTCGAAACACACAGACGACGCTCTGACGGCGCTCATGGACGAAGAACTCATGACCGATCCCGACATTACGAGAGGTGAGTCATTCACAGTAGTACAAATAAACTCATCAAAATGTATACCACATGTGAACATAAATTATTGTCCTAGAAAAATACATAATAATATAATTGTTATCACATTGAATGCATATCATACAGAAGATGTACATCAACACACTTGATGTATAACTTTTGGGCTTCGTGTGCGCGCCTTCCAAATGTGCTATTTACTTACATAATATGCCTGACTCTAATTGCACATATTTCATTGGTATAACGCCTTAGTCACTGGGTTTCAGATCACACACCTTTTATGATAAAATAAAATGCTGGAATTAGTTTGATCTTGATTGATGTATTGATAATTGATTAATGCTAAATGATAATGATATGAGTGTCGCGAACCCGGATTGATGGCACGCTAAAAAAATAAATTATTTTACAATATCTACGTGTAATTCCTACGCAAAAATGCATCTTAAAGACTACATCGAAGTTGTTATTGAAATTAAGAATGAACAGGTGCAACCAAACTCGTTAATAAAAATAATGACGTGGAGTTTTGGTGAATTTCACACATCTGCGCAAAGAGATGACGACCTACCCGAGCGATATGCTTTGTATAATGATATTATTTCAAGTGCAGAACAGTTCTGTTCCGTTGTATTAGTATTCAAAGTGTTATTGTTTTAACAGGCAGTGTATTAAAGATAATTAATTGGACGATCGATTATGGACACCTGAAAGCTTAATGACGATGAGGCAGTTGTCGTTAAAATGATAAATTATTCGACAATATGGCTCTTCAGCTTTCTCATTGCAAGGCTTCAGTCATTTAAGAGCGAGAGAAAAGATGTTGTAGTGAGTGTTTAGGAGTGCAGAGATAGGAATAGATAGAGCGGTATTTTGTAGAGTTTTTGGACCAAAGACTCTTGCAATGCTCACCTCGAAACAGCCAGTGAATTTTATACAATGACATCCATCATTACTAAAACATTGTAAAATCTTTTGAAAATATTTTCATATTTTTGTTGTAAAGTCCATAATTTGTAATTTGTAAATATTATACATTTTACAAATTGGCAAGAGCTTGCTAAGGACATGGTCAAGTGGAGTAACAAAGGGGAAGGAGGCTTATAGCCCAGTAGTGGGACACACTATAGGCTAATAAAAATACTACATACTACTTGTACGTCCACCTGTCAACCGCCAAATGTAAAATTTTAAAATATACCCTATTTCTATTTATAATAAGGCTGTCATATTGACATTGACAAGCCTATAAATGTCAAAAAAATAGTGTAAATACATGTTGTTTTGTATTCCCTGCCTAACATGCTGTGTGTGCGCAGAGTGGTGGTGCGGCGGGCTGCGGCGGCACGTGTGCGGCGCGCGCGGCCACAGCGCGCTCACCGACGACTACGGCAACTTCGTCGTGCAGCGCCTCGACGACTGCGACTGCCCGCACGACGACGACGCCGCGCCCGCGCAGCCGCCGCCGCCGCCCTACTGGCACGCCGCCATATTATAACACCGCCGCCGCCGCCCCACACCACACCTCACACCACGCAGTGTACTAACACTTGTCCAATACTCTACACACACGCGAGTCATCCGTGGACGCGAGTGTTGCCAGTTTACACTCATCAAAATAATATTTGTTGAAATTTTATACAAATCAATCTACGAGTTGGACTGTATTTCAACCGAGATTTTTCCACTTGAGATGTGAAAATTCGACCGACACTCGCCTCGGTTTATTGTGTATTGTGGTTTTGTTACGAAAGCGATACTTCATGAGGAACACGGCTCGAAACATATGACGAGAATCAATAACATATCTGCCAATATTAATAATACGTGGAATTAAAACTATATGATATAGGCTAGATGTAGTCGCCCTAGGGTGAAATAATATTCATTTGTTATACATACAGGGTGGTCGGTGAAGTGTGGACGGCACGCCGCCACCGCGGAGAATAGAGGACAGTATTATTCAATAGTTTTGGAAACATCGCCGCAGATGTAAATGAATGGTGTTATATACATATTACAGAGTCGATGGCGTTTTTATGACGTGTGTGAGACGCGTATTCCGTCCACACTTGAGCGATCACCCGGTCGTATATAGTTGTATAACGAACATAATGGACCACGGGACATGCGCGGACGTGCGGACTGTCTGGAGTGACGCGCTCGGGTTCATGTGCCACTTTTCTTTACTTTTATACAACAAATTGTGAGCTTCATTAAACCCTTATTGGCATATGAAAAAAACCGGGCCAATATACTTAAAATTAATTTTTATTTTAAGCTTCCAACATTGTGTGTAGCACTGTAGAGTTTAGTAGAAAATGCATAGATATTCTTGCCTTGAATAATATTTACGAAATTAGAAACTTAAGTTAAATAAAAAGTGGCACATAAATTAAGGTGACGTGGAAATGGTATATTTAGAAAAGTAAAAAAAAAATGATGCAGTATTTGGAGCCAGATTGGTGACATACAGATCTCAGAATGACCAGTATAATATTAAAATTAAAAATATATATATTATATAAATAACGCAACATATTATAAGTTATTGCTAAGCTTAACACTTGGTTACGTTTAGTTTGTATACGGACGGTGTGGGTGAGAACTAGTTGAGGTAGAACCATAGACAATAGGACCAGAAAACAATGAGGCAATTTACTATTACTTAACTGGCAACACCATGCAGTACAAGTAAGCAATATTTAGAGAAGTAAATATTTTCACACGCATTATTAATTTAAATTATAACGAAAATATATATGTATAGAGAGAAGCCGAATTATTTGCTTCTGTTAAACTACCATTTGGGGTTGCATGGAACTGCTGGCTAAGCAAATAAATTACATTCAATAGAAGTTTATATTTGTATTTAAAAATGTTCTATGCTAAGTTACACATGGAAATTAATTTTCTGGTTTCATGAAGAGTCTAAGATATATTTTATGTTTAAATGTTTTGTATGTACCTTCTCCTGAGTTAAATACGTCCAAAAAGTAATAATCTTGAGATATAAAAAGTTATTATAAACAGATCTCCATAGTTATTATATTGTTAATCAAATCGTTTATTAATTTGCAAGATGAAATTATATTATCAAAGTATTTTTATTTACAAATATGTAAAAACGACAATATGGGTATTAATTATTTTAAAAGTATATAATTTTTGTCACTACATAAAGATATTTTTTCAACAGATTATATGAATATAATGAAATTATGAAGTGATTGGGATGGTATTAAGGATATTTAGTTAAAAGTATTATCTGAAGTAGGACTGTAATACACTCTTCTGTATAAATATATTTTTATAGTTGCAGCTGGTTTTCACTCGACGCCGTCCACAAATATGAGTTAGTTGTTACGAATTTATAATTTAACGAGACGTAATGTAAATTTGCGCACTATATACGTAAACTTTGCTTTTTATATAAATATAAAGTGAAAAAAAAAATGTTTATCCAGGCCTATTGTCGTGTTAGGTTCTGCTTGCCTAGATATTATATATATTCTTAATTATTTTGTTAAGGTGAATATAATTTCGTGCCATACAAGGATGGGTCGATGGCATGCGTACAGTTAGACGATAATCCCCCCATATCTTATTGAGAATGTGTTCAGATTGAAAAAAAAAACAATTTTTAGGAGTTGTATGTATACATATATAGAATTAGCGCGTGTATATACTAACGTATTATATAGACGAGGTTTCTGCGTGGAATGTTATGTACTGTAACATTTTTACATAGTTTTTACGACGCCACAATGCTTGTAGTAGTACACGGTCGGCGCTCGCGCGGTGGAACTGTTTGTTCAGCTGTTTTGAACTTGTTTATTTTAGTCACGTTTATACGGAGAATTTCTAGACATTGTCTTCATATGTCATCAAAAAACTTACGATATGTCTGCATTTTGTATTATAATGATGCAACTAAATTGTTTTGTAAAATAGGCAATATTGGCATATAAATTAAAATTAAATATTTGAAGTATTTCATCATATAGAATTTCCTCACATTGATGAGGTTCTATGGTAATAATCCATGCTGGTGTAACAGTTCCACCCCGCGAGTGTTCGCCGTGGTTTGTTGCGTGGCTTGTTTGCTGCGGACGGGAATCGAAGCGCCACCTCGCGGGCGTGAGCAAACGTTTCCGTTCGATCAAACATCGGATATATTGAAATTACATTCCTTTTTAGACGTGGTTTATTTGTTTGTATGTATTGTAGTTATTATATTGGATATGATCGCACCTGATGTCGGAACTATTTTGAAAATTGTTACATATATTACATCAAATTTTGGAAATAAATATTTTCCACGAGTTGGTAACGTTGTATTTATCTTTGTATTTAATAAATTGGAAATATACATAACAATGAAAAAGATCAAAGTGTGTTCAATATTAGTTCCGCACGTCAAAACAAAAATTGGTAGACTCTTCAAAATCACTCAAGTATTCGAGTTATTTCATTATTGTTATATTCTGTCATCGAAAAGTGGGTATTTGTTGCGAGTTTTTTATACACAAAGATCAGAAATGACTTCAAAGTATAATATACATAATAATATGTTTAAGAATTCTTACTTTTGAGTGGTATTTTATTTTGTACAGCCGGCTTAAAAACCATCAATTCAAATATTTTTTTATGAAACATGTATGTATTATTTTTGTTTTAAGTATTTAAACAAATTATCGTAATTATATGTCGTTTGTAACGTGGTGCATAACATAAGTTGCCATCTTATATTCTTTTTTATATTTTTTTCTGTGATATAAGAAAAACTTTATTTTATTTTGGAAAATGACAATGGAAACGATATGTACGTCATATATATTTTTTTCTTGGACGTGTCAAATATTTAACGGTTTAACAAGTTGACGGAATGATGACCTAGAGCT
Source organism: Hyles lineata (assembly GCA_030180105.1). Classification (NCBI taxonomy): domain Eukaryota; kingdom Metazoa; phylum Arthropoda; class Insecta; order Lepidoptera; family Sphingidae; genus Hyles; species Hyles lineata. The sequence continues at coordinate 1,244,825 of JARJEE010000030.1, forward strand.
GGCAACCTTGGGAACTACAGCATTTGATAAGAAATATTTTTTGGGGAACCTTTCAGACTAGATTTTATACTATTTAATAAACTATTATTTATTGGCTTCGTGTGATAGATGTTATTTTTGCAAGATGATGTAGTTCCTGACGTTGCCTACTCACAGACTCAGTATTCAGTGATGACAACCAAAAGTTGATATTCATAATAAAATGTAGAGCTACTATGAACATAGCATTTAAGGTAACGTAATGCTTTTGGTTGGCAGATGCCGAATTAGATTCTAATCTGAATTTTTGATACATGTACACTGGATAATTTTTATATGTATATATTGATAAAATTAGTTATTTAAAATAGTTACAGTGATGCTAAAAGATATTTGACACGTCCGCTTGCGTCAGTGTGAACTAATTTTGTTGAGGCAACATTACGTTTGACGAATCCGACATGAAAACAAAAGCCTTTTTATAGGCATTGGTATTTTTATCGATACGGACATGAGATAACTTTGTCTGTCTCAAGTTAATAATAAATGGAAATTCACAAGTCTTAAATAAATTAAAAATGTAAAGTCTGGTACTCGCAATAGAAGCTTTAAGACACTTGTTGTTTTGTAGTGGAGTTGAATGCAAGTCGGATTGGTCAAACGCGAGCGACATGCTCAGTGTATAACCAAGACATAACGCGTATAACATAATTTTAAGTTATTTCGGTTTACTCACTCCGCCTATCGATGATATTAACGCGGCGCAACGGAAATCAAATATTTTATATGAACTGTAATCGAGTTAGCCGTTTAATTTAAGTGTAGGATGTTCTACCTCTAAACAAATTATAGTTGATGTACAATATAAACATTTAACATATACCAAGAATTTTATTTCGAATATTACCATTTTAATAGCAATATTGCAGAAGCTGCAGCATTTTTCTTTTTAATTTTTCCTCTTCAGCCTTTAGAAGGCTACATTTTTGAACATCAAAGCCTGCAAACGTCATTTTTATCTGGAATTATAAAATATTATTCAGCGGAGGGTAGTTTTATTGTCACTTGCTATCTTCCTAGGTCACAACTCACAGTTCGGTCAGTTTCAGGCACGCTTCCGTACGAGCAGTACGTGCTCCGCTATCGCGTTAAATTTATAGTTTAGTTTTAAATATATTGTATGGTGTTAATACAGTGGTCATTCCCATCTTCTGTCATTCAGCTGCATGATCGGAATACTGGTGAGTGCTTGACATCTTTATTTGTTGCATTCAAACTTCTGTGCCGATTTTTGATCGCTGTTAAATGTTTTAGTAGCTCGTCATGAACTAATATAGCTTATGTAGAATCAAATGTTATATAATCGGCATAAACATTCTTGAATAATATTTCAATACGGTGAATTTATTTAGATAAATTTATTTAGATAAGTTGTAAAATTAGTTTTACAACTACCTTCACGCAACGTAGTAAACACGACATGGAGAAGACAGGGTTTGTCAAAGTGTACGCACCCTTAATTCTCTTAAAGTAAATGACGCCGTGTAGCAATTCTAACATTTTTGAATTTTCTACCTAATTAACGTGATGAACCTACGTATCTATTTCGATCAGCTACTCGATAATAGTACCAAAGGGGCGGTAATAAAAGGGACAAAATAGTACCTTAACATAAAACATGTATGTGCGCTGCAGCCTAAAAATAAATAATTTAATTGGCCGAAATTTTTATAGGAATAACTAGAGATGAAACTAATATCCGGCAATAGGGAATATGCATGTCATTTTTTTATATTTTTAGTCAATTCTGTATGTTATTACTAGGGATGTTGCGGATGTCGATTTTTTCACATCCGCGGATGCGAATGCGGATGCGGATTTTTGAAAGCTCACATCCGCGGATGCGGATGCGGATGCGGATGTTTAAAATCTTATATAAATATATGAATGAAGAATTAAAACAATTTAATTCTTCATTTATTTTATTTAAGTAATTCTTCAAACAATTTAATTTTTCATTTGTTTTGTTCAACAATTTAATTCTTCGTTATTATTCACATATTCATTAATGAAGATTACTTATTAAGTATAACACAATTTTTCAATCTTATTTTAATATTAGTAAGTGAAGTTAAAAATAGGAGCATTATATTCAACCCAGATAAGCCTGAAACTATTTTTTTTTTAAATCTTCAGAACTAAAGATTTTCTTTGATTCCATTACCCTCAAAGCGAATTAAAAAAATGTTGAATTAATTGATCTACCATAAGGCTTTCCGGGAAATGACCGTACTATATATAGGACAGTAGGACAATAGATAGCAAGTACAGTTTAGTATTGATATTGACCAAATTGAAAATAAAAGGTATGATTACGTATTAAAAGGGTCTACATATGTCATCATACATATGTAAAAATATCTACATACGTCATGGAAACAAATGTGGCTAAAAAAAAGATAAATCTACCCACATAATATTTTTGAATTTCAAGCCAATCTATTGAAGATGTCGCCAAAATATGTTTTTTCTGATCATATTATTTCTGGCAAGAACCTGACTAGCTTGTAGGTTTCTTTTTGCGATCACTAATGAAATCTTAACCGTTTGTGTTTGAACAGAGAAAACTGGTGTTTGAATTACATATTTTGTTTGTTGGCAAGTTGTCCAACGTCCCCGGCGTAACAGCCGAGTCGTTTTTTACTCTGGCCCAACAAACTGTTCCAGTGCACCTGACGTAAGTGTAGTACGATCCAAACTGGGTATCCATCAGATATACACAAGCTGATTCCCAAATGGGGTAAAATTTAGAATAGGGCAACACGATTTGGTAGGTTGGGGGGTGTGGAGGGGGGGAGGCGGAGTGTCCCATCTCCCCTGGTACCACTCCCGTGAAAAGGTAATACATCATTCCTGAGATAGGTATATCAATTAAGGTAACCTAACCTCAAAACACTTTTTGTCAATACAAATTTGCTTCTGCAACGTCTCCGGCGCTGCGGGAAGACCAGCCCCTTCGCCCTGCGTAACAAAGGATAGGCACCCACGCTCACCTCCGCAGCTTCGGCTTGCTGGTCGCCTCCGGCGACCAGCCTCAGCCGCTACGGCTCGCACGGTTGCCTCTCCTTCGTTACAGCGGGCGGGGGCTGCTCTCCCTCCGCGCCTCCGGCTTTTTATATACACTCTAGGGTCGGTATCCAAAAGACTACGTGAAGTCGGGGTGTCCCGAGTCGGTTTTGGGGCACAGTCGACCTAACTGATCCATAAAGTGGGTATACTAATTTCCTTCTGAAGATAATGTTTCGGACCTTTCTAATATATGGGTCTATCGAAAATGCGTTTACGTTCCGTTTCACCGATTTTTCTCGACATTTTATACCACAGACTATATATTTGACATATTATTATCGATTTGCTTGTCAATCGCCCATAATAACGTTCCGTTTATCCTAATATGTGATTTAAGGTTAGAAACTATTTTGATTAATTTCTCGAAAACCATGCTTCACCTTTCAATAAGAGTGGTAGCGTTGTAATCAGGAACTCAATCCCTACCACCTGTGATCACTTTTACCCCTCAAATCGTGTTGCCCTACACTAAAGTCCGCCCCGGTCATAAACCATATTGCCGTCTGTTGGTTCTTCGGCAATCTCACTCAACTAACGAAACGCAACACGGAAGATGCTGCTATACAGCTCTCTTGTGAGCTAGTAGAGGACCTTGGTTGAGCGGACCCATTTGTTTTGTAGCTTTAACGACTTACAGCAAAACTCTACTACTTAAAAAAGTAATAATACAAAAATCGACAATAATATGTCAAAAAATTTTAGTCAGTAACCTCCCAGTAATTTTTTCAACAAAAATCAAAATTAAACAACGTCTTTTTCTCGGTAGAATATTTATTGATATGAATATAATTAAATTAATCACTCAACTATAATTAGATCATAGTTGAGTGGGAGAGAGACGCAAGGCATTCGGCGGGCCTCTCTCTCGTTCGGTGACTCATCGTAACGTTACCGGGCGTTACACTTTTTCATAAGTGACTCCCAGCCGCAACCTAATTTAAGACGTTGTCACGTCAAAAAAAAAAATGTATATATTTTCAATGACTATAAACTTAATTGCAATCCAGGCCCAATAAAAAATAGTTTATTCTCTTCGGCTCTGTGAACTAAATTTAAAATGTGATGATAACTACTTTATTTTATAAATATCTGATGCCCGAGATAAATCAGGAAAATGTTGAAGGACAAACCATAAACAATGCTATAATGAATTTTAAGCAGTATTGATATCGGGATCAACGATATTTTTACCGATACTGGGAATGGGCATACTGCTTTCTTTTTTGTCGCAACTTGTATTACATTCATTGTTTGTTACATGGTGTTATAATAAAGAGTTATTATTATTATTACATTCGCATCCGCATGAAAATCCGCATTGATTCTTGCGGATGCGGATGCGGATGCAGATGTCCAAATCTATGCGGAAGCTCCGCATTTGCGGATGCGGATGCGAATATTCGCAACATCCCTAGTTATTACATTATCGGAAAAAAATATAAGTCTTTGAAAATATCAATTAAAAGAGTACAAAAAATAATCAAAACTGCTATCAGTTTCGAAGCATTCAAACGCCATGTTGGCGCGAACTCGCTGTGACGTCAGAGGTTGCGTTATGAACAATGTAGTATTTGGATTAAGTTTCTTTCATGAATTGCTACAGAACTGTATTTCGCGACAAAATAATCCATTTTATTTAATAGTATAAAGAAAGCACAAAATAACTCATAAACAAACATAACATATGCAATTATTATTAATTATGCTTATAAAATTATTGCGATATGCATCTTATGGTGAATCGTCATAACGGGATCGATTATTTAACCGCCATTCATCCGGCCTTACAAATCTTCAGATATTCGGTACCCGGCCAAACCTTTTCAACATTTCGGCTTTAATTAGCCTTTATATGAAATTATTTATTACATTACATTAAACATAATGTATCATAGATACCAAGGCAAGCTATCGACCATTTGCCAAAATAAAGGTCATTCATCCCTCACAATATAATAAACCAATCACATTGTTAACACAAGAAACTTGAGATGACTCTTAGGGATTTTTTGAAAGGATTTTCTGTGTTATTTATTAGTGCATTTTATTTGGCTAGATGCAACCACAAATGTCTTAAAATAAATTCTAATGGGGAATTTTAAGTCTGATTTTACGAGGCGTTCACATTCACCTACTCGTATATAGCTGTTATCCTACGAGGATTGATATAACCATGATTACCTAATCTTTCGGTTGTAGAACCTATCAAAAGCTATTTATCACTTATGATAAATTAGGTAGGTAGGTAGTCATTCTACGGTACAATGATTACACTGTAATTTTGGATTTTCTATTCATAATCAGCCGGTGTCAGGGATTTCTGTCCGGTATGTCGATAGGCTCGCTCTTTATCATACCATTGCATGGCCTGGGACGGAACACAAAGGGCGAAACATAGGTTTCTTGGTAGGACCCATGTAGGACCTCCGCCTACCCCTCCTGGGATAAAGGCGTCAGTTTGTGAATATGTATATGTATGTATGCATGCACACAAACTGTGTATAAATGAATAATTCGTCCCTTTATTGTTCTTTTATACCCTGCTTGACATAATAAAATAAAACACAACATTGGAAATATCAACAACTTTAATGATTGAATATATACAAGAACAATATAGATACAAGTGTTTAACAATAATTTCATGAGACGAGGCGCGCCTTCTTCGCCAGCGCGGCTCATACTACATACATACACTGCGCCCTGTCGTACTCACATCGACAAACTCACTGGCATACGCACGTTGCAATACGAGCAATCTTTTATATTTGATGATTAATTACCTCAAATATTTTTTTTTTAAATAATTACTAAAATCATTATTACCGAAGAGAAGATAGTTGATGTCAACTGAAATTTAAAGGTGATATTTTGACTTATTTCATTTAAAAAACATTCTGTGAGTTCATAAAGTATATAAAGCTTACTTGATATTTGCATAGCATTTTGTAATAAAAGTTAAATATCCACGGTGCGAGTACGAGAGGGCGTCCGAATCATTTCAAAAAGTAAACGATTACTTTAGTGTTGTAAACAAATCCAGTAAACAAAACATTTCGTCTATCGTAACGTTACAAGCTATCCGCGTTACTTTATTCTGCTATTAAAATATTTTTATCGATACTTTCTAGTATATTTTATACGCATATATTTATAAATTGAGGGATACCAATGGAAAAACTATTGCATACTACTTTTTTATTATAAAGGAAAAAAAATACCTTTTCGATAAAATTATTTGCACTCGTTCCCAAAATTTATATCGAATTCGTTGTGGCTAATGACGTAACTAAAACTACGAAGCCATGTAATAAACGCTAAACAAAACTAACGTCACTAAATAGGACAAATTTACTGTACTTTTCGATATATTAAACAATGTACAAAAACATATGCAAGGCCACGACAATTGCACGAGATACAAACATTAAAAAAGTCTATGCACCACACAAAAATTTTAATCGATAAACAATTAAAGACAAGATACATGTTACTTATTGTTCATTATGAGAATAAATGACAACACATATAAAAAAAAAACATTTTATAGCAAAATCAATGTACTAAAGGTAATAATTAAACATTTTTATTACAAAATATCGATACAGTCTTAAGATTTTTATCGCTGTATAATTTTGATATTGACAAAATAAAAACGATTATAACTAAAACGTGAAAAACACGCGACGAATTCTACACATTGGGTTTTAAACTAAACACGGGAGGCGAGCGTAGGTTTTAATGTTACAAATTCACTGTAATACAGCACACGTTATAAAAGTAAATGTATACGTAATAATTTAAAGAGAACGCGAGCATCCGTCAACCGCGCAACGTAGAACATAGAAATACAAAAAAATTCACAGCCCTAGCGACACCCACCGGCGCAGCGCACCCCACGGTCGACGAAACCAGCTATGTACAACAACACGCGCGCCGCACGGCCTACATACACAACACGTTCTACTGTCAACTGGCGATCACTTTTCACCACTTTGTAATTTGCGATCACAAATCGTTGACTGAATTGTAACAAATCTAATTATTATTTTATAATTACTAACGACCGTGCGGCCACGACTGCATCTCTAAAACTAGATATATCGATATATTTAAAGAGTTAAGCACGATTAATTCCGCAAATCATCTCTACCCAAAACAAAACGTTTAATTTGTTCCGGGCTTTGCCAGATCAATTTCCAATCACTTTTCGCCAACTCACTTGGCAAGATAAGTATAGAGGATAAAATGCAATTGTCGATACTAAAGCGATAGAACCGCGATAATCGATTTTCTAACACATTTAGCTATTAAATATTAACAATTTAATATTGTCGTATTAGGTTAATAGTTATTTAATTTATTGCTTTATCGGAGTTAACATTGTTCGATAATCCGTCCTCGGTGTCTACACGAGTACGCTCGATAGATTGATAGTATCAGTGACGTGTATCGTTGAGAAGTAATATGTAGGTGTAATATCGGAGTGGAGGGAGCTATGTACAAGGGTTGTGTAGGGGGAGGGGGTGCGTTCACAGCGAGTCCCGGTGCCACACCCACGTGCGCTTGGTGTGGTCGAACCTGTGCGCCAGCCACTGCGCCTGCAGGAGCTCCAGCCGGTCTTGACTTAAGTACAGAGGTTTGCCGCGCCTGAGATAATACAAAACATTAATCTTACATGCAATTCTGATGTAATATTATAACAAATTTGTTTCAGACATTAACGATATCGGAAAGGAAGAACTAAACATTGAAGGTAAGTAATGTTTACTGATAAAATTCAGCATTTTGCTAAATAGCCGCCACATACGTAACGATATAACTGTGCAAATCTGAGTTTGCAACAGTATACTTTTGCACGTGTGAGCAAGTAATTGCGCAAACTTCAAACAAAGATCGTCTCTTTGTCAGAAATGACAGTTGCCCAAATCAGGCTTGCACAGTTATATCGTAACGTGGCAGACATTAGGTTCTTAAGTTTCATCTCACAATCATCACCATCATCATCATCTCAGCCACAGGAAGTCCACTGCTGAACATAGGCTTCCTCAAGGATCTCCACATCGACCTGTTGGAAGCGGCCTGCATCCAGCGACTTCCTGCAACTTCCTGCACCTTAGCCAGGTCATCCGTCCTTGTCATCTCACTGTGCCCCGTATGAATAGTAATGTATTATCAAGTGTATTTAACAACGGCGTGTGTACTGACTTGAGGTCACGGTCCTCCTCGTCGTAGTCGTCGAGGTAGAGCGAGCCCCACAGACACGCGCGGCGGCCGCGGATCACGATGATGTACGTGGACGTCACCACCAGGAAGATGCCTGTGCCGCCGCCGCACTCCATCGCGTGCTGAAACATTACTGGTTAGTAGTTTCTGTTTTGTTTAAAGGGTTGGGTTTGCGTTTGCCCTTAAATGTAAATAATAAATATACTACAATATTGTAATTTTTCTCAGGTATTGAATCAAACCCGCGACCACAGACCGCGCGTGCTGGTGAGCGTGGTCAAGGAGCTTGCCAGGTGGACCATCATGGTGCGCAAGATGAAGGCCATCTACCACACGCTCAACTTGTTCAACATTGATGACACCAAGAAGTGTCTCATCGGAGAGTGCTGGGTGCCTACTGTCGACCAGCCTAATGTACAGAAGGCTTTGGCTGATGGATTGGTAAGATGACTCTCTATTTTTCTTCAGACGTTAGTAATCCACTGTTCAAGATAGGCCTCCTGATGATCTCCACATCGACCTATTGGAAGCGGTCTGCATCCAGCGACTTTCTGCAAATTTAACCAGGTCCAGCTTGTAGGACACTTCGCTTGCTTAGTAGAGTTTGTTTGTATTACCTGCACGGCCTCGGCGACCTGGTGTCGCCTGCAGCAGGGTTGCTTGAGGCACACGAGCGTGCCGCACAGCAGGCACACGGAGGCCTCCTTGGGCACGGCGCCGCACTGCAGGCACACGCGCTCGTGGTAGTAGGTGAAGACGCGGTCGTACTCGCGCGGCAGGGCCAGCAGGCGCGGCGCGGCCCAGCTCACGTGCAGCGCGCGCAGCAGCCGCCGCACCACCAGCTGCCCGCGCGCCGCCGCGCCGCCCAGCTGCCGCGCCCAGCCGCGCGCCGCACCCGCCGCGTCCGCGCCCAGAGCACGCGCCGCCGACCACGAGCTCCACTCCATGCCCTCCGTCACCAGCTCCAGGTAGTACGCCAGCCGCACGAACTCCTGTCGCGGTGACGTGATCTCCGGCAGTTCGCACCCGTACAAATGGTGCCGCACTAGCGCAGCGATGCGCACGAACGGCAACAACAACTCTTGGAGCTGCAAATATACGTAAGCACATCATTACCCTCATGCAAAAATTTCATTCAATCTTTTGTCCAATAATATTATAATACGGATTTTAAATGACAATAATGCTACTTAATAAATGTTCAGTTTAAAAGAGATGAAATTACTTGAATTTTAAGGTATGTCCCTTATTTTCATGAAGTTTCGTCATGTTATAAAATTGTATAGTTTCTCAGCATGCTATTACCTCTCTCTCCATCTGCGCGATGTCGGGCTGGTGTTGATCGGCGGTGTCGTCCGGCGGGCCGTCCTCGGTGAAGAGCTCGGAGCCGGCCAGCGCGGCCAGCAGCAGCCGCGCCGCAGCACGCAGCCCCGCCGGCTCGCCTGCGCGCGCCGCGCCCGCCAGCGCCGCGCGACCCTCCGCGCTCGTGTTCGCCAGGAACTGGCACACGATCTGGTAGTAACACAGTGCGTACAGTTGGCGCACTATGCACGTGAAGTCCTCTGCAATGGGGAAATTATCGAATAATGTGAATATGAGGCAATGATGTTTAATGGTAGTATAGTAATTGAGTGTTACAAGTTTTCGGTTGATGTGATATTGAGTAGTAAGCAGTTTGTACTGACGCATATCGAGGTAGGGCGGGTCGGGCGGCGCGAGCAGCAGGAAGTGCACGAGCAGCGCCAGCGGGTCGCGCAGCAGCAGCGGCACGGGGCGCGCGCAGTGCGGCGGCGCGGGCACGGGCGGCGTGGCGGCGGGCGGCGCGGGCGCGGGCGGCGCGGGGGCCAGCAGGCGCCAGGCGTCGGCCGCGCCCAGCGCCGCGCCCGCGCCGCGCAGCACGCGCGAGTGTGCGCCCGCCACCACGAGCAGCGGCACGATGCAGTCGTTGCGCGGCTTGTAGCGCGGCGCGGCGCCCGTGAGCAGCGAGCCGCCGCGCTGCACGAGCTCGCACTCCAGGTTGGTGCGCACGAGCGACGCCACGAACGTGAAGATGCCGGCCGGCGACGAGCCGTAGCGCTGCTTCAGCTTGCCGCCCGCCGTCGCCGTCATGTCCTCCATCGCCTTGCCCATCGCCTCCGACAATTTGCTCGGAGCCTGACGATATCATGGTATGTTACAATATTTTCTATAAATAATGCGATTAAATTATTTATATTGTGGAAATCTTTGAGGAAGACTTTATGTTCAACATTGGACTTCCTGTGGCTAAAAACAGACAGAGTATATTTCAGGCTTATTTGAGTTTTGAATCGAACATTCGATTGGAGTATATAGACAATAAATGAATATAGTGTATGTGTGTGTGACTAACGGGCTCCGGATGGTGCGTGTCGAGCATCTCCTGCAGCTTGGCGGCGCGCTGGTGGTGGTCGAGGTGCGGCTGGTCGTGGTGCTTGGCGCGCGGGCGCGGCGCCAGCGGCAGCACGGTGTTGGCGAGCTGTCGGCACAGCGGGCACAGGAACTCGCCGCGGTCCACGTGCAGGTTGTGCGGCCGCTGCGGCGCCTGCAGCGCGCGCAGGTAGGCGGCCAGGCAGCGCAGGTGCAGGTGGTGGCCGCACGACTGCACGTGCACGCCGCCCTCCCAGCCCACGTTGACGCTGAGCAGCCAGGACTCCTTGTCGAAGTGCTGGTGCAGGTCGTCGTGCAGGCGGTAGTGGTGCGCGGCGGCCGTGGTGTCGGCCTGCGCGTGCAGGCGCGCGCGCTCGGGCTCGCTCAGCGCCAGCCGCGCGCCGCCGCTGTCCGCGCGCCGCCGGTGGCCCAGCACCGACGTCGACTGCAACCATATTACTATATTTAATATTGTTTCCTTCTATAAAAATCATTATTATGTAAATGAAAATATTTATTTGATAATTGTGCGTGTATTGTCGTTAGAGTCCAGACCTGCAGCAGCACGACGAGCCCAACGGGGTCTGCGGGCGTGGTGGGCGTGGTGGTGTTGCAGATGACGCAGTCGTAGTCCTGCTCGGGCGCCTCGTCCTCCCAGTGCATGTGGTGCGCCTCGCCCTGCTCGGCCTGCATGGCGGACAGGAACTGCTGCTGGCGGCGCGCGAACTCGCGCATCACCTGCTGCTGCCGCTCGCGCGCGCGCCGGGACCGCTCCTCCTTCTCGCGACGCTCCCTGGATACCGCCCACAGATGAGTTAGTAACAAACATACGGGTCAAGCTAGTGGGTGGAGAATTTGAATTGTAGATGTGTTGTAATCATGGCGACGTAAGATAAGACGCAAGGAAACGAAATTTAGAGTAAAGATTTTTGTCTAGACTATCGGCCTTATTCATAGACAGTTTATAAACATATTTCAGATATCAAAAGTTTTGCCTTCTTCGCTCAAACTGAATTCAAGCGCCGTTCGAAAGAGACATAATATTCGATAACAAAAATATGTTTATATACTCCCTATGAAGAAAGCCGTATGTCACTTGCAAAACTGAGGGTATATTAGTGTCCAAACGGAGCTGGCTCATAACTAGTGGTTATAGTGGTACGTGTGTGTGCAAGCGTGTACGTGTACTTGTACGTGTGCGTGTTTGTGCGTGCGTACCTGGCGCGCTGCTCGGCCTGGCGCTCGCGCTGGTGCGGCCACAGCTGGTGGCGCAGCGCGTGCACGGCGCCGGCGCAGCGCGCGTCCAGCGCCGCCAGCCGCCGCAGCACGCGCCCCACCGCCGCCGCGCCGTCGCCTGCGACACACCACGTACTCAACACTCACTCACACTGCACGCGCTAGGCGCTTCAAACTATTTGCAACTATAAACGGTACACACATTTATTCGATTCATTAAATGACTTCATTGTAAATATGTTTTTTATTCAGCAACAGCCTTGAGAACTAATCATTTAAGCAAATGTTTATGCGTCACTGTTAGTGACATTTTCATCAAAATTCTTCTGTACATTAAGTTAACGGAAATGTCTTTGCAAATTAGAATTGCAGTCTTAAAATTATGATTTTAAATCGTTATGGTCTCTGACGCATTTTGACTTTGCTCTCCTAATGAGACGAGGTCTCGACATTTTGGTATTAAAAATAAAGAATGTAATTTATTTATCGTATAGAAAAAATATTCGTTAGCTTACCGATAATCTCCTCACTGGCCGGGGCCGGTTCGTCGAGTGAGAAGGAATCCAGGCGGCCGGACAGTTGCGAGTGTAGCTTCAATAATAAGGATATTATCGACTCGTTCACTGGTATTGAATCTGACTCCGTTTGACTGTTTATCTGTTGGGAAATATATAATGATATGGATACATTAAAGTATGAGAATTATCTACAACCTAACTTATTAGAATTCATTATTTAACTTATTGAAAAAAGTGTATTGTATTGTATCAGCCCATATACGTCCGACGGGTCTACTCTACAATCGAGAATACGATTGAGAGTGGTTAGGCCATATAAGTAGTCCACCACGATGGGTTAGTGTAGGTTGGCTAACTTTACATACCATAGAAATTCATACAAAAGTTTAAAAAATGATTATGCATCTTTATTCATAATTTTTTTTTCGTATATTTCTAATTCTTTAAAAAAATAACTTTCTTCTCCAGTACGCAAAATACAAGGAGTACTTAAGATCAGCACATATGATTTAAAATGGCACTAGATTACTTTAGCTGCTATAATAATTATAGTACAAAGTACAAAGAGCAGTACGTACGGTGGCTATCTGGTTGCTGGTGGAGGGCTGGTCGGCGAGCGGGGCGGGCAGCGCGGGCGGCGCGGGCAGCGCGGGCGGCACGCGCAGCGACACGCTCCACCCGCTCTCCACCATCGACATGTCTGCACAACAACACACTACTTCAATGTCTCGTACTTAATATTATCTATATCGACCACTTTCATTATACAGGGTGATATAGACATATGGTATTTAATTTAAACCACATGTTCCTAACCACCCCAGGTAACATTGTACCAAGTTTGAATAAAAACTGCCTGATAGTTTTGTAAAAAAAAAATTGCAATTTAAGTTTCAAGGTTTTTGATCAACCTGATCAGAGTCTTTTTACGGCTCAGATAAGTTCCTGAACCGAACTGAAGTTCAGTTTAGCGGTATAAATATTCGTATCTATATGGGATGCCCAAAAATCGTGAAAATTAAAATCAAGATTTTTGACAAAATATATTTTCTTAATTTTTTCAAATTATGTACAATGTCACCAGGGGTAATGAGAAAGGGTTAAATTAAGTACCATGTGTCAATATCACTCTTAATACAGTTAAAGACACCGAAGAGAACTTGTTACTATATTTGTTGTCCAAAAAATTTTAACATGTTGATGCGACGGACACACACGTTATTTTTACGTTCGCAACGTACGTGCAACTATCACTCCAAAAGTAGTCCTACTGCTTACATAAGACGCCTGAGCCACACGGATGGTTAAGTCAACGAGTTAATTACAGTACGATTAAATAACGCATTTATATATTGTTTTTATATAATTACCGTAGTCCATTGTGCCTGGCGGTGTGTCAGGCAATGTGTCCGGTAGTGCAAGCGTCATCTCCGTATCAGGTGACTGTAGCGCCAATGCTTGACTCTCACCCATGCCGCTCTGTCGTACAAACAAAAACACATTATATAATAAGTATATACATAGCATATTCTTCTATATAATTGGATTTTTCTAAATAAATTGTCTCGCCTAAATTCCTGAAGAAGTAGGCAGAGGCGAAGAAACCGCTCCGCTGTTAGCAGTAGCAGGTCCCTTCTGATAAGCTTGTAGCTTTAGTAAACACAAACACAACATTTCGTAATTAAAAAACTCACAAATTTCACTCACGAATTACATAGTAAAGTTGTAGGTGTTAAAATCGACTGTGACTGACTGTGTGTGTTCCTATTTTATACACAGCCTCCGTGGCGCATTGGTTAGACGCCAACTGTATAACGAGAGGCCGCCTCTCGTTCGATCCCGGTATTGTGACAAATATTTGTCGGGACCAAAAATATTTGTCTCGAATCTGGCTGTATTTGAGATCGAAAAGTCTCTCATAGTTTCCGATACCCACGACACAAGACTTAATTGATCTTAATGTGGGGTCAGAACTAATGTTTGCGACTGATGGGTGTATATATAAAATAAACAGGGTTAATAAATAGGTTACCTCTAGAGCTCGCATTTGTGGTCCGTCTCCTCCGGCGTCAGACTGGTCGTCTTGCATCGAGTCACCTCTTACCATCTGAGACAATCAAAATAGATTTAGTTATACTTAATGGTTCCTCTCACATTATAAAACTCAACAAATCTTTTCAATTCAAGACCTACTTGGTTTAATTTTCCAGGTTCTTGTATATATATTTTTTTATTACAATGAATGGCGAGACGAGCATGCCATAAAACCAAACAGCACCATAAATTACAAATCAGTGATTCAACATTCCAACATTCCGCAGCGCTCGCTAATCTGAGACATAAGATGTTAGACTCAATATCTCATTATTCAAACCGGAACACAATTGGGCATTTACACGGCTGTTTAAGACCTGCCGATAGTAATAAAATGTATAGAGAATTCAATAAAGTAACGACTTACTTGTAATGACTGGGGCACGGCGAGGGCTGTACTCGTTGCGTTTGTAATAGAAGGTAGTAGTGTATCAGGTTCTGATGGTTCCCATTCTGTGTCACCTGTAAAACAATTTACTGTAAATATTGTATAGTTGTATTCATTGTAATAAAATCATCAGTAGACAAGCAAGAAAACATAGATAATATTTGATGTTTTATTGTATAATATTTGTGGGTTCACATGTATTTGTTTAATATTCACAAAACAAGATTCAATTTTAGTGTAAGGTGAGGATTATGTATGTGGCTATACTGTGTATGTATTTATTTATTACTAGCAGTCTGACTCAGCTTCATTCGGGTTCAGATAGTTTTTGAGTTTAGTCCACATTGCATCAGGTACACATCATTTCGTATCCGTATTTGAATTCATCAAATACGGTATCAGCTAAGTCCATAACAAAATTGGTCCAGCCATTCGCGCGTGAAGAAGTAACAAACACGAATATACGCCTTTAGTAGGATAGAATTAGTAGGATACATTTAAAAAGTGTTAATGCATTTAAGACGTGCGTGGCGGCCTGTTGGTAAACGGACTAGACGTGACTGCCAACATATTCACGGTGGTCGCGGGTTCGAATCCCAGGGCACACCTCTGATTTTTTGGAGTCATGTGTGTTTTAATAGCCAATTATCGCGCACTTTAACGGTGAAGGAAAACATCGTGAGGAATCCTGCATACCATAGCGCATACTATGGTATGTTAAGTCCGCCAACCCACACTAAGCCAGCGTGGTGGACTATATGGCCTAACCATTTTTAATCGTACTCTCGATTGTAGAGGCCCGTGTTCTGCAGTGGGACGTATATGGGCTGATACAGATACAGATTTAATAAGTAATAATACGTGAGTACTGACTGTCGGAGTGCTGGTGTTCGTATCTGGCATGGCGCGCGGGGCGCGCGTGCGCGTCGGGCGCGCGGTGCGGCGGCGCGGCGGGCACGCTGGCCACGTGCGCGCGCGCGCTGTAGCACACGCCGCCGCCCGCGAACGCGCCCAGCAGCGGCACGCCGCGCAGCGCCACCGCCTCCGACCCGCCCGCCACCAGCGCCTCGCACTGCACAACACACGTTATGTTATTATATGCTCATATTATACTACTTACTATCCAACTAAACTAACAGGTACCGTTTGACGTTTCATACTTTTCAACTTTGTACAGGCGTAACGTACACAATTTCAATAACATTTCGCCTAAAACCATGGAATTGTGGCTTTACGGCAAGCGAAATTAAAATTGTGTGAGTTACGCTTGTCTAAATATGTTTAAAATTGAAAAATATGAAACGTCAAACGGTACCTGTTAGTTTAGTTGGATAGTAAATCCACTATTAACATGAAAAACAAAAAATAATAATCATGTATGTAGAAATGACTATAGTTATTCTATATGAGCCTAATTTTAAAGTTAATATAAATGAGAAATCAAGAGTGGATCCAGATTTTACTTTACTTTACTTTTTTACTTTATTTATCAACACACAAAGAATTAATTGTGATTATAAATTTTATCAACAATATAATAAATACATTAAGTCAATCTGGAGCCAGCCTAGGGGGGGTCATGACCCCCATGACCTCCCCCCTGGATCCGCCCTTGTGAGAAATGTGAACATTATTTAATTTACAGGCGACTTCAAATTGGCATTAAAGTAAAAGTTTTAATCCAGGTTATATTCTATTTTCATTTAAATTATGTTAAAAGCAGAAATAAACTAAAATTATTATTAGCACACATGTTTTCAGAAATTGTGTATTCGATATTTCAATAAATCGATCTTAAAGTAAAGCATGTAGGCGTTTTACGTGTAAATCGTCGAAATAACTATACTTTTCAAATTGCATATAATCCAATAAATAGCAATGCACATAAGGGGCTGCCCATTAATTACATGAAGCTTGAAAGGGGAAGGAGTAGTCTTAAATCTCTCCTCATAGCACTAAAGAGGAGGGGGGATTAAAAAGTGCATAAGAAAAGATCACGTGATCAATGGACGGCCCCTAACGCGTGCACGGTACGTACATCACCAGCAGGCGCATGATCCGCATGCAGATCAGCAGCGCAGTGCAGCAGGTACACGGCGAGTGCGAGCACGTGGTCCGGCGGCGCGTGCGGCGGCGGCGCGTCGGGCGCGCGGCGGTGCACGGCGCGGTGCAGCACGGCCAGCAGCGCGCCGTGCAGCACGCCCGACAGGCACAGCACGCGCGGGTCGCCCGCGTCGCCCGCGCCCGCGGGAGGGGCCCGCGCCGGCCGGAGCGGCGGCCACAGCGCGCCCGACTCGCGAGCCTCGCCGACGCCGCTGCTCTCGGACGCTGTTTTCTGTTTCTCGCGCACGCTGGATAGCATACACATAACATTTGAAGTCTTTGTCTTCTTTTTCTTCTACCTACGCTATCCAAATCCCAATATACCAAAGATAAGCATTTTGTTTCGGCACCATCATTTTTTATAATTGATATGGCCTCTCGCTGTGGGCGTCATTAGAAGGCTCAAAGTCACTCAACGACCCATATCTCTACGAGGTCGAATCAGAAATGAGGAGACCCTTAGGAGAACAAAGGTTACCGACGTAGCCCATAGGGTTAGCAAGTTAAAATGGCAGTGGGCCATTATTGTAAAACTTGTAGACCTACCCTGACAACTAAGTCTAAACATTCCACCCTTCTTTTCACCAATACCCCATTTGGAAAAGTAAGTAATTATCTAACTATATATCGTGCAATTTAAAACACTCATAAATTCAACAAGAGTTACCCACAATTTTAACATCACATTAAAACACTCACTAAGCGGTAAACCGTTCCATAGAAGCGTGGAAGTCCCGCCGGTGCACGGCTCGCCTCAACACGTGCAAGGGGTCGTAGTACTGCTCCCACACGATCGGCTTCGGCACGAACAGACCTTGCTCCAGGTTCTCAGAGCCTTTGGGCGGCGGCCGGTACGTCGATAACTGACAAATAAATATTAGCAATGTTACCATTGGTTAATGACAATTGCGATTTGCGATTTTAATTCACAAAGCAGATCGGCTAACATTTTTATATGATCTCGTGTAATCTATGAAGGTGTGAGATTTTTTTACACAACCATATAAAGAAGAAACTGAACAGTCAAATTTTGTGTGTGTAATTTTAGATGTGAAAAATGGTTATAACATATGGCCAGTTTATTTGCTTACAAATTTTGAGTGTGTTGAGCAATAGCAATAGCAGAAATATAGAGCATGCTAAGGCTTCAAAAATAACAAGATTGTGATGTTAATTTAACATAGCAATAATTTAAATTTCTAGTAAGTGGTAAGTATATGTACCTCCTTGAGCACGGTTTCGAAGTTCCTGGTGTGCGCGTTGCCGGATCGCTCGGGCATGAGCTCGAGCAGCTGCGAGTGCGTCTTGTCGCCCGCCGCCAGCAGCGTCGACACCTCCAGCCGGGACTGGGTCAGCTCGTCGTTGCCTGTAAGGTGCACCGATATAACCAACTATAATACCAATTTGCAATATACGTTTATTAAATACTTCTATTAGGGCCAGTTTCACAAGCTCTTGATAAAGTTCTTGATAGCTATCTGGTACTGATCTGGCAATATACAGGGTATATACTGCTACCGAAGACTAAGCCGGGTGGTAGTTTTAGTGACTACTAACACAATGGAATTGAAAATTTCGCATAGAAACGCGATTTTTTTGGTGAATTTTAAATATTGTCGTTTTTGGGTGGCAAGTACATAGTTAAGCACAATAATAATTTAAACCCTTTCGCAAAATAGAATCTTCATAAATAAAAGGATGTATCACTATTATTTCAGACAAAACTATGTATTTACCACGCAAATACGAAAAAAGGAAAAAAATAAAAAAAAACCATATCTTTTTTTTCAACATTTTTAATTGCTTTGTGTCTGAAATCACTCAAGCTACCACCCGGATTCGTTTTCGGTAGCAATCTTGATATACCCTGTATTACTAACTAGCAATACACTTTTATTAAATACTTCCATTAGGGCCAGTTTAACCAGTCCTTGATAAAGTCCTTGATAACTATCTGGTACTCATCTATCAGATAATATATCAATTTCAGTTGCAATAGGGTTGTATTTAGAATTTTATCTGAGAGATGAGTACCAGATAGCTATCAGGGACTTTATCAGAAACTGGTGAAACTGGCCCGTAACTTCTATTTTACCTTTAAGTTGTATTTATCTTAAAGCCTCACTCGCGAAATGGGTTATTCAAAAATAAAAGATTTTTTTATATTCAGACCATTAATTAGTAATGTTTTTAGCAATTGCTTACATTTAAAAGAGTGATCGACAGAATCAGAACAACTGCTATTATACTTATGCCTGAACCTCTACAGTGGTTAATTTCTTTAGAAAACTATAGAAAACCTCGTCTTCATGCTATACAAAAAATTATACGTGCAGGTTCGCAACTCGTTAACTTGCACAAAGGACATAACATATTATGTACAATTCCATCATCAAAAAAATAATTATTGTTTATTACTGCTACTGAAACTTACTACTGTTTACACCAGAAACATTACCCATTATGGCAACAATTACTTCATGGAATCTTTATGAACTGATTACATACCAAGATTAGTCCTGGACGAGACTAGTATAGCTAAGAATGTGAGGAGTCCCTCGACCATGGCGTCTTGTTCTGCCGCCTGCACGGGAGACATCGGCAGCATGCTCAGCCACTCGCGTACACCGAACCTGGGAATAACATATGACTTGATAAGTAACCTTCTTTGTGAATTTGAAGCGCGCATGCCTTTATAGGAGACTGTCCCACCCTCACACCCACCACTGTAACTCCTGTAAAGCAGGATCAACAGTGGCACGCAATGTAATGACACCGAGCATTGAAGCTCGCCGAGTCTCCGGGAATGTCCAACTTATCATTAACCCGCAAATTAATCAGAAAATGAAATTAATAGGAGGAGTTGGAAATAAATTATTGTCCACTTCCCTCCGCGCAAAGCGCATGCGTTTATAGTCTACTTTTTTACGACTAACTTATGCTAAACAATTTTCTGTCATTGAACGTTTTGTTGATCCGTGTAACGGAACATGACCACGCCACGAAATACTCTATTGCTAGTACCGAGTACTAGTCCCATTTTTTAAATATACAACCTAATCATATTTTTATTATTTGATATTCAACTTAAAACACAGTCGATTGTAACGAACCACAATTAAAATCGTATAACTACATCGGTGAATCACAAGTTTCGGTAACGACCTTACCGTATATTCTAAATGTATGTTGGTGCTACTACAGAGGGTACAACAGATAACTCACATATCAATACACATGTCCATGAACTGGTCGGCTGGCAGATGCGCGGCGCACACCTGCAGCCAGTAGATGTCCATGTCCACCATGGAGTTGCAGAAGTTGGCCTGGATGTACGTCATCGCCTGCCCCTTGATCTGCAGCCCGTTGCGCACCCACACTCCCGCCAGGATCTCGTAGAACAGGCTCTGCGGAAGATAAAGTGGGCTGTAGCTATTATCACTATGATTTTTAAATTTTGTCGAGTTATGGCGGGTAGCCTACAAAATAAATAAATATAAACACACCAGTCACATTAATAGTGTGATCCCACACTATTTATTTTTGTGCTATAAGATTCCTGAGCCCACATTAAGAACGAGGCTTGTCGTGGGTATTAGATACTACTAGAGAATTTTCAGTCTCACAAACACTCAAACCCAACACAAATATCATAAAAGACTGTACATAACATTATAACAAACCATCTTGATGGAAATTCTACATAAAGTTATTCTATGTATAAAAATATTAAATACAATCAGCTGCATGCCAATGGTATAAAATAGAAAATATAGATATATACTTCGATTTAGGTAATTTCCGCCTAAAATAAACATTTTCTGCAACTTTAGCGGACTAACGCACTTTTGTGACGTATTGTATGTTGTTATGTGATGCCTTCTACCACGCTCTTGGTAACACAAACATGCAAAAAATACGTAAAAAAATATAAGGAAACAATAACGAGAAATACTCGGAAGAAAAAGGTGCGAAATGCATGATCTGTTTTTATATTGATTGTTTAGCAAGTTTGACAACTGTAAAATATTTTTTTCTTCGATTTGGTACTACCATGTACACAATATGTTATAGAGTTAGCAGTTTAGCATATTCACCCGCCTATACAAAGTGGGAGTCACTAATTCCTTCAATCAACACGACTAATGCAAACACTACATTCCGACGCTTCATACTTTCGTCGCGTCAGGATGTTACCAGCAAACAACTCCAGAGATCGGACATTTTTCCAATAGTTACCACACCTAAACGATGTATTTTTTTTAATTTAACCAATAAGAATAATAATAAGAAACTATTGCAAGCTATTAATATTATTACAAGAAAGAAAATAAAATGGTATGTTTTTCCAAGTCTTTGTACTAGTATGTGCTCCGATGCAGATATTATTTTTATGTAGTTCATTTCAACAAAGAAGGCATTAACTCCATTCGCAATTAGGGTGTAAAACATCAACACGCAATCTTGCCAGTCTAAATGGTTTACTCAAGTACCTCTGAGACATCTATAAAGATGTTCAAATGCACTGAATGAAAACAACTTTTTGCATGAATGGAGCATCGTTTCAAACATCACTGCTCTATAAAAGGCAAGCATTCAACCGGACAAGACTTTAGTTCCCATCAGGGTTTCTTGAAAAGCAGTTGTGTAATGACATTGCTTTTGCAAGGAACTAACACTTGTTCGACTACCTTGTGGAAGGAGAAGGTGGAAAGTGGGATTAGATAGTCGTAAGTATTGATGGATTTTACCGTTTGAATCTGCTTTGTACGCGCCACTAGACATGGTAAACTTGGGTAGTCAATACACGCCAATTTTTTCTCTTAATATCAGTTATTAGCTTACAAAAGCAAAAACGAGATTCTAAGCTTTAAGAGCAAGTTGATTAACCGGTATTGGTTATTGCCAGACAGTGAGTCTTGAGCGAGGCTATGAATAAGATGCTAAATAAAATAAGAAAAAGATGACATTTTCGTGTTGCGTATAATTAGGAACTACACCAATCCTTTAGAGCTTTCCGTTGCGTGACAGCTGAGGTCACATTTCTAAGAATTAATTTCGGAAAACGTTTATCATATTAGCTAACGGAAACTTTATATATATTCCCGAAACGTATGAAACGTCGTGTCAAAGCTAATTTGTATTATAGTAGCACAACAAAGCAATAATAATACAACGTAATTGCAATACAACAGTAATGTGTGTGTAATCTAAATAGCGTCACCATCACACGGTCCCCATAATCATAATGTCGGCCTACTCAAAACCAGACACACACAAAAATAAACCAAATAAGAGGCACTTGCAAGATCCGATGACGGGATCTGCACCATCGTTTTCGGAGGGCAGAAACAAAACCTAACTAATAAGAGATTGTAACAATCAAATGCGTACAATAAGACAATGGAGTTACAAACATGCATAGGTAAAAAAAGAGCTAATTAACTATACTACCTGTTCAAGCAGGTAAATTCTATTGGATTTATTTCTATCAAATTTTAGACGACATTAACGTTTCACTGTCAAATTATGCAGGAATTTATTACAAAAAAACAACCCCTAAACCCACAAAATTAAGTTATCTTTGTAAGGGATCGATAAAACAGCTTACAAAAGGCGACGAAATCGAAAGTAACGATCGTCGGTGGTTGACGACGGTCACACAGCAACGTGCAAACTGATTCGTGTTGCCAGCCTTGAATTATTCACAAAGTTAAAAGATATTTTCAATTTGTAAACAGGATTTGATTACTTTTAAAAAAACAATAATAATTGGCGTTTTAAGGTAAAACAAATTGAAACACTTGTTTGTTCAAGGTACAATTCAATTATTAAATTGATAAGACTTGAAAAATGTATACCACTGGAAACAAAAGGAGTGAGGAGTTCATGTCAAAGTAACACTAAAACGTTAAAATAAATACTTTTCGAGTAAAAGATTAGGTTTTGGTGTAGGAAAATACATTATTAATACTAATGTCGAAACTACCTCTCAAGTGTCATAAACTTCTTATAGCATTTGTAAGACATCTTCTATAGGCAGACATGCTTACAGCTTATTGAATTAGCACAACGCACTGTAATTATCGATTTTCTTAGGGTAAGAGGCTAAGCGTTTAAGGTAAATTGTAGAATGTATAAAAAGTAATTGGTAACATGGATATAAGTATAAGTTTATAGAAAAATATATAAGAATAATAATGGGGAATAATTAACAAATGATGAGTGAAAGAAATTAAGAGACGTAACTTTAATAAAAGCACAATAAAAATCTCGTTGAAAAATTAAGTCAAGAATTTGGAGCACTGCACGGGAAGCGGCTCGTATTAAGCTGGTCACCCCGACGACCTCGATAGCCGGTCGCAAGCTGTCCGGGTTAGTGTTTGCGCGTTCGCCGCCATGACCAACCGACTCGTGCGCACGCTGCTCGTGGTCGCCGCGCTCGCGCACACCTCGCACGCGATCGCATCCGACGTGATAGACGTGCTGGTGCTCGGCAAGGATGTAGTGAGCAAAGTGATTGACAGCTGGTACGACATCAGCGAGATCTCCAATGCAACCGGCGGGGTGCCCGTGCCACTTCCCAGGCGCAGGGAGGAGATCGTCATGTCTCGACTCGCACAAATATCCAAGCAGATACGCAAAGTTGAGGTCGGGATAGAAAAAGTTGGCGCCATGGCGTTTTATCTAAGCAAGAACTTGGGCCGCGGGACCAGGCTCGAGTTGAGGCTGCACGAGATGACTGACTTATTGAACAGGGTGTCGTCTGCTGATCGTATAATGCGCGAGTACGTCGGCCTGCAGCAGGAATTGGAGAAGACCACGTTGCTGGACTTCGCGGAGTGGTGCGTGTCGCATGACCCGGGCGCGTTGCCCGGCTTGTTAGAGCGTATCCACTCTTTGATAGTGCCCCCCCATAAACACTTATTGGGCCAAAGTTTGCTACAGCTGCTACTAGAACGGTTTCAGGTTTGTATTAAGTGCTCTACATTTTAGGCCTACAAAATATTAATTACATACGGTCAACTATCCTTTCTAACATTCGAATGTCAATAACCGCGATAATTCATCCCACATTCGGCAGTGATAAATGTCAATGACTCATTGTGGGTAGATCTTTTTAGCTATTAATAGTTGAGTGCCGTTGTGCGATACATACACAATTGGGTTCGGCGAGTGATCGTCATGGTTCCAACCCACTGGCCAAAAACAGGTTGAGTTCAATGCCAATATGTTGCACCGTATCACGGTCAATGCATTTGCTCCGTTTAACACAGCAATTTCATATTCAGAAAAGGTGACGGTTGCCGTACCCTTGCACCGACTCAAACGTTTGTGATAAATTAACTTCGTGTGCTGTGATGGTAAAGTGTCTAGTATTTTTTGTCTTGCGGTGATCTTAGACATTTATTTCGGCCTGTTATACAATCAGCATGGAAAACATCCGCTTAATTTCAGATATTAAATAACTGTTCACGTGTGAATGTTTATAAATGTGCTGTGGTTATTTTTCTCACTGGTGAAAATTATACAATCGCAACATACTTGTTTATAAATGTGTCTGACATTATTGTCCAGCTGCGCTTTTCGATTCTGTTAAAAGTAATGTAGCAAGACAAGTTATACCATTAGCACCCAAAATATAGCCCCATAGGGGTAGCTTATTAACAGACAATAAGGATATCCTGTTGTCCCAGACTGAACAATGGAAACATATAATTTCATAAAACCGCTTCAATTTGAATAACACTGTCTGGTTATTTGAAATATTGTTTATTTATTGGTCAATGTTAAAAGTATACGTGTTTTGAAAACAAGTAGGTCTTTAACACTTTCTAAAGGAACAAGTTTCTCTTCAGTTTCTTACAAAGAAATTACATATTTCGAAAATATTAAGAGAAGATGGAACAAAATTTAACGTAACACTTACAAAACAATATTTATTTATAAATGGACCGGAACAATTCTAGAACCCTGACATAATCATTGTTCATCAATCATTATCGACACTATGGAAACAGCGTTGCTCTCATTATCCAGATCTCAGATCCAGTTAGCAGTCAACATGAATTTACCAAGACTATTAATTTAAATGAAATCTGTATGAAAATAATTGTCAACATTATGGAATAAAACACTATGGAAGCTTGGTACGTAGAGCAAATGCATCTAGTTTTTGCACAATGAATTGTGGACGCCGGTATTAATGTCTGATGGTTCACGTTCAATGTCACACGTTTAGTTTCGTCATTTCCGATGCGGCATTATAAATGTCGTGTATTATGAAACACCGATTTAAATGCTTATGTTGCTAAAAACTATAATAAAATAAGTTTTTTTGCTCGCCAATTCTATTAGATTGAGAAATCGTAATAGACAGGTCAGACCAGTTTGTTTAATTATCATATATTTTATTTACTGATATAATCAGGACTACAAAAAATGCCTATAGATTACAAATATACTAATATAATCAGGACTATGAAGAAATGCCTATAGACTGCCAATATCCACAGATGTAGACCTTGTCTAAACTAGTAAACGAGCGGAGGCGACCGACTAAAGTCTAGACTTCAAGTACGAGTCATTCACCGATCAGGTGGACTAGCAACCTAGGAGAATCTATTAGCGTCTAGATCTAGAGATGAGCCCCAAGCTAATCTCTATATGCAAGATTGCGCCTTGACAGTTGCAAAAAAAAACAATATTTATCTCATAATACGTATTATAATGCTTTGCTTAATCATCACAATTATTGTGCTGTTTATATATATATATTATAATGATTTAAGTCTGGCCCGGCTTCGCCAGGGTGCAAAAACTTTTTGAATCCAGTCCACTTAGAAGCACATGAACTATTTCGCATGACAACTGTCATTAATATTTAACATAATTGCCGCACTTTAAACTTCCCATCCCATTCCATTAACTTCGAAAGAATATCGAATATATTTCAATTCCGTTCACGTCCCAAGGGAACTATATTTTGTTGGGATAAAACAGGGTGTCAGCTATCTCCATACCAAATTTCATTAAAATTGGTCCAGTGGTTTGAGCGTGAATAGGTAACCAACACTCAAACTTTCGCATTTATAATATTTGTAGTATTGATTGGAAAAATGTCAAAGATAGGTGTCTGTTTACATCCTTGTTGTTCTGTGATTTCATGGACTAATAATTCAAAACAACAATAAACATTGTGATTAGACAATACAATTGAATTGATAATGCTGTGACTAACATGGACTTTTACACCCATCTCAGAATTTGAACTCGCGAATCACTACGCGGGTTAGCAAACAAAGAAACAGTTATGACGCGCTGCAACCGCTACGGGTGAGTCATTGCAATATAGTTGATCCGTCTGCCAGTGTGAGTTAAGGCGGGACTTGTATGACACCAGAACTGTTCCTCTGATGGAATTATGACGATGACCTCGACACTCGACAGAGCATAGCTAATCGGTAGATCTAGGTAAGAAACGCGAAATAAATATTCAACCATTTTCCAAGATTTACATGTCGAAGATTAAAGATCCACAAAATTCATTTATGAGCATTAAATTTCTTTCCACGGTCATTAGCGTTCTTTTCTATGCTTCAATTTACAATGAAACTTAATTCATTTGTAAGATTGATCCTACGCCTGATATAGCGTCCCTGTAGGATGCCGTATGCCAAATTCGTTTAAGTGTAATATACTTTCCTGTGATAGTATTTACAAACCTATTAGAATGTATCCTACAAGATTATGAGTCAGGTCTAGTCGGCGACTATTCGAATTACGCAAAAATAATATTGCAAGGACAATGCCCCTAAGTTTCTAATATGAAAATTATAAAGTAGGTTGTATGGTTGCGTTTAACGCATTTTAATATTATTCATAGTGTTAATCTGTGACAAGTTTTAAGTGACTTTTATCCCGGTTTATTATAGTCCCTAGTCAACTGAAACACTGTAACTAATATTCGTACCCTGTTTCCTATGAGTCACTGTAGCGTTGCACTTGTACACCCCATGACAAGTGACAAGTGTTATTTTTATTCATTAATGGGTGTAATATGTTTGGCCGGAGGATACTCTACCAAAAGTCCTCGTGGAAGAAATAAATTTGGAAAGCATTATTTATACATACTCGTATATACACAAACTCACGCTTATTTCCCAGAAGGCTTAGGCAGAGGTGCCACCAGGAGATCCAAATCTCAGCCTGTATGTTCATCCCACGATTTGATGTGTGCGATCACAAATGAATCACTTTCATTCAGTTGCCCGACCCGGGATATGAACCCGAGTCCTCAGCTTTGTAATCGGGCCGTAGTACAACTACGCCACCGAGGCATTAGTAGTATTTATATAGGTAAAAATATAAAGTAATGCTTAAGAATGCAATTGACTCTACATATAGGAAACAACTCCTTTTCGTACTAAATAATTTACTGCTTGTCTCATTTACTTAAATACCTAAATTGGAACTTCAAGAGCAAGAAAAAAAGGCAGTACAATTTAAGGATCAATGTTATTTAAACAAATATGTCGATATAATCATGTACCCCGTTTTAATGCCCTATCAATGCATTTGGACACGTACCATCCTACTTTTATTATGACATCAATCAGTGTCGTTGAATCCTTACTAAGGAACTATACAACGGTTTTTATTGTTACTATCTAGTATGTACAAGTTTTCCTACTTTGTAGTGATTTTATGAGTTCGATGGTTATATTGTTTCCGGTGTTCTAATACTGTTATTTCACATAAAATAACATAGCTTGATGAGATGATTCCATTGAAAGGAGTTTAGCATAATTAGGTGTTCTATGGTTTCTTAGATTTACGCCAATGTTACACATTGAAATAAAACTAGGGTGGACGGTCCCGTCTCCACCCCGTGACCACGAAAGCTGTAAAGTAATAGAAACGTCGGGAAGTTAAAAAAGTAAAAATTTAACCAAATCCGCGATAAAATCAGTAAATAATAGTTTTATTTCAATAGGTGTTATATTTTAATAGTAATAGGGTCTATCCCATCTTGGGTCGGAAATATGTTTAGTTTATAAGTTGACACTAATAATAAAGCCGGCCTATTCTATTGACAGCCTCCGTGGCGTGGGTGGTTAGACGCCGCGTGTGAAACGAGAGGCCGCGGGTTCGATCCCCGCACCGAGAGAAATGTTTGTGCGGCCCACAAATATTTCTCTCGGGTCTAGGTGTTTGTGAGACCGAAAAGTCTCTCGTAGTTCCTGATACCCACGACACAAGGCTCGATCTTAGTGTGGGGACAGGACTATGTATGTGACTGTTGGGCGTTATTTATTTATTCTTGGGGACAGACGTGATTTTATATATACGTAAAATATTTTACACATGGATAATATTGTCGTTTCCAGAATATTTTAATTGGTAAGTATTTCGGTTATCCATACGACATTACTAGGGGTCTCCATTAAGGAATCAGGTTTTACAAATTACACTCAATAAATAATAGAACACGTTTACGAAACGATGCGGGTTCGGGCTGGTTTACCTCATAAATGATCTCTCGACTAGATAAAAAAATCAAGTGGTTAAATATCGACGTGATTAAGTTGTCGTCGAAATTTATTGGTCCTTAATAATAGGGATACGTTGTCAGCTTATTAGTTTAGTGGCAGCATGTACGTGTAGGCTACGAATAACGAATTGTGAAGTATTGGGTTCAATTCTCAAATTCTAAAGATAATTTATATAATATTGTGCTTGGAACTGGATATTACTACCCTGATTATTGGCAGCGAGCTGGGTGTAAATCGAATTGTCGTAGATAACAAAAGCAGCCTCCTTGGGCATTATTCATGGAGTAGTAGATTAAAACGCTGACTACGCAAGGAATAGCCGTGGTTTTTACCCCGTACCGCGAACGGACACGAATATGTTTTGGACCTAGGCGTTCTGAGACTTAAAATTCTTGTAGCTTCCAATACTCAAGAATAAGTGTGACTGTTATTTACCTGAAATTACTTATAAAAAATGCTATCTAAATATCACAGCACTGAATTTTAAACAATCCAGTGGTGCGAGTTACTGGCGCGTTGGAATGGTCATTACTCATTACTGACCATTCCTACGCGCAATGGATCTTAATAGCTGCAATTAGGAGTAACAGTGTCAGCTGCTGAATTATATATTCGTCGTTTCATTCTTCAGATATAATTTATTTACCAAGTAGTCCCTTCATTCCACAGGCAACATCGCACGATTTTAGAGTTTTTTTTTTTTTTTTTTTTTTTTATTACCCACACTATTGTTCCTCCATCCTGTCATCGCTAAACAGCTCATTCCTTTTTTCGTGCGAGGCAACGAGCGCACGCGCCTACTAAATAATGCCGAAACGTAGTGCAGAGGAAAAATTAGAGAGATATAAACACAAGATTAGGAAATTAGAAGAAAAACAAAAATACAATAAGTTATATCGGCGTCGAATACGGCGCCAGTTGGATTCGTCTGATGACGACAATATAACAGGTAAGATAAATATTGTTCTCATAAGTGGTACAAGTGTTTAAACGAGCAGATTAATAACTATTAAAAAACAAAATGAATCGGATTGACTGCGAGTCAATTACGATAACATAATTAGCTGCGAGCTATTTATGGGTCGTGTTTTCACGACAACTTCGTAGAAAATATGTGTAATGTATAATACATACACATTTATTGCAAATTATTGTCTGCGAGACAATACTAACGCAATAAGCGTTTTATAACTACCGCCTCATCGCCCGCATAATAAAAAACGATCGTATATTTTTCAGTCCCGTGTGATGAGATGTCTCCGGAGCCACGACATGGCACGCCAAATCTTTCATACGAAGAAAGCCAACCAGTGGAGGCTCCTTACTCTCAGGAATTATTAGTCCGGGCCGATGAAGCAGGCCCATCTGTCGAGTCAACGCCCGATGTTAGTTTGGATCCCGAAATACTATCCGCTTTGGGTTCGTCTACGTCTGCTACGTCTCTAGACTTCGGGGAGGATATTCACGAAAATCTAGCAGAACTTTGGAATCCTTTACTAAAGAAAGGCCTAATCAAAGAGGATAAAGATAGGCTCTTCAAAGAATATCTTATACCCGCCAATTGCAAACTATTGCAAGCTCCTAAGTTGAACGCGGAGATCTCTGCCGCCGTGTCAGACATGGTTAAAGGACGCGATAAAAAATTAATCAGTTTCCAACAACAGCTAGGAAACGGTATCGCAGCTATAAACAAAGCAATGGATACTTTGCTGAAGTCAGAAAATAAAGTTCTCGCCCTAAAACAACTAGGCGACGGTTGTCGCCTACTTTCCGATTTGCATTTCTCTTTGACTAAAGACAGAATAAAGCTAATAACGCCAAGTCTTGAGAAAAACTTTTTTCAATATGTTCAAGATTCAGAACGTGATGATACCCTATTCGGTAACACATTGGCCGAAAAAATCAAAGCCAGTAAGGCTATCGAAAAACAAGGATTGCAGATACGGAAAGCGGTCACCAGCCAAAAAGCGAATACTCCTCAAGCTCCAGTCGTACATTCTGTCCCCCAGGGAAACTGGCCGGGACCTCCTCGCTACTTGTCCAACAGGGGGGGGCGGGGAGGTCAGAGGAGACTACCCGTCACATCACGACGGCCGATCCCAATGCAGAATCAAACTCAAACGAAGAGCTCCTACCTAGCAAAGAACCGTGCGTCACAACGAAAATAACTAAGGTACATGCTGGTCGAATTAAATTCTTTCTTAACTGTTGGTTTCACATAACCAAAAACACTGTTGTCTTATCATGGGTGGAACACGGGTTTAAAATTCCATTCTGTACTCGTGTGACACAGCCTATCGTACCTGTATCAAAATTTTCTCATGTCGAAGCTCGAGATATGCAACTGGCGATCAAAAAATTATTAGAATTAGGGGCAGTTTCACGCTGTATTCCGTCACAGGATCAGTTCATATCAAAGATTTTTTTGACACAAAAAGCTACGGGAGGTAAGCGGTTTATTTTAAATCTAAAACCACTAAATAAATTTATTACTTCTACTCACTTTAAAATGGAGGATCATAGAACTGCCGCTAAGTTAATACCTCAGTACGGGTTCTTAGCAACAATCGATCTAAAAGAGTCATATTTATTGGTTCCTATTTACGAAACTGATCAAAAATACCTACGATTTCATTTTCAGGCCCCTAATTCTAAAAAATTGTATACATACCAGTTTACTGCCATGCCATACGGCTTATCTGTTGCACCAAGGGTGTTCACAAAAATCATGAAGGAAGTTATAGCTTACCTTCGAAAACAGGGACACAAATCAGTAATATATCTTGACGATATATTATGTATAGGTAATGATTATGATGAATGCATTACCAACATACGAGAAACTTTGACATTATTAGAATGCTTAGGATTTGTAATTAATTATGAAAAAAGTTCCTTAAAGCCTTCTCAAGTTTGTACATTTTTAGGATTTGTCTATAATACACGTGAAATGTCGTTATCGTTACCCATTAGTAAACGGGAAAGCATAAACCAATTGGTTAAGAAGTTTTCGAGGTTGCCAAGATGTCAAATTCGAGAGTTTGCACAATTAATAGGTGTTCTGGTCGCAGCCTGTCCTGCAGTTCATTATGGTTTTCTTTATACAAAATTATTGGAACGCCAAAAATTCTTGGCATTAAAACAACATCATAACAATTACGAACATAAAATAAATATTTCTGAAACGGTATTAGAAGACCTTTCTTGGTGGCGTACCCATATCTTCATATCTAAGTGCCCTATTAGAAATCAAAGTTATACAAAAGAAATATATTCAGATGCTTCCAGAACAGGTTGGGGTGCAGTCTGCAATGGTGCAAAAGTCCATGGTAGATGGAACACTGTAGAATCAAAATACCACATAAATTATTTAGAGCTCCTTGCAGTATTCTTAGGACTAAAGAGTTTTGCCAATTACGATACTAACTGTGCAATATTACTGAGGGTCGATAATACGACAGCTATTAGTTATATAAACCGCCTAGGCGGTATTCAATTTCCGTACCTAAACGATCTAACAAGAAGCATTTGGCAATGGTGCGAGAAGCGAGATATTTGGATTTTCGCATCATATGTGAATACGAAAGATAACATTGCGGATGAAGAGTCTAGAAAGGTTAACCCCGATACAGAATGGGAGCTATCAGACCACGCATACCAAATTATTAAAAAACACTTTGGGTGCCCCGATATTGATCTCTTTGCTTCCAGACACAATGCCAAATGCAACTTGTTTGTTTCTTGGAAACAAGAACCTGATGCTTATGCGGTAGACGCTTTTACCCTAAATTGGCAATCTAAATATTTTTACGCATTTCCGCCCTTTTCTTTAATTTTAAAATGTCTGCGCAAAATAATTGACGACGGCGCTAAGGGAATCTTCGTCTTTCCTCATTGGCCTTCGCAGCCATGGTACCCTTTATTACAAAGTCTACTTGACTCCAAGATACTCTATCTAAATCATGATAAATATCTTCTCCAATCTCATTTCAGGGAACACCACCCCTTGCACAGTCATCTTACCCTGGGTGTCGCGAGGCTCTGCGCGCGGCATTCTCACACCGCGGGACGCCTCCCGAATCATTAGAATTAATGATGGCTTCCCTAGCTGATAACACCGTCAAGCAGTATAATGTAACTCTTAAACTTTGGTGGCAGTTTTGTTCTTCTCGAAATATTGACTTCTTTAATGGTTCAAAAACATCAGTCCTTTCCTTTTTAACGGAACAATTTAACAAAGGTTGTTCGTATGGCTCCCTGAATAGTCACCGCTCCGCGTTGTCCTTGATCTCGAGCTTTAATGTGGGTAACGATGATTGCATAAAACGGTTACTAAAAGGAGCATACAAACTTAAACCTAATAAGCCAAAATATACTTTTACTTGGGACCCACAACTGGTGCTCAATCATTAGGCCAATTGGTACCCTAACCTAGAACTGAATTTAGAAAAAATCACCAAGAAATTAGTTATTCTTCTAGCGCTTTGTACAGCCCATCGGGTCCAAACATTTTCTCTTATTAAATTAGAAAATATTTCTGTTGCTCTAGGTGGGGTAAAAATAGCCATTAGCGATATTATTAAGACCTCTTCTGCTGGACGAGAACAGCCAGTATTGTTTTTACCGTTCTTTAAAGACAATATAAATATTTGTCCTGCTTCAGCCCTCAACGATTACATTTTTATGACTAAAAATATGAGGACTACGAATTCGGGTAACCTTTTACTCACTTATAAGAAACCACACAAAGCTGCCACATCACATTCTATCAGTCGATGGATTAAGAAGGTGTTGTCAGAATGCGGCGTAGACGTGAATACATTCAGCGCGCATAGTACGAGACATGCCGCTACGTCAGCGGCCCGTGTCTCCGGGCTTAGTGTAGACATCATTCGTAAGACTGCTGGTTGGACCAGCTCATCCTCAGCGTTTGCTCGTTTTTACGATCGGCCCGTAACAAACAACGATGATTTTGCAAATGCAGTACTGCGTTCTAATTAGGCAGTCGTAATCAATATTAATTATCAATACAAATGTGATTGTTAACGATCTCTTTATTAATAGTATATAAATTAAAAAATATATCTGAACAAAACTTGTTTCTCTGAAAATCTACTTGGTAAATAAATTATATCTGAAGAATGAAACGACGAATATATAATAGATGATCAAACTAACTTACCTGTACGTGAAGTTCGATCATTATTATATGAGTCGTTTCATTCGAAGATATAAGAACCCTCCTCACCCATAAAAATCACTTATTACATACTGTGTTTTTTCCCTAAAAAGTTTTGTTCACAGAAAATCTCTAAAAAGAATGAGCTGTTTAGCGATGACAGGATGGAGGAACAATAGTGTGGGTAATAAAAAAAAAAAAAAAAAAAAAACTCTAAAATCGTGCGATGTTGCCTGTGGAATGAAGGGACTACTTGGTAAATAAATTATATCTTCGAATGAAACGACTCATATAATAATGATCGAACTTCACGTACAGGTAAGTTAGTTTGATCATCTATTATTCGTGCTTCATGTTCGCTGTTCAAGTGAATGTTTAACTCGACGCCCATCCCGAAATATTTCATAATGGATTTCTTGTCTTCAAGTATTTTACACGACTGTACATCGAGTAAATATTATGAAGGCAATTCCACGAGAATACTTTTCTATTATGGGTCAATAACTATCAAAAGATCTATTTTTTTTCTTGATAGCCTCCGTGGCGCAGTTCGTTAGACGCAGGCTGTGAACCGAGAGGTCATGGATTCAATCTTCGCATCGAGATTTTTTTTTTGTGTGAACCACAAGCATTTGTTTCGCATCTGGATGTGTGTGAGGTTGAAAAGTTTACAATTAAAATCACAACGCTAGCACATTGGCTGAAATTAAAGTTTATTCGTGGGACACCGCTTTTATTTCGAGGGCCGTTCATTTATCCAGACTTAGATTTGAAACGCAGTGCATAGCAAAAGAGGTTTAAACCTCTGATCATATTTATGGTCTAATTTCAAAATATTAGGACCTTGAATAAGTTCTCGCTGTTTCTTCAAAAATAACAATAGCACTACCCCGTTTGGGAAATTTGGAATGGTAATACATATACAAGGCAGCAGTATATCTAAGCCTAAATTTCAGTATAGGATAGTTAATTTTAGTGTAACCAATTTTTTTTTTCTTAGTTCTGAAAATGTCTGCTTTTGTGCCAAATAAAGTGTATTTGCGGGGAATTGTATTGCACTACTTCGTTAAAAAGAAATCGGCGGCTGAAGTTCATAGAATTCTTGTTGAGACTTATGGAGACACTGCTTTGTCGGATACGATGTGAAGAGACTGGTTTCGACGCTTCAAAAATAATTATTTCGAACTTCAGGATAAAGAAGGTTCTGGCGCACTGAAAAAAATTTAAAATGGAAAATTGGAGGAATCACTCGATCAAGACCGATGTCAGACGCTAGCAGAACTCGGAAAAAGATTACACGTAGATGAGTCAACTGTTTCAAAAGGTTTAAATGTTTTAGGAACGATTATGAGGCAGGGTCAGAATGGGTACAGAATGAATTAAAGCCGAGAGACGTCGAACGGCGTTTTCTCGCGCGTGAACTACTGCCTCAATAGCAGAAAAGAAAATGTTTTTTTCACCGTATCGTGACTGGCGATGACAAGTGTATACACTACGATAATCCAAAGCATACATAATCGTGGGGTAACCCCGGTCATGCATCAACATCGTGTGCAAAAATTCATGGTTCGAAGCTTCTCTCTGTATTTGGTGGGATCAGCAGGGTGAAATTTTTTCGAGCTGCTCTAACCGAATGTAACTATCACGAGGAATCACTGTCGACTTCAATTGATGCGTTTAAGTCGAGCCCTAAAAGAAAAACGGCCGCTATTCGAGCAGAGACACGACAAAGTAATTTTGCTAGATGACAACGTTCGGCCTCATGTTGCAAAACCAGTGAAAACCTTCCTGAAAACACTTCAATGGGAAGTTTTACCCCACCCGCTGTATTCACCTGACATAGACCTTTCTGATTTTCACCTATTCCGTTCGATGGGACATGGTCTAGCTGACCAGCGCTTTCATTCTCATGAAGAAAGTAAAAAAATCATCGATTTTTGGATAGCCTCAAAAGACATGTCGTTATTCCGACGCAGAATTCATATACTGCCAGAAAGATTGCAGAAAGTGGTTGCTAGTGATGGACAGTACTTTGAATGAAATGTTTTGGTTCCTTGAATTTTTAATAAAAAAAATTTTTTTGTAAAAAAACAGCGAGAACTTATTCAAGGTCCTAATATATTAATTTTATCAATGTTATTTTGCCGGACTTACATCCCAATCTTCATCCCAATCCGCCAACCCGCACTAGGCCAGCGTGGTGGACTATATGGCCTAACCACTCTCAATCGTACTCTCGATTGTAGAGTAGGCCCGTGCCCTGCAGTGGGACGTATATGGGCTGATACAGAATGTTATTTTAGTATGTATAGCGTTATTGAGCGCCATCTGCATGCGATCATGCAAGATATTGCACCACGGGGATACATTCCCGCGACACCCGATAGATGGCGGTTAAAAACAATCATTAAAAGGGATATTATTAAAAAATTACAGTCAGTATTCACTGTAAAATAGAAAATTTTATAAATATTATTATTAGCACTATACCAACATTAAAAAATTGATTACGTATCTCTTAATACTTCTATAATGACTGCAGTACCTAACTCTGCAAATCGTTTAAAAGAAGTTATTTATGAAATAATTCCATGTAATTAAATAAGACAACTTCTATAATAACTGTAACCCATATTATCTTAAAATATGTTTATTTGTGTGCAATCTGTTTTATGAACACCTGAAGATATCTGTTACAATCTACCTGATATAATTTTATGCCGAGCGTGCAATCAAATTCAAGGCTCATTATTATGCTGAGGTGAAGGATGATATATGGGTCTTATTTCTTACACTGCTATATTTGTTTCCAGTGTGCGTAATTCACAGAACGCTTACCTAAAGTTAGGTATTGCTAGGTTCCTATTTAGAATTTATAAAGACTAAGAGCTAGAAGTCAATATTAAATCTTTATCTACCTTTTCTTTGTAGTTATTGCACAATGTACAATGCCTTAATTGTTTGCTACTGAGCTATAATGTTTTATATTAGTAATATGGGCATCTATAAAAATACTTTTTGTTTGGAAATCCTAATAATCACTGGTTTGTATTAAATTAAAAATAATATCAATAGCTAGACATACAGTTAACGTTAACAAACATATAGAATAATTAAACGCACGTTATTGTAAATATTACTTGTCATATCAAGAATTAAGGCACATTGACCCAACACCAAGAGAAAAAATTAAATAAATCACACAATGCGATATGGATATTGAACCTGTGACGTACTGTATCTCAGCGCATGCATCTCCGAGCCTGTACAAGCCGTCCTTTCACATCTTTCGATGTAGGAAAAACTGTCATAATATTTACCTTATTTCATATATTTTCTTTCATACATACATAATCGTCACGCCTGTATCCCACACGAACAGGCAGAGTCTATAGACCCGTCACTTTGCTCGATCTTTTATTTTACAAAAGCTGATTTCGTTCGGCAATTATTCGCGATGATTCACATACGCCTACTTATTTATTTTGCACGGATGGCATTCACGTAAAAATCTGTCATGTAATGCGCCGCGGAAGGCGAAGACTGGTTTTTTGCTTCTTTTGTTCTCATGGCGAACTGTAGGCTGAGTCATAAATATATTTAGCATACTAGTAGGGTTTGTTTTATGCAGAAAACTGTTCACAAAAGACTTCTCTTTATTGAGGCTGATGGATGAATATTAATATGTATAATATCACCAGGCAGTTTAACGGTGAAATGCAAACCCACAACCTACAGGCGCAGTAATATCATTTTGCAGTGTCAGTATTTATACAAAAATCTATGATAGATGATGCGAGCCACTGACAGTATACAAAATTACCGGGTATATCAAGACTGCTACCGAAAACGAAGCCGGGTAGTTTTAGTGACTAGAAACATAATGCAACTAAAAATTTCGCAAAGAAACGCGACAATATTTTTTTATCATTTTTTAAATATCGTCATTTTTCGGTGGTAAAACCATACTTTTTGCTAAAATAATCATTTAAACTCTTTTATACCTTAGAGTATTTATAAATATGGGGTATACACTATTATTTATCTACTACCATCCGGCTTCATTTTCGGTAGCAGTCTGGATATACCCTGTATAAAATAAAATGTTTATCAAACAAGAAAACACACAAAATGTACAACTTTACAAAAAAAATACGTAAAACCATACCATCTGTTTACATCGGCAAATTCCATTAGTACACGTTATCTGCATAATGTAATTGCATCGTGGGGATGCATAATGAACTGAAGCACCCTTGATGGAAGGGTGCGCGGCACGCGACGAGGGTGCGGTAATATAGGGGTGTCTACTGTCTGGCGGGCTGCGTGCAGTGTTGATCACTTGGATGGTGAAAAAAATTTTAATTGCAGAAATATTGTGACTACTGTTGTGATTTAGATATGGGTTTATATAACTTAGCTCTGGAAAATCTTCTAAATATAAGCATATTTGAGAATTTATAGCTATCCAGGTATATTTACAATTTTATTTCACCGATCAAATAGCCGATGTACATAATATAATTAACATAACATAGATTAGTCAGGGATGTGTGCCTTTGATCCGAACCACCGACCTTTGATCCGTTATTCGAGTACGTTAGCCTTTAGGCACTCATAATGAGGTGAAATATCCAAAAAAATTCACTAGGCCATTAACGTAACGAAAGCGTAACAAAACACAATCTTGAACAGGACATTCATACACCAACAAAAGGATGCAAGTTGAAATCCTACATTAAGTTACCAAACGCTTCGGGAACTGAACCTGTTTCCCCCACAGTAACGACTAGTGAGTGGCGAGCAGCGATGACGTAACACGCGCCGACAAACCGAACTGCGTGTTCCGTTACACAAGCTATCACGTAATTGCAATATCCGCCCGCGTTATATGGAACTCCGCCTTCTGAGTAGTATTTGTTTAGCTGGCCGGTTGGAATATTGTAATGCAAAGAAGCCCTGAATATTTCGATAAAACACCGTCTATCCAGGTCCTCGAAAAGTGCAGCAAATGCTAACATGTTCATAATTCAGCTGTGAAATTGTTTGCCTTCACGCGTGTTCCCTCCTGTCTATAATCCTGGATCGTTCCGCCGTAGTGTGAAGAGGCATCTTAGCAGGTTGGCATAAATGTATCGAATATCTTGAGACTGTCGTCTGATGCCATTCGATACTCTGCCTGGACAGCATTTGCGCTTAGCAACAGAGTGCAGTGCAGTCATTATGCCGTTCCAATGTAAAAAAAAAATACTATATCATGACTAGCGCGTCATTGAAACCAGAAAATGTAAATAGCGAATTCGAAAAACGTATAATTTCTTTACCTATTGTAACCATTTCCGCATTTCAGAGCTTCCATCAGATCCATTCATTGATAACACTGGAAATGGCCTAAATCACATAGCTAACAATTCACAATTTATATACAAAAAATACATAGTTTACATATTTGATGATGATGCGCGCATACCAATGCATGCGGAAGTGTAAATTGAAGCGTACGCAACTACGCGCCTTGGTACAAATAACGATAATTTTCAATGAATAAATGACTGCAAAGCGGTTCTGATAGAAGTGATATACGCCTTGGTCAATAGATAATTAGGAAATGAGTTACGGAAACTCACTGATTATATGAATCCTTCCATTTTATTCCTTGCAACATAATACGTATGGATAGTTCAACCATCCATTCACAATATTAATACTACGAGCATTGCCTTTCATGTGTCGTATGAATGTTGATTTACCGCAAAACACACGCAGTGTCCTTATCAATTGGCGGGCCCTGTGCGATTTAGTGCACACGCATCCGGGGGTCGTTGGCTGTCGTGAGTGTGACCTCTGCACTCCGGGATAACAGGTCTTTAGAACTGAACCCGGTGACCGTAATGCTACTAACCGGATTGAATCAGAACTGTGTCCCAAGTTTGAATAATTAACCCAGCAGTAATTTATAGATGCAAGGTGTGTTTGAACAACTAGATATAATTATTTAGCATAATAATTTATAATTAATTTTAATGATAAAATCACATTTTTGCTGAAACTAGGAATACAAACAAGCCTAGCATTTCATAGGATTAAAATAAGGCCGACGAATTAGGACCATTGGTGGCACCTCTGCCTATCCCTTCAGGAATACGGGCGTAAGCGTACTATGTATGTAACATTCTTTAGACACCATGGGAATATTTATTACAATATGTTGGAAAAATTACCATATCGAGATAGCATCGGAAAGTTAAATAAACTTATCGAGTACAAATAAAATCGGCGAGCGATATCACCTTGAGACGCTATAGGCCTTCTACGAATATATCAAACTACATCCTACCTAATAAAAAACAGCGGCACGTACGTTTCGTCGTGCGAACTAAACAAAACAAATCGTTGAACCGTCTGAGAAGCCGAGTGGATCGCTCCCGAGCGCGGACCAGCTGACACCGCACCTAACTCTGAATAACAACTGGCGCAAAATTACCACAACGTACTTCAGGCTATTATAAGCCTTGTTGCTTTCGCTATAAATATCATTATCAATGTATCGACCGTTTGAACTCCGTTAACAATAATGACCGTACGAGCTCTAGACACGGAACGAATCGATGTCGATGCGGACGTGTGTAGGTGAAAGTTATTTAATTATCGTATAGTGCTATGAGATATTCTAAGTATAGAGAAGGAAAAGTACATACGCTTGGTAGAATTAAAAAAAAAGTGAAAAGGAATAATTATGGTATAAATATTTTCTGGATGTTTAACGTCATTGTCAATAGGTATAAATAACACGGTATTCAAGAAGTTAAAAAATAGCTATGTAAAATAAATGTATACCAGCGATGTTCAAAAAATATTATATAAAAATTATCAAACTTAATCATAATAGCGTTAGAAGGTAGAATATCGATAACCTAGTTGTGGTAATAAATGACGTTTACTGTGAAAGAAATAAGTAAATTACAAGAATAAAAAATACACATTATTTAAACATTAAGCATAAATGTTAGTAATTGATTCTGTGAATTATTTGAATGACATTAAACAAGTTTAAGTTTAGGTGAAAAAATTGATGTCACGAGTCCATGACACAATTAAAATTCCGTTAAGACAAAATTACCGACAATTGTACACACTCCAACACGGATGTATTGTTGATAAATACCAATTAGTTCAAACATAAAATTGAGGACAAACGTAACCAACCGGCTGATAACTTCAGAACAAATATAGTTGATTTAGTATTATAGTGAGGATCGCACGCTTTTCATTAAAATATAGTATCGATATATCGGTCATTGCCGACAAGTGGTAGTCACTAGAGCGACCCCACTCGCTCGCTGCGGCCGGCCCCTCTCCGCGTCGTCAGTGTTCCTCGGGCCGCGTCACAAACTATACCGCTTGCACAGTGCGCCACAATGCTATTCGCAGCGCTTATTGCGCTGTTCGCGATCGCGGCCTCGTCCGCCAGCGACTTGTCACCGGTCGACGATGTGCGAGCCAAGTTCTACGTGCTGGAGCGGGAGTTGTGGAAGAACGTCACCGACGCAGAGTGGAGAGTCAGCGGCCTCGGCGGGGACGTTGAGCTCACAAAAGCCTTTGTGGTGTTCGACGACCAGATACAGTCTATTCCGATCGTGCCGCGACCTCACGTTGACTCGTGGATATGGGTAAAGGCGTCGGAGAAGATGCAAATCATCAACGGGCTTTACAAGAGCTTCATAGAATTTGTGAGGAGGCAGGCGATGCCGGGAGCTGTGCCGGCTCCGTCACGAGAATGGCTGGATTTAGCTGAAGCTATTCTTATGGACCCCAAGTCTTCCGTATCACACTCTGTGAGGAAACTGGACGAGCTGCTCGAGCATGGAGACAGAGTGCTGTATTATAAAGTGCAGGAGGTACACATACACGCTAAATATTATAAAACACGATGTCGATGACCTGATGTGTATATTAATCGTATGATGTTTATGAATTGCGTTTCAAACATTTACATATTTAGAGTGAAAGTTATGTCCTTGGAGACTATAGACACATAATGCATACCGACGCTGAACCGTGACCGCTTTCTTGTTAATAAATTATGCCATTAGGAAGTAAAATACAAACACTCAGCATTCACGATCGAAACGTGACGAAGTAATAACTGTAAAATGCGTTCGAAACTGTTCATCCGGTGGGCCGTTTCTTTGATCCTAAAATTAGTCCTTTTCAATAAGCCCCTTGCGGTACCGTTACGGGTAAATGAAACGTGGATTTAAAATTTTTGTTTAGTAATATCTTTCTTGACAAAGAAAAGTGTTTGCGAATGAATGATCAATTTTTTTAGCGCAAAATATTATTATTTGCGTCCATCCGTTCTTTGTTTTGGCAAGTACATATGAGTACGAAAGTTATAAAAGGACGGTAAATATTTGACCCACGTGCGCGGCATCCGGAAGAGACAATGCGAATTCTACTAAAACTTATGCTTCAATAGAGTATACATACGTACATTCTTTAGAAATAGTTACATTTTAACATTTCAACTTGTGCGGTTGTTCACTTTGTTTTTGACTTTAACAGGATAAAATATTTATACGCGAAATTTTATGTGTCCTTTCCCATTAAACACTCAATTACATTTCACTGGCATATTCGCACTTATCAGACGTTCTGAGAAGTGATACATGGCGACCGTACGGCTATCTGTCACAAACACAACCCGACCACGCAAGTAGGGTAAAAAAACAGTTATAAAATCACGCGCTAGATTTGCGTCCTTTGTGTTAACTACGAAACTATTAAACTGGTAGACATATTTGTGTCACATAGCGAGAACATGCCGAATCCATGCTTTATTTAGACTGAAATGTACCTAATTGCAGTCTAAATAAAGTACAAAAATTTACATACATAAATTCACGCCTTTTTCCCAGAAGATGTAGCAGGACTACGACCAGAATACTCGCGTTTTGCCTTGTGTTTTTCGTTCCATGGTAGGGCTTGAGACCGTCCACAATAAGGGACAGGAATAATAAAACAGTAAACAGTGTATAAAACAGAAAGAAGGACATCGGCATGCGTTTAAGGATAAATGTGAAATAAAGTATCATATATCATGCAAAACTAGGCTGCGTGGACCTTGGTAGGAGCAACTGGGATAGCGTTAGTCACAATGCCAAAAGAACATCATATAGGTACATATAGTTAATCGAATTATAACAGAACATTGCCTATAGCGTTTTATAATTATTGTACACTTCCAACAAGTTCTTTTTATTTAGTTACAAACTTCGAAAGAACATATCGACCCATTTACATAAATGGCCCTTGAGGCGAATTTATCAATTTATCAATTAGTACTGGTTTTCTGGAATGCCATTTGCTGTGTACAATATACATACTATACGTTGTAATATGTGTTTCGTTTCTTTAATTCAATCAACACGACACTAGCTGTACAAAACTGCTTAATAATGAATTTAGGCTAGTAAAATTGC
Organism: Hyles lineata; assembly: GCA_030180105.1. Classification (NCBI taxonomy): domain Eukaryota; kingdom Metazoa; phylum Arthropoda; class Insecta; order Lepidoptera; family Sphingidae; genus Hyles; species Hyles lineata. Next base: position 1,288,102 of record JARJEE010000030.1, read on the forward strand.
GCTATTGAACTTGCTTTTTTCTTCCTAGCGTTATCCTGGTGCCAGGCACCACCCTTTGCTTCTTAATCTTTGTCATTTTAGTCCCTGGTATCCTCAGTCGTATGACCAATTTGACCATTACTATAGCAAGTGAGATACTTGACATTACAGAGAGCTAGACATAAACACCATGTAAGTGCGTACGATGATTCAGTTACGGATGCTTTGTGTAAACTTATTACGCATGTTGTCATTGAATGCAGCTGTGAATTCTATACACATACAAACAAATAAGCAATGGTTGGATATGTGACGAACATTTGAACTGATTTTTTTTAACTTCTCTCACGATATTTTTACAAAAACACTAAAATTATTAATGTTCCGAGTGTGTTATTTTTATGGTTAATTCTAAGATTAACACACAAGTTAAATTCTTGCGATTAATTGCTTTCAATTGCAGAGGGGGCCCGTGCCCTACAATGGCACATACATAATATATGTTTATTATATCACATAGTGTTATATAACAATAGTAAGTAAGTGCATTCGGTCCATCATTATATTATATCTTGAATTACGGTATATGTATGTAACCATATTCACTACAAATACTGCGTAAAATGTAATTAAACTATTCAAAACAACATCATATCACTTAAAAAGTTCCTTTAATCTTTGACCTCAATATTATTCGCCACAATTTAAAATATTCATACCTATATATTTCTATGTATCCAGGGTCGAAAAAAGCGATACAAGGGATCGCAGACTTCCTATATCAAATTAAGTTTTAGTTCAAACTTTACGTTGCTGATAGACAGACGGACAATAAAGTGATCCTAAAAGGCTATCCTTTTTTCTTTTTAGATACGACAATACAGAAACAATGACTTACAAAGCAAAGTTTGTTTATAAAAAACGGTAAGATAACTATACAAAGGGAGCTGTCTCATACTGTTGATTTAAATATTTGCCATAACAATCATTAGATAAATGCGTTTGTGTAGCAATATACACTGTTATTCATCTATTGTCACGAATTTACTTGAAACGTTGATAAAGATAATTCTTGTAACATTACTCACAGTTCGGCCTTAACACGGTTAAAAATTCCAATATAAATCCCTAGTTAAAAATTATGTATGTATTTGTAAAAGTAAATTTTTATATTTCCAAATTTTATGAAGTTAAAACAAAATACAAAATTAAGATGTATTTTGCTGTTCATCGTCCTTAGTAGAATCCTACAATATATGGAATTATGTATGTATTTGTATTAAAATAACAACAAAACATATGAATATGGAAAATAAACGATTATTTTTATCTACATCACGAAACTATACCTAACTGAGAAAGTAAAACACTCCACGAGTAAATTAAAATCGTATTAACTCAAAACAAACTGGCTTCATGAATAAAATAGTTAAAAACACCTTAACAGTTACTAAAATGTATATACAATTGTTTCCAGGCGGAGAGCATGGAGGCGTGCACGACTCAAATGTCGCCGCATCAGGTGATCTTCGACATATACAACACGGTGGCGCTCACCGAGATCAAGGGGTACGCCATGATGCAGTTCTCTTGGATGCTGCTCAGGATATACGATAAAGGTAACCAGTTATGTTATCTTCGTTTTATTTCGGTAGTTTTTTTTTTATTGCGATGAATAGCGAGATGAGCATGCCGTTCGCCTGATGGTAAGCGATACGACCGCTCATAAACAGTAGCAAAACCAAATAATACCATGAATTACAAAGCAATGCTTGGCATTCCACTGCGCTCACCATCCTGAGACATAAGATGTTAAGTCTCAATATGTCCAGTAGTTACTCTGGCTACAATGCCCTTCAATCCGAAACACAACAGTGCATTTACACTGTTGTTTGACGGGAGAAATAAACACTGCATTGGTACCCACCCAGATGGCCTCTCCCATATGAGAGACCTACCACCAGTTTATAAAATAGTTATTTCACACTTTCCTGTTGTTATGTACTATAGCATGATGTGATGTATAATTAATGAAACACAACGTTTAAAATGCAACAGTAAAGCTTGTAAAGTGTATTCTTTGTTGCAGATCCTTAATTAACAAAAATAAAATAAAATGTACCAGAGTTAAATGTACCAGATTAATAAAAATAAAATGTACACTAATTCAATTTGTATACGAAGGCATTAGGTTATTAATCAAATATTTCATGATTAGTTTAATAAGAAGACTGTTAAGAGAACCAGGAATCCTTTAAATACAAGTGGTGCTCAATCTGATTTTTATCTTTCATACCATTTTCGTTTTTTTATTCCAATAGCTATCACTAGCTTTTACAACTGTTTAAGTATTTGATTGTCATCTATGAATCGTTTCGGTACTTTTTCGAATCTATACATTTCAAAGATGTGATTTTGTTTGAATTTAATTTAATCAGTCATTGAACTTGTATACAAAATACATACACGGCACTGTTTAATCAGAGCTAGACTAATCTGGGTATAAATATAGGTTAATATTACGCGGGTTAAGATGTGACACAGAGGTAATTGAATGAAGCCTGTTTAATTATACAATCGTGTATGCACGTTGGCAGACAACGGAATCTAAGCTATGTATTCACAGCGTATAATTCTCCCGAGTTATGTTCATCTATGTTACATGTAATAGGAAGTAATTGTTTGAGTTTGCATACCGATTTTATGCAGTAGAATTAAAATTGTTGCGTAACTGATAAGAAAATAAAAATTTTGTTGTTGAATTTTTGATATATATAAGACTTACAACAATAATGTAGACTGTTAATTTGTGGATTAATTACATTCGATCAACAATGCTAAAACCGTTCAGTTCTGGGTTATGCCATCTAGAAATAGCAAGCCATTAGCCGTATCAAACTTATGGAAGCTAGAAAATTCTAGCACTGGACTCATTACTACTACTTCTATGAATAGTAATATACGTATCTGCCTCTTATATTGGAAATAGTATACCTACAATGGAACAACAAATCTAGATATAACTTGGCAAGACTTAGCAGTATGAATTGCGTTTAAAGATTATACACTATACTCTACATCTGGGGACATCCAAGTCAAAAGATTTGTATTGAGTTGGAAAAAAATAAACACATGTAACAACTGTCACCCGTGAAAGTTCATAAAATAAACAAAACACACGTAAATAATTTCGAATAGTTTTAAAATGTAAAAATATCGTCAGAGTGAAGATTCAGTTTATTCCTGTCATATTTGATACCTTAAACATAAGGATCTGATAGCTATTGACTGTTTTTAATTTCTATTTCTTGTGTGTTAAAAATTAAATTTACTATAGAATCATCAACCTACTTGAATAAAATCGAATCATTGAGTTAGTAATTATTATACATAAAGAAATGAGTGTTATTTAAATCCAATGTTGTTATGTCGCGGTTCCTCAGTATGCCATAATATGTATAATGAAAATGTTAAGTAGGGACACCGATAAAAACCATCATGCGTCTGGAAACATACAAAAACATAATATGCTTCGTATAATAAGGAAAAATACATGCATTTCGATTATAAGTACGCAATAAATCCAATGTATTTTTAGCACTATAGAAAAATAAAATAAATGCACATCCTGCAAAATAATATTGGCACTAATTATGAATATTTCAACGTTAGGAATTAATTAATATTATTTAACATTTTGGGTTTTAAAAGAATAAGATAATTTATATACATTAGTAAATCTAATTTTGCATGCAGAAACCAATGGTGAAACAAAACAAGACTACTTAAATGTTGTATTTTTTCGCCCCGTAAGCAAATTGTTCACATCGATACAAAAACAGACAATTAAGCGCATTTGGTGCGCGTTACCAAGAACTAAATCGTTACTGAGTGAATTTCAACTTTAAGACTTAGTAATAAGTTACAAAAACATTTAAAACGGAGTTGATGACAAAAGAACTGCAAGGACAGATGTGGGGCATCTGTTTAAAATAAAACAAAACTTAGAATTTGCTTCGTGGTAATAATTTGTAAGAATCATGATTCATTCACATTCAAAGTGAAAATTTTAAATGTTATAATTGCAAAGCTCAAGGCTATACGGTATTACAACGAGTGTGGCTTCTCCAATTAGCCTAACCTTCTGTTTGTAAAGACTGTCCGTTGTAACTTGTGATTCAATCTATTTTCAGCTGACAAATAACATTCTGAATTAAGTATTTCCAGGAACTCTATTCAGTCGCCAATTGTGCTTTGACACTCATTTTTTATTTAAAGTAGGCATACCATATGCGCATAATGCTATAAAATGACGTCATCGTACAAAACACCGGAGAGAAAAAATATGACAAAACATTTTGTTGGATTTCAGGCAATTTCACACAAGAAGCGAGTCTGACTAGACAGAGATACAGTCAGAGAACTGCTCAGGCGGCTGCTGTTGCTAGGAGTGCCCTGAATGAAGCCAGTCGAGACCTCTACATGTGCGACCCGCCATTGCATGTTGAAGGTAGGTTTATGCATTAACTTTTAATAAACAACATATTTGAAATTGTTAATTTAACTACACTAAGATATTAAATCCAATATTTTAACTGCTGAACAGATAATCATTCAATTTGGCAATTAGGTTGTCTAGGATCTGGAGAACACAGCGTACTTTTTATTACAAAATTCAATTCAAAAGAGAGAATTAAGGTAGAGATTAGAGAAATCAGTTATGAAAATGGTGTTACATTTCCGGGACGACGAACATAACATGAATGTATAATGAATGAAGCATTCGTTAATTTAAGTGTTAATTGAGTGGTGTATATTAATTGGACAGGGACGTCTGGGCACCCATTATCGCTGTGACAAATTGATGCAACAAAAGCTAATTTTGCTGATGATGATTCCAGGAGAGACATTCGACCAAGTGACTCGGCTGCTCCAAGGCTACGTGGAGAACGAGGTGGACATGAACACGGACGGCACGTGCAAGGAGAACTGCGCTCATTACACGCTGGCGGAGAAACACGGCTGCTACATGGACCAATTCTGCGCCAAACAGAAACCTTGCAAGGGACGGATCATCGACTGCCAGTACCTCGACTCTGATATGTGGGTGTGCCCGGCGGTAAGTTGGCCCTAATTTCTGAAAAATATGGACATATTTTTTTTTTTCAACACTTAATTCTTTCATTTAGAAGAATTTCATCACAGGAAAGCTAGCGTCCCTAAGACACTCGCTGATGTTAAATGAACGGTATTATTTCTTTGGGCGAAAGCCTTTATTTTGGACCTAAATACTTCTTTATTATTCAGTAATGTTTTATAATTCTATTTAGTTATCAAATTAGTAAAGTTATAAATATAAAGCAAACAAATTGATAAAATAATGTAGCAGCTCGGCAAATACTATCAATGTTTACAAATGAAGATCAATTTTTCATTGTAAATATAATTCTAAATAAACATGAAGACACAATAATATTAGTAATAGCATCCAAGTGCGTATCATTAACGGCAGTGGATAGTTTAGCAAATCAGATATTAAGGTCATTACCAATGAGGTCACTACGTGTGTCCACATCACATTTCTCAATAACTGTTGTGAACGATAAACGATCAATTAAAATTATAATTATTATCATAAGTCTTATACCATTCAATTAAATATAAGTAAGAGCGTAACCTACTGTAACTTACTAAGAAATTCGTGTTAAGCAAATGGTAAATAATGTATTTCCCATTTACAGAGTCGCAACAGCCATCGCCGGTACGAATGGATCGAATACGAGAACGGACGCAAACTTGGCAAAGTTGGGAGCTGTACGCGCGGCACTACCAAGGTATACCTAAAAATTCGCCAAGTATATTAGATCCAATATTTGTTTATAAAAATTAGATCGACATAAATAGCATTCAGACATTGGCGCAAAATCTCGCCGATGGAGATTTACAACCGAGTTTATCTCCCTCGACCCCACGGTTGGCCCCGAGGTCGTGTGATTACTGAATAAAACGTGCTTGTAAACTTGGTACACTATAAATATCAAACAACGAATGTTTTGTTTGTAATGAACTTCGATCAATATCGATATTTAATGTAAAATCAAATTACTCGAAAGGTTGAATACCAAAGTTCTTGATCAGTCACATATAGGAAAACTTTACAGTAAAATTTACCAGTACTTCAAAGAAACATCGCAAGTATGGTATGAAGTCCACCAACCCACACTGAATCAGAGTGGTGATCTACACCAAAAACTCATTAGATAGAACCCTCAGTTTTAGAGTAATCCATAAAGGGCTGATGCATACAGTATAGATGGTGATTCAACGGTAAAGGTTTGTCCAGGTGGATTCGTGGTGGCGCTGGCTATTCTGGCACTGTTCATACTGCATGTGCCTCTGCGACGACACCACCGATTCGGATCGCTACTTCAGCCTGTGGGACGCCACGTCCGACGTCAAGAAGAACAAGTTAGCGTTTGCATTATAGGACACCCGCACACCTGACTCGACCAAATTACGAATGTTAGGAATGCTGCATGACTTTATGTATATGTTTATATTTTTATATGTATTTATTCTTTATATTTACAGTTAGGCATGATTTGTGAAGCCTAAGTATATTAGTAATAATATCTTAGCAGACATTTCAGGATAAGGTTGACGATCTTCATTCCCAAGCAGAAAAACTGTCTCTACTTTTAAATTACTTATAGTAAATATTAATTCAATTAATTTTACTTCAAAGGTGGACTCCTGGTGGAGATGGAACCTCCTCCACTGCTCGTATTGCTTTTGCCTGTGCGAGGAGGATGTCGATAGTTCTGAGCGATTTTTCAGCATGAGAGAAGCGAATGCTGACATATCAAAGAACAAGTCAGTACCTGACGGGACGAGGGTGTAGCTGACTAACTATACGGGATCTATACATACAGTTGACGCTTCATAACATTGGGATCTAATGACAACAGTATCTATGTTTCCTTGCATGCGCTTATCTGTAGTATTAGGAATATTTCGCTTGGGTATTAGATGCTATGGGATTACATAAACACCTTAGTACGCCAACATCTATTTGATGAACAAAATTAGCATAAAAAAGGTTCTAAAAGCATGGGTGTGCGGGTGTTCATGTTAACCAAATTATTCCATAGACTTTGACTAATCAGAATAATGTTCCAGGGTGGTAACTGGAGTTCGCCTGGTGAAGCACGGCAGAGTGTTCCACCTGCAAGTGTATGAGGGCACGCTGAAGGGCCGCGGGTTCGTGGAGCCGTCCGGATGGGTGCCCATCAGGAAGTTTGATCCTTCTGAGGCGGGCATGATGGATGGAGTGGACTACCACACGCTCACTTATGAGAAACGAGCTATCGATTTGGACGAACTGGACTCGCCTGAAGGACACGTGCTTACTGGGATACGGTACGACAATTCTAGACCTTATAACAAACAATAAACAAAAATATCTACGTGCTCCAACGCGCACTAAGGCAGAGTAGAGCCCAACTCTCTCACTCTCTCTAAATCGTATAAGAAGGCCCTTGCCCTCCCTGCAGTTGGACTACTTGTATTACTAATAGCCAAAAGAAAAAGAAATACATATCTACTGAATTCTTTGCCTACCCTTACAGGTTCCGAATGATCGGCGCACATTTACATTTCGAAATCCGATCGACACCGTTCAACTACACTACAGGCCGTCTCTCACCGAACAGGAGCCAATGGATCAGTAACGACAACACAGACGCCGCACAAACACAACCTAGGTACGAGAATTTACAGCTATTCAGAAACATATTATTCAGTTAATCGATAATATATAAAATCATCAAACATATCGATTATCATTGTTTCGCTTTAGATAATTAATAAATTCACTTCATTTATTAGAAAATACACTCTGTTAAAATTTTAGAATTATTTACAATCGACAATTATGAATATAAAGAAGGTTCCGATGATCACAAATATCGATTAGCATCACTTTTCTTCATATAAATAGTCTAATTTGATTTACAATCGATCCCGATGTTAAATTTCGTTTCCAGATCTAAGCTGGAGCTGAAGAAGCCAGACATACCGACGCGCAGTCACATTAAACTACAGTTGGACTCGCATCACGACCAGTACCTGGAGTTTACGCACACCGACTTCGAAGCGGACGCGGCGCAGAGCACTGTCCCTTTCATTGATGTGCAACCAGTACTGCCCAACAAGGGTAAGCTTCAACATTATTAAAATTTTGATAGTGTTTTGCGGTTGGTATATAGATAAATTCTATTCGGCTGCATTGCGAGCACTGTACAAAAGAGGTATCTGATAAAGTGATCCGTGCAGTTTTCTATGTATCTGATAATTTAAAAAATACAAATATTTAGTATTCTTATACTGTCATGACTACAATACACTTGTTTGTAATTGTAGCGCCATCAAAATTGCGACTATCAACTTTACAAAACTATCTACCAACATGACCGGTTTTTTTAGGCAGACAACAAATGGAGGTGGTATGCTGAACCCAAAACGCAACATATTTTATGAGTCCCTACTAATTGAAATTATTTTTCCGACCAGGTGCGGCTCTAGCTACAGGCGCGGGCGTGATCCACCGAGGAGCGGACAACTCCGGCGGGTTCATAGCGCTCAAACTCACCACGTACTCATACGCGAGACACGTGAAGGCCGAACCTCCACCAACCGGCTTCACCGAGGAGAAAGAAGACGCTACCGAGTTCGTCATGGCGGTCGTCAACTAGACTAATTACACTAGTGATATTAATACACCATGCAAGTGGCCGTCAATTGTTTTAGATAAAAATACTTGACGTACACTTCCACGTTATCTTTAAGTTAGCTGTGATTGTAAGGAAACAAAATAAAGGACAAAAATTATTGAAATATACTAGGCTTTGTTTACGTTAATCCATATTTTAGTGAACCATGAGTATTACTAAAACGATGTATGGAAAATGCAATTATCCATTTACAATATGTGTATGAATGTTAATTTTCTGTAAAACACACGCAATGTGCATATCAATTGGCAGGCCCTGTGCGATTTAGTGCATACGCATCCGGGGGTCGTTGGCTGTCGTGAGTGTGACCTCTGTCACTCCGGGATAACAGGTCTTTAGAACTAAACCCGGTGACCGTAATGCTACTAACCGGATTGAATCAGAACTGAGACCCAAGTTTGAATAATTAACCCAGCAGTAATGTATAAATGCAAGGTGTGTTTGGACATGTCGATATGATCATTGTATATAATAATATTGGAATATTTTTATGATAAAATCACAGATTCTTTTTGCCGAAATTAGGACTACAAACAAGCTTGATTTGAAATTGAAATAAGCTCGCCGAAGAGAGAAAAAATCTAAAAACAATAAATCTATATAGTAGAGCAATAAGCAATGAGTTTAAGTTAATTTCAGTTTATAACTCTAAAGAATACATTTTATAATCCGTTTTGAAAATTTAAAATTTTTTATCTGTCCCAAAAAGATGCGAAACGGCAGCTGCCATGATGGAGTCATTACGTCACTGTCTGCCTATACTTTCAGGAATACGGGCTGAAGTATAAGTAATGTGTGTAATGCATTAGACGCCATGAATATATATAATAGATGATGTTGATAAAAATTACCATATCGCGATAGACACTATAGAGGGTTTGTTACATACTAAAAGATTTATAACAAAGAACAACGGGCAGAACGAAGTTGACATGAACATGGACGGCACATGTAATCAGAACTGCGCTTACTACACAACGGCGAGGAACCACGGCTGCTACATGGACCAGTTCTGCTCCAAGCAGAAGCCTCGCAAAGGACGCATCATCGACTGCCAGTTCCTTGAGTCTCATATATCGGTGTGCCCGGCGGTAAGTAGGTTCCAACACCTATTTCTTTCATTTTGATGAATTTCATGACAGGAAAAGCTAGCGTCTCTAACATCAACGTCGCTGAGGTTAAGTGATCGGTATCATTTCTTTGGACGAAAGCCTTTATTTTGGACCTAACTACTTCTTTAATATTGAGTAATATTCTATAATTCTGTTTAGCACAAAATTAGTAGAGTAACAAATATAAAGCGAACAAATTGATAAAATATTGTAGCAGCTCGGCGAATATTATCGATGTTTACAAATGAAGATCCATTTTCCATTGTAAATATTATTCGATCAAGTGTACACAATACATCGAAAATAAAAACGAAGAACACAATAATATTGGTAATAGTATCCAAGTGCGTATCGTTAACGGCAGTGGACAGTTTAGCAAACAGATATTAAGGTCATTACCAATGAGGTCACTACGTGTGTCCACATCACATTTCTCAATAACTGGTGAACGATAAACAATCAATTAAAATTATTATTTTCAAACATTTTATACCATTCAATTTAAAGATAAGTAATAGCGGCGTAAAATAGCGCGGGGGAATTAAATTGTATTATTCGGACATTTTTTATCATTTTATATGTAGGTAGGCTACAAACTTTGGACTCGGGAGGGGCGTCGCGTAGCCCGGTCCGCGTGTTGGTCCATCATCTAGCATGGGCAGTAGATATCCAGGTCAGTGGTCTCCGCATATGACTTGGTGTTAAATGTCCAGACAATAGGGATAGCGACCGCGACCGTTACAGTTCATCATCAGAACAAGTATCGATGATATTGCGGAAAGAGGAGAGTGTGGAACTGCATGGTCCCAAATCTTTACGGCGTGGTGTGGTAAAACGACGTTTCATTATTCAGGTTGCAATTACACATATTGCGTATTAGTAACATATCGTTAAGTGTATTATTTCTATGATTTCCAATCTAGCATTAAATAATGTATCTAATTAGTTTAAACAGTTAATCTTATTCAATTATATCATAGAATGCGTAAGTTTAAATTATACTCGTTTTGGTCCTTCGAGCCCTATTGGACAGTAGATGATGTATACAGAGGGTTACTATATTGTCCGACATGATACGTTCAAATATAAGATAAACATTAACCACTTCTGAAAATCAATACAATTTTCAACAAAACTTATCGTACACTCCAAACTTAGTCTATGGCTATGAACTACGATAAAGGATTCGAACATGTTTAAAATATTTACGCATATTCGTATTTTTACGTACGATGCACTAAGGGGTATTTGAGTAATCTAGCTGGCCAAAATTACAATTTCTAGAATTACCCTCAGGTAAAAAAGAATGGGTTCCTAGAAAAGCCAGGTATTTGGGCGACCTGACCCTATTATTTTATTTTCACCCACTTCAAACCCCAGATGATAAGGTCAGTCGGAACTCAGACATTGCTCGTAGTGGTTTTTCGTTTTCGATATTTCTGGTTTAAAACTTATATTTCAACATTTTTTTATCGTATGTTGTGTTGTGAATAATATAATTTTAACGATGGATTCCCAAACTGCAGGTAAGTGAGTTATTTTACATGTTTAAAGTATTTATTTTCTTAGATTATTACATTACTTTTTGGCCATTTTGAAAAATAACGTTTTTATTCCTTAATTTTTTGTGAAAAATAAGTTTGAGAGGCTTTTTGTTATGGTGCCCGGCATTACCCGGCTATGATTCTTATATATTCTTAAAATATAGATATTCTATTTTCTTTAAGTGTAAAAATTGGTTCCTACTAACTCCTACTCCGCCATCTAAAGCGATTTTTCATCTCTAACTTAAAAATGTGAAAAAAATATAACTTATGATTCCTTTACTTTTTATTATTTCAGGTACTTCTAGAAGTTATATAATGACTCGCAAAGAAGTATTTGATCTTGTGAGATCATAAAATAATCTAAATTTTACCGATTAATTAGGATAATTTGAAAATGACTTAATTTCACATAAACGTTATTCTAAAGAAGAATTAAAAGACATAAAGCGTAATTGTACACGTTTGAAATCAGAAATGAAGAATCGGTGGGTAGGAGTGAAATATAGAAGTGATCTGTATCTTAAAAACAATGAATAGTAGTTAAATGGAGTGCTTGAATTATCCGAAATACCGACAAGAGCAGGTAGACCTACAAAGTCTTTTGAACAAGCTAATGACCGAAGCGAACAGCTACCTGCATAGTTCCCCGCCTTATTCATAATTTGCCTACCGACTTGGTTAATAATATCACACCATTGAATATAAAATTTAATTTATTTGAGTCCGCCCCGTGACCATGAAAACTGTAAAGTGATCGAAACGCCGGGAAGATAAAAATGTAAAAATTAAATCAATTCCGCGATAAAATCCGTAAATAATACTTTTATTTCAATATAAAATTTATGTTGAAAAAATTACACCTAAGCAGTCAATAACGTAACATTCCAATATTCCTGTATTACGTTAATTGTAAGATCGATAGTATTAATAAGATTAATTATTAAGTATTACAATACAGTTGTTAACTCATGTCAGCTCTGGTATAAACCTTAGTGGTTTTGATTTTGTGGTTTGATTGATGCTGTTCATGTTATGATTTATGTAAAATTTTCTTTTATATCAAATAAATGGAAATAAAAATTAAAATACGTAAAACTGAGAACACACGTTTATTTGATAGTCCTGAGAAAATAATCTTTGCTGCACAAATGGAGTTGAGAGCCGAGGGAAACGGAAGAGCATCAAGAGATTTTGGAGAATAGAGATCGTGCTAAAGAGAACAGGAAGTCAGAAGAACATGATAAGGCACAAGTTAAGCAAGTTCACCCAGAGAAAGCGCTTGAAACGTTTGTAGACGCAAATCTGTAAAGGTTGCACAGGAAACCTTCTATGCTATTCAGTTTTGCAGCAATATAAAGAAACAATGTTATCCTCCCTATGAAAATTGTGAAAAAAAGGAAAAAAAAATAAATTTATGAAAGAAACGTTGGAACTGTTAATATGTGAAGAATATTATATTTAAGTATATAAATGTTATTGTGATAGTTATTTATTATTTTGAATATTATTATGTGTTAAACAACAAATTTTTGTTCATAAAATGTTGTTCTTTTTACCTACACCCGTATTTGGTATACCCCTTGCACTATAAATTGATATTAACAGTTAGCGAACACTTGAATTTAAGGTTTTATAAGTTACTGAGACATTACCTAATGAATAAGAGGGATAAATAATTTTGGCCAGCTAGATTAGTCAAATACCCCTATGTGCGATGTTCAAAAATTCGTCGTCGTGGCGGAGTTTTATTTTTATTTTTTTTATTGCCTTTGTAGGCAGACGAGCTAGCGGCCCACCTGATGGCAAGCGGCTACCGCGGCTCATCGACCTCTGCAGTGCCAGGGGGCCAGCACAACAAAGTTGCTGCCTATCTTAAGGAGTATAGAGTAAACCATTTGTACAGTGAGAGCATCATGTAGTATGTTATGTAGTATGTGGAGATATTCGTATTTTTACGTACGATGTTGGAACATTCGCCATCGTGTCGGAGTATAGTGTGTAGTGAGAATATGGAGACTGTCTCGCCCTCACACCCACCGCAGCATCTCCTGTGTCGCAAGATCAACAGTGGCACGCAATGTAATGACACTGAGCGTTGAAGCTCGGCGAGTCTCCGGGTATGTCTAACTTGTCTTGTGTAGTGAGAGAGTGTGGTGTGGTGTGCTGCCATCCTCAAGCTAAAATGCCGTCAAGTACTAAAACCACTTTTTGACTTATGCACCAAAAAGCGATATTTTTTTTAAATTGTGCTACTTAATAACTAGAGGTCATCTTTAAGACCTTGGAGTACTGAATAATAGATCGCAGGAGGCACTTTCAAATAGCGAAACTTTCAATTTAGAACTGTAATATCGCTTTTTTTGTACTTAACGGCATTTTAGGTTGGCTGGCAGTGTGGTGGTTACCTGCACTCGCAGCGGGTGCACGGCGAGCAGCGCCAGCTGGTCGGGCGGCGGCAGCACGTCGGCGGCGCGCACGCGCATGGCGCGCACGCCGGCGCACAGGAACGCCGACAGGTAGCGGTGCAGCGGGAAGTGGAACGACGCGTGCATCACCTCCGTCTGCGACATATTATACTCTTATAGTCGAATTTCGTTTCTGATTATTGAGTAAACCCTAACGGTGATCACAGGTATCATACCTCTGACTTTGGAGTAATGTGTGTATTAATAAAAAACTCCACGCACTATAACGGTTAAGGAAACAGCGTGAGAAAACCTGCAAACCAATTTGTATAAATTTCTAGGGTATCTAAAGTCCACCAATCCGCGCTACGCCAGCGTGGTGGACGATATGGCCTAATCACTCTCAATCGTACTTTCATTTGTTGAGGAAGTCCGTGTATTGCAGTGGAACGTATATGGGCCGATAAAATACAATATAAATAAATAACACCCAACAGTCACATACATAGTCCTGACCCCACACTAAGATCGAGTCTTGTGTCGTGGGTATCAGGAACTACGAGAGACTTTTCGGTCTCACAAACGGAAGATATATCTGTGGGCCACACAAACATTTCTCTCGGTGCGGGGATCGAACCCGCGGCCTCTCGTTTCACAGGCGGCGTCTAACCAACTGCGCCACGGAGGCTGTCAACTAATAATTGTGCATCTTAAGAAATCTACATGATCTTTCATGACGCTCGCATTTTAACTGTAAATTCCAACATGCAATGGAAAAAGCGACGCGTTGTAACTACGTCAAAAATCATGCAGAATAGTATAATTTGTAAAGTATTAAGTAAAATGTGCAGTATGTACCCTCTCGACGACCGGTCCGGTGAAGTGCACGGCGTCGAGCCAGTCGCGCAGGTAGGCGAGCGCGGCGGCGATGATGCGGCACGCGAGCGGCGCGTGCTGCGCCTCGGTGAGGTGGCTCAGCACCGACCACATCGGGTACGCCGCCGCCTCCAGCTCGCACGAGAACGCCGCGTAGTACGACGACGGCTCGAACTCGATGTGACCGCCCGTCTCGCGCACGTTCACGTTCATGCCTGAGTGCATGTTAGTAGTATTATACAACTTACATTTATGCTGAGAATAGTAATTGTTTAATTACTAGTCGAATTTAAAGGTAAAATTGGAAGCTGAGAGAAGGCGCAAACTTACAAAAAAATATATAGTATTCAGAATAAGCCTCGAATTCATATTGAATATGGCATTGAATCGGCTATAATTTCATATTGCCAATAATTAGACAGAAAATATTTATTGAACCCATAAAATGTTATACATTATTTAGATTCAGGCACTTTTTTTTTCTTTTTACACGCTTTATATTAGCTTCACTTGTATGTTTGTTTGTATGTTAGTTTGTATGTTTGTAACCGACTCCTTAAGACGCGATTTTGACCCACTTTAAACGGACAGATTTCATTCAAATTTTGCACACCTGTCAATACAATAATTCGATTAAAATATATGATTATCCTGATTAGATTCGCCAGGATTAATTATTTTTATAATTGATGACCATTGCCACTGACCACTAGATGGCGTGATAACGTCAATAATGAATGTTTGCACTATTCATCGCTAGATGGCGTTAACATTGTATTCTTCAAGTGTCAAATGTTACTACTGACCAACAGATGGCGTTATGTTACTAAAAAGTAGAAAATAAATAATAGTTTAAAAAAACTAAAAAACACGCTTTATATCGAAAACCCAACTAAAAAATAGAAAATAAATTTTAAAAAATTTGAATTATGAATATTGTATATAAGAAAAAAATATTTTTTATTGTAAAAAAAGGCGTGGGGTGCTTTTTAAGATATTATCAAAATGATAATCCTTCTACGTATATCTGTCGATAAAATAATTATATCTATTGAAAACATGCACCCCACGCTTTTTTTACATTAAAAAATATTTTTTTCTTATATACAATATTCTTAATTCAAATTTTTAAAAATTTATTTTCTATTTTTTAGTTGGGTTTTGATATAAAGCGTGTTTTTTAGTTTTTTTAAACTATTATTTTAGTACCACCCCGTTCACCAGTGTGTTTTCGCCAGAGAACAAATAGCAAGATACTCTCTTTTCAAAACAAGTTTACAATACAGTAATTATACGGGAGTCGTAGCTTACTTGAATTCAGAGTAGTCCATTTAATAATTTATAATACTAATACACAATTATTTAATTTTATTTTAAACTGTTGATATTTGTAGCCATCAAATGGATTCAATGGAATGATTCTTCATCCATTTCACGATAAAAATTAATAGTATCAAAAAATATAACTCACCTTGCAACATAGACAAGAACTCGAACCACATATCAACTAAGGCATCATCCTGCAGAAACAGCAACGCGACGCTCTTATGCGACAGCACATTATTGAAATCTGACACTAGAGGCCAGTAGCAGTGTTCCTTCATCACCCGTCGCGTGCAGTCGATGACATAGTGGAAGTTCTGCGCGGGGTGGTGCAGGGTGTTCTGCACGAGGATCTTGCCCATCATCATGCGGAGGGAGAGCACCATGACATGTAGCAGGTGGAGTTGTTGCACGCAGCGTAGTGCTAACGCCTCATTGGAGAACAGTTGCACTGACATGTGCACCACGCGGTTAGATAGTGTGTCGGGATCGGCCGCGTCCTCTAGTACGAGCGGGATGCGCGCGTAGTGCATCACGAATGTGCGGGTTAGGTGCTCCTGGATAATAAACAACACATTTGTTATTTATAATCGCTTACTGCTAGTTTCCCAAGATTATTGTAAAATTGACTTTAGAAATATAATTAGGTTCTTTGGAAGAACCATATTTAACTGGAATTTATTTTTGTGATATATTTATTTACATTGCAATGACTCTTAGTTTGAAGTCAATTTTATTATCGTTCTTATTTTAGTAAGAAAATCTAAAATTTTCTAAATGCTTTTCGATAAATTCATTAAAATGTACGAAAGACAGATCGTAGATAGCTTAGTAATATGGTATGGATGGAACCCTTTATAGCATGGCGTACCTTGTAATCTTGGTCTGGCAGCATATTGAGCAGGAAGCAGACCACGTTCTGAGGGAATTCGTACTTGAACGTCCAGAATATGAACTCGTCGAGTAATGTGTTGTGTTGCAAGCGCGGCGCGAGCGCTGGCAAATGCCGGTATCTGCAACATGCAACATAACTTCGTATACATAGTTCTTAAACAATATTATTTAGACCGACAATATGACTGTCTGTATACGTCCCACAGCATGGCACGGGCCTCCTCTATTTCTTGATTTGATTTGATTTGATTGAGAATGGTTAGGCCATATAGTCCACCACGCTGACCTAATGCAGGTTCATGGACTTCACATACCATAGGAATTCTTATAAATCGATATGGTATGCAGATTTTCTCACGATGTTTTCCTTCACCGTTTTAGTGCGTGGTGTTTGACTATCAATACACACATGACTCCTACACTAGTAACTTCTTTAGATTTTATTCAAAAACTGAAGACACACATTTATTGTTACCATCGGATCTAACACGTCCTTTTCTGAGAAGGCCCGACGAAACAAACTGAGTGGGCTTACACTACAACTGAAAACTACGCGACACGACCTAGTTCTATATTCAGCGAATAAGACTCAGTGGGCTTGTTTATTTTTTAATAATTAGGAAACATAGACCACATAGATACTAGTTATTAGTTCCCTTTTAAATGAGTTGAAACTCGTAAGGGTACTCACTCGTCGGGCGGTTCCGGCGCTGGGAACGAGTCGAGCGCTTTCTGATACATCTTATTGGACTCCGACATGTACGCGCCGTACTCTGTATCCGGGAACGGGGGCTCCACTAGGTTGCGGTACATCTGGAACCATTTATAAGAAAGTGTGAACATATGTCATTTGTTCCTACTCGTATAGGATTACAGCCGCTGCCAATAAACAATCCCAATCCATAATTTGCCGTTTGAGATTGACAGATCAATCTTTTTTCAATGCCAATAATCAATCTCAGTAGTGAAAAAACTATGGCAACATGGTAAGAGACCAATCGAAATGTAGAAAACAATCCAGATTTACTTCAATCAAATATTTTCGATTGATTATTGGCATAGGTCGTTAGTGAGCTCTCGTTGTCCTACACATTGTCATAAAACACTTACATATTGGTAGCCAGAGTAACTACTGGCCATACTGAACATCTTATTTCTTAGGATGGTGAGCGCAGTGGCTTGCCAAGCAAGCCTGAGACATAAGGTGTTAAGTCTCAACATGTTTAGTAGTTACTCTGGCTACAATGTCCTTCAATCCGAAAGACAACAGTGCATTTACACTGTCGTTTAATGGGAGAAATGGACATTGCGGTAGTACCTACCCAGGCGGCCTCTCACATATGATAGACCTCACCTACACCACCTCATGATAGAAATCTCACCCAGGGCGTGGATAATGCTATAACCGCTGTGTTTACCTGTGGGTTAATGAGCGCCTTGGTCATGGCGGTGCGCATGAGGTCGCCCATGTTGTTGAACTCCATGAGCATCTGCACGTAGCCCTCGCACTCCTGCACCGCGATGCGGTAGCTGTCCGAGTTCGTCTGGCTCAGGTTACTGCAACGCAATGGATGCAATGTTATTATCTTTTAATTTAATATAGGATTTGAATGTTATGAATAAAGATGAGTAGAATGAAATGTTAGACGAATGACTGGTATGGAACGTGGTTTGTGTGAAAGAGATGACTAATGAAAGTACTTAACACGTTAACTGCCAACGCGGTTAATGATGCCTAACTATCCTATCAATCCAACGAAAAATAACCTATTCTTTTAAATTTTCATCGATTGTTTTTTTTATTACTTAGTTAGAATACACTCTTAATAATGGGTTTTATTAATGCGGAATAATTTCTGACTCTCCATCAAGAATTATTAATCATCGAACAACATTGAAAAGTATACTCATTTTATTGGCAGTTAACGTGTTAAGATGGAAAGAGTTAAAGGATGAATGATTAAGATGTTGGAGTACGGAAGGACGGTATAGACCAATCTGGAAAACGACTAATGAAGACGCTATTTAGAACGAAATAAAAAGAAGATTATATACTGAAGATTAATTATCTGAACAATCGTTGTTTGATTTGACCCGAGACGGAACTATTCCCACATTCATTATCACTCTGTCTCTCATTTCAATCATAGGAAGTCCAATGCCGAACATAGGCCTCTCCCTAACATCTCTACATCGACCTGCTGGAAGCGGCCTGCACTAAGCGATTTTAATCATTATTAGTATAAAACGTGATGCTTCCGGAGAGCATATGAGATAAACTAGGCCTGAAAGCCAGGAACGATGCAGGCATAATGAGACCGAGCATTGAAGCTCGGCGAGTCTCCGGGAATGTCTAACTTATCTTTTACTCGCAACGAAATCAATCAGAAAGTTATTGTAAATTGATAGGAGTTGGAAATAATTACAGACTAACAGTAATGGTAAAAATTGCGTTTAAAGTATTGTAAGAAATACTATCAAATAAATATAATTTTGTGTGTCTGCAATAGCGTTTTTATCCATCTGCCGTAGTTGTGCAGGGTTCTATAAAACTAAAATCATCCTCATCCTAAGCCAGAGGGCACATAAGTTCCACTGCTAAAAATAGGCCTCCCCGCAATTGCTCCGCTGACCACAGCGACTTGCAAACTACATATTTTGTAATTTTAATGTTACCATTGTGCTAGTCTTAACAAATTCAGGATATAAAATATACACCGAGTGAAGCTCACAAATCAGATATTAGTGAAATCATTCATTTACTTAAAAATGTAACCCTGCCATTATTTTACTATAACACATTGGTTTTTCATTCATGTTATATCAATTACTCCTACATTTAAATATACACATAACTGACCATTCGCACCGCTAACACGACCTTGACTAAGCGCTAAACATAAATCCCTTATCCGTATACAACTAAAGCCCTCCTACACGTTATTCGATCCATTCCGTCGACTTCACTCGCCATTCCTATCCTACCTACGCTGGGCCGTGTCAGAGATTAAAAATACCTAGTATATAATGCTGTATTTAAGCCATGAATAACGTAATGCTGTTATATCTTGCCCCGGTAACCTCGGGGGCACTTGTACTGATTCAGAAGACTGCTAATATATCAGGTAACACTTCGTAATGCATTTGCTTTATATTACATTGGGCGGTGTGGGACATAGCTTTAATTGAATGAAGATACATAGCATCGTATCATTCGTACACCAAAATCATTTAATCTTTAGGATTAGGTGAATTACCGTGCTCAGTGTAATTAGCGTGCCATTTTCGATTTTGTCCTACAGTAATAGTATTTCCGATATGAAAACCTCCTCTGTTTACATCTATTTCACTACCCAATTTTAAAGCCCAAGTTAGCTGCTAATCCAGATAGTCTGCTATTAAATGGTTTTAAAACAATATAACCTATCACTGGCTCTATGTTGTACATCATGTTATTTATAAAATATTTGTAAGCCGTTGGTATTCCATGCACATAATAAATAAATAAGTAATGTCTTCACCTGTTGACTCTGAAGTGTTGCAGCAGACGGAGTATGAGGCGTGGCATCATGGCTTCCGCGACGCACATGAGCTCCGCCGGCGCCGTTCCCGGACGGGGACACTTGTTGCCGTGATTACTGCAGAACCTGGAATGGAGACAATCATTATCAATAAGTAATTATGGTTAATGGTCAAGATTGTTGGCAGAGATCTATGTTATGGACTTCTTGTGGCTAAATAGGAGAAGAAGAATTATGGTTAAATAAAATTTATGTAGTCTTATTTACGTAAATCTAAGTATCATTTCATCATTATTCATGTAGCATTCTATAGGGTCTCATTGGGTATAGGCCACCTTTACAGGCCATGTTGGTTATGCCACGTATGCCACATTGGTTGGTCTTTAGCCAATGGCATCTATTTTCGAAAAGCGATCTTTACTATGTCATCGACTCATCTTGCTGTCGAACGAACCCTTAATACGAATTCCATGAATAATGGGACAATGCAAACATTCCGTCTCTAAAAAATTGACACCAATCGCTTAAGAAGCAACAGGCGTCTTGAAAGACTAGTGCACTGAGAGAAAGATCTCAAATGTCTCATAAGTCGACATCTTCAGAGAAAAGGCAACTTGAATCCATTCAATCCAATCATTCGATTCATCCATCCAATTTCAATAAATTTTGTTAGGGAAAACATCGTCAGTTTGTTCGTTTGGGGTCAAATATCGAAAGTGCATTCATTGATATAATGTGTCTTGGAAAATTATAACTTATCATTTATGTCTTAAACAATGATGACAATTATCATGATTAATGTTATTGTCATGCAGAATAATACATTTGTTTCAATTGAGTCCATATTAATGAGAGGAAGGAACACGTGTTGTGGATACCCGTATAAATAATTGAGACTGCAGCTAAGAAACTTATCGTTGATGTATATACTTTCTTCATAAAACTTTATCACATCACACATCTAAATTAGGAATTAACTCAAAAATTAAAAAATAAATCTCTTTTATTAATAACGAATTCGATGATTTGTTTATATCAATTTTTTTTGAGTTAATTCCCTTTAGATCTGGATGTGCGACATATTTGAGTTCGAGTTTTGTTGACACTTTACAAATTTAACTCATTAAACGTATCGTGGAATCTAAACCCCGTCTTAAAAACCCTCAATCTAAATTTGTGTTGTTACAAAATCTTCCGAATGTAATAAATCTCGACTATGATATTCATGTTAGAAAAATCCAATGCTGCAAGGACGAAAAACATCTCTAACAATAAATTACATCAGAATGGCAACATTAGCGCTACCAGACTGTCGGACGCCGACGGCTGGCGCAGTAATGTGAACAATGGTTGAATAATTCAGCCGGCAGTGTGACCTAGACCTCCGCTCAAGGTGACCCGCAGTGCGTGCGGTAACGGTGCCAAAACAAACCACTCATCAGCCATCCTTGCATATGTGACTCATTCCGTCTCACGGTGAGGGTTGAAGATCATATTATGGATTGAAAAAAAATCTTACGTTAAAGCCTGATTACAAACATAAAAGGATCAGGAAACGCCTTTAGGATCAAGCCCTAACCATTTTATATACATATTAGTAGTTGGTACTATAGAAAAACTTTACTAGAACACAACACAAATAATCACAAAAAATATCAAAATCAAATTAAAATATTGAGATGCCAACCACTAGAAAATATCATCCATCTGTCCATCCATCAGCCAAAGTAAGTTCACTGCTGAACATAACTCTCCCAATGATTACCAGTGGCGGTACTTCCATACAAGCCCAAAAGCCCGGCTTGCCCTACTTAATACCAATCTTAAAGGAAAATTAGTAACATAAATAAAATACATTCGTTTAATGCAAAACGTCTATCATTTTTAAATTTACCGCGTCGCGGCGGCCATAATGGAGCCCCGCGCCTGCGACGGAGCACCCGCGCCCGCAGCGCCACGCCTGGCAACTCGCCTAAGCGAGCGCCGCGGTCTAAAACTAACATAAAAATATTTCATTCAAAATCAACGCTGGTCCACGCGTGAGTCGTGACGCAATATCTTAAAAAGACGGAACACACCAAAGTATTATCTATCTTTTTCTCTCTCGTGTGCTTTTACCTGGCTTTTGGCGTATATTGCCCTCTCAGTCGCACCTATGGGTGAATTGCTACTACCATGACACTACGTACCTATACATATAGCTATTCTATAATGCAATTTGTACCAAGCAAAATGCCCGGCTTCGCGTAGTGAAGTTGTGCACTTGACGCGTCATATTATGATCCAAATTTATGGAAAAATATTTATGTTTTGCTATAAGTTATATTGGATAATATATAAAATAAATTGATATTTTTTGAGACCGTATTATGATGTTTTAAATATGTTTATTAATATATAATTTGGAATTGTACATAATTTAGGACCTGTGGAATGTGGATAGTTTCACGTTTATTATTATGTCTTTCGAGCGGACGATTAACCAGTAATCACAAAACATCTACGTTTAGTTTTCGTTTAATTATAGTATTTTACGTTTATTACGTATAATAATGGGTGAAAATGTGCCTTGTGATGGTTTGAAGTGCGTGCAAGTGTTGATCGGCGAGGAAAAGGTAAATTCATTACATTTCGTTGACAAACAACTACTCGTATCTGGTCCAAAACCTACGCCTGATTTGTTGTGATTTCTCAAAGTACAGAAAACTATATTATGCATTAACATATTTTCATAATTCCGGTAAACAGCGTATAGAAACCTCTTTATGCGTCAGATACATATGTGATGAGATTTCAAAACATTATGCTCGCGTAGACAGTAACCGTAGTGTTTTTCAGATATTAGCTGACACTGTTTGCCATTGAGCTCATCAAGAGCTTCCTTTCAGGGCTCATGATGAATCAAAAAATCACATGCATACACAAAAACATAACATGAATGTATTAATAACAATAATTTCTGGCCGCGAAATTAAACACGGCGCCGTACTTGTGCTATTGTAGTGGCTTTTTATTGTTAACTTTATATTGTAATTAATTTACAAAATAATTGCAATATAAAGTTACGTATGCATGCCCAAAAGTAATTTGACTTACACATTTGTTTTATTCATTTATTTAAAACTAATGATAGGCCATTCAGTATTTTGGCAATATTAAATAGCTGGCTGTGAAAATCGCGCCATCTATTAGATTTTTTCGAAACAACTTATTGTAATAGATTTTTTCATAACGGTGATAAAGACAGTTATTATTTTATTAGTTTTTATCCTAATCTTATATAGATCGTGTTACCACACGACCTACCGGTCTAGGACTGCCTCGATGGCGCAAAGTTGAGGTCTCGGATTCGAATCTCGGGTCGTTTTTCTATATATTTTTTATCGCATAGGCTCGCCCCCTATCGCATGATGAACACGTTCTTCTTTCTTAATACCATTTTGCTCCTGAACCAATACATATTCTTGCTAAAAAAAATATTGGGCTTGCCCTAGTCCACAACCCTAGGCACGCCACTGATGATTACCACAGTGACCTGTTGAAGGCAGCCTGCATCCAGCGACTATAAGATATACATAATAAACACACGCCTTTTTCCCAGAAGGGATAGGCAGAGGTGCCGGGATCCCCACATTTCGCCTGTAAGTTCCGTCCCACAATGTGATAGGTGGCGAGCCTATCGCCATATCGGGCACAAATTCCTGACTCTGGGCTGATAATGAATAGAAAAATCCATTATCACTTTGCTTATTGGATTCGAACCCGAGACCTCAGCTTTGTGACCGTACCGTAGTACAACTACGCCACCGAGGTATATCATAAGATATACAAGTAACAATCCCTAACTTGCTTGTAATAATTCCTTGATAAAATAAGGGAACCTGCCAATCTAATCAAGGTTTATAGGTCATTAGACCAGGAATAGCTTCTGCAAGTTATGTATGTTTATGTAATAGAGAACATTATCAATATTACGAGACTAGGGTTTC
Organism: Hyles lineata; assembly: GCA_030180105.1. NCBI lineage: Eukaryota > Metazoa > Arthropoda > Insecta > Lepidoptera > Sphingidae > Hyles > Hyles lineata. The sequence continues at coordinate 1,312,540 of JARJEE010000030.1, forward strand.
CCAACCTATTATGCACCTCAAGTCTATTAGTTTTCCCTTGTTAGTGTTGTGAGTTCTGTTTCTCTAGGACTCTTATTTTACGATAGAGTAAATCAGTTCATGAAATACTACAGGTTGTGGTAATTTGAACTGAAATACAAGCTTTCTTTTTTACAACAAATTAAGCACTAAAATAAATATACTCTTTGAGATGCATGTTTTACAGTTGTTAAACACAAAGGTTTGTAACGGAAACAGCGGTAATTTTGTACCATTGAAAGCTATTAATTAGTCCTGTCAACTAACCACTGAACCGGTTTTGTATAATTGTAGGATATAAATTTGCTTGACCTGGATACGTCTAGCTAAAGAACTATTAGTCGCTACAAGGAATGTGTTTATGAATCGATCATAATATATTGTAGCGTACAGTCGTTTTTAAAACGGTACATAAAAAAATTAAACTTAATAAATTGGTAATTTCAACTTAGGAACTTTTTAGTTTGAATGATAAGCCACCTTAATTATCTATACATTAATTGATGTTATGAACATTTTATTGAAGCACACATATAATAGGGGTTATTTGAAAGCCTTCGTTGAGGTACACATTACATATTTTTCTTAGGAATGCACGCCACTGCTCTGACACATACGTCAGAGCGGGACAAAATGCCAAACGTTCGGTTCCAACGTCCCTCGCGTGAACTTGGACTTAGGCCTTCACACCGACCTTGAGGCGATAGCTGACGTCACTGGCTTACATCACATCAAATAATACAACACGCAGCGATAAGATTCGAAGCGGGCGATATCGTCGAAAGTGCTATTAATATAGTCTATTGTAATATAATGCAATTAGGTTAATTACCAGCCTTCTTTCAAGATTAATTAGAACTCGCAATTATATGAATGATGAAGTAACTGAAGGTCTTAATACATCAATAGACATTCGTCAATACAACGGTCGAAGTTTAATTTGTTTAGAGTTACGAATCGAGAAGACAATATTGACTAGGCCTTATTTTTTTTTTTTTTTTTTTTTATGTTATAGGGGGCAAACGAGCACGCGGTTCACCTGATGGTAAGTGAACACCGCTGCCCATGGACATCTGCAACACCAAAGGGCATGGAGATGCGTTGCCGGCCTTTGAGGTGGGAATACGCTCGTTTTTTGAAGGTCGCCAAATCGTATCTGTCCGGGAATATTCCCGCTGGCAACTGGTTCCACAGATTTGTAGTACGCGGGAGAAAGTGCCGGGAAAAACGTATTGTGGTGGATTTCCAACCTCCAAGGTGATGTGGGTGGTATTTGGAGGTTTGACGTGTAGTACGGTAGCGGAACTCAGCAGCAGGGACAAGTCCGAACAATTCACGAGAACACTCCCCGTGGTAAATGCGATAGAGAATGCAGAGCGAAGCTACATCTCTACGCAAAGCCAAAGGATCGAGCCGGTCGGAGAGAGCCTGGTCGTCAATGATTCGAGCAGCCCGACGTTGAATGCGGTCGAAAGGAAGAAGCTGGTACTGGGGTGCCCCAGCCCAAAGATGGGAGCAATATTCCACGTGGGGCCGGACTTGCGCCTTATACAGTTGCATACGTTGACCCGACGTGAAATATCGCCTCGATCTGTTGAGCACACCGAGCTTCTTTGAGGCCAATTTGGCCTTACTTTCCAGGTGACCGCGGAATTGAACGTCACTCGATATCTCGACACCAAGAATTCCGATACTGGCTGTGGCAATTAGGGGAGTGCCCTGGAACTGAGGTGATACGACGAAAGGCGTTTTTTTTGCGGTAAACGCGCAAACTTGTGTTTTTGAGGCGTTAAATTCGACCAAGTTGTGTCGGCCCCAATCCGAGACTTTGGATAGAAAGGACTCGACTTCAGACACAAGTTTGTTTCGACACTCGTAGACGTTTTCCCGAGAAATATTGGCTCGGCCGGTATATAAGGCATCACCCGTGCTGTCATCCGCATAGCAATGTATGCCGCTAATTTGCAGCATATCATTAATATGCAGAAGAAATAGCGTGGGAGATAGCACACAGCCTTGCGGGACACCAGCGTTCACGGACTTGAGATCCGAGCATGCACCGTCGACAGCGACCTTGATGCTCCGGTCCGCTAGAAAGCTGGCTAGCCATTTGCACAATTTCTCGGGAATCCCGTAGGAAGGAAGCTTCGACAGAAGCGCTCTGTGCCAGACCCTATCAAAGGCCTTCGCTACATCCAGACTAACGGCTAGCGCCTCCCCCTTACTCTCGATCGCCTTTGACCATCTATGTGTTAGGTACACGAGAAGATCACCAGCCGAGCGGCCCCTACGGAAACCGTATTGACGGTCACTTAATAGCTGATGATCTTCAAGGTACCCAAGGAGTTGACTGTTGACAATGGATTCCATTGTCTTCGAGAGCAAAGAGGTAATGGCTATGGGCCTGTAGTTGGAAGGATTTGAGCGCTCGCCTTTTTTAGGTATCGGGTGCACTAAAGCTGTCTTCCACGAAGCCGGGACTACGCCTAAGAAATAGGAGTGTCGAAAAAGACGCGTTAAAACTGGAGCCAACTCAGGAGCACACTTCTTTAATACAATAGGAGGGATACCATCGGGTCCACTCGATTTATGGATGTCGAGGGAGAACAGCGCTTTACGCACTAGCCGTTGCGAAAACCGAATTTCCGGCATATTAGTGTTGCACCGCGGGATAGTAGGCGGTTCGCTTCCCCCGTCATCCAAAAAAGAGTTAGACGCAAAAAGAGAGCCTAGGAGATCGGCTTTCTCCCTTGCGCCATGGGCCAATGATGCATCCCCCCTACGAAGAGGTGGAAAGGAAGGGCTACAAAAATTCCCCATGGCAGCTTTGGCGAGTGACCAAAACGCACGCGTTCCCGAAGGAAGACGAATCAATCTCTCGCCAATTCTGCCAATGTGATCCGACTTCGCCATTGCAATCACTCTTTTGAAGGACCTCGAGGCAAAGTTATACTCCTTTTTTAAGACGCTGGTATTTACATCCTGAGCTGCCACTGCATCTGCCCAAGCTTTGTAGCATGCCTGCTTACGGCGATTTGCCATTTTGCAGGAGCGATTAAACCAGGGCTTGGATCCGCCACCAATGGGCACAACAGAGGATGGAATAAATAGTTCCATTCCTTGCAGCACTACATCGGCAACAGAGTCAGCAGAGGCGTCAGGATCATCCGGCGTGAAGCAAACCCGCCCCCAAGGGTAGGACGCAAAGAATGATCGCATCCCATCCCAATCTGCTGACCTGTAGTGCCACACACGGCGACAGCCTGCAAACTGTGGGCGAATTGGGCGCATGAGTGGCACCGTAGTCCTTATCAGACAGTGATCAGATGATCCCAGAGGGGCATCGATCCCAATCAGATAATTGTCCGGATGTGAGGTCAACAGAAGGTCCAACAGGGAAGGTGTATGGCCTTCAACATCGGGTATTCGCGTCGGTGCGGCCACCACTTGTTTCAGACCATATGCCAAGGCGAATTCGTAAGCAGATCTGCCCGCATAGTCGGTGGTTGGGGACCCCAGCCATTCAGCATGGTGGGCATTAAAATCCCCAAGAACCACGACTTCTGCGGATGGAGTCTGCTCATGGATGGAATCTGTAGCCGTTTGAATGCACTCCATGAGTCGGTCCGTTTCTGAATTACCGCTATGAGACCTGTAAAGGCATGCGTAGAAGCGAGGATGGTCTTCGCCGTTAATACGCAACCAGAGGATGGACAGGTCCTTTCCTTCAAAATGATGGAGGCGTTGATAGCAGACATCTTCCCCAACAAACACGCAAACCCCAGCCCGAGGCACAAAAGAGTATTCTAATTTGTACCCAGGGTAGGAGAGGTACGCGGAGTCTGCCGGAGAAGATATCTGCGTCTCGGTCAAAAAGAGCAAGGCCGGCTTAGCCGTCTCGAGGTGGTGGTGAACGGCATCAAGGTTAGAGTGTAAACCCCTGATGTTGCAGAAATCCACGGTAAAAGTGGCAGGGGTTGGCGGCGATGGGGTGCTCTTACCCCGAGTTTTCCTCCTATTAAGCGCAGTAGTGCCCCCCCCAGAATACGTGGAGCAGCCTGGACGTCCACGACCCGGTGTAAATCCGAGGTGTGGACGCCCAGGAGGGGATTCTCCAACGCCGTGGCTGTTGGTACCCCTCTGGGGTAACCAAATTTTATACGGCGCTATCATTAGGAGGGGTAGGGGGTTGGGCTTCCGGTAGCCTCACTCACTCGGTGAAACACAGTACTGTGGGTACTACTTCACACCGGTTTTCTGTGAGGTCGTGGTATCACTCCGGCCGAGCCAGCCCATTTATAGTACTGCCTAAGCAGTTACACGGCTCTCCCACGACAAACAATTTAGCGAACAATTTACTCATGCCACAAACGCACATGGTCTCCTTCGGGTAAAACTCCGCTAGTTCTGCGAAAACATTAATTCTGCGAACAGGATTACGCTCAGAGCTAACTTTACATCACGTTTAACGTGAATATCTTTGGCTTTCTGTCATCGCTATCCTTGTAGTTGATGGAACTTTTAATTGGAGAATTCTTAGTCTCAAAATCAATAATCTAACTTAAATAATTATGCCGATACCATCTGTTGTTCGTACTTAACTGGTATATGATAAACGATTCCCAAAATATTTTAGTCCCTATTCTACGATTAAGTGTTTTTATTATAATTCTCTGCCACTGCTAAATATGTCGTCCCCAGGGTTTTACATTACAATTTTGAGTAGAAATCCTGAAATATATGGACACCACGCTTCAATTTCTAAACCTATATCAAGGCTGCACATCAGCCATTAGTCACTATTCGAGGTTTACCAAGTAGGAATAAGGTAAGACAGTTCTCTAAACCAATACACAAAATAAAATAATTTAAAATCTCCATATTTCGATACTAAATCTTAATGGATTCGCATACAAAACACGCCACAATGACGGATCTGAATATAAAATTAACGGTATTGGTGTCTAGGCGATCGGTTTTGTACACGACCCAACATTTGTCACTGCATGTGCTATAGACATTTACATGATAAAAAGTGTTGAAATGTCATGTATGAGCATTTTTTCAACAATGTAATTGATGGATATTAAACTACGGTACAAAGGTTAAGAGCATAGGTCAAAACATTAATATGGATAATGTTTCGTTTAATCATTCTGTCCTGGATAATCCTATAACGTAATTAATACTCCGAAATGGTAAAAAAATATAATTTTAATCAATTATGAGCCAATTTCAGTCGTTATCTGTTAAGGTGTCTTATAAATACGGTAATCCCATAATACTAGTCGTGTAATTAAACTGAGATCGGATCTTAGTTACGATAAATTAGTAAACGGTTTGTTTTCACCACTCTGATTATGCCTCCGGTCTGATGAACACTATCAAAATTATTAAAAAGAATAGTCAAGTCATTGTACAGTCACCATGTTCACAACCAACGCGATCCATCGTTAACTGAGCAATTTTTAAAAGCTACAGGTATTTGCCACAGATTCAGATTTGCGATCTCCTTCCGTCAGATAGACCAATTCTCCATTCTCAATTAAGCTATCGCTCGCTCACTAAGCAAGAGTCAATTAATATTAATTGCCTTGAAAGTCGAGTCATAAATGTTGCATGTAAGAGAACAAAAAACATTTGCGATGATAATGTAAAAGATCGACAATTTTCTACTTCTTATCTTAATTTCAAAGTCCCGTTCCATATTTATGGTTCGCGTGGGTGCCTGTTCCTGTTCACTTCGAGTTTTGCCATTTTGTACGCGGAGCGAATTTAGTATTTATATTTGGGGGTGCACCTACAATACGTATTAATTAATACAATTTTTGCCAAAATAACAATAATAAAATATAGCGGTGTTAAGGATTCGAAATCGATACATAATCACTGGCTTGATGTTGCAAGAAAGATATGAGAGCCAATTTATTAGTCGTACTAAGGGTGCTGCGTATCAGGCAAAGTCAATTAGTTTGCGCAAACTAAAAATAGCTTTACCTAGAACGGACAGAGGAACTAGTAGCGATATACATACATATATAATTTATCATAGGTTTCCTTTTTCCTGCAAATAATATCTACATTTAAAATGATGACCGAATACAAACTGTTATCATCTGCGGTCAATGCCTCGAATTTGCTTAACAATCATCAATACGTACCTACGTACAAAAGTTAGGGATGTATATTGTATACCTACAAGAGATAAGACAGATTTCCGTTCCAAGTTGTAATAGGAGTAAGCTTATGACCAAATTTGGCACAAATTCCGGTCCGGACAACTCATTCCATCCATTACAACCATAAATAACGCCAAGCACAAGTGCATCACGGACTCAGACATGTGAGGAGGCGGCTGACATCCACTCTGACGTCACGGGAATATGTAATCTAATTTCTACGTTTCAACCGTGGGATTTCATTTAAAGGAGACGCCAAAAGGCTCGTATTTTGATTTACGTTTTCTGATGCTCATAAACATCTACAGTACCAGGCAAAATATAGATGTGTGACCGACTGTTGACTTTTGAAAAGGGTAAGAATATGGGTTATGGGTTGACACCAGCTAACTCTTATGCACGTGAAATATTGCGATGTGATCTAGGGATACTATGTCGGATGCTTTGGAGGAGACCATTCATTTCCTTTCATTCATTCATCAAAAACACGACCATTATCCACGATGATAGAAAATCCGGCATATTTATTCAGTGTCACGTTACTGTTTGAACCTCTGAATGTTAAGTAAACCTAGGAGAGATAACCTTAGCGCGTACCATCAGGCGCATTGTAGTTACGTTTTCATGCGATTAATAAACTAGAAAATAAAATTCGAATTTCAAACAAACATTTCATATGGCACAGGAACGAAACCAGAAGCATTTAATAGCTCAGAATTATTAACCCGCCGCAAAATTGTACACTATTACTGTGATGTGTTTAACCCTAGCTGCCCTTTACTGAATACGGCCCTTGTCACATAATTTCTTGTTATGAGAGGATCATAAACTATTCTGACGTCACTGCCGCCCCCTCACGAGGCCGGGCCTAACAGTGACATAATATCTACCGGCGATAATTATTTGTTAGGCATTCCTCTTGCTGTATAAATATACAACGGCTCCATCTAGCTACTGTTTGCATGTAAGATCTTTGTTGAAGAATTTGAAAGTATTTAAAAGGAATTTATAATTTACACTTAAAGTATAACTAATGAATGATGATTTACCTTTAGCATTAACCATGAATGAAAACATACCATCCAAATTGCTTGCTAGTGATGTGAATTCGTATCCTACGTGACTAAGACACATATAGCGTCAAACACGTTCCAGAACCAGTAGGATATCCGGGTTCAAGCATAATTATGCAGACTGACATGTCTGGACTCCATTTACCTACACTGTTATCTTACAATCAAGAGTAGAACATAGCTGTTCTAGTACTTAAAGAGACCTTAGGTTTACGCGTTTGATATAATTTATTTGCAAGTTCAGGTAATCGATCTTTACACAAAGGTGGGCCTTGCTTTCAAGCGGGGGGGGGGGGGGGGGGGGGGTCATATAGTTCTTGTCAGAACACTAGATATGATTTCAATACACAAATTCGTAATGATCTTATAAAGTTTGTATGTTTTGTATGTTTCAGCCGTGATTTGTGAACACACACAGATACACACTTTTTTGTTTTATTTATCAATATACAAAGAATTTATTTGATGATTATAAATGTTATCAACAAGATAACAAAAAACTGTCAATATGGAGCTAGCTGAGGAGTGGACAGACCCCCATGACCTCCCCCTGGATCCGCCTTTGCCTTTACAAACACATACACAATAAAGCGATCCTCAGGCTTCCAAATTTGTTTTACATTGTACGAAACACAAAAAAATCCTATATCCACGTTAGTGTACTGACCCATCCTCCTTCATAACCGACTTGTCGCCGCAGTCGCAAGCGCCGCCCGCCTGCGACAGGAACATGTTGAAGTCGTGCGTGGAGTGGTCGCCGCGGTGGAAGCACTCGCGGCAGATGGACATGCACGGCGAGATGCCGCACGTGCGACACCGGTACGCGACCACGCGCGGGATCCACACCAGACCGCACTTGTCGTGCTTGTCGTAACTGCGCACTGCGGACAACAGAGAGATATTATGAGCTTCAATTTTTTTTTTATTTGTTTCACAAAACTTATGTAAAATTAACATAAATAATACAATATTTCACATGATAGTTCTTAGCCTAATTGACATGTACTTGAAGTGAACACAGCGTGCTTAGAATAGATTTCACTGGTGGTAGGTCTCTCATATGTGAGAGGCCATCTGGGTGGGTAACACCGCAGTGTCTATTTGTCCCGTCAAACAACAGTGTAAATGCACTGTTGTGTTCGGATTGAAGGGCATTGTAGCCAGAGTAACTACTGGACATATTGAGACTTAACATCTTATGTCTCAGGATGGCGGGCGCAGTGGAATGCCAAGCATTGCTTTCTAATTCAAGGTGGTGTTTGGTTTTGCTACTGTTTATGAACGGTTGTATCGCTTACCATCAGGCGAACGACATGTTCGTCTTGCCATTCACTGCAATAAAAAAAAAAACATGTCTTACATATTATTATGATTTTTTTATCTTTGGCACATCTATAAGTAGAAGTAGATAACATTTTTGACATAGAATTTTATATTTAACGACTGCCTCGGAGGCGCAGATGTAATACGGTATCATTGCTAAACAGTGGTTTCGGGTTCGAATCCCGGGTCGGGCAAAGTGCATTATTAGCCCGAAGTATAACTACCTTTGGTAAACAATTTCTTTAAAGCCTGGCAAGGGCCGCCTTTTCCTTGTAATTTCTTTGTAGTGATTTTAATATGTGGTGGTAACCACACACCGTCCAGTAACTTCATTTGCCTCCTATTCCATGCAAAACATCTTATGCATACCAAAACACTTAATGAACGAATACTTCAAGTAAAGATACTATAGAGCATAGTGAGTGATATTTTACCCGTAGACGAGTTATCGGCCGAACAACACATAGTTTAAATTTTAAACAGGCGATTAGAATTTCATGTGGTGGCGGCTAGCTATCGTTACATTAAAAACACATTAAGCCGTCGTCGGTTTAATAGTGTAGATAAAGCCGGGTTAAAAACATTGTATCGCTTGTAAATAAATTAGTCAATAAGCTCAGATTAACGATGCACGCGATACGTTTCAGTGTTAAATTTACAGTAGTCTTTTTATGAGTCAACGCTTTTCTTCTGAAAGCTTATTATGTTTAATAAGGTTATTATCTCTTTAAAATGTTGTGTCTTTACTAAGTTATTCAATTACTCGTTGTTAGCTATGAACAGTGAGATCTGATGTTTCATTATCAGGCCCGGCAATGGAATTTATCTGAAGATTAATAATAACTACTTGTTTGACTTTGTATCTTATGATGGACTTTACAATTTAAACAGGACATGACACAGTCTTGGATTGTTGTAGTTAATAACTCTCCTCTCACTCCCTATAATAACCGTTTAGCAATGTTGATACATATTACTGAATATCAATTGGTTAACGTTAGTCTTCGAATGCATACGGCTTTGATAAAGTCCCTGTGAAGTTTTTCAGGGAGGTCTAAGTTCAGTATTGAACGTCGTATCATGAGATCGGTAATTCTAAATAAAAATGTTTTTAAACTTCCCTAACTAGAGCTCGGGACAAACCCCGGATCAGCATCTGGAATCCCCACGCAAAGTTGCACATCTATTTGTCATAATATAAATATTCCATGTGGTTTTCCTTGTAATTTTTTTCCTACATAAATAAGGACAACGATATGACCACATTGATTAGTAGTCGTGAAAAATATTAGAACATATAAGTAATAATATATTCATTTATTGTTAAAGGCTATGCAGAAACCTGCCTCCAAATAGTGTAACTGGCACGAAACTTACTTCACCCTCTAACCAAAGCCTTATTATTTAATTGCAGTTATTGGCTTTAGTATCAATTTACATGCTGTTTCAAAACTATATATTATATATTCTCCCAAGGACGAGCCGCGGTGTTTCTGATGAAAATGGTGGTTATGGAAAATAAATACCGCCATAAAATGGAAAAGACAAATCACATAAAATCCAACATGGCTATTCTTTTAAGTGAATTTGAACCAAGGCAAGCCAGCGCAGGATTATTTCCTAAAACAAAGCCTTACATAGAACATGTGCGTACATGTTTCCAAATAAATATTTACAGGTACGCCTTATAAAAATACACGTCTGTAGACAAAAGCGTTGTGAGTGATTCACTTAGGGGAATACCGAAAACCGTCAGAGCCAATAAGTAAAGCAATCATGACAAAGCACCTGACGAAGGCGCGAACGACGGGCATCTACAGAATATAAGACAAAGGATGCAAGTCATTGACGCCTCATTGAGCCCGTAATACCGACACGGTTGCAACTAGTGCAATGAGTTTGAATACCAGCTCGAATGGAAATTGTAAGTGTTTATCAAGAGATTGAAAATAGAAAGAGAGTAAGAAAATGCTTTTACTATCGTGCAATTAGCCGCATACAACACAATATGTTATTATGATTCAACAAAAAATAAAAAGGAAAGAACAGGTAGGTACGTATGTTGCGCGGCTCACTCGCTATAACAGGTTAACATCTCAGCATGATGCTCTGTGACGACAGAAGAAAATAGTACAATTAACGATAGGCAAAAGCTAAAACTCCTGGCTCTTGAACTAAAGCTCCAAGTTAGTGATTAGATTACCTCTAAGACGCAGCCTTAGTTTCTGATGCTCACGACAGGCAATCATTTAGTTGACATTGTTGTGGGTTCACGAATTGATGCGTCCTAAGAAGTAACCGAGGTAATCGTTTGTCATCAAGAGAACCGCTTTCCTCATCTCGCAGAATCTTGAGGCATACATGCATGATTGCTTTACTTAGATACAATCTCCGACAAGATCGACGGGCAGGCAAACCCGAAATTAAAGGATAAGGCATTAACTCCTAAAATACGCATTAAAAGGATCATGCGTTGTCGAATCCACGTAAGTGTGAAATAAGTGAAGGCACAATAAAAACGCAAGTCATCTCTTTAAATTGTGATTCATGATCCATCTTGAACTTGGTAAAGTTATTAAATAAGGTTACACACTCCTGATTTTGTGACGATTATTGTTGTCACAATTTTAAGGATTGAGGTTAAAGTCACTGCGAGTAGGTAAATCATTAGTTGAACTACGGTTCGTTTCAACTGTCACCAATATTTGAAACATCTTCAGATAAGTTGGCAATTGTTTTAAGGTAAAAGCACCAATAGTAGACAATTTAAGGATAAATCAAACTTAATTCTCAAAATTCAAAAAAGTTTTTCAAAAAATTAAAGTTATATTTTCTTTTACTGTTAGAGCAACATTTGGAATTTAACGATTTCATAATAATAAAATTAAGACTGCTTTATTTTATATAAAAAAAAAATATTTTCTTAGGATTGCCGTAGTCACTAATAGATGACAGTATAAAAAAATCAGATGCCCCAATAATAGACATCAATTGGCACTAATAATAGACATGACTATAAGATCATTTTAATATTATGTGCTATCAAAAAAATATAATTTATAATCAAACCGAGCACAGATTGTGCTTTAGAATTAAGTAACAAAATATATATAATATCTTCTTCTTTCTTTCAAGGACTTTAAATTACATTATTATCAGGTGTGGTCTTATTTTCTTCGTGGTAATTTTCTTCACCTGTATATAAATTTATTATTATTAGTCCTATATCAATTTCTAATTAATTATCTTTCTTATTGATTTTCTTTTTCCCATCTCATCATTCTTAGTTAATCTTAATTCATCTCATCATTTGTAATTGCTCAAACCGTAATCTGAAATTAATGTATACTAGTAGTGGACATCTAGTAGTTGACACTGTCTTCTTTTAATTAGCCTAGTGTACAACAAATGAAACTCAGATATGAAATTAAATAAATAAATAAAATTGAGCATCTCAAAATGTTTGCATAAGATTCATATTTGATTTACGCTAATATGACAATCTTTCTGAGTTTCGTCTTAAGCTCAAGTGGTTACCCATACGGCTTTGTCGGAATGCTCACACTCTTTCACTTTTATATAATATATTATTTAACCCTCTCGCCCCTTCTTATCTCAAAGACCGTTTTATATTTCTTCATGATTCCCATGAAAGATCCCTGAAGTCATCAGAGAACCTGAAACTGAGAATACCCGTACACACCACGACATTTATGGACATGTCATTCCCCGTACTCGCTGTTCGATTGTGGAACTCACTTCCAGATGTCGTGAGACAGGCTCGCAAATTGCCATCATTTAAATCACTAGTCAAGGAACACTATCTTTTTCACTGAACTTACATATTGTTGCGCTTTTACTATTATCATTTTTTTATATTTATTTACTATGCATATATTTATTATATTTTATGTCTATTTTGTATATGTATATACATATATATGTATGTATGTTGTATGTATTTATATATATGTTTTACTTTTATTTTGTGTTTTAAAATGTTTATTTGTAGATATATTCTTTTGTCACTATACACCCTAGACTGCCCTTTCTCTCTCCCGTCTCTTATCTCCATCCAAAGGTTGCCTGGAAGAGATTGCCTAGTGCAATAAGGCCGCCGATTGTACTTGTTATAAATATTGTTTTAATTTCTGTATATATTTTTTTATAATAAATAAATAAAATAAACTACCAAGTTCACACATGTCATCTTTTAGATTTTGATCAATTTCTGGAACTAATAGTAGACATCGCTAAAAATTTATACAAAAACAAGCCAAAATAACAAGGAAATGGTCCAAATAAATCAATAATGTAATATACATATAATATCGAAACCCAATATAGCCAAAAGTCATATAATATAAGACAAAACCATACCGTTTGAAAATCAGTTCCTTAAGAAAAACGCTAAGAATTACGCGCATAATGGCGCGATATCACACTGTTTGTGGTCAATTAACAAAAAAATTGAAATTTACTTCTGACAGTGCAAACAAGCTTTTGGGCATGTCTCATAAATGGTACGAGGTGGCTTTAAAATTAGGAGCAATGTCATTAAAATATTTAGTTTTCCTATTAGAAAATATTTTTTCGAAAGTGTCACCTATTGGTTCAGTGTCGGGCATTGGTGCTTTTACCTTAATTAAAATCTATGAAAATCTTTTTAAGTGTTTCAGGTTTTCAACCAGTACTTCAGTACATATTTGCTCATCACTTTGTTTCTTGTAGTTTACTTTCAAAATGGTATTTCAATGGTTGCCAATTGCTTCATCCGACAATACTCATTAATTGCATGGACTTTAAAAGTTCTAACACTGCATTGTCCTAAATCCTGTGATTATAGAAGTGGCTTGGGCTGAACGATAGGGCATTGTGTATTGCAAACAATGCACTATTAATGTCCCATGTATTGTATTGTCTGCTGGTGACGGCAAGCGCATCAGGAGTTTCTATTTATATCCGTGTATTACACAAGTAAATAAATACACAATGTCGATATTATTTCCATCTAAAGCCATATTAGTCTATTTTTGGACTAGTATAGTTTTTTCTGCCCGTTTCTGCTATAACAAAGAAATGACATTCATAATTACAAGCTTAAATGTAGTGGTTGAAAAATAGAAGCTACGACTGTCGGAAAACATATTTACATTTATGAATATCCCGACTTTAAATAATAAATAAATACACCCAACAGTCACATACATATCCCAGATCCCACACTAAGATCGAGTCTTGTGTCGTGGATATCAGGAACTACGTGAGACTTTTCTGTCTAACAAACACCTAGACCCGAAAGATTTGTGAAAGAAATATTTGTGGGCCGCACAAACATTTATCTCGGTGCGGGGATCGAACCGACTGCGCCACGGAGGCTTTCAAAACTTTGGCGTCAATGTATATGATATTAGTACTGTTTTGAACCATTATGGAAATGTAGTCTTAAAATATTAAACCACTCTTAAGTCACAATCTTTAGCAGAAAAATAATAATCCGAAAGGCCGTAATAACATATGCGTCTTTAGGTATCGGATAGTTCAAGTGTCTTTTCTGTCCCCCAACACCCAGACACGAAACAAATATTTAACATTAATATGCAATTACACAACATAAAGCCTCCAGACATCTTATTAAACAGTGATAGCAAAATTGTTATCGCATCCAAAAGCCCTAGGCAATTATAATAGCTTTCGCAAATTGATAGAGTGGCAGAGATAGCAAAGTATGAAAATATTTTGTTTGCTCATACTATATCGGCTTTTCAATTCATATCTATCACAGAGGAATACAAAAATGGCATGACATTTTTGTGTTTGTTGCTTAATGGTTACACTGTGATCCGAATCGAAACTCGATGATTCGGACGTTCGACATGCGAAGTAAGTTATAAGTTATCCACTTCTAAATATCAATAGTATTCTCTATGATACTTACCATTCGCTCCAAACTAAGTCTATGGTTACGACGTACGACAGAGGATTCAAACATTTTGTGGAGTACCTAGGCACATTCGTACTGATTTACGTACAATATCCGAACATCAGTCACGAGCTTCGTTCCGGATCATAGTAACCTCCTATATTCGATCGTCTTTTACGGGCTTTACATTGCACTCTTAATATTTTTTCTACATAATATAACGGTACATGTGTTACAGTTATTACATATATGCCCAACTGCATAAAGTCTTATCCCAACTACATACAATCTTATACAACGACAGAACGTTCGTAGTTTGCGAGGACAACCTTAGCTCTTATGAAGAGATGCTGCATTATAATGGATAAAAATCAAATTCATATAAAATACTTTCATACTTTTACCGCATTGTGAGTAGACTGATAGGCAAACTATAGACGAAGAATCTATCCCCGATTGACATAAATATAAATCGTAATCATTTATTTTACATAACAACTGATCATTAAAATCTACATTAGTATCGATCACATCAGCCGCAAGTCCCAACACAGCTTTTATACATAATAGGGTATTTGACTAATTTTCAATAATGGTTTTAAACTATCCTGTATCGCATATTAAGCTCACTACGTTGATATTTCCGGAATATTTTACTGCATTATGAAGAAAAACAATGATAAAGTTTAAATTTCCAAAAGTGCGCCAAGAACGCTGTTTTTAATGATGGCGCTGGTTGTTTGAGATATGACGTCACAGCGCAGTGCACGGTTTACTAATACTATAGCGACGAATCTTCTTTGAACAGTTTTCTTCATTTTTAATTAATATAGTGGTGTATAAATGGTGTGTGGTGTCACAATGCACAAATACGAGTATAAAAGGTCCGAAAAAACTGTTTGTTTCAATTCCAACGAATCCGAAAAGACGTAAACTGTAAATAAAATAAAGGTTATTTCTGAATTCCTTTTATCAGTTTTTTTCATTATTATTAACTATAATGGTGTATAAATGGTGTGTAGCGTCACAATGCACAAATACGAGTATAAAAGGTACAAAAAAGTCTTTATTTCAATTCCAACGAATCCGAAAAGACGTAAACTGTAAATAAAATAAAGGTTATTTCTGAATTCCTTTTATCAGTTTTTTTCATTATTATTAACTATAATGGTGTATAAATGGTGTGTAGCGTCACAATGCACAAATACGAGTATAAAAGGTACAAAAAAGTCTTTATTTCAATTCCAACGAATCCGAAAAGACGTAAACTGTAAATAAAATAAAGTTTATTTCTGAATCAAGAAGCAATGGAACAATAAAAATGTTGTCATAATAACTGCAGCAGTTGTAACTGTGTCGCAGTTATTAGGCCCTCCTTATAACATTAGCTTTCATAGGTTTCATAAATAAGACGGTTAAGTTAACGTGATAAAATAATGTAACTGTGGTTAGACCTAGCTCGGGGAGACCCAAAAAGCATTTCATCCCATGGGCACGTTTTCATGTGTGAAGAATGAAGATCATTTCGATGTAAATATTAATTAACGAAGACATTATTCTCAATGTAACTAAAATTATTTGTTTTCATTAAAATAATCGCATCGTCTCCATAGGATTCCGTTGCAGATATGTGAAACAAAAATATATTTCTAAGTGTTTTTCAACATAATATAAAATAAGTATATTTTATAAATAAATACTGTTACAGTGCTGTTTTTAATTTTTTAAATTCCGCAGCATATTAATCAGCGTTATTTTTAAAGAAATGTGCAACCATCAACGCATCTCTCTTAGGTTGCTGCTATCAACTGGTACAAAATTTTAATCCATTCTGAGACTCGCCCACGAAATGGCTTAATAAGTCTAAAGATTTCTTAGATAAGGTCTGAAAACTATTTCAGAAAAATCGCGAACTTCAACCACATTTGACTTAGATCTATAATCACAAGCCTCAACTACTTTCTACAATGAATTAACAAAGCTTTTTACTGCGCGATGACGTCACGAGCGCTGCAACCAATCACAGAGCGTTCCGGTCACAGAAAAAATATCTTTTTTTAATCAATTTTATTTCGTGTATTTTACAAAAAATAAACTTAATTTAGTTCAAATTATCGTGAAATATGCTTTTCTATGCTATTATCTTGCCGGATGACCACAATTCGTAGTATATTTTCAATATTGTCAAATAGCCTATTAAGGTAAAAGCACCAATGCCCGACACTGAACCAATAGATGACACTTTCGAAACAATATTTTTTAATAAGAAAACTAAATATTTTAATGACATTGCTCCTAATTTTAAAGCCACCTCGAACCATTTATGATACATGCCCAAAAGCTTGTTTGCACTGTCAGAAGTAAATTTCAATTTTTTTGTTAATTGACCACAAACAGTGTGATTTCGCGCCATTATGCGCGTAATTCTTAGCGTTTTTCTTAAGGAACTGATTTTCAAACGGTATGGTTTTGTCTTATATTATACTAGCTTTTGCCCGCAACTTCGTCTGCGTTATTAACTTTATTTACAATATGTTTTATATTACGTCCTCATTTCTCCCCTAAAACTGAGGAAAAAAAACTCAGAATTACGTCACTATTTATTTGTGAGCATCCTGTTGGGCAAATTATGTGGCAATATATATTACTTACTTTATCAACAAAATTCCCGCTTTAACTCCACTTAAAACATAAAAATCCAAACCCTTACAATTGGTCATTATTTATCCATAATAAGTAAATACTATTAAACATAATAAATTCCTTCCTCTAACATTTATAATACCGGAACCGCGCACAATTTTAGTTATGAGTATTATTTGCGCGAAACCCATTTATGTTTAAAATGAAAGTTGCTTATACCCGACATTGCACCTTTCGTCTTTTTCCTCCCTTTTCCTGACCCCTCCCGTAAATGTGAGACTCTTACACTCATGAACAACTTAGAAAATTAAAAAATAAAAATAATTTGCTTTCCCTGCCCAGTTCGTTACTTGAATTATTGTACTATCAAGCTCAATTATTAAGGGATTTTTTGTACCCCCGTAGGGTTCTGTAACCCTAAATACTTTTTATAAAACTTCATCTCCTTGGTGGTATTTTTCCAAAATTAATTCACGCAAATTTTTTGTGTTTATAATAGGTAACTAAAATACAAATTTTCATACCAATAACAGCATGGTTTGTATTTTGCATTCAAAATTACAACCTTTATTTTAAGACATTTGGGGCCAATTTGAAAAAAAAAATTGTGACATTATTTTTGTTTTTAATTGACTACCTAAAGTACCAAGCTTAAAATCTGCAACTTTCACGGTTTTTTTTTCCATACAACTTAATTTCACCCTTTTCACTCCTTTAGGGGTTGTATTTCGATAAATCCTTCATTAGTGCTTCTCTATATTATGATAGGAAACCCCGTGTAAAATTTCAAGTTCCTAGCTTCAGTAGTTTCAGCTGTGCGCTGGTGCGACAGTTCTATTGTACATCATTCCAACCCTTATTTTTTATCCCATTAGGATTAAATAGAAAAAAAGAGTACACTGTTTTTACTTTTTAATTGACTAACTAAAGTGCCATGTTTAATATTTGCAACTTTGACGGTTTTGTTTTTCCATACAACAATTTTTAACCCTTTTCACTCCATTTCTAAATATCCTTCCTTAGGTCTACTACCTTACGTCGCAATAAGAATCCTTGTGTAAAATTCCAAGTTCCTAGCTTCAGTAGTTTCGGCTGTGCGTGGATCTAACAGTGCGGTATTACAAAATTTCAACCCTTACTTTGACACCTTTAGGGTTAATTTTGGAAAAATAAAGTATGCCGTTATTTTTGTTTTTGATTGACTAATTAAATTACAAAGTTTGACAATTGTAGCTTTAACGGTTTCGATTTTCCATACAAACGTTTTTTACCCTTTTCACCCTCTTAGGGGTTGAATTTCTGAAAATCCCTTCTTAGTGCTCACCTACGTCACAATAGACATCTTTGTGGAAAATTTCACGTTTCTACCTTCAGTAGTTTCGGCTGTGCGTGGATTAGACAGTCATTAAATCACCCTAGACTCGCAACACTTCAAACCTTATTTTAACCCCTTTATGACTAATTTTAGACAAACAAAGTAAGCAGTTAGTTTTGTTTTGAAATGACTAACTAAAGTGCTAAGTTTGACAATTGTAACTTTAACGGTTTCGATTTTCCATACAACAGTTTTTTGCCCTTTTCACCCCCTTAGGGATTGAATTTCCAAAAATCCCTTCTTAGTGCTCACCTACGTCACAATAGAAACTCCTGTGGAAAATTTCACGTTCTTAGCTTCAGTAGTTTCGGCTGTGCGTTGATACGTCAGTCAGTCAGTCACCTTCCTCTTTTATATATATAGATGACTTTTGGCTATATCGGGTTTCGGTATTATATGGATATTACATTATTGATTTATTTGGACCATTTCCTTGTTATTTTGGCTTGTTTTTGTATAAATTTTTAGTGGTGTCTACTATTAGTTCCAGAAATTGATCAAAATCTAAAAGATGACATGTGTGAACTTGGTAGTTTATTTTATTTATGTTGTGAACACAACATTCACATCTGAGTTTCGTTTGTTGTACACTAGGCTAATTAAAAGAAGACAGTGTCAACTATTAGAGTCTACTAGATGTCCACTACTAGTATACATTAATTTCAGATTATGGTTTGAGCAATTAAAAATGATGAGATGAATTAAGATCAACTAAGAATAATGAGATGGGAAAAAGAAAATCAATAAGAAAGATAATTAATTAGAAATTGATATAGGACTAATAATAATAAATTTATATACAGGTGAAGAAAATTACCACGAAGAAAATAAGATCACACCTGATGATAATGTAATTTTTAAGTCCTTGAAAGAAAGAAGAAGATATTATATATATTTTGTAACTTAATTAATTCTAAAGCACAATCTGTGCTTGGTTTGATTTTAAATTATAATTTTTTGATAACACATAATATTAAAATGATGTTGTAGTCATGTCTATTATTGGTACCAATTGATGTCTATTATTGGGGCATCTGATTTTTTTATACTGTCATCTATTAGTGACTACGGCAATCCTAAGAAAATATTTTTTTTTTTATATAAAATAAAGCAATCTTAATTTTATTATTATGAAATAGTTAAATTCCAAATGTTGCTCTAACAGTAAAAGAAAATGTAACTTTAATTTTTTGAAAAACATTTTTGAATTTTGAGAATTAAGTTTGATTTATCCTTAAATTGTCTACTATTGGTGCTTTTACCTTAATATAACGATTATTTAAGAAAAACATATAATTTAAAGAAAAATATATCTTGCCAAATTAAGGGTTAAGGCCGTTCTCAATAATCTATCTGTCTTTAACTAGGGATTTCATTAGATATTTCGATGCCTTTTACGTTTCAGTTAACAAAGATACAAAAATATAAATATGGTGCATATGTTTATAGATACCTAGGCATAATAAATATATATGTCTATCTTTGTTTAATAAATTGTAGCATTGAACCGACATAATAATGGTAGCCAGTTAAAGATAGATAGGATATAGAGAACAGCCGGTAGTCACTAGAACACACCGATATGCAAGCCGCTTCAAATTATTTTTGAATTTGCATTATAAAGTCCAGCATAGGATCTAGGAACTATACTTGAGTCAAAGGAGTGAAAACTGCAATAAAATGGTAACGAGGAGCAAAAGTTCGAAACCAGTGACTAGCACTGGAGTATAGAATGGGATAGTCGTGACACGACATGAAAATAATCATGTTCATCTAAAGTAATAAAACTTAACTAATAATTAATTAACAAAATCCTTTTGATCTATCCTCGTATAACTTTTAAAACTATAAAAACCAAATAGAACAAAATAAAAAAAATAAGGCCTGATTAATCCCGTGGCCTCTAAATTCTGATGGCGTGGTGCCGAATAGTCCAAAACTCTATACTAGCGTCGAAAACTGCGTAACATGCAAACATTTACTTCATTGCGGTATACGGCATTGCGGGTACGGCGCAAAATGTAAATTATCGCCAAATTCTCAGCCGACTTAAAAATGGTCGTAATCGTCACAAAAAATATACACGTTTTTTCTAAATGTATATTGTTAATGTTGCCCTATTGCCGCTAGAAACGTGAAAGGTCATGTCCAGTTTCCGCAAATCAGTAGTTTTTGAAGCGAAATAAATTCATGATATCATACGACTCGACCGAGATTGTATAATTTCTCGATTAGGTGCATCTCCAGCAGGCAGTCAGTCGACTGTAAAAAAACTAGAAGGAGACAATGAAAGGCAATAAAAGTTAAATTGAAATTTAAAAAGTCGACAGTATTATCAACGTTCTGCAACTGAACCATTAAGATTAATTTGTGGATAACAATAGTTAAGTTTGTAGTCAGGAATTCATGCCCGATATAGCGATAGGCTCGCTGCCTATCACATCGTGGGACAGAACTCAAGGCGAAACGTGGGTGTCCTGGTAGCACCTTTACCTACCCCTTCCGGGAAAAAGGCGTGAGTTTATGTATGTATGTATGAATTTTAACATAGAAGGTATATACAAATGTACTAATATAATTTCTTTTGGTAGTTCTACGTGAACTTGCCAAATATATCGATGTCTTATGTCACAGTCTGCTTCGAAACCGGTCTTAGTTACTGCTAGCCAATACATGTTTAGTTATAAAATTTGAACACGTACGTAAACACCAAGCCCGAAGAATACTAAACGCTTTCGTATAACAATCGGTTTTTCTTTTTACATTATTATGGAGTCATTTACGGCTGTCTGTCAAAATAAATCTGTTCATTATGTGTAATAAATATATCCGAAAGCTTGAACTACATAGCACAGCTGTTTGAGTCTTGAGAAATACGTATTAGTTACCTACTCTTAAAATAATTCAGTGTAAAACGCCCAGAACCGAAATTAATTTAAATCAGTCCTATATGACGTGTTGTCCCTAAATTCACAGAGCTTCTCCTTAACTGCAGTATGTCCAAAACAAGCTTAAAGAAGCTCCATTTTAGGACATTAATATGTTATCATTACCAAATGATTTGAGCATATAAGCAACAGTATTATACATTGAAACGTCATCCGAAGTAAAGTTCTACATTTATGTGACGGTATGTAGGACTACCGGGCAGAACGGGCTCTGTGGCGTACCTTTGCCTACGTCCAGCAATGGACTGCAACGGGCAAATGATGATGTAGGACTAGAGATCACTATCGTAGAGCAGGTCCTCTAGGCCTAGTATATAGGCTAATATTGAACTATCAAGGGTGGTATCCAACAATCAGGGATCCATTACGTGGGATATTAAAAAAATTACGTCACGTGTGTGAGTATGTGCAATAACGCGACGCATCAATAATTACATAGAGCGGTGCGCGTGCGGCCCGGCGGACGACCGCTTGTCGTGTCGCAGCCAAACTATGCGCCCACACCTGTTCATTACTGTCGTGTTGTGACGTCAATTTACATCATGTTGCCGCGTGAAGAAGAGTCGCGATACAATCTTGTTCAACTTACGTCAAATTTTATGACGGCAATTTGTTCAAAATATTCTTTATCGTCTTTAGCAAGATTTAAATCGTAAATATTTCGTTAGAGGAGTTAATAAGAAACGGCACAGAGTAGTTTACCAAGACGAACTATGAGACTTTTTAGCCTAAAGTTTTATCTGATCACATTATATTTGTACAACTATTGCATGATATGTTCACGTGAAGTCTCACTATGACTCTCAAGTCATCGGAGACAATTTACGCGTGTTTGGAGTATAAAGTAGTGTGCGTTATTTATGACGTGGGTGCTTCATATACTACAACATGGAATTCTAGTTTCGAAAAAAATATAATCAGTTTCCATCTCCAATTATAATTGAATCCCCTTATCTACATCAATTTACAAGCTGATAAGCAAATCCTTGTTACATACGATCCTCCAAATTTTACACTTTGAACTTTAATCCACGCTACACATACAAATTCTATAGCATTATCGCACAACATATTTCCAAAGTAACCATTAACCTCTAAATCTCTAATTAAACTCCGAACATTTCACACAAAACCGCATACAGAACACGACAGCAACACATCAACGCTGGCTGCACACGTCCGTGGTTATTGCCCCGGCCGTGACGCTGGACTGGGCTTTGGGCAACTAAGTTGACATATCGAGCGCCGCGGTGACGGGCTGACTAACCCTTCACTCCTATTACACAGTACTATGATGGAGTTACTGATAACAAAGGGAGTGAAGTGGGATGGATGTGAGGAATGAATCATGTGTAATGAAGTTGATTAAATTATGAAATTAATACAGACTTGGTTGTTAAAGCTGCAGTATTATGTTGGCACAATCAGGCCCGCCAACTGAAAACATTTTTGCTAATGCGTTTTAATCGGCTAACCTACAATACTTTTATATTAACACCAGAGGGATGACTCTCATTTGTGGATCTATTGCACTGCATTCACCATTCGGGGCACTTTTTGGGTCAATTTAATTTTAACGGCCTTATTCACAGTCAGTATATAAACTTATTTTAGCTCTCGAATTTTTTATCCCTTTCGAACGACTTTTGAATTCAGTTTGAGCGAAGAAGACAAAACATTCAATAACTAACATAGGTTTATATAGCTATGAATAATCCGATATAAGTTTAGCAGTTCCCGAATACCCTATACAGTTAGTTCGTAAAGTCGTACAAAAATATGCAGATATACAAAATCGCTAGCGTGTGCTTAGTTGAAAGTATGTTACATTGTCTTTATTGAATATGAGAAAATATGTAGTGGATAAGGAAAGGAGCGATGCACCACGAGTCGTGACTATCGATGTCAACAAACAAACAGCAGTTGTTTACGCTCATAAATTATCCACGTAATACCAACATTGCTCGTATTAGTTATCCAGTTTATGGCCAATGAAATATAACATTTTAATAAATAAAATCACGCAATATGTAAAATGTAGATATTAACTTTATGAAAGTTAAGTAATTGATGATAGCCGATGTTAAATATCGATATCGGCATTAACACAGCTTGCCTGCCAGGTGCCTGCCTGCTGCTTATACTAAAAACCCAACGAATTATAATAAAATCAGGGTCACAGCTGATGCCCGAGACCATGGTTAATGAAAACATGGATCAAATCCAAGACGCGTCCAACGAGTTAATCTACTGGGTGGAATCGCTTATCGTCACGAAAAAAATTGTGCATGGCAAGTACATGATTTAGAACACTTTGGCATACTTATTTTAATTTTTTTATGTTTTTGTTTATGTAGTGTAAAATTAATTTACCACTACTAGTTACTAATTTAGATTAAGTTATTCATAAAACAACGTTGTTTAGAGAAAGATGACGAAAATGAAAAAAAACTTCATAAATACACATTATTGTTACCCTACTTTATACAATATTAATTCGAGTAGAAACTTCTAAATCTAAGTAATAAAATCCTTTGATCGCGCCGCCCTCACCTCCGCGCCGCCGCAAGCGCAAGTACAAAGCGTGACGCCGCGCCGCGCCGCCCGCTCCCGCACCGCCGACACCTTCCAGGGATCTTACCCCTTCCTCAGTCGAGCGAAATTCGGTACCGAGTGACGTTGTATGAAATTATTTTGGTTATTGGTTAGTTTCTTGCGGTCAAAATGAGTGATTACACGAACAGTGAGTATGTGACAATAATGACATGCTATGTCCGATCCAATGAAAACTTGGGTCATGCAAGAAGGATGTATGCAGATCCAGAACAGCTGCAGTCTTTGCGTAGGAATGGTATCATGAATGATGAATCCACGAGTTCCCAGCACAAGAACTATTTTAACGACTTATCCGGGGCTACTCGATAATGGTAAGTTCAGACTTCCTAATCATGCAAGAATCCGTGACCTTCGACAGCGAAGTCGTCCATTCTCGACTTTATTAAAACGTTTAATTAAAAACATATGCAGCTTTTTCTAAGGTAGTAGGTACGTTATGAAAATAATAATGTAAATCTTAACAACTTAGCAACAACTACATTTACTTAAATGATCCTAACACACTAAAATTCTAAATAAATCAAAATGTTATATGGTAATATTTAGAGTAATAATACCGATAAATAGGCGCAAAGTAAGTTCAAGGTCGATGCGCGACAGTCAGCTGTTGTGTGGCGTGACTCATACACTCGCGCGCCTGAGTATTGACATGTCGTTGCACTTTTAACTGTAGGGTGATTTAGATAATATGTGTTTTGGGGACATCTTGTACTGATGTTGTTTATGTGGTAGTTTGTAGTTTTTAATGATAAATCTCGTATATAACGTTAATGTCACATACACAATACACTATCAAATTTTCCGGACGATAAGCGATTCCACCCAGTATAAGTGTAGCAGTTAGCTCATAGTTAGCTATTCAAATAAACTAGCAGATTATAAAAGCACCGGGTATAACTTTCAGAGATTCAAACCCAAAATTGAAAACACAAAATCGGAATGACGTAAAATTAGACAAAACAAGAAGCATGCGCATATAATGTCGTTTATTGAACTTGCCACAGATCATCCTTAGCAGTATCCTGAAACGGTCGTCGACACCGCAGGCGACCGCATGCACTGACCACGAAAATTTTCAAACAATAGTCGAGGAAAATAAAATAAAAACCATAAGAATTAGTAAAACCATTTGCAGTTGGGTCTTTTATTTTAGTTTTATGACTTCCAATGCTGAATTCTTCCATTTTCATAATATTAAGAAACCTAGTACCAAGTATTCTTTTAGTACCAAGTATGGGGAAGATGACAAACATCTATTGATTTTATTCGGCAATAGACTGTGTCTGAAGATGTTGATGAGCATTTTTAATTCATTTTCTAAGCTTGTAGAATTGACACACATTGCAATTTGCATTACATGTACTTTGGAAATTTAACAATGCCAGTAATTATTTCACCCCGGAGGAAATATTATACAATTAAAACTGATACCGAGTTCCGCGTCCGAATCGCAGGTGACTCCATATTACCAAGGTCTTTTCAATTCAAAAATTATTCACCTGACCTGACGCAGGTGTAAAATAGGGTTCAAGTTATGATAGGAAACCTTCAAGTAAAATGTTACTACAATTCGTTCATATACGTGCCTTATAAAAATATTTATTTATAGCCAGTTAATATATTCACATTATATAGTACCACCTGCGAAGATCTATCGTAAGCGACGTTAATCAGATCATGTGCCAATTTAATGGAGGGCCGCAGCGACGGGACAAAATAATTGATGTTAATTAAACAACCGTGCAACAATACGTTCTGAATACGTTTTACATGCGTGGAAACTCCATCGCTTAAAAATTACTTGCATCAATCGATCTTAGCTTGATATCCTCACCGTTTCTTCTAAAGTTAGAACTTAAAACCAAACTTGAAAGTGGGAAGTTTATTGTATCCGCCTATTTTCGCCTTACAGCCTAATCGCAGGAAGTCACTGGATGGAGGCCGCTTTCAACTGGACTATCTGGCGATCCATGGCGGAGGACTATGTTTATCTGTGGACTTTCTTTGAAGAGAGAAAAAGAGAGCTGTTGGGACCATGGACCATCTCACACATACTACGAGACATATTTTAGGCCATAATACTCTTATGTGTAGTCTTAGCGTGGTTTGATCTAGCGAATGTAATTTCAAGCGATGATGAGATTGACACAGGGATTGTTAAATAATAAGAGGCAGAATATACTATTTAATAAACCATTCTCAACTATAGGAGAACATGAACATATAATTACTAAACCACACAGCATGGTCGCTACCTGTACTTGATCCAAACATCACCCCAGCGCAGTGGTATGAAAACGCGTTTAAGCAGCTCAATTACAAACCACTCTCCCCAGATGTCGGATTTGTATCGTTTAGTCACATCTTTTCAACTCATTTATTATTTATTTTATTCATCATTTACTCCACTCCTATCAAAGGCTCCACGATCATTGGAAGTGTGAAAACAAGCGATATTAATCCAAAATTATTTTACCACAAGACCCAACTGGGTCTTGCAATGTAACTGCATTAAGCTACTAGCGGCCTTAATCATAGAAAGTCTTAAAATCCATTTCAGCTATCGAATGTTTAATCTTTTTCGGTCAAACTGAATTCAAAAGTTGTTCGAAAGGGACAAAACATTCGGTAACTAAATTATGTTCTAAAATTGTCTATGAATAAGGTAACAATAACTTTAAGTTATGACAATGACGATGCCATAGTTTTGGCATCTCACATATAGCAGATTTAAAGGATAATGTTTGTTGGATTGTTTAAAATCACAGATACGGTCAAAGCTAGATGATGTCTAAGTATTCCAGGCAATTATCTAAAAGCAAGCAAGGAGAGCACGACCTAAGGCGTCACGCTTCTATTTTATGATACATGTATACATACGGTGTGGACTCATTGTCATCTGTCGTGACACGACCATTCATCGCGCAGGCTCGGCTTACAAAAAATATACGCAGAGATCACTTGCACGAGACATGTAGATTATACACCTAAGGGAAAGAAAGCTCAGATTTAAGTGATAAAGTGTTGTGGACATTTTGTTGTCCGTGTTTATTACTCCTAGGTGCGTTTTACTACTGTACGATTACAATTTACAAAGCTGAGATCTCGGGTTTGTATCTCGGGTCGGGCAAAGTGGCACTGGATTTTTTTATTCATTATCTGCCTGGATTCATGCCCGATATGGCGATGGGTCGACCCCTGTCCCATTCTGGGACGGAACATACAAGGCGAAACGTGGTTGTGTTGTTAGCACCTTTGTTTACCCCTGCTGGAAAAAGGCGTGAGTTTATGTACGTATGAGAATTACAGCAATAATGTACCGATTTTACCAGAATTGTACCACTGACTAATAGAAAACTGAAGAAGCCATTCATCAATATATTTTATCAGCCCATTAACATCTCACTACACGGCAGACGGTATTATAATATTATTATGCCTAGTAACTAGAATCTACAACTTTTAAAGTTATTCATGTTTTTGGACATCAATGATTTTTTTATTGATATTAGGATTTCAATTGATAATCTATATATCAGAGATCATATTATGATGTCTGTTGCAAATTGGATGTACAGTCATCGGCAAATGGCAACAGCCGAGAACGAGGGCACTTAAGATTAAACATTGTGGTCGCGACCTATCCGAAAATATGACTCACAGGTAACTGAGGAGTAAAGAGGTAACACCTGAATTTGTTCGAAACAACGCAGTAGTTACCAGAACTTAGTAACTAGTAGTACTACTATCTTCATATCAGGTGAACAAAAAACTTTTATGAAGCCCATCAAAAGAATGTCATAATTCTGTTAATATGAGCGGCCACCGCGTCGCCGTTCGGGCCGCGCCCCGCAGCGGGCAGTGAGCGCATTTTTTACCCGCTCTCGTCCACAATGTCATCAATGTTTTGCTCTGCCCACAGCCCACCATTAACATCACGTGTAGCTTTCTTTGTTACATTGTATGCGTGTCGAACAAGGGCACACATCGCAAAGGGCAAGTACCCTTTCAAGGTGTATCTGTTTCCAATTAGCCAGCGTAGTGACAAATGAAAGACCGCTCTAACAAAACCGTTTTCACGCCACTGTGATACACTGCAATAAAAAAAACATTTAAATAAACATTGTCTTATCGTAAAGTAGTTAATTTCATTCACATGAAAGACTTAATCCGTGCAAAAGATAAAATGAACAGGAACAGTTATTATAGAATGATTTCTTTAAAATATTGAAAAGCATATCAATTCAGAATAAAATTATTTATATTTTCGGAGGAGAGTGCATAATTTTAATTAGTTAAAGTATTCAAGTGTGGCTGCGGGATAAGTGCAGGTAGAACGGCTGAGTAAACCAAATTTGCGTTTGTCTTGTTTACCTTGTTGTATATGTTATGGTGTATCTGATACTTTTATAAAATGATGCTAGTTATAAAAAGGAAATGTATGTTCCTAAATCAATCAATATTGATCGAAACTGATATACTTCCCAATGATCAAAACCTCCATTGTCTTACACGACCATAATCCGAACACAAAAGTCATATGCTGGCGTCCGATCAGCTGTGAAGGGAGTCAACGGCCGCGGCGGCAAACGCGCTGCCCAATACCACTCGGCGGGGAGTCAACGCACCCCGCGCCGCTACAAGACGGGTTCGCCTCTAAACGCGCGCTCACAGGCGTCACGAGATCGCACCAAAACGCATGCTCCGAGCTCCGTGCCACTTGCTCCGTGACTCATCTCACTGCGGCATACCGCATGCGTCATTTTACAAAAAATACATCGCAAAACACTGCCTTATAATTACCAGCAAAGAAGAGGTGTTACTTAGCAAATATGTTATCTAACATGGAGTTAAGGTGGCATGCGCGTCGTGTTTAGACTGTACAATGTTACAACTCCATAATTAGCATCCCTGCACGGTTTTGTAAATAAGATCTTTGCTCGTTTTCAAACACAATGTTTAAATACGGCGTGTTGTAGACGTTCTCGCAAGATGCTTTTGTAAATCTGTGGACGGGTTCGGCCGGGATCCATAACAATGGTTTAAATTGAGCGCAAGTTTAGCATTGGTAAACTTGTAGAACAAGCATAGATGTTTAGTACCAAAGATTACATACCTAGAACAGACATAAATATTTTGAGAAAATGTTCAAAGCATTAAGAGGCAGGTTATCATATTCTTATCACTTGCAATTATATTTGCACGATTCTCATTCGTACTTTCAGTCAGAATTCGTTGAATTTTTAAGAGAAGTTATCCACGAAGAATTTCTCGAATTCGGGACTTGATGCCATTGGATGGCGGAAATCTGGATACCTTTATATAACTGTTCCATTATTTTTGAATACTGTGATACTGTACCACCGATTTATCGAGCTGACACGTTCATTCTTTGGCCAAAACTTTAACGTGGCACTACCATAACGCCTTTATCTTGTGGCTGTAGTGAACGTAACAACAAAACGCAACAACTTTACCGTTTTACATCACATTTTGCTAGACAGTGACTCCAAATAGTTCCGAGTTGTGAATGAAACTGGAATTTAGAGCATCGTCTCATCTTTCGTCGTCATCGTCTGATATTTATTAGCTATTCACAACAATAGCGAGTGAACAAGTACTTCGGCCAAATGTATTTACGTTATCTAAATGAACATAATAATGTCTGGCAGAACGTCAAGACAATTCGCGGGTAAACGCCACATTTCGCACAATGGTTTATCATATTTACATCTTACAACTCGTTTCATGTCCGTTTGTTTCGACTTCATCTATATGCGCTTGCTGTTCTTGCCTGAAGATATTTAAGTGGGGTCTGCCTAACCAGTATTATGGATATATAATTGTCTAATATTTTATTGGACACCATACAAAAAATAAGTACTGAAAAAAAAGAAGAAAGGTTTGTGTAAAGCACAGTCGGAGACCTTATCGCTATCGGCAATCACTTTCCAACGAACTTTGGATTGGCTGGATGATTTCATAATGAAAAAAATATTTAAAGTATTAGGTATATTACGACCGGCAATCAACCAATATCAATATTTTCGGTATATTATTCATTTCAGAGGAATATTTTTATCACAAAATTTAGATGTACGATACATACCGCCCTTATAGCAATGAGGAAACAATACGCGTGTCGCTAGTAGAATAAAATTCATGAAGTTATTAATAGAAGTACTTTAGCAGTGTTATAAATAGGTAAACTTGTTTGGCGGCGCGTACGCCGAGCTCTCATCTCTGATTGAAACAAGTCTTGTTCCGACAGGAGTTTCATTTATGTTGATTTTATATTGCAGCGACGCGACGGGTGGACGAGTGTAATTAATAGTGCAACAAACCAGTTGATTTTTCGTTCATGATACGCCACTTCCTTGTCGGATTGAAGTGGAAATTATTTTTTCGTAACATCATCTTTATATGATATGCTACTTGTTTTTGTTTATTACTTCAAGTAGCAACTACAACTATTTAGCCGTTTCCTGTAATATTTTAGAAATTCTGAGGCTGTGATTGTTTTACATACAAATATAATACGTATATAATACGAAGTAATTTTCCGATTTTAATAAATAATGTTTTGCATTTACATAGATAATGTACTATCATTTTGCACCCACGACGACATTATTGACATTGACGACATCTAGCCAGCGCTTCTTTGGTCTACCTCTCGGTCGAGGTCCACGAATGTGAACACCTGTGGTTTCTTTAAGACGTGAATATACCATCTCAAGCGACATTCTTGGAGTTTATCTGCCACATCGCGGACACCAGACTAGTAAATACAAGATTGATTTGTGTCAACTGCACACCTGCCCATCAACAGCGCCATTGAATTGAACCAACAAAGCGACAACACGGGAGATAATATCATGATTAAATTCGACATTTGGGTCAGCCGCGGCGAGTGCGACGACATTCGCAAGTGGGACGAGACAGGTTGCAAAAACTACGCCGGCGGCCGCTCGCCCGCCATATTACATTTGTCACGATGTGGAGGTTTTTAAAAAATGAACAAGCTACAAGAAAGGAGGATGTGGTATCGTGATATGATATAGTCGTATTGTGGCAGCACACGTAGTATTAATTTGATCTTTATGTTGGTTTCAAAATTATTAAACTATATTGCTTAGTTATGGGATTTTTGTATGCCGCATTTATAACAAGCATTATTTCTATACGAAGACTTAACTTCGTTCCTATGCCTATCTCTTCGTGAGAAAACTCGACTATAAACCTTTTAAGTACTCATATTCCTGGTATAAAAATACATATTTCTCAGGCGGATCACAATAATTAAACTAGCCGGTTGCATGGTCAGTGTGCGTCATGCTCAGTATATTCTGAATACCCCTTAGCTCTTATCACAGATCTCCGTAGTAAAGCTAAGTGACGTAATGTCTTCATAACATTTCCATGTAGCAGTCGACGCAGCGTAACGTACCATACATGCGTATAACTCATAATTTTCACACAAATAATTGACATTTCGACGATGAGTGTTCAGTGTGCACGCTCGTTGCGATCCGCGCTCAAGGCACTTTACGTAATAAGGTACCATAACCTCACGTGAGCATAACCACAGAGTTATGTTGATTTATGTGACAGCCGTCTATTGCAGCGCGGATTACAAAGATAGCTTGCACTTCACTTATTATAAGCCAGAAACAAAGCGAGAAAACTTTTTGCAACGTTTGCAGAGTTCCGCATCGCGGCGGACGGCGTCGACGGCAAAAACTATTCGAAATTAATTTAATGCCATCAATTATAATGCATCGGTTACTATTAACCTCGCATTTTAACCATTAACCGGTAACGCTCCGCAATCTAATCTTTTTTGGTTAACACTACACTGTTTCCCTCAATTAAAAATATTATCCATTTAAAAGTATTTTTATGGTTGTACTCATATTATGTTTGTACTCTTATAGTGACTACATTACACCTCGCTATAAATAAGTGTATCGCCTGAAGATATGATTATCTTCCTAGTGATAACAATTACGCCGATAGACTTAAGTGCATCTCCACACTTGGGTTGAAGGAGATTAAGCAAACGAGTGTCATCTGGAGGTTAGTAATAGTAGCCGCCCAGAAACATTAATCATCAACAACATTATGGGAAATAAAACTACTTTACGAGTTTTTAAGGATCAAAGAAGAGAAGACGAGGGATACGAAAGGATTGAAGTACTTGCGGGCAGCAACCTCACAGAACGGATCAAATCGATGATATTTCACGCTACAGTTTTTTTTTGCCTTATTAACTCAAATAACGCAATTTTATCAGTATCCACGATGTACTTGAAAGCCTTATACTTGTAATCTTAATGGCCAATAGAATAATAATTTCAGTAAGTAAGCCATAAAGTGGTGTTTAATTTTAACGCGTTGGTAACAGCCGGAGCGGCGTACAAAAACAGACGCCCGGCCTTCGCGTCAGCGCCAGTGAGCCTGACCTGGCCCGGCTCAAGGTCAAGGAGACGAGCGTCAGTTGCCGTACACAGACCAATACTACACAATATAGGGTGGGTGTACCAGTAACAAACCGAATAAGCGACATTTTAAAAGTAATTTTGATATTGTGACTCAATTATTATAACAATCATTGCAAAAAAAAGAATTAACTACTCCTTGTCTATCATAGAATCATGTAGCTTATTCCAATTTTCTTAATAGCTGTAAGGTTTATTTTTATTCAACAATCAATGTGGAAAGTCGCAATGTGCCTAAGGTTGACCAGATCGTACCAGCAATAGACCAGACGTTGAGCCAATAGTGAACCAATAAATAAAATATTTTTTCATAATGAAGAATATTTTTATTTTAATTGCTAAATTGTTTTGTACATAATAATCATCACACTTTTCATCAGTCTACAAGTTTCAAGTAATACTTAAATGCTCCATGGCTAATAATGTTACTAAAATTATTAAATTGACTAATTTAAGAACTAGGTATAGATAACTAACAAGAGATTCATATCACTTACATACACAAGTGTCAATCATAACTTGCAATAATAAAATATCTATGAATGAACATGAATTAAAAATATGAAATAAATAAAAATTCTCTTTTAAGGCATTTGTTCGATTCTCCTCAGTTATAATTTTCTTAACAGTGTCAACCACCATTTCTTTATTGACTGCAAATCCTTTCTTTGCCATTGCTATTATCCAAGATTTGAGCAAAGATTCCTCTTGCTTGGTCAATATAGTGGGAGGTCCCATTTTTCGTTGAGCTGGATATTATTTTAACTTTATTTTATTTATGACCGTAGTGTAGGGTCGAAAATACAATAGTATTTTCGACATATTTCTCTAATTTTTGCACCATTACTTATTTCGTCAATCGCTTTTAACACATCTTCCTCTTTATAGTTAAAGAACGTTCTTTTTAGCGGCATTTCTATAAAAAAATGTAGGTGTGGTCAATTACTGGAACACACTCGTAGTATAGATATTACCAGTAATAAACCACTGGTCTACAACTGGAACATTGTGGATATTGTAGTTGTTTTTATTATAATATTTTATTGCAGTATTAAGTAAACCTACATGTAAAAGAAAAAATAAAAAAATAATCAAAAAGCTAAATCACCAGTTGCAGACCAAATGGCATATTACTGGAAAATCATTCAATTCGTGTTCCATTAGTTTACCAATGACAACTATTTATTTAAATTAGCATTTGCTGATGAAATAAGACGTAATATTATTGCTTTATAGAATATATGACGCAAATAATTAGAAAAGTGGTTACAGCAATTGATATAAACAAAGATTAAAACACATTTAAAAATCTTACCGCCAATGTGTCCCTTACTAATATGGCTGCCCGAAACGAAGTGAACGATTGTCGTTTCGAATCTTGTTTTTTAAACGGATGTAGATGTCGTGTTTTTCGCTTTGATTTATGACTATATGATTGGTAGAAGTACGGTAGTGCTACCAAACGTAACAAAAGTGGCGGGAAATTCGTCAGATTGTTAATATTTTGATGTGAAATTAGAAATGGTGTACTACTGGTTCCTGGTGTGGGACTGGTGCACCCACCCTACTTTGATATTACTTATTTTGTATACTAATTACTAAGCTTCGAGTATAGGGATATAAAATGCCAAACAAAATGAAAAATGGCTTCTTCTGTCTTCAGGTGTAACCCTGACTAGTGCCAAATGTGACTGCAGAAAAGTCAAGGGTTCAGTTTACTCCGCATCGTCGCCTAATGTTTGACGTCCTCAAGTGTACTACCATTATCACTCGGTAACGACACGACTGGCCATTAGTGCAATGTACCCATCCTTGCACCAACAAACCCGTAGAGCTCATCAATCATGGAGGACTAACGACTTTGTGTCACCAAAACTCCCTCATATTAAATGAAGAGAAGCCCATACCTAGCAAATTGGTAGTAAATATGTTTACATTATAGCCATGAGCAAATTCAAGTTAAATTTACTGAAAATGGAGTGGTTACAACGACTTAGGCGCGTCAGTACATTGTACAGACGTCCGGCCTTCGCGTCATCGTCCCCAAGTCTGACCCGGCCTAATTAAAGGTCACGAAGAAGATCATCAAGCTAGCTTCCTACACACGAGATTACTCAAACACATAGGAATGAAGATATAAACATCGTCATCATCCGTCTTCAGCAGTCTTTCCGGATAAAGACTTTTGCACATCACTGACTATTATCCTTGGTATCGCTTGTAATTATAGGATACACGTGCCATAAGCTATTTAAAACAAAATAATTGCATTACAAGCTCGCATGTCGATGTAATAAAGTAAAATAAAGTTTATTTATAGCCTTTTAAACAGACGCATGGCCTTCAAAGGCAGCGTCAGTGAGCCTGACCTGGCCCGACTCAAGGTCAAGGAGGACGTCAGTTATGGCCAGGCAATACACATTTATTCCGAAAATACCAGGTGTTAGGAGATAATCGCATGATGGTTTACACAAACTATACTTATTGCAATTTGAAATGCAAATATTTCGATAACATTTATTAACACGACTAATTGAATATGTGCTATGTGTATAATGAAAATACTAAGTAGATTAAAATACTGCAGGGGAGGTCCAAACATCTGGGAAACCTAAAACATCTAAATTCAAATTGTATTTCAGTATAAAAAAATATTATTACCGGTAATCGCATCATTAGTTTAATCGTAGTTGAATAATATAAACTCTGAATCATCTTTCCTTTTTTATTATAGTGGACTCCCAAGTCTAGCAATAAATGAATTTGCTTCGTTGATCCATTCGCGGAACAGGATTTTTTTTCATTCTCCCACGATTTGATAAGACACCGCTGTGTTAGAAGGTTCGTAGTTTTGAGATTCAGGAGCAGTCATGGCATCTTTGTCAATCCACACTATATAAGTAAGTATATGTAAAGCTAAATATAACACCTCAGCTAAGCAATCTAAATTTACATTGTAATGGAAAATACATAATACACGAGCATTAATTGTTCTGTTAGTAGTGTCGCTTATTTAGCTGATCTATGAGTAATTCTTGTTTTTGTAATTATTCTGGTTGATATTTAAATTTTAATCAATATGGCCGTGTATTAATTACTTGGTCATGAATTTATAGATATTATGACTGGATTGTGACCGAGATACGTATCCTTACACAAGAAAAGACTATATCCGGCAGTGCAACCCTCGAGGTTGTCGATTATATGTTTATATATGTGGGAATAGTTTCGTCCAGGCCAAATGAAACCCAAATTAGTTTGATTTTTTTTAGTAGGAAATTAATCTTTCATGCGTTTTTTCAGAGCCGTCGTAGGCAGACGAGCTAACGGCACGCCTGATAGTAAGCGGCTACCGCTGGTGCTACAATGCTAGGTGATTTCGTCTACAATGCAGCTCTATAATCTTTATTACGTTTTAGGTCTTCAACATCATCCATTGCCATCCTGCAATTCTCTCTTATTCCATCCTTCCGGCTAAATATCCTAACTATTCATTATCAAACTCATTTCCCCTTCCGCAATAAATACACCCAACAGTCACATACATAGTCCTGCCCCACATTAAGATCGAGTCTTGTGACCCGAGTATCAGGAACTACTACTACAACGAGACTTTTTGGTCTTACTAACATACAGAACCGAAACAAATACTTGTGGATCACATAAATATTTGTCTCGGTGCGCTGATCAAACCTCCGTCAATGTTACGAGATTTCTATAAACCGCCAATTTCGGGTTGCTTATTTATTTGCATAATCACTATAAGGCTAATTTAATTCATGTTTATCTATATTATTAGCATATATATATGATAGCATAGTGTTATCCCGTCTATCCTATGAAGATAGATATCAGGTCCACAACGTCTGATCTATCACAAGAAGCCCACTACTGAATATAGGCCTTTCCCAATTATTATTTCTGAATGTACTGTTGCCAACACTCGCCACGCTTGGCAAGCCCCTCGCAGAGCGCAGGACGTACGTTTATCGCGTTGATGACGCTGCTGCTGTTCATCATCAGCTTGTCATCTATGTCATCTATGGTTATTCCTCAATCGGTCGGCCTCCAAAACTACGTTGGCTAGTAGGGTACAATGGAGTGAGGGTGAATTACCGTGAGCCTTATAAATCACAACGCGTCATCATCATTGTATACTGACACGGGAAATTGTATCAAATGCACTTAATGATAACTTTAGGGTCGCCTAGTTCGAGTGTCAGACTTGTCACATTGTTGCAGGTTGTAGCATTACAATCTTACGAAATATACTTGCTTTATCAACCTCTTATGAACACAACGCAATTGTTGTATGTCATTATAATTAAATCTGATTCGCGTTTAATATTATTTCCATATAATATGAACATAAATTATTTTTTACGACCAAGTGTTGAAATAATTTAATGAGATTTAAATAACACGTTGACTCTACCTTTAAAACTAAATTAATAATAAAAAAAAGACAATACGGTTGTAATTAAACCAAAATATCATTAACAATCGAGTCAAGCAATCTCAGGAAATAAAACAAAGTTGAGATTTGATACACGATTCCTGACATGTTGTAGACATCAGCTTAAGTACTATAAGCCTACAGCTTTTTCGGTTACATCATCTTGTTGAACAATAAAATATATATTTTTTTAATAAAACGTTTATATTCTCATCAATAAAGCCCTTTATTATACATATTTGCATAAATGTTTTCTTCAGTTCATGTCCTGTTCATCCGTCGTGTCATCCACTATTTCATCTCACACAGCGTAAATAAAGTGCTCATAAATTGTTCGTTATGTAGCTAATAATCACTAATGTGCGAATTTAGCATGTAATGCATTTGGCGCCATACCAGAATATATTAAAGGTAATGTTTGGCAAAACTATTCGTCGTAGCAAATACGCTATTACTTCTAAAATTAAACATCTTGCCAATAAAACTGCGCCAATATTTTTTATACAGATATAATGTCGTTCACGATCGACACGCTAACAACGGGTTTATGTATTGACATTATGTGATCACCCCATCTCATATTTCTTGAGAAAACGGCCTGACAAGCAATTCACTTAATGGAAAATGCAAATAAAATAACACATCGCCGTAATCTTTTAAATACATGGGAAATAGAAGAGATAAAAGTGAGAAGGTAACAGATATATGACTGTAGTCATTTTCATTGCGCAAAAGAATGCGACTGCAGAGCTGATACGTTACATTAGTTCTATAAGAGATCGAGGCACCTCCATGGTCAGGCAAACCCATACATACGGTAGTTTAAATGAGCTACTGTATGCATTAACGCTATTAAAAAGTTCAAATAAACCCTAGCGACCCTGGAACTACAACGGGCGCATTTGGACTTTAGAGCCAATGTCTTTTCAGATACAATAGCAATCAAATCCACTAGGTTTGATTCGGTACACTGTAAGAACACTTCACGCATTTTATACAAGTTTGTGAAAAACGAGTGAATATTCCGTTTTCACGGAGTAGCTGTTGCGTTTGATTTGCTTTTTTCGGCAGTAAAAACTGATTCATCTCGAAGGCTCAGCGTTGTTTTATTACTTATTTAAATTTCATTGACATTTTATTCTTCGGGGCGGTTATTATACGTAAGAGTGAGAAGGGGAAATTGCAAGGCATTACAAGCAACGAGTTAATTAAATCAATTTAAAAGTTTTTGTGTAGTACCTAGGCTTTAATAATAAATTGTAACTTTATTTAGATAAGCGAGCAATTGAAACATCCGTTTGAATTAAATTTCCCTAAATTAAATGTGCATATGTAGAAATAGTAGCAGACATGAGACACATCATGATTCTAGACTATAACATCACGCGAGGAACCCTCGTGTCAATGACATAATAATATCTGATGTCATGTTTTATTAGCTGGCGACGCGGTAATACAATCTGGAACTAGTTTTATCTAAGAATTAAAATCACGGTTTAGTGTAAATATAGTCAGTTTATTTGATGGGAGCAGTAATACTGGAATTTCAAGACGTTTTCTCTCTTGGGAATCTAAATGGGTGGCACATTAAAACTGCTATGTTTTCATGCATATTATGTACATGGCATTTTTTTATGCCACCTCAAAATTTTGACTTTGTACTAGATGGTAAGTGCTGTGGATTTTATATATCAATACATTTCCTAATATTTCAAGGAAAAGATGATGATGACTGGGTGACGGACATTATTAATTATATAATTTAACCTGTATGCTATATGCCAAATTTACTCTAGCCGAACTAAAACGATACACACATAAGCGGCTTAGACAGCTTTTACCTTCGATTAAATGTGATCACTTATAGGGACATGGGAGAAGCCTAACGCCAGCAACGTTAATATTCTACCTACCGAAACTTATAACAATTGATTCTAACATCATAGAAATTTCTCAAATCTATTTTGCTGTCCTATTTTGAAGTGTGTGGTGGCCTGTTGGTAAACGGACCAGACGCGGCTGCCAACATGCTCACGACGGTCGCGGGTTCAAATTCCAAGGCACACCTCTGACTTTTCTAAGTTATGTGTATATTGATAGTCAATCAGATAGAAAACCAGCATACCACAGCAAGTTTGTAAGAATTTGTATAGTATGTAAAGTCCGCCAACCCGCACTAGGCCAGCCTGGTGGACTATAATATGGCCTAAGCACTTTAAATCTTACACGCAATTGTAGAGGAGGCCCGTGCCCTGCAGTCGAACGTATATGGAATGATACATATACAAAATTTGCTGGATCACTTCGTTGTGTTTATAAACTAACCCACAAAGGTGTTTACAATTTCAATGTTTCAATACTAAACTAATCTGCGCTACCCAAGTACAATAATACAAATTATTACAACAACAAAATTCCGTTAGCATCGACTTTCAATAACTCAATAAGCTAGCCAACTTTCTTTCAGTTTCCCCAACCTAAATTGCTTACCGGATAGTTGTACTTACACAAGTGTTTCAAAGTTTATTAACCAAGTTTCATTGCTAGTCGCTGAGTTTCGTAAGCCAATACACAAAGCTTCACTTACAATATACCAGTTGGCCTGAAGATTGATTATCTATCAAGACACAATACATCGGGGATGACTTTGTTATTTTTAATCGACTTTAAAAAAAGGAGAAGGTTCTGATATTTTATGTTTGTTTTCTTCGATACATAATTCCACGATAACATCAAATTTACCTCATAGTTATCAATCGTAAACTGATGGAGCCACGATTTAGTCTTGACTACAGAATGAGTTGCCTAGTTAGACCGAAGTGTTTCAATTCTTTATAGAGAAATATGGTAAATGCGGAATGTTACATGTCTCTTCAACTTAAAGTAATAGATAGATTGCTGCGTTTTATTCCGCTTATGAGTTGCCAGAGCTTCAATAGGAGCTAGTTTGCCCTTTAGCTTTTCTATCTTCCAAATGATAGGCGACAACCATATAACAGCCTAGCAGGTACGGGTAAGAGGCAATGGTAATTACTTTTCCTCATCTGGGGGCTCTTGCTTGGTAAAATGATCGGAAAACAAAAATTGAATACAAAATGCCCTTATAAGACTCAGAATGATTAATTCTGTCTTATTATATCATCATTATAATCCATACAGATACCATCAATATAAAATCAACAGATAAGAAAGGCCTACGTGATCCTAGACAGGAATATTCTCGTTGCGATGAACATAAAAAACATACACCTCCGATTCGTAAATTAATTAATATTTATGTGACCAGTGACTACAAACGGAAATGGAGTGAGTAACTTTTATTTTATACTAAAGACTATAAGATTTAGGGATCGATTTTGCTATTTACTTTGTTCGTACTTTTATTTATAAATCAGAATTTGCCAATCAACCAGATGCCGGTGATTTTGTTTAAGTATAGGCAAATAAGAGTTAGTAAAACTATTTTCAAGTTATTTAACTAATCTGGCGCATGTCTCGGGAGGCTTTTGGTTTTCACGTCGCTGCTCATCAGTGCGAAGTGATGTCACCAAGCCCGTACATCACGCGACCTACTTGCCAACTCACGTCGCCATCCCCTGACACTTATTGCGTGTTTATTTAGCCTTGTACTAGACCAACCTTTATTTAGGCTTGGTGTGCATTTTTGTCGAGTATGAAATATTCTTTTTTTATTATAGTGGATGGCGAGACGAGCATAACGTTCGCCTGATGGTAAGCGATACGACCGCTTATGAATAGTAGCAAAACCAAAAAACACCTTGAATAACAAAGCAATGCTTGGCATTCTACTGCGCTCGCCATCCTGAGACACAAGATGTTAAGCCCAATATGTCGATTAGTTACTCTGGCTACAATGTCTTTCAATGCGAATCAAAACAATGCATTTACGCTGCTGTTTGATGGGAGAAATAGAAATATAGAAAGATATATAAAATGAAATATTTCGGGTAATTATAAAAGATATTATCAAAAGTTATAATCATATAATAGTTCTTATCACTACCATTTTTATAATTACTTATCGAGCGTCAGAATTGAGTTATATCAATGCGAAGAAATTTCATTTCTTTTCATTAAGGTGTTCTCTCAAACATTAACATATTGTATGAAGACCATCAACCCACACTAGGCATCTAAAATTAAACACCAATGACTACGATAATCTGCTTCTCTTATTAATCCACATATTGACAGCATTGTTTCTGGTCACAAAATGCGTAAGAGCGTCCTACACAATGAATCGCGATTCGCGGCCTGGACTGCAGATCCTATGAGTAAAATAATTTATCACACATATATTTAATACATACATCCACGGCACATACGCATACATTCACATAACATGTATATTTAGTTAAAACAAATATACGCTTCAGTACTTTACGCCACGCCGTACCAATTACAAACGAGTATCATATTACGTGGAATCAATAGCCTTTTGTATGTGTTAATTATATGAACATGAATTAGTAAACTCTGGTCGCATACTCTCGACCGTGTCACAAGTCCTTGGAATGTTTTATTACTGGGTTATCCTACGCCCTCATTATATGTACCATTCCCCACAATTAAATAAGATTGGCATAAAAAAAAAACTTTGCGGCGTTGCTACATAAAGATTTGGTTTATGATTTTATGTTATGCTATCTGCCTGATATTATACCTATCAGTAATAGGTATTTAAATAAATCAATTAATATGCACACCGATAGTCACGATCCTATATTAAATACTTGGGTAAAGCATTTGAAATTACGAGCGTAATTTTGATTCAAGAATAATCAGTAAGAAAACAAATATTTATCAATCACACTAACATTTGTTTCGGTGCAGATATCGAATCCACGGTATCTCGGTTCGCAGCCGGCTTCTCGCCAACTGCGCTACGGGGGGTTAAAATGTGCTGAATCATAGTGTGTTTTTTAAGAAATACGATTAACAATCTGTGCGTTTTTAAAGTAACGTGCAATACTTTTAGGCAGCGGATTTTTTCCCCTGGCATTGTCAAAGTCTATGAGCGGCAGTGACCGCAAACCTACCAAGAACCATTAGGCGTACTGCTAGCTCGTCAGCCTGCGTAAGCAATAAAAATATTATGTTGAAAATGAATGACTTATTTGTTATACTATGTGATTTATTTTTCTGGTATTAGATACCATATCTAAATTGATTGTTTCCCTTAATGAAAAATAATACTTTTCATTTTCATATAGGTACAAATCAAACCCTGAACTAACATTGAGTTCAAAACAGACATTTCATTTATAGCCATTTCAAAAACCTAATACTTATTATACAAAAATAAATAATTCGCTGTACATTATTTCATTATACACTTAGACAGTATTAGCAAACAATGGTTGAGCTTAACAAATACAGGTTATGAATAACCATGAAAATCAAGTATTACTTATTTGGTATTTACATTACTCACAACACTAGGAAATACTACAACTCTATGAGCAATTGTTTCTTTAACTTATAAAACCGATACAAAAGGTGTTTACGATGAGTCACCGGCGCAAGGTTTCAACACATGTGCAATGAGCATATGTTCAAAAATGGTCACATATGATGGCCGACCGGTAATAATGTTTAATAACACGATAAAGCTTTGTATACGACGGGGTGGCCAGCTACTATAAGTAATTACGGATTGAACACGCGTAAACATTATATTTCGTCTAAATCGGCGGTAACTGTTAAGCATTTCAAATTAATTTGTTATCAGAATCTTTCCATATTATCTAATACAGCAATTGGATAACAAGAAATGTAACTCAAGCAAGGAATTTCATTACTATCAATTATGCATTCGATAACAAAACAAAAGGCAATTTTTGGAAGTGCAGTTAAAATACCTCTGAATGATTTAAGCCGACACTAATTACTGCCTCAACATCTACCTTGTGACGTTTTTTATCAGAGTGCATGAGCTTCGAAAGTATTTTTGGGATATGTGTTATCTTAAGTAAGTTTGGTTCTTTACCACAATAAACACTG
This sequence comes from Hyles lineata, assembly GCA_030180105.1. Lineage (NCBI taxonomy): Eukaryota > Metazoa > Arthropoda > Insecta > Lepidoptera > Sphingidae > Hyles > Hyles lineata. The sequence goes on from JARJEE010000030.1 coordinate 1,355,619, forward strand.
ACCAAAAAACGAGACCTAGTGAATGTGAACATCAAAAATTGGAAGTTTTATTGTTTGTCATTTTTTTACCTATCTAGGTACAATATATGGAGCTGTGTATATTCAGTACATCACTTTGAAATAAAACTATTATTTACGTATTTTATCGCGGATTTGGTTTAATTTTAACATAAATGTTTCTTAGATTTACGCGAATGTTAAACATTGAAATAAAATTATTATTTACGGATTTTATTTACTTAAATTATTTTACTTTTTCCCGTCATTTCGATTACTTGACAGCTTTCATGGTCCTCCACGTGACCGGGTCAAAATTAAACCAAATCTGCGATAAAATCCGTAAATAATAGCTTTATTTCTATGTGTAACATTCGCGTAAATCTAAGAAACCACTATGCAGTACATCATTGTTACTATTCTCACCAATTTATTTATCAGTCTGATAGATAATATTGCAATTGACATAATATTGTGTATGGACAAATATTAACTTTCTAGATAAGGTAGTTTCAATACACAGGGTACTCAATCACATATGGAGATAAAACATATTAGTTGTGATAACATTTGTCTACAACCTTAAATATTTGCAGAGGCTTTATATTTTTTTGGGATTTTTTGTAATATATAAAGCAAATATAATGTTTATTCTATCTGAATAGTCAGCAGAGTGATTGTGTCTGGTGGTGAGCCTATCGCCATACCGGGCACAAATTCCTGACTCCAGGCTGATAATGAAAAGAAAAATCTAATATCACTTTGCCCGATCCGGGATTCGAACCTGAGACCTTAGCTTTGTAAGTATACCATAGTACAACTACGCCACCGAGGCATTATAAAATTAACTAAATAATATTTAAGATATGCTAGACATGAAGGTTTTAATGAGTCATTATAGTTTTAAGTACATTCACTATAAATAATTAATGCTATATCTGTACATTTAATATACTTTCATCCAAAAAATTACAAAACCTCCTCGGAGTTATATCATAATATGTAACAGTGGATCAGAACTAGTGCAACAGGTATTCTTAATCTACACAAAAACACCTTTCCAACAGTATATCAATCATTCCAATTGGTGCCGGTACTAGATCCCAAACATGTGCCCATTCACCATTAGCCTAGGCCAGTATGATTTGGAGTATCTTACTTGGCATTGTACAATATGATAGTACAGAGTCTGTCTGTCTGTCTGTACTACAGACATATACACACAGTTAATTAACAAGAAATTAAAATTAACTTATAGCCATATTACTATGTGTATTTAATCTCTATTTAAGGATGAATCTCAAGAAGTAGACCAGACATATCGAAGCTTTCTGTGCATGTCAGCATTAACTTATAATTAGTTATAGTTTGTGCGATAAGTAATCATAAATAACTTATAACATAATTAATACTTACTATGATTGGTTCATTATCAAAATTAATCTTTTGATAGAGAATAATATTGGTTATGAATTTTGCATATTATGTGACATGTTTTATAGCATACAAACTTACTTTTAATTGAAAATTTTCTTAAATTCATTTTGTATTATAATTAACTTTATGAAATGAAGTCAACTAAATAATTTTTAGAAAGTATTGTTCTGAATTTTCAGAAATTTAAGATACTTTGTAGATGAATAGAAATATAATAGGAAATGATTCGACTATATTGTATGGAAATGAAAATTGGTATTGAAACAGTAATTTTTCATATAGTAAGTATTTAGCCATTTTTTATAGATACAATACTAACAATGGCTCATGACTTTGTTAGCATTACAAGTTTGGCCAATAACTCCTCAAAAGTAGACCATACTTCTTTTAAAGCCTTATAAGTAAGTAGTAATATATTTTTATACCAATATCAGTTCTATATTGCAACATAAAATTTCATGATTTTTACATGACCAACTATGCACAATTTTACAATAAACAAACTTTTGCAATATATTTGGTTATTATACAACCTGCCTTTACAATGGCACTACTGACCTTTATCAGCTAGCATTATAATTTTTACTGCAAAAACTGAACTCAGTGGTTTAGTTACGGTGTAATTATTGTACTTAATTGAGTAATCAAGAAAAAAGAAAAAAAAAGTATGTTATTATTTTTTATGTTGTCAATTTCTAATATATGATAAATATACCTTAGACATATCAGTTTCAGGCTTACAGATTATAAATAAGACACTATGTCTTCAGATGAAGGTGTATTGTATATTGTTAGAATATGCATCCACACAATGAGGGCATTGTACTTAATATTGTCAATCTTTAACTCATTTGAAATTTTGGTTGGTGAATATAACTTCAATCAGTACACTGTAAAGTAGAAAACCACTGTTTAAAGGGCTATAAAAAAACGATTTTCTAGTAAGTTTCCTTCAGTACTATTTTACTACCATAATACGAAAATATACTATGAAGTCATTTAGCGAAAAGAACCCAACCGGACAAATAATGCCGTGTCACGACTGCATCAAATGAGCAGCGATTAGACAGTAGTAAGGTGCATTAGAATTGCGCATCGATTTTAATAACTGGATAACCTACAAAGAACTACAGTTATATGTGCAACTCACCGACTGCGGCGAACTCGTCGGGCGTCCTCCCGCCGGCCAGCAGCCAGCGGCACCAGTCTATCGTCTCCCATTCGTCTATAGCCTTGTTCGGGTTGAGGAGCACGTCCAGGAGCGGGCCCAGGTGCTGCGGAGAGCCGCTCGCACAGTCCGCGTGAATATATGCTGCTGCCCCCCTTTTACCCTTCTTCATCAACACTTGAGCCGTAGAATTAGACATTTTAGCACTTCAGACACTATACAACCCAACAATGATCACAATGAATACATATATCACGGTATATTTCGGTCACTCACGGAAGAAACACCATTTCCAGTTTTACATAAGGCAATGAACTGAAGTCGGTTACGACGTCGCGCCGCACCATCGTTCCAACTTTGTAACACTTATCGGATAATTAATGCGTTTCCGGATACCCGATATTGTAAATTAATATTGTTAAATCGAAAATAGATAAAAATAACTTCGTTTTATTGAAAATATGCAATGCAGAAACAACTCGGCCATTCGTTTGGTGTTCTCAACTGAAAAAAATATTGAATATGTTCTTGGTTCGCACTTCTGACCACAGCGCACATTGTCGTTTTAAAAAGTGATACCAGACTACAAAATCTATTGCGGGTATTTCTTGCCGTTTTAATTTTAATGATTTTCTTGTCATTTAATTAAATATCGGCCTAATTCTAATTCGACAGCCTCCGTGGCGCAGATGGTTAGATGCCGGCTGTGAAACGAGAGGAGATCCTCGCACCGAAACAAATATTTGTGTGAACCACAGGTATTTGTTTCGGGTCTTGGTGTTTGTGAGACCGAAAAGTCTCTCGTAGTTCCTGATACCCACGACACAAGACTCGATCTTAGTGTGGGGTCGGGACTATGTATGTGACTGTTAGATGTTGGATGTATAAATTCAGAGAGAGTTTTAAAACCTAGATTTTTATATTCAGTATCAGCTCGGAGTCAGGAATTTGTGCTCGATATGGCGATAGGCTCGCTACCTATCATATCGTGGGACGGAACATACAAGGCGAAATGTGGGTGCCCTGGCACCTCTGCCTACCCCTTCTGGGAAAAAGGCGTGAGTTTGTGTGTGTGTGTGTGTGTGTTGTAAAACCTATTTTAATGCAGGCGCCACACATAGCAACAATATTTGTACACTTTTTTAAACACTTATTTGAACACATGTGTGGCACAGTTAGATTGTGTGACAAACTGTAGATAATAAAATATTATAATTTATAGATTTAAATGTTTGATGAAAAAAATAATTAATGTACTACAACTCTTATTTAAGGTTAATTCCATCTTACATCATGTGAGTTGTAATTCTATTATCACTAGCTTATGTGATATCTAATATTGATATAATTTCACATGACTTTTAATTAAAATTATTTGTGTTTAATATTATTATAGGTTCAAATTTGTCTCTATGATGAATATTTGCACACCATTTTAAATATCGTATAATGTATTTAGAAACAATTCATTATTAACACCTTACCATGTATACATTGTACCAATTCTACAAAGACCAAGCTCTAAATTTTTAAAAACTATTTGATAATGACACTGCTGGGGGTTGTTCATCCAAAAATGAATTGTAATATTGAGAACATATTAGAGCAGGCCTGTAGAGAATGAATGAACACTCATACATGGGCCTATACTGCTGGATGGGTTGTTAGCAAATTATTAAACCAAATAGACTGCTGTGAATGCTAAGACTCTTTAATACTAAAACGAGTCTTGAGACTCATGAATTATGACCATGTTTAAGAATATTAAAAAAAAGGAAGAATTTTATAAAGCTAAGAATAAAATAAAAAATAAATCATTTATCAAATTACATTGGCGTTTTAATTTATTTACTAATGATTAAATACACCCATCTACACATACAATTATAAATTGTGTCTAAACTTAGATCTAAGTTTAGATACATTTTATTCAATTAATACATTTTTAAATACTTTTAATTATAAAACTAATTGCGTCCCGTGCCGCCGGTAAGGCTGTAAAAAGAAACACGTTATTTACACAATACAGAAAATGTATAAAAAAAAAAGTAAAGAAGTCGAAAAAAACAGGATCTGGTACTGAGGAAATTTACAGACCATCTTGGCTTGCATTTGATGCAATACATAATTTTATGGGTACTATGTACGATTATCATCCGACAATATCTACTGAGACTCAGGTAATTAAAAATTTCTTTTCTTTTTCATTTCTTCTATTGAGCAGGGCACTGATAACTTACTGGCTATTCTTAACTAGGCATCATTAACTAAATTTTAATTTTTATGATTTTTGCATTTAGGGTTCCATGGTTCTACTTCAAGCAACTCAATAAATTCATGTACAATTTCGTTTGTCTAGTCCATCTTGCTAATAAATTTAAACTGCGTTCCGCGCTCGTTTATTAACAAATAACTGAACGTGAACTAAACTTTGCGCAAATGTGTGCGTATCCTGCATACGCACACAAATAAAATTTAAACACTTTGATGTGTGGTCGAAAAACCCATACCGAATGGCAAATACGCAAACTAACTTTCCACCACACTATTTTTTTAAATATGTTATAATGTAAGCAAAAGTCTTTATTTATACAGCCTTACCGGCGGCACGGGACGCAATTAGTTTTATAATTAAAAGTATTTAAAAATGTATTAATTGAATAAAATGTATCTAAACTTAGATCTAAGTTTAGACACAATTTATAATTGTATGTGTAGATGGGTGTATTTAATCATTAGTAAATAAATTAAAACGCCAATGTAATTTGATAAATGATTTATTTTTTATTTTATTCTTAGCTTTATAAAATTCTTCCTTTTTTTTTAATATTCTTAAACATGGTCATAATTCATGAGTCTCAAGACTCGTTTTAGTATTCAAAGAGTCTTAGCATTCACAGCAGTCTATTTGGTTTAATAATTTGCTAACAACCCATCCAGCAGCATAGGCCCATGTATGAGTGTTCATTCATTCTCTACAGGCCTGCTCTAATATGTTCTCAATATTACAATTCATTTTTGGATGAACAACCCCCAGCAGTGTCATTATCAAATAGTTTTTTAAAATTTAGAGCTTGGTCTTTGTAGAATTGGTACAATGTATACATGGTAAGGTGTTAATAATGAATTGTTTCTAAATACATTATACGATATTTAAAATGGTGTGCAAATATTCATCATAGAGACAAATTTGAACCTATAATAATATTAAACACAAATAATTTTATTTAAAAGTCATGTGAAATTATATCAATATTAGATATCACATAAGCTAGTGATAATAGAATTACAACTCACATGATGTAAGATGGAATTAACCTTAAATAAGAGTTGTAGTACATTAATTATTTTTTTCATCAAACATTTAAATCTATAAATTATAATATTTTATTATCTACAGTTTGTCACACAATCTAACTGTGCCACACATGTGTTCAAATAAGTGTTTAAAAAAGTGTACAAATATTGTTGCTATGTGTGGCGCCTGCATAATTATGGTATGTTTTGTCTTCGTCGCTCAAACTGAATTCAAAAGTCGTTCGAAAGATCTGTCTTCGAAAGGAATTAAACAGTCATTATCTAAAATAGGTTTTAAAACTGTCTATGACTAAGGTGAATGTATTCATGAATGTATTTAATGAAGTACAGAAGAAGCATGAAAGTAAAATGACGGCAGTAGACATAAGATCTTTAAAGGGAATGTGTGACAGAGTGCGAAATAGCGTGGTGATGAAAATTTGTGGAGTGAAAGAGAATGTAGTGTCGAGAAGTGACAAAGGAATGTTACGATGGTTTGGTCGTGTAGAGAGAATGGAGGAAAAAACAAAACAAATATATAATGATGAAGAGAAATTAATATGTCAGGATCGAGCAAAGTGGCGGTTTATAGTCTCTGCTTACCCCACCCTATAGGATACAAGCATGATGATTATGTATGTATGTATGCATTTAGAGAAACAAAATTATACAGGACACAGCTAAATGCTTAATAGCTTTTTGAGAAATATCAAAGCTCAGAGATTTTATCTAGTTCAATGAAGCACGCACAACAATACCATAAGAATAATAATAATTTATTTGTATCCAACATGTAAATTAAATACATTTTGTCTTATTTCTATTGGCCCCAAACTAGTCGTGACTGTATCTTGGGAACCAAGCTATATAATATTAACATGAAGAACGATAATCGATACAATATTTCTTTTGGGTCTGGGTGTTTGTGAGACCGAAAAGTCTCTGGTAGTTCCTGATACCCACGACACAAGACTCGATGTTAGTGTGGGATCAGAATAGGTATATGACTGTTGGGTGTTATTTATTTATTTACTTATGCCAGCATGCTAATTTACTGGTGGTAGGTCTCTCATATGTGGGAGGCCGCCTCGGTAGGTACTACCGCAATGTCTATTTCTCCCTCCAAACAGCAGTGTTAATGCACTTTTGTGTTCCGGTGTGAAGGAAATTGTAGCTAGAGTAACTACTGGACACATTGATACTTAACATCTTATGTGTCAGGATGGCGAGCGCAGTGGAATGCCAAGCATTGCTTTGTAATTCTAGATGTTATGTCGAGGTGTTATGCCACCAATGAACGGCACGCTCATCTCACTATTCACAAAAAAAAGTTTTGCCCATTCCGATCTATTGGTATAGGTATATGTGGTATTTAAAAAGTGTATTTTACAGACAAAGAAGTAAAAGTGTATTTTAATTGTTATTAATTCATTTATGCCCTAGACTGCCCTTTCTTCCTCCTACTTAAATGTCCATCCCATGGTTGCCACTTGCCTGTAAGAATTTGCCTAGTGTGATAAAGCCGCTACTACGTCCATGGCCGCTACTTTACTACCATTATTATTATGTGATTTCTTTGTTTTTTCTCTGTACAGTGCCAAAAAGAATAAAATAAATAAATACCTATGGCTGCCAAAGTTTGCGATAAGCTTTGTCAATTTTCCTTTGCTTTTACGAATACGAATAGAAAAAAAAAAACAAATGTCAAATTAACGTGTTTTGAAGTGTCAGTGAGCGTCACGTTGTAAAGTGCGTAAATAAAATTTAAAATTACAATATCAGATTTTTCAAAATGACATAATTTTATTGTGCAGTAAGGTCTGAATATACATCTAATTGCTCTTTTATAGTTATAATTTGCGTACCGAGGAATAATTAGGACACAAAATGGCAGAAGATAAAAAGGTTATGTTTCATGAGATGGAACTGGATGACCGAATATTAAAGGTAAACTGCACCAAATGCAGATTTTTCTTAGTGTAACATTACGCAGGCAACCAGTGCCACAAATTTATATTGTAAAGTAATCTATTTCGTGGCATTATCCGTTTGTTTCCATCACCTCGTGGTATTTTTACTCGACTTTGACTGTGGGGACAACGAGCCAACATGTGATGCATATTACACCATGCTTATGATATGAAGCTAAAGCATGCCCCTTGTGATGCTAATTGTGTATTTGGAAGCCTGTATAAGGATTCTGTATCTGTATCTGTATCAGCCCATATACGTCCCACTGCAGGGCACGGGCCTACTCTACAATCGAGAATACGACTGAGAGTGGTTAGGCCATATAGCCCACCACGCTGGCCTAGTGCGGGTTGGCGGACTTACATACCATAGAAATTCTTATAAATCGCTATGGTATGCAGGTTTCCTCACGATGTTTTCCTTCACCGTTATAGTGTGTGGTGATTGATTATCAATACACACATGACTGTATAAAGATTACCAAAACATTAATTATAGTGTAATAACAAACAACTCGCTACTTAATTGGCATTAATAGTATTTTGCAGTAGGCAGATATTTAATAATTTATTGCTTTCAATTATTCCTATTTGGATAAGAATTGAAAATTAAATTTTATACTTGAATATAATATAATATTTTATTACTGAATGGAGTCTCACTAAATTGAAGGCTAAGGTTCAAACTTTGCATTAAATATTATACATATGGCAAGGCATATGTAACTAAGACTATATTTCTGGCAGGCAATATCTCAGCTAGCATGGTCGGAACCCACACTTATACAAGAGACTGCAATACCTCTACTACTGGAAGGTAAAGATGTGTTAATGAGAGCCAGAACAGGGTCAGGGAAGACTGCAGCATTCACAATACCAGTTATACAGAAGATATTGAATTTGAAGAACACTAGTACACACCAGTCTATTAAAGCTTTGATATTGTCACCAAGCAAGGAGTTATGTGGACAGGTTAGCATTCATTTCAATTATAAAATATCTTCAATTGTTTCTGATTAATAATGAATTCATAACAAGGATATACATGGATCACACTGAAAAGATTATAAGTTATATAATTTGTCAACATATTTTGGTACAATGTAGATTTAACTTATTTTTAAGTAATACAATAGTTTTTTATAGGGATAACTTTAAACTCAAAAAAAATCTATAAGTTTAACTATGAAATGGGTAAATATTTATTTTCAAATTAAAATAATTTATTCGCAGATTGCCTCAGTAATTGGCGATTTAACAATAAAATGTGCAAGAGAAGTGAGGTGTATAGACATATCCTCAAGTGGAGACACACAGACACAGAAGTCAATGCTTGCTGACAAGCCAGACATTGTAGTAGCCACTCCGTCAAGAGCACTTGTCCATCTGAAGACAAATAATATGAGGCTAAAAGAAGACCTGGCGATGTTGGTGGTAGATGAGGCAGATTTAATATTCTCATTTGGATATGAAGACGAAATCAAGGAGTTGTTGGGGTAAATATGGTACAAAATATGTTTAACTTATGAATTATGAAATATTACATTATAATGTCTTGTTTCATTACTTTACTTGTGAGGGATAGAGAAGTGAGAACAGTTGCAACATTTCTTAATTTTTTTAATTTGTACAATACTTAATTGATATCCAACTTTTAGAGTATTCTAGGAAAATTGTAACAGAACATTAGGCTAACCAACTTATTTTTATCTACAGATTCTTACCCAAAATCTACCAAGCAGTACTTGCATCAGCCACACTATCTGATGATGTGTTAAGCCTCAAAAAAATAGTGCTCAGAAACCCCGTGACCCTGAAACTGGAGGAGCCAGAGCTGGCGCCGTCATCACAGCTGCAACATTACCATTTGTTTGCTGAAGAAGATGACAAGGCGGCCATCTTGTATGCATTGTTGAAACTCAACCTTATCAGAGGAAAGAGTATAATATTTGTGAGGACTGTGGATAGGTGTTATAAGTAAGTAATTCTTAAGTCTCATACTTTTTCTGTATTAATTTGTCTGTTACTCTGATGCTATTTGGAAGTGCCTCAATGCTATCACTTTCTGGATTATATCATAGGTTTCATTAAAGTTGTAGTAATATGCAAAAACATTTATTTTTTAGATTTAAATAGTAAATAAATACTTAAATAAATAAAACCCAATAGTCACAAACATAGTCCTGACCCCACCCTAAACTCGAGTCTTGTGTTGTGGGAATCAGGAACTATGAGAGACTTTTTGGTCTCACAAACACTCAGACCCTAAAGAAATATTTGTGGGCTGCACATACATTTCTCTTGGTGTGGGGATCGAACCCCTCGGCCTCTAGTTTCTCAGGTGGCGTCTAACAGACTGTGCCACAGAGGATGTCAAAGTTTACTTAGTCTGGAGAATAGATTTAGTTTATTCATTTAGCATTGTATTAAAATGTAACTTAACTTGAATTTCAGATTAAAACTCTACCTAGAGCAGTTTAAGATTGGTTCATGCGTGCTGAACTCAGAATTGCCGGCTGCAGTTAGATGTCTATCTGTAGACCAGTTCAACAGAGGTCGGTACCAGATAATCATTGCGTCTGATGAGAAATCACTCGAGAAACCTGATGGTGGAATTCTTCCTATAGAAGAGAGGGGAAAGAAAAAAAAGGTAAGCCATTATAGAGTACAAGAATACTGAGTAAATGGGATTGTTTGTCATAAAGTGTCTTATTATCTTATAGATTACCTTGGGTAAAAAAACTGTTTTAGTTTATTCAAATATACCCACCACTACCCGGATTGTTTGTTTTTTGCCATTCACCTGATACAAGCCCTCATGCACAGTAGCAAAACTAAACAACACCATAAGTTACAAAGCAATGCTTGGCATTCCACTACGCTCGCCATTTTGGAACATAATATGTTAAGTCTCAATATATCCTATATAGTTACTCTGGCTACAATGTCCTTCAAACCGGAACATAACAGGTGTAGTGAATTTTAATGTACAGCGGCAAACACTCATCCTTACATTGCGGCTTCTCTTTTGTTATTATTTCAATATTGCTTCATAAACGCAAATAAATGTATACATTAGTGACGTGTCCAATAACGAAAATTCGATCGACAATAAAGGTTATTCGAGTAGTCGCCGGTCTGAGAATTAAGTGAATATTATTATTTCAGCAACAACAGTCAAAGCGCAAGAGAGACAAGGAGTCGGGCGTGTCGCGCGGTATCGACTTCCAGCACGTGTCCAATGTCATCAACTTCGACTTCCCGCTGGATGTTAACTCGTACGTGCACAGAGCCGGCCGCACCGCCAGGGGGAACAATCAGGTAACACCAGCATATACGTCTTATGGCCTTATTCATAACCGATTCTAAAACCTATTTTAGTTATCGAATGTTTTGTGTTCTTTGCTCAAACTGAATCCGAAAGTCTTTCGAAAGGGAATAAGACGGTTTAAAACTGTCTATGAATAATGGCGTTATAAGAAGATTTTTTTTTTCATCTATAGCATTAATCGATAATCTGATTTAACATTAAATTATTAACACTTTGCATTACTTAGAGTACTCCAATCAGAATAATTTGAACTAACTACTTGTACAAAGTGCGTGGTGGCCTGTTGGTAAACGGACCAGATGCGACCGCCAACATGTTCACGGTGGTCGCGGGTTCAAATCCCAGGGCACACCTCTGAATTCTTCGGAGTCATGTGTGTATTGATATTCAATCACCACGCACTAAAAACGGTGAAGGAAAACATCGTGAGGAAACCTGCATACCATAGCGATTTATAAGAATTTCTATGGTATGTAAGTCCGCCAACCCGCACTAGGTCAGCGTGGTGGACTATATGGCCTAACCACTCTCAATCATACCTACTCTCGATTGTAGAGTAGGCCCGTGCCCTGTAGTGGGACGTATATGGGCTGATACAGAACAAACAGAACTTGTACATCGGCTCACGTCAACCCACTGCTGGGTATAGGCTTCCTCATTTGCATGCCACATGTTTCTGTCCTATGCCAAGTGAATTCACTGTTTCTTATGACTCTCACGATGTCATCTGACCATCTGGCAGTTGGTCTGCCTCTGAGCCGCCGTGCTTTTTATTTGAACAATTGTTTTTGGCTTTGATTTGAACAATCTATCATATATTTTTTAGGGGTCAGTGTTGTCATTTGTGTCGATACGAGAGAAGCCGCTAATGGACGCGGTGGAAGCCCACCTCACTAATGGATTTAAAACCGAGCAAGTGTTACAGTGAGTATGCAGTTTTAACATTTGTAATAAATTCGACTTTATAATGTTCAATGTAGTTTTTTGCTCTACTGCCAAAAACACCGCCCGTTTTGGGATATTGCCCTGGAGCCCTAGTTATACTATTTTTCCGAACACAGTATAATCTCACTAATCTGGCACTATTAAAAATAAGAGGGTACCGGATTATTGGAATTTATGGCCTACTGAATAATAGATAAAATATCATAATAAATAAATTAAGCATTTCATAAAGAGAATATAATGTATATAAATTATAAGTACATAATATTTATGTTCTTATTCGACAGTTTTACTGTAACTATATATCTAACATAATTTAACTTTAACATAACATCTCCTGGACTGCACGGGCGGGTAGTGCCGGATTATTGGACGTATCGGTAGATTAGCGGACTGTACCTTTTTTCTTGTTATCAGAAAGTACGAGTTCGCGTTGGAAGAGGTGGAGGGGTTCAGGTACCGGTCGCGGGACGCGTGGCGCGCCGTCACCAGGATCGCCGTGCGGGAAGCCAGGCTCAAGGAGATCAAGCAGGAACTGCTCAACTGCAAGAAACTACAGGTTTGTATCACTTCTATAGTTAACATCTCTCCAAACTTGGCGAAGTTTAGGGGGACTAGCAACTATTGGTAATGTAACAAAATGAATCATGATATTTTTAACCAAGTTTTTTATGTAATAAGTTCGGCAAACGAGCATACAAGTCAGCTGATGGTAAGTGATCACTGCTACCCAATAACATCTATAATTCTTGGATCATGGATGTTTTGCTGGACCATAAAATCGGGAGGGGAGCGGGAAGAAAAAAGGAGTATTGCTGACTTCATAACTGTGACGCCTGTTTTAGCACCTGGTTTCTATGGATATAAATTATAGTAGAAAAAGCAATCAAATGATGACACCAATCGAACATAAAACATTGATGAACGACTAATCTTCTCTCTGACTTAACAACCGCCACTGAATTCTTCATATAAATGAATGTCATAACATTGGACTCAAACATACCTTTCTTTGTAGGGCTATTTCGAAGAAAACCCAGCAGACTTGGCAGCACTGAGAAGGGACAAAGCCTTGCACACAGTGAAGATACAACAGCATTTGTCACACATACCTGAATACCTGCTGCCTGCAGCGTTAAGGAGTGAAGAACCTGATGAAGAACAGGAGACGGTGCCAGAGAAACCAGTGGTTAAGAAAAGGAAACAAAATGCGAACTTTGGCAGTGCTAAGAGACATAAATATCAGGTGAGATTCTAGTGGATTTAGTAAGTTTTGAGAATCGATTTAATATTAGTTTATTTCTTGCAGTGACTGAATGTAAATGCAGTATGTTTAAATATTAATAGATGAAATACTACTATCGAAAAGTTTCACACGTTGTTTAAACCTTGTTTTGCTCTTTCTTAACTTCTATTCTCCAACCTCAGTGGTCATCATTGACCTAATGTTTTTTAAAGTTGTACTATGATTATTCATTCCCATGTTTTGATATCGACAGAGCCTCAACCTATATTGATTCGACTTTGTATTAATTCCAGGCACGTCAAAGCGATCCCCTGAAGAGCTTCGAAGTGAAAAAGAAGACAGCCTCGGGCGGCGACACGTAGCCCCCTGTTAGTATTCTAACGGACGCCGACATTTTTATATTCAACATTGTTTTATACTGTTGTTAGGACTGCGATTGCACTGCCTTTGTTGGTAATTACCACAACATACCTGTATAAAATAAATTTTAGTTATGTCTATATGATTTGTTTTTATTTTCATGAAGGTAAAATAAATTTGACGAAATCAAGTCATATCTGTGGAACTGGCGGCAATTAGGATCTGACCGCGATAAATGGAAGGAAAGGCGTATACCCAGCAGTGGGAATTAAAGGGCTAAAATAAATATAAAAAAATGATTCACAAAAAACTGAAACTCTAATTATTGGGACTATGAGGAATTAAAACGACTACACTGGTTTAAAACGATTTTAGCACCTTAACTGTGGCTGACACACACGTTGTGTATCCGGGTACCTGCGGGTAAAAGTCAAACTACTGGATAGTCCGAAGTTATGGCGCTTATTAACCGTACCTACAAAAATCCACATAGAGGGGGATCCAACAAATAAATTCATTCTTTATGCAGTGCGATTGTAGTCTCACTTCTAAAATGTAACATGTGCCTTAATAAACACTATCTGATGTGACGTTTCTGTTTCTTGTACAGTTCGGGTGGGCGTTTCGCGTGCGAGTTGTAAAATGGTTAGTTGTGTGTGGTTAGTACGTTTTATGGCCTCGGGCCTTAACAAATATACACTGATTTGCACACATTTCTTTTTTTTTTAAAGTAAATAATGGTGTATTATAGGGGAAAGAAGGAACAATCCGGTAGGCAGTGACTTTGTTGTGCTGGACTCCTGGCACTGCATCACCGCCACGCATGGTGGACCTTCCATGAGTGACGGTGACCGCTTATCAATATGCGAGCCGCATGCTCGTCTGCCCAGAAGGACAATTAAAAAAACATTTCTTTCTCAGTCGCAAACTTATGCGTATGAAACTGGAATAGTTTTTATTTCCAATTCTTCACATCTGAATGGTTGTGTAACATGTTATTTTAAGAAAATAATTATTATGTCCATTGTTGTCTTTTTGGCCAGGTTACAAGCTACGAAAAGGGACTTTAATCAAAAGCAAAAGACATATTTTAGGTATTTACCTGCGTAGGTTTCAGACAATTTTGTTTGATCAACTATTGCTTTTCGGGTCTGGGCGGACCAAAATCTCTCCTTGTTTTGTGATATTCTGCTTACTGATCTATACAATAAGTGTATTGTATGTGTATGCTGCAATAAGTTTTGGCAAAATAACTGTGCATGGCTTGTACGTTGTGGAATATAAAGATTTAAGTTTGAAAGTATGCGTTTTAGTTACCAGGCGTCAACCGCATGTTGCTATTTTATGTTCTGCATTTTTGTTATCTGCTACTTCTTACAATATTTTACTTTGCTTGTGGTGCCTCAAAGAAGTGTTGACTAATATAATCATTATTATATTATTTTTGCAAATCTCTAATCTAGTAACAAAATATTAAAACTCTATTATAATTTAGTTAAGCTAGCCATACAAACTAGGGTACATGACCTAGACCTACGTGATAGGTATCTGACAGGTTTGTCTGTACAGTTGAATGTTACTGGTAAACGGGAGCGAGTATGTTGCAAAAGTGTGCAGGTTTCCACATCTGTTTAGGCTCCCAAAAAAATATGTTTTCTTATACTTTCTGCCCATGGGTATGTACCTGTGCAGTTTAAATGTACAGGCAAAACAGAGCGTGTGTTGCGGTCGTTCTTCTTCTTCCATAACCTCAGAACTGTCTATCTTTGGACTTACCTACTTCATAAAATTCTAGATATGCAAAATGAATTAGATCAGTTGACAATCCTAAATCATTAATGTTGCTTAATACCTTAGCCTAAAAGAGGCAGACATTGGGTTCCTAATGTATCGATTTGACAACTGAATGAAATAGGGAATATGCACGAGACTCCAAAATAAGTCAAATATTTTTTGTTGTAATCTTTATCGATATAGAAATATATCAATAAGATATTTTTTTAAATTCATCAACTCTAAATCGGTAAAAAAAATACTTAAAAAATGACATTTCAAAATTGCCGCGCAATTTTTTCGAAACGTTTGAAAAGGAAAGTAACGACAAAGTACACTATCTTCACAACTATCTTATGAAGTTTTAGCTTGTTGGGTGTATTGTTTTACGTTTGTTTAAGAGTTATTTTGTGTTCTCGTTGTATTATAAAAAAAATGGATTATTTTGTGACGAAATACAGTTATGTAGCAATTAATAAAAGAAGCTTAACTACGTTGCTGACATAGTAGACTCTGACGTCACAGCGAGGTCGCGCCATAATGGCGTTTAAATGCTTCGAAACTGATAGCAGTTTTTTGTGCTTTTTTGATTGATATTTATAAAACCTTATATTTTTTTCTGGTAATCTATATATATAAAAGAGGAACCTGACTGACTGACTGACTGACGTATCAACGCACAGCCGAAACTATTGGAGCTAGGAACGTGAAATTTTCCACAGGGGTTCCTATTGTGGTGTAGGTGAGCACTAAGAAGGGATTTTTGGAAATTCAACCCCTAAGGGGGTGAAAAGGGTAAAAAACTGTTGTATGGAAAATCGAAACCGTAAAAGTTACAATTGTCAAACTTGGCACTTTGGTTAGTCATTTA
The DNA here is from genome assembly GCA_030180105.1 of Hyles lineata. Lineage (NCBI taxonomy): Eukaryota > Metazoa > Arthropoda > Insecta > Lepidoptera > Sphingidae > Hyles > Hyles lineata. The sequence goes on from JARJEE010000030.1 coordinate 1,372,014, forward strand.
AAAAGGACACTAACTGCATACTTTGTTTGTCTAAAATTAGCCATAAAAGGGTTAAAATAAGGGTTGAAGTGTTGCGAGTCTAGAGTGATTAAATGACTGTCTAATCAACGCACAGCCGAAACTACTGGAGCTAGAAACGTGAAATTTTCCACAGAGATTTTTATTGTGACGTAGGTGAGCACTAAGAAGGGATTTTCAGAAATTCAACCCCTAAGAGGGTGAAAAGAGTAAAAAACGTTTGTATGGAAAATCAAAACCTTTAAAGCCACAGTTGTCAAACTTTGCACTTTCGTTAATCAATCAAAAACCAAAATAACTGCATACTTTATTTTTTTTAAATTAACCCTAAAGTGGTTAAAATAATGGGTTGAAATTTTGTAGAACCGAACTGTCTAATCAACGCACAGCCGAAACTGCTGAAGCTAGAAACGTGAAATTTTACACAGAGGTTTCTATTATGACGTAGGTGAGCACTATGAAGGGATTTTTGGAAATTCAACCCCAAAGAGGGTGAAAAGGGTAAAATACCCGTTGTATGGAAAATCGAAACCGTTAAAGTTACAATTGTCAAACTTGGCACTTTAGTTAGACAATCAAAGACAAAAATAACTGCACACTTTATTTTTCTAAAGATCAACCTAAAGGGGTTAAAATAAGGGTTGAAATATTGTAGGACCGAATTGTCTAATCAACGGACAGTCGAAACTACTGAAGCTAGGAACTTGAAATTTTACACAAGGCTTCCTATCATAATGTAGAGCAGCACTAAAGAAGGTTTTAACGAAATTCAACTCCTAAAGGGGTGAAAAGGGTGAAATTGTGTTGTATGGAAAAACGAAACCGTGAAATTTGCTGATTTCAAACTTGGCACTTTATGTAGTCAATTAAACAAAAATAACTTCATCCTTTTTTTCGTAAATTAGCCCCAAAGGGCTTAAAATAAGGGCTGTAATTTTGTATGCAAAATAGAAACCACTGTTACTGGTATGAAAATTTGTATTTTAGCCACCTATTACAAACACAAGAAATTGGCGTGCATTAATTTTGGAAAAATGGCACGAAGGGGATGAAATTTTGTAAAAAGTATTTAGGGTACCGTGGATACAAAAAAAATCCCTTAAAAATTGAGCTTGATGGTATGTTCAAGAACTGGACAGGGAAAGCAATATTTAATTTTTTTATAATTTTGTAAGTTGTTCATGAGTGTAAGAGTTTCACATTTACGGAAGGGTTCAGGGAAAAGGAGGAAAAGGACGAAAGGTTGTGTTGGAATAACGGGCATAAGCAACTTTCATTTTAAACATACTTATATGGGTTTCGCGCAAATTGTGCGTAGTTCTGGGATTATATTATAAATTTCAGAGGGATTTTTTTATGTTTAATAGTATCTACTTATTATAGATAAATAATGACCAATTGTTAGGTTTTGGATTTTTAAGTTTTAAGTGGAGATAAAGCGGGAAATTGTTGTTGATAAAGTGAGTAATAGACCACATAATTTGCCCAACAGGATACTCATAAATAAATAGTGACATAATTCGGAGTTTTAGAATTCTCTCAGTTTCAGGGGAGAAATGAGGACGTAATATCTTATTTAGTGAAGTATCGATTTTCAAGTATATAAAATAGAATGTAAATAAAGTTGATAATGCAGACGAAGTTGCGGGCAAAAGCTAGTGTAAATACATACAGAATCGATTAAAAATATAAAAAAATGGCATGCATATTCCCTATTGCATAAATAGGTATTTTGTGGAGAATTTCTAGAATCAACTGGATTTATGACGATTTTGCTACGTGATTAACCAGGGGATGGGATATTAGGTTAGGATTAAGGTTGTGGACTGCGCAGTACGCAAGTCCCACTACCAAAAATTATACGTACGACGTACCCCTTACGGGATAGTCACAGACTGGCTACACCCAACCGTGGTGCAATGGCCGGAGCCAGCCCGGGGCAACCGCCTTCGTGATCACGGTACACCCTACGCAAGGTTAGTATGTCATATTCGAATGTGCCGCGCCTTTTATACCCCCGCCGGAGAATCTTGACACCGCGATCTAATTATTTGTTAGTGACATCTGTTGGCATGATTGATGAATTGTTCATTGATTGTCGTGTGTTGATTCGTGATTCAAAAAAGGAATGTCATATTTGAAATTTGTTTTTAATTTTTCCAGCCTAAATGTGTAGGGTATTGGGAAAATATCAACAAAGGTTTCATCTTTTTAAAATTTATTTTAAAAATGTATTGTTAAAAAAAACGCATTTATTATAAAGAATATTATTTTCGCAATAAATCGTAACGGGCGCCGTTGATTCATATATTTAACTAGACATGTAATATCAAGTGATATGAGGAGACCACTAACCTGGATATCCACTGCGAATGCTGGATGATACACCGACATACTTAATCACTAATCACGATTTCACACTAAAACCAAACCTTGGAGTACAATTCTCTAAATTCAACATGTCACACCCCGAGATGTGTCTTACAAGTACAGCCATCTTACAGCTAACTGAGTGACGAGCGAAGCGACGCGGCCCGAGTCAAAAGTTTTGTAGCCTACCTACATTTAAAATGATAAAAATTGCCCGAACAGGCACTATTCAAGTTTCTCGAGCAAATGCGCCGTGGTCTGTTGGTAAGAGAGGATTGACGAGATGACTGTGGTGGTAGGTTCGAATCCCAGGGCCTACTTCCCACTTTTCTTACTTAAAAGTGTATTCAAAGTCAACTACGATGAAGAAAACCATTGCGAGGAAAGCTGCCCACCATAGCGATTCATAAGCATTTGGCCTGACACCCTCTCACAATCGTAATCTCGATTGTAGAACTGATTAATTTGACAGTGTTTGGAAACGGTATAGTGGCGGGATTACAGTTTACACTGGATTTTAATATTATTATTATATCAACTTTTATAAATTGGCACCTCTGCCTACCCCTTCTGGGAAAAAAGGCGTGAGTTTATGTATGTATGTAACTTTTATAAACTCTGAAAATAAAACTACCTTAATAAAATACAAAGACTGATATCAAATATATTCAACCCTTCACAACACACTACAAAACTATACAGATTTAGAGTATCGTTTTTTCTTGACGGGTATTTTGACTATGAGCTTGGAGTCGCTGTAGGCGCGTCTCTCGGCGAGGGCCCGGTGCGGCGGAGACAGCTGTGACGTGGACTGGAGGGACAGAGGACGGCTCAGGTAGTACCCATAGGCGCCCATCTCGCGCCGCTGCCAGGGACTCGTTGTTATCCTGGGAACAAAGGTTTTTAATATTGTTTGTGTGTTTTATTTTATTGCTATGAATGGCGAGACGTAAAAGTGAACAGCACCTTGAATTACAAAGCAATGCTTGGCATTCCACTGCGCTCGCCATCCTGAGACATAAGATGTTAAATCCCAATATGTCCAGTAGTTACTCTGGCTACAATATATTTTAAACCGAAACACAATAATGCATTTACACTGCTGTTTGACGGGAGAAATAGATATTGCGGTGGTACCTATCTAGGCAGCCTCTCACATATGAGAGACCTACCACCAGTAAGTGTTTCTGCAATAATTATCACTTTCTATCATGGGAAAGGCCAGCGTTGAATGTTGCCAAGGATCTTCATAAATGGAGATTTCGTGTAACATTTACTAGATAGTCCGTCTACCTTTATTGTGAAATATTTAAAAACTAGTGGCCCCGCCCGGCTTCGCCCGGGTGCTGATATACTAATAATATAGTCAACTTTACTTTGAGTTTGAATCCAACGGGAACACTATATTTTATCAGGATAACTGGACATCATTATAATTTATCGTTGCTGCAGCAAATTAATTGCTACTCTATAGTGGTGATAGTAGTGATAGTATTGATCCATACCACCAAACTTAGGAAAATGGTTAACAGCTAGCTGGTAGGATTCATTACTCTAGTGCTTTGGGTGTTTATCGGTCTCTATAAAACCTTTCACAAAATAATACGCTTCTTAAAATTGAAACAACAAACCATATCATAAGCGGAGGGCTTTCCGACCGCGGTCTGTTGTAGATGTACGCGAACAAGGGCGCCACGCCGCACATCCAGATCATCCACTGCTTCATCAGGTCACAGCCTTCCACCTCCTCCGGCATCAGTTGCTTATTATCCTGACATATGTAGAATTATTTTACTACCAAAAATATAAAGTATTAGTTGAAATGTGGATTGATAAATGAATAAACCCAACAGTCACGTACATAGTACCCCAGACTAAGATCGAGTCGTGCGTCGTGGGTATCAGAACTAAGGGAGACTTTTCGCCCACATAAACGCAGACCAAAAACCCTGGATCGAAACCCCCAATTCACAGCCGGTGGGGCGTCTAATCAATTGCGTCACAGAGTTCGTCCACTTAATTATCAAGAAGTAATTTATTTTTAACACTTCATTAAGGTGGAAAGATGATCAATTTCATAACAACTGGCGGATGAAAGCCATGGATAGAGAAGGGTGGAAGAAGGAAAGGGAGGCTTTTGCCCTGCAGTGGGACAATATAGGCTAGATAAAAACACTTTATTGTACATCAAATACATGAAAAGTAGACAAAATAACAGGAAGAAAAATGTAGAAATCACGGTCTTAATGCTCAAAGCAATTTCTAGCCAGATAGAAAAGGAATAGAAAGTTAAGTTGGCGCTTACCTCGCGATAACAATATTCGACGACAGTTTTGACAATTCGCACCAGCACAGTCCAGAAGTGTAGGCTGTATATCACAACCCATATGAACAACAGATTCTGAAAAAATAATAAAATACTTTTGTACTCATTTTATATACATGTAAAATTTTATCGGATTGCTTTTTATATTATCCGATAGATTATGATCGACTGCCTCGGTGGCGTAGTTGTACTACGGTACGGTAACAAAGCTGAGGTTTCGGGTTCGAGTCACGGGTCGGGCAAAGTGATATTGTATTAATTATCAGCCCGGAGTCAGGAATTTGTTGCCGATATGGCGATAGGCTCGCCTCCCATCACATCGTGGGACTGAACATACAAGGCGAAATTTGGGTATCCTGGCACCTCTGCCTACTCTTTCTGGCAAAAAAGCCGTGAGTTTATTTACGTACGTATGTATAATGATGAAACGAATGTGTAAATACTAACTTGCAGCACTACCTCCCACATGGGCACTCGTCGGAACATGAACCTGCGGAACAGTGTGTTGAGCAGCCGCTGCGTCAGCGCCGCCGTGCCCGCCGCCCACAGCAACGTGGGTGCCGTCGACAACAAACTGTCGCCGCATTTCGCCCACTCTATTAACTGGAAATATCATTATACATGATGATGAGATGAGCGAAACTTCATAGAACCGGCCGTAGTGTGAATAGGCATCTTAGCAGGCAGGCATAATTGTATCGATTAGCATGGGACTGCTGTCAGATGCCAATCGACGCTCTACCTGGACGGCATTTGCGGTTACCATCAGGTGGAGTGTGGTCAGTTTGCCGGGCCAGAATTAAAAAAAAAAACGATGTTCGTAGACTTACAGATTTGGTTTACGCATTATTTTATAAGAATAATACAAGTAAATAGAAATTAGAAAACAAACTCTGTGCGCTATATTGGAGTAAAGTGATAATTAATCGGTATTTATTACGCATAAAACTTAGTAGTTTTTTACCCCTTCATATTGATGTAAGGGGAAAAATATATCGGTCAAATTATTTTCCCCTGGATTTCGTTGAAGATGGATTAGGAAGATACGTTACTAACCTATAGTAATTCGTCAAAACTCAGTGTTTAATACCGTATCAGACCATGCCATTGTTATTCCGGGCTGATTGCAAAGGTGAAAATGGTAGCGATAGACAATATTATATACAAAACTCGATATAAATAGTAAGTATAAATAAATAAAAACAACACCCAACAGTCACATACATAGTCCTGACCCCACACTAAGATCGAGTCTTGTGTCGTGGGTATCAGGAACTACGAGAGACTTTTTGGTCTCACAAACACCCAGACCCGAAAGAAATATGTAATATGTATAAGTAAGAAGTATATGTAAGAGAAATATGTATAAGTATGTTCTTGTCCAGGTAAAATGAATCTAAACAGACCGGTATTAAAATGTTTCTATAAAGCAGTGTTCCACGACCTCAATATCCAACAGCTTTGCTACCTTTCCTAGGTCATTATTGCTTTAGCACCTTCAATGCAGTAACCGGGTCATAGCGAAGGGTGCGATATGGTATAGAGGGGAGTATAAATGTAATTACTGGGTATGTTTTTATTAAAATATTAAGAGAAATAAAATAAGTAATTAAATAAGTTTCTAAAGATCGTGTGGGTTAAATAATTTTATATCAAATATGTTTAATAAATTATTGGCCCAAATTGGATACGGAGTAGGAATTTTGGAAGATTTAATCATAAGCTTAAGACAGACTCCTAACAGCCTTGATTTAAACTAAAACTGGTGCAAAGAATTCAAGCTGGAGCAACAAACGTATAAAGCGGTAGATAATAGATATTAACATTGTGTTAAGTTCAATATTCATTGTGGAGATCCTTGGGGGAGGCCTATGTTCAGCAGTGGACTTCCTGTGGCTGATATGATGATGATGAAGTTCAATATTTGATACAAAAGTGTTACTTAATATGTAATGTTAAGCTAAATATTTTGTCCTCAATGCCCTATTGAAGTTCTTTGCTATAAATATAATTTTACCTGCTCTCCCTCAGATTTGAAATAGCTCCATAAAGAGCCGTGCCACATCACAATATGCAATCCACAAAAATATTACAACAAATTTACATATCTGCAAGAAATATTATTTAATATTATTTAATATTATTAAATATTATTTAATCAAAACTTTAATCATGTCACCATGATTGCCTTCACACAATGTCAGTTTGTTATTTTGAAAGACAGCTGTGTATACATCATTTTAAATGGAAACCAACCTTTTTTTGTAACGATAAGGTTATTATGATGATTTTTGTAGTAAAAAGCCTATTGTATCGAAAATGGTGTTCTGTGTGTGTTCTGTAGTTCAAAATCTCTGTATCTGCATCAGTTGCATGCCTGCCCGCAGTTTGACGGACTTTACATACCGTAGATTTTACTATGGTTACTGGGAAACGAGAGGCCGCGGGTTCGATCCCCGCACCGAGAGAAATGTTTGTGTGGCCCACAAATATTTCTTCCGGGTCTGGGTGTTTGTGAGACCTCTTGTCTCTCGTAGTTCCTGATACCCACGACACAAGACTCGATCTTAGTGTGGGGTCAGGACTATGTATGTGACTGTTGGGTGTTATTTATTTATTTATGGTATGCAGGTCTCTTCACGATTTTTTCCATTATCTACCGTTATAATGCTTGTTGGTCGTAGATGTTTGATGAATGTTTGATGACTCCGAAAAGTTTGCTGGGATTTGAACCCGCAATCACCGTGTACATGTTAGCAGCTGCGTCCGGACACAAACAGGCCACCATATTTAAATAGTTTCTTACACTTTTGAAATACAAAGACCAAAATAAACAATGTAAACAACTTTATTCACAATGCAGTAATGTGTGTAAAAGGCAATACAGCAACGATTTAACGGGAGTGGGTATCTCTCGGGACTTGTTCAGGAGTTGCAGCGCCAGCATTAGGGATGCCGGCGTTCTCCGGACCGCAACAGGCACATCGCGTGGCCTGGAAATATTAACAGTTTCTTTCAGTCAAGGGTAAAGTTATACGGCCATATTAATAAACAGTGTGTAAATCAATTTTAAATATCGAATGTTTTGTCTTCTTCGCTAAAACTAAATTCAAAAGTCGTTCGAAAGGGACAAAACATTTTCTTAAAATAGGTTTAAAAACTGTCTTTGAATGAGGTCGTTAACATTTATACAAGAACAAATGCCAGTTATATTGTATGTAGTCTGATGGTAAATTTTATCTAATCATATATATGTATACATACATAAACTCCCGCCTTTTTCCCAGAAAAGGTTGACATAGGTGCTGCCAGATCACCCACGTTTCCCCTTCTACGTTCCGTCCCTTGACTTGTTGGGAGCCTATCACTATATCGGGCACAAATTCCTGTCTCCGGGCTGATAATAAATAGAAAAATCTAACATAAATTTTCCCAACCTGGTATTACAACCCGAGAACCCGGCTTAATACAACGGATTAGTCTGTTGACAACTGAAACTCTTTCTACACATTTACCATCAGATGTACTGCACTTTGACATTAAAATTTATAGTTATTTACTCCTGTGGAAATTCTTGTATGAGCCCTGTGTTCAGCAACGAACTTCCTTGAGCTAAACTAGAAGAAGAAGGTGAAATAGACCTTGATGTACGTCCTGAGCTTTTCGACGGCATCGGCAGTGGTCTCGCTAGACTGGCTGACGAGGCGGATGCACAGCTCCTTGCCCGCGTCGGCCTCGTGGGCGCAGCGCCACGCGCGGCTGCCGGCGGCGCTGATCTCCACCGACGACCTCTTGCGGCTCGAGCTCTCACTCTAGTAACCAGTATCAGGTCTAAAGATTAGGCAGTACGTGTAAGTTATTTTCCTTTTAAGTGGGTCAGGACCAAAATTGTTGGTTAGGACCTCAGTGGGTTTAGACAAAAGTTATATGTAGGCAAAATACATTTTGCGACACCCTTGGGAAGCGTAAGGGGACGTTGTTTTTTTAAACGTGAGGCTATGTGTAATTTTCCATGATTACCTTTATGTAGTGCTGCCTTCTACTATTTCATTGATTTTGTTACAGGTTAGAGACAAGTTAGACAATACCGGAGAATCGCCGACCTATTGGCATCATTATCATTGCGTATATTTTTTTATCTTCATTGAAAAAGTATTGAGTTCTTTTAAATAAAAAATTAACGTGACTTGTGTCTTAATCGACGCTCATATTATCAATTAACTTGAAAATAAATTTGGTGCTTGTAGAAATTAATTTGGCTTCCTCAAAAATCCCAATCATCATTCATCAACCAATAAGAAGTGTGTTTACGTATGCGCATCACATGTCTGCTGGGGGCCGCTGGTCCCGTAACCCCGCAGCCGCTGGTGCACGGACCCGACGAAGCTGTTCACTTGCAGCATGGCGCGATGCACGCTGCGCTTGGCTCGCTCGTGCAGCTGCGTTTGCCTGCCCCCACCCGCAACCACAAATATTACATAGTCGCTCTGTTCTTATAGCTATCAAACATGTAGCAAATGTCACTACGAAGCTAAGTATTGGTCTCATAATAGAAGGTAATAAATTACGTTGTAAGATTCATTATTATGAGTAGAGAGATTAAAGTCAAACATAGGCCTCCATGAAAAAATTCTAGAGCCACTAGTTGAAAGGTTACGACCAATGACTGACATTAGTAATGGAGGCCCTCCATTACTATCCATTGGAGGGTTGTAACCTTGGCTGACCACGGCTTTAAAATTGTGAAAAGTCCTCCTGCTACAATTTTTTTAATACCATAACACAAAAAAACATCAGCACGATCGTATCAAAATTGGTAAACTAGCACTGGATTCAAATTATAATCCAACAATTAGAGTACACCTACCACTGCTCCAGGTAGGGCATGTTGAATCTCGTGCAGTAATGTTTCCTGACGTAATCAGCGTAGCACAGCGATAGGAACCAGCAGACCGTAATGTGTATCTGCGGCTGCTGTTGACGCAGGAACCTGGTCAGCGGCCCGAGCGGCATCATGTCCGTCGTCTGCGTGCCCAGGAGACCAGCTGTTGTCATCTCCAGGAGCATGTTGGGGCTCTGGAATGTTCATTTAAACGTTGTATGTCTATTTGTTTCTACCGGCGTAAAAAGTGACTTCATAGCACTTGTTGGTAAGTGCAGCGCTATCTAAGCAGTTTTAGCAAGAGATATTTCACCGGTCAATACAATCAAGCGGAGTTGATCCAAATCAAATATGCGAGTACAAAAGCTGAGCTAAAAATGTGATACGCTGGCGTGTATCACTTGGAACGGATTATTCATAGTCTTCCACAGCCCTCTGCGGTAACGATAATCCCGTCAACAGTATCTGAATTTCTGGTATTTTTTTTCCAAAAATGAAACGCAGCAGAAAAGGTGTTACTTTACGTCGGTTTCGTTAAGATAGTTACTGCTGGTAGGTCTCAAATATGTGAGAGGCCGCCTGGGTGGTGAGCACAATGGAATGTCAAGCATTGCTTTGTAAATCAAGGTGTTGTTTGGTTCTGCTATTGTTCATGAGCGGTCGTATCGTTTACGATCATGCGAACGGCATGCTCGTCTCACCATTCAGTAGAATAAAAATACAGTAACCATTTCGATCGATCTAATTCGCACTATACAGTTTTAACGAAGACACTATTACTTATAAGTGTATTTAGTGAAGTTATAGTACTAACATCTCTAATGAGCGTGTCGAGGTAGTACTGGAAGAAGCGCATGGTGCAAACCCACAGGTGCACCATCAGAGCCAGCATACCCACCACCATCGTCGTCTGCAAATAAAAGATAAATATACTAAAGAGTAAGTATGTCAAAATATTTTTTGTTCCATGATTAGGATTCAATGACATTCTATACATATTCTGCAGTGCGTGGTGGCGTGTTGGTAAACGGATTAGACGGCTGCCTACATGTTCACGGTTGGCGCGGGTTCAAAGTTTTGGGGACACTGCTGGATTTTTCGGAGTCATGTGTGTATTGAAAGTCAATCACTACGCACTATAATGGTGAAGGAAAACATCGTGAGGAAACCTGCATGCCATAGCGATTTCTATGGTATGAAAAGTCCGCCAACCATACAGCCAGCGTGGTGGACTATATGGCCTAACCACTCTCATACAAGCCTTTTTAATAATCTATGAGTCTCTGTGTTTGTAATAAATAAATTATTATTATTATAAAAATAGATTACAATGAGCGTCTTCTCCATGACGGACACGTGGGCTTGATCCCCTGGCATGAAGATGGTGGCCTCCAGTTCGTTGTAGAGGAAGAGCGCCGCCGCGCTGGCGAACACCGCGGTCGGCCCCACGCCCCACACCTCGCCGTTGCAGCTCACCCATTTAGCTATCGACTCCAGGTGCGAGTCGCAGAGGTCCTGGTGTGGTGATAAGGCTATTTATCAGCTCTTTACGATGATAAATTTAAGCAAATAAACTAGGGATTAGCTTACGTCTTTGTATTCAAGCGTAATAAAACGATAATATTGCGGGACAGTGTATATTTATCGACAATTGGTAAGTATCAGATTATCGTAAGTTATTTTACTTTAATCATTTATTTATTTCGTTATTTCCAAATTGTGTATCAGTGACCAACCATTCCTAATGCTTTTGTAAAGCTTGTATTGGTTTTCAGGAAAACAGAGGTATCGTTTGCTACAAGCAGAAACCTTCGCGGTATAGTTAAGATTACAATTAATGATAGTTACTTATTTGGATTAACTGAACCTCCGTGGCTCAGTTGGTTAGACGCCGGCAGATAAACGTGAGGCTACGGGTTTGATCCCCGCACCAAGACAAATATTGTGTGGTTCCCAGATATTTATTCGGGTCTGGGTGTATGAGTGAGATGGAAAAGTCTCTCGTAGTTTCTGATACCCACGACAAAAGACTCGATCTTAGTGTGAGGTCAGGACTATGCATGCTACTGTTGGGTGTATTTATTTATTTAATTAAATAATAAACGCGTGCTCCGACTGCACACGGTTACATAGAAAGCTTTAAACCATTCTAAAATTATTTCTCGCGAGATCTTGCGGTGCTCTATCGTGTAGTCGTAACATAAACAAATAAACTGATAATTACTTACACAATGCGTATTAAAGCTCACAGTTTTGCCCGCCATAAACAAGTGGGTGATGTACGATGCTCTTGTGCCCCAACCTTGTCATGTTTACCATTCAATACCTATTAATCCATTAGGTATTGATGTCCACTTTAAATTTTAACATCCGTGTATGAGCATTCGCTTCGTGTCATCATGATAGTTGTCAATCTAGCTGGCTTTCGGACAATTTTTATTTTTAGTCTATAGTTTTATTTGCAGTTTAAGTTTTTATTTAAAATAAGTGCACTAAGCTTAATAATTATATTTTGATTAACTTGTATGGAACAAAAGATGTTAGATATTTCCATAGATATTTCAATAGAAAAAAAAAACCATTGTTTTGCAACATTTCTGCATCACGCAAATGGAGTGTTATGGAATGCTTTTGGCTTAATGTCCGCTTTTACGAGTATAATGTTTGGCATAAAATAATTTGATTTTATAAATAGGTAAAGTAAGAAGGAAATAATAAAAATTAAGTTTCATTCGTTCACCTACTTCAGCTTATCGTTACATCACCTGAAGGTACACTGAAAGATAATGCCACTAGTATTAAGTTCACCTTTTATATTTTCTGTATATGAAGTTTAATAAAAAATACCTTAAGTGTCGAAAGCCTTTTGAAGCGCTATCTTTGACGATACTTAGGATATTGCGAAAAGGTGTCGAATAAAATGCAATTTACAGATAAGTAAACGGTCAGATAGACCTGCAATGGCTGTTACAGGCCATATCTAACCATTCACGTTTATTTAAATCTTAAAACACGACACACGATACATGATCTACCACATTCAACACTTCTAGTACAATAACATTTATTTATAACCATTAAACAATGCTCACGATAAAAGCACATAAAAATAACAATATGTTTTAAAAATATAGCTATGTGGGTATATGAACTCGGTTTTAATATATTTTTTATAAAAACACCTACCATTTAAACATTACGTACATCGAAAATTGTGAATATATTTATAGATAGTGCAAAGATCCTATTTTACATAAAAGATTAATAAATACTTAACTTAAGGTATCATAATTTACAAACAAATTATTTATACATAGTATGTATTTTCTCGGTGTGGAAAATTAGGATGGAAAAGAGAAAACTTGGCCCTATTCTTTGTATACCTGTATAGAAACAGATCATATGTATGTAATATAATCATATTTACAAACTTTTTTAACAATATTGATCACATAAGCTAAAATACCTTAGTTTTCAAATAAATTTAAAACAAAAACTATTAAACAATTCAGTCGTAAAAATAATGTCATTTGCACTATCCCTTAATAAATATAGATTATTAATGCATTTCTACAATGATTAAATACATTTCCTCTAAATTTTTATATATTCCAATAAATGTAACAAGAGATAGATAAATGTAAACATACCACTGTTTATTTATTCTAAATATATAATATCATGTACTAAATTTTAAAACTCTAATAGGATAATTTCATTCGATATATTTATTAACATTCTAAATATAGAGGTATTATATACAACGATTAATATGATCTACTTGAAATTTGACTAACATTTTGGCAAACTCAATATTTTATTCTACATGCAAGCATATATATTTTATTATATGAGTATATAGTTATATATTTAATAAACATATTGGAATCTCTTGATTTCAATCGTACAATATACATATCAAAGATATACGTTGATATAAGCACACTACCCGGCTATATTAGAAAACCTAACATTGTGTTCCCATTAACATCTTTTTCAATTCTTAACATATTTAAATGCAAAATTTCTATACTCATTGCCCAAGAGTACAGGAATTTGTGCATTTCTTATACCTAAAGTACATTTTATACAAAAGGGTTTGCTTAAATACGAGTTTAACTTCTACAAGCACATTTACAAGTACGTCTAAATATGTGTGTATGTCCTCACAATTATAGTCTGCCCAGCAATATTTTTATTATATACATAATATTATCTATATATTTTCGTTGTTCCTTAACTAGTAAACATCTTAGCATAAAGAATATACTGAAGCAAATTCTTTAAATATATTTTTATATTTATTTTTAAAAGTTGGTATATTATATTAAGATATATAGATTTGTCGATATATAATACTAAGTAAAGCATAAAAACCATCGAAATATATTTAGAGACAATATTACACTACAGTTGCTTTCTATACGGTTAAACATACTACTAAGCGATAATAGATGTAATTTAACCATACTATGGGATAATCAGGTAGTTTTGGAGTATCAGGTATGGGGGGTCAGACGAGCCACTCGATGGCGGGGGGTTTGGAGTCCCACGGCGCGGCGCAGTGGGAGGTCGGTCACAGGTTGCAAATATTGGGATCTGATGGTGGTATCGAAGTCACTTCAGGACGTTGTATTGTTTTGATGCGCTGTAAAAGTTCATTTATAAGTGAGATATAATAAATGATATGAAACTCTACTCTCTTAATCTCATTATCATGATATTCAGCCAATTAAGTTTAGGCTCTAACGTCGCCCATAGTTTAGATTTCAACGGCGTCCTCTACCTACAACCAATAAAATCGTACTACTATATTTTCGGCATTTGTTTGTTACTCCCATACTAGGCGACCACCCGTAATTGTGGTATACTCTAAAGAAGGCTCTACTTTTAATTTAAGGAAATACATCACTGAACATAGTTTTGTCTAATTTCCCCTTACGGAATTGTTCATTAATTTTGTTATATTTTAGTTGATAATCAAAATTACCATTTAATATGAATGGTCTATTTCTATCCAAATATCATGCAGGGCAAAATCCCTTCTTGTTGAAATCCCTTGGTGTCAACTAATAGTTGAGTCACTTTAGCGTAGATCAACAGCAACATATTGTTCAAAGTTGCACGCCAAAATATGTATTTTTATTGCAATGAATGGCGAGACGAGCATGCTGTTCGCCTGATGATAAGCGATACAATCGCTCATGAACAAACAACAATTTGAATTACAATGCAATGTTTGCCCAGGCGGCCTCTCACATATGAGAGACCTACCAGTAAATTTCATTAATATAACCTCAAAATAATGACTCACTTCAACACAACCACCGGGAGTGATGAGCAGCTTGTAGATGATGTAGAGCGGGATGCAGGAGACGGTGGTGCCAGTCATCACCCAGCCCACGGTGATGGACCACGAGGGGTACGTGTACTCCCCGCCCAGCATCTCTTCATGCGCCAGGACGGAGAACACGAACAGCACCAGAAGGAATACCGGGCTGTACAAATATTTATTTTATTCTTTACTGCCCACAAATATTTTACAAATAAGATTAAAGAGTACAGTTTTTGGTCTTCTCGCCCAAGGCAATTTCTTACAGACAACTTTTGGATGGATATAAGAAAAGGATAGGAAGAGAGGGCAGTATTTAATGTATTATTATCATGTTAATCTATAGTTCAGTCTTATCCATGACAGCCTCCATGGTGCAGTTGGTTAGACGCTGGCTATGAAACGTGATGTCTTAGATTTGATTCCAGACAAATATTTGTGTGATCCATTGGTATTAGTTTCGGGATGGGTGTTTGTAAGATCGAAAAGTCTCTTGAAGTTCCCGATACCGACGATACAAGACTCGATATTAGTGTGGGGTCAGGACTATGTATGTGACTGTTAGGTGTATTTATTTATTTAGCTCGTCGTTGCGTTGCATTGTTCATTGAGAAATATATAAAAATCCTCAAGTGCAATGAAGTTATAAAAAAGGGCTATCAAAAATATGAAAAAATAAATTATTGGTAATGGTACGAAAATATAAGGCTCAAAATTTTATGAGAGACTATCTGACTCCTTACTTTATGGGTAGTATGAAATCACAATTTTAGTAAACCCTGCGAATAAACTACTCGATAATTGCATCAAGTTTAAATCCATATAGATTACGGCTCACGAACATTATGTCCAAAACAAAAGCTATTTTATTGCCAACCCGCATTAGGCCAGCGTGGTGGACTATATGGCCTAACCACTCTCAATCGTACTCTCGATTGTAGAGGAGGCCCGTGTCCTGCAGTGGGTCGTATATGGGCTGAAACAGAACAGACAAAAGCTATTTTGCTAAAATTGACCCTTCACCTGATATAAGACCAGCAAGTCCTCCAGAACCAGCCCGGCGTGTGTCCCAGCATGGTCCTGACATCTTCGGAGAAGCGGTCCACGCCGTACACCCAACACACGCCCGCCGCCTCCGCAAACACCACGAACAGAATCGCCAGACCGGGCCCGTACACGTTGAGCAGGTCTACCAAGTATACACCGCCCTGAAGGAAAGATATTAGTGTAATTACTCAGCTTACATTTTGCCCTACTGTCCCAGTGATGAAGAGTAATTTAACGTAACGTAGTTAGTTGTTCAATGATCTCATTTCTTTCCACAAATAGGTACTGCATTCCGAAGCGATTATGATACTAACTGATGATCCATAAAACACAAATAAACAAGGTTTAGATTTCGACAGAAAATTGTGTTAATTTATGTAAATAAAAAATATTTCTACATTTTTTTGATGCTATAAAACAAAATACGAAGAAATTTATTCATTAAACAGCCAGGTTTGGGATGGATTTTTCTAATCGCTTAGGTAGTGTATTTAAAAAAATATAGTAATAACTTTACAGACCTATTTTCTTATTTACATGTTACGCTGGTAAGATTCGTTTAGCAAAATAAACAATTGTAAATGAATTCCTCCTAATCCATCTAAAAATCAAATCTCGCCACCTCTCGGCGCTGGTAGGGTCATCGCGTCGAGTGGTATAAATAATGCAGTGAATAAATTGACCACCCTCGTAGATAACGGACATCGGTAATTTATCGAGAAACACCCTTTGTGTACACGCTGCTCTTAACGCTTTGGTTTCTGCTGCTTTGCTCGTGTCATTTAGTTTTGTTTTTGTAAGGTACAGAGTATAGTATTATAGACAGCCTCCGTGGCGCAGTCGGTTAGACGCCGCCTTTGATACGCGAGGCCGCGGGTTCGACCCTTGCACCGAGAGAAATGTTTGTAAGGCCCACAAACATTTCTTCCGGGTCTGCGTGTTTGTTAGACCGAAGTCTTCCGTAGTTCGTGATAACTACGACACAAAATTAAATTTTAGTGTGGGGTCAGGATTATGCAGGTGACAGTTGGGTGTTATTTATTTATTATAGCCTACAAACACGATCTAAGACACGATTTCAGCGCAGAAAAATGATAATTAAGCAGTGACTATGTCGTTGAATTTGCAAGCTAAATAAATGCTAAAAAGTAATGAATTTTAAAAAGTTAAATTACGTATTTGATCACATGGATTAAAGCGTAAATGCATTGCTGTTATAAAGGTATGCGAGACCGGTTCAAGAAACCGTAATCTTGAAATAGGATCGTACTGCACTTAAACGCATCACTCAATTTAAAAAGAGTAAGAGCTCAAAAGAGAGAGAACTAATTCACTGAAAATGCACCGATATAGAGAGCAGAAAGCATTCTAAATAATTTGGATAACATGGTAAATATATTCTTAGGTTTCAGTAACAGATATGTAGCCTGGGGTTAACTGTCGTGTATAATGACGTCGTAATATTTTATCACGCCTCACGAACACTTTTGCCTAGTTGTAACTTTTAGTGTTGATTCAGCAAAAATGTCTATGTTTTTCGTGCTGTAAGATAAATTCTATTTTCTCAAGATTTTAACATAGTTTTTCATGGGTGATATTTTTTATTTTTATTAATATATTATTTATTTATAGATATTTTTTATTTTTATAGGTTCTCGAGTGGAGGCCACGTACAGGCAAGCGAAGTGTCGGACGCCCGCCTACAAGGTGGACGGACGATCTGACTAAGGTCGCAGGAAGTCGCTGGATGCAGGCCGCTTCCAACAGGTCATTGTGGAGATCATTGGGGGAGGCCTATGTTCAGCAGTGGACTTCCTGTGGCTGATATGATGATGATGATTAATATAAATTCAATTTGCTCGATGTGGAGATTCTTGCCGGAAGCCAGTGTTGAGCAGTTGACTTCCTGTTGCTTAAGAGGGAGAGAGAGATATGTGACTTCACATAAATAGCAGTGATGACTGGTGGTAGGTTTCACATATGGGAGAGGCAGTTCCGGTTTGTACCACCGCAATGTCTCTCTCGTCTCTTTCTCCCGTTCAACAGCAGTGTAAATGCACTGTTGTGTTTCGGTTTGAAAGACATTGTAGCCAGACTTAACATCTTATGTCTCATATATCTGTAATTCATAACGTTGTTTGGTTTCGCTCCTGTCCATGAGCGAACGTATCTCCCAGTATGGGGCGAATGGGTAATGGCACACTCGTTTCGCCATTCATATCTATAAAAAATAATTTTACAGTACGATATATTAAAAGCCTTTCGTCTCAAAACATCCAGTACTTACGTAAGTAGTGGTAGGCAGAGCGCAGATATAGATGAAGAGTAGCAGCACTGCGACGAACACTTCGCGATGCCTGCCCAAGACTCGCGGGTACTCGTCGCATAGAGCTGTGGTTACTGCCTCTAGACCTAAGCAGTTCAAATTAAATTTATGAGAATTCTAGCTTTAAATTATCAACTTGTAATATGTTTTTTAATATAAAATGGTTAAGTTTTTTGCTGCCCTCAAACGTTTCGAATAAGAATATCTCAATGGAAAAATATAAGCAGATAAGAGTATCATGTTACTCAGAGGAGATACATGATTGTATAAGCGGTAACAAAAAATTGTACTTTAAATTGCATAATAGTGATATTGTAAAAATTTAAGCAAAAGTTATAAAGATTATTCTTTAAAGCAGTACCTGTGGAACACCTCTAAAACTTTCATAGTAGAGTATACCAATCAATCGAAAGACACGAAACAGAAGCCAGAGTAATTTAGTAATCTGGTAGAAGCTATCTTATTATGTTAAGTCCAAATGTTACCTCCAAATGTGCTGTCGAGTCCAAGTGTGATGAGCATAAGGAAGAAGATGATAGCCCAGAACACGGAGCCGGTCATGGTGGCAATGGCTTCGGGATACACGATAAACACCAGGCCAGGACCTTCAAGGCCCACCTCCTCAATGCTCTTGTTCTGCACGTGCGCCATGTATCTGTTGTATGGAGTTAGATCTTTGCTATAAGTACAATATTTATCTGGAGTTCGACTGCCGAAGATAAGTTATTTAACAAATCGTCTGACCTACGTAAGATTGTTGGATAATAATTGTGTTTTATATACGTATATTAGTACTTTATATAAATCAATCGATACTATGGTTAATCAATTCATAATGCACGTACTAGTTTTTGACGTAAGAAGGTCAAAAATCTTTGGTGGTTTCAAAACTCACTTGTTATTACGAAAATATGGTAACAATGATAGTCAAATTTTAGCTAAAATATTCATATTGCCATCTATGAAAACACAGGTCACCTTGGAAATTAAAATTTTATTTGAGCATGAGAAATTAAACAGAATAGAACTGAATGTGCACTTACCCCAAGACAGAGAAGATGACGAAGCCAGCAAGGAAGCTGGTCAAGCAGTTGATAGAAGAGGTGATGAGCGCGTCGCGGTAGCAGTTGTTGTTGAACTTGTTGTAGCTGGACAGCGCTAGCAGAGTACCGAACCCAGGGCCAAGGGAGAAGAAGATTTGGGACGCTGCATCGATCCATACCTGGTAGGTTTATAAAAAAATGGAATAACTGTCTAAAATTTTTGTTGATATAATAATAATTGAGTCAGTCTGGTGCTGTCTGTTTTTTAAATTTAAATTTTAATGGCCTGTATAATCTGTTTAAATTTTGCGCTAAAATATTATCTCGTCATTTTCGCTTATAAACTGAATATTTTTTTGGGTAGTAATTAAAATTATATGAAAATACCTTGGAGTTCTGTAGCTTGTGCCACTCCGGAGTGAGGTAGTAGCGTATTCCCTCCGTTGCTCCAGGTAGAGTCACGCCTCTCGCCAGCAATATCAGTAAAACCACGTACGGAGCCAAGGCAGTTACCCACACCACCTTCACATAACGAATTCATATAGTTTCATATTGAAGACATCTACTATCACAAAATTTACAAAATTGTATCTATTAAAATTTAATTTAATATCTTATTCACCCTTCGATCAAGTATACACTAGATACAACATGAGCGCTTAGAAAATGGCACCAAAAAAGAGTGCTTTAAGCACTTTTTTGCCTTCAGTCACGTACCGACCGTTGCTTCTAAACCGTCGCATAACTTCAGACATTATTACATGAAAAGCTACTTTAAGCTCCAGGAATAAGGTGGAATTTGTGTTAACGTATTTGGAATATGTGATCTTTTTGTTTACTTTTTTTCATGTCATGCATCGGTGCCACTTTTTAACAGAACTTTTACAGGGAACTGTGTATCTAGAGTATATTTGATCGAAGTATTCACCATTTATTTTAGACTTAACAATTTATTGTGACAATTCTAATATAGCGATGGCAAACGCAAGGAAATTTTGTTAGATATTTGTATTATAAACTCATTATTTTTATAAACAATTATGCTTTTTACCTTCCCAGCACTCCTGACTCCCTTCCAAAGCGAGAAGTAGACCAGCACGAAGACACCAAACACGCACAGAGCCAGCGACGGCTTGATAGGACCCATATCATCCAAACCGTTCGATTTGTGTTGCTCCAATACATTGCGCCTAGGCAAAAAATAAAGTGGTTGTAGTTAGTAAATTAATAATTTCTATATTAATTACGCTTTTAGATATTAGAATATTGCGTGAGTGGGTAAAAAGATTTCTATAAATTTTGTGCATATCTATTCGTTTTTAATCACACATATAATTATGTTTATTACTGTAAGACTGACTTCTGTACTAAATACCTCTTGCACTGATTCAGCTTCCAAAGAGCGAAAGTATTATTTTCTTTATGTGAACAAAATGTTATATGCAATATTAGATAAAGTACTCAAAACTAATAATTCAAAACAAATCCACTACATTCCTCATAGATAAACACGAAATAAATTCGTTGTAAAAAAGTAGTGTTTTTAAGGATATCTATCGTAAACTTGGATTAAAAAACTTTAGTAATAAAAATTACGAACATTAAATAAAGTTTTCCTAGTAAAAGGTGCTTCGCCCAAAGGTAGCAAACACTCAGATCAGGAAAAATATAATATAGTTGGTTTTGCAGAAGACAGTCTTATAATGGTATAAAAAAGGAACCCAGGTATTTGTCACATATTGCATAGATATCAGACAGTAGTAACTTAACAATACTTCTTACAAAATTCACTTTTAGCTTTCTAGGATAAAAAAGTTTTATCATGTTGTATGAATAGGTTGAGCATTAGAATCTAGTAAATCTTTTGATATCTCGCTGTCTCTTGGCAGTCGAATAGGGAAGATATCATTAAACCCCTCACTATCCGATAACTTGCTTAAGAACTTACTCAAAAAATTCCTTAGCCGGCGTGGAAGAGTTAGGATTGGTCTGCGGCGAAGTGACTGGGGAGCAGAGCGGCGTGTTCCACTCGTTGTCGCAGCTGGTCCAGGGCAGGACTGAGTTTATGGAGGCCAGGGAAGCCACCAGGTAGTACACCGCCCAGCCGATGATCGTGTTGTAGTACATGCCCATGTAGATGTCGATCATGCAGATGGCGTAGCCCACGCCTACGGTCAAATTTATAATTAAATTCAAAATAATGTACTGATCTCACTGTGCTAAACGAACTTCATTCTAATCTTCAAAATATTAATCGTTTGATTAAACTGCATTATTTTCATAGAAGTTAATGTCAAGTAGGTCATTGCAAAATGATAAAGTTGATTCTTCGCAACTACACACATAGAATGAGAATTTGTAGAAAACCAATAAATGTCTCTATTCAGTCGCTGCTTTACTTATTAAGATAAAAATAACCGCCACGAAATTAACCATATTTAAACGGTTGATCTCTATCCTGCAATCTCTCATTGTTTTTCCTTATTTATCTTCTATATTCGATTAGCCCGCCTCAGTCCCCTTCAAATTAGTTTTAATGGACTTCCAATTAATTTGCCTTCCCCACATCTAAGCTTACGTAATAAAACAGCATTCGACCATTTATAAGGATACAATAAATCTTCGAGCATTCAAAATGAAATTAATCAAATTGCCGATGCGAGGCAAACTTGGCACCAAGTTTGAGTTGAAGAAATCGAATCAGCGCCATCTGTCGTGTAGGGTAATCAAATGATATCGCGTCGCGTTCGTTAATTAGTTTAGACGCTCCGAGATGGCGTGATTTAGCAATGATAACAAGTGTAGAATCGAAGACTCGCTGCAATTGGTTTCATGGCACGGTACACAAATTGTGTTATTTCTATATCGTGAATGTAATAAAGGATGTTTGTAAGCTTTTGAATAGGCTGTGATTGTTGGTAGCTGTTTGAATATGTACTATACAGTAAATAATGCCCTAGCCCCGTGCAATCGAATTCACGGATGGAGAGAAGCCCCTTGGTCAGTAGTAGACTATTATAATGGGCTGATACCGTACAGTATAAAAGTTCTCTACAAAAACTCATTTGTTCTTTTTAACGTAAACTTTTAGTATTACTTTATAGACAAACTTTACCATTTCATAGAGTATTTTTATGCATATTTCTTTTAAAATATCATACTACTTGCAAGGTTAATTAAACTTCAAAATATACGCATTCTTTCTGAACGGATATGGGATATTTAAATACCTACTCACAGCTTTCAGGTGAAAATACTTATTAGATTTAATAAATGACTTAAATATTAATCATAATAAAATACATACGCGAATCTCAATAATTGTTAAGAACATATTTTTACACAATATAGAAAATATTATTCCGTACAATTTTCGTACCGAGTAGCGTTAGCTCAATCAATTCGACGTGCTGACGGGAAACGATTCCGTGAGTTCGGAGGGCTCTGATATGTGAGCGAGGGTCGGAAGGCGAACATTTATGAGTGATAACAACGCGCGATAATAATATGCGATCATTTACGCGCCCCCCCTATCTGAGTTAGCAGCTTCGAATCTTGATATATTTTTGTTTTTGATTTGTATTTCAATAAATTGGGAAGTAACATGGACGAAAAAAAGCTTGGCGCTGCAGGTTTGAAGCTTTTCTCGAATGTATGGTTTAAATTTTAGATAGGGTGTGGACACGTAAATGTTTTTCGTATAATAATTTCTAACATTCTGCTTTCTAAACTAGGCCTATGTTTATTAAGGGAAGATATATCACAAGATTTCAGTTTGGGGAAGCTAAGACTAATGTTTTACTGATGTGGGTAATTAAACATGTATTACTTGGGTTATCAAGATTTACGCATCTGCCAACCACGGTACATAATGTTCTGACTGTAATCACGAGCAAAACTTCTACAAACTCCCCTAAATCAAAAGAAACGTTGTTAAAAAGGTCTTACCGAATTCCAACTTCTGAATTTAAATACCAAAGTCCGTTGGTATTGTTAGAAAGAAGTAGCAAGTCGTGACTCCTGATTGGTCAAATTATAGTGACGGTGGCGGCGGACGGTTTTGTCGTTGATGCGGCCAATAAATCACGGGCGGGGAAAAAATATTGAGGAATATCTTCGACTTCTTCAAGATAAGTCCGTGGGTTTACATAATTTTTTTGCGAATATGATTTTCTTTTATATATAATAAATATAATATTTTAACTTCTTATTGAAACTAGTATGAATGAGCTATTCAGTTTCTGTTTATTCTCAGGAAACCTTTTCACAGTGAAATCTCTAAATCGTTTCTAATGTAATTTCATGAAAGGATAGCTTGGGATGTGGAGAAGAGCATAGCCAATCGCATGTGTAAAATAATACATCTTTTATAGGGAATTAACTAATGCATAATGTCATAGAAGTAATTCAAAAAGGCATGTTTACTTTCAGTAGGTATAAATTATTTAAATATATTCGAAGTTTCCTTTCTTTGTACCTAGCGTTTTCCTGTCTCTTGACATGGTTCGCTTCTCTACCAATTTTTTGCTAATATGTTTATTATTTCTTTTTGTTTTTGTCTATATTCAAAACGGTCAAACGTATTTATTTTAGAATCAAAATTTGCACAATTATATTGCAAATCCTGTTTTACGTATCTTTAACGTTTACATCATTATCGAATTTGAACTTCTATGAGCTTATTTTACCTGAATTTTAACATACTCTTAACTCTACACCAATATCAATTATCCATTACACTCCCCACACATTTTAGCATCTCATCACTCATTGAAACTAATAAACAGAGGTTTCAGTGGTTTCGAACGGGTATAGTTGTGCGAGTGGCCGTCTGATCCGCGAGGCAAATATTAGCGGTGCCCTTCATTGGAGCCGCATTCATTGGTGCCAGCCGTTCATATCGGAATTTATTGCCTATATCTCAGTCTTTGACCGAAATATATATTACACGCCATTTTTGGTGTTCAACTTGGTTAGTATACAATTAGTATGAAAAGTATTGGGTGACGAGGTTACATAAAAAGGTTGAGGTAAGTGGTGATTCATAGTTTTTGCCTACCGCTATGGGATAGACGCCTGGCGATTATAGATACAGTGCACATGTAAGTATGGTATAAAAAGTTTCCATCGGCTAGAGATGTTTGTATGACTTATCTCGTAATTTTAAAACCTACTTTAGCAATCTAAAGTTTTATTTCCTTCGCCCAAACTGTATTCAATAGTCGTTCGGAAGGTACAAAACAAAACATGTTATCGTATGTAAAACAGGTTTATATAGTCTCTATGAATAAGGTCGTAAAGATTTCGATATTCACATAAACAAAGTCTAATTTCAGGAATTTGTTAAGGACATACTGAATGTTACTGGTCAGCTCCATAATCTAACCAGGCTGAGAAACAAAAGAGCACAGAATAGCCAAAGACAGCCGATTATTAATACAAAATCCAACCCGAGGCATTTATTTAAGAACAACCCGGGCCGTTCATACATTTTAACAAGGCGGGGGCACACTCATCCACTCAACGCGGTCCATTTGTCTTCGCTAAGTGTATCGCCTGCTGTATATGGATGAGACTTGCTCGTGTTTATGTGAGCTGAACGACCTACATCCAATGGACCTTATAGTCATGTGGCTAGCGAAAAAGTATTCGACTTGAAATATACGGGGCGAGATATACAAAAGTTTGACATCGTTACATCTATCATCATGTTCAGAAATTATATATAAAGTATTAGGATAGATAAGTATCTAGTCGATGAAGTCATCATCATCAACATCAACCCTTTCGCTTCCACTGCTAGACCAAAGCCTCTCCTATAACACGCCACCGGGCTCGATTTTCAGCCTATCGTCTTCAAACGCTGCTTATCTTGGTTATCCTATCTTATTCTCTTTGTTTCTTTGAAGGATAGAATTAGAAATGAGGTCATCGGGAACCAAGGTAATCGATATAGTCTAATAGATTAGCAAGTTGAAGAAGCAGCAGGTCCCATTTGTTGGAGAACCGACAACCCCAACGGTTGACGGTTTATTGAGTGGAGAACACATTTTAGCAAGCGTTGCGTGGGATGCTCTTCAACCAGGTGGAGCGAGGACTACTTTATAAACTATATTAAATCTAGTGTCAAATATTAGCCAGCCAAAGTAAAGTCTTTTTGGACCAGAAATAAAACAGTCGTTTATCATAAACATTCATTGTTTATTTGTATATTAATTTTCTGACGCAATTCGTTTTCATTTTTTATAATGGGTGTTCCATAGTGTTGGAGCTATATCGCATGCCTATGAGAGACGACAGCTTCAATATTTCAGCAAATATCCATCTCTCAATAAGTATCACACAAAGATTCTGGTTAATAGCTGTCTAATTCGAAAGAAGGAATAAACGGGACGCGGCGGAGCGCCGGAACCCGAGGGACGCGACAATTACTTACCGATGAGTGTTGGGATAGCCGTGTTGACTCTCGGGATGTTTATCGATGTTTTATCCGCTGTTTATTATCGACACTATGATGTGCATTGTATTTGAGATGATTAAAAATGAATAAAGAGGAGAAAAAAACGGAAATTAGAAATAAGTCAGATGTTTCAAAATGTTTCGACGAAATGATCCACAATTCTTTATTGCATATTTCTAGCAAATGACCAAACAGGTCACCTGATCACTGCAGCCCATAAAAATCCACAACGCTGGGATAATGGAGGTGTTGCCGGCCAATGAAATTGGGAGGAGAGTGGGAAGGAAAGAGGATGGGAATAGGAAAGGGATATGGGGCATCCGGCAATCTCACTCACCGAACGAAACGTGACTGCAAAGCTATCGCCTCCCGTCGTTTTCCTGTAAGATAGTGTGACCCCCGGACAAAGCTGCCAATTTATATTAAGTCATGGTATAGACAAAAGCGAGAATCTACCACTTTCAACGATTTTACGAAATACCCTTCACATACAAAACCGTAATATATTTATTAGTATCTACGTTTAAGAATAGAATAAAAGAGAGTAATGAAGAAATTTTAATGTTATTATCGATAAGTTTCAAATATTTTTAATCGTCACTAAACCGGTTTTAAACGCTGAAAGTTACGCCGATTCGTCTTCTGAGATTTCAATATTTTAACTTTGATGTGGTTCTTATTGTTTGCACACAACAATACATTGAGCAAATACGCCACTATTATTGGATATAAATGGATTTGATTGTGTTCTATCAAGGTTATTTATTGTTAATAAACATCCCAGAGCCTTATAACTTATTGTAGTAGGAATAATTTATTATAGAACTTTTTTCGAAATACCAACGGACTGGTTTCACTTTCAGTACAAGATCGGGAAATAAAAAATTGACTGTCAAAACTTCGAGACTTCTTTTCTCCTAGATTTAGAGAGCCCAACTTGTTACATATTGCTAGCCATTTAGAAGTCCTCTAAAATCTCGATCTCGAATCTAACATCTAAAAACTTAATTTATTAATTAGAAATAAACTTTGATATTCTTACATATGTCTCTGCTTGCGTTTTGTGGGTTAAAGTTTGAAAGCCTTGACAAGGAAACGTCAACTTTACTCAAAGATTTACGTAAATCATCTTTGTTCAGTAGTTTATCACTTACCTTTAAGAGCCGGGCATATCCTCTTCCACAGTGTGAGACAGCCGCAGCGGTGGTACTGCCCCAGCGCCAGCTCCATGAAGAACAGCGGCAGCCCCCCGAACAACAACATCACGCAGTACGGGATCAGGAACGCACCTGTGGGAATATCCTTATTGGGATTACCGAGAAACATATTCATTTTCATCAAGGCATCTCAGTCGAGTCAATGACGGAAAACATTTAAATTTTATTTACTTCAAAATGTGGGTGTTGGTTTGTTTCCAGGCACATAATATTGCGCTTATATTAGCATGTTAATATGCAGATATTCAATATGTTGTCTATTTAATTAAGCCGGTTATACTTATGGAAATTATTTTTTTAATGCTATTTTTAATTTTAAATTTAATAATATTGTAATATGTATCGAGTTTACATCAGTCGTCAGTGTTGACTGTAGCTGTAGCTTTTTCGAACGTAAACGTGTAGTTTCTCCAAACATGAGCATTTATCAGTACTGACCGCCGCCATTCTGGTAGCAGATGTAGGGGAAGCGCCACACGTTGCCCAGGTCGACGGCGAACCCCACCACCGCCAGCAGGAACTCCGCTTTCTTGGCCCAGGTCTCGCGCTGCCGGGCGGGGGTCAGGGACACTACCACCGACCTGCTCTTCTGAGGCTGCTGTGAAGGAATCAGCTGGTTATTGTCAGTCTGCAGCGGGACTTTTAAGCGTCTTTCCTTTACAAAAAATAACCTGATCTTCTAGGTATGAAAATGAAATGAAAATGAAAATGAAAATGAAAATAATTTATTGAATCCATTAAAATGTTCAACATCATTTAGATTCAGACATTTTTTTTATCTACCACCCGGTTCGGAAAGCGGTTTTCACTAGAGAAGAACGGGCAAGAAACTCTAGTGTTGCTCTTTTCAAAACCAGTTTACAATGTAGTGAATTATTACAAAATTTACAAGTTGGTTTAAATCAGAGCAATTTAATAATAATTTATTGTAAATTTACAATAAATATTTTTATACAAATATTATAATATTATAATTACTATGGCTGAGTGAAGCGAAGTCGCCCAGAACGAAGAATCAGTATACTCTTTTTCGCCCAAGTGGTTAACAATTGCGAAAGTCTTATGTAATCCATCAATCAATCCGTTACAATGTAAGCAGATCGGATAGACCAGTCTACGCAAGCAGCACCCGTTCACGAGTATGACGCATGTGCCAGCCATCGGCCTCCTCAACCATGTTACAGAGAAGTGACCGACCCGGCACACGACGCCACCGCAAGCACAGACTTTTTAGCGAGCATGACATACCCAATCACTTACATAGGAAAACAATGGAAAATTTGACAAGTTACTTAATTTAAATGATATTTTATAGAGCACACCAAGACTTCCGTTCCGAGATACTACACATTTATTTAATTTTATTCTATTCCCAAGCCTTGTTATCGTCTAAATATTCCGAAATTTTATAATATGCTTTATTGCATAATTTTTGCTTGATAGTAGCTTTGAATTTTGTAATAGATAAGGCTTTAATATGACTGGGAACTTTACTATAAAAGTGTATACAGTATAGTAGAGCCACGCTGTTATCAGGCTTGACTTAGCATGTATGGGCAGGCTCGTCCGGGGTAGTATCACTGTTTCACAGGAGACCGATGTAATTGCACCGACTGATAGTGCATTGCCGGATGCCGGATGTGTTTTGATGTTTCTATGTGTATGGTCTCGTTCCCTTCCCCGTTTGTTGAACGGGTAATATATCTTTATATGATCCAAGGTGGATGTGGTGGATGGGCGGCAGTGATCACTTACCATCACTTAACTTAAAGGCTCGTCTACTTTAGCATTTTGTTCAGGATTAAACTCGGCAAAAACCTCTGACCATGTCAGGCTTGAAGGCCAGTGATTCTGAAATACGCCTTTCAGCCTCCCGTGAGGCAACAAATCGGGAAGTTAAGAGCTTAGTGCTCATAGTACAAAACGGTAGACAGAAACTTTCATGACATCGCAAAAGCCCATGAATAGCGGTGACAGCTTATCATCAGCGAGCCTCTGACAGATAGCGACAGCAATGTAAAAAGAAGTAGACATCATCTCACGGTGGTAGCGGGCGGATCAGGCGGGGGCGCGGTGGGCGCGGGCGGCGCGTCCGTGGGCGGCATGTCGGCCGGGGGGTCGCACTCCCGCCGCTCCGGCCCTGGACTCTCCCCCTGCAACAAGTTACTAGTAACTACTCGCGAACTATGCCAACTTAGTGATTTATAAGTATTGACGATTAAGGAGGGTGATAATTACTAAATGTTGTTATGAAAACGGATATTTTTTTCCAAATTTATTAGTTATATTTAGTCGTCATCATGACCTTTTGTAGGCACTTGAAATCTACTGCTGAAAAAAGACGTGACTGAAGCGACTTCTAGACTGAATATATTTACGAAGTTTTCCATTCACTTCGTGGATGCGCCAATATATAGAAATTAAACTTTATTTTATCCAAGTGTTGATTTAAATTAAGGGAAACGCGATGGCTGTTTTAAGCGCTATTTGAAAACGCTGTTGCAAATTAAAAGTATTTTTATATTTGAAATAGCATACCTTCTTTAATATAAAACTGTAAATGTTCTGAATAAATAATTATGCGCAACAAATTAATCTCTGTTATTAAACAAATATTGTTTAAACCCAAAATATATTTTTGATTATTCTTATATTTCTAAGTTGTTGACGCTTATTTACATCAAAGAAAACACACGAAATTCCCACAAAAATCGCGATGAATTTTCAATTAAGTATAAAGTAGCGCGCTTACTCAGGACAAGACACAATTTGCGCTGTTTGCTCGGGGAGTCTCCGCAAACAGCACGGCCAACTCAAAAAAACAGATTGCTTTGTAAATAGAAATAATGAAAAATGACCGAACGAATTGGTAGCTTTCCCGGGAATGTCCGAACTGTTTGAATTACGTTTGGGGACAAATATGTCTGTGTCCGGGGAAGTAATAATTGTCGCAATAAATACTGCGGTTTAATGTGTGTAGCAGTTAGGCTGGACACATTTTTTGTTGTATCGTTTGATTTCAAGTGTTGGTTAGTAATATAAAAGTTTTTTTATTAATTTTTTTATGTTTCTCATCTCATATAGGTTACCAACCCTGAAGATGGATTCGATTTCCAAGTAAGGCATTGCAATATGTCAGTATTTTCGGTTTTCAAAATCTTATATGAATTGTTAGTGTCTCGAATTTGTGTCCAGTACGAGGACAGCCTGAATCTCAAATATTAAAGGATGGTAATGAGGGCTGTAAATTATAGGTTTTGATACTAAACTTTGATACTCTTTCGGAAGTGCAGGTAACATATAATTTGTTAACGAGCTCGAAAATATGAATGGTAATTTATTTGAAACAACCAATTACTTAGTATCATTAAAAAAATATTGGACTTGAAATAACCCAATTAAGGTTTCAGGAAGTCGTTGGATGCAAGTTGCTAAAGTTCTCTGCGGAAACACTATTCTTTCATAAAATAATAATAAATATTAAAGACCCATTGTTATCAATGAACTTCCTTTGAATAACTCTCATGATTCCATATTTGATATTTATTATAGCTTTGTCTCTTTCCTAAACATCACCCCTCTTTAATTAGTTTATATCACGAAGGACATGTAACTGTATTTAAATCCTTAAGAGTGATTTTATCACCCCTATGTTTACAATAAGAAAGCTTTTTATTGTCGGATTAAGTGTAATGCGCAGTCAATTAGATCACCTCGGATCCATTCCAGTTAATACGACATGACTAATGAATATGGGCACTCGTTTAAGGAGGTAATGGGGATTTCTCTGAAGAAGTGGGGAAATTGTTCAAGGATATATTTAATTTAAGGATAGCCTTACGAGAAACGGAGGTTATATAAATTGATGAAATTAATGAATGAAACGGATCGGATTGATAAGTCGAAGGTCACAGCATCAGTTGTCGGTTTTGGTTTAGTTGATTGACATCAGGCTATGAAACAAGAGGCTGCCGGACCGATCTCCGCACAGAGTTATGTTTTTGTGTGGTCCATAAATAATTGATACGGGTACAGTTGTCGTGGCTGTTGTGAGACCAAAACTTCATTTTTTACGAGCCTGTAGTCCCACTGCAGGGCAAAGGCCCCTCTTTCCGCCTTCCATGCATACCGGTCAAGGATTTTATCTGACCAATCCTTCGAATATGTATTCAATTCTTCTCGCCACTTGTGTCTGCGTCGAAATCTCCTGCATTTTTAAATAACCCACACACTGGACTTGGTGTCTCATCCTGGATGCAGAACTATGCGGTTTTAACGTATAGTGACAAGCACAATGCAATCAAATAGAAATCTCGAAAAGTAAAAAAATAACAAAAAAGAATTGCAAGTAGTGTGGCATTTGTTGTTTATGGGGCATTCAAACGTTACTGTCCATAAAAGGGGCTTTAAGTTCCATCGTTATTCATTGGAGGCCCGTCGGAGCTGAACAGATCGTTCGAGATTTATTTAAGGACAATGAACTTCCGTGGTTGTGGAAACGAATTTCGGTTTACGTGACGTGAAACTTTGACAATTTTTAGCGTGAAAAATGTTTGGTGAAGTAAAATGTGGTAAAGCCAGGCTGCCGCTATGACTTCTGTATTAGTGGACTAATTTAACCGTAAAAGCCATGAAATAAATTAGGATAATTGCACAAAGGATACCTTAAGAACATTATTATAATTCATGCAAATATCACCACATTTTCCCCAAATTAAAATTAGCCTTAGTATGTTGTAGAAGCACCATATATTTTTATTCAATTCTATTTCTGTCGTAAAGCTCTCCGTTATACTAACTAAGAATAAAATGAGAAGAAAATACGAATCATAATAAATATTATATTACCCATTTACGTATTTGAAAATCAGACTATGCCATTCTCAACTTCGGTGTCTGCCGTAGATGACAGTTCCTAACCAATTTTTAAGTAATTCACTAGAAAAGCATTTATTTGATTTGAAAATTGGTTCCTTTTTATGTAAACGCAGAGATTCGTTTTGCTTGTCGTCTGTTTGTCTTTAATAAAAGTAATTGATTTATTCAATAAATATGCAAAAAGCATCAATAGAAAAAATGGATTGGTAATTTTAAGATTAATCAAAGGAATCAAGACTCAGTTATGTTTAGAAACCAGGTGTTCCGTGCCCGTTCTGAAAGCGTAGAGTTCCGCTGTGGTCAGATGAAATGGTGTTTTAATAAGTTACATCGGTTTTTGCGTCCAGAAAATAGTAAGTAATACAACGCCAATTAAGAAGGATCGAAAAAAAATGCATACTTTATCGTCTTATATTTAGATTTAAAATTCAGCAACAAACTCTTTTGTAGTTTTTAGAATAAATAATACTATTTGGTTACTTTACTTATATTTGCTTACCTAAAAATGATTTGTTTTCATATTCGGAAACCCCGGGTGGAAGGTTAAATGTTTCAAATATTGCCTCATGTGAGTAATAAACACATTTTAATAATCTCAAAACGTTAATTCAATTAAATCATATTTACGGATTTTGCCATAAACGTAACACTTCGTATCCGCGTAATATGTAAGAGATAGCGGTAGATTTAATTTTCCGTGATAATTTTAATTATACATTTGTGGTTCTATGTGCTTGCAATGGAATGTTTACAATCACTGGACATTGCCAAAGCTTTTAGCTGATACGTTACAAAAAAAAAACAGCATTTCTTAAGATTATTTTATGGATTCAATAAATTATTTCATTTCATTAAATCAATAAGATTTAGATGTAACGTAGATATTTATTTGTTAGAGCTCTGCCCTTCTGTTTAGTAAGTAAACTTATTTTGGGTTTTAAAAAAGTTAGAGTAAAAATTCGCCGCAATATAGCTCGATGGGAATATTTTAATTGATGGTAGCTGAGATAACCTTGTCAAAATGTCAATGATGACAACGAACCCTTTTTGTTCTTCCAATGTTTTAAAGACGTTATTTTGGCTCGTAGATTTCATTTTTTTATAGTACAGTCGCTTGTCGCGTGTATCATGGTCCACGGAGGGAGTTGCCTTAGTAATGTGAAGCTTGGAGGGCAGGACGAGAGGCAAGTCCCTTACATACCTCTCTGCTACATCGGCTCTTTGTCGGCACTACCGTCGCATTGTAGCTTCCGGGCTGTAAACCGTCATACTCTATGTTCTGGAAGATGTTATGGAATGTTTGCTTATTTGACATAAATATATGGACAGGACGGAAAAAAAAGTGTTCCGACGTAAGTGGTGTGGGCGCTCCAGTGCATCTCTAGTGGAGCGTTACTGAAATTAGCCGTAGCTCGCAATGATTTTGAAAGTGCCGGCTTGTATTATGAAAGAAAGTATGATAAAATTAAAGATAATAATTCTTATCACTGTTTAGACGAAATCTATTAAATTCATTTAATATTTATTTTAGCGCGATTGCGATTTTATCTTTTTTCAACACCAAATGTAATGCAGGGCCTATCCTATATCTTAGTTTTCAAATCGTTGCAGTTGCTCTCACCTTACATTCTCATCTACTTACGTGTTTAATGTATGAATCCACTACATACAACCAATTCTTGGCTGAGAAGATCTACTAATAAGAATGTTAAAAATATGTAATGTGCAAGGAATCGACCGAATAAGTCGACACAACGAGGTCACCAGGTAAGGCGCACTTCTTGACACTTTCAAAACATTTTGACGTCGATTTTAACTTTGCTTTCTGCTTCCTCAACTTGTTGTTTGGTTATTTTTAGTAACAAAAAGATAGAAAAGATTGATATTATTAACGATAGTTTATGAATCTATCTATTAATGAATTAATTTAATTATTGGGGTGTTAGCCTGTGTTCGCCATATAGCGAACAAATTTCTGTTTTAGAGCTAATAATTAATAAAACAAAACCAATATAAATTTGCCTGACCCAAGTCAAGATCTCAACGTTGTAATCATACCGAAGTCCAACAGCGCCATGGAGGCAGTCACAGAGAAGGCCTTCTAATGACATAATCATATAATATGAAACAACACAGAAAACAAAGTAGAATGTCAATTACAATTTTTTTCATAATTGTGTTGATTGATAATAAGCAACATCAGAAGAAACTAAACTCAAAACAACATCTCCGACTAAACTCCGGGCATCTAAGCCGTAACCGCAGAACTGAAAGGTTCAAGGTTAAGCAGGTGTTGGGCAGGCAAGTTGTTATCGCAACGTAGTTACCAACTGGTTCCAACTCGGATGGACTCGCCGACTTTGACCCTGCGGTTATTGACTCGCTGCAACTTATGATATTCAGGCCAGGAAGGTATATTCACGGAGTTTGTAATGGAGAATAAGTCCGGGAAATTGAAAATTGATTATTGTAAAACATTGGAATCGATCGCGATTTTATAAGTTTAACAGATTCCTTTTATACATTAATGACAGCCTCTGTGGCACAGTGGTTAGACCTCGGTTGTGAAACACACACACAAAACTCGGTGTGTATTCTATCTCCGCAACGAGATAAATATTTTTGTGATCCACAGATATTTGTTTCGGTTCTGGGTGTTTGTGAAGCCGAAAAGTCTCTCTTAGTTTCTGATGCCCACGACACAGGTTTCTATATTACTGCTATAGAACAGAGGAAAGGAACTAGTTTGTATTAAATACGATTTCATCAAAACCATTTAATATCAATTAAGTTATCGCTCACATTTGTATCCCGTAACAGTTAAAAGTTTTAAATTATGACAAGTCCCTAAGTTTAGAAGGCCTAACTACGAGTACAAACCTTGGCAACAAAAGTGAGGCACTAGAGTCCGCATTTATAATAAATTCCTCTTCGTATGAAATTTGTATAAATTCTAGTTGTTCAACTTTTTCACCTTGTTGCAAGCTTACTCCCATATTCTAAGACGTTCCTCGAATATTTCTCGACTCCACTCGGCCTCACTGGAGGAAATCTGTATTCATAGTTGAAAAAAGTCTCCATCAAATACTTTTCCTTTCTCGAGGAAAGGAATCAACTGTCAAACTCAAGGTACGTCGCGTATTTGATAAATCTGTACCTTATTGACACATCAATGACGTATTTGATGACGTATTTCCTCGACTCAACCTCACTCGAGGATCCTCGAGGAAAGGTATATTTTTAACTAAGCATACTATTTTCGAGGATTCCTCGAATTCATTTTAAACGTCACCTCGACAGAGATGAGGTTGAGGAAGATTCGAGGAAACGTCTTAGAATACGGGGGTTAGTATGCGAACATTTAAAATATGAAGTGATTTGTACATACCAGTACGATTTAGGCAATTCGGAAATAATTATCTAGAAAATTATAAAATAGTCTTAGAAATATATATTTTTTTATTGCCATACGATCGCTCATGAACTGTAGCAAAACCAAACAACATCATGATTTACAAAACAATGCTGCTGGTATTCCATTACGTTCGCTATCCTAAGAAATACGGTGTTAAGTCTCAATATGTCCAGTAGTTACTCTGACAACAACGTCCTTCAAACCGGAACACAAAAGTGCATTTAAACTGCTGTTTGACGGCTGAAATAGACATTGTGGTGGTACCTACCATCACTAAAATAAATATACGCAATTTAATTCGGACTGATTTGAATATAATGTATCCTAGAAGTTAAGCAAGTAAATTGAAATCGCGGATTCGATCCTAGAGCACTCATAGGACTTCTAATAAATATATAGTGTATATTCAAAGTTAATTACCTTTTTACATTTATTTCCAACTTCTCCTATTCATGGTACTATTTGAATAATTTGTTGAGGGTTAAAGACAACTTACACATTCTCAGGCACTTGCTGGGCTTAAGTTCTGTTCTTTACAATATTTTCGGTATTACTAAAATATATGCCGGTATCAATCCTGGTATACAGATGTTTCAGTAGGGCGGAAAACCTTATTTGAATGCCATTAACACTCAACAAGGGTCAGGTCAAAAGTACCCTGAATCGACGAGAATGCATGAAGAGGTTGATATAAGTGGATGAAGCGAAAGTAATAAGTCAGGATCGAGCTAAGTGGCGGTCTATAGACTCTGCCTACCCCTATGAGATACAGACTTGACGATTACATATATTTTAACCTTCAATAAATCTGTGTGGTAAATAAGGGTTAACACTTATCTACTTAAAAGGGAGTATGAAACGTTTACTATATTAATAAGGCGTGTACATGCTGATAAAAATTTTGGTGGTAGTTGTAAAGTCATGTCACCATCACTCTACCAGCATTTGTAGTCTATCCAAGCCCTAAAAATGTTTGTTATCGATTTAACATTGTAGCAGAGGTCGAGGACTTGTGTAAACCACAAATTCTTTTGACGTTTGAGGTGTAAACACTTTTTGGAATAAAGGAAAAAATGCCGAAGCCACGGCGCAAGCATTCCGTACATAACCTCCGTTTTACTTTGTAATTTCACTTTTCAAGTTATTCTTTGTTTGTTATTTTTTTGTAGAAAGATGGGATTCCGTCTCGCCGTGAATGATTAAAAATATAATGTAGGAGAGTTTCTGTTATTTGTTTGAATTAGCGTATTTAATACGAAAGAAGAGATTGTGGGATAAAAATATGCGAAGATATAATATTGTTGTCCAAAAATGCCAGTATTCTTGTACTGTATTAGCTCATATACATCCCCCTGCATTGCACTGGCCTCTTCTTCCATCGAGAGTACGATTGAGTGGTTGGGCCATCTAGTCCACCACGCTGACCTAATCGGTTTGGCGGACTTTATATACCATAGAAATTATAAAAATCCTCACGATGTTTCCTCAACCGTTTTAGTGCGTGATGATTAACTATCAATATACACATGACTCCGAAAAGTCAGAGGTATGCCCTGGTAGAACTCGCGACCACCATTAACATGTTGGCAGCCGCGTTGGGTCCGTTTACCAATAGGCCACCATATACATTTTTATATTCAGTATTCTTCACGTTAATAAGGTTTTTGATTTTAGAATGATAAACAACAATAGATTCATTCAGTATAATTTCCGAGAATGAACGATTACATCCAAAGCTAGACATACTCTCTCGGGTGTAGCTGACAGGTTTGACTGTACAATTAAATTGTACAGGTAGTCCGGAGCGTGGACGTTGTACAACTGAGCAAATTTCTACACCTGTTGAGGCAGCCAACTAAATATATATATATTGATAATTTTTGTTCGTGGATATGCCTGTGTAGTTTGACTGTACAGGCAAAACTGAGCGTGTGTGGCGTCGTTTTTTTATTAAAACTAACAATAAAGCTATAAGAGCCACAGCGTTGACGCCTGTTCGTTCGACGCTGCTGAGGAGATGTTTTCAACTGAGTTTGTACAGGTTTATCTCTACGTGTATGTCCTCTACAAAACTCAAGCTTAGCTGACAGTTGTAACAGTACAGACAAACCTCTCAGATAAATCAAAGCGTGCATGGCTAACTTAAATCAATAAAAAAATGTACTAGTTCGGGATTTGAAGCCGTTTCAATTTTAAGAGACAGAATCTCGGGCACAGCGGAAATATGGCTGTCAAGCGTACTGAGCTTTATATTAATTATTTATATTTCATTCATTCATTCGTTCGTTTTTGCTTTTAATTAATGTTTCATTCATTCATTTAATTTTCATTAATATTTAATTCAATAATGTTTTCTTTTTTTCTTAAATATTAATCATATTTCAGAGTTTAAATTAATAAAATAAAGTGTCGAATTAAAAATAAAGCAACATTTCAACTTGTACAACTAATTTAATATCAACTTGCCAACAGGGAGTTTCCGCGCTCTCATTCGGTTTGCGCCGATATTTATACACTGCTGTGATGTTACCTTTAATATGTGCCCTATTGAATGCATCTATATGTTTTTAGTATATACTTTAAAATATGATACTGTGTACTCTAAAATTATTATTATTTATTTATGCCACTTTATTCCTTAAAAGTTAGTGTACATAGGTTGTATAAGTATTTAGATCTATCCTTGAATTAATTCATTAATTGAATATTGATGACAAAAAGCAAAAATATCAATAAGCAAATTAAAATCTAAGGAAAATTAATTCTTGCGTTATTTATACTATGGACCTCAAAGAGTAAAATTACTTTGATTTTGGAATACATGGCATTATTTTTTGGATTAAGAGATAAAAACTAGTTGGTCCATTGGTAAATGGTTATTGCCACCCATGTCCTTGAGTTGAAAACCTGTAAAGAAGGTGGTGGCTTTTTTCTTGAGCTTCCCTATGACATACAGTCAAGGAGTACAGCATAAGATAGCTGATATCAAAAGGACGTGGGAAGGGAAAGAAACTCTAAATCGCACCATAGCATTTTGAATAAATAAATATATGAATAGAAATAAAAAATATATGCAGATGAAATAGCGGTCCACTTTATGGTAAGCGGCTACGGCTGCTCATGGACCTCTCCAGGGAACCAGCACAACAAAGCCGCTGCTTACCTCAAGGAGAGTACTCTCTTTAAGCTTCGTTTGAAGAAGTACAGGTTATAGCGCTCAGGAAGCACCGAAAAAATATATACCTATGAATATCAAGCTTACCTTCGAAGGAGCTGGTGAAGTGTAAATTAGATCTTCGTCAATGGAATTTTGTTACCATTACGAAAGCGTGTCATTTTGGACATGAATGTTAATTTGAAAATGTTATCCGAAATAATTCTTGACAAAAGAATTAAAATAAGAACCTTTAAAGTAGTGGGTAGTTTCAAATCCGTAACGAGATTGAAGGATTATATTAGAGTTTTATTATCAAGAGTATCTTAAATAACCGATAGAAGTAAGAGCAGATGGCAGAAGAATTGGGAGTCACCTGGCAAAGTGGATAATTTATCTCTAGAACTTATCGTAAATAATCTCGAAAATAAAGCAGAAGTAGAAAGAAAATCAGCAGTCTGGACTGTGATGGTAACACCACCATTACTAGTCAACTAATAAATATCCAGAAAAAAAACTTTCCTCTTTAGTTTTGTGGTTTTCTCATTTGAATACATGCTTCTAACTCTCATTAAATTATAAATCCTCATTTTCATTATTAAACAGTTAAAATGAAAACCCATTCCGTAGATATTCTATTCGAAAAATATAATAACATCGTGTATTTTTATTATTATAAAGATCAAAAATATATTCTTAAATACCAACTCACCTTCCGTTGCAGTAACCGTCAGCGCTCCGGCGACAGCAGCCTCATGTCGAGCCTCAGCAGCGAGTCCATGGTGCGCACTGCCAACTGGTGACTGCCGACTGCCAACTGGTGACTGCCGACTGCCGACTGCCGACTCTCGACTGCCGTGCTCCTCGTCCAGCAGTGACAGCGTCCGCTGTGGGCGGAGCGCCACGCCCCCTCGCAACAAGTGGAACGGGACGCATTTTCACACTTTTCTTTTCGATTTCTTGTTGTTTAGGGCTGTTGTACAATGCCTGGAGTCCCGCAGGAGTTGTATTGTTATGGTGGATTGATTGTGAGTTAAGTAATGGGGAACATTTAGTTATTGGTTGGACGTAATTAATGTTTTGAGTTTGGTTGGATGTGCAATTTATTACACGGAATTTGGATTAACAATTATGGTCGTAGTTATGAAACAAAATTAGTAATAGACGACTGTAATTATTTGCAGTCAAAGAATAATATGAGCTTTCTGTGACCAAACGTAGTCACTGTCTATTCTGTCATAAAATATTACTAAAGCAAAAATAGACAATATTCATATCATAATTTTATAACAAAACAAAATTATGAAATTGGAGAATGCCGTTCGCTAACTGCAAATTGAATTTACTTTTACCTTTTGTCGTGCTTATTGCTCAAATTCATAAATTCAGCGCAATATCATTCCATGCATGGTACCACCGTGGTACCGAACGATTCTGTTCACAGTTTTGCTACACCAACTGTTTACTAGACCTATGATTTGTAAAACATAGCATACACTATATAGTTCAGGTAAAACTAAATCACTAACTTCGTGAGCTCCACGCCTTAAATCCTGCATCTCTCCAGTATCTCACAACAGATAAATAAAACATAGCGCCGAGACCCGCCCCGCGGCCGGCTGTGATCTTTCCTGATTTGACCAATGATGCCTCGGCCTGATTGATCGGCCTCATCGCCTCATCGCCTTGGTGAATCTGTGATTTTCACTCAGATAATGTGGGTAAAAAAATGTATTTGTGATTGTAGGTTTTGGAGAATATTTGGAATGGTTGTTGATGTTGATGCAGATTACGTAATAATGACATGTTGAGTTATTTTGATCTCAGGATCAGAAATCATATAGGTATTGAAATCATTGATATTTTACACAACAAATGCCGTTAAATATAAAAGTAATAAACTTACTTCAATTCACATAAAGGTTTGGTCTGTTTTTAATATCCTGATAATTACGTATACTTCATACTGCAGCAAAGGTTACAGTTAATGATAAATATTCTATCATTATCATTACAGAGCCAGCATGTGACAAAACAAAGAAATCTTCTGAATGTTGGTAAAATGAAATCAAATGATAATAATTTATGACGAATCCTTGAGTACAACTTTAGTACGAAATCTATTACCTCCAGTCAGAACGATGTTAAAATCAATGCCGACTGTGATACATCATCACTTACATAGCTCATAATCACGGATTATTGGCCTATCTCAAAATTCTATTACCAATAATAGTTTTTCTTCATTTCTTTTTTAAAAAAATCACGTTTTTGTAGCTATAACGCCAGTCGATCGCTATCCCGACGTGTCCCAATATTCTATCACCACCAAAACAGGTGTTGCTTACGTTTTAATTGTTTGTTATTGCTATGAATAGCGAGACGTACATGCCGTTCATCTATTGGTAAGCGATATGACCGCTCATAAACAGTAGCAAAACCAAACAATACCTTGAATTACAAAGCAATGCTTGGCATTCCACTGCGCTCGCCATCCTGAGACATAAGATGTTAAGTCTCAATATGTCTAGTAGTCACTCTGGCTACAATGCCCTTCAATCCGAAACACAACTGTGCATTTACACTGCTGTTTGACGGGAGAATTAGACACTGCGGTGGTACCCACCCAGATGGCCTCTCACATATGAGAGACCTACTACAGTAATTTTGGTGTTTTTACATTATAAACAATTATTATATGCCATTATACAATTCATTGTTTACTATAACATTACATATTTGATAAACAACACGAAGCGCAGCTGAAGCCTTGTAGGTAAACGAAGTATTCCTTACACAGATCAGTATTTATTGCAATTCTAGCCTACAGCAATAAAACTGACTCTCCGGCAAGGTAAACTGCACCAAAAATTAAGTGATACTTACTCAGATAGTGTACAGCTGTGTATTTATTTACTTTATATACAAGCAGTATATGGGTGAACTGCTATATTCATCTGTTCTGTGGGTGGACAACGGGTATAACGATGAAGAAAAACATCGTGAGGATACCTAATAATAGCGAATTTGTATGAATTTCTATAGAATGTAAAGTCAGCCAACCCGCAATAGGGCAGCGTGGTGGACTACTTGATTGTCAAGGATGCCCGTACCCTGCAGTAGGGCGCATATGGGCTGGTACTGAAACAAAGGCATTTTAAAGGCGTAGGTAGGTGATGTTCACAAAGTTACTGTTCTTTTTCCTTCTTGAATAGTTCATCTCAAACACTTGTTCAGTATTTATATTACGACTTATGTATATAGTCAATAACAATTAAATTATCTCTAGTTTGCGACAGTTAGGGTATATTACATCGAACAATGACGATGAAAAAACTTTTTTATAATTTGTTTATTTAATCAAAGTTGTCATTATGG
This sequence comes from Hyles lineata, assembly GCA_030180105.1. Taxonomy (NCBI): domain Eukaryota; kingdom Metazoa; phylum Arthropoda; class Insecta; order Lepidoptera; family Sphingidae; genus Hyles; species Hyles lineata. Next base: position 1,413,860 of record JARJEE010000030.1, read on the forward strand.
TTGTATATACGTGATTAAAGTGTAAAAAAAAACATTTAATAGTGAACCACAATACGTAATTTTTGTGTATTTCGTTCGAGGGTAATTTTGGCCGGTCTCCACGTCTTATCAGATGAAGTGTCCGCCAGAAGAAACTATGCGGGTTTAATCTCATTTGGCATATTATTTTAAATTATAATTCCAACCTTATAACACAGATATTGTCAGTATATTGCAAGTATTAGATATTTTAGAACAATTTTATGAATTATTATATTAATTCCCTGATCCCTGAATGTCAGAATGCATTATGTTGAAGAAAACTTATACATTACGAATTTGGTTAAAAAAATTGTAATATTGGAACTTAAATTTTGTTTCATATAACTTAGCTTTGTGTAAAAAATAAATATTATCGGCCTTCCTTAAACCTATTATTTAATAGTTATCGAATGTTTGGTGGCTTTCGAAGGACTTTGGAATTGAGTACGAGCGAAGAAGACAAAATATTCGTCAAATAAAATAGTTTTTGAAACTGTATTAATAATGCAGAATCAATAATGTATACAATCAACAATTTAACTCATAGTCCTGAAGACACATTAAGGAAGTTTTGCCCTCTAATAAGTAACTACGAAATGCTATACGTTCCTATAACAGCCCAATCAGGTTTTATATTTGTGGCTCATAACAAAAATTTTGTTTAATTTGACAGCCTCCGTGGCGCAGTTGGTTAGATGCCAGCTGTGAAACGTGAGGCCGCGGGTTTGATCCCCAAATCGAGACATATTTGTGTGATCCACAGGTATTTGTTTCGGGTCTGGGTGCTTGTGAGACCGACCGTTTTGCGTCGTTACAAGAAAGAAAGAAATGCTATTCGTTCATATAACAGCTCAATCAGAAATTTGTATATATTTGTGGATCAAGCATTTGTCTCGTTGTTTCTGTCTCATATGTCCAGTTGGCGTCTTAGCTAACTACTAACTAGGCTATCAAAAATATTTTTTGTGCCTATTTTTATTCCCCACAAAAGTAACAATCAGGATTGCCCGTCTATTTGCCGACGGCAGCTGAACTTTAACAGCAGGCTTACAAATCAAATCAAATCATAATTTATTTCAGAATAGACATTAATAGAATGTTAATGACATAATAATGAAGCTACTTATAACGATGTTAGTAATAAAATTCGTTATACGTATTTTTCGAATCCAGGGTTGGGCAAAGTGATATTTCATTTTTCTATTCATTATCAGCCTGGAGCCAAGTGCGATAGGTTCGCTCCCTATCCCATCGTCAAACGGAACATACAAGGCGAAATGTAGGTTACCTGGCATTTCTGCCTACTCCATTTGGGAAAAAGGCGTGAATTTAGGTACGTATCTAGTAATAGTAATAAAATAAATTACTATTTATATATTTGTATGTAACTCGTTCTACCCACATATTTTGTAGAGGACAGTCACAGCGGTCCGCAATGAGAATCAGAATGCTGTTAGAGCTGCCACGAAGTTTGGTTAGGATCGATGCAGCTTTTTTCTTGCTATATTAAATTTGGTTTTGGAGTAATAAGAGCTAAGGTTGATAAAACTAAATGGTGGTTAACTATTTGGTTGGTCCTTCACATGCCATTTTGTCTGAGTAGTTACCATTATTTGTATTTATCTACTTATATACTGATGACCGATGGGGTCGGAAAGTGCTCGAATGGAGGCCATGTAGCGGAAAGCGCAGCGTGGGACGTCCACCCACAAGATGGTCAGATGACCTAGTAAAGGTCGTAGGACCTCGCTGGATGCAGGCTGCCTCCAACAGGTCTCTGTGGAAATCATTGAGGGAGGCCTACGTTCAGCAGTGGACTTCCTTTGGCTGATGGATGGGATGGACTTATATAAATATTTATCTACTTCTATTCCCAAGCAATAGAGTGTAAGCTGTTGTGTTTCAGATTATAGGACATTGTACTACATACCTAGTGATTTTATTACATAGTGATAGTATCACTACGCACTCCAATGGTGAAGGAAAACGTTGTGAGGAAACCTGCATACCATAGTGATTTAAAAGAATTTCTATGGTATGTAAAGTCCGCCAACCCGCACTAAGTCAGGGTGTTGGACTATATGGCGTGACCACTCTTAATCGTACGCTCGATTGTAGAGGAGGCCCGTGCCCTGCAGTGGGACGTATATGGACTGATATTTACCTGAAACAAGTCTGAATGAGTTCTGATTGGTGTTGCTTCTGTTTATGAGCGGGCGGAATTCTCTTGCCGTCATTCTGAAAAATACAAAAGGAAAAAGGGCGAAGGCTGTAATAAAAACCTTAAATTTGTTCGTCTTTCTAACGTTAGAAATGGATCGTGTATCATATCAATGGCTATTTTTACTTCGTCTGGCCAGTATATAACAAAATTTCTAATGTAACTATTAATTACATGCATTTTGACATACAATGGAAAGTAATTTTAGTAATACAAGTGATGTTATTGTAATTTACATTTGAAAACACATTGCTCATAGATTTTTGACAGGCGCTTCGTCCTAACTGGAGAACTATAATATTTTGAATGTTTTATTTTACATTTAATTGAAAAAAAAAAACAAAAACAATTATTAATTATAAAGAAAATAAAACATATTTGTACATAATTATTATAACAACTTATAAAAAAAAGATTTAAATACTTAATTATTACATCCTTACGCACATCTTCGGTAGTATAGTGGTCAGTATCCCCGCCTGTCACGCGGGAGACCGGGGTTCGATTCCCCGCCGGAGAGAACTTTTTTGAATTAATTTTTTTCACCAATCGCGGCCGACGGCTAACTTAAACACATTGAAAGACATCTAAAATGTAAGAAAGGTAAATTAAATAACCCCCTTTAATTATAAGATAGCGTTTGAAAGCACAGAAATTGCTTATTCGAAGTAGTGACATTGTGTATGGGTGGTTATTACCGTTATAGCATGATTGTGGTCGACTTAATGTCGCTTTCTAGACAAACCGATAATTATTATGTGTGGAGTTGGCAGGGGTGGGCAATATTTTTTGATAAGGAAATAATAAGAAAAACGGTGAAGAATGGAGTTCATATATTGGCTTAAATTAAATTTGTTTTTGAATACTGTTTTTAAAGCTAGTAAATAAATATGGCATTGAATTTTAAATGTTATTTATAATTTCAATACTGTTTGCAAGGAAAACAGATTGCATTTACAATAATCATTTTTAGAGTTTCAATCATCGATTTCTTCAGAATTATAATATACGTATTAATATATAAAATTTTAATGTCATTTTAAATCAATATTACCATTCCTGTGTAGTTCGGCACAACATCCACTGAAGTAGTTTTTATACTTTTCCTGTCTGCGGCCGTCGGATCTTGGCACAAGGCTTGCTTTGGATTGTAATAATTTATAGATAGTCATAGATAATACACTATATAGGAAATAAATGGTGTTTGAGCATTCGGCCGCTGGGCAGACATGATTTTATATATATATATATATATTTTTTTATTGCGATGAATAGCGAGACGAGCATGCCGTTCGCCTGATGGTAAGCGATACGACCGCTCATAAACAATAGCAAAACCAAACAATACCTTGAATTACAAAGCAATGCTTGGCATTCCACTGCGCTCACCATCCTGAGACATAAGATGTTAATTCTCAATATGTCCAGTAGTTACTCTGGCTACAATGCCCTTCAATCCGAAACAAAACAGTGCATTTACACTGCTGTTTGACGGGAGAAATAGACACTGCGGTGGTACCCACCCAGATGGCCTCTCACATATGAGAGACCTACCACCAGTGTACCATATATCCCAAAAATGTAAAACAAAAAACGTAAAATGTCGCCTATCCCTGAAACATACAATTAACAATTTGGAACACACACTGATAAACACAAATATTGGTTTTGATTTCATTTTCCGATTTTCGTTGCCTTTTCGCTGTAGTTAGGAAAAGAAAAGTCAAGAAAATGGGTGTTTTCATAAGAAATGCTACCACTTCTGTGGGAATATCGCTGACTGCGTTGCGTCTGGTGGGATTCTGGTCTCCGAGGATGAGTGGGGCAAAGCAGTTCTGCTATAACTGCTACACGTTATTCTCCTTCATGTTTTTGCTTGGTTAGTATATATCATGTCATGTCGTGTCAGAGTCATGTGTGTATTGATATTCAATCACCACACACTAAAACGGCGAAGGAAAACATAGTGAGGAAAGCTGCATACCATAGCGATTTGTATGAACTTCTATGGTATACTAAAAGCTCGCCAACCCGCACTAAGCCAGCGTGGCGGACTATATGGTCTAACAACTTTCAATCGTATCTTCAATTGTAGAGGAAGCCCGTACCCTGCAGTGGGACATATATGGGCTGATACAATACAATTGTACATATCGCATTTAGTAGTCGGTAGTGTAATAGCCAGATGGCTTTAAAATCTTAAAAGCAAAAATATTTCTGCTTAATCTTCTTCTGTTGTTCATCATGAGATAAAACGAGAAGCTCTATTTCCGGTACAAGGGGATAGGCCAAAAGAGGACCTCAGTGTGACCGGCCTTATAGGCTGGTACATGTGCATACCTAACGGTTAAGTTTGATCCTAATCCTATGCTAGTATACCAGGTTAAACCTATCGGCGTCTGACAATCGTAATCCTCGAGAAGTCTAGACGAACGTTCTTTATATGCCTTTATTCAATTCTTTCAACTGTCTGCTTTATGTCAACCCTTTTTAAGACAAGGCGTTATTTCACACTTTGTTTCATTTACTTCACATAACTTTGAAAGTATAGTAAAAAGGCACAGGTTTACAAAACGATTTTTTTTACTTCACAGTTTTAGTCTTTTAACCCTTCATAATATTGGCATGCAGTGAGACGAATATGGGCTAATACATCCGCAGAACCCTTAGATATATTTACTTAGATTTCTTCTTTCTAGGAACATACCTCATTATCCAAGTGGTAGACTTATTCCTGATCTGGGGCGACATCCCCCTCATGACTGGTACCGCGTTTCTGCTGTTCACGAACCTGGCGCAGGCGGGGAAGATCCTCAACATCCTGTGTCGGAGGGAGAGGATTCAGAAGATCATAGAAGATGCCGATAGAGTGCTTACTTCTGTACAGAGTGCAGAGGCCAGGGATATTGTTAAAAAGTTTGTAGTTTACAGATTAAGTTTAGGAGGGAAATAGTAAATGATCATTGATTGATGAATGCCTTGGTGGCGAAATCGTACTACAGTGTGATTGCAGCCGTGGTCCCGGGTTCGAATCCCGGATCGGAAAAGTGATATTGGATTTAATTATCATCCCGGAATCGGAAATTTGGGACCATATGGCCTCGGTTCCCCTCCATCAAATTAAATCGTGGCACGGAAAATATATAGCGAAACGTGGATGTCACGGTTGCATCTTTGTCTACCCTATCTCGGAAAAAAGGCGTGAGTTTATTATGTATGTATGTAGTAAAGTGACCACTCCTCTCTATTAATATCCATAATTCTAGAAACTACTTTGTAAGAATTTCTATGTAAAGTCAGTCAACCCGCATTGGGACAGCGTAGTGGACTATATGGCCTAATTACTCTTATTCGTACTCTCGATTGTAGAGGAGGCCCGTGCCCTGTAGTGGGATGTATGTGGGCTGATACAGAATTGTAGCTCTACTTGATTTTGATTAATTAATGGTACAATCAGTAGAACCATAAATTAGGAAACACGACTACTTGTCATATAATTTTAAAAACGAAATTGAATATCCATTAATTTTGTTTAACATAGTGCTTAACAGGCTGTTTTTTTTATTTTGGAACGAAAATGAGTAGACTCACTACGGTTTTGTTATCTAGAGGTGAACGGAATTTAGAAAAGAAAAGCTGGTTTTCTCTTACATGCCACTTTATTTAGAATCTGTTGTTCTTCAGGAAAAAAAGTAATTATTACTATAAAATTTTTGTTACCAACGCTTATGTATGGCAGACCAACGCTTATGTATGGCACCAACGCTTATGTATGGCAGACCAACGCTTATGTATGGCAGACCAACGCTTATGTATGGCAGTGAAAGTTGGGTATGGCAGAAGAAGCATGAAAGTAAAATTAGGGCAGTAGAGATGAGGTCTTTAAGGGGAATGTGTGGTGTAAGTTTGTGTGACAGAGTGCGAAATAGCGTAGTGATGAAAACTTGTGGAGTGAAAGAAGATGTAGTGACAAGAATTGACAAAGGAATGTTACGATGGTTTGGCCATGTAGAGAGGATGGATGAAAGGAGAATAACGAAGCAAATTTACAAGGCGAGTGTGGATGGAAGAGTCGGTAGGGGTCGACCTCACCGAACGTACACAATCCAAATCGGTGATACCCTTAACAAGGGTCAGGTCAAAAGCACCCTAAACCGACGAGAATGCATGAAAAGACTGATGGATGTGGATGAAGCGAAAGTAATATGTCAGGATCGGGCAAAGTGGCGTTCTATAGTCTCTGCCTACCCCTATGGGATACAGGCGTGACGATTATGTATGTATGTAAATTTTTGTTCAACAAGATTTTTTTTTATAATATGATGATATGATGTCCGTCAACTCGCTAGCCCGTCAACGACATAATCTATTAGTCACAGGATGTCCGGTGCCAACCATAATGTATGTGACAGTCACCGAGGAGGTTTTAGTCAGTATGCTGGAGTAAGTATCGTTAGGAACCCAGCTCGTTAATTACATCTGTAGTGTGCTGGGCTATAACACCACTGAGTACCGAAACGGGAGTTTAATATCTTTTTTCTCTTGAAAATATAATTGTAAAAGTGTAGCGCGATAACAAGAGGTCGGTTACGGGGTAATAGACAACAGAACAATTGTTTTTTTTTGTAGGTGTGATCGTGAGACGAAGATCCAGCAATTCTTGTACTTCTGTCTGACGGTGGTGACCACGTCAGGCTGGGCAGCCAGCGCCGAGAAGAACCAACTGCCCTTGCGTGCTTGGTGAGTTTGATTTTGTATTGTTTTGTGAGAGGAGCCATGAGGATCTAATTATTATTCATAAAATATTATGGACTCTACCCATAATCTGAATGTCATTGAATCAGATTTTTGTGGGTTTTTTTAGGATAGGCAGCAATCTCATTGATGTTAAGGCACTTACAACATTTTGATACATGAAATTATAGCTAATTAAAGTTTCACCACAATTGGTTTCAAATAACTTATGGGTTTAGCAACAAAGATCATCTTCGAATTGATGCAGATCAGCTCCACACCTGAAATTCTCAAAATATCATAAAACTTTAGTCACCAAGAGTATCTGTATCAGCCCATATACGTCCCACTGCAGGGCACGGGCCTACTCTACAATCGACAGTACGATTGAGAGTGGTTAGGCCATATAGTCCACCACGCTGGCTTAGTGCGGGTTGGCGGACTTACATACCATAGAAATTCTTATAAATCACTATGGCATGCAGGTTTCCTCACGATGATTTCCTTCACCGTTTTAGTGCGTGGTTATTGACTATCAATACACACATGACTCCGAAAAGTCAGTCGCGTCTGGTCCGTTTACCAACAGGCCACCACGCACTTACACACCAAGAGTAGCCAGCTAATTTACCAGTTATTATTTTTCATAGTTATTTTTATTAGCCAATATCCCACCAGGTACCCGTACGACACGTCCAAGTCCCCAGCGTACGAGTTGACGTACGTGCACCAGGTGGGCGCGCTGTTCATTGCTGCGTATCTGAACGTGGGCAAGGACTCGCTGGTCAGCGCGTTGATAGCGCAGTGTCAATGTAGACTGAAGCTCTTGGGCTTGGCGCTGTGCTCCTTGACCAAGGATGTGCCTGTTGGGGATAAGGTAATGGGGAAAAAAGAATTGATTCGAGTTTTGAAATTTTCGAAGGCCGAGTTTTCAAGTCTTTTACATACATACATAGGCTTATAAAACGTGTTAAAAGTATTACCTAGTGTAGATAAAAGGTGTAATGGGTGATTGAAAATTAGATAGTATTGTGGTACGATTTTTAAAAATAATGTGATTTTTATAATTCCAGTGCTATCAACTTATCAGACAGTTTGCTTACTTTATGTTACAGTTATAACCTAAGAGTAATTTTACTCTAAGGTTATAATAGTTTAACATATTCCTAGCACGATTTTGTGGGCATTTGACATTAGACAGATATGTTAAACAAATATCCCACTATCGGCAGTTTCAGTTGTATTTTAATGTCAAAAAGTATTTGTAAAGTCTACAAATGAATAGTCAATAATCTTTAGAACATATGAATTGGCTAGTCACTATGTATAAATAATAAAACTTTACCACCACATTGGAACCAGAGACATCTTGATGAAAACAGTGACTATTTCTCAAATAGAAAGCTCACTGGTAAAGTGTAGTACGCCTACGCGTCGCTACTCAAAGTACTACGCTCGTAGACGAAGCGTAGCAAATTGTCCTGTAACGTAACAATAGATGGCGTTTTATACTTAAATCTTTCATTTTTTTTAATTGCAAAGATTGGCGAGACGCACATGCCATTTGTCTGATGGTAAGCCAGAAGACCACTCATGGATAGTAGCAAAATCAAACAACACCATGAATTACAAGTCCAGTAGTTACTCTTGCTACAATGCCCTTCAAACCGAAACACAACAGTGCACATACACTGCTGTTTGGCGGGAGAAATAGGCATTGAGGTGGTACCTACCCGGGCGGCCTGTCACATATGACAGACCACCAGTTTCTATGTGGTTGTATTACCCTCTAGCATTTCTACACCTCATGTCTTCCTTGTCCAGAGCCTCTTCACTCCAGAGCAAGAAGCCGTGGTATCCTCACGGCTGCGAGTTTGCGTGCTGGAACACCAGGCGGTGCTGGCGGCAGCGAAGGAGCTGCAGGCTTGCTTCTCAGCACCGACCTTCGCGCAGTTCACCGTATCACTTATTATCATATGCGTCACTGCGTTTCAGATGGTTTCCGTATGTAAATTGGATTTTTTTATTCCGATTTTCTATTAGACGTGATCAGTCTCAATTCACTTGACTTAACTTATATTTATACAAATTTTCAAATTACAGCCTATTTTAAGTTATTTGGATGTTAAAAACTTACTATAAAGTTTTACATAATTTTTATGTGTGGAAATAACAACGACTCATAGAATTCTTTACATTTATGTTATTTGCAGGATATTTACCTACGTACAAAATTAAAATTTCAATTTAAATAAAATTAAGGTTTATATTTTGTACGTAACAAGTTTTTTTTATTTGACTGTTTATAGAATATCCTTAGCCCGTGTTTATTTGTTGCAGATGAAGGGGAACATCGTGCGTTTTATCTCAATGGGCACTTATCTGTTGAACATGACGTATCAAGTGTTTATCTACTGCTACCAAGGAACCCAGCTGTCTGAAGAGGTATCACCCATATATTTTGTTAATAACTAGGTGTAATGAAGTCGTGATGCGTTAGAAAGAATGCATGCGAAATCTTTATAAACTAAATATTTTTAGGCGGACTCGAATCACACCGTATTGCTATGATTGTATGTAGGATTGCAAAATGATGCTATATAAGTAGAATGAAACGGTAGACGAGTGATTTATATGGAACATTATGTGTGAAAGAGGTGACGAATATATGGACTAAAGTTGGAAAGAGTTGGACAATGAATGATTAAGATGTTTAAGTTTAGAAGGATGGACTAAGGGAGAACTTCATGGAAGACGTTGAGGATGATGAAGACGCAAAATAAGACAAGAAGACAATTATATTTTTTAGAATATATTTTTTATTTATTAATCTTCATACAATAAAATTGTACAGGCGGACTTAAGGTCTTTGGCATTTTCTACTAATCAACCTTTGGGAGATGCAGTGGCGGCGTAAAGGGGGGGCGGAGGGGGCGGTCCGCCCCGGGTACCAAGCACCAAGGGGTGACACAGACAAGTCTCTGGAACACCCTCAGAAAGCACACAAAATCTACATTTATCCAGAAATAACCACCAACCCTTGTATCTAGCCACTTGTATACTAACAGCATATTTTTAATTCTATCGCAACTGTAAATATCTTCGTTTTTTAAATATAATGTCTCATTCTCTCAGCCGCTGCCGATAAACAATCCCAATCCAAAACTTGGCGTTTGAGATTGTCAGCTCAATCTTTTTTCTGATACTGTATTGCCAATATTCAATCTCAATTGTGACAAAACTATAGCAACATGGTAAGAGACCAATCGAACAGTAGAAAACAATCCAGAGGGACTTCAATCTATTTTTTCGATTGATTATTGGCATCGGCCGTAAAAGAATGAATTCATGTTGCACTTGGTCTGATCTCATAGGCAAGTAAGGAGAATTCGGTAACTGCTAACAGCTTTGACGAGTTGAGAGTTGAGAGTTGCCCACATATCAGTTGATGGCGTGTAGGTCTCTATCAGCTCCTGATGAATTATCTTAAAGTTGTCACGACGCCCTGGGGCGTCGCAGCATTGTCCCAGGGGCGACCGAGTCGAGTGAGCCAAATTGGAGCTATGCTCAAAAAAGCAAGCACATTTTTCCCATTATCAGTTAACCAAAAGTAAAATAAATATATCTATTCTTTTTTTTCTTATTCAAAAAGAAACTTTATGTCAAAAAATGTAAATTTCTTATGGGTCTGTTAATGTATGTCTGTCTGTCTGCGAACAGTACAAATAACTTGGGGAAGTCCTGGTCTAACCTACTCAACTTTGAAGGTTCCGGCACCCCTTACCAGAAGCTGTACGCGGGAGTTATCACTTATCACCGCCGACCATGAACATCTGTAACACTATAACGCATAGATATGCGTTGCAACCTTTACGGCGAGAATACGCTCTTTTCTTAAAGGTGACCGCTCGCCGACACCTGCACTAAACGGTTGCCGGGCGACAAGCAGATGAACCGGTGCGGCGCCTCTACCCTATCGAAGGGTGTAAGAATTTCGCTACGGTATTTCCTACCCGTCATTAGAGTCGACATAACGGGGTTAACGGGGATGCTGGACACACTGTCCAGGGGGCGGTGTACCCTTACGTACAGCAACTCGGATATGAGCGACCAGGCGTATAGCCTCATCTCTGACGTAGACGACTATAACATCCTTAACCAGCGCGGCGTCCTGAAACAGTCGCACCCTTTAAAAGAAGAACCAGCAATAATTTTCCGTAGGGTGCTGAGGCGGGCACGATCATGTGTTTCTCGCCTTGTGATGTCTGGGGCCGCCCATAATGCATGTACAGTCATCCAAGGGTTTTTAGTAGGTATGCGTGTATAAGTTTTGTGAGGGGCCCGGCTCGGCCACATCATCCGTAACGTGCCGGCTGGAAGGCCAGTGACACTAACATACAGTTCCAGCCGCCTCCGGGGCACCGAAAGGGGAACATAATAGCTTTCCTCCAAGAAAAGGCAGATTTTATACGTGCACGATATGTCCGGTGTAGACTTGTTTAGTATTAATCGGGCGCCCTTCGACCTGGGATGTCCGGTGCTGCCCACAATGGGTGTAATGGCCATCGAGGGGTTTTTAGTCATTATGCTGGTATTACTAGGGACCCAGCTCGGCCACAATATCCGCGTTTGTACCGGGCTGGAAGGCCAGAGACACTGACATATCCCTTTCGGCCTCCCCCAGGGTACCGAAAGAGGAAAAAAAAGGCTTGTTTAGTATTGGGTGTTATATTTTATGTAGGGGTACTCAATACACAACCGCCCCGGGTGCCAACCTACCTTACGCCGCCACTGGGGAGATGCCTTATAGCCCTTTTCCCTCCCCATATTTTTTCCCTCCCATTTCCCTCACGATTTTAATCTACCGACATAAAATCTATGATCCAAACGTTGTGAAAATTCATGGGCGGCAGTAATCACTTAGCATCAGGTGACCTGATTACTGTTTGCCGGAGGAAAAAATACCTTTCAAGTTTCACCAAGGAAATTTCAATTGTAGAGCTCTAAAATAGCCGGCGCGGCGTACTCCAGCGCGTGGTACCAATACTCCATCTCGCTGCGACGCGCCCTGCTCATCGTGATGGTGCGGTCACGAAGAGTGGCCAAGCTCACCGCCGGCGGCTTCACCACGCTCTCACTTAACACGTTTATGTCTGTAAGTCATTTATTACCATCAGTCGGGCCCGGCACCACCCAGGCAAAAATAGTTTTTGTGTCCATTTCCGTCATACATACAAACAAAAGCTCTTGCTTTTTTTCCCCAGAAGGAGTAGGCAGAGGTAGCAGGTATATTCCGCCCCACGATGTGAAAGGGGGCGATCGCCATATCGGGCACAAATTTTAGATTCCTGGCTGATAATGAATAGAAAAATCCAATATCACCTTGCCTGACCCTGGATTCAATTATTTATTGTATGTAAAAACTTCCGTCTTACAAATAAATCTCATGAATCACTTATACAAGCCATTGAAATAAAACTATTATTTAATGATTTTATCGCGGATTTTTATATTATTCGTGATAAATTCCGTAAATACTGAATAGTTTTATTTAATTACATATTGAAATATTCGCGTAAATCTAAGAACAAGCGACTTATTTGAATATTTTTGGTTTCAGATCATCAAAGCGTCCTATTCACTGTTCACCTTACTCCAACAAGTTGAAGAGAAGAACTAAATGTATTACAATAGTTTTCACTGATACCTGCACTGCACACGGAACTAAATTATTAAAAACATGAAATAAAAACGTTGTTTTGTTGTTTGTTAGTGAATCGTGAAATTCGTAAAGTTTCAGTGCAGGCGGGCCGCATAATTGTGTCGACCCGTTAACTTTCTTTAATTAGATACTATTTTTAGTTTTATTATTAGATGTAACATAGAGTACTTATCAATATTGGATGTATATTTCGTTTTTATTTATTTTTGAATATAATTTTAAAAGTAAAGTACACTCTCAACAGTCACATACATAGTCCTGACCCCACACTAAGATCAAGTGTTGTGTCGTGGGTATCAGAAACTAAGAGAGCATTTGTACACATACTCAACTCGAAAGTGATACACTTGCGTAGGCCACTGAAGAGTTTTCTACTATCATATATTTATTTACTGGTGGTAGGTCTCTCATATGTGAGAGGCCATCTGGGTGGGTACCACCGCAGTGTCTATTTCTTCCGTTAAACAGCAGTATAAATGCACTGTTGTGTTTCGGATTGAAGGGCATTGTATCCAGAGTAACTACTGGACATATTGAGACTTAACATCTTATATCTCAAGATGGCGAGTGCAGTGGAATGCCAAGCATTGCTTTGTAATTCAAGGTGTTGTTTGGTTTTGCTACTGTTCATGAGCAGTCGTATCGCTTACCATCAGGTGAACGGCACGCTCGTCTCGCCATTCATAGCAATAAAGAAAATAAAAAAATACGGACTTTATTAGATATAGACACTTTTTAAACCTATTTAAATTATCAAATGTTTTGTCTTCTTCACTCAAATTGAATTCCAACGTCGTTCAAAACGGATAAGGCATTTGGCTAAAATAGGTTTATAAACTGTCTGTGAATAGCGATATCATTAGCGTGGTATGTGGAGAAATATTTATATTCTAGCATAATATGCAATTGATTGTTATAATATGTCCGATTTTTCAATCGTCAGATATATTCCGCTCGACGAATTGCGTTGTAATATTTACAGCTCTTTTTTAATCTATCAGATTGTCAAAGTCTCGATAGTCCTTACTTTTATAACTATTCTGATTTTATGTTGATGATACTTCCTCATTGTCTGATGTGTGTGCTTTCAGTATCACCCAATATACATTCGTCACACTGTATTGCCCCAACTTCCTCTACAATAGAGTATACGTTTGAGATTGGTTAGGCCATATAGTCCACCACATTGGCCTGGTACTGGTTGGCGACACTATCATACTATAGAAAATCTTAAAAATCGGTATTGTATGCAGGTTTCCTCACGATATTATCCTTCGCTGTTATTGTGCGTGGTGTATGGCTATTAATACACACATGACTCCGAAAAGTCAGAGGTGTGCCCTGAGATTTGAACCTGCGAATGTGTTCTCTTACCGGGTAGGTGGCAAATATAGTAGCGCAGTAGACCTTTGCGGTAGTTGATTAATAACTTAACTGGCTGGGAAACAGGAGAACCTGAATTCGATTCTACATACATAAACTCACGCCTTTTTCCCAGAAGGGGTAGGCAGAGGTGCCTCGACACACACATTTCGCCTTGTATGTTCCGTCCCACAATGTGATAGAAGGCGAGCCTATCGCCATATCGGGCACAAATTCCTGACTCCGGGCTGATAATTCATTCATTCATTTATTTATTTCAGGTAACTAACGACCCATAGCAAAAATTATATTTAGATAACATACACATCTACAAGAAAATACATATTTTTTTTTGCCTCTATCCGACACCATATGTGATATGTTTGTCACAACAGTGCTGTGCATAAAAGGAATCCGGCTTATTAGCTATCATTTTCAGGACAGTGTTGGGACTGAGTCGAATTCTGCTTACTAAGGACGCACATCTTTTTCGCATAATCGCGTAGAAACAATCAGTGCGCGCCGCAGCAAACATACCCGAAGCGCTGCAGTAACGGGGCAGTCCCAACACCGCCCTGAATGCATTATTAAATTGGACACGAAGTGCGCTGTAATTGACATGCGTGTAGCTGGCCCACAAACTGCACGTGTATAGTGAAGTACAATAAGCACGAAACAGCGTAATCTTAACTTCGGTAGAACACCTTGCAAACCTACGAGCCAGCATATTTGCTCTCTTTGACAGCGCTCTACGCTCCCGTTCTATGTCAGCATTGTCGTTAAGACATGCCGTGACTATATGGCCCAAATATTTAAATTTCAATCCTATCTAAGACTACACTGTTAAGATAAATCAGTGGTATACTTTTAGGGAACCTAGTACTAGCAGTCTCAAAGACCATATACTGACTTTTAGTTACATTATATTTTAAACCATGATCACAAGCGTACTTTTCACAGATATTCAACCGCTTTCTCAAACCACAAATGGACGCACTCAATAGCACCATATCATCGGCATAAATAAATAAATAAATAACACCCATCAGTCACATACATAGTCCTGACCCCACACTAAGATCGAGTCTTTTGTCGTGGGTATCAGAAACTACGAGAGACTTTTCGGTCACACAAACACCCAGACCCGGAAGAAATATTTGTGGGCCGCACAAACATTTCTCTCGGTGCGGGGATCGAACCCGCGGCCTCTCGTTTCACAGGCGGCGTCTAACCAACTGCGCCACGGAGGCTGATAACTTAAGTTATTAACGCAGACATTATCAATGTGACATCCGATGTGCTGGCCGCTGAGGGCAACAATCAAATCATTCACGTAGAGGTTGAACAGTGTAGGCGAGGTCAATCCACCGCATTCTAACCTATAGAGGTCAGACATCGCCCCCGACTATCTGGCAAAATTTATTTGATTCGTATACCAATACTTTAAGATTTTTATAAGTTCACATGGTAGGTCAATTTCAATTAGTTTTTTCCACAAAATATCATATGACACTAGATCGAAAGCCTTGGATAAGTCCAGAAAACACGCATAGACAGGAGTTTTTCGATTCAAGTAGTATTTCACAGTTTGCTTAAGACAGTATCGCACTTTCCGTAGAGAGTTGGGGTCTAAATCCAAACTGATTGTCATGAAGTTTGATATATTTATTCAACTCTGTGTTAAACAAACAGTCAAACATTTTGGCTGTAAATAAATAATGAATAGAAAAATCCAATATCACTTTGCCCGACTCGGGATTCGAGCCCGAGACATCAGCTTTGCAAGCGTACCTTAGTACAACTAGGCCAACGAGGCAGTCAGTGAATTCGATTCTGGCATCGAATTATCGATATTTGTTTTGTGTTTGGGTATTGTTAGTTTTAAGTCTTTCGCAGTTTCTGACTGCCTGTTTTTTTTTTGCTTAAGCCGCAGATAAAGTCACAGACAGAAGCTAGCTTGAAACAAATTGTGTTTTCAAACTATTAATTAGCTATATTGAGTGTTTGTATTCGAAGCTAAATATCGGTTTGTGTCGATATTACGAAATTGCTTAATTGTCGCGTTCACACTGTCATTGAAACACTGTTTTAATTGTTCTTGGATAATAAACCTTTTATTCATGTTAGGATTGTAAAAACAAATTTTAGTTGCTCAGCTGTGGGATCCCGTGGGCTAGAAAACTAATCTTATAATCTCTTTTCAATATGTTCTATACAGTGTCCAGAACTGATTGTTCAAAGGGCTGGAAAATTCTTGAGTGGAGTTAATACAAACGCAATTTTGGACTTCATAGAATATTATTTGCGTCAGAGGCCGAAGATGTACCAAAGACTATTTGCGGACCCTTGGCATTTATAGGCGTTGGTTTTTTTTTATTGCTATGAATTGCGAGACGAGCATGCCGTTCGTCTGATGGTAAGTGATCCGATCGCTCATAAACAGTAGCAAAACCAAACAACTCTAAGTTAAGTCTCAATATGTCCAGTAGTTACTCTGGCTACAATGCCCTTCAATCCGAAACACAACAGTGCATTTACACTGCTGTTTGACGGGAGAAATAGACACTCCGGTGGTACTCACCCAGATGGCCTCTCACATTTGAGAGACCACCAGTAAACCATACGGTTGAACCATATCACTCATATGAACATATCATAATACCTGGGGGACAAAAATATTGATGAAGTAAATGTTGGTGACCACTGATTCTAATAGTACAAACATTACTAATATAAGGGCTGTGATTTTCTATTAAATCTTACACCAACATTGGCCAAACAAGAGCCAAAATGAAATTTCTAGTGCAAAATGTGAACCGATCTATGCGCTTTTGTTTGACTTTATTGAAGTTTTCTGGATTTCTAGTACCTCAAGAGTACGATAGGCCTGTGTTGCAAAATATTTACTGGTTTTTCTCTATGATGTTTATAGTGGGTAAGTATAAAAATAACGTGAACGATTAAGGCCTTATGGGGTTACTAAATACTTATTATATTAAAGTAACAAATTTAGAATTAATTAACACCCTGACTCTTGAACTAGGATACCCAGGAGACAGGAGTCAGTCTCTTTCGTGTGTCTTCATATTGTCACATAATCAGAGTTTTAAATGGATTCAGGATTTAACACAATGACTCAAACCGGGTACCTGATACAAGTGTGGGGCGACCTTCCTCTGATGACGAGTACTGCGTTCATCCTCTTCACTAACATAGCTCTTCTGGTGAAGATATTTAATGTGGCGCTGAGGAGACAAGCCATACACGCCGTCATACTTGGCACTGATCTGGACCTGATGAGTGAGGAGCGGGAGGAAGGCAAGAGGATCGTCAAAGAGTAAGTAGGATTGATGATAGGGGAAAAAACATCGGTTGTGAAATAGTTGAGATAGCTTTCAAACAAAAGTTGATGAAAATGGTAAGAGACGAAGTAGTCACTCTCTCGAAGCTATATAAAAAATAGTTTGTATTTATGAATGTTTTGAAGAAATATGAGTGGAGTGAAAAGAAAGAAACGACGAATGAGAGTAGTCAAAAGTGAGGAGTTAGATAATGAATGGTAAAAACTTGAAGTACGGAAGGACGGAATAGGAGAACTGAATGGAAGACGGTGGAAAACGGAAGATGTACAACGAAGGAAGGACGTTTTAAAATAAAAGGAATATCGAAGATTATTAAGATAATCTGTGTTTGATTTGACCCGAGCCGGAACTATTTCCACACTTATTTATTATTTATTTATTTCATTACTTATTGTTCACTAAGAAATAACAATTTATAGAAACCAAAAGAAAAAAAAGTACAAATGGCGGTCTTGTCGCTTAAAGTAATGTCTTACAGACAACCATGGAATCGATTTAAAATAAGGACAGAAAGGGTAATGTAAAAAATTAAAGATTGAAGCTAAGTAATACCAATACTACACACGCCGGCACAATTAGAGGAACACGCACAAAAATGAGGGTTTTATTTTATTTTGTCGACTGATTTTTTAAATGGTCTTTGTTTTTATATTTCAGCGCCTTTAAAAAATAAAGTGATACAAAAAAATATATAGATATTTAATACCTTATTGTTTTTATACGCTCTCAAGTGTTTTTAAGATTTTTTCACTTTCAAGTGGTTTCACAAAATTTTGTTTAATTTCATTTGACGTGACTTAAGATATTTTTATTGTTACTGATGTTATAGTGCCTGTCTTGTAGGATATAAAATTAGTGACTTACCATCCACTGAAGTTGTCAGAGCGGTAGCAATGATTGAAAATGGTCACACCTACCGTTCGGTAAGTCCCGCATTGGGTGTGTTGTCTTTGTCGTCTTTTGCAACGTTAAACATTACAGACACACAGGCTCATATGTGCGGATGCCGGGATAAGGCAGAAAACGGTCAACCAGAACCCAGGATGATCGTTTTACACGGCTGTAAACTTTGAGAAATCGTCGTCAAACGGCTATTCAGACCTCAAAAATTTTACATGAAGTTCGTAATGCTAATATCAGTGTGCGTACAGTGAGAAGACGCTTAAATGAAGTTGGACTGAAGTCTTACGTTCCACCCAAAGCCCCAAAACTTGAGGTGGTACATCGAGTAGCCAAATTAGGTTTTGCTCATCGACACCACGACTGGACAAATGAGTGGAGCCGAGTTTTCTTTAGTGATGAAAGCCGTTTTTGTGTGAATTGCATAGATGGAAGGGAGAGGATCTGAAGGTATCGAGGAGACCGCTATAATCATACAAATTTTACTGAAACAGTGTCTTATGGTGGAGGGTCAGTTTTGGTATGGGGTGGTATATGTTTGGGGGCACGCACGGAGTTAATACTTATAGAAAGCAGGTCTTTAACAGCGCAAAGATACGTCTTAGAGATCCTAGAGTCCCATGTATTGCCTTTTGCACCATCCATAGGTGAAGATTTTTTATTTATGCATGATAATGCGCAGCTCCACACAGCGCAAATGGTTCGGGACTACTTAAATCAGGCCCAAATCGCGCAAATGGATTGGCCAGCAAGATGACCAGACGTGAATCCAATAGAGCACGTATGGGGCGTTATCGGAAGGAAGGTACATGGAAGAAACCCAGCCCGTAAGAACGATCAAGAATTAAATTTCATTTTAGTGCAAAAGTGGGATAATTTGTCGCAAGAAATGAATGA
The DNA here is from genome assembly GCA_030180105.1 of Hyles lineata. Classification (NCBI taxonomy): domain Eukaryota; kingdom Metazoa; phylum Arthropoda; class Insecta; order Lepidoptera; family Sphingidae; genus Hyles; species Hyles lineata. The sequence continues at coordinate 1,433,079 of JARJEE010000030.1, forward strand.
TGACATCATTAAAAGCATGAAGGAACGTATTCAGACTCTTATCAGAGCCCGTGGTAGCAATACGCGTTATTAATTTTCTTAAATTATTTCTGTAAGTTTTGAATATACACGATTACATTTCACAATCACAGAAATGTTATTTTACTGTATTTTCGTTTAATTGCATTGGCGTCATTAATTAAACTATTTTTAACTTAATTATTGTACTTTGTTATAGATTTTGCCTCACTTTAAGTATATAAAAATAAAAATATTCAGTTATTATAATATTTTATAAGAAATTCGATATTTAACGCGTGTTCCTTTAATTCTGCCGGCGTGTGTAGTTTGTATAAGTATATGACGGACATAAGAGTTTTCAAATAAATGAATGATTTTTAAATAAATACCCCATGTATGCCTGTTTCTTCACAGATGCGACAGTGAGACCACCAGACACCTGTGTCTATTCATGTTGTTGACCGGAGTTACTGTCTTGGGCTGGTCTTGCAGTGCTGAGAAGAACCAGCTTCCATTGAGAGCATGGTTTGTACGCTTCTTTTACAGAATCTTTCAATTCAAGGCACTGTATCCTTAGCTAGGAGCTCCGCACTTGTGATTTTGACAAAAACTATCAAATAAAGACCAGTATAGTTAAAAATGATCGTATGATGATCTGATGATCTTTCCATTTTATAAGAAGCATTACCATGACACTTTTTCCCGATATACAAACAATATGAAGACTTGATTACTTTCAATTTAAGTAAGTTTACTTATGTTACATCCTATAGGTATCCGTTTGATACATCGCAGTCACCCATGTACCAACTGACTTACATGCATCAGGTGAGTGTCTTAGTGATTTTTCTATTCCAAAAAATCGTAGAAGTACACCATTTCATACTTTTTCATCATCATAAAAATATTCAGCCGCAGTAAGCTTCGATCAAATAAATACTAGATACAGGGTGCGGAATAAAATCACACGCCTAAGGCGGCCGAGGTTGCTAATACTTAAACATTTGAATTTCGAACTACGAGATGTAGTAAAAAGTGATGTTTTGAACCATTCTAAAATCAAATAGAAGTACACGTTATTGTGTTCTTATTTCTCTTGCCGTTTTTTAGGCCGTTACTTAGAATCTAGTGTATATTTGATCGAAGGCAGGAAGCCATAAAATTTGACATAGACGCACACAAATATATTTTCATGAACTAGTTGAATGCGGTCCGCATCCAGCGATTTCTTGATATTTTGCTGCATCATGTTTCATGCCTACCTATGTACATATATTTATGAAATCTGAGAAAATATCTTTATATGATTCTTCTTCTTCCTTCGCAAATAAGTACAAGTCATTAAGAGATATTGTTTAAACTATTCTTTCAGAGTATGTCACTCATCGTCTCTGCATTGCTCAATGTCAGTTTGGACACCTTGGTAACGTCTTCAATAGCAGTCTGCCGATGCCGATTGAGGCTAGTAGCATTGTCTTTAACTCGGCTTTGTGACGGGGTATCCGTTTCTAAAAAGGTAATAATAAATATTATTATATTTGCCTCTGCTTTATGGGCATCATTGGAAAACGCCCAGATAGAATACATAATTTTAATTATTAAATTATTAATCGCATTCTTGTCGTTATAAGTACAACACATATTATGTATATTAAGCTAATGAACAAGATTGAGAGTAATTACCCGACTGCGAAAGAAGGAGGGTTATTTTACATTATTCATTGTGCAGAATCTCATGATCACCATTGGAACCGACATCATAAGCCAGCGACTCAGAAGCTGCGTGATCAAACACCAGGCCACGTTGAATGCCGTGTATCAGATTCAGGATTACTTCTCGGAGCCGATCTTCACTCAGTTCACCGTCTCTGCTGTTATAATCTGCGTCACCGCTTACCAACTCGCTGCCGTACGTACCTTTAAACATGGTTATTTTGATTAGAGTATTCAAGTTATTTTTGATAACAGTATGAATATATTATACTGGGTATATCAAGACTGCTAACGAAAATGAAGCTGGGTGGTAGTTTCAGTGACTACAAACATAATGCAACAAAAATTTTCGCAAAGAAACGCGACAATTTTTTTATGACTTTTTAAATGTGTCTGAAGTCCCTAAAACCGGCATCGTTTTCGGTAGCAGTCTTGAGATACCCTGTATATTATATTGACAGCCTCCGTGGCGCAATTGGTTAGACGCCGCCTGTGAAAAGAGAGGCTCCGGGTTCGGGTTCACAAATATTTCTTTCGGGTCTGGGTGCTTGTGAGAGCGAAAAGTCTCTCGTAGTTCCTGATACCCACGACACAAGACTCGATCTTAGTGTAGGGTCAGGACCATGTATGTGACTGTTGGGTGTTATTATTATTATATTGTATGTTCTTTATTGTCAACTGGCACCTACTTCTGATATTATCCATAAAATGGTTGTCTGGTAGAGATCGCTCCAAGCGATAAGAACGCCACTTCTAAGACCATTAAGATGTTCTTTTGTTTTTATAGAATATAACATTTTTATTTTATACTAGCGGCCCGGCCCAGCTTCGCCTGGGTGCATATATTTTTTTATTCCACTCCACACCAAATACATGTTGTTTTTCGTATAAACTCTTGTATACCTAAAGCTATCCTACTGTCCGGCTCAATCCCGTCACATCCGCCTGTTCAGTCTCTTCCCAATCCGTCCCGTCGCTTTTCTTTATTATCCATCCCGTTTTATAACGTGCATTTACATTTCGTCCTAACAAATCTGTTATCTATCCCAGCCCTCTCCCGTACCTTCCACTCTATTTTATTTTATGTCCCTTCTCTCCATATAATTCTTGTATATCTAAACATGACGTAGATATCCTACTGTCCGACTCAATCCCGTCTCATCCGCCTGTTCAGTCTCTTCCCAATCAGTCCCGTCCATTCTCTTTATTATCCATACCGCGTTATAACGTGCATTTACATTCGTCCTAACAAATCTGTCAGCTATCCCAGCCCTCTCCCGTACCTTCCATTCTATTTTATTTTATGTCCCTTCTCTCCATATACATCCATATATATATACATATAAAGATTGCCTTATGAATTTCTGACATTAAAAACTTTAGCGTTTTTTATTGTCCATCCAATATTCCTTCCCTTATTTCAGCACCAAAAAGCTGTTTTTCCAAAAAATATTGCACGCCATTACTTTTTGTTAGTAATAAAAAGTTAAAATATTTTTTTTATAGACATAACTTCAGTGGTTTCGATTTTCTTAGATATAACAATTCAACCCTTTTTTACCCCCTTTAGGTATAATATAACCTATCTCAGTCCGATACGATGTACATTTCTATCAGTGAATTATAGCGAAGGAAAGGCCACTGTAAAAATTCGTGATAAAAATGGCATTCGATCTTGAAAAGGAGTAAGTATAACTTCTTATGCTGCATTTACACGCTTGGCCAACCTCAGCCAGCCTCCACCAACGCCAGCGTGTAAACGGTGTGTTTGGCTCGGCTGGCCTTATGTTTTTCATAGTTAATAGCTTGGAGTTGGTAGACGTTGGCCCAGCCTCAGCCAACATGTAAATCCACCATTACGTGTGAACATTATTTATTTCATTGTCTTATATTAATGTAGCTAGATATATTCTCCTTAGTTTATACAAAATAAATTTCTGAACGCATGCATAAACAATTACAATCAATTAAAATGTCAATCCATTTTCACTGTCAATATTTTACTTCTTTAAAATCTAAAATACGCCACTAATCGAATATTGTGGATATATGTTTTCGATTCGAAACCTTTATTTAAATACGTTCTTTAATTTGAGTGCAGAGTTTACCATATCGACAGGGTGAAAATTAAATGTTTGACAGTTACAAACCCATGAACATATTGTATGGGAAAATCACGCACATTGTTTTGATAGATATGATTGAATTTGAATTTTGTATAGCGGTAATAAAGTACAAATTGACTCTTTGACGTTAGGAACATACCTACATTGTTTAAACAACAGTGAGTGCTTGTTATTTAATATGAACCTTATACAATAGCAATAAAGCTCAAATTGACTCAACGTTTTAGTTAGAAAACGTTTGTATGGGGTAAAGAAAAGGGTTGTTTTTAGGGCTTTTCCGGCAATTATTCGAAATTTTCTCGCCGTAAAAACCATCCTTGGACTTTCACAAACATTTTAAAAAAAGAATCATCGAAATCGGTCCAGGCGTTGTTGAGTTATGCGGTTACCAACACATTTTGCGATTCATTTTTATATATAAGATATTGGTTTACAATAAAGAATATTGTATTGTATTGTTTAGAGTCTCCAGCTACACACTGCTGGCTTCTTTTAAAGTCCGCTATTTTACCATATCTACACTATTTCGAAGGCACTTTAATTAATTCTATTAACATGGTTTCTCTCAGATATCTGATTTGAATTTAAAGAAATAATAGCACAGTAAAGCTTTAATAATATATTATACCAACGGAGCTACTTTCTTTTTCAGGATATCCATCAAAGCAACATGGTCAGAGTGATATCAATGATGGCTTATCTACTCTGCATGATGCTGCAAGTATTCTTATATTGTCATCAAGGAAACGAACTTGCCGAGGAGGTGCGTACCAAGTTCGAAGGTTATCATCGATGTTTTACGCGTCTTGAGTCATTTTTAAAATATTGATTTATACTGTTGACATTTAGAAAAAAATATTTGAATCTCAAAAGTATTTTTTTGCAGCGTAGGAGAGACAAATGAGGAACCGCTTTTGAGCAAGCGGTTTTTAAACTACAACTCTTAATAAAGTCACAAGAAAAGTTTTTTTCTTTTTCATTTATTTAGGATAACAAACAATAGTACAATACAATTTGTAACACATATTTAAATATATATATGGTGGAGAATAAATGTACTACCCACAACGTTATCCACGGATTACTGAACATGATGTTTACAAAAGTGACGTGATCGTTTACTGAATTAAAATTTAAACAAAAATAATATTGCTGTTTAAGCTAAAACAAAGAGAAAAAAAACAAACACTAAAAATACATTTTGGAAGACAAAAAAAATCTATATAAAGTATATCACTTACTTTTTACAGGCATTAATTATAACAATATAATATACGTCTTATTTCTTGCTACTACGAGTATAAGAATTTGTGTTAGGTATATGGATAAAAAAAATAATATAAAAAGTAATGAATAGTAACAATAAAACTTAACTTAGAATCTACATTGTGTCATCATTCCAAATCACCATTCTGAGACTCCTGTCTCAACAAAAGCATTTTAATTGCCTGGGCTTTAAAACTTGACGCGGAAGTATAGATAATGTCAATAGAGGAGAATACGCTGTTGTATGCTTCTGCCATTCTGCGTAACGGTGAACGCAGTCCAGCATTAGTACGACTAGTATTTGTAGCAAACAGGCGGCGCTCACGCACTGCACGCCCTATAACCGTACGAGGGACTGAATAACTGAAATTCTTGACCAAGTCAGTGCAGTCAAATTTGTTATGGCATATAGCATGTAAAACCATAATTTCCAAGAGCGAACGTCTTGATTTTAATGTTAAGAGATGGTATTTGGAAAGCAGTTCGTTATAGTGTAATTTCGACCGAAAACACTTATAATGCATTACTGGCAGAAATTTCCGCTGAATTAAAAAAAAAGAACAATTCCAGAGCGCCGATATAGCTGGTGCGGCGTACGAGTGTCCGTGGTACACTCTGCCGATATCGCTGAGGCGAGGGTTGTTGTTGGTGATGGTGCGGTCTTGTCGTATCGCACAGATTACCGCTGGAGGCATCACCCCACTTTCCATCGCTTGTTTCACCTCTGTGAGTATTGCAAGACGAGTGACGTCACAACTTATCTGTAAACTTATCATAATAGGTGGGCCATCTTACTAATATTATAAAGTCGAAACTTCGGGTGTTTGTTACTTCTTCACGATCAAAGGGCAGAACCAATCCTGATGAAATTTGGTATGGATATGGCTGGTATCCTGGATTAAAACATAGGCTACATTTTATCCAAAAAATATAGTATTGGTAGGATGAGCAAGAAACCAGAAATACGAATATGTATTTTTGCTACTCTTTCATTCTCCAAGGGATGGAATGAGATAGAAGCATGATTTTAGGCATGAAATAGAATGGGCCGGGAAAGGCAGTACAAACGACGGTAGGCACGTTAGTTTAAATATAAAGCAGTCATACGCAAAATTATCTGCGTCTGATCTAGATTGGACTTAAAAGTATGGACGGAGCCGGGTCAGGGCGCTAGTTATAGACATAATTTATGCATCTATACATCTAATCACTCTGAAATATGTGAGATACAGGTAATTTGTTTCAAATTAAATATGTGTGTTTTCAGATAATCAAAGCATCGTACACATTCTTCACGGTCCTGCAGAGTGTAGAAGACAGGAACTAGAAATTTATTTCCATTACGAATAAAGTTTATGATGCACAATGTGTAGAAGTAATCTGTAGTAATTAAAATATATAAAGATCTACTGCAATGTGTTTAAGTATTATTATTCCCGAATTTCTTAATTTTTTTGTATTTCAATGAATGGCAAGACGAGCATGCCGTTCGCCTCAAACCAGCCAGCCAGTAGCAAAACATTCAATTACAAAGCAATGCTTGTCATTCCACTGTGCTCGGCATTCTGAGACATAAGATGTAAAGTCTCAATATGTCCAGTAGTTACTCTGGCTACAATGTCCTTCAATCCGAAACACAACAATTTGAACTGCTGTTTGGTCTTTGGCTTTGTACCTACCCAGGCGGCCTCTCTCATATAGAGATCTAGCACCAGTCTAGTGACTTCGATCACTATCATTCAGAAATAAATTCAGCTACTATTTTCAATAAATGCATCTAAGCAATTTGGTGAGAATTATGTCAATGGTCACATATATTTTGTGTAGGATGCTGCACGTATTCTTTTATTCATTTAGATTTTTCTTGCGGAGGACGTGGCTAAAGAATTTGAACTTTTTGTCTTCCTTATTCTTATTATATTTATTAGTCTTCATTGATTATTCTATTCCCTAGTTCCATTAGTCTTCATTGAGTAGGTATTGAGGCAATATGCTAGAGTGGACATAACGATCAAAAATGATGCGCACGTACCAATCGATGATTTAGGGTGGGAGATAGTAGAGTGCGTAATAACATTTTGTTATTTTGATGGAGGTCTAAATAAATACACCCAACAGAAACGTACATAGTCCTGACCCCACGCTAAGATCAAGTCTTTTGTCTTAGGTATCAAAAACTATGATAGACTTTTCGGTCTCACAAACATCCAGACCCGAAACATATTCCTGCGGATCACACAAACAGTTAAAAAAATATATTTGTCGTCAAAAACCATGTTTCGCTAGTCAATAATAAACCGCCTGTGCTCTAGTTGCACCCCGAAGATCCTTGGGCGTGGTTTCTCTAGCAGTAGAACTCTGTGGCTAAAAATAGTGACAGAGCTGTATTTGTTCTACATTTGCATTTTTAATTGCATCGTGTCCGTAGTCACTAAAACTACCATCCAGCTTTGTTTTCGGTCATAGGTTGGATATAGCAAATAAATATTTACTGCTATGTCTTTTAGTGTTATTTCCATAAATTGTTAGTAGGTATTTAAAGATTAAGACGTTTACTTTTTCAGCAAAAATTTACATCATGTTGCTTCGCTAAACAAGCACATAATTTCCAAATTTGAATTCATGTATTTGATTTGAATTTCATTAATCCTTTTACTTAATCTTTGCATTGTCTAAGTGGTAATTACTTCCTTAGCTTGTCAGGTATGTAATTATAGGTAGGTTTCAAGGTTTATAATCATAGAGTTTAATTAAAATGACAGCCCTTTCCCCTGGAATTTTGTTATAAATATCAAATGCAGTGCAATTTATTACCGTGACGTTGTTAGTTTGCGAATATTATATTAAGGTATACCTTTACACATTTTACATTTGCTTTAGTTTTGCCTTATACCTACCTTCATTTAACACTTGGTTGGTAAGTATTTTTTTGTGATCAGAAATCCTAATTCACTCTTCTAAATGTATTAAACACAGTTTAAATATGACATTAAACGTAATAATGGATAATAAATTATAGGTATTACTCAATAATTTTCTAAAAGTCTTTTGAGGAGTGTCTATGTTTAGTTTTGTAAGTAATATTCTTTTTGTTGTAATATTTTTGAAGAAAAATAAATTGAAAAATAAAGAGTATCTCATATTACGCTATTATGTCGTAGAACGCAATTTAATTTTATACATTTTAATGATAGCAGAATATTTTGCGGAATGAAAATATTTATACAAAACGCGAATGATACTCTCTGGTTGTGTCTGAACCTGCTGAGATGGTTTGGGTTCCTCGTGCCGGACAACTTAGAGGGATGGAAGAAAAAGTTGCTGCCGTTGTATTCATTTTTCTGGTTCATGTTTGCTGTAGGTAAGATAAAACGTTAAACAGGGTATATCAACACTGTTACTGAAAATGAAGCCGGGAGGTAGTTTCAGTGTCTTTAGACATAATGCAACTAAAAATTTTGCAATATTTTAAAATTTATTTTCCTATCGATTTATTTGGGTAGTGAATACATAGTTTTTTTTCTAAAATAATACTACATATTGAAAAATGCTATGGTGCGCAAGAGTTAAAATTATTATTAAAGCAAAAGCTATGGATTTGCCACACAAAAATAATGATATTTAAAAAAATAAACAAACCGCGTTTCTTTGCGAAATTAGTCGCACTGTATTTGTGTCACTAAAACGATCACCCGGCTTCGTTTTCGGTAGCAGTCTTGATATATCATGGCATGAAAATGTTGTAAACATGAAATCCCTACAAATATTTATAAATCCATTTAAACCATTTATTTCTTCCACACACACAATACAACAAAATAAAAATACAAGTAAGTTAAGAATAAGATAACAGTTAACAGGCCCATTCTGGTATTTGTTTTAATATGCGTGGAGAATGGATACCAGCTCAGTATACGCTGTTTACAACAGCACTGATTTTCAGCTGGCTCCAAAGCCATCATAGTACAACAATTCCAACAATCCCACAAGAAATAGCTCAATCTATTTTTAGGGATCTACATGATTGCGCAATTCGTCGACCTGATACAAGTATGGGGGGAAATAAGCTACATGACTGACACAGCGTGTCTGCTGTTCACCAACATGAGTCTGACTGTAAAGTTTGTGATCGTGAAGCTTAGAAGAGAGAAAGTTCTAGCTATTATTGAGGAAGGAGACGAGGTACTCAGAAATGAGACGAGGCCAGAGGGAAGGGTTATTGTAAAAAGGTGAGGCAATTTAGATGAATCATGTATGGTGGTTGGCACAGCCAATGAGAGCGGAGTTTACCCGACTGGATTCAGTTTGTTTTTAATAATTTGCTACAGCACACGTGTCGTTTCCCGAAGCTTATGTTTAAAGTTTACTGTTAATTGATACTGCTAATGACATGTTTACTTCCTTTTTTTAATGCTATAAACGTCGAGACGGTACCTCTCGCCTGGTACGCGATACTACTGCTTATGCGATTCAGTAGCGATGCTTGGCATGCCACTGCGCTCGCCATCTTGAGGCATAAGATGTTAAGTCTCATTATGTCCAGTAGTTACTCTTGCTATAATATCCTTCAAACTGGAACACAATATTGCGTTTATACTACTGGTTGGCTGGGGACATAGACATTTCGGTGGTACCTACCCAGGCGGCCTCTCACATATGAGAGAGCTACCACCAGTAAAATGACGTGTCGATGGTTTTATTACTTTATATTAGAAACTATAGTTTTTGCTAGGTAAGCTATTTTGAAATTTATGCATATGCCCAAAGTATACTCCTTTTTTATTTGCAGGTCCAATCAAGGGACTACTCTAATACTTTATATCTCGTTTTTTTGTATTGTTGTGACTGGAGTGGGGTGGGCAGCTAGCGCAGGGAAAGGAAATTTGCCTTTACGAGCTTGGTATGTTTTTTTTATGGAGTTCTATATTTTACATTTTTTTTAAATTAAAATTATTAGCGAGACTAGCATGCCGTTAGCCTGCCTGCCTTAGCCTGATGGTAAGAGATACGACGACGATCTTCTCCCATTGCCAATAATACTTTTTGCAGATTCAGGTATTCATTTTGTACTTGAGAATTGTCTTTTCTTTTATTCTATTGCTTAGTTATTTATTTGGATATAAAATAACCCACTGAGAGCATTGACCGACCTGTTGTTTGTTACCGCTCATGTTCCATGCCAATAGATGAGGAGATAGGAGGTCGGTGACCACCTAAAATTATCGCGACCTGACAAAATCGTTGTTCTTGACTAGGTATTTATATCTTCCATGCTTTTTTGTTGGAGGTGTGCAATTTTTATATGTATAGAAATCCGCCGTAATATAATGCCGTCAAAAATAATTTATTTTTCATGTCAAATAATTTGGAGACTATCTTAGCTTATTTTCCGACTTCAAAATAATGTATTAACTTCTACTGTTTTTTTTGTGTATGCTGGTGTGGTCACATCGGTCACAAAAATCGAACGTGTAATTTAATGCACACGTGTAAAATGCTTTACCTGGCTTACGCTCGTTGGAAGAGTTATAATTATTGTGTCGAAGGTTGCTGTATGCATCGTGGCTCCTCATCAAGTAATCAGTGTATAAGTACTAGCGCTATAGTAATTAATTGTTGCTTTGTAGTGATACTTGGAAATCGGTTTGTATCAGTATAAAAAAGTAATGTATACATATAGATTACAAAGTGGGCGGGCGACCTGGCTAATGTTCCAGGAAATCGCTGGATGCAGGCCGCTTCCAACAGGCCGATGTGGATATCTTTGGGGGAGGCCTATGTTCAGCAGTGGACTTCCTGTGGCTGAGATGATGATGATAATATAGAAGTTTTTAGAAAAAGTGATGATATGAAAGTGGTGATATATGATGATAATGTTTTTACTTTATTTATTACTTTTTAAGAATTTTACGGTCATTGCTCTGATATGTCATATCATAACCGTAAGCATTGTTTTTAGGTATCCCTACGACACAACAAAATCTCCAGAGTATGAATTGACGTACTTGCATCAGGTAAAAATATTTTATGAAATATTTTAATTGTTGTTTAATAACGCAACTAGCAACGTAGCATTGCGTCTTCTGAGTGTGGTTCTGGTCATAGAAAATACTACAATTTTATTTGATTCGACACGTGTCGCGTCGGGTCGGGTCACGTGGTGTTTCAATAGTATGTTTCCGGCTTACATGCTTGCTACTACATTCCTAAAGATTATTTCTAAAGATGGAATTATCTATGATTTATATTAAAGTTTAATTGAATAATGTACACTAATTGCATTTTCTATATAGACCGTGGCAGTTCTCCTCTTGGCTTTCCTCAACATCAGCCTGGATATACTCATCACATCGCTGACAGCTGTGTGCCGCTGCAGGATGCAGCTCCTGTCGCTCTCCCTCAGGACTCTGTGTCGTGATATTCCCATCAGTGATAAGGTTGGTCTTTGAACTTCCTAAATGTAATCTACAACCTAGGCAGTGTAAATCTGGTTGCATAATACGTGGATTACCACTATCTTTAAGAAATTGAGTGTGAATTAACTTTACTGTTCTTACCTATCGCTGAGTGTCGCCAAACATGCTTTAATATCCTCTTCTTAATTGATTCTTTTTTGCCGAAACAATTTTAAAAGATTCCAACACATATGCGCTTTACAACGTGATGCCATAAAATTATTCTTTAAAAAATTAACAAAGATTTTAAAATATGGGAATTAAAAACATTTGTTAATTATATGAGTGGCGAGACAAGCATGCCATTCACCTGATGTTATACGATGAGATTGCTCATGGACAGTAGCGAAACCAAACAACACCATGGATGCTTTCCTGATACAGGTTACTCTGGCTACAATGTCCGTCAAACCGGAACACAACTATGCTTTTACACTGTTGTTTAGCGGGAGAAATAAATACTAAGATAGTACCAACCCAGGCGGCCTCTCACATATCAGAGATCCACCACCACTCAACATAATCTATGTAGACATCAATAACGAGTATTAAATAAACTATTTTTCTTTCAGCATCTCTTGTCCCCCGACCAGAGCAAGGTTGTATGGGAGAGGTTGCGTGACTGCGTGTTACAGCACCAGAGGGTGTTGGAGTCGGCAGCGCAGATACAGTACTGCTTCACAGAGCCGATACTCGTCCAGTTTACTGTTTCCATGCTCATTATATGTGCTACTGCTTATACGCTGGCTACGGTAAAAATATTAATAATATCAATATTGATATTAAATTATCATTTACGGAATTTATAGCGCATTTGGTTTACTTTTTACATTTTTAACTTTCGTGTAGTCACGGGATGGACTGGTCATAAAAAAGTAAACGAAATCCGGATAAAATTCGTAAATAAATTATTTTAATGTGTAACATTCGCGTAAATCTAAGAAACCATATTACAGTAGGCAATATGAATACCCATTGCTACCTTCGTATGCCATTGTTAAGTAGACTTACATTTAATTTAATGAGGGTTTTTTTGTAAATCTATAATATATATGTTGTTGGTGTGTTTTGCTTGAATAAAAAAAAGAGTTCTAACGAACAATTATATCATTTGGTCTTGTTATATTACCATCGGAATAGTCTGGAAGTAAAATGTATCGGCATGAAGTAAACAGATTCATAGTAATAGCACAAATTTTTTTTCATTTTCAGCAATCCCAGGAGAACGTTATCCGTGTGATAGCGATGATGACTTATCTACTGGGCATGGTGACGCAAGTCTTCATTTACTGTTTTCAAGGGGACTGTATGACGGAACAGGTAATTTCGTACATACATACATAATCATTACGCCTGTATCCCATAGGGGTAGGCAGAGACTAGACTAGTACCACTTTGTTCGATCCTGACATCTTACTTTCGCTTCATCCACTTTCATTAACCTCATGTATGTTCGTCAGTTCAGGGTACTTTTGACTGACCCTTGTTGAGAGTCGCTTTCTATTTCCTTGGTTGGTTTTATATTTCCTTGGTTAGTTTCCTTTTATCCATCCTCTCTATATCATCCATCGACCAAACCATCTTAACCATCGTAAAAATCGTATTTTTTAGTAAAACATTATAATGTAAGTACTTATCCGGGTTCGATTCCCGCACCGAGAGAAATGTTTGTGCGGCCCACAAATATTTCTTCCGGGTCTGGGTGTTTGTGAGACTGAAAAGTCTCCCGTAGTTCCTGATACCCACGACACAAGACTCGATCTTAGTGTGGGGTCAGGACTATGTACGTGACTGTTGGGTGTTATTTATTTATATTGCTAGGGTGCTTGAGAATTGTTGTGAGCACTCCACGCTTTGTAACAATGAATAAAGTAATAAAAATTGCTTAATTTGCCATATGCGCCTTGATACTGGGTTCCATAGTAATTTTGCTGAAGTTTTAGAGTTCGTTCAGTTAAAATCGTTCCGTTAAAATCGTTCCTGTTGGTAATGGATTGTAATCAATTACCAAGCGATTCATCAGTGTAATATAACATCAAGAGTAATATAAAGCTGTATGTAGAGTAGTATAGTATAAGGCTGCCTCAGTCTTAAAGCTTTTATGGTATTATATTGAAGCTTATGGCAAAATAAATAATGAAGAAACTTGCATGTTATAGAAATCTTTATAAGAATGACGTGAAGTCTGCCAATCCAAGTCGTCATTGTGGATGGCCTAGCCCTTACAAATCGTAGGGGAGGCCCCTTGTATGTCTGTGCATGAAGCCTAATATATTTCATATTTCAGAGTTCAAACGTAGCGGATGCTGCATACGAGTGTCCATGGTACGCGTGTTCTATTCCCATCAGAAGAAGCCTGTTGATAATGATGGCACGGTCCCGACGAGCCGCGATACTCACTGCTGGGGGGTTCGCTGAACTCTCCCTGTCTTGTTTTGTTGCTGTGAGTTTGTTTAGAAATTTATACGAGTTATTTATTTGGTTTAAAAATGAAGGTAATTTATTGATCCATTAAAAAGTTTATCATCATTTATATTTAGTAATTTTTGATCTATCACCCGGTTAGGAAAGTGGTTTTCAGTACAGAAGAACTGACAAGAAACTCTAGTGTTGCTCTTTTAAAAACCAGTTTATAATATAGTGATTATTTCAAAGTTACAATCAGAGTTTGTGTCATGTAGTGTAGCTAACAACATGAAACTTTGTGCCCTGAACATTAGAAATATTTGAATTATATTGAGTTATGAAAGGTTTTATGGCTCATTTACACACATTTTTTTATATTGCAAAGTTCTGAAAACTAGCATTCAGGTCCCCTGATACCGCCCGAACGAGTCTTGCTGAGTTTCTTTGACTTTTTACTTTGTACTTACCATCATGCATAAATACTGTCAGCATCATCGTCATCATCTATACTAAAGTCCACTGCTAGACACAGGCCTCCTTCAAATTGCGCAACCCTCCAACTTGTCGCATAATAAGTATTATTTTATATTAATGAATTTTCCCTTTCAGATAATAAAAGCATCATACAGTTTCTTCACGGTGCTCCAGCAGGTGGATGAATAGCAACATGACAGTGCATCATGCACAAAGTACCTCGTCACCGCGTCGCGTCGGTACAAAAATAGTGCCGCCCCACGCAACATATTCAGAGCATCGCACCGCACTCAAATAGATCATACTGTTATTTATATCAGTTTTAATGCATTATTATACATTTAAATATACATTTGTATGTGTGATATCTTTTATTACTGTATCAGCCCATATTTGTCCTTTACTAATCATGACTTCGCTACAGCTGAAGGGTTGTCTAAGAGGTCTTAGGGCAGAGCAAACGACGCTGTTGATGTTCAGTTGCCGGACCTCATACACAATAGATAATATTGTTAGCCTCTCTTTTTGATTCCTCACGATGTTTTCCTTCACAGTTTTTATATTGCGATCAATGGCGAGACTAGCATGCCATTTGCCTGATGGTAAGAGATACAACCACTCATGAAGCAAAAGCAAACAACTTCATGAAATATAAAGAAATGCTTGGCATTCCACTGCACTCGACTGGTACATATGACTTTTAAGACTCATTATTTTCGTTAGTTACTCTTGCTACAATGTCTTTCAAAACGGAACACAACAGTACATTTACACTGCTGTTTGACGGGAGAAATACACAATGTGCTGATACCTAACCAGGTGGCATCTGACATTTCCGAGACCTACCATCAGTAAAACAGTAAAGTACACTACTTTACATGAACAAAATATAACCGTAAATCAGAAGTCTGCCCTCAGCTGCGACTGTCTCAGCAGCCGCTTCGATCTGTTACCAACAGACCACCACGCATTTTTTTATTACGGTATACTTGCGTGCCATAAGTGCCAATTTTTTCATACATAAACTCCCGCCTTTTTCCCAGGAGAGGTAGGCAGAGGTGTCAGGACACCCAGGTGTTGCTTGTATGTTCCGTCTCACAATGTGATAGGGAGCGGGCCTCCATCGCCATATTAGGCGCAAATTCCTGACCTCGGGCTGATAATGAATAGAAAAATCCAATATCACTTTGCCCGACCCGGAATTCGAACCCGAGACTTCAGCTTTGTAATCGTACCATAGTAAATACAACTGCGCCACGGAGGCAGTATAAAGATAGAAATAGAATTGTGATAATATTAGCATTATCGTTGAATGTTCAATGCGTGATATGGCTTATATTTATTTGATGCTGGGCATGGCGATAAGATCGCCCCCTATCAGTTTTGGGGCGGAAATAACTTTGTTAAGAAATGAACCTGTATTACAAACATCCTACTATATTATAAAGGCGAAAGTTTGTAAGTATGGATGTATGGATGTTTGTTACTCTTTCACGTAAAAACTACTGAATGAATTTGAATGAAACTTTACCACAATATAGCTTATACATCAGAATAACACATAGGCTACAATTTTTTAGGTTTTTAACGACGGCGCGCGGGAAAAATATAGTTAGTACGCGAAATAATATGTTGTCGCCAAGTCAATACTGGACTCAAAAGCTATGTGCACCCGGGCGAAGCCGGGTCCCACCGCTAGTATATACATAAACTCACGCCTTTTTCCCAGAAGGGATAAGAAGAGGCGCTACCAGGCCACTAAGTTTCGCCTTGTGTGTTTCGTCGCCAACATTTGGCAAACTAAGTTTTTATATCTATTATACACAACCAATAATTTATATGAAAATAATTACGGCTAATGCTACGTCCATGGGCTAAACAAACAATGATGTTCTATAACTTCATTGTATAAACCTTTTGCGATCTTTTGGCGTTCGAATGCGTTGTCAAAATTTTATGAACAGTTTTTATTTCTTTACATTTTTTTATTGGACCTGTTTATACTTTATACTATAAGATAACGATTATAAATGCTTTTTGTTTATATCTGGAAAACATATCTCAAACCACATTCATTGCATCATTTTTCTAATTTTGTAATTTACTATTTGGGAAATCCACAATGTTATATGTACTTAATTTCAAGGCAACATACATTACTTGTCATGACTATTTGCGTCCTTGTTTTTTTTGCCATTACAATATTAAAAAAAGATACACATTCAATCGAGTATCAAGCAAAGGTGAGTCTAGTGTTGGCAACAACTATCCCAACTTATTTACTTTCCAAGATGCTGTTGGGGCGAGTTTATGGTGTAAAAGCAAAAAAAAATCATCGTATTTGTCCACCATAATTAATAACGGCATGGCGCCTAAAAACCGAGAAAATAAAGACATTTCCTTACAAATTAGGTTGATTTTATTGGTGGTCTACGTGGTATGAACTCTTAGATTTAGTGAGGGTTACATATTGTACCTTGTACTATGGACGATATTATTTTATGTAGGCGAAATTTATTTGTCGGCAACCCAACGACCTCTTCATTCCTCTTTCCTTTCTTCCTTCTTATCTCGTCTGGCAGCGTCTTGTTTGTGCCACCGGCTTTATAAAGCCCATGAGCAGCGGTAGCCTACTACAGCGATTAAAAGGTCACGTGGTAGTACAATAGGTTTTTTAGTTCCTCCAATCTCACACGTGAGGCTTTAAACACCTTTTTATGCAGAGTATGATAATAATCGTACATATCAGTGCCGCCTTAGCAATTTACAATAGACCGTGTACGTATTTTGCTGAATTCCTACAATAGTGTACTTTTTAAATTGCCCTTTAGCAGGCAGACAAACATACCGCCTGCTTGATAGTAAACGTTGATATTCGCCATACCAGGGATCCAGCACAGCCAGGGTGCTGCCTACCGTAAGGATATGATTCTCTTTAAGCTTCCTTTGAACAAGGATAGGTCATAGGGCTCGGGAAACACCGAAGAAGGGAGTTCATTCCAGAGCTTACACGTGCGTGATAATAAAAACGCTGGAAACGTACCATTCGGGAAGGGATAGTTTCCATGTGGTAGGAATGAATTCTGCTGCGGTTAGGGGTGATGCGAGTGTATACTGTATATAGTATACTAATTTCCATCGACATGCGTCGTGGTTATCTTTACGATCATACTTTTTATATACTCATAGTATAATTTTACTAATCGACGTGATAAACCTTTATTGGCGTTAAATTTAACTTATCGAACGAGCCCACAAATCGAGCGCGTGTCTCTTCTTATATGTGGTTACCGTTTGAAGTTATACTTCTTTTGGGACGATTGGAATTTTCAATCATAAATCTACAACAAGTTTTTAAATTAATGAACATAACAATTATAATTATGATAGATATACATGTGTGAATTTAGGCGGAAACATATTACTGAAACGCCACGCCACCCGACCCGACTCCTCCGCGGTAGATACTGAGATTGATGTCATCATCATTAGGCCTTCCGTATCCACTACTGGACATAGGCCTCTCCTCCTCCTCTCTCTTGACTCTTGTCTCCAACCGTTACCAGCCATCTTACGAATATCGTCACTCCACCTGGGGGCCGTCTATTAATCAACTGATTTTTAATTTAGCATTTTTTAATTCCCCTCCTCTTTAGCGGTATTTTTATTACCTACAAAGAAATTTAAAAATATTTATTTATCTTTGAATACAGGTATAAAAGATAATATTATTTTATTCTGAAATTAAGGACCATGATAAAAATGTCTAGACAGAAAGGTTGCAGTTGTTTTTGATTGGCATACAATTAATAATAATCGAATCGTGTTATCATACGAAAAACATATTATTTAGCATTGTAATCAAAATTATAATGTGTCAAAAAATACACGTGATATCTTACTAGACCCCCTCTGCCCCTTGCGATATTTCGTGATTTTTGTCAAACCCTTCCCCCACCCTTTGAAGCCTCACGTGATTAATGGACGGCCCCCTGGTTGGAGGGCGTCTTACACTATTCTTGCCGATGAGTCGTCTCTGCGTATCTTCTATTTTTACGACCACGACCTTGCCAGTTTTTTACTTATTCATATTACTTATTAGACGTAATAAACCTTTATTGGTCCCGATTCCTACCTTATCGATCGAGCCCACAATTCGAATGCGTGGGCCGTTTTATACAGGGTGGTTAGTATTTTAATTAGGTAATATTACCTTCTGCCATCACTAGGGTCAAATTTAGGCTGACAATGGATGAAGTAGAGAAATAGATTTGAGAGGTAGATATTGAGCATTGGACTACAGCAACATACATATATACACGCATTCCCGTATCCCTATGATAAGCAGAGGAGCCAATACTTCCACCCACAGTTTGTCGAGTATTTTATACCAAATATATGATCTGAGGCCTCTATCGTTAAATATCCTTAAGTTTAATTTAGCATTTGACTATTTCTCACTGTTTTGAACATATTGAAGCAATATGTGATAAACGGTGCTTATGGCATGATTAGCATAATTATTTTAATATGTTTCATTTCTTGTATAATGTCACTGTTTGTTTACCTAAATAAATAGAAATCCTTCAAATTCTGACATCTGGGCCTTTTTGAACCTATTAATTCCATTTAATAAATCCATTACTAGTTCTAATCTTGGACTTTAGCACACAATATGAAGAACACATAGTGTGCCTCTAACAGGAAAATTGTTAGCTAATTATTTGTAGTATGATCGTTATGTTTTTTATCATATTGTCAATTCATGTTAACAGAACTATTAATAAAGATCGCATACTTTTTAAGCATTAGGGTCTCTGTCCACTAAAGTAAAGCATATACTGACTACGACCAGGCTATGAACGTGTAAGGCAAAAAAAGGTTCGCATCAAATATTAAATAACATTACTGGCCGATGTCCAAAAGGTTTAATTATTGCAATAGTGGTAAAAAAGATTTTTTTGATTAATAAGTTCATAGCACGGCCACATAGGCGTTATAACAACGGTGCAAGATGAGAAAGTTGCTTGTGGCTTGAGTTAAAGGTACGAAAATACGCTAATAATGGAATTATTAGTCTAGTAAAATTCTAGTTTTCACCTTTTTTGAGAATTCTAGCAGATTATTATTGAAAACAGTAAAAGAGGTTCCTACTAATTGGCGACTTAACGTACTTTTGCCTAAGCTGTGCTACTTTGTACTTGACCCTTAAATATTCTGAGGATTAGGTTGTAAACACGATTATGTGCGTAAGCAAGAAATACTAGTTATTTAGAGTTAAACGATAGACCACGTGTTGTATTGTCCAAATACGACCATGGTTTGCATGTCGCATTTTTTATAATCATGTAAGTTTTTGTGTTCTTTGATCTGGAACAACAGGAAATTCTGAGAATCGTACTTACGCTCTACAAAATGAATGAAAATTTTACCTATAATTGACTATATTGATATATGATACAAAAAAAATACATGTTGGCTACGATTAAGTGGGTATTACATAATTGTAATTATTTTATAACTTTTATTGACAGCGTCTTTGATGTTTGATCGAGCGCCAGTTATGAAACAAGTGTGGGTTCGATTACCGCACCGAAAACATGGGTCCTTTGTGATAGTGAAAATCCATAACGTGGGCTCTACGTTGTGGAAAAAGTACCTAGGCCTACCTTCTGGGTGTGGCCGATCCAAGCCCATCCGTGAAAACGGAGTCCTTCCTTAGTTGAGTCCGAAACTAGTTAAGAATTTAATGGGTTCTAGCGTTGATCTAACTCGGAGCGAGATCCTTAAGCCGGGACAGAGAGGAGACCCACAGGATGTTTTTGCTTTTACGGCCCATAAATTTTTCGTCTGGGTATTGTAAGACCAAAATACTCATTTCATTTAATGCTCTGGGCACAGTACGTGATTCATAGCGTAGGGTCAGAACTTTCTGTTATTGGTTATGATAAATTTCCTGGTACAAATATACCAAATAAAAGCACTTGTCCAATAAATGCACTGTTGTGTATTGGTTTGAAGGATATTGTAGCCAGCGTAACTACTGGACATATTGAGATTTAACATCTTATATCTCAAGGTGGCGTAATTCAAGGTGTTGTTTAGATTTGCTACTGTTCATGAGCGGTCATATTGCTTACCATCAGGTGAACGGCATGCTCGTCTCGCCATTCATGGCTATAAAAAACAATTTGTTTGAGCATCATCCGTTACTAAGGTCATGAACCGGAGGCGTGGCGATATGATATCTCACGCAAAGCTCTAAAGCATCTAATAGGCGTCGATATATCTCCTGATTAGATTGCACTCTGATACTAATGTAAAGGTGCTGTCACCCTAACATTTTATACAAACATATGGTGCAAAAAAAGGATTAAATAAATAATACAATAAATAAATAGCCATTTGAATTATTCACACTTTTTTTATTGCATTGAATGGCGAGACGAGCATGCCGTTCGCCTGATGGTAAGCGATGCGACCGCTCATGAACAGTAGCAAAACCAAACAACACCTTGAATTACAAGGCAATGCTTGGCATTCCACTGCGCTCGCTATCTTGAGACATAAAATGTTAAGTCTCAATACGTCCAGTAGTTACTCTGGCTACAATGTCCTTTAATCCGAAACACAACAGTCCATTTAAACTGCTGTTTGACGGGAGAAATAGACATTGCGGTGGTACCCACCCAGGCAGCCTCTCACATATGAGAGACCTACCACCAGTAGTTACGACACAACGTAAAATCACTGATTATAGTAAAAACATAACTTAAGCGAACGACATCAAATACGCATATAAGTATATTTTTTACTAACTGCTATTAATATGAATTGACGATGAGCCCGGTACTTACTGGCATGCTATTTTTTTATACATAATGGTCTTAAAAAAAGTCGACGTACTTATAGTATTGAGTAATACATATCCTACTAAGTAAAACATAGATTTTCCTATTGTACGCTCTTTTATCTAGAATTCCGGATCTATTACATTATTTATATAGTACATATTATGTACCATTACAGAGTATGTGCATTCCCCTGCGTTATTTGAGGACTTTTTGCATCCGCCGATAGTGTTATCATATATAGATATAGGTCTCGAGGATAAAAATGGTTATATGGAAAATAAGTGGATAATTTGTGTTTTGGGAAATATAATGTGAAATTTATAATTTGGTATTTGTCAAACAGTGTGGTTAAAATATAAAGCTCCTATGTATTTCACAACACAAAAAAAATCTGCGCTTGAGGGAGTAATTAACAAATTATTTGTAATAATTAGTATTCGCTCAGTGTTGTAAAACTGAAAACTCTAGGTAGGACAAATGACTGGGTATATATTTTTGAAGTTAGGAGTATGCACCTTCTTAAAGTATCCCACTGAAAGCATAAAACATAACTATAGAAAAACTGAACGATTATATTAAATGTCGGGAAGAAATAAAAATCTATTGCAGTCATTACGTCCAGTTTAAATTTCGAATTGAACAAAGCGCCATCTAGTTCACGCAATAGAAAACTAGAACTGGTACTACTACTAGAATTAAGTTTTTTTTTTTTTTTTATATCTTTATTTATTTAGGGGCTTTTAGACAAAAGTCTATGACAGTCCCATCATAGCCTAATATTACATTGTGAGCAATTTAAACTAGGCCTTAACTGCTAACTTATATAGTTGGATAGCTGGGCCAGAGAGAGGCTTCGACAAAATACTCTGTACAATACCAACATCCATAAGGTTTATACCCAGAGACTTTATTAAAATCTCTCTCTCAGAACTCGTCCTAGAACATTCCAGCAATATGTGATGGACATCTTCAACTATACCACATTCTGTACAATTAGGGCTGGGTTTTTTCCTCATAAGGTGGTAGAATTTGTTTGTTGGAAAGTGCCCGGAACGAAGTCTGTGAGCTATTACAATTAATTTTCTACTAAGTTTTGTATTGGCAAACCAGGGAATGTGAGGAGGTTCACTTTGAATGGTTTTGAACCAGATTCCTTTTTCTCGTGATCTTTCATTAAAATATTCGTGCCAACTTGTATGATATTTTTCTTTATATTTAGGTAGATATTCGGAGTAAGAAGGAGTTATATTAACTTCAATACCATTTATGGTTGCAAAATTTGCCAGACGATCTGCTTCTTCATTCCCTGGTAAGCCCACATGTGACGGAATCCATTGCAGCCTTGGAGTAATATTCTTCGACTTGAAGTAAAGAAATTGATTTAAAATAGAATAAGCTACCGAAACACCTCTGTAGCCAGAGGCGCATCGAGCTAAATGCTGTAAAGCAGACCTGCTATCCACCAAGACTACAAACTGCTGACATTCAATATTTCGTAAATACTTAAGAGCTTCCAAAACTGCAACGAGTTCCGCAGTCATGATACATAAATTACTGTTGACCTTTTTAAACATTCCATTAATTTTATGTTTTGGATCAAAAAAAGAAGCCCCAAGAACATTATTCTTTTTAGATCCATCTGTATATATACGAAGACAATTACTATATTTATTATATAATTCTTCTACTACATCAGATTTTAAAACATTAATATTGTAAGATTTCTTAGCCAGTGTTATGGTGTCTAAATTATATTTAATAGTATCTTCTAAATTAATATTTGATGTCCATGTATCCAACTTAAACATTTCCAAAGGGTAGCTAGCCGATATCTTTTCATTTTTAATATTGTTATATATATTCACTAGTAGAGGGATTTTTTTTTTTCGCCAGTAACTATTAGTAATGACACAAGATAGCTCTTTTAATATATCCGTCGTCATATTATTTTTGAATGATTGAGCTTTAAGACAATATTTGCAAGCTAGATACTTTCTTCTTAAATCTAAGTTAGGAATACATAGTTAACACTCCATGACGTGTATTGGTGTGGTACGGATGAAGCCTCCTATGATCCTTAAGGCCTGGTTTTGTACTTTATCCAATTTAGACAGATGAGTTTTAGCGCTACTGTGATACAGAAAACTACCATAATCTATTCTACTCCTGATTAATGTTAGATATAATTTACGGAGGTGCTTAGGATGGATGCCCCACGAAGAACCGGCCATAACTTTAAGCAAATTCAAAAATTGTTGTGTTTTCTTCCATGTTTCATTTATGTGCTTTCCCCAAAGTAAGCTTTTGTCTAACCAAATCCCAAGATATTTAATCTGATCTATCGAGTTTATTTGTGATCCATTAACATTAACGTTTACTTGATGAAATTTGCGGCCTCTACTAAAAATACAATATTTTGTTTTATTTTTACATAAGTTTAATCCTAATGGTTCCAATAGTTTAACTATAGTGTTTAATGCTAGCGAAACTTGAGTAGCACAATCGTTAAGATTATTACTACTTGAATATACAATAAAATCATCCGCGTATTGAGAGATTATGACGTTTGTAATATTTTGACAAAATGTGTGTGTTATAATATTAAAAATTAAGGGTGATAGTGGATCACCTTGAGGAATGCCTTTACTAGTCCATCTCACTAGAAACTTATCATCTGTAACATCTTCTAATTTTGCTTGTAAGTGTCTTTCCCTTAAAAATTCCCATACATACTTGCATAGAATTAAGTTAAAAACTAAAAGACCGCATAACAATAAAGTAGGTTCATGCATGTGAACGCAGCCTACCGTTACACAGACTGCTTATAACGGAGTTTTTGTGAACTTAGCGTTCCAAACCTCAGTGATGTTTCTCCTATGGTTTAGTGTTGTGTTGGTCGGCGTGCAGGGGTGCTACTGGAGTAATCACTGCCCCTATAGCTTGTACTCTTCGAAGACCCCTTACGATGCTGTTAGGGGCGATATTAGAGACTACGCTACGCCGCTAAGTAAGTGACTCTTTAGTATTTGGTACTGAAACATTTCATTTGTTTATTTATTTACAATGAAAATATTCACTAATTATTTGTCCTGGTACTCATCATCTAATGCACATGCATTAGAAAAAATATCAGGAAGAACTAGAAAGATTGAAATTGTTATTGTTTTGTTACGTTTGTGTGATCCACTAGTATTTGTTTCGTGTCTGGTTTTTGCGAGACCGAAAAGTCTCCCGTAGTTTCTGATACCCGCGATACAAGACTAGAACCTAGTGTGGGGTCAGGATTATGTATGTGACCGTTGGGTGTAAATATTATTTTAATTTTAAGTTTATTTGAATTACTTTTTGTCATTAGAGGGATTACAATACGCAAGTATTCTTTTTATAAGCATGGGTTGTTTTATTTAATAATGTAGTTTATGGTTTATTTTACAAATAAGTTAGTAACAAGTAATGACAATATTATATAGAGTACCTCTAGGACATTATTGTTATAAAAAATTAAAGGAAATAGATTTAATCTACATGAATTAATTTAATCTGTACCATAAATTGTAAAAAAAAAATACGATCTGTATATTAAAAAAAAAAAAAAAAAAAAAACATTTTTCATTCCGATTCACAATCAGGTATTTGTTCCGGGTCTGGGTGTTTGTGAGAGTGAAAAGTCTCTCGTAATTCCCGATACCCACGACACAAGACTCGATCTTAGTGTGGGGTCAGGACGATGTATGTTACTGTTGGGTGTTATTTTTATTTATCTTCATGTATACTGAATTTAATTTTTTCTCTATTCATTGACAGACAAAAATTGTAACCATTTCATTGTTATCATTTATTATTTAGGGATATTCTTTTTTTTTGTGGGAGTGCCGCGTAGTGCGAATCGTGCCGCACGCATGGCTAGATAAATTCTCAGATAAAATAAGATTATTATCTTTTGTAGTTTCGTATCATCACTCATATTCGATTATGTTGTAAAAAATCTTATTGGTTCTTATTATTTCTTAAAATCTTTAGACTCATTAAGTCTTACCATCACATCGCTAGTTGTAGATATGAATAGGAAACGGCGCAACTTAAATCTTTTATTGCCGTTTCTGTGTTTTTCTAGTATAAAAATAAGGTATAATGTTCGCATTTTTTTTCATATATAGTTATTTTACTTAGTACATATGTATATGAGTGTATATAACTTCAATACATTCCTGGGATGCCCCACAACTTATACATAAATTATACATGTAAATATATCTATGATGTTAACGAACTGACACATAATTGTGAAAAATGTTGTGGTCGAGTTCCATATTGTTAAAGGCTGATGTGTCACTCGTCAATTAAAATTGTGGTATTAAAATAGAAAATAAGTTAATCGAAAATTACACTTGCTTTAGTAAAATAGTCTTATTGCATCACTTTTATATTTAGTCAGGTTATGCATAAATAAATAAAATAACTTATTTGATTGATTATCTGGGTATTTAAAAATGGGTTCGAAGACAAATATTATATAACAGAGGGTTTAACTATCAGTAGTTTTTCAACTTCTCCGGCTTTTTCAACAATAATTCAAAATTAATCAACAAAACGCGACAGCAAAGCCGTTGCTTCACATCTATTGCCTCTGAGACAGTGGTACCGCCCAGAACGAGCCTGCCCATTGATGCTGAGTCATTATTGATAACTCTCTTTACAACAATTGCTACTACCACTTCTAATCTCTATTCTCACAAACTCATCAGATCACAACGATCGCGTACTCTCGGTTGTAGAGGAGGTCGGTGCCTTGCAGTGGGACGTATACGGGCTCATACAGACTACAGTGTGCAGTAATAAAACGATTTAATGATGTTTTGTTGGTGATATCTAGTCATGTTGAGTTTTTGTCTATCTCTATTTTGATTTTTACTGGGCGGTCCTGGTTTTACTTTTCTGTGATGGAATAACAAAACATAATGTTTCCAATCACAGTGGAATAGATATTAAAGTTTGAACTGATCTAGAAATTTTACCCGGAAACTTACAGCCACACGCGATGCATATTAAAATCTAAGTGAGCCTAGATGTAAAGTAGGAATTTAAGATTTATATCCCGACAGCAGCATTAACTTAGCCACTTTCGAGAGAAAAAAACAAAAAAACTATGTGAGCGTTCAATACCTTTCTTTTTTAAGTAAGTCAGTTAATAGGTTTAATCGAGAATTCTAAATACATAATGATTTACATATTGAAAAAGAAAAATAGTTTTATTTTAACGTGTAACGTTCGTCATTATGATTAACATATTACTTTGTCATTTTTTTCCGTCTATAGTAAGTAATTTAGCAACTGGATAAGCATACCTTATCCAGTGGTTATGCAGCCCACGTGCTTATTGCTTTACGTAGATAATTACCTAGATGCCTCAAAGTTTAGTAATAAATTATAACACACATTGTGAATAAAGCATGCTAAGATGAGCACTAATTGGAAAATTACAACCTGTCAGAAAAGTTAAGCCGACTATTATCTTATTCAATATCGTTTCCAATCGCAATTCCATTGACCGGCCTTGGGCTTGTTGTATGAATTTGACGATATTTTATGTTAATTTGTACAAAAATATGTAATTTTAATCGTCTGAAAAACCCAGTAGCAGCTTGAATATGTGCTCAACCTTATGGCATTGGGTTCAATGCCATATTCGATTTTATTTGTTGTGACTTAAAAATGTTAAATTTGAGTTGTCTGCAGTGGAAAAGGTCTGTGAACAATGGCACTATTAATCCTGTCTATCGTTTCGGAGATATAGGTGTCAGCTGATATACTGTTTTATCAGCCCATACACGTCCCATTGCAGGGCACGGCCCTGCTCTACAATCAATTGTACGATTAAGAGTGGTTAGGCTATATAGTCCACCACGCTGGCCTAATACGGGTTGGCGGACTTTACCATAGAAAATTTTATAAATGGCTATGATATGCAGGTTTCCTCACGATGTTTTCCTTCACCGCTCATACAGCTGATATATTACTAATTTATCCTAATTTTGCTATTTACAGATTGCGAAGCGGTCAGCATATGGACCATCAACCGCCATGGCAACCGCAACCCTGGCAACAGCGTCACAGTTGCCATGAAGGCCATGGCTGATTTGAAGGACGAGATTATTTCAAGCTACGAGAACGGTAGAAGCCAGCTGTGCGCTCAGGTTAGAAAATTCTCTATAATCAGCAATCATTCTTAGGGCCAAATTTTTAAGTTGATTTGCTTCTGGTAGGATCATTATTAATTTTTGGTTTATGCTTTGAATTTAAATTTACGACCTCTAATTTGATATTCTACTTCTCTTCTTACGGAACTAATTATATCTTGTTTAAACTTATTGTTGTTGTAATTTAAACCAAATATATTTCTTTCACCAGGATATAGACGCATTCAGAAGGTGGACTTGGAACTCCACTCTAGAAGTTTCACAATCGTTCCTCACAGGAGTGGGGTATGATGAACTATATGACATAGGCAGGAGGATCCGGGAGAAATACCCTCATCTTCTGGAAGGTTCAGAAGAGGATTATTACTTCAGACCAACGAATGAACAGAGGACTATAACCAGCGCTATGGCTTTCGTTCATGGTTTGACAGATGGCACCAATTTGACTGTGGAAGCTGACAGTTTCAGGACAAGAGATGATGTTATTAGGGTTAGTATTATTACTACCATTAGTATATTATTCTTTGATTGCAAATAAATAACTTTCATCTTTATTCTAAATGGAACGTTCTAAACTTTAGAACTATGGGCTGATTCTTTATGGTCTTTACAATGTCAGTAGGGAGTAAGATATGAGTAAGTTTCTATGTATCTGTACAATCATTTTATGGAATAGTTTACTGGTGGAAGGCGCCTAATAATATGTGAGAGTCCGCCTGGGTGGGTACCAACGCAATGTATATTCCTCCCGCTTAACAGCAGTGTAAATCACTGTTGTATTCCGGTTTGAAGAACATTGTAGCCAGAGTAATTACAGGACACAATGAAACTTAACATCTTATGTCTCAGGATGGCTAGCGCAATGGAATTCCAAGCGTTGCTTTGTAATTTATGGTGTTCTTTGGTTTCGCTACTGTCCATGAGCCATCGTATCGCTTATTATTAGGCGAATGGCATGCTCGTCTCGCCATTCATCGCGATAAAAAATGCCCTCCTTTCTATACGTGCAGAATTTAGCAAGCTAGGAAAATTGTGTCGACTGATCAGTAATCATATCTCGGCACTCGAAATCTTATCTTAACGTCACCGAAATTACTATCAAGAGTAGTCGTTCAATCGTGGTAGTGTAAAAATATGTGAAGCAGGAGATATTTTTCTCTAGTAAAGATATTGATAATGCCTAGTAATTCAATTAGTTTATTGATATTGTTATCTAACACGAACGGCTTGGAACATCAGTTCGTGTTTCATTGATGTCCGTATTATCAGCACTTTGCTTATCTTTTACTTATATTATAGGACATCGGAAATTGATATTAGATCATAGTATTTCATTTTTATTATTTAAAATCCTCGGGCCTTTAAGATAAAGTCCAAAGTCGTGTGAGGATAAAGGGCATAATAATGAGCCAACAGCGATTTTGCATTAGAAATCATTATGAACGCATCGCGTTGGGCCTTCCGTTGTTGACTGCATGTCCGGTTGCAATTTGTATAGAGGGTGGAGATATCGCTTTATTATGGGTATTCTGGTAGAATTATAGGCTTGTTTTACAACATTTAAATAAAAATTGAGTAATGATTTAGCAGAAATGATTATATATTTCATTTTGACAGCCTCCGTGGCGCAGTTGGTTAGACGCCGCCTGTGAAACGAGAGGCCGTGGGTTCGATCCCCGCACCGAGAGAAATGTTTGTTCGGCCCACAAATATTTCTTCCGGGTCTGGGTGTTTGTGAGACCGAAAAGTCTCTCGTAGTTCCTGATACCCACGACACAAGACTCGATCTTAATGTGGGGTCAGGACTATGTATGTGACTGTTGGGTGTTATTTATTTATTTATTTATTAGCATATTGTAATATAAATCACTTGTTAAATATCGTGCAACGATTTTTAATGAAGGAGAGTAATATACTGATAGTATCGACGTTGCCAGCCATATGAAATCCTGAATATAGGCCTAAAAATTGTCCACCGCAAAATTGTGAAAGCAGCCTGGATCCAGAGACTTCCTGCAACATTTATTAGGTTATCTGTCCACTAGATAAAGTTGTTCAGACAAAACTATAGTTAACCTTTTGATTTTGCATATCGTCACTGAAATATGCAGAACTCACAACGATATTTGTAAATTAAATGAAATTTTAGTCTCATATCAAGTGAAATAGATAAATTAATTTATACTCTTAAATGATTTTATAAATTAAAAGTAACGTATTTTTTTTTTGTAACTAGAACACACAGAACAGTTAAATTTACATTCGTTTTTTTTTGTTCTTTACAACTCTTATGAAATAAGGTTCGTAGTATCATAGTCGATAATATATTTTATTTATTTAATAGAAAATTGAGTGCATAGTCACTTTAAGTACATATTACGTGTCGTTAGTTTATTGGAGTATAAAAAATATATTTAGTAAGAAAAAATGATATTATCTTTGGCTTTTAGTGAGGATAACGATATTCACAATTATTTGTGAACCGAGAGACCTCATCAAGACAAATATTTGTGTGGTACTTAAATATTTGTTTTTTTTTGTATGTATTCTGAGACCACCAAGTCTCTTGTGGTTTCTGATATAAATTACATCCTGCTTCTTTTGCCTGTTGTCTGTATTTATTTATTTAATAGAGTATTAACGTCACACTATATTGGTGCTAGCAATTAGCATGATCTGGTCAATTGGATCGGGGAGATCCCAATGTTTCATAGTAGACGATGCTAAGCAACAGCTATGTCGTTGTATCTTGTTTTGTCGGGAATTTAATTATGGACTCTTTAATTTCTCTCTTTAATTTAAATTCGATATGATTATTAGGACTAGCCCGTTTCAATCGTATTCTCGATTGTATAGCAGGCTCAAGCCTTGCAGTGGGAGGTATTTGGGCTGATACATTACTCTTTAATTTCTAGTTTTTATCTTTGTGGCCTTGTTTATAGTCATCAAAATGCTGGTAACGCGTTTTTGAACTTTTTATATAAGTGGCTTAATTGTATTGGAAATATATGTTGATCATTGTAGTCTAGTCCAGATTATTTAATCCATATAACAACGCCAAGTTGCTCTAAATATGGTCACGACTATAAGGCCCTATTGTATTTGCTTGAGGTTGAAATTAGTCCCCGCCTGGCAAGGCTCGGGTTTTTAAGATTTTGAGACGGTCAACACATCCTCAGCGATCAATCGAATTCCAAATCAATCGCTCATCAAAAAAGAATGTCGTAATTACATTTTAGCTGTTTTTCGGAAGCATGTTTTAAAAGTTTATTAAAAATATAATTTATTTCCAATCATTTTGATAAAAAAAAAATAGAGTATGTGTGTACTTTACTATGAACTATAATTCATAATATTAACATTGTGTGAAATTCAAGAATTATTATCAAATAAAACAATCAAACATTTTCATTATTTGTAATTACATCGACGTTCTATTGGATGAGCGATATGTGTAGGTAATTGCTATATTTTATGTTCTTTATTTATATTTCCAGCCATACCAAAATTGCGATCGGTACCAAGAAGAGGTGCGGGGTGGCCAGACTTTGGAAGATCAGATCAACGCTTATCTTAGTACTGCCGAGTATGCTGCTGTAAGTACCAGTCTTTACTATTCTGTCAGCAAAATTGTAGCTTTGGGAAGCTGAGATATGATTAAAAGAAACGACGGGAGCCAGGCAATGGCGTGACGCTCAATATTTTACTAGTAATGGTAAGTGCAATCAAAAGTGGAATCCTGCAGAAACTAAGAATGCAGTTAATAATTTGTTTAAATAAAATTTATGTTATGTAGCGTTCCTCGTCATGATAACATCCGTGGCACAGTTGGTTAAATGACGGCTATGAAACGAGAGGTCGCGGGTTCGATCTCCGCACCGATACACATATTTGTGTAATTTACAGGCATTTGTTTCGAGTCTGGTTGTTTGTGAGACAGAAAATTCTTTCGTAGTTTCTCATACCCGCGATACAAGACTCGATCTTAGTGTGGGGTCAGGACTATGTATGTGACTCTTGGGTTTATGTATTTATATTTTCGTCCATTCGTAAATTGCGTGGTAATAGACAATCAGTGCCAAAATAATTCTGAAGAGTCGGAAGTGTATGTCTTAGGTTTCGAATCTGCGACCACTGTCTTAGTGGATCATGTCAGGTCCGTAGACAGGAGGAATATATAACATATACGAGAGGAACATACGAATGATACTTAGCCCTCTTTTGTCATTCCAGGTCCGTAACGCAGTACAACAACGCCTGGGCATCAGCACACAGTTGTCCAATGAGGATATATACTCCATCTACGAGCTCTGCAGGTTCTATAGGTCCTGGACCGAGGACCTCAGGTCTCCGTGGTGCGCCGCTTTCACTGATGAGGACCTGGTCGTCCTGGAGTACAGAGATGATGTCAGGCATTATTACAGGAATGGATATGGATCATGGGTATGTAAAAACAGATGAGTTATTTTTGAATTACTTAAAGTTGTATTCCAGTTAACGGCATCCATTTTGGAATATTTTATGTGTTTCCCGGACTAAAGTGCTCTGCATGAATACGTTCACTCCTTCAAATAATCGATTTGGAAATTACTTTGGCTAACTGTGAATGGTATAATATCTGTTTGTTCCCAGCGCTAAGTATTCCAATTGTGTCTTTGATGGTAGTTTTTTAGCAAGCCTTTAGTTTTTTATTTGGATTATCCTTATTATCAAAAGCATTGTGGTCAATTTAGTAAAAAAAAAAACATAATTTTCGAACGCCTGTCCTTTCCTCAATTGCATATTGAAAATTCTATTTTTAAATTATAGGTCAACGTGAACCTAGGCGCTCCAGCTCTAAAAGACCTTTACGAGAACTTTGAAGCGGCTGTAGAAGGTCAGGGCAAGAAGGTGGTCTCCTACTTCACCCACGACACAATGTTAGAGATGGTCTTCTGCGCCATGGGGATCTTCAAGGATGATACTCCACTGGAGGGAAGCAGACGCAATGCCAGCCGGTTGTGGAGAACTAGCCATATCGGTGTATTCTCTGTGAACTTGATAGCCGTTTTGAATAGGTATGAATTCCTCTTGCTTAAAGATGTTAAATTATGTAGCTCTAGTTGACATTCTTGAAAAAACAATTTGAATTATTTCTTTCATTGTTAAAAATATGGACGCGATTCTCATTAGAAAGTTGGACGGTGTAGAAGATACAAATAAATTCGCGTCTGGTACCCTTTACCATCTGATGTAATATTTTACTGGATTTAATTTAATAGTAACATTTTGGTGGAGCATACTTTTTCATAATATCGAGCAACTCATTTTTATATATTTTTATTTAGACTGATGCAAGCAAGCGTGATTGATTTCGGTTGGTGCCAACATTCGACTTTCTGTTTCATTTCCACTTTTTAGGCATTGGCCATCTTTACACTGTATTATCATTATCAATATTGCCATACTTACACTTTATTATCAATGTTTCCAGTTGCGAAATATCAGGAAACCAGAGCTACAGGGTCCAGCTGTTCGTCAACGAGAAGCCCACCGAGCTATGTCCTCTGGAAGGTTGCACCTGGCAGGAGTTTATGAACATCTTCCAGCCGTACACCGCCACTACCCTGGACTTCTGCAACCTGGATTACACGCCCGAAGTCCTGGATAATGGAGTCCACGATCTGAAGGGATTGCAATGGATGTTCATGCTGCCCTTATTAGTCAATCTATGGAAGTTAATATTAGGATAGATAATAAAATTTAAAATAAATTATTTAAATTTAAAAATGATAATGCGATTGTTGTGATTTTTGATATCCTACTAAATTGCACGTATCGGGGTTAGATTGTGTATATTGGGATGAAATCAGGCCAAAATATTGTGTCGATTGACGAGAAAGCATTTCATGTCGGTGGATACTTACAGCCTTATTTATAGACAGTTTTACAATCTATTTTAGTTATCAAATGTTTTGTCTCTTTCGAACGACTTTTGAATCTAGTTTGAGCGAAGAAGACAAAAGATTTGATAGCCAAAATAAGATCTAAAACTGTATATGAATACAGAATAAGGCCGTGTATCTGCAATGCACCCATCAAATGTAATAATAGCCTTGTTGTCATGGTAGTATAAAAATATAAATTCTGAATATGACTAAGATTCCAAGACAATGAAATGTAAATTTTTTGTAATACATATGTTTTGCCTTGAACTATATTCACAATATATTGATTTTACACAGGCGGCCAATAAGAAAATAACACATCATCATCTCACGATAAAAGAGCATATCTACCGCATACATAGTACAGTTTTTGGAACGAATCGAAAATAAACACGAAGTCTACAAGTCCAGTGAAGAAATGATTGCATATTTCTTAGAGTATGCAGACTAGGTGTATGCAAACAGCAATTAATAACTAAAATTATCACAACTCGTGTAATATACGAAATACAAGGTTGTTAATTAGTATGATTGACATCCTCAGTGGGCGAGACGCCAGCTGCGAAACGAAAGGCCGCGGGTTTGATACTCGGGTAGAAATATTTATGTATCAATAAATATGTTGCTCTTAGATGTATTTATTGTATAGTGCGTGTGGGAATTTTAGGTCCCCTTGGACAATCATTTTGGAGTATGTGTAGCCGAAAATAAATTTGTCTCTTGATATTTATTTATTGACTTAGAGGTTTCAAAAAAGGAAATATTCATTCGTCTATAGTAATATTTTAGATGCATGTTTGCACTTAAATTCTATGTCTATGGATCGATATTTGTATTTGATTTTTCACAATTTCAAAACTACTACATGTGTATTATAGTATAAAGTTTGAAATTATTTCGATCAATAATTAATTATTAAATGATAGTCCGTAATATTGGTAATGGCTTTAAACATTTTTCCCCGCTTCTGAGCTGTCGATGTATTTCAGCGCATGTGTAGGCGTTGCAGAATTTTTATTATAAAACATTGCATCACAAAGATCTCTTAGATCGTGGGTGCGGTTATAAATACTACGTACACAAACACTCATATCCGGGATGATTTTTATATTGGCAAGCTGTGAATTTTCTGAACAAAATATTCTTGTACTCGATGTTAAATGCAATTCTGTCCACGACGTATTACGACTATTTTCTCTCCCGCTGTGCTATAAAGGGAAGTGGACAATTCCATGTTTTTAACACCTATTTTTTTTATAACCTAATTTCCTTGCGGGTAATAGATAAGCTAATGTTAGAGGCCTGTCGAGCTTCAATGCTGGGCGCCAGTTCCTTGCGGGCATTTAAAAGTTGCTCTAAGAAGTCCCGGTGGTGTGTGTTGGTGGAATAGTCTTTTTTACGCGTGTCGTTTGCCTCTGGGCATTTGATACACTTATATAGCCCTCAGTTGTTTATTCACGGGTTATATTGTAAGAATTAGCTGTGAAATAGTCACTTTGATACGGTATATTGCTTGGGAAGGCTAGACGGTCACCCGAATTTGCATGAACACGACATAATTTGCTAGTTATTTTAATATTACACGTGTTTCTCGATCGGCAATAAACCTATGTTTAGTTTTTGGTTATTTGCTATTAATTTTATCCTCTTCTAGAAGTGTCCTTAATTTTATTTCATATTAGAAGGGCGTTATAAAATAAAGTTTTTTTTAAAAGTAGCCGCAGTAAAAGTACTGGACACTAATATCTAATAGGTTTTGAGGTCATACGGATGTTTTATTCAATTGACATTCTACCCACAATATTTAGAGTGTAATGACAAGTGCCAAGCATCTACCTTAATCTGTCATCAGGGCCTTTAGTAACGATGAAATTATTTGTCCAGTGTCACATCATCATAAATTCAGTTTCTGCGTAGAAGAATCTAGTGGGTGCAATCTGCCCAAGCCAAATATGTTCCGTAAGTGTGTGTCAGAAAGTATTCGTGTCAGGTCATGTTATGAATCCTTTTAATATAAGTGGCATTTAGTGCCATCAGACATTATCTATGATGTCCAGGTGTGAGGTGTACTCATAATTTCAAAATTAATGTCCCACATCAAGAAATAGAACTTGTCATGTCTTTATTAATTAGGTGTGTAAATGTGTCACAATTCAGTTTTATGTGTTTATTTGTGATTACAAGTAGTGCTAGATTTAACCTTCTAGATATTTCGTGTAGTTTGGGCGATAGAATATAGTGGTTGTGAATCTATTTTCGAGATTTTCGTGTGAATGTATTGAAATTTGAAACGGTAATATTAGTCGTTTCATTTTTATGAGTGCTTAAATAGAATTGTGTGTTCGTAATATGATCGTGTTTCGGTGCCATGTTTGGTGGTGTGAAATAATATCATAGGTTTTACTGGAGTGGGTTGCAGAAATAAAAATGCATGTGGTAATATTTTATGACAACGATATCGTTTTATTAGATGTGAGTCGGGGGCGGCGAGTGGCGGCGCGGGCGCGCGGTGCGGGGCTGGCGGGTGTGTCTCGGAGATCGCGCGCGCCCGCCGCCCTCACTCGCGCCCCCGCACGATACATACTCCACGGCAATAAATAATATAAATAAATATCAACAATTACAAAATAGCCTTTCGTAAAAAGATTAGATCACTAAATTGTATATTTTTTTGGTATACAAAAAAAATTGTTTTGCGTTTTGTAAATTTTACAGTTTCTCGTTATACGCTATAGTAACACGTGATCAACTGCTATGTATAAAAATGTTACATTATTTCAACGAAAAATCTGTACAGTCCGTCAATGTTTCTTGTAGTGGAACGTTTAGAAATCTTCGGGCGCCAGGTCGAACCTAGGTGGGAAGGTGCCGAATCCGTCAGCCAGGGCGGGGCGCGA
The DNA here is from genome assembly GCA_030180105.1 of Hyles lineata. Classification (NCBI taxonomy): domain Eukaryota; kingdom Metazoa; phylum Arthropoda; class Insecta; order Lepidoptera; family Sphingidae; genus Hyles; species Hyles lineata. Next base: position 1,469,394 of record JARJEE010000030.1, read on the forward strand.
GCGCTGGGGCTGTAACACAAACGAATCACATTACAATCGGCTCAGCGACTACTGCACTATGGTGTCATGCGGGATACATGCCGGCGCATTCACGAACACAAGTATTTCATGGGGGACACTGAGGTACTATGTCTACTAGGTCCAGCACTGATCCTCGGTGCTGTGGGGGGTCGTGCAACAACCAGTTGCCAACTTACACAATAATCCAGTGCTGGTCTATGGACGCCCTTTAACGGACGCCTGTATCAAAGAGCACATGTTTAATGTTAAGAAAGAGCTGTTGATAATAAAGAGAGTAGTAAGGAAGCGAACTCACCGCCGGACTGACTCCTCTCGCTGCGGATCCCGCGCGTCCCTTGCCACGGAATTTGCTGATGGCCTGCTCGGCGAGGTCTGCCCTCTCCTCAGCCTCCTCCAACTCCTGCTGTGCCTTGCGGAACTTAGCCAAGTTGAGGGCGGCGATCTCTTCGGCTTCCTCGATCTGCCTCTTGTATGTCTTGATCTTCTGCTGCAGTTTGTCGACAAGGTCCTGCATGCGCTCGTGGTTCTTGCGGTCCTCCTCGGCCTGGAAGGTGAGCTCCTTGATGCGCCTCTCGGACTTGCGGAGGTTCTTCTGTGCGTCGGCGTGTCTCCTCTGTTCACCGTCAAGCTCGTTCTCGAGCTCCCTGACCCTCTGTTCGAGTTTCTGGATGGCCTTCTTGCCTCCCTTGAGGGCGTTGGCCTCGGCCTCGTCCAGCCTGACCTGCAGTTCCTTGATCTGTTGCTCGAGGGCCTTGCGGAGTTTCTCCTGGGTCTGGGCGTGTTCCTGCTCGGCGCGGAGTTCGTCAGCGAGACGAGCGGCGTCGACCATGGCCTTCTTAGCCTTCTCCTCGGAGTTCTTAGCCTCGTTGAGGAGCTCGTCGAGGTCGGAGTGCAGGGTCTGCAGCTCGGACTCGAGTTTCCTCTTGGCGGCAGAGAGGGACGCGCTCTGGGCGGAGAGCTCGTTGAGCTGTTCGTGGGCGTCGCTGAGTTCCTGTTCGGCCTGGCGGCGGGCGCGGTCGGCCTGTTCCAGCAGAGTGCGGGACTCTTCCAGTTCGTTCTGGAGAGCGTTGGCGCGGCGCTCCGAGATGCCGAGCTGTTCGCGGGCGTCGTCGCGGGCGCGCTGTTCCTCCTCGAGGGCGGTCTGGAGGTCCTTGATCTGTTGCTGGTAGCGCTTGATGTTCTTCTGGGCCTCGGCGTTAGCCTTGTTGGCGTGGTCGAGGGCGATCTCGAGCTCGTTGATGTCAGCCTCAAGCTTCTTCTTCATGCGCAGGGCCTCAGCCTTGCCCTTAGCCTCGGCTTCGAGGGAAGCCTGCATGGAGTCGAGGGCACGCTGGTGGTTCTTGCGGGTGTTCTCGAATTCCTCCTCCTTCTCCTGGATGCGCCTGTCGATCTCCTGTCTGACCTGAGACAGCTCGAGCTGAGCGCGGAGGACCTTGTTTTCTTCCTGTTCGAGGGCAGCTTCGGCCTCCTCGAGGGCGGCTTGGAGCTCGTCCTTCTCGACCTCGAGACGCTTCCTGGCCTTCTCGATCTCGTGGATGTTGCGGCCACCTTCGCCGATCTGGTCGAGGAGGTCCTTGACTTCGTCGGCGAGGTTCTTGTTCTCGCGGCGGACAGCCTCGAGTTGTTCCTGGCCTTCCTCGTAGGCACCCTTGAGGCGGAACAGTTCGGTGGAGTAGTTGCGGCATTCCTTCTGGCTGGCGTCAAGTTCGGCGGCGAGGTCGTCGACCTTGAGTTTCCATTCACCAATGATCTTGTCGAATGCCTTCTGTTTCTTCTCGGCAGCGTTGGCGATCGCGGTGGCGCGGTCAACCTCGAGCTGCAAGTCTTCGACTTCGGTGGCAAGGCGCTGCTTGGTCTTCTCCAGAGCAACAACCTTCTGGTTGAGGGATTCGATGGTCTCCTCGGCTTCGGCGAGGCGGGCCTGGAGCTTGCGCTTGGCCTCCTCGAGTTCCTCGGAGCGGGCGACGCCCTCGGACTCGTACTTGGAACGCCACAGTTGGGCCTCGGCGTTGGCCTTGGACAGCTGGCGCTGAAGGTCAGCCTTGCCTTCGGCTTCTTCCTCGACCTGTTCGCGGATGTTGTCCAGGTCGTGTTCCAAGTTGCGGAACTTGCCAAGAAGGGTGGCGCGTTCCTGTTGAAAAAAATAAAATTAGTATTTGCTTCATATTTTGTAGCAATATCTCAATATGTAAAAACAAGTGAAATTCTAAATATAAACTTTCTTTATTCGAATTATTATATTACACTATCGATTTACCCATATGAGGACTACAATAATATATCATATTATGTAAAAAGTTTATCAACATACCCTGGCCTCCTCGTCGGCGAGCCTCTTGGTGTCCTCGAGCTGGGTGGTGAGCGACACCTTGATCTTGGACAGCTGAGACACCTGGGACTCGGCCTCCTCCAGTTGGCGGAGCAGGTCGGAGTTCTCGATGGACAGCTTCTTCTTGGCGGCGTCCAGGTCGTTGAGGGTGCGGTTGGCCTCGTCAGCCTTGCTCTGCACCTCGTTGAGCTGGTGCTGCAGCTGCTTGACGATCTTCTCTTGGGCAGCCTATATTTGGAATATTAATTAGATCCTTTCATGAGGATTAGTGATGATTGATGATTGAGTAGTAGAGCGCGGCATAATTCCTTATGAAATAAGTCGATCTATGTTGAAGTATGTTTTATAATTAATTTGTGTCTCATAGATAAAATGTAGCTGTTTTTGTAAAGGGAAATCTATTTTAATAATGTATTAAACAAAATGTTGATTAAAGTCAATTGATGTTCATGTTGATTGTTAGTTTTCAAAATGTTTTAAAATACCTACCTCGCTACAAAAACATATTAGGAGTTTTATTTTAATGTCATGCGAATTATTTTTAATATTTTAGTTAAATAACTTTGTTAATTGAATTAAAATCATTGTCTGACTATTCTATAATTAGTAATCACTCGTCGTATTAAGCCGTAGCTAGTCAGCTTCATGCCATGATAAGTTTGTATAGTCCGTTGGTTACAGGATGGTTAAGGATATCATTAGAAAATTTTTCGTCATGAGTTTAGTGTATGATGTTTTGTGTACATTTTTCTTTTTGTCAATAAGCTGCGAAGCGCTCAACTTGTTACCATTTGCATCATCTTTCATTTTGTACCTTTTCGTTGGACAAATGGTCGAGACCGGCACGGAGGTCATTGACTTCGCTAAAGTATTGAGAGCGCTCTTTCTCAGCCCTGGATGGATAGAATATTACACAGATTTAGAACAATGCTTATTCCACCAATAACAAGTGGGTGTCGCGGGACCGGACACATGTGTATCGTGTCGAGTGAAGTGTTCTGTAGGTCATTCGAATGGGTCCATGCAGGGAACACCCCAGGCGGTACACATGCCTCTACTGATGACATGTTACCTTCTCCCTCGCTACTTGATCGACCGCGGCGCGCGTGTTGTTTAACTCGTTGTAGCAAGCGGCGCGGTCATGTTCTGCCCTGGATTTTGCATTAAAATTCAATAACGGCCACTAAACTTTTTAAACCCTCCATAAAATGCACATGTGCAATCGTTAAATCTATATTGACGTCGCATTAAACGGCGTCTATAAATAAAAGTAATACTCACTTAGCCTTGAGCTTGTTGAGCTGGTCGAGCTGCTCGCCCATCTCGGCGACGGCATCGTTGTGCTTCTTGCGCAGGTTGGCGAGGGTGGACTCGTGCTGGATGTTGGCCTCCTCGAGGTCGCGGCGCAGCTTGCTGAGCTCGGCCTCGCGCTTCTTGTTCAGCTCGATCTGAGCGGAGGTGGCACCGCCGGCTTCCTCAAGGCGCTCACCCAGCTCCTCGAGTTCGCGGGCGAGGTCGGCGCGCTGCTTCTCGGCCTTGGCACGGGCTTGGCGCTCGGACTCGACTTCCTCCTCGAGCTCCTCGATGCGGCCCTGGAGCTCCTTGATCTGTTTCTGGAGCTTGCTGACCAGGGACTGCTCGTCCTCGAGCTTGGCGGTGAGGGAGGAGATCTCCTTGTCCTTGCGCTGGATGGTCTGCTCGAGCTCCTTCTTGTTGCGCTCGAGGTCGGCGACGGCCTCCTGGGTAAGCTTGAGGTCGCCCTCAACCTTCCTCCTCTGCTTCTCGACGTCAGCGCGCAGCTTCTTCTCGCGCTCCAGAGAGTCCTCAAGCTCGTCGAGGGTCTGCTCGAGCTTCTGCTTGACCTTGTTGAGGTGGTTGACCTTGTCCTCAGCCGCCTGGAGCTCCTCGGAGGTCTTCTGGTTGGACTCGCCCTGGAGTTTCTTCTCCTTGTTCAACTTGTTGATGAGCTCGTCCTGGTGGGCGATCTCGTCGTTCAAGTTGCGGATCTGGTGGTCCTTGGTGGCCTTGTCCTGCTCGGCCTTCTGGACGGACAGTTCCAAGTCCTCAACATCCTTCTTGAGGCCAGAGACTTCCTGCTCGAGTTTCTTCTTGGCTTGGAAGAGCTGGTTGCGGGCGTCCTCCTCCTGGGTGAGGCGGTCTTGGGTGTCCTAAAGTAAAAATAAAGTTATTTTATTACACTGCATTAACTAGTTGTTTGTTTAAAATAAGCGTTTATCGATTGTATCTGGTTCTTGTATATCGCGGTTTAAAAGCGCAATTAACCGTTTGCAATAAACTGGTAAGTTGCCCACGTAAAGAATATTTTTAAACTGAAACTGTTATTTCCCATCTAAACAAAACCTATGTTTATTTAAAGAATCACGTAAGGCAACATTGCGATAAAGCAAGCGCAACATTGTATGCATAAACATTTTTGGTGCGGCCCGTATGATGTTCTTCCAAGAAACGAGATTTCATCAAAGCTAATTAAAATAATTAGGAAGTAGGAATAAACACGAAATCGCAACCTAAATCTCGCTCGCTATTTCAGTTTTCATTACACACCGCGGAACATCCAAACACTTGGCCGTTTACGACACTGCCTACTAAATATAAGTGGCGATGAAAGTTTACATTTGCGATTATACACTAATATTACAAGTGGTACTCACCCTAAGTTGGTTCTCGAGGTCGTTCTTCTGCGCCTGCAACTTGTTGGCGCGCTCCTGGGTCTCGGACAGAGAGCCCTTCTCTCCCTCGAGGGAGGCGAGCAGGGCGGTCTTCTCCTCAAGGAGCTTGGCGTTGAGGGCCTCGACTTCCTTGCGGAGCTTCTCTTCCTTCTCGAAAGCCTCCTGGGCCTTCTGTGCCTTCTCCTCGAGTTTCTGTAATATTTCAGCACTTTTATCCACACCGTTCCCGTTCCACTCGCTTTTGTGAATCACGTCCGCCATTGTTGATTTAATTAATTAAAACATCAAAGTATAAAAAATAGGAATGCAAGTGTGTTCGGTTCGTTCGAGAATATCGGAAGGGTTGGTGCGCGCGCCGCCGACCGCTCCGGTACTGATCGCCGCTGGAGTTTTCCAGCGGGCGCGGGACCGCCCCCGCTCGCCAGCGCGTGGAGAAAACGCGCGGGCGGCGGGCGGCGGTGGGGGGCGCGGAGTCCAGAAATGGGCGCAGGTGGTGCGGTGTCGCGTAACCGACAGGTGGGCGCGGTCGGTTCTATTTGCGTTAATGTGAATCACCGATGCCAAACTCGTTCATATTGGGTCAGAGTGCTCGATCATTTTAATGATGTCGATGATTGATACTCACGGCGATCTCATCCTCGATGCGGGTGACGTTGAGGAGGGGCTTGACCTTCTGCCACAACTTCCACCAGGGCCAGGTGCGGAGTTGCAGGTACTTGCGCAAGTTGCGCTGGACAACTTGGAGAGCCAATCTGCGGACAAGTCATTGTTGTAGCCTTGGCCGCCAAATATGGAGTGCACGTGGTGCGAACCATGATCGATTGAGTTGTCATTACCTCTGGTCCTGCAGCTTTCTGTACTCCTTACGGGACAGGTAACCGCGGATGTAGGCCTGGAGCCAGGACACAATCTTGGCGAGCCTGTCATCACGCAACTCTTCCATCTGACCCAGGACACCGGCACGGAAGAACACCTGTTCGCATAGATCATGTGTCACACATGTGTCGGAATGTAGGGCGAGCCAATTTTATAACACATCAAAATTCCAAACCTCCAGTATTTATAACTGGTGCCAAAATAGAATCGTTGGAAGAGAAACTTTAAATTAAGGAGAGAAAACACTTATAAGATATTACATTAATAAAGTGTGTTAGTAATAGGTTCTTAAAATAGTACATTTAGTTAAACACGCAAGAAGGATAAATAATAAGATTTACAGAAGGTTAAATTTTTACAGTTTCATGCAAAAGGAGAGAGAGAGACAGAGAGATTTGAGTGCGGTGTAGTGTGTTCATGCTTGTGTGGCTACCTTGGTCTTTCCGAGCCTGAAAGACTCCGAATCCAAACCGGTATGTTCGAGAATTTTCTCAGTGGCTTTCTCCGGTGAAATGGGTTCTTTGATGAGGTTCGGGCACAGAATTTTGTATCTGCGTTAGGGGAGCACACATAATAATAACAAACACTGTATTTAATGTACGTGTACGTGTTTGGGTAGGAATGTGGAGTCTGCGTAATTGGGACTCCATTAGGGTAAGCGGGTACTATTTAATCGAATTGCAACACCAGTCTCATGAGGCGATTGCAATCCGACAAGCATTAAGCCCGGCGACCCCGTCTACGGGTCGCTCTAGGTTCATCAACTGCTAACTACTATACTAGTTCCGAGACATGCCTTGGTGTGACCGAGACGGTAGGACTCGACATCCAAACCAGTAGCATCCAGGATGACTTGGGCGATTTTCTTAGGATCGGTCTCTTTCTCGACAGCTTGAGGTGCCAGGATCTTGTAGCTACATTATCAAAATACATGGGCACACAATGAGGGTCTATGTAAAATCATTTCATCACATAACACTATAAATGCCTCGGGTATAAACAGGAAAACACGAGGAATTCTCGGGGTATCAAACATCTACGCGTCTTGATAATATTTTGGACACGTTTTGGTACTACAGTAAAACATGAAAAAATAAGGGATGGTTTAACCACATGTCACATCTTCTAAGAAAATGCGACAAGGTGCATCTAAATTATTGACAAATCTAAATGAGATCAGACCAAACTAATCAAAACTACATGTCTCGTTCAAAGTCGATCCTCTTTCTATAACATGCTATTCCATTCCCTTGCAATGGCTTGCCTTTGTATGGCCAATACGATAGCTCTCGGGATCGAGCCCGATTTCCTCCAAACACTTCCTAGCGGCCTCTTTAGGATCTTTTTCTGCTGTCATGACGACTGGCGCAAGAATCATGTAACTGTTCATCAAACATTAGCTTTATAAAATGTTCACTATAAATAACAAAGTGTACAATGTGTCACATAAACACTCACACCTGGATTTAAAATAAATGGAAGTGTGAGGAGTCATCGAAACATTTTTAGAAAACATTAGTCAGGATTGTGGAGTGACGCAAACTACCCGGCAACCGAACCGGAATAACGCGAACGTTCCAGACTGGAATTTTGTTTAGACTCCATGCAGCCGAAAATATGACGTGTCAAAATAAATTTCATCCATTGATATAAAAATAAAATATTATACGATGACTTCAATATTTATGGCGTGAGTGGGTATGTTTAAAATATTGGAATAGTTTCAAGAGTTATTTTGGTTGGAATCTTACCGGAGCTTGAAGTCGGGGTAGACCATCCTGTTGGGGAAACCTTTACGGCAAATACGGATACCCTCAAGCACACCGTTACAGGTGAGCTGGTGCATCACAAGGTGGGAGTCGATGAGACCTGGCGGACAACGACAATAGCGTAAAGGACATAGAAACGTACAAGTTCCAGGTTAGTAACGTTCTCATAGTAACTTAACTAAACGCGTGTGAGAAGTTTGTGCGAATCATAATTTTATAGACATTTGTTAGTTTCAAGAATCGAATTTGGACATGCAAATTTTTTAAAAAGGTTATTTGAATTTCAGCTAAAGTTATAACCTCGTTAAGATTGAATCTGTTCAAAGAATTGAATTTATTTAATGCAAACTCATATTATTTTGAATTCCACTAAAAGTTATGATTTTTTGTTCTACTATTGTATATCAAGAAAATGATAATTGAACTCACCAGGCTGCTTCAACTCGTTGGGGATGATACAACGCACGAAGTGAGGTTGAGTGGACCTCAGCGTTGTCATCAGGTTGTTAAGTTGTTCCTGTGGAGATAGTACATGTTAGCGGGGGATTTGAAGCCAGCAGGTACGCACACAACAAACACATATAATTTGAAACATTAAACAAAAAGCTACACATAGCTGGAGTTTGCGAGAAAGATTACTTCAACGTATACTTTGAAATAATCTTCTGTAAACATATAAAAGCGACACACATGGACGTGACAAACAAAGAAGTACATTTAATGAGATGATCACAACACACATGTTAGAACGTAGAACACGGACACATTAGTATGATCAGCGGCAAACGTAGCATAGTACGTTCTTTTAAGTAACTATTTTGCTGCTGAATTTGATACGTTTTCAATTGGTATTGTACTCTCCAATTACCAATACTGTGCATCTACTATGAATGATGGTGCATTACAAATAAGTACGTATCGTAATGAGTGAAATGGATTTAAAGTTACCTTTAAATGATACAATTATGATAATATCCTACAAGTAAAACAACACAACGTGATGTAGATCTACATCCAGGTAGGTAACTACATCATTTATGATAATAGGCAAAAAATATTCTAGATAAAATTTGAAACTCATGTATACCCTGTAGGCGGAGGAGACAGTAGCGAAACCACCACCCTTCTTACCGCGACCGCCTATGGACGTATATTAAACAAGCAATGAATTAGTAAGGGACAATCACAATAGACACGTGGACAATGGGACACCCGACGACAAAACACCTGAGACAGACAATTGCGGCGACATGAGCTGTGCTGTAAACTATACATACATAGACTAACGTGGTATTAATGATTAAGCGTGCTCGGCCAGCGCTATCGAAGCGAGAGCGATATAACATGAAGGAAACAAACTCCGCTCAATAGCCGCTGGCCGTGAACATATAGAAAGACGATAACAGTTAAGCCACGAGGAGCCACATAAGCAAATCTCGTATGTCGTTTGTCTAATTTTACCCTGTAGAGCGATGATACAGTCTGGAAGGCGGAACCCTTAGCGCGCTTGCCACCAGCGCCTATTTTATTTAAAATACAGTGTCAGAACAGGATATAAGCAAGTATGATGTTGTCTTTGATGACTGACATCAGTAAATGCAATTCAAAGTTGGATAAAGTTAGAGAAGTACACGGATGGACCGAGAGTGCCGAAGTATAGTAGCAAACTCGGTTTTGGTATCGGATGACAAAGAATCTTGTGTCCATAAAGAGTGGGTGCTGTGATTTGATGGATGTAAGTTCACAGGAGTGGTTTACAGCTCATGATACCTGGTTTTCTTCAACGTCTCTTGAATATAGGGGCTAGATTTTGGTAAAGAAATCGTCATTATGATAGTAAAGTATTTCATTTCATTGTAATAACTCCTAGTGCTCTATTAAAATGATACATACCCTTGCCACCGCCGCCACCAGCATCACCAGACTGGCCAGGATGGTCAGCAAAGATCTCAACCAACAGTTTGTTGGCACCCTTCTTGAACTGGTCAACGACAGTGTCGTTGAGGGGGTCCTTGTTCTTCTCAAGCCAGCCAGTGATGTTGTAACCGACCTATTCCGAGAAGGGTTTACATCAGTTTGCGTCCTCGAAGGAAGTCCTGAGCGTTGACGAAGTCTCTGCAGTGGATACTTACGTTACCGGCGTAGTGACCAATGGCGAAGTGAGCGGCCTGGCAACCGGGCTTGGGGGGTTTGGGCTTCAGGTAAGGAGCAGACTTGCCCAAGTGGTTGTTGTTCAACTTCTCAATGAAGGTCTGGTCAGTGGCTTTCGGGAACATAGACTCTTCCTCAAGGATGGAGAGGATACCCATAGGCTGAAAACGGACCGAAGAGGTTAGATCGCGAACGTGATGTACCGACGTTTCTCTGAAATGCATTAATTCTGGGGAGAAAATAACTGAAATATTATTTTTACATTTACAACATAAAGTAGATTGATGAAATCAACTTACTGAATTACAAAACATATATAAAAGACAGAAACTTATACTAACAGATTGTATAGCCATATGTGATAAGTTCAGTGTTATTCATCAAGCGTCATGCAACAGTGAAAGTTGTAACGGATAGCTTGTGGTGGTAAATAAAAGCCGACTCTAATAGAATATATTTACGAAATAAGAAATACGAAAAGCTTTGCGATACTATTCAATTTTATAGGTAAAATAGTATTTTTATGCGTTATTTGCTTTCTCAATTGCAGTATTACAAATATTGTGCGATACCTATCAGCGGTGTAGAGAATTTCATTCGGGACGCGATAGCTTTAGGGATTTATGAATTCATTACTTTATTTATGAAGTGAATATGCTTGCTTTGATTGCGTGTGCAGTTCAAGCAATATTTTGCTTTGGGTCATAAGTTACCGCGGGGGAGGGGCAGTCAGCCATACAATTTTGCATTTCCAGGCGATGACTTAATAGCTTGAAGCTCGTCTAGCCGCGACCCTACATCTTCAAGCTTTATATTTTTTTCTAATACCTTTTCTATCAAATCTATTGTCGGTTGGAGATCCATACCAAAATCTATAAAAGTCCATTGTATCCCTTCCCTTTCGTATTCTTCTTGTTCTAGGACGAACATGAAATGGTTAAAATATTGCTGTAATTTCTCGTTGGTAAAGTTAATACAGAGTTGATTAAATCCGTTCATCTGCACGCGACGAGACATGGAAAAAATAACCGTTATATCTTTCATTAATAAATTGGTATTGTCTCTATGAGTGGAAAGTACGCGTCGACTTCTATTGGAAGAAAGATCTAGTAGAAAACACACATATAACACACATAAAACCACAAAGGGCAAACAGCATTGATTGAGCCTCTCGAATAAAGTCATATCAATGTTAGCCAATTGGTGAAGCTAATCCTCAATAAACCAGAATTTTTCAATTGAATGTACAATATTCGAGAGCTCTAATGGCGTGCGGCAAGCGTTCCGTTGTGCGTTTACGCCATCTACCTTTTCAATAAGGTCAATGCAATGTTGGAGGTCCATGCCAAAGTCAATGAAAGTCCATTCGATGCCTTCGCGCTGGTACTCTTCTTGCTCCAGTACGAACATGTGATGGTTAAAGAACTGCTGCAGTTTCTCGTTTGTGAAGTTAATGCAGAGTTGCTCAAAACCGTTGTACTGCAGGGAGATTAACGGGGTTGTTTAGTAGGTCCGAAGGTTACAGCGCGGATTTCGTTCCACGCTTTGAAATACCCACAGGAGGGACCAAGTCTGTCCCAGAGACTTGGATGACAGACTAACACATTATCCCGTCACGAGAGCTCCCAGCCACCGACGGTTGTATCGACCATGCCTAACCCGACAATTACCTTCTCGATAAGATCGATACAAGCGAGCAAGTCCATTCCGAAATCGATGAAGGTCCAATTGATGCCTTCCCTCTTGTACTCTTCTTGCTCAAGTACGAACATGTGGTGGTTAAAGAACTGCTGGAGCTTCTCATTGGTGAAGTTAATGCAGAGTTGCTCGAAACCGTTGTACTTTTATAAACAACATGAAAACAACGTGAATGGATGTGTCGTAAACGGTTAATTTACTAATCTAATACAATACGTTAGTGGGCCACAATTGTTTAATCACATTTAGAAGTGGGAAGTTTCCAACCGAGCTTCACGCACACTCGGTGTACCTTTTCAATAAGATCTATGCAGGCGACTAAGTCCATTCCAAAGTCAATAAATTCCCAGTGAATGCCTTCCCTGGTGTACTCCTCTTGTTCCAACACAAACATGTGATGGTTGAAGAATTGTTGAAGTTTCTCATTGGTGAAGTTAATGCAAAGTTGCTCAAACCCATTGTACTATGAAATAAATTTGCATTAATATCATACGTAATATTCCTGAAATATTCGTCTTCTACTCTACTCTTATCCCGCACTTATGTGGGGTCTAACACACACTTATATGATATTACAAATATATAGTTCGTAGTTTTACGACCGGCTATTTGCCATCAACCCTAATGGGAAAACTTGAAATATCGAGCAGTGCCTCTTATTTAATTTAAAAAAAATCAAATCTTTGCTCGTCTTGGGAATCGAACCCAAGGCTTCGATGTTCATTGGGTATTTGCATTACTATACCTCTAAGGCAAAATATCGAAAATACTATTGTATTTCTCAATGATAGAACATCAACTTTGAACTTAAGTTCAATTAGCCGAGTCCCATTCTCCCAATACTCACGTCGAAGATCTCGAAACCGGCAATATCCAGTACACCGATGAAGTGCTGCCTCTTCTGCTTGGTGTCAAGAGTCTCGTTACACTTCTTGACGAGCCACTTGAAGAGACGGTCGAAGATACCCTTGCAGAGGGCACCGACGGAGTTGGTGACCTGGTCCTTGTTACGACCCTGGGTGACGAACTCGTTTCCGACCTTGATGCGGGGCTTCAACAGGTTCTTGTACAGGTCCTGGCAGTCAACACCGAGGAGCTTGGCAACCTTGTCACCCTCCTATAATGAGAAACAGGATTAATTAGTACATAAGTCTTACTGATCTTTTGAATTTTGGTGAATTTCAATTTATGCCATGATACTGTGCATGTATTGTGAGTAAATTTTTTAATAATGAGTATTGCTAAATACTAAGATTGTATTATTTATAGTGGTTTTTGAATCTTTACTGTCTATTAATGCACAGTGTAGTAGTAATAAGTATACAAACCTCAGTGCCGTCGGCCTCAGCCTGTTCCTCACGACCCCTCTGCTTGAACTTCATGCAACCCATGTGCATGACAGCGGCGGTGATCTTGTAGACATTGTCCTTCTCTTCTTGGGTGAAGCCCAGGATGTCGAAGGCTTGCTATAATACCAGAACAACATGTTAGGAGTTGCATCTCTTCCGTTGGTGGTAAGAAAAGAAACTTTAGAAATATGAATGTATGAATATAAATATGAAATTATAGAGAGATTAACCAAATAGAAATAGTTAAGAAAGAGCTGAGCATTTTAACTGCAAAAGAATTTTTAATGTAAAATATACAATGAGAATACAAAGTTGCAATTATTTTGAATATTAAGTTTGAAAGTATTATTTTAAGGGGAGAAAAAGATATTCAAAATATAAATGAGTTACCTTATCTTTATGAAGATGACTTAAAATATAAAAGGCAAGAAAACTATGAACCAACAAATGTTAATTATGATGACAAAGAAAGCGTTAGGTTTTGAAGCGGGAGACAGTTATTTTTCCTATTGAGTGCACGGGATAGTTTCTGTGATAATGTGAAACGAATTTATAATTCGTGTTTTCTATTATTTTTATCAATCTAAAATCCGATAATTGGATTTTAAGATTAAGCTTTGATTGTTTTACTTCTCATTGCTCACAAATTTCATATTGCAGCATAGAGTTGCACAACCACTTTTTTCTCGAATAACTATTATCGTCCATGTCATAATAGTTAATTCTTTGAGCCACCCAAATTTTCATTTTATACCACTTACGTCAGTCAACAGACATTCTTCACCGTCATCGACGTTGGGGATGGTAATCTTACCCTGAGATACGATGTAGTAATCGTAAATGTCGTTGGACAACAGACACATATCTGCCAATTAAACCACGTGATTAATACCATACCCTCCATCCCGAATACCCTGGAATTGTCATCCTATCTGTGTGTGTTCGTGTGTGCACATATTAGTTTATATGTGGTTGTGCTGGTGCTGGACTGGGACAGTCGTAGATCCGTGATCAAAAAACCCGTGCGGAAAGCCCTTGGAACTCTTGCAGGGAGCGGGCATGTCATGTGTATGTCAGAATTTTGCATTAAAATTTCCCAATGCGTGGACACTTGGAGACGCACGCTCCATGCGCAGACTCGCCACTTACTACAGTCAGTTCGAACTGTTCCGCGTCGTTGACTCCCGGTATACGCGTCTTCCCTTGACTTACGAGGGGATAGTCCGAGATGCGGTTGCTTAGCATCGTCACCTCTGGAAACAGCAAAATATCTGACATACGCATGCACCGGCCGAGTCGCCGCGGCCACAAGCGAAGCAAGCATTCAGCAAAGACAGTGAAGAAGAAAGTATGAGATGAGCCAGCTTTTTTAATCTGGACTCACGTCGGTCAGCCTCATTTCCTCGCCGTCATCGACGCCAGGAATGACGGTCTTGCCTTGCGACACGATGTTGTAGTCGTTGACGTCATTGGACAAGTAGCATTGGGCTACAAACACCAACCATTGTCACATATGATAATTGGTGTCTTAAAACTAGGGGTACAAACAGGGCCAACACCTTTCTAGGGCGGTACACAACTAAAAAACTAAATCTAGGGGTATCTCTAGCCGCTACATGGGCAAGATGCGTGGACTCGTGCCGTTTCTGTGCGGCACAAGTCCCACAACAAACAGTAAACCAGCCTCCTGCTCGATGAAGGCTGAACTTACGTCGGTCAATACACACTCCTCTCCATCGTCTACATTAGGGATGGTGGTCTTTCCTTGCGAGACGATGTTATAGTCATATATGTCGTTTGACAGCATACACATTTCTAAATAGTAAAATTTAAATTAATAATCATCATAATTTTGTGGGTGTTCTCAACTTTTTTTGTGTGTATGTTTTGTGTGTAAGTTGTAATGTTGTCCGCTAATGTTTACTGGACTGCATTATATTATTTGATTTGATTATTTAAGTGACTTAAATGAAGTCTATAGTAATATTAGGTAATTAAGGTGAAACCCAGAACTAACGTATAATTTTAAGTAAACATGAACAGACAAAATATCTTAAAAATAAAATGTAATATTATTTGAAATTAAAATGTTTCTTTAAGATGCCAAAACATTGAAACTTTAGAAGAAAATTATAGTACATAATAATTATCTCTTGCATTTAAATAATAATTATCAAAACTGAAATCTTTATCGTTGAAACAATTACTCCTCTATGAATCAAAACCATTAAAATATTTTCTTTTCATAAGTTGACCAAGTTACTGTTCAAGTATTTAAGTTGTTTAGTTTAATTTATTTGTCTTGTATGTATTATGTATACGCACCCTTAAGACCAGCGACGGAACCAGACATCATCTGGTAGAAGATGTGGTAAGAACGCTCAAGGGCTTGCTGGGAGATGACACGGGCCTTCTCGAGCAGGTCTGTGGGGAAAACAGTAATTTACCACCATGTCCCGAAGCCGCCAAGTGATGGGAGACAGAAGACAATACTTACAGGTCTCGATATCGGCACCAGCCAGTTTACCAGAGGGACCGAAGTGGATACGGATGAATTTACCCTGGGGAAGGAGGAAAACGAATATTTAGATATCATTGTTGAAGTTTTTGAAGTACCTGAACGTCACTAACATAATATTCAATGACTGAGGTATAAAATTTTATTTAATTGTATGATAAAATTCATCAGTTGCATCTCTTGTTGATATCGCAGCATCATGAAGCTTCTCGTTTTTAATTACTTTTTGCAATATATTTTCATTTAATAATTCAGAAACTATTAATTAAAGTTTCAATTAGGCTCCAAGTAAAATCTAACGTTACTTGATTTTCAATTGTTTGCACTAACTTCCTAACAGATATAATAAAGTAGAAAGATACTTACGAAACGCGAGGAGTTGTCGTTACGCACAGTCTTGGCGTTACCGAAGGCTTCAAGCACAGGGTTAGTTTGGACGACCTGGTCTTCCAGGGAGCCCTTCTTCTCCTGGCTGGGGTCCTTCTTCTGGGAAGCACCGACGGTGGCGAAGTAAGCAATTACCTTCTTCGTGTTCTCAGTCTTTCCGGCACCAGACTCACCGCTGTTGGTTTAAAGGTAAGATTTTGTTAGACTCGCGATTATACGGGTCCTGCATTTTGAATCGTATTTTGGGTTTTGATGCTTTTGATTCGTCTGACTACGATTTGAATATTACATCCATTACTCAATTTTTTACGGGGAAGTATTTTTTTAAAGAAGAATGGTGATAGTTTACATTTTTGTTCTACTTTTTAAACGCAGGTAATAGATTTGATTTTACCAACGAAAAAGTTAACTCTGAACTATTTCATTTAACATCTGAAATTTAAGTTTTTACCCTTTGTAAATATTTTTCTTACGACCTCTTAATTTAAAAGTAAATTCTGCATCCAATACTTACGTAATCAACATAGATTGATTCTCGTGGTTGGTCAACATGTTGACGTAGGCACCGTCGGAAATGGCGAAGATGTGGGGTGGCACTTCCGAACGACGCTTGCCACGGTACAGTTTGGCGCATCGTGTCGTGTACACGGGGAACCTCTTGTAAGGGTTGATAGCCACACAGAAGAGACCCGAGTACGTCTGTGGTGAAGAATTGAGGGTTAGACGGTTGTAATGGTGGTGAGAGAGTTGGTGTGGTTGATGAGATTTGATGTAGGGATGAATGAGTTGATATAACAAAACATACGATTCTTGGGTGAAAAGTCTCGTAAGAGGTAAGAAGGTAACAACAAGGACTTCGTCTAATCGAAATATGTTTTTTTGCCGCGTTTAACTCAATGGCGATTTTGTGGGTAAGAAAACATGGGACCGTGCAAATAGTGAGAGTAACATCGGTGGCAAATGTAGGGTTAGCAAAATTTGCGTCCGGGACAATGCTACTAAGAATTTTGATACTCCGTAGGTGGCAAAAATCGGGTCCGTGAAAAAATATTAGGAGATATTATATAAGACAATATATTGGAGGTATCAAAAATTAGGTCTGTAACATTGTAGGTTATCAACACAGAAATTTATTTAAAGGGTACAAAAAATTAGGTCCGTAAAAGAAGGGACCAATACATAATAACGTGAGTATTTGTTCAAAAGGTATCAAAAATTGGGTCCGTGAAAAATATTGGACTCTAGTTTGGACCTACTACAATTTATGTCCATTTTGGGAGGACAATACGGAAACGTAGTTAAACGGTACCAAAAATTGGGTCCGTGAAAAAATATAGGACTCTACATTGGAAACACGGAAATATATTTCAACAGTACCAAAAATTGGCTCCGTGAAAAAAATAGTTTTCCAAGACCGGAAGCTATACTAAAATTTTCACAAAGGATGTCTCTAAAGACATGTAAGAATTAAGGACTAATTATAAGTCCAAATATTTTGTGTGAATAATGTCTTAGGTTTTGAGGCACTGGTATGTTGTGGGTTGTAGAAAACGATTCCGATGAAATATGAAAACAGATAATGTCCATGATGTGATTTTAAAACAATAACACTTAAACTAAAACACACCATACAGAGAGAGTACTGTACGAGTACTTTGAATCTCTGCAGAAATCAACAGAATTTTGTATATTACCAAAATTTTGAGGAATTAAAAAAAAACTATTTTAAAGGCCAATTTATACAAAACTCTGTTGTTTAAACCACAAAAACTTCAATGTCCTGTTAAAACAATAGGCGGGCTCCATTGAGTCCAACACGAAAGAAGACGAGCAGGGGTAATGTAGCGATACCCTTATTGCTCTAGGAGACAGAAGATACTTTCAAGTAACCGAGAAAGTATGATCTTAAAACTAAAACACAACATAAAACTATATCTAAACACGAAGACCGAAAACGCTAAAACAATAGAAGAAATATCCTGGACGTTCTGGGTCCTTTTGCACCGACTTGTCCTGTGTATAAGGTTTCAAGTTCGGTCTCTAAGAACGAGAGTGGTTTGAAAGTGGAAGAGGACAGAGGATAAGTAGACACATTTACTCAAAAAATGCTTCTTGTTTTTACTATCTTCTTTTAAAAAAATGGAACTCTAGATATTTAACTCTAATTACCGTAAATTCTTGGCGCTTAAACCACGATAAATAATTTAAAAGCTTAATTAATAGCTATTAACAAAGTATAAAATCAATGATTGAATGCAGCAATCACTTCTATCGAGAGAGAAACTTCTTGATTGTATACCAAAATATACCAATTATAATAAAATGGACCGAAATAGAAACATCTGGCGTGCAGATCTGTCTATTTTTAGTTCACAAATTGATAAATCATTCCAAGATTAATTGCGCCGTTAATAGATAAGTCTTGTACTTTAAAACTTGGTTTAGTTCCAAGCGTATCGAGAAATGTGTCTACACGATGAAAGATCGGAGAGGTGAGGAACATGCACACTCCAAGGCCCCAACTCCTGACCGAACCGGCATCCGACTTACGTAAATAAGTTTATGGTAATATCTCTGCTTCAAGTTATACAATACTGAAGCGTCGTTGAGGTATGTCAAGTTGGACATATCCTCGCATTTTTCGTACTTAGGTGGGTTGACTTGGGCCACCTGATCCTTCTTGAAGTCTTTTGTCTGCGGGAAACATGGTTACGTTAGTGCTATAGTAATGGATGAGGCGCGCTTGGCGCCTACTTACATAGATCAGTTTCGCGTAATATCGTTGTCGAAGATTGTGAAGTACGGCAGCTTCGTTAAGGTACGTCAGATCTGCCATGTCTTCAACTTTCTCGAATTTCGGCGGGTTTACTTGTGAGAGGAGTTCCTTTTTAAGTGTCTTTTCCTGCTCATTTAATGAAAAGTTAAGTATATGTTTACATCCAAGTTACATGTTAGTATCATTTCTTGAATTGAGCTGTTATATTTCAAGTCACAAACCATCAGGATTCATCGGTAATTACTTATTGTTACAAATGTTGTAATCCCATTTACATTCTTACTATGTTTACTTCTTTATCAATTTATTACTTCTACCATCAAAAGCTTACTTAATTATCTACTTGTTTATTTTTATCAAAGTTATTCTTTATTATCCTGCTTGATGATGATAACTTAATCCTAATCATGTTTTTTTTCTCGATAAAATTGTTGATAAGAGGAATCGATGAAGTTACCTCGCCACCGGGAAGGTTGACGGTCACCAGGTCTCCCTTGGTGGCCTTGATCTCGCCCTGCACGAAGCCCTCCTTTTCGTCAGGCACCCAGCATGCCTTCTTGCCATCGTAGGGTTTGCTTTGGTCGATACGCTTCTGTTCGAGAGAAACGAACAGGTATGGGGTCGGATCGGGGTCCTCACCCTCTTGGACCACTGGCTTCGGCATTTTCGGAGGGCTAACGAGACTTTTGGGCTAGTTGAGACACGAGAACACTGCCCTGGAGCCTTCCTGTGAACACACCACACGCGTTAGCACCGACTGGTCGCGAGTTGCTGCCGACTGACGGCGGTAGAGTAGTTCGGAGCGCGTGCGCCTATTTGTGGCTGTAACCCGAGTAGTGGCCCGTCTGGGAACGTTGCCAGCTCCGCCGCTTTGCGTAATACCGACTTTTATGCTCGTGTTTTTATTAGCTTATCCCGAACGGCCCTTCGCGGATGTTACGTCACACGGGAATGCGAGCCTGGAAGCACGCCAACCGATTTATCCGTCACTGGATTGTTTAGTCTTTTATGGTGCTGGTTGATGGGTCAATATGATTTCGATTGTTGTACTTTCTTTTTTAAGATTTGACTTAATTAATTTCAAATTAATTTATATTTCCTTTTTTCAATTAAATTCTGTCTTTCAAAAATCTTCATTAATCAATTTCAATTACTTTATGATCACTTATATCATTGATTGATACTTAAAATCAAATATTTCAATTCAGTTATCAAAAGCTCTTATCTATGCATCAGGCTTTACCGAGGTACGGCGAGTCACTTCGATAGGGCTGTAAATGCGTTATAACAATCATCAATCATACGTGAACCACGAACCGAACACCAAGAACCTTCCCACTGGCTCCAGACCACTTCACAATCAATCCAATGAACACGATAATCGGCTGCGTCCTTGGGCACTGCACGGGTATGCACTGGGGCGGCGGAGGCTGCGGCACTCGCGATGCACTTCACAAATGGGCGCACGGTCCGAGCACGTGTGCGCGTACTCACGTTTGAAGCCGTTCTGACCGGCGGCGGGGAGCCTCGATGCTTTTTATACCGGCAATACGATACCATCGCTCGCGATCACCCCATTTTAGGCGGATGCCAGCCAGGGGCTCGGCTACACTTTCAGCCGAGCTTAGCTTTCACTCGGCCGGCGGCCGCTGCGCCGCATCCCGCTCCGGCGTTACAAAAAATATTATAAATGCATTTTAGCCGTCCATCTCGCGGCTCCGGCGTGTTTACAAAATAAAACCTGGAACGCAGCGCTGGAACACTCCTACTGGAAGCAGACCTTCCATTAATCCAGTGAGAGATGTGCGAATGATAATAAACATCGAAACCCGTTACGATCGTATAATTTAATAGTTATTATATAATTATGTCGAAATTTAGTATTTTATGTGGTTCCAGCTTTCAGTCACATATCTTTAGTTTCGAATAATTCATGCGGAGGTTCAGGTGCTTGTTTCTAACCTGGTTCTGAAGTTTTATTATTATTGCCTGTGTTTTTATTGTTCATTCTTGGAATGTTATGTTATCTATTTTTAAATTAATAAATAATTAATAAATTTTCATTTTAGTAATATCGCACCTTGGTTTTACTAAAAATGATTATTAAAACGTTAGATATTTTACATTGTGTCCATAAGGAAAGATAATTTTAAGTGTATCTAGTTGGCAAATTCAGTTAATATATCCCAGTATTCAGTGCAATAAGTACGTCCATGGTTTCTCGTTATGTTGGTGAATAACACAGATATATGCGGACGATTGGCTAATTTCGTGAGCTCGAGGGCGGTCATAGGAATGTTCAACCATTATCTGCGAAGGTCAACTGCGTGCGGTTCGGGAATCATTTTCAGTAATCTAAGACTAATATATTTTAAAATTATGACGATTAACAATTACTATTATGGTTGTATGTATAATATTACATATGGTATCATGTCTTTCAACGACACAGCTCAAAATTATTTGTCTATAAATTCAAAACCTATAAAATTCGTAGTATAAACTAAATACTTTACAGATGAAATATATTATGAGAAATGTTTGTTTGTAGTCAACTAAATTAATTATTATAAAGAGAATAATCCGTAAGTGACAAACCAGTCGAACATTATTTCATATGTGAAACCGTGTTGAAATAGTGTTTTTGTAAAACAGTAACTCTTAGCTAACATTTGACCACAAACACACATATCACAAGCACATAACTATATTTCCAAATTGTAAATTTGTAAGCAGAGATATTACTTGTATCACATACACTCAAATGATTTATCCTTCTCACGATATGATAGGGGCGAGCCTAATGTCATACCAAGTATAAATCCCAGTCTTGAGAAACTTAATGATATTTTTTCCTTCTGTAGGCATTCCTAGAATGAACAATTTATTATACAAAATCCATACATGGTCAATTCGCGTCATAGACTTTTGGCACTTTCTAAATAATGATTGCTGAGCAAGGATCAGCTCTACCATTGGAGACTGATTATACGGAATTGAGAAGGTTGTAAATCTTAATCCATCATGCACGCCAAGTGTTCTTGGTGGAATACACAAAGATTTGAAAACATTTTGGAGTTTTCTCAGATATAAAGTGATTTGTGACTATTATGCATTCACAAATAAAATCAGAATTACCTGATGATATACACAGTAATTCTTAAGTTAATTTTCAGTCTAGTTTATTACTAACTAGACTGGATGACTAAAAACTTTTGATTATTATTCTACGCTTAACGAAACGGTGCTGCCAAACTTCAGGAGTAGCTGAAAATCAGCGCTATTTGCACTACTGTACTGACTAGCACAGGCTGAACCATTTCCTTTTGTCATAATGCATTATACTTTGTTATATAATCAATATTTGGTAATAAACGGGTTTTTATTTATTTATGGACTGCCTCGGTGGCGTAGTTGTACTACGGTACGCTTACAAAGCTGAGGTCTCGAGTTCGAATCCCGGGTTGAGCAAAGTGATATTGGGTTTTTCTATTCATTATCAGCCCAGAGTCAAAAATTTGTGCCCGATAAGGCGATAGGCTTCTATCACATAGTGGGACGGAACATACTGGCGAAATGTGGGTGCCGTGGCACCTCTGCCTACCCCTTCTGGGAAAAAGGCGTAAGTTTATGTATGTATGAATGTATTTATTTTGTTATTGATATTCCAATGAAATATCTTGTACAAAATAAAGTAGATTCACCCAGTTAAACTATGGGTCAACTTATGGTAGGTAGAGTGTCCAAGTAGATTATTGATATCTTTATTGCAGTTGGGAAGTAGCGTAGTTAGCTAGGAAGCCGGCTGGAAAATGGTTGGTTGAAAGTTTGATCTTCACATCAGAGCATGTGCATGACTTGGATGTAGTAAATACATATATAAATAAACCCAACAGCCACATATATAGTCCTATCACCACACTAAGATTGCGTCTTGTGTCGTGGGCATCAGGAACTACGAGAGACTTTTCAGTCTCACAGACACCCAGGCCCGAAATAAATATTTGTGGGCCGCACAAACATTTGTCTCGGTGCGAGGATCGGACCCGCGGCCTCTCGTTTCACAGGCGGCGTCTAACCGACTGCGCCACGGAGGCTATGTAGGTAGTTGCTTTGGCTACAATGTAATTTAAACCTGAACTCAACAGTGCATTTACAATGCTGTTTGCCTGGAGAAATAGACACCTGCCTAGGCAGCCTCAAACATATGAAATGAAAATATGTATTTATTGTTCATGTAAATGCAATCAAAGAGCTCTTATGACAAGTGAATACACATAGAACTTAATCAATATATAAATATTTTCTATACTTAGTATTATTTATATTAATTTCTTACTTTAATTTATTTATTAATTTTATTTATTCATTTATAAATTTTATTAATTTATTTATAATTATTTTCATTTATTTATTTAATCTCTTATTAGTATTTTATGTTAATTACTACTTAATGGTAATTTGTTTGTCTTGTTTTTTTTTTTGTTTTACTTAATGGTAATATGAGAGACCTACCACCAGTAATACTTTAGGAAGTATTTGTTTCTTATTTAATTATACCTCTTTTCTTTACGTGTACGTTAATCGATAGTTAAATGTCGATCGTACAAATGTACTTACTTAATGACCAGTTTAAACCCAATAAATGTCCTAATAAATACATTTTAGAGCACCCATAAATTTAACACCTATTCGCATTTTATTTATTTGTGAGATCGAAGAAAAACAGCGATTTTATAGCATCGATTAGCCAAGCAGATCACATTATGGTGATCACTGTCGATTTCTGAACTTTCATGATGTCAGAAAATAGGGCCCTTTGAAGACTAACAAGTTTGACGGTAATTTTAAGACATTTTAACAGCCTCCGTGGCGCAGTTGGTTAGACGCCGCCTGTGAAACGAGAGGTCGCGGGTTCGATCCCCGCACCGAGAGAAATGTTTGTGCGGCCCACAAATATTTCTTCCGGGTCTGGGTGTTTGTGAGACCGAACAAAATACCCACAACACAAGACTCGATCTTAGTGTGGGGTCAGGACTATGTATGTGATTGTTGGGTGTTATTTATTTATTTATTATTTTACTGTAACGAAGTGGAAAAATAATTAAATCAAATATCAATGATTGGGAGTTCGATCTTACTGTAGTGATTTATTATTTGTTTGTTGTGTAGGTATTGTACTGTATCAGCCCATATACGACCCACTGCTGAACATAGGCCTGCCCCAAGGATCTCGACATCGACCTGTAGGAAGCGGTCAGTGTCCAGCGACTTCCAGCAACCCTAGCCAGGTCATCCGTCCACATTGTGAACGTCCGACATTTCGCTTGGACGTAGCCTCCACTCTTTCACCTTTCTTTATTTTTCTTTATAGTTCACAATAAACAACTTATTGAATAAACCATCTCTCGTCGATATTTGGATTGCACTTCATTGACTAACATTCTCATTGTAATCACTTCTTCGTGCCATAAAAATATTTCAAGTTTGCAACAGTTTTATTTCCACATATTACACGTACTCTGAAATAATCTATAATTTAACCGGACGTTCCGTGTCATAACACCAATAATATATAATGCATGGGTATCACAAATACGAGTACTCCATGAAACTGTCTCTACGTGACATTTAATATCAAATACAAATGGATTTAGAAATATGTTGTCACGTTTATTTGTTCATTTGATGGTTACATATGCGTTTTCTTGGATTATCGACGAGCAATCCTAGTTTACATCCGAAATATAATTTTGTATAGATGGCGGAAACGCAGCAATCAATTGAAACTACAATAGCAATAAAATACGCCGGATAAAATCGCTGCATTAAGTCTAGAGTCCATAGTATTGTTGTTATGACCGAACCCAAGGAGTCCTATCAACAAGACCTAACAATTATGCAAACTAGAAACCTGTGTAATTAAATATTTTGTTTATTTCTACTTGCGTTCGAACCATTACCTACATTTTTTTAATTTACAATATGATTCCTTTTGATATAATTGTGTTTAATGATTTTATTTAGCTCTAAGACAATTATATAGTGTATAGTTGATAAGGTACAATGAGGTTGACGTATGCGTGTGGATAAAAACCCTTATCAATAAAGAAAAGAAAATCAAACTATACCTAACGGAAGGGGAAGGCAGCCAGTTCACAAAGTATAAATCAAATTATTCTCTACTAGCGACCCGGCCCAGCTTCGCCCGGGAACAAATAGATTTCTGAACAATAATATGTACGTATTATACATATAAACCTTCCTCTTGAATCACTCTATCTATTAAAAAAAACCGCATCAAAATCCGTGGCGTAGTTTTAAGATTTAAGCATACAAAGAAACATAGGGATAGAGAAAGCGACTTTGTTTTATACTATGTAGTGTTCTTTGCTATTCCGTCCTTCTGAAGTTCAACATTTTATTAATTAATCCTCCAACTCTTTCCATCTTTAGTACTTTCATTCGTAATCTCTTTCACACAAACTATGTTTCATATTTGTCGTACATTTCATTCTACTCATCTTTTATCATTTATTTATTAGGGAAAAAATACAAATAATTACAAAATATATTATAATAAATACAATCAGCGGCTTAATTGCACACAATAATCTCTTCTATGCAATCTTTGTATGCAGGTAAGAGAAACGACAGATAAAGGACAGTCTTAGCATCATTTTCCAATCCTACACACATGTGGGATTCGGGAAGGTGTAAGAATTAACGCGGTATACAAGGTTATTCTATTACATACCTTCTACCTTCAGCCATACATGGTCCAAAGCATATATACGTAGATTTCCTCCAAGATACTTGAAAAAGATCTGGGGGCGCGGCCGAGCCCCCGTCCAAGTCGAGCTATAGGCCGTAACATCCTTTTCTCGAAGCAATTCAGACCATTTTCAACCCCCTATAACTTCGTTGTGGCTAAAGCATGAAGCCTGAATTTTCAGTTACTAAGCAGGCATTGTGTAAACATGGTATATTTAAAATTTCATTCAATTTGAACCAGTAGTTTAAGAATTGTAACTAGTCAAATTTCTTAATTTTGTCACTCACTGACTGACCGATCATCAAAAGTCTAAGGCACTTCTAGCTGACATAGAACCTTCAAATTTAGAATATAATTAGTGTTTAGTGTCTAAAGCAAGGGAAAATTCCAACATTTCATAATTTGTGTCTAGTTTCCTAGATAGACCAACTGCGTGAATAACTTTGTAATCCCATATAAATGTATAGGATTACAAAGTTACATTTGCAGTTAATGAATCATTGTACCCGTATATAATGGAATAATAGTTGTAGATAGATATCTATATATATGAGGCATAACAGGAGGGGATATAGAGAGGGAAATGGTGTATTCAGCCCATGAAACTGTACAACATTCCTCTACAAAAACATGACGAAGAAAAACTTGCAAATAAATAGCTCGAAAATATCAATTACAATGAAAGAAAGAACATTAATAATCAAATCCGCTATATTTGTGATAAATTGATACCTACAAAAATAAGCAAAAATCCATAAGACAGAGGCTTTAAGAAAAATCGTTAGTGATATTCTAGAAGTAAGAAGTACCGAAAAGGAAAAAAGTAGGACTCTACAAAAAGACGTGAGATCCCATCAAAAACATCCTGTAAAAAAATTCCAAGTCTCGCAGCTCAGGTTTTCTACCGCAAAAAGTTGTGAGATGCATGTAATACCAAGTCGATTAATTTATTTAGTCCTCAAGGGACCTTCTATATAAAGTTATTACGTTAGTTATTACCATATCAATATTAAAAATTCTTTACGTTTTAAATAAATAGATCGACTTGGCCAGCAGCATTATGTACAAATTGTACGATACATTATGTTTTCATGCGATGGCCAAGTCGATCTATTTATTTAAAACATAAAGAATTTTTAATATTGATATGGTAATAACTAACGTAATAACTTTATATAGAAGGTCCCTTGAGGACTAAATAAATTAATCGACTTGGTATTACATGCATCTCACAACTTTTTGCGGTAGAAAACCTGAGCTGCGAGACTTGGAATTTTTTTACAGGATTAATCTTACTGCGTGTATGTACAAAAGTATTATAAAGTAATTTAATCAGAAAGCGCGTAAATAGTTCCAAAGCATTCAAATCTACTCTGTACCAATGTGTAAATTATTAATAGAAATACCTTATGTCTTGTATAACATATTTCGGTACATATTTCAATACCTACAGCCAAATCTGAGTCATCGTACTGGTGATTTCATTCACTAACACATATTATTTTCATGTTTGAAATATTAACGTTTTGTTGAAGTACAAGATACACACGGGAATACAAATGTGAAATCAATAAAAATATTTTCGCGCGTAAATATTATGATAAGGTATTAATTCCCGCCATTGTTAACGTACTTTTTTCTACGTGGCCAGTATTAAATGGTTTTGTCTAAAGAGTTTGAATAAAAAAAAAAAAAAAAATTACACGATATCACTTATTCTTTGATATTCTTCGGTAAGTGTAAATATAAATGTTAAATCTATAAATTATTTTATATTTTCCACATTTTATTTATTAACTATAATATCCGAAGCGCAAGAGCAGCTTATATATATTTTAAAGCAAGGATGGCGTTTAAACGCCACTAAAACCGAGAATTTATTTTTTTAGCTCATAAAAATTGCTGTTACTTAAATGGTTTACTGGAAAAGAATATACGAGGGGCGATCAAAAAGTAATGATAATAAGTATAAAAAAACAACGATTGTAGTTTAAATTTAATTTATTTTTCTACATAGTCTCCTAACAAGTCGATACATTTAGTCCAACGTTTCTCCAAACCTAAAATACCCTTTAAAAAAAAATCTGTATCTTGACTATCCCAAAATGCCTCTACAGCATCCATCACCTCGCTATCATCCTCAAATTTCTTGCCCCTGAGGTGTTCCTTGAGCCTAGGAAATAAATGAAAATCGCTGGGGGCTAAATCTGGAGAATAGGGCGGGTGTTCGACCAGTTCGAAGCCTGCTTCTCGAATGGCAGCGATCGCAACTTCGGCTCTGTGTGCAGGAGCGTTGTCCTGATGAAACAGGACTTTCGCTCGGAGTTTGCCCCGTCTTTTTTCCTTTATGGCGTCTCGCAGTCGTCTTATTTGATCAGCGTAGTAGGAGCCCGTAATAGTAGCTCCCTTTTCTAGGTAATCAACCATTATGATTCCCTGAGCATCCCAGAAAACGGACGCCATAACCTTGCCCGCCGAGCTCGAGACTTTGAACTTCTTAGGAGTCGGTGAGGATGGCCTTTTCCAAGTCATCGATTGTTGTTTGGTCTCCGGATCAAAATGATGGATCCATGTTTCATCCATGGTCACAAATCGTGACAAAAATAATTCTTGTTCAGCCTGGAACTTTGCAAGATTGGCTCTTGAAATGTCAACTCACTTTTTCTTTTGTTCGTCCGTTAACATTCTCGGGACCCAACGCGCGGAGACCTTCTTCATATTCATTTTGCTGGTCAAAATGTTTTGGATGCTGCCATATGAGATCCCTGTGACCTCAGCTAAATGTCTGATGGTTACTCTTCGGTCTGCTAACACGATATCTTCGATTTTTTTCACGTTTTCCTCCGTGAGGGACGAGGTTGGGCGTCCCTCGCGATGTTCATCTTCTGTGGATGTTCTACCCAACTTAAACTCTTTACACCACCGTGCCACCGTAGAATATGGAGGAGCAGAGTCCCCCAGTGTCTCCACCAAATCGGCGTGTACCTCTTTGGTAGACTTTTTTTTCAAACAGAGGTACTTGATGACGCATCTCACTTCGTGTTTCTCCATATTCGTGTTGTCGCTCCGACTGCTGGTATTCAAATGAATGTAGCTCCTCCAAATGACGTCCTATTTATACAATTTTTAGCTGGGAAGTGGTGAAGGACTGAAGAAGCCAAATGTTTTTTTTTTTAATTTTTATCTTTATTAGAATTACCCGTTTATCATTACTTTTTGATCACCCCTCGTACAAAAAAAGTAAAAGTTTATAGTCAAACGTGTCACCCACAAACCAAGTAAACAAGAAACCCGACACATTTACCCACGAAAGAAAAAAACGGGTGGGTGTTCTATCTAGCATTCAATAGACTTACCATTAGGTCCATTAAAGTCACTTCATCATAGAAGGTGGCTATTATAATATCGTTGTATAACTATGACGCAAATCATGTATATATAATCCCCTGTTCCCGAAAATAGCTGCTGCGAGGATTATTGCTCATTGCTCTTAGCTCGCGAATCCTTACGTTATGTTAATGGATATAAATACATTTGGGAGCACAACAAACATGATTCATCGGGAGAAAATCCTTAGAGTTTTGTTCAGTAAAATAATTATTTACTTGCAAACAAAAGCCACGCTGTTTTCACTGATGAATGGGCAGGCTCGTCCGGAGCGGTAGGTACCATTGTCTCCGGGATGGGGAGAGGGCCGATTCTGCACGGAGACGAATGCGCCGAGGTGATGCTAGACATCGCCCTGGTTAAAGCCTTATTGGAGTAAAAAACAACGTCTCTGAATAGCTGTATCTTCGGCGTGTTCTTTGTGAGGTCCCGGTGTTTCTCCAAATTGCCGATGGAGCAAGATGGGGTTTTTAGTCGGTAAAAATCCGGCATGCCCTCCTAGTGCGGGAATCCAAGAGGATTTTCCACATAAAAAAAAAAGGTACCATTGTCTCACATATTACCATGGTATTGCTTCATTCGGTGAGTGAGATTGCCGGATGCTCAATACAAGGGGCATTGAGCATACTTTTTCCATAATGTTTCCTTCCTGCTCCCTTCCGATTTGATGGGCTGGCAACACATCCATGATTCAAGCGTTGTATAGTTAATGGGTGGCAGTGATCACTTACCATCAGGTGACCTGTTTACTCTTTGCCGAAACTTGGAGATATTTTTACGAAGATTGTAGATGTCTGCTTTAATATGTCGCTCTGGAGATCCTTCGGGAAGGCCTATGTTTAGCAGTGGACTACCTGTGGTTTATGATTACGATATTATACGACCCACAATGAGGTCTCCTATTGCTGGGCTTAGATATACTCCACCATAGAGAGCAAATATATAGTCTAGCATTATATTGTGGTACGGGTTCGTTAACTTTATAAACTTTCGAAGGGTTTGAAGAAAACTGTAAGTATCACTCTATACCTATTTTACAACCTATCCTTATATTAAATTAGATTGGTCATAATAATCTTTATTTTCAACAACGCAAAATAAATTATTTTCCTTTTTCAGTAATATGAATTCTACTGCTGAACATTGGTCGTCCCCGAGAATTACCACTATGACTACTAATAACATGCATTGAAAATTATTCTTCTCGTACAAGTTTGACCTAATTTATGATTAAATGTAAACAGCTGTCTAATCTAGGGAACAAACTCAAGACCTAACATGTTCCATCAAAGAGGCGATCATTATTCAACAAATATTAATGGGGGATATATTTACGCGTGATTTCGTGTATTCCCAGAACTATGGTTTACGACAGTTGAATGAGCGAGAACATTGCAAGCTGGGTCAGTTATTTTCATACAGCGTTGATTTGTACTTCAATTATAACGTAATATCATCTTTGGTCTAAAATGATGAAGAAAAACATCGTGAGGAAACCTGTCTAACATAGCGATTTGTATGAATTTCAATGGTATGTTAAGTTCGCCAACTCGCACTAGGGCAGCGTGGTGGACTATATGGGCTAACCACTCTCAATCTTAGTATCGACAGTAGAGGAGGCCCATGCCCTTCAGTGGGACTTATATGGGCTGATACAGACTGATATACATCTGTGGTCAGAGATATACTTGTATTTTTTCTATAATTACAGTCCATGTAAGTACCACTATCGGGCACGAGTTATCTATTCCAAAAAAATAATATTAAACACATACTGGTGGTTTCAATATGAAATTTTACAATGTTTGTATTTTATCAAAAATATTATGCAATAGAGGGTAGTTTATTATCTTTTGCCTTGTTAGAGAAAATATGATAGTTCCGCGTACGCCTTCGAAGGCGTGGCATGTTATGCCACTACCGTGTACTTTCGACTAGTTTTGTTTTGGTGGTACAAATTCAGTGCAAGGTGTATTGAGTGAGTGCGGGGTAGTGCCTGGTATATTGAGTGAGTAGTGAGGACACTGTTCCGCCCTCACACCCACCACTGTAACTCCTGTAAGCCAGGATCAATAGTGGCACGCAATGTAGTGACACCGAGCATTGAAGCTCGGCGAGTCTCCGGGAATGTCTAACTTGTCTTTAACCCGTAACGAAATTAATCAGAAAGTGTAATTAATAGGAGGAGTTGGAAATAAAATATTGAGTGAGTGGTGTGTGCCTTATTAGGTCAACGTTTTCGCCAGGTTCGACCATCCTGCACCGGGAACGAGGTCAGGTAAGTCAGTTAAACTTATTTATTGCCATGTTGGTTTATTGTTTGTTATGTATGCTCTTTGTGATGTGTATCTGCAGGTTACGATGTTACATCTTGTGGACGATAGATGTTATTCCAAAGGATACAAATATACCATGTTATGTCGTCTGCAATAGGGTATTTTAACTTCATTTTTTAAAAAATTTAATAGTTATTCAAAATCTAACAAACAAATTATTATTACGTCCAATGTTGCGTTTGACAGTCCTTCCTTCCATTAGATAACTTTCCGGGCTTATTACCTATTCCTTCTTAACGCTATAAGGGCTATCCACTTACTTTATAATAAAACCAGCCCATAGACGTCCTACTGCAGGGCACAGGTCCCTTCAGTAATCGAGAGATTGATTGAGAGGGGTCAAACCATAGTCATCATAGAAGCCTATACAAGTGCCACCTTCCGGGCTCAGCCAAGCTACAAACAGATCGGTATAATTATGCAGGCTAGTGACAAAATTATAAATCTAGTAGTAAAGATCAAGAAATTTGAAAATCCATTAGAATTAAACAAATCACAAACGTTTTAAATTTTGTAGAGGGAGAAAAAGAAAACTAGGCTTAACATGCATTACATTGTGCGCGTGAGTATGAGACGGCAAGATGTCCCCACTGCATTCCCACTGTTTACTTAAAAATACTAATATTTGGCTCATGTTACTACTTTAATACTGTATTGACAGAAATGTTTTATTTTAATGGTAATTTATGTTTGTTACTAAAATAATACCGAAAATCGATCATAAACAAATATTCTTTTAGATTAGTGGAGTATGTACCTTTAGTTTAGGATTTTTTTTTGTATTGAATAGAGAAAGATTATACCGCCGGATGCGAATATCTTATCCTAAATCCGATACACCATAAATACCTTTGCTAATGTAACATTGTTGAGATGACTTTCAAACTTGTCAAAAGTGCATCCAGATTTATTTGCTTTGGTCCGTAGCTCGCCTACCTGAGTGACGTGAAAGGACGTTCGAGGTCAATGCTACAATTCCGACAAAATTCTCAACATTTACAAGTAATAAAAAATTTACGTCTTAGCTTTCATCGCCTCTGTGATACTGAATTGGTCGTAGGAAGTTCGACTATTTGGTTGGCTTTTAGAGTTCCGTAGCCAAATAGCAAGAAACGGACCCCTTATGGATTCGTCATGTCTGTCTGTCCGATTTTTTCATCAAACCCATACGTGTGGGGTATCTATGAATAGGTCTTCAAAAATGATATTGAGGTAATTAATCTTTCATTCAATCAACTCAAATACCGGGTATCTCAAGACTGCTACCGAAAACGAAGCCGGGTGGTAGTTTTAGTGACTACAAACACATTGCAACTGAAAATTTTGCTAAGAAAAGCGTCAATTTTTTTTATCATTTTTTAAATATCGTCATTTTTGGGTGGTAAATCCATAGTTTTTGCTAAAATAATAATTTAAACTCTTTTATACCTTAGAGTCTTTATAAATAAAAGGGTATACACTACTATTTTACGAAAAAATATATTTACCACCCAAATACGACCATACAAAAAAAATAACAGTTGCATTGTGTCTAAAGTTACCACCCGGCTTCTTAAACTACTTGATATACCCTGTATAATAAAACATAATTACATCACATAGGTTTGTACAGAAACCTCGGTGCGCGAGTCCTACTCGGACTTGGCCGGTTTATTGCAACTGTAAATTGATAATTATGTCCCTATTCTTGGAATTAACTTATGCATCAAATAATTAGCGACTATTATGTTTGGCAAATAAACCAACTTTTAATTTCTTAATGGCCATTCTTGGTTCAGAATTTTGAAGCCATCACTATATTTTTTGCAAATCGTCTTCTACTAATGTCAAGTGGCTGAAATAATTCTCTAATCTGAGTCTATTGTTACGGAAACCAGTGCTAAGAAGTAGGCCATTAAGCCAGATATAGATTTTATACAAGGAAATACATGCAAATATTTGTAGCGAAATCGTACCTGTATCAGGCACAAAAAGTTTACTACACGAAACAGTGACCCCAAGAAAATCCGCCAAAAATCTACATTGATATTTTATACAAGCCATAAACCAAACAAAAAATGGTTCTATTTTAACTGCCCGCCCCACACGAGCAGCGCGTAATGTTTCTAAAAAAACAACTTGTTTGTCCGTACTGTTGCCAAATATTCGTGCAACATATTCTCGTGCCTATTATAACAAAATATTGTGTTGGACAACAAATTATTGTCAAATTCTCGTTTCATACTATAGTAATTCACTCAAACATATTACATTTACATTTACATTTACTGGTGGTAGGTCTCTCATATGTGACAGGTCATCTGGGTGGGTACCACCGCAGTGTCTATTTCTCCCGTCAAACAGCAGTGTAAACTCACTGTTGTGTTTCGGGTTGAAGGGCATTGTAGCCAGAGTAACTACTGGACATATTGAGACTTAACATCTTATGTCTCAGGATGGTGAGCGCAGTGGAATGCCAAGCATTGCTTTGTAATTCAGGGTGTTGTTTGGTTTTGCTACTGTTCATGGGCGGTCGTATCGCTTACCATCAGGCGAACGGCATGCTCGTCTCGCCATTCAAAGCAATAAAAAAAAAAAACATATATTACAATGTCAATGAAGTGAATGTTGAAGAATGCATTATAATTAGTCTTACGTTGCTTATAGTTAACTAGCGGCCCGGCCCAGCTTCGCCCGGGTGCATATAGATTTCTCTACAATAATATGCACGTATTATACACATAAACCTTCCGCTTGAATCACTCTATCTATTAAAAAAACCGCATCAAAATCCGTTGCGTAGTTTTAAAGATTTAAGCATACAAAGGGACATAGGGACAGAGAAAGCGACTTTGTTTTATACTATGTAGTGATATTATATCACAGTATACTAAATAGTGACTGTCCCTGAAGATTTTCAAAGTTGCTTGTTGAAAGCGATTTGTCCATCTACGTGGTGGACGTGTGATGTTAAGTTTAAGGATATATATGGTCTCCATATGAGAATTTTTCGGCCTTATTAGAAATCAAGTCAGCACGGCTAATGAAAATAATTTATTGAATCAATTAATTCCAAGCATTGCTTTGCAATTCAAAGTGTTGTTTAGTGTTGCTACTGTTCATGAGCGGTCGTATCGCTTACGATCAGGCGAACGGCATGCTCGTCTGTCGCAATTCAGTGCAATAACATTAAAAAAAATTAAAATGTTCAACATCATTTAGATTCAGTCATTTTTTAAACCACCAACTAGTTCGGAAAGCGGTTTTCACTAGATAAATTAAGAGAAGAATGGGCAAGGAATTCTAGTGGTGCTGTTTTGACTTTTCAAAATCAGTTTAAAATATAGTGATTATTACAAAAGTTACAACTTACAAGTGGTTAAATCAGAGCAGTTTATTTTGTATCTGTATCAGCTTATATATGTCCCCTGCAAGGCACGGGCCTGTTCTAACATCGAGAGTACGATTGAGATTGGTTAGGCCATATAGTCCACCACGCTGGCCTAGTGCGGGTTGGCGAATTTTATATACTATCATAGAAATTCTTTCAAATCGATACGGCATGCAGGTTTCCTAACGATGTTCATTAATAATTTGTAATTATTTGTAAGCAATATAGATTTTAAATACGGTATTATATGAGAGTGTTTCAACCTTCGATCAAATATACACTAGATACACAGTTCCCTGTAAAAGTTCTGTTAAAAAGTGGCACCGATGCATGACATTAAAAAAAGTAAACAAAAAGATCACATATTCCAAATACATTAACACAAATTCCACCTTATTCCTGGAGCTTAAAGTAGCTTTTCACATAATATTTTCTAAATTGTTGCGACGTTTTAGATGCAACGGTCGGTGCGTGACTGAAGGCGAAAGAGTGCTTAAGCACTCTTTTTTGGTGCCATTTTCTAAGCGCTCATGTTGTATCTAGTGTATATTTGATCGAAGGTTTCAACTTATAGTATACTTGGCGAGTTTGTCGTGATCCGGGTTCAATCTGGGTATATTATTAGCAAGCTTGTACTTGAAAAGCTTTGTTCATGCTAGTGAACACAATCTGACTGCTCTGTACTCATCAATAGGGGTATTTTATGATTTCATATGAAATAATAGTACTGCTAACATACAAGTTAGTATTCAAACTTTAACGTTAAGATTTTATGTATTTATTTTATTTCATATCTTGTAAATAGTTCATAAGCAAGAAACCAGTGAATGGAAAGAAGTCATGATGACCTCTATGTAACCAAACATGAATTAATGAATGGGTGTTGAATGGTAGAACACTTTATAGTTTATTGTGAAAGTGCCATCAATCTTTTTTATAAATATAAAAAATATGTAATCTCAAATATGTAGATGTGGCATAGCATTATTAGTATGTACATAAAAAATAATTGGTTTGATTTTATGACCATCAACTTGGCAGGAACTATTTTAATCCAGGGAAATCTTTTCTCGCTTTTTTAAAACCGAATCGAACTCAGAACCTCTGAGTTCAAACCCTACACACTATGACTACCTGAAGAAATCATCCAAATATATCACTAATTGCATAAAACTAAATAACCACCCTTACTCAATGAATCTCCAGGCGGGCTGTGAATTTGTCTCGCCGTTTGACAGTCAATCTGTTTTTCAGCAGTAATCTATGATTATCCAGCAAACGACACGTCATATGTCTGCACCTGGCACGGCGCCAGACAGTCTCCGGTACCTTCATTAAGGATCTGATACGCATGAGTTATGAGCTCGTGTCTGGTGGTCGAGTGCCCACTCCAGATTGAAGTGCTGGAGTGACTCAGAGGGGTTCGCTATTAATTGATTGTCTAAAGTTAGTAGGTTTGGATGTTCTTGGTAAATTAATATTCGAATAGTTACTTGGGTACTGGAGAATGAAACGTACCATTGACGGGTGTCGCAACGGAAGTACCTGCATCTGTATCATATACACCCCAATACAGGCATGGGCCTCCTCTACAGTGGAGAGTACCATTGAGAGTGGTTAGGCCATATAGTCCACCCCGCTGGCGGACTTTATAAACCATAGAAATTATTACAAATAACTAGAGTATGTAGGTTTACTCACGATGTTTTTCTTCACCACTTTAATCAATACACACATAACTCTGAAAACTCAGAGGTGTGCCCTGGGATTTGAGCCCGCGACCACCGTGAGCTTTGTGTGATTTCCTTTACCTTTAACAAAGCAATGGCTTTGTTTACAATATGAACTAACAGTTCATAATATCTAAAAATTAGTTAGGGTAACTTTGAATTCGACTTTTCATTATTCTTTTAGTGAAGCTGATATCTTGACTGCCGAATGCCAGTATACTTAAATAAAAGTATTTTTTTTTACTAATTGTTTATTTTACAATAGAAAATATCAATAGTTATTATTTCAAATTAGGATCTAAATTTTTGAATTAATAATAAGTGATTAGTATAAAGATAGTTTATCAATTTGAAATAAAACTTATTGTTATACGGGTGGCAATAATGTGAAAATTCATGTAGATATCAACGATTTTACGAGTATATCGCACAGTCAGCAACAAGAGTTTGCACGACACGATGACATAAAGCGCACCACGTCGCTGCCAAGAATGTTCGATTGTTTCCAAACGGTGCGAGTTTTCATTGCAGTTATTTTTGCCGACCTTACCGATCACCCGTTTACTTAGTTTAGTGTTCTCTATTTGAAGTCATGTAATAGTAGACCACTTACTATACTTACTATAGTAGACACTTAGTAGCTGGAGGTATAAGGGCCGTGTCTTCTCTTCTTATTCTCTCTTCATCCCCAACATCCATAGCTCTTATAACTTCTGGTAAACCTTAAACATTTCTGTATCAGTACGGCTGTACGTATCTACCATGTACGTCCCATTGCAGGGCACGGGCCTCCTCTACAATTGAGAGTGATTAAGCCATATAGCCCACCACGCTGGCCTAGTGCGGGTTGGCGGATACCAATCGTTTATTTCGGCTGAACCCACGTCCTCTTGATTGTTTGCCGGCTTCTTAACCAGCTACGCCACAGAGGATGCCGAAACAAATCTTCATAGCATTCTTATAAGCAAATGTTTTGATTCAATATTTTTTTATTTTATTTGATTTAACTTAATATACAGGCATTGTATATAGACGGACTTAATGTCATACGCATTCTTTCATTCTTTCTCAACACTATAATTGAATAAAGACGATTTTCGATATTTCATCTGCACATGAATTATTTGGAGTCAACAATAATCTTGTTTAGAATACATTTTCACGTTGTCACTATAATTCTTGCACAGGTAAAATAAATGAATGACAACTTACATTACTTTGAAATATATTTATTGCAATTTAAGATTGAAACATTGCAAATTTTGCATTGCTGATAATCTCGCAGATTAACAAAATTCTTTAAGCTTAATTTCTGTTAGACATAACTGCTCAGGTCGATTTATGGATACAACATTGGCTGCAACTCCTCCGTTTAATAATCTGTATTGTCAATTTATCTAT
This sequence comes from Hyles lineata, assembly GCA_030180105.1. NCBI lineage: Eukaryota > Metazoa > Arthropoda > Insecta > Lepidoptera > Sphingidae > Hyles > Hyles lineata. Next base: position 1,506,957 of record JARJEE010000030.1, read on the forward strand.
CAAAGTTTCCCAATGCGTCGATAACAGATATCGTTCGGTGATCATGAAGCCTGACTACAGAATCGATTAAGATCTAAATACCTCCATTAGAATTTTTGCGAGCGTATTGCCCTGCCACGAGTGTTGGCCGCCTGCCGGCTTGGCTACGGATAAAACTGCTTCTCTGATCCACTATAGATATTTATCGTTAAATCTTTTTATTGCAAATACATTGCATAATGTTGGTTATTGTGGTATTGGATTTAAATCAGAGGAATTGAGAGATTGTAGTTTTTGAGGTCGAAATTATATTCCAAAATTTATTTGAAGTCAATTTAAAAATGAAGGGCAAAGGTAAGAAATAGTAAGATTAATAAAAAAATACATTAACAGTCACATACATAGCCCTGACTATAATATCAAGTCTTGTGTCGAGTGTATCAGAAACTACGAGAGACTTTTCGGTCTCACAGACACATAAACTCTTAACAAATACTTAAGCAGTACACAAACATTTTTCTCATTGCGAGAATCTAACCTTTCGTTTCACAGAAGGCTGTAGACTATGTATTGACGCCTAAGGTAATGTTTTAAGCAAACTTAGGAACTACCTAAGGATAGAATAATTACATTTCTAAACACAAGTCCTAATTTCTATAAGCAAACACCGACAGTAGGAGGAGCACCAAAGTTCGGTGGTTTTCTAGAGTTATTATCTTGTTTCTAGCTCGTAACATAAATTACAAAGATACTAAATTTTATACTAAACAAATAAATAATGGTTCTTCCCGTAACAAAACCGGGACACAAATATATTATTGGTCTGGGAGATATTACACTCGAATAGAAAGTGGCTTAAGTATCGGTACAGGTCCCATTTTACGAACTAATAAGTCTAGATTAGTACATAGTTCATACTGTGGTTCATACAATTACATACATGACATAAACTCACGCCTTTTTTCGGTGCAGGCAGAGGTGCTACCAGGATACCTATGTGTATTCTGCCTTGTATTCTGTCTTACGATGTAAGGTGCAAGCCTATTACCATAAATTCCTGACTCCGGAGTGATACTGCATAGAAGAATCCTATATCACTTTGCCCGACCGGGAATCGAATCCGAGATCGCAGCGTTCTAATTGTACCGTAGCATAACTGCTGCCACTTTTAGGAAAATCATATTACTACAATATTGATATACGGAATACTTAGAGTAATGAAGATGCTAATTATTAATCGATAAAATGTAGCGTAGATCTTTATATATTTACGGTTTACGGGATTCATACGGGGTAATTGAAAACACATATGTACAGTAATAAAATATTTTATTATGACTTCGTAACCAGAGTAACTTCTGGACTTATTAAAACTTAAAATCTTATGTCTCATTAGCGCAATGGGATACCAAGCATTGCTTTGTAATTCAAGGCGTTGTTTGGTTTTGCTACCGTCCATGAGCGGTCGTGAATGACATGATTGTCTCGCCATTCATTACAAAAAATAATAATTTTATAAGTTTCGTTAGCATTATTTGCTGCAAATAAATAAAATCTTCGTTTTCAGAAGACTTAACAGGACTGACAATGAAGATGTGAATACATTAATGAATACATATAATTCTAATACGATCATCAGTATAAAAATATTCGTTTGCATTAGAGTTGTGATCATACAGGCACGCTTGACACTGACTCGCTGGCAGAAATGTTGGCAAGGGATTAGCGCGTCGATATAACTGTAATCCCTTAATGTTCGACACGACACCTTTCTTTATTTACTTTCTACGTGTCCTTAATTAAAAATAAAAGACATGAATGCACAAATGTTCTGAAATAAAATATATAAAAATACTCTTCTTGGTTACCGATTGTTTCTTTGGAAAATTATTGTACTATTTGGATATGGAAAATATCATTCAGGAATAATTGGTATTGATAAATATTTGATAACATATTTTGATCGTCATTATATTCTTCAGCGTTCTATGGATGAACACATAAGTTTTTCAAAGGTTTCCGTAACTATCTATTGTTATTGTTCTTTGTCATAGTACAAAAACACTTTTACTTATTTTTTTAATATTTCCTCATCTCAAACCTCCACTATAATATTTTCTAAATACTAACTTTCGTTGAATCTGGGCACCGTCTATATCTCTAATTATATTGACTTCTCCTAATAAAATGGAGCCCCACGATAAATCTATTATTATTGACAGTTTTCATAGCGTAGTTGATTAGACGCCGGCTGTGAAACGTGAGGCCGTGGGTTCGATCCCCGCACCGAGTCAAATATTTGTGTGATCAACAGGTATTTGTTTCGGGGCTCTAAGGCCAAAAAGTCTCTAGTAGTTTCTGATTCCCACAACACAAGACTCGGTCTTAGTGTGAGGTCAGGACTGTTGCGTGTATTTATTTATTAATTAAATTGTTTATGAGAACCTTAGTACGTGATCTGCAACTACAATTGAACCATAGATTAGTATTATATACAGAGATAGATGCGCAACTCTACTTTTTTATTTTTCGACGTGATTTCGCCATCAGAGGGCGCGCTAGGCAAACGCGCGAATTTCATATTTGTTATGTCAATATTAAAAATTGTGTATCTTTCGTAACCTCTTTGTAATTTTAACCAATATCAAATTGAAAATATCAAGATAGTTTATAATATCAATATAGAAAACATATTTGTTGGTTTAGTGGCACTTTATAGCCATTTAACAATTCAATTTAAACTACTTACACGATAATTTCTCGTTCTTACCGGAGCGTGGCGCTAGGATCAAAATAATAGTTTCCAATATTTTTCTTGTACTAAGTCGCACCCCTATGAATTGAACTACATTTGACATATCATTATATTATTCTCATCAAACTATTTGTATTTGTATGAGATCAGGAAAATATTACTCATTATATATTTTTACAAAATAAACTGCTAACGCCGCTGTTAAATGTTATGACTTAGCGTCTTAATTGAAATAATAAATACGACGTCTCAATGCTGAGATCTGTGTATTTACATTTGAGATTCTTCTCGCTAATCGATCGATTATATATTTCATAAGATAGTAAAATTCGCAACGTGTTTAATATTACCAGTCGACATCCTCTTTAGAATGTTGAAGTTGCAACAATCAAAACTGATTTCTGTGCCTTATATAGAGATATTTTTAAAGCTTTAAAAAACATTAACAGGTTATTAGATATATTTAATACTAGCTGTGCCCGCGACTTCGTCCGCGTGGAATTTAATAAAAAAGTTAATTAGTTTTTTTTTTTTTTTTTTTTTTGGTTTTTGCATTTTTATTTTAGTTATTGATTTGTTGGTGGGAGAAGTGGTTGGAGGCGCTCGACGTGACGGCCCAGTGGTGGCATGCGCGTGAGCTGCGCACGGTACTGGACAGTACTTGGGCACTGCAACATTACTTTATTTTTCTAAAACAAATGTAGCCTAAGTTACTCCTTATTATATCAGCTACCTGACAATAAAAGTCCCGTTAAAATCGATCCAGCCATTACAGAGATTAGCCGGAACAAACAGACAGACAGACAAAAAAATCTACGGTCATTTTCGTTATAGGTATCGTGTATATAACGATATGTAGTTGGACATTTTTTTTATTTTCACTTTACAAACAGACACTTAAATTTTATTTATATTTATAGATTGTTCTCGGGAAAATATAAATTGAACATTACGTAATAGGTTTTTCATTAAATATTAATTTGTATTAAAGTGTAATTATAATCATAGTTTTTTATTAACGATGTCTGTGTATGTTACGACTGTAACAAATAAATCGTATTTCTTTCTTTCTTTAGTTAAAGTCATTAGCAAAATTGTGACTCGTTACAAAAAATAAATTTCTTTTTACAGAGCAACAACTTGGCTATTTTTGTGTCATGAAAAGCTTAATTTATCCATCTATGTTTTGAATAGATTAATGATATCTGTGTTTATTCATAGGTGGCAATGTTTTCGAAAGTAACAGTTTCAACTTCGTACAAATAATGCAATCGATAATCCTTATTCCAAATTATTACATAGACGGGTTGCATAGACGGTCTTCGTGGCGCAGTTGATCAGACGCCGGCTGTAAAACGAGAGGCCGCGGGTTCAATCCCCGCACCGAAACAAATATTTGTTAAAACAGGTATTTGTTTCGGGTCTGGGTGTTTGAGAGACCGAAAAGTTTCCCATAGTTCCTGACACCAATAATACAAGACCCGATCTTAGTGTGGGATCAGGACTATGTATGTGACTGTTGAGTGTATTTATTTATAATTTGAATATTATAACACTTCTTGTATCACGTAAATCTAATAATCACAGACACTTGAATCGAACCAACATCTCCAACTGGTATTTTTTAATTTAATTATACCATTTCTACTCTCGAAACAAAAACCAACAAACAGATCTAGCCTGGTAAATCAACTTCTACGAACCGTGAAACGACCTATTCCGCAGTCTATATTTTGTTATTCTCATTCTGGTAAACAGGTCACCAGTAATACCTAAATTTGGCAAGTGGCCGCATATTGGGTTTTCAGACGATGTGGCACATGACGCGTGGTGTAATTATAGATCGGAAGCTGACTCAGCCCTTAGGGTCGCCGGGGTTTTTAAATATCCATTGGGAGCTGTCATAACACATAATATGTACTGGTATGGTATGGAATATTTACTGGTGGTAGGTCTCTAATATATGAGGAGCTGTCTTTTTTATTTTTATTCTTTTTTCAATACCAAATAAATCTTAAACTAAATACATATTTAACATTTTTTCATTCATATTTAAGCTTTTTTTATTTGCATAAAAGTACTTTGAATTATTTTTCAATGTTGCCTTATCTCCCACTATAATATGTTTTACATCCTAACTTACTGTAGCTTTACGTTGTATCTATTATCTATGTGTTGTTTGGTTTTGCCACTGTTTATGAGCGATCGTATCGCTTAACATCAAGCGAATGGCACGCTCGTTTCGCTATTCATTGCAATAAAAAAAAATAACATTTTTTGAGTCCAGTCCACATCAGACATATATTATTTCGGGTATTAACTACTTTTCTTTTTCCGTCCGGGTACATCCCATCTTTTCCCGTCTCAATCTGTTCTATTGCTCAAGTCATATAATCCTTCCTACTTATATCCTATTTCTTTCGCCCTTATTCTATACCAAACTATCACTATGAGTTTGAGAGACTAGCAAATATACATATTTACATTCATTGCAATATTATTAATATATAATTGCGGGAATACTACATTATTTCGGAATTAAAAGCTTATGTATTAATCCAGAGTATCAGCTACCTTCATGCAAAATTTCATCGAAATCGGTCCAGCCGTTTGAGCGTGAAGAAGTGACAAACACACAAACGGTCGCATTTATAATATTGGTAGGATTGTAATGTATTTTGTGATCACAATTTTCTTATATTTTTACTCACTAAAATAGTTTTCGTGTTATATGACAGTTTCTTAGAGTCTTTGCGCCATTACGAATTAGATCGTGATGATGATATGCATAACTGACAAGCTCCTGAGATTACGTAAATAATAAAACAGTTTTAGCACAACGTCGGTGCGTTAATTTAGCTGAAAACTCAGAAGTGTTGATGCTAAAAATATCAAACAAACATACACCATGTTTCGCTTCAAAAAATAAAATAAGACGTGCCAATTATTTGGATTAGAGTGTGTTAGTTGTTATAGCAACAGAGATGCATGTATTCAGATATCTGAGTGTATCTACCTAATTAACTCTGTACGTGGGTAACAAATGCTTAGAAGTTAAATTTCATTCAGCGCCTTTGCGGAATCTAATAAGCCACGGATTTCTTTTTCTTCCACTTTTTCTGAAAATAATCTGTATCAGCCATTGGTATCAGCCGATATACGCCCCACTGTAGGGCATGGGCCTCCTCTACAATCGAGAGTACGATTGAGAGAGGTTAAGCCATATAGTCCACCACGCTGACCTAATGCGAGTTGGCGGACTTTACATACCATAGAAATTCTTACAAATTCGCTATAGTATGTAAGTATGTAGTGTCACAAAATAATATTAGCATGTTATTTTTTTACCTTTTTTTTCAGCATGGTAATTTCATGTTTTAAAGGTGAAGTCTCACTCTAGTTAATTTAGACTATTGTAGGAATTAGCCTAATCGACCGAGTTGGTACTTCTCTCAAAAAAAAAACCTACATGAAACGACGTTTTGCCTGTGGCCTAGGAGACATTACCGGAGCCCCAAAGCTCCTTCCCCATCTTTTTTTATATATTTTATTGGCATATACAATTTGTTTGTTCTTGTTGAAATAAAGCAGTATTCTGGGGGAGAGCAGGCGCCAACGCACTGCGTCAATGCAGGTATCGAAAGATGGTAGCTTAAAAAACAGGTCAAGTGCGGGCGGAACGCGAAATAACTTTCCACACCGATCCTCTGAATAAAATATTGAAAATAATAGAATTCGTAAATTACTTCCACCTAATATATATGTTAAATATTATGTATCTAAATTAAAACATGTAGGTACTTGGAAAGTAAGACTCAAACATAAAGTTTCTGAAATGTAAGGTACATTTGTAAACGACAATTATAATTTGCAATCCGGTGTCTGCTTATTAATGTTTTGATCCATTATAAACATTAACTGGTTGTTTTTTATTCGTTCAATATATCTTACGAATTAATATGACATTTGTCCACGTATCACCGATGTTGTACTCTGCAATATTTAGAATTAATACCAATGTAGAGGTGCATAAATTAATTTCATATTTTTTTCACCAGACAAATAAAGATTTGCTAACGTACAAAACATTATGCTGTCTGTTAATTGGCAGGAGTGGATCGGAAATTACATTGTACTCAGGTATTTAGGTCAATATTCAATACGGAATCCGATAAGTCGTGCACTCATTTTATTTCGGTTGTTCTCAACTGTTTTAATATTAGTATGTATATCTTATCTAAATCCCCCATGGGTAAAATGGCAACAGCATACTCTCACACACACTCTCAACTCTATTATACTCTATTATTCATCTAAATAATAGAGTAACTGTGATCCTAGATCATTCCACCGTAGCGTGAATAAGCATCTCTGCAGGCCGGCATAATTGTGTCGAATGGCACAGGACCGCCGTCTTATGCCATTCAATACTCTAGTCTAGACGGCATAGCGCTTACCATCAGATGCAGTGCTGCCACTATATAGTGCCAGTTTTAAAATAACTTGTCGAATTATCAATATAACAGCATCGATAAACGGTTAATAGTGACGTCCTGGACTACTCTCAGGTTTTGCAATATATTTTGTGTATTTTCTATTCGAATAACACTATTTGGCCGAGTCTTGGTATTTTTACTTAGGGCTACCCACGTGGCTGGTTGTAAAATCATACATATTCTATAAGTATTTGATAAGTACAATTAAATATTGTTATTAACCGATTTCAAAAAATGGGAGTAGGTTCCCAATTCGACTGCATGTATTTTTTTTTATGATTGGTACCTTATATTTATTCTATCCAAACATCGATTGCATTTTTCACGTACATGTGCAAAATAAATCGCAAAAATCCAAAAATGTCTTAATATCCTTTCAGCTCCAACGTTTCAATTTATTTTAAACGTACAAATTGATCCTATTTCCATACAATAGTTGCAGATTGAATCGCGTGTATTCGTTCTTTTATTTATGGTCAGTTTTGTTTATCTCTACCTGATTTTTATTCGTGAAAGTTTTACGAGCCGACATAGCGTGAAGCGACGGACTGATGCTTGCTGAACAAAAAGCATTTAGCACAACCACGCTTTAAATATTCCTACCGAGAAATGTACTCATATTTATATATTTTGCATTTAAAATAATAATAGATTAGAATTGTGCATACTCCGATATTATTTATTGCAAATTATGTACGTTGAAATGAAAGTAGGTATTATTTATTTTCGGCGTTCGGTCGAACTCACCACGAAAGCTGTAAAGTTATCGAAACGTCGGGAAGTTAAAAAATGTAAAAATTATTCCGAATTTGTGATAAAATCCGTAAGTAATATTTTTTTTTTTATTGCTATGAATGGCGAGACGAGCATGCCGTTCGCCTGATGGTAAGCGATACGACCGCTCATGAACAGTAGCAAAACCAAACAACACCTTGAAATACAAAGCAATGCTTGGCACTCCACTGCGCTCGCCACCCTGAGACATAAGATATTAAGTCTCAATATGTCCAGTAGTTACTCTGGCTACAATGCCCTTCAACCCGAAATACAACAGTGCGTTTACACTGCTGTTTGACAGGAGAAATAGACACTGCGGTGGTACCCACCCAGATGGCCTCTCACATATGAGAGACCTACCACCAATAAAATATATATTTGCATACATCCTTGAATAAAAACTATATCTGCCTTAATAGCCCACTTCTTAGCACTGGTTTCCGTAACAATAGACTCAGATTAGAGAATTATTTCAGCCACTTAACACTTAATAATTTATTTATATTTAATTATTTATTTTATTCACTAAAAATCAAATTTGCCAAAGAAGTAACTTTCCAGTTACTTCTTACTGATGCATGTTACTTCATACTGTGGCATGTTAAAATTACGTACTTCATGTTTCCACATGAAGTACGTAATTTTAACATGCCACAACATTTAAATAATCAAGATTCTCCATGTAGAATAATATACGCGAAATTTTGGTACTTTCGCAACGAAATAATATTCGCCATCCCTACTGCCGGTCACAAAGCGTGCCGTTGTTTCTGTGCAAACAGGTGATTCTGTCGCGGCGGTTATTCACAGAAGGCCGCACACGTAAATAGAATTACTCATCAAACGGCCAACTGGAGGCATTCCAGGGGTTATCACATATCCTACAACTATTCCCAGGAGGTCAGGTCATGCAACGTCATATAATACTGTAGTCATCATCATCATCATCATCATCATATCAGCCACAGGAAGTCCACTGCTGAACATAGGCCTCCCCCAAGGATCTCCACAATGACCTGTTGGAAGCGGCCTGCATCCAGCGACTTCCTGCAACCTTAGTCAGATCGTCCGTCCACCTTGTAGGCGGGCGTCCGACACTTCGCTTGCCTGTACGTGGCCTCCACTCAAGAACCTTTCGGCCCCAACGGTATTCTGCTAAGAATACTGTAGTCGGTACTACATAAATCCATGATGACAAACTGTTCTTCCACATGTAGGATTTCGCTAGTATGAAGCTGAACACATTCAGTAGCTATTTGCTGAAGGAGCATACAAATATAATATTACTACTATAGTAAATGAAAAGGGTTGTGAGAATGTCAGTTTGATGCCTTTTCTTGCAAAAGGTACTGGGTTTATTTTTATTTGTTTACAGTATTATTTATTTGGTGACCAACAGGTGTGTTGTTTCCATAATACTTATCATTAACACTTTCACACATAAACGTATAATAGTATATAAAGCTGAAGAGTTTATATGTTTGTGCCCGCTAATCTCAGGAATCACCTTTTTTAATTACAAAATATTTTTTTGTTGGATAGATAATTTATCGAGGAATGCTGTATGCTATGCAAAGACACGCTGTGGCCTATAGGAGCGGAGCAATGGTGAGAAATGTCTCAGAAACAGGACTTTTTATTCCTTTTGGGAGCTTCTGTCCCGTGTTCTGTGTAAACGGCTGAAGTTACGCTACAATCAAGTTTAGCGGGATTGTTCCTCTTAAAGACGTCTAATGGGACCTGAAGATGTGTAAAGGCACGGGATGGGAAAAGCAGTAGAGGTAAGGATGGGAGGAGGAAAGGAAAATAGGACCTACGAAAATCTCACTCCATGAACGATACACGAAAGCGAAGTTCTTTCGTGAATATTGTTTCTAGGAGATTGGGGCCACGCCGATCGATTTCTTATTCCAAGGTACTCTCTGTCTTTCTCTCTCTTGAGGCACAGTAAGTCCACTGTAGAACATAGGCACTTACTACTTATGCGGCTTTACCTGTTTAAATATTAACAAATATGAAATGAAATGAAATGGTTTTTTTATTATATGCTGTAATTTGTATAAAATTGATAAATAATTATACAATGCTACCACATTGCTTTAGTAGCAGTCAATCGTGGGATTGTGTATTTGATTTCCATCTAGAGCAATCGACTTTTTGAGAGTTTTAATGCCTGGTACTGGATTTTGTGCTCTGCATGCAAGCAGAACTTATTATTTACCTAAATATTGTAAAATTGCTTCCTATCAATTTAAATATTAGTATATACATACATAGCGATTTGTAAGAATTTTTATGGTATGTAAATTCCGCCAACACGCACTAGACTAGACTAAATGGCCTGACCACTTTCAATCGTACTCTCGATTGTAGAGGCCCGTGCCCGGCAGTGGGACGTACATGTATATGACTGACTACGGACTGTACCCATGCCTAAAATAATTCTAATATATTTTCTATTGCCATCTTAAATGGGCAAATAAAAAATTACACATATATCTCATATCTGCTGCAAGCGTATTTTATGCCATTAAAATGTTACTTCTAATTTTATAAACCGAAATTCTCACTTCATAAAAATGAACAGAACTAAAAATAGTTGGTGTTCGCAGATACAGCATGACCTTTTATTATTCACATTCAGATTAAAATATATTATCATTATACAGCGCGTTAGTTTATTCAAATAAGGAAGTCACTCAGTATTCATTCTCCATCTTTGATCTCATCATCTTAAGACTTTTTAGGAAAGCGGAATTGTGATTTACTCTGCCATTTACCATTTTTTTTACGCATATCATGTGTTTATATAGTTGATTCGACTAAAAATACACGCTGTATATTTTGATATATTTACACGCACGTTCAGAAAAAAACATGGCACGAACCCAGGACCTCCTGGTTTACAATCGACGAATGCCATTAGAGTGATAAGGCGATTTACAATTTTTCTTTACAAAACTTCTCCACTTAATATTGAACCTGCAAATTATTTTTAGAATAAGCTTTTCTGGCAAACCAAAGAAATTTGAATGCTAATTTATTCTTCTAACACTATATTTCCTAGGCATCATAAATATGACCACACAAAGGATATTGACTGGCAATTTATTGGAAAATTCCAAATATTCTCGATCGCGCCCGATACTCTTATAAAATGACGTTTACCTATACAAGACTTCGTATCCCGCTACAACCCACACTCAAAGAATATTACACCGTCACGCTATCAGCATAAAGTTCAATTTCCAAGAAAACCATCGCAAATTATATCGCAAAAAGAAAATTCAAATACAATTCTAATTATTGAACATTAAAGTCCAAATTGATTTAGCAGTCACATATATCAACATGTTAAACAAAAATGAACTGAATGTTACATGTATTAAAGTTGATTTTACATGTGGATGGTCACCACCTGTTATTAATAATAGATTTGGCAGGGAATAGTGGCGAGGTGGATACAGAATTTGTGACGCTGGCCAGAGTTGGTGAGTCACGCGTTTGACAGGTCAGTTAACTAGACTTGTCTTATACTAGATCTATAGTGGGAGCCATGTTAGTAAAACTAACGCAAAAATAATTTGTCAAGTGGTAGAGCACTGTAGTTAAATTGTCTACTATATGAATTGTCTGGTTCGATTGTGGTAGAACCTCTGTCTGAAAATTGATGTGAAACACTTTTCGCGACAGCAAAGCTGCTGGATTTTAGTGTCGTATTTAGTTCGACGACTCACATAAGTGGAAAATAATTCATTTCCAACTCCTCCCATTAATTTAACTTTCAGATAGATTTTGTTGCGGGTTAAAGACAAATTAAACATTTCGGGAGACTTGCCGAGCTTCAATGCTCGGTGTCATTACAATGCATACCATTGTTGATCCTGGCTTGCATGAGTTACAGTGGTAGGTGTGAGGGCGGGACAGCCTCCAACAGCCACATTGCCGGAGTCTCAATACTTTATTTGTTCTCGTCCTAATTCTTTCCCTTACCATCCTATTTTCAAATATCAAAATCTACGGATAAATTGTTGTAGATATTCATGGGCGGCGGTATTTTTTAACCCTGAATATTTCAGACAGACAATTTTGATTTTTTAAGAATCTTAAAACGTAAATGCCGCCCAGGCAGAGTATCGATTGGCATTAGACGGCAGTCCCATGCCAATCGATACAATTATGCCAGCCTGCTAAATGAATGAAGTCAGAGATTTAGGAGGAGAGCTATGCCCAACAGTGGACGGTTAACCGATGATGATAATTACGAAAGGAATGTATATGTATATAGTAGAAACAATATCTGGAAGCTAAGTACCGAACAGCTGGGTTACTCATGATGTACGTAAACAATTGGGACTATTAATAGCACTACTGCCTTGGAGCTATGACAAAATATCGTGTGCTAATCTCTGATACTTTACAATATTCCTTGTTATTAGTTCAAAATTGTATAATGATTTACTTATCGTATTGTTTAGTTATTTATACATTAAATTGCTGTAGGATACGACCGATAAATGTATTTAAAAAAATATAATTGTATAGTGTTTTAGTTTAAGTTTGTGTACAATGAAGATTATATGATTGATAAATAAATGATTAGTCCAGACTATACTCTACAAATGAATATTATGTATTTGCCTGATAGGACTAATACCAGCGTAGGCTAGTCGCAACCGGGCCATTTAGCGTTTGATATCCACTTAGCTTATATTTCTCCAAGATGGTATTACATTATAAATTAATAAAATAATAGCAAACAGTCACATAGTGCTGACCCCACATTAAGATTCAGAAGTTATGAGAGATTTTGCGGTCTCACAAACTCCCAGACTCGAGACTTGTGAGCGTCACAAACATTTGTATTAGTGCGGGGATCGAAACTGCGCCCTCTCGTTCCTCAGCCGGCGTGTAATCAACTGTGCAACGGAGGCTGTCAATATGTTCTTCATAATATTATGTTTTACGACATATAAACATATCCATATAGAACTAGAACTATAATCCATATATTTTGTATAATAGCAAATATCATTATGTTACATTATGAAAAAAATTATTGCGCTTATTACGATTGCTTAATTTCCTACGTCAGTGTTAAAGCTACTTGAGCTTTCTAAAAAACGAGCATTATGTTTTCAAAATTAAGCTGCACCAGTATTAAAAAATGATTCATAGACATAAAATTTATAGCATCTCCAACCATTTACATCGTACAAAAAATTTAGTCTGAGTGTCATAGTATAATTTATTGAAATTTACGACCACTTGTGCATATCTTTCGAAGTAAATGATGTTCTTATTTATTTAAAACGCCATGGATTTTATATTATACGAATACAATTTATTTCAGGAAATATCAATTACATAGTAAATATCAATATAAAAATTAATGGAGTTACATCGTAGGCAGTGTTAGTAGATTTAGTGGGCCGATCGACTGTGAAGGTATGACAGTAGCGAACTGACGTCAAGTAAATTGATTTTCTATTTCAGCCACCGCAGCACAATTGGTTAGACTACGGCTGTGAAACGAGATCTCGCGGGTTCGATCCCCGCATAGAAATAAACAAGCATTTGTTTCAAGTCTGGGTGTTTGTGAGACCGGAGTCTCTCGTAGTTCCTGATATTCACGACACAAGACTCTATGTTAATATATGGTCAGGACTATGTGACTGTTGGATGAATGTAATATCTGATGAAATCACTGGAAGCCTAATTAATGTACCTTCTTCTCACCAAATTCTATTATTTATATTCATAAAAATCCTCAAAGCACCCACAATATTCCAAAGCAGTAGGTGTTCATGGGCAATATTTGTTGGTTCTAATGTCTTTTTTTTACTGCCTTACTGACTCTGTTTGATAAGACACTGGCTGTAAAATAATAATTATCAATGGGTCAAACCCTGCACCCTATTAATTTATATATTTATTTACTCTTTATTGTAAACACCAAAAAGGACATAACAGTATACATAAATAACATAATATAATATTACAAATGGCGATCTTATCGCTAGACGATTTCTTTCAAACAACCTTGGTATGGATACCAGTGAAGGAGAAAAAGTAGATGTTTGTATGACCCACATTTTTTTTTCCATCTGGGTGTGAGACCGAAGTGTCTCAATTAGAGATGTGTAGACCACCGACTATTTGGTAAAATTGCATTAACTGAGTGGGTTCTACAGCTCAGTTGGTATAACACCGGCATTGAAGCGAGAGATTGCGAGTTCGAGCCTCACTGCGCGACAAATATTTTTGTGTGCTCTAGTTTTTTTTTTGGGTTTGATTGTGAGACCGAAAAAGCTGTGTTTATCACATATAAAGACTACTAATCAGTGAGGTTTATTTAAAAAATTATTAATGTACGTAAAAACTAAGAGCACAAGCATCTTTAGGCGCCACAGCGACAATGCGCGTGTAACAAACGGACAAGCTAATTCCGTCTGCGCCCTGACGTCTATTTCAGCTGAGCTATATATAGTGAAGCAAAGATCGCCGATGTGGGTCGACATACGCTCAGCTCCCTCATTGTGGCACGTGTGAAATTGCATAATGTTACTTGAGTAGTCCTTTTTTATTTCGATTGTGGGGCTTACTGGTTTGTGATGTGACTTAGCAGTTTGATGCGGCAGTGTGCACGAGATTGTGGCGAATATTTCGAGTGTCTGATCTTCTTAGATTTAAAAAATATATATTTATTACTGGTTTTTAGTTGAGACACATTTTGTCATAATAATTAATTTAAAATAGTGATTACTTAGGTTTTGGTTATTTAAACCATAACGAAAATATATCCAATTTTTTAAAAACCGTTTCAAATTACATTAATGTGTTCGTAATACGATATTATCACATAAATAATGTGACAAATTCATCGTTACTGTATTGAAACGTAAGAATGTTGAAAAAACAAGATAATTTGCGTTGCTAAGAGAGTGTCTTGCGCTGTTGCTTCTTTCAACTGAAATACTTTCCACATATCGAAAGAAAACGTTTCGTGAAAGACTATTTTGGCGTAAAATCAGTGTCTATTTCTCCTGCCAAACAGCAGTGTAAATACACTGTTGTGTTCCATGTTTGAATAAGCGGTCGTATCGCTTATCATCAGGCCAGTGGAATGCTTGTCTCGCCATTTATAGAAATAAAAAATATGAATTAAACATAATATAATAATAAGCTTACAGCACTATATGAAGTATATGACCGAAATGCATCATTAATCATTAATTATTTTTTCCAAAGTCAACCGTTGCCAAGAAATTATGGCCAGTAATATTCACTCAATAGCTATCCTTAAGTTGTAGTTGTAGGAATTAGATTAGTAGGATTATTGGATCAATTTTGGCTGTGTAATTTGTATAAAGATACGATGAGGTTAGAATATCCTCCTTGAATAAAAACCCCGAATAAAATCAAGAACAAAAAAATAGGTTGAACAATTCCTGAAAGATCACCAATGACAATATTATCTAATGACCAAAGTAACTCCCACTTGGCCAGTTTTATAATTGTTTCTTATTAGTCAGACTACTCTTTTGCCAAGCGCGATGCTGAGATAGGAAGTGTCTGGGGTTTTATTAAAGATCTCTATCAATGACTCAGTGACTAATGTAAACATTTACTCATGACCTAATCTCAGGATCCATTGAAACTTCATTTGACTACATCAAGACTGATACTTTCCGTACAGACTAGAAATTTATTTCTGTATCTGTATCAGCCCATATACGTTTCACTGTAGACCAAGGACCTATAACCGAAAGTAATATTGAGAGGGGCTAGGCCATATCGTGCAACACGCTGGCCTTGTGCAGATTGACAGACTTTTCACACCATAGAATTTTTTACAAATCCTGATGGTAAGCAGATCTCACGATATTTTCCTTCACAGTTATAGTGCGTGTTGATTGACCACTAAGACACACATGACTACGAAAAGTCAGAGTTGTGCCTTGGGATATGAACCCGTGACTATTGTGCACATATAGGTAGCTACATCTGGTCTGTCCGTTCACCAACAAGCCACCAGTTTGTTTGAAACACTGAAATAAACTGTTCCAGTTTTTCCCATTATAATGTACAAAAATCTGGTTACAATAAAGCTCTACCACTTTAAAAACGATACAGACTACACAGAAACAAATTCTGATAGATACTCTGGATGTCACACCCACTACGCTTTTCTTCACTCCACTACTCTTTGATGTGCAAAATTAAATTACACCACAATATTCCGAAATATTCCAGTGCCAACTGCATTCATTAAACATCTTGAATTCGCTTATGAACGATTGTGCATAATTTAAATCTAACATTTATACCGTGGATATGGTTACAAATATGCCTGTATTTACGATGTGAATTTGAAACAAATTATGACCTCGAATAATTTTGTATTTCATTTTGCACGCAGATACCTATTATTTATTATACTGTGTGGTTGCAATATACACAGATGTTTAATGTTTATATGTATATATTTAATATAGAATTTAAATATTGGTAAAATAATAGTATTCACTCATCATCAAGGTTCTGGGCAGCCCCCGTAGCGCAGTTGGTTAGACGCTGGCTGTGCAACGAGAGGCCGCGGGTTCGTACAAATATTTGTATCGGGTCTGGGTGTTTGTGAGACCGCAGTTTCTAGTAGTTTATGATACCTATGACACAAAACTCGATCTATGTGTGGGGCCAGAACTGTGTAAGTGACTGTCGGGTGTATTTATTTATTATTTATAAATATCTAAAATACCTTATGTACTCTGATTTTCGTATCAACTTTTGTAGGTCTGATTTTAAAAACTTGGCAACTTCTTGCTGACTAGCGAAAATGAATCATCTACGGACTCTAAATCTGAAACACTACCTGGATACCTGACAATTTCCACCACTCTTATTCACATGGATCTTAGTTCCATATACTAAAGAGGATTTTATGACTATTTTTGTGTTGGTATCAATAAAGCTACGAGGTGATCCCATAATAAAAAGGTTAGTCATAAGAATTTCGTCTGGACACCCGTCTGCCTCACAATCTGAGATCTCAGCATATGGGCCGCGGGAGATGGCCTCGTGGGAATGTCGATAAAACGCCTACTTACAGTAAAATTATATTTCTTGCCCACTTCATAGTTTTTATGACTCATTGGTAGAAAAATACTCTCTTATGGGATTTATAATTATCTTCCTACCTGATTTTTTGGCTATGGTGAAGATTGACACGTTAATTATATTTTACCTGCGTGATGGACTCGAGTCGAGAGTACGATAGATTATTTGGCGTTTCATAACCAGCACTAAGATATTTAGGAGCGAAAATTTAGGGGAATATGAAAAATAACGTTGTTCCGAGCCATAATGGTATCAGCTGGTTATTTGTGCCCGTTTTTATTTAGCCAAAATCGAAGATCTTTAAAAACATCCAACGGGTCGCCTTTCTATTTATTTTTCGTATCTCTTTTCAGCTACAAAACTACTGCTTAACAAATACTTAGGTATATATTAAGTTTTAAAATATTAAATTGCGAGGCAATTGCAAAGCGAAAACATTTACTACATAACCACTATTTAGTAATCAACAATTTTTTATATCTTTCGGAGCTGTTTTATATTTGCACTGCCATTTCTATGTCCATATTTTATATTCAGCTAAAGGTTGTATGGTAGAGATCGCTTATAAACGATAAGACTTCCTTTGGTATTGTTATCATACAGGGTTTATCCAGACATCGACCAAAAACGAAGCCAGGTGGTAGTTTTAGCGACTTCAGACACAATACTACTAATTTTTTTTTTACCCTTGTGTTTGTTTGATAAATTCATAGGTTTTCCCGAAAAAATAATAAACACCCTTTGATTTTTATAGTCTATGATACGCAAGGATTTAAATTATTTTTTTAGCATAAACTAAATGAACACGAATATCACAAAAAATGACGTGTTTTTGCGGAATGTTTCGTTGCATTGTGTCTAGTAACTAAAAGTATCACTCATCTTGAGTTTCGGTCGCAGTCTAGATATATCCTGTATACTGTTATATATCTATCTTTTTATAAAATATTTTTTGTTTGTGTACAATCAATATTAAATAAATAAATAATTTAGTAGCCTAACCATTTCAAAGTAATTCGCTTACATTAGATATGAAAATGATTATTAATTACTCGAAGTACGCGACCATCTGGCTAGCACTCGGAGTAATTATTTAATAGTGTCACTTGTGCAGTTGGTAGGCGGTGCTAATTAAAATTGATTTTCTGATGTTCAGAATTCATATTCGTTTAAGACTGATTATTGCCTGCATATTTTGATATATAATATATAAGACTTTGAAGTTGTAATATAATATGATACGTGATTTTTTTGTTGTTATCATTTTTTTTGGTGCGATGTATGACGAGACAAACATGCCATTCGGCTGATGGTAAGCAATACGACCGCTCATGGAGAGTAAAAAAACCAAGCTACACCGTGAATGACAAAGCACTGCTTGGTTTTCTTTTGCGCTTGAGACTGCAAACCTCATTCTGAGACACACGATTTTAAATCTTAATATGTATTATGTTATTATGCGATATTAAATTGTTATACTTACCTAACTAACTCATATATTAAAAGAAATATTTTTAGGAATATATACTATTGATTGAAGTATATTCAGGAATCGTTTGAATTAGTTACACACCAATGAAACATTAAAATAAACATCGGGATAAATAAAACGACGATGTATTGAAATAACAAAGAGTGGATAGTAGATACTAAAATAGCCGTGGAACGGTCGCGGCTGACTTCCTCAGAGTTTTTGATCAACCTCGCTATTTTTGTACCGAGTCCCGCGCGCTCCAAATGTTATTAGCAATGTATGAAAAACACCCTTTTATTTATTTAATTTTAATGATAATCGCTTACTAAAGCGGAAATTAGCTACAAACAGTTCGAGCTGAAACTGTAGTTTGATTATATTTTGTGATTTATTCATTATGGAAGTTAGTTGATGATTCCCAGATTGCCGGTTGTAGAATATGTAAAGTATTTCTCACGCGTATTATAAAATAGGATTAAAAAATATGCTGACTTACCACCAGCGATACCACCTGACCTGACCTGGATAGGTACAATCGCAATGTCTATTTCTACTGCCAAAAATCAGTGTGAATGCACTGTTGTGTTTCAGTTAGAAGGACATTGTAGCCAGAGTAACTACTGGACATATTGAGACATAACATCTCATGTCTCAGGATGGTGAGCGCAGTGGAATGCCAAGCATTGCTTTGCAATTCATGGTACTGTTTGGTTTTGCTACTGTACATGAGCTGTCAAATCGCTTACCATTAGGCAAATGGCATGCTCGTCTCGCCATTCACTGAAATAAAATAAAAAAAGTTGGAAAATAAATAATTTTATAAATATTGTACAAAATTGAAATTCAATAATTTTCAAGTATCGACTAATAACTAATTGAAAGCTATTAATTCGTTAACGTTTGCTATAATTTAAATGTTATTAGTATTATCCATTGAGGCTGATAGTAGTGAACTAAATATTGGTATCATGGAGAGAAGTAAATTTGCTGCTATTTTCATTCAGCTCAATTAGCATAATAAACACTAAACTATACTGCAAAGACAGGTTAATTAAGAGAATGTGTATCTGTCACATTTCCTTCCTAATTACATTGCCAGTTTATTCCCTATTGTCATTTGACTTTCACGAACCCTTTGGCAAAGATTCGACCATCAATTGACAAAACCATTCACGTTCCCAAATGGAAACGCGATATCACAACAATTAAACGGTTGCCAAAATTCGTGTTTTATTAGTTTAAAAATAACGCTGTTACTACGAAGAGTTAATGGCTTTTTGAGCAAAACTTCGTCCTAATTCATTCCGTATTTAGTTAATTTTGGATTTCTGCCAAAAATGTCAAATAGACCATTTTGTATGACATACATTATGGATCTGTTAACGCTTGGTTCATTAATATTAATCCTGCATTCCAAGTAAGATCTATATCGTTCTTCAGATAGTTTTGGTTATAGGTCCGTAGTCCGTAACTGCTCTTACAGATAATCTGGTACCTTTATAGGCACTGACTAATTTGAATCTAGCCAGACTAGTGCCAGAACTTTTATGCTCCTTGATATGTTTGTAATTTGACTTCAAACTGCTACCTTTACGCATAAACTCAAATAATATTTTACTATTCCTCCAAGGCATATGATTATTGTTTAGAAACTATGCAAGGCGCTAGATGAAGACCGCTTCCAACAGTTCTCTGTGATAATTCATGGAGGCCTATGGAGCAGTGGACTTCCTTTGGCTGAAGAGAAAGTGAGAGAGAGAAACATTATTACTTTGAAAAGCTAATGTGCTCACCACTTCACTAGCATAAGTTACACGTTGAAATAAAACTTTATTTACGAATTTTATCGCGAATTTGGTTTAAATTTTAAATTTTTACTTCCCGACGTTTCGATTACTTTACAGCTTTTGTGGTCCGCCCCGTGACTATAAATAACCGTAAATAATAGTTTTATATTATTTCAATATGGATATATAATCTAAGTAAATAATTGTTTGCGTGTAAATAGAGCGGAACAAACTGAGGGTGGCGATGGTTTTAGCCAAGAATCGTTCTGATTCACGATAGAACATCGTAAAGCAAAAATATGTGTCGGCAGCGGCGGCTTTAACGTAAATTATATTGGTTATAGTCGAGGAGATGGGAGACGGGTTAAGAATAGTATCTAGGATAAATTGTATCAGTATCAACCCATATACGTCCCACTGCAAGGCACGGGCCTACTCTACAATCGAGAGTACGATTGAGAGTGGTTAGGCCATATAGTCAATTAAAATTAAATATATTGTTTTCTCGTTGTTTAAACTTACAGTTCTCATTTATTTATTAAGCTTCATATACAAAAGTATACAAGTCTAAGTATAATATACTTAATGCTTATGGCATTATCTCCTAGTAAACCTTTATGTGATGCACAGATGAGCTGAAGTGGGTGTACGAATACTTAATCGTATGAGTTCTAATGGTTTAGATAGAGCATAGTATGGTACTACAGCATCATAGAAAACCTATGTTAAAAAAACAGTGCTGTAGTCGCGTTTCGACATGTGATTAAGAATACTCTTATCCGTTCTGATAGCAACTACCTTATTGTACTGCGCTATAGGAGCGTAATATCACCCACTGTATTGTACTGTATAAGCACATATATGTTCACTGAAGGGCACGAGCCTTCTCTATGATCGAGAGTAATATGAGAATGGGATAGGTCATATTATAGTCCACCCCACTGGCCTAGTGCGGGTTGGCGGACTTTACACACCATAGACATTCTCACAAATAGCCAGCCTACAGGTTATCTCATGAAGTTTTCCTCCACCTTTATGCATGGTGATTAACTATCAATACACATATGACTCCGAAAACTCAGAAGTGTGCCCTGGGATTCAAGCCCCACTGTGAACATGTTCTTTATGCGTTGTGCCTTGCTCTATGACTCTATACTTTGCAAACTTAACTGTCTACTGTGAAATAAAATATCTTTCCTGGTGGTGTTAAATTCAAGCGTATTATATAATATATTCATCCAAGTTCTTGAATGGTTACTTACCAACATGTAATTAAAATAATATATAATGTTCCAATCGTCTATGCCTAGCTGCTGCACAATAGATTTTGGCTCGCGCAATCAGCCGACGACCTTCCTGGTTCGCGAGCGTTGTCTTCTTTTAAACATTTTTGTCTAGCATCGCCTGTTTTACTGCTTTAACTTTATTAGAAATATTTGCACCGCAGCCAGGTGAAAAAAATGGTAGTATTAACTATTAAGATATTCCTATTCGCCTGAAATGAAAATCGTTGTTGAAAATCTTGTAGTGACCGAAACAAATATTTCGCGTTTCGAGATCAGTATATCCGATCTTATATAGGCCGCTATAATTATATTGATCAGCAATAGTTAATTATTTCTTGTTCCTGTATATTAAATTTCGATCCAATTGCAATTACCATCAGATTTTGATGCATTTTGGTAAAATCTTCGAATGAAACTTTATTTAGTGCATTTTCAACATACCTACATACATAAACTCACACCTTTTTCCCAGAAGGGACAGCAAGAATTGCCAGGACATCCACATTTCGTCTTGTATGTTTCCCTCTACGTTTTGATAGGGGCGAGCCTATCGCACATTGGGCTCAAGTATATATTTCGAGTCTGGGTGATTGTGAGACCGAAAAAGCTCTCGTAGTTCCTGATACCCACGACACAAGACTGGATCTTAGTGTGGCTATGTATGTGACTGTTGGTTGTATTTATTATTTATTTATTTTATGTCACTGGGTTGTGTTCTCATCCTGTGATAGTGATTAAGTCTCTTCATCATTACAATTCTGGAGCAATAGTTTCTACGCATCCTGCTATATTAGAAGAAATAGAATATTAAATACAACGTCTTCATCACAATCCTCGGTAGTATAGTGGTGAGTATCCCCGCCTGTCACGCGGGAGACCGGGGTTCGATTCCCCGCCGTGGAGTTTCAATTTTTGGTCTTGTTACCCTTAATTAGTGCCGATTTCATGAATCTTCTTTCGATCTAAATTAAAACTTAAAGATTTGTTTTATTGCAATGAATGACGAGACGAGCATGCCCTTTGCTTGATAGTAAGCGATACGACCGCTCATGAAAAGTAATAAAACCAAAAAAAAACACCTTGAATTACAAAGCAATGCTTGGCATTCCTTGGCACTCGCCATCCTGAGACATAAGATGTCCAGTAGTAGTTACTCTGGCTACAATGTCGTTCATAACCGAAACACATCAGTACATTTACCATGTTAGCCTCTGACATATGAGATACCTACCACCAGTAAAGAAGTACAAGATTTGAAGAATATTCAAGTTGCTTAAACAGTTTCTTTAGATTGCACTACAGTTTTTTAAATTGCCTTTTTTTAACGGGGGCAAAAACCAATTTATGATTCTCTTCCGGCAAGCCCTGGGGGAGGGGTGCAGCAAGGATACCTACACCTATCACGAAGAGCACTTCAACCACATCACTACATAGTATAAAACAAAGTCGCTTTCTCTGTCCCTGTGTCCCTTTGTATGCTTGAATCTTTAAAACTACACAACGGATTTTGATGCGGTTTTTTTAATAGATAGAGTGATTCAAGATCAAGGTTTATATGTATAATACGTACATATTATTGTAAAGAAATCTATATGCACCCGGGCGAAGCTGGGTCAGGCCGCTAGTTTTCATTATAAAATCATAAAATGCATATAACTCGATGATAAATTTAATAATGTTTTAAGTTTGTGACGTGTTACAATGCAATGCATTTATATCGGAATGGCAAGATTTTATGACGTATGCTTCAGCAAATGCGTAGTGATTTGTGACGTCAGCGAAAGGTATTCGTAAACACCATTCGATCGCCTTCATACGTATAAAATACTATCTTTAGAGAAAGTAAACTGAATTCAAGTTTATTATACTGAGAAATGGACTGTAAATTGTATATAATGCTTGCCTACCATATTTTGTATTGTATATTATATAGTAAGCGGATGTGGTAGCTTATTTATGGGTTTTTAGAATATAAAAACCACGAGGTTGTGTTTTTTAATTTCGTAACAATTCGTTATAATTACGAAGGTATATGACTCGAGTCATGTGTGTATTGATAGTCAATCACCGCGCACTAATAACGGTGAAGGAAAACATCGTGAGAAAACCTGCATACCATAGTAATTTACAAAAATGTTTATGGTATGGGTGTATGTAAGTCCGCCAACCCGCACTAGGCCAGCGTGGTGGACTATATGGCCTAACCACTCTCAATCGTACTCTCGATTGTAGAGTAGGCCCGTGCCCTGCAGTGGGACGTATATGGGCTGATACAGATACAAAAATACACTATTCCTTACACTACACTAACTTGAACAAATCATATGAAATAAAATAATCCGCTTAAGTAAACTCGGTGATATCCTCTGCAACACTCCTAAGCCAGAACCAACAGTGTCACGAAAATAATCGACACTGAAACTTAACGGATCATTGTAGTACAGTAATTTGCGTAATGTGTTTATATTTTTATTTTTGGTTTATTAGGATCTCCTACAAATAATACACTTTACAAGCTTTGCTAATTTATTGTTGCATTTCAAACCATGTTTAAACATTATGTTTCTATAATTAATTAGAGTAGATCACAACATGCAATAGTACTTACAACAGGAAATAACTATGCAATAACTGTCGATATAAAATTAAAAGACAAAATTAAAGTATAAAATTGTGTTGTGCTTATTCTGGTAATAAATTAAGTAGTATCCATCAGTCACATAGTCCAGACCCTGAATTAAGGTGCAAGAGTAGTGTCATGGGTATCAGAACACGCTAAATAGTACTAGTTCTGGTTCATACAAATATTTGTTGCGGTGTATGGATCCAACTCGCGCTCTTTAATTTCAAAATAGGATTTTTAACCAACTACGTACACAATGAAAAATAAAATGAATTATAGTACACTGGCTACCTTAGCAAAGCGGGAGGAAAATAGTTTTATTAGTCACAAACACTGGAAACGACATATAAATACAAGCGCAAAAAAAAGAAACAATAGAAATAAATCAAAATAAAAAAGAAAGAAGACGTTTGCACGTTGTGTCTGTTACAAGAAGTCGATCAGTCAGCAAGAAAGTTGCGCTGCGGTGCGGATCGCAGCACAACCCAACAAGAGTTATTCTACTTAGGCATACACTCCCACCTATCCAGATAAGATCATTAATCGTCCTATTGCATAATTCCATTAATCAACATCCTCACTAATTCACTTCAATATGCACCGAATGCACTAGATCATAAAAATACATATTCATAAATTAAACAGGTTTTATCAAAATGTTTTGATGTAGCCTAATTTATGCGCTGCAGCCGGCCCGTTTGAGACTAACATAGGAAAGTTCCCGCAAGGTCAGCGCACCGTAGTATTGTGGAATATCAATATGTTGTATTTATCAATGAAGATTTTTCCATACATGATCATTATTTTATGCCGGTATTAGTCTACTAAGTAAAATAGGTGCTTTTAATTTTTTTAGCTTTTCCCTTTATCGTAGAATCAAATAACGTTAGCTACAACTGAAGGGCCGAAACAAAAAAAAGTCTTGCATATAATTGAATTATTAAAAACAAAAATGAACACTAATTTGACCAATACCCGAATGAATGATGTTTAAAATAATTGACACGAGGTAGGAATCTTCGTCAGCAATTTATTTTTGATGTAGTAACCGATGAAGCTTATTTAACATGTAAATAAATATATTAGGAAAAACTGGTCATAATTAAAAGTCGCTCAACGTGCTATGAAAAGAACTATGCTCGGAGATTCTCTGAAGGACAAAATTCGGAACGAAGTGATCCGCCAGATAACCAGGGCGACCAACATAGCTCTGAAAGATAGTAGGTTGAAGTGGCAATGGGCTGGCCACACATGTCGCATGACGGATTACCGCTGGAGTAAGCGTATTCTGGAGTGGAGACCGTGTCTTGGCAAACGTAACTTGGGACGCCTCTCTCTGGTCAGATGGCGGGACGACTTGCACAAGAGGGCTGGCAGCGAATGGATGAATAAAGCAGCAGACCGGGCTCTGTGGCGTACGTTCGAAGAGGCCTATATAGTGAACTGCAATGGGCTAGTGATTATGATGAACATTATAATACTAATACATAAATAATACATTGGGTAAGAGGGTTGATGAGAGCAATACTATCGATCACATACTTTATTAGCCTTATATAGCCTAGTTTATGGGATGGATGAACCGGCGTCAGATTAAACATGGTTCTAAACCAACAAAATTTAAATGCCTGTATTGAGCTCGTAATTCTGATCTTTGACTTTGAATTAGCATTTCGTAATGTTAATTCTTAAACCCACTGATTGAGACTTTGCAGTGTCTTGAAGTTTTATTAGAGCTTGATTATATAAAAAATATAGTTATTTTACTTTTTCATTTCCAGCCAACCGAAGCTCAAAATCTAACATACGAAACTAATTCTCTCGACAAACCAAGGCATTGATACTATCAATTTATTTGCGTTCGTCAGGAGCGATAGAATACAATGTAGACCCGACCTTCTTAGGTTCCTCAGTACACGCCAAAACCTAGTTTATTTAGATTGTAATCAGATATTATAGGCGCTGATAGATTTTAAACTAGCTGTCACTAATTTAGCCGTCAGCCGATCGACACGACCCGGAGGTGTGACTAACAGTTTGAAGCAGAAACTTGCTTATGAGCGGAGAGATAAGCGGTTTCATGTTTTTTTTATGGCGAGACGAACATGCTGTTCGCCTGATGGTAAGCATGACGCATGAAGCTCATAAAAAGTAACAAAACCAAACAACACTTTGAATTACAAAGCAATGTTGACTTTCCACTGCGCTCGCCAACTTGAGACATAAGATGCTAAGTCCTTCAATCCGAAACACAACAGAGCATTGACACTGCTGTTTAATGGGAGAAATAAACATTGCAGTGGTACCTACCCAGGCAGGCCCCTCAAATATGAGAGACCTGCCACAAAATCATGTGTATTAAGTTTTAAATATCGGTAGTCTGGTAGAGCCTCCCTTTGTCAATCATAACTCAGCGTGAATAGGCAGTATCGTCTGGAGCCGTACCACTGTCTCACTCACTGTCACAGAAGATCAACGTGAAACTTCGCTATCACGTTTTGTTCGGTGAGTGAGTTTTCCAGATCCCCTCCCGATTTAATAGGCCTTGAAGGGTGACAACCATTACTGAATTATCAATGATCCAAGGGTTGTGGATATTCATGGGCGGTAATTATCACTTACCATTAAGTGACCTGATTGCTCCTTTGCCTGACCTATTGTGTATATAAGAAAATAGATGAATAATCTTTTAAATCTTAAGAGTTTCTATTGTTTGGCTGAGGGGTTCACACTGCTTGTCATAAAAACGTGAAAATTGATCAAGTTATCGAAGGCCCAATATATTTTTCTCTCATCTCTTTTTTTCTGTTTTCTCTCCCATTTTGAGATATCAGCAACAACCTTTAATCCAAATGTTGTTAATTTCTGTAGGCGGCGGAAATCACTTAACATTCAGGAATGCTGTTAGCTTGTTCGCCAGAGCTAAGCCATAAAGAAAATGTTGACTATAAAATTTACTGTTAACGTAAATCACTCCCTAATTAACCGAAAAGCTGCAGTAAATCGCATTCATGATTTCATTACAGCTGGAGTTCTTTCAGTTTATAAATTTATCTTTAATATCAGGATACTAAAGGAGTAATTAATACAAGTACTAATTACACCAATAAGAAGTAGTAACGTAACTTCAACCTCACCCAGATCCATACATTTTAATCGTCTTATTTCTTATTCTATTATCATAATTTCTAAAAGGGAACCGTTCCTAATTAATACCAATATGTATATTACATATATCTGTATTTTATTTTTAAGCTTCTTGTATATTAAATTACCAAACAGTATATATTTATCATCGGGTTTTTAAACAGTTTTATGATACTTAATTACGCTATCAGCGTTAAAATGGCGGATTTCTCTACAAATTCATTATATACCTTAGGAAAAGAAGAGGTATTGACGGATGCCTAATTAAATCGGAAGCCTCCTACCTCTTCCTATCCTTATTCTATCCCACTGCCCCCCTGATTTGATGTGCAGGACACACATATATGATCCGTAAGTTGTGGATGTTCATGGGCGGCAATGATCACGTACTACCAGGTGTCCTGTTGGCTGTTTGCTAGTCTGCCGGACTTATTATACAAAATAAATTAATTTTTTTTAGTAATTTCTTATTTATTTTCTACCTAGCTTAATGAATAAACTGAACTGAATCTTAACAGAAAATAGCTTTTACCACTGTTTTTATAAATGCTTCATCGAAATTTTTAGCCACTTTTACCATTTACCAAGAGCCATGGTCTATTACAAACCTCGTATACCCCCTGTTTGTGACGTAGATATGGATAGTTCAAGAACTATTTATTCAATAAATTCCGCTGGCAGCTTCGCTCAAGCAACGTGATCGCTAGTCAACAACCTTTGCGTCACTCGCTGCTATGCGATTGTCTGACATTTGGCGACTAATGCCAAATGCGATTCTAGCTCGGCCGACACCGCACTCACCGTAGACATTCAACCGATTTCTAGTCTGCTGATTAAATTATTCTCTAGTCTATAAAGTTCAGACAACAAACCTATTAAAAACGACGTCCGAGGAACATTTATGAGAGTTGATCTCAAACTCCATTTGAGAGCAGAATTGGCTTTTAGCAGAAATGTAATTTTTGGATACAGCATCATCTTTAGAACTACATAATTCATCATAACGAGAATTTCTGTGGTCTGTCAAATCTGCTAACCCGTGCTAGGCCAGCCTGGTGGACGATCCAACCCTTCTCAATTAGTCTAGTGGTTTTCGTGGAGATCCGTGATCAACTGTATCAGCCAATATACATCCCACTGCAGGGCACGGGTCTCCTCTACAATTGACAGTAAGATTGAGAGTAATTATGATCAACATTTCATGATAGTGGGCTGATACAGTACATCCGCAGCAACAAGAATTCCGCAAAACACAGGTCTCCCCTAAATCGTACAGCAATTTCTACAGCGACCTGTTGTCATACATTAACTCAATCCAGCGCCTTCCACTCATTTCCAGGTACCTAGAGCATTTTATCTTGGCCCTGGCAGAATAACTCAGGTTCGTCGGCAAGCGGAAACGTCGAGTAGTTTGTTACATCTATTTCTGTCTGCATAATATTGTAGTTTGTTTAGACAGTGCCGCGGCTTCCATACACCGCTATCGCTTGCGTCAATTCGTGTTCGGTTATTTATCTTTAGTTTTCGCGTGTTCTATCACGGTTTACCTGAATTACAAGACTAATTTATGTTTATAATACTGTTAATTGGGTTCAAATTCGCTGAAACTGGATTCCGAATGTTGTCCTTATGCCTTCACAAAATGCGGATTGGCATAATTAGAATTAAAATGAAGTATCGTGCAATGTTAAAATCATTTACATGTGTAGTATATTACTTATTATTATTTTAAAATTAAATCTGTTTAATATTATTGCAGATAGCCAAGCAAGAGGAAGAAGGTAGAGCTCCTGATGTTTTTCTTTCTTAAATTTTTTTTACTCTATCTACCAAAAATCTCATCAAAAAGTGGCCATATCTTGTGTTTTAAGACACTGTGTATTCGTCATTTTATGTAACACAATTGCGAATCACGTTCTGAATTGCTTCTACTCCGAACTGATACTGCACAATTGAGTAAAATGAATAAATACCCTACAATCTTGTGTTGTGGGTATGAGGAATTACAAGATAGTTTTCCGTCTACCCAGAAATAAAAAAATATGTGTGGATCGCACAAACATTTGTCTTGGTGCGGGAATCAAACCCCCGGCTTCTCCTTTCAGTCGGCATCCAATCAACTGCGCCACGGACGCTGTCTAATAACCAACTTTACTTAATTAAAAAACAATAATGCCAGATTATTTAATATAAATACAATTTTAAACAATCAAATTCCGTTACAGTTAGTTTTCACAAACTCTGTTCCTCCTTCTACGGTCTTCACGTCTGCCGTGATGGTAGAGCCTCCTGAGATGCTGATACTCTTCGGAGCAGGGAAGAACGGCTTGATGAACAAGACCCACACCTTACCGAAGATGTTCATCAGACCAATGACGGATAGACCTAGAAGAAAGCCCTGAAAAATTAATTGTAATAGTTTAAAGCAATGCTGAAATAATAAGAAAAAGGTTTGGATTCTACAATTGTTCTAATAAATACATGGAAACAAATAAACAAATACACCCAACAGTCACATACATAGTCCTGACCCCACACTATAATCGAGTTTATGTCGTGAGTAAGAGGAACCGCGAGAGACTTTTCGGCTCACAAGCACATAAATATTTGCCTCGGTAAGAGGATCAAACCCGCGACCTCACGTTTCACAGCCGACTTCCAACTACGCTACGCAGGCTATCATGAATAATCTAAAACTAATTTATTTATATCCAAACACAGTCAATCTATCATGATCAGTCATGAATCTATCATCGATATGTGAAGTTTCCGCGTCGTATTAACAAACATACAATTATACACTTATACATAACCTTACATACATACATAAACTCACGCCTTTTTCCCAGAAGGGGTAGGCAGAGGTGTCAGGACACCCACATTTCGCATTTTATGTTCCGTCCCACGATGTGATAAGTGGCGAGATACATAACCTTACTTTATATTATTGACAATGATCTACCATTTTTAACTCGACCACTAATATAAAACAAGTAATTAAGTTGTGATTAATTAAGAAATATATAACAAACACATATGTATGTCATATCATTGGCTTTCATTAAAATCAATATATTGTAACACATAAATTAACTATGAGTAAATAGGTAAATCTAAGCTTACAAAGCAACATAGTCTTTTACTGCAAAAAAAACCCCGATTGCTTGTAATCTGGTATACAAAATTACATTAAATTTCAAAAATATACTCGTACCACTAAAACTCTTTGATAGAAAATATATTTCAGAAAAAAAGTCACAATATATTTTACTAAATGTAAGAACTACAGCTCGCAATTCCTGATAACTGAATTTCACTCAACTCCCAGCACACAGCGCTAACGATTTATTACGGTGTGCAGGATGTGATGTCGGTGGGCGGCTAAGGCCACTGACGTGAAATCACGTCATCACCTCGGAGTTATTGCGCGTATTTTAACGTCGCGCATATTACACGCCGATCGTAAGTCACGGGTATTGTAAACTATAAATGTATTCAGTTGAGATGGAATTCTTGATGTTTGTGAGTATTTTACTGGTTCATACGAGTTCCGCACCAAATAAGGAAATCCCGTATACTTGACACTGCTTTGTTATCTTTGTAAGAAGGAAAGACTAATTATTTTTATGTCCCAAAAATGGCTCGTGATTGGGCGTTCATGAATTTATATTTTATAATTTAAATACAGGAAACATTTCACTTTCAAAAGTAAGACATGTTTATTATATTAAGAATATGTAATTGTATTTATATTTTACGCACAATATGGTTTTTATTCATGAACTTTTCACTTGTTTCAATCCTTATTGTTTACGCACCTACTTCTTCTCATCTCTGTATCACCTTAGGTTCGACTATAAGAGAATGCATCAGGCATTAAGTCCACCTATACAACGTATTTGTATGAAGTCTAAATAAATAAATTATTCTAGCCATTCCATTTCATTCGATCCAGTTCATCCATAAATTGGTTTGTATTTTATAGTGTTTTATTTCTTTTCTATTGTTGGTGTTGTTTAATAAGTGTAATAAGTAAATAACACACTCAAAGTAGAATATTATGATCTGTATCAGCCCATATACGTCCCGCTGCAGGGCACGGGCCTACTCTACAATCGAGAGTACGATTGAGAGTGGTTAGGCCATATAGTCCACCACGCTGGCCTAGTGCGGGTAGGCGGACTTACATACCGTAGAAATTCTTATGAATCGCTATGGTATGCAGGTTTCCTCACGATGTTTTCCTTCACCGTTTTAGTGCGTGGTGATTGACTATCAATACACACATGACTCCGAAAAGTCAGAGGTGTGTCCTGGGATTTGAACCCGCGACCACCGTGAACAGTGGCAGCCGCATCCGGTCCGTTTACCAACAGGCCACCACGCACTTAATACTTAGAATATTATGATAAACTTACTATACTTCCACCAAGATCCGACAGAAACAGGTTCCAATCATAGTTGTAACGCTCTTCGTAAACAGACACCATCATGCTATTGAAATACAGGTACAGCTGGAAGAATATCATCGTAATCATTAGTTCTAGTTCATCGACTGATGAAGGTGACTTATGTTTTCAAGTCATTGGTAAATTCCAAATTTGCATTTGAACAATGAGATCCTGGAGTAAGTGCTCAGGTAGAATCTATCTAAATACACCGAAATAAATACATCTAACACTTGCATAGATAGTATTAGACATAGTCTTAACCCTACACTAATATCTAGTCTTGTGTCGTGGGTATCAGGAAGTACGAGCGACTTTTCAGATCTGGGTCTCACGTCCACCCAGATCTGAGACTAATACTTGTGGGCCACACAAATATTTTTAAAGTCTAGGATAAAGTATAACTGTGTCGCTGGCGATTGATGTGAGAAATAAAGTGTTTCTTACGCTCTATCTAAAATCACTTTAAAAGACATTGAGATATTAAACTAGACGGGACACGGCAAACAATGTTTTTAACAAAAATGAAAGGAACCGTACAGCTCCTTCTGTTTCTGTCTCTGTCACGCCTACGCAATAAAATTATCTTAGCTCTCGCTTCATTGGGTTATGCTCACAAAAATCCTGTACCAGTATGCGCAGAGATTTTGTTCATAGTGTCCGCTCTAGTATAATACCTCAATATTAACAGATGAGATTTTAGAGGCAGTAAAGTCAAACTACTATCGTCTGGGGAGTAGCAATTTTTTGTAACTCTTTTAAATAACTCTCATATGCAGGGCTACTACATACTCATGGTAATAAAAAGGATAATAAGTCGATTGCAGGCTGATGTAAAATACCTGGGTTTGTAAAGCCGCGTCTTCAATCCTGGTGAAGGTCTGTTCGTCAGTCGTACTCCAGGTGTGAAGGTACTGTCTGTTAGTGACGTAGGAGTTGTACAAGTACGAGCGACAGAAACGGGGACACCCGCCCCAATCAGAGTTGGCGTATAACCTAAAAATAAAACAATTTGTTACTGTAATATCATCAGCTCGCAGCCAATATTATTTTATCCAATGTCTTCCTTTATGATTAGGAAAAATTACAATATAAATCTAAGTACCAAAAGTTAAAAATGTGTGAGGGTCGAAGTTTCTTTCGAAACCCTTACCTCGACAATTTGATCCGACATAAATTAATGATCGATCGCTCATTGTTTGCTATGGGATTTGTTATTAAAAAAGGATTTGAATTTGGTCTACCTTTAATTACTCGCTATGGGACTTATTCTAAAAAAACAGTAAAACTATGTACCTACCGCTCATAGATAGGAAGCAAACTTACCCCATGTAAGTAGAAATAAGATGCCTCATGGTGGAATAGTTGCTGCATCGTGGAAGATCGCTGTTCATCCAAGGTCCCGAGCAACTAACCGTCTCCCCCACTTTATCCCACACGTATTGCGCGGTGCACTGCGATATACAAGAGAATCCATATAACACACTAGCGGTCGGGCCCGGCTCCGCCCGGGTTGTTCAATTCCGACTATCAATTTAGAATATCGACCAATCGGACCACGAAAAACGAATAAAATTTCTTCGTATTTGCTAGAAATATCACTACTGCTTCGCTTTTATAAGTCATAGCGTGATGATATATAACCTGTAGCATTCCTCGATATACTATCCAAAAATGTACTATCCAACACTGTTTTTTTCAAATTGAACCAGCGGTTCATGAGATTAGTGCGTTCAAACAAACAAACAAATTCTTCAGCTTTATAATATTAGCATAGATATACAGGGTATATCCAGACTGCGACCGAAAACGAAACCAGGTGGTAGTTTTAGTGACTCAAAATACAATGTAACTAAAATTCTGCAAAAGAAAAAGCGATCTATTTTTTTGTCTTTTTTTCCTATCGTTCTAATTGGGTAGTAAATACATCGTTCTTCCTAAAGTAATATTGTACGCCCTTTTTTTAACGAAAGCTATAATACTGAAGGGCTTAAATTATTATTTTTGCAAAAACTATGAATTGACCACTCAAACACGATGATATTTAAAACGCCACAAAAAATATTCCCGCATTTTTGGCAATTTATTTATTTGCATCTAACTTTACTCGGCTTCGTTTTCTCTTGCAGTCTGCATATACTCTGTATTTAAATATTTCTTGAACGTATCATTAATCTTATGCAGCGTGTATGTGCAGTGGCCATGAGTTTATGGTTTCGGTTTGTAGGTCTAGTATATTTTACGTGATAAGTGCTAAAGCCACTTGGCTCAGTCAATTTGTCAGTTATGACTCGGCATAAATAGGCAAGCGCGTCCGGGGTAGTACCACTATCTTATGGGAGATTAACGTAAGGTGTCAGCTTTTCTGTCACGTTACTCTTCCCATCTGTCACTTTCCTCTTCCCTTGCTTTTTCCTTCCCGCTCTTCCGATCTAATGAGCCGGCAACACATGTACGATCTAAGCGTTGTGGATGTTCATGAGCGGCAATGATATCTTACCGTCAGTTGATCTGTTTAGTCTTTTGCCGGACCTATTGATTAGAAAAAAAACTTTAGATATTATTGCAATTTATGTTAAGTCGGCGTCTATTTTACTTAACAAGGCTTTAATAAAACTAAGTTTAACGTACGACATTAGCGCTATAGTTCTCTTCATAGCTGCAAGGGTCTTCTTCACTGCTGATCATCACATACTGGTCCACCTTCAGCTTGATGTCCAGCATCTCTCCCACGTTCACGTACAGATAGTCCACCAGACCTCCATTATACACTTCCACTTCTAAGAAGCAGTAATATTGTTATATTCGTATCTGTATCAGCCCATATACGTCCCACTGCAGGGCACGGGCCTACTCTACTACTAATCGACAGTGCGATTGAGAGTGGTTAGGCCATATAGTCCATATTATTATAGTATATTCGTATATAATAATTTATAAGATTACCTGTTGTATTAAGTTTCAGTTGTTATTTGATGTGTTAAGTTTTTTTTTGTTTCGAAAATTAAAGAACAACGTTGGGTTTTATTAGGTGAGTAGGATAGGGGAAGATCTTAAGGCTCATAGTAAGATTCTCAATCGTGTTTCCGCTTCATCCAATTATATATCTAATAGTATCTACCAAAAACATATTATCGAATTAAGAACCTCCTTTTTTTATTAATTTGTTTAAAATCGACAATAATCTCTCGCCTTGGTTATTATTTTTAGATTACATTAAAAATAGCTTCACCCCCACTTTGTCCATCTATGTGACTACTGACTACTTAATTTAGGTAACCCCTAAGAAACTCCTATTATTTAATACCATGATCAATTTCGTTGTGGGTTAAAACGAGTTAGACATTCCCGGAGACTCGCCGAGCTTCAATGCTCGGTATCATTAAAATGCGTGCCACTGTTGATCCTGGCTTACAGGAGTTGCAATGGCGGGTATGAGGGCAGGAAAGTGTGTACAAAAACCCTTAGAATAATAAGGTACTGACCAGTATAAGGTTCCCTGGTGTAATGCACGTGAACATGGTACCCTGGAGGATGGATGCTCATACTGGTTTCTATGTCAGCAGCATCATGTCTCAGGGTGATGGAGTAGCCTGTACTCTTGGACGCCTGGGTGCTCAGGATTGAAGGAGACATGGTGTAGCAACGCCCGTACACGAAGCCCATATGCGGGGTTAGGATTACATCTGGGGAAAAGATCGGTGAATGAGTGCCGAAAACTGTGAATAACAGCACTTGGCACAACACCATTCGGTTATATTGTCAGTCCATCGTCTTTTCAGACTTTCTATCCTTATTTTTCTTCTTCCCACATTGTAGTATTGATTGTTTATCTAATGTCTGTGTACCTATATATGTGACCTGCCCATTGCCATTTCAATTTTAGAGTTTGTGTGAGAGCATCTGGTATCTTTGTTTTCTGTCTGATTACTTTACTCCTGACTGTTTGTATTTTTCTTAAGTTTATAAGTCATTAAAGACTAACTAACACTAAAATATCAAATACGCTCTATGCAGCTGGTGTAGCAACTTTAAGACATGCCTCGAAAACAATTCCTTACTATCTACTCACTATTGGAGGTTCCATCCAGTCCGTATTGCACGAACATATCCTGGTCGTTGTAGGTGATTTCCTCCCACAGCTGGTCCAAGGTTATGGCTGAGAAGTTGAAACCGATCCATGTGGAGGTATATCTTGGATGAGCGTACAGACCGTACTCCTGTATAGAGACAATATGGACCGGGTCAAATACCGGAGCAAAATAATCTATATTAATAAAAAAAAAAACGAAATATAAAAAGCACTGCTAAAGCCTATTTTTTCCATTTCTCATCTGAATATGCCTAAAAACTAAATGAGTTGACTTACCAGTAATTTGTTTTGTTTGTAGGGCGGATCCCTGCAGAAAGTGACGCTCGGGTATGAAATAGATTTGTTGAAGTCGAAATGAGTGTACGTCGTTATCGGAGTGTCGAAGAACAGCTTTCTAATGCACACTGATATCTACAAATATAGTAAAAAGGAACAAGTTCTTCTTTTTAAATATATGGGGATTGAAATTGAGCTTGTAATTAAAAGTTGTACGATTTTCTATAAGATAAAAGCGCCTGCAATAAAAATCAGAGCAGACTCACTACCTAAAATTATTGCTAATAGAATAATGCAATGTTTTATTTTGGAATATTTAGGGATAAAATATTTAATAGAGTTTCACCAAAATATTATTTATTTGTAAAGCATCGTTTTTACCTGCTGTAAGACAACGCCAACACAGATGAGAACAATTAAAGTCCGAATTAAATGAGGTCCTTTCAGACATTCGACACATTTCTTCTTTAAGGACCATTTTGGATCTTCTACCTATACTCAAAATTACAATTTAAATTATCTAAATGCAATTAATAAACTTTATTTTATTTTTAAATATAATTACTTTATAAATAAATAGACAATTATAAGCTATTTAATTACATTATAAATTCCATGAAATCCTTACCTCTGCAATCATTATTTATTTATTTCTCAAAATGTTGCTTCATTTTCTACCGCGTCTCTGATGTTAAAGATGGAATAACATTATGGGGCCTGTTTTATATTGAACTGGCACTATGGTACGATAATTGAACCATAAACTTACACGATAACAGTTATTGGGCGTAATTCATAATTTTATCTTAATGCAATATGGACTATCTATATATCAAAATTTGTTTTCTGGGTATTAGGGGGAATTTCATTCACAATGAACAGGATAAATTATACATATTATACATACATTGTATCACCTGTCAAAAAAGATTCGTCCTTTGAAAAACAACTGCCTCGGTGGCGTACTAGTATGATTGCAAATTCGTGGTTTCGAATTTCGGGTTGGCAAAATTGATATAGAATTTTTCTATTCATTATCAGCCCCCAATCTCATAATAGGACGGAACACACTAGGCGAAACATGGGTGTCCGGATAGCACTTTTGCCTACGCCTAAATTTCTGATAGATTTCCTTGCAGGCTAAAGACAAATTAGCCTTCCCGGAGACTCGGCGAGCTTCAATGCTCGGTGTCATAACATTGCGTGCCACTGTTGATCCTGGCTTACAGGAGTTACAGTGGTGGGTGTGAGGGCGCGACAGTCTCCAAAATACCCCTTATGGGGAAAATAAATAAATAAATAAATAAATAACACCCAACAGTCACATACATAGTCCTGACCCCACACTAAGATCGAGTCTTGTGTCGTGGGTATCAGGAACTACGAGAGACTTTTCGGTCTCACAAACACCCAGACCCGGAAGAAATATTTGTGGGCCGCACAAACATTTCTCTCGGTGCGGGGATCGAACCCACGGCCTCTCGTTTCACAGGCGGCGTCTAACCAACTGCGCCACGGAGGCTGGAAATGCGTGTGTTTATGTATGTATGTTCAATATCAAAAGCTTTTACAAGATTACTTTACTGATCATTAATCAAGAAAGATTCGCGCATTCTCAGTACTCACACACGTTAGGCGGGTTGGCAAGCACAGAACCAAAGCCCTTTAACTTTTCGTGCTAATGACCACAACCGACCTGATATTACATTAATTGAATATTCTGTATCATCCTATAGTTCACAACCAAGCAAAGAATCCCTTTACATCGAGAGTTCGATTGAAAGGCGTTGAATATACCTACCGTAATCTAATCTATCCCAAACGCCTTGTAGTGAATAGTATCCTTTCACCTTTCCTTGGATATTTTTTTATTTATTGCTATAAATGGTGAGACGAGCATGCCATTCGCCTGATTATAAACGATAAGACGGCTCATGGATAGTAGCAAAACTGAACAACACCTTGAATTACAAATCAATGCTTTACATTCCACTGCACTCGCCATCCTGAGACATGATATGTTAAGTCTCAATATGTTCAGTATTGAATCTGGATATCAAGATAACAAGCATATTGCGCCTGTATACATTATTGGTAGGTACTAGGTACAAACTGGTACTCCGCCTGTACGGTTGTATAATTTAGGCTCTATATACATCACCGTATATAAACACTTGTTGGTTTAAATTATTCCTGGCTTTTCCTTGATTTGAATATCCTTTTAAGCTGCCGATCGGGCCTTTCTACGACTTGTAGGGTTTTATGTATTGATATTAGAGACATCTTCAGTTACTTTGCGAAACTGAAAAGAAGCGACATCTATGTGAAATTTTGCCAACTATGTGATTGCAAAATATTATCATGCAAACCGTTATCGAGTTTTTTAGATGTGATTAAATACCAATAATCAAAAATACAAGTTACAGATCTCAATAAAATAATTTGAATTTAAATTATAAATGACTGTTACTTGGAGATGATTACATTAAATAAAACATTGGATTCATTTTTATTTTGTACTGTCGCGGCAATTTTCGTCTACTTTATAATCATTTCAATTCATGATTAATAGATGGCGCTGTACGGCACAATTTTTCATTTGAAATAAAATTCTATATGTATTTCTATAATTGTATATAGTCTAACCACTCTCAATCGTACTGTCGATTGTAGAGTAGGCGTTTGCCCTGCAGTGGGACGTATATGGGCTCATACAGACAGAATAAAATTCAAGTCGTAGTTTTTAGTACATTTAATTAAAATAACATTAATAATATTTACAATGAAAATACACTATACATGTATATTTCATGACTATGTTAGCTTTCACACACAATATCACTTTTGAAGCGCATTCAAATATCAGAAACGAAATATATTTTTCAAAAGACTAACAGATCTATTGAAAAATATCGCTTTTTACTTCTGATCTACGTAATGATTAAGTACACACATATAAACAGTTATTATCAATCACAATAAATAAAGCGGTAACAGCTTTTATGGATATTCCTCAATGGCTGGAATAAGCTTAGACGTAAAAATATGTTGGGATGAATGGTATTAAAATTACTTTTAGAACATTGATTTAAAAATAAGGATAGTAGATTTGAAGTTTCAGAAATATGACCGTGAATATCACGCTAAAATAAATATTTAATTAACTTAATTTAATAGATTTCGACTAAACGGTGATAAAAATATTATCTTCATGTTTATTAAACTTTCTGTGATAATACAAGCAAACGTTTTCAAAAACGTTGCAAGCGGCGACTGATTTCAGCAACGCTCCACTAGAGATCTACTGGAGCGCACGCACCAGTTACGTCGGAACACATTACTCGCTTCCGCCCTATCCATATATTTATATCAATGTTTAGAAGCATAGCAACGTACTGTAGTTTAATGTACAAAATTATTGAGTATCTATAAAACTATCGGCGGTCGACAACAGCGCCTCTACTGGGTATACAAGAAACTATCATTTTGTTATCCTCAATGTTATTCTAATAAATGAACATTACCTTCGAAGGTAAATGTCACAGAATATTTGAGGTAGTTTATTTGGCCCGAAAATTTTGTATAAAAGACTATATTTACATCCCATCATATTTTTCAATTTCGCTTAGCCTACACTTAATTACTTCCAAATGACAAAAGCTACGATCCAACTGAACACCACACTAGATATGAAAGACATCGGTCGGAACTCTGACGATGAATTTGGCTTAATCTTTGACGCTATTTTATTCGTCACATTCTTTAGCTTATCCAGTATATCAAACCTAACTTTAATATCGCATGCTGTGTGACTGATAGCATCGACAACAGGAGCAGAGAATACCCTGAAGTTGACTTCATTGGGATTCAACTTATCGTACATCCAAATCGGCATCTTATTTGACAAGATCCATAGAGTGTCGTTGAAGTCTACTTTTATATCAGTTGGATATACCATAGTTTCGTCGTTCATGTAAATTCTTCCTTGGTTCTTCATCAGGTATTCTTTGTTGGTAGTTTTCCAGCATGCAACAGCGTTCAGGTTTACTAGAGAGTAGAACAGAACTCCGGTTTTTTGGTCTATGAATGATACACTTGATTGGGCATTTGGTCCTCTGCTTCCGAGGAGTTTGAAGGCTTCAAAGTTGCTATCAGCTACCGACTGGTTTCTAAGATATTCAGTGGAGACAGCAAATTCGTTGAAGCTGGCCATAGGATGAAAGTATAAGGTGCTGTAGTTACTAACGCTTGGAGAAGTGGGATTTAGAAGAGCAAGTCCAAAGATGGCGTCAGTCCAGCTGAAATTCTGTCCTTTGACGCTGAAGTCACAGGCCATCGGGTCGGGATGGAAGAAGTGGTGAGTAATCCTCCACGATTCATTCTTTTCCAACGAGTAGACCACTATCGCTGGTTTGCCCAAATCCCCTGCATAGGCATAGGTCTTTTGACAATCAGTGTCCTCTATAGCGATATTGGCGAACCCTGAATCTTGCTTCACCTGGTCTTCTGGGAAGTTGTATTTCAAAATCAAGTTATCAGTCTTAAGGTCGTAGATGATCAGAGCTGGTGGGTATTTGGTGGTGTTCTTCTCCAAGTTTCCGACCTTGCCGTTGTCGAGGACCCACAGGCGGCCGCAGCGGTCAGCACGGACCCTGAACGGAGACACGATCTCCGATGGTGTGCCGTCCAATCCGGTGATGTGCGCTGCCCAACTTGGATATGGTATTAGTTTGGGAGACCTCGTTGAGTTGTCTGAAACAGTAAAGATATATTTTATTATAAAACCTTGAGCTTTGATTTTCATTGCATAATTTCCATAATTATAATTTTAGCATGGGACATCCTATGCGGCGAGATTTCAAAATTAGTGAGACAATTTCCTGTGGGGTCAGGAAATTAGGAATTTGTGTCTAAGCGTTGTGAGAATCAACTTCCTTAATAGTTTTTAATAATCATGCCGCAAAACAAGACTGGTAGGGTTGTGGGTTGTGGTCAACCCTTTATATATCTTTAGATAGCTATATTTATTTAGTTGGCAATGAATGAATGAAAAACTCTCGTCTTACTAGCTGTCGCGTGCCGGGGGGAAGTCAATGGTAATTGGTGATTTCCCCATTTAGACCCTGCCGCGAGTAACGGTTCCATTTCGTGACACGTTTATCACAAATGAAATTGTTCTTGAAAATATCGCTTCCTTCAATAGGGATTTTACCTTTCGAGACAAAGTAAATTAAATATCAACCTTTATAATTGTGCAAATGGTAGATACTGTATTTCCCCGGGCATTAAACGTAATATTATACAATAAACATCCTTAAACACATCCTTTTAGCATCAATAAAAGCACCTACCGCAAATGTGTGGGATAAAAATAACCATAATGTTTTTATATTGGTCAATAAAAACATATTTTTTATGTTTTTGCAATACTGTGAATAAGCAATAAGTAGTATGTAACAAATTGCCTTCACCTATAGAACACCACAATCACAGGAAAGGATAGAATTAATAAATCCGAGGAGGCCGACAAAGTATGTCGATTGACAATGATAGCCATTACCCATCAGTAGATAGTTCATCTGGATTTAGCAGCACTTTGCGGCAGGAAAAGCCGATATTTGAAAAAAATGTATCCAAAAATCTATCTAATTACAATCACAACCCTCACCTTTCAAGTTAATATAGTTCAGACTAGCAGGTACTCCATATCGCCATCGTGGAACGGTGATGAACAGCCTGTCTCCATACACCTCGAGGCCCATGGGGATGTTGTTCTCCGGGATGAAACTCCTGGAGTCCAGGGCTTTTTGTCTTAACTCCTGGGAAGGGTACTGGTAGTCCAGCTGGTTCCACTCGTAGACTATATGGAGTTGGTCCATACAGCTGGTTATGTACACCAGCTGAAGGAGAATGAGGGGCTTCAAACCCTTCATTTTGAGGTCTGGGGAAGAGAAAAGTAACTTATTAGGTGTACTGAATTTAAAATCTAGTAAAGACTTAATAATAAATACAGGGTATATCAAGACTGCGACTGAAGACGAAGCCGGGTCGTTAGTAACTGCAAATACAAAGCAACTAATTTCGTAAAGAAACACGACAATTTTTATTTTTAAAATATTGTCGCGTTTGGGTGGTAAATCCATAGATTTTGCTGAAAGGCTCGTAAAAGATCTTTTAGGTACCCTTACTCACTTAACGAGTAAAGTATCAAGATTGACGACAACTAACTTTATAGCC
The DNA here is from genome assembly GCA_030180105.1 of Hyles lineata. NCBI lineage: Eukaryota > Metazoa > Arthropoda > Insecta > Lepidoptera > Sphingidae > Hyles > Hyles lineata. The sequence continues at coordinate 1,549,455 of JARJEE010000030.1, forward strand.
TTAACCTTAAACTTTAAGTCATTACACTACGAAGGTTGTGGCTTGCAACGGTTATCGGTTTTTCCCATGCCAGTGTAAAAGACAAAACATGTTACATTCTACTTCACGCTATTAATATAAGTTCACACATATAATTATAGATTATATAAATTTTTCTTGCGAATAAAGGAAAGGGATAGATTGGGGTCAAACTACATTCCAAATACAAAGTTGTTAGAGGCAATGACTCAACTTATGACGCACGGTTGAAACGCCTTCCCCAAATGCAATAAACTTAAAATTGGGAACGGGTAACCAACGCAAACGTATATGAGTCACTGGCGTATTTTCCTGCTATATAAAACCTCATTTTATAAGCTTAAAAAGTTGAAATATACCCAACAGTAAAAGTCATAATACGCGCAGTAAGAGGTAGTTTCAACAAGTAATTGAGGTAATACTGGATAATACTGAATCATGTTGACATCATACATTTGAGATACAAAACGTAAAATATACACCATTAATTATTTATTTTAATAAAATATATAATTGTTAAATGTAATTAAATCCGTGCGTGGTGGCCTGTTAGTGCGTGGTGGCCTGTAGGTAAACGGACCAGACGCGGCTGCCAACATGTTCACGGTGGTCGCGGGTTCAAATCCCAGGGCACACCTCTGACTTTTCGGAGTCATGTGTGTATTGATAGTCAATCACCACGCACTAAAACGGTGAAGGAAAACATCGTGAGGACACCTGCATAACGTAGCGCTTTATAAGAATTTCTATGGTATGTAAGTCCGCCAACCCGCACTAGGCCAGCGTGGTGGACTATATGGCCTAACCACTCTCAATCGTACTGTCGATTGTAGAGTAGGCCCGTGCCCTGCAGTGGGACGTATATGGGCTGATACAGAATTAAATCCACAAGCAGCAGGTAAATACGTCGCAATTGACATTTCACTAGTAGAAAGAAACGGAAGTGACCTCACACAAGGTTGAATTTTACCTGGTCAGCCTCGGTGGGTGAGCCGGTTATCGTAACGATATCGTTTCTTAAGAATAAATAAGTTTTTAATATTTTCCGACATGGCTGTGTTTAATGTAACCGTGAAATTAGTATAGAAATTGACTTAGAAGATGCGATGTTCACTTAAAATTAATGAAGAGGATGTGATAAAAATGGCTGTTATAAATTTTCCCTTTCAAGGCTATTTTTTTTTAGATTAGCCATCTCTGTGTTTCGTAATTGATAGTAAGCCTTCTGCTTCAGATATATATCCTCAAGGATTTCGTGGCGGCCTGTTGGGAGCTTGCATTCAAATTATGATATATTTGATGTAAGTTGTCTACGTTATTATTGATGTAATAATGCCATGGAAATTATATTCCATCTTTTTGCCTTGACCTGGCGAACGAGTAAACTGATAGAGTGACTGATCGACTGAACGAGTGAACTTATGACAAGCATCACTGCTGCCCATAAACATCCACAACGCTTTGATTTTATATGTTTTACCGGACTATCGATCCGAGAAAGGATCGGGAAGGAAAAAGAACAGGAAGAAGAAGGGGGTACTAGCCATCCGGCAAAGCTGTCGGTTCACGTCGAACTCTTGTGAGACTGTGACGGTAACTCCGGGCAAGCCTGTCCATTCATGCTAAATCATGACTGACAACAGCGTGGCTCTACCACTTTGTTAAATCATAATTATTGAAACAAATAGCAGCATTAAACTATTTGTTAAATTATTCATATGCCGTCATCGGGTCTATTTTTAAAAAAGGAATGCCAACGCCCTCTTTGGGCGTTCGACAAAATCTGCGCTTCATAATGACTGGAGATGTCAGGAACTTCAAACAAAAAATCAGGAACGTCTCAAGGGTTTTGGAGCAGTACGGTTTGTTGCGATCAAGAGAGCAAATATTATCATCTGAAAATAGTGCCGTAAGAGCATGGAGACTGTCTCGCGTCCCGTGAGTAATATTATGATTTCCTGCGATTCGATCTGACACATACGCCCACGAAAAACTTTAACTTGTGAAGCATAAAAACGAGCATACACCCAGCACGATAACGAACTTACATTCTATATTTACATATAAAATGAATAAACGGCCGTCATATAAAAAAAAATACAGTTTTAAAACCCATTTTAGCTATCGAATGTTTTGTCTTATTCTAACTGAATTCAAAGTCGTTGGAAAGTGACAAAAAATTCTTTAACTAAAATATGTTTTAAAACGTCCATGAATAAGGCCGTAGTTAATTAATTCATAACTAGAATAAAAATGCGTAATTTTATTCTGCTGACTCCATTTACTTTTTTATCCACCGCGTTAATCTTTGTAAATGTATTCATAAATTCAAACGCAAATAAATTTATGCACCGGTTTTAAAATTACGACGACAAGTATGTATTACTTAATTTACAGGCTTAATATGCAAACATCCAGATATGAGATAACTTTTTCTTGCAATGAATGGCGAAACGGGCATGCTGTTCGCCTGACGCCTGAACAGCAGCGAAACCAAACAACACCTTTAATTACAAAGCAATGCATGGCATTCCACTGCGCTCGCCATCCTGAGACAACTCTGGCTGCAATATCCTTCACTCCGAAACACGACTGTGTATATAACGAACTGTGTGTATATTTTTAACTTACATTGCATGTTTTTCATCCGTCTATGCTCTAGGAAGTCCAAAGCTGAATGGTGGCCTCTCCCGAACTTTCTCATATCTCTGGTCACGTGTATAAATAACCAAATGTGTCAAAATAACACCAATTAAACTCAATAATCGAAGTCGTATGTTTGTCTGAATTCGAAATATTACGTCGATATCGATATATCTATACTTTAAAGCTAATTATTATTCTCCATAGGAAACTTACATTATGAAGATTCATTCATAAGCGAAAATATCTAACAATACCGAAAATCATTAACATTCTCTGCGAAAATACGTCTGGTATGCCTCTACAATACGATAAGGCAAAAACAATCTTACTAAACTCAAGATAGAGTTTTAATTCCATTGTAGAGTTAGTTGACATTTTCGCCACGCAACTCTCGTCAGTCATGGTGCATACGTGCTGTGATTTGTGATAAGTTATTATACGTTGAAGTTATATTAAGGCGTCAGCTCAACTTATAGGAATATGACCGTGTCAAGCAAAATAAAAAATAAGTATAAAAAATTAAACCGCCTTCAAAATTGCAATAAAAATTAATAAATAAAACGAATCATTTAATACCTAAATATGCCAATAATTGTTTGACCTCGGTGCCAGCTAGACAACTATAAGCTTTATAAAATCACGCTACGAACTATGCGGGTAAAACCGCGGGGCAAATATAAAGGCTGGCACCGACCTAAAAACTTGTTGGCGCCTATGTAAACCTGCCGTAAATATTACCAATTTCTTTAGAAATGTGGAATGTGAATTTTACCGGAACCACTTATAGACTTTAGAATTCATTTTTATCAAACGAAATATGTTTTGTTTCATTAACTTTCTTCGCTGCGCATAGACACAATTACATGTTTACCTAGTGGTGATTTTATAACGGACGCCATGACACCTACTAGCTTTTTCTGTGCACTATTGAAAAATGATTAGAAAAATGGCTTAAAACTATGTTAAATTTCGTATATAATAAATTTGTGTCCATATTATAGAACATGATTTTAAAATAATTCGTCTTGCTTATTCTGGCAAAATCACATTACACATCGAACACATAATCTCCTTATTTTAGAAGTCGATTAAAAATAAGCACTATGATGGGTCTATGAAACATTACTGTGCCGCTTTATACTATTACTGTTGTAAATACTGATTGTCATCTAAAAAATAAAATAAACTTGTAGAAACTCTAGTTATTATCAGATGAAAATAAGGTTCAGTCCACAAAAACTCAGAATGTAAGTGGAAAAGAGTTTAATTCTTCTACAGGCCAACGCGGAAGTTTCGGGAAACCTTGTGATTTATATTATTTTCAGAAAAAACTAAATTGGCGCGGTTTTAGATATGTTACACAATTCCTTAATATTATGATGTCACGTTTTCCTTATAACATATTCTCAGTTCTCGCAAATTGACTAAAATAATTTAGCAAAAAATCGCAAGTTAGGTGATTTCATTAAATAAAAATACATAACTGCTAACGATAATTCTAGACACAAAGTGTAACTAACATTATATTTTTATGCAAAAGAGCAAAAAATCTGATCTGAAGGTGAATCAAAGGGGAAGTGTCCATGATCTGTATTATGTATGCACATAAAAACTAAATGTTTCCGTACAAAGTCACATGTGTAGACGAGTTTATTAATAGTGACCAAGGATTATACAGGTGAAAAACCCTGTCGATACCACCGCAATGTCTTTCTTCCGCCAAACAAGAGAGTAAATGCACAGTTGTGTTCCAGTTTGAAGGACATTGTAGCCAGAGAAACTACTGGACATACTGATACTTAACATCTCATGTCTCAGGATGGCGAGCGCATTGTAAAACCAAACATTGCTTTATAATTCATGGTGTTGTTTGGTTTTGCTACTGTCCATAAGCGGTCGTCTCGCTTATCATCAGGCACTTGGCCTGCTATTATTTCCATTCATCGCAATAAAAAAAATACGATGAGCCATCAAATTCAAGAGCCAGGCTGTAGTCAGAACTATTATATTGACGGATCTGCTCGATGTGTTGCCACAGTTCACAGAAAGAAGTAATATTTAATCTCATTTGGTCAGTGAGATTTCCGGAGACTTAAGTTTATGCTAGGATATGAATCCGCCCGGATATGTTATGAAGATAGATAAAAATACTATTTATCGTTGTATACGTCTAAACAACTTATAGAAAGTTACAATGACATATACAAATTGATTGATCAGCATTCCGGTAATTTAAATAATAATTCTTTAGCGATTGTATAATCAGTAACTTATGTGTTTCTTTAAGTAATAGATTATTCAAATTCAACATTAAGGAGTTGCTATTAATCTTTGAATGAAACGTTTCTAATTTGTGAAGTGTAGACATACTCTTATGCTCTACACTTGAAGATAAACGTAGTTCAGTCCAGATTGACATTCAACTAGAGAGAGTGACAATCGTCGTCAGTTGCCACAAAAATGTTGGCCGGCTCGAAACTAAAAAAGGTTGTAAACCTGGCACACTTGCGTGGGTCTTCATAACTTAAGATCATACAGTGGTCACTATCGGAACGGATACAATAAATAATGAATAAATTGTTATGCGAATATGATCTCAGCACAATAATACCTTACAAGAAAACAATATACAATAGTTATAAACTTTATTACAAGTAATATTACCTATATATCCACATCATATGATCGTGGCATATTTGCATAACACGAGAAGCGTTAACAATTTGAACAAAGTCACGTGGAAAGCTTTCATTTCTTTATTTGCCGTAGTAAATGTACTAAATGGTGCTGCAGATGTACCGGAAAACACATTTGCATACGTTTTATGATGCAAAATCTATTCATAAGTCTATTCAGTAAAATACTGATGCTTATACTTGGTTATTTCAAGGATATATGAGTAATATGCTTTATTAATATACTTTGAAAGAAGAGCAAGATTCTAGAATATATTAATTAAGATCAAAGATTTTGAAGGAGTTACCAATAAACATCAGCTCTATGAAATACTGATATCTATACATCTACACTAATATTATAAAGAGGAAAACTTTGTTTGTTTGTTTGGTTGTAATGAATAGGCTCAAAAACTACTGGACCGATTTTAAAAATTCTTTCACCATTCGAAAGCTACATTATCCACGAGTAACATAGACTATATTTTATTTTGGAAAAAATAGGGTTCCGTAAGATATTTGGATTTTTCGGACACAAACTGAAAAAAATCAACCAAAGAAGTTACTTATTTTGCGTACGCTGCCTAAACTACAAAAGATAGAACCATAAAATGTTATAATTAATTGTAGATCTCATAAATATCTATAAAAAAGTCCGCGACACACTATACCTATCTATGTCGAGTGAGGCACAACAACCACATTTTTATTTAAAAATCTTTAATTTTTTTTTGGACTACATTTAAACGCGTTTATTTTACTCATGCTATTAATCCTTATCAAAATAAATTATTTCATCAATAAGTACAGTTTATGTTGATAATATTTGGTCTTTGAATGATTAAAATTGGACGTTTGGTTTTGAAGTTGTGGTGAAATTAAAATATTACGATTTCTGCTGCACGACCCGTTGTATAAGATATATATGGATGTTTGTGGAGAGAAGGGACATAAAGTAAAATAGAATCGAAGGTACGGGAGAGGGCTGGGATAGATCACAGATTTGTTAGGACGAAATTTAAATGCACGTTATAAAACGGGATGGATAATAAAGAGAAGGGACGGGACGGATTGGGAAGAGACTGAACAGGCGGATGAGACGGGATTGAGCCGGACAGTAAGATAGCTACTTCAAGTTTAGGAATACAAGAGTTTATACGAAAAACAACATGTATTTGGTGTGGAGTGGAATCAAAAAATATATGCACCCAGGCGAAGCTGGGTCGGGCCGCTAGTCTATTATAAAGAGGAAATATTTTATGGTTTGCAATAAATAGGATTTTAAACTACGGGACCGATTTGAAATTATCTTTCTCCATTAAAAACCTAAATTATCAAAGAGGAACATAGGCTAAAGAATATTTAAAAAAAAATCTATCTGCACCTTTGACCGTTGAATTTCTTAGTAGAAGTACGCTGTACCTTCCTATCTCACAAAAAACAAACTAATCGAACATAGGCTTTCTAGATGATTCTTTATAACTAAAACACAACATTAATATTAAAGTAACGGCGACAATTTTTTATGAGGCAATTAATGTATGTTTAAAGAAGAAACTAACATAGTCATAATTACATTTTACTATCACCAGTGTTAATAACGTACCAGGATTTAAGGGTCAAATATAGAAAAGCCTACAAGTAAAGTAACAAACGTTCATCGTCAAAACATACAAATAAGGTCCCATCGCTTACGTGAGAAAGCAATCACAGCTGTTTTTACCTTCACTGGGTGAGACGACAGTTACCTATTGTGATTGCAATGATGTTGCAACTCATGTGATATTTCTCTATACCAAGATACAAAATATATCACCGTACATTAGAAAATTCAACAAAAAAAACGTCAAACCTAGTCAATAATGTATCGATCGTGCTAATCTTGTTTACTCGACAATTAGAATAATGCGAGTTCTATCTGTGATATACTCATCTGTGGGTTTGACGTTTGAAGTAAGTTATAAATTTTCCACTTTTAAATTATCAATACTATTCTCTAAGATACTTATCATTCAGCCCGAACTAAGTCTATGGTTACGACGTACGATTGAGGATTCGAATATTTTTTGGAGGTACTCCACAAGTAGGCACATTCTTTCAACATAGATTAACCGACCTAATTATTGGAAATTATTTTAAATAGCTATTCACTTATTGAGACAAGAAATATCGCTTTTTGAAAAACTTGTTTTCCGCGTATGTTGCAACTTTGCACAGAACAGATGAATATTTCAACTGTTCTGTGCAACTTTGAAAATAAAAGATAAGTATTGAATATTTAACAATCACCGTTATTATACTATTTAAGTCCTGAGAGAATGCAATTGTATGCAAATGACCCTACAAAGTATTTAACTCAAATTATATTCCTCAGAATTTAAGGTTGTAAATGTAGACGATGATACGATAAACAATCTATATATAAAACATTATGCTAAAATACGTGATAAAATTAGAAAAAAAATTCTGTGACCATTAATAAAGAAAGAATAAATTATCTCGAACGATAAGAGGAACAAGTTATTAGCGAATCGACTTAGTTCCAAGTGTTGATTGCATTATGCTTATGACATCGATAGGTTCAAACATCTATTATGTCGTTGCAAATCCTGTTTTTATCAGAGCTATCGTGACATCTGTAATCATTAGCATTAAAGCGATTACAGGTTGCAATTGATTTGTGACTGAAGGTTTCATTCGCAATCCTTGATCCAATGCTAATTATAGCATAATTACTGGGTAGCATCTTGAAAGCCCTGTGGATTGTGAAAGTTGTAAAGAATAATTGTTTTCTTGTGAATAAAGGCATTTGCTATAAAGGCTTTATAATACATCCCACAGTGACTATAAAAAACAGAGCAACTTTTGGTCTTAAATAACTAATCAACCAATTAAGTATTTGCATGAAAAAAAAATCCCTTTGATTTCCCAGACTGCTAGAAGTTTATTGAATTGAAACATAAAGGAAACTTTTACATATTGGTAATCATAGTGGACAATACTTAGTTTCCAACTCCGATTTACTTTCTATATAATTAATTTCAGATCTGATTAGTGATTATAACTAGTCCATAAAAGACTCGGTGTGAATTACGCACTGCCAATCCTTGAAAAATGAGTTCAAGTGACAAACTTTATGAGCGAAATAAACTCCACTTGCTGTCATCATTTTTTCATCAAAATAAACAAGCAAGCCTAGAAAATGAAGATGTCGTTAAAACAGAAGTACCTTTAGGGGAAGCTTTGTTCAACTATAAAATTCTTATGACAAGATAGTAACTAGGAATTGAGGGACAAATTCCTGTCGGTTAAGATATGGAGCGATCGCGAAAATAGGGCTAACAAACCAATAATTTCCTAGCATTCAGTACAACCACACGACCTCAAATTCTAAAGGCCAGCTCCAATTATTAATTAAAATGAATTATTAAACGCATTGGCAAATCAACTTGTTACTAAAGTGAACTAAAAAATAACTAACGAGACATTCCAAGGTGAACGGGTTAGAAGCTAACCAACGTGCAGTGGGTGGATGTGGAGTTTCGCAAAATGTCTAACTTGTCTGGATGTTGTGAAATTAGGCTTATAGTAAGACATTGAACTTGGAGTAATTGATTGCTTAATTAATTTGTTTTTATTTTTGTTTTTGAACTAGAGTTCAGGGGCTGCCGGTTTGATCTTCGCAGCGAGAGAAATATTTGTATGAACTGCAAATACATTTCTTTTTATTTGTTTCTCGGTGTTGTGAGTTCGAACGAAACTCTTATGGTTTTTGATTCCCATGGCAGAATACGCATAAGTTTAAGAATATTTAGTAGATACAAAAATAGAGATTTCATAATCTTTACAAAATAAGTCTTTTAGAAACGGTACTGTGCCATTAATTGTTTTTACTTCATATTTCCCTATCAGCTTCTGAATCAAAGATCCTAAACATAGGCTTCTAGAGTTTCTAGAGCGGCTTAGAAGTGGATTCTCTGATTGCATAAATATCTCGTCTACACGTCAATTCGTACGTAGAACGGGTCAGCCATGCTTTTTGACATTTGGTTACGTCTGCTTTGTGTCGCAAATATGTTGGGTAAGTCATACTAGACTACGCGTTAGACAATGACTTGACCTAAGCTTGCACGCGGACTTGTTTGCTATGAATTATACATGTGTTTTAAATACCATTGTTTGGTAAGTCGTGGTTTAGCTAGGACATGAGCTGTGAGAAATTTGAGTTCGATACCGGGGTAGGGTAATCAAGTTTTGTGAGATTTTCGGTTAAAGAAATTTTAACATGGGCTGATAGAGCATAATTTGTCGCTTGTGTCTGGTATTGCGATAAGTCCGCTCCTTGCTAAATTTTTGGCGAATATAAATTCATTGAATACCCTTCATTATAATAACCCTTCATTCTACGGAGATCGTCGAAATTTAACACCTATAAATATAAATATTATTTATCCCTGAACAGTGGTTTAAAGTAATTTTGACTAGCAAAAAGAATTTGAATAGCAAAAAGAAATTCTGTTAGGTGGCATAATGGTGACAACTAACACTTTATTGTACACCATATATATAACAAAGACAAAACTAAATGAGATTAAATATATGCACAAGTGGCGGTCTTATTGCTTGAAGCAATCTCTGCCAGACAACCATGGGATGGATAAACGAAAAGAACGAAAGTTGGGGCTTCGGGTGTACGAGTATTACAATTTATAATATTATTAAGTCACTAACTATAGTAATTGACTCTAATAGTCCATATCTTTGACAGCAGTGTATTCACAATCAGATGCAACAAAAAAATATTATTAGGCTTCGGACTTTTTATGGATAACATGATTTGTAATGTGCCTGTTGCATGTACGTGTAGAATGGTATGGAAACCTTGTTTACATGTTAATGTTTTGTATATATATATATACATTATAAGTAATTAGAGTAATATTATATCCTGAGATTTGGAAATATCTATTCGTGTTCAATTATATTAATCTTATATAATTATGTACGTATAAAGCGATTTTTATTTTATTTTTTTATTTTATTTTATTTAAACGTATTGCAGTTCGATGTCGCACCTAGATATACATTTACTCTCAGAATTTACTTCAGTTTGTGTTAGAAGAATGTGAATTATTGCAGCGACGAAACGTCTCTCAAAAGTCTGTCGTAGTTATTGATCCCCCCGCACAATACTAGAACAATAATTTAGATTATAAAATAATCAGCTATGAACCTGAGATCAACAGCGAGACTAGACTTCTATCAGAGATCTATAACATCACACCTTATACAAGAACCTTTGGTACATAGTACTTACCTACTGTTCGTCTATTCATTCCTATCTTTATTCCTAACTAGCAGCTGGCCCGTCTTCTCCCGGGTGTATATTTAAATGCCATGTCCCATAGGACCACTACCTTTTTCGGGATAAAAAGTAGCATATGTGTTAATTTAGGGTACCAGCCACCTCCATACGAAATTACATTAAAATTGTTCCAGACATTTTTACGTGAAGAAGTAAACTTTTTCGTTTATAATATTCAGTAAGAATGTTATCTCGGTTAGTTTCACGGTACGCTTTTTTCCTTAAAGCTATTTCGATCGGTCTTTAGTTCCTCGATCCTCCAACCAGCTCTCACTTAACGACATCAATACATCAATATAAACTTTAATAAAACACGATTAAAAAATAATTCCAGTAATCGAAGCCACGACCTCCGCGCAAGGTAACTGCTCTCGGTTATTGGGTGATTTAATGCACGCAATGCGGATTTACGTTCTGTCGTGGCATTTATGATATACACCGGAAGTGGTTCACAGGAAGTGACCTCACGCACCCTGCGACACTTCATCTTGTGTCCTGTGAGGGTCGACAGGTATATATACACTACTAACTTCACTTCGTACCAATTTTCCCGAAAATCTAAGACGTTGTTTATTGCAATGACGAGCATGCCATTTGCCTGATAGTAATCGAAACGACCACTCATGGCAGTATCAAAAACAAACTGCACTTGGATAAATTTAGTTTGTAATAATTCGGAGCAGTATATTAATTTTCTAATAAAGTTTACAACTCCGCTTATAGAATAAGGGATTTAAACTAATAATGAAACATATGTCCTTCTGCAAGTCTCAGCCAATATTTTGGCAAATATATCATAACAATGGGTTGACACGATTAGTCTAGAAGAACAAACTGAAAGACTGATTGATTTACTTTCGATGGTAAACAAATATTACTCAACACTGTTAAATAGGTACATTAAAAAAATATGCGTAATTATATTTAGAGTATCTTCGTATTTACATCACCATAGCTTCCCTAAATCTAATAATCCCAGCAATCCCTGGAATTTTCCTCCAACTATTCACTTCGTGACAACGTATTGCCGATAGAAATGTGTGGTGTGGCACACTCGTCAGCCGTGACCTACAATGCTCACATAACTCCACATATGACTGGCAATGGACCAGCTTAATCTAAATCATAAGGCTCTAGGACAAATGTTACGTTATTTAATGGCACTTTTCTTCCGTATTGTAAATTGGTATAAAACACAGGCATTATAGATTTTTTCAGGACGCTTTGAACTTTAATCTTTGTATAAATCCTAAACGCTCCCGTGGAATGCCAAGCATGGCTCAGTGAAATGCCAAGCATTACTGTGTAATTCAAGGTTTTGTATGGTTTTGCTACTGTTTATGAGCGGTCCTATTGCTAACCATCAATCGAACAGCATGCTGGTCTCGCCATTCAATGCAAAACAAACGCTCTCTAGGCCAAATCCCCCTTCCATCTATTTATGTTTTTTACAACTACATTCGGTCCTATACCAAGCTCTGTCTTGCTTTTAACTATCGTTACAACAATTACCATAAATCGATTAACGATTATTTTTGGTATAAAAGGCTACTTCACCCTTACTGTTAGATCAGTCTTCGTACATCCCACTACTGAAAAGGGCCGCATAACTGGTGGACCTCACATTACCTTCAATTTCTCCTTGATATATGGGTATACAAGCTGCCTCAACATATTTGCCATCAACGTTAAAGTAACCAATAATTAACAACATATACACGACACTCCGAATACTCAAGGTTGTATACCTTGGCATTGAATCTGGATGCTGCAAAGGTCAAGAATCGTGAGACAAAATAGACTATAATTAAAAGATTATCAAAACGAAGGGAATGACACATTGCCCCCACAGCTGTGCCGTACACAGATATCAACAATGATTCCTTTTTCAACTTCCATCTGTGTAAATAAATTTTACAGTCTCAATTTTAACTACTGGAACTAAAGAAAGATAAAACAACTCAAGTGTTATTAGTTGCTAAGGGAACTAATTGAAAATAGAGATTATACAACAACCATTAAAGTTATTTCAGAGAAGACGTTGATAAGTCGAGTATTAAAATCTGTCTGGCATTTAAACTTAAACCTGCAACGAAATTAATTAATAAACATATAGATAAGGGTTATTTTAGTAACAGAACGGGAGATCAGAAACGTGGCTAAAGAAATAATATCCACTCATGAAAAAGTAGAATTGGTAAATTAAATTAATAAATTACAATTGGTAGAGGCAGATGTAGTGATGTAAATGGTTTTATAGTTACTAGCTAAAACGGGTCGTCTAAATATATACGGCCGATGCCAATAATCAATCGAAAAAATTAGATTGAAGACAATCTGGATTGTTTTCTACTTTTCGATTTGTCATTTACCATGTTGCCATAGTTTTTTAACTACTGAGATTGATTATTGGCAATATAGTATCAGAAAAAACATTGAGCTTTCAATCTTAAACGGCAAATTTTGGATTGGGATTGTTTTTTGGCAGCGACTGATAAACCCCAATCTCACGTAACATAAAAATAAACATTATAAAGTGTTATTCAGCAATGCATATCCCATGATAATACTGTACTGTTGATTATCTCGTCATGATAAATCAATCACAAATTCTAAAGCAAAAACAGCGAAGACGAAGCCACGTGTATATCACAGTGTCGATATAAAACAATTAACCGTTCACGCTCTGCTAAGTTTCAGCGTTTCGCGAAACAATTGTAATGAGCACATTTTAATTAAGTTAATTTGTAAACTATACTCTCTAACGTATTCTTATATTATAAAAGTGTTCAAGATGAGGAACTCCTGCTCAGAATATCAAACAAATAGACTAAAAAGTTTGAACGTCTCTCAGAAAACAATTGACGCCAGCCTTGTTAAGCGTTAAATTCGATTCGAAATCAAAGGCCAACCATTGAATTACGATTATCTACTGGTTCTGGATGAGAAGAGGGGACCAACGTCATGTTTTATTATTTAAGCGAATCTTTTACTAGTATTTTTTTTACTTTACTTTATCAGCCCATATACCTCCCACTGCAGGGCACGGGCCTACTCTACAATTGAGAATACGATTCATAGTGGTTAGGCCATATAGTCCTTTACTAGTCGCTTTATAAAAATAATAATAATAAAAATTATCAAAGTGGCTCTCCTCCGATAGGTAGTAAGAGTAATTTGCCTGCAGAAAAACTTAGTTTCTGATGCACCTTGACAGTTGAGCTACTAGTTGTAGGTATCTCATTTGTGAGACGCCGCCTGCGTATGTACCATCACAATGTCTATTTCTCCCTCTAAACATCAATGTAAATGCATTGTTGTGTTTCGGATTGAAGGACATTGTAGCCAGAGTAACTACTGGATATATTAAAACTTAACATCTTATGTCTCAGGTTGGCGAGCGCAGTGGAATATCAAGCATTGCTTTGTAATTCAAGGTGTTGTTTGGTTTTGCTACGATTTATGAGCTGTCGTATCGCTTACCATCAAGCGAACGGCATGCTCGTCTCGCCATTCATTGAAATTAAAAAAAAACTAAATACATCTGCAGATAACCCTACTTTCCATCCCAGATCGTCCTAGACGAATTAAACTTTAAAAGCATTGACCAATAACGTAATTATATCGACAACAACAAGCTCTCAAAGTAGACATTGGTCATCACTAAATACATCGTCCCCAATTATCACATGTTTACGTAACACTTTATCAATATTGGCTGCGTCGAGTGTATGTCCATATTTGCATGCACTTTCTACAATAGTTTAAATGTTTATTATTCAACGCTTGAATAGTTTTGAAGATCAATACATCGGTAAATTATTTTTCTGTTTTATCGAGGTTGCAATGTAGGTCATATGATCATTGTAAAGCCCAGAGATCTCCTCTGGACCTCGGTGTTCGCAACGGCTTTTTAACCAGGTTTCTAAAGGAGGTAGAAAAGGCTAGGACAGCATTATTATGTTAGACTAGCTGTGCCCGCGACTTCGTCCGCGTGGAATATAACAAAAACTTTATTTTCCTAAATTAAAAGAATTTTTCTAAAATAAATGTAGCCTAAGTTACTCCTTATTATATCAGCTACTTGACAAAAAAAGTCCCGTCAAAATCGGTCCAGTAATTTCAGAGATTAGCCGGAACAGACAGACAAAAAAATTTTAAAGATCATTTTCGGCACAGGTATCGTGTATATAACGATATGTAGTTGGACATTTGTTTTTATTTTCACTTTTAGAACAGACACTTCAATTTTATTTATATGTATAGATGACCCGAAAGACTCGAAAAGACCAAAGACGGCCAAAAACTGAAAGAAACTTATCGAAGCCTCAGCTGATCCATTTTCACAGTGATACACGGATAAAGAAAAGATATTCCATTAAATATACGTTGTATAATTTAAAAAACCATAACATGTAAAAATATTCCTTTACTTTAAAAACAAAATCAGAAACAGAAACTATTCCAATTTTTCTTCTCCGATGCAAACTTAAGAAATTGGTTTACAAATTACTGAAATTTGTAGGTTAGTTTTGCCTAACCATTAAATATACTGTGGTGGATATATACAAAGTAATTAAATATGTACATTTGTGATAATCGTGGATACATGCAAAGTAATTACGCATATAAGGGATAAACAATCCGTTTCCCCATCTCAATACCTACAAGAAAGATTGTTTTCTTCACGGCGACAACAGACATGTTAATGAGTACTTATGTTCTCAGATCACGCGGTGCCATGACGGCCACTTGCAAGAAACACCTCTTTTATATTACTAAAACGTAATTTTTACGTCATTATTTAAAACACATAAATGGCCTATGGAATTATTTAACGAACTTTTGGGCTGTATGTTCTTCCGTGCTTAATTTTATTACTACAAAGTAAAGACGTAAATAGATGTAAGTTATAAGATTTTTATTAAAATAATGACGTCCAAGAAAATAATATTGTTATAGGATATTATAACAGAATAGACCCTTTCAGGCCGAAGGAGGTTTTACGCTTAAATACCATTGCGACGGCCAATAAATTGCCTTCAATAGATAAGTAAACAAAGCCATTTGCCCTGCAGTGGGATCTAATAAAAATGAGATCTAGCATCTAGCAACTCGACGCATAAATTTTCATAGTGAAATCGGGTTGTTAATATTCATGTAGGGATAGGTTTAGGCTTTTCTCCAATGCCTACGCATCCACCATTGCATCTTTTAGCAGGATCGATAGTTCGCAACAGTTCGCACAGAAAGACACCAAGCTTCTAAATTAAAGTGATTCTTTTTATGTAGCTCTGACTAGTTCAGGCTTCGATCAAATATACACTAGATACAACATGAGCGCTTAGAAAATGGCACCAAAAAAGAGTGCTTTAAGCACTCTTTCGCCTTCAGTCACGCACCGACCGTTGCTTCCAAAACGTCGCAGAACTTTAAACAATATTATGTGAAAAGCTACTTTAAGCTCCAAGAATAAGGTGGAATTTGTGTTAATATATTTGGAACATGTGATCTTTTTGTTTATTCTTTTTAATGTCATGCATCGGTGCCACTTTTTAACAGAACTTTTACAGGGAACTGTGTATCTAGTATATATTTGATCGAAGAGTTCAGGCCAAAGATACTAAGAAAGAGAGTTTGACTAATTGAATTCTAGTGTACGCGCACAGGCAATTATAGGACGTCTGTCTAGAAGGTAGACGGAGGATTAGGTTGCAAGAAGTGGCTGGATGCAGAAAGCTTCCAAAAGGTCGACGTGAAGATACTTTGGGGAGGCCTCTGTTCAGCAATGAGCTTCCTGTGGCTGAAGACAGAGAGAGAGGGAGAGAGAGAGTACGCGATTTGGAAACGATTAATCAGTTTAATTAGTCTATTAGAATTAAATCCTGTATTTGAGTACTTACATTTCCAGTAGGTACCATACAGTTCCATTCAGATTTAAGGCAGAAAGCAAATATATTTCTTTTTACTTTTAGGGATCAGGGGATTTCGTCATCCTTAAAAGCCTACTCTATAGCTGTATTCGACACAATTATACCTGGTTAGTATTCATATTATACACTAAAAACTAGACCCATCCAACTCATCTTCAACAATCTGCTAAATTAATTACAATAAATAGTGTTGAAGATTACAATATCAACTTATAATAATACATGCGATTTTTTTGAACATCGCAAAAGGACATTTATTCAAATGTCGTTGACCCGTGACCTCAAAATAAGATGATTAGCACCTTTTTTATGCAAATACAAGATAAATATGAAAACAAGTTGTTTATGCTGTTATCGTTTCAAATAAGCACTAATTTATCTTTAAAAACACGAGTAAAATGAATATTATAAAGACTATATGCATTTGTGACTACCTCAATACCGACTGAACTCCTGACAGGAAGATGGGTCAGCAGGCTTTTCAAAATCGCTGGTCGAACCTGGATGAGATTGACTCGTGATTGGGAAAAGTGGTACATACATACATAAAGTCACACCTTTTTCCCAGAGGGATAGGCAGAGGTTCCAGGGCACCCTATCGGGCACAAATTCCTGACTCCGAGCTGATATTGATTATTTTGCACATCAATAATAAAGTTGCAATATTTTTACGCCATTTTATCTGTTTGCTCTTTAACCTTATACAATAAATACCCGTGTAAGTCAAGGTTTCCAACAACTCACATGGTAAACATTGAGGTACTTTATCAGATCAGACGTCACAAACAGAATCTCTTTTTTTATTTATTGCTATGAATGGCGAGATGAGTATGCCATTTGCCTGGTGGTAAGTGTTGGCATAAATAGCAATAATTATAACATTTCACAAGTTGTATAAATAAGCTAAATTTTGCGATTTGAGATTGTAATTCACAAAGCTGATCGGCTAATATTTTTATAAGATTTCGTGTCATCCATGGCGGATTTTTTTTTATGAACCCTCTTAAAGAAGAAAGTTTACAGTAAATTTGTTGTGTGTAATTTTGGATATAAAAATAGTAATAATATATGGTTTTGTTTACAAATTCTGTGGCAATTAGCAATAGCAGAAATATAGAGCATGCTAAAAAATAACAAGGTGTTGATGTTAATTTGTAATAGCGGTAATTTCCATTACTAGACTATGCGGCATGACCGCTTACATACAGTAATAAAACCAAACAACACTATGAATTACAAAGTAATGCTTGGCATTCCACTGCGCTCGCCATCCTGAGACATAAGATAAGTCTCAAAATGTCCAGTAGTTATTCTGGCTACAATTCTCTTCAATCCAGAACAAAATGAAATGCCTCTACATTTGTACTGCTGTTGGGCGGGAGAAATTAACATTGCGATGGTACGTACCCGGGCTGCCTCTCACTTATGAGAGACCTACCCCTAGTAAATGCGCATCTGCTCATTCGCATTTACCTACTGACCACGCGGGAAACTGGACGGAAGCAGAAATGGCGGTGCATGTACCACTATTTTCGTTACACAATTTTTGTTCAAACTGTCTTCTCTCCTATACTCTATGATGCTGACAAGTCATACAATGCATACACAAATATTTTAGTGACACACACAACGGAATTAAAACATTGCTTTGCTTTACGTCATCGGTCAAGCGGGCAACCACATACGGCCATCTTGGTGGCAAAAAAACTGTCAAAAATGCGCAATTCGTGCATGCTGTCATTTTCTCTCTAAATTTTCATTGAACGAATTCTATAGTTCTTTCGTCCTTGCGGAATGGGAAAGGACAATGCTATTCGCCCGAGGTCAATAATTATTGGGCAATAGTTAGTTTATTATTTATTTGTTATATTAGACAAATGCAGTATGTAAAATTTGTCTCCGAAAACCAATCGTTTTTTTCTCAAATGAATTTAAAAATAGTGAAACTAAACGCATTGTGACGAATTTCGTGGTCACTTGGGTGTTGAATGTCCACTTCCGGAGATGTTGTTAGAATTCTCACCGAAAGCTTTGACAGAACGGTACTTATGTGTTTAAAAACGCAGATTTTTGAACGCACGCAGTGAAATTAAACCCACTCTAAGTCTAGAGCATTGTGATGAACTTAACTTCGAGACTTCGTGATTGGAGGCCCTTGCATGAAACATTTTAATTACATTGCTAGCATTATAATTATATGAATTAATTACTTTATTATTCACATACATTTGCGAGTAATAACACAATGTATAATCATCGCAGTGTTTATTAAAGAAAAATAATTAGGTATTACAAAATTACATTTATTTCTTTCGTCCTTATTCATAGGTAGTTTTAAAACTTATTTTAGTTAATAATGTTTTGTCCCTTTCGAAAGACTTTTGAATTCAGTTGGACTAAAGAAGACAAAACATTCGATAGGCCGTTTGAGTTTAAGGATTATGAAAAGTCCCAAGATAAAGTCAATTTAACATGTTCATTTGCATACAACAGATATACACAAATGATAAGGTAATTTATTGTATAAAACAAAGCGAAATCCAGTTTACATACATATGTATATAATATGTAAACTGAATAATATATTTATTTAAAACATACGCATTTACATCGGCATTCTTTGTTTATTTACTGTAGCCAATGTAAAATAGACAATAATAAGGCAATCAATTGTTATGTTAAGTATGTTTTATCAAGAATAGGAAACATTCTAACCGTTCAAAATGATTATAAACCGAAGTCTTTTAAGAATGATATCAAAAAGTCTCTTGTAGTATCTCAATACAATACAAGACACAAGACCTGGTACAGATGGTACTTCACTATGTGGTCCGGACGGTTGAATGTATTTATTTGTTAGTTTACTATAGCGCAAAGATCGAAGCCGGCTGTTAATCGAAGGGCAATACTTTAAAACCAAGCTCTCCAAAATTCGACTGCCTCGGTGGCGTAGTTGTACTAGGGTACGGTTACAAAGCTGAGGTCTCGGGTTCGAATCCCAGGTTGGGCAAAGTGATATTGGATTTATCTATTCATTATCAGCCCAGAGTCAGGAATTTGTGCCCGTTATGGCGATAGGCTCTCCACCTATCACATCGTGGGACGGAACATACAAGGCGAAATGTGGATGTCCAGGCACCTCTGCCTACCCCTTCTGGGAAAAAAGCGTGAGTTTATGTATGTATGTATGTCTCCAAAATTCGTAATTAGGGATTGCAATTCGGAAAACCGGATCCCGCGTCATTTTACGTATATCCCTCACTAGACTCGGGCATTAGAAATACTGAAACCGATCTCTAGGTATATTAGAATCTCTAGGTCAGGTCTAAATCTATAAATAAATTCCAAAAGAACTATTACATGTTCACAAAACTGAAAAGACAGGGGACTTTTTTCTATTCATTACAATTTGTTGATATTGTAACGGGCAAAAGACGAAGCTTCACTCCTAGTTATCAGATCTTGGGACAGAGTTCAGTGACAGCTCCATAAATCTTGAATGGCACAAGTGGCACCATAGCTGATTTTTTTGAAAATAGAACCATGGGTTTTATTTAATTTTAACAAACATAATATTTTCCCATTGGAAAGCAGGTCGTAAAACCTACAATTAATATCGACTCCGATGGTAATTTAAATCCTAATTCTAACCAAGACCGCCATTAAAACCTGATAAATCGCGGAAAACATCACCTAACGTTATTCCAAAAATTCATTGCACCTAGTTTCGCGCTATACACATAAGGCGAGACCTCAAAAAATGTTTTGGCATCGCATACTAACATAACTCACTGTAAAGAACTTCACACATAACATTTGACTAAACGATAAGGTTATTACTAATCACGGCGAAATTCCTGATTATGAACACTTTAATAAACTTTACCTTAAGTTTGTTGTTAGTTGATAAACTGGGCACTAAAGGTCCGTACACACTGACACGTCCGCGAATGGTGTGGCGTGCACACTGACTGAATGTCTAACAACCGGACTCGGCTTCGCTGTACTTGACTGAGTTACCGTTTGTTTACGAGTCACTCGCATGTCGCGTATATTTAACCTGTTTGGTAAGTTCTGCAATATGACTAGTATAATGATAAAGCGTAAACGAAAGTATAAATAGACTATATGGCCTACCTACTCTCAATCGTATTCTCGATTGTAGAGGAGGCCCGTGCCCTGCAGTGGGACTTATATGGGCTGATACAGTAAACGAAATGTATATTTATATAATAGAAGCATCAAGGCTTTTTATTTGAACTTATGTTATCCAATTGGGGCAGTTAACTCTATTGTCTTCCTTGCACCAAATCAGTATTATTTCGATCGAAGTTAATATTTCAGAGCTGCAAGGCTCTGGAGTATACTACCTACTCTTCTCATGAGAACTGACGAACGCGATTCAAGCTACAATATTGGTGTTTAAGATTCCTTTCATTATTCTAACAGTACACAACATTCTGATTTAGTAGAGGCCATCTCCGTTGATCTGAACTTCAGGGCCTCAATTGTTGTTGTGTTTACCCAGTGAATATAGAGTATAGATTATACCCAGTGATAACTACAATATTTAGTGTACATCTTTTATTATTAAATATGCCTATCATCATCTTAAACCACATTTGGTCTAGTGTTTGTTCAAGACTCTATCATAGGTTTCCACACTGTGTGGTTACATCTCCGTAATCTGATAACCTATCATCGTTAAATCACATTGAACGCATAATTGGACTAAGTCATAATACTAAATTATGTCGAGAAAAAAATGAAAAAATTTAAGTTAGCGACAAATGGTAGCAACTTATAAAGAATCAGAAAAACGGTGACGAAACATCCAAGGCCCCATGAGACATTCCATAAAGGAAAAATGTCCGTAATCCGTATTAAACATTGTTACTAATGATCGCACTCCGATTACATCGATATTCAATAAATACGTTATTTTAAATGTAAATTTAAAAAGCTTCGCAAGGCTCAGAATGCGTGGGTGGGCAAAAGACTGTGGGATACAAATGCCCAAGATGACCGTTGGATTTGAAAAATAAATTATGCATTCTATTTTTATAGCGCTTTATCACAGAGCGTTAAGTGCGTGGTGGCTTGTTGGTAAAGGGACCAGACGCGGCTGCCAACAGGTTACCGATGGTCGCGGGTTTGGATCCCAAGGCACACCTATGACTTTTCGGAGTCATGTGTGTATTGACAGTCACGGACTATAAAGGTGAAGGAAAACGTCTTGAAGAAACCTGAATACCATATCGAATTTTAAGAATTTATATGGTATGTAAAGTCCGCCACCCCGCACTAGGGCAGCGAGGTGGGCTATATGGCCTATCCACCCTCAATCGTACTCCTCGTAGAAGGCTCGTGCCCTGCAGTGAGACATACATGGGCTGATATCGATTTCACAGAGCTAAAGAAAGGAAGTCGGCAAAAACACTGACTGGATGTCATCAGATAAAATAATTTAAAAATAAATAATCTAACTATTGATAACATTAAACAAGTGAAAAAGTCTTTTTTAATTAGTAAAGAGGACACTGACGGCACCAGATAATACGATGCCACGTATAAATAAATCATTTATTATTTCAGTTTAGTATACTTTTCCAACTAACATCATTGAGAAAATAAGTTTTGGGCATTACAAATTATTGGTGTGTCCGAAATTATCAAGGCATTATATTGTTCGAAATAATCACAATCTTTATCCATTGCAAAAACGGAATATTGTGTTGATATTCACAGCATCAGATTTATATATTAGTACAGAGTCAAGATATTTATTCCAATACATTACAGTTACTCAGTCGTATTGAAAACTAGTATCCAAATTAAGACAAGTATAACTTTTTTGTATTGTTTTGGCCGGCAAACAGGTCATCTGATGGTAACATAAGTGATCACATCCTTAACACTTAGATCATGGATCAATCATCATTGTGTTGCCAGCCCATCAAATCGGGAGGAGAGCGGGAAGGAATAAGGATGGGAAGAGGGAACGGATATTGGGCATCCGGCAATCTCACTCACCGAACGAAACGCGATGGCAAAGCTGTCGCTTCACGTAGATTTCCTGTGAGACAGTGGAACCACCTCGGCCTGCCAATTCATTTCGAATCATGACTGATAACAGCGTTGCTCTGCCACTTTTCACTTCATAACTTGAGTTATGGGTATCCTTGCTCACATAATATAGAGCTTTGCATTTACATTTTTGATTATGGTAAGCGATACGACCGCTCATGGACACTAGGAATACCAAACCATGCTTGGCATTCCACTGTACTCGCCATCCTGAGACATAAGATGGTTAGTCTCAATATGTCAAAATGTTCTTTAAACCAAAATATAACAGTGCATTTAAACTGCTGATTGACGGGAGAAATAGGCATTGCGGTGGTACCTACCCAGCCGGCCTCTCACCACCAGTCATTCGTATCGTATCGGTGTAATAAACCGTTCTTTCTATGGGACTATCTCTGAATTCCATAGCACTTAGCCACTGCACACCGTCAATGGTTCAAGGCATTGGCAGACCCGGCGTCGAGCCACGGCCGAGCGTGGCGAATTAGCCTACCAACGTGCCTGTCTCACTGAAAACTCACTGCGAAAACATATTATAACTCCTTTATACAGGATATCTCAAGACTGCTACCGAAAACGAAGTCGGGTGGTAGTTTTAGTCACTATAAACACAAAGCAAGTAAAAAAATTCAATAAAAAACGTATTATTTTTCCTATCGTCGTATTTGGGTAGTAAATACATAGTTTTTTATAAAATAGTAATGTAAACCCTTTTATTTTTAAAGACACTATGGTACGCAAGGGCCTAAATTAAACTTTTAAATTCATTCATTCTTGTAAATTAAAAAAAAAACTTGTCGCGTTTCTTTGCGATTTTTTTAGTTGCATTGTTTTTATAGACACTAAAATTACGAAGCCGGGTGCTTCGTTTTCGGTAGCACTCTTGATATACCCTGTATACTACTTTGACAGTGAAGGAAAACTACGTGAGGAAACCTACATGCCAGAGATTTTCCAGAATTTCTTAGGTATGCGAAGTCTATTAACCCGAAATAGGGTGGAGTGTTGGGCCATGGCCCTTTATATTGAAGTTTTGATTGCTTGGCCTGTGTTTGGCAGTGACATGAACGTGGGCTAGTACAGTGCATTATTCGATATAAAGACAGAACAAAAACGCTAAAACTAAGTATGAGGCGAGAATCGACAATCTTTCGGAAAATTAAGATCGCTACGCTCAAAAACCCGTAACGGACGGTAAAACTTATACAATGCCTCTAGTAGAATCTTTCTCAGTTTATTTGAATTTTTGAATCTTTTCTTTCAGTTCTTTCCCATCATTTCATAAAATGAGATTCATCTTCCACTAGTTTGGCTCTGCGACTGGCCCAGAATTAAAAAAAACACCTGTGTAAAGAACAAAAACCAAATAATTTAAGTAGTTACTTTACAAACAAAGATGTAAGCAAGTGTCTTGATAAGTTCATAAAATTAAAAGTATAAACAATGTGACGATAATATCACTCAAGCAATAGATTAACTCTATTATGATACTAAAATTTAATGAAATATAATTGTATAGTGTGATACAAGACTATAAAATTTACATCCCCAACGAGAATGTGTAAAGGAAGTGAGGCATTACTATCTTAAATATTTTAATTAACAAATAGTCATAAAATTGTCCCATTATCCCTTCAAACAACAAACAATGCGACTTCGCCCTAAGGAGGTCATAACGCGAAATTCAATTATAATCGGCATTCAATTGTTTGTTCACTTACTCAGCCCACTTGATGTCATTGGCTGACTTATTTCCCTACATATATCAACGCTTTATGACGGTTAAATTACATTGCACTATTGAGTCACAATTACATTAAATAAACTTATAATTTGTTGTATTGAAAACTGTAATTACGATTTCTAGGGTACCGTGATACCGTCACAAGTAAAACCGCAATATCTGATATGGAATTATTTCCGTTTATTTCTTGTACACGGCTTTCAAACAGCACGAGCCAAGGGCTACATTCTAGCATCACCACAAATACTTATATGATATCGTATCGTATCGGCCCATATACGTCCCACTGCAGGGCACGGGCCTACTCTACAATCGAAAATACGATTGAGAGTGGTTAGGCCATATAGTCCTCCACGTTGGCCTAGTGAGGGTTGACATTACTTACAAATACTTATATACATAGTGGTAAACCCATAAACCATGGTTCAACAAATTCAACCTGAGTACAACCGGTTTTTGACCGTCCTGTACGAGTATAGTTGTGGCGATGAGCGAGGGATCGCCCTCTCCCGCCCCTAGGTACTCTATTTATATTGTACTGTACTCCAGGTAACCGAAGTGATTTTTTCACGCAGTACAGAAACAATACTCTTTGTAATTTTTTGTCCCAGTACCCTTTCATCTCCTTATCACTTGTCCTTCCCATTCTCCTGTCGATTTGACCAGCAACACATTCTAGATCGAAGTGTTGTGGACAATCATGGGCGGCAGTAATCACTCACCATCAGGTGATCAGGACCTGTGCAATAAAAAAGAGGAAAGCTTTGGTACCTACCTCGGGGTAGGCTGAAAGGGGTATGTCAGTAACACTGGTCTTCTAGCCTGGCTCATTTCGAAATCATTTCGGATGTTGTGGCGGAGCCGGGTCCCTTACAAAGTTATAGCCAGTGTACTGACTAAAACCGCCTAAGTAACCGTCACACGAACTCCGCAGTGCGCTCAGCGACCTTGAAAGGAACCCATACCGTTGTCTTGTCTTCAACATGAATGGGCGGACCTTTATAGTAAGGTACTATTATCGGTTAAAAATAATAGTACTGAATGTAATAGCTTTGCTAATGTGTTTCAAATAATATTTAAATAATAAATTGTGTAGTCAGTAAATCCTCATGTATTCCCTATACATTCTACATTTGGCGTCTCAGCTCACATACATTATTTCGCATATAACTCACCAGGAATGCAAGCCACTTGTACCCGAAGACCGTATGTGAGCCGAGATGCCACAATTTCCTCCGGTTTCTCATAGATATCCTCCTCATGCTCCACAAGCATTTTGAAAGCATTTCTAGCCAGCCATCCGCGTAAAATAACTTTTCTTTTGTACGCTGGTGGAGTGAGAGAGAGAGAGAGAGAACAGAAAATTCTGACATTTAAAAAATCTTAAAATGAATCTTACAGCTGTGGCATTTACAAAATTTCGTATATTTCATACACAAATTCGGAAACTTTCAATCAACAATACAACACAAAGATGTCTGCGATTTACATTTGAAAAATTATGGGTTGACAGTTTTATTGTTACAGAACACTGTGGTCGACTGCCGTAATACGGTTGAATAGGCCGGAGAGCCCGCGGGCGGCGCGGCGCAGCAATGCAACACTTTTTTTTTTTTATAATGGCCTGGCATAGTCGCAACTTTGGACCTGATGGTAAGTGCTAATGCCGCCCAGGCAGAGTATCCATTGGCATCGGACGGCAGTCCCATGCCAATGGAAACAATCATGCCGGCCTGCTAAGAGTGGTAACTTGGGTGCAACTGTCTCTCAGGAAATCGAAATTTAAGCGATGGTTGAGCTCTGGTGGTCTATTCTTTAGTTTAGCCAGTCACACAGAGTACATCACTATAGCTAGTCGTTTTTCGTTCGGTGAGTGAGTTGGACGGATGCCCAATACCTCTTTCCTCTTCTCATCTGTGTTCCTTTCTGCTCTCCTCCCGATTTAATAGGCTGGCACTTGGCTGGCATAATATCCTTGAATCACATTTCGTCGGCGATGGTCATGGGCGGCAGCATAGGCGGCAATGATCATTTATCATCAGACGGCCTGATTGCTCGTTTGCCGGACCTATACAGATTGCGATAAATAAATAAAAAGATATCCGAATTTATCAATTAAGTTAATAAATATTTTTCCATTTAAATAATAAAAAGTATCGTTTTGTTAAAGTTGGATTTTGAGACGGAATGTTTTCTTTCACTTTGTTCCAGGTAATGTTATTTCAATGCTAAAGATCAAGATTAAGTTTACCAGCTGATAGCTTGACAGCTGTCAAAATGTTTCAGAATGGACTTTTTTTCAGTGTTTATTGATCCTAATGCAGCTAATTGCATTTTGTTATATTAAATTAATTTCTTATTTTAAGTTAATTACTCAAGACGATGTTCTTTCAAGGAAATAATTTTGTTAATGGTTTCAGAGATATTAAAATGTATCGGTTCAAAAAGGTGTTCCTAATCAATATAAGCCTTGCGCTGATTTTTATCGCTGGATTTTCGGCCAGTGCTTGTAACTTTAGTGTTAAAGTGGAACAATTTCTACGTAATGAGGGATTTCACAGGTAATTTTACCAACTTTAAAAATGTCTGCTTGCCCCAAGTTAAAGTCTTGTTTTTTTTACAGACACTTCATAGTGTGTACACCTTCAACACGTTGATTATACCTACTAATTATAAAATGTAAACTAATAAATGCCAAATAATATAACAATAACAACATATTTTCTTTTCAGGAACATAACATACAGCATAACATTTGACAATACTGAAGATGGATGGATGCATCAGGATTGCATCCTTGCACTCTACCAGACACTTCCGTCTGGAGTGTATGCCAATCCTGATGAGTTGGGAGACTTGAGGAGATTGCAAAAGGTGTGTGGATATGGCATTTATAAGTCACAGTCAATAAAAATCGTTGTGCCCTTTTACCTGATCTTATTCCATAATCATATTGAGTTGGTGAGGCAAAAATGTCTAGGTTGTAACAATGATTTGGCTTACTAATTTGTTATCCACTGAGTGCCTTACTTCAAATTACACTAAGCCTCTATTCTGCCATATGGTTTTTTTTTTATTGCATTGAATGGCGAGACAAGCTTGCCGTTCGCCTGATGGTAAGCAATACAAACGCTCATGTACAACCAAACAACACCTTGAGTTACAAAGCAATGCTTGGCATTCCACTGTGCTCGCCATCCTGAGACATAAGATGTTAATTCTCAATATGTCCAGTAGTTACTCTGGCTACAATGTCCTTCAATCCGAAACACAACAGTGCATTTAAACTGCTGTTTGACGGGAGAAATAGACATTGCGGTGGTACCCACCCAGGCAGCCTTTCACATATGAGAGACCTACCACCAGTATGGTTACAAACAACAGATAACTTTTTTTGTGAGCATAGAGTCCGTCTGTACTATTAATTTGTACAAAGTGTTTAAATAAATACATACATAACTCTATATTGTCGACAATGTGCTTTAGTTCTAGTCTCCACACTTTCAAAAATCTCATGTAATATCTATAATTAATGTCACATACCTGAAACTTCATTTTTATATGCTTTTAAATGAATTTTATTTATTTCCTAACCATTATCATTTCAGTTAAATGCAATACCAACTAACCGCATCAATGTGGAGTTGCCAGCAGAGCAATCTGAACCGAGTGCTGTTTACATTGTCACCATAGTGACCGAAGACATGGTAGAGGTATGGTTGCCTGTACATGCCAGGTATTATATGGCCGTTCCTGGGGGAGGGTAAGCAAAGATCTTAGTTTTATTTAAATAAAAAATTTAAGTAAAGATTATTATATATTAACTACTACTTGAGTGAGTGACATAAAATATTTGGTGTTTTTCATGTTCAAAGAGTGATGTTTTCAGCTACTTCTAATGGTAAAATAATTAGGTTTGGGCATGTTTTTTTTTTTTTGGTTTTTTGTCTTATTATTCTATTAATATTCTTTTGTACAAAGTAAAAACTTCACTGAAAACTGTTTACTAATGTTGAATTATTACCAAAGTTATATCATCAAAGTTTTTTAGATGACAGGACACACACAGCAAAATTTATCAATAACACAAATATGTAAAACTTAAATACATTTTTATATACCACTTTCAATGTTTTCATAGAACCTACCGGAATGAGATTGAGGCACCAAAGCTTTACCTCCGGTGTCCTGACCAGAGGTTGGACACATGCGACATACCCACAACACCAGCGATGAAGTTCCTCTGCAATGGAAGTTCCAAAGAGAAGTGCAGTTGGACAGAGATTCCGTTTACAATTGTGAGTATGTTTAATACTAGAAATGGAGATAGACATAATGAATTGTTTTTGCCTTATAAATGAAAATTGTTTCAATAATTGCCTTAATAAAACATCAACATGATTATTTGTTTCTTCATTTTCATTGATTGTAGGTCTCATAGGTGAGAGACCACCTGGGTGATTATCACGGCAATATCTATTTCTCACGCCAAACAGCAGTGTAATTGCACTGCTGTGTTTCGGTTTTATGTATATTGCAGCCTGAGTAATTACTGGATGTATTGAGCCTTAGCATCTTATGTCAGGGTGGTGAGTGCAGTGGAATATCAAGTATTGATTTGTATGAACGGCATGTTGGTGAATGAATAGCAACATTGCAATTTAAAAAAATGCTTTTGATGATTTATTCACTCCTAAAATGTATCAACAGACAGGGTTTCGTTAATTCTACCTAAAGACTACCCCACCAGTGCCAGGGACTTCTTTACAACTCTGTTCAATTTCTCCCGATTTTATTGGATTGGAACCTGTTTACAAAAATATTCTGTTCTATTTCTTATATTGCATGTATAATAATTATGAAAAAGCAATTTTAGTACAACTCCTATATGTTATAAATTACAGATGACAGACACACTAATCTGGCATGTGCCGGTTGGCAACACAGATCACTATTACATGGTGGCGCTTGGCACTGCCATAGTTGGTGTGGTGGGCTCTCTGTACCTTCTCAAGATGATCCACGAATACAAGGTGGCTGCCAAACGGAAGAGACTTTGATAAATGTGTTACGTACAGGGAAGTTTCTGGAATTTTATTCCCTGTATTGTAGAATTTTATGTGACATTGTGTTAACATTCTAGATAATTCTGATATTGTTCAGTGATGAATTAGTGACATTGAAAAAACTAATTTTATGGATTTTGATGTGATAGATTAACTATGTAAAATTAATTTATTTTTAATATTAGTGGTGTTATATTAATGGCGCAAGATTTAATTTTCCACTACTGCATTTAAATTTAGAATAAAGTAAATCAACAGCATAGGTACTCAATGATTAAAATGATAGCCTTTTTCAGCTTAAAAATAGCACAGTTATCTCTAATATACATATTTTATTGTTGGCAGAATAGTCTAAAGTCCATGTGTTATAGTAATGAATAAAAAACAACTGAACTTGTTTTGATGAAGTTTGTGCACAGCTGCACAAGTATATAATATATTTGGTGAATGAATGGATAATTTATTAACATATAAACATTCCAAAGAAGTACTAAAATAACTAATTATGATTCTAAGTCTTAGTAAAATAAAGAGTATGCTTGTAATAATAATAAGCAGAGCTTGTTAGTAAAATTAAAATTATGTATACTTGTTAAATGTAATAATAGTGAATATGTTATGGTGTAAGTATAAGTAATAGTTGATTCCAGTAGCTTATACTTAAGGACTTCGATTATACGAACCAGAATCTATGTCGCTATGTCAATATCCATCAGGTTACATTATAATAAGGCGCCATTTACACGGGGGAGTTTCTTATTGCGAGAATCGTATGACATTATCGCGTGACATAACCGCCATAACATTATCGTGTTTGAAAAATATTTCCGTGATGTAACTTTTTTATATCGTTGCGATAATCCCATCTTTGAGGCGAGAAACTCCCCGTGTAAATGGGCCTTAATACGCCAGCCTTAAAAGTATATAACGTGGCATACCATGACCGTGCTATGAACGTATTAGGCAAAAAAATATTTGTTACGAAACGTCACAGATTGGCAATGGTACGGTCTAGTGGACGCAACGTGCAGGTGTAGCGGAGTTCGCGGGTTTACATCCTAAGATACATGTCTGACTTTTCTGGTATCATATTAGTATGATGAATTACCACGCACTTTAACAGTTAAGGAAATTATGAAATACCTGCATAAGTTGAGATATGTAAAATAATTTCTAAAGTTTTCTCTGCCTGCCAACCCATTCAAGGATAATAGAGTGGACTCGAGACCCTTCGCAATCGTACTCTCGATTGTAGAGGAGTCCCGATCCCTGGGGGGTCACTCTATAAAAACGATACGAACTTCGAATGTTCGGATGTTCGACGTCCGGAGTAAAATATAAGTTTTCCACTTCTAAAAATCAATACTATTCCCACATCACGGATGGCATCAGATCAGGCATGGAAGGAGGCAAGCTGACTGTGCTCGCTCTGCTGGACTTCAGCAATGCCTTTAATACTGTCGACTATGACGTCTTACCATGCTCCGTTCTCTTAACATATCTCCAATGGCAGTTGATTGGTTTCGTAGTTACCTGTATGGACGCCGGCAACGCATCCGTGTGGAGGAAAACTTTTCCTCCTGGTGCCCCGTATCTGCTGGCGTACCACAGGGCGGCGTGCTATCTCTTCTCTTCGCTATCTTTATTAACTCCATAACCAATCTCATTCGTTCTTCCTACCACCTCTACGCTGATGATCTCCAGATCTATACTCAAGCTCCGTTAGACAAGATGACTGATGCAATTGCTAAAATCAATACAGACATTCAACACATCTGTAATTGGAGTATAGCTCATGGTCTAAAGATTAACCCCGCTAAAACCCAAGTCATTGTTGTCGGCAGCCCCAGGATGATCTCGAGGCTTGACTTGTCCCAATTACCTGGTGTCTATTGTGAAGGTGTCAAAATTCCTTTTAGTGACTCCGTCCGCAATCTGGGCATACACATAGACAAATCTTTCACCTGGGGTCCACAGCTCTCGGATATTAGCCGGAAGGTGTTTGCTTCCGCTAGGTCCTTGCGAAGGCTACGCAACTTTTTACCCGTTACCACGAAGATTACGCTTGCGCAAACCCTCCTTCTCCCCATCCTTGATTATGCCGATGTCAGCTATCTAGATCTCACCGAAGACCAACTAAATAAACTTGAGCGTCTTCAAAATTTCTGCATAAGGTTCATATTTGGTCTTCGCAAATATGACCATGTTTCTGAGTTTCGTGCTAAGCTCAAGTGGTTACCTATTCGGCTTCGTCGGAATACTCACATTCTCTCTCTTCTTTATAATATTTTGTTTAATCCTCTCACCCCATCTTATCTTAAAGAACGATTCATTTTTCTTCATGACTCCCATTCGAGATCCTTGAGGTCGTCTGAGAATCTTAAGCTGAGAATGCCTGTGCATACCACGACAGCAATGGATAATTCTTTTACTGTCAAAGCAGTTCGGTTGTGGAACGCGCTTCCTGTTGTGGTGAGGCAGGCGCAAACGCTGTCGTCATTTAAAAAACAGATTAAAGAGCACTACCTTTCCCTTTAAAGCAGTCTTCACTATTACTTATTTTCATTCAATCATTTGGAAACTGTAGTATATTATAATTTATATATGATTTTGTATTATTTATTTTTATGTATGTATATTATATATATATATATATATATATATATATATATATATATATATATTTATGGATATGTATATGTATATTAATAGTTATGTTTAATTAGTATTATTTAGCTTTAAGTAATTCTTTATTTGTTATACTGCCCTCTCTCCCTCTCCTTCATTTAAATCCATCCCATGGTTGTCTGTAAGATATTGCTGTTGAGCGATAAGACCGCCATTTGTACTCTTTGTTATAATTATTTCTGTTTGTTTGTATTGTTAAGTTTGTGTGCAATAAAGATTTAAATAAATAAATAAATAAATACTATTCTCTATTATACTTATCATTTTCTCCGAACTTAGTTTATGGTTACGACGTACGATTGAGGACTCCAACATTTTGTGGAGTGTCTAGGCACATTAGTGAAGTTTTACGTACGGCGTCCGAAAATTCCAAGTATTTTTTTTTTGTAGTAACCCCCCTGCAATGGGACGTATATGGGCTGATACAGATACAGAGTCTAGGTCTGGTTCGTATAAACGAAGTTCTGCTTGATAGTGTAATATGACAGTGCAGATAGCTGACACACGACAGTGCTGGCGAAGGAAAATAAACTCCCGGTTATTGTAACCTGGCAGGGTATTAGTTTAATGTTTAAATTATAATTGTCGTGTTTGGTGACGTCATAGCCAGTATGTGGTATAAATTAATAACTAAGTATAATTGGACAGTATATAGTCAAATACTAGAAAATAATTTTCTGTCGTACGTACCTACATTAGCATATAATGAAATCGTCTAACTCACATGATCATAATCATCACACCACTATATGAAATCTATTGATATACAACGCGTCCAAAACGTCCTGCTGGAAACAGTCTGCGAAACTATCATTCATAATCTTAATTCTAAATATATAAATGCATTTAAACATTATTCTAAGATCGCCATTGAAGCTACTATGTTTTTAATATTAAATTAAAATTGCTAGTCCTTTATCTATAGATGCGCTATGAAACATGTTTATAAAAAACTACAAAATCCATTTATAGTTGTTTTATTCAAAACCGCCATTAATTCACTTTATTGCAGTATTTTTTTTTTGTAAATAAATCGCGGCGTAGTGGCTGCCATAGATAATACACTATATAGAGAAGTGACTGCATAGGAGCTGGTAGTAACCACAGACCAAGTAGTTTAGTAACTTCAAATGCCGTCCAGAGTATCGAATGGCGGCGGAACCCTACCATCACAGAGTACATCCTACCATCCGATACAATCCTGCCGTAAAGGCAAAAATAACCCAGAATCCTTCCGGATTTAGATATGCAGGACAATCGTTAATTATTGCTCTAGAACGGACATCGGGAACTAAATCTCTGCGCATTGTACTGGTACAGCATTCCTGTGCACACGGGAACCCAGTGAAGCAAGAGGGAAGATGACGTTACTGCGTAGACGTGATACAGGCAGAAACAGAAGGAATGGTTCGGTACCGTTCATTTTCGTTACAAACATTTTCTTTGCAGTGTCCCTTCTGGTATAATATCTCGAGTATAATAATACTATATGAAAATGAACAGAACATGTGTTTCATGTTTTGCGGGTAGAATTGAATTAGAGGTATATTTTTATGAAATATTGTGTTCGGGCATTTTTTATTATTTGATATGTAGGTAGGCTTAACTTTGAACTCGGGTTGTGTCGTGACACCCACCACCAGAGTTCGGTACTTCGGCGCTCGATGAGCGTCTCTGCGTGTGACATTTTTAATAACTTTGAGAACTGTACTGAGCATTTCAAGGTTCGGTTTTGGTGTGATATAGTGACTAGGTGTGTCGGTGCATCATCCAGCATTTGCAGTGCATATCCAGGTTAGTGGTCTCCATATATGAATAGAAGTTAAGTTTCCATGCAATAGTAAACGTATACTGTATATACATTTTTATGTGTAGAATAAAGAATTCAAAAATAAAAATATAGTTTTAAGACCATATAGGAACATAACACTCCTTGTAGAAAATGATAACGGATCATAGCTACTCGCAACATTCCTGGGATCTTAAGTACCTACCTTTACAGTAAACGTAAAGAAAATAAAATACCAACTATCAAGTACCATAAAAGTTACAAGGGAGTGTACAGGGTGATATAGACACACTGTAATTACGTTAGACTATGGTAGGAATAGCCTGGATCATATGGGTACCGCTGTGGCACTGTGTGACAGAAATCGGCGTGAAGCGGCTGCTTTCCTGCCGCATTTCGTTTCTTCCAATTAAATTACCGGAGGTAGAGACCCTCTTCCCCCTCCCAATGTATCATGTCTTTCTTTTTTATGTCTACTTTTTTCTTCCCTGCCTCTCCCGTTTTGAGGGACCGAAAACGCACCATCTATCAAAGCGTTGTCAATGTTCTTAAGCGGCGGTAATTACTTCCTATATGGTGGGCTATGCAATAAAAAGCAAAGACAATAGAAGAATAGGGAATAGGAATGGTTGGCCCCCGGCGCTAACTATGTAAGTAGTTATTTAAATTGTAATCTTGATAGATACGACAATGGACTTGCCGTTTACGCTTTATCACATTCGACCACAGTAAGTTCAATGCTAAGCATAACCTTCCCCCAAGGATCTCCTCAGCTACTTCTTGGAAGCGGTATGTATCCAGCGTCTTCTTGTAACCTTTATAAGGTAAAGGATAGTCTATCTACAAGTTGGTGGGATGCGTTTGCATTACAGAAAAATCACCACAGTTAATCATTCATCATAGGTCATGGAAAAAATGCTGAAAGCGTAAATTGATATCGCAAGTTTCAAGCCCGATTTTGAAAACGCACATTATGTGTTGTAGATAAAACAAAATAATAATACTAAAGTATGTATAGATATTTTTTAAGAGACAAATGTATAAAAAGCTCTAGTTGATAAACATTGCTGTGATTGCATATTCTTTGTACTAGACACTAGTTTTTCTAACATCATTGCTTAAACCAAATATGCGTAATGTGGCTTATTTGCCAAGTGAAATACCTTTTAGAATCTTATTAGTTCAGATTTGGTTCTTATTGGATTACATTGGATACAGTCCCCGGCATGTCGCGAAATCCTTTATCAAAAACCTAATGTATGCAATTAGCCCGGATCTGAAAAAATATGCCTATAGGCTGTAAGTGTAACCTGCCATGGCGAAGTTCAGAATCCGAGACTTTTCGTTGTATTCATGGATGGATCTCTAATACTGTTATATTCTTGTGTACATCGCCATCTATCAGTCGTCTAGCGAACTATTTCTACGTGAATCGTGTAAACTATACAACCACCGTATGGCGCATGCAATCGTGTTTAGGTGCATTGCTACGGTATGTTTACATTCGCAAATTGCGCTGTCAGCAGCATTCGGCACGAAAGCCGGCTTAGATGGCAGCACCGCTGTTATTTATCGATCCCGCACTTTCTATACAGCCTTACGATTCTCCCAAGTGCTTATCCTTTCGGCTATATGTATATTGCCTTGAATTACGACTACTTCCCCTTTCCTCGCGTACCACTTTAGAGATCTTTGGCCTCAACTGTAATCATATTAATGTTTGTAATATAATTTCTTACTATATGGGCAAGTAAACATACAAAGAAGGCTAAAGCGTATTTGAAAGCGGTGGTTTTTTTACTATCCGAGTATGACAGGGTACAGTGCCTGGAAGAGATGTTTATGATAAGATACTAAGGAAAGGCTCAGTGGAGCGGCCGGACACGGGAGCCGGGGCAGCCGCGGCGGGAGTCCGGCGGCGGGCGAGGCGAGCTCGGCCGAAGGCGTGCCGAGCCGACCGGTCGCCGGAGCCGCACCGCGAGCGCGCCGCAGATATGGATTTAAGATTAACGAGGGCACACGCTCCCGGGGCGGGTGCGCGGCGCGCGGGGCGCGGGCGGCGCGAGGGGCGCGCGGCGTGTTTACACGCGGGTGCAGGCGCGGGCCCGCGGGTGCAGCGGGCGGGTATCGATCGCTGGGCGGGGCGGGGGCGCGCGGGGCGGGGCCCGGCCGGCGCTCAGTCCGCCTCGGGGCCGCGTCCGCGCGGTCGTCGCTTGTCCCGCGCTGCGGCGCGCCGGAGTGTGTCCGCGGGCGCCCGCCGGCGGCGGCGAGCCTCGCGCCGCCCGCCCCCGCGCCGATGCCGCCCGCAGTCGTAGCGCGCCCGGTCCGCCCCGCGCGCCCCCGCCCCGGCGCCGCGCGCGCAGCCTGGCCGCCCGCGCCTTGCACGGCCGCCCGCCCGCGCCGCGCTTGCGTCCCGTGTTTCTGTGGGCGCGCCAGCGCGACGGCACCGTCCAAGAGGTTCGCTGCGAGGATTACGACCCGCGCAACCGCATCCGAATAGCTCGCACCCCCGACGGCTGGCGAGTCATCCCGCGCACCGAGATCTACAACTCTATCCGCGTGCCCGCCGCGCCCCCCGCGCCGCCCGCGCCCGCCCCCGCGCCGCGAGAGCGTCGGGAGCGGCGCCGGCGCCGCCGACCGGCCCGCTCGCGGCGACGTCGCGCCGACGCGGCGCTCTCTTCCGCGCTCCAACATTCTCCTCAGCAGAGGGCGCCCGCGTGGCTGGCCCCCGACCTGGAGTCTCACATCCCTTCGCACACGATCGCGGTGCCGCGCGCGCCGCCGCCGACCCTGGAGCCGACGCCGCTCGACAACCTCCTCGCCGTGGCGGAACTGGAGTTCAACCAGCAGCGCGGCGAGGAAGCGCTCGAGCTGGAGTTGCAGGCGGACGCGGCGAGCGCGGCGGCCGGCGACGGCCCCTACACCTTCCTGCCGCCCGAGGAAGTGGCGCGCGACGTCATGTCCTTCGAGCTCGGCGAGACCAAGTCCGCGGACGCCATGTTCTTCGAGCGCAAGCAGCCGCAAGATGAAGTGACGTACGGTGCCGATATGGGTGCGCACAAGGACCTGTTCGAGACGATCAGTGAGGCGCACTACCTGCCCGAGCTGGGCGGGCCGCACGACGAAGCGCTGCTCGAATCGCTCGTAGAGAAGGGTTGCGAAGACAACCAGATCCTCGGGCAGGCGCTGGACAAGTTCGCGCACCTGGTGCACGGCTCCGGCGACTACGTGGAAGAGGAGGAGGACATCCTGCTGGGCGGCGCTCCGGTGGACGACATCATCGACCGGCTGGAGCAGTCGCTGGAGTCCCCGAGCCGCAGCAGCATCACGGCGGCGCAGGGCCTGCTGCACCTGCACCACATCGGCGACCACCTGCCGCCCGCCGACCACCAGCCGCCCGTGGAGTCCGCCTACATGACGGACGAGGTGTTCGGGCCCGACGCGCCTGCCGACTGCGCGCTGCAGACGCTCAGCGTCGCCTCGGAGATGCGAGAGAGCAGCGATGTTAACCATTTAGATTATGAACATAGCGCCGAGAAGAGGCTACAGAGTGACGTCGAGTCCACCGACGTGATGTATACTGAACGAGTACCTGATTTACACGAGACTTATACGGATAGTAAGCCTTTCGATGAGCAGCAACAGCAGTCGCTGCCAGACCAGAGCGAGGTCGCCGTGCCCAGCGACTCCACTACGGAAAACATGGCCCCCGAGATAAAACAAGAAATCAATACTGAGAAATTAGAAGAAGAAACGGCAACGTGCAATGGCGACGAAATGAACACAGAGTCGCAGGAAACGTCGCCCTTAACCGTGGATAAGCAAGAGCCACCTAGCGTGGAGGAGTTAGAACCGACCGACCTGAGCGTGAAGCACGTGGATGGCGAGGAACTACCTCCGACCGTCGGCAGCGTCGCGGAGACAACGCACGCCAGCGAAGATAGCTTGTCGGACAAGAGCGACGAGCAGCCCAGAGACTTGAGCGTGCACAGGCGGCTGCCCACCCCGCATGCGTCGCCGAGGAGGATAGAAATACCGCGCGCTCCGTCGCGGGAGTCAGACGCCATGCAGTCGCCGCAGCCGAGCGGTATCCCCGCCGTGCCCTCCTCGCCGGAGATATTCACCATGCCGCTCACTAAGAGCAAACAAGCACTGTTCCTGGAGACACTCTTGTCCTCGCCTTCGCCTAAAATGTACACATCAGAAGTGACCATAACCAAACAACAATGCGAACCGCTTAATCTAGGTAAACATAGAAAATCAGCGAGTCCCACGGTCACTAGCTGTTCAGACGAGATTAGGAAACTGAACAAAGAATTTGGCGAACCGCAGGAGAAGAGGGTGCGGCGCGAGTCAACAGAGGACTTTGCCAAGATCAGCAAAGTATTCAATAAATGCGCCGATGCGATATCGGCGTCGAAGCAGAAAGAAGCCGAGAAACCGGTGCAAAAATCGCACGATGAGAGTAGTCCGCTAAAACAATTACAAATATTAAAAACTAGTCCTGATTTCAACATTCCAGACCCACTTTTAGTACCAAAAGACAAATTAAGCACTCTCTTGAGTGCCCCGGGAAGGGAAATACCGGCTTTGTTAATACAAAGGCCGGAACTGAGGTTGCCGGAGGCGTTCGCTTTCCCCGCCGTCCTACAAGACCCCGACATTCTTGTCATATCATTATCGCAACTAGAGAACATTTTACAAAACGATATGAAGAAACAAAATATGTCACCGAGTCCGAAGGAGCCGAGGCCAGTGCCCAAGAGCACGTCGAATACGGAGCAAACGAGCACGACGCAGCCCGACCAGACCGGCCAGCCCAAACCCATCCCCTCCATGGACGCACTCGCCGGCGACATCGACGCCGCCACCTCCGCCGCGCTCAACCAAATGCTCTGGCTGCCGTACATCAGCCAGCTCGAAGCGATGGCCGCTTGCTCACAAAATATGGATTTCCTCAAGGCTTTAAATTCCTCGGGCTACGCCGGGCCGAACTACCCTGACATATCGCAAATGTTCAATCCGGCTTCGAGGTTCATGGGCCCCACCGGCTTCCCTATGATGCCGCCCATGGACTACGACAACCGACTGCAGTTCGCCATGTGGCAAGAGGCGATGAACCACGCCAACGCGACGCAGAGGTCCAAACCCAACTCCATGGAAGCACAAATGAAAGACCTCGCCAAGTCCACTGACGTGCAGAACCCCTACGTTCATTCCACAAAGAATTACCAAAAAACGCATTCCTCGGCGAGGACGAGTCCGATAGCGCACAGCTACAACAACCAGCGCTCGATGCCGCACAACCCGTTCCTGCAGGGCATGTACCCGGGAATGAACCCCAACATCAGGCCCAACATGCCGCTTCCGGGCCTGCAGATACCGTACTTCAACCCGAACATGATGGGCAGCCAGAGATCGCCGCGGACGGGGCAGCAGAAGAGCCCCACGTCGCCGTACTACCCGAACAACAACTACCTGCAGTCGGTGAAGCAGTCGGAGCCGCAGCCGCAGCGCAGCAGCAGCACGGGCTCGCAGGAGTCTCCGCGGCCGCGCATCAGCGTCAAGTCGCTGCACAACCTGATGGAGCCGAGCGCGGCGGCGGCGTCGGGCGTGGGCGCACGCCGCGCCGCGCCGGCCGGCCTGCCGCGCCGCCGGGACGAGTCCGCCGAGGTGGGCAGCACCACGCCGCTCGGCGAGCCGCCGCCGATGATGCCGCCGCACCCCCACGACCCCTCCACATTCCACTTGTGGCATCCGCTCTTTGGCAAGTGAGTCTTATTATATTCATACTACACATTGTGAGGAACAACATCGTGTTGCTAATTCAATCTCGAAAGGTAGTCAAATATTGCCTCTCGATAGGCGCTCGATGCTTTTTTAATTCGTCAACAATAATATTTGCAAATCGTTTCATTGAAAATTAATTATCGTACACCACTTTGTTGACTCTCAAGATTTGCTCAAACTCTAAGCGTGTGTAAATCGACGGTTCCTACGTATATAAGGACAAGTCAAAAACCGAGGTTTAC
This sequence comes from Hyles lineata, assembly GCA_030180105.1. Lineage (NCBI taxonomy): Eukaryota > Metazoa > Arthropoda > Insecta > Lepidoptera > Sphingidae > Hyles > Hyles lineata. The sequence goes on from JARJEE010000030.1 coordinate 1,589,498, forward strand.
AGGAGAGCGTATTTTGTGTTCAATTCGCCCTAGAAATAATTCTATGACCAAAAATAAAAAACTTCTTTCCACAATCATTTAACTGTTTTAAGAGCTTTATAGTGCCATTTACACATATTTTATTTTATTACGTTTTCTTAGAAAACTTGATAGATGACTGTTTCTACACCGATAATAAAATAGAAGCATGTAAGTCATGTCTATGATATCTTTTTATACGCAGGAAACAAAAAAACTGTGTCTGATATAGAATTTAAATATATTTTTTTATGAAAATAAAGGATTAATCAACTATTTTTAAACTAATACGTTAAATATCCCCAAATCATCACCCATGTATATAATAAGTACTCCAATGGAAACATATCACTTTATACGTGGATTTAGTAATTCGGGGTAGGAATATGTTCTTTTAATGTATACAAAGACATGTCTTTAAATAAAATGATTCGGTTTATGTTTTATTAATTAAATAAGGTTTATAAATTCAACATTATTTATTATTAAGCTACAATCTTCTTAACATATAAATAAAAGGCACTTAAAGGCTCTCTGAAGTAGGAACTAAACGTAAAAAATCACTGTTGTCTAATACTTATTAGTAATTAACTATTTTAATTTGAAGATTGTGCCTGATTGATTGATTCAATAATCATCACAGTTTGATTAAGAAGGTTCCCCAGCTTAATTAACTACCTATCGACTTAATTAGTAAAATGTAATAATCATCACAGCATTGTTTGAGTATGTGCCTCATTTTAACACCTAATTGGTAAAATTTAACAATCATCACAGGTTTATTCAGACTGATTCATCTTATCACTAACTTAATAATTCAACCGGACCTTGGATCTTATTTCTACATGAGGTTCCAGAAATATGGTTGAGTTCAATGCCAAGAAAACTCAGGTGTGTGCGTTCACGTGCAAAAAATCCCCGTTATCTCCCTCCCCATTCTTCAGGGTACTCCCCTTTCAGTGCGGGATGACCTGGGTATCATTGGTGTGGATATCCTCTGTGATCTCAATCCAAGGAATCACATCGAGGGCGTAATATCTGCCACATCACGCAGGGTTCGAGTCCTGAACAGGGTGCGTCGGTTTTTCACGCCCGGTCAGCTTTGTCGCTTATATAAAGCGCAGGTCCGGCCGGGTATGGAGTACTGCTCCCACCTCTGGGATGGATTCGCCCAGTACCTGCTCGATGCCTTGGATGGATTGCAGGGGCGAGCCATCCGCATTGTGAATGATGCAGTCGTTACGAGCAACTTAGAGTCGCTACAATTCCGGACGGATGTCGCCTCTCTAAGCGTGTTCTACCGCCTGTATCACGGTAAGTGCTCTGAAGAATTGTTCAACTTGATCCCCTCCTCTCCATTCCTAACCAGAACCACGCGGGCTGGCTTGCGAAGCCATAGCTTGACGGTCCACACCATCCCGGCGCAAACGAAACGGTTCTCGAATTCGTTTTTGTGCCGCACCGTCAAACTGTGAAATTGTTTGCCGTCTCACGTGTTTCCTCCTTCCTACAATCTTGGGTCTTTCCGCCGTAGCGTGAAAGGGCACCTTAGCAGGCCGGCATTATTGTTTCCATTGGTATTGGACCGCCGTCCGATGCCAATGGATACTCTGCCTGGGCGGCATTAGCACTTACCATCAGGTGCAATGCCGCCAACATGCCGGGCCAGTATAAAAAAAAGGAAAACAAAATACAAAACAATATCTATAAAAACGTAATGGTAAATTTAACAATCTTATTCATCATTGACTCTGACTTTTCGGAATCATGTGTGCATTGATAGTCAATCACCACGCACTAAATCGGTGAAGGAAAACATCGTGAGGAAACCTGCATACCATAGCGATTCATAAGAATTTCTATGATATGTAAGTCCGCCAACCCGCACTAGGCCAGCGTGGTGGACTATATGGCCTAACCACTCTCAATCGTATTCTCGATTGTAGAGTAGGCCCGTGCCCTGCAGTGGGACGTATATGGGCTGATACGATACGATACGATTCATCATTGCCCTGTTCTTCTTCTTCCTCACTATGCTTAAGGTTTTTATAGAAGTTGTGATACTTATTAGGAATAATTAACGTGTCGTATAATTTAATCAAATCCTTATATTTCACTTCAGTGATAGGAATAGGATTATTGTATACCTTCTCTAAAATTAGTTTGTGTTCCTTCTTTTTGCAGCTTTTTCTTTTCTTCTTCTCTATTCTTTTAGCATCGACTTGTCTCGTCCGGGGAACTCCCGTAAATGGCGACAAGTCTGACAAGACCGCGTTCGCACCGAGTGGCGCACATTTTAAAACACCGTACAAAAAGATATGTAATAGATGTCTGTATCTACGACACTTATTTGTTGTATTTATAATACTTGTTCTTTTGTACGATTTGTAAAACAAGGTAAATAAATAAAATAAAATCAAAATGAGTATGTCAGTATGTGCGCATAAATCATCTAAAGCCAATGATACAATAAAAAAAAAATGGCATTTTCGACATGTCTTTATATACGTAGGAACCGTCGAAATATTGAAACAGTTCTTAATAGGGAAATATCGTCATATTTATCCGCAGGCTAATGCCGTTGATTATACTAGCGATTTACGCTCGTAGTTTTGTTTTCTTGAAAATGAACAAATTGAGTAGAAAGCAATGTTTAATAGCGTTAAAGAAATATATTTTGTGAGAACGTGTGAGGTTTACTGAGGCAGGTTGCTCGCAGTTCAAGCCAACGCCCACGAAAATGGCGAGAACTACACGAGTATGTGCCAACATTTGCAAAATGTCTTACTACATGTAACATGTTAAAGACAACTTTCGGCTAAGGATAATACGTATGATAACCATCAATTAAAACGCTTTCGGAAGTACTGTATTATGTGTGCAATACATCTAAAAACATAAAAAACGCGATAATCCTCAACGTAGGTAGGTATTAATTTATCTGCAAAATAAGATTCAAACACAAGCAACTACATATTCTTTTCGGCAAAGTAATATTAGAAAAATATATTCATAAATCTGAATATAAATTAAATTACCATATACCAGATGGAAAACATATTTTCCCAAATTTTCGCGAAAGCAACTATTCCTTACCATACATATTAATATTGATAAATAAACGTCACATGAAACTAGACCACGTCGCAAATAAATGTTTATTACTTGCCATTTATAGATTTTCTCATGGCTTGCTTAATATCCGCGCTTTAATGCTTGCCGTTTCTGATATGATATAAAACTATTCATGATTAAATGACATTTAACTGATACTACGCAAAATATTGACATCCGTATTCATAGAAAGTTCTGAAACTTATTTTGGTTATTGAATATTTTCTCCATTTTGAACGACATTCGGATTCAGTTGAGGAAAGAAGACAACATTCGGTACCTAAAATAGATAAAACTGTCTATAGATAAGGCGTTAAATATTAAATTAATAAATATTACAAACACATAATTATAATATTAGTAGTGGATATGAGCTGTGTAATGCAACGGTTCGATTTTCAAGATGAAAAATTGGTTAACAATCGTGACGAAAAAAATATATCCTGGATTGGCAGTCAATAACCAATAGGCAATAACCTTGGCCTAACCACTCTCAATCGTACTCTTGATTGTAGAGATGGCCCGTGCCCTGCAGTAGCACATATGTGAGCTGATATTGGATACGCTCATTTGTGCTAGACTTAATGCAAAAAGAAGTAACGGTAATGACAAGCGACCTTTATGAGCAAAAATACTACAAAAAGCTTACTGATATTACGTTATGTAAACTGTCAAATTAATCCTATAAAATATTGGAGTTTATTTTTGTAGTGCGCATTTTAATCCGCCAATGGTTCGCGCATGCAATTAAAATAATTAAAACGTAATCTCTTGATCCGATTTCATGTTTCAAATTAGTGCGAGTCCCTTTAGACGTGTTGTTTTAAAATTTTAATATTATTTCCTATTTTTGTGTCGATTTAGGATCTCTGCACAACACAGTAGATACTAACACTGTGCTATGAACTATCAAGCATAAAAGGACTTCAGGTGCAATACATTTTAGGTGTATTTGTATATTTTGACTTGTTACAACTATCAATTTAAAATAATAAATAATCTGTATCTAGTATTTTATTAGGATGTAAATCGTTCCTTATGAAAAAAAATGCAGAGAACTATGGGTGCCATTTGTCTCAACTAATGAAAACCACAGTTCACCAAGGTTTTCCTCACAAAATACGATGCGAGAGGAACAATCCACTGTGGCATCAATTCTGGAATATAACATATGAAATTATTCAAACTGGTAACCTCACAAAAAGTAGAATCCCGACCTAGGAATCCGACTTAAAGTAATTTTTAATTTTCGCCATTATATTTAATTTAATTTTCTCTTTTTGCAATCGTGTTTGGATTGGTACGCTGAATTTGAGTTTGTTAATGCACCCAAGGTAGGGGTCAATTTACCATGTTGCTGACTTCGTTGAAAAAAGTCTTTACAATCATCAGTAATCCTATACTTATGCATTACAAAGATAAATAAGTTTATGAATACAGTAATTGTAATATGAAAACATAACAAAAATTTTAATCTTAGATTACGTTTACATTTATTTTTTATTATTATAGGGCAGCATTAAAAAGAAGCATAATTGACGGACAAAGCGTCATACCTGTATGTGTACGTGTTTTATTAGGTCAGAAGGGCGTACAGGGGCGCCTGTGATGGCCTGTGAGAATAGATTCTGGCTTCGGAAATAGCGCGGGGGCGCGGTCGTTGACTCTCTTACATAATGTTACTTCACTTGTCACCCTGTTTACTGAGCGACACGTGGGCAAAACATTTTTATTTATTTATAATCTTTATTGTACACCAGTGTGGTGGACTATATGGCCTAACCACTCTCAATCGTATTCTCGATGGTAGAGGAGGCCCGTGTCCTGCTGTGGGACGTATATGGGCTGATACTGATACTGATTGTACACCGGTAACAAATAAAAAAGAAAGCAGTAAAGAGAACAAAGTACAAGTAGTGGTGATATCACTCAAAGTGATCTCTGTTAGACAACCAAAGGATCGATGGGAGAACGTGAGAAATTTGGGGCAGCAAGAGAGGAAATATGGAGCATGTTGTAAAATAGCTTGAAATAATTATTGTAATTGACATTACAATATTATTAACCGTACTTTTTTAATACATGTAAAGTAACATCTCAAACAGACTTACGTAGTTGTTACAAAGATGAAATAAGGATACGTAGTCTGATATGAACTTTGAAATGTATGAATTCCTCCTCGAGTCTCGAAGTAGGCTCATTTTCAGATATAATTTGTTGAATGTCTAATGTGTATATGGCCTAACCACCCTCAAACGTAGTGTCGATTGTAGAGGAGACCCATGCCACGTATAAGGGCTGATACAGAACAGTACAGTGTCTATGTATCTTTGTTTATTGTATTATGAAGTACGTTTGTCTTATTGATTGTCCATATTATAATACATTAATATAAATAATTTCATTTTTGTTATAATGTCGAATGGTTTTTTTGTGATCTCGAACCGTCTTTAATATTGAAACAAAATAAAGTGGCCAAACTTGCACTGCTGAGTATTATTTATAGGATTTACAAAGTGAAGTATAAGAATTTTTTTTTAAATATAAAGCGCATGTCAGTATGCTTTTGAGTTTAAAGCAATATTCTCTATAAACCGTTCGCATAACCTTTAGTGTTCATTTACACCGTAATTGGCACGATAAACGTCTAAAATGGTTCGATGGATTCTATCGCGAATGTATCGGTGTGAAGGCGTGGTGCGGTCGGTGTGAACATCGCCACCGCATCTCGATATGTTCGTACGCTACGACAATTCATAGTATCTCGATATATCCTAGATAGTATCTCGGTACTAGGCACCTATCCTTCCACTTTTGGTTTAAATATGCATGATGTAATTTGATACACGAAATATTTCTCATCAGAACAATCGTAACACCTTGCAAGTTTATTCTTGCCCGTTCTTCTCTAGTGAAAACCGCTTTCCGAACCGGGTGGTAGATAAAAAAATGACTGAATCTAAACGATGTTGAACATTTTAATGGATTCAATACATTATTTTCATTTCATTTTCATTTTCATTTCATATGTTTTGTAAGCATTATCAGAAAAATGTGTATAAGTAAATTTAATTTGAATTAAAACATCAACAATAGGTTTTGAAAACTTCATATTATTCACTATTAAACGACATTTGATATACATATATTCCTAAAGTTACACATTTTTCTGATAATCCTTACAAAACATAAACTTACAAGATGTTTCGATTTCTCTGATAATAAGTATATTATTATTTATTCGGCAACATTGCTTTGGCAGCCTCTGTGGCTTAGTTGGTTATGGCCGGCTGTGAAACGAGACGCTTTGGGTTCAAGCACCGAGCAAACATTTGTGATGCCCATAAGTCTTATTATTACGTTTCAATTAGTTCTAATATAATGGAAATATATCTGCCAACGACTAAAAATTACTATCCAAAAAGAAACTAATTGATATTGAAGTGGCAAGTTTCTTCGTAACGTACACGCGAGTCGTTTCATTAATTATATTACCTCCCAAATAAGCCTCACTAAGTGTAATTCCCTTGAGGATCCCCTTGACCCAATTGTTTCCTCTTTTGTCCAAATTAAGGACTGAAGCTTATCTACCTAGTGGCGACTTAAGACTAAGTTTTGGGCTACGGGATATGAATTCAAACATACATATACTCACGCCTGTATACTTGAATAGGTAAGCAGAGATACGTCTAATGCTATCCGTAGTTCCCAAACTTATTTCCAGGCCCCATTTCCTTGGGCACCAAGCCTGACGTAATGTCAAAAAATTCAATCCTGGAAAATTCATGTTAGATTTTCTAATACTGATCTGACATAAAGTGCAAATTCGACTTGGACCCGAACCTTAAAGTTTATAGCCCATGCTGGCACTAAACTGATGAGATTGATTTTAATGAAAGTCATTGGATTCAGGCAGCTTCAAATATATCGGGTTGAAATCCTTGGAGAAAACCCAGCAATGAAGCAACGAAGTTTAGCATTGAAATTTATTTATTTATCTCAAACACACTCTTAATCGTACTCTCGATTGTGGAGGAGGCCCGTGCCCTGCAGTAGGACTCACATAGGCTGATACAAATATATATTTATTTATATTCTTTATTGTATTCCAGGGAAAAAACAAAATAAGTGTAACTAAATTTAAAATAAGTATAATCGGCGGCCTTATTGCACAAGGCAATCTCATCCAGGCAAGCTTTGGAGGGAGATAAGAGAAATGAAAAATAAATTCCTATAGCTGAACACGATTATGGTTGTACAATTGCTATACAATATACAGAGCCTTATGTTGAACTCATTTACTACTTACGTATGTAATTAACAAATCTCAAACAAAAACGTCATAAATATCAGATACGAAATCTAAAATTATTCCAACATGTGAACGTGATAAATCATCGCAAACCCCGCATGGCAACACCGGGTCTCCGCAAGATTTATCATTATTAACTGGCAACACCGCAGTTTATTGGCGGTACAGACAGACGGACATATTCATTGCGTTCTATTTAATTAGAATTTATACTAGTTGCTCATAACGGCCATCGGCTTTTATTGATGTGACTTTTAAATGTATTTCGTGTTGCGAGTGTCTTTGTGACGACTTTGTTATTTTTTTGTTAGGTGGACTAAGAAAGCTTCATACAGCTATGAAAAGCCTTTAACTAGTAAGAAAAATATCGTGCACCTAAGATTTTAAGGTATAATATAAATCTAACTGTTTATGTCAGCCACCTAATATTGTTTATGATCCTCTACTTTTGTGACCCCATTTAGGGTCCTACGCCAAACGAATTTATTATCTTCTTGCTTTCTGCAATCCTAAATATGTTGTCCGATTAACTGGTGGTTCGCTTCTTAACAGCCGTGCTCCATTAACTAACATTCTATCAATATTTTCGTGAACGTAGCGTCTAGCCAGACGTTGTAAGAGAAATTTCGTTCTTTTAAAAACCAAACTCGGAACTAATATTGTTGAACGACAAGCATTTGTCTCGTGATCAAATCCCCGGCCTCACGTTACACATCTGACAACTACGCCACAGAGGCTTTTTTTATTGCAATAAATGGCAAAAACGAGCATGCCATTCGCCTGATAGTAGGCGATATGACCGCTCATGCACAGTAGCAAAATCAAACACTATGAATTACAAAGCAATGATTCTCATTCCACTGCGCTCGCCATCCTGAGGCAAAGGATGTTAAGTCTCAATATGTCCAGTAATTACTCTGGCTACAATGTCCTTCTAACCAGATCACAACAGTGCATTTACACTCCTGTTTGGCGGCTAGTTTACAGGTTTTCAAAAGTGTTGAAACTGTGTGTACTGCGGATGTCAAAATGAGTAAAATATATTAATACAATCCTCAGCAGTAATTAATTTCCATTAAATTACCGCTTATTCTTTTGCCCGTAATAAAAAGTCAAGTTTACCATTGTTTAATACTTCCAAAAGTTTCACATTGTATAGTCTTTCAAGGAAGCCAAATATAATTCTTTGCAGACGGCATTCATTTCTTTCTAACTTAATTTGTAATTGAGATTTTCTCTTTTCCTAGTTTAGATAGGTACTGAAATGTTAGCATGTATATGGATTCAGTTGAATTGTTAAAATGTTTTAATGAATTGGCTAAAACGAGTATTCTTTCTTAAAAAGAGAGAATAGATTATTATCTCCATTTACACCGAAAATAATTCAAAGAACGCTTTTGTATTGTGTAACATAACAGAACAAAGCCTTCCCTGTTTTTCCTCTCACAAAGTAATACGAAACTAAATGAATCTAAATTATTAAATCAATCAAAACTATAAATTAGAATTTAGGCAATAATAATACATTATATATTGCACTATGCCGTACAAAACTAATAAGTATCTAAAACTCGGCAACAGTTTCTAGAAACACAAGTAAAAGGGCCCATAAATATCGCCAACATATATTTAAATACAACAAAAACAGCGTTACTCGTTCCAATTATCGCGGCAGGTAAGGCTAGAATTAACTCAGCATTATCTAGCCCGGCTGAGACCTAGATTTACCTAAATTAAGGGACATAAAACATTCTTAATCGTGGGAAGCCGGCCGGCTGTGCCATGTACAACTAATAGGCCATATTAGTTTGAAAAATCGATATCCTTGTACACTTGGAGAGTAACGTCTTGTAATATATTTTAATAATTTTTTTTACGGAAATGTATGTCGAGACGAGCCTGCCGTTCGCCTGATGGTAAGCGATACGACCGCTCATGAACAGTAGCAAAACCAAACAACACCTTAAATTACAAAGCGATGCTTGGCGTTCCACTGCGCTCACAATCCTGAGACTTAAAATGTTAAGTCTCAATATGTCCATTAGTAACTCTGGCTACAATGTCCTTCAATCCGAAACACAACAGTGCATTTACACTGCTGTTTGACGGGAGAAATAGACATTGCAGTACCTACCCAGATGGCCTCTCACATATAAGAGACCTACCACCAGCAAATAATTGTGGATTTTACTTTTCATTTTGCAATAGTAAGAAGTATTTATGTGAATAACCGCGCGATAAGTTAGGACTTGATAATAGAGCAGACTGACAAGTGGTTGTTGGATCGATCTCAAGACATCGACATAGCTTTGATTTTCCCATTTTCGTGTGTATTACGAGTTAACTGCTCCCTGTAACGATAAAGATAAAATCGCAAGGAAACATGCATTCTTGGGAGTTCTGAATTATCATTTTAAAGGTATATAACTTAACTAGCCTGCTCTAAGACCGCTGGTTGGACTAAGGCCTAAACTCTTAATTAAATAAAAGGTTTACAAGCTATACATTACCAGACCTAATACGACTACATAAGGTTAAAGACATTATTTTCAAAAAAATCTATTTAGCACTAGACGAGTTCCGAGATCACAACCGCGCTTTTAATTTGACTAAAACAGACTACAATATATTTTTTATTAAAATTCAAAACATTTCGACTCAAAATTACAAGACATTACAGCTCGCTCCTCACATGCTCCCAATTGTCTGTTAGAAGATTGTCGACAAAAACATTGTGGAATTACTGTTTGGTACGCACCCCAACCGTTGCCAATAACAACGACATTTACTTGCTTCTGTTTCAATTATCCTTTAGCAAATGTCAAACGATATTTTTGCCATCAAAACACGTCCCCAGTGGGCAAGATACGAGTACAACTTACTCTAACTCCTGAGGGAAAACCCTTCACTCACGCAATCGAAAACTGTATTGTTAATTACAACTGCATTTGTTTTGTTTTCTTTATTTATTTACACTTTATGAAACAGTGTGTAGGACGTAATGTCGGGGCATTGTTTTCAGTTGAACTTAAGGGGACGCAGAGATGTAAAGACGTAGGCGTGCAATAATATTGAAAGAAAATCTCATTTATTTTATTCTTTGTTGTACATATCTTCCAAGTTCCTCCATGTGTGGAAGCTTGTTATTAGATAAGTAGTTCTTTCATTTTCGTTTGTATTCTTAATTGTATTAGTCTCAAGCTTTCCTAAAATTAAATAAATTAAATTAAAGGAAATATAATATGTAATAGGTTTCAGAAACAATACAAAACAAAGTACAAATGACGGTCTTATCGCTCTTAGGCAATTTCTGCCAGACAACCATGGGATGGATATATGAGCAGGAAAAATAAATTATTGTTAGTACCTAACAAAGAGAACAATCAAACAAAATATTAGTAGGCGGGGGCAGTGAAATGCTAAGGATTGTTTTGTAGTTCATGGTGTTGTTTGGTTTTGCTTCTGTAAAAGAGCGGTCGTATCGCTTACCATCAGGCGTATAGCATGCTCGTCTCGCCAGTCATTGGTATAAAAAAAGCAATTAGTTTCTCCAATCAAAGGATCATTAAGTATAAAATAAATAAATACACCTAACAGTCACATACATAGACCTAACCCCGCAGCCTCACGTTTTACAGCCGGCATCTAACCAACTGCGCCACGGAAGCTGTCAAAGTATCATGTTTATAGAGTCCGCTGATGAATTATGGTCTTAGAAAATCATTTGTCTCACCTATGTGATAAGAAAACACTTCAAGTTTCCAATAGATACTTTTTTCCACAAGTATACGAATGACGTCAATAGCCGTTCATGTAAGGCGGTATCGGGAATAATTTATGCGTTGTCTACGAGGACAAAGCGTCCGTCTAAATAATTGATCGTGTAAGTACAGTGTTCGTTTCCGATGGCGCCGCGCGGGGGCGCCACGTTATAAATTCATATATTTGCCAGTGCCGTTTGTTTGAAATTCTATTTAATTATACCCCACTTTGTCGATGTTTGAAGGACGTGACAGAATAATTTTCAGCGTTGTTTATCATTTATGGGTTTGGTTTATAATTAGTGCAACTGTTCTAACATAAAGAAAGGGCAAAGTTGGCGTGAAGCAGAGAGTACACTGGCATAATGAATAATGATAATAAATACACTTAACAGTCACATACATAGTCCTAACCCTACGCTAAGATCGAGTCTTGCGTTAGGTGCTCCAAAACTATGAGAAACTTTTCGCTGTCAAAAACAGCCAGACCCGAAAAAATATACATAGTTTACACGATTTCGGTGCGTGGACCAAACCCGCAGCCGCGTTTTACAGCCAGCGTCCAACCAACTGCTCTACATAGACCATTTCTGATAATTGTATCGAGTAGACAGATTATGATGTCTCTAATCGATCTGAAGGAAATTTTACTTCCATACTACGTAGTGTAAAATAAAACCGCTTGGATAAAAAACAAAATTGATAAGAATAATCAAACTCAACGTGGTGGGATCTCTAGACTAACTGTAATTAATTCAGTTTTCTGGTTCCATTTTTTCCTGTGTTTTATGTGGAAGTTAGACATGAAACACAGGGGAAAAAACCGAACCAGAAAGGTAAATGTTATCTAGTTCCGTTTAGTTCGATTTATTTAACAGTCCTTACTCTAGGAGAAGTCAGATCGCTTTTTCCGATCCGCCATAGGAAGCCAAAGTACTTACAATTTCATTATTGTGGGTAGTTATCGTCCAAAACAGGGGATGAGATTTTTGAATGTCAGACGTCCATGAAGATACGAATGTAGGTATATTAAATATTCGAATGCTCTATCGTTCGTCGTAACTATAGACTAAGTTCGGAGTGAATGATAAGTGTCATACAGCCGTTCTCAATAATCTATCTGTCTTTAACTAGGGATTTCATTAGATATGTCGATGCATTTTACGTTTCAGTTAACAAAGATACAAAAATATAGATATGGTACATATGTTTATAGATAGCTAGGCATGATAAATGTATATGTCTATAATTGTTTAGTAAATTGTAGCATTGAACTGACATTATAATGGTAGCCAGTTTAACCTTTAGTTAAAGATAGATAGGATATAGAGAACGGCCAATAGAGAATAGTATTGATTTTTTGAAGTGGAACACTTATATCTAACGTCGAACGTTCAAACATCATAGAATCGTGCCGGAGTATAGTTACCCCCAGACTCGTTTACTATTCCTGGTTGTTATAAAAAACCCACTTTTATCCAACACAGGCCATCCATCTCCAACAAGATATGTATCTAACACAGTGAGACCCAGTTTTTCCCTCCATTTAAACGCAAAATCTCCGGATAAGTATCATTAAAGATCCATAGATAGTATTCGTTTTCTCAAATATCAGCACTCGGCTAATTAATGTAACACGATGAGAAACTTGTAAACAATGGCTGTAAATTGAGCAAAGTTGAAGATTCTTAATTGTACCGGTGTTCCGTTACAATCCATTAGATTGGATAATAAAATTGCTATTACTTTATATTATCACTTTAAATTTATTTTTAAAAGTTCGAGCGATGTCGATTTAACGATATTATATCTTATCCTTATTGAAATTTAAATCTGAATTCGAGTTTTTTGGTTCGTTTATTATAAGATACTTACAGAGAAGTACAAATGGTAATTATAATCCACAAAACATGGACCCAGTATTCCTGAGAGACAAATGAGTAACTTTGAAAAGCTAATTCGAAAAACAAAGGGTAGTCCAGCATTACCAGGCCTCTTCTACATTGGAGAGTACGATTGGGAGGGGTAAGACCATATAGTCCAGTATTGCAGCTTAAAAACTGATCCCGAGTTATTTTATGTACAAAAGAGAGAGAAAAAAAGAGCATATTCCCACCTTAAAGGCTGGTAACGCATCTCCATGCCCTATGGTGTTGCAGATGTTCATGAGCGGCGGTGATCACTTACCGTCAGGTCAACCCCATGCTCGTTTGCCCTCTATAATATAAAAAAAGTGAAACGGCGATCAACATTTTGTTGACTATAAAATAATATGTATTGAATTATGTTTCATGAAGTTCAAGGTTTTATTTTGGATACAGCAACATGCATTTACAATTATAATTATAAATAAAATGGCAATATAATTTATTTACTACACGTGTGTAAATATTAACTGTCGTACGCCAAGTATATCCGATTGTTTTTTTTTTTTTTGTAACATTTAACTTATTTATCTTGTCTTCTCTTAGAGTATCTAAACTATATAGGGAGCGCTCTTATACATTTGTGTCTGTAAAAACGTAGATATTTTCTTGTTCGTAATGTTGGTAGCGTAACTAAATTATTGAAAATTTAACTAATTATTTAACAACAATTGCTTTAAATTCTTTTGATAACCGAAAGTATATTTAGCAAAATTTTTTTTGAGTTTCCTTAGCCCTAAATTATTTATTTTCCAAGTCATTCGTGTATGTTGGATAACCTGATAAATGTCAGTCAATCGGAAGGCAGCGAAAGGTGGTCCGGCACCACAATTTTTATCTATGTTTTTGAAGTACCAGCGCCCCCTCTATAGTATTAACACTCTAAGATCTGACTATAAATAGACTTTACCAATCTTCAATATGCAAACGTACATGTTTAACACAAACAAAAAATAAGAGTTTTTTAACCGCTAAAATGTTAGACATGACCTATTCATATACCGGATAAAATAAAGTCGCGGGCATCATCTAGTAATACTTAAAATAGGAAAGTGTTTGTTGCTTATTCGTTCGTAACACAGCAACGAAAGTACATTAATTTTGCATAGATAGTTTACGGGCTAGAAAATGTTAAAGGCTGCTTTCAATATCTGAAAAATTAATGCCAGACGAGCGAAATCAGGTCAAACCACTAGTTCCATAAATAACCATCTAAATTCGTTTTATACCTCCGTTTTATATCGGAAATCGTCCCATTTTAATTAATTAACAAGAGTAAATTCGAAAGAGCTGGATTCCCTGGCAACACTTTGACGTCGCCGTCGTCTTCCACGTTCCTATTGGCTATTATCGACACGGTAAACACGACCGATTGGTCGATAAACGTTTAGGTGTCGCCTGATTGGACGATGTTTGCTATGTATTTTACATTTTATCTTTCGAACGTGATTTAATATGGCAGGTAATTGGGTCGCGTGTCTTTATATTAAACTTTCATATTACGGAATTAATGGAAATGACATGTTTTCCGTAATAACACGTGGTATAATGGATATAAAATGTTTACAGTTATTCGTATCAGGTGTTGTTTTACACATGTGAAATTTCACTTAGGGATATGATCATGTTACCGTGGCTCCCAAATTCCAGACCGGAGTTATATATTGGAGATTTTTCATTGTAATTAACTCGGAGAAAACTGATTGCTTACACTAGAAATCTCACCCAGGACATCATCGTCAAATTTTACTATGTTTTAATCTTGTCAAATAGGATTAGTGATTTACTCTTTCCTGCTTCTTATAAGTAGAGATGTCCGAAACTAGTGTGTAAATTTCGTTTTTCAACTACCGGTTATATCTTTATGATCAGATACTTATCATTATGTGATTACACAAAATCGTATTATTATTTTTGTAAACTAGCAACGCAATTTATGTAACTGTTCTTTATGGTTAATGTAATATAAATTGGGCATCAGTTAGAAGGATCCAATTACATTCATTTTATGTTTTTTTTATATTTTAATTTGGAGTACCTAATATTTATTGTCATGAATTTATGTCATAAATAAAAATACCTTATTACGTAATGTTATTCAACTCTCGATTATATAAACGGTAATAATTTCCATAGTTAATCCTTTAATCTTTTTTGAAACCATTTCTTATTTTTACAAATATTAGACGGTGATTATTCTTCTAATCCATTCCTATTAATTATTTTCCAATCAGATACTAATTCATTAACGTTCCTTATTTTATAAATGAAGATACTATCTTTCACTACACAGTACCTACTCATATGGCCTTATTCATTAACAATCTTAAAACCTATTTTAACTATTGAATGTTTTGTCTTTTTCACTCAAATTCAATTCAATAGTCGTTCGAAAGGGACAAAACATTCTACAGCTAGGTTTTAGAACTGTCTATGGTTAAAGCCATTAGTCTACACTGCACTAACCACCAGCTGCATAGACTGTATTGCCAACATAAAAACAAAAACCCATGCATGACGGAAAAAAAAATATCCTCTGAACAGAAATGTCATGTGTTTGTAACAAGACTTATACACGCACACGCCAATAATAATACCCCAATTTCAGCAATTGTAATGTCAACCAATTTGACTCGTGATGGCTGACGATTTCCATTTGCCGAGTTTTCCGTTTTTGTTTCTGATGTGTGGTGCTAAGAGAAATAGTGGCGTCTCTTTTACTCTTATTTTTTGTCCTCTTCCATATTGGCGACGTAAGATTAATTAAAACCAAATATCTGGTCAATAGTTCGTACACCAAAAAATATTTTATTTTATCATATCTCAGAGAGTACTTGATAATTAAACCACAACACGACAGCTGCGAATCAAAACATGGTAAAATTATTAATTAAGTGTTATAATTAAATTCAGTAATTAATGTTTTCAAACAATTTGGTTCAGGATATATTTTATAGATATTTATTATCTAGTGCCCATGCCGTTGCATGTAACTGTTTTTTGTTATTGTTGTAGTGTCTTTTAATTAGCGGCGTCACTGCCCTTTACGAAATTTAGATAGAGTTGGTAGCTACCTTATAATAACTACCTACTAAATGTGTTTAAGTACATTATACTCGTAAGTACCTGCTTATTTTCCTTTTAGTTATCTTACCACCGCAATGTCTATTTCTCCCGCCAAACAGCACTGTAAATGTAATGCTGTGTTTCGGTTTGAAGGTCACTGTAGCCAGAGTACTTACTAGACATATTGAGACTTAACATCGTATGTCTCAGGATGGCGAGCGCAGTAGAATGCCCAAGCATTGCTTTGTAATTCAAAGTGTTTAGTTTGATGCTGTTCATGAGCAGTCGTATCGCTTACCATCAGGTGAATGGCATGCTCGTCTCGCCATTCATTGCGACAAAAACAGGCATTATACATACCAACACACATGGCAACTTCAAGCCAGCATTTTCTCTATAATATATTGTTTAACTACATACATACAATGTGCATGGTCCCCCTGTAACCTCATGTATTCCCCGAGGCAGTATCGGCGCGACTTAACGAACCGAACCGTTTCGGCTGGCCGGCAAACATGATTACAACTGGCGACACATTCTACCGCGCACACCTCGACTGTACCTATATTACGTCGATATTTGTTGTTAGTGAATTTTGTGGCTATTGCCTAGTATTTTGCTTATAAAGAATCATATCGAGACCCCTATATACAACCGCATCTGATGTAGGTAGTAGGAGCAAGTAGGTGTTAGATGTTTTCCTTGTCAAGTACATGTCTATTCTGATTTTTTGTTGACTCTTCGCATAATAACATTAAAGTAACTTTAATTTTAAGTGTTTAAAGCTTTAGCTGGTATTTTTTGAGCGCAATCTCAAGCCCTTGCTTCAAAACATAGTCTCCTACATGTTTTCGCAAAAAGAACTAATCGAAAGCATTATTTCCATCCTCTTAATTCATATTTCGCAATACATCACGTTGCGACTGAATATTTCATCATATACTTAGGAGCTCGAAAATTTAAAAGTATTTCTAAAAATAAATATTGTCATTATAATTTCATAATGTTGAAGTATAATTTAATTTTAGATGATCATAAATGAGAGAATTATTTATCAATACGTGGTATAATGAGAAACAGTCTTATCTACGTCTCTACCGTGTACTTAATTTTTAAAAACCTTCTAATCCTTAAACTTTATCATTAAGAAATCCATTAACTGAACATAAATGTTATCTTTCTTAACATACGAGTAGATTTTATACTAAAACTAAGAAATATCTAAAACTTTGACCTATGACGCAAAACGAATTTTGCTAAATGAATCGCGTTTGCGTAACCCAAGTCATGTTTTTATTTACCTGTCATTGCAACTGAATAAACAAAACGCAAACCCTACCTCACTAATACACAAGTTTAATTAAATCAAACGCCGTTTGGTTGTAACCTGTGACGGCGTGGTTGTGTGTCTCTCTCGCACCCGGGGGGCTTGCTCGCCCCGTCCCCCTCGCACACACGTCACTCGAACCCTGGACAGCCTTCAGCTAGCTGGATGCTCCATCGATTTTATTGCGCTCCCGGGTACATACCCGGGTGTTGCGGATGCTGTGCGATGCCGAATGTTGTGACGTGGCGAGTAAATTGAAATTGGATCTTATGAGATACGCAATTTATTGTATGGGGTGGGCTTTCGATTTAACGTACGTTTTGCTATAGAAATGGAAGAAATAAGAAGGAAAGTGTTTCGTCTGTCGTCTCTTCTATACAGTCTTGATAAATTCCGTAAAGTTTAAGATTCAGAATATTTCATAAAAGACTATTAATTGAAAAATGAATATTTTGATTCTATAAGAAGAGGAAATAATTGTACCTATATAAATAATTAGAAATAAAAAATATAGAAGCTTTATTAGTTCGCAAAGACAAAATATGACTTAGAAAAACTTTTCACGCGTTTTATATTGGAAGCTACGGCATTATGGGAAATTTTATGCCCGCCTTAACGAAAATCATTTCATTAATTGTATAAAATATTTTTTAATATCTGATAATCATAACTTTTTTCGACAGTGGATTTATAATTGACCTTGTCTGAGATTGGATTTACTTAATTACATCTTAATCTTCATTACATTAATCAACTTCTGAACAGCTGCTTACTTATTATTTAATACGGTTTTCCTGATGACGTAACTTCACTGAAACATTTTTGCACTTCAAACATTTGGATCTGTAACATATTTAGGTATCGATAGAAATTTATATACATACGCATATATCTAAATTGGATATCCTTTTTATTACGGATGGTTACATACATACATACATAATCGTAACGCCTGTATCCCATAGGGGTAGGCAGAGACTTTAGACCGCCACTTTGCTCGATCCAGACATACTAAAATATGGAACATTCATATATTACATAATCCTGAACTAAAGTCTATAGAACGTTTACACTATATCGACTAGATAACAATTCTCAAATTGTCTGGGGACATTCACTAGACGTCTAGAATCTACCGTAAAACCTATCGTGGTCTCGAGCCATTACTATCCGACAGAGCAATATGGATTCGTATCTAGTTTGATATCTTCTATATTGCTGTTATCTAGGTTTGTAGACTACATTTTAGGACATTACGTAATATTTAGAAGAAATGTGAATTAAAGTGAGTCAGTATGAAAATATTTTCTTATATTATGAAACTTTCAGAACGTTTTTGATGATACTAATACGAGTTTAGTTATTTATTTTAATGACTAATTCTTTCATCAAGCAGCAGCGTCTGATATGTTCCGGTTTGAAGGACATTGTAGCCAGAGTAACTACTGGACATAATGAGACTAACACCTTGTGTCTCAAGATGGCGAGCGCAGTGGAATGCCAAGTATAGCTTTGTAATTCATGATGTTGTTTGGTGTAGTTACTGTCCCTGACGTCGTATCGCTTCCATCAGGTGAATGGCATGATAGTCGAAAAAAGACAAGATTCATGGTTTCAGTACCAGTAGTAGTAGTTACCGTGCCTGAACTGTATTCTATTAAATTCAAATAATATACACTCTCAACTAATATACTTACCCTCTAATAATAGGGGCTGTAACATCCCCGAATGTGTCGAGGTGAAACTTGAAAGACCAGTGGCATTGTCATACCTTTCTTCGGAATCCTCTGCGGTACTCTGAGGAGCTGTTTCTGAAGACGCCTTCAAAAAGAAACTCTTCTTTTTTAACATAGGTACTTGTCCCAGTAATATCAATTCTCCATATAGTTGATACTAAAAATATATAATTAAAAGCCTAAAATTATTACTGTAAAGTAGAAAAATAATATTTAGGTTAACGATTGAAAACTAGGATAAGTGATACTAACATAACTTCGCAATTTTTCACGTAACCCTAAAGCATTAACTGCAGTACCCAACATTTCGTTCTCAATCTACCCTCATTAAGTATGCGAAATTACTTCCTACGTTTCATGCACTGAATTTATAATGGCGTTTTGAACTAAAACGTTTCAACCATTTGAATCGAAATGTATTAATTTTAAAGGCGCAGAGTTCACCAAATATTAAAATCTGGTGGAATAAGGACATAGAGGCTCGTGTTTTGTATGCTGTATTTCGTGCTTGGTCTGATAAAAAGCCTATATTGTAGATTGAAAGACTAATTATAGTAATATATTTCTATACTAGAATGATGAAGCCCCTTTATTTGTGTAGTAACAAAATTGAAATAAAATTATTATTTACGGATTTTATCGCGGATTTGGTTTAATTTTACATTTTTTGAGTTCCCGACGTTTCGATTACTTTACAGCTTTCGTGGTCACGGGGCGGACTGAGGTATTAGACGTCCGCTCTGTGACTGTTACAATTCAACTACCCTTATATTACAATTATTAATTTAAAAAATTAATTTAAAATAGCTAGTCTGTATTTGCGATCCGATCTACGCAGAAGGAGCTCACAGTGTCTTGAGGTCTGGCAGTTGGTCTTTTGGGTTCCGATTTAATTAATTGTAGAATTGGATCCCATGCTTGTGCAAGCTTCAAGCCATCTTCCCTATTGAAATTTGGATGTTTTTTAATTTCAATAGCCTCGCGGAACATCCTGGGCAGGAAGCGGTGTTCTTTAGCAAGGACTTGGGGCTGGTCAAAGCGGAGGTAATGCTTGGAGCCTTCTTCTATATGTTCAGCAACTGCAGACTTCGTTGAGCGTCGATGTTTGACGTCAGCTATATGTTCTTTCACGCGGGTCCCTATGCTTCGTTTTGTTTGACCTATGTAGGAGAGGCCACAGTCGCAATCTATTTTGTAAACTCCCGGCTCTTGCAAGGGTATATGGCACTTGACAGGTGGTAGAAATTGGCTAATCTTCTTGGGCGGCTTGAAATAGGTTTTTATAGAAGCACGCTTCAGGATATAGCTAATCTTGTCCGTGACTCCTTTTATGTATGGCAAGACAACGGGGACTCGTTCTACTGTGGCTGGCTTCACTCGGTTTCTGTGACAGCGGCGTGGAATTTGGAGCTTGTTGTCTCGCAGTACTTGCTTGACGTGTTGCAGCTCAGTCGCCAGGTGTTCCTCGTCACAGATTCCTCGTGCTCTCTGAAACAAGGATTTACCCACGGTAGCTAACTGTTTTGGGTGGTGGTGAGAATCACCATTCAGATATTTATCAGTACACTGTGTATCGAAAAAAGACCCATACTGATAAATATTTCTACCACCTGTCAAGTGCCATATACCCTTGCAAGAGCCGGGAGTTTACAAAATAGATTGCGACTGTGGCCTCTCCTACATAGGTCAAACAAAACGAAGCATAAGGACCCGCGTGAAAGAACATATAGCTGACGTCAAACATCGACGCTCAACGAAGTCTGCAGTTGCTGAACATATAGAAGAAGGCTCCAAGCATTACCTCCGCTTTGACCAGCCCCAAGTCCTTGCTAAAGAACACCGCTTCCTGCCCGGGATGTTCCGCGAGGCTATTGAAATTAAAAAACATCCAAATTTCAATAGGGAAGATGGCTTGAAGCTTGCACAAGCATGGGATCCAATTCTACAATTAATTAAATCGGAACCCAAAAGACCAACTGCCAGACCTCAAGACACTGTGAGCTCCTTCTGCGTAGATCGGATCGCAAATACAGACTAGCTATTTTAAATTATTTTTTTAAATTAATAATTGTAATATAAGGGTAGTTGAATTGTAACAGTCACAGAGCGGACGTCTAATACCTCAGTTCGCCCCGTGACCACGAAAGCTGTAAAGTAATCGAAACGTCGGGAACTCAAAAAATGTAAAATTAAACCAAATCCGCGATAAAATCCGTAAATAATAATTTTATTTCAATGTGTAACATTCGCGTAAATCTAAGAAACCATTAGTAACAAAATGTAAAACCATTAGATCTTGAGTTTGATTTTAGGTCAAATAATTTTTTTTCCCATGACTATCGTATGACCTTTGAATAAAATAGGGTTACGTATTTAATATCAGAATATACAGGAAGATTTAGGCTTTCTTATAACAGGCAAGCTCCTGGACTTTACGATTCATTTTTTATACAGAACTCACAGATGCAAGTCCACACATGTTTTCCTCCACTGTTAAATTGAGCGATAATTAACAAAAAAACGATTATATAATCGTAATTTATATACTGTGAGTAGTTTTTTTTCGGTCACGCGGTAGCCGCTGTTTTGATTACGCCAATTAAAAGCAAACAAGGTTTTTATTATGTTGGCACGTGCCAGTCGGCTTTGATTAGCAAACAATGGTTAGGTTATGAGCGTCTACCCGCTTCAACTGTTTTTTGTGGTTTCATTTTGTGCCATACTTTGATTTAGATTATTCGGCTTGAAGGACCATTTTTAGAAGTGTTATGCAAACTAACAGATTAGGCTTGGAAATTAAATTGATCGACCAAAGCCCTGGATGACTTGGTTTAAAGCGAAAAATAGTTACCACCTGACAATGCTTGACCAAATTCGGTTATAGATTCACCTTACTTCCGCGGTATTTCCAAAACTAGGGACATCAGGAAAATAATCTTAATATTCCTCAAAGGTGGGCAACACGATGACTTTTTTTTTAGTTTTACGCGTGTTGATGGGTGACCATGCCAGTTACAAGGTGGCCTACCGCCTACTTCAAAAATTTCGTGTTTCATAAACACCTTGGCACTAAGTTAATTAAAAATATGTTTTATAATTATAAACGTTTATTATAATTAATGTTACAAATGTTATCAGCCCACAACTCAGTGTTTGCATTAGTTTCGTTCAAATTTACAAATCCTTATCAAACTTAATTGTTTATAATTTTAATAATATCCGTTTTTATCGTGCCTATTATCGCATATTTATGTTTTAGTTATTTTAATGCAGATTTATGAGATATAAATTGTATTATGTTTTCGTGACGTAGTGAGTAAAGTGAGATTGTGAAATAAATGGCCCTAGACAGTTTGGAGCTAAAAACCGCTGAAGCTACATATTGGAAGTTAAAAAACATAATTTGGTTAATTATCACTAATGAGAAATAGAGTTATGCATTCTTTATTTGCCTTGAAGTGGCAAAAATATTCTGTTTTTTTTTACATTTAACACGGTTTGGTCAGTTTTTCGGTAGTGAATTAATTAAAACCGTTAAGATGGGATAACTAAAGCGACGCGGGTGTATTTTAGTGGCCAATTTGTTTTAGTGAGATCTGTCAATAAATATTTTAGATTGGTTTGTGAGACCGATACATCTGTAGTTTTCTATATACATAGTCTAACGTTCGAAGTCATCGTGATTTCGGACTACGTGTATCTATGAATGAATTAACTTGGTAGAGCAAAGATCTTCACAGGCTGGTTGGTAATGGATAACAGAAGCCTCTTAAGCTCATCACAATTTAATCAAAGGGACAGGCTGAGGTACCTGCAATACAACCACAGTTTCTAAAATTATTTTCTATTTCTTGTGATTAGAAGCGAATCTATCACACATCACTAATTCTAGTCTTAACTACTTCAGTTACTTGTCAAACCGAAAACCCACACAAAGTAAATTTTTCTATCCGAAAATCCAAGCCATGACCTCAGTTCCCAAGCTATACGAGACTAACAAGACAATTTTTTTTCGACTTTTTTAATCTGCGTTGTTTTTTGAAGGAATTTTACGCACAGCGTATGACAGAACCATCTTGTCCTTAAGAACAACATGAATTACAAAGCAATGCTTGGCATTCCACTGCAAAATGGAATTGCTATTTGATTTAGTTAAAATATGAAATATACCTACAACAGTTTTATTCAAATGACCACATAATTTATTACAGACCTAACGCTACATAACTACCTAATGTAATACGATGTAATACACAACACTACTTAATATTAAATGGTCCGAAACAATGTTACTCAAAGTCACCTCTGTGCCCTCAAATAAAACTTTCCGGCATGACAGTAACTCAGGAATCCATTACGTCAGGAATAATTTAGCACCAACCCTTTTCTAGTAATTTGTTCGGTACCTAATATTTTTGGGGAAATGTTCGTCTGAGTTGCGTAATTTAGGTCTTATTGGAGTGGGAGGTAATGGTTTTAGGGCTTATTGGAAATATATCGATAAGTGTTATTGTAGAACCTTAGTTTGGATCGTTATTTATCTATACAATATGACAAAAAAATACCTGTCCAATCCAAGACGCGCATTAAAAAAGATACGAAAAAAAATGTAATAAAATTATACTAAATATTTTAGTACAATTATTACCCTAAAATCTAGCAAAGGTTTGAATTATGTCAACAACAAAACCCATTCTGATTATTCTGAAAGGTCGCGTCGCACATTGTTTACACGAACGCGGTTGTTAGCAGTGTAATGTTTCACTATTTTATTATTATTTATTAATAATATTTTTTATCATGTTAAATGAAACGGATCCTTTATATAACACCTTAATGACGTTTGATAACACCTTTATCGATCGGATGGAGTTTTTTAGTCACCCTGTAACTCTATACCGACCACCATTCACGATTGACGATGGTGGAAAACTTGTCGTGATGTCATGCACAATGTATGTCGCGTTTAGGTCGCATTTATTTATTTATATATTCATTATTGTACACCAAAATAAAAGACGCTTACAAAACACTCAAAAACTAAAGGCATGGTTACAATAGGCGACCTTATCGCTAGCTGCGATCTCTTCCAGGCTACATTTGAATGGACTGGATTATTATAAAATTGAATTATGGGGTAGTGCATATAATGAGAAAAAAGAAAGAAAAGGATATAATATATCTATTATGATAATTGAGATAAGAACAATTCATAATTGAGAATAACAAATGCTTTTGTGTGTAAGATTTTAAGTGGACCGGCTAATTGTGCGCAACCTATATTTGAATTGCATTTAAACACAAGACCCGATGGTTCTCAGCCTGTACTATCAACGGAACCAACGAGGCGACTTCCAAAATTTATCATTCTTGCCAAAACCGCCTAATCATTTATGACCAAAACAAGCCAAAGTTCCAGTTACACCCTAAACTTAATGAAATCTAAAACTGAACACCGTAAGGCACCGGTGTCCAACGGTCCGTGAATTAGGGGTCACGGGTTCAAATCCCGACAATGAGTTTTGAGTTCGTTCAACTCTTACATCATTTATTTGGGTTAGTTGCGGAACGATCGCCGACTTCGCCTTGTTTGTTTCTTAGCCGCTTTGTGGTTAGAGATTTGAGATAGTATAGGTTCTCTCAATATATTTTTTTGTAAGAATTTTACGGAATGTAGTCGTTTTTTGTATCTAAAGGCTCAAAGCCCTCATGGACAACACCATGTAGTTCATGGTG
Source organism: Hyles lineata (assembly GCA_030180105.1). NCBI lineage: Eukaryota > Metazoa > Arthropoda > Insecta > Lepidoptera > Sphingidae > Hyles > Hyles lineata. The sequence continues at coordinate 1,614,493 of JARJEE010000030.1, forward strand.
CAGTGCAGGTAAAGCAATGCTTGGCATTCCTCTGCGCTCGGCATCCTGAGACAAAAGATGTTAAGTCAATATCTCCAGTAGTCACTCTGGCTACTATCTCCTTTAAACCTGAACACAACAGTGCATTTACACTGCTGCGAGAAGAATAGATGTTGCGGTAGTCAACAAACGTGACAACGCTCACTTAGCTATCATAACTAACTTTGTAATTTATGATTTGTATCTACAAATAACACACTTTATATTATTACTGTCATGTCCACATCAAGGCGACAAAATCCATAAAACAGAACACTAAAAACAAACGTCTACCCACCATTGTAATTAACCTACCGGCCCCACCGCGAGCGGGGGTGATAGTATAATTAATAAGTTAAAAACCACGAAGGGAGAATGGCCCGTTGGCTCTTAAATATTCATCACTAACAATCAACTAAAGGTCGACGCGCTCCAAGCCGTTGAACTTATGCATTGAGGGGTATTAGACTATTAGAAACTGCTCTAGTTTGCACTTTATAGATATATAATATATACAAGACTTATTTTGTGAACTAGGCAGTTGTCCTAATGACCGTCATGCCAGTAGTAAACAAGAACCAACAGTAGGTACTCAAAACTTAAATCAATGAATATCCTTCCAGTATAATATTAGTAAGTGGTAAAGCCACGCTGTTGTCATTCATGACTCAGCATGAATGGGTAGTCTCGTCCGGAGCGATACTTTACTCTTCCCATCCTTGTTCGTTCCCGCTCTTCTCCCCATTTGATGGGCCAGCAACATACCCATGATCCAAGCACTGTGGATATTCAAGTGTGTGGATATTCGATACTATCCGGTGACCTGTTCGCTCGTTTGCCGGACCTATGCAATAAAAAATATATATCTCAACAGCGGCATACATAGTCTTGGCCCCACACTAAGATCGTGTCTTATGTCGTGGGTATCAGAAACTACGAGAATTTTCGGTCTCAAAAACACCCAGACCCGAACCAAATACTTGTGGGACACGCATTTGTCTTGGTGCGGATCGAACCTGCGGCCTTACGTTTCACATCAAAAGTCTACCCAACTGTGTCACGGAGGCTAACGTTCAGTCAATTTGTAAACATTGCATAGAACTGCATTAGTCACCCTGAGACATTACGTGTACAGCCTCCTAAATTCTAATAAATTTGTTAAAAAATCTTAAAAGACTTCGTTACTGGAAATAAGAGCCTGATAGTCATTGCTTTGCGGACACAGATTTACAGAATACAACCCGGCATAGTGAAGCGAGTACTACTAGTTGTAGGGTTTCCAGCAATTTTACTCGTCGAATAAAACGCAACATTGAATGCTACTTTATGTCGGATTTCTATGAAACTGTGGCATCGATGATCGATTTGATTCCTACGTAAAATATTTTTAGCTTTATGAGGCTCTACCGATGCAGATTGACATTAACAGAAAGAGACTGTACGATTTGGCTGTAGGACAATTTGCCAGCGCACATCCCCCTTTCCTTTATATGTAGATCCGTCGTAATACAAAAGGCAGTTAGTTGAGTAAGCCGGAATTACTATATTCTGTATCAGCCCATATACGTCCCACTGCAGGGCACGGGATTCCTCCACAATCGAGAGTCCAATTGAGAGTGGATAGGCCGTGTAGTCCGGAATTTTAGAGATAATTGTCTGCTCCCAATGAAAACATTTTTAAGAATTCCAATTATCATCAGATTTCTGTGTAAAAAAATATCTACCACTTCCATTCTTCAAATCAGTTACAAACAATTAACCAAGGGTTTTCAAAAGCATTTCCCAACAGGTTACTACAGCAAAAACATTTCTATACATCCCTGTTGGAATCAGAGGCTATAACGAGGGGTGGCAGAGCTTAATTATTTCCTACACTCGGTTGCAACATCAAAGTGCTTCTAATGCATCGGCCATGCGTGACCGACGCATTAATGTTATAAAATCTAGCGAAATTATTTTATCTACCCTCGTTGGAGGCGCTGGTAGCGTTTATATAACTGTGTTACCTGGCACTCTGGGTTGAAATATTATGTATTTAAGGTTTTAAAATAAATTAAGGTTCTTAAATTTCGAGTCTGGGTGTTTGTGAGACCAAAAACTCTCGTTGATACCCACGACACAGGACTCGATCTTAGTGTACGATCAGGACTGGATGGAGGGTTTATGAGACTGTTGGGTGTATTTATTTATTTATGTGCGAGTAAATAAGAGGATGAGGAGGTCAGTTGCATGTTATTGCCTCACTTGGATGTATGGAACGGTCTATCAATCAGCTCCTTCAGACATTTTAAGCAAACTTCTAGCCATAGAATATTGATGATAGACAATTTCACTGAAAGAAAACTTGATTTTAATTTTGAAAACAATTTAAAATTCAGTACTTTCCAATTTCCATCCATGAATGATGATGTGAGCAATTTCAAACCATTTTAAGACTAGTCCAACCTATTTTAAAAATACATTGAGGCGTTCAGCATTACTCATTGTTACTCGAAGGCTATTTTTGCTAATACGCCAAGTAAAATGTACCGCAGAATGGATGTAAGACAATGGCTGGTCCATTAGCGAGTGCTGTGTATAATTTGTTAGGTTCCGCGCCCTGCTTCATACATTTACATACGTGGGCGGTGAAGCCACGGTCAGAATATACCTTAATTTAATTCATTCAAATACGAGTATGTATAATTTATAACTGTTTTGGAATAAATTGTGCTGCTGCTTTAAAAATTTGAATTTATGTATTCTATTAAAACTTGAGTTTATTTAATTAAAGAACTTTTAAATTATTAAGTGTATGCTATTACTTTGTTGTCAAAGTAAGAACGTAGTAGTGTGGTACTCAGGAGAGTCCAAACAGTGTCTCTATACATCTAAACAAGCTAAACTCGATTTATTTAATATTCATTGAGCTTAATGAATACATTTTGTCATACGGCTTGTAAAATAAATAGATGTCAGGCATTTTTATGTCGGTGCAAGAATATTAAGAATATTTTTTAATTTATTCTCTTTCAATAATAATAATTATTCTGTTCCAATTCCTTGATTAATTGTTTTTACGTGAATTGTATTTTTCTCTGTTTGCCCAGAGTCAGGAATTTGTGCCCGATATGGCGATAGGCTCTCCACCTATCACATTCTGGGACGGAACATCAAGGCGAAATGTGAGTGTCCTGCCACCTCTGCCTACCCCTTCGGGGAAAAAGGCGTGAGTTTATGTATGTATATACAGTTGTAGAACCTTAATCAAATATATAAAAAAAATCGTAGTCAATTCAACCATTGTGCAAGAGAAACACTAATTTAATCATACCTATTAAAAATATAATTTATTACTTATTTCTCTCACAGCGTTACAATACGTTGTGCAATCGCATTTAAAATAGACATACGTTTCCACTTGTATGTAGATTTAAAATCCCCATTGTGTTCAGAAAAGCCAATTGTCGATACGGCATTGTTAGGTTTTAATGCGTTGATCCTCTTATTTACGTCATGCCATCTCTCTACCGGGGCAGGCAGAGAAAGTGCTTTGTCTGTTGGTCTCTGAGTCGGTAAATCTAACTTCGTAGCATTTATCCGCAGCTTTGTTTAAGGATGGGATCTGTTTTGGTGTCACTCTTAGGAAAAAATATATTTACATATATGCTTTGCTTTTATTTCAAGTTGCATTTATGTCTATAAGAGACAATTTAGGTTAGGTTTATGGAAGAATGCTTATATTAGCTGTAAAAATAAAGTTGGATTTATATAATTATTTCCCATATAAACCCCTTGTCCAGAAAACATGGCGTGCTTAATACTACAGTTTAATCATATTGCTGTCGATTTTTTTATTCGTAATTATTCTTAGCAAGCTACCTTATTAGTACTACCCTATTATTGCTATTTTTTAAATTTGAACATACATTTATTTAATTCGTCCCCTCCTCAATCTCAACTCTCCCAAAATTCCACGCCTCTGCCAATTGAACGGCTTTGACATTATTCGTCTTTATTTACTTTATAACTGGATTACACTCTGTTCCACTGTCCTTGTGTGAACTACAAAGCTGTGCTCTTATGTCATTTCATCGTAACGTCGTAAATAGGAACAATAACCTGCTGTGTTAAATCTTTTTGCATTCAGTTTATGAGTCATCAAATTTATCGCTAATACAGACTTCGTGCACTGTTTGCTAGACTGTTTATTTGAATTAAAAATGGCGTGTACATACATCAAATTATAATCTATATCTCTCAGGTGCTCCTGGTTTCTCCTAATGTTATCCTTCATCGCTATAGTGAGCAATAATATTGTATGAGAAAACAAAAAAAAAATAGAAATCTCAGAGCTGAGTGCTAGGTCTCAAACCTCCGACTTCTGTGTTCGCAGTCCACTCCACTACCAACTACTACCGCTCACTTTTAGGTTTAGGTTTAGGTCCAAACACAAAACTTTTGAACACAATTCCGTCCCCTCCAATATTAAATTTGGGTAAATTTCCATTTCCCAAATGGTATTCCAGAGGCAGAGATATAAAAACCCTCGTATAACTTTGTTCGCAGACTTTCAAAAGCTTTAGAAATTCTTTTATTCAGAAACAGCGTTCAATATGTCGGCGATCTGATAGAAAGTTTCCGTGCGAGATGCGGGTAGATAACAATATGCGTAAAAATGATGAAATAACCCGTCCTACGGCCGAGAACTTACGTACATAATACAACGCCACTCTACGAAATTACTGGGAAATTTTCGGATGTGGGTAGTCTGGCCTCATAACCGTTGGAGGGTTAATGTAATTTATCAAGTAATTTATGTAACGCTGTTGTAGGTAACCTGTATTTATAAGAATCGAACTAGTGCTTGAAATATATACTCACAATATCTCTAAAGAATTATGGATAAGTTTATTAATAGTAAAAGATTATTATATTCAGCGTTAGTAATCGTACAAACTTAACAAAATTCAACAATGATGGTGTAATTTTTGTCGATTTTCGGAGAAACACCCAGTTACATCCTTGTGAAATAATTACCTTCTAGAAACATACCGTTTCCCAACGGTACTCTTCCGGCGTTCTTCTTTTTCACATGCATCCTCTGAAATGAACTCCTTGCTTCGGTGTTTCTTAAGTGATATGAGCTCTCCTTGTTCAAACGAGGCTTAAAGAGAGTACCCTCCTTACGGTAGGCAGCGATTTTATTATGCTGGACCCCTGGCACTGAAAAAGGTCGATGAGAAGTGGTGACCGCTTACCATTAAGCTGGTATGATCGTCAGCCTCTAAGGCATAGTTTCCCAAAGTGGGCGATATCGCCCCCTTGTGGGCATTGGAGACTTAGAGGGGGGCGTTAAGGATTCCAGAAAAAAAGGGGGGCGATGGTTGATTTGTAATTTTAGTTACTTTATATTTTAAAATTCACTAAAATTATAACCTACCTACTACTCAATATCGAATAATAAGTTTGTTTCTGTCCTATAAGATGGTTTAATCACTAAAAATACTCAAGTACAATCAAGTTGTAAATATATTTTTTGGGTAAGAATCGGCTCATTGTAAGTTTAAACACCAGAGCCGATTAATATAATATATCACATTATAACTGAATAAATTAAAGACATGATTTTTTGTTAGGAGTGTATCAATTGGGGGCGTTGAAAAATAATAGACTTTCAAAGGGGGCGGTAAAAGAAATAAGTTTGATTATCTCTGCTCTAAGGGCAAAACCAAAAAAAATAATTGAGTGATTTCCGACACATAAATATATCTGTGCGTGTTTTTAGTTAATATTAACGACTCTACCAACTATAAAATAGCCGAAGACATTTTTATCCCCATCCTTCCTTTAATCTATCTCTTTAATCCTTCGCCCTCTAAAAATACAGCTGCAATTTATTTCTAATTTTGCCCTTCCTATATTATAAACATCGTCTGAGAGATTCTAAAGCTTATTTTGTAAACAAATCCTACAGTCGAGTTTAAATCGCATTATAAACAAGGGTTAATGCGTAGGTGCGTCTAGACTGATGTCTACTCTACAAAAAGACTAGAAACGCCTAGATTTTTGTAATCCTGGGGGAGTTTGGGATTTATAGATAAAAGTTTAGTGTGATTGGCGTTCGTTGTTAGCCGTCGTTCGTTGATGGATGCTGTTCCGATGCGGAACGCTGGCTGAATTTTTGACAGGCCCGATAGGAGATAGGCTTGTAAAATAGTGCTTCTGTTTTGTAGCGACTCGAATCTAAAATAGGATACTAGACCGGGTTTTTTTCTTACTTTGTGATGTGTATGGTTTTATCTTAAGCGATATCAAAAGCCGTTTCTACAAAAGTGTATATATTTTTTGCCTATAATATTTTGTATCTCTAATATTAATGTGTTGTTGTATCAGCCTTGTACGTCCCATTGCATTATACAGGCTTCCTCTACATTCAAGAGTGCGATTGAGAAGGGCTAAGCCATATAGTCCACCACGCTGGCCTAGTGCGGGTTGGTGGAGTTGATATACCACAGAAATTCCAACCAATCGCTTTGGAATGAAGGTTTCCTCACGATATTTTCGTTCATCGTTATATTGCGTGGTGATAGAGAATCGACAACGTTTGCTCGTCTAATATTCCCCACCGTACCAGGGTCCGTCTTATTCAATCTTCGCAATTTCGTCTTTTATATACTCGATTGTAAGACTTTTGCCACTAATTTATTTGAATATAGCAATATAAATACCAATAAAATAAATATAAAAAGTTTTTTTTTTTTATATATTATACAATTATTATTTTGGCTCTTTTAATGGACGATTGTGTTTTGTTCCTTGATAAATGTTGGAAACCTCGTCAATGCTTTGCACAAAGTTCAACAGTAGAACGGATTCATTTCTGTATTATTCTTGTTGAAATGTTTTAAGCATTGAATCTAACAATTCTTAAGGCTTTGTATGATTTTGTGAAATAACTGATTTGAAATTAAATTCTTGTTTTAAGAGAGCACTTTTCAGCGTTCAGGAACTACATTGTTTGGCAATTCATAATAAATTTTAGGAGATGATAGGAAGAAATTTAATTAATTTTGAGTTAATTAGTTTACTAAAAAATAAACTATCAATGCACATATTTATAATTCCGTGTCGTCCTGAACAAACGTTTAAAAATATATATTTTTTATATCACAAAAAAGGTTTTAAACTAGGATTTCTTTTTGATCATGCAAATCCGACCCATGCAAAAACACCCACACTCGTACAAGCCGTAACATCCACGAAACTCAAGGAGAAAGGTTCCAACACGCCTCACAAATCATATTGTTCCTTCACCATACAAAAGATAAAACCATATCCGCTTTCACGAATAGCTTAGACTAGAAAAAAACCGATACGGAATCCATTTTCACAGCAAGGCTTATTAGCATACGGCATTGTTAATTATGCTAATCTGCTGCCGTGTGAACGAAAGCGACTTTTCATCTCGCCAGTTTTTCCATTTAGGTTGCCAGGTGGTATATTACGACAATTTTAAATGTGAGCTGGATTACCACTGAGGCTATAGTCCTCCCCAAGTTATTGTTATTTGTCCTTTTATTATTTTAATCAATTCAAAACATGGTTAAATTCATAAATATACGTACTAAGCCAAAAATGTCCAAAAAAGTTATTTCGTGTTCTTAGATATTTAGATTTTAGAGTAACAGTTTACTTTTCGGCAGTGAATTTAAAAAATGCCACGATCTAATCGCATGAAATATTGAAATTGGCAAATACCAGTCTTCAGAAGAAAAATCGTGTCGCACCGTGGTTGCGCGAGGGAAGAAAAAACATTTTCATACGCACTTTCGTTCACGCCTGCATCTCTGTAGACTAGGCAGAAGTGCCACTTTGAACTTTCGCATTTGGCTTTTCATTTTTTTTGCTTTGCTATGAATGGCGAAACGAGCATGCCATTCGCCTTATAATAAGCGATATTACCGATTATGATCAGAAGCAAAACCAAACCACACCATGAATTACAAATCTATGCATGGCTTTCAACTGCGCTCGCCATCCTAACAAATAAGATGTTAAGTCTCTATATTTCCATTAGTTAATCTGGCTACTATGTCCTTCAAACCGGAAAACAGCAGTGTATTTACATTGCTGTTTGACTTTAGAAGTAGTTATAAATAATTTTACTTAGATATTAAATTTATACGACAATCCCTAACACCGCAATTGCATGCGCGGAACAATTTATGATTGACATTACATACTAATGTTCACTCACAATAATACACTACTCATAACGGAATCACCAGCAAACAGTACAAAGAGACATTTCTAAACAAAGTTAACACTACCAAGAATGGTAGAAAGTGGTTCGGCCGCGGCGAGCCGCCAGCATGTGCACACTCTAATCGACCGGGTAACCTCGATACTAGCGGGAAATGGGAAATTGTACCGAAAAAGGGAACTATTTTAGGACAGGGTCGGTCGATAGCCTCTCGTTTGGAACCTTTGGTATTTTTTGCTGGAATCGACTTTGTGGAAAGATATTTGAATTCCGAATAGTGAGCGCTATAAAAACCTGTCACAGAGAGGTATGTTAGTGTTGTGTTTCGAGCTCAGCCAATGTTATCCGTTGTCGATCAGCCTGACAGAATTATATCGATCGTTCAGGGATGACCGTCACCCGAAAACAGAGAAATACATAGCATACTCATTACGTTCTAGTTGGTGGATAACTTAAACTTCCGCTTATGGAGTTCTGTAAGCTTATTCTTTCGAAACTTCGAAAAATAATAATAATATGTATTGATCAAAAGAAAATACAAAACATTATTGCATAATACTAGAATCTTATAACTATATTATATTACAATGTCCCTATTTCACTTGTGATTTATCTGACGTCGACTCTTTCTGAAAATGTTAATCTTAGAGAAGAAAACTACTCTAGGTCTAAGCCGTAAGCCTACATTCAATCCTTTAGGATATCGTTTTTCCTTATATATAGTAGCATAACCTATTCTATGTCGTATAATTTCATGATGATGTGTCGCTGGTAGTCGTAACAGAAAAGTCGGATGGTTGACTTCGCTAATTCAAAAGGCAATGTTTTTTATTTATATCTGTGGATGAAAAAATGTTGTTTCAGTGCAAAGATCGAACCCACTGCCGTTCCTTTAATAGACTTTTAGCAAGCATTTTTACCAACAACTCCCCGGTGCAAAATTGTTTAAAAACACTTTAATATTTTATATTTTCATATGAAAATGTTTGTACTCACGTCATAAATTGATTTGCACAGCACTTTAGTTTCCGCGTTCATAATCAAGTGTTTTATCAATTTTTATGTGTTTTTTTTACAAAGGCCTTCTCAGTGAAGGACTTTTTGTTATTTTTATATATTGCATGTAAACTGCACTCTCGGTAAATTGATGATTTTGATTTGTTTTTTGCTACGAGTATGGTGTAACCGGTTGCGTAATCTTTGAAGTTTTCGCGGGTTTAAACCCCAGGGCACACTTCTGATATTTTTAAAAGTGTATTGATAGTATATACACACTAAATGAGTGCAAAAAAACATCGTGAGAAAACCTGCATAACATAGCGACTTGTAAAAAATATAAAGTCCGCACTAGTCCAACAAGGGGTCTACCCAATCTCAATCAAAGCTTTCGATTGTAGAGGAGGCCCATGCCCTGTCGTGTTTTGTATATAGACTAATAGTTAATACGGATACATATATTTTTCTCAATATATCCAGTAATTACTCTGGCTATAATGTCCTTCAAACCAAAACACAACAGTGCATTTCCACTGCTGTTAGGCGGGAGAAATAGACATTGCGGTGGGACGAACCCAGGCGGTCTCTTACATATGAGATACCTACAACCACTAAGATTGTTGTTCAGGGTCTATCCTGTCATACCTTCTAACATGAGTCTTGTTTGTCCCGCCATTTCCCATGATACTTGATAGTAGTATGTTCAGAATAAGCTATTTTAGATGGCTCAGTTCCGCGAATGAGGTTGCCGATCGTAATCTCAGTCTTAAAATATGCTTAGCTCGTACATGTTTTGCTTAGTACACGGTACGGGTAAGGATTAAGATTGTATAGACACAACGAAATCAATATTGTGTAGGATAGGCCTCAGTTTATGTAATATGTGTATGGGATACAGTTTGGCCCACAATGGCATGTCTCAAATGCCATTGGGATATTAAGAATACCGGTAATTTCATCACCTATATCGTAATAATTTACCATGTTTCTTATCTTCCTATCAGCTTTGTCAGAATTTCCTTCTGGATTCAGAATAACAAACATTTTACGTAGAGCCTTTTCGTTCATTCTTTAAATCAATTTTCCTATTCGATTTCGAAAACAACATTTCCTCCATTCAATCTGAAATCAAAACACAAAAACACTCTACATTTCACGCAAAAACACTTAGAAAATAGAAAATGGGAAACCCAAATGTAATTGTACAAAGCAAAATACGGTACAGCAAGCTCCCAGCCAAGCATCCCGACGGAGCGGCAACGTCGCGCGGCGGGCGCGGCGGGAGCGCGGGCGCGGAGCGGCAACGTCGCGATCAGCTGTTGCCCGGACCGGTTATAAATTCAAAACAGGCCGCAAAAACGTGATTCGCGCGCGGCCCGCGTCCCGCCGTGTCATAACACCGCCCGCCGCCATGACAGCATAGCGTGATGATATTTTGAATTACACGCGTTTTGGGTAAACTTGAATTATAACAGGCTTTTCTCTGATAAATGGGTATGGATTGTGTGACATTGAGGTATGGTTATTATACTGGAAATGTAGATTAATTTACATGATTTATTTGCGTAATTAAAGTCTTAGGCGAGGCTAAAATACCTGCAGATAACTTCAGTCCGCTAAAATATAGGCTGTATTTTCAAACTGTTTTTAATGAAGCTTTTAATAATATGGAATACAATGCTGTATAATATTAAACGAAAATAGAACGGTGTTAAAACATTTTACCACAAGGTTTTCTTATTTTACTATTTTTCTTTAAACGCAATGAAGCCGTTCAACATAGTTTTCACCAACTTGAAAACGTCCGGGGATCTTGAATTTTGCACAACTATTAAAGACCATAGACATAGAATAATTTTATATATTTGGAATAATATCTTAATAAAAACCACAAATATTAAAAATATATTCTGCAGATACATTTTCATATGTAGAGTCGGTAGAGTCGAGCGGTTCAAACGGCATTATCTCTATACTTCAGAGAGGAACAATCTCATAAATCATCTGATCAAGATAAATCGTAGGTGCAATTTTATTGGTAGAAACCGATTCTAAGCTGTTATTGTAAATGGTAATTTTAAAACTATCTACAAAATGTCTTTTGTGAATAATTTCTTAAATCATGCAGAAAATTCCCATTATAATTCCAACCGACACTGCGCAAAGTAAAAGCCATTTCTTTTTCTTATCAGACTCTTATTGATTCTTTTGCCAAAAAATATAAAATATGAATAAAATTAACAATTAATGTACCTACTCTATAGAAAACATACCATAAATCGATTTAAAATTACAACATCCCAAGCCGCCATCTTGGCATTACAGAAGTTCCTTTACTACATGAAATTGTAAAAAGAACAAGCGAATGATGTAAGCGTGTGGCGCGGCCGTACTACGCTGTTCCCGGCCGAGGGACGCGGAAGGAAGTGCAGCGGGGCGGGGTACAGCGCGCGGTGGGAGGGGGGAGGTAGCTCAATAATTTGCGTGCGAGCCCGGGCAACGGGGATGCCAGTTGACCACGCTGATAGAATGTTGGGAAATTTATTCGGGTTAAGGTCTCGAATGTAGAGAAGGCCATACCATTTTGGTATTTTATCAAAGTGCTGTAATTGATGATAAATACGTCTTATACTTCTTATTGGGCAAGGAAATTATTATACTATGAAAATATTAGGTGGAGTTTTCATTTCACTTGTATCGTTTGCTAAGTAAAATTGATCATCAAATTAAAATATTTTTAATTTATTTTAAAGCCAGATAATCTTTACAATAATTTGTTTGACATTTTTATTAAAGAAAAAAATTGTACACTTTATCGACGTCATGGCCCCTACACATGCACAATAGTAAGTTACACCGCTTTAAAATCCAAATAAACCAAATACCCTATTACGCAACCCCATTCTCGGTGCGGGGCGTGAGGGGCGCGAGCGGGGGCGGTCGTACAGCGCGTGCGGTGCAATAGCCTGGACCAGTCGAGTAGTCCACAAGGTCACTGCCGATGTTCACGCGACTACTCCATTCATGAGCCCCACAATTAGGTTCCATTTTTGAATTTTCGATATTTGTGTGGGACATTGTGTAGTAAACATTGGTCCGGCTTCATTTGTTTACGTGAACTATGGTCCGTGAATATCTTATGAAATTGACTGCGGTCTGAAAAGGACACAAGGCGACTGTTACTAACCGCACGTTAGCTTTGTCTCTGTCATCTTTTTATGTTTATTTTCATTTGACAGCCGAATTTTATGCAGTCTATGGTACATTCAACTATACATTCATTTTAAATACTATCGTGTGTGACAATTGGAAATATGATGATGATAATAATTAATCTTATCATATAACTTTAAGTTTGCTATTGTTGTTTATAATGATAGTTCGCATGAAAATGAATCAAGATCAAAATGCTTAACATGGCCGGAGCCTACATTATATTGTGTGAATAAGGAGTGGGCTTCGAGTATTAAGAACAATAGTAGAACAGTTCCACTAATCTTTAAAACAAATCTATCCTACTAAATAAACTAAAACCTTTTTCCATACAAACAGTAGACACTACTGAATAAGTATGTCCGTCATATCTAGTAGTTTTAGCAATGGTTCGTTTCTATAGAGCCCATCACAAAGAGTTTAAGCGGACTTCGTAAACTAGAAATAAACGCTATGTTCCATACAAAGTATATGAGGTAAACACATTATATAGTAAAAACTTTCTACAACCCGAGTTGGATGGAAAATTGTTGTACTCGCTTTCTATTGACTGGCGCTCAGTCCGCTTTGTGTTTTATTCTCACAAAGGGACGTATAGTGAGGGATTATAGCTGGCTCTATAAATCCAAATTCTTACAACAAAAAAGGTTTATCTCCATTTCCTGCTGAATACACAGAGAATTTAAAAATATTTTTGTTCAAAAGAGGATTTCTTAATACTGGCCAGTTATGCAAGAGCACAAAAACATTAATCATAAAAACATTTAAAAATGGAACACTTTTTGGGAGACCATTATTCCAGGCCATTCTATGTCCTGAAATGTATGGTAATCTGCAAAGCAATTTGATTTAATAACATTTTGCCGTATGTATTTAATTTTAGTTTTTCACGGCTTGCATAGCTCGCCTCCCTGATTTGTATTGCAATATTTTGTTTCGTTTCTTTTACACCATATCAATATGTATAAGGCCACCAATATCGTGTGTGAGAAAAAAAACAAATACCTATGCCGTAATGTCTCCCCCTCAGAGTATCGTACGTAAGCGAATCTGCTGTTGACGTATACTTCGCACATGATTGACGGCCAGTGGAAAATACCTCGCACTTCACACTGTGACCCGGTAGTCAAGTGGCGTCAATCTTCAAATCAACTCATTTGTGTTGAGTGCAGTTTCAATTCCCGCAAATTGATCGCGGGAATTCGATTGCATAATACATTTTAAGGGGATGATTTTTTTGTACTTTTTAGATTTCAGTGGGATTTTAGAAGCTTTATTTGCCAAAATATAAATTGATAATGAACTAAGGATACGCCATATGAGTGGTACGCCTATTCACGTTGTAGCACCAGGTTCAATTCCTTACACTTATTCCCAAATCCCAATTAAACAGATGTAAACTTGTGTCAGTTAAAACTCCTTTTCAGCTATATATAAGACATTTTCAGTCCTATACGATAAACAAATAGTTTTTGATCATGCAATATTTGTCTAGGATTCGAATTCGCTCTCTTTTATTCCATAAACGTATTCTCTCCCTCGACGCCCCAAGGCCTAAAAAATTAAACGCATGATTTACATTAGTAACGATGTTAGCCCGGGCCTGGGGTAAAATCAGAGTGCCTAGGGACCTTCAATTAGGAGAATGCCTAATATAGGAAGGGTGCCTAGAAAATTTAATAAATTGTATTATGGTGTCCATACTTTGTAATTGCTTAATATTTTAGATACGTATCCGAAAAGATACGATAGATAGATGATATTTCAGTATTTTAATTCCAATAAAACTTTCCCAAGTGGTACAATATTCGAATCCAGCCGTATAGCAACTGCGTTACACAAAAAGAAAACTCACTATACTTACACATGTCGCTTTTCTTTTCAACCTATCTATATCGGATATCGACCATACCTGCAATTTTTTCACCTATTTCTCCCGCCAAACAGCACTTCCAGTTTTAAGAACATTGTAGACAGATTGCTACTGGACATATAGAGACATATTATGTCTCAGGAATGCGAACGCAATGGAATCGCTTGGAATTCATGGTGTTTTTTGGTTTTATTACTGTCCATGAGTGGTCGTATCACTTACCATTAGGCGAAGAGCATGCTCGTCTCATCATTCATAACATTCAAAATTTAAAAAATACATATCGGAATCGAACCTGGTTTTGCACACAACTACACAGCAACAGTGCACTATGAAATTGTCAAATGAAAGAAAAATAAACAGCACAGACACAAACAGTTCCACTCGGTTGGCAATAACCCGGCAAAACAAAGCCAACAGCGCTTATGAGAGACAATAAAAAAACATTTCACTAGAAAAACTCGAAAGAAATCGTTCCACTGAAGAACTAATGAAATCTTCACATCGCTTTCATACTGTTTTTCAGATCTGTATCGGCCATACGTTCCACTGCGAGACACGGACCTCCTCTACAAGCCAGAGAAATTAGACTATATAGTCCACCACGCTGGCCTAGTGCGGATTGGCAAACTTTACATACCATAGAAATTCTCGTAAATCTTTATGTTATGGTAGGAAAAATATCATAAGTAAAGGTTTCGCCATTATAGTGCGTGGTGACTTACTACAGATTTGATGAGGCTATTAGCCATTAGCCACCACGCACTTCACACTTTTTTCCAAACATTTCAGTTTTTTTTAAACTGTCCCGCCCTCACACCGGCCAGTTCAACTCCTGTCAGCTAGGATTTGCAACATTTTAATGACACCTTGCAATGAGTTCCTGCAAATCTCTGGGAATATCAAAGTTAACTTATAACCAGAAACGAAATTAAATTTATAAGTACCAAAAATGAGTTATATTTCCATGACAAATCAAGAGCTAAATTTATTTTTATTGAAATCATTGTATTGCATTTTGACCTTTGACAGAAAAGAGAATAATTAGTATTGAGCCTTTTATATCCGAAGAATTCTTTTAAATTCACTATAAAACACCTGGCCCATTTTGACGTATTTCTGAGACAAAGGTACGACTGTACGAGCGCTTATAACAAACAATAAAAATCAATTACACTGGAAAAACTCAAAGAAAACGTCGCGTCGAAGAACTAATTAAATTCTTATATTGCTTTCATATTGTTTTTGAGATATTTCACATTTATTGATAGATTTTCCCTTTGACAGTCGAATTTATATAATCTTTTGTTTTACCCTGTACTGACAAAGATATTATGATACCTATTTGTTATACTCGTATTATTATCTTCATTAGCCAGCGTGGGGCTTTAGATTTCAATATCTATTGAAATTAGTGTCTCTATTAACCCAAAAATAGTAATTAATAATATAATAAATACTAAGAAATTAATATAAATAATATTATAACAAATATTTTATGTGTAAAGATTAAGTACTATGTGTATTGACTTGTCGTAAGAGCTATTTAATAGAGTATATGCATGTCATTTTTTTTATATTTTTAATCGATTCTGTATGTTATTACATTAGCGGAAAAAATATAATATAAGGCTTTAAAAATATCAATAAAAAAGTACAAAAAAATAATCAAAACTGCTATCAGTTTCGAAGCATTTAAACGCCATTTTGGCGCGAACTCTCTGTGACGTCAGAGTCCACTATTTCTGCAACGTAGTGTTTGGATTAAGTTTCTTTCATTAATTGCTACACAACTGTATTTCGGCACAAAATAATCCATTTTTTTTAAATAATATAAAGAAAACACAAAATAACTCTTAAACACACGTAATACAATGGGGGGGTGAAGTTGTTCGCGTCCGTAGGAAGCTTGCCCTATGTTACCCTGCACGTGCCCCCTGGGTGGCGCTAAACGAACAGCAACGCCGAGTAACAGGCGGCGGTAAACTAACCTGTTTTGAGAGGCTGCAGCGGCCTTGGGGGATTAAATACCTCCTAAAATGTCTGGTGCAGAAAGCAATGGGGAACTACTACACTATTATCCCCAAGAAAACCACTATGATCAGATCTAATAAGGCAATTGTTAAGTCATGTGATCCGATTGACCCTCGGCGCCAACGCAAGTCCGGGTTGCATGGTGTGAAATATGCGACCGGCCACTTATCTGTGGACCACCAGACAATGAGTGGAAAATATGTTACTGGTGCTTGTTCTAACATAACGAAAAGACCACTGCGAAAACATCTGCGTTTAGGGACCTGGAACGTGAGAGGGCTTCTTAACCCAGGGAAATTAGAAGTCATAGAGAAGGAGATGAATAGGTGCAACATTGACATATTGGGACTCAGTGAGGTGCACCGACGAGGTAGCGGTCTTCTAACTACAAGTAATGGCAATATTGTGTACTTTACAGGTGCCGAAGACCATAGCCATAATGGAGTAGCCATTATTGTGCCTAGAAAACTGCAGAGTAGCGTAAAAGAATATCTTACTCCTAACGATAGAATGATCGCTATAAAAATCGATGCTAGTCCCGTGCCAATAAACATTATTCAGGTATATGCACCCACCGCTCAATCAGATGAGGAAGCCTCGGACCAATTCTATGGAGATCTGGATGCCTTAATGCATCGCATTCCATCTAGGGAAATAACTATCGTGCAGGGTGATTGGAACGCTAAAGTTGGCTGTACTGTGGATGATCCGCTTAGAGGAACAGTCGTTGGTGGACATGGCTTAGGGGTACGAAATGATAGAGGCGAGAAGTTTCTACAATACTGCTTAGAAAATCAACTGGCTGTGATGAATACATGGTTTCAACATCACCCAAGGAGGCTATACACATGGGTGTCTCCACAGGGCCATAGAAATCAGATAGACTACATAACAATCAAATCCAGATGGCGATCGTCAGTGACTAATGCCAAAACATTACCTGGTGCGGATTGCGGCAGTGACCATCAACTTGTAATAGCTGACTTCAGACTTCGCCTAAAAACTACTCGAGCAAAAACCCAAGGTAATATTTTACTTAATAAACCAGCTTTAAACCATTTCCACAATACAATTGGTACTAAGATCGAATCTCAGGAATGGGACCCTTTTGACTCCAGCGAAGCGGAGTGGAACAAATTTAAAGAGGTCGTCTTAGAAACAGCAAAGACAAGCAGGGATTCGGTCAAAAATCTTAAACGAAAAGAAGAATGGTTAAGTAAAGAATCGTGGGCGCTGATTGAGGAGAGGAAACAGATAAAGTGTGAGGGACTTAACACGGAAAGCAAGCAAAACCGCTACAACCAATTACATGCCGAGGTTCAAAAGTCAACACGAAGAGACAGAGACGAGCACATCAACAAAATCTGCAGGGAAATTGAGCACCATATGGACAAAGCGCTAATGAAAGACTTGTTTATGAAAGTAAAGCAGTTGACTGGTACCTTCAAACCGAAGAGCTGGCTTATTGATGACAAAAGAGGTAATACCTTGACAGAGTTGGATAATATTCTGGATAGATGGAAAAATTACTGTTATGAGCTCTATCGGGATGAAGAGAGACTAAGCATAGAAAGAAAATGGGACGAACACTACAGAGAACCAGATATACTGCTTACTGAAGTTCAAGATGCCATCAAACGACTGAAACATAAAGCTGTGGGTCCTGATGGTGTGTCCGCAGCAATGCTTCAAGAACTAGGTCCACAAGGATGTAAAATAATCCACCAGATATGTAACAAAGTCTGGATAACAGGTCAGTGGCCAGGTGATTGGACTCAATCAGCAATCGTCCCACTGCATAAAAAAGGTTCCACAAGGAAATGTGAAAACTACCGCACGATATCACTTATGTCGCATGCTAGTAAAATCTTACTCCAAATTATAAACAACAGACTTTCATCTTTTGTGGATCACCAAATACCATGCGAACAAGCTGGTTTTGTTCCGGGAAAGGGGACTCGCGAGCAGATTCTTAATATACGAAATTTAATAGAAAAATGTCGCGAGGTTAACAAACCAATTGTCTTATGCTTCATTGATTACGCCAAAGCGTTCGACTGCGTAAATTGGGAGAGAATGTTGGATGTGCTTGTGGAGATGGGCGTACCTCACCACCTTATTTTCCTTATACAAAATCTGTATCTTGATGGCTCAAGCTTCGTGAAACTGGAAAACCATAAATCTAGTATTTTCCAACCAGAACGAGGCATACGCCAGGGATGTATTCTGTCTCCAAAGTTATTTAATCTTTATGGAGAAACTATTATGAGGAAAGCACTAAATGACTGGAACGGCGGTATTGCAGTGGGAGGTCGCAAGGTCAATAATCTTAGATATGCCGACGATACGACTTTAGTTGCATCAAGTGAAGTTGAAATGGCAATTCTTCTGAAAAAAGTTGAAGAGGAAAGTGCCGCATTCGGGCTTAAGATAAACCATTTGAAAACCAAAATTATGGTGGTGGACAGAGCTGAAGAACTTCCTTTAACCGATGCACTTAACGGATATGAAAAAGTCTATGAGTTTGTGTATTTGGGATCGTTGGTAAGCTGTGATGGTGACTGCACTAAAGAAATACGCCGAAGAGCCGGTATAGCCAAGAGTGCCATGTCTAACCTCGATAAGATCTGGAAGAACAGAGGTATTCGACGTACAACTAAGGTACGACTTGTGCGGGCGCTCGTCTTCTCTGCTTTCTTATATGGTGCCGAGACGTGGACTGTGAGACAACGCGACATCAAGAAGATCGATGCCTTTGAGATGTGGTGTTGGAGAAGGCTGCTCCGTATACCTTGGACAGCTATGAGAACCAACGAGTCCGTATTAAAAGAGCTCAAAATCACGACAAGACTCTCCACAATCTGCCAACAAAGAGTACTGAGGCTATTTGGACATATTATAAGATCTCCAAAACACTGTCTGGAGAGGCAGATAATGCTAGGCAAATTGGAAGGCAGGCGTGCTCGGGGAAGGGCACCATCACGATGGCTTGATGCAGTAGTGAAGACAGTCGGTGGCAGCTTGCACCGTGCGGTCCACACAGCACATGACCGAGCCCACTGGAGAAAGATCGTACGTGGTCACGATCCTCAGCAGTGAGGGAACGACGAGAGAAGAATACAATACACCCAACAAGCTAAAACTTCATAAGATAGTGTACTCTGTCGTCACTTTCCTTTTCAAGCAATAGCCCCGCGTTTCGAAAAAATTGCGCGGCAAATTTGAAATGTCATTTTTTAAGTATTTATTTTACCGATTTAGAGTTGATGAATTTAAAAAATATTTTTAAGGTACATTTCTATATCCACAAAGATTACAAAAATAAATATATGATTTATTTTGGAGTCTCGTGCATATTCCCTATTGCCTACATGACCATTAACTAATTTCATTTCATATTGTAATAGTCCTCACAGTGCTTATGTACCTACAAATACGAATTTAAGCGTTGATGGGACCAAATAGTCACTAGTCCTAATAGCAATGTTGTCGCTATTCATAAGATACATAGGTATTTAGGGGACAGGATTATAAATCACAATTGGGTATACTTTTCAATTTGTAAGTGTATTTATTTTTTATTTAAATTTGGATAGTGCAATAATATTAACATGTATACATAAACTCACGCCTTTTTCCCAGAAGGGGTAGGCAGAGGTGCCTGGACACCCACATTTTGCAATTTGCCAGTATGTTCCGTCCCACGATGTGATAGGTGGCGAGTCTATCGCCATATCGGGCACAAATTCCTGACTCCGGGCTAATAATGAATAGAAAAATCCAATATCATTTTGCCCAACTCGGGATTTGAATCCGAGACCTCAGCTTTACAAGCGTACCTCAGTACAACTACGCCACCGAGGCAGTTAATTTTAACATACTCAAAAATACTCATGCTTTAATAAGATATCGACCAAATACTATTTGAACGTATTTTTTTTACAACTCTTGGTGCAGTTACATTTATAATTGACAATTCAAATTAGTATTTGGTACAATACCAATAGTTAAAGAACATTCTAGAATATTATTTCAAATGAGAAATAATCAAGAAAAAAACGCATTTAAAACGCACTTATGTTAAATATTAAATTACTCCCATTATGACGGCGTGCATTGTGAGCAACTCATCTGTGCAAATTTAATTACTCTCAATTTTAAGAAAAATACACATTTACAAAATATTATTTAGTTCTTTGTGTCGAAATATTATTTACAGAAATAAGTAAATGATGTGTACATTAAATATATTTTATAAAGTTTTATCTGCACATCCAATTCTTTGTTTTTGTGATCGTTAAATGAAATACTGAGGGAATTATGTTTTGTTATAGCATTTCTAGTTAATATTTAATCAGTGCCACACGATAATAATCATCAGTGACGTCACTACTGGATATAACCCAACCCAATGACGTTCGCTCCAACCTTATATTTTTATCCATCGTCACTCTGTTACCTTTATCTTTATATAATCTAATTTGTGTGTCTTCTTTTTGGGTAAATCCACCGGGTGTACACTATTTATTTCATTGCGTAATACTGTATGTACAATACAGTATCAGCCTACATACGTCCCACTGCAGGGCACGGGCCTCCTCTATAATCAAGAGTACTATTGACAGTAGTTAGACCATATAGTCCATCACGCTGGCCTAGTGCGGGTTTGTGGACTTTGAATATCATAGAAATTCTTACTAATCGCTATGGTATGGTTCTTTCATCTTGCCAGACACATTGAAACTAGTAACTTCCAAACCCATCTCGATCGGAACTTCATAATAGCTGATCGTGTGACGCCAATGCTAAAAGCATGCGCAGACGAACTGCCAGCTTTTATAAAAATACGAAAGTCTAGCGGTCACGGGCTCTTGGTCTAACTAGTCAAGCCATTACTCCACTTGCTTCTCACATACCAATCAGCATGCCCTTCATCTGTTCTCACTTGCATCTATTAAGCCATTTGCACACATCCTGGCCGGCGACCCAATTCGCGCAGCCTTGGGTTCAGTTCGATGCGTCGTACAGATTGCCACGTCCGCTATCATTCGTCATTTATCTACTTACAATTTGCGTTGACACCCTCGTGCTCTCACAATTGGATAATGGAAGTGCATCTACGGGTGTCGGAACGCTTTCATTTAGACTAATAGACTACTTGAAGTGAATAATTCTTCGAGTTATTTTGCTTTATTCTGAAACGTCATGTTTGGGTTGATGACACTTGGGGGTTACTCCATAATAAATGAACTACTATACTTTGTAATAAATATATTAAATGTACTACTCTGAATTCAAATAAGCTACGACTGCTGTATAATTTGAAAAGAGCAACGCTAGAGTTTCTTGCCCACAGTGAAAAAAAAAATGTCTGAATCTAAATTTAATTTCAATTCATTTCATTTCATATACTGCGACTCGAAGTTTGAATGTTCTGATCGGGTATGCTCGGATTCAGTCGGTCGGTAACGCTTTATTGCATGTATTCGGCTTTGGATCGTGTATACTCGGCTTTAATCGTCATCACCAATATTTGATGTCGAACGTGTGCATCGTTTCAAGAATTAAGTTTTAGTACTCATATAACCATGTTTTAAAACAAAATAAAAAGAAATAGTTAAAATTCAGCCAATAGTTTTTGCTTGACCTACAAATAACTCTGGTTGTTACTCGTAGCTCTTACTATATTTGAGTAATATATACAATGATACAAGTTTTGTACAGATGGCAACGCGGTTTGAATGCCAAACCTCCAGACAAGTTGCCTCCTAAGAATTTGTAATTGCACGTGACATTCCAATCTCAATTGACAAAGACATATTTGTCATAAAAATGTTGTACACATTAAAAGACCTCACATATTCTCGTAATAGAATGAAAAACGCGTTGAAAAACGACCAAAATGGACCAAAGTATAGACCGATAACTTCATGGACGACCGTGTCGGTACTTTGAAGGGGGGGAGGTAATACATCATTTGAGCGGATGACATCGACAAGTAAAGCACAATTGCAAGCCTTTTCTCCCCGCTAAAATCTATACTAGTATTATATTATTTTTTTAATGCAACATTAACATTATGCTTTAAAATTATTCAAAACATATTAAGTATCTACTTTTTTCTGATAAACATAACAATGTTGAAAAATTTACTAAGAGTGACGGGAAAAAACTAATAATAAGCTAACCATAATAACTACACAAACACAAAAAATAACAGTAGAATGTAGACATATGAGTGGACAACAATAGATTAATTATAGAAATAGTTAGACAATAAGAATGGTTAATAACAATGCGAGGGCAGAAAAATATTATGATCTCAGCATTTTTTGTTTAAATATTTGCAACAAATCGCTCAATATATCAAATTCTGCATGTTTAGCATCTTGTACTCTAAAATTTTTTCCCATCGCATCTCTTTGCAAAGGACGTTCACGCGCGAACTTGTAATACTATAATAGACATTAAAAAAACAAACACCACCGTAGAGCGCGCAGAAAAAAGGGCAAATTATCCAAACTCCATATATAGATTAATGGTGGAATTATGTTAAATTATCTTCCAAATAAAACACTCAATTGATGTTGTTTTGTAAGTGTTGTATAAGGAGGGATAACTACGTCCGGTGCAGTTTTATTCATTTTGCAACGCGTAATTTCGATCATCTTGTGACGTATTGCAAGTGTTTTTTTTTTCATATATTTTTTTATTGCGATGAATGGCGAGATGAACTTGCCATTCGCCTGTTTGTAAGCGATACGACCGCTCATAGACAGTAGCAAAACCAAACAACACCATGAATAACAAAACAATGCTTGGCATTCCACTGCGTTCGCCATCCTGAGGCACAAGATGCTAGGTCTCATTAAATCCAGTCGTTACTCTGGCCAAAATGTCCTTCAAACCGGAACACAACATTGCGTTTAATCTACTTTTGGGCGGAGAAATAGACATTGCGATGGTATCTACCCAGAGGACCTCTCACATATGAGAGACCTACCACCGAGTAGAATATTTGCTTTAGTATATGAAAGGAAAATGTAGCGATGTAGCGAATGCCTAGTTTTTTATGCTGATAACGCTGCTACCCATTATCTCATTTGGATAATCCATTAAATTGTACTATTTAAAAGACAAATGGTTCCGAAGATCCTGATGCTCACAATAGGTAAACATAATTAAGATAATTGACCTCAAACCTTGACATTGCCAATATTGATATATGTATACTTACCGCCTTAGTCATAGACAGTTTTAAAACCTATTTTAGTTATTTAATGTTTTGTCTTCTTCGCCCAAACTGAATTTAAATGTCATTTGAAAGAAACAAAACATGCGATAACTAAAATATATTTTAAAATTGTCTATGAATAAACCCGTTAGTTAGTACTGGTATCATTTATTTCAATTAAAAATTACATTACTTTTAACAGTATTAACCTAGGTCATCGACCTTAACCGGGTCATCAGCGAACATCGTCCTAAAGCCACATAATGCACTGAAATACCAATAACGTAATTACCTCAAAATTAAAGAGCAGTGAGACGAGGTCGCCACTCAACAATAAACTACATTTAATACGATATTTACGTGAATTACACTTTATGTCATCAACATAATGGGCTTTTTATAAAGGTGCCTTAAAAGCCGCCCTGTGGAGCACGCGATGTATTGCGCTTCCGAAAGAATGTCGAATATCTGTATGGCTGTGTAAACATGGCGCTAGGGGACCTTTGACCAGGTATTCCGGGAGTTTTATTTTAGTTTTACGAGGTTTTAATGCTTTTATAGGGGGAATATATGGAATATGAGTTATTTTTTTTATGAGTGGCAGTTTTTTACTGTTTTTGGAGGTAACTCTTTTTTATAAATAGAATAATATGGGCCATAAAGTTCTCATCTTTATATTAACCCTTTTCGGCACTTAAAACATCAACCAATGTGGATTTTCTAAATCAAGAACCACACCATTATTATATTCCATATGTAGCATCTAGATTTGTACAGATAATTATTAATGTAACGAAGAATTGCGTTTGAAACACATTTCAATTTATTTTCAAGCGATTGTCATTATACACAAAACCAAAAGATAATTTAGCAAACTCCAAGAACTCTGTACTGCGCAACATACAAAGAGTATGTTAATGTTTTAATCGTGAGTCATTTGTCGTAATGTCTGTCGTTTGTCGAGTGTCGTCTGTCGTCTGACTCGACGGCTGCCAATGATGTCAGTTCAGAATGCGCACTCGATGAACCTATGCGACCCTCAGGCGATGACATGTATATGACTAAGAGCGGGCGAATCTGTGAAGGATACTTTGAGACTAAATAATTTAAGTGCTTCAGATAAGGGACTTTCATTTGGAACTCTACATACATACTTAAGTGTGCCTGTATCCCATAGGGTAGGCAGAGACTATACATCGCGATTTTCTCGATTCTGATATACTAATTTTGCTTCGTCTAATTTAATCAATTTCTTCATATATTCTCCTCAGCTCAGGGTTCTTTTGACCGAAACTACTAGTAGGTACAACTTTTTACTTTTGTAACTCTAGATTTTCCCAAAAGTATTTGAACTTGTTTCCTTTTTTTTCCTCTTTTTTGTTGGCAGATATCTGATACTTATCGCAAAAAATAGTTCACAGTTACATATTCTTCAGACGAACGCATTTACTCTTACCAAACAAATAAACCATTTATACATTTTCGTCTGTAAATAGTCTATGCTGTTTAAGTTAGGTCGCGCCGAGTGGGGCGACGCGACATAAAGGGTTGTATCAATATTAGTCTGACCCACAATCGTTTATTCGTAGAAATTGGAGCACGTCGTCATCCACGAAGAATAAATAGCATCAACACCCACTATTTTATGCTGATGGGTCGTAGGATTTGCATTTCTTCAGCGTCGAGTGAAAACAAAAACAAAACGTCGACGCTAGGAATAATACGTCGTTGTCGTAGAACAGTGATGGATCTGACATTACAACGTTTTAAGATCACAAAGAATTCTTGTTTGTTGTTAGAGTAAATGTAGTATTAAGGGCTTATCTTAAAAACGCAATAATTTATTGTTGCTTAATTGTGACTTTTAAGTACTACCAAAATTCTCATATCTACATTAATCGAGACACAATTACACTTGTTTTTTTTTTCTTTCTAAAAGTAAATAATTTAATATTTGCAATATTTAAAGCCTTTTTCCTTTTACCTAATTTTCCTATGCCCTACGTAATTCATAAATGCGATACCGGCCTCTTAACATTACAATAATATCACTTACCAAACGAAACACTAAAACAAACCTGTCCTTTTACGTCCATTTTTTATAAGACATTTGACCCGGTCCATCTATGTATATCTATAACTATAGACGGCCAAGGCAACAGCGCCACATCTGTAAAACAACACAAAAACTACCACCTAAAAAGAAATTGCCTACTAAATACCGCAGTTTAAACAGAAATGGCTTTATAAATATTATATTCCAGTTTATTTGTAGAAAAAGGGAATAATTTGCGCCGCTCGGCGTCAATCACTCGGAGCCGGCGACTCTTTTTATTTTAATTTTTGAAACGTGTTTGTCCCATTTCTTGTCTTATTAACGCTGCTGACTGACGTTAATAAACTATGATCAAAGTTATTTTTCGAGTGTTTTCTGATAAAAGTTAAATGTTATTTTTTTGTTGCTTTTTGTTAGTTATTTTTTCCTAGTCGTTTTTGTTTTGTAACTGGAAGACAGGGATCGTATTCAGGAATGGATGGAGCCATTCGTATTTTAACATAAAATAATGTTATGTTTCTCTACCCTGTATAGTACATAAAAATAGATATAATATTGTAAAGGGATAGCTAGGGAGTAAACAGCGCCAAATAAAAGGGTTTAAACACGCCTCTTTCATTTCTTCTGGTGTCATTAATCACGTGTACGAGGGAATCGGTTCCGCTATCAAATAGCTACAATATATCTTGCATTGCCGAAACGAAAAGACAGGAGTTATGGGAATTTCTACCTATAATTTACAGATAATTTAGAATAACATTTTCCAGCCAGTCGTGACATCTCTATTCTAGCTTTTAACGTATGAAATATATAATATTATCATATCATATTTTTTATACAGGATAGTTGATTATGAATTCCTATGATGTATGTATTTATTTAGGAAACCGTCAATATTAAATTTCATTTTTGCACTGGGAAAGCCAAATGAGTTATTTGTGTTCAGTTGCTCTTCTATAGCTAGAAACTGGTGCCTCAAAACTAATTTTAATCGTTTTTCGCGAATAACGTGGTAAGTGTGAACAAGATACGACAATTTACAACTTCGCGTCTGCTGCTCAACTTCGACCCAAATTTCCCACAACAAGAGAAGATTCTCACATAAACAACACCGCGTGACTCGTGGGGCAACTATAGAAATCCTACCCGCATACAGGAAAAAGTCACTTAGGTAAAAACAAAAACGTCACGGCTCCCGCATGCGGCGGGTTCATCCATTACAAAACAATACGTACGTATTGTCCGTTTGTCACCGAATGTGGGGACAAAGGGATTGTTGAACTGTCTGCTGTGACGTGTCGACACTTGGGAAACTCATTATGTGTTTTTGGTACTTGTCTAAGCTGAAGTTGTGAAGGACTAAGCAAATCAAAATAGCTTCCATTCATATTTTATTTTCGGATTTTATGTGAGCTGCTGGTAGATAGAGCGGGCATAATATTTCGTAATGTATGTCCAAAAATAAAATAATATTTTATGCACTTACACAGAACAAATAAAGGTTGTAAGCAAAATGAATGATGTAAATATGAAAGTCGATAAAATCAAAAGATTTGTTTATAACTCTTAATAATACATTTTGCCATCGAGCTAGGTTAATATAAGCGACGCATATCAAGCAACTAACCGATGACCGCTCCATGCGTATTTTTAGCAACTAATAACAAACTCTTCAAAATCTCGACATCCAAATTGACGTCCCGAAAGCAGAAATGACGGGGAGTAATTTTGTTTACACACGTTCCCCTACTTTTTATCAATAAAATCGCGGTATTCCTCCGAACAATGCCACTACTATCGGAATGTACCCCTTACCATTGCACACGTTAGTTAACTACGATCGAATACCAACCTTGTCCTAATGAAAATATGAGTCGACAGGGAGGTAGAGCGATGCTTGTAAAGCACAGAAAATCAATTTATGCGCCGTTTAAAGCAAAACAATCTTTATCACAAGGGTTTAAAGTTGGTTCCGTTGTTGTCGTAAAGTAATTTGTACGTGCGAGGGAATGTGTGGACGCGTGTTCATTGTACTGAAGGGACGTCAAAGGATCCTCGCGTTAGAATTTATTGCACCATTTTGATTGGAACCATTCATGTCTTTATTAAAGCAATTAAAAAATATATCGTACAAGCCAATCGCGAAAGCATTCGCAAATAATGAAATTGGATGTTAAAAAAGGGACTCTTATTTTGGCTGGTAACAAGCGATCCACTTCATACGAGATTTTCGATACTAAAATTTCATAACACTAGATATGAAATACTCTGGATGAAAATGATCTCCGCGAAAAATTGCATATGCACCTCTGCTTACTCTCTCAACAATACAGACTTAAGTTAATGCATGTAATATACAATTTAGTCATGGGAGTTTGTATGTAGCATAAGTCTTGGAGCACTGAAGATTATGCCGTCAGTTCCGGTTGCTCATCACTCGGAGCAGCATGAAAGCTATTAGGAAACATCATTATAATGTAGTTTAGTACTGTCGAGCTAATCGCTTGGACGCTGTGAGAATACATTGAGCCATAGCCGTAGAGAAGAACTGTCCGTGTAGACAAATATGGAGAGATGTATGTTATATACAGGTTTAATTAATTTCATTTTCTGCTACTACATATCCGCGACGAGAATATAATTGATTAAATTTAAATATTTGTAAATAATATGTTACACTGGAACTATGTCAGTTTAGCAGAGACGGTTGTCAACGAAATACCTTCCAGACCATTCCAGACTTACTTTTTCTTTCAAATTTTTCTTAGATCAATTGCATTCGTGTACTAAAATTTTATATTGAATTTTGATACATGTAGTTTTTTTGTTAAATTTTTTCTAAGCCTTTAGAGACGAACATGTGTATAAGAATTATAATGAGACACATTTACTGATGAAGAACTTGGCCTCTCATAAACTTGTCCATCTTGAATTACTAGGTAACCATTGCGATCTTTATCTAAATATGCATTTTGCAAGCTAAGGCACATAAATGCAAGGTTTAAATCTAAATTGAAAATATTAAATAGCGTTCCATCGACAGTTGGCGCCGGAAATTATAATTTTGCCAGGACGGAATGGCGGCTTGCAAAAATTCAATTTTCAATCGGCCAAGAGTTGAGGTAAGAAATAGTCTGGATATTGAATCAATCTTACGTCTGGCTGAATACACGTCCGGTCAATATTAAAGTAAATATAATTAAATGTTGCAAATAAAAACATCTTGAGGAGACCGGTGTACCCTAGATATTAGAAAGAATTTCTTAAGTTAGTGGAGTCCGCCGACCTGCACTAGGCTATCGTGGTGGGTTAGTCTAAATTCTCTTAATTGTAGAGGAAAGGTATTCAGTGCTGTCAGATACATTTGGACTAGGTTGGGATTAATGTAAATAAGATGAACAGCGACTAGCTTATTTTCAAATTTGGAATAGTTGGTAATTTATCTAGTATGATTTGACAACTTGAAATTGACTGAAAATTGAGAATTCCAAAATTATACATTTTAAGAAAAAATAAGTCAAATTATCCGTGTCTCGATTGAATAATGTCGGAATACTTTGTGTAAAAATATGACGCCGCAACTTCGCAAAGAAGTTAAAATTACTCATACAGCTGCGTTTTATAGACTTTACAAAGAAATATTACGCAACAGACGCGGCTGTATAAATCCGATTCCTTTGTCTGTGGCTGTAAAAAAAATATATATTGATAAGATGTTCTAGAGCCTAGATATAAAATGCCAAAGCAGAAATGCGTCCCTGCTAGAAATAAATAAAACTCTATCATTCAAAATCGTGTCTTTTCGATCCATCTTCGTTCATTTTTTTACGAGGAAAAACTGTTCGGTTATTAGGTGAATAGAGTATCGGAGTACCTAATTGTGGCGATAATTGGCAAGTAATTTAAAAAGGATGCGTAATGCACACAGTGACGTCATCGCTATTAGTTATTACAGTGCAAGCGTACGAAGATGTTAAAAATTATTACTGTTATTTCTTAGAGTATTACTTATATTATAGAGGGAGCGCTGTCATACATTTGCGTCTTCAAAAACGTAGATATTTTCTTGTCCGTAATGTTGGTGCCGCGCCTGTATTATAGAAAATTGAACTAATTATTTAACAACAAAATGCTATAAATTCCTTTGATAACCGTAATTATATTTAGCTACTATCATTTTAAAACGAGTTTGAGTGGAAATAAATAGAACAAAATATTTATTTTTGTTTTTTTTTCCAAGTTATTTATGTATGTCGGACAACCTGTTAAAAATCAACCAATAGGACAGAAAGAATTGGCTCGGCACCACCATTTTTATCTACGTTTTTGAAGTGTCAGCGCTCCCTCTATATTAAAAATACTCTAAGCATACCCTATATCTTCTTAATCTCGATACTAAGGCTTTCATCCCTATACTCATGGCAGGATGTCTGCTAATGCACTAGGCGTGGGGCGTCCCGGGAGGCGAACCTCGCCCGGGGACTGATTGTGCCGGAAACAGGAAGCGAGGCGTCTTCGCAAGTGAAATGTGCGAATCGAATTTAATATATTCGATGCGTTACTCCCAAAAAAAGCGCGCTGTTGTAATATTATTGATGTTTGTTTAATATTATATGAGTATATATAGATATATAGATTCTTTTAACATTTTTTTCCGGATTGTAAGTAAGACATTTCTATGCAATTGTCTTCTACGTTGTCATTAAAATGCGTGCCGCTGTCGATCGTAATTTGTAGCAAACAATAGTTGCAATATGTGAGGGCCTAATAATGTCAATACTTACAGGATATTTAAGAAGAAGGATGTGAAAATCATATTAATTACATTTTCATATATCATTCTTGCTATTTTCTTTCATAAAATTTGCCTAAACTGCCTGATAATACCATCGTACCGAGAAGTAACAATAGCATGTCTAACAATAGGGAATTCCACTTTACAAATCATTGGCTATTTAATTACAAATTTGAAGTCATTATGAATAATATCTGCAAATGAAATATAACTATTGATTCCAGTTATTTCTATACGTACTGTGTCATCTACGTTGTACTGTACTGCATCAGCCTATACACGTCCCACTGCAGAGCACGGGCCTCCTCACAATTAAGAGTACGATTGAGAGTGGTTAGGCCATATATTCCATCACGCTGCCCTAGTTGCAGATTGGCGGACTTTACATACTTACCATAGAAATTATTACAAATCGCTATGGTATGCAGGTTACCATAGCGATTAGGCGATACCTAACGATGATTTCCTTCACCGTTATAGCGCGTGATGATTGACTATCAATACTCACATGACTCTGAAAAGTTAGAGGCGTTTCCTGGGATTCGAACCCGCGACCACCGTGAATATGTTGGCAGCCGCGTCTGGTCATTATACTAACAGGCCACCACGCACTTATGTACCTATATTGTAGTACTTTACTTATTATATCACAATTGAATTGTTCTATATTAATATATGTCAATCGATAACTATCGATTATTGATTTCGTTTTTCGATCGATAAATAATGGAATTGATATCGATGTTTGTATCTACTATCCCAAGTTACTTCATTGCCTATTGGCTATTCCAAATTACATTAATGGCGTCATCAAAGAATATTTACATACCTCTTTCCTAAATCCTATCCAATGCAAATATGATAAATGAATCTTCAAATCCAGAACCTCACGGTTCAGAACTAAACTATTTCCCCCTACAGCAAGACGATGAATTCCCGGACAGCACAAAAAAGGTCGGGAATCTCTCAACGGTGGCCGTAATAACGCCTGCTTACTAATTGCCCCTTCACGCTTCGTTTAAGCCATCCAATATAGGAACATGTGAAGGCTCTTTTATTAGTAAGTTGTACGAACTGGCAGTCATATATGAGAGGCCGCCTGTATAGGTAATATCACAATATCTATCTCTTCCGCCAAACAGCAGTGTAAATGCACTGTTGTGTTTGTAAAAACACTCTTGTGTTTCGGATTGAAGGACATTGTAGCCAGAGCAACTACTGAACATAATGAGACTTAACATCTTATATCTCAGGATGGCGAGCGCAGTGGAATGCCAAGCATTGCTTTGTAATTCATGATGTTGTTTGGATTTGCTACTGTTGATGAGCGGTCGTATCGCTTACCATCAGGCGAGCAGCATACTCGTCACGCCATTCATTGCAATAAAAAAACCTTCATGACAACTATAGACAAAAATATTCAAAACACCGGCTACTTGATTTCTTAACATAATCCTTTTGTATATCTCTCATAAGTATAAAAAGGTCCAAAACACACCTGTTAATTACAAAACACGAAATCCCTCAAAAGATAAACGTCAAACAAAACAGTATCTACCAAGCCGCCTCGCACTTGACGGCTCTGTAGATAATAATCCTTCCATTCCAGACGATTATTTATAAATGGACGATAAAATCTGCGAATGATTTCTTTTTGAAATCCGTCTTCCGAAATTTACTTAACTGCAATGTCACCTTCAACTTTTCTGCTGACGAGCAAAGAATGTTATAATGCTAAATTAAATGGTTCCTTATATTTTTTCGGCTTCCTAATTACTATTCCTTGTATTTATTTGGGTTATATCCTTTTTTAGAACGGTCATTTTATATGGTTTTGGTCATTTTACATTTTATATGGTTAACGAACTAAATCGTATTGGCAATTTGCTTGTTTACATAAAATACGCATTAATATTTAGGGATTGGTCTAGAAGTTATTTAAGAGCTTTTATGGACTATTTCGATTCGTATATTTTAGCAAGTTTTGACAGTTAACGATTGAAAGGTTCTAAATTAAATCCTTGCCATTTAAATGTGAGTTGCATTCAAGAAGATATATGAAATTGAATAAAATAGTTATTTATACCTCCAAGTTTTCTCAAATTACATTAACTAAATAATCAATTAAGTCATAAGATGCATAAATAGCCCTAATGCCAATATGATGCGTTTTTTCGGGAAACTTTTGGAAAATTTAAAAAGTTTGAAACATAATAAAGAAGCTTCTGAGAAAAGCTTGATGTAAAAAAGTTTGGGATTCAATAAGTATCAATCAACACATATTTTTTAAATATTTATGCTCGATAGCTTACTGAACTCGATTGCTACTACGATTCAACATGATAGTAATATGCCGTAGGTTTGACGACTCAACATAAAACAATAAAGTTAGGCTATAACTCTCGAATTCATTCGCGTCTTGCAGAAATCATTCATTTGCCCATTCAGGTTTATCATTTGGAATTTTTTTGCATTGATACAGCTACGAATCCTGTTCAATCGGCCATGTGTGGAGGCTAAAATCGCGATTCCTTCCATCCTAACCTGTGGAATTGTCCGTACTATTTACTATTCGCAACTTTACAAAAAAAACTATACGGTGTGGCATCAGAAATCCTGTAAATGGCTTGAAAATTCTGTCACTCATCTGACCAATTGTCTAATAAATGCCATCTTTCTACGTTCTTTTCATCAGTTTCTATAAGATTGATGGTTATACACATGCATAAAAACCACATGAAAATCCGCAATACATCTCCGAAACAAAACAAAACCTTTCAAGCAACATGTATGAAAGTTTCAACTTCTACTTTCACCAACAGATCGTTTTGTCATTTGTCCACGGAACCCTCTGCAGCTATCTCTTTCACACATACCGATATCTCTCTCCCTCCCACTACTAATGCCCGTCTCTATTTTATCCGACCATTTGATGACCGCGCACAATTTTCTTTTATCTCTTTGATGTTTAAAAGAAAAGTGTGTTTTTTAATGACGAACGAATGGTCTCAGCGTTCTCCAGTTTTTTTTTTTTACCTTAAATATCATAAGGAGAGTATATACTTTAGAACATGTGGTGGTGATTCATAAGTTTGCGTTTTAATCTGTTTCTCCAAACGTGTCAAATTTCTGTTATTTCTCAAAAAATGCATCTTTCAATAATTAAATGCAAAGAATATTTGTGACTGGTGAGAATGTTTGTAAAAACTTTAAGCTGGACTGTAAATAGCTTATTATTTAAATTAAATTTGACCCCAAGAATAGGTGCATAAAAGTAATAACTGATTTCTATTTAGACGTAAAATCCAGCAGCTTATACATCAAAACTTGAATAAATATCATAAAGATGCGATATTTCTCGTTGGCAACCAGTGCTCCTTCAGCACAACTCACACTTTACATAAAAATAATTATTTTAACAAGACAACACAAACGTTCACGTAATATTTGTGCTTGTCGCTGATAAGTAAATTACTCATTTCCGCATACAATTATCCGGAAATCCTCCGCCATGCCATTGTGGCTCCTAATTACATTCTTATCACTTGGAGATAAGAAAATGTTGGTACATATTCCAACAGTATTTTCATATAAATAAATAACACCCAACAGTCACATGCATTGTCTTGACAACACACTAAGATAGAGTCTTGTGTCGTGGGTATCAGGAACTACGAGAGACTTTTCGGTCTCACTAACACCCAGACCCGAAAGAAATATTTGTGGGCCGCACAAACATTTCTCTCGGTGCGGGGATCGAACCTGCGGCCTCTCGTTTCATTAACGGCGTCACGGCTGCCATATATGGCATATGAAATGTCGAAGGACTAATATAAGGAGGGAAGGTTGTAAAATCACCAAAAGTATATCTCTCTCTATCTTCAGCCACAGGAAGTCTTTTCCAAACGGCCTACGTTCAAGGTTTTCCATAGAGTTCTATTGGAAGCGATCTGCATCCAGCGACTTCCTAGAATCTTATAAGTCTTGATAAGCACAAAAGGACAAAGCTACTTCAATATATTTTCTATAAGACTATGGGTGCTCACTGGCTAAAAGTATCTGTTCATGTTGTGTCTACGCGTGGCTCTATCACTTAAATGCTTTTTCTTATTTTTTTTCTACCATGCGTTATCCAAAATTTTGGAGTTATGTATTGATAAACAATCACCAATTACTATAACGGCGAAGTAAAACATCGTGAAGAAACATTCATACTAAAGCGATTTGTAAGAGTTTCTATGGTATGTAAAATCCGCCAAACCGGAACTAAGCCAGCGTGGTGAACTATATGGCCTAAACACTGTCAATCGTATTCTTGAATGTAAAGGAGGTCCATGCCCTGCAGCAGGATGTCAATGAGCTGATACAGATACAGACAGTTATCCTTATTCCTTCTCGATTCTCTCCACTTCCCCTGAGTTATGAAATCCGTACTTTTATCAAATCTTTATAAATATACAAGACAGAAAAGCAGTCTCAACAAAACCAACATTATAAATGTGTCCAGTTTTTATTTACATACTTAATACAGCTAATTGAACTAAAAAGCCAACACTTACTCATTCAAATGTGGCAATAAACGGAAACTTGTATAAAAAGACCTATGTACTATGTAGGCAGCTAAATGATTAATATCGCAATATTTTCGCACACAGCTGTACCCTTAGCTAACTCATACATTTATGTATTTGAGGTCTCAACTCGCCACAAGGCTGCAGCGAAAAGGTTCGGATCCTGTATTTTCGGATGGGGGTCAAAATTTACATAGTTAAAGCACAGAATACTAACAGAAGTCAAGCTTGTGTATGTACTTCACTTTTGTTGCCACACTCACACTACGCTCGGCGTTCGCGCTAGGGCTGTTAACTCTGGCTTATGCAAAAACACGTATCGTGTTAATAGCACTCGTATCGTTTGATTGAATTTTGAAAATAAAATATATAACACACAATAATACGATAAATAAATTTTAATTTTATTTATGAACTCGCTGAGAATGTGTATGTCATTATTCTAAGTTTTTTAAATTGTATTTGTATAATATAGGTTTTTTTAATGAAATTTATATTCAATTATTATAATCTGGTGTTTTATATACAAGTGTAATAACTTTTATTCATTTGCTCCATCTTTGTACATAGCATCTCACTATTTGCGTGCCCGAAGCGAGTGACACTCGCGCTCGCAGTGGTTTCGACTGGTTTGAAATATCGTGTCGGTGAACGCTGTCTATGTGTGCGTTGATTTAGCGCGCTTTGTATGGAGCTTGACTTCTGTTAGTTTATTATTCTGTGGTTAAAGTCGGCCCGAGGAGCTTGATCGATATGGTAAACGGGTCACAGTTATTAATATTCATTCATTTTTGCGTTTAAGGCTTCTTTTTATTTCAGAAATTAATATAGTTCAAAGGATTCCTTCGTGAAAGTACGGAGAATTTATATAGGCTGCTTAATACCGAGAAATTTCCTTTTTTATCGAATAACGGAATAATTCAGGGAAGAAATATTATTTTACATTCAAGACGGATTACATTGAAGAAATATTATTTTACAGTTTAGATGGATTTGATTGAATCAAAGAATTTTTCAATCTCATGATTACTTTTACCTACATACTGAATGCTATAGTCATTTTTTTATTGTCG
The DNA here is from genome assembly GCA_030180105.1 of Hyles lineata. NCBI lineage: Eukaryota > Metazoa > Arthropoda > Insecta > Lepidoptera > Sphingidae > Hyles > Hyles lineata. The sequence goes on from JARJEE010000030.1 coordinate 1,650,601, forward strand.
CCATAAAAATATATCGTACAAATTTTATTAGCGCTGTTTATGTTAAAGGTAACCCGAAGTGAACTCTCATTAAACGTAGCAGCTTAAAAGTGGATGAAGAATATATTGGCTCTAAAACACAGTTTTAGGAGTAAGTAAAAGGTCTTTTAGCGAAGTGTATGTTGTAGTTGTATATTTCCACTTAAACGCAGGCGCGCTAGTAAAGCGAGAAGAAAGCGTTTTAACTCTCTTTTCATTTGGACGTCTCAAAATCTACGCAGGGGGGTTGGGCCCCAAATATTCTCTTAATACACGCCTGTTCAGTTCACAGTGCATTACTTCATAGTTCATAGAAAAACTCATGTCACAAAGACTTATCGCTAATTGATTTTTATATCAATGTATTCACTATTTAGCAATTTGCTTACATTTAAAAGGACCTTTTCAAATGCTTTTCAAGAATATTTTGTGCCATTATTAACTCTATGCACATATTTATACAGTTTATTTTTAAATACCCGCGCTTTCTAGTAAGTTTATGGATGAAGCTAAGTTTATTTCGCACTCACGTTGAACAGGGATCAGCAATACGAGATTTATTTCCAAGTTGTGTCCTCTTATTTTAACTGCGTTTGATAGATTCATTCTTGATACAGCCTCAGGCTATATGGACCTATACAATACCCAGTAGTTTATAATCTCACTGTACAATACTCAAAATTTCAGTAATATTTCCTGATCAGGTTGCCCTATTCATGTTTCATCAATCTTCAGATAAGCTCTACTGCCTAATTGTCTTCTTATCATAAAAAATCCCTTATGGTTTTTGTTTGCTTTCGTTTCCTCTGAAAATTATAAAAATGTATCAACATTTCACTATACATTTAAACCTTGTATCGATGATAGTTTGGACTAGGGCCTGGACTAGTGCGGTAATCTAAGACCTCTATCTCAGAGTTCCCTAACATTTGTATGTTATTAAACTTTTGTATCAATAAACAATATTTCTATTAAGTTGTATTGACCCAAATATAATGTTGATCAAATGTATTGCACTAGAATAATAAATGATAAAATTCTCGCTACACGGTGCCAAGTAACCTATAAAAACCGCTGAGACTGAACAAATAATCGCCGCTTGACCGACTCTCAAAGTACACGCTTGCATCGATAGATGACGCTAGTGTTGCCAGGTGTCCCGCTTTACGCGGGACGTCCCGCTTTTCAGGGGTTTGGTGACGCGTCCCGATTGAGCCTTGGGCGGGACGCCAAATGTCCCGCTTTTTGACCACCCCTCTCAGAACGAATAAAAAACTAAATATGACGCACTTTTATTTATAATCCGTACTGTATTTCGCGTTTTCCTACAATTATGAACCTACTTAGTATCTAATTCGATTCTAAAGCTGTTTCCATAGGCTGATTCCAAAAAAATACAGGACTTTGAATAAGTTCTCGCGGTTTGTTCACGAATTCCTAGCTTTCTTATTTTGTTAGTGAACTTATGTCTTTGTGAATATTAGCTAGCTCCAATGAAAATTCCTTCGTAATAATTTCATGTTTCATACCGCTTAGAGAGTATTTCTGGCGAATTTTACTTTACGACATATTTATGTAGATGTAATTTAAAAGAAAAACGCATCTTAACTTCACTAAATTCTCTACGAGCATTATAGCGAGCATAATTTGTCAGAATTCATGTGCAAAGGCGTGTCGGAAAATATCAATTTGCATCTTGGAAATAAAGATCGCTCTGGTAAATTGAAAAAGTTATACTATTTCCTCTGCCTATCCCTTCTGGAAAAAACCATGGCGCCTCATGAATTGAAGCCTCGAGAGATATGGTACTTCGTCTGGTCGAGCTGCGCTTCCATTATTATAATAATAACCAAAAACGACTATTGTCTTTGAGAGCCTCCAGAGACGCGACGTTTTTCGATGTGATAAGTATATGCTGCTAGAAAGAGGGATAGTAATAATGTATGAAAGCAAAAAAATATATAATACCCTCTTCTTTAATAGGCGTCCCGCTGAAGAACTCATAATCCCGCTTATTTTAATGTCCTGTCCCGAATTTTCAAAAACTAAACCTGGCAACACTAGATGACGCTGTGTTGTGGTTGGCGCCTCTTTGTCAACATTTTTATTATATTTTTTTATAATATTAGCTTATAGTGTTATATGCTTTCTTTAATGATTGTATACCTTACTTCTTTCTACTTTTATGTGGCAACTGGCCTTATGCTCGAAGGTGCTTATGTAATTCGAGTTGAAACATCTCTATTTACTAAGCAAATTGTTTTTACGCGCCAATACGTAGTTATGTCTTCTATTAAGTACTAAAACACTACTAAAACACCCCGCACCGAGAGAAATATTTGTGCGGCCCACAAATATTTCTTCCGGGTCTGGGTGTTTGTGAGACCGAAAAGTCTCTCGTAGTTCCTGATACCCACGACACAAGACTCGATCTTAGTGTGGAGTCAGGACTATGTATGTGACTGTTGGGTGTTATTTATTTGGGTATTATCATGTATTGTGGTATCTAAATATTATGGTGGTATATTTTACGTTGCTTACCGATCCGATCCAATAAAAGGTTTTGGACAATTCTATATTGTATTCAAGTGACAACATGAATGGCCCAGCTACATCATTGGCTGCTGTGTCATAAATACAGTCAGAATTCAATATAATTACTCTATTAAAATCATCCATATATAAACATTGTATAGGGTACATAGTCGACAGTGTAGGTACTATAATATTGTATGGACACTTATGTATAGACAATAAGGCTAATGAATATTCATACGTGCCTAACAGCAAAATCTCTAGAGAACCTCTCGGATTATCACTCTCTCGGAAACATTACTAAATATATACATTAACCTACGCATAATCCGTCAGGGACTAGGCAGAAATATCTATCCTCTGATGGACTTCACTATACACGGTTTTATAAGTTTTATTTATTTATTAAAATCTTTATTGTATTCAAAAAATATACAGACAAAAATATCATGGCGGTGTTATCGCTAAAAACAATGTAGTACAGACAAGCTTGGGATGGATTTAAAAGGAGAAAGAGAAGGTAGTGCAAAACTTTTAATTGCGTGCTAAGATCTAGGACGAATCCATGGTATCGCGGACATATCTTCCTATCCCAATTTGAGTTAACCAATCTGGGAGTCGAATTCAGGACTTCAAGGTTTACAGACCAACTGCCAAACGATGGATGTGGCGAGACGTCTTCTAAATCTACTGTAAAACTATAGTAAAAACTATCTAAGTTATTCGAACGTCCGTGAGAGTCTTTACAATTTAAAACTGTGTTTGTTGATAAACTTGTTGTCACATATCATATTTTGCTTAGAATACACATGATGTATTATAATCCAAAAACTACTAATAAATACACATTCACTTCGTAAGAGATTGTATAGATGGTACATTTTAGACGGGAAGGATATCTCGAAAGTCAACTTAGCCGCTGCGCCATTCAATCAATATTAATCGTATATTGCGAAACAGTAAGTAAAGTTCAGGGCGTCGACCTCTCCTTGAGTTTGGGAGTGATTGAGGGATTTGGCCTGCAGTCGCGAGCCATTAGGATAAGTTGCGCGGCAGACATTACATTTGCGCTTGCATAACCTAAAGGTCCTTGCTTGGTCGTGACGGCTTTGGTGCGTGCCCGTTTGTCAACACGTTACGTCAGTATTATTACTTATTTTATTAAGCTGTGTTGAATATTATTTTTTTTCACAAAAATATAGTTCATTTTTGCAAACATTTCTTGTTTTTCATGAGTGGTATCAGAGAGTAGGAGACACCTACACCCACATTGGTATAACACCCACATCAATTACAGTTACAATACAGTTCGATTACAAAAACATTTGTTGACTGCCGGGTTGAACTCGCCTCTGTTTTCACTACCTGATTTAAACTTATCCTACCCCTATACTCTACTAACTACTTAAACGATTTTATATGGTTAAATTATGAGTCACAGTTATAATTTACGATCTGAACGAAACGTGACGAAATCTATTAATGTATTTATGGGTGACGTTTTAAATTATACTCGTTTTGTAAATTAACCTGCCCAACAAAAATTTCAATGGTGGGCAGCTAATATATTCCGTTGAAATAATTTAAATTTATGATACACGCGCATTCATTATCATAAATTTATGTTTTATTTATTACTGCAGTGACATCGAATTTAAATAAATACAATCACTATTATTTCACTGTGAAACGGGAGGCCGCGGGTTCGACCACCGCACACTGACAAAAAATTATTTCAGGCCTGAGTGCTGTAAAACTGAAACGTCTCTAGTAGTTTCTGATTCTAACAATTCAAGTCATATACCTTAGTCTCATTCTAAGTCAAAGCTTTTGTTTCTATTGTGGGATGTATTTTATTACATATTTTATAGTACTAAACATTAGATTCACTTCCTATTTATATTTGCAATTGGCTATTATTGACAGTAAATATGTCGAGGCTCTTGTTGCTGAGCAGAGCACGTCAGCCATCTCTCGGTTAGTGTTATTTGGCAATAGCAGCGAACCTTGCGTTAGAACCACAATAAATAGCTTTAAACTTCTGACATAAGTCCAACTAATGCCCAGGATATATTGAAAACAAACAATCAAAAAACACATTTATTGCCACACAATACATACAACATACAATTTGATACAAAAAATAAGGGAATAAAATATAAAGTAGGAGTAAGCGCGTCGCATCGCTGTGTGGCACTTATTTCAACTCTTAACACGCATTAGGCCACAGTAGTCAACAATTGCCTAACATAAGGAGTTATATGGACATTATATCTCCCACAGACATGTATAGGCATGCAAAATGGTTGAACGAAAGTTAGATACCTAGCTCGTGTATTTTACCTAAATTTCCCTGACGGAAAATGTTATTTGCCCGCGATTGGATATTTTCCGAATGACTTGTTATCGGCGAGCGGGCGGTCGCTTAATCATATGCACGAATCTTTTAGCGATAAACCTATGACTTATATTTACGATCTCACATTAACAATAGATAAGGAAAACGATATGTATTATGTATATACCATTAGTACAATAGCTCCATAAAACGCCTATACCTCGTGTAAAGGAAATGGCAGTATCTTATCAACAGGCAAATTACCTGTCTAACTGTACTCAGTAGGTACTTAAAGAAAACACACTTGTAATACTTTCCTTTGCGGTTTAAGAAAGTGGCAATGCTAATGCACTTTTCTAATGGCCAACCAATTATTTAAGAAATGCTTCGATACTCAAAGCTGTGACAGTCAATACTTTATCGTAATATTGTCATCTTGCTAAAGAGGTTAGTTAAGAGGTAGGCAGAGGTAGCATCTGTGCCACCCACAAGTCTCCGACTTTTTTCAGCCTTAAGATATGTTATAGAGTAGGAACCGAGCCTATCTACATACCGGGTCAAAATTATTACATCGAAAATTTCGTACAAACTTATGTGTTTAGCTGGGAAATCCAGGGCCTATCGAAATTATGTTGCCGAAGCAATATTTTAGCACTTGATAAGAGTTCTCAGCCTAAGTGTGATACAGTGTTGCCAAGTACTGAAACTCATCTTAGTTTTAACGACCTATAAAGAATCTTGGATAGAAATAAAATATTTTATGTTGATGGATGTAATAATAACAATAATGGCTTTCAGGCCATTTACATTCAAAATATTGCTTAAAAAATAGGTCAATGCGTCTGTTTGCTTTTAATGGTATATAATACGAAGTCATGTTTCGATTCTTACTTAAGTAAACACAATTTTGAAGTACGTTTCTATAATTATATATTTTTACTATTAATAATGGATAGATATATTATAAACATATAATAAGCCGTATATTCAATTTCGTCCTTATCATATTGTGCAAATAAATCATTAAAACCTTAAGGTACATACAGGATTTCGTATAAAAAATATACATATCTTACGCTTACCCGTATAAGTCTTAATGTTCCTAATAATAAGCAGACTACACGTTTGTATTATTATTGTAGTCATATTTTGACGGTTAAAAATTCAGAAATTAATCTACAAAATTAATTTATCTGTATTTAACTATATAACTTAAGTCGGAGACTTAGCATTGCGTCCCTTACTTAACTAAGCCATCGCTTTTAATAAATAATTTTAATACCTACATTTAAACATTTAACACCACAAAAAGTGCAGGTAGTGTAGAAGTGACCGCAGCCGCGCTCATTGTGGTCAGAGGAAATGCGTTGCACAAAATGTACTGCAGCGGTCACAACCATAAAATCACTAACCACTGTTATTGAACGAAAGGGAATTTGGCCTCTCAGTGGTCAATGCTCCCTCGCTTCTATGATTTACAGATGCTTTTGATGGACGTAAAATCTTGTGAGTGAGCGATGGTAATTGTCAAAATTATGGACTTGTTTATTGGTTGAGAGGGACGGAGGAGATAAAATATAAGAATGATTTGGGAGTACGGTTTTGATGTGTGAAGAAGTACCGATGAAATATATCATCGTAATGGATAGTTATTTTATTAATCCGTAGTAATTAGTTACTGTTTATAAGCATACAGTATTTATAGCACGTTATATATTTCTTGTTTGTGGCTGCAAAAGAGAGAAAAACTTGATATCTATAATTTAGATTTTCTGAACACCCATTACATGAAAGTGATCAATCCCCTTTATCCAATGTAATCAAAGAGAAATGGCTGCAACTCCACAAGAAATATAAATTGCTAAGTAAGTAGATCCGCGTGAAAAGTTTAAGCTTTTAGAAATATGAAAGGAATAAACACTGCAAGAAATAGATTAAATGTCGCTACACGACAAGGTAAGCCTTCGTATTGGACTTGTAACGTATAAACATCTGTGTGGAACGCTCCTAGGAATCCCCCCCTCCTCCTTCCACCCCCCGCTGGTACAGTAACTTTATTAGCTGGGGTTGAGGGGGTGGCTCGTACGTTGACACCGGCTAAAAGATTGCGAAAAATGCTTTTATTAAAGTGAAATATTTAATTCCTTTTTCTTTTACAATGTGCAAAACAAAGCCAGCGATGAAACGAGAATTTATAGCATTTGAAATAACTTTCAAAACGTAGGTAACGTTTTGTAAGAATTCTGATATCAATACGAGTAGTTTTAATTTTATGATTGCAATAAAAATATACTGGGATCTACAACAAATACTAATATACGTATTACTAATAAGAAAATAGATCTTAATTAATTCAATATTTCATGTCGTTAATTACCCGCTCACATTGCTTATAATAATTTCTAGTAAACATTACTTCAATGAGTAGATTACATAGCCTAGAAATCAGCAATCCACCATCCAGGGAAATTCTCAATATTTAGCTTACATAAGCACACAAATGTATTCCACGTAAAAAATACTCCAATACCTAATATTCTAAAAACGTTCCACTCCCGAATAAAACGTCATGTAAAGGCCACGGTATCTGGGTGTGCGCGTTACGTCACAGGCAAAAAGACTCGTAGCCAAAGTGTACTATGACGTGGTACAACGGAGCCACACCGTCTCCGCGGCCGGGTCGACGACCTGCGCGCTCAACGCTTAGGAATCTGTATGTTATAAAGTTTTCATACTTGATGCTTTTGAGATGGATCGAATAGTTTGCGGGTTTTAGGTCCACTGTGTGTAAGGTTGAGAGGAAAACCCGCAATGTATGTTACACGGATTGGTATTTCTGATTTGTAGTGCATCGGATTGTACTGTTTTAATCATAGTTTAGCTGATTTATGGAAATTGGATTGTGTATTTTGCAATCCTGAATTGAACATTAAATAATGCATAAAATAATTAAGTACATATTTCTATTTAAGAAAACCTCGTGAATACAACCTTTATTATCTGAAATATTCTTACATGAATTGTGACTTGAAGACATTTAAAATAATTCTACCGACATTTGCTTATCTGTGTAATGAGGCAGAGCAATAAAGAAGAGGTTCCTTGTAAGAAAACTGAAAGTCATTGATATAAATAAGTTGCATCCGTTCTATACTCATATCGCACTAATAATAAAATAATTTGGTTTGTATACAATTACCTCGCAATACTTAAAGTAATTAAAGTCTAGAACGAATGTTCTCCGCTAATTAGAAGGAAACAAGAAGTATCCTGTGGTAATTATGTTAGCCATAAGCATCCAGCAATAAATGAAATCCGTTCACAATTCACAAAATATAGACTTACACGGAGAGAAAAAATATTGAATTTCTGACAACAGCGCCATCTATAATTTAGATCCAAAAATAATTATACAGTAAACAGGTACCTTACTATTTATAAATTCTTAATATAACTGTAACGTAATAAAAATCGTGTGCAATAACAAATCCTAGTTGGAACTAATGAGTTTTTCATGTCTGTAATATTGCTGCACGTCATAGCAATTTCGTTTCAATACATCTAACGCCAACTTTCATTTATAGTTTGTCTGTACGGATTGGACGCCCGCATTGGAGCAAATGTTTGTGTGATTCGCAAATATTAGTTCCGGGTTTCGATATACTAAATTCCCACGGAGGTTTTGATGGTGTATATATACTTTAAAATTGTGCATCGCTTCGCGCTAGCGTTAGGAAGCAAGCAAAACAGTATTTGAAACGCATACATTCTGTAATTTTATTTAACGCTGCATCCGATGGTCAGTGCTCCCCTACCCAAATGGAATATACACTGGTCACAATGTTTACCAGCCTGGTCGAGACCGAATATGCATAAGCTAAATCCGAAATGCAAGACATTTATGTCTCATGATAATGAGTTTCGTACCATCTTACCTGGTGGTTTCTAGGCGGGTGGATACGAAAGCTACCAGCAAGCTGTCATTTAAATGTCTGAAACTTCATAGTGAGAATATAGACAAAAAGCAGACTGTGCAATATTATTCATTTTATTTCTGTTTACAAAGAAATACAGTGCTGATAATGTTCATACTACTACATAATTTATCTCATTCACCCTGTCACTCTAGGTAGATTCTAGGTATAGTCACCTTTTTCTACTCCACAGCTGTTTGTACTTAGTACACACTCTATGTATCTATGGTCCATAGATTTTTCCAACTAAACTAATAGGCACCGTTTGACGTTCAACTTTGTACTGGCGTAACTCACACAGTTCCAATATTTCTTTCCGTAAAACCATGAAATTGTGGTTTTAGGAAAAATGTTATTAAAATTATGTGAGTTTCATCCGTACGAAGTTGTTTAAACTTTAAAAGTATGAACCGAAAAAGCTACCTTTTAGTTTAGTTGGAGAATAAGTTGTTTAAAGTACGTCCATCCCAAAATTGGTATTACCAGTACCCGTTATACATTTCGGATCTGTATCAGCCCATATACGTCCCACTGCAGTGCACGGGCCTCCTGTACAATCGAAAATACGATCAAGAGTGGTTAGGTCATATAGTCCACCACGCTGGCCTAATGCGGGTTGGCGGACTTTTACATATCATAAAAAATCTTATAAACTGCTATGGTATACAGGTTTCCTCGCGATGTTTTCCTTCATCGTTTTAGTGGGTGGTGATTGACTATCAATACACACATGACTCCGAAAACGTCGTTTATGCCGGCGTTTTTCATTTCTATAGTCATTTTTAAATTTGTTATAAGTACCTCTTTGTACATGCATGTATTTAGGTTGTCTGGAAGATCCTCATTGCGATAAAAATGACTGCCGTCCACATTTTTATGTAAAGGCCCCTGAAAGTTACAGAGTTATCTCTGTAAATGCGTTTTTTGTCTTATTGTCTCGGATTTAAATTAAACTAAATTAGAAACATGCTTGCAAGCTTCTTTATGTAAACAGTCTTAATACATACGATTTGAGATAAAGATATACACTTTTACCATAAGATAAGTACCGTGGGTGTCTCAAACTAAACTATATTCGCATCTAATAAAACGACAACCCATTTACATATATTGAAATAAAAGTATTATATACGGATTTTATTGCGGATTTGGTTGAATTTTTAAAATTTTTAACTTTCCGACGAAAATGTATTACATTCACGTAAATCTAAGAAACCATTATGCAATCCATTTATAACAAATATACTTGTTAACCACACTAATATTTATCTCACTTCGGAGATAGAACCCGCCTTTTATTTTTACAAATATCTTGTTATTCTCTACGCTATGTACGCTGTCTAGTATGTATTTTCTAGGATTTACCTGAGCGTATGTTTTAGAACGAGTCCAAGTAACCCATGCAACTGTATCGACCGAATTAAGTTATAAATATTCCCTTTGGATACAACTTACAAGTAGAAACAGTAATTTTCCCAGACCATTACTAAAATCCACAAAAGAATCATCCAAAACCTCGAAAAGCCTTCACTAAACAATTGAAAGATAGCATCAAAGTTTGGAAACATATAATTTCGACCTCCAGCGATCGCCTTGACCCAATGCCCTGCATCAGCAAAGGTCGAAGGTCCCCGTGACCTCACCTCGAGGAACTTTCATAATTTCGTTGAATAATTTATACAACAGGAGTTAGTTAACCTCTGTGAGGCTTCCACACGAGTACAATGCGAACAATTCGTTTTAAGATTATATTCTGACCCTCTTACAATAGCGACGAGATGATCTGTAAGCGATTTCGAAAATGTGTTAGTGCTAAATTTATAGCTGGTTTTGAGATAATATGCTTACTTTTTCAAAATTAAATTGTAAGATATAACTATGTGTAATTTTATTTCATTGCGTATCTTTAGGTTACGTTTTAAATTGCGTAGCTTTTAGGGATTTTGTTTAATTTTATAATTCGTTTTGTTATTCCACCAGGTGTTACTGAGTAGATTATAGCAGATTTCTATTAAACTATTAAAAAAGTCGCCGTCCATGCTTGACAAATCCTAAAGTAGCATTTGTAATAAACAATTATGACTTTACCTTTTCACGTAACTATTACTTAAAACACATTAATGTTCACTCATTAAAATTCATTCTTAGCCAATTACTTTTACAAAGTACATATTTCTATTACAAGAAAAACAATATGTGTGATTCTAAACCTTACTAATTTGTATATAAAGTTCAAATTTAATTCAAAATTTTTGTTTCAGTTAATACTTTCCCTAAAGAATTTGCGTATACCGTGTAAGTATTAATCGGTGTGCAATTTGTTGAATTAGTGTACCATTTTATTTACGCTTTGTATCGTCCTTTACTTAAAAATGAAATGTCGGAATGAGAGACCTATTCCTTTCATGGGCATAGAATAATTGATAATTTCCTACAAGGGTTGATAATTGAAATCAGCCGGGCCAATGCTCATAAAACTACAATATAAATCATTCTGCAACCTGCAAAAAACAATCCCTACGTAACTGTGGGATGAGGGCATGTGTAAATATTTTCTTCCTCTGTGCTATAGATTTTTTGTTCAACATAAGCCGGCAAAATGAGCATTCGCATCAGGGGTTGGACCCTCAGTTCACACTGCAATGTGCTAAACGGCTAAACCGCTGTTGCATAATTCATTGAGGAAGGCTTTTACCATTTGTGCAGGAATTCCACTGGTTTCCAGACATTCGCGCTAGGCTATTAGCTTAGACCTTAGAAATATCCCTGTGAAAGGGATTAGCTATTGTATTAGTGCAATGAACGCGAACCACTCAAGGCGAATGCAATGCATGATAAAATTGAAGGAACCGTGTCTGTGCATTTATTCTGTGCTGTTATGTTTTGTTTGTCATGTTGGTATGGTGTTTGGTGTGTGTTATGTTGGTAGTGTGTTTGATTGACAGGTCTACTTAACCCCGTAATACTGAACTAAACAGACTAGAACAATATCAAAATGTCTTCGGTTAGGCTATGTAAGTATGAAATACGTGCCGAAAATCAGATAAATATTAGTCATATTAATAATAGCAATATTTTTTTTCTCTTTATAATACCGTGCTTTGTGACTCTCGTAACATAATAAATATTATTCATAGTGATTTCAATAGTCTTACATGGAGAATTTAGTTATGTCATCATTTTTGAAATTGTATAAATAAAACAAACGAATATTTTTATGCAGGGAGTTTTTCTCATTTTTTTTATTTCCTCGATCTTCATTTAAGTCGAAAACATTCATGACTAATAAGATTTTAAAAAGGTAATTTATATTGTTAAGCAAACAAAGTAGTTTTACTTCTATATAAAACTAAAAACATATCATGAAGAATAACTATGCAAAGTTATTATTTCTCTCCCGATAAAGCTAAATGAATAGGTCCTTCATTTAGCTTTAAATCCTTAAGCAAATTAAAAAATTACAATACTAAACTTTAGCTCACTTAACAATTACTATGCGAATTCATGACTATCATTTAAAAGACACGCAGGATGATAAGTGGAACATTTTCTATTTGACGAAATGACAAGATGAATTCTTCCCTGGTACTAATTACAGAGGGCGTGAGAGTCACGCTTTCGACTTTAGAGGATAAAGCGTAGCCTCAGTCTCGCATGTTATAATTTTATACAACCTGAAACCGTTACCTAACCGTGAAAATCACTACATAGTATAAAACAAAGTCGCTTTCTCTGTCCCTATGTCCCTTTGTATGTTTAAATCTTTAAAACTATGTACGCAACGGATTTTGATGCGGTTTTTTTTAAAAGATAGAGTGATTCAAGAGGAAGGTTTATGTGTATAATACGTGCATATTATTGTAGAGAAATCTAAATGCACCCGGGCGAAGCTGGGCCGGGCCGCTAGTGTTTTATAATTTAACACACATTAATCATTTAATAAATTCTTTTCATGATCCTTATTTTTGAGAATTCCCCAGAAAAATAGGAAAGGAATTATATCAATTAGCTGCACGTTTAGTTTTTCTGTCACATTTGCTTGTTTTTTTACCTGAACATTGTATAATGATAAGTACATGTTGCATTTCTATATTTACGAATACTTATATTCAGCGACTATCGTTCAAATGGCTAGTTCTACATTATTTCTTTACTGTAAAAATCTTGCTTGGCGGACACCTTTTTTGTATCAGTTTTATGTAGCAGCCCACTATCGCTAACTTCTAAAATTATTAAGGCACCCTAAATCTTTAAAAGAAATAAAACTTCCAAACGAACGTTACTTTGTTTCGTCGCATTTACATAAAATATTGTTAAATTTAAAACTCGAATATTTGAACGTAACTAAGCAATGAGTCTCGTGTCATACAAACGTTAGGTTTTATCTCGATCTGTCGCGAACTACGTGTGAGTTATCGTAAATGCACGAAGGAAGCCGCGAGATCGCTAGTATACAAAGCGAATGGCTTAATATTCGAGCTAATGCGATATACTCGCGTACCGATGGAAATAAACAGCACACTGAACTTTACTGACGTATGAAAACTTGCACTTTACTTTGGCTTTGTTTGTGTTGAGGATATTTGTAGAAAACTGTTAGAAGGGGCATAATTGCGATTATATTATTAACTGTACTGCATTAGCCCATATACGTCTACTGCACGGCATATGCCTCTTATTTATTATTATTACACTTTATTGAACATGAAAAGAAATGAAAAGTATAAAAACAAAAAACTCATAACCTATATGTATAGTACCATAATTTAACGCCTTTGGCGATACCTTCCAGACAACCTTTGCCTCTCCTACAGTCGAGCGCACGACTGAGGGGGTTAGGCAGTGGCGTGCACAGGATTATGATACTGGGTATGCGGCGAAGTACTCGGCACAAAAACTTTTCTTTTATAGATGTTTAGCATAGCCACAGCCACGCGACGGATCTCTAAGTCGGAAACCATGCCAACAGAACAAGTCTTAGATGTACTACTATTCATATACATCTACGGAACGCAGAAAAACCAGCGATCGATTGTCGTGGCCGAAGAAAGTCTAATAAGTAAATGATTAATAAACTAAAATATTATAACTACTCACCGAGTCAGCTTCAATTTTCACATATTCAAGGTTCCGGTTAATTGAGATTACTATAGCCCGATGTAAATAAACGACCACCTCAAATATCTTATCCAAGTGAGTGATGGTTATAGAACACGTCCCTTGCAAGATATCCGATGTGGCCTTTAAAAAGACCGATTTTCATGTGATTCGCAAAATATATAAATAAACTTAATAATAAAATTACGCGTTAGTAAAAAAAAACTACTCATTCATTTATAGATTAAATCTATGCGCCTATCCTTTTTTAAATATGATTTTAGGATATCGTCATAGAAAGTTGGATTGCGTTTTAATTCTATCATTAATGCCTTTTCTATAGAAATCATGGAAAGCTCTGTGAGTCGTTGTTGATTTTGTGTGTTTCTCAAATATGTGTGGATACGTTTTAAACACGAAAATGAACGCTCTGCCGATGCGCTGCTTGCTGGGATAGTCACAATGAATTTCGCTAATCGTAACACTTCAGAAAAAACTTTATTTAAATTGTCCTTATACAAATTTTGAATAATACTAAATACACAACTATTTGCAAATTGAGGTGATCTATAAATACAGCGCAATTCATTTTTCAATTTATCAAAATTAAAATGTGCCTGATAATTATTGGTGAACTCTCTGATTTCATTTTCAGGGAAACGTTCACTATATTTTTTAAAATTCTCACAAGAAAGTAGCTCAATAAACTTTAAATCTTTAATGTTTTTATAACGATTTCTTAATTCACTGACTACATTATCAATTATTTCAACAAAAATTCGCCGATAATGTATTTTTACATCATCGACATTGCGCTTTCTTTTAGGTGGTCCGGTAATGTGAACGGCGGCATCATAATAGATCTCGAACTTCTCTCTAAAACGTTCTAAAAATGACTCTAACTCTTTTATCTTTGTTACACAATACGCGATGTCACTAGTTTTTTTTTGCAAAATATCGTACAGAATATCCGTTTCTGCAAAAATATCAGCGAAAAATTTTAAAAGAAAATTAAATTCAAATTCTTTCATAATATATAAAAATGAACTGACTTGTGTCAGTGTTTCACCATCCCAGTCTTGTGTATTTTCGTTCATATTTTCAAACAATTCTAGGAGGTGGGTGGACGCATTATTAATAATATTAACCGTGCGCGAATGATATGTCCACCTTGTTTCCGCGACACGAGGCAGCTTTTTCATATCGGCAAAGTTGTTGTAATGGGCCATTCGCTTTGTACTGGTGTGAAAAAAAGCCGCGATTGATTTTATAATACTAAAAAAGCGTTTTGTTTCAGCAACTCGTTCGAACGATTTCGATAAAACTAAATTTAATATATGTGCTGAACACCAAACGTACATAGCTTGTGGACATTTTTGTCTCACCAAAGCCTGCACGCCATTAATTTGTGAGGATAAAACTGCTGCCCCGTCGTAAGTTTGTGCAACTAATTTGGATACACAATCGAACTCTTCTAAAATTTCCAAAATAATAGAACTCAAGGTTACAGCGGTCCGATCCGCGCTGACATCAACATATTTGATAAATCGATCTACTACTTCAAAATCACGAAAATATCTCAAAACTAATACTAATTGTTCACGGCCGCTAACATCAGGAGTCTCATCTACCATGACGGCGACAAAATCGGACTGTTTAATTTCGGCTTTAACGCGATCGATCATCACAGATGCAACGCTCGAGATCAAATCATTCTGCGTACGGTTCGACATGCCCGTGAATGAGGTACTTGCACTCTGTAAATGGGTTTCTAAAATTCCATCATACTTGGCTAATAAATCTACTATTTCTAAATAATTACCTCTATTCAACGACGATACTGACTCATCGTGACCGCGAAAAGCTAATTCTTGTTTTCCCAGAAAGCAAACAACATCGATCAGCCTTTGAAAAATGTTTCTATTGCGATCAACTTTAGCATTATGCCTCTCAATATCTAATCGTAACTGGCTGTTGATACTCATTTCAATACGAGATTTACCAAAAGTATTTAATTTTAAGCAGGCCTCCAGATGTTTTTCTGTATGGTCATGCTTCTTTGCCGCGGCATAGAAATTATTTAAATCTGAATATCCTGAATCAGTCCACACTGTACTAGAATTACTAAACAATATGCAAGGAAAACAATATAATTTAATCGTGTGTACACAACCACACAGCCAGTTATACGTTTCATAACTTTTAACATGAAACTTTCGAGTTACATTCCCTTTTTGTTGATTTAATTGTTGTAACTCGGGTACACACCTACCTTTAGACAAAATTTGAATCTTTTCACTGAATGACAATTGTGAGAACTTGTTATTTTTAATTTTTAATAAACACACACTTTCAACACAAACCTCACAATCAAATAACATTTTAAAAAATCAACAAACGTACTAGTAAAAGCAAATCACTACAATTATTATAGAAACTCAGAAATAAACTGTTAAATGTACACACTTTCAAATATTAAAATGTAAAATATTATAAGAAAACTATAATTAAACTGACGCAAACAAAATAATAAACAATGCTTATCACATGAAAAAAGCAAAATGGCCCCCGCGAAACACAAAAAAATTGTGCTATTTAAAGAAATAAAACCTTACCAAACAAAAATGCATAATGTGCATTTTGCGCAGTTTATTAGATTTCTGTCTATTATTTTTACTCGGATTATAGGCAACGAACATTTCCGATTACTCCCGACAACTGCCGAGCTTCCGAGGCCTGCCGCAGGAGTCGCGGCTTTCAATATTCATGCGTGTGTGCGTTTGCGACTATGCACGGACACCAAAATTACTACACACATGCAAACAAATGTCATGCGGGACGCGGCGGCATTACTTGGTTGATTAGGTACATTATTTTGCTTTGCAGCGCCTTTTGCTTTTCGAGTGGCAAACATAATGTTTGTGCGCTTGCAAATAGGTGCTATTTATAAAATATTAGGCGTTATTAAGTTATTATATTTTGTTTATTCATTTATTTACTGTTAATTAAAGTCATTAAGAAGTACGTACGTTATAATAAAATATCTGTAAATGGCAAGTAAAGCACTGCATTTCTGCCTACAAGGAGCGCACGCCCCTGGGGTTAGGCCATATAGTCGATTGTTAAACTGTATTCTTATTAAAATAGTAAGAATAGCGAAGATTAGCGCTATAACCCTCTGAAATATAATAAATGAACTGTGAGTTTCTCATTAGATAAATATATATTCCTGGTGACGAATATATTTCCCAAAGGGATCGTTTTCATATACCCTCCCGGTCATAAAATGAAAACAAATATTTTTATAACATGTACAGCAATAATATTGAGTCAATCCCTTGTCGATGTGGGTTAAAATAACCGTGAAAATATTGTGCTCCTAATGTGAATGTGAAATGTCAATGTTCTTTCTCACAATATTTACTTTATAACTTCTAAAACGAGATATTATTTCACAATATTTATATCTCAAACTGAATATCGACTAATTCAAACATTTTATAAGACCCACAAAACATAAGATAAAGGACTCGAGATTATCAACTCTTGCATTTCATAAAGCATCTGTTTTACTGCTTACATCCTTCGCAAACGGTAATTTTAGCCGCCATATCTTATTATTTTATATTGTATCGCTTCCTAACCAGTACATACGGGCTATACTTTGCCATGTACTAATATATTACAAGTTGTTTCCACCCTTGTTTATCTCGGGGCGTATTGTGGAATTTCAAGCGACAAATACTAATGTTCAACTCTATGGCATTCTTTGCCTGCAGCTGTGCACATAGCGGAAACTTAGTCATAAAATGTATTATGAGGTGGCGATTTAACGGCGAAATTAGCTTTTATTTAATTCATATTGCATATATTCAAATAGTTTTGTAATCGATGATGCTAAAGACCGTTTCAAATGACGAAGATCGAGCAGGTTTTTTCTTTTACTACAATGAATGGCAAGACAACCATGCCGTCCGCCTGATGGGAAGTGATACGACCGCTCATAAACAGTAGCAAAACCAATCAACATCTTGAATTAAAAAACTACTACTACTTACCCAGGCGGCCTCTTATATATGAAAGACCTACCAGCAAGTAAGGTAGAACGAAAGATAATACTCAAAATCATAATTCGTCTTTATTAGGTATAATAGATAATAATAATTCTGATGGTTAAAAGCTACATCGTGTTACAAACTCCTGTCCTATTTACCATATAATTATAAACGGTTTGCGTAACAGGTCTTTCAAACTTAAGATCTCACGGTTCATGAGCCATTTGCTTGACAAATGCGGTAATTATAGACCCAATAAGACGACTATAATTATGGCTGTACCATTACGAACTTGGCTCCTATAAAATGCACAAATAAGTGCAAAAATCAACAAAGTCGCCCACCCGCCGAGCGAACGCATGTACCTAACATTTCTAACTGTAAACACTCGGTTAATATAACTGTAGTTTTGCCTCTAGTTACTCTCTCACTCGGGCCGAGTTTAAGACAACGCATTAATAACTCGGTTAAGTATGGGTAACAAAAAGTTTACGCCTGTCATGAAATATAGATGGCGGTAGTTGTTTGTAATTGATTGCAGTTATTTGGGACGTTTGTCGAACTCATAAACTGTTCGGAATTCGATTTGAAATTGTTACAAATAATGAATATGTTTTATATCTGTTTAATAAATCATCCACGTTGGGCACGAGTTTGCCCTAAGTTTGAAAAGGTTACGCTTAAGGCCACACTGGCCTATACCAATTGGGTGGGCTTTACATATCCCTGAATACATTTATTATGGAAAATTCTCAATATTCTAATTTCACTGCGATATTTTTCTTTAACGAGAAAAAAATATATGAAAAACTTGAGAAATAACTTGCAAGCTCCATCTTAGCAGAAGTAGGCTCTCCATATGGCTGTAGCTCATTTAGTTAATGTCTTAATCTGTTTATAATCTTTATCCTTGATTAATCGGGTTTGCAACCGGCAATAAAAGTGAGTGATGCTAATTTGTTTATTTCTTGATAATACTCCGACGTTCCAGCTACGAATGCAATTAATCTATTAAATTATACCGTTTACCTCCATGTACAAGTCCTTTTAAAATGAGTATAGCATAATGAAATGGAAACTAAACATATATTTCACATTGTTTTTAAAATAATAAAAATTAAAATACAATAGATCAACAGAAAAAATAATGCAATGTACCAAACTAACTATAGGATTATTTGGAAAAGGTTGTATGTAATTTAATCAATTTAAAAGTAACGTGTCTTACTCAACGGTTCCTTTTAATGATTCTTAACAAATGACATGAGCACTAACAATTTACATAAGCAAATGGAATGCTAACACCCCAGTGCCTCGCGCGTATTCGAACCTTTGACCCCGCACGTACGAGCCTGCACTCTCTAAGCAATCTGTCCCTTTCACTCGGCCATTTAGTTCTCCTCATCACATGCCTCGAACGAGGATGGAATGCTGCCCTATAGTGCACGATTGGTCTAAGTCATTACGAGGTCTGGAAGTTGATTCCTTGGTCATAATTTAGCATTTATTGTTGCAAATACATAGGTTAAGATTGTTGATTTTTTTTGTACCTAGATTTTGTTTCATACGTTTATGCGTGTAAATATTTTATGTTGGTTTTATTGTATGAAAATCGTCATAAGTATTTTACATTTCTTATACCTCAAACCCTTTTTTACAAAGTAATTTACATCTACAACTAAAAACTGGAACCAAACACGCTCACTTGTTAGACAATTCGAACAAAAAACATTGGGCATTCAATTAAAAAATAACAGAAACATTGCCAAACAAAACACGACATTTGAGAAACAAAACAAACAGGAACGGTTAACGCAAATCTGCTAAAACAATAGCACTTACCCGCTGCTAAATTTAACTCCTTATCCGATACACGTTCCGGATTTTAACAGCTCTCGAATATTGATAAAGTGGCAAATAGATCGGGAATTTGAAGTGGGGTTCCGATATTGTGGCATATTTTATTCAGGGATTTCGCGGTGCGTCTATTGCTCTCATGTATTCATGACAAACAAGTTTTCTATTGAAAACGTGCGAAATTATAAAGGTTTGTTCAGCGCAGCAATTAATGCGCATCAACTATTAATAGCTGCTTTATACAAAAACATTTTAAAATAAACAAACATATACTAATTTCTTTTATTAATGGTTTCTTAGATTCACGCGAATGTTACACATTGAAATAAAACTATTATTTACGGGTTTTATCGTGGTACCCCCCCTGACCAGTGGCGGCGTAAAGGGGGGGCGGAGGGGGCGGTCCGCCCCGGGTACCAAGCACCAAGGGGTGACAAAGACAAGTCACTCGAACACCCACAGAAAGCACACAAAATCTACCTTTATCCAGAAATAACTACCAACCTTTGTATCCTAGCTACTTGTATAGTAATAGCATATTTTGAAGTTTATTGCAACTGTAATTTTTTTTTTAATATAATGTCTCTAAAAGAACGAATTCATGTTTCACTTGGTCTGATCTCATAGGCAAGTTTGGAAAAGTCGGTAGCTGTACATCGTAATGGATAAATTTGAGACTATCCGCTTGCACGAGTCTCGGAGAGGGCAGGTGGAGGTCTCTATCAGCTCCTCATGAAGTATGTTAGAGTTGTCTTGTCTAGTCGGTGGAATGTTCATGTCCATGTCAAAAGCCTGAGACCGAAATTAGTCAAGGCAGCAGACGCATTGTCTAGCTTAGGGCTTCCCAAACTGAGCGTCACGAAGCCCTGGGGTGTGGAAGCATTGTCCCGGGGGCGACCGAGTTGAGTGAGCCAAACTGGAGCCCTGTTTTGGGAAGCTATGCTCTGAAAAGCAAGCACATTCTTCCCATTATATTATCAGTGAACCAAAAGTAAAAGGGATATATCTGTTTTTTTTTCCGGCTCCGGCTGTACGTGGGAGATGTGCGATCGATGGCCTTTTACAGTTTTTTGTATATATCATAGATAGCAGACGACCATACGATTCACGTTATGGTAAGTGATCACCGCCGACCATAAACATCTGTAACACTTTAGGGCATAGAGATGCGTTGCGACTTTTAAGGGAATACGCTCTTTTCTTGAAGGTGCCCAGTTATTTATCCAGAAATGCTGCTTGTTTGCAATTGGTTCTCGGGATTTGTTGTACATAGAAGAAAATGTCAGGAGAAGGTACTTTAGTGGTATTTGGAGGTTTGCCGCGTTGTACGTTGGCGGAACTCAGCTGCAGAGAAAATTTTGAACATCGAAAAGAACTCAGTCGTCGATGAATGATGATTTGACCTGCCCGACGTTGAAATCAGTCGAAAGGGAAAAGTTGGTATTGGGGTGCCCCTGCCCAAAGAGGGGTGCAATGTTCCACGTGGAGCCGAACCGGCGTCTTAGAACGTTGCAGACCCAACGTGATATATCGCCTCGATCTGTTGAGCATACCAAGTTTCTTTGAGGCCAATTCGAACAAATCTCGTTTCGGTTGAATCTCTGAGCAGACTGTGCTGTTCACTTGCGTGGTGGCGTAGTGGATGATCATTATTCAAGGTATATCGTACGATCTCCCAAGGGGCCGCCTGTTTTTTGGCTGGTTTCCTTCCCTGGAACATTGACGCCAAAGCCTTTTCGTCGTCAGTTTATTACTAGCGACTAGAATTTTTATGTCAAGGGGAGTCACCAGCCCTTAGAGAGAGAGACTGGCCGTCTTGAAGGAGTGGTACCCTAAGATGGACAATCATCCCAGTACTGGTGATTGGACCAATCTGGCATCCTGTGCGTCCTTTTTTTACCAGTGGCCGAACAGGCGCCACGGCATGTTGCGGTTCATCTGACACCGGTCCTATCGGAGCACGGCTGCTTCGTTAGATATCTATGGCGTGTGGCGAAAATGGATGAAACCGCTGTGTGTCATCATTGTGAAAAGTACCAGCCTCTTTCGGAGTGCCCAGCTCCTACTCCATGCAACCATCAGAGTAGACCACTCGTTCTCGGCCGTGATTCCCTCCATGGTCGAGATTCGGAGGTCTTCGCAAGCAATGTTCTCGTTGCGAGATTGTGATCTCGCAGAAGAAGAGCACGAAACGCATGGGATCGCGAGGTGAACGATCCCGCTTGCCGCCACCTGCACAAAAGGGTTGCCGGGCAATAAACGGCTGAACCTCTGCGGCGCCTCTACCCTATCGTAGGGTGTAGGAATTTCGCCACGGTATTTCTTGCCCGTCATAAGAGACGACATAATAGGGTTAATGGGGACGCTGGGCATACTGTCTAGGGGGCGGTGCGCCCTTACCTAGTACCTACAGCAACTTGTTGATATGAGCGACAGGGTGCATGGCCTCATCTCTGACGTAGACGACCATTTAAAACCAAACCAGTTATGATTTTCTGTAGGGCGCTGAGGCAGGCTTAGATCACGCGCTTCTCGCCTTGTGATATCTGGGGCCGCCCATAATGCGTGTGACGGTCATCCAAGGATTTTTAGTCGGTATGCTGGCGTAGGTTTTGTGAGGGACCCGGCTCGGCCACAACATCCGTAACGTGCCAGGCTGGAAGCCCAGTGACACTAACATACAATTCCAGCCGCCTCCGGGGCAGCAAAAGGGGAGCATTATAGCTTCCCTTCAATAAAAGTCAGATTTTATACGTGCACGATATATCCGGTGTAGGCTTGTTTAGTATTGGGTGTTATATTTTATGTCGGGGTGCTCAATACAAAACCGCCCCGGGTGCCAACTTACCTTACGCCGCCACTGCCCCTGACCACGAAAGCTATAAAGTAATCGTAACGTCAGCAAGTTAAAAAAAAGGTAAAAATTATATAAACCATATGTGCGATAATATCCAAAAGAAAATATTTTATTTTCTATATTAACTTAATAACAACCTATTTCAAGAAGGAGCCCGCAATTTTCTTAAAAGCCACTGTATATATTTGTACTATATTTGTCCTTATAGGAATAAAATGTACTTCCATCACTGAAAATCCTAGCTTAGTGAATACAAAGAAAAATGTAACCCACAACACATTGACAATTTCGATTAAACGCATCGCTCCTTCCGAACACTCGATTGTAGAGGAGTCTCGTATACCGCGAGTTAATTGGTCAAAACTTCATCATCTTCACTAAAACTTAATTCAAAAATCGTTTGAAAGAGACAATACATACGATAACTATTGACATAAAGATACGGACAGGGCGAAAAGCTCGTAAAGCGTTCCGACGTAAGTGGTGCGCGCGCTCCAGTACATCCCTAGTGGAGCGTTACTGAAAATAGTCGTCGCTCGCAACGATTTTGAAAATGCTCGTTTGTATTATGAAAGAAACCATGACGTACGACATATTTTGTATCGCCGTTTAGACGAGATTTATTACATTAATTTATTTAAACTTTATTTTAGCGCGATTTTCACGGTCATCTTTTGAAACTCCAAATGTACTAAAGGGCTTATCCTTAGTTTTTTTATATTAATGACGGTAACTAAAATACTTTGTAAACTGTCTATGGCTAATGTCGTAAGAAGATTTGCTCAACTTGTTACCAATTATATTTACGAGCGCCTCATACTAATGAAAGCGTAAAATCAAAATTTCGCTCCCCTTTTTTATTGGATTCAACCACTCTCCCCTAGCTGGTCCCTCGGGACCTATCGCTCGGGCATGCAAGGGATTTAAATTGATCCCGATTAGAGGTTATTTTTGTACCGCCACTTAAATGCGGTAAATTAAGTTATTGCTGAAATGTGACACTGTGTTGCTTGGCGTTATCTTCTGAATTGGTTTGTTGTGGGGTTATGTTGTCTGTTTACCCTTGTTCATCATTTTTGTAGATTGGATACAATTGTTCTGTGTAATTTTCAGATTTTGCGAGAATTATTCAAATGGACGCAAATCGATTCAATAATTCGGCTTAAAAATATATTTTGGCTGACTGGAAATAGAGCTTCTAATCTCGCATTTAAGAATCCATGCAAGCAATTTTTAGATCTAATTCTGAACTAAATTACAATTTATGATATTTTAATAAGAAAAAACTCACTCCCGAAAACCACCCGGCTTGGGTGGCAGTTTTAGTGACTTCAGAAACAATGCATCTAAAATTTTACAAAAACACCGACGGTTTATTTTTTAGATATTTTAATTGTAATCTACCATTTTAATCTACCACCCTCTTCCGTTTTCTGTAGCAGTCTTGATACAACCTATATTATACAACCCGAGGTAATTTCTCTTCATTAAGAAATAATTGAAACTAATAGATTGAAGTCAGACGTTCTAAAATCAATCAAATACATTTTTAGAACACCAGCCCCTTAGCCAAGTTACAAGCGCTTCCAATCTATTCTCTTTCTACAATCGTTAACGCCTTGACGTAAGCGATGACGTTAGTACGTTGTACAACGCCATTGGGCTGTGCCATTGGCCAACTCCCATACAAATGCTCCAATCCAAGATGCTATTTGATTAGCGCAAACGAAACTTTATCGCGTATGCTAAGGCGTTAACGAGTGTAGAAAGATTATTAATAGATAATTATTGATTGATACTAACTTGGAAGCTCTTATAACTTGGCTAAGGGGGCAGTTCTCAACCTTTTCTTCTAGTTTATAAGGGACAGACTATAAATACCATGAAACAGCAGACTACAGAGGTGTTAGGGTAGGGCGCGTTAAGTGACAGCCTAGGGCGTCAGAAATAAAAGGGCGCCGCAGCCCTGCTTCATTTTTTGGTATTTTTTGCCTGGGATTGCATGGCAGAGGGGGTGACATAGTAATTTCACCCAAAGTGCCCTAGCAATCTTGCAAATGTTTCTTAGTGGTAACTGCCACCGCAGTATGGAACAAAACCTGCTATTTATTTATTCACTTTTAGGAAAGCTTACAGACTAATAACAAATATATAATATCTTAATATCTAATCCTATTGCTAATTACGCTTATTACAAGCCTTCACTTACGAATATACAAATCTATCGAATTCACATTAAAAAATATCATAATTATGTATACATTTGATTATTGCTTATCTCTAATATAACATCAAGTAAACTGATTGACTGCATTTGAAGAGGTAGGCAGAGGCAACCAGGTCACCCACGTTTCACCTTGTAATTTCTGTCACACAATATGATAGGAGGCCTATCGCCATTTCGGGCACAAATTCCTGATTCCGGGCTGATAATAAATAGAAAAATCCAATTTTGGCTACAAGTCCATATACGTACCAATGCAGGGCTCGACTGCAATCGAGCGTGGGATAGAGAGGGTTTAGGCCATATACGGCTGATACCAATAATCAATCAGTTTTCTACTTTTCGATTGGTCTCTTACCATGTTGCCATAGTTTTTTCACTACTGAGATTGATTATTGGCAATATAGTACCAGAAAAAAGATTGAGCTGTCAATCTGAAACGGCAAATTTTGGATTGTTTATTGGCAGCGGCTGTTAGTCCACCACGCTGGCCTAGAGCGGGTTGACGGATATTAGATACTATTAAGAGTGATACAGACAGCGTTATTCATCACCCGGCACCCACGTACTCTTATAATAAAATACATAACATTAACGTCAGTAAAATTAAGATTTAATGCGTAAAGAATTTTACTGCGTGTGAAAACCAAAATGGCGGACCAACTTTGATGTTCGCCGCCACCGGAAGTGGAATTAAATATAATGACGTAATTAATTATTTAATCACGAAACATGGTATCTCTTGCGATATGATATCTACATTATGGACTACATCCGTTTCCGTCGTATGTACATACAAAAGGCACGGTATGTACGTCGCGGCATGATTGCGAATTAAGACATTTTGTGAAATGTCGGTGGCGGTGTGATAATTCCCACGGTTTGCTCCTAATAATTGAAACTTCCATCCTGAATACAAATAGAATTACCTACAGCTAACATGAGGTACATAACCTGTCTATTTGAATAAGCGCTAGTATAAATCGTCTATAATATTTTGGCGTCCGAATGCGTGGTTTACATGCAATTGTCAAAATATTAGGAAATAGGAATATTTTTTCTCTTTTCACATTTTTATATAATGGACATGTTAATACTATGATAGATGACGAGTTAAATGCTTGTTGTTTGTATTAAGAAAAACTATCTCAAACAATGCTTTAAATAGATAAATGCAAAAAGAGAAAAACTGCTCCTAATATTTAGAGAATAGCATGACAGCCACGCATTACCTTTCTATAATATGGGGCCATTCAAGTATTACGTAAGCAGATTTATTACAAATATATACCCCCCCATCCCCCTTGTCAGCAAAAGTAAGCAAAGCTCTTACCCCCACCCCCGTGCTTACGTAAACATTTTTGAATTAATATATAGTACTTTTAATTTTTTAATGATTCCTGAAGAAGTTATAATTTTAAAACTAAAATAACAAAAAAACATTTTTTGTTGCATTGTTTCTTCTACTCACCAAAACTACCACCCGGCTTCGTTTTCGGTGGCAGTCTTGATATACCCAGTATATAACATATATCTTATATTTTCTAAGTTTCTTTTCATTACATCCCTGTGTTTATCTGGGCAACTGCGTTTTGAATCTTCCTGTTAAGATTGTTTTGATGACGTAATCATCATCTAGACCGCCTTACCCCCCATGTCATACAAAATAAGCAAAGCAAAGACCCCCCGCCCCCCCTATGGTGCTTACGTAATACTTGAACGGCCCCTATTTGTCAGTAGATTTAATTGATTGGTTAACGCGATTATAAAGTTAAAAGTCAAAAACAAAAAAAATGTTAAACCTCTCATACTAAATATAATCTAATCAAGTAACATTAACGTCTCTGTTTAACAAGGAACCTTAAAGATCAATTAGCCAAAACATTTACAATTATGAGTTGATTACAAGGATTATTAAGATCAATGAAATATTTCTCCTATAACTCTTACAATCATAACTTAATATCCTTAAGTGAAACAATATATTCCAATACATAATTTAATTTACCAACTAAAGTTCCCGGCAAGTTATAACAAAATAATCCAGACATTCCGTAAACCTACCGAAATTCCTGCACCGCGACACAAACCTAACCTTATTACATATACGAGATCTTATCGATCGCTCCAAGATACATCTATGTATAGGATACAGTGTTACACACGAGAATAATTCTTATTGCTCACAACATTAGCGTCAATTTGGCTCGCGGGGCATTGACCTACAACGGAGGAGGTCGGAATAATTTGCAACAGGCTCGTATTTAGAGCTCTGAAAAATGTTGAATGACGCGTTACAGCTAATATATGAAGTAACTGTTTGTTGTTGGCTTTTTGTTCGTGAGAATTCTGAAAATTGAAGTTTTAATAATTTTTCACCCCTTTCCGCGAAAACGTAATGTCATGAGTTATGACCTCTGAAAGGGTTTGAAAAGGTCTGAAAATTTCAGAGATTAGCACGTACTTTTAAAAAAAGACAAATGATCGCTTATCGCTACGTCTAGCCTAAGCGATCAAAATTACAGTTGCATGGTATAAAAAACGTAGTATTCCACAGCATCCTAGATTTGTACACACTGTATATAATCTTGGCAGACTTTATGTTAACTTAAAATTATAACAACTCCAGAAACCACA
Organism: Hyles lineata; assembly: GCA_030180105.1. Classification (NCBI taxonomy): domain Eukaryota; kingdom Metazoa; phylum Arthropoda; class Insecta; order Lepidoptera; family Sphingidae; genus Hyles; species Hyles lineata. Next base: position 1,678,193 of record JARJEE010000030.1, read on the forward strand.
AGCTTTCACAGACTAATTACATCTCAAGAACTATTGAATTGAAACGATGTATAAACTATAGATTCGCATGAACAATACGAATTATTCCGTTTAAGTACATATCGTTTATACCCCAATAAACACGATGTCCATATACGTAGAATAATGGCGGCGCGACGCTAGAGCCATCTAGTGTCGCGTCCAATAAACTAAAAGCTAATTAATTAGCGGACACGTAGAACTTGCTCCACGGAACCCTGTCACGTCTCAGGTAAATCCTATTACGGCGGGAACGTGCCTGCGTTTGATGTGTGTGCGTCTGTGTGTGTGCGCGTGTGTGTGCATTGTTGCGTAACTACAGGCATTAGGCTAGTCTAGGTTTAGAGGCTACAATACAGCCTAATCACGAGTAATCCCTATTCCTAGGGAGCAATTAGACCTACTGTCTACATGTTCTTGTGCGGTGTATTTTATGGGACGGAAAATTAAAGTCTGTACTTTATCCTAAAATTATTCAGGTGGTATAAATGGAAAAAGGGTTAAAGCTAGTAACCTTATACACTAAAAGCACTAAAAGGCTCCGTATTTAAAGAGAAAATAGTAAGGCTATCTAGACACATGAAAAACTTTTCCATTTCTGGCTTACGTTATCGCATGTACTTATAGATCAATTTGTTTGTTTTTAGTATGCCTAAAAATACGCGAAGATTAATCGATAACTGTTTCAGATAACTATCTGAAACAGTTAATTAAATTGCCTTTTCTAACATCCACAAGTAGTACTAATTAAAAGCAGATTATAATTAAAAAACAAAGCAATATGATGTATATTCCGTGTATATTCGTAAAGCCTGCGGCTTAGTACGCATCGCATGACATAATCCAACTTCGCAGATAAACTCGTAACATACGACCTCAAGCGATTATATATGTCGTTTGAGTGACGTAAAATACTTAGCAACAGCGGTATATTGTAGGGCCTTCTAATAATAATCATTAATTATTGCGAAGTGTGCCAACTCGATACGAAAGGTTTTCCTCGCGATGGATCGTCGCGTGCCTCATACCTCTGAGTATTCTTATTCATGTGGGCTGGTAGTAGATAACTACGCATTGTAAAGGGAAAAGAAAATTTCTTGTGGAAACGTGAGTATTATAGAAGCATTTACAATGTTATTTGAAGTCCGCCATTTTGAAATAGTCCAGCACGAGAGCCTATTGCTGAAGTTCTTTCAATCAAACTCCCGGTTTAAGAGGAATTATTTGATTAGCAGTGGGCGAGCACACAATACAACTGTAAAAAAATCTGCTATAACGTTAATTATGCTTTATGTTTTTATTTAATAAATATTCTGTACATCTTAGGATTATGTCTATTTCTCCCGCAAAACAGCAGTGTAAATGCACTGTTATGTTCCGGATTAAAGGATATTGTACCCACTGAACATAATGAGAACATAAATATCTTAAGTCTCAGGGTGGAGAGCGCAGTGAAATGCCAACCGTTGCTATGTAATTCATGATGTTAGATTTTGCTACTATCCATGAGTGATCAGGCGAATGGCATGCTCGTCTCGCCATTCATCGAAATACAAAAAACTGTAATCATTTAGGATTAAAATTAGTTTTATTAATGTGACTATACGACCTAATAAATAGTTATAGGTACATAAAGTTTCAGTTAATGGAATAGCTTAACTGCAGGTCGTAAAAGCTACAGTACAAATGGATCGGCTCGACTGGGGACTGGGGTAATGTCACTGTCGTCTGTCGCATAGAAAAGCGACGTAAAAATTAAAAAATTCGCTGAATGCAGACCACTTCCAACAGATTGCCGTGGAATTCCCTAAGAGAGGAAGTGACGGCTATTAGACCTCTGACAATTTAGTTTACCGATATCTAAACACTAATTGCAATCTTTAGTATTTAAGAAAAGGCATTTATACACCCTTTGCTTCTATATCTACATTGAGCTGAATTTTCTCCTACGTGTCACATCGATGCGACGCGCAAACTCTTCCTTAATTTTGATTTTCTTTTTGTTGTACATATGTAAATATTTCTACGAGTATTTACGTTGTCTTGTGTGAATAATAGATTTGTTTTCTTTATTTCTTCTTTTTTAGCTCACTTCCTTTATCCTTACCTCTACAATTTTATAACATTATTTCCGAGTCGATGTCTAATCTTAACATACGAGTAATAATATGTCAATGTTTTAGAGATTATCTACAGATAAAGGAACTTTGTTTTTCGGGAAATATCAAGACTCTTCTATAATTGGGAGATTTATCGAGAAGCTGTAGGCCATTGTCCACTTCACACGCCTATTTTGGGGTGGCCCTTCTCGTACCATTGAAATTATCTTAAACAACAAAACCTAGTAAGCAAAATATCTAGGATATATTATGATGCTGAGTACGACACTCCTACCACCTGAGAGCTTGATTTAGTAACAATATTTAGGAAACATAATTACAATAATTTCTCAGTAGTAAGTACTCTACCTAGTAAACATACCAAAATACTGGGAATAAAATGTATTATATAATAATTGTGTCATGGAAGGCTTCGTTATCTCATTGTAACGTGCGGCGCACAGCTTCCGTAATTTCGTATCTTATTTGACAGCCCTCTCGTGATTGTGTCTAAACTCGACAATAGCACATGAAATATACGGTTAGCTGCTTCAATATTTTGCCTGTGAACTGTTATATTTTCATATGGAAATAGAGCGATCATATGAAAACAGGCGAAACTATTCCCACATATATATTCTTATACATATATTTACAATTATTGTGAATATTTCCGCGTCAGATTAAATCAAATAATGATTGTTATGATAATCTTCAATGTATTATTCCTCTTTATTATACGCCTCCCATTCCGTTCTCTCCTATTCCGTACTTCAGCATCTTAATCATTCATCTTGTAACTCTTTCCACCTTTAGTACTTTCATTCGTCATCTCTTTCACATAAAATACGCTTCACCTTAGTCATTCGTCTAACGTTTCAGTTTACTCGTCTTGCATCATAATATTGAAATCTTACATATATTAATGTAATTTATTTAATTATTGCAAAAGAAAAAGAAAACTCGTAGCGGTAAGAAATTTCGTCCTCTCGTTGTGGTAGAGAAATTATATTTAAATCTGTTTAATTGAAAATAATAAAAAATACGGAAATACGCATTAGGTCATGGTGGAAAACTAAAACCAGATACCCCCTAATTACTCAAAAGTAATATTCTGATAATTATTTTACACAACAAGACAACCACCATATTTAAGAAATATTTAAGGAAGACGGGCCTTATATAACACCATGACGATTTATTTAATATCCGAGTGAGCTGTCAATATGAAAATATTTTTGATGGAGGTCAAACTTATGTATCTACTTAGTTAATATTTTATTACTTTGTCCGATATAATCGCAGCGTGCAATAAACAATGGGTTATAAATATTGTTTACTACTTTATAGAAATCATTTTATGAAGAAATGACTATTTGAGTATTATAGAAAATTACTATAGAAAAGTATTACAATATAATGTATTTCAATATCTTCGCACCATATAAGATGTTGTTTAAAAAATTAAAAATCGTTCGCAGCTCGAACTAACATTTTGCGACCACTGCCTTCCATCCATTCCACTTCTAAGTAAACTATTAAGAAAATTAATAACAATTCTTTCCAACAAAATACAAATCACTAAAATCAGTTTTCAGTTGCCAGAAATATCATATAAAAAAAAACATCCAAAATGACACTCTTCATTTTACAAATCTTTAAAAAAACATAACCTAAAAACAAAAACAATTGGCAACATAGATCCGAGGTGCCAAAATGGCGCCTTAAAATTAGCCTCTCATAGAGGTCCAGGATCAGTTTTTCGTTTGTATCGGGGTGGGGGTAATGCGGGGGTTACTGGGTCACGGGGCGGGCCGGGGGTGGCCCAGGGGTGGCTACCCCGTGCGTATTGGGCGTTCTTCCGATAACACGCTTCTGTTTGTTTCACATGCTCTGTAGTAGAGTATTTGTTTTCAAAATAGCTTGTGTTTTTGATAACGTCTATATTTGAGGGATGTTTACCTTGACGAATATATTCTTATTGGGGTTAAGTCCCTTATTTTAGTCTGTGAACAGTTAGGTCGTGGGTTTGACTCTTCTATCATTTATTTTTTAACATTTTCGTTTATTATTTTCAAGACATTATTTTAGGGGATATAATGTATCACGTGTATTGCTAAATTTATCCATATGTTTTTTTCGTTTGATAGCCCTTCAGAAAATTACTACGCACGTAAGATTAAACTAGTTCTTATAAAATGTAACATATTATTTAACAATTATTCTTGCACTAATGCAGAATAAACAATATAAAATGTAGACAGTAATTTAAGAAAACATATTACAGGGATTTTCATTATTTAACCCAAATTATACCACAGACCACTCATACAGACTCATTGCAGAGCTCTGTCCTCCATTAGTACGCCCATGTAAAGAACCACAACAAAGACGTAACTCATACATGACATAGTTGTATACATATAGCATGTATATTGTATACTACATCCGAGGATTTCCACAACAGTAGGTATTTTCGCTAGGCTCAAAAGTCAGGCTGACGCAGCATTCACGATTCTGCCCTTAGGAAAGGTCTAAAGTTACAGTAATGTGGGCACACATTCCCCCGAACAGGCGCGCACTCAGACCACACATGGGGGTCATATACAACCAGATGGCTCTTAGAATACGTGCCATGTTCAATAATTATATTCTAAACAGTCGCAATGGTAATTACGCTTGGCAGTTAAATTTATTGCTTTAACCTTAAAATAAATTTTGCAAGTTAAGTAACACGAGGCAAATTGTGTTAGTTCTGTATTAATGCACTTCAATGTATTCTCAAGAAATCGAGATTCATTGGAACTGCTGGTTATAGCTGTGCTTATTTAGTAACATGTGTTTAGTAATATCTAATATATGTCAGATTTATGGTCGATAAATCGAAAAATACATGTAAAGAAATCTGTACACCCTAAAGGTCTCTTTCCTCATGCCAAAGGTGTATGGATTCCACTAAACTGCTCTAGGCTAGCGTGATTCGATAAACGGCTAAAAAATTAAAGCCCTATCAATCGTAAAAATACTGTTCAAAATAGAGCCCCCTCTAAATAAATACTTGAGATAACTAACTTTAAGACCCTTATACTGAAGAAAAACTTAAGAAAAGAAATTGAATATACAGTCTTGTATGAATTTAATATAAGCCAACTTTAGTTCAAAAGTAATAAATTAAGGCTAATGGATATTGCTAAAACAATTGCGTTAGTCTGAAGCATGAATTTGCAACACGATAATTAACTAATTTGTTGTATGAAATTGTATGCCTTTATCACAATTATTAATCACATAAAAGTAGACCGGCAATCAACTAGCAAACACTATCTTATATGCACCATAAATACATATTTAAAAGGGTTTTAGTTATTATCGATAATGGTAGTCAAAATACAAACATAAATATACTGTTAAATATAATAATTAGAGAAAATAATTTGAAAATACATTTTCGAATATCCAGTGGTCCTGTCCCCCATTAGTTTACCTGCTACGTGTCTGCACCTCTCTCCCTAAGCCACCTTGCACCCCACGAAAACATTTTCACGAGTACTCCGACCAAACTGGAGAGAAAAATTCCACGTTTTGTTTTTTACTCCTCGTAATTTGATGGATTCTGTGTAAAAATTCTTGAATTTTTTTATATAAATATTTCGTAGGCGCGATATATTCTCATTACGTTTTTTCTTGAGTCTGACAATTTGCAAATTAAGCGTAATACGGTTTTATTATGCCCGTCGCGTGAGTGTAGAAATTGTAACCTTTTATACACATGTTTGCTTTTACTTACGACTAAAATTTACGATATATTTATTTATTTTTCTTCTTCACTACTTTTTTCGTAGTTTGTTTGTATTTATTTTACCTACTAATTTTATTTGATTATTACCTTAAATGCACCTCTCTTTAAGCCCACATTGAATATAGATACATATATGTACTCCTCCATATAAACATCTATTTTTTATTTTGATAAAATACCAACAAAACTGTGGCTTTAATTTGTTAAATCACCAAATATTCACACAAATTCCCGAATTGAAAATTCACTATCATTATTGGTAATATCGTTTGGTCATCCATCAGTTGAAATGAAATCGCTTCCCGCCGTCATATGAATGCTCAGATCTTTTAAACCCTTATTTTAATGCAATTTTCATTAATATATAGAGTGAATCAAAAATGTACCCGTATAGATTATTTTTATTGCATCCGGTCGAAGCAATCTCAATAACACTAGTTATACGTATATAAGTTATATAATTTGACTGTTTGATGGCCCCAGCAGGCTTTCCAGCTAAGCCTTGAGGTTTGGCTGTGCATTTCTGTGTAATATTAGTTAGAATGCAGGCGTCGATAGCGTTCGATCGCCAGATGGCCGGCCGACCCCGGGTCGAGGACCAATTGAATTCAATTGCCATGTGACCGCCCAACAAATTAATGTACCGACAGTACTTTTTGTACTTTTCCAATATATTTCTGTTGGTTTCAAGTACTTGTGATCATCAGTAATTCGCGATTTAATATCAACTCTCTGTATATAATAAATAAGGATTATTTTAGTATGAATCTGTGAACGAGTAAACTGAACAAGTATGCTGTTATTTCTTGTCGATATTCTTAAAAGTGGTGCCAACACACTCGGGTCGACCCATTCTTGGTATAATCTGCAACGTGGTTCTGGTTGTACCCATTAATTAAAAAAATAAAAATAGGCCCTTCAGTACAGTTGGATTACAAAAAGATCATAATCATACAAAAAAAATATATTAATTTTACGCACTTTCCGGCATGTCCATATATTTATGTCAATGGCTCTACCATTGATTTTTCGGCCATACAAATGTTATTTCATGTGGAAACCGTACCAGCATATTTATATAATTATAAGCACAAAGCAACGCCTTAACTGATGAACCCTATAGTCAGTGACCGCGAAAGATATAATTATTCTAGATTAGAGATTTAACTTGCAGCCATCTGAGGAGTTAGTACATGTGGAGTGGGGACATTTTATAGATTGCTTGAAGCCGCAAATCTACTACTGTAGCATGTATATTCGCAATATACAAAGTTGATGTGACCTATGGGCATAAAATTACACTACGTATACTATACGTTCTTAGTATTTATTCGACACGGCAAAAAACTTTATAATACCAAAAATGAGATTTTGTTTGTTTCAAACAAACTAAATAGCTTACAAATAAGAGTAAAACGTAACCACCCTGTGTAAGTACATTTCACTGACCTGTAGATCCGAATTATAAAAAAACAAATTGGCAACGTCGCGCGCGGCTTGTGTTATTGTCGCGCCGCGCCGCCAAGGCCACGCCGCAGCGTGGCTTTGGTCACCACGCGTAGTTAGGTACTTTTGAAGTACGCGCACAACATACTTCATTTAGGTACACTAGATTTTTAAATTTTCGATATGTCCTCCATTTACATTAAGTAAAAGTTATAGCGACGGACAATATTATTATTGTTTAAATTGTTATTAAGTTTTTCAAATGATTAATAACCCTATTTCTAGTTCTTTAATAAGCCTCGCAAAAAGAAATCCAAGGGATTAGGTCCGGGGATCGCGGCCACCGTACAGGTCCTAATCGACCAATTCATTGTTGGCTGACAGTCAATAACACAGAAACACTAACACTAAATAATAATTATCCGAAGTTACATGTCCTGTCACAATAAAAAAAAATGTCTTAAACTTATTTACTAGTAGTGTCAATAACAAGACAAAATTAAAATTATCGGCGTGAGATCGGCAAGATCAAAGCGGCGCGGCGCGGGCGGCGCAGGAGCTTCCGTGTTACATGCGTTCTGAAAGGATACCGGCGGCAGACTAAACACTATTTTTTAGAGGTCAATTGCGTACGTGTCACACACACACATACTGACCTATTTCTATTTCTTTTACGCACAGAATGTTTTGCTATGTCGCTCTCGTAATGAAAGTGTAAGTGTGTGTGTATTTATTGCTTTCTTATTTGCATCGCCAACTTATAAAGTAATTTAGTTGTACTTATTTATGTGACTTGTGTCAGAGCGGCAACAGCGCATAGATTTTAGTAAGATTTGTCGCTTTAAGGTGAATGACCTATGCGTTGGACGTAATCAGCTGTTCGAAAAGCAACAGCGTGTTCAAAGAGAGCAAAAACTTAAAAAATAATTTATGACTAAACTATTGTTCCTATTTAATTGATTTTTGGTACAGAGCTTGAAAATGGTGCCTAGTATATGCAGTTTAAAGAAAAGTCGCTCGGTTGTATCAATGTTGTATATTAACATCTTTATTACTCAGAATCAAACATTTCGTAGCAGCAAGCAACCACATAATTTTCAGCTGATATTTTATTGTATCAGCCTATACACATACATACGTCCCACTGCAGGGACCGGGCCTATTCCACTCTTACTCCGTTTGAGAGTGTTTTGGCCATATTGTCCACCACGCTTGCCTTGTGTGGTTTGGCGGACTTACATTCGAGAGAAATTCATACAAATCGCTATGCAGGTTTCCTCACGATTTCCTTCGAATTTAGTTGATATATAATATATGAATTATCTTAAGCAACTGTAATCACATGTTAAATGGTATATTCAGTATGAACGTAATATACTATTTAGTGTAATATAAATCAGGAACAACTTCTAAAATTTAATATTTTCTCGGAAAGCGGTATTTTCTGTCGAACACTATACAGTATTTCAAATAAGGCTGCTCGCCTTCCCGATCCCTATTCTTAGGCTGTACATATCCTCTTAAGTCTTAGTCAGTACTGCCATCCCAAACAAATATAGCCGTCTTGACCCCAAACGTACTTTCCTATTCCGAACACAACTAACAGATGGCGCTAATGTCACTATCCGAAGTGTGTAACTTTCGACATTAATCAGGCTCATAAAAGGTAGACAAAGGCAGTAATTTAGGCGCAACCTAATTGGTATTTAGGGCTCACAATACACGCCTAAAACCTGACTTTATTATGACATTAAGGTAAAATACCGCGCGAACTATATTTGACCTTCTGCTGCTTTAGCGTTGAATACCCGACATTTATAATTAGGAAGGTATCTTCAAGCATTCCGGTAAAGGAACGTACAGACTGGTGATTAACAAATCTTCGAAATTGTGATTGAAGAAGGGGTAAAAAGGGGAGTTTTTGCAGTTGTCATGATGGCACGTTGACCGTCTAAAAGATTTCTCTCGTGGAATACTTAAGGTAGATTTTCTTATGGATAGAAACTACGGTTAGAAAAAAGCCATTAAGGAGTTGCCTTTTTCGCTACTCGGGCTGTGCCTTTTCAGAAAATTCTTTAACGTACCTTTTCATTACTAGTTCCAAAGAAACCTTCTAATGAAAACAATTAACTGATAAACGGAATCAACTGCCTTTTTGCCAATACTCAAAAGTAGGTGTCGAAAATGCAGAAATAAACTAATCAGCTACTTAAGTTGAATTTGAAACACAACAGTCATTGGATTAATCATATCAATCATAATTTATTTATTTTTGATTCACTCGCAGACGTTTGTTTGAAAGTGTCAGCTCTTTCATGTTCATAAAAAAACTCTTAATACACAGTTAAGTGTGTAGTTTCAGTTTGTGTTTTTGTGAGTCAGTGCCGTAAATAGCCGTGTTCCGTCATTGATATGGCGATAAACGAAACTCTGACTCATGCAGTAGTTTTTGTGATAATCGTCTGCTAAAACAATGTCCCGTAACTTATATTGCAGTTGTTATTTTTGGATAGTGGCATTGAGGCTGTGTTAAAGACATTAAATAGTACCACCCAAGTTATATTTAAATCTTCATAAGAATTTCACTAATGAGCACAAGCCTTCCCGAAATGATTTACGTGGCAATTCGATGGAACCGGCGCCTTTCAAATGACGTTTTCGTCTAATTTTTTAAGGTTTTCAAATGTGATAAACTTTTTTGTAAACAACCTGATACGTTTACCTCTAAATGTCTACCTAGACCTTATAGATGAGTCTAGAATATAATTCGCATCCGACATAGTGATAGCATCATTATTACGAAATGCTAAATAATAATGCGAAGTATGGAGGGCATATCTGCCTACCCCTTTGCGAATATCAGCGTAATCCTACGTTGGTATAAATGAAACATCCCAGTACTAGAATGAGTTATTTTTATCTTGCTTATATTTTGAAAACAATCTAATAAAAGTCTAAACAAAATCACTTATACGAAATTAGATAAGTATAAAGAAAATAAAACACAAATTATTAGCTAACACTTACACAAGCAATAATAAAACGTTAATTAAATAGAACTCTAATTGGAAATCTAACTTGATCCAGCTCAGCTAATACCTGCAGCCTGGTCAGAATTACTGATATCGACTATCGACTTTGAAAGTTGATTGGAAGACGAAGAACCTTTTATTTCTATCTGTTGTGTAATAGTTATTATTGTATGCGCGTTCTACAAATATTACCTAAGTCTATACCAGTTTATAGACATTCAATAACAGACATAACCTAGAATTACATTACCTAAAGCGAGTTCTGTTGTTTAATATTATTTTTAGTACTTGTACGATATTATAGCATTACACAGTGAATAGTATGTATACAACCTTTTAGATATTCTTTTAAGTAACGGAGCATCTTACATTTTAATGGCAATTGCAGAAATAAAACGTAATTGTTTACGTAATATTTAAACGCCATCTTTGAAAAATAAAATGGTGTGTGTAGCTGTAGACGTCTCGTCAGTTGAAACTACAAGCTCTATAAGTTCGTTATTTTATACATATTATTTTCCTTTGCTGCAAACATCGCATCATACTAAAATAGATCAAGGCATTCGCATGATCCTAATTGACAGTGATGAGCGTAAATCCAAAATAAACCGTGCCAGTCTAATGGTTTTTACATGAAAAAAATCGTTGACATTTCTCAAACTAAAAATGTGTGGAGAATGTTTCTGTAAATTCAATGTTCTAGTGTGACAGCTGTTCTTAAAACCGACTTGAATTACAAAAATATCTTTGAATAAAAAAAAACTGATAGAAGACATATTTACAACAGAGATATTAAAAATATTTAATTGCGGCGTTGATCCATATCCGTACATACTACTTTTTTTTTATTGCAATAAATGGGACGAGCACGCCATTCACCTGATGGTAAGCAATATAACTGCTTATGAACATTAGCAATACCAAATAACTGTACTGTATTGTATCAGCCCATATAGGTCGCACTGCAGAGCACGGGCCTCCTCTAAAAACGAGAGTACGATTGAGAGTGGTTAGGCCATATAGTCCACCACACTGACCTAATGCGTGTTGGCGGACTTTACATACCATAGACATTCTTATAAATCCCTATGGTATGCAGTATGATATACCAAGCGACACTCAAATAAAGCAATGCTTTTCACTGCGCTCGCCATCCTGAGACATAAGACGTGGACTCTCAATATGTTGCATAGTCACTCTGGCTGGCTACCTGCAAGTAAATGGACAAATGTTTAACATGTCTTTAACTGAGTGATCGATCACCGGAGACTCGGAATGCCTCTATGTTCGTAGTCATTATTACGCCGTTGTACTATCCATTCAAACTTAGATTTTAGGGCCTCTTTGATCATCTCCAAACAAACCGTTGATTAGTTCTTAGTGATTAGTTACTTATTGATTAATGTTAATTGCTAAGTAAAAGTGCAGAGTATCTTCCATCGATTTCGCAAATGAAAACAAAGTATCGAGTAACTACGTGCTGATTAAGTTAAAGACATAAGACATTGAACGAATCATTCGTTTAATATTACGTCAAATGTGTATGAAAATACTTATTGATAATAATTTCATGGTAAAATGTCCCTCACCCTGCCTTCTATTAAGTGACAAAGTATTTTTTTTCTTAAAAATAAAAACTTATTTTAATGTTTAAGTAAATACCCTAATTGGCAGACGATGCGGCTAGTAAAGTACTTATTAGTGTTATCATAGGATTAGTGTTACTAAAGCCTGGTGAAATTGACATGAGATGACATTGACAGGTAATTTTAATTGATCACTTACCTACTTGCCGCTTTACTTGAGGGTGGTAAACGAGGCCGTTATTGTAGCCTAGACAAAGAAACTGCGTAATAGCTTCTCAAATTTGACCACTGTATGGAAAGAGACAATGCATCTGTGCTGTCAATACCACGATACACCTATTAAAGGACTTACGTGTGCTACAGTCGTAACTGAAAGTTTTAACAGAGGACCCTTTGGTTTATACAGAGTGAGTTTCATTGCTATTTGTTTTGAAAACTAAAAAAAAATCATGTATTTTCTGCATACATTACTCTGTAAGTGTATCTTCTAGTGTGTCTTATGCGTATTGAATACTATTAGGTAAAACTGAACATAGCATAGTACTGAGGCCGGAATATAACCACATATAATTTTCTAGCCATCCATAATCTGGCATCCCGCACTAGACCAGGGTGATAGAATAAGTCCTTAACTTCTCACTTCCATACGAAAGTGCCCTGCAAACCACCATAAATGGACATAAACATAATATATTATTATTTCTAAAAATAAAACGTACGCGGATATAACAAAAACAAACCCAATGTGCAGCCATTAGTTGTTTTGTGGCATTGGCAACGCAAACATTATGCGTCTTTCTAAATATTCATCAAGTTTGTAGAATGCAGACGATTACGCACTGTTTTATTTGCAATCAATTATTTACTTTTGTAGTTGTTTTATTTTATGATTATCTTCTTCATCTACAAAAAGTCTAGATACTAGGTACACAAGCCACTTTCAAATACCTCTTCAGTTGGAAACAGCATATTTTAAGAGCATTTTAGGAAAATTACGCCAAATTTAACAGGGCAATATAGGCACATAAATGAAACTACCGTACAGGCATAAATTACGGAAGGATGGCTCCACCATCTAAAACTACATAAGCGAAGTAGTTAAACAACTATGTAGTGTAGTCTGAGGCGACGGTTAACCTCGCACGTCGTATAAATTTGATATATAACTCAAATTAATGCTACATTGTTGAATTACGGTATTGGGTTTATTACACGCAGGCATTTACGTGGTATTGCACAGCGGTTATATTAAACAAGGTCATGGTCATACTCATAGGCGGCAGCGTGAGCGGTTTGTAAGTAAATTTGAGGTAGGCTTAACGGCTTTTAGACCGCATTCGTGGTTACAAATGCGGGCCTGACACATGTAAATATGTCTTCTGTCGTGGTAAGCAAATATCAGAAACTCCAAAGGCTTGTTGCCGTCACAATCGAACTGACATATGCTTGTATTTCCTGGATTTCCAAACCAATGTGACTTTAACACCTTAAAAAAAAATGAAAAACTTCATCTTAGATACTTATTTCTTAAAGTTAATCGATGCACCGTCGATATCTCATGTTTCATGACTTTTCATAGGAATTCACTATTTATTACAACTATATATACTAACTGATTAACTAGTAATTGGACCTAAATTTTAAATAACAAATCCATATTTGTATTACTCTTCTCAACCGCTCAGCGTATGACTCGCTACCGCTTTTCGCTGCCAATGTATCCGCTCGGTTACTTCACGTTTTCTATACACGCGACAGAGGTATGTAGTTTTTCACTTGGCAGCCATTTTTTAACATTCAAATAGACAAGGAGGAAACGCGACACACGGCTAATGATACTGGAAAATGTAGGAAATTACAACGTGTTTTTGCGCGAAGACAATATACGTGCATTTTTTTTATCGTACGTATGATTACTACATGACTATGTACTTTCGCATTCCAAAACTAACCTGCAATTATATAATTCTCAGTGTTATACTGGGTGAAAATAATTAAAACAATGTAAGGATTATTTATATTAGTTCGCCAAAAATCATAAGATTGTATTCAATGGTAGAGCCATTTTTTACTCGATATTTTATTAAGGAATATAATCTACCTATTACTTTATTAACTTCCTCTGTGAAGAGGTTATACTATGGTATGATTGCAAAGCTGAGATCTCGGGTTAGAATTCCGGATAGGACAAATTTATTTTTCTATCAAATATCAGTCTAGAGTCAGAAATGTGTGTCTGATGTGCGAGCGTATCGCACATTATCACATCGTGGGACGGAACACACAATGCGAAAATTTGGCGTCTTGGTAGCACTTCTGGCTACCCCTTCTGGGAAAAAGGCATGAGTTTATGTATATATGTATTTATTACCTACTTTCTTATTATGGTTGTTAGAGAACATCGATTATTGAATGTCATGTAACATCTAATTTAAGAAGTAAGAAATCGGTTCAATTGGCACGGGAATATGTTCGCAGCAATAAGCTCGGTGAAATGGCGTAGGTGTCATTATTTGCTCCTCAGATCAACCGTGAACGCATGCTTGGATGTATATTGTATGTTATATGTATGTAACACTACAAATGCTTTGCAATTCCATATGCTAATACATTTTTTAAATAAATACTAAAACATAATTTCGAATCGATTAATGAGGATTAGGCACCAACCACTTGTTCTCGCTTTTTACCGCACCTCTCCCCCATGACATCCCCCATGTCGTCAGAAAAAATGTGGTTTTGAAAACTTAATAATGTTTTAATTGTAATTATGGGCTCTTCTGACTCAAAAGGTTGCCGACCCCTGGCCTAGCAATCGCCCACTTTACGAAAACATACTGTCGTTCGACCAAATCAATCAATATAGGCTGGAAGTTCTAACATAAGCCTTGTAATAGAAGATATAAGAAACTTTTCTACCAATTAGGGAACTTTATATATATATCGGATTTCCGAGCTGACAGTTGCGTTCGTCCGCACCCATGGGTACGAGAAGCGGGTGTTACGGCAAATTACATACAATTCACAATTTACAGAATTTACTTGATTGCTAAAACCAATCTACACAATTTCAAATTACAAGAGGAATGTAAAATTACAAAATTCCGATCAGCGTCACAAAAGATAAAAATGAATTAATCTTCAATTTTGACAAGTCATAGACACGCGCCGTCACGGCCGTCCTGCGCATATACACGTCCTCGTGTATGTCGTCATCTTAATCATCTGTGAAGAACAACATTTTAATAATTAATAGTCACATTAGTTCGGCCATTCTGGCTACTTTAGTAAAACCTCACATAAAACTATTCACTCGAATGGGTTACCTTAAATTATTCAGTCATACAAAAATTCAAATTAAATTTTCTCTATATGACAGGGTCTTATCTCTGAGATTTCATTTATAAAAGTGTTATTGAGAGTTTGTGCCCAGACTATTAGATGATGATGATGATCAATGTCCTACAGGTTTTGCCAATAATACTGCTTTACTGTACATAATATTATTTACTACCAGTATTACAGAAAGATAACAACACTAATTATTTTAAAGTTTAGGTATGGTCACATAGACTGGATGTAACATAGATTAGATGGATTGTCACAAAGACTCGTTGTCACATAGACTGGTTGTCACATAGACTGGTTGTCACATAGACTGGTTGTCACATAGACTGGTTGTCACATAGACTGGTTGTCACACAGACTGGTTGTCACACAGACTGGTTGTCACACAGACTGCTTGTCACACAGACTGCTTGTCACACAGACTGGTTGTCACACAGACTGGTTGTCACACAGACCGGATGTCACGCAGACTGATTGTCACACAGACTAGTTGTCACACAGACTAATTGTCACACAGACTGATTGTCACACAGACTCTTTATGATTGCTATGTATACTTACATATGCCGTCACGGCCATCCTGGCCGTGAAATATTTGGCGCCGACTAACCGCTGTATTTGATCACCGATCAGAGGTAAAGGATATTTATTCGGAAAAGTATTGCTATTCAATTCGCGATAATCTACACAGAGGCGATCGGAGCCGTCTTTTTTTTTAAGCAAGTAGTATTGGGCTAGCAAAGGGGGAACAACTCTCGCAAATGACACCTGCTTCAAGTTCTTTTATTTTGTTACGTACCAATTCGCTTTCATTAGGGATCATTCGGTATGGGCGGTGTTGTACAGTTCGACTGGGATCTACAAGTTTAAATTCAAGGTGTCCAGAAATAACTCTGCCTGTGGGAATTCCTTTAACATAAAAATTGGAATACGCTTCAAGTAATTGTCTGAGTTCACTAAGTGAATCTGATGGAATATCGTTATTTATGTCATTAAACTCCTTTATTTTTTTTACCAAACTCACATTGCGCGATAACATTGGTTTTATTGACAATTAAATTGTTTTGTGAAACCTCAACTAAAAACCTAAATTAATTAGGTCACGTCCTATCAATATGTCATGACTTAATGAAGCGTCAGGTACCACATGAAATATTAACTCCACTGAATAGCCTTGAACTGAAACTGTCGCTGTAATTTGAGTATTGCTATGCAAGCTCGATTTATCTATGCCTAAGAGTGTAACTGAACTGCAATTTCGTTTAACAGGAAAACATTGGGTTATTGTCTCTTTAATTAATTAACATTCCGATCCAGAATCAAACAAAATGAAAACTTCTCACCCGGATTATAGAATTGATCCATTGCAGGCTGAATAAACCGTCGTTCATTTTCTGGGACCTTCACGATCTTCAGTTTATTACAAATTATAACATCGCCGTGGTGGTTCTAAACGTTGTCTTTTAATAGCTTCATTCGTTTGATTTATGCGGTCGGAAGTGGACAAGCTTCTTTTTCGGTACACAAATGGCATTGACTCACCTTGTCTGACCATGTTGCATCAGACTGACTATTACATGCTAACCACGTGGCTGCCGGACCTTTTAGAGCCTTACTAAGAAGCATTATTAACCGGCTTCCGTTTGTAGGATTTTCTTTTAAACAAATGTCAACTGTATTACACCATGCCTGAGCAGCCGACTCTTGGTCCTCGGGATTGAATTCCGGAAGAATAAGTTTATTTTCTTTTCTTTGCGGTTCGAGAAATGCTTTCACGAATTCCATCATGTTGCGATGTTGCAATTCCAAAAGATTGTTCCAATTTGTGCGATCTCGATTAGTACGTAGTATTGGATTTGCCTGTTCTTCGCCATGGTTCTCCGCTCCTGAGTCCATTACCACTCCTGATATCGGATTTCCGAGCTGACAGTTGCGTTCGTCCGCACCCATGGGTACGAGAAGCGGGTGTTACGGCAAATTACATACAATTCACAATTTACAGAATTTACTTGATTGCTAAAACCAATCTACACAATTTCAAATTACAAGAGGAATGTAAAATTACAAAATTCCGATCAGCGTCACAAAAGATAAAAATGAATTAATCTTCAATTTTGACAAGTCATAGACACGCGCCGTCATATATAAGTAATATATTTCTGTGCGAGAATGGTCAGAAACTTAGTGATAGACTCTATATATGTAATTACTGTTGACAGGAACATATTTGTTTTGAAGAATTACTGAGGATTATTATTCCCGACCTGTACAATTTATTTTACAAATCTGTGATTCTCTTTATAATCTTAATATATTGAACTGTATATTCAATTGATTTATCATAGTCTTATATGCCTGAGAACAAGACAGACAATATAAAAAACGAGACAAATCAATCATTTGATATCGAAAAAGTTGCCCCAGAATATAATTCTATAGTTCCATGAATTGGTTACAAATTAGGTACATCTCTATTAATTTCACTCATTGATTCGTAATTTGTTCGGAATGCAGTAAAAAACGAAGTAAAAAATTACCTTTTGTGTGGTAGTGTTTTATCGTTTAAAAAAACTAGAGTCATTGGAGCAATACTGGTGGTTAGGTTTATTACTCAATTCAAAAATTATACATTTGTACCTGCGTTTTGCATATTTTTTTACCCGACTTCTGAAAAAAAAAAGGTGTTTAGATTTCAGCCATCTGTGTATTTTTGTGGGTGAAATATTTTGGGTATTTATATAGCTTTTCTTTTAATATACCTACGTATTTTCCATTTTATTAAATAAAGGTTTAATGCGTCCTAACAATACGCGGTTTTGTACAGTATTCGTCGTTTTTGTAAAGTACCTACAAATGGGGACCTTATGATAATTTCATCTGTTGCTTGATGCTTCGCTTGTGTTGTTACATCGTCGTCATTATACGGGTCCTTCGTTTATCTACCACGTCTTTTGAAAATTAAACAGGTATTTTTTATTTTTGTTTTCAAATACTTACACATAGTACCTACCTCATTTGTTTAATTTTTTGAAATATAAATATACATTTTAATAAATTGATAATTAATATAAAATAGCAGTAATTCGGCTTGTAAATAGCTTTTAATTGAGTCCTCCTTGCTCCATTAACACTGTCTCGCAGTTTTTGTGACGACGCGTCACGCCGTCGCACATCTTTCGAATTAATCCGACAGCATTCATTCACTTTTTGCTGGACTTTAAAGAGTTTTCCATTGAAACATTCACGACACACGTAAATATAATGAATATACTGAAGTGTTATAGGTTGGGTTGTTAGTTCAAACGGGTACCGGCATATAAAAATTAGGCTTCGAATTTGGTGTAGGTAATATTTGCTACATCAAAAATATTTTTTTTATTTATGCATAAATAATATAAAAAATCTTAATTGTGTACTCTACTTGAAGTTTTAATTATGAACTTAATCTTTACATTTGTTGTAAGCACATAATTTGCGTCCTTCTCAATCAAACGTTTCCTATTATTTACGATTTCCTGCAAGATGTTAAAACATCAATAAATTCCAAAACATTGTAGAAATACAATGTACGTAACATATGACTCGTATATTTCATTAATTTAATTAACAGACAGAATGATTGGAACACGAAGCTCATGTCAATTTCATGGGATGAATCATTGACTTCTGAGCTGTCGTGCTAATGCCTATAAGCTGGACCTCTGTCAGGCGCTGGCATGTGATGGGATAAATATATCAGCTTAGCGAAATGCTTTGATTCCATTTATGCGTATACTTCCGGACATAAATAAGCCTTCGTACAGGGTGTTATATTTAAGTCTACGTCATGATGTCAAACGAATTATCTATCCTGAACAATTTAAGCACCAGTTATAATTATTCGATTAGGACATAAGCTTGGGAGTGCAATCCAATTGTTATCTACTATGATGATGCCTTTTTTTTATTGTATTCTGTTCTATGTCTTATATAAATAAATAATGCTGCGTTAGGACCTGGCAATGTTAGATAGCCGTCTACAGCCTTTGGACTAAAAAACTACCTTAGGGATATTTTTTTATATAAGTTTATATGGCACGTAGGGTAGCGGGCACCGTTTATCTCACCCAGAGGGGCCGTTAGTGCTAAAAGCGTTACTTTTTTTTTGCTGTCGGTTCGCTTCGATTTCATGTAATACGAATACTATGGTACCGTCCATTAATGCTGAGTCAAGAGTGACAACAGCGTCGCTCTACCACACTAATTTACTTTATATTTATACATTAATTACTGAATTATGTCGTTCTTTGTCTAAACAGTAATGCATTTATATATTAGTGCAGCTGTAACTTGCTATAAAAATAAAATAAAAAATGCATCATTGGTACATCCCCGCTGTCACTATGACCGCGCCTCATTAGTCCGTTTGTAAGAGCACAAGAACGCACAAGTATGGTTGCGTGCGCGGCGCGGTAGAACAAATACAGTAAATAATTCATAACCACATGTGGGTCAAGTTCGTGCTGCTGTTCCACGCTATCTCACCTTCTAATTGCCGCATTACCATACCAACAGCTTTACGCATTTTTATATAGACAATGCGACATACCATGACTAATGGCTTGTGACTTGGGCTTGTTGCTACGGATTTTTATAACGTAAAAACTGATGGGTGTGGTGTGGTGGAAAGTGGCACCTACAATACTTGGAAAATCCTTTGCCGTTCTAGCGATGGAGAATTAAAAGATTCAGTGAAAGGAAAAGGTTAGAAATTATAAAAATAGAATTAACTAATAAACGCGAAAAGGAAATGATTAATGTATGTCGTTTTCAGTAACGCAATGGTCCAACGTGCTCAGCACTAAAAATACATGTTCCCAAGCGAGTCGTTTTCAGGCTAGTGACCGGAAAATTTTATGCCATTTCATTCTGCAAAATACTTCAATTTTGCACTAATCGATAAGTGCAGCTAAAAGACGGTAGAAAAATGAGTACCACCGGAGACGATTCATTTCACAACCTTTTAGCGTGAATATCACTATTTTAAAAATGTTCAACAGCAAATACACGTTGCTAAAAAAAATCTTGTACAAAATAGAGTACTACTACTAAAAATGCTTCCAAGCACGTCCACTGTCCATCACTGGGCTAGCGGGCTAAAGTTATACGTACAAAAGTACTTTTAGTTACGGCTAAAGTGTGGCCCGCGGTAATGGAACCTTTTAAGGGCGTGTCACGTACCCTCGGCGCAGCGCTTTGCAGTTTTTTTTTTGGAACACTTAACTACGCTCTTGTTACACACGTTTTTACGTTTGTACAAAAAATTCTTTAATATTCATTTGAATTTGGATTATACTCGCTTTGTTTGGTATCGGCTGCTTTTTGTGACGTGTTTTTGTGAAAATATTGCTTCCGTAAAATTTTAAGTTATCAGGTTTTGACGAGATTGCATATTTAAAAATTATAAGATTGAAAGCACCTATTTAATAAACTATTTATTAAACTGGAATATCAAGAAAGATTTTGTTGTAATTATTGTCGTTTCAAGCTCTCATCACATAACTCTCATGCTCAAATGTATAGCTATATGCGAACACATGTATGTAACTCAAATGCGAATTTGTGTCATATTAACTCGATACAAAATCATCGCGATATTGAAAAATAAAAGGCAACACTATTATAATTGTAAGGATGTCAGAATCTTAAACATCCAACAAAATATCATTGAATGTTTGTTACTTCCAACAGACCATTTCTGAAAATCATTAGCCTCCCAAATGTTTCAGTAAAAATTTTGTGAACAATGATCAAACAACTGAAAATGTTTTTGATCCTTCAAGCATAACCTAAAAAGCAACAAATCTAACCTATTTTCTCTCCTTCCAGCCAAAAAGGGTACAACAGCCCGTGGAGTTGGACGACGGTGACGGCGACGGGCGACTGACCGCGGGCCCCGCGCGGGCCTCCCCCCGCGCACCCGCACTGAGCCGCCGCACGCCCCCGGACGGCACAGCACGGCACACGGTGGACTACAATAACTCCCTTTATTTCGCATGTCGGACGAATACAACCTCTTTTGTTCTTTAACCATAACCTATTTATATCTAACTTAACACTGGCATGTTATACAATTGTCATTATAAAAAAAAACAGTGTTTCATATTTCGAATTTTAAAACTTAGTTTCATACTAGAGCGGACAGCGTGAACAAATCTTTGCTAGCGGGTATTAGTGCAGTGAGAGGGAAGATAGTTTGATTGTAAAGGAGTGATAGAGAAAAAAACAGAAGTAATGTTACTGTTCGCTCTTTCTTGATACTAACATCGCACGCTTAGTATTAAAGAGACCTAACTAAAAAAAAACATTTTATGGGAAACATTCTTTATAGATTTGTAACATAAGATCTATTTTATCTTGTCTATTTTTTTTGGATTGGGTCAGTTTAATATTAAAGGTGCGACATTTTGTTCACACTGTCCCTTCGAGTAGATCTTAAAGATACAAGCAATCTGTAGTATTTTATGTTTTTAAATTTCTGATTTTATTAGGGTATCAATCGATAGATGTACAATTGGGTTACAATTTTAGTATTATTATGTATTTACAATGAACTATTATGTGCATTCCACGCTGTATTTATCGTCTGTATGTGTCTATTGTATACGTGTCAGTTTTTTATCCTAATCGAATCAATTGTAATCGAACTGTGGAGGTAATTATAGTTCATCGACAGTAATCCCTAATTGTATAATTGTAAGATTTGATCACCTGGTTTGGTAATATTTTCAGTGTCTTTAAAAATTACGCGTAATGTTCGCACACATGCATCGAAATAGGTATTTACATTATTATTTCGTATATTTCAGTTTCTTAACGAAATATTTACAGCGCATTCCCGTCGATATACGATTTTCAATAACCATTTTTGTTCTTTTCAACAACATTTGCTTCCTAAATATTTAGTCCGTAAAATGATGTTTAAGATATTATCATATAATTATGAAGTACGAATTTATACAAAATTGCAGTATTAAGGAATGCAGTAACTTTGTATTTATTGTTATTTTATTGTATATTACATTGCCTTCATAATTTACATTCTATTATATTGTGAAGTATTATATCAAGCGTATAATCTTGGAATTATTGTGCAATTTTGAATAAACTCTTGTTAAAAATATCAAATCTTTAAAAAAATAACTACTTAACAAAGATATTATCTCTTTTTATAAAAGTTAATTCTCATTTAAATTTTACCATTTCAACTCTATAGAGCCTATGTTAGTTGAACTGAATTATTTAAAAAAATATTTACGTAGCTAAATTGATTTCTGAAAAGACCATCAAACTCCACGCAGTAAAGTCTTTTTTGTTACGTTATTAATCTCATTTTGGTGCGTTGTTGTGTTGTAATGTTTAAGTTATTTCGTATGTTTTATTCTGAGTCCACCGAAGCCCGATTGGTGAACGAAATGATCCGTCCGATGTTGTTAGACCCCGGTGGTGCGCTGCGCTCGTCAAGCCAACCGTCTACACACTCATTGTGAACTTATCTGTACACGAATTTATTGTTCAGCTGGCGAACAAACATCAATTAACACTACCCTAAACACAGAAGGATTTGATAACTATGTCGAGCATTATTTGGAAAATTTATAAGTCTATCTATAAGATTTTAATGACTTTTCTAATTGGACAACTACCTACTTAGTCCTTCAAGAAAATAAACGTTTGTATTTTATTAATAGATTCATAAAAGGGACTTAATAAACCGGTGTGCAATAAAAGGTAAGGAACATTTGACATGTGTCGAGTTGTATTCAAAACATGGACAAGTGTGTACAAGTACGTTATGAATGTATTCAGTTTGTAATGGTAATTCCTAATGTTGATGTTTGTCCGTCAGAGAGAACATTACAATCTTATGACGATCGACGATGCCAAGTACGTTTAGGTGAAGTTTCAAAGCTTTAATTAAGCAATGTTTTATCTCATAGTATCATCCTCTTTGTATAGGCTCCGTATGCAAATGAGTTCACACTATACGTGTGTTAGGTACACTCGATGGAATTGCTTATTTCCAATTACCCACCTCTTTGGGGCATCTGCGTTTTGAATATTATCAATTAATTATTTAATACATATTTCCTAATAGTCCCAGGGTGATTTGCACTGGGTATCGATTGGAGAAACAGTGTCCATGCTCTCCCAACATGGCGGAGACGGCGCAGGTTCATCTCTCTAACAAAACGTAGATGCTCAAGATACCATATCCCTAAATTATAAGATGGTGCGTCAAATCGGGTACAGTAACAGAGTAATGTGCGTAGGGCATAATTTTATTGTTTAGTTGTGATATTTATTATGACAAATAGCGCCGCGGCGGCGGCGCGTAGTTCCAAATGAGTGCAATCCGTGTTGGACTGTGTATGTATTAACGTAGTTAGACAAGTTAAGTGGCGGTACGATGCATTTAATTTATGTACGGGCGCTCTAACGCAGGTTGAATTTAAAATTTTAATTAGCGTCGGTTTTCACTAGTTTAACACTGAACACTCTTTGTGCAACTCCAGCCGACAGATGGCGTTGAAATAAATTTTCATGTGTAATGAAAATATCGGCAAGGTTGATGTGAAATACAATGTTAGTGACATAATATAAATGCTATTTTTCAATAATAATATATCATAATATAATAATAATTAAGGAACTGATATAATTCTAATTAATAATTCGAGTAGGCGTCATCTGTTGACTATCCGCAGTAGAAACTATTACAACTGCTTTGACTTGCAACATACAATACAAGGAGTTTAGATACAGCCTGCGTAGAAGCGCCTTCTATAATTATAGACGGTATGACAAACGAATATTCTCAGTTTAGCATTGGCATTGATATTCTGGCCTTAACTGGTTAAAATGAGAGTAGATGCAATATTTGGTAATTTGCGCATTTTACGATATATTCGATTTAAGTTACACTGTTAGTTGATCTTCGGCTATACTACACCGATGTTGTTTGAACGCAATATTTTCATTGTAGTCGTATTATCTAAGACTTTTTATATAATATACAATTTATTACTATACAATATTTGCAATGAATACTTTTTAAAATTATGAAATGTAAACTACAACACTAAAACTACGTAGTTACAATGATATCATTCATTCGTCATAAAACATGATAATAATTTGCGTGATCTTTACGTCTAACCATCATATTTTACAATGTCCTCTCTTCTATCAATCTCAATTCATTTTCTGCCGAAACTGATGACGTGGATGTAGTATAGTTGAGGACTTTCTCATTTTAGCCAGTCACGATCTGTGTTAGCGTTGTAATTTCATGTTCTTATGACTTCACCTGTCAACTTGTTTCCTAATCACATTAACAGATGTCGCTATATTAGTGCGGAATTCGGTTCCAAAAAGAATCTTTATGGACTTCGTTTATATTATAATACTCGTCATGTATCTCAAAAATACCAAAAAGTAAGGATTTATTTATTAAATTCAATTTTGGGACCGACCTCTATTTGCACCTAGCGAAGCTTTTTTGCCATTATGTTAGTGTGATATTTTTATGTACGTATTATTCGCTGGAAATCGCCATCCTCGGCTAAAATACCAAGTTCCTTTTAAATAAGAAACCGTATCGAAATAAATGTTCTGGAAATCTTGAAACTATTAAAAGTTTAAATAAGTAGAAATCTAATATGTAATGATCAAGTTAGCCCGGGGTGACGATATTTTACAGATAAGTGTAGCAAAGCCCAGTCTTTACTTTTTTGCTTTATAAACTAAATAGTAGTCAGTAAATGGAACCGTGTATAAATTGTTATAAAATAGAAAAAAAATATTTTTATTACAAACAGTAAGATGTATGATGTATCAACTGCAAAAGCGGACTATTGTACCATAACAGCGAATTGTATCCAGTTTTGTTTACCGCTAACGGTCATAAGAAAATGAAATTATCCTTTATTTTTGATTGTATGTATGAAATCTATTTATTTCGTTATTTTTTAAGTTTTCAATGATTTTAATTGTTCTCGTTGCTTTCCTTGGGAATCTTTATTCGATTAGCATTAGTGGACGCAATTCTCGCTGTATCGGAACGGGGAGCGCCGGTTGTTTCCAAGCTGTTGGACTTGGTTTAGGTGTACAGTAACAAGTTTTCTATACTAAATGTGGTTTATTGTTTGAGGCAGGCGTAGAGTAGCGGCGGCGCGTCCTCTTCCCCAGTTATTTGTTGGTTAAAAGCTCAGTACTCCATGTTTCCTGATGTAATTTATTGACTCGATATAAATAAAATTACGCTTCTAAAGTGTACTATTACGTATGTAAATATAGGATGAACTAATACCTATTATAATAGTGAATGTTGTAATTTGTATATAAGTAATGAAAATTAAATTTTAAATACATAGATAATATTGTGTGTATTTATTTGTTTCACCCAATCCCGATCTGTTGATTATTAATTTTGTTATAAAGTTCACATTATCTTAAATATTCAATTTGGTCAATATTTTATAAAATTAATTTATCTAAAACAAATTGAAATAAAATATAATCGTAATAAAAACCGTTTGCAGACGCACACATTGCAGAAGTGAAACTAATTAAAAAAAGTAACCTATGAGAGAATAAAATAAAAAATATAGCTTGTAAGGGGTATTTATTGTTACTACACTCAAAAATTACATTTTAATACAAAATTATATCGCTAATGACGGGACGAAATAGTCTAGTTATAAACTCACTGAATTGATCATAATTATAATATTTGTAGTGAGAGGGTATTTAACTGCGGGTAGATATACAATTGCGACTAGACGACCAACTGTGGGTAGAACTCTCTAACTAGAGTAATCTCCTCCATTCTTTGCCGCCCTAGTACTTTTTGTACTCTGAAAAATATTTCACATGACATAGGTTTATATTAATGAAACCTCCTCACCATCTCTGTCGCCCTAGTACTTTTTGTGCTCTGAGAAATATTTCTCATATTCATGACATAGGTTTATTTAATGAAACCTCCTCCCCATCTCTGTCGCCCTAGTACTTTTTGTGCTCTGAGAAATATTTCTCATATTGATGACATAGGTTTATTTTAATGAAACCTCCTCACCTTCTCTGTTGCCCTAGTACTTTTTGTGCTCTGAGAAATATTTCTCATATTCATGACATAGGTTTATTTAATGAAACCTCCTCCCCATCTCTGTTGCCCTAGTACTTTTTGTGCTATGAGAAATATTTCTCATATTGATGACATAGGTTTGTATTAATGAAACCTCCTCACCTTCTCTGTCGCCCTAGTACTTTTTGTGCTCTGAGAAATATTTCTCATATTCATGACATAGGTTTATTTAATGAAACCTCCTCCCCATCTCTGTTGCCCTAGTACTTTTTGTGCTCTGAGGAAAATTTCTCATATTCACGACATAGGTTTATATTAATGAAACCTCCTCCCCTTCTCTGTCGCCCTAGTACTTTTTGTGCTCTGAGAAATGTTTCTCATATTGATGACATCGTTTTAACGAAACCTTCCTTCTTTATATATATTATACCTAATTTTTGTGTCTATTTTTCCTTTCATAATATATTCGTATGACAACAGTGCTAAAGATGCTTCAAGGGTATTCCAAATAAAACAATATTGGAAAAATCAATATACAGAATATATAATCATAATAATTCATTATGCATATCATACATGTTTTGGTAGGATTGTACATCGTTAACTGGAAATTGAAAACTTTGTACAATATGTATAGTCTATATAAATACGTCGGTATACAATTGTGCTGAATATTTTGTGAATATTCACTGCGTTAAATTAAATGTATAACTCCGTGAAACTGTGATATATTCATCACAAAATTAAATATGAAACCAGTAAAAACATCACCTTAAAAGGGCTCTGACAATCATCTCGTAAAAGAAAAAGAATAATGTGAGTTCAACTACCGTCACTATTACTTCCGACATTTGATAATAGATGTCTATAAATAGTTCCACTTTCGCGTAATAGATGGCGTTTTATCAATTTGCAGATCATTCACAAAGTATCCAGCACATCACTCATATAAAATCACAGCTAAGGAGTAGCGCCGAAGAAACACCATTAATATTAACATACGGGCGATTAATACAACTTTCAACTACTTTTTTCAAGGTTGGTACAGATCACATACATTCGGGGCCAAAAGTATGCGTAAAACACAATTCAAACCTAATATTTTTTACTTACATTTACTTCTAACTGTGACTATATTGTATTGGAGCATTTTTGGTCATTGTTTTGTACATTAATGGCCAATTGCATAAACTAACTTTGCTGGTAACTCTAATTTTGACAATTTCATCACCATACATTTTCAGCAAATGTATGAGGAGTTAGACATTTTCAAGGCAATAGTTATATGAAAAGTTAGTTTGTGCAATTGGACCTTAGTTATTTACTTTATTAAAACATTTACGCCATTGCAATCGCAAAAACTATATGACCTTTGAGGGTTTATTATTATTTAGTTTTTCACTTAATTTACATTCTTGGGCGTGAATTTATAAATTTATGTTAACCAAGACAACAACAAAAATACCCCAATACTGTCAATGGAATTCGTTTGGTACCCGTTGCGTTTAATAAGTATTTTATGTTATGGACAATCACTTCAGTGATTATATATTAAACAGTAAATACCACAAAATCTGATTATCTCCGCATTTTTCAAAAATATGCAGTAGGGCATTGTGACTAAAGAAGTATTTATTCTATTTTTTACAATGTGGTGATAATTATACCAGTTTAACTAAAAACCAATGCCTTACGTGAATTGTCCATAATACAAAAATCCTTTACATTGATCCACAAATTCTAAATGGCAGTGCGTTTATATGACCCTATAAAATTATTTTACATTATAGTACAACGCGGCCACACCAGATCCATACCAACCTTATGAGGCCAATTCTGAACCGGTCTTAAATTAAATGGTTTTGTGACGTCACATAATATTCCGTAGACGGTCTTAAGAGGCGGAATAACAGCCGACTGCACGTCGGAATTGACTCGAGACACAAAATTGGCCCAAGTACAATATGTAACGTTTTAGCAACTCCGACTATCGTTTTTCAATGAATAATGAGAAAATACTGTTCAGTTATATCTGGGTAGTATTTTTTAATTTAATTAAGTAAATTATTTAATTAACTGACAATTTTTACCTTCAATTCTTGCATTTTTTTCTATTTCATTAATTTCCATTCTAGATGGCATCTAGAGATGTAGGCATGGTGATATTAAAAACATTACCACAATATCATATTCCAAAATTGTAACGGTTTGAAGATATACTATAGTAACATTAGCCGTAGTTGCTACAAACGTAATATTGCACATAATATAAAGATTATTACATAATTGTGATGTGTACTTCACGTCACGTCAAATAACGAGTACATTCGAGACGACTGCAGTGAAACATCGATTACATTACATTGCGTTGTGATGTCCTCTGATATACTATATTTTATATTGCTGAGAAAGTTTTCACTGTTTACTCAGTAATGTACTAGTAATTTAGTATGGTAATGCCAAAGTAACCTCATCTAGTTTACAATAGATAAAACAAATATTACATTGCTAATACAGTAATTCAAATAATAGTACATTGAAATGACACAACATAAACATTACAAGCGTGTTAAAATGACTTCAGGAAATGATGTCTCAATCTCTTTTAAAATACACATAAATTATAGACACATAAAACATTTTAAAATAATTTTGAGATTAAACTAAGAATACTATAATTTCACGTTAATTTTTCACAACTCCCTAAAATAAGAGATCAAAAGAATACAAAATGGAAGGAACATGTTAATTGTAATTTGGATTTTTGTTACATAAATAAAGCAATTATTTAATTAATAACATTGAAAATTACTAATGATGCTTGTTGGTGTAACATTGTGGAACTTTCACACAGTCGTTCTCTTATATTGATTATATAAATATAATTAAACTAAAGTTTCAGAAGTCACATGTTGATACAAATCACACTAATATATTTATTTAATAGGAGGGTGTTTTAGCACCATTGGTGATGTGAAGAGATTTAGTAAGCGATATTAAATTCCTTCTGAAATAAAAATAAACCAGATTTTTAACTATGGTTATGTATTCTAAACTGAAGGCATTTAACCAGTGTTATCGAGTTGCTTATAAAATTAGAATAAACCAAAAGATACACAGAGATTCTTTATGTTTGGTGCACGACCTTTCTAAAGAACAAAGTTCTTAGGAGGGATGTGTAGTTAAGTAACAAGTAATTTTCGTTCACAACAGTGACAAGTGACCGTAGCTGCACGCATATACCTTCCCCTATCGTACTTCCAATAATGTTTATACTATCTTGTCACCCCAAAGTTCCTCATTCTGCAGTTGGATCGTACTTGAACCAATCAGAATACAAGTATCTGAAATTTTATGCTTTTCAATAAGGTCACATACCTTACCCTTTTTTTATCCATATCCAAACAAAGAATATTGTAAATCCATTCAGAATTAAACAAGTTAGAAACGTTTTAAATATTGCTGTGATAGGAAAAAAGAGGCAAAACAAAACTAGTGACGTCACTACTCTTGCAATGCATGTAGTATTACAGTATTACAGTGTGAATTTGGATTTATTAATGCCAACATCTAATATGTATATGGAATTTTTCACTTTTCTAAATGTGTGAATTACGGCTTATTCATGCCAATATTAGTGTGATAATATTCAACACGGACGTCCAGTAACAATTAACTACGCACGCGATCTTTTCGTTATAGAACAATATGACACGTTGAGTGTGGAATAATAGACCAAGTTTCCCAGACAGTTTTTGCTGCATTTCCCATTTCAAAGATAAATTGATGAATGTGATTTATAAAGAAATGTTAATGTTAATTAATGAAGCAAAATGATGGATAAGAGCAAATTATCTTTTAAATAGAGACATACTTCACAGCTCTAAATTTCAGTAAAACAATATCTACTTCCCCAAGTGCGTCTCAGTACAAATCATTTTGTTATTACATAAACAGTTGACATTAAAAGATTACAAATTAGAATTCCTTTTTTAGTTGTATAGCTTTTCTGTATATTTTAAGCATAACGACCTCATTCATAGACAGTTTTAAAACCTTTTTTAAGTTACCGAATGTTTTGTCCCTTTCGAACGACTTTTGAATACATGTTGAGTGAAGAATCAAAACATACACCACCTTATTTTTTTCACTTGACATAACTTCTACCTCTACCACTTGCTTTTAAACGCAAGCAGTAAAATTACTCCAACTAAGGTAACAATCTCCTAATGTTAGGTGAGAAATACGACAATATTCCGTGATCATTTAAAAAGAAATGGTAATATTATTGTCTTCTTTTTTTTTGTGTGCGTTTTCTTAACGTATTTTTATTGTAACAAAATTCACATCACTGACTTAAAACTTTAATCTCAGTAATTTGTGGATAGAGTCGTGGGTAGTATGTTTACTCTACATATTTTGTTTCTATAATAATAAGACTGTAAAATGTACTACTGTTTGTTATCCTGAATAAATAAAAAAACCTTTCGATGACTAAAATAGGTTTTTTTTTATTGCAATGAATGACGAGAAAGTCTTAAAACTCTCTATAAATGGGGTCTGAATAAAAACAAATTACACGATTTGGTAATAAATAATATTCCACCACTCAACGCGTCTCAGATATACCGTACTTATTGCACTCAACATTAACATCTAAAGATTATTGCCCAAAGAAATCTATCAACTTCATAATTATAAGGCTATATCGCTCTACTGTAGCTAGGACGGATCTAGAAATACATTGATATCATATATTCAATCCTAGTATCTAAACAAATTGGTTTTATATGGAAAAAGCTCGCCATAAAACGCATTTTTACAAAGGGACTCTAAGCCTGTTCACATGCTGCTGGTCATTGAATTATTCTAATCAAGCAAAACATTTGTATTAATTTCTAATTTATCTTTCTAACAAACCCTTTTGCACAATTACAATGCTAGGAAGTGCCGCTAAGGATAATTCTCGAGAACTTATCAGCTTAAATTTGTTACTGTTTTTTTTTCTCTTTACGTCGGAAGTTCAAAATGTATCGGATCAGAAATGTGATCACAAGTTTCCATTACATGGGTCAAAAAAAGCCCTTACACCCACAAATTCATTTTCTCCGACTCATATCAAACGCAATACATACGACAATCTGCTTTTTGGTCATCTATAGAGCCGTGAATGCGCGTTGGAAAACTAATAGCGTCAAAAAAAGCACGTAAAAAATATGCTGTGTGCAAAGTCCCTTACATGCCTGTTTATTGGAAGGCGCTGTAACTTCATGATACTCAATATTCTAACTGAAACTTCGTAATTCACTCCGCATGGTATGTTATCATGCAGGCTCATTCAAATTAATGAAAATTGGCTACTGTATGCCTATCAAATGTTTTCCCATGATAGGACAGCTCATGTCTCGGTCTGGATCCGTCCTTAGCCTGTAGGCGTCATCATACAATACGTGCTATCTTATACTAAACGCGGTATACCTTATAGGAAGAGTTTAATAGATTATTATAAATAACGTTTTATTGGTAAACATATCGGTGTGCTTGCAATACTTGGCTTTACTCGAATTAATGAAAGTAGTAAGCAGATTTTATCAACGTTCCTAAATGCAACTAGGTTACAACCGTGTAATAATTTTAAAATTAAACTTGTGATATTAAGGCCAACAGCGCAGGTCGTTAAAAATATTTGTCGTAAAAAGGGAACTAATGTGAAAACACAAATTGTTTGTGATAGTATTTAAAGCTAAGCTAAATAAAAATAGGTGTTTACAAATACTTTTTCACAAGTACATTCTCGGTACCTGCAGCCTATACTTTTACAGCGGGTTCTTACCCAACATGAAATCCTAAACCTACTCATTAACGACCAACTATTGTCATCTGGACATACTGAAGCAACACACCAAATATTGCAAGCACACTGAACCCTAATATAATTTCATATAACAGAGGAAACTCGGGAAGGCGGAAATTTTGGGCACATGGGTATATTTACTTAGAGGCAGATTTCAATGTTTATACAGAATGTTGCAGAAAGGAGACACATGAAGAAACAACCAATTCTTTCGAAATTAAATCGATATAACCTTCGATCAAATATACACTAGATACACAGTTCCCTGTAAAAGTTCTGTTAAAAAGTGGCACCGATGCATGACATTAAAGAGTAAACAAAAAGATCACATATTCCAAATATATTAACGCAAATTCCACCTTATTTCTGGAGCTTAAAGTAGCTTTTCACATATTATTGTCTAAAGTTCTGCGACGTTTTGGAAGCAACGGTCGGTGCGTGACTGAAGGCGAAAGAGTGCTTAAAGCACTCTTTTTTGGTGCCATTTTCTAAGCGCTCATGTTGTATTTAGTGTATATTTGATCGAAGGATATAACTATACAATATATCTCAGTAATATATCGTTCGTTCCCCATTGGACTCAAGAGTTAGCTATTTTTTTATAAGGAGTAGATATCCCGCATCTTAAATAAATGCGAATCGCTTCAAATCTAGTTTTAGATTATTTTGTTTCTCTTTATAAGTTCAATTCGCTCTGGCTGCATGTTCTCCTTTCTTCAACACCCAATATATAGTGATGTATAAAACACGGATTGCAGTGCGGTACGGGCGGTAGAAGCATTATCTCATTGCCTGGATACCAACAACTGGTTGCTGATTACTACCTAACTTAGCCTTGTGGCAAGAAAGTAGGTGGGTAAGGCTCATATTTAGCGCACTTTGTGTCAAATTGCTGTCTGAATAGTTTAGCCTACAAAAAATATAACCCTCAACTGTCAAAACAGCCATAGTATGGCTCCCATAGAAACATCAAAGATGCCGCGAACTGTCAAAGCCGCCAACGGCTTGGTGGATTGAGCCACAGACGACTAAAAATACAGACGGCCAACTCCATACAATTTTTTAACACGTTATGCATATTCACACATCTACATTTATTTATACATTCTACATATAGAAATCCATAGAATTCATTCAAATTTTTATCGGACCTTTCTTTCTTTTCATTGATAATTTGACCATCGACCAATAGTGTTTAAGAATATTGTTCATCGTATTTGAGCCATCTCTTTCGCACGTTATACGTATATAATCTACCATAAATAATTATTTTATTTGAAGTGCCAATAATGGGTAATTTTTCGTGTCAGTTGGAAGAACTTGTTGGAGCAGACAGTGTGTTGTTAAGAAAAGGTAAGATGTATTATTTTAAATTGTTATTAATTAAACCGCTTTCCTCGTTTTGAGCTTTAAATCATATAGAACAATCATTTGTTTGTTGTGCGATAACCCAAAAAATATGAGCCTTACCCAGGTGAAATGCATTACAAATGATATTTACTCTTCTGGGGTTTGATGTCGTTTTTATATATATAAAGAACTTGTTTTTATATATATAAAGAGCTTGGCGTTGGAACTTCATTTCAAGTCTACTTTCAGAAATGTAAAAGGAGGCATTACTCAAATTCTTCTTTGAGGCTTTTGGCTACACTCACGGATTTTTTGACGAAATCTTCTCGTTCCAAGCCGACCTAATCCAACTTATCTGCCAGCACCTCCAAAAATATCTTTAATTTCCTAAAAAACATTAGAGATGCCCCTTTTCACCCTCCTATCTCCCCCCTACCTTTCCCCCGCACCGCAGGCAACAGTTTGTTTATGTTTTGTGAGCTATTGGAACTATTTAACTGCAATTGTATATAGTACTTTAGGCGTAAGTCTTGTTTTAGTTGGACGTTATACATTCTTCTTAAAGATGAGATCTGAAAAGTAATAACACTCAATTAATATACCGCTCTCTTATAGGTGGTAGTCTTTGAAATCAAAATATTATTTATTCAAACACTTTTTCACAAGATTCTTTGCAACGTTTATTACTGCTACAATTGCATCTTTGTAAAGGTCGACTTTTGGATTTTGTCGATTAAACGTGATGAAATCATATAAAATTTTATATAAATTTATTATTCTTCCAATTGTAAAACATAACACTGTTTTTATTACTGTTATTTTGTTGATGTTATTTTCCAAGAATTTCTTTTTTTAAATGACACATAAAAATACCATCATACTACTGAAAATATTTTTTCTGTTTTCTTTATTGTTATTTTATTGTATTTATAAATATCACAATGAAAAAAATACATAGCATTATTATTCCTACAAAAATAGTGTCTGTTACTCACCAATTCACTTGTCGATGAGCGACAGCCGCAGCGCCTCGTCGAGCGCGCGCTGCTCGGCCAACAGCTGCTGCTCGCGCCCGAGCTGCTCGCGCACCGACAGCGCCAGCGCCGCCGCCAGCTCCGCGTCCGCGCCCGCCTCCGCCTCCGCCTCCGCCTCCGCGCCCGCGCCCGCGCCCGCCGGCAAGCTCAACGCGGCCAGTGAAGCCTCGATCGCCCTGGAGAGGCTAGCTTGTTACCGCTTACCGCTACTTTAGCCACTACTATTCATTTTAATCTATACATTTTTACGCTCTACCGATAGATTGTATTTGTTTTTGAAGAAAGAAAGGAGAATGCCCATTCGTAGTATCGGTAATGTGGTAGACCCCGATACCCATATTGCTTAAAATTTATCATAGCATTTTATGGTTTGTCCTTAAAAGTTTTATAAAGAATTTTATAAAATAAAATAATGATTATTAAATATTTTGTTCACAGAGCCGAAGTAAAAAAGATATATTAATGAACTTCAAGTTCATTTTTCCAAAAACTCCGAGCCTG
The DNA here is from genome assembly GCA_030180105.1 of Hyles lineata. Lineage (NCBI taxonomy): Eukaryota > Metazoa > Arthropoda > Insecta > Lepidoptera > Sphingidae > Hyles > Hyles lineata. The sequence continues at coordinate 1,713,388 of JARJEE010000030.1, forward strand.
GGTCACAAATATGTTTATATTTATTAAAAATATATATTTATCCCTACAGAAAAAAAGTAGATTTCATCGAGGGACAAAAGTCTTCGCACCGATACTAAGTTTCATAGTAAAATGGGCATTCCACTTTAATTAATTAACAAATTAGCTGCCCCAATGGAAATTTTTTATTTGTTTCTAGCACAAACAAATAAAAAGACAATCTATTTAAAACATGTTTTCAATTAATTGGACTATTGACGATAAAACTGTATAATTCCTTATCAATCTGTCGGTTATCAAATTCGACGGGTATGTTGCCTCACCGCAAACAACCATCAAATGCTAAAAAATACTAAATTTTGAATGTCGAAATCGTGTCTCAATTTCCTTACTGCTGCTGCTTCTAGCCACTCACACAAAGCCACGTCGCGGGTTACATCCAACAAAAAAATAAACTACCAATAGAACTGTCGAAGATTGTGCATTACCCAATATTCAGTAAAAATATATAAGTGATAAATAGAAGAATGTTGAATTACAGATTACAAACCTGCCTGCAATTTGGAAAATTAGCAATCCAATTAAATAAATACTGACCCTGCCAAGTCATAAAATTTGTCTATCGAAACCGGTAAATTATTAAAATCCGATTTCCGCAATATTAATATTATAATGTATCACGTTATATTTATTCAAATGGCACAACGACAATTACAAAGGTCAATGTGACCATACTTGAATTATAGTGTATGAAAAATATAGTGGGAACATGTGTGATCACAAATAAAACAACTGACTTACAGAAATCTTTACACGAACTTCTGCAAACAAATCCAAATTTATTTTAATATAACTGGGCCCGCACAATATTTGAATATTATATTTTCATATGTAAAAAACAATTCAAGCCCAAGTTATTTTGGGAAGTCAGAGGTGCATGCCTTTGTGTATTTGTGCATTAGTTTTGGCTACTGTAATTGGAAAGGACAACATCGTAAGGAAAGCTGTATTTTTGTTAAGTCTTGTGTAGGGATTTCAAAGGCACATGTGTCTCTTCATCAAAGGATGGAATTCAAGCCGAAATCCATTCACAAAATTATAACTCAATCACTCTGAAACATGGCTTAATCTAACCAAAGCCGACCCGACCCGAAAGTTATGGGCAAATAGCTAACTTACTGTTGAACACAGATCGTCTCAGACTCTCGACTAAAACTGCCAGAGAAAATATTTACTTTGATTTTATTACACTAGTGAGCCGCCTAGTAACTGACATTTCAAGTTACTAATCAGTAGGACCTAGACAAGGGCCGGAAATTATAATAAACAAATGACTACAAATTCCTTTAAATTCAAGATTGACGTCATATTTTGTTATAAACAGACCACTACAATTTACAATTCCGATAAAAAATTACTATGAACCCAAATAAATTTTCCATTGCCATGTTTATTGCAGCGAAATTGTTACGAATTACCCATTAATAATTATCGATCAGGTTTACTATCAACAAAACTAAGTCACTTGACAGACGGAATCATTAACCAACAAGCTACTGAAGCTACCAACAATAAAATTAACGTTTGGAATTTTAGTGTTATACTCAATACAAAACTTCGCATCGGGGCAACAGTTCATGGACATTCTACTATCGTTCGCAAATATTCCTGAAGATGGAAGGTTGAATTTCACCCAGTTAGCTTTTAAATATCGATGCAAAACTGAAGAGTATGAAGTAACTACAGAAGACGGCTACATTTTAAAGTTATTCCATAGACTAAGTTCGGAGGAAGTGATAAATATAATAGAGAATAGAAGTGGAAAACTTATATGTGATGCTGGACATCCGAATATCTGAAGTTCGTATCGTGTCATAGAGTATGCCCCCAGGAGACATCAAGAAACCCATCTTGATTGTGCATGGAGGCCACTGGCCAAGATTCCACAGACTCGTATTTACTTCGGGTTGAGAAATCACTAGCAGTAGCTCTAAGTAAAGCTAATTACAACGTGTGGGCTTTCAATCTAATAGGCAACAAATACTCACGGTACCACGTCGCGTTGGACTCTGATAAAGACAAACAGTACTGGAATTTACAACTACGGATCTTAGAAAAACAATTTGATGTGCAACTCTTCGTTGCCTCCGGATTATGATTTGAGTAAAGTTGTGATTAATATATTCATATTTGTGGCGAAGAATTATACTATAAAGCACGTTGATGTGATGTGATTGAATACAGGATGTCATGGGAATAAACGAATAATTACGACTTCTCATGGGGTTTGGGAATGGAAAACTACCTTTTCCCTGACATATTTAATGTGCAAGATAAATATTGACGGGTTTATGAAATGAAGTAAGATTACAAGTAATTTTGCAAGTCTTTAATTATGAGACAGAGACTACTGACCTTATGAATTGAAATTAAAAAACAATAAAGTTAAACGCATGTAATTATTTGAAGGACCCTACTGAAAGATTTGATTTTTTTATAACCACCCGTTGGTTACAAAACGCGCCAATTACAGGTGTTACATTTATTTTCCATAGCAATAGCCGCCGAAATGTTTTAACGACCCGCTATTGTACATAATGAATTAGTTTACACAGATTGAATGGAATCAATGCCAAACATACCATTTTAATATTGTTTATACATTCCGAAAGATTAAAATTGTAATTATTTTTATTACTTTCATCGTGATCGTTATCGTGATCACTTGAATTAATTGTACCGAATGTGTGGTCATATTCTTTATAATGTTCAAATTAATTGTGGTGATTGCGGCTTTAAAATTTGGGAGTGCCTTCGATGTTGGTGTTACTGCATTAAACGAAATGTTAAATTTTATCGAACTTACTTCAGCTGCCGGATATCAAAGTGAAGTTCATCAAACGACCACCGAAGACGGATACATATTAACGCTATTCAACATCCCAGGGAATAAATCGCGACCAGTCCTCTTAATGCATGGTGTTATGGGCACGGGGGATGGATTTATCCTAACAAAAAAGGATTCCTTGGGCTTTGCGTTAGCCGACCAAGGATACGATGTGTGGTTCGGAAATCACCGAGGGAACAGATACAATAGACGTCATATCAGTCTCGATCCGGACAGTGATGCCCGATTCTGGAATTTCACGTTCCACGAAATTGGTTACTATGACCTGCCGGCCCATATCGACTTTATATTGAACAAGGCGGGTCAAAAACAACTCTCTGCAATCGGATATTCCCTGGGCACCACAATTTTCTATGTCATGGGCTCCACACGTCCAGAATACAACGAGAAGATCAAAATATGCATCTCTTTAGCACCAATAGCGTATATTATGAATGCTGCACATCCCGTCTCCACATTTATGAACATGGAGCCGATTCTAAGTCGCTTAACGCAGAACCAACCAGAACTATTCGCCAAGAACTCAAGAGAGGCAGCTTTGGGATCTGCATGTAGTAAACCGGCGAACCATTTTATATGCAAAGGGGTTATAGCGGCTTTAACCGGGGCGTCGCAGGAGGAAATGCCTCCTAATTTCCTCAACATTTTTCAGAACAGGTTTCCTGAAAGTGTGTCTAGAAAATTGGCCCAACACCTAGCTCAATTGAAGAAGACATTCGCCCAATACGACTATGGAGTTCTGGGGAATTTTCTAGCATATAATTCTTTGGAACCCCCAGAATACGATCTGAACAAATGTACTATGAAAACAGCATTATTTGTGGGGGGTAAAGACCGACTGTCTGTGGTCAAAGATGTTGAGATACTTCGTGAAAAGTTACCCAACGTGGTGGAATATCGGGTTATAGGTAAAGATCCCTACAGTCACATAGACTTCATCTGGGGAAAAAACATATCCACGGAATTGTACTCACACATATTTAACCTGTTGGAAAAATATTCATAAATAAACGCTGTACTGAATCTATGCCATTGTCAATGTGAAATTCGTGTTTTTAAACCATGATGTATATTCCACGGTCTGCGTTTCTGAGTTTTTTTTTTGCAAGCTCCTGTGGTACGCATCACAGAATCTCTGACAAGCTAATTAAAACACAACAAAATATTATAACAGATGGAAAATCGATTTCATTTCTACTAGGTATATGTGCTACTCAAAAAAAATCGTAAAATTGCACAATATAAAAACATGTAATAAAACCATATTATATAGAAAAAAAATGTTGTGTTTTTTTTTAAAATTAAATATCTAATAAAGTTATTTTTAACAAAAAACTTTTTTTAAATCTCCCATTATAGTTCTTCACAACTAGAAACTGAATCACAGTATTTAAGTACGAAATTGCGAAATATCGCATCCTTTACTAGAGAGTATGTTTATGTGTTGCTTATCCATAGACAGTTTTAAAATCTATTTAACCCTTAATTTGGCAAGATATATTTTTCTTGAAATTACATGTTTTTCTTAAATAATCGTTATATTATATTCCATTAGAGACTGAAAAAAATAAGATAAAAAATATTCAACCGTTACTTTTTTTTATACCCATAGTATAATATACTATACATAATGTTGTGCTTAGAGTTGTACATACCGGATTGTTTGTATATTATACTATACATTAACAACTTAAAACCGTATTGTAGGAAATATTAAGAGAGCAAAAGATTTATTATTCATTAATGTAATTGTAAAAAAATATCTCCTAATCGGCATACAAAGGCCTAACTAATATTAATTGCAAAATAAGGCAAACGCTCTGATTTTTAAACATGGATTATGTGTCTACGAATACGATTATGTGTCTACGAATTATCTATGTACATGCAAAATGTAGAAATCTACATACTTGTTGGTATCTTCTTACAGTCATTATTCCGACAATGAACCCACATCTTGTTGTAAAAGAACATGACGATATCTAAATATGACGGCACGTATTTTTTCGTTATTACATTAATAGAACGATCAGTCTCTTGTCCTGATAAGGATTATGAAAAACGACATTAATTATATCATCTGATAAGAAATCAAGAACGTAGTTCAAAGAAGATTTATTTAGATACATTTCTACTTAAACGTTATCTTCGAAAACAATAGCACAGTGAAGGTATCTTATATTTTTCCAATCATATGTGACCTACATATGGACAGGATGGACTTTAGTTATGTGGCAAACTTTCGTTTAAATTTTTTAGTGGGGTTTTACTTGACTGACGGGATTAATTTACAATTAAGTTAGACGATTAAAAAAGATCAGAAGTAAGAGAAAAAATTGGTGGAATAGACGGTATATCTCTTTTCCTGGAAGAACACGAAGGAATGACTGCAATTGGTGAATAGGTCGCCCATTTCGTAGGAGCTGATTGAACATTTTGTGAAATAATCGGGGGTTAAGTCACTAATTAATTATCAGTATCTGGGGTAATACATTCCTAGGGTATATGCGGTGACAGATATTCTTGCTCTGAATTTGACTCTGGACCGAGATAGGTTTGTTGAGATATGTGACCTGTTTCCTCGTTTGCCGGGCCAATGCAAAAAAATGACAATCGAGGAATATCAGAAGACGCGTGCAATATCACGTTATTTCCGAAATATGAGTTTTGTCCCTTTCTTCTTGTGAAAAATCACCACTAACGTCAGATCTACCATCTTCAGGCGGGATCAAAGCAAAGATGCGGAGCTAGCTGGTTATGGCTTTCCGCTGTTAAATAAAAAAAATCATAGACATGCAAAAATCTGCAGACTGAGTTATTAAAAATAATGAAAAATAAAAAAAGGACAAGTATTAGAAGATCATGCTAGATGCTTTTAGTTAGAAATGTATAGCCCGCTATACTAATGTTTATAAGCTCACTTTGTCAAATAAAACGAAATGTATAGCCCGCTATACATAGGCCTTTAGCGTCAATTATCACTGAAAATATTGCAAGAAAGTCAGTTATTAGTTCGTAATTCCATTTATCAATAGTTTTGCAACATATGTAAAAGCAAAACCAATATGTTTTTACATAAAAAACAACAAAATATGGTAATTTACCGAGAACAGGCGCTGGGGATTAATTTTCAGAAACTTATAGATGTCAAATGTTTATGTCATTCCAAAATCTAAACTAGAAAAATAGTTTTATTTGATAGATAAAATGTTGCCATAACATATAGTAGAAATAAATTTATTATTTTTTCAAACGGAGTGACTCAGTAATTTTTTAAAGTATACGTATAATATAGTATACGTTATCAAATTAAGGGTTAAGCTATCAAATGTTCTGTCTTCTTCGCTCAGACTGAATTCATATATCGTTTGGAGGGGATATAACATTAAATATCTAAAATAAGTTTATAAACTGTCTATGAATAATGGTGGTAGGTCTCTCATATGTCAGAGGCATTTTAGCCAGCGTAACTACTGGACATATTGAGACTTGACATCTTATGTCTCAGGATGGCGAGCGTAGTGGAATGCCACACATTGCTTTAGTATTCATGGTATTGCTTAGTGTTGCTACCATTGATGAGCGGTCGTATCGCTTACCACCAGGCGAACAGCATGCTCATTTCGCCATTTACAGAATTTGTAAAATCACCCAACAGTCACATACATAGTCCTGATCCCACACTAAGATCGAGTCGTGGGTATCAGAAACTAAGAGACTTTTCGTCCTTTTAGACTTTACAAACACCTAGACCCAAAACCTGTGGTACACAAGTATTTGTTTCGATGCGTGGATCGAACCCGCGGCCTCTTGTTTCACAGACAGTGTCTAACCGACTGCGCCACGGAGACTGTAGCAGTAAAGCTATAGTGTTGAGGTACCTCTGCAGCTGGCGCTCCTCGTGCGCGAGCAGGTCTCGCGGGGAGTCGCGCGGGGAGCGCGGGGAGCGCGGGGAGCGCGGCGCCAGCGGGGACGCCGGCCGCGCGCCGCGCAGCGCCTCCCACACGTCCACCTGCAACCAACACTGTGTTGTAGCTGCCTGTATTGTACTACATTCATTATCGAATAGCCATAGATTAGATATAGATAGAGGCTTAGCCTCTCTCAATCACACTCTCGATTGAAGAGAAGGCCCATGTCCTGCAGTGGGACCTACATGGGCTGGTTCAGGTAGAGTGCAGTACCTGGTCGTCGTGCGTGCCGGCCTCCATGAGGCTCTGCTGTATGGCGTACTGCAGCAGCGCCTCGTCGTGGTGCATGGGGCAGGCGCGCGCGCTGGCTCCGTCGCGGTAGTGGGCGCCGAGCAGGAGGCAGTAGGTAGAGTGCAGTACCTGGTCGTCGTGCGTGCCGGCCTCCATGAGGCTCTGCTGTATGGCGTACTGCAGCAGCGCCTCGTCGTGGTGCATGGGGCAGGCGCGCGCGCTGGCTCCGTCGCGGTAGTGGGCGCCGAGCAGGAGGCAGTAGGTAGAGTGCAGTACCTGGTCGTCGTGCGTGCCGGCCTCCATGAGGCTCTGCTGTATGGCGTACTGCAGCAGCGCCTCGTCGTGGTGCATGGGGCAGGCGCGCGCGCTGGCTCCGTCGCGGTAGTGGGCGCCGAGCAGGAGGCAGTAGGTAGAGTGCAGTACCTGGTCGTCGTGCGTGCCGGCCTCCATGAGGCTCTGCTGTATGGCGTACTGCAGCAGCGCCTCGTCGTGGTGCATGGGGCAGGCGCGCGCGCTGGCTCCGTCGCGGTAGTGGGCGCCGAGCAGGAAGCAGCCGTCGTCCACGACGCAGGCGGGCCGCGACTCGGTGCTGATGCACTGCACGTGGCGCACGGGCGAGTCGCGCGCGAATATGTTGCCGAACGTGATGCGCGCGTTCAACACGTGGAACAGCGGGATCTCTGCGCGAAACATAAATAAACATCATGTACAGTCATACTGTGAACTCAAGCGACTTACAAGACAGCTTTAATTTCACAGATTAGATGATGTAGAATAGAAAGTACACAACAAACTTGACGCTCCTGACCAGTGAAGTTCAATCGATAAGGCTAGTTTCACGTGTAGAATTCCTTAGGGTGATGAAGGTGATGAATTCAGAATCTAGTGGCCCCCGCTTTTCAAGCTCCTATAGCTATGCAAAAAAAATAAGCAAGAAACGCTCATAATCTCACTTTTTTCACAACATACATATATTATCATAATAATAATCATCATCATCATCATCATCATTAGCCACAGCGGAAAATACACCTTTCTCAAAAAAAATAACGCATCGCTTAATGATACATATATTAAAAACATTAGATAATTTAAGGTCTACATGACAAGATGTCCAAACACAATCGCTTTATCTTTTCTTTTTGACAGCATATTGAGCAAGGCATAAACCTTTATTACAAAAACTCACCTATTTTAACGGGAAATCCAGCCGGCAGTTGCATTTGCACGAAGTCTTTAAGCTTGGCGAAGTGTGGGGACGATATTGATGCCATGAGATCCAATATTGGCATGATTTGCTCTTGTAACTGAAATATTTAGAAATAATTTAATCCTCTATTTAGTTATCTAACAGTAGATGCTATTAAAAGGGATCAAGCAAACTAATCTATACACATAAAAAAAATTGAAGTGTCTGTTTGTAAAGTGAAAATAAAAATAAATGTCCAACTACATATTGTTATATACACGATACCTATAACGAAAATGACCATAGAATTTTTTTTGTCTGTCTGTCTGTCTGTCTGTTTGTTCCGGCTAATCTCTGAAACGGCTGGACCGATTTTGACGGGACTTTCACTGAAAGATAGCTATTTTTTGCGGGAGTAACATAGGCTACTTTAATTTTGAAAAACAAATTAGGGTTCCGCAGAAAAAAATAAACCCTTAAATTTTGAGGTTGTTTTTTTTAATATGGTATTATGACACGCGGGTGGATGAGCTCATTATGTTTCTTTGATTTATTTCAGGTAGCTGATATAATAAGGAGTAACTAAGGCTAAATTTATTTTAGAAAAATTCTTTTATTTTAGAATAATAAAGTTTTTGTTAAATTCCACGCGAACGAAGTCGCGGGCACAGCTAATCTATACTGTAATTAATCAAGTTGGGAAATTTGGAAGAAAAAGTTTGGACATCTGCCAGTAGATGTCACCATGTTTAAATTGATTTTTAGAAGAATATTATTATGAAAATTATAAAATGATAAATTAAAATCTCACCTCTAAAGGATAATCTTCACACAACCATAATGTGGCCTTAAACTTCTGCACTTTGGTGGTAATCTCTTTGGGCCTGCCAATATCTCTGTCCATGGCCTCTCCGGAGAAGTATTCCTCCCATTTCACAGGTGCCAGGTCTTCGCTAGATTGGCTGCTTGATGGAGTGTTTGGAGTGTTGTCCTGTAAACAATATAACAAAGCATAAATAATTGTGTATGAGTACCTATTTTTAGGTCCTATAATATCTTGTACAGCACATAACCTGCGATTCTTAGATTTTATTTTATTGTGATTATTGTTGATCCAATTAAAGCGAAAGAAAATTTGAAATTTGCTTGACAGCCTCCGAGGCACATTTAGTTAGAGCCGAACGTTAAACGTGAGGCCACAGTTTCGATTCCCGCACCGAAAAGAATATTTGTGTGATCCACAGGTACTCGTAGTTTCTGATACCTACGACTAGTGTTGCCAGGTGTCCCGCTTCACGCGGGACGTCCCGCTTTTCAGGGATTCGTTGACGCGTCCCAATTGAACCTTCGGCGGGACGCCAAATGTCCCGCTTTTTGACCACCCCTCTAGAGTACGAATAAAATCACAAACTTTTATCACTGTATTTCTCGATTTCTTACAAATATTTACCTACATAGTATCTAATTCGCTTCTAAACTGGTTTCCTAAGACTGATTCCAAAAATAAAATTGGACTTTGGATAAGTTCCCGAGGATTTTCCTTCCGTTACGGTTCTTATTTTCGATGGTAACAAATTTGCAAGTAAATACTGTTAGTGAGCTTAAGTCTAAGGTAATATTAGCTGGCTCCAATGAATATAACTTTTCTTTCCTACGTAAGAATTTCAAGTTTCAGACAGCGTAGTTTTTTTTTTATTTGTGGGAAAAATATTTTATTTCAAATAAATACGCATCTAAACTTTATTTAATTCTTATCGAGCATTATAGCGAGCATTATTTGTCAAAATCTATGTGCACAGACTGGTTTAGACATTAAGAAATAATTAATTTTAATTCATAATGATCTATTTTATTTTATTCTTAGAAATAACTCTGGAAAATCCAAAAAAAATTAATCTGAGATACGTATACGCTAAAGGAACATTCAAAATCGTTGCGAATTCATGAAACAATTTTTTGAAAAAGTTTTGCCGTATGTATTTAAGCCTAGAGAGATACATGATACTTCTTGGAAAACCTTAAAGATTTGGGAAAATCCGTGAATACCTTAATGAGAAGGCTAAATGGGAAGTTTTATACTATTTGTTCTGTGCTGTGAATACAGGGGGCACTCACTAGACCTTCCCTTTCTGACCATAACTTATTCGCATCGATGGGACTTCCATTATTTTAATAATAACCAAAAATGGCTATTGTGTTTGGGAGCGTCCGGAGACGCGATGTTGTTTGATGTGATAATTATAATATGCTGTTAGAAAGAGGAGGAGTACTAATAAGTTATGACAAAAAAAAACTCTATTCTAAATAGGCGTCCCGCTGAGGAACTAAAAATCCCGCTTATTTTAATCTCTTGTCCCGAATTTTCAACCAATAAACCTGGCAACACTACCTACGACACAAGACTTGATCTTAGTGTGATATCAGGACTATGCATGTATTCATTTATATATGGGTGTATTTATATTTTTTTATTGCTGGAAGCATGCCACTTAGCTATGGAGAACATAAGAGGCCTGAGTTCAACCAACTGCTTTCTTGAGTCTGGGGGTGATGAGGGTGATGTGATAATAACGTCGGTGATGATGGTGATGATGACGATAATAGAAAAGTATACTGACAGGCGGCGTGATGTCCGCATCGCTATGATCCCTGGAGTCGGCCAGAGCCAGCAGATCGGCGAGCGGTGCGCGTGGTGCAGGCCTCTTGGCGGCGGCCGCGAGGTGCTCGGTGCGAGTCTTGGACACGAGCTCCACGTTGTTGGCGCTGAACACCTTGCACTCGTAGCCGTTCACCACCTCCGTCTTGTCCTGCCGCCAGCCCCAGATGCCGCTCTTGTTTCTGTGTCATTAAGTGTATTGTTAATGTATTTTTAAAATGATCCCAAAGCGTAATGTAAGAAATCGCTTAAATTTTTTAATTCATTCATGAAAGCAATTTTGTTACTATTATTAAGATATTTTTTAATCAATTACAAATTAGATTGTATTTTTCGCCCATTCTGTACCAATTTTCATATTTTTATTTATAAAATTGCATTCAGTTTGAATAGTAACGCATACGATGGTATTAAGCTAACATGAAATCGGGTTCCAAATGCAAGCTAAACAGATATGAGATAAGCCAACGAAATTGACAGTACATTACATAGACAAAGACTGTTTTCAACCTACTTCAAAAAAAGGAGGAGGTTCTCAATTCGTCTGTATGTTGCTTTGTTTTAATGATAACTTTGGTAATCCTTGATAAGAGCTATATTTAGTAGCGGAGCACGTACCTCTCGAAGCTGATCTTGTCGGTGTCGAGGTAGTTGATGGCGGTGGGCGCGGCGAGGCGCTGCTGCAGCGCGTGCGCGCCGGGCTCGGGCCACGCGCCGCGCTCCGCCGGCTCCAGCACCTCCACCCACGACGTGCCCGCCTCGTGGTCCAGCTCCATGAGCCGCGCGGTGCGACCTGACACACACCGGGTTATATACATATGTACAAACATCATTAACCGTGCGACCTGACACACACATACACGTGCTTACATTAAACTGCTAGCAGTTTCGGTCGGGCGCGACTTCGCCCCGGTGCAAATAGTTTTAGTGAACATCCCCAACATATCGCTCATCCAATAGAACATCGACGTAATTACCAAAATGTTTGATTTTTGTATTTGACAACTTTTCTAGAAATTCTTGGGTTTTCACACGAAGCTAGTATGAATTATAGTTTATAGTAAAGTAACACATATAAAAGATCTTATCAAAATGTTTGAAAATAAGTTATATTTTTGATCCCAAACTTTTACAACATTCTTCCGAAAAACAGCTAAAACAAAATTACATTCATAAATCCATCCATACCTACAAGCTGTCACGTTGATTATATTAGTAAGGATAATTACTGACTATGTATCAGACACGGACGTGTGAGACGGATAAAAATAAAACAAAATCTGTACACATTTACAATGAAAAGTTACACACCCTCATGCACATCCGACCACGCACGCACACACGTACGCATTTAAACACGCACGTTTTACAAACCAAAGAAAATTACACAAGGAATCTTTATGTGTATGGTATGTTCTATGGATTAAAATAATGATATAGTTCTAAATAACAACAGTTGTAAATTCACTTTACATTTTATTTCTCACCTTGTCCTCTAAATATGTAGGTCCTGTCGCCCCTCTGCCAGCGGTTGTTCTCGAAGCCGACGAGCGTAGTATCGACGCGCACGTTACCGCCCCTTTTGTACAACTTGTACGTGTCGAACGGACACATTCGCGATACCAGTGGAACTGCAAATTAATAAATACACCCAATAGTCACATGCATAGTCCTGACCCCACATTAAGATCGAGTCTTGTGTCGTGGGGATCAAGAACTAGAGAGACCGAAAGACTTTTCTTTCTCACAAACACCCAGACCCGAAAAAAATACCGGTGGATCACACAAATATTTGTCTCGGTGCGGGGATCGAACCCGCGGCCTCACGTTTCACAGTCTACGTCTAACCAACTGCGCCACGGAGGCTGTCTATTATATAAATTAGAAATAAATACTTATAAGAAATATAATCCGGACGGAACATTATTATAGGCGTTTAGAAAATAAACGGTATTTATTAAAACAAATTCGCATTCACTACCTCAATGGCGTAATTGTATTACGGTACGGTTACAAAGCTAAGGTCTCGGGTTTGAATCCCGAGTCGGGCAAAGTGATATTAGATTTTTTCTATTCATTATCAGCCCGGAGTCAGGAATTTGTGCCGGATATGACGATAGGCTCGCCCATCACATCTTGGGATGGAACATACAAAGCGAAACGTGGTTGTCTTGGCACTTCTACCTACCCCTTTTGAGGTAAAAAGGCGTGAGTGTATGTATGTATGTTAATTCGTATATGTTGTTATTCGTATTCGCGTATATCGCTATGGTATACAGGTTTCCTCCCGATGTTTTTCTCCACTGTTTTAATGCGTGGCGATTGACTATCAATACACAAATGATTCCGAAAAGTCGTCAACCACCGGGAACATGTTGACAACCGCGTCTGTTCACCAATAGGTCACTATGCACATACATCCTTATATATCCATCTTTAGATGCCTAAATTATGTCTACAATGGCCCACGCCCCATATGTTATGATAGGTTTACAAAAAACGCACGTCTTAAGTATAATCAACGCTTTTACTCACCCCAACTAGTAAACTCCCACTTCATCTCGACGTAGAAGTCGGGCGCCATGCTGAGCTTCTGCAGTAGTTCGGGAATGCCGCTGGAGCGCAGAATGTGCCGCTGGTAGTCCCGCCTGGACAACACCAGCGATAGTAGTGCTGGGTCGCCTGAGGACGTCGCTTCTTGGACGGCTGTAGGACAAATGATAAATAATAATACGAGTAGTAAGATAATTTAGACTTGACAACTTTTGTAACATATCTGCGGTAGCTCGTAATTGGCTATCTTTTGTATACAATTCGCATAATATATGTTTGTTTGCTATTGATAGCTGTGAGCCACCCAAATAAAATAAAATAAATAAATAATAAATAAATACACCCAGCAGTCACATACATAGTCCTGACCCCACATAAAGATTTTGCCAGTTGTTAGCCCAGGATGAAAAATAGAAACAAAAGATGTAGTGAGTCTCACTCTGACTGTATGAGATTGTACACTTGACTAGAATGCCACAGTTAAGTCTTGTGTCGTGGATATCAGAAAGTACGAGAAACTTTTCGGTCTCACATACACCACCACCCAGACCCGAGACAAATACTTGTGAGCCTTACAAACAATTATCTCGGTGCGGGGATCGAACCCGCGGTCATGCGTTTCACAACCTGCGTTTAACCTACTGCGTCACGGAGGCTACTAAAGTATTTCATTATTAAAGTAATTTACTTAAATACTCTGCAATAAGACAGGAAGTGAGTTATAAATATATCGGTTAATATAACCTGATTTTTATTTGGAGACCTCGATATTGCGGACTCGCTGGTGGCCATGCTATTCTCTACGGTCTACCTTATACCTATTACACATGCCATGAAATAAAGTACTTGATTAATTCCTTTTAAGAAGTATAAGAGATATCTATGCTAATTACGTAAATTTTTTGAATGTTAAACTACTCGTACTGCGACTAGTTTAGCGTACTACTCTAACATCCATATCATTTCCAATGGAAATCTTTTCGAATATTTATTTGTTCCGTACCAAACATTGCAGAAAAAATATATCCTCCTTTACATAAAATACTACGGTTGTTGCCAACTGCTGGTCATTACAGCGTAAATAAGGAAATTTACGTAAGTCCAAATCAGGGTGGAAGATATGGCGAAATGCCAAAAATACCCCATAGCGGAAAAGGATAAGAGCTGTACCCTTGCCAAATCGAATGGAATTATTGAAAACAGCCTATCCTTATGCTATAAAGCGGGCAAAGTTCTTTGCATTATGTAAGCCGATAATTACAAGGACAATAACCCGGTTATAGATGTATGTATATTGTATGTATCAGAAATAAATGGAAAGATTAAGCTCATCAATCATATCTGATAAATTTCGGTTATAGATCACAATGAAAATAACGTTTTCTGTTTATTGTGAATCAGAGCTAGTGATTTATCGATTGTAAATGGTATTTCGGGATATATACACATGCATATAAATTAAAAAATATATATCAGCACCGAACCAAAATGTTTCAAATGGAAACTTATTCACAATGTTTTTTTATTGCGTAAACTACTCAGCCAGGCTCTTAACATAATGCGCAAACGCAATGGGCATTCGCAGACTGACGTAAAGTTTCTCACTAGATTTTTACTTTAAATAGGTATTATAACGATATAAACAATGTAGAGTTAGATATCCTAGATGTCAAAGTATTCACAAATAATTGACTCCATAAAATATCGACATTTTTAAGATTTTATACGCAATATTTCGTACTATGCTGTAAATAATCATATAGTGCCGTGGATATTCTCTGTGTACATAATTATCATTTAAAATATTAATTATGTCTATGACCCTGTCTATGCATTTATCCTCTTGCGTCGGTAGCGTAGTTGACTATGGTACGGTTACAAACATTCAAAGCTGAGGTCTCGGGTTCGAATCCCGGGTCGGGTATTAGATTTATCTATTCATTATCAGCTTGGAGTTAGGAATTTGTGCCCGATACGGCGATAGGCTCGGCCCCTATCACATCATGGGACGGAACATATTATGTACACGGCGAAAGGTAGGCGTCATGGCTACTCTGCCTAGCCCTTCAGGAAAAAGGCATTTATCCTCAGGCTTTTATCCTCTTATGTAGTTTCAAAAGCGGGCTTCATAGTTATTTTTCTGTATCTCAGATACGAAAAAATGCTAATGAATCACTTGTTAGTAATGCGCTAGGTTATCGTAACTGCCCTTCAATATATTTTTTTATATTTTTTATTTGACATATTTTTTTATGTATAATGTATTTTTTGTACATAAAAACTACATCAATCACCACAGCTGAAGAAGCTGGAAATCGACCAAAATCAAGGAACTTCAGTAGTCCAAAGTTCGAAAATTCAAAATAACTTCATGTAGATCGGAAGATCATATATTTTTCAGAATATCTTTATTTTACTTACCAGTCCAACCATCTTTTTGGCAGTTCACATCAGCGCCGGCGTCAATGAGCGCCCGTACCGACTCTATGTGGCCCAGGGTCACGGCCAGAAGCAACGGAGTTCGCCCGCGAGGGTCCTTCAGCTCCAACTCTTCACTTGTGTACTGTTACAAAACATACAATGATGGAAGTAAATTCAATGAATACTCTGAAGTTATATGTTGGTCTAAGTAATAATGTCTTTAGTTGGGGCTTAGTAATTCAAGATACCACAGTTGAAAATTAAAACAGCATCCGTGACACAGTTGGTTAGACGCCGGCTGTGAAGCGAGAGGCCAAGAGTTCGATTCCCGCAACAAGAAAATATTTGTGTGTACCACAGATATTTGTTTCGGGTCTGGGTGCCGAAAAGTTTCTCGTAGTTCCTGATACCTACGACACAAGACTCGATCTTAGTGGAGTCAGGACTGTACTCATAACACATTAATACTGACTAACACATGTTGTATTTTCATCACACCACATGCTCGGCTATCATACATAACATGTTTTATTTCCATAGATAATATGCTAAAGTCATGTTATTAGTCATTGGTTAGTTCATTATTTTGGTGCATCCACCAGTGAGATAAAAAAATTATTACAATCAACAGTATTAGACATTTTACAGGAAAAAACATTGGCCATTTTCATTGACAGTTTAAAAACACTTCTCTAGTTATCAAAGTTTTTTTTTCTTCGCTCAAACTCAATTCAAAAGTAATTTGAAAGGGATAAGACATTTGAAAACTAAAATTAGATTTTTTTAACTTTTTATGAATAAGGCTGTATGTGTATTGTGTATATAGGGTTATTAGGGTACCATTATGTATTTCCTTGTGCAATCAATGAGTCATTCATTCATAAACATAAATGAAATCATAATGATATCCAATAATAGTAAGTCAATTGTTGATCAATATTATGGTATCATAATTGTAACTTCCTGGGATTACTAACACCCGCCAACACATATTTGGCTAAGAAACATCAACCTTCAAACTACTATGGCTGCCTTTCAATAATGAGATTAATTTTTAACATCCATTGTGAGGCTTCATTGATTGTTAGAGATCCTTTTTTTCTGGACGCAAGGATATGAACAATATTCTTAAATATATCAACAAATTATTCATGAAAAGTATTGGATCATAAAATTGCTGTGTAAAATCCCAGTCATCACAAAAGTCTAACAGGAAAATATAACACAAAATTCATATTTTCTAAAATATGGGTTTTTGAAGTCAATGTTATTTTTGTGGCTCACAGATTATTATTGGGTGATTCAAATATAAATAAATAAGTACAAAGTCTAGTCATACACATCCATACATCAGTACCAACTTTAAAGATTCAAATTTTCTGTCGCTCTCAGGAACAAAGTGAAATCACTTCGTTAAATCTCACACAAACATACTGGAAACCAGCTTTTGTAGTATTGCATCAGTTAATTGTCTTCTATATAAAATATGTGAAATTAAAAATTGCCTAAAATATGTTAGCGATAATCAAGCTCTATTATAACTTGAATAATAATTCTAGATTATGTTACTATATTATATTAAATTCAATTCTTTGAACCGAGTTGTCATGAGAACTATTTTATTACCTACGTGATCAATAAAATTATTTCACCTAATTTCATTGGCATTTTGTAATATCCATATACCAGAATATGATTTTCAGAACTCATATCATTAAGGTTTTGTTAATCAATCTATACATAACAACCATTCTATAACCCAAGATTTCCGTGTAATAGGTGTGTGTTTTATGATTAAATTATTTTTACATTATGTAACAAGAACAACCTCATTTTCTTTTCTCCAAAGTTGGCTAAGAAATACATATGCACCCATAATATTGCTAAATAAATAGGCATATCCAGGATTTCTTAAAAATAAAAATAGTATGTGAGTATGTACTGTGCAAGTACAAAGTAATGCTCATTACATTATTAAAATGTTTGAAGTAAAAATATACAAATCTTAATACAATTGTTGGACATCTTCACACTCTAGTAGACATATGTTGTAACAAGAAAGAAAATCATACATAGAAAACAATATTACATCCAGTCTGAAAGAACATTTACTTTATAAATAAACAACATTATAACAAACCAATAACAGAACACTGCAGATACTTATACCTTTTTTATGTGACATTGCAAACAACTTGACCAAGCTATCTCATTGGTTAAAAATTAATTTAATAAAAACAAAACAACAAAGTTGGCTTAAATCACATGACTAATGATTTTATTTTTAAAGTCATGGCATTCTTGAACATTCCAATTCGTTGTTTATCACACAGTTTCTATTGTTATATCTAATCAGAGCTACTAGATCAACAAATCTGACAACATTAAAATGCCGGGAGCGCGCAACGTATTCTAACCTATAATGCGATATACAATTAATGAGAATGTTATTCAATAAAGAAAATACACACCTTGTTAGCTTCGAGGTTGTTTCTAAGCTCTTCGTGGTGGTTATTCCATACAAGAAAATGTAATGGGTAACGCCTGGCTACCTCTTCCGCACTTAGAGCCATATTTCTAAAACACACACTTCACACACAAATTGGGACAAATGGTTTACAATAAATACATATTACTACTTAGTCGCCCGTGAACGCATTAGCTGAATTAAGTAATTAATAGTGATTAAAACATAGGAAAAAACGCAATTTTCACACTGTTCACGAAAATGTCATCAATATAGTGATGTGAATTATGATCTCGCAAGATGAATCCCTCTTGATTTAAGAATAAGGTTGGTTGATGTTAATCGTAATCGAAGAAAATATTTTTTTCTTCAGAAATACTTTAAAACTACACATATTAATGAGACCAAATGCAGATAAACCATAGCTACCTTCAACACACACATATAATTTTATTTACGATAGTATTATATTAATTTTTATATTTGATTAATCATATAACATGGAGACTCGATTATTCACACGAGTATCAACGAACATCTCTAGTAGTTGTGTTTGCAAAGAACGTTATTATATTTGCAAGGATAATATTTAATCTATTATATGAATTAAACTATTATAATTTCTCAGTTTTCAGTTCAATTCAAGAGTCATTTAAGATAGGTAGAAAGTACTTTTTCTACTATTTACATATTTAAAAAGATAAAACCAAAATTGAACTATACAAACTTCTAAAAACGAAATCTAACGTCAATAGTGACAATCGACTTCAGACTTCAAAAATTTCAAAGATGACAGATCCCCAAATACGAGCAAATTCGCAATAAAAACAAACTTATTTACGTAATAAATAAACAAGATTTTCTAGAATTTAGATGTTACCAAAATGCACAAGTCTACCTATAACATATTTCGCTTAGAAAAAATTGTAGCCTTTAACAACTATGCCAGTGTTTTATCGGTTCGAAGTATTACCTCGAAATCTGATAGGCAACTTGAAGTGAGTAAAAGTAGTTTTTTAAAATTCTAAGGATACCTTTGTATTATATATAGAACGTTAGTAATTAATGATAAACCAAGTCAGTCTGCTACATAGATAAAATGCCATATTGCACTGATCTCATGTAAAAGAAACCATTGTAATTCGTTTTGAAAATATGAAGCATTTTCATTCATTTTTTTCTTATTCTCATTAGGAAAGCTACCAGCTCTTGAATATACCTCGTGACTCCAAGCAAAATGTTGTCCGCAAAGCATTTCTTGAGCTTGCAAAGAAGTACCATCCGGATTCTGGATCTGAAGATGCTGATATGGATAAATTTGTTGCAGTGGAAAAAGCTTTTAGAGTTCTGACAAAGCACAACACAGGGGCCAGCAGTAAAGAAGAAGTTGAGAAAATTGTTTATGATATCAGAGTAAGTATTAATACATTGTACAGCTTAGTACATTTTCTACTACTTGCCTCTACATTAATAACTTCAATCAAAGAGATGATACATGCTTTTATATCCACATAAAGTATTGACAGGTGATACAAGTTTACCATATTTTAATTATACATTAAATTATCAGTCTTAGATAGTAAACATTTTTATGCCATAGACAAACACTAACTGAATCAGAAAGAAAACCTTCCTTTGATCATTCAGTGCTATTATTGCTCTAAAATAGGTAAGACCAATTAGTACATCAGTAGCTAGCCTTCTTTACGAAAGGTCCAATCACTCAATATAATTATTTATCACACTTCACTTACTTTGCTTCTTCAGCACACAGCACCGCAACATCGCCAATACTTAAGCTTTGAGGGAGTGGGACATGGAACACCCATCCAACGCCAAAAGCAATGGACCCAAGCAAGAGCTCAAAAGGCAGCTGTAAATGTCATGGAACACCGTGTGTCAAAGGCAGTGGCTTCAGAGAAAACCCTTATGAAGAAAGGAGACTATCGGAAAAAACATGACATCAAAACAAAGTATGGATTTGATAGATTAGTAGAAGATTTAATACAGGAATCAATGTCGAAAGGAGAGTTTGAAAATTTAAGTGGGAAAGGGAAGCCTTTGAAAAACCAAAATAATAATCCATATGTGGATTTTACTACTCATAAATTGAATGAGGTATGATGGCTGTATATTTTTGTTTTGTTCACAATCTCATTGGGTTCTTTTATTTTGTAATATTATTTTTTTTTTGTTTTGTTCCATTGGATTACATTACCAGTACCATAAAAATATAAGAAAATATTATCATAAGAATTTATTTGATCACAAAATTATTCATAATGCATTAGTAAGAAAATTTTTCTTCCTTACCATAAAATAGTTATAAAAATAAACAAGAAAATGAGCCACCGAAAACCAAATAATTAGGATCTAAATAAGTTATACCAAATATTTTAAAATAGAAAATAAGTGCTCTGTGTTGACTTGTAATAAAAACTAATTAATTAATTGCCTACCTAACCAGTAAATAGTTTTAAATTCATTTCAGAATTGCCTGCAGTTACTGTAATTATTTGTATTCATTTTCAGGTACTCATAAACAATGGATTCATGCCTGAATGGATAACAATGAGTAAAGAAATTGACCAAGACATAGAGGCATTAATACAAGAAATAAAATCTGAAAGAATGTACCTTGGTCCATATCCATTGAATGAAGCTGATTCTGTCAAATGGAAAAGAATATACCAAAGCAATCTAGAATTAGCCCAGTCTATAAATACTAAGATAAATACATATAATTTAATAGTGCCATTGTTGAATAAACAAAAGTTTCATGTGAAATTTGAGGAGATTTGTGATGATATATTGAAAAATGGAAAGCATTCTGTAGTGAGAGAAGCAAAAGTTGCTGAAAAACAAGCACAGAATGACACAGTGGTTATTGAAGGAGATATGTTTAGTGTAGTGTTCAAAGCTTTTGAAGAGTTGTTCACAAATAGAAATAAGAATTAAGTCAACATTGTAGTTGTCATAAACATAAAAGTGGCAAAATGTTACATCAAAAATAGCCATATAACTAATGAAACTAGTTATCTAAAAATCAAACAAAGGATGTAAAATTCTTGTAGAATCCCATTTTTAGAATTCTTCTATTTCTTTTTTTTAATTTCTAATGTCAACATTATTGCAGTACTTAGTTTACAATTGTAAACTGTCTTCAAAATGTGTTATATTAGAATAAGACATGCATCATAGATGCGCAATAATCTGTGATAATAACATAAAGGATATCTTAGTTAATGGAATAAAAAAATCATTTACATTGAAACATACATGTTTTATTGAAAATATACAACACTAAGCTATGTTCTTAACAATATAAATTTTACAAATATTTGAAACAACAAATTCACTTATAAATGCACTAACGTTTCATAGAACAATTTTTTATCAAATATAAAACTCTATATTTCATCTACTTAACTATATTATCAAAAACAATATATACACTAAGGCAAATTCGAGTCTCTGAGCATTCGTATGGAAGACATTGTTATTCGAGTTATATCGATTTTTATAAAGGAATGTTCCAAAAAGGCAAAATATTATTCCATAGAATATGGACACAACTATTAATATTGTTATACTTTCTTCTCTCAGAAGAATTTATTCATATTTTAGGAAAGATGACGCATGAGAAATAACAGTTATTATGCTTTACATATGAAATTCATATTTTCATTTTATCGACTTCAAATCCAGTTTATTTGTATGTATAAATATTGATGCTTAGTCGTTTTGCTTCCAAGGCGTAAATACGATGTATAGCGCACATAATATTGATAAAATATATTCCCTGTTTTAGTAATCATATTCTATAACATTGACTTGGGAGAAAACATCCCTACAAAGATTACATCAATGATAACATCAATTACATTTCTTTACTTTTATCATAATATTTTAAAATGCATGAATCTAATTTATATAAAAATATTTAAGTTCCATCGTTTTATACATCCAAGAAAAAGTACTAGATTTAATCGATAAATAATCACTACATTAACATTTAAATTACAAATATACTGGCACATTTACTTTTAATTTAGCATTTAATTACTACTGAAGGCTTCTGACGACTGTATAGAGGGGTAAAATGAAAATAGAGAGGGGAGAGGGTATCCTACGGGATAAGCTTCTATCCGACGATTTATATAACTTGGCAAGAGTCTGTTTTTAATTAGAGCGCTAAAATCGAATTTAAAATTAATATGGCAACCGGATATACTACGACGGAAAATGTTTAGAAACTTATAATTTTTATTTATAATTGTTAAAAGGCTCTTTGTTTATTTTAAATCACAAAGCAAACAAAAATCGTACGAAACTGTATAAATACCTACGTAAAAAAATATTTTAACGAACACAATGACATTTATAATTGGGTTGCCTTAATTGTTTTTCTTTTATGCCAATTATCATCGCATAATTTATGAGAATTTCCATGGTATGTAAGTCCGCCAACCCGCACTAGGTCAGCGTGGGGTTCTATTTGACCTACCCACTCTCAATCGTGCTCTCGATTGTAGCGTAGGCCGATGCCCTACAGTGGGACGTGGGCTGATACAGATCACCGCATCAGACTCTTTTTTGCAAAGTTATATAAAGGTGGTAGGAAGAGAGGAGGTTATAAGGCGTAGTTAGGAGTACCACATGATGTGTCCCTGTGCGTTGAGACGCACGCGTCCGGTGGCGACGAGTCTGAGCGCGCGCGGGTACGCACGATGTTCGGCCTCGTGGATGCGTGACGTCAGCGTCTCCACCGTGTCCTCTTTTAACACGGGCACACGCTCTTGAATTATTATTGGTCCGGTGTCCATACCCTCCTGTGAAATTAATTTATTATTTTAGGCAGCGTTCGATTCTGAGATGAGCAGAGCGAAACGAAGATGTACGAAACGAATAATCATATTGATCATTTATATCATGTTGATATGATATGAGCGGAGTGGGGAAGTGTACGAATTGACCAATAATATTGCATATCTATGTCAATTGTAAAGTGCGTGGTGGCCTGTTGGTAAACGGACTAGACGCGACTGCCATGTTCACGGTGGTCGCGGGTTCAAATCCCAGGGCACACCTCTGACTTTTCGGAGTCATGTGTGTATTGATAGTCAATCACCACGCACTAAAACGGTGAAGGAAAACATCGTGAGGAAACCTGCATACCATAGCGAGTTATAAGAATTTCTATGGTATGTAAGTCCGCCAACCCGCACTAGGCCAGCGTGGTGGACTATATGGCCTAACCACTCTCAATCGTACTGTCGATTGTAGAGTAGGCCCGTGCCCTGCAGTGGGACGTATATGGGCTGATACAGAATGTCAATTGAGATGTATTGAATGTATGAGATGCGGCTATTTTTATTTATCTCCACACCACTTTAGGTGAAACGAAAGTTTCTGCTTACACATATAGGATACAGGGGTCATGAGTCATGACAAATACGAATATGCGGTTTTTTGCAATACGTACGTCTACAAAGTGCACGGTGCAGCCGCTCTCCTTGTCTCCGGCGTCGAGGCACTGCTTCTGCGCGTTGAGGCCGGGGTGCCTCGGCAGCAGCGACGGGTGGATGTTGATCAGCCGACCGTGCCATCTGATAGAATAACACAGGGTATATCAAGACTGCTACGGAAAACAAAGCCGGGTCTACCACCCGGTTTTAGTGACTACCGCACCTACACAGCAACTAAAAATTTCGCAAAGAAACGAGGCAATTTTACCTGCCCTGAACATCGATAAGAAGAAAGAATTTAATCAAGCAAAATCTTGTCAACTTTTGTTTATTCAACTGATATTCCGAATTCAAAATTCACAACTAATGAAAATCAAAATATGTACGTTATGAATTAACAATTGAGTCGCCAAAAAAGTGTTACAATTTTATATTCATAAACTCAATAAAATTTCATGCCTCTATAATTATTATTGAGGCATGAAATTTTATTAATGTCTTGATATCCTATCAAGACAATTTATATACATTTATAAATTATCTTTTCTTGCCAGCTTCTTTTCAATCCAGTCAATCTAATGGTTGTTTGGAAAATCGCGGTTAGCGATAAGACCGCCATTTATTGTCACCTTTATTTTTTTCACTTTTGTATAAAGAAGTTGTCTTATTTTTGTCTTTTTATTGTACGTGGTGTTTAATAAAGAGTATATACAAATAAATAAATAGATAATTAAACATGCAGATGAAACCTACTTTTGCACGAACTCAGCGGAGAGCATCCTCATGTACCCGGCGAGGCACACCAGGTCGATCTTGTGCGCCTCCAGCGCCGCCGACACCGCGCGGTCGAACTCCTCGCGGGATGAGTAGTCTTTGTGGTTCAACACCTGGTACGTACAGAGGTTTATATCACAGATACAGGTAGATATAAGCTAATAAAAATATAATGAAAAAGGAAAAATTAAGCCAAACTCTATTGTATACAAATAACATTATTATGAGGAATGGAATCCGTACCCTGTATCTAGTATAATATATTTGATCGAATATATTATACTAGATACAGGTTCAATTTTGGTTCTCTAAATAACCATGAAATAACTCACAATGGAAGGTATCCCATGTTTCTCGGCTCGCTGCAGTGCGTAGGCGTCCTTCTTGTTGGTGACGAGCAGCGCGATCTCCGCGCACACGCACTCGTCCGCGTCGCGCGTCGTGTCGATCAGCGCCTGCAGGTTGCTGCCGTTGCCTGACGCTAGCACTGCCACCTGGTGGAGGGATTAATATTAATTTAAATTTAAGTTATATAGTTTGGAATGAGGAATAGGAATAATTATTATTCATTTTTATTTTATAACTTAAAAATATATCTAAAGTCGGTTTAAAAATGCAATATCATAACGTAGTTCTTGCTGCCAGTTCTCTTTGAAGTTATTTTCTTAAAGGTCCTCTTACTTTTGCGGTACTAAGCCAACGAATTAACTCGTTTGTTATCGATAATTGTATGCAAAAAAATGTAAATAAATAAATAAATTGCGAACCCGAATGATTAACTATTCAAAAGATATTACTATTCAATAAGTTTGAAATAGTAGCGCATGCATTACCTTCTTCTTGGGCAGCAGCGGCACGCGGCGCGTGAAGTCGATGGCGGAGGCGAAGTTGTCGACGAGGCAGCGCGCCGCGCCCGCCGGCCGCGCCTGCACGCTGCCGATCACCATCGCGCCGTGCCGACGCGTCGCGTTCATCACCTGACATCAATATATACATCCATCATCCAACTGACACATATTCAGTCCCGACACTGCACTAAAACTTTTCGGTCTGTCTAAGTGTAGAATAGAACCCTCGCGACTTTATGTTTCATAGGTGGAGTCTTTCCAATTGCACGATGAAGGCTTTAAAGTATATAAAAACTATATTCATTTTTACATGGGGTCAGCATATAGTCACATTGTGATTTACAAAAAATTGTCCAACAGTTTACTGGCTTATGTATTCATTCTTTCGTATAATCCTGCCGCAAACGTACTGCACACACAAAAAATGCGTGCGTACTGTAATAATGTTACGTACGCGTACGACCTGTACGCTTTGCAGTAAAAAATTTTTTAAAAAATTACTGCAATCTATTTTTTTCGCGTATTTTCAATCAATACACACTTCATATAATATTATTGGTGTCATTTTCAGTAACGATAATTTTACCTCAGCTTGGTCTTCAGGCGATACGATGAGCACAAGACCGATGCCGCAGTTGAATGTCCGCAACATTTCTTCGTCTTGCACCGCACCAGTGTCTGCTATCCACGCGAACACCTATCGATTACACACGCAATTACAATACTTGGATTACATGAGTGAATTCGTTTATTATTATTTTGGAAATTTTTATTTCCCATATTCCCAGAATAGCTATAGAAATGAATGAGTTAATATGACTGTTAATTTAAGTTTATGCATTTTATCTCGAATATTAATGATCCTTCAAGCCTAACGTGATCATTTATTTTTTGTGCCAGAGCGGGTAATCTGTGGAAATAACGAATAATAAAAAAGTTTTTGGTGTTTTACAAGTTTTCATTATAGAAGATCGAATAATAAAAAGTAATCTCAGCACTAAACACAAAATAGTTATAAATAGGCAAGATTTATTAAGCCGCAATAGTGGCGTGACTTCCAGGCAGACACATAACATACTAAAATAATTTAGAAAAGTTTGTTAAATCAAGAGGGTTTTACGAAAGTGCTTGAATAATTCGATCCGACGGTTTTTAGTAGTACTTCGATAAAGCATTTCGAGCGGGAAATACTTTTTATTTATCGTTTGGTCTATTTTCAAAAGCGGGACTATGTCGGCCTTGCTGGGGACACCGGGACAGAATTCTTGAAAGCGGGACTGTCCCGCCTAAAACGGGACGTATGGTCACGTTATTCAAGCCGGCTTTGGTACAGAAACATTCTTAGTTTTTAAGAATAAACGCCTTAAAATGTGCTTAAATCAAAAATTTAATTAGCTATGAGATATACAAGAAGGAATATGTTAATGAATGCTCACGAGTGTAGAAATGCACGTATATACGTAATTATTATATTCTTACATTCTGTGAGCAGATGCCAAAATTTATGAAATTATTTTCATCTCCTGATATGGTAAGGATTTAATCTATTATGTTGGAAAATAAATCCAATGCGTGATTTTTCAACCTGAATCCTCAAAAGTTGCAGTAGATAAGACCCATAAAGCATATTAGAACTATATTTATAGTTTGGTAAACGGACTACACGCGGTTCAGTTCGAATCGCAGGGCATACCTCTGACTTTTTGGAGCCATGTGTAATATACATATAGTTAATCACCACGCACTGTAAAGGTGAAGGAAAACATCATTGATCTAGCGCGCTTTGTATGAAGCTTGAGTTCTGTTAGTACTCTGCGTATGGCGTGTATGTGTAATGTACAAGGTATACGTACGGGGTGCACGTGCCACCAGTGCGCGTTGAGGCGCGCGCGCGCGTGCGGCGGCAGCAGGCGCGGCACGGCCGTGAGCAGCCCGCCGCCCGCCACGGCCGCCGCGCCCTTCACGCGCCCGCTGCGCAGCGCCGCGCGCGCCGCGCTCACGTACAGCCGCGTCGGACGCAGCAGCTCCTCCGCTGCATGCGTTGTTGACAGTTAGTCTCATTAATTGTAGTAATTACAATACAAACAGGTTTGGATTCGTTAATACAACATATAATTGTAAATTGGTTTTTAAAAACCATCTTTCGATAATCTCAAAAACTGCACATGAAAAATACGCGATATTTGACATAATATTATGATATTTTATAAGCGTCATAAAACAGATTAAAAGTAATTTCCAATGAGAAAAAAATATATAAAAAGTAAAAACAATAAAATAAAAATTATGAATAGAAATAATTGCAACTTCAAATTAAAAGTATGTTTTGCAATAGTCTTCATGCATCCACTCCTCATAATCAATTTTAGATTATTTTAAAAAATGGCTAGGTATATAAAATCGCATATTCTAGTCTTATATCTCACTTATCTTCATTAGGCAAGAGTAACATGCTATCATTAATTTAATTTCTAATTTCATAACTTTCAACTTCCAATCTTACAACAACTGACAACATGCAAAATCCACTTGAATCCACCGCCAATCTTACCCAAAGTGAGTCCTTCTTTACTAAACGGTGCCTTATCGTCTAATGTCAGTCCGGCTTTCTTCATCAGCTTGTGTATCAAACTGAACCCGTTGCTGTGAACACCGCTCGACGGCAGACCGATGATTATGTCTCCAACCTAACATAGCATTGAAAGTGATTAAGAATAAAAATATCTTGTTTGCTTTCAAGGTAGAAAAAAACGAACCTCGTTTTAAAGAAACAAAGTCTACGCTTAGACCCTTTTTTAAAGTCGAAAAAATATTAACACCCGTTATTGTGTTCCGGCTATCTCACTTACCAATCGAATACGATCTCAAAGACATTACGTAAGTTTTTTTTTCTCAAGTATTCCCTCATATAGGGGAGCGATTAGTATCGTTATTAAATGTTATGAGTGTGCATGTCGGGTGATTTAACCGACAGACAGATAAGGTTAGGTCACATATTATGTAATGCGAGGTAGTAGTCTTACATTGGTTGAGTACATGGCTAAACCTTATTGATAGCGTAGAATATTTAAATGCTCACATTAATGTCGTTGATCTTGGGTAATATCTGCGCTCGCTCCACCACGCCCAGAGCGAAGCCCGCGATGTCGTACACTCCCGCTTCATACATGCCGGGCATTTCAGCTGTTTCTCCACCTGACAACATTCATGTACATTTATTTTTTCTCCATACATTTTTTGGTTCTTCAAGCCGGATTCAATACTTCATCATACTAAACAAAGATACTACATTTATATTAAATAATGATAAAAGTATCTAGCTGACTAAGACCTTTAGACCTTCAATTGATTACGTGCGATACCTACGAGATATCAGATTAATTGGCAACAGACTATCATCACTTACCACTCAACCCGATTATGCTATTTAGCTTTAATGCTTTGTTACGCTGCAGTGAAAAGATCCACTATTGTAGCAAGGAGGAAAACACGTTAGCCAGCAAACTATTTCATAGCTTATTAATACACACAACTTGGTATCTTATTGTGGAATGGCGAGTATAACTACTTACACGTCCGCCATGTTTTTTAAAATATAGGGTATATTTCTAACAACATTAAGCTCGTCATTACATTGACATTGTCAGTTCAAATATACCTTAATAAAACTAACATTAAGTTGACATTACATTGACAAATCTCTAATGGTCGGGATGTTAAAGTACATAAAAATAGCCATCAAAATAAATAATAAATAAAAATACCTGTAAATGGCCATCTATTTCTTATATATTTATTGTCTATTGTGATAGATTTAAGCTGCTGGTTTTCCAATAAAAAAATAATAAAAAATAAGTATTGTTACCCAACAGCGCCGCGCCGGCCTCCGAGCACGCATGCGCTATACCAGCCACGACGGCGGCCGCGGTGCGCACGTCGAGCGCGCCGCACGCGAAGTAGTCGAGGAAGGTGAGCGGCGCCGCGCCCGCGCACACCAGCTCGTTGGCACACAGCGCCACCAGGTCCGCGCCCACCGACCCGTGCACGCGCGCCTTCTGCGCCACCTTCAGCTTCGTGCCCACGCCGTGCGCCGCCACCACCAGCACCGGGTCCTGCGACCACACAAACGCACATATTTATGAACATCATACTCATAATCAGGGGGGTAAATCTATTATACGGTCCTACACGCATACACTCACACGCACACATTTATCATCATGATCATCCTTATCATCAGGGGGTCACTCTATTATACATATAACACTTAATTGTAATGTTCAAACGTCATGAAGAAAGAAAGAAAATTTATTTTTTTAGTCACAAACACAGGATAAAAATGCAAGTGACTTTGGAAATCAACTACCTACTACAAGGTACAATAATAACAAAATAAAAAATAAAGCAAATCACAAAAAAAAATAGTATAAACACAAACAATAAATTTAAAAATTATATGCGTCAAGGTGTTCTTATGTAAAGCCCATATGTTAAATAATTGTAAATCGGCCCTTACGAATCTACGGGAAATTGTAGAAATAATTTTACTAAAGAAAACCCGGTTGTTCTGTTTCACTACCCACTGGGAGCGTGACAGTTTGCATTATAAACCGCCTCCGGACCGTAGACAGGGCATTCAACATCCAGCAATCGGCAGTGAAGCATTGGCATACGCGTGTTTACTGTACAAGCAAGTCGCATATTGCAAACTCAGTGCTTGCGCCAAAATATAAATTTGTGCATTTAATTATATCAGTTAGTTCTCGTTTAAAGTCGACCTATTAAACTGTTAACATTTTAAAATAAATAATTATTCAAGTTTATCAAGTTATTCTTTCCTTCACTATCAACACTCATTTTATGTACGTGGTTAGTAAGTACCCACACATCGATCTATACCTTATATTCATGCTCAATTGCTTTCAGCTGGAAACATCCTCCAAAGCCTCCGAGTCCACCCAACACACCAGGCCGCGTTGTTGACCTACAATAACAAATTCATATTACTTCATATCCTTTTCTTTACCATCCCGCTATCACGTAAAAAATCATAAAGATTTATCGCAGAAGTGTATAAAAGGCGTAGAAATAATTCAAAATGTCTACCCTAGTAACACATACCTTGCCAAAGGCTTGATCATGGACACAAGCGAGTCTCCCGCTTCGATATCCACACCACTGTCCTTGTATGAGAGGGATTTCTGAGGCACGCGATCTTCCCTTACGTACGGCGTAGTCAACGGCGTCATAGCTTGCTTGAAATTCTCCACTACCACTTGATGACCACCTGGGAAAAAAATTATATGATTACTAACTCATTCTAAACAAAAAGTAAAGAAAACAATGCTAATTTACATTATTGGCTTTTTGATCCTTCGAGCAGGATATACTCAGAGGGCTGTGTTTATTTTTTATTTTATTGATATGAGAAAAGACAAACACACCCACATAGGCCACATAATTTGAGGATTGTGTTTAATCCACATAATATGTAAGGCTTTCAAAATAGATGTGCAAAGTAGGAGTTAATTATGATAGGCGTTTCGACAAAGTAATCGCCTAAACTGACATCAAAACTTAGTGCACTTATCACGTTTTTAAATATTTATTTTATTTTATTTTCTTTGGAAAACAAACAGTATCTTATGCCTATATATGTTCATGAGTTACCTTCTTTCCCCATATCTTCTACAGCACCAATGATTTTCAAATCCTCCACGACGTCCAAAAGTTCAGTAACGTTTTTCGGGTCTACTATAAGCACCATGCCGACACCGCAGTTGAATGTGCGCAACATTTCAAAATCTGACACCAAACCTGCAGAAAAAATAAGAAACTTACAAATGTTTACTCCTGGCATATTTAAAGAGGTAACCTGAGCTTAATTAATAAATCATGCAATTTCTTTAAAACATCCATAGGTATTTTCTTTCTAAAACGTTTTCTTGTTGTTCTAATTACAACAATGTCACTCCACTTCCTTAACACAAATATTTGTTATAGCTCCGATAAATTATGTAAAAATATTTTTACGATCAGCTAGACAATAAATAGTCTTTCGCTCATAAATTGCACTGCACTTACTATCAGGTGCTTTAAAGTCAATTCGTTGGACTGAAAACTTGTTTATTATGTAAAACCTACCTTTAGCCTGCAGCCATCCGAAAATCGGTTTTATTCTGAACTTGTTAGCGTCTATTCTCACTTTGACCGTCGCTGGAAGTATTCTAGGAATGTTTTCAAGTAAACCACCGCCTGTGATGTGGGCCAGGCCTTTTATTAGGTCCTTCTTAATAGCAGGTAGTAGTGCGCGCACGTAGATACCAGTGGGCGCTAGGAACTCTTCACCGAAAGTCTTGTTTGAAGTGCTGAATGGTGCGACTTCATTGTATCTAGAAAATGTTCAGTTTTCATTGGTTACATATAATTATGCAATACTTGTAGAATATAGAATAATTGTTATCATCATTAAATTTAAAAAATAATATGTTGTACATATTTTAACTAAGGGATTTAAAGATAAACAACACACTGAAAGGAAAAACAGCAATAGCTTAAATTGAATAACATAAATAATATATACTATAATATTTTTTCATTGGAATACTAGTCAGAAAATTCTTAATCACTCTTAGTAATAGAGGCATATTCTTAGCAATGTGACATATGGGCTAATAAAGATATCGAACATATAAATAGTCTTACCTATGTCCAGTTTCACACATGATCTTCTGCACCAGACTATACCCATTACTGTGCACACCAGTAGAGGGCAGGGCAAGCACCACATCTCCAGCTCGGATGTCGTCGGAGCGAGGCAGTTGCTTGGCGTTGTCCACCACGCCCACTGCAAATCCGGCTAGGTCGTACTTGCCTACGTCGTACATGGGAGGCATCTCTGCTGTCTCACCACCTGGTAGGAAGAAATCGGTTTTTTTTAATATGAGCTGCAGTAGACAAAAATAATAAGGAAAAGGGAAAAAGAAAAATATATTATAGATTAAAAATTATTGTTAGTGAATGTACAGGTTATTAATCGCACCCCCCCCCCTTCCCTTCACCCCTCACAATAACTAACATCTAAACACTACATAAAAACTCACCCAACAATGCGCATCCAGACAGTATGCAAGCATCAGCAATCCCCTTGATGATGGTGGTGGCGACCTCCAGCTGCAGGCGCCCGCACGCGATGTAGTCGAGGAAGGCGAACGGCTCCGCGCCCGCGCACAGAATGTCGTTCACGCACATGGCGACTAAATCTTGACCTATTGTGTCGTATTTCTGGAGTATTTCCGCTATCTGTTGGGATGAGATGGTTTTTTGATTAGGTAAATTATATTTCACAGTTGTAACTAAGTAAAGGATATCTCTGAGATTCATTGCTTAGTACTATTTAAATCTCGAATTAGTGTTAAGATGTTCCCAATGGATATAAGATGAAATAAAAATCAAAGATTAAACATTCCGATTGTCCGTAAATCGAATGAATTCTTAAACCTCCAGTCCCCACACACAATATATGGGATTGTTACCATAAATTATAAGGAAATTGAGCAAACAATGTATCTCCTACCTTGTCAATAAATGACATAGGATTTTTATATCCATATAAATGCCATCAAAGAAACGAGAACTCATTGGAAACTCTTAAATTATGATACCTATAATTCTATTACCAACCTTAATCGCTACAAAATAACAAACCCAGATTGCGTTATAATTAAAACTTTTTTCTCACACTACTGTCCCCTCACCTTAATCTTAGTTCCGACCCCGTCAGTCCCCAGCACGAACAAATCTTTTTTTTTTCTCACATACACTACTATCCCCTCACCTTAATCTTAGTCCTGACCCCATCAGTCCCCAACACGAGCAAAACTTTCTGCTCACATACACTACTACCCCCTCACCTTAATCTTAGTCCCGACGCCGTCAGTCCCCTGCACCAATACAGGGTCCTTCAGTTTAGGATCCATGGCGGACAGCTGGAACAGACCGCTGAAGCAGCCCAGTCTACCCAGCACTCCTGGCCGATGGGTCGACGTGGCGAGCGGCTCGATCTGACGGATCAGAGTTGCTGCTGCGTCGATGTCCACGCCGCTTTGTAGGTAGGATAGGCCGTTTATCCTGGGACAAAAATATTGTTTTGTAATTTTGTGTTGTTTAAAGGTCGTACGAGGTTGTCTATGGCTGAAAACTGCGAATAGGTTGGTGTGGCAATATGTGGAGGTCTATACTTTAAATTCATTTTATTTTTATTTACTCTTTATAGTACATCTCAAGTTAGATAGTCATTTTCTTTATTTTTGCTCATTTGACTAAAGGATATAATATTGTTGAATTTCTCCGAATGAGTAGGGTCTGTAAAGGGGTGTCAAGAAAGTCGAATCTATTATATTCGAATAGTAGCATTACATAGACGATCTATGTATATGGCACCACTTATTGGGACTATTTAAAATATACTTGCATTCTTGGAAATAAATCTGTAAGCTATTATCTTAGCAATAAGGTATAATTATGGCGGAAACTCTGTCTGGTCTTTTTTATTGCAATGGATAGCGTGGCGAGGATGCTATTTGCCTGATGGTAAGCGATTCGACTATTCATAGAAAATAGCAAACCAAAACAACACCGTGAATTATAAAGCAATGCTTGGCATTCTACTTTGCTCGCCATCCTGAGACAAAATATGTTAAGTCTGTAATTGTCCAGTGGGCTACAATTCGGGCTACAATGTCCTTCAAACCGGAACACAACAGTACGTTTACACTGCTGCTTGCCGGTAGAAATAGACATTAGGAATGGACTGCAGTATACTTACCATTGGGTGAGTTAAAGTTATTTTATCTTACTAATGGCTGTAAGGCTCAAATAGACAAATAAAATATTTTAGGTCGGTAAAACTTTATGGTCACTGATATTTTTCAATAATTATTTACAAAGGAATATAAGTTTGTGAATATCATATTCGTATATTTTCATGGAACTATGTAGTTGCTACATGTTTTTATTATTAAAGATTGTTGTTAAACTTTATCATTTTTAGTGCAGTGAATAAAAAAACAATGTTTTCTTCCGTTTCAAAAAGTATTTTAAAACAACTCATGTTTGTAGTTACTTGTGAATAAGTATATTAATATTTATGTCTCAATAAAATAAATAGATTCTATAGCTACCATCCAAAAGCAAGCAAATAAACAAATAGAAAAAGAACCATACATTAAAAACAAACATAATCGAAACTATAATTTGCTTTGACGGAATCCTCAAAACTACAGGCAAAATACTAATTTTCTA
The DNA here is from genome assembly GCA_030180105.1 of Hyles lineata. Classification (NCBI taxonomy): domain Eukaryota; kingdom Metazoa; phylum Arthropoda; class Insecta; order Lepidoptera; family Sphingidae; genus Hyles; species Hyles lineata. Next base: position 1,748,156 of record JARJEE010000030.1, read on the forward strand.
TATCTAAAATAAGTAGCAATATAAATGAATACTAAATACATAAATACGGAATGATCCAATAAAATGCAAAATGAAAGAATATTATTTTTATTCGAGTACCAGTCATTCAAAGCAAGTATTCTTACCCGTACAAAATCCACAAAGCAAGCTACAATAAATGCAATTTAATTAGTTACGATTCATTATATTCACTATGTTACCGGACGTACACTATCGTTTCACATGCTGAAACAAAATACATAATTATAACGACAATATGTACAGCACATAAGCCACCACCAACAAAAACAAAAAACAACGTTTTGTATTTTTTTTCAGCCTTAATTTTAATCGTGAAATATTCCGTACTCAGTATGTGACTATAAATTAACGCAAAAATATATTTGGAACGTAGTTCCTTATCTCGCGGTGTGAAAGGGGGCTAGACGGAAAAAAATCTCACGAAAAGTTGTAACGACACTTTAAAACATTTGACAATCGTTTTTTATTTCTTTATTTGAAAATGATGTCATACATTTTATTTAACTCTAATAGAGGCAAGAAAATATCCAAATAGATATTAATATGTTAAAGGCTATAGTAAAAACTAAGAATACGCTGAAGCCCAAAATTAAGTGGGAAACGTTGCGACAATTTCTAATTTTCATCAAATGTCATAAATCAAATTGAAACATAAATTGCATAAATATGTGAGAAAGAAAGATAATGATGGTGATACCCAAATGATTCCTTTGATGGTGACATATTATAATTAAAATTATATAATAAAACATAAAAGACGTAGGTTATATTTGTTTTGAAATCTATCTTTACATATCGATATTTTAACAAGAAATTTCATCCCAAGTATCGATACTATACACACCACATCACTATCGATTATCCATCTCTAAAAGACAGGAAAAATTATCAATATTTTAATTCGATACGTTTCAATGATTTAACGGCTTCAGTTAGAGATAGGTTTCAACCCTATTTTGGTTATCAAATGTTCTGTCCCTTTCGAACGACTTTTGAGATAAGTTTGAGCGAAGATGACAAAACATTAATTCATTAAAATAGATTTTAAAACTATATATGAATAAGGTCGTATGAAGCATGTCTGTATAATGATTATGAATTATGAGACATTTATATCTAGGGCGGTGTAAAAATTATCGATATTTTATCTCGATAATTTCTGATAATTCACCGAGCTGTTAAAAGCGGTCGTCTAGCGACATTCTACAATCTTCAGTATGCCGCCTGCTCATTCCTATCCTATCCTTATCCTTGAGAGAGGTCAACGTTCAGAGTTCCAGCAGTGCATTGCTAAATACTGATGATGACAACGATGAAAATAGTAGAATCCACACTCGAATTAACTTTATTCAAATAGTCTATCACCATACACACAACCGTATACTAACTTGGAAAACGCCCTATGCGCGATATCCTTCCTGTACTGCGCGCCGGGGAAGTCGATGGTGGCGGCGGCGGCCGTGGCGGCGGCGGCGGCGGCCCGCAGCGACGCGGCGCGCGCGCACACCAGCAGCACGCGCCCGCCCCACGTCACCAGCGAGCCGTTGGCGCCGCGCGACACGCCGCTGTGGAACACCACGATGCCGGGGTTCGACTGCACCTGGGATAGACCTGTACACACGTCGTTACAACTATCACATTATTGAGACTTCGTGGTGCTGTTACACTAGACGATGACTAAAGCTAATGGTATCTTCACACCTGCGATAGACCTACACATACATGATAATTTCGGCTGTGCTGTGGTGCTGTTACTCAAGACGTAGAGTGAAAACGTGCACACAAAAAATAATTTAACTGTTACAATATTAAGTCTTTATAAAGCTGTTAGTCAAGACACTGGTTGGAACTGAGAGGTTTCGTTGTAATTAAGTTCTTGCATCAATACATGTCTTTGTGATCCAAAATTGGTTTTTGAAGATATTTACTAACATTCTTAAAATCCTTGCAAGATTGATCGAATAACAAGGAATATGTATAAAATATAGCTATTATGACACTAACCGCTGATAACGCAGCCCTTAGTGGAAGTCTCAGGGTATCCTTTAGAAGCAATGACAACTCCAACGGAGGACAATTTTGTATTCCATTGCACTTGTATCTGCTTCAGTGTGCCGTTGACACATGCCTGAGAATGAGACAAAAAGTATTAAAAAAATGGTAGTCTGTAAAATCGTTTTACGGACGATAATTTTACGTGATAACGTCATACAGAAAACATTAATGAAGGATTGCACATTTTTATAAATTGAATACAACGATTCGGCCGATCATGCCTCTCTATCGTTTGTTGCGCCCTCTCGCTTGCACACTCGGCTCCGGCGGAACGTGAGAATGGGTCATGCTTTTTCGAGCGTGCAGTAGGCGTTCATCGATTTATACGACGTTGTTTATTTATTTGATAAAGGTGTGCCAACAGTATATTACATTATATCACTTAAATTAAGGTGTATATACTATGTTAACATTTAAATGTATATGCACATGATGTTATCACATCAAAAACAATATTACCCAGCTAAGTAAACTTGACACCGATCCAATTTTTTGCATAGGTCCTAATTATTAATTACAATGGATATCAAAAGCCCTAAATTAATCAAGAATCCGCCGAGCAAACAGCTTCAATTTATTTCACATAAAAGAAAACTAAAAAAGGATTCCTGAATTCTTATGTTGTTTTAGAAAATTCAATTCGCCTAAATGATACTTTACCTTCATAACATTGTAAAGATCTGATTCGAGCAGCGTCATCAACACTTGTGTCTCAGGATCACCAAAACGACAGTTGAATTCCAGCGTCATGGGACCGGATTTGGTCACCATCAAGCCAGCGTATAATACTCCTAGAAGGATAAAGAAAAACGCCATCTTAATATCTCAGTCAATCGAACATAGTTTATCACTTAAGCTTAGGAAATATAACTGGTGGTAGATCTCCCATATTTGGGTAGATACCACCGCAATCAAAATCAAAATATTCTTTATTCAAATAGTCTTTCACAAGATCTTTTGAATCGTTCATTTCTGCTATCACCGCTTCGGAACGTGTTGTAGCTGTGAAGAAGAAGCGGCGCAAGAAACTCCCTCAGCAACACGAACTGTCTTCTTTTTTTCTTTCTTTTTCTTTTATTTTTTTATATCGACAATGACTACTTCTCCCGCCAAGCAGCAATGTAAATGAACTGTAGTGTTCCCGTTGGAAGGCAATTCTAGCTAGAGTAACTACTGGACATATTGAAACTTAACATCGTGACAGGATGGCGAACGCAATGAAATGCCAATCATCGTTTTGTAATTCATGGTGTTGTTTTAATTTTAGTACTGTCCGTGAACAGTCGAGTCGCTTACCATCAGACATCGATTTGAATAGTTTTTATCCTAGTTTTTATTTATTTACTAGCTTAGCTGATGACCTGACTGAGAAAACGGAAATCCCACGGCGGTCTTTGAAAATGCTTGTAAAGGCCTATTTTCAATAATATACTTCCTATAGCTGAAAATGATGGTGGTGATGGAATTTCTTGCCCTCTCATCAGCTTGATTGCGTCATTAAACAGCATATCCGGTTTGTGGACATCGAGAACTATCTCAACCATGCGAAGGAAATAGCAATAACAATGAATAATCATTGACAATAACAATTTTAGTATAGTAAACTTGTTTACAACAGATAAATAAGTTTGACGTCAATTATGTGCAATAGTTTGAATTATTTTCATCGATTAAAAATAAACATTAATTTATGTAGTATTTTTTAACAAGCATCCAATAGATTGCTGTGAAAATGTTTCATCATCATCATCATCACTTCCTGGCATAGATTTCTCTCAAGGTACGCGGCAGAGCTGGGTCCGCTTCTTGATGCATCCAGTCGCTAACTGCTTATAATATTGGGGGCCTATGTTCAACAGTTCAATTTCTGTGGCTAAAGATGATGATGGTGATGAAATACTTAATTCCTTTTGTACGATATTTTGCACTTAGGTAGGTTGGTGAGATAGGTTCTCGGGCATAAGACTGGAAAGAGCACCTACTATTTTTTGATAAATTTAGAAATATCTAAACAACAGGGGATGGTAAATAAAATTATGTTTCTTGTCTGATTAAATTGACATAGATTCACCCAAAAAGATCGCAGGTGCGTTGAACATAAAGGACTAAAACAAGATGCAAATGCCTTTTTATACTGACAAGTCAGACAATAAATATTGATGAAATTAACATATAAATTAATTAAAATAGGCATTTTCAAGCGTTCCCAACACCGCCGTGGGCTATTTGTTAAAAATGTTGGATATAATTCATGATGATTCAAATGAACTAGCCTATTCGGAGCAAAGTCAGGAATCAGTGCCCAATGTGGCGATAGGCTCTTCCTATCAAAATGGGATATTTTACTATAACAGAGAAAAAATCTAAAAACAATAAATCTATATAGTAGAGCAATAAGCAATGAGTTTAAGTTAATTTCAGCTTATAACTCTAAAGAATAAATTTTATAATCCGTTTTGAAAATTTCAATTTTTTTATCTGTTCCAAAAAGATGCGAAACGACAGCCGCCATGATGGAGTCATTACGTCACTCCGCGGGTAGAATACCCAGGCAACAGTTGTAAACCTATTAAATAAACAGAGAAGTTGTAACAGTATTCTTCCCCACGGGATTTTTTTAACATATTATAAATAATGAACGACGGTTTCGTTAAAGAAGAGTTTAATTAGACTAACTCATGTCTATTGGAAATAAAGAAAGGTTTTTTACTCGTGGAGTGACGTATCATTTTATGGAACATGGCAACTAGCGTTTTCATACATTTGCGCGCATAAATTTAAAATATAAATTCCAAAAAAAAATTTATGGCCGATCGAATAAAAAATTGATAATTTTTCAAATAGTTTTCTGTTACCTTAGGAACAACTTAAAACATTTTTCAAAAAAGGATGGAATATCACATTGTGCGACGGATCACATAGGGGAAACGTGGATTTCCACGTTGCGCTCCTGCCTACACGTACTGAGAAAAGGCGTTATATTTATGTATGTAGGTAACTAGCCTTCTAATCAGTTTGCATATCAAACTAATTGCGTAACATAATAACTACATTCACGGAGTAGTTACTGCATAGTAACATTAGTTCCAGCGTCGAGACAAAGAAACCGAGGCACGTGTCGCGATAACCTTGCAACCTGCAAGGGGCGCTGCGTAATCAAACCATTCCCTTTAGTTTATTACTTTTTTAATCAATTTTGACATTCACGAACACCCAACATGCCAAACCTTTTATTATATATATTTTGTTATGTTGGAGGGAATTCTACGCGCAGCATATGCTAGTGCTATTATACCCTAAAAAATAATTATTTATTAGCAAATTTTACCATGGATCCAAACAACACCTTTGCATCATCGCTGTTTGGTGATGATTGGTATTGGAATATTGTGACATATGAGCCTGAAATGTATGTAGAAATGAATTATTGAAATGTTTGTTAAAACCTTGTTATTTCTGATGGATTAAAATCCAACCCCTTCCACTAATAAATGGTACATGTCTTTAGAGACGTCATACCAATTGATCGCAATTTTGGTGTTACTATTTAATCCATTATATTGGTTGAAAACCACGATAAAGATACAGCGTGCTTATATCTAGTTACGAGCAGAATGGTATGAAATTGGGTCTGCCAACACTCCATTTGGATCACTTTGCATAGACCATCTAATTTACCGTAGCCGTTCTGACTTGCCAGTATAAAACAGCATTTCCGTCTTGTTTTAGCCTTCTATAATCAAGGAGCAAAAATTGCTGCGAACTATTGGGTGAAAAATTGTTTATAAGTGGCAGTCATGATCTCGTGTTAGGGACAACGGGGGATCAAATTTTGTTTTTATTTAATAATTAATTTTTTTTTTAAAGGAACAGAGCTTGATAAAAAATACAATATTTTCCTACTTCCTTCCATAGCAAAGCAGGAGACAAAACATAGAGCTAAGAGGTAATATAAATAAATAAATAAATAAATAACACCCAACAGTCACATACATAGTCCTGACCCCACACTAAGATCGAGTCTTGTGTCGTGGGTATCAGGAACTACGAGAGACTTTTCGGTCTCACAAACACCCAGACCCGGAAGAAATATTTGTGGGCCACACAAACATTTCTCTCGGTGCGGGGATCGAACCCGCGGCCTCTCGTTTCACAGGCGGCGTTTAACCAACTGCGCCACGGAGGCTGTCAATATCTCCGATATTAAAATATTCGACCTGAGAAAAGAGATATCACGCACCACTGATAATATTTTATAAATAAAAATCCACCCATAGCAACTGAAAATCAAGCAAACAAACAAAACGCAACGCGCGTCAACAATTACCATAGGTTATTAGCGTTAATCAATTGTGAACCTAATCGTGTTAGCAACAAGGTTTATTGTTGTGCGGCAGTGATAGTGTTAGCTGAAACCAAGTATCGGGCCAGCGTCTAGAGATAAGGTGCAAACAGGGGTCAAGGGGCGATGACACACGTAACAATACGCTTGTCTTGAGAGTGACGTAAGGGTTGTTTTATATTGATACATTATTGTGACAAATTATCGAGTAGCCAATGCCTTTTTTTAGTTGAAATAAATTTGATTGTCTATTCTTAGCCTGGAACAAATATTTTAACTTATGGTTTTTTTTTGCAGTATACAAAACTTATTACTATTTAAAAAAACTGTCATATACTACGACTTTTATACAATTTTTTTTTTTTAACTATGACCTTGTGTATAGACGGCAACGGTCTATATTTAAAGATCCACATTTTATTAAATAAATAAAAATTTTTGTTGATTTTATAACCCCTAAAAAATGTATACCAACTTTCATACTGAAGTTTGTAAGCAGAAATGAGATGCTATTCCCACGTGCCCGTATTTTTATTTCATTGCGTAAAATCATATTTTTAAATGGATACAAAGAACAGCAGTGTTGAAATTGATACCTCCAAGAAATCGTCATTTGCCGTGAATAATATCAGTCAATAAAGTATTTAGAAATAGCCACTCTGATACCGAAATGCGACTTGCAGACGCCAATCATAAAGATGGGTCTTTAACCTTCGTAGTAGTACCCCGAGCACGCGCACCCTATCTAACGAAGTTCATTGTGAACCCTGCGAAATAAATCTAGTACCATTTTATCATTCGTAGCATTAAAAACTTTAACAATATTTAATTAAAGATTAAAAAATCTTTCACAAACAGACGAGATTTTAAAAACAAAGATCTTCTATACCTTTCTATTTCAAGTTTTGGAAGAGCCAACGTGTTTAAAATTAATAATTATAGAATATTTTTGACATCCTAATAGGTTTTTGTTGTGCTGGGTCCTTTAACCTTAGTTTTTTAATCTTTAAAATAATTATCTCATACACCACAATAACGAAAATGAATATGTAAAAAATCATGTTCTTCTCTTTCATATTTCGCGAATCATAGGTATATTGCACTGTTGACTGAGGTTAGACAATTCGCATATAGTCAGCAATATACATAATACAATCATCTCGATATATGTAATTGCATAGATAACATTAAACACTTTCTAATTAATATGCCAATGTTTACACTATTAACAACACACAAACCTACGCACATACCACTATCAAAGCATCAAGTCAGCGTTAAATTGCAGTCAAGCGCAACTTCATACAACTAAGCAGTTCCTGGATCGCATAATAGATAGCGATATCAAAGGTCCATGCTGTAACTAGTTGGTGAGGGTCAACTAAACATGCGACGTAACTTTCTACCAGTACACGCCCCTTTGACACGTGTGTAGACTTTTTCATACTAGCATGACGAGTACGGGGTAGAGAAATTTGGAGGACTCTCGTTTCAAAGACAACTTTGGTTCGATGAGCCAATGGAGTTGATTAAACGGAGTTCGATAGTTCACTAGACAAAGTGACAAATAATCATATTTACTGAGCTATACGCTCAAACAAAATAGTAATGCTAAGGTGCAATTTATTTACTAGTAATACATAGGTGTGTAAGCCGCGTAGCAATTAATGCTATAAACGAGCGTTACTTTTACTCTAATTATGTTTTTTGTTTTTAGTCTACTCCTATTTAAAAACGTGCATCATGAGTTCTAGATTAGAATTTAATTACTCGCAAAACTTTATAAAACGCGTTTATCCAAAATAACATCATAAAATACAGCGTCTCTAATTATTGTGTGGATTGTAAAACAGCGTGAAAGCATTGTTCTTAATATGTTCTGGCATATAATTTATCGCTTAACCTACGACCGTGACGCCATCTTAGGGAAACATTTCGAAAACCAAAACATATGTTTCGATTGGAAAAATTCAATACGATACCATCCGCAAAATAATAACAAGTGATAATCGAGTGTCGCTCAATGTCATTGTTCAAATGGGCCAGCATTGTGGTCTTATATGTATTAATTAGTGCGACATCAACGCTCCTATTTAACCCATATAAACAAGTATTCATTTTAGTGTAATTAGTCGAGAAGCTTACAACAGATGCACTGACGTTAGTGTGGGTGTGTCTGGGAGTTATAGTTCAGCTTACACTAGGTGATATTGAGATATTACTATTAATTTTACTAACACATTTTTCATCACACCAAGTCATATTTTGTCAAAATCCCAAATAGTAAAAAATGAATTTTTCAAGTCTTTTGTTCATCCTGTATACAGTACGAGTTTTTAACGGCTGAGAGAAGTTCCCGGACCGGACCGAAGTTCAGCTAAGCGACAAATATAGAGGGTTGCAAACAATGTTGAAAAGTAAGACCGCGATATCATAATGAAAAAAAATATTGGATATTTATTCAGTATAATCTTGGATTAAATATCAATAATAAGCAGAACAGAGTCTGGTCGACTATTACACTTCAGACTACGTTAATTTTTTGTGTCATAACTTTAAAAAAACAGATAGACAGATTTAAAAAGGCCTAAAGCCTGACGAATCTGAGTTCATGACTCATGACCTACAGACTACAACCTATACTACTTGACCTCATAAATAATATTACAATGCAAGTCCACTACATACCAACATATTTAATCCCCTCGGCCTTCAGTCCATCCACAGCCCTCTGCAACACTTGGTCCTTGACATCGGCCAGCTGGTCGCGCGTGATGAGCGGGCAGGGACAGTAGGCGCCCATGCCGCCCGTGTTGGGGCCCGTGTCACCGTCGCCGATACGCTTGTGGTCCTGAGCGGGGGGCATCACTGATACCGTCTCGCCGTCTGTGAAGGCTAGCACCTGGGGGGAATAAATATACCTATTGGTCACACATATTCAACATATGAGAGGATTGGATGGATGAGAGGACTGATGAGAGATATGAGAGAGGCCTATACCCAGAAGAGAGAACCTACAGGCTGTGGATGGTGATGGTGATTCAATATACGTATTCCCACCTTAAAGGCCGGTAATGCTTCTCCCAGTGGCGTAACAATAGGGTGGCAAAGTGCGCAAAATGCCACGGGCCCCCGGCCTAAGGGGGCCCCCGGACCGGCAAGGCCCTGGTCTGACAGGGTCTCAGGCCCGACAGACCCCTGGCTTGATAGGGCCTCAGGTTCAAGCCCGACAGGGTGTAAGCAGATAAGAATATAACATTAATAACGAAATTATTAATAACTAGCTGTGTCCACGACTTCGTCTGCGAGGAATTTAACAAAAAAGTTCATTAGTTTATTTAGTTTTTGTTTTTTCATTTTTATTTTAATTATTATTATTGATTCGTTGGTGGGAGGCGCCCGACGTGACGGCCCAGTGGTGGTATGCGTGTGAGCTGCGCGCGGTACTGGACAGTACTTGGGCATTGCAACATTACTTAATTTTTCTAAAATAAATGTACCCTAAGTTACTCCTTATTATATCAGCTACCTGACAATAAAAATCCCGTCAAAATCGGTCCAGCCATTTAAGAGATTAGCCGGAACAAACAGACAGACAGACAGACAGACAAAAAAATCTAAGGTCATTTTCGTTATAGGTGTCGTGTATATAACGATATGTAATTGGACATATTTTTTAATTTTCACTTTACAAACAGACACTTCAATTTTATTTATATGTATAGATAAACAATTGACTACATTTTAAACATTTTCTTCATCATGTGTTTGATTTAAATGTTATATTTTTGTTTCATTATAGTCTAACAAATATGATGAAGTGAAACGTTTTGTCATTGAGAAAGGTTCACTGTAAACCCAGAGATCATTGGGTTAACAAGAGACAGCGCCAATAATTAAAAAATAAATGAATAAAATAATAAACAAACGCCCCTACGTTTCGGTGGCGATATAATCTTGATGGCGGAATCGCTGGAGGAGCTGCAAAAAATGTTAGACGGTCTGGATTCAGTCTCACAGCGAATAGGTCTACAAATTTACTTCGACAAAACCAAAGTAATGATCCACCTTCACCTTGATCCAACCTTTCGCTTTATGTGGCCACCAGATCGTTGTTGTTCCCAAATATACTTAACTGGGGCTTAGCCTTTAACTAGGAAGAAAAAACTTCGAGAGAGAGGCTACGAGTCTTTTCGTCAGCTAACACTTTTTTCCCAAAAGCTTGAAAACGATAGTTTTCAACAAGTGCCTACCAGAGCCTACGGTACCTACGGTGCTGAGCTCTCACAGCATGGCTGGTCCAATGGCTTATGGTCGCTCAGCGAGCTATGGAGCGTGCTATGCGCGGTGTCTCTTTGGAAAATAAGATCCGTAATGAGCTAATCGGACCAAAGTTATAAGACACACAGACAGACATAGCACACAGACTTAGCAATCTGAAGTGGCAGTGCGCTGGCCATATCTTGTCTTGTGTTCTTGAGTGGAAACCGCGTCTTGGCTAACATAGTGTAGGACGCCCGCCACTTAAGTGGAGTGACGATTTGCAAAAGGTCGCTACCACATGCTGGATGCGACAAACTGATGACAGGGTGAAAAAAATTTGAAGGAGGCCTATGTCCAGCAGTGGACAGCAAAAGGCTGATGATGAATGTTTGAGTTGAGGGTTATGACGACTAGAAATAAATTTTAAATGCGCTAAAGAGATACGAAACATCGAAAGTTCACTTAATTAAAAAAAATACCTTTTCGTGGCCATACAAAAAGCGCAGATAGCCGTAATAAAGCAGTTACTAGCATAAAAAAGAGCTATTTGCTGTTTTGGGCCCAAAAACTCCATTATATTTGATACTCAAGATTTTTCTAAAACAGACCAATTATGTGAAGTTTATCGGTACTATGTGATAGAAAGAAATGAAAATGGAGTTACAAAAAGCCACACACAGTCGAATTAAGAACCTCCTCCTTTTTTTGAAGTCGGTTAAAAACACTCTTTAATCATTATTAGAGAAACCTTTTTAGATTTTATGCAGTCATATTAAATCATAATCCAATGACAAATATGAAGCCATGTCATTAAAAGATTCTGTGCTCTTCTGTATAATCCCATATAAGTGCCATTGCAGGGCACGGGCCTCCCCTACGACCCAAAGTACTATTGAGATTGGCTAAACCATTAATTATAGTCCACCACGCTGGCCTAGTGGGCCAGTGGGAAACTTGCAAATGGCTCCGGTTTCCTCACGATGCTTTCCATCACCGTCATAGTGCATGGTGATTGACGATCCATACACACATAACTCCGAAAAGTCAAAGGTGTGCCCTGGGATTCAAACCCGCGACCACCGTGAACATGTTGGCGGCTGCGCCTGGTCCAACAGGCCACCACGAACTTTAAAATATAATCATAAAAACGAAACTACAATGTAATTTTTTTTTTTAAATTACAAAGGGCCCCATTTGATGAATTTTGCCACGGGCCCCCGATGGGGTAGTTACGCCACTGGCTTCTCCATTCTCTATGGTGCTGCAGATGTTCATGGGTGGCGGCGTCGATCAAATATACACTAGATACAACATGAGCGCATAGAAAATGGCACCAAAAAAGAGTGCTTTAAGCACTCTTTCGCCTTCAGTCACGCACCAACCGTTGCTTCTAAAACGTCGCATAACTTTAAACAATATTATGTGAAAAGCTACTTTAAGCTCCAGGAATAAGGTGGAATTTGTGTTAATATATTTGGAAACATAAACGTAACAATGCTTGGCATTCCACTGCGTCCGCCATGCTGAGATATATAAGATATCAAGTCTCAATATGTCCAGTCTGGCTACAATATCCTTCAAACCAGAACACAAAAGTGCGTTAACACTGCTGACGGGAATTTGGCGGGAGAAATCGACATTACGTTTATACCCATCTTAAAGAGGTGGCCTCTCCAATAACACCAGAATAACCATCAGTTCGTACGTTACGCGGAAAGGCGTTGTGACTACAATAGAACATTTAATATTTTAGCCCCAACTTTAATGTGTAAGTTGCCAACCAATAAATACAAGAGGAAACTTATTATGATAACGGACCAGGAAGCATCGAGAATGCTGTATCAATCAATATTTCTTTTTGATGCCCTTCACTTTATTGTCATTCCGTTTCTTAGTAAATGCCTATATTTATTAGTTTCGATATTAAAATGGAGGCAGGGTCAATAAATTAAATACGAAAATAGTTTACGAAAGTTCACTGATAACAATTATCTGCAATTTTAGATTTATGCAGTCGAATCGAGTTACAATGACCTTTCAGATACCAACGAAAACTGAGATTTAAAAAAAAAACATATTTTAAAATAGCAGCAATTTTTTTGATAATATTTCGATTAATCGCTTGTTGGGTATTACATATTAACTAAACTAGATCATACAAAATAAAAAAAAATATTTATGAATTTAAGAAATACTTTCTCTTTCTCCACTATCCAGGCTACCTTTGTGCTAAAATTCACTATAATCGGTTCAGTAGTTTAGGTATCAGAAGGTAACACACCTACACTTGCCAATACATATTCGTGTATATAAACAAGAACCAAATTATATGAACCTATTATTTTCATGGTTCAACCTGACAAAAAATAACCATATCGCACAAGTTCAAAGTTAAGCCTAAATCATTAATTATTATCGGCCTTTAAAAATATTTATAGCAATATCTGCGTTAAATTGCGTTATCAGGACCCCTATGAACAGCATACTCTTATCTCTCTTGTTTATGTGAATTATTGACTAACAAGATGTAACATTGTCTCAAAGTTTCTCTATACGTGGAAGAAAAATATTTTTACATGGAATTTTTTATACGTACGACGTAAATAAAGCTCATTAGTGATTACTGATTAAATTTGCCTATCTGTAAATAAAAACAAAACCGCATTCAAATATTATATTTACGTCCTAGCTGTACCCGCGACTTCGTCCGCATGGAATTTAACAAAAACTTTATTTTTCTAAAATAAATGTAGCCTAATTTACTCCTTATTATATCAGTTACCTGACAATAAAAGTCCCGTCAAAATCGGTCCAGCCATTTCAGAGATTAGCCGGAACAAACAGACAGACAAACAAAAAAATTCTAAGGTCATTTTCGTTATAGGTATCGTGTGTATAACGATATGTAGTTGGACATTTTTTTTTTATTTTCACTTTACAAACAGACACTTCAATTTTATTTATATGTATAGATGTATAGATTATGGACAGAGAATTGGCTCCTTTCTAACTGCCACTTTAGTCTCATGTGGTTGAAATAGTTGGTTTTAATTTACCATAACTGTAAAGACTAGACAACTATCAGTATTTCAGATGACTGTTGGGAGTCCCTTTAATACAGCTAATATTACCTGTTAAGTATATTTGATTGTACGTGCCCATGTTCAAATACAAATACGAAATGATCACTTACAGAAACTTCATCTCCTTCAAGCAACTCTTCGATGACCACTATCTCACCAGCGGTTCCATATTTCGCGTCAGTAAGAATCTCGTCGACGGCCTGACAGGCCTCTTCCTTGGTGGAGGCTACCACCACGCCTTTACCAGCGGCTAGACCTGATGCTTTAACCACAAGCGCGGGGTACGGGGCACTGGAAACACATAGGGATTTTAGTATCACATAGGAGTCATTAAAGTTAATGGACAGTTTAGTTGTATTGACCCAACTTATTTTAGACTTTAATTGACAAGTACATGCACATGCTGTTAATCAAAAAGCAAAGAACTAAGAAATGATCTTGCTGAACTAAAAAATATTGGCTTCAGATTTTGATTCGGATTTTAACGTCTTTGTCTGTTGAATTTCTATTTACTAATCGCATCCACATCACACGAACTATTTTAGGGTCAAGCAATATTTGTAATCACTTATAACAAATGTTTTTTTTTTAAATTCATTTATAATACCTCGTACACAAAATAATTCAAGTCATTACACCAAGGTCAAGGATTTCTCTCGCTACTGTCTCCGGATGGACTTCAAAATACGTGATTAGTCAATTTTTATTCTTGCGACACGGGCAAATATTATTAAAAAGGGCTTTTTCGAGACTCCTCCGATGTTACTTTATTGATAAAACTCTATATAATAGGGAATATGCACGAGACTCCAAAATAAGTCAAATATTTTTTGTTGTAATCTTTATTGATATAGAAATATATCAATAAGATATTTTTTTAAATTCATCAACTCTAAATTGGTAAAAAAAATACTTAAAAAATGACATTTCAAAATTGCCGCGCAATTTTTTCGAAACGTTTGGAACGGAAAGTGACGACAGAGTACACTATCTTATGAAGTTTTAGCTTGTTGGGTGTATTGTTTTACGTTTGTTTAAGAGTTATTTTGTGTTTTTGTTGTATTATAAAACAAAATGGATTATTTTGTGACGAAATACAGTTATGTAGCAATTAATAAAAGAAGTTTATTCCAAATACTACGTTGCTGACATAGTAGACTCTGACGTCACAGCGAGGTCGCGCCATAATGGCGTTTAAATGCTTCGAAACTGATAGCAGTTTTTATTATTTTTTTGTACTTTTTTGATTGATATTTATAAAGCCTTATATTTTTTTCGGGTAATGTAATAACATACAGAATCGATTAAAAATATAAAAAAATGGCATGCATATTCCCTATTGGTGATCTACTAGAATATCTTACTATCCTACTTCCTTCCAACTAATCATATAAATGCAAAAATTTCGAGACGCTCAAACTGCTGGACCAGTTTTCATGAAATTTTGTATGAAGGTAGCTGACACCCTGGATTAACACACAGGCTACCTTTTATCCCGAAAATATGTAGTCCTCCCGTTAGATGCGCAAGGATATATTCAGTATACTTTTCAACTTAAAGGCATGAAATGAGTTTGAGTATTTAAAACATTATTTGTAGAGTTTGATTTTTAAACGACTTCAAAAAAAGGAGGAGTTTCTCAATTCAAATGTATGTTCTTTCTTTCTCTTACTTTCTTCTCACGGGCAATAGTTCCTATGAAGTATTTAAGATCATTCCGGTCTCAAAAAGTATCTGCACCCGGAAGAAGCCGAGTCGGAATTATTAACTAGTAATAATAAAATAGAAAGGCCATAAGTAGTTTGAACTTGTATAAGTACAATATTGACATAGTTTTGTGTGCGCGTTATTGTATAACGCGGATGTCTGTTTTCGTATAATTTGTTTTACATTTGAACCGTTTCGAAACTAAATGGACGACTTATGAATTAATTGATTTAAGTCTAATTGCCATATATTCAATGACAATGTTAAGAAATTCTATTCATTTCGATAATTGTAAAGCTCATTATATTCCTTGAGTATATTAATTTTAATTAAAACATATCGCACGCAGTTAAAATATAAGCATCCAATAAATGAAAGTGCTTTGTTTTATTATGTTTAAGCGATTGTTCCATTTTAAATTGAACTATTTGTCTGATTTTATTGCGGTTTTTTATGGACATATTATATCAAAATTGCCCTTTCAGCTTAAAATAGTTTAATTGCAATAATCTTTGACAAACTTTCTTTGCTTTGCCGGATTTTTTAACTTAGATACGAACATGATACGTATAAATATTTGAATGTCCTTTTCATTATTGTCTGAGGACCAGGTGTCGGGCTGTTTATTAGGAAGTTTGTTGTTAAATTATACCCAATTTATATGGATCATACTGATCAAATCAAATGAAAAAATAATACTACATATGTACACACTTTTTATAACCCAAACAAAAAATTACACTTGAGTAAGATATAACTTATCTTTCCATTCAAGTAAAAGTATATTTAGATGAGAGTTAACACGCTGGAACATTCAATTGACATTGCCCTACATTCACGAATAAAAAGAGAAATAATGAGTGGACGCGACGATAATAAAGTACTCGTGCGCGGGTCATACAGTGCGACAGATAAATAGCCCGTTTCGGACCTACAGCAAGACACGAACAATTCGCATGATATTATATCTATATCTTTCATTGTGAGTTTCTTTACCTTTAAGGGTCCGTGCTGTGACCATGAAATTTGACCTATCCCTAGATTTTTTAAAAGGGAAATATTACTGCTGACATTATCATTTTTAGTCACTGGATATTTACTGCTGAACATATGATCCCCAAGAATTTTTACAAATTGAAGTGACTTAGTTTTAACTACAGTATGCTGATGGAATATGAAGTTCCGTCCAGAATATGAGTTATAGAAGAATTTTAAACTTTCCAATGGAATACATTTATATGGGTGCAGTACAATGACGTTTTATGCAGTACCGAAGATCTACCAGCTAAAATAAGGACTGACGAGGAATCATCTTCCTTAAATTTTAAATCCAAAACTTCTATGCTTTCCGACGGTCCTTCCCGATGCCCAAGAAATAATCAACCCGTAAGTATCTCTCTAAACACATGTTATCATATTTACGTAAAAAATATTATCTTACATTTTTATTCATTAATAAATACACTGAAATAAAACATATGTGCTCTACAACTACGTAATAAGATATTGTCTTGTGTCGTGGGTATCAGAAACTAGGAGGAGTATTTCGGCCCCACAACACCCATACTCGAAATTAAATATGTGTTAATCACAGAAGCATTTATCTATATACGGGCATCTAACCAATTACATAGTTTATATACTATTTTATACAGTTTTACATACAACCGCTTACGACTTACTTTACCAATCTAAATACGCAATTAAGTATGATGTAAATTACCTGTTTATAAATTCTTTCGCTGACGCAGCATCAGTGAATGACTTGTGTCTGGCAGTGGGTATCTGGTACTTGTTCATGAACTTCTTGGCCCAGTCCTTGTTGGCTTCGATCTGCGCGCCGGCTTTGGTGGGGCCAAAACACGGGACACTGAATGGGGCCAGGCCATCGACCAGACCATTGGCGAGAGGATCTTCTGGGCCAATGATTACAAGGTCGATACTTTGTTCCTTGCACCATTTTGCGAGTGCCTGATGATAAACAATAAAATCGATTTTTTATAATTGTTATAACGTAAGGCGTAAATTTAAGAGACTTATTTAAAACACAAAAATTCGATACTTAATTCTTGCGCAAAAAATACACTAATAACAGGAAGAGCTAAAAATACTTTGACAAAATTCTAACGATTTTTAGATGCATTTTTATTAGTGACATACTTGATCTATAATATGTTATATGCATGTCAATGACCTTATCATCCAGGCACATTTTTGTGCACCCTGAGTTCAGTGGTCGGTGCATACAACACTTAAAAAAAAGAATTGGAGAAGTATGTTGAAGAGATTGTTTTCTAAAACAGTCAGTTATTTTGTAGCATTTTTTAACATTGCACAGGAAAAAGCAACATCTGTGTGAATGCAGTATATATGAAAAGCATGGTAGGATAATATCAAATGTGATTGTGATTCAAATTAATTAGTCATAACTTTTATTTTTAATGGTTTCTTAGATTTACGCGAATGTTACACATTGAAATAAAACTATAATTTACAGATTGTAATATTATTTACGGATTTGAATCCGTAAATAATAGTTTTATTTCAATTTTATATTTAATTAATAAGTTGTATGAAAGCTGCAATCAGTTAGTGTGTATGTCTAAGAATATGTTGTCTAGTGAATAATTGTTTATGAGTTTTTCCATTTATATTTGAGGGCTTAGAGGCTAAAAATGCATTTTGTCATATCTTAATATTGTTATAGGCTTGGACTCATTATGTACAACAATATCCCTGATTGGAAGTCCTTGTAGTTTTTTTGTTAATAAACTACATTGTAATATTTATACATTATGAAATCTAAGGAATTAATACAGCCGATATATAGTTCAAATGTATACATTTTAAATAATCTCAATACTGATAATTTTCTATATTGTCTACTAAACACATTAAGCAAGTTTGGTGATAAGAACTTGTGAATTTATTTTGTAAATATGTATTATTTTTGAGTTTTGTTTACTTAGAAATTTAATTGCTTATTAAAAGCAAAATTTATCAACAAAAACTTCAATAAACCTTTGAAAATATTTTCATATGACCCATTTTATATTGAGCTGTGTTTACGTTCACATTAATTAAGATATTCCTATCAGAAAACAATAAGTATGTTGTGCATAGATTTTAATGGGCATATGTAATAGCAGATAACCCTTTGACACAAACTCAAAGACAGTTCACAACAGACTCATATTCCATTTGAAAATAAACTTCATGTATTTACGTCTAAGGACAATGGATTAGATGATGTAAACATAACTAAATAATTATGAACATTATTTTAGTGAGAGGTGTTTTTAAAGGAATGAGTTACTTTTTTTTAATGATAGAAAAAAAGATTCTGAATTAAATTCGAAAATAAATTTTAATTATAAGGAAACAAATGGTTATTTAATGTTTGAATTTATAATTTCTTATTATAATAATTATGACTTCACTATGATTTGTCCAGTTCGAATCGGTCAAATATTTTTGATTCATATATGAAAATTGCTGGGATCACAGCTATGGCCTTCATAAAATATTACGTTTCTAATTTATTGCTGAAATATGTTTGTTTTGTGTAGTACAATCAGAGAACCATGATCTTAAACATATAAACTTTAGAAAAAAAAATCCTATTTGAAATCAAAATCTTAGTATGACCGAAATGAAGATATAATAATAAGTAATCTGAAATTAAATATTAAAAAAGAAATTACCGGATAATCCTTTATATCAAGTTCAACACTCTCAACTTTATTAGTGGTTGAGATTCCGACGCTGCCCGGCGCGCAGAATATACGCTTCACATTGGGAGACTCGGCTAGTTTCCAGCAAATAGCATGTTCCCGACCTCCGCTGCCCACCACCAGAACATTGCTCTCTGTCATTTTATTTTCAAAAACCACTAGTTAACTTAGCCTTTTTTTAATATCACGTGTTGATGTTTTGTTTTATCTGAATAACTATCTATTTCAAGTTAGGAAATTATCGTCTTTATACGTTTATTAACTTTTATTTTTGTACAAATTATAAAATAATTTCTTCCTAATTTGATTATTTACGGATGTTTTCAAATGAACCACTTGCGTCGCAAACACGCACAAACTTTTAAATGACGTTGATAAGTTGATATTCTTCATCCACCGGTTTACATACACTAGTGACGTGTTAAAGTAAATATCGATTATCGATAATTTATACTAATGTGTACCTTGGCTTCTATGTTCTATTAATGTAGATGCAAACTTATTTGAGTAGCATCGAATATAAGTCAGGAGGCAATTTTCAATACTAGCCAAATCCGAGAAATTGTGCATTTTTTGCCTGGTGTTTCCTATGGCTGATATTTGGCTGGAAATGCAATACTCTGATAGTTTTAACGTTAGAAATGAAAAATTCGATGCCTAAATAAAAGTTTATAGTGTATTTAAGCAGAAAAACGACATTTAATTTTGGATTTGGCTACTTTTGATTGTAAGTGTTGGATTTGACTACTTATGAAAACAAATCAACTGGATTTGGATAATTTTGAAGACAAGTGTTATGGATTTGACCATGTTTGAAAGTTAATAAAAGACCTGATTATATAGGGTTGTCAGTTGCAGACTTCAATGAGGTACCAGAAAGAAAATCCATTATTTGCCAATGTGTTCCTTTTTCAGGAAAAATTAAGAACATTACTATAACATTACATAATATTATGCTGATATTTTTGAATGAATTGAACGCCAATTTCTTATTGAATATTCGACTCTATAAAGCTGTTAGAGAGAGAGAGAGAGAGAGACGAAACAGATTTTGTGTATTTATTTTAAATATGCGCGAAATAAACCAATAGAATAGAATTAAAATAGGTAGGAACCTACTATACCCATTTCGATGATGTTATTTTGATGATAACGATGGCATTTTGAGAAAGGACATAGGATATTTTTTGAAATTTTGGTTTTATTAAAAAAGAAGAAATGTTTAATTAATACTAAATGAATTTAAATTACAAATTTTACTTTACTTTACTGGTGGTAGGTCTCTCATATGTGAGATGCCATCTGGGTGAGTACCACCGCAGTGTCTATTTCTCCCGTCAAACAGCAGTGTAAATACTGGACATATTGAGACTTAACATCTGATGTCTCATGATGGCGAGCGCAGTGGAATGCCAAGCATTGCTTTGTAATTCAAGGTGTTGTTTGTTTTTGCTACTGTTTATGAGCGGTCGTATCGCTTACCATCAGGTGAACTAGTCTCGCCATTTATAGCAATAAAAAATAGAAAAATAACAAATACTGAAGAATTTAATAAAGCAAAAAATATCCTTACCAGGACGATGTCTTATGTGACACCCCATGTTAGCAAAATACATGCCAAATATTAAGTTTTTCTTGTTCGTTCTCGGCGATAATTTGATCCGCATGCAGACCTTAGTATTTTGACTTGGTTCCTAGGTCATCCCTCTATAGTTTTCCCTATGTTTAAGTATGAATATTTAACTTGATATAATTAAAAATTGCTTATTTTCATCTCGAAAACCAAGTTACCCGCATATGTCGGTGACTCGGATAATATATGGCAATTGTAAGACAGCGGCCCTCTCTAAACGTGTTGTAATTGGCCAATTTGGATTACACTAAGTTTGAAAGTAAGCATCGCTGGAATGAAATTTTTAAAACGTGTTTTGAGGACTTTATGTTATATTCACATGGATATATTTACAATTAAACTGTCAGGAATTCTCCGCAGATTCATCTGGCATTATTAGTTCAAAATTCGTGAATTTGGAGATGACCACTTTTGAAAATCACCTCCTCAAGTAGTCTTTTATTTTAAATTTACTATAAAATATTGCTAGCTACTAATCGTCAGAAGTTGTGCACTTTTAGGTCTAAATTAATAATCATTATACAGTAATTTTATTGTATCGATACTCGCGATCTACATCACTTATTTTAATACTACGTTCAAGTTATATCATACTCATAAATACTGTCAAGTTCCTTTGATGAATTAAAGATTTTTTTAAGGAAGTAAATATTTTAGAAAATATAATCTTAATAATGTACGAAAACCCATATAAATAAGAAATTATTAAAGACTTGTGGGCAGTATTGCATAACGTCTCGACATTTTTAAAAACAGTTTTATGTTATAATTCAATATTTCTTTAATAATTGAAGGTAGAAACTAGAAGGTATGGTAGTTTCTCCGTCTACGATGTGGTAGAAGGTAAGTTAGGTAGTAATTAAAAATCGAGTAGAAGTTATGAAATCAATTTTAATAGTCCCAGCCATTATATTTCAGGAAATGCCTGCGTTGTCAAGACATCTGTGTTTAGGAATTTAAACCTTTCAACGCGTATTAACAAATAACAATTAATGAAATAATTAAAATTCATTTTTTTCCCCTTTTTTTCCATACCTATTGAAAATATGTTTATAAATTGCGTCCATGGAAAATATAAATTAAACCGTCTTTTATAATCTGTGGTTTGCTTTTTTTTTAATTTTAAACTGACGAAGACACTGGAGACTATAAGGTGAATCGCGTTATTAAAAAGGTACATTACATTTTTAAATGTTTTATAAAGCGTAATATAATAAACAGATTTAAAATTCCAGAGAAGCAAATTTTAAATGTTAACATATATTATTCATGGTATACATTTTGGACAAGAACATTCCCGGAATTGCAATAAAAAAATCGGAACGTTACAAAATGGCGAGCATATTCGTTCTTGTCATTTTGCTGTGATGCTTGCGCGCTGTACAAAAACTAGTATTTTGTTGCTATAAAATGGCTGACACCGGTTCACGTATGAATTTTGCTGCGTTAAAAAGAGCAGATCCATATGTAAAAGCAATAGTCGACAGTGCTACGCATGTTGCGCTTTACACGTTCGAAGAGAACGAATGGGAAAAAACTAACATCGAGGGCGCTTTGTTTGTGTACAGTAGAAATGGAGAGCCGAACCATAGTTTAGTGATAATGAATAGGTTGAACACGAACAACCTCATCGAACCAGTGTCAAAGGGAATCGAATTACAATTGAAAGAACCTTTTCTGCTGTACCGAAATGCCAAATGTCGCATTTACGGCATATGGTTCTACGATAAAGAAGAGTGCGTCAGAGTGGCCACGAAGCTAAACGCGTTAGTAAAGGAGTCAATTAAACAGTCGCCGGGTGAAAATATGGCGCAAAATCCCGTGTACAACACGTCGACGTCGTCCAGCCAGCCAGTCGATATATTTAGCATGCTGAGCAAGGCACAGGACGACTTCAATTCGAATAAAGGCATGGTTTCTAATAAGAATGAGTCTACGCCTTCGCGGGCATCCGACATGGCTTCACAGAGCGTGATGGACTTCTTCGCGAAGGCGGGAAGCGGCGCTGCGGCGCAGATGCCTGCCGTGTCGTCTCTGCCGTCGCCTGGTATCTTCGGGCCGCGGACGACGGACGCGCGGGAAGTGCCGCAGCTTCTACAAAGGCTCATGAGCAATCCGGCGCACTCGGTCGAGCACATAGAGAAGCAACAGCGCTCTGTTACTCCCCAGGAGGGACAAAACTCGAACGGGAACATAACTGTGGACTTGGCGATGCGGCAGCCCTGTGTGTTCCCACTGAAGTCGACACCCAATGAGAAGCAAAATCAGAGGATATCAGGAATTAAGAAGGGGTTGGATGCAAATGATTCAAACGGCCTCATTCCTTTGGAAAATGAGTTGAATTTGATGAGGATGTCATCACCAAAGTCCACATCACCCCTGGCTACATATCTCAACCAATCCCAGGATATCGTTCATCCGGTAAGCTCTTTTAATGGTAGCAAAGTGGATGAAATTGGAATTTTCCCCTTGATTGACTCTATGACCACTCAGCAGAAGCCTGCCCTGATGCCACCTACCATGTTCACTGCAAGTACCGGTGGTGACATCCAGCCCACTCCAGAGCCTCTCACCAGGAATCAGCTGCTTCAGGCTTTCAACTACCTGCTTAAACATGATGCCGATTTTGTCAACAAACTGCATGAGGCTTACGTAAAGTCTTTTTCAGATAAAGCCTTTTCTGTGTCATAAAATTCTTTGTTCATGACAGGGGTCGATGTTGCCGGCCACTAATAATGTACAGTTGTAATTTGAAGTGTAAAATCTCCTATAAAAGCTGTGTCCACCATCTAGTTTTGTAGAGACTCATTATTTGGACAGAATATTTTATAATAAGTTTTAAACTAAAAAATGTGTCATTATAATCTGTATAGAGAATGAATTTTAGTGACTTGTCGCCTTGCAACGGGCGGATCTTGTAAACAATTCCTTAAGCAGCTATTTGTGATATTTCTATTGGCTTCAGCTTAAGGCTTCATGCAAAATTTCACTTAGATCCAACATGATATAGAATAGAAAAATATTGATTTGTAAAATATGAACACAAATTGAAGGACAATACTTATTTCTATCTCGTAGAGATGACAGAGCTTTACAGATACATTTGTTGCAATTAAATTACAAGAATAAGGAGATGTTTTGAACTTAGACATTTGTTTGTAATTTATATAAGGACTGCAAAAGATTTGCTATTTGTTTACAATGTCTACATTTTCATAATCCGTTACTGAATAGGTGTCTCGTTTTCTAATTTTATTGTATGCGAAATATTTTTAAATTTGTAAAATTTTGCAATAGTTTTCATTTAAGTTTCTACATTTTTTCCTACTTAAGTTTTCAAACAAATTTTAGTCTTTTTTCAGTCAGTGAAAGACTTTTTCCTGTATATAAGACAAATTAAATTGGTTACATAACATAATAAAAAAGTAACTATTTGATTATGGAGAAAACAATTTTTTTTAACTTATATTTCTCCTAAGAATCAACTTTATATTTTACGGATGTGTTGATCATCCAAGATTTAAAGGACATACTGGGAAATGCCTTAATTTCCAATGGGATTTAACACCTTTTCCCAATAAAAATGCACCATTTAAAAAAATGCGTGCCAATGTTTTGCCAAAACAAACATCATTGAACACGGTCGGATGACCAGGACTAAAAACTAGGTTTATAAAAGCGACACATTACGAAAACGTTCTCCCCCATGACTTGTGAAAATATAGAATAGTATTTGACTTTACAAAAATTATGATTGACATGATTCGCTATAAACAACATTAGATTGTACTGGGAAGCAACGCTAAATTATACCTTCTTTTAGCGTTGCTTGATGAACGTCTTTGGCCTAGATAATAATTCATTACCTGTGATGAATGCGGATCACGATTGTTACGAATTTATCAATGTTCTACAAGCTCCCATATTTCTTGTATCTAGTTCCGGCGTAATAGATTTTCGACAATTTTCCGTTAGAAATATATCATCAAAATAGTCTCAAATTAAAGGGTTCATTGAAATATAACATCTTTTATTTTACTTTACCTACATTTTTGTGATATTTCATAGAATATTGATTACTTGAACACTTACATATTATTTGTATTGAAAACCGCTCTGAAAAATTGTTGTAAAGCATGTAAGATGTTAAATATAGCATCCATAGAATTTTCAGATGCCATTACTCTATGAACAGAAAGTGAAGACAATTATACTAAGCTAAGCTAAAGTGTTTGAATCCGCTTAAAATTATAGGTGTATGAACAAATATTTTTTTAATGTAGGTACAAAAGCGGTAAAAACAAACAAAACTATTTTTAAATCGATTTAATATCGCTATATTACAAATTGGTTTTGCACTTTAAACAACCAGTTGAGACCACAACATTGTTACACAATTTATTGTTTCCAACACAGAGGGTCGCCGACATGGGCGTACAGTTTTATATTAGACATTAATTGGTAAACATTTATAAAATTTTTATACATGCCATTTGAACATTACAACTACGGTACCTACATTGTTAGTGATACCAGCGGGTTGGTATATATCCTTCCTTACCGCGCTCGTTCTGTAGCAACTTCGTCGGAAAGAACACTGACAACACACTGGGGCTGATTTACTGAATGTTCCATCATGATTTCATCGCATACATGAAAATAGGTCAGTGAGGCTCCTAAGAAACTCTAAAAACTGTCTTATAAGACGAAGTTATGTACTTTGAAACGCACACAGTACGTACCGTGGTTTCAACATTCAATGGGTGATAACATGGAAATCTAAACGAATGGATTCTGGACACATTTCATTCATTCTCATGTAGATGTTATTTACAAAAACTTTCCGGAATACTTTTAGAAAAAATAATAAGTGAGTTATGCTTGCATCTCGTCATATGGTTATTGTGCTATGATTTTTGTGTATACAATATTTAGGTACATCGTATTACGGCCTCAAATGTTATGTACACACGATTAATAGTAGAAATTCTATATTCTAAATTTAATTATTAAGAAATCTATTCGCAGTACAAAACACCCGAGACCTCTGATGAGTGGGCAAAATTATATCAACAGAAAAATTATTTTTAATCTCACTTCACTAAAAGTCACCCTGTGATTTTTAAACGGAACATTCCCTCATGATATGCTACGTATTTACATAAATTAAATTACCATGATTTCATATTCTATTGTTAATTACTTAGTGACATCTAAAGTACAGATTCTATTGCAGTAACATCGTGATATTTTCTTCAAAAGAAAAATGTTACAAATGTTGAATGCCCTCATAAAATTATTAATTAATTATAAGCAGATTTTGGGTTTTTGTCGCCTGTCGTCTTGATTTCAATTTATATACACTGGAGTTGCGTATATTTGTCTGTTTCCTCATCGGACTACAAAGTACACCGACATCCTAGCCGATTGATATTTGTAGGATGTATGTCGGTCCTATATATCCGATATTAAGTGTAGGTGTTGACAAAGACCGTCCAGAAAGTGGCCGATTACTCACGACTAATTACAAATCGCGCGATGCTTCTGCACGCAATGTATTGGCGCAAAATATTTCACAACGCGCGTATGATTGATTATGTGCGTAATTCGCGACTTTCTGGGTTAAATCAAAACAATAAAATTACTAAACCACTCAAGATTGTAAACAATGCGATAGAAAAAAATTAACGTGTTTTTTCATAATTATCGTATTATTCGCGTATGATAAGGTAGCCAACTGATTGATGCCTTATCTATTTTATAATAGAGAAATCGGGAGGTAGTAGGCTCGCAATTTCATATTTTTTAATAGCAAATTATAATTCTAAGAAGTATTAAGACATTCTTTGCTAATATAGTTTCAAAAAAATCCCGGCTCTCCCCGCACAATATTACTCGTGTTTTTTAGACCAGTATATTTTTAAGTTTTGTGAAACTCTTCATAAAAGGATTTTCATCCAATTTAATTGGTGATTAAATGATTTGCAAAAAAATGGAGAGACTTTTTTAATTATAATTTGCTATTCATATAATTCCGCGTTCAACTTAAGTATAATTTAGTCATATTTATCAAGGACCTAAATCCTCAAAGCAAACTTTAAGAGTGACTGGTCATAAAATTGGTCATCGTGATAATTTTACAAAATGAGGTAACAAACATAAAAAAACAACGTACAGTCGAATTGAAAACCTCCTCTTTTTTTAAGTCGGTTAAAAATAACTATAATAAGAAGTGACGTGACTTTCCTGAAGGATTCTATTTGCGTGTCAGGTATTTAATTCTTTACTGATCAATACTAAGGAACTTATTCAATGACATTTTTATCCGTACGAAGAACTTATTGCGAACAAAGAAAAACAATATTACATGTTTGTAGTATATTCGTTTCAAAATTCTCTAATTTTCAACGATTTTTTTACATTTTTTACAGATCAGTCATACCATGTAGATTGTACATGCATTGCTCTTCATTAAATTGTACTAGACACAAAAACTTACCATCTCAACTATTTGGTTTAAAAAACGAACATTAATTTCTATATAAACAATTTGTTATAACTAATAATTACATACATACTATTCCGTCAGGAATTAAATTAAGTTGTCGACTGATCGAGTCCGACGTCGCGCATCATGTAACAACATCTTTATAAAACTCTACAATTTGGACGTTTTGTTCGTAATAAACGTATTATATCTTTATTTATATGTCTCTGTACTTAATATTTACTAAACCCCTGTAATAATTTCAAAACGGTTCAAACCCTGAACATTTTCCACTGAACAATACTGCGGTGGTGACGTATATTAATTTTCAAATTGATATTTGCACAATTGTTAAAGTCGAATTTTCTATTCATAATTGATCAAATAATTAAATGCACGTCTATTACGAACAAAACTGCACGCAACTGTCTGTATACAATTTGTACATGACGGTTATATTCTCTAGCCTATTGTTGCACTTGCACTGTCATATTGTGTGAACTGTGCACGAGGGCGCGTCCACGCTGCGAGTCGCCGGCGTCTCCAAAAACACCCGTCAGCGATCGAAATGGTTCATTATTTCACGTAGCTTGGCAAATAAACAGGCGTCCAGAGATAATGTATCTACTATTTAAAAAACCGTTTTGACATCAGATTTAATTTATTACAGCCAAAGGCACACTAGTTGATGATACATCTAATGTTATGTAAGTAGTAAAGTGAGTAAAGTAAGTTACGGCCAATAAAACAGGCCTTTTTTACATCTAATCTGGAGAAAGATTATGAATGGCGTTTTTTATTTTTACAGAATTTTAATATGTCTACACTCAGTGTTTATTTGCTCCGCCACGTGTTGTATAATATACCATTGGCGAGGTCAACGTGGCCTTGGTGATTTGCCGACTTTTAAATGAAAATGATCTGCTATTGCATTATCGAAGCAGGCTGTTGGTAAACGAGGAACCGATGGGAGAAGCGATTTGGTACGTCTAAAGCGACTAAATACAAATTAAAACTAAGAGATCAGCGTTGCATGTTCAAAAATAGGCAAACCACGTAGAAACTGTCCATTAAACATAATATTTACAAAATTAATTCACTGGTCGATGGCTTTGTTTTACCAGTTTCCATATTGCAGTTTTATTGCAAATTTTTTATTGTTTTTTATCCTTAGAGTATAATATAGGCGTGTGGACAGAGAATACATTTTAATGTTATAAAAACGCTACGTATAGTTATAAAAAGTGTGGACGCATCCTTATATTATAGAATGTGATTTTATTGTGGAAACTGATAAATAAAGCCATGTACATAGTTTACCAAGTTAATATTTCAACATAAATCCAATAAGAATGGGACAATTCAATTACGTATCAAACTCATTTTACTTAATTTCACTCGAGTTTATCAAGGATTGTATCTGTGAGACAATATTTATAGAATAAACTGCTTAAATAATAAATTGTCGCATAGTATAACCCATATCCACATCAAAGCAATATCATTTGATATTGCAAATTTATTTTCGTGTTCATTTACTGTCATACATAGTTTAGCTATTTTATAAAAAACTATTTTGCTACCGTTGTTACTTCATGAACAGGTATGTTGGAAATGACATTTCTTTATATTATTTTCATGGACTTCATCAGAAAGTAATCAAATTTGCAGTTTTCGATATTTTGTAGTTAATATGTCCACTGATATTAATAATGATGTAATGGTGTGTCCAAACCGCAGTTACTTTTTGCTGACATAATTGTGGAAAATTGTTAACATTTGTTGCTACATGTTGGGCAACATTATATGATATATACAATTGTGTTATCAGATAGGGAACATTAGAAAACATTGCTCAAATAAAAATAACAGCGGTTTTAATGCACCATAAATCAAGATAGTCAATATTTTTGCTTCCTTATAATAGACTGGTTTGATTTAGATAACTGCTACAAGTAATTGCATTGGCACTAAAATTTGTTTTATAAAATGGCTAAATATTTTACAAAGGCATTTTAATTGAAAACGGTATATTTATTTTTTCACATACTGGCCCTGTCGATAAATATATTTAAGTACATTTTATTATAGCTTACAGTTACAATCCCCATGTAATAAACTTTCTGTGGATAATATAAATGTTTGTATGACACAGGATTTAATAGGAACGCTCTACAAATCGAACGTATTAATTTATATACCAATGTATTTTAACGCGCAATGTATACCTACAAATTTAAGCCGGGCTCGTTTCAATGACCGCACGCGTCAGCTGATTTTTATTCGCTTTACATTGCGTTTCTAATAACAAATGTTTCAAATGTTTTATGTGCAAAAACATATTATTACTGAAACTTTTCTTCTCTTTTTGAGAGCGATAGTCCTACATCCTGTTTGTTATTATGAATTAATTATTACATTATCGCGTTAATTGAAATGCTTACAGCATTATTCAGACAGTTTTAAAACTGTTTTAGTTTTAGAATGATTTGTCTCTTTCCAACGACTTTTGTATTCAGTTTGAGCGAAGACCAAATATTATATATAGATAGATAATTATATTTTAATTATCGTCACTAAATCGGCTGTAAAACTGTCTATGTATAAGCCTGTTATTGTTTGCATTATTTAAAGTATGTTTATTTTGTATATTCAATCTTTTTGAATGGTTATTGAATTAACTTATTTGTCACATATTACAGAATCAACTGTACAATCGGTATTGATTTTAATATTTTAATTATTCCGTACAGTGATAAAACGATTGATAATAAATGTAGACTATGCCCAATATTTAAAATTATCATAATTCGTATAGATTTATTCATTGTTTAACTCTTCATGATTTTGCATTGAGAATGTTTTTTTGAAAATATTAAGACCAAATTATCGATTACAAAATGAAGCTGCCTTGGACATAAGTTACATCAACAGAAATTGTGATTTGGGAATTATGTTGGATCAAACATTGGAGCCAATTTTGAATAAGTTATTTATAATTTAAATTTGACAGCCCATTTAGAAATAGTAAGCACCATTTTAGTTACACCAATTTTTTTTTATAGATTTACAATGCACCTACACTAAAATGTTTAATATAAAATCAATTTGTTTGAATTATTTCACATTTACATAAAGAGGGAGTATTAGTTAAAGATTATGGTATTCAGCATATATTTACTTTCCATTTCAAATAATAATAATCTTATCAGAAATATCTGATTAAGCCAAACAACATAAGTAATATGATTATTTTGTTCTTTTCAAAATCAGCCCCAGTATCATAGTCAACAGTATAGAGTAGCGTAATAAAAATATGCATCTATATTTTACATTAATGTCGGTCTTTATCGGCTCCTGATTTCATCAATAAGAAAGGTTGTGGCCCCACTGTCACCTGGTATAGTAGAAACAACGTACAAAACACTAATTCGGAAACGTGAATACTCGTAGCTTGATTGTAAGATCGCCACTTGCATGGATAAAAAGTACAACGCCAATAAAAAGTGATCAATGGTAATGATCTGTAGCTTTTGTTCAATTTCTCCATGCATAAAGAATATAAAAAAAACTGAGATTGATACTGATAGAAAAAAAGGAAAAATTACATCTACGCCAAACAACACACTCAATTTGGCTACAGCACCGGCTCACGCGACTGGCTCGGTGTTTGTCATGGATGCTTGTGACGCGGCGGCCACGGCGGCACTACCTACTACCCCGGAATATCGGCAGTGAGGCCTCCACCTTCCATGACCCACGCACACATGGCGTTTCAAACGCCCCCTACATATGTAGGTAACTCTATATACACGCTATATGTATATCGTGACATTCACTTGTTTATTAAACAAACTTATACAAAAGAAAACAAATTATTCAACTATGATTACAAACTAAGTTTGAATGGGAGCCCCGGGGGGCGTAACGAGTGGAAAATAATAAATACGTTGAGGCGACCCGCGGCGCGTCCTTCATTTGTACAAAAGCCGGTATTTATCTGCAAACAGAGGGA
This sequence comes from Hyles lineata, assembly GCA_030180105.1. Taxonomy (NCBI): domain Eukaryota; kingdom Metazoa; phylum Arthropoda; class Insecta; order Lepidoptera; family Sphingidae; genus Hyles; species Hyles lineata. The sequence goes on from JARJEE010000030.1 coordinate 1,779,496, forward strand.
CACTGTTCACACATATAATATTTGACAATAATTACCCCTATTGTTGGAAGGGACCCACAAAAGGAATTTTACAGGTGTCGTTTTTTCTATGGCCGAAAAAAAAAGTCTTGAAACAGCCTATATTCGTCAGTGGGCAGTGCGGTACCCCTTGAGACCTACATTCAGCAGTGGAAGTAAAATCAGTGTTTCCTGAAAGATATGACTTGGGGATCTTCAAGGCTAGAGTGAATAGACTAACCGTGCTTCAATACTCAGTGTCATTACATTGCGTGCCATTGTTGATCCTGGCTTACAGGAGTTACAGTGCTGGGTGTGGGGAAGGACAGCCTCCTAGGTAGGCGTGTAATGTAGACTTTATCGTCAATTTTACTGGTGGTAGGTCTCTCATATGTGAGAGGCCATCTGGGTAGGTACCACCGCAATGTCTATTTCTCCCGTCAAACAGCAGTGTAAATGCACTGTTGTGTTCCGAATTGAAGAACATTGTAGTCAGAGTCGCTGGACATATTGAGACTTAACATCTTATGTCTCAGGATGGCGAGCGTAGCGGAGTGCAGTGCCAAGCATTATTTTGTAATTCAAGGCATTGTTTAGTTTTCCTACTGTTCTTGAGCGGTCGTATCGCTTACCATCAGGTGAACGGCATGCACGTCTCTTCATTCATTGCAAAAAAATATTTCCTTCAAGTGAGATTACTACTAAGGTAAAGTTAACAAGTGTATAGCGTCGCTCACTGCTCACAGCTGGGCGTGTGGGCGTGGCGGCTACCACAGCCTGTGCAGGTGCAGGTTGCGCGAGAGCACGGAGCGCACGTCGTGCGTGAAGCGCAGCGCGTCCAGCACGGGCAGCAGGCTCAGCAGCGCCACGTCCAGCGGGTCGCTGAACCACGACTTTATTGGGATCGCGTTGTCTGTAACACACATACGTACCGTTATAGATAGGGGTGACTGAAAATCAACGCTGCTCAGTACTGTGTTGCCGATCAGCATAAGCTGAATCACTTCCTTTTGCTCTACTAGCATTATTATTAGTTACATATTTCATTTTGTAATTTAATTGAAACAATAAATTGTTTTTTATTTATTTTATATTACCAACTGCATTTAATAGGGAATATATCAATAAGGATTGCAAAAAAAAAAACATACGTACGGTTACATTACCAACTGCATTTAATAAAGTAGCATACGTACTGTTGCATTACGAACTGCATTTTACAGGGAATATTATCAGTTCAGTTGTAATTTTATGGCTCTGTCGCAGATACGACAATTCCACAAATATCAAGTATTGGTATTTTTATATCAATAAAGATTACAAAAAAATATTTTGGCTTATTTTGGAGTCTCGTGCATATTCCCTATCAGGGGCAACGCACTGTCGTCATAGCTACTTAGAGCACTTGAATGTCTCCTCTTTACGCTAAGTTAGCAGTAAAAAACGGTAATTATAGTAATATAATTATAAACCTGTTTATTCTTTATTAAAAATTAATAATAAAGTTTCATTGTTAGTTAATTATTATACATTTTTTTCTTTTTCATTAATATTTTATTTTATTTTGTACTTGTTAGTCTCGTTAGTTGTAATTACTTTTAGAGAAGAGGTTCTCTTGGGGAGTAAATGCCTAGAAACGCAAATTATAATTGACTTTAATTTAATGCTTAAAAAAATTAATTTGTTCACGTCATTTGTACAATGTAACTATCAACTATTCTCTTAAGGTCTAAGAGATAAATTCATTTGCCAATACATTATACCCTAAATATAATAAAAAGACAAAATCACCTGGAAAGTCCCGGTATGCGCCGGGCGAATTGTCCAGAATGAACACTCTGTTGAGGTCGTCGCATATCGACGACAGATTCTTTGTGTACGAGCCGTGCTCCGCCGTGCAGTGTTGTCTGCAATCAAATGATAAATCACATTTTATTAAATCATATTTAGATGGTATGTGCGTTATTTTTGGTAATACAATATCCAAACATTAATGAAATATTTGTATCATTTTATGATAGCATTGAATCTAAAAGCACGAATGCCGTGGTACAAATGTATCATTCATTTTACTTCTTTACTGCTCTTAATGTTTTCGTATTGCTACACACGAGACAAAATGACTTAGTTTTAGTAATAGTTTGTTGCATATCTTATGACTGAGAGATTATTAAGGTCCCTTTTTTTATTTCATTGAATGGTGCGACGAGCATGCCATTCGCCCGATGGTAAGCGATATGATCGGTCTTGGACAGTAGCAAACAACACCATGAATTACAAAGTTATTCTTAGCATTCCACTGCGCTCGCCATCCTAAGATATAAGATGTTAAGTCTCTATATGTTCAGTAGTTACTCTGGCTACAATGTCCTTCAATCCGAAACACAACAGTGCATTTGCACTGCTGTTTGGCAGGAGAAGTAGACAATGCGGTGGTACCTACTCAGTCGGCCTCTCACATAATGAGAGACCTACCTATCGTTTCGTTAATGTTTCATCCCCAAATGCATAACTCCACAAGTGTTAGATTTGCTCATTGGTACTGATAATCACTTTCAATAAGGTTAGCCTTTTGCGTCATCTTCGCCTCTAAGCCTCATACAATAAAGTATAAATTGTAGCGACCTATAAAACCTCCTTCGAAGTATACCCCGTCCGTTGTCTAGTTTGTCGGCCACCGCCGCGCCGTATATCTCCATTGAAGCTGTGAACACCACCAGCTCGTACCATTGTGACACCTGCAATTGTAAAACAATTATATTAGCATTTTATATCGAAAAACTCGACGATTACACTTACTTATAATCGCGACAGTTTGTATGTATGAATCTATCTATGGATTTTGGTTACTCTGACGCAAAAAATAAAAAGCAGAATAAAATACCGAATGTCGAATAAGCATGTTTTTGCAAGTAACAGTCGCTGAGCTTCTTAAAATATGATTTGCCGACATTGATAGGTAAAGTTAAGCCTATATTTTATTATTTGTTCTTCACTATCTTTTTTTTTTATGTTATAGGGGGCAAACGAGCACGCGGATTCACCTGATGGTAAGTGAACACCACAACATCACATCTGCAACACCAAAGGAAATAGAGATGCGTTGCCGGCCTTTAAGGTGGGAATACGCTCGTTTTTTGAAGGACGCCAGGTCGTATCTGTCCGGGAATGATGCCGCTGGCAACTGGTTCCACAGATTTTACAGACAGATTTAGAGATTGACAGCCTCCGTGGCGCAGTTGGTTAGACGCCGCCTGTGAAACGAGAGGCCGCGGGTTCGATCCCCGCACCGAGAGAAATGTTTGTGCGGCCCACAAATATTTCTTCCGGGTCTGGGTGTTTGTGAGACCGAAAAGTCTCTCGTAGTTCCTGATACCCACGACACAAGACTCGATCTTAGTGTGGGATCAGGACTATGTATGTGACTGTTGGGTGTTATTTATTTATTTATTTATTTGTAGTACGCGGGAGAAAGTGCCGGGAAAATGGTACTGTGGTGGATTTCCAACCTCCAAGGTGATGTGGGTGGTATTTGGAGGTTTGACGTGTTGTACGGTGGCGGAACTCAGTAGCAGGGATAAGTCCGAACAATTCTCGAGAACACTCCCCGTGGTAAATGCGATAGAGAATGCAGAGCGAAGCTACATCTCTAAGCAAAGCCAAAATATCGAACGCTGATAAATTCTCCCGCTTACGAATTGTGAACAGCCATTTCTTAATCCCGCCAATAGACCCTGTCGGGTCTCCTGTGTACCTTTAGGGATTCACCTGGACGACTTTGAGAACCACGACGTTATATAGATATTTTTAATTTTTAAATTTCATTTGTTGTTTTAAATTTCGCCACACGCTTATTTAAGATGTTTTTAATAAGCGCGCTAAGATCGTATTTAATATTAATATGTCAACCCGATATGCTACGACGGAAACGTTTAGATATTTGCTATTTTTATTGATTGTTATTAATAGGCTCTTTGTTTATTTTATAACACAAAACAAACAAAATTCATACGAAAATGTATAATACTCACGTATAAAATTAAAAGCCAATGACATTTTTAATAGGGTTATCATAAATATATTTCTTTAATGCAAATTGTCACCGCATCGCTCTCTTTTTTGCCAAGCTATATGTACATATATTCAAAACGACTGTCAAATGGTATAATCTGTTTCCTGATTATTGCATTACGATAACATAATACTTATTATTATCTGTACATCGCATCCGTATAATCGAAAGTCGATTGTATCATTTGGTATCTTTTTGCTAAACTCAAGGTTAGATAATAATAAAAGTTGACAAATGTAAACTAGCTTGACGGCGTTATTAGCTGTAATTTTACACTGTAAAACAATGAAATCGAGAGATAAAAACTGACTGGGCGGATATTAAATAGAAAAATCCAATATCACTTTGCCCGACCCGAGATTCGAACCCGAGAATCAACTTTGAAGTCATACATACTGAGAGAGATATTGAGACTTATCCTATGTGTCAGGATGGCGAGTGCAGTGGAATGCCAAGTATTGCTTTGTAATTCAAGGTGTTTTTTGCTACTGTTTATGAGGGTCGTATCGCTTACCATCAGGCAAACGGCATGCTCGTCTCGCCATTCATTGCAATAAAAAAACTGTATTACAATTGCGTCACCATGGCAGTCATAAAAATAGTGCATTCACTTCGCCTCATTTATCTAACAATTAATTTAAACATAATAAGGTGAAATGTAGTAATTATCGAATCGATCCTCGACAGGACGCAAGGCGTAAAGTTTATCAACGCACCAGGAAGTACCCGCGAAACCGGAGATAAGACAGTGATACAAGCATTCCTTCGCACCGCTCACTGCCTCCGAACATAAACATGCGCATGCGCCACACATCGTTTACATTAAACACATTACTTTGATCGTAAAAATTACTGTTGTGCAGTAAACATTATTTTAGAGAATTTTCTATATTGGAATTTAGAGGTGTGTTCGGTGCCAAGGTGTATACAATATTATTGAAAAACAACTTTTTGTTATTGCAGAGTTGCATTGAAAGATCACGAGGTTTACTGTTTAGTAGGAACAAGTAACGATAGTTAATTTAGAGTAAAAGTAAGTAGGGAAAACATCGTAATGACTAGACCATAGCAATATTTCTAACCGGACCAAAAATGCTTTTATTTCAACTAGTTTTCGTTTAAGCCAAATAACCATATTATTTCCTTTCTCAAGCCAATGGTATTAGGTAAGTTGTCAATACATAGGCTACGTCGTGCATCTAATAGAGTCATCATCACTTTTTCATAGCTCCCAATTCTTCTATCGCAAATGTCAACCATTAGGTTTACTTCAGAATCTGTTCCATGAAATCCTACTTCGCAAATATCACCCACGGTATATGTTTTCCACTATAATACGTGCAAATTAAACTGCTTGTGCATAAACAGATGACATAACAGGCAGGTGTGAATTATAGCACGTTTTTTCACCTTCGACGATGATATGCAAAATTATGGATAGCCAACTTTGTTTATTCTTCACAAATCAACAAAATCGAAACCACATAATTAATTCTAAGTCTTGTAATTCTTTATATCCACCGATTCTATAAATGTAATCTAATATAGAATTCGGTATACTAGTGACAATTTTGAATATGTAAATTGCTGAAATAATTAAATATTGACTAACTGCTTCTGATGGTAAGTGCGATGCAGTCCAAATGTCTTTGAAATATTGACTCTTTAGATTTGTAGTTGAAAAAACTGTGTATGTAAAAAAGTGTCTTTAGATTGTCTGTAAGAACAATTCAAAAAATATTTTATGTATAACTAATGTATAACTAAGCTAACGAGAATTTAATATCAGTTAACTGGAATTTACTTTGTTTATAATTTAATTAAATTATTAACATTATTTATCTAGTAATAAACTGTCCGTAGTCATGAGGAAAATGTTGTTTTGCTATAGTGCTATTTATGTAATTGCAGTAACAAAAAATAGACATTCTGTTAATATGGTTAACGATTACTTTATACAAGTTCCCGTTGAATAAACAAACATCACATGTTTGAATGTTACAGCAAGGATATTCTACGAACTCCAATACTTTGGAAGACATAATATACTTTTTTACACTCACGGTTGAGGCAAAAAGTCTTGTGAAAAAGGTAAGGTTTTTTTTATGATGTTTTATACATCTGCTATTGCATTTGCATCGCTTTTGAATTTAAACTTTGCACAGTCATTGTAAATATCGGAGAACTTTCAATATACAATCTATGCTGCATTTTTTGCGAATTAATGCAAAACTTCACTTATGAATTATTCATTTCAATTATAATAAAGCATTTGTTTCCAGGCGAAATAAGAAAAGTCGCTATTTTAGGAAAATATATATATAACGCTACGACAAATCTACTAGATTGGTCAATGCTCTAGGGCTTAGGCGTAACATAAGGTTACTTTACCACCCGGAAGTTCGAATGTGCAAACTTTAGAGGTTCGAAGTAAGTCAAAAGTTTTCCACTTGTAAAAATTATTACTATTCTCTTCGATACTTATCATTCACTCCGAACTTCGAATATTGTTACGACGCGACGTACGATAATTTGAACATTTCATGAAGTACTTGGGCAAATTCGTTTTATTGTACGACATCCGACTATTCGAACTTCGATTCCGATCATACAATAACCCCCAGGTTACTACCGGTCAGAAACACGCCATTCAAGACTACAGAATGGACACCCGAAATCAAGTTACGACAATATACAAAGTATACTCACTATATCCAAAAAATAATCAACATGCGGCCTCTTGTGCACGAAGAAGCGCACCGGGTGTTTGTCTATGGTGACTTTGAGCACGAAGTCTGGCGGCGTGCCGGGCTTCACCGTCGGCCTCAGCATGGCGTCGTGGTGCGAGTGGATCAGGGTCTCGTCTAAATCTAACACCAGCATTTTTCTTCTTACTAGACCTGCAATGTGATAGGGTTGTCTGTTATAAGTGTACATGATACAATGTACAGGATGGTGGAAACATGGGTTGTACAGGATGTTGGAAACATAATTTTTGACTTCACAATTTCTTGAACAGAAATAATTTAAAATTGCTTTCGATGTCACATGTGCATACAATACAATACATATAAAATATGGCCACATTAGCCACATGAAAAATTAAAATCAATATTTTCATACAAACTAAACGAGATAATAAGTAATGTATCACATATAAATCTATCTGATAAACAAATATCCAGTGGGTATAACAATGAATCCAATAGTTTTTCGATTTATAACTGACGCGGTGGTTTCATTTAAAGTTATCATATCGCCACCAGCTTTTACAAACTGCCACCGGTAGAAGAGTTAGAAAAGTTGTTCAGAACGAAAAATGTTTGTTTCGAATTTTTGTTGTACGATTGAAAAGCTCGCCGTAGTTTCTGACGAAGTAAGTAACTTATTACACTGTTGTGGCACTGAAAAATATATCATAAAGTCTGTTACGACACAGAATACACACAGAAGTCAAGCTCCATACAAAGTGCGCGAAACCAACGCACACATACACAGCGTTCACCGACACGATATTTGAGACCAGTCGAAACCACTGCGAGCGCGAGTGTCACTCGCTTCGGACACGCATCTAGTGATATTTTTTTGTGCAAAGATGGAGCGAATGAATAAAAGTTATTACACTTGTATATAAAACTTCAGATTATAATAATTGAATATAAATTTCTTTAATAAAATACGCAATATTATACAAAAACGATAAAAAAATAATCTTTGATTATGACATACACATTCTCAACGACTATATAAATAAAATTACAATTTATTCATTTTGTTATTGTTTTTATATTGTATTTTAACAATCAATCAAACGATACGAGTGCTATTACGACGATACTTGTTTTCGCATAAGCCAGAGTTAACAGCCCTGGCGCGAACGCCGAGCGTAGTGTGAGTGTAGGCACAAAAGTGAAGTACATACACAAGCTTGACTTCTGTTTGTATTCTGTGGTTACGACAACAGCTGTCAATATTTATTTAATTATTATCAGGATTACATTCGCTGTATATTATTTTTTCTATTAATAAGTTCTCGAATGCAACTATTACTACTTTGATTCAAAACCTTCTAATAATACTATCCTGGTAATAAATAGAGATGAGAAGTACGTCGCAATTATAATCAGGGACAAAGGGAAGTTAATATCTGAACATAGGCCTTCTCCTCAAAGAATCCTTGGAAGCGGCCTGCATGCAGCGATTTCCGACATCTTTACGAGGTCGTAAACAAAGTGATAATTATGTCAATTTAACACAATATAATTTATAGATGCAGTAGTGTTGCAGTTTTTCCTTGTACTCGGAGACAGATAAAACAAGATAGCGTGAGTATACAATAATTATTGCATTGTTGTGTTAATACATGTAGGAATAAGAGTTTTCGATAACTGTCATACGCACGTACAATGTGTTCTTAAATTGTTTTCTGTGGCTATAATAGGCTCAGCAAAATGAATTGTGCGACGAATTTTGAAAAAATTGCGCCGATCATTCAACATTACAATTTACAATTCCTCATTAAAAAGGGTGATAATTGACTTCAAGCACCGAAACTCAGCGAATCTAATAACTTTAGCATGTCTTGAACCTACTACAAAATTATTCAGAAAGAAAACAAATAGGAGGAATCAAACGAAGTTAGTAAAATTGTCAGTCTAACTTGTTTATAAGAAACTAGTCTCCAAACCAGTTGTCTTAATAGAAAGCTAGAATAAAATGTGTCGTTTACCCTATCATATCTATTAACATAGTAATATAATCTTTAACAGCCACAACTTGTAAGACAACAACTAAGGACAACAAGCTTAAGTTATACATGATCTCGGAAATAAAAGATTTGTGGGTAATTTTGCTTAGAAACTCCAATAGTAAAAAAAGAAACACCGATTTTTAAACTACTTTGACTCATAATATGACGAAAGGTGGTAATTAAAGGAAAGGAAAAACCTTGTGTTAATTAGGATTAAAATGGTAACAATCTTGTTGACATAGTTATGAAGACAACAATAGCTGAATCATTTCGAACACGCAGTTATCAAGTGATGAATAAACTGGCTGACTATGCTAATCTTTTTACGAATTTTGGTATAAAAGATAGTGGTATCTTTAGTTTTCGCTTTAACTGAATAAGATCATGATTTCGTTGCATACCACTACTGGACATAAGCCTCTCGGAAGGTACGCCACAGAGCCTGGTCTGCTGCTTTATGCGTCCAGTCGCTGCCAACCCTCTTGTGTAAGTCGTCCCGCCTTCTGGCCAGAGGTAAGAGTCCTATGTTACGTTTGCCGAGTCGCGGTCTCCACTCCAGAATACGCTTACTCAAGCGGTTACCCGATTTGCGACGTATGTGGCCATTGCCATTTCAACCTACTAACTTTCAGAGCTATGTCAATTACCTTAGTTCTCTGACGGATCACTTCGTTCCGAATTTTTTGAAACGCCGAGCATAGCTGTTTCCATAGCACGTTGAGCGACTTTAAACTTATGGATTAGTCCCAGTCAGTGCCCACGTTTCGGCTCCGTACGTCATTAAATAATATAATTATAGGTAATAGAAATTTTAAAAAATACCCAAAGTCTCTGTCACAACATTACCCTTACTAACATTATACGTCTAGTTTTCCGAAACTTACGAACTTTACAATCTCACAATACGCAATATGGATACAATTAGTTTTGATGCAGGGAATAAATCTGCACATGTTTATTTCTTATCTGTCCCATCCCATGTATAACAATATATAATGCAACTTATTATAAATTGACATGTTTATTGCAATGCATAAAGTTGAGATAAGCGTAATGAGTTCAATGATCAGCATTATGTTTTATTGTAATAGCTACTATGCACACACAGATATGCTGACAATAATAGATATTTGAACATCAAGTATGTCACTTTCAATACACACTTATTTTATTTCCTGACCTTGAGACCTAATTTCTATTTTTTTGTTGCAATCGAAAATAGCCTGTAGGAAAGTTATGTATCAATCTCGTTAACTGTAACGTAATTTTCTAAACTGGCGAAGCGATTTGCCGTTATGAATTTGAGTTGAAATTTTTCGAAGTTTTGTATATGGACACGAGTAGAACGGAGCGTAAACTTCATCACGTACTCTTTCTAATTTGACATTGTTATTCAATCTGCCTCCGACTACGGTGATAACTGTCGTTTTTCACCGCGTTGATCACCGAGGCATGATTGAAAATCTGTCTTGTCATCATCAGGATTAAGTCTATCTCGTTTTACGTGGCACCAGCACGACTCAACCAGGTCTATTTACTGTGAGGCAGCCGCTGGAAGAAAGAGTCTTTCCTTGCAAAGGATCCCTCTTTCTCCAGAAAGTCGGCCGGCCTCTAACCCCTACGGTTTCGTTGTCTATATTCAAATTTCCCCACTTTCAACTCTACACCGCTTCGTCTGTCAATCTTTGCGTTGAAATCCTCTATTAAAATATTTAAGTAGGTTTTACGAAGTATGTTCAGCCCGACTTATGTCGTCTAAAGCCTTGTCTACTTCTTAATCTGTGTATATCGACGTGGTTGCGTATATCTATTTGACCATAAGATGATATTCTGATTATAAGGTATACCACCCTGCTTGACACTTTCAATGGTGACAATATTGGGACTTGTGAACGAGAAATCCGACACTAACTCAAGAGTTGGTTGTCCTCACAGTAGAAAACAGGGATATAGTAATCACACATTATGGTAGGTAATTTCGCAATATAAATATATTTACTACAAATTAATGATACATAACATCCTATTGTTATATGAAAAACATATTTAAGTTATACACAGCAATAAATAAATAGTAATATAATAATAGCAAGCATATCATACTTTATACTTCAATAAAATATATACTTGTAGTATTGAGTTATTACTTTTGTAATAATAGAACAAACCATTTCACTTGAGGAATACAATTTGCATGGGCCTTTTTATACAACTGGTATCATATGAGGACATGGATTATATTATGATACACGGTCAATGATGCCTTTGATGACTGATAAAACTTATTAGTGCAGTTTCAGCATTTATAAAAATGTGTTTTCGATTGTTAATCATATCTTAAACAACTTTTTATATTGAAATGAATAGTGAATATACCAAGCATGCCATTTGCCTAATGGAAAGCAATATTATTTCTTACAGACAGGAGCTAAACCCAAAACACCATGAATTACAAAATAACGCTTGGCATTCCATTTTTGCTATCATAAGATGTTAAGTTTCAAAATGTCCAGTAGTTACACTGGCTACAATGTCCTTCAAACTTTCTAGTTTGAACTTGCACTTTTGCACTGTTGTGTTCTCACAACAGTGCTTTTAGATTGTTGTTTGACAGGAGAAATAGACATTGCGGTAGCACCTACCCAGATGGCCTCTAACATAATATGACACAGACCTACTACTTAAGACATACAACCTCTTAACCCATTTTTGACTTCAAGTATCACTGATTAAGCACTAGTGTGTTTTTGCTTGATGAACATAGCGCAGAAATATCTTGGGATGACAAGTATAAATTAAATTAAAATATGCTTTGTTGTACACCAAGATAACACACAATTGACAGCCTCTATGGCGCAGTTGGTTAGGCGCTGCCTATCAAACAAGAAACCGTGGGTTCGATCCCCGCACCAAGAGAAATGTTTGTGCGGCCCACAAATATTTCTTCGGGGTCTGGGTGTGTGTGAAACTGAAAAGTCTCTTGTAGTTCCTGATACCCACGACACAAGACTCGATCTCTGTTGGATGTTATTTATTTATTATTTAATTTACAGGATAATCACTTAAGACCGGATTATATGCAACATAAAAAGCTTCTTATATGCATGCAAATATGCATGAAAAATGCTTGAAATATGCACGAAAATTGGCAGAATATGCGAAATTAAATGATACATTTCAGGAATCTCAGCACGCAGCTACTGCCTGCGTTCCGAAATGCAGTAAAAAAAAGTCACAATTATTCCTCAATAGCTAAGCCCTTATATTTTGTGACTGTTATTAAATTTGGTCGCATTTCGAAATGCAGGGTGAGTGAAAAATATTGTAATATGCATCATAATTTGATCTTAGGTAAAATATGCTATTACCGCTGAGAATGGCTAAAATATAATGCATATGGGAATATGCAATTGCATATAATCCGGTCTCTAATAATCACATATATTAGAAGTATAGTGTACATTGCTTATAATTTATAAGTTGTGTTGCTTCTTTATTAGCAAACTATATAGTGACCAACAGGCAAGTGAGGTCATTGCCTAGTAATAATCACAATTTAAAAAACAGACTAATAATAGTCATAAAATGTGGGCACCACATGACTACTCATTCTGATCAAAATGTGTGTAACTATGAAGATAGTAGGCAAGAGTTCCCCAATATTTAACTTTTTATGACCGCTTCAAACTTATTTACCAGATTTCATTCAATTAAGACCAAGGTCAAATGAATAGTGACTAAAATGGCCTGGTTTGTATTACACATACAGATTGACCTGAGATCAACTGTATTTATAAGTAATAATAAATAACACCCAATAAGTGAGTAATCATGTGTCTTATATTTATAACAACATAAAGAATGAATATTTCCTAGTAGCCGTGGATTTCCCCTAAGTGCCAGTTGAAAGAGCTTATAGGTTATAGACAAGCACATTCACAAAATGTTTAGTATTTAACTTTTCTAGTTGCAAATTGAAATTGTTGTACAGTTTAATGTTACAGTCAAATGGTAACACTAAGAACTAAATATTTAATTAACAGTGTAATATTCTTGCTTAGTCGCTAATGGCATCTACTCGTGGTTGGATATTTGATGTGATCAGTTTAAAATTGCCTTAGCTTTAAGAGACATTGCACATGGCAAAGCTATTTATGTATAGACATTCTCATTTGTATTGTATCATGATAATAACCATCATGTGATGTGAAACTCCCTATCAGCAGCTTAGGTGTTTGTCTTTAAAAGTGATGTATCATACATGAAATATATGAAAGCATATATGTCTTTCAACTTATATTCTTATGAGAAACTATATAAGGCATCTAAAGCAATAGAATTTTAAATGTATTCAAATGCATAATACATATCAATGTATGGCATGTTTCATATTCAATCAATTTCTGTATAAAAGCCCAATGGTAGTATTCACTCAAAATGATAATTTTGGACAAGATATTACACATTTAATAATATATTGTCTGAATTGAGACTCATTTATGATTAATTTTACTATCAGGAAATTCAATACAAGAGTTTAATATTGATAATTATATTTATCCACAATAATTGAAAGGCTTCTTACAGGAAGCATGCCTTTTAAAGACAAGTCCTTTAATTATGTTCATACTGGGGTTTATAATTTGAAAAATTGTCATACATAATGTACCATAACACTACTGCTAAGCAGACTTGGGTTGTGATTTATAATGCAACATGATGTAGTCTGTATTAATTTCATAGTAAATGTGAAAGGTCAACTATGGGTAATGCAGTATGATGTTACTAACCAAGTAGGTTACAGAAAACTTATGATCCACCCTGCAGGGTTTCTTTAATATAATATTTTGTCTGATTTTATCACACACGAAATATAGATCTGAATTTATTAAAATAATCAATATCATGTCAATGTTGACTTTCGCACACTTTAAAAATACACTGCTTATCAATATTATCTAAATATTTTCGAAGAGTAATATATCTCGTTTACAATGTTTATCAGATAGTGCTATAAATTAATATGCATTTGTTTATCGTTAGCTCTTCGTGAAAATCTACTTAAAAAGATAGCCACATACTCCATATATAAATTGCAGATTGTACACTCGGGACTAAGGGATGTAATGTTAATAAAAACTGAGATAAATACTCACTCAGCCTGTGTCGAGATACCGGCGAAAGTGGATATATTTCATACTTGACGGACTGGTACTGTGCCAACTGAAAATCAAACACCACGTGAGACGTGCACTCCACCGCGTACAAACTATTGTACATACATCACAACAACCATAATATAAACTTATTCTTCATATTTACCGCTCGATATTGCTTCTTAAACATATAACAAAAACAACTCCATACTTTAGATGCGATCAGCATGAACGCGCGAAGGCCCATTTGCAACCTTTTCAGCATTTGAATAGTTTAAAATATGGTCACTAATACACAAATTCGTTTAGTGTTAAACGGCAGCGGTCCAAACGGGATCATTGACGGCGTAATTCAAAACAAATTCAACAAAATTAACAGCCGAAAACATCTAAACCGCCATGACATAATCGACCCAGTTCGCGTACCATAAACAAAACAGACGTTCTCTTTCTCTACTTTATCAATGGGATTAGTGACGTGTTGTGCTGTTATCACAAAACCGGTTTTTGCTTGTGACAACAAGCGATTGTCTATGCTTTGTATTGTGATCCGAATTCAATGCAAGAAATTGTTTTTTTGTTAAATTATATTTAGCTATTATAGTAAAGCGAAAATCGGGTACAAAATCTCTGCGGATTGTACTGGTATGGAATTCACGTGTGAGTGCACACCGAAACCCAATGAAGCGAGACCGAATATAATGTTACTGCTTATGCTTGAAAGAGACTTAAACAGAAGAACCTACCCAATGGTACTTATGGTGCCGTTTATTTGTGTCACATCTTGTTTGCATTATCCCCTCTATCATAGTATCTTTAAGATTAATGATTAATTCATTTAAGTTTTAAAGTAACTAAAATAAAAACAACAAAAAAAATTTAAATTATATATAGGTATCATAATTTATAATGTCGGTCAAAAGGCCTGCAATTATATGGTAATATCACAGATCACTCTGTGAATAATCGAAATGGTGGCGCAGCGGCTAGGAAACCGATTATGAAATTAAAGAAATAAAACCGTGCGCGCGGGATTCAAATTTGGGGAAAATGAAAAGGAGTAGCTGACGTACTGGATTTAAACACAGACTCAGTACCATAGCACGTTTTATCATAAAATTTAATTTTCCTTTGGGATGAGTAAAGTATTAAAAGAAATATTTTGGTACTTTTTTAAACTCGAGTCGATGACCCTGGGCAAGAGACAGAGGGTAGGATTGTATGTTTTTCGTCATGAGATAGACTGATGTCCACTGGACTAAAAACCCTAAGATGTTTATAAAGCATAGATGCGTTGTCCGAGCTTTATAATGGCAACGACATTTGGAGGTAATTGCCTCACGTGCAATCAGTCACGCTTCAACCAGTGGCGCGGATACACGTTTCTCTGACTATTTGTATTCTCAAAAACAATTGCGGAAAAATAGATTAGACTGATTTAAAATAACGTACAAATTATTCTGAAACTGTGAAACAAAATAAATATTTTATTTAGTGCGCAAGTACACACAAATTTATTTTTTTATGAAATAAAATTATTAAATTCGCTCTCATGGCGACGTTTGACAACTCTCGCCACGTCATCCCGTACTTGATGCTGGGTGCTACGTCACACGCGCTTTAGCCAATAACAGTGCGGCACTTATTGTTACGTAACTGGCGATGTCTATTCATCGCGTTTCATCGCATCGCGCCATTTTTTTGTGTCATTATGTTAGTGTATGACGCGTCTATTTGTAAAACGTCATTGTAAAAACCTATCTGTTTATCATAGTCTATGCCTATCTGCACCCGGGCCAAACCGGGCCGCGCCGCTAGTTCTTAATTATTTATGTTCTTGATTAATACAAAAAGTTAAATATTTATGTATTTATTTTAATAAAGCATTTATTAAACTCACATTCTTATAACAAAATGTACAAATAAGTCTTAAAAGTAAACACTATAAACGATATCCAAGAAAAATGTACTACAAATATGCAACGTATAATATGTATAAGAGCTATGAATCAATATAGATAGGTACAAACTACATTTTAAGTGTAATATGCTGCATTGAAATTGCAAAAAGTTAGTTGTAACTACTCCTTGTATTCAAGGGACGCAAATAACTCTAACATTTTAGAATTTTGACCGTTAATTTTAAATTAGGTCCATTCCGCAACAAGGCAAAAAGTCTTATTAAAATATTTTTACACGATAAATATTAAATCTACATCAGACATAATTAAATATTTCGCTTTTGAAAAGTAAATAAATATTTTTTATTTTATTTTACCACTTAAAACTATCGATGGAATGTACTTATTAAATGTTTAAAAACATTACATTACTGTTATATTTGTGCCGAAGAAGATGAAACAAACGCATCTACAACATGTATGAAAAACTTTAACAATTTTGTACACATAACGAAAATAAAAGACGATTTTTTAATATGTTATAAATTTACAACGGCAGGTTTACATGGACATGACTATTAGCAATAGAAACTGCTCCGACACAGAACCCGGGGCCACTAGGCGGTTGAGCGTCAATGCCTCGCCGATTCATTCTGCAGGTGTGTTCTTCCAACCTCTCGTAGACTTCAGAAGGTATTCTAGCCAAATATGACCAGCGATTGTCAGTTTCAGCGCTCCACAACTTTTCAGCGACCGCGCTAGCTCTCGGCCATACTCTGAAAGAAAATATGTCAAATTAATCTATTTGTTAAATAGTAATTTAATTGTGGTTTCAAATCCCAGGGCACACCTCTGACTTTTCGGAGTCATGTGTGCATTGACATTCAATAACCACGCACTATAACAGTGAAGAGAAACATCGAAAGGAAGCCTGCATACCAAAGCGATCTGTAAAATGTATATGGTGTGTAAACCCCGCCAACCCGCACTAGGCCAGCGTGGTGGACTATATAGCCTAACCACTTACAATGGAACTGTCGATTAAAGAGGAGGCTCCTGCCCTGGAACATATATGGGCTGATACAGTACAGTAATATAATTGTGGCAAAAAGAGTCGATAGTAAAATTAAAGCAGCTTGACCCTCGAACATAGACGAAACTAGCTCAGGAAAAATAAATAAATTTATTTAAAAACCCAAAGAATTTACCAAAATCTATCACAGTGAAGGCGAACGAGACAATTTTCCCTAAAAAATTCTCCAGCAAATTGCTCTTCATCGACGTGGCGACAATAAAATTAATCTTCAAAAACCTGCCTTGCCTTGCCTTACCTGCTAATAACATTGGCATCATTCACTACTTCTCCCCACATGCAAGCCTCGCCGCCGACGATGTTCTCCAGCTTGGCCTCGCTGTTGTACCGCCGGACCACCTGCCGAGGATCTGCTGAGTAGAAGTCCGTCCAGTCGCCACCAGTCTTCAGATGGTCCAGGTACCACGCAGACGAATATATCAACTGGTGACCAGCGTCTAGAATCTGTAATGTGGAATTAAGTTTTGGTTTATGATTTTATTATCTAAGCACAATGGAAAACAGAAGCTAAAAACTTATTGCATATATAATGACTAGCTTTTGCCCGCAACTTCGTCTGCGTTATTAACTTTATTTACAATATGTTTTATATTACGTCCTCATTTCTCCCTAAAGCTGAGAAAATTTTTAAACTCCGAATTACGTCACTATGTATTAGTGAGCATCCTGTTGGGCAAATCATGTGGCTATATATATTACTTACTTTATCAACTACGATTTCCCGCTTTAACTCCACTTAAAACATAAAAATCCAAAACCTTACAATTGGTCATTATTTATCTATAATAAGTAAATACTACTAAACATAATAAATTCCTCCCTCTAAAATTTATAATCCCAGAGTTACGCACAATTTTACTTAAGAGTATTATTTGCGCGAAAGCCATTTATGGATATTTAAAATGAAAGTTGCTTATGCCCGATATTCCGAGACAACCTTCCGTCCATTCCTTCCTTTTCCCTGACCCCTCCCGTAAATGTGAAACTCTTACACTCATGAACAACGTACAACATTAGTAAAAATTAAAATATTGCTTTCCCTATCCAGTTCTTGAATTATACCATCAATCTCAATTTTTAAGGGTTATTTTGTACCCACGGTAACCCTAAATACTTTTTATAAAATTTCATCCCCTTCGTGCCATTTTTCCAAAATTAGTGCATGCCAATTTCTTGTGTTTATAAAAGGTAGCTAAAATACGAATTTTCGTACCAATAACAGCGGTTTCGATTTTGCATCAAAATTACAACCCTTATTTTAAGCCCTTTAGGGCTAATTTAAGACAAAAAACTACCTAAAGTACTAAGTTTGAGATCTGCAACTTTCATGGTTTCGGTTTTCCGTACAACACAATTTCACCCTTTTCAGTCCTTTAGGGGTTTAATTTCCAAAAATCCTTTCTTAGTGCTACTCTATGTCATAGTAGAAACCCCTGTGTTACATTTCAAGTTTGACGCTTCAGTAGTTTCGGCTTCACGTTGATCCAACAATTCGGTTCTATAACATATCAACCCTTATTTTCACCGCTTTAGGGTTGATTATAAAAACATAGTATGCAGTTACTCTTGTTTCTAGATGAGTAACTAAAGTGCCAAGTTTCACAATTGTAGCTTTAACCGTTTCGATTTTCCATACAACCGTTATTTACCCTTTTCACCCTCTTAGGGGTTGAATTTCCAAAAATCCTTCCTTAGTGCTAACCTACGTCATAATAGAATTCCTTGTGTAAAGTTTCGCGTTTCTAGCTTCACTAGTATCGGCTGTGCGTTGATTAAACAGTCATTAAATCACCCTAGACTCGCAACACTTCAACCCCTATTTTAACCCCTTTAGGGCTAATTTTAGAGAAACAAAGTATACAGTTAAATTCATTTTTAAATGACTAACTAAAGTGCCAAGTTTGACAATTGTAACTCTAACGGTTTCGATTTTCCATACAACAGTTTTTTACCCTTTTCACCCCCTTAGGGGTTGAATTTCCAAAAATCCCTTCTTAGTGCTCACCTACGTCACAATAGAAACTCTTGTGGAAAATTTCACGTTCCTAGCTCCAATAGTTTCGGCTGTGCGTTGATACGTCAGTCAGTCAGTCAGGTTCCTCTTTTATATATATAGATAACTAATTTTACCATAGATCACTCCCAACCAAGATCTGTGTTTTATACCAAAAACTGTATGAAGTCCTCAGATAAATACATGGTGGCGTAAATAATAAAATAATGTATTATATAGGTAGGTATCTATTTAATACCGTAAAGATAATGACAAAGTATGAAGTTTAGCATTACAAGTATCAGACTATTTTAACCATTGAATAATTTAAAAGTAATACTTACAGAGAGCATTTCATTGATGTCGTTGTTTTTCCAAACTTGGATAATGGTGTCGTTAGAAAGGGGAACATCCTCGTCGAATACTTCCTGTTGGTAAAAATACAAGCGTTCATATTAACTGGTAGTGGTATGATAATAGTTGATGATTCCAAGAGGATTTAAACTTTAAAAATATATTTTCATAAAGATATAGCGACTAATAATGGTCGTTCTACTAGCGGTTACTTACACATAGCCCGATTATTTTTCTTTGTTTGTAGCTAGAGTAACTACTGGACATATTGAAACTTAAAATCTTGTGGGTCAGGATTGCGAGCGCAGTGGAATGCCAAGCAATGCTTTTTTATTCAAGGTGTTGTTTGGTTTTGCTATTGCTCATGAGCGGTCGTATCGCTTTCCATCAGGCAAACGGCGGGCTCGTCTCGCCATCCAAAGAAATAAAAAAAAATATTTGGTTAGTTTCGCAAGGGTCTAATGTAAAGTTTATCAGTAGATGATAAGTTCTATGGATGGTCACTGAAATCGTGTTTTATTATTTATTTCATTCCCTTAGAAACTATTCAAAACAATAGTGGTGATACGTACTTGCCACACAATAGGCCTGGCTTTAGTACCAAGAAGAGGAATTACGTTCGACATGAACAAGGAGTGGAGTTGAGTCGCCGACGTCATGTTGTGTTGTGTCATGTATTCTTGCAGTTCCCCATTAGATTGCCTAAAATGCAATTTTTTCCTTATGTAAAGACTCTTAAATTTTATAATTGATGCGAATATAAAAATTATGCTTAACTAAAAATCAAATTTTTATCGAAATTTAAGTAGGCGTTTTTAGGTTTATGTACTTTAGGTAAATTTAAGCGATATAATAAATAAACACGTAGAACTCTTATTACAAATATCGCAACGATTTCTCATGAAATATACATTCTATAATTGAAAATGTTTGCTAAAAAAGGAAACCCGACCAAAAAGATAGGAAAGAAGAATAAAATCTGAAACATAGTTCTTACCAACAGTCAAGGTCAACTTCGTCCCCGCCCACATGGAAATATTTGTCCGGGAATCGTTCCTGCACTTCCCGGATCAGATCCTGTAGGAGCTTGTATGTCACATTTTGGATCGGGTTCATGGGACCCAAACCAACAAATTGCCCGCCTTCGTAACATTTCGTCAGCATATT
This sequence comes from Hyles lineata, assembly GCA_030180105.1. Lineage (NCBI taxonomy): Eukaryota > Metazoa > Arthropoda > Insecta > Lepidoptera > Sphingidae > Hyles > Hyles lineata. Next base: position 1,799,979 of record JARJEE010000030.1, read on the forward strand.
GGGATAAGCTACTCCCCATGAGCTAGTGTGTCCTTGAAACGAGAAGAATTGGATTGTTAAGAAATAAATAACACCCAACAGTCACATACATAGTCCAGACCCCACACTAAGATCGAGTCTTGTGTCGTGGGTATCAGGAACTACGAGAGACTTTTCGGTCTCACAAACACCCAGACCCGAAAGAAATATTTGTGGGCCGCACAATCATTTCTCTCGGTACGGGGATCGAGCCCGCGACCTCGCGTTTCACAGGCGACGTTTAACGCGCCACGGAGGCTGTCTAAGAAAAAAATTAAGATCTGTATCAGCCCACGTCCCACTGCAGGGCACGGGCCTACTCTACAATCGACAGTACGATTGAGAGTGGTTAGGCCATATAGTCCACCGCGCTGGCGTAGTGCGGGTTGGCGGCCTTACATACCATAGATATTCTTATAAACCGCTATGGTATGCAGGTTTCCTCACGATGTTTTCCTTCACCGTTTTAGTACGTGGTGATTGATTATCAATACAAACATGACTCCGAAAAGTCAGAGGTGTGCCCTGGGATTTGAACCCGCGACCACCGTGAACATGTTGGCAGCCACGTCCGGTCCGTTTACCAACAGGCCACCACGCACTTCAACACTTCACTTCACGCAAGAAAAAAATTAGGAGATTGAATTTAATTGATTGAAAAAATTTTACAGATATGTACACAAACGATGACAAAAACTAAAATACATACGTAAAATCTATCAAAAGATCTATTTAAATATTGGGCGAAAATAAAGATCGCAACACACAAAGTTAGAATTTTTTAAATCGTATGTGTAAAGGTTGGTGTATATATTTGAACAAGAAATATTATAGTACAGACATAAGTTAGTCTTAACTCTTTTATAAGGATAAAAGATAGATTGAAGGCAATGCTTACCAGGAACATCAAATTCAGGGATTACTCGAATACCGCGCTCCTTGGCGTATGTTACCACCGATTCAATGGCGTGTTTGTCGTATATCATTGTAGGATGGTATGCACCCATGCGACTGTAAAAAAGAAAAAATGAATATATTCGTTCGAGATAATATAGTATGTTTATTTTTAGTTTATGTACAAGAAATAAGATAAAGATATGCAAAGCATAAACTGCCATCTAAATTATTTGATTGGGCCATAGCTATTTATACTGATACAAAAGAAAACACCAAACAAGATTAGTCCAGCGTGTGAATATATCACATATATTTAATAGTAAAACCATTAACCAATTATTACGTAAATGGTTCACAAATTAACGTGCCATATGCATTTCGGCATTTTCACATCTTGTTTAGTAGAAGTGATTTATCTGATTGCGTTATTTAGGAGATAAAAGGTTTAACTTTCTTAAGGCTGATTATTCCTTAAGAAAATTAAACCTTTTTTCTTTGCAAAATTAATTACCTCAAATCAGGGAACTTCTCGCTTTGATACGGGAAGCTTTGATCGTCTACAATATGCCAGTGCAGTACGTTCATTTTGTTCATAGCCATAGCATCCAAAGTCTTCTGTATTTTCCCCAGCGAAATGTAATGGCGAGCAGTGTCCAGTAATAGACCACGGTGTAAGTAGCGTGGGTAGTCATTGATTTCAGTTTTATTAACTCGCACCTCCTACGAAAGATGGCGTTATTAAAAAAATATATTAGCGACGATTGCTGACTAATAAACATGATAAAAATGCTTACGTAAGTGACGTCAGCTAGGTAAAAAAGTTGTGAGAAGGTTTCCAGTCCACGCAAAATTCCCCATATAGAATTGCTAGTTAATTGAGATATTGTTGAAACGGTTAGGTTATCTGCAATGAAATTAAGTTATCTTATTATAAGACAAAAGTACATAGGAATTACAATTTTTTTCTGCTATGTTTATTTTTACGAGAAATTAATTCAAGCCAGACATTGACCTTGGTTTTACTGTGTATATGTAAAACACACGCTTATCATCATAAACAAGTATCTGGACGGCAAGTGTAACGACCCATGACAAAAGGCATAATAGGCATAATCATTTAATGTGACGGTGCCTGGTATCATAGATTGTAAGTGACGCGACGATGCATGTTGCAGAAACTTAATGCCTATTTAACTTCATGTTTTTATTTTATTTTTATTTATTAGGAAAACATACAATTGTATATGACAAAATTGTACACAAAATAAAATTATGGTAACAGAATAACAACTTAAACGAGCGTCCAAAAGTAGGCCTAAGTGGGGGTCATCTTGGTTCCCCATAATAATGGTGGGACCAGCAATGGTTTTGCGCGGGGCAGCTACACGGACGTAAATCGGGCCTCCCTTCGCCGATATACCCCTTTCGACCTCCCCCGGGGTATCAAAAAGGGAGCTTAATAACTTTTCCTTTTGAACAAAAAAAAAAAAACAACAATGTATAGGTAAATATACAATCAACACCATGTTTCATGGATAAATAAACAAGGTTCACATAACATCTTGTACATGGTATAACAAAGTGTTCACATTAAATTACAAAAAAAGCTTTACTACTATAGTAAATAACTTATTATAGTAACTTAACTTACTATAGTAAATAACAAAATATGAGTATATAATGAGCACAGAGTGAGTTCTTAAATAGTGCTTATAGCCGCGACAGATCGTTTAACATAGGGGTTTTCACAGTCTGCATCATACACTTGTATGCTGATAGAGAAAATAAATCAATATCCGTTAAGAGATTTTCATACGATTCAACAAGTCGTCGTAGGGGAGTTATGATATTACGATGTTATTAATAAAGCTTACATAATGTAGCTAAAGATAATCAACATTATTAATATTGTTTTCCTATTTGCTCGTATCATACACGTAAATTTGGCGCTCATTGTTTTCAACTCAAGTTTTAGAATTATTATATTTATGTATGTATCTGCAAACGGCTGCCTGTTTGACATAATTTATTTCAAATATTTAGTTTATATTGTCATTGGGAATTCAGATATTCCGTACAACCATTATTTTCCGGTGCAAAAACATTTTTAAGTTCTAATATTCTTGCATTGTGCAATGCAGTATGAATGTGATTTACAGTCATACCCGAGCCGATAAGTAATTATCTATGCAGGCAAATGTTTTAAAATGACTATTTATTGATATTTGGCCCACTTTTTTACCTTTATATATGGTTTATGGGAAACCGTTTTCTATATATTTTACTATAAGAGTTATTTCCATCAAAGTATCTACAGAGGTATCGTCAGAGTTTAGAATATTATAATGATTTCAACATTAATGACTGGCGATTGCCTTACCACATAATCATCCTATTATTTATTTATTGTTTGTTTTTTTTTTATATTACTTTCAGACAGGCCGTCTGTGCGTATATCACAAATAAGACACCCTAGACTAACTCAAATGTTAGAAATACAATAACAGATTCTGCTTAATTACCAGAAGGCAAAAGAGATAATATTACATTTTTACTTGAGGTTGTTTACCGTTAAAAGTTACAGTTTTCCTACAATATTCGGTATATTTCTGCATAGTGGTAATTTTAAATAATATTTCTTGCTTATGATTGTATATTTCCAAGAATATCTGGCGATTTTTTATACATATCAGTTGTATTGCTTTGTTTATGTGATTACGAAGAAATGGGGTCAATAAGGTGAGGATAAATTTACTCAGTCGTTATGAGAAGAATCAACAACAAACACGATTTATCATTTCTATGTTATCATAATTTTCAAGTGCGGTATTGCGTTCTTATCTTCTGTGTTACTTTGCTTTTCAAATTTTATGTGAACTGATTTGTTTAATGGATTTCAAATTATTATACATATAAAAAATATTTTACAAAGCTTAATGTAAAAAGTATTTTTAAAGTCTAGTGTTAGTGCCTGGGCAGTCACATAGCATCCGATCGGGTAGAGATCTGCGAAATTTTGCATAAACGTATACTTACTTAAACTTTTTATTCATGATCTGATTATGCTGACTATAATATACAATATATGTATGTAGGAAATATGTCTACAGCAATCTTGATATGAAAAACTAAAACGGTGAAGGAAAACATCGTGAGAAAACCTGCCTACCATAGCGGTTTATAAGAATTTCTACGGTATGTAAGTCCGCCAACCCACACTAGGCCCGCGTGATGGACTATATGGCCTAACTACTTTCAATCGTACTGTCGATTGTAGAGTAGGCCCGTGCCCTGCAGTGGGACGTATATGGGCTGATACAGATACATAATCTTGATATGAAATCACACCTAATTTCACATTTATTGGTACATACGTTCAAAAATTTTATTTTTTGTCTTAGGTACTCCTATATGAAAAATGTATGTAGTATTCGAAAATAACAATAATATATAATACTCACATGGTTTATATGATTGCAGATGTCTGACACATTATTATTTAGTACCAAGCAGAACATATTGATCCAACACATACATATATGTTATTTTAGGTGTCTTTTCTGTTAGAACAGATGTGTCATTGCAATTACATGGACAATTCTTAGATTTGCAATATTATTCATTGTTATTTGTAGCATATTTAGTTTAAGTTTTAATAAATCAAATGGCCAAAATGTTCTCGAATGGAGGCCACGTGGCGGAAACCGCAGCGTAGGACATCCACCCACAAGGTAGTCAGACGATCTGGTAAAGGTCGTAACAGGTCAGGTAACAGGTATAGTGATCAATGGGGGAGGCCTGTGTTCATCACCACTCTCTTTAGTGGATGGATGGGAAGGATGGATAAAATAATTAGGAACAGATGTCGCTGTTCACTGTTATTATAATTATTTTAAATTGCCTGTAAAGTCGGTTTTACGGGCGAAGATTTTACGTGACAACGTCTTTTTCTCGGTAGAATATTTATTGATATGGATATAATTAAATTAATCACTCAACTATAATTAGATCATAGTTGAGTGGGAGAGAGACGCAAGGCATTCGGCGGGCCTCTCTCTCGTTCGGTGACTCATCGTAACGTTACCGGGCGTTACACTTTTTCATAAGTGACTCCCAGCCGCAACCTAATTTAAGACGTTGTCACGTCAAAAAATCAACGGTAGGATGTATATCGTAGTCCTTATCAAGTAATCATATTTCCTTTACTTACAGCTTTCATCCATTCCGAAATATGGAAGTTCTTCGCAGGGTGAGGTTAGTTCTACGTTTAGCTCTTCGAGCTTTCCTTGGCGATTTCCATCTGGTGTCACAACATCTTCAACAGTATCCTGTTTTTTTGAGGTGAAGTAGCGTGATCGACGAGCGACACGCTTCATATCTCGCATCACGAAATTATACCTCTCCAATGCTTTGGATAGTATGGCACAATCATTATTTGTGACCTGAAATTGTTTCAGATTTTTTTATGACAGAAGAAGAAAACAAAACAGATTCATTTAACAGATTTATAGCAATGAATTTAGGGACGAGCATTCCATTCGCCTGATGGCTAGTGATACGATCGCACATTAACAGCAGCAAACCAAGCAACGCCAAAAAAAAACAATAAAAATATACAATGCAATGCTTGGCATCCTGAGACATAAGACGTTAAGTCTCAATGTATCCAGCAGTTACTCTGGCATAGTCATCGTAATGCATCTACATTCGTACATATCCCACAAGTAGGTATGGGACTGATTTTAATTCAATTTATGGGAGTTTGGGCTTAGGCCTGTCACGCTAGATAGTTGCAGGCTTGAAAAGCGAAACCTGCGCCATTTATGGTAGTAATAGACACAACTCATTAAAAATAGTATCCTCTATATGCTATGCTCGTATTACTACCAAACGCAGTAATACTTAAAATATTTCCACGTGAATAAAATAACGAATATAAAGTCTATTGAATTTGTAAAACAAATGATTTTTCTTCAACTCGTATAGATTTTATTCTAATAATGCCATGTAAACGCAGTAGGTATATAAATCGTTTAACATGAACAATTGATTCCGTTAACGAGCCCTATTATTGTGTAAGTGTCTTATCACCGTGCCTAATTGTAATAATTTACCGCTAGCTAAATTTGTTTAAGTCACATCAGTATTGAAATTATGAATCATATTTTAATAATATTATCTCTAATGCTCATCAAAATCATCAAGCGAGAAACAGCAGTTCCAAAAGCTAAACTTTTTATTAGTCCTCTGACGGTTTTAGTCATGGCAGATTTATAAATTATTTTGTACTACATTCCTAGTTAATACATTATCCTACTTCAAAGCCTGAGTGTTGTCTTTACGGTTCAAATCTACTAGCTTTCACTTAGCCACGAAGGAAAGTATGATGGAATCATTACGGCGGATATGGGAGTCGCTTTCTCCTAACAATTTTAACATTACTCCCAAGTATTGTGAAAGTGAAGAAATTTGAATCTGAATACTATAGAATAAGCAAAATAGAGAGTATCCAAACTACTCGTAACGCCACCTCACTGATATTATGTTCAGTTTGTTGTTTTATATAACCTTTATTTGGAACCGTAAAAGTCACACAAACCGGGGGTTTTTACGTGCGAGCCTAACGAACACACTTCAAGACTTTTCATTTATTGTGCCTTCGTAGTTAATTATCAATCACTACGGCCGATCTCTTTAATCTATCTATCTTTGACTAGATATTCAATTAAATATTCACAGGTATTTTATGCTTTAGTTAATGTGTATGGTATGGTATTTATTTATATATAGCTAGGTAAGATAATTATAATATATGCCTTTCTTTGTTTATCAAAGCATAAAGTTGTATCGACATAGTAAGGGTAGCTTCATCAATCTCTTGTATAGATAGATAGGATTTGGAAACCGGCCGTTAGTCTTAAGATATATTAACAAAACATTGTGAAGAATCCTACATAATTACAATTTTAAAAGAAATAATGCAAAATTATGCGAAGGCTGATAACTGGGCGAGAGTAAATTAATGAGCCTAAACCAATATAAACTAAAATAGGCCTATTAAGATGCTTTTATTTATAGTTGTATATCTTTAACACACAGGTAAAAACAATAATAATTGTTATTGCGAAAGAAGAGCAATACTATTTATCTCTTCGTTTATACAACAATTGACAATAAGTATTGATTTAAGCCTGGATGATAAAGTGGACAAGTGGACTGCGCTTAAGACGCTCCAGATCTGAATAAAAGCCAGTGCATGTAGCCCAAGGGCATCTTTAAGAGGCCCGAGTCCAGGCACTTAGTCCATTATTGTATTCAGAATAACAATAAGTGGACTTGCATTGTTCAATTAGAGAACGTTATAAGTACATATATTTTGTTAACAAAACGGTTACTGAGAAGTACCAACAACCTGATAGAAGCATTTGCCTATGTAAAGATATTAAATTTTCATTTCATTCGCGTTTTTTAGTAGTTAAAAGTTGGTGGAACTTACGTAAATTTGTTTTAGCGGCATTTAGATTATTTTAAAAAAAAAGCCGAAGTAGAGCTACTAATAAAAGTAGACAAACTGATTAAAATCTTAGTGCGGCAAATCGCAATACATATACGTAAGGGAATTTATTGGCGCGTAATGCTTCTAGACTGCTAATATTCATTTTGGAGCTTCATAGTTATTAACTTAATAGAGTAAACAAATTAAAGCCCCATTTATAAACAAATCAACGAATATAATATTGGTTAGTTCTTTACTTTGTTTTCGTATCAATAATTTGTTTTATTAGAAATATTTTTAAGAGCGACGACAGAACTATTTTTCGTATTAATAACAAAGAAGTAATATAATATGATATATGTCCATTATCTTTGATTACATTACTATTAACATATAATAATGTTGGTTTTTAATTTATGTTTTTATTAGTCATTTGTCGATTTAAAATCTGCTGTTTCATATTAATCAGTGGTAGTCATTGTTGATTTATAGAGGGTAATACATTAATTAACGTAATTATCTAACTACATTACTTATTAGTTTCTTGTAATGCGCTAGTAGAAAACGGTTTTATTATTAACTTATAATAGTAAACACAGCAAGCATTCAATGTATAGCGTACAAAAAATCAATAATTTCAACAAAGTTAATACAGAACGATCGCAGTACTTGTGAAATAACGTGCATAAGAAATTAAATACGGGAATAATTCATAACACAAAAAATGACCTTACCTTAATTTTAAAGTCAGCGGCATCAAATGTATAATAAGTATCATGTTTAACTTGTTGTTGCGGTTTTGGCCAGACTTCCCCTTTGGTTGGCGGATGTTGTGGCCCGGGCTTAACAATAACCATACTGGCCGCAAAAAACGCGCCAAAAATATTAAAAACTAATAAATGACGAAACATTTTCGCGCTTTATCTTAGCGTAAACTGTCTACTGACTACTTCGGAGTCTAGGGTAAAGTGCTATATTATAACAATAAGAATCTCATTATATGTGGTCGCCAGTCATCGATAAGGAATATCTGAGAAAATATCTTTGCGCATTGTAATGATTGCGCTATTATAGTGGAAGACGTTGTTTTTTTTTGACAGTGTCAATCATTCTAATTGTTTTTAGATAGTTTTGGATTAATATTTTTGTATTGTAAGTATATGTACTTCTGGTTTTAAATTTTAAGTAATAGTTTTGTCTGTAATTACTATCATATGGAGTTGAAAGCAGTATATTAGCATTGAGTGCATTATCGGTTTTCTGGTTCACGTGGACATCACTCGGTCATAGACAAATCGCGATCTACAATCGAACTTCGAAGATTTGTTATCTGTTGCACTGACGTTTCATTTTGGGGGCGGGTATCATTGCAGAAAGATTTTCATGAAAAAATGAGATTACTTCTTATTTGTCGTTAAAACGTATGTAATCGAAGAAAAGCAAGAATTAATGTTTGAATTGGAGCACGAAAGGTACGTTAAAATTATAGTGGCAGTCGTTTTTTTTTAGTATAATGGTATCGGCTATTAAAGGAGACACATCCTGTTTTATTGATTGGTAATTCATTTCATCGCCGCTGTTCCCTTTTCATATTTTAGAATCTATTTGATCAATTAGGTAATCTGGGGGTAGTTTAGCCTATACACAATTAGTCATATACGTATTTCATAATTTTAGTTTATTAAATCGACGACACAAGTGTTTTGCTATAGTCACTTTCATAGAACAACCCGAAATTCATTTTTATTAACTATTATACTGGACTGGAGTGGGCGTATTTTAGTGGCCTTGGCATTGAAAAAAAGCAGTGTTTGACAGCTTATGTAGACGAGCAGCAATATATTTCATATAATTAAGGTATTCTAGTTTTAGGCCTAGAGGGTACTTTAAAAAAGCCCACTCTTCATCTTTGTTACTAAAACCTGCTTACGATCCATAATGTCCAATCAGTTCGAATCAAAATCCAGATATCCAGTTATCCTGAAAATTAAAGATGTTCTGTTTGTATGTCATCAACTCGATATCAATGTTGTGCCAGCCTGGATATGCGGTAACTCCAATATAACAGGGAATGACATGGAATGAAACAGCAGATTCCTGTTCCAAACAGGTCATTAACATTGGTAATTTAGATCATTCTAAAATTAATCCTCCCAAAATCTGCCCTAACATGATTACTCCAATACTCCAAAGATCTCACTAAATTGAATGTTGCCAGTCGAAAAGGTTGTCAACCTTAGATAGTGTGTAAGTTTCTAGGTGGGTGTGGTTTAAATCGCCCATATTCCACCATATCACTTTATATTCAGCCTCCGTGGCGCAGTTGGTTAGGCAGTAAGGCGTTTATGAGACCGAAAAGTCTCTCGTAGTTCCTGATACCCACCCATACCCAATCTTAGGGTGGGGTCAGGACTATGTAAGTGACTGTTGGGCGTTATTTATTCACTAATTTTATGAGAAATAGAATTTGAAATTAAAACTCATAAGCTTTATTAATGTCTATATTATTTATATATTATTTATTATTTATTTCTTATTTATATTATTTATTTCTTTTATGAAACTAGTTCTATGTATGGTGCAAAAAAGGATAAATAAATCAAAAATATTTTTATTTTTTTCCTTGGGCTACCCCAAGTTCAGCAGTGGACTTCCTGTGGCCGAGAAGATGATGATGATGATGATATTTCCCCAGGCCTAAGCGACAATGATCGGGGGCCTGTTCGTGTACAACCACAAGGGCGAGGTGTTGATATCGCGGGTGTATCGCGACGACATCGGTCGCAACGCCGTGGATGCGTTCCGCGTGAACGTGATACACGCGCGACAGCAAGTGCGCTCGCCCGTCACTAATATAGCGCGCACGTCGTTCTTTCACATCAAGGTGGGGATTTTAAATCCATTTCAAATAAGACTATGCATAATGTGTTGAGCAGGAGATAACTTTATTTTGTCAATTGTATGATTAACTTGGAGGCATAACACATGTATTGTATTTTGTATTTTGACGGGTTCGACCCCTGCACCGAGAGAAATGTGTGTGCGGCCCATAAATATTTCTTTCGGGTCTGGGTGTTTGTGAGACCGAAAAGTCTTTCGTAGTTCCTGATACTCACGACACAAGACTCGATCTTAGTGTGGGGTCAGAACTATGTATGTGACTGTTGGGTGTTATTTATTATTATATTACCTTACAGCGCGCTAACATATGGCTCGCAGCGGTGACCAAGCAGAATGTGAACGCCGCCATGGTGTTCGAATTCCTGCTGAAGATTATCGAGGTGATGCAATCTTACTTCGGCAAGATCTCGGAGGAGAACATCAAGAACAACTTTGTTCTCATCTATGAGTTGCTTGATGGTATGATACTTTTATTATGTTATGTAGTATTGCTTGGATTATCCAAGTTGTGGAAACCTAGCTTTATATATAAGGATTGACTGAGCTGTTCATTATACAGTGGGCCTGGGTTATTATATAAACCTTTTGCATGGCACTACCCTATGGTCCGGACAATTTATGGATAAAGCACCTTGTAATCCAACAAATATATATCAAAGTTGTAAGATTCTATCTGTAATATAAATAATGGCGAAACAAAATGTATAGTTTCTAGTGGCGTTATGAGCTATAGGCATGTCAGATTACCGGGGATCTATGTAGATAACGACCAATACACACAACGACGGAAATCACGCAACAGTGTCGCGTATTACGCAGCCTGGTAAATTTGTACTGTATACAATATTAATAACCGAGAGATAATCTTTTTCATTCCTGTTCGGCTACTTTTATTATTAAACTTTAAATTAAATATCTAATACAATTGAAGCAGAGGATGTGGGCTGATTAAGATATGTTGTTTCCAGAGATCCTCGACTTCGGTTATCCTCAGAACTCAGACACCGGCGTGCTGAAGACATTCATCACTCAGCAAGGCATCAAATCTGCTTCTAAGGAAGAACAAGCCCAGATCACATCACAGGTATATAAAGCTATTAATTTAGCAACACACATTTCTGATTGTTGATGTTTCTGCCCTTGATTTGTTACCAAGAAGCCAACTAGTTTTACCTGGGTATTGGATTGAAAACCAAGATGAAATAAATATGATAACATGATAAATGATAAATATTGTTATAAAAAATTCAGGCCCTCTTTGTAAGGATCATTTTATACACAAGGTCCAGCAAACGAGCAAACCGTTTACCTGATGATAAGTGATCTCTGCTGCTCAGGAACATCTACAATGCTGGAATTATAGATGTGTTGCGGCCCACAAAATCGGAAATGGAGCGGGAGGGGAAAATAATGAGACGAGGAAATTGGTAAAATGGTCTCGATCTTCACCATTGGCCGCTAATATTCTTTTGTATTTCTACTTGTATTTTGAGTTTCTTATCACTAGATGTTAAAGTGGAAAAAAAGGAATATGATATGAAATCTTTTGTTTGTGTAGGTGACTGGACAGATCGGGTGGCGTCGCGAAGGCATTAAGTACAGACGCAATGAGCTGTTCCTTGACGTATTGGAGTATGTCAATCTGCTTATGTCACCACAAGGTGTGTATAGTTAAAATTTTCAATATTTTATACTATAACTATTTAATTTTTGTAATAAAAAATCACATTGCGCTTAACTTTCGCCTCATATTCAGCCCGTTAAAGTACACAAGAAATGACACATACGGGATCTGACAGCCTCCGTGGGGCAGTCAGTTAGATGCCAAAAGGAGAGGCCGCGGGTTCGATCCCCGTAGCGAGAGAAATGTTTGTGCCGTCCACAAATATTTGTTTCGGGTCCGGGTGTTTGTGAGACCGAAAATACTAGAAAGTTGGATTGAACATGATGTAGTCCAGAGGATTAAGATTTCATGTAAAGTTCCCTTTGGTATATAGCTTTAGTTACGGTTATTATGCAACGTTAAAGTGCTATATAATTGACTAAAAATATCGATAAGTTGTACTTGTTGTGGATTTGGATATACGCCCACCATATTAATCGTATTTGTTTTTTTGCTAATAGGCCAACACGCACTTTTATTTACTTATTTATTTACAACACTTTGTACACATAAATAGTACATGCGGACTATGTCTTAATGCCTTTTTAGTTATTAAGGAATTAAGTTTAAGGCTTTTATGATTTTTTAGACTAACACTGAACATAATATGTTTTCAGGTCAAGTGCTTTCTGCCCACGTCGCCGGCAAGGTCGTGATGAAGTCCTACCTCTCCGGCATGCCGGAGTGTAAATTCGGCATCAACGACAAGATTGTCATGGAAGCTAAGGGTAAAGGAAACGGTTAGTTAGTTTCTGTATTTAGTTTGCTTCCTTAACCAAATTTGTAGGAGATAAAGTTTTATTTTGTAGTCAAATTGGTCACGTTCTAAAGCCTGGCTTTGCTTGTGAGTTGTGTGAAAAATCTGTGTAACTAGAATGTTATTAGAATACTGGAAATGTATACTTGTAAGTGTAGTAATAAGTTATGAATATTGTTTATGGTAATTAGCGGTATGTTATTTTTACAATATTTTGAGTGGAACAGAAGGGGTTGATGCAATTTGGGTTGACTATTAAAAGTACTCATTCTAAAAAACACATGGGATTTGTGTGGAATGTTGATCTTCGCATATCCTAAAATCTTGTCAAAATCTCTATGATATGCAGTGGGGTTACTCTATACTTTGACCCGAAGTTCGAATATTCGAACTTCACCGTCCATGTGTAAGATAAAAGTTATTGACTTTTAAAAATAAACTTTATGAAACGTTATATTTAATTCTAACTTAGTCTAAGATTACGACGTACTGCAGCAGATTCGGACATTTCGTAAGTATTGAGGCTTATTCTTAAAGTTTTACGGAGTATAGAGTGACATCCCCAGAATATTTGCTAGGATCATTTGCATATGGTGACGGCACTTGGAAAGCTAGGAAAATTACCCCACCTTTTCCCAGCAGTGGTTCTACTGGTGGTAGGTCTCTCATATGTGAGAGGCCATCTGGGTGGGTACCACCGCAGTGTCTGTTTCTCCCGTCAAACAGCAGTGTAAACGCACTGTTGCGTTTCGGGTTGAAGGGCATTGTAGCCAGAGTAACTACTGGACATATTGAGACTTAACATCTTATGTCTCAGGATGGCGAGCGCAGTGGAATGCCAGGCGTTGCTTTGTAATTCAAGGTGTTGTTTGGTTTTGCTACTGTCCATGAGCGGTCGTATCGCTTACCATCAGGCGAACGGTAAGCTCGTCTCGCCATTCATTGCAATAAAAAAAAAGCATTGAGGTACCAATGTATAATAATAATAATTAGATGAATCGTTTCCCCATACGTGGCGTGTAAGCAGGCGGCATCTCGGGCAACACGGACAGCGACCCGGCGCGCTCGGGCAAGCCGGTGGTGGTGATCGACGACTGCCAGTTCCACCAGTGCGTCAAGCTCAGCAAGTTCGAGACCGAGCACTCCATCTCCTTCATACCGCCCGACGGAGAGTTCGAGCTCATGAGGTACATATTCATGTTTACTGTATCAAATAAATAAATAAATAAATAAATGAATGTATCAGCCCATATAAGTCCCTCTGCAGGGCACGAGCCTCCAACATAATCGAAAATATGATTGAGAGTGGTTAAGCCATTTACCACACTGGCCTAGTGCGGGTTGGCGGACTTTACATACTATAGAAATTCTTACAAATTCGCTATAGTATGCAAGGTTTCTTCACGATGTTTTCTTTCACCGTTATAGTGCGTGGTGATTGACAGCTATCAATACACACATGACTGTGAAAAGTCAGAAGTGTACTCTGGGATTTGAACAAAGATAAAAAGACAATATTATCAAAGGCTACAATTTGTTAAAAGCAAAAATCTACTAAAATTGTAACTTAATTTCTTCCAATGACTTGACCTAACTTATAATCTTCTCATTTCAGATACCGCACAACAAAAGACATATCGCTACCATTCCGCGTGATCCCACTGGTCCGCGAGGTGGGCCGCACCAAGATGGAAGTGAAGGTGGTGCTGAAGAGCAACTTCAAGCCGTCGCTCCTCGGCCAGAAGATCGAGGTGAAGATCCCCACGCCGCTCAATACCAGCGGGGTGCAGCTCATCTGTCTCAAGGGCAAGGCCAAGTACAAGGCCTCGGAGAATGCTATTGTGTGGAAGTGAGTAGAGTTTTTATAGTTAACACGAAGAATAATTAGCGCCTCTTTTTTTAAGAGGAAAAGGTATTAAGCTCCCCTTTTGATATCCTGGGGGAGGCTGATGTTGTACCCGAGCTGGGTCCCTAACAATACCTACATCAACATACTGACTAAAAACTCCTTGATGACTGACACTAACATTGTGGGTGGCATCGGACATCCCAGGGCGAAGAGCGTCCCGATTCGTATCCCGTTTCGCTCGAAATTCACGCGACGGCCTCCACTTTTCTTTTTTTTTTGCAATGAATGGCTAGACGATCATGCCATTCGCCTGATGGTAAGCGATACGACCGCTCATAAACAGTAGCAAAACCAAACAACACCTTGAATTACAAAGCAGTGCTCGTCATTCCACTGCGCTTGCCATCCTAGATATAAGATGTTAAGTCTCAATATATCCAGTAGTTACCCTGGTTACAATATCCTTCAATCCGAAACACAACCATGCAACATTGCTGTTTGATGGAAGAAATAGACTTTGCGGTGGTATCTACCCAGATGGCCTCTCACATATGAGAGACCTACCACCGTAAAGTAGTTTTAGTTGGTATGCTGGCGTAGAATCGTACTATATTGTTATTTGTAAAATCAATCCAAAATGTACATTTTAATACTAATACCTTTTAATATTGATGAACAGAATCAAACGCATGGCGGGTATGAAGGAGACTCAGTTGTCGGCTGAGATCGAGCTGTTGGAGACAGACACTAAGAAGAAGTGGACCCGCCCGCCCATCTCCATGGGATTCGAGGTGCCCTTCGCGCCCTCTGGTTTCAAGGTACTATCAATATTCTTTCTACCTTTTGTCCTAATGACCAGATTACTGTAACAGTTTTCATTGCCAAAATATTTAAAATTGCACGATGCAAGTGTGCTTTATAGAACTATACTTTAAGTACATTTAGACGTTTGGATGAATTAGCATTATGGCGGTGATTTCATAAAATATTAATTATTAACTACAGTGCCATAATCACTAAATAGTAACTACATTACGCTACAAAAAGGCCGTATAGTATGGCGTATACGGATTTAGCTACTCAAGCGTCGCGCAAAACATATCAATTTAAATAATGAATTCTGTGTGGTTTTCACTTATAGAGGTTATATAAATCATACATGCCAAAATAAAAAACAATTACTTTGTTACAACAAATATTTGTTTCAAAATATAATTGTAAATAAATCATTAAACAAAGCCGTGCATTTATGAGTGCATATTTAAATTTGTCTTCAGGTGCGTTATTTGAAAGTGTTCGAGCCCAAACTGAACTATTCTGACCACGACGTGATCAAATGGGTGCGCTACATCGGCCGCTCCGGACTCTACGAGACCAGATGCTAAGCTACTTGGATACTATGTGAGTTCAACTAGTTTGTGAATAAATAAGCAAATACACTCAACAGTTACCCCACACTAAGATCGAGTCTTGTGTCGTGGATCAGGAACTATGAGAGCCTTTTTTTGAGAGACTCAAACACCCAGACCCGACCGCTGGATCACACTAATAGATTTATATCAGTTCTCAGTCTTTAGTTTTTACAATTTTTGAGAAAGGTCAAAAAATGCAAGCAAAATGTTTTGGGTTTATCTTAATTTACCCATGGAAACATGTGTATATTTTGAGTCTTGAACCATAAATTTTTTTGGCTCAATATTTTAACTTGCTTGTGGCAAGTATAAGAAATTCAAAAAAAATTTGTCTCCGAAAGCGCTGAACGGAATGTTGCTATAGAAAATTTCTAATTATAACTACAATCAGTACAATGTTATTTTGCTCTTTATGTTAAATAGATTTAATTTCTTTCACAGGATTTGCCTTCGGAACGACGGATACACGGTGTAAAAGGCACGTTACATTATATATTACATTGTTGTATATAATTTCATTACACCTACAGCTCGGCCGGTTAATTATTTTTTTATTAATGGAGATTTATTTTTCTGCTTAGTTTTATATATGCGGGTACATATGT
Organism: Hyles lineata; assembly: GCA_030180105.1. Classification (NCBI taxonomy): domain Eukaryota; kingdom Metazoa; phylum Arthropoda; class Insecta; order Lepidoptera; family Sphingidae; genus Hyles; species Hyles lineata. The sequence goes on from JARJEE010000030.1 coordinate 1,816,577, forward strand.
GGAGTATATTTTAAGGTTTTGTCCCATTTAAACGGAATATCTACATACAATTTTCGGAAAAACAAGTGTATCGTATGATTACACTGCAGGCCAAGAGTTTGTCTCAAACTTAGTAATATTGTTATGTAAAATAATGTTCAACTATTTCTGATATTTTTCTATTTTTTTTTTCGTAAAACACAAAAATTACCTATTAAATATTGGCTCTTAAACAAATAAATATGTTTAACAAGTAAGATAGCATGTTGCAAAGCAAATCTTGCGCTAGGCTTGTGTCTAGTTTGCGAATTAAAAATTATCGGAATGAGAACATAACATACATTGGTCAAAATTTAAAACGACAGCATCGAATCTCAATGTTATTATTTTACAATTAATATGAATATCTTACGGATGTCAAGATTTTATATAGCAAATATTGATAGTAAGATTTAAATAGTAATTAACCAATACTTTTGTAGTACCATTCGTTTCAAACCAAATTGGATATTCTTGATCGGTTTGCGTCCTAATAAAAACCATTCCTTTAGATGTATATCCCTTCTTTCAATAAAATGTCTACGCTATACTCCTTCGGCACAGTATAAACTATAGTAAGTAATTAAGATAATATATAGATATGTTATAAGCTTAGCCGATAAAGGATTAGCCAGAAATTACGTGAAAATCTTCATGAAAACACACCGTACAATAAATTTCAAAGACCAGTGTTTTTCATCGTAGTTTGTGGCTGCACCTTTGATAGATTTACAATGAATGTTCATAGATAAATTTAAAATGTTGGTAATCGTCACTTGTGGGCAAAAAATGAAATAAATCATTTCCAATTATAAATTGATATATAACAGTATTATGATGCTCAATAAATTAAATCATTTTATTATATTTTCTTAATTATTACATTAATAATTTCATCCAAAATTTTCCATATTTATTTTTATTGATGAATTTTATCAGCCGTTCTTTTTGTCCGCAAGTGTACTTACATGTGTATGATGTTAGGGAATGCTTATATTGTATCGTGTTACAAAAATGATGTACAATAAATAGTAAAAAAATACAGTTGTTTTATTTCAATATTCTTGAGAAGTTGTTTATTTATTCCTGACTTCTGCCTGCTTTTATCCTATATTTACATGGGGTTGGCGCAACATATTGTTCAGACATGTAGCATAATATTTTGGCTTATAATTTGACAATCGGCTACCAGCCTGAACATTCACATACATCACATGCCTTCAAAATTTTATGCGAGAGGGTATGACATAAAATAAACAGACCACTTCACAATAATGGTAAATACACACAGCAGTCACATACAAAGCCCTGACCCCACACTAAGATCGAGTCTTGTGTTGTGGGTACAAGAATTACGAGAGACTTTGTGGTCTCTCAAACACTTAGAACAAAGACAAATACTCGTGGGTCTCACGAACATTAGTCTGTGCTGGGATCGAATCTGTGGCCTCCCATTTCGACGACTCAAACCCGGCGTCCATAGAATAAGAAGTAAACCGGCGATTAACCAACTGCGCCACGGAGGCTGTCGAAAAACAAAGCTTGCAGGACGTCACCGACAGCAGGCTGCTTCTAGATTGTCGCTGACTTAAATAAATACACCTAACAGGTGCATTCAAGGTACTGAGATCATTTAGATAAATTAAGTCTTGTGTAATGGCTGTTCGAATTCACGACAAAAAACAATACTTGTCGTTGTTGCTTGTGGGTATCGAACTCGCGGTCCGTCGTTCTCGATTGAGTACTTAGCGAAAGACTAAAACCACAGAACAAATGAATATACTAAAACAATGTATCTATTGATTATAATTAATTAAAGTAAATAACTGTTTGTTTAAAAATGACACAAATCATATTTATATCTTAGTTATAAATCACGCCTGTAAATCCTATCGAATCATCAGTAATTAATAATTATTATCTACTAATCACTGTAATTGGTGCATCCTTATCGAAATACCTACCATTATAAGGTCAGCAGCGTAAAATATTTCAGGTAAAATATTTTCAATCTAATCTAACATGAAAAGATTAAGTTTGTAACTTTTTTATGTCAGGGGTAATCTCCGGAACGAGTGCAGTGATATGATAAATCTTTTATAATTTGAAAGGGTCTTTAATCTATATTAGCGCAAGTTATGTACGACGATGTACAATGATTATATGTTCTAATTAGCGAAAGTTATGATGATATAATTAAACAGGGTTGGTAGAAGTTGCACTCCCTGAGATTTTTTAGTGTGCGCTGCGATCATGCTGGGAAAAATAAATTTACACGAAAATTATTTACGACTTTTTTATTTTAATAGATGCCACCACGACATCTTTGTTATTTCATAAAGGTTCTATTATGGCTGAGGTAAGTTGTCCTTGTAATAGAAAATTTATAAATAATCTAAGTAGAAAATATTGTGGGAGAGCTTTCAGATGTCATCTGTTTTTGACAGCTACTTACCGAATTAAGAAGATATTCATAATTGGAACTAGATGGAGCTGCTAGTATAATTCATCGCTTATAAATATTTTTGGCTTTATATAGTCAGTGTTTCGTAGTTGGATTTATAGCTAAAATAAATAGTATTTCTAATACTCATACATGCGGTTCATGAACTCCCAAGTCGGTAGGTATTAAAAACTGGACAGGAATTTTCGGAGTCGAAACAATCAGACCCCTTAAGAGCTAACGCCATCAGACTGTGATCTGTAATCCAATATGTGTTCTGTGTGTGGTATCACTATCTTATTCAATGTTTAATTACTATTTATCGGTGGCAAAACGATATTGGATTTTTCTATTCATTATTTATTATTATTATTCAGCCCGGAGTTAGCAATTAGTACCGGATATGGCGATTGCCTCTATCACACGTGGTGCGGAACACACAAAGCGAAACGTGGGTGTCTTGGTTGCTACCAGGGGAACCTCTGCCTATCCCTTCTGGAAAAAAGGTGTAAGTTAGTTTATATAAGTATGTATTTATATTTCAATGTTTTATTTTTGTATACTTTACATGTGATTTGTGATGTTTGTTTCAGTACATTGTTATGAAGTTCAGTGCCGAATCAAAAATAATATCTAGTAGGTACTAGGTAGTTGCAACCAATATTGATATTACAGAGAATTTCTCATTGCTAATTTCACATTGGCTGAATCGTTTACATCGGGTTCCTTGGCCATAGAAGAAAAAAAACCTAAATAAAATAACATTAGTGGTCTGTGGTCATAAAACATTTGTTTTGGTGCCGAACTCGAAACTGCGGCCTCTCGTGCTAGAGTCGGCTTCCCAATCAATGAGCCCATAGAGTATAGTGATACACTTGGTAAATGGGACTACAGAGGCTTTTAAGGTAAATTCCTTATTGATTTATTTACAAAACCTTCACAATGTAAAACCATTACATTATTTAAATTTGGAATGTTTATATTGTTGCTTTATCTAAAGCCTTTTCAAATTTATGGCAATGGTTGGTATAATATATCTTTGATAATAATATGAGCCCATACCTACGTATTCCAATGTTTGATTTATGCCTGCAATATCGAAGCCTGCAATGCACAGAGTGATTTAAACACAACGGCACTAAACAACAACACGTTCAAAAAATTACATATCAACACGTCGTCACGTCTATTAAGTATTTATTATATTTAACATTTTTTGGTGCAGGTACCAATTGTTGACGCGATATTCTTTATCCATCACTTTGTATAAAGGAAGATCTTATTGAGAGCATGTGGGTAAGTGGACTTATTATGTACAATGTTACATGTTACTTTCTACATAGACATTTCGATCAAATGTGTATATTTAATCGAAGTATGAACACGACAGAGTGCCAATGTCTAACTTGCATCGGATTAAAACAGCAATGTACACACGGGAGCAAAAAAATCGACTCAGAGCGCATCTTTGCACTAATATGTCTCTAAGACGAAAACTTTAACATAAAATAAATATTTGCGTTGAAAACCTTAAAGTTCTGAGTCTTACCAGAAAGGTCATACCAAAATTTTGCTTTTCTCCTACTCAATAGGCCGCTGTGATAGGTCAAGAGAAGATATTACACTCGTTAGTCCTGCATCCATTGTGAGTTTATGAGTCCCATAAAAGCCCATCTGTTAGCCTAGTTCCTATCAAGTGCCCTTTAAACGTCACCCGGTACACATCTGCTTAATTACGAATAAACAATATTACCTGGAAATGGACACAACAAGTGAAATTGCAGCCCAAGTGGTTGCATTATTGGAAGAAGGAAAGACACAACGCGAAGTTACTCGAGTGCTGCACATAAGTCAGTCTGCCGTTTCAAGAGTATACAGAAGATACCAGGACACTAGAAGCTTTAGTAGGAGAAGAGGTTCTGGCAGACAGCGGTCCACATCAGAGAGAGATGGCCGATTCATTGTCTATCGGGCTCTATCAGGCGTTCAAGTTCAACAACAACTCAGAGAAACGCGGGGTTTGTCTGTCAGTAGGTGGACAGTAAGAAGAAGACTCAAGGCAGCCAACCTTACCCCAAAACGACCAGTGAGAGGCCCCAAAGTAACCACAGCCCACCGTGTAGCTCGTCTTCGTTTCGCTAGAGAACACGTTGATTGGACATAGATCAATGGCGCTCCGTATTATTCTCTGATGAGAGCAGAGTCTGTCTGCATGGCAGTGATAGAAGAGGACGAGTGTATAGAAGGCCAGGAAAGGGATTTGCACAATGCTGCATAGCTGAAAATGTGGCTTTTGGGGGAGGTTCTTGTATGGTCTGGGGTGGCATTTCAATCGAAGCGAAAACCGAGTTGGTTTTTGTAGACACTGGGGGACGGCGAAGAAGTCTGACTGCAGAACGATATATTGAAGAAATTTTGGGAGAGCAAGTTTTCCTTACGCAAGATTTATAGGCGAAAACTTTGTTCTGATGCACGACAATGCCTGCCCACACACAGCAACCTGCGTACGACAATAACTCTATTTCTCCCACCAAATAGCAGTGTAAATGCACTATTGTGTTTCGAAATGAAGAAAATTCTAGCCAGAGTAACTACTGCACATATTAAGACTTAACATCTTATGTCTCAGGATGGCGAGCGCAGTGGAATGCCAAGCATTGCTTTGTAATTCAAGGTGTTGTTTGGTTTTGCTACTGTTCATGAGCGGTCGTATCGCTTACCATCAGGTGAACGGCAAGCTCGTCTCGACATTCATTGCAATTAAAAAAAGATGATTCTCGGCCGCCCGGCACAAATATGCCTACAAGTTTATTTGCTTCTCTGTTATATGATGAATACGGGTACTTTCTATTGGAATAAATTTTAATACTGGTTGTATATTCTAGTACTTGTAATCTATGATATAAAGAGAATAATTATGTTTCCTTCCGGTTGTTTTTATTTTTTGTCTTGTCAGTGGTATACTCTCGTAATGTGTGGTTCCGATTAAAGTTGTTCTAGTAGAAATCTTGTTTCATCATTGAAATCCAAGTCTTTTGGATCTTAAGTATCTTATTATGGATTTATGGTAAAAATCTTAGTTCCTTGAGGCGATGTAGTTTTCATTATTTCGTGTTTAGTTAATAAATTGCAAGAATTCAGTATTTTTGATTTCGCAGTTTGCGATTTTTAACCGAACGAACGGCCCTTATGGTTAGCGGCTACTCATCGACCAGCGCAATGCCCGGGGTCCAACACAAAGAAGACGCTGCCAAGCTAAAGGAGAGTACTCTCTTTAAGCCTCCTTTGAACAAGGATAGGTCAGATACATATGATTGCTTTTTATCACGATGACAAAGTGACAACACTGCAACTGATGGTAAACGAGCTTTGCACCTTAATGGTAATGTACGGTGTCTCAGAACTCGTCATGTTGGTCTACTCACTCTGCCATGTTCTATTTAACTTAATCGATCTCTTCAATACACAGCTACTTCTATTAGGCATGGACTAAACTTACGCATATAACACAATCTAAAACCATTAGTTCAGGAATTGTATCAAAGGCGCTTTACCGTCACCCCACATCTACATCTTAACACGTAAGATAATACGTAATGCCACGCCACCCCCGCGGCGTGCTCCAGAGGTAAGGGGAAGGGGTAGGGTAAGGGGGAGACGGGGGAGGTGCTATTAATTAATATCAAAACGCGAGAACTTGCCGCCGACACTGGCAACTCTTAATTGTACTTCATAAGCAAACATTTATATTTCTTGCTTTGTTCATTTACTTACGAAATGTATGACAAATACTGCTCGGGTCTCGGGAGATTTGTCTTTTTGTTTTGGTTAGGTCGGTTTTGTTTGGCGTTTGTGGGCTGGAAATGATGTGAATATTGCTTAATTTGGCATTTGCTTGAACTAGTAACTTGCGAGGATGGGCAATCTGTTTGCATGAGATCTTCCATCAAATTTATTCCGTGAGATAGATTAGTTCATATTTAATTTGTATCTGTATCAGCGTATATACGTTCCACTGCAGGGCACGGGCCTTCTCTACAATTGAGTTGTCTATTGAGTCTATGGTTAGGCCAAATAGTCCACCACGCTGGCTTACTGTGGGTTGGCGGACTTTACAAACCATAGACATTTATACAAATCGCTGTGCAGGTTTGCTCACAATGTTTTTCTTCACCCTTATAGTGCGCGGTGATTAACTATCAATACATACATGACTCCGAAAATTCAGAGGTGTGCCCTGGGATTCGAACCCGCGCCCACCGTAAACCTGTTGGCAGCCGCGTTCGGTCTGTTGCCAACAGGCCACCATGCACTTTCATATTATGATTAAAATTTTTTGGAGTTTCTCAGGCTGAGGTTTCATATAGTTTTGAAGTTTTTGTACATTCTATTCCTTTCACGTAGAACCTAGTCTTTTCGTAAAGTCTAGGTAATTTAAAAACGGTATTTTCATACTTTTATACGGTATTTACTGATTGATGACGCATTATAGATAAAACTGGCATATTATGAAATGATATGAAAATTGTTTAATGGTCATGTACGCAATTAAATAGTTCTTAAGACAAGTCAATACACATAGTACTTAATCTCTATAAAATTGAATCAAATTCTTGCAAAACAATTACACCCTCCATCATGACTACTTTACCATACGGATAGTTTTATTTTCGACCAATATTAAATATTTAAAAACCCGCAAACAAAAATAAATGTATGTTACCTGTACCGGCCTAGTACTGCGCCAAAACTTCTCGGAACGGCTAAGAAAATTCGACTACAAAATCAATTAGGTTTTTTTCTGCTGGCAAAGAAATCTAGCTCTCCGCTGATCTCCGAGGCGAATCTTTAAGATGGATGTTGAAAAAATAAATGTACGGACATATTGGCTCTGTGGTAAGACCGAGTTTTAACCATTCACCACAATTCCGTATGTTTCATTATTTTAATCATAATCATTTATTACTTGTGATACTTTTGATTATGTATTACCGTGTTTGTCAAAATTAACCAGAAAAATTTTTGGTAATTTAACTAAGTCATCCGTCTACCTTGTAAGCGGGCGTCCGATACTACGCTTACTTATAGGTACGTGGTCTCCACTCCAGAACCTTTCGGCTCCAGCGGCCATAATTTCTTCGCGCTTTGTGCTCGATCCACTTCAACTTGCTTATTCTTTAGGTTATGTTGGTTAACTTTATTAATTATTTACTTAGGTATATCTCCTGTATTGATCTTGTAGCGAAATACCGAGCATAGTCCTCTCAATAGCGCGTTGAGTGACCTTGATCCTTTGTGAGAGGCCACATTTCATTGTCATCTGTCATCACTAGTAACAGACAACAATTAAAGACTTTTGTCTTTAGGTTACGGCTAAAAAAAATTTTTATTTCCTTAGTACGAGTAGTAAATATTTTTATTATATTAAAAGTGTAATTTCGTAGTGTTACAGTTTGATAAAATTATAATATAATAAGATTTTGTTTTGTTAAAATTATTTCGTTCGTACGTTCGGTTCGTAAGGTCCTGGCATTGATTCCATGTCGGATAACTCAATTGTGTTTCGGATTTAAATTTGTTTCAGGTCTGGGTGTTTGTGAGACCGAAAATTTCCTCGTAGTTCCTGATACCCACGACACTAGACTCAATCTTAGTGATCAGGACTATGTAGTGACTGTTGGGTGTATTCACTTATTTATTTTATTTGTATGTATTTAAAAGCATAAATATCCTCCACGTAAAAGCCTTTTAAGTAATGTAGCGAAGATGACCACCTTGAGCAACAGTATACCGCTGGGTTTCAACAAGGTAGTTTGCCGAGTAAAGTTTGCGACTCCGTGTAAATTGTTACCCTCCAGCCGGCAGTGGAAACTTGCTGGAACACTTTTCCCACTTTATTATTTATTACTAGCTTTCACCCGTGACTTTATTCTCAGTCATGACTAATGTTTTTCAACAAGTATTGTTTCGCACTCCACGGTAAAGTGTTCTCTCTGTGATATATTATTGCAACGCGAAATGCTTAGATTTTGCATGAAGATTTGGATGTGTGACGAATTTGAGCGATATTTTAGGAGATAGTGGACCATGCTGATAAGTCAAAGGTCAGTCAATTATTTTGCCTTATGACGAGTTTAGTTATGATTATCCCTTAAAATGTAAGTCCAACATAAACGACGAAGGATATAATCATGATTATTTATATCGCATTCATAGCCTTCTTTAATTTTTTTGAACACGAAAAAATAATAATTGCTTAATTTTTAATGTTATCATTCTATCGTTTATAAATGAATAACTTAGAAAGTGCATAACAGATAAAAATGTGTCAACTGTACTTGAAACACTAATATCCGTTTTTGATATTTATCCATGTTATTGAAATAAATAAATTCGAATATATCAGGAATCAGGTGATTGTTTTATTTATATTTCAGTTTGTCACGCGCAGCCGAACTTAAAAAAGTATATTGAAGGTTATTTCTAATCCACTGTTGTAAATTAATTATGTATAACTATTACAATTTGTTCTGTTGTAAATGTTTTGTTATGTGTCGTATTTCTCTACTGAAACTTGTAGCTGTTCAACTTTCCACTTCATAATTTGACGGCAGCAGTTTTAAAATTGTTGAACCTTGGCGCCAATCAGCTACATACATACGTATGTACACACATAAACTCACGCCTATCTCCCATTGGGGTAGGCAGATACTATTGAGTGCTACGGTCCATACATACCTCTTTTGCTTCATTTACTGACATCAGTCTCTTCATATAAGCACAACGGTTTCTAAAACTACTTTTTTTACTAATATTTTTATAGCACCGTCTGGGATGTCTTCGACCGACTCCACCACCTAGTTTCAGATCATAAATGTCTTTAGTCAGTCTCCGTCATTTTAATCAGTATTTAAAAGTAAACACCACTCAAAAGTAACAAAGGGATCCCTAAAATAATATGCAATTCGACGTTCCATGATGTTGCAATCCCACAATAATAAGATCCCTTTTAATCTTCGGTCCGCACGCCGCTCTCCGCGCCCATCGCTCCACAACCGAGAGCTGACGCGGCGGTCTTCGATGCTAACTAGAGATGGGACACTATCGATATGTATCGATAAAGTATTATTCAATTACAAATAGGGTTTATTATTTGTAATTGAAATAATCGATTTAACTTATGGAAGCCGATCTTACTTTTTTATTGTAATGTTATCATGACACTTAATACACATACTTATAATATTAATGTAAGCAACATATCCAAATATTGCTTAAGTGGATGGTCTTTCGCTTAATCTGAGAAAATATGGATAAGAAAGCGCGATTCAGTGATGTCTCACTTTGACACGAAACAATTCTAAATTCTCATTAAGATTCTAATTTCTAATTTCGTACTGACCGCACCAAAAAGCTGAATAAAAAATTACATCTCGATTCTTAAATAAGCATTATCATCGATTTTACTCCAAAATTCGAATAAACGTAGACCTTAATCTTTTCTTTGCGAAATTTTAGTTGCATTGTGTTTGTAGTCACTAAAACTATCAACCGCTTCGTTTTTGGTAGCAGTCTCGAAATACCGTGTATATCTGTGAAGTGTACCTAAACTTTAACTTTCAAATGTTCATTCACAAATTCGTTTATTCATATTACACTAATTTCCATTTTATAATCAACAGAACGCAATGTATTAACCGTTGTTTGAATCAAAGCTAATGAACAACGTGGGCACGTAAAAATGTACTTAAGCCGTTAAATATCAATATATGCAAACAGTATTTAAATTGAAATGCAAAATAACTGTAACGTTAAACAAACATGGTTCCTTTGTAATTCGTGTGCGCGGGTCATTTCTTTGCGCAATTGAAGAAGGAAATAAAATGGTGTGTTTAAGTCTTTTATTTGAAAATGTTTGAGCTAAATTTTACGGTATATGTAGATTATTCAGATATAATTAGTGAAGAATAATTGGTTGTAATGGTTTTGTCGTCATGCGAAGTCGACGACGATGCAGATTAGTGATGTAAATTAAAATTATTTGATAGAAATGTCTAAATAAATTTCGCTTTTTTGTACAAATAGAATTAGTAGCCGGAATAGGGAATTTGATTCACCAGTTTAACCGATTAATTTCATAAGGTTCATCTCAATCTGTTTTATTCAAATCAATACGAACATCGATGTTCAAAAATAGGTTAATAATCAAACCGAAACACAACATTTAGTAGTAAATCAATGAAAATATTATCTCAAAAATTTACTACGAATCGCAGCAATCGATATAATATACTTATGGCCGCAATCAGCGACTATTTAATGTCAATTAAATTCTTCCATGTATAGATTATCTTCGTCCAATCTACACTAAACAATGATTTAATTGACATTAAATCTTTTGCGACAGTTAGACTTCTAATTAATCTATCGATAATCAGCCTATCGACATAACCAACCACTACAGAGAGACTAACCGAAATCGATGATGGAACACCTGTTAAAGGCCCATTTTGGCCGATTCTTATTGACTTATTTGCAGCGGGGGCAAACGTCGGAACCCGTTTAAAAGTTAGCCCGGTCGTGTGGGCCCGCTCGGAAACTTCGTGTAAGTGTTGGCTCACGATATTTATTAGTGATCGTTCGATTCAGGGATATTGTGAGTTCGGTTTTTATATGGATATTATCTTATCATTTAATTGTTTATTGTTTTGTGATATAAATAAATATACTTGATAGTCATATACATAGTCCTGTCCTACTTAAATATCGAGTTTTGTGTGCGGTATCAGGAGTTGCGAGAGACATTTCAGTCTCACAAATATTAAAACTGGAAATAAATACTTGTGGTTGACAAAAGCATTTATCTCACAATGGGATTCGAACCTACGGTTTCTCATTTCACAGTCAGGCTCTTAACAATTACGTGACGAAGCACGAAGGCTGCCAATATTGTATTTTACATGGAATATACAATATTGAGTCTCATTAATGTAATTTAAAGTTGGATCATTCCTAAGATATAAGGCAATAATTTCTTAAAGACAACCATGGAATGGATATAAGAAATGGAAAAAGAGAGGGCAGTCTAGAGTATGAAGGAATAAATATTTATTTAATAAATAGTGACGTCATTTCAATCAGCTGTAATAAAAATTGCTTCCTTATTTTAAAACAGTAGAACTCAGAAGTACTGCACCTTATTCCAATTTCCTTGAATAGATTAGTTCTACGACGGTATCAAAGTTTGTAGCCAAACAGTTAAACTTCAGGAATGTAAGTTAAATTGAATTAAACAATCAAAATTTTGGAAAAAAATAGCATCTAATTAATTAATGTAACTTATAATTTAATAAGAGATTCTCGAATTGAAGAAAGTAAATAAGGGGGTAGCTATAACATAACATTGAGATGTTTATTCATAAACGTACATCTTATGTATAAAAAGCTGTGTTGATATAAAAATAAACACATTCAACAGTTATATACGAGTACATAGTCTTGACCCCACACTAAGATCGAGTCTTGTGTCGTGGGTATTAGGAACTATGAGATACTTTTCGGTCTCACAAACACCCAGACCCGAAACAAATATCTGTGGTTCACTCAAATATTTGTTTAGGTGCGGGGATCGAACCCGCGAATAACAGACAGACATTAACACAATGTTGCGTTAGAATCATTATGTGAAAATCGTTTTTCAACTTATCTTCTTTCACATTCTTCTATCTTATTTATTTATTCTTAAAAAGGTCAGGAAAAAGGAAAAGCACATAAAAAGGAAAAACGCTTATAGACATAAAATATAAATAGACATAGTATTAACCACTACAGTTTAAAACTATATAATGTCGGTGTCAGCGGGCGCACGTTCCGATATCTTTATAGACGCTAGTCACTCCCAACTTGTGTCGGTTAGCTTGATGATAATTTAAAACATCAACAAGGAGGCGGCTGCAAAGTTCCGCTATCCGTATCAACTAACTTACAACTAGTTTCGTTGGAACTTTGTCAAACTGTGGCCGGGGCTAATTTCTGTTCCTCCAGAAAATAGTGAATAGTTAAATGCAACGTTTTGATGGGGTAATTCAAGTGGGGTGGGTATTTGGGCTGTGGACTGTGAGGCGTAAGGTTCGATTCTTGGGTAGTTTATATTGGGTAAGTTGGTGTCTGGCATGGTAAGAACTTAATCTTTATCACTTATTGAGACAGAATTAAAGACCTGAATTATCCCTTAGGCGATACAAGCTGGAGAGCATGAATTTATTTTACAATATAAATGTATGGTTAGAAGAGAATACGAAAAATATGACATGCATGAGACTAGCATGAAGAAATAAAAAGTCGATCGCTAAATTATAAATCAAATAATTTTGTAAAACGGATATGTCTTGTTGCAGCGACCGTGGTGACCACACATTTACTTGGGAGTTACGAAACTTATCGTATTTCTTTGAAAATCTTGTGGAAATTCTGAGGTTTCCTCCCCTATTTTCCTTCACCGTTATCGTATATTTAACTACAAATATACAGGTCACTATAAAGTCAGAGGTCAGATAAAGTTTTTAATTAATAACACTACATGTACGTAGTCCTAATATAATAGGATACGTGTGTATATGCAGAATTTAAAGGAGATTTTTTGGTCTCTTAAAACAAATAGAGCACAGAAACAGTCTGAAGTATGAAAATGTTTCCTGCTTTCTCTCTTTTTGCAACTAGTTTCTCACCAAACACTGTGGAAACTACTAAACGCCTTATTCATAGTCAGTATATAAACCTGTTTTAGCTATCAAATGTTTTGTTTATTCGTTCAAACTGAATTCAAAAGTCTTTTGAAAGAAAAGAAAATATATTGACTATGAACAAGGCCGGAATAATTTATGATGTTTACTCTGTTTCAGCCCATAATTTAGCTTCTACTGATCATGAGACTCTACAATTAATTTCGGTTAATAAAGTCTGTTAGTTCTAAAAACAATAATAAATTGATAAGGTTTCGGGCTTTAAAAGTGGCTGATTTCAATAAAGCTATTTTTAATTTTAAAAGGAAGAGCCACGCTGTTATATTTTACAGATTGAATGAAACGATTAAACGTATAATTTTCCCGGAAAATCGACGTGGATGTTTTATTACAGCATTTCATTCATTAAGTGTGATAAAATGTATATTTTACTTTCTCCCCTATTTCATTCATTATCCTACATCTTCAATGACTAGTGACTTAACTGTGATTATCTTCTTCTTGTATTGCCTCTTCAACTAATGAAGGCTGGCAGTCAGCTCAGCATGCTGTCCCTTGTTTCGTGAGGTGAAATAGTTCTGCGCCGCTCGTAATCCCTGCCCACTCTTGGTTGTTCCGCCTACCAATTTTACTGGTGGTAAGTCTCTCATATGTGAGACGCAGCCTGGATAGGTGTTACCGCAATGTCTATTTCTCCCGCCAAATAAAACTACTAGACATATAAGATGTCTATAGCTTACTTCCTGCAATATAGCTTGTGATATATTTTCTTATCATAGCATTATCCGATTAGATAATTCTTATATCATCATAAACAATGTATTTGCCTCAAAGCTGTTTTTTTACAACAACAATAATCTGGGTTGATTTCGTGATAAATCTATTGTCAATTAAGTGAATTTCAATCATGTTACGGTTTAATTCTTGTGATAAAAATATTATTATCTAATGATATGCAAAGATACCTGTTTTCAGATGAGATAGTCATTTCATAATAATTGAAGGTCAGGAGGAACTTCCTTATTTGTTCAGCAATGATAAGTTTTGAAACGGTATTTCCAAAAAATCCCTAGGATAAGGCTTCCGTTCAACAATGTTCCTTACTGTGGCTGGAGAAGAAGATATTATATAAACTCAAGCAACGTGTCCCTTCATGTCTAGTTTGGTACTGCCCCATATATTCCCGACTGATGGACACTAGTCTCCTCGCGATTTAGAGGATTTAGGACTGAATTTTGCATTTCCTTGAAATTATTCAGAGCGAGTGTGCACCTGTTCTCACGATATTTTCTGAGCGATGATTATGAATTGAAAAGTCATATATGTGTGCTCGAACCTTAAATCTTCAACTTCTGTGTCAGTAGTCCGCTCTGTTATCAATTAAGGTATCTTTTACTTACATTAGAATTGAACATCAATTGATAATTAGCAATTACTTTCTATTTATCAGATTACTATTTAACAGATAGCGTAAGTTATCAGTATTTTCTGTCGCGATAAGCAAGAAGTTAAGAAACGTACAAGTATTTAAAGTTTCATAATATGTGAAGACTAAGAGCGTTTGTTTGTTGAACTAGCTCTTTTATAATAAACATGCAACTAGCAAACTTTATCTTTTGTTAGTTGCAAGGAACAAAAAGTTAGCTACTTTAAGAGTTTTCGCTACATACATTTTTGCGCTCGCATACGTCTATTTTTAACTACGAACGAGTACATTCTTTATCGAGTCGAGCGTCTTTGAGATAATGTAAATATGAGAGAGTTATTTTTTAGTAAGTTTGCCTGGTGTTGTGGGTTACTGAGTGCGTTGGTAGTGCGGGTGGTCGGCGGATCGGTGCTCTTGTCAGATGATGACAGCAGTGACAGTAATTGTGGGTGTGCTCATTAGCTCCACAGGTGCGGAGGCGGTGCGAGCGGCGCCTCGCCGTCTGCCCGGACAAAGGTTTGTTTCCCAACTCGACTCCTGGACAATTTCGGCCCAGTGACCGAGTGTTTGATCGACCGGCGCATGCGCGCGGCGGGCGGCTCGGTCGCCAGTCGTCGCCCCCGCCGCGGCCGAACCGCGCGCCTCCGTTCCACTCGCAGACCGCCCGCCGAGCCACACCGCTCACGTGCAATATATATATAAACCACTAATGCAATTTGTTTACAACATTACACGTGCTGTAATGGCGGATGGTAGGGTCACGTGATTCAATAACATCGACACAACATCCACGCGCTCTCGGTACGTACTGTTTTTGTATTTTGTACACGCGTCGTGTGACGTGAACGAACAATTGTTCACCAAATATAAGGATAACAAGGATATCGGGTGGGCTTGCCATGCTGTCCACTTTCACGTGTAGCTTGTTATTTGGACTAGATAATGTTAGGTATATTGTTTAAGGTTTTGAAGTGATTCATAAATTTGCAAGTCGGTCTTATCAAAATTATCCAGTGCCTTTTTTCTCTTGTGTAGCAAATAGGTTATAATCGTATTAATTTTAGTCAGTCATTGAGGCTTTAAATCAGTGAATTTTAGCAACACAAAATGTAATTTGAAATTTACTATCAACGTGCAACAACTTGCGATTTGAGAGTAAAACGTAAAAACAAATGTTTTTTAATCTGTGCTCAAATTAATCGACCTAATCGTATTAAATAACTTGAGGTCGTGCGTGAGTATCTTTATTTATAATACTGGCATATATACCATAGATTTTTCATTAAATATCTGTTTTACCGATTTTGAATTTAAATTTCGAATTCGTATTTTTTGTATTTAGAATGCTAAATTCCGCGCTTTTTAATACTCAGAACGTCATATTCAATGGAGGAATGGAACATTGAATGGATGGCAATTTATTTTAAAATATCCATATATAATAATATATGTTTATCCGTATACGTATGGTATAAAAAGCAAGCCGGACGGAGTTCTATACGTAGACTACATTGATGTGTTGCCGGGGATCGGTGGCGTCTGCGATCCGGTTTTCCGTTCGACTTGATGAATGTGTAGAAAAATGTTGGACTTTTTATGCCTTTCCTTTGCCTCAATTTCTTTTCGATATCAATATTATTAAGTTAGGTTACTTTGGCCTTGTTAATACTTCTGTTGGTTGTGAATTGTGTTGTATTCGTTTTATTTCCAAGGTAAACATTTATAGGTAATTTTTTATAGGGTACAGTAATTTTTGGTAAAGCTTAGAAACGAACAGACCCATGTACTCCCAGGACCATTGTAAGAGTTTACAATCAAAATTTCACAAATACAAAATTTTACAATGGGCATTTGTCTTATGATTATAAGACAAATGTTTTTCCGACATACTCAATAGAAACATGTTGCGTCCTTTCTTGTTGTTAGATTATGTAAAATATTTGTTATTAGTTACACAAGCCTATAACGCATACATATTATATTAAAAATATGTTTTGTAATCACTAAATCTGTTTTTATTATCTACCTATATTAAAGATACTTAAAATAATCTCAGCCAATAACATAATAAACAGTGTTAAAATTCACGTAATAAATAATGCACAATAATAATTAAAAATGGAAATAACGTTAATTACATAAGAATGGAACTTTTTTAAGATAAAAATAATGAATACATTATGAAAACATGAGTTTGTCATAAAACCTTTTCATATTTGTTTATATCTTTATACTCGTATATAGCTCTGTCGTACGCTGATTTCAGACGTTTTGTCCAATCCCGTAGATATTTGGCGTTTATCTAAAAACAAATGACAAACTCACTAAATGTAATTTCATAAAAGTTTTATAAAACTATGAATTTCATGAGCGCAACGCGTGCGTGATGTTTCCATGCCATAAATATATATTTTAATGTAAACATTTTGGAAATAAAGCACGCAATGTTGTGGGCTTATTTAGTCTGCTATAATTTTCATACCTCCAAATCGCAAACATAATTTTATTTTCACAATTTTAACCATTACATTATCTAAATAAGTAAACAATACGTCTAAGATTAATCGATCTAATTTCGATCTAATTATATGTAAAAGGATAGTAACCAGCGTGGTTGTGCTTCCAAACCTAACATCTCCAATAAAAAATAATCCAATAAATAAATAGCGTATTTAAACATCTCGTAGATGTCAATTGCCAATGATGACGATAAAACAATACGTATAACATTCAATCAAAGTGAGCGCACTGAAATGTAAAATAACGGCAAGGGTTTCCTTTATGATTTGGTGGTATTTTGGGGTGGTCTTTAGTTAATTCCGGCTCATCATATGTTTGAATATTTTTTTAAATATAGTAGAGGGCAAACGAGCATGCAGTTCGCCTGATGGTAAGTGATCATCGCCGCCCATGAACATCTGCAACACCATAGAGCATGGAGATGCGTTGCCAGAATTTAAAGGAATACGCTCATTTTTAAAGAGATTTCTCAAGTATGTAGGTTTTACAATTTTCTCCTTCATTGTTAAGTTAGGGGATAATTAATTAAGAATCCTTACGTAACTTAAAAAAGTCGGAGGTGTATGCGTATCGGTGGTGGACTATTTTTCCTAACTGCTCTTAATATTACTATCGATTGTAGAAGAGACCCGTGCCCTGATACAGATACAGACAGTATGCCTAGAACTCAAACCTATGCTTAATTTGTAAGGCTTATTCGCCACCTAGTAGGCTATCACTCTACACTTATATCTCTATTATAAAAGAATGTAGCAATTGGAATAATCCATCAATCTTCAATTACTCTCTCTGTCTGAGACATAAAAATCTTTTATCAAAAGTTTAATAGTAATTATCCCTATACAGCCTCCGTGGCGGAGTTGTTAATGAATCCGACTGTTAAACAGAATGCCGGTAATTTGATATGCAAGACAAATGTTTGATTATCCTTTTATTACTTACAGAATTGTATACGTATTTTGAAAAGGTTTTCAAAATTTTAATATTCCTAAGAATGTTACATAAATGTGTCTCTACTTTAGTAGTGCGAACGTTCCTTAGATACAGATACACAACACTTTATATAACACCACAAATTTCAGAAAAAATAATACATAGAAACCTTACAAATAAGTGAACAATTGGCGGTCTTATCGCTATGAGTGATCCTTGCAGACAACCAAAATCATAGACTAAACTGTTAGAGAAGGAAATTAAAGTGGGCATTTATGTGAAATAGTAAAAATAAAGATAAATTAAAAAAGCTAGTGCCTCTTTATCATCTTCATGTAAAATTAAAAGGTAAATATCAGGATATCATAGTTGCTTTACGGAGTAATGCCAAAAAACACTGGTGGTAGGCACTGGTGGTAGGTCTCTTATATGTGAGAGGCCATCTGGGTGGGTACCACCGCAGTGTCTATTTCTCCCGTAAAACAGCAATGTAAACGCACTGTTGTGTTTCGGGTTGAAGGGCATTGTAGCCAGAGTAACTACTGGACATATTGAGACTTAACATCTTATGTCTCAGGATGGCGAGCGCAGTGGAATGCCAAGCATTGCTTTGTATTTCAAGGTGTTGTTTGTACTGTTCATGAGCGGTCGTATCGCTTACCATCAGGCGAACGGCATGCTCGTCTCGCCATTCATAGCAATAAAAAAAAAAATAAAAAAAAAAGCAGATATATCCTTTATGATTATTGAAATACATTTCGTAAAATACTGTAAGCTCGAGAATGCCTGGGGCAAAAGTACCAAATGCCAGTTCTGCCACAAAGGATCTCGGAAGTATAAATATTTTTCTATATGAGAAATTATAATTATTATTATCTTTTTGATGTTATAAGTAATGTTTCATATTTAATTAGTTGAGATATGATAATGAATAATGTTATATCTTTGTTTGTGTAAACTGTTGATTGCATTATTTTCAGTAATTAATAGTTTTATTTCCAAGCGGTTCTGTATGATTCTGAATACTTTCCATTGCTCAGCACAAGTGTTGATTGATAATATAGTCCATAGTCATCGGGTTAGCTTATGGCAGATTTTTAATGATCACATAATATTCTAAAAATCTTGTATAGAAATTTCTTACTTTTCTTTTATTGTTCTAGTGATCGATAATTAAGTTCGCGAATACACGCAAAAATATACAATTTTATCCAGTATTTTATTTATTTGAATTTATTCCAATATTTTACACCTTAGCATAAGTAGGTACTGCTCAAGGATATGTAGCCTTTATAGGCAGAGAGAAAAGTAAAATCAAGGCCGCTGACGTAAATATTAATAGTACTATAGAAACCGTAGGTGCATTATCGCTTATCACACTAGAATAGATGTTGCTTAGTTAAAGTTTTTTTCAAATATATTGTGTTTATTTTAATTGCCCAAAATGTCTATTTTGGCCGTTTTTGTCACGCACAGATTGGTTTAATAAGTCATCAGCGAAGGTGCAATGTTTAAATACGGGTATAACATCTCCAACAAACGCAAAAGAAACGCCATTCAAAGCAATACAAAAAGAACAATTTTAGTTATGTATGTGACTGTTGGGTGTTATTTATTTATTTATCGAAAGTTCTGTCTTCTTCTGTCCTGTCTTATAAAAAGAATATAAAGACAAAAGTCGTTCCAACGGGCAAAATGTTCGATAGGTAAAATATGTTTTAAAACTATCTATGAATAAAAGTTAAAATTTCCGCGTTGATACGATTAAAATATTGTTACCAAAAATGTAGATTGATGTAAAAAAAATAAGAGGGAATGTCATATTTGACGATAATTCCTTGTGCCATTTTGTTACTAGAAAAGGAGGTGAACAGAAAATTAGCGCGGAAGATTATAAATTTATTTTTCCAACATTATTTTTTCTCTAAAGTCAAAACTTGTTCCGAGATAACGAATTTTTGAAGTTTAATTTATAGTACTTTTGTTTAATCTAGCTGCGGATGTTTGAAACTTTTTAATTTTATCAAAAAACTCAAGAATAGATTGTTCGGAAAGGAGGGTTGTAATTTGTGTTGTTAACAAGACTATAAAAATGGTTTGATTTATGACCTTTGACATAACAAATACATCCGCAACAGTTTATTTTATATTTATTTTCGTTCGTTTTATTGCAAAAGTTTAATTTTACAAAACCGTGTAACATTAAAAAGCAGACCTTTGATTTATATTCCAGTTTATCAACGTGTAAGGTCTATTTAGCAGTTTAAAGTTCACAGAAAATATTGTTATAATTAACAATTTAAACCAATATAATATTTTTTCCATTAACACATATGGCATCTTCAGTTACGTGTATCTTCCTAGTTAATTATATCCCTCATTTTATCTATTAAGCCAAATATTCTGAGGTAGATTTTATTGAGATTCCTCCGTAAGAATGTTAATGATATGAAATATACCAACACGAATTAGTTATCTTTGAGTAAGGCTTAACTTCTCTTAATCATAAAATCTTGGGACGTTAACCTTATATATTATATAGATAAACATATTTTCCTACTCGTATTTAATAAAATAACGGAGCAACGTCTATTTTACCATAAAATCTAATTGTTTATTAATATAAAAAGGGGGCAAAGTAAAAAGGGAAAAGTAGTAAGATAATGTAAGAAAATTACTCGTCCGTAAAGACATAATAGGAATTAACACAGCTCGAAAAACTGTTTATCGCAACAAGAAGCGGAGAATCGCACGATCCACTATTGACGCAAACGAAACAAATTAAAAATACCGTTATCAGATAAGGCCCGCGTGAATGCAGATAACGTACTGATTACGTGATTATTTGATAACAGAGTATACAGTTACTATTGCTGCGCCTTGGTGCTGTATTCGAATCTTTACTCAGATAGTTTATTAGAATCACCAACAAATTCTTACATCAAATCATAATATCATTTGTAAATATTATTTTTCCCCTAGACTTGCTTTTGATCTGATCTATTTTGTTATATTTCTTTTTTAAATATTTAATTCTCTTTTCTTACCAAGTTACCAGTACAAATACCGGGTATGATCAGTCTGCGATGGAAAATGAAGCCAGATGGTAGTTAGTTTAGTGACTTCATACACAATGTAAATAGAAATGGCAATAAAATCGACAATTTTTATTTGTTTTTTTACCTAGCGTCGCTTTTAGTGCTAAATGCATCGTTTTGCCTTAAGTAATAATGTACGCTAATTTATTTTTAAAGGCGAAATGGTATTTTGGAAATCCTGGGGTTTAAATTATTATTTTAGCAAAAAATATGTATTACCATCCAAACACGAACGAACAAAACTATATCGTTTTTGTTTCCGAAATGGGTAATTAGATATTATCTTAACTCACTGAAACTACCACCTGGCTTCGTTTTCGGTCACAGGTATACCCTGTAAAATATATATTTATTTATCTAGGTATTCTACTCTTGAATTCTGAATAGACAATGCGTTGAAATAGACAATACGTGTTACTAAGCCACGATATACATCGGTGTTAATGTTTGTGTTGTGACAGGCGAGAAGTTGTTTGGTTAACTAAAAGATTCCGCCGACTTGTTTGTGTCCGTCTGAGCGAGGGCGCGATTGAAAGCACACACAGGAATTAATGTCGTCACTCTATTCAACATTCAATGAAGAAGGATTTTTGGCTCGCTTATTTTGGGTGGTTGTGTTTCGCCACAAAATTAATTTCCATTTTTTTTGTATTTATTAGTCCATGTAAGTACCTCTGTAGGCTAAGGGCCTCCTTTACAATAGGGAGTACGATTGAGAGTAGTTAGGCCATATATTCCACCACGCTGGCCTAGTGCAGGTTGGCGGACTTTACATACCAAAGAAATATACATTCTTATAAATCACTATGGTATGCAGGTTTGCTCACGATGTTTTCCTTCATCGTTTTAGTGTGTGGCGATTGACTATCAAAACACACATGACTCCGAAAAGTCAGAGGTGTGCCCTGGGATTCAAACCACATACATCTTTATTTTATTTAACTCCAAAGACATTTAAGAGCCTTGCTGAAGCACGGTATAGCTTGCGTATCAGTGGGCCTACTTCATCAGAGTGATCGCATACTATTCGGGTCATTGGATAGCTTCTTTGGAATGCATTTACTATAGGGTGAATATAAGCAACTTTATCGCGCGTTATAAAAACTTACTCCAATCTATTTATTGATTGATCCTCTTAGTTCATTCAGTGAATCAAAAAAAAAAAAATTGATATCGAAACTTATAAGGAGGAAATATTTGAGTGTTTGTTTGCATTGAATAGGCTTTAAAACTACTGGATCGATAAAAAAATCATAAACCAATAGAATGCTACATTATCCCTGATGAATATAGGCGATATAATATTTTCAAAAGTTATCAATAAATTAATTATGGCACTGAAAATTAATGATAATACTATTCGTAACCTAAACATAGTTCATAAACATAATCATAAATATAGTTTTTGTACACCCCTATTACTGCCAAGGCCGACAGTGTTTTGTTCTGTGTAGTTTACTTGGACATCAAAGCAAGACGCCGATGACGCGCACTCCGGCTGATTGTAAATATTTGTACACAAAAGCATGTGTTTTGTACATATACGTCGTGATTAAGATGGCCGTGATATTTTAGGTTGCATTCATCGTGTAGGCAAAATGGAGATTTTAGGTTTGAAAAATAACATTTGAATGGCCAAGGTTATATTTTTCCTGATATGCTAGGTTTCTTTGTGATAAATTGGGATGGAAATGAGCTAGGTGAATTGTAGGCATCATTAGGCTAACCTCTCCCTAGCTTACGTATGTCTAATAGACTTGAATAGGGATAGATTATCCTAACCTCACACCCTTAATCAATTCTGTCAGTGAGATTGATAGTGGTCCGCTTTGTAATAACACCGGGCCATAAGCTTTGTAACCTCTAAATTATTAGAGACAACGGGGTAAGTAATCCTGTAAGTCTAGGTTGTCCTCAACTAACAAATTGATTATTCAGCAAATTATGAAATAAATCGGATTTGAAAATAATGTATAGTTCGCTTTCCTTCGTTGGAAGCAAAACACTTTCACTACAAATGACGTCAGGAACTTGCTAAATACAAAGTTTCTTGTGTTCACTATAGTTTATTTTAAGTATATGGTCCCACATAATGTAGGATTGAATTAGATATTTTTTTATGTAATATATTATCATACAATACATAAGAGAATTTATTTTATCTACTGGACATAATGAGACCTAAAATCAGGATCGCGAGCGCTGTGGAATGCCACTGCTTTGTAATTCATCGTTTTGTTTGGTTTTGCTACTGTCCATGAGCGGTCGTATAGCCAACCATTTGGCAAATGGCAAGCTCATCTCGCCATTCACCGAAATAAAAAATAATGATTAAAATGTCTGAAATTCCCGTGGAAAAAGGACTCTTTTCTTTTGATGATGAGAAATAATATCTATAATAGTATAGGTCTATTTCATCAACGCAGGAAAAGTTAAGCAATTGATTCCAAGACTTTGCTAGTTTAAGGATATAGGAAGTACTT
Organism: Hyles lineata; assembly: GCA_030180105.1. Taxonomy (NCBI): domain Eukaryota; kingdom Metazoa; phylum Arthropoda; class Insecta; order Lepidoptera; family Sphingidae; genus Hyles; species Hyles lineata. The sequence continues at coordinate 1,840,240 of JARJEE010000030.1, forward strand.
GGATGCTGGCCGCTTCTAAAAGGTCGATGTGGAGATCCTTGGGGAGGCGTATTATCAGTAGTGGACTTCCCGTGGCTGAAGAGGGAGAGAGATGATTGGCCAATTGACGAAACCATTGAGCATCTAATTTGAAGATTGTATTGTTTTGAATAAAAAAAGTATAACAAATATTATAGGGCTGAAACCAAACATTAACGGTATATAACAAAAGGTCAATGAGATTGTTTACCCTTGATAAACAATGATGGCTTAAAATAAAGAAAACAAGGTGGAAAATTTAATTACTCGTAAAGAAGTGTTTCGGAGAAATTTCGCTCTCGCTTTTGTTTTTTTTTGTTATAATCGAAACGTGAAGTATAATATTCGTATAAAGTGTCTTAATTTTTTTTATGTAATTTTTGTATATAATATGAGTATATATGTATTATACATATGAAGCCTTTCTGTTGGTAACAAGTTCTAAATTATTTTTCAGGATATTTATTTAAAGGCTTTAATTGAGATTAAGTGCCTTTGAATTAATATATTATTCCATCCATTCATAGGGTTCATGATAATGTAAAATATAATGACTGTTGCAAATGACAGATGTTAGCAATAAATAACTGAGCGTGTTTTCCTGGAACGACCTAGATTTTATTTTTAATTTTTGAGGTCATTCTCGTCATGCACTCATTCACTCATTCTTCATTCACAGACGTCATTCCAGACATAGTAATTTCAGTATAAAATCCTCTTAAAGTACTTCGTCGAAATCGAGCGTAAATACGTAGAAATGCACGCGTAGCCCGCGTAGACGTCTACAAATGCGCTACGTGAATTTGCAGCGCTACGCGGAATTAACTACGCCATTCGTAGAGAGCTACCACGCGCTTCTCTCAATTAGCGTAATTTGTCTATTTTATAAACTAAGGTTTGTTCGTGACTTGGTTCATGCGAGCTGTTAATGTACAGTCATTTAGTTTCCAAAGGACTTAATGGGTTCATTCTGAAGGTTTCACGTGATTCCACTCGCGCAAATGTGTATTGTGTGAAATTTTTTTTTTCGCTTTTCGCGTACATTGTCTCGTAATTGTTTAATTTGAGGCTATTCAGGGGTTTAATTTGTTTGTTTAGGTCCTAGAAATGCAATTACGTGAAAAAGTAGTGTTGAAGCAATTTTAGATTATTTCGTATATGGGCCAGTTCAAACAAGGTGGCAATACTGAGTATTGGTTTTGAGTTACGGATTTGGATTCATATTTCCTCAACTACATAAGAATATTATAGGACATAGGTAATAAACCATTTTGTGACTTCTTTATTTCCAGTCTTCTTTAAAAAATTCAGGCCCTAGTTTAATTTTGATTGAACTTAACAATCGAATTAAGAAAGATTTTACCATATTGTGATCATAATTTTATTGGGGTTCGACTTTACGAAAAATACATTGAATTACGCGATTCAAAAAATACCGTGAGGAAATAATAATAAATAAATCAATTATTTGGTATTGATCAACTCTTCTTGTTCTTTTATAACAGCCTGTCCAACAATGAGCGGTACGGCAGATTTTTTTCTTTAAATCTCTTTTGGTCTTAATATAGAACAAAACATGTTAATATAAAAACTCAGCTAACCTTGTAAGCCCAAGCACTGAGGCGCCTTCAGCACGTAACAAGCCAGTTAACGGCCAACTATCACACCGTATTTAAATGTTTAAACTTTTATCAGCTGGTACGAAACAAATAAAAAAGTGCACGGATAAAAAACGGTGTAAACAGATAAAAAAACCTGTACGGATACGTTTGTCGGCGCACTGATGGGCCCATTGCGTGTCGGCGGGCATTCGCAGCCGTTCTAGGAAGCCAACAATACCTTGATTTGTTCTAGAAAATGATAAAAGTGTTACTCGATGGATACATCTCTAGGTATTATTGTGATTAGGGGACTCTGCCCAGTTTTGTAAAAGTTCTTCGGACGAGCAAACCGCTCAATTTAGTTTAAAACACTTGAATAAATTAATCGTAGTTGCGGTGTTGGCTTTAAAATTGGGAAGAGAAAGAGAAAAACGAACGGGAGAAAAGAAATGTAAGGCTTCGGTCAATCTCACTTACCGAACGGAAAACGATAGTAAAACACTCGCTTCACGTCAGTTTTCTGGGCCAGTGGCATAACATAGGAGGAAATGGGTGATTACGAAGGTTGCTACCTAGCATTAGATGCTTAATGATGATGACTTATACACGCGCAGTATTTTTTTTACCATATTGGTCAGGCTATTACTAAGCACCCACTCCTAGCCGCCATCCCACTACTGCCCGCACTAGGCCAGCGTGGTGGATTATATGGCCTAACCACTCTCAATCGTACTGTCGATTGTAGAGTAGGCCCGTGCCCTGCAGTAGGACGTATATGGGCCGATACAGATGACGAGATGAGCATGCCATTCGCCTGATGGTATGTGACACGACCGTTTATGGACAGTAGTTAAAACAAAAACACCAAGAATTACAAAGCAATGCTTGGCATTCCACTGCGCTCGTTATCCTGAGGCATTAGATGCTAAGTTTCAATATGTCCAGTAGTTCCTAGGGCTACAATGTCAGAGTAGATATTGGCGTCGCTTATAAAGTTGTTAATGATCCAATATTTTTTCAATATACTAATTATTTTATCGCCCACTTTTAGTATTAAAACTGTAGAATTTAATAATAAATAAATATTGTATCAAGCACGTTACAGTTTCACTGATTTACATATATAAAATTGCTTTTTGTTTCTACACAAATGCAAATTATGACTTCAATATTATCCCAACTTATACAAGGGCCCTAAAAGATACCCGGTTAGATTGTTGTGGAGGGAAATAGGACACAACCGGTTATGATTGCACTGGGAACCGGAAGTGAGGGTTATTCGGGTCGATCGCGACCGCCACCGTTAGCGGCAGTTAAGGGTTAGTTAAACTGTTTCAACTTGTACCGAATTCTGTTAGTGCGATTAAAATGATCATACTGTGGCTTTGTCAGTGAAAGTGTTAAATATTTGGGTCACAATTAAATGTCATTTTGTAGTAAATTATGCTTAACAGCACATTTACCTTTTAGTAAAATACGCATATGCTCATAATGATATCCTCGAAAGGTTAAATGGAGGTGAAGCTAGTAACATCATCATTCAATTCTCAAGCAGTATAAGATTTTCCAAAAAAGAAAATTCACTCGGAATATATTTCTCTACGTAGGTTTGGATAGGATAGATTTTCTACTATGCACTCCTACCAGCCTACTTAATAAACTTTTCTACTCCATCAAATACCGACTCTAGTTTTGATAACCCGATCCAGATAAGCCCTACACTATCGTAACACATGATATAGGCCAAACACATCATTAGTCATCGATTTATCTATTAATGAGAACAATCTATCATATTCAAGAACTAAATGGAACGTGCGGAAAGTAGGCGATCCGATTCGAGCATCACTGTCTGTCGTGAAAGCTCTAAAGAACCTATCGCGGAGCTTTCGAGTGCGCTTTTTTTTGCTAGAGCTTTTTTTATTAGTTGCCGACTTCATTTTACGGATTTGTGTTTTCTTTTCCGTTTATTGTTTTCTTAGGTTGTTTTTTTTTGACGTGTGTTAGAATTTTGTTATTTAAAATGAAGTAGGGGATTATTAATTATGAAAAGAATATATATTGATGGTTATTCAAGTGTTTACCAAAAACCTTTAAGTTATAAAAGAAGACTATATTATGCCATCATTGTGTGACGAGGAAACGTAGATGAAGAAGATTTTCATTAAAGTTTAATTTTAAACTGTAAAATTGAATCGGAATCTGTAAAAAAGTAAAAATACAATAAATAGAAAGATAATCCTCTCGCCCAAGGGTAAGTAATTTCTGCAATTATCGTATTCGTATTAAACTGCAACATTAAATATTTCACTATAATGTGAAAGGACGCCGGGGGCAGCCATTACACATTATACAGGCTGATCCCATAATAAAGTTAATTAAAAAAAAACATCCGCCGTATTCAATAATTTCGTACACATTTTACGTAATGAAAGCAATGCCGTTGCCGAAAACGCAATCGTGCGGTTAATAAAACTCAATTTCCTTTATTTCAAATGAAAAATAAACGTTGCGCGCACTTGAAACAGCGCCAGCGGAACAAGACCCGCGGCGACGTAGTGTTATTAAATAAACATGGGTCAAGCGAAAGTGGTGGTACGGCCTCGTCTGTCCGAAATAGGTATTTTGCGTGTTAAATTTTATAGTTGAGTACGGTTTAGTTTTAAACATGAGAACGTTATAGCTTGAACGTGTAAGGGTTTGTGGCTACCTGAGTGGGTATTTCGGTGGGGTGGGTTGGGATCCCAGCGGGGGATCATGTCAAGTACCTAAAATTTCGTATAGGTACACCATTTTTTTAAATTTTGACAAAAATAGTTTTGTTAGGAGTAATGAAATCGGCTCAATGCACTTTACCGCATTTTATTAAATTAAGTTTTTATCATTTTATTTCTTTTATTAACATTTCATAGTGTTCCAATAGCTTCTGAAAAGTAATTGCTCGAAATTTCCTTGTTTCTTGAAAATACCTTATTATCACCTGTAGCCAATTGTTAACATTGATAATAAGCTTTTATCCATGGTATAAAAATTCTCAGATACGTGAATATTCGATCCAGATATTGTTCCTTTCGAGATCATTAAGAACTACAAATGACGTAATTCTTTCGATTCGTTGCTACGTAAAACGACAAACCACACTTATGTCCCATTTATAAAATTGATAGAGTTAAATGACTTACCCGATTCACGGGTGGGGCAAGGTTATACTGTATTTTCCGATTCATTATAAGCACGTAGTCAAGCATTTGGACCCGATATGGCGTCGTCCCATCATGTGATAGGGAGCCTATCACGTGATGGACGCCGCGCCGGATGGAACATACAAGAAAAACGTTAGTGTCCTGGTAGCACTTTTGACTACACCTTCTGGGAAAAAGGCGTGAGTTTATGTATGTATAATAGTTACTAACCCTCCAATCTCAATCCAAAAGCAATTTGAACAGTCATGTACAGTCACTGTCATATCCAGTACAGTATTACAATCGAAATTATGATCTCAATCTGGTTATTAACGATCGGTGCAAACAATTCGCAGAATTTATTATTTATTCCCATATCCTATTAGTTGGACTATTATGGGTCGGAGTCGGAACACGCGAGCAATCGCCGCTTTGATGTGGGTTCGAATACTGTGCTCTATTTAAGGGTACCTACATTTGTGCGGGAAAGAAAAGATACCAGTTTATTTTTATGAACCCAAGACTGAAAGAAAAACTGCTAATAATACTAAGAGTGAGTGGGTTTGACTGGGTTACTTCTTTGACATAATATACAAGTGTACGAAGCATACCAGTTTAAGCGTTTAATTTCATCATTTAGATTCTCGGAATTCAATACCCAACTCTCATACTGCACCCTTCCGTGTCCCTTTTTTACTTTCTCATTAGTGTATGTGAGCGATGCTAGTCACTTAACATCAGATAGACTTACTCGTTAGCCTGGTCGAAAAGTCTGGTGCTGAAATTGACTGATAAACTTTACAATGTTAAGTAGAGTTTGCATTCTCTCTAGTTACATACAGCCCTGAGAGAACACAAAACGCCAGAACCCCGATTCGTCATACAATGTGCACAACAAACACAGTCGCAACCGTTTTGCATTCAAAACGCTCCAGAAAGTTCCGAGGAATCCTAATTTAAGACCAGCGGCGCACGTGATCGGGTTTTTCATCTAAAAATGCACGCTTAGCGTCCAACTTTAAGTAATAATTAACATGTAACTAAAATCACTTTTTTATAAAGGCGGAGTTAACCCTCGCGAAGCCAGCGCCATTCAGGTACAGTCGGCCCGCTTCGCATTTCGCATAATGGCAGCGGGCACGCTAATGTAATTGAGTGTTTTTTTACTTTAACCCTTTTAGAACGAGAGGAACACTGTTATTGAGGTTAGGTCGGGCCGGCCGTGGAGAACGCTCAAAGAATATTTTTTCGTTGAATGCAATTCTATACGAATGCTAAAATGTGTTTTATGAAGCTATTTACATACGTTCGTGACTTTAAAATTACTTTAGTTGTAAATGGAATGTTTGTATAATGCTGGGTTGTGGATGGTCAGCGGTGGTGCAATTGGATTCTATGCGATTGTGAAGATAAGTCTTGTACAAGCTAAAGTATTTGGAATGGGATCTTTTACTCCTTTAAGAGAACGTAACAGAGGTTTTAGTGCGCGTTTTCGACGGTCTTCAAACGAAGATGGTATGGCTGATAATCCTTACATAAGAAGTAGTAATGTAGGTTGAAATGCATTTATACAGTGATCTCAATAGTTAGCCTAATTGATAGGAACCAAGCTTTCCTAATACCTTTTTCTAAAGACATACAAGTACAGACTTTAGATTATTGTAATTCTGCCATACCAAGGCCGCCTTCCCTGAAAGACTCGATGAAATTCGAGCAAAAAGTACATAAAACCGAATGTTAAAATTAGTTTCGTGAAGTGGAAATTTCTCCGTACAATGTTGTTTAACGATTTCTTAACTTGTTGCAAATGTTTTATGCAAGTGGAAATATTTTTCAGCAGTTTTAGGTTTTCAGGTAATACGTTCTTTCATTTCTTGCGTTTTAAGATGTAGTTTAATACAAATGTTTATGGTTTGTAATGGAATTAGACTTTTTTTTATGTAACTTAACATATTTATACATACATACATACATAATCGTAACGCCTGTATCCCATAGGGGAAGTCAAAGACTAAAGAACATATTTATAATATTCTCTTATGAATTATATACGGAATTGAACACTTGTGCAGTTGTACATTAGTGAGTTATGTTCCCCAAAAGTTTTAAAATCTTCCTGACCTAATTTCACTTTTCATTTTCAAAGGTTAAAATGACTCCGGTTATTAAGTATTGTGTATATTTACCGACGGCAGCGATCACTTACCATTACGCTAATCTCCAGCCCATTAGCAAGACTTATACCATTAAGCATAGAAGTAATTTAGGGCACACAATCATATACATAGCTTTTATGATACCATTGTTCCAAATGTTAAACAACATACACTATTCTGCCTACCCTAATCTATTCCTTAACCCAACAATTTTAATACATAGACACATAAAACAAAGAAAGCACAAATGCATATCAAAAACACCTGAACGCAGGACCACGTACTGCAATTCCCTCCACCTGTCATGAAACTAAAAACCACGTGCAAAGCCGAAGCATAAGCGTATGTAACTCACATTCTTTGTCCTAACTTAATTGTCGCGTCCGATGTCCTTCCGAAAGCAAGATTCGGCACGTTCCCTGAAATAATTGGAAGGTCCTTAAGTGACTTTATTCCAAGCTCCTTCCTAAATCTGATTACCGAACCTGCTGCGAATAAACTCATTAAAACTTTGTTACGTTGATACAATTATTATTTTATGAGGGCTTACGTATTCTAGGGGCGGCGGTGCTAGGAAGTCTAGGCTGTGTATACGCTGTAGGTTGCATCAATTTAAATCATGATTTTAATAACATCAAAATGTTTATTTTTGTGTAGAAAATGTGTATTTAAAAGACTGAGGTAATATAACAATATGCACCATGAATAATGATAATAGAAAAAGAAGGAATCCATATTACCAGCCTCTGTGACGCAGTGACACCGGCTGGAAACGTGAGGCCGCAGTTCGAATCCCGCACCGTGACAAATATGTGTGTGATTCACAGGTACTTGTTTCAGGTCTGGGTGTTTGTGAGACCGAAATGTCTGGCACTTCCTGATACCCACACAAGACTCGATGTTACTGTGGGGTCGGGACTATGTATGTGACTGTTGGGAGTATTTATTTATTTTTCTATTGCCGAAGCAGTCAGTTTAAATCTAGTCAAATGGCCATCAAAATGATACCGACAGGCATCCGAACAGTTAATTCCATTATATCCATAGCGGTGACGTAATAAAAATCCGTGCATCAGTTTTTCAGTCTAAACACCCGATGGCAGTGTCAAGAGCGTTTTTACGTGCCGAGGTAAAATTAAGCATTAAAAGCACGTGTTTTATGGCTTTCTCTGTGTCTCCCGGGTGAAATTTAACCGGGGATGTTTTTAAAACACATGCATTATCCGGTTGAATACTAATTTTATTACTTGTAGCCATTTTAAAAACATCCGGCTCGAAGGATCATGGTTTGTTTCGGAATGGGTGTTGTTTGAAATGAAATTGTTTCTATTTTTGTTGCATAAATTAAAGTGAGATGAGAAAATATCGATTCAACTGAATGTTCAATAATATTAAATATTCTCCAAAAAATGTGCTTTCATTTGGATTTAGCTTTCATTTAGTTTCATTGAAACCGTCTTGGTATAATTCTCAAGAACTTATAGAGAAATGCTGGTGTCGTGGGTCGTACGAGGACCAAAATAGATATCAATACTATCAACACCAAAAAAGAAATAACATCTACCCCTTCCAACTTCCGTTCAGCTACCGTCAAACTTCACCAATGTTTTTCCATCAACCGGCGAAAATGTTAAGTTAACCACACTTGTAAGTTGTAACGGCGTATCGCTGCGTGCGGCAGATTGTTACACTAAGTTAGATTGCTTACGCATAACTTAGAGCGTCTACTAATATAATGGATGTGTTCCCCGCCCCGCGCCGCCCCTCGTCTCCCCGCGCCATAACAAAGTTTAACAGCAGATAGGCTACAGCTACTTGGTCGTGGTTGAAATGCTGAAAGACTAAAGTGCTAGATATTGTGTCATGTCTTTAGTGGAAGTTTAATATTACTGCCTGGTGTTGGCGAACAGATAAGTGTGATGAAAAGATCGGTTATAATAAGAGATTAGTTGGTTTGTGGTTACTAAATATTTGTTTCGGATTTAATTGTTTTGGAACCAATATTCTTATGTTGTTTTTATTAGGATTGTTTTGTTTACTATTTACCCACCAAAATGCACAATGCATGTCTAGAGATTTGTTCCATATCATATTTACGGTACGCAATTCCTGTATGTCAGAATCGATGGTTGCATGCTGTGATGTAGGCACTTATCAAGTAAATTCTAAGATAACTTATAAACTCTTTCTATGACATTTAAAATAATTAAATCACGCCCCAATTACTTACCAACCAAAAGTAACGGTGGTTTAACATTCTGTCCGCAACATTAGCTTGTGACGTCGAGTGGAAAGTATCAGAACATTAGTGGCGTTTTGATAAATGGCGGTCGGATATCGAAGGAAATAAGATATACGCCCACATGCATGCCAATGAGCGGCGGATTCTTACGTATTTTGTCACATGACGCCCAGAAAGGCCATTACTTGCAGGAATCCTTAGCAACAGTGGTCTGAGGTGAATTTATTTCCGTATGCAGTTTGGGAGCAAGCTTACCAGAAAGAGTTCAAATCAACTAGTTAGATGGTTTTAAAATAATGTTAGGAAATGTCTTAGATTCGTATTAATATTACAGTTACTCTAATTTAGTGTGAGACAAACAGTGGTTGAAAGCGAATGCTAGTCATTCAAAATGTAAATCCAATGAGTTTTCCACATAGCGATAAATTTATTCGTGATTATTGATGAAATTTTATCTAAATCAAAAGCAATAACAATTATTTATTTATTATTATTAGAAACCCTTTGATTCCCACAGCTGGGTAAAACCAGCATTAGCATCTGACCGCGACAAATGAAGGAAAAGGAGAGAGGCCAGCAGCAATAATAATAAAAAATGGAAAACACTCGACTCTCTCGACTTGAGTCAAACACCACCATTTACATCCCCCAGAGAAACACCGCGTTCAAACCACCGTCACTCAAGTCATTGATCTGCAAATACAGAACCAAACTAAATCTGTGTTTACTACAATAATTTCCTTCATTTAAACCGTCGCAAGTTCGAAGCGGTTCAATCTCGGCGACAGTAACTCATACCTCTTTCCTTAAACAAATATAAGTTGCAAAATAAAGGAATTTAACTGAAAACTTATTTCCTACAGAGACAGCTTTCCGATTTATATACTTCGCGAAAGTGTTTGCCTTTGTGAAACTTCGCCCGTAGATTGCATCTTGAGCCAAATTGATCTAACCGTGGCCCGCACAATTCGGATCAAAAGGACCCGTCATCGGTATACCTAGGTATACTGTTTAAATGTTAACTATTTTTCTGAATGATTCTATTTTTTTCTTCTTCTAAGGATGGATATTTTTACGAGCAAAGATTTCTGTTTAAAAATTAAGAATCATTACTTTATTTTAATTCGTAACAATTCTGCTTTATGTTGTACCTACTAAATGTAATTTGGCAAAAAATGGCCCATGTTTTAAAAATCGTCAAAGACTTCGAATCAAGATTAATGCTATCTAGTACTATTTATCAGTGAAATCATAACGACCACATTTAGACATTGAACTAAGGTCTTCATGGTCCATATGGGGCACTTTAAAACGGCAAATATGACGTTGTAAATATTATTTATAAATAATATTTCAGCGCGGCCTGACGACATCAATAAATCTGCATGTCAGCGCTTTACGCCAATCGACGCGTTTATTATATTTTGGACAGTAACTAACAAGCTTTGCACTCGATCGCTTGATCAACCAATATGCCATTATTCTTTTATGCAACAATATCAAATAATTAAAATTTAAACGCGAGATCCTAAATCGAGATAAATTATTTTCGAATTTTCAAACTTAATCCTGTCGGGTTTTAAAAAAACATGTTAAAAAATCAGTAAAGCCTTCAAATGAACGCAAACGGAAGTGTCGTTTTACCGAATCTTATTTCTTCAGCATAATGTAGGAATTGTACTTTAAAATTATGTATTTTATTTATCAATTAAGCAGACTATATGAGTAAGATAAACAAACAGTGGTATTATGTATGTAAAAATGTTTTTAATATTATTGTCATTCCTAATTATGCTAGTTTTAATAATAGGTTATCTTTTCTATACCTAAAATAAAATTCTGTGCGACAATATTTTTAATCTTTATATTCACGTATCCCTACTGACACCACCTGTTATCCCTAACCGATAGTTCTGTATGTGTCCAAATAACTGTATCTATATATATAAATGTTTTGTAGGGAGGAACTCCGGGATCACGGCGGGCCGGGAGCACTCCGAGGCGTCCTCCTCGGGGTCGCGCAACTATTCAAGGTCAGAGTCCTATTCAACTATATCCCTTTACACCCCCGCTATTCGTGAGCGGTCAATAGCAACTTGTCTGTGTCCTTTTTGTGTTGGTTGTACGACTAGTATGGATAGAATTTTATCGAGTTTTTTATCGAGACTGTATCTGAAACTTTTTTATGTCGAAATATAGAGATATGTTTGGTATTTTTTATACTTCTACGTTGGAGTGGACAGATATCCCAATATGGAAGTTTCGGAAAGGAGGTAACGAATTAAAAAGGAAGAATTGTTTAACGATAAATTGTAATATAAATCTTTGGTCATTTACGGCCGTTTTCTATAATCTACCGAACTTTAACAGGCGATTTCATAAGATATTTCGCATTTTACGAATCAGCAAAAGTAGATATATATACATATAGCGCATATAAATAGCTGGCTAAGATAAATATACATGTCTTTATGAAAGCATAGAATTGTATCGACGTAGTAAAGGGAGCTATTTTAATATCTTGTTAAAGATAGATTGGATATAGAAATCGACCGTTGGTGCGTATTGTTAGGCGACCGATTCTGAATCCTGATATCAATAATGCACCAAATTTAATAAGAGAAAATAAACGGTATCAATTTTTTACACAAAAGTCCTGCTCCTTGATTCCTATTATAGTGATTGCTAAAGTAATGATTACCACTTGTCGCGAATGCCAAAAAATAATTGATAAAAATTTAATTAAAAAACTCGGCATTATTGCAGTGGAATATTAGAAAAATCAACGCAATTTAGAAAGAGGTTTCAATCAATACATTTATGGTAGGGTTGTAACAGTACGTTCAACTCAAAAAAACTTGTTATTTGTGAACTTAGGGCGAAATGCTGCGGTATGAACAAATTTAGATGTCAGCGGGGTCCCTCTAACTCGTTTCAACAGAGCGAAATAGTTAGTTGTTTTGCGATTACTCAACAAGACATAAGAGTGAAAGAGATGAAACATTCAAACCTTGTACAGAGTTTTAAATGTTTCACGAATTAATCTTTTAGTAATAACCACTTAATAGGCACGGAATGTGGGTCAACTTTTGTCATTTAATAAATGTACTTGGAATTGTGTGGTTTGCCAAGTGCGTTGTGAGTTGTAACCGATGTTGCTATTAAATTATTGACAATTAACTTAGTTTGTAAGTGAAAAAATTGTTTTATCACTCTGTGTGTTATTGGGGTTGCTATGATTATTGTACAGATTTATCTTAGCTTTAATTATCACTAGTGTGCTATATTAATACGTGTGAAAAAATGTGAATTAAATAAATTTAAATATATAGTGATTTTATATATTTTATACCATCATGCTGGGTCGGGTCGGCTTTTTTTCAATTAAAAACAGAAGTTCCGGTGTTCACGTTTAGACAAACAACTACACTTTTCATTTATATTTATATTGGCATATGAACATAATTTCTCTACGAATCCCAAAAACAGCAGGACATCTACGTTTACCTAGTTTAAATATATTTAATTCCATAGAAATGTTTTTTTCCGTCCCAACTAAAAAGGAATTTCGTATTTCACGAGAAGCTAACAGATTTCTCTTCAAATTTAGTATGTGCGGAGTGTAGATACATTCTGAATTTGTAGTAACCCAGCTGCTTTAGCTTCCCGCACTGGGTTGTCAGCGTGTATTAGTATCTCTGTATCTTCAGCAGACAACGTTTAAAATTCACTTGTGTGGGACAGCTTGAAAGAAATACCAGGATATCTTTGAAGAGGAAATTGGAATTTGAAATTCAACGCGTTTTGTTGACATTTTTTTGGACATTTTAAAACTGCTGTTTCTATTATATACAGTACTAGCGGCCCGACCCAGCTTCGCCTGGGTGCATATATTTTTTGATTCCACTCCACACCAAATACATGTTGTTTTTCGTATAAACTCTTGTATGCCTAAACTTGACGTAGCTATCCTACTGTCCGGCTCAATCCCGTCTCATCCGCCTGTTCAGTCTCTTCCCAATCCGTCCCGTCCCTTCTCTTTATTATCCATCCCGTTTTATAACGTGCATTTAAATTTCGTCCTAACAAATCTGTGATCTATCCCAGCCCTCTCCCGTACCTTCGATTCTATTTTACTTTATGTCCCTTCTCTCCACAAACATCCATATATATCTTATACAACGGGCCGTGCAGCAGAAATCGTAATATTTTAATTTCACCACAACTTCAAAACCAAACGTCCAATTTTAATCATTCAAAGACCAAATATTATCGACATAAACTGTACTTATTGATGAAATAATTTATTTTGATAAGGATTAATAGCATGAGTAAAATAAATGCGTTTAAATGTAGTCCAAAAAAATTCAAGATTTTTAAATAAAAATGTGGTTGTTGTGCCTCACTCGACATAGATAGGTATAGTGTGTCGCGGACTTTTTTGTAGACATTTATAAGATCTACAATTAATTATAACATTTTATGGTTCTATCTTTTGTAGTTTAGGTTTTGGTTGATTTTTTTCAGTTTGTGTCCGAAAAATCCAAATATCTTACGGAACCCTATTTTTTCCAAAATAAAATATAGTCTATGTTACTCGTGGATAATGTAGCTTTCGAATGGTGAAAGAATTTTTTAAAATCGGTCCAGTAGTTTTTGAGCCTATTCATTACAACCAACCAAACAAACAAAGTTTTCCTCTTTATAATATTAGTGTAGATAGAGGTTGGAAATTAATAGCTAAATGGTCACTTGCCAGAAAAAGCAAGCCGGAAGCCGGTGGAAAGAGGTCATCAAGACAACTGAGAGTCACCATCCTCAGTAATGAGGGACCGACTGAAGAAAGGTCACATGCAAAATGATTGGTATGGCGCACGATTACCAAAACCTATGATCGAACCTATGAACGATGAAAATCGTAGGTGCTTGAGGATGAAAGAAGTAGAAAAGGAAAAGGGTAGTAAATATTTATTTATGTATTAAAGATTCATATATAAAATATACAGGTGGAATTAATGTCTGAGGCATTCTCTCCCCGTCAACTTTTGGGCGGTGTAGAGAAATCGAGCTATGCGTAAAATATTTAGTAGTAAGAGAGCATTTAAGCCAGACTGTTAGAAAGGATTGACTGAGTTGCCTTGGTTTTAAGCTGCGCCAGAAGTATTTTTTTCTAAATTAAATATTATACTGTGGGATGCGCTGCTTATTTGTTTAATTTTTCTGGTCATATTTATATCATTTTTATACCTAATTTATTTTAAAATTGTTTTTAAAGCTCATAGCGTGTTTTATAGTGTAATGTCGATATCCATCGCATTAACAGCTATAAATATAATATAAGTGAGAACATAAGCTATAGAATGAACAAATACTGTTGTTATACGTCACAAAAGATAAAATTTACTTAATTTTATTCCCCCGCTTAATTTTTACGACCGTTTCTCGAATTTCTCGTAAAACAACAGAAGTGTTTCCACAGTCTTTATTTACTTTTATTTTGGCGGTCCTTAAATTTATTGACGGTTTGTTTTATTGATTGGGACGGAAGGAGATTCTGAGAAGACTTGTTTAACTGGTGTTTGTGCTTTATTGACTTTGTAATAAAGGTGATTATGAAATACCTTGCGTAATTAAATAGAACTTGCCGTAATTTGCGAAGTCAATAAGCAGGCTTTTGTAATTGTTGAGACAAATGAGGAAGAAGCTGTAATGGCTACTTAAATTTAACAGTGGTCAGTGCTGTACCAGCCCATAAACGTCGCACTATAGGACACGGGCTTCCTCTACAGTCAAGAGGATGATGGAGAGTGGTTAGGCCACATAGACCAATTCATATTATAATCATTCTATTTCAAATTTAACAATAGATTAAAATATTATAATTTAAATTGTTTAGGTAGTGATGTCAGTGAACAACTTTTAAAATGCAATTATGAAAATTTTGTTATCTTCATGTTACACATACTGAATGCGACATAATATATTATCTGTCTGGTAGAAACTTGAATGATGGTTTCTAGATCTGACACCAACTCTTTCGGGAAATTAACACACCCTACCCCTCCAATTTTGAAAACGAATACAATGTGAAATGGTATCCGGGTTAGAGTATAGGGTATTGCGTATCTTAGTTAATATTACATTTCTATTTGCCACCAAGATAATCACTATAATTACTGAAATAAATATACCTACCACAACTGTCGAATCGCGAGACCTAATGCCCTTCACCCCATTATAAAGTTAATATTTTTATAACATTGTAATTTGCATTCAGAATTGGCCGGATTACATATAAACAAAGGTGAAAATACGGTTTTCGCTTAGTCTGATTCCACCCCGTTTTACGAGTCAGCTATAAACCAGGCTGCGACGGTGGATATCTATTTTTGAACTTTATATAACCGCCGTGCGATCCACGCATTCTATCTGGACTCCTTTGTTACAGCCTAGGTCAGGGAGAGTCAACCTTTTGTCGGAAAAAAATAATGGTAATTATAGGTCACTTAGGCAGGAAAGGCGTCCATGTTGTACAGCTTGAGAATAAGTTAAGATAGGATTTGAAAAAATTGAAATTTTTTTGGTAGATTTAATTGCCATATTAGTAGATACGTCAGGAACAGTTAGCAAGACTGGTTAGTTTAAACAAAGTTAGTTTTTTTAAATTGTTCCTACTTTTTTATACGATGTGAATTTATTTAAATATGGACCTGGTTAATAATAATACTCGTATAGCGTTTTTTTAATTAGTACGTGATTCACCGTCTTAATTACTCAATTTTAAGATGGTTAATCAACATTTTATGATAAGCCTAATTAACCTAATGGCTATATCTCTCCCTCTTAAAATTACATAGTTACACCGGTTCATCTGCTCTATTTAAAGAAACAAAGAAAAGTGGTGTATTAAAATACTTATAAATATAATTTCAAACCTGAAAATCTCTAGAAAAAATCCACTGAGCTTAAAAACCCAGCCCGTCCTATTTCCATTATATAGCGTGCCGAATGTTCACATCGCCTGGCCCAGCCATTACGTGTTGTTTAACTTCAAATGCGTCGACAATAGCCGATGGTTTCACTCATGTTTGCCCTATAAATTATGATGAAAAGGTGTTTTTACATCAAGTTCCGTGCTCTATCTGCCCGGGAGTGCTTTTTGGTGTAAACGGGAAGCGGCGTAATGTTACCTTTACAAAGAAAATTCAATTTACACGCTTTGTAATGTTGATAAATTGTATCGATTACGTTTTTCAGAAGGTTTTTGAGTGAGGTGTTCGAGCCTGAATGTATTTTTCATGATTTTTATAAATATTATGTATTGTATATTACCATGTGAATAAGCTTTAGTACATTTTCTGGTGTGATTTTTTTTTAGGTTACAATTTTTAGTATTGAAATACGTTTGATAGGAATTATTATGGGGTGTTGAAGGTTTCGAATATGATTTTAGAATATTCAGTCATGCAAATCTTATATGTTTAGTTTTAGCTGCGAAATTCAGTGGACAATTATTTGTTTCCAACTCCTCCTATTTGATTTTTTTCTGATTAATTTCGATGCACGTGAAAGACTACTAGTGCCTCTATGAGACTCACCGAGCTTCAGAGATCGATTTAAATTATTTTCGTGCTACTATTAATCCTGGCTGACAGGAGTTGCAATGGTTGGTGTAGGGGCGGGAAAGTCTCTAGAATTGATAATTAGTGTTCATAGAATTCCAATACAACTTTTATAGGTTCAAGTATTATGCAGATTTATTTGTTTTTCATTTATCTCTGGATATTCAATAACACTTTTGATCTTTATAAATAAAAAGTCTGTAGAAAAAAATGCCAAATATTTATACCAAAAGCATAAACTGTACTCTTAGGGTAGCTGTTTACATAAAAATTTACTCGCCGAATTCAAAAGTCATACATAATAAACACGCGGGAGTTAAAACCAACATTATGAATTTAGATCCATACACTTTTATGTCCGCACAGCCATCCAAAAGTTGTTGTTACTGAACGCAGTTTGTCGACAACGGCAATAATTTGTAATGTGAGCAAAATTTACAATTGATAGCACTTGCTTGGCCAACTATCATATCTTTGACCTACATTAAACTATTCGGGTCGCGTCGGAAAGCGATGTTTATCGGGGAAATCTGTGTATTATTTAGGATATTCTATTTAGTAATACATACTTGTATTAATACTAAGAAGATTGATACATACTTGATAACATATGTGCAGTAAAATATTAAGTATTTTTTAAATACACACATATAAAGGGTTTATCAAGACTGCTACCGAAAATGAAGGTGGTCGTTTTAGTGACTTCAGACAGAATGCAAATATTTTTTTGCAAAACGAGTGACGATATGTTTTTGTTATTTTTTCCTATAGTCGTATTTGAGCGGTAAATACATAGTACTCTTTTAAAGACGCTATGGTACGCAAGGGTTTAAATTATTATTTAAGCAAAAACTAGGAATTCACCACTCGAAACACTGTAGTTTTTAAAAAACTACAAAAAAGGAGATCGATATATATAGAGTATTTTTTACATACATACATGTACATAAACTCACGTCTTTTTCCCAAAACTCGCCGTATATTTTCCGTCCCATGACGTGATAGGGGGCGAGTCTTTCCCCTTATCGAGCATGAGTATTTTGTATTAACTACTTTATCGGGGAAATCTGTACGATGTAATATTGTACCTATACTAAAGGAAGTATGAGATAGAAAGCTTTTACCTGACCTTGCTGTTGTGAAAGATTACTGCACTTATTCACGGAAATAGTGCATTCTCAAGAATTTATATATTCGTGTTTGTGTAGAATTACAGTGTTTGACAAGTATATATTTCATTTAGATGACCTCGTATTCATCATGGCATTTAACATCTCTGAGTAATTTTTCTGAGACATACAAAATGGTGGTATATTTCCATGTCCAAACCATATTTAAGCAAGATGAAAACCAACCAAGAGTTTTAGCAATGTTACGATCACTAAGATATTATAGATTGGACATAAATTGTAAGCAGAGGCATCCCATTTATTGATTATGGATATTGATATTGACAGCCTCCGTGGCTTAATAGTTTAGATGCCGGTTGTGAATCGAGAGGCCGCGGCTTCAATTCCCGCGCGAAACGTATATTTGTGTGATTCTTAGGTATTTGTTTCGAGCCTGGGTGTGTGGACAAATTTTCTTGTAGTTCCTAATACCCGCGACAGAAGACTCGAGCTTAGTGTTAGTTAAAGACTATGTATGTGACTGTTGGGCGTATTAATTTATTCATTCATATTTGCTCCAGTACCACTTTACAAGATAGCTTATTCCTTTTTATCCCCGCAAACTTGTATTGTTTACACACTATAGCAGAAAAAACATACAAGGCGTAAAATTCACTAATTTACTCGTATTTACTTAGGTGTGACAGAATAAAAAACAGACGCTGATATAAAGAAAACAAAGTGGCTCCCACCCCTTTTATTTTTCATTTTTTTACATTAAATAGTTCGCAAGCACACGCCGGTAACTGATATAACAGATTTCTTAACTCGAGCACTCCGTGAGATGAAATGCGGATGATACATTTACGTTTTTCCGCGTAATATCTGAGCTAGATTTTCTAGGGCGTATTAATTTTTCATATTTTTAGTGCTTGCGGTCGTTGTTGGCCATTGTGGGATTATTTATTAGACGAAGTGAAGTGGGTTTTAAATAACTGTAGGATTTTTGTGCGTTGAAGATATTTTTTGTTATTTTTATGTATTTATTTAACTTGATTGTAGGGTTTGATGCTTGATAATTTTTACAAGTTTCTACAAATGGGAATGCAAAAAATAAGCGCTATACAAATAAAACGCACATTATTAAACGTATTTAATTAATTTTTAAATGATTTTTACCCTGTGTAGAATACAACAAAATACTATATTTGACATACAAATGCCTAACATTTGACTTAGACTCTAGCTAAGATTAAATTCCAATGATTTTAATGCCATGAGGGACTCAAAAGTAGTAGTAAATAAAAGTTCATACACACAATACCATACTTAGTCATAAATTACTAATTCAAAAGCACGAGCAAGTCACACAATTTGAGATGTAAAATATTATAATGAGATTTCCCGCCAAGCCGTGTCGGCCATCTTGACGCTAAATCACACAGAACAAACTGTAGAGTCTAGTTTACCCCACATTCCAGTTGATTAAACTACTGTTTACCTTTAATTTAACTTTGTGTTTCTTCAAAAAATTTAGTCAGAGTATGAAAATATCGGAGTAATTTTTGCCTGTATTTTTGCCGGAGCATTGAATTAGTAATTTTTATAAGGTCTCTTTGTGTACGCGAATGTTTTTCGAACTTAATAAAAAATGTATGATTAATTTGTTACATTAATCAAAGAATAACATTGTGCTCTTAATTTTTTTTGAATCAGATAGTCATGTTTCATTATTTTTGAGTCGTTGACCTATCTGTATATAGTCTCTAAAATACAATTAGTTAAGTTTCGTAATTTTGTTTAATGATTTCTGTTTATTAAATTACAGTCTTTACCAAACTAGATTTTTTTGCGACTTGAAAAACCTACACAGAAAACATTTCAGGTAAGTTAAACCCCAGGTCTCGCAAGTTACAAAATAATGTCAGTCATCCCCTCACGAGAGCTTTGATGCAAAGTCACAACTATTTAGCAAGCCCTCTATACCTCTCCCCTTCGTCCCTACCTGTCCTCACTTTACTAAACACGTGTAAATTATTTACAACGTTCCGTTTCAATACGTCCTCGTAAACTCTTTGATCTCGACATAAGACCTTTTCAAATTAAACCGGCTTCGTAAGGATTTTTATTAAAATTGGACGAGAGGTGAACGCTATATCATTTGATAGGGTTCTAAGGAATATTTACTTTAACAGAATTGGTTATTTCAAAGTTCCTTTTACACGTTTCTGCGTGAATGTATTTAATATGGGTGAAATTTGCGTATCATAATCAGGTACGTGACGTCATCTTATACGGATACTCGAAGTATTTTTTTCCGTGTGTATTTTATTCGAGGTTTTTTCAACGACGTATATTCGACTGCCATGGTGGCGTAGTAGTACTACGGTATGACTACAAAGCAGATGTCTGGGGTTTGAGTCCCGGATCGGGCGAAGTGATAGTGGATTTATTATCAGTCTGGAGTCAGGAATTTGTGACCGATATGCTAATAGGCTCACCCCTATCACCTTATGGGACGGAACACACATAACAAAATGTGGATGTACTGATTGTAACCAGCATCACTGCCTACCCCTTCTGGGAAAAAAGCGTGAGTTTATGCATGTATATATATAATGAAAGAGTTTAAGGTTTTAATGACACTAACTTGTGGGCTATTTACTTCTCTCACTTTGGGACATAAAAATATGTATTATTATTAATAGATTTGAAAACTTAACAGACCAGCAAGTCCAAGTATCAATTTTTTTTCGTAAATAAAGACAATTACCGTTAAAAATCCAGGGTATTAAAGGCTTCCACCAGCGTGAACCGAGCTACGGGGCTTAAAGTCTAGCACGGTATCAGAGCTCAAGGAAGGAAAAAACGATAATATCGCTTAGTCAATGCCATGAATCTAAGGAGAAAAGTCGGTCACAGCGAATCCACCGGGTTTTTGCCAAATTCTATTGTCTGTGGATTTATTAACGGTTTCATAGGCGAAATTAATTATTACCACTTCGAGGTCATTTGGGGGTTCGGAGCAGGGAGTGTATTTGAGTTTGCTTGAGTGATTTGGTTGTTATAGTCTATCTTTAAGAGAAGAAAATAAGATGATGAAAACATCAACTTTTTTAGTGAGCGATCACCTACTTGTCACAGCCACGACTTGCATACTTCTTATTTCTTTATATTTATTTTTATTGTTTATATATTTTCACGATAAATAAAAAATATATGTATACGCCTTTCTTTCTTATCTCAGATATCTGAAAATTTTGTAGAATATCACCTGGGGTGATACACGTGAGTTAAATGTAACTAACTTTATGTCAATATCAATATCACGCGATATAATTATAGTAAAAATAAGTTTATTTTTTATTTATTTATTTTATATTATTATTGATTAATTTGCAAAAACAAACAAAACTTTAAAAAATTGTAGTGTTTGATGTCAAGTACAATCTAGATACTATTCTAACGAAAGACTATTTCCATACTAGTTCCACACAGTTATGCTGGCCTCAGCACTAAAACTGATAACAAGTCCAATACAATCCGCAAAATGCTAATGTCCATTGAGGGCGGTGCATTGCATCTCGAAAATTGGCATTGTTGATCCAAATAATCCTTGTTTATTGTATTCAAATTTGTAAACTAAGCGCTCTTTATTGGCGGTCCACATATTTTGACAATGTGGGTATTATTTCGGTTACTGGTGGTATAGAGCGTACAGGTTGTGAAAAGGTGGGTTCTGTGTTTCGATTCCTGAGTTGAGGTATTTTTTTATAGTTTTAGAGCGGTAGAATAGATCTTTTTCCAGCATGAATATATTGTGTATGTTGACTACTATGCTGGCTTTGAGGCCACTGGTGCTATCCCTGTACTGAGTCAAATATTTGTGTAAACCATAGGTATTTGTTTCGGGTCTGGGTGACTGTGAGACTGAAAAGTCTCTCGTAGTTTCTGATTGACTCACACAAACAGATCTGTGATATTTGAACCTAGGTACTCACGGTCCCCAGCATTCAAGCCATTTGCGTCATCTATCCCATTGTGACTACAAGAGTAATACGACAAAATCTCAAAGTCGCTAATAAAGTATGAAGTTGGCCAACTGCACAACATGAGTATGCATTAGTATAACTTTTCTAAATTTGACATCAGAAGTGGGAAGTGAAACAAATTGCGAAGTGCACTAAGCCGGAGTTCGCGGCTCCGGGTCATTATGTGGCAATCATTGGGATATTTAGGTCAGAAATTATATATTTAGGTACTATTAAAGTGCGTGGTGGCCTGTTGGTAAACGGACCAGATGCCAATATGCTCACGGTGATCGCATGTCAAATCCTAGGGCACACCTCTGACTATCTGGAGTCAAATGTGTATTGAAAGTCAATTACCACGTACTGTAACAGTGAAGGAAAACATCACGAGGAACCCTGCATATCGTACCGATTTGTATGAATTTCTATGGTATGTCAAGTCCAACCCGCCCTAGGCCAGCATGGTGGACTATATGGAGCTAACCACTCTCAATAATACTCTCGATTGTAGAGTAGGCCCGTGCCTTGCAGTGGGACGTATATGGGCTGATACAGATACTATTGACTAGCCAGTCTACCTAGTCTGACCAAACTAACTACACGATCAGGTGACTATGTACCTTTTCAGTATGGCCTTTAAGGTGTACTAAGACCATACTTCTCTCTTGGTGCTGTCTTCTAGCTAGAACTCGTGGTCAGTTAGTGCTCGTGTTCATCGCTCTTGGTAGCGTTGTGAATTAAATATAGCGCTCTTTGTTGTAATTTAGTTAGATTTTTAGTAATACATCTGACTTTTAGGAGTCATGTATGTATTGATAGTCAATCACCACGCACTAAAACGGTGAAGGAAAACATCGTGAGGAAACCTGCATACCATAGCGGTCCATAAGAATTTCTATGGTATGTAAGTCCGCCAACCCGCACTAGGCCAGCGTGGTGGACTATATGGCCTAAACACTCTCAATCGTACTGTCGATTGTAGAGTAGGCCCGTGCCCTGCAGTGGGACCTATTTGGGCTACTACTACTACTTTAGTAATACATGTTGGGTAAATAAGAGCAGGAATATTTTTTCTTCTGATTAAATTAACCAACTAGAATTATATGGTTGATTATGGCCAACATTCTACCATGGTAAAAAGCATGTCCTTTGGTAGTTAATATATAACTTATAGCAGTAAATAGATAGATTATATAGATTTGACATCATCACCACACCTTAAATACCATTAACTTTATCCCTTAAAATGATGTATCCACAAGAAACTTTCCGAATTTAAAACCTCCGGATCTCATAAGTAAGTTATAAGGGATTATGTAAATCGCGCGAGATTATATCTTTGAGCGCGGGACGCGATTTTGAAGCTATCTGGGACCCTATATTGGTCAATTATTCCTCTTCTTTATGATAGGATGGCTGAACAAGGAAGTGATCTGACTATGTGGTTATATCTGTTTTATGAAATTCAATTTATAATGTTTAACATTTTTATTATATCTCTAAAAAGCTTCGGTCTATTATGTAGCGAATCATGCTAATACGGACAGATAAATAATAAATAACACCCAACAGTCACATACATAGTCCTGACCCCACACTAAGATCGAGTCTTGTGTCGTGGGTATCAGGAACTACGGGAGACTTTTCGGCCTCACAAACACCCAGACCCGGAAGAAATATTTATGGGCCGCACAAACATTTCTCTCGGTGCGGGGATCGAACCCGCGGCCTCTCGTTTCAGAGGCGGCGTCTAACCAACTGCGCCACGGAGGCTGTCAAATGACTGATGAATGATGACAGATGATACTAACCTTTGCTTGACTAATATTAATGAAATAAACTTATCATACAATTAATAGGCAAAAACACCGTATACTTCAGCCTCTCTATAATATTTCGAAGTAACTGTTGGGTCCGTAGCAAAACTCTTGATAATTCAAATAAATTACGTGGTTTTTGGTGCACTCGGTAATTCATGACAGAAAACAATTAAAAAATTAGAAAAACACGCGGCAACAGAAAGTTTTTTCAACACTAGATAAATCGTAATATGGACATGTTGAAACTTATATACACATGAACGATCATGACAGCTTATGCACCTACACCATAAAAACGCACTATACAAACCTCGTCAACATTTCAAACGGTTGGTAATTCAAAATATTAGAGAACTCCTTTCAAATTCGAACTATCAAGCGTTGACTGTATTTTTACATTAAACTACACTACTTGTTCGTAGTTTCTAATTCAATTTACACTGGCCCAACCGCTCAACCTAAAAAACAGGACCAAAAATATGTAAATTGCCCCTATAGTCTCCCAAAAAATTAAAAGACAAATACGCTTAAAATTCGTACTCCACGTTTAGTGGATATTTCGTGAAATAATTCGGTTCGTCCGGTAAGGATGATCGTGAGGTCGCACGCACGTTTAAAGTTCATACATTGTAATGGGGTATAGACCAGCTGTGGCCTGTTTTCTAAATGTGCTCGGATCCGAGTTTTTATCGCGGCCTGTATTCCTTATTCGGGATTTGTCCGTTCAGTTTCGTGTTTGGTCATTTCGATTTGTATTTTCTGTTACTGTTTCGGGTTTGGTAGTACTAGGTGAGTTTTTAAGGTCATTTCGATTGAGGCGTTTGAGTTTTTGCAAGCGATGGTTGTGAATTCTTAAACGTTAATTTAAACTGTGCATTTAGAACTTTCAAATCTCCCTGATTACTACTAACCGCACGATTTGTCTAAAGATCGCGTATATTAGGAACCTTATGCGACCCTAATTTAGTGACCAGTAATATGTGTACCATAAACAGATGTATTTTGGCATCCTTGTGTGATTTTTATGTTTATGTATCTCCCGCTGGTCATTCAATTGAAATTCAGCGTATTTACCACCATACTCCCGTACAAATACAATTTTTTTTTTAATCCCTCGTCCTGTTTACTCGCTAATCTGTACACGACAAAGCATCCCAAGTAAATAATGCCGGCGGTATGCAAATTAAAGTTGCTATAAATTATTCGTTTGTAAAAAATCCCGGGCCTGCCGCCCATTTGTTGCTCGACAAATAGATGAGGCCCGTTTGTTAAGATTACTAATTTTCGTCTAATTCTTTACCGTAAATATTTACGCGGATGTGTTCTGGGATCCCGTATTTAGCGGGATTTGGGCCGGGACGAGGGTAATTGTTAAGCAAAAATAAAATGTTTTTATTTTTTTGCTTTGTGTTTTGGATGAATTTGCATTGAAATTTACGTTAAGAGTATTTAAATGATTTTATGTTTGAGAATTCAGGCTGTTTTTATTTTATTTGCAGCAATATTAATGGGTCATTCTGATTTGATTTTTTTGCTGGCTACGTCACTACGATCATATTACATTTGTTAATGATGAAACATACACTCAATGGTCTGTTATTTACTATTAATAAAATTATAATGTAGGTGCGATTTCGCATTTTAATTACAAATTAATTTTAGTATCCAACTCCATTGTTTTAAACAGGCGTAAATACAATAAATATGTAATAATTTTATAAACTGTTTTAGCAAGTGGATACATAGCTTCTACTGCAGTCTAAAATCGCAAAAAACTCTCGCAAAATCAACACTTCAACGACAATCCAAAACCTTCACAACTCAACACTCCGAATTCACGTAAAGGGTTAAGAGAAAACATTTATTCGGCTAAGACAAGCCGTGATTAATACTCGCACCTGGCAGTTATCGCGTCGCGTCTAACGGCCCACTTTCAACGGTTATCGCGATTTCCCTCGGGACCCGGGGCCAGATTGTGGCTGCCGGGATACCGGGATAACGGTACTTGTAATTTTTTTTTCTTACTTTTGTGTGACTTGAGCATTTTAGGGTTAGAAGTTTTAGGAATAAGAATTCGGTGGATGTTCTTTTTTCGTACAAAAGGGAGGGATTAGGGTTACCACATAAATGTGTTAAGTAGGTTGAAAGAAATTGTCAATAAAGATACAATTAAATTGATTGAAATTGTGTTGATAGTATTGGATAAAGATTAAATACAAAATTTAATCCTGTATTTTAAGAGTTTTAAGTGTCTAATAGATCGTTATGGTAGAGTTCTTTTGTAGACAATAATTAGGTGTCTTATGCCTGTGATTCGGCTAACGTACACGGCTCTAAGGCCAAGGGGTCTCGCGACACATAGTTTAAAACAGCTGTATTATCTCATGTAAAACATTTATTTGGAATAATTCCCAATGTCTGATTAATTCCGCATCATGAGATGGAGCTCAATTCCAACTCGAGCCTTCCAAGCCCAACAGCGCCCTACGGCCTCATCTGTATCAGCCCATATACGTCCCACTGCAGGGCACGGGCCTCCTTTACAATCGAGAATCCGATTATGAGTGGTTGTTAGACCATATACTCTTCGTCGACCACGCTGGCCTAATGCGGGTTGGCGGACTTTACATACCACAAAATCGCTACGGCCTACCTACTAGCCTACTATTACTAGGCTACGGCCCCATGATGGCTATTAATTGGTGGAGATCATTTAAAACCCGGAAATTTGATGCTTATTAAAATACACAAAGTGTAAGACTACATACAGCGCATATTTCGAGTAGTTGAAATATTTTTACAACAGTCCATTTCCAAAAGTGCAGCGCATCCCGGAGTCAGTAGATCATCTCATGCACGGAATTTTGTTATAAAATAAATTTAAAATAAACGACGCAGCTAGGGTGGGGAGGCTCGCATATTTCCATAGGGCTGACACTAGCAAGATTTTAGAAAGTTTTTTGATAAGTTGCACTGTTTTTTTTTGGGGTAAAGTTGTTTTAGATTTTGCTT
Source organism: Hyles lineata (assembly GCA_030180105.1). Lineage (NCBI taxonomy): Eukaryota > Metazoa > Arthropoda > Insecta > Lepidoptera > Sphingidae > Hyles > Hyles lineata. The sequence goes on from JARJEE010000030.1 coordinate 1,867,033, forward strand.
TTAAGTAATATAAGGTTAGATGTTGTTATAAATTAAACATCCGGTTATTGAAAATTATATTGTGGTATTATTAGTGTTTGTAGCTGTATACAACACGAAACTTTATTTAAATATGTTAAAAAATACGTGTCGTTAAATCACTTGATTGCTAGCAGACTTAAAGGTTTGTTGCATTGTATAATTAACTGAAGTTGACTTGTTAGTCGCTTTTTCATTTTTACAAAAACATAATCATCACTCGGGTGTTTTTCCCGGCAGCGACAGCCCTACATGACGTGACATGCGCCGGCGTTATCGAGATGTAGCACGGAAAGTGCCAAGACATTTGTGATTTGGACAACAAAAACATTTTGTGCTGTAAAAACAAAATAAAAGTATCAAGTGCAGTTTTTGGCAGTGCCGTCGTGATTGTGATCTTTGAAGGGACTCGTACGTGCTCCATGTTGGGTTAAAAACGTTTAAAAAATATAAAGATTGTCGTCTGCAGGTTATAGGGAGTCTGCTAGGGACGTATCTTTATCGTAAAATGGAATTTCGCCGAATAGATTTTTGTTATACTTTTAACTGTATCTTGATTTTGTATTTTTTATTCAGTTGAAAGTAAACTGAAGTTTTCTTAAAAAAACGAATGGCTTTTGTTAAAAATATATCTTTATAAACGTTCACAAATGTTTTTAAATTCAGATCATAGAATATTATAAAATAAATAATTTTAGTTTTTTGTTGTGGTTATAAGAAATGTATTATTAAATTAATACAGGCCCACAGTCTGGAATTAATATTGGATAGTGTAATTGACTCTATTTTTTCTGTTGTATTTATCAAGAGATATCCAAAATCTAACAAGAAAGAGTTTATAAATCGATTCAGAATGAAAGAAGTTAGAAACGTAAATCTTGTTATGGGAGTAATAGAAAAGGGATGCATTACAAAACTGGTGATGTCACTAGGCTTAACATGTATTACAGTGTGCACGGGTAAAAGAGACGGTAAAGTGTTCTCATTACACTCCCACTCTTAAATTTAAAATATCAATATTTGCCTCATGTTATAAACTACTTTAAAAGTGTTTTGACAGAATTGTTTTATTTCACTGGTCTTTGTGTTTGTTCGCATAACAATACAAAAAAATGATCATAGTCAAATACCCTTAAGTCGTGCATAAAATAAACTTCAAGAGATTTTTATTTTTCACGAAGTGAAAAAAAATTCACAAATTTTTGTTGAAATATGAAATTAGAGAACCATCAAAGCAATCTAAGCTTAATACCTACTGGCTATCCAAAATTCAACAAACACCTACATCCAATAGTTTCTCAAACCTAGCTGTCGATCCACCTGATCAAAATACAGAAAGAATTGCAAAACCTCCACCTATATATGTGGATAAAGTTGAGAATATCCAGCCACTTATTAATCTTCTCAATGAATATGACCAAGAAAGTTATACTCTTAAAATTCTTAACAACGAACAGGTCAAGATTCAGCCTAAAACTCCTGACACTTACCGAGAAATAGTCAAAAGATTAGAGTCCAAAAATACTGAATTTTACACCTTCAAACCGAAACAAGATAGGAGCTTCAAAGTGGTTCTCAAAAATCTACACCCATCAACTGACCTTGATGATTTAAAACAATCACTCAAAGAATTAGGACACGTCTGCACTAATATATGGAATATAAAGCAAAGAGCGACAAAGAAACCTCTCCCCATGTTCATAGTCGAATTGGAACCAAACGACGATAATAAAAGCATTTACAATGTTAAGTACCTCCTGAATTGCCGAATTCAGTTTGAACCACCACGCCCGAAGCGAGAGCCACCACAATGCGCAAGATGCCAGCAATATGGGCATACAAAGACTTACTGCCGTCGAAAACCAAGGTGTATTAAATGCGCTGGAGATCACTTGTCCAACGACTGTTCTCGTAAAACCAGATCAGATCAAGTCAAATGTGCTCTATGCGATGGTAACCACCCCGCAAATTATAAGGGGTGCCGAATATATCGGGAACTGCAAAAAATAAAATTACCCGGCCCAACCCCTGCAGTAAAAAAGTCACTCCATCCAAGACATATTATTAAGCATGGAGAAACTGAACAACCTGCACTAAAAAATAACAAACAAAACTTAATACACCAACAAGAAACAAAAAATAGTGAGGTAACACTTAACAAAACTGAAATAAATGAAGACAAGACAAGCACAAGTGATATACGCGAGTTGGTAATCCTAATAAAACAAATGATGCAGCAATTGACCGCAATGACTAACTTAATAATGACCCTCACATCAAGGTTTGGAAATTCGACTCCTTAAAAATAGTCCTATGGAATGCCAACGGGCTGTCACAACACTTCCTTGAAGTTAAAACATTTGTTTTGTTACATGACGTTGATATCTTTCTTATCTCAGAAACTCACTTTACAAAAAAGAACCATTTTTATCTCAATAAATATAAATTTTATCACACAATGCACCCTGATGGCACAGCACATGGAGGAACTGCTGTTTTGATAAAAGATTGCATTAAACACCACGAAACAACAAGCTACTCTTCTAGTGAAATCCAAGCTACTAACATAGTTATTGACGACTGGACAGGACCATTTATAGTATCAGCTGTATATAGCCCTCCGAAGCACAACATAAAACAGGACTCATACGAAACGTTCTTCAATTCACTAGGGCGACGATTCATCGCTGGGGGCGACTATAATGCTAAAAACTCCATCTGGGGCTCACGTATAACTACATCAAAGGGACGACAGCTACATAGAGCCGTAGAAAATTTAAACCTGGCAGTAGTATCATCTGGTGAACCGACCTATTGGCCTACTGATGTAAACAAGACTCCAGACTTGATTGATTTCTGCGTTGTGAAGGGAATAGCAAATACATATCTTACATGTACATCAATGAATGACTTGTCATCTGATCATTCACCAGTTGAAATATTGTTACATAAAAACATAAGACACACTGTGAAACCTTGTCGACTTCATACACAAAAAACAGACTGGTCACAATTTCGGGAGTCAATAACAGCGTCTCTAAACTTGAACTTGCCATTAAAAACAGTAGATGAAATAGATAGTGCCGTGGAGCATTTCAACTATTGTGTTCAACAATCAGCCTGGCTCGCTACTCCTAGAACTGACGATGATCGCCAATCTAAATTCTGGATACCTGCAGATATTAAGGACCTCCTAACTCTAAAACGCAAAACTCGAAAGAGATGGCAGCTAACACGATATCCTGGAGATAAAACACTATTAAACTCATTAACGGCACAGTTGAAGCTACTTCTAGCTGAAAACAGAAATCGCAAAGTACAGACATATTTAAAAAACTTAGACAGCAGTGCTGCATCCAACTATTCTCTGTGGAAAGCGACGAAATATCTGAAGAGGCCAATAGCATCTCATCCTCCTATACGAAGATCCGATAATAGCTGGGCCACAAATGATCAAGAAAAGGCATATACGTTCGCTGAACACTTGAAAAATGTTTTTACCCCAAACCCTGACCGAGGATCTACACAGATCAGACATGTCTCCACCCTTTTACAACAAATAAACCAATTAGATATGCCAATAAAAAGCTTTTCAAAAGCAGAAGTAAGAAGTGCAATATACAAACTTGACCAAAATAAATCACCTGGTTACGATCTAATTACTGCCAAAATATTGAGGGAATTGCCTTCGGAGGGTATATCTTTACTAACCTACATCTATAACTCAATAATCACAAAAGGATATGTGCCCGCTCAGTGGAAAGTGGCACAAATAATAATGATTCAGAAGCCGGGTAAAGCTCCGGAAGATGTCAAATCCTACAGGCCGATTAGCCTGTTACCGATCCCATCAAAGATAATGGAGATACTTTTCATTAACAGGCTAGCCCCAGTTATACAAGACAAAAACCTAATTCCTGACCATCAATTCGGGTTTCGACAAAAACATGGCACGATTGAACAGGTACACAGGGTTGTTGAAAATATAAATGCAGCATTTGAAAGCAAACAATACTGTACTGCAGCTTTTCTTGACATCTCCCAGGCTTTCGACCGAGTTTGGCATGATGGACTCCTTTTCAAAGTCAAAACGGCTCTCCCGACGAATTATTATCAATTTATCAAAGCATACCTTGAAAATAGACATTTTTTTGTAAAACAGGGTGAAGAAGTTTCGACACTTTATTCAATACGCGCAGGTGTGCCACAGGGCAGTGTCTTGGGCCCGACCCTATATCTCATTTATACAGCCGATCTTCCCTCCACAGATGGAGTTGTCACTGGTACCTTCGCGGATGACACTGCTATTTTGTCATCTCATGATTCTCCAGACATAGCAACCCAAAAATTGCAGAATAGTCTAAATGAAATATCAGCCTGGCTTAAAGATTGGCGTATAAAAGCAAATGAAACGAAATCGATTCAAATTACTTTCACAACACGTCGAGGAACATGTCCACCAGTTTATCTTAATGGCGTCCAAGTCCCTCAAGCTGATGAAGCTAAATACCTTGGAATACATCTTGACCGTCGTCTGACGTGGAGAAAGCATATATATACCAAACGCCTCGCAATGGGTCAACTTGTACGCAAAATGTACTGGATGTTAAATCGCGGATCGCAGCTTTCACTCGAAAACAAATTACTGCTCTATAAGACTGTAATTAAGCCTATCTGGACATATGGCCTGCAACTCTGGGGTACATCTGCAAATTCAAACATAGAAATCTTACAACGATTCCAGTCCAAAATTTTGCGAATGATAGTCAACGCACCATGGTACATTACCAATAATAGGCTCCATCATGACCTTAAAATTAAGACAGTCATACAAGAAGTCAAAGACAGCGTAAAATCATACAAAACAAGGATAACAAATCACCCTAATGTACTGGCCAAGCACTTGATGGACGACTCAACACTGACACGGAGACTCAAACGAAAAATCCCACAAGATCTACTAAGATAGATTTAAAGAATGGAAACGGGCGTGTCACTGGATGCGCACCGTAAAAGAAAACTATTATTTTTCAAACAACTTGCTAAATGTTGTATAAACAGATTGCAAACAATAAAAGATATAAAAAAAAAAAAAAAAAAAAAAAAAAAAAAAAAAAATTTTTGTTTCGGCGTGAGAATCAAATCCACGACCTCTCCTTTTGCAATCAGTGTCTTAAACAATTGCGTTGTGAATATGTTGTTCAACTTTTTGTGGGAACGTGGAATCTCTTTCAGTTCGCATTCACTGGTCACGAAGCATTGATGTGTACCGCCGCAAATTCTTGTTCGAGCGCGCACAAACTATTCTAACTTTGTAATACTTGCCTTACCGAATTGTGCAAAATGCATAGCGAGGTCATTTGAACAATATTTTTATGTACCTAATGACGCTAAAATAAGGGGTAAGCTGTTTGTATTTTACCATAAATCACGAGGAATAAGACGAAAAAGATGTAGGTGGAACATGCCGTTCCTCTGATTTGTTTTGTTTGTCTCTTCATCCGTTGCAATAAAAAAAGAGAGCGAGTGAATTAAGGCTGTTATTAGTAGCAGAACTAGGTGGTACCTTCAGCAAGTCACTTCCAGAATCACTCAGTGCTTCATACCGGAGTATTAAACTGTTGGAGAGCCTTCTCTATCTCGGAATTTTATACATCTACACATACAATTGCAGAAATATTGTCATGCTAAATCAAAAAGGACTGAATGCGATAATAATAACCGACCAGTTACATTTTATCGACATTGAATAAATTATAAAGCACATTATAATTAATGGTTATCGATGTAAAAGGGGCAGGTTAATCCTTGAGCCGCGCTAAAGGAAATTCACATTATATGAAAACTTCGCAGTAGTTTTTAACAGTATTTGCGAGGGTCACTTTGAGGCGTTTTCTAGTAACCTTTCCATTGATCACTATAGGCGTATTGTGTATATGTTATGGGCCAAGTGATTAATGCGGGCAGTATTCATAATGCCCGGGCATTATGAATATGGCTACATGATGATCGGGCAATGTGATTAATAGGTGATTTTTTACGTGTTGCGCTGCCTACGACTTCGACTTCACGTAGTCTTTTGGCTACCGACCCTAGAGTGTATATAAAATGCCGGAGGCGCGGAGGGAGAGCAGCCCCCGCCCGCTGTAACGAAGGATAGGCAACCGCGCGAGCCGTAGCGGATGAGGCTGGTCGCCGGAGGCGACCAGCAAGCCGAAGCTGCGGAGGTGAGCATGGGTGCCTATCTTTTGTTACGCAAGGGCGAAGGGGCTGAACTTCCCGTAGCGCCGGAGACGATGCATAAGCTAATTTGTATTGACAACAAGTGTTTCAAGGGTTAGGTTGCTATAATAGATATTTCTCAGGAATGGTGCGTTACCGGTACAGATGCGACAATGCGGCAGCGCAACACGTAAAAAATCACCTATTAATCACATTGCCCGATCATCATGTAGCCATATTCATAATGCCCGGGCATTATGAATACTGCCCGCATTAATCACTTGGCCCATAACATATATACTACCAATAACTGACCCTATAGGAATAACTACAATTTCACACATCAAATGAAACAGAAAAGTTGTAATACAATGGTTTTCTAAAAATGAGTGGTTCTACCAGTCAGTAGAGTTGACGGGTTACAACATATACTATTAACGAGTTACAGTATGACTCTATAAATTCTAAGAACATTTATTCCATGCTAACATGTTAATTATTTTCTCGCCTTCTAATTTTATCACCACTTGTAGTTTCATAAGTTTCTGTTTTTGGTAGTCTAAAAATTAAATAATTTGTTTTATTAATTAATTAATTTTTAATACTCTCTTTCATATTCTATTTTTCATCAATACATCGACTTAAATAAATTTTAAAGAAAACTAAAATGACATACATGAATATACTGAACAGTCGCATACATAGTCCTGACGAAACTACGACACTTTCCGGTCTCATAAACACCCAGACCCGAAATAAATAACTATGGATCAAAAAATATGTATGTCGATGCGGGGATCGAACCCGCGGCCTCTAGTTTCTCACCTGGCGTCTAACCAACTGTACCTGTGGATCACACAAATTTTAGTCCGGGGATCGAATCCGCAGCCTCTCTTTTCACAACCGGCGTCTGTGAACTGCGCCACGGAGGCTATCAATTTTTTTTAATTGGTACATTATGGATAATAAAAGACTAGGAAGTAGAAGAGATATATTGACATAATAGTAGGCTGTCTGCAGCGGCGAAGGGTGACTTTATACAAATGGGGAACCGATATTTTAGTTGACTAGTTTAACATTTTTCTCGATCCAGTACGATACTGGGCGACATATTTTGTAAATACTAACAATATTTTCTACTTTCTTCATACTTACAAGTCATTGCACTGTTCTCGTGGCGTAATATAAGGTTTAATACTTCCAATTTAATTCCAAACACAACAATAGGCTCTTTTGCGTTTTAATGGACAAAGTAATTAGTTTTTTTATAATTTGCTTTAAATTCAAAGGCATGCTGCTAGGAATCAGCTTTTATGAACCATTCCCTGGCAGTCTGTAGCCTCTATAGCCCATAGTGATTACATAAGTATATTAAAGTTGAATACATAATTGCACAAGTGGTCCGCCGGCTGTGTCCAGTTCGGCGACAGTTTGTGGACGCTTCCGTTTCCTGCTCGCTCCTCTACTCTCCACTTCACCGTTTAATATTTACATGTGGATTTTTGTTAGTAGTTTTAAGTGTTTTTTAGTATGCAAAGTGTTGTTGATTGGTGGATATCAAGAATTCTGCATTTTCATAACTATTGTTAATACATATTACATCATCCAAGTATATTGAGCACAATAAGGCTTCAGGAAATGGTAGTCGTTTTTTTATTCCCTTTATTTAGTGTATTTCATTTTTCAACATTAAATTATATTAAGAATTGTATTGTATTGTATTGTATCAGCCCATATACGTCCCACTGCAGAGCACGGGCCTACTCTACAATCGAGAGTACGATTGAGAGTGGTTAGGCCACATAGTCCACCACGCTGGCCTAGTGCGTGGTGATTGACTATCAATACACACATGACTCCGAAAAGTCAGAGGTGTGTCCTGGGATTTGAACCCGCGACCACCGTGAATATGTTGGCAGCCGCGTCTGGTCCGTTTACCAACAATAATAACAATTAATAAAGAAAAAATATATATGAATCTTAGAGTTACGGAGCAGTAAAATTATTTGGTTATGAAATATTTTAAATATAAGAAATAAAACCACCACCCACTAGTTTTGGTCAACCGTACACGAATAAATGGTGCGGGAATCGAACCTGCATTTTCTTCCATATGTAACTCGCTGTAGCGACCATCAAGCACCATCGGCATTAAGTACAGCAATGGTAATTATCCAATCACACCATAAGCATCATTAAAGCCAGGGCTACCATATATCAAGCATTATCGCCGCACACTTTACGACGCGTTATAACCCATAAATATGTCTGCGGGTCCTTTGTTTATAATATACGGGGTGTCCCACAGGACCCTGCGTAAGGTCCGACTCGGTAATTAAACCACCTTGCCTGGTAACCTTTCCTGTCGTAACTAGTTTTTGGATATAGTGGGTGTCGCCTCGTGTTGAATTACTGAGAAATTTGATTATGTTTGAATGGGTTATATGGAGTTTTGTTGGTTAAGGAGTAGGCGTGAAGGGGTTGATGTGGTTTTGAATTAAGTATGGATAAGAGATTTTGTTTATACCTATGAGTAGTTCGAAATTTAAAAAAATGTTTCTTTCGTTTTTTATTAAATGCTTAATGAATTATTTACATACTTTATTGTATACTACAATAAAAGAAAGTATCTTAATAACAGATAAATCACTTTAAACTAAATGGAAGTTTACGATAGGCGGCCTTTTAGTTACCTGCGATCTTTTCCAGGCAATCTTTGGATAAATTGGATGTTTTGGAATTATATAATGCTGCATTTACACTCTTGGCCATCCTCGGCCAGCCCCGACCATCGCCAGCGTGTAAATGGGGTGTTTGGCCTCGCTGGCCTTAATATTTTCATTGTTGATAGCTTGGAGCTGGTAGACGTTGGCCCAGCCTCAGCCAACGTGTAAATGCACCATAAGAATTAATTTCTTCATATAAATAATATTACCCTACGTTAGCATTTCTTATGTATCATAAGATCATTTATAAACACATTCAAATCAACAAACATTTGACACCAATCTCAATAAAAACATATCTCCTTACAGTTTGGATCCAAACATGTTTTACCTCAAACACCAACATCATGGCCAATCATTCAAATACGCCCAATAGATCTAAAAGGATCAAATTAGCAGCCAGTTTAGCACTGTTTATTTCTAAGAGCCCTATAGAGGCACATTACACGTGTTCAAAATATTGCCGATATGTTTGAAGTATGTGCGTCCGCTGGGAAATTTGCGTGTGTTGTTCAATACGTGAGTTACAATTGTACGTATTTAACCCGTCTGTTGGTTCCTTGGAGATATGAGAGGTTGCCACGACGGGTTTTTTATTTGTTTGTTGGATAATTATGTTTGCTGGGAGATGGAGGTAGGGTATACATATCTGGGTATATCTATGGTGGAATATCTATGCATGCAATTGAGTTATTTGAAAAGGATTGAAAAGAATTATAGGTTACCTACCGCGTTTTTTTTAAATTGTGAGAACATCTTTTTCTACTGGATCCTAAAATACTCTTGGAGGAAAATAATATATGTGCATGCTTACTAATAATAGTGGAGTTAATTTTATAATCGATTCTTACACAACTATCTTATCATTATCGCATAATCTTATCTAATATCAGTTGTGAGCTGTTCTTTTTTATTTTGTTATTTGAGTGAGTGAGAGACGAGCGTTCGATTCGGCTGATGGTAAGCGATGAGTGATACGATCGCTCATAGACAGTAGCAAAATAAAAAAGCACTATGATTTGGAAAGCATTGCTTGGAATTCCGCTGTCCTCATCATCCTGACACATAAGATGTTAACTCTTATGATGTCCAGTAGTTACTCTCGCTCCAATGTCCTTCTAACCAAAACACAACAGTGCATTTACACTGTTGTTTGGTGGAAGAAATAAACATTGCGCTTGTACCTATCAAGGCGGCCGCTCATAAATGAGAAACCAGCAGTATTTCGCTATTTAATAGTTACATTCAGTTGCCATTTAAAGGTATATTGTATATTAGATAGACAAAACAAAAGGTATTGAGTCATCGACTAAACAAAGATCAAGAGTAACTCGTTCGAGGAGGCACCCGGCGGGCATAATTGTATCGATCAGTGAGAAGTAACAACATATCAGAAGCATAGCTTTTACTCTGAGGGAGTAGACTAAAATATTAAAAAAAACTTTTTTATACAAGCCATTCAAAATCCTTTTACTCTTGAAATACCTCGCGAAACATAATCATTGTAAGACAGTATTATGTAAATAGATATAGAAGAGCGGGGTTTTCTGGCACAAGTATCTCAATATTTAACACAAGGCCCCAACCTTGTATTATTAAACAAAGGTTTATTAATAAATATTTACTATTATTATATCTTTATATAAAATCTTACACCATCAAAAATTCCCAAAAATTTTACCTAAAATCGTTGTCGTCCTAACCGTAGCGTGTCCCAAAGCGAGCACGCATGGACCACACGTTCAGGAATCCGGGACACCGTAAAAGTCCGGAAGTTTGAGGCATCCGAACAATTTCGGCGAGTCCCGGCATCCGCGAGCACAGTTTTATTGCTTCCCGCGCACTTGTCGCACAAAGAACCGTTTCTTTTGCTCCCTTTCTTTTAAAAGTAAATGGATTCGATGGATTCGGAGCGAAACGTTTAATATGTAGTGACGTTGTCTTCGGAGTTTTTGGTTTCGATTTGGAAAGTTGAGTTGTGAAGACTTAAAATTGCTTTGATGGAGATATATTTACCTATATTTACGGCCTCATAGACAGTATTAAAACCTATATAACTATCGAATATTTTGTCTTTTTCGCTCAAACTTAATTGATAAGTCGAAGGAAAGAGACAAAACATTTGATCATTAGCATGGATTTTACAACTGTCTATCAATAAGGTTGAGTTCTATATTCTTGAACGAGTAGGTAAAAAAATACATATACATTATACATAGTAAGAAAGTCAACGAAAGGTTCATTGGTAGAGAATGCATATGACATTGAATCCGCGTCTATACAGCATTTATAAAAAGGTTTTGAATATTAATTATACATTTACATTTCTTTGAGGATAATCCTTGTAATATTATTCTCAGTCTACTTTACCAGTCGAAATTTAAGGTCGAAATTGATTTGTAAAATGTATGATTTTTTAAATAATTTAAAATACGGTTAGAGTGACTGTTTCGGAATAAATATACATCCTAATAATAAGCGTAATTTATATATGTTCTTAATGCCCTAAGTCCATAAAATAAATCAATTAGAACACATTAATTGCATATGTCGATTAAATTCTTGATCTGATTGGCCAATTTCCGTGATCAGTACTTGGAAAAAATCCAGATTGTTTATTAATTTCGTCCTTTAATCGGAATGAGGTGACTTGAAGGAAATAATTGAATCGACCGCTTTAAGTACCGAGGCGCCAACCATGATCGATATTTTTTATAATGCTAACGAGGCGGTGGTCGCACTGACTAGTGGCAAATGCTGCCCGGTCCCAGTATAATATTGATTGCAGAAAAAGGATTAATATTTTCTTATAAAATTAAATAGTGTTAATATATAGTATCTTCATTTTTATTGATCTTTCTATCATAATTTAAGCAAGCATTTTGAAAATCGTTGCGATCGACAATTAATTTCAGAAGGGTCCCATTAGAGATATACTAGAACACGCGCACCACTTACGTCGGAACACGACGCGCTTTTCGCCCAGTCCATATACATATTTATGTTAATGCCTGTGGATAATTTTCACTATCCGAGTAAATGCAATCATTCTATTGATTCTACGTCTTCCGAATCACTATCAAACTTACAAGCGCCTCAAAGCATCCATAAAGCATGACCATAAAATTAATTTATTAAAGCGAAAAGCCAACCATCTCTGCACGGCGATTAATTTCCAACTCGTTGTGAATGGGGGAAAAAAGTAAGCCCAGACGTCTCAGAGATTGTTGGCCGCTCGCCTGGCGCAGCTAATTCTGGCCGAATTTATGTGCTTCATTATTTTTCACAAGTTTAGTCGGGACGCGACCTCGCGCTTTAAACCGCCTGTATATCTTGCAGCTTCGGATGTACGCTTGAATGATAACGCGCTTGTGGATAGTCGAGTCTGTCTTTTGGGTTACTTTTATAAATATAGAAAATTCACGATAAAATCTGTTATTTTTTTGTGTAACATTCTCTTGAATGTAGGAAACAATTATTATTTTTTGAATATACTTAATACTTATTACTTAATAATTTATCATGAGTTGTGTCGGAAGATTTTAGGATCCACGTTTCGTTCGGTTCTCGTTTCTATTACATGCTTGGTTATAAGATCATTGAAACATATATAAATAATAATATTAATTCGAACCCAAAGATCAAGTATCCAAATTATGTCATTACATATAAGAAACTACAAGAGTTGTGGCATGACACGAACATTTAAAATATTTGTTGATCGCCCAATACTTTTCCTCGATGCCTGACGTCAAAACCTTACCTTTCATTTCACAGCTACACACAACCAAAATCCCGAAAGCCCAGAGCAAAATCAACCTTTCAAAACAAGCTATAACTTAGGCACTTTGCAAAATGACCGTTCCAATCTGGCCAATAGACAATTTGTTTATCCGGGGTGGCTCGCCCCCGGCGCGGGTCACGTACCGACCTCGACTCGCAAAAATTCATAACACAACGCCACACAATTTAATTTCACATCCAATCCACTAAAATATTATTCAATTTACTCATTTCACTTATCTTTATTGGGTTATATTTTTAAAACGGACAGGTATGAGCTGTTTTTCTAAATCTATCTCACAATGCTGGATTCGGGTCTGGGTGTTTTTGAGACTGAAAAGTCTCTCGCAGTTTCACAAGATTTGATCATGTCACTATACGTACGTGACTGTTGGGTGTATTTATTTTTTATTTATATATCGGTGGAACTTTTAACCATATTGTAGAAAGACTTTGATTACGATTGTACAAATTGGTGGATGCTATTTGGGGAAGAAAGAAGCTATTTAAAATTTAAGGAAAAGCTTTGGGTGTTTGTACGCCGACTAGGCGAGGTGATGGCGGATTGAGTAATAAACATTGTACCATATTGTATGGAATTAAATGTGATGAAGTCGGAAATCACTTTGAACTAGTGCCAATTAGTGACTTTCACATTATTATCGATATTCTGTTTTCCACCTGACCATTTCTGGTGCGATTAAAGTGGGCGCTAATTAATAATACAATGGCACTTCCGAAAAAAAAATTTAATTAGGTTCTGACCTGCGACTTTCATCTTAGCAGTATAACCACTAATGTAAACAAAAAACCAACGATATTTTTTGTAACTTCCTATCGTCGTATTTGGGTTTACATACATAGTTTTTTCCTAAAATAATAATGTTAACCCTTTTTATTTTTAAAGACACAATGGTACGTCAAATATCACAAATAATATTACCGTGTTATTTTACGAAATTTTTAGTTGCATTTATTTATTATTATATTATACAAGAATAGTCAGCTTACAGTGTACCCAAAGCGCTAACTATTACCTACAAATTATGATTATGTATGCATTATGTATGTATTTACTAAAATTACCACCCAGCTCAGTTTTCGTCCGCAGTTTGGATATACCCTGTATTACATATTTTCTGTATAAACGAACGGAAAACTGACTTTGTAAGTAATAGAGCCATGGCTTGAATGGGCCGCCTCCATCAGGGCACAAATGCATGAATAAATGAATACTTACTCCATTGAAGCTATATAGTGATTGAAAAGGGAAACATTACAATATTGGCACTTATGGTGCTTACATTTGTAAATATAACTTTTATGTAAATTAAACTCCAATTTGTTACATCACTCGTGGTTTTTTGAATATATTAACCCACCCCCTTATCCTAGAAGGGTAGGCAGAGGGTGAAACCAGGGCACCCACGTTTAGCCTTGCGTCCTAGGATGTGGTAGGAGGCGAGCCTATACTCATATCAGGCACAAATTCCTGACTCGGGGCTGATAAAAAATTCTGTGAATGATAATGAATAAAAAAATCTAAATCACTTTGCCCGACCCGGGATTCAAACCCGAGACCTCAAGTTGATTGATTGGAATTAGTTTTAAAGAACAATGACTATTTTTTTAACTTTCTTGGCTGTAACTGGACAGTTAATTGCTTTGTTACAGTATTTTCGAATCGCTATTTGACAAATTGAGATTTAACACCTCATCACAGGATGGCGAGCGCAGTAGATTGCCAAGCATTGCTGTGTACTTGATGGTGTTGTTAGGTTTTGATACAATCCATGAGCGGTTGTATAGCTCATCATCAGGCTAATAGCATGTTCGTCTCGCCATTAATTGCAATAAAAATACTAAATAACGCATAATCATCAACAAAGAATGAATGAATGAATGGATGCTAGTGATAGTCATTAAGACCTGTTTGTATGTCCGCCTCTCTATAAAATAACATCAGAGAGACCTTATAATTGATTAGGACAAATTTTTATGCGATGTTGCGAATGCCAACTCCTTTGGAGGGGGTTTTGCATTTGAATTTAAAACGAGATATTCTTTGTGTTGCTTAATAATTCTCGTTTCCTCTATTTTGTTTATATTTTGTATATATAATAAGTACAAGTATAAAGGTTTTTTTACAAAGAAGAATTCCCATTTTACTATAAAACTCAGTATCGGTGCGAAGATTGTTGTGCCATGATGAAACCACCTTTTTTGTGTAGGGAAAAATATATATTTTCAATAAATGTAAACATGATTGAGACCCAAGCCCAGAGTTCTTGGAGAAATGCACTTGAAGTTCAATAAAAATATATTTTTTGTATGGCTCAACAAAATGTATAGTTTGATGAAAATTACTTTATTTTATAAAGATCTGTCGCCCGTGATAAAACAGAAAAACGTTTAAGGACAAACCGTAAAAAATTGAATAATTAATTTTATGCAGTATCAATGGTATTTTTTCCGATACTAGCAATTGGCATTTTCCTTTTAATACAGATTCACTTTTGTGTATTATATTTATTTGATCTTTATTTATATATGTTTATTTATATACTTTATTGTGCATATTAAATATGATAGTATTGCTGGTGGTAGGTCTCTAAAATATGAGGGCCCATCTGGGTAGGTATCATCGTAATATCTATTTCTCCGCCCAACAGCAGTGTAAATGCAATGCTGTCTTCTGGTTTGATAGACATTGTAGCTAGCGTAACTACTGGACATATTATGAGTTGACATTTTATGTCTCAGGATGGCGAGCGCAGCGGAATGCCAAGCATTGCTGTGTAATTCACGGTGTTGTTTGGTTTTGCTAATGCACATGGGCAGCGGTATCGCTTACCATTAGGCAAATGGTATGCTCGTCTCGCCATTCATTGCATTAAAAAATAAGTATATTATTTAAGTTTAGTATCAAATCTTTTGATATGCACAAAACACGTGGCTCATTATGGCGCTTACTCATTGTCAATTAATTTATTATTGTTTAAACTGGTTATAATTATAGTTCATCGCAAGAACTATGTTTGTATAATAAACATTTGAATATTGTTCCCCTTAAACTGCATTACTATCTCTGACAACCATTATCTAATCTACGTGAGTCAGTTAAACGATAACAACATATAAACACGAGATATTTTCAAAAGCATTAGGAAGTTTTTCTGACGCTATTGAATAGTAAACAATGCTGATTTCCACGTAAAACCGTTATTACCAACGCATATTCTGTATCAGCCCATATACGTCCCACTGCAGGGCACGGGCCTACTCTACAATCGACAGTACGATTGAGAGTGGTTAGGCCATATAGTCCACCACGCTGGCCTAGTGCGGGTTGGTGGACTTACATACCATAGAAATTCTTCTAAACAGCTATGGTATGCAGGTTTCCTCACGATGTTTTCCTTCACCGACCAACCAACGCATATTATAAAAACAAAGTTAATACGTAATTTTGATTTGCCACGGAGAAATAATGGCGTTGTATTGTATCAGATCATACACGACCCAGTGCAATGCTCGGGTATCCTCTATAACTATAGTGCGTGGTGATTCACTATCAATACACACACGACTCCGAAAAGTCAGAGGTGTGCCCTGGGTTTTGAACCCGCGACCACCGTGACTATGTTGGCAGCCTCATCTGGTCCGTTACCAATAGGCCACCATGTACGTTGATATCTTAATTGATTAACAAATATATTCAAATGCCAAGCTATATTTTAAAGCTGTAAAGTAACCGAAACGTCGGGAAGTTAAAAAATAAAAAAAAAAACCAACTCGATAAAATCCATGAATGTTTTATTTCTAAAAGCTAAAAGATATATTTAATTTAAAAAAAAATAATAGCTGCCAGTCCAAAAGGTTTCTATTTGAAAATGGGCGCCTCACCTACAAGTTAGTAAATATTTATGGAGTTTTGTTATAAATACCTTAAGATTATGACATCACGGACTATCATGTTACAATTTCAAGAAATGTTGTCAGTTAAGGAAAACGACGTGATTAATCGTAATCTCTTGAGACAGTAAATGTGTTTAAATGTGTGTTGACGGTGAAGGTAAATACAGCAATAAACCCTACCTACCATAGAGATTTTTACAAGATTTTTTATGATATTTGAATTTTATTTGCAATATTACATAATGAGAAATTATGAATAATAAATAAAACAATTAGCGTTAAATTCGTCATAGGAGAGTCACTAAGCAGGGGACTTACATACAGGGTATATCTAGACTGCGACCGAAAACTAACACAGGTAGTGTTAGTGATTGCAAACATATGCAAATAAACATTTCGAAAAAAAAATTGACAATTTCTTTTACTACTTTTTAATATCGTTCTGT
The DNA here is from genome assembly GCA_030180105.1 of Hyles lineata. Classification (NCBI taxonomy): domain Eukaryota; kingdom Metazoa; phylum Arthropoda; class Insecta; order Lepidoptera; family Sphingidae; genus Hyles; species Hyles lineata. The sequence continues at coordinate 1,884,146 of JARJEE010000030.1, forward strand.
TTGGATGGATCGTTTCAATTTTGTTATAATAATAAAATTTAAACATTTGCGGTACCATTGCATATTTAAAAAATAATAAAAATTGCGGATTTACCACCCAAACACGACGATAGATAAGAAAGGTGTAATTATTGTTGTTGTAAAGTTGATTAGTTTATTAAAGTTGTGAGCCAAAAAGTGTTAAATTTGTTCATACCCTACTTGTACTAATTAATCAATTAAAATACATATAAATAATTAAACAAGAAACAAAACTAGTGCACAGTCACGTACAAAGATATCACGCGAGGAATGATTTGTTTGATTACCTTTATCGCTGTAATTACAAGGTAAGCGATAACAGGAGAATTTCGACAACATATTAGTTACGAATGGCTCAGCGTCGCAATCTTACTTATGTTTGTTTGCGCTTCTGTTTTCATATATGGAATTTTAATTAAATTTTAGGTGCATCGGATAATATAGTTTTTATAAAATAATGGAATTTTATGCTGTTTTTTCTACTGAGTGTTAGAATGGGACTGTCCTTATTTTTGGGATTTCATGGATTCTCAGTTCAATTAGTGTATCAGTGCCCGTTTGCTAGTGTTTATATCAATAAAAGTTAAATTATTTGAGCAGCCTATATATTTAACAGAGGACTGTAATAAAATCAAAGGTACGTGTACTTCTATACACATTATATAATCTACGAATATGCTTTGGCCCGGCTTGAAAAAAAATATGATCCATATACATATGTACATATACATTTACAACTAAAGAAATGTACAGGGTATGTCCAGAATGTGACCGAAAACGAAAGAAAGCCAGGTTGTAGTTTAAGTGAGTCTAGATACTATGCAACAAAATATTCTGTGTATATTATTATTATAGGAAAAATTACATATTTTCCATTCAAATACAACTCTAGTTAACCAGCAAGAATAAGTCGCATTTATTTTTTGCGAAATTTGAATTGAAGTATCTGAAGTCACCAAAACTACCACCTGTCTTCATTTTCGGTATTCTGTATTTTCTATATGAGTTACTATGCACGCCTCTCACTACACTATCGTCTTCGGCCTGCGATATTTCATGGTCATTCGTCCAAAGAACACATATTTACCTCATAGGATCAAAACATGGCCGTTTCAAACTGCATCCTAATCCAAATGTTTATCAATATTCATAATTAGAAAACTTACTAAGATTACTAGAAAACAATTTGAAACACTTTTAGGGTGGTAAAAACATTAATTATGAAATAATACTTTACTACCAATAAATATACCTTGTACCACAAATACTTCTATGAAAAAAAATACGTAATTCTTCTTAATTTAGGCAAAGCTACAAACACAAAAAATATTGACTCAAAATATTAAACAAGTGTTAATATTATTTACTCTTTTATTCAAACAACTTTAATTCTATTTGCAAACTAATGTTTTATTACATCTGGTTTCAAACTAGCTCCGACAGTCACGTGATTCCAAGCCGCGCTCCCAACCTTAATATTATGAACTGGGCGACATTATTTTTATGCAAATAGTGTTTTCTTCCGTCGGCTGACGGCTCGGTTATCAGACGCGCCATCGAAATTAATTCACGGCACAAAATACTTCATTAGCATACATACGTGTTTAAACTAAGGGATTGGGTTTATTTTTACCCGACTGCGGTATGAGGAGGGTTATGAATTTAGCCGTGTGTGTATGTTCTTGTATTTTCGGTGTAGTGTTAAAGAAATAATGGCGTTAGGGCATAAAGAAAAAAATAAACAAATGTGCTTCTAAAAATATTTTTTAAGTACTTCAGCTCTCACTTTGTTCTGTTAGACACGGAGCATCTCTGTGTTGGAGATCGGCTTAGTGTACCAAGGCGGCCTAGTGCCATAATTATAATTTTATACTTAAATATAAATTTCCGTAACTGCTGCATTTGAATGACGTTTCAATATCTGTTTAGGACCTCAGTGTGTAGCTTTCCCCATGATGTCTTCCTGTAGGGTTAAAGTGTAGTTCACTGCCAATACACACATAACTTCGAAAGTTAGACGTGTTTAACATTCAATTTTACCAAGGACTAACGTCTGAGCAGTCTTGTGTGGTCCATTACCAACAGGCCACCACGCAATTGACTTCTAGTCCTACTTAATAATATTTAGTAATAAATTTTATACAACCAATTAGATCCTTTTGAATGCCCTTGTCACTGGGTGTCACGGTGTTGCCATTACGCAAATTGAATTCGGCAGTGTTGCCACAATCAATACGTTATAATTAAATGGTAATCGATCGATTTAGTTGATATGTTTACAGGCGATTAGCCGATTAATTCCGCTGTGTACGGCATGTTAATTACGCGCCTGTTTAGAATATTGATGGTTTTTGGTGGTAGATTTTGTGTTTAAGTTGATTTGTGAGTGTGAAAATTACTTTATTGATTTAATACATTTTATGGTACATTACTGTTTATCTGTTTGTTACATTTGGTTTGATAATTGAAAAGCCTAATGATTTATTTTGTTTTCCTATTGTTTGGATTCGTACTATACTTTGAAAGGGAGTAGTAATTAATCGTCTTTTTTTCTTTTTAATATACGTAATATAAAGAAAGGTAATCAAAACAATATTTTTTATTAGTTTCCTACATTAATTTATTTTACTCTTGAAAAAAAGGGAGCTTCATCAGCATACAAGAAGTAAATTGATAAGAAAACATTTAAAAAACTGTGTCACTTTATTCGTCCATAAAAATACCTCCTGCCTTAAATACAAGCCTGATTTTATGTTGCTATAAAAGTAAAAGTATACCAATCAGTACACCCATGTATTTAAGTACTAATAACTCCACGCACACCTGTCTCCACGTAAAATAAGCAAAAAGAAAAATCGAAAACAAATAAGTATGAAATAACTTTAATAAATAGGGTCGGTAATATGATGTGTGGGCCCCGCGCGGCGTCCAATCACGTACGGCCAACAAAACAACGTATTATATGCATTTTATTGTACGGCCCACGGCGCGGCGCGGTGAAAACTTACCGCGTCGCGGAGGAAATTTCAATATACCTACCGTCGGAAAAAAAGGGTTTTACAATTTCATGTTTTTTAATGAGTGGCATACTGGGGTTGATAGATTGGTGTTAGTGATTAGTTTTTAAACGAGAATTTTACTTGGAGTTATTTATGTTTTCAATTAATAAATTACATTTCGTTAAATGATTTTGAACACCTTTTTATATTACCTTTAAAGTAGCTCTTGTTACTATAATTAATATTACACAAATGATTTCTACTGAACAGTTTTCAATATGAAATGAGATTTGTCTGCGCTCAGTACAATTAGAGAGCAACGTAGCCCGTAGGCCACAAGTCGCGAGGCCTACGGGCTACGGGCGGGCGGCGTAGCGCGGCGTAGCGGCGTGCAAGTTTGATGAGAGTCGTGCGGGGCGCGCCACGTGCCACCCCGCGCGGCTTATTTGTTCTTTCAACTTGCCGCCTTTGTCGTTAGCGCCGACTGCCGACACAGCGGCCGCCGTTTGTTCCGCCTCGTCCCCCTATCATATTTTACATGCACACATGTGGCTATTTTGGGAAAGAAAAGAATTTTTGGTGACTAATTTGGACCGGTTTCTTTTTAGACGTTTTGTTGATGTAGCTTGTTGAGTTTTCTAGGCTTTTACGTATGGTTGTCGTCGGCCGATGTTTTGCAAAAGTTTTTTGGATATCGATGATGTTGGTTTCGTAGATACTAAACTTAAATTAAAACAGATGTTATTGTTTAATCTAATTATATATTAATACTCAAAAAAGTTCAAATCACCTAAATTGACTTTTCACCAGACGTAATCTAAAAACCCATATGAATGAACCTTTACTCTTTAAGTACTGAGTTTCCGCTTGTAATTCTTCTTTATTAACTTTACGTAGATTTCAGACTATGCGACTGTGGAATGTAGTTATTTATTTACTGAATAGGTCGAACCATTCGCGTTGGAAACTCTTAGGCAAAACTTACAGTTTAGTAGGGGACTCCCTATATCTTAGGAAGAAACAAATATCACCATTAGGAAGACATGTTTTACACATTCTTTTATAATAACATAACAATTTTATTAAAACATCAAATAACACTCAATACAGAACAAAAATACAGGAGAATGCTCATTTACTATGAAATTTAGTATCGGTGTAAAGATTTTGTACCTCGATTAAAACCTACTTTTTGTGTTGGGAAAAATATATGTATATTTTCAATAAACATAAATTCAATTGCGACCCAGGCTGCAACTTGAAGTACAATAAGAAATATTTTCAGATTCGACTCTGTGAACGAAATGTAAAACGTGATGATAATGACCCGAAATCACCCGTGATAAAACATAAAACTTTTAAGGGCAAACCATAAAAAATGCTATAATGAATAATTTTAAACAGTATCGGTATCAGGATCAACGATATTTTTTACCTATATTATAAATGGGAATTCTCCTTTATTCATATTTTAATACGTACATACATAAACTCACGCCTTTGCCCAGAAGGGGTAGGCAGCAGTGCCAAAATTCCTGAATCCAGGCTGATAATGAATAGAAAAATCCAATATCACTTTGCCCGACTCTGAATTGAAACCCAGGCCCTCAGCTTTGCAAGCAACTACGCCACCGAGGCTGTAGTATTTTAATAATATTTTTGATTAGTATTTTAGACTCAACTGACTACTATTGTTCCAGAATCATCATCATAGAGCCGGGCGGGAGCGTGCGGGGATGCGGGCGCGCCGGTAGAGGCTCGGGCCGGCGGCAGCAGCCCGTCAGGCTGGCGGGGTACGCGCGCCACGCGGGGTACGCGCCCGCGCACGCGCCCGCGCCCGCGCCCGCCTCCGCCACCGCCGCCGCCGCCGCCTACCATGCGCGCGCGCCCTCGCTGCCGCTTAATGCAAGTCAGTACCCATTATATGTATACGCTTTATACTTCATGTATTGGTAACGATGGGAGCAAAGGCCTTGGTAGAGCCTACCGTCGGGAAAATATATTTTTCATGTTCATATTGATATAAAATTATTATTTACAGATTTTCGCGGATTTGAATTAATTTTTACATTTTTTTAACTTCCAGACGTCACACATGTGACTGTTGGGCGTATTTATTTATTTATAAGGCAATGCAACAAAGACCAACAAACTCTCACGTGCTATACATATCACGGTTGACTCCTGAGAGTGGCATTTTATTTGTTCCTTTTTATTTAGTTTGTCGTGGCTTATAAACTAGTTAGTGTTTCACGACTCCGACAAGCTTCGGCGACATTCTGTGCGTGCTTAGTTGCAAGTTGCACTAGAGGCGGTACAGTGAAAATAGGAGTTTTTTTTACAATATTTCTATTCTTTAAATTATTTTTCTGTATTAAGCTGCAGTTGCTGAGTTATATCAATGAGTTATTAATACTAAATTTTATTGTCTTAGTTAAACATGCATATTTTATTACCATTCAATTTACTCGCAATTTGCTCGTACGACGTAGACGATCGTCTTATCGATATCTCTAGGCCGATTAGATTTTTTAGTCATTGAGTTGTACAGTTCTCTCAATAAGTATTAAGTTTTAACATAAGATTTAACTGTAAGCAGCATAGATACAAGCTAAAGTAATACTCTGTTGGCAACAGATTTCTTCTTTCGACATTCATCATATTTTCTCTCCGAAAAACACTCCTGAACCTGTGTTCAGGAAGAAGAAAGGAAATTTTGGGGAAGAGCTGCCTCTTCCTCAGGAATTTCTATATTGACGTATGTGAACCGGCCTGTATCCAGTAATTTCCTACAACCTTAGATCGTCTTTCCAGCAGGTTCGTTCAACACTTCGTATGCCAGAGCGTGGCCTCTACCTTAGATCGTTTCCACCAGAATCAATGGCTGAATTTACACACCATATTTATAGAAATTAAAAAATCGCTATGATATGCCGTTTTCCTCTCGATGTTTTTCCTTGCCGTTATAGTGCGTGGTGATTGACTATCAATACACACATGACTCCGAAAAGCCAGCGGTGTGCCATGGGATTAGAACCCGTGACCGCTGCGTCTGGTCCGTTACCAATAGGCCACCGTGTTTGCATTGCTGTGGGATATTGTATTAGTTTGTAGCTTTTGTTCGTTCGCATTATTTTTGCGCTAAAATAAGTCGAAGAAACTTATAACATCTGGAAACATATATACAAAAATATTACACCCATATTACATTACAGTTCCTAACACAATTGTTACGTAACTTCCATGTGTACTCATATAAGTTTGGGAGGTCTGGATGGAGCCATTTCGGTTGCCATGGCGACGGAATTAATTAATAAACACATGCTCATTCCGTCAAACTTGGCAATACCGGCGGGTGCTCTGTCGTGGTTGTTCTGTACTCAAATGTTTTACTTGAGGAAGCATTATTAAGATTTTATTACATGTAATGTAGTTTACTTATTATTTTTGAAGGGATATATTCTAATTCTTTTTATATGGGACTGGAATTTTACAGACAGTGTGTAACTGTTATCAATTTATGTATATTAGAAAGAAATAAAACTTGTTTATGTTTATTCGTTGGGTACGAACAAAATATCTCAAAGCTATAATAGATATCAATGAATAGATACTAACTAAATAAGTAAATACGCGTGTCGCGTCGTAGCTATGACACGTGATTGACTCAGGTTAATGATAGGTGTGTCATTATTACGTATATCGACCTTTTGAAATAAAATAAAACAAATAAATCCATTTATTTATCAGATTATAACGCATGACGGCTAGGTTGAGAGAAAATGTACAGAAATAATTGAATATTGAGTTTAACGATGTATTTGGTTCAGGCCTATATGCCGAAAGGCATGCATATATAGGCTGACATGAAAAAAAAAACTTGTAATAACAGTTTGATAGACTACGGGCCACGTTCGTTACCCTCAAGAAAAAGGTCAAGTAGGCTAGTCATCAGTTAGTCACCCGCAACATCACATTTCACGAGGCTCAAGTAACACTAATCCTATGATTACACTAATCAGTACCTTACTGGCAGCATCGTCTGCCAATTAGTATATTTACTTGATGGTTAAAATAAGGTTAAAATATCAACCTAATTATTATTTTTTAAGAAAAATACATTGACTCTTCAGCGGGAGGCAAGTCGGAGGACATTTCACCGTGAAATTATTTTAAGTACTAAGGTAAACATTTGACGTAATATTGAACGAATGATTCGTTAAATATCATATGTCATTTATTAATTCAGCAATTAATGTTAATGAAAGAGTAACTAATCAACTGTTTACTTAAAGATGGTCAAACTTTCATTAAATACACATAACGGTTCTATAAACCTACCCGTTACAAATCTATGAAAGAATCTATACGGTACTCCATAAATTACATACAGATGTATCAATGAACAAACATTGTAATAAGTTCAGTGTAACAATTACCGTGGCCTAGTTAGACCTCTGGGTCACGTAATAACAGGCGGTTTAAATAAAAAATAAACTAATAATTAGTTAAAAAGCTTTCGGGATGGGTTGGGGCCAGTCATGCTTGGGTCATGCGAGTGTGAAAGTATGTCGACGTAGTGCATTGGATGTGATTTTTTGGCTGGATAATATTTATAAATAAACATTTACAATTAATCAGTATCACTCAAGGCTGTGTATTAAATTGTACATTAAAAAACGTATTTAAAAGTGGTAGAATCATATTAATAGACCGAGAGTCCGTGGCCGTCAGACTTTCGTCATTTTATAAAAGCTGAAAATTTGTCTGCGCATGCCTCTGACATAGGCATCAAACGATCAGTTATTATGGAGTTCCGATCGTAGTTGCTTTGGAAGCTATCAGTTTCAATATGTTTGGCAAGATTATAGAACCATCAAAAGTGTCTGAATACCAAGGGAACATGTGTTCATAGTTGCTTTAATAACATCCATAAAATTCAGCTTTTATTCTATAACACTGGTAAAATTAAATTTTATTAAAATTAAAATTTCAAGATAACGCAATATAATAACACGTCTTTTGTTTCTATTCTCTATTTGAAGGTCCGGCACGGATATACGAGTACATTAATTACGATGATGATAAAGATGAGTGAGTTCACAAGTATAGCCACATGGCTAATTTGATATAAATAAATTATAGAATGGTTTGCATTGGTTTAAATCCTGTCAGTGGTATTGGTTAGAAAAGAAATAAAATAAAAATAAGAAATCATGGTTGCCAAAAAAGCAATAATATTTCAAACAACAGCAATTTCAAGCAACAAAGATTGAAGAATCAAGTGTCACATAACAAAAATAGAATCCACGACTTTCCCGCAATGAAAACGCAAGCATTAATATTTCCGATGTTTGTAAATATCGGATGCATCGCTGCTACCTGTTACAACAGGTGGCGCCGGCGAAAATTAAAGCTAAAAATAATATTCAACTGGATTGAAACGGGTTTAGTTATCAAATATTACAATATTTTGTTATTCTAGCTCTCTATATGAAATTACTAGAAAATTTGTGTACTTTTTGGCTTAAGTATAGGCTGCAGAGAATGTATATGTATAATAAGGCCTATAGATTCGATTCCGCCGGTTTCGTTTGGTGCTTGAACTTGTCAGAGGTTCGAAAATGCTGATCTTCACTGCTCTGAGTTCATTCTTCATTCTCCCCTGTTTATTTTCTTCCTTATCCATTTTGCAAGGCTACTAATTCAACTTGCTTTAAACCTCACTTTTTGTAACATGCGCAAAAAAGGAACCAGTTCGTTAGAATTTATAATTATTTGTACTTACCTTAGGACATCTGATGCTGAACATCATTCAATCACATATTCCATACAATACAATATTCTTTATGGCACACACATTTAAATGAACAGAACAAACTTACACGTATAACTAAAAATAATGTATGTAACAATCGGCAGTCTTATCGCTTTAAGCTATTTCTGCCAGACAACCTTGCAATGGGTAGTCGTTTCCTAATTGTTAATGATGGCGGTGGTCCAAAACTATATCTTCAATATATAATACACAATATATACATAATACATTGTTCGATCAAGCGTCCAAAACCCCCAAAAATATAATCAACGGCCCATATTCACATCCACAACAGAATTCAAATTAATCCACCAGAATCCGGTATTAGGATCAATAGAACAATAGCGTTGGTAAAATATCGAATAATTGCGCATATCTGACAGGCGCTGGGCGGTCGGAGTAATAAAGCACATTCCCAATACGACAATGCGAGCTAGATTCAGCGAGCGCGGTCCTCGCACAAGATATGTAGCCGCTGCGACTGTTTGTTTTAGACTGTACACTGCCTGCATAATTAATTGATAGTATTTTGTGGCCTATGTTCAGCATTCACTTCCTTTGGCTGAAGAGAGAGATATATTTTGTACCTTTTTTGTAGCCTTTTACTTGCAAACTGAAGATATTTCATGTTTGTCACGGCACATTACTTTCAGTCATTTAGTCAGTTTTGAGTCTATGAGCTGTCGTATCGCTTACCATTAGGAGAAAGGCAAGCTCGTCTCGCCATTCATTGAGAAAAAAATGGCTTTATAGATATATCTTAAACACCCACAGCAATATCTTTACATCCAAGCCGTCTTCGTTAAGAAAGACTCCAGGCTGGTGATTCAGGCGATAGTTTTAGTATCACAACGCCCGCATTGTTCATACACATTGGTAATTAGGTCGCGAGTCGAGTCGCTCAGCTGACACTGGTTTGTGATCCGATGATGTTTCATATCGCCGCGTTAGTTTGTGCTGTTTTGTTTGGCCTGGTTGGAATACCGGGATTTTGAATTAGGTTTGTATTACTATGGATTTATGTTACTACTAATTATCTACTCCTAATATTCAGTTTTAAATGACTGATGAGAGTTATTTTGGATGGTTCGTGTGGTTATTTGCAAGTACAAAATGTTATGTTCATAATGGTAGCTGGATTGTTTCCGAAAAGAAAACTTCTTGTGTTTGTGCTGTGAGTTAATTCCTTAATTATCTGCCAATTCATTTGAAGAATATTATGTTAATGATTCTTTATTGTACAAAATTAAGGGTGAAATATTTCAATCATATGTATTATGGAAATATTTTTATGGATATACCCTTTACATTGCATTTATTCGAAATCGACACTCAACTGTTCGCTTAACTTAACGGCGATAACAAATGACAGGTAAAGAAAGTAAGAACTGCAACGTATGGTAGTATAAAGTTATCGGATTTATCTTCCACAATCACGACACAGGGTGTGGAGTTCCAATGTTATTAACTTATAGTGAGTTAGATAAAATGGAGAATATTACTACCAGTACCCGTATTAGAAGAGGAACTGATTGTCAATTAGAATACTAGAAGTTCCACCTTAGGATAGTTAAAGCGCACCTTTGGCGTGTTCGTATTGAGGTCCCAAAGTTCATCCAAAGTGCAGATGGAGACATGGGTTTTTAGTCGGTAAAAGTCCGGCATGCCCGGTCTATCCAAATAGTCGGGTATCCAATGAGGATTTTACCCATTAGAAAAAAAATGATAGTTAAAGCGCATTTTTTTAGAAATTGTGTGTGTAATTGCTGTTCTGCTTTCAAGATTTTTTCTTAAGATACGGTTAAGTTATAGGCTATTTTAAAGCGTATCATGTAGTTATTGTATTACATAAAATTAACAACAACTAGAATTAAACAATCCAAGCATAATTTATAAAAAAAGGTCATTTAAAAATGCATATCTGTTATTGAAATATTCTGCTACAATAATATGTTTAGTCTATCAAAACGAATCTCAACTTTAAATTCACCTACAGTGCAAAATAAACATTATAGAAAGCATTCAGCCAATATCGCTAAGGTGTTGTGTGTGCTAGGATATTGTGTCGTTTCACCAGACTTATCTAAACATAGGAATTCCTTTAGGCACGCTTTACCTATGTCGTAATATCTGCATATTATCTTTAAGCAAAAATGTCTTTAAGTACCGAGACATAGAGACGTTTTTTCTAAACACAGTTTGCTACATGTGCTGTTTTTACCAAGTATAGTATAAGCATCTTAATATTTTTTGCGGGAATATTTCTGTAGGTTTTCTTGTGTGTATACTGCCATTTAACTGATGTAAAGACATAAGCCACGCATGTGTATTGCGAACCGACATCAACTTTTGTAGGTTCTTACTGTCTGCTAGCATCTGATTGGCACTGCAGATGCCATCATATGCATTGTAGTTTCTTTCATTATCATCATTAGCACATTGCAGTCTACTGCTGGACATAGGTCTCTCCCAAGCTACGTCACAGAGCCACAGCACTTACTGAGTCAGACTGAAAAAAAAAACAAAAACTACACTCAGGTATTAGGCATTTTTTTAAGTTATAGAATACAAACAGCAGTTTAAATGCACTATTGTGTTCCGGTGTAAAGGATATTTTCTAGTAAAGTAACTACTGGACATAATGAGACTTTACATCTCATAACTCAGGATAACGAACGCAGTGGAATGCCAAAGATTACTTGGTAATTCATGTTTTACTACTGTCCATGAACGGTCGTATCGTCTACCATCAGGACAAAAGCAATTAAAAAACACAGTCTTAGGCTAAATACAAGGACAAAACTCGTCCTTGTATTGTCTAACATCATTATGTAATAAATACTACATCGTTTTAGTAATACATGAAATAAAAAAAAAATACACACAGTAAATTACCCAACATGAAAATCAAATTCTGGACTCTGGACCTCAATTGATAGCTATATCCGATGCCTATAAATCAATGACACATCGACAGTTGTCAAATAATTCACAAATGATTTACATCATATGACCCCGTTAGCTAAGTAAGCGTGAGTTTTGACACCGCAGGTTCCGGATTCACTTTCCGGTGAGGGCAAACGTTTGTCTAGCCGAGCCGTCTGTTTTCGGGCTTGGTTTGCATATATCGATTCTGTATAGAGAATATATTTTCATTACACTATTGCTATCTGTTATGCCCAAAGGAATTACTTATATTTCATTTTGAATAATTGCGTTTCAGTATAAATGAAAGCCTCCGTAGCACAGTTGATTGGATGCCAGCTGTCAAACGAGAGGTGGCGGGTTCGATCCTCGCACCAATTTATATATTAATGTTTGTTTGAACTACAAGTCTTGCTTCGGAGCTGGGTGTTTGTGAGACCGAAAAGTGTCTTGTAGTTCCTGACACTCACTATAAAAGACTCGATATTAGTGTTGGGTCAAGACTATGTATGTGGATGTCCACATTAATAAATACGTCTTGTATCGTACTACAAGAAGTCTTACAATATTCAGTACCAAAAAAAAAACCTCTCATATATTTATCTCCAACGTATTCGTCATCAAACTGCAAGACGCTCTGATGACCTGAATGACCCGGTCATTGACCACCAGATCCAAAACAAATATTTTTATCACACATTCATCTATAACCGTACTCTCATTTTAGACTAAATTTCACCCAATAGACTTCTGAAAACTTTAAAAATATTTTAAAAGAAACTTTTTTAATACCTCATTGATTTACGTGCACTGTCATAGGAAAATGGCGTCTAAGATATGATAGTCTAAAGGCGCGAAAGAGCTGTTTAGTAGGTAAAGTTTTTGCGTGGGTGCTGTCCGCTATGATCGATGTTTAACGCTATTAGGGACAGAGGGTTCAGTGCCCGAGAAAGGAATTTAGGATATTTCAGTGTATATCGGCTTAATGTGCTTGATATTAACGGTGACGCGGCAATACCGTTTTTTTAGACGCATGGCTTTGGTAGACCGTGAGGCTCTATGAATTTTAGTTTTTAGGTTGGATTAAGTGGTACATTTTTTGTTGTGGAATCCATCATGATTCAGTCTACATGATCGATACAAGTGTATCAGCGTTCAGTCTGTGTAAGTACGATTTTGACTATGATGATATAAATATATCGGTGAGAAATGGTTATCTTTCTCGCTATTTAGCTTGCTCTTACCATTTAATACATTTTGTCATGTCAAATAGGTAAAACAAATGGAATTAAATATAGTAAAATTGAACCGAATCCGCGACAAAATTCGTATTTACATTTCCCTACATCTAAGAAATAATTTTCAAAAGGTATACTTTAAAAAGTCTCAGGTGCATGACACTGTATAAAATCTGAGACTCCTGTTTCAAAAGTATAGTTTAATCCTAACTAGGCCTTAAAACTTCGTATGCAGCACAATTTTAACATCCTTAAACACCAATAACAACTCTTGTAAGTCATCACGAAAGGCCTGGTATATAATTATGTAGAATTAAGTCTCAAAACAAAGAAATATAAATAAGTTTTATTGTATTTTAGACATTATCGCTCGCCTGTGCATTTATGCAATAAACTGTAAGTGGCTGCGATTAGAGTTTGGGCTAACTTAATTTTATTACACAGACACATACAATACGGATTTTACTTGCCATTTTTTTATATAAAACCTAAAACCTATTGGCTGTGAAATCTATTCCTTTGACCCAATCTATTATTAAATAAACTTTTGTTTTTGTGTTTTATTAAATCATTATTTGACAACTGCTACATTTTTTCAATGTTACTGGAGGTTTCAAATTTAATATTTACTATGAACTTTAAGCATCATAGCATGAAAATCCGTCTCTATTCACCATAGGTTTTCGCATACAGTATGCAGATCGCCACGCTTGTATCCCATAGATATAGTTACAAATTTTGGATCTACACTTTGCAGCAAACTAATATATCACAGTCACCTAATCTTCTTTCATAAATGTCATGCATTCACATTTATTAAAACTTTAATATAGGTAAACAACAAACTCCTCTATTAGTAAACAACATTAAAAACCACATCGTTATAAAATCCATCGCTCAACAAGTAAAAAATCGCAACACAAGTATCTAATCATGCGGGCCGCTTACGTCCATTTTCCACTGAGCACACCCGTACACGTTCGACAATACTCGTTAAATTCTGCACTGGAGCCGCGCGGCGCTCACATCCGTAAGGTCGTTAGTGCAGCGCGTCGAGGCGGAATAATTGAATTACCTGCCATGGCTACAGCTCAAATGTTATGCAATGATGCAAGTGGATGGGGTAACGTCGCGTTCTACATTCGAGAACATTTCACGGAAATATCAGAAGTTGCCTATTAAAAATGGGTGGCTGAGGGCACTTGGTGCGAGGGTAGGGGCATAAAATGAATATTATCCAGTAAGGGATAACAGATATGGAAGCCAATTAAAATATAACCTACTATGATAATTTAAGAACATTCTGTCATTTTTTGGTTATAGCAACTATACGTAAGGTGTAAAATTCGATAACTGTCGCATTTCAGGATTATTCTCCATGCACTCTGTTTTTTATAGGCCAGTAATTGGGTTTGAATGAAAGCCCTGTTCACTTACCATCAGGTACAGTGCTGGGATATTGCTAGTGACGGCAAAAAAATACGCCGTCTGCATGAGCCAACTCTACTGAAACGGTGTCAGAGAATTTGATGTGAAGTAACAGGTTAGTTGGTGCGTTTTGTATTATCCTATTTTTAACAATGAAATCGCGATATAGTAGAGAGCATTTTTGGATCTGTTTTCGTTGTAAAACTTTCGTGAAGTGAAAAAGAAAAACTTGTAATAAACCTGCCCGTTTGCTATACCCAATCCCTGACCCGCAAAAGGGGACATTCAGATTAATATCTATATACAGCGACCACTCGTAAATGTCGAGTAAATGTAATAATTTTGTTGATAAAATCGTCATATCGTTCGTACAAAACATTCATTTTTCAAAACTAATTATAATCGCATCACATGGAAATCAACAGGTTTTTTTTGATCGATCATGCACTAATTGCGCGCCCGCTTTCCATTGAAATAACAACTTTTATGGTAAACTTTGATTCAGCGAACCGGGCAAATGTAAAAGTATTTTATACGTAGATAAAATCATAAAAAATCTTATGAGGAAACCATAAAGAGCTATAAAAACATTATATTCACGAAATTTATTCAATATGTCGCCTTTGTTTTTTGCGATCTCTCCCGTTGTCGCAGCTTTTGTGAATTCAAACAGCGCTCAGATCTTGTCTGTACGTAACTTATCGGTTTTATGGTAATGAAATCGAATAAATCTTTTTTATCACCTCTTGAGGTTCGCAGATAGGCCAGAAAGTTTTTACGTTCGCCACATTTTATAGAACCTTCAAAGAAATGCCCCTCTTGAAAAATAATACCACTCATGTTATTCTTATATTATCCGGTGTTAATTGAAATTATTAATCACGTTTACTGAGATAACACTTTGCACCCCCACGGTAATGACTTAATAAAAATGTACGCAAGTCTAATGAAATCAACCTTCGTAATGAAAACCTCCTTGATGATTAATAATAGCGCCATCTATTTTTAAAGAGCGCCACGACTCGAAACTGGACTGTTTTATCTACAGCGCCGGTCTGCGCATGCGTACCGCGTATTCGAGGCCACGGTCACAACTACAATCGTATTTGATTACCCACACACTAGCGCCGCGGCTGTCAACGGTGTCAAACGTGTTTGTAGTTCGTGTAAATAATGCGATAATTATCGTGTATTTAAAGTGTTTTATGTGAATTGTGCCAAATAAAAGGTGAGTTGCGTTTATTTTCTGTTTGTACACAAATATTCTAGGGAGTTTAGTTGTTGCTTCTGGTTGTAAATCTTATAACCTTTAATATTTGTATCGTTTGCGCATGTCTGGATTTATTGCGTCTTTTTATCGCTAGTATTGTCAGTTAAATTTTTATTATATCTGTCGAGTCATGTAATATATGATAACATTAATTATAATACAATATTACACAATATTTAAACAAATTACTTGTACAACAATTTCGTCAGACTTTACAAGCTCCGATATGGTCTAGTGGCTAGGATACCTGGCTCTCACCCAGGAGGCTCGGGTTCGATTCCCGGTATCGGAATTCTCTTTTTTGTTTTGTTTTAACAATTTTTTTTCTCTTTCAGATACAAAAATGAATATAAAAGCGGCGCTGGCCATTACTATGGTCTTTGTTGGATGTTGTTCCAACGTAGTGTTTTTAGAACTGGTAGTGAAAGAAGATCCGGGCGCGGGAAACTTGGCGACTTTCCTACAGTTCCTGTTTATAGCAACAATTGGTTTCTGTACCGTTGGCAAGTTCGGGACTGCCAAGCGAAACATACCCTTCAAGCAATACCTGCTACTTGTTGGATTCTTTTGGACAAGCAGCGTCGCTAACAACTATGCATTTGACTTCAATATCTCAATGCCTCTCCACATGATCTTCCGAGCTGGATCACTGATGGCAAACATGGCTATGGGCGTCTGGATCCTCAAGAAACGCTACCCACCATTAAAATACTTAGCTATATTTATGATATCAGCTGGTATTGCCATCTGCACCATACAATCAAGCGGTGAT
This sequence comes from Hyles lineata, assembly GCA_030180105.1. Taxonomy (NCBI): domain Eukaryota; kingdom Metazoa; phylum Arthropoda; class Insecta; order Lepidoptera; family Sphingidae; genus Hyles; species Hyles lineata. Next base: position 1,900,617 of record JARJEE010000030.1, read on the forward strand.
GTCAAGGCTCCGAGGGAAACACACGAAGACGCCGCAGAGGAAGAAAGGCTTAAGTTCATCGACTGGCTTTGGTGGTGCCTTGGTATTGCCATACTGACATTCGCCCTTTTCGTATCAGCAAGGATGGGAATATTCCAGGAATCGTTGTACTCCAAGCACGGAAAACATCCTTGGGAGGCGTTGTACTACACTCATCTGTTACCTTTGGTGTTTTGGCTGCCCACGGCTACAAACTTGATCGGACACGTCAAGATTGCTACGGAGACACCCCTAGTTGACTTTTTGGGCTTTTCGATTCAAAGGCAGGTGCTATGGCTTATCCTGTACGTCCTAACCCAAGGCCTTTGCATCAGTGCAGTGTATGTTTTAACTACGGAGTGCGCTTCTCTCACAGTAACACTAACCGTCACTTTGAGGAAGTTCGTCTCCTTATTATTTTCGATTATGTACTTTAGAAATCCCTTCACTCTGGGCCATTGGATCGGAACCCTTCTAGTCTTTATAGGGACCATGATATTCACTGAACTTCTACAGAAGTCCATCGCGTTCGTCATGCCCAAGAAGGATGTGAAGAAGACGCAATAATAGGATTTGTTGGTTCCTAGAAAAAGTATGGACGTATGATTGGTGTATAGTGGATATTTGTGTAGTGGTGTCTCGAGAATTTGTGGCAAAAATATGAAGTTCAAGGTGCGTTTTGTGATTACGACAGCTGTGTCTTGGATTACATAGTGAAATAAGTGATAAAGTTTAAAATTATACTATTATGAATGAGTAAATATTTTTCTTCTTTGACAAACAGGTATAGATCAAAGGTCTTACAGCCTGAAAATTGTATACAACTGTATGTTATATATGCTACCTTTCATTTGAGTTTTTAAGATGCTCAAAAATAATATACGAATATTTCAAACAAAAATATTTCATAAAAAACACAAGATTTCTAACACTTTGAAGGAAAACCATAGGTATTACACCTGTTGAATCTTTGTTCCATTTAAGTTTCGCTTTACTGAGTAATGTATGTGTGGACATAAACTCAAAGATTTTTAAGACAAGCGGTCGAAGATATTTATGAAAGAAATAGTTGATATGAGGCTAAGTCGTGTGGTTGTAAAAAAGGTTGTCATGGGAAAAAGTCCAAGCACATTAACATTATATTATTGCCACGAAGAAATCGATAATTTATAAATATGCGGTAAAGTAGATTTGTATTCCAAACGCTCAAACACTACCACAATAATTCCTGTAACAGACATATTATTATATGCGTTGTTCGACATATCTCGATGAATATACTTCATTTCAAGAGCTACAATTAATGTCCAATTCTTATGATGTAAACATTTATGAAGTTGCTGTAGTGATCGGATTATATGCATAGATATATTGGCTATCAATTTGTATTATTAGTGGGCGACTTTACCAATGTTTGTGATTTTATTATAAGATGTCCAGATAGTTCCGATTAGTAATTGATCAATCGTACAAGAAATCTTATGTTGTTACCAGCTGAACTTATAAAAATACTTTATTACTGATCAAAATAATCTTTGTCCAGTACTTTCACAGGATCTGATTATTTTCACCGATTAAAAATATATTATTCAGCTTTTATTCAACTTGTAAAAGTCTATTGGTACTTATTTTTTTACAAAAATAAAGAATATGGGTATTTTGCACATTTTGCTATTTTTATTAATATGTGCATATAATCCGGTCTTTGTAAACCTTTGTACATTCTATGGTGTGTAAATATTTATAGCCATTGGCTTTATAGCCATTACTAGGATTTTTTCGTGCTCCTGCCTCATGCAAGTAGATGTAAGCGTAAAAAATGTCACTTTGTAACTAAAATTCGTGCTAACCTCAAAGGTGCAGACATATAGGCTTAAGCCATCCTTTGTTTTTCAAAATCATTTCAAGGTTACTAGTAGAAATCTGAATTCTACTTTTGCGTGCAGGCACTTTAAGACAATGTTTTATTTAATTTATGACATTTGTAGACCACGGTCAGTGGTTTTTCAGAGGTTGCAACGTGTCATATGTTATTTATGAAGGATCATTCAATTCAGAATTTTAGCATAATATTTTATTTAATATGAGACAAAATATTTTTTGAATTTATGAAACATTATTACCGAGATATTTGACTGATTTCGCAATTCTACAGCTTGGATTTAGCATCCAACTGGAAATTTATCCTTGGTGTTTTACATGCGAATTTTCCATTTTTTCTTTTATCTTTACTGTGAAAGAATGCGGTAAAATAGTTTTTTATTCCTCTAAATTATTTTCTTTTTAGTGTATTTGATTTGAGAGGGGATGGGCCGTATAGTGCTGGTTGGTGGATTATACGACATAACCCCTCTCAATCGTATTCTTGATTGTAGAGGAGGCTCCTGCCCTGCAGTGGGACGTATATGAGCTTATAAAGTATTCGATTTAGTGTTAATTACAACTCAATAAAAGTTTCGCTGAAAAGTAGTGCTCACTGTATGCCACAGTTGATTTTGCCTCAGAGATGCCTTAGTGATTGTCTTTTGCGTTATAGCTTGAGAAAATATTTAATGTAAAAGCCATTCTGATAACCCAACTCAGAAGTCAAGACAGGAAACATAGTATGCCTCTAACCAGATCTACGAGATCGAATAATTCCTAGGTGCTGAGTTGATCGTCTTTGTTATAATCGAGGTTCAACTACAATCGATTAAGTGATCTATATTTATAACGTCCTTGGTAATAATTATGAAATGTATGAGTTTTGTTTGAGATAATTCCGCATTGTTTTCGTATTCCTCTTTATCATATTGTAATCTTTTAATGTAGATAGTGTGGCCATATTTGCCGTCTAATGATGAATAAAGATTTTGTATTATTTTATCGAAAAACCTTTATTATGTGCTATGTGTGATCTAATACAGTTTAAGTGCTTTTATATTTTTGGTTATGTGTTGCCATAGACTATACAGACCAATAAATATTGTGTGTCGGTATGTTTTTGTTTGTCATGTTTTTACGTAATACCTGGTATTAAACCCGAAAAAATAAGCATAAATGTGATGTCAGTGGCATTTAGTTGTTTAGTTCAAAATATTGGGAAATGGTACAAAAATGTTTTTTTAATTAATTTTTCACTTTTATAGTAAAATTGAAATGTGTTATTATTTTGTAATTTTGGTTTTGTGCAATATTGTTATTTGTTTTGTATTGAAACTGTATTTAATTATTCCATTATATGACGTATATTTAATAACAATTGTTTTTTAATCTTTTATACCTAAAGGTGTACTTTATTTAAAAAAATGGCTAAGTTTATGGAAGATTTTATTAGTCACGACTTGATTTATTAATTTGAAATAATCGCCACGTTTGGTTTTATAGAACATTAGTATTAATTGGTTTGAATAGCATTAAAATTAGTATAAATAAGGCAGCTACTAGTATTTTAAAGATAGTTGTAAATATGGAACCGTAGTGGTAACAGCTTAATATTTCTCACACTTGCACTGTAATAGCGACCACGTGACTATCTTTAATATGCATCTTATTTCTATAACTCGAAAAAACACAAACAAGTTTCAAACATTCTTAATTTTATTAAAACGTAATGGAATTATTTAAATATTCGATTCTGGATAAAATCGATAAAAACGTATCACCAAACCTATTTTTTTATATTACTTTCACTGCTGTAGGAGCATAAAAGATTGATAAGGGTACGGCCTTAGTCCAGTTATAGTTTGGGTAAGCAATATATAAATCATTCATATCTTGTCCCAAATTTTAGTACAAATTCAATTTAAGATTTTCTCCCATCTGTCACGTATACAGCGGAAACTAGGTGATCCCTATCAAGATTGAACTGTTTCAAGTTGTGAAGGATGTATGTTTTAATATTTATACTCTTGCGGTATCTGATGTAAGATGTTGCCAAAATATGAACGTGTGGCAGATATCTTCTTGTGTTGTCAGACTACAGTTCTGGTGCGGTTTTTGACATGTCTTAGCAACGTGAGCTATATTCTTTGTTATATTTCCAATTTATTTTCGTTTTTGATTAATTTTATGGGGTAAATACGTGTTTCGTTTGATAGAGTAGGTATATGGAGGTTGGGAAGCCAAAATTTTGGATCAAATCTTTAAATTGGGAAAGAACATGGCCCCATTTATCCACTGATGGGTAAAATCTAATCAATTTGATGACAACTTTAACAATTTATTTATTGATTATTAGTTTTACAACATTGACTCATTACTTATATCGTTGTATCGTTTTATAATAGTAACCAAATCTTATCTTATAATAATTGTCTTTATTAATTAGATAGCCCATTATGAGTTTAGTTTGTATCTACCGGTCTTGGCCATTTGGTAACTAACGGTAATTAGTAAATGAACATAAATAATTTACAATGTTTTCTCTTTGTTAATCATATTTACTTATAAACTATTAAAACTAAACATGAAATTAAAAAGAAAAAAACGTAAAACACTTTTATACATAGTAACGGTTATAAGTTAGAAATGAAAGAATTCGATGCAATTTGTAAATATTTAGTTCGGGTCGGTTGATCGCATTATGACATAGACATGATAGACTATGCCTGAACTATAGTAAATGCAATGATATTTCTTAGATACGCATACAAGACAATAAAACGAAGTCCATGTTGCTAAACCAGATAGAGATATATTTTTCTTTTTTATAATTTCCTTTAGAAGCTAAAATGACATAGCTCTACATTAAGACAGACTTGTCGCGCACCAAACAGATATGCATAGGAGATGCATGCAATGTTAGGTTTCAATAAATAAAAATAGGCATAAACATATTGTTAAAGATAGATCGATTATAGAAACCAGCCGATAAATATTCTATCGACGAGAGATAACGAGTATATCTGGCCTTTACTGCACTTGTCAGGTACACTAGTCAAATTCCCATGGTAGTAAAATAAACCTCAAAACTGCAATCTCTAGCACAGAGACAATTTAATCCTTAACTCATTTTTAGGGATCCGTACCGAAAAGGTAAAAACGGGACCCTATTCCTAAGCCTCCGCTGTCTGTCTGTCACCAGGCTGTAACTCATAAACCGTGATAGCTAGAAATCTGAAATGATCACAAATGATGCATTTCCGTTGCCGCTATAACATCAAATACTAAAAATAAAAACAAAATATTAAAGGGGGTCCCTGTTTTTTTGCTAAATATTAATAACGGTAACAGGTAGACTCTTAAAATGTTCACAGAATATTTAGCTGTATATCACCTCTCAAAGTAAATAATTAAATAAAAATAAAGTAAATATTATTAAAGGGTTCCCATACAACAAACGTAAGTTTTTAAGCAATTTTGAACTCGATCTTAATAAACAGGAACAAACGTGATTTTTAGGGTATTTTTATATTCTGTTATAGAAATTAGCGGTCATAAACTGTACTAATGGTCCTACATTAGTTTGGAGTATTGCTATTCGTGTTAATGGATGATTAGCCTGCATATTAATTTGTATATGTGCTTCGTCATAATCTAGAACATTAGTATGGAAGCCACAGTCACATGCGGAATTAATGTAAGGTTCTGTGATTACATATTCATGTCGGAATGGAATATTTCATAAGGAATTTTGTGTATTTAGTTCGGAATCTGGGGTTTGTTTTACATTTAAGTAGATTCAATTTATTGGAGTTAATTTATTTATTTATCTTTATAGTACACTGATTATTATAAATTCATCTTTATTGTACACTGTTTATTATAAAATCACAAAGGGATACACTAAAATAAATAAATACAAAAGTACAATAGGCGGTCTTATCGCTCTGAGCGATCTCTGTCAGACAACCTTTGGATTTTATTTAGTTATTTTTTCGTTTATTTGTTAGTTTATCAATTTTAAGTTTTCTCGAAACGTTTAGAAAAAAATCACCCTTTATTGGAATAATTATTTTTTATTATTTTCTTTACAGTATTTTAATCCCGTAATGTGATATGGGGCGAACGTGTGGCAATGAAATATTATATTTATCGCATCAGAATTATTTTACAAATATAGATTCATAGATATTAAGGCATACAAATATAATTTTTAATACACAATTTTATCATTTAGAACATGTTTAGAACGGAATGATAATTACACTGATATAAATCAGATTATGTAGTGCATAAACTGCAAAACAATTTTTTGTACCCAGGAATCTAAACGGGCCGCTTACTCTGCTTCAGATGAAATGCCATAGGTTTGTGTTTTCAGGTGGCAATACAATTATTTTTAACAATAAAGTCGCGTTTTCCCAAGTCTTAATTGGCAATTTGCAGATATTGTTACTAAGCAATTTACTGACCAGTTACAGCCAAGGTCGTTTAAAAATAAATCATGGTTCTTTAAAATAAGTAATCCAATCAGTCACAAGTTTGTAAAACTGAACTTATATTAAGATAGCATCCACCTGCAAGAGATAGCTGATGCTGAGACATAAGATTTTAAGTCTCAATATGTGTAGTTACTTTGGCTACAATGTCTTTCAATCCGGATCACAACAATGCATTTCCACAGCTGTTTGGCGGGAGAAATAAACATTGCGGTAGGACCTATCCAAGCGGTCTGTCACATATGAGAGACCTACCTATAATGGCTGGGTCTAGTCAGTTTTCAAACACAGCAGTTGTACATTAAATTAATATGTATTATTAAGTATAGAATTTAATAAACAATATAATGAATGAAAAATAAAAAAATATTATTTTGCTTCAATATGTTGTTTAAAATTAAGATAACATATACATAATATTCATTTTTAGCGCAATTAATATTTGCTATACACGTATATACAGAACTCGTTTACCTTGTTCAGCATTATTGGAATAATAATACAAAAATATATATAAAAAGTATGTACTTTATGGAAAAAAGAAGCAAATTTTTATTCGTGTATAGTTTTGGTAATAATTATGGATTTTTTATATGAAATATAATAATTAATATTGTACTATTGGTTGCTATATTGTTTAAGACATCGTAAAATTGATAATTAGTCGCGATTGCTTGTATGCATTTATAGTTTTAAGTGTAAAATAATCATGAAATAAAATATACGTCCCTTTCATATTTTATTGTTTTATTAACACGATTTTAAGATTATCGACGATAAATTAATGGCTTGATGGACACCGATTTGTGAATGAGACATCTATGAGATAAGTTACTGAATACCGACGCCCAACATTTATTTACATATTTTTGAACCCACACCGAGGAAAAGGAAATTGGTTTTGTGTGTTGATTTTGCAAAATTACACTGTATTTTTAATTTTACAACACCCAATCTACACAATTTCAATGTTTTCTTAGGATTACACGAATATTATGCACTGAAATTGAACTAATTTTGATGGTTTTTATCGCATATTTGGTTTGATTTTTGCGTTCCGATCGACCCGTGACTTTAAAAGTGTGATAATAATATAATTAAACCAAATACGTGAAGATATCCGTAATAAATATTTTTATTTCAATGTTTTTCTATTCCAAAATACACGAATTAGAAACATGTTAGCATAACAAATATTTGTCGGCATGCGGAAAAATTCATGAACTGTCGTTTTCTCGTCACGAAGACATTGATAGAAATATGGACTTATATCCAAATTTGAAGCATAATATGTTATCACTTACTCCGCCAGTATTCGAACCCACGCTCCTAAACTTGCGTGTCATAAGCCATTGGCCTCGTAATTAGCATTAAAATATAATGTGTTGCGTAACAATTCAACCTACATGCATCTTTGGTACAAGGCCGGCGACAGCCGTTGTATGGCACTTAGCAACTGCCTAAATAGCAGTGTTGTAATTGGTTGTAATTAATGAAGACATATTATTTACACTGTAGTAATGGTTTTAGTATAGAAGTGATTTATATGGAATTTGAATTGAAATTCCAGGTTCGATTGAGAGGAAATATTTTTTTGTAATTATTTTTCCTGATGTCGCTTTTTTGTGTATTGGAAAGGTATCGTATCGTACAAGACTAAATATAAAATCATAAGCAGAATTTTGAAACAACTCCTGATCTTATGAAACACAGATATTTGTTGCAACAATTGATTTATTATTTCGTTAATTAAACTAAAACAAACAAAAAAAGTTTAGGCTTATCTAGTCCTTTTGTATATTAAATACGATTTATTTTTTTAATTACATTTTCTTGTCGGGATATCGCGTAATATTACACAAATATCTTAAAGTTATATAATACTCTTTGAGGAAACACAAGTTATTAATTTATTTTTAGACCATCATATTATTAAGTATCATATCTATAATTAGTCTTATCTCAACGGGACAGTAGCATAAACGAAACATGATTTAGTATATTTCCGCAAGAACATATACATTTGTTATGTTCAGACTTCGCAAGTCATCGTAAACGATCTAAGTGGGCACGTCATTACAGATTAGATCATGCTGAGTCATCACCACATGTGAGGTGCTAGTTCATCGAATGTTTGATCAAATATTATTAGATTTTTGTCGAGTTAAAATTTTTGGGAGCAACATTTTCTTATATACGTTGATGTATAAACTCACATCTTTATCCATGAAGGGGTAGGCAGAGGCTACCAGGTAATTTGTGTTTTACCTTGTATTTTCTGTCCTACGATTTGATAGAGACGAGGCTATTTTTAATTCAATTGATAAATTAAATTTCAGTTCAGGCAACTTTCTTTATTTATTATGAATGGGAATGTGACTTTGTTTGTTAATTATGCTTTTACGTTTTAAGTAGTTAAGCGATTATAATATTTATACAACAGCGTGTATACAACGCTGTTAGAAAAGGATTATCTTTATAATAATAATACGATAAACACAGACACAACAAACTCTAAACTGAATTACAGTCTAAATTAGTACCGAGGGTACTTAGGCCCGCGACCCAATATTTTGCACAAGAGTCACATGAATAATTTTAATTTTGCCATTTGTAAGATAAAAATATTAAGATTGGTCTTTGGCTTCTGAGACGTAGCCGAAGGGAAATCTCATCGGCCTCTTATTATTTTCTCAAGTTCGCCGTGCGGAGACAGTCTTTGGACGACACCTCATCACAAATTCCTAAAGGGCCGGCCGCCACTAAAATCCAAGGCGACGCAAACAAGCCCCGATGAGTCTATTCCTAACATAAAGCAAAAAGCGCTTTAAAAACACAAGACTAGATAAAAACCTTAAAAATGTGTCGCGTTATCCGCTAACCGCTATACGGGGCGAAATTAGCGTCCGCCCGGCCGAAAGCTTGGCTTGCGAATTTCCTTCCCCGTGTGCGACTTGCCTACTTAAAAACACTTCTATCTCCTACCCAAGTTAATCTAAATTAAACCTTATTTACGAGCAGTTACGGTCCACCCGACTTACTGCGAGGCTCTTGTAAAAATTTGCAGTGGCTAAAACGTACGGCGACGGAATTTCAAAAAGCCGGTTCATTGCTTCCAAATACATCATTTGGGCTTGCGTTTGTTTTGTAGCTTATTGATATAAAAATAAGGTTCATTGTTGTTTGTTTTCTGGCGGGTGTAAAGTTGCGCACAGGGGACTTAGTTGCAGTTGGCTGATGACGAGTGCTGCCAAAAATTGTATGGAATTCTCAACTCGACTGTACGCTACTTATGATTTGGTAAAGTAGCTATTGTCCGCGACTGTACTCGGGTTGTTTAAGAGGAACTGTTGGGACAAAAGCGTGGCTGAAAAGTTTCGAAATTGAATGCAAAGTGAGGCATGTGTATAGAGGCATGCACTGACTTGTTACGTCATTTATGACGTGTCACAGATTTTTGGCAACCATGGCTGGTCATTATAGTCTGCACTAATATGTGTAAAATACAGTAGTTAAATTTAATAACTTGGTTGATATTTCGCAGTGTAGACTTTATTTTCTTCTTCTTTATATGTTATACAATAACAAAACTTTTATAAAGGGTTTGTAGGCATGTCTTGATAAAGTTTGCTAAATCTACAGTTGTCTGAAATCCGACGTAAGTTAGATAATTTTATTTGTTATTGAGTTTCGGTTGGTACGTATTACAAATTATGAATTTTATTTTCACTGGTGGTAAGTCTCTCATATGTGAGAGTCCGCCTGGGTAGTTATTACCGCAATGTCCACTTCTCCCACCAAACAGCAGTGTAAATGCACTGTCGTGTTTCAGATTGAAGACCATTATGGCTAGAGTAATTACTGAATACATTGAGACTCAACACCTTATGTCTCAGGATGGCAAGCGCAGTTTCCTAGTTTGCTACGGTTCATGAGCAGTCGTATCGCTTACCATCAGGCGAACGCCATGCTCTTCTTGCCATCATTGCAATACAAAAAAGTTGTCATTGCAACATAATTCCAGTCCACCTATACAATAAGAATGTAAATAAAATAAAAAAATAATTCCATTATTCCCACCGGTTTTGTGTTAGCTGATACTCTGTAACTGATGACTACCTACAATTCTATGCCATTCAAGAGTATAGTTTCGATAAAACTCTGCATTACGAAGTGTGATCCGTGTTCTTTTCTTCTCAATGTATCGAGATCGCAAACGCTTTCTCGGAGGAGATCGGGAGAGATTGGATCACGGATTTATAAATGTGTATACATTGTACGAGACTTTCGTCGCCTCGGCTAAAATAAATTATTGTCGATCATACAAAAACTTGTCTTGGTTTTGTAGTATAATAATCTATCTTCTGAATTACTTAATTGTTAAATATTTAATGAAGTTTCAAGAACTTTGTGATTTTTTTAGACAGAAACATGAACTTAGATGTTTAAACTTTTGAGTCTAAACCAATGGAAACATCCAGTTTGTAAACAATTGGCACTATATATTTCAAATCAATCTCAATAACCACAACTCCAAAAACCATCACAAAGGAATTTTATAATTAACCCGAAACAATTTCGCATTACAGAGCCCATTCTCCCCTGTATCTGTAACAAACGCTCTCAGAGGAGGTCGGGACTGATTGTCCCTCTGTTAGATTTAAGCGTCGGTAAATTCGCGCCGAGCACCGGCGTCGTGAAATTTACTATTGCTATAAGCATTCCACATCTCTGCGCTTTTAGGGTTGTCGCGTGATTTTATTAATTTATAGCTTTTTTGGCTACAATTATTATGTGATTTGTATGGAAAAGTTGAGTACTATCAATATACGATTATACCAACTTCCATTGCCGGTTTAATTAGATACGAATATAGAATAGAATAGAATAGAACATACTGCTTAGTATAGATTTTCTTTATTCAATTAACTTCTTATTTAGACATTAAACGACTCTGAGTGTGGCAGTTAGAAATTTAGTGATAACTTTCTGAGTATAGTCTACTCTAATAGGTTTTATCATCATCATATTTTGCCGCAGGAAATCAATTTCGCAGTTTATCTAGTTCTTAGATCAATGACTTCACAATCAGAAAAAAAGTTATAGTCAAATGAAAGTGTATACTATTGTCATACAAAAACAACTTGATATCTTCCATAAATATTTCATTATTGGTAATTTATCAACATTTGTACGTCTATACCGGCGGGCCGTGTCGTTTGGCAACGGAATTCAATAAAACTACGACCCTCAATCGTAAAAGAAATACTCGAGTGTCCATTAATACTCATAATGGTCTATTAAAATAACTAGTGCGAGTTGAGGAAGTAGGGGAACTCGGTGTAACCCTTTCTGTGTTATTGAGCTGAAGGATCTGGTTAATAATTATTTTATTGTGGAAGTTTGGATTAAGGGGCTTTTAAAAGACTGGTAGGGGAGATCTTATGAATAATAATTAGATCTTCTGCTTTTAATTTTCTTTTAATTGCTGTAGAATATGTTGAATCTGTTTCGTGAAGTTCATTACATTGTGACTCTGTTGAGCTATTATAAGATAGAATAAACAAATAGCAATATGATATTGTGAATAAATAGGGTTATTGATGAGTAGTAAAACGAGCGATCCGTATCCTGATATCTAATTTTCGAAAGGTCATTCAGAATTTTTCTAATGAGTTTTACCAGGTCTTCTATCCGTATTATGGGTCTTTTATGGTATAGGAAAACTTAATTATAATAAAATAAAACATAATTTTAATTTTTGCCAATAAACCATAAACGTCCTACAGCAGGGTACAGGCCTCTTTTACAATTAAGAGCAGGCCATAAAAAAGTGCTGCATTAGAAATTAAGATTAAAACTAGTGATTTTTATTCATCGCGGCGACAACCCTATTCGAAGATCCCGCGGGAGTGGAATCGGGAACGACGTCAGCTCGGTTATCGGAAATCATTCGGCGTGCAGTGCCCATATATCGTTTATAACAACTACTTGAATACAAATTGAAGAAAACGAATAACTGGGCGTTTTGTCATCAGTTTTTACTTTGTGGAAAGGATTATCGTCGTCTATGAACATGCTTTTTGTACCGGTACGACAAAGTAACCCTAGTGCGCCTGATGGTCAACGCAGTGTGTGCAGTATAAACCGACGCGAGATGTTCATGACTCGGGTGTCGAAAGTCAGTAGAAAACTAAAAAAAATTATGGTAATGACATTTAACATCGATAAATAACGCGGTCAGAGAAAACGAATAAAAAATCTTAGCCAAAATACAAGCCGGTCAAGGTCCTGGTTGCACATCTACCCACCCCTTCTAGGAAAAAGGCGTGAGTCTATGTATTCTTGTGTGATATAAAATTACAAAAGTTCAGCATTCAGCGGTTTAGTTGGTTTTGAAAGGCAGTATGTTTGACCGTTAGTATCCTGTAGACTAATTTTGATGTAATTGTTTTTACTGTGGTTTTTATATTAGTAAAGATATTATTTTCTTTGTTCTAGATGGGGAGCCAATCAAATTACCGGAAAATCTCGAAAGCCTGCCGCGTGCTGAGCACTTCGCGGCGCAGAGGCACCGATGGAACACCAACGAGGTAGGATACCTTCTGTAGTCTCTTTATTGTGTGATTACCTTTCTACTACAAGAATATGACAAATCGTTTAGGGGAATTATTATGTATATTAAGACCTACATTGTGGTGGGGTTTTATGTGACATTTACTCGTACATAGGACAAAGAATGTATAAACCAATGAATAGGTTAGTGATATTTAGATTTCAAAAAATTTAATGGTCGATCGGCAGATAATGCCACAGGCATTAAGTCCAGTCCACCTTGTATACTTTTGTATATGAAGCTTAATAAATAAAATGTTATTAAAAGCGACTACGTGGGGTATGTCATAGCGCGACTTAACCCGGGAACGGTCCCGGCGAGGGTATGGCGTTTTTCTTCAGGCTCCCAGAGTCGTTCTAATGCGCCTATGAGGACTACCGTGGGATTTTCGGTTGGTATGCCGGTGTAGGAAATTGGCAGGGACTCGAGTCAACGGTTGTCCAGATGATAAGATCTTTCCTAGGTGGCTCAACATTGTGTCGTAAGATCGGTGAACCCAAGATCACCCACTCCGCCTCCTCCCCAGAAAGCGGTAGCGATAAATCGTTTTTCCCAGCAAAAAGAGGTGATGTTAAGACTTATACGTTAATGCTACAATTGTAAATTTCAAGAAACTTTTAATCCTAGAATGAGGTATTCACTGTACATCAAGGCAAAATACTTAATTTGTTTTAGAGATACAACATTTCTGCGGCATTCCATATCATGTGTAATCGCCACATGGCAAAATGTACAGGAACTATTTTATATAACATTGTAACACCTTATGCCGTTTACCTACATTTTATGCAAATAAAAGATTTCTGATTCCGATTCTGATCGTTTCTTTTGTAGTATTCAATCACATGCTATGACGTGATGGTATGCGTATGCCAAAACATTAATATAACAACATACCACTAAAAAACTGAAATCGATCCATTAGGAACGTCTCGTAAAAAAATAAAAAAAGAACACCAGGAAATAAGAGTTATACCGTAACATGACCAGTTTAAAATGGCCTCGACCTCTCGTGACGTATTTACTTCGCCCAACGTAATGCCGGCCTCGGTACTTAACACAAAATGTTCATTTGTAATCTTAAACGGGCATTTAATTTTGATACTTGGAGGTTTTATTTTGTACTATTAAAATGAAGTTTTTGCGGGGTATAGCATTCATTGCTTTATGAAAATTATTAATATGGATGGAGACTAAATTAATAACGCAATGTATGTAATTTTTTTCGTATCACAAATACCTTAAACAGATACATAAAACCTTACTAAGGGCCCATATATTTTATTGATTGAGTTTTCTTTAGAAAACCAAGGTTAAAAATGATTTAATTAAGAGCTACACTTCTTCACTAGTGGTAGGTCTCCCATATTTGAGAGGCCGCCAGGGTAGGTACCACTGCAATGTCTATTTCTTTCGCCAAACAGTAGTGTAAACGCACTGTTGTGTTCCGGTTTGAAGAAAATTGCAGCCCGAGTAACTACTAGACGAATACCAAGCATTGCTACTGTCCATGAGCCGTCGAATAGCTTACCATCAGGTGAATGGCATTTTCGCCTCGCCATTCATAACAATAAAAAAAAGCTACTTTATACTGTTTCACCATACTCATAGAACTGGTCATTGGTACATCAAAATAACAATAAGGAGATGAAAAAGTGATGTATCAATGATCATTATTAAAGATTTAAAAACTTTTATAATAGCGAGTACATTTACCTATAAATTTGTTGACTAATAGTCTGAGATATTTCCGGGCAGAATTTACAGCCGTTCTGTAAAATCTATCTGTCGTTAACAAGAGATTAATTTAGATATTTCGATACATTTTATTTTTCAGTTAACAAAGATTTTTTTTATTGGTATGAATGGCGAGACCAGCATGCCGTTCGCCTGATGGTAAGCGATACGACCGCTCATGAACAGTAGCAAAACCAAACAACACCTTGAATTACAAAGCAATGCTTGGCATTCCACTGCGCTCGCCACCCTGAGACATAAGATGTTCAGTCTCAATATGTCCAGTAGTTACTCTGGCTACAATGCCCTTCAACCCGAAACACAACAGTGCGTTTACACTGCTGTTTGACGGGAGAAATAGACACTGCGGTGGTACCTCCCAGATGGCCTCTCACATATGAGAGACCTACCACCAGTTATGCATAGATATGGTGCATATATGTACAGAGAGCTAGCTAAGATAAATATATATGTCTTTCTCTGTTTAATGAAGCGAAGAATTATATCGATATAGTAATGGTAGCTATTTTAACCTCTTCTTAAAGATAGATAGGATATAAAGAAGGGCCGTTAGTTGCCATCAAAAAACGTTATCCCTATTCAAGTATTGATATTGAGGTTAAACGACCTTTTTCTATTATTTCAACAGTCCATAAACGCTTAGTGACATGCGACCTTGACATTCTACGCTGACCTTTCGTGTTACGAATGAACATCTAAACACCCACTCGGCTTACATCTGAAAGAGTATCAATCGCTAATTTTCTAGAAATAATCTTGACTTAAAACCTTCAGATTGGCAATTGTATAGATTTATTAAAGAGTTTTTCTGCAAATAAATTATTTTGTTACGATTTTACACTTGATTCATTACCTTAATTTATCGTAAATTCTGCATTTACCAGTCGTGATTTTCAGTAGATTTTTCTAGAATAGGTACTCGATTTTGTTCAAGTTTTTGATTAATTTGTAATGTTATTTATTTCTATTAGTAATTTATACTCTTCACTGTACACCTACAGTATGATACATAGTTATTTTATGTATCAAATTAAAAAAAAAATGGTACAATAGGTGGGCACGTATCGCATTAAGCGATTTCTTACTGGCAATCTTTGGGTGAAGAGGAATTGTTAAAATTGAATTACATCAATAATTGTTAATTGGTATAGTCGTAATCGTCTACCATATACGATATTAGAAAACCTATTTAAGTGGCGCATGAAAAAGTTTCGCATTTGATGTACAGCCAATGTATCTGACCAGCAATGCTTTGTAATTCATCGTTTTGTTTGGCTTTGTACCTGTCTATGAGCGGTCGTACCGCTTGCCATTAAGTAAATGGCATGCCCCTCACGCTAATCATAGCAATAAAAAGACGAGAAAACAAATATTGAGAGATGTTCAGGAATGACGAAATGTTTGACCAAATGTTTTGCTGATTTCCTAGGCGAATATTTCACCGCTATCCTTAAAATATTTAAGAAATTACATAGATCTGACACGAGTACAAAACCCCAGGTATGAAAAGAACTATTACTCACGTTTCTATGACTTCATAATCGCCCACTGTTGACCACATCATCCTAACACAATTAAGGATCTGTATGAGAAGGTTTGCCAACCCGCATTAGGCCAGCGTGTTGTACTATATGGCCTAACCTCTCTCAATCGTACTCTCAATTGTAGAGAAGACCCGTGCCCTGCAGTGGGACGTATATGGGCTGGTACAGATGAGAAAGTTTAGACCATCTATCACTTTGACCTCATGTGCACCAATTAAACTTTTCGGCCAACCTGACCTTAAAGCACAATTTAACATTAATTAATAAAGGTAGCCGGTATATCGCGTCGTATAAATCTGCGAGCTAATTCATGTATAATGCAAACATAACGTGGATGTCTCATATCTTAGCTGGCAATGTTTTAGCCTACTTAACGTGTCGTGTATAAATTCACGGCCCACTACTATGATAAGTCGTTTTGACGCGAGTAATAATGCATACGTGAATGTTATTAATAAAAATGCAACGGTGGCGCTGGCGTGTTCTGGGTAATGTACATTTTTAAATAATTTTATGAGTTTCTGGGAATTTGTTTTAAGTTGTGGAAGTTGATGCAAGAATTCGTATTTGTGTCAAATATGAAAGCTGTTGATAATATGTGTATATATAGGGTAGGTTTTGAATTATAATGTTTCAAGTTTATACTTTTTTATATTATCAAATTTTATGTTGATTTCTGATTGAACAGCAAAAAACAAACTTTTGTGTCACGGATTATCCCGGGGCCCGACACACATGCATTATTTATTATGGCGGGTTTAACACTTTATGAATTATCATTTGGTATGGATATTTGGGAATATTTGGGAATATTTTAATATTTTTTTTATCAATGGTAATGGGAAAACTTTTAAACAGAGATATCAAAACTTCAATATTTCTTAACCATAACATTAATGTAAGATAAAGATTGATAGCCTCCGGGGTGCAGTTAGTTAGACGCCGATGGTGAAACGAGAGACTGCGGGTTCGATCCTTGAACCAAAATAAATATTTATTTCGGGTCTGAGTGTTTGTGAGACCGAAAAGTCTCTCGTAGTTCCTGACCCGACACGAGAATAGATCTATTCTATCTATCTATCTGTGGGATAGGACTATTTGACTCTGCGGGTGTATTTATTTATTTATTAAAATTGATAAAAACAAAACCCGGTCTGCCTTACAAGCTCCACGGGACAGAAAACCTATAATTACTATCTCAGCTCCCAACATGCGTCTGGCTACTCTGACGTCACAATTATTTTCGCTCAGTGAGATTAGTATCGACGTATCTTATTACTCGACCCGTCTGTGACGCACGCACTCCTTTTATTGGTATTCATAGGCTTTTCACCCTAACAACGGTGGTTTGTCTCTATTTCTATTTGTCAGAGAAACTATTGCACATAATGAGACTTAATATCTTATGTCTCAGGATGGCGAGCGCAATGGAATGCCAAGCATTGCTTTGGTGCTGTTTGGTTTTGATACTGTCCATGAGCGGCTGTATCGCTTACCATCACATGAATGTCATGTTCGTCTTGTCATTCGTAACAATTAAAAACACTAGAAAACCGTTTTGAGATTGAATTCGAGATTGATTTAGACCTAAAACTTTATGAATATTTCTGTGTGACTGTTCGGTGTATTTATTATTATTTATTTTAGTATATATGTTTGTATGGAATTAAATAGAAACTATGTAGTGGAAAAATAGTCATAGCGTCTACCAGGCCTTCATATATGTTTCGTGCGAGTTACTTACTTATCATCGATAGATACATATACTCACGCCTTTTTACTAAAACTACCACCCGGCTTCGTGTTCGGTCGCAATGCGAATACCCTGTATTATAAATAATAAATACATCCAACAGTCACGTACATAGTCCTAACCTCACACTAAGATCGAGTCTTGTGTCGTGGGTATCAGGAACTACGAGAGACTTTTCGGTCTCACAAACACCCAGATCCGAAACAAATACCTGTGGTTTATACAAATATTTCTTTCGGTGCGGGGATCGAAGCCGCGGCCTGTCGTTTCACAGCCGGCGTCTAACCAAATGCGCCATGGAGGCTGAAAATATTGAAGATACTTAATCCATCATTAACTCACAAAAAATCCACCCGTTAATCTAAAACGAAGCGATATAAACCCGAGCTCATGGTAGGTGCTAGATTAGCCAGCTTAATGAAATGCGTGGTGTATTAGCGGTAGATGTGTAGTTGTTATGCTAATGAGGCAACACGACCTGGTGGCTGAGCGGTCATCCTGTATTTATGACCCGCACTGACTTTGTGGATTTTCTCGTGGTCATATTAGGGCTAAATTACTTGGCTGTGGTTTTGCTGGAGTATTACATAAGTGCTACCGTGCCTGTATATTTATTGAGATTGCTCGAAGCTTCATTCGTGTGAAAAATTGCACCAATATACATACCATATTAAGAGTGCTACTGAAAGCGAAGCCCAGTGGTAGTTTTAGTGACTACAAACGCTCTGTCTCTGTATCAGCCCATATACGTCCCACTGCAGGACACGGGCCTAGTCTACAATCGACAGTACGATTGAGAGTGGTTAGGTCATATAGTCCACCACGCTGGCCTAGTGCAGGTCAGCGGACTTACATACCATAGAAATTCTTATAAACCGCTATGATATGCAGGTTTCCTCACGATGTTTTCCTTCACCGTTTTAGTGCGTGGTGATTGACTATCAATACACACATGACTCCGAAAAGTCAGAGGTGTGCCCTGGGATTTGAACCCGCGACCACCGTGAACATGTTGGCAGCCGCGTCTGGTCCGTTTACCAACAGGCCACCACGCACTTACTACAAACACAATGCAACTAAAATGTGTATAGCGAGAGATAGCCTAGCGTCGCATACTCTTACTTACATGTACCATCAGATATTCTACACTTTGTTCTACCAGTATAAACATCTGTAATGGTAACAAGAATTGAATTTGGTCGTAAAACGTGTAACATCTACAATTCGAATACGCATCGTCACGCGACTAGGTAATCACTTGTTTATGGGTTTTATTGGTTTCACAAACTGTAGTTCTGGTTTCTATTGATAATGTCGCCAGATTGTATGGCTTTTGCTTTGTATATTTGTGGATTTGTTTTGTTTTTAAGTGATATTGATTGTGCAATGTGCAGGGTCTCGTAATTGTGTCATATTGTGAGACAATTCTTTTTCATTTGTTTCTTCATTTTTTATACTCGTATTGTCATTTTTCTTGTTGGTATAAAATATATAGAAAGTCTTTAATTATGTATTTGTATAATTTTGTGTCATAAGGATTTATTTTTAATGGACAGAATGCATTTAAACTAAAAATAAATTTATTATTCCTTTGTGGAGAATAGTTAAGTATGTACGACCCCCTAGTTGTGTGCTTGGAGATGTTTATATCGATCCGATGATTTGCTCATCTCATATCATTGTTAACTTTAAAGATATTTTTACCTTTTTTTATAATTTTCACCATATTAAAGTACAAATAATTATAAAATTATTTCACACCAATTATACTCAGAATACAGGGCAAGAACCTCAATATTTTTTATTACTTGCCCCGTTGTCATCATATTACCTAAATCCCGGTACGATTCCCCAAAAGTGCTAAAGGTTACACAAGAATAGTCGCCAAAATTATATCTTACAAAACAAACACGATACAATAAACCGAAATCCCTCTCTCAAAGAAATAGACACTTAATTATTTCCCCGAGATCAGATATTGCGGTTGACAACAGTTTCTCTTGCGTGTGCCGGGGAAAAAAGATTTCTTGTAATAAGGAAAATTGTACATACACATGTATTATGTTGTTCTCATTACCCAGGGATAGCTTGTTCAAACTATCAAGGTTATAGCAGAATGTATTTTATTTGAGGTTGAGCATTTGTGAAAGTTTTTTTTATGGAAATTTCTGGCATAGTTCTTCGTCCCTCCTTTGCTTTACCCGCTACCTTTATTCTGATAGCTAATAACAAGCTAGTAATATACATTTCTGAAGAGTAATACTAATAGAATAGAATTAAAAATGTATCTTTTTCCTCTAATATTGCCAAGCTTTACACCAATATGTATGCCGTATGTTCTTTAAGACCAAAAATGGCTTACCATTTGCCACTAATTGTAATAGTTGGACTATAAGGCCTAATCATTTCAATCAAACTCTCGATTGTAGACGAGGTCCGTGCCCTGACGTACATACATATATGGGCAGATACAGAAGTAATAGTTGATTCGAACCCATTCTTCTTAATCATTATCATAATAATGAGTTCTTTGAACTGAGCTACTTCTCCCCAATCACTGCTGCGAAAATGAACGTTATAATATTCATTTTTTCGTATTAGACCAATAATATCAAGAGAATATTCGCTGGTGTAAGTTATTTGCGTAGTTAGCGGGTCCTCAGACATACATCAAGTTTCAAGGCTCTCCGATAAGGGTGAAAGGGAGGGGTATTTGACTCAATGAGTATTTTTCTGACATTCTCTGACCTTATCGTTGCAAATTAGGACTGACCTTAAACGATTTTCTCTTTAATTGAATTTCGACAGCATTTGGTCTATACCTAAAAATGAATTCCAGGGTTTTTAGGCTTCAGCGTATGAGTGTTTTTTTATTGGGCAATGAGCCGTTGAAATGTATTTACGTCTTGGAAGGAAGTTATGACGTCAAACTCCGGAGAACTTGATGTTTGATTCATCATAAGCTTAATTTGTTACGCGGTCTAGCAAACATTTATATCTCGAATGTCATTCAATATTTCTTCAACAAATTTATATATTTTTGTTCGGAAAGTGAATCATCTTATTTTTTTTTTATAAACATTATTCACTAAAAAGACGTTACTTTGTAACCATATATTTAATACTACAAACAATCTAAAAATTTTAATAGCAAATTGCTGAATAGAAACACCTTGCAAGTTTATATTTAGTAAGGATTATCAGAAAAATGTGTATATTCAGGAATATAATATGTCAAATGTCGTTTAATATTGATTAATATGAGTTTTTCAAATCTTAATGTTGATGTTCTAAATTCTAATTAAATTTATACACATTTTTCTGATAATCCTTACAAAATATAAACTTGCAAGGTTTTCGATTTTTCTGATGAGAAGTATATTTTGTAAAACTACATTGTAATCTAACTTTACGAATATTTGAATCAGAATTAATCATCGTGGTTGAATGTGCCTACTGTTAGTCGAAATTCATAGATTAAAGAACATAAACTTGCAAGGTAAAAGTGGTTCGATTTTTCTGATAATAAGTATATTTTCTTACCAAAATAAAATATCCACAAGATTACGTAAGTTTCGCGGTATATCCGCGCGATTGGATAACACTTGACGTATTGCGTGAAATGTATCAATTAATCGTTATTCGGAGCGCGCCAAAACAAATCCGCCATGTTTCGGCGCGTATTAATGGCGGCTGTCACGGTAACCCGATCTGAGCGGATTGATGTGTGACTGTCAACGGTGGGCTGCCTGCCTCTATCGCGCGATTTCCGAAATCCCACGTATTTCTGTAACAAAAACTAGTGTCGTGGTTTTCTGCAAAAAGATACAGGGATTAACCACTTTTAGCTCAATTTATCTTTTGTCCATTGAAAGAGCCAATGTCCATGGAGTTGCGTAGGCTTTTCTCGTCTTTTCTACTGTTTCGGGTATCAGGCATTTCTTTTTATCATTTCTGTTTATGCATGCTGACAACAGCGTTCAAGTTGGATTTCAAGTGCGGTATAAGTGCAATCAAAATCGCTGAGTGAAGTGCGAATAGAGCTGCTTATAATACGAATATTATGTAGTTACTTCCTTATACATAAGAAAAGTGCTAGAAGTTTATTTCATCGAATTCGTAACAGTTGATAAACGGGTAGAGTTACCGGGAGTACGGAGAGTCAAATGTAAGAAGGCCTCTTAGTTTACAGCTGGCTTCCTAGCCATCTGTGCTAGAAAGGTCGATGACAATATGAATGTAAGCTTAAATTTCTTAATTTTTAGTTTTCTGACAAAGCTTAATAACGCGATGCAAGGTAACAAGTAAGATATTTGGCTCTACTTGAATCTATACTAATATTATAAGCTGCAGAGTTTGTTTGTTTGTTTGAACACGCTAATCTCTGGAACTACTGGTCCGATTTGAATGATTCTTTCAGTGTTGGGTAGTCCATTTATCGTGAAAGGCTATAGGCTATATATCATCACGCTATGACATATAGGAGGAAAGCAGTAGTGATATTTCTAGCAAATACGAGGAAATTTTGTTCGTTTTTCGTGGTCCGATTGGTCGATATTCTAAACTGATAGTCAGAATTAAACATTTTGACCGCCATTTTAAAACGTGTATGCACCCGGGCGGAGCCGGGCCCGACCGCTAGTAGCTAATATTGTGAAAACAGTAGGAAAACCTGACACTGTTGTTAAGATTTTTCGCGACACTAGGGGGGTTATTCTGTGATCCGAAACGTAGGTCTAATGTTGCACCGCGCATCCGATGCGTTATAAGTTTACCACTTCTAAAAATCAATACCATTATCTATGACACTTATCATTCCCACTGAGCTTAGTCTATGGTTACGACGTACGATAAAGGACTCAAACGTTTTGTGAAGTTCTTAAGCACCTTCGTACAGTTTAACGCACGATGTTCGAACATTCACATTTCGTTTTTGATTATAGTGATTCGGATTTATCGTGTGTCTTTGTGATCGTCAACCTGTCATAATGACGACTGACAAGATATTCACGTCCTATATAGTGTATTATCTATGATATTCACTAACTAATAAACACTCTCTTTTGACCACATTATACTTGCCATCGATGGAAATGAAAAAAAGTAATACAAGCGGAACCCAAAAGAAAATTCTTACGACCATTTCCAAGATGCAATTCATTTTCATTGTGAATATATTCATGTAAAGTAAATATATTGTGCATATGTACAATCGATACACCGGCATGTATAATACAGATTGCGTTTTGCAATTCTCTTACGTCGGAGCATTTTCCTCGTTCTCTTATTTGGTATTCCATTTTGTACTTTAAGTAATGAGCTCTTATTATTTGTGAAATAATAAGTTTATGTTATTTTGCTGTGGTGCTTCTTTGTATGTTGGAAATTATGCTTATTTGGATCATGAATGATTTAAATTAGAGACATGATTCTGCGAGACAAATACAAACAATGCAATAAAGAAACGGGACATCTTTTTTGTGTTTTTTATGTCTCATCGTGTTTGGGTGGTAAATCCATAGTTTTTGCTAAATAATATTAACCCAATAATTTAAACCCATGCGTACTATATCGATTTCAAAAAGAAAAGGGTGTACACTGTTTGCTTAGAGAAAACTATTTATTTACCACCCAAATACGACGATATGAAAAAAATAAAAAAAAAAAACATACGCCGCTTTTTATTTTGCAAAAATTTTAGTTGCATTGTATTACCATTCGGTTTTCGGTAGTAGTCTTATCTCTACAGTCGAAAGTTTGGTTCATAAAGTTAAAAATTGGGTCCACAAAGTTGGCCTAATACAGGTTGGTTAACTTCACATATCTTAGAATTTATAGTAAAGATCTTCTCACTTTGTTGCCTCTTGCAACTCTCTGTAAAATTGCGTAATGATTAACTAGCAATATTCATATAAATCCGACAATTTGTTTATCAAATTTGCGATAGCCCTCCCGGCACGAAAAAATCTAATCTATGATAAAGTCATGATGACATTCAAGACATCGAAGTATAATTACTATAAAATATTATCTAGACTAATATATAGAGCTGAAGAATTTGTTTGTTTGTTACCTCTAATCTCAGGAACTACTAGTGTGTATAGAAAAAATTCGTTTGTGTTGGATAGTTTATTTATCGAGGTATACTATAGGCTATATAACATCACGCTTTGACCTATAAGAGAGAAGCAGTAGTGAAAAATCTAGCAAATACGAGAAAGATTTATTCGATTTTTGTGGTCCGATTAGTCTTAAAATCGATATCTTTTCTTTCAATATTCTAAATTTATAGTCAGAATTGAACATTTTGGGCGCCATTTTGAAAAGCGTACCTACATCCGGGCGGAGCCAGGCCGGATCGCTAGTAATTAATAATCCTTTAAATTCTATTGGCGTGTGGCGAAAAAAATGTGATGAATGTGAAAGAAGGGCAGAAAAACTATTCCTAATATTTTAACAAAAGCTTGACAACCACAAAGACCAAAGACTATTTACAAATTAAAATATTTTTCCATTACTCTCTTACTGACTATCCAAGGCAATTCTAAGGTGCGAAATTAGGTCGCTCATTACCGCATAAATTGTGATCCGGGGTAGTAAGGTGAACATGTTTTGCATGTTTATCGAAACTCTTCGCTTTCATTTGTCTTGTCGGCGAAGGCGCTGTTGACCTACAAACAGTATAGTGCTGCGGAACGGGCGCGCCTCTTTTGACAGCTCGCATTCGTGACGTATGTTTTGACTTTTTATTTAAACATCGTCTGTTATATTTTGGCGTCTGAATGCGTTGTTATGCTGTTGTCAAAATATTAGGAACAGTATTTCTCACTTCATATTTTATTTTTTCAATTTTGTTTTATTTTTGTTCTCTACTGTACACAAAAAAAATAATAATCAAAAAAGCATACAGTATTTTATAACTAAAGAGTTGGCGGTCTTTAAGCCTCAGGCGATTTCTTACAGACAACCTTTGGATGGATATAAAATAGGATAAGATTTTTTTTTAAATGGGCATGTTTTTATTAGATTACCGGCCATATTTATAGACAGGTTATTAACCTATTTCGTTGCAGAATTTTTTGTCTCTTTCTTTCAAACTGAATTCAAAAGGGACAAAACATTTGATACTTCAGTGACAGATTAATGCTGTTTACTTAGCCACCCTTAATATTTCTTGTATTTAAAAGCAGTATTTGTATTGTATGTATCGGCCCATATACGTCCCACTGCAGGGCACGGGCCTACTCTACAATCGACAGTACGATTGAGAGTGGTTAGGCCATATAGTCCACCACGCTGGCCTAGTGCGGGTTGGTATTTGTATTAATTCATGCATAAATCTCAAAAATCGTCGACAGTATTGGCAACTACTGTCGTCTCAATTAGATCTGCTTGGTTCTCCTTATTGACAGCTTTGATATATATAAGTGTATTTCTAAGACCTTTAATGGCATTATTTTATTGATAGACATCACTGTCAATAATGATATTATTACGTTTATCAATTGCTGTCGTTAAATATATAATTACTTGACCACATATTGACAGCTCTAGCTCAATGTGTATGTTTCTCTATATAAATCTTTTCTATTATTAAATAAACCTCATATTTTCTGAGGTAATGATTGGCATTTATAATAATTGCTGTCATTTCAATGAAGTTGCTTGATTAAATCGCTTTTCATAGCATACATTCGCTTTGATAATCTGTTTATGTACATAATTTATATTGATAGGCTAAAATAAATATGTCATATAGAGTCATACATATTTATTTATGACATGTGATCGTTCTGTGTAGAAATGTTTGAATAATTTCCTTTAAACTCTAGTAAGACAGTTCGACTAACTTTTATAGACATGTATATATTCCAAACTTTAACTTCTAAACAAGCAAACAAGGAACCATCCTTGTTTGCTATTTAACATACAAACTTTATGGTACAACTAAAAACTTTAATCTATTGTTTGATTGAATGTAAATGTTTTAGAAGGGTAATAAGACTGCTGTGATTGACATACGTACATACATAAACTCACGCCTTTTCCTAGAAGGGGTAGGAAGAGGTGCCAGGACACCCACTTGCCACTTTGCGTCAGTGACTTAGTTGTACTACGGTTCGGTTACATAGCTGACTCAGGTTTGAATCCCAGGACGGGCAAATTGATATGGGATTTTTCTATTTATCAGCCCGGAGTCAAAAATAGGTTTGCGCTCTATAACATGGTCGGACGGAACTTACAAGGCTCAATGTAAGTGTCCTGGCACCTCTGCCTACCTTTTCTGGGAAAAAGGTGTCAGTTTATGTATGTATTTTGCTCAAGTAAATGACAGTACTTGTCCTATTCATAATAAATAATCTTATGATTAATGCTTTATCTTTAGTTTTAAAAATTGAAGAGCATTTTTTTTAGATAGGCAACATTGCAAGTAGGAGTAAAATTTGTGTTATAAATGTAAATATAAAAAAACATCGCGTGGGTACATTTGTACTTTATATCACGTAACTTATAGATCTTGTAGTAGCCTACATTTCAACAAATAAGTAACTAATATTAATATTACTTTTATTGTTGCCTTTACGCACCTCATGACCTCATTAGCTTAATCTGTTTCATAAAGCTCATTTAGGTTATTATTGTATGCCAACTCGTACAACAAAACTCAACAAAAACTCTAAGAAATAAATTATAATACACCAGCCATTCTACTGTTAAGAAAAAATGTTCGATCTGGGTGTCAATGTAATCATCAATAGGTGCAGTAAAGCAACATGACCATAAAGCTACTTTAAAAACTTTAAAAATAAATACATCCAACAGCCATACACATAGTACTGAGCCATAAGGATTAAGTCATGTGTCGTAGGTATCAGGAACTACAAGATACTTTTCGGTCTTAAACACACAGACTCGAAACAAATCCTCCAAAAAAATCCAAAAAAATACCTTTGGATCACACAGATATTCGTCTCGGTGCGGGGATCGAACCCGCGGCCTCACGTTTCACAGCCGGCGTTTAATCAATTGCGTCACGGACGCAAACTTAACAGTACTTCTTAACTCTACATTTATAACGGTATTTTTTTTTTTTTACTTTTTATTTTGAAAAGAAAAAAAAAACTACTTTGTAACGAGCTTACAGTGATAACCTTTTTATCACAATGAGCAGGAAGCAGAACAGAAAATAATAAAATCAACAGGCGCGACATAAAAAAGGAAACAACAAAAAAAGAATAAAATATGAATAACAATATATTGTTTTGAAGGCAAACAGAAAATACAATAACCCATAAGTGCGACACAAAAACGAAAATAACAAAAAAAAAGGAACAACATTTTTTTTTTGAAAAAATTAAAAAATCCAGCTGTCAAAATACCGGCGTTAGTTAGACCACACTATACGCGACGTGTAGCGTGTATGTGTGTGGGGTGTATTGTTCCGCCGGCGTCTCGGCTGTCGCCAGTTGTTTGTTCTGCAGCTCCTTATGTTTGGGATTGATTGCGCTGCAGCCTTGGGTTCACGCCTCGGGTACCAGCCGAGTTACTTTTTGGGGTTGATGAGCCAATTATGTTGCTTTGTGAGACTGTTTTGCGGGTTAAGCGAGTTTTGTAACGCAGGGACGTCTTTTTTTATCGAAAGACAACTCAAAACCGACAAATTTTGGGTTTGTTTTCCAATCAGGTATTGGATTTTGAGTGACATTTTCACGCAGAAATAGATGACTTTCATTATCCGTTAATTTTTGCAAAAGTTTGAAATATATCTACCATTTTCTTATGCAAGATATAGTCTACACTTCTCAATCGTAACACAAAATAACTTTAAACCACCTTTAACATTATACTTGATATACTCAGAATCAAACCATGGACATTAATTTACCACTAAACCAAGCTAAAACAAATATAAACACCAATAAAACCAGGCAGCGCATTCAACAACGCGACCAGTAATTCAACGCGGCCAAACGATGTTGTTTACAATATTTTATTGTGACAAATGTGCGGTGAGGCTGCTCGGTTAGAAGTTATCCGCCGACCGCCACGCACCTATACATTGTAAACCAGTGATTACTATCGGATTTTGTGTTGTTTTGTGAAGCGTTTAACACTTTGTAATAAAACTATCGATGAATGTTTGTACAAGGCTAAATAACTATTGGACATATTGAGAGTTAACATCTTGTGTCTCAGGATAGCTAGCGTAGTGAAATGCCAAATATTGCTTTGTAAATCAAGGTGTTGTTTGATTTTGCTACAGTTCATGAGCAGTCGTGTCGCTTACCATCAGGCGAACGGCAGTCTTGTCTCGCCATTCATTGCAATAAAAAAAATGAGGAAGTTCTATTTTCAGGTATTGGAATATTGAGTTATTTACTAAAAACATAATTTGTTAGTGTAACTTATTGTAAATTGATTTAAAAAAAAATTAAAAAAATAATAAGTAAATTCATCATATATTGCTGTAATACTTTTTGCTACTAGTAGCACACAGTATCTACAGTACCTTAATTTGAAAATATACAGATCCCAGTTACGCATGGGATAATAACCTACTGTACTACATCTCTTTATGAACATTTAAAAGCCCAACACGAGCGTCGAATGAGGACAAATTGTATTTTTCCATCATAATATCCGCAGCGAGTGCCCAACTTAACTCAGCTAATATTGAGACGACCTTTTCCTACCAGCGCGGTTCTGAAGGGGAATATACCATTGTTATTAGGGATCCGTGTCCTATAGTATAAAATATGTATAGTATTTCACACCTTTATATGACCTACCTTTACTGGTGGTAGGTCTCTCATATGTGAGAGGCCATCTGGGTGGGTACCACCGCAGTGTCTATTTCTCCCGTCAAACAGCAGTGTAAACGCACTGTTGTGTTTCGGGTTGAAGGGCATTGTAGCCAGAGTAACTACTGGACATATTGAGACTTAACATCTTATGTCTCAGGATGGCGAGCGCAGTGGAATGCTAAGCATTGCTTTGTAATTCAAGGGGTTGTTTGGTTTTGCTATTGTTCATGAGCGGTCGTATCGCTTACCATCAGGCGAACGGCATGCTCGTCTCGCCATTCATAGCAATAAAAAAAAAAAAAAAAAACCTAACTAACAAATCTTATTTTTTGCGAAAAGTTCATTGAAGATTTGTAACATAAGGAATTTTGTACTTACGGAAGATACATCGAGAAAACCGAAGTATACATCTTTCTGTCTTTCACGCGTCGATAGGCCCTTCTTTAAGGGTCGATGGAGATCATTTTTGAGCCAATATATGATTAAAAGCCAAAAAGATCTATTTTTTGGATTAGGTCACTTGAGTTCCAATGGTGCAAATTTGGTTAATGAAATTTAACCAGTTTGTGTTAGACCAGCGTGGTGGAAGATTTTTTTATTGCCACGAATGGCGAGAAGAGCGTGCCATTCGCCTCATGGTAAGCGATACCGCTCATGGACAGTAGCAAAACTAAACACCAAGCAAATCTTGGCATTCCACTGCGTTCGTCATCCTGAGACATAAAGTGTTGAGATTCAATATGTCCAGCGGTTATTCTGGCTACAGTATCCTTCAAACCGAAACATAACAGTGCATACACTGCAGATTGCATTAACGATCTAATTAAATAAATCATAAAAGAAGACCAAGGGTCGACAATTTTAAAGCGGAATTACTTTATCTACTTTATTGTACTGTATTAGTCCATATGCATCCTACTGTAGGGCATGGACCTCTTCTACACTCGATAGAACGATTGAGATGGTTTAGGCCTTAATCCACCATGCTGGCCTATTGCGGGTTTGCGTACTTTACATACCATAGCAATTCATACAATATCTATATGATATGCAGGTTTCCTTTACGATATTTTCCTTCACCGTTATAAGAAGTAGTATACGGAAGTTGGTCAAAAGACTTTGTATACAAAGAACAATAAATACAGTGTGAGGTGTTTTTGTCTTCTCTAGTTCAGTAACCCGCACTAGGCCAGCGTGGTGGACTATATGGCCTAACCACTCTCAATCGTACTCTCGATTGTAGAGTAGACCCATGCCCTGCAGTGGGACGTATATGGGCTGATACAGATACATATACAGTTCAGTAATGTTGAGTTGTGTGTAATAAATGACGTGGAAGTTATTTTCCACTGATAAACTGACTCGTCTGGTAGGTCTGTCATAATATGTGATAGGTTGCCTGGGTAGGTACCACCGCAATATCGGTCGTATCGCTTACTATGAGGCCAATGGTATGCTTATCTCGTCATTCACTGCTATAAAAAAAGAAATTACTTGTTTTATTTGTTCAAGGTCTTGGTATTGTTGGTTGACTTGAGTTTCCTTTAGTTTTGATATAGTTTTTTAGTGACATCGGCTTTTTTACACTGGAAAAATTGAGCGTTTTTTCCCAGTTAATGTCACGCTAGAAACCTAGTCTATAATACATAATGACTAGAACGTCACGGAACCCCGCATCGCCCTAAGATTCGTGCGAGTCTCAACTTTTCTGACTTTTTTCATTCATGGCTCATTAGACACGATGCTTTCGATGCTCGAGAGCTTTCCGTCAAAAGCCATCGTTTGTCGTGGCAAAACTGGCTTTATTGTGACAGCGTTAAGGCCTATAATGCATTGGCGGTCCATAGTACAGTCGATAGCAAAAATTGGGACACATTTTCATCCGGCATGTAGAGCGTAATGTTTTTATTTTTTGGTACAGTTACGTACGAAAATATTTCGCTTTCACTTCGCAGGCTGATGAATAAATGAAGGTAGCGTTTACATTCGCATATTTTTGTAATAAATCTTTGTAATAAATACTTGTTGTTCGCGGTTTTGCTTTTATTGTGAGACTGTTATTAAAAGAATATTCGCTTTTGCGATCTCTGTGTGTTTTTAGCTCATAATTTATAAGCTTCTAAATTAATATGAAATACTTTAATATATTCAAAATTCTATCAATCGTTGCCTACTATTACCAAGTAATATACGTATAAATATATATGAATTTATTATTTATCTTATGTTGTGAGTGAAATACAACAGATCTTCCATTTGCCAGTCTTTAAATAAATGTTCAAGGATCACATCTTTTTTATTAGTAGGTTGCTTCATAATCAATTTACGCTTTACTGATTACTATACCCAAGGAAGGCAGAGACTTCCCCCAGCTAAATAGGCATTGTATTTACAAAAAATATGAAGTGTAGGAATGTCATGTCAAAGTGCATTACAACAAACTTGTGCAGTCATGCAATTTCTTAGGTTTGCATTAAAGTTAAAGATAACAGCGCAGATAATGTTAATAACTGTTGGGAACAAAACGAAACAGGCGACGGCGCAAGTCGCAACTAACTTCTAACTTGCGCGGCGGTAATGTTGCCGTTACTGTAAAACTGTTGTATTATAACACTTTGTAGAAAATTCTCTAAATAATATTGTTAGTTACTTTTGCTGTTTTTATTAATATTTTGTAAGAGAGCGACTAGAATACTTGTTTGGATATTTAAGAAAGTAAAGAGAGATATAATGTCTCGCCTGTGTTATTACTCCTAAATAAATCGATATTTAAAAGACAATGTGCGTGTAATTCTCACCAAACCATTTATTTATTTTATTTATAATTCTTTATTGTACACAAGATATATTAAAATAATTTTACAATTAAGGGACTTATAACATAAGTACGTACAAACGGCGGCCTTATCGCTAACGGCGATCTCTTCCAGACAACCTTTGGATGGATTGGAATGAATAGGAGAAGGAAAATCGAAGATAGTCATTAAAAAGGAAAGGAAGAAACTCATGTACAACTAAAAGCTATATAAATAGACACTATATATATAATACAAGTTTACACTTAAATATACTACACAAAGTGAAATGTGAATTTACTACATAAGTTATATAATAAACATAATAAAGATTTAGTTGATTTGATCGTACAGCTATATTACCTCTGTTAAGCTACCATAGTCATGGTGTAATTAAAATTCATATATTTTCTTTTTTTGCATAATGTGTTACCATCCAGGACGTCTCACCAAGGATTACGATTCGCAGACAATATTATAGAAGTGAGGTCATTATGTTCATTCTAACCATGTAATGAAAACTAAACAGCTTGGACTGCCCTCTCATTCTCCATTTATATATAGATCCTAAGGTTGCAAGGAAGAATTTTTGTCTAGTGTGATAAGGCCGCCTGTTGTATTATTATTTTTAAGGAATTTCTTTAATGTGATTACTTTCTATGTAGTGCAAAAAAGTTTTAAATAAATAAAATAAAAATAAGGTACGAGTCCCCCAACATCTCGACGAGCAAATAACTCCAAATAAACGAATACCTTGTTTACATATAAATTAATAGAAACGGCATTAAAATACATTATTTTTATTACGCAGTAAATTTCGTCTATGAATATTCATGAGATAGTATTATTTATTTGAGTATTCGTCTCGGAGCCAACCTTGCAACACACGTTCAAAAGATCTTACTCAATACTCACAATTTATTAAATTCTGACGTATTCAGAAAGCCAAATGGAGCTCTTTGAGCTGACGAGTTCGCTTGATTAATGAAAGCGAAAGAGGTTTTAAAGTATAGGACTGAGAATAAATGAATCACTTTATGGTAAAAGATCACGTTTATGAATAGCCATAATATTCGCGGAATCGTTGAGAATTTCTTACCCTTGAGAGTTATGAGAGAGTAGAGGGAAGGAGACGGTAATAGGAAGAAATTGCTGGACCTTTTGTGACCTCAATGAATCATATAGAAAGATTAGTCCACATCAGTTTTAAGACCAAAATCGATTAAGCAGCTTGCCGGGTTATTTAGGTTATTTCAGCCCACATTTATGTCTCCTACTAAAAGTATGTAGATAAAGCTACGAACAAATAGTATATTCTTAGACATACTTCTTATTGGAATATATATCGGGTTATATTATACATATCAATGAAAAATACACACTGAAATTAAATATTTCTCTATATTTTATAATACAAAAAATATACTTGGAACATTGGCTACAAAAAAAAAAACTAACAAGTAATGTTATATAGCAATTTTCAGGCTAAGACGTAAAAACACCTAAGGTGGCCCTTTACTAAAGGGTTCGTAAAGATTATTTTTTGTATTCAAAATATATCAAACCAACATATACATTTTTCCCGACGTTTTACAACTTCCCGATAATTACGTTAAACAGCAGTGTGAATGCATTGTTGTGTTCCGCTTTGAAAGATATTGTAACCAGAGTAACAAACAACTGGACATATTGAGACTTAACATCTTTTGTCTCTGGATGGCTAGCCCAGTGGAATCCCAAGCATTGCTTTCTAATTCAAGGCATTGTTTTGCTACTGTTCGTGAGCGGTCGTATCGCTTACATCAGGTGGACGGCATGCTCCTCTCGTCATAATTTGCAATATAAAAAAAACTCTCTACCTAACGAAAACAAATCCAAACTAAATATCTAAAAGAATAATTCCGCGCGGCTCGAGAATAGCATCGGCGAGGACAATAGGCGCTGCAAAGCCGTCCAATTAGACGCGGGTATTCAGGCCATCAGATTACAGTTTCGGCAACGTATAGCTTAATGTGTTGGTGCAGGCGATCCACTTGTTAGCGGCGCGCCGCCTCCAGATGAGTTTAGTGTTTCAATTATGCTTTTGTTGGTAATGGATTTAGTGTTATTTGTGTAGGTGATATAAGAGATAAAAAAGAGAGAAGGGTTTAGGGAAGCATATAGGAAAGACACATATCAGATAAAGAGTATTAACATACATACATAAATTCACGCCTTTTCCCAGGGGTAGGCAGAGGTGCCAGGACACCCACTTTTCGCCTTGTATGTTTCGTCCCACGATGTGATAGGGGGCGAGCCTATCGCCGTATCGAAACAAATTTCTGATTCTGGGTCAAGAATAATAAAATACATTTATAAGTTTTTTTCGTCATAGTTTTATTTCAATTGGTTTATCTTTCGTAAGATACAATGTTAAGCGAGGAGGCAGTCGTATTATTACTAGCCAAGCTTTTCTTTAAAAATCCGCAATCTCACATCGATATACATGGGATAAGGCCAGTTGAACAATTTGTTGTTTTGAAAAAAACTACAAATAACTCAGTGTGCATCAGCCTAAACAAAACAATTCGTAAAAGGCTTGGAACAAATTGGGCCATTGAATTCACAACCAGATCATATCCCATACCTCCACATTTATGTTGAAGAAAACTCGTTGTGAACACAATCTGTGCTGTTTCAAATAGATTCTATTTAAGATTCCCACAATTGGCTCGGGGAACAATTTTAGGACATAAAAGTTTGTTCGGTTAACCGTGGGCTGTAACGAAGACTCAACAGCTTCTAAAAACATAAGGATGTGTAATTCTTGTTTTGTACGGATGTCAGGTATCAGATGTTAAATCACGTGGAATTATTTACGGTTATTGGAAATTTGAAATGGATTTCTGGTGGTTAAATTTTTGCAGTGATATTAGTTTTTTCTATTCATTATCAGCCCGGAGTAAACATTTTGTGTCCGATATCTATATATCTATATCTAAGATTTTGTCTCCTATCACATCGTTAGAAGGAACATACGTCATGTTGTTGTTGTTGTAGCCTTCTGAGAAAAAGGCGTGAGTGCGTGCCCTGATGGGAAAAAAGCGTGCGTGTACATCCAACTTTTCGGTATAAACCTCAAACACTACATGAGAGATCTTATCGTCATCCTGACCTAACCGTCAAACCACTAACCGACTTCAGAACTACCGATCCACAACCGAAACGACTCTACCACATTCCAATAGAACATTTGCTATCTTTTCCTTACACCACGGGGGCAACATAAAAATCCCCGTACCAAAAACAATAACGTGACATCACAGAAATATAAAACGAGACCGAGTTGAGTTTAATGCGGCACCGCTTCCGCACAGGATAAATAAACAAACGCAGGGTCAGGCCGAAGGGTTGCCGTCTTTGGGACATCTATTAGGGACAGGGCTGCCACAGGAAATATTACGCAGGTGATTTTGTCTATACAATATAAAGAGGAAATAATTGTTTGTTTGCATTGAATAGGCTCTGATATTACTGGGCTTATTTGAATAATTATTTCACTATCAGAATCCTACATTGTCCCTGATGAACATAGGCAGTGGAATATTTTCAAAAAATGCATTTACATCTGGGCAGAGTCGGGATTTTTTATGTTTTCATTTGAAATGTGTTGCTAACTATAAATATGTTAGTTAATGGTGATATATATTTTTAATATCATGGTAATGTTTACCATGATAATATACAAATAAAGACCATCTGCCATTATGAATCTATCAAAACTGAGTCTGTAAAGCGGGTCTCTAATAGGAATACCAAACATAACGTGTTAAGGATTGTATTTGTTTTCATTTTTATGATTATTTTATTCTGTTATAATGATATTTATTTATTTACAAACACAAATGTGAAAAACTATTTATAACTCAAAATCCACATTATGTACATAGTTTTGGTGTCTACAGACCCCAAAGTCGTATAAATAAAATTGACGAGTGACAACCCTAAAGAAGGTGTTGAGGTCCGCTGCTGACGGTATATTTGACCCTAAAGTCATTTGATTGTGAGGTTAATTTATGTATTGTCAGGGACTGTGGGTTTATCGCTTGTGAACGAGCTGTTTTGATAAATATGTATGTGGGATTGGCGATTCAAACGCTTTGTAGGGTTCAATTTATGACTCACTATGGATCACGCTTATCTATTTAAGAGGTGGGTGGAAATTGGCTGTATCGAAAAATTTTCTTTTGACAGTAGTCAAGATTTTGCTTAGCCACTTCTTTATGCTTTTATATTTATGATTACAGTGATGACAATTATTATAATTAGTTTTTGATCGAAATTATTTCAAGCATTACTTTGTAATTTATGGTTTCGTTTGGTTTTGCTACTGTCTATGAGCGGTCGTATCGTTCACCACCAGGCGAGTGGCATACTCATCTCGCCATTCTTAGTACTAAAAATTAATTAACATCTTTATAGTTATAAATCCAGAAATAAAACTAGTTAGTACTGTATCGAAGTGATAGATCATGGACTAAACTTAAATATATCTAGCCTGGCCTAAGACTCAAGTCACGTTATTTCCTTTACCAGGCAGTACATTCCCGAATATTTTATTTATTAAGGTGTTATCATTAATGTTCCGGTCAACAAATAAAAAGGTCCAAATTCACAGCAATAAAATGCAACATATTCCTTAATAACATTCCTTGAATAGCTGACGTGGATGAAACTATTCGGCCGGGCAGGAATGTCCTCCATAATTTTAATTGTATGAAACTTTTTAATTACCTTGTATACGTCTTGAATATAATTACGTTGCAATTTATTGGAGTTGGTACACTTATCTGATACTTGACTAATAGACACGCGAAGGGGTATCTAGATAACTAGACCTATGCAATGCCTGGGTTCATGTAAATTATTGTTTGGAAGTTTTAGAGTTTTGACTGTTTTGGGCTTGGAATGTGTTTGTTAAGGCTTTGAGGCATCAAAGCCTACGTGAACAATATTTATTTTGGTCTGCTGAAAGTGGCAATAATAGATTATATAATTGCAAATGCGACATTTGTAAGTAAATTATTACAGTGTAGTTTCTGGCTAATTTACTTTTTGAAACATTATTTTTTAAGGTTAGTATTTCAGATAGCGTTATGAAAAAAAATGTATAGATTTACACTTTGTTTTGAGCCAAAAAAATATTATCTCTATCTCTTCAGTCACGGGAAGTCCACTGCTGAACATAGACCTTCCCATATGAACCGAATTGACCTGTTGGAAGTGGTCTACATCCAGCGATTTCCTGCTACCTTAACTAGGTTGTCCGTCCATCTCACAGGCGGGCGTCCGACACTTCGCTTACCTGTACTTGGTGAAGACCAACTCTGAAGTGAAGACTTCAGAGTCATTTGTCCCCACAGATCACTCCCTGTGTTTGTCTCCAACGGCCATCAGGTTTTCGGGCTTCCCAATGTCTTCCGGGTCTAATTTTTTTAAAGTAAGATGTTTGATAATTCAAACGAACTGCGTTGCGTTTGCGTTCCAACCATATACTATATTAATAATAGATAAAACATACACTCGTTTACACATCTTATACTAGATTTCGCTACTAGTACTTAGTTACATATTTTGGTAAAACTAATAATGTTCATCACAATTTTTGATAGCACATTAAAAGACACATATCATGCAGCTTCAATATATGTTAAATACATATAAAAATCAAAACATTCAATATTATCGCTGACATAAAGTACAGAACTTCACAACGCGGAGTTCAATACGTTGTGTGGGTCGGGCTACACGTGCTACCGTTCCATTGTAAACCTTTTTTCATCGCTCACACCTGGCTTCTGAATAACTTACTTACAATATGTGTTGCAAATGTGGCGCTTTATATTTTCTGTTTTGTTCTGGTTGGGATATTTCTTGCTTTTTTTGTGATAGTGACCACTGTCGACTGTGGACTATGATTGGAGGGTTTTTTAATTTATTAATGTTTGTTCACGGTTATACTATTATTTAAAAATATTAGAGAAAAATATATCTTATATGAACTGTACAACTAATAATAAACAAACACAACATGCACAAAAAAGCACAATAGTGGAGTCTTGCAATTGTGGAGATCTATAGTCTTTAATTATTACTATGGCATATAGGCGTGATGGTCAATGTAAGTATTGTAAACAAATGTTGGTAGACCCAATAAAGAGAACAAAAAAGTCTTCAAGCATAGAAGATTAAAATGATAAAGAGCGAGGATTATTATTATCGTGTGTCTAGCCATGTCACTGATAAACCGCACTAAAACATTCTAGGTGGTGCTTCAAGTTGTTTATAATATGAAATATTGTTCACCCTATCTTGAAATCAGGTCTGACACTTGCGTGACTTTACCATGCACAAATTTAATTATTTATTTCATTAGTTTTATAATAATTGCCTGCACCGAGCCTTCCAAACTGTAACACTTAAATAATTTAAAGTGTTACATTATCACCCCATATAAAATCAACACGTCTTCGTGCAATTTTACCGAACATCAAAAAACAGTGTCGGATTAGAAACAAAACATAAACAGCAACTAAAAATTAAATTAAAAATCCAACACCATTCAACCATAATTATTTTGAAGGCGAGTCACGAATGTAACACGGGAACGTTTTGAAATTTTTATAAAATAACCTATCCCACGTCGGCTTGGAAATTTTCGTCGGATTTATTATATTTACGTAAAATCGCATGTCCGCAGTTCGGGCGGCCGCGAAATGCGAATTTTCAAATAACAGTGTTTAATACTGCCGTCATTATTATAACGAGGTTTTAGCAATGGGCCGGATTTGGGTGATTTATTCGGGGGCCCGGTCCGATGGGCGTTTTCCGGTACTTTTGTTTGTTCTGCCGATATCATGTGTCCAGGAAGTGGATTCGGTTTGCCAGTGTTTGTTGGAGAATGGTTTCGTTTTATTTATTTTGATTGTGCAGTAAGTAGTCAAACGATTGACTTTATATTTTTTGTGCTAATTATTGTTACGTTTTATTTAAATTCATGTTGTGTAAACCACTTGACTTGATAACTACTTCATATTGATACCGTACGATTAAGCATATATTTGATTACAATGCATAAAAGCACTGTTTCATTTTAAGTTTATTTTTTGGCTTTATTTCAAATACACAGTTTGATTGCAATTTATTTGTTTTGTAAAGTTCCACCCAAATCCGCCCCCTAGCCCACTAACTCTACCTAAGACCGCCAGTTACATTACGTTTCATTCGTTACCAGACCAACTCATTATTAATATACAGAAATTTGCATAAAATGAGGGTAGTCGAAATATGCCAGCCGGCTTGTTTATACGTTTTACGAGTTAGAACACCACAGAGCCACGTTACGTTCTAATTGTGTTTTATTTCGCGTTTTATTGCCCGTTTGGTACGGCGGCGCGGCCTGCTGTCGGTGCGAGACGGGCAATGGAACGAGCACACAGCGTAAATTACTTGAATAATTTTGTAAAGAGATATTGTGACTTGGTTTTTGGAATGGGAGATGGTAATTATGTTTGGGAATTAGTAGTAGTAATTCTCTGTCTGGTATATTTAAATGGTTTATGTTAGTCAGGAAGGAAAAGGCATTTGATTGATGAATTTCGATGACCACTATAAGTACTTTTCTTTTTCTTTTGGGAATAACAATTATGACAATTTTCTTTAAGAAATTATTTCAACATGGAAAATACAATTTGCTATGTATTCTACACAAAGGATCTTACACATTATTTGTGAATCTAGAAAGGAAATTCCTCTGCTCTTTGTGGCACTATTTCTAGTTCTTTATACCCTTAATGTTTTAATGTGTGTTTTTTGCCGGCGTACGTTAATTGTCTGCTTAATTACCCGAGTGTCCTGCTTCTCAGCACTCTGTGTCTCTTATTAACATTAATGATGTCATTAATATTGAGTTATTGTGGGAGGATTTCATGTCTCTGTGATTTAGGATTCTTTTGGAGTTAATACGTCATATTTCGCTTTGACTTGATGAAAATGTGATTGACTTGTTGAACCTTGAGTAATATTATGTAGTGTCGTACTTAGGTGTATAAAAATCACTTGTCTGCTTTTTTAAATAAGCGTAATTGCGTAAATAATTGCGAATTGAATTAATCATCATTAAATTAATCATTAAATTGACAGCCTCCGTGGCGCATTTGGTTAGACACCGACTGTGAAATGAGAAGCCGCGGGTTCGATCCTTCCACCAAGACATATGTA
The DNA here is from genome assembly GCA_030180105.1 of Hyles lineata. Taxonomy (NCBI): domain Eukaryota; kingdom Metazoa; phylum Arthropoda; class Insecta; order Lepidoptera; family Sphingidae; genus Hyles; species Hyles lineata. Next base: position 1,940,527 of record JARJEE010000030.1, read on the forward strand.
TGAGGCCCACAAGTATTCGTCACGGGCGTGAGTGTTTGTGAGACCAAAAATTATCTCGTAGTTTCTGATACCCATGACACTAGTTTATTGGATCGTTAGTAGGGTAAGGACTATGTATATGACCGTCGCATGTATTAATTTATTTACTTATTCAGCATCATCATCATATCAGCTACAGGAAGTCCACTGCTGAACATAGGCCTCCCCCAAGGATCTCCACAATGACCTGTTGGAAGCGGCCTGCATTCAGCGACTTCCTGCAACCTTAGCCAGATTATCCGTCCACCTTGTATTTACTTATTACTTAGGTGAAATTAAATAAATAGACTCTCGATGCGCTAGTACTGTATAGTAATTTAGTGTATTATAAGGCAGATAATCACCACATCTTAGTAAAAAATATCCCTCAGATAACGATTTTGAAGCCAATCGGCTCAAGAAAAAGTAATAAAATTTTCTCGTATTTGTTATATTTTTCACTAATACTTACCTCCTATATATACACATAGATCTGAGCGTGATGGTATATAGCCTATAGCATTCCTCGATAAATGACATATCAAACACATTTTTTTCGATTCGAAATGAAATGAAATGAAAACAATTTATTGAATCCATTAAAATGTTCAACACCATTTAGATTCAGTCATTTTTTGATCTACCATCCGGTTCGGAAAGCGGTTTTAACTAGAGAAGAAAAACCTCTAGTCTTACCAGTTTACAATGTAGTGATTATTAAAAAAGTGTCAAGGTAGTTTTAATCGGAGTAATTAATCATTAATTTGTTGTAAATTTACAATTAATATTTTTGTTACAAATATGTTTATCAGAACGACGAATCAGTATGCATAATTAAAATTCGAACCAGTAGTAACAAACAAACTCTGCAGCTTTATATATTAGTATAATCTTATTATTATTTTCCAAAGGTTTGCATAAACTAGTTGTTTTGATTTGTAGTTGTGATATACGAGGAATCAATCAACCTTTGATTGTTTTTTTTCTTTGATTTTTGTTTTATAGATTATCTACGGATTACTCCACGCAAACATAAAACACGAGATGATCACGCGGCGATCGCTTTGTGCGCGTGACTAAGTGTTGGTTCTCGTTGAGGGTCATCCACTGTGACGAGGTGTTTGGCTCGGACCTTGATGACGCTTGGCTAGCTTAAGACTTTTGGATGGCGGCAGCCTTTGACGGGATTAAAACACCGCTTGAGTAGTTGCTAGTGAATAGATGAAAGGATGGGCGGTTGGGACGTGGTCATACGAGCGTTAGAAAACTTGTTATGGGATGTGGTGTCATTATCGATTGTATTCGTATGGATATCTTCGATATTATTAAGAAAGAGGATCAAAATCGTTTCAATTATTTCATTGTTGAAAAGTGTTTTGTCTCTTTTATTCATAAATTTTCAATTAATACAATTACAACTACAGTATTGCATGCATAGTAAATCCAAAAATAGAAATTAAAAGTAAAGTTAATTTTAATCTTCTATGAAATCGCAGCGGATAGGATATTAATACCATGTACTGAAATAACGCGCTATGAATAGGCAACAGAAGCGCAATTCATTCGTACTAAAATAAAATGCTACAAATAGATCGTAGTACTATAACGAGCTACGATCGTAGCGTGCTACGATAATGGCTACGATCAGTGCTACGGGATTTTATAAGGAATCACATAATTTCTTGTAAAATACATTTTAATATTACTTAGCATTTGTTTCTCCAGCAGTTTTTGTAGAGGCTTGGAATTTTTAGGCCTCTGGTAATCTTACTCAAATACAAAAATTTGCAAGCTGTTCAGTTTTGATATCGCAAGGCAGTTAATTAATTTTGGTTTGTCGGTGTTGTCATTATTAAGGTATTAATAACTAATACGGTGTGATATTACTGCATAAAGTACAAAGAAAAACTTCGACAGATATTCACTTAATTGAATTTCCTCGTCGTGAATTTTCTTAGCACTTTAACATCCATTCCAAGAGGAAAGGTCAGCGCGTAGTTAATATAAAAACAAGTTTAAATGCTACGAGATAACAATGTCATCGAGTCTCGTAGCAAGTTGTAAGTTGGCGAGTTTCTCCGGCGCGAAGTTGCGTAGCGATAACGGCTCGGCTTGTATAGATTTTATTATCTAGTTAACTTTGTATGAAGTTGGATGTGGATGATTTGTTGCAAGTCATTTGACGGCTTTTGACTTGCTGGGTTGATGTTTATTGTTAAAATGCATAGAATAGAAAATTATGTCTTTGAATTGTTCTTGAGGCAATCAATAAAATAAAAAACAGAATCGGACAAAATAATTATCCTTTACATAATTATAAGTAGTGGTATTTTGTTTGGATAAGGGGCTGTATTGTTTGGTTTTGCTTAGAGCGGCCGTATCGTTTACCATCAGGCGAACGGCATGCACGTCTCGCCACTCATTGCAATAAAAAAAAATCGGCGATCGACACAATGATTCCAGCATCTTAGAAAACGGATTTGCAAAGCCCAAACCTGAGCGAAACATGATATGTGCCTATATGCCTATATGCCTATATGCCTATGTAGATTTTATGCCTGCTGTCCTGGTATCCAGAAAAATACAAATACACTTTCACCATCACTCTTCACAATTCACAAAATCAAACAGCGTTATTTCCAAATTCAAAACCTCTCTCAATTCCACGCCATTACGTCCAAATTACTCCCACCATCCGAAACCCAAACAACAAATTTGACATAAGGGTTAAATCCCGACCGAGCAATATATTATTCGTGAGAGGAGTGAGGTCGCTAGTCGTCGCGTCAAGATGTTTTGTTTAAAGGATAGTTCCTTTACGATGTCCCAATAGATCTCCGGCCTACGGATAACTGATAAATTAGTTTTTCAGTAGTGCTGTGGGTACTGTCGATGTCGATGGATTGGCTTTTTATTGTTTCTAATAAGACTTTACTGGTGGTAGGTCTCTTATATGTGAGTGGCCGCCTGGGTAGGTACTATCGCAATATCTATTTCTCTCGCCAAACAGTTGTGTAAATGCACTGTTCTGTTCCGGTTTGAAGGATATTATAGCCAGAGTAACTACTGGACATAATGAAACTTAACATCTTATATCTCAGGATGGCGAGCGCAGTGGAATGCCAAGCATGGCTTTGTACTCCATGGTGTTTTTTTGGTTTTGCGGCTGTCCATGAGCTGTTACATCCCTTACCATCAGGTCAATAGCATTTCGCGTCGCTCTCATATCATTAAGTACAAAATACCACAAGATATTCTTTAAAAATACTTTCTGTTAAGTGTAATATAATAAATATACCGCTCTTTCAAAGTCGGTGCATACACACAATTTACCGAGACGTGATTTTCTATCATACAAAAGTTTACTTAAAAGCTATATGGGTGCTTTGAATCTCATGACGGATAAATATTATACATTTGAAGCGTGCATTGTTTGTAAAATAGTCACATAAAATAAATTGAAGCACGCAACGGACCGTGAAAGTGACGTCTGTAAAGTTATTTTTTTCGTTTCAAAATGCATACTTTGAGTTCGTTGTACGCGTCTGATGTGGGTGGATTTAACTGGTGTTCATCTCGAATACTCAAGCTTTGTACATGATTAAAGGGTTCAAGAATATTAGTTACCTTTGATCCAACTCTTGTGGTAAGACTTTGTTATTTGTTTTAATTATACCGAGCAATAATGCTGGGAGAAAATTTTGAGTGCTTATTAAGATATCTCGTCTTTTTTTTTAGGTGGTAGGTCTCTCATATGTGAGAGAGCACCTGGGTGGGTGTCACCGCAATGCCTATTTGTCCCCCCCTCTGTGTGTGTGTGTTGTTTCGGTTTGAAGAATATTGTAGCCAGAGTAACTACTGGACATATTGAGACTTAATATCTTTTGTCTCAGGATGTCGTGCGCAGTGGAATGCCAAGCATTGCTATGTAATTCAAGGTGTTTTTTGGTTCTGCTAATGCTCATGAGCGGTCATAATGCTTACCATTAGACAAACGGCATGCTCGTCTCACCATTTAGTGCTATAAAAAAATGATTTTTTTAAAATATAATTTATGTATTTGGTTTAATTGACAACTATCAAAGCCCTAAGAACATTGCCAAAGCGTCCTAGATAAGACTGTTGGAGCATCTTTATCTGCACCTAAAAAGCCAAAAAGGGTTCGGGTTGCTACGCCCCTTTTATTTTGAGGGCCTTTTAAGGCGACTTTACCTTGATACTACTGCTGCCCAATTAATGAACAAGTTGTAGAGCTTGCCAACCTAAGGTAGTTCCAAGATCATTCAATATCTGAGAGTGAGAGAAATAGACAGTCAGTCAATGTATGAGTTGAGAATGTGAATATTTTATCAGTGAAATACCATTTATTTTGACAGTTTGTAGTTAATACTGAGTTTAAGGTAATAAGTTTTCGATAGTAGCATATAAAAAGTTTTTACTGTTTGTTAATTTATCATAAGCTGCGGAGTTTTTTTTCGTGCTAGTATTAAAAAAGACTTCTATTTTCAGTCCAAAGCGAACCTAAAGAACTGTCATTCAGAGTTTTAGCCTAAATTCATTTGCCATTTCCCGAATATATTGTGGCGTTCGTGATACGGGCGGCATTTGGCTCACCTTTAGCCATCATTAATCATTGTAGTATTAGCTTTGTTTTTCAAAGGACGCATGAACGCGAAATCAAGGTTATCGGAATGACTTTTTAGTACCAACATTTTATTGTATTTTTTTGTTTCGTGGTGGATATTACATAGTAATTTGCGTCCAGCATGATAATAGGTTTGTTCGTTAATATCTTGAAAGGAAAATTAGATTGCCTAGAGGTCGATTTCCATACAACTCTGCCTACACTTTAGGGATACAAACAATAGCTATAGTGAGTATGTGGACGTTTCTTGTATGCTTATTGGCATACGTTGCGTAGTGTCTGATAAGATGGTTGAAAAATAGAGTCCTCTGGCTCCATTCAACCTGTGCTGTTCTAACAACTCTTAATTTCTTGCATAGCATAGATAGAGACTTACTTAAGAGTCTTACTTACTAAACTTCGACAACACTAAAATTAAAACTATCGACAGAGTAAACAATAAAAAGCTATGCCACATCGATATATTATTTATCGATAAAGAGCATCACTGGCAGTCCAATTCCCCTAATGCGAACGTCGCAGCCTCTTTACAGCCGGTGAAGCGACGCGGCCGATGTTTTATTGCGTCCAACTTAATCTTGTGTCGAAATTGATTAAATTATTACTTATTTACGTTTGTATGTGGGGTAATTGTCTTTTTATTTTCTCTGTGGTTTCCTGAAGAGTTTGGAAACTGTGCTGTTTCACTGGAGACTATAAACCTTTCGTATGGGCTTGCTGATAAGGCTTTGAGGGGACCCTTTATAGCTTTCTTGTTTGGAGATGATATGAGGGGAATGTCGGGGTTTCAGGGCTTTTGACCCTCACGAACAAGCATTGGAGCCAATATTTGTGTCATCTTCACCTACAGGTCTTCCTAAATTAAGAGGGGTTTTGAGAGGGACTAGGCATGCTTACCAGACTGATGCTAACAAGTATCGGACCCAATATTTGTACAATTTTCTTCCATGGTCCTTCCTAAATTAAGAGAGGTTTTGAAAGGGGCTCGACATGCTGCAGGCGTGTTGGCGAGATCTGGGTGTAGTTTCTCGTGTCACGAACATCGCATTTGGTTATAGCATCTGTGTAATGCTTATCCCGCCAGCTGAAAGCCAACGGAACGTGTTAATTTAGCTTAAAGGGTATACCGTATGGAGTAAAAGATAAGACAGCTTCTGGAAACTATTGGTTGAAGCATCTAAACCCATTACGTGGTTATTCATTTTTTTTATTTTTTCGATCAATGGTGAGATAACCATACTATTGCCCTGATGATAAGCGATACGAACGCTGGTGGACAACTGCAAAACCAAATAACACGAAGTTTTTAAATCAATGCTTAGCATACCACTGCGCTCGTCATCCTGAAACAAGATGTTAAGTTATAGCCAGTAGTTACTCTAGATTCATATCACAACAGTGCAGTTACACTGCAGTTTGGCGCGAGAAATAGACATTGCGGTGGTACCCACCCAGATGGCCTCACATATGAGACACCTACCATAAGTAAATAATATTACATTGTTCTCTCTCTAAGACCAGAAATTCACAAGAGATATTGCATCTGAATAACAACGTAAAACGACACTCATTTTAGAAACTACCAAACTAATGGAACTATTTAACATACATTAAATTCTAGTTCAACAACTGAATATTAAACAGCAACTCATAAACTCGCAACATAGGAAATAATTTATATATTTCGTGTTCGCGAGTCCAGTGTCAGTGTTTTCAATTTATACCGCTTCTGACGTCACAACACCAAGTTAAATTAATACGTTCAACGGTTGACAGTTAGTGAGTCGTGTTTATTCATGTCTGAACTAACCGACAAATACATATATTATGTTAAGGATGGTTAGATTTATGAGTCGTATGTTTTGTGTAGAAAAAGATTGCGCGATTTGTTGTATGTTTTGTACTAATTTTGTTTTATTGAAAGAGTATTTCATTTAGATATAGTCTCGTTCTTATTCATAGACAGTTTTAAAGCATTTTTTATTTTTTATTGCATTGAATGACGAGACGAGCATGCCATCCGCCTGATGGTAAGTGATACGACCGCTTATGAACAGTAGCAAAACCAAACAACACCATGAATTGGAAAGCAATGCTTGGCATTCCACTGCGCTCGCCATCCTGAGACATAAGGTCTTAAGTCTAAATATATCCAGTAGTTATTCTGGCTACAATGCCCTTCAATCCGAAACACAACAGTGCACTTAAACTACTGTTTGGCGGAAGAAATAGACATTGCGGTGGTACCCACCCAGGCGGCCCTTCACATATGAGAGACCTACCACCAGCCAGTTATTTATCGACTGTTTTATCTTTATCCACCGAAATCTTTATTCAGTTTGACTACGGGGCATGGGCTGTCTCTACAATCGAAAGTTCTATTAATAGGACTAAGGCTATAGTCCACCTCGATAATTTAGAGCTGGTTGGCAGTCTTCACATACCATTGAAGTTCTCGCAAATCTATTGTATGCAGGTTTTCTTACGATGTTTTCCTTCTCTGGAGAAGCATATTCATATTCTAGTTCTGTATCTAGTGTTGCCAGGTATAGTTTTTAAAAATTCGGGACAAGACATTAAAATAAGCGGGATTATGAGTGCTTCAGCGGGACGCCTATTAAAGAAGACGGAATTATATATTTTTTTTGCTTTCACACATTATTACTCCTCCCTCTTTCTACTTTTCATATACTTATCACATCGAAAAACGTCGCGACTCTGGAGGCTCTCAAAGACAATAGCCGTTTTTGGTTATTATTATAATAATGGAAGCGCAGCTCAACCAGACCAAGTACCATATCTCTCGAGGCTTCAATTCATGCGCTATGGTTTCATACCATGCATACATACATAAATTGACGCCTTTTTTCCAGAAGGGATAAGCAGAGGTTTCTTAACTTACTCCAAATATTTCAAAAATTTTGCATTTTCCTCTAGCGTTTGCTTTGAGTCTTCATCGAGTTATTCCTTAAATTCTCAGACTATAACTTTTTCGATTTACCAGAACGATCTTTATTTCCAAGATGAAAATTGATATTTTCCGACACGCCTTTGCAGATGAAGTTAAGATGCGTTTTTCTTTCGAATTACATCTATATGTACATGCCGTAAAGTAAAATTCGCCAGAAATACTCTCTAAGCGGTATGAAACTTGAAATTGTTACGAAGGAATTTTCATTGAAGCTAGCAAAATTCACGAAGGCATAGGTTCACTTACAGTATTTCCTTGCACATGTGTTACCATCTAAAATAAAAAAGCTAGGAATTCGTAAACAAACCGCGAGAACTTATTCAAAGTCCTGTATTATTTTGGAATCAGCCTATGGAAACAACTTTAGAATCGAATTAGATACTAAGTAGGTTAATAATTGTAGGAAAACGCGAAATACAGTACGGATTATAAATAAAAGTGCGCAATATTTAATTTTTTATTCGTTCTGAGAGGGGTGGTCAAAAAGCGGGACATTTGGCGTCCCGCCGAAGGTTCAATCGGGACGCGTCACCAAACCCCTGAAAAGCGGGACGTCCCGCGTAAAGCGGGACACCTGGCAACACTATCTGTATCAGCTCATACACGTCCCACTGCAGGGCTCGGGCCACCTCTGGAACTGAAAGTATGAGTGAAAGGGGTTAAGCCATATAGTCCACAACGCTGGCCTATATTGCCTAACTCATGTAATACATTGTAGGTTAAATTATTATTAAATTAATATTATCATGTCTCCACTATATTATTATATGACTAAAGTTTGACTAAGACTTGCCTACATTAGAGGGATATACGAGTATGAGACAGGAGATAATGCAACTTGCAATGTCTTGAGCGCACAGAAATAAATCTCAAACTACAAAGCCATGGTACAGGGTTAATCCTGTTTAAAAACCACCCGGGTTAACATCTTCTACTTAATTTCTCGTTCTAGTTAACTTCCAGTTAAACCTTCAAAGAAGTTCATAATTGTTTTAAAAAGAAGTTTGAAATATAACATCGTGATATTATAATATTTTTCAACAGTATTCTTAGATGATTGCATTTAATTTAACAGTTCCAGAACTTAGTAAGCAAGAAAATGAATCAGAAAGTGCATTTGACAGTCTCATCTTGGCGCAGTAAGTAAGACGCCTGCTGTAAAAAAAAACCCAACACGCTCATTTTAGTCTGATGATGTTGATAGTTCAAAAACCTTTAACGGGTAAGCGCGGTGAACGAAAATTTAAACACCCTCACAAAGTGTATTGTCTTTAATATTGGTATCTAGGATAACAATCTCCCTACTTTAACCACTACATCCCACCCAAAAATACACGCTGTTTAAACCTCGTCAATCATTCTCACACACCCACGCATGAACCTTCCAGAACCCCTCCATAATTGCTAATAAAAATGATTATCACGAGTACCGCAAAACATTAGCTTTACAACCAAGAGTCCCATCAATCTGTAAGCCAGATAAGTGATGTTAAACCTCGGCATAAACAATACGCCATTAAAATTACATTAATCATGACTCGGAACTTGACGTTAAGTGGGCCAAGTTTCGCAGGATTTCGCTTTGAAGATCCTGTGAATACTTTGTTTGAAGTCTTTGTTGAATTTAAGATGGTTTAGTTTGGGTTTTGAATGGCTTCAAAGCCTCTGGCTAATGCGGGAGGTGGGTGAACTTTGGCCTTGTTGGTGGTGATAGTTTGATGATGGTAGCTTTATGGTAGTTATTTTCTCCATTATTTAAAGTTCTAATCAATCTGGTTTTTAATAACGCCGTGAGTTTCTTAAAATGGAGGGGAATGGGAAACAAAAGGATTAGAGAAGAAAATGGGTTTGAGCCTCCGACAATCTCATTCCCTGACAAAAATGTGAAAAATAATGTACCACTGTTGTAGCCCATTCCTACTCTAGTCCAACATAAGTACACTTTTTAGTCTTTTAGATGTTTTGGTTTTTGTTACAGACCCAAAAGTCCTTACTTTTATTCCTCCTTTTTTATTCCCAGGAATTGCATACCTTCTTAACATTCTCCCAGTGGTATATTCCTAGTCAGCAGTGATAACCGTATTTTATTTGTATATTTCATTTTCTATTCAATAAGAGAACAATCAATACCAAGTGCAACGTTTTCATATTGTGCATTGAGCATTGCAAAGTATTAGAGAATCTGACGCGCGAACATTATCACTGAAGATTGATTCGTACATTGATAAAAGGAGAACACGAGTGCGAATATATCATAGGGGTGGGTGGAGGGTGGGGGTAGGTGTTGATTGATTGTGCAAATTTCGACTGGACGAGCGAATTCGGGGTGTGCGCTGCCTCCCCAAATCTGGACTCATGGATTTTATATCTTTCACTGAGTGAGCTGTGATTTTGAATAACCTGGGTGTTTGGTTTCAGTTGATGTACGTTGGTTTGATTTTCATTCAAATGACAATGCATTGATAGGCTTTTTTCTGGAAATTATTTATGGGTTGTGTTGCGATATATGCTCATTTTGATCGGAGAAATATGCTGTATACCGGATACGTAGCAGACGTGGGTAAAAGCTGTTGATAAATACCGTATATCTTTAAAAAATCTTTAAGTTTTCTTCTTTTCCAATTTATTTTTAACCTATTTAAAAATAAGGAGGAGCTTCTCAATTTGATTGTATTTTTATTAACTCCTAACTCTCGACTGGGTGACCCGATTTTGATTATTCTTTCTTTGATTAATTTATTGTAGAAATTTTAAAAAATATATAATGCACAGGTCCTTTATATGTTTGGTTTTTAGCAGCCCGCTTTCAACATGTAACGCATATATTTTGATTTGTTGGCTAGTCAAGTCAATAAGAAAATAAATCAACAAGTACAAGTACCATGCATTAAATATTATTTTTTGCTATGCAGTGGTAGTTTTACTTTTTACTTTGTAATGTTTTTCTTGTTTTGAAGTTGGCATTTATTTTTTATTATAACATCTTAAATACCTTCTACTCCATTAGAAAATATAACAATGGGACGAGTAGGTAATCGTAGAACTTATATACAGGCACTTTAACACCACACATATCCATTAGCAGTTCTGCGTGAAATGTAAACTGTTCGCAAACAGCGCGGTCCTCGATCTCGCAGAACGTTTGGCCACATTAATCAAGCGCATAAAGGCCTGGCAAGTTCTAACTGTTGCCGCCCGACTAATGTGGATTTATTCCGAGCAATATGTTTCACTTTGCGTACGTCTTCATACGGTTATTGGAGGGTTTAGGCCCGTTCTCGTGTTTTATCACCTCGCTTGAATTCTGTTTATTCATTAGTGTTGTTCTATATCTGCTCTATTGTGAACGGTATGAATGTGATATATTTTGTCTACCGCAATGTCTATTTCACCCGCCAAATAGCAGTGTAAATGCACTGTTGTTTCCGGTTTGAAGGACATTGTAGCCAGAGTAACTACTGGATATATTGAGCTTTAACAACTTATGCCTATATACTGGTAGTAGGTGGTGAGATGCCGCCTGGATAGGTACCACAGTAATGTCTATTTCTCGAACAGCAGTGTAAACGCATTGTTGTGTTTTGGTTTGAAGGATATTGTAGCCAGAGTAATTACTGGACATAATGTGACTTAACATCTTATGCCTCAGGATGGCGAGCGCAATGGAATGCCAAGCATTGCTTTGTAATTCATGGTGTGGTTTGGTTTTCCTACTGTCCATGAGTGGTCGTATCTCTTACTATCAGGTGAACGGCATGCTCTTCTCGCCATTCATTGCAATAAAATAAACATAGAAACACTACTGTCTCCTTTAGGGATCTGCCTACGTATATCCGGTTTCTATTAGACTGGCATTATTATGTCGGCCGGGTCTGTCTCTGATTATTACTGTGCTTGGGTTGCGAAGTACTTATCGATAGTCGTATTGTAGCCAATTACCATGCCGGTATAAAAAATAGAAGAGTGTTGGAAATATTTTCTTATTTCCGAGTCAATATTTCTTGTTACCCTCGTGTTGCTTTCTCGCTTTATATTAGAAGTTAATTGCTTTTTAGTTCAATATTTGTTCTACTTTTCAATAAACAATATTTTTGTATTACGTTTGATTAAAATCTTGAAGCAATTTCTTTCCGCCAGCCCGCAAGAGGCTAGCGTGGTGTATTACCTAAGCTCTTTCTATAAAACACTCGATTGCAGAGCCCAGCAGTGGGGTAGTATGGGCTGATATGATTAAGCACTAAGTATAGTACAGTTTTCTTACGTGGTATATTAAACTGGATACCTATAACATTCGGGTCTTTCCTGTAACATGATTCAGGAGGCCTGGCACATTCGTCATACTCGGGAACGGACGCTGCTTGTGGGGACTGGTCTATTCGATTTGCTTATATTATAGCAGATTGCTTGCTGGCTTTCAAAATAATTACTCAATATTTTGACGAAGCAGATTGCACTGATTTATCTTCGTTCTGGGCGAATTCCCTTCCGACTAAGTCGTATTAAACAAATATAAATATATCTTTTTTGTTTTTTATGGTATATAAAACTATAAGTTCCTATATTGAAAACCACGCGGGGAAAGCCGTGCACCGAAACTTGTGTAAATAAGTTAATAATAATTTGATGCAGCAAAAAAAAAAAAAAAAAAACGACAGTCCCGACCAGCACTCAAACCAATTCACCAGAAATGCAGCATTAAATTTAGCGCAATTTTCGAATCCGCATCGAATGACAATTTACGTCGCGACAACTTGTAAGTAGCGAAAAAAACGCCGGCCGCAAAACAAAGCGGTACGAAACAGGCGGGGGTTCATTTCCGCTGTTGCCATGGCAACGGCTCCAATAGCACCGCTTCCTTTTTTGCTCATTCCCATTTAATTGCATTCGCTATCCGTTGAGTATTAGTTTTTGCGCAAATGTATTATTGATTTAATTTACTCGCGATAAACTGTTCGCGTTTCGAAATGTGGGTCAGGTTTAATGAATTGTGATTTATTTATTACTTTATCCATTAACTGCCGATATTAGAGATATTTAAAATCAATTTTATCACTACTTAGTGTACATTTTACAAGAGAATCTATACTAACAATGTAATATACATTAAAAGTCTCTCTCTCTCTCTTACATTACTTTTATTGTAATTATTGAAAATGATAAATAGAATATGAACGATGATATTATCGCCCTGGGCGTTACAGAGTACCGAGAGATGGTTATAATAGATCTTTTGTTTTTGTAGCTTATCAAAAATAGGAACTTTACAGTAATAATTTGGAATTTGAACAATGTATTGAAATTTAAACACGAGGTAACCTTGCTAGTTTTCCTCTTCCATGATCATATCTTTCCAACACGGTGCAGAGTTAATAACAAGGAAATAATCAATGTGATTTAACAATTGCCAGATAATAGTTGTGTTCAATTTAAAAGAAAAAAGATAAATCGAAGATTTCATTCTGTTTATTTGCACAATTTAACAGGAATTCCATTGACGTCACAGGATAGCTAATGGTATAATTTGTAATGTTCAGCCGGCGGATATCGGATATGAGAAAACATTCCGGGAACGTTCCGAGAAAGAGTCGGATATTACGCAATGGTACTACAGATGACTTGCTATTAATTAGTTTGCGAGGGAAGTTTTACTTTTCTATTTTATTTATAAAATTTTTTATAGTGGTACGATTTGCACACCTGCCCATATTGTAGGCTAGATAAACTGTACACCGATGCGGGTGTCATTTCGATGGTCAATACAATTATCGACTGTCTAGGTGGCACAGTTGTATTACGGTATGATTGCAAAGGTGAGGTGTTGGGTTCGAATCCTGGTACTGGCAAAGTGATATTGAATTTGATTTTTGTATTCATTTGCAAGCTCGGAGTCAGGAATTTGTGCCTGATATAGCGATATTCTTGCCCCTTATCATATAGTGGGATGAAAAAAAAAAACAGGGCGAAAAGTGAGTGTCCTGATGTCATCTCTGAATACCTATTTTTGGAGGTGATATGAGTTTATGTATGTATGATACAATTACGATTGATTGTATTCGGGTAAACACAGGATGAAACTGAAATGTAACACATTTACCTATGTTGTTGTATTGTGTTTTCCCCGATGGCATACATTTATATCTATCCTTGTGCACATAAATATCCTATTACTATCTTTTGGGTATTTGGGAATTTCACTCACCGAACAAAACGCAACAACAAAGTAATTTAAAGTCGGTTTAAGTTGCACCCTTTGACCGCTGTTATTAAACCAATGGGGTGCAAACCACTCAATCATAAAATGAGGTGAAAAAGTGCATTACCAGTATCGATTAATAAATAGTTTAATTAACTGCGGCTTGTAAAGGGCGGGCTTTAAAGACTTCCTTCTTATTTATAACAACTCTGTTATTAGCCATGCACGCACGGATTTACCCGGCAGATGTGGCTTAGTAATGCCTGGCGGGTAGAATGTATGACGAGAATAGAATATAACAGTCTGTGTGGCACAGTTGGGGGATGGGTTTTACTTCCGCAATGAAAGTTTGTGGTGTTCACGAATATTTGTTTCGGGCCTGGGCATATGAGACTGAAAAGTCTCTCGTAGTTTCTGATAATTGTTACAAGTCTTAATTGATCATAAATTGGAGTCAGAACTATTCATGTGACTATACGTGTATTGATATTGGGTGTATTTATTTAATTATTTATTAATTAATTTATAAATTCCTCATTGAACAACACATACAGTAATAAGTCAGAAAATATCATTTAAATAAAGGTGACAATTGGCGGTCTTATCGCTTTACGCGATTTCTTCCAGACAACCATTGGATGGATTAGGTTGAAATGAAGCTACAAAAAAAGGAAAGGGTGTATTTATAGATATATGGCTGCCAGATATGGTGCCCGTCTTCAAAATATGTGAGAGGATGTGTGGTGATTGAACTAATCTGAGTTGCTTCCGATAAATAAATTTATGCGCGTCTGACTAGCTTTTATTTCAAAGTTTAGTTTAAGAAGAGTTTACTCTAGTTTCTTGCTTAAAATGGAAGGAAAACGTTTTGATAAAAATTTGAACGCCTATTATCTAATTTGACTTTAGTAATTCTACAATATTCTCTAATGGAGGCCCTTATTAGGCATTAATTCCACCTGTACTATTTATGTGTAAAAAGTGTTTAAATAAATAAAATACTCCTGGAAAGTTAAAATAAAATGGTAGTAAGTTTTTAGTCTCACGAGCTACAGGTCAAAATAAAGATTGTTACTGCTCTTATTTAAAAATAATCAGACATGTACAAAGTGAAGGAACGACCTCTTACAACGAATTGATCGCGGATCGTATTATGTGCAGAGTAAGCAAAATATTTTTGTATCATGCATATTAATTACTTTGCTACTCTGATCTCATTAAAGTGAATACGGAACGGTACAAAAACAAATAAAACACAAGTTAAAAACACCTAACTTGTTTATTTAGTGTTAGACTAAAAGTTTTTCATTCCAAATAAAAAAAAACTTATTTTTAACCAAAAAAGTGTTTGTACTTAAAAAAAGAAAAAGTCTTTTACTTTTCCGGGTTGGGAACAAATATTAATTAAGAATATAGAGATTACATCTTTTCTAAAGACGGCAAGATATCTTAACTTGTTAGCCTTTCTAAAGATTAAATCAATGAATTAGCGCAGAGATGCTGTTAAGGAGAAATTCTTTTCTAAAGAGCACCGGAGCCGATTAAACCGGGCGTACTGGGACGGAACCAGAATTAATTTTAGTGTCACTCGTAACAGATATTACAGATGAAATTAAAAAAGCAAGTTTAAAAGCTAGCTTATAAATCTGGAATCTCCGATACTAGAACCATTGTTATGTCGTGTTTAATTATTAGTATTCAGGACATACTATATTAATTATTAACTTTTACGCATTCAGTGATACCTTTGTTACATACGGTTCTTTGACATTAAATTTTCCGTCAGTGGAATTTTAAGATATATATAATTATAGTTTAACAAAGTCTTTCTTATGGCTTGTATAACGTATTATTTTAAGTTTAGGGTGTGAAAGTAGTATGTAAAAGTCACATACATAGCCCTGACCCCACACTAAAATCGAGTCTTGTGTCGTGGGTATCAGGAACTACGAGAGACTTTTCGGTCTCACAAACACCTAGACCCGGAAGAAATATTTGTGGGCCGCACAAACATTTCTCTCGGTGCGGGGATCGAACCCGCGGCCTCTCGTTTCACAGGTGGCGTCTAATCAACTGCGCCACGGAGGCATGTATATTAACTGTTTAATTTCATTTGTTATATTTTCAATACCGAGGGTCGCGACCCCCATGCGTGTAAAATCCGGACCTGTTTATAAAATCGATAGTATGTAATGGTGTGGTCCCGGCTGAAATCCCGGTGTAATATCCGATTTGCCGCCGGCGCCCGAGTGCCTGTACCTACCGTATTACAACGTGGAACCGAACACATTTGAATTTTTACATATGGCTTTTATTTTGAAGTATTTCTGAAGAATTTTAGGATATGTGTATCTAGTTATTTTATACAGGTGGTTGTATGCTTAGATTAATTGTATTTACTTTGCCGAGTCTGTATAGAACATTTTCTTTTTAGTTAGATAAGCCAGTTACCAGGAAAATTGTGGTGTATTGTGTTCATTTACCAATTTGAGGAATGCGTTTTAAATATTGTTCTTCTTGGTGTGTTTTGCGTAGCGGGAAAATGTAAATAAATTAATATTAATATTTTTTTCAGTTCATATTTGTATTATAAAATTAATAAACCGAGTATTGAAGTTTACGTTGTTAAAATTATTTAATATGATATTAAGAAAGAAAGCTATTCTCAGGAATTTCCTGCAAAATATGAAATGTTCGATTTTTCTATTCATTATCAGCCCGGAGTCAGGAGTTTGTGCCGATATGGCGGTAGGTTTGCCCCTTACATCGTGGGACGTAACATACCAGATGAAATGTGGGTGTTTTAGTAGCACCTACCTACCCCTTCTGGGGTGGCGTGAGTTTATGTATGTATGAAATGTTGCTAAGAAAAAAAAAACTTGTACAACAATTTCATTTTTCGAATGTTTTGTATACTTTTCACGTCGCACTTGTGGCGCGTGCCAAGTATTCGGCGCGCCTGTAACAGGCCTTCAATCAATCCATCATCTGCCGATCAATCTCAATGGCTCTGTGTATTTAGTGGAAATAGGTCAAGTGAGATTTAATGCACAATGTATGAGGTATTCATGTGTGTATTTGCATACATAAGACATAAGATTTGATTGTGGGAATCTTGTTATGAACATAGGGATGTTCTCGCGTTTTGGTTTTAGCCATTGCAGCCAGAGTAACTATTGGACATAATGGGACTGAACATTTTATATCTCAGGATTGCGTAGTGGAATTCCAGGCATTGATTTGTAGTTCAAGGTGTTGCTACTGTCCATTAGCTGTCGTATCGCTTACTATCATGTGAATGGCACGCTTGTCTCGCCAATCATTGCATTAAAAAAAACCATGTGTATGTACGGTTTTGTTAAAGATATAATTGTTCCGGCTGGTGAGGGTTTCCATGGTCACTCTTTTTGAAAAGCACTGCATTTACCATCGTGTCTTGACACTTTTACGTGCTTGAATAAAAAAGTATGTACTCAAATCCAGTTTTCAACAATTTTTGATCTTTACAAACGTTTGTTTTTCATTGATATGGCGAGCATCGCCCCCTATCATCGTGTTTCTGAACATATAAGGCCAAATGTGAGTGTCCTGGCACGTCTGCCTACCCTTTTTGGAAAAATGCTCGAGTTTATGTATGTTTTTTAAAGTCATCGTCATCGAATTGTAATAACCGGGTAATTCCAGTCGGGAAAACCACTGAATGTGAGTTTTACAGTTAAAAAATTCTCGCATGACTTGCCCTGTGTTGAGTATATGTACATCAATGTGGGCATGGAACCTCCTTCATTCAAATTCAAGATTTTAACCCAAGCAGATTGACAAAAATATTTTGAAAACTCCATAAACCATTTTCACCCTTTATAATTTTTGCTCAAGTTTGTTCTGCTAAGTCGAACCGATTTAACTAAGCTACTTAACCTCTCACGGCGGCCGTATTAAAAGCCCCTTAACCGGTAAACTTTCAAGATACCGCCCCCAACTAAGATAACAAGCAAACTAAATTCCCACTCTCTAATTACTGGGGATTCCATTATTTTGGGATAATTGTGTGAGAGTGGATTTGTACGGAAAAATCTGGAGGTGAAGTGTTGCAATCTTGTATGTGTGAGAAATTTTACTGTTTTTTTTGTTCAAGGTTGTCATAAGTCCTATTTCTGAAGAAATTTCTTACTTCTGTACTTTCTTAAAAAGAAAACCGATTTATATAAAGTAACTTAACATTTTCCTTCCTGAATATTGTTATTTTACATATGAACCCACTTTATTTTAACGTAATAGTATTAGAAATATATGTTCACAAACCAACAAGCTATTCAATTGTACATAACCATTTGAATTCTTATTCCACAATTTCCACTACACCATTATTTTTAATGCGCCCATAGAAGGCAATAGAGACAGCATTAAATTCTAATACGATCAAATTCATTCGAAAATTAGGAGATAAGACGCGGCTTCGAACCCCGGACTGGTCTCACAGACGGTATGAAGCATAATGTAATTTTATGTCGGCATAAAGTGCGGCGCGATCGATATCATATAAAATGTAATGACGACATGTTTTCATGGCTCGTATTTTTTTATTTTGCTTGTTTACTTAATATACACATTCCGGCGAGTAGGGTCTTATTTAATCGTGGCTTTATCATATTATTTTTTAAAATCATTGGCTTCTGTATTTCTTTTAAATACTGGGATATTTTTTAAATCTGGCACGGTATAGTGAATGCTCTGCACCTGATGGTAAGCCCAAATGCCGTCCATGCAGAGTATCGAATAAGATACAATTATTCTGGCCTGCTGTTATTGGAACGACAAAGTGACTTTACCAGATGACGTGACGATACAGTGACGTTAATCGTGATTAGACTTTGTCTAATTCCGTACATAATATGATGCTTTTGAAAGACTGTCGTAAAATGGGTTTCTCAACCTGGGAATTGCATCGAGTTGTTGACGTAGGCCAGTGCCTAGGTCGAGACGACTTAAAGTGCGTGGTGGCCTGTTAGTAAACGGACCAGACGCTGCCAACATGTTCACGGTGGTCGCGGGTACGAATCCCAGGGCACACCTCTTTTCGGAGTCACGTATGTATTGAAAGTCAATTAACACGCACTAAAACGGTGAAGGAAACCAGCATACCATGGCAATTTACAAGAATTTGTCTGGTATGTCAAGTCCGCCCACCCGCATTAGGCCAGCGTGGTGGACTATATGGCTTAAGCTTCTCAATCGTACTTTTGATGGTAGAGGAGACCCATGCCCTGTAGTGGGACCTAATCACTCTCGATCGCACTCTCGATTGTAGACGACTCTCCAGCCCTACAGTGGGAGGAAAATGGGCTGGTACAGCACAATCCCTAGACCAATGACATCAATCTGTATAAAATATTTTTACCGAAAATACTTTATTTGAAAGTACGAGTACAAAGTGTGCAAAATGTTTACAATTAAGCCGAGTTACGTCGAGGCGCGCTCGATGACGTCACTCGTTGAGTCTTTATGACGTCATTAGTGTTACATCTGATGGGGGCTTTTAAAGTTATAGCAGTAAAGGGCGAAATGAACTCTTTGGCCCTTGCGTCGGTTACAGTATGGCGGTGAGCAAAGGGTCATGAGCGGTAGCGGGTTTCATTAGGTTACATTTAGGTTGCATTCATCTTTCTATTCCTCCATTTAAGATAAATAAATAAATAACGCTCAACAGTCACTTTCATAGTCGTGACCCCACACTAAGATCGAGTCTTGTGTCGTGGGTATCACCAACTACGAAGAGACTTTTCGGTCTCACAAACACCCAGACCCGAAAGAAATATTTGTGGGCCACACAAACATTGAAGCAGTTGGTTAGACGCCAGCTGTGAAACGAGAGGCCGCGGGTTCGATTCCCAATTCGAAACAAATATTTGTGTGAACGACAGGTATTTGTTACGGGTCTGGGTTTTTGTGAAACCGCAAAGTCTTGTAGTTTATAATACCCACGACATGAGCAAGACTCGATCTTAGAGTGGAGACTTTATTTTATTTATTCCCGAGGTTCGAACTGTAACCACGAAAGCAGTAATAGAAACCATTTTTAAATTTCCCGAGTTTAAATGTAAAAATTAAACCAAATCCACTATAAAATCCTTTTAATTCCATTAGTTTTTACCTATCCTGCACCAAACAACCTGTTGGAAACACCCAAAACCCACTGGCTTCTTACTAAGTCAATTTGTAAAACTAATTAATAATATCTAATAGCTTTAATTTAAATATTAATTCGCTATGTTCATTAACGAGTGCTCTGTCCAAGCGGTTATTACAGGCCGAGTGGATCCCCCAGGGCGAGAATTCTAATGACTGTTGCCTAATTTTCATTTATTAAAATTTACGACAGAAAAAAAATGTTTTTACATCATTCCTGTGATGTTCGTTTGCTTTGTGACTTCGTTTTGTCTTTGATATTGTAATTATAATTTCTGCTTAATAATTTTGTTTGTGAATAATTATGGCAATTTTCAGATGTTAGAGATTTGCTTGTTGATTTTAAATATTAGTCTTTATGGCTTTTAAGGGGTAGCATTGTGTTGTTAGTTAAATTCAAAATTATTGAGTAGTAACTGACCAACTGTAGTAGTAGTTAAGTTAATTACTGTCCTACCGAAAACTGTAGGAGGTAAGTCGATTTTGCTTAAGTTAAATCTGTTAATTTTTTGTTCATAAAATGGCGATGAGATGTGTGTATTTGGCAGCTTTTGTGGCAGAGTAAAGCCTCATTTTTACGGGGAGAGATTCTCGCCTGGAAGTTACGATTATATGATTATCGTAAAGATGTACAAAAGTTGTATCGTATAAACATTTGTTAAAACACAATAATCTATGGCGGTTATGTTATGCGATAATGGCATAAGATTGTCGAAGACGCCAAATGAAAAATTTAAAGCCACGTGATATTTTTTTCAGATTCAGGTGTTGTTAGGTCTTTTTAATTTTAACTTAAAACATTATTTGTTTTTGTGTGGTATCAGGGCTATCTGTATGATTCTTAAGTATATTTATTTAGTATTGTAGAGAGGTACAAGTCCCGTATTCAAGAAGATCGCTACAACTCACACTCATATGAATACAAAACGTTTAAATCAAGCGGGGACGTAACAAATTGCGTACGATACAAAACGACCCGACACAATTATATACAATGTATGGGTATAGGGCATTGTATTCTACCTTTTTGTTTATGAAAAATTGGAGCGTGGGGTTTGGGTGGGATATTTGGGGTTTTTGATATTGATCTTCAATTTTATGATTTATAGGTAAAGTCGGTTGTTAAGAGAAGAGCCTATTATTTCCTTTAAGGCGGGCAAATCAATGATGGATTCTCTCATATTGTGTCTGCCGTTTTCGTTTGCCTCTTGTTTCACAAGGAGACACCCAAAAACGTCAAATCAACCTTATTAGTTATTAATAAAATGTTTTCCTAGTATTATTGCACCTCGAAGTTATAGCATACTTTTTCGGTGCATAATATGTTCTCTTGTTGTCAAAAGCTTTCAAAACACTGTTGAGACTGTGTCCACTCTCTCTCTCTTCAGTAACAGGAAATCCACAGCTGAAAATAGGCGTCCCCTAAGGATATCCACATCGAATTTATTATGCCTTCCTACTTGAAATTATTTTACACATTGTGACCCCGGATCGTGATACATATTAATATCTAAAGTTATTTAAAATTGTATGTCACCATACGTCCAGCACTTTGGGCATATAAAAACATCCCAATACTAAACCCTGTAATATATCGAATCCTTTCCACACATCGCCAGTTCAATATAATATTAACAGTAAAATAAAATATACACAAAAAGCGTCCGCGCACCCCCAATTTGGGGTGAAACAGACGGACTTTCGTACGGTACGTAAACGGCACTTCCTTAACTAATTCAAGCTACTTACGTATGCCATGCCCGGTCCGGATTATGTGCCCCGCTATAAATCTATGAGTTTGGGGCGCTGAACCAGTGGAAGCTACGCGACGTATGTCGCATTGGTTTGGTTTGACTTTATTGGAAGTACCTATTTAAACTGGTGTTAAACTCAGTTATAGGTAGTGTTGCCAGGTTTAATTTTTGAAAATTCGGGACAGGACATTAAAATAAGCGGGATTATGAGTTCTTCAGCGGGACGCCTATTAAAGAAGAGGGAATTATATTATATATTTGTTTGCTTTCACACATTAATACTCTCCCTCTTTCTAGCAGCATATACTTATCACATCGAAAAACGTCGTGTCTCTGGAGGCTCTTAAAGACAATAGCCATTTTTTTTTTAATAAATAACACCCAACAGTCACATACATAGTCCTGACCCCACACTAAGATCAAGTCTTGTGTCATCAACTTTTCGGTCTCACAAATACCCAGACCCGGAAGAAATATTTGTGGGCCGCACCAACATTTCTCTCGGTGCGGGGATCGAACCCGCGACCTCTTGTTTCACAGGCGGCGTCTAACCAACTGTTTTTGGTTATTAATTATTATTATAATAATGGAAGCGCAGCTCAACCAGTCCAAGTACCATATCTCTCGATGCTTCAATTCATGAGGCGCCATGGTTTAATACCATGCATACATACATAAATCGACGATTTTTTTCCAGAAGGGATTTTCTTAACTTACTCCAAATATTTAAAAAAATTTGCATTTTCCTCTAGCGTTTGCTATGGGTCTTCATCGAGTTATTCCTTAAATTCTCAGACTATAACTTTTTCGATTTACCAGAGCGATCTTTATTTCCAAGATGAAAATTGATATTTTCCGACACGCCTTTGCACATGAATTCTGACAAATTATGCTCGCTATAATGCTCGTAGAGAATTAAGTGAAGTTAAGATGCGTTTTTCTTTTAAATTATATCCATATATACATGTCGTAAAGTGAAATTCGCCAGAAATACTCTAAGCGGTATGAACCTTGAAATTGTTACGAAGGAATTTTCATTGGAACTAGCTAATATTCGCGAACACATAAGTTCACTAACAGTATTTCCTTGCACATGTGTTACCATCTAAAATAAGAAAGCTAGGAATTCGTGAACAAACCGCGAGAACTTATTCAAAGTCCTCTATTTTTTTGGAATCAGCCTATGGAAACAACTTTAGAATCGAATTAGATACTAAGTAGGTTAATAATTGTAGGAAAACGCGAAATACAGTACGGATTATAAATAAAAGTGTGTAATATTTAGTTTTTTATTCATTCCGAGAGAGGTGGTCAAAAAGCGGGATTTAGTGGTTGTATATATGTGAAGGTGAGTGTGGCAGAAATAAAACTCTCGAACAGCTGATCAACGGCCTTTATCTTAGCAGTCGGTACACTCGGTATGTGTCGTACAATGAATATCGGATCACACTAAAAAACTGCCGGCCGACTGCCGGACCGCACCGCACGCAGGTAGTCGCTAAGCTCCGCCCACAAACGAAGAACAAAGAGATCACCCGTTTAATGCGTGACAAATTTATCTAATAACAAAAATTGTGTGTTTGTCCACTAATTAATTAATGTTATTTATTTTATATTATTTATACAGTATTAGGATATATTATGGACTATATGTATATTACATTTTATATACAATGAAATAATATATATTTTACGTACACGTACACTACACCACCCCCCTCCAGAGACCGTCCTACGGGCGATAATAATCAGGGAACCTAACCTTGCGCCCCGATCTAGTTCTTTTGCATTCGTCTTCAGAGTCGGAATGTCCTAGGGTAGTGTGGGGTAAAACAGTGTGTGGATGGGTTTCTGGGTCACGTAATAGGTATGCTGGCTTTAGGCGGTCGATGGACACAGTTACCTTGTGTCCATTATAGGAAATTGTCACCACCTTTTCACCTCGCTCCAAAACTTCATGGGGACCAGAATAAACTGGTTTAAGAGCACCACCAGTGCTGTCATCTCTCAGGAAGACGTGCGATGCTTTTTTTAGGTCCCTAAAAATAAATTTAGTACGGTTTGCACCATGGTGATTCGTCGGAGCTGGTTGGAGGTTCCTAACAAACTTACGTAACTGCGAGACATATTCGGTCACATCAGAAATGTCATCCTGGTTTGGATGGAAAAATTCGCCTGGAAGCCTGAGTGGTTGCCCATACAAAAGCTCGGCTGAGGATGCCTTTAAATCCTCCTTTAAAGCACTGCGG
The DNA here is from genome assembly GCA_030180105.1 of Hyles lineata. NCBI lineage: Eukaryota > Metazoa > Arthropoda > Insecta > Lepidoptera > Sphingidae > Hyles > Hyles lineata. The sequence continues at coordinate 1,964,543 of JARJEE010000030.1, forward strand.
ATTCCTAATAGAACGAGAGGCAAGGTATCCACCCAGGAGTAATTATTGTGGCAAACAATAGCGGCTTTCAATTGTCGATGAAACCTCTCAACCATCCCGTTGCATTGGGGATGGTATGCGGTGGTTCTCCGATGCTGGAAACCTATCAATTGCGACAGATGTTTAAATAAGGCTGATTCAAACTGTCTCCCACGGTCGGTTATGATGTCCGTCGGACAACCGAATCGTGAGATCCAGCCAGTGAGTAGTGCCCTTGCTACAGACTCTGCTGAAATGTCTGCTAGCGGTATTACTTCCGGCCAACGCGTGAAGCGGTCCACAGCTGTCAGGCAGTAACGAAAGCCTTGCGACACCGGCAAGGGACCAATAAGGTCAATATGTATGAAAGTGAACCTTGTCGTGGGAAGTTTGAATGTCTGCATAGGTGCAAAAACGTGTCTCGTAACTTTTGCACTCTGACATGCCAGACAACTGCGGACCCATTCACGACAGTCACGTTTTACACCTGGCCAAACGAAACGCTCTGACACCATTTTGGCGGTTGCGTTTGCCCCAGGATGACTCAGAGAGTGAAGAGCATCAAAAACTTGACGTCTGAGTTGAAATGGAACAAAAGGTCTGAGAGTTCCATTCCTGTCATCGCAGTGCAGCTCACGTTGTAAGCCAGGGAGCATAATTTTTTTAAGGTTCAGTGAGGTGTTATTGCTCATAAGGTCTTTCATTTCGCAGTCCACCTTCTGAGCATCAGCCAGGACTTTTAGGTCAACTGGTTGCCCGATTGCCTCGATACGAGACAAGGTATCGGCGACTATGTTGTCCTTACCGCTGATGTGCCGGATGTCAGTAGTAAACTGCGAAATGAAATCCAGGTGTCGGAATTGCCTAGGTGAGCAGTTCTCCTTCCGAGAGTGGAAGGCAAAAGTCAGTGGTTTGTGATCTGTATAGATCACAAATTTTCTGGCTTCCAACATATATCGGAAGTGCTTGACGCTCTCGTAAATAGCCAGGAGCTCTCTATCGTAGGGAGAATACTTCTGTTGAGATGGACTTAATTTACGAGAGAAAAACGCCAATGGTTCCCAATCGCTCTCTCTGCATTGCTGCAGGACTGCACCTATTGCCTTATCTGAGGCGTCCGTCACTAAGGCCAACTTAGCATCGCATGCGGGGTGCGCCAGCAAAGCTGCCCTACAGAGACTATCTTTGCACGCCTCAAACGCTTCTAACTCTTTGGATGTTAAATTTACTGGGTGAGATCCCTTCACCGAGCCAGTCAGCAGAGCGTTCAGCGGTGCTTGATGAGTTGCTGCATCTGGGACGAACCTGCGGTAAAAATTCACCATTCCCAAAAATCTCCTTAGTTCCTTCACTGTTTTGGGAACAGGGAAGCTGTGGATCGCTTCAACCTTTTCCGGAAGAGGTTTAGTGCCCTGAGCGGAGATCCTGTAACCTAAAAAATCGACTTCAGCTACACCAAAGACACATTTTCCTACATTTATCACCATGCCATACTGATGCAACCTAGCAAATAATTGATGTAAGTGTTTTCGGTGAGAATCCTCATTCTCCGAGAAAACTAAAAAATCGTCAATGTAGGCATACACAAAATCGAGACCACGCAACATTTCGTCGACAAATCTTTGAAATGTCTGACCGGCATTTCGAAGACCAAATGTCATATATGGGAACTCAAAGAGCCCAAAAGGTGTGACGATTGCAGTCTTCGGGATGTCGTTGACATGAACGGGTATTTGATTGTAGCTCTTAACCAGGTCGATCGTCGAGAAAATTTTACAACCCGATAAGCTTTGAGCGAAATCGTGAATGTGTCTGATGGGGTACTTATCAGGCACAGTGCGGGCGTTTAACAGGCGGTAATCCCCACAAGGACGCCATCCGCTGTCTTTCTTTGGAGTGAGGTGAAGTGGTGAAGACCAGGAAGAGCGTGATGGTCGACAGGTACCGATCTGCAACATAGCGTCGAATTCATTTTTGGCAATTTTCAATTTTTCTGGTGCCAGCCTACGTGGTGCAGATGAAACAGGAGGCCCAGGTGTGGTTTGGATATGGTGTACGGTGTTATGTTTGACTGTGCTGTGTATACCGGATGGATTGGTAATATCGGGGTACTGTTGCAGTATTTTGTGGTACACTGATGTACCCACATTTACCTTAACCGAGGAAATTCCCTCCGAAGACGAAACAGGCAAACCCACAGTCGCTAATGTAGTGCTGGCATCAATAAGGCGTCTACCGCGAATGTCAACAGTTAAATTAAAATGTGCCAAGAAGTCGGCTCCAATAATCGCCTTAGTGACGTCAGCGACAATAAATTTCCAGGCAAAGTCGCGGCGCAAGCCTAGGTTCAGCTTCAAGTGTATGAAACCGTACGTGTGTATTGTAGAACCGTTAGCCGCGCTGAGGTCGAAACCGTCTTTGGTTCGCTTTTCTTTTAACGCGAAACGGGGAAATACGCACAGGTCGCTACCGGTGTCTACTAAATATTGCACTTTTGTATATTTATCAGTAATAAATAAGCGACCTGACCTAGAGCAGTCGTCGGTCGCACTTACCGACTGTCTCTGGCGTTTCCCGCAAAATCGCATGGTTTCATACACTTTACTGCTTTATTCCCGAACTTATAATGGTACCAGCAGAGGGGGTACTTAGCATGGTTTGAGGTCGATCTCGACCTTGAACGTGTTTTGAACAAAGTGCGCGATTGACGACGACGGGAACGGGTGTCAGATCGCCGGGACGCACGAGTGAGCTCATCTACCTGCAGAGCCAGCTGTCCAACCATCTTCTTGAGCTCGGCAATCTCGCTGGACTGGTCGTTGCACTTAGATGACGCGGCTGCAATATCACAGGGCACGGTGATATCCTGGATGCGGTCGGCCAGGTCTGCGAGCTGCTCCAGTGTGAGTGTTGGCTGCGAGGTCAACAGCGTCTGGATGTTGTTCGGCAGGCGTTGACACCAGATAGTCTTAATGAAGTCCGCGGGCACGGAAGGTCCAGCTAGGTCTTGGAGATGTCGTAAGAACTGCGACGGCTTTCGATCTCCTAACTCCTCATGCGTCAACAGCTGCTTGACCTTCCTTTCGTGGGACGCTGAAAGTCGGCGTATGAGCTCCGTCTTTATTTTTTCGTAGCGGTTCTTCGGTGGAGGGTTCATAACGAGATCTTTCACTGCCTTGGCATGTGACACATCCAAGTTGGTTATGACCGCTGTGAACTTATCAATGTCATCGCGAATGTTGTAGTTTTCGAACTGCCCCTCAAGCAACGCGAACCATAATTCAGGGTCTTCGGGAGCAAACGGTGGCACTTTGATGTTTTGGCGCACTGGAACGTCTGCCGAAGCGACACGAGCCATTCTTGTCCTTCTCAAGGTCACACGATCACCGCTTTTTGAACCGGCGGTATGTGCCGAATCACTGCTGCTGCCACTCATGTATCCTTCGTCGGGGTCACCAATTTAGTGGTTGTATATATGTGAAGGTGAGTGTGGCAGAAATAAAACTCTCGAACAGCTGATCAACGGCCTTTATCTTAGCAGTCGGTACACTCGGTATGTGTCGTACAATGAATATCGGATCACACTAAAAAACTGCCGGCCGACTGCCGGACCGCACCGCACGCAGGTAGTCGCTAAGCTCCGCCCACAAACGAAGAACAAAGAGATCACCCGTTTAATGCGTGACAAATTTATCTAATAACAAAAATTGTGTGTTTGTCCACTAATTAATTAATGTTATTTATTTTATATTATTTATACAGTATTAGGATATATTATGGACTATATGTATATTACATTTTATATACAATGAAATAATATATATTTTACGTACACGTACACTACAGGGACATTTGACGTCCCGCCGAAGGTTCAATCGGGACGCGTCACCAAACCCCTGAAAAGCGGGACGTCCCGCGTAAAGCGGGACACCTGGCAACACTAGTTATAGGCTACGCGAGATACCGCATTGGTTTGTTCTGAATTTATTGGAAGTGTGTAGACTTGTTTTAAAATATAGTTTGAGGTATGTTGGTGTTCTGAAGGTGGTATTGCTTTGTTATTGGCGATATTTACGATATTACTTCTTCAGTAGTTCGCAGTTTTTCTTTTGGACGGGTCGAAGTGGTTGATTGATGATTTTATTTATACCAACAGAAAAGATTTTGATCAATTGATTTTTGAGCAGGCAAATTGTCCGGATATTTATCCGATAGTATTGATGATTACAAATTATAAATGCCTACGGCACTTACACATGGTAATTGTACTACCTGTAACAAATCGACATCCCAATAAATTGAGTAAGTAAGTTCATTATGACAACACTGAGGATCCTCAATATTGCTTATTTGTATGATAAACTGTGATATGAAAAATATTTCACTTATATCATTTGTATTTTATTTCGATTTATTTATAAAGATCTACTTGAAATAAGAATATTATTATAAAAAAAAATACAAATAAAATTATCTTGCCGCTTGCACAGCATCGCTTCTACATTGGACGCTCAGTCTAATCTTAGTAATGTTTATAAAAACGAGAGTGTACGTAGCCGTTCGACGTCCCGTCATTAAATAAGCCCAAAAGAACAGTAATGCCATCGATTTCTATCGCTTTGATTTCATCCGAATGTATCGAGAGAATATTTTACTCGTTAATATTGTCTCGGCTTTGTCTAGAGCGTGGACAAATAATTCTTTTTTATGTTGAAAGGGGTTGCGGGTCTCGCTTTTTTAATAATACAAGGATGTCGCGTTTTGGAATATAGATGAGGATTTTCGATATTGTTTAGGGCTTGTACTAGTCCTGTTTGAGAATACGTTGTTTTGTGATTTGGTAGTTTAATATTATTGTAGTAATATTTTTTATATTGCTGCTGCTCTAAAGCATCCAGTAGAATAAAAATATCGGTTGTGGCTTTTTTTAAATCGTACAATGCCTATTTTCAATACGGACATATTTAACATTGAATATCAGGTATGACTGTATTTCGTGACAACTACACTTACTGAAAGAAGTTATGAATATTGTGCCATGTGTTAGCTTGTTTCTGTTAAATAAGTGATAAATCGTAAGCCTATAGGATAAGGCTCATACCATAAAAAATAATGCGCCTATTTTCTAGCATTTTATCGCCACACGACACGTGAACTAGACAATGATTGTCTTGTTAACCCCCTTTTTTGATTTCGAATCGCAGTGTTAAGATTTCACGACTCTTTGTATACCCCGTATGTATGATTTTTATGCATTTTCGTGATTGGATATAGACAGAAATAGACGTTGTGGTGGTACATACATATAGTAAAAAAAAATATGAATAATAGACAGAGAGACATACACATACACAATACATATGCATAGAGACAGAGGTAATTAATTAATTAAGAAGTCCATGATACTTGTCGCTAAAACAATACAAACAAGATATAAAATATTACGAACACATACACCATATAAAACTAGAACGCATTCTCAATTTATTGAGCCGTGACGTCACTTAACACGTGAGCAAAATCGCACGCTAAAACTAGTTTATTTAAAGCGCCGCGTTTGAAAGGGCGGGGACCCTGGACCCCGGTCAAAGAGTCGTAATGACGTTATGCTTTCACTTTTCATATTAATTTACTCGCAAACAGATTAACCTCGCTCTGATGCCTTTTAAAAGGCGCTCGTTTCGCGGCGATCCGGGTAAACGTTTCATATACTATGGTTATGTGTGTTTATTGTTTGGAATAATCAAAGAGGTTTTCATGCTTTAATACTATTTCAATGATTTGAATAATTCAATCTTACATATAATACATAAATACACCCAACAATCACATACATAATTCTGACCCCACACTAAGATCGAGTCTTGTGTCCTGGGTATGAGGAACTACGAGAGACTTTTCGGTCTCACATACACCCAGACCCGAAACAAATACCTGTGGTTCACACAAATATTTGTTTGGGTGCAAGGATCGAACCCGCGGCCTCTCATTTCACTGCCGGCGTCTACCCAATTGCGCCACCGAGGCTGACATGTTTCTATATTTTAGTGCCATTTCGATAATTTCAATCTTAGACTTCTTTTTAGATTTTAACATACACTAATTCCATTTTTGTCGCTTAATTGGACCAATGACAACGTGTATTGACTGTTAATTAAATTGCCATAAGTTCTTCAGTTTCTGTGAAGTTTGTTAAATAGAGTTTCTTGTAGGGAACTCTAAGGATTTTCCCTCACAACGTTTTCCTTATAATTAATTAATAATACACACACATCTATGAAGATTCAGTAATATGTACTTTCTTCGCGAAATGATCAAACAATCGAAAGTGCGATCACGGGTTTGCATGTTCTGTCAATATGCATCTACTATCCAACTAAACTAATAGGTACCGATTGACGTTTCATAATTTTTAAGTCGAAACAACTTTGTACAGGCGTTAGTCACACAATTTCAATTGCTGTATCAGCCCATATCCGTCCCACTCCAGGGCACGGGCCTCCTCCACAATTGAGAGTACGATTGAGAGAGGTTAGGCTACATAGTACACCACGCTGGCCTAGTGCGGTTTGGTGGACTATTTCCAAACCAAAACCCAATGTTTTACGGAAAATGTTATTGAAATTGTGTGAGTTACGCTTGTACAAAGTTGACAAGTATTAGTCAAACGGTACCTATAAGTTTAGTTGTATATGAACGATCCACTCATAATTTGATATTATATAATTCACAAAAATCAAACGCAAAAAATACAAGAGTAACCTTGATTAAGGAGTCCCCTGGTTATTTACGATTGTTATTCAAACGGCGCTCTCGCATGATTTACACACAATAATAAGCTTTGGGACGTATTATTTCCAACGTTTTAATTTCCTTTGCGGGTACATTATTCATACAATTCTATGTTTTCTAAGCAAGGAACTAATGAATATTGTATTGTAAGAGTATGTTATCTTCTTTGGGATTACCTCAGGCAGCTTTGATGTGGAGTAAGTTAGGGTTAGTTTGGTAAAGTACTTAAATATTAATATGATGTGGTTAGGTATTCTTACGATGTTAATGTTGTAGTAAGATTATAATTATCGAAGTTAGATACAGCGATATATTTATTGCTAACTATGAAAAACACTATTTTCATTGATGTCTGATCCTTACAAAATGACTAATAATAAAAATGTTTTATTTCTCTCATAATATTCTACTTTTATCTCCTTTTATTTTTACGAGAGAGTCGAATAAGTATGAATTTTTGATTACTTTTATTAAGATATTATAGCAAAATATTAATGAACTGCTCTGATTTACTTGTAACTTTTTTAATAATCACTAAATTGTAAACTGGTTTCGAAAAGAGCAACACTAGAGTTCCTTGCCCGTTCTTCTCTAGTGAAAACGGCTTTTTGAATCGGGTAGTAGAAAAAAAATTACTGTATCCAAATGATGTAGAATATCGTATTTATTTATTTTAAGTATATTTTTATTTGTTACAGGAAATCGCGGCAATCCTCATCAGTTTCGACAAACACACGGATTGGCAATCAAAGGAAGTCAAAATACGGTGAGTACTACTTTATAAGAATTAAAACAAAAATCAAATTAAAATTAAAAAATATTTTACTGTGGACATAGGTATAGATGATGTTACATAACTTTATAGAGTGAGCAGCCAAGACCCGCCTTCTTGGCATATAATAATTTAAGATATAATTAATTACTAGGAGTAAATCATAAGCTAATAATTAAAACACGAAGCAAATTTACCAATAAAACTACAAAAACAAAACAACAACGTAACAAATCTTATCATTTAAATAATCATTTATATTACGAGTACAGCAATATTTATCAATAAAAAATCCTGTTTATTTTAATTTCGTGAATATATTATTACAAAATATTGTTTAACATATTTGTATCTAGTGGCAAAAGATGATTCTTATTGACAAGTGGATAGATGAGGCCCAAAGAGGTATAATGTAACCAATTTTTGCCGAAAATTAAAATATTAATTCGGCATTATTAGCCCGATTGTATGTTATCGATGTTTAAAAAATCAAACAATTTTTTTTTATTGTTCAAATAACATTTTCAATCTAAATTTAGTCTCTAATTTAATTAAAAACACCCAGTTCCGCGCTAAAACTCCAGAACCCACCCAATTGTAAGTTAGTTCTCTAAGCAAAAACTGTGGAATAAATAGTCTCAGGATCAAAGCCACATTGGTTCGGATAAGTGAATAAATTTTAACTCCCAGACTAAAACTACAAAATTTACATACATTACAACTATAAATTGAACTCTGCTGTCCACAAACGTAATTGGACCGTTTTTCTTCGCAAAAGGCTCCGTTGTATCTTTTTTAAATTAAATTACAGAGTACATGCAAAATCGTAGAGTAAAAAAATGTCCTCCACAAAAGGAATTAAGCTATCAGTTGGGGAACATTTCCCGACATCTATGCTTTGGTCTCCCAATGGTGCGGCTTCAGGAGACGGCGTGTTGTATTTTGGGGACTTACGGTGTCTTATAGCGTCTTGATAGAGGCTTTTGAAGAAAAAAATAAAATAGGTTTCTTTTTTTAATTTCTAATTTAGCTCTTATTTTATAAGTAAATGTATTTCTTGTGTTTTAACATAAATTATTATTACCTACAGTGTACGTTGGTATTCATATTCAATATCAAAATCCTTTTTTATAACATTTAATTTATTTTAAATTCTGATCCACCCATACATTATAATTATATAGAAACAAAATTCAATTTATTGTAAATTTATATAGTACGTTGGAATTTCCTTCTCATGTTAATATTTCATTTTGGTAAAGAATTATATTAAGTTAAATTAGAATTACTAGATTACTCATTCTAAAAGGCAGGGACCTATTCTTTCGAGTACAAATAATTTAAAACCACATATCTCTGAACCTCTATTTAAACTCATTCTTATAAATAATTCTCCTCTTAAGTTATTTAATAAAACACATTTGATTTTTACATGTTTATAAGAAAATCCAGTTTATTGCATTGAGTGCAACTAATTCGCACTTCTACAGATATAATTTTAAATACCATAATATTAATTATCATATATCTTAAATGGAGAACTAAGTCCCTTTGATCACATTTATGCAGCTCTCCTTTTCCATGGACGGCCCTCGAAACACTATAATGTCATTCCAAAAACAATAATTAAATATGTCAATCAATTCAGCGTTTGCCAGTACTTTTGTAAATATCTTTTGGTTAAGACCTAACACTGATATAAGTTTATTCATAAAACATTGATCTAAATACCATTGAAATGACTTACCGCAGCGAAGACGTTCCAAGACGTCCCCCAAACCGATATCCAAATCCGTCCACGTGGCGAGTGTACCTAATTTGGCCCCCGCCGAGGGACCCGTTCCAACTTGTAACAAGCTAAGCAAATTAAAACTTCGGCCCGTGACTACTGCTCTCTTTGTGTGTTCACGTTGAAATATTAACTCTTTATGGGCGCGCAGTGTACTTTAAAACTTGCGGTGCGCCCGTGTCGTGTCGTTACATAAAAATTTAATATCTTACTTGATACTGTTTTGTACGTGATCAAGTTGGTGATTTAATGTCGCGCTGAGATTTTCCGCTTTTGCGTATTCTTAACTATGTTTTGTTGTTTAAGTGGGTTTTTCTTGTTGAGTTTGCGTGGAATGGAACGTTGTAAGAGACGCTCTCTTATTCCTACGCTACGATAATGATTTCGGATCGGGCTAAGATAGTTGTTAAGTATGTTACTAGGAATTTAATTCATACTTAAACATCGATTGGCTAACATCGGACATTTAGGGAAATTGTAATGTCTCGTATAATGTTTATCGAATTGGAAATTCACAATGTAAAGTATAGAGACTGGTTATTGAATCTAAGCCTTATAATTAACACCGTTAAGAAGTTAGAATTTTTTACATGAAATTGATGATATTTATTACGAGTTTGTACAGTAATAGATACTTCGCTACATCTCATGTCAAGGTCAGCGTAGAATAAAAAACCATGGACTGGTAAGAAACGACGTTCACTCGTTCTTCGATATAATTATTGCTTAATGGTTTCTAAGATTTACGCAAATTGAAATTAAGGTAAGCGTCGTTTCGTGGTCTGTCCGCCGTGACCACGAAAGCAGTAAAGTAATCGAAACGTCGGGAAGTTGAAAATGTAAGACTCGGTTCACCCAGTACAGACATATGAGGTAACAAACATAAAAAGAAAAACAACATACAGTCAAATTGAGAACCTCCTCGTTTTTTTGAAGTCCGTTAAAAATAAAATCAAATCCTCGATAAAATTCGTATTATTAGTTTTATTTTAAGAATTATTACTGTTTTTTCTATCGTTGAACTCGCAATATGGCAAATAATACACAATACAATTATCTTGACATAATCATATTTCAGGAGTATATCAAGAGTTCGTGGTGGCCTGTTGGTAAAACGGACCAGACGCGGCTGCAAACATGTTCACGGTGGTCGCGGGTTTAAATCCCAGGGCACACCTCTGACTTTTCGGAGTCATGTGTGTATTGATAGTCAATCACCACGCACTAAGACGGTGAAGGAAAACATTGTGAGGAAACCTGCATACCATAACGATTTATAAGAATTTCTATGGTATGTAAGTCCGCCAACCCGCACTAGGCCAGCGTAGTGGACTATACTCTCAATCGTACTGTCAATTGCAGAGTAGGCCCGTGCCCTGCAGTGGGAGGTGTATGTGCTGATACAGATACAGAATCATATATCACCGAAACGCTAAATGTGACACAACCATCCCCAGGCGACCAGCACGTCATACATCAATACCCGTACTAAAACTGCACCCGATCGGCAGATTAGTGGTGCATCCATTACAAGTCAATAGTGACGCAGTAAATTCAGTGACGTCGTGTTTAATTATCCGCACGCGGGCATGGCGATGAAATTAAACCATTTGTCTGCTGGCCGCAGTCTAAATTGTAATTAACTGACCTAGTATTGATCACCTATTGAATATTTGGATTAGATTTATTGCTTTTGGATTAGGGATGATATGGTGTAATATTTTTTGAGGGTTAAATCATTTGAAAATTAAATTAAGAGTGTGTTTTACAAATGTGTTGTCTATTTGTCTTGAGATGGTGTTCAAAAACGTTGAAATTTAGAGTTTGTGAATGATGGTTATTTTATTAATGATTTTCAATGAATAGCAGCTTTAATTTCCGTTAATAGTTCTATGAGTTGAATCTAAATCAAATTAGGTTTCGTATACGATTTTTAATTGATTTTCTGCCTATTCGGGGATCAAGATTACTAATAAAAGTAATTCGTTCGCTTCGTCGACGCATCTTTGCCTGTTGATAATGTCTCAGACGCTGGTTACTAATGTGTTCACGGGTTCTAATCCCAGGACACAAATTAAACTTTTCGGAGTCATGTATTGGTAGTCATTCATCGCACACACTAACAGTCAAGGAAACAATTTGGATCGCCTGGCTTGTTTACTTATTTCGAACTAAAAAAATATTATACGCAAGGCCCGTATAAAATATTGCTAAGAAAATTAAATTAAAAATTACCATATTTAAATATATTAAAACCATTATTTTGGAAGTAACTTAATAAATAAAATTACGCGAGCAAACTGTCCATTCGCCGGGCATATTAATTATTTTTAATAATCGTGCTTATTTACTGTAATCGGACTGTACAAAACAGGATATAAGCGGCGCGCACCTCGCCCCGGGAATGTTGTGGATAATATTGCATCGTGTAACATTTCGCCGAATTAATTTTAATTATGTTTACTCGTGTTTACTTTATTATTTGTGTTAACGTTGCATTGCATGTCGCCTGTAAGGAAGTCGATGTTAAAGTAATTTTTAATTAACAGCAAAATGTGTAAAGCACTGTTGTGTTTCCGTTTGAAGGACATTGTAGCCAGAGTAACTACAGCATATATTAGGTCTTAACATCTTATGTTTCAGGATGGCGAGCGCAGTGGAATGCCAAGCATTACTTGTAATTTATGGTGTTGTTTGATTTTGCTTGTCTATGAGCTGTCGTATTGTAACCATCAGGCGAAAGGCATCATTGTCTCGGCATTCATAGCTATAAAAAAATACTGCACTAGATTTCAAATTTACTTTTTTTTTTGTTCGCAACTGAAAGAGTGATGGTTATTGGACGATAGTGACCTTCTTTTTGTTTTTAACAAGAGGGCAGTTAACAGCAGCTGTTACGCTCTCTTTCTGTCACTTCATAGAAGGCTGCTGAGTTATCGATGTTTTTGATCTTCCATGCTGACACCCTTACATGCATTAGGGCCGAGTTGAGTCACTACTTTTCTCAAAGTGAAGAAAGAAGAAATCTGTTTATCTCTTAAATGGTTGACATAGTGCTAAATTAATTATCCTAATATAGCATATAGAGGTGAAGCTGATCGTGTGCACCCAGGAATTCTGGTAGCTCGTTTTGAATCCTGATATTATTATCGATTTTTCATGACAAGTAAATACAAATAAATAAATAAATGCACACAATAGCCACATACATAGTCCTGACCTCACACTAAGATCGAGTTGTGTCGTGGGAATAAAAAATTACGAGAGACTTTTTGATCTAGCATATCCCCAGGCCCGAAACCAAAACCTGTGGATGACACAAACATTTGTATCGGTGCGGGGATCGAACCCACGGCTTCACATTTCACAGCTGGCGTTTGGACGCCTGTTATAGTCATTACAATGTGTTTATTTTATTTATGGAGTAAAGATGAATCGACCAAAATTACCACTTACTCGTAATTTTATAAGTAACCTCAATCTTCAAATACCTATAATACGAAATATACCTTGGTTTCTTTCCGAAATACATTCACCTTTAAGATTAATATAGATTCTTGTATTAAAAGTCCTTAATTAGACCTAAAACGAAATCTCCTAAGACATAACGCATACATGTGAACGGACCTCATCCTCAGCATTTTAATCTCATCGCAGACAAATAGCAGACTATTAAGGGGGCTCCAAGCCACAGGCGATTTGTCAAGCGCGCCCGCCCTCGCTCAGATTCCCGATATAATTTTTCGTTAACCGCACGCGACGGGTTAAAGTTTGCAAGGATTGTGCGGTTCAGGTTTTGTCGGGGATCAGGAATTTATATCCTCAGTTTGACCTTTGTAACCTAGTTATTTTTTTGTTTGGACTTGGTAGACTGTTTTTCATGTTTCGTAGAGAATTAAAGAGAATAATAATTAAAGAAAATTAAAGAAAATACATTAAATAGAATCTTGTTCGAGTAAGCTTAACTGAATTGAGAATGTTGTAATAAAATACAGCAAAACAATATTCATTGGCAAGCCGTAAAACTAAATCAATTGCATTAAAAAAATAAAATATTTTTACGAGCGATGTGATACAGCTGTGCCAATTTAAAATCTTAAAATGTTCACACTAAAGGCATCTATAAAACTATACTTAAACATGAAAATATTCCAAAGACCGAAGAAGATAGTAAACAAAAAATACACAATATAAAAATCACCGTATAATAATAACCATTAAACCGGATTTATAGTATTTGCTTTGTCAAAAAACAGCAATTATACCGACGGACGGGCTTGTTTTTTTTTTCGCAAAAACTCATAACGGCAAAGACTAATGAGGCTATCAAAAAGTCGGCGTAACATGCAATACCAATCTGCATATTGGCACAATCGCACGATAACTACTCGATAAATCATCGGCTACCGAATAATGTCGGCGGGGACGTATCCAGGAATGTATGTGGGGGCAGGACCCATGGAGGAAGTTGAGTTATAAAATAATATTAAGTTGAGATTTGGAACTTAAACTACTAAAAATATGTCCTTTAATTTATTGTAAAATAATTAAATCAAGTATATTTTCGTCACCTGTACATTTTTCCACGGTCAAATAAGAAGTCTGTCAGTCTATACTACGAATAATGAGATGTTCTTTGGCCTCAACATTTAAATATTGTGTGTCATAAAATTAATCCTTTACGTTCGTGTTATAAAATATGCCTTAAACACTGTTAAATCACAATATGTAATGTCTGTGTTTCATTCTAAATTACATGCCTAATAACATCTTTAACATCCTAATGGGGGGTAATAAATCAACCTAAAACCCAAATCCACCCCTTGCTTTATCTACATTTTTAACCAGTATTTATGAGTTAAAAACGTTGGAATTACTACCGCAATAAACGCTAAACAGTGGCGTTTAAATATGTGAATTTGTGAATAAATAACAGTTTTCAAAGTAAAACTTATTTTCGTGAGCCACGGAAGTTTTTTTTTCCGAGCGCCCTTTGAAACTTGTGGATGTTATTATTAATTGTACGGTATGTGGGTTAGTGCCTGGTGCCTTAGGCACGAAACTCGGCTCGTGTCTCTGGCCTAATGTTATGGGAGTGGGACAGGCAATGAGGCTACTAATTTAGCTAGGAAGTATTTAGTTTGAGTGGTATTATTATCGTCTGTGTAAAGTTTAGTTGTATTACCTAGTTTAAGGTTATGATGGGGCTGGTATGCCTAATCATGGTAAAATACCTAAAAATAAAGAGAAAGAAAAGTTTAGTTAAAACTATTTGGCTTATGTAGGGTCAATGTATAAATTATAGTAAAATAAAACGTAATGGGTTCGACAATCCTAAAAATGACTATATTATGAACAAATGTATTTTTTAATAGTTCTTTGCTGGGACTTAATAATTTTACTTCTTACTTGACCCAAGTTTCGGTGAGACCTTAATTTAATTAAAAGATTACGCCAATTCCTAAATTAAACGAATCATAAAAATGTCGTTCTATTTATTTATTTTTAGTATGATTACATGTACTATAACTCATAAGACACTATGTGTTGTCAGCACCATACTTCTAAATTAGAGGCAGAATTACCAGGGTAGGGGTGAACAAAAACTATCCTTTAAGAAAATAACGTTAACTTTTCTAAAGGAGCAAATGCCTTGTTAGTATCTATTTAACTCAAGATGCTTTAAAAATACAATTTTTTGTCCAAAAAAATCACCACTGAACCCTAACCAAAACGAAGGTAAATCAACAACCGACACCGAAGCACGAAATGATAGCAATTACAACGGAAAACATGCGATGTGGCCGACCCGGAACGTATCGCTATAGCGAAACCTCGGGAAAACGTGGAAATGTGGAAAAACTCCTGAATAATAATCGATGCGAAAAGTTCATTAGAGCAAAAAGTCTTCGGTTAAAAAAACGCTCGATTATGAAAGTTTTGCGCCGGTTGTGTTTTTGTTCACTTTGTTTTATTTTTTCTTTGGCTCGTTTCGCTTTGAAATATGGATTTAGCTTTGAGACGGTGTTGTGTTACAGTATCTGAATCGATGCTTTATTAACTATAAACTCAGACCTTGGGATCTACTTCTATGTTGACGAATTGTATAGAAATTTAAATTTGGAATCTTTTTATCGGTAGATTGTTAAGTGAAATATTATTTGATGTTTTATTTCATATCAGGCCCGTGTGAAGATAATAAAATACTAAAAGAACAAACAGCCTTGCGACACCTAATCTCAATACAAAAACTATAAGAGAAACATTAAGCCGACCCATTCACATTACGGTGCATTTTCAAAGCAAACAATCCTGGAACATTCGCCGTTCATAAATTTCAAAGATACATATTTAACTAAACGTATATCAAAAATAGCAGACCTTATATTATAAGCCGCAGTAAAGTGACAACTTACTCGGGCCGACGCGATAAACATGCTAACAAGCCATTACTTAGCGAAACCCGCTGCTTACCGTATTAATTAACTTGTCACATCTGTCTCAATACGTTCTGCCACCTTTGTAATTTAGCTACGGCATGCCTATCATAAGATCAAAAAATCTACCTGTCTACGAAATTCGTAGCCGCTACGGTATGCAGCTACGGCGTAGTTGAATATATCAGGTAAAATGTCGCTTTGGTAACATATTAGCTTTGGTGAAATTAATTGACATCTTTAAAATTTTGGCTTATTAAATACACTCGAGCGGAACGAAATTAATTGTTATGTATTAAATAATCCGGTAATGTACCAACTAAGTATTATTATTTGTCATTTAAATGATAAATATACACTCAATTTCTCAACTAGATTATTTGCTCGCCAAACAAAATCAGCTTTCATCTACGTCGTAGCAACATCTACGTAGCTACGTCGTAGCACCTTACCGTAGTAATATCGTGTTAGTTGTCAATGTTTACATATACGAACAGCAAATAAGCGGAATGCTTTACGGATGGTAAGTGTTCACTGTCACTACACATTGTCGGCACCTGCGCGCTACTTTGTTACTGGTTATTCCGCTCTACTATATCTCAAGCGCTCTGCCATCAGCGGTTTATCGTGTTCTTTGCACTTACGTCCGACATTTATGAAATATTGGAAATGGTTACGTGAATACAAATTTTATAGATAGAGTTTTAGCGTTAGATTATTTTCAGATATGGCTTTTGAATATTTTTTTAATAGGCATTTCTTGGGTTTTGATAGACTTTTATTGGTTTTTTGTTTTAAAATCTCAAGCATTGAGATTTCCCGATTACACATTAAAATAGTGTAGTACAAAGCAGAAACTTCCCGTGTAAATAACACACTACAACGAACCCAAAATACGAAACCAAAAATATATAAAGTTCTATAAATAATACTACTAACTTTTATACAATAAAAAATACCGGTTAGATGTTAGTGCCAGCCCTAATTCATATAATAAACGACGAAAAACCAGTCCCGATATCTCACCATCTTTCCCGGGATTATAATGCTTTGAATCAACTAATCTATCACGCCCGTTTCTGCTAGGGTTATCAGATTCAACTCGATATTTCGGGCCACTTTTTACATCATTAATAATGTTTATTTTGATTTATTACAGCCCTATCCAAATGTATTACTATTAATGTTATTATAATGTTACAAGTTAATTTAATTTTACTTAATGTAGCTGGTTATTATTAGTGTGTTTACGAATTATAATAAAAAGATTTAATCGTTGTGGTGATATACAGATGTATTTATACAACAGACAGTATACAGATTGTTTTAAAAGTAATTTATTTTATTTGATTTTATACTTGTAGGAAAACTTACAGCTAGTAACAATATAATGTGAGCTTACAAATAGAAGGCCAATTACAAGTTTTCATATGTACAGACCGAATTAATGAAATAATACAGTGGCAGTCTTAATCAATATAGAGTTCTTTTAATTTAGTCCTTAATTTAAATAATTTCAGTACACTGTAAGGTCCTAGGTTCGATTTTCTGGTCATCTATAAACTGAAATAAATAAATAACGTGGTAATCCATCTAGGTTTACAAACCCATGTTACTCATGTACTAAATATCAACATTTGTATAGTTTACTAAATGCAAACTCAAAATTTTGTTAAATATGCCTGGCAAATTATAATCGGGTCCTCTGACTGAGACTGTCTTGGTGGCGTAGTTGTACTAGGGCACGGTTAAATAGTTGAGGTCTCGGGTTCGAATCTCGGGTCAGGCAAAGAGATGGGAGAGAGTCAGGAATTTGTGCCCGAAATGGCGATAGGCTTGCTATCACATCGTGGGACAGAACATACATGGCACATGGTGTCCTGGCACCTTTGCCTACCCCTTCTTCGAAAAGGCGTGAGTTTATGTATGTCTGATGCAAATTATCATACCTAAGACCATTCATAACCTTTAAGAACACACCAACACCTTCAGCCAAGTTTGAACAACACACAAGTTTTTAATTTTAGCCGAGCGCACTTGAATTCTCAGAGACGGGACAAGGGGGAGCATTCCGAGTATTTCGCGGATTTCTCGAACAGCAAGCCCTAATTACACCTGAGCTGTTCATAAAAAAAGCATTTCATTTATCAAAGAAAAGTCGTTAGTTACAGAACATTTTTCATTCGGCGTAATTACTGGACGTTTCAGTCTCGATTCTGATTTAATTATGAGTAATGCAGGTTTAGGTGGGCCGCGTCTGTCCTAGCGTTGATTGGTTGAGAGATTCACGGATAGTCTAAGTTGGGCCTATATACAAAGGAAATATTACGTTACCAATGAGATTGCTATGAAATGCCAGTAAGCAGAATATTCTAAATATTCAATCATAATATATCCAAATACAAAAATACTATTATAAAAACCAAAATAATGACAAATAATTTATCAAAAATACGCACCATTGCTAAACAATATCCATTTAGCAATGAATGGTGATATGAGCATGTCTTTCGGTAGATGGTTAGGTCATGGAAGGTACCAAAACCAAGCACAACAGAAGATGTTTAGTCTAAATATGTTCAGTAGTTCCTCTGGCTACAATGTCCTTGAAATGAAATGAAAATGAAAATGCACCACCATCAATGACACTGAATCTCCAACAAGTTATAAAATAATAAAGAGAAACTGAGAGTGAAATCTATTATTGTATTTTGACAGTGGATTGCCTCGAATTAACTTTGGGTGTTAGCCGCAATACATTTTGTAGATATTATCGGAAACTTGTTGATCGAGCCAATAATTCGGTTCGAAGTTTCAAGATTAACAACCACGTAGATAATTGTTGTGAAGGCCAACTATTGTAGATAGTATTTGAAAGGACGTTTATCAATAGAAACTAATGAAACTTTCCAAGAAATATAAATGAAGGTATTTTTAATTCTTATATATTGAAGATTGAGAGTGTTATATGTTATATGGCCTAACCACTCTCAATAGTACTGTCGATTGTAGAGTAGGCCCGGGCCCTGCAGTGGGACGTATATGGGCTGATTCAAATACAGATATTGAAGATTAAAATGTATTTTCCTCTTATCCATCCTATGCTTGGTTGTATCTAAGAGATCGCTTCGAGCGATAAAACCGACTTTTGTACGTTTTTTTTTCTTCTCGTTTTTATTTATTGTTAGTCTCAAGTCTACAATAAAGTTTTGAATAAATAATTAATCTATAATTTTATTTTGATCGATGGGCCAAAATCATCGGCCAATGAGTGCTGCAAGACAGTTATAGGCGAAGAGGCAGACCCCGAAAGCGATGGCGGAATCATCTCATCAAATATAACAGGGACTGGATGCAAATTGAGAGATCCCTCAATAGAGATGTAAAAGAGCTTAGGGAAGCCTTTGCTTTGTGGGATATTTTGGGCTAATATAATAATAATATTTTATTACCTTTTTCTTGTCCTTATCCTACATTGAATTAGGTTGGTGCAGTATTTATTAATTTATTTAAGTCTTATATTGTGCACAAATTTAAACCATTATACAGAAACAATTATAGTTAAAAAAAAAACAAATGGCGGTCTTATCGCTCTACAGTAATGTCTTACAGACAACCATGGAATGGATTTAAAAGAAACAGGTAGAGGGAAGTGTAAAAAATAAAGAATTACATAAGTAAAGTATGAGTGTTACTTATAAAATATATTTTTATATATTTGAGAAATAGATCTTACTGCTAAATCACCACATGTGGTCCAGTCAATAGTAGAGTAACTGAGCGGCAGATAGACTAAAATACAGAATATATATACATCAATAATTGCAAATATCTTTTCCAATTAAAATTCCCGCCGGTTGTTACCAATTTGGTCGATATCAATTAGAGAGGTTAAGCGTGGCGCGGCCGCCGCTCGCCACTCGGCACTTGTGTTATGCATACAAATGTATCCCGATCGATTCTTCAAAGTTTACGGTTTAGCTCTATTATTCTAGTTTGTTTTTTACTTACACTCTTGAAGGTAATGGTTTTAGGGTTGTTTTGTGAAATATAGGCTCTTGAAGGTAATGGTTTTTAAGGATGCTATGTTAAAATATATGGTGTTTTTTTATTTTTGATATATTTTATTTTTGAGGCTTTAGGCAATCGGAGTAACTTTGTGCCAGTCTCATGTACTGCCTTGTTTGATTAATTTATTTGAATTAAAAAGGATATTTTTTTTCGTTTATGTTACGTTTATTTTTTTAGAATATGACCCAAATAAGCAATATATTTTGCACTTGAAGCAGGCAATATTGTATCCAAAGATTATGTAGCATACGTAAGTTTAAATTCAATTAAAAGGCACATAAAAGGCAGTATAATTACAAGTAGTGCTTAGACTAGTTATCAAGTCAAAAACTATGCAAATATATATTTTGGATTTTAAATATAAAAACAACACAAAACCGATAATCAATTTAAAAAAAAAACAATAAAATCTATAATATTTACAATTACAAAAACATTCGCAGTCCGCCGCAGTCGGCCAAAAATCTGGTATGCCACACCGCGCGAAATCAATTATGGCAGAGTTGTGCCGTTGGCGCGTTTTAATTGCATTTCGCTAAGTGTTCAGCGGGCCGTGCATTTTAATGCCCTGTGAGGTCTTCAAAAAGTTTCTACAACTTTAAGCACAAATAACAGGTGGAGTGGTCCACAATGCACTGCTATTGTTTCGTACAATTTTTGAATTGTGTTAAGTTGTAAGAGTGGAAAAAAAAGATGTCTTTTTTAATTTTTATGACTATGATTTTGCTAGTGATTAACCGTTTTGGATTTTTTAGGCCCTAGTAAATTATGTCTTCTAAATCACAAGGTGGGTTTTCCACTTGAAACCCTTTCATGCTTTACATTGTTTTGAAAAATATCATATTGTTTATTGAAATATAATTAATATTATAATAAAATACGTTTTGTAGAGTAGAACAATACGTATAATGAAATGTCATAAGAGCAATTTAATTACCTACATGAATTAAATGAATTTCACTGCATTTACTTTATTTTCTTAAAATTAAAAAATGTAAGTCTAAGCAGATGTGTTGAATTGATACATAAATAACACAATCATACCATCCGATACCAATTCTCAATGCACCACCAAAATCATTAAAATCAATATTTATTAAAATTAATATTTATATTATTTTTATACAATGTTTTTTAAATAAATATTTATTTATATAAATGTATGTGTATATTTATATAGTGATATGCATCAAGTAACTCTAAAATATTTGTCAGTTTTATTTTATACCTACTATTCTCTCTCTCTCTGCATCACCCAAAGGTTGACTTGCAGAAAATGCCTCAGGCCTAAGTCCGCCTTTATATAATTTATTTATATAAAGCACTAAATAAAAAAAGTCATTGCTTGTCACTAACACTCTCAATTTTTAATAGTCTATAAACTAAAGAAGTTGCATCGTTATATTAACAAAGTTGTCAAAGTTGGGGTTTAATATTAGGTGGTATGGTGTACTAGTTCCCAAGTATCTCGTGTCAAATTAATTTAGCTCCGAGCAACAAGGTTTAGATGTGCCTCCGCTGACTCGGAGCGAATGATTAAGAAAGTTCCAAGTTTCATTGATATTTATGCTGTATTATTTTATTCGTGTAAACTGTTTTTTTAAAAATGGTTGGTTATGGTTTTTCAGGATATTATTTTTAATACGATTTGAAAAGCCTATAAATTTACTAATATATATATATATAGTCACGCTTGTATTTTATAGGGGTAGTAGAGGCTATGGAGCTCTACCTTGCTCAAATTTAACATTCATATGATTAATTCACGTTCATTAATTCACTTTTTTGTTTTTATCCTTCGGGTTTTGGCTTCACTTACTTAGATGTTTGATTAGACGACAGTTTTGTATATTCTTATTATAGAAACAATGTAAAAAAAGACTAAGGAATCAAATGAAAGCCCAGGTTTTTTCCTAGAAAATGTCTTAGAATGCTGACTTTCGGGCTAATTGGGTAATAACATTTATAGAAATAGAAAAACCACGTTTTTACTAGTAGTTGGTCTGTGTATTCTAGTGTTCAACTGAAGACCAATTGGTAATAAACGTCTCGATGACTATCCACAACTCTTTTGGCTTATTATCTTTATTCCTTTCTCTTCAATATTTTTCTAAAGTTTTTAGTTAGAGATAAACATATCATAATCTCTCTTTCTCCTTATTTAAATCTATTCCATGGTTGTTTGTAAAAAATACTCAGAGGACTGCTATTTGAACTATTTTTTCGTTTTATTTCTGTATATAGTTATTTTTTGTGTACAATAAAGATTTAAATAAATATTTCTAAATCTCTTAACCACCTAAACAATTTTTTTTAAAGACTGCACAATCTAACTTAAACCATCACAATCAATAGAAAAGACAACGAAAACCATTTCATCACTCCGATCATCACAAACCCACTGATGACGGAACACAAACAACCCACCAATTCTACACGCGGACGGATTTGCATAGTAAATAGGATTTTCCGCTGACATAGCGTAGATATCGAGAATAGATTGGAAGTGTGTCAAAATTATAAAAGCAAATGGCATTGGGTGTACGGCCCGGATCGATTTGCTCTCAATCGAAATGCTGACTGGCCGATATTACTGAGCTGTTCGGCGAGCTCGATAGCAAAAAACGACACGAACCGTTGTGTTTTACTCTTTGTTGTGTAAAAACTGTTGCGACTTCTAATGCCTTTTTCATAGCTTACAGATGGTATTGTTATTGAAATTGTTTTGTCTAGCTTGTAATAATATTTTGAAGTTTCTATACGTGATCGATATTTGTTTGTGAATGTTTTCCAATAACATGAAATTGAAATATAAAACTGTTTACAATATTGCTGTTATGTTCTTTATTAAGTTGATATTATCACATCACAGGTTTAAGAGAATAAAAAAGTAACAATTGTTAATTAACAAATAATCACTATTATATCACAAGCTTCTTTATCTCAAACTACATTACGGTATTTGCTTTATTTGATTTGTGCATCCCTCATTTATATTACCAAAATTATTTAAAAGCCACATGTCTGTTAACACCAAGTTATTTGATAATAACAAGTTTTAGTCCTGGGAATCAAACCCATATACATAATCTAAACACTAATAAGATCTGGAAGATAAACATATTAATAAACGTCACCATTAACTCCTTATTCCAGAAACCCGCCTTGAATATCGCATAAACGCCTGTTATAATGGAGTAAATTCTCGTTTTCACCCGGCGTTTTATTTGTCCCGCTCCATCATATCCAGACGGCAGTTAAATCGCGTCCACGCGCGCACTAGCTGTCGTGTGCGAAACCGGCCAGTTTACACGTAGCACAACAAAATATTGTCATTCCCAATCATTTCGCTTTGTGTGCCCACGTACAAGTGAATTTCCGTACATCAAAATGCATAGGGCTGGCCGTGGGCGGGATTTGATGGCTATTTAAATTTGGAATGCGGTTTGATTATTTGAAATTGGAAGTGTGATTTTTTAAATTTCGAATGTTTTGATCTGGAAGCATATTGACGGTTTTTAAATTTAGAATTATGTCATCATGAAATGTAGAGTTGATGTCTTAATTAAAATTGATGATTACTTTTTTTGTTCGACTAAAAGTTTTTGTTTTCTACCGGATGCTAATATTGGATCTTTGTCGTATTTAGCTTTTATATTGATCAGCCAGTAGATTTTACAATACCTTAGCCTCGTTTATACTACAACAAAGCACCTCATCTGCGTTATATACGTCGACCTATCCGTAGAATTATCGCATCCGCTCTCCTAAAATAGACACAACAAGCAACAACAGAACGTCTACTTTATCACCTTATTCACGAATCGCCGACTCATCAACGCAACAAGAGCGGACTAATCGATCCATTAGCCGGGATCCCGGGGTCCGGGATTCAGTGTGACGTCACTAGCCGGTATAATTTGTTGGCGGTAGTCTGGCTATTCGCAAACATTGGCCGCCGTGGATTCAGTCGGTTATTTGAGCCCTTGATTTATTTATCGTTTAGCTGTACGTAGTTTTCTATTAACAGTGATTGTTGGATTTTAATTTCGTTTTTGATGTGTACGCGCTGATTTGTTTGGTTTACGATGCAATTTATAGTGTGCTGGGTAAACAGTTCCCTGATTGGTATACCTGGTATTAGATGTTTTTTTTCGAAGGGTTTTATTAAGGTGGAATTTATTAGTGTTTGTTGTAACCGTAAAGAATAATACTACGTGAAGGTCACTGTATTATAAGAGGCGACTTAAAGCTTCGCTTTCGCGTGTTGTTCATTGAGTGAGATTTCTAATGCCTAATGCATCATCAGCCTATTCGCGTCCACTGCTGGACATAGGCCTCTCCTATGGCACGCCACTGGGCTCGATCTTCAGCCCAACGTCTCCAAACGCTACCAGCCATCCTTCGGATATCATCACTCCACCTCTTTGGAGGGCGTCCTACACTACGCTTGCCAAGGCGCGGTCTCCACTCGAGAACACGTCTATCCCAACGGTTGTCGGTTCTCCGACAAATGTGACCAGCCCACTGCCACTTCAACTTGCTGATCCGCTGGGCTATGTCGGTCACCTTGGTTCTCTGTCGGATAACCTCATTCCTGATTCTATCCTTCAGGGAAACACCGAGCATAGCCCGATCCATTGCTCATTGAGCGACTTTGAATTGGTGAACCAGTCCCACCGTCAGTGTCCACGTCTCGGCACCGTATGTCATTAAGGGTAGGACGCACTCATTGAAGACTTTCGTCTTCAGGCCTAATGCCCCTTTCCTCTTTCCTATTCTTTTTCTTTCCCGCTCTTCTCCCGATTTGATGGGCCAACAACGCATCTATGAGCGAAGCTTTCTGGGTGTTTATGTGTTGGCGGCAGTAATAACTTACTAGGTAGGAAATAAAATAATAATAAAAAGCACGACTAAAATACTATTAAGCAACAATATTATATAACTAAACTATTGTGCCGACAATGGCCCCCCATTCGGCTTTATAAATTTATATAGTATGCATAGATCTTGCCTTAAACCAATCGTATACCACGTCCAGCCGGTATAAATGGCGCATATTAACCGCTGGATCGGACGAGTTTCGCACGTTAGCGAGAACGGACGCGTCACGTGATCCATCACGGTAATGCCGCTAGCACGTGCTAAGTGGATCTGTTAGGCTCTACAGTCTAGGTAAGGGTTGAATGACTTGAAAATTTAAATTCACGGAATAAAAATTATTGCGTTTGGTTACCGTGTTTCGAACGATAAGCCTTTCCTCTTTTTATGTTTTTTTTTTATCTCCTTGTAAGAAGCCGGTGAAGTATCCCATCGTAAATTACAATGTTAGGTTGTGGATGATAAGTTTGTTCGTTTGAAGATGACTCTCAATAAAAAAGTAACAATTTATTTATTCGTTTATATTATTTATTTAGAAAAAAAAAACATTATTATAATAAATATATTTTAATAGTATACATCTTTAAAATATAATTTAAGGTAATAACCACGACATTTTCCACAATCTCCTGATTTTGGGGTGGATCGTAAAGTTATTTAAGGCAATTAGTCGTACTATTCTGCAACATGTAAAAAAGCAAAGTCTATGTTGTAAGGGAATGTAGTAGAAGAAGAAAATTACGTACGGATGACGTCTGTTCCCTAAATATAAAACAGGGTTGCCACTAGTGTCGCCCAGAGACACTGTGCTTGTATCTTTTTTTTTATTGCTATGAATGGCGAGACGAGCATGCCGTTCACCTGATGGTAAGCGATACGACCGCTCATGAACAGTAGCAAAACCAAACAACACCTTGAATTACAAAGCAATGCTTGGCATTCCACTGCGGTCGCCGTCCTCAGACATAAGATATTAAGTCTCAATACGTCCAGTAGTTACTATGGCTAGAATGCCCTTCAACCCGAAACACAACAGTGCATTTACACTGCTGTTTGACGGGAGAAATAGACACTGCGGCGGTACCCACCCAGATGGCCTCTCACATATGAGAGACCTATCACCAGTAAAACCAATCCCAAGAGGTGATATGTTATTGCTTTATTTAGATATTTCTAACATTGTTCTGCCTATGTGTTTTTTTGCATTTTGTAAACTTAAATATTTAAACAACAATTTCATTTTATAAACGTAAGTACGAGTATATAATAATATGTATCATGTGTATTGTTTTATCACATACGGTGCCAGTTGTGATCGCCTTCAAAGGGTGTTACTCTTAAGTTATTTCATTTATTTTATTAGTATAAGTTATATTGTACCAACCACTGGTTGACCTAAATAAATAAAATAAAATAAATATTTATTCTTGTGAAGGTATGCCTTATCGCTATATTTATACCTGTATCTACATAGGCACAAACTTTACCTCCGTAGTACTCATTTAACATTTACTGAACAAAATCCCATTGAATGAATTTAAGACTTCATGATTTACGGCCGATGCCAATAATCAATCGAAAAAAATAGATTGAAGTCAATCTTTATTGTTTTCTACTTTTCGATTGGTCTCTTACCACGTTGCCATAGTTTTTTTCACCACTGAGATTGATTATTGGCAATATATTATCAGAACAAAGATTGAGCTGTCAATCTCAAGCGGCAAATTTTGGATTGGGATTGTTTATTGGCAGTGGCTGTTAGCCATCATGTATGATGTACACTCTTATACATTGGATCAAGAAGGCGATGCTTATGATATTTGACAAACTGTATTTACTCTCTTTCTAGTGCGTGATAGCATGTTAATAATGGACCATATGTGGCTACCAACATATTCACGGTAGTCGCGGGTTTAAATCCCAGGGCACACCTCTGACTCTTCGGAGTCATGTATGTATTAATAGTCAATCACCACGCACTATAACGGTGAAAGAAAACATCATGAGGAAACCTGCATACCACAGCGATTTGTAATATTTCTATGGTGTGTAAAGTCTGCCAAGCCGCACTAGGCCAGCGTGGTGGATATGGCCTAACCACTTTCAATAAAACTCTCGATTGTAGAGTAGGCCCGTGCCCTGCAGTGGGACGTATATGGACTTATACAATACTATCTTCCCAGTTAAACAGTGTCCTCAATCGCACTATGTGGTTCTCAGTGAAATTTCAATGCTTGCCGTCAATTTAGCCTATAGAAGCTGCAATGATTAATGTGTGGGCGGGGCAACAACTATAAAAACGTCTAATTTCGCAAATTATATGTCCCCATCAGATATATTTTACAGTAGCAATTTTTGTTAATTAGTCCTGAAATTTACGATCACTTTTATATTTTTAAAATTTGTACCTCAAAAAAGTTATTACTGGGTATAATTTTAATTTTTACTAGTACTTAAATAATACATAAAGTTTATAGAGTCCACGTGTAATAGAGTTCTTTGAAATCTCCCATTTATTATTATGGTTTATTTCAGTTTTTGTGATTTTGTTTGATGTCGAGTTTGAGTGTCCGTAACGGACACGCTGGAGTGCTGTGTACTTGAAATAAGGAAATTAAGAAGACTTTCTTTTAATTACTTTTTTCATTATTTTTATGACTTAGTGTATGTTTTCTTTTCCACATAATAAGCGACCAATACTTGCTAGATGCAAGTTCACATAATTCATTACAATAATGTCTGAATTAGATCAAAATAAGCGATTGTACTATTGTATTCTACTCACTAGTAGGACAGAGTACTCAATTGCACCAGATGTAACACTTTGTACAATCTAGATTGTTTAGCAAAGCATTGGCAATCACCGAAAGTATGCATCATTGGCAACCCTAACAACTCGAGTTAACAACCTAATACTGGAACAAAAGTACTTCAATCTTCGAAAATAAACGACATCTCAGCCGGACCGTACGTGCCGTCTCTATCGCACTAATTGAGGCGATAAATACGTGTGACGAAGACGGACGTATGCCAATTAGTGCGAGCTACCGATCCCATTCGATCCCCAGTTCATTTGATTTATTGTTGAACAATCTGTCTGTATCATTTGCACTCTGCTTTTCATGCTCTTTAATTGAACTATAGGCTTTAAGGCTTGTATTTGCTTAGCTAAGGTGGGGTGCAGAAAAAATGATTTGAAATTTTGTAATGAAATTACAAAATAAAAGAGTAAAAAAAAATCCGAGGCGAATAAATATACAATCGATTGCCATATATACATATATATAGGATTATGTTGTATCTTATTGTAAGGACGGTCCTGTCCTTATAAATTAAATATAAATCCGCGGCAAACAATCTTGCAATAATACATAGGATTAGGTATATGACATGTGATTATATATTTATTTCCCTCGATTTCTTTTTAAGTTTTTATTACAGAATTGCCCTTTCATTAAGATACAAACCTTGTACCATATATAAGTAACTATCCAAGTGTTATGATACTGTAGTCTCTCAGATACTTGTGGAGCACACAAACATTTCTCTCGGCGTCCTGGCGTGAAATCATGCCACTCCGATTGGAAACACCTTCGATCAAATATACACTAGATACACAGTTCCCTGTAAAAGTTCTGTTAAAAAGTGGCACCGATGCATGACATTAAAAAAAGTAAACAAAAAGATCACATATTCCAAATATATTAACACAAATTCCACCTTATTCCTGGAGCTTAAAGGAGCTTTTCAAATAATATTGTCTAAAGTTTTACGACGTTTTAGATGCAACGGTCGGTGCGTGACTGAAGACGAAAGAGTGCTTAAGCACTCTTTTTTGGTGCCATTTTCTAAGCGCTCATGTTGTATCTAGTGTATATTTGATCGAAGAGAAACACATAATAGATTGTACGAACTCAGGATCAAACCAAAGGCCTTACGGTTCACAACTTATTTATACCGCTGCTAAACTCAATAATCTAGGGTTCGTTAAGCGTCATTTATTCAGTCACTTAACGGTGGATTAAAGTTAGTCTATTTTTTTATGCGAGACGAGTATTCCGTTCGCCTGATAGTAAGCGATACGAACGCTCATGAACAGTAGCAAAACCAAACAAAACCTTGAATTACGAGGCAATGCTTAGCTTTCCACTGAGCTCGCCATCCTGAGGCGTAAGATACTAAATCTCAATAGTCTAGTAGTTACTATGTCATTTAAACCGAAACACAACAGTGCATTTACACTACTGTTTGTCGGAAGAAATAGACATATGAGAGAACTACTACCACCTTGAAATAATAAAAAAAATTTCTTGAATATAAAACCAACCACCATTGAATTAGACTTAGAAACTAAAATTGATATACGGACGCTTAGCTGACACCATTAATAAAAAAAAAACTTAAAAAACACATAACTCACGGAATAGCCAAAGTTCGTTTTTTTCGTACAAAAAAACTTTGGCTAAATTCAAATATCTGGACAATTACAAAGATTTATTTAGCCCAGTCGCTCGGGGATTTTCGCGTTGAATGTAAAAGAGTTTCGACAACTTGGCGACTGTTACCGCGGCCGTTGGGTTGTAAATCGTTTTATAAAATTACTTTTTATGTCCACCATTAAGGACTCTGAAGTTTGGGAATAAAAGGGGGTTTGGATTTGCGGATGTTTGTTCTGTATGATAAGGTATATTAGCTAGAATGTGTTTCGACCTTTTTTGTGGACCTTTTTTAATTTTTATCTACCTTATTCGTTTTGCGTAGTCTTTGTGAGATGTTTTGAGAGGTGGATACATAATATTTGCTTAGATATTATTTATTTATTTAATAAGGTTCTCAGTACAGCACAAGCATTTGTCTCGGGGCTGGGTGTATAAGACATCGAAAAATCTCTTGTAGTTTCTGATACCCACGACATAAGACTTAATTTATTTTAATTAGGATTCATGATTATGTATGTGAGTGTTGGGTGTATTTATTATATCAGATGATATCTTAATATTTCCTTTGAATTTGGGTTTCGGAGGAATAAAAAATCTCATTATTTCTTCTTACCTCGACATCAAACAGTATTCCACTATAGTGACTATGTTTTCCCCGTTAAGTATACCAATATTTATTACATCATTAACTAGCTGCTTGAGATACCCGGTGCAATAAGTAGTGTTAAGTAAAAGTCAGTTATTTTATTACCTAATAAAACGTGCTTAATTTAAGTGGAATTAAAGTTAGAACTTGAAGTAAAACGGTTCCATAAATATTACACTTAAACAGTATTCGTTCAGTTGGCGGTAAATTATTAATTGCCAAATAAAAACTATTAGCGGTCACGATACTCCGTTATTTATTGTATCTATTTGTTTAGGAGTTCGGAAAGTTTTCAGCTGTATTTGTGCACTTAAATAGTGTATTTGTTTTTTGAGTATTGGTAATTCTATTTAGTTTTCGATATGAGTTTTAATAGTTCGAAAATTATTGTTTTTGAAAACGAAAGTGAAAACCCACAATGCCCAGGTGTGTGTGTTGCATATAGTTCATATCAAGCTTTTTTTGCAGAGTCAAAATATTTTATTGTGTTACATTTGTTCTTTTTTTGTGGAACTATGGCCCGCCATATTGGCATACAATAACTTAAGATAGAAAAATATGATAATATTTTTTTAAAATCCTTAATTGATAAATATTATTTTTTAAGTTCCTGGTCTTATTAGGTTTCGAGCAGCCGGCATAGTTGTGTCAACTGGCAAGCGACAATTGTCTACCTACACCCAACAATCACATATATAGTCCTGACCACACTAAGATTGAGTCTTGTGTTGTGGGTATCAGGAACTACGAGAAACTTTTCGGTCTCGCAAACACCCAGACCCTAAACAAATATGATTTACCCAAAAAAAAACAAGTGTGTGGATCGAACCCGCGCCCTTTCGTTTCATGGTCTACGTCTAACCACGCGGAGGCTGTTTAAATTGTCTTCACATTGTCATGTTAATAAAAATACCCCTTATAAAATTACCTTCATTTATTTATGAAACAAAATGGTGGATTAAGCGTAGTGAAACATGTCTGGCTCTGAGACTGTTAAGTTTATTGCCGTCGTAAGGCAAGGATTTACTGCTGTACTTGGGCTGTGTCGTGGTGCTCCGGCATAACTCTAGACTATCGCATATTGTTGGGTTTGTATTGATAGTCATTTAGTGGGATATTTGGATACGCATGGACAACTGTCTCTCTCTCTCTCTATCTATCTATATCTTTTCATCCGACGGAGGACCGTGGCACAGTTGGTTGGATGCCGGCTGTGAAACGAGATGTCGCGGGTCCGATTCTCGCACCGAAACAAATAATTGTGTGCACCACTGCTATTTGTTTCCACGACACAAGACTGCATCTTACTGTATGGTCAGGATTGTGTATGCGACTGTTGGGTGCATTTATTTATTTATATGATAAGATTTTTCGTTGTGGCTCCTGCAGGTGTTTTTGTTTAATCAGTTCAGGGGTTGTGCATGTTACAAGAGTGAAAAAAGAAAATGAAATACTTGTGATATGTTTTGTCAGCTGTGAAGACCTTTTAAATAAATAATTGGAACAACTGGTGGGAAATAGTAGACAAGGAAAACTAAGACACGCGCTCGCCAACAATCGATTATCGGCCATTCTAAGAATGATCCTTGTTTGTTAAAGTTTTGCAGTAATATTTTTATTAAATGAAAAGTGTATATTGCGTATAAAGTTAAAAAATATTTGATATTGTAAAGCCAAAAAGCGCTTCTGGATTCTGATACTGTTGTCACGAAACTATTTACTCTAAGTTTATGACTATAATATTATCTCAAAACGAACAGAATATTCTAGGGCTAAAGGTATTGAATAGTTTTACTATTATAGGTCAGTCTTACAAAATAATGAGTCGTAGAATAATAAATACGCCCCTGCGACTTAATGCACATGTTAGTCGCATATCTAACGACTAAAAATGTGGTAGCTATTTATCTTTCAATATTGAAAACTATTTAGAGTAAAAATTTATTCGGTTTTTTCACTGTTGTAATAGTATTATTAACTTATATAATAATAATTATTAAGAATAACTGCTTTAAAAGTCTAATGACAGTGATTTTCGATTAGATTCGGTTCAACAAAATTGGAAATTATTCGGAAAATGTTATATTTCTTGCTCTGAACTGGAATTTGTGTGAAATTTCGTTTGTGTAATTAAATGTCAAAGAATTAAAAAAAGATCAGAGATAACCCTCCAATGCAATCAGCAACATAACCGTTGATTTGACGCGTCGTTTTAAACTAACGTACAAAGATGCGGGTGATTTATGCATTCGATTACGATTTATTGTACGATCGGCCCATGAATCCGACGCGAGCTGGTATGTGTCGCGATATGCGCCGTGCTAGTGACACAGCGCGAAATATTGCGCTGGTGGCGGTACGAGCCGTTTTATTGCCCGAATAAATAAAAACGCATCAATGGGGCCGTTTGAACCCGTCATGCGCTGTGACGGGTTAGGTGCGGCATGTACCCAGGTTTTTTGGGGGTGCTTTTTGAATGTATTATTGTTGGTAATTTCAGTTATTTTTTTACATTAAAAACTCTTTAATACTGTATCAAAATTCAAAATACATACTTTTGCCACTAGTTGTAACTAGGCGACTGTTGAATATTATTTTAAAAGCGGATTAACATTTTCGGGTTTTATTACTATACATTTTCCATCTCCATAATTTCAGTCCGGCCTAATGCTAATCATTACAATATTACAAACCCAAATACGTCACACAGTTAGGCACAAACCTCTACAATCGAGGGCAATTAAGGTCTAGGGTTCAAAGCCTGCCAGAAATGACTAATCGCGATAAAGCCTATTGGACTTAATTTATTCTCACTATTATATTATACTATAGGGCGTATAACTATAATCCAAAAACGATGGTCTGAACCCTTAACCCTTAACTGCTGGGGCAGATGACAGTCTGTGCGCGACAGATATGTACCCGGCATAAATTACATATATTTTTATGTGTGTTTTATTGTACCCGCTGTAAAAGTTAGAACGTGTTCACAGAATTCTTTGAAAAAAATTTAATATTATTCACAAACTAGTTACATCAGTGTTGTGGTAGTGTGTGTGTGTAGGCAGTGAGCTGTGAGGTCCTAGGTTTGGTTGCAATGTCGGGCACGAAATTAATTAAACACAATATTATTTTATTATTGGCCCACAAACATTTCTTCCGGGTCTGGGTGTTTGTGAGACCGAAAAGTCTCTCGTAGTTCCTGATACCCTCGATACAAGACTCGATCTTAGTGTGGGGTCAGGACTATGTATGTGACTGTTGGGTGTTATTTATTTATTTATTTATCTCTCACTTTTTCTTTTTCTTTTGTATATTAAGTAGTAGTGTAGCTAAATAAAAATAATATATAAGTAAGCGTATCATAAGTAGCATTAACTAGAATATTTACAGTATACTGTATTGTGTTCTTATTCTTCTTAATGTGGGCCAATAAACTATTTTTCTTTCTTACTGAGTGATAGGTGATATACTCCGTTTCCACCCGCAAAGCAACCATCGTTTATGATTTGGATTCTGCATGGTTACATGCGATAAAAAAGGTTATAAAAGTTGCGATCTTTGATCATCTTTGATTTTTTTATTGCAAGGAATGGCGAGACGACTTCTGGCGGGCTATTTTAGGCGGAAGAAATAGACATTGCGGCGGTACCTACCCAAGTGCCCTCTCGAATATAAAAGCCTACCACCAGTAGCTTTACGTGATTAAAAAACAAATACACCCAGTCAGCTGAATTTAGGTCTATAGGTCTTATTAGTACACCGCAGAGTACAACGCCCGGCCTTTCCCATTTTCCACACACTTTTAAATACACGGTCTTCATACGAAGTCACTAGTCCATGTGATCTGGCCTTAACGCGTGGAGACGATAATTCCATCATAAACCGGGGAGGGAGTTAGTTCGCTCGTTTTGAGCAACCGCCCCCCGACCCCCGGACCCCCCGCTCAGAACCGTTGTAAAACCAACTCATACATTTGTATAATAATTCCACTGATTTTCGCCGACTCAGACCCGATCCGATGGCACGGGTATGGATTTGGGAGAATCTTAATTATTACCTTGTATAGAGGTATTGGTTATTGAAACCAGTGCTTAAAAAAGGACGCTTTTGTTTCCAATATGCAAGCTTGAATGAAAATAGATTTTTAAACTGATAGTTGATTTATTATGTCAGTATCACCCTGAGTAATGTTTCAGGGAATAATAATAAAAACGAAAATTCCAACATCCATGACAACTTTAGGAATAAAAAAGAACATACAGTCGACTTCAGATAATAAACATTGTTTAAAAAAAATCTCAGTATTTTTAAAATATTCTCATAGGTGCATGAAAAATATCCGTTCTTCCCCATTTTAATGATTTTATTGAAGTTCCACAAGTGTGCTGAGTACACCTCTGTCCCAGAAGCGGTCCAATAAAATTATCCCATTCGATTTGGCATAGCTCATGTTGGGCCATCATAAAAACGATGATTCATTTCACGGCCATAAAAGTTTGGTATATAATTATAACGTTTTAGTACTACGGTAGAACATGGAAGATTCTAGAATTTATTGTGCTCGGTTTTTCATTTGGTCTCACCAATAATAATACTTTAAATCTAGAGTCTAGTATAATTAAGATGTTGGTAGGTAGATATTGTTAAGAAGAAGAAAAATTGTTCTTCATCTTTTGGTTTCTTGGGAATGTATTAATTCAAATTTTGAAAGATTATCTTGAATTTTCGCGGTGGTATTTTAACTTGATTTAGTAGAAGCTATGGCTAGATCTTAGGCTATAACCCAACTAAAAAACAGATATCTTTGTGAAAAAATTATAATATTCTTATTATAGCTTTTCATTAGACAATATTATTTTCAACAGGGGATTTCTTAAAAGTAGTAAAAAATGATATTTTAAATCATGCGATGATTTTTAATTCCCATATACACATGGTTTAACTAGGTTTGTTTTGTCTCCAGGCCAAAAAGCGGCTCTATGCTGCTATACAGCCGGAAAAAGGTGCGGTACAGACGTGATGGATACTGCTGGAAGAAGAGAAAAGACGGAAAGACCACCAGAGAAGACCACATGAAGCTTAAGGTCCAGGGGACTGAGGTAAGCTGAGAATATATAATTGATTTTCAGTTTCCAGTTTTATTTATAGATCTAAGGTAACTTAATGGATTTTACAGTTGTTAAGGAAGCCTATGCCCTGCAGTGGGACTGTACATATTATTATTTTTACCCAGTTTCCTCAAGGCCGGCCGCCGGCATTATATAGTGTTGACTTTTGATATTATAAATATGTTTACATATTGTATTATAGTATCAAAAAGTG
The DNA here is from genome assembly GCA_030180105.1 of Hyles lineata. Classification (NCBI taxonomy): domain Eukaryota; kingdom Metazoa; phylum Arthropoda; class Insecta; order Lepidoptera; family Sphingidae; genus Hyles; species Hyles lineata. The sequence goes on from JARJEE010000030.1 coordinate 1,999,713, forward strand.
TATTTGTAAAACGTTACTTAAGTTAATAGCGACAATATCGTATTAGGTTTGCAGCTGTAAATATTTTACAATTGATGAATAAATAAGTTCATTTAAAAAAATTGACTGAGAAAGTTATTTCAGTCTGGATTACAAAGCATTTACTATCAAACGAATTGTAGTTATAATATCATGTTATTGTTAGAAACTCCAAGAGGGTGAAAGATATCCTGGGAGTTTCTAAGATATTTGCCAGGTTTCGATATCTGGTGGCAATTTATTGCGTGCTATAATTGGTGGCAAGTCTACACGAATATGAATCAGCAAAATGTATGAACATTGAACGTAGAATTTCCAAATTTATTCGCATAGGTTCAGTACTACTTACGTAATTGAGTTTTTTTCGTGGTTAGCCCTAACCTTGGCAGGTGAAAAATGATCGTTCTTTTGTTGTGCTGCCAGATTGATGGGCTTACGTCCCGTGTGTTTGCGGAATGGAAAAAAAATTAAAACTTTGTCCTATATATGTCGCGTCGGGTCTTTTTTGTGGGCTGTGTGAAATAATTATAAATGAATGTGGAAGGTCATGGATTAAATGGAGTGCGACGTTTACCAAAATACTTGAAAATGTGGTAACCTTTCTATAATTAGTTACGACTGTAGCACAGAAATGTGGGGTTGATAGGGCTTTAGGGGTAGTTTCTTTTCTTCTACTATGAGTTAAACCTGGTCGGTGTCAGGGTCCTTACTGCTCAATTTTCTTTATTCATGCTTCAATAGTCGGTTTCATCAAAATGTGTGCCACTGTAATTGATATAGGTATACAGGCTTATGGGAGTTGTAGTAGTGGGTGTTTGAGCGGGACATACCCCTTTTTTATTCACCTTAGTCATATGTCGTTTGAAATATGTATTTTTGTGTCAAGAGGAAAAACTGTAAAGCTCCTTTTTCGGCACCCCGGAGAAGGTTGAAAGTGTGATTTTAGTGTTACTGGCATACCAACCCGGCACACTCCGGATATTTTGACCGAGTTGGGTCCATTGTTGGATATATGCGAAAATTTATCTCTATTCTGAATAGGAAATCAAATCAACATGAATTCCACCAATCAATGCACATTGTAAAATTATTTTAATATATCTTGTGTACAATAAAGAATTATAAATAAATAAATAAAATAAAATTAGATAAGCATGATAACTTAACGTTTAACCTCTCTAAACAGTGAAAGTCCGTGCCAAGTAGCATGATTCAGACTGATATAAAAACAGATAGTATTAAATATACCCAAGTCTTCACAATCTTGATGTATGTAGCACAGCCTACTTTTGAATGGAATAACCATTAGTACCCAAATATTTCTAACCGTGTTAAGCATATACAATAGCCGACTTACCTTGAACATTAATGGTAACATTACGAAGGAATTAAATCAATTGACGTAATAGTGTATCGATTTGAGGTACAACTTACCTATATATTATAATATGGTGAACAGAATTGAGGTTTTAGAAATCGTTTTTATGTATTATTCCTATTATTATTGTAAATCTATGCTTTTGGTTAAAATATAAGTAGAATATATGTTTTAATTGATAGTCAATCACCACGCACTAAAACGGTGAAAGAAAACATCGTGAGGAAACCTGCATACCATAGCGGTTTATACGAATTTCTATGGTATGTAAGTCCGCCAACCCGCACTAGGCCAGCGTGGTGGACTAAATGGCCTAACCACTCTCAATCGTAGTGTCGATTGTAGAGTAGGCCTGTGCCCTGCAGTGGGACGTATATGGGCTGATACAGATACAGATATGTTTTAAGTATCATAAAAAAACATATGACCTACTGACCAACATAAAAAGAAAAAATAGCACCTAGTTATTGTAAATAATATTGCTCGATGTGGAGATCCTTTGTGGAGGCCTATGTTCAGCAGTGGACTTCCTGTGGCTGAGATGATGATGATGATGATCATGATTGTGAATAATCTCATAGTCACTAGCTGTAACATTATTATTTGGTCATACGTTGTAGTCAGAGTAACTACTGGACATATTGAGACTTAACATCTTATATCTGAGGATGGCGAGTGCAGTGGAATGCCAAACATGACTTTGTAATTCATGGTGTGGTTTGGTTTTGCTTCTGTCTATGAGCAGCCGTATTGTTAACCATCAGGCGAATGGCATGATCAGGTTGCCAATCATGGCAATAAAAAAACTACCATTCACTCTTTTACAAAATGTGGAAATAGTTCTTTAAGGGATCAAATGAAATGAAGATGATCTTAGTAGTCTTTAGTATATTTTCGTATATTTTTTAATTAGTCATCTCTTTCACACAAACCACGTTCCATATCACACATTCATCCAATGTTCCATTCTACTCATCTTTCATTATAACATTTAAATCCTACATCTATAAACCAAATTATCTAAATAGGCAAATAACAAACACCTTTTTATATTTTATATACCCATTATCACAAGTCATAATGCACCAAAAAAACAAATGAACCAACAAAACCCGCCAAATGTGAACTGATGCGTGTAAAGCAAAAACAAATATTTTGTCCCCCAGCGTCCCTGTTTGACGGTATCAATCAATTCTGATTTAGCAAGCGGTGAGAGCGGCGCACGTGGACCGCCGCCCGCGAATAATTTGAAACGGTTCCAATTAAACAGAAAACAACTGCCTCTGCTAATTGGCGAACAATGTTTTACAATATTTTCGTGTTGTAGTGCTCTTGAATAGATTTTAGTATGGATAGCTCTTGATTTGTCATGGGTTTTTGATGACGACTTTAGTAATAAATATTTGGTTATGTTTAGCTCTTTACTTTAATTTCGAAAATATGTATTAACATATTGTTGTCGTCAAGATCGTCATAAAGGACTTTGAACAAATCGAAATTATTAAGAATATTATTAATATTATAATTAATATTATAATTAGTTATGTAGTAAAGAATTATCTTTCCATAAAAATATTGGTCCATTGTAGCTAACCGCCCAATAATTGGATAGATTTCATTTTTACTTCTTTTGGATCTGTTTTTTTATAAGTTTTTAAAAACATATTGCTATATGAAATAAAGCAATAAATAAAATAAATAACAGTTTAATAACCGCTATGCTGTCAGCGATAGGTATTTTTCTGCCAAACAAATAAAAATATATCAACTTAATCATATTACTAATACAATAAATCACACAAAGTCACACTCGTCTCATACTAAAATTACAAAGTAAATCTCCAATATATTGAAAACAGTAAAAATGTAGTAAAACCGCTGTCGCTTATGACTTGCGGCGCGTCGTAAACACCTGATCGTGGACGTCGATCGCCGAATCAGCTCGCGTTTGCATGTTTGATCTCTTATTCCAGTATTGAATTTAATACCATAACTCACATATTGTATGGTTTCAGATTTAGTATTGGAATTAGGAAATATAGTGTTTTAAAGTCGTGATTTTTGTGATAGTGATTGTAAAGTAAACGGAATAAAGTTAAGTATGATATTTAAGATCGCATTTAATAAAGGTAGATAGAATATGTTGACGATTCTAAACAATACTGATTTAATATACATTTTGACAATAAAAATAAATTTTATGATTCAATTTACAAAGAATACTTTAAAGTTGTAATGTGGAAATTATTAACGAAGGAGAATTGCCATACTTTATAATAGAATTAATAGATCGAAAATAGAAAAAAAAAGTATAATGTTAGATTATATCAGTATTAACAAAAGTTATTTAATTTTCTTCTTTATAGAATTAATTACGCTATCAAAACTTGACTGAGTTTTGACTTGAATTATATATTTTTATTATTTGATTATCATTAATGTGTGTTAAAGATAAATAATAAGATAGCGAAGACATTTCTCAAGGTTTACTTAGGATGCCCCAGGATGCTTGTTAACAGAAGCTATCAATATCAAAGCAGTATAATTACAAAAGATGCAACTTTATACTATTACAAGTCTAAGTCATAGTTGACACCTGGGTAAACACACCGATGTATAACAAACATCAAACCGGGCCAAGAGCATCAGCCTATAACTTGGACACACCATTACCACATATTAAATTTGTGCCTTGTTTTTGGGCTCGCCATGACATCTGACGCGTTTTAAATCCAATAAACACACTAATTCACGCTTACCCGGAGTTATTGTCGGTGATATCGCGGGGCAGGCCGGCTAGTGCTTTGCGGCCCGCTATCCGCTTGGAAATGTGCCAGCGCGGCCCAAGTAATTAACGACGAGCGGCCTTGTCATGTTTTTAAAGTTAAAATTATTGCCGCGAGCGCTTAACTTATTTGAGAGCTCGCGTGATGGTTGTTTTCTATCTTTGATCTTGAAGATTTTATATCTTTATAGTATGTTGTATGTATTCGTTGGTAGGCGTGAATTATCCTTGAAAAGTAATGTGGATACCCGTATAGTAAATTTATGACTTGTAAATTACATAGTATCCATTATATTATTATATGCGGTGAAAGTCATTAAATTATGGTATAGGATTTAATGTTTCCTTAGTTTTGTTCATTTTCATAATCAAAAGGAAAGAGAATATTATTATAAAATATGAATAAGGCTATTATTTTTGAGAATAATTTAGTGAAAAACACACGTCTTATTAAGAGAGCAACTAAACTATATTTCTAAATATATTTTATTTACTTCGGGGTCCTTTTTCATAAAGGCACATGCAAAAATATATCTTTGAATAATACTGATTTCGCAAAGAATGACTAGTATAACAAGTTCTACACAAATCAATTTTACCTCTATTCAAAACTACCCCATTTGTTTACATTTTAAAAAATCTCAACTATATTTAATGCACACACTACTAAACAGATTAAGCCACAAAAAAGTAACATAAAAAATGACCCACTCACTAATCGCTTTCACGTGTCAAATGCACCACCACGGCGTCTAGGCACGCAACACTGTCACTTGTTTATGGGCAAAAAGCGACCGGGCCGGTGTAAAGTGCAAACCTGCTTTAGTCTTTGGAGATTATACCCGGCTGGGCCACATAACTCACGGGACACGGCGCGAGCAATAACTCTTACCGCCCTGATTTACTAAACACAGATTAGTTAAGTGAGTCTTCTTTGGGGTTTATTCTGTAGTGGTTGATTGAGATCTCTGATGTTTGTTGTGGGCTAGGGTTGGTAAGGTGATATTTATTTCAGTTGTCCTACAAGTACATCTTTTTTTATTGCATGATATGTAGGTTCTACTATTATAATTATTTGAACATCTGTTTATACCATGGTTTATGCAATTTTATAAAAAATAAATAAGTTTAAAATAAATGGCAAGACGACCATGCCATGCCTGATGGTAAGCAGCACGACCGCTCATAGACGGTAGCTGAGACATATAATGTTAAGCCTCAATATGTTCAGTAGTTACTCTAGCTAGAATGTCCAAATTTGAACACAACAGTGCATTTATACTGTTGTTTGGTTGGGAAAATAGAGATTGCGGTGGCACCTACCCAGGCGACCTTTCACATTGAGAGACCTCCCGGTCTCTCAAATGTCAAGGTTGGATACTGATAGGAATCAGTATCCAAATGAATCTTATTTTAGTTTATATTAATTAAGGTATTGGGTTCGAATTTTGGCTGTCTGAAGTTTATTCCTGTTTTATTAAACAAATCACACGCAAAATGAAATGTTCGTTACTATTAGAGCCCTACCAGTATTAAACATAAAAACCCTATATTAGATAAAAAGTTTAAACAATCTCCATGATTAACTATAAACAACTATCAGGGCACAATTAGTTAAAAAGTAACACAGCTATGTAACGATATGCCGCTGATTTGATCGTCGCATCAAGACAATTATGTTTGTGTGATCTTCAATTTTATTCGCACTTTAAAAGGCGATCACGTACTTGGTATGTGTGGATAATTCGTTTAAAATAGTCGAATATTACAGTATTAATATGTTCGGCTGTTAGAACTAGGATTTAACAAAATGCTTGTATTTTCTTATAGATACTCATAAAGAAGTGTGACTGTAAGCTAGTTATATTATACTTAGTTATTATTCATAGAAAAGGCTTATCAGCATTATTATCATTGCTATTTTAAAGATGGAATAATTAAAAATTGCAAGTTGATCGGAATCAAATTGATTGTGAAGAAATTTTACAGCAGTTCCAAATTATGGTATATTAATATTTTGGGCTTTCAGTTTACGAGTGTACCAAAACCCCCGTCTAAAATAATATTTTTCTTGCCTATCTATAGGCAATAGATATTAGTATGTAGTCAATGTTGTAGCAAATGTCGAATTTTAGCCTAGAAGAAACTTGGTGAAATGTAGGTCAGCGTCGCTCCACTTGAAACAAAAAGCGATCGTGGATTCCTCTCATGTTTTGGACTGTATCTAATTGTAGAGGTGAATGACAAAAAGCATTTAATTGGTTTTGTGTCGGAAAACATGTGTATAGGTCTGTTTTCTGGACATCAATAATTGCAAATTTATTATAATTATGAGGGAGCTACGATGAAATAATAAGTCTGTCTGTATCAGCCCATATACGTCCCACTGCAGGGCACGGGCCTACTCTACAATCGAAAGTACGATTGAGAGTGGTTAGGCCATATAGTCCACCACGCTGGCCTAGTGCGGGTTGGCGGACTTACATACCATAGAAATTCTCATGAACCGCTATGGTATGCAGGTTTCCTCACGATGTTTTCCTTCACCGTTTTAGTGCGTGGTGATTGATTATCAATACACACATGACTCCGAAAAGTCAGAGGTGTGCCCTGGGATTTGAACCCGCGACCACCGTGAACATGTTGGCAGCCGCGTCTAGTCCGTTTACCAACAGGCCACCACGCACATAATAAAATAATAAGACACTTTAAAAATTAATAAAAAAAAAAGGTATGAAAGGGAATTTACGTCCTTAAATTTAATTATCACGTTTTGCTCGGGAAAATATTGCAATAAGCTTCCTCTTAATGTTCTCTTAATAAAACTGTAAAAAAATGTAGGCACTTTAGTTTTTATTGTTTTTCACTGATCAAATAATTACAATAACTTTGGTTTTAAAGGAGTCTGCGTCAGCTGTGGATCAAAAAATCCTTTCACTTACCGTTAGACTATATATAGGATTTCTTATTTAAAAGCAATATCCCTTATATTTCACATGCAATTCTCGAAATATTTGACAGTAAGTTAACCACGTAATTGCCTATTAGGCCAATAAAAATAACATAATCAAGCAACTAAATCGTTTCATCACAACCGCGACTCCACTAAATAATAAATAATCCGGGAGCCCAGTGAAACGGGCGGGGTAATAAAATAAATCTATGCAACATTGCGTTTATTTTGCACCGGGACACATTCACGGTTCGTTTGTCCAGATGTATGGTGTGTAATTTTCCAATTTACAATAAAATATGCGCAGTTTTTAGCTGCCAAATTGAATTTTAACTGCTAAGGTGGAGTTTTTTGGGTCATGATTAGAAGTGTTGTTTGGGCTGCGATTATAGTATGGAACCATTTCCTTCTTCCGTCTATTTTCCTTATCTTTTCACGATCATATTGAAAAGCCGGTAAGGCATTTGGAAGCGGTTGGGTCATGTTAATGAGCGGCAATCACACATTTTCTGAATATTTTGCTTGTTTGTTTCTTTCTATAATAAAATAATCGGGACATGATTAAAAAAAGCTTGCAGCTTATTGCTTTAATGACTCTTCCTTTAAGATTACATGTTTTCATAAGTATCTTGAGTTTCTAATTTCTATCGAATTGTGGTCTGAAATATTCTGTCGGAATCTGAATAGCACGAGCCATCCGCTATGTAAGAAATTAATTGACAAACAAGTCTACAGTATAACAAATATATCTAATACTTAAAACATAACTCAAACCTACCCTAACACAAGGGCAGGTTTACTTTTTATCACTCAACTCAAGAAGCACAAAACAAGGAAAGATTAACAGCACGCTCAGATTCCGTTGTTTATGGCCCCGCAGACACCGGGGCCACGAGACTCGCCTGGCCGCGACGTCTTTGTTGGCCCGATATATTGGTCCCATTTGCGTCAAGTGGCCTCGTTTGTTACCACGTAATGTGTCTTTTTTGCTGCTAGCGTGAAGTTTTGCGTTATTAAATTTGTATCGAAAGTTTAGGGATTGATGGAGTGTATATCTATTGGAAGTTAGTAAAGAGTTGGTTTAGAGCTGTAAAAGTCTGTTGGGGGTGCCTTTGTTTAAAAGTAGACTTCTTGTTGCCAAGAATAATGATGACGGAAGAGGTAAGCTAATGCTTTCTATTTGTATTAAGACAGATTTTGTAATTTCACAATATCCGTAACCAATATGGGTGGTAGTCACAACTAGTTGACCACCACTGAGGCTTATTTATTTTTATTTATTGCAATGAATGAAAAAACGCCATATTTAATTCAAAAGTCAAATTACAAAGCAATGTTTGGCATTCACCTGCGCTCGCCATCCTGAGACATAAGATGTTAAGTGTCAATATGTCCAGTAGTTATACCGGCTACAATGTCCTTCAAACCAGAACACAATAGTGAACTTACACTGCTATTTGGCAGGAGAAATAGACATTGCGGTGGTACCTGTCCAGGCGGCCTCTTACATGAGTGACCTACCAGTTAATTAAAATATGAATAAAAACAGGGATTAAGCTTATTAGCTAAATATAACTGATTAAAATCGCTGTAAAAAATCCCGTTCAAAAGTAATGTAATTGTAATCACTACCAAAAGGGCGTATCTACAATTTGCCACTAAGGTAAATTGGCATTTACAACTAATATTTTTAGTGTAATAATTCAGCTGTAAAATGTAATGTCTCTTATAGAAGAATAGGTTTAATTGCTCTTATAGTTGTGGTGTTTAGAGTAAATGCATCTTGCTGTGCCATTTATTGTTCTACGTAAACAATGAGAGAGCTCGTTAAGAACTAAATCTTCTTTGCTAAGAAATAATTGCCGTAAACACCAGCGTGTTTTGTTCTGAAATACTGATACTTAAATGTTTACTTGTAAACGTTAAAAAATCCGTAATGGTCTGATGGTAAATGGACCAGACGCTGCTATGTTCACGTGGTCGCGGGTTCAAAGCCCAGAGCACACCTCTGACTTTTCAGTCATGTGTGTATTGATATTGAATGATCACGCATCATAACGGTGAAGGAAAAATCCTGCGGAAACCTGCATACCATAGCGATTGCGGTTTGAGAATCATGTCAATGAAGTTGTAAAAAACTGTTTCTATAGGTTGAAAATTTTATATAGAATAAGGGACTATCTAAATATTTCTGCAAGAAAAAGATTGGTAGATTCCTTGATACTCTCAAAATTTAATTACTGCGATGTTGTGTATGGACCGTGCCTCCTATCGCGCACGGAACATCTAATACAGCGTGTCCAGAATGCGTGTGCAAGATTTTGTTTTGGGATACCACGAAGGGACCATGTTACACCCTATTTGAATAATAATAATATGTTAAAGATGGCAGGACGTAGAAAAATGCATTTGGCAAGTTTCGTTTTTAGCATTATAAACACACACACACCAAGATACCTGTACACAAAATTATTTTGGCGGCAGGAGCATTATAAATACCCCACTCGCTCCACGTCGAATCCGCTTTCGATGCCTCGATTCAAAACTACCGCCTTCAGAGGCTGTTTCAGGTTTGCAGCCACCCGCTGCTGGAACGATATTCCGCCGCCGGTGAGATTCCTAAAAAGAAAAGAAACATTCAAATTGCATATTAAAAGACATTTACTACATATACAAAAGAATTTCCAACAAGTTTAAGTACATAAAATACGGTCTGTTTTGTACGTGTGTAAGTGAATGTAAATATTATGAGTTATAAATTATTACCTACCTAAAGTTAATGAATCATCGGCGAGGCGTGACGATGTGATCGCGGCGCGGTGGATGGCTGCATTCCTCCACGACCAATAGTTAAGTTATTGGAATTGTCTCCTCTTCCATGTTGATTTCACCTATAAATTTTAGAATCCTGCTTTAGGAACATTGTTGTTTGTATTTTATTTTATCACTTTACAAACGTTTTCCAGAATATACTTTCACTTTTAAAAAAAATATATATATTAACTTAAGTCATATATATGTAAAATAAGCAATTTGCACTTACCCGAGACGTTTGTTTTATTTTACGGTACTGCCATGCTCCAAGTAGTAAACAATAAATATTTGCGCACTAAGCCTAGCCGCACTCTTTGGGCTCAGATAATGTTAATTATCTGAGAAGCGTCCTCTCACGTTCCTGCCGTCGGACGACTGCATAGTGCCTTTTTAATTTGAACGTAATATTTATTGCGCAATGCAAATGCTCGCTCAGGCGTAACGCGCCGCGCCGCGACAATTGGTTATACGCATGCGCATTGTGCAAACTACTCGGTATGGCGTGTGAGGGCGAGATGGAACTTTTATCTTATTTGTTTGTTAATTATATATTTATTTTATTGTATTTTGTTGATTGTATAGTATTGGGTAATTTGTTTTATTTTATTTTTTAATTATAAGTACTTGTGATAGTTTATTGTGATTGTTTATTAACTACTATTGCCTACACTATTTATTTCTTCCTATTTACGATGTCTTTGTTAATATTGTAATTGTTGATGGGCTAGCTTAGCGTCTGTACGTCGCATCGCCTAAGGTTACATCTGAAAACCAGCGCTGTGTGGTTGCTACTGTTATCACACAGCATCATGCTGAGATGTTGACCTGTTATCGCGAGTGAGCTGCGCAACATACATACCTGTTATTTTTTTTCTCCTTATTTTTTATATTTAGTCTCTTTTTGTTAAATTTACTGTATTGTTACTTGTTATAATTATTGTACTGTGTTGTATGCGGCTTATTTGCGCGATAATAAAGCATTTTTCTTTCTTCTTTCTTTCTATTTGTAAAAAAATTAGGTTATATAAAGTTCACCAACACGCATTAAGCCAGCGTGCTGGACTATATGGCCTAATCACTCTCAATCACACTCTCGATTGTAGAGGAGCCTTGTGCCCTGCAGGGGGACGTATATCGGCTGAAATATTTGATATAATCTAAATGAATGTAAATATTAAACTATTTTTACTGGCATTTTTAACAGACCCCAAAGCTCCTAAGTCTGTTTCAAGCGTTTCAAACAGAGGATTAATTGGCTAGAGAATAATTATGGTTATTACTCATCGACCGACATAATTATGCCGGTCTGCTCAATATTGTATATATAGGCTGTATTTGCATTTGTTTGAGTCATTACTAAAAGGCATTGAATAAGCTGACAAATAACCAAATAGTTAGCATCGCATTAGAAAGTCATAGATTCAAGGTAAGGCAATTCTCTGAGTTTGGAGTATTGTGTGGGCTCATTGTTAATCATTATTTTTCATTATAGTATAGGAAAATATTCCAACACGAATTCGAAGGCTATAAAATATATGTTTTTGTAAAATCCACAAAAATATTTTCGCTTTCACAGATGTATTTTTGTTCATTCGCAGACGTTCGCTGTTTTTCTGTGAAAATTCTTTGAGTATTTCCAAAAGGTATTCCTCAAACAGTCTGGCCGGCGGAGACGTTTGTTTTGGTCACAATAACAGCTAGTTCTGGCCGGCAGCCAGGCCACCTAGCAATTGTGAACCGGCCGCGGAACGCCTGCTAAAAATTTGATCACCCTTTATTAGACATAAATGGGCTGGCTGAGGTTAAACGAATCATTTATGGAACGTTTTCTGTTTTAAAACGCTTGCGAGGTTTGCTTTTTTCTTTTTTTAAATGCAGGGTGTTTCGTTTTGCGGTTGCACCGAGTTGACTACTTTAAGTGGTTTTAGTTTAGTCTTTTTAAATTTGGTGTTGCATGGCCTTGTGTAAGTAGGAATTTTTATAGCTTCATTTGAATTAGTAGATGTGAAGTCGCGTTTTCACCTTTAGGCTTGAATATTTTATTTGTAGAGTCGTTTCTAGGAAGATTAAATAAATCCACCAACCAGATTTAAGCCAACGAAGTGTGTTAATTCCTACGCTCTTTACATTATTAAATAATTCATCGCACAGTAGTGCCTTATATATAAATAAATAGCATCTAAATCGCTCAAAACTATATAAATATTTTCTTATTTTATTTAAAATTACACTTGAACAAAACACGGCAATAGCGGACTACAGTCCAGTCGAGCATACCGTGATTTGATTGGTCGCGAATAAAAAAAAATCAAGTATGGGCATTCGGCCGTCAAAACGGTTTTCGGTTGGCCCTTTAGGAGCTATGTAACCGGAAGATTTGAGCTCACTTACCGTTTTATATTTCAATGTAGTTTATATTGGAGGTAAAAAGTAAGTAGTTTTTGTATAAAATAACGTGTATTCCTAAAGTGTACGCAGTTGTACGGAAAACAATAGAAAATGACTGTAAAAAATCCCAGCCTGGGGCATCAAAGCATGTATAGAAAAGCAACTCAGAAAACGTGGTCTAGAGTGGTAGTACAAAAAATATAGTCAATTATAAAACTTTGTCTATACTATTGACACGCAAAATACAGTGAAATTTTATTTCATGAATACACCAGAATATTATCTTTATAAAAATATCTATGATGTATAAAGTCGACCTGAATGCCTATGGATTGACCTAAAGCCTACGAGTCTGGAAGACCCACGCCCTTAAATAAAATAAGTAAAAATAGCCTTTATTTCTTACATAATTTATAAAGGAAAGATGAAAAATAATACTAAACTTACTGAACTACTAATGATGTTAACCTAAAAAACCTTAAATAATATACCTTATATCAGTTGGTCTCAGCAACGCTCTTAATAGAGAATTTATATGGGTGATTTATTACATAAAAGTAAAAAAATATCTTCAGGTTAACCCGCAAATTATTCCATTAACAAACTAAGCCAAGACTCATCTAAAACTACTAAGAGAACATAAAATTACAAGTTGAGTCGAAGTGATTACGCTACATCGCAGATATGGCTCAAATGTCGTAAAAGTCTAATTCACTCAGGAGCCGATTTTCGTACGGATATTGGCGCGTGCCGCAAGCGACGGCAGGCAGCGTCTGCTTTTACGGTATTGGGTTGGTGTGTGGTCCAAGTGTTGGGATATAGGTGTTTTGAGAATATTTTTTTATATGGTTATAGATTACATTCAGGCACGAATAGTAAAATATACTTGTAGATCTCATAATGAGATGCTGTACTGTGACACAATGATTAAACCTGAATATAGTTCCGAGAAACCTGGCACAACTGTGTTGATAGAAGCAAGTAAATTATGTATCACTTATGATTATTAATGGTACCTGCGAGGTGTTATGCGTACTATCTGATGAAATAAGATCCACATCGCTGAGATATAAACTATTCATATAAAGGAGTTCAATATTTATAAGCTTGGGACGTATAGCCTATGAAGTTATTATATTTCAAAATCTTACATTTCCATGAAAAATTCAATCTGTACATGATTTCGTGTCGCTTTCACCTAATATTTAAAAGAGTAAATAAGAGGCTGTCATTTATTATTCTTTCATAGGTTCTTTATCTTGAAAAACTAACATCAAATAACTATAACACAAATAATCTGTACCCCAACCTGTCATAACTTGGCCCACTCGCTCCAACGGGCCGGATATACCCCGAAAAACCCACTACACAGCCGGTTATTGGCTCGAATGGTCTAGCAAAAATACGATTTGGCAATATGGCCACCCGATTTAGATTTGAACGGCCAATCGGCCGGCCAGGCCTGTGTCACGGTTATTTGATTGAGGGTAATTCGGGTTGCGAGGTATGCTGATGGAATTACAAGCAGGCCTAACCCATCGACCACGTACTTTGTGTTATTGCGCGCAATTAATTGTTTCGGTTTGAATTGTTTTAGAATCATATTTGGTTTGGTTTGTTTTGTATCGTTAATGTAATTGCACTATAACGGTGAAGGAACATCGCGAGGAAACCTGCATGCATTAGGGATTACTAAAAAAATCTATGGTATGTAAAGTCCGCGAACCGGCACTAAGCCATCGTGGTGGACTATATGACCTGACCACTCTTAATAGTAATCTAAATTTTAGAGGAGGCCCGTGCGCTGCAGTGGGGCGTATATTGGACAGCATCGTCATTTTATGCGTATGGGATGGAAAAGTAGTATTACGATGACATATTTGGAAAGTTCTCTATTCAGAAATATATAGAGTGGTTGATGATAATGATTCTGTGGGGTGTGCAGATTGTGCTTCACTTTTTTTATTGCAATGAATTCTCCCAATGCTGCTCGAATTCTTTTGAAATTTTTAGCCGATATTTACGGCTTCGTCCAGCTGTAATTTTCCTTGTTCTTTCTTTTCCATTTAACAAATCTTCTTTTTGTAACTCATCTTATTACAAAAGTTATCAACAACTAGTGATATAAAACTGATAAATTGTTTTGTGAATATTATGTCGCCCTCCAATTTCAGTTATTAGAAGATTTCATCCAATATTTGTGAGTGCAAAGCGATGTCTTAGCTCCATCGGATTGTCGTTAGCGGAATAACAGACTTTCCTAACTTTGTTTGTCAAGTGTTGGCCATGATTCTACCCTTATATGCAAGACAAATATTTGGGTATTTGATCAAAACCCGTGTTCACTCAGATTTGTAGATCTTCAGATTTGTAGAGATGTTGTTTATGAGATGTGGACAAATATTATTGTTGGCAACCTCCGTGACGCAGTTGGTTAAACACAGGCTGTATATTGAAAGGAGGATCGATCCCCGCACCGAAATAAAAAAGGGTGTGAATCACAGGTATTTGTTTTGGGTCTGGGTGTTTGTGAGACTGAAAAGTCTCTCGTAGCTTCTGATACACACGACACAGAGCTTGATCTTAGTGTGGGGTTAGGACTATGTCTGTGGCTATCGATTGTTTTTTTTTTGCAATTAATGGCGAGATGAGCATGCCATTCGCGAGATGGTAAACATTTAGACCGCTCATGGAGAGTAGCAAAACCAAACTATGCCGTTAATTAATGCGCTCGCCATACTGAGAAAGATGTTAAGTCCCATTCTGTCCTGTAGTTGCTGTGCCTACAATTTATTTACAATACAATTTATTTTTATTCGCGTAATTGGTTTGGCATTGTTCTAATGATTATGCCGTGTGTATATTTATCTAGTAAACTATAATATATTCTGTCTTTTATACTGGCATGACAAAAAACCCAATGTAGGCTCAGTTCAGTCCAGCTAGATATTATTCTTCTATCCAGAATCCTTTATTTTCTTACATATCCGTTTGTTCGGTCGTAAAATCGAAAACATTTTCCACGTGATATAAAATGAATTTCGTCTATCCTACGTAGTTAAGGTAAAGGTATCGGTTTACCTTTGTAAAGCTAAAGACGTATTTCTGAGTTGCGAGCACTTGGCTGAGACAGGCCGATGACCCGTAAACGTAACGAGATGAAAGGGTCGACGCTCGACCTCGAGTTTCCATCGTGTTAACAATTTGGAAGGTATTACTTTACCTTGTTTATCTTCAGTCTTTTATTTTAATTATGTATCTAGGTTAAGAGTTTAATAAAAGGAAAAGATACATGAAATTAATAATGATGAATATAGTGTACAAAATGCAATATCAATCGAAGAATGTAAAGAGGAACTTTTTGTCCAAATACGAAAATGCAAAAAATCATATAAATGTAAAAACACAAAACAATGTAATGCATAAATATTAAAAAATAGTAAAAATTCGCTATAGCGTCATAATTAGATTTCATTCTGAGAGGCGTTGGTGTAAAGTTTGGAAATAGGCCAGTATTATCCTGTAGACCACTTGATAATTATTTCGTAAGTTTATATCTGAATTACGCTGCACTAGTCATCATGTGTCTTTTATTGATTTGACCAAAACTTATGTATCTAAGAACCGAAAATCCATGTCAAATATCTGTTGGTAAACCACTTTTGTTGAGTGAATTTGAAAGGGGTCCGATGATGTTTATCATACACTTATTGTTCTTTCTTTCTCTATTTGTAATCTTTAATTTTATACTTGGAGAACAAATAAGAGACAGAAATTACTCACCACAATGCGAGTGAGATTAGTTTCTTCTTACAACAACACGTTTCGAAGCGGTGGTAGCAGAAATTAACGATTTAAAAGATCTTGTGAAAGACTGTTTGAATAAAGAATATTTTGATTTGATTTGAGATGAGTCGCTTAATTATAATATGTTTTTTTTATATGCTGATAGTACCGAGTGATTGTAATATTCCTTACGATAACAGCAGTCCAATCTAGAAAAAAAGTATCTACCAAATAGAAAACTATTTTCGACTCTATTGCTGGTTGTGCCTACACCAAACCCGCAATTCGACAGATTGATGCCATAGAAAATGGCAGAATTCCTTCAAACCAACACCGTTTCGCCGGACCTTGCGTATCATACATACTGTAAAATATATATTTTTTTACATCAGCTAGACACGTCACATATATTTTATAGCTTGGCGATAAAAGCAAAGACAGTACGTGAAATCATAGCAAAGGCTAGTGATCGCAAAGACGGCCAGCCAGCGTGACTTGCCACGTAGTGGAGCGAGCGTCTGAATAATACATAGTGCACAACTGCGACCGCTGAGTATGGAGTTGTTGCGTCCAAGGCATGAGAGGTAGCGGGGGCGGTAGCGAGTTTAGGGAGGGTCGAGGTTATAAAACAGATTTTTGGTTTTTGTTACTGCATATTTCAATGATAATTTGTTAATTATAATCATTATTTAACACCTGAGACGCATAAATCCTGTTTGTTTCTTCTTTTATGTTTTACTTGGAGTTGTAATTATTCAGAATGCAAGCATGGTAGAAAATAAATATTATAGAATTTCAGGGTTTAAAGCTCAATGGCACAGTTTATCGCTCGCATTGCAGATTTAATTATAACATTAATTTTGTTGACACAATTCCGAACGGCTCTCTAAAAGTACCTACATATAAACTGTGCTTTACAAGCCATTTTAATTCAATAACCTCGTACTATCCAACTCGCCCCTCGCCTGTGACTTGGCAGCTAATATGTACAGAGAGGCTTTCCTGGTAAATGAAGTTACTGCAGGTGCCAATTCCAAGCTAGGCTTGGTTAGCCTTGTTTCACGATGTTTCGTGTTGTTTTTAGGATTTCGTACTGAACTGGGACGAATAGGAAAAATGCTGAAATATATGTAGGTCCAGATTTTTGAGATGATTTATCTTAATAACGAAGAAATGTTTTATTTATTAGTGAAGGAAAGGCTATATAATTTGAATATGTTTTATTAATACTTTATTTTTTTATTGCCAATAATAAAAAATATATAAGAGGCTACGTAGAGCAGTCGATAAAGCTGACTGGGACTTGAAAGATTGCGGGTTCGATTTATTATTTAAAGTTATTTTTCTTTATATGCCACATACATTTTTTACCCTTTTTCCCAGATGTGGTAGGCATATGTGTTACCAAGACACCCACATGTCGCCTTGTATGTTCCGTCCCACGATTTGACATAGTCGCGAACCTAGCGGCATATCGGGCACGAATTCCTGGCTCCGGGCTGATAATGAACAGAAGATTCCAATATCACTTTATCCTACTCCTACCGTATTATAACGACAACTAAGCAGATGGTCTTTATTTATAAGCTTCAAATCTATTTTTACCATAACAAAATAAGAACAATGACACCTTGTAAATTCACTGAGAATGCAGGAAAAAAATATCAAAGGCGTCGGCAACTTGTTTAAGAGTATATACTTTTTTTCAGTGGTGGTAGGTCTCTCATATGTATGTGAGAGGTAGGTTCTACCGCAATGTCTAATTCTCCCGCCAAACAGCAGTGTAAAGCACTATTGCGTTTCAATTTGAAGAGCATCGTAGCCAGAGGAACTATTGGACATAATGAGACTTAACATCTCATGAGCGCAGTAGAATGCCAAGCATTTCTTTGTAATTCAAGGTGTTGTGTGGTTTTGCTCCTGTCCATGAGCGATCTATCGTTTATCATCAGGCAAATGGCAAGCTCGTTTCGCCATTCGTCGCAATAAAAAATATATTATAGGATAATGCAGATTATTAGTGCACTTAAAAATAATTAAGCCATATAAACTGACCTAATTAGTTGATATTGCTGATTTGTAGAACATTGATATTTATGTCAGTATGCAATGTACGAGGTTGTACGCAGTTATTATGTAAATGATTGAAATACGGGTAATGCGATTAAACTGAATGGATTCTTTATTATGTTTACACTTTATTTTACTGTTATTTAATTATTGAATGTGTTATAACATCGAAGAGGTTATGTTGACATACGGTATTAA
This sequence comes from Hyles lineata, assembly GCA_030180105.1. Taxonomy (NCBI): domain Eukaryota; kingdom Metazoa; phylum Arthropoda; class Insecta; order Lepidoptera; family Sphingidae; genus Hyles; species Hyles lineata. The sequence continues at coordinate 2,018,103 of JARJEE010000030.1, forward strand.
AATTACTTTAGTACTAGAGATTTGTGCATTAAGTCATAAGTTTTTATATAATGGTATGACAAAGTTTCTACGATGCATTTGATTATAAGTCCAGATATAATAATTATCCAGCGCTGTGAGATGACATTTTATGGCTAGTTAAATAAATCAATACACCCAACAATCAAATACATAGACCTGACCTCACACTAAGATCGAGTCTTGTGTCGTGGATATTGTGAACTATGAGAGACATTTTGGTCTTACAAACACTCAGAACCGAAACAAATACCGGTGGATCTCACAAATATTTGTCTAGGCGCGGAGATCGAACCCGCGGCCTCATGTTTCACAGCCGGCGTCTAACCAACTGGGCCAAGGAGGCCGTCTATTAATCTAGTTTAATACTATTTGAAGGACAACATACCATTTAAATTTTGTGAAAATCTCCCAGATATGTTAATCTTCATACAACGTTTTCCTTTATAGTCAGAATGAGTAATAATGAACTGTGAATACATATAAGTCAGAATTGTGAACCTTGGTTTCGAACCTCTGACCTCCGCTTCTCAGTCCGGCACGCTGCCAACTAGGCTTGAGGTCGCTCAATATATTAATGTAAAGTATTATGTATTAAAACGAAAACGGTGAAGGAAATCATCGTGAGGAAACCTGCATACCATAGCGGTTTATAAGAATTTCTATGGTATGTAAGTCCGCCAACCCGCACTAGGCCAGCGTGGTGGACTATATGGCCTAACCACTCTCAATCGTATTGTCGATTGTAGAGTAGGCCCGTGCCCTGCAGTGGGACGTATATGGACTGATACAGATACAGATACAGATTATGTATTAATTAAACTTATTTCTTTGCAGTGTATCTACGGGTGCTACGTCCATTCAGCCATATTACCTACATTCCATAGAAGATGCTACTGGCTATTACAGGTAAATGAAAGATTATTTTACTTTATTTTTGGGATCTAAACATCAATTGAATTAAACTTATTTAACTGGTGGTAAGACTCTCATATGTGGGAGGCCGCCTGGGTTGGTACCAAGGCAATGTTTATTTCTCTAACAGCAGTGTAATTACACTGTCGTGTTCTGGTTTGAAGGACATTGTAGCCAGAGTAACTACTGGACATATTGAGACTTAACATCTTATGTCTCAGGATGGCGACTTCAGCGGAATACCAAGCTTGCTTTGTTATTCATGGTATTGTTTGGTTTCACTACTGTCCATAAGCATAATCATCTATAAAAACCTATATAAACCCTTAAAATCACGTTTATTCGTGTTTGTTAAGATCGAGTTCAAAATTGCTTAAAATTTACGTTTGTTATATGGAATATTCAATTGAGAGTCACGATCCTCAATAATAAGGGACCGACTGAAGAGAGATATGGAATTTAATATTAACTTTATTTTTATTTAATTATTAATGTTGAAAGGTAATATACGATTATTTATGAAAATTGTAAGCGCCTATCTGTTATCATTATTAATATTGAGCCAAAAATATGAAAAAAAACACGTTTATTGTATGGGGATCCCCCTTCATATTTTCATTTTTTTATCTTTAGTATTAATTGTTGTAATAGAGGCAACAGAAATACATAATTTGTGAAAATATCAGCTTTCTAGCTATCAAGGTTTGATGGATGTAGGGCCATCGTAACATGATTTTTGTGCATGATATTTAAGGGTTTGGTTAGTTTTTAGTTATTTATATTAACATCCTGTTAATTATCAATCAAGGGGAAATTATATTAGCTGCTAATTCAAATATACCTAGAAAACCATCTCAAGACATTTTAATTCAAAACTTGTATACTGTCAGTACACGATTAAATAGACACGTCGTATGTACGTTTTAAGATACGGAAACTGCAAAAAAAGGTTTCAACGGTCTAAAAAAGATAAAAATATCCAAAACCAAATATTTCCATTACGTTCATGAAATATTTCTCAACTCTCCCCTAAAATCAATATTTCTTCCCAAACCTATAAATCATCCCACACATGAAATTCGAACAAATTCTCAATTCAAATTACCGTAAAACATTCATTAATTTCAAAAGTCCCGTCCGAAGTTATCCGAAGACATTTTAATCTGTCATATGTACAAATATAAAACTGTTCGAATGCAATCCCGAATGAAACTGAAATATGAAAACTGAACGTCTTTGATACCGTCCCAGCCGAAACTGATAAAACCGCGGACCGGGTTCGCCTTTCAATATTTCCTGAAACATTTTTCTTTCGGACCTCGCTGTAATATTAATGGGATTTCTTTAGGGCTGAAAGATTCGCCGTGGACGTACGTTCCGCTATTTTGATAATTTAACTCGCTTTTGACGTTTGGAATAATTTTAAAGATTGATTTTGGGTTCGACTTAGACTATGAATTTATTTGTAATGTTTTGTAACTTGTAAACATAGAGAATATTGGTAGTCTATCTACCTACCTATCGTAGATAATAAATATCTAGCTCAATTATAAACGGATTGAGATCGTAGACAATGTTTGTAGGATCGGCAAATATTTGTATCTGGTCTAGACGATGCAAGTCCGAAAAAGCCCTTTTTTAATATTCTTGATAAAAGACGCATACTTTTTAATACGTCGAGTATATAAAATATGCCTTATGAATACCTTTATAAATTATTATTAGTATACTAGCGTTTGGACCCGGCTCCGCCCGGGTGCAGATACTTTTTGAGTCCAGTCCATATCAATAACATATTAGTGATATCGCGTACTGTTTTATATTTGATTCTCTATTATATTATGTATGTATTATAAATATAAACCCTTCTCTTGAATCACTTTATCTATTTAAAAACCCGCATTAAAATCCGTTGGGTAGTTTTAAAGATTTAAGCATACATACGCACAGACGGAAAGTGAAAAGCGACTATGTTTTATACAATGTAGTGATATTTTATGTTTTTGAAAATGCGTGTGTGTACATGCCACGATTTCACTCTTCATTAAGCTTACCAAATTCTTCACAATCCCAATTAACCCCTTAATCTATATTCTTCATCTTTATTAGCAAAAATCTTTCAAACCAAATGCCCCAACTCGTACCGCTGGCAATGTAAAGATCCCGAATGATGAATATTGAATAAATAAATAATAAATAAATAAATAAATAACCCAACAGTCACATACATAGTCCTGACCCCACACTAAGATCGAGTCTTGTGTCGTGGGTATCAGGAACTACGAGAGACTTTTCGGTCTCACAAACACCCAGACCCGGAAGAAATATTTGTGGGCCGCACAAACATTTCTCTCGGTGCGGGGATCGAACCCGCGGCCTCTCGTTTCACAGGCGGCGTCTAACCAACTGCGCCACGGAGGCTGTCAGATAATTTTTGAGTCCAGTGCATATCAACAACATATTAGTGATATCGCGTACTGTTTTATATTTGATTCTCTATTATATTATGTATGTATTATAAATATAAACCCTTCTCTTGAATCACATTATCTATTTAAAAAACCGCATTAAAATCCATTGGGTAGTTTTAAAGATTTAAGCATACATAGGCACAGACAGAAAGTGAAAAGCGACTATATTTTATACAATGTAGTGATATTTTGTTTTTGAAAATGCGTGTGTGTACATGCCACGATTTCACTCTTCATTAAGCTTACCAAATTCTTAACAATCCCAATTAACCCCTTAATCTATATTCTTCATCTTTATTAGTAAAACTTTCAAACTAAATGCTCCAACTCGTACCGCTGGCAACGTAAAGATCCCGAATGATGAATATTGAACCAACTGCCGTCGAACAATTGGTCTGGTCAAATAGTAAAATCGATTTATATAACCATAGTGAAATTAATTGAATTGGAAATCCAGTAGTAATCTGTGAAGGAGACGCGGAATCGCCTTGTTAAATATTAAACATTCACTTGTTAAGCTGTGTGCATTGATGAAGAAATTGTATTGGGAGTTGTTTGTATGGGGGAAATATTGTTAGTCAAGTGGAGATTAGTGGTATGAAATAGTAATGTTTGTTATGCTGAGATGATAACAAAAAAAACTATTATATTTTAATTATTTGTGTTACGTTTAAGATGGGGAGATATTGTTAGCTAAGTAGAGACAGGTATGGAATACAGTATGTTTATCATGCTGAGATGATATAAAAAGAAACTATTTTTTTAAATAATAATTTATTCCATAAAACTTGAGGTACAACATTTATACAAACATAAGGTTTTAAGACTAATGTGACACAAGTTATATTTTGGGCGCCTCTGAAGCCGAACTAGGTGAATACCTGTATTTCGGTTTGCAGTGCCTTTCCCAGTGTATATTTACACTTATACAATGAGTGATTTATTTTTATATCATAGTAAAAATTGGCGTTAGCTCCACTAAAAAGGGCGACTGAACTGCTCAGAGGTGCAGAGGGAAGGGACCATATTTTAATAATTTGTGTTATGTATAAGATGGGGGAAATATTGTTAGCTAAGTAGAGACAAGTATGGAATATAGTATGTTTGTCATGCTGAGATGATATAAAAATAAACTATTTTAAATATCTGTGTTATGTATAAGCTGAAAAAAGCCAGTCTGGATCAAATCAAATCTAAATAATTTATTTGCAAATGTAGATGTTTTTATTAGATGTTACAAATTAGATTTATTTATCTGCATTTGACTTATAAAAGCATGTAAAACAACTTGAGTTTGGTGTTTTAAGTTACTACTTAAGTTTAAATGTTTATGTACATGGATTAATTAAAATCGTTATTTGTGATGGTTCATATACTTTTCATGTCAGTTAATATAGTTTTTTGTGATATATACTTTACATAGCGTGTGTATTGATAATTGAAAATTGAAAAAGTGCGTGGTGGCCTTTTGGTAAACGGACCGGATGCGGCTGCCACTGTTCACGGTGGTCGCGGGTTCAAATCCCAGGGCATACCTCTGACTTTTCGGAGTCATGTGTGTATTGATAGTCAATCACCACGCACTAAAACGGTGAAGGAAAACATTGTGAGGAACCTGCGTACCGTAGCGGTTTATAAGAATTTCTATGGTATGTAAGTCCGCCAATCCGCACTAGGCCAGCGTGGTGGACTATATGGCCTAACCACTCTCATTCGTACTCTCGATTGTAGCTTAGGGCCGTGCCCTGCAGTGGGACGTATATGGGCTGATACAGATACAGATATTTCATAGCAGGGTGCTCCTCCTCTTGATGTCTAGATATAGAAATTTATATGTCGTTTCTATTGAAATAAGAGTTGAGAAAAGAGTGAATTTTGTGACACTAGCCAAATAAAAGTTCATAAACAATTGATTTCAATAGACTCATGAAGCCGTGACGTCAATGAGAAAGTGACTATATATGTCACTGCATTATTCAATATTGTATAGAACGGAATAAGCTTAATCATAATAGCGCCACTGCCTTAAAGAATCAATGATAAATTAATTATTAATGTAAAAGCGTCGTCAAATATCGTTTATCCACTAGGCTTGATAAAATTGACTACAGCCTCTTTCCTTTACCTCGTCATTTAAAGAATATATTAGAGAATCTTTATTTCTTCATTAAAGTACATATACACAGATATAAAAATAAAATAAATAAATGACAAACCTGTCACAATTTACAAATCACAAAATAATTAAAAGAAAAAAATAGTAACAATAATAAACGCAAGAATAAAGTATAGCAGCATCTCAGCATATGTGTAACTCAATATACTTTCACTCATACGAGCAATCACTGATGTTCTGCCATTACCCGGTTCATTCGGTTTTCTTATCAGTTATTTCCTTTCTCCTTATATAATATTTAGTAAAACTCCACCAGTATTGTCATGGTTAAGAGAGATCATACCACCATTTGACCCTCTTTATTTAACACTTCTGCAATATAAAAACATATAAATTCGAACCCTTAAATCCACTTGAACCAATTTGTGTTCATAAATAATCATAGATAAATACGTTTGTATTACAACACGTGGAAACATTCCCATTTGGCGCCACATAGCGTTTCATTGCTTATTTTCTAATAACAAAGACTAAACAATCAGAAGGGATGTTGATATTAATAATGTGTGCCTACGCTTTGTTCGTCTCTCAGAGGTGTATTAGGGAATATTAGACTTTGTGTATTTTGTATCTGATGTCGGTAATAGGATGAATAGATGAAATTGATGGTGGTTATTAAATGGAAAATTGGTTTTGTTGATCTAGTCGCAATTTGCTACTCAATTATAGTGACTGATGTCGGAAATTATTGTTAATTATAATATCCACATTGATTTGTTGTATTATTATAATAATTTATGCAAGCGCATCATGTATAAGTGCAATTGGCAAATTGTTCTAATTTTATTAATATATTGAGTTTATTCATGCTTCATGATAGGCTAATAACAGGTCAAGCAAGCCCAAGCGGTTAAAACTACCATAGTTTATTAATTTTATCTTGTTCATGTTTCGAAAATATTGAGTTTTCACTTTTTTGGTATTTACAAGACGTGTAATGTTTTGTTCCACCGTTGTGTAAATAGAGGTGCTTTTGTGACTTCTTTTTATGTCAAAATTAAAAAAAAAATCTCAATTTAAATTTGAATATTGTTCTTGGTCTAATCGCGAAAATAACAACAAAAAAATAATGTCGCGTCTACACGATCAGTAATCTGTAATGTCAATAAAATTGACACCTGTTACGCGTACAAACATCGTCGGCGGCGGCCAATCACGAATTCAATTACCGCCGACATTTCCATCGGCGCGCCGCTGCCCGCTTGATGGCATTTTCCAAATGTCATTTTATAATGACCGTGTTAGCGAGCCAAGTGTAAAATTTAATTGTTTACACTCACGGACCGTGTATAGACCGCTTAAAGTGTTCCGGTATTGATTGGTAGTTTGAGGGTTTGAAAATATGATTGTTTGTTTAATAATATGAGTGTAATTGTTTTATGGGATTACAATGAATTGTTTGAGTAGGACTGAGCAATTACGCTGTCTTGAAAAAAATAAATAAAACGCATTGGATATGTCCATTAATGACATCGACATACCACGTATCATATTGTATTAATGAAGAACGTAAAAAATACCATATTTACAGTTAATGACAGACAGAACGATAACTCAAGTAATAAAACAAATTAAGAATGTGTAGTTGTTTGTTTAATAAATAAATATACACAGTATGATAAAGCAATCAGGTAAAAAGTAAATAAAGGTACATCATAATTGTGTTAGCTTTTGTGTTTGGAGCTTTCAATTACTTTTAGTAAAATGTTCAATTATTTTGTTCATAATTTAATATAATAACATTTTAGATAACATTATTCAGTATCTTACTACAAAGAGAGTCATAAAATTATTTGAATAATTTAATACTTAAGTAATTGCTTTTCTGTGCAATTTAATAAGATCTAAAAGACGTAATTATATTTATCGTGAACTACTCGCACAACTCTGTACATAGATGAGAACTATGTATACTTTTTTCAAACAGTCTTCAGCCCTGTCTTCTATGATACTGGTGCGACAAAAAAACCATACTGCCCGTTATAGTAAATGTATTGTTATTTAAGTACACTCCAGCAATATATAATTATCTCTCTCAGACCGACGTAATTATCTCGTCCTGATTGACACACAGGCTTACAGAGATTCACTGCCTCGATGGTGCAGTTCTACTACGATTGCAAAGCTGGGGGTCTCGGGATCAAATCCCGGGTCGTGCAAAATGATATTGAATTTTTCTATTAATTAACAGCCTTGACTCAGGAATTTGTGTCCTATATGAACACACAAGGCGACACGTGGGTATCGTGGTAGCACCTCTGCCTACGCTTTCTGGCGAAAAGTCATGAATTTACATATATATGTAACCCAAAATAAAACATTAAGCTGTGACGTGAAATGACGGCTTCACTGTTCATGGAAATAAGGCTTTCAACAGGAAATCCCCAGTAGAACTAAAGTTGATGATATAGCTAGGCAGAATAGTAAAACAGCAAGTGAAAGTAGTAATGGTTAAGGCATAGAGTACTGATGATCGATGAGTGCGAAAGGTTCTTTAATAGGGGCTACTTACTGGCAAGCTTTGGAAAACCATTATCATTAAAGAAGTCATTGGATGCAGTATGAACTAGTAGAATCCTTAGGGAAGATCTATGTTCATGGGAGGACGTCTGAAGATAACGATGAGTATATATTCAAAAACAAGCTGCTAAAATGCATTAAAAATCTCAGCGAGTCTCAAAGATCTATAAATAGAAGTCAGCCATGGTAGGGCTAGAATTTCTTAGACGACGGAATTCATTAGAGCGGTGACACGCGCGGCACAATTAGACACTGTTAATATTTAACCAAGTAATTATCGTGATGTGGGATCATTGTGTGCTGGAACTCCCGGGGGAGTCCGTTTTGATACAGACGGCTCTATTTTATATATATACTTATATGTGTTTGGGAATAATTGGTAATTTTAGCGAGGGGTATGATATTGATTAGCCTTATCTTCAAGCTATGGGAATATAATAATTAATAAATATTTTTTATTTAGTATAATCAAATATTTTAGGAACTATTAGAATCTAGAAACTATCAGGTCAGAAAATTTTACCTTTTTACCAGAGAACGATTGAAAGCGTCGGATTTACTGTCGTGTTTCATTCAGTGTGTGTGATTGCCAGATATCTGTTAGCCTTAGCTCCGTTCATATTCTTCTTTACCTTTCTCGCGTCATTTTTAGAGATCTATTTAAGTATTTTATAATAGTTGTTGAATGGTTGTAACCACCATTGCCATAATTTCTGTCAATTGCTCATTTGCCTGACTTGGAATCTAAAAATACACAAAATTTTAGGTATTGCTTATTAACAGTTAAAATATGATGAACTATTTTAAACTGAAAAGCCTCTCTAAGAATGTTTTCATTTACTTCATGTACCACAGTAGTATCATACCGATTAGGGCAACCATTTTTCCTATATACAAAAACAGGCTAAACCATAACTATACCACCTTAAAGTCACTAGTTCACTACCAGTCATATATTTAGAAACAAGTTTCAGTGGTAAAACTCGAAAGCAATTTACGTGATCCCTTATAGTGTTAAGTTATACTATTCCGGTATATAATGTCGCCATATGATCGTTAGATCGGGCAGTTCTAGAGCGACTAACTTTCGACTTTTGAACATTGAAAAACGTTAGGGTTGGCGGTACTATCTTAGTGCAAAATTAAAGAGATGTTAGTTGTGAATTACATATTATTTTACAATATTTTTTTGGTTTTATCACTGTTAAAATGGCACTGGATATATTAATAAACGAAAAAAATTACAATTGTTTCTAAAAATTATAAGATTTTTGCTTTTCGGATTAGGCAAAATGTTTTAATTCAGGGGAAATTAAAAGTTCTACGTAAGTAGATTTATAATAAACAAAGATAGTTAAATATTATTTTCAGTAAGCAGTGGTAGAGTTTTTGTCATTCTTCGAATGTAATTGTAATAAGATATCTTTACTGCTTAATTAGAAAGTACTGTAAGTAAATAAAGTTCAAGACCTGGTTAAAGTAGCAGGAAGTCGCTGAATCACCGCTGAATGCAGGCCGCTTCCAATAGATCTCTGTGGCAATACCATGAGGAAGACCAATATTCAGCAGCAGATACAAAGTTCTTGAAATAATCCACGTAACAAACCTGCTATTTCTTCGTCTTTAAGAGGTCTCCCACTTAAAAATAACCTTTAATTGTTACAACAAAACATAACCTCAAAATCATAAAACACAACTACTTAAACGATGCCAACTCCAAGCACTCGATGCAAACACAACGTATTCGAATTTTAACAACGTGTTAATGAAAAACCACAATAACTATAATAAAGAGCACGTGTCGAGTGGCAACCCCGGACGGCGGCCATTACATAAATAACGGCGCCATGTTTATTGCCGCCATTTTGAAGACAAATGGTTAGTTATTACGGCCCGCTCAGTTTTACATTCTATACTCCGTTTGGAAAATTAAAATATTGCGTATGACTTATATTTAAATGCGCCGGAGTGGATTTACTGTATGCTTCAGATTTTGTACTGATTGCGTCTTGATACATGGGTTTGGGTGTGGTAAATAATAGTGAAGTGTTCATGGGAAATATTTTAGTTTCTTTTGTCACTTTTTATTATTATATTAGGACTATTAAAACAAGTTGATTAATTATATTAAATTACTAAAGTAAAACTTTGGAATTATTTTCTCCATTCATTCGTTCATTTCATCAGTAATGTAATAACATAAAATAACGCCTTTTCCCGGAAGAGGTAGGCAGAGGAGCTCGAAGAAACTAGTATATCCACGTTTACCCCTGTGTGTTCTAGTCATGGATTCTAGTCCACGATGTGACAGAAGGCGAGCAACTGATTAATTAGGTCAAATGATGACTGAACGTGAACTGACGACTTGACAAAGGTTGCTATAGTAATATTAAGAGATACGTTATTTACAAATATGCGTAGTAACGTCGAAGGAAATATAATTTCAATTCAAACAACAACCTGAAATAAGAAGTAATAAACAATTTCTTCTTCTTTATATATTAGTATAGATTCAAACTTTACTACATTTAGAAAATGTTTTTTTCATTATTTATATTATGTTATTAAAATAATGTAATAAATTAATAATAATGATGTCAAAATGTATTAGAGAATAAATTTAAAATAAATTATGTGGTGAACGTAAATTAATCCCACCTACGCCTTAAAGACACGTGAAAGCAACTGAAGTGAAAGATTATCTGTCGGTAAAATTGTATATTAAAAATTCGAAATACAAGTTGAATTTTTATAGCCATGATTTATCTGTACACATAAGTCGTAATAAATGTGGTGCGAATGCAAACTAACAACTTGAATAACCTATAAAATGAGAAGATACTTAAGCTTCGCATGGTAGGGGATGAACTGAACCCAGTGTTCCCCTCAATATCCTTTTTTTAACATTTATATGTTCACGAGGAGGCCGTTAGCTCGGATTCCGCTAACAAATGGGTTTCGCCCGTTTATTTTTACACATCATTTAACATTGTTTGTTAATGGTGTGTATTTTACGAGTTTTTTGTATAACACAGCTTAAATTAGAGTTTTAAAGTGTTGCGACATAGTCCAAGTTGCGAGGATTTTTGTTGCTCATAGCAACAGATTTGTAGCCTCGCCTTTAAATTGTTCGTAGCGGGAATGCTTTAAAAAAACTTATTTTTTATAAAACGAGTAAATGTAAATTTTTTGTCGAAAGCGGCAGGGTATGCTGTGTTTCGGACAAGAGGTGAGCTAGGTCTGATATCTATAAGAAGGAACCAAATTAAATAGATGCTAACTGTCTTAATTATAATTAATGAAATGTGATGAGAAATCACTATATCCTCTGCATATTAAATGAAAGGGTTAACATCACTGCAATGACAAGATGACATGATGACTTGCTTAAAATATAATAATATTAATCGAAATGCTGAACTTCTACAGTGCCATAATAAGTACTATAATTTAAGATATATTCTGATATGAGAAGCATTAGACGGAATATAGACAAGTCCCAATAAAATAAGCATAAAATAAATTTCCATCAAATATATATTTTTGACAAACCTTCGACTTCACCATCCAGAGATATCTTAAAATATCAGAAAGATAACTGTTAATTACAGTAATACTTTGATCTTTCCAGAACCCGGACATCGTGTTGGTCCACTATCTAAACGTGCCGTACCCGGACGACAACAAGCTGGCGACGGTGGCGCCAAGTCTCGCGCTCTGGGCGGACAAGAAGGAGTGGACGAAAGATGAACTGGTCAGCCAGTTGAAGCCCATGTGTGAGTATTGCATTTTATCTGTGTTGTACTTTAGTTACTAGGTTGCAGTGGTAATGGGCTGGCCACATATGTCGCAGAACGGATAACCGCTGGAGTAAGCGTGTTCTGGAGTGGAGACTGCGTCTTGGCAAACGTAGCGTGGGAAGCCCTCTGACCAGATGGCGGGACGACTTGTACAAGAGGGCCGGCAGCGTTTGGATGCATAAAGCAGAAGACCGGCTCGGGATGTACCTTGGGAGAGGCCTATGTCCAGCAGTGGACTGCAACGGGCTGATGATGATGTTGTACTTTATCAGAGTACTGCTAAGTATGGACGCTACAACCGACAGGTTGATTGAGAGTGGTGGCCTAAATCATCTGTTCTAGTGCGGGTTAATGAGCTTCACATATCATAAAGTCTTGCTAAACTCCTGTTTTTTCACCATGTTTCCGTCATCTTTCAAAAACGTAGTATTTTACTACCAACACACGTGACCTCGAAAAGAGGAAGCTGTGATTCGAATTCCCGACTACCGTCTTGGCAGCGACGTCCCGTCCGTTTCCAACAAGCGATGTTTGTTATTTATGCATTTTATTGAAGACAAAAATTAACAATTAATTATTCTGAAGAGATTTGCAAGAGTATATAAGTTCAACAACATGTATTGCTCGTAGTTGAGCGTACAGGATTAAAGTTTAATCATTTTCAGTGATGGTGGAGGTAAAAGGAGTTGGTATGGAATCTCTAAAAGTACTGAGGCTTAAAAAGTTTTCAGGGTATTAAGCCACAAATCTAATTTATATTATCTTTGGATAAGTTATTTAAAAATATTCTTAGTATTTGTAAGAATTTCTATGGTATGTAAAGTTCGCCAACCCGATCTAGGCCAGCGTGATGGACTATAAATGATCTAAACCCTCCCAATCGTATTTTCGATTGTAGAATAGGATCGTGCTCTACAGTGGAACGTATATGAGCATCAGCTCACATGGATACAGAAAGATTAATAAAATCTGAGGAGTTTTTTCCTTCAAAGGACAATGGGCACAAATGTATGGAACCTGGTACCAGCTCCAATCGGAATGAGTGATACACTGTTGGAAAGGTATTTTTGTGTAGATTAAAGATATGTAGGGCGCTAGACCTGATTCACTGTCCAATCGAAGAAATCGTACTTTATAGTTTAACATTTTTGTTTCATTATATTAAGTACATATGATACTTTTATTGATTTTTTTCTTTATTTGGAATGTTATTATTATAATTTCAGGGCACATTCCTGCATTTTCGAAGTCATGTGTAGAGTGATAGTCAATTACCATGCATTTTTACGGTGAAGGAAAACATCATAAAGGAAACCTGAATATCATAGATATATTTTAGAATTTCTGTCTATGTGAAGTTCGCCAATCCGCACTTGGCTAGCGTGGACTATAGCCTGATACGTCTTGATCGATATTTTGATTACTGAGGCGTGCCTTGCAGTGGGACGTATATCGGCTGGTATTGTTAAAGTATAGTTTTACTCTCACATTTTGATATCTACTGTATGCGTGCACGCAAAAGTCACACATTTTCTTCAATTCCGTCGTCAGTTATCCTCCATAGCAGCTTCTCTATATAAGTTTCGATAAGATATAAACTGTTATTTACGATACGTCCCCAATACATTAATAGCACGTCTTGTTCACTTAATCGTGCAAAATTGGCCACATTATTGGCTTCCAATCTCTGAAAAGTGGCTCTTCTGTTATTTGATCTTTTTTCTTCTACATATTTGTACAATGTGGGATTTACATTTTTTCAGTTATTTTTTTGTAAAAAACCTTCTACATATTGGCCCTCTCCAATTGGCACGTGGAAGTGTTTTATTATTTCTGCTGCAATCAGTCAAAAGTCCACAAACATATTATGAATTGTATTAATTAAAATATTCAGCCGCAACAGCTTAAAATATATTTTTATTCGGCCGTTAACCACTTCCACTACCCATCGGCATATTGTAACCAGTTGGGAATTATTCCCATGAAGAGTGTTAAGCGGTGCATGCCCTGGGTTTTTTTTTTCGGAGAAACGTGGCATTAACGTGGTATTCGTATCCATATTTTTTGATATTGCCCAATCTGTCACTTATCTCATAGTCTATAATAAATACATCACTGTGATGAAGTAACATGTGCAAGGGGTTTTGCTCATCGTTCATAAAATCAGGCATCAGTCTTAGTGGCAGCGTACCATACGCTATATGCAGCGTATGGTCCTTTTACTTCTACGATTTATCCGTCTTTCCTCAAATCCGAATAAATAAATAACACCCAACAGTCACATACATAGTCCTGACCCCACACTAAGATCGAGTCTTGTGTCGTGGGAATCAGGAACTACGAGAGACTTTTCGGTCTCACAAACACCCAGACCCGGAAGAAATATTTGTGGGCCACACAAACATTTCTCTCGGTGCGGGGATCGAACCCACGGCCTCTCGTTTCACAGGCGGCGTCTAACCAACTGCGCCACGGAGGCTGTCTGCTGAATAGTGCTATAGTAGGAATCCTGAGGTTTCTATCAAGGACATTTTCTCTGTGTACGTGATCGAAACCCTTGTGAAGCATAAAATCGTTCTAGGACACTCTCGTTCAAGAGCCAACAGGCGTTAGACTTTTATTCCTGTCATATTAAACAATATTCCAAGTCTTACATTGCATACTCCAGTGAGTACTCTTGTCAAAAAAATACCCAAAGTGGTTCTGGGATCTGGACTTGCATTTCGTAGTAAAGTATTTTAGTCTAAAATTGTATTAAACTGTTCTGCAGTACGTCTACACCAAAAATACCAACAATGCATTTAATGACTGATTCTTCGTTCGTTTGACTTTGCTTCACTCAGCCATATTAAATATAATGCAAACATGTTCGGATTTAAAATGTTATAACCAATTATTAATGAACTGCTGTGATTTAAATCAATTGTTACATTTGTTATAATCACTAAATTGTAAACTGGTTTTGAAAAGAACAACACTGCAGAATAATTTCGATTTGCAGAATATTTTAAATTCTCTCGTGAAAACCGCTTTCTAAACCAGGTGGCAGATAAAAAAATTACTGATTCTAAATGACGTAGATCATCTAAATGAATTCTATATATTATTTTCATTTCATTTCATTTTATGGATTTTGTATTCATGCTTAGCCCGGAATGAAAACCTGGAAACGTGGGTGATCTGGTAGCACAACTACCTACCCATTTTGTGAAAATGGGGTGAGTTTGTATGCACTATGTTTGCATCTATACAAAAAAGGAAACGAAAGTTAAAAAGTTAAATGACAATTAACCTCTAATGTAGCATTTTCTCGAATTAATTCAATTACATGTATATCTATGCACGCATTCTTGGTAGGTTTTCTGATAAAATGCGCACTTTATATCAGCCTCGGTATAGCCCTCTTCAACACATTACACAGTTACCGAATCGGTCGGTTATTACATGTGTATATCGTATATCTTCTGACGACTATGTTTCAAAACGGACAATACATACAGGTTTGTCGCCATAATATTATTTTCTTCTCTTGAAAAAAGCTATCCAACGAGGGTAAATTCATTTTGATTGGACATGGGGACCAAAACGCCCATTATCCTTTGTCTATAGTTTTGAATTTTAAATACGATACTGAAACATGATGTCAACACTATATGTATATTACAATATGATTCACGTTGGATATTTTCACTTATATAAATACAGCAGTATCAACTTTTTTACCTCCACCGCTATCAGCATCAGCAAAAACAATCCCAAAAGCGAGATTAAAATAAATCTCCACGCGTAAGCTCGCATTCCAACGTCAGTTTACGTGGAGTTCGCAACCTTAACCCCGCCCACCCTAATCAAACTAGACATGTCATGAATAAAATTATAAGGTTTGGTAATGAGAAAAAGCGAGCTCCTCCCGACTTTATGTTAATACATTTTAATATCTCAAAATAGGTTTTATCGAACCTTCAATTCATCGGGATTCATATTCGTTGAGGTAGAGCTATATTTTGAACGAAATATTATAATGTTGATGGTTTTAGTTGTGCTTTGTTTTCTTTGGAAGAATAAGGGGTTAAAACAATAATGAGATTCTGGTATGAAACCTTAAGGCTAGTGATTAGGAGTGGACTTACTGTGCTAAGAATGTTGATTTAATAAGTTAGTGTAATTTAAAATTCCTTTATGTCTCGTGCTCAATATATTTTTATACTTTTTATGTTCAGTTTATATTTTGGTTAGTCATATTCGATTTAAAGTGGAAAGGTCCTTCTATTTTACGTTACATTAATTTTTGAGCATTTTAATTTTTTTTTTCGTAAATGTAATGAACAGCAGATATGTGAAGTATCAATTATTTGAATTTGTTATTCATATTTTTACAATACAAAGATATTATGTGAGTCATCTTAGCGGGTAATATTTTAAAGCTGTTTGAAATATTTGCGTGAATTTTACAGATAAAACAAATGTTTGCCTATATGTGGCTGCCAATAAATTGCAATTAGCCTACAGATAAACTTATCTGTGGCAAGTATCGATGATTATTAATATTGAAATTAATTTGTGCTCCGGTTACATTAATTAAACTTTATATTTACATGATAATAAAGCTCTGTTTTAAATAACATTAAAATCAATTTGATATTTGGAATTGATTAATCTTACTTACTTTTCTTTATTATCAGTTATATTATTTCAGAATATGATAGCTGACAAAAAAAAGCTTTAAAGTATAATACTTTAGTGTAATCATTTTTTTCTCGCATTCTAAGAATCCTAAAATATTAAACGCAATAGCCATTCTTTTTGCTAATACATTCATCGTGTTTTAACTCTATATTTATGTTCTATTCAATCGCAAAACTAAATTTCTATTTTATTTCAGTCTTCAGCGAAGATGAGCCAGACATCAACAGCGATTTGGAGATATCGGTAAATTATTAAAAAAATCTTTAGCTTAGTAATAGCTATTTGAAAGTACTTATCTTTGATACCTATTTATCATGGGTTATGAATTTGCAGGGCAAAATGTTTCAGACGGCAGAAACAGTGGAGGCGATCGTAGGGCAGCTGATGGAGAAGCAAAGGGCGGCAAGAGCGGCGGCGTTGGCAAGGCAGTTGGAATGTGGGTGTCCTGACTCAACCTGCCAGGATTCTAGGAACTGCGCGCACCCGCTCCGTCGCATCCAAGCAGCGAAGCCTCCACCTTCAGACCATCATGTATCTTCAACCACAGGACCGTCTCCAAGACCAGTCTCCCATCCCCCACGGCAATACACGAGGGATCACAGACCGACTCCCCAACCAGCATCTCCGTTACTCCTATCCCTGGGACAGATCCAAGGTGGCGGAGGCCTTCTCATATTGAACGGGACGAGTAACACCACACAGCAGCACTCCTCTTTAGTTTCTCCCCTGTCTGTCACATCATTCGTTTGCGAAGAGCCAAGAGATAGGTACAGGCAGCAGTATAAACCAACGTTCGTGTTAAAAAGAGAAGTACCAGATAACCAACCCTCGTCGTGCATCAGAAGTACTGAAACGTTCGAAATAGAAACCCAAGAGGAAAAGCCAGATATAAACTTCGATAGAAAAATTAAACTGGAGCCGAGGAGTCGAACTCAGGTGATAGCTAGTGCTCCCACCACGCCTTCAAGATATCCGGACTTAATTGAAAGAGTAGAAAATAAGGTTTTGACAGATAACTGTGATGATACTTTAGTGTTGCTGGGAACGGATGGGCATTTAGGTTCAAGTGGTTTCTTTGATGAAACTTTGGAACTGTCGCATGAAGATATTCAGAAAACATTGTCAGCGAACATGCCGACGTGTGAGTTAGATAGAAATGGTGTGCGGTCTACAGACACTGCAAATGTGATGGTCTCCGGTATAGATACAATGGACTTTATAGAAAGCTGTGAAGCAGTAGCGTCCCCTACACAGGTAGTGGACGATAATGTATTTGTAAATTTAGACGCATTTGATATGCTTGGCGATTTCCCGGAATTAGAGGTTTTAGACCCAAGTACAATATCGACTAATCCAGTGGTAAGTGCTATCATATTATTTCCATAATTGTTATAAATTAACACCAAGTCTATTTTATAATTTGGATTTGTAAGCTGAAAACTGTCATAAGTAAACAAGTAACATCAAATGAAGTAAAGTGAAATGACTTTCTTAATTTTAAAATGTGGTGATTTATTTAATTACGCAACTCGAAATAACTATTTATTTAAATGTAAATGCTTTCATTTCAGGCGATATGCGGCAAATCACCTCCAGCCGACGAAGGAAGTGAGAAGATGCAAACTGACTGTGGCAACGAGGGTGCTTTGAACATCACCGACTATTCTCCAGAATGGGCGTATCCTGAGGGTGGAGCCAAGGTCCTGGTGGCTGGACCCTGGCAAGAAACATCAGATCAGTACACGGTGTTGTTTGACAATTTCCCTGTGCCCTCAGTTTTGGTGCAGAATGGACTGTTGAGGTGTTATTGTCCTGGTGAGTTTTTTTTTTCTTTTATGTATGACTAAAGTATTTTAGAGATTAAAAGTATAAATTTCCCTCATCGCGGTGCACCAGCTTTGTTGTTTAAATGCTTAAAGTTTCTTATCCGAACATGTTGCCTTAAAGCAGTTCCACGTTTAATTAATAATCTTCGTAGAAATAGTAATGTTACTGGTCCAAACTTCTGAAGTATAAACGTGACGGCGCACTAAAACATTAGTTTTGTCACCAAACATATATCTACTATTACTACATACATACATAATCGTCACGCCTGTATCCCATAGGGGTAGGCAGAGACTATGGACCGCCACTTTGCGCGATCCTGACATACTACTTTCGCTTCATCCACTTTCATCAACGTCTTCATGCATTCTCGTCGGTTCAGACACTTTTGACCTGACCCTTGTTGAGGGTATCACCGATTTGAATGGTGTATGTTCGGTGAGGTCGACCCCTACAGACTCTTCCATCCACACGCGCATTATGTATTTGTTTCGTAATTCTCCTTTCATCCATCCTCTCTACATGACCAAAGCATCGTAACATTCCTTTCTCAATTCTCGTCACTACATCCTCTTTCACTCCACAAGTTTTCATCACCACGCTATTTTGCACTCTGACACACAAGCTTACACCACACATTCCCCTTAACGATCTTATCTCTACTGCCCTAATTTTACTTTCAAGCTTCTTTTGCCATATCCAACTTTCACTACCATACATAAGCTTTGGAATTAACACTCCTCCATGGACAGCCAGTCGTGCCTTTTTGGAGACCTTCCGACTACCCATAAAGGAGTGTAGCACACCATTCACTCGATTTCCTGCATTCACTCTTCTTTCAATATCGCTATCATGCTTTCCATCACTATTTGGATTAATATCATCTTAAAAAACTTAGTAATTTAATAGTTTATGACTTAATTTATTAAAACCAACATACTTTTCGTTTCAGCTCACGAGGCAGGTCTGGCAGCATTACAAGTGGCAAGAGGTGGTCGGGTGGTTTCCGACGCGGTGGTCTTCGAGTACAAAGCAGGACCCACGCCGACGCCCACCTCACCTGCATCAGCACCGTTACCGTCGCTGGATTTTATCAGATTCTCGCTGCTTCAACGGCTGCAAAGATTACATGGCAGATTACAACTGAAAAATGAACCGATGGAAGAAAATGCTCAGGTATGGAAAGATTGAATTATTTGAGTGATTTTTGTTGACGTTATTAATACTGCGTTGATGTTATTAATAATAAAGTAGTTTCAATAAATAAAAAACCTTGAAAAGATAGGACGTGATGCCACCTGGTTTAAATTAATATTGAACTAATAGAGCGTTAATGGTTTTGGCAAGGCTTCTAAAATAGTTCACATCTTTGAATTAAGTTCTGTTATTTCACTTCCAAATCGAATTGATAAAATATACAGTAAGGTAGTTCTAATCGTGTCTGATAGTAGTAACCATTAAGACTTTTGAATATCGAAGACTATATTTAATTCACAGCTTGAAGACGTACAACTGTACTCCAACGCAAAGTTCGAAGAGCGCCTAGTGACGTTTTGTAAGAGCCTCAGTAGCCAATCAGCTGGGACCTCTGAAGGATTCACCACAGAACCAGGAGAGGACAACTCCACAATCTTACATCTGGCTGCTGCGTTAGGCTTCACGAAATTGACCACGGTTTTGCTGCGATGGAGGCAAGATGACAATAGTCTGGCTTTGGAGAAAGAAGTGAATCTGATTGCAAGGGACAGCGATAATTGCACGCCTTTGGTGAGTTATTGGTTTATTGTCTTAAAAAAATAATAGTCTCTGAAATTAATGTAAAAATAGTTTATTATGAGGTTTAGCCAGAATTAGGTTTGTAAGAGAATTTATGGCTACTTTACTACGATTTATGTGTCAGAAGTAAGTTGGAACCATCAAAAACGTACGTATTTTCATTTTCGACATTAGATTTGTACCGACTAGGTATGTAGATCATAATTTTCTGATATAGCAAGACAAAAATATGGTTGTAATGTAGAAGCAATTGTTGCACATCTATACGCAAAAGACATTGATGTGTATAATGTTATGGATAACACTATATGTAATCTGCAATCAAGACAAAATACTATAAAGTTGCTGACACTCTGAAGCATTAACAGATAATTATGTTTCACGCATGCGGAGAGACTATCAGTCAAATAAACCGATTTTAACCCACTCTTTCCCTTTGTTTTCAGATGGTGGCCAGCGCGGCAGGGCATACAGACACGGCAGTAGCCCTGGCTAGATGGAGCGCGGGTACTGGCACCGAGGCAGGGGCGCGCAGAGCTGCCTCCGTCGCGAGGCGAGCTGGTCATTTACGGCTTGCTGCGGCTATCGATCGGATTCACCCTCCACGACACAATAATAATGGAGACGGCGTGTTTCTTAGACCTCACAGGTATTTATGATTTATGTATTTTAAAGCTTTTCGATTAAAATATCTGATCTTGATGGAACTGAAAAAGATGGCGAAATGTTAGAACGCAGACATGTTGCATGTTGTGATATCAAAAGCCATATTAGAATTCTGCAAAATATATGTATCTCATATTATTGCACTGACTGTACATGATAAGTTGGACTTCAATGTTGTGAGACAGAGATAAAAAAAAGAATTTTAATGCAATAGAAAAACCCAATCAATAGTTTACAACTGATGATTTCGTGTGAAGCTACCGTCCAACAAGTCTTCGTCGATGTATTTAGGCTAGTGTTATCTCTACCAAGGAACATCGTGTGGTTAATGTTTATTTTTCTCATGTTTCAGTTTATCACAAAAGGGACGGACTGGCAGTCTTGAGAGTAATCTCGTGAAGAGACCATCTATAGACAGCGGTATAAACATGGCTGATGCGTTTAGATCCAGCCCAGCCATGGATAAAAATGATAGCAACTCATCTGCCAGGTGAATTCTTTATATTGTTATAAAGCTAGACTACTTTGGTGGCACAGTTGTTCTACGTTACGAATACAAAGCTGAGGTCTCGGGTTGAAATCCCGGGTCGGGCAAAGTGATACTGGATTTTTCTAATCATTATCAGTCCGGAGTTAGGGATTTGTGCTCGATACAGCAATAGGCTCGCCCCCTATCACTTCGTGAGACGGAGCATACAAGGCGAAATATGGGAGCGCTGGTAGCAACTCTGCCTACCCCTTCTGGAAAAAAGGCATGAGTTTAAGTATGTATGTTAAGAAGCTATTCAGTGAGAAACTTCAATTTCTGTGACGTAGAATGACTCAATATAAATGTTATCGATCGAGTTGAACTGAAAGTTATTTGATACGGTTTCCATGGCCTCGGCCCAATTTACACGAAGAGTATTCTGACAAATATTTACACGATGCAACTTCCTCTATGTACTTACGACCATCGTATCTTTGAGGCGAGAAATTCTTACCATTTAATGGGCCTTAAATCGTTCCTAAAAGTTTGAAAATTAAAACTTCTTACTAATTGCTGTTGTAAAATGAACGTCATCAACTTTATCCTTTAATTGTAGGGTCGCTACTTTCCATAAAGTATCAATGACTTGTGCAGCACACATTAATTGAAAGATGGCACAACGAATGTCTGTTGAGACAAACTCTAATTCACTTATTATTTCAGATGGGAAAGAAGCATGTCCTTACCTTTAGATTCGGACACATCTGAGGATAGTCTCGGAGACTCAAAAAACGGTCGACGAATGGACCTAGCTCTCTGTAAGTTGTTTACATTTTCCCATCAAATTTCATTCCATAGTTAATTCGATTTTCATTTGCTGAAGATTATTTATTTATATGGGCACGGCGGCTGATGGAATCGAAGGGTTTAAAAGTATTTTGGTTTTTGCTGCGTTTATATTTTGACAACGGTATTGGCGACGTCGTCGGCGGTGATCGATTCATTGCGAGTTGAGTTCCTCCTAAATTTTAATGGAAATTAAATAGTTTTACTGGCTAGTTACTAAAAAACAAAAAAAAATGTGAATGAATTATTTAATGAAACTTTTAAACACATTAAGTGTTTTTCAAAACTTTAAAAGACCAAAAAACAAAAAAGATTCATCCAATGTATGGAGTAGTAGAATATTGTGAAGAAAATAAGAGGTAGGTCATACAGCGAGTCGGCAAAGGAACTCAACTCGTCGGTGGTGTAAGCGTATAGCGGATAGCGGGCTGGTTGACAGGCGAGACGGCGCCGCGGCGCGCCGCCAGCCCGCTCATAGACGTGGAGGCGCTGTCGGACGCGTCCCCCCCCGCCACGCCGCCGCCCGCGCCCCCGCCAGGTCAGTCTGCTGCGCGCCATGAACCGGTATAGACGGGAACGCGGCTCGAACACGGAAATATTCAACATAATTCGCAGACTTGAGGAATTGAACCGAAATTTATCTAGTCTTCTGCTTTAACTTCTTAATATCAATTGTGTTTATTCAAAATCGATAATACGCTGCAATTTTTTGCTGGATAATTGGATTATTAATCCTACGTGTAATTTGGATGTCAATTATTAAATTGTTTTGTTTTCCAAATTGGCAGACTCAAGCAGAAGTCATTTTCTCAAGTAACAGAAAAGTATAATTTAAATTAGCATGTCCATTCGGAAACGTAACTGAAGACGTTGTTCTATACCCGTTCGAGTTGCAGCATCTTCCTTCGTCCGTTCTATCGATGTTGTGTACGTAGTAGTGCATCGCCACTCTGGCCGCTCGATGCTCTTCTTCTAACCTACGTTTATAATATATATCTGTCCCTCTCTGTCGCCAGTCTGTAGCTCTTGAACGTGAACACGGTAGACCACTTGTAGTTTCTTCTTTAATTTCGTATCCTTCTGAGAGATGTTTTAACTGTTGGTGTTTGTAGTTCCTTACAAACTATGCCGACTTTCTGTCTGTTCTATTTCTGTAATCTTGATAAATATGAAATTAAATTAAAAGTTATAAAAAATAATTTCAATCAAGATACAATTTCGCGTGTACACTTGGTAAAGTAAAAGAAATAAGTACTTACTAGTATCAAGTAAATTGAAAAATAAAATAAAATTCAGAAAGAAGAATATAACATTCTATTATATAAAACAGAAAGTTCGGCACAGTTAGATCGATGTTGTCCTTCGATGTTGCTTCTGGTTCGTATCGGTCTATCCAATACCACAGTCCTACAATCACTTACTCGATTGGCTTCACTATCAATTCTTCAGAACACAAGACTCCGTCGTTTGTACACTTGATGACAAAACAATACAACACTGCATGGAGGCTAAATCGCTTGCATGGTTGGTATCTGTTTAAAATGCTTTTTATGTGTAGATTTTTATAGCATCTATCAGATTGAAGGTAAGTGCTTCAAGCTACAGAGCACCAGAAAATTGATCATTTCCAGCACTGTTCATTCATTTTGTCACTTTACTCATCAATTGATCACAAACACTTATTTATAAGGAATATGTTTGTCATGAAAATTTCTTGTACACGAACGCTGATTTCTTTGAATTCAGTGATGTTACTAAAATGATTAATGTGGATATATTTACTGCTATTATTAGATTCGGTGTTAGTAAATGTTTCAGTAACAATAAAAATCAATGTCATACAAATGTGTAAAGAGTTTTCGGTTGCCTGAAGTCTGTTACATGATAAAGTGATGATATATGTTAAATAGTTGTGATTTTTATTTTTGCATAAGGACAGACAGTCTTTCTAAAATTCCAATGTCAAAAGTGGATCCAAGTTTACGGTCACAAGCAATGAAGATTTTATAATAACAGCTGCAAGACTGCGCAAACATTGAAAGAATTCAATTTATTTTAGTAAAGAAAAAGAAAACCCTAGTTTAAGCTCTAAAATTAAATACTTTTGTAATCCACCCATAAAGATAAAATGGCTTTTAATTGAAGACGACAATCCAAACGATGAAGACATTGATTTTTATGTGCAAGTACAATCTGCTATAGTTGCATCGATGTGTGCTATTGTCTAAATGTTGAAATGCGTTGAGAGAGTCACCAGAAATTTCCAATCAATCAACTAAAATTGTTGCTGTTAGCTCGTGTCTGATGTTTTAGTTAAGTGTTGGTGTAAAATAAGTTCCCGCTATACAAAAACGTTTCAGGGGAGCAGGATGACCGAGTGTTCACGCTGGCTGAGCAAATCATTGCTGCTTTACCGGAGAGGATAAAGGTGAGAGTAAAGGGACTCTTTGTGAATTTTTTTGTATTTTTTTGTTTTGAAATTAGCCTTGGTTTACTAAACTATGTCGGGTGTATTTGAGTCTTACAGTGTTGGTAATTTTAAAACATCTTTTGAACAGTAAATCATTTGATTTAATAGAGAATTATATGACTTTTGTTCAAGGGCGGATCCAGGGGGGAGGTCATGGGGGTCATGACCCTCCCTGGGCTGGCTCCAGATTGATATAATGTATTTATGATATTGTTGATAAAATTTATAATCACAATTAATTCTTTTTATGTCAATAATAAAGTAAAAAAAGTGTGTAAAAAATAACGGCTGTAACAAACTTTAAAAAAATCATTATTACGAATTCGAGTATTGAAATCGTACTATATGACCCCCCCTGCCGTAAAAGTACTATATGACCCCCCCCCCCCCTCCTGGCGTCAAAGCTGGATCCGCCCTTGCTTTTGTTAACCGTTAGGTGTATATTAAGTATAATTTAAAAGATATTTATTTTTTAATCTAAAGATTCTTGACCAGTATAATATTTAACTCTGACATCTCATGTAATTTTCTCTAATTGAAGTCTCATTTTGCATTTATCAGGACTTTAGAGTTTTAATTGAGCATAAAATAATCTCAAATGTACTATATATTTTAATAAACTATTTTAAATATCGTTACTATTATTTGTATGATTTTGTTCAGAACGAGAGTTCATCGTTGCTCGGATGTGGACTGGACGGAGCTGGCAGCGGCAATGAGGACACCCTCATGGTGCCACTGCTTGATGATACCACCACCTTCAACACTGAGTTCAGCTTCGAGTTCTGCGATAATACTTATAGGTAAATTAGTATTTCTATATCAGCCCATATACGTCCCACTGCAGGGCACGGGCCTCTTCTAAAATCGAGAATACGATTGAGAGTGGTTAGGCCATATAGTCCACGATATTGGAGATTCTGTTCCTTATTTAGTATAGACTAAATAAGGAATTTATGTATGGTTATATTACTAGTGTTTAAAAATTATTGATGTAACGAATGAATAAAAATAATCCACTGAAAACACAAACAGTCCAGTTATTTCTGCAAAATACCGTATATAACATGGTAGTATAAGAACCTGGGTATATCCTGGGCTTCAGAAACAAGAAATGATTGATGTCCAGATGCACTCAGCCCAGAAACAAATGTGGATTACATAAAAATGCAGAGACCACTCCACCTACTAATTCCCATGTCTATTCTTAGTAATTTTTGTTCATAATCTGTCAATAAAACAGAATTCTAGAATCAAATCCTTTCGAATACCT
Organism: Hyles lineata; assembly: GCA_030180105.1. Classification (NCBI taxonomy): domain Eukaryota; kingdom Metazoa; phylum Arthropoda; class Insecta; order Lepidoptera; family Sphingidae; genus Hyles; species Hyles lineata. The sequence continues at coordinate 2,044,016 of JARJEE010000030.1, forward strand.
CACCAACCTTCTCCTCCAGATATTGCGGCGGCTCGACCCCATGTTCTTCGGGGTCGGTATCACCAGGGTCCGCGCTGTTACCCCCGCCTATCCACGTACACTGAGCCTCAAAACAAATACATGTAGATCACACAAAAAAGCGAAAAACACACCAGCCACGAATTCCCACGTTTATCCCTACTAGTTTTTGTTCATTACCTGATAACAGCATATAGACTTTTAGAATCAAATCTTTTCGAATACCTCACTAACCATCTTCTCCAGATACTGCGGCGGCTCGACCCCATGTTCTTCTGGTTCGGTCTCACCTGGGTCTGCGCTGTCCCCCCCGCCGCCGTCGCCGCACGCCGCGCTCGCCAACCCGGCGCACTGCACCACGCCGTCCGCCACGCTGCAGGAGTTCTTGAATACCACCACGCACTTCTCCAACTTGACGCTGAATGGTGGGTTGGGGAGGTTTTAGTTCTTTTGTTTTAGATAATATGTCAAATATATCAAAAAAACAGCTTCAGAAATACCTTTTGAAATCGGGATTGTAATGCTTTAAAAATATTTAAGGAAAATCTAAACGACGTTGCAGTCCCAAGCTCGTATTATGACGACACATTATTTCTAAAGACAGAATTTGGTTTCATGATAAAGAAGATTTCCTTTGTTGAATAGCAATGATGATGCAACCCTGGCAGTGGTTGAGGCATTAAAGGCGTCCAATTTTGCAATCCAAATCTATGCTATATTTAATTCGTATAACTAGGCCTTTAAAGAGTACATTCCATTTTAGAGCTAGTATCATGGCTCGAATGGCTACGCTAAACAATTAGCTTCTAGAAATTAAAACCCAGTTTGTATATAAAACAGATCGTGAACAGCGCGAGCTGTATTCGGCGGCGATAACGATCCAGAAGGCATACCGCCAGTACCGAGGCAGGCAGCTGCAGCGAAGAGCCGCGGCAGCCGCTATTACCATACAGAACTGCTACCGGAGATACAAACAGGTGAGTAATGAATTTGGCTATTGTTGTTTCTCATTTTCGGTCGAGAAAAGTCTATTGGCGAGTATAAATGTCTTCTAGGGTTCATTTGGGGCACTGGGGGTATGGTACACCTTTCTGCACTATTATTGATTTATGGTCTTCAATGATAGGATATTTGACAACGTCATATTAGGCAACGTTCGTTTACGGTCGATGAAGTTTGTTCTGGTATGTTCTTTAGGTCGGCGCATGTTTTGTCAACGTGTATTGCAGATAGATTGGTTTATATTGTATATTAAAATAAAGAGGAAAGATTTGATTGTTTGTTTGTATTGAATACGCTCTGAAACTACTGGACTGATTGATTGGCCAGGCCGCTTGTATCTATATAAAAATGTCGACAACTAGCTGCTAGGTTACTATCTTCATTGTACAGTTAATAATAATTAATTCATGCTGTCGCCTTACAAATCATAGGTTTAATGTGCCACATAATTTTACCCAAAACTGTAATTTGTTCTTAGTTCGCGTACCTGAAGCAGATGCACGCAGCGGCAACTGTGATCCAGCGAGGATATCGTTCGATGAGAGCTCGCAGGATGGCCGCCACCCCTGTCAAGTAAGTGATGCTATCGAAAATGATTCATGTAGTTATAAGAATAGAGTTTCTTTTGCAATGTCTACAAAACATTTAATAAATAAGCCTTGTGATCCAAAATACTTTGGCACGAGGTGAAAGAACTCGCTTGTGCAACCTTCCTAGCAATACTCTGTAGACATGTGGATGTTTATGGGCGGCAGTCACTTACTATTAAGGTGACCTGTTTGTTCATTTGGACCTATGCAATAATAAATATTTTGTTTAGAAAATGAGCTTAGTGTATTTTAAAAACGCTCTACAGATATTTGTTAATGGAAAATTATCACAGACGTGTTTAAAATATAATTTCCTTAAACAGGAGGACTTACTCACAAAGGCGACAAAACCAAGCGGCGAGGAAAATTCAACAGTTTATGAGACAGTCGAAGATCAAGTAAGTAACTTTTTGATTATTTTCCTTTAAAAATATCTACAAATTGATTTCTTACCTTCTGCGGACCAGTCCTCTTCGGACTAGACAACATTTATTTTCCAGAACGATAAATTCCAAGATAGTATCGCTCTAGTAAGAAATGAGTGTTCTAGAATAGTGTATTTGTTTCAATGGCATGGTCTTATAGAAAAAAGATGGTGCTTACCAACCAATAAAATATATGAAACAAAAAAAATACACCCAACAGTCACATACATAGTCCTGATCCCCACATTAAATTAATTAAGTCTTGTATCGTGAGTATCAAAAACTGCGAGAGACTTCTCAGTCATTTTTCATAACAGAAACTTGTGGGTGAAATTAATGCTGATATCAATATCATTTAGTATACCAGTTCTGAAATACAATCTATAGAAGATCAATGCATCACAAGTAATTTCAAAAAAATATTCTTATATTGAAATTTCATAAAACAAAAATGATGTAAAATGAATTCACTAATGATATGATACTGCATGACTCTCGTCCGATATCCATAAATAAAGATAATCCACTCCCAAAATCGCGTGAATTTCATGAAACAGTCTATGTCGCGTGACAAGATATTATACAACAGCAAAGTATTAGATTAATTATTAATAGAATTTAGGTAATATAAGTATATCACAATCACACACAAATATCTGAACCGTTATAGTTTCACTAGTAATACATGAACAGGATTAAATAAAGTAAAATAAATTTAATTGCAATGCAGTCAAAAAAACAACTATCTGCGACAACCATCTCTCGTCCGCCGTCTGTAACGTGTTAATCCCTGCTCCCCGCCGAATACATACAACTTGTCCTCTAACTAAGATACATATACTTACTAGAATCACTATAATAGAGTTCCCACCATGTACGGTGGTCGCTATCAAACCGGAGTTATGAATACTTAATCGCGAACGGCCTTTGGTATATTTAAAAAGTAAATTAAATACGTAATTTAATAAGCTGCAAAAATCGCATAACACAAGTATATTCGTTTAGGAATTATGTACTCCAGAGAAGCAGTCTTCAAATGTACAAATATTTTTAAGTGTAGATAAAAAAATGTCATGAGAGTAAGAAAAATCTTAAATATTAATAGGTAACTTAAAAGCTTTCGTTGCATCGCTTTGATAAATTATTAAAAAAAAGCGAGATGCATTACATACTCACATAGAATTCACAGTGCATCTAAATAATTATTCTTTACTCAGAAAATATTTTAATGTAAATAAAAACATGCGCTGAGAGAGATAACATTGAAAATATATTTTGTGATAAGTTTCTCTCGTGTGGGCAAAAGTTGGAACGTCATGAGCGAGGGGCGCACTAGGGTAAATTAACGGGGCTAAATAAACGAATGGCTAAAATTATGTGGACATATTATCTTATTAACCCGTATTTCTTCTTGTTTTTATGGTTATCTTCTCAATATTTCGCTTGCGAAAATACGTGATCACTCCAAAGTTAACCTACGGTTTAGGTTTATATGAATCCTCGAAGTGAAATTAAAAACGTCCAGTACGTGCCAGTTGGCCAAATTGGCTACCTTTTGCTTAAATAATGATAATATCCAACTAAAACTTTTAAAAGAGTTTCCCCATAAGTTGGATAATAATTACAAAAAAATATTTATTCATGCGTAAAAACTGATCAGAATCCTAGTTCCGCGAAAATATTAAACATTGCTCAATGGGTGCGGGTCCCGGTCTCTCGCCTGATTACGCTCCTGTCGTATAAGGGTGTGCATTCCCCTGGAAAATTAGGTACGGCAGAGATAAAGTTTGCTCTAATTGTACATTTCCAGTGCGGGGTCGGAATATGTTTACTTCCCGAATATAATATTTCGTTTGTAAATGTTTTGCGACGCGTAAACTAACGGGTATTGGATTTTTACTTTTCCTATTTCCTTATAATTTATCCGTATCCGCCTTTGTAAAGTCGATTGCCTTTTATGGACCTTTGAATATAATAGTTTACGAATCAACCGTTTGCAAAAACATTTTTTTTATGTAATCCTTGTAGCTGAATTAATATTTAGAATATTCGTATTAGCTCAGATAGTTACTATGCAAGGCGATAACCGATAGTAGAAATAATAGTTACTATGAAAGTGTGTTGCGTTTAAGATTCAGTTTGTTTATATTTATGGTTTCTAACATACCAGTAAATATTGACAGCCTCCGTGACGCAGTTGGTTAGACGCCGCCTGTGAAACGAGAGGCCGCGGGTTCGATCCCCGCACCGAGAGAAATGTTTGTGCGGCCCACAAATATTTCTTCCGGGTCTGGGTGTTTGTGAGACCGAAACGTCTCTCGTAGTTCCTGATACCCACGACACAAGACTCTATCTTAGTGTGGGGTCAGGACTATGTATGTGACTGTTGGGTGTTATTTATTATTATTACGCCGGCGACGGATGTGAACCATGTATCGCTAGTGTATAATTAATTTAAATACATTACAAAGTATGAGACCGAAAAGTCTCTCGTAGTTACTGATTCCCACGACTCGACACTCGATCTATATGTATAAAATATAATGAGATGAAATTGTTTTGGAAGTTATGTAGTCAATTGAATAATTCTTAACTTGATACATATAGTACTTACTTAATTTTTATTTACAAAATATTTGTAATAATATTGTTTATATTATTATATTTACATGTTTTTCGGTAGTCTTATAGTGTAATTTATTTATTACTATTTTATGTTTTCTAAATGGCGAGACGAGCATGCGATTCACCTGATGGTAAGCGATAGGACCACTCATGTACAGTAGCAATGCTTGGCATTTCATTGCGCTCGCCATCCTAAGACGAGACGATTCTAAGAGGTGTTAAGTCTCCTTATGCCCATTAGTTACTTTGGCTACAATGTCCTTCAATCTGAAACACAACAGTGCGTTTACGCTACTGTTTATTGTACTTGTACTTCTATTCCTCCTACCTACCTTAGTCATTATATGGACATAGAGACATAATTTAAATATCCTGTACGGCAAAATACGAATCTATAAAATACTTTTATAAAATTGCACATACATAAAAATACATTTATAACATTAATTTGACGTAATATCTATTAGTTATTATAGCAAAGAAAATGACCTGTTTATTCCCTCCCTAATATATTTTTGTTTCAGTAAACAATACAGCATAATTCCTTGTTTGTTCGCACTCCGTTACATACGGTATTGCGTAACCTAAAACCCATTATGGCTGGGATTTAACAATTTGATTTATATTGTGTTTTCTTTCCTTGTTAGGTCCCTTAAGAATCAAATTGGAGTATACCTCTAAGGTTAACCTACGGTTTGATTTAAATGTATTATTCCCAGCTCGATTATGGAACCAATTCTTTGTTACTAACAATTAATATTCGATTCGTTTAGTTACCAAAAAAATATACATAGTTCCATTGTTTAGGACTTCATATTTACTCTTAGTTTATTATATCCATTTTTTGTCGTAATGTCCGGTTTAATATGTTTGTAACGTTAAGATATGTTTTTTAAACTCCACTACATTTAATAATGCCGCTTTATATTTATTTGATCATTTTTGTGTCGAAATTTACATTATTTAATCCCGAAAAGTTTTCTTACCAAGAAATTTCAACACATCGCTTCTGTATGTTAAACATTTCCATAAATCAAAGAAGTCAGAAAGTATTAATAAAATATTACTTTAATGGCTAAATAAAATAACTTCTCTGCAAGAACTCACATCACTCGGACTTTAACACTTTTGTCCACCACAGTACGTTGAAAAAGTAGAATCTGTACCCGACTGTACCATTGAAATCCCTTTTGAAAGTTATCAAATGGGCCGGTTCTTCTATTTTCTTCGTTATTACTGCCTGGTCGGTGTAGATAACAAACCTCGGAGCAAAGGGACCTGCAAATATATTACGATAAAGTTGGAACGCTATGTTAGAACCTCTTTTAATTGAACAGTTGGACCCTTTAATTATAACAAGGTTTGGGTTTCGAATCTTTTGAATTTGGAATTTAAGACGTGTTTTGTATGAAGATCTTGTTCAAAGAGTTAATATGTGTAAATGTGTAGGGTTTTGAGAGTTATAATAGAAACAGAATCTATAATTAATAACGGTATGATCTGTAAAGATAAGAAGTTTTATTTAATGCTCAGGCTGTCTTTTTGATTCAGGTCTAAATTTTGTGGAGCTAATAAATCTTTTGATTTCTGATACCTACGAAGCATTTATATTTTATTCAATTACTATAATACTCTATCCTAGAAACCCGTCAGGCTTCAATCCATAACTTGATATTTTTTCATTTTAGGTATATTCATGGTTGTTATTGATTCATTTCCAGAAAATGGGTTTGCTAGTTAAGCTAATAGTGTAAAAATGGCTTTTTTGCTCTAAATTTAGGGGTTTTCACTTGGTGAATTTGTCGATAAAAAAAACTGCCTTTGCCTTGTCAAAGATACTCTTAAATAAGTTTTTAAAATGAAAACCGTGACTCAAACTTTACGAACCAAAAAAAATACAATTTTGAAATTAATATGAACTATTCTATAAAATAATATTATTTCACGCCGCACAGTACGTGGGAGGAATTTACCACCAACGTAAGTTTGGGATTTTTTAAACGTAATTCAAAGATTTTAATTATAGTAAGATATGAAGTTTAGAAAAAGTTTCTCAGTTTTTGATTCGAAGTTTCAAAGTAATGTCGTTATATAAATTGAGATATTTAAATGAAGAATCTTAAGTTAAAATATATAATAGAGTAATTGCGAAATAAATTTTAACGTAATATTATCTTTGAATTTGTGAATTCATGTAAAATAATTTTCTTATTTTGGTATTGCATTATGCTGTTTGCGATTGTCGGAAATGTGTTTTTATTTCATAATTTATCTTGTTTTAATTGTATTAAAAAATAAACTGAGGGAATCAGTAGTATTAAATTTCTATTGATTGTACGAAAATCCCAAATAAATATTACTTTTATTGAAATATATGTACATAAACCCTTAAAATTACTCCTGTGATTTAAAAATAGAATATCACTCCGACTTCTAGCTTCTTTTATTTTTATATTTTTAATTCTCACTCTATTTTCTGGATGGATCACTTACGGTTTCGTTCTGCCCGGCAGGTTACAGAGCGCACGAGCAGAAAGCGGGAAGGTGGCCCGGCTGTCCCAGGATGTCCGCCGAAACTCGTTGCAGCGCATCATCAATACGCCGCCCACGCCCAATAGGTGAACAATACAAAATATTATATTCCATAATTTTTGGTTTTTTAGATTTACGCAAATACACATTGAAATAAAAATGTATTTACGGATTTTTATCGCGGATTTGGTTTAATTTGTATATTTTTAAATTTCTTATTATTAAAAAAAAATCAGCCATAAAATCCGTAAATAATAGTTTTATTTCAATATAATATTCCAAGCAATACAAACTGATGGCAAAATATAGTATATTTGGTCGCAACTTTAATACAGGAGTATGTGCATAATACAGGGTATATCAAGACTGCGACAGAAAAAGCCGGGTGGTAGTTGAAGACTATAAACAAATTTCGTAAAAAACGCGACGATGTTTTGTGATATTTTAAATATCATCGTGTTTGTGTGGTACATACATAATTTTTACTCAAATAATAATTTATTTTAAGCCCTTACGTACCACAACGTCTTTTAAAATAGAAAGGTGTACTTTATTATTTCAGGAAAAAACTATGTTTTTATTACTCAATATTTTTTGCAAATTTTCAGTTGCATTGTGTTTAAAGTCACTAAACTAAGACTACCATCCGACATAATTTTCGGTCGTAGTTTGGATATACCCTGTATGTGCCTATTGTTGGCCTATTACTTATTTCCTCCTCTTGTTCTTTTACCTTAATTTTCTCTTCACGATTCGAGAGTTATCAAGTTGTTTATCGTTAAAAACTTCGTAAAGAGATGAATGTCAATTTTTTTTTTTATATAATAATATAGTATATTCCGAAGAGAATATTAAATTTGATGAATTGTTCCAGAATCGTTGATTATTTAGCACCAGGATCGCCAATGAACGCCGACGAAGATCTGCTACTTGAGCTTTTGTTTAGAATGTGATCGACTGCCGCTTCAGGTCGCCACACCTGGGTACATTTCCTGTCACACCCCTCAATGCATTAGCAATAAGTTCTGTTTGTAATTAGTTCCATTATTAGTTTAAGTAGTCAGTTTAAGGAGTGCATTTATCAGAATTTGTTGTATTACGGGCGGGCGTTCATTTTTCTTTATCAGGCTGTCACCAAATGCCTATCAACTATCAAACCATAAATCTGATCGTACATTTAAATATGCAGGTTTCTTCTCAGTGTTGTGAACTAACGCAGGCCTTGTCTAATGAAAATTTTAAATCACTTTCTTTTGATGAAATCGTATTTGTATTAGATTTTGTAAGTTTTGACTTTCACGATGTAATTTAGTATTTGTTTTGAAAGTTTTCCTTAGAAATGACTTGTTCAGAGTTTCGATTGGAGCGTTTGGTTTGTTTAAAACTCTTCAGGTCATAGACAGGGTTATATTTAGTATAAATTTTATCGTATTTTATATTTTCATAAGGTATTTTTGAGACGTTTGTTTAGGACATTTATTGGAATCATATTTTTGAAAAAAATAATCTCTAAATTGGACGTAAAGTAATTTACATAGTCATCAACGTATCGGCTGAACATTTTCTCGATGAGTAATGAGTATGTCGGAGTTTAATATCATTATGAGCGTGTTCGGCTGTGACGTCGCGTGTTCCGCGAGTCTTGTATATTTTTGATTCCTTTCTCTTCAATCGTTACCGTTTGCTTTACCATTCGAGATGAAGTCAAAACTTGAATTCTATATTGTCTCAGTGATTTCAGTGACGGAGTTTAATATATGTATGTAGGTTAAGTACAAATTCAAATTATTGAAATGCCACTGTTCTTATAATGTAGTTGCACCTAGCGTATAATAACAATAAACCCGATGAGCTGTGAGTATTTTGAGATTTTATCGTGTTTAAGAATTAAAAAAAGAAATGAATAATTATCACACGTGCCGTTATTTTGACTATTCGGTCGAAAATATTGAATATGTTTCGTTTCAGCCTAATTATAGGTTAACTCTTTTAGTCTACGCAATGAATGCAAAGCCTTAGATATCATCGAAACTTACTCGACTCTTAGTAATACGTTCGTTACTTGAAACACCTGGTTCCATCCCCAGTGGAGTTTATTTGGAAGTTTCGTTCGTGTGTTTGTGATTAGTAAAGTTTTAAGTCTCCCCCAGTTCCTACTCGACCCGATAAATCCATACTAAACGTATGCCCATCGATTACCCTAATTAGTTAAGTAGATCTTATTTTAGATCCTCATTAAAGCTGAATACCGTACTTAATTAGCGTTCATGAAAAAAAAAGGTTGTGCACCATTTATAATATAGAAGTATAAAAATACCTAAATATTCCCCTTTTTCTGAATTCTCTGATATTTTAATGTAGTGAAAAAAATAGTGAATAGTTTAAGATAGAATAATTACTAGCTTAACCATAAGACGACGAGCTGCCGTCGGAAATATTTTCGATTCGTATTTTTATAAAGCAAAGTTACGAATGATTATGAACGCTTTGCTTGTGCAGGGCCTTCGATCAAATGTCTTCGGGAGTTTACTTTGTAACTGTAGTCGTTTATATTCCCTTATCGAATCAAACTTTCCAACGATTTCGGTTCAATTCGGAATATTTACTTTGAAGACTTGAAAAATTATTTTCTGTATGTATTATGATTTATTTTTTCATTTACATTCCAAATTGAATTAGAATTTCGAGAGGCCCGGTGTTGAAGTTAATCGTTGGGCCCGGACGGCTGGCAACAGTGCCGTCGGTATTGTGAAGGCTGTTGTGAGCTGTCGTGGGCGTGGGATATAGTAATGACACGCGACGAGGATTGAGTAACCGTCCAATTGAGGCGGCTTTTGCACCTCCGGCTGTGGGAGTGCCGCAAGCGACTCACGACCCTCCGAGCTCGCTTGGAGCACGGCGCACCGCGGGGCGCGTAATACATGTATAATTGATATTTTTGGATCGCTAATTTTAAGATGTTATATTTATATATGTATATGTAGTATGGCGGACGCGGCAACATTATTTCGTGAACGCGTCCCGCCAAAAGTTTTGATGTATTAATTTTCACATAAAAGTTATCGTATGATTTCGTCTCGTTTCACATTGTATGTATTATTTGAGTAATGGGTATAATAGTTGGTTTAGCTAGTGGTCATGCGTATTGAGATAGCATGCACGTTTAGCTTCCGACGTCGGTATGAGGCGGTGGTTGAGTATAAGAGAGGATTCTCACGACGCGGTTTTCACCCGCGACCGCCCCGGTTGAGGGCCCACAGATATATATGACATAACAGTGCGGGGCATAAATCGCTTCATGAAATGTACTTTTGTTTTTTCATATACATATAACTTGGCACAAAAGGGTACGATGCGGTGACAGTTGGTATTTAATAAAAAAAAAACTATGGCAACACAAAAAAATGTCGTTGTTTTAGTTGAATAATTTTATCCGTTGGTATTTTTATAGATTTTCGTACGGTTTTTATTTGTTTTGTGATTTAAAATAAACAAAGTAACTAACAATAATAAATAAAAATAACAAATATTTAAACATTTTCTATCGTAGTATATCGGTTTGCCATATAATACTAAATTCGATCTTAGCACCCTCATTAAAAACAGACTCTTTTTTGCCAAGGTATATATGGATCTCCTTGTTATCCGAAATAAAATTATTATTATTATATATCTGCATCCTACGAGCTCGCAACCGAAGCGGTCGTGGGTACAAACCGTGTCGTGAGAATAATCTTGATTAATATTTTACACTAACGCGAAACCTCTGAAAGCAATAATATTTTTGTGGTGAATTAACTCGGTTATATAAAGAATGTATTTTAATACCCGCTCGGATCTCACAAACAGTTATTATAAGAATGCTTATTTAGTGCCGTCGATGGCTGTGCTGCTTTCGAATGAGGGATTTGCTTGTGGGGTTCGTTTGTCATTTGTTTTTGAACAGGCTTCGATTTAATTAAAAAAAAAATTGAACCTTGGTAATATAAGATGGAGTATCTGCTGCATTCCATAATCGGACTCCAATTGACAGTAGTTCTTGTATAAATAGTAAAGTGCTGTGATAAACTCGATTCATTTCCAATGATTCCTATTATTAATTTAATTGCATTTTTTATTAATTATTTAGTTATGTTAGCCTCGGTACATAACGGCTTGAGAACCACTTATGGGCATAAAACTCATTTCCTTTGATGAAAAATCTATGCAATCGAAAATGAAATATATTTTTGAATACAAATTTAAATGATGAGTATGCAAATGGATTAATGCCAACACTTGTTACATAAAGGACTAGTCTTACTTCGTTACAAATTAGATATGATAAATATTTGTATTCAGTTTGCTATACCCAATGTCTATTTTACTAAAAAAATGTAATATACTGCCTTTTGCCATATAGACTTACTACATCGTGCACGACCCTCCCGCAGATACAAAAACGCAGAGGAGGGTGGGGAGCAATTTGTCATTCAAGCACACGAAAGCGACAAATCACGCGCCAATGCACGCGGTTTTTTTCTAATGTCATTCACTCTTGCTATTGTTATACTATCTTGTTCCAAAAACCCCTCGCTCCTCGGGAAGGTTGTGCTCGAATTTGTTAGTTTATATAATTTAATTACCTCTACAGAGCCACGCAAGCTAGTTTTAATGTAGCTTTAACGTAATAGATATATATTTTTATGATACATAATCAAGTTTGATGGGAATATAGTGAGAATACATCCCCCAAAAGCAGTGCAGCCACGTCGAGGCTTAGTAACTGACCACAGCTAAAAGTTAGTGCACTAGAAGTAGGTACATAGTTAGATAAATTACAATTATTATATTATGAAAAATAAATTAACAAAAAAAAAATTCTTGAAATCTATACATAGAATTTAAAACTATAAAGTCTACTAATACTTTTTATTAATTATATTATAAGAAGCTTGTTCACCATTTTAACTTCATATTTAGTAAGTAATTTGTAAGACTAAAACGATAGACAAAATGTTGTTAAGTCGGTAAAGGAAGCGAATTAGTGAGAAATTAGACGGGGTTTACTTTTTTTTTCGGGTGGGCTGAGCGCGTTCTTGAAATATGCCAAAGGCAATTTTTTTTAAACAATGTGATAAAAAAGAATAAGGCAAAAGCGTTGGTTTTAAGCATTTCTATGATTTTTAGGATAGTATACGATTTGTTGGTTAAATTTGCTTTAGCTTGCTTACAAATAACGGTTATTATTAGTCTCGATTTTAGCAATTAATCTGCTATATATTAGCGTTATAACGAATGATAAAAAGCTATTTAATCGGAAACTAATTTTAACCGTCTATGGACGGACAAATGAAGTTATTTTTTAACAAATGAGCCTGCCTAAAGTATATTGCATATCACTTAGACTACTATAAACGTACTTATTGAAGTTTTTAGACACTCGCGTCATGATATTAATTCGTTATATTTTTTATCAATGCTAGAAAATTGGAATTTGTTTTCATATTTTTGTAGCAGCTAAAACCAATTATAGAGGTGTAACGGTTAGTCGAAAATTAAAAATTATGGCGGGCGTTATTAACGTTAATATAGCCGTTAAGCGGTATTGCAAAGCGTTATTTCTATAATATAATATCGTTGCAACTCTATACGTTTTTTATTACTAGTTATTAGCCATGTTAGTATTATGCTTTAAATAAAAAAAATATTTTAGCGTAAAATTTGATAGCGAATTTTATCGAGTTATTTTTTTTTTATAATGGATTGTCGGAGTGGTGAATAGTGGTTATTGATTTATTTTTTAAATAACTTAAGTATTATTATTAACTGCCACACTGAAGGTTTCTAAAACACCAAGTAATGATAATGTGTGATTGTAATTATGTCCAGTGCATCGAATCTCTTCTGTTGAGAGTTTATTTGGACGTAAAATGTCTGCAATAATTGTGCAATATTATAATAAGCTTTTATTTAAATAAATCAGTGTAAAATTAATTTTAAGCTCGTGCGATAACGAATCGACGTGGACGGAAATTCGCGTCCTTCCGATTCTCAATTCTGAGTTCATAGCGCTTTGAATTTGCGGTCGATTTGAAAAATTAAATTTAGATATTTTATAGGAATTTACTTTTTTAATGTAAACTTGAGTTAGTAAATTATTTTAATGTAAGCGTTTCTGACATAATTTATTTGTATACGTTGTATTTCGGTTATACCGATTTGTTTCAACAGTGTAAATAAAATGATGTTCCTAAGAATTTTAATATATATGCACCTTTTGTTTCTCTGATATGTATATAAAGTTCGGAATGTTACCATAAATGTAAATTATGGGTGTAATTGTATTTGTTTTCACATTAATGTTGTTTTGTGATCATACGTGTAAATTATTATGAAAAGTTGGACACGAGAGCGTCTCAAACACGTCTACTGGTTAAGTGTACTTTGGACAAAAATCTTCCTTTGTAATTATTAATCTACGGACACGACAGAATTGTGATTCAAAGCAATTTAAAATATTACTGCTGATTATAAACTGACGTTTTATTTCATTTCCTTACCTCTACCCGTGTATTATCATACAGATTTCAATGGTGTTAGGATATGCCTATATGCCAGGGTATTAACTAACTAAACTAGTGCCGATTGACGTTTCATACTTTTCAACTTTGTTCAGGCGTAAGTTACTCTTACGGACTTAAAAAGTATCAAACGTCAAACGGTACCTATTAGTTTAGTGGGATAGTGGACATACTATTCTACAAAGTACAAATATTAAAGGCTAAATTAATAGAGGCGAAGATTTGTGTGTTTGTTATTTCTTCACGCGTAACGCCTTGACCAATATTGATGCAATTTGGAATTGAAGTGACACTTTACATGTGGAATCATAAATATGCTACTTTTTATCCCGAAAAAATATAGTGTTCCTATGGGTTCTGCAAAGGAATTCAAACTCAAAGGGATGGGATACGATAGAGTATAGGGCAGATGAAATGGTGACAGAACGGGATGTAACGGGATGCGACGGGAAAAACAGTATAGAGGACGGTAGTAACGTCGAGTTTAAATTTAAAACAGTTAAGTACTGTTATACTGGTGGAAGCTCTCTCACATGTTACCATCTGGGTAGGTACCACCGCAATGTCTATTTCTCACACCAAACAGATGTGTAAATGCACTGTTGTTTCGGGCTGAAGGACATTGTTGCCAGCGCAACTACTGGACATAACATCTTATTTCTAAGGATGGCGAGCTCAGTGGACTGCCAAGCATTGCCATGTCCATGAGCGGTCGTATCGTATACCATCATGCAAATGGCGTGCTCGTATTGCCATTCATTGCATAATAAAAATAAAACAAAAAAACGAAAGACCTTCTAATTTATAGCTGAATCATTAAAAATAAATATTAAAAAGCGTATTAGACTTTTACTTACTTGACATATTTAAATTCATAGATTTTATAAGCGAAAATAAGCAAATATTTTAATAAGCGGTAAATACCTTGTTCGCTCGTTGCGCTGAATTAAACTCTGAACGATGCTTAAACTTCGATGCGAGAAATAATCCTAAAACGTAAATTATTTCCGGGGAATCAAATTTTATAGTAAAGCTTTGGAATACAATAATGTTTTGAAATAAATTTTAATAATATATCTAAAATTATATTTTCCAGGTATTATCAAAGAAATAGTTGTTTGATAATAGGGTAACCGCCATAGGGACGTCCTATAGTTAAATAGGATTCTGTATCAGCCCATATACGTCCCACTGCAGGGCATGGGCCTACTCTACAATCGAAAGTACGATTGAGAGTGGTTAGGCCATATAGTCCACCACGCTGGCCTAGTGCGGGTTGGCGGACTTACATGCCATAGAAATTCTTATGAACTGCTATGGTATGCAGGTTTCCTTACGATGTTTTCCTTCACCGTTTTAGTGCGTGGTGATTGACTATCAATACACATATGACTCCGAAAAGTCAGAGATGTGCCCTAGGATTTGAACCCGCGACCACCGTGAACATGTTGGCAGCCGCGTCCGGTCCGTTTACAGGCCACCGCACGCACTTACTAAATATGATTATTTAGTTGTTTTTAGGCCTCTTTATTCGTTATAACCTGAATACTAATTATATTTACACGTCTATTTTATATTATTGCGATTATGTAGGTACTTGCTAAAAAGAAAGAATAAAGTTATCACCAATTGGTTGTACACCGTCTCTTTTTATTTACGCGGGGTACTTAAGTATTTATGAATTGAGTGAGGAACGTCCGCTCTTATTGGGTGATTAAGAAATCTATTCATAGAAGATATTTTATAACCCTTTTGATAGAACTTCTCTTCAGGTAAGTAAATTCGATCATTTAATAATTGGTAGCTAGACATTATTGTGAAAGACTGGAAGAGATCATAAATTGGTAGACACATAGTTTGGAGACAAGGATTTGTGTCGGTACGATATTCGTATACATAGTGGCAGCACATAACTTCACGCACGCACGATAAGCATATAAGATAATAAACAAATAAGATAAAATTTCAAAGAGGGCACGAACATACGTATATATTAAAATTAGGCACCTTAATATATTAGCTTAATATAAGCATCATTTGTGCAGACAAATAAATAGTCTCATACCAAGTCACGATGAGACTCACTACATCTTTTGTTTCCATTTTCCACCCTGGCCTAACTATTGCCAAACCATACTTATAGCAAGTTACCCGAGTATCGCGTTTTTAGATCAACCTGTGTATCGGTCCCGACAACACTACACACATTACAGATAGTATTTTTTTCACATTTAATAAACTACTTTAATTGATAATCTCCGTTGTTCACTTTGTCAAACGCCGTTTATGAAACGTGAGGCCGCGGGGTCGATCCCCGGACAGAGACAAATATTTGTGTGATCCACAGGTATTTGTTTCGGGTCTGAGTGTTTTTGAGACCGCAGTCTCTCGTAGTTCCCGATACCCACGATACAAAACTCGATTTTAATATGGGGTCAGGACTATGTATGTGACTATTGGTTGTATTTATCTAGACAGCAGTGTTACTTAAAAAAATCCATATTTCCCCACTTACATTCGCTTTCCCTTACCTATTTTGAAAGGCCGGAAAGCACCGGCGTCCCTTTAATGCTTCCGGAGTGTTTATTAGAGCGATCGCTTACCGTCAAGAGGGCCGCTGGTTTTTCAACGCTATAAAACCATTAAAAATCTTGGCAACCCCACGCAGGAAAACGAGAGCACTTTAAAGCCTATTAAAGTATTGATAAAAAGGCTATACGTTATTTAATCGTACATTAAACCGAAATAATTAATTAGTGGTGGCCAGATACGCAGCTGTTGGCTTTTAATTATATTCAACATTCGACTGTGCCTCGAATACAGAATATTGCCGATAAATTATTCGAAACTCGTAAACTTTAATAAGTTTCGGATATAATTAGCAAAGTTTTAGTCATTGCAGTTTTTAGTCCATATTTGAAATGTGTTTGAAATTCGAATTCGTATTCGATATTCAAATTAATTGATGGATTGGGATTGATTGATCCTGCTGGTGTTCGAAGCGACTTAATTAAACTTTATCTATCTCTAGTTGGCGTGTGGTGAATTTTAGAACTAAAATTGAAATTTTTAATATGTATTTATTGCATTGTTTGAGGTTTTTTTAAATTGCCCTGAATGGCGAGATGAACATGCCGTTCCCTTGATGGCAAGCAATATAAATACTCATAAACAGTAGCAAAACCAAACAACACCTTGAATTACAAAGCAATGCTTGGCATTCTACTGCGTTCGCTATCCTGAGACATATGAAGTTAAATCCCAATATGTCCAGTAGTTACTCTGGCTACAATTTCTTTCAATCCGAAACACAACAGTACATTTACACTTCTGTTTGGTGGGAGAAATAGACATTGCGGTGGTACCTACTCAGATGGCCCCTCACGAATAAGAGACCTACCAGTAAATATGTATATGTTTTCATAATATAAACAACAAACCTTTATGCTCGTAATCTAAAACTATTAACGTGTATAATATAATAAAATATAAAATATGAAAAATACACCATGACGTATTCTGACGCCAAAAGATCGTAGACGATCTATGCAGTTGATTGTATAAATTGCAATAAAGAAAAATGAAATTTATAATTTTAATGAATTATTATGATCACAATTTATCAATTGTTTGTTTCTTGTCTAATGAAGATCATAGAACAGGCACTAATTAAGAACTTTTTGTCAGATGAGGACTTTATGGCGCCTGTCTATTAGGCTATAGTATACTTATTTAATATTAACATTTACAATATTTTGCTTTAGCACTAGGAAAAACAAAACAGTACACATGCCTTCCCCTAGGCTTTATACTAGATATAATAAATTGCTTCAAATAAAGTTTTAAACCAACAATTATATTAGTTAGAGAATTATGATGAATGATACGGAGGGATATCCCGCGAGTATCACTTAATTCCGAACTGGACGCATGTTTGGATCGGAGCCAAACAGAAGCCTTTAGTTCCTACAAATGTATCCCAGAGGAATAATGTAATGTCTTCTTAATGGGCCTTAGGCCAGCTAATTATCTCGAGCATTTATCACTGTTTAGCAATGTCTTGCCCATTTGAAGATATCTATTTATTTATTTATTAAATCGATACAACATTGTTGCACCACCGATTAAATTACATAGTATTTTATGTATAAGTATTGAACAAGGTGACTAGCCTTTATAGGTGTATGTAGCATTAGAATTTGTGATATAAAAACAAAAGCACAACTTTATGGAAAACAAGAACAACATACAGTAAGGTCTAAGCGAAAAATAATACTAGAATTATAGGAAATATTATTCTTTTTGTAATCGGTAGCGTAGTTAGATTATATATCGAAAATTATGCAGTGTCAGAGGATTGAAAATAAATTGTGGCGTAAGTGATTAGTAATATATTATGCCTGTAAAAATTAAGCTGAATAAAAATGGAATCTGGAGTCAGGAATTCACGGTTCATTGGTCGTTTACGTCGCCATTAAGCTAATGAGGCGATTAACGTTATTGCGGAAATAAAATACAATTTTGAGTTAATATTTTTTTCTTTATTTCTTGTGGTCCAGTCAGAGTTACGTCTGCAACATAGGCACGTATTGATCTTATTGAAAAAAGGGACCCTACTATATTCATCCGAAACGAAAATCGAAACTCCAGATGATCGAAGTTTTTTATACGATACGAATGTATATCTACTCTGTAAAAGATCGAATTTGTATAACGTACATCGTAACCATAAGTCTATGGTTACGACCATAAGTCAATAATGACCATAAGTATATGTAGGTACATTCGTATCCTATATAAACTTCGATCATTCGAAGTTTCGATTTTAGTTTCGGATGAATATAGTAGGGCCCCAGATTGTCTGTAGGACATCGCTTTTAAGCGATAAGAGCGCCATTTGTACTTTTTATGTTTGTGATTTTCGTTCTTTTTTTGTGTGTATATAAATTAATAATTAAAATAATTGAATTCAATAATATCAAACCCTATTTTAGTGATGATAATTATTATGCAGAGGATGTATGAAAGCCTCATCATCATTAGCATAAAATAGAAGTTAACTACCGGGTATATATTTCATCAAATACAAGTTCTTTTTCAATTTAACCCTAGCGAACTTAATTTCTAATATTATTTTATTAATAAATGAGAAATTAATAAACCATTAAAATATTATGGCTGTTTAACTATGAGCCTGCAATCACAACCGATTGAAAGTTAAATTCCGAGTCCAACAATTTCACTGCAATTTAATCCACAAGCGCTTAAGTGTCTGAAGGCCGGCCATTTTATAGATTAGCCTGGTAATTCGGATATTTAGAGAGCACGTAAAATTTTAATGGCACCCATATTTTATTGGCTACGTAGCCGGGGACTTTGATTAAAAACCTCCGGGGGATTTTCAATCGTTATTACCAGATTACCCTTTGTGATATCGAAGAGTGAACTTTGGTTGTTCTAAAGAATGTTTTGAGGCCGGCGGCTATAGATAATGTGGACCGGTGAAGCGTGAGGCCGCTGGTTAGTGTAAAGTCTATTAAAAGTCCTTGAAGCGCCCAAGTATGACATCAAAGGCGTACTGAGATTTTTTACACTTGAAATCATAATTTAGGGCTAGAATGTTTTTGAAACTTTTTAAATTCTGTGTTGTGTGTGCAGGTTTTTAGTGTTCAAAATATACTTGCTTTATTGGTTATTTTGCACTGGATGACGTATTAGTACCTAATTAAGGTAATATTAATAGTCTTAATGGTAGCTTATAAAAAAAACATAAACAGACTTCCTACATTACGCAACAATATAACACAGTACCTCAGAACCAGTACATTAACTTATCCTAAAACATAAAACCACCACTCACAACGTATAACGTTGAAATTCATGACCCAATATATTTCAGTTACATACATTTTCGCTTCACATTTGAGTAAAAAACTTTGCCCGGATTTTTCTCCATTTTAACACGGGTTCAAGGCGTTCTCGCCCAGGTTCGACAATTTATACCCGGGTTTTATTCGAGCAGAATTAAAATCTTTCTTGTGTCGGCCGTGTCCACGTTCAAAGCAGTTTCTTGTCCGTTTTTATTAAGAGAAACGAATGGGCGGCCCTTACGCATGTCCACCGTATTAGCGGCCATTTTTGTATTCATTCGGGTGTGTATTTGAAATGTTTTAGTTGTGCTTGTAGAAATATAATTTTAGAAGCGACTATATGATGTCAATTCGAACATGGTATACTCAAGGCTAATTGCCGTAGTAGTTGTATTACCAAAATATATGGACAGACTCCGTGGCGCAGTTAGTTAGTCGCGACCGTGAAACTGGGAGGTTGCGGGTTCGATTCCCGTACCGAGACTAATGTTTGTGAGGGCCACAAGTATTTGTCTCGGGTCTGGGTGTGTATGAAACCAAAATGTCTCTCGAAGTTTCTGATACCCACGATACCAGACTTAATTGATCTGACTGTTAGGTGTATTTTATATATTTCATTTATATGTATAAATTGTCGTAAATCACATGTAAGTCTTAAGTTAGCATTTGTGTTCTCGGATACACATATTTTTTTAACAGAAAACTTCTCAGGGAACTGGCTGCTGTTCAGTATAAGCGTAAAAATAATAATAGAAGAATGAATATACCCCGCTTTAGCTGCTACCATAACCCATTCACTTCTATAAAAATCTCTCTGACGGAACTAATAGTAAATAACCAAATATACTTTTAGGGAGCTCTGTAAATGCTTTCAGAAAATCCACAAGTCGTTTGTGTGATTCGAAAATGGGAAATAAAATAAGTACAACCAGTCACGTGAATCTTTCAATCTGTACGGCCCGATAGAAGGACAGGCGCGGCTTTGGGATGATTTGTGGGGGTCACATCCCCTCGATATTACAGGGAGCTTTTTGGAACCTTTATATCGAGGTGAAGTAAATTATGGTACATGATTTACATAATATTAATAAGAACGTAAGTTCAAAAATTGTATAACGTTAAAAAAATACAAAATTACTCGCTATTGGTTTGCAGTTTTGGTACCCTTATTTTTCTCGCTTTTTTCTTTCATTGGATTATTTATTATGTCATTGTGCTCTTTTGTTAATGTTTTTGTGTCCCAATTTTGTCCTTGTAATAATTTAACTACTTACGCAATGAAATTGTCTTAAAGCGATAAGACCACGATTTGAACTTTGTTGTTTTGTTTTGTCTCTAAAAGCTTTTGTTACTATTTACAATGTACAGTAAATAATTAAAAATATTTCTAAGCCCTACCATTCATCTATAAGTACTCAATGGAGTTTCTCAATCCGTCCACATAAAGTTTGGGTACAAGCTTAGGATTTTGGGTCCCAGTTAATCTTATTAGGGAGCGGTAGATGCATTCCGAATCAATTATTTCGCGGGCCACAGTTGTTCAAGATTGGGTTTCAAGAATTAAACTAGTTGCTTTTGGCCCTTTCTCATTACTTATTTATTGGAAGACTAACAGTATAATCATGTGTAAGTTACTTCATAAGAAATGAACAGAGTCAAAATATATACTCGTATGACGACGCGTGTCTACGACTTCTCAAAATTAAAGATTAATTCATTTTTATTTAGCTTTACTGTCAGCTCTGAAATCCGATATATAGAGTTCGTTTGGCTTGCCATAAAATAATAATAGCGATAAGTGTGTAAGTTAAATCCAATTCGGGCTTTATGTAGATTAATAATTAACTATCGATTGAAACCCGAAGGAAAACATCGTGAGTATAAGCGTTGTAAAACTTAAACTTGCATAATTCTTATATAGTAAAATAAAAGCAAACAGCTGTGACCACCTTCTAATAGCCATTATTGGAATAAAATATACATTCTATGTTCATTGATTTTTATTATTTAATATTTACATTGTTAAAATTAATTACCATTGACAAACATTTTCACTAACTACTAGTTTCTACCCGTAGCACCCGTGGTTATAAAATGTCATCCTTTTTATATCACACACATGGTTCAATTTCGGCATAAGGACTCTGCCCCCTAACAAGAGGCATACCATAAAATGCTGCTGCTATGAATGTATCAGGGAAAAAACAAAGTACCAATTATTATGAAACGACACCAGTGACGGAGCGGTCTAGTGGAAATTCCATAGTAATTCATATAAATAATATTTTTTATCTGCCACCTTCATAGCACAGTCGTAATAGTCTATATTGTATTGGGCAAAGACCGCAAAAAGCAATGTCATATTCCACCCCAAACAATCGATTTAAAAAATCGTTTCAATATAAATCGTATCGCTATCGTATCGTAATCGTATCGTTTTTTTTAGTGGGGATTTCGCTTGGTAATTGGTCTAACTGGTGATATTCTGAATGGCGGTGTGATCATTTGTGGTAGTGGGGTTTGCTTCATGGTGATCTGCACGGGATGGCCGTAGTAATTGTGGGGTGTGTTATAGTCGTGTTGTGGTACACGGGTGACTGGTTTTTGCTGTATTGCCGCTTGTGTTGAGGGAAAATACTTTTCGTGCGCATCCAGCCAGCGTTGTACCTGGAAATAAATAGAGTAAATAAATATACGAAGTTTACAAAAAAACTTTTTTTTTATCATGACAAATATTTAAGGCAAATATTTTCTGATGTAATATACGAGTAAATATTTGACACAGTTCTGATGTACACACATTCGCACCTAATTAATGATGTAGAGTGAAAATAGTAGTAATATATGTAATTAAAGGTAATTTTTAGTAAGTGTAGGTAATATAAGAATTAAGCAAGTTAAAATTTTGTTTCATAATAAATAATATATCATATTTTTTTCACTGATAGAATTGAAATGAAACTAGAAAATAATTTTACATTAAATATACGATACTCACATTATCGCACACGCACTTTGGAGCATAATTTGAGTTCATTATGGAAAACTGCGTCACAAGATATAGTAAAAAAATCACCCAATTGAAATGAACCTTAGAACAGTTGACTTCAACTTGTCACAGCAGAATGAAGAGGCACTTCCAAGATACCCATAATTTATACTGGTCTAGTAATAAACTAATTAGTTAATCACCTTATTTTGAACCGCTAGTTGATTTTAAAATGTCAGTCATTAGTTAACCAACATTATAATCTGTCAATTAAAATTTGGCTAATTTGAAACAACAATATTGCCATTTATCTGTATAATACGCGGAAAAAATGTGCTGTTTGTGTATTTTTGTCATTATCGGCTTAGGATTACGATTTTAACAATAGCGTTGAATAGTACCGGTTTAGTAGTAAGCCTACTTGTACAATGTTTGCTTAAGAAGCATTCATTTTCATCTGAAATAAATAATAATAATAATAATTATAAATAAACAACCTTAAAGGTTTTATTATTATTTATGATACTTTAAATGTTTAAGTTATAGTTAAAATCCGATTTATTTTCGCCCAAATGCAATAATTACCTCATTACTGTCTTAAAAGGAGAATAATCTCTTGAGATCATCCTCCGAAATAATATGGACATCGAAAGACAGGTTCTTACGCTATTTTATTACTTAAAGGGCTTATTAGGGACCTGTACCTTAGTTCAAATTCTCTAAAAATACCGTAGTTAACTTTATTTTTTCTTATGATTCGAAGAAGCAAATAATTGTTGCGTCTTTAAAAGGGCACTAAAGATTTTTTTCATTTTACCAAAGGCTTTCACATATAATGTCCATAATTAAAACGTGTTATATTTTTTTTCTTTATAAGGTGAGAAAGAAAAATAGGAAAATTCTTGTACTTTATACTAGAATTTTCCTATGTTTTATAATGTGTGTAGGAGCCATCGCACACTATAATGCAGATCATAATATTTTTTGTAGAATAAATTGAAAAATATTTACTTTATTTTCCTTACACATAGTAAATCGATAGTAAAAAGTGATGAGACTACCAGAAATACCCAGGATATTTTTTTAGGCATGTCACTTCGAAGGGGAAATTTCGGAGTCAAGTGCGAAAGTGCCGTTCCTTGTGCGTGATAAAGAAAACATTTTGTAAATGGAGTGTTGCAAAAGGCGAAAAAACAAATGCATTGACATCGGCCTATGTATATAGCAGTGGGGAAGGATGATAATATTAAAAGAGAAGCGTATACGAAAATGTGACGTAAATGAAAATATATTCAAATGCGTTTATGAGAAGGGAGACGGTCGGAATCGAATTTTATGGACTTTTCTTGTGAGTACTTTGTTATTGACAGCACGTCAGTTGTAATTACGAATATATCGATAGTTTTCTAAAACAAAATCCCGTTTAAATTATTTTTACGTTGTGTTTGAGTACAAAAAAAGTCAATATAGCACAATGTACATTATTTGTCTTTCAATATTTAGCTGTAAGATAGTAAGTTAATAAATAAATACACCCAACAGTCATATATATAGCCCTGACCTCGATCGAAGATCGAGTTTTGTGTCTTGGGTATCAGTAACTAAGAGAGACTTTTCAGTCTTACAAACACCCAGACCTAGTTCTTTTAGATTCCGTTGATATCCCTTATATTTTTGTTTAGAACTACCGCATGTAGACACAGTACATCATTGCCTTACAATATTATTTATATACCTATATAATACAATATGATTAATAATAGTACGTTTTACAAGAATATGTGAGATTTTTACGACCATTTCACAAACAAACTATTATTCTAAAGCCTAAACAAATTGGAAATGAGAACGATTACGTATTTTGAATAGATAATAAAGGCATATAGGAGCGTATTCCGAGAAGGTCCGCTGGTCAACAGTTTGTGAAAATCTAAAACCGTGTTAGAAAGTCATGAAGGCAAGTTGCCTTTGCGTGCCATGTGTTGACTTAGGGAGTGGGGTAAGGCATAAGAGAGAGAACTATTTTTTTTTTTATGTTGTGTGAAACAATCACAGAACTGGTCAGTAAAACAGAACATACAATACATAAACAATTATTAAGTATATTAACTAATGACACATAGACGGCTTATTACTCGTAATTGTAAACACGGCATGCATCTAAAAAAATCGCCTTCAATTGCATTATTAATATAATTAGTGAAACAAGAAAATAAGGGATAGTTATCAAGGCAAATTAATTATTAAACTTTTTTCGAGATTGTGAAGTAAAAAAGTGTTTATTGTTTTTGACTTATGCATTGAATATGTTGAGATCATGACAGATCTCATTGTAGGGAACGCATAACCGATGTAATGGAGAGTTCTTAGGAGGCAAAGCGAACGCCTTGCAAATACGGATACGGAATGGAACGGAAAACGCTCTTGGAATACCATATTTTTTTCATTCTTTTTTTTTCTATCTGGTCTCGAGACTCAATCTGTCCATGTATTATTTTATGGAGAAACAGTGTCGGCAGTTTCGCGTCTGTGGCTAAGTGGAAACATTTTACGGTGACTGAGGCTAGATTAATAATCTGTTAATTGCTATTTTTTTTTGTTCTTGAAATGTAAATGATTGGTTTATAATAATAGTAGTTAATAGCTAACTAATTCCACTGGCTCAGTAATTCTGCCCTCTGAATCGAGAGTCCCACAGATGCCTCTAAAGAGCTCACTCATTTTTAATTGATTTATGCTAAGGTGTTTCAACAAGTTGATTAATGGTTTAATGTTTATAAATTAATCTTGTCAACTGTTGGGTTTACTAAAGACTAAATAAGTGCTTTGCATTAGTTAATTGCCTCAACGGGCCATCAATTTATTATATGGTTAAGCTAAGACGTTTTAATATGTTAACTATAGAAATGTATTTACGACTAGAGGATCACAATTGTCTTATTGACCGTGTTTTTGTTAAGGAAATTAGTGACTGTAAAGCTATAGTGATCTAAAATAATTTTGCATGGATCTAAAATCAACGTCTGTCTGTTAATATATTGGAGACACCTAAAGCATCTATTGACGTGAATTAAAGGTTGTAATTCAAGAGGTCCTAGAAATTCAATTTGTGTATGATTTTCAATTTTGAAAATGCTTTAAACTAGATTTTTCTGTGAGTCTATTGACAAACTATTATAATATTTGAACTCACTACAACCATAAACAATCTTTCATAGTTTAGATCTAAAATTTTAAACAATATTCTGTAGAAATTATTTTTAATTTTATTTGATGAATAAAAATACTAAACTGTAACAAAAGTTCTAGTTCCTATAACTTGTACCACACAAGAAAATCTATCGAGCGAAAAATTCAACAGGACCCTTTTGCTTGAAATCTCCTATTAAAACATGGAGTTTATGCATATGGGGCTGGACCTATCACCGAGGGTAAAAGAAATATAAAGTTTGGATTAAGGTCTTTGAAGACACTTTAGATTAACAGCGGTGATTTGTTCCTCGACGTATTTTGTTTAGGAGTCACGGTCGGGCGATTGTTTAAATGCGTAATTTTGTTTCTGGGTCTGATGTTTGAATTGGAATTTTGAATAGTAAATATGTACTATGTAATCGTAATTGCTAATCACTGATGATAAACGTAGGCCTCACACAAGGATTTCCTCCATTTTTCTAAGGTCTTAATTACTTCTAGAATATGTGGTCTTATTTAACATTCCATAGAATCCTAAAATAAGGTTATAAAATGAAATGGTTTGCCTCAGGATATCGGCTATATCGTGTTAGTTTATTATCTAAAACTTCTTACACGATGGACGGAGACTTATGTCCAGCGGTGGGATATATGTTAGACGATACAATTAAAATAAGTAACAATAATCGTGTGTTTCTGCTCGGGGTCGGGAATTTGTACCCGATGATATGACGATAGACTCGCTCCCTATCACATCGTTGGACGGAATATATAAGGTGAAACGTAGGTGTCCTGGTAGCACCTTTGCCTACCACTTCTGGGAAAAGGCGTGAATTTATGTATATGAAATAATCCATCATTTAAAGCGTGATGGATGATCCTTTCTTTTTTCCTACTCATATATCCATCCTATGGTTGTCTGGCAGAAATTGCCTTAGAGCGGTAAGACCGCCATTTGCACTTTTTTGTTTTATATTGTCTCTAAACTGTTATTCCTTTTTACTGTGTACAATAAAGAATTAAATAATATATAATAATAATAATGGATGGAGATTGCAAACAATTTACTTTCATACCTGAAATATACACATATAACATGTAATATACCTTTATTGGAAGCATTTTTGGAATGGCACGCTATTAACGCGTTTTGTTAACTGGTACCAGCAGAATTAGCAGCGTTTTCTACGGAGCGGGGTAATGGTAAACTGTAATTGGGGTTGCAATGTATTACTGCAATCCTGGTTTGTAAGCTTTTTAGTTTCTTTTCTTTGTTTTGTTTTCAATGTTGGCGAATTTTTTTATCCATGTAGCTATTGTTTACCACATATAATTTAATTCATGGGTCATTTCATTGTTTAATATATACTTTTAATAGCATATAATTTATCCCACTGCTGGGCAAAAGCTTCCCCTTTGTTACTCCACTTGACCCTGTCCTCGGCGAGTTCTGGTCATTTTTGCCCACATGCATCCAACTCATATTTCCACCGCATTTTCGGTCTTCCGAATTTTCTCGGGCTATATACATATTTTTTGCAAATAATTACACGAGGCTATTTAATATTGTTAATACAAGGTGACAAACTGCGTAAATAAAATATTTAAAGATGCTGGATAAATTGAGTTGAATATTGTTCCAATATGCGCGATACAATTAAAAAAACATTTGGCGGCCGTCGGCGGGGTACAATAAATATTGCGCCGTCTCGTGTACAGTTTACTAAACGCCTTAGCGTTTCGACGTCAGTGTATACTCCCTGTAATTTTCGGGCATTTGACACCGATTTTTACACTAGGACGAATTATACTGGTGTTAGGTCTCTCATATGTTAGAAGGCGCCTTGATAGGTACCAACGCAATGTCTATTTTTCCCGCCAAATAGCAGCTTAAATGGACTGTTGTGTTTCGGTCAGGACATTGTAGCTAGAGTAACTACTGGGCATATTGAGACTTAACATCTCATGTCTCAGGATGGCGAGCGCAGTGGAATGCCAAGCATTGCTTTGTGATTCATAGTGTTATTTGGTTTTGCTACCGTCCATGAGTCATCTTATGCTTACCATCAGGCGCATAACATGCTCGTCTCGCCAATAATTAAAAATAATAATAATAATGTTGATGATAATTTATTATATTATATGCTAATTGTACGATATTGAAGTCTGCATTGGTAGTAATCTCCGCAAACAAGGTGAAAAACATGGCATAGTGACCTACGCATGTATCAGGATCAGGATCTAGGACCTCAATGTTCAACCAAGCTAATACATTATTTATCTTTTAAATTTTCATTATGTTTAGAAGTTTCGTCAACGAATTGTATGACTGGCAAGATTATAATTAAAATCATCAAATGTTCCATAAATTAAGCATAAATTAAGATTGCGCCATTAATACTTACCTCTCATTAAAACAATTACACGATATTTATATGGTAAATTATTTTATCCCTATACGTGGAGGCGACAAGTATAATAAAATGAAATAAGACCATACGTATCGAATTCACAAACCGTACCGGCAGTCCCACATTGTTCCAGATGTCGCGATAGAAGTTTAAGCGAGAAAATATTGCCCGACCTACGGACCGCAAATTGATAAAGGCAATGCCAATAAATAACGCTTACTCTCTGTTGAGTGCTTATTAAATTATACCTTTACGGTGTTTGCGATACTACACATTTTGTTATTAGACACCGAAATTTTAGAACAACAATACATACAGAAGAATAGTGCGTGGCCTGACAGACGCGACTGCCAACATGTTCACGATGGTCGTGGGTTCGAAGCCCAGGGCACACGTATGACTTTTCGGAGTCATGTGTGTATTAATAGTCAACAACCACGCACTAAAACGGCAAAGGAAAACATCGTGAGGAAACCTGCATACCATAGCGATTTATAAAAAATATAATGGTTGTAATGTCCGCCAACCCGCATTAGGTCAGCGTGGTGCACTATATGACCTAACCACTCTCAATCGTACGCCCGATTGTAGAGGAGGCCCGTGCCCTGCAGTGGGACTTATATAGGCTAATACAGAATTCATACAGAAACTCACGCTTTTTTCCAAGGTGGGGTAGGCAGAGGTGCTACTAAGACGCCGACGTTTCGCCTTGTGTGTTCCGTCTTACGATGTGATAGGGGGCAAGACTGTCATTTTATGGGGCACAAATTCGTGAATTCGGGCTGAAAAACATCAATATAATTTTGCCCGACCCGGGATTCGACGCAGAAACATCAGCACCGTAACCATACCGTCGTACAATTGTGCCACTGAGGCTGTCAATATTATAACAATATTACTTAAGAGCCAGATTCAAAAGGCAGTGTTGCTTCTGACGGCACGTATACTCGTAGTGAGGAGGTACCTCGCTTTGGGTCCTTATCACCGCGCGATGGCGTGGCTCCCTTTTTTGTATTGCGATAAATGGCGAGACGAGCATGCCGCTCACATGATGGTAAGCGATACGACCGCTCATGAACAGTGCCAAAAGCAAACACCTTGAATTACAAAGCAATGCTTGGAATTCAACTGCACTCGCCATCCAGATATTTACACTGATGTTTGGCGGGACATTGCGGTGGTATCTACTTACGCGGCCTCTTACATGTGATAAGCCTACCACCGTTGAACACTGACTGTGTGACTTTCATAAAACCAAGCATAAAGTGTGAAAAAGCAGACTGTGGTAATTGTGACCAATAGTGCACTAAACAAAGCTGCCGAGACTATATAAAAAGACATGAAAAATATATTAATGTCACAAAGCTAATATTGCTTTTTACAGCATTTTGTGATTATTTTAATTCACAAAAAAATAACAACCTCAAGAGTAGCCTTATTCTAAATTCGAATAACCATAGACACGAGCGTAGCTCGGCATTCCTTATTCAAATTTAAATAAATACTTCAAATTATGTAAATTAAATACGGCGTTTGACTCCAAAGAGGTCTTAAATAGCCGCTAATTAAGGGCGCTTAACTTAAATATGGAACCATTAGCCCGCAAGGGATTATGGCCGATTACCTTTCAATGCCTTTTCAAGGGAAGAATTACTTAATGAGCTGTTAAAAATAATCTAGATTGTTTTATTGTTTTAAATTAACCTAAACAAAACAAATTTGTTTAGTTTAGTTTGAGGTAAGGTATTTTTGTAGAAACTGTCTAATTATATTGAAATTTTAAATGTGTCAATTTTAATTTGGTTTCAAGCCGATCATTAACCATTTTACCCGTCCAACGTCCTCAGTAAAAAGCACTGTTATGTAACTATATTACAATTTATTTATTTGGCGTATTAAGACGACATGTTAAAAAATTAAATACAAGTACCTTTTATATTTAGTAACATTGCTCTATTGTTATATTGAAGTAGTGATACGGCTTTTACTTCATTTTGTTTTCAATCAGTTAAAATATTTGGTTTAAAGCAAAGTAAGTCTATAAAATAGTGAGTATTTGTTAAAACAGCTATTTGTTTTCAACACAAAAAATAACAACTCAAAAAGAGAACCATTCAAACCCAATATCACAACTGCAAATAGACATCGCCAAATAAAAATACACTTTTCTTATTTTTTTATTTGCAAAAACACTATCGCAAATAAGTTTTCGAACGTCGCCTTACTATCAAATCGTCCGCACATCACAGCGAGGCAGAGTAGATCCGACCTTTACCTACTTTCAGAGAGAAAAAAAAAAACAAAATCCCGAGCCATTCCGCCGAAACCATTTCAAAATTGGAACAGGCGCGCCTTTTAAGCGGATTTTTACACTAACCAACCTTTTTTTACTATTGCTATAAATTCTACTGCTTGGAAATAAGGTTGAAAATCGTATGGCTGAGGCGTAAATATAGTTTGTTCTTTCTGAACTCGTGCATAGAGAACACAGATTCGAAATAAGGAACCTCGCGGCTCATCCTATTGGGTGTCAGGGTCGTACTATAAGTACTCGTTTGAATATCGAACTGGAATTTAGTTTTAAATTCTGTGAAGTGACGTCGAGTTGCTACTTATTTTGGTTTTAGACGCAACTAAAAATTCACTATGTTGATTCAGTGATCTTTTGGTTCAAAACAATATTTTTTAAACTACACGTAAGTTATTAATGATATTCAAAATAAATATTTTATGGGAAACGTATTTATGTTGCAGGTTGCTGATCTTCAAAAATTGACAGGGAAATGGGGAAATAGGGATGAGGCATTTTGCTTAAATTTCAGATATTCAAACTATTTCATTTCACTCCTTGTTTAATGTTATTTGTGCTTGCTGATGCCAATATAATTACCTACACTCTACAGCATTCAAAGGTATGCCAAAACAAAACAATCCCAGCTTCATATAAAAATTAACTTTATATGACAGGAAAGTATTTTTAGAACCCTACTTGTAAATAGATTCCCGCGTCTAAAACAGGATTACATATGTATCAAAACAGCCCTAGAAAATATTACATTAAACCTTTCACTCGATGTGAACGAGGAAAAATATCACAAGCATGCCCGAAAGCATTTGACGGTGCATAGTATTTTTCCTGTATGATATAATTCTTTACATTTTTGCTAACTAAGCATATTTTTGTGTGCTTAGCATGACTAAAATATGCACATGTATTAAAAACAATTCTCTTTTTTTACTTATGAATAATGATTATGTGTATGAAACATTAAATGATTCAGCAACATATAACGGACAAAATATGTAATTGTCTTGTTTATTTTATGCCTATTTCTATAAGTTCTTGATATGTCTCCTTTTTAGATATATTTTGTGCAAATAGCATTCGCATATATCATTTTAGAAGAATTTGGTTTTAACTCAGTACTGATCTAATGAGGTAAAAATATGGATGGATTACATTGCAATATTAATAATCCTAATGTAACTTTGAGACCGCTGGTAATACTGTTTCTTTATAACTAGTATCACCGGTACTAATTAGCATTTCCTAATAAAACTCATTTTAGAAATTCGAACTTAACTCACAACATTCGTGTTTCGATCGAGAACAAACGGTACTACACATTGGGAAGTCTATTTAGGTGTCTGAGATGTATCGACGGTAAATAACATATTGGATTTTGGGATTTGGGATTTGTGATTTAAACCAGATAGCAGTACTGCATTTTAAAAATTGAAGAAATATGAACTAATGTTTTAAACATCTTTTTTATTGCTATTGAAATATACCGGAATAAATATTTTTTTACAATTTAATCATGTCTTTAAATAGTTAATCTAACAGAGATTTTAAACGTTTTTTTCTTGTATTTGGTATTTTATCCTACTATACGTTCTGTCTTTCAATAAGGAATGGTCTCAGTCCCTGTACTTACCATTAGATGCAGTGCAACCAATAATGATCTAGATAGACCTAGAAATGGGGATAGTCAGTCATCCCTCAGTATTGGATATAATTATGCCGATTTATTTAACAGCTTCTTAATGCTTTAATTAAATGTCCTAGACTAAGGAAAAGAGAGAATACTAATTAGCCTTTCTAAATTCCCGTCATCTTCATTCCAAACTGCCCATTGTATTAAAATTTGTGAAGGCCGCTTCCCTCGACCCGCTGTGTAAATCCTAGAAGATTGTTATGTTTAGCAGTAGACGTGTTGTGGCTAAAATGATAATGATTCTTAATGACACAATTGAAATGATGTCAAAACTATTTTTTATTATATTATTAGTATGGCTCTGTTGATTGCTCTGAATTGCTGTGCAGGATTGGGCTGCGTGCACCTTATACTTTGATAACAAAACCCAACCTCTCAGTTCGCTAAATCAGTATACCGGCAGAACTCGTACTTAATTAGAGCTTGCAGATCTTATAATGATGTTTCATCGAATGTAGATATTGATATCTTTAATGTTAACTGTAATAAACTTAAAAAACTTTATGTAATACATTTTTTTGGAGTACGTAATATGCATTGAGCCCACGTATTTCTCTCTTTATTTTCGCTGCTATAATATATTGCCGATGTTTGTACTATTAATATTTTCTATTTGTGGAAACTTTTGATTCACCTTTATTTAGTTATATTAATTGTTATTTTTAAGCAAGTTTTTTTTGGATAGTTTTCCTAAAATAAATAAAATAAAATTCTACTATTTTCTTTTATAAAATAATAACTATTTTGCATCTCAAATAAACAAAAACGAGTTTCACAAAAACTTAATTACGAAACAATAAGAATTTCTACGTAGATAAGGTTGAAGGCGACAGGTCCAAACAGAACATAATTTATTGGCGTGTGTACGGTGTGCAAAAACAAGTATCTCACGTGCCATTAATACGAGGATTAATGAGTGCGCCCTTTTTGCTGACGCGCCATGGTATTAGTTGCGAATAGATAAGTTAAGGGACGAAATAATCCTGGTGGCTTCGTGTAGGCTGAATGTAGGAAGTATTTCGAAAATATATTTGTTTATTATTTTTATTTAATCCTCTATTGCACAAAATAAAAAACAAAATACAGTGAAGAAACAACATTAATAGTACAAGAGGCGGAATTATTACTCTAGGAAATCTTTAGGATATTGAAATAGGAAAATGAGAGGGCAGTTTAAGGTACATTAAATAATAATATAAGAAACTTAATGACAATAAACATCAATAAGTTTACTTTAAGACACGCTTATGGAAGTTGTTTATATGAGTTTTTATTACGTTTATTAAGACGCTAAAACTATTTGTTAATACATAAATATCAATAAGTATTCTTTCTTGACTGTGCCCTCATCTTTTTCTTTTATTAAATCCATCGAAAGATTGTCTGCAAAAAAATCGCTTCGAACGATAGGACCGCCATCTGTACTTTTTGTTAATTTGTAATGTATAAGTGTTTTTTACTTTTTATGTGTAAATAAATAAATAATATAGGTTCAAAGAAGAGTCCTACTCTGTAAAACTTTATCGTCGCATTTAGCGCGTTTTAAAGAAAATAAAATAAAAAATAAACATTTTTTAAAGCCTCCGCTAAAACGATAACTTATTACGAATTAAAATTAAGAATTTCTTATTTATTATATTTTTAATTATATTATTACTCTGGCTCTGTCGACTGCCCTGAATTGCTATGCAGGATTGGGCTGCGTGCACCTTATACTTTGATAACAAAACCCAACCTCTCAGTTCGCTAAATCAGTATACCGACAGAACTCGTACTTAAGAACATAATAATTTAATATAAACGTTTAATTATTAACTAACATAGACTCTAGATGAAGCACGTAGAAGCTGTGATCCGTGAGGTTTTAATTCGATTTCCGTAACAGATAATCCACTTTGAGAGATTTACGGTACGAAAAATTTCGCGAATCGGTGATAAGCTTGGTTCTTACTTTTAGGATGAAAATAAGGTTGGTCAGCTATGGATGGCAATAAATTTAACTCTAGCGGTCATGGCTGGATCTATCTAAGTGCTTTTTGAGTTGCAGCTCAGGGCCCCGTAAATACAAAATGCCCCAGGCCTAATTTTTGTAATATGTTCATTTTAATAATATATAACAAACACGAAAAAAAAAGTTAGATTGCGCGACCATCTGAACCTAGCCCAAATTTCATATTCTACTCTT
Organism: Hyles lineata; assembly: GCA_030180105.1. Taxonomy (NCBI): domain Eukaryota; kingdom Metazoa; phylum Arthropoda; class Insecta; order Lepidoptera; family Sphingidae; genus Hyles; species Hyles lineata. Next base: position 2,078,416 of record JARJEE010000030.1, read on the forward strand.
TGAGCCTAAAACACAATGTTATTAAAACTGTGATGAAGTCCATAGTCACACAACGCCATCTTTCTTATGTTAAAATCAAACTGTTTCTGTTTTACCGATAGTCGAGGAACGCGTAAATTGAAAGGGAATTAAATAAATGTGATTTTTTTACATGCAATTCATCGGAGGGTAGTTGAAACTTCATCTATTGTTTTAGCGGGTATATTATATTTCTGAGTTCGCTTCCATAGTGCGTCGCGTAGTGATGCTGTCAGCTTTTTGCTTAATACTGTTTGGGTTGTGGACAATTTGGTGGAAATGGAGTGTGTGTGTGTGTGTGTGCGATAGTGGTACTTCAATTCCCTATTCTTAATGCGTGGCGCAGGTATTGCTGCTGTGCTGGATTTTCGTCAAATTCTATTGTCATGTAGACTAATTGGTGCAAATAGTGTGTGTGTGTGGGTGTGTTGATGGTGCTCGATGAGCTAGACCACTTTCATTGGCACCGACCTAGCTTCGAAAGCGTGAGTCAGGTAAGTGGCTGTATCTACTTACATAAAATGTAGAAATATAATATTAATGCAAGCATAAGACTTATATAGTACAGTGCATATTTCGACAACATTTTGAAAACGAACCCATCTTATTTAGAATATTATTTCTTGAATTATAGAACTAAGACGAAAAACGTTGCCAGACATTAAAATATCAACCCTAGAACTAAATAAAACTAAAATCTTCCACTGGACAGCTCATGTACGCAATTGCTGATCAAAAATTCATTAAAAAATACCAAAATATCTGCAATCTCATAAACTTTCATCTGTGTCGTTCGGAAAGGCGGACGCTGGTCAAATGCTCTTTGAGATACTTCTGTACAAAATGGTTTGACTTTTTCAAACCGAATTTTATGATTTAAATTAAAAAGCAGACAGCTGACCGATTACCCGGCTTTTTGCCGACTATTTGACAAACTATGATGTTTGAGCGAAGTTCAAAAGTCGGGTTAAACGGAATTTATAATTTAGGAATTAAGAATTTATATGACGTTGGTAAAAATATATTTTGTAGAGGGATGAAATGAATCATGGATTTTTATCATGGAAAAATATGTAATTATTGAAAAAAAAACTATTTTTATGGATTTTATCGCGTATTTGGTTTTGTTTTCACATTTTTAACAAAAAAATACGTAAGAAATAGTTTTATTTTAATTTGTAACATTCACGTACATCTAAAACCATTGATCTGTTATTATTAAGACATGTTAAATAGTATAAACGTTTAAAAGTTCCGCGTGGACTTCTTTCCATAGTAAAGTATAAAATGTAATTAATATTGGCTAGCCCATATTTGATGATTTTAAAACCATTGCGGTAAGATAACTTTACTGGTGGCAGGTCTCTTAAATATGAGAGGCCATCTGGGTAAGTACGATAATGTCTATTTCTCCCGCCAAATATCAGTGTAAATGTACTGTTGTGTTTCGGTTTGAAGAACATTGTAGCCAGAGTAACTACTGGACATTTTGAGACTTAGCATATGTCTCAGGATAGGGAGCGCAGTGGAATGGAATTCAAAGTGTTTGGTTTTACTGTTCATGAGTCGTCGTACCGCATACCATTAGGCGAACGGCATGCTCGTCTTGCCATTCATCGCAATAAAAAAAAAGATTATCTTTTTTTTAACTAACTCTTCATTCTTTTTATCATACTTTTTCCTTTATTAGCCTTTATTTAGTTGTTCTTACTTAGTTACTAATCAACAATCGTAAATCATTGTTCCTACCATATTGTACTCCATCACCAACCAATCGTCTATTTGCTTCGTATAAAAAATAATCCCACAAAATTTCTTCCGAAGCAAATGAAACACAAACAAACAATAGATAAAGCGGAATAGGCAATTTGCTCAGCAAATATCCAATAAGCATAATGTAATACATTTACGACATGGGAATACAAGCATGTCGATATCCTCTGAATAATATTAACGTGATCGTGGAACGTACGGTGCTTTTTATGAGAATATAAATCATATATGAGGGAGAGGCATAGCTATCACTATTGCTATCAAAAATGGGTTTCATTATTTTTTATAATAGGCGTAGAGTCTAGCGCATTTTCTCTCATTCTCTCTCCATATTTCTCTCTTTATTCAGCTACAGGAAGTTCAATTCTCAAATTTGTGTTGTATAAAAGCGTTTGAATATAAAGATTCATTCTCTTTTAGTAATTTCACATTCAATTAAATCATCATCAGCCCGTTGCTGTCTACTGCTGGACATAAGCCTCTCCCAAGTTACACCACATGGCCCGTTCTGCTGCTTCATGCATCCAGTCAGTGCCGGCCCTCTTGTGTAAGTCGTCCCTTCATCTGGCCAGAGGTGGCAGGTGCTACGTTTGCCAAGACACGGTCCACTTCAGAACACACTCGACGAAATGCGACAATGTGATAGCATAATATTGTAATTTAACACAAAAATATATCGGTCCTAAAAAATAAAATGTATGTAACAACCAAATAAACAATCTTTCTACCTAGTACCTACAACTGACTATTGTAAGATACACCGAATATTAAAAGCGGAAACACTCAAGAAAATTCTTCATTACTGCTTTCAAAACATTCCTTAAATACCAGCCACTTACAGCAGAATTCTTAGACTTGCGATATTCATAATTTACACTCATGCCATGCAAATGTAAAGCCCGTAACACAAAGCGAGATTGGCCGACATCTTTGAGAATCCCGTTTTAATTAGCAGCCGGGTTCTTCGTCTTGCTTTTAAAGGTTTTTTAAATTAAAAACTACCTTCCGTTTGGTCTAAGACGGAACGATTCGAAGCAAATGTTTTGAGAACGTATGTAGAACGTTTTATAAGGAATGTGGAGTGTAGTTTCAAATTTAAATTAGAGTTTGTTGCAGTATAAGTTTGTGAATTTCTCTGTGTTGTGTTACTAATTACGAAGTTTACTAGAAGAGGTCTTACACAAACTTTTAGAAAGTTTTATAAAATTACATACTAAATTCATTTAGTCAAATTACATTTAAAGTAATCGAGACGTTAGCGATGAAGGAGTAATATTAGAGACATAAAGACATGAACAATGAATTTACAATGAAATCACTAAAACTGTAGTGGTAAAGAAGTAATATTACAGCCATAATTAAACACAGTTCGTAAGGCGGTGTTTGGAACCAATCCAGTGAGGTGAATAGTACGCACGTATAAGTAAAAATGCATTCGGTATAGTCGCCTTGCAAAACGCCTTTTGTAATTGGTTCCTTTTTTATTTATCCCACACTAGAATTTTCGATTGTGGTTTAAGAACAAATTGTATGCCATACAATTATTCCCTTTTTTATTGCGATGAATGGCGAGACGTTCGTCTGATGGTGACTGCTCATGAACAGTAGCAAGAACAAACAAAACCTTGAATTGCAAAGCAATGCTTGGCATTCCACCGCCCTTGCCATCCTCAGACATAAAATGTTAACGCAACAGGGCATTTGCACTGCTGTTTGGTGGGAGAAATAGACATTGCGGTTGTACCTCCTCAAGCGAACTCGGAATGAGAGACATACCACCAGTATTCCTGTTGCGATAAAATCAACGATTTTTTACAGTATCCATGGCGCAGTTGGATTAACGCCGTCTGTGAAACTAGAAGTCGCGGGTTGGATTTATTATTTAACAACTTCTCGTTAATTGGTCTCTTACATATCGAACCATATGGATTCAAATTACTTAAGTTTCTTGCTGAATAAAAAATAAAATAAATGTACATACATAGTAAAGTAGTAAAGTAAATATATCATAAACTACAGCTAGTGTTAAACACGAGCCTCATCTTAATCATTCATTTATTGCTGGCACATTTGGCAAATGGTAACTCGCCGGACTGTGCCAACAAAGATATTTATAAGCAAATAAATAGACCAATTTTGAACGAACGACAATATTGTGTATTATCTGAACGATATTACAACCAGTACACTGATATTGTAATAAACTTAGTTTACTAATTTGGCCACCAGGTGGATTTGATGTTGATGTATTTTGCACCAAAAGGGTGCAAAATTGGTATTTGTTGTATTTAGCTTTTGTAGCTCAGCTGTAATTAAATAAATTCACCCAACAGTCACATACATAGTCCCGACCATACTAGGATCTACTATGTCTTGTGTCATGGGTATCAGGAACTACGAGACTTTTCGGTCTTACAAACACCCAGGCTAGAAACAAATGCTGGTGGTTTAATAAATATTTGTCTCGATGCGGTGATCAAACCCGCAACCCCTCGTTTCACAACAGGCGTCTAACCAACTGCGCCACGGAGACTGTCGCTTAATTTATCTTTTATATTGGTTTTCTAATTCATTTAACTTTACACGCTTCGATATTCTGAAGAAAATTAAGCAAAGAGTATTTTATGCGTTGATTTACACATCGTGTGAGCTCTCTCAATCATACTCTCGATTGCAAAAAGAACTCCTCGACCCATTAATAGGATAACTACGCTCTAATACGGTGCAATCTTCATCTAATTGGCGTAGTCCCGGCCGGCGCTAGTGCAGCATATTATTTATATTCTAAGACTGTCAGAATATTGTATGTAGGTGTACAGCATATTATTTATATTCTAAGACTGTCAGAATATTGTATGTAGGTGTACAGCATATTATTTATATTCTAAGACTGTCAGAAAAATATATTTTCTATAAGATACTATAGTCACGTATTTCTCTGTACGTAAAGCATCAGTTCTCATTCCGTCGAGACTTAATTAGCCTCGTATTTTTTACTGTAAATTGAATTTTTTAACGTCTCTGTTCGGATGAATGCTATTCCGCTAAGGAAATTAAACGCTATGAGATATTATTCTTATTACTATTCTATTTCATTTTTAAAGCTGTTATTTTCTAAATTAAATGACTGGTGAGAGTTCTTTAAGCACCAAAGCCAAATACTAAAAACAAATTCAAAATTTAATCAAACATTTATCCTAATTGATTAACGAATTAATAGTCAAATGTTATGTTCTTAGAACTTATATGCAAACTTTCTTATTTTTAGATTATTTCATTTTATGTTTGTTGCTGCTTGCATGCTGTGCGCTGTCAATTATACAATTCAACTTTGGTACCTAAATACTCTTACGTTATTATCCTTTCGTACATTACATATTTTGTATAGTATATAAAATAATAAGAATTTTAAAATACAAAAGAAAATACGTTTAAAAAGAACGGAGGCTGCATTGTCGTTTCAAGATAGGTACTTAAAATACTTCACCAGCTTTGGATTCAATCCAAAATAACATCGCCAAATCCAAAATTATCAGCATTGTCAACTGCATGGAAAATAAGGAAACCTATTCACAACCTTAAATCTTAAATTATAGGTTTTAATAATGTACTGTGTCAGCCCATATACGTCCCACTGCAGGGCACGGGCCTACTCTACAATCGACAGTACGATTGAGAATGGTTAGGCCATATAGTCCACCACGCTGGCCTAGTGCGGGTTGGCGGTAGGTTTTAATAATTTGATTTAAATTTATTGATTGTTACTGGTACTTATATATTTTATTATTAAAGAATTTCCCACAAGAAATACTGATAACATTAATATAACAATATATCACAAAGTACACAATCAGCGTGTTTTCTCGGTTGTACGAAATCGCAACTAGCTCAACGAATGCTCAACACAAATTAAACTAAAATTAAAACAAATTAACGAATTAAATTATAATATAATAAAGTATTATATAACTAAATGTAACAATGTAAGGGAACAAATAAGTAACTAAATAATAATTTAATAACTCACTACTATTACTTATTACTAAACAAATCCACGCGTAAATAAACAATCTAAAAAATATTCCTGACTTGCTAAAGACAAGTTCTGTGTTGTGAACAAGAAATTGTCAGTCTTGGTTTTATTCCAGTAAACAAAGTTAAAGGTTTCAAAATATTTCAACTCAATCCCTTTCCACAGAATAATGTTAAATTATAAAATTTATAACAGGATTTCCTTTTTACAGTTGAAAAATAATTTTAAAATATGTACTTAGGTGGGATGATCAATAAAAAATATACAATGTTATATATATATATATATATATATATATATATATATATATATATATATATATATATATATATATATATATATATATATATAAATTATACAATGTTAGTTTCATATATACAGTCATCCTCGTAAATTATTTTATTTTGGGCTAGGAAATAATTAAAATATTTATTATAGCGGCCCGACCCAGCTTCGCCTGGGTGCATATATTTTTTGATTCCACTCCACACCAAATACATGTTGTTTTTCGTATAAACTCTTGTATGCCTAAACTTGACGTAGCTATCCTACTGTCCGGCTCAATCCCGTCTCATCCGCCTGTTCAGTCTCTTCCCAATCCGTCCCGTCCCTTCTCTTTATTATCCATCCCGTTTTATAACGTGCATTTAAATTTCGTCCTAACAAATCTGTGATCTATCCCAGCCCTCTCCCGTACCTTCGATTCTATTTTACTTTATGTCCCTTCTCTCCACAAATATCCATATATATCTTATACAACGGGCCGTGCAGCAGAAATCGTAATATTTTAATTTCACCACAACTTCAAAACCAAACGTCCAATTTTAATCATTCAAACACCAAATATTATCAACATAAACTGTACTTATTGATGAAATAATTTATTTTGATAAGGATTAATAGCATGAGTAAAGATTTTTAAATAAAAATGTGGTTGTTGTGCCTCACTCCGACTTTTTTGTAAATATTTATAAGATCTACAATTAATTATAACATTTTATGGTTCTATCTTTTGTAGTTTAGGCAGCGTACGCAAAATAAGTAACTTCTTTGGTTGATTTTTTTCAATTTGTGTCCGAAAAATCCAAATATCTTACGGAACCCTATTTTTTTCCTATTTTTAGTCTATGTTACTCGTGGATAATGTAGCTTTCGAATGGTGAAAGAATTTTTAAAATCGGTCCAGTAGTTTTTGAGCCTATTCATTACAACCAAACAAACAAACAAAGTTTTCCTCTTTATAATATTAGTGTAGAAAAGAAACAATTTATTTTGAAATGTTTTTTATTAAATTATGGATTAAATACATTTATGAATCTTTATAAAAATAAAGAAAAGAAAACATTTCAAAAAAATCAATTTCAATTTCTGTAAAATGTTGGTTCCTTGACTTTACTCATGAGTGTATTGCTTTATTACTCTTAGCTTTAAAAGTCGGTCGCATCTGCAACTGACTTTAAGATTTAATAAAAGATAAATTCATACATTTATTACACAATTCAGCGCAGTTTTACAACTTGTAAATTTGTCTTGTGTTGAATTCACTGAATCAACTATTTAGCGAAAAATCATTGTGATTGCTCTTTTGTTAACTTTATGTAAATATACAGTGCTTTCAAAAGACTTTGTAGTTTAAGATTTTAGGCGTGAATTATATTACTTTAATATTAATTTTGGGATTTGAAGTAAAATTTACGAGCATTTTTACAATATGGCTTTTATACTTATTTTTTGCTACCTCCATGCCTTACTGGCTACGTCCCGTATGAACTAGCGAGCGACGATTAAGATTTTTTACTTCTAGACATAATAATGCCTTTATGAAACTTAAAAACATTTTAATCTATCAATTATTCCATTATTAGTACAATATCATAAGATCACTGAAATAAAAAAGGCTGCGAAGAACTTTTTAAATCTCAGTCGACCGCGAAGTGGCGAATTTGACGTGTCGTCCAGTTTTATACACGGCCCGCACGCCCAGATTTATGCCCCAATTTCCCAACGCGTATAAAATGTGCTCCGTTACAAAGATATGTTGCGTCTGGGAGAAAAATTACATGGTGTTTTTTTTGGAGTGGTTGTCCGAGAGTGATAGTAAGACTTCTTGAAAATTTCAGAGTTCGTTTTTTATAGCAATGAATGGCGAGACGAGCATGCCTTTTGCCTGATGGTAAGCGATATGACTGCTCGTGAATAGTAGCAAAATCAAATAACACATTGAATAACAAAGCAATGGTTGGTATTATATGATACATATACAGATTAAAATTATACTTGCAGAACGCTTATATTCAGTAGGCGCGGTTCATTCAGTTTGTGCGGTCTGAATATATGAATTGGACAATGAAGATTTTGTTTGCTGGCACACCAAAGTACCGTCCAGATACGATACTAACTTGAGACCGAAGAACGGCTCTCGAAGTTGAAACAAAATGCCAACGCATTTACATCAGAACATTCTTCTCTTCTTATACATTTCTTATATCCATCCAAAGGTTGTCTGTAAGAAATCGCCTAGGGCGATAAGTTCGCTAACTGTACTCTTAAATTTTATTTGTAAAATATTGTATGCTTTTTTGTTCTTTTTGAGTGCAGTAAAAAATAAGAATAAAATATAAAAATATGCAACACAGCAACGCTTTTAAGCCTTTCACTGTTTGCAATTTTACCAAACATGATATTGTTCTCATAACGGTTTGAGCGCACATATATTGCGCCCCTATCATTGAGGGGTGTCCATAAATCCATCAGAGCGGCTGTTCAACCCCACATAGTAAGGGTTGCTTGTAAATAGCATCATCAATGCATTCTTTATAGGGTAGGCAGATGGATTGATCTTTAATGAATTCGGTTTAGACGATATTAGTTTTTAAACCGTGTTTTTTAGTAAATGTGAGGAGGGTGGATTACACTCGGGATTTTTTATTAAGAAGTAAGGGATCTAATAAATTACTAGGCTAGTGTAGGTTTCTAGATGTCAGATGTCTTAAAGAATATTGTGGATACCACTCAAGTATGCATGAATTAATGAACTAATACGACGCCACTTTATATCGTAATCTGTATCAGCCCATATACGTCCCACTGTAGGGCACTGGCCTCATGCATATGAGTATTATGAAGGAATAGGCTATATAGTCCACCATGCTCGCCTAGTCCGGATTGATGGACATTACATACCATGGAAATTCATACAAATCGCTATGGTATGCAGGTTTCCTCATGATGTTTTCCTTCACCGTTTTAATACGTGGTTATTGACTATCAATAGACACATGATTTCGAAAAGTCAGAGGTGTGCTCTGGGATTTAAATTAACGACAACTGTGAATATTTAACAATCGTTGCTGGTTCCATTACCAACAGGCCATCACACACTTTTATATCGTAAAAGAATCTTCCTTGCATTAAAATCATAAATAACTCTTTGTTGAACGTATAATTTATCTCTATTCGGCTATCGAACCCAAAACTTTCACAGTTTCTCATTTTGCCATTGAAAATGCTGTTGAAAGCAAAAAATACAATATATTTTTCAGAAGTTAATATAATTTGACGGTGCTGTAATTCGGGGCAACCTACATCGGAAGGGTTGCTATAAATCTTTCGTGAGGGCTATTTAACCCTCCGGTTGTGTTGAAGGCATGTATTTATTTATGTACATTGGGGCCAATTTCGCCCATATTGACAACCTGTAACGTAAGAGAGCTGGGACGGAAAATATGCGTTTTTTCCAAGTTGGTTTGACTGGTTTAACGGAAATTTGGAGGGTTAAGAATGGTAGAAGATAAGAAGGGTCTAGAAGGCCATGTAGTAAGGATTTTTTAGGGTTAAATTTAATGTAATATTTATTCTCACTACGAAGATCGGATGCATCAGATATCATGTAAATACCTTCTGATAATAAACTTAAATGATATAAAATATGAATCTTATATGAATACACGTTAGGCCAGCAATTACGACGTATGTTAAGAACCAAGAATGACGTGACTTCAATAATATACGTCCCACTACAGGGCACCCCAGGGCCTCCTCTACTCTCAAGAGTTCGATTGAGTGTGCTAAGGCCATATAGTCCACCATGCTTGGCCTAGTGCGGGTTGGCGGACTTTACACACCATAGAAATTTTTGAAATCGCTATGGTATACAGGTTTTCCTCAAGATGTTTTCCTTCGCCGTTCTTATGCGTGGTAACTATCAATACACACATGACTCCGAAAAGTCAGAAGTATACTCTCGGAATTGAAACAACCAACAGGCCACCATTTTCCAATATTAAACCCATAATATTTGTAAATATGAGCTGGCACGATATAAATTAACGATTGTGATTAAAGTATATGTCATAGTAAATGCACTGCATTTCAAATAGAATAGCCTTCGTGGTGCAGTTGGTTAGACGCCCGTTGTGAAACGATAGGCCGGTTTCGATCCCTGCACCGAGATAAATGTTTGTGTGGACCACGGGTATTTGTTTCGAATCTGGGTGTTTCTGAGACCGAAAAGTCTCTCAAAGTTTTTGAGACATGACACAAAGCTCAAACTTAGTGTGGGGTCAGGACTGTTATTTATCAATTAACAAAGTGACATGTTTATCCCTCGTTAGTTGTCACAGTATTCCCGATCTAATTGTATTCCGATTTACATAAGATACAATATGTACTATATGGCTTAACCACTCTCAATCGAACTCTCGATTGTAGAGTAGGCCCGTGACCTGCAATGGGACCTATATAAGCTGATATAGTTCATCAATCATCAAAATGAGTGGCCTTAATTCATAGTTTAAAAACCGCAAGAAGACAAATATGTGTGTGGCCCAATAGTATTCGACTCGTTTATGCGTGTTTGTGAGACCGAAAAGGTCTTTTGTAGTTTCTGACACAAGACTAAATTGATCTTAATGTGGAGTCAGAACTACGTGATTGTCGGGTTTATTCATTATTATTTGTAATAAACTTTCCCTTATGAAACTACTAAAACAATAACATCGTCATGTCCGTAATACAAGATTATCTGGTGTAAAATATTGCCCCGTACCATAATAGTAAGCTCGGGAGCGGGTCGCGGGGATTATCCCGGATCGATTCAATTTAAATTGGCCGCGCAAGTAATAATTGAATTCACGGCGGTACCCGACTATCCGATTTGTATTTCGATTTTTCACTGAAGGTTTATTACATTTTTAATTTGATTAATTAAGGTGGATTTTTAGCTGTGCTTTAGTTACTTGTGATATTAAGAACATGAGCTGTATTGATTACTGTAGCTTGGGTAAATATTTAGAAATAAGCGTAGCACTAGCCCAGGAATTATTAATTATGATATTTGACAATTTTTTTGCTTTAATGCAACAATTTCTATGGAAGAACTTGGTTGCATGACTACTGATTCAGAATATATAACTAAGCCTGTAGTTAGATAATAGGTAAAATCACATTAATGGAAAATGGTATTACCAAGATTCAACCGACTCAAATAACACTAGATAGAAATTTGGCAAGATTTATTAGTTGTATGCAACAAGGGCAAACAATTTCCTTTCTCAATACGTATGTTTAGTCTTAAAAATAAGTTTTGTTTAATGTTTATTCCGACAATAATATTTATTTTCCTTTTAAAAATCATTTTTATGCAGCAAATGTAATCCGCATAGTGTCACAGTATATTTACGTAACAGTAGCCAACAGATAAATTCTAAAACGCGTCACTAATACGTAGCCGATAATCGCGTAGCAATATATCATGGAGCTAAGCTACGCAGGGGCTACGAGCACAAATAAACAAGCGTTAGCCCGTCTACAAATAAAACTCGTAGTTGATGCACAAAATTAATTTTGTAACCGTAAATTGTAGCTTAGTTGAGCTACATGTAAATAGCTGTTGCCACTTGAGTTTGGTCACACTGGCTAAGCAAACTTGGGTTCACTGAGCATTTTGACGGTTGACTGCGTTTATTGGCCATTATGTGGAGATATTCTACTCGCTGGCATATAAGGCTGTGTCGTTTGTTCAAGGGCTATTGTCAACTTAAGGTTGTTGCTTAGTTTGTGTTTCAGGTGAACTTCAATGAATGAAATTGTAGTTTTATTTAATTATTTGACGTAAACAAATTATGTCACGTTTTCTTTAGTGTTGCACTGGCAATACTAAATAGTATCATTTGTATTATTTTGTATGGCAACTTTACTCTCTTCCGTTACACGCATGGTCGAGTGACACGATTTATGATCTCAAACAGTTTTATTTAAAATCGGTGTTAAATCCAGTGTAACAATCCTAAACAGAATATTATCGCTGTATGTTCCATCGAATATCTAATTAAGAAAGTGACGAGTTAAGGAACCTAGGAACTTATTAAGTTCAGATTAGTTATGGACGACATGTTAATGATAAATCTATATGATGGAGCCTTCCATTTTCTATGTATATATGACAAAAATAATATTAATAAAATGGAGCTACCAACTATGGAATTTTTAAATTAAAAATTTATAAGTATGCAAGTTTTAGAAATGAAAAACAAATCATGAAGTTGAAATATTGCATATTGAATTTTAACACAAATATGAGTATACATGAAGTTACTTTCCTAACTTTGCGAATTGCATATTTTTGATTTCGTACTGTTGTGACTACGATATTTCTCTTTGTATTTTTAAATGTCGAATGGTTTGGCTTCTTCGACTGAATAGATAGGGACAAAAAATATTTTGTCCAAACCTTTCTTGTATTAACCAGATGGCTTATCTGAAAATATATAGGAATAATTATTATTTTACTTATTTATTTATTTATTTATTTACACTTTATTGCACACAAAAGGAAAACAAATACAAAACATAAATCACAAATATAAAAAGTACAATTGGCGGTCTTATCGCCGAAAGGCAATTTCTTACAGACACCCATGGGATGGATTTAAAAATAGGATAAATAAAGGGCAGTCTAAAGTGTAAAGTATAGAACTTGCTTAGAAAGGAAAAGTATTGCAAATAAGTACAAATAATTTAATAAATATAATAATTTAATATATTTATGCTTTTTAACAAAGTATAAAGGACGACTTTATGGCTGACGCATTGTCTCATAGGCAACCTTTGGGTCGTGCAGAAAAAACGAAGTTGGGCATAAACTAAATAACCATAGTAAATTAAAAGTTATGGTGACAAGCTATATATTTGAAGATTTATGTAGGAAGTTATTTCTGCTATTGTATCTATGTTAATACTTATAGAATAAAAAAATTACAAATAGTATTAGTAATTTTAGTAGTACTTAAATTAGGCTCAAATAAAGAACCTCTTTTTTTGAAGTCGCTTACAACACAAGAATCCCTTTGAAAAAAGTATTTCTTCCAGGGACAAAACAGAATCTGTTTTTTATATTAAGATTCATATTTTAAAGTGAAAGTTCGCTTGGATGAAAATTAATTGACTGAGGTTGTAAATAAATCGTTTGTCTGGTGTAAATTTAAGTGTTCTTATTTTTATTGCAAGAAAATTGAAAAATAAAATAATTCTCAGGCGTAAATTCCCAAAAGAGACATTGCAATCTAAAATGAAAATTGTATACAGAGAGTTTATTATAGCATTCGTGTTTCTTTTATAAAATGAAATATATTTATGTCGTCGTTTAGTTTTTTGGCTGTGTTTGAACGTCAACCTAGGAGAACCTAAGTTCGAATTTCATAACGCGCATTTCTGTACAAAATTAAAATGGCGTTCTCCCAAATACTTAGTCCCGTAGCAAATAAAGGTCTAACAGACATAATAAAGTTCATGCTGAATTTCAAATATCACTAGAATCCAACTATTTACCTAGGTTGCATAAGTATGTAAAATGATAATATCACAAGATCATTTATAGTATATAAATAAAAGCTTAGAAAACATTTTACCCTGATGAATTTTAAATTAATTACCATCAACAAAATGGGAAAAATATTCACAAAAGATCTCACATTCCGTAATAATGGCGTCTCATTAAAATTTGCATCCGGCGACAACGTCATTATGAAAATATTTTCCGACATTGCAACCGATGTGAGAACCGACAAAATGTAAGTTAATTAATATGCACGAATGATGATTAAAACGATGCCCCTTTTGTTAAAATTATATTTATCATACTAACATTTTAAATGGGAGTGTTTGTTGGTGTTAATTTACAATAATATTTTGTTATTATTGCGTTGGAATTGTGAAACGAGAGGTTATAAGTTTGATGACCTGGTCAGACACGCGATATTTTACAAGTATTACAATTTTGAAAATCTCATTGATATAAAACTGTTAAGTAATGAAATCGTTGGGAAGTTGAAAAATGTAAATTCAAACCAAATTTGCGATAAAATCCGTAAACAATAGTTTTATCTCAATGTACAACATTCGGGTAAATCTAAGAAAGCATTATTGAAAAAATCTCATTTGATCCACCTGCTTTTGGTATTTTTGTGTCCAGCATAGCGGTAGCCATGCACTTTCTACACCTTGAGATCTGAATAAGCACAGCGTACTGAATCTGACCATTAATTTCCTTAATGAACTTTTCAGGAATATATAATCTTTATGTACCTGTGTAGTGATAGTACCTAATGGTGTAATTGTAAACTTCATATGTATCAGTTGCGAGCTTTTTCTACTCCTGAGCACTATTGGGAGGGGTTAGGCCATATAGTATGCTTTCGATTTACTTAATATTAAAATTAGGTACATTCTCGTTTGATGCAGCAATCGTTTCATATTATACGATTTTTTAGACCTAGAGTTTTACTCGAAAATGTCTTTTAAAATAGGCCTAAGCAATAACAACATCATGTGGACAACGCCGTATGCAAAAGCTAGTTTAAAACCCCGCGGTCCTTGTCAGTTTAATATATTTTCACTTTTGTAATAATATATTATAATCATATTCATCACTATAAAATGAATTGTTTTATAATTAAGACAGATGATAAATAAATGGTAACTTTAAACTTGGGTTAAACTGCGGTTCATTTAAATATTTATTCTGACGCACAAATATCGGATGATGGCACGTAATAATATGAAATGAAACCACACAATGTCGCGTCAGACCGTTACATTAAAAATAATTAAATCATATTCAACGATACGGCTACTGTTATTATTTTACTAGATATAAAGGACATTAAACATCAATATATATGTCCTCTGAGGCCCATTCTACTCCAGCTAAATACTATAGCCTTATTTATAGTCATTTTATTAAACTATTTTAGCTATCGAATGTTTTGTTATTCGAACGACTTTCAACTAAGGTTGAGAGAAGATAACAAATCATATATTAACACACGCCTTTTTCCCAGAAGAGGTAGGCAGAGGTGCCTGGACACCTACATTTCGCCTTGTGTGTTCCGTCCCACGATGTGATAGGTGGCCAGCCTATCGCCATATCGGGCACAAATTCCTGACTCCAGGTTGATAATGAATAGAAAAATCCAATATCACTTTGCCCGCCTCGGGATTCGAACCCGAGACCTCAGCTTTGCAAGCGTACTTCAGTACAAATATGCCACCGTGGCAGTCAACAAAACATTCTATAAATAAAGCCGACGCCGACGCCTCCTGTGAAACGAGAGGCCGCGGGTTCGATCCCCGCACCGAGAGAAATATTTGTGCGAGCTACAAATATTTTTTCGGGTCTGGTTGCTTGAGACCGAAAAGTCTCTCGTAGTTCCTGATATCCACGACACAAGTGTCGATCTTAGTGTGGGGTCAGGGCTATGTATGTGACTAATGGGTGTTATTTATTACTAGCGGCCCGACATAGCTTCGCCCGAGTGCAGATAGATTTCTGTACAATAATATGTATGTATTATATATAAATTAAATTAATTAAATATTATATTCTTCCTCCTAATCACTCTATCTATTAAAGAAAACCGCATCAAAATCCGTTGCGTACTTTTGAAGATCTAAGCATACATAAAGACATACAGAAAATAGGAAACGCCTTTGTTTTATACTATGTAGTGATTATTTATTTATTAAATAAGATACGAACAATTCATAGACATTTATGAATAAGGCTTTTTGTGTTTAACGTTTCTATCGATGACTGGTAATTCCTCTGTTCTCTCACGTAGTAGGACACTAAAGGCGTCGTAAGATGTTAGTGGCGGTTTGATGGCTCTCCCGGGCGCCATACAATTTTCCCGATCTCAATTCTTTTACAACTGTTTTATTTGTCAATACTTTTGCTAGTCGTTTTGGCTTACCTACCAAGTACTAGATAGACAGACTTGAGAAATGTATATTATTTTCGTGATAAAATGGCTTCTATATTTGGTCATATAGAATTTTATACGTTGAAAGATTGCTAATTATAGCAATATCCATCTTAATCACATCATTATGCACGAAACGAATCTCAAAAGCGTCGCGCTTGCGTATGTCACTTTGTCATTTTTTCCACCATCATTTATGGTGGTCGCTCATCTACTTGATACGTAATTCTTAGCATAGCACCATTTTTTTTCAGCCGCTATTATCCCACTGCTGGGCGAAGGCATCCTCCCTTTGCTTCTCGATTATGCGCTCTTGTTCGATATAGTCAGTCAGACAGAACTGACTGTAACTTTATTTCACTTTCTCTTAAAGCTACATCCACGATTAGAATTTGTAAGTGCAAGCGAGTGTTGCTGATTTCGTCAGTTAAATGTACTCCTAGTATGCTTCTCTCCATTGCGCGCTGACAAAATAATACTCCATATTACTGAAATTAAATAAGAATATAAAACGGGCCAATATCCCATTACAGGCCTCTTCTTAGATGAAAAATATCTGTAAATATTTAATTTTACTTATCATATTTATTTTTGACGCAAAAACTAAGTTTGTGAAGAGAACTTACGGCCTTGTAAGTAATAACTTAGTTGAGAACATCGACTGAAAGGTTAATGGTGACAGACAGGCTTTTAAGCAGCCTGCTCTTAGCTATATGAGGTCTGTGCTGAAACATCAGAGCAAATCTGTTCTGTACTTTCATTAGGTGAGCGGGATCGAAAGAAATAAATATGTGAAAAATTATTAGTTGCATTGTTAGTAAATAGTTTCGGAGTTGTGTTATGAGATGTTGTAGAAACTTTTGAGAATAATAATGGAATAATAATATTATGTATAACTCTATTCCTTATTTAGTTGTTTGTACGTTAAGTGTATTTTTCTTTGTTTTTATTTGCGCGTGTAATTTTTAGTAATTATTGTGTACAGGAGAATGGGTATAAACATTAGAAAGCAAATTGTATAAATTAGTATTAATTGTAATAATGTTTATACTGTTGGAGAATAAATTAAATAAAAAATAAATAAGAGATAGAAGAAAAATTAGCTATTTCCCAGCCAGAGTCTAACCAAATGCGCCACGGAGGCTGTCAATGATCAGCGCCCAGCGGTGATGACCGCTACCAATATTATAATATATATATTAGTAATTTTTGTCGCTCAGGGATTATCTTGCTCAGTTTTTTCAAATTTATGAAATTACTCGAAGCTGGAATTAAAGTAACCAAATATCGTGTTATACTGTTGTGTTTAAATAAGCAACTTATCATAAAAAACTCGCTACTAGTGTTATCTTAAAATTCCCGGATCGAACCTGCTACTTCTACCGTATCTCTGGACCTCTATCAATTTTATATTTGGAATGTATTATAATTTATAGTATCATTTTTGTCTCACGTCTCAGGACCGCGGCGATGTTATCATTCCATCATTCGACGGAGACGTGACTGGAAGTTTATGATCCAATACTCCTAAGGGTTTCGTTTGTTTTAGTAGATTTATAATAAGAAATATCAAAGATTTCCATTCATGTTTGCTTCAAAGTAAAAAACCTTTGATTGGAACCGATGAATTATTTTTTTAATTTTAATTTGATGGTATCCGTATATTTGGGAAGTTTTTAATGTTTATAGGATTTAAAACGTACAATATTTGGTTATTTGCTGTTTAATATTATTATGATTTATAACTTTACAGAAAATTATTCAAGAACAAACCGGTCTCTCTAAAAGCACATCAAATATTTTAGATCTTGGAATCAGAGCTTTAAGCCAATTGGCAGCCTTATTAAATCAATAAGCTACAAGACTTTCTTGGAATTTTCAGTCATTACAATTATCAACGAGACGTCTACTTTTACTGTCATTAGCCATAAAGCTAAAAACATTCAATTTAACTATATAATTATGTTAAAATCTTGTCCATTCACGGCAAGTAATTAATTCAATTTCACTTAGAACTGAGCTAGACAAATCGAATAAAGAAGCAATTTCTTTTTTAATTTACTAGGACATAATGCAGACTTTTATCTCTGCGAGATTCTCGAGAAACTGTCACAACATCTAAAAAACTGGCTAAGTGTGAGTTAGACTCATGTATCCAGGATTCCGTATACAACAATGACCCATAGCATTTAAAATATATAGTGTACATTCTCATTGCAATTTATGAAAGCAATTCCATTTTAGGATAGAGCTTAGTCTGTAAATTATAGTGACAAAATTAACTTTGTAGTTGACAAAATGTTCCAGTCCCTATGTTGTAGATTGAGTATTTTGATGAGTAGACAGCTGCAGGCGAATTTTTTTTTGTAATTACATAAATCATATATTTTTTATAATATCACTTCAACCCGCACTAGGCTAGCGTGATGCACCATATGTCCTGACCACTCTCAATCGTACTCTCGATTGTAGAGAAGGTCCGTGTCCTGCAGTACGACGTTTAAGGGCCGATACAATAACAGTTTAGTTCCCTTTATTTATAACTTTAAGTCAAAGGTCAATAGTCTACAAGTTTTCTTCACAGATGGCCAACATAGTTATACCATAAAGATTTTGTTTCTCCTTTTTTGATACAGAACCCTAAAAAGTCGTCGGCTTTAATGTTTATAATTGCCTAGACCGGACTACAGGTAGATGTTGTTATAAAGATTGAGAACTTGTTAATGAGAAGAGCGGGGATATGACAATAAAGCGATTTAAAAGTTGAAACAGAAATATTAATGTACATACATGTTTATCTTTTGTGCAAGATAAAGAAAAGAATAAATTGTTTATTATTGTAATATTTGGAAATGTCTGAAATGTAATATATTGAAACGAAAACGAGTGTCTTATTTACGCACGTAAAAAGTAATAATAATAATTAAGATTAAAAGTCTCTTTTAACAGGAATTTAAACAATAACTTATACAGGTGGCATGACGATGAATAATAATTATAATCTATTAAAATCAAATATACACATGTATACTAACGAATAAATATCTCTTTATCTGATATAACAGACAGTGTTGAAGATTTCTAAATATTTAAGAAACTACTTTGAATACAGTTTTTCGTTGTCACGGAAATTCGAGAGACTTAACAGCTAACTTCACTATGTCGATGTCGGTATAACTTCAAAAATGATTGGTGAAAAGTCCCTTATATGTGAGAAGGTGCGTGAGTAGGTAACACCGCGATGTCTATTTCTCCAGCCAAATAGCAGTGTTAATGCACTGTTGGGTTTCAGTTTGAAGGACATTGTAGCCTGAGTAACTACTGGATATATTGAGACTTAACATCATATATCTCATGATGACGAGCGCAGTGAAATGCCAATCATTATTTTTTAACTCAAGTTGTTGTTTGGTTTTGCTACTATTCAAGAGCAGTTGTATCGCTTACCACCAAGCGAATAGCATACTCTTCTTGCCATTCATTGTAATAAAAAATATGCATTAATTGGATTGACGATATCCCTGAAGTGGCTCGCTGGAAACGTGTAGGCAATTTGCTGTGCTTAATTAAATAGAAAAATATAGATAAACTAAATAATATTTAAAATAGTTGTACGGGTATGTCGAGACTGCGACCGAACGCACAGCCACACGGCTTTGTAGGAGCTGGATAGTTTTAGTGATTTAGGACACCGTGAAACTAAATATTTTGCAAAAAAAACTTGCTGCTTTGTAAAGACGCCATGGTAGACCAAGGTTTAAATCAGTTATCATTTCAGGAAACAAAAATCCACCGAAATATAATGATACTTGAAAAAATACAAAAAACTGTCGCTTTTTTATTTGATATGTGTCTATAATCACCAAATCTACCACCTGCCTTCGTTTTCGGTCGCGGTCTGGGTATACCCTTAAAATGAGTCTTCCAAATAAATATAAATAACGTATTGTCTAGTATCAATATATAACACATACGAAAAACAAAAAAAAAAACCTCTATAATTGATATTCCCTAACACAGAATTTCCATCAAATCCCACAAGAAAAAGAAAATTCCATGGTATAATTTGATTGAATCTTGGCCTAAAAAAAGCATCCGTCCATTTTTGTTCGGCAAAATTTATTCAGTACCCGTGACCCAAAACAGTAGGGACCGAATCATGGGCCCGGTGTAACTGGTGTCCTTACAAATTGACTGAATTTGTTTTTGGATAGGAATAAAAAACAATTGTTTACAATTTGTGATTAAAAACTAAAAAGTGTTATTGGAAAAAGGATAAATTATAATTAATTAAATGATAAGGTGTGGTCGCGTATTAGTTGAGTTCGACTATTTTATAACAGTAAAATGACTGAATGAATATATAATTATTAGTTCGTATCAGCATACATACGTTACTAATATTATTTAGTCAAGTAAGTCACTTAAAAATTATTTGTGTTAGTTTTTTGTTTTCCAAGAAAGTTAAACTGAATAAAATATACATTGTATATATTTTTTAAATCTACCAAAAGTCAATGAATATATTCTAAATATTGAAATGAAAAATATCTCGCGGTTTTTTAACTATAGTATTCCTAAAAATAATGTTAGTAAATTCTAAATTCATTTTTTGAATGTACGGTAATTCGAATTTAGCCTGCGGAATTCCTTTGCTTCCTAGGAAAAAAAATAAATTAAAACAGTCCTATTGTCGTCCATTTTATGAGGTTGTATGGCAATAATTGTAACGTAGATAAAATATATTACAGCTTTTGAATTTGGGGCACTGATTTTAATTGCAGAAACAAAAGTTGGATCGAAAAGTAATCATTGGAAATTGAATGAATAAAATGGCCTTATAAAAAGTTATTATTTTCACGTGATATCGTGAAGTAACAGTAAGGCAATTTTTTGTGTAGAGTAAAAGAGTTTAGAATGTAATTAGTGCGAGTTGGCGGACATATTGTAAATAAGTGTTAGTGCTTCTAAACGTTCGCAATTGTTGTACTTTTAAATTAAAAGGTATATTATATAATAGTTAATGTTGTTAATTCCAATGCTAATGCAAGCTGTATTTAGCCTCTGTTTCTGATGCTAAACTACTGCGTAAAAATTGAATTTATTCGTTGTCATACTGCCTCATATTTGTATAATGCTCCAAACGAATTCCATTTCTATGAAACGTAATGAATGCCATTGATTTAATGGAATTAATTAAATTGGTATTCACGTCCAGTGCAGGATATTTGTCAGTGTGCGTGTGCCCCTGTACGATGACACCGCGACTCCTGCGCTTTATGGCGCTGACTTTAATATTAATTGCTTATCGTGGACGCAAGTGCGTGGTGGCACGTTCACAGTGGTCCCAGGTTTGGATCCCACTGCACTTTGACTTTGACACCTTTGCCTTTTCGGAGTCAAGTGTGTATCGGTAGTCAATTACCACGCACTAAAACGGTGAGGGAAAACATCGCGATGAAACCTGGATACCATAGTGATTTGTATGCATTTCTATGGTATCTAAAGTCCGCCAACCCGCACTAGGTCAGCGTGGTGGACTATATGGCCTAACCACTCTCAATCGTTGTCTCGATTGTAAAGGTTGCCCGTGCCCTGCAGTGGGATGTATATGGGCTGACATAGATATAAACAATTGTGGAAGCTATTGGATTTTTATAAAAAAAATGTAATTTATTATATGTATGTAATGAATATCGCTGCTTTAATGTGATATTGGCACATAACTAAATTGTAATTTTTATGATAATGTTACCATTTAACACAAATTAATCTAAAATATCATTTGAATACGACTCATATTTTTGATAGATTATACGTTGATTTAAGCAAATTTCAAAGAGTTGTCATTATTAAAATAAAATATAGAAATAATTACTTTTTTTGTTTTATTTAAACTGCTCTCCTGAAAAAAGTTCATTTTTGAATTATGTCGTTATCAAATTAAAGTAGCGATATTATGTTTCCGCGAATATTACATGTAAAAAAGCGTGTTAACGAAAATATTTTTTGGGTTTTATCGCGATTTCAGATTATTTTGTAAGCCTGGTAGTAAACGAAATTTTGTGTAGAAAGATTATTGATTAGTGCCTGAAGTTTTTTACTATAAAAATCTTGAAAAATAAACGTGTTTTTTGAAACAACGAACAGAGCACTCCTCGAAATTTTTTTGGTGTAAAAATATCCGCGTTTAGTAACAGAAGGTAGGAAGATAAATGCCACTGGTATTAAGTTCGCCGTGTATACTTTTTATATATAAAGCTTAAAAAGAGCCACGTAGAGGTAAAAAAAGGTTGATTTTATGTTGTTTAATCAACATTATTTCTGCATACACCCCGAATAAACGCAAAATTTAGTCAAAAACACGCGTTCTAAAGTAAATATTTACGCCTGGTCTGTGCCCTTTATTTTTTAAATATATCCGCGGCACTCAGTAACAATCTTATTATTCTTACAGTTATACAGATTCTATTTGGGACGAGTGTCTTCCATTTCTCGGTCCATCTTGAGAGAATTGACAACTTACATCTGTTTTTAAAATTCCACTCGAAAACCGACCTTGTATTTGCCATTCAAGACATATTTTCCTTTAGATTTTTTTATTGTAGTGTCACCAGGATTTCAATTGTTTTAGGACTTTGTGCTTTTGAGATAAGGTTCAGTATTGGTTGGAGAGATACTCTTTGATGTAACTATGACGTGTATTAGGTATTCTGTATTCTATGGAGGAGGTTTCGACGGAATCCATTTCCGGTCGCCGCCGACGACCGGCGGCCTATATAGTCCTGAAACGTCTGGTTTGAATACAACCTTTTTTTTCGTCGTGTCTATACAATGGGCGAAATTTTTGCAACAGTTCACAAAATACAAGGTTTTAAAATTTGACTACTGCGGGGTTTGGTTTAAAAGACACCCAGAGAGATTAAAATGGAACGATATTTCAAAAGAAATAACAATCTATTTTTCGGGATCCCAGAGCTCAGTAATTTTATTGCAAATACTGCATTAGGTACATTAGTGGGATGTTAGAGACAGTTCGATGGTGGTATTAAATTTAGGAATTCCATTATCATTATTCAAGGTCTCATTTGTTTGTTGGCATGGTTTGTGCTGCATTAGGTTCAATTCCCACGTATCATGTGTCACGCAATTCTACGTTCTAATTTAAAACCGCTATTTACCGATGCGGTGTGGATAATTTACTGAAACAGTTAAATTAAGTCAATAGTGCTGTAAACTCGAAAGCTTATAAATTATGCAAAATTAGTATAAATAAACGACGCACAACCCCACACATTTATTGATGGCGCAGTCTGAAGAACGTACTAGGCGAGAACCCCTATAAACCTACTAAGACTAAATCCAATTCTCACAAAATAAGGAAATATGGTTACAAAAATAGTCTCCAATAATAATAAATTTCTAAAATCACTTCAACTAACAATAAAAGAAAATAGTAGAGTACAGTCCTTTCAATCCGAACCTATCCTTGGGATTAGACCTTCGGACTATAAATATAAATAAATAGACATTCGGCCACGCGTAGGGAGTGCGAATTTTGTTTTGTCACCGTTTTCGAGGATTATTTGATCTAATCTCTATTATTTCAGCTGGCAAATGTTCTTGATTTAACTTAATGGAAACTGTATTGTCCTGTTGGATCGGAATTGGTATTTCTTTATACTGAAGCTGGAGTTGTTTAGTAATCAGTTTTGGGGTGAATTGCGTCGTTTTTAAAGGAAAGTACTTCCTGAAAATCTATTTCTATTTATAAATCAACAAGGGTGTAAATACTGTATAGCTGTTTTTGATGACAAATTTGACATATCCTTAAAATTCTTAAGTGCACATGGATACATACATTTTACTTAAGTTATCGAATTACTAAACGGTTTACTGGGAACTTATCTTCCCGGCCTATGAACTATCACAACTTGGTGATCGTAGATACGATGCTAGCTCCTTGAAATGCAACAGTAAGGAAAGGACTGAGGCTGCAGGAGATATTTGGCCTCCAGTAATGAAATGATAATTTCATTTCATAGTTATAATATTATTAATCTAATGTCAGTCATCCAAGGAAATACAAAAGTTTGGCTTTATCTCAGCGTCTATAACATGTCCCCCTTCTGTATCTGTATCAGCCCACATATGTCCCACTACAGGGCACAGGCCTCCTGTACAAACAAAGTACGATTGAGAGTTGTTAGGCCATGTAGTCCATATAGTTGTATGTCCCACTTCATAGCTCTAAAACTAATAAATAACTAAGAAAATACACACAAAATTCCGATGCGTATGTCCTAAGCGTCCTTTCGATGTGTAAGTTCGCACAGCGCTTTCTAAGCTATTTCTCTCTTCTAAAATTCAATAAAAAAGGCATGTACGTATGCATTACATGTCATGTCTTTGTTCGTTTCATATTTGAGTTGTTTGTGGAGTAAGGAGTCGATGCTTGGCGGTCAGGGGCGGATATTAAACCATACGGGCCGGTGAGCACGCGTTCTGAGCTAAATTCTTGGGCTGCACTACGAAAGAGGTGATGTGGCAACTTCTTAGCGTTCGAGTACACGGGGTTATTAGAAAATTGCAAGTAATAAGGGCAATTATACAGATCGTGGAATTTTAGAGTCCTTCATTTTAGTTTTTGCTTAGTTCTTTCATTGATTGACTGTCGAGAAGCGGATTTTTGTTACATAATAAATAGTTGTTTTATTATTTGTAGAACAGGAATTGTTCACGGGCTGGATAGATCTAACGATATATTTTCCTGAGCTCATATCCATCACAATGTCGGTAACCATATTTTTCTATGATTAATATGAAAACAGCCTATTACTACGTGGTCAATTTAACATACTTCAAAAATCTAAAAGAACTTCCAAGTATTTTTTTAATGCAATGATTGGCGAGACGAGTATACCATACCTGATGGCAAGTGATACGACCGCTCATGGACAGTAGCAAAATCAAACAGCACCTTTAATTACAAAGAAATGCTTGGCATTCGACTGCGCTCATAAGATGTTAAGACTCAATATGTCTAATAATTAATTTAGCTACAATATCCTTCAAACCGAAACCGAACAAAGCATTTACACTACTGTTTAACGGGAGAAATAGACATTGCTGTGGTACCGACCTAGGCGGCCTCTCACATATGAAAGACCTACCACTTGTGTAAAGTTCCTAGATTCTTAATAAAAACTTCATTAAAAATCAATAATCATCGTCAAAAGTCAATAAAGACGTCAGCCTATTGATTCCCTCTGCTGGATTTTAAACCATCCTCCATAATTCTGGCATTGGAGAACTGTACTAGGCTTGCAATATACATTATCTATAGATAGCCTAAATTTCTTTCAAATTGTGCCACTTTTATGGGTAGTGCCTTTTATATTCAAGTAGGGGTCGCGACTTTAACAAGTTCGTCGACTCGTCTTTCCCTAAGACGTATTATTAGGGAAATGCCTTATTTTCACGACATTTCCTTTAAATGTTATTCAAACAAATTATTTCATACAAGTGTAAATGCGAGTTAAAATATCAGAGTAATCCCCTTGTAATATATATGTTAATATTTACATATTAGGCGCTAACGTTGACAGAGAAAATCATGGAACGGCGCGTGAGCGGAATAATAATTTGTAATACATTACGTTCTTTACGACCTTTTTCGTACATTCACACTCGTGTTTCTATGAAAATTTGCGAAATTATTTATTTACAGGTATCATAGTAAGTTATGTAATATTCATGATAAACATATTATTACCAGGTTTTAGATCTGATATTTAGGAGTATGTTTACTTTGAAATATTTGATTTTTGCCTCGAACACTCGAAAAAAATCACTCGATTTAGTACTCTCGATTATAGAGGAGGCCCGTGCCCTGCAGTGTGACGTATATGGGCTGATACAGATGCAGATTTGATTTTGTATAATGTTGAGTTTACTGGTTGTAGGTGTCTGATATTATGTAAGAGGCCGCCTGAGTAGATACCATCGCAATATTTATTTATTCTGCCAAACAGTACTGCAAATGCACTAGTGTATTAAGGTTTGAAGAAAATTTTAGCCGGAGTAACTACTGGACATAATGAGACTTAACATATTATATCTAAATAATCGAGTATATAATATTGTGCTGCTCAAAAAATAAACGCTGCTTCATTAAAGTAACTTAGCTTACAAGTAGAGGCATTTACTGAGAGGCGATCTATCTGGATATCGTGTTTTTCATTTTAATCATAAACTTTAAGACAACTTCGCTTTGCCTTCACAACTTAAATCATTTTCAACTTGTAATACGAAAAGTTGAACGTCAAATCATAGTAATACGGTGTTGTTAATGATAAATTGATCTGATTTATTTAGCATAATATTCTTTAAATACCAAAACGACAGTATTAGAAAATCTAAAAGTAATTTTGTCTTAAGTATGCTTTATTAAATAAGATACCCAGTTGTTCTACATTCTGCAAGTAGCGAAGGAAAAGAAGAGCATTTAACGGGGTCCAAAAATCTTACTGCTTGGTTTAGTGACAATGGTTGAGACAAGAACTGATACGAATTATTCAAAACGAAAACAAAAATAATTTATTAAATTCATTAAAATGTTCAACATTATTTAAATTCAGTATTTTTTTAAATCTATCAATCGGTTCGGAACGCAGTTTGCACTAGAGAATAATAAGCAAGAACCTCTAGTGTTGCTCTTTCAAAACCAGTTTACAATGTAGTGATTATTACAAAAGTCACAAGTTGGTTTAAATCAGAGCAGCTCATTAATGATTCGTTATAATTTACAAGTAATATAATAGGTTGGGAAATACAAATTTATTATTTTTGCGTGAAATTCATAAATTTATTTAACATGCTGCGGATTGTTCGATTTAAGGTCAAATACGCACTGTTTTGCTGTATAATTTGTTGCCATTTTAAAGGTAGCTCCATAATGCATCTCTCATAGAAGTGATGGTCCTAATTGGCAAAAACTCTAGTAATCAATTTTCACACATGACCAACAGGCTACCACGCACTTCAACAGTAAAAAAGCCTGAATAAGGATTTTTACAGATTAATTCCAGTGGTATAATATTGATACACTGACTGCCGTACTTAGAGACGTTTAATGTCAATTAAATCATTCCTTAGTAAAGACTTTGTTCCCAAAATCTACACTAAGTAATGATTTAAATAATCTTGCCTAATCTGGAAATTTCTATTGTAACTATAATAATGCCAAATTATTCCGAAATGTCCATTAAAATATTTTCATATAAGCAGTACAATAAATATGCCGTATCCATGGCAACATTATAGTTTATAATATCGGGGACGTGCTCATATGACTACGGTGCCAAGCTTGCATCTAATGGTGAATATCAGCTGCTTTGTGAATGCCGTAATGCATACGTGAAACGCGATTGTAATACGAAATTGCATGTTTTATTTTATCACAAGTGGTCTCTCATATGTGAGAGGCCGCCTGGGTGGGTGCCACCGCAATGACTATTTCTCCCACCAAACAGCAGTGTAAATGCACTGTTTTATTTTGTATTGAAGAACATTGTATGTTTCACGATGGCGAGCGAAGTGGAATACCAAGAACTGCAACCTGTTCACCCACGTTTCGCCTTGTATTTTCCGTCCCACAATGTGATAGGTGGCGACCTTATCGCCTTATCGGGTACAAATTTCTGAATTCGGGCTGATTGACTAAGATATTTTTAATTATAAAATATTACAACTTTATTATTTTCCATCTTTGCTTATGACTTGGGATTCAATTATACGCTTACCAAGCTAAGTCAAGCTTAGGATCCGATAGTTCAATAGTAGTAAAAGTGTATTAGCATTACTGGACGCTAAGGATCCGTTTAATAATCTGCAACACGCTTACTACGCTATAAGTAGTACAATAGTAATTAATATAACTATAAAAGTAACTATAAAATATATATTATTTTATTTTTTTCTGTTTCATAGTTTTTAATGTAAAAATCATAATATGTTATTGTAAAAAAATGTGGCACCCTGGCAATTCTGCCTACCCCTTCTGGGAAAAAAGCGTGAGTTTATGTGTGTATGTAAAAAATGTGATTAAAGGAACACATACAAACCACTATAGATTTAAGTGGTGCTCCATTGTTTATTAAATGTGTGAAATATTTAGACAATAAATAAATAAAAAAAAAATGATAGGTTTATAATAGCTTTGTAAATAAAGAATACTGTAGTCGGTTATAATATTCTTGTAACATTAAAAAAGAAAAAGTATAGAGCATCACGAATATGTTAAAATAAAAGTTATAAAGGCCTTTTGAAAGGTTACATGAATTACAAGCCGTGAGATCTTAGGTTAGATGTCAGAATTTCGAACAAACTAACAAGTAAAAATATTTTTATTGTAAAGGCTGTAATATAGAAAAATTCCAACGCTAACACACATGTTGTTTCAAAAAATGTTTTATTCAGGTATAGTTCGTTTTTTCTCATTACAAAATTCAAACATGTCAAGTTATCTACATATCTCTACTAATAGAATCTTTATCCATATATTATCTTTAAATTTGGAACACGGGTCTTCCACGTCTTAACTATAATTATATTTCTAATGTAACACTACCTCGGTGGGATAGTTGGGATACCGCGGTATGATTGCAAAGCTGAGGTCTCTGGTTCGAATCCCGAGCTCGAGTCAGGACTTTGTGCCTGATATGGCGATAGGCCCGCCTCCTATCACATCTTGGGACGGAACTCACAATGCAAAACGTGGGTGCACTGGTCGCTAACAGCACCTCTGTCTACCCCATCTGGGAAAAAGCGTGAGTTTATGCATGTATGTATGGAATGTAATACAATATTAAATACCAGTAAACTTGCGTCAACAATTTTGGGTGTTCAAATTACTAAGGTTAATACACGCCTACATATATTTCGGGGGTCCTAATGAGTTCCATGCAATGACATCATACCCAGGTCACTAGGGAACAAGGGCTGACCCAGGCCATAAGTTGCGCATTTTATATGGACCCTTCAAGGCTTAAGGCAACACTTTGTGATGGCAGAAGCGGGTAGCGAGGCAAAGAGGAATTTCAGTCAAATATTATCACATTTTATTAAGAAATACTAAGAAACATACTTTAAGTTTCATAACGTTGTATACAAGTAGGCTCGCTGTGCTAAAGAAAGCTTGAAAGGTGGATCCGGGCCGGACCGCTGGTCATAATATTAGTATAATCCTACCAGTTTTAGCTTTCGCCTAATAATGTATTTACTGACCGAAACCTAACATCTAAGCTGTTACTATCCCTTGGTTAAGCTAATCTAGATTTAACGAGCTGACCTCAAAGTGACTTGCAATTTACTGCCAGGTCTTTGTGGGATAAGACCCAACCATATTAATTAATATGTGAGATCTTCAACAGTTCTGATTGGTCAATGCATCGGTATGCCGCGTCGCTGACCGCTCTAGCGAATACCCTCAGTATTACTCGTAGTATGGGATTGGATGGAGCATCCAAAATTTAGGTCGAAAAGGGACGCTATATTTTATTGATATTACATTCGATTTGGAAATGTTTGGGATTCAGGAAGTAATGATAGTAAGGAAGTATTATGTTGAGTTTTCTTCATATAAAAATATATGTTACAATCATTTGAGATCGCATCACTTGAAGATACTTTATTTGTTAGCAATATGTTTGATAATCTTTTTGCCTTTTAAAAACAACAGAGGGTCGGTGACGGCATTCGTAAGTTTTTATACACAGAAATAATTACTAAGCATCAGTTAAACTAGTTAGTTGGAATTCATAAAAATGCTTTTCAAATTACTACAATTTAAAGTGTAAACGCACCTCTTTACTTTGCTCTACTATCATTTGTCTCCCATTATCATTTCCTGAAGCAAATCTTATCTTAAAACCCTATCTATAGTCTTTAACTAAACTAAAGACACTTGCAAACTAGCCGAAACACAATCCATTCTTGTTACCCAAGGGCTATCATATAAACACAAGAAATAAGGTTCAATATTCAGATGAAGTAAGTTTAAGCAGATCTGCGGCAACTTAACTGCAACTTGTAGTGTAAGTTAGATTGTCTAACTCCAGTCCCGGGATCACTGTAACGTTAACTTAACTCGGTTTAGTTATGTATTACTGTGGAGTGAGTTAATCCGTAGTTTATTTATGGTTTAAGGCCTATGAGGGTTTGTTGGGAGATTTGTGGATGTGTTCAAGCCTTGTAGGCTAAATGTGGATCTTATACTATATACTATACAGCATGCTGGATGGTCTGACCGTTCTCAATTGTATTTTCGATTGTAGAGGAGACCCGTTCTCTGCAATGGGACGTATATGGGTTGATACAATATAAAATATTATACTATATACCCAAAGGAATTTGTGAATTTTAAACACGGCCTAATTCATACACAGTTTTTAAACAGTGTTCGTTACCAAATGTATTTTTTTTTATTTTCGAACGACTTTTGTATTCAGATTGAGCGAAGAAGACAAAACATTCGATAACTTCCGCCGTGGTGTGAAGAGGCATCTCAGCAGACCGGCATAATTGTATCGGGTGTCTTGGGACTGTCGTCTGAAGCCATTTGATACTCTGCCTGGACAGCATTCGCGCTTACCATCAGGCATAGCGCTGTCACTATGACCGGGCAAGTTAAAAAAAAAAACTCAAATAGGTTTTACAACTATGAATAAAGCTCAAAATAGTAGGGAAAGAACAATTATCTAATTATCATTCTTACAGTATTCAAGTCTCAGAAAAAATAGTATAAAATGTCATGAAGTACATAATGAGGCAGTCAGGGATCCCACCGTGTTTTTTTCACTTCACGAGACATTTAGCAGGAAAAACGCCTAATTTCAGCGAGGCGGTATCGAGCCCTCGCAGATATAAGACAAGGTAGGGCACGTTCCGGCACGTTGACTGTTTTAGGTAGTCCAAGAAACAGGTTCTGTTTTAGCTTCGATATCTATGGCAAAAAATATTATACTTTAATACTTTTTTTTATCCGAGTAGAAATCTTTCCATTTTTTAGCTTCGGCAAACGAGCAAACAAGTCATCTGATATGTGATCACTACCAACCATGAAAATCCACGACGCTTGGATCATGGAAGTATTGCCGGCTCATATATTTGGTCGACTGGCAAGGCCAGTGAATGCCAAGCATTGCTTTGTAATTCATGGTGTTGGTTTTGATACTGTCCATGAGGGTCGTATCGCTTACCATCATGTGAATATCATGTTTTATATAAACCGTTTCTTTGCACTGATGCTTTGATCAAAATTCTGAAAAACTACATAAAAATGTGTGGCTGGCGGCCTCGCTTGACCTTTGTACTTAGCTTGTGTGAGCAAAGTGTCCCCGTAAAGTAAATTGAAGCACGCAACAGACCGTGAAAGTGCTTATTCTAGCGAAATGCTCTATTTTTTGTTTAAAATCTACACAGTCTTTATGTTGACGGGAGTTTAAATGCTGAGTGATGAAACACTTGTAACAAGTTGTTTGTTGTGTAAAAAAACAGCCCCCATTTATTCTACTATTCTACATTATCAACTGCCTCTTTGGCGTAGTTGTACTGTAAGATCACAACGCTGAGGTCTTGGGTTCGAATTCCAGATCAGGCAAAGTGATATTGGATATTTATATTAATTATCATCCTGGAGTCAAAAATTCGTGCCCGATGTGGCGATATGGCCTATCACAGGGGTCAGAACACAAACTGAGATGTGGGACCTCTGCTGCCCCTTCTGGCAAAAAGGCGTGAGTATTTATGCTACATAATGTTTTGAGCCTCAACGACAGGGGAAGTTGGGACTATATGCTATAGATTTTTTGCAAAAATCTCTATGGTATGCATATATGGTATTTGTTAATTTTTACATTAATTTTATATATTATGAAAACTTGTCTTGTTCTGAAGCTCATGCTCATGCTCATATGAGCTGATTCATAAATATTTAAATTACTCATAAAATTAAATAAAGCTAACATAAACTATCGAACACCCGAAAACCAATATCCAAAATGTTTAAGCTATTCAACATAATATTATTTGTTATTTCAACAAATATTTATGTTTAGTTTTGATTGAGACGGCCTCTGTTGTTATTTTGCTTAAATTATTATTTTTATTGTTATTGTTATTCGGAGGCTATTCACAAGACGAGCATCTTAGCGTGGGATCATAACTTTGTATGAGACTTTTAGCTGTATTTATTGTTATGTAAGACGTTTTGTATGTGTGTGTATTAGCCTATACATTATTGAGGCGGGGTTCTTGTAAATATCGTGTACTTTGTGATAATAGAAAAGTTATGGTAAACAGTCAGTAAATTTACAATCATTGTTGTCCTATTTGTAGATATTCCTCTCCATTTTGAATAGGAACTACCGTACTTAATAATAAAAATAGGATCTAGTTATACGTTTTACATTTCGGGTTCATCTCGTATCAAGATCAGCCCATATACGTCCCACTGCAGGGCACGGGCCTACTCTACAATCGACAGTGCAATTGAGAGTGGTTAGACCATATAGTCCACCACGCTGGCCTAGTGCGGGTTGGCGGACTTACATACCATAGAAATTCTTATAAACCGCTAAGGTATGCAGGTTTCCTCACGATGTTTTCTTTCATCGTTTTAGTGCGTGGTGATTGACTATCAATACACACATGACTCCGAAAAGTCAGAGGTGTGCCCTGGGATTTGAACCCGCGACCACCGTGAAAATGTTGGCAGCCGCGTCTGGTCCGTTTACCAACAGGCCACCACGCATCTCGTATACAGAATGATATTGACTTACAGTATTGAATTTTAACCACATATTTCTCATCACCCCCCGGTGATAATGCACAAAACATATTAAAAATGCCAAGACGATTTTGTGACAAAAATCATGATTTAAATTTTCACGATATTTGGCCACCTTGTATAGGTAGATCACCCAATATATACTTAGTTTCGAACATTGCATAATTATGTCGACTAGTATGACATAGCCCTAATTGTTACTCGCCAGTCCACACAGTAAGAAATCATCATCACACATTAGTACGCTCATTACCGAGCTCTTTTAGAAATGTTAAAAAAATCGGTATCCGATCCATCCGATATCGTATCGTCTCGTACAAACCTCACCCTACCAAGTTTAATCGAAGTTTACGGTTTAGTTTGAAATACGTTGACCAGAGCGGTCTTGGCCTGTGTACATTAAACTTTATGGACAAAGCGATAGCTCTATTTACTTCTTATCAGTGATGGAGGTCCGAATTTCCGAAAGATATTATAAATTGTGCAACTTCTCCCGGGTGGGAAAATTATTAGGGCTCTTGCGAAATTTTTGAGGAAGTATTTTTGTCCGTATTTTCTAATGTTAATGTTCAGAAACAAGATTAAAAGTTGTAAGCCGTAAAAGTGTACCGCCAGAATGGAAGTCGAAGGTTTAATCTCAAGGATGCATATTTTAATGCAAGCGAATATAGGTACTATATAGGTATTCACATACATATATGTAGTTAACAACCACCCTACACAATTGTCCAAAACATAGCATCATGATCCAATTAAAAGTATTACGTTTCTTGTTTTGGTTTGAAGGAAGATTGATTAATAATAACTTTCCACTTCCTTATTAGGCAATTTGAATTACAAAATCAATTTATAATCCAGTCAATAAAAAAAGGGAAATTAATTATAAGCAATTAACTTTCTAACGTTTCAAAGTGATCGAAAAAATAAAAAGGGATTAAAAACGAGATTCCAATATTCACCGTCAATATTTGAGGGTTAAATAAATCGATATGAAAAATAATTAAAATATCAAATACTTTATAAATGGTTAACCCGTCTGCAAAACCGGTTAATGATTAAAACTGATATGTAATGGGTTGAAAATTTTAATCAGGCCAGTTAGATGATTTACGGTTTTCATAGGAAAATTTGCTTCATAAAAGACTTGCTTCAAATGTCTTTGTTTGACAAATATTTATGTATGAGAAAATGGGGGATGTAGGGAATGGTGCCATTGTGTCAATGTGGTGCATTTAATATGTATCTAGGTTATTCTACTCAATTATGGTGTGATAAATGACAAAATCATTTAAAAAACCTTGTTAAATCCAACTTAATTTTTTTAAACTTTTGGCTCACAACTTTAATTTTAAAATAAACAACTTTTCAAAAACTTTAAGTACACATTTCGTCTTACACCATAAACATCTTAACGTCTTCCATCATAGTAACTGTAAACAATATAATTTAAAAAAAATATATTCCATAGACAACGGTCCATTCAGGGACTTCCCATACAGATATGATATTATGTGACATATTATCTCAAAAATAAGCATTATTTTCGTGTTTCATCATATAACAAAGAACGTAGAGGGAAATTAAAATGAAATAGTGATGCTAAGAAAGCTTTACGATTTTTTACAGCCATAATCCAACGCGGTAATAATTGATGATTCAAGAGATCTTTAGAAATACTAATCATGAAAAAAATACTGATTTTAAAAACACATCAACAAAACCCAGGGGTATTGCTGAACTTACTAAGGAAAATTTCGATATTGAAAATACTAAAATGAAAATACCAGCAGCAAAAACTTTAGCTCGAGATGCCTCCCCGGTATAATTGTGCGCTAAATCCTGTTAATACTGCTACACCCGGCGTTAACGTTTTGGACTCGCGTGCTCCAAATTAAATTTTCCCTTTTATGAAGCGGTAATGTGAAAGGGAACATTTTTTAATTCGTGTTTAATATTTTCCGGAGTTTTTCTTTTTTATACGAGGTGTGGGAAATGGCGGTTTTTATATGTGGGTTCTGGAATAATACTTGTTGGTGAATTGTTCTCTTTAGAATAATTTTACTATGGAATAAATTATGATTAATCCAATATTTGATTTTATTTTTAATGTACGTTTTGTAACTTCTAATACGTAATAGGCATTTTAGTGAATATTTTTATAGCGGTCTGGCCTGGCTTCACCCGGGTGTAAATACTTTTTCAAGGAAAAACTGTTTTTGTAACATTTTTCATGATTGCTCCGGTACTATTGGCCCCAGCGTGATATAATAGGGCTAGGTTAGAATCTTTTCTCCGTATTGGGCTATCCAACACCAAACTATACTATAGTTCGGGCAAAAGAGAGCACAGGTCACCTGATGGTACTGATCACTACCTCCCATAAACATTCAAACACTGGGATTATAGATGTGTTGCCAGCCCATTAAATCGGAAGGGAAGTGGGAAACAAAAAGGACGGGAAAAGGAAAATAAATTAGGACGACAACAACTAATGACTTGCAGTTTAATTACTTTTTCTGTAAAATTCCTCTTAATCAATTTTATTTATTAGCAATTTACAATAATATATTCACAGTTGCTTTATTAATTATTCAATTTACGTTGTTCTAATAATGAATTATTCCTTGTTGGATATTTATTGTTTTCTCTTTTGGCTGAGCAAATTCCACATTATTCTAATCTCCAAGGCAAAAGGAGAGGTTGTATAAGTTAGATTTAATTTATACACCATATTAATACTAACCGATATTGAAGTGCGTGGTGGCCTGTCGGTAAACGGACCAGACGCGGCTGCCAATATGTTCACGGTGGTCGCGGGTTCGAATCCCAGGGCACACCTCTGATTTTTCGGAGTCATGACGTTTGTATTGATAGTCAATCACCACGCACTATAACGGTGAAGGAAAACATCGTGAGGAAACCTGTATACCATAGCGATATCTATGGTATGTAAAGTCCGCCAACCCGCACTAGGCCAGCGTGGTAGACTATATGGCCTAACCACTCTCAATCATATTCTCGATTGTAGAGTAGGCCTGCGCCCTGCAGTGGGACGTATATGGGCTGATACAGATACAGATTAATACAAAGTTTTCTAGTCTTTTCTAGATTAGTAAATACAAATGTACAGCACGTGTGCGATTCAATATGTCGAGTGACCACTCCGGGCGCCGTATAAACAATTTGTTGCATTATTCAAGCTCCGCCGTTCATTCGCACTCGGCTAAATGAAATATATTATCATTGATAAGTCCTTCGCTGGCTTTTTACTTTTCCACGTTTCTTTTTTATATAATTAATTTAGCTGGATTATATTTTTATTCAGATAAGATGTAGTTATCAGGTTGACAAACAGAGGGTAGTCAGACCGAATTTAGAGTAGATTTTTTTTTAAATTACTGACAATATATCTGTATTCACTTTTAATAAGATTTTCCATTTTGGAATTTCGTATTTATCACGAATTTATAAATATTACTTTTACTTTCATCATGTGCAATACAATCTCTAACGTTTCAAAAATGAGAAACTTATATTAATTAACTTCTAATGTTGTTATCATTTACTGTTCAGTTACTGTTCTCGGTATAAACCACAAAGACTCTATTACAACAAACAATAAATATAAATAATATCTTACCGAACTTCGCCAATAACACAAAAGTAAAATACTATACATCCATAAAATGTATGTAAAGACGGCTTGTACAAAGACATACACCCTACACGGGAGGTATCATAAAAAAGGGTCTCGATTTTTGCCTGATTAAACAAATCCCCCTGTTGACTCAGTCCTAAGCTTTATACGGATTAGGGATTTGACATTTAGTGGGGCTTATCAGCCATCTACCGACATAGTCCGCTCGAAGGTCCAAAGGCAGATTTTGCCTTTTATTTTAGGTATTTGAATTTGCTTTTGTGGGCTTATAAAAGTTATGCGAGCATCAACATTTTATATTGTTCAATCGAGCTGAAATCGGTTTATGGAATTTTTGGTGTATTTATTTTATTCTAAATACTAATAAATATTTACAAGTAATATCAAAGTCAAAGAGATTTTAGAATTCAAAGCTATCTACATATACATGGCTACTCTCAAGCGGGCGGTCAGATCGTAGATAATGCGTAGCTTGCAAACTATCCGTAGCTCCCTCGTAGAATGTCGTAGCGCCGTAGCAAGTTATAGCCGTAGCGTACATGTCTCGTAGACAATTGTTAGCATCGTGTAACGGCATAATGGTTTGACCACAGTATAGTAGATATATGACTGATTTTATGACCGGTTTAACATGACTCAGTTACCATTTATGACACAACTAGTGGTTGCTAACGTTGCATTGGTAGGAAATCCGTATCTGGTTGGAATTGAGACAGTATTAAATGGTAGAAAACCCGTGTAAATGTGTTTGAAGTAAATTTGTATATACTAATAAATATAATTGCATCAAGGAATTTTTCGTCGAAATATTGTATCAACTAGTGACGATCGCATCTTTGTTATATCTAATACACAAAAAGAAACACAATACACAAAACTTTCTTTGATCACGACTTCTGTATCGGGAATGATCTCTACCAAACTGTATCTGATTTAATTAGCATATCTCAAACAGGATGTGTTTTGTAAGGTAAATATCTCCGGTTTGGTTATTCGGCGCGCGTCGCGTTCCAAGTGGCAGATCAAATACTCGCAGAGGATCATGCATGTTTCATGAGACATCAAAGAATCATTGCCGCTACTTTACACTTTTGTATTAATTTTATTAATTAAATTAATTAAATTGATTATTGTGATATAATAAGTGATTGACAGGTGGTAGGTCTCTCATGTGTGAGAGGTCGCCTGGGTAGGCATCACCGCAATGTCTAGTTATTTAAACAGCAGTTTAAATGCACAGTTGTGTTTCGCATTAAATGAAATTGTAGCCAGAGTAACTACTGGACATATTTAGACTTAACATCTTATGTCTCAGGATGGCGAGTGCAACGGAATGGCAAGCATTGCTTTGTAATTAAAGATATTGTTTGGTTTTGCTACTGTCCATAGGCGGTCGTATCGCTAACCATCTGTCGAACGGCACGCTCGTCTCGCCATTGATTGCAATAAAAAAAAGTATTAGTTAATTTTGCTTGAGCTATTTAGAGTGCCCCTTTTTGTTTCTTTTTTCATCTGCAAGTTTTTTCTTCATTTAAGATCGTTTATTTCCTGCCATTTAAGAATGATCTGGCTACATAAAAACAATAATTTTAAATATCCAGATAAAAATGTAGATAATTTTAACAAGTACAAAAATTGCAGATGACGGTCTTATCGCTCTAGGCGACTTCTAATAATGTTCCAGATAAAATATTGTAGGATTAATAACCATTATAATTTGCCAGGAAGATTTATTACTGTCGCATTTATCCTAAAGCAAATAGTTTGAAAGCCCCAATATAGTACTAAGAGCTTTTAAGTGTGCCAGAAGCCTCTTCCCGGCAAAATGAATGATTTTCATGTCAATCTACAACGACACGAATATCAAAAACTTGTCCGCTCTACCTTCTACTCTGCTCCAAGACAGGCGCTCTACCGTAGAGTTCGGAAGCGTTTTGTATATTATCCGTAGTTAATCCAATTACTATTATTAATAACGTTTGCAAGTAATGAGGGCTGTGATTCGAACCAAATTCGGATTTGCGGTTTGTCGGCTATATACTATATTATCCTGTAGATAATGTCAAAATTGGTTTAATCATTCCGTGGAAATTTGCCCCTGATTCATGTGATAGAGATTTACGCTTGATTTGATCGTTTGAATTAAGTAGGGATGGTTTGTATTGAAACACTTTTAACTTATTTCTTGACAGCCTCCAGCTCAGTTGGTTAGACGCCGCCTATGAATCAAGAAGCCACGGGCTCGACCCCTCTCAAGAAAAATGTTTGTGCGGCCCACAAATATTTATTTCAGGTGTTTGTGTGACCGAAAAGTCTCGTAGTTTCTGATACCCATAACATAAAACTCGATCTTAGTGTAGGGTCAGGACTATGTATTATTGATTCGAATATAGTTCAAGAGTTTATTAACCTTAATTTAACTAAAATACACTATCGCTATCACACCGCGAATTTACCAAAATATATATATATGTACTATTTTATATATAGAATGAAAGGTATTCGTAACGCTTATACACAGCTTAGCAAATCTTATTTATGTTAACTTTATTTTTAGAATCCTCATCATACATGCGGAGCACATTTTAATTAAAACTTAATCCAACCTTAAGAAACATAGATACTTAATATTTTGGAAGTAGTCTCTCATATGTGAGAGGCCATCTGGATGGGTACCACCGCAGTGTCTATTTCTCCAGTCAAATAGCAGTGTAAATGCACTGTTGTGTTTCGGATTGAAGGGCATTGTAGCCAGAGTAACTAATGGATATATTGAGACTTAACATCTTATGTCTCAGGATGGCGAGTGCAGTGGAATGCCAAGCATTGCTTTGTAATTCAAGGTGTTGTTTAGTTTTGCTACTGTTTATAAGCGGTCGTATTGTTTACCATCAGGCAAACGGCATGCTGGTCTCGCTATACATTGCAATAAAAAAAATGGTAGAGCCACGCTGCTGTCAGCCATGTTGCGTCATGGATGAGCAGGTTGCCGGGGTGGCGCCACTGTCTCACAGAAGACCGATGTGTAGAGACAGCTTAGCTGTCGCATTTCGGCATCTACAAGAGTATACAATACAATACTCTTTATTGTAAACCAAATACACAAACAAACACAAATTCAGACAACTTTAAGACTTGTAGTATTACAAGGACGTGTGTATGGTATTCAATACGGCTTACCTCTTCCTATGCTGTTTCCTTCCCGCTTTCCTCTCGATTTGATGTGCTAGCCACACATCCATGATCCAAGCGTCGTGGATGTTCGTGGATGGCAGATCACTTAACATTAGGTGACCTATTTGTTCGTTTGCGAGAATGAAAAAAATAAGAAAAAACGGCACATTATATTGTTCTACAAGAAGCTTTATTAAGCTTATTAACCCATTACCACTTAAAAATTTTTCACTATGGCGACTTTTAAAAAGATATGTCACTGAAAGTAATAACATAGTTATTATTGCATAATTGTAAGTATAGTCAATCACCACGCACTAAAACGGTGAAGGAAGACATCGTGAGGAAACCTGCATACCATAGCGATTTATATAAGAATTTCTATGGTATGTAAGTCCGCCAACCCGCACTAGGCCAGCGTGGTGGACTATATGGCCTAACCACTCTCAATTGTACTGTCGATTGTAGAGTAGGCCCGTGCCCTGCAGTGGGACGTATATGGGCTGATACAGAATACAGAAGTATTTACCATATACATGCATACATAAACTCACGCCTATTTTCCAGAAGGGGTAGGCATAATGATGAGTTGATATCAGGACACCCACGTTTCGCCTTGAGTGTTTCATCCCACAATGTGATAGGGATGAGCCTATCACCATATCGGGTACAAAATTCTTACTCCAGGCTAATAATGAATTAAAAAATACATATCAATTCATCCTACCTGGTCCCAAGATTTGATTCGAACCCGAGACCTCAGCTTTGCATTCATACAAGTGCTCCACTGAAACAGTTATACTATATTCATATTATTCTCCATACAATTGTTTATTCATTCTTTTTAAAACTTGCGCTATTGTTTTAAGTTTATACAATTCCCGCAATTGTCTCATACAAATATCTTCTTCGTTTTTTCCTTGTATCCGGGTTTGTTTTATCTCATAATAGAATTAAATTCAACAATAGGTGTTTTGTTATCTATACGATACGAATAACAAGTTTCTAATCTACATAATATGTTGGGGAGACGGTGGAGCCACGAAGAATCGGAATTTTGGACTGTATGTTCAATTTTTGTAGAGCAATACTAAACCCTATGGTATGTACAGCGTAGGTGTATTAAAAGTGAGGTTAAATTAATTTGATACATATACTTTTAGTCATTTTTATAATTTTATTTACTAAATAAAATTTTATTCATTCACGAAGTAAACAATTTTATTTACTAAATCAAATTATCAAATAACACGCCACGATTAATAGACCAAACAAAAATATTTAAACTTGTACTATCTGAGGACTAATCTACTCGACAATTACACGTGTGAAGCTGCATTCGTATTATTCTAAACTGCTAATATTCTTCTTTAATTATGACTGTCTCATCATATTTATATTCATAGTGTCAAAGTTAGTTCATGTAAGGTTCAAAATAAATTCAGTGGGAATTTAATGTTTTCCGTTTAATTCTTGACAAACTGGAGTAGAAGATCAGTTTATGCGTAACGTTTATTTCATGACGAAAGAAAATAACAAAATACATATTAAAAGAAACATGTGCATTTTTTTATTTTATGGTGTAAGAGAGAATAGTAGATGAAAAGAACTTATTGAAACATGCGCAGAATAGGACGTTATAATATTACAGTTTGTATGATGATGCCCACCCACTCGAAAAATAACAGTTTGGTTGACTATATATAGTTTAGGGCTTGTCAACAGTTCTTTCGGTTGAATAAATAGCGCAGGCTCATTTATTATCAGCCACGAAATTCAAACATTTCTCATGTTTTCTTTATATTACGATTTGGAACTTGGTATCCAGCATGGTGGACTATATGGAATGAACTACTCTGCAATGGAATCCCTGCTTTGGTGTTTTCTGAGTGCTATGACCTGTTCTTCTTCAAACGAGGCATAAAGAGAGTGTTCACCTTATGGTAGGCAGCGGATTGTTGTCGCTATGCCCCTAGCATTACAGAGTCTATAAGTAGTGCAAGCCGTTTACCGTCTGGCAGGCCGCTTGCTCGTATGCCTGTAACAGCAATTTAAAGAATGGCGTCTCCTCTCTCAGAGTTACTCACGATTGCAGAAGAGTCTCATGCCCTTCAGTGGGACGTATATGGGCTGATGCAGAACCTTCAGATTCATTCTAGTCACTTTATATAAATAATTCGTGCCAGTACATAAAAACCATCTTTTTGATGTAGTTGTCCTATCTCACTGGTAGGTCTCTCATAGGTGAGAGGCCGCCTGGGTACCTACCCAGTGGTACCTACCACCGCAATGTCTATTTCTCCCGCAAAACAGAAGTGTAAATGCACTGTTGCGTTTCGGTTTGAAGGACATTGTAGCCAGAGTAATTATTGGACATATTGAGACTTAACATCTTATGTCTCAGAATGGTCAGCGCAGTGGAATACCAAGCATGGCTTTATAATTAAATTTAGTTTTGTTCATGAGCGGTCATATCTGATAGTTGTACGGCATGCTAGTCTCGCCATTCATTACAATTAAAAAAGTGCCGAAACCCGTGTACTCTCAATCATACTTTCGATTGTAGACGAGTCTCGTGTCATGCAATGGGACGTATATGGGCATCAGCCCATCAACATATGATATGTTACTGGTGGGTTCAGTACTATGTGCATCTGTCGGGTATATTTATTTTACGCCATCCAAACATATATGGGCTGATACATTACTGATTTACGGCCGATGCCAATAATCAATCGAAAAATCAGATTGAAGTCAATCTGGATTGTTTTCTACTTTTCGATTTGTCATTTACCATGTTGCCATAGT
This sequence comes from Hyles lineata, assembly GCA_030180105.1. Lineage (NCBI taxonomy): Eukaryota > Metazoa > Arthropoda > Insecta > Lepidoptera > Sphingidae > Hyles > Hyles lineata. The sequence continues at coordinate 2,120,988 of JARJEE010000030.1, forward strand.
TTTTTCACTACTGAGATTGTTTATTGGCAATATAGTATCAGAAAAAAAAAACCTAAAAAACACGCTTTATATAGAAAACCCAACTAAAAAATAGAAAACAAATTTTTAAAAATTTGAATTAAAAATATTTTATATAAGAAAAAAATATTTTTTATTGTAAAAAAACGTGGGGTGCATTTTTTTTAATAGATATAATTATTTTATCGACAGATATAAGTAGAAGGATTATCATTTTGATAATATCTTAAAAAGCACCCCACGCTTTTTTTACAATAAAAAATATTTGTTGCACTGTTGTGTTTCGGGTTGAAGGGCATTGTAGCCAGAGTAACTACTGGACATATTGAGACTTAACATCTTATGTCTCAGGATGGCGAGCGCAGTGGAATGCCAAGCATTGCTTTGTAATTCAAGGTGTTGTTTGGTTTTGCTACTGTTCATGAGCGGTCGTATCGCTTACCACCAGGCGAACGGCATGCTCGTCTCGCCATTCATAGCAATAAAAAAAAAAAAACTTTTTTCTTATATAAAATATTCTTAATTCAAATTTTTAAAAATTTGTTTTCTATTTTTTAGTTGGGCTTTCTATATAAAGCGTGTTTTTTAAACTATTATTTATTTTCTACTTTTTAGTTTGGTTTATTAATAAGAGCGTTTTTTCTTATTTTCAAATGTCTGTCTTATCAACTGTCAATGGTAGGTTTTAGGCCAACATCTATGTATGTATACGAAACAAGACGCAATTACCATAAGAGTCCCTACGCGCATGCGTGGTTCGCGCACTAGCCCTCTCTCTTACTCTTATGCAAAGGATCCGGAACGAAATTAATGAATCCTGGCGAATCTAATCAGGATAATCATATATTTTAATCGAATTATTGTATTGTCATCGGTCTTTGACAGGTGTGCAAAATTTGAATGAAATCTGCCCGTTTAAAGTGGGTCAAAATCGCGTCTTAAGGAGTCGGTCACAAACATACAAACAAACATACAAGTGAAGCTAATATAAAGCGTGTAAAAAAGATTGAGCTGTCAATCTTAAACGGCAAATTTTGGATTGGGATTGTTTATTGGCAGCGGCTGTTAGTGTCTAACTCTTTGGTTCACTATGTGTGACTGTCGGGTATATTTATTTTCCGCAACCCAAACTCGCCAATTTCAAAGCCTAATATCTACCGGGTATCTCAAGACTGCTACCGAAAACGAAGCCGGGTGGTAGTGTTAGTGACTACAAACACAATCCAATTAAAATTTTCGGAAAAAAACACGACAATTTTTTTTTATGATTTTTTAAATATCATCATTTTTGGTGGGTAAATCCAAAGTTATTGCGAAAATAATGATTCAAACTCTTTTATACCTTAAAGTCTTTATAAATAAAAGGGTATACACTATTATTTTAGCAAAAACTATGGATTTACCCCTCAAAAATGACGATATTAAAAAAATCATAAAAAAAAATGTCGCGTTTGATTCCGAATTTTTTTGTTGGATTGTGTTTGTAGTCACTAAAACTACCACCCGGCTTCGTTTTCGGTAGCAGTCTTGAGATACCCTGTATATTTGCGTTGTACAGCGTCCCGGTTTAATTAGCAGGTACTGGATAACAGAATATTTTGCTTGTTTAGTTAATGCGACGTTAGCGCTGATACTCTACGAATGTAACGCCGGATTTAAATAGAGCACATTTAATTTCAACGTATTTATACGGTTTCTGGCATGTTTTATTCAAAATTGAAGAGGATGGTGCTATAAAGAATGGAGTGGCTCTATATTTTGTTAAAGTAAAGGGTTATTAACATACTTTTTACTGATGGTAGGTCTCTCATATATGCAATGTCTATTTCTCCCGTCAAACCTGTTGTCTGTTAATATTCTGCCTTGAAGGACATTGAAGCCAGAGTAACTACTATACATAATGGGACTTATGTCTCAAGATAGCGAGCGAAGTGGAATACCAATCATTGTTTCGTAATTCATGGTTTTGTTTGTACCTTACAAAATGTACGGCAGTTAATCGGTAACTCTTTGTCTTCGATGGCAGATGACCATTTCGGGCAATTCACTTTGATTCAGATTTCAGTAAGGAAATTTTGTATGAATCACTTAGAAAATTAATTCGTATAATACCACCATAGACCCTTATCTTGGAACGGAAATTAACTTTGGCGAGTTTTGGGTGGTATTAATTACCAGTACATGACTGCCTACCGCATTAGGGGATACATATGCGAGATTATTTATTTCGATGACTAGTGGTTTCTACATTATTGTTTATATTAAAAATAATGTAAAACAATAATTACAAATTTGAATGCGCAACATTTTAAGGTGTCTCAGTATGCACAGAATTTAAGTAAGATCTGTATTTTTGAAAGCTTATGTTATTTTGGTTTGATTATTTGGTTCTGTGACTGTATACTGTAATTAATAGACTTTCCTGACGATGTAAATTGGAGATTTATTTTGCTGATGATCGAATAAACTGATATTATATATAAGCTAAAAATAATTTAAAGTCAAGGTAGAATTATAGAATTTCTACGTACGCTTAACGACGCGTGAAGGCCAACTAAATTTTGGGCCCCAAAATTAAGTACAGAAATTAATCCTGTTATTTTCGTACGCTATCATCCTTGGCATTTAAACAAGATTATCGATAAGGCATTATAGCTACCTAAGTTGCCGAAAAATCTCATTAATCTCGCTTTAAGCCCGAACTCATTAAACAATGACAGTCTCGGAAATTTTAGCCTCAGATCGGCTTTTATGAAAGTCTAGATTATTTCGGACGTCAGTCGGCCGCGGTTATTGGATTTTGAAAATTAAAACCACATCAACGATTCAATAAGTGACCCTAAATATTAAATAATTTGCATAATGGCCGAAATTTTGGCGGCGAAAATTCAGTCCTATTGTGTTTTAAAATATATAATTTAAAGGGTTTTGCGGTGGTCGGTTAATGAAGTCCGATTCCTCTGTATTGTTAAATTGATAGTTGTATGGTATTAAATTGCCACTTAATGTTATTAATGAAGTTAATCACGCATGTATGCTATAATTTAGTAACCTAATTTCACTCTGACTCATTTATTTAGGTAAATTAATAACACTCGTTCTAGTCCATATAATAAAATACTTACTGCCGTACTCAGACACTTTTTATGTCAATGAAATCATTACTTAGTGTGGCTTTTTCTACGACACTAATCTATCTAATGTAAGAAACAATTTAATTGAAATTATGGATCTCTGAGTGAGAGAAAGTGAGCGGCCTAGTGGCCAACCCATACAAGGCCAGCTTGGTGGATTATAAGGCCTAACCACTGTCAGTCGTACTCTCGTTATAGAGTAGGCCCGTGCCCTGCAGTGAGAATTATGTGTATGGGCTGGTACAGTATCTCTAAGTGCGGTCGTCCGCTTTTGTTAAGGGCTTTAGACAATACGAACCACTACATACATATATCCGAAACAATTTGAATACCACTAAAATATTATAAAATATGGATTAAAGAATTTCGTTTTTCAATTAGACATAAATACCTTAGGCTTAGGCTGATGATGATGATGATGGTGGTGACATAAATACCACAAGATTACATTATTAGATTATTTTTGTAATAAAAATCTATGAAGATCTATTCACTTCGGAAAAGGTGTTTGAATGGGATTACAGAAAATTATGAATAAAATATGTATCTATGATTTGATCGACACGAAAATTATGCTCTGATCAGCTTTCCGACCAATCATCAGGTTGAAAATTTTTACAGCCAGCTTTAAACTTGTAGTAGAAAATTTTACAAACTTCAGGAATAATTACAAAAATTTCAGAAATTTTTGTATGCAAGCGTGTAATACATTATAACATAAAGTTGGCGGCAGCTGCAGTTTGAAATTTGCCACACGCCTCGCGATTTCAATTAAATGCATACCGAGGTTTACCTACACGTTTGAGAATACTGCACACTCGGTTTAACGCTCCTGAAATTGCAATTAGAAATGTCAACATAATAATTTTGTTGGGGTAAACTATTTTACAGGTGTGGTTTTAATTTGGACTAAATTCTGCTTTTACTACATCGTGTGTTTATTAGAATTAATCGGGTATATGGACTTTTAGTCGTGGATAAAGTGCCTAATTGAATTTAAAAAATATATACTATTTAAAAGGTACTACTCGTAAAAGAAATGGATCTATTTACATACTTTTGGAAAATGTCTTTTATTCTAGTTGGAGATTGATTTATTTCTTCAAAATATGCTGCATAAAATCCTATATTCCGTGACTCTAATTATTACAAGACTTGTAGCACAGTTAATTTATGATAAAATAAAAAGGGCGCGTCACATGTGCACTCCCTTTAAATCACTAAGAACCTCGTGTGCCACATTTCAATGTATAATAAGCTTGAGCGACAAAATTGTATTAAAACTAATTTTCTACGTACATAATTAATACTAAAAATGTGGTAGAGCTTTACCGTAGCCAGTAAAGTAGAGTATAAAAGGGCAACTCTACCTATATTTACTGGTGGTAGGTCTCTCATATGTGAGAGGCTATCTGGGTGGGTACCACCGCAATGTCTATTTCTCCCGTCGAACAGCAGTGTAAATGCACTCTTGTGTTTCGGATTGAAGGGCATTGTAGCCAGAGTAATTACTGGACATATTGAGACTTAACATCTTATGTCTCAGGATGGCGAGCGCAGTGGAATTCCAAGCATTGCTTTGTAATTCAAGGCGTTGTTTGGTTTTGCTACTGTTCATGAGCGGTCGTATCGCTTACCATCAGTCGAACGACATGCTCGTCTCGCCATTCAATGCAATACAAAAAATATGTAACTATTCTCTCACAGAGCGCTGACGTAAATTTGTGCATCATTTTTTTAGTGCTGATTAATGAGCAGTTTGTTTATTTGTGGGAAGGAAATAATATAATATATCTTTATAACATACCTTATCCCATTCTAATATGAAACTGTAATATATATACCGGGTATCTCAAGACTGTTACCGAAAACGAAGCCGGGTGGTAGTTTTAGTGACTATAAACACAATGCAACTAAAAATTTTGCAAAGAAACGCGACAATTTATTTTTATAATTTTTTAAATATCGTCATTTTCGGGTGGTAAATCCATAGTTTTTGGTAAAATAATGATTTAAACTCTTTTATACCTTAGAGTCTTTATAAATAAAAGGGTATACACTATTATTTTAGGAAAAAAATGTATATACCACCCAAACCGACCATATAAAAAAAAATACGCTTTTTTCCCAACATTTTCTATTACATTGTGTCTGAAGTCGCTTAAACTTCCACCCGGATTCGTTTTCGGTAGCAGTCTTGATTTACCCTGTATATAGGCTTGAAATATCTTTTTTCTTTAAATTAGAATTATATCTCCATAATGTAGTTGTTTCCTCACCTCACGTACGCTGTAAATTGTAATGACACGAAGAAAAGTCCATAAATGAAATCGACATTCTGGTAAATCTAGTGTCTCAAACGCGCATCTCCTCTAGACAACCTCAGTATTGTTTTGGTATAATGATAACGTATACTGTACCCATATCATAGAACTATGTAATCTCAGTGACGTCTTTATTATACTAGGTTTTAGCTATAGGTTCACCTGCAAGAATTTGGGCATATCATTTAAATATATCTGTATCAGCTCATATACGTCCCACTGCAGGGCACGGGCCTACTCTACAATCGACAGTACGACTGAGAGTGGTTAGGCCATATAGTTCACCATGCTGGCCTAGTGCGGGTTGGCGGACTTACATATCATAGAAATTCTTACAAACCGCTATGGTATGCAGGTTTCCTCACGATGTTTTCCTTCACTGTTTTAGTGCGTGGTAATTGACTATCAATACACACATGACTCCGAAAAGTCAGAGGTGTGCCCTGGGATTTGAACCCGCGACCACCGTTAACATGTTGGCAGCCTTGTCCGTCTAGTCCGTTTACCAATAGGCCACCACGCACTTAAAAGACCTTAAATTACACCCAAGGCAAATCTAACTGCTATACATATACTACACACTGCATTTACTGAACTCATACTAATACAAACTTTCAAATAATATTGTTTCATATTCATCGGAGTAAATCGGGTAAAACATAGTATGAGAACTAAGAACTATTATTCCAGAATATAGATTGTATTAGAAAATTCCCTCTACATCCAGCCATACGTCACTGACATCGGAACATCTAAACAAAATTTTACATACATGTTTCTAAGTTGGATGATATTTCATCCATTGGACAGGTGTGATATTGATATGACTATAATTAGCCATTATTTCGCATGTTAATATTATACGTGGGTCAAACTGAAAGTTCTTAGAAAATCAAACTAGCAAGTTATTCGTTTTATTATAACTTTTCAAAATTGCGTCCATTCACATAAATACATCGTTGCATCCGATGGAACTACTGAGAAAAGCCACTTTGCCCACTCGGCCTTAGGGGTCTCATCGACGGCCTTTTGATACGCAGCCACTGCTTCCTCGGCGCCCGTAAAATTTATTACTCGAAAATTTTCTTTTTTCTAAATAGTTCTTTTTTCAAAATCAAAACTTTTTTTAATACAATATTTTTAACTGGCCAGTTCTAAAAACTTTTTGTATGGCCGCCTTACTATTTTTGGGTTTGGCGTGAAGTCTTGGAATTCTTGGAACACAAGTCGAAAAGTTCACTTTGAACTAGAAATTGTGACACACATCGTGTCTAAAGGTGGGAAACAAACGATATATTATTATATTATTAGATACGATATATTATTACAGATATATTTAAATGATGGATACATCGTGCGATTTTGCATGTTCAAATCTACTTCTAATTATTGGATTTTTACTCATAGCGGGCTATATGTAGTGGTGTGGCAATAAAAAGTTCTAGACTAAAGTTCCAATATTTATTGCACTGTACATTATATACTCAAGAAAAAAATTCAAGTCGTGATATAAGGCTTCACAATGCGAGTCCAAAGTCCATATTTGTACTTACTGTTTATGAAAACACAACACTAGAAGCTACAAACTAAAAGAAGGAGTTAAGCAACTGACTAAAACGTGCTGTAACTGTTTAACGATTTAATAATATTGACACGTGTGGCACAGGTTACTAGGAGTCGATTAGTGGTAGGTTTCTGATGCGAGAGACCTCCTTGTTAAGTATCAACGCAATATATATTTCTCCTGCCAGACTATAGTGCAAGCGAACTGTTGTGTTCGATTTGAAGGACATTGTAGCCAGAGTGACTACTGGACATATTGAGACTTAACATCTTATGTCGTAGGATGGCGAGCGCAGTGGCACCAAGCATTGCTTTGTTATTCATGGTGTTGTTTAGTTTTGCTTCTATCTATGACCGGTAGTAGTCTTGTCATTGCAGTAAAAGAAAAAAAGATTCAAATACAAAAAAACGCGCTATATGTTGGATATCGTGTTACGTAGTATACCCTTAGTTTGCCCCCTCTGAAATTTGGGATGAAAATATGCTTGGTGAATATGGGACTGGCATTTTAGTCTGCACTCTCAGGGATACAGGCGTAGGCTTATGGATACATCCATCTGCATCAAGTTGCATTCGGCGAGTGAAATTGCAGGCCGGACAAAATTTATGCCTCCATCCATTTTCCCTCGCTGTCACAGCACTTTGACCACTGTGCATTGTATGTCTCCTAGTAACTAGTAACGTGATAGCTAACTATCTCCTGTCGAAATAACTTATTCTGTAAATATCCAGATACTTACAAATCTATAAATATAAATTAATTATATTTTCTCTATCGACTGCCTCGGTGGTGTAGTTGTACTACGGTACGCTTACAAAGCTGAGGTCTCGGGTTCGAATCCCGGGTTGGGCAAAGTGATATTGGATTTTTCTATTCATTATCAGCCCAGAGTCAGGAATTTGTGCCCGATATGGCGATAGGCTCGCTACCTATCACATCGTGGGACGGAACATACTGGCCAAATGTGGGTGCCCTGGCACCTCTGCCTACCCCTTCTGGGATAAAGGCGTGAGTTGTGTATGTAATTATGTTTTCGCAGATAAAAAACGCAACAACATACAGACAATATTTAAAACAAAAATACCAATGGCGGTCTTATCGGTATTCATTATTTTAGAGCGACATTTATAAAATAAGCACGAAGCTGATTGCTCGACATAGAAATCGAATTTATCATCTTGTTACTAACACCGTCACTATTTTTAGTACACACAAATTGCCACTACTCCAAGGGGACGACAGCCAAGCTCTATTCACGAAGTAAAATAGAAATATTTTTGGACAAAGATTCAATTCGTTCCCTAACACATGAGGACGGTGTTACAATACTATGTGCTTTTTGAACGTCGCCTCCAGTTAGGCTATTTGAATTTATTCAATACACAGACGGGAGAGGAAATAAAAAAAATCTACCGGTGCAATGTAAAATATTTGCTACTTTTTTCATACAAGTATCAAGATTTTTTACAAATTGGTATCAAAAAAAAAGACTATGGAGTATTTGATAGTCAATCCAGTGTTATTTATTTATATTCACGACTACTATATCGACACACTAAGTTGGTATGACACTGTTTTAAATATTTGAATATTTTATCTAGCCAAAAAAAAATCTTCTTAGCCTTGATGTTTTTCAAAATATAATCAGCTACATATCATGGACTGAAGGCAAATTAAAATGGAATATATTGGATGAACTTCAGTAGTTAACTATAGGCTGAAAACAATTTAAAATATTACGAAATTTCAACTCTAGGGAACCGTAAAGAAAACCATAAAACATTCCAGCCGCCATTACGCAAGCGCCCTTAATTACTCCTCCAAGAAGATTTCCGTCGCACAACAATAGCTCCTAATGATTCACATAAAAATAGAACAACAATTACCTCCATTGAAATGTGGAACAAAACATTGGAAATGATTTTCTCAATGGCAAGCGACTTTCCCAGCTATGAGCGTCACTCAAAAGATTTTCTCCATTCGTCACACACGAGATAGCGTTTCAACGCCAATTTTCCGCAATTTTTCTCTCCCGCACACCAATTAGAAGCTCGTTTTGTGGGGCTTTGACAAACTATAGCACACTGAAAATGCATTAGGGTCTCCGCGGCAACTCTACCATTGCAGTTTGAAGAAACTTTTTATAACAAATAAATTGATATTTATTTATATTCATATTTTAACCACAACGCAGGTAGTAATTGCGGTTTAATTTAAAGAATGGAAAATATATTCTTTGTATACATGCCATAAAAAGTTATTTTATTCGTAAATAGAGTTAAAATTTTTTACGGAACATTTTTCTCGCCAATACTGCTGAAAAAATAATTATATCTACCGCGATATCTTGTGAATAAAACGTGCTATCATCTATCAGTGACTTTTTAACGGAGTGGCTTCCAACTTAATACCTCTCAATGCACGTCACGCATATAAAAAGTTATACTTTTTAATGTCACAAGCCATCATTAACATTAGAGTATATAATCATCATCATCATCATCATCATCAGCCCGTTGCAGTCCACTGCTGGACATAGGCCTCTCCCGAGGTACACCACAGAGCCCAGTCTGCAGCTTTATGCATAGTCGCTGCCGGCCCTCTTGTGTAAGTCATCCCGCCATCTGGCCAGAGGACGTCCCACGCGACTTTGCCAAGACGCGGTCTACACTCCAGAATACGCTTACTCCAGCGGTTATCCGTTCTAAAGAGTACATAATATTTATAAACAATTATGAAAATATGATATTTTTCTTCATATCTATTGCATTTAATTTTCATTCACTAAGAATTATCTCAGAATGAGTCTAGAAAGCGCAGTGTCCAATTACTTTATAATCGCGCAGTTTATTTTGTAACTTGACAACTCCAATGCGGACGCTAAAAATAACACTTATTTAGGTTGTAGGTGTCAAAAGTATTAAAAAAATATAGAACCTAAATTTAGTCAGTCCTATCTACGAGTATAATATTGAATGGCCGGTACTAGTGTCTCACAAGATATTGATATAAAATATCATTATTTTCATTCAGTGAGTGTAGTTTCCAGAGGTTACGAGCGTATACCCAACTTAAAGGCCGGTAACGCATCTCCATGCCCTACAGTCTTGCTGATGTTCATAGGCGGCGATGATCTCTGACCATCAGTTGAACCGCATGCTCGTTTGCCCCTTATAACATAAAAAAAATATTTTTCTTCTACCCATCATCATCAAATGATGGTGTTGAATGCGTTTTTAACACTCGCTCAGTATCGTCGGGATATTGTAGCCACAGTAACTACTGGACATATTGAGACTTAGCATGTCTCAGTACATCCTAAGTCTCAGGATGGTGAGCGTAGTGGAATGTCAAGAATGGTGTTGTTTGGTTTTGCTACTGTTCATGAGCGGTCGAATCACTTACCATCAGGCGAATAGCATTCTCATCTCGCCATTCATAGCAATATAAATAAATAAATCGGCCTATTTCTATCTGTATAATGTATGTCTATCTAATGTTTTAAAAGAAAGTCATAATAATATTCAAACATTTGATATACTGAAGCATCGCAGTGACAATTTCACTAGTACGTGTTGAGCATTTTCTGATCAGTTAAAAAATTGGATCATGTAAATAATCCCGTGTAGCACTAGTCATTAGTCGTTACATAAGTATTAGGTCTTTGGTAACGTGATCTACGAAAGATTGCGATCTCTTAACATACAGTCGCGAAACAGATATTTCTGAGTCCCAGACGGTATTTTGTTTCAAAGTCGACTTCTTAATACTGTACGTCGACTTATATGAAACAACAGTTATAGAATTGAAGTCGTGAACTTATATCATAGAAACTTTTAACGACCTTTCAGCAATAGTTGTAGTTGAATTAATGCGCGACTCGTTTCTCGTTTGGTTCATTATTTTCGCAGGTAAATGCATTTCCAACTTCCTTTGTTCAGAAAAATGTTATTATACTTTGAGAAAGCATACAATTATTTATATACTTCTTTAATCAGAATACAAATTATAAGTTAAGCGATTGCAGAAGTAGTATTTCGTTATGGTTTTTTCTTCATAATATGTTGCTATTTGAATAGTTGGTAGTTTCAGTGTCTACAAACACAATGCATAAAAATTTAATGTTTTAAATATCATTGTGCTTGGGTAGTTAATCCATAGAATTTTCAAAAATAATAATTAACACCGTGAAGTGTGTACATTATAATTTCAAGAAAAACTGTGTATTTACCAGCTAAATAGGACGCCAGGAAAATATAAAAAAAAATGTCGCTTATTTTCGAAAAATACTACTATTACTTTGATTATATTTAAAGTTACTAAAACTATCGCCCGGCTTCGTTCAGTCTTGATTTACCCTATATAAATATCTAGCGACTCGAGTCACATATTATGTTTTTATATTATACTGCCATAACAATATGACTAGAACGCACCCGACAGTAAATGAAATACAGTTCATGATGAGCAAAAAATTAAAAATAAATGATATTTGCAGCCTCCGTGGCGCAGTTGATTAATCGCCGGCTGTGAAACGTGAGGCCGCGGGTTCGATTCTCTCACAGAGACAATGATTTGTGTGATCCATAGGTACTAGTTTTGGGTCTGGGTGTTTGTGAGACCAGAAAATCTCTCGTAGTTTCTGATACGACACAAGACTCGATCTTAGTGTAGGGTCAGGACTATGCATGTGACTGTTGGGTGTATTTATTGTTCAAAATTATAGAGTGTCCGCGCATAGATACTATATCAAGAACAATTATTTCCATAAAAATAAAACGTACATTTAAATTTATTCAGAGACTACAAAAGCGATTGTCATAAATTGTTCTCCTCGAGGCATTGTTTTCCTATAACTGTCGAATACATTAAGTTACAGACAAAAATAATGTATGGAAATATTAAAAGATAATTTATTCGGCAAGTCTATTTTTTCGCCGTTTATTTGAGCACTTCGGTCACAGAAAATAAGCCTTACATTAAATTATACCTCATATTTTTTCACTGAAACGTGGCGATGGCGTGGTGAAATTTTGGAAGTATAAATGCAATTTAAAATATATCTATATAACATATTGTTTATAATATGTGTTTTTGTTATATAAACAATGAGATTTTATACTCGTAATCTCTATTAACATGTCTTATATAAAAAAAATGTAAAGAGAAAAAAACTCTTCCTAATATTTTGACAATAGCATAACAACAACATATTTGGGCGCTATAAGATCGTGGAAGATCTAAACATTATGTATTCTGTCATGCATATCAGAATTTCCTCTTCTTTTAAATCATAATTAATATAACAACCTTTTATCCTATTGAAGCATTTTAAATAGTAGCAAACATATTAACGTCTTTACTGGTGGTAGGTCTCTCATATGTAAGAGGCCATCTGGGAGGGTACCACCGCAGTGTCGCATTTCTCCCGGCTAACAGCAGTGTTAATGTACAGTTGTGTTTCGGATTGAAGGATATTGTAGCCAGAGTAACTTCTGGACATATTGAGACTTAACATTTTATGTCTCAGGACGGCGAGCGCAGTGAAATGCCAAGCATTGCTTTGTAATTCCAGGTGTCGTTTGGTTTTGCTACTGTTTATGAGCGGTCATATCGCTTACCATCAGGCGAACGGCACATTCGTCTCGCCATTCACTGCAATAAAAAAAACGTATAAATTGTAAATAAACAAATAATTACTAAAATAATTGTGGAAATAATTTCCATACATCGCACAATTTGAGACGTCTCCGTCTATAAATACACATGACTGTATTTGCAATCACCGAAAATAGCGATCTAATTTGAGAATCACCTGCGGTTCGCAAAATGGCGCCAAAACGTGGCTGAATGTATGTGAAATTGCGCGTACAAGTGCTTTATAAATAGAATATTTTGATATTCATAAGCGGCTGGAAATAGTATCCGTTATATTATATGACTTAATTTTATTATATGTACTAAATGTGTTAAAAAAGTAAATATAAGCTTGGGGTGCTTACAACAATTACTTGTCATCAAATACCCTAGCTTTTAACAATAAAATTAATATATTTCGCTCCATAAAAGAATGTTAAATTCATTATCAATTATTTTTCTTTTTAGATGGGCATTTTATTAAAGCGTCTATTTTAGGATTTTTAAGCGATTATTTATTCAAAGAGTAAAAAGTAGTTTGCTCGACTAGAGGATCAAACCCAGTGCATTCAACTTCTCAAACAGTACTGCCCTAGATAATAAGATAGTAATAAATCCAATAATTACGTAGATAGATTTAATCCCATACGGAAACATAAAAGGTAATTGTGTATCAGTGACAAGTAGAATTTCGAACTTCGGGGTTGTTTAATCTTACGACACCCTGACAAACATCAAACACGCAGAAACTCATTTTCTTTATTCTAATGAATGGCGAGACGAGCATGCCGCTCACCTGATGGTAATCAATACGACCGCTCATGAAATATATAATAGCAAAACCAAATAGCACCTTGAATTACAAAGCAATGCTTGGCATTCCGCAATGCATGTCATTAAATACTATGCGACCGTTATTCACATCGATTTTATATCGTAACGCTAATTGGTTCAGGCTATAATGTTCATGGTGTATAATCTTATTTGATTGGTATGTTCTGTTTGCCTGTAATTAATTGTTGCTCTCATGAATAATTTAAATCGTAATGCAATATTTATGTAAGAATTAGATTAAGCAATCGTTGGCAAACCTGTTAAATAAAATAAAAAAAAATACTCTGGCTACAATTTCCTTCAATCCGAAACACAACAGTGCGTTTATTTTTTTCACTACTGTTTGGCGGGAGAAATAGACATTGCCTAAGACCTACCCAGAAGGCTTCTCACATATGAGAGAACTACCAATCATTTAACAATCATCCACTCCATGTAATCCACTTAACCCTTCTAATTAACCCTTCTATTTGTCGTTCTCGAAACAGTCAAAGACGACAACCAATAGACTAAGCAGTGTCGAAAAACAAGCTCGTCTCATTAGTCGGATCGACGGCTGCTAATTAGCGCCGGCTGTCAATCGTTCGACGGATAATTAGTCCAGCTGGAACACAGAGCCTAATCTTTTGTCTGTTTCTTTTTACAAAAAGTGTCAATTAGTTTTTGATTGGGTGTAGGTTTTTGTCAGGTGGTCTTGGGTTATATAGCTGAGTTTGGATTTGATAGATATGCCAATAGGTTTTTGAGGAAAAGATAAGGGTTTTAATTTCTATTTTGTTTATTAATTGGTTAATTTGGTTCGTTTATACTTTGCCCATTTTATACATTGAGCAGCGTACTTTTGATTTAAGACGAATATTTTTATTTTTCGTTATACAATTATGAAAGATGTAACATAAAAAGACATTCTATCTCTCACATACCAAGTTCTAGTTTGAACGCTTCCCAGACCGGTCTTATTGTTCTAAAGTCTCAACAAATACGTGCGTTTAATATACCTACCTCGTAACGATAAAATGCAAACAGGTAAGCAATGTCTTGAGTATACTTGATTTGTATTTAAATATCGCGAAGTCGCAAAATTATGTATCAAACTTAAAAAAAGCAAATTTTGTGCGTTAGGAGCGTAGAATTATGAAATAAAGGGATTTTAGAAGTTTCATAGAAAACACTAGTAATCCATTGAAAGAATAGTTATCTGTATCTATCATATTCAATGGTCAGTGATACACAAAACCCTATATGCTAAGAATATAGTCCAATTTCTAAGCTAACCTAACAAAACTAAATCTTCAACTGAAATTTAAACAATAAACCGTAAACATTTGCTAATTCAGCTGCAGCCACACTATACAAACGCCACCAGACGCCACGCGTATTTTCATTTGACCCTTTTTTCACGGACGAGTTGCGAATACATAAAATCGCTGTGAAATGTATATCTAACACAGAAAGAAAATATTTTTATGGACTTATGAAACAATCGTTTCTTAATTAAATAAATTCACGACGAAAGTATTTTTTTTTATTGCAGTGAATGGCGAGACGAACTTGCCGTTCGCCTGATGGTAAGCGATACGACCGCTCATAAACAGTAGCAAAACCAAACAACACCTTGAATTATAGAGCAATGCTTGGCATTCCACTCCGCTCGCCATCCTGAGACATAAGATGTTAAGTCTCAATATGTCCAGTAGTTACTCTTGCTACAATGCCCTTCAATACGAAACACAAAAGTGTATTAACACTGCTATTTGACGGGGAAATATACATTGCGGTGGTACCTACCCAGATGGCCTCTCACATATGAGAGACCTATCACCAGTAAAAATTAAATACAGAAACCTTATCAAGTTGCGTGGTAGAGCGTGTATTAAGTGTGTCTAGCGTTGAATATTCTACCAGCATAATCAGTTTAGGCCGAAGTAATGTGAAGAAAAAATTGATTAAAACCCGCCAGAGAAGGGACGGAGCAATTCATTTTGTCCCTACTGTTTCTCTTTCCTCCAAATAGGCGGCGTTGTTTTAAATTTGTCCTTTGAGCTTATTCCCCACAAATCCGTTTTTTATAAATTGTTACATAAGAATTTAAGGAAGTTGACTTGGGAGATTCCGACCGTGACTATTTTCGCGAATGACAAGTCTTATCTCGCAGAAAATTTGGGGCTTAAAGTTATAACTTTGAAGATTTTCAGACCTTAGTTGGGGAGCCTTATCCTATTTGTGTACGGAGAAAAGTTTATTAAGGTCGTGAGATTTTATCTATTTGATTTACTTATATGCGGTTTACAGAATTTAAGATTTATTTTTGGGGTTTAGAGATTGCTAGTTATAAGAAATACTTACTAATATCATAAACGTGAAAGTTTGTAAATATGGATGTGTTGATGTATGGATGTATGGGTGTTCATTACTCTTTCACGAAAAAACGGCTTGACCGATTTTGATGAAATTTCGTACAGAGGTAACATAACCCTGAACTGAACCCTGGCTACTTTTTACCCCGAAAAAAATTTAGTGTTCCCGGGGGGTCAGTTAGTAATTCAAATATACATATTTACTACTATTTCAAACTCGAATGGATGGCATGGGACAGGAGAAAAGGAATTGAAGAAAGATTGCATGCTTTCCATCATAGAACAGAGATATAATGGGACAGACCCAAAAACTATCGGCACTCGGGCAAAGCCGGGCCCTACCGCTTGTTCGTAATAGTTCCAAGCGACCTTCTCACAAAATAGTACAAATTATGTCCTGATTACTAACACGTATGTCACGTTTCTTGTTCAGTTTATCTCTGGCCAATTTATGCTGTATTTGAATTGTACTGCAGCTGCCATCAGGTATATTGCGATCACGTTGTCGTGACAGTATAGAACAATTTGCAGCTTCCAACTTGTGTGAAAAATGTACACAATTTTCTTTAAATATTTCCCTTTTTTCTTTCATTCTTGGAACGATTTAATAACTATCAATACACGGTACTATAAAATTTTAATCATAAAATAACAAAAAGACCAATTCAATATAATAATAAAAAAGCTTTAAAAACCAAAATCCAATCCCAAACTCACTTAAAGATAACATTGAACAATCAACAATCGCAGATATTGGAAACGTGAAAATTAAAGTGGCAAAGTTTCCTAAAAGTCGGTTCTCGCGCCGGCCACTTAATCCGAACAAAATGGCGTCGCAATTGTATCCGGCCGTCCGTCCCGCCCCGTTTTATATAAATCTGGCATTGTTGGAGTTTTGCAGGTCCGTGTGGATTTTATTTGAAATTCCGTAAAGTATTTGAATTTTGCTGGCTACTTAAATAGATTGCATGTTGCATATTTAGTGAGATTTATGGTGTCTGTGTTAGACATTAAATGGGCCATTAATGTGATTGACCACGTCCGTATATTAGACGGATTGTTTGGGTTACTCAAATTCAGATCTATAATTCTTATTCAGATATGTAGATTAGAGTGTCATATCAAGGTTAACGTTAACGTTAAGGTTAACTTAGAACTAACTAACTAATAAAAGTGATACTTAACATACAGTCAAATAATGAAAATATTGTCAATAAAATTCCACTTCTTTGGAAAGGGCTTCCATAATCTCCTCCATTCTTATAAATTCTGACAAATTTATGGTTATCTCTTATCATATGTTTTCATTTCATTCCGCAATTTTTTAAATCCTTTAGCCATGATTTTTAATATCTGCCGAAATGCCTACCCACCGCCTCATATATAAGCATTACTCGAAAAATCCACACAAACTGCAACACTAAAGTCAACATACGAAATGTCTACTTAACCTAATACCGCGGAATTGTAAAGCCTAACTAAAAAAAACTCATTAATCCTAGCTTAAGCCAAAGTTATTTCACGCGAAAAACTAATGGCTTAAGGAAAGTTGCCGAGGCTCTTTCATAAACTGCGCGCTGTTTACAGCGCAGTTGATTTAAAATACAAAGTTTTTCCGACTAAATCGGAATGCATCAGACGTCCGACTTTTTGTACTTATCTTTATGTAGAGTTCAATAAAATCCAACTTCAGAGGTAAAAGGAACGTACCTCGGGACATTGAGGGAACCACTGAGTATTTTGACTTGGGTATTTTATTTTTGAGTAACATTTTTCTTTAGGGGATTGATTATTTAATATAAATCTTTAAGGTAAACTAATTTTAGCAATGGTCGTTCTGTGGCTGACTGGACAGGAAAAGAGCAAAGGAAATACGTTATTTTTGTCTCCCAATCCCAAGACGTAATAAAAATGCACGTGGTGTTAAACTAACTAACTAACAGTGCAATTGAAATAGAGTAACTACCAGTCCACACAATTATTTCGGTTTGGTGGAAACCAAATAAATAGAAGCTATACCTGAGATTTTACATACTTGTGTGAGTCCAAAAAACAGATTGGACACCATTGTTTGTACATTACATTGCATTGCATTTCATTAAATTGTATTGCATTACATTACATTGTATTACATAACATTTAGCCTTTTATCCTGAATTGCATGGTAACTACATATATTAATTAAATTCATTTCAATTTTTAAATGATATGTCTGAGCTCAGTCTACCTGCTGGCAAAGGCCTCCTCTAATATTTTCCATTGGCCCCTGTCCATAGTGGCCCTTCTCCAGTTGGGAGACCTATTGTTAATTTCAGTTCGTCTTTCAATTTTTTGCGTTTTCGCCGTCTCTAGGACACCAATCTGTGACCGCCATTGTATACGGTGGTCGTAATACTAGAGTATACACATCCAATGCAATTACTACCATATCCACAGCTCTTGAGAATTCAAACATATTTGCTGCGAAATTTTGAATCTAATTTATAACATAAAAGGAATAGGGTTATTGGGCCACCAGTTATCCTGTACATTTTTTTCGTTCAATAACAATGGGCTACGCCACGCGCCACGTTCTCGTAGTAGTTAAAATTAAACTCCGCGTTAAAACGTTTTTACTTCAATCCAAGAGAAAGGGATTTTAAAAATAAACATATTTTAACATTGAAACCAGAGTTTAAAAAACTTTTTTTAATAAACCGTGCAGTCCGCAGTGTTAGCGGTAGTGAAGCGATTTCAAAGAGTCTTTATAAAGAGCGCAGTAGAGTTTCAAAAGAAAACGAACTGTTTAACCGTGGCGTCTCCATGTTCGTTGTTTGTTTTGGACAAACACGGTCTGGTGCGCAGAACTTCCACTGTCTGTGAATAGTGTTAAATGGAGCTTAACCTATGTACTATATAAAATATATTTTTGTCATGGCTTTTTGGTATAGAATTTTATCTTAATTATTTACTTTTCGGCAAGCTTACAGACTAATAATAAAAATATAATATGTTAATATGTAATCCTATTGCTAATTACAAGCCTTCACATATGAATACAAATATGAATACCTTATCTAATTCACAATAGAAATCTAGTAAAATGCCCTTAAATTCGATGTTCTCTTAAAAGTTCAAGAACGGCAGGAAAGAGGGAACACATGAATTTAAAAATATTTCACAAATGTTAACTGATCATCAAAACTCTTTTAAAACCCATAATAGTTGAAAATCGAACAGACATTACTGATATTAATTTGAAAATTGAAGAAGCCATGAACTCACACACTCAGTGGAGAAAATATTTAATTATTTCAACCTATCAGTCTTCATTTCCATATTTAATAGCTAGTTTATTATTGTTTTTCTTAATTTCACCTCTATTCGTTATCATTAATGCAAAAACAAAACGTAAGCTTCATAATTCCCTTCACGCAAGACATGCGGCGGCAAATATTACAGAATTCCGTGAGACTGATTTAGAGTACTTTGAGCGTTTGATGTGGCGTGGAGCGAAAAATATCGAGCATGCCGAACCCCATTGTATGTGGAACGTGGTTGTAATACCTGAGCGCGATTGCATTCAGCATTTTCTTGAGAAACAAATTTAGGATTTTTAGGATTTAGTCTATTAGCCTTTATATAAAACCTAATAGACTTTTCTAGATTTGTGTAATCGTAAAGACTATTTTTTGTGGAGTTTTAGAAGACAAAATAGTTTCAATATTGTCATTATAAATTTAGGTGTCAATCGACGGGCCTGTAACAAAACCAAAAGCCAAATTATTACATAAAATCTACACAAAAATATTTCTATCCTACGGAAATATTATCCTACTAATATTATAAATACAAAAGTTTGTGTGTTTGTTACCTCAAACCACTGGGCAAATTTTGATGAAATTTGGAATGGAACTAGACACTCTGGATTAAAACATAGGCTTTACTTATGTGTTATAATTTTAATCCCCATAAAATGTAGTGTTCCCGCGGGATGAGTCAGGAATATAGATATAAATATTGACTACTCATAAAAAAATATTCTACGAGACATAATAAGACATCATTGCATGCTTTTCCTTATGGGATGAAATGAGATGGGACAGAAAGGGGCATAACGGGAGCGATGTAGTCGACGATGGCCACATTTACTTTAAATATTAAATAGTAAGCATGCGAAATAATACGTTGTTGCTGAGGGCTGGACTCAAAAAGTATCTGAACCCGGGCGAAGCCGGGTCGCACTGCTAGTATTCACAATATGTTTATACGAGTATGAAGGATATGACTAAAAACATATTCGATTTAATTCGCCAATCTTATTTCCGTACCAACATGTAAAAAGGATAGATTCTAATGCCATCTCTCTCTCCTTATTCGGTTATTGTAAATCTTTTTAAATCAATTTATTTTATTGTAAATCTACTGCTGAACATTTCTCGCATGGATTTTCATACAGACCGGTTGGATTCTTACAACCTTAGCTGAATCGTCTGTCTATCTTGTAGCTGAACCTATAGCTATCTCACTCACTCTTCAGCCACAGGAAGTCCACTGCTGAACATGGACCTCCCTCATGGATTACCAATTTGACCTGTTTTAAGCAACCTCCATCCAGCAGCCAGCAAGATGCTCTGTCCACCTTATAACAGACCTATTGCTATGTCGGAACCAAATAGTTTAATCATCATCATATCAGCCCGAATTTATAAATTGCTAGACATAGGCCTCTTCTCTATCGCACCACTCTTCATCCACATCTTTATCCACAATTTGACTTAAAACTTAATGATGTCGTCCATACACCGAGCGAGTGGACTGCCTATCTTCCTCTTTGTACTATATAAAATATGTTTTTATGTTTGTTTTAATGTATAATCATTTACATTTTAAAAATAGTATTGTCTACGCAGTGTCCTTATTCGTCCTATGATCTCCACAAATACTAATACACACAGCTGGAGATATTAAAATATTTGCTACATCACACCTCTAAATATAAATGTTATTTCTACATTATGTTTACACTTCTGAACGTACACAGTACTAGGGGGTTCAGTGAGGCAACATGGCAACCAAAATACATTGTAGTCGGTCTGTCTACAATATGAATGAGTCGTATATTTAGATTGTATGACTCGGCTTCATTCTCAATTGTCGGTTTTTTTTAAGAGAAATAATACTTACATTTTCTTGATTTTGGTTGTAGTGCTTTTCTATTCTGTTATTTTTTCTTTATTGTATAGGCAGTCCCAATGCAGAGCAGAGAAAGCTCTATAATCAGCAGTAAGATTGAGAGTGGTTAGGCCATATAATCCACCACGCTGGCTTAGTGCGGGTTGGCGTATTTTAAATACCATAGAAATTCTTATAATGTCTATGGTATGCAGGTTTCCTCACGATGTTTTTCTTCACCGTAATAATGCGTAGTGATTGACTATCAACACACATATGACTCTAAATAATCAGTAGTGTGCACTAGGATTTGAAACCGCATCCACCCTGAGTTTGTGGGCAGTCACGTATGGTCCGTTTACCGACAGGCCACCGCACGCACTTATATATTTTTTTATTGCAATGTATAGCGAGACGAGCCTGTAATCAATATGTCCTGTAGGCTATAATGCCCTTCAATCCGAAACACAACAGTGCATTTACACTGCTGTTTGACGGTAGAAATAGACACTGCGGTGGTACCCACCCAGATAGCTTCTCACATATGAGAAACATGCCACTAGTGAACCTACTATTGCAGTACTGAATCTCCCTCCACTTCGTCGATATATTATATTTAGCCGGTCCATCTTAAACATTCGGTCATGCTGTGCGAAACTAAATTTGGCCATACACCACGCGAATCTTCTCTATAAACAAGATTAGTTTTTTTGTGAAGACTAAACGCTCGGACGATATGGAGTGGGTGGTTAATGTCATAGTGAACAGTTTTTGTTTTATTTTATTATTTTGTTAAAGATAATTTTTCTGTTTATTTTTGTCATCTGTTGAATGTCATGGTAAACTGTATGAATGTTGGATTGTGAACTTTATGATAGGTTCGAGTCTTTGTGCAGGAAAAATAATTAGATATTTTTTGCCAATTTCATTTTAGACGACTTATTGGTGCGCGGGAATTGTTAATTACTTTTGTTTGCTATGACTCCCTTTGATAGCTAGTTTAGCGTTCTATTTCATCTTTATAAATAGCTATTGTAGACACTAAAGCGGTATTATAATTTATCCCAAAAAAGTATAAATGAAAAAAAAAAAACAACTGTTTTCAAAAAGATTTTATAGAATTTTCTTTGTAAATAAGTCACAAGAATTTTGCAACTAATATAATTCAGTTAAAGAGGATTATGTTAGGATTATGCGTATTTTTAATATGACTTGGTTCCTTTAATACAAGCTTTAAAGTGGTCTAAATATTTTAAAGTAAGCTGGCTGCAGCGGGAATTTCCTTTGTAAATTCGCAGCCTTGGCGTAAAGCGGATTGTACACTGTACGTTCTTGACAGAGTACATTTTATAAAATATGGAGAATGTCAATTTTATTAACTTATTTAATATGATTTATATAATAAATCGTGTGCACTTGTTGTTGTGATTTTTAAAGACAACTTCTCGGTTTTAAACATCTAATCTGTGAACTTCGTCATAGCGAAAGCAATACGTTTATACTTTTCATAAATTCCATCAACGTTTTGATGACAACAATAATAACATGTTTTTTGTATTTACAATATTACGAGTATTTTTAAATGAAACTGAATTAAAGTAACCATCAAAATACTACTTCACAATGATATCTAGATAAAAACACTAGAACAATTATTAAAATAGAGAATGCCAAATTAACAGAACAAAAACATATTTTTAACACCAACCTTTACGTGTCCAACCGAAAGTACGTCAAAGCGTGTACTTGAACTGGCAAATTGCACTGGAACAGGTAAATTTGGCTTCCGTTCAAATATTCTGAGTAGGTGTAAACTGCAAAATGACTTGTCATCGCACGTCAATAGTATACGAATAGTATACGAGTATAGTATTATTGTGTCATTCTAAAATGGATGGATAGATGAGAAATGAAAAGTTGAAATATAGATCGCAAATAAAATACTTGTATATTTTATATTTTCATAATTATTCATAATTATTATTTTATTCCTTTGGATCTCCAAAGTTAAAAAGTTTAAAGTTTAAAGTTTAAAGTACGTGGTGGCGTGTTGGTAAACGACCAGACGCGGCTGCCAACATATTCACGGTGGTCGGTGGTTCAAATCCCAGGGCACACCTCTGACTTTTCGGAGTCATGTGTGTATTGATAATCAATCGCCACGCACTAAAACGGTGAAGGAATACATCGTGAGGAAACCTGCATACCATAGCGATTTATAAGAATTTCTATGGTAGGTAAGTCTGCCAACCCGCACTAGGCCAGCGTGGTGGACTATACGACCTAACCACTCTCAATCGTATCCTCGATTATAGAGTAGACCCGTGCCCTGCAGTGGGACGTATATGGGCTGATATGAAATAAAATATACAAGATAATTCTTATTTTATTCCTTTGGATGTCCAAAACATAGTTCTCCTACATAGGTATAAAAATATCCAAAGCGACCCATGGGAAGCGAAATGAATTGTATTAATGCAACCTTTATCAGATCCTCTGTTTTCCAGGCAATAACTATAACTAGGATAATAATATTTTTCAACGTAAAAAATCAAAAATATTTAACCCGAACACAAAACTAAAATGCGTATTTTAGGTATGATAATCTTTGACATCTGTATCAGCCCATATACGTCCCACTACAAGGCACGTGCTCCCTCTACAATCAAGAGTACGATTGAGAGTGGTTCGGCCATATAGTCTACCACGCTGGCCTAGTGGGTGTTGGCGGACTGTACATACCATAGAAATTATTTACAAATCTCTATGTTATGTAGGTTTCCTTTTCATGTTTTTCCTCACCGTTGTAGTGCGTGGTGATTGATTATCCATACACCCATGACTCTAAAAAGTCAGAGGTGTCCCCTGGGATTTGAACCCGCAACCACCGTGAGCATGACGATAGCCGCGTCTGGTCTAGCTTCTTCGAATCTTGGACCTGCCACACAAAAAACAAGTCTTTACTCAGCCATCGAACCTCCAACCTCACACACACATTTCACTACAAACTGTAAAATGCATTTCACACCAGTTTCCACACATAATATTTATTAATGTAATAACGAGAACTGCCACACTGCACTATATTTTTAAATAATTTATATTCTCACTGTACCAGTATGTTTTATCGTGAATATGGCGACATAAAATTCAAAATATGACAAATATGCTTGAAGTGGCACAGTTTTTATAGTGGGAAAATATGGGCCTTTTTTGTCATGAAAATTGTTCACGTATTTTACTACAAAAGCATTTATTGTGCCGTTGCTAAGTGCAGCGTTGCCAAAGAATTGACCCACGGAAATAGTATAATATTATTGTATTATAGTTGTCAAGTGGTATGTTCACAAAAATATGGTTTTCTATTGAAATTCTTATATATTTTTTTATTACTTTACGCACATATATTACATACTTCTAAAATTATTTTACTGGTTGTAGGTCTCTCATATGTGAGAGGCCGCCTGGGTAGGAACCACTGCAATGACTATTTCTCACGCCAAGCAGCCATGTTTAATGAATTTACAACTAGGTGTGTTTTTCATAATCGACTGAGAATAATAAGTGATAATTAATATTATTTATTTTCTTAGGCACTCTTTTCATAACAGAGGACCGATAAAGGGCTCAATATAGGAGGAAAGCAGTAGTGATATTTCTAGCAAACGAGGAAATGTTGTTCGTTTTTCGTGGTCCGATTGGTCGATATTCTAAACTGATAGTCAGAATTAAACATTTTGACCGACATTTTAAAACGTGTATGCACCCGGGCGAAGCCGGGCCCGACCGCTAGTATCTTATACAGCCCACATGATGCGAGGGTGAGACATTATTTTTATTAAGGATATTGCAGGAAACGCACATTTTACGATCGAAGTACTGTTTATTAAGCTTTTATTCAATGACAAATAATCTAATAACAAATAAACATACACTTATTTTGTAAGTACGAGTACAATACACTTGACGTTCAGTGTAGTGCATTTTCAATGATGATGAATGATGAAAAATGGAAATTAATTCAAATAAATCAAATTATTTGGCAATACCATGGCTTCATAAACGATAACATAAGAAGAAGGTAAGCTTCCATTCTATGTTTAATATTATAATCAAAACAATTTTTGGAATTCAATAATTGAATCAAAATTGTCGTCACGAATACTGTCAACGATTCATAAATTCAAACACAAAATATTCGCACAATTGCAGTGTAAAACCGCCTTAACATTCCGTATTCCAAGGAAGTATGTTGAAAATTCGTTTGATTTAACCCGGTATCCAATCGTATGGTAAACGATTCTTTGAATTCTATTACAGTGTGTACTTAGCTTCAGCGTATATTGAAGCCGTAAATTTATGGCTTTGTGATATTATACCGCCACAAAATTGGATATTAAACGATTATCCATATAACTTAAGTATTAGGTTTAATGTTACCTCGGTGGTTATCGCGGACTAGCTGAAGACTTGATAGTTGAGTAGCGGTATGAGTAAAATACATCTCTTGTATATTTAGGGTTAAAGTCCGATTCGGCTTTGTCTGAAAGATCAGATTTATTATATCCATCCCAAAGTTGCCTGGAAGAAATTGCCCAGTGTGAAAAGGCCGCGTTTCGTACTTTTTAATATTATTTCTCTATTTTAACTGGTTCTATGTATGGCGCAAAAACGATAAATAAATAAATAATTGATATTAAACATAGCTTATATATATGTTATGATGAAGTTTTACAATAATATTTATATTTAATAGTTTTGACGTGAAGGGGTAACAAACGTCCAACAAACTGTAACATTTATAATGGTAGGATTATCACTTCGTTTGACGGTGGAAGAAATCTCGACGCAATCAGCATACATCATAATCCTCTATAAGAATTACAAACGTGTGTAAAGTTAATTAACCCGTATCTAGCCAGCGTGGTGGATGGAAAAGGCTATTCGCCGACACGCTGATATCGAGATAAAAATAATAATTCAAATTATAATGCAGCAAAATAAAATCACTTTGCGCTCTTGTTGGTTATGAGCACGCAGAAGAAAAAAATAATCTCAATGTGAACCCATTAAATCTTGTTTTTTTTATTGTTACTTCCACTGAATAATATTACATGAATAATATTTGACAGCCTCCGTGGCGCAGTTGGTTAGACGCCGCCTGTGAAACGAGAGGCCGCGGGTTCGATCCCCGCACCGAGAGAAATGTTTGTGTGGCCCACAAATATTTCTTCCGGGTCTGGGTGTTTGTGAGACCGAAAAGTCTCTCGTAGTTCCTGATACCCACGACACAAGACTCGATCTTAGTGTGGGGTCAGGACTATGTATGTGACTGTTGGGTGTTATTTATTTATTTATTTATTTTATTAGCAATTTCCATGAACTAAACTACGATACAATTTTATCAAATAATATAATAATATTAAAAATACCAACCCAAAAGTTCAATATCAAAAAAAACTATGCAGTGTATACAACAACACCTTTTATTTTAGTATTACAAAAAAACAAATGCCAACCCAAAACTCAAATATCAAAAAAACGCAGTTTACCGAAGCTATTCAAGTACTTCTAGCGAAATCCTATCAAATTCCTATTACAAAAGCATTTTGAGGCAAGAACCAATGTCTTACATTTTCATATAAAGGTTAGCTTAGCTGAAAACAAGCTGCACGTGGTTTCCGCGGAAATGTACAAAAACTATTCACAGGAACACTTTAAAACGACAATAAAACTATAAGGAGAGTGTACACTTGTTGAGGCAGGAATTGTGAGGCACAAAATATTTTTGTCTCGACGATAAACATCTTTTGCCTTATTCATAGACAGTTTGATAAACCTATTTTAGATATCGATTTTTTTGTCCCTTTTGAACGACTTTTGAATTCAGTTGGAGCGAAGAAGACAAAATGTTCGACATTCAAAATAGATTTTAACACCATCTAAGAATAAGGATTTCAGTCTTTATCCTATTAGTAGGGCTAATCTATGCAGTTTAAAAAAAGATATTCAAGTGCCTACCATCTACACATATAAATAAAATTGAAGTGTCTGTTTGTAAAGTGAAAATAAAAAAAAAAAAAATGTCCAACCACATATCGTTATATACACGATACCTGTAATGAAAATGACCATAGATTTTTTTTTGTCTGTCTGACTGTTTGTCTGCCTGCTATCTGTCTGTCTGTCTGTTTGTTCCGGGTAATCTCTGAAATGGCTGGACCGATTTTACGGGAATTTTATTGTCAGGTTGCTGATATAATAAGGAGTAACTTAGGCTACATTTATTTTAGAAAAAATCTTTTATTTAAGAAAAATAAAGGTTTGTTAAATTTCACGCGGACGAAGTCGCGGGTACAGCTAGTCTTTAGTAAATTCCTATTACAAAAGCATTTTGAGGCAAGAACCAATGTTATAGATTTTCATATAAAGGTTAGCTTAGCTGAACAAGCTACACGTGCCACTCGTGGATTCCGCGGAAATGTACAAGAACCTATTCACGGGAACACTTTAAAACGACAATAAAACTATTAGGGGAGTGCACACTTGTCGAGGCAGAAATTTTAGTAAAGGCAAACTTTATTTTTTTGCGATAATGGCGTATACTGTGGTGCGTTTTTAGATTTTGGATAAGCAAAATTAATACATCTTTTTATATCAATATTATAATTGTATTCAATTTTATCATGACAACCACTAAATTTTTTAATGGAATAAACTAGGTATTTGCCTTTTATTATTTTTCACTTCAACTTTTTCTATCTTATTGACACGAGATATTATGCAATTTCAATGAATGCAAACTTACAGCGCACTTCTCTTTATACACAAATTAACAATGAAATCTTCGCGTCAACGCACCAAAACTTTGCCTCAACTCCCGCCTCGAGACACGCCTTGGCAAGTGACTATACTCCCTTACACAAACTCAGTCACGTACATTTGATGGTCAATTTGCAGCCGGAGGTGTAGAGGCGTGCAAACACATTACCCGACAATATTACTGCCGCCACTTATCTATGGAAATTCTCTCAGCGAACCATTATGAGAGACTTTGTCTTGTCTTAAAGTGGACTACCTTTTTGCCTTAGTGTTTCGAGTGGTCGGTGTTAAAGTGTGTTTGAATGTGGCTTCTTATTTGACGTATGATAATTGTGATGTTTGCATGAGTTACGGAATTACCAGGTCTGAATTTTTTTTATTGCTATGTTTGGCGAGACGAGCATGCTGTTCGCCTGGAAGTACGCAATAAGAGTGCTCATCAACAGAAGCATAACCAAAAAACAAATTGAATTATAAAGCAATGCTTGGCAATACACTGCGCTCGCCATCCTACGATATAAAATGTTAAGTCTCAATATATTCAGTAGTTATACTGGCTACAATGTCCTTCAAACCAAACCACAACATTATTAGTTCTATAAACTCGCAGTATATAACGCCTATGTCTAGTAGCACAATTTAACAACAAACATGACATTTTTATATGAGAAAAAAAGGTATTAACACATAAAAGATCATCTAAAAATAAAACCCTAACAAAAAGGTCTTCTGAAATCCCTTAAACACCCCTCAACACTGTATTTTATTAAATAATACCCGTCCTGAACGAACGTTGTGAAAAACAAATAAATCTGTCAGACCCTCGAAATTTAATCCTGAGTTGTGCCCTTTCTAATGTGACAAGTTTACGCACCGGTCATTTTTGTGAACGTACGGTGTACTCGTATTTGTAGGCCTTTTGGACCTTCGTAAAAAACGTGTTCTTGGGTTGTGTAAGCTTAGGTTCCTTTTTACTGTAAAAAAATGTGTGTGGATTAATTTATGTAGGTTCGTGTTTTGAAGATTGATTGGTGTAGCCACAATACAATTGAATTTGGTATCTTTATTTTTGAATTCTCTTTCCGTGTGTTTAAAAGTATTTTTGTCGTAACATGATTTTCCTTACATATGGCTGGAAAAAACATTTTTCATTTCGAACCAGCGATTCACTTAGGATGAAAGCTTTCGAATAATTTTAATTCTAAGTAGCCTATATTTTTTTCATTTTAAATCTCTTAATAAATTACTTAAATTCAGATTCGAAACCAAGGCCTTCCGTCTAAAACATATATTGCTTTAAGGTAACTATAAATACAGTTTAAACCCTACTACATGGCTAATATCCATATCTTCTTATTCACATACAATATCGTATCGCCACTCAAATCTTCGCATTTCATTCAAGAGTACATATGACAAAAATGTCTGGTGCCATTAATGTTATCGCGTGGATACAGTGATGTGATCCATCATTCGCATCTCAAGTTGTTTTCGATTAAGTTAATCTTGGTTTAATGTACCATTACTAATGCTTTCGGGATATGGGACTTATTCACATGTCAAAAGGATGAAATATCTTCGTAGTCAAAAGAGATTTTAATAAAATTCTCAGCTTATAGTGAGGTCTAGGATATGTATATCTGCACTGATAGCAAGTGTTACATATTTAACATATTCCGTGAGTCCAATATCCTGTAGCCCGGCACACTGACGTCGATTGGACTTCAGTGATTTTTTTCATCCAACACAGAGAAGTGATTAAATGCCCGTTGTATTTTGCGGACAGGTCTATTGTTGCCACACTGGGTTACTGCGAGTTTCTTATTTAATCTAAATTTTAAACGTTGTCCGCAATGTCTATTTCTCCCGTCAAACAGCAGTGTAAATGCACTGTTGTGTTTCGGATTAAAGGGCATTGTAGCCAGAGTAACTACTGGACATCTTATGACTCAGGATGGCGAGCGCAGTGGAATGACAAGTATTGTTTTGTTATTCAAGATATTGTTTGGTTTTGCTACTGTTTATGAGCGGTCGTATCGCTTACCATCAGGCGAATGGCATGCTCTTCTCGCCATTCATTGTAATAAAAAAATAAAAAATATATATATTAACACCAACTTCACCTATTTAAAATATTTTGTATTTTGAATTGAATATCAACACACACTCTGAAATCTTTAGAAATGTTTCTCCATCTGCGCAGTCCACCTCGTGGTAACCTTCTATAAAAACCCGCTAATAAAACAATACTATATGCCCACTCGTGTCCGCTAGTTCCACAGTTACAACACCGAGTGCCCTTAACCTGACTTCTATAAATAATCACTGGAAACTCTTGCCAACGCTTCGGCGGACATATTCTGCATATTTGTAAAACCAGTTATATTTGGACTAGACTAGTTTACTACCCAATGATTGCTATGTTTATTGGCTATGATGGACTTTAATGTGATAATTGTAGAATGGTTTGTATTATTATAGTTTAATTGATGCGCATTTGTTTTAGTTTTGTGATTTTAAAAGACATCATCAACTGTTCTAACGTCTCTACGGATCAAATAAAATTGAACGGTTTGCCGGCCCACGTTATTCTTTCTTTATACAAACTCAAGTTTTGTCTGCGATAGTGTGAGAATAAATTATTTAGGCCACCGTAATTATTTCGAATGCCAACAGATATACATATGTTTGAAGAATATTGATTGACGCAAGGATTATCTCGGATTGTTCATTGCAATCATGTCTGTCATGTTGAATTAAAGAAACATGCATAATATGTGAAAATTCTCCTAGAAATATAGGTAGGTTCGGGAAGTCGACGTATAAACCCGAAATATAATGGCGTACTTGAAATACATGGCAATGTATTCGGGACAATATATTAAATTTTGTCATATAAATTAATATCTAAGTACACCAAATATATTCTGCAGTTTCTCAGCCAAAAACCAGACCATATTTATTGGCTCTCAAAAACAATTATTCTCGCATGAGGAAAACGGGAAAAGCCGTACAAATAGTTCAGTTCCGCTAAATAATATATGTGCAAGTAACAAACAAGACAGCAACATTTACGACAAAGCGTTGCCAACGCGGAAACATGTCTATTACTATCCATAATAACCATTATTTCAACCATTAAGGATAATTTATACCAGTCTTGTGTAATTGTGTCATCCCGAAACATATTTTCTAAGGATTACATGTATTTATCGATGGGCTTTTATTGCTGAGGGCTAATCCGTTTATCCATAAAAAAGTACTAATCAACCACATACACGTAAATTAGTTAAACCATGTTAAGAGGAGATAAAACGTTCATTAGGTTTTGCTATTCATAATTGCTTTTCTACATTTTTAATCAATCCACATAAATATATTCTATATCAGCCCATATACGTCCCACTGCAGGGCAGTACAATCGGGAGTACGATTGAGAGTGGTTAGGCCATATAGTCCACCACGCTGGCCTAGTGCCGCTTGGCGGACTTACATACAATATAAATTCTTATAAATCGCTATGGCATGCAGGTTTCCTCACGATGTTTTCCTTCACCGTTTTAGTGCGTGGTGATTGACTATCAATACACACATGACTTCGAAAAGTCAGAGGTGTGCCCTGGGATTTGAACCCGCGACCACCGTTAATATGTTGGCAGCCGCGTCTGGTCCGTTTACCATAAGGCCACCACACACTTTAATATATCCACATTATATCCACAGACTAAAAAAAGGGTATGAGGAAGTATGAAAGACTTTTCGGTCTCACGAACACCCAGACCCGAAAGAAATATTTATTATTTGACAATTCCGGTATGACAGCTGGAAGTTTAATACAGCTTATTTTTTCCCCAGTTTTCCCTGGCATTTTCAAGAGCTGGTAATGCAAGTGCGATTCAAGTGCATATTTTCATGGACTCTGCGACCATAAATAACTATTATGAAACCGTTTACAAGTGTCTGTCTGTTATAAGATAAGTCCTAATGTTGGTCATTGTTCGAAGATAATATACAGTGTATATCAAGACTGGTACCGATAACAAAACCGGGTGATAGTTTTAGTGTCTAAACACACAATGCAACTAGCAAAAACTATGGATTTACCCCCCCCCCCCCCCAAACAGACGATATTTAAAAAATCATAAAATCATTGTAACGTTTTTTTCCTAAAGTTTTAGTTGTATTGTGTTTGTAGTCACTAAAACTACCACCTGGCTTCGTTTTCGGTAGCAGTGTTGATATACCCCGTATATTACCATAAATTCCATGGAGGTATAATGTTAGCGTTTTATATATGTATATATTCTTAGTCGCTCGCAGTTGCAATACCACTATGTTCAGAAGTGGACTTCCCGTAGCTGAAAAGAGATGGAATGAAAGAGAGATGGGAGGTATCTTTGAAGGGACGGCATTTATACCAATATTTTCCTTGCGTGCGTGATCGTTTGACGAAGACTTGGCTAGATGTCGATTATTGCGTATCACAGTTCCTCACGGGCCATGGTAACTTTAAGTCTAAACTATACTCTTTTAAGCTTGTGGAATCGCCTGCGTGCCCATGTTCAACAACTAACTGCGAGTATGAGCAGTCCGCGCATCATATACTTTGGGAGTGTAGTCTTTGGCATAATGAGCGTAAAACCATGCTAGATAGTATGCAAATATCATCTGGAGTTGTATACTACATGGACCTTGTAGAGACTATAAAGAACTTCCGTGCTTTCCGGCGTTTTTGCCATACCTATTACTGGAATCAAGCATAACAGTTCACATAATAGGTCCCATTTAAATGTAATAATAATTTGATCCGTGGTGCTTTACAGCTGGCTTCTCCGGCTGTAAAAGTCTTTTTGCGAGGTTATTTACCTCTTTATTTCATTGTTTTGTCACCCGCTATGCACGGAGGGAAGTGGACAATAATTTATTTCCAACTCCTCCTATTAATTTAACTTTCTGATTGATTTCGTTGCGGGTTAAAGACAAATTAGACATTCCCGGAGACTCGCCGAGCTTCAATGCTCGGTGTCATTACATTGCGTGCCACTGTTGATCCTGGCTTACAGGAGTTGCAGTGGTGGGTGTGAGGGCGGGACAGTCTCCAGTCTCCAGCTGAAAAGAGAGACAGAGAGAGTTTCGATACCACGTGGCGTGAGTAGATAAGTACTGAACATATTGAGACTATTTTATATCTTAGGATGGCGAGTGCAATGGATTGCCAAGCACTGCCTTGTAATTCAAAGTGTTTGGTTTTGCTACTGTTCATGGGCAGTCGTATCGCTTACCATCAGGCGAAAGGAAAGATCGTCTCGCCAATAATTTAAAAACACTGTCAAAAACAATCCAGGTGTTATTCAATGTGTAATATCCCAAAATTTATACATAAAACTTGTTAAAATGTATAAACTAGAAATATAAAATGTAAATGTAAATGGTTTTTTATTTTATTTTACGAATCGTGTTTTGGATTTTAAATTGTATCGAATTGCGACTGACGTTCCAATTTCAGTCTTTTTTTACATATTTTACTGGGCTGAACGATATTTTACTGGCCCGTCGTATACACAATAGGGTTTACTACAGCAAATACAATTTTTATTTTATAAAATGTGCAGTAATTAAGTTAGGTAAAATATTTTATGAACATTATTTATTTATTTAACATTTTTGTGACATAGGAAGACATGTGATAAGTTCTGTTTTATTTCGCGTATTTCATTGCAGTTTTACAGTTCCTTGCACACGTCATCGTTATCGTCAAAGCATTATTATTATTGCAACATAATTAAATTATAATGAAATAAACCGCGTAATTATTATACATTACTCGGTAATTATTTATGAGTGTGCCATTAACCCATTTACAATTTAAAAAACAAGCGTCAAATTAAAAGCCAGACGCGTTGACACCGGGCATGTAAAAAATCACGCAACGTCACAATATGCGCCCGCTCTAGGCGGTGAGTGTCCCATCTTTTTTTAGATTTCAGCCAATGGATAATGCGAAGTGGTGGATAGATTCAGTATCGTTGTGTTAGGCGTGCGCACTACAGTAAGTGTTAAAAAAAAACAAAAAAGGCTTCACGAAACCTTCGCTGAAAAAAAAAAAACAAAAACTAACAAAAAGTTTTTGCTATCGCAGTTTCGTGAGGTTTATTTTTTCTTTTTTTGGAATTTCACATTTTCAAAAAAAGAATTGTCGAGTGCCAGCATTTTTGTATAGTGATAGTGTATTATGTGATGTCAGTGGATTGGTACGAAGTGAAATTGGAGAGGGCCCAGATGGATCCGTGCTGCAGGCGGGACGAACCCGAATCTATTTCGGGAGCGAATTTTATTTTTACAAACGTTTTTTTGCACACCTAATTTAACCGGACACGCTTTTAAATAACTCCGCTTGAGAGCATTGATGCGATACAGACGCCGTATCAAATTTTATTTGTATTTTATGTGTGTTTTTTAATGCACATATTTATGTTTTTTTCAATTTTTACGTGATGTGAAAATGCATGTTTACTACTGTACGTTGTAGTAGCTACATTCAGTTAGTACTCTTTGAAACAGTTTAATAACCTTATGATGTTAAATATTACAAAAGTTGCAGTATATTTTGAATGATAAATAATAGCTATATTAAATGTAAAAGTTGTATTTTTGAAATATTATTCTAAGATTTTTTATGCAATAAGAAATAAAATACATTAATCTTTAGAATGAGTTTTTAATTCTATGTAATATTTTCACTGCAGTCGTAAAACTACACATTGGTCATACTTATCCTACAATAACGCAGAGATTTCTATACCCAAGATAAAGAGAGATTAAGCGTGAACTATTAATGCCTTCTTAAATAAAAACCCATTTAATTGTTCGCCCTAGGAATTGAACCCATTATCTCACGACAGACCACATAACCGCTCTAACAAAACTAACATTACGTTATTAGCATAAATACAAATATATTTAAATACAACATGAACAGATGTTTCCCACCAAGGTCCCACCAAATAGCTTTTATTTAAAGAGCTAATTTCCACCACCTGTCATGCATATCATTGAAATCTTGATAATGTGTTTATTTCTACAAGCAGTTTATATAAGAATTTTATTACTTTAGATTGCCAACAGCTTTAGTTGAGTGTATTTTATGTTGAATGGATAATAATCCGTGGGGATTGGGATCGGTTTCCGGGCTAGGTAATTTTGAAATATGAAAAATATTAGAAGGTATTAAGATAATTTATACTAATGGTCAGTTGAATATACAGGGGCATGTGCAATTTTTGGATTGTGAAAAATATTGTTAAACAATGAAATTACTTTAGGTTTGAGTACCAAAACTCCCTTATTGTTGGTGTGATTATCTTATACGTACATATACGTACATAAATTCTATACTTTTATTGCTTTGCTTCCTCTGAACATATATTCATAAATGTAACGTGCACTACTAATGATTCATTCAAATAATTATTAAACTAGATGATGAAAAGTTTAACTTGACGGGAATTATATAAACATGCTTAGTATACTATAAGTAAGGACTTAGTAAATAAAACACCAGTTGTTCCAGAGACACAATGTGGTTAAACACCATTCCTTGGTATATAAAAATTTGAGCAATACAAAAAAAATACTCAGCCCAACCAACTACATTTTTATCAATATGTATTTTACACACGTACCTAAAAATCACGCCTGTATCCCATAGAGGTAGGCAGAGTCTATAGATCTCCACTATACTCGATCCTGACACTCCTTTCGTTTAGTCCACTTTCATTAATCTCTTCATACATTCCCGCTATTTGTTTTATTCACAATTCCAAATCTGTACGAAACACAAAACAAGCAAAAGCTTAGGCAAATTCAATATCATATTTATAACGTAAATTGCTGAATATTTAGTCATTCACCTTTGAATAGTCGCTTGAATGTTCATGACTACTACAATATTACAGTTTACACATTATGAAGTACAGGTCTGACGTCTTGTATAGATCTCTGTATCAGCCCATATACGGCCCACTGCAGGGCAAGGGTCTACTCTACAATCGAGAGTACGATTGAGAGTGGTTAGGCCATATAGTCCACCACGCTGGCCTAGTGCGGGTTGGCAGACTTACATACTTACTTTTAGACTTGTATAGATAGAAGTTTAAAGCACGATTTTAGCTGATATTTTATTTTATTCCAGTGGACATGAGTTTTGAATAAAACTGGGAATAATATTTTGTGTGTACGCGGAATAATTAATAACATACGAATATGTATACGAGAGATATAACCATAACTATTTTACAGTTCGTAAAATTTGCGCATTTATTGTATTCGAAACGTTGTTACTATAAATAATGATTTAATGCCTCGTTCACATTTCACGTACACACCAATATTGCATCTAACTTGCATATTACTACTTGTAAAGTAAGTTGTTTACTGTGTGTGTATGTTCACGGTGGTCGCGGGTTCAAATGCCAGGGCACACCTCTGACTTTTCGGAGTCATGTGTGTATTGATAATCAATCACCACGCACTAAAACGGTGAAGGAAAACATCGTGAGGAAACCTGCATACTATAGCGGTTTATAAGGATTTCTATGGTATGTAAGTCCGCCAACCCGCACTAGGCCAGCGTGGTGGACTATATGACCTAACCACTCTCAATCGTACTGTCGATTGTAGAGTAGGCCCGTGCCCTACAGTGGGACGTATATGGGCTGATACTGATACAAGTTGTTTACTGCAGGTACGTCTCTCATATGTAAGAGGCCGCCTGGATAGGTATCGACGCAATGTCTATTTCTCCCGCCAAACAGCAGTGTAAATGCACTGTTGTGTTTCGGATTGATGGACATTGTAGCCAGAGTAACTAATAGACATACTGAACATCTTATGTCTTAGAATGCGAGCGCAGTGGAATGCCAAGCATTGCTTTGAAATTCAAAGGGTTGTTTAGTTTTGCCACTGTTCATGAGCTATCGTATCGTTTACCATCTGACGTACGTCTCGACATTCAACACAATAAAAAAAATGTAAAATTGTCACTAAATTGGACACACTGTTGGGCATAAATTCCACTTCGTTCTATCTTGGACTAATCGTTTTCAAGCGTCATAAATTTAAAACTAAATGCACTGTACTGTACCAATCCATCCACACTACAGGACACGGGACTCTTCTACATTCCAGAGTGCGATAGAGAGAGAATATATTTAAATTATTTAATATTAGAAAAAGAAAATGAGATTTAATGAACAAAAGAATCACAAAAAAACAATGCACACATTCAGTAAACACTAATTAACATGAAAAGATATGATTTTATTCATGTTAAAATATTTCAACACGATTTTTGTCAACAGGTGCGCCGCCATAGACATCAACTGGAGTATACCTGAATGAAGACACAATGTCGTCCTGTTTCTACTAGAAGGTGAGACACGTATTTAATTCAATAATTTAAATTTATAATAAGTTTATTACATTATAATGATTTTTTCAGTTTATAGGACAAAGCGTACATTACAATCATATTTTCTCCACAAATCTGGAGTTTCTAGTTCATTGTTTTAAAACTGAAATATAAACTTTATATTTACGCAATTTTTATTTACACAGTAAGCTTTTTATTGATCTACTCTTACATCTATCGGTGCATAAAATTGTATGAAAAAAATTACCATCATTGCCATACAATAAACATACAATACGAAAATTGATAATTTTGATTATATCCAACAAACACTCATGAAATTATGAAATATTTTATATACATATACATGAACTCACGCCTATTTTCCAGAAGGGGTAGGCAGAGGTATCAAGGACACCCACATTTCGCCTCGTATGTTCCGTCCCACGATGTGATAGGTGGCGAGCCTATCGCCATATCGGGCACAAATTTCTGACTCTGGGCTGATACTGAATAGAAAAATCCAATATCACTTTGCCCAACCCGGGATTCGAACCCGAGACCTCAGCTATGCAACCGTACCTTAGTACAACTACGCCACCGAGACAGTGAAATATTTTACTTTGAAATTAACATTAACATTTAGAATCACATTAGATACAATGCAAACATCTCTTCGTCCACTACAAACATAATTAATTATTAAATAGAAGGCCATACTATTTCGATAGTCTTCATAATCTCGATGTCCACGCTTCATGTCTGGTTACGAGCCAGGCTCTTTGAACTGTTTGCCAGATGCAAGCAATTAATAAAACAATAGAAATTGCTAAATTATAATTGCTTGGGAAAATATTGCAGGTTATCTATCTTGGGCTGTTGTATTGTTGTTTAATGTTGTAGTTTGTATAGAGGATTTGTTTAGACTGATATCAGACTTAGGATAGGAACAAAGTCTACTAAATACGTACTTAGACTATCTCGGTGGCGTAGTTGTACTAGGGTATGATTATAAAACTGTGGTCTCGGTGTGGAATCCGGCGTTGGGCAAAGTGACATTGGATTTTCTATTAATTATCAGTCCAGAGTCAGAAATTTGTGCCCGATATGGCGACAGGCTCGCCACCTATCACATCGTGGGACGGCACATACAAGGCGAAATGTGGGTGTCCTGGCACCACTGCCTATCCCCTTTGGGAAAAAGGCGTGAGTTTATGCATGTATGTAGTTACATTGGGCAAATGGAATGAACCGAACAAACAACGCACATATTGTATGAGCTGGCACGCGCCTTCTCATACATTAAGCTAGTCAAGCACGGGATTACCAGTGACCTATTATGTATAACTACGAGTAAACAATATACATAAAGACGAATCATAGAAAAATCGATACAATTTTGTTGCATTGATTTTTTTAAATCTGTCATCGTATTGTAATTATTTTTGTCACGAATGCGTATTATAACTGTGCCTATTCTCCCCACACAATTTTGCCCACCAGGCATGAGTCAGGCAGATCTATCAGCTAAATCTGTCTATATACGGCTATCTTATTCCCTCCATCCTGTTGTCACTTCATCAATCACTTTATAAACTAAATTAAACTCATAATAATCGCGTTACGTGACCCGCAATGAGTCAAAGTATTCAGCGCTGGCACACCTGGGCTTCCGCATGAGCCAATCACTCGAAACTATTAATACATTGATATAATTAGTTCTTTCATTCGCCTCTTCTTTATTGCATATTCTATATTTGGACTTGGCTGGTATTAGATGCGTTTCTGTGTCAAACTTGATTAGATCTCTGGGATTTTGTATAAGGCCTTTGTTGTCATGAATTTTAGTTTGGGAGCTGAAAGGGTAAAAATTCGCCGCTTAGGTCTAGCTAACAGTATAATTCTAATTAGATTCAAATATTCATTAGCAATATGGTAATACCGGTTGAAGATTTTTGTGTTATCTTACTTCTCTTAAGCCACATGTCAACACATTTGGAATGGAGTGGCAAACCTTTAAATTGAACTACAGTCAATCACAAACTTCCAGCTATTAAACATAGACCTTTGGCCAGCAGTGGGATGAAATAGATTAACCAATAAAAATCACGTAAATTTGCATACCAACGTAAATTCAAGTCAGTTTACCGTTCCAGATAAATAAGGAAGTCTCCAATTCAAATAGTAGTTTGCCGAACTCATTTCTAAAATATATTAAGGGGTGAATTTGCTAACACGTACAAATTCAAGTTCCAACTAATTTATACAAAATTTATCAAACCGAAATACGCTTAAAATTGGAATGCCCCACCTAGGAGTGAAAGCTACACAACGGACCGTAAATTTGAAGTAACTGTACCAGAAACAGCCAAGTCTGACCGCACTGCGAACCTTAAATTCGATATACACGACTTTCAGTATGTTAACACTAGAAATATACGTAAATAAATGCATTCCAAGCGCATGTTCTAGTTGACATAACAGTGCAATTTCGCTCGACATCCCGAAGGTCACTGTTTTACTAACATTTGGCTGAGTTTCAAACAATTTATGTAACGTGTCGCCATTCCATTTCTTCTTGTTGCAGATTGATTTGTGTGTAATCGTAGTACGGTAATAATGATTGATTGGATTTAAAATTAGATCTAGATGGTCATGATTTGTACTCACGCTATTGAAAATTTTGTTTTTTTTTTACGTTGGTCCGGCAAACAAGCGAAGATCGACCGAAAATCCATATTGGTTGGATTGTGGATATGTATATATGGCCAATCAAACCGGGACGAAAGCGGAAAGGAAAAAGTATTGGAACAGAAAAGGGGTATTGGGCGTCCGTTAATCTCAATTATGGAATGAATCGCGAGAGATTTGCTGTCGCTTCACGTCGATATCCTATAAGATAGTGGTTCTGCCCTGGACAAACCTATCCATTTGACTCTACGTGTGTGGCTCTACCACTTGCCAAAATTAGTGTTTAATTCCATGTATATTTGTATGGTACCTATGCTAAATACATTTCTATCGTATAAATTAAGTTCAATTTAAAATTACCAATTATTTACCAGCTAAAATAATTTACATCACGTCCTTACTTATACTTCCAAATCAACACAAGGGCTTTGTAATTATTTTATTAATTCAATTGTAGCTAATGAAATTTATTTCGTCATCTTCACTCGAATTACGTCTCCAATTTACAGGTACGTCCTTCACTAACAGATCTCGTATCAAACCCTTATATATTCCAAGAACCCTTTGAAATTTCACTCAATTCATATTACATTAGTACCTCATATGTTCAAGAGCTCTTTAAGACCACTAAAGACAAAAGGCAAAGGTCTTCACCTCCCATAACGTTGATTTACAACTGAGCCGTAGTATAACGATCCAAGTTGGCAGTAGTTAAGTGAATAGGTATCAAGTTTCCCTGACAGCTTAAAGCCGCGTTTAACTTACATCTAACTTCGCGTGAGGTAATTGTATTATTGTCTGTTTGTGCGGTGGCCATGCTTTGTGGGTCACTTCGGATAAAATTGATTTTATTTGGGTTTTTTCACTGGTGGAGTCAGAATTACAGGATTTTAAGAACTATTTGTAGACAATATATTTAGTGTGCCACCAAATACGTTCAATTTTGATATATGAGTAACATTTAGTTTTGAATAAGTTATGATAGACCGAGTTGACAAATACTTTGAATTTATACATTGTGGAGTATTCTCCAACTACATACAATGAAGTAAATATTGTTTTCAAACAAGCTTAGCTAAGACTTAAAAGCTTAAAAGAATAGCACTGTATATGCCATTGTTTAGTATAAATAAATTATTGCCTGCCACTGCTCGCTCGTTTGTCGTAAAAATCAATAGAAGTTGTTTTATAAATAATATTGATTTTAAAAATCGGGTCCTGTTGACATCTTTGATCTATTTTCGAATCGTCGATAAAGTATTTGTTTAAATTCATTTTTATTTATTTACAAAAAATATAACACCTTAGCAGCCGAGACCAACGTGACGCTATATCAATATAAAAAAACAATAACTCTAATCCCAAGATAACCAGAATCCTTGTCACCGTAAACACAAGTGTGTGAGAGTAATAGTTTCCTGGGTGGCTACTATTTCACATCATGCCTGGTTCACTTCCCTTAACAACTTTCCTTTACTCTATCTTCATGTAAAGGCATAAATATACTGCACACGGCTCTACCCCCACTCTCTTGTAGAGATCTTGACCGGCGCCAGTGAGAAATGTTCACGAGCACTTTCTGTATAGAGTGGGTGTAAAAAAATCTAGACTGAAATCCGATTTGGAATTCTCGAGGTAATACAGTGTGGGGAAGTTTTAAAGTTTACGTTTTGTTAATTAAATTTCTTCTTATTGGGCAGAATACACAAGGTATTAACTGCGGGATCAGGGGTTAAATAACCGGGTTAAACATTTGATGTAAAAGTATTTATAAGCTGTCAAATATGGGAATTTGGGGTATGTTATAAGATAAATATTTTGATATGATTTTTGTTATGAAAAGGTTGTCGTGTTATCGACTGACCATAAAATCACAAACTAAATAATTCTTCTAAATTTCACCGCCTTTTAAAAAAACGGCATTTCTAATGGACACAACATTATCTTTAACTGGCAACACAGTTACCGAAAATATACAGCAAAACTTCGGAACAATGCCACATATAAACCCTCCAAATGACCTAAATATATTGCTGCATCGTGCAATTAAGCAACGGGGCAATAAATTATGATAAAGCCTGACCGAATGCCGACAAATATATTAGAAGTAGAATATTGTAGCCAACGTCGCCTAATAAACACTCGGGAGATTGTAACTTCGTACCCTTGCGACGTAAGTGCATATTATGACAGGGAGGTACTTGGTTTTATTGTAAATATGTTTTAAGATTGGGTTATTCCACTGGCGGTTACTTGGGGAGGCTATGAGCATAATACGAT
Source organism: Hyles lineata (assembly GCA_030180105.1). Lineage (NCBI taxonomy): Eukaryota > Metazoa > Arthropoda > Insecta > Lepidoptera > Sphingidae > Hyles > Hyles lineata. The sequence continues at coordinate 2,163,212 of JARJEE010000030.1, forward strand.
AGGCCGTATATACGTTAGTAAAGTTTTGTGAAAACTAGAGATAACTTAAGAAGAATTTGAAGGTGTGTAAGCGTAACAACCCGAACAAATCAAGCTTGGTAAACTAAAATTTAACATACTTGATCATAAAGATGGTCCATGTTTAGTATAAGGACGCCCAAATATTGGCATTTATTGTCAAGACCTTAGAAATACTTCGTGTCTGGGTATTTGTGAGACCTAAAATTCTCCCGTACTTACCCACATATAAGACTTAATTGTTTTTAATGTGGGGTCAGAACTATGTATGTGACTGTTTGGTGTATTTATTTATTTAGTATAAACTTTGTTGGGACTTCAACAATCTCAATTGTATTTCACTTAGTTTGGATAGCAAACATAAAAGGAATATTAGGTACTATGAAAACGTAATAGATTAATATTATATTAGATCGCACCCAATTCATATCAGTGTGGTACATAGATTCAAACGCGACATGAGTGGATAATTCAAACAAATGTGTCTATCGTCTTAACAAAACGATTCAAGCAACTGGACTTATCGAAGCATTTCAAACCGTTTAAAATCAAACAACCAAATTGAAGAACAAAACATCCACGCAATATCATTGTGTTAAAATTAATATTCAACAGACTAAACACAAAATCCGAGACACAATTCACTTGATATGAATAGAAAATTAATTTAGTCGTGCTAATCCCGAGTCCGGCGCTGTTGGGAGCCAAAGCAAATTGTGCGGCGGTCCACGCTAGTTTTCAATGGAAATAATGAACTTCGCGATTCGCTACACGGTCCGGTGCAATCAGCCAATGATTATGTTGTTGATGACGTAACTTGAAGTTTCAAGTTTTCCGCTGGTTTTTGTGTTCTCAAGTTGTTCTTTGTAGTTTGGGAATGTATTTTAGTTTTGGAAGTTTGTTGGAACATTCTTGTCAGATTGTATATTATTACTAGTGACTCGGACTGATTTGGCCCGAGTGCAAATAGTTTCTGACGGGAAATCCTTTATTTTCACATTTTTCATGTTACTCCGCTCCAGTCACAGCATGATGTTATATAACCTAAAACTGTCCTCGATTAATGGACTACTCAATACTTCAAGATTTGTCCAAATCAAATCAGTTGTTCCAAGAATTAGTGGGTGCAAACAAACTAAACTAGCTTTATATATTAGAATAAATAAGGTTTTGAAATTGGTCGGCATAATTCTAGCGATCGACAAGAAATCATTCTGAAGACCATTTCTAGATAGTGGGTAATCTATTTGGATTAGCACTAACTATCAGGGTCAGTATAATTTTTGTGCCAAGTAAAAAATCATACATTTGTATATTATATTAATAATGATGGCGTGTGCGTGGTGGCCTGTTGGTAAACGGACCAGACGCGGCTGCCAACATGTTCACGGTGGTCGCGGGTTCAAATCCCAGGGCACACCTTTGACTTTTCGGAGTCATGTGTGTATTGATAGTCAATCACCACGCACTAAAACGGTGAAGGAAAACATCGTGAGGAAACCTGCATACCATAGCGGTTCATAAGAATTTCTATGGTATGTAAGTCCGCCAACCCGCACTAGGCCAGCGTGGTGGACTATATGGCCTAACCACTCTCAATCGTACTTTAGATTGTAGAGTAGGCCCGTGCCCTGCAGTGGGACGTATATAGGCTGATACAGTATTAATAATGATAATTAATTTATTTTAGTCACGAAGGAGATTCGTATAAATTATTTCACCTCAATCAAAGGTGAATTATTAGGGAAACGGCCATGAAGGAATCAAGGGAAATTGTTTACGATAATAAGTTACTTATTTCTTCGCACCAAGTTGTTCGCCAATAATAATTAAGCGAGGAATAACAACATGGATGTAGAAAGAAAGTTAAGTAGTAGTTAGAGGAGCTTTTGTTTTATTATTTATTTATTTAACAGAAAGGATAAACTTATTGAAGTGTTCTGCAAAACTATACAGTTTATCTACAGGATCACTTTTTTACATATGTTTATGCTCGTATATTCGGGCAAGTTAGTTAAATAATGTTTTTTAAGTTTAGGCTTAAATATACTTTTGACAGATTCATTGTGACCTGGGGCAGACTGATGAGAGTGTAAAATATACGTTTTTTTTAGGGTTATACTCCCATAAATATGTATGCAGGTGTTTATCCATACTGAAATTATAAAGTCAATTTGTTTATACGTATGTACGTAATCAGCACGTCTGTATCCCATATTGATAGGTATACACTTTTGTGTCTAATCACTCGGTCATGACATATCACATTAACTACATATATTCCTCATACCTTTAGATCTAATGAATAATGCATATGATGCTTAAATCTAATCTTATTAATAAAATCTAGTTAACAAGAGGACTTTCCGTTCAGTCTACCCTGAAAAAATCGAAACGTCGGAAGTTAAAAAATGTAAAAAATTAAACCATATCCGCGATAAAATCCTTAAATAATAGTTGTATTTCAAGATGATTTCCAGCAACTTAAACGAGATTTTCCAAACCCTGAAGCGTACTAAGTGGATTTTTTGCCTTGTGATTTTACGGTTCACGGCTCATGAATGCTGCTAGATCCATAACAGATAAAACTACTGTTCAATATTCCCAAAGGGCTCAAATAAATACCCCATCTGCATATTCGTACATTCGCAATATTTACTTTCATCTTCCTTTTCAAATTGCATTATCCAGTTTTATCCAAATGTTGTTACATTATTATACGAACAAAACTCGACGTTCGCCTTCAAACTTTATTCAAAACTGATTGAATAGAATTTTCGACATCTTTATTGTGCTCCGAGAATTGGATCGGGTAAATAAAGTTATTTGGGATTTGGAAATTGAGGGTTTTACAAAGGAGTTTTGTTGGTTTGCATTGGTGATTTTGGCACGTAATAAATATAGAAAGATAGAAATCGTCCACGGCCTTTTGGCGTTCTAATGTGTTATTGTCAAAATATTAGGTATAGTTTTTCTTCTTTCACATTTTATTATAATGGATAACATGTTAATACTCGTTGTCTATATTATAAAAACGTATCTCAAACAATACGTAAAATATATATTTTTCTAATTTTATTTGTACTTCCTAAATTCGCTTCAGGCCATAATGTGAATTATATTTGATATAAATAATAAAAGGGTTTTTAAGGTGTAATAGTTTTGATTATCTGCTCCAATTATTTTATATAGTTTGCCTCTTCCATACATTTATATAATTACAAGTGATTTAGAAACTAAAAGTTATTGTAATTATGATATTTCTGGTCTAGAAACCACAGGAATATCAAGATATAATAAAAAATATATATAAATTTTATTTAAACGTAACATCAACAAGGTAATGAGGCTTAAAAAAAGCACGCAATTACGACTTTTTTTAAAATTATTATCACAAAAAGAATAGCTTACTTTGAGGTGATTTTGAACCGATAATATTTAGAAACCTTTTTATATTTAGTTAATCTTCTGAGGCTTTTCTTTAAACTTACTTTCATTACCTTTATTTATTACCATTATCATAAGTTAAACTGCTTGTTAAAGTAATTATTTAAAAACTAGAGAATATAATCATATTTCGCTCCTTATCTGTTACATTCAAAGCAATTTATACTAACAAACATCTTTCTTCTAGTTTGTTGAGTCTAACGGGTGTCAATATCTCTTTTGTCATTTAATATCGAGTTCTTTCATACATTTCAAAGGCGTGTATTTTGCCAAGCTATCGTGTTCAAAGAGGGTCAAAAGAGAGCAAATATCAATGCTTTACGTCACATGTAGGCGTACTATTGAAAATATTCTGACACATATTGTAGATATCGTATAGACATGCTTTGATAAAAGATGTCTTTTATATAAATAGGTGGACATGTCCTTGATAAACATTTCAGGAGGTCAGTAGGTGTAGGTCACTGTAGATTTTTGCTGAAATATTATATTTATGAGACCGAAAAGTCTCTCGTAGTTCTTGATACCCACGACACAAGACTCGATCTTAGTTTGGGGTCGGGACTATGTATGTGGCTGTTGGGTGTTATTTTTATTATATTATTTAAAAATGGCCAGTGATGACGATTTAAATAGACCGGTTTGGATTCAATTGCTGAGTTCAATTTTCCCATGACAACGTACTACACAACATATCTAAATACTGGTTACTAGAATGACCGAAGAGAATGACAGTCAAATTTCGTTAATGAAAGAATTAATTTGGGTAAGGGATTGGTCGGTCTAGTGACTCTTGTCATGGCCGCAGGAGGAATTCCAGTAAGTCGTTTAATGTTTTTATTTTAAACGACGAAAGACAATAAATTAATTAATATGTTTTTGCTATTAAAGTTAGTTTTCTTCACTATTGGTTGTTAAGGTTTAGTACCTGTGATGTTGTTTGATTATTATTGTGTAAATTTACCTTTCTACTAAAAGTCTATTTTAGAATCAATTATTTAAAATGTTTTGCTTGTTATTTTACAAAGTTTAAAAATTTATTATTATCATTAGATACTTTTTTCTCTTAAATTTTATAACAGGAAATTCATCTCTTGTTATAATTTTATGTTATATTTAGTGCTAGCAGTATAATCATGTTGTCTATAAATAGTTAGGGATACATCCTAGATCATATGACTAAGCTAATTTTTCTTGTTTTATTTGGCTGTATTCTTTTTTGTATATTAAACAAATGAAAATAATATATACGTTAAAGTATCGTAGCTGTGTATAATACAACCTGACTAAAACCAAGCCATCATCATTATCATCGTCTTCAGCTACAAAATCACCACAACTGAATATAAGTGTTCTCTGAAAAGAAAAAAACAAAGGTTTTGCTGTCCATGAGCGGTAGTTCGGTTATCAATTTCGCAATTCGAGAACGCAATTGAAAAAAAAAACTGTTAGAAGCGGTCTGTACTTACCGACTTCCTATTAACTTCATTGGGTCGTTTATTCACAATATTCGCCAACCTACGACGCAGTACAGCTAAAATGAACTAAAAAACTTCTTTAATCATCCCAAACGAAGTATAAAAGCTCACTTCTGCGTGTGAAGTACGTTTTATTTCATTTATTAATATATGAACCACAAATTACTAAAACTAAGTTCGATACTCCGGGTAAATGCCGCAAACATAATAAAATATTTAATGTGTTGACCACCGAGAGGCTTATTCTGGTTGGTGATTTAAATATATTTCGAATCTGACTCCTGTTGATACAGTTTGGCTTCAATTTAATTTTAGATTGATATTGATGTCTTAAGCGACACACCGAAGTCGGCGATATGTCGGCACGTGTCGACGACATTTTGTTGAAGGGCTTGTCGACGGCTTCACTCATTGCAAGTCGAAAACTTTGACGGGCGACATGTCGTCGGCCCGACATGAACATTTTTATGACGTTGGTGAGTGTCACCGGGCAACTGAGCACAAACTGCTAACATGTCGCCGGACAATACGTAAGGGCGTTTGTCGCCAACATTATGCTTTTCTTATAAGGCCGCCGGGTTGTTACAGCGTGCTGAGTCGCCGGCGGCTTTGGTGTGTATTGCGCTTTAATGAGGATAGTAGTTATTTTCATTTTTCAATCTAAATGTAATTGTTGTTTACGACTGTCATGCTCTTGCATGCATGCTTGTTTGGTATATTTTTACGCGAAATTTAATAATGTAGAATTAGTTACGATAATTTATTGCCAAACTAGTGATCAGAAATTCGTATTCGTCTGAAATGAATGCTGTGTTGGACGTTCTCTAAAATAGATGTAATAGGAGAGCGAAGTAGCACGGATAGTAATATAAACTACTTTTCTTACTAAATGAATATTTTAATTTAATTAATATATTTGTAATTCACCGTAATAATACTCCTGTCAAATGCAAGCGCGAACCTTTTACGAGAAATTTTACGAGGTCTACACTTAAAACTCCTATTTCGTGATAAGAAATGATTGCTTTCCATTATTCTATTTACTTTCACTTTAGTATAGTCATCACAGCTGATTACGGAAAAGGTGATTTGGTACTTTTGTTTTCAGATCCTGAAACAAACATAATGGTAACACAAAACTTTTTGGTTAATGAACATAAATATTAGAATGTTGTTAGGTAGTAAATATTATGATTGTTATTTTATTTTCTTGCACAGATTTGAAGGCCCTATCCAGGAAAAAGTGGTTGCCACTTTTGACAACTTCTAATTTGTGGAACTATGACGGAAAGGAAAGTTAAGTCCTTCGAATATCTAACAAACTGATAATCAGTGACAAAGTTATTATATTTCGTACTTCATGTGATTTGACGATCTTCTGTGAGAAAATATCCAATCAAGGCAGGTATATTAAATGTAATTATTTGATCTTTTGACAGCCTTCATGGTGTAGTTGGTTAGACGTCGACTGTGAAACATGAGGGCGCACGTTCGATGCCAGCACCGAGAAAAATATTTGTTTTATCCACAATTATGTATTAGTTTCGGGCCTACGTGTTTGTGAGACCGAAAACTATCTCGTAGCTTCTGATACCCACGACAAAAGACTCAATATTAGTGTTTTTTTATTGATATAAATAGCGAGACGAGTGTATTATTCACCCAATGGTAAGCGATATATTACATTATGGACAGTAGCAAAACCAAACAACACCATTAATTATTACAAAGCAATGCTTAGTATTGACCTGCGCTCGCCATCCTGAGACCCTGGAGTTACTCTGGCTATAATGTCCTTCAAACTGGAACACAACAGTGCACTTACACTGCTGTTTGGCGGGAGAAAAAGACATTGCATTGACAGTGTGGGATTATGTATGTGACTGTTTAGTGTATTTATTTATGTTAATAATTATATCGAAATAGCACATGGGTAGCAATGGATAATAGTGACCTGCTAATGTTTAGTCTGCTATAATTCAGGAGAAGTTATTCAATAATTAACTAAACAAACTACAACTATTGTTCGCACGTGCTAACTACGTTTTCCAAACCCATATCACACAGAAGTGATAATTGAAAGCTCGTTAAATTAATGAGAAAATTTAATTGCTAACATGTTTAGGAGATTTATTCAAATTAATTTGGCGCGTTAGTAGCGCATTGGACAGTTTTGTTACACATTTATTTCAAGTGTTTATAATTAATGTGGAATTAGGGCGAGAACATACAAGTGCAACGCCACGTGACCCGAACCGACGCGACCCGTGTTGAATCAAATCAAATCGTACCATTTTATATAGGGTATATGAAGACTGCTATCGAAAACGAAGCTGGGTGGGAGTTTAAGCGACTTCAGACACAGTACAACAGAAAATGTTGCAAAAAAAGCGATGATTTTTTTCACATGGTTGTATTTGGGTGGTAAATATATTATTTTTCGTAAAATAATAGTGTATACCCTTTTATTTATAAAGACTCTAAGGTAAAAAAGAGTTTAAATTATTATTTTATCAAAAACTATGGATATACCACCTAAAAATGATGATGTTTAAAAAATGATAGGAAAAAAAATTATCGCCTTTCTTTGCGAAAGGTTTCGTTGCATTGTGTGTATTTTCGGTAGCAGTCTTGATATACCCAGTATGACCAGCACCACACTACAAATACGCGATGCTACATTGCGTGGCGTGGGTATGGGTTGATGCCTCATCGACAGCTACTTCAAGCATGTTCAAAAGTTATTTATTCTCGGGATGGTTATTTATTATCCTTCTAAGTTTTAAAATTAGAGTCCAAATTTAATAGTCACTCCATTTGCTCTCTTGTTGGTTGTTATGGCTCTCTTTTTAAAATCCTACACTGAGGGGGCGGGAAATATATTATGTGGTTCACGGTAGCCAGCTTGACATTGATTATTATAAAAAATAAAGCAAGGAGTGCAAATCTCCGCTATAAAAGTACATTCATATTCAGATACTATGAAAATGTAATGAAACGTTAACCACATACTAAACTATTTTCTACAATTCCATAGACAATACAATATTTTCTAATTGTTATAACAGATAACGCTAGTAGAATTTTACATTAATTATTTTCATAAAAAATAAATCTAACAAATACTGGGATTTGAACCTGTGACCACACCAGGTATTTAAAAGTACACTCGCGTTGACAAGCTATATGTTGTATCAGAGCGATAAGTCTCACGAAGCTCGCACGTTGCTCGTTACGGCGCGCTAGTTCCGGCCGGAGACGCGTTGTGCTCACGTCCACGACACTGTTTCTTGGTATTTTATTTTTATTTATTTGAGAGAATTGCAGTTTATTTATTTTGGAGATAAATAAAATGTTGAGACACGGTATTTAGCACATCTAGGTGTTAGGTTAGTCACATCGTTCACAGTGGTGCAAATCCCATTTGAACATGGGTATTCTATTTTATTTTCACTGATTTTATCATGTGCATTGGCCCACTACTTGTGACATGAGCCAATTGTAATTTTAAATGCAATGAAATGAAAAATTTTGTTGTAAAAAAAAAAACGGCAGTTCGTGTTTCTGAGGGAGTTTCTTGCGCCGTTTCTTCTTTACAGCTACAACACGTTCCGAAGCGGTGGTAGCAGTAATAACCATTCAAAAGATCTTGTGAAAGACTATTTGAATAAAGAATACATGGATTGCACGCACCAATGCTCATAAAAATAGTCATAGTCAATCCAAGTGTTTAAACCTTGTATTTTATTTAATATAGGTAAATACAATCATCATATAAAAGGACCCAGATCAATTTAAATATCTATAGGCCAAAAAAATAAGAGAGCCAACTCATTTGCGTGCGTCAAACGTTAGTTCTTTTTTTAAATTTGCATCATTTCAAAGATTGCACGCCAGTGTTGCCAACCTAGCGCGCGTGTCACAAAGTAGCGCAATTAGCGCGGTCATGCGATAACCGCCGGCGGGTGCGGACGTCCGCCGCCGCTGCAAACCTTTTGCCTACTCGCACCCACTCCATCTACTGCCAATTATTATTTCTCACTATATAATACTGGACTCTAAGCACTTTATGGCCTATGGAAGGTTTTCTTGCGTACTCGCACCCACTCGCATCTACTGTCTATTATTATTTCTGACTATGTAATACTGGATTCTAGGCGTTCTATGACCTATGGAGGGATTTTAAATAACAATTTAGGTATAATAATTTAGGTAAAGTATTTCTTTAAAGAAAATATCACGCGTGTTATATAATTCCTTGAAATTAATATCATCAATGATTAATAAAGGATAAATCTATTTTTAAAATAAATACTCCCAATAGTCATATACATCCTGAACCCAAACTTACATAGAGTATTGTGTCGTGGGTATCAGAAACTACGAAAGACTTTTCGGCCTACCCGATAGCCAGACCCGAAACTACTCATAGATCACACAAATATTGATTTCGGTGAAGCGATCAAGCCCGCTGCCTTGCGTTTTACAGCCGGCATGTACGTAATTGACTTCACTTAGTTTTCAATTAAAAATATATGTATTTAAGTAAGAAATATTCTTATGAATATATTTACTGACGGAAATATTCTATTTGATATTCTTTTCACAGTCTCCTGCTATCTAAAATTCCATTCACATTCATGTCGATTAAAATATAAAAGCATTAAATATTAAACAAATACTCAATGCCACACAGTTGATATCACTCATATCACAATCAAACAATGATAAGACAAGGTCAGACAGTATCATATCACATATCGGTCTATAAATAAACAAAGTACAGATGATGCCAACTAAGCCTAACTTTGATGTGTAAAGTAATAGCCGTCAGTGGATTCACTTGTAATTTACAATATATACATATTTGGTACAGTTGTCAGCAAAAGTGTTTACAAATAATTTTATTCTCATACCTGTACTTTTGTATATCAGAATCATTATCGACCTCAGCCACAGAAAGTTCACAGCTGAATATAGGGTTCTTTAAAGGATTTCCCGCCGACAAAGCTTAAGTATTCCAACATTAAGGAAAATCGGTTGTTCTTAGTATAGATATTAAAAAAGATTGTATTTTTTTTAAATTGTTTATATTGTTTAACCTTGCATAAGGTGTCTATTTCTGCTGAAAAATACTTAACGTTTGCCTGATTTTTCAAGCTTTTATACCAAGTTTACTATCAATCAATTTAACAAAGGCTAAAGCAAAATAATTACAAAAAAAAATCATCGACTATTGGTAAACGATACAGCACTATGAATCAAATTTAGACAGGATTTTCAGAATCATTAATAGTTTATTAGGTTTTCTTTTCAAATTATTCTGTATTTTTTATTCCGATATAAATAGTGATGTCCTTATTCATAGAAAGTTATAACCTAAAATAGGTAATATAGTTATCGAATGTTTTGTCTTTTTCGTTCAAACTGAAAAAACTCAAATGTTGTTCGGAAGGGACAAAATATTTGATAACAAAATAGGTTATAAAACTGTCTATGAATAAGGCCGGACAGTAACTCATTCATAAATTGCACCAACATAAATACGCACGAGTTTTTGTATATACATCACCTGCTATCGTGGTCGTTGTATAATATCTAGTATTGAGATTAACAATTGAACATCGATTAGGAAATTTTAAAATCGAAATAAATTACTTACTATGTATTTTTAATTCTGAATATTTTCCACCATGTCTTAATTAATGTAACTCTTTTAATTTTATTTTAAAAAATGTGCAGTATTTAAAAAAAACCTCAATAAATATTTTAAACTCGCTAACACTTTTGTGCGTGACAATACCCTCAACCGACTGGAAATCATCCGCCAAATCAATATTCGATGAATGTCATACCCCTTTTCAAAATCACGGCCGATTCTACCATTGTGCAGTCAAACAATATGTGTTTATTGTGGGGCGTTGAGGCCTTCTGTATTTGGGATGTCGCCTTTTATCTGTTAGTTTGTTAGTTTTGAATATATGGAAGTGGTATTGTGATTGTTTTGGTTGTTGAATGGCTTTTAGTGTTTTTTTGTTATTGTTATTGTTAGGTGTTGGCACTTGTGGCTTAAGTCCTCTGAATAAAATTGGCTTTAGTGTGATTTTACCGTTTTTAATCTTGGAACAAATTGAATGATGGTCGATCTCATTCAATGTCTTATTATCGAAACTGCCTTTTGTAAAATGTAGTATTTAAAAAAATAAACCAAATTTTTCCTTTTTATAAGACTTTACTTTTGTTGGATATTTTTAAAAAGGTCAGGTCATTGAATAATGGTCTACACAGCCTATCCTAACTAAAAAGCCTACGTGAATAAGGGTTCCAAAATAGATTATAACACGTCACACCTTCCCTCCATACTTAAACGATCTTCCAAGCCGGCTGACAATGCACACAACAAAATATTCGACGCCCAAACACTTTATAAACGGTAAAACCTCCTCAAACCGGATTATAACATCATTCCGAAGATATGAAATTTCCCGTGAAAAAGTCTGGAGCGATCGGCCACGCTTCATTGCGTTCAGGGTCTGACATAAAAGAGAATCGGACAAAAAATTGAGTGCCGAAGCTTAAACGAACTATTGTGCGATGATATCGTTTAGTGTAGCTTGTCTTTAATGCGACTACCACACGGTTGGATGGTTGGTCCGATCGCTGTTGGAAAGTCTTATGGTGCTTCTACATGGTTGGTAATTCTATTTTTTAATATAAATCATGAGAATAGTACGAAAAAGTTTTTTTTTTTAAGAAATAATGGAACGATTAAAAAACTGCATTGGTTGGGTTTACTGCGGTTCGAATGGATATTCAAATATAATGATTACGTTAACAGAATAGATCATTACTTATTACTAAAGTAATCATAGTTTTTCGCTTAAACAGTATTATTGACTCCAATAGATTTCCAAGTTAAAGGTTACGTTCCACGCGAGTCAGCATTTTGCAAATATGGAATCAGCCAAGTATATTTATTATTTTAGGGCTGTCAGTTTAGCTAACAAATTGAATGGTAAATATTAATGTTAATATTACAATGATTACAACAAGCACGATTAAAATTAAAACTAGGTATTTCATTTATAACCGATTTGAAGTAATGAATGATCAATCGTTTTTTATCCCTTGTCTTTCACCCAATACATTCAAAGAGTAGCGTCTAAATTTAACAATGTTAGGATGCCACGCTAAAAGTTCAACCTGTGTGCATGCTGTTCTGAATATACCCATTTGTATAAACCAATAAAAATAATATTTCTCGCAGTAGATGGCACACATTGATGATACAATATACTATTTCAAAATAGACTGTTCACATATCCAGTTGGCAACACCAAAATATCAACCCTGAAATTATGCGAATTTATTTACAGTTTTCCTTATGAAACACTTTGAAACGCAGTGAGAAAATTTATTAGTCGACTTAAAGAAGTAATTCCAAGTCGGGGTTTGCGTCGAAGCCAGTGTTCAACAGGATTGGATAACAGTCTGTTTATTTTTAAACATTTGCGACGAACTCTGAATGATATTGGTTTTCTAAGTATCGGTTGCGAAAAGTTGCAAAGTAAGACTATTGATTTGATATAAGAAGTAAACATTCAGTTAATCCTAATTAATATTTAACTTTGGAGAAATAAATGAATCTCAAACTTCAATATTTGCTTTTCATTTATGTTGTGGAATTGAAAGTTACCCATAGCTTTATGAACATTCAATATTATCGGTCAAACTTCAGCCATGCTATTATGTTTTTAAAGAAGATATATGATGCAATAGTCTTACAATCAAAGAAAAATCAATCAAAGCGTTTGCACGGATTAACAAAAACTAAGTTGAAAGCAGACTATTGGAAATATTTGTATCAAAGATATTCTCTATAAACTTTATCTATACCCTGAAAGTAGAGCATTATTATCTATTACAAGATTTATGTTTGTCTATAACAGCGTGTTGTTCCGTAATATTTCGGTTGCAAGATGTATATGTTTTAATAAAAATAAAACGTCAGAAACAAGACAAATTATTTCTTCAATTAAACAGACATTGATTTTGATTGTGTTGAAATAGACACTCCATCAAATTTACATACTTTTCAAAACTTGTCGCAGTCTAAAATCTGGCCTTGATTACGTTCAAGATTTCATAGATATTCGGGAAACCACTAAAATGCCCAGACGACACGGACACTGCGTTCTTAAATAAAGATTTAAGAATCGTTGAAGTTACTGTGGCTATATCAAAGCGGTGGTTTATGGCGATCCGGCGACGACTGGAATTTTATCGCCACGGCTGTAAAACGAAATAAATACTTTGCTACGAAGGTGAATACTTTCATGCCAAACTTCTATTTTAATTTGTTGCTGAAGTGGAGACGATTGACAAATGCGCACTTGGAAAAATTAATTTTTTATTTGAGATTTTTATTAATAAGCGATTTTAAAAAGTATTTTATGAGTAACTTGCATAATATTTTTAATAAAAAAATAAAATCTAAATTGTATATATAAATGAATATATATATATATATATATATATATATGAATTAAATTTAAATTTAACATTTATATATACAATTTGGATTTTATTTTTTTACTTACTTCACTTTTATTTGTTTATATATCCACCGAAAACAAAATAAATCTATAAAAATTTATAAATCCTCCGAAATCGCAGCACGGATTAATAAAAAAAATCTAACATTAAAATTATCAAAAAGTATCTGCTGTCAACATTATAATTAGGCACTAGCAACTAGCAATATATGTAAAACACCACTATGTACTCACAGACAAACCAAGCAATTGGTTTTGTGAGACTAATTGTATTTTTTGTTATTACTCTTAAATATAATAATAAATGAAAAAAAAAAAAAAAGCGGGGTGTGTGATGTTTTAAACATCGTTGTGTTTGGATGGTAAATAGATTCTTTTTGCTAACATAATTATTTTAACCCTTGCGTACCATAGCGACTTTAAAAATCAAAGGATGTACATTATATTTTAGGAGACACTAAGTATGTACTAAATAAATACGACGAAACGAAAAATAATTAAAAAAGAATACGCCGCGTTCTTTTGCAAAATCTTTAGTTGCATTGTGTTTATAGTCACTTAAACCACCACCAGGCTTCGTTTTTGTTAACAGTCTTGATACACCCTGTATAAACGAGTAAACCATTTAACAATGAACCCAAAAGGGCAGAAAGGAAGTTATTCCAATAATCCTCGCGGATGCCCGATACTTTCCTTTTATTGGTCCGAGAGCGGAATCACGTCGCTTACTAGTTGAATATTATTACCTATAGAAATGGCCCCGACACAATTTCCTTATCTTAAAAGGAGCACGCGTTGATTTTATGTTGCTATTAACCTTTTTGGTTAAAAAAGTAACTATTGGAGTATTGGTGTAGTGGGAAAGTAGTTGGTTTTCTGCACATGAGTTTGTGGTTTCTATTCCCGCATATATTAAAATCAACAGCTGGTTTTGTGGCAAAGGAGTGAGAGGTTATTATTTTTAGCAAGTCTACAATATTTGGAAATAAGCTATAACATAGAATCAAGAAATAAAAGCCATTTCAAGGAAAATCAAAATATTGCATGGATCTTTAAGTGATTCTCCAATTTGACCAATTGAATTACACACAATGTAATTTGGACTCCACAGGACATATGACAGGTGTTGTCAATAACAGAAATAACAAGAGAGAGAAAGAGATTATTTTTGTCTCACACAGACCCAAACAAAATCTTGTAGATCACACAATCTCAGTACGGGGGTTACATTCGGTTTTTTTTTTGTTTTTCCGCTGGCGTCTTACCTTATTTTCTATGAGGTTAAGTTAGAGAATTTCTCATACTATAATTTATAACTAAACTATTATAATAAATAACCCTTTAATATCACAGAAATTAAAAGCAATTTCGATACAAAATTCCAAAGTCTCCGTGGCCTCTTCGACCCACAGTAATTTAACTCAACTCATATAGTTTTAGTGTACAACCCGTTATGAGTGACGGTGCGGTCAGACCGACCCATTATGGTCTCCAGGGGCTTCACGCGCCATTTCCGTCTGAGTTTGAAAGGGTTGGAAACCTGTTATTACCGGTTTTAGTCAGTTTTCCAACAGTTCCCTCGTTACAGTTGTTATATTTGGAAAAGTTGAATCGGTTCCGTCGTTATCATTATAGCTTTGATCTTGAATGATGTGAGTTCAAATTTTTATGTCATATATATATTTTTGTTTTTTTAGTATTGTAGAAGATTGGTAAATAAACTGCTTGTTTAAAAAATGATATATTATTCATATTACGGATAAATGCAGAATTAATGCTAATGTCAAAACTGTTCGTCATCTTATTTTCTTTAGTTGAATACGACTATGTGACGGTAACATAGTAGGTGCAACAAAACACTAATGACTATTGAATTTTTTACAGTTTTGCTTCTCATTTTCCCGCCCTTTCTGTAATGGGGACAGATCTTATTATTCGATTTATCTTACAACTGTAACTATACAAACGGCAATGTAACTAAAAATAAACCCCACCCATTACTCATAATAATAAAGGATAAAACGAAAGATTCGCTGTACATTACCGTAAATCCGGAATGGACGGTTGAGCAAGTTGCTAGTCTATCTCGCAATGGATACCGGCCACATGCCATTTTCCGTCCCGATAAACATCTACTGTCGTGATAAAATTGTCTTTTTCGTATCACGTTTTTGGGTTCGGTTGAGAATGTAATGAAAGTGGAATGGAGCATTACTTCCCTATAAAACGTAATTTCATGATTTTCTATACTGTTTTTCTTAGCATTAGGATAAAAATGTTTAGTGACATATTTTTTTTTTACCTTGGGTAGTGTCATCTTAATTTATTACATTACAGAATTAATTCAACGCTATGCTTATACTAAGCATTTCGATCATTTGCGATTCTACTAAGCATTGGAATATTCTTCGATGGTCTAAGATAAAAAATACGATCTTTATCTATACTAATATTATAAAGCTGCAGAGTTTGTTTGTTTGTTTGTTTGAACGCGCTAATCTCTGGAACTACTGGTCCGATTTGAATGATTCTTTCAGTGTTGGGTAGTCCATTTATCGAGGAAGGCTATAGGCTATATATCATCACACTATGACCTATAGGAAGAAAGCATAGTAGCAGAAGTGATATTTCTAGCAAATACGAGGAAATTTTGTTCGTTTTTCGTGGTCCGATTGGTTGATATTCTAAACTGATAGTCAGAATTAAACATTTTGACCGCCATTTTAAAACGTGAATGCACCCGGGCGGAGCCGGGCCCGACCGCTAGTGTTTTATATTGCTGTCAAAAAAATATATTTCATTTTACCACCCCGCACACCTTTTACAAACTATTCGTGTTTCCTACACCGCTAAGAATGGAAAAGAAACCGTGGTTATACATTACCCATTTTCGCTATTTATTTTTATAACTTGGGTAGACCCAAGAAGCGCTGGCTCGATGTCGTCAAGGAAGATATGAGGGTCAATGGCCTTACTATTGAGGATGCCGAAGATCGGGCGAAATGGAGGAGAATTTGCCGGAAGGCGGACCCTGGCACCGGCCGGGATAACGCCAGGTAGAAGAAGGAGAAGAAGAAGATTTTTATAACTTGGGTGTTTTTGGTGCATTTACATGATATTATTCCTTAGTTATTCCTTCGGTGACCTTTCCTTATAGATGGTAATATGAATTGGGTTTAAAGTAGGTTTTAAGACGTGCTTGAGTTATATTTTTTGTGTGTCATGAAAATGTTTAGTTAACTCGATACGTAATTTACCCCTTGCTGGCCGAATATTTCGCTTTGGTAATCGATTCCAGAGCTTCACACTCCACCCGTAGGCTGTGACCCACACTAACAAAAGCAAAACTCTCACATTTCAAAGTAAATAGCCTCTATCTAACCCACATCATAAAACCTAGATGTTTTTGTAGACGTTTGTGGTTTATTTCATTTGCAATAACACACCCGTTGCGGGTTGCTTCTAAATTTATCTTTGCAGAAAAAATCGCGAAAAAGAGAATGTTGGGTACCCGAGGGAAATATGGGAGCTAGACAAATCGTCAGCGACGGTCCGATTTCGAGTGTTTAGATGAAAAATGGACAGCTAGGACTGGAGTGTATGAACGTACTTAATTTATCATTAGGGAGATAGCTACATTGCAATAAATATGCCTCTGTGGCGAAGTTGGTTACATATCGATTGTACGCATATCCTAATAACCCCTAATTAAATGAAGAATTTATAAAATATACCGACTGTGCTAAAAGAGGCTATGGGTTCTCCGCAATGATACACTATTGATTGTCTGGGTATTGAGACCAAAAAGTCTCCCATTATTTCATTCATGATAGAAGAATTTTATCTCATAGTAGGGTCAAGACTATTAGGTGTATTTATTAATTCATAATCACCATGCCAATTACTAATACAAGCCGCTGGATACGATATTTTCCAAATCAAGAAATTCATATCACCATCACCAAACCTACAATTGCTCGGTTAAATAATACGGCGGCTAACTGCCTATTTTGATACTTATTTACTCTCATAGTAACAAAGATTACCAAGTTTAGCGTTTTTTTGTTAACTGGACTTAACTTTGGTTTAATTGACACGTAACCGGCCTACGGGCCAGAAACAAAAGTCTGAGTTAAACATTTTATGTAATGTTTATGGTTTTCGATCTAGCCTTTCGAACCATGGTGGACTTTGATTTATTGAGTGTACCATTAGAATATAATGTCAACAATTATTTATTATTATTACGACACAATTAGCGATTGTATGTCGTAATCTATATGTTGTGTCTATCTGTCTGTCTATGTATCTAAATGTTGTTTATAATTATTAGTTAATATTATACTATTTCATGGTCGTGTTTTCATAAAGCCGTAAGACTGGAACACCTTTGCATAGAGCCTCAATATTAAAAACCGAAATGTCAAAAATCCCGCCATTCAGAGGCTCACTTCGGGTCAAAGAGCTGTGATAAAACGCGCTCTTTATTTTGTATTGTATTTGGATTTCAGAAATGAATGTGACAAATATATTCATTTCAAGATATACCGGGGTTTGGTCCCTGATTTCTATCAATAGAATTTGAAAGTTATCAACCCTCTGTACAAATATTTTTGTATGGAAACGAAAGAGAAATAAATATCCACCTGACGGTAAGTATATAGTCCAAGTTTATGGGCTACATAACACGTCAATTATCCAAACGTTGTGGATTTTCATAGGCGACGGTTAACACTTACCATCAGATGACCTGTTGTTTGTTTGCTAGACACAGAATATTAAAAAATATATAGATTGACATAGCAGCTATTTCTTCTTTGTGATTGCATATATATGGGATATAAATATTTTTCTTCAAATTTATGGGTTGGGGCCGACAATTTTATATCAGAAATTCAAGGCAAAAAGGTCGTGATACTCAACGACTCTCAAGTCAAATATTAACAAGGCATCGGCTTAACATTCCCACTTACTTTAATTTCATTAAAAAAACCGTTTACATTTTTGCGCCCGAGCGAGCCTTACAAACCTTCGGACCTTGCGTCACTCAATCCACATCAAGGGCCTAATTGGAAATTCTTGGGATATATTCAGCGTTCCTTTTTAATTTTGAATTAAGAATATTGGAACGTTCATTTAAACGGAAAATTTGTTTGGTAATTTATGTAATTATTTGCGGGGTTTTGTGGTCTGTTACGAATAAATTTGTATAAAAATAAACTGTTTTTAAAAATAACGCTCAAGGTGATTTTTAAGATGTTTTGGTTCATTGATGTTAGAAGTTAACAGTTAGTGACAGCCTCCGTAGCGCAGTTGGTTAGACGCCGCCTGTGAAACGAGAGGCCGCGGGTTCGATCCCCGTACCGAGAGAAATATTTGTGCGGCCCACAAATATTTCTTCCGGGTCTGGGTGTTTGTGAGACCGAAAAGTCTCTCGTAGTTCCTGATACCCACGACACAAGACTCGATCTTAGTGTGGGGTCAGGACTATGTGTGTGACTGTTGGGTGTTATTTATTTATTTATTTACTTATTAATTTAAGTATTTCCTTAAATATTTGATTTTTTAGGTTTCTCTAAATGTTATCATTCCCTACACTACATAAAAATAACAAATTACTATATAATATAATAAAATGTTACCGTCTAGGTAGGTATCAAAATATCCAGCAGTTAATGTCCTTCAAACCAGAACACAACGTTGTATTTACACTACTATTTGGCGGGAGAAATAAACACATTAATGTTGTTTCTCAGAATTTGGTTTATAACTAACCTTTAACCTGTAAAAGACAAAATGTTTTTAAGTCTATCAATTAGCCATCTTACACATTTTCTTCTAAAAATTCCATATAATGGCAACTATCTACTTTGTTCGTTCAACAGTCAACTTACGAGTATAAAAATAAATTGTGCTTAATTATGCTGATGTAAAAAACTATTTTACACTTTAGCAAGCACGCTCCATTTCACGGTCCGGCGGGCAGGTTAATTTTTACATATAAAGCTAACTTCTAAGTCGCCCTATTGGTCTATAAGAAAATGGAGCAGCTGTGAAATCCGGGCATTCCATTTTAGCCTACTTTTTGGGTTTTTTCTGATTTAAAATTTTGCATAACTAACGGCCCGGCCCGACTCCGCCCGGATCCAAATACACTTTTTATGAAAAGATTCTTTGTTCATCTGGACTGTAATGGTAAAATAATTCTTCAAATAGGTCCAATATTTTACAAATAAACAATCAAATCTTTTCTCTTTATAATATTAGTATTGATTTGTTGGGTATTTGTGGTTGGCTTAACATAATTCACGGCCTATTTTATGCGGCAAACTTAAACACTGCTTAGTTTCAGAGCCTCCAGTAATCATACTTTTTCATACCTTTTTAAAAACCAATAATTAAAAATAATTTTATATCCCCTATCGAACTTTATTAACGTTATCAAACTTTCGAAGCGACTTGTCATAAAATATTCCTTCTTAGAGCCCCTACTATGAACAGAAACACGTATTTATCGATGTACCAAAATCTAGTTTACAGTTATCCCGAATTCCCACTCCAGCAGGTTAATTTTTACATATAGAGCGTGTTCTGTAAACGTGTTCGCGTAAGATCGCGGCGTGCCACTTGGCGATCCGCCAGAACACGCTGTATCACGCGATAAAGAATTTTATTCTATTTCGCTAAGCGTGGCTTGTGTTGTTTACATTTTTGAATTTGGAACATCAATTTTTGTGTTTTTTTATTGTTTTTGAATGTGGAATTTGATGTTTCTTTTAGGTTCAATTAATGAGGTTATTTATGAAATAAAATTAAATTTAAGATAATTTGATAGTTAAAAACATTATACACAGTATCAAAACAAAAAAAATTATATTTGTGAACTAAAAACATAATTAAAGAAGGGTCCATTAACGCATATCATACCTTGAACGTTTGCGATTCATTGCAATTCAAATCCTATTCCAATCACATAAACACAGTACTTTGCTTTTTGTTTTATATATTTCATTTTTATTACAAACATAATGTCTTACTCACGACTAGCGGGAATGTCTGCGTTTACGATCTAGACCTGACCCAGTAATCTAGTGCAATGGATTTTTAAAACCCATGTGGTGTAAACAAACCTGATTATGATGTGACAGATACACAGTTTAGTTAAATATTTTTATTATAATTATAACATACATGAACTCACGCCTTTTTCCCAGAAGGGGTAGGCAGAGGTGCCTGGACACCCACATTTCGCCTTGTATTTTCTGTCCCACGATGTGATAGGTGGCGATAATTATAATGTATTTTAAAATAAAGGATATTAATAATTTAATAATGGTTATCGTCTTATAGCAATTATTTATTATCTTTAATGTATAATGTAAAAATCATCAAATATTAACTACGAAAAAGTACTACGTCTAATCAATAAACGTTTAGCCCAATCTTAAAACAAACATAATTTATAAAATGCAGTTTATTTGATTTTCTACTTATAAGCATATTTCACTTTATGTCAGGCATCTTCAGATGAAAAAACTAAGTTTTACAGCTCATTCAATGCTGAAAACATTATTTAATAATCGAATCTTACCTGAATATGGCTACGGCGACCATTTACTGTTAAGCGGCATTATTGATGGCTCCTCACATGGGTGATGTAGGTACTCAATTTTAACTATAAATGTTCTTGAACAGATGCTACATGTATGGCAGCTATTGACAAAAGTTTTTATTAGTTTTGAGCATTCGATGTTTCTCTCCACTGAGATTAAAATATAATGCGCTTTCCTTTACACATACTAATAAATTCATCCCATTCGCGACTCACAATGCAGAATTATTCATTTATTTTAATTATTCGTATATATTGGAAAATAAAGTTCATACATATTTCCAGATTTTGTCCGCTTCGTGTTTTTCATTGAGCCGTTTTTCAATTTGATTATCTTGGATCGGAAAATTCTACAGATTTTATCGAATTTACTGAAAATAATAAAATTATTTCAATAAAGTCAAGTCTCTAATATATTGCAATTTAATTAATACAAATTGCAAAATATGAACTCTATCTAGAGCTAACACAATAAGTAACTCTTTCAACTCTACCCTTTAACCATACCTACTATTTCCATATTATCACATGTGCTAAAAATCCAATTCCGACTCCATTTAAAGATAATAACAAACGCTAAACCCAAAGGAAATTCTTCACAAACGGCTTACTCTACGTTGATAGAGTCAGATACGCTGGCTCAGCTCTACCAACGCATTATCAAGATTGGACTCT
Organism: Hyles lineata; assembly: GCA_030180105.1. Taxonomy (NCBI): domain Eukaryota; kingdom Metazoa; phylum Arthropoda; class Insecta; order Lepidoptera; family Sphingidae; genus Hyles; species Hyles lineata. The sequence goes on from JARJEE010000030.1 coordinate 2,184,997, forward strand.
ATCTGGATCGGGGCGCGGAATTACACGTTGTCCGTTTGCGTTGCAATATAAATGCAATGTAATGTAGAGTCATTTTTGTAATATTATTTGGTATGTGAAATTTTATTTGACAGGAATATAAGTTCTAATACATTTTTTGAGGTTTAAAAATTTTGAGACAAAAATATTTGTCGTAATTTCTAGTAGGATAAAACGTGTATTTCAGTTTGAAAACGATTAGTATAGACTAGTGTAATTCGTGACTTAAATTATCAATAGATAGTCTTGACAAGAATGCTACCACATTTCATACAATAACCATGTAAAATACTTTTTGTATAAGTGATTTTCACTCGCATAACTGCCACAGTATACAATGGCACAAAACCCTAAAAAGTTACTCATTTAAGTATATGGCTTTTGCAATTTAGTCTTCTATAATAACTTTGTCGGGCAGCGAGTGATAACCGATAGCTATCTCTTCCCCTATTAGCCCTCTTCCCTATTAGCTCTTTCCCTATTGTTATAATTTTGACAGCCTTCGCGGCGCAGTCGGTTAGACGCCGCCTGTGGAAAGAGTGGCTACAGGATCGATCCCCGCACCGAGAGAAATGTTTGTGCGGTCCACAAATATTTCTTTCAGGCCTGGGTGTTTGTGAGACCAAAAATTTTCTAGCAGTTTCTGATACCCATGACACAATATCAGAACTATGTATGTGACTCTTGTGTGTACTTATTTTATTAAGATAGCCAGTCATACAACCAGCTACATTATACCCAGTTTTGTGTGTTAGTATAAACAAAATTCAGAATTGTACGCTGATAACACTAAATACAGATAAACACACAAACAGTACGCGATATCCGCCAACAATTTCCGTGTTTAGAATCGCAAAAAGGGTTAGTTGGACCATTTGAGCGCAGTTTACGTTGTACAAACACAAATATGACACGAATACCGAAATTGTTTAACCAAAGTGCCGTTTATAAGAGAGCACGTTTGCATTTCGATTTTTTAAGCAGATAACCTTTATAATTGACAATTAAATTTAAATGTATATTATGTAATAATCACTACATTGTAAACTGGTTTTGAAAAGAGCAACACTAGAGTTTCTTGCCCGTTCTTCTCTAGTGAAAACCGCTTTCCGAACCGGGTGGTAGATAAAAAAATGACTGAATCTAAATGATTTTGAACATTTTAATGGGTTCAATAAATTATTTTCATTTCATTTTCGTTTCATTTCAATGAAATTTTATAATTGACGGATTAATATAAGGGTATAAGACGACAGTTGTAATTCGCAGGGTTAACCTTTTATACAAGTTTTCTGTTTTATGGCATAATATTATTTAAAATCATTTTTATGAATGTATATTAAGGTTTTGTCATATAAGGCGCTATTAAGTTCATACATTAATATTTTAATGATATGTACGAAATCATCTGTTCCATTCAAGGTGGGATTAGGTCGGGTTTTAAGTCCCTCTAATATGAATAGATTTTAGGATCCTCTTTAGTTTGCGATTTGTCTATTATCAGAGGAATCAACGAACATCTAAAACACTTATAATAATTTTTCATTGAAAGTTTTACTATCGTCTTCTTACATTACATCAATATGAAAACGAAAAATCTTATTTAAAAAAAATAATTTTACATATAAAGAAAATTGCAGGGGTTCTCAAATTCCGCGTTGCCTGTGTCTTGAGAAATCAGTAACCAATACCCAGCAGAAAACTTCAAGAAAAGAATACCAAAAAGAAACAGTATATATCTAAACGAACCAAATCTAATTACAGTTGGTCTAATTTGAAACAATCCGCTGGAGTTTTAAACTTAAGCTACATACGGCTACATACGGTTGCTGGCGGGGTGCCAGCCGCGCTGCCTGCTACAGCAGATACAAAACTATGAAGCTTACTGACATATTGGCTTGTATGTTGGACCAAATATTGGCCCATATGCTGGTCTTTTACCCACCAGACATACAGGGTGACAAAAACTCGGTGCGATCGATTAAGGTGCTATCAGGCAATAATGATGTGTTCTTAAATATCTGTTTCACATAATATGTTAAAAAATATCATTAATAAAATACATTAAAAATAGTCCGCCCTGTGATCACGAAAATTGTAAAGTAATTGGAATATCGGAAAGAAAAATAAAATAAAATTAACAGCGATAAAATCCGTAAAAGTAAGTTTTATTGACATGAGCAACGTTCGCGTTAATCAAAGAAAACATTATTCTAGCTGTAGGTTAAATACTTTAATATATTGTAACCAAAAAACTAACACAATCGGGATCCGAACCCGACACCTCTTTGTAACCGTACCGTACTAAAACTACGCCACGGATGCAGTCTGGATTAACTTTATTGTTAGTAATATTACAATTACTAAGCTCTATTATTATTATCCTCCACACATTGTAAAATAATGATTGACTGCGTACGGCACAACGGGGTCTATTATGATTCGCGTGGACAAAAGATTGCGTGCATATTCTTGTCGAGCCATGCGTGTGATTGGACCCCGTGGGATATAACAATTGTCTTTAGTATTTTTCAAAAGGTTGTGAATTTATTTTAGTAATAATCCGATGAGATTATATTATGTTGAGAGTATTTTTTCGTAAAAACAACTGATATATATACTTGTATGTTCCGCCCCACAATGTGATAGGTGGCGAGCCTATTGCCATATCGGGCACAAATTCCTGACTAGTAGTTTAAGTTTGTGTACAATAAAGATTAAAATAATAATATCACAAATATTAACTAGCTACCTTTATTAATTCCAGGTGCAGAAGCCAGCTTCGTAAAGAGGAGGTCGTCTACAAGGAAGGCGTGCGGGCCCGCCCATCGGCTGGGCCCGCCACTGTTTTACTACCCGTGAGTAATAAAATTATTTCATTAGATGATTATTTTGCTTTGTTGTTATAAAAAAATGCTTTGACAATTGTGTAATTATTTAAAAGTTGTATTTTAAGATTTTGTATTGTATCGCTAATGTTTCTCTGATCCTAATTTATTAACTTATAAATAGGAGACGGGCGAAATCGGGCTTGACCCATGCCTGACTGTACACTTATGAAAGACTTACTAATATTCTTTTTTATTTTTTTTTGTTTCTCCTCGAAACATAATAAGATGTTTTACAATGGGAAAATTAAATTAATAATTCACGGAGTATTTAGTAGATTTTCATAGCGGCCTGTCATCACGCCGTCTTCTAATTACTGAAATAAACAACGCTTGGCCAACCTCGGCCAGCGTCCACGAACGCCAGCGTGTAAACGGGGTGTTTGGCCTCGCTGTCCTTGATATTATTTTCATTGTTGATAGCTTGGAGTTTGTTAGAAGTTGGCCAAGCCTCAGCCAACGTGTAAATGCAACATAAAATTGTATTTGTATTTTGACTCAGTCACTCTTGTCATTTGACAATTATGTTTTATTCTTAATATTAATTACTGCCAGTACCATCGATATACTTTAAAAAGGTTGCACATAAAAAAATATCAGTTTTGGTACTTTTATTTTGTAATAAATACCGATGATCACTTTATTCCCATTTGGCGCAAAGATTTTGATTTTTAATTTCTATATACTGGTCTCATCCCTATAAAATAAAGTATAAACCAACTTTGTAGGGCTAAGCCCAAGGTTCTATGAAGTTTCGCCCGTCTCCTTTCTACCACTTATATACATTTCTCGCCATCACTAAGCTTGAATGGTTTACCATGCAAATAAGTACAATTAGCTACACGAAATATTATAAGCTTTATAACTAAGGCTAAATACATCTCACTGCAGGGCACGGGCCTAGTCTAGCTTATGCGTGGCCTAACGTCGCCTAAGCTTTATAAATACGAGTATAATAACAATTTTAATTCTTTGATACATTCACAAACACCTTATCGACAGAACAAATTGTCAGTACTAACAGGAAGAAATCCCCGAAATCCTTTCCCGAATCGATCCGAGCGTTTGACTTTACCGTGAAATTTTATTAACCAAGTTTCGTTTAACAATAAAATACGGGGTAAGTGTGAATGCATTTCACAGGACGAGAATTCTGGCCCAACTAAAGTACGACTCTTATTTTATAAATATTTTTAATCACATCGAAAGTTAAATTCATAAATATCAATATGTATTCGCTAAAGCACTGCCTCGGTGGCGTAGTTGTACTACGGTACACTTACAAAACGGAGGTCTGGGGTTCGAATCCCGGGTTGGGCAAAGTGATATTGGATTTTTCTACTAATTATCAGCCCAGAGTCAGAAATTTGTGCCCGATATGGCGATAGGCTCGCCACCTATCACATTGTGGGACGAAAAATACAAGGCGAAATGTGGGTGCCCTGGCACCTCTGCCTACCCCATCTGGGAAAAAGGCGTGAGTTTATATATGTATGTATTCGCTAAAGCAAATATTGCAACCCCATTAATTAAAATAATATTTATATTTTTATTTCTATACAAATATACTTACCTAATAAAATATGTTAGTAAATATTGACACTTGATTATTCATTACAATTCAAAAGACATTCGAACAATAGATGGAGATAAGACTTTTTTAAAGAAGTATCAACAACCAATATGTTACCTATACACAAGGTATACAAAATTCTATTTACTTTTACCATGTACGGAACCCAAAACACAAAAATACCTCCAACAGCAGGCAAACAGTGAATTGCCCAACATTGACGCCGCGCCATAATGACAGTAAGTGAATTCAATCGAAGCTATAAAATGTTCGCGGACAGATTGGGCCCTTTAAACCCGTAGTATTGCGGGGGCCGTTTGGGACACACAATAAATCTTTAGGGTGTTTAGACGGGCATTTTTCTTACTCGTAAACTCTACTGAAATTTAAAAGGAGTTGTAAGAAAAGTGATTCTTTAATTTAGTAAGGAATTATGGTCATTAGCACTTTTCTCCTTTTTGCCATAAATATTCACAGGTCACAAATCCGGCTATAGTGAGTATCAAATATTAGAAGGATGAATTTGGTTTTGAAATGCCCTTATTAATGTCTATTACTTTGTTGATCGCACATACCCTCAGAGTGCGTGGTGTCCTATTGGTAAACGGACCAGACACGGCTGCCAACATGTTCACGGTGGTCGCGGTTTCAAATCCCAGGGCATGGCTCTGACTTTTCGGAGTCATGTGTGTATTGATATTCAATCACGACGCACTGAAACGGTGAAAGAAAACATCGTGAGGAAACCTGCATACCATAGCGATTTATAAGAATTTCTATGGTAAGTAAGTCCGCCAACCCGCACTAGGCCAGCGTGGTGGACTATATAGCCTAACCACTCCCAATCATACTATCGATTGTAGAGGAGGCCTGTGCCCTACAGTGGGACGTATATGAGCTGATATAGATTATCCAAAAATAATACATATGTATATATTTTAAACATAAATGATACACATAAATCCGTGCATATAATATCACAAATACACTCCATTACCATTAAAACATACGAAGCACAAATTTAACTTTTACAAACCCACTAGTTATTCATGAACTGAAATTCAACGAGTTAAATCCCAAAACGACGGTGGGTTTAACTAACAGTTGTAAAATAAATGCGAAAACTAAGTTACGGCGCCCGTTTATATTAGTCGTGAAATGTTTCACTGTTTTGGATATTTTGTGACTCAAATTTTTTTGAGTCTTGTGTCGGCTTTTTTGTATCAGCCCATATACGTCCCACTGCAGGGCACGGGCTTACTCTACAACCAACAGTATGACTGAGAGTGGTTAGGCCATATGGCCTAGTGCGGGTTGGCGGACTTACATACCATAGAAATTCTTATAAACCGCCATGGTATGCAGGTTTCCTCACGATGTTTTCCTTCACCGTTTTAGTGCGTGGTGATTTTCGGCTTTTAGTAAGTCTAAATATAAATATATTGGTGACAAAAATATACCTTTGAAAGCTTCTTTTGTTAAATAATACTTAAGTTAAATTAAAAGTAAAAGAAGGAAAATTTCTTTGTCGAAGAACAAAAAAGATAATCTTCAAACAAGAACAGAATTACCGCATATAAGATTCAAACCCAAGACCTCAATGCTTACGATCCTTGCACACTTGAAACTAAGATTTTACCAAAATACATTAATGTTTTCTTTATACCAAAGCTAAACATAGACTTCCTTCAATTACGGTTAAGTTTTATAAGAGTTCCGTGATCCAAATTACTAATAAAGGCGACTCTATAAAAAGAAAAGGAGTGCTCTACAGAAAGAGCAAAAGGTTTCGGATGAAAACATGTTTTGGTAGAGTCACTTAGAGATGTTGCGATTCAATGTAGAGTTCTTTATTAGATAAATTGATTATGTTAGCTGAATCACTTTTTTATTCCATAAAGAGATTTGCTCTTCAATAAAATGTTTGAAGTGAAAATTGGTGTCAATGAACTCGAGTTTATTTTTTATCTGATTCGTTCACTTTAATATTTGAGAGCGGACTGGACTGCAAAAAAATCGTAGATTTGATATAGTGCCGTCGACTTATTGAAGTTACGCGTGTATAAGACGAACATTGCTCACTTTACGACATGACAGAAAACCCCATAAGCCCGCATTAAGCCCGCGTGATGTATTAAGGCTTAAGCCTGTCTATCTTATTCGAGTATGTTGGCATAGTAACGTAGTATACTCTGAAACGAAAGAAAGCTAAATTTTAGAAGAGTAGGTAGGTACCACCACAATACATATTTCTCCCGCCCAACAGCAGTGTAAATGCACTATCATGCTCCGGTTTGACACAGTAACTACTAGACATATTGACACTTAACATCTTATGTTTTAGGATGGCAAGCGCAGTGGAATGCCAAGCATTGCTTTTTAATTCATGATGTTTGGTTTTGCTACTGTCCATAAGCGGTCGTATCGCTTACCATCATGAGCAGCATGCTCGTCTCGTCATTCATTTCAATAAAAAGAGGATACCCATGCCCTGCAGTGGGACGTACATGGGCTGATATTGATACAGATTTAGATTAGACCTTAGAATCAATTTAATAGAAAAATACACGTGTATTAAAATTGTGATATACATTGTATTGTATAAGCCCATATAAGTCCCACTACAGGGCACGAGCCTACTCTACAATCGACAGTACGATTGAGAGTGGTTAGGCCATATAGTCCACCACGCTGGCCTAGTGCGGGTTGGCGGACTTACATACCATAGAATTCTTATAAATCGCTATGGTATGCAGGTTTCCTCACGATGTTTTCCTTCACCGTTTTAGTGCGTGGTGATTGACTATCAATACACACATGACTCCGAAAAGTCAGAGGTATGCCCTGGGATTTGAACCCGCGACCACCGTGAACATGTTGGCAGCCGCGTCTAGTCCGTTTACCAACAGGCCACCACGCACTTACGTGATATACATACTCGAAGATTATTGAGGAATGTTTTAAACAATATCCTCAATTAAAATGCCGCAGTATGCTGTCTCCCAGCCAATACTCCCGTTATTAAAGCAAAGATATCGCTTATTTTATTACTTTTAATGTTATTCCAAAGTGCTCAAGTTGGCGACAGTATAAAGTTTGCCTCGTAACCGCGGATTCCTCAAGTTATGAGACAACCTTATTTAATTAATCATACCAAGTTGATTTTATTTTAATATAAATTTTAAGTGAAACAAAACGAATCATTAATATTGTTATGAAGTTTCTTATTACTCACGAGACAAGGTCGATCGGAAAATGTGTATTTAATTATGATTTTTTGGCACGTGTATTCATAATAAATTTCCACTTATTTTAACATTATTGTTTAAGAATTTTCTACGAGAATTTCAAAAGAAATTAAAATGTAAACACCGTAAATCTAAATAACAAACAAAATAAATCACTCATAATAATTTTTCATTATACTGATACTTAAAAATACACGAGACTTGAAAATATCCATTAACGCAATCACTGTTTATTTAGAAAAAAGTTTTGTGAAAATGGGAAAATTTGTAACAAAAAAAAAAGAAAATCCAATTACGAACAGCTATTACGGTTAACGAGACCCTTCTGAAGCGCACTTTCACATGATCTCTATGAAGGGTGGAATTTATGCAAATTATTTTTTTAGACGCTATGGACTTGAGTGTTTTGGATTATGTGGGAGAAAATTGTCGGGAAAAATCTTTACAGGCACTGTTTTTTGTACAGCTGCCTTTCTTTAGAAAATAGCTCTTGTCAGCTAGAGTTAGAGTTGAAATTTACTTGACTTCAATGGATTCTAGATTGTTCATTCCAGTACTTTGGATGCTGTTGGTGTAAATTAATGTATTAAAGTTTTTGATACGTTTAACATTACAATGCGGTGGCATGTAGTCTCATTAGACGCGTTTGAGATGATAAGATGAGAATACTATTTTAGTTACTTACTGTTATCAAATAAAAGCTTATAAATCGATTGTAATTTTCGTATATTACGAGTATAATTGTTACATTTTTTAATTCATTGTGTTTGTTACACCACTTAGTTATCATCTTGACATATTTCTCAATAAATAAATAAATACAGGTCCAACAGTCACATCCATCATAGTCCTGATTCCACAATAAAATCGAGCCTTGTGTTATGGGAATCAAAAACTACGAGAGACCTCTCGGTCTCACAAACACCTAACCCGAAACAAATACCTGTGGATAACCCAAATATTTGTCTAGGTCCGAGGATCAAACTCGCGGCTTCACTTTTCACAGAACTCATAAAATCTCATAAAAGAAATCAAAAAAGTTTATATCTTAAATATTATATTAAAGTTGTCAGGCTACAGTCCCTGAACATCAGGCCCCTAAACAAATATTTGTATCGTTTCGGAAATCAAACCTACTGCCCTAAAACTCTCAGCGTGCCATAACCACAGCCTGCCAATAAAACCAGGTATAATATTAATTCGCATCACGCAAGACGCAACCAAAATTAATAGAGTTAATATTGGCGTTACAGGCATCGTTTATTTTTACAGTTATTGCTTGTAATTATGAACTCGCACGGCTGTGTATACGTGCCGTTTCAACCGTCTCTTTTAATTGGATATGAAGGAAATGTATGTAGGGATACAATTTTGACTCATATTGCCATATCATTTAGTGCTAAATGTGCGTGGTGGCATATTTGTGACAGACAGGACGCAACTTTCAAATTACGGGGCACCTGATGGTATCTCATATGTGAGAAGCTACCTGGGTAGGTACGACCGCAATGTCTATTTCTCCCACCGAACAGCAGGGTAAATGCACCGTTGTGTTCCAGTTGGAAGGACATTGTATCCAGAGTAATTATTGGACATATTGAGACTGAACATCTTACTGCCAACATGCCAAGCATTTCTTTGGAATCCATGGTGTTTTTTGATTTGGTTATGTCCATAAGCGGTCGTGTCGCTTACCATAGGTGAATGGCTTGCTCGTTGCACCATTCATTACAATAAAGTAAAAAATAAAGCGACTCTGTTAATCAACGAATATGGATTGAGTAACATTATAATATGAGACAAAAATTTTCATATGAGAGACCTACCACCAATAGAGAAAGTAAGTGAACTCAGTCGCAAAGAAAAACTGTTGTATCATCTACAATATTGACATCAAAGACATTCAGCTGCAGTTTATTTGTTTAATAGATTTGTTTGTTAACTACAATGTAATCATTATTAATGTTTACAAACTTTCGCATGATGCAACGCTCTCATAACTCAGTCATGAATCTTAATTAGCATCGCACAGTTTCGGGACTAGACGAAATTATATTAAATGTGTTTATTACAAGTAGTAAATGGTTGTTTCCTGAATTTTAAGGTGAGTTTTTATTTTAATACACACACAAGGTGAATTTTTATATTACAACACGAACTAGGCCGGCTTGGTGGACTATATGGCCTAACCGCTCTAAATCGTACTCTCTGTTGTAAACGAGGACCGTGCCCTGCAGTGGAACGTGTATGGGCTGATATAAGTACAGATATGATTTATGTTTATAAAATTTAAAAAAATATCTTTTTGGAATGTTATGCATATTATTTAGAAGTAAAATCTTATAAGCTTCGAAAGTTTTCCTTTGATTGTTTTTTGATACTACACTGACGCTTGCATAATGGTTTTTTTAATACAATGAATGGCGAGACAAATATGCCGTTCACGTTATGTTAAGCGATACGACCGCACGTAAACATAAGCAAAACCAAACAATACCTTGAATTTCAAATTGATATTCTACTGCCCTCAAGTAAGTCTCAATATGTCCAGTAGCTACTCTGGCTACAGTGTCCTTCAATCCAAAACACAACAGTGCATTTACACTGCTGTTTTGCGGGAGAAATGCACTTGCGGTGGGGTATCTCATATTTGAGGTGGCATCTCAAATATGAGAGACCTACTACCAGTATAAGGTCGAGAATTAATGTGAAATAAGAATTAAAAATCAACTAGACCATTTAAAACTACACAGTTAAACCAAAACTATTTTAATAACCATATAACAGTAATAAGATAAATAAAAATAACACTCCTATTAATTCAAATGTTCCACAAACAACAAAGCAATTTGCTTTCAAAGATTCAACTATTTATATTTAACAACGAAAATTCTATTTAAAAAGTTTCATTAAAACCGTCTGAAATTCACAACGCGAAATGCTTTAAAAATCAGATTTTACAGAATCTGTTTAAAACAAACTAATTTCAGTGTGGACAAAGTTTGTAAAAAATTGTCGAATTACAAAAACGCCGAGTCGCCATTTACAAAAGTTTTTATGCAGTCGAGTGTTTGTGCTAAAAAAGGAGTTTATTTAGGCGGCTTGCTTAAAATAAATAATGATCTTGCGTATAGAGGCTGGTATTTTTAGGATTTTTTTATTTATACCTTTTTATTTTGTATACTTTACGCCTGAATACTGGAACGCAACTTAAATATAAATTGCGCTTAACTACGTTAATCCCGCTTAAATGTACTGGCTAAGTGGGCCGTGCGCTGTTAAGAGCAACTTATTATTTGAATAGCGTTTCAGTATTCGGGCGTTAGTTGACCAAACAGCGTAAATAATGTCAATACTAAATAATTTGCCTAAATATTGATTACAAATATAAACAAAGCGGGGAAAAGCTTAAATCAATGAAGACCAGACTGCCCAAGGGTACGTCGTGGATTCAAACTGGAGGCACACATAACTGACGTTTCAAAGTTACGTTATTTTTAATGGTAAATTATCTTGTGCTTAATGATGACGACATGATTTTTCCAGAAAACTAATATAGAACAATAGAATAAACCCAATACTACCAACCTTTACACACAACTTAAATGCTAACTACCAACATAACAGTAAAATAATATGTTTACTTTGATACTCTTTTCAACACAAATCTACATTATAGTTGAGAATTATTTTTTTAACAGTTCCCATGCACGCTGCCCACCTGGAATATAAGGCTCTCTAGATCATTGGAGGGCCATAAATAAAAACATATTTATTACACAAAATATACGTACAAATCGTTATACAAATTGATGAATTTTCAAACCTATATTAAAATATAGAGTATAAGTCTATTCCAATAAAAATCTAATAATATTTTAAAGGGTTTCCAACTCATCATGCAGTGAGTACTTGTTCGTAACAGTTCGGATATTCGGATATCCAACGCATTCCACTACAAAGTAGTTAACTTAATCAAAATAACTATTTGGGCTCAAACACATTTCGACGCCGCAAAGTAATTAAAATTTTAATTCAATCATGGAGTTGTATCGAGATCGCCTGGGTAAGTACCACCGCAACGTCTATTTCTCTCGCCAAACAGCAGTGTATATGCACTGTTGTGTTCCAGTTTGAAGGACGTTGTAGCCATAGTAACTACTGGACGTGAGACTTAACATCTTATGTGTCAGAATGGCGAGCGCAGTGCAATGATAAGCATTGCTTTGTAATTCAAGGTGTTGTTCGGTTTTGCTACTGTCCATGAACGGTCATATCGTTTAACATCAGGTGAATGACATGCTCATACCGTTTATTGCTATTAAAAAATGAAAAATGTATTTTAAAACAATTACAAAAAGTACAAATTGCGGTCTTATCGCTCTTGGCGATTTCTTCAGACAACCTTGGGATGAATATAAAAAATGAAAAGAATAGACAGCAGCGATACATTTATATAACTAGGCTTATTTATTTATTTAAACATTATTTAAAATATATCTCAATTTTTACCCCAGTTTCAAGAACATAAAAATATATCAAGATACACGGGTCTCATGATCCTTTATAAAGATTGTTATTTTGGTGCTTCAGCTCTCATATCGCACTATCGACGGTCGTTGACTTTTATGTTACAACAGATTATTAAAAAATTGAAAGCCTTTCTCTATAAATTTATATTAGGTACATGGCTGTGCGCGCATCACACAAAAAGTAATGGTTGGATTAAAAAAATATATATCCCCAGATGGTTATTTGACAGTAATGTTTTATATTATCTCTATTCGATGTAAATTTCATATTTTTTATTCATAGTCCCAACATCTACGCATATAAGCATAATTGAATACATGCCCAGGGTTACTGTATTCTGAAAAAAAAAAAACTTATGTCTGTATCCGTATTAGTCTATATAGGTCACTGGTAGGCCACTTCTACATTCGACAGTACGATTAAGAGCAGTCAGGCTACCTAGTCTACGACACTTGCCTAATGAGGTCAGGTTCTCATAATTAGAAATCAGGAACGAGGGTAACGTTTTCATAATTGAAAAAACCCTTTAAAATAGAAGTCAAGGGCTTTCGACTCTTCCGAAACCACAATTTAGATTAATCTTCTGTGTGTTACATAGAAAATATTTTTTTATTACGAGCATCTTCTATGTATCACAAGCAGCTAATTCTCATTTCATATCAAAATCGCTCATTCCATCACTAAAACCGTCACTACCGTCACCACAAACTTTTTTTAATTGACACTTAAACTTCACAACTCACCTTATTTTGTCGTGAAAACTGATCCCTGAGGTGCCCAGTACGAGGGTAGTAAATAAAGGTAGGGGTTAAGGGTTTCATCACTTTAATGCGCTGTATAATGTGTCCATATTTTGGCAGACGGAAGCCAACTCGCGATATTTACGAAGTAATTAAGTGACGAGAAGCGAGCGAGAAATGACGCCGTGGTCGTGGATTAATTATGGCTTGAGCACGTTGGGTGGTGTAGACGGGCGGGTTGAACGCTGCGTTTTTTATAATTGGACCCGCTTTTTTGACCATCTTACACGGCGGCTTAGGACCCGTCTAAAGCTGATGTATGTGTGGCGCGATTGATTATATGAATACAATTGTATAGACGGCGATGTTATGTCAGTAGATACTCAATTTAGTCTGCACTGAGCATATCATCACGTTTTCATTTCATTGTATTCATTTTGTCGTACCAGAACATAAAAATACTGATAGTAATGTAGTGAAATCCAAATAGGGGATGAGGCTTCAATTAATAAGACATAATCAAGCAAATGAAAATGAAAACCCTGCAACTTAGCAATAGTGTCATAAGAAATTAATTTGTTCGAACGTCAATAAATAAAAGCAAGTTTAAGCGGTTTAAAAACCGGAACGTTTGATTTACTCGTCTGTTTAGTTATGTTATTATAGCATAATCATATATGTGTAAATATTAATTATGCACGCTATTTAATTAATTTAACTTGTTTATTCTCCGTGTTTTTATTCAATGATAATATTATTATGTTGTAAACGAATTATGGCTTTTCAACCGCAGTTTTACAAATTTCTTCAATATATAAAACAGATACAAAAATTACTTGCTATGACATTTTGTGAAAAATATAATTAGTAACGAAATCAAACTATCCCAACGCGGTTTAATACCCGCAGCGTTAAAACGCTCGTTTGTTTAGTTTTATTATTATATTACTTATGTTCATACATGACGTGTTAACATTTATGCATGCTACTTAATGCTATAAGTTTTTATGCTGGCACGGCAACCACGCCGGTCTAGTGCCTCGCCACACTTCACACACTTTTGAAATAATTGTGAAGAACTTCCAGGTGTATAGGTTTTCTCAAGATGTTTTTATACACAGTTAAAGTATCTTTCTCGTTTTCATTCACAATTTCACCCTAGTCAAACAGATGTATTTTTAAATAAGTCCAAGTTAACAGTTTGAAGATATCGTAATATTTAATAACAAGTTATTTTGCCAGCGATATAGTATAAATTACTTTTGATGGTTCTTTCATTTTACCAGACACATTGAAGCTGATAATATCCAAAGTCACTTTATAATAGATTAGCGTGTGATGCCTATGTTAAGGGCATGCGCAGACAAACTTTCATCTTTCACAAAATGAAGAAAGTCTGGCGGCCAGGCTCTCAAGGTTCACTACATGTTTTTCTTTATGTAAATAATTTGTTCTTAATCGGTTAAGTAGTTAGGACGTCATACGGCATCAAACTCAAGTAAAGATAATGTTCGGTGTGGTAAACGACTCTACGCTTTCAAGCACCTCTTGATGTACAATGCAAGAGTCTTGAATAGAAGTGCTGACTCCATTATTGGTCTAGACTGCATAAAATAGTTTGTGCAAGGCTTACGCGTACAATAGATATGAATTTCCTTTGATATATATTTTCTGCTCTTTTAAACTGAGAGCTATCATAGAGTCATTAAATTTTCGTTAGAGTTTCATAAATCGATTGTCGGAGGCTCAGTAACCTCTTTCTATTCCATGCATTTTTCCTTAGCTTTCCCTTACATTTTGTGTATAGTAAAGCTTCTAAGATTCAAGTTTTGTGTATGTTGTGTTTCGGATTGAAGGGCATTGTAGCCAGAGTAACTACTGGACATATTGAGACTTAACATCTTATGTCTCAGGATGGCGAGCGCAGTGGAGTGCCAACCATTGCTTTGTAATTCAAGGTGTTGTTTGGTTTTTCTACTGTTAATGAGCAGTCGTATCACTTACCATCAGGTGAACGGCATGCTCGTCTCGCTATTCATAGCAATAAAAAAAAATATGTGGCCTAACCACTCTCAATCATACTCTCGATTGTAGAGGAGGCCCTGCAATGGGACGTAAATGGGTGGTTTTGGCGTTTGCTCATTTACCGAACTTACTTTTAATTTATTTCATCATAAAATTATAATGCGATAACTTCGAAATAGTTTTCCACAAAGTTATAATCTAGTTATTTAGTTTGTGAATAGTTTGTATTTAATTTTGCCATTGACTTATAAATATTGCTATTTTCGCTCACTAACAACAAGTTCTATTTCAAATTTTCCCCATAATCTTATTATAACAAAGTTTATTTACGTCACGCAAAATATTTACTATTAAAATATTAAAGCATTTTATTACTATACTATTGTTCTATTCTATTATACTATAATTTTACTTTTTATTATCTGACAATCTACACTTAAATTTTCCAAAACATGAAAACTCACAACAAGACCGTACGAACATCGATTCCAATATAATATTCCATCGTGAAGAAAAAAAGAATTATTCCTCCATCCACAAAAGGATAGGCGAATAAATAAAACAATAAGTTTTCGCGCGACAGGCTCGCGGAATGTCTCGGTATATCAGACGGGTCCGTTTCAGCCGGGGGCCTGAATACCTGTTCACGTTTCATAAACGTTCAAACGTAGCGTGTAAATGTGCGCTCTTACAACCAGTGTAAAGGTGAACCTCCTCTGGAATGTGAGATATGAAAAATGAGTAAGAAGTATATTTAAATCATGCAAAACAGTAAAACACAGGGCATATCAAGACAATACTACAGACACAATGCTACTAAAAACTTGCAAGGAGACATTTTGTTTTATGTGTTTTTTTAAATTTCTTCGTGTTTGGGTGGCAAATCTCTCATGACTCATGCACTGTTGGACATTAGCTCCTGGTGCCCTATATTCTCCAAAACTATCCTATACACCAATGGTTTGTGCATATTTTTTTAACGACAGGAAGCCTAGAAGAAACAAGTAAACAACCTGGCATAATAATTATGTCAATTGAATAAAATCTATTTTTCGTTTATTTAGACAATCAAGTTGTTAGATTAGATTTATTCTTGATCCACAAAGCGTGACTTCACAATGAAGCCCCATAAGACTATTGTCAAGAGATGCTATAACATATCAGTCCTTGTACAACAAGCTTTAATATCTTGCGTACATTTATTCCTAGATGGTATTTTTTATATTTCGCTTTCACTTTAATATTTAACAACTTAGATATGGAAAAATATACGTCGATAATATATTTAGGACGTGACGTCGAGACCGAAACAAAATGTATTTTTAATATATTTTATTGAAAGCAAACATATATTAAATTTAACATTTTTAGAAAAGAATAATACATTTTGAAATAGAGGATTCTACATATATTATTGGGAATTTGACTATTTCAGCTACCGCAGTAAAGTAAAAGTAAATTAAATATGTCTTTTCTTCTAACGACTGATGCCAGACTCACATTGTGCCTCATTTCTACTATTTTGTCCAGTTTACTATAGTTAATTCTAAGACCTTTCATTTATACATGATGGTATTATATGTACTACAATACTACAACCTGTGTGGCGCAGTTGGCTAGACGTCGCGGGATGTGAAACGAGAGGTCAAGAGTTCGACTCCCGCACCGATATAAAAGGCTCAGAAGTATTTGTCTCGGGCTTGGGTGTTTGTGAGACCGAAAAGTCTGTCGAAGTTTCTAATACTTATGGCATAAGACTTAATTGATCTTAATGGGGTCAGGACTATGTGTGTGACTGATGGCTTTATTTATTTATTTACAATAATACGGTTACCCAGCTCAAACATATTTCGTATACTGACTATACATAGCAAAAACACAATGCCATTAAAATAGTGTTTCGAAATCTGACCTCTGCATTTAAATAACAGTTTTGTATCATTAAATATTTTACTCTACGTCAAGAAATGGAATTACAGGGAGGCAACTTTGGTAAATGTCTACAGTTTGGAGCTAAGATTAAGCGGAGTCGACGGCCCCGGCGCTATTTTGTCACGATACATTTAATTCGTGTCCCCATTTGTGTAATTCACTTGGTCGTTGGCATCCACGAAGATTTGTACTTATTTCTAACGTTCAAAAGGAAATACTCGGTATTTACAACTACACATATTTTCAGACAGCTATTATACATATATTACATGACTTATCATGAATGGGCAGGCTGATCCGGGGTGGTACCACCGTCTCATAGGAGATCGACTTAAAGCGACAGCTTAGCTGTCGTATTTCATTTGGTGAGTTATGTTGCCGGATACCCAATCAAGGGGTATTGGGTATCCTCTCTTCCCATTCGTTTTCTTTCCCGCTCCCGGTAGGGGTGACAATTTAATGGGCCGGACCACATCCATGGTCCAGGCGTTACGGTTGTTCATGGACGGCAGTGATCACTTACCACAAGGTGGCTTGTTTGATCTTTTGCCGGACCTATGTAACTAAGGAAAACGTTAGGATTTATTAAATATCGTAGATAAAAATGTATAGCTACAAGTTTTGCACAAATATTTACAGTTACCCTGAATATATATTTTATATACGATACGATTTCTAAAGATTTTTTCGTAACGATGATTGAATAAATAAAAAAAAAAATTATCCCAAAAGCTAGATATTATTCAAGCTGATAATTCGGTGTCAGTGGGTGGTCGACGGTAGGTGGCCAGTTGAAAGTCAATTTACCGTCAATAAATCTTATTCTTGGATACTCTACGCTCAAGCGCGTTTTATTGTTTATATGTACTCCCTTGATTACGTATATATGTACAGGATATTCACAATATGGGGTTTCTGTTTTTCCTTTTATACTGGTACGTTATATACAAAGTGACTGTACTTGCAAGTTTAGGACAGACCAAATATAGTATCCAGAGAGCGAGCTATGTCGTGCCAGGTTATCATACATTTCAATAAAAATATTTGCATAAATTTATTTATATTATATTTTCAACACAAACTTACAGTTTTACCAATGCGTTTGTGTAGTTAAAAACAAAAATTTTAGCTTACGAAACACTTAAGGTAACAAGCAAATAAAACAAAACAAATAAATATTCAAATAAAATTATACAATCAAGTGAGCAAAAAATAATTAATTAATAAAAAAACTTAAATTTAACTCTGCATAAACATACCAACAATCAACATGCGACAAAAACAATAAAGTAGATGAACTCACGTCTTTTTCTCAGAAGGGGTAGGCAGAGTTGCCGGTAGCAACCAGGACACACATGTTAAAAATAATAAAACGCCGAAATAAATGCCGAAGTAATCTACATATTCTTTTTAAATTACTATTATTCTAAGTCCATGTTCATACTATAAACTACATATTCCAAACTAAAGCAATATAAATTTTACATAGTCTATATTTTTGACAACAAAAAACAACATAAACATACGTACTCATAGCTTATCATTTAAATATAATTAATAAAAAATTAATGCACTTCAAGCATTACTTGGCTTTTAATTTTTCCCGTGCATTTCCACCTCCGCCTTTAATATTTCTTTGAGTGAAGCTATTGTTGGGAGCTACAAGATATATTGCGAAAGGATATGACTTAAATTCACCACTCTATAAATTTATTGCTCACAATTACATTAAAATAAACAAGAACATCAACGGTTAGAAAATCTGTCATAAAAAAAGTCATTTTTCCGAACAGTCCTACTGTCATTGAGTTAGAATTTTTGACAAGGTAAATCCTTCTGTACATAAACCTTCTGTTCTCAAGATATATTTGTAAGTCATTTTCTATCTATATCCTTATAAAATATGCCAGAGTAACTAAACGTCGTAGGATGGCAAGCGCAGTGGAATGCCAAGCATTGCTTTGTAATTTTGCTAGTGTTCATCGGTCGTATCGCTTGCCATCAAGCCATGGTATGGTCGTCTCGCCATTTACTGCAATAAAAAAATTTACAGCTCTAAGTCATATTTTAAATCTATATCCACATAAATGCAATATACTATAGATTATATTTTTGAATTTAGCTGTTAACATCACCCCTCATTTTTTTTTTATTTCTTTGTATGGTGAGACGATACGACCACTCATGAACAGTAGAAGAACCAAACAACACCTTGAATTACAAAGCAAAGCTTGGTATAGCAATGCGCTTGCCATCCTGCGATATAAGATGTTAAGTCTCAAAATATCCAGCAGTTGCTCTGGCTACAATATCCATCAAACCGAAACACAACAGTGCATCCACACCGCTGTTTGGCGAGAGAAATAGACAATGCAGTGGTGCTCACCCAGGCGGCTTCTAACAAATTATGAGAGACATTATACCACATCCAGCCCCCCAATATCTTCGCTTTCTATAAACCTCTAAATGAATATGTATGAACCGCTACACGGCAGGCCGACATAAAAGTAATACCCGTCTAATGTGTACCGTACACGAGCAAAGATTTTCACCGTCCTGGCCTCCATTGTATAAGCTTCAAAATGTTTAAAAAGAGATTTTGTTAAAAAGAGTATTGTTCTTATCTGAAATATGTTGAAAGTTTGTTTATTCAATGGAGTATTCTTTTTTTCTGAGCCTTGTTGAATTTGCATGGAGCTCGGTTCATTATGGAGCTTAATATGTTGTTTACCTGTATCAGTATCTGTATCCCACTGCAGGGCACGGCCCTTCTCTACAACCGAAAGTGTAATTGGGAGGCGTTCGGCCTTAAAGTCCACCACGCTGGCCTAGTGCGGATGGGCGGACTTTACGTACCATATAAATTCATGGAAATCCCTTTGGTACGCAGGTTTCTTTGCGATGTTTTCCTTTACCATTATAGTGCGTGGTGATTGACTATCAATACGCACATGGTTCCGAAAAGTAAGAGGTGTGCCCTGGGATTTTAACCCGCGACCACCATGCACATATAGGCAGCCCCGTCTTTACCAATAGGCCACCACGCACTTTGTTTAGCTAGACCGGCATAAGAGAGACAATGTGTTGCCAATGAACAGTACCTACATGGCATTACAGTCAGTTGCACTGGAACCATTTTTCAAAATGTTTTTCTCATTGCTTCATTTAAATCCATAATAACTACTAACTTCCAAAAAAGAATAGAATTTGACTTCATATAATATGAAACAAGTTAAAATAACAACTCAGTTTAAGCACTTTAAGCGGAATTTTAAAACCTTCGGTACATATCACGTTTCCGCTGATTACTCTACCAATTTTCAAACTAATTTGCGCTTTATACACATAGCAATAAAGTACTGAAAGTTTGCCGTGGCTCACCGAGTATAGAAAATTATTTCTACGTACATTAGAGTTACAGTAAATGTTTAAGGAGTAAATTCAAATCTAAAAAAAAGAGTAAATTTTGAATCCATAGCTTACAATGATGATGAAGCCAGATGTAGAAAACTGTACACCTGAAAAACCCTTCCAATCATTTCAATAGTGTGTCAAGTCTGTTGACCAGTATGATACCAATGTTCTAGAATATAATTAATTAACTTCATTATGAATTATGGTTCTTCAAATTTAAGCGAATCTTACACATTAAATTAAATCGATGTTTCGATGTGATCGACAAGAAAGCTGTAATGTTAAAAAAATTAAAAATTAAATCAAATCTGCGGTAAAATATTTATAAAATAGTTTTATGTCAATATTTTAAATATACAGCGCACTCCGCAGTCGAACTAGCAACGCATAAATTGTCTTCATTAACATATTCCTTACATTTCCACGTCACCTCCGAGTTAAATCTTTCTTATGGAAGATCTGTGGAAACTACTAAAATTTGTGAGTAACGCGAAATGATATCGTATTTTTAAAAGATTTAAATAAATTTTCGTCCTTCTTAAGGCTTAAACGGTATAAAATAATTTTCTGAATTGTATATTGATATTTAAAATAAAAATTAAGAAATAAAAATAAAAACAACACATACAGACCGATCTGGAAGTTCCCTATTTGAATTTACGTATTAATAATTTCTCTTATTCCTTTAAAATTCCATATATTCTAGACACAAACATCTGTATTACCAGTTCAGTTCCTTCCCAACAAGCCTATAATTTGCTCGAACTTCAACTACTCTCGTCAACTCAACTGTGTTGTTTGATAATTAGCATACACTCCACGGCCCTTTGTGTTTGCAACAAAAGTGAGTTTTCATAATTTCAGAGTTTCCACATCGGTTGTAAATTGGCTCGCGAGTACATGGTGTGAATTATGTATTTCTTACACGCGCGGAATTTCTCTCATTCCGCTACTGTTCAAATTTAGTTATGGGATTTGACGGGTGAAAAGCAGTCAAAATGTATTTGGATTCGTATCTGCCAGAATCCAATTTAATACAAATGTGTAAAACAATGGTATGCGAAGATGTGTGGCATTCCAAAGTCATTCTTAACGTATTTCTATCAGACTGGTATTCTTAAGAAAATTATTTCTCACTTTGTCTAGATTACCTACCGACAAGAGTAATGTAGTCACCTTGGCGGAGTAAAGTACTAAAAAATCGTTGTATTGTGCTCTTATCTTCAGCAGCATTGTAAATAATTTTCAGGTACGATTGAATTTCTGCGAGTAAAAGTGACTTAAAGACTCTCAAGAAAACATAATCCCAATATATAAAAGCCAGAAAATCACTTACGATTTCTTTGGATTTGTAGAGGTTCATAAGTGGTCACCGCGTAAGAGGAGGAGAAACATTTTTAATTGCATCCTTTACCTTAAAAAATCCCTCTTTATAGCCCTTGATACCTCCTTCATAACTTGAAGAAGCAGCATACCCCTTTTAAACATAACCATCAGATGCAGTGCACTTTAAAAAAAAACACAATTTGCGTCGTGGCGTTGGTAAACGTATGGTATTTTTTTATTTATTTAACATACTTACTACTACTATAATACAATAGAGTAGAACATAATATTATATTATTATACAATAATACATACATAAACTCACGCCTTTTTCCCAGAAGGGTTAGGCAGAGGTGCCAGGACACCCACATTATACAATAATACAACTAATTAATACTAGTAAGTACACTAGCGGCCTCTGTGAACTCCCTCAGTCGTCAGAACAAATCGACCTGCTAGGACACCGCGTTGAGAAGACACAGCGCGCCCGTCAGCAGTGCGTGCTGCAATCTTTTTGACGGTGGTCGAAGGTACGAATTCTAGGGCACACCTCTGACATTTCTGAGTCATGTGTGAATTGATAATCGATCACAGCTAAGCATCAGAAAGAAACCTGCACACCATGACGATTTGTAAAAATTTCTATGGCATGTAAAGTCCACCAACCCGCACTAGGCCAGCGTTGTGGACTATATGGTCTTCATAATGGTTTCTTAAATGGAGCCTTACCACTCTTAATCACTGACTTGATTGTAGAGGAGGTCCATACCCTGCAGTGGGACGTATATGGACTTATACAATAAAATTTATTATACGCATGTCTAGCCAAAGTGATAATATTAACCTACAAAAACATTCCAATAAACAAAAATCTGAATCAAATAATACCACATGATATTCATACCGCGACACCATCCTTTCACATGATGACTCTAAATGTTTGATGAGAATTCGCATCACGTTACTTATACATTTGTTTTTCACGTTCGCGGCAAATAAGATGAGCTCATAAATATATTTATGGTTATGCATTATTTATTTCGAATCTTGAAAGTGTTGGTAAATGGTGTATATGTCGTAAATATATAAGATCTAGTGTGATTATGCAAAATGTAATTGGAAAAATATCATCTTCAATATTATTCAAGCTTTTTGATAAAGATTATTTAAGATTCACAAACAATACTTTACTTAGTGCTGGAGGAATGCTACGCGAAGTAAGGCCAGTAATGTCCAGTCATTTTCTATTGTCGAGCTATTTTACCTGAGGGTCGCTGTAAGTGGACGCATAGCATGACCCATCACTCAAGTATTGTTTATGACTTAGCGATTCTGTGCGCTAGTTCCGCACTACGCGACTCGTTGTATTGTTTGTGAATACGGAGTTAAGTTATCTTAAAGTGTGATGAATTTCTATATCTATATCAGCCCATACACGTCCCACTGTAGGGCGCTGGCAACCTCTACAATTGATAGTACGGTTGAGAGTGGCTGGGCCATATAGTCCACCACGCTGGCATAGTGCAAGTTGGCGGACTTACAAATGAATTAGTTACAAATGAATTTAAACATCAAATATTTTTATAAACATTCTAAACAACATATAACAAATAGTAATAATTTAGTTGTAGAAAATTTCTAAAAATCATATAATGTTCGATAGTCTCCTTAATTATTCGAGGAAAAAATTTCAACGAAAATAATAATTTTTCCAGAAATTAATTCCAAATCTTGTATTATTAAAAACAATGAGGTATAAACAGCACATAACAAACCTTTTAAACAATACATTTCAATAATTATGAACCTGAGTTCACCGAAGCATTATTTTTCTAACCTAGTGCACGTACATTAATATCTCGTAAACCTGATTCTGTCCACCAGTGCCAACTATGTATATTGTTTAACGACATATTACATTACTGCGTGTCATCTTAAATCTTCCAAACAGATTAGCTCATGTTATTTTCAATGTTATTTTATAAAACATTGTCGAAGCATATTCCTTGAATACTTAAGTATAGGAAACAGCAGTGTAAATGCGCTGTTGTGTTTCGGTTTGAAGGATATTGTAGCCAGAGTAACCACTGGAAATATGAGACTTAAAACATCTTATTCTGGTGTGACGATTTTTTTCCTATTATTCCGTCGTATTTGGGTGGTAAATACATAGTTTTTCTAAAATTATATGTACACCGTTTTCTATGTAAAGAAGCTATGGTATGACAACTTTCAAATTATTATTTTAGCAAAAACTATAGATTTACTTCCCAAACACGATGATATTTAAAACATCTGTGTGTATATGTGTTTGAAGTCAGTAAAACTACCACCCGGCTTCGTTTATTGATAACTAGCGGCCCGGCCCAGCTTCACCCGGGTACAAATAGATTTCTGTACAAAAATATGTACGTATTATACATATAAACCTTCCTCTTGAATCACTCTATCTATTAAAAACCGCATCAAAATCTGTTGCGTAGTTTTAAAGATTTAAGCATACAAAGGGACATAGGGACAGAGAAAGCGACTTTGTTTTATACTATGTAGTGATATTTGTTTGTGTCAGTAAAAAACATATGACAAACCGGCGCCACAGCAAAATAAGTGATAACAAACACTAAAAGCTGTTTGTTTATACCTATAACACTCGGTAAAAGTTATCCACAGCTTTTAATATATCATTACTCTAAAACATTCCTGCCATATACGAAAACAACTTATAAAAACTTCACCATATTGGAAAAAATATAAAAATATTGGAGACTTTAACTGGCAGCCTCTTCAGTGGACGAAACTTTCTCTAAGAGGCAGTTAAATATAACGTTTTATGAGATCGTCAAATTTAATCGCCGTCTGGTGACCTTAATGACCCCATATCCTTATTATTCCATTCCATTGAATATAGAGGCTTGTAGTACGATTGTTGAAAATAATTTATTTTGTACAACAGTAATTTTTTTATCTAAGACAAGAAACGTCTATGTTTATGTAGAAAATATACGTTTTCGTAACAAAAGAATTCATTGATACTTGATCATGTAATAACTGATCTGTTGAGAATCGAGCCTAGAGTATTGTAGCCCATATATTATTTTACTTGACAATAAATTTACAGTAACATAGAAAAGAT
Organism: Hyles lineata; assembly: GCA_030180105.1. Classification (NCBI taxonomy): domain Eukaryota; kingdom Metazoa; phylum Arthropoda; class Insecta; order Lepidoptera; family Sphingidae; genus Hyles; species Hyles lineata. Next base: position 2,209,827 of record JARJEE010000030.1, read on the forward strand.
TTCACATTTTAGCATGTAGTTCAGACTTTAATATTATCTTATTACTTGAGTGTCAGGAGGTGTAGCAGATTTCCCGCTCCCATAATACTGAACCCACCTCACACGATGTATTAAAACTCGGCAAAATAACTCGTATAAAACAGGTTTCAATTACTCATATTATCAAACAAATATTTTGACAACCTCCGTGGCGCAGTTGGTTAGACTGCGGCTGTGAAACGGTAGGCGGGTGCGATTCCCGTTCCGAAACAAATATTTGTGTGAACCACAGGTATTGATTTCGGGTCTGGGTGTTTGTGAGACCGAAAAGTCTCTCGTAAGTTCTGATACCCACAACACAAGATTCGATGTTAGTGTGTGGTCAGGACTATGTATGTGACTGTTAGGTGTATTTAATTATTTATTTGTGTTATTCCTAAGGCGAACCATGCTTTAATTTCAAGCAGCCTCTGGCCAAAGAAACGTTCAAAAATACCTATCATAACTGAAATTTCACTTCGTATCTCTGAAACAAGTAAGCTTAGCGATTGTTATCATCTCAACTTAAGCTCAAGTTAAAAAGTTGATAACTTAAAACAATACGGGGAGAATCTGCTTTAAGTTTCGTTCTAACAAGTGCAGACAACTTTCATCGCATCAACGTTGCTCCATTTACGAAACCAATTCCATTTTCTCATATACAGGGACGTATTGGAGGAAACGTGTGAGTCCTTGAGGGCAAAGGAAAGGGATTGAAAAAAAAATATCTCATGACATAGGTAATGAATTGAAAAAAAATATATTTCTTTGTTTTAGAGGTGTTTATAGAAATTATATTATAACCTTTCATCTCCTACGTTCGATGTGGATCCAAGATATTTAAAGATGTATTTGACACCAGTCTAAATCATACCAAAATTTCGAATTGAACGGTATAAAAATACCTCCTTTGTTTTTGCCACATCCTTAGAATATTGCGTGGTATGCCTTTAATTAGTGTATTGTATTCTGCGACAACCTGCAATATCTATAACTTGGTCCGTCACCTATTAAATATATGATCTAACGCAGCACGTGTCGATATGTGACCTCCAATCAAAAACTTGGTACACTAACAAACAATACCTTGGATACTCTCCTGTTTCCTTGTTTCGCTCCAGACAATGAAGGTCTGTTTCCTATTCGCCGTTTGCCATTTGGGAATCAACAATAAAATAAATCTGGCAAGTTAGTTTCACTAACAGTCAGCACGATGCGCGAAAGGGTGTTGTTTTGTACGAAAAAACTAACTCAATGAAAATGTTTAACTGTTTGTTATTGTATCTCATGAGTTTCGAAGTCGATTCTGTTTATTCTTTATATCCATCCCATGGTTGTCTGTAAAACATTGATTTGGAGCGATAACACCGAAAATTATACTTAAGTTTGTATTGATTTCTGATTGCATTTTTTTTTGTGTGCGATAAAGTGTATATGAATAAATCAGATTTAATTCTAGTTCTTAGATCGTACAAGCCCCTTTTTGAGAGTTTTAAGTTTGAAGAAACGTCGTACAAGTTGTGTATTAAGGCAATTTATATCTTATGATAACCTTATGAAATATCATGACAACAAAAAAAAATCATTCTACCTAGCGTTATCCCGACTGATGCTAAAGTCTGCTTTAATTCTCATTTATAAAAAATCCGCTAATCAACAACATAAACGTGTATTAGTTATATGATGTTAAGTGGAGATAAATCGTTAAGTTTGGCTATTCATAATGTTTTTTTTTTTCCTACATATTTTAACTAATAAATCCAAAGATAAAGAAAAGATCTCAAATGTTGCCACTTCACAGAATTTTATTTATTTATAGCTGATTTTTCATGTCGTATGAATAAAGAGGTCGGTCTTTACAAGCAATGAAACGTTAATTTATGTAAAAGGTACGTTTATTAAGTAAATTTAATTACGGACACAATTGGCAATATACGGATTCCGTTTTGGGCTATTTAGCATACATTATTCTTTCCATAATCTGAATTATTTGACAACTAAGACTTGTAACGATAAGAACCATTTACTAATAAGTTACTTTTGAGTCTATCTTACCAACTATTAATATACCTATAATAGTTTTGCCTATATTAATCTTTCTTACCAAGATGAAGAACAAAAGAGAATCTTAATTAAAATCTACCTTCCTTTCAAACATAGTTGATCTGATGGCATTCACTCGGAGTCTCGGAAATTCCCTTTAAAAATATCCGTTCGGTTAATTAAAATATTTAATGCTACGCGCTATTTAACTAACTCCACTCAACAATGATAGAAAACATATGTCTGAGTTTTAATCGTATGCATAGATACGATGCTGTACGTAGCGATGATCGAATAGTTTTGTTATAATTTGGTGTGATTGGTCTACGTATTTTAAAATTAACAGACGTGACTGACAACATGATCACGGTGGTCGCGGGCTCAAATCCCAGGACACACCTCTGACTTTTCGGAGTCATGTGTGTATTGATAGCCAATCCTGCATGCCATAGCGATTTTTATGAATTTATCTTCAGTCAGTTAGTTTATCTGCAGTGGGACGTATATGGGCTGATACAGAAGTTTGAATTTCCTATGTAAATAAACAAAATTCCTTGCCATCTCTCCCGGTATGCGCTGGCCAGTTTTCGCTACGTAGGTACGTCTACAAGCTCTCATAGTGATCCATACAATACTGACAACTGTTAACCGTAGATTTTCACGCCAAAAAAACATGTGTATAAAAGGCTTATTGCTTTATCCTTTTGTAACTAAATTGAAACAAATATATATGTATATATTATATATATATATTTATTTATTTAAAATTTAGGCTCCAAATGTAACGCTATAACACCAAATCTTCGCTTTGCTCTGTAGGCATGGATCGATACGAGCCACAAGCATCAAAGCGTGACATACCATCGCATAGTTTGGCACTGGGGCCTATTTATTTATAATGGAGTCAGTGGCATTTGTATCGGAAAGGACGGCGGTGCGTTGATCGCTTATTATTAGATGTGAAAGTAATTGGGACGATTGTATACGTCACGAAACGTTTGGTGCACGTCATCATGATTTATCATTATAGATCATTACGTCATAGTCTGTGTGTAGAAATAAACATTAGATTGATCTGCAATGATGATTTTTGACGTGAGAGGGTGGTGGCTTGTTGGCAACACGGTCACAACTTGTTAGTATGATAGTGCATGATGATAATGGTGGAATATCAGGGTAAATTAAAATATTAATTATCAGGGTCGTATATTTATTACCAAGCCAACACTTTCAGAGAAAACGTCTCGTGGAATAATAGCAAGATTGAATGAAATTTGATACAAAAACTAACCTGCGTAATATATTGTTCTACATGGCGTTTCTTGAAGAAGTCAGTAGCTTCCAACAGATAATTGGAAAAATACTGAAAGAATTCCTATATTAACAGAGTTCTACAAAGTAAACGACGATGATAGTAATACCTTTTTTATAATCTTTATCTTGTAGGAAGCTTCACTCTCAATCCAGGCACAGAAATCTGAACAAAGACACCGTAGAAAGGAGGAGCATTTTAACATTGTGGGGCAATACCCATTAGGCCACTAATTGGTATACATTGTTAATAAATATAAAATCCGTCCATACGCACCCATTGCTAAGCATGTGGTTTCGGTATAATCGAGAGTATGATTCAAAAAGTCCCGGCTGTGTTCCACCAACTAGCATCGTGCAAGTTGGCGAACTTCATATCCCTAAATTATTTTAAAGATCTCAAAGTAAGCAGGTTTTTTCTTTTCCTTCGTCGTTTGCACATAATTGATCGGTAATTACAACGTATTTATTGTTCGTACATTGCAATATCCTTCATATACGGACAAAAAGCAGATGTGTATTGCGTTTTATTTACTCAAACAAAGACACCGGCTGAAAATAACGCGGCGCGTGTAATCACGAGTCTCTCCTCGGCTTATTATTAATGTATTCTCCTTGTAATGAGACTGTGAAGTATCAAACAATTAAACAACCTCTTTGGTAAGGTCCGACTACTGATATGTAAAAAATAAAAAGTGTACAGGCTGTAGTAATTCCAAACTCGAATTTACGGAATAGCGAAAATGAATGACCTTTGATAAATAATACATAAATAAAAAATAACATCCAACAGTCACATACATAGTCCTGATCTTACACGAAGATCGAGTCTTCTGTTGTAGGTATCAGAAACTACGAGAGGCTTTTCTCAGTGCGGGGATCGAAACCTCTAACCAACTGCGCCACGAAGGTTGATCCATTTGTTGCTCCATTTTCACCACCTATCACACATTGTGATTAAAATAAGCTAGTTAAACTGTGTAAAATACTAGTAGCACATCTAATTTTGAGTGTATCAACTTTGCATCGCATTATTTTACTATTCTAATCTAATTAAAAATAACTAATAATATAAGTAAGCAAACATCCCTCACTGGTGACTTCCCTGTTTGAATTACACTTACAATTATGATTTGAGGCCTGTTAATAAACGGACCAAACGCGGCTGCCAACATGTTCACGGTGGTCGCGGGTTCAATCACCACGCACTAAAACGGTGAAGGAAAACATCGTGAGGAAACCTGCATACCATAGCGGTTTATAAAAATTTCTATGGTATGTAAGTCCGCCAAATCGCGCTAAGCCAGCGTGGTGGACTATATGGCCTAACCACTCTCAATCGTAATGTCGATTGTAAAGTAGGCCCGTGCCCTGCAGTGGGACGTATATGGGCTGATACAGATACAGATTATGAGCTTTGAAGTTCTTTTGTCTTGAAAGTCCCTATACACACATATTTGAAAAGTCTATTAGTATTGCCAAATATATTTAGAAGTATATACTGTGCAGTAAAATTAAGGAATTACGAGTTTATATATATAGTATATAGTATACTGAAGGTGAAAGGAAAATTCGAGTAAGGCCAACGTTTTACCCCAACCACGGACACTGGACGAGATCCAACATATCCCGAGGAAAACAAACAAAAATGCACGTGGACCACACGAAAATAAATTCGGTATGACACAAGCTTCCCTCATTCCTGAACGTGCAACACAAAAGGGAAATAAAAGGTGTAAGACACAAAAGAATGATTAGCCAAAAATATAATGTTCATTATTGTCTAAATAAATATTTTTTTTGCACAAAAGAAATGTCATTTGGATTTTTTTAATTTCTTTAACAAGCAAATATAGCAGGTATAGAAGAAATCATCGAAAAGACAATTAGCAGCTTAAAATCACATAAAATCGATAAATTTATAAGTCTGACATTCAGACTCTAAACAAATACTTGTGTAACAACATAAGTTACAAAGAAAACACCGCTTTAACGGCCATTTTCTGATAAATATCACGCCATCCCATAGGGGTAGGCAGAAACTATGGAACTCTACTTTGCTCGATCCTGACATACTAATTTTGCTTCATCCATTTTCATGACAATATTATGTTAGTGTTTTTGTTATTTTAGGCCCACTATACACCGACTATGGACATTCTTTTTTTAAATATGACCAAACCAACTCAAACAACTTTCAACGTAATCAAATGAAGTATTCAGTTTTCACGACCACTACAACTTTATTCATAAAAATTACATTAAATGTGGAATCCGCGAAAGTGGAATTATTTAGAGGCCGAATGGCCGGTGTGCCAATAAACAAAATTAGGTCAAGTGCACACTTTCTACAATCACGTGTAATACTGTGGATATTTAAAGCCGGGTGTACAAGTGTTTAAATAGACTCTGTGTATTTGGGTTAACGGAAACGTCTATAGAATTTCAATAGTTCGGAACTCATTTCGTGAAGAATTATTGCATTTTATGTGTCACAAATTGTGTTGTTTTTGTCTTGGAAAGAATTATGACGTTTTCTTTTCTGAATATTTCTCAACGCCTATGGATTAGTATTGCTTAATACACCGATTTAATCGAAATAAAACTGAATACGGGGAAGTTTTTTATACAATACGAATGTATCTACTCTGTAAAAGGTCAAATTTGATTAACGTACATCGTAACTATAAGTCTATGGTTACGACCATAAGTCAATAACGACTATAAGTATATGTAGGTACATTCGTATCGTATATAAAGTTCGATCATCCGAAGTTTCGAACTTCGTTTCGGATGAATATAGTAGGGCCCACGATTTGCGCCCTCAGTATTCAATTATGGATTGATAATGTACTACAATTTATACTGTATTGGGAGGCGTTTACAAACACTGATATACAAATATTCTGGTTTGTGGAGAAGATATAAATATTTATCTTTGGGAATAGCCAACGCCCTTCAGTGCAGTTCGGGTCAGAAAGCGAACGACTTATTCGTTTGTGTTTTTGTAAACAAAACAATAAGATTTTAGTTTTAATTATCGCGTTTAGTTTCTTAAGTTGTTTATTAATTCTCGTTTAAACTTTATAGTTTCTTTTAGGTAATATTTTCGTTTAATTTTAAATAGAAACCCGCCATTTTCTTGTACGCTGTTTATCAGAGGACTAAATATTTAAAGTCTTAACCATTATTCACTTTAGTAGGTTATGTATCATATTTAATTTCAACATTTTTATTTGTTTCTCCGATTAAAGGCAGTCAAAATAATATTTTTCTGACTCATAAACCGCCGTCGATCATCGTCATTTCCCGTAATTTTTATAACCATATGCCACACTATTTTGGTATGCTTCTCAGAACGATAAACGGAAATTCGTAACTTTTAGTGCAGTTTATTAATATATTTTTCGTAATTCAGTTGTATTCCCTATATCAAATCACTGAAAATATATTTAATCATACAGTTGCATATCTAAAAATAAATTCGCACTGGAATGTCGATTAATGGTTCAACTGTTTGTTATTGGAAACACAACATAGTAGATTTGCTGACGAAATACTTAAAATAAACAAACATGTTTCCGGCTGAAGTCTGTCTTAATCTCATAATTTACATTTTGGATTGCTTCGTAGTTTAAGCAATTATATATTGACTTTTCAAAATAATGATAATCGGTAAATATTTCTTAAATCGATTAATTGAAATAAGATTCCAACGCCTTCACTGGCTGATTTTCGAAATCAAAAAGAAACAAATGATTCCAAATTTGAATTTTGACGTTTACGATTAATAAGTAGTGAATGGAATTGCGGACAAGGAGGCCATTTAAAGAAACGCACTGTCTACAAAATAACCATCGCGCAAACAGAACGTCGATGTCCAATGACCTTTCAACGTCCAAAAGTAAACTGTAGCGTTTAGAAAATAAACGTCGGAAGCCCAGCGCGCATGCGTACAGCCGTTTCCAAAAATACAATCGTGCGCACGGGATCGTATTCCTACCAGTAGCCGGCCAAATGTCGATTGGAACACGCCTGTGATATAACTAGTCTACATCCCACAAAATGTCAAGTAATTGAGTGAACCCTCCTTGCTTGGTACCCCTGTGTGTTTTTTTTTATGTGGCAACCTACACGCTGTAAGTACCCGCTTGAGTACAGAGCGCCGCGCAAGTTTTCAGTGCATGCATAATACGTCTCTGTATTAAAAGTGCATTCGTTGTGCGTATACTGTGTGGAATGCCTTACGGAAAATGATGTTATTAATTTTAAAATATTTTTGTATTTACAAAATGTATAGATTACGATATTTTAACAAAGTAAAATAATTTATAAAATGCTTAGTTTTCATTGTACAAAATGTCTTTCTGACCACGTTTTCTTTGTCTAAAAAATATTGTGCAATCCTTTATGTTTATAAACATTATTCATGACGTATATCTTTAGAACGATGATCTCATTACAGGCAAATAAAAACAAAGAAACTCAAATTTAATTAAACAACACAATTACAGAGCGCTAATTGTCTTTTGAATATCGAACGCGCAAATTAATTAATTAATATTTTGAGCAAATCAAGTTGCGTGGGGATATGAAATAACTTAATTAATATTTAAACAATTAATTATATAATTTCAGTATATTTTGTATTCCAAATTCAATTACGAATTTCATTTCGTTTAGTTTTTATTCTTTCAAGAATGTGCTAAGTAGGACATATCTCTCATCATGGTTCATATTTCTGTCATAAATATAAATGAAATACTTTTGCTGTCGGCTCATTTGTTCAATGCATATGATGAATGTTCTGGCTTTGACTACCTCGGTGGAACACTTGTGCTACGGTACGGTTACAACGCGGAGTTCTCGGGTTCAAATCCCGGGTCGGTCAAAGTGATATTAGATTTTTCTTTTCATTATCAGTCCGGAGTCAGGAATTAGTATCCGATATGGCGATAGACTCGCCTCCTATCACATCGTGGGACTGAACGCACAAAGCGAAACGTGGGAGTCCATGTTAGTACCAAGAGAATGTCTGCCTACTCCTTACGCTAAAAAGCCCGTGTGTTTATGTATGTATGGTTTTGAGCTAAAATAAGTTCCAGACCATTGCCATACTTTAATATAAGTATTTCAGTTTAAAACATGATTCGTCCACTATTTTCCCTAAAATGATGACGTCATCGGTCATGAAAACATACGCTATATCATTCTGTATCATTCACTCAAATAATCTGCGCCGAAAAAAGACGTGATAAGGACACGTGAAAACAAATAGTTATTTTTATTTAAACACGTGTTAAACAAATAAAGTTTTAAAATGGTAGTAAACAATGACTATTTAAACAGCTTAATATAATCTGTACTGTACTGTATCAGCCCATACCGTCCCACTGCATGGCACGAGCCTCCTCTACAATCGAAAGACGTTCACGACGCATCACTGCGTCTTATCAACTAACTAAAGGTCAAGGAACTTATTACAATAAAGAATGTCCTTCAATAGCCTTTCACTTAGACCAAATATACGAGTATACTATTTACAGTGTCCGGAACAAAATCACATGTTAAAAGCGGCCGAGGTTGCTTATTCTTATACATTTCAATTTCGATCTACGAGATGTAGCAAAATGTCTTAAACTCATAATAATCCTATAGTACTATAGAATACTTTAGGTAACAATAAACCTTATGCCTTTTAATTAAGATTTACTATGTTTTGGACCATACTCAAATCAAATAAGACCACACGCTTACTTGTGCTCTTATTTCTCTTACCGTTTTTTAGGCCGTTACTTATAATCTACTTTATCATAATCGAAGGTCCTTACGTGTTATTTTTATAATCATTCTATTATTCAAAATCCTAGCTTTTCAACTATTTTACACTACATTTCTCTATCCCATTTACCTGCATATAAATTCATGTTACATACATTTATACATACATACATAAAAAACCTCACACCTGTTTCCCATAAGGGTAGGCAGATAGGCAGCGCTGTTGTTATCATATATATGTATATTTTAGATCACTTTCTAAACACGTCACATATTTGAAATATTCTTAAGTGGGCGGTCTAGACTAATGTAAACGGAATATCTTTCCCATAGTTTATTGATGTTACAAATATAGCGGGTTATTTTGGACAAGGAGTAAGAAAAGTCAATTCAAATCACGTGTATGCAAGATTAGAATATTTTTGTTTATATACGATACCGCTTTCTTTGAAAAACGAATCATGGTTTATTTATTTTTTATCATGCTGTATATTCGTGACGTCAGAATATGGTATGACGTCAACAACATCAGGAAATTATCAAATATTCGAAGAAGAAAACTATCTATACCAGCAATGTTCTGAAATAATGATTACAGCTAACACAGAGTACTTATATATAAACAGATTTCTGTAGAATCATTTTGTCAATGATTAAAGCAATTAATTACATAGCAATGCTTGGCAGTCCTCTGCGCTCGCCTCAAGACATAAGATGTTAAGTCTCCGTATGTCCAATCGTTATTCTGACTGCAATATCCTTCAAACCGAAACAACAGTACATTTAAACTGCTGTTTGGCGCAAGAGAATGTGTAACTTTGATATCAGAAGTGTACTTCTCAAGGTCGACTCTTCCATTTCTTCTGGCAGTTGGACAATAGAATTCTCGACTACATTTCTCTTCACTACATAGTATAAAACAAAGTCGCTTTCTCTGTCCCTATGTATCTTTGTATGCTTAAATCTTTAAAACTAAGCAACGGATTTTGATGCCACCCGGGCGAAGCTGGGCCGGGCCGCTAGTATACAATAAATCTAAAATTCACTATAACATTAAAATTACGGGGCATTAAGAGACTTCACATCTATCGACTTAAGGCAAACTAGCGTACCCGCGTTGCCGACGTTTACTTTATGAAAGACACAAAACATAAGCATAATTGCAGCGTTGCTTTCGCCATATTACAGCTTAAAGCTGAATGGGAGGCCCATTATACGCGCAAAAATTGTTTAGATTCAGTTTCATTTAATTTTTTTTTATCTTGCTTTATACTTATGTTTATTTGAGCCATCAATAAATGTTTTTTTTTTCTTCTATCATTACTTTACAATTACAATTAAGACGTATAATGTTACATTTGACTAAAAGAGGTGTGTTCACTATTCACAGAGCGAAGGTAACATAAAATAGAGTTAATAGACCATGTTGTAGGGCAGGCGTGACGCTTATCAGGCGAATGACCTACCCATCTCGTTATGTTCACAAAAATGTATAAAAAAGGAAATAAAACGTCTTTCATACCAATTAAAATATCAACATGCAGTGCTTTGATAGCAAAAATTCCCTCCAAGCGATTTATGCGAAAGATTTTACGGAAACATTTTAGCTTTATCGGAAAATTTGCAAAAGCGCTATATCGTTTCAGTATCTCTGTACAAAATAAACTATGCTTTGAACTTTTGGAATCTTTTGGCCAAATGACTTTATGAATGGCCCCAATTTTCTTTGCGCTGTGATTTTAACTTTAGCCTCTTATAAATTGGCAATTTTTGGCAACTTTTAAAGGTGTTTGTTGTTGTATACGTTTATTTTTATAATACCGGTATTCTGAGTGTCGAGGCAGTTAATATGCTAAAAAAAAATAAAGAGTTGCGATCGATATAAATTCAAGTACTTGATACTTTGGTTTAGGTATGTCAGGTAGAAGTCATTTATTAAGAAATCCTAACTGTACCTATGTATTAATAGTCACTTTACAAAACCATATATGACAACAGGACTCTTACGAAATCAAGTTATATGTTGGAATTATTAAATTATTATACATCTCAGAATTGTTTTCAGAAAACACAAAAAAAAGACGCTGTATTTTTGTTGTCTTTAACAATAAGTGCAAAGACAAAAATATCATGAAAAGCACAACAATTTAAAACAAATCATAAACAACGTGTATTAGACAAAAGTCTTTGTGAATCGTCCCGAGTTCAATGTGAAAAACACGTCTAAGAAAACATCTCAAAATAAAACTGACGGCACGAAATCGTGGTGCACATTTCGGGAAATATATGCGCCGTTAAATCTTTCTACATTCGTTTGAGATATAGCACGCCTCGCGCGAAATTCCTTACGATTGTGCTCTTACAGGGTGTAAAAATTCTTTTCAAGACGCAAATAACGGCACATGACTGCGGCTATCACACGCATGACGTGTCATTTCTATGAGCCCGAGCTGAAGTCAAAGCAGAATCATAGCACAACATATACTTTTGTTGTAATTTGTAATTTGATAATCCGACGCGCAATGTAAGTCGTATTAAAAGTGACAGGGTGTCCTTGAGCGCTAGAGTCATCTGATTAATTTACGTTACATTGCGCTATGTAGAGTTATAAGTCTACTTTTTTGATAACCATATTAATTTACCGCACCTTTAGAATTAAAGTGACCTAATAAAAAAAAAAGTTTTTGGCTTTTAATCATATATTGGCTCAAAATGGCTATCTCCATCGACCCTTAAAGAAGGACCTATTGGCACGTGAAAGACAGAAAGATGTATACTTGGGTCTTCTCGATGTATCTTTCATAAGTACAAAATTTCTAATGTTATAAATCTTTAACGAACGTTTCCCAAAAAATAAGATTTTTTAGTTAGGTCTCTTTAATTCTAAAGGTGCGTTATGTTGTCTATAATTTGATTTATTATGAGAATAGTAAAAAAAACGTTTTGTTTAAATACAGGATAGTTTTTAATCTGTGATATCCAATTTATACGACCGACACTCGTCTAACTGGTTTAGTTTTCAATCTCTTAACACCCTGTATAACCGTATAACCTAAATGGTGAGACGTAAACGCGCTAGGTTTCTGTAAAAGGCAGTTATTGCGTAGAGGAGCTATCGCTTGCCGCGCTCGGGCTAACAACGTTTTGTGTGCTGCTTTAAATCTTTGAATTTGTGGAATTGTATTTTATACATGCTGTATTTTAAAAAGGATTATTTTATGGAATGAAAATGGTGTTGATGAGAGTGCTTAAATTATTAGGTAATTCTTGCCGTAAAGTCATTTCTTTCTGCTAATAAATTCACATACTAAGATTGCAGGGTTCTCTTAAAAACTCGATACGAAAAAAAAATCAACATCGTAATTATTAAAAGCGCCATCTGTTGACAAAACAACCAAACTCCGCCCCTAATCCCAAGAATAACTTCAATATAGAAAATCACGTATTTGTTCAGTACGCGACTGCACTAAATATACATTGTTAGTTCCTGCTGCTACGTCACGATGACGTCATCATAGATCACGCTCTACACGCACGTGGGTTTCGTCATCCACCGAAACGAATTTTATTTTGGGCACCATTCAATTGTTAACATAATCAGATGTTTTCTACTAACAGTGAATCGCAAATTCTCGAGTTCTCTCTTAGAACAAACTGGTCTAAATTTATCGAACGGCGAAGTATAGCTATCTTCACTGGATAGTCTAATAGAGCGGTGTTGTATTTGCCACCAGGTGTTTTGTAGGGCTTTCCATGCTGGGACAATTTGTTTTGTCTAAATTCTTTAATTCTAAGGCATAACTTTGACTGCATGGCGCGGGCCTCCTCTTCAATCGAGAGTAGGATTGACAGTGGCTAGGCCATATAGTCCAAGCCGGTGACCCCGGCACATCCTTCCTACATCCCTCCCCTAGGGCTGTAGGAAGAGGACCATAAACAGTTTTTGCCCTCGTTAAAAATAAAAAAAAGGCCATATAGTCCACCATGTTGGCCATTTTTAGAAATCCATAGTTTTGAAAATAATTTCAAAATATGATATTGTGTGCTGCTTTAAATCTTTGAATTTGTGGAATTGTATTTTATACATGCTGTATTTTAAAAAGGATTATTTTATGGAATGAAAATGGTGTTGATGAGAGTGCTTAAATTATTAGGTAATTCTTGCCGTAAAGTCATTTCTTTCTGCTAATAAATTCACATACTAAGATTGCAGGGTTCTCTTAAAAACTCGATACGAAAAAAAAATCAACATCGTAATTATTAAAAGCGCCATCTGTTGACAAAACAACCAAACTCCGCCCCTAATCCCAAGAATAACTTCAATATAGAAAATCACGTATTTGTTCAGTACGCGACTGCACTAAATATACATTGTTAGTTCCTGCTGCTACGTCACGATGACGTCATCATAGATCACGCTCTACACGCACGTGGGTTTCGTCATCCACCGAAACGAATTTTATTTTGGGCACCATTCAATTGTTAACATAATCAGATGTTTTCTACTAACAGTGAATCGCAAATTCTCGAGTTCTCTCTTAGAACAAACTGGTCTAAATTTATCGAACGGCGAAGTATAGCTATCTTCACTGGATAGTCTAATAGAGCGGTGTTGTATTTGCCACCAGGTGTTTTGTAGGGCTTTCCATGCTGGGACAATTTGTTTTGTCTAAATTCTTTAATTCTAAGGCATAACTTTGACTGCATGGCGCGGGCCTCCTCTTCAATCGAGAGTAGGATTGACAGTGGCTAGGCCATATAGTCCAAGCCGGTGACCCCGGCACATCCTTCCTACATCCCTCCCCTAGGGCTGTAGGAAGAGGACCATAAACAGTTTTTGCCCTCGTTAAAAATAAAAAAAAGGCCATATAGTCCACCATGTTGGCCATTTTTAGAAATCCATAGTTTTGAAAATAATTTCAAAATATGATATTAGCTTGGCATCCTAATCGTTTTTCCTTGTTTAAAATAACAATTTGCAAATTAAAACTTTAATAGGTGACGTTGTAATATTAGATGTCTTTAATACCTTGAAGCGACATTTAAGCATGCTCTCCAAGTAACCCCGACTATATTGTTTCCGCAATTCAATGAATACTATCATTGTTCTATTCTCATTCTGTTGTTTAATTGCGATTCGTCCAAACAACATTTCTTCCGCAATTAGTTAATTCAGTTTTACATACGAGTATGGCTTTGTCACATATTATCATCATATTTATCATCACCGGATCTCAGCTGGACATAGGCAAATCTGATAGTAATTTTGTAACTCAAATTTTTTCACAACTTTCCAGGCATTTATTTCTAAAATTGTGACTTCAACTTTAATCACATTATAGAATTTAATACTTTCTGAATACTTTTACTGGTGGTAGATCTCTCATAAGTAAAAGGCCACCTCGGTAGGTAACACCGCAATGTCTATTTCTTCCGACAAACAGCAGTGTAAATGAACTGTTGTGTTCTGGTTTGGAAGACATTGTAGCCAGAGTAACTACTGGAGATATTGAGACTTAACATCTTATGTCTGAGGATCGCGAGCGCAGTGGAATGCCAAGCGTTGCTACTATGCATGAGTGGTCGTATCGTTTACCGCCAATGCTCGTCTCGCCATGAATTGAAATAAAAATAATATTACAGATATGTAATTAATGAAACTTTTCCACACCCATTATAGTAATGCGTAGATTCTTACACGAATTGTTTATCTGTCCTCAGTTTTAAAACCTCACATGTAATTCTAATATTAGGTGGTTTGTAAACGAAACAAAAAATATTGTGACTAATAAGAATTTAAGCCAATTTTCACACTCATTCCTAGGAAATGTTACGAAACTGGTTTGAATCACCAGTTTCTTTCAGTTGTACTATTGACACACTAATTACACCAAAATCGACACTTCTAAAATCACGAGACATTTCTGCAGACCATTTTATCTAAACACAGAAGGTTGACAATCGCTTGAACTAAAAGTCACCAGTGAAACTTGTATTTTTAACTTTAATCTTTAGGCATAAGGTTGAAATTTATTTGGCTGGACTGTTGATATGAATAACGGAGCCGTGTGAATCGTGGTTCTATTTATAAAGGCAACGAAAGCATAGGATATGATTCGTGTGAAAATTGAACATCGCTCACATTAGCGATGTTAAATTAAATGTTTATAAACATCTATGTTTAGAACTAAGGCCGTTTGATACCTGCAAGACATTATAGGAAGTACTGCTTGTATAATTTTTCACTGATTTGTAAAAGGTGGAATAAAATTTCAGCGTACTCATTAATTCGATTACACAGGCAGCCTATGGGGCGCAGTTGGTTAGATGCCGAGTGTGAAACGAGTGGCCGCGGGTTCGATCTCCGCACCAAGAAATTTTTTTGTGAGGCCCAAAAGCATTTGTCTTGGGTCTGGGTGTTTGTGAGACCGAAAAGTATATCAGACTGATTGAATTGATCTTAATGTGGGGTCAGGACAATGTATGTGACTGTTGGGTGTGTTTATTATTTAAAGACAAATTAACTACTTAAATAGAATTTGCAGATTATTAAACTCCAATAGAATTAACTTTAATAATAATGCCAAAAAACTCATAGAATACTTCACGTCCTGCTTAAATAATTAACAATGAAATTACTGTAATTTAATTATCGCTTTATTTGACCTTTGACCCAGCAAACCCATAATAAATAACCATTTAAATATTTACCACCCTGGCTATCGCGTTAAGCCTTTTGATTCAATAATGACGGCACCAGAACTGATCGCCGAATTAAACAATTAACGAGCCACGTCCATTTAAACATAATTTGTTTGATCGCTCAACACGAAATCATTCACAATTGATAATTAATTATTAATAATCAGCAATTAATTCGTGCTGATTCAATTTAGATAAACTAATTGACGTTCATTACATCTATGGTTTCATTGAAGGATATTCACAAAAATATCTTAAATGGTAGAAGCGCTTAATAGTGATCCGCACAAGTAATACTACTGTAACTTTATCACTTAATCATGCCAGGATAGAAATAATATCTTTGTCAGGTCGGAATCAATAATAATTTGAATTATTAAGTTATGTTGTAAACTCGTGTCACCTTTAATATAAACCTCATCGAATTCTTTGATGTTGTTTGTATTTACGTATGTTAATGTTTATTTTCGGCTTCTGTGATGCTGTTTCGATTTATGTTATTGTATATTTTTATTCAATAAACTAAAAAAAAAACTATCGCTCTGACCTAGGACCTTTCCTATACTCACCTTTGTATGCGTTTACCGTAAAACAAATCATAATGAATTTGTGGCTTTCTTTGGATGACAATATTTTTGCTTTTCTATCCTTGTTTCGATTTTAGCAAACGTAATATAATATTACATAAATACTCCTTTTTCTCTCATTTATCTGTGTTTTATCCATACATTTCTACTTCTTTTGAAGCTATAAAATTATTTTGAGGTGCTCTATAATTATATAGTTTTGACCGTTCCCAGCTCTAATGGATGAATTCCTTCACAGATACATAAAAGGGGAGAGTAAAAATGGAGCAGTTTGAATCGTTGCTAACGTGCTGCGTGTGCCTCGACCGGTACAGGAACCCCAAGCTGTTGCCATGCCAGCACAGCTTCTGTATGGAGCCGTGCATGGACGGCCTTGTCGACTATGTCAGGCGGCAGGTGAGATATTTATTTTGATTTATAATCATAACAATGTAAGGATTTAGTAGTAAGTAAGAAAATACTAAGTATAGTAAGAAAATATGAGTCAAGATTGCACGTGAGAAACGGATTACCTAAATTGGAAAAAAGTTAATAGACTTTTCATTTTTATTTGAACAATAATATATACTTGCATAGAAAAACATTGGTTTACAATCACTGTTATTGTAAAACACTACTTTTCAAAATATTTAAGAATACGAAGTAATAACGAAATTCTATATTTATTATTTACTTTATCTATGGAGATTAACAGTCATATACATCTTTAAAGATAAATATCATAATGTCGAGTATATTGACCGTGAATAATGAAGTACAGGACCAGCAAAAATATTTAAATCGTTGTTTAAATTCACATTTTCCATGAGCTTAAAAAGTGTGCTATAACTATAGCAAAAACACTTCACAGATTTAAAATTTCCCGCTTGTAGAGCATGAAAAAGGCAACAGCATTTTAATGCAAGCTCTTTCTGAAATACACTAAAGTGATGCTAAATTGTCTGAGAGAGTCCTGATCGAAGCCAGGAAATGATGCGTGAAGCTGGATCAATGCTTTCAACGCTTGTTTTAATTTTTTTTCTTTTACATAAAATGTATTCATGACGGGTCCTTCAAACGCAAGGCTAGACAAGAATAAAATAGCATTCAGGTCGATTTGCGTAGGAAAAAATCACAGTAATCTGATCCTGTGTTTATTAATGGTCTTTTGTCATCATGATGTTAGTTGCATACCAGATAATTCTCGATTAGAGTTTTTTAATTTTAAATGAAGTTTAACAAGACAATTAATTGCAACGTGTATAGATTATATACTTTGCAGGCCCAAAATAGAATCTTTTATGAAAAAACGTAGCAAACAATTATGATTTAGCCGTCTCATGTTTCGAATAATACAATGAACCTTGGTTGTTGGCAAGCGGCAGCATTCATTAATCTAATAAGAAATAGTGCTTTAAAAATCTGGCGACAGCCATTACTCATACGGAACAGAATGACAACCGTATCATAAGTTAGTAAGAGGTTGAGTGAATCCGTAGAACATAAATTTATTTCAATTTTGTTCGCAAAATTTTAGCAGAATTTTCAAGAGTAATATTTCTTACAGGTCAAATGTCCGGAATGCCGAGCGGAGCATCGAATCCCGTACCAAGGCGTCCAGGGATTCCCCACAAATGTCACTCTCCAAAGATTCCTGGAGTTGCATGCCCAAATCGCCGGGGAACTGCCAGATCCCACGGCTGGGCAGGTAATGGAGAGATGTAACGTATGCTCCGAGAAAGCATATTGTGCACCATGTGCTCACTGCGAGAAAAAAGTCTGCGAAGACTGCAAAGCGGCACACATGGAGGTACTGCGTAGAGAAATAGCACGAATCAACAATCAAGTACGTCGAGGCATGAACAGGCTTCAAGATATTTTAGGTGTAGTTGAAAGAAATACAACAAACCTTCAAACTAACTGCGGAGCTGTAGCTGGTGAAATAGATGAGATTCACAAAAGATTATCGAAGGCCCTCAAAGATAGAACCGACTTCTTACGCAATGAAGTAGATCGGTATCTAGCAACGGAGCTTCGAAACCTCACGCATCTCAAAGATAATCTAGAGTTAGAATTAAGCAATATTCAGAGCAACTGTGACCTCGCCGATAAATATATGAATGATGACACGGAATGGGAGGACACGGAGCTTATGGACACCAAGGAGATATTCCTCAAAACGGTTGAGTTCTTGCGAAACTTCGACTACGAAGCGGGAGACTACAACCGTAGGATACGCTTTATCATGACACACGATCCCAATCAACTTGTCATGCATGTTGCTAGTTACGGTGAACTTAACATTACTCAGCCAAACGCTTATTCAGGAGGCCACCAGCCGAGCCAAGGATTGACAAGATCGAAGAGTGACCATCGGTTGGCAACACAATTCCGCCAGCAAGAAGAAGCTAAGGGCTATTATGAAAATGATGAGCCAATCTTAGGAGGACGCAAATTTGGCGAACGCAGACCACCTCCTCCTGAAAGGCACACTCGTGACTACGGTGCCACAGATGACTACAGCGGATATGAGTCTGAACATAGACCATCTCGCAGATTCCGCTCTCGCTTTGTCAGGAGTCATCAACAAGACAATGACTCTGACACTGAACAAAGTAGCCGCTCAGTTAAAGCAGAACAACAACAGAAGGAAAAAGAAAAAGTCACTGATACGGAGGATGCCACGCGAGGCCCTCTCAGTGGTATATTTAGATTAAGCGACTGTCCACGTGTCATGCAAAGAATTATGGATGTTGACAGTGGCAAAAAGAAAGAAAAGAAAGAACCACCTCCACCACCTAAACCTGTTCAGCCAGCACCTCAACCACGTCGTCCTCCACCCGCTCAAAGACAACAAAGTGAAGACGATGAAATTAGTCGGCTGAAGAGACAAAACAAAGGCGCAGCTTCGTCGCAGGAGCCCGACCGTCCCGCTCCACGCGCCGTTGAAGAAGAACGAAACTCAATAACACGTAAACCACCCACACCAGCTCGGGAGGTGAGTTGGGAAGAAGAAAGAGAGTGAAATTATGCAGCAGTACAACGTAGAATTTAGAAAAATCATCGGTACTAACAAGAAAATGCGCGACAACTAACGGCATTCCATATAATACACTCCACGTTAACATATTCACATACACACAACACTACAAATATATCTACTGCTTTGGTGTCCATATCGAATTTCAATGTATTTCTCAGGCGTCCAGTGATGGTGAATCCGATGAGTCGGTTGGATCTCTGCAGCGAACACAGCGTAAAGCATCTGCACCTGCACAGAAACCAACTGTGACTGGTAGAAGGCCCTCGGCTACAGACACGCCGACGCCGCACCGGCCGGCCGCTCGAGCGCCAAGCACTGAGTCTAGCGCGTCGACAGAAAGTTCCGGCTCGGCGGTGAAGCACACAGGTGCGATCCTTACCATCGCAGAGTTGAAAGCCAAGTACAGCAGTGATGCAAAGCCACCAAACCCTCGATTATTGTCCACAGGCAACGAGAGAACAGCACCGGTAACGACTAATGGCACAGCCGGTGGCGCGCAGCGGGTCCAGAGCCGATTCATCGGCTCGCAGAGACCGACGCCCGCCCCGGCGCCCGCCGAGCCGGCACACGAAGACTCCGAAACGAGCTCTGAGGAAGAAACCGATTCGTCTGAGGAGAGTGAAGAGGAGCCTGCACCGCCTCAAAGAAAGCCCGAGAGCCAGGCGATGGCCCGCAGCGACATAGGACCACTGCTCGCACGCAGCACCAATGCTCGCAATGACGCTCACGATAATAAAACTAAAGAAGCACCTGCCCCGACGCGATACCGTACTAGGCAAACGTCTCAGACTGAAGAAGAACCCGCGCCAAGGTACAGCGCAGGGTCTTCTTACAGCAACCGTTACGGCAGTAAACCTAGGGAAGAAGAAACGAACTCGTCGATAGACGATGAATCTAAATACCCCACAGCCAGATCGAGATACCTCGCCCTGAAAGAACGACGCAACCGTCTCGCTAGGAGCAAAAGCAGCCACACCGGCTTTGGCGTGGGAGACGATGACGATCAGGACGAGCCGGTGTCCCCTACCACGGCGTCTCCGTCAGCGTACTTAGCAGCTCGATACGGCTCCGGCACTGGAGGTTCGGAGTTGTCTCGCAGCCGATCGTCGCACGCGCTCAAATCTCGCGAAAACTCGCCTGAACGTCCTCCCCCGGGTGGAGAAAAAGACGGAGCGGCATTGAGCAGTTGGGCAAGATATTTGAAGAACAAATACGGTTCTCGAGGCAAAGATAGGGACACAGGTGGCACTTCGACGAGCACGTCGCGTCGCCTGTCTCTCGGGCTGCCTTTGCGCTCGGCTAACGAGCTTGCCAGTTCTGATGATGATTCAAAAAACGCGGCAGGCTCCCCCATCTCCCCTACGGCGGCTACAGCAGCGGTAGCAGGTTAGAGAAACGAGTGGCGTGTATATAGGGGTGGTGCTTCAGTGTTTCCGACTGTCCCTTGGTATTGATCGTGTGCTAATGTTGTTTTTTGTGTATCAGGTTTCGCAGCAGCAGGTTCCTCCCCTAGGAGCCAATATCTGCAGAAACGCCGTTTACAATTCAGCGTGGGGAGTCGGGGGAGCGAACCCGGTTGCTTTACATGGCCTCGTGGCATCGCTGTAGGTCCCGACAATACTATGGTCGTGGCTGATTCTTCAAATCACAGAGTTCAGGTACACTATGTTCGAATATATTTTCTCTAAAAATATAACAATTGAATTTAACATTTTTGGTAAATACAGGAATTACAATGGCTGACTTATAAATATGCTCCTAATACCATGTAAAATAAAACTAGTTTGTGCACTATGAATCAAATATAAAAGTGCAATAATTTTACTGACGCTTACGTTTTAAATCTATATAGGCATTCATTAAAATTGTTGCGAGGATAAGATTAACAGTTATTATAAAAGTAAATAAACACAAAATATATTCAAATATGTGCAATAAGCACTACCGCATCTCGAATGTACCCTATAAAAGACACTTCCAATAAAACGCCTACAATCAATGTTTACATTCAAACACAAATGCTTGGCATTTTTGCTTTGACCCCGTGCCAAAACCGCACCGCACCGTGCATATTGAGTTCCGTGTCATCATTTCTATTTAGCGCAATGGAATTTATGATCTCCAGACTGTAGGACACGTGTGGTCCATTAAACTGAGCTATTTGCGTGATTTAAAATCATTCGTTTTATTGAATTAACTATCTATTTCATTTCTCTATTGGATTTGTGAATTTGCAACAATATAGCATGCTAATCTACCTAATTAAAACAATTTACATTTACTGTAGATGTAATTTTTTATGTGAATAGTTACTCCTAAATTAATCTAAATGCATGTCTGTCTATTACTTCATATTTATCTTTATATACGTGACAAAATTTTAGTCTGTAATATAAATAATTGTATTTAAATCTTTGTTTTTACAACGATCGTCTTTGACCGTGTGATCAACAAAATATTATGTGAATTTTGTAAGACAAAATGACTCGCACTTTTAAATATCACAATATGTATCTGTATATGTAGCCCATACACGTCTCATCCCATGTCAAGGACCTCCTTCCTCGACACTAGAAAATACAGTTTAGAAGGTTAGGCCAAATAATCCACAATATGTATGCCTAAATTAAATGTATATGTTTGTATCCAGGTGTTCGATTCCAACGGCATATTCGTGAAAGAGTTCGGCCAGTACGGAAGCAGTGAGGGCGAGTTCGACTGTCTCGCCGGCGTTGCCGTCAACCGTATTGGACAGTACATCATCGCAGACAGATACAACCATCGTATACAGGTTTGCTCCTTTCGATATCACAGTTCCACTGGGCGAAATTTTCTGCCATTGTAAAATGTTTATGAGTATAGTAAAATTGTGACTGCCTCGGTAGCGCAGTTGTAGGATGGTACGGGTTGCTGAAGTCTCGGCTTCGAATCCCGGGTCGGGCAAAGTGATATTGGATTTTTATGCTCGATATGACGATAGACTCACCAGTTTTAACATAGTGGAGGAGAATACACCAAATCGAAACGTGGGTGTTCTTGTGCATTTCTGCCTAACCCTTCAACCCTTCCTTGTTGAATTGCTTGTTTGAATTCCGGGCAATTCATTTTTTTTTCTCTTTAAAATATTCAAAGCTTAAATATCAAGCCGTATACCAGTTTTCATATCCCAATATATGTAAAACGGTGACTTGAATGTGATATGAAATGACGATGGATAAAATAAAGACATAGTAAAAACAAAAACATAATATTTTGGTGACGTCAACAACCTACATGATTTTTGCTTAGGCGACGTAAGCTGTTTGGCTCGTGCCTCGTGTGCTGTATTTTTACTTCCAAGTGTTGTTTACTTCCCTATTTATTCAAATTCACATACAGGAATAGCCAAACAATAGAGTCGTACTTTAGCCACTCAGACTTCCTGGATTAAGAATTAGATCAAAATTATATAACTTTTCTTTATTGTGTATGTGAGATTAGGTTAGAGCTTAGTCATCGTGCATGTTCACCGCAATGTATATTTTTGCCGCCAAATAGCAGTGTAAATACACTGTTGTGTCTCGTTTTGAAGGATATTGTAGTCAGAATGACTACTGGACACATTGAGACTGAACATCTTATGTCTCAAGAGGGCGAGCGCAGAGAAATACCAAACATTGCATAGTAGTTCAAGGTGTTGTTTTTGTTTTGCTACTGTTCTTCTGACTGCCTTGGTTTAATTATCAAAGATAATACTAGATATAGTCTTTGTTAAAATAACATTGAACCCTACAATAGTGCTAATTCATTGCGTTTATCGTGACATAATTAACCCTCTTGACAGACAAATTAACCCATATTTGCAAATAGCGAAAGATACAGGCTGATCTCAAAACGCAAAACAATATGTCGGATATAACACTTGGTAAGAAATGGTTATACAAACTCGAAAATCCTACCACATTTAATTTTCATTCAACCCACTCTAGAAATCATTAGTCGAAATAATTTAAAGAACAAAATGTACATGCGAAAAACAAAAGCGTACTAGCTAAGTCCGCTGTTGGACGAGTTCCACACATTTCTCTTAGCAAGCTTTAAAAGAGCAACACGATTTATTACACGCCCGTGGCATTAATGTAAGAGCTTATCATATGACGTTTTATATCTGACTTGTACGAGGAAATTAAATAAGAGAAATACTATAGACCAAGAGCCGATGGCCGCTAGACTATCGTCATTTTATAAAAGCTGAAAGATTTCCTAGGCATGCCTCTAACATAGGCATCACACGATTAGCTATTATGAAGTTCTAATTGTGGTGGCTTTGGAAGTTATCAGTTTTAATTGTGGCAATATGAAAGAACCATCAAAAGTTTCTGACTACCAAGTAAACACTTTTTGATAGTTACTGGAACAATGTATATAAAATTCGGCTTTTATACTATAACTCTGGAAAATTTAATTGTTATTAAATATTGTGATATCTTCAAACTTTTACGAGTATATGTCAGAGGCATGCACAGACAAACTTGCAGATTTTACAAAATGACGAAATTCTGGGGCCCACGGGCTCTTGCACTAAATATTTTTTATAACAGTGCAGTGCAGTTTCAATGGTACATTCTGTAACAAGAGATGGCTATTTTTTGGTGGTCGGTACAAGAAATAAATAAATACACCCAAACGTCAATCATATAGTCCTGACCCCACACTAAGATCGAGTCTTGTTTCGTAGTTATCAGAGACTACAAAAGACATTCCGTTTCACAAACACCCAGGCTCGAAACAAATACCTGTGGATTTTACAAATATTTGTCTCGGTGTGAGAATCGAACCAGCGACCAGTAGTTTCACAGCTGGCATCTAACCAACTGCACCTCAGAGGCTGTCAAATAATGCTAATCCGCTTAAACTAGATCTAAGTAGACGTGTCGAAACTAAAACGAGACAAATTGTGGCATACCAGGTTTTATTCTTTCCTGTACTGTGCTCACTATTTGAACCGATTCGAATATTTTACCGCCAGTAAAATTTACAAAGGGCAATAAATTGCTCAGTTTTTGCGGTACAAAACTGGGTATTGTGAAGCCTTTGTTTCTGACGACCGTGATCGGGATTTACGGAAATGTATTAAAACATACGTCTCGTGATTTTTTTCCTGTGTCAGTAAATTGCCTATAGTAGATAGTATCTATAGAGATTCATATCTCTCTCGGAAGATTTTTTTAACCTACCCTTTCCAAATCTATGATACGCCATCTAAAGTCTATTGACGTGTAGTGAAATTTAGATTTAAAAAGATTAAAAAAAAAAGTAGTTTTAACGCATTGGTTAAAATAGGTTTTCATAATATAAACAAAAAGAATTTACACTCAAAATCGAATAGTATTGACATGTCCAATTTAATAAATTGTGAAGAGAGAAAATCTGTTCCCAATATTTTGACAACAGCATGGTAGCAACACATACGGACGCCAAAAGATCGTAGACGATCTATACCGAAAAAATATGGAATAAAAAAACATTAAATGAATGCCAAAATAATTCTGCGTCTAATCAAATTTCACACCAACCCTGTATAGGGGTAGTAAAAAAACGCCATAAGGAAGGAGTTTATTACAAATCCTCAAGGAAAAAATTAGGTTGCCTTACGTCACCGGAATTATAAAGAGGTGTAATCCGGTTACATTGATTGGTCGGATATTGCGTGCAGGAAAGCTGTCATGAACGTTACTCAATAAGCTTTGAATATCACATTTTACACACCGAAAAAGATACTCTAAAATGAGGGGAAATGATTTTGTGAATGTGCAAATAATATGATCTATCTTAGGATCTTTTTTTTTTTTGCTAAGAATGACGAGACTGCGTGCCATTTGCCTAATGGTGACAAAGACGACAGCTTATGGACAAGTAGTAAAACTAAACAACACTATGAATGACTATGCAACGCTTGCCTTTTTCCAATATTTTTTTACAACCTGAGACATAAGATATTAAGTCTCAATGTGTCTTGTTACTATGTCTTTCAAACCAGAATGAAACAGTGCATTTACACGAATGTCTCACGGGAGAAATAGACATTGCGATGGTACTTACCCAGGCTGCCTCTCACAAATGAGAGATCTACCACTAGGAACTATCCAAAATGGTGAGAAACCGTAAAATTCAATATAGTTTATATAGGCTACCCAGGACACACGTCTTCATTTGACAAACTTAACAGCTTCCGTGCTGCAATGTGTTATGAGCTTAAGCGACCGGTCTTGGGTTTGATCCTGGAGCGAAACAAATGTGCAGTCCACAAAATATATTTGTTTGTCGAATAGATGTTATGGGGCCGTAAAGTTTCAGATACCCACGACAGAAAACTTGGTTTTTAATATGGTGTCATAGACACATTTTTCTAACCATTAAGTGTATTTACATACATACATAAACTCACGCCTTTTCCCAGAAGATGTAAGTAGAGGTGCAACCAGGACGCCCACATTTCACCTTGTATGTTCTGTCCCACGATGTGATAGGGGGCGAGCCTATAAGTGCATATTTAATAAATATTAGCGCTTTATAAAACAATCAGAACTAATTTGTTCCATAAATTTAAATATAATTAAAGGCCTTGTGAGTGACCTCTGAGCTGCATTGCTTCAATAAAATTAAGTTTGTTATTGATCTGGGAAAGATTTCGTCCTTGGCTGTGGGCTTGAACTCGTTTGTCGTGGAATCGGTATTCGTGGATGGCTCGTGCAGAGAATTGTATAATTTTAAAATTCTGATATGTGTTTTTTAAATGACTTACTTAAAAACATTATTATCTAGTATAACCTCCTACTGAGGAGTCAGATTAAACGACATCACTTTCTCTTGGTGCGGTTTAGCGGAAACATATTAATAAACGTTATAATTCAATAATATTTTCTATATTTTTTTTCTGATATCCGCATCATGATTATTTTAGAAATTGCCTAATGTGATAA
Organism: Hyles lineata; assembly: GCA_030180105.1. Lineage (NCBI taxonomy): Eukaryota > Metazoa > Arthropoda > Insecta > Lepidoptera > Sphingidae > Hyles > Hyles lineata. Next base: position 2,236,253 of record JARJEE010000030.1, read on the forward strand.
GACAACCACGACTACTTCTAATTTGTTCTTTATCGATATAATTTATTATGTGTACATAAAGATGCGCATTTAAAATACCTAAACACTCAAAAATCGAAGCTACTGTCGAATTCGTGCCATACTATTTCATCTACGCTACATTTCAATACCATTCTCAACTTGTCATTTGAAACAAACTATCCACAGTTACTCCCGACCGAGCTGTCCCGTATTTCCCCGGGGTGGCAGAATTTGTATTCTGCTTGGCTATTTGTCTTCGACGTAATTCATTACAGTCATGGTTAGAGGCGGTGGTCAACCGACGGAAATAGTCGCTTCCCCTGAGATGCTGAACATTATGACGTATCTGTCGGATTATTGCGCTAGTTTTTGGTTTTGAATGTTATTATTTTTTTCTGTAAAATAGCGCTTAAGTTATACTGGTTGGCGAGTAATGTTTTTAGAACTTAAAGATTTGAGGCATATATTAATTTGAGGATGATGCTGATTCAACGAGTTTCATGTACAAGTATAATATCTGTTATAGTATTTATTATTCGCGGATATTGAAACTATAGAAGGACGAGTCTTTCTTGTTTATTATTTTCATATGTTCATTTTCATGTGTATTCAATAGGTAAAATTAGAATCTCAATAATTTGCCTATGTTCCACCCCTTAATGGTTTCACACCTTACCACTTATTTGAAGTATTTTTTGTTGATTTATCTAATTGTAATTTATCTAATTGACTGCCTTGGTGGCGTAGTTGTACTAGGGTACGGTTACAAAGCTGAGGTCTCGGGTTCGAATCCTGGGTTGGGCAAAGTGATATTGGATTTTTCTATTCATTATCAGCCCAGAGTCAGGAATTTGTGCCCGATATGGCGATAGGCTTGCCACCTATCACATCGTGGGACGGAACATACAAGGCGAAATGTGGGTGACCTGGCCCCTCTTCCTACCCCTTCTGGGAAAAAGGCGTGAGTTTATGTATGTATGTATGTATGTATGTTATCTAATTGTAACGTTGCTTTTAGGTGTTCGATCCTCAAGGCCGTTTCCTCAGAGCCTTCGGTAGCCAAGGCACTGGCGACGGCAAGTTCAACTACCCTTGGGGCATCACCACAGACGCTCTCGGATTCATATACGTTTGTGACAAGGAAAACCATAGAGTACAGGTATGGGCAATGTTTTGGTCTTCTTATTTCTTCTAAGCACAAGCCTCTAGTATAATTTGAAATTGATAACCTAATGCAAACTGATAAACTTCATTAATAGTGAATTTAAAAAAAAGGTATCCCATACAGTGTACTGTCGTGTTATACAGTGAATTCGATAAGATAAATACAATTTACTTAAAGAGCTGACATATTGAAAAACCTTTGCTGTCTCTTGTCCTTTAGCCATTACAATTTGCTTTTATCACTATACTTTCTCGAATCCTTCCATTCAGACTGATGAGAAGCAAAACTAAAACTTATTCATTAACAGCAAAGAAAGATTAATCCCAACCAACTGATTGTGAAAAATTCATAAAGCTTAAGAATTCCATTAATATAACTTCTTCCCTCTAGGTGTTCCAATCCGACGGAACGTTTGTGGGCAAATTCGGTTCCTTTGGCTCCAAGCTGGGCCAGTTGGAACACCCGCACTACATTGCGGTGTCCAGCACCAACAGGGTCCTGGTGTCTGACTCCAACAACCACAGGATCCAGGTGTTTGACGTCAACGGAAGGGTGCTGTCCTCGTTTGGAGAGGAAGGATCTGAAGATGGACAGTTTAAGTTCCCGAGGTAAGGATCTGTTAGGGTTTATAGTAAAGAGGGCTGGATAGGGAAAGTTGAAGTTTAAGTAGAACTTACTTTTGATTTACGTGCTCAAAAGTTCATGGAATGGATCATTGGTAATGGTGAAATCTTGATTGCTGGAGCCGATGTCATGAGTTTGTATGTTGCTGGGATTTATTTATGAATTTACTACTGGCCGCATGTGTCAAGTCAACCAACCAGAAAGTTTAAACACAGAGTGTATTTCCATTTAGACCTAAAAGGGCAAAAAAACACGTATACTAAAAATATTTTACTCGACACCTCAAAAATAAAATGAAAAACATTTTTCTTAAATAAATAACCCGTTTACGGTTCACCTCGACCGCTGAGTGCAAACATTTGATCAATGTAACAACTAATGCAATAACTTCTTAACTTCCCTGCCTTCGCAGTAACCGGCCAAATCTTGCCTTCTGCCCTCAATAGGTCCATAAAATGTGGTCGGCCGCGCTTCTAATTTCTCGTTACGGCCGATTAAAGTCAGAACTTGTTGGGAAATATTTACTCGGAGTATATTCGCCAAGCCGTGTTTACTTCATCGGCTGAAATGAAATTTTATTTATAAGCAAACTTAAATGTTCATAATTTTGTATCTAGTTGAAAGCTTGGCGTAAAATAATTAAGAGCTTGTTTAAAATGTATGGTAGTCATTTGTGCCAGAATAATTCAAGAATATTTAAAATATACTGAACTCATGAAAGTATAATAAATATATTATATTATTAAAGTTGTATAATAATCTCTTTAATTCGCTGAGTTTATAAATAAGCCAGTAAGCTGAAACCCTTGATAACCAAAATATTTGAAGAAAAAATATTATGTCTGCAAAAGAAAAATCGCCAGCGCTAAAAATTTACCCCTAAACCAACGAGACGAGAAAATCGTACCCAAATATCTCTATGAAATTCATAATCAAAAAACTTCATTCACTTTACTCGATAAATATGTACGAATGTTTATCCAACCAAAAACCAGTGCGAATTTCGAGATTCACCCACAGGAATACTTGGAACGCCGACGGGACACCTTGACCGATTTCAGACGCGTCCTAATATTACACGTTTAAAAATAAATCTGTATGTTCGTTGTAATATTGTTAAACGGATTTTAATGGTAGTCAATGTATGCTGATTGTATTACATCGATAAAAAGTGATTTTTTGAATTCATATATAAATATAATCAACTAAATAAGAAGACTAATAGAGAAGGAAAACTACATATCATAAGGATTTCTAAGAATTTCTAGGATATGTAAAGTCTGCCAACCCGCATTCGGACACCGTGGTGGACTATATGGCCTAACCACTCTCAATCATACTCTCGATTGTAGAGCAGGCCCGTGCCCAGCGGGACGTATATGGGCTGATATATACAGAAATATGAAGACTGGGTCGCATAGCGAGTGATATAATTGTCTGATACTTGCCGATATTCTTTATAGGCGACAGTATACTTACCATGTCACTGTCATATTAGATAAAATCCTTTCGACAATGGTATCTATTGAAAAAATTTAAGGTAATTGAAAAAATAGCACTATCTTGAAAATTTGCGCAATTTTTGCATACCATTGTCAATCACCTATACGAATTGCAGTATGAGGGCTTGTCTAGGCAATTAATTGAATTTAGATTTTGAAACCAATTAGCATTGACTTTTACATTGCATAATCTTGCGTCAAATGAAGCGTAACAACTCCATTTCGTGTACAGGGTATATTAAGACTGCTACTGAAAACGATGCCGGGTGTAGTTAAACAGCCGGTCTCTATATCCTATCTATCTTTAACAAGAGTTTAAAATAGCTACCATTACTATGTAGATACAATTCTATGCTTCAAGAAACAAAGATTGACATATATATTTATCTTGCCTAGCTATCTACAAATATATGCACCATATCATTATATCTCTATGTTTGATAACTGAAACATATAATGCATCGAAATATCCAACGAAATCTCTAGTTAAAGATAGATAGATTATAGAAACCGGCCAATAGTGACTTCAGACACATTAAATAGATAGTATTTTTTGTAAAATAATAGTGTACACCCTTTTATTTTTGATGGCGCTAGAGTACGCAAGGGTTAAAATTATAATCTTAGCAAAAACTATGGATTTACCAGCCAAACAAGAAGAAATCAAAAACAAAAATTGTCGCATTTCTTTTCGAAATTTTTAGTTTCATTGTGTTTGTACTAAAACTAACATCTAGTTTCTTTTCTGGTAGCAATTTTAATTGCCTTTATACCCAGTATTAACCATTGACTTTTGTTTCCAGGGGTGTAGCAGTAGACGACCAAGGCTACATCGTGGTAGCTGACTCCGGGAACAACAGAATCCAAATCTTCCACCCAGACGGCACCTTCCTCAGGGCGTTTGGATCCTGGGGCTCAGGAGACGGCGAGTTCAAGGGCCTTGAAGGCATTGCCGTCATGTCTGGTGGCAATATCATCGTCTGCGATCGAGAGAATCATAGAGTCCAAGTGTTTTAAGGTGAATGTTATACACCTATTTAGAATTTTGAGTGGTATAAAAATCCAAAGTTTTTATTACCATAGTGCATACCATAGCAATTTGTAAGAATTTCTATGGTATGTGCGCCAACCCGCATTAGGTCAGCGTGGTGGTCTATATGACCTAACCACTTACAATCGCATTCTCCATTATAGAGGAGGCCCGTGCCCTGTAGTGGGACGAATATAGGTTGCACAGTACATTATAGTACAGTTAATTAAGAGCCACATAGCATTACTATGAATCACATAGCAATGATTAGGATTCCACTGCGCTCTCCATCCTGAAACATACAATATTAAGTTTCAATGTCCAGTAGTTATTCTGGCTACAATGCTAATAATTGAAACAGGAATAATATAGTTCTAATGTGATGAGATACAATGATTTTAATTATAAGGATCAAAGAATATTACTATTACAGATGTCTACTATTTTTAGTTATGGAAAATAACTTAATATACCCTCTAGTGCTTAGTTTTGTTTTGTACTCCTTCATCAATTTTAAACCAAACTTTTCATTTATTTCCAGGTTAATACCAGAACTGTCATCATTGAAACTATACGATGGATTTTACGCCTTTTATCTTAACTATTTTTGTACATAAAACGAAGTGATTTATCAATCATTTTTTCACTTGCATTAAACTCGAATTTTGAAACGCTTTAATATTCAACATTTTTTTTATTCAAAATGTAACTTTTTTTGTATATACTCAATTGTTTCAATAAACACACGTTTTCCAAAATTATTTATTTACTTATAATTTTCAAGTTTGTAAAAACCCTGTTTATTTCAAACATATCCGAATGCCCCTTTTTTTCGACATAATCCAACGCCGGTGTTTCTAAAACATCAGTAAATATAAGAGAAACGCAATTTCCTAAGAGGAAACACTGGGGGAACTCGGTTCGAATGGGTAAAGGCACTCAATCATTGTCAACAATTCTTATCACTTAAAGACAGATGGAGTACCGATCGATTGATCCGATGATTTCCCAATGGTAGGCTTATTCCGTCGATTGTCAGCATTGTGGACTCGCCGAGGCTGGGTTTAACACGACTAATTTAATAAGAGCGCTACTGGGCTGATAAAAATTACAATCTCTTAAAATGGACTCCCAAAAATTAATAGACCTCTTAAGATGTTTTAACAGGTTGGTGATCCAGAAGTAATTAGAAAGTAAAAAGCTTAAGTTGTATAGAAAATAAAATCGTTTTAATATCACAATGGGATAAAACTACTCTATTAAAAACAATTAAACTATTAATGTTAAAATATTAGACTACGGAGCTTATATTTTAGGAAGGCAGACCCAAGTACCAGCCCGTAGCAACTAGAAGGACAAAGAAACAACAAAGAATGGTGTCAACATTATTTATTTCTGTTTTTCAGCTTGCCAAATTAAGGTACAGTGTTGTTTATATCATTGTGAATAACATTATTACATATTTTCATGCGATAAAATACCCTAATTTAATTTATTTTTATAGTCCCTTTTCGGTTCCAAGCTTCAGTTTCGTAGAAATTCTCAATAGATTTTTCTCTGATTATATACATTTAGAAATGTTTTAACAGTTAACACATTATTGGTAATATCTTGAATACCTTTCACAAAATAATGTGCATTAAAATGTTAGTCGCTAATGTTAATGCTTAGTCGCGCTTTTAATGTTGTCGTGTTACATTCCCAGCTTATTTTTCATACATTGCAATAATATGACAGAAATTCTTTAAGCTTGTCAAATCCTTTATATTTGAGTGAAAATAAAACAATGTACCATTTCATATTTAATTGAATCTTAGCATTAAAACCGCTTTAGTGTCTTAACCCATTCTTAGAAATATATTATGTATACCAGTGTACATATATTTTTTATTTTATTTAGTTACTGGTGGTTTAAGAATTTTGATTTTTTTATTGGAAAGTAAATAATGATTTATGTAATAATAATTAATTTCTTCAATGTTACAGATAAGTAAAGTTTTATTCTGTATTTTTGTTCAGAGATTTAAGAAATTACGTTCAATTTTTAAATAACTTTGTCTATGGTCTGAACCAAGGATAAATATTAATCATTTTTAAATGGAGTTCATGAAATAATCTAAATCACTTTAAACTGTCGAGATGAAGTTTCATTAAAGCATTTAAAGATACATATAAACTTTTCAACATAAAGTTATGATTAATTGATAAAAACAACAAACAACAGCATTTAAAACTCAGTTTTAAATATAATTCATAATTTATATATTTTATGCTTTCTTCATTAATTTAAAGTTGTATAAGAATATGACTTATAGTTATGTTTTTTATTGTGAATCGTATATTTTTATTTTATAAATATATCCGTATTTATAATAAGTAGATACCTCTGTAAAACAAATAAAAACCAGAGACATTTTTCTCTGTCTAAAATGAAGTTTTAAAAATCTAGTCATAGTAGTAAATAAATTTAATTTAATGGATCACAATATTCAATGTATTAAATAGATATTCTTTCACAAAATAAATTAACTTTTTTATGTATTATTTTTCAATTTTTGTTCATTTGTGATTATATTCTACTTCAGCATATTGTTTTTAAATGTGAGCATTTTTAAAGATGTAAAAATATTCCACACATATGGAATAAAAGTAACATGTAATATTAAATCTGAAATAATTTAAATTAAAATTAATTTTTCTTTTAAAAATACAAATTCAATTTTTTTTTGCTAATAATTTTGGATTTTGTTTGAAATTTTTACTGATTAGATTATTTTGATTTGATACCAGCATTTTGAATATGTAATTTTCAATTATCGCTTGTACATGACGTATTATGTACTTATTTAAATATTAAGTGAAATAAATGTTGTCGACCTGATCACGTTTTGTAAGGTTTTTTTAAATAAATATGAATACGTTATATATCATTTGTTTTATTTTTAGCCACTGACTTTTATTTAAATTAATTCCCACTAACAGACTAACACTCTGACTAAATGAAATTTAAAAAATACATGTACCTATTTTCCTTTTCCCTCTAAGATTTCATATTAAAAACACGTTGTCGTTATTACCTTAAAAAGATATCATCTGTACAAATTTTATACAATAAAGTATATAATTGGCACTTAAGCCACAATATACAAAATCAGACAAACATTCAGTTGCGATTTCAATATCAAGTACTATATGGCCTAATCACTCTCAATCGTACTCTAGATTGTAGAGTAGGCCCGTGCCCTGCAGTGGGACGTATATGGGCTGATACAGATGCAATACATCTACTTAACTTTCAAAAGTCGGTAAGCATCACTTTTCCAATCAGTATGGAAATCCCCGAAAGCCTATGGCCTGCCAAGAATTGACAATGTATTCGCTCGAGCCTCCATCAAAGCCTTACAAAGCGCTATTAAGAGTTACGATTTATAAAACGAAAATGTAAATTTGAATGCATAATGAGGTATTAGCCAGCGTATTAAAGTTATTTTGTATTGAAAAGTTTGCAACGCCCTTCTATTTTTAGATGGGTTGTTGAAAACAATACAACGAATCGCCGGAAGGGATGATAAAGGAATAAACCAATAGATTAAGATTTCATTGATATTTTCATGTTTTTTTTTCATTTCATCGTGTTTCATTTGGGGTTTAAGATTAAGATTTAGTGGTACAATGCGTTTTCATTTATATAATATGTACAATGTTGCATTTAACGCAATAATAGAAAATATGGCCTGGTGCCTATCGTTTGTCTGCCCAACTAGGCCACAGAAACTTCAGTATGTGCAGGACTTACATACAAAGCCTCCAACATACATACACACACTCAATAGTCACATATAATCCTGACCCCACACTAAGATGTAGTCTTAATATAATTAATATGTCCAATATAATACTCATAGACTGTGAATTCCAAACGCCAGATGCCAAAAGATCGTAGCCGATTTTTAAGTAAAAAATAAATTGTAACCTTATTATATTTGAAATATTATAGCTAGTAATAATCATTGTGTATTTTAGCTCGTAATTTATTTTTGGTTTAGTCCTTCAGTAAATAAATACACCCAACAGTTATATACATAGACCATAACCCCACACTAAGATCGAGGCTTGTGTCGTGAGTATCAGGAACTACAAGAAACTTTCCAATCACACAAACCCAAGCCCCGAAATAAATACAGGTGTGGTTGACACAAATATGTATTTCAGTGCGAGAATCGAACCCGCGGCGTTTCACAGCCGGTCTCTAACGGACTAACAAACCAAGGAGACCAACAAAACCACAGACTATATTATTGTCCCCTGAACATAAAGGAAATGACCCAACATAAACATTTAACAAACTGTATAAATAATTCTCAACTAAGTAACCGGAGTAGAGTCCAATTAAATTCTCGCAGCAAGCCTTTCAAGGTGAAAAACTTGTTAGCGGGTGATTATTCTGAAATTAACTTGTTCCTAGTCATTTGTTCCTTCTCGACGGGCTCAAATAATGAGCCATTCAAGCATCGCACAATGCCTTTTGAAATCTGAAGGTGTTGGTAGAAATTTAAATGTGGATTTTGTTGATATTTTTCCAGGAAGTACTAGTTTAAGAATTTTTTGATACGTTTTCTTAATGTGCTAAATCGAAGAACATTTAATGTGTAAGTATTTATAAAATTTATTGCTAGTAATTGCTTTTGAGATAATAAAATATTTTGACGTTTAAGTAATATTTTTTTAAAAGTTGATCTTTACAAAACAAGAAAAACATGTTTGTTTGTAATTAACATTAATAAACTTTATCGAACCTTTGAAAATATTACTAAAGTCAAGCCTTAAATAATATTACTTAAACCGATAGTTTCTTAGCATACCTTCGTATTTTTTTATTACAAATATTGACAGAAGGTATTCTAGTCGTTTACCTACGCTAAACTAATTTAGTTCTGTGCGCGCGTTCTCGATTAATTTCGTATTCGTGGACAATAATAAATAATAATTCAAATATTTGTTTGAATAATATGATAAAGGGTAATAATTAATAGCATTACTAGAGGTACCCAACATAGTGCAAGTTCTTGGTGCTAGTGATATTGAAGTGCTATAAACAATTAGTGATTTGTCGGAGAAGCTTCGGGAGCAGGATTCCGGTAAGTTGATTTGATTATATTAGTTATTTTTCATTGCCAAATTGCATCAGAGAAACGTGGTGGACTATATGGCCTAACCTCTTTCAATCGAATTCTCAATTGTAGAAGAGGCCCGTGCCCTGCAGTGGAACGTATATAGGCTGGTACAGATAATATCGAGGATGTCTAAAAATTAGTTATTTTTGGGTCTTACAAAATTCATATTTATCGTACACTTTATCGCTCAACGAGGATCATTGATACAAGATACTTTTCAAATATAAGCGTTATCATTTATCAAAATATAAATAGGGAAGACAGGGGACAGAGTGAATACAAGACGATATCAAATTAGAAATGCTTTGAGTCAATCACAATACTATGATATTAAATTAGCTGCAAATCAGAATTCATAAGTCAATATTGCGTTCAAACATACTGAACAATAAAACAATTTATTCCGCATTAGTTAAAATCTCCAGTGAATATCCAATATTTATATAATTTAATGTTTGTTGTTTACAATTGACACGAATTCTGTGTGACTCCAATTAACACCATATCCACCAAGGTATATTTCTGCCGTATTAAAACTATTAGAAAACATCGAAATTCAAAAAGATCAGAGGTGTGCCATCAATCAAGCAAGACAATTAATATCGTCGGGCCCTTCCGAGGGCCCTTAACGCTTCGCCGCTTGCCACGATTTATACTAATTAAGTGAAGATAAACCGAACCGATTCACTAAAGGCTCTGGTACTTTAGGGATTATTAAAATTGTGCCTACTGACGACATTTTTATTTTATATATTTTTACTTTAAATATTTCTTATTTGGTAGCCTTGCGAGAAACGCCTGTGAAAGTAAGTATGGCTATGACATGTGCCCCAGGTGTGAAACATAACGAGTATATAACTAAAAAAAAATATGTTTTTGCTGATATATCAAACATACATATTTACATAAACTCACGCCTTTTTCCCTGAAGGGGTGGGCATAGGTGCAACTAGGATCCTCTTTCACCGTGTATTATTAGAATATGGTTGTGTCTGAACTTAAACTACCACCTGGCCTCGTTTTCGGTCGCAATCTGGATCTGCCCTGTATTTAAGATAAATAACATAATTACTGGTGGTAGGTCTCTCATATGTGAGAGGCCATCTAGCTGGGTTCGACCGCAGTATCTAATTCTCCCATCAAACAGCACTGTAAATGCACTGTTGTGTTTCGGATTGAAGAGCATTGTAGCCAGAGTAACTACTGGACATATTGAGGCTTAACATCTTATGTCTCAGGATGGCGAGCGCAGTGGAATGCCAAGCATTCCTTTGTATTCAAGGTGTTGTTTGGTTTTGCTACTGTTTATGAGCGGTCGTATCGCTTACCATCAGGCGAACGGCATGCTCGTCTCGCTATTCATCGCAATAAAAAAAAACAATGAATTTATTGCAACAGTTATTTAATTAGATAAAATACACATCCCACGCGCTATCCCAAAAATAATACATACAAATGTACAACAATTAAGTACATTTCTCTTATATTGTTTTCCTCAACATGTTTTCATCAAAAAACAATAAGCCCAACTCGACATGTATAATAATTGCCTGACAGCGTATGAGAGATTGCCACAATTTTTCTTGCGTTGCTGATTATTGTGGCGACGTTTTTCCTACCTTCGGCGTAGTATTTTTTTCTTAGTATAAGAATGGTTAACGATGCGTGGAACATAGTAATTAATTGCAATATTTATTTTTGAAATCGTAAAAATAATTTGTGGCAAAGTCTAAATATTGATCATAGAAATATTCAATAGTTTTATTAGTATCATGCGTATTAGTGCTTCGGCGTAGTTACACAAGATACGATTACAATGCCAAGGGCTCGAGTTCGAATCCCGGGTCGGGCGTAATGATATTGAATTTTTCCATTCATTTTATCAGCCTGAAGTTAGGTATTTGTGCCCGATGTGGCGATAAACTCGCTCCCTATTACATAATTGGACGGAATACACAAGGCGAAAAGTGGCTAATTTGGTAGCACCTCTTCCTCACCTCTACCCCCATTGAAATATGGAAAATAATAACATTAAAAAGAAGTTTCGCTTAAATAATGTATAAGTAAAACCAAAAAAAGCAATATTATATTTTTTATTAAAATAATTTAAATATTTCTAGCAGACATAAAGATACAGAATTCATTTTAAGTATATATTTTTAATAATACTTAAAATATTTTAAGAATGCCACTATAATAATGTCAATATTTACCTCTCACTAATGGATTCACAATCTGCACCGCATGATATGCTAAAAGGTGTAATTTGTCGTGTCGTTATCGACAAATAATTGGCCTTAAATTGCCTCAAGCTTTGGTCTGAGGCTTGAAAAAACAGCCCTTAGTAGGACGCGTAATATATACTGATAGAGGTAATTTCGCTGAATTATCGCCAAGGCAGAGAACCAGGTGCTCCTCTTATCTCCTTATTAAAATTCTAACTTGAGTACGTACGCACAAAAATCCTTAATGTTTACTACAGTTTTCAACATTTGAGTTGGATAGGCTGTTTATTGACTTGGTAATATAGTAAGTTTATAAAGTTGCTAGCTGCATGGCTTAGGGCAAGGGTCAGAAGAGCCAAAAAATATAATTTACATTAAAGAGCCACAATTTTTCTGGCGATTGTTACTACGCCTGTCGCGGGGGAGAGATGCGGTAAAAAGCGAGCACAAGTGGTTGAGAGATAAAAATGGTGCCTAATCCTCATTAGTCGATTCAAAATGATTTTTTAGTATTTATTTTAATAAATTGTATTGGCATATGGAATTAAAGAGCCCCAGCCTCACATCCAAAGAGCCGCATGCGACCCGCGAACCGCAACCGACCCTTTGTCTAGGGGTACCGATTTTATAACTTCTTAATAACAATGTTCGGATTTGTCTATCTGCCAGTAAACTACATATGGTACAGCAACGTACATTATGTCCTATGGTGATATGGTATATGATCACTTACCATTAGGTAAACGTATGCTCGTTTTCCCCCTATTATATAGGAAATTGATTACTATATTACCATAAACCATATTGCGTGCGCGATGACCTGTTGGTAAACGGACTAGACTCGGTTGGTAACATATTCACGGTGGTCGCGGGTTCGAATACCTAGGCACATCTCTGCCTTTTCGGACTCATATTTGTGTTGATAGTCATTCAACACGCACTTTAACCGTGAAGGGAAACATCATGAGGTAACCTGCATACCATAGCGATTTGTAAGAATTTCTACGGTATGTAAAGTCCGCCAACCTGCACTATACCATTTCTAATCCAAAAAGTTCCATTTGACATTTCATACTTTTATCATAATTAACTTTGTGCAGACGTAACTCACACAATTTCAATAAAACTTTACGTAAAACCATGGAATTATGAAGCTATTCTTATTTTATCACAGGATTTACAATCCATAATAACTAAATTTAAATTTAAATCCTTTAAATAAAGCAAAATAACCATTTTAAGCAACATACTTTTTTACTAGGCGTCATTACAAAGTCACGTCGTTAGGTCTTCCATGTGTAGAGTTGAGACTATGCAAACGGATTTGTATACGCATAATCGGTAAAAATATAAAAATAATTGAGCAGTTTTAATCCAGATGTTTTCTAATTTTAAAAAGTACTGAATTATCAGCTAATAAAAACGAACAACCATCAATAAATAATGTAATAGTAATTTTAATAAAAGGCAATAATTTGACAATTTAATAATTTAACAATAATTTTGTGTATGTGGTGGCCTGTTAGTAAACGGACTGCTGAGACGCGGCTGCCCACATGTTCACGGTGGTCGCGGGTTCGAATCCCAGGGCAGACCTCTGACTTTTCGGAGTCATGTGTGTATTGATAATCAATCACCACGCACTAAAATGGTGAAGGAAAACATCGTGAGGAAACCTGCATACCATAGCGATTTATAAGAATTTCTATGGTATGTAAGTCCGCCAACCCGCACTAGGCCAGCGTGGTGGACTATATGGCCTAACCACTCTCAATCGGGCCGCTAGTAATAAATAAATCATTGCTTTTGTTCCTTAATGCTTAAGTGACTTATGCAATTGTGGATGTCTCATTAGGATAAAGGTGTACATAAAAAAAACGAAATAATGTAAACTAAAAATATAAACTGTAATCGATTAAGAAATACAAACAAATGGCATCGATATCTCGTTAATAATCGGATATTGTACTAACCGATTTATTTGACATCATCCCTATTTCACAATTTCGAGATATGTTAAATGGAACTTTTTGAATTAGAAATGGTATAGGCCAATGTGATGGACTATATGGCCTACATATTGTACAAAATATTCAATCTGCCTTAAGTAAAGTAGATCAGAATAATTGTGTACTATCATTATTCATACAAAAGTATTAAAATATGCAAAAACTTTTTGAAGTATTTATCAACTCTTCCAAATTGTAACATCAATAAAATATTTAAGAAAACCACTTAGTAATTTTAATCGCTTCGGTTCCAAATTTAATTTACGAGTAACTAAAGTTTGTCGTACGTGTTCTAATTTCAAAACATGTCGACTTTGTAAAGGCGCCTAAGAAAACGCCGAGGTAGACAAAAACTGGGTCCTTCGCCCCACTAGTTGAGATTAATGACCTCGAAAGACACCGTTCTCTCTTATAACAAAGTAAATATACATTAATGACACTATCTGGCACGTATTGTGTAGACGGTACATATGTCGAGGCTGCGGGGATTGGCCCCTTTTGTGTTATTTATTTTTGTTTTTCTTTTTAATTTATGGGATACGTGTGGGATAGCGAATTTAGGACAAGAATAGACGATTTTAGCTATTTAATGTTTTACCTTCGTCGCTCTCTCAATTGAATTCTACTACCCTGTTACCCGGACTACCCTATACTTGCTATCAATTCTCCTTTGCAAACTTCACCAGCAACCATAACTTAAACACATTTTTTTTTCCGGACATTCACACTAATCTAGTGTCGTGAGCATGATGCTGCGGTTATTTAAAAACTCAATATGAAGGGAAACAAGATACATTTGTCAAAAAAAAACTCCGGTTCTGCAATTACACCACACTCAACTCAGGTCGGCTTAACACATTCAGTTCGTTGGGGTACCTAAAATATCTCATGGAGCATTTCCGCCAGGGCGGCTGCAAAAAAAAATGGGATCTCTTCCTCTGCGTGGGACACCATCATTTTTATATTTATAAGTATATGATATAGAAATATATTTCAACGACTTTTTATTTTTCGAACATGTTCATTTTTAAATACAAATTTTAGGAGATATTTTAGGTCTCATGCTCACTGCGGTTAGGTACGGTTAAGAGTTCTAATATATCTCAAGCGCATTGGCTGTAAGTCCTATGAAAATGGCCCTGCAGCAAACGTATTAACCAACAACACCGTATAGGCTGAGAACGGTGACGAAAAAAACTTTAGTCACCTAAAATATCTCCCAAATTCACCTCGGGTAATATACCGAGCGACATGTTACATGGGAATTCATCTCCTCCTAAATTATTGGGCCATAACTCTCGCAGGTCTACGCAAACGACACCATTTTGGTTTGGAGCGAAACTGCGTGAACGTCCTCGATACATCAAGCGACTGTCTTATCATTATTGTGTATTTATGCGAAGTAACTCGCGTGCAGATTACGTTGTTCAACTAGGTTTAGCTTGTGGCTTTTCTCGCGTTTTGTAACTTTAAATTAACATTCTTAAAAATAATACAATTATATCATACGTCTCATAACTTTGCTCACGTTATTTAATTGTAAATTTACCTGCTTAAAATTACACTATAATATAAATGTTTTTGTGAAGAGATAACATCGAAAAACTACTGGAGTTTATATTGATACTATTAAATTTAATAATGAAGTTCACTAATATAGATTGACGGTTGACACTGGAAGCATTAACACAAACCAATACATTCTTCTGTATCTATGTGAATAACTTTTTGTGTATATTATTGTATTTGTATTTTATTTCGCGATTATTGACGATACTATCAGGCAGTATTTTTTCAAATTTGAAAAATGTTACCTGAAGTGTTTAGGAACATATTGTGGTTTAAATTAAATGAATATCATCTTGTATATAGGTACATATGTACATACTTGATTATTCCACGAGAGCATTATAATAGATTTAATCTATTTAGCTTCGTAAATTAAGTCATATACTTAACATATCTGCATAGCATATCTCACTACATTATTAACTGCTTAGACATCCCATTTTGTGCCAGATACCCGCATGTAAAACGTATAGAGATAATTGTTCGGTTAGTGACGTCATAACTGCGAAAATTCGGACTACAGCGAATGAAAATTAAATTTTAATAAATACGATGAGCATATACCTAGCTAAATATTTTTAAAGCATACATATTTTGCTGTATAAAGCTTTTTAAGTAAACTTTCGTGCAATATGATTCAAATACCGGGTCAATTGTCTCGAAGTAGGTCCCTGGGTTAACATTTCTGACTGTGATGTGGTAAGTGTTAGGTAATTATCACGCGCTTTAACAGAAAAGTAATCACTACAAAATTCGCATATTATTTGAGACATTTTCCCTAGAATCTCAAAGGTGTGTAAGGTGTATCAACCGGCAATAGACCATCACAGTGGACTAAAACTTAAACCTCACATAATCGTTAATAACACCGTGCATACCAGTGTAATAGCTTAAATACAAAATATTTAAACAAAGGCTTTAATCCAAAATCCTTTGGGAAAACTGTTGTTTGAAAATTCACAATTAATACTGATAATTTACTAAAGTAAATAATTTACAAATTAAAACAAATACCGCGACGCACCGGGGCCGTTTCATCCGACATTATTTATGTTTAAGAAGTTTGTCTCTTTCTATTAAGGCTATGGTGGTTTATTACATTACAACTTGAGACTCGAGTTTGTTCGCATGTTGTGCTTTAAATCTATCACAAAATGTATAATTTTCACGATGAAAATTAAAACGGAAGTTAATTTATTTGTTTTTATTCGGTTAATAAATTATTGGAAAATGTGTTTTTTTATTGCAATGTATAACGAGCATGCCGTTCACCGGATTTACTACCGCTCATGAACAGTAGCAAAACCAATCAACACTGAATTACAAAGCAAGGCTTGTCATTCCACTGCGCTCCCCGTCCTGAGCCATTTTGTTAAGTTACTCTGGCTACAATTTCCTTCAAACCAAAATACAACAGTGCAGTTACACTGCTTTTTGGCGGGAGAAATAGACATTGCGATGATATTTTATTTTTCTAGAAATAGTGTGATTTGATTCTCCAATTGGCTAATCCGCTTCTTTTAGTAAATATCATGCATTTACCGTTCAAACGAGTTGTTACTTTTTTTTTTTAAAAATAAAATATGTTTTATTACTAAACCTACCACCTGGCTTCGTTACGGTCGAAATCTATATATATCTTGTATGTCGTTTCCTATTCCATTTTTCTCTTCCTGCAGAATTACAAACTACCCATAAGTTGCAAAAATAAACTCTAATATAACAATTTATTTTTAAACTACTTGCTTGTACAAAACAACTAGTTTGCATGAGCATGTCATGCAGGTAATGCCTTCTAACTTTAATGCCGTGTTGTGAATACTTTGAAGTTGATCGTGGTTAGTATAGCAGTCACGTTTTGACTGCAGTCGCGTTCACGTCACGGACTTGACTATGTCCACGACAATATTTATTTGTAGCAACGATCTTTAATACGGTGGTGGAGTTATCAGTAAAGAAGTTTATTAGAAGATAGATAAAAGTTTGTTTTGAGCTTCATTTGCCTAAATTCATGAATAATAATAAATACACCCAAAAGTCACATACGTAGTCCTGACCCTACACTAAGATCGAGTCTTGTGTCGTGGATATCAGGGACTACGAGAGACTTTTCGGTCTCTCATATTACCAGACCCGAAACTAATACCCGTGGATCATATAAATATTTTTTTGATGCGGGGATCAAACCCGCGGTCTCCCGTTTCACAGCCGGCGTCTAACCAACTGACGGGGGTTGTCAAAGCTATTTAGTTATATACTCTAAACTTAACATAATATCCCTATAATCAATAAATAAAAATATGGTTTCCTGCATTTGAAAGGATACTATTGCAACTTTGATACTTTGAAAAAGATATCTAGCTTAAAATTCAATATCTATCATCTAATGCAGTCTTCTTATATTTTATGTTTTTTGTTGGCTTCAAAACTTTGACCCCTTTATAAAACCCAAATATAGCAAACAAAAGGATCTGTTTCACCACAATACTACTTTCCTCCTTCAAAATTCAATTTAAAAAAAAAACAGAATCCGAAGAATCACAACCTTTCGGCCTTGCCTCCTTAACAAGTAATTTGCTCCGAATACCTAAGCGCCTCCACTCATTTGTCAGGTGACAAACTGACAATGAAACAGATCAATGGGCACGTTTCCTATTGTCTGCCTTTGTTTACACTTTAAAACTAATTGCTTCCCGCCACCTAAAACAATTTGTTCAGTCAAACGTGACTAGGACTTAAAACATCGATTACTCACTCTCTAATGGTTTGTGTTGAGTGGCTCTCTTATTTCAGTGATTTTAGAATAATCTAAAGGCTATATCTAATCTAAGTTTGATGTACATGCTTTGCATATTTTTTTACGGATTTTATCGCGATGACGAGCGCAATGGAATGCCCAGCATTGCTTTGTAATTCAGGCTGTTGTTTGGTTTTGCCACTATTCATGAGCTGTCGTATCGCTTACCGCTTACGTCGAAAACCTAATGACCAACTACCAGACCTCAAGGCAAAGTAAGCTCCTTCTGCGTAGATCGGATCGCAAGATAAAAACTTTTCAAATAGTCTTTTTAATGTTAATAATTATTAAATTATGGTAGCTTTCATAATATTCAATGAACGAATTCACCTTAAACATTAAACCAAATTCGGCATTATATGTATAAAACATAGTTTTATTTTAATGTACATGTCATACTATTTGCGTCTCCAAAAACGTGAATATTTTTTTATCTGTAATATTGGGAGCGCTCATATCATATTAGTGAAAATTGAACAAATTATTTAATAACAACTTGCTAATAAATCCGTTGGTAACAGAAGGTATATATTATATTTAATATTCATCTAAAACGTGTTTGAGTGGAATGGAATAGCCCAAAACTATTTATTTTCATTTTTCTTATCCAAGTAATTCGTGTTGTACAACCTGTGATATATCAGCCAATAGGAGGACAGAAAAAGGCACTGACACCACCTTTTTATCTACGTTTTTGAAGTACCAGCGCTCCATATTATAAATACTGTAAACAAAACAAACGTTCTGAATGCGCCCGAGGCATTTTCAATTTAAATGCAACATCAAGTATAAATCGCATTGTCTAGCATCTTAAGGATAAATTAAGCATTTTATTAAAACAATTCAACACGTTTAATATATTTTTCAAAGTTTCGGTACCATTTGTGAGTCCGTCGCTTGTCGCAAAGGGAGTGCCAATTAAGCTGAAATTACATTCGCTTGAGCGAAAAGCGCGTTTATTTTTATATTGTTAAAGTGAAAAGAAAGTACACAATCAGAGTATTGTTCGGATTAAGAAGTTACTTTTCAGCTGGAAGTTTTTAACGGGATGATGATTTATGGGGATTTTATTAGAAGTATACCGTAAAATAGAACGACAAGGTTTTTAGTCCGTAATTCGAATCCCAATTGCATATGGTTGCAAAAAAAAATGTTCTAGTTTATAATTTTAGGTAAATCCCATTATTTCATTTTTATCTTTAGTAATTATATCACTTATAGCGGTCCGGACCGGCTCTATACGGGTTTGAAATGGTGGTCACAAAATTTAATTCCATTCAATTAATAATTAATTGAATTAATACAATTTCCTCCTTGCTAGATTTTTCGTTACTGCTTCCCTCCTAGAGACCATAGCTTGATGATTAAAAGCCTATAGCATTCTTCAACAAATGATCTAGCCAACACAAAGAGAGTTTTTCCAATTCCAACAAGTAATTTTTAAGATTTGAGGTAACAAACAAACAAACTTCAGTTTTATATATTATTTTATTTATATGTATAGATTATAATAATTATTGCCTCAATGATATCCACATCGACTTATTGGGTGTTCCTGCATCCAACAACTTCCTGCAAGTAGGTAACGATAAGAAGAAATAATGCAGTACCAAAATAAATTGTAGTCTATGTAATTAGGGTGAAACATATAGTTTCACGGAAAATTACATAGACTTTTACCGCCTATATCCAAATAAAACTTTAATTAAGCGTCATCCATAAAACCTAATTAATCCAAGTCAATTTACAAAACAAATTGGAACATCAAAAACAAAACGTCCCATAAATTTCGATTACACCAAAAAACGTCGAAAAACATCATTAATTCATAATTAGTAGAATACAAATTAGCAGGTAATGGAATAATTAAGACGAGTTAATAGAAAAGCGTTGCAGGCGTGTTTTTTCTTTGACTAGACAGGCACCCGAGGGAAGCCGATCCATTAAGCGCTGTAAAGGTCTTTTCTTCTCCAATATATTTTTTACGATCGATACAATACCCAGTGATATATAGATATAGGGACTTATTTATTTTAATAAACTATTTCACTTATCGAATGTTTTGTCTCCTTCACTCAAATTGACTTTAAAAGTTATACAAAAGGGACAAAACATTCGATAGAAAAAATAGTTTTTAAAACTGTTTATGAATAAGGCTGTCTAATGACTTTATTATTTAGTTGATGGATGTTGGGACAAAAAGGCTAAAAGGCGAAGACCAAGTACTGTTAATCGGAAAGTCTTTATTAATCCATAAAATGGACAGGACAAGTCGTTTCCAACAAACCATTAAGGTTTCCTTTTGAGGAGCCCATGCTAGTTGATTTTCTGATTATGATTATATACACATTATTTCACATGTTCAAATACCTGTACCTGCGGGTTCAAACCCTAGGGCACACCTGTGACTTTTCGGAGTCATATCTGTATTGATAGTCAATCACCACGCACTATACCGGTGAAGGAAAACATCGTGAGGAAACTTGTGTACCATAGCGATTTGTAAGAATTTTTGTGATGTTTAAAGTCCGCCCATCCGCACTAGACCAGCGTGGACGACTATACGGCTTGACCACTCGCAATCGTACTCTTAGTTGTAAAGGAGGCATGTGCCCTGCAGTGGGACGTATAGGAGCTAATACAGATACACATACCTGTGCGAAAAAAATAGAAATATATACACATAGTTCAAGGAATACTTATCATTTCCTAGTCTTATTAAGAAATCATTGCATATAACAAATTCATGCAACCCCAAAGTACTAATAATCCTCTTTTATTTAACCGAATCGGTAAATTCATCCGACATTCCACCTTCCATTACGCCTGGTCAACTATATTGATCCGGGAACAATTACCCGGGTAATGGGTTCACGCGTCCCAGTTTCTATGAAAAGGAATATCTGGCAACAATTGTCCAAAATGGGAACATAATTAACGTTTGAGATCCAATGAATGCTCTGAAGAAAAGCGGAGGTACAAGTAATGGTATACAGGTATAAAGTGATACAATAGCTTTCGAAGAAGGTATTTAGTATAGAACATAATTATTATAGCTTGAATTTATACAACTAGGGAGTCGAATACACAAGATACTACTGGATATTGAGACCTAACAACTTTTGTATCAGGATGGCGAGCGCAGTGGAAAGCGTTAATATGTAATTCAAGATGTTGTTTGGTTTTGATCCAGTTCATGAGCAGTCGTATCGCTTACCATCAGGGGAACGGCATGCTCGTCTCGCCATTCATAGCAATAAAACAATTAATAGTAATGAAGATGCTGCGTTTTCTAGCCTAGCATCGATACAAATGGCCCACAAATATTTTCTCAGATTTGGGTGCTGTGAGACCGAAAGCCTATCGTAGTTTTTGAACCCATTGATAGTTAAATTATAATATATTTTAATAATGATATTATAGTTAGATTACATTATTTATATTTAAAATAAACATATCTACATAGATGTTGGGCAACTTAATAAAAGTATTTTCTGTAAAGATAATAGACTGTGAATCAAGAGGCTTTGGGTTCGATCCCCGCTACGACATAAATGTTTGTGTGGGTCACAAATATTGGTGTCGGGTATGGATGTTTCTCGTGGTTACTGATACCCACGACACAAGACTCGATTAATCATAATGTGGGATCAGAACAATATGTGGCTGTTGGGCGTATTTATTTATTTTCGGAAGGTTATAATTTTTCATTTGTATTTTTTAAGGTACATGCAAGCATGAACTACCAGATGTTTATGTAAGTACTTTTTGTACATTTACAACTTTATAACTAATATATGCATGTCACTTTTTATTTGATTTCATTCATAGATAGTTCGAATACGTAGTTTTCGTTTATTTTGTCTGAAACGAATTTTGTATACAATTTGTGCGAAGAAGACAAAAAATACGTTAGATAAAACAAAAAAAAAACACTATAAAGTAAAAAATAAAAAGAAGCAAAGCAAATTATAATAATTAATTTATTGCACTTGTAGATGTTGATTAATTTGCTGATTGACTTGACTAGCCAACAAATCAAAATACGGGTTACACATTGAAGGCGGGCCGTCAAGAACCTAACATGTAGGACCTATGATGCATTATATAAATTTAAATTTAAGTGTTTATTCCTTTTTTTCGGTTACGAATAGGTATAAAACCCTTCATAATTCATAAAAGTTTCATAAACTAATTCATAGACATGAATAAGCCCTTTAGTCGCTATATATGTTATGGGCCAAGTGATTAATTTGGCATTATTCATAATGCCCGGGCAATATGAATAATGCCCAATACGAGCGGGCAATGTGATTATAAATAATAAATTTATCACATTGCCCGGTCATTATGAATAATGCTCAGTGCCTATTGGGCACAGTGATGTAAAGCGAATCGAAATCAAAACAATGAGCCGAAGTGACATCGTGCGGCTATTGCAAGGTACACACACACACCTCCCCTGGTACCACTCCCATGAAAAGTAACTTCAAAACAATTGTTGTCAATACAAATTTGCTTCTGCAACGTCTCCGGCGCTACGGGAAGTTCAGCCCCTTCGCCCTTGCGTAACAAAAGATAGGCACCTATGCTCACCTCCGCAGCTTCGGCTTTCTGGTCGCCTCTGGCGACCAGCCTCAGCCGCTACGGCTCGCACGGTTGCCTATCCTTCGTTACAGCGGGCGGGGGCTGCTCTTCCTCCGCGCCTCCGGCTTTTTATATACACTCTAGGGTTGGTAGCCAAAAGACTGCGTGAAGTAGGGGTGTCCCGAGTCGGTTTTGGGGCACAGTTGACCTAACTGATCCATAAAGTGGGTACACTAATTTCCTTCTGAAGATAATGTTTCGGACGTTAAAAAACAACTAAACATAATCAGATCAATTCCACCTTTCTAATTTATGGGTCTATCGCAGATGCGACAATGCGGCAGCGCAACACGTAAAAATTTACCTATTAATCACATTGCCCGATCATCATGTAGCCATGTTCATAATGCCCGAGCAATGTGATTAATAGGCGAGTTTAGATTGTAATTAATCACTTGGCCCGATATGGTTTGGCATTATTCATACTGCCCGGGCATTATGAATACTGCTCGCGTTAATCACTTGGCCCATAACATATATACAAAACTAACATTATATTATAACCCTCGTCTCAACAGTTATGCAAAGACCCTTCACTTCTCATAAAACAACTATAGTCCGTTAATAAATTTAAGCTTTTTCACCTTTATTTTAAATTGATCCTTTTAGCTATAAGAATTGAGAGTATTCAAGATTTATTTCCTTCTGAACAATAATTTACACTGAAGGAAAACATTGCCTCGGGGTAAAAATGTTTGCTGATCAATTGAATCGTTTGGTTTGGGATGAGTTTGAATCTTTGTTAGAGATAGGGTTCGGTGATTTGAGCCTTTTCTCTTATTTGGATCAATAAAACAAAAAGGTTTTTTTTGTTGTATCTTATATCTATAGTGAGAAGATTCCTTACAATTCGAAAAATGTAGTGGAAGACATGCCTATATACAATAAATTCACGCCTTTATTCAAGAAAGAGTAGGCAAAAGTGTTTCTACCAGGACACCTCCGCTTCGCCTTGTGTGTTCCGTCTCACAATGTGATCGGACCAAGCCTATCGCCATATCAAGCACTGCTGACACCGGACTGATAATGAATAGAAAAATCTAATATCACTTTGCCCGACCCGAGATTTAAACCCGAGACCTCAGTACTTATACATGAAAATATGAATAAACGTTTATTTCTGGATAATCCACAAATCCATTTTTTATAAAAAAAAAAAAGACCTTTAATCAAAGCATAAAAATGATAAAATATTTTTTACTATACGAGTTTTATATTCAACAATGGCTTACATAATTATGATAACTATCGAAGAACATGAACATCCAATTATACTCAACCACACGATTATCGATACATATCGAGCAATCGTCTAACATTATCCATCCTTTTAAAAACAATCGCATCACTCTTTTTTGAGAGAACGTGTCCAAGCCCTGAAGCGGAAAATAAGAAGGATGAGCGTTAATTAAAAGGGATTTCAAAATCCCTAATCGGATGTTTAATGTTTCCTTTTAACTGCAAAAAGTGTCGGGAAACACGTAGTTTAAATAATTACATGGATTAACTCGACGGTATTTAAAGTTGGTAATTAATGAGTTTAGAAGATTAGGTTTATTGTAGATCGCCGTGAATTATTTTTGATGCTGTTATTGGGATTTTTGATGCAGATTGCTATAAGATAAATAAAATAGGTCCACAATAATCTCACTTCCTTTCTAAAATCAAATAACTTAGGATACTGGCCGTAATGTGTCATATTGTTAGTGACTGTTGAGTACATTCTTTTATTATTATGTAAATTTCAATACTACGTAAAAGAACTTCAGTATTTCAACTCATCTGTACATCAGACGAAAAACCACGGCGATCGGATCTCAAAGTGATCAAACGCAAACATTATCCAAAAAAAGATCTTGATGGGCGAAATTTTCATATAAATGGAAAGTGAATATTTTTTTCATAATACTACCTGCTAAAGACAATCGCAAATCGGGACCACTCGAATCCCATTTGTTGGAAGCGTTTCTGTTCGCAACGCTTAGTCGCACGTGCGTGTGGCTATGTGATAAGCGGCAGCGGGGTTTTTTATTGCTAAGAATGACGAGACGAGCAAGCCATTCGTCTGATGGTAAACGATACGACTGTTCATGAACAGCACCTTGAATTGGCATTCCACTGCTCTCATCGTCCTGAGACATAAGATGTTAAGTCTCAATATTTCCAGCACTTACTTTGGCTACAATATCCTTCAAACCGAAACACAACAGTGGAAATTATTTATTATGAGAAAGTCTGCCTACAATTATTATAATGATGCATTAAAAATATAAAACATAAATTATCTTTATTAATTGCACAATTAATAAAAAGTAAACATAACAAATAAGAGAAAAGAAAAGCAAAACGATAAACTTAGTTTGTTACTAAAAACATCATCAAACATTCTCATCTTATCCTTTTTTTTCTATCCATCCAAAGGTTGTCTGTAAGAAATCGCCTAGAGCGATAAGACCGCCATCTGTACTTTTTTTCATTTGTAATTTATATAAGTGTTTATCCTTTCTTGTGCAGTTAAGAATAAAATAAATAAATAAATAAATAAATAAAAAAAAATATTCAAATAATAATACTGTAAAAACTAACTAAAACTACAGTAATTGATATTGCATCCAACATATATTTTCGAAAACTGTGTACATAGAGAGTAATATCGATACGATTACTGTACTTATGAAATAATCTACTCAATCTAGTCACTGAAGAGTTGGAACCAAGCACATACCAATATATACAGGCATGGATATTCTGTATAGGGCTACGATGATATAATGCAAGTTATTTGTTAATAGCATTTGTTAATTAACAAATAAACTAGTGCCTGTCTTCTTATCACTGTTTTCTTTGGTAGGGTATTGAAAAACTATAAGGATATATTTAATATATTCTACGGTAGTAAGATTTCATTCAAAATGTACTTCATTCATTATTAATTAATGTCAAAATTACATTACTGCAACTAAAATACAATAAACTTTTCAAAACTGTAAAATATGAAGTAATAATGTTTGTTCTTCTTTCTTTTTTTTCTAATAAATCTTGTTCGGACTCCATTTTATACTGCTTTGATATGTGTATAATAATATAGGTTTATTGTTAACTATTTTGTTACGTTAACGCCTTGCATACTTGTGTGTGTATACTCATGTTCGTATTAATAAACCATCTTTATCTTTACATTATAAAAGAACACCCAATTCATCAATTAAATAAAGTAGTAATAGTCCTCAAACAATCTAATCTCCACAAGAAAATATTCCTTATTTACGTTTCAAGTATCTTAATAACCGAGTGATCTCCCAAATTACACCAAGCGCCATCCACGGCCCTGAGGGAAGGCGTTTCTCAGCGTTTATTTTATCTTTAATATCACCGTTTTATCTCAAAACGGAGTGACGACCAGACTGACGCCTTTATTATTCACTACCGCCTTAACACCTTGCATCTGCCTCTTAAATATGCAGAGTTCCATTAAAATCTTGAACAACAGACATTTATGTATTTTATTGCAATGAATTCGTCTGATGCTAAGCGATACGACCGCTCATGAACAGTGGCAAAACCAAACAACGCCTTAAATTACAATGCAACGCTGGGCATCCCACTGCGCTCGTCATCCTTAGACATAAGGTGTTAAGTCTCAATATGTCCAGTAGTTACTCTGGCTACAATGTCCTGCAATCCGAAACACAACAGTGCATTTACACTGCTGTGCACGGGAGAAATGGATATTGCGGTGGTACCTACCCAGATGGCTTCTCACATATGAGATCTACAACCAGTAAACAACGCAACATTAATAAAAGTGCGTGGTGGCCTGTTGGTAAATGGACCAGATGTGGCTGCCAACATTGTCATGGTCATCGCGGGTTCAAATTTCAGGCACAGCTCTGAGTTTTCGGAGTCATATGTAAATTGATTAGACAATCACCACGCGCTTTAACGGTAAAGGAAAACATTGTTAGGAAACCTGCTCACCATAGCGGCTTTAAAGAATTTCTATAGAATGTAAAGTCCGTCAACTCGCACTAGGCCAGTGTGATGGACTAAATGGACTCTCAACAGTACTTTCGATTTTAAAGGCAGCCCGTGCCCTACAGTGGGATGTATATGGGCTGATACAGTAAAATTAATAAAACTCTTGTACTCGCTAGAATTACTACTTGATTGAGTGTATATTTCAGCCCCTTACGTCCCATTACAGGGCACAGGCCTCCTCTTTAATGGAAAGTACGAAACTCACCCAAGAGTCACATACGATTTGATTTGGGCAAGTATGAATATAGTATACACACATGCTCAAATCCGCAAAATGTAGTGGAAAATGAGGTGACTTTCTTCCCCATTTGTCGTCTGGCTAGCGAACATTCCAGAAAGTGTTTTTTCTTAAGTGGTGACGCGGTCTGCATATCCATATATTAGGTAGATGTGCATACAAATTCAACCACAAATTAAAACCTTTCACTAACTGAAATACTTGACCTTGGAGTCAAAGACAAGACTCAAAAGAAATATACTACTTATTCACAAAATCCTTTAAATCGTTTACTAATCCTATTACATCGACACGTGCTACATCTTCGAAGGAATGGCGCAAGAAACTCCCCCAGCGACGTCACATTGTGTTCACAATCTGTCTCACACGTCACAATATCAATCGCAGTTGAAATTGAGCAATTTTCACCCAGGCCTTTTTGTCGTTTACATAGTCTGGAAGTAAAATATGCTTTTCTGCTCAGTTTTTTGAAGATATTGTATATTCCAAAAACGTAATATACATTGATATATCCTAACATATTGTTGTTATATGCTCACACCTACCTTAGCCTCAGGTAGGCAGAAGTGTTACTAATTATATTAAGTGTTTTCCAAAATTATTTCATTTTTTTATTAAAATGTTTTATTATTTTTCGATTACTACTGGATGTGCATAATTTAATCTTCATAGTCGCTATTGTGTAATACCCAAAGGACGTTGGCTTAACATGTGAAATTTACTAATAGAAACGAAAGAAATGAAAACCAATATAATTGGCAAATCCACCGGAGTTACCATAGACTATAGAAAAAATAGACGGTTTTGACCAGGTTGGTACCACTATCTTACGGAATAGCGACGTGAAGGGTTTTATTTTCCTATTTTTCCAGTGAGTGAGATTGTTGCGTACACGATACTTGTTCTCTTCTCTCAATATTACTCAATTTACCAACTCGAGAATCGAACCTAGAACCAATATTTTCTTACTAATTACCAGACCAACTAAACTAAACGAGGAGTGATCAAAAAAATATTTACCCAAAAGGAAAAATACAGGCTGATCCAAAAACGTAATTACGCGAGAAACGGCAGATATCTGTAAAAACAAGGGCGTTGCGTCTGAGGATTCGCATTAATTCGTTTTTTTTCCCCGGAATCGGATTGGGTGATCCCGCCGGGGTACTGTTTGTTTGTTCATCCCCTCCTTTATTAACTCACTTAATAGAGCTGCGCCTTACCGTTGAGGATCGGTCCCCTGTTTATTCTACCTTCGCAAGTTCGGTATGGATTTTTAAATCATCCTGTAGATGAAAAATGGAGATTAGCTTTCGAGAAATACTTAGGGTGATTTATTTTTGAAATTTGATTATAATTGAGATTTTAAGTGGTTCTCATAACCGGCTTCGCTAGAAAAAGCCTACATTCGGAAGTGGGCTTCCTTCAACCTAAAATATATAAAAATGAAGAAAGAAAATATATCATACGTAGGATAATTACTATGAATATTATTTGTATAGGTATATATAAAATAATATTATTATTTTAGTATAAGTTTGTTTGTAACGTACGTTAAAATTTGTTAAGTTTTATGTTTTGTTCTTTATATTATAATATGTAATTGAATAGTGTAATTGATATTAAATAATCGTACTGTTCAAATAAATAAATAAATTAATAAATAAATGAAAATTCTTCTACATTCCCACATCCTAGCCCTTCCTACTTACCTTTATTTAGCGGATTTCCAATATGTAATGGCTATATATTCTATAATTTAACCACTAACAGTCTATAGCAAGATATAGACCACTCCAATTGCATGCCAATGTATTCATATTTGAAACGGCGTGAATCGTCCGAAAACCTCCCGCTTCATAAATGAAGTGGCAATGGGCAAGTCGTATTTAATACTTTGTATATCACTGTCTTAAAACTTTTTGTATGTGAAACTGTTGACTGTATTTTTTTGTATTTTTTTTTTAATATTTGTAATAAATTTGTAAACAATATTTAAAAAAAAATTAAACGTGTATGTTTTTCTTTGGAAAATAGGCGTGATTTCATGTATGTATATCTCTATTTTGCAACTATTTCGTATTTAACCCTCCCAAGAGTCAACCCTACACACATCGTTAGGCGCTCTTAGTCTTAGAATATTTTTTTGCGGCGACCTCGCATCATTAGCAGTTAAACGCCTCCACATAAAGGTAAGTAGGAACATTACACAGACGCTCCGCGGTTTCCTTGAGAAATCGAGATGTCGATAGCGCGCCCAACAATACGACTAATGACGCACCTACCCGCGTACCGACAGCATAAAAAGTAAAAAAAAAACAGTTTTAACACGAACCAAACAATGTGAACAAAGCGTACACATGCTGGTAGGAATATTAAAAAATAAATAATAAAATTAAAAATAAAATAAAAAGGGAGGTAATGGAACACATAACAAAAGATAACATATTTTAGGATGTTAGATTTTTGATATCATCTTTGGGTGATATCACTATATACTAAATATTTTATCCATAATTCACCTGATTTTAGTTTGTATGCCAACGTAGGAACTAGCCCAGCGCGATTGGGACAAAAGTTTCCTCGTGGCAGGCTGGAAAGCCGGAGAACCCGACGTATACCTTCCGATCTCCCCGAAGAACTAAGGAGAAGTGCTATCCTCTCGAAAAAAAATATCATAGTTTTAGATATACTATAATATGCCTACCATTCCAAACGCATAAAAAAAGACAAAAAGACAAAATTATTTAAAGAAAATCCACAAAATTTTAGATCGCAAAACATTCTCTTCAAAGTCCACTCATTTCTATGACAAAATCTAAAGCCCCAACTTCCGTCCGTGTTTATAATTAATTTTCACAGTTCGCAATTTACATAATCTTCGCCCTTCAAACTTTGTCGTTGAATACAAAACAAAATGCAAAATGTAACAAGATGGTCCCCACAGTTTGTTGTTGATTTAACACGTATAGATGTCCCATTTAAGAAGTTTTGAATGGTGGTAGCATATTCGTATCTGCACAGATAATGTCTGCCGCGCGGGATTCAGTACAGCCTAGCTGTATTGCAGCACTGAGCTCAATGGGGAATTTTATTGTTGATTGGGGGACTCACTTTTTATTTTCTGAATATATATTTAGTCGTACTTTTATTGGTATCAGTGTATCTAAATAAAAGGTATACAGGTATACATACAGGATACTGTATTTATGTTCTTATTCTTCTTATTATGGGTCAATTATACATTTATTTTCTATAGTTTTTCTTTTACTGTACACAAGTAATAATTACCCATACATTGTCACGTTCCAAAATCAAACTGTATAGTTTTTTCAGTGTACAAATAGGTCCGGAAAACGAACAAACAGGTTACCCGATGGTGAGTGATTACTACTGACTATGAATATCCATAACACTGAGACTATAGATGTGTTGCGAGCCCATTAAAACGGAAGAGAAGTGGGAAGGATAAAGGATGGGAAAAGGAAAGAAGTATTGGGCATTCAGTTATCTCACTGACCAAACAAAACGTGATACCAAGTCTGTCGGTTTAAGTCGATCTCCTATTGACAGTGGTACCGCCCCGAACAAGTCTGTCCATTCATGCTGAGTCATAAATTCATGGCCGATAACAGCGTGGCTCTTTTAAATTTCATTTCAACTTTTAAACTTATCAACTTTTCAACTTTTAATTATTTTTTGGTATATTGAACATGGACAGCCTCTGTGGCGCAATTAGCAAAACGCCAGCTGTGAAACGTGAGGCCGCGGGTTCGATCCCTGCTCCGAGATAAATATTTGTGTGATCCACAGCTATTTGTTTCTTAACGTGGGGTCAGGACTATGTATGACTGTTGGGTATATTTATTTATTTAATTAAAAATGTTGATTTAAACACGTACCAGGTCGTCAAATCTGATAGATCGTACACGGCAACTTTTTCAGCACGCTTGGGGTTTGAGTACAATGCAACGTTATCTGCGAAAATAACGGGCCATTGTTTACTCCCGCTTTGAAACTGGCGGCTCAACTGCCGTGAATGCATTTCTTTCTTCGCTATAGATATGTTGTTTTATAGATACAATTCATTTGTTTCGTCTTGCGGTTGGTGTTATTGTGCTGGAGGATTTATTCTATTTAAAAATGCTATTATTCGTACTTTAAAACGGTAATTGTTGGTATGGTAGTTTGAATGATAACTTAGAGACTACAGTCTGCTATGGAAGTCTATTTGGCTATGGATTCTATGGCCAATGTTATGTAATGTGCCGCTTATAATCATTCACGCAATTCAAAACAAATACCAGACACTCGTAACTTATAAAATTCAGGGGTGAATTCCCAACATCAGATCTTTCTATCTCTGTCTTTAACTGAACTTTCCTAAGGCTCAACTCACCACTCACAAATTAAAAATGTTAAATATATATATTTTGCGAAAAAAGCTAATTTAGTTTCAATGTGTCTAAAGTCACTAAAACTACCACCGGCTTCGTTTTCGGTAGCAGTCTTGATATACCCTTATTGTTTTGTTCACTACTCTATTTCAATTTTGAACTTCGAAGCCTGTGTCCGCCACGGCTGGTGTTCCATGATGACAGATACATTTATCACGTTGACAGCGCCCGCGTTGACAGCTCGCGATTGACAGCTGTGATCCGAGGCGTGTTCGCGGCGGCAATACGTCCGAGCTCTGTCAAGCGTCATATGGCAACTTTTGAACGATATCATCGTATCGAGTGGCAATCGTCTTGAATTGAATTAATGACTCAATAATATTGTCAGCTTTTACAATTAAACAAAAAGAGGCATTGGAACGACATGGCTCTATTCTATGTCAGCCTGTATTCAGGAAACTATATACAGAACTCCACGAATATTTTTTTTTATTGTCATGAATGGCGAGGCGAGCATGCCATTCGCCTGATGCTAAGCGATACGACCGCTCATAAACAGTAGCAAAACAAACAACGCCTTGAATTACAAAGCAATTCTTGGCTTTCCACTGCGCTCGCCGCTATATTAAGTAGTTACTCTGGCTAAAATGTCCTTCAAACCGGAACATAAAAGTGCATTTACACTGCTGTTTGGCGGGAGAAATACCTACCACCAGTAAGCTATTTAGAGGGACTAAGCTATTACTCAATCATGGTATCAAAACTATTGTACATGGTTTATTAGATTACTTATTCGTTGTATGATCATACACAAAATGATATAAAATACATATTTTTATTACTACGAGTATCAGGCGTTTTACTGCCTGGTGAAGTCAGGATGACATTAATTGAAACCACATCTCGTGTATTACGTCAGCAGGTCGAAAACCAAATACCATTAAATTATATTGAATAGTGAATCCATCATATTTCTTTTACTGTACATACATACGTACATACATAAACTCACGCCTTTTTCCCAGAAGGGGTAGGCAGAGGTGCCAGGACACCCACATTTCGCCTTGTATGTACCGTCCCACGATGTGATAGGTGGCGAGCCTATCGCCATATCGGGCATACTGTACATGCACAGTTGTAATTATGTTTTAAGGATATTATAGCCAGAGTAACTACTGGTCACATTGAGACTTAACATCTTATGTCTCAGGACGGAGAGTTCGTCTCGCCATTCATTGCAATAAAAAAAGTTCCGTTGTTTTTTATACATACACGATAAAAAATGTATAAGTCCAACAATCACATACATAGTCCTGACCCCACTAAGATCGAGTCTTGTGTAGTGGGTATCAAGAACTACGAGAGACTTTCCGCTCTCACAAACACCCAGAACCGAAACAAATACCAGTGGTTCACACAAATATTTATGTCGCGGGGATCGAACCCGCGGCCTCTCGTTTCACAGCCGGCGTCTAACCAACTGCGCCACGGAGACTGTCGATATTGATATTTGTTTTTTTATTGTTGACAAAATTGGCTATTATTTTTGTTGCCGACGCTACCTCATCAAGGAACCCGAGATAACTGAAGGCCGGGTCAGGTGCGATCCGGCGCGGCTTTTAGCGCGATTGCTCGCCCCGGCCGGCTCCTTCATTGTGCCCCATTGTCTCTAGCCAAGTGTTCATGGGGTTTGATTAGTTCCTAAACATGTTGCTTGATGTATGGTATATTTTAGGTTATTTACATGTCTCATATTGTCTGTATATATTAAAGTAAAGGATGTTCTTCTGTTTCTAAATCATTATATATGTTTTACTGCTTCGCAAGGAATTCTTTACGATCAGTTGGTGATCAATTTTGAATCATGATTATGTAAACGGTAGTAATAAATTAAAACCGAAGTTTGTGCATGTAGGTATAACAAGTATACATAAGTGTTAAGAAATAAATTATAATTATTAATCAGCTTTACCTTACATTAGGAAAACCGGTACAAGAGACCTTATTCTACGAGCATTGACCCTCATATACGAGTATCGTCTACACCACACCATTACTTTTAACTTGGATACATATACCAATATATTTTAAAACATAATATACCGTTTCATTCTTATCTGGACCATTGCTTCTCATGGTATCTTCCTTGACGACATCAAGCCGGCATATTCTGTTTGGAAACATACAATGATAAACTTACACCTATTTCCCAGCAGGGGTAGACAGAGATGCTAGGGCACTCACATTTCGCCATGTATGTCCCGTCCCACGATGTGATTGAACCTATCGCCATATCGGGCACAAATTCCTGACCCCGACTGAAATAGAAAAAAAAAATATCACTTTGCCCGACCCGGGATCCGAACCCGAGACCTCAACTTTGTCGCCGTATTGTAATACGACTACGCCACCGAGACTATTTAGAAACAATACATTTCTAAATATCTTTCATCATTCTGATCAACTTGGTTGGCAAGTCTTTAAGGCCATTGTTTCAGTTGATTCACGGATCACAACTTTACTCGTTTGCGGGGCGGACGTTCCGATTGGAAATTCTGTTGTATTTAACGTATTGCCAAGTTCTAGAACAATTCTCGATGTTTGAATTAAGTTTTGAATGTAATTCGTATCTGAAACGTTAACTTTTGTTGCGCGTTTTGATGTTTGCTTTTAAGTATTGTTTCATATTTAACTAAGTATCAAATGCTTTTGAAAATAATTCACAAGTGTGTAAGTGACAGTTTTGTGAAGGCATTCAATGTTTTACATATAAATTATTGTGTTTAATTTGTAGATGTTTTGAGGTGGTAGGTCTCTCATATGTCACTGGTGGTAGGTCTCTCATATGTGAGAGGCCATCTGGGTGTGTGTAAGGTCTATTTTTCCCGTCAAACAGCAGTGTAAACGCACTGTTGTGTTTCGGGTTGAAGGGCATTGTAGCCAGAGTAACTACTACTGGACATATTGAGACTTAACATCTTATGTCTCAGGATGGCGAGCGCAGTGGAATGCCAAGCATTGCTTTGTAATTCAAGGTGTTGTTTGGTTTGCAATTGTTCATGAGCGGTCGTATCGCTTACCATCAGGTGAACGGCATGCTCGTCTCGCCATTCATAGCAATAAAAAAATGTTCAGTTGTACTACGATATTATTGCAAAGTTCCGGTTCGAATCCCGGGTTTGGCAGAACGATACTGGATTTTCGTATTCATTATCAGCTCGGATTCAGAAATTTGTACCCATTATAGCGATGGACTCGCTCCCTATCACATCATAGGATGGAATACACAAGGCGAAACTTGGGTGTACTGGGACCACCTCTGCTTAACCCTTCTCGGATAAAGCGAGAGTCTAAGTATGTTGATGTACATATATGATTAGAAATTTTAGCTACCATAGGCCAGATGTTGTGTTATTTCTAGTTCTCAAACATGTCCTAAGTTTCGATCCTAATAGAGATGTAGGTTGGTCCGTCAGATAAATCAGTTTTATTTTATTTCAAACATCTATATCATCATACCATATACGTCCCACTGTAGGGCACGGGCCTACTCTACAATCGAGAGTACGATTGAGAGTGGTTAGACCATATAGTCCACCACGCTGGCCTAGTGCGGGTTGGCGGACTTACATACCATAGAAATTCTTATAAATCGGTACGGTATGCAGGTTTCCTCACGATGTTTTCCTTCACCGTTTTAGTTTTAGTTTCACTATCAATACACACATACCGTACATATTTCAAACATACCGTGTGAATTTTCATAGACCATAAATTATTTTAGGCTGAATGGCTCTAAAGTCATTTCGTATGATATTATTCATAATAAGAGCCAAAGTGACAACACTTTCCTCTCGTAATAAAGTTAACATCTTAATGATTCATGATCCAAGCGTTGTGGAAGTCAATGGGTGGCCGTGATCACTTATCATGTAGCCTGTTTGCTCATTTGCCAGACCTATGCAAAAAATCTTGTCGTATATATTTGGGGATATTATTCATTTCGTTTCTGTATAATAATGCAACAGACATTTCTCTCGCAATAAAGTTAAATGAATCTATTTTACTTATTACAACTAAAAATAATCCACAATAAAACATTATTGAAGCCGGAACTCGAAAAAATACGGCAAGATAGATCAAGAGGCACAATTCATTCTCTCCTTACTTTTTATAACTAAGTTATCTGAGTTATTTATAATCGACAGGGTCATTAAACCGTCCCAAAGCTTATCTACGTCCTCAATAAAGGAAAAGTGGCCATTATATCTTTATAAAAGCTCTCTTTAGCAAAGAATTATTTTATCGATAAAAAATATTTGGAGCTATCTAATAATATACATATTTTGTAACGGGTTATTTATATAAACGATGAGTAAATCAACCTATTCTTGTATGACGATTGTGCTGGCAGTTATATTAAGAAGAATAAAATAAGGATTTGAATACAGATCGGCTGATGTGAAAGATAGCCGAGTCGAGAGATTATTCCGATGAGATATGTGATTGTTCAAGAGAAAACATTGTAGGCATTGAAATATGCAAATTTTATGCTGTAGAAAGCCTTGTGATAATGTATATAATGATGTTTGAAAAGAATAGAGGAAATATGACTACACAATCGGCGTATTATTTGGAGATTTTTTAATTTCGTTTTATTGGGTTTAGCATTACCACCACTCTCAATTGTACTCACGGTTGTAGAGGAGGCCTGTGCCCTACAGTGGCCTCTCCCATAGCGTGCAACTGGGCCCTTCAGCCCATCGTCTCCAACCTCTACCAGCCATCCTACGAATATCGTTGTTTCCCCTTGTTAGAAGTATGATAATTTAATACATTTTAGGCGCACGTTACATCTTCGTCACTAATCAAAGACCATCCAAGTAACTGGAGAGTGTACCTCAAATCTCATCATAATTATCAGCCCATTGGCGTCCACTGCTGAACATAGGCCTCTTCTATGGCACGCCACTTCAATTCTTAATTTCCCGATTCTCTTTATTTATTTATTTATTTATTTTTAAGGAAAGCTTACAGACAAATTAACAAAATATAAGATATCAACTATAAATAAAACAAATATACTAATTACAAGCTTCCACATATAAGAAAATCTCCCAGCATAGATCACACTAAATCAAAACTGCCAATCCTCAAATGACAATACGCGATGTTTTTCTAAAACACATGACGAGGAATAATGGAAATCATAAATTCAAATAGCCAAGTTCGGTTGGAGCCGTCGTTATAAATCAAGGGATGCGTGCCAACAGTTTTGATGCGGAAAATATGCACATTCATGTGCGTATGGAAAGAGGGGACTTCTGTTTTTCTGTGTACGTTTTTGTAGGCTAATGGCGGTATTTTTTTAGTTTGATGGCAAGAGTGGGTAAAACTTGCATTGATTTATAGAAATAAAATAAAATACGAGTTACTAGTTGTTTGAATGCTATTTTCAAAATATTTATTAAGCACAGTTTTTATCTCTTCATATTTTATGATACTGGGCATTTTAATACTATGAGATTACGAGTAAAAGTGCTTGTTGTTTACATAATGAAAATATCAACACAAACAATGCGTTAAATACATATTTTTTTAATTTCATTTTTTATTCAAAAATGTTCCACACGCCAATAAAAGATAAATCAATTGTACTATAAGTATATCTTATATTCAAAAACCTATTTTTGATAAACTTCTTCGAAATCATTTTTGTTTCTAATAATATATGGCCCGTTACACTCATAAATGTGTCAGTAAGCTTGAATTTGAATCTTTAATATCTAACAAACAATAAAGCTTCAATATACCTTCTAGTTACATTGTAACCTTGTCACCCCGCGTCCTACGCAGTAATAACACCAACACGTTCTAACTGGGTGACTATTAAAACATAGTGGAATCGTTTAGAATCTAATATAGAATGAAATATTTAATTACGAGGGATCTAGTTTTGAGCAGGGCCGTAATAGGAGCGTAATGTGTGGACCATGATCAATCAATATTTTGTATATCGTATTTGTAAAATTTATGACGATAGTGGACCATAACCGTCTTATTCTAGCTAGAATTCATCCAAAGGTTGTCTGTAAGAAATCGCCTAGGGCGATAAGACCGTCAACTGTACTCTTTAATTTTGTTTGTTAAATATTGTATGCCTTTTGTATCTTTGTGTGTGCAGTAAAGAATAAATAAATAAATTTGAATTACCATCGAGTTTCGGATAAATATATTGTAATCTAGCGTAGTGATAACAAGCATAACTTGAATTGTGCACCACCTCGTATTTATTAAAAATTACCAAAAACATTCTTAATACAATTATTGGGAACTTAAAATACGATTAAGATGAATCGTGGCAGTTTATTTCTAATCACTACTCATTTTGGAATCTTACAATTTTAAAATGTAATTTACCAACGTATCAGTATAGAAATAACCACTCTTACTAGACTCAACTATAGTCTGCATTGGTCGCCTTCTACCAACATTGTCTAAAAAAATAATCGCAACTTTACGCCTATACACAATGAGACTAAACAATGAAAACACAAACTATCAAGTAACCCTTAGTTTACCCACCAAAACTTGCCCTTAACCCGTCCCTGCGCTTGATGTAAAGACAAATATTTTCAAGGGATTAAAGGTCCAGGATAATTTGAATGTCCCAACTGCGCGGACCCTAACAAAATGGATTTTGGCGGTTACATAACATCGCCTCACTTGACTTTAATTTAGCTGTACTGTTAAGTTTTGCTAGTGTTCATATTGTGTTATTAGAGGAGTAGCAATTGGGTGAGTCGGTTGGAGCATTGAAATGGAGCGTTTAGTATCTTACTAATCGTCTAGATTGCTATGTTAAAATGACTTAGTTTGGAATGGAAAGGACAGTAAAGTATAATGTTTTAGATTGATAAAGATTTATGTATATTTATGCTTATAGTCACTAGATTTTCAGTTTAAAATGTTATATTTAAAAAAGCGGTATATAGGTAATAACTTCAAAAACCCTTAGATAGTATTTTTTTATAGAATTAGAATGATAGAATAGGATTTTTTACGGGTAAATTTATAGTGCGTGTAACTTTTAAGCCTTTCAAATTCCCGTAAGTTGCGACTTCAGCCAAAAATCAAGGGCCTAATTATACTTAATGGTGAAAAAAGGTTATTGGACCAACGTAAAAAGAACAATAGAATTCATTAAAAAAATAGTATTCCTAAGCCCTGAAGATATTTTCTACTCACTACATGCAGTGTGCAGTGAGTTAGCAACTGTCAGCGTGGAACTCTTCCAACCATCACATGATTAAAAGGTTAAGCAAACTTTAATATCATATTAAAACTTTCAGCTTACAGTGTCAATTCTCTAGTAAGCGATTTTTAAATGTCGTCAACGAAATGTCAATGATATAAAAGTTGTAAAAAGTCTGCACAGTCGGTAGTTTTTTCAATAATTGAAGGATGTATTATTATTATCATCATTAGCCCGTTGCTGTGAACTGCTGGACATAAGCCTCTTCCAAGGTACACCACAGAGCCCGGTCTGCTCTTTTATGCATTCAGTCGCTGCCGGCTCTCTTGTGTGAGTCGTCCCGCCATCTGGCCAGAGGGTGTCCCACGCTACGTTTGCCAATACGCGGTCTCTACTCCTGAACTCGCTTACTCTAGCGTTCCTTCGGCGACATATGTGGCCAGCCCATAAGGACATATACTTATATAACATTAACAATAATTATTAGTCGTTTATTAGTGCGAATTTATAAAATAACTGTACGTAAACTAATTAATTGCGTAAACATTATTCATAAATATTAATTATTGTCATAATGTGTAATGAACGTGTCTTACATAAAGCTGTATAATTGAAACTCCTTTGCCTAAAACCAGATGTCAAAACGCCGACCATTTAAAAATAACACTAATTGCGCCGAAGCGAAGCTAAGAAGTTATGCTCATTTTATTGTATTGTAATTATGTATTATTTAATCTCCACTGCCGGACAAAGGCCTCCTCCAACTGCGCCATTTTACCCTGTTTTTAGCTTCAGCTACCAGCGATCGTATCTGAAGAAGAACAGAGAACAGTTAGGGTAAACGTGTTCTTCAGTTGAGACCACAACTTGGCAAGCGCAGTTTACGACGCTCTCGAGCTAGATGCAGTGAAGATTTTCGAAATAGTATAGTTTCTAATAATGCCAAAAATAAACATCTAAAATTAATAGCAATAAATTAAATTAAAATGAATTCGAAGACAACAAAACCTCTTTGTAATTTACCTCACGAACAAAATCCTCAACATTCAACAAACATATTTTATTGGCAAAATAAATTCCCTATTTTAGTTCAAGATAGAGCCGGTTCGTAATAATTTACAATGAAAACGAGCCTACGGAATAATGATAAATTGTTATCTAACGACAATTTATTAATTTATAACTTGGGTAAAATAACAAAATGTCTCGAACATTCGGCAAAACCTTTGTGGAATTGTGCTGATAATTTACTTGTTGTAGGACCAGGAATTTATTATAATTAGCCAGCTAATGACCCAGTATCCTAAATATTAGGTGCAAATTATGATAAGAAATGTATACTCATGTATTTTATTTTGGGCAAAGTCTATACAACACGTATAATGATAATATTGTAGGTATCCTAAAAGACTAGATAGATATATTTGCTCAATCGAAAATATAGGTAAACATTTGTACATTATATTACATACAGTTCAGAAAACCCACATTTAGATATTTATGTTCCGTCCCATGATGTAATAAAGGGGGAGCCTGTCATAATATGTGGGTGTCCTGGTTAGCACCTCTGCCTACCCCTTCTGAGAAAAAGGGGTGATTTCATGTATGTATGAATTACATAACACATATCTTAAAATACCTTTCATAATATGATGAAGAAAAGAAAAATAAAATATTTGGACTTCAAAAATTCACCCCAATAAGTCATAAAGTAATTAGAAATAACAAGAAAACAAAAAAATAACCTCAAAATTTAAGTAATAACTACTACGGCAACTAAAAACAAGCGTCCAACAAATTTTGAAAGCCTAAAATTGCTCAAAGTGTCACAGTTTTCTGTCTTTATGTAGCTTTTGAAATTCAGTCGTTTCATCCTAGTTTTACAGTGAGCAGGAGATTTGACTCCGCATATCGGTCCCGCTTGAGTCGTTTCGTAAGCCAAACATCACTTTCGGGGGTAATAATTCAAGTGTATTTTAATTTATGCAAATAGGGTGAAATAAATAAAGTACTTTTCCTTTATCTATATAACCCGAGTACGTTCTGCTTTATGTGAGGTCTTACAATTTATGTCAAGGCTTAACATTATGATACAAAAAATACATAAGCAACACGGGAAAATATTTTATAACTGTCAGTTTTAAAAAGACCTCATCAATATTAACAATTTTTTAATTAATATATTAAATATATACAATCTGAAAGGACTCATTAATTAAAACGGGATAAAATCATCCTCGCCCTGTGGGTAAGAGGGGTTAAGATTGAGATTAAGGGTAGTGTAGCCAGAATAACTACTGGATATATTGACACTTAATATGTTATGTCTTAGGATAACGGGTGCAGTGGAATGCCAAGCAGTGATTTGTTATTCACGGTGTTGTTTGCTTTTGCTACTGTCCATGAGCGATCGTATCGCCTATCATCAGGCGAATGGCAAGCCCGTCAAACCATTCATAAAAATGTTATCAATTTCATCGACAATTTCAAAAGAATGAGTTTTATCCTGTCGCCATGCCCGTTACTAGTCTAAGTTATTGGCAACTCACACTAGATCCGAAAAAAATCGCGCGAAGTTGACGGTTCTACTCAGAAACCGCGGAGACAATACAAGACTTACTGATCACAACTTTTTACTGGTGGTAGGTCTGTCATATGTGAGAGGCCATCTGAGTGGGTACCACCGCAGTGTCTATTTCTCCCGTCAAACAGCAGTGTAAATGCACTGTTGTGTTTCGGATTAAAGGGCATTGTAGCCAGAGTAACTACTGGACATATTGAGACTTAACATCTTATGTCTCAGGATGGCGAGCGCAGTGGAGTGCCAAGCATTTTCAAGGTGTTGTTTGATTTTGCTACTGTTTATGAGCGGTCGTATCGCTTACCCTCAGATGAACGGCATGCTCGTCTCGCTATTCATACCAATAAAAAATAAAAAAACAAGCCTTAAAATAGAATCTAGATCAACCACGTATTTTTTAATCAGTTAAAAAGCAACACAAAATGTAACGTGCTATAACAAAAGGTTACACAACGAACACAATCATGTAACGATATTACGCGTTTTCATCTTGACACTTTGTTAAAACTTCACATTTTAGGATAACAGAAAGTTTTTTCATCGCTTCTCTTTGGACCTTTGGAGGGATCCAGCAAGATTTTTATTCAATTTTTTTTTATGGAATTGTGAAAAACATGTAAAGTAAATTTTTGTATATTTTTTGTTAAGTGTATCTTAAATTTTCAATGTCCTATAACAGGAGGCCGCCATAATTGCTTTAACTGGCCAGACACAAATATCTCACGTCGGTGAATATATTAATACTCAATTTGGATTGCACTGCATTTATCATTACGTAGAATGATTACCTTTTTTCATTTATTTAACATGCTTACGAATAAATACAATATTTGTTAGTAGATAACATTGGGAAACCACTTAGGTTTATACTTATTCTATCAGAGTTGACGATGGGGTTATAACTTACAACAAGATATGTATACTGTAGTGTACCTATACAGGCTATAAGGACAGCCTCTGTGGCGCAGTTGGTTAGACGCCGCCTGTGAAACGAGAGGCCGCGGGTTCGATCCCCGCACCGAGAGAAATGTTTGTGCGGCCTACAAATATTTCTTTCGGGTCTGGGTGTTTGTGAGACCGAAATGTCTCTCGTAGTTCCTGATACCCACGACACAAGACTCGATCTTAGTGTGGGGTCAGGACTATGTTTGTGACTGTTGGGTGTTATTTATTTATTATTTATTTTATTATATACAGACTGTGACTGAAAGCGAAGCCAGGTGATAGTTTTAGTAAGTACTGATAGCGCGCGAGTTGAATGCAGTCGGGGCCTGAGGTAAAGAGCGGGAGCATCTCCCTCCGCCGTCCGCACGTGTCCCCTCCCGGGCCTGCAGCTAAGTGCAGTGCTTCCCGAGTTATCGTACGCTTGTTACGATACTCAACATATTATAGTCCGTGTTGTTATTAATTTTTTTAATAATTCGTTATGACAAATTGTCCATCAATTATGTTAAAAATAACGAATTTTATTCGTGGCCAAGCACGAGAAATAGCGAAAATTGTGAATAAATAATTTGTTTTATTTGATTTTAGTGTGTAAAATAATTACTTATTGAAAATGTGTGATATTTACTATATTGTTTATTTTTTTAATTATGTTTATCTAGTTTTAAGTGACAAACTTAAAACAATGTAAAAATTATCGATATACCCACTATGGCCATCAATAATTAGATCACCGCACTACCGCATTCCTAAGCTCTGCATTCAACTCGCGCGCTATCAGTACGTACACTGGTATCAAGAATTTCATTTAAAAAAATGCAAAGTTTACTTTGTTTTTGAGGTGGTCCATACATAGATTTTGCTATAATAATAATTTAAAC
The DNA here is from genome assembly GCA_030180105.1 of Hyles lineata. Classification (NCBI taxonomy): domain Eukaryota; kingdom Metazoa; phylum Arthropoda; class Insecta; order Lepidoptera; family Sphingidae; genus Hyles; species Hyles lineata. Next base: position 2,279,327 of record JARJEE010000030.1, read on the forward strand.
CCTTGCATACAATTGCGACTATCAAAATAAATTGGTGTACATTATTATTTTAGGAATAATTACTTAGAACGTATATGATACTGATAGATACTCGTAATTAATTTATTTCTAAACCTTCTTCCAAGTTTTGTTCATGTCACTCTCAACTGATAATGGAAGAATAGATAAACAGTTAGTACAATATTTTCAATGACCTTAAAATCTACAGAAGTATTACACCAACTTCATGTACCATCGACCTTCAAATCCTTTCCTAATCCGACCCTGTTCCCAAATAATCTCGATCTCGTTTCAATGTGACAGGTGTCGAAGAGACAACGCGCCCCCAAAACTTTCGCCTGAGTACGTCAGAAGTACGGAAAAATATTTTATTTGGAGCCTTTTAATAACGTTTGTAAGCCGTTGTAAGGTGTTTCTTTAACAAGCTACTTGCCAAACTGGGCTTCGACAAAGCATTTTTGTTGTTTTTCATTGTTCTTTGGTGTCGATTGAGACGTTTGTTTGGGAAAAAATTCTGTTACAATAAACGTAGCGACATAATAAATGAGGTCATCCTTTTTTGCGCTGAATCATTTAAACTTATTTCAGTTTTAGATTTAGGAATAAACGCCTGTAATTATAATATAAGGAATATATTCATGTAATAACAGGAAATTAAAATACGGTGTTATTTTATCAGTCCCCCAAATATTTCTTAAATTATTTCTCGGCAACAAAGTAATATTTGTTTATCTCTCAATTCATGTTCATACATTATATATTTGCCTTTGTATGTGAGAGGCCGCCTCGGTTAGTACCACCGCTATTTCTATTTCTCCCACCAAACAGCAGTGTAAATGCACTGTTGTGTTTCGGATTGAGGGATATTATAGCCAAAGTAACTACTACATATTGATACTCGACATCTTATGTCTCAGAATGGCGGGTTCAATAGAATGCCAAGCATTGCTTTGTAATTCAAGGCCTTATTTGGTTCTACAAAGTCCATGAGAGATCATATTGGTTACCATCGGGCGAACGGCGCGCCCTTTTCACCATTAATTGCAATTTAAAAAAATCTGTATGTGACAAGAGTTCTAGCAAAGCTAAATTACCTTTACCCGCGTCGCTTAAAGCTCTTGGCACTAACTTAGTAATTTTTCTTCACAAACAATACGTTGCCAGCGCGATTCACTACACATTGGTAACTTTCCAACTTACATTGATTGTTTTCTATATTTTAACTTGATGTAACTAGTGGATCAATTTGAAATATATTTGTTCATTAATTTTGTTTTCAAGTAACCTGATTCGTTGCATTGATTTTATTTCATGAAGTTATTGTTACAGTATTAGAAATATTTCGTATTGTTGCCGCGTTTACAAACATAACTTTCATTTTAATTACATACATATAAACTCACTCCTTTTTCCCAGAAGGGGTAGGCAGAGGTGCCAGGATACCTACATTTCGCCAGTATGTTCCGTCCCACAATGTGATAGGTGGCGAGCCTATCGCCATATCGGGCACAAATTCCTGATTGAGCTGAATAAAAAAATCCAATATCACTTCGCCCAACCCCGGATTCGAACCCGAGACCTCAGCTTTATAAACGTACCGTAGTACAACTACGCCACTGAGGCAGTCATTTTTATTATATAGGCCATATACTAAAATACGACCGTGTAAAGACACAAAACCCACGATATTCAACATGTAATGAATTTATTTGTTGCAACTTTCCAATCTGCCTCGGTGATGTAGTTGTACTTCGTTATGATTACAAAGCTGAAGTCTAGGGTTCGAATCCCGCATCGGGCAAAGTGATATTGGATTTTTCTATTCATTATCAGCCTGGAGTAAGGAATTTGTACTTGATATGGCAATATGCACGCTTCCTTTTACATCGTGGGACGGCACACGCAAGGCGAAACGTGGGTGTCCTGGTATGGTAGCACCTTTGCCTACCCTTCTGGGAAAAAGGCGTGAGTGTAGATATCTATGTAACATTCCAATTATTATTCTCTTTATTTTATTTAACATATATTTTTTATTTTTACATATATAAATTATAAAAAATATACATATGAAAATATAAAAAATAATTTATTTACCCTCCGGTGGTGAAGACCCAAGCCACCGGCGGTTAGGGAGACAAAGTGAGGAATCGCCTCACAATGCGTGCCGTGCCTTCTGTATTTGACTTTTGACCCAACAACCAATTGAGAGCCTCTGTAGGTGTTGGTCGAGGCTCTTTGGTATCAATCCATGAGCAGAAACGACAATCGGGACGATAATTGTTGAATCGACATCCCACATGTCGTTAACATCGTGTGCTAAATCTAAATATTTAGACATTTTATCTTTTAGATATTCCAATTATTAATAATTTATCAACAAGGAAGGAAAATTTCCACCAAATTGATTCCTTCATTATTTAAATTCAAAACCACGGTACCTCCACAAATATTCTAAAAAACAGAAGGAATTTTATTTCAACCTATCGGATCGCTTTTCAAGAAACCCGAGAATAAAACGAACTAACTGACCATAAATCGAGCGAAAAACTCAACCTTTCGCATTAGTTCGACTTGATTTGCAAACGGCAATCAAATAGGGAAGAATAAAGGCAAGTTTGTATAGGAGCCGGCAATAAAACTGCAATATAGATGCAGAGAGACTGGTTGAGCGGGGTCCAATTAAGCGCTGCTTTAGCAAGCTATTGGCGCAATGAGAGCAAAATTGTGATACGTGGAAATAATTGCGGACAATGAGAGTTACAAAATTCTGCTTCGCTATTTCATTCACATATACATATTCGAATTCGTGAAAGTTACCAAATTACGTTTTAATAATTGACAATAATGAATGTTATGTTATTACTTGCATTTTCTAAACATCTAAATAATGCCACGAATACCCTACAATCATGAAAAGAAAGTTCTTTTTTCTTGCCGCGGCTGACATGAATGCCACTTTCTCATTAAACCTAACAGAAAAATCGCGGAGTAAAGTAAAGAAAGACAGCTTAACAGAATCCAGAATAATAGAAACGGAGTTCAGTACCTACTCACATAATCCTCGACTTTTAATTAAAGCCGTTCAGTACACCACTGGCTTTAAAAGCCAACCACCCGTCTCGGTGCGAAGCTCACTACTCATTATGTGCAACAAACTTGGCGCGACGCGCTCCGAATACGGGGAAATGAAATATAACTGCCAAAGGGGTCGAATTAAGCCTTTTGCATTTTTGACTAGGTTAGGTGTGACATTTAGATGTAAGTGAAGTATAGAATATCACGTCCAGATATAATGTAACGCATATAAGCTAGGATCAACAGTAGCATATGTAGAATATAGGTCAAGTAATTTTTTGTGTCACCATCTTGGTTTATTCAGTCCTTTCAAGTTAAGCAGGCCAGTCTTTTAATAAACGTCTATACACATCTGTAATAATAACAGAGAAAGGTGCGACAGGTACTGCTCGCGCCACTTACAGTTCGACAAACTTAATTCCGTCCCGAGATGTGCGGGAAGCGAGTCTATCGCAAATTGACAGGTTTTTTAAATTGAGTAAGAGCAGATAACTCGACCAGTATCTCAAGTGCACATCTTGCATAAATGTGCATGTGTTTTACAACCCCAATGAAGTCACTATTTAACAAATCGAAATAAAATAGTGAGTGTTTGCATTTACTGGTGGTAGGTCTCTCATATATATCATGTAGATTCTAGTAGGTACCACTGAATTTTCAATTTCTCCCGCCAAAAAGCAGTGTAAATGCCCTGTTGTGCTTCGAATTGAAGGACATCGTAGACAGAGTAACTACTGGACATATTTAGACCTAACATCATATGTCTCAGAATTTCGAGTTCAGTGGAAGTAGCAAAGGATTGCTTTGTAAGACAAAATGTCTGATTTTCTACTGTTTTTTTATTTATTTATTTTATTGGTCATGTAGGCAATTTAAGAGCTCTTATGACAAATCTATACACATAGAACTTAATCTCTATATACAATATATTTTATATACTTGGTATTACTTATTTTAATTTCTTGCTTTTATTTATTTATTTTTAAATTATTTTTATTTATAATTAGTTTTATTTATTTATTTAGTTTTTATTCATATATGTTCACGAGTTGTCCTATCATTTACCATCAGGCAAAGGGCATGCTCATCTGGCCATTCATTGCACTTAAAAACAAAGTGCACACCTGTGCATATTTTTACAAAGCCAATGAAGTAGCTATTTTACAAATCAAAGTAAAATAGTGAATTTGTTACCAAACAAATGGATACAAACATTAATAAAAATAAATAACAGGAAATCCCATAAAACCAACACAATTAAAGCTAAATTAGCGCAAACAAAATATAACCTGAGACACAAGCTGCAAAAACATTAAACAGGTTTTTGGAACGAGTCCAAGTTAGCCAAACTTCAGATAAATTTGAATTGTATGTACCGGTAAGAATGTCTTCAGCAACTCCTGATTCAATTATCGCTTGAAAACTCTGTCGGTCATAGTGACAGGTGGGTTTGACGTATTAAGTCGACACTCCAGTGTGGCAATGCTATGATTTTTTTACCGCCTCACATTCTTCCCTTACATTGAATTTAGATTTCGTAATTATTTAGCTTTTAATTCTGCCTGATTGTCCTAACCACACTGTTACGACTAAAAAAATCAAATTAATTGACAGGTTTATGTTATAAACATACACTTTTTCTATTTTGAAAGTTTGATATGAATGACTACCGCAGTGGCATACGGTTACGGTACTCGTACTACGCTGAGGTCTCAGATTCGAATTCCAGGTCGGGTAAAGTGACATTGAATTTTTCTATCCATTACCAGCTCGGAGTTAGGAATTTGTGCCCGATATGGAGATAGGCTTACCCCCTATCACATCATGGGAAAGAAAACACAAGGCGAAATGTGGGTGTCCTGGTTGCTACCAGGGAAACCTCTGCCTACTCCGTCTTAGAAAAGGCGCAAGTTTATGTAGGTATATCTATGAAAGGTTTGATTTAGAGTGTTTTTACAGCAAAACTTTAAAAATATCACTTCTACATTAAATATGAAAGAACTGGTTCCTGTCGTGTCTTCGGCAACTCCAGAATCAATTTGAATCACTTAGAAGTTGCGTCGTGTCTGTCAAAGTGAGGTGTAGGGGGCAGGTGTCTTTGACGTGTCAGTCGACACTTTGAAAAGTAGCGACTGTGACTTTCGATCGAGATATTGGAATTAGTTTATTGTGTTAATAGGTCATCTGATTAATTAATGAACTTATTTTCATTTAAATACTTAACTCTCATATTCGTTTCTTTAATTTTAATTGTTCCTCAATTTTCCTTAAAACTAGTGTACACAAACCGATGTTTAAATAAACTTTGTTGTTAAATTTTAACCTCGATTTAGGTTTTTGTTTTAAGAGTTTCCGAATATCATCATTGACACAATTTTGTTCTGATATCATTAATATACTTAGGAGACTGGTAGTAGATGTTTCTTATGCCAGACTGCTTGAAAACAGCTAACATCGATAGAGCGAACATCATTTTATCTGCAACGTGATAAAATGGTTCACTATGGTTGATATTCCACCATTTATTACGTAGAATGGCAAAGTAAAGGGAATTATGAAGAAATTGGAAAATTAACAACTAAGCTGTAATTTTTATAGTAAATAAATTTTCAACCAATACAAATTCTAAATGAACGCCCATTTAAAATAACAAACATTTTATCTTAATAAAGGATAACTTGAAATTATAGCTGAAACGGAATTACGTCATCCTATTTCACAGTTTTAGCATTCGTAGACTAAAACTCGCTGTTCATGACCGAACTTGCCGCGGAAAATTATTTGTCAGTAGAATGTATGATGACAATTTTATTTTTACTTTTATTGAACAACTAGCGGCCCGGCCCAACTTCACCCGGTTGCAAATAGATTTCTGTACAATAATATGTATTTATTATACATATAAACCTTTCTCTTCAATCACTTTATCTATTAAAAAAACCGCATCAAAATCCGTTGCGTAGTTTTAAAGATTTAAGCATACAAAGGGACATAGGGACAGAAAAAGCGACTTTGTTTTATACTATGTAGTGATAAAGCATCATCAAGATTATAGATAATAATTAAAAGCTGATAATTAACAATATAACAAGCATAAATAAAAATATTACTATTTTAGTGATAGTATATAGTTTTTAGTGAAAGTCATAGTATACTCGTATACTGTAGTGATAATATTTTGTTGTTTCAGTTCGATAAGCGGGCAAGCAGTTCGTCGGATGGTAAGTGATAGCAATAATACATTACCATGATATTTATAGACCTCAAGCATGATCATCGCCTTTGCAATGACAATAATCTTCAATTAAGTATCATTCTTAATCATAAAAAGTATATACCGGGACGGGAAATTTCATAAGCGTGTGAAGGAAAGCTTTGTGATTAAATTTAAACTAATAGCCAAAAATAAGTGACTAAGGCCTATACTCTCTTACTCTAGTATTCAGATGTAAAAAGCCCTGAGCTGTCAGTGGACGATCATGACCTGAAAATAAAATAAAAATTATCTAATAAAGATAAACAAACATTAACTGCTTGGTTAATATTTATCTACACTTTAGCATTATGTGATTTTTATAAATATTTATTTATGAATTTATTTATTTATTTTTAATTACACAATAAATATAAAAGTTAATAGAGAAAATGAAACACAGTCTTATGGCACTAAGGCAATCTCTACCTGATATTAAATAATTATGTAAATAGCAACAAAAGTAAATATAGCACAATTTATGAGCATATTACATTGTCAACTATTTCCATGAAACTACTAAAAATCTATACCTAAATCGGGATACAATGTTAGCCAGTGAATATCCAAAACCTCGTTCTCCAGTGCTTACAGCTAAATTAAGTTGCAGCCTCTCTATCTGGAATTAGTATTTCACCCCGACACAGTCGCAGATGTTTCAAAGGCCGTGTCTCGATTCGTGTTGCGAATCTACTGATTGACTTAACACTGTTGAATAAGCTAAGCGCGTGGAATAAACGCTCAATATCTTGACTTGATTGTTCTGCGGAATTGGGCTTTTAAACGTGTGTTTTTTATAGGAAGTGTTTGTGTTATCAGCCCGTGTACGTCCCATTACAGGGCACGCGCTATCTCTACAATTGAGAGTAGGTTGAAAGGGGTTAGGTCGTATAGTTCTCCACGCTAGCATAGTGCCTTTTGGGAGAGTTATGAATATGGAGTCACAAGGTCGAAAATGTTGTCACAATCGAAAGTGAATATTCACAACACTTGAGGTTTGTCGATATATGTTGAGCTGAGGTTTACAATCTTTCGTATCGTGTATTTTACGGCCGATGTTTTTATATGACTGCTATTTTTATAGATGTTAATTGTCTGAGATCAAATTGAGTGGTAGGACAATAAAATATTGACATATCATTGTATTTATTGCCTCTTCGTTTAGATACTAAAAATACAAGTTGAAATGTGAGCTCATTAATTCGAAAAATTTATTCAGAGACTCAACTTTAAAATAGAATGTAATATTTTATACTCATATATTTACACTATATAAAGGGGAAAATTAAATTTAGGAAAAACATACCCTAAACCAACACAAATATCAACATACAAGCAAACTTCAATATTACAACAAAATTCTAATATTTGAACACATTATACCCGCTTCAAAACTTTTCCGTAACTTATCGTCTACAGTACTTACGGGTTATGCAAAGTATCACCTACATTTTATGTGCTACGCGCGTGACTAAAGTTATCCGCTACGAAAAAGCTGTAGCTTAAACTATGTCGGTATTTAGCTATTATGCAAATTACATAAATTGTTTAGTTTATCTGCTACGTGCTGTATTACAAGCGATTCTGCTACGAGCTAATGTACCAAGCATCTGCTACGAACAAATAAAGCTACGATGTGTATCTGCTACGCGCTATTAAACTACTACTGTTTGAATAATACGCTGTTGCAGTTTAATAACTTATCCGCTGCGGATATAAAATTACGTCACTGTGCTTTATCGCGGAATTGCTCATAAACTAACGCAATTTGATGCATGTATGCAAAAATTATTTATTTTAGACTATAAGCTCCAAGAGTGGTTTAATGGATGCAAGAAGAGAGATGTAGAGCAAGATATTATCTATGGCGCTTCAAATTTTCTTAAGACTGCAGCGTCAGGTGTATATTAGCATAGAAATTGCCCAAGTTCAGAGCAGGAATAGCTTGTGTGCTATTTAAAATTTTCATACAAGCAAAAAAGTTTGGCAGTGGATTATGTAACGGAACATCCGGTCTGTAGTTTTCAACCGGAAATACTTGTTATGAACTTGTTGCAAACTGCATATTATTGTGAAGAATTAAGAAAACTTTTATAGTGGAGGGGAAATTGTTAGCTCTCTTGTCCGCTTGTACATTAATTCCGTTTTTAAGTACATTTATTTTGTGAATTATGAGAAAATATTCTCCAAGTGTAATAATGTCTTGAATGAATTTGTTGCTGACGTTGGTTTACGTTTGTTTGTAAAATAATATTTTAAATTTATTGTTGGCTGGCCACACGCGGCGAAGCAGTATGGAACTTGGTATTTCTTTTGAATGTGAGATAAATGCCTTTTACTTTTATTGTTGTGAAGCTATATAGCCTAACCACTCTCAATCGTATTCTCGATTGTAGAGTAGGCCCGTGCCCTGCAGTGGGACGTATATGGGCTGACTGTTCATGAGCGGTCGTATCGCTTACCATCAGGCGAACGGCATGCTCGTCTCATTCATAGCAATAAAAAAAAATAATAGAAAAAAATAAATGTGTGAAACATATAGAGTATTCTAAAGTATTACCGTTGTATGATTGGGCATTCCTAATAATTCACGTGGTTTGTCTGTGAAAGACTAGCACCGTTACAGCTAAGCCCGCCCATTCATATTATAGAGATAGTCGCCTGCGCAATGAATTAATGGTCAGTTTTATGGTCTTTGTACAGTTTAAGCACTGATTTAAGGTTCAAACCTATTAGAAATAACCAAATGCCAATGTAAAGTTCAACAGCCTCCGTGGCGCAATTGGTTTGACGCCGACTGTAAAACAAGAGGCCGTGGTTTCGATCCTTGCACAGAGATAAATATTTGTCTGAACCACAAGCATTTGTTTCGCGTCTGGGCGTTTGTGAGACCGCAAAGTCTCTCGTAGTTCCTGATTCCCTCGACACAAAAGTCGATCTTAGTGTGGGGTCAAGACTATGTTTGTGGCTTTTGGGTGTATATTTAATATCGATCAAATATAAATAACCATATTCTGATTGTAGAAGAAGTAAAGTCGTTCAATCGTGAAAACATCTAAAATATGGTTCTATTTCTTAGATGCAAATATATTAGTGTTTTGTAAAAAAAATACCTATGTGATGTTTATAAATGGAACTACATTTAAAAATATACTTTACCAAAAGAAACATAAACATACACTAGTTATAGAAGTAACAAAACCGCGCGACCTGCTCCGTAATTCCTATCAGGGGGAAAACATTTTCACGACGAAAATAAATTCAACGCGAACATGAAAAATCTTGAAGTGAACGTCGGGCAATATGAGGGCTGTTTTTCATCAAGAAAGAAACACGGAAAATGTTTTAAACACATTGAAAATATAACAAAAAATTCCGCCGTGAATTTTCCAGCGGCGGCGCGTGTTTTGTGATTTATGTAGTGTACCGCTCATAGTGCGATGAGTTTGGAAAATCGAATTTTGGACCGCGGAGGAAAGTCCCCGCTTATCTAATCACTGTTGGCTTAAAGCGAAAATTCTGGAACAATAGGTAGTTTTTTAATTTTATTTTTTATCTGTCTGTGATTTGTGGCGTGTCTTTTTGAAAGATGCGGGCAATTTTTTTTTATTTTATGAAGATCTTCGCTACAAACTTTGATAAAAGTGTTATTATACATTACAATAGACGCACGTACGTATTTACCAGTGATAAGGTCTCTCAAATGTGAGAAGCCGCCTGGGTAGGTACTGGTACTACCGCAAAGTCTATTTCTCCGCCAAACATGGGTGTAAATGCACTGTTACGTTCCGGTTTGAAAAACATTGTAGCCAGAGTAACTACTGGACATATTGAGACTTAACATCTTATGTCTTAGGGTGGCTAGCATAGTGGAATGCCAATGCTATTGTCCATGAGCGGTCGTATTGCTTACTATCGTACGAATAGCGTGCTCATCTAGCTATTTATAGCAAAATAAAATACGAATATATATTTTTGGAAAGAAAAAAAATATATAGAAAACTGACAATAAACATAATACTCTTATATAAGACCTATTGGTAACAAACCGAATGCGAGCTAACATGGGTTGAATTCCCAGGACACACCTCTCGCTGTTCGCAGTCATGTGTGTATTGTTATTCAATTACAACGTATTTTAAATGTAAAGGAAAATACGGTGAGGTATCCTTCATATATTTATAAGACACTAGCGGTTCGACCCGGGTTGGCTCGGGTGCACATACTTTTCACGCCAGTTCAGCAAAAAATCTACTCGTATTGTTCTATTTAATTTTGTATTTACCACACTCACAGCTTGTCCCGATTCCATCTCGTCCCGTAACATTCTTTTCTATCCCGTCTCAATCTATCTAGACATTATCATAGAGCCATAACTAGGCATCTAATTCTGGCAGATCCCATCCCATTCAATTTAAAAAAGTGACAAATATATTTAATTTTTCTGCTCATCCCACGGGTATACACTTTCGGGATAAACATTAAGCTATACATTAATCCAGGGTTTCAACTAACTCCATGCCAAATTTCTTTCAAATTGGTCTATCCGTTTAAGCATGAATAGGTTACAAACACACGAACTGTCGCCCAATAATATTAGCAGGATTTTAGGGTATATGAAACCAATGCGATGGAGTAGAAAATCGTATAAGCTTTCCCAGTCAAACTTCCAGTTGTAGGGAAATTCCGTTTTAAGCCATGGACTGACATAATAAATAAGCTCAAAAACGTTTCTGTTTAGAATGTTTAGTATATTTATACACTTTACTATTAATACATAAATAAATACACCCAACAGTCACATACATATTCTGGACCCGACACTAAGATCAAAGCGTATTAAAAACTACGAGATACTTTTCGGTCCCACAAACATCCAGACTCGAAACAAATACCTGTGGGCCACAAAAATATTTTTTTCGGTGCGGAGATCGAACCCGCGGCCTCTCGTTTCATAGGCGACGTCTAACTAACTGCGCTACGGAGGCTAAGCTGCCTTTTATTTTATTTATAGCCTGTCTATAGGCAGGTGTTAACTTTCCACCATATTAAGGCCTGGCATTCATTAGTCAATTTAGCAAACTTTAGCCAAGACTTCCAAAAGTTGGACAGCGTCGACTTCTACCGAAGTAATTACGTGGTTCAATGACCAATCATCCGTCACGATAGTATCAAGCACTCGATTTTGAACCTTCAGGTAGAGCAGTAACGTATAGTTTAATACAAAACTTACTAATTAGAAAAATAAATAAAAAAGAAAACAGATTTTGAATTCTGCGCCTGACAAGAAAATCAATCAGGAAGTTTTAAGTGCACTCAGGAAATATTTTTGATTATATTCTTTAGGAGACTTATTATAGATTCATTATCAGCTCGTAGTCAGAAATTTGTGGCCAATATGGCGATAGGCTCACATCACATTGTGGGACGAAACATAAAAGGGAAAATGAGAGTTTCCTGATAGCATCTCTGCCTACCCTTTCTAGAAAAAAATGTGTGATTGAAGATATGTATACTCTTTATGATGTATGATGCTATAGTGCACCATTAATGCATAACTTTCCTTTTAAGCGCGCATGTGAACATAGTTGCTGCTAACTTTAAAAATATTTCTATACAATTTTCCAAATAGTAATATCAGTTTTGGGATTGACTTTCTATAATCACATTCCATGAAGACGCCGTCACATTGCATTTGTTAAATAATGGCACATGTTACGTGATGATGTCCAGATAGAGTGAAATAAACTTTAAGGAAATAATTAAAAAAAAGAGTGAATATTTGAACCATTCCATAAAAAAGTCAAAATGTATTTCAATAATTTTCTAAAATCAATATCTATCCGTGTCGTCATCTATCTGTTACTCCAAAGTCTAATCTACAAATAATACAAAACATCTAAACTCTACACAGAATTCAAACCCATTGGAACAATCAATGGAAAGATAAAACGAAAACTTTCTTGAGATAAGGAAGGTAGCAGCGATACCAAAAGCGAGTACAACCGAAGCAAAACACTAGTTATGTACAGCGTATCAGGAATAGCTAACTACACTTGCAACTTGACGAACTCTCTGGGAAGTTTATAATAAACTTATTTCTGGGACGGGGGCCACACTTGGCAACTTCATAATTTGTCTGTACGCTACCTACAGCTTTGTCAAGTAACTCTGGCAAGTTGGCAAAAGAAATGTTTATTAACATGATTTCTGTTTGTTACTGCAGTTTTTAGTTTTTGTGCAAAGAAAATAATTTTGAATTTGGTAGAACTATGTTTCTAGTGGCCACGAATATGGCGACCATGATATTTTAAGGCAATGGTTAAAGAAATATTTGTGAGGCGCACAAATATTTCTCTCGGTGCGGGGATCGAACCCGCGGCCTCTCGTTTAATAGGCAGCGTTTAACAGACTGCACCACAGAGTCTGTCAGTACATCAACTTTTTTTTTTTCTTGACGCAGTTGCTCTATAAATTTCTTTACTTGTTCATAATTGAATTTGAGTAGGTACTTTCACAAAAATGTCTGCATTTTCATAAAATATATTTTATACAAAATAGCTAAAGTGCTTCTAAATATATTTTCCCGCAGCCCCTCTATCTTCACCGCCACATAAAGCCTAATACTTTTAGAAATCCCAAAACATATCACAATACTCGTGCACCAAATCCTCTTTTTGTAATCGCCTAGCGTTTATAGGATTTGTCCGGCGGATCTGACGTCATGCGGTGGGCCGCAGCTTGCCTTCAAACGGATGAATCTAGATAAAATAAAATTATAGCAGGCTAGATTTAAAGAGGTGGTTTAAATCCGGCAAATCTGTATGACTAAATTGTGGTATTGAAGCGATTATGATGGATTTATTAGTGATTTGTAAATAACATTAAGGCTGTCATTATATTGACATTGACAGTTAAAATATACCTTATTAAAACTGAAATTAAGTTAAATAAAGTTATAAAATTCTCAAGTAATATCAACTAATAAAGTTCTAGCCGATTTTTTTTTGTTAATTTTTTCAATTTTCTTAAAATAAAATATGCTTTAATTTGAAACAAACTCTTATACAAAAACAGTTAAAAATTTAGAATATTACTAAAAATAAAACTTATAGTGACTTGTAAATGTCAATATTTTATAATAAAGTTCTCACAGAAAAATTTAAAATTAGTTCAATTTTCCTAAAATAAAATATGCTTTAACAAATTCTTATACAACAGTATAAAAAACTTACCTAACTAAAAATAAAACTTATCATTAATGAACAAAGAATTGCTCTCAAAAATCACAGCTAAAATCCAATTAGAGAAGCACACAACACAAATAACCGGAGGGACTACAAAGAAATTCAGCATTACTTCTCTCAAATATTGAATATCAATACGACGAAGTACATTTAAATAGCCCCAAGTTATCACACGGGACTCCACACGACTCGGCACAGAAACCCAGCCCAGTTGTGACACCGATATTCCCAGTTCAATATAAAAATGCAGGAACATTCGAACGAAGCCATTGTGACTGGGAAGGCATTGTACCGAGTTACATTGTATTCACTTGTCGGTTTATATTGACGTGCCCGCAGAAATAGGTTGCCGGTGCATATTGGTGCTTTTTTGATATGTAGGTCTCTTGTAACTTGGGAAAATTGTGTTGGACTTCACTTTGAGGGATTGTGGGATTCGTTTGAGATATTGGGTTTGATGTAGTTTTGGCAGGAGTTATTGGCGAATGGAAATTATGAATGTGCATTATGTCAACTCTTTTCACTAGTGTAATTTTCTACGTGACGGATTGAGTTTAGGGTTAGAGTCTTTTTGAATTTTCCTATAAAGCAAGGTCTGTAGGTACATTGAGTATTTTATTTGGATACAAATAGTTTATAAGTTAATTGTTCATAAAAGCACGCAAGTTGAGATTTCATACAGTGACGCAATAATTTTAAAACAAATATAAGCAATATTATACCTACGTATGTATATTAATACGTAAATGTAAACAAGTATATACCTGAATACTATGTAAAATTATATGTTAATATTTAAATAGTTACTATTTTATATATAGACATATATTTTATATATAAATAAATATATACCAATATATACGATGACACAAATCCCGAACCTTTCTTTTGAACACAAAACGGTTAATGGACGTCCTGATTTGTGAGGTATACTCGTACAATAAAGTATAAATAAGCACTGTTCTATAACAATCAAATTTCTTGAATCAATACCCACGGTATTAAAATTGACTATATTAATATTGCTAATACATAGATTCTCTCTTGTGTTCCCATCTTCCCTATCTAATGAAAATTCTTTATTATATTCACAATCATTGCTCACCCACCTATATCCCAATACTTTATTGACCATACAGTATCTAATACGTCCTTGAACACAAAAGGACACCATAAAAAATATAACACCTGAACCATCCATAAAACGTTATCGCGAAATGAAAATTTCCCTAAGGGGTGAATATTCACGGAACCAGTAACAATAGTTATAACCTATGCCTAAAAATATGAGGACGGTATATTTTCATGTACTACGGTACGATTACAATGTTGGGGTCTTGGGTTCGGATCCCGGGTCGGGCAAAAAGATTTCATTTTCCATCCACTATCAGCCCGAAGTCAGAAATTGGTGTATGATATGGTGATGGGTTCACCCCCTATCAAATCATGGAATGAAACACACAAGGTGAAACGTGGGTGTCCTAGTAGTATATCTGCCCACCTCTTCAGGGAAAAAGGCTTGACGTTTATATATGTATATTTTCATTTCGCGACAAACAAAATTGTCAAAACAATGTTTGCAGATGAATCTCGCGAATTTATGGCGAGAGTCGTAAAACTATCTGATGTTTGTTACGCTAATGCATTTATATGGTTCAGAATAACAAACATAACTAGACTCCTTTGGGTATTAATTTAATAATCCGTACTTCCTTTACGAATATGGATGGAAATGGAAGAAACTCACTACCATTGTTTACTCTGTTTTTTTGCGCTGATGTATTTTCTGACAGTATTTTTGGTGTGTACTAAAAATATAAATAATTAAAAATATATAGAATTATAAAATAGTACTTTAAATTTAATGAATTATTATAAAAATGTCTACAAGACTCATCAGACTTCTGAAATTCATGAGTTCAAAATTTGCTTATTTCATTTTAGTATTTATGAAAAAAGTTTTCTTCACTCCGACCATAATCTTATCTACAACAAACTTAATCTAAAAAATACCACACACAAAAATATTTCACGCATAAAATACGGCGAACAAAACGGCTCTACCACTGGGACTCTATTTCAAAACCCGGCAAAATTTATTCGGCAATTGCGTTTCTCTAACTCTACCTAGAGGCATGTCCCGACGATATCACTAACAACTTTATTGCAAACGGTAATAGGAAACAAACGCGGGCACTCTACGAAGTATCATAGAGCCAAAGACTCTACTAATGGAGAGGTAGAGCTGAATAATTGATGCTACAGATACGCTCACGAAATGTGTTGAGAAACTATGTATTAGAGTTTTAGTTGAATTGCTTTGAGATGTTCTTTGAGTCCGTTTCTACTGTAGGTATATTAGGTACAAAAGCATGATGTTTAGTGAGAGAAATGGATGTTGTAGATTAAAATCCTAGATATTTAATGCTACTTTTAGTGTTGAAATTCGCATCGAAAAGTTTTCAACAAGAATTTTGTAGGAGGGTGGAAAAGAGAAGAAGATAAAATGCACTACTTTGTATTAAACAAAATGTAGACAAAAGATTTATTTTGAAAAATATATATATATAAACCATTAATCAAGACATCTACGAAGTAATAACCACATATTACAATTTAACATGGTTTTCTTTGGGATGAGGATGGGCAAAGGAAAATACATATTAGACAAGTTTGAAAAATGTATAGAAAAAATATAGTAAAATAAATTCACCCCGCGAATTACTCTCGTATTTCTAAAACCCAACACATCCAATCCATCACAGACACACTGCATTTTTCCACTAAAAAAGTATCCAATGTCAGTCCCCGGCCTATAAAATATTTCCATGCAAAAAGTCATGTCGAACCGTTGCCGTTGCTCTGTTCCTGTGTGGAAAAAACGTACCGATAAATTCATCCGCATTTTATTAGTAAGTGTGGTGGAGGTTTTTAAGTGGGATTAGTGAAATCTTAGCACAAAAATTGCTTTTTTATCGTGGAATAAAGTGCAGTGGAAGATATCGGAAATCTTGTTGTGAAACTTTAATGATGATTGTTTGATTGCAAGATATTTTATCTTTAGATTGGCTGACGCCAAATGAATAGTATGAATGGGTAGGCCCATCCGGGATGGTACGACTGTCTCATAGGAGATCGATGTGAAACGACAGCTTTTCTGTCGCGTTTCGTTCGGTGAGTAAGATTGCCGGATGCCCAATAGGTAATACCACTTCCCTCTTCCCATCCTTCTTCCTTCCCGCTCCCCTCCCGATTTGATGGGCTGGCAATACATCCATGATTCAAGCGTTATAAGCGTTCTTGGTCGGTAGTGATCACTTACCACCAGGTGACCTGTTTGCTCCTTTGCCGGACTTATGCAATAAAATAATTATAAACAAATGATAATTATTTAAACTCATTTAAATAAGTTTATTATTAATAATAGCACGACACAATTAGTTTGATATATTGTATGCTACATACAATGCAATCTGAACTGGATATCCACTGGAAAATAATGATAACCTGTCGCCAGATGACAAAATGATTACCGCCTGGTCGAAGAATTTGTAAAGATTCAAATATAGGTTTGGTAAGAAATTAAAAAAAAACAACTACTTAGAAAATGCATCATGAATAAATCAATTAACGTATCTTGCATGTGTCCTCACTATGAGACACAGGAAGTCAAGTCTCTAGTGCACATCTGACCCCAATATATGTAATACAAGTTTCTTTATGTTGAGGTTTTGCGGAAAAATAAAAAAGCCGCCGCCATCTTGCATGTCCATGACAATGGGCCATCGCTGGCTCGCCTACTACTTTCTCGCCGGCGTAGATTCAAAGCCCCTGGATTGGTTGTGGCAAAAATATTTTTTAATTAATTTAATATTGATTGGACACGAATAAAACACATAATAATATTAACCAATATCATATTATATTGAAATAAATAATAATTTTAAAAACTTTAGCTGACTTCAAAATTTTACTAAAAAGAGCGAAATAAACCTAAATCTTTTCACAATAATTCTAAAACACCTAAATAGAACAACTTTTTTTGAGGTCTTTGCCAGCCTTTTAATATTCACTGGTCTCTCATAAATGTGAGAGGCCGCCTGGGTAGGTACAACCGCAATGTCTATATCTCCCGTCAAACAGCAGTGTAAATGCACTGTTGTGTTTCGATTTGAAGAATATTGTAGCCAAAGTAACTACTTGACATATTGAGACTTTACATCTTTTCTCAGGATGGCGAGCACAGTGGAATGCCAAGCATTGCTTTGTAATTCAAGGTGTTGTTTGGTTTTGCTACTGTTCATGAGCGGTCGTATCGCTTACCATCAGGTGAACGGCATGTTCATCTCGCTATTCATAGTAATAAAAAACAAAACATTAATCGCCCGTCTGCATGCCCCTTTGGAGAATCCAGACATGAACTTATATAAGCACAACATAAATATTAATTCAAATACGTATATAATCGAATACAATGGAATCTAAAGGAGCATAACATCTGCTCGTCTACACCGCAAAACATCACAAGTTACACTATTAACTAAGATATATATCGGATTAAATGCTCCACAACTATTTAATTACTAACCATAAGAGTAAATAGTTAAACACATTCTTTGCACATAATGGAGTGTCGTTTGTCTCTTGTGAAATGTAATCGTCGGGAAAAGATACCATCAGCGCACACAATTACACATATTATCATTTAATATATGAAATGATAGGTTTAGTTAAATATGTACATAAATTCACGCCTTTTTACCAGTAGGGATAGGCACAGGTGCTACCATGACACACACATATCTCCTTGTGTGTTCCGTCCGACGATGTGATAGGGCGCAAGCTTATCGTCATATTGGGTACAAATTCCTGACTCCGAGCTGATGCAATATCACTGGCCAACCTGGTATTCGAATTCACGAGGAACAAGTTAAGAACACATATCCATAATATGCTAAGTATAATCAGGCACAAAATTTTCACTGGTACTAATATTACTACGATATTTTTTAGCAATCTGCCGGAAACTGCGTATAGTAACGTCATGCAAAACATAAATTTTACTATTCTTACTCGTTAATTAGTCATGAATCATTGGGCGGAGTTCTTATAAAGATGTACAAATTTCATCACTGTTTCTTTCTGAGTTACCTTGATAATCAGTCGCACTCATGTACTATGCTTTAAATGAACAAAGCTTGAGGTACCTAGCTTGAGGAATTTGACAGGATAAAAGTTTTCTGTTCCGTGTTTTCCATTATATAATCACAACAAGAAAAACATAATCACTTTCCTATCGAAGGCCTATCCAGTATGTGAACAATCTAATATATTCCCCACACAAGTGTTTTTGCCGTTTTTTTTTTGTTATCTGTAGTCACCGAATTTCTTTTATTTCCAAGACAAAATCAGCTCCCTCTTGAGTCGAGTTTAGAGATAAGCTCGCCTTTTATGCGTCCAAGCCACCGTTTTAATATGAAAGACGTTATAAATAATTGATTTTTAGTTGAAAGGCAAAACGTGGAATAAAAAATCAAACTGCAGCGTGTCAATAAGTTATGAAAACCTTGTGTTTATGAAGTCGATTGATATACAATTAATTTTGTTTATAATTCTTGGTTTGCAGACCGCTTTAAATCGATATTTACGAAAATCTTTTCGGAATGTCTATACCTCTTTATTCGAATCATGGTCTTCACGAGATAATACATGTACTCTGATACTTACCAGTAGTTCTCTTTACATGCTTTTTTAAATTACAATTGAAATACGTATAAATGGCAAAATCTGATCCCGGTTTCATAGATTTACGCGAACGTTACACATTGAAATAAATCTATTATTTACATAACGCCGGGAAGTTAAAAAATGAAAAAATTAAACTAATTCCGCGATTAAATCCATAAATCATAGTTTGATTTCAGTTCTGATTATCTTAAGTCACGTGTTATTTGCCGATCATTTTTATCGCAAGAAAAATGGTTTTCACTAGATTTACGAACATACCTTAAATCTATAAAACGGTAATAAGCCTCTAGTATCGATTATAACTAATCTCTCTTTTTTTATATAAAACGCCTTGCACAACAGCTCTCATAAAGGTTTATGTACCTAAATAAAATCCAAATAAAAATAAAGATCAAGAAAATACACATATAAAAAAATCGCGATTCTTGACTCACCACAATTTATACAAATCTAAAAGGATCAGAATGACAGACAGTCGCTGTCTTTGACGCAAATTACACCTTGCTTAATGCCATGTCAACAAAAATAAAATTGCCTTCCATTTCAACAAGATTTTGGGAAAATACCTTTTTTAAAAGATGTTTGGCTCATTAAAAATGTTGACACAAACGCTTCGGTTTGGAGTCACGAATTTATTTCGATTTGTTTCGTTTCGGTTTGATTCATCAACCGCTTGTTTCTACTAACTATAGACCAATAATGATAAATATCTCCTTGTATTTTAAATTCATCTTGTTACCATTTGAAAAAAAGACATAATTTAAATATCTAGAAAAGACTATACTGTATCAGCCCATATACGTCCCACTGCAGGGCACGGGCCTACTCTACAATCGACAGTTCGATTGAGAGTGGTTAGGCCATATAGTCCACCACGCTGGCCTAGTGCGGGTTGGCGGACTTACATACCATAGAAATTCTTATCAACCGCTATGGTATGCAAGTTTCCTCACGATGTTTTCCTTTACCGTTTTAGTGCGTGGTAATTGACTATCAAAACACACATGACCAACAGGCCACCACGAAAAGACTATAAATAGTTTAATTCTAGAAAAAATACATCTATATTGTAAGTTTTCCATCTAAACTGATATTATAAAGAGGAAAGATTGGATTGCTTGTTTGAATTGCATGGGCTCTGAAATTAAAGAACTGATCTGAAAAACCTTTTACCATCACAAAATATACCAAAAAATGTATATTTGCACCCGTACGGAGCCTTGCCGTTCCGCTAGTTTTTTATTAAGTTAGGTTTCGCTACCATAGCCTATGAATACCACCGCAGGAACATAATAACAATACTAAGCCGTTTATTTTGTTTTCAGTCGGATAATTTATTATGTAATTAAAACATTTTATTTCCTGACAAAATATCCTTAGTTTTAAATTGAATATACTTTTTAAATTCACGTAATCTATGACATAAACTTGTGAAATATATTCAGACGTAACTTTTTAACTCCTAGAGAGCAAACTCGAAAAGAGCTAGCCGAATGAAACTAAGTAGTTAATTCACTTGGAAAAGCTAAAAAAGCTACAGTTAATCGCATTTAAATTTTCTAATTTATTTAATATATTAACTGCCTCGTCGGTGCAGTTGTACTAAGGTATGTTTGCAAAGCACCAAACCGCACTAGGCCAGCGTGGTGGACTATATGGCCTAACCACTCTCAATCGTACTCTCGATTGTAGAGTAGGCCTGTGCCCTGCAGTGGGACGTATATGGGCTGATACAGATGTTTGCAAAGCTGAGTTCTTGAGTTCGAATCCCGGGTTAGGCAAAGTGACATTGGTTTTTCGATTCATTACTAGCTCGGATGTCACTCCACTTGCCCTCCTTAGACAAGATGATCTCAGTATTATGTCCAATAGTTACTCTGGCTTCAATGTCCTTCAAACCGGATAACAACAGTACATTTACACTGATGTTTGATGGGAGAAATAGGCATTGCGGTGGCACCTACCCAGGCGGCCTATCACACATGAGAGACCTACCACCTAATTTGTCTAAACACAGTATTTATTGTAATATCGCTTAGTTTACACCTGCATACAATAATATACCCGCGCGTTTCTATGTGTTGATAAGCGTGCGTTTGACGACATTCAATTTTAAGCCGCTAATTGGAAAATGTACCGGTTATTCAAATAGTTGTAGGAACGAATAACACGCATCGTGAATTTACATAGTTAATTTATTGTTGCATTACAAATATACGGCTCGACGGGTTTCCGTATTGTTAGTGTCATTTTCAGACACAAAGATTGGTGTTTCGCGTAAATAAATACGTTGAATTATCAAACACAATATTTCTAATTTTAGAAAAGTTTCATTGTATCGTCTGTGACGATAAATACGAAAGAGTTTATGGTACAAAAACTTTTTTTTTTCGGTCACACGTACTTTTTTGGTGCAAAGATTACCTGACAGCGTGACAAGAATCCCTTTTTGAGGTATATAATGATATATCTGGACATAGAGCGATCGCAACGGATTAAAAACAAAAACATATTGATTTCTTAAATTTACGCGAGTGTTACGATTTTTTATTTATTTACAAACATGTAAAAATTAAGCCAAATCCGCGAAAAACCTTTTCAATTCAATTATAGAATCAATTTTTACATCTAAATTGAAATATAATATTTTCAGAAAAAGAAAGAAAATAATGTGTCCTATTATAATTAATTGGACAAAAAAACAGTGGGTATTTCGTTAAGTAATGTTTAATTATTTTGGGTATATCAAACACTGCCTAGAAATATGCATGCCCTGCATGTGGTTTCAATAAAAGTCGTGTCAACTACCACAATATCCCCAACCTGTTATCATTCTCTCCATGCAAAATGCTCATTTTCGTGTCAACGTTTTTTCACTTGAGAAATTCTTTTATCAAAACTCCCCTCCTGAAGGTTTATTACCCCAAGTGATTTAACGCGCGGGAGCTCCGCGGCTGATAATAATGATTTTATACGCGCACTGGGCCTCTTCGCGGCGCTAACGACTCAAGAGTCTGGAATCTGTTCCTTTGATGTCAATACAGGGACTTGCAGTGGGTTTGTTCGCTTTAGGAATATGGTAGAAAAAATGCGGAAAATTTGAAATGAATAAAAATTCGAAATATTTTACTGGAAGATCTTTCATAATATGTAAGATGCCGCCTGGGTGCGTAACACCCCAATGTCTATTTCTCCCGCCATACAGCAGTGTAAATGCACTGTTGTGTTTTGATTTGGAGACATAATGAGATTTAACATCTTATATCTCAGGATGGCGTGTGCAGTGCAATGCCAAGCATTGCTTTGTAATTCATGGTGTTGCTTGGTTTGGAGTGGTTGTATCGCTTACCATCAGGCAATTAGCATGCTCGTCGCACCACTTTTCGCAATAGAAAAAAAAATACATCCTTGATCCTTGAGATCTTTGGTAAGGCTTTCTATTATTGTATCCCCATATTTCCCATATCCCCAGTATTTTTGTATCCCCGCAGTCAGATGGGGATACAGAAATATTACAGAATTCTATAAATGAGTCAATTGGGATCAAAATCGACTGTCAATTGTCATCAGTCAATGCTTGCTGAGTGCACTGCATTCTCAGATCAAAATGCGTAATGCAATCAAAATTAAAAAGTCTTCTTTTTAAATCAATTAATGGGTAATCCCTTGTTTCCAAGTTATATTTCATATTAAGATCTCGTAGACGTTAATTTTACGAAATTTATTTAATTAGTAACTTAAGCTTGGTTCTCAAAACAATCTCGTCTGATGACGTAACAAGCTTAAGATGGTTCAAAGTAACTAGACATCTAGTGTCTAACTAGATTTTGGCAAATAGTGCTTCGAATTTCATTCGACGTATATTGACGTGATCAACGTATATTATTAACAGACTTCTACTATACCTAGTATATTTTCAATGAAGTTTTTAGAAGACCAAGTTTTGTATGGCATATATGAAACCACAAATGAAGCCAGTTCACCGGGCTTATTCCCGTCGCAATATTAGGTAAAGATGCTATCACAATGCTGGACCATTGCAAAACTGAATCTTTATATAAAAGTCTTTGACCATGAAATAGAACCCAGGACCGGACTATCCATAGCTCGTTCCAACGAGGAGACGTATATCCTACCAATATTCTTGTAAGACAAACAAACATTTTTATTCTGCATTCCAAGTAAACAAAGTTTAGTATTCATGTAGAATCCTCAAAACAGATTTATTGCGCACGATGATTTTACAGTCAGTGTAGTGAGAACGTTCGCCGAAGCTAAACGTTATCCGATTTTAGGAATATATAAAAAACCTCGCGATTTTCAGAGGTAAAATTTTACAAAAGGATTTTCTGTAATAAAATTTGTCTGATAAAAATAAAATACGTTGAGTATCGTAATCTTATTTGGATGGCTAAGACGTGTCGTTGACATGATGCAAAATAATTTGATGTATTATTTTGGCAAAGCAATAAATAAATACTGCCGACTACCTCGGTGGCGTAGTTACTACGGTACGCTTACAAAACTGAGGTCTCGGGTTCGAATCCCGGGTTGGGCAAAGTGATATTGGATTTTTCAATTCATTATCAGCCCAGAGTCAGGAATTTGTGCCCGATATGGCGATAGGCTCGCCACCTATCACATTGTGGGACTAACAAGGCGAAATGTGGGTGCCCTGGCACCTCTGCCTACCCCTTCTGGTAAAAAGGCGTGAGTTTATGTATGTATGTAATAAATAAACAACATGACAGAATTTGATCGTAAGTGTATTATTGTGCAGACACAGTGATTAACATGAGATAATTAATTATATTGTATTATATATATTGATACTAGACATATGCTGGTCTACTAATTTATTCTCTTCACTGTTTTGGATGGACTTGGGGTCATAATAACTACAATCCCGTATTTAAAATAATATATAAACTATATTAAAATAAATCATTACTGTTTGTGATAATCTTATTGTAATATCTTGAATTTGTGACCCATATGGCGATAGGCTGGACCCTATCACATTATAGGACGGAACATACAAGGCGACATGTGGGTGTCCTGGTGGCACTTCTGCCTACCCCTTCTGGGAAAAAGGCGTGAGTTTGTGTATGTATGTATAATCTTATTACCATTGCATTATATTAGGCTAATGAATCAAACAGAACCAAATCGCGTTGTCCAACAGATTGGTGGATAATCGACTCAGGAACCCACTTAATGCCATTTGCTGCAAACGTGCCTCTTAACTAAGACACCCTTGACAATGGAGGAAATCCTAATTGGGGTATTTTGATTGTCTACCCCTTAATTTTAGGGGTAAAGATCACATATAAATCTCCACCATTGTTTTATCCTTACACTTCTGGTTGGGATAACTGGGTTTTTTGAAACGATAACCTTCACACTGTACAACTTATTTTAGTGATAGTATGTATATATTTTGATGTATTTTTTAAGTAAGTAATTTATTTTAATTAAGTTATACTAAATTATTTGCTAGCCCATATACAACCCAATGCAAGGCACGGGATTTAAATTATTATGGAGTAAAAAAATAGCTTTTTTGTAAGATATTTTATACCCTTTCTGGTTAGTATGGCTGAGTAGTTATCACAATACTATATTGCGCTAATGACTTCCAGTGTCTATTTCCTTAATTTAAAGGATGGTAAACAAATTTAAGCCCAGTAGTTCATTTTATGCATTTTTCTGGGTGGAGGAGCACGAAATATTTTTGCAAAACAATTATAAAGATTACAATCTTTCAAAATTAATTAATTCAAAAAATAAATTAATAACATTTGTTATGCTTTTGTTAGAATAATTGATGAGCAATAAAATGGATATTTTATTTTCAATTAATGAATTTTGTATTTTCGTTCATTACATATTTTTTCTCGTTTCAATATCAAATCGCGTTATATTACAAATATATTTTATTAAATTTTAATAATATTTTATGAATACATTCTAATTCTGCATCTTTTGAATAATTTATGGACCAACCGTAATATATCTCACTGTTAAGTACAGATCTTCATTCACATCACCTGAACGAATTTGGCTGTCTAAGGCTGGCGTCAAACATCCGGAATGGCTTTCACGATTCATAATCTAAAACTCATAGTCTAAATTCCGGCACCTTGAAATGAAATTATAGAAAAATAATTTATTGAATCCATTAAAATGTTCAACACCATTTAGATTCAGTCATGTTTTGATCTATCAGCCGGTACGGAAAGCGGTTTTCACTAGAGAAGAACGGACAAGAAACACTAGTGTTGCTCTTTTCAAAACCAGTTTACAATGTAGTGATTATTACAAAATTTAAAAGTTGGTTTAAATCAGAGCAGTTTATTAATAATTTGTTGTATAACTACAATCAATATTTTTGATACGAATATGTTTGTTATAATTAATATGGCTGAGTGAAGCGAAGTCGCCCAGAACGAAGAATCTTGCCTCACACATATTTAAAAATTCAGATTGATCAGTCGTCTAGTTATTCCCGGCACATGTAAACGTCTTTATGGAAGAGGAATTAATAATAATGGCATTGCTTTTGGCTCTAAATCATACAAAAATGCAAACGCAAACATTGGATTCATCCTTATTTTAATAATCATAAAATCTATATTTAAATAACTTGACAATCTTTATTTAAATGTGGACAGTGCAAAGGAGAGTCAGTAGAGCCATAACGGCGAAAAAAGTATAACAGTATCCTGACAGATTCTTCGATTATTACAGAATATCAGTAGTATCACTGGATGAATTACTGTGTTGGCTGGGGAATAAATTATTTTTTTTCCGCCGGCCGTCACTCCTACAGATCGCAACACGTCCAGACGTTAACTGCTTGCAGTGTCATCTGAAATAATTCATAATATGAATCCATCGATGTAATTGTAGCTCTATTAAAATGTATAGGAATACGAGTGTTATGGAATCATCATCTTAAATATTCATACCAATAATATATTTACTGGTGGTAGGTCTCTCATATGTGAGAGGCCATCTGATGGGTACCACCGCAGTGTCTATTTCTCCCGTCAAACAGAAGTGTAAACGCACTATTGTGTTTCGGATTGAAGGGCGTTGTAGCCAGACTAACTACTGGACATATTGAGACTTAACATCTTATGTCTCAGGCTGGCGAGCGCAGTGAAATGCCAAGCGTTGCTGTGTAATTCAAGGTGTTGTTTGATTTTGCTACAGTTCATGAGCGGTCGTAGCGCTTACCATTAGGCGAACGGCATGCTCGTCTCGCCATTCATAGCAATAAAAAAAACATAATACAGGCCGCTCGTCAGTATCATTCTTACAGATTGATCTTGAATGATTGATTGAGAAATTCATATTCTGAAAAAATCTGAAAATGTGTAATATACAGATATTATAAGGTATTATTTCGGGCTTTCTGAGTTAATAATAATTATGAATTCAGAATATGATTCCATCCTAAGATTACACAATATAGTACAATAAAATATTACTTATTAAAAAAAAAACTAAAAATAGGTCTCCGCTATGCTATGAGTCAGTTTTACTTCCTAATTGAAATACATTAGAAGTAAATACACATCAACATATACGAAACACGATGGTCATTATAATAATTACTTTTACTAACAATTTTGTCTCATAATTTTAAGACTCGAAAATATTTAAACACCCAATCAAATATCTATATTATTTAAGTAATAATACCACGGAAAATGCCAAGTACTTTTCGGTAAAATGTATTTGTACGAACTGTGTGACTTGTGATCTTTTAGTACCTAAATTACCTTATTTTTATTACGTATTTTCTTCTTTTCGCAGTCATGTGTGTATTGTTAGTCAATCACCACGCACTAAAACGGTGAAGGAAAACATCGTGAGGAAACCTGCATACCATAGCGGTTCATAAGAATTTCTATGGTATGTAAGTCCGCCAACCCGCACTAGGCCAGCGTGGTGGACTATATGGCCTAACCACTCTCAATCGTACTGTCGATTGTAGAGTAGGCCCGTGCCCTGCAGTGGGACGTATATGGACTGATACAGTACAGTATTACGTTTTTAAAATCTTCTCATGGACTTTCCAAATTATTTTGTTGTGTAATAGCCTTATTCATACATACATTTAAAACTTTTTTAGCTATCGAATGTTTTTTCTTTCCGAACGACTATTGAATCCATTTTGAGTGAAGAGGGCAAAATATTCGGTTGCAAAAATATATTTTAAATCTGTCTATGCCATACGGCCGTAAGATTCAGCATTACAACTTCAGGGTTTTTTGGTAAAAAGCCAAATATAACCTGAGTCAAGCCACGATAAAAAGCAAATCAAAGCAAAACAATTTACCTGCTGCAAATAAGCAAATAACTACGTCCCCTGTAGCACATCGTGGGACAGAAAATACAATGCGAAACATGCGTGTCTTGGATGTACATCTGCCTACCCCTTCTGGGAAAAAGGCGTGAGCTTATGTACTTATGTATCTATGTATTTATGTGTCTTCTTTGAGAACATAGTGAACAACAAAGGAACAGTACCCTTGAAATATAAAATTTTTGTGCTGCCGGATCTAATAAATACCGAAGTGTTTCCTATTATCGATATGTATAATACGACCCTAAATTATGGATACACATCGCGACCCTTCAAATTCCACCCCTACCTGCAAATAACATTGATTGCTAATGTTGAGTTGTAGCGATTAAATTACCCCGTGCGGCTGTCGCGTGTGATGTGACAAACGTGCCGCAACAGCGTCGCTCAGCAAAGAGCGCGGAATGAATTATTCACAGCCCTCAGGCGTCGGGCGAAGAAATCCGCCCATAAGGGGGTGTTCAGGGTGGTAAGTGGAGCGGGTTTTAAGAATGTGTAAATTATAAAATGGTAGAGCCATGGAGAACGTCTAGGTTTGATCTGGATTTTGTATGGCGGAAGTAGTAGTGAAACGATTTTATTTACTTATCTATGTTAATATATAAAGCTGAAGAGTTGTCTATTACCTCCTAATCTCAGGAACTACTGGTTCCAATTGAACTAATTATTTTTGTGTTACATAGTTCACTTATTGGGGAATGCTATAAGCTATCATAAGGTATCATCACGCTATGACATATGAAGCAGTAGTGAAAATTCTAGCAAATACGAGGAAATTTTATTCGTGATTCGTGGTTCTATTGGTCCCAAATCTACATCTGAGGGATCCTTTGCTCCAATATCCTAAATTGATAGTCAAAATTGTATATTTTGGTCGCCATTTTGAAAAGTGTATGCCCGGGCAGAGCCGGGCTGGACCGCTAGTTATTGATATTCTTTATTGCACGTCGTAACTGTAATAATAACTAATATAACTGATCAAAAGTGGTACTATTGGCGGGCAAGTCACGTTGAAAGATTTTTTCCTTGCAATGTTAGAATGAACAGGATTGTAGGATTATGGGCTTGACGTGCAACAAGAGCAATGTCAATTAACAGACGAAAATAAATAAATAATATTTATAAACATACATACACAAATAACATATTACTTAAATACTTTAAATACATATACCAACACTACATATACTTAATCTTATATATAAAAATGAATCGCAAAATGTGTTGGTAACCGCATAACTCAACAACGCCTGGACAGATTTCGATGATTCTTTTTTTAAAATGTTTGTGAAAGTCCAAGGATGGTTTTTACGGCGAGAAAATTTCGAATAATTGCCGGAAAAGCCCTAAAAACAGCCCTTTTCTTTACCCCATACAAACGTTTTCTAACTAAAACGTTGAGTCAATTTGAGCTTTATTGCTATTGTATAAGGTTCATATTAAATAACAAGCACTCAGTGTTGTTTAAACAATGTAGGTATGTTCCTAACGTCAAAGAGTCAATTTGTACTTTATTACCGCTATACAAAATTCAAATTCAATCATATCTATCAAAACAATGTGCGTGATTTTCCCATACAATATGTTCATGGGTTTGTAACTGTCAAACATTTAATTTTCACCCTGTCGATATGGTAAACTCTGCCCTCAAATTAAAGAACGTATTTAAATAAAGGTTTCGAATCGAAAACATATATCCACAATATTCGATTAGTGGCGTATTTTAGATTTTAAAGAAGTAAAATATTGACAGCGAAAATGGATTGACATTTTAATTGATTGTAATTGTTTATGCATGCGTTCAGAAATTTATTTTGTATTAACTAAGGAGAATATATCTAGCTACATTAATATAAGACAATGAAATAAATAATGTTCACACGTAATGGTGGATTTACATGTTGGCTGAGGCTGGGCCAACGTCTACCAACTCCAAGCTATTAACTATGAAAAACATAAGGCCAGCCGAGCCAAACACTCTGTTTACACGCTGGCGTTGGTGGAGGCTGGCTGAGGTTGGCCAAGCGTGTAAATGCAGCATAAGAAGTTATACTTACTCCTTTTCAAGATCAAATGCCATTTTTATCACGAATTTTTACAGTGGTCTTTCCTTCGCTATAATTCACTGATAGAAATGTACATCGTATCGGACTGAGATAGGTTATATTATACCTAAAGGGGGTAAAAAAGGGTTGAATTGTTATATCTAAGAAAATCGAAACCACTGAAGTTATGTCTATAAAAAAAATATTTTAACTCTTTATTACTAACAAAAAGTAATGGCGTGCAATATTTTTTGGAAAAACAGCTTTTTGGTGCTGAAATAAGGGAAGGAATATTGAATAGACAATAAAAAACGCTAAAGTTTTTAATGTCAAAAATTCATAAGGCAATCTTTATATGTATATATATATGGATGTATATGGAGAGAAGGGACATAAAATAAAATAGAATGGAAGGTACGGGAGAGGGCTGGGATAGCTGACAGATTTGTTAGGACGAATGTAAATGCACGTTATAAAGCGGTATGGATAATAAAGAGAATGGACGGGACTGATTGGGAAGAGACTGAACAGGCGGATGAGACGAGATTGAGTCGGACAGTAGGATATCTACGTCATGTTTAGATATACAAGAATTATATGGAGAGAAGGGACATAAAATAAAATAGAGTGGAAGGTACGGGAGAGGGCTGGGATAGATGACAGATTTGTTAGGACGAAATGTAAATGCACGTTATAAAACGGGATGGATAATAAAGAAAAGCGACGGGACGGATTGGGAAGAGACTGAACAGGCGGATGTGACGGGATTGAGCTGGACAGTAGGATAGCTTTAGGTATACAAGAGTTTATACGAAAAACAACATGTATTTGGTGTGGAGTGGAATAAAAAAATATATGCACCCAGGCGAAGCTGGGCCGGGCCGCTAGTACATAATAAATTTACAAATATAAAATTTGAATAACGTGGTATAGTTACTTCAGATTACTTACAAGCTGGTGAATACAATACTTGAATAACGGTAAATACTTACCACGTATTTCGTCTGCTCGTTTGCCTCGTATTTCATTAAAACGTATTTACATAGGTTACATACAAAAAACCGAGATTAGTTATTTCGTTAAGTAAGTGAGAGTTCTGGAGTTCCTGTGTCTTTTTGTCTTGTGTCTTTTCTTGTTCCGTCTATGCTGTCTTATATCTTTATTAAGCCCAGCCTTAATACAACTATGTATAAGAAGTCTTAAATAAATAAATACATAACCACCGCTTTCCACTCCGCTCACTATCCAAACCGCATCCCTACCCCTCTAAATTACATTTAGCCTTAAGACCTTCGTCTCAAACACGTTGAGACAGCACGTATTAACTCGAGCGTTTTGTTTATAAATTTGTACAATAAGGCTATAGCTGGAATACGCGAAAAATAAACACCCGACTCACGGGGATTTAGCTTTGCCTACAAATTGTCACTTTGATGTAGTGAAGGATTCTGGATAGATTGTGGTTGAATTCAATTGGTTGTGTTCTTCGATGGTGTTATTTATAAATAAATAAATAACACCCAACAGTCACATACATAGTCCTGACCCCACATTAAGATCGAGTCTTGTGTCGTGGGTATCAGGAACTACGAGAGACTTTTCGGTCTCACAATTTATGGGGGCAAGAATAGAGTAAATGCTTATGGGTGAAATATACAAAGTTGATGTGACCGATGGGCATTAAATTACACTAGGTATACTATACGTCCTTGGTATTTATTCGACACGGCAAAAAAATTAATAATACCAAAAATGAGATTTTGTTTGTTTCAAACAAACTAAATAGCTTACAAATAAGAGTAAAACGTAACCACCCTATGTAAATACATTTCACTGACCTGTAGATACGAATAGATAACAAATTGGCAACGTCGCGCGCGACATGTGTTATTGTCGCGCCGCGCCGCCAAGGCCACGCCGCCGGCGCAGCGTGGCTGTGTGCACCGAGTTAGGTACTTTTGAAGTACGCGCACAACATACTTTGCTTAGGTACACTAGATTTTTAAATTTTCGATATGTCCTCCATTTACATGAACGTACAAGTTATAGCGACGGACAATATTATTATTGTTTAAATTGTTATTAAGTCAGTGTTCGAGGCTAGGCACTTTAGTTTTTCAAATGCTTAATAACCCTATTTCTAGCTCTTTAATAAGCCCCGCAAAAAGAAATACAAGGGATTAGGTCCGGAGATCGCGGTGGCCACCGTACAGGTCCTAATCGACCAATTCATTGTTGGCTAACAGTCAATAACACAGAAACACTAACACTAAATAATAATTATCCGAAGTTACATGTCCTGTTACAATAAAAAAATAAATAATGTCTTAAACTTATTTACGAGTAGTGTCAATAACAAGACAAAATTAAAATTATCGGCGCGAGATCGGCAAGATCAAAGCGGCGCGGCGCGGCGGCGCAGGAGCTTACGTGTTACATGCGTTCTGAAAGGATACCGGCGGCAGACTAAAAACTATTTTTTAGAGGTCAATTGCGTACGTGTCACACACACACATACTGACCTATTTCTATTTCTTTTACGCACAGGATGTTTTGCTATGTCGCTCTCGTAATGAAAGTGTAAGTGTGTGTGTATTTATTGCTTTCTTATTTGCATCGCCAACTTTTAAAGTAATTTAGTTGTACGTGACTTGTGTCAGAGCGGCAACAGCGCATAGATTTTAGTAAGATTTGTCGTTTTAAGGTGAATGACCTATGCGTTGGACGTAATCAGCTGTTAGAAAAGCCACAGCGTGTTCAAAGAGCGCAAAAACTTAAAAAATCATTTATGACTAAACTATTGTTCCTATGTAATTGATTTTTAGTACAGAGCTTGAAAATGGTGCCTAGTATATGCAGTTTAAAGAAATGTCGCTCGGTTGTATCAATGTTGTATAGGTAGATATTTAATGGTAACATGGTATTTAATTTCAACTATATATTGCTAACGACCACACGTAACATTGTAACTAATTCGAAAAAAAAATGTGTTGATTTTATATTAAAAATCGTGTTTTGTTTTCAATTTTTTGACCACCCTGTATATATACGAGTATTTTTAACGATTACCTGATCTTCAGTTGGGTTCGGGACCTACGTGACCTATTAAGACTCGTTAATCTAGATTTTTGGCAAAACTACCAGACACTTCTTTTTTGAAACTGGGTGGAATGGAAATGTTACCTAGGTCGGTTGGGAACATTTCATTTAAATACTGTATGTCAAATTCATTCTGTTTATATTTAAATTAATAGGAAACACATGCAACAATACAAGAGTCCTGACCCCACCGTGTGATTCATATGACAACAAAAAGTACCAACTATACAGAGAGAGAAGAGAGAGAGTGTTTCAACACGGAGCACCTAAATGGATCCATGGATCACACGAACAAAAAGAACCAGATACACTATGGAGGCTGAGAATAAATTTTTATAACAACTTATAAGAATAGAAACGGAAAGAGACGATAAAAAAAACTTCAAGTTTGATGTAATCGACCTTGAAGAGAAACAAAAAACTAAATAAATCACTGAAAATTATTTCAATTCACATAAAGTACTAAAATACCTAATAATAATTTTTCATAACTTCACTCAAGTCATAATAAAATACGCATAATAATCCAGCACAAACATACACATTTGGCGTATCATCTACCAAATGGAGTTTAGAAAATCAACCAGAAAATGCTTTTAGTACTGACAACGTATTACCGATTTCAAATGTATTGATGGATGTGCGTTCTTTATAGAGTAACATGTCAACAGTACGCTCACGATAATCAATATAATACGTGGGACGCAAAATACTGTGAAAATAGCGTCTCTCGTAGCGGCTACGGTTTTGCGTAGCGGATGTCGGCTACGCCAGATACGTAGCAAGTGTAATTTATGATACGCTAAGATGGGTTACGTATAATCTCGCTTTTTTATCGTAGTGGAAGTTAATGTTTGTGTTTTTGTATAGATGCCGAGTCAGAATATGTTCCAAAGAAGTATTTACATTATTGTGAAGGTTGTAAAATGGAGTGCGTGGTGGCCTGTTGGTAAACGGACCAGATGCGGCTGCCAACATGTTCACGGTGGTCGCGGGTTCAAATCCCAGGGCACACCTCTGACTTTTCGGAGTCATGTGTGTATTGATAGTCAATCATCACTCACTAAAAATGGTGAAGGAAAACATCGTGAGGAAACCCGCGCACCATAGCAATTTACAATAATTTCTATGTTATGTGAATCCGCCAACCGCACTAGGCCAGCGTGGTGGACTATATGGCCTAACCACTCTCAATCGTACTGTCGATTGTAGAGTAGGCCCGTGCCCTGCAGTGGAACGTAAAGGGCTGGTACAGGTATAAAATTGACTGAAAAGTGTATTTATTATTTAGCTAGATATACAATCATTTAAGCAATATAAGATTACGCAGGTCGACATTATTTTTGCGATTTACGATCATAACTCTAAAGATCAATAAGGTACGGCAAAATTACATTCCTATACCGGTCCAATAATAGCTTTGACCTTGGTGCTAACTTAAGAATGACCAAATCGGTTTGACCTAGACACTAGACAGTTTTCTCAGAAAATTGGCGTAAAATAACATTCACGGTATTATTAAGTTTGAAATTTGTCGGATTTATTGTTACCATTTGCCTTTCGAAGAAATCAATAATTTATCACTCCTTACTAGAGCATTTTGAAGCTTCTTTGCCATAATGAAAATCAATCATTAAATAAAATGTACGAAAGCTTTATATAATTTTGAAAACAACATCTATTTATTCTTTCCTCTTTATAGCCACAAAAAGGCTGCTGAACATGAGCCCCCTTCACTTCTAATATTCTCTATTAGTTGATCCTAACAGCCCGGCCGGACCCGGGTGCAGATCATGGCCATCATTCGCGTCCACTGCTGAACATAGGCCTCTCCTATGGCACGCCACTTCCAACAGGTCATTGTGGAGATCCTTGGGGGAGGCCTATGTTCAGCAGTGGACTTCCTGTAGCTGATATGATGATGATGATGATAATGATGGCACGCCACTGGGTTCGATCTTCAATGGCCCATAGTGTCCAACCGCTATCAGCCAAGGTTGATATTGAAAATATTCTTCTTTGAAAATATTCTATCGCATATGTTCATTGGGAATAATGTAAAATTCTAATGTGATATTAATTTTAAAATCGGTTCAGTAGTTTCAGAGCTTATTTAATGCAAAAGTTTACTCTTCAAAATATATATTTGATTTAAAATAATTCATAATAATTTCTGATTTAAATTTCATATATTTAAACCCTCATCAAATCAGTCTACACCAAAATATCAGCTATCTATCGGATTATCGGATATCTATCGGACAAAATTCCGGCGCAAAAACCATTTCATTATGCACAGTATACACGGCGAGGGCACTCGTTCAAGTTATTACTAAAGATTCCTTTGTTCCTCGCTCTTGGGCCTATATTAAAGGCCTCTCGAGCATCGACTGCCGATACTAAGATGGTTTTTAATTAAAACCTGAACGGTGATGGAATGATGGTTCATGGAGTGTGTGGATGCTTTTGTTTTTTTGTTGAAGTGAATGATTATGCAAGGTATATTAAGACAGCCACCGAAATCAAAGTTGGGTGGTAGTTTTAGTAACTTCAGACACAATGTAACTAAAAACGTGGCAAAGTTTTTTTAAATTATGTTGTATTTAGTGGTAAATCGATAGTTTTGGATAAAATAATAATTTGTGCCCTAGCGTATCATGACCTCTTTAAAAATAAAAGGGTGCACATTTTTATTTTAGGTACAACTATGTATTTACGACCCAAATACGACGATGGGTAAAAGTTTTTTACTGGTGGTAGATCTCTCATATGTGAGTGGCCATCTGGGTGGTTACTACCACAGTGTCTATTTCTCCCGTCAAACAGCAGTGTAAATGCACTGTTGTGTTTTGAATTGAAGGGCATTGTAGCCAGAGTAACTACTGGACATATTGAGACTTAACATCTTATGTCTCAGGATGGTGAGCGCAGTGGAATGCCAAGCATTGCTTTGTAATTCAAGGTATTGTTTGGTTTTGCTACTGTTCATGAGCGGTCGTATCGCTTACCATCAGGCGAACGGCATGCTCGTCTCGCTATTCATTGCAATAAAAAAAGGGCTAGATGAATGTGATATTTTTATAAATGCATCTGATTTCCATTTAATATATTTTCTTAGATAAAATAATAGTTTAACCTCTCTCAATATAAATTACGTAATAAAAAATATGTCTATGAGTTTACGCATAAGTTTTATATATTACCGAAAATAAATTAGAAATTGACTTTAATTTTATTTTATTTATAAATTTTGTTTTATAGCGTATGTGGATTTCGGTTTTATTTTTATTGAAGTTACATGTAAGTGGTTTTGTTACAATAATAAATGTATTTAATTTCCAATTTTCATATTTTCTTGTATACAAAATATGACCTAGCGGTTAATCTTATATATTACATTTTGAGTTGGACTGTTATTATTATTTTTTAGATATTTATCCATGGATTATACATAAGTTTTCCTTAGTATTTTATTATATGCTAGTTGTGATGAATTAAACTTTAATAAAATATTCTATCGTATGATATAATAATTGTAATCCATCTCTCCCGTATATTATTTTTATCTAAAGCCGATTTGAATCGAGGTAAATATTTATGTTTTTACAATCCGGTGAGCCGGATATTAAACATACGAGTAAAATTTTCATGAGCGAAATAGCAATATCCACTGTCAATTTGTATATTATGCTTATGATATTGGAGTGAGCGATAGGTTAAGAACCAAACAGTTAAGACAGTTGCATAGGGGTTACTCTATGATATCAAAGTTCGAATTTTCGAACGCGTATGTAAAACTTTACGAATGTGCCTAGTTACTCCACAAATCGAATCAATCGAATCCTCTATCGGACGTCATAACCACACACTTCGTTCACAGTGAATGATAAATATCACAGATAACTCATACATAAACTCACGCCTTTTTCCCAGTAGGGTAGGGGTGCAACCAGGATACCCATGTTTCACCCTGTATTTTCCGTCCCACGATTTGATAGAGTGAGAGCCTATCACCATATGAAAAAGGACAGTATTGATTTTTAGAAGTTGAATACTTACAACTTACCTCGGAAGTCGAACATTTAAACATCATTTAGGATCGTAAAATGACTCCCCAGGTTTAAGTCCAACATACCTCAGGATCAGAATACAAATATATTTAAAGTTATGACTCTACAATTGTAAAGCAAAATTTGTCAAGAAATTGTTGCGGTTGGATGTCGCAACGCTTTATCTAAACATATTATAACAAACGCCCATTCCTTTGTGGTTTTCTAAAACAACTATTAGTTTTAGTTTCACATAATCTTAAAATATTATCATAGTTTAAGAATCGAATGCATAGTCTTTTATTTCACAGTTGAGTTACCCGCAATATATTTTTTTCCATATTTACTTCCATACACAGTTACCTGCTCAATTCTTTTCTTTAACCTGTTTCTGTACCTGTACTTCAGTTTTATGCATAACTAGCGGCCCGGCCCGGCTTCGCCCGGGTACATATACAGATTCCACCCGTGCCCTGCAGTGGGACGTATATGGGCTGATACAGTACATGACTGCCGTTCTCTATACTACTTATCCAATCTCGTTTTGTATTCTTCGGTCCCAATTTATCCACCTTCTATTCTATTCCATCCTATCTCTCCAGATCAAAATCACTATTTTACTACCGAGATAGTATTAAAATGTTATTACTGCGACGACATTCATTGAAATCAAAACATGTAAGGAAATGTGTATGTTACATCGAATTATACCTACTACCAAAACGCCGAAATATGCTTACAATGCGCTTACAAGGAGCGAAATATAAAATGAATAGTCTTTGAATACGGCTTATTATTTGGATATACGTTAATATTGACAATCCTTGCATTATGTATAAAATATAGCTATTTTCCGATTAAGTTCGCTTCGAATAGTTTTTTATACTTATTTTGCAAAATATACACAAACAAATCATTGTGGTTTACATACAAATAGTTTAATATGAATAAAAAAATCAAGATGGCCGTCAAATACCCATTCGATTTCTACTATTAATTTAGGTGATTCGAACAAAGGGTGCCTCACATATCGATTTGAAAACTAATCGGTTCAATAACAACATACATAAACTCACGCCTTTTTCCCAGAAGGGGTAGGCAGAGATGCCTGGACACCCACATTTCGCCTTGTATGTTCCGTCCCACGATGTGATAGGTAGCGAGCCTATCGCCATATCGGGCACAGATTCCGGACTCTAGGCTGATAATGAATAGAAAAATCCAATATCACTTTGTCCGACTCGGGATTCGAACCCGAGACCTCAGCTTTGCAAGCGTACCTTAGTACAACTACGCTACCGAGGCAGACACATTCAATTCGAGGTTCAATAACAAAAAAGGTCATAATGGCAGCTACAAATTTCGAATCCGACTCCAAATGTAGGTTATTTTAACAACAGGTGCCTCAGTTATCGATTTTAAGACCAATTAGATCAATAATAAGAAAGTTCAAAATGGTGGCCGACATTTGCAAATTTTGACTATGAACTTGCATTTTTGAAGTATAGAAATGTATAACAAATGTTAAACTTCATGTATTTTTTTAATTTATACAATCAATATAAACCTAAAAAGTTTTTTCCTATCCTAATGCTTTCTATCATTTTACTCCTACCCTAAATGGTATTAAGAAACTTCCTTAAAATAAACAACCCTTTGTCACTCCTTCAGAGCCAATAAAGAAATCTATGCGTGACATTATTTTTCGTTAGTAAATTATTTAGGTATTTAACCAAATTATTATTTTTTCACATTCATAGCTTCGGCGCTTTTGATTTACAATACAATATTTCACCCCTCATTAAGCTAGTTTTCCAAAATCGTTCCAAGCTATTAGTTTGCATTTGTTTTAAGGAGGCAAAATATAAATTTTCCAAATAAGTCAGTAGTTTTTATTTCCCATTTCCATTTCAATCCTTATTTCAACCCCTTTAAGCAAATATATGCCTTGTTACTCCAGGATAATTTACCATTCCAATGGTGAAGAAAATTCTAAAATCGGTCCAGCAATTTATGAGTTTATTCATTATAAACAAGATCCAACAATACAATCATGCAAATATTTCCTCTTAATAATATTAGTATAGATAGCATATCCGCGCGTGTATATGTATATTCTATCATTAAGAAATTCCATCATATTTTTTTTACTATTTTTGGTAATGACTGATTTATATCAATAATATTGTACAAAACGTACCACAATAAAATAAGATACATCAAAATATAAAAAATATTCGGAGCCTTTTATTTTTTAACAAGTGCCGAAACCTGGATTTGAACCAGGGACCGCAAGACCACAAGGATCTTATGCTCTACCAAACTGAGCTATTTCGGCTGTAGTGAGTAAGTCGAATTTATCCTACTACTGCATAATTGGCTGTAATAAATCATACTTACTAATACCAATCAGTATATATACTGATTAGCTTTTGCCCGCAACTTCGTCTGCATGATTAACTTTATTTACAATATGTTTTATATTACGTCCCCATTTCTCCCCTAAAACTGAGAAAATTCTAAAACTCCGAATTACGTCACTATGTATTAGTGAGCATCCTGTTGGGCAAATTATGTGGCTATATATATTACTTATTTTATCAACAACGACTTCCCGCTTCAACTCCAATTAAAACATAAAAATCCAAAACCTTACAATTGGTCATTATTTATCTATAGTAATAAGTAAATACTATTAAACATAATAAATTCCTCCCTCCAAAATTTATTATCCCAGAGCTACGCACAATTTTACTTATGAGTATTATTTGCGCGGAACCTATTTATGGATATTTAAAATGAAAGTTGCTTATGCCCGATATTCCAACACAACCTTCCGTCCATTCCTTCCTTTTCCCTGACACCTCCCGTAAATGTAAAACTCTTACACTCATGAACAAAGTACAAAATTAGTAAAAATTAAAATATTGCTTTCCCTACCTAGTTCTTGAATTATACCATCAAGCTCAATTTTTAAGGGTTATTTTGTACCCACGGAACCCTAAATACTTTTTATAAAATTTCATCCCCTTCGTGCCATTTTTTCCAACATTACTGCACGCCAATTTCTTGTGTTTATAATAGGTAGCTAAAATACGAATTTTCGTACCAATAACAGCGGTTTCGATTTTGCATACAAAATTACAACCCTTATTTTAAGCCCTCTGAGGCTAATTTATGACAAAAAAGTAAGAAGTTATTTTTGTTTTTAATTGACTACCTAAACTGCCAAGTTTGAAATCTGTACCTTTTACGGTTCCATACAACCAATGAAATGTCCCTATTTTAACCCCTTTAGAGCAAATTTTAGAGAAACAAAGTATACAGTTAAATTTATTTTTAAATGACTAACTAAAGTGCCAAGTTTGAAAATTGTTACTCTAAGGGTTTCGATTTTCCATACAACAGTTTTTTACCCTTTTCACACCCTTAGAGGTTGAATTTCCAAAAATCCCTTCTCAGTGCTCACTTACGTCACAATAAGAACCCCTGTGGAAAATTTTACGTTCTTAGCTCCAGTAGTTTCGGCTGTGCGTTGATACGTCAGTCAGTCAGTCAGCTTCCTCTTTTATATATATATAATATATATAAAATATAGATTAATGAAGCAATAAAATTAATTACATGCCATAATGAACCCGATATCGCTTGACCAACCCCTTAAATTAATTAACCAGCCTTTAATATTCTCAAAACGTATTTTAACCCACGATTTTTAAGAAGCTATTTAGTCAAGTGTGGTTATTGATGTTTCTGGTTAAAAATATACTTAAAAAATCACAAATTGTAATATAGGCCACTATGTATACATGTAGTGGTCTAAGAGCCCGGGGTTCACGGGCTCTTAGACCTTCATTTTTTTATAAAAGCTAAATATATAAATAATATTATTCTTATAATTAATTTTTAATATTACATTAATAATACTTGAAGATAGCATATATTATTGTTTTATTTGATGTAAGCATGTATTAAATACTAAAAAACACAAGCGCATCTCACTCGCACCCACCAATGTATATACTGCTTCGCGCTCGCTCCTACTACATGCTTGCCTGGCAAGGGGTTGGAAGTACCAAAAATGCCTGGCTAATGAGGAAACATCATTTACTTATTACTCAAGTATCATATATAAAAATCAGCTTTTATACTTATATAGCTATAACGTAAGTAAAATTATAATTTCATGAACAGTAAGTGTGTCTGGCAAGGGGTTGCCAGGATGTTAAGTGTCTGGCAATGAATAATGTGACTTATAATAACATTCTGAAGATAATACCAAAAATTCGCACTTTATTATTTGACGAAAGTACCGTTTACCTGCCAAAGCCCGGGCAACCCAAACTTCATAATGGTACCTCGTTCTAACCTGTTTAGGAGCATGCGCTGAAAAACTTTCGGCTTTTATGAAATAACGAAGGTCTGGGGTTCACGGGCTCCTGCTCTATAGTACAATAGCTTTATTAATATTATTTAATGTATTTTATTTTTAAGCTAACACATTGTTTGATTGCTTAGAAAATAATCTTCGAACGTTTTTAAATACACCGTTGTTTTATCATAATGTCTCAACCTTAGAGTATTTATAATATAGAGGGAGCGCTGTCATACATTCTGTATGTATCAGCCCATATACGTCCCACTGCAGGGCACGGGCCTACTCTACAATCGAGAGTACGATTGAGAGTGGTGGTCATACATTCGCTTCATGAAAAACGTAGATATCTTCTTGTTCGTAATGTTGGTAGCGCTACTATATTAGTGAAAACTGAATTACATATTAAGCAATAAATTGATATAAATCCTTTGATAAAAAAAATAATATTAAGCTATTATATTTTTCAAACGAGTTTGAGAGGAATTAAAAAGCCCTCAACAATTTATTTTTACTTTTCTTTTCTAAGAAATTCTTGCATGTTGGACAACCTGTCAAATATCAGCCAATAGGAGGCCAGAAAAAGGTGGCCCGGCACCACCATTTTTATCTACGTTTTTGAAGTACCAGCGCTACCTCTATATTATAGATACTGTAAAGTCTAAGGTCTCAACAATAATATGCCTTAAGAAAGATGTTAAAACGATAACCTTAACATGATAATCACATAGTACTAAGAAAACTGACTTGATGAAAACACGATTAAATAACCTATATTCCATGCTGAAGGCATTGCAAAATTTCATACGATTTTATTTCAACAAAAAAATAGCACGTCGTAGCCCGAGGCGTAGCGCTACGCGCGTAGTAATAGCACACAAGGCACGTTTACCGTTTCCCGTCTTACTACGTATTTTTTGATTGAACAACATAAGCTACGAACGGAATACCGCATTAAGTCCGCTTTAAAGTTCCACATATGATTATAACTTATGTGCTACAATATTTGTAGCAAGCGCTACGTAATTCTCGAGGCTACGCTATGGTACATAATGCGGCTACGGCGTAGTTTCAGTGTAGTTAAGAAACAACACGAAATTTGGAAATAAATTTAGTTTAGTACTTAATTACATTATACGAGTTAGTTTAATATGTTAATTTTAACAATATGTTATAGTAATTAAAAATATTTATTGTAAGTTACATTGGTGAACCTTTACTTAAACAAAAAGTCTAAGTACTTCAGAAATTAATTTACTACTATCATAAATATGGATCTAATTATTTATGATTTATCCCCCAATTGTTTTTGATTAACTAACGGATTAAAAATGAAGCATGGCTGCAATAAAGCTATAATTTGATTATTGTTGGACTTATTGCTAATCAGAACTATTATGTGC
Source organism: Hyles lineata (assembly GCA_030180105.1). Lineage (NCBI taxonomy): Eukaryota > Metazoa > Arthropoda > Insecta > Lepidoptera > Sphingidae > Hyles > Hyles lineata. Next base: position 2,321,998 of record JARJEE010000030.1, read on the forward strand.
ATTTTATTTGTTAGAGAGGCCGAATAATACTTCATCTTCTGACGAATTGCTGAAAGAAAATTAACTGTATATTGAAGATAATAAAAACAATTCTGTGCTTCTTTGTTCTCACGCTATTTATATAAGATATAAAAATTGCAAGTCGCTCGATATACTTTTTTGATTTTCATTATACTGACTTTCTAATTCATAACAGCCACATCTTACAAGACCAAAAATAGAATCATCTTACAATATTAAAGATTCAAGGAAAATAATACAAAACAGCCCACCAGAATAGCCGTCAAATTTACTGAGAATTATAATAAAATTATTCCAAAGAAAGTTTAGCGAGGATTTCCATTTCTATAAGTGAATAAAGTTTGTAACGAATTTAGTATTCCATAAAGAAAAACCTAGTTCTCAACAGTAGGTCTTATTGCGGGAAACTTAGCACCCTTGAGTACTGGAAAAAAATACAAAAACTTACCGTTGTCAAAGGGAGAGAATAATGTCGGCGAATACATAAAGAGACAGTCCTGTTTTTAGAGATAAGATATGCTATACAACGCTTTGCGATGCTGTGGTTTTAAATGGATTTTTCATATTAACGATCTAAATTTTCACTGAATTTTACTTGACAGTAATGGTGCCTACAACATAGCGTTCAAAATGGTAATTTGTGTTTAAAAGTGGTAGAGCCACGCTGTTGTCAGTTATGTCTCAGCATGAATGGGCAGGGCGATATCACTCTCTCACAAGAGATCAACGCAAAGCAACAGCTTTATTGTCGCGTTTCGTTCGGTGAGCGAGATTGCCGGATGTCCAATATATACATACTCTTCCCATTCTTTTTTCTTTCACCCCCCTCTGAATTTGAGAAGCCGACAACACATTTATGACCCCAATGTTGTGGATGTCCATTGGTTAGCCGTCGTCTGTGAAACGAGAGACCACGGGTTCCAATTCCGCACCGAGATATATATTTGTGAGGCCAACAAATATTTGTTTCAGGTCTGGATGTTCATGGGTCCGAAAAATCTGGCGTGGTTCCTGACTCTGTCATAAGACTTAATGGATCTTGATTTGGGATCAGAACTAAGTGCCTATTGTTATTTTTTATTCATAATCCCATACAAAATGATTACAAGTTCTTCTACTACCACCCAAAATTTAACTAAAATTTTAACCAATCAATCACCTCTCACAATACGACACGCATCCATTAACAGAATACTAAACAACTTATTAGAAGCGTCCCATTTTATCTTGAGGCGCGATCGTATCGCCGCGCCCTCCAATTTTTCGCCTTTGATTAAATTCGGCGAGAAAAGGAACGCGCGATTTGCGATTGTGTGAATCTCCTTTATGGGCCAAAGTATATTGAGTACGAGTGGGGAATATATCTCTGGTTTATTTTAGGGATGGTATGCATTGATACGTTGTTTTTTATTGTATCGACAGATGTCATGTTTGCAATATGTCATCGGAATATTCCTATTTCTTTTTATTTATAACCTTGTTTTTTTTTCTTGCAATGAATGGCGAGACGAAAATTCCCTTCGCCTGTTAGTGAGCATTACGACCGTTAATGAACAGTAGCATAACCAAACCAAATCTTGAATTATGTTAAATCTCAATATATCCAGTAGTTATTCTGGCTATTATGTGCTTCAATCCTAAACACAATAATGTATTTACACTGCCATTTGGCGAGAGATATAGACACTGCGGTGGTACCTACCCAGGCGGCCTGTCAGATATGAGAGAAAAAAATTACCACCAGTAAAAAAGTGTCCTTTTTTGTTACTATTTTTAGGAACCCGCAATTTAGACTTGGCTAGTTTCAAATATATATGACTTATTCATGATATAATCACGTTTCTAGAATGATGAATAAATTGTGTAGGCCGGCAAAATTGTGATGCCATGTTTTTTTTATTTTTTTATTCTATGAATGGCGAGACGAGCATGCCGTTCGCCTGATGGTAAGCGATACGACCGCTCATGAACAGTAGCAAAACCAAACAACCCCTTGAATTACAAAGCGATGCTTGGCATTCCACTGCGCTCGCCATCCTGAGACATAAGATGTTAAGTCTCAATATGTCCAGTAGTTACTCTGGCTACAATGCCCTTCAACCCGAAACACAACAGTGCGTTTACACTGCTGTTTGACGGGAGAAATAGACACTGCGGTGGTACCCACCCAGATGGCCTCTCACATATGAGAGACCTACCACCAGTAAGTGTGTATGTGGGAAATAATCTATACTATATATAAACTACATTTACACTCAGATAAATAAAGCTATGATTCGATTATTGTTTGACTTATAGTACAGCCTCTTCACAGTACCAGCAACAAAACAGTAAAAAGAACACTCATAACAAAAACATCACTCCAATTTTAACCAAAAACAACAGAAAACACGAAAATCCGTATTCCACCTTTGTTTAAAATTTTACATAATAAAGAACGTTGGAATACAGTTAAAACCTTCGGTCCACTTTAATCTTAGCGGGAGCTCAACTAAATTCCACAACGGAATATTATGCAGACATATAATTGTATTCATTTGTATGTAAATTCGGTCGGTGGTGCACTGTATGACAAATTTATAACAAAATTTCATTATTCATTTTGGTTTGGGTAAATTAGGAGAGGGTGCGCGGGCTTGGAAACGACGCAATGATACTATTAACACACATTGGTATAAACATTTCTGAAGAGAAATTATGTTGCTAGTTTTCACTTTATAATTAATATTGTTGGTGGAAATAATACAGTATATTATGTATTTCATTTTTTGTCAGTCCATATACGTCCTTTTGCAGAGCACGGGCCTCCTCTATAATAGAGAATACGATTGAGAGTGCTAGGACCATACAGTCCACCGCGCTGGCCTATTGCGGGCTAGCGGACTATACATTTAAATAAATAAATAATAATAAATAACACCCAACAGTCACATACATAGTTCTGACCCCACACTAAGATCGAGTCTTGTGTCGTGGGTATCAGGAACTACTAGAGCCTTTTCGGTCTCACAAACACCCAGACCCGGAAGAAATATTTGTGGGCCATACAAACATTTCTCTCGGTGCGGGGATCGAACCCGCGGCCTCTCGTTTCACAGGCGGTGTCTAACCAAATGCCCCACGGAGGCTGTCAATACATACCACACATGTGTACATACCACAGAAATTCTTACAAATCTAATCAAATCAAAAAATATTACTTTGTAATTCAAGGTGCTGTTTGGTTTTGCCACTGTTCACGAACGGTCGTATCGGTTTCCATTAAGTGAACAGTATGCTAATCTCGCCATTATTTTTTATTGCAATAAAAAAATACTTTGTCATGATAATTAATTTAAAAACGTATTACATTTTAAAAACATTGCTTAACATAAAATTAATAATGTAACGTGGCTGAGAAATATCACGGATTCGCATGACTATACTTAATTACAAAAATTTTGCACACAAACTTTAAGTTAGCGCCAACTTGAATACTTAATGATTTATGATCCTTAATATTTTCAATATGTTGTAGAACATGTTATTAATTAGCAAATAAGCTTAGTATGGGTTTTTTATTTTCTCGCACTGAAAGGATAAAGATTATTTTTGTATTAATGAAATAAAATAATTAATATGCCCAACAGTCACAAACATTATCCTGATCCTGCATTAAGATACGAATCTTGTGAAGTGAGTTTTAGAAATTACGAGAAACGAGATTACGAGAATTACGATGGTGTGGGGATCGAACCCGGAACCTTTCATTTCATAACCTGTGCCTAATTAACTGCAGCACGGAGGTTGTCAATTGACATAACGATGAAGGCATTGTCGAAACCGATGAAACAGTTTAAAGCCGAAACGTATTCATAAGACGGGTTTTCTACCATCATATACCGTATATTTGGTCGGATACAAAGATTCTACCAGCAACATTTGACTCTTCTAATCACTCCTATGTATTTTACATACATACACCCAATTACATAATCCCAAATAAAATAAATTAGGCCCTAAGTGTGAGAGAGTGGACAAAATCGCTGATTTCCATAACAATACGAGCAAATACTGCATAAGAGTCATATCCAATTATGACTAAACAAATGAAACGACGCTAACATAACAAAACGATAAATTAAATGTCCACAGCAATAGACAGACGAACGTGCCCACTGATTGGGGACCACTGGCTATTGACGTCATGTTAGACCTTTTTAAAAAAATCTGAAAGAAAATAATGCGTCTCACCTGCTACCAAACTATTTAGAGGTAAATTATTAAGTCATTGTAGGTAACTTAGGTTTAATATACATTTGCAGCTCAGAATTTGATGTTGAACTAAAAAAAAGTTTAATTTATATTGTAGTATATTTCAAGTTGTTTACAAGTCTCAATCTTGCTTCAGTCTTTAGCTAATAGGGAATATGCATGCCATTTTTTTATATTTTTAATCGATTCTGTATGTCATTACATTACCAGAAAAAAATATAAGGCTTTAAAAATATCAATCAAAAAAGTACAAAAAATAATAAAAACTGCTATCAGTTTCGAAGCATTTAAACGCCATTTTGGCGCGACTTTACTGTGACGTCAGAGTCTAATATGTCAGCAACGTAGTATTTGGATTAAGCTTCTTTTATTAATTGCTACATAACTGTATTTCGTCACAAAATAATCATTTTTTTTTATAATACAACGTAAACACAAAATAACTCTTAAACAAACGTAAAACAATACACCCAACAAGCTAAAACTTCATAAGATAGTGTACTCTGTCGTCACTTTCCTTTTCAAAAGTTTCGAAAAAATTGCGCGGCAATTTTAAAATGTCATTTTTTAAGTGTTTTTTTTACCGATTTAGAGTTGATGAATTTAAAAAAATTTCTTGACGATATATTTCTATATCATTAAAGTTTACAACAATAAATATTTGACTTATTTTGGAGTCTCGTGCATATTCCCTATTGGTTGTAAGATGCCTTTTACTGGGATTTATACGTATTTTTTATAACAACAATTATTGTTGTGTTTATTGTTGTGATGTTTATTTATTTATACACAGAAAATCATAAACGTTCCACTATAAACTCAGAATACAAACAATATTCCTCCAGCACAAACACAATACTTCTAAACAATACATATCTAAACAAAGGATCCAACGCGCGGTCCGCAACGCGACTTCCCCTCAGATTAGGCAACAGATTTATTTGCATAGTTTGACAGACGAGGCGAGGCGCTCCGACCATCCCGGAGTTGTGCTCTGATTTATACTGACCACTACATTGCACTGCGAAATATAACTTTACTTATTTAAAATGATAAAATCTTCGGTATATATTAGGATTTATTTTATTTTTCCTTTGAAATTATCTAGTTATTTTATAGTGCTAGCAAATATATTATTAAAACGTAAGTGATTACGGTCGCTGTTAAACATCCAATATTTGTACTATTGCTTTGACGAGATCTGAAATGAAAGGGAAGTGAAAAAGGACGAGAGGGGTATTTAACTCACCCTACGGGTCAGGAAATAATAGCCAAAAATACATATCGGTTTTCTATCAGAAAATACTACCACCCCGGTCAAGCTAGTTCACTCAAACAGTACTTAGTTGAAAGTGAAAGAAAGAAAACTCATTTATTAGTCACATAAGACAACGCACACACTAATTTAACATAAATTTGTGTACCTACTTACACCAAAAAAAAAAAGTTTGTAAGTCGCATAGATGTGACACGTAGGTGACCACTCAGCTTAATGTTGCACTGCGATGCGAGCCACAGCGCCATGCTGGTGTTCGAGCAAGTGCCATCATTGCTATCATTTAGGATAAAAGTCTGAGAAGCGACCAGAAACTAAATCTTCCGCCAAAACCATTTGTAACATACTATTCTCGTGGTTTCCGAACAATAGATAATTATTGGTCACGATATCCTTCACGTCAGGGACGGATAAAATAAGTCTCACAAATTATTTTCTGGACAGAAAAGGAACGAGTAATATTCCAAGACAAGAAGACCGATATTTAGTGTTCGTTGTGGAAATTCTAGTGGCAATTACGATATTTTGATGCGGAATTTATAGTTTTCATGCTTATTGGAACATAAATTGCGCCTCTATATATCAAAAATGGAAGTAAATCACAGTTTTTCTGGCGAATGTTTTATATTGGATGTCCTTTTTTGCAATTTTGTCACGTCAAAGTCAGATATTAAAATATTGTTTTATTTATATGGAGGTATGTATTTATTATATGCCACTATTTGTATATTTCAAAATATTCGTATTTTTTTAAAATTAAACATCGAATATAATAATTTAGGTCCTTTTAAATAACTCTACGACTCTCAGTGATTTCCTCGAAAAATCCTAAAAATGAGAAAATTATTAGAAATATTTTTTTTTTTTTAGGCTCGATATAAGTAATCATCATGATGATGATAAGTAATATATCCGTAATATTTTAAACTACCACCGGCTTCATTTTCGGTACCATTTTTTATATACCCTGTATTATTGCTACTTCTAACAAACAGTCGAAGTTTTTCCCTAGTAAGAGATGTTCAAGAAAGTTAAGAACCTGGAAATTTCAACCAAAAAAAACATACTGCATTCCAAACACCAAAACACAAGCCTTTCAATAATGAAACAAATCTTCATTCACACTAGTTCTGTGGATAGCCAAAGGCCAGTCGTGTAAATCAGAAAGCTCAGGTAAACAAACAACGAATTCGCGATAAAACTAGAGGTTTACGATACAGTATTACTTATGAGTTCTTTGTTGCGGTCGCTTGGTATTCGAGTATTGGCTGAATACGTATTGTACTTTATTTTATGTTCATAGTGGGAGTTATAATATAGTTGTGAGGGGAATGCTAAAACGGAACCGTTTGTGGGTCCGAATTCAAACGAATTTTAAACTTATGTGCATATTATTTTACTGGTGGTAGGTCTCTCATATGTGAGAGGCCATCTGGGTGCGCAGTGTCTATTTCTCCCGTCAAACAGCAGTGCAAATGCACTGTTGTGTTTCGGATTGAAGAGCATTGTAGCCAGAGTAACTACTGGACATATTGAGACTTAACATCTTATGTCTCAGGATGGTGAGCGCAGTGGAATGCCAAGCATTGCTTTGTAATTCAAGGTATTATTTGGTTTTGCTACTGTTTATGAGCGGTCGTATCGCTTACCATCAGGCGAACGGCATGCTTGTCTCGCTATTCATCGCAATAAAAAAAAAAATGTTTTTTTAGATTTACGCGTATGTTACACATTGGAATAAAACGATTGTTTACGGATTTTATCGCGGATTTGGTTTTATTTTCGTCTCAGTCCGCCCCGTGACCATGAAAGCTGTAAAGTGATCGAAACGTCGGGAAATTAAAAAAAATGTAAAAATTAAACCAAATCCGCGATAAAATCCATAAATAATTGCCTTATGTGCATTGTTTGATAGTTATTGCTTGTTTTTACGGCGAAAGTAAACATAGTGAAAGATCAGAGCATTTTCAGGACATGGCATAAATTCGCTTGTTTTAACGCCGAATGCGTCAAGAAAACATCTCAGCATGTTTGAGAAAATCTCTTAAATATTTTTTGTCACCCAATCACCTAGGCGTGTGCATCAATTATGATCTAAAGATTTTATTTTACGAATGAAAGATTATTTTAAATTATTGTATAATTTCGAAATCTATTCACTGTCCTACCACTACCATTCACCACCTCAAGATGCAATCCTGTCTCCCATAATTCCTTTCAATTTACGGCCTCTTAAAGAAAATTTACGCATACAAATGACTATTGGGGGATCTTAAATGTTATCGCAATAGTAACCAATAAATTAGCAGTGAGCTAACCCCAGCAGATAGCCAGTTCAATGAATTCCAATTTATTACGATCACGAACCAATGGGCTGATTTGTATGCCGGCTCCCTGGACGCCGGGATTCCCACCTTGCGTTTAATTAATGATTTAAAGGGATATTTAATTATTGTAATATATGTGTGGGTAATTAGGATAATGTGAATTTGGTCGCATTAAAATATATAATGTGTGTAATAGTTAAAACACGTATTCATTTATATTCGTTTAATGCAGAACTAATACTAAGTCATAATAAGTAACACAATCTATTTACAATATAATGATTATACTACATTTATTACCACTTCACAAAAAATAAAATTATAGAGGTTGAGGAGTGAAATCAATTATTAATTGTAAAAATATTATAAGTCTGACAAGTATGGCATTGGTGTCAGTGATTTCCATCACACTATGAGTGTGATCTTTTATCATACTCAAAAGGAAGAGGAGCTGGAGGAGCCGGAGCCGGCTACCTAATACCCCTTGTATTAGGTAGCCGGCAATCTCACTCACCGAACGAAAGGTGACAGCAAAGCTATCGAGAGCCTGTGAGACAATGGTAACAACCGGACGAGCCGGCCCATTCATGCTGAGTCATGACTGACAACAGTGTGGCTCTACCAAATTCAACATGAGTGTTAACAAATTCATAAAATATGTTCGAGTCAAACTATTTGTACAGTTTTGCAGACATTATTTTTTTTTATTGCAATGAATGGCGAGACAATCATGTCGTTCGCCTGATGGTAAGCGATACAACCGCTCATGAACAGTAGCAAAATCAAACAACACCTTGAATAACAAAGCAATGCTTGGCATTCCACTGCGCTCGCCATCCTGAGACATAAGATGTTAAGTCTCAATATGTCCAGTAGTTACTCTGGCTACAATGCCCTTCAATCCGAAACACAACAGTGCATTTACACAGCTATTTGACGGGAGAAAAAGACATTGCGGTGGTACCCACCCAGATGGCCTCTCACATATGAGAGACCTACCACCAGTATAATATATAAGCTTATAAGTTTGTGTTATTGTTACAAAAATAAGTAAAATAAATAAACGCAGTTAGACAACAATAATAAAAACCCTATCAAAATGTCTCAGTATCTCTCCCAATATACGAGTATATTAATTACAATATCGTCCGTGCTGAAAGGATACAGACTGACACGCAACCCCTCGCGTTTCATTTATATTTTATCCTAACAACGGGTTCGGATGAAGCGAAAAATAATTAAGATGGACAGATGGAGTAATTTCCCAATTACGTGTCCAATGTAATTTTAAAAATTGCTTTAAATTGCTAATGATTCTGTTTTTGGTAAAATTGTCTTTAATCAATTGTGACCTTGAATTTGATTCTTAAGATAAGTAGAAAAAAATTTGTTTTATACACACACGCTTATATATTCCTAAGGGAGTAGGCAGAGATACTAACAATAGCAAAAATACCTTTCCAGCATCGTTCTATCCCATTATGCGATAGGAGGCGAGTCTATGTCACAATGGTTGGCACAAACTCCTGTCTCGGTCACATAAAACACAAACCGTGAAATTTGCCAATAAGTATCTAACTACAAGGTGGATGAAAGACCTGGTTAAGGTTGGAGGAAGTCGAAAGACAGAAGTCTCGCTACACAAACTTAAGGCTGATTGGGAAAAAAACCCTTAGGCATTAAATCCACCAGTACTATTTAAGTGTACAAAGTTTAAATAAATAATTAAAAAATAAGTCGCTGGATGCATGCCACTTCCAAAAGGTCGATGTAGAGATCCTTGGCGGAGTCCTATGTTAAGCAGTGGACTTCCTGTGGCTGAAGAGAGGGAGAGAGAAGTGTCTAACTTAAGAAGATAAGCCAAAACCACACGATTCCCAGCCTATATTCGATGCCACTATTAACTGAACCTGTAGGGTGATTAGTATGAGTTTTGAATTGATATAATATCGGGTTCCTTCTTAATTCATACAAGCAAATAGCCGGTAGTAAAATTTAAAGATCTTATTCAACCCAATGCAGAAAATGAAAAGTTTTTGTATCTGTATCAGCCCATATACGTCCCGCTGTAGGACATGGGCCTCCTCTATAATCAAAAGTACGATTGAAAAGGGTTAGGCCATATAGTCCACCGCGCTGACCTAGCGCGGATTTGCGAACTTTAGATTACCATATACATTCGTACAAATCACTATGTTATGCAATTATCCTCACTATTTTAGTGTGTTTGACCGTTATTTGGCGTTTGGTGAGAATGTTTCAACCCTGATAGCTCGTGAGATGATAGCCTGAAGGTATAATAACCATTTTACAACAGAAGCAATAATTTTCAATAACCTTAGAACCGACGAGAATGTACGAAGAGATTGATGACAGTAGATGATGGGAATTTGATACGTCAGAATCGATCCAAGAGAAAATGCATGGCATGCATGGGATATAATCATGTAATTTAAGTATTTTTAATATATATAGCAGTGTAAACGCACTGTTGTGTTTCGGGTTGAAGGGCATTGTAGCCAGAGTAACTACTGGACATATTGAGACTTAACATCTTATGTCTCAGGATGGCGAGCACAGTGGAATGCCAAGCATTGCTTTGTAATTCAAGGTGTTGTTTGGTTTTGCTACTGTTCATGAGCGGTCGTATCGCTTACCGTCAGGCGAACCGAATGCTCGTCTCGCCATTCATAGCAATACTTTATATATATATATATTTATATTTATATATATATATATATAAAAAGTTAAGTAAAAGATAAAAGTTCGATAAAAGTTTGTTACGAAATTCACCCACGGAAACTTATTTTTATCTGTATTTAGTTAAAGAAGAAACATCTTTTTGCACTTTATCCAGAGACAGAAAAGTTAAAATTTTAAAATAAAATCAATGTTCAATAGCAACATTTTTTATCGAATGGTACGTATAGAAAGTCCGATTTGAGAATTACATTTTCTTATTGATTATATTACTCGTATCTGCGCCAGCCACATCTGTTTATTTCGGAGTCATTTTAATTATAATTTGATAAAATTATTTCTAATTTTTATAATATCCACAATTTTCTTTAATAAGGCTTTTCTATACGTCCCATTAGATGAGAAATGTCGCCATAAAATACAGTTTCCTATTTTAAAATTTCAATTTTCCGACTCAATTTGTGACTATTGCGAAAATTTCCGCAATCGTGAACGGTACGAAATTAACCAGAGATGCAAGTTAGAGAGTGTGGCGATTAATACAACATTAATAATAACAAACACGTGAATAAATAAAATAAACAATGAGTTTTATTTTTAATTTATACTGGTTAAGTACAGAAAACCGTTAAGTTATGTTTTATTATTAGCCGTCTCTCACTAATAATAAGCGTATCTTAAGTCGCATTAACTAAACTATTTACAGTATACTGTATTGTGTTCTTAGTCTTCTTAATGAGGGTCAATAATAAACTTATTTTCTTTTTTTTAAACTGTATCAAACACGCATTCACAGAATATTCAATTAATAATCAGCAATATCATAAAAAAATAATGAAAATAAATACATCTAACAGTTACATACATTATATTTTTTAGTCTCATCCACTCCCGATATAAACATTTATAGGCTGCTAAAACATTTATCCCAGTGCAGGAATCGAAGTAGAGGCGTTTAATTTTGCAGCTGGTTTTAATATTTGTATTTCTCCCGTCAAACAGCAGTGTAAATGCACTGTTGTGTTTTGGATTGAAGGGCATTGTAGCCAGAGTAACTACTGGACATATTGATACTTAACATCTTATGTCTCAGGATGGTGAGCGCAGTGGAATGCAAAGCATTGCTTTGTAATTCAAGGTATTATTTGGTTTTGCTACTGTTTATGAGCGGTCGTATCGCTTACCATCAGGCGAACGGCATGTTCGTCTCGCTATTCATCGCAATAAAAAAAAATGAGCTCTGTAAAATCTCTTCTCAGTCTCTAACTTAAAATAAAATAAAATTAAAGGAGGTCAATCGCTTCTAACTTAAGCTACAATCCATCTATGACATGTCGGAGCATCGAAGCCACGCCAGCGCCTTTGTCAGCGCCGACCAGTAATAGCCAGTAATAGTCGGTTATAATTACCCCGTGCGTGGCTTTTGACCGGGCCCCGTGAAATTGTCCTCGTACACGTTACATTGCGTAACGTGTAGGGTGGGGATATTGACGTGGACATCTGCGGTCGTCAATGGGTGTTTCCGTGGTAACTAGTGTTTGGGTTGCGGTTTCGATTGTGTTATATATACCGGGTGTATGGTCGTTTGTGGTTGAAAGATTGACTGATAGGAGGGAAGTTAATGAGGAGTATTTTGGCGGTCTAAGTTGTTCTATTGTGCAGTTAGATTTTATTTCTGTCCTCATCCGCATCTATTCGCAAATCTGTGGATTTTGCTATATATTTAAATTAACTACTCCTTGCAATAAATGTCGTTCTTTCTTTGCCTTCCTCGTCAAGCTGTAAGTTTACTCCTCGAAATTGAAATATAACTTATCAAATATATATCTCAAATATTGGAGAGCAATGTGCATATATGTGTGTACTTATTATAATATTTGGTTTTTATATCTTTATTTGTATGTTTATTTTTAAGTAAATTCATGTAGGTATGTTGTTTAATTTCATATATTTGTATCCTTTTATCTATCAAGCTAAATATTTTAATTATTTCCTATTTTTTTTTTTTTTTTTTTTATAATTCAAGCAATATTCTAAAGGTACACTTTTCTGCCCTATCTTCATTTTCCTTCAATTATGTCCATCCCATGGTAGTCGGTAAGAGATTGCCTTGAGCGATACGACTGCCATTTGTACTTTTTATGTTAAATATAAGTTTTAGTTTGAGTATTATTTAGTGTACAAAAAAGAATAAAATAAATAAAATAAATAAATAAATAACTTCTATTCAGCTAGTATGAAGTCCCTTTCATGTTCGTCAATCTATTTTTTTCGCATGGACAATTATCAACGATATCCAAATAAATATTTTTCTTTTTATCTTTTGTATTCTTTGTTCACTAGGGTAGTGTCATCAATTTTTATAATTGTTAATATCGAAGGTTAGATTGTGGCGTGCCAAAGAGAAAACGAGTGTCCCCACCACACTATTAAACATTTTATTATCTCAGTCATTTCACAACCAATTTTGACGCTGTTTTATATTCATGTTTTTTATAAGCGATACTTTAGGAACGCTTACATACAGCTCAAAATAAAATCTTGGACACAACCTTATTGCCTCTTCAAAATATGTATTTTTGTCTCTTTCTTTCTTTCAAATAAAATACTCAGATCTATCTAAACCACGTCCACATATAAGTATTAAAAGGAATCCGTCTAGTACATACTCACCGCCATTACCAAAACAAAAGCACACAGGCACGCAAACAAACATCTTACTATAATTTACGCCAAGATTTGTGCAAAAACGCCGGGCATTATAGTAAGTACGAAGGGTTCTATTTATAAGCAAAACAATTCCCGGGGACAATGGACCCGGGAGTCGGGAGCCGGGAACTGGGAGCCGGGAGGCGGTAGTAATTCGTGTTATTGCATAAGTTCCTTGTACAAAAAGGTTGGTCACGAGACAAAATTACAGCTGGCTGTTTGGGTGAGTTTAGTCAGCATGCATTGAATTGGCCACTGATAGAATTCTGTGTGTGAAGGAGAGCAGTAGTAGAAATAAAACATTTATACATAATGGAGTCAGTCTAATAGTTTATAGCCGACATAGTCTCCAAATTGGCACATATCCAGCTTTCCTCTTTGAGATGAGAGAGCACAAAGAGACAAGGAGAATTTTATTTCATATATTAGATACAACGACTGCCTGTGGCGCAGCTATACTACGGTATTATTGCAAAGCTCTCTCTCGACTTCGAATCCCGGGTCGCGCAAAATGATATTGATTTTTTCTATTCATTATCAGCCCGGAGTCAGGAAGCTGAGTTGGCGATGGGTTTGTCCCCCATTACGTCGTGAGATGGAAATATAAGGGGAAACGTGGGTATCCTTAGTTGCGCCTCCCTTAACCTTTCTGGAAAAAAAGCGTCAGTTTATGTATGTATTAAATACATAACATGATCTATTGCACACATTACAATCATTTTACATTGAATAAAGTCAATCAAATTCAATCCAATAATAAAACCAATACACCATTCACACTCAGCTATTGCCAAAAGTATCAAAATTCTCATATCAGCGTCCCATAAATATGGGTTCGGGCCAATTCTCAGCAAACGCACTGTCCCAAAATAAAATATGTGCGAAATATTCTCTCGTAGACCAATGTTGATAACGGTTATAGACATGTGATTTGGCTAATAAAGCCGAATTCATTAATTGAGTGTTGTTTTGGGACCAGACGGGACTGTCCCAAGCGGTCCAACTGGGAGACTTTATTGGACTTCGATCTTTATTAGTTGTAAAATAATTGAAATCCCTTCGTAATTTAATTATTGTTTCGTACGCTTGATTGGATTGAAAAAGGTTTGGCATGGGTTTATATTTATTGTAGCTTCATTAGTGTAAAGGCAACGTTTGTGCGGTGTGAATCATGGGGTCCGTAGTTAAATTTAAAGATTTGAAAAGGTTGGAAATATCTCTGCTCTGTAGTGTGATTCATGTAATTTCTGGACGCGCCGACCAAAATGCGGTGCTGTTGCAATTAAGTTTACGTTTTGGTGCAAAATGGTATTCTTGTAATTGTTTAGCTGCGCGTGAGTTGCGCGTCAACTGTACGTCAGATGTATGTAATACTTTGATATTAATATACTGATACGGTTTGTAGGATATTTCCTAACTATGAAAATTGAAAGTGTACATGTGCTGCATGTTGTTAATCGGACTAAACTGTTATTTAAGACGTCAGTGGAATGCCAAGCATTGCTTAGTTATTCAAGGTGTTGTTTGGTTTTGCTACTATGCATGAGCGGTCGTATCGCTTACCACCAGGCGAACAACGTGCTCGTCTCGCCATTCATTGCAATAAAAAACAAACTTCAAATGAGTAGATGAATACCTACCGACCAAGTTGCGATCTAAATCACGCACTTAAAACGCGCAGCAATAGAATACGCTAAAGTGCTCGCGTAACGTGAACTTGACGCGAGCGTATTTGACAGCGGTTGTAAAATTACGAGAATAAAAAAAGGCTGTTTTGGTCGAAACTTAAATGCAATTGCACTGCAACTGAACTTATTTAATTACGTGGATTGCACTACGGGATTGAAATGTGTGCCTCTGGCGACATACTCGCTCTTCATACTACTTTCTAACGTAAGTAGGATCGAAAAATTATTGGTACCACTAATGCTACTTTTTTTATTGCATAGGACCGGCAAACGAGCAAGGTCATCTGATCCACAATTTTTGAATCATAAATGTGTTGCCAGCCCATCAAATCGGGAGGGGTAGTGAGCATCCGGCAATATTACTTCCCGAACGAAATGCAAGACGGCGAAGCTTACTTATATGCTATATATATCTATAGTAATCATGAGATAATAGTCAAGCTTAACGCGAACAAACTTAATGGTTTCTTAGATTAACGCGTTTGCACATTGAAATAAAACTATTTCTTAAGGATTATGTCACAAATTTAGCTTCATTTTTACATTTTTTAACTTCCCGACGTTTCAGTTTTCGTGGTAGCGGGACGGACGACAATAAAATTAAACTAAATTCGCGATAAAATCACAAACGTCATATATAAACCTAAAAAATTGATAAATTTATCTTATTCTTGCAAAGAAATAAGTAATATAAATAAAAGCAATCATCAAGACAAAAATAATTAAAAACCCCATAAAAATGTCTCAAGAAAACCATATTCCTTTGATGATTTTAATCGAAAATGAAAGTCGATGTACAAAGCAGCCGGGCGAGGCGACAGATTGAATGTTGGCTATACCGCTGGAACAATTGTCACAGCGTCTGTGAAAGAACGTTTAATTGCTGACAGAAATACAAAACATCGCTGGGAATTACATCGGATTCTATTACTGCGGTACACACGGGGTGAAGGGACGGTTAATATGAAATGATAAAAATATTGACTTACAAACGTTATCTATAATCTATCTATCTTTGACTAGAGATTTCATTAGATATTTCGATGCAATTTATGTTTCAGGTAACAGAAATACAGAGGTATAGATATGGTGCATATGTTTATAAATAGCCAGATAAGATAAATAAATATGTATATTATTGTTTAATGAAGCATAGAATAGTACCGATATACTCATGGTAGTTGTTTTAAACCCTTGTTAAAGATAGATCGGATATAGAGAACGGCCGTTAGTTGACTAGCTAATTTTGTTTTTTCTAATGCTGTTCTACCAAGTAGTAGAGCCATGCTGTTGTAGGTCATGACTCAGCATGAATGGGCAGGCTGGTCCGAGGCTGTACCAGTCTCACAAGAGATTCACGTAAAGCGGCAGCATTGCTGTCGCGTTCCGTTTGGTGGGTGAGATTATCAGATGCTCAATATATAGACATTTAAAAAAAATATTGTAATATCGAATTTCAACACACGCCGATATACTTATATCACCGATCTATGTAAATGTATGGTGGATTTTAATCAATAAAATTATTATTATTATAATTAAAAAAAAATTATTAATATGATATCCATCCAAAGGTTGCCTCTAAGAAATCGCGTAGAGCAATAAAACCTTTAATCCCATCAAAAACATCCTGTAAAAAAATTCCAAGTCTCGCAGCTCAGGTTTTCTACTGCAAAAAGTTGTGAAATCCATATCGCTGCTTTAATTTGATAGTGGGACATAACTAAATGTAATTTTTATGATAATGTTACCATTTAACACAAATTAATCTAAAATATCATGTGAATAAAACTGATATTTTTGATTGATTAATACGTTGATTTAAGCACCTTTCAAAGAGTTGTCAATATTAAAATAAAATATATAAATAATTACTTCTTTTGCTTTATTTAAACTGCTCCACTGAAAAAAGTTCATTTTTGAGTTTAAATTAAAGCAGCGATATATGTAATACCAAGTCGATTGATTTATTTAGTCCTTGCTTAAGGGTACTTCTGTATAAAGTTATTACGTAAGTTATTACCATATAATATTAAAAATTCTTTACGTTTTAAATAAATAGATCGACTTAGCCAGCAGCATTATGTATAAGTTGTACGATACATTATGTTTTCATGCGATGGCAATGTAACTTTGTAATCCTATACATTTATATGGGATTACAAAGTTATCCACGCAGTTGGTCTATCTAGAAAACTAGACACAAATAATGAAATGTTTGAATTTTCCCTTACTTTAGACACTAAACCCTAATTATATTCTAAATTTGAAGGTTCTATGTCTGCTAGAAGTGCCTTAGACTTTTGATGATCGGTCAGTCAGTGAGTGACAAAATTAAGAAAGTTTGACTAGTTACAATTCTTGAACTACTGGTTCAAATTGAATGAAATTCTAAATATACCGTGTTTACACAATGCCTGCTTAGTAACTGAAAATTCAGGCGTCATGCTTTAGCCACAACGAAGTTATAGGGGGTTGAAAATGGTCTGAATTCCTTCGAGAAAAGGATGTTACGGCCTATAGCTCGACTTGGAGGGGGCTCGGCCGCGCCCCCAGATTTGTTTGTAAAATATTGTAATCTTTTTGTTCTTTTGTGTAGGGTAACGAATAAAATCATACATAATAATTTACACTTTAGATAGACGATACAACACTGATACCAACAAACCTATATTAAATGTAAGCCAACTTGTCAGACAATCGCAAAATGCTCACCGCTACGAAAGCCGCTGTGTCCGAAAGTTTTTCTATCGGCGACAAAACAATGGGCACCGACCGATACTGGAGAATGTATTGTAAACAAGATGCTGGAACTGAAAGACTTTCACTAATTGTTCTTTAACAATGCGAGAAAACGATATTGTTTTTATATTTTCAAGGTCCTGCTATTGTTCCGGACTTTTTGAAATTTATAATTAGGACAGCCTTCGTTCAGACGTTTTTTAAGAAGGTTTTGGGTTACAGGACATTTTTGAATTACAAAAATTGATTATAACGTAGTCATGCTATTTTTGATAGTGGTAGAGCCACGCTATTGTCAGAGATTCAGAGTGATATCATTGTCTCACAGGGGATCGACGTGAAACGACAGTTTTGATGTCACTTTTCGTTCGGTATGTGAGTTGCCGGATGCCCAATACCCCTTCCCTCTTCCCAGAGTTTTTTCTTCCTACCCCCATTCCGTTTTGACGGTCGCTTGGATCATTCCAAGCTTGAACTTGAGACTTAACATCTTATGTATCAGGATGGCGAGCGCAGTGAAATGCCAAGCATCATCATCATCATCATATCAGCCACAGGAAGTCCACTGCTGAACATAGGCCTCCCCCAATGATCTCCACAATGACCTGTTGGAAGCGGCCTGCATCCAGCGACTTCCTGCGACCTTAGTCAGATCGTCCGTCCACCTTGTAGGCGGGCGTCCGACACTTCGCTTGCCTGTACGTGGCCTCCACTCGAGAACCTTTCGGCCCCAACGGCCATCGGTTCTACGAGCTATGTGCCCGGCCCACTGCCACTTCAACTTGCCAATCCTATGAGCTATGTCGGTAACCTTGGTTCTCCTACGGATCTCCAATCTGCCAAGCATTGCTTTGTAATTTAAAGTGTTGTTTGGTTTTGCTACTGTTCATAAGCGGTCGTATCGCTTGCCATCAGGCGAACGGCATGCTCGTCTCACGATTCAGTACAATAAAAAAAACTTAAACACTAATACACTATCATGGGTTTTTTGGTTGCTTAGTAGTTTAATCAGGTAAAACAATTGCACTTTTTATGTTTCTATTATAAATATAAATTATATTTATTCAACGTCCGCACAAAGACCAGAGGCCAAACTGTAGCAATTTATCCACCCAATAAAAAAGTAGTTAATTATAAAAAAGGTATATTTAAATTGACCGATCTATCTTCATCGAATGGGATGAAAAACACATAAAAAGTGTAATAACAGCTAATTTGACTTCTTGTGACCTCATCGACAAACTTGTGACGTTATCATAAATTTATTATATTAAAACGTTTTTGATGTCATTGACTCTATTATTTGAAAAGAGAACTATATTACCACAGATCAAAATTGCTTAAAAATTGATCCTTTTTGTTTTCAGTTCAAAGTGAAGTAATATTGAAATAAAATATGTGTTTTTAATGTTCATAAAGTACGTCCTTTAAATTTAGATTTTATCTTACTATTACAATATTGTTGCAACAATATTTTTCATTACTTTTTTGCCAATGTCGTATCTTAACATAATTGATATATTGTTCGTAGTCGTTATTAATGGAATATCGTTAATTGTCGATTTATTACCCACAAGACATCCATTTGCCATTGTTTAACATAAACTGTTCGTAAAGATTTTCGCAAAAATATTGTATATTCTACTATGAATCTCTCAATCTACAAAACACAAAAATTACTCAATAATATGTCGTCCAACTTAAAATCACAAGGCTAATCTAAAGCAGTCTAAATAATAATAATCAGCCACAATCCATAGTCTTATATTTTGTTTGCTAGTTTTTAATGAAATATTTATTTATTTTGTTTTATTTTAACATTTATTATGGTAAATTGGTGTAGTTCGTATGACCATCCGAATTTAATAAATAAAGAAGTAAATAATAAATAAAACATAATCGGACTTCTCAGATAGCCGAGTCCAAACACGCAGCTCCAATTATCCATGGTTCAAATTAATTAAGCCAAAGTTAAAGCCTTTTAAGTTTCAATTAAGTTCCCACTCTTAATGTTGAAACGTTACTTAAGCACTCAACTGGGTTAAGTACTCGGCTTCACTTAAGCTATTTTTAATTTATTAACTGTAAACTTTGAAATAGTTAAGATAGTTCGTGCTTTCTAACGTAGTAAATGCGAAAATATGTTTGCTACATTTTAACGCTTCAGTTTAAAAATTAAATGCTTAACGGGGAAAGAAAATAAGTAAAGAGTAAAGAAACCTCCATACCTAAAAGGTTCTGACATAATTGATTAATCTGATAGACTAGGCCTGACACATTTTCAATCGGAGGGATGCACCTCTAACCAATATTGGATAACACGAAAAGACCGGAATAGAAGTAAGTTTGTCTTATTTTATAACAAACAATCAACTTTACTGGTGGCAGGTCTTTCATATGTGAGAGGCCGCCCGGGTAGGTACTACCCCAAAGTCTATTTCTCCTACCATACAGCAGTGTAAATGCATTGTTGTGTTTCGGATTGAAGGACATTGTAGCCAGAGTAAGTACTGGACATATAGGCGAGCGTAGTGGAATGCCAAGCATTGCTTAGTAATTCAAGGTGTTGTTTGGTTTTGCTACTGTTCATGAGCGGTCGTATTGCTTACCATCAGGCGAACGGCATGCTCGTCTCGCAATGCATAACAATAAAAAAATCCTAAAAAATTTAGTAGTAACTCTGGCTACAATGTCCTTCAAGCCAGAACAAAAAATGTTTTTGCTGTTTGTTGGAAGAAATAAGACATGATTGCCAGTATTTACCATAACAATCAAAAGTCACGCTGGTTTATTCAAATGTGTCATTATCAGAAATTGTTTTTACGTTTATTATTTATTTATTTTGAAATTTATTGTACACCAGATATAAAACAAAAAGTAAATAATTTACTTATCGTACAGGGCAATTTCTGACTGACAAACATTTGATGGATATAAAAGAGAAGGATGAAAGTAGGGGCAGTGTCTGGTGTAGTAATAACATAGATAACCCTAACCCTAAATAAAACAAAATCTCGAACGATTTTACTGTCAATTAGTACTAGACTACTAACAACATTTTGTATCATAAAAAAGCTTTAAATTTAATGCTTTTAATACTCACTGGGACATGCAAACATTCATTATTTATAAACAAGCGTCGACGCAAAGCGCAGCACAAGTCCAACTTTCAAAGTTTAATCCGAGAATTAATTACTTTAATTTGGGCAAAATTTGATATTTTCCACTTTTTAGTTGTCGGAGTCAAATGACGATTCGATGTGAACGCACTAATGTCTTTGAAATTAGATAAAATATTCAGCGTCTTTTCATTGACTGACTTTTTCAAATTGCAGAAAATTAATTTATTATCTTATTGAATAATTATGTTAGTAAAGATATCTGTATCTTTACCAGTTTTAAATTGCTCCTTCGAGATAAAAAAAGACTACGATTAAGATATACAAATTTAATGATAGTTTGTTATAAAATATAATAATATATTTCATGTTTGGAATGAAATTACTGGTGATAAATTTCTCATATGTTAGAGGCCGCCTGGATAGGTACCACCGCAATGTCCATGTCTCCCGCCAAACAGTAGTGTAAACGCACTGTTGTGTTTCGGTTTGAAGGAAATTGTAGCCAGAGTAACTACTGGATATATTGAGACTTAAAATGTCTCAGGATGGCAAACGCAGTGGAATGTCTAGCATTGCTTTGTAATTCAAGATGTTCATGAGCGGTTATATCGCTTACCATCAGGCGAACGACATGTTCGTCTCGACATTCGTTGCAATTTATTTCTATATTCAAAACTGCGCCATTTTAAATTCAATAATTACAAGCGAGAACCATTAACAATATCAAGCAATCAATTTTGTCTAAGATATTCAAATCAAAAATAGGGATTTCATCTGGACTAACCCAAAGACTAAAAGAATTCAAATCAAACAGCTACCTAGTTGTTGCCTAAAAATTCATTTTTTTATGTACTTAAAGACCATCCTGTAAAAGCTATTAACACCACATATGGTGTTAGCACGAATCCCGCACAAAGGTGGAAACAAGAGACCTAGTAACAATATTTGCAAAGCCAACATCTTTGGATCGAGAGTTAAAGCCTAGTGGTAGCATATAATTATACACCTGTATAGTGGCTACCTTTCACGATGGTAGAAAACACGTTCTAGTATTGCACTTCAATTCAGCCAGTGTATGGACTTGTACACAGAACAGCGATGCGAAGTCGCATCGTAAAAAACTACAAGCTTTATGATGCATTGCAAAAACTTAGGAATTGATTTGCATCGCGCATTCCTGCATCTTTGATTGTTTTTCCTTTATTTTCTTAGTAATAAGCTTCACTCTAATCGTGCAAGGAACACGCCTTGCCGCACAAAATCGCATCGCAGCAATTCGCGTCGCACTTTCTGCGTTGCGAATTCGCATAGCACCAATTCGCTGTTTTAACTGAGCCCTAAATATGATTTTTGCCAGCGCGACATAATTTTGTCGTCCACCTTTCTCCGTTAGATACTATATTTTATTTTATTTTAAATATGATACATCAACAGTATACATATAATGAACATTATTGTGAAACATTTTGAATTTAGTTATATTTACCTTTAGCGTTATATTTAGAATTTAGCTATATTGCGATAACATCCACCTATCACCAGGTGAGCTGAATCACTGTATCAAACTGAAAAAAAAATACAACCAAACCCGCATGTAAAAGCATGTCGTATTCTTAGAGACTGGTGTCAAGTGGTTAAATCAGTCAAAATCACGCGCCACGCTGCAACACCAAGATATCTGAGAAGTATCGACTATCGATATACCATACATTAGATATCTGTTTAAATTGCAGGATGTGTGCAAGTTTATTTAGTACAAGGGTATTACGTGAAGGGTTGGTTAGTAAGCTAATTTTGATAGTTTATAGAAAAGCAATAAGTAAAAAAGATATTTGATTGTAAGATATGACCGTGTCCTAGCTACAGTCATATATTTATGGAAAGTGTTGGAGAAAAGATTCTTGTGGTTAAAAAGTAAGAAAGGTACTTTAAATATAGCTACAATTGTTTTTGTGATTTTTTTGTGTGAATAAATGTATGTACTATAAAGAGCGATGGACTCTTTTCTCGAGGGTTCTTACAGTGTGAAAACACTGACATTGCAAACTGGCCCTAAAATATGTTAATGTTGTTGAAAAATATGAGTTTAATTTACAAGTCAAAATTCAATCAAGTCAAAAGACAGATAAGTCAATTTTTAAAATAAACTTTTCCATAAAACTAACATCGCTAAAAGATAAACTTTAAAAGTTTGAAACTTCATTAAAGTCAAGCTTTATTTTGAAATTGAAAGCTTGTCTATCAGTGGTCTCTAGGCACTAGTACATATAAAAAAACACGGTTTGATGTCTAACCCTTAGCTATAGTAATATTAGTATTACTAATATACATACATAAACACACGCCTTTTTCCAAAAGGGGTAGGGAGTAGGATGAACCAGGACACCCACTCCACTCCACGTTTTGCTATGTATTTTCCGTCTCATGATGTGAAAGGGGGCGAGCCTGTCGCCATATAAGGCACAAATTCCTCACTCCGGCCTGATAATATAATACTATATTAATTTAATAATTTGAAATGATAAAGTAATAAAAATTATGTCTGAGTGCTCAATAATAATATTTCTCTTTGTGTTAGTAATCTTCTTTTATTTTATTTATAATTATTTAAATAATTTAAAAATGAACATACGTGTGGTGGTGAAGCTCAAGACCCAAGCCACCGGTGGTTAGAGAGACAAAGTGAGGAACCTCCTCACAATGCGTCCCGGGTCCAGTACCACCAACATTATTAATATTATGTGCAGACACGATCAACTGACTGGCTCAAATTAGATTATTCATCGACTACAGATAATTGAGAAGTCAATACAATTATGCTAATGTGCTCGCAATCGGTTGTTCACAGGTTGAACTTGGAACGGCTAGCACAACGAGTTTCTAACCATTGCGTATGTTAGTCGGTATCCAGCTATATACATAAATTATACTATCAGCAATTCCGTGTTAGCTATGCTTTACAATTTAAACTAGACTCTGTTAATCCTTTAAATCCATCTCTGTGAATAATTATCTGTAAGGCGATCTTTAAGCGAGAAGACCGCCAATTGTTCTTTGTTATGTGATTACTGTTTTTTTTCTTTGTGTGCAATAAAATGTATGTTAATAAATGTCGGAGACCTAATATATTCATTCACCGTATGAAACGCAACAGTAAATCTACTTCACGTCAAGCTACTTCGAGCCAACCCATTTGAACTGAAACTTAAAGATCTACAACAAGGCTAACATACTTAACATACCATGAGAATTGTAATATCTGGTATTACTTTTCCTTTCTCAGTTGTTTCTAATATCCACAAACAAAACACCATTTTAGTGTAAGATAGGTTGTGGGTTAAAATTTTACTAGACATCACCATAATAAAAAGCGTATCCCTAAAGTTTCAGCTAAGTATTAATATGTCTATCTTAAGAAAGCACAAATTAGGATAATAATTATGTTCGATCAAATGTTGTTTTTGGAATGCAAACGTGATTACCTCAGTTTCACTATCATGAATGGTCTAAGTCAGGAGGCGGATTAAATTAGACCTATTTTTATATTTACAATGTTAATGTTTATCGAAAAATAAATTATCCTAAATAACATTTAATATTAACAGAAAATTGGTACTACACTATCGTATTTAAACTAAACCGATACTAAATAAAATCGAGCAATAAAAGTAAGTCGTTTGAAAATCTCTGTCACTTTGAAGCCGGTAACATATCGATAGAAAATGCACAAAGTGCACTCTAAAAGCCAAGGCCATCGGTACAGTCGATACCGAAAGCCTTTTATATTTTTAAAAATACTCGCAACATATCTACGCATAGACGACATAAGTGCGCTCTAAAAAAACAATAGCAACCGTCCACACGGCACTCAATTTTTCGCAGCAACTCGCAGGATCGGCTACGACGGATTCAACAGATTTTGCGCGCGCCGTCCCGCCCTCACGTCAGTACACTGTATGTGGCCGCGCGGAACGCACGCCCCACCTCGCCGGCAAACACACCGATGTCATTTTAAATTTCGAACAATAAATAAAAAATAATTTAAAAATAAAAACTTTTTTCTAAGTGGCCAGTGGCAGTGTTCAGTACGTTTTGAGACGAATGATGTGTTTTTCAACTGAAGTGGGGTAGTGGATCGCAATGATAAAATGATCGCACTCAGGGGACGGGTTTGAAACACACAGCCAGGTAATTAGTTTTATTGTTTAGAAATAAAAAAACATATACTTTACTATGGATGTTTGGAATAGCAACGTTTCAAATGCTGCCATTGTAATGCAAATTAAGTAGAAAATATAACGACGGGTTTTCGTTTACGCGCTTAAAAATACACTGGTAAATTAAATAAAAACAGCTGTCCGTGGCAGCCAAAGTATTTATTTATCTACAATTTGTAAAGCGTACATAATGTTTATTTATATAATGTGTAATTTAAGTATCAATTATAATTATATCACGTAAAAGTACAAGGTGGAAGTCATCAAGATTTATTCTTCAAATCTTGATTTATATATTCAAACTTTTTCAATGTAAGCCTTACAATATTAATGATGCCTTCAAAACTTAAGCGTATAATTAGGAAAATTTATTCAGAACTTAAAAAGGGCTACGCAAATTAAGAAAACGGACAGGCTCATAAATCCTTGCAAAAATAGGACACCGGCGTTTCATTTGCACAATAGGTACTAAAATACTTATAAATATTAACTTTGGAGACAATTAAAAGTTCTGTCAGGTGTCATTGTAAAAATATAAATGGCCATACAATTTGAAAGTAGAGAGGAGAAAATGTGTGATCTTATTTTGAACATATAATATTCTTAATTCTTGGGTTATCTTTTGACCAAATCTGCTTAATAAACTCCTAGAAGTTATTTTATAATGAAAAGATGAAAAAATCCATAGTAATTAAATGTGTATTCTTAATGCTGGAAATCTTTGATACTTTGAAGTAACGAGGTCAAACGGCTCCGTGACCACACACGAGTTACCACAAACATTAAATCTCCAACGTCTTTTAAAATAGGTATTTGAATCATAACTTTACCTAATCTTAACTCAAAAGTATATAAATTGAGCTATATTTTCACTGTATAAGCCCATATACGTTCCACTTCAAGGCAAGGGCCACCTCTAAAATCCAGAGTACGATAGAGATTGGTTTACATTACCGTTCAAAAATACAACAAAAGTCAATGTTTTAGCTAATGCCTGTTTTTTTAAATCAAAATACTGAACCCAAATGGTGTGTTGCTTTTGATATTTGTTACTGGTGTGGTAGATACCACACCTAATATATGTGAGACTTGAGTAGTGACCACCGCAATATCTATTTCTCCCGCCAAACAGCAGTATAAATGCACTGTTGTGTTTGGGATTGAAGGACATTGTAGCTAGAGTAAATACTGGTCATATTGAGACTTAACATCTTATGTCTCAGAATGGCGAGCGCAGTGGAATGCCAAGCATTGTTTTGGAATTCATGGTGTTGTTTGGTTTCTTTACTGTCCAGGAACGGTCGTATCATTTACCATCAGATCAATGGTGTGCTTATCTCGCCAATAATCTAAATTTTAAAAATAGGTCTTATAGCTGCGCTAGGATCTTCTCTGTCCTTTTAGTTCAGGCCTTAGACCATTTTGAAATGAAATGTATTTATTGGTCATGTAGGCAATTAAAGAGCTCTTATGACAAATCAATACACATAGCACTTAATTTCTATATACCAAATATTTTCTATACTTATTATTATTTATATTAATTACTTACTCTAATTTAATTTTAATTTGTATTAATTAATTTTATTTAGCTGGGCTAGTGTGGGTCGCGGACAACACAAAGGATTATAATTCTTATAGTGATCACTCATCGAGGTTTATTCATGATCTCTTTCTTCAGTGTTAATATTTATTATATGAATTCAAGTAACTTTGACTACCACTAACCCGCACTAGGCCAGCGTGGTGGACTATATGGCCTAACCACTCTCAATCGTACTTACGATTGTAGAGTAGGTCCGTGCCCTGCAGTGGGATGTATATGGGCTGATACAGAACTTTGACTGCCAACATGTTCGCGGTGTTCGCGGGTTCAAATCCCAGGGAACACCTCGGACTTTTCGGAGTCATGTGTGTATCGATAGTCACTCACCGCGCACTATAACTTTGAATGAAAACATCGTGAGGAAACCTGCATATCATGGTGATTTGTATGGATTTGTATGGTTTGTAGAGTCCGCCAACCCGCACTAGGCCAGCGTGGTGGACTATATGGTCTAACTAATCTCACACTCGTACTTTCGATTGTGGAGGAGCAGTTAAAGCAGCAGTGGGACGTATATGGGCTGAAACAGTAAGTAGCTTTGAAAAGTAGAAAGTCTATGAGATTTATGAAAGAAATGATTACTTTATAAATTCGTTACAATAAGTAATATTACAAATAATGCTCTATCATATAATATCACGCATTTCTAAAATGGCTCTATTTTAAAATTACTATTAATGAAAGATGTCAGTGGATAAACTGTCTCGATTATTTGGGTTATTTACAAATTTACTGGTTATGATTAGTATAAAACACTAAATTCATTTCAATAGAACATGAAGAGCTCAACTAACTGTAATACATTTTAAACATACTCCAAAAGTGTCGTAATTTCTACTCAATCATCAAACTTTTCAATAGATTGCGATCTCAGTTTTCCTCCTTGCTATTACTCTGAACTAACGTCAAAATGCTATTAATTCGGCCACCATAATTGGGGAAGTATAATTCGTATCCCTAGGGAAGACCATCAGATGGTGATTAATCAACGTGGTGCAGTTGGTTAGGCGCTAGCTGTGAAACGAGAGGCCGCGGGTTCGATCCCCGCACCCAGACAAATATTTGAGTGATCCACAAATATTTGTTTCAGATCTTGGTGTTTTGTGAGACCGAAAAGTCGCTTACAGTTTCTGGTGCCCACGAAATATGACTCGATTTTAGTGCGGGGTCAGGACTATGTATATGACTGTTGGATATATTTATTCATTTAATCACGAAACAAATAATGTTAAATTATCTGTAAACCTATTAAAGTTTTGGTACTTTTATTCCGCTCAATAATTGTTTTGGCGATATAAAATGTAAATTTTGCTGTATAATCATCCGTTCAACTTTCTGCGTCTATCCAACTTTCGCGGGAAACACATAAAACGAGCCCAATTGAGTTTTTATTATTGCTGTTTTTGCACAGGCTAACAACTGTTCAGCACTTTTCCGCTACATACAGCGAAGTGCGCGCTGTATAATCAAAATCGTCCGGTGAAACACGAATAATAATAATTAAAACAGCCCACATATTATGTGTCAGTAGTCACTGCAGGGCACGAGCCTATTCAGCAATTGAAAAACCGATTGAGAGACGTCAGGCCACAGTCACAGTGGCCACAGTATGGTGATACTAGGTTAGTCCCAGGTGTCTTACTGTATATTGGTAGACTTAACAAGTTGTAGAAATTTATAATAATATATGTACTGTCCGTAAGCGAATATCAATACACAACAAACACGAATACACAGTTGAATATATTTATATTAGTTACCACATTATACATCCATGACCGAAGACATAAATGGGGGATACGACCTCGATTTCACTTTCCCCCAGTATTTTTTGGACATAAAGGATGTCGCAACACTACAAACGAAAACTAGGCGACTAACTCCCAAAGATTCGATTGTAACTGTCGCGGGAGTTAGTTTTTATAGCATACGTGTCCTGCTTCTGAATTATTCCTAAGCTACTATTGAGGGATTAGTCTTGTGAGAGCTTGTATGGATTGTAAAATGTCTTCTTAGGTATTCCTTTATTTTATGACTACAGAAGAGAGCTGTATTAAGTACTTTTATTCTACTTTGTCTATACAGCACATCAGCCCATATACTTCCCACTGCAGGACACGGGCCTCCTGTACAATCGACAGTACGGTTGGGAGCGGGTAGGCCATATAGTCCACCACACTATTTTCTTTGTAGGTATTACTAATTATTCCAATGTATAAATAGTACTAACACCATTTTGTGTTAGTTTCTGCCTCTGTGGCGCAGGCGGTTAGACACCGCCTGTGAAACGAGAGGCCGCGGGTTCGATTCTCGCACCGAGATAAATGTTTGTGAGACGCAAAAATATTTCTTTCGGGTCTGGGTTTTTGTGAGACCGAAAAGTCTCTTCTGGTTCTTAAAACCCACGACACGAGACTCGATCTTAGTGTGGGGTCAGGATTATATATGTGACTGTTGGATGTTATTTATACATAAATATTTAGTTTTATTTTCACTTTAACCACTGTTTCTGTATCAGCCTATACACGTCCCAGTGCAGGACACGGGCCTCTTCTACAATCGACATTACGATTGAGATCGGTTAGGCCATATAGTCCACCACGCGGGTTGGCGGACTTACATATCATATAAATTCTTATAAATCGCTATGGTATGCAGGTTTCCTTACGATGTTTTCTTTCACCGTTTTAGTGCGTGGTGATTGACTACCTTTACACAGATGACTCCTAAAAGTCAGAGGTGTGCCCGGGGATATATATTTTTTTATTGCAGTAAATAGCGAGACGAGCATGCCATACGCCTGATGGTAAGCGATACGACCGCTTATGAATAGTAGAAAAACCAAACAACACCTTGAATTACAAAGCAATGCTTGGCATCCCACTGCGATCGCCATCTTGAGACATAAGATGTTTAGCCTCAATATGTCCAGTAGTGACTCTGGTTACAAAATCCTTCAATCCAATACACAACAGTGAATTTAAACTACTGTTTGGCGGAACAAATAGACATTGCGGTGGTACCCATCCAGGCAGCCTCTCACATATGAAAGACCTACTACCAGTAAACTAAGTTACCATTATTTGATTTTGCTACAATCCGTGAGCGGTGGTATCGCTTACCATCGGGCGAATGGCATACTCGTCTCGCCATTAATTGGAAAAAAAAACATGTAATATCAAAATGTTTCTATAATTTACAGTACGTGATAAAGCTAACTTTTCTCTTCCCATCTTTTACCTTCTCTCTCTCTTCCCAATTTGATCGACCAGCAACACGCTCATGATCCAAGCGTTGTGGATGTTCAAGGGCGGCAAGAATCACTTACCACCACTCTTCACTTGGTCACAGAGCGGACTATAAATAATAGCTAGTTTTATTTCAATGTGTAAGATTCGCGTAAATCTAAGAAACCATTAAACTATTAAAGTCATTATAAGTATAGTACTGACTTCACGCTAAGATGTGTAAAAAAATATTTTTATTATTTAGACAGATCGTTTGAGTTTGTGATAAAAGTACAACTTTTCAGATAAATATTCGCCCACTCGTTTGCCTCCTGCTCCATAAAAATACATTCGCTCCAACAATACGCAGACACTGACAAATATTTGAAGACCACACAAACATTTGTTTCGGTTATCGAACTGTTTCGGTTCACGGCCGGCTATCACAGAGTCTCTAAACAATAGTAAAATAGGAATTCCTTTGGCACATTCAGTGGTAGTAGTAAGTACTACGAATGTACCACTCGTTAAGGACCATCGTACATAGTGGTTAAGGACTCTTTGTTATGCCGCGTTTCGGGTTCATCGTGATCATAGTCAGATACATACTCGTACATACACAGACTGACACTTTTTCCCAGAAAGGGCAGGCAAAAGTGCTCCCAGGACACCCACGTTTCGACGTGTGTGTTCCGTCTCACGATGTGATAAATGGGCGTGTCAATTGCCATATCGGGGACAAATTATTGACTCCGGGCTAATGACCCGAGAATCAAACCCAAGGTCTCAGTGTTGTAATCGTACCGTACTACAACTGAGCAATCGGGGCAGTCTGTTATAATTTTCGTATACAATTTGGTATAAATCTATAGACTAGCTTTACTTATCTCGGGTAGATACTTTATCTGGGCTTACAACCAGTTGCATTGTCTTCAGCGACAAGATAAAAAAGAACTTATAAAATATTTAAAACACTACCGATATAACTTACAGAGAAATACTAGTTTTAAACTGGAGACAATTAAACTTCTCAAAAGGCTATCTGTGCGGTTGCATTCGACTTTGCGGGAACATTTTATTACAAAAAATCGCTTTGCATCGAAGAAGCTGTGTAATGGACGCAAAGCTTTAATCGCTTTTGTGGCAATCGCTTGTGGTGGAAAATGTGCTTACCACTGCAATATCGGTGTGAATCTCTGTAGAATTACTTTTGAATTTATTTAATTCGGTTTCTTACTTGAATTATGATTGAATCTGCTTGTGGTGAAAACAAATCGTCTATAGATGAAGCTGTGACTGGAAGATTGCGTAGTTTTATGGTAGGCAGCAACACCATCAGCAAAAGTACAGCGTAATGTAAGCCCACTGAGTTTGTTTACCGGGACTTACCAGGCTGGGCCGCATTGTACCATTTGGTAACATTAATTCACTGTGCGTTGTTTTAGTATCACTCTTAGTTCACTCAAATATTCATTTACTTTTAACGTTTTGAATAGTGTTTAACGTAAAATAGGTGTAATTAATAAACTTTTGGAGGCTGAAGATGCCATATATCGAAAAATGGTCAGAAAAGACAGTATTTTCTCTAGTAATGTCCTTGTCTTGCAAAATTAGTGTAAATTGGCGCAAATAATAAAGGCTATGTGTGAAAGAGGGATACTACGTATAAGTAGCTATTTGTACATGCTGTTAATTAGTAGGTCTCTTCAAAATTCAAAATGAATTTTACTTGTAACGGTTTAAGTTTATTTTTAACTTCTCCATCAAAAATTCCAAACGTTCTATTAAAACGTTAGATATAACGTAACCCTTCCGTTTTAATCAAATCAAATCTGATATTTAATCAGGTGTCAGCCTCTTATAATTCATTTCAAGAAAAAACGAAGCCATTCCGTAAAGGTCAGGATCTCATCCGCGATGCTCCGTGATCCGTAAACGTTTATAAGTGGTTGTAATCGCTAAATCTGCCGTAAACACTCTGATATCATAACGGTACAGCAAAATACTAAACATTTTATAAATACAAGGTTGAAGCAAAATTATTACTAAAAGCTAAGTATTTGCTATTTTATTAGATACTAGCAAACCGCCTTGGCTTTACTTTTATTCAAAATATTCTATCGCTTATGTTCATCAACGATAATGTAGGATTCTAATGGTGAAAGAATTCAAAACACTCCAATATTTTCAGAATTAATTCAATGCAAAAAATCAAATCTTTCCTCTTTATAATATTAGTAAAGATAAAATTTTAAAAAAAATATTACACATTTATGAGTTGTTAAATCTACGCAGTACGGGTTTTAATTTTTGTTAGACTATTGAGATAGCTATCACCGTAAAAAAATAAACAATTCCCCACAGTAACCCAATTTAGTACGTCGCTTTTTGAGATCTAACTTTTTTATATCCGTTTTAGTTTAGTCCAGCTTAGCCGTATCGACTGACTAGAGTCTGCCCCGTGACTACGAAAGCTGGAAAGTAATGGGATCGTCGGGTAATTAGAAATGCAAAAATTAAACCAAACCCGTGATAGAATCTAAAAATTTTTTTTATTTTACCACTGAGGTAAACGTGTTCTTGAGTGGAGAGCGCGTCTTGGAAAGCTTAGCGCAGGGCATCCTCCAGCTAAATGGAGTGACGATTTCCGAAAGGATGGTGGCAGAAGCTGGATGCGACAAGCCGATGACAGGGTGAAATAGCGCAATTTGGAGGAGGCGTGTGTCCAGTAGTGGACTACAGTATAGGCTGATGATTATGATGGCTGATATGTTAAATTCGCGTAAATATATCAAACCATTAGAGAGATAGTTATCTTTCGCCGGTAGAGCTGCAGCTGCAGCTACTGTCGAATGCATTGTCAACCCAGAACTTTTTTCAATCAAACCATTTCCTGACTTTAAACCCTTCGGTGACCATTACACGCATTATGGACGGCACCGGACATTCCAGGACGAGAAGCGCCCCGAGTTACAACCGCGTAACCGCCCAATAAAAAACCGTTGTTGGCTTCCATTATAGTGGGTCTGAATGCCCCACTACTGTTTTTAATAATAATAATAAATAACGACGCTCATTTCAGATGTTTTGGGCTCTCATGACCGAGACTAGCCCATGCGCTCCATCGTACATTTCGGAGTCGTTATAACTGAGTGACAACGAACCCCGATGGGCTCTTTAACTTGCCCTTTACGACGGGCAGGGGACACCGTGGCAAAATTCTTGCACCAACAAAACACAGGGCATATCCAGGGCAATGCAATAGCATAAAGAAACAAACATCTAACCAAACCAAAATTAATTTACCACAAACAAAAAGCAAAAACACGCAAACCCGACATCAAACAGCGCCAAACCGTTCCATCAAATTAGCAATTTAATGTCAATGACATTGAACAACAAAGACGAAAGACGCAACGTTTCGCGACCAGTAATTGCCATCTACAAATCTTTGCCGCCGACAAAATAATTAGACCCGGTACAGACGCAGCACCAATTACTCGATTAATTAAATTAATTGGCGGCTTAGCGAAGGTCTGCAGTTTTGACAAATTAGCTATTGGCACCAAAATGATCTGAAAATTTTGATTCAATAAAAGGGACTAAGCCATACTTGATGCAGCAGTTATTTTTCAAATTGTATAAAAATTTTCAAACGACCCTGAGTGTTTTATATGCGAAGAAGTACTAAAACTATTTTTTTTTTATATTGATAGACTTAAATGACAATCGCTGTTTGGTACTCTGGACAACACTGCTCTTAACTTATGTAGGCTTGTCACTCGGTTATACAGTGGTTATACAAAATTCTTGTTTTTTTTTTTAAATCTACACTGCGGTATTGCTTAAGTTTTACTGCAGGATAAATAATATGAACGCCTATTATTTGAGCAATGAAGAGTTACGAATCTGATGATAATAAAATTTGCAAATATCAATGTACTAATTTAGCGATGAGACAAAAATTAGCGAAATGTTGTCTCGTATGTAATTAGGATTTAAAGTATATTTTTGTCTTTTTTTTTTTATTTTACTAGCGTGCAATATAATAAAACAAACAGATTTTTAATAATTAATTTTGTAACTATTATTCATTGCTCCAACAATAAAGGCCTTCCTTTCCTAACTAAGTTATAGTCTGTCTATGTCATGTAAGTCTTAACCCTCACATTTCCAAGACCTTTCTCTTAAATCCAATTAAACTGACTAATTTAATCAAATCTACTGCGGAGTGCATTGAAGGTCGAATCGTCCGTAACATTACCAGCGAGATTAAGGGCTCTCAAGTCAATAGAAAGCGTTGACGAGGGGCGCAACGGTTAACAAGTTGGCTTTCGGTCGCTTCGATCTTCACACGGATAATTACTAACTGCTCGTGAGCTAAAATAGATCTAGAAGCGTAGTTCAAGAAATTGTAGATTTCTAGAGGCTAAGGAGAGACAGGGACAGACATATGTGTATACTAGTGGTAGGTCTCTTATATTTGAGAGGCCGCCTGGATAGGTACCACCGCAATATTTCTCCCTCCAAACAGCTGTGTAAATGTGGGTATTCGGTTTGAAGGCAGGTCGGTCGGTTTTGAACTTTGGCAGTAATTATTCTAGTATGGATGCCCAAAATACGAGGTTGCCTACTTTGGGACCTACATTTTGGATACTTAATTAATTGTAAAATGTGTACCTTGTATTTTGTATTTTCTTGGAGGTTTTCCGCAATAAATTTATTCTTTATTCTTTATTCTAAAATTTATTCTTTATTCAAGGGCATTGTAGCCAAAAAACTACTGAACATATTGAGATTTAACATCTTATGTCTAAGGATGGCGATCGCATTGGAATGAGAGATCATGTATTAGAGACCTTCCATCGATAATACTACTAATACTTACTCCCTCAGGTCGTCAAACAATCTGATGTTACAATTTCCACCACTTAGAGCATAGTTTTATGACCGCTCTTTACAACCCAAGCAGTGCGGCTGTGGAATTGCCTCTTCACATAAAACTTCGTCGTCATTGGCAACCCTCTTTGTGACATTTTCACTTTAAAAAACTCATTTGATATCTCAACACTAGGATTTAAGCCTGGTATAGCTGAAGTGTCGCCAACTATAGCAATTTGGGATGGAAAAACGTTCTGTGAGTTTTGGATGTCCATCACTGCATTACTGAAAACACTGCCTTCGGAGATATAAAGGAGTGTTATACGATCCTTTGGATATTGCCAGCAGGCTAATAATTGTTTTTCTATCTGATTAATTTCAATGCATGTTAAAGACAATGTAACGTCCCTTAGAAACATGCTGAGATACGGACCGTAGTGATAATTCTTTGCGAGAGACAGATAGAGAGATGCTATTGTGGGTGTGAGCGGAAAAGTGGCTAAAAATACTGGTATGTCTAATATTCATAAGATTATTTCTAACAGCCACAGACACAGTTGGTTAGGCGCCGGCTTGTTAAACGTGAGGCCGAGGGTTTAATGGTGGCACTTCACTTGGCTGTTTGTATTGGCTATTGGTTGTTTGTTGTATATGGCAAAATAAATGACGTTAAAAGCAAACATGCAAATAGAGGCAAATATGACAATTTCACAATCAAGGCCAATAACAAATACGTATTGGCCATATACAACAAACAACCAATAGCCAATACAAACAGCCATGTGAAGTGCCAGCATGATATTCACACCAAGACAAATATATGTGTGGTCCACCTTCATTTGTTTCGGTTTGGGTTGTTGTGAGACTGAAAAGTCCTGGCTGTTCCTGATACCCATGACAAATGACTCGATCTTAGTGTGGGGTTAGGACTATGTATGTGACCATTAGGTATATTACCTGAGGCCCTACACCCCTTTCCTCCTTCTGTCCTTTGAAGCTTTAGATTTCTTATTTTTGAGACCGTCTAAGCAACTAGAATCCAAACGCTTTGGATTTCCATGGCCAGCCGTAATTATCTATATTTATAAATAAAATTAAAGTGTCTGTTTGTAAAGTGAAAATAAAAAAAAATGTCCAACTACATATCGTTACATACACGATACTTATAACGAAAATGACCTTAGATTTTTTTTTGTCTGTCTGTCTGTCCGTCTGTCTGTCTGTCTGTCTGTCTGTCTGTCTGTTTGTTCTGGCTAATCTCTGAAATGGCTAGACCGATTTTGACGGGACTTTTATTGTCAGATAGCTGATATAATAAGGAGTAACTTAAGCTACATTTATTTTAGAAAAAAATCTTTTATCTTAGAAAAATAAAGCTTTTGTTACATTCCACGCGGACGAAGTCGCGGGCACAGCTAGTTAAACATAAAGATAGTTGTTTGCTCGTTTGCCTGACCTATGCAATCAATAAAAAAACTGTATGACAATAAGTGGTAATAATGATGAGTTTATTTGTTATTTAACGTCCTTATAATCCGAGTTATCTGTTACGTATAGCTCTAGTAATATTACACACGAGATAATATTTCAATGTGGTTTGCCATATTGAGACTGAGTGAACCTGTTCCAACGTGTACATATTACATCGCACTGATATAAGCTATTTCGGAAATAAGGTCAATGGCGCATAATTGTTTAATTCATTTTCTCAGGATGGCGTGTGTAGTGGAATGCCGAGCATTGCTTTGTAACTTTGGTGTTAGGTTTTGCTACTGTTCATTGCCAGCCGTATCACTTACCATCAGGTGAATACTATGCTCGTTTCGTCCTTCAAGGAAATAAAAGAAAATATTGCCCAATACCTTACTCCTTAAACATTGGTTAAAATTTAACAAGAAAAAAAAGAAAGTCCTTGCATAGCAAATATATTTCTTGGTTAAACTAAAGCACTTTAAATATGGTTTCACACAAAAAAAATACAAGAACATTTTCATTTCTAAATACCACTATTGCTCCTACTAGAGGGTTTTCACTGGTTTATAAAATAAATAAAATATCCTACAAATGGTTGTTTTTAATAATACAACTTGCCTAGCTTCATTTTTTTCGAGTGATACAATTAATCGATTCGTCGATAAAATGAAAATGAAATGTTATGCAGCGAACCTTGACCTCATAAAATACCGTTGACAACAACCGTCATCAGTCGTTAAAATTATACCTTCAAAAGTAATAAATGAAAAATTGATACCACTGAAAATATTTAAAAATTCCGGTCTCTGCGGCACAATTCCGGAGACTTTTACCTTCTGATATGATTATCCGTCGTGCTATATCAGGAGGAACCCCTAAGGAACAGTGTTAAAAAGGGAACTTTATACCCGTCCTGTCATAGCAGCCTTGTTAAAAACATTTTTCTTCAATCCTGCTAAGAACCTAATTTTATCAGAAGAAATTTTTAATCAAAAATCACTAAGATATCCTCTCACTAAGATATCTATTTTAATAGTCTTATAATATTTTAAAGAAAGTGAATCATCATTATGAAGACAATGAATTTCCAAAGAATTATTCCAGTAATAACTAGATAGTGTTAGAAATCAGGAATGAAACGCCGGTATATTTAGAAATAACTATATTTATCATATTCTTTTGTAAAATCCAAATACGAGTACATTACAAAACAATGAGCAAGTTTTATCATAATTCTTTGACGCCTCTTAAAAATAAAGAGAAAAAACAACTCTGACGTGAAACGAGTATCTGAATGGCGGGCTTTTTGACATTTCGGTTTTTAATATTGAGGCGCTATGCAAAGGTGTTCCAGTCATACGGCCCTATACAAAAACTCGTCCATTAAATAGTATGATATTCATTAATTCATTATTATAAACAACATTTAGATACCAAATTATGAGACATACAGTCACTAATTGTGAAGTAATAATAATTAATAACTGTTAATACTAGTATAAAAGGTTTGTCTCCTCTTTAACCATTTAGTCTGTCACCACGCATGCAGTTTTCAATTACAAACAACCAACTTGTTACAAAAGCGTTCCGATTGTGCCAAGTGATTCGGAATAGTTAGCACGAGGTTTGAAACGAGAAACCCCGGGTTGGATGTCCGGTGCAGGCAAACATTTGTTGTACCGGTGTTTGTCGTGGCCGTGTTGTTTGTGATGTCCAATGTGTTGTGTGCGTTGCAAAGGGGAATTCTGTTGCAGATTACGCTTTGTGTTAATTCAAATATTGGTGGTTTAATTAAATGCGATTTTTGGAATACATTTTATGCCACAAAGAAAATATTACTGGTAATGTACCTCTCTTTAAGTTATGTAAAAATAATTTGATCTTTATAGCATAAAGTCGCCTGGGTAGGTATCAACCCGAAAACTATTTCTGCCCCCAAACAGCAGTGTAAATGCACTGTTGTGTTCCGGCTTGAAGGACATTAACTATAATATACTATAAGACTTAACATATTTTCTCTCCGAACGGGAAGCGCAGTGGAATGCCAAATATTGCTTGGTAATTCGAGATGTCATGTTGTTTGGTTTTACTACTGTCTATGAGCGGTCGTGTGGCTTACCATCAGGCGAATGGTATGTTTAACTCGCCATTCATAGCAATAAAAATATACATGATACTCAACACCATTTTTTTACGTTTCTGTAGTTAAGACTGCCCTGGACCGTAGCTTCTACTGTCTGCCCGTAAATCCAAGCCAACGTATGCAATAAATTAGTTTTTGTTAACTCACTATCGCTTCAGAACGATTAATTATTGTTCGGAATTGATGCAAGAAATTTCCTTAGTAAAACTAAGAAGGAAAATATAAATAAAATACCAAGACTTATATCCAATCTAGACTTAGAATGAAAATACAAAATAGAAATTAATATTCATGGAAATACTACTATAATATACTATATAAACTATTAATATACCTACCGAACTTACTAAAAAGCCGGCTTAAAGTAAGGCTTTAATTATGAGTGAGATTACTGGGAACACTACATTCTGGTTGTAAATATTACTAGCGGCTTGGCTCGGCTTCACTCCGGGTTCAAACACTTTGAGTCCAGTTCACATCAGACACATATTATTTCGCGTATTAACTATTTTATATTAAACTTAACGTAACTATCTTCCTTTATACTACTTTTCGTATCTCATCCTGTCCTTTCTCATCATTTTCCATGGAACAGAAGCCATGACTCGAGGCATGCAATCTTGTCCTCTTATATCCCATTTCATTCGTTCTATATTTTTTCGGGACAAAAATAGTTTTTGAATTGATTCAGGTATCAATTACTTCTACACTTTTCAATAAAATTCATCGCCCGGCAACTCTACAATATTTCGGGAAAAAAGTTTTCATACCAAATTTCATCAAAATTGTTCGAGCCGTGTGAGCGTGAAGAAGTAATAAACACACAAACTTTCGCCTTTTTATAATGAAAGAATATAATTGAGACCGATCCCTTTTGGATTCAGCCTCGGTAGATCATCGATTTCAACATTCTGTATAGCAGGCCTCCGTGGCGTAATTGGTTAGATGTTGGCCATGAAACGAGAAATGTTTGTAAGGCTCACAATTATTTGTCTTGGATCTGGGTGTTGGTGAGACCGAAAAGTCTCCCGTAGTTTTTACCCACGACACGATTCGATCTTAGTATGGAGTTGGGACGATGTATATGACTGTTGGGTGCATTTACAAATTTATTAAAAAGAAAAATGTCAGTAAAATAATACGTTAAGTACCTCCATAACTATCAACTTTTATATACATTGTCAACTCCCGTCTTTATCCTAATCATTTATGCTCCTCTCCCCGTTTATTAATGTAAACACAAATATTATTTCATTTGTGCACATCTATTCATCGTACCCCGTATAAAATTTCACAACAGAACCTTTACAAACGTCCATTATTACAAGAGGTTTGTGACCTTTGACAATTTGCCTTCAGTGTTCAACTTCAACTACACATATTTATCTTGAATTCTTTGAGTTTCTTTAACAGGTTTTTATTATTTACGTCGTACTCTGACCCTACTTCAATTCTTTACAAAGTTTGTTACTCTTTACTGACCTCTTAAGACCCTCTGTTACTTTTCGACGGTAATTCTAAATAGTCATCCAGAAATAAAATGCTCTCTTCACCGTATTTTATTGATCACATTCTGGATTTACTTCATACTACCATTAGAGTTTTAGTATTTTAGAGCAAAAATAACAATAAAAATTTATTTAACAAATAGCAGTACTTAACAACATTTTTGTCTGTGGATTGCTAAAGCCCCATTTACACTTGGAGAGTTTCTCGCCTCGAAGATACGACAATCGTATGGATATAAAAAAGATGCAGCATGTAAAAAAAATCAGGACATTTATATTTTTAGTTGCATTG
Organism: Hyles lineata; assembly: GCA_030180105.1. Taxonomy (NCBI): domain Eukaryota; kingdom Metazoa; phylum Arthropoda; class Insecta; order Lepidoptera; family Sphingidae; genus Hyles; species Hyles lineata. The sequence continues at coordinate 2,362,184 of JARJEE010000030.1, forward strand.
TGTTTGTCGTCACTAAAACTACCACCAAGCTTTGTTTTCGGTCGCAGTCTTGATATACCCAATATAAGAATAATACATGATCAATAACAATAACAATCAAACTTCATACTCCACGGAACAGTTTACGAGGATTTTTTATGAACAAAACACTGACAGCCAGTCGTATTCTACATTGGCACGTATGAGCAATACGGCGAGGTTTTACTGGTCGGAAGGCGTACAGAATACTCGAGTACAGACGACACGTGAATCATTTGAAGGAATGTTCAATACTTGGTGCAGCTAGGTTATGCAAATGACTAGGCATTGATGTGTTGCATTAAAAGAGTAGGATTTAGGGTATTATAGGGAGAAATTGTCGGTAATTGAAAAGTTGGTTTTAAAGAATGTGTTTATGTTCCGTTTGATCTAATATTATTGAAGGAGCCAGGTCCACTTTCCTACTCAAATTTATCCATTTTAGTTAGCCCTAAGCGTCGTAATTTGGATGGCGTTTGATACTAATATAACTAATATAAGTCATATATTAGTATCAATTTATTATTTTTATAAAGTATACGTGATATTCCTAATGGTAATTCCCAACTCCATTAAAATTAATTTGCAACAGAAACGATTAAACTTCACAATTTGCCGCATGAGAAAAAAAAAACGATGACCCTAATACATCACAATAAGCTTCACCTTTAACCCTATCGCAAATAAATTGTTTATGAATCACTAAAGCAAATATTTAAGGGTCAGTTATCTCGCGTAGGCGATGGTCCGTGCCGTCGTTTCTAGCGATTGAACACGACCTCGGGTCTAGGCTGGGTATTAATAGAATATATGTTCCCATCACCTGACACGTTGCTTTACATGGGAAATGGGGCGTTCAAAGTATACGTTTAATAATTTATTGCTTTGTAAAATAGTCATTATCTTCGCCGAATGGTAAGCGATACGACCGCTCATGGACAAGTAAAACCAAACACTGTGAACTACAAAGCAATGCTTGGTTTTCCACTGAGTTCGCCATCCTGAGACATAAGATGTTTAGTCTAATATCCAGTAGTTATTCTGGCTACAATGTCATTCAAACGGGAACATAACCGTGCATTTACACTGCCTATACTACTTCTATAGATTTTTCTTATTTGCATATTTCTATATTCTTTATTCTACTCCATATCACTTCAGTACTACGATAATCCAACAACGCAATATACCAACTGAGCACAGCCCCTCGAAAAATAAAATAGTACGCGTTTTAAAATTTATGTCTCCAACGAGTAGTCCTTTTAACTAGCAAACACTCGAAATTTTAATATAAACGGGTGGCCGGCAGAAACTCCATTATGACTGTAACATAAATTTCAAGTTTTAATAGTACCAACTACTATGCCATGTTTTAAATATTTTTTGGGGTTCCGCAGCCAACATGATCCTGTAGAAATCCTATCACTAAATTTGCGCAATCCTTCCCACCTATCTTTTCAAGGATACATCGTTAACGGTTATAAAAAAAATAACAAGATGTATGAAAAGACGCAAAAAGACTGTTATTACGATGGGTTTAAAAAACAGCAATAAACAAAAATAAAGGAATCTCCCAAACAGGTTGTTTTGCCACATTTTTTCTATCAAAATAAACATACAAAGATATTTAAATTAAGTGGTACGGAACCATCGGTCCCGGAGTTCCTCTCACACTTCACCTTTTTTCACCAAAACTTTTGGCGACATTAAATTTTTGGTCCTAATAAAAGCAATAAAATTCGAAAGCAATTTTTAAAAAAAGTCTTTTGGTGTTCACCATTAGTTTTTTGCCAAAAAGATTTCGATGTTTCATTTGAAATACATATAGAGGTTAGCAAAAATACTCCGTCCGATCGATAAAGGTGGTATCAGGCATTTATGGTTTTATTTTTTTATTTATTAACTTTATATACAAATATATTGTACATAGGCGGACTTAATGCCAGAGGCATTCTCTACCAGTCTACCTTGAGATGGTGATGAGATGACAGAGGCAGGGGTAAATATGTTTATTTGATTTGGTGTTGTTTTAAATACATAATATTTATACACAAATATAATATAAATAAGTATATACCTACAAACTATGTAAAACTATACGATAAAATATACATAATTACTATAAAATATATATATGTTATGGGCCAAGTGATTAATTTGGCATTATTCATAATGCCCGGGCAATATGAATAATGCCCACTACGAGCGGGCAATGTGATTATAAACAATAAATTTATCACATTGCCCGGGCATTATGAATAATGCTCAGTGCCTATTGGGCACATTGATGTAAAGCGAATCGAAATCAAAACAATGAGCCGAAGTGGCATCGTGCGGCTATTGCAAGGTCACGCACCTCCCTTGGTACTACTCCCATGAAAAGGTAACGCACCATTCCTGAGAAATATCAATTATAGTAACCTAACTTCAAAACAATTGTTGTCAATACAAATTTGCTTCTGCAACGTCTCCGGCGCTACGGGAAGTTCAGCCCCTTCGCCCTTGCGTAACAAAAGATAGGCACCCATGCTCACCTCCGCAGCTTCGGCTTTCTGGTCGCCTCTGGCGACCAGCCTCAGCCGCTACGGCTCGCACGGTTGCCTATCCTTCGTTACAGCGGGCGGGGGCTGCTCTCCCTCCGCGCCTCCGGCTTTTTATATACACTCTAGGGTCGGTAGCCAAAAGACTACGTGAAGTAGGGGTGTCCCGAGTCGGTTTTGGGGCACAGTCGACCTAACTGATCCATAAAGTAGGTACACTAATTTTCTTCTGAAGATAATTTTTCGGACGTTAAAAAACAACTCAATATAAGCAGATCAATTCCACCTTTCTAATTTATGGGTCTATCGCAGATGCGACAATGCGGCAGCGCACCACGTTAAAATTTACCTATTAATCACATTGCCCGATCATCATGTAGCCATGTTCATAATGCCCGAGCAATGTGATAAATAGGCGAGTTTAGATTGTAATTAATCACTTGGCCCGATATGGCTTGGCATTATTCATACTGCCCGGGCATTATGAATACTGTTCGCATTAATCACTTGGCCCATAACATATACACATAAATAAAATCCATCTCACATAATCAACATGTTTAATAAAAAAAATACCGTAATAAAAAAATAACTTATAAAATAGGGAAACTCACTGACACAAGCAACGTTCGGCGCGACTTTTCTGAAATGAACAGAAAAATCTAGCTATCTCCAAGCACTATGCTGCCTAGACTCCAATTTACGTAAAATACCATATTTTGATGAAAAGATCAAAATAGATGAAAGGAGGTATGTTATTCTCCTCTACCTCCTCCCGACTTTACTAATGATTATGAATAAAGTTTGTAAAAGTCCCTAACTCGTGGGAAAATTTCCCACCTCATCATATTGCGGCCAGCTGAAGTGTGAAAGAATTTCTTTGTTTAAAACAGCGAAGGCTACTTAAAGAGAGCTAAGTGCAAGCTTGAGAAAAAAGTGTAAGAGAAGTTTTATTTTATTTGGTAAGTTTTTATTTGATCGGATTTATGGTCTTGGAATTATAAATGCAAAAAGAATGTATGACATTTAAGAATGTACTTGTTGATTTGTGTATATTTTACAAAGCAATGCAGTACGGAATTGATATGATTTTTACATAAAGATAGAATATAGAAATGAAATCCTACTAATATTATGAATGCGAAAGTTTGTGTGTTTGTGGCCTTTTCACGCTCAAACCACAGGACCAATTTTGGTGAAATTTGGTATGAAAATAGCTAACACTCTAGGTTAACACATAAGCTACTTATTATCCCAAGAAAAATTAATTTTCCCGTGGGATGTGCACGGAATTGAAATTTATTCGATACTCTTTCGAACTCAAATGAATGGGTTGGAAAGTTTAAAGTTCGTCAGTAACGTTAAGTTTAAATATTTAAAACAGTTATTCTGCGACATAGTTCCTGTGTATCTAAAGTGAACTGGACTTAACATATCTGCACCCGGACAAAGCCGAGTTGGAGCGCTAGTAAAAAATAAAAATGACTAAAACCTTCCGTAATTTCATCAAGCTCTCATCTTTCAGCGACTTTCATCTCGGCAAATCTACATTAACCCACAGATTATGTCGCAATTTCTACTTTCAAAGTCAGTCTTTTCAGTCGATAAATCAATAATATCATATTTCACCGCAAATCAAACTGAATGCGTTACCTTGGATATGATTCTGTAAAATTGATGTGGCGAGGTTACAGTTGCAGGCTTGCGGACTGTGGACAGGGTCACTCTATAAAAACGATACTAACTTCGAATGTTCGGACGCCGTACGTAAAACTTCACTAATGTGCCTAGATATTCCACAAAATGTTGGAATTCTCAATCGAACGTCGTAACCATAGACTAAGTTTGGAAAAAATGATAGGTATAATAGAGAATAGTATTGATTTTTAGAAGTGGTGGTGGTAGGTCTCTCATACGTGAGAGGCCGCCTGGGTAGGTACCACCGCAATGTGTATTTTCCCGCCAAATAGCAGTGTAAACGCACTGTTTTGTTTCAGATTGAAGGACATTGTAGCCAGAGTAACTACTGGACATATTGAGACTTAACATCTCATGTCTCAGAATGGCGAGCGCGGTTTGGTTTTGCTACTGTATATGAGCGGTCGTATCGCTTACCATCAGGCGAACGACATGCTCGTCTCGCCATTCAGTAAAACAACAAAAAAGTGGAAAACTTATATCTTACTCCGGATGTCGAAAATCCAAACATTCGTTCGTATCGTTTTTATAGAGTGACCCCCCAGTTCTCAATGTCGCAGTTTAGGAACATTAATATTGATTTTATTGGTCGCAATAAGCTTATCAAATCTGGTAAATCGTGCTATATTAAATTATTTTTAGTAATAATGTCTAGTCATTGTGGAATTTGCAGTTTGAGCAATGCATAGGAATATTTTGTTGGTGTTATTAAAAAGTTGCTGCAACTAACACGGTATATCGATAGCAAGTTATTTGGAGAGCTTTTTTATGATGTGCTTTGTTAAAACAATAAATGAGTTATATTATAATAGGTAGGTACGTAGAGGTAGGCTGGTAGATATTACCTTTGAAATTAAGTCCGCCTTAAATACATGTATATGAAGTTTAAGTTTGACTGCCTCGGTGGCGTAGTTGTACTACGGTACGCTTACAAAGCTGAGGTTCGGGTTTGGTTCGGATTCGGGAGTTCGGGTTCGAATCCCGGGTTGGGCAAAGTGATATTGGATTTTTCTATTCATTATCAGCCCAGAGTCAGGAATTGCCCGATATGACAATAGGCTCGCCCATTTTGGGACATTGTGGGATTCGCACATTGTGGGACGGAACATACAAGGTGAAATGTGGGTGCCCTGGCACCTCTGCCTACCCCTTCTGGGAAAAAGGCGTGAGTTTATGTATGTATGAAATTTAAATAAATAAATAAATTATATTTGTTTGATGTTCTTTTAGCATAATTCATAAAAGGAGTAGATTAGTAGCCACTAATGCGTCGTTTTTGAACAGTGTTACATCATTTTTGAGCCTTGTGGCAAGTTATGTCCACTTCGTTCACTCTTGGAAAGTTCTCAATCGTAAAATCATTACCTTTCATGTCGCCATGTTGAGGCTAAGGCATAATGCGCACGTAGTCATTTAGTATTCTTAAGACGTAAACGACCCAAATCAGGCAACATAAAATATACACGGTATATCAAGACTGCTACCGAAAATGAAGCCGCGTGATAGTTTAAGCGACTTCAGACACAACGCAATACAAATTTTGCAACAAAAATAAAAGCGACTTTTTTGTTATTTTTTCCTATTTCGATGGTAAATACATTTTTTTCTAAAATAATTGTGTACCCTTTTATTTGTAAAGACTCTAAGGTATAAAAGAGTTTAAATTATTATTTCAGCAAAAACTATAGATTTAACACCCAAAAATGCTGGTAAATAAAAAATCATAAAAAAATTGTCGCGTTTCTTTCCAAAATTTTTAGTTGCATTATGTTTGTAGTCACTAAAACTACCACCCGGCTTCATTTTCGGTAGCAGTCCTGATATATCCAGCATATAACATCAATAGTAGTTTTTTGTTATTGTATGGTGCTTTATATGGTAAGATGAGCATGCCATCCGACTGATGGTAAGCGATAGGACTGCTCATGAACGGTAGCAAAACCAAACAACATCATGAATTACAAAGCAAAGCATGGCATTCCACTGCGCTTGCCATCTTGACTTAACATCTTATGTCCAATAATTACTCTGGCCATAATTTCATTCAAACCGGAACACAACCGTGCATTTACGCTGCCGTTTGGCGGGAGAAATAGACATTGCGGTAGTATGAATATATACCCAAGCGGTCTCTCACTTATGAGAGACCTACCACCAGTAAATATGTGTCAAAACCAATCAAGCCATCCTAGGGGATAACAATCATTAGATATACTAAATCAACTATTCTACATATCAATATTATGATAATTTTGCATTATTATTCGAAGCAGTTATGTCTCAGTAGGAGCTATTTTGGGATGCAGATCATTACGCGTCGTAATTGCTTGCTTCTGTCGGCAGAATAATTTATTATCTATATGATACATACATACACCATTATCTTACAAACTAAGATAGAGACTATCAAATTCCACTAGCAATTAATCTTATACACTTCGTTTTACTATGTCACACAAATTCACAAACATAGCTATCACAGTAAGAATGTACTGTATTAGCCTATAAATGCTGGTAAGCCCGGGAATACTTTACAACCAAATATTCGATTCAGATCAATTAGCATATTCTACCCAGCTGGCATAGTACAAATTGGTTATCATAACTAATAATAATAGTAAGAACATTTCCTGTCATTCCATTCATTCTTTTCGCCCTCCAAACAACGGTGTAAATGTACCGCGGTTTCAGTTTGAAGGATATTATAAAAAGTATAACTACTGGAAATATTAAGATTTAACATCTTATGTCTCAGGATGGTGATCGCAGTGGGATGCCAAGTCTTCGTAATTCATGGTGTTGTTTGATTTTGTTACTGTCCATGAGTAGTTGTATCGCATACCAGGTGAAAAGCATGCTCGTCTTGATTGCGAGAGCAAAGCATGATAGCAATAAAAAAAGTCATCAAAAATTGTCTTCAAAGACATAAACTTTATAAATCCCTCCAAGAACAAATTCCCTCATAAAATTGGAAGCCAGGTGAAGGATGAGAGTGTTAACTGCGCATTACGTCCAAGTAATATAAAATCGGATCATGTGCCAAATGGTTCGCGGTGCGATGTAACTGTTAGCTAATGACACGGGAGCAAGGGCTGCCAATATCCGCCATATTGCACGTTTATTGGTTTAGTTCTGGTGATTTATTCACGAGATTATTGATAAGATTTTATGTCGGTTTCGGGCTTGTAATGGTTCTGATTTTGTTTTTTTCTCTTATTTTATTGATACGAGGTATAAAGAATCTTATAAAGAGTACAGTGAAATGTAGATAGAGTGGAAGAAAATCTCGTCACAAGCTGGACTCAATGATTTTGGTGCAAATATAATGATACCTACTTATTTAGGTCAAAATGGCAAATCATGCACACTGTGTCTGGTCACAGCTTTCCTGAAACGGAGACCATGACTTAGGCTTTAGTTCATCATTCTGGCCATCTGCAAGTTACAACATCACATATCTTTGATATTCTTGATTAACTTCTGATATACATTTTCCCTCACGACATTTCCCTTAACTGTGTTAAGCAACAATTAACTATAAATACACACGTAACTTCAAAACTCAGAGGTGTGGTCTTTGGGGCCTTGTCGACCCCTTGTCAACTGTCGGCCCGCTCTCAGCTTGAATATCTGTTTCATTATTTCACGCCTTTGAAATATATCCGTGGAAGTGTAGGTAGAGTGGTAGAGTATATTTGATTAAATAGTTTCACGTATTCCAGTAATAGTAAATGCCATCATAAACACTCATTTATTTATTTCACAATATTTTAGTACATTGGCTAAATTATGCAAGGACTATGGTCGTATTTGGATGGTAAGTACATAGATTTTTCTTAAAAAATAGTGTACGCCCTTTTATTTATAAAGACGCTATGGTACGCAATTATTTAAATTATTATTCTAGAAAGAACTATGGATTTATTACCCAAAAACTAATATATTTCAAAAACTACAAAAACATATTGTGTTTCTTAGCGAAATTATTAGTTGCATTGTAGTCAGTGAAACTACTACCCAGCTTCGTTTTCGGTAGCAATCTTGATATACCTGTATACATTTTATCATAAAGAAGAAAATAAATCATAAAGTATTTAAAGTTGAGTATGCTTCTGTGTTTAATATTCTATGCTACTAGATCTTCAAACATAATCAATAGAAATATTTTAGCTTTATCCTACTGAATATTTATAAAATAAAATGTATTCCTAAAGCAAAATATAGAGTAGACGCTTTTAAAACTAAAACACGTACAGTACTGACGAAAATATTGAAAGCACCAGAATTCTAAATATAGTCGGACAAACTATCAAACGAAGCACTTAATAAAAAGTATTTGAAGAAACGGAGTTTGAAAGAAGAGGAGACATTAAGTATTCCATTTAACCATACGTAGTCTCCATTTAAACTATTTTTATAAACTAAGACGACAAGGTGGTTGACGGCAAGATGGTATTTCACTTTATGCAATAAGTATAAAAGCACTCATTATAAATTACAGTATTACAAATTATATCCATATGTTCAGGACCAGTCTACTAAGATCCAGGCACCAAATCTCAAAACGGGCTTTCTTCGTATGTTCAGGCCCAGCATATATCTTAAAATATATCCAACCACTCCAACTCTCTGTATTTGGATACTAAGAGGACTTAAACCATTTCCGAATACATAAAAATTCTCCAACCAAGTGTCTTATTAGAACAAGAGATATTCCTTATAACTAAAATACTGCATTACATCTTTTCACAGCCAATCTTATAATTCCCAGACATCACATCAGTAAACACTCTTTCTCCGTACATTCAGGCCCAACCTAAAAACATACCCAAGCACTCAAACTGTAACAACAGTAAGTAGCAACTTCAAAGTCCCAGAGTGTTAGCCCTGGAATTGTGTCATTAAGCAGGCATCATTAAGTATGTAGACACACGTAACCACTAATTAGGTGCGGAATTTGAGCACACTCGTGCCACAGATGAGCCAATGTAGATCGGACGCCGCAGTTAATGCCTATATTAGCATACATATTCGCAAATAGATTAAGCTGTAATATTAATGCGTGGGTTTCTGCATATCGGACTGTTGTGTGATATGAGTATAATTGTTGATGAAGTAAAACTGTCCCGTATATTTTTGGAGAGAAAATTTGTAGGTTGATTTCTAAGATGAGATTGGATGTGAAATTAAGTTCTGATGGGTTTTAGTTCAAGACGCAGGCCTACTCCTCTAACTATTCGCTGTACAATGCTGAAAATGCACATAAACTCTGGCTTTCATTCCAAAAGGGGTAGGCAGAGGTACTCTCGTAGCAACCAGGCCAATCACGTTTCATCTTGTATATTCCATCCGACAGTATGATAGGAGGCAAGCCTATCGCAATATCGACCACATTTCTGACTCCGGGCTGACACTAAATAGAAAAATCACACACACACTCACACACAATCAGTGAATAGAATTGAAACATCACCTCATCGTGTGGCTTCGCTCTAATACGAAGTGGACATCACATACCATCGAAAAAAAACTTTTAGATGCTGTGTAAGTTTTTCCCCGATTCTTTTCTAAGTAACAACCATTTAAACACAGTAAACTTCGAAAACTATATACCGTCCGTTTCCAAATAAGCCACCGCTTACTAAACAGGCACGTAAAACAACTAAATATTCTAAAACAGTGTTATAAGCCCATATATCAAATTAACATTCAGGACAAATTCGCTGACCGAAGTTCCCCAGGGAATAATAAACATTAACAAACAAATCGATGGCCAGACAGTAGTGAAATGTCATTATTTATGTTATTTACAAATCTGCGTAATCCGGTACGCCGCAATAGGGAGACTAAAAAGGACGCACTCAGGCACATTTAATGCCAACTTTTTTTTATTGCACTGAATGAATGAAAAAAATAAAAATAATATTTTTTTAATTTTTTCATTGTACTGAATGGCGAGACTGGCATGCCGTTCACGTTATGGTAAACGATATGACTGCTCATGATCGGTGGCAAAACCAAATTATACCTTGAATTATAAACAATGCTTGGCATTCCACTGCGCCATCCTGAGACATAAGATGTTAAGTCTCAATATGTCCATTAGTTACTCTATCTATAATATCCTTCAATTCGATACACAACAGGGCATTTACACTACCATTTGGTGGGAGAAATAGACATTGCGGTGGTACCTACCCAGACGGCCTTTCACGAATGAGAGACCTATATATATTTGGAAGCTATACTGCTACTGCTGCCACTTTTTTACCACTTAGAATTCTATCTAGGACAAAATATTTTCTTGAATTATGAATATCAAAATATTGGTTTTTGAATTTTACTGTAACATCTGGTGAAACTCCCGCTTGTAAAGATGTGCTGTGTTCAGCTCTGTACGATGTTTTGATTCACATGCGGTCATGTTGTATTACAATAACTACGTGTTTCTATTGAAACGCTGTGACTTTTGCAATTCGAATGTTCTTTGTTTAAGCATAAAGCTTTTTAAATTCAATAAAACCTTTAAATGTAACGAAAATAACTCCATTGTAATAAAATTATTATTTTCCTGCTGATTTGAGTTTGGTTTATAATTTTTTAACTTCCCAAGCGACGTTTCGATCACTTCACAGTTTTTGTGGTCACGGAGCGGACTGTAATATAAAAACTAAACCAAATCCACGATTAAATCCGTAAATATGTAATAGCTTTATTACGTATTATGTGTATATACGCTTACATCTGAGAAACCATTATAAAAATAATTTCTTTAACAGTTTCCAATATATTTGCAGCCTTTCTAGAATGTTCCAGTACAAAGTTAGAGAACACCGTCTATTAAATCTCCGGAGGAATTAAATCATTCGTCTGGTTTGTAAAATAATATATTTTCCTCTGACAAGTTGACAAGATATTTCAAATAGTTATTTTTATAAACCAAACAATAATTATATAAAAAGGCCAACACTACATCTCCTTTACTAAAATTAAGACTAATAACACAAAACAAATTAAAGACTATAATAAGAACTATTAACAAATTAAATCATTCCTTATAACTAATAACCCTGCGCATCCCACAGGACAGGGCTGGACAGGACAGGGCGCGACTGTATCGGTACTTGTTCTGAAAGCGGTGTGCTGAACTGCTCATTAGTTGCAGTATCCAATGGGCTTCCGGTAGCAATAAAAATGTGCGGTGATGTTAGGCTACTGCCGATAAGCAGTTCACTCTTCTGCTTATCGGCAGTATAAAAAAACAGTTATAAAAAGAACTGTTTAAAATGTCTTGTCAGCTTGTCAGACGAAAATATATTGTTTTACAAACTACATGTTTGATTTATTCCATTCTCATCGCCAATATTAAATCTCCGGAGGAATTAAATCATACGTCTGGTTTGTAAAATAATATATTTTCCAATGGGCTTCCGGTAGCAATAAAAATGTGCGGTGATGTTTGGCTACTGCCGACAAGCAGTTCGCCCTTCTGCTTATCGGCAGTATAAAAAAGCAGTTATAAAAAGAACTGTTTAAAATGTCTTGTCAACTTGTCAGACGAAAATATATTGTTTTACAAACTACATGTTTGATTTATTCCATTCTCATCGCCAATATTAAATCTCCGGAGGAATTAAATCATACGTGTGGTTTGTAAAATAATATATTTTCTTCTGACAAAACATTTCAAACAGATATTTTTAGGCCAAACACTACACCGCCTCTAACACAGTTTGATCTATGGAGCAGTGAATTTAAATACAAACACGTTCCCGACCGATACAAGTTAGTAACTAGTAGTTTGAGAGCGATGTCGCCCGATGAATGTCACTAGAGAACTACGTACCAGTAGAAGAGTTCAGTACGAGAAATAAAATAGTCAGTATTTTATTTTTATATTCATATTCATAAGTGCGTGGTGGCCTGTTGGTAAACGGACCAGACGCGGCTGCCAACATGTTCACGGTGGTCGCGGGTTCAAATCCCAGGGCACACCTCTGACTTTTCGAAGTCATGTGTGTATTGATAGTCAATCACCACGCACTAAAACGGTGAAGGAAAACATCGTGAGGAAACCTGCATACCATAGCGGTTCATGAGAATTTCTATGGTATGTAAGTCCGCCAACCCGCACTAGGCCAGCGTGGTGGACTATATGGCCTAACCACTCTCAATCGTACTTTCGATTGTAGAGTAGGCCCGTGCCCTGCAGTGGGACGTATATGGGCTGATCCAGATACAGATTCATAGACAGTTACAAACCTATAACTTGGCAAAAAAAGAGTACGATGCGGTGACAACTGGCATTAATGAAAAACAATTATGGCAACACTATTAAAAAGTCATTCTGTTCGTTGAATAATTTTATATGAAGGTATTTTAATACATTTTCGCACCGTTTTGTGTGTTTTCTAATTTAAAATAAACAAAGATACTAATAACAACAATAAATAAAATCTAAACATTTTACATCGTAGTATATCGAGTTGGCATCTGTATCAGCCCATATACGTCCCTTTGCAGGGCACGTGCCTACTCTACAATCGACAGTACGATTGAGAGTGGTTAGGCCATTTAGTTCACCACGCTGGCCTAGTGCGGGTTGGCGGACTTACATACCATAGAAATTCTTATAAACCGCTATGGTATGCAGGTTCCCTCACGATGTTTTCCTTCACCGTTTTAGTGCGTGCTAATTGACTATCAATACACACATGACTCCGAAAAGTCAGAGGTGTGCCCTAGGATTTGAACTCGCTACCACCGTGAACATGTTGGCAGCCGCCTCTGGTCCGTTTACCAACAGGCCACCACGCACTTTCATATTAAATTCAGTTGCCATATTCATATTAAATTCGATCTTAGCGCCCTCATTAAAAACAGCCGCTATTTTGCCGAGCTTTATTTCAGTTATCGAAAATTTTGTCTCTTTCGAACAACTTTTGTATCCAGCTTGAGCGAAGAAGACGAAACATTAGAAAACTAAAATAGGTCTCTAAATTGTCTTTAAATAAGTCAGTTTGCTGGCAAGCCGCGTGGACAAATTATAATATGACATATGAATGCCTTGGAACTGCCGTCTGATGCCATTCGATACTCTGCCTGGACGGCATTAGCGCTTACCATCAGCAGTGCAGTCATTATGCCGGGCCAGTATTAAAAAAAAGTTGTAAATGTCATATTATATTGTTTTTAATGGAAAAGCCTTAATATTGGCGTCAAAGGTACAGTAGAAATAGGATCGACCGCCAGAGTCAGAAAAACAAACGACAGCACAGAATATTGTTCCGATAAATTTGGTGAGTGAGATTGCCGGATATCCAAAAGAATATTGGAATCTGCCTAAATAGCGGACATCCCCTACAGTGAAACCACAGAGTGAAACCAAACCGTCAGCATTATTGTGGCTAGTGCGTCGAGTTATTAAAATGATCATCTAAAAATTCCTTGAGAAAGACTTTCATTACCTCCGAAACGAAAGCCTTCATGATTCAGTTGATGGCGACGATGACTGTGAAAAGGGTGGCCGCGGGTTTGACCTCACAAGCACGCAATTTTTGTGTGATTTGCAATGAACTGATCACTCTCTGGTAACCCATAATACCCACGATACGTAACTTCCATCTTACTACCGTATTCAGACTATTTAAGTTTTTTGGGTGTACTTATTATGCGCAGAAGACTAATGCGCTCACATCTGTCCGTTGCCTACATATACCATTTTTCATATTGGGAAAACTTTTAAATATATCTTTTTACTATATTATCAAGAAAACTTATCCGGAAGGCGTACTCTGGAATCAGCCGGGATAACGCCTAAGTAGAAGGAAACAAGAAAGACGAAAGAATAATGACTGTATCATTTCAACTGGAACCCAGATTTCAACTGAGAGGGTTTAGACCATTTAGAATTTCATAGTCCATCACACAGGCAAGTGCGGGTTTTCGGATTTCACAGCGTTTTCCTGTACCGTCAAGGAGCGTCAAATTAAATTTCAATACACACATCTACCTTAACTAATTATTATCTGCATATATCTTTATATCAGGTTTTAAATATTAGGAATTTATGTTTTTTTCTCCACGGAACCCCAAAGAGATTCGATTAAACCACGAGATAGGCTTTCGTAGTTTCGACCTGGATACGAATCAACGGCGGCCGGGAGACGGCTCTGATTGGCTGCCAATTAAAGCCCCACTTTATACTGACAATATTTGTCCAACGGAATAGCTTGCTTTGTTCCATCAGTAGTTATTTTGTAGTCATTTTACATTGACTTTGTGGAGTATCGTGGAGTATTTTGTGCTGGCGTTGTAAAATGATTGTTAATTAGTTTGATGGTAAGCAATGCAGTCCAAGTAGAATGGGTGGGATATTTTTTTGTTCTTCATAAACTTTCAGAGGCTTTGATCATTATTCTTTAACTGACGCATTCGATGGTATGATGTGTTTTTGGAAGTGGTAGAGTCATGCTATTGTCACTCATGATACAGCATGAATGGGCAGGCTAGTCCGGGGCGATACCACTGCCTCACAAGAAACGACGTCAAGTGACAGCTGTGATGTTGCGTTTCTTTCGCACTTTTACTTAACATGTACTTTAATATTTTTACTTTTACTTATAAGTTTAGTTAGTATAAGTCTGTCACTTTCCTTTTCCTATACTTTTTTATCCCGCTCTCCTCCCGATTTGGTGAGCCGGCAATATATCCATGATCCAGGCGTTTGCCGGATCTACGCGATAAAAAAATAAGGGCGATGAGTCAGACTGTGTCTTGAAAAATATTGGTGCTTTCAATATTTTCGCCGATGTTGTACGTGCTCTAGTTTTAAAAGTGTCCTCTTTATATTGTCGCAGATTGGTACAATTACATCGACAAGTTGTTTCTAAATGTATACAGACTACTACTAAAAAACACACTTACGTAATATGTCTCTAAAACAGATTTTTCGACGTTGTATATGGTAGTCGCAATAGGGTATTTGACTACGATATTTTTTTACGTCCATACACAAATATCATAAAAATAAAACATTTCTGTCAAAACAGTATAAAAGTAGCTTGTAACATGAAACCTCTCTTAAGACCAGTGACGTCACTAGTTTGATTTTGCATCCTTTTTTCTTTAGTCCCACAACAAGATTTCAAATGCGCTCGCTATCCTGAGACATAAGATGTTGAGTCTCAATATGGCCAGTAGTTACTCTGGGTACAATGTCCTTCATACTGGAATACAACAGTGCATTTACACTGCTGTTTAGCGGGAGCAATAGACATTGTGCTGGTATCTACTAGTAAAATTAATAAAACTATGAAGTCTATTTCTTTATACGCCCTACCTTCAATCAGTGCATTTAATTAAACCGAAATTCGATAAAACCGTCCACAATTTTAATATAATCGTTAATTGATTAAATTATATAAATGGCATTTCCCGCAAACCACAGCGCGCCGGCCTAACCCGCCGTGTTTTGTGGCTTCTCTTATTATGCCATACTCATTAACGAGTATTAGGTACTGATTGATAGTATCGATGGTGTAGTTTGAAAGCTGGATAGAAAATGAGAGGCTATAGCTTATTGGGACAAATGTTTGTGTCCAAGTGTTTGCTTCAGGTTTGGGTATTTGTTGTATGATTTGTTATTAATTTTACTACTTGGTATCTGTATGACTGTCGTATTTATTTATGACGTAATTTTTTTCAACACAAAGCTAGAATGATTTTGGAATATGTTAGTGAAATAATACCTATACCAAGCGAAATGTGGATGTCCTAGCACCTATGCCTATGTATGGAGACCAAGAACCGGTTATAGAAACCGGGGCAGACCTTCGATGTGGTGGACCGACGACCTGGTCCACGTGGCGGGAAGAAGTTAGATGAGGACTGCCCTGAACAGACCAACTTGGCTCGCACTACAAGAGGCCTACTCAGCATTGGGTGAATACATAGGCTGAAGAAGAAGAAAAAGAAGAAGAATATCTTCGTTATTGATAGATAGTTTTAAAACATATTTATTGATCGAATGTTTTGTCCCTTTCGAACGACTTTTGAATTCAATTTGAGCGAAGAAGACAAAACATTAATTGACAAATTAAATAGGTATTGAAAATTCTACGAATGAAGCTGTATGTGTTTAACCCTGACGGTATGAATATGAACATATTGAACATGAATATTTTATTCCATGTAATTTTATGAATGTGCAACGCAAAATAAATAAAAATAATGCATAAACTTTTAGTATAAATAAATAACACCCAACAGTCACATACATAATCCTGACCCCAAACTAAGATTGAGTCTTGTGTCGTGGGTATCAGGAACTACAAGAGACTTTTCGGTCTCACAAACACCCAGACCACGCACATTCTTTTGTGCGCGTAAAAACATTTAAAAAAGTCCTAAGTTTTTGTTTCACGAATAAATAAAAAATACCCTTCAATTACATCAAAACAAAGGAACCTCCAGTACGGCTTACTCATATGACAACAATTAAATTCATCACTCCACGAAAACATAAAAAAAGATAAGAAGGAACAGTCCTTACTAATATAAAATGCGAGAGTGAGTTTAATAATAATAATATGCTTTATTGTACACCATGACAACATACAGTTTTAAGATCACACACTATGGTTATGTACAATGGGCGGCCTTATCACTAGTAGCGATTTCTTCCAGGCAACCTTTTGATGAACAGGAGTTATATGTACAATATTCAGTGTGTAGCAAAAGCATACGACCAAAGAATATTATAAAGTTTGATAGTACGATTTTACGCCTTAAATTCTTCACAAATTATTATGAAACGTTATATGGGCCGTTAGCTGGCCAATACCTCCTAAGCGTTTTGAGGCAAGTTTATAAGAATCGATAAAACAAAATATAATAAACAATATATATATGATATTTATGATCCCAAAGTCCAAATTTATTAATTTTTGCTTAGTTGGATATTTTTAATAAAACAATATTAGCAATATTAAATATATACTATAAAAATTATATTTTGGTGAAAATGTTAGTTAAAAGGTATTGGCATCATAAGATCGATATACAGAATTAAATACTGGGTGTATGTTCGTTATCATGCTTCATAGCTAGTTACAGCCTTCGTAATATTGTGGACGAATGTGGAGATATGTCGGAACAATACCTTAGTAATGATGAATTTTACTCACGGAACGCGAGACAGTTTCCACGCTCTTAGAGCACTCTTTTCAGATGATTATAATTGATCGCAACATCCTACTGCTTAGCTCGCAGACCGTAAATATGCCCGTCATTTTTTTAACCGATTTCCAAAAATAAAGAGGAGGTTCTTAATTCGTTTCTTTATGAAAGCTTCTCTAGTCCCTATATCATATCGTAGATTATGTCAAACGCCTAAAGATGGCGTTGGCATTCCATTTTTAAACATCAACTCGATGACGACATACATATTAACCTTAGATATTAATAAGGATATAGAAAAGGACATAGATTACCTCTTATATAGAAAAAGTTACTTCAAGGATAAAATAATTTATTAATGTTACATTAATGTGGTAATGTTATCGTCTTTTCGCTCGGCTTAGTAATTTTCAGAGTAAAATCGACGTATTTATTTCGTCTTTATTTGCTTCTTACGCCATACGTCGTTCTCCATTTTTTTATTGGTGTGAATGGCGAGACGATCATGCCGTCTGATGGTAAACAATACAACCGCTCATTAGCATAGCAGCAAAACCAAACAACACCTTGAGTTACTAAGCAATGCTTGGCGATCCACTGTGCTCGCCATCCTGAGAAATAAGATGTTAAGTCTCAATATGTCCAGTAGTTACTCTGGCTACAATGTCCTTCAAACCGAAACACAACAGTACACTTACACTGCTGTTTGGCGGAAGAAACAAACATTGCGGTTACACATATGTGAAACCTACCAGTAGTTCTTCACCACTTCCGTCATCTTTTATTCAGTTCTCTCTTATTCCGTCCTTCCACATCCACATCTTAATGATTGATTCTCTAACTCTTTCTTTCCTCAGTACATTCTTTCTTTATCTCTTTTACACAGCCACGGTCCATATCAGTGATTCATATCAATTTATTTTTCTACTCATCTTTCATCATATTCTAATAGTACAGTAATTATAAATATATACTCACATTCTAACTGCGCCACAAAGGTTGTCGCTGTTAAAGCTTCATATAAATAAATAAATAAATAAATAACACCCAACAGTCACATACATAGTCCTGACCCCAGACTAAGATCGAGTCTTGTGTCGTGGGTATCAGGAACTACAAGAGACATTTCGGTCTCACAAACACCCAGACCTGGAAGAAATATCTATGGGCCACACAAACATTTCTCTCGGTGCGGGGATCGAACCCGCGGCCTCTCGTTTCACAGGCGGCGTCTAATCAACTGTGCCACGGAGGCTGTTGATCGACACTCTAAACTAATTGACAAATCTTATATTATACAAGCAAACCCGCGGCCCAAACCCTGTATAAAACATTATTACACTTAGAAAATTTCGCGAACTTAATACATTGAGAGAAGAAAATTCGAGATATTTCTCGGAAACATGAATGAAATTTGTTCATGGAACTGTTGGTATAGCTATTACTTTTAATGTTAACATGACATCAAATATTGTTTACATTTAGCTTACTTAATGTTATATTTGAAGTAAAAAAGTCATGGTTTATTTCAGTAATATTGGAACAAAATGTAATTTTGTACTCCTGTAAGAAAATTATTCCTTTTTATTCAAAAGAATCAAGTGATTTTATTATAAACAGATTTTTTACGACTCAATTAGATAGGCGGAAGGACATCTCATTTACTAGCCAAACGTGAAGATACTTGTTACTCTACTGTCTATCCTGTATTACAGCAAATCGCAAGTATGTATTACATCTGTATCAGCCCATATACGTCCCACTGCAGGACACGGGCCTACTCTACAATCGAACGTATGATTGAGAGTGATAAGACCATATAGTCCACCACGCTGGCCTAGTGCGGGTTGGCGGACTTACATACCATAGAAATTCTTATAAATCGCTATGGTATGCAGGTTTCCTCACGATGTTTTCCTTCACCGTTTTAGTGCGTGATTGACTATCAATACACACATGACTCCGAAAAGTCAGAGGTGTGCCCTGGGATTTGAAGCCGTGGACCACCGTGAACATGTTGACAGCCGAGTCTGGTCCGTTTACCACCACGCACTTTGTATGTATTACTATACTATGTATTACATACATACACACAAAAATTCACGCCTTTTTTCCAGACGAGGTAGGCAGAGGTAGAGGGCCAGGACACCAACATTTCGCCCCGTATCTTCCGTCCCACGATGTGATAGTGTGCGAGCCTTTCGCCATAGCAGGCATAAATTCATGACTCCGCGCCGATTCTGAATAAAAAACTACAATATTACTTTTCCCGACCCGGGATTCGAACCCGAGACCTCAGCTTTGCAACCGTACCGTTGTACAATTACGCCACCTATGCAGTTGATATGTATTATGTAAGTATATATACCGAGTACATATTATATATCTATAAATGCGTCGAAATTTAAAATAAAAAAAAATCTGCTTATAACATTGTTTACGAATATTGAATATTTGACTTCAAATTTTCTCAAAGTGCATTCAAGTGTAATAATAAAGTTGTGTTTATGACCAAAGACTTCGAAGCCTCTTAACGTGAAATTATTTATATTTCAAAAGCTTTTAAGTAAGTATTTATTTTATTTATTTATTTATTTTAATTTAATTAAAACGGCATACACCAATTACATTAATTAAATTCTTAAACCTAAGTATATCTAATATATTAAATCTAGACAAATCAACAAAATATAAACAATATTTATGAACAAAAACAAAAACAGAGTGGTAATAAAAATATATAAACTATAGCAACTAAGTTCACGACAAACAAAACAAAAATAATAATTAAAATCTTACTTAATATTTAACAAACCTCTGAGTTATAATTTATTATCTAACGTGAAAGGCTATTTACAAATTTTCTCACAGTATCCCACACACGCTGACAAGATAACTGCCCATTCATCCGTAAACAAATCAACTTTGGAATTCGTATCGAGGAGGGCATTTAGCGCTGCAAGAACACGAGGAATAGGAGACCTGGCACGAGCAATTGTTCGACATGTTGGTACAGAAAATAATTTGTGACTTCTGCCACGCAGATAATTATTAGGGACATAAAGTCGTGACAACTCAGAGCTCAGATCTGGTGCATCAATTCTACCAAGGAGAATCTTGCACATGGTCATGATTTGATCTCTGTTTCTTCTTACTTCAAGGCTATTGTAACCCAAACAGCCTAAAAGAAATTTGGTTGGGTACATAAAAGGATATGTATGATACTTTAATTTATAATTGTACCGCAAAAAAGCCTTTTGCACCTTTTCCAATAGAAGGGTATACGTGCTTTCATATGGGTGCCATACACAAGAACTTGTTTCCAGTTTACTGCGGACAAGCGCATTAAACAAGAGTCTGACAACGCAGTCGCTTTTAAATTCCCTGGAGTTTCTTAGTACGAAACCCAGCCTCGAAAAGGACTCCTTGGCTATTGTAGTGATGTGGTCATGAAATGTTAGCTTTCGGTCGAATGTCACACCCAGATCTTTCATAGATGTACATCTGGTGACATCATCGGTATTTAATTGGTATTTAAAAGTTATTGGATGGGACATTCGACCGAATGTCATGGCGTAACATTTAGATGGATTAAATTCCATTTTGTTCGCGACTGACCATTCATAGACTGCATTGACATCATCTTGCAGTTTTAAACAATCGTCTACAGACTGTATTTCCAACATTAATTTTAAATCGTCAGCGTAAAGGAGGCATTTCGCGTGACCTATAACGGAGGGAAGATCATTAATCATCAAAATAAAAAGGAGGGGTCCAAGTATAGAGCCCTGACTCACACCTGATTTTGTGCGATAGGTTTGTGATTCGTACATACCGAGTCTAACATATTGCTTTCGATCCTTTAAATAATGAGCTATTAACTTCAGGAGGCCAGGGGTAAAACCTATGTTATTAAGTTTCATCAGAAGGATATCATTATCAACGCGATCAAAGGCCTTGCGGAAGTCAAAATACAACACATCTACCTGTCCTCTCCTATCCAAACGAGCCGATATATAATCAACAACTGTGAGTAGATTAGTATCTACAGACCTTCTTTCTCGAAAACCGTGCTGTTCGTTACATAAAACTGGGGCCACTTACTTATAAATTTCTTTGTGAATTATATTTTCGAAAACTTTTGCTGGTGTTGACAATATTGAAATAGGTCTATACTCTTCAACCGATGCTTTATTGGACGATTTTGGAATTGGTGTGACTCTAGACAATTTCCATTGTGCAGGATAAACTCCCGTCGTTAGTGCTAAATTATAAATATGACTTAGTGGGTGAACTAAAAACTCTTTCATATCTTTGATAAACCACGTTGGTATGTTGTCCGGTCCCGTAGAACAACTGGGTTTGATTTTTTTAATGCTGGCATA
The DNA here is from genome assembly GCA_030180105.1 of Hyles lineata. NCBI lineage: Eukaryota > Metazoa > Arthropoda > Insecta > Lepidoptera > Sphingidae > Hyles > Hyles lineata. The sequence continues at coordinate 2,384,004 of JARJEE010000030.1, forward strand.
AATGTCGCTAAATGTAATCGATTTTAAATTAACATATTTACTATCGTGTGTTTTATCATTTTGGATCGCATTATCTACATCTAATTGTGGTTCGTTAGACAGATATACACTACTAAAAAAGTTTGCAAATGCATTCGAGGCATTAATGCCAGTAAATGTTTCACCTTTATAGGTCACAGTTTGCTCAAAACCTCCCTTAGATCGGAGACTTGATATGTGCTCCCAAAATTTACGAGGCTTGGATTTAACGTTATCTTCAATAAAATTAAGGTAGTTATCGTAAGCATCTGATATGCGGGTCTTTAATGAAGCTCTTAGATTTGAAAATTCTTCGTAAGATTTTAGACAGTTTTTTCTCTTCCAGTTTGAATGTAATTTTAGTTTTAATTTAATACCATTAATTATGTCTTTATTAAACCAGACGGGATATCGCCTATTTGATGAAGTTTTGCGTAATTTCCTTGGAATACAACTGTCTAATAGTTCGAAAACAATGTTATAGAAATTGTCAGTTGAATCCTGCACATTTCCCATTTCAAGTACATCCGTCCAAGAAACCCTTGCAACCGAGTCATATAGTTTAATGTAGTCACAATTTTTAAAATTCCAGTCTCTATTGGGATTTATATTGCTGGGTTTGATGACATCTGAGCAATGAGTTGTAACGACTCCAATCCTTATACCCAGAGGAGGATGGTAGACATCTGGCGGCACTAATCCCTCTACTAGCTGAACATTCATATCCTTTATATCGGAATTTTCCCTAATTAAAACAACATCTAGTATTCGTCCTTTCAAGTTATTAAATACATTAATCTCTGATAGTTTGCAAAAAGATAAAAAGTAACCATAATAGTGGTTTACTGGTTTAGAAGCACTGTTAAGATTTAAGTCCCCTACTATTAAAACAGATCCTTTGATATTATTAATAAAACTCTCTACTTTACAAAACCAACGCGTGTAGTCATCGTCACTAGCAGTGGGTTTAATATAAACTACACATACATGAAAATTACGCCCGTGCCAGACGAAACTTGCCCATAAATCTTCACCGATCTCAGTTTCCAGTATAGTTTGACGACGTAATACAATAGGTGTGCGCGCAGCTAGAAGAACGCCTCCGCAGGGTGTAATTCTGTCGCGTCGAAGTAGACTCCATTCTCCACAGACGATTTCCGAATCTTCAACCGATTTATCCAAAAAAGTTTCCGTAGCTGCAACTAGGTATTGTTCTAAAGGGAGTAGGTTGTTTCGCCATGTCTTCAGTTTTGTTTTTAGACCGCGGACATTTTGATAAAAAATATTTAGGCATTGGTTTTGTTTTTTATTTGACGTATACTGAGGAACGAAATGTCTGGGTACCCGGTATCTCCTCATCTATCAGTGGACCAGTCTTAGTTGATCTGTGCAAGTTCCGATTAATATATACTTTGTTATCTTTGAAGTTTGCCCGAGGTGAATGTCTTTTTAGGTTAATCCAAGTCTTGATTCTTGCATTAATGGGCCAAATATCAGGGGAGAGGCAAGCTTCGTAGTATGCAACCGGAACTCCAAGCTTAAAGGATTTATAATCACCCCTAGTCGCGAGCTCTTCAACTGAGCACGTACCCTCAGGACAGCAAACTCGTAGGTATTCACGAATTTCCTCGGCTCCTGATTCCATATTCCATAAATGCAAGTATTTCCTTAACTCAACGGCTTTTAGTGTAGTAACAGATGTAGTTGCGGTACCGTAGATAGATGTATGTCGTCTAGTTTTATTAATTTTTCCTTTAGCTTCTTGTTGCGTTCCAATATCTTGATTTTTGCAAACTGTGGTAAAAGAAGATGATTGGGCACGCTGGGTGTTGAAATTCGAAATCCTCTGTGTTGGCTGCGACTGATTTTCATGAGCCTTTAAAGAGTCAAGCTCACAGTTTGAGGGCACGTTTAGTGATGTTGTTTCTGATTCTAAATGATGTATTTTTTCGATGTTACTGCCTTCATGAAAGTGCTGTTCAAGTAAGTTTAATTTGACGGATAAGTCACTTACGGTATTTGATAAAATAAACAAAACTATTCCAAGGAGATTCAAACACTTCAACGATCATAACTATTAATTAAAATTTGTGTTTAGATGATTTATCCTTTTATAACAGCCTATACATTTATTCTAGCCAAAGTGTCTACTGGACATTTTAAGACTTAACAACTTATGTCTCAGGATGGCAAGCGCAGTGTAATGCCAAGCATTGCTTTGTAAGTCATGGTGGTGTTTGGTATTGTTACTGCTTATGAGCGAACATATCGCTAACCATTAGGCGAATGCCATGCCCGTCTCATACTCCGTGCTCCGTCGTAGCAATAAAAAAAACACGGCTAATCCTCATTTACCTATATTCGTTATTAGTGTTTGATTTATCTGATCTATTAGTTTAATGGACATCTGTGGCCTAGTTTTTATTATAATACTATAATTTATAAAACATAGTTAACACAATACTTAGATAGTCAATCGCAATATAACGGTGAACGAAATCATCGCGAGGATACCTGCATATCATAGTGATTTGTATGAATTTCTATGGTATGTAAAGTCCGCCAACCCGCATTAAGCCAGCGTGGTGGACTATATGGCCTAACCATTCTAAATCGTACTCTCGATTTTAGAAAAGGCCTCTACCCTGCTGTGGGACGTATATGGGCTGATACAGTACAGTAAAATTAATCATATAGTAAGAGTTGAAAGTTATACGTGTCATTCCAAGCATTAAATAATTATTGAACATTAAACGTAGTCATTGCTGATTATCTGTATCAGCCCATATACGTCCCACTGCAGGGCACGGGTCTACTCTACAATCAAGAGCACGATTGAGAGTGGTAAGGCCATATAGTCCACCACGCTGGCCTAGTGCGGGTTGGCGGACTTACATACCTTAGAAATTCTTATGAATCGCTGTGGTATGCAGGTTTCCTCACGATGTTTTCCTTCACCATTTTAGTGCGTGGTGATTGACTATCAATACACACATGACTCCGAAAAGTTAGAGGTGTGCCCTGGAATTTGAAACCGCAACCACCGGGAACATGTTGGCAGCCGCGTTCGGTCCGTTTACCAACAGGCCGCCACGCACTATTTTTGCTGATTTTATTTGATCAAATTACATCACAAACAATACAGTCAGTTTATAAAAGTCTCTAGAATAACTAACGTGCTTTTTGTCAACGTTTTATAATTCCATCGATTCCCATATTATGCATGAAGACATAAATATTTTATGACCGCATAAAATAATCGTAAAATAGTATTTTTGCGTCCAACAGTATGGCGATGTTATGTAGTAAATCTGCGAATATCCTTGGCGTGGCAAATAAACCATTTTGCAATATACTTATCAGGGTTCTGCAGAGGAAGTAATAGTGTTACATTTATATCTAGTGTTACATTTATGTCTATTTCTCCCGCCATACAGCAGTTTAAATGCATTTTTGTGTTTCGGATTGAAGGACATTGTAGCCAGAGTAACTACTGGACATAGTGAGACTTTATATCTTATGTCTCAGGATCGCGAGCGCAGTGGAATGCCAAGCATTGCTTTGTAATTCAAGGTGTTGTTTGGTTTTGCTACTGTTCATGAGCGGTCGTATCGCTTACCATCAGGCGAATGGTATGCTCGTCTCGCCATTCATTGCAATAACAAAAATCTACAACTAGCGACCCGAACCAGCGTCGCCTGGGTACAAATATTTTGTTTCCACTCCACACCAGATATAATTATGTTATGTTATTTTTCGTTCAAACTTTGTATACCTTATCTCGACATACCTATCCTACCGTCCCTCTCTTTTCCCACCATTACCTGGCCTACTTAATGCCATCCCATTTCCGTGTTCTGTAGCCAGCTACTATGTCCTTCTAAACGGAACACGACAGTACATTTACACTGCTGTTTGACGGGAAAAAGACATTTCTCGATAAACATTGCAACATAAATTCTATACACGCCATACCCATAAAGATAATATTAAAATTTATTTCTTAAAACATATCGCGTGAAACGTCCAGTACATTTAAAGGACAGTATAACAGCATCTTTCATTTTACATCGTGCAGTAAGCCGCGCCGCAGCGCAGCTCTTTGAAACATACTAAGTGACAAGGGAAACGACGTTAATTTAATTTTTACTGCAGAGAACTTTAAAATTCCTCATTCAAATACAAGGCGCCTCTGGATTATGCCTAGACAGCTAAATGTGCCCTGAGATTTTGTTCACAATTCAATTTCAGCTTTAACTTACCAAGGAAAAAATAGGAACTTTAAAACTAATTTTTAGATGTTGCAAATGCTGCATTAGTTCCTTGTATTTAAACTGTAGGATCGTTTAGTAAAAGATCAAAGGCCAGGTTGTTCAGTTCCTGATAAAGGCCGTGAAAGCTATCTTGCACTCATCTGTCAGATGTGGCGTACTAATTATAACAATAATTATAATTGTTCCACCAAGCTTAATAAATATAAATAAATGTGTCCCGCGACAGTCCAACATTTTTTGTATATAGTGGAAGATGTCCGATGGAATTGCGCAAGCGCAGGCCACGCCCACCGTACCCGGCCGGCCGCCGCGCCACTGCAGTCAGTCACGCGCGAGCCACGGCCGTCGGAACAAAATCGCAACCGAGTCGCTTACCTGACGTGCATCGCGCATCTCCCACTAGGACAGTGCTAAAGTGCCTTCTAGACTTTAAGTAGTGTTAAGCAATATTGTAGTGGAGAACATTAAATATAGTTTACGTTTTTCTATCCGAGTTTCTGTTGCGCCGATATACCTACCCACTACACAAAAAAGACACTACAAGTGGTGACCCCGAGACGTTCACGAAAGAATAAAGTTGTGGCCATGGAAAGCGGAAGAAAACTTGATCCTAGTAGTTGCGGAGAATCATGTCGCGTGGGCATAAAAGTTCCACCATTCTACCCAGAAAACCCAATGCTATGGTTTGCCCAGCTGGAAGCACAGTTTACATTAGCTAACATCACCAGCGACTCCACCAAATATTTTCACACAATTAGCCAGCTGGATCTACAATACGCAGCAGAGGTCGAAGATATTATAGCAGAACCGCCGGCATCAAATAAATACGATAAACTTAAAGCAGAACTTATCAAACGACTGTCCACATCCCGGGATAAAAAAGTGAAGCAACTTCTCGTCCACGAGGAACTTGGAGACAGGAAACCATCTCAGTTTGCCCGATATTTACAAAGCCTGGCAGGACCTGGAGTGCCTGAGGATTTCATCAGATCAATATGGACTAGCCGTCTACCGCAAAACATGCAGGCAATAATCGCATCCCAAACGAAGGCATCGATGGAGGAGCTAGCAGATTTGGCTGACCGCATACACGACGTAGTCAGCCCAAACCACCAAGTGGCATCAACGTCATACAACGTACCCCCAAGCAGTAGCACCGAGACTACAATGGACCAAAAGATTGCCGCACTCACGGAGCAAGTCATGGTGCTAGCTACAGAGGTACGACGATCACGTTCCACTAAGAAGGAATATTCACAAACCGATCGAAGACGACGCTCTAGAACCAGATCAAAATCCAACTTACAACAATATTCAACATGCTGGTATCACTACAAATTTGGAAGTAAGGCCAGGAAGTGTGTTAAACCCTGCGATTTCACGGGAAACGCCGCCGGCGGTCGATAATGGCGACAAACGACCGCCCCAGTACCGGTCGCCTGTTTGTTACAGACTTTAAAAGTAAGATGCAATTTTTGGTAGATACAGGTAGTGATTTATGTGTATATCCAATATCTAAAATTAAGGAACGACGTTACCCTAAAACAAATTTTGATTTGTGCGCCGCTAACGGTAGTAAAATAAATACTTACGGGTACATTACGCTAAAACTAAACCTAGGATTGCGTCGTGACTTTACTTGGAAGTTTATCATAGCAGACGTCACAAAGGCGATAATAGGTGTCGATTTTTTATGTTTTTTTAATTTGATTGTTGATTGTAGGAATCAGCAGTTAATCGACAGAAACACTAGTTCAGTTGCACCGGGCTCACCCGCCTGCTCGACTGATATTGTACCATCTGTAAAAGTGATCACAGACAATTCCGTATACCACGACATCCTCAAGGATTTTCCCGACATTACGCGCCCCTCTGGTACACACCATACACCTAAACACAACACCCTACATTATATACGTACTACACCGGGCCCACCAACATCATGTACCCCACGTAGGTTGGCCCCAGACAAATTAAGAATTGCAAAGGATGAGTTTGCCACTATGCTGCAAATGGGCATAGCCAGACTATCCGATTCACCTTGGTCGTCACCACTACACCTAGCTCCAAAGAAAGATAGTGGTTGGCGACCATGTGGAGACTATAGGATGCTAAACGCTAGAACTATTCCAGACAGGTATCCTATACGCCATATCCACGACTTCGCACACAGTCTTTCAGGTTGTAGAATCTTCTCCACTATAGACCTGGTAAAAGCATACAACCAAATACCAGTAAATCCAACTGATATCCCAAAGACCGCAATAGCAACACCGTTCGGACTTTATGAGTTCCCTTTTATGACGTTCGGTCTTAGAAATGCTGCCCAGACTTTTCAACGATTCGTAGACGAAATGCTACGCGGATTAGATTTTTGTTTCGCATATTTGGATGATTTTTTGATATTCTCTCGCGACGAGATGACTCATAAGAGTCATTTGCGGCAAGTCTTCACCAGACTTAAAGAATATGGTATGATAATAAACATACCAAAATGCAAATTTGGAGTTTCAGAGGCAACATTTTTAGGATACCATATTTCTAAAGAAGGTACAATGCCGCTACCCGCCAAGGTTCAAGCTATCAAAGACTTCCCTATACCGAAGACTGCACGGGAGCTAAGAAGATTCTTGGGTATGCTAAATTTTTATCGTAGGTTCATACCGAATGCTGCTCAACATCAAGCCCAGCTTAACATGCTTCTCCAAGGAAACGTAAAAGGTTCACATCCTATCACATTCACGGAATCCGAATATCAAGCCTTTAAATCAAGCAAAGAGTGCTTGTGTAAGGCTACCCTATTGGCTCATCCCAATGTCCAACTTAAATTGGGCATAGTAACGGACGCTTCTGAAACCGCCATAGGTGCAGCTTTGCAACAACAAGGTGATGATGGTTCTTGGCAGCCGTTGGCGTTCTTTTCAAAAAAGTTAAGCCCATCCCAAAAAAAATATTCACCCTACGACAGGGAGCTGCTAGCAATATATGAAGCTATAAAGCACTTCCGGCATATGGTAGAGGCCAGAGACTTCGTGGTATATACCGATCATAAACCCCTATCCTACGCTTTTCACTCCCGCAAAGACCATTGCTCTCCGAGGCAATTCCGGCACCTCGACTTCATATCCCAGTTTACCACAGACATCAGACACATAGCCGGTAGGGATAACGTGGTGGCGGATACATTATCCAGGGTCGAAGAAATCGTTCAGCCGGTAGACTTACAATTCTTGGCAAAACTACAGGAATCGGACCCAGAGCTGAAACTATTACTGCGCAGTAATACCTCTTTGTCTTTACAGAAAATTGAAATGCCAAATGTCGAAGCAGCAATTTATTGTGACGTAAGTGGAAACACCAACCGTCCATATATTCCACAGGATCTCCGAATGCGCGTGTTTGAGAGCTTACATTCTTTAAGCCACCCGGGGGCAAGAGCATCTGTGAAACTTGTAGCAGATCGATATGTTTGGCCTGGGGTGAAAAAGGACTGCAGGAAATGGTCACAGGCATGCCTAGCCTGCCAAAAATCTAAAATATCTAGGCATTGCTCTCCACCTATTGGCACATTCGAATTGCCAAAAACGAGGTTTGCGCATATTCATATAGACTTGGTAGGACCACTTCCACTATCACATGGGTATAAATACTGTCTCACCGCCGTCGATAGATTCACTCGTTGGCCCGAGGCAATACCACTCCGTGACATCACAGCGGAAACCGTTGCAAACGCACTACTTCATGGGTGGATCGCCCGTTTTGGATGCCCGTTGGATATTGTTACCGATCGTGGTTCTCAATTCGAATCCGCCTTATTCCGCCGCCTTTCGGAGCCGGTAGGTTTCCAACATAAAAGAACAACAGCGTATCACCCAGCCTGCAACGGACTGGTGGAGCGATTTCATCGACAATTCAAAACAGCAATTATTTGTCATGGAACTAATGATTGGGTGGAATCGCTCCCAATAGTCCTCCTCGGAATCAGAAGTGCGTACAAGGAAGACTTGTTAACCTCTTCAGCGGAACTCGTTTACGGAGAACCACTAAGATTACCTGGAGAATTCTTTAATCCTCAAACGAATGAACCTTGCAATATGACAGACTACTTGTCCCGCATTCGAACATTTGCAAACAAAATCAGACCAATGCCGGCCTCACGTCACGGAAAACGAGGTGTATTTGTGTTTAAAGATCTGAAAACGGCGTCACATATTTTCCTTAGAGAAGAAATAAATCGTAGTTGCCTAAATCCCGCGTACTCGGGCCCGCACCAGGTAATCAAGACTGGTGATAAGGTAATTACCATCCTTCTTCACGGAAAACCAATCACAGTATCTTTAGACCGCGTCAAACCAGCCTACGTATTGCCCGACCCACACACGACTAAAACAGACATAAACATACATACAGACACACATTCTTACAAGCGTGCATTTAGTACACCAAAAACAAAACCACAAATACCCCAAACACTAAACGACTCAGATCCAAGCGAACAAACAATGAGAACACGATCAGGTCGCCTTGTACATTTTCCGAAATATTATCGCCCTTAGACGGTCTCAAGGGGGGGGTGATGTGGCGTACTAATTATAACAATAATTATAATTGTTCCACCAAGCTTAATAAATATAAATAAATGTGTCCCGCGACAGTCCAACATTTTTTGTATATAGTGGAAGATGTCCGATGGAATTGCGCAAGCGCAGGCCACGCCCACCGTACCCGGCCGGCCGCCGCGCCACTGCAGTCAGTCACGCGCGAGCCACGGCCGTCGGAACAAAATCGCAACCGAGTCGCTTACCTGACGTGCATCGCGCATCTCCCACTAGGACAGTGCTAAAGTGCCTTCTAGACTTTAAGTAGTGTTAAGCAATATTGTAGTGGAGAACATTAAATATAGTTTACGTTTTTCTATCCGAGTTTCTGTTGCGCCGATATACCTACCCACTACACAAAAAAGACACTACAAGATAAAATACATTATTCAAAAGTTTTGCAACCGGTTTTTGTTTTTTATCTGCCAGATGAGTGCCAAATAGCTATCAGGGACTTTATCCAGAACTGAAAGAAAGAAAGAAGAAAGAAAACTCATTTATTAGTCACAATAAATTGGTGGAACTGGCCCTAATTATTATATCTCAAGTATTAAAATAAGGACTAGTAAGAATAACGTATTGCTTGTATCTGCAAAATATCATTTCTTATTGGGCACAAATTGCATTCCCTATAAAATAGAAATGACACATTAAAAAAATAAAATTGAGCAAGTTAAAAAAAAACAACCAACAATTACCGCTCCGACAACTGTCATAGTATCAATTTCTTTACGGTAATCAACACTAATTTAATAAATAAATACCACTCCAATGCTTTTACTTCAATAGAAAGTAAATAACTTTCCAATAATTCAAGTACAATAATGTGACACGTCTACAGTTCATATACTCGACAGCGACCGCGACAGACGGCTTACTACACATCATCTTCGCTTTGTACTCGTGAAGAATGCCACTTACATCTCGTGCCTTTGTAATACAATACACATATAAGGATCCAAGCTCAGTTCATTTTGTTAATAGTAGAATTCGTATCTGCCTGGATAACTGATACACAAGGTGTAAAAATAGCGACGAGCGTTAGTCACGTTTTGGGATCAGCCGATGTATTCGGTTTCGAGCAAGTATATTCTAAATTCCAAAATTACCAAGACGACATGACACACAGATTTGAGGTAATTACCGATACTTATGTACCCCTGGTCATAATCACAACTCACAACACAACACACACAACTATTGAATAAAAATTGTAGTAATGTATTTTTTTTTTGTTTTTGGCTAAAAGGGCTTTCATCTACCCATATAGATCCGAATCGTTTTACGGCTCAGGAAAGTTTCCGAACCAAACTGAAGTTCAGCTCAGCAGTAAAAATATTCGTATCTTTTAGAGGTGGCGAAAATTCGTGAAAACTAAAATCACGATATTTGACATAAAACATCTCACTTTTTTACAAAATGTTTACTGTGCTACCTTGTGTAACGAAATATGTGTGTTAAATTAAACACCATGTATATAGATACTGATACTGTTGATATTGATCAGCCTGTATATTAACATGTCACAAAGCTAATATCACCTGATCTAAAATTAGCGACGACTGACGCCATAACACCTTGAAGGATACCCGCATCAATTAACATCCATCCCGGGCTACTGAACATCTAATACCTACGGAATATTTGATTTATTCATGACCTACGGTTGACAGTCATACGAACATTTTGTAATCCAATACGGTAGGCTGTGTGCCGAAACGATATAGGAATATTTCCGGGAACTGTAATTCAGTGTTACAATTTTGTGATCGAGTTTATACTACTGTATTGTTTTTGGGGTTGCGTTAGTTCAATGTTTGTAACGTTTGTATGTATATATCTGGGTCAAGGCTATAGTCAGTCAAAAAGTAAGTCTCTCTCTCTATCTTTCGCTTTTTCCAGCCACAGGAAGTCCACAGCTGGACATCGTCCTTCCCAAAGGGTGTTCATATCGACCTGTTATAAGCGGCCTTTATCCAGCGACTTTAAAAAGTACTTTTTGATATCAATTACATAAAAAACAATATAATCGAAGAAGCCAATAAATGATCAAACTAACCAAAATTATATTGGCAAAATAAGTGTTAGGTAACAGAAAAGTTCGCAGGTCATGAATTGTGACTTTACCATTATTGCAATGCGAGCGCACGAGCCGTTCCCATTACGTTCATACTTTTATTCAATTATATTATTTAAAATACCCATAACTGCCTCATTTTATAACCGATTTCCAAGTTGTTTTTACATAAATATTAAATTTTCATTGAATTTTCTTATGGCTAACCACATCAAACAAACGTGTTAATCACCCAAGGAAATCTCAGGCACAACAATCAAATTTCAACCGAAATCCCTGACACACGGAGGCTCATCAGCAAACAATGGGCCTTACTCCAGTTACCGGGTATTAATGGAGCCGAGGTATTTATAATATCGCGTGGAAGCGCTGGTACTGTGACAGAGCCTGGCGCTTAGCAATTCAAATTGCGTTTCTGGTCCGCGGCGAACCGAGCTGTGTCTTGGCTTTGAATTTATTTGCGATACATGAATCGATTGCTTTGAAATCGGGTGAGATGTTTGGTTGTTGGAATTTGAACAATACGAACGTGTACGAACTTTTTATATAGGTATTGATAAAACTTGTCTTTTGGGAAGAGAAAGGCAATTTAAATATTACACCAGTGTTCGCCAAGTCGATGGAATTATGACGGCCAGCCTGATATACATAGCCTGCAGAGTGACACCTCTGAATAATTAGACAGTCTTACTAGCTGCAACTTGTAAATGTCATGATACTTTTCATCATCGTATTTGCACCATTCGGGCCAATACGTATATCGTACTTTCAATGTTTGAATCTTCACGTCACGTCAGTTTTTAGGGAGACAGTGGTACCACCCCGAGAGAAACCCACATATTTCTCCATACCTTCAACAATCTACATAAATGCACAAATGTCGGTTATCATTCACCTATGGCTCACATGATGTCGTTTGCCAACTATATTCATAATAATATAGTTATATTTTTCGGTTCTAAAGCCTATAAAGCCAACTAGGTCCAAACTCAGACTTCTAATTAATTAAGTTTATATTTTATTGTTTTGTGCTTTCATTAATTTGATCACAGTATAAGCCCGTTGGGGTAAATATTGAGATTGTCAATGTATTTTCGTAATTTGCCGTGTCTTCTTAAATGCATTTCGGATCCACATCTAGTAGATGAGAACCAGATTTACTATCAAACGCTGTTTTATAACTTGCTAGATTGCACAGTTTTATTAATTAAATAAAGAAAACACCTGATAAACTATTTTATAAAAACTAAAGCAAACTAATTAACCCCATGGGAACAGCACAGCCAGTACAAAACAAAGAAACTAACAATGAATAATTTACAATGTGTTAATTATACGTGGTACGGTTTACATAAAAGATTTATTACTGCTGTTCAAATGTCCACAATAGTCTATAGAGTATAGGTAACGCAACGGTCAAGCACTCGTATTGTTCACATAACTTTTAATTAAAAGTAATTGCTTTGTTAGGTAGTTTTTTCATGTTCACGCTTATACCCTTGATAGGGTGGCAAGAGATGACATGAGTGCCAATTTCCTACGTTTATTTCGGCATGTAACCACGATTTTGCTGTCGTGTTTAGTGCAGTAAGTACGATTGGTGAAGACCTAATATCTTCATATTTTGCGTGACCAGCAGCGTACCAACGATTTAAGTAGAGTAATTTATAAATCCCACTGACTACGTAGCAATCTCAAAAATAATAGATTAATTTTGAGGCTTACAAGAACATCCACTGCTTTGTCACTTTTAAAATATCATGATGTTCAAATATAAGCAAATTGTACCCATTGTAACCCCACACAACGACTAATGGCTCTAATTATCCCAAAGAATCTACACTCAAACATTCCAATTATACCAATACAGTTTTAAATGAAAAAAGGTCGCTGAATCACCGCCGATAATAATTCCACGTTGAAGTTAAATCCAGAACAGTCCGCGAATATAAACCTCGACTAATGAGTGCAATAAAGCGGCAGGCTGGCAGCGGAACGCAAAAAACGCAACGCAGTTTCTAGGTCAGCCAGCGAGGTTCTTTTATCTACTACCCTTATTTATGGGGTTGCTTTCGGATTGATTGTGCAAGGGTTCTTGAGGTGTTTTTATGTGATCTTTTCTGTTCCAAAATTTAATCATTCTTATAAAACTAGATATAGAAACAAAGAATATAATAAGTAAGAATTAAGCTTTGAAGAATTTCTTCTTCGCCATGGCAATACATTTTGAAAGAGACACAATGATTTTGTGAAGGACTATTTGAAGATATTTACATTTTGTAAAAACTGAACCTGATACGAATTGATAAGTACCATAAGCCGAATGGATCATTTTGCTACTGTAAGCATCATGTCGATCTGTAAACCGAATAAACACCAATTGTGAAAAGTTCTGTGTCCTGTAATGGGCAATTATAAATTGATATAGTACACAACATTTTGCTCGTCATCTTCAAACATTAAATATTACATCTCCTAATGACCAGTAACGTACCCCGGGTACTTTTGTTAAAACTGAAACAAAAGATACACACTGCTGCTTTACGGTAAAGATAGACAAAGCAATGGTACCTACACAGACGACCCCTTGCATACAAAGATTCTACCACCTACTGACCTAGCGTATCTAAGTAAGATTGTTTCATTAGTTCATTTTGAAAGCACAGCACGTTTCGAAAAAAAAACTGCGAGATATTTGAATAAAGAACACTTATTTTGATTTTGCAAAAACTGAACGCAATGATCAGATTTTTCTAAATTCAAATCTCGAACTCTCTTCTTTTTTTTATTTTCCATAACACAGTCGCTTTACAACTCAGCCTCAAAGTGCAACACTATCGCATTAGCGTCACCAAAAAGGACGGAATGGAACAACCAGCCAACCTCTTTTAAAATAAAATAATACAGAGCGAATAATTCTCTTATACGTCCGTATGAGTGTGTAATGCGGGTTACATCCAAGTGCTCGGATGAAAAAGAACATCGTATTTTTATGAAGCTGTGAGTGCGTGGCTAGGAAACGAGCGAGGAGTTTTAATATTATTTAATCTAATACGTACGTACGTTTAATTGTATGAGTTACGCCTAACTCACACAATTACAATTACATTTTCCGTAAAACCGCAATTCCACGATTTTACGAAAATTGTGTGAATTACGCTTGTACAATGTTGTTTTAACTTGAAAGTATGAAACATCCTTAAATGACTTGGACTGAAATTTGTGCTTGACATAGTAAACACATTAACTCTCTATCACACTTTGGAGCAGAAATAAGCTCAGCGAACTATGTGTTACTGCTTATGATTACTTTGGGATTCATAAAAAAACAGACACTTTATTACGTGAAACCAAAACTAAAATTGACAATTAATAAAACAATTAAATACAACTGTTCGTAACCTCTCACAACAGATATCTTTATTTATGAAAAAAATATTTATGTAAGACAATATTGCACTAAATTGCATCTTTCTTTTACTATATTGACACAAAAAAATATAATTTTATTTATTACTAAACCAAGCTTCTATAGTATGGGTGCCGGAAAGCAATATATAACCAGTACCAATTTTTTATACATTATTATAAATAATGTACAATCTATAGAGTTTGGCGCATATCCAAATGCCTCGACTACTACTTACACTCAATGAATTTGGATTATTATAACTGAAGTATATTAAAGTTATTATCGAGTTGACTTTATTTGACTCCTAATATAAGGATTATCATTCATTGCGCCGTATTGTGCAGTCTTTTTTAATTGTATTTTTTTTAACTATCTATACTCCTGATCCTATAAACAGATTTTTGAAACTGATACTATAATACTAGAGGTAACAAGAGAAACAAAGGCAAAATATGTGTCACATTCAGCCCTATATACTTCCAACCTAGCATTAAGAAAATCAAGAACGTAAATCAGACAGACAATCTGTGAAACAAGAAGCCGCGGGTTCGATCCCTGCATCATATTTCTTTCGGGTCTAGGTGTTTGTAAGAGCGAAATGTCTCGTACTTACTGATACCCACGACACAAGAGTCGATCTTAGTTTGGGGTCTGGACTATGTATGTGATTGTTGGGTTTTATTTATTTAATAAATAGAAAAGGAAATAGTTTATACTCTCTCAGAATAAAAAATACAGAAGATAATAATGGAAACGTAAAAGTAAACGCCAAAACTCAAAATAAGACATTATAAAATATATAACTAAAAAAATAATAGCAGCTATAGAAAAATTATTCAAAACAATCACTAGTAGTGTATTGCATTTAACAAAAATATAATAAACCCCGCAACGTTTCTCATCTAGAAAATACAAAAATAATGGTGCCATAATCGCTCATTCTACGGCCCATTCGTTGGCACTACCAGATAACGCGGACAATGACGATCTGCAAAAGTATAGACACGCTACTCTGTCAATGGAGCTGAACCTGATCCGCCATTTTAAACCTTACAATTTTTTTCCTAGTGTGTACTGGTCCACTGCAGAGCAAAGTCCATAATTTTTATCTTCCCTCCTCTTTACGTACTTTAGCGTCCTCCTCTCCTCCTAAATAAGCCTTTTTTTACATATTTTCATAATCTATGACGCTTGTTTGAAGACTTATCAGGTCTTTATCAATTTTTCTAACGGGGTAGGCAAAACCACTGTTTACTACTCCAAAACTAGCTTGCCATTAGAAGATAGGATTGGAGATAAACTTGTCACCATATCAGACACAAATTCCAGTCCAAGGCAAGATAAAACAGATTTTACAAAATGCAATAATAATAAAATGGATTTACTTCATCATCGGCATTAATTTCTAACTGCTTATTGTCTAAACTCTGTTTTTGGAAGTGGTAGAGCCACGCTGTTGTCAGTCATGACTCAGCAAGAATGGGTTGGCTCGTTTGGTGTGGTACCACTGTACGCTGAAATTAGTTCAATGAAACAACCAAAAACTTGTGGTATGAGTTTGTGGTTCAAGAACTTTATTTACCATCAGAATTTACATTCACAAAAATTAAAATTATATTAACTCATTATACGAGTACATACATATTAGACTGAACTAATTCGTGACTGAAATAACACACTATTTAATGTTAGGCACATGAATGTTTTTTTTAATACATTTAATATTTGAAATATAGTTAGTTGGTGCTGGATTATCGGTCAGCGATCATACTAGACAACTAAAGAAATTTTATAGATAAAGCATTTCTATTTATTATTTCTAGTTTCCATTTTGATATCAAAAGTATTATTTGCCAACCTCCGAAAACTAGACTGGTTACAACAAACAACACTCCAAATTATCCTTCACAAATTACTCCAATCTATATTTTATTGGTTTCGAAGTATTTCAACAGCTGTGGCGGGTTCAAGGGCGGGGGGTGTCAAGGTCAATATCGATAGATACAAGACAGCTGTGAAGTTCAAACAAGTTTGCATTGTGGGAAAATAGTTCATATTCCTACTGTTTCAGATAATCTTAGCATTACTGTGAGTGGGTCTTTGATTAAAATGAATGGAAGGGAAATTATAATGTCTTGCGTAGACGTGGCCTAGATATTATGTTAATAGTAAATTGATTTATTACTGCAACGAAATAGATTTTATACATTTTAGTATTTTAATATTAATCATGGTGTTTTTTTTTTATTTTATTTCTTTCCTCATATTTGTACTTTGGCAACATATATGAGTTAATTTAATTGTCATATTAAAATGAAAGCTAATGTTATAAGGAGGACCTACTAACTGCGACTAAGTTACAACTAATGCAGTTATTATGCCAAACATTTCATTGTTTCATTCTTTGTTGGTTCCGAAATAAACTTTTTTTTTGACTTGTATTATAAATTTCAGAAACCTCAAAAACAAATCGATGCCTCAAGGACATGGTTATCTAGACTACTATATACTTAAAGCAATATATTTATATTACCGTTTTAATAGTCACTATTTATGGTTAATATGTGTAATATTATATAAGAATACAATTATTAATACTTATCGGCTCGTTTACTATACCACGTCTTCACGCCGTCCTACCTCCAGGCTGTTCTTATTCACCCCTGGTTCGCGTACTCTATAGTTCGAGACGACAGATGCAAAGAGAATGAATATATCAATACACTACAACCGTGATAGCTAAACGATTTCTCATTAACAAAACGCCAACACAACCAATGACAAACAGCCATCGCACAGTATTATTAAACGCCAAATAAATTACCAACGCCGATATTTTTCATTTGATTCGAGAGAGGAATAATGGCCGCGTCAATACAATCGCTTCATAGCATTCGCCGAATACCGTTTAGCTTTCCCGATCTAATTAAATCTACGCGTTAATATTTCAGAAGCTTCGAGGTGCGATGCGCAATGTAGTTACGAATCGTGTTCTGCCAATTTCATTATTACTATTTGCAACTGCTGTTGTTTGATTGGGCTTGCTCTCAGTAAGTTCAGTAAGGCATGCTAGAAAAGCTTATGATATGCTTTTCTAACATGCCAACAAAGCTGTAATTTGAATGTACTGTATTTAATTGGAAGTAGACGGTTAATGTCCCATAGACTGAATATGCCACCGTTTTTTTTTAATCTGGCCCGGCAAAGTGGCGGCATTGCACCTGATGGTAAGCGTAAATGCCGCCCAGGCAGAGTATCCATTGGCATCGGACGGCAGTCCCGTGCTAATGGAAACAATTATGCCGGCCTGCTAAGGTGCCTCATCACACTACGGCGACACTACTACTACCTTGACTTTAATTTGATTTTTAAGAGATCTGAAATGATGTTGTGTTTTTATAACTTTTCTAATTCGTTTGAAAGCTATTTTGTCTTGCCAATATCAGCAAAGACACAAAAGTTACATCCATGTATAAACGTAATGACTTACGTTTCTTACACACATAAAATACGTAATTTATTATTTTTCTTAAGCTTTTTAAAAACTATACTAAAATAAATACCCTCCTCACAAATTCCAAACAATAAACCTCACACAAAAAAGACTACCCGATCTGATAATTGAACACAAGCAATTTGCCGTCAATCGGTCAGATCACAGACTAATATAGAAATATAGATTTTTATATACTACAGTGAAAAACCATCCTCTCGCATCTAAATCACAAATCTAGAGACACCAAAAAGTATTTTGTCACTACGTCGTTTCGCTGTTTTTTATGCCTCGAACCCTCATATTGGTAGTTTGAAAGGATATCTTTACCAGTACATTGAATCCACTGGAAAGCGAAGGTCGAGTCTGAGACCTAATTCAGAACATACAGACTTTCGACGCCTTTATCTAGAACAGTTTTCAAACATTCATATAAGAATATTTTTTTTATATACTGGATACGCAGTGGCTAGAATTAGAATGCACATAGTAGTGTATATAAAGTATCAACTAAAATTGGGGTTCTCTTTTACACTGCTCTTTGGCGGAAGAAATAGAAATTACGGTAGTACCTACCAAAGCCTCTCACATATAAGAGACCTACCAACAGTGTAATTTGCAGATGCATTTAATTTAATGAATTTGCATTTAACATACATTGGTTACAAAAGCCAATTCATAACATAATATAAAATATAAGCATAAAAATACGTGTAAAATGAGGCAGTTATTAGTATTTTAAAAGTATAAGTGGTTGTGTAGTACCCTCCCCCACAGCAATTCTAAGTTAGTAAAGTGACGTCACTTATTTTGTTTATTCTGTTAGTTTTTTTCTGTTCTTCAAGTTTCAAAATGAGGCGGATACGTTGTCATATTCACAGGTTCTAGAAAGTAACGTTATTGTTTAAATCAAGGAATTTTAAAGACACGGAATTTAAATGAGTTTAAGGCCGCTTCCAACAGGTCGATGTGGAGATCTTGGGAGAGGCCTACGTTCAGCAGTGGACTTCCTTTGTCTGAAAAGAGAGACAGAGAGCTTCTTAAGCTCTTCAAGTCACGTCTGATAGCTCTTGGTTAGGAAATTATTATAATTATTTATCAAAATGACAACTATCTATACTTAGATGTATTTAAATACCTTACCAAACTTCGTGAAACTGTAGTTAATATTTCAGCTGTCAAACCAAATATTTGCTCTATATATCAAGGCAGAGTTTGATGTTAATAAATATGTATAAAGATCCGTGATGTATTAGAGAATTGGGCGCACATTATCGCTAACACGACGCGACGTGGCGGGATGGAACTTGATGCCGGATCAATGACATTAAGGTAGATTAACTGTCGTGGAGATGGTAAATGAAAATCAATAGTTTCTGTATTATATAAACATACCTTTACAGTTTACAAATTATATATTTTTTTAATGCAAATAATGGCGATAACAGCTTGGAATTCGGCTAATGGAAAGCGATACGAAAGCTCATGGACGGTAGCAAAAAATACAAAGCAATGCTTGTCATTTCACTGAACTCACCATCCTGAGAGATAAGATGTTAAGTCCCATTATGTTCAGTATTTACTCTGGAGGGTTACTCTATGCAACGATACGAACTTTGAATGTTCGGACGCCGTACGTAAAACTTCACCTATGTGCCTAGATACTCCACGAATGTTGGAATCGTCTATCGTCCGTCGTATCCATAGACTAAGTTCGGAGAAAATGATAAGTATAACAGAGAATAGTATTAATTTTTAGCAAAAATTTCTCTTACTCCGGACATCGAAAAATAAGAAGTTACTATGTATTTCAGACCGGAACACAATAGTGAATTTACACTGCTGTATGGCGGGAGAAATAGACAATATCGTGGTTTCTATCCAAGCGAATCTAACATATAAGAGACCTACCACCAGTAAATATGTTATACTATATCTATATTAACTAGGTACTGTACGGGTAATTGACATTCGGTGCTTTACAACTTTGTTTTGTCTATGTAAATAATTGTTATACACTTGAAAGTTTCAGGGTCTATAAAAGTCCATATTAGTTCCATTACCGGACACAGGCCTCTGTTATTTGGAGACATTAGTCCAACAGGAATAAAAGGCCCTGAAAGAAGTAATCAGTACGTTGTGCCCCATATGGCGATAGGCTCACCACCTATCATATCGTGGGATGGAACATACAAGGTGAAACGTGGGTGTCCTAGTTACACTTTTGCGTACCCTTTCTGGGGAAAAGGCGTGGTTTCATGTATGTATGTATGTAAGAAATAAAACGATATCACTTTTTCATTATTTATTTTATGGCTAGCGTCAAGCAGAATCATTACTTCCTCAAATAAAAAAATCACATCGGGTTGAAAATTCGGCACACCTGCAACCTATATTATATCACTCATCCATCAAACGATGGACATTCTAATCCAATAAATACATAAAATAAAACCATATCCATATTCCTTAGAGCACATAAAACATACATAACGTCTAGAATTTTATATTGTACCTAAATGTGAGCGAGTCGTCAAAATCGATTCACGACCTTTAGTTTCAGATCAAACGAGTCTAGACATTACTTTGTGACAATTGTAATGAGGTATAAGATGATTGAGTTGCGATGTTTTTGGACGACACAAAGTATATTAATTAGGAGCCTAGTGTTTTAAGTAAAATATATTGTTTTTTGCTTCGCATTGTCTGGCTCAAATTACATTTCCAGACAAAGAGATTACAATCTAAAATCTCTCATGATTTAATCTATTTTAGTTTTATTTTTATTGTATAGAATGGCGAGACGAGCATGCCAATTGCTTGATGGTAAGCGATACGATCGCTTATAAACAGAAGCAAAACCAAACAACACCATGAATTATGTATTCCACTGCGCTCGCCATCCCGTTTTAAGTCTAACATGTCCAATAGTTACTATGGCTACAATGTTTTTCAAACGGGAACACAACAGTGCATTTGTGCACAGCTCTTTAGTATTTAGCGGGATTAATAGATATTGCGGTGGGACCAACAAAGGAGGCCTCTCACATATCAGTTAAAAATATTTGTGCGCCACTTTCAATATAACTTAAAACTACATGCAAGCAATAAACAAATTATACAGTGTATAATCACCCTTACACTTGATAAAATAAATAAATAACTATTAAAAATCATACCCAAAACATGCAACCCGAACACGAAACCTAAAGTATGTACTCATCTTTACACTTAAAAACTTTAAAAAATAAATTATCTCGTAAAACACTGGAGAGCTCAGCGAGAAATATTCGAAATAATTTGAAAAACTTTTTAAAACTGGCAACATTTTTTAGTAACTCAAAAATTGTTTCGGACGAGTATTTAAGAGCTGTTAAAATTATGATCGCAATGTTTTATGGTGCTTGGGAACAGATTGGGCGTGCTTCGATATAATGTGCGGCTGTGGCGCGTTACTGCGTGAAATATTAGGTTATGCTATCGACATGGATTGGGTGCGTAAAAACCGTTTTTTATTGCTTCATAAAATGTGCTAATTTGTGGTATTAGATGAGAGATAATTTGAAATGAAAATGAAAAGATATTTAAATACCTATATTATTGAATAATATATTATTGAAATACCATTTCACGCGTACACAATATCTTAAGATCTTATAGGTAATTAAATTAAATTTGTTTCACGTGTTCTTCGAGCTATATTTATCGTGGTCCCCCACTTGCCTGAATTGCGGGTACCAAACACAGGGCAAAATTATAGTGGCAGTTTGGACTACACTGCACAAGAAATTAAGAAATAATCTACATAAACTATATTTAAAAAATCTGGTACAATAAGTCGATAAGGATATGTATATTTAGTGTCTCACTGCTGGGAGACACCTTCTGCGATTGAGAAGGATATGATTTAAGTGGTTGTCATCCAAGGTGATCTAAAGCGGGTTGCTGATCTTCACATACCTTTAAAATCCTTATGAAAATGGCAGTGAACTTTCTCACGTTTTTATTTCACTGCTTTAATGAGCGATACTAAATTGCAAATATCTATACACAATTTAGGTATGATTGTTGTTTTCTTTTTGTCTAACTAGGCCATTATAATATGTACGTACGTACGTAGAACATACTTAAAACAAAAGACCGCTTTACGTATTTTTGTATTTTAGTTTGTCCTTTTGTGTTGTTATTAATATAAATTAAAAAAAAAACAAATTATTCTGTCTCCACTGCTAGTCACACGTAATAAAAAATACATTTTCCTATGGTGTTATTTATCGTTCTATTCAGCAGAAGAGGAGGATATCTCGATCCATTTTGGAAAATTGATATTTCTATATAAGAAAGACGATTGATCACGAGTTCCCGATGCCTCCATTATACCGCCCCGGTGAAATATCAACCACCGCTTATTTCGCTTCGTGTGAATCAACACATTTTCAATCTTATACTGATTTTTCGGAATATACACGACTGTCAATGTTTTCCACCAGTTTGCTGAAATTATTTCGGTCCTAAGATGATATATATTATGACGACCATTGTAATTTCATATGGATTTAAAAAAAATAAAAAATACGACAGTTCGTGTTGCTGAGGAAGAAACCCGTTCCGAAGCGGTGGTAACAATAATAAACGATCAAAAAGATTTTGGAAAAGTCTATTTAAGTAAAGAATATTTTGATTTGATTATATATATTTACAAGGGAATCAATAGTCTAAATGCCAGACAAATTTCAACCCCGCATAATACACAAGAAACGACCTGGGAATCGAAGCTAGGGCCGGATCGCTGAGAGACACGTCGAAGGAATTCTAATTTGAGAAACTCGCCAGCTAATATTACACAAATCTCTTTGGGCTGTCGATCAGCGTAACAAATGAGTGCGCCTATAGCCTCTCAGCTACACCTGCGCTGCATCCAGATTAGATATTAACAGACACGCCGATTATTAGGGTACGTTTTAGTGTTGAGTAGGACATAACTTGAAAAAATGTTTGTAAGAGTAGCCTCATTTTTTTACTAAAACAGTACAATGTCCCACTTCAATTGAGGTGAGGCGTACTAATGCTTGGCCATACGTAAGATAGTATTGTTAGCATGTGCGTCACTCCCTCTCGCTCTCTCCTATAGTTAATTACGTAGAGTAACGAGTACCGGGACGCCAAATATGAAGTAGTACACTTTAAAAAGTTGAGCCGCTCTTACATTTTGACATCATGTACGGGACAAATGTACTGCTTTTTGTATGTCCTACTCAACACTAGTACGTTTAGACTAAGACATTTACACAGTACACTTGTGCAATTCAGCCTATTGCACAAACTAACTTTGCCAGTACCTTTGCCTTTGAAAATGTCATCGCCATACATTTGAGATGTATTTGACTTTCCTAATGTATGGGATTGACATCTTCAAGGTCAAAGGTATTGGCAAAGTTACTTTGTGCAACTGAGCCTTAGTGTATACATCGAAGTGTCTCTGTATGAACAGAGTGAGAGTGTCACTGATGCGAAATTTATTGTGACACGATAATGAGTGTCGCATCAGACGCTGTGTGAACACGTTCTGTCCAAGTGTGCTAGTGTAAACAGTACCTACAGACATTCATGTCAGACATTTATGTCAGTCAGTCAGATATTTATATCGCAGTCTAAACGCACCATTACACTATGAAAGAAAGAAAGAAAAACAATTTATTGACACAACATGGGATGTACAGAAGATTACAAATAAATATTGACACAAGAAATAGAAAAAAATATATATATATTTAAGCAATAATAATAAAAAAATATATAGCACGTAACATTTATAAAATAAGACAAAACCTATAACACACTTACATTGTGCCAATTAGGTGGCCATCTCAGCAAGAAGGCTGTGTAGTTGCTATGACGTTAATTTATTACATAATGTGATTTTAAATGACTTAGTGTTTTGATATAAGAAATAATAAATACACACAGTATATTCTGGTAGGTCTCTCATATGTGAGAGACCGCCTGGGTAGGTACTATCGCAATGTCTATTTCTCCCGCAAAACAGCAGTGTATATGCATTGCTGTGTTCCCGGTGTGAAGGGTATTATAGCCAGAGACCTAGTATCTTATGTCTCAGAATGGCGAGCACTGTGGAATGCCAGGCATTCATTTGTAATTCATAGTGTTGTTTGGTTTAGCTACTATTAATGAGCAGTCGTATCGCTTATCATCAGGCGAATGGAATGCTCGTCTCGCCAACCATCGAAATAAAATAAACAGTGACATACGTAGTTCTGACGCCACAGTCCACACTAAGTTCGAGACTTGTGTCGTGGGTACTACTACGAGAAACTTTTCGGTCTCACAAACATCGTCAGAAAATGTTATTTATTGTTTCATTGCTTTCTCTGGCTGTGGGGCATGAATATTATTTTAAACTAGTGGTTCAATCTCAATGTAACCTCGCCCCGGTAGAAATACTCCACTTTTCATCATACTCACATACACAAACTTTTAAATAAATGTGACCAGAAACTCAGTCGATGCGACCGCTCATGGACAGCAGCAAAACCAAACAACGCCTTGAATTACAAAGCAATGCTTGGCATTTATTTGCGCTTGCCATCCAGAAATATAAGATGTTAAGTTTCTTTCTTTCTTTTTCTCATATACAAAAAATAATATTCAAATCGGCCTAGTAGTTCCAGAGGATCAGCGCGTTCAAACAAACAAACTCTCTGGTTTATTATAGTAAAGTCATAATGCGTAAAGGTTGCACGCCTTCATATGTGAAAAGTTTGTATGTTTTCAACAGTTATTCCCAGTTATAAGCCCGGAGCGACCACAGCACTACTAATTAAATAAGACACGGTTCAAAGATTAAAGCGCCGAAGAACTGGACACGGCATATACGTTTAATTTAATATATTTTTCACTCATACGTTATGGAAATGTAATCTGTTTATGTAGGTTATCTAGAACAAAATGTTATCATTTAAAATGTGCTGGTGATGGGATATTTGTGTGTTTGTGATTTTGTATACAAAGCATAAAAATCCACCTTGATTAACCATGCAAACGTGCGACGTTTCAACATCCTTAAATAATTATTTCGAACGACAAGAGTTTATCATTTATCGACGATAGTGTTCTACCTAGACTGCAATCCCCTTTTAACTAGGTACATTTCAGTCATTTTATCATTCTTGTACACAAAATATATTCCAGCATTTAAAGTACTAGATGTGTATTCTACTTTATATAAAACAGCCAAGTCACCGCCAAAAATAAAAATCTCAAAACCAGTAATCGACTCGTATTGATGTATAACACAAACACCACTTAACACATCACAAAAGGCTTTGAACTAACCTTCGCAAAAAATGAAACAGCAATTCAGAATCACAATTGTTTGTGAAAATCTAACTAAATTTCACGCGAACACTCCGTCAGCACAAAACCTGTTTACACTGTAACGTTTCCACCGAGCTCTGTGAAGGAGTGAAGCAACAATAATTTTCTATTCAGAGAGCAGTGAGATTTTGAGCAAATGTTAAAGTCAACACATTTTATTTAAGTAGCACGGGAGCAAACGAAATAACGTTTAAAATATATTTTTACGCTTTCACGTTTAAAAGCGTATTACCGAAACGGTTAATGTTAGGGTATAGGGCATTAATAAATTTTTTAGGACACTTGTCCTACAATATGAAACAGTAAAAGTATTACTGGTAAATGAGAATGAGTTGAATGAAATACAGTCAGCGAAAAATGAATAAATACAAATTGTAGAAAGAGCATTCCTGGTGATAGAGGATAGCAGAAAGTAATTATTATGCTATTTGCTATTTTAATACATAAACATTAGGTTATTTCAAGATTGTGACTTCACATTATACTGCAGGAGACAGTGGTACCATCTGGACCACTCTTCCTGCTGTTTCTGTCTTAGGAAGGCTAACCATAAGCCTATCTAAAATAGTTTACCATACCGACCTAGTAGTAGCTCGACCTCCCATTGATAGAATTACGTGCATTTTGCAACAACTTCAACATGGAGACTAATAAATTGAGAACCTTATATTCCAAGGCCGTTAAAAAAGACCTAAATCTGCAAAAGCATTTTTAGTGAGGCAACCCTAATCGCGCTAGAACTGGCATGCTAAATAATCACATACACAAGAGCACTCCAACCTAACCAAGTTGCGGGTCAACAAACCATTTAAAATTTAATTGCTGCTGCTAAAAATACTGTTTTAGCCTTAAATTCGTAATTTAAAGGGTTAAGCAAAATCAATACTGAGGCGTGCTCAAGTTACGGAAGTAACTTCGTCGGGCCGAGCTTTATCGTCAGCTAACTTGGTGAACTTTGCGGCTCCAGTTTTAGACGAGACGGAATTTGGATAAGAATAAATTTCGCCGGCTGCTCCGTAATTTGGACTTGTCAGAAATCAATTTTGATGCTGTGTTTGAACGATAGTGTGTATAAATTATCTATTTTAAGCGGTATACACAAGTATCACGTTTCTACAAGGTTGTGTTAGCACGACCTTTTGTAATATTAGAAATACCACCTTGTAAAAGATCATAGGTAGTTGCTGGGAGTAAGAGGTTTCTAAATGGTCGTTGTGAAAACCTTTAAGAGTAGCTTAAGTTCAGCATAGGACTTCATTCATTATGTTGACGTTTAGCTTAAGAATCACTGCTGCTTATGACAAGAATACACAAAATTGTATTAAATCATCGATATTTTTTATCCGACGAACAACGTTGCAAATATCAAGGTAATTCTCCAGGTAACGGTTCTTAGAATTGAAATTCCATAGTTAATATAGTTCAGAACAATATAATAGTCTTTCCATTGATTTTGAAACAAGCTTCAATGGAAACACAATAGCCGTTCAAATCGGAGCTGTCAACCCAATTGTTACAAAGTCGTATAAGCCCGCAAAGTGGCTGTTACATACGTCATTTTAACTTTCACGACACACATTCACACACAGGTGTTAAAGACCTTATCGAACTAGACCAGCACTTCAAATTGCCGCTTAGCCTGTCTCGAAGTTGAGACATCTTCGGTAAACTTCGGCAAACTTCGTCCGTTTCCGTAGACTCAGTGCCACATGTGCCTAACTTTCAGATGCCAGTTTTGGAACAAAAGACAAGCAATGCAGTTATTGATATTTCAGTGTTAATGTATCTAATTATTTATTTTATGTTTTTGAAACGATAATAAATACAAGTTAAAGCAAACAAATGATTGCCCATACCTATGCTTTAATATTTAATGCAATATAAACCAGCATACTGAATAAGCCATTTGTAAAGAAAGTATTGCAAATATTTATTAATTATTTTCGATTTCCCGTTTATAAAAGATATAAAGCGTGGAACAGTGTATTTGATGTATTTTTAATTACAATCGGAATATGTCTATTGTTTTTTTCAATTGTACCATATTATTATTTAACTTCCGCGCTTCTTTTGATTATATTCGCCGCTTTGTTATTTATTGGAAAATATTTTTCTAATTTTACTTTACCAGGCAAGATTAGAATAACATGATATTTATTCAAATTGCTGATAGATTTGGCATTTCAAGACATATCCCACTTTAGTAACATCATATTTTTAAGTAAAAAAAAAATGTTTCTTGAACTAAACAACAACTAACAGGGTCCTTGATTCAAAGCCTCGTAGCAGCAACAAAAGTAGCGACCGAAGTAGGCGATATGTGTTAAGCCTGTTTTTTATTGCAATGAATGGCGATACGAGCATGCCACTGGACGCCCATGGACAGTAACAGAAGCAAACAGCACCACGAATTACAAAGCAATGCTTGCGCTCGCCATCCTGAGACATAAGATGCTAAGTCTCAATATATCTAGTAATTACTCGGGCTACAATATCCTTCAAACCGGGATACAACAGTGCATTTACACTGCTGTTTGGTGGGAGAAATAGACATTGCTAAAGCTAGGCTAAACTAGACGATATTTATGAACTTAACATTTGCCTTAAATTATATCCTTTTTTTTTCAGGAGGACGAGCGACACCACAATGAACGTTTCAAGAATACCAGAATTGAATCATACAAGTAAGTATAATTCCCTCTATACTAATGTTATAAAAAAGAAAATACACCCAACAGTCACATGCATAGTCTTGACACCACAATAAGATCGAGTCTTGTGTCGTGGGTATCAGGAACTACGGGAGACTTTTCGGTCTTACAAACACCCAGACAAATACTTGTGGGCCACACAACATTAGTCCGGTGCGGATCGAAACTGCGGCCTCTCGTTTCACAGTCACCGTCTAACCAACTGCGCCACGGTGGCTGTCACATAAAGAGGAAAGATTTGATTATTTGTGTGCACTGAATAGACTCTGAAACTACTGGACCGATTTGAAAAATTCTTTCACCATTAGAATCCTACATTATCTTTGATGAACATAGACGGTAAAATATTTTAAAAATGTCTATCTGCACACGGGTTGAACCGGGCCGGTCCACTAATATAACCCTTATTTTTTGGGCCTTCCTAAAAGAGTATAAACATAAACTAACAATGGAATTTAATGATAAAACTAGCTAATATAAGCAACTAAATCAACAACAACATCATCAACGCAGTTACGTTTCAAATCTAATTCGGAGTAGCCATGCATTTTCCGAGACCAAAATTAGTTTGTTTCTCAGGCAAATTAAATGTATGCAAAATGTCTACACTAAGATTGCCCTACAAAAATGTGTTTCCCCATAACAGCCTGAAGGAAAGGCGATTCAACAAAAATACTTTTGTTTATTTGCAGGGTATATCTAGACTGCTACATATTTTAGCTAAAACTATGGATTTACCACCCGAACATAACAATATATCAAAAATCACAAAAAAAAATATCGCGTTTCTTTGCGCAACCTTTGGTTGCATTTCGTTTTTAGTCACTAAAGCTACCACCCGGCTTCGTTTTCGGTTACAGTCTTGATATACCCTGTACAGATAAAATTTCACTAACAAAGCCCACATAAATCCAATTGGTTAGGAAAATCAAATACTTTCTGAGTACGGGAAACCATAAAAATAATTTCGAAATTGTATGAACTGCGTTAATAATAAATATCTACAAAATTTTCAATGCAAAATTATGTCCGTTATAAAATACTGTAATAATATATCCACGGTTACAATTTACACTGACCGCACTAAAATTTATCGGAAACAGTTACAATAAAATTTAAAAGCATGCCTTCATATGACATATTTATAATACACTATATTATGTACATTTATTTATATAGAATACTGGATAGTGTAGAATGACCAAATGTATTGGAACCACGTATATAAAAGAATAAGGTTGCAGGACGTTGCTGAATGCAGGCCACTTCCAACAGGTCGATGTCGAGATCCTTGGGGGAGGCCTATGTTCAGCAGTGGACTTCTACTGGTGGTAGGTCTCTCATACGTCAGAGTCCGCCTGGTTAGGTACCACCGCAATGTCTATTTCTACAGCCCAATAGCAGTGTACACTGTTGTATTTCGGTTTGAAGGACATTGTAGCCAGAGTAACTACTGGACATATTAAAACTTAACACCTTATGTCTGAGGATAGCGAGCGCAGTGGAATGCCAAACACTGCTTCGTAATTCGTGGTGTTGTATAGTTATGCTACTGTTAATGAGCGGTCTTATCGCTTACTTCTCAGGCGAATTTCATGCTAGTCTCGCCATTCATTACAATAAAAATAAATTCTAGCGGCTGAAGAGAGAAAGAAAAGAAAAAGAGAGTAAAATAAAAGTGTCATCAGTTCAAAACCCGAAAATTATCAAGTTAAATTAAACCAATGATATTTTTTGACCACTTATATCGTGGAATTAATTATTTTATTAGATGTTTTGAAAACATGTACAGTTTCTTGCTTATTTACAAGACCATGCCATCAAGAACTTAAATTTCTAATTGAATTGTAAAGGTCACTCATACTAACTTATTTTAAGTAATTCTAAAGTATGTTTCTTCCCTTTTCATGAGTAAACCTCTTAACCGATCGTAATATAGTTTACCAAACAGGTACTTCGGGATCTTGAGAAAGATATAAGCTACTTTTTATCACTAAATTCAATGCCTTAGGGAGAAAAGGGATCGATAAGTCATTACATGAAGAGTTTCTTGTCGAATTTACTAAAGTACTAGAATACTTAGGCATGTTTATTTAAGAAGCGAAATAGCAGTGTAAATGCACTGTTGTGTTTCGGTTTGAAGAATCTTGTAGCTAGAGTAACTATTGGACATATTAAGACTTAACATCTTATGTCTCAAGATGGCGAGCGCAGTGGGATGTAAAGTATTAGTTTGTAATTCAAGGTGTTGTTTCGTTTTGCTACTGTTCATGAGCAGTCGTATCGTACCATCTGGCGAACGGCATGCTCGCCATGCCATTCATTACAATAAAAAAGAAGCCAGTCGTAAATAATAGACAACGGGTTCAATCTCGGACATGAAAAAAACTCTTCCAAAATCTAGATTTTTGTAGTGTAGGTTTATTTGTTGTTGAGAAAAATCTCTATTTTCTTCAGATATCCACTAGAGAAGGCTTATATTCTATTGTGGGGTCAGGATTATGTCTATATATATTTATAGAATACATTAATGATTCAATTAAGTATAAAACATTACAGCTAAAAGACAAATATTGTTGTATAAAATCGTGTTTTCCAAAGTGGACGTCTGTTGCGATCGTTCATTCCTTGTTGTTTTTATTACAATATTTGCATCGGTATGCGATTCAAGTAATTGCCGGCACTAATTGTAGAGTAAAAAGATGATTAAAAGTCCCCATTGTGCTTTGTTTTACAGATTTGTTTTTTTAACTGTGTATTACCTATCAATATTTTTATGCTAGCTCGAATACACGTGTTAAATGCAGTGGTAGTTAATTCTATATTTGATTTTTTTTATGGCGATACAAGTATTCTAGACACCTGATAGTAAGCGATACGACCGCTCATGGATCGTAGCAAAGCCAAACATGAATCACAAAGCAATGCTTGGCATTCCACTACGCTCGCCAACCTAAAACATAAGACATTAATTATTAATTTGTCCAATAGTTATTTTGACAACCATATCGTTCAAACTGGAACACAGCAGTGCATTTACACTGCTGTTTGGCGGGAGAAATGGACATTGCGGTGTTACCTACCGAGGCGGCCTCTCACATGTGAAAGATCTTTCACCAGTCATTTAACAGAGTATTGATGTTAGTTAATTAAATTTTTGTCGATTAAAAAAATATTAATATAAAAATATAATAAAAAATAATATTTTATTTTATTATCTAGGCAAAACTGCATTTATCGTAATTACAAAACAACTGCTACGCTCTGCAGTTCACATGAGGAGGGAGGGTCCCGCTGTCATTCAAATTTGTTCATAGCGCAGCAATACGTCATAGGTTCACATCGGACAAATTGGTTCGCGTTAACTGTATGCCCATACTATCGATAACATTCCACGTCACTTTGAACACAAAAAAGTTACATCACTATTTGATACACTGAAAAATACCGCCCCTTTACAAAAACCAATTCACTCTTAAAACAATAAACTCACACACCTATTCTCAACACTACGTAAAGAGTTAACCCTTCGCGTGCACCCTACAAATCACTGGAGGCCTCACTTAAGCCTAAAAGCAGTATCGGAGGGTATCAACGACCGTCAACTTCACTCGGCCTGCGCGTGACTTGAGAGGAAATGAGCGCTTCACTCTCCACTGCGGCTTACAAAGAAAGTATTAACCCTTTAACTAACGCACGAAGCGACTGATGTGGGTCGAGACGACCACACGTTTGTAATTATATCATTCGGATAGTTGAGAGAATAGTTGGATTTCAAACGGATTTACAGTTTTGGTAGATAGTTTAGACTTTAAACTTTAAATTATAAAATGTCTCAAAGAAATTATAGGTATAATTATTGAACTGGTTTTGTTTATCGACTGTGACATAAGATGTTAAGTCTCAATATATCCTGAAGTTACTCTGGCTACAGTGTCCTTCAATCCGAAACACAACAGTGCATTTACATAGCTGTTTGACAGGAGAAATAGATTGTGGTGGTACCTACCCATATGGCCTCTCACATATGAGAGACCTGCCACCAGTAACGCTCATAACATCACATAACATCAATCCGCTATGAAGCATAGTAGAAATACCATATATTCTCTTTAATGCCAATGTTCTCAGTCACAGCGCGTGAGGGTAATACCACAGAGTACTTTGTTAAATCACTTATAAAAATGCCTCTACATACTAACAGTTCCCTCCTTGCAGATGACGTCATATACCCGACGGCGGAGTGGTTCGACAACTGCTCGTGGGTGGACGTGGTGTGGGGCTGCAACGTCACCGTCAACGGAACCTCGAGTAACTCCACCAGCAGTGACGTCACGTCGCTCGTCCTCATGGCCGTCACATCAGTGGTCCTGGCGCTAATCATACTCGCTACTATTGTCGGTGAGTTCATTTGTATTTTTATTGGGTATATAACTCCCACGGTGGTGACTGCCTCGGTGGCGTAGGTGTACTACGGTACGCTTACAAAGCTGAGGTCTCGGGTTCGAATCCCGGGTTGGGCAAAGTGATATTTGATTTTTCTATTCATTATCACCCCAGAGTCAGGAATTTGTGCCCAATATGGCGATAGGCTCGCCACCATCACATAGTGGGACGGAACATACTGGCGAAATGTGGGTGCCCTGGCACCTCTGCCTACCCCTTCTGGGAAAAAGGCGTGAGATTATGAGTTTATGTATATAACTCCCAATGAAATTGAAGCCAGATGGTAGTTTTTGAAAAAGTAATATTTTTTTTGCAATTTTTTTAATATCCTGGTGTATGGGTGGTAAATTTCTAATGAAATCATAAAAATACCATTGCACCTTTGAGTAATAAAGGGTCGTATATTATAATTTTAGGAAAAACTACGTCTTTACCAACCAAACACGATGCTAGGTAAAAAAATGCCAAATTGTTTAGTTGCATTATGTCTTAAGTCACAAAAACTACCACCTGGCTTCAATGTCAATCGCAGTCTAATTACACCCTATATACTACATATTTCATAATAATAATACCTACTGGTTTCAAAACTAATGATTTATTATATACGTACTGTATTACAGACATGTTTATATCTAATTATAGACATTAACTATGTCTACTCGTATAATATTATAGACATAATGAGGGCAGGACAGGCCGTCGCTCTTGGAACATACTGCCCCTGGCGATTTGACAAGCGCTGTCGCTTAGCATCTTTAGAAATAGAATAAAAATAATTTTCGTTCTAAGTTATCGTAAATCTATTTTTTTTTTGTTGTCTTTGAGAGAGCAAATACGACAAGTATATAATCAAAGGCTCATACCCACCAATAAGACCGCCTATTGTTCGCGTATATCTTTGTAAGGTTTCTATGCTTTATTTCGCTACTTTGTGGTGTTCAATAAAGGGTTGTGTATCTGTAGTTATAAAAGAACATTGAGAGAAAAATATGTTTTAATTAATAAGTTCATTTAACCGAGTATAAAATCTATGCCTGAGCTGAAAATCCCGTTCATTAAGCCAAAATCTCTAAGATAATTCAACCCACTAAAAACTAGCTTGGCAACTCTATTCTACTAAAATCCCATTCACTAAATTCCATTCCAAGATTTCATTGAAATGTTAACCGCACTAATTAAAGACATCTTTTTATTATCAAAGGATTCCTCCGTAGGTAAAACTTCCATGAAGATATTTGCAGCCGCGTACCGTAACTACTGCAATTAATTGAAATCTCCATATTTGCACTGAACGATTGTCGACGGGGAACCGGGGTTTTTAAAACTTAAAAATCCATTTAAATTTAGTTTGCTTAGCAGAGATTTGAATGGAACGGAGCGAGTTCTTTAATTAAGTTTCCACATGTCTGATTTAACTCGGGGTTTTTACACAGAATATTAATATGACTAGATTTTTGAAACCAGGCGTTGTAATAGGATTTACATACTATATAGGTTTGAATAATAAGTAGCAGAATATAAAGAACAAAACAAATTTCACTGATGAGAATAATAGTTCAGGTACTTTAAAATTTATATTGAAACTATTTTACTTAACTCACAGTTTTTATTTAACTTAACAATGCAAATTAATTTGCAAGCATCAGCGCACATTATTACTAACATATTCTAATCACAGATGTAGAAAATATAGCAGAAATAAACTAACTAACAAACTAAGAATCATACCAAAATATCCAACCAACTCAATCAAATTCAATAAAACAAAACAAATAAAAACGAAACCGCAACTAGAATAAATTTGTATCAAAAAGCAATTCATGACATAAGTACTGCCATCAAACTTGTATCTCGGTGACAAACGATGCCATTGTCCGCAAACTTTGCTCCCGAGCACGCAATTATCATTAGAACCGCATAAAAACATACCAAGTGGGCGAGATGTAGCTAATATATAATATACATTCCACTGTTTTGGACGGACTCTACGAATGTGTATGAGCCGATATTTATCTAGATTCTGCTGAAAAAAAACAGTTATTCAGAGAGCTAAGTTATAACCTAACAGGCTGGGTTGGTGGATTTTAAATACCTTTAATTTTGTTTAATATTAAATAAATTGGTATCTAGATTTCCTCACGATTTTTTTCTCTATCTTCAAAGTAAGCTATTGTTGTGTAAGTACGCATTTCTTACATTTGAAAACCAAGAGGTGTATATAAGACTCGAAAGTCCGAACTCAGATTATTATTCCGTTCGCGTCATCTAGGCTGTTAATGAGTCTAATTTACACCACAACCATATCATCTTGTAATCAGCTTAAAACTGAGAAAGTGAACAAGCAGAATGTACTGTCATAAGTCTTGCAATATTAAAAGTATTGCCTTTTATCATATCTGTCTGGCTGACACAATCACACCTATTAGAAATCCATACAAGCTGACTCCTAAAATCGTTTTTCTTTTGTTTTTCCCGCATCAAAAAAGGATTTGCCAAAATGCGTGGGTTACTATGATGACTTCTCCAGTCACCATGATGGTTTTTACAATTAAATGACGAAATTCTCGAAATGCTTTCTCCTAATCAAACGGACACGATGCTCTGGCAGCGCACTCTGGCGGCTGTCCAAATTAAAAGTGTTTTATATGTACTTATATCCGTGTAGCAGGCCTGTGCAATTGACCTTTGCCATTACAAACGTTCTTGTAGGCTTAATAGTCTATTATTGATGCCTAATTGAAAACAAAAAACGGTGGATTAGAACGGGAATTGAAGGTATGACCATAAAAATTTGTGATATTATTTAAATTATTTTTACAGTAGCATGGCAAAGCAACTTTGTACTACGCCAAGCAATTATTGTAGCAAATTATAAATTACAAATTCTTAATGATTAGTACCAATTTATTTTGAATATATTTTATGACGATTTTGCAATTATCTATATATTTTAAATTGAATAGAACATATTGCCTATATTGCACAAAAAATAAATGAATAGCAAAACAACCCAACTCCCCAAGCACTTGTCAATTACTCGGAACAATTTTGGCGCGTGGGCCCGTCCACGTGATAAACAAACGCTGACACTGATAGTGCAACATATCTCCGCTGAAATGTCCGTCGCGAACGCAATAACGCCACTGAAATACGTAACAGCCACTAGGGATGCCTATCAACAACAGTTTAAATCGATTCCAGTCATGTGACAGTTCATCGATTAAAACATGTGACGTAAATCGATTCGAATTGATTTTACACTTAAAAACTATTGGAACGGGTTAAAAACGATTCGATCGTTTCATAAATATCTCTTCAATAGTAAGTTAAGTGCGTAGTGGTCTGTTGGTAAACGGACTAGACGCGGCTGTCAACATGTTCACGGTGCTCGCGGGTTCAAATCCCAGGGCACACCTCTGACTTTTCTGAGTCATGTATGTATTGATATTCAATGATCTGGCACTAAAACAGTGAAGGAAAACAACGTGAGGAAACCTGCATACCGTAGTGATTCATACTAATTTCTGTGGTATATAAAGTCCGCCAACTCGCACCAGGCCAACGTGGTGGGCTTTATGGCTTAAGCACTCTCAATCGTACTCTCGATTGTAGAGGAGGCCCGTGCACTGCAGTGAGACGAATATGGGCTGATACAGTAAATTAAAGAGAAGCTCTGCTATGCCGCCACCATAACAAAGGCACCTTTACAATCATCTTCCTGTATTTATTATCCACGTGATAAACAAGCCACTGATAACATAGTATATTGTTATTGGAATATATCCGCTGAAATTTCCGTCGCGAACGCAATAACGTTACAAAGCCGCTTGAAATACGTAATTGTCACTAGGGATGCATACAACGACCAGTACAACAGATACAGAGACCAGTTTAACTCGATTCGTGTCAATATAACAATAATATAATTTAATAAACTAGAAAATCGTTTAAAAGTAGAAAATGTATCGCTATTTCAGTTGCTACAGGTTGACTGTAAAATGCTACATAATAATTAGATAGAAAATACCTGACATAGTCATTTTAATTTCCATTTCTGCCCGCGATTCCAAATAATAGCAACAGTAAAAATTTGCGACACAGAATTTCCTAGTTCATCTATAATATGTATCGGGTAATAAAAGACAACCTTATCATTCATCATCATCATGATCATTTAGCCCATCCGCGTTCAATGCTGCATATAGGCAAATCTATATATTAATTAATTTATTTATTTATCTGTATATTAATACGTGATGCAAAAACTTTGGACCCTTTTTTACGAAAATTGCGCGGACGTAGGAGCATAAAATTTGGCACACTTATAGTTTATGGGTAGGAGAAGGGCAGAACGCTAATATTTTTCAATAATAATGCTTATAAAGTACATTAAATCAATAAATAAAACATTACACACACTACCATGCATTTCACACACACATACACAAGTATTTGTACACGCATACATACTCTGAGACATAGAGTACTCGAAAAAGAAGTTTTATTTGCCTCATTTAATATAATATTTTTTTTAATAATAATGCATAATAGGCATTGTTTATTATAGACATAGTTGAATGTCAAACAGAAAAGTTTTATTTGACGAATACTCCGTGGAATATTGAGCGCTTATACAAATTGTGTAGCAGTAAAATACATTTAAATGTACACGTACTATCATTATATGCATAAAGACAGTTCTGTAGCACCAATCTGCAATAACAACATTCAGGTACAAAAAAATAGTAGTTTAGTTTTCGACAGTAGAACCTTAATAATGTTTGAATATTATGTTTTAATAATGTATATTATGTGGTCAAATTTCGACCACTAGGCGACCACTAGTTATAATAATTACTTATTAAAAATTTAGATCATTACCATCTTGATGGCTAAGTTAAATAACAACATTAAGAACCTATTTATACTTGACAGACAGTTGGATTTAAAAGTGTCAAGTTCTATGCCAGAAGATACTCAATCAATATCAGCTGTTTAAATCAACTCCACAAAAGATAACGATTAAAAGCATTACTCCCACACCTAAAGAATCGATTATCGATTCATACCGCCGACCTACCTGACAGGAGAATTGAGCGTTTTATCTGTTAAAACCGTAAAACGTTTGTGAATTTATGTGTCGATAACGTTTATACCTTTCCGAATGGCGTATAAATTTGCAAGAGGCACAAAAAATCCGAAAGATGTTCATTGAAGTGTGGTGTTATTGGAATGTTTCCTCGGCTCGTCCTTTGTGCGGTCTTTTGTGCTCGATTATCATTTCGATAATTGTGGGTCAGCACTATATTTATTCTTTATTTGAATATTCTAGTGAAGAGTTTTTTGAAGCTGTGTTTATTCGACATATCAAAGTGGTTAAACTTATATGATTTTATAAATGTTGCAAAAAGATTGTTCATGACTTTACTACTGACCGCTTGCTTGAATTCAACCTTCCGGGAATATACCCGATTCGACGAAAACCAAAGTTTTAATAATTACTTGTTTTAATAATAATTGTTACATGTTTATTCATTTTCACAATGCTTTACTTTTCTACGTCCAGACATCTTTTTTTACGGAAAACTCGCACAACGGAAATGATAATTTAAACTCAAAATTTATTGAAAATATATTACTTAGTGTCCAAGAGCCAAGAACATCCATAGCTCAGACGGATGTATTTTGTTTTTATTGCTATGTATGGCGAGATGTACATGCCATTTACCTGATGGTAAGCCATACGATCGCACATGGATAATAGCAATACTTGGCATTCCATTGCGCTCATCATCCTGAGACATAGTTACGTTTAGTAGTTACTCTGGCTACAATGTGCTTCAAACCGGAACATACCAGTGCGTTTATACTGCTGTTTGGCGGAAGAAATAGACATTGCGGAGGACCTCTTACATGTATGTAATACTTTGCTCAAAAAACTACCTAACCTAATACTTAAGATTCATTTACACGTCACAAAAAAGAGAATATAAAAATAATAGCGTGCTATGAAACTAAGGACTGTTATAACTCATAATTAATTTTCTTTATAATACAGCAAGAACAATTAATGTTTCTTCGATACTGGAAAGTGAGTACTCATTGCAAAACTTATCTCATTGAGACTTTTGTTCTTCAAACTCTTAACATTGAAGCTACGCAGTTGTATAAATTATTGTTTTCTTATACAATTAAGTGGATGAAACAAAATCTCATTGTTTCGTTCATTAAATAGAATATATTTTGTTTTTTAATTGACGTCGAGTATTTTTAGATTGATAAAATAAATTACTGCCTCGGTGGCTTCGATTAAATATACGCTAGATCGTAAGTAACGATCTAAAAATGGCAAGAGAAATAAGAACACAAATAAGCGTGTGCTCTTATTTGATTTTAGTATGGTCCAAAAACATAATAAATCTTAATAAGGTTTATTATTATCTGAAGTTGATTATAATTTAAGACTTTTTGCTACATCTCGTAGTTCGAAATTCAAATGTATAAGTATAAGCAACCTCGGCCACTTTTGGTGTGTGAATTTGTTCCGGACCCTGTATCTAGTATATATTTGATCGAAGCTCGGTAGCGCAGTCGTACTATGATAGGATTACAAGCTGAGGTATCGGGTTCTAATCCCGGATCGGGCAATGTGATACTAGGATTTTTATTCATTATCAGCCTGGAGTTAGGAATTTGTACCAGATATGACGATAGGCATGTCTCTCACCACACAGAACGGAACACTCAAGAGGAAATGTGAGTGCTTGGTAGCACCTGTGCCTACCTCTGCCTTTTGCAAAAAAGGCGTGAATTTATGTATATATGTAAAATAAGTGAGTACACTATGCTTTGTATTTATTGCAATGTAACCTATAATTATAGAACTCGTCTTAATAATATCTCATTATTAAGATCTCTGTATCTGTATCAGCCCATATACGTCCCACTGCAGGGCACGGGCCTACTCTACAATCGACAGTACGATTGAGAGAGGTTAGGCCATATAGTCCACCACGCTGGCCTAGTGCGGGTTGGCGGAGTTACATACCATAGTTTTTTTTTTTTAATGAATCCCTATGGTATGCAGGTTTCCTCACGATGTTTTCCATTACCGTTGTAGTGCGTGGTGATTGAATATCAATTTCAGTGCGTGGTGGCCTGTTGTTAAACGGACCGGATGCGGAAGCCAACGTGTTCACGATGGTCGCGGGTTCAAATCGCCAGGGCACACCTCTGACTTTTCGGAGTCATGTGTGTATTGATATTAAGATCTACCTACTATAAATCTATATTGGAGCTGAAATTCCAGGATTAAGCTAAGTGAAGAAACATAGTTTCTGTTTCTTTACCTTGCAGTAGGACGTAAATGGGCTGATACAGTATATACCTACATTTCTAAGAATGAATAACGACACAAATTATCTTACGTTAAT
Source organism: Hyles lineata (assembly GCA_030180105.1). NCBI lineage: Eukaryota > Metazoa > Arthropoda > Insecta > Lepidoptera > Sphingidae > Hyles > Hyles lineata. The sequence continues at coordinate 2,423,864 of JARJEE010000030.1, forward strand.
AAATTGTAGTTTTTTCTTGGATGGTACAGAGGATTTTTCATTTTTATTTAAACTCTTCTATTCTATGTCAACCTTAACTTGAAATTACATTACCTATAACACCACTAGCAAAGACTCAGGCAATAACAAGTTACATAATTTATTAATATCATGAAATCCACTTATGTATCAGCCCATATACGTCTCACTGCAAGGCACGGGCCTCCTCTACAATCGAGAGTAAGATTCAAATCCACTTTAAAATTAAATAAAGCCTACAAAAGTATGAAATGGAAACTCATCAAACTGAACTAGTCTTCCGCGATGCCCCATCTAAGTACGTTTCTTTAAATAATCTCTTTAACAAATTTACTCAAACCCGCGCCGACGTTGGAATACTTCACATAATTTTATTTGAACGCTATTAAAAGGGGTATATGAGAAATGTTCAAATGTTTTGAGACATAATTGAACTGGTTATGATGATTCAAAGAAGGTTAATATTTATGCAAAATCGGGTTTTAGTGTTGAAATAAATAAATAAATATACCCTACAGTCACATACATAGTCCTGACCCTACACTAAGATCGAGTCTTATGTCGTGACTATCAGGAACTACGGGCGACTTTTCGGTCTCAGAATCACTCAGACCCGAAACAAATACCTGTGGATCACACAAATATTTGGCCCGGTACGGGGATCGAACCCGCAGCCTCTCGTTTCAGAGTCGGTGTCTAACCAACTGCGCCACGGAGGCTGTCACATAAAGAGGAAAGAGTTGATTATTTGTCTGCATTAAAAAAACTGAAACTACTGGACCGATTTGATTTTTGTTGATTTAGTGCTCGTTTCGCAGCTGCCATGTAACCAACTACGCCACGGAGGCTGTTATAACAACAACATTAATATATGAAAGAAACCCTAATACGAGTAAATGTCAAAAGTGGCATACCTGCATCTGGGGTGTGCGTTAAAAAAACCATGAAAATATGTATAAATGCATATTATAAATATCACGCCAGTGTATTACGGTCAGTACCACCGAAAGGTCAAGTTGCATCTCCGCATCTACCCAAACAATTTCAATCAAACTTATCCTATTATCGAAGTTAGACCATAAGCTTACGAATAGCGCGATACACGTGAAATTATATTCTGCAGTTTGTATCAAAAACAATATATACATAATCCCACGCATAAGAACGTAACATGTTGAATGTTGAATTGTTTGGTCCCTTTTACAGATATATATCTATTTGAATTCATACCTTTTGAATGAAATATATACTGGTGGTAGGTCTCTCATATGCGGGCCGCCTGGGTAAGTACCACCGCAGTGTAATGCACTGTTATGTTTCAATTTCAAGGGCATTATAACCAGAGCAATTACTAGACATATTGAGACTTAACATCTTATGTCAAGGTCTTTTCAATATCTTATGTCTTCGAGGTATTGTTTGGTTATGCTACTGTCCATGAGTGGTCGTAACCCTTATCATCGGGCGAACGGCATGTCAATGTCAATAAAATATTTTTACATTCTTTGTTCACTTGAAGGTGCCTCAATTTTCGTTCTATCTCCTATATTCATCCCATGGTTGTCTGGCAGAAGACGCTTTGAGCAATACGACCTCCACTTGAACATTCTTTTTTCTGTTAAACATTGAAATAAAACTATTATTTACGGAGATTTCTGCGATAAAATCCATAACTAATAGTTTTATTTCAATGTGTAACATTCGTGTAAATCTTCTGTGATATTCATTATCATTTTGTAAAACGTCATTGATTATCATACTATCTATAATTTAATTGGTGTACAATAAACTGTTTAAAACAATGTCATGTTTCTGCCAAATCATATTAAAATAACGTTCCATTATTTAAAGCTGACTTTCAAATGACCTGTTTACCCACTTCAGGAAAATGTTACCAAAACATGTCGCCAACGAGCCTACTTCCCTTAATTATGAACAAAAATTAATTTAGACCGAATGAAAAATTGTCCCAAACTAATTAAATTCGTTTGACGTCGGCCGCGTAGCAGAAGCAATTAAAAAACCAAAATTAAATGCTACCAGTGTTGTCATACGGAAAGTGCAAAGACTTCTTAATTGCGTTAGAGTTTTTCTCCACCATTCATTGGGAAATTAATTTTTAAAATGTTAGAAGTATTTTGCTGAGCCACGGATCGCAGTAGGTCTTCAAAGCTACTAATAATAATTCAATTAAATTGGAATGCCGCTGACTAATAGAAAATTGACGTTAAATAACATGGAAATAGCTTTACGGTTATGTTTCTTTGGGTGGTTATTCCTTTTCACCCATATATCGTCTACCGTACAACATAATAGAAACGCAATCACAGTGATACAAATGGGTAACGTTTATGACTATATACAGGGTTATTTTCCACTAAGTATTCCATTTTTCATATAAGGTGCAAAATCATTAATATAGTTCATTCGCATTTTTTTTTGTGATAATCGTCTGTCATTTTTCCCTCACAAAACAAAATATTATACTTAGATGCTAATAAGCCCATTCATAACCTAAACACAAAAACACGCGGGTGCGCGTCTGCGTAAAAATGACCGATGACCGCGCTTGTAAATATTGTTATTTGAACAATTATTGGGATTTTGCTATGGTAATAAAAGAATGAATTTTAATATTTTCCACCATGCGTTAAAGAGTATTACCCTCTTGTGTACAATAAAAAAAAAGTGCAGTCAATTAAAAATAGCCTAGTATTCGATATTGTCGATTTCATTTAAATATTATAACTAACTCTCTCCGGAGATTACTTTATTTGAATGGCATTGTATTTACCATCAGGAGCATAAAAAAATTGTGCCATATTGCTATTTCCTTACTGCTTCAAAAGTAATTAAATAAATCCTTCGGAAGTATTCAATTTCATCAAGATCAGGTATTTTTTTTACCTTTGCAATAACTTTTCACATTAATTTATATTAATAGCCCAAACCAGACCATCTTACCAAAACTAACACACAATTTCAACTTCAAATTTGAAACGTAATCCTAAACGAAAATTGTTGAGTCGTACATAACCCCTTCTCTAAGATCTGTTCTCCAAGACAAACCGACGTAAGCCGAAACTGTACAACTCCTTCATTTAGTTAGCCGGCGTGTAGACTGTTCCACAGGTCGAGTTGGGAATAAGTAAGGTATTTTAGAGACGCGGTTGCAGTATATATTTTTAAACAACGTTTTAGTTTCTAGTAGGATAAGGTTAGAACACGTATTTACAATTGAAAACATGTTAGATAAATAAAAAAAAATATTTTGAAAATTTTATCCAAATGAAAATGTTTTTCTTTTTGTAATTTCTAGGTAAAAAATTTACATGAATTCTTCCTTACAAATGAACGAGAACTGTCGATTCGTATATAACCCCTTCTCTAAGATCTGTTCTCCAAGACAAACCGACGTAAGCCGAAACTGTACAACTCCTTCATTTAGTTAGCCGGCGTGTAGACTATTCCACAGCTCACGTTGGGAATAAGTAAGGTATTTTTGAAACGCGGTTGCAGTATTTATTTTCTTAACAACGTTTTAGTTTCTATTAGGATACAATTAGAACACATCTTTATAGTTTAAACCATGTAAGATATAAAAAAAAATTACGTTTATCCAATTGAAAATGTTTTTCTTTTTTTTGTAATATCTAAAAAAAACCTTATTTCAAGTATTCTTTCCAAATGACCGAAAACTGTCGATTCGTACATAACTCATTCTCTAACATTTGTACTCCAAGACAAACCGATGTAAGCCGAAACTGTTGAACTCCTTCATCAGGAAGAATCGATGGAGCTCTCAGTTGGTTTGTTAGCCGTCGTTCAGACTGTTCCACAGGTCAATTTGGGAATAAGCCTGGTATTTTTGAGATGCAGTCGTAGTGGCAGCAAGATTTTAATATTTTTAAGTAACGTTTTAGTGTCTAGCAGGATAAAGTAAGATCTTTACAGTTAAAAGCATGTTTGATATATAAAAAAATATTCACACGGAATCTGTTTTTTTTTTGTCATATTAAGGTAAAAACCTTACTTTAAGTATTCTTTACAAATGAAAGTATATTATCGATTGCCACATAACTCCTTCTCTAACATTTGTACACTAAGACAAACCGACGTAAGCCGAAACTGTAGAACTCCTTCATCAGTAAGGATCGATGGAGCTTACAGTTGGTTTGTTAGCCGGCGTGTAGACTATTCCACAGGTCAAGTTGGGAATAAGCTAGGTATTTTTGTAACGCGGTTGCAGTGACAGCGATTTTTTGTTTTATTTTTTTTAATAACATTTTAATTTCGGTTTGGATAAAATCTGAAAAAACTAAACAGTTGAAAATATTTTTCATCTGAAACAATTTTTTTGTGACTTTAAGTCTTAAGTTTTTGAGCATTTTATCAGATAGTATTTTTTTAATACCTACCTTTAAGTCTTCTTTCCAAATGACCAAAATCTGTCTATTCCCACATAACTGCTTCTCTAAAATTTGTACTCAAAGACAAACCAACGTAAGCCGAAACTGTAGAAGTCCTTTATCAGTAAAGATCGATGGAGCTCTCAGTTGGTTTGTTAGCCGGCGTGTAGATTGTTCCACAGGTCAATTTGGGAATAAGCCAGGTATTTTTGAGATGCGGTCCGAGTGGCAGCGATTTGCAAATGTTATGTTTTTAAGTGTGCCATGATTTTCTAATGTAAATTCTGGATGTCGTGTCAGAAAGATTACCTACGATTTATATGAGTACATTTGTATTATAAGTAATTATGTTCTATTAATACAAGAAGTGTAAGTAAAAAGACATTTATAACATACACAAGTGCCTCATTTAGACAAATATTTATTCATAAAACGACATTATAATGCCAGATAATGAAAATTAAAAAACAAATCAAGAGTCCTCAACACGAAACTTATAACAAGTTTTTTTTTTCTGAATTTAAATAAAAAACAGCACTAAACTGATAATAAAAAAACTTAATTTATAGTTAGATATTTCGTGTTTTATACATTAAAAAAATTAAGCAGAAAAACTCTTTCAAACAAACTTGGAAAGGTTTGCCGGCATTCAAATTTGTTACACCGGATATCGGAGTTTAGGAGGTACCGTCGCGGGTTAAGGTCCCTTTCAAATTCCTTAACAACAACAAAGGAATCATTTGACGGCAAAATTCAAAGAGACTTTTCAAAAAAATCTTCATTTCATATTTTACTGAAAATCAATAATTGGTCATTTATAAGCGTAGAATCGACGCAGGGAAATATTTCTTTAAAAATTGACATACCTTACAAGATTCACTATTTTGAAATTGAAATTGGATTCCAGAATTGAAATAAAATTAAAATTGGATTGGGAATCCGGTACAGCGATACACACATCCCCTAACATAATTAAAACTAAAACTCGATGTTCTATAGTCGCACTAATCTCACCTCTGCGTTTTCACCTTTCAGTGATAAATTCATGAGTTTACGTAGTTTTGAATATAAACTATCCGTCTATACAAACGCTCGCAGTAGAACCAAAGCCCCTGTTTCAGTATACGGCTGTTAAATCCGTCGAGGCTCTTCGAGTTGTGAAACGATTTGGAAACTGTTTGAAACATTACGTCACTACTATGGTGGATTGAGTCTAACGGGTTCTGTATGCGCTCGCTTTAGTACAAAATAAATACATATTTTTGAGGATTGCACAAGACTTTGCCGTTGGAAAATGTTTAGGGATTGAATGAATTGGAGAGGGGTTGTTAGGGATAAATAGAACATGGATTGATTTTATTTTACGATTGGTTATGTTTTAAAGACAAGTATATACGCAGTTGGTTGTTAAATCATTAGATACCTACATATTTTTGAAGACAGATTACCTTCTACTTATATTTTATCTGTAGAAGTTTCTGAGAGCGATAGTTTCTTAGATTTACACGATTTTTACACTTTGAAATAAAACTATTTTTTACGGCTTGCGGATTTGGTAAAACGTAAAAATTCAAAGTTTCTGAGCATGTTTATTGCCATGTCACGTAAAACCAATTGAACTAGTTCAGATGAAACTTTACAATATTGTACCGTATATACTTTAGAATAATACATGAACCATATTTTTTCCAACGGAATAAACTTCAAAGCAAAGCTGCAACAATAAGCTAGTAAATAAATCAAAGTGAAACATTTCTATACAATGTATCACAATTTTCCCTCGCTTTTCTCACAAAAACGTACTGAAAAGGTTCAAAGCAATAAGTACATTATAAAAAATATATTCGCCCTTCGACCTAAAAAACTAAGTATCAATTTAGCAATACCTATTCCCCGGGCACTGACGTTTTACTATTCTTTGGAGATCCTAAAAAAATCGTAAAGCAAACGCGGCGGCACCTTTACAGCTAAATAAAGTTCGGAGGGCGGCGTAATAAAAACTTTTTTCTATAACTTCGAAAAATCCCTATCTAAACGTGTGGACAAAAGGAAAAAATCCCATTTTTAAAGTATACGAACACAGAAGTTATAAGAGTTTTTCAAGTCGAAAAATTAAAAGTTATCCACACTGTTCTTATAAGGGATGATTTATTAGATCCGAGATTTGATTTATTGCTTTTTTTTGAGACGTGTGTTTGACAGTTTCGCGTTATCGGCCCGTGCACATTTTTAAATGAAACATTCAGACTTTTTATGTTATGACCAAAAATCTATTGGCAAAGATTAAATGTATTTTGATACAGTTTAGTGGACGATACTATATCATATAATAAGTCATTTTTTTTACACTGTCACGGCATAATCACTGTACTGCTACTGATGGTAAGCGCAAATGCCGTCCGAGCAGAGTATCGAATGGCATTAGAGTATTTTCATATACATATATACGAAAAAGTTGAAGTGTAGGGAGAACATCTCTCTATCTCTCATACGCCCGTACTGCAAGAACCATGACGTCAGAGTGTTCATTAGGTATATTTTTTGACTTGATATTTACCCCCCCACTACTAGATTTTAAATTGTTCTAACTTCAATCATGCCTCTTTTTTAGTAGATGTATAAAATACGCTTTATCGTAGATTAAGAATAACTAAAACAATAAAAAAGTAGTCTATTGTTTCCAATTTTCTTGCATTTTCTTATATAGTACTTTGTGAAATACAGCCTAAGCCTTTTCAATTGAACTCTCTCATTAAGAGGCATTGAGTGTTCAGCATTGGTTGTTCTAGGGCCTAATATAATAAAGGGTATAAATTAAAGACTCTTCTTTGCCATGGCATATTCAACTCTATTTCCATGGGAGAAATATTTCATACTGTCATACATTTTGCACAATATATTTGACATCCAAAATGGCCGACGTGTCACATGCAGCGACGATTTAGATTTAGCACACAAATAAATGTCATAAACATGACGAGTAAATTTATTATGGCAAATATTTCACATCGATATGTAGACATTTTGAAATGTGCTAAGCATGTAGTCGCTTCATCAGGCTAATAAAAATATATTTGTGTAATACAATATCCGTAATGATTTAGATTCGATTCTCAGACGAAGAAAATCCCTGTTTACCAAATTTAGTAAATCACATATGCTACACCCGAGTTTGAAATTTGTATTCGATATGGATGTAGGTTTGCCTCTTATCACATCTTATATGTAAGTTTGAGTATGTAAGTGGTTTGTTTACCCGCATTAACTTACGAATATGTCATAAATATTGTATACTTCATGCGAATTTATTATTCGCAGCCTCCGACAGCCTCCCTGGCGCAGTTAGTTAGACACTGAATGTGAAATGAGAGGCCGCAGGTTCGATTCCCGTACCAATATGTTTGTGAGGCTGTGAAACGAGACGTATGTTTGTGAGAACAACAAGTATTTTTCTCAGGTCTGTGCGTTTCTAAAACCGAAATGTCTCGCGTAATTTTTGATACTCAATACATGAGACTCGATTAATCTTAAATGTGGGGTCACGACTATGTAAATGACTATTGGATATATTTATGTTTATTTATTACAAGACTGTTCACCACAAAGACACTATAGACCATAGATCAATGTGACAATATTTCTAAAAAGATCGTCAATAATATCAATATTGTTTGTCCCCAGGTAATGTATTCGTGATAGCTGCTATAATAATCGAGAGGAACCTTCAGAACGTGGCGAACTATCTGGTGGCCTCGTTAGCGGTCGCAGACTTGATGGTAGCCTGTCTGGTGATGCCACTGGGTGCTGTATATGAGGTAAGGTATACTACCATCATTTTTTTTTGTTTTTTTTATTGCTATGAATGGCGAATTTGCTATTAATAGCGAGACGTGCATGGTGTTCGCCTCATCAACAGAAGCAAAACAAAACAACACCTTGTATTACAAAGCAGTGATTGACATTCCACTGCGCTCGCCATCGTGAGAGATAAGATGTTAAGCCTCAATATATCCAGTAGTTACTCTGGCTACATTATCCTTCAATCCAAAACCACAACAGTGCATTTACAATGCTGTTTGGACGAAGAAATATATCCAGGTGGCCTCTCACATATGAGAGACCTGCCACTAGTAAAAATAATTCGTACTTTCTCTAAATCGTACTGTTGGTTTTCGAGAAGATCCGTGCAGTGGGACGCACATAAATGGGCTGATACAGATACAAATACTTAGGTATATGAAAATGCAAATTATTGACTTTTTCTAATTTGTAGATAAGTTTGAGTTTATTTTTACCGACTTCAAAAAGATGAGTAGGTTCTTAATTCGTCAGAATCTTCTGTTTCTGTAATAGTACCGATTACTCGAAGACGCCTGAACCGATTTGAAATCCTTTTTTGTTTCAAAAGGTACTTACGCTTCATTCACTTATACTTACTGTTAATTATTATAGCTTCAATTACCTCCCTGGAAGTAACAAATACTTAACTTCTTAACTGAAAATGATCGCCGCGCGTAACGATTGCCCTTTTCAGTGGCACTGGGTGGATAGAGCGATGGGAGCTATAAAATAAAAATCTGTATCTGTATCAGGCCATATACGTCCCACTGCAGGGCACGCGCCTACTCTACAATCGAGAGTACGATTGAGAGTGGTTGGGCCATGTAGTCCACCACGCTGGCCTAGTGCGGGATGGCAAAAAAAAAATATATTAACTTAAATTCCTGATTGACTAACATAGTTTTTTAAGTAAATTTTTTGTTACTAACACACATATGGACATATTTTGCTGAAATAAATGTTATTATTATTATTATTATTAACTACTTTTTACTACAAATCTCTAGGCGGATGCAAAATACATACCACGTTGCTTAACTAACATAACATGCAATACAGCTTCCTTATATTTGCCATACAAACACATAAATAAAGATTTACACCAAACAAAGACAAAAGCACAAGATGCTAAAACAATATATAATAGTAATGTCAGCAAACAAAGCAGTTTGTAAACCATAACTATACCAGCTCGGTGTTCGCACTAATTCAGCGATTCATCACGCCTTATACAGTTTACTTGAAAACATAACGCGGATACCGGGACTGACGATACAAGTAGGGATGTTCGTGAATTTTGTTTAATGTCGATAAAATATTTTTTTATTGCAATGAATGGCGAGATGCGTATGCCGTTTGCCTGATGGTAAGTGATACGACCGCTCATAAAAGGTAAAACTAAATAACACTTTGAATAACAAAGCAATGCTTGACATTCCACTGCGCTCGCCATCCTGAGACATTAGATGCTAAATCTCAATATGTCCAGTATTTACACTGGCTACAATGTCTTCCACAACAAAACACAAACATGTTATAAAATAAGCAAACATACACTAGGATTGTTTTTGTAGCCTTTTCTTTCATATAGCAAAATAACAAATCTACAGTTTTTAATAAAAATAATTTAAAATTTATTTGTTGTTATGTTATGTTTAACCCAGAATAATTTATTGTATGTACTCGTCAAAACTATTGCCTCGTTTCTGGTGTCCATCGTATTCTATATCCACGTAATTAAAATCCGAGGCATTAGCCAAAAAATATACATATACAAAAAAGATTGTGAAATTAATAATAGCCATAGCTACAAAAAAAAAACAAAGAATTCAAGTTATTATAAGCTATATTTATCGTAAACCTATATTTATCGATAATGGTACATCTCTAGCCCCAACCGACAACACCCTTTGCTATTTTAACGTAGGGTTATAGCGTGTATGTGCTCATGAGTTGAGCGCCTCTATTTATGAGGAGACAATCCTTCACGCTAAATACTACGGTTGAGTACGACATTAACACTCGTACTCCGTCTGTTTTCTTATTCGGGGAAAGTTAATATAATCTTCATTATGATAATAATAATATTCTTATCTAATTACTTACACACTTGACTAAGTTATTTTCTGAATTTGGGGCAAAATCAATGGTCAAACATAATTGTATTAATAGTATACATATTGCATACATAACTGAACATTTTTGACTAGTTGAAATAAAACTTCACGCAGTTTATCGCGGATTTGGTTTCATTTTTACATTTTTAACTTCCCTTCACGTTTCGATTACTTTATAGCTTTCATGGTCAAAGGGGGGAGTTTTATTTCAATGTGTGGCATTCGCATCAATCTAAGAAACTATTAAGAAAATATTGTATTATTTCCGAAGAATAAATAATTTATAAAACCCACAAACCTATATTTAACAGCCTAAGTAAAGTAGTAAGCTATAATCCACAGAAATATTTGTGGGATCCACCGGTATTTGTTTCGGGTCTGAGTGAATGCGAGTCCAAAAAATCTCTCGAAATTTCTGATACCGACGACGCAAGTAGACCGGTGGTAAGTCTCTCATATATAAGAGGACGCCTGGGTAGGTACCACCGCAATGTCTACTTCTCCCGCCAAACACCAGTGCAAATGCACTGTTGTATTCCGGTCTGAAGGATATTGTAGTCAGAGTAACTACAAGATATATTGAGACTGGATTCCAAGCATTGCTTTGTAATTTATGGTGTTGTTAGTTTTTGCTACTGTCGGTGAGGCTGAGCGGTTGTATCGCTTACCATCAGGCGGTAGGCTTGTCTCGGAATTTAGCGCAATAAAAAAACAGGACTGTATTTGGCTGATGAGTATATTTATTAACTCTTCTTGCAGGTCAGTCAAGGTTGGATTCTGGGTCCTGAGTTGTGCGACATGTGGACTTCTAGCGACGTACTCTGCAGCTCTGCTTCCATTCTTCACCTCGTGGCTATCGCTACCGATAGGTAAGGCAGAATCAGTCAACTTACTAATATTCATTTGGTATTTTAAAAGTATCCCATACCGATGACAACGCAGAAAGATATTGATGAATGTGTGAATGACTGAAAGAAGATACGGGGGTGATGTGTACATACTTACCTATATGGGCATGGCATTTTTATCATCTAAGTAGCCATAATTCGTTACTGCCAATAAGTACAAGAATTGATTGATCTTCTTTATAAATGATGATGCTTGGTATTTTGAACCATCTGGCTATTGACACTTTACAAAGCATTATTGATAAAAGATTAACGACGTGATATTAAGATCGATCAAACTCAAATCCTACTAAAAATAGAATAACCGATAATCGGGATGTAATGTAGCTTCTTTACTTAATATATGATGCAATGATTATAAAATAGAATATTTGCATCGAAATAAATGAATGTAAAATAACACCCAACAGTCACATACATATTTGGAGGCAGCACAAACATTTCTCTCGGTGTGGGGATCGAACCCACGACCTCTCGTTTCAAAGTTGGCGTCTAACCAACTGCGCCACGGAGGCTGTCGAAATTATACAAAAATGTCATATTGCATTTCTCATCGAATACTTTATTTCCAGGTATTGGGCCGTGACTGATGTGGACTACATCCACATACGCAACGAGAAGCGTATATTCACCATGATCTTCCTGGTGTGGGGCGCGGCGCTGGTCGTCTCCCTGGCGCCGCAGCTCGGCTGGAAAGACCCCGACTACCTCGCCCGCATCACGCAGCAGCAAAAGTGCCTCGTCAGCCAAGATCTGGCCTACCAGATCTTCGCCACTTGCTCAACATTCTACGTGCCACTCGCTGTCATACTTATCCTGTATTGGAAAATCTTTCAGACAGCACGAAGACGAATCAGGAGAAGACGGGAAGCCCCTCCTCCAAGACCCGCGTCAGCTGACGGTGCCCCACCCTCAGGCCGCCCCGTGCAATCAGCACGCGACAGGCGATTCGTAAAGAAAAGATTCCTCAACTTGAAGAAATGTAACCAGCGAACCAGAGCAGAAACTCTTGCCGCTTCGCTGTTATTAACTGAAGGTCAAAGCACCTCAACAGTCGACACCTTAGATGAAGAGCCAAGAACCACAGCGTTCACCATCAATGAAAAGGCTCCCTCAGTGTCGCCAGAGAAGTCTTCCTCAACCGTCACAAACGGTTCCAAACCAGAGAGAGCTATCGTTCCTGCTCTCACTCATAGAGAGAAGAAGGAATCCTTGGAAGCCAAGAGGGAGAGGAAAGCTGCCAAAACCCTCGCAATAATCACAGGGGCTTTCGTGTTCTGTTGGCTGCCGTTCTTCATTATGGCCCTAGTGATGCCAATATGTCAAACTTGTGTGATCAGTGACTACCTGGCCAGCTTCTTCCTCTGGCTCGGCTACTTCAACTCTACTCTCAATCCAGTAATCTACACTATCTTCAGCCCCGACTTTCGCCAGGCGTTCGCTCGGATCCTCTTCGGCACTCATCGGAGGGGGAGGAATAAAAAATTCTAACAAAAATGTCATTACTACGTGTACAATTGAGTACAAGTGTCAAAGGACTTGGCTATATGTAAAATATTTCGCTTTCTGTATGTTATACATACTAGTGTCTAGTGTAAATACGTTTATCTGTACATAATAAAAGTGTAAATGACGTAGGAGATGTTGAAATTGTTTTCTAACGCGTATAGTTTATGAGGCCGCGCCGGGGTCCCCCGCGAGTCCAGAGGGACGCCGTCGCTCGCTCTTATGTTGTTTCCAGTGACATTACGAAAATAAATATTTAAATTATATCCGAGATGTGTTTTTTATTTAACCGTGTAAACTGTTATCCTGGGATACTTACAGACATTGATGTCTTTGAGGAAATTTATTTCTTGAAAAGAAATTATAGGCAAACATAGTGGTGGTTTTATTTTAAGGAAGATGAGAAGTTATCACGAATATGCATGCGATAAATATAACATTTACATTATTAATAGGCAGTATAACATTAAAGTAAACTGAAAAATCTTAGAAGTCTCAAGTTGAATATCAAATCTATATATGTATCACCGACTTTTCCACCTAACAAGAAAAAGTATTCCTAAAAACACTACTAGTAAAGTCTAAGAGTGAATATCTTATGCTACACACCCACAACTCCATAGGAAACGTAAATACGCTCGCCTGAACGCTGCTAAACGTAGGTGTGCCTACTGCAGCCAGTTTCAGCCGCAGTACACAACTATGTCACAAAAACCGACGTTAGATAAAAGCTTTGCTGTCTTACTTTATTCCACCGTTGTACTAAAGGCCTTGTATCTAGTTCTATCCTTCATCCATGCTATACTACTTAATAAATTTACTGTACTGTATCAGGTAATATACGTCCCACTGCAGGACACTGGCCTCCTCTACGATCAAGATTAGGATTGAGAGGGGAAATTAATCAAATCTGTATTAGCCCATATACATCCCACTGCAGAGTATCGGCCTCCTCCACAATCGACAGAACGATTGAGAGTGGTTAGGCCATATAGTCCACCACGGTAGCCTAGTGCGGGTTGACGGACTTTACATACCATATAAATTCTTACAAATCGCTGTATGTGGTATACAGGTTGTATCACGATACTTTCTTTCATCATTATATTGCGTGATGATTGACATTCAAATACTGGCAGTAAAATTAAATAAATAGATACCATAGTCACAAACAAAGTCCGGTCATAGATATCAGATACTACAAGATATTTTCAGTCTCACAAACGACCAAATTTGAAACAAATATTTATGTATCAAACATTTGTGTCAGTGCTGGATCAAACCCAGAATCTCTCGTTTCAAAGCCATTTCTGAACCCAGCACGCTGTGGAGGCTCTCACATAACTATCCTCTGATGCTATCACTGTTATAGATAACGGCGACTTTTCATCTGACGTATCCTCCTTTACCGCATCTATCTTTGTCAGGCCAATATAGGTCCCACTGCTATTCTACAATCTTCCTTATAACTAAAAACGATTGTCTCGATTTACCACTAATCTAGAATACCATAAAAAGGTTCAAAACATATATAAAAATTGTCCGAAACGTTTACAATAAACATTACAAAAGTCCATATCTAAATGGACGTTTAAGAACATCCGTCTAATAATACCTCACACACATCAATCAGCTGGAAATAAAGAAACCTTTGAAGTTGGTAAATATAAAAGCAAATTGAAATTGATAAAAGTAAAACAAGGGCTCGGCGGCGTCGCGAAGAAAAGGCTATACATTTTTTTTCGTTCACTGACAGCCTTGAAAAATAGCAGGGTGCGGGCTTATTACAGACGAAAGCGAATATTGTAGCGGAGAGAGGTAAAACAAAATTTACTGAAAGAGTTTTTCAATCTGATACTGGTTATTCCACTGTAACTGATGGTAAGCAATGTAGTTGATATATAGGTCATTTGGTACCAAAAACTAATCTTCTACCATTGAATACAATTTTGCCGGCCTACATACTGCGCTGAAAATACCTTTTATGGGGCGTTAATCATAGAAAGTATACTTTAATGAAACAGTACGACAACATTTCAGAGATTTGAAGCGATTATAGTAACGGAACATAATCAAAGAAAAAGCTGTACTTATTATCACGATAGTAAATTTGTAAATTTTTCCCATCTAAATTTAAAAGAATAAACTTGTGCGAAGAACAGTGTGAGTACCCTATATTGGAAGGTAATTTTCAAATGTTATGTAAATTAAAAACTAAAATTAAATTAAAAAAATAGGTAATATTTATAAGCAAGAGTAAATAATTGTAGGGTAGTTTAACAACTAAGCTGTAGGTATTTGTAATTTTGTGACAGGTTTCAGGGTATATAAACCTTCCAGTTGTGTCATTCGGTTTAGTCGTTACCGAGACTCCGACGAAGTCGGTCGTCGTTGAGGCTCGATCTGTGTCGGTTTTACGCGAAGTGTTTGTGATTGAGATAATTATTAGTGGAGTACAAGTGCTGTTATAGTATTTCTCAATATCAATAAAATAAGTGATAGATTTTCCATTTGTGTGTCTGTGTCTGCGAAATGACCTAAGACTGACCTTCAGTCTTCAGGTCGTCAACACCTTCCGATCATCAGCAACGCAGGTTTCACCTATCATCGGGTAAGTGATTTTTTATTTTTACTTTTGATTGGATAAATGTTCACCAATTTAGCTAGATTGTGACACATATTTCTATATATCGACAATATACGTGATAGGTTTTGCATCTGTGTATTTGTGCTTGTACGTTGGTGAAATAATCTACGAATGATCTTCAACCAGCTTGCCAGCAATACCATCAGCACGGAGTTCATCTGCCATCGGGTAAGTGTTTTTTTTTATTTCTTCTTTTGACTTGATAAGTATCATTTATTTCATAAATTTGCTATATTGTGTTTTTACAGGTTTAACAATATTAATACATATTTCTATATATCCATAAAATATGATATTTTTTCCATTTGTGTATGTGTGTTTGTCTAGTTTTCAACTATCATCGGGTAAGCGTTTTTCTTTTATTTTTACTTTTGATAACTATTGTGTATTTTGATTGTGTACTTCACTATTTTAGGTAAATTATGTATTTACGGCTAATATTTTCAGGACCAATAATTAACTATTTATTTTATTAACATACAGCAAGAAGTTCGGCGATTAAATTAAAATACAAATTATTTGTATACTATAAGAATACCAAAATACAAATCCAGTCATAGCAACAAATGGTCCTTATATTTCACTCATAAAAATTATTGCAATATATTTTCAAATTATGTCGTCATATAAATAAATATGAAACAATAATAAACAGACATAAAATGATTAAAACAGTTCTAAACTACAATATAAAAAATAAAAAACGCTGCCGCCTATAAAACCGCTTTCTCTTCTACCGTGCTCACGGTACCGCGACCCCATATGTTGTCACTAACGTCGGCGGACTGAGAAAATAAATTGTGGACGGAACTCGCCCTCAAGACTCCTTAATATTGGCGACTGATTGCGTTCAACTGACGAACTGTTCTGTTCCATAATACAAGAAACTACTCAATGATTTAAGGTCGATTTTTGAATGGCAAATTATTATGAATTATAACCTGACCAAATAAAAATGACGTGTGTTTGTGTTTTAATGTTGTTTTTATCTTTCGAATGATTTATCTTCATATTTTATTGAAAAGTTGATTAGTGTAGTGTATACCTATTCCAACTATCTTATTTTATGCTAGAAACATCGTGATTGGAATAAAATAACAAAAAAAAGTTAATTTTTTAAAAGTAAGATTAAAAATAACAAAAATGTTAATTTTTTATCAATTTACATTAAACTCATCCACTCAATATGATATACTGCAATGTCTAGTTGTCCCGGGATGGCGAGCTCAGTACCAAACATTGTTTTGTAATTCTTGGTGTTTAGTTTTGCTACTGTTCATGAGCAATCGTATCGCTTACCATTAGGCGAACGGGGCTCGCTCATCTTGCCATCATTGCAATAGAATAAAAACATGCGACAAACATACGCACGTGGCCTTTATTATAATGTATGGTACCACACTTTAATACTTGTTTTGAATGACTTCAATCAGATATCGAATCTACAATCTTTCTACATCCAGTTTCTCGTTTAAAATCTATGTAGGCCATAGGGTTTCAAACTTACCCGTCACCACGCGTTGTGATTTTAATAATTTAATGCCCACAAATTTTAAATTTGACATTACTATTTTGCGTAACTTTTTCGCCTCTGTGAATTTCCTTACGTCCCTCTTATTTTCTCTAGGCTTTGCCTCCTAACTGCTTGCAGCGCCCAAAAGTTGGCATAACTACCCATTTTGAGAATTTCTTCTGTAGACTGTAATGAAAACTAACTGAAAAGAATTTATTGAATCCATTAAGATGTTATGTAGAACTGAATGATGTATCGTTTAGATTCAGAGATTTAATTAAATCTACCAACAGGTTCGGAAGCCGATTTCACTAGAGAAGAACGGGCAAGAAACTCTTAGTGTTGCTCTTTTCAAAACCAGTTTAGAATTTAGTGAATATAACAAGTTCCAAGTGGTTTAAATCAGATCATTAATAATTATTTGTCAAATATTACTCGAAATCAACTTCCACCCACCATACAAATGAACTACAAATCCAAAGCAGTACAACAGTTGAAACTGAGTAAATGAAAGACGAACTACTATCTGTGAGTTTCCTATGGCTTGGCAGTGTTCCAACGCAGACAAATGGCCACTTGTATCGAGTGCCCGCGCCAGGCCTCACCGTCTGACCAAGCAATTAGAAAGTCAATGATGCTCTGATAGTATCAAAAGGTCATAATCGTGTGCTTTTATCATTATGCTCCTGTTTAGTTAGGTGAATTATGGGATTACGGTTTACGTTTAATGCCATGCATATAATATTTATAAGATTTTCTATGGTATGTAAAGTCCGCCAACACGCATTAGGCCAGCTTGGAGGGCTATATGCCCTAACCACTCACAATCCTACTCTCGATTGTAGAGGAGGCCCGTGCCCTACAGTGGAACGTATTTGGGCTGATACAGTACTGTACGTTTCATGCTGTGTGTATAATCCTTGGTACAATTTTCGAGAGTTTATTTAGACGTACTTAGTATACGCGTCTTTAGTCTCAGGATTCCAGGGAACATAGGCTGTGAAGCTTATATATTAGGGATTAAACATTGCTCCAAACTTTTAGAGCCCCTTGAAATAAGACACAATTTTATTACAGCACAGAGGCGATTATTTACTAGAGGATTTTGTTCATGTCAAATCATCGTGCTTTATAATTCACAATCATGTAACAAACAATAACCCTACGTAAAACATTCATACTTATAAATAAATGCAAAAAATTAACACTCGCCACAATAAGCTTTGCGTTCGCAAATTAAAACAACGGTCGGAAAGGCCCCGCACTCTTATCACAACAAAAGGTCAAGTTTTTACCGCACGCAGGGTTAACCCGGCAATTTGACGATGCCCTAATGTCGACAAAGCTGATATACGCAAAGAATGGACTTTTCATAGGCTCAGCAATCAAGCTGGGAGGGTCGATGTCACCGGAGATCGGGTGCGTCGCGAATTTAACACGTTACCTCGTATTTGTCATAAGGGGCCGCAAAAGCCCCGTGTCAGCGTTTAGGGGTTAACGCTTAAGGTTACCCCATCGTATTTTTTCGGTATTATACCGTACATATTTTACGATGTGTTTGTGTTTTCGTGGGAAGCAATTTATTTTGATCGCGCACGAAAATAGAGTTCTGAGGGGTTTTATGATGAATGAGTGTACAGAAAATTATCATTCATACCGTGTGGGATTGAAATCGGTTGATAGATGATACGGAATATTTTTTATACGTTTATAATTTATCGTCTAATTTTATAACTATTTATTTTAATAAGACATTTTGTTGAGTGCTCCACTGATTATAATGTTTAATACCATGTATGAGCAATCACTGGGGATCCAAAACTTTTATAGTTAGTATAGACAAGGGAAGGTTCGTGAATACCTGATTTACCCAATCAGGTATGTTTTATAAATATATAAATGAATAAATAAATATGTTTTCTGACCCGAAAATTTTGTTGGGTTTTGTGCCCTCCATTTGATGATATGCATAGTACTACCATATACGCATTTCCCACCATTCAATATGACTCATTAAGTATGACTTAACAAACTCTGTGTTTTCTTTAATAGCGACCCGTCAATGCTTCGCCTGGGTGCAGATTTTTTTTGATTAATTCCACACTAGATACATGATATTTTTCTTAAAAACTGGGAAATATACAGTATATGTATTATACACAAGTCTTTCACTTGAATCACTCTGTATATAAAAAAACATCAAAATCCGTTGCGTAGCTTCAAAGATGTAAGCATAGTATAGGGTCATACAGACGGGAAGCGACTGTTTTATACTATGTAGTGATTTTAAACTTTAAAAACCCTGGCCAGTAACTCATCCTCTATTTTAAAAAGGAATTCAAACGAAATTACACCTCCTTTCAGGAAAAGAATTTAAAGTAACGTAAAATGTTACCACACGCAGCCAACAGACAAAGGCTCTCTTATAAAACTGCATTTTCTCGAGCGAAATATCTTCAACTTTTCTAGTTTTATACTGGGAATATGCGTTTTATCCGAACTTAAGCCATAGGTTGCACGTGCGGGACCATTGAAGCGTATCTTATGTTTGCTTGCCGATGACACTCATTACAACTTGGCATTGTATAGTATCCAACGGAATATTCACGTGGGACACTGAAAATCTGCCAACAAATGATTTTTTCAGTAGGCATAAATATTGTCAACCAAGTATCTATATTAGATTATCACTCACAGAAGAAAGACGTTAAGCAACAGCTTGGGTGTCGCGTTTCGACTGGTGACGTGAGATTGTTGGATGCCAAATACAAGGGGTATTTGGCATCTTATTACCTCTTCGCACCCATTTACCTTCCCAATGCCCTCCCGATTTTATGGGATAGTAACTTACTATCCGTGATCCAAGCGTTGTTGATGTTCATGGGCGGCAGTAATCACTTACCTGTGACCTGTTTGCTCATTGCCGGACCTATGGAAAAAAGAATGTTTTTTTTTTATTGCAATGAATAGCTAGACGAGAATGCCGTTCGCCTGATGGTAAGCGATACAACCGCTCATAAATAGTAGCAAAACCAACCAACACCTTGAATTACAAAGCATTCCACTGCGCTCGCCTATCTGAGACATAAGATGTTAAGTCTCAATATGTCCAGTAGTTACTCTGGCTCCAATGCCCTTCAATTCCAAACACAACACTGCATTTACACTGCTATTTGACGGGAGAATTAGACATTGCGGTGGTACCTATCCAGGTGGCCAGTAAGTAAGAAATACCGGAGTATTGCCCATTTTTACAATATGACAGTGACTAAGCGCCTAATAAAGGTAAGAGACGCGATACATTACTATCTCTCTCCCTCGACACAATTTTGTCTGTAATCAATTGATTTGAATATAGATCTGTTTAGAATATCGGATTAAATTACTCGGAAACCTATTGCTAAGAACCACATACGAAAATGAACCAAGACGTTCGTCCTGATTTATACTAATCAATCCATTGATACGAATACTGAGAATTCTCAACCCTATATCAAAACAACTTTCACCCCTATTCGATGTTTACCAACATATAATAAATTAGTTTTATGAATTTACCTACCGAGGATATTAATATTTACATCGTACTAATGTGAAAGTTATCTATAATAAGTGCGTGGTGGCCTATAGGTAAACGGACCAGACGCGGCTGCTAATATGTTCAGTGGTCGCAGCTTCAAATCCCAGGGCACACCTGACTTTTCGAAATCATGTGTGTATTTATAGTCAATCACCACGCAATATAAAGGGAAGGAAAACATAGTGTAGAAACCTACATACCATAGCAAATTTGTATGAATTTCTATGGTATGTAAAGTCTGCCAGCCCGCACTAGGCCAGCGTGGTGAACTATATGGCGTAACCACTCTCGACCGTATTCTCGATTGTAAAGGAGTTCGTGCCCTGCAGTGGGACATATATGGGCTGATACAGAATGTGATAGAATCCAAAACTTATTTGGTCACTTATGGCATGTGTACAAGTTGTAAACCGGAAGGTCCTAGGGTCGATTCCCGGGTTATTCATGTTCCGGAACGAATTTTCGAATTCGAATGTGCGGACATCGTACATAAAACCGTAGGAATGTGCCTAACTCCACAAAGTGTTGGAATCCTATCAGCTGACGTCGTATTCATAGACTAAGTTCGGACTGAATGTTAAGTATTTTTTTTATAGCTATGAATGGCGAGACGAGCATGCCGTTCGCCTGATGGTACGACCGCTCATGAACAGAAGCAAAACCAAAAAACACCTTGAATTACAAAGCAATGCTTGGCATTCCACTGCGCTCGCCATCCTGAGATATAAGATGTTAAGTCTCAATATGTCCAGTAGTTACTCTGGCTACAATATAATAAATAAGTATAATAGAGAACAGTATTGATTTTTAGAAGTGGAAAACATAACTTTGGAAGTCTAACATTTGAACTTAATTTTGAATCAGAGTACCCGCTCTGGATTGGAAAATCCAATTTATGCGAATTGATATGTTTGAAAAATCTCGTTAGAAAAATTTGTTTACTCGTTACGTTAGTCGGTTTCAATAAAGTAATTTTAGCTCAAAATTGTACTCACCGGCAGTATGAAAACAACCCTGTTACAACTTGGGGCGGAAAAAATCAGTAATATGACATGCGACATTTTTGTCCCCCATTTGAGTATGATGTTAAAAGATTGAAGAGACTGCATATATTCGACCCAAGAAACTGAGTAATTTCATGAGGTTAATTCTCAATGGAGTATAACCAACATTAAAACCCTACCGAGACCATATCTGATTATGGCTGCAAAAGCCGATTGTAGATGAAAAATAAGGGAGAAAAAAAAATTGAGTATAGTATGGCCTGAGACTTACATACAATGAAATAATAATTTTAGCGTCACAACTATATCACTGTGGAGTGGAGTTGTTAATTTATACGCTATTTGGTGTGTGCACTAATTCTCAAGTTCGTTGAACTTTCTAATGCTCATAACATCATTACATAAAATATTGTTTTGATAGTGATGTAGTAAATAATGACTATTTATTGGATTTTTCTATTCATTATCAGCCCGGAGTCAAGAATTTGTGCCCGATATGGTGATAGGCTCGCCACCTATCACATCAGACGGAATATACAAGGCGAAATGTGGGTGTCCTGGCACCTCTGCCTACCCCTTCTGGGAAAAAGGCGTGAGTTTATGTATGTATGTAAATAATAACTAATAAATATACCAAGCATAGATACGAAATAACCTTACCTCAAACGCCGTGATTAATTCCGCCGAACGTATGTTCCGCTAAATGCGTTTATAATTACCATCGTGTTGATGTTGAAATAATTTTACCTCGCAGTGTTACACTTTATTTATACCGACAGATATTTACATCAAATATTTTTGCGCTCTGTTTTATACTCTGTTACATAAATGAGTTCAGTAGTCGTGTTATTTATACTGTATCAGCCCATATGTCAGGCCATTTGTCCACCACGCTGGCCTACGGCTGGTTGGCGGACTTTACATACCTACTTACATATCGCTATGGTATGCAGGTTTCCTTGCGATGTTTTCCTTCGCCGTCATAGTGTTACTTGTGATCAATATAAGTAACTTAAAATGCTAATAAATAATTAAAAAATATATAACTAGTCAGATTTAAAACATATTTAAATAAGAAGAAAACATCGCCCAACAAGACAATTATCAATCGCTGATTAATATTCTTGACGAAATCAAGGCAGCTCATGTTTGGTTGACTTCTAAGCTAAAACCCCACTACTGAAAATATTAAAACAAAATGCTCATAGCATTTTCCTTTCCCCATTCCTATATTGATCTGACAAAGTAATATCCCCAAAATAAAGCTTCCTTCCCATCCAAAATCCATTTGAATGGACGTAACTACCCAAAATACTGAGGGAAAAAAGTAATATTGCGCAAACTCCCATTCTCCGACCTTAATGTTCGAATGATGAATGGCACCTGCTTAGGAACGATTCATATCTCCCGGTTGACAACCGGTGGGTAAATTAAATATACTATTCATTTTCCCGGACAAGATTATTTGAGACGGTCCAATACTTGCAGAATATAATGGTAAAATGTCGCGCGGAACCAATTTGAACACTTAATATTTCCATAATGCCTGATAGAACATCAAATTATCATTTGCAAAAGGACAATTTATAAGGGAAACATGTATTTTTGGATTGTGTTTTGAAGGTATCGCATAAGATCAGTCAATTACTTTTCATTCAGCTGTATTTTTTTCTTCAGAGCTCTGTATTAAACTCCTTGCTTCGGTGTTTCCCGAACTTTTACCTTTTCAGGTAGGTGTTAGAGGTAGGTAAGCAAGTGATTGACTGTGCATATACATATATTTCCGAAGTCTGTTATTGTTTGAGGTTACTTACCATCGAGTCAACCATAAGCTCATCTTTTTGGGCAGACACTAAAAAAGTCAATTGATTCTGTAATAGATGATAATACACTCAAGTCACTCATGTCTTGTCTACATTGGTAATTTACATCTACGTGGCATAATTAAATAGCGTTTGTTTGTTGGAGATGTTAGATTTTTAAAGTGCACCTAAGCTGGTGACTTCTTAAACCAACTCTTAGACCATTCGTATGTACACAGGTACAGTGAAATGATCAGCAAATGTTTTTTTCAGATCTGGGTGTTGACAAAAAACCTCTGCTAATTTCTGGTATCTACAGCAGTGAGCTAGTATGTTAATGATCAGATTCCTAAATGTGATTGTAGGGCACATCAATATGGAATATAATCCGCAGCAAAGTAGGCAGTCACGCATCCAAAATCTTTCTAGTGTATATCAAGACTGCGATCGAAAACGAAGCTGGGTAGTACTTTTAGTGACGCGACAGTTTTATTTTATGTTTTGAATATCATCGTGTTCGGGTGGTAAATACATAGTTTCTGCTAATTACGAGTATAATTTAAACCCTTGCGTATCATAGGGTCATTAACAAGATGATGTATGACGTTTGACATTATAAAAGGATGTACATTATTAATTTAGGAAAAAATGTATTTCCATATCAAAAACGCGATAGAAAAAATCCAATTTTTTTTTGGTTGCGTTGTCTGAAGTCACTAAAACTACCACATGGATTCGTTTTCGGCGGCAGTATGGGTATACCCTGTACAAAATACGAAATGAATCCCATTCTTCCATACTTACAAATAGAAATTACAATCTCAAAAATGTATCTCTTCAAAAAAGAATGCAATGTACATTGAAATATACTAGAACTGACACTACAACCAAATGATTTTACTTACCAAAAATATACCGACGAATTGAGAACCTCCTTCTTTTGAAGTCTGTTTAAAAACAGTATTGTGCCGCAAATCCTATTTCTGTCTCTCTCTCCCAAGCATTTACACCATCTTCCATCTCCACTAGTATCCTGCATATATTAATGCGCCTAGATTTTGTTCTGAACGTCTGCTCCAATATACAGCTCAAATGCGGCAGGGAAATTAATTAGCACTTTAAACCAAGCAATAGGATAAGCAGGAATTTGTGAGCGATCACAAAGCATGGCAATCTCATTACTTATTTCGTATTACCTTCCTATATAGCAAAGTACTTTGTGGTATTACCCTAACGCGCTGTGACTGAGAACGTTGCGAGAATTAATTGGCATCAAAGGGGGAATATATGGTATTTCTACTATGCTTTATAGCGGATTGATGATATGTGATGTAATAATCTATTTGACAGCCTCCGTGGCGCAGTTGGTTAGACGCCGCCTGTGAAACGAGGGGTCGCGGGTTCGATCCCCGCACCGAGAGAAATGTTTGTGCGGCTCACAAATATTTCTTCCGGGTCACAATTGGTAGGTAATGGTGGTAGGTCTCTCATATGTGAGAGGCCGCCGGGGTTTTCCACCACAATGTCTATTTCTCCCGCCAAACAGCAGTGGAAATGCACTATTATGTTTCGGTCTGAAGGACATTGTAGCCAGAGTAACTACTGGACATATTAAAGCTTAACATATTACGTCTCAGGATGGCGAATGTAGTGGAGTGCCAAGCAATACTTTGTAATTCAAGGTGTTTGGTTTTTCCATTGTAAATGAGCGGTCGTATCAGTTACCATCAGGTGAACGGCATGCTCGTTTCGCCAATTATTCCAATATTTTTTTTCAAGTGTATCTGTAATCATTGTAACGTTTTGTCATATCAAACGCGTTAGACCGGCATGCTTTCGACGGGTTTCATGTCGAGTATATATGTTAGCATTTTAATACGTTAACGTCAGTCTAAACTTTATTGGTATGTGGTAAAATGTGGAACTAAAAATAAAGTTTACAAGAAATACTCGTATTTACATATGTTCGAAATATATTATCATAATATAAACAAGCGTCTATAATCGTAATATAAAAGTATAAACATGTCTACTTTAATAAAATGTGAAGAGTGAAAAACTATCTGTTAGGACGGAAACATAAAATCAAACATGCGATGCTACGTAGCGTGGCGTGTTTGGTTCTGGTCATAGAAAATACTACATTTGATTAGATTCAATACGTGTCGCGTGGCGTTTCAAAAGTGTTTCCGGCCTTATTTTGACAACAGCATAACAACGTATTTAGACTGATTTTAGAGTCACGCTGAATGCTCGCTGAATGTCGGCGCTGACAGTTGAAATGTATGGGCTTCTAAGGAGCGTTTTAGAATAACGCGTAGTTGTCAGCGCTGACCTCCGTCCGTAAGCTACGCGCTGAGCTGTCAGCGCGCATTCAGCATGACTATAAAATCAGCCTTAGACACTATATTACTTGTTCGAAGAATAATTCCAATACATACGAGTACAAATTCAAATGGAATGGAAAACTCATTTTAAATGCATTCTACATTTAAATTATTCGTCCGTTACCATTTTAAACTATTAAAACAAATTAGGAAACTCAGTAAGTAACCGCAACCGTAATTTCCTTTTTACATTTAATTTTAAAAATGTTAACGACATAAGAAATTCATTTGAAGAAACAATTTCCTTGCGAACAAAGAGTACCTTGGCACAGTTTGGACAGATTAATTAAATTCTCCAAAGAAACAGACACGGTTCACGCCACAAGGGTATAAAGGACCGCTTGTGATGGCTGAACATGACACCGAGATAAAAACAAACGATTAAAATACATTTGGTTTTTCACTATTCTGCTACGAGGGTCTATTAAATCTGTGCTTGAGTTTTGAGTGTTAATCTTGAAAAGAAGTGAATTTTAGGGAATTATTTGTTATAAGCGTATTTGAAGTTGGAGGGTTAAGTGCAAGGAACCTTTTTTGAATTGTTAATCTTGGTTGATTGTTGTTGTTGTTTGACTATAAGGATGTATACTGGGTATATCAAGACTGCTACCGAAAACGAAGCCGAGTAGTAGTTTTAGTGACTACAAACACAATGACACTAAAATTTTCGCTAAGAAACGCGAAAATTTTTTTTTTGTTGAGTTTTTAAATATCGTAATTTTTGGGTGGTAAATCCATTTTTTTTTTTGCTAAAATAATAATTTAAACTCTTTTGTACTTTAGAGTCCTTATAAATAAAAGGGTATCCATTATTATTTTAGGAAAAAAATGAATATACCATCCAAATACGACCATGGGAAAAAAATACAAAAAAAAAATCGTCGCTTTTTTTTCCAACTCTTTCTGTTGCAATGTATCTGAAATCACTAAAACTACCACCAGTAGCAGTCATGAGATACCCTGTATGTATGATGTATGCACCTAAAATGCACGAAGCACAAACTGTACTGCACTTTGCGTTCTGGTGGGTTACTCTATACTCCGACGCGACGACGAATGTTCGAACAACAAACGTAAATCTGTACAAATATGCCTAAATACTTTACCGAATATTTGATTCCTTTATCGTTTGTCGTAACCATAGATTAAGCTCAGTGATTGATAAGTTTCATAAGGAAA
Source organism: Hyles lineata (assembly GCA_030180105.1). NCBI lineage: Eukaryota > Metazoa > Arthropoda > Insecta > Lepidoptera > Sphingidae > Hyles > Hyles lineata. The sequence continues at coordinate 2,450,774 of JARJEE010000030.1, forward strand.
GTATTAATTTTTAGAAGTGGAAATATTTTATCTCGTATGTGGACGTTGAATGTTCATTCGGTCTTAATAGTTTTGTTTGCATTGAAATTAAAGTATTTTATACGGATTTTATCGGGAATTAGGTTTCATTTTTACAATTTTTAACTTCCCAACGTTTCGATTTCTTTATAGGTTTTGTGGTCGCAGGACGGACTCGTCGATAAAAATAGTTTTATTTCGATTTGTAACATTCGCGTAAATCTAAGTTTAGTGCATAACTATGCGCGTAATATTATTTTATGACCTACAAGTATATTTATGTCTCCTGGTCCCTCACAGTCAAGGCTATAATCGATTAAACCTTCTTTAATTATTAAAATACTTTAAAAATGTCGCATTTAAATGTCAAACTAGAATCTAATTTAAACGGAGACATTCTCAGAATCTAACAAATCTCAACAATTCCAAAATCGCACTTGCGAAGCGAGATTTTAAATTGAATTGTTACTTAAATTAAGATTCCCAGCGCCAAATCCAACTAATACTATAAAATGTAAAGTTCTCTGGCTGTTTGTCTGTACCGATCGGGGATAACCGCTGAACCGATACGTACTAAATTACCCACCACATTGCCAGAATATAAATGGTAATTTGCTTGGAAAAGTCCGATCGAACTATTTTACTAGTTCAATGGTTCGTAATTTTAAGTATATGTAGATGTACGTGTATATAAGTGTATTCGAATTTCGATTTTGCGATAAAAATGCGCTAGTTACTTAAGTCAGATGAATATGAAATCTTTGATGTCAAATCAGCATTATATTAATCTTCTAACTAGCATTATATACCGATACGATTATCTGTCGTATTTTCCAACAGACACTCGCAAACTGCACCAAGCGATGTCAACACATAATTCCGATACATCCATGAATTTATGAAAACAAAACTCTGTAAAACCTTGGGACATCCAGTACCGAACAAATTAAAATTAATAAAAAACTCACTCGATTACCAAGTCGGATAATCGATTTTGTATCAATCACGATTTTCGGTACATTCGGGTACTGTTTCTGGACGGCATTTTTACCCACCACCAGGTGCAAAGCAATCACTGTGCCGTGCCAAAATTTAAAAAAAATCACTAAGTGGGAATGATACCTGTGACGCAACAAGGAATTAAACCCGTAAAAACGTATACCAAGTAGCATACAACAGCTAGTTCTTGTCAAAAGCGTCGGCGTCGTGTGAAACAGTAATTGCATTACCTCGTCTGCATTTTGCCAACACAATCACACCTTTGTAATCAGTGTTCGCGCCACAACGCTGAATATATTACATTCAAAACAATTGTCTGACAATTTCTGTATTTATTTTTACACATTTTTCATACAAGTAGACGATATTTATGTTGGGTTGGTATCACCGCAATGTCTATTTTTCCGCCAACAGCAGTGTAATTGCACTGTCGCGTTTTGGTTTGGACATTGTAACCAGAGTAACTACTAAATATAATGATACTTAACATTGTTAAGTTGTATTATTTCTTTATGTCGGAGTCTTCGTTGTCTGTTTCTACGTGGATAGACCCGTTATACGGCTTATTTGCTCTGCTTATGTGCACATAGGGTACACTCTGAATATCCTACCTTCAGCTGTATACCAGTATTACTAACAGTGATTATTTGTATTCAGCTGACACCTTAATTTTCATTTCAAATTCAAAGTACATTTTTGCGTGCTGGCATATTGTGTCCCGATTTGCAGTTCCGCGGAGTGACTATTATCTCTTGCCAGCATATAGTTATCTAGAGAGCGCTTTGACAGTTATTAAGAGTAGGAAAATAATGTGGTGGTGCTGAAACACAAAAGTTTATTAATTATTTTCAAAAACTATCATGAAATTTTTGGACAGTGCAATTTCCTCACGCAAGAACATGAAAAGAAACGCTGTTTTATTGAAAACGTAGCTAACGTCTATACATATGTTTATGTTCTCAATTACTTTTTATGTAACTAATCAACATTATTAATCTTGGTTTTAGAGTAACCACTTCTTACTTCTCACTGCTAATTATAACTTTTGCACGCCACATGGCAAAATGTACAGGAACTATTTAATATTGTAACACCTTATGCTGTTTACCTACATTTTATGAGAATAAACGAATTTGAATTCTGATTTGTGACTGCTTAGTAGTTTTGTTTAGACAAAGCTTCTTCTCAGAACATAGCGACCTGTTGGAAGAGGCGTGCATCTAGCGACCTCACACTTCCTTTAGGCATTTCTATACCTTCCCGCTCGGTGTCCACAGTTGCATATCTATTTATTTACTTAATAATGTATTTTAAATCCGCTATTATCCATTACACTAAGGTATAATGACATCATAAACTTTATTCTAATGAGCTGTCGCATAAAGGGTGTAAAACGGGAGCACACTGCGTCCGCCGCGCGGCTCCGCTCGCTTATTGCGTCGTAAAGTGAGAGACATAAACACGAGCATACCTATAAAACTAATAGTCCGATGCTGAGAATACACTACCTATAACGACATGGACTTCGTAAACAGCTGAATAGTATGACAACATTGTATTTTTAATATAAATAATAATAAATAACACCCAACAGTCATATACATAGCCCTGACCCTACACTAAGATCGAGTCTTGTGTCGTGGCTATCAGGACCTACGGGAGACGTTTCGGTCTCACATACACCCAGACCCGAAAGAAATATTTGTGGGCCACACAAACATTTCTCTTGGTGCGGGGATCGAACTCGCGGCCTCTCTTTCCACAGCCGGCGTCTAACCGACTGCTCCACGAAGGCTGTCGATATAATATAAAAAAAATACACTTGTACAGCGATTAGGTACCGTGCGTGCGTGAGACCTATTGGTAACATACTAGATGCGGCTGTCAACAAGTTACGGATTCAAATCTGACTTTTCGGAGTCATAGTGTGTAGTAATTGACTATCAATACACACATAACGGTGAAGGAAAACATCAAAAGATGGAGTAGTAGAGGTACATGCATGATTCGTTATGGTTTGTAGTCTATGGCCCAACCCTCCTAAATTGAGCTTTCGGTTATAGAGAAATTCCCATGCCCAGCAGTGGGTAATTATGGACTAATACTACTAATATAATGGATTTCCCATCGATAAAATAACACAAACCTGAACAAGTTTTTGTAGTAACTTTGTTAATTTCCATAAAAGTTTCGTCTGTTTAGACCACTTAGTATTTTTCATATATTGTTAATGCTCACATTTATTATATATAAGAAATTGCGTGCAAAACTTGGATCGTCTAAAATTAGAGCAAACCGCGTTGAGCATACTTTAAAGTCTCGCGTACATAAAATATTTATAATAAAATAAAACAAGTATCACAAATGAGTAGCATAGAATGACTATCATCCGCATTTTATCTTGAATCTCATCGAAATATCTGTATCAGCCCATGTACGTCCCACTGCAGGGCACGAGCCTACTTTACAATCGAGTGTACGACTGAGAGTGGTTAGGCCATATAGTCCACCATGCTGGCTTAGTGCGGGTTGGCAGACAATTGATTAAATGCACCTTCACGATTTGCTTGTTTAAAAAAAGCCGAATAAAAATAAAGGCTTTACGACATTTTCACTTTTATTATTATTTTTTTAACTAAAGTATATTCTTTTATGTTTTTGAACGTCATATTAATACATACATCGCATAACACATGCCACAGGTGCACAGTCATTTAAATGAAAAATATTCCCTACTGTTCCTCCATACATGACGGAAGCGGCGTAACTTTACGAAGCATTTTATTGGGGATAACCGGGATAATGGTACAGGCATACTTTCAATATGATTGTAACATTGATTACATAAACTGGGTCAAAAGTTTGTAAACATTGCGCGACAACTTCGGAACAACATTCTGTTTACCCCCGAAAAGATTGAAGGCGCCATTTATTTATATACGTATATATTTAACTAGCGACCCGACCCAGCTTCGCCTGGGTGCAGATAGATTTCTCTACCATGGTATGTATGTATAATGCACATAAACCTTCCTCTTGAATCATTCTATCTATTAAAAAAACCGCATCAAAATCCGTTGCGTAGTTTTAAAGATTTAAGCATACAAAGGGACGTAGGGACAGAGAAAGCGACTTTGTTTTATACTATGTAGTGATGGAACATTTAGAGAACATTGTTTAAAAAATATAAAAAAACGGAGAATGTTATGCATTTTACTAAAACCGATTTACAGGCATTAATGTAACAATACTTTAAAAATTGTGTCTGCCCCTTACTAGTTTTCACACTTTAGAAGAAATAACTTAGGATTGTCAAATGTACAACATACAGACGAATTAAAAATGAAAAGTTACATTAACTTAATTACATAACAAATGTACGTATAATACTTAAAATCCAGAATAAGTTTGTTATTCCTGTGGGATAAATCAGTTCGACCCTAAAACAAAACTAACAACAACCTAAATCTATACAGGCCACTTTAAACTTTAATTTCGCTTTATTTAAATATTTAAACACTTCTCTCGCCAGAGCAGACATCAAGTAAACACAAACGTTAAAAATAAAATGGCTCCCAAAGAGCTGCGTAATTACATTACACTACAATGCGACTAATTGCTCTCGCCGCAACAGGCATACATTAAGAATTCTGCGCGCATTCACACCAGCAGCCAGACATTATTTTTACAACTTAATATTCATACCTGGCTATTCAATTTATATGCAACTTATTTAATATTAACAATATTCATTTCCAACTCGGATTTAACTTTGTGATTGATTTCATTGAGAGTTAAAGATATGTTAGACATTCCCGGAGACTTGAGTTTCAAATCTCGGTGTCATTACATTGCGTGCCACTGCTGATCCTGCGACACAGGAGTTGCAGTGGTGAGTGTGAGGGCGGGACAGTCTATATGCAACTTGTTAAAAAACTGGCCCGTATTGTTTTAAGGTGGGACCACCTTTTACCACTATATCAGTCGGTTCGTAATCTAGTTGTATATATCCCAACCCACAGGAGCACAATTTTTTTCAGAATAAAAAGTAGCATTTGTGTTTATCCAGGGTGTCAGCTACTTTTATAGTAAATTTCATTAAAATCCATTTAGTTCTTACGTGAAAGAGTAACGATCATCCATACATCCATCCATACATGCATACAAACTTTCCAGATTGTAATATAAGTATGGATATTATGTCCCACTGCTGAGCAAAGCGCAAAGCAAAGCTGGGCGAGCATGTGAGGTTGGCTTTAGTCCCGATTATTATTTGGTGGGAATACGACCTAAATTCTAATTTTTTAAATTTATGTTGCGGTATCGAAAAATACCTTTCGATGCGCTGGCCCTTACGTCGTTCCATAAGTACTAAGCCTTTTTAACAATTTCGCAGTATAGTTTGAATTACAAGTTTCCTACCGACTGCCTGACTGGCCTCAATTCTCTAGGGAATATTTGTCTAGCCCGTCAGCTTAATACGGTTGATAGAGTATCTTTACCTTATTTTATGTGGAGAAATTTCGTACGTTCAATCGCAATTTTTCTATTACAATTTTTTTTTGCTACACAAACGTAATTTATTGTGGATATTATTAAATATGAATGTTGATCAGATATTTAAGTCAATTTCTAAAATTTCAATACGAAACAACCCATTAAAGAAGAAAGATTGTCAATTAAATTTTATTCGTTGTCAATAAAATTAATTTGATGAAAAAATCATATCACAATGCACAGAATATCTTGTATTTTTTAACATTTGCGGCTCTTACAACGGTTTAAATAGCGCCCTTGTCCGCCCGGGCAACGAACCTCGGTCCCGCGCTCAATAAATACATCAGAATAATTGCTGCCACGACCAATTTCTCCACATTATAATGCCGTCAATCACAAGCCGATTGAAAGGGCTTGTGGAAAAACTAATTTGCAATATGAAAATTTTTCTATGCACAAAATATTCGATTGTGGCCAAGGTAGAATTTATTTGACAAAAGTAATTGAATTTTTTACTTCACAAGGGTATTTTTTAAACAAGTATGAAAAATATTTATTCATATTTACACTTGCTTAAATTTTTCAGTCTGCTAAAATACACTTTACAAAATTATATTACTTCGCAACAAGTAACACAAATTACAAACCCATTGCTTGAAATTTCAGAAGAAAAATCACAGCACAGTAATAATTTTAGCCCTCATCATACAATTCCGCCAAACAGCAGTGTAAATGCACTGTTGTTTCGGATTTAAGAACATTATAGCCAGAGTAACCACTGGACATATCGACGCAGGAAAGCGATTTTGTCGTATCTCGAAATAAGCAATTTTACACCAGGATCAGAAAAAAATTAATTAAAAAATGAATAACCACTAACTTGAAAACTTAGGAATACCATTTCTTTATTAATAACATTTTAAAATAAAACCTTGCATTTTCACAAGGAAATTCAATGCGGTATTTTTTTTATGAATTAAATAAAATACAAAACGCACATATGCATTCTTTGAGATACGACAAAATCGCTTTCCTGCGTCGATATTGAGACTTAATATTGTTTCTCAGGATGGCGAGCGCAGTGGAATGCCAAGCACTGCTTTGTAATTCAAGGTGTTATTTGGTTTTACTACTGATCATGAGCGGTCGTATCGCTTACCATCAGGCGAACGGCATGCTCGTCTCGCCATTCGTAGCAAAAAAACTCACAAATGATTGCGAGCGTCCTCCATCAATGAATAGTGTGTTATATACGACGAAGTAAATAAGACTGGCTTAATTAAGTTACATGAAATTCAAATACATACTTACAGAAGTTTCCCTTTTTTTTCCCAGAAATGGTAAGCATAATTCTCTGGTACGTCGGCAAAGTTATATTGGATTTTCCTATTCATTATCAACCTAGAGTCAGGAATTTGAGCTCGATATTGCGACTCGCACCTATCAAACGGAGGAACACACAAAGCGAAACGTGAGTGTCCTAGTAGCACCAATTCAAGTTAAATTCAGTATCCTAATATCATAATATTATTATACCAATTTAATCTAAACTATACGTAGACCGAGCCTAAAGCTTGATACACTTGCGTGGGTCATTATGACAAGTTTTCATACAACGTGATTATAATGCCAAATCTAGGTATACTACCACCAATTCATGGCAAAATTCGCCACGCTAACACAATGTTGATGAGCAATTTTGCTCCTTACTCCTCAGTGCCAATTCAAAGATAACATTATATTCAAATCACTGCGATAATATATGTAACGCATTATAAAATACATATTTATATGGCCCGCAAAGTGACAAAACCACCGAAGTCACGCGCCACTGTTTAAATTGCGTGAGCCGCGCCTCATTACACGTGAATTGTACTTTTAAGGTATTTTACGACACATTTTCTGAAAATAATAGGTAAATGACCTGATTATGCTTCCGTTTCTGTATCTATCTTCCTTACCATGAAAATAGGATGTTGGTATTGTACAGAGTATTCTGTCGAAGCCTCTCTCTGGCCCAGCTATCCAACTATATAAGTTATCAGTTAAGGTCTAGTTTAAATTGCTCACAAAGTAACATTAGGCTATGATGGGACTGTCATAGACTTTTGTCTAAAAGCTCCTAAATAAATCAAGATATAAAAAAAACGATGAAAATAAGGGGAAATTAAAGTATGAATTTTCTAAGATTTGCTTGCTGTTATTCATTACAATCTAGCCCACTAACATTCCACTGTAGGGCACGAGCTTCATCTATAATTAGGAATCCAATACTAGGGGTTACGCCATAGTATTAACTTTACTGACATAAAGTAAAGGAGATCAGTCGATTTGGTCCAACTACGGACAAGAAATTAAGTATGACTAAAAAATCAGGCGTATTTTTTTAGATTCATTCCTCTATTTATTTTTATCCTACACCGTGGGGATCAGATTTTGTAAAAATAAAGGATATCATAAAATATTCTACCACTTTTTGCATTGTTTGCATATTATCAGAATTGACATCTGTCAAATTCATTCAGTGTTTGTCAAATTCTATTCTTTGTGCTTGGTCGCGAAAGGAATGTGCTTTTGTGATGTTGGTTATTTTGAGTTTATTATTTACGACAACTCTTGGCTACTATAAAAAATATTATAATTATTATATTCCCAAAAATAGCAGATCTTGCTCAGTGCATCTACGCAATACCTCATTGGATTTTATGACGGAAAGGCTCTATAATATTAATTATATTATTTTAGTTCCAACATGTACAAGACATGTTTACAATTATTATAAAGAATTCTAAAACATCAATCGATTTTAATGAGATAAATAGTATGCCAGATCACTTAGTGCGTTATTGGTTAGAACAGAATAAAAATATGTTTTGATTATATTCAGATCGACTACTCTCAAAATGGCCACAATGCAATAATACAATATTGTAATTGCATTGCAATCAAAAGGACAGTGGGATGCTCTGCACATGTAATGACTATTATGTGGTACCTTGGTTGGGCTAGGTACCAAAATGATATCACACCTATTGCAAAGCACCTCCACAATGTATTGTTACTACCAGGTACATGAGATATTGTTTAGGAACAAGTTCAATAGAACTTTTTATTATAAAAATGTGTTTCTTATTATCGATACCAACATTTTTACCGTCATCATTCCCTTTTTAGAATGACCTACCTACTTTTGAAACGAATATTTCTACCCCCAGAAATGCTTTCTTAATTAACTTTATATCGAAAAGTATTTAACGTGTTTATAATAATGTAATACATTTTACAATATTATTAAACGATATTATTTACATAGTTACAGAAAATATAAAATATTGTCCAAATAAGATATATGTGAAGATAGTAGAATATGGTAGTTTTTGTAAAACTTTAAGAGGATATATCTTAAATACCCCATATCGTAGCTCAAAAAGACTATATTATATTTAAAGGATATTGAATCTTTATTATTTAATTCTAGGTCTCATTTGTGTCCGTCAAGTGTTCACTACTAGGCCCAGGTTCCTTAGGAAATCGACCGATCTCCTTTACTTACAAAAAAATCCAACCACCCACTTCAATAAAATAAGACAAGTGGTTAGCTTAAATTCCTTATATTTTATCTATATTCAAATAGTCCATTTCCATCGTTAATGGCAAGAGAAAAGCGGTCGAGTTCCATATTACCGCACTCAAGACCGCGGCGCTTGCATAATACTAAGAAGTCGACAAAATCCCTCCATTCAACTATTTCTTATCACTGGTTGGTACAGGATGTTTTATAACTTGCTCTTAAATGTTTATAATGACTTTTGTTTCGTTTAGAAGGACATTGTAGCAAGAGTAACTACTGGACGTATAGAGACTTAACGTCGTATGTCTCAGGATGGCAAGCGCAGTGGAATCCCAAGCATTGCTTTGTTTCGTGGTGTTGATTGGTCTTGCTACTGTCAAGAGCGGTTATATCGCTTACCATCCGGCGAATGACATGCTCTTCTCGCCTAAAGAAAAACAATTGAAACTTTTTATCCATAACGTTTAAATGGATAATAAATAATAAGAGCACTCTCCTTAAGGTAGGCAGCGACTTTGTTGTGCTGCCACGGCACTGCAGAGGTCAATGAGCAGCGGTAGCTTAATTTTCAGTCAGGACTTTGTATGTGACTGTTGGGTGTATTTATTTATTTATAATCTCAATAAAATAAAAAAGCACAATATATAAAAAATGCCCGACGAATGGCGCCACATTTTCCCATTCACTGAATTTTGACGAACTATGAATGTATAATTTATTTATTTTTGCAGAAAATAGCAGAACCATCTGCCGTTTCAGCTGCTATTGAATAAAATAATTTAACTTAACAATGTGCTATAAACGAGCACAAAATTTCTAAACCCATCGCTGCGTGAAATGCCTACAATAATAATACCATTTAATTTTATCGGTTGTACAAACTGTAAAATAAACGCCATATTATTGTTATTAACGTTTATAAACTAACATTTGTGTCACGTTAGTGAGACACTTGTATCCTTAATTACAAACATAAATAAATTCAAACCTTTTTCCCAGGAGGAGTAGGCAGAAGTGCAACCAGGACACGCACGTTTCGACTTGTATTTTTCATCCCACGATGTTATAGAGAGCGAGCTTCTCGCTCTTCGTTTCTCACTATATAATTTTCTGAATTCCATTATCCGAAGACCAGTTAATGTCTATCCTTCTAACTCTAACTAACTCTTAATTTATTCACTCACATTAAATTTAAAGAATTAAATAATATTAAAGCCTAATTATTATATTTATGGTATTTAGTCCCAGGTTTAGTTTCTTATGTAACTTGTTGTCTTTGTGTGTTTAATTTAGCTGTATGTTTTAATTAAATGTACATTAATATAGTTTTAGTTTCATCTATGTTATGGAATTTGAGTTCTTAAAATTAATCCAAATTCATTTTTGTTTCGTTTTTAATTCTTTATCGCATCTGCGTGAGGGTCATTTTGAAAAACTAATATTTAATTATCCTACATTTAAGTGAAACAGGCAAAGTAGAAACAGTCTTCAAATGACTGGTAAACTTTTACAATGGTCATTTTCAGAAGACTATACAAATAGCAACCTCCTTACTACTGAGAGACACAACCTTTTCATAGTGTGGCCATGGCCCTCAGAACAATAACAGTAGGGTCCGTAACTGCACGTCACGTGTTTCAATTTATGATTTTAAAGGTAGCTTGGTCATGATACCAAAAATTGTATAGTGGGTATCATATTATAATTGTAGCCGGAGTAACTTCTGGATTATGTGGGTATCAGAATCTACAAGAAACTTTTCGGTCTCACAAACACCCAGACCCGAGACAAACTACTTGTGGGTCTCACAAACATCTATCGCGGATTTGGTTTAATTTTTTCATTTTTTAATTTCCCAACGTTTCGATCACTTTACAGCTTTCATGGTCACGGGGGGGACTGAGGTATTAGTCATCCGCTCAGTGACTGTTACAATTAGACATTGCGGTGTTAACTACCCAAGCGGTTGTCAATTTTTTGTTGCGAAATAAAATATTTTATAAACACCTATACAGTATCCTCACATACTCCGCATTACCCAACTGGCAAGGCATGCATAATGCAAGCCGGCGGCGTCCCTTGCATCGACACGTACGTAATGCCGCGGTACACGACGCTCACATATCTGAAATTCAGAAATGATAACAATGTAAAATGGAAAGCGCAAGTCGATTCGACTCGGTAGGGTTGCCGATCAGTGCGTGCGACAAATTGACTATTTTATTTTAAATAATGTGTTAGCAGATAAAGTAAGTACTTATTTAAAATCGAATTATTTCTTCAGGGCCAAATTGAGACATGACATTGATACATAGAAATATTGAGACTTAATATCTTATGTCTATATTTTTAAAGGGAGTATGTAGTAATATAAAAATAAAACGCAACAGTCGCATACATAGTCCTAACCCCACACTAAGATAGAGTCTTGTGTCGTGGAGGAACTACGAGAGACTTTTCTCACAAACACCCAGACCCGAAAGAAATATTTGTGGGCCGCACAAACATTCCTACAATAAAATTATCAATATATCAAACTTACGCCAATATTTAAAATATTAACCAACCCTGACGTTTGGATACCACACAAGCGCGCCCATTGTCAACCGAATTGATTTTCAAATGGGCCCCGACCGATCTCATTTCTGATGTTATTTTATCAAATCCACTCGACTTGTTAATAGCAGATGCGCCGTGTAACCGCCGAATAGGCCGCAATTTGGATTACACAGTATTTTTCGGGTGATTTTTTTCGCCCAATTTGCAGGAATCGTCGTTCTCGTATGTGTTCGCTGTAGTATTTTCAAACGACGATACGGGGTGTTATTTTCACCTGAGTTATAAGGTATGAGCAGAAAATTTTGTTGATTAATAAGCAAGTATATTTCTGGTCACGTTAGCTATGAGACCAATAATTCCTCTTACTGAATTTGGTAACTACTTAACAAAACGCTTAAATTAGGTTATAATAATGAGCTAAAAAAAGACATTTTTGAAGGAAATTAAGGGACGAGCAAATTAGCTTTTTCCCTACCGGCTGGTAGTTAAAAAAGTGACTGAATCTAAATAAATATTTTCATCTACAATTCGCTTTTTGAAACGCAATTCCTAAATAGTATTAAACATAGTAAATAAAATTACAATCAAAAATAAAATATTAACTTTCAATCTCCTTTAACTCCGAAACAAAATACTTATCCAGTATGTGACCAGATGGTTGTTGTCGTCGGGAAGATGAAAAGATCCCCCGGGATAAACATTACGGAGCGCCGCGCTGCCGGGAATGTACCGAGAAATAACTAACACGTCTCGACATATTGTGGGAGGAAAAATATATTGTTTGGATACTACAGGGTATAGACTGCTACCGAAAACGAAACCGGGTGGTGGTTTTAGTGACTACAAACACAATGCAACGGAAAATATTTTAAATGAATTGCCACAATGTTTATTATGAATTTTTTAATATGTCCTATTTGGGTGGTAAATCCATAGTTTTTGCTATAATAGTGTACATCCTTTCGGTATCACTCTTGATATACCTTGTATACATTGATAATTTTGTGTGAGGTATTGTTTTGAATGAAATAGATATTTTTTTTATTTTAATACCTGAATAAGCCTTTGTATTTTTATGTAACCCGTTTGTTTAGGAATAAAAGCCCATATAGTTCTAAAATGGATCGATTCGCTAATCAATGAATTGTAAGATTCCAAGTTCGAGTCCTAACTCTGACATTTTATATTTTTAGATAGAAAAACCATGGGTGCTAATAAAACTTATGTATGGCGACTTTTAACTCAAAATATTAAGTTATTTTTACAACAAAATGCTTTTAAAATCTCCCTAAGATCTACCAACGTTTATTTCCCAACAATAGCCTTGTAATATAACCGCAGACGGCAGCAAGTGACAAATTCCCGACGAGGACGTAATCCTAATGGCGGCCGATGCCGGCGCTATTAATTACACGACGCAGGTGTAAAACGACAATCTAGTGCCACATACAACTATACTATAGTACTGTGGTATACTGTCATTGCTATGTGTAGAACTAACTTTGAATTATAGGAGACGAGAAGTACATAGATATATAATATAATCCAGAAAAAGACATGTTAGCTGTAGTATACCTACTAACATGACAAATGCAAAAGATTCAGTTCGGAGTTCCATTACTGGGTTCGAATTCGATATCACGAACCCAGTAATGGAACTCCGATGCAGCGCACATTAACGTCAACATCTTTGGGGTGACGATACAGGTATATTTGAATCACTGACACATCCAACAGGAAAACCACATTTTTTTAAAAGTAAATTGTAGCTTATGTCCGTCTCCATTATCCAATTTGTCGTTATGTCAAATTCCATCAAAATCAGTTTAGTCATTTTAGCGAGAAAACGGAACATACATTAATAGATACACACTTTTGCATTTGTCATATAAGTAGGTATACTACAGCTAACATGTCTTTTTCTGGATTATATTTTATATCTATGTACTTCTCGTTTTCTCCCGGGTTTCGGCACCAAAACATGTACCAGCAAGGAGGCTGGACACGGTGTTCAGCTGAGCTTTTCAGCTGCCGAGGGGGAGGTCCCCAACAGAATTTCGACAATAATGTGCGCTGCAGAAAAACGGTTAATTCCAAAACTGAGTGCTTATCGTCTACCACTTACCGAAGCTTCCGGCTTCACCAGCTCTCGCAGACCAGGCAACTTCAGCAGCAATACTCTTGAGTGAACACGATCAACGGGAATATATCGGGTATAGGTTTTGGTTACGAGGTTGCGCAACAGCGGAGTTTTCGACCAAGTTGCTTCCACGATTCAAAAACGAGTGCTGGGTTTTTTCCAAGGCAACGGTTTTGTGACCTGCACGTTGGTCACAATAGAACCTCGCCTATTGGTCGGTGGTTTTTCGGTTGTCGAAAAGTTGTCTATGCGACGCTCAGTTGCGCCATCTAGCGCCGGTTCGTGATATCGGATTAGAACCCAGTAATGGAACTCTGATGCAGCGCACATTAACGTCAACATCTTTGGGGTGACGATACAATACCAGTAGTGGCAAATATTGCTATTCCTTCAAATTTGAATGGATGACACGGGATAGGAGCGAACAGGAGTGCATACTTTTCGTAATGGTACAGAATGAGATGCGATAGACGGGATATAACGGGACAGGACGGGACGAGACGAGAAGAGCAGTATAGCTTACGGCGGTCACTTTGAGTTTAAATTTAGTACGTGAAAAAATATGTCGTTGATGTGGACTAGACTTAAAAACTATCCGCACCCGAGCGAAGCCGGGCCGACCGCTAGTAACGCTATAATTTCTATACGTAGAACAAACGAATGGCAGAAAGCGATAAGTACAATACTCGTATGTAATGCATAAAAAGAACGCGTCGACTAGTAAAATACTACAATTTATGTGTAGAACGCACTTTGAATATGTAATCCACATAAAGAAGATATCAAATGGTTTGTTTGACTAATATTTCTCTATTTAAACCTAACTTAGAATGATATACATTATTAATAAATAAATAGACCCAATAGTCACATCCATAGTCCTGACCCCACGCTAACATCGCGTCTTGTGTAGTGGGTATCAGGAACTAAAAGACTTTTCAGTCTCACAAGCACAGACCCGAAACAAATACTTGCGGATCACACAAATTTTTGTCTCATTACGTAGATTGAACCTACAGCCTCTTGTTTTCTATGCAGCTTTAAAACCGTTGCGTCATTGACGCTATCAATACTACCTACATACATAAAACATACATAAACTCACGCCTTTTTCCCAGAAGGGGTAGGCAGAGGTGCCAGGGCACCCACATTTCGCCAGTATGTTCCGTCCCACAATGTGATAGTTGGCGAGCTTATCGCCATATCGGGCACAAATTCCTGACTCTGGGCTGATAATGAATAGAAAAATCCAATATCACTTTGGCCAACCCGGGATTCGAACCCGAGACCTCAGCTTTGTAAGCGTTCCGTAGTACAACTACGCCACCGAGGCAATACTACCTAATACTCGTTAATGAGTATGGCATAATAAGAGAAGCCACAAAACACGGCGGGTTAGGCCGGCGCGCTGTGGTTTGTGGGAAATGCCATTAAATAATTTAATCAATTAACGATTATATTACATTCAAATTGTGTGCAGGGATCGAACCCACAGGCAGCGTCTAACTAACGCGCCACGGAGGCTGTCAAATATAATTTCTCCGTCCATTCCTAAGTTTCCATGATACCAAAAAGAAGTTGGAGAAAACAAAAAGCAGTTTAAATGCACTGCTGTGTTTGGCTTTGAAGGACATTGTAGCCAGAATCACTACTGGATATATTGAGACTTAACATCTTATGTCTCACGATGGCGAGCGCAGTGGAGTGCCAAGCATTATTTTGTCATTCAAGGTGTTGTTTGGTATTGCTACTGTTCATGAGCGGTCGTATCGCTTACCATCAGGCGAACGGCAAGCTCGTCTCGCCATTCAGTTCAATAAAAAGAAGGCTATTTTTAAACAAGAAGTAAAACTTTAAGTTTACAATAATACACCACTAACATGTCAACTGCAATTTAATGCAATAATTTCTCCATACAATTAAATAATGTTTACTAACAACACACGGAAAATTATAATTAATAATTATGGAGACCATTCCAGACCATTCATTCAATTTATTTAATAGAGGTTTAAACTTACTTCATTTGCCGCGAAAAATAAATGTGATTTAAACATATTTAAAAATCCTACCTGTGTTGATGTTATCACAAACTATTTTAAATTATATGGGAGACTGTGTTAGGGTAAGGGAAGATTTTTTTTCTAAATTACCTTTTTCCTTTAGTTTGCCGTATGCCATTATTTCCTAAAATTGAATCCTTATTGGAAACGTTATCAAATAGTGTAATAATAAATTTTATTTGTAAAATATTGTATGTCTTATGTTTTTTGTGTGTGCAGTAAAGAATAAATAAATAAATAAATAAATAAATAAAACATAAGTCTTTCTTTCAAAACCATCAGGTTCGATTTTTGGCTAGAAATATTCATTTATCAAATATTTAAGTATGCAGTTTTCGTTTTTATAAAAATCGGGCTCGTTACTCCTTTCATCATTTTTCGCTGTTCCTCATAATTGGCTCACGGCTCAAGCAACTCATGGCGATCTTAAAAATGTACTTGCAAACTACGTCAAAACACCTAATAAAATGACACGTATCATTCGCGCTACGAAAAGTTAAACGCTACGAATTAGCTACGAAACTCATCCGATGTTAATGTGCTACGAATGCAAGTTATTAAAACACTATTATTTTGTTTGCTACGTTTGAACTGCTACAAACGTGTTGCTACGGATAATCCGGAGCAAGTTTGAATGTTACTTATTCGTGCTATAGGAATATTTTAACGAACTATCTGTTTACAAACGTACAACATTTCGTAGCGTAGTTTATTAATATTCATAGAACTCTCGATCGTAGAGACATCTCGTGCTCGACCTAGTACAAATAGTTAATAAATAAAATTGAAGTGTATGTTTGTAAAGGAAAAAAAAAATACAATTATATATCTTTATATACACGATACCTATAACGAAAATGACCTTAGTTTTTTTTGTCTGTCTGTCCGTTCCGGCTAACCTCTGAAATGGCTGGACCGATTATGACGGGACTTTTATTGTCAGGTAGCTGATATAATAAGGAGTAACTTAGGCTACATTTATTCTGAAAAAAATCATTTATTTTAAAAAAATAAAGTTTTTGTTAAATTCCACGCGGACGAAGTCGCGGGTACAGCTAGTCTGATATATCTCTGATCTGAATTATTAAATGCAATCTACTTTTATGATCATTATATTTTGGGTCTTACTAGTGAATTTGTCTCAGGTCACTTTTTAGTCAAAATAAGCTCTGGGTTAACCCCAACCGCATAATATGCAGATACTACCAGCCACTACATTTTAAGCGTGGTAGGTCTCTCATATATGAGAAGCAGCCTGGGTAGGTACCACCATAATGTCTATTTCTCCCACCAAACAGCAATGCTAATGCACTGTTGTATTCCGGTTTGAAGGACATTGTAACTAAAGAAACTACTGGACATTTTGAGACTTAACATCTAATGTATCAAGATGACGAGCACAGTGGAATGCCAAGCATTGCTTTGTAAATCCAGGTGTTGTTTGGTTTTGCTACTGTTAATGACCGGTTGTATCGATTACCATCAGGCGAATGACATGGTCGTCTCACTAATAATGTATTAAAAAATCCAATATCACATTGCCCGACTCGGGATTCGAACCCAAGACCTCAACTTTGCAATCATACCGTATAACTTCCCACCGAGGCAGTCAGTTATAGGTACAAAATCTATTAATACAGACACAAGCACTAATTCAAACAAGAGCACAAAAGCCACATCACAATAACTAACGAGACAATTGTTAAGAAACGGAACAAAACTGCACCACAATTGAATCCAAATTGGTGCATTAGGCGCATGTAAACGGACAAATTGCACGGTACGCGGCACGTAGTTTTTACGTGTGCTGGTAATTTCATTGCGGGTCTTGGAAATGTAGAAAATAGAATTAAAAGAACTGTCTAATTTAGTTACAAAGGACAGGTAGGTGATTCACATGGTAGGTAGGGAATTTGGTGATGAAATTAAATCATTTGAAATTATTCAGGGTATTGATACTGCTACCAAAAGCAAAGCCGGGTAGGGTATGTATACTGTGGTAGGTTTAGTCCCTACAAACACAATGCAACTAAAATTTTTGCAACAAAAAAGTAATAATACGCCTTTTGCGTAGTCATATTTCCTCTATTCTTTTCCACCATCGTGTACATTAACACAAGGCTTACTCCACAACTTACAACTCACATATTTAAATGCCAACAATTTCTACTCTTGAATAATCACGGCGTGATTCTCTTCCATCTTGGTCATCCTTCACATCAGCCGTTGACATCTCCGTTCTGCATTGAAATCCTTATTCCATTCTTCTTAATCCATCGTCATACTAAAATAGGTTGCTTTACTCAACGCTCATTTAAACGCTTGCACTAAGCCATGGCAGGTTCGCTAGATGTCTCCAAGATGAACTAAGCTATGTCTCTTGTATTAAACTATGCAACCACCATAACAGAAACAGAAACTGTAATACAAATGCTGCAATTTCTCAATCCGTCTAGCTCAATAAATAAAGTCTTTAAAAACTCTACACTAAACTCTACGCTAGTGATAACAGCGAAGAAACGACACCAATTCCAGAGATTTTCAGACAATTGCCACACAAGGCAGACACCGCTCATATTCATAAACGCTTACTAAGCCACGTCAGGTTCACCAGTCATCTAAAAGATGATCGAAGCTATACCTGTATTGTTAAAGTATGTCTCAAAAACCATAACAGAATTAGAAGCTGTAATACAAATCCTACATATTCTCATTTTGTCTAACTTAATAAACAAAGTCCTTAAAAACTCGACAATAAACCCAGTGAAAACACCGAACAAACGACGCCAATTCCAGAGATTTGCAGGCTTGCCACACAAGGCAGACACGGCTCATATTAATAAACGCTTGCACTAAGCGTCAGGCTCGTCAGATGTCTCCAAGATGGAGTTATTCAGCTTCATGACTTAACTGCAATTTCCTACTCATGATCAATCAACTTGCACACCGCAGTCACTGTTCGGTTGAGAAGATACAGCAGTAGCGGGTTGGACGCTTTCCATTGCTGGATTTGTTTGGAATTTGTATTTGGTTTTTCTATTGACGAAAGGAAGTGTAGCATTATAATCAAAACTTGTGTAAGATTAGTAGCCTGTTTGATTATAATTTTAAGAAAATATATTTTTTTAATGTGCTTTTTTTTCTACTCAAAATTTAGAAGTCTACGATAACTATTTTAATATTATAGTGAGTATGTTTTTAAAGTCTTACTGAAGTACAATGAATATTTTAAATAATATTTTTAATCTCATTACCATACATTTATAATTTAAATCAGTTAGAATAAAACATTAGTCATAAGTAAGAATAGAAAATACAATGGATTTACACCATAGATTTTTAGAAAAGCTATTTTAAGGTATAAAATATAAATATAAAATATAAAATGTATTTTTAAGACTTGTTAATGCAAGAGCTTTGAAACTTTTTCTTCTCAACAAAGCATATCTCGTTTATTGTACTTCATTATTCCAATTGACGTTTTTATATACTGAAGGGCTGCGTAAATATTCCTAGGGACTCTGCAATGCAGAGTAATTAGTGTCACACACTGAATTAATTTGTGGATGTTGTAGTTTATTTCTTTCACCACCATGATAATACCTAAAAAGACAGAATTAGACATGCAGTGTTTTAATCTGAAGCGTCTCACTGACGTGGGTATTTCTATATATTTTTTTCCAATATTTACGATAACCGCAATTTTGGTAAATACGAACATCCCACATCACACGCTATAGAGTCTTCGACAAAGTCAAATAAATCAATAATTTATTGCTATTTAATAAAACATAAAACATTGTTTCTTAACACCGAACAAGCAATGTACACGCAACACTTCTAGAACCTCACAACCGCAAGCCAGCCGGCGCCGTATGACGTGAGGCCACGGAGACTGTGATAAATCTAGTGTTCATGGTACGTTGCTTGTATTTGTTTAGTGCATAGCTCAAAGCAAACAAAGTGCCTTGTACCAACCTGACGGTATATCTGAACTGGACTGATTTAATATTAATCTATAGGATGATCTTAGTGAACATATAATATAAATGCCTTCTCTTCTTATCCTTTTCTTATATCCATCCAAAGGTTGTCTGTAAGAAATCGCCTAGGGCGATAAGACCGCCAACTGTACTCTCTAGTTTTATTTGTAAAATATTGTATACGTTTTGTTCTTTTTGGGTGCAGTTAAGAATAAAATATATAAATAAATAAAAATACATTGTTATTAATATACGAGTATAGGTATATTAATAACAATGTAAATATATAGTAATTCTGAAAGTACTGAATGGTTAACCCGCGGACAGTGAAAAAATTGCCTCAGGTTTGAGCCTACACGGTTAAAATTATTTTGTGCCAATATTGTTTTCGACCCTGAGTGTTCGTAAGTATTTAGATGTGTTTATAGTTTCTGATATCTATAACATAAGACTTGTATCGTGGACTCGAGATTATGTATGCAACAATTGGATGCAGTTATTTTTATTGTTAAAAATCTCGTTGCTTATAACGATGTGTTTCATAATTACAACTACATGCATAACTATATATAAAACAAACCAAATTGTAATTGATCATACAAAATTACCAAAGCAAAACTAAGCACTGCTGCAAAAACCTTAGAAAATGGCAAAATATATCGCTAGAAATAAATAATACTAATTCTTCGATTCATTTTACTTTTACTAAATATTTTTTTACCTTTAATCCCTATACTATTATTAATTGAAATTCAACACTACAATTCTTTCTAGTATCTCCTAAAATTTAACAACCTGCAACACATTCCTCAGCGATCCTCTTTAGCGATGATATCCCGGACATCAGCCTGTTTGAGATTGAGATGGCCCTCAAACAACTTAAAAACAACAAGGCGCCGGGTGAAGACGGAATCACTTCAGAGCTTCTGAAAGCGGGCGGAACGCCGGTACTGAAAGTCCTTCAGAGGCTCTTCAATTCCGTTCTCCTCGAGGGCTCAACGCCGGAGGCATGGAGCAGGAGCGTGGTGGTACTGTTCTTCAAAAAAGGTGATAACACTTTGCTGAAGAACTACAGGCCCATCTCGCTCCTGAGCCATGTCTATAAGTTGTTTTCAAGGGTCATCACAAATCGTCTCGAACGCAGGTTTGATGACTTCCAGCCTCCCGAACAAGCCGGTTTCCGAAAAGGCTTTAGTACCATAGACCACATCCATACGCTTCGGCAAGTTATACAAAAAACCGAGGAGTATAACTTGCCGCTTTGTTTAGCGTTTGTGGACTATGAGAAAGCCTTTGATTCGATCGAGACCTGGGCTGTGCTACAGTCTCTTCAGCGGTGCCACATAGACTATCGGTACATCGAAGTGTTGAGGTGTATATACAACAACGCCACCATGTCGGTCCGAGTACAAGATCAGAGTACGAAGGCTATTCCACTACGGAGAGGCGTGAGACAGGGAGATGTCATATCTCCGAAACTGTTCACTGCCGCGCTGGAAAATGCCTTCAAGCTCTTGCAGTGGAAAAGATTCGGCATCAACATCAACGGCGAGTATATTACTCACCTTCGATTTGCCGACGATATTGTAGTCTTGGCAGAATCGCTGGAAGACCTTAGCACTATGCTCGAAGACCTTAATCGAGTTTCCCAACAGGTGGGTCTTAAAATGAACATGGATAAAACGAAGATCATGTCGAATATCCATGTTGTGCCCACCCCCATTGGAGTTGGGGGCTCGACTCTCGAAGTTGTAGACGAATATGTCTATTTAGGACAAGTGGTCCGGTTAGGCAGGTCCAACTTCGAGAGAGAGGTCAATCGGCGAATCCAACTCGGTTGGGCAGCGTTCGGGAAACTTCGCGACGTCTTCTCGTCCAAAATACCTCAGTGCTTAAAATCGAAAGTCTTCGATAGTTGTGTGTTACCAGTGATGACATACGGCACCGAGACGTGGCCTCTCACTGTGGGCCTCATTAAAAGGCTCAAAGTCACTCAACGAGCCATGGAGCGGGCTATGCTCGGTGTTTCCCTACGAGATCGAATCAGAAATGAGGAGATCCGTAGGAGAACCAAGGTTACCGACATAGCCCATAGGATTGGCAAGTTGAAGTGGCAGTGGGCCGGGCACATAGCTCGTAGAACCGATGGCCGTTGGGGCCGAAAGGTTCTCGAGTGGAGGCCACGTACAGGCAAGCGAAGTGTCGGACGCCCGCCTACAAGGTGGACGGACGATCTGACTAAGGTCGCAGGAAGTCGCTGGATGCAGGCCGCTTCCAACAGGTCATTGTGGAGATCATTGGGGGAGGCCTATGTTCAGCAGTGGACTTCCTGTGGCTGATATGATGATGATGATGAACACATTCCTCGATAACAGATCCAATAAGCCCAACGCAATACTCGCCAGTTTGTCTCTAACAGATGAACCGAGAATACCTACTGAGAAATTCCCGTTCACGGTACGCCGAGTACATTTGTTTACAAGACTAGACGCTTTATTAGTCTAGACTTCAGTGACGTTTGTGTTGCTAAAAGGGAGCCTTCGTTTCCATGCTGAAAGCTATCTGAATGATCCATTTTTAATGTCAAATATATGCGTTTCTAGTAACTGATGAAAACTCGGTTTAATACTAGGCAAAATAAAATTACATTCGAGCACACTTTGGAAGTTAAAAGTTGTCTGCGCACAACTCAGCGAAATTGCGATATAAATTATTAGCAATAACATTTCCAATAGTTCCACATCCATTTCAAAGTTTAAATGGAAATCCCAGCTTTGAATACTGAACATTAAGTACTTAACGTGCGATGTATGCATAACACTTAGAAGGCATCACGATCGCAAGCAATTGCCGCTAAAGCTTCGGCAGCTGTAATGAATCTTCACGGCAAGATACACAATGCATAAGCTTGTGTCTATATTATTGGAAACGTAGGCAGATATGCGTCTAATACCGTCCTCTATTCGTGAAGTTGTAAGTCCCAAGCATTCAGAAGAGGTTTTTTAAATAATCATCTGTATCAGTCCATACATGTCCCACTGCACTGCACGGGCCTCCTGTACAATCGAGAGTACGGTTGATAGTGGTTAGGCCATATAGTCCACCACGCTGGCCTAGTGCGGGTTGGCAAACTTTACATATCATAGAAATTCATACAAATTCGCTGTGGTATGCAGGTATCCTTACGTTTTCCTTCACCGTTATTGAACAAATAATAATGTTCATGTAAACTTATTTTTCTTTTTTACACCTGTATTTGTAGGTCGTTTTCATTGTCTGAGGCGAATAAAACTATTTTCTTTCTTTCATATGAAAACCAGAACGTATTTGACGTTGTCAATGTGTATCTGAGCCTCAACATTCCCGGACCTCTACCGAGGGGTAGACTGAAGAAGCGCTGGATAGATGTCATCAAGGAAGATATATCAACGGCCTTACTATTAAGGAAGTCGAAGATCGGCAAAATGGAGAATTAGCTGGGAGGCGAACCATGGAACCGGCTGGGAACAGCAGGTAGAAGAAGAAGAATGTTCATATCAAAAAACAAATATCGACGTGTGAAATGAGCTCGGAAAATTAGGTTTCACAGCCCACACACGCTTCCACTGAGCTATTATGGCGACGATTCGCGGTTAGTTAATTGCATTTATTTATAGCACAATGGGAAATATGAATTATCATCCCATCAGTACAGCGCAATGGATGAGAAGGCGTCTGTGAAACGTGGGACTGCGGGTTCAATATCGCAAAGAGACATTATTTACTTCGCTCATAAATATTTATATTTTCATAGTTTTGTAATATAACAAAACTATTACCAATCCATATAAGTACAACTTTAACTCAGGGCATTGCAATTAGAATATGCAGTTGATTACACCAAACCAACAGCATCATTTATAATTAACTCAATTGCCAACGCTTAGCATAATCACGTCAACTGAGGCTGGAGTAACACGAACTAATTAGCACAACTTAGCCGAAATATTAATAAATTAGCCACTTCATTAGTAGCACAGAATAATATGCTGGAGTACAGCTTAATTGGCTATTACACCTAGTTTTGAGGTAATATATCATGTGTTTAAAAGTCAAGGCAAACATCGTGAGGAATTTACAGGCCATAGAAATTCTTACAAATCGCTATGATATAGAGTCTAAGCCGCACTAGGCCAGCGCATTGCCTAACCCCTCTCAACCGTCCTTTCGATTTTAGAGCAGGATCGTGCCTGCAGTGGGACGTATATGGGCTGATCCAATTCAATATAAATATCATGTTTGTAAAAATATTATCTTATTTTTATCATCTATGTAGTCTTATAATAGTCTTTCAACATTGAATGTTATCAACATTTACTATATAGTTATTTTTTTTCTTTATCATAGAATGATATGATGGAGAACAGCTTGTTTGGCTATAAGACCTAATTTGAGAGAATCTATACTGTGTTTAAAAGTGAAGGAAAATATCTTGAACATCTCGAGGGACGGAACATATAAGGCGAACCATGGGTGTCTTGGTAGCACCTCTGCCTACCCCTTCTGGGAAAAGGCGTGAGTTTATGTATACATGTAAAATCCATCATATGTAATGTGTTCTCTTTTGATCCAGTCAGTATAACTTTATCTAGTGGCAAGGCAAAATGACTGCACTGATGGTAACAGACAATTATCTCTCGCAACTATCCATAATTATGGCAATTTGCTCAATTACTTCATCTCGCTTCACTTCATAGATACTGCATAATTACAAGTATTTAATGCGATACCATGACTTAATTATAAGCTATAGATATAATTATATGGTAAATTGTAATGAAACTACTTTATTACTAGCGGTAGGGCTCGGCTTCGCCCGGCTGCTGATAGTTTGTGGCGATAGCGACACGTAGGTGTTAGTACAAAGATGTGGTTTTTGATACTTTTTTATGCTTGTTTAAATAAGCAGCTTATTGATATTTTCACCATTTCAACCTCATCATACTCTAAAATTATCTTAAATCTTATTCTGTACTATTTAAAAAGTTAAAAAATAACTACAACTGTTTTAGAGAGAAGTTCTTATAGTATTGTTTGAAACATCCAAACATCTAACAAAGTAATTTTGAATGAATTTCTCAGAATCTCCCTTACAATTGGCGTCTTGACACATGCCATCAACAAATACTGAACACCTTCTACAGTGCCTCTCTCTGCACAATTGGGGGTAGGACTTTTTCCCACGAGGTATCGGAACCTGTTTGATGGAATGGAATATTATGTCCCACTGCTGGGCAACGATATCCCTCAGTTCCTTCCACTTATCTCTATCAGTTACGTATACCATCCAAATGTTGTTAAATTGGTCAACGTCCTATTTTATGCACTTAAATAAAGACATGAATAATATATCCCACCACTAACAGTAATCGGATAAAAAAGCCGTGGCACAATCGATACGCCACAAAATCCGGCGATTGGTAATCACGAAGAATGGTCGTGCCATTTTAATCGATTCAATCCGATGGCCGGCCCGCTAGTGATGTGGAGCCGATTGCCTCGGAGTGCAAATTAATTGTCAACGTCGCCAACACTCGAGTAACGTGTCTTGGAACAATTATTGTTGCATATCGATTTTGTAAGGTGATGTGTACATCATTTTGAATAGTTCTTCGTTTATAATACCAACGCATGTCTGTCAAGAAGATGGTTCCGGGTTAATACTAGGGCATACATGTCCGACTTATGGCAGCTGTATGTGTATTTTAAGTCAATTTCCACGTAAGTGGAAAATAATGTGAATATAGTATCAGTTGGAATATCAGAGCTATAAATTAAAACCCTTAAATTTATGAATAAATAAATAAATAAATAACACCCGACAGTCACATACATAGTCCTGACCCCACACTAAGATCGAGTCTTGTGTCGTGGGTATCAGGAACTACGAGAGACTTTTCGGTCTCACAAACACCCAGACCCGGAAGAAATATTTGTGGGCCGCACAAACATTTCTCTCGGTGCGGGGATCGAACCCGCGGCCTCTCGTTTCACAGGCGGCGTCTAACCAACTGCGCTACGGAGGCTGTCATATAGGCAAAACATTCTTCTTTTTAGACACTAAATGCGCTAAATATGAAAGGATTTTCAAATCATAACAGCATTACAGGCAACACATTGTTTAATCGTCCCGGGAGAAACCCTACTAACGTCCTCAATGGCCTTGTTAGTATCATTAAAAACGTAATAGCCTCAACTCATGAAATATTCATTTCGAAATTAACATAACAATTATAAAACAAGACCGAAACGTACGTATTTTTGAAATTACCACGGGATTTGTCGTTTCGATGTCACTGCAAAATAATGAGTGACAGCGTCCGCCATTTTGTTTTACCTTTGCAAAAGTATACGGCTCGCGATACTAGCCTTTGCGCCATCGGAATACTGGCCACAAACATCTATCGCGACAATATCAGTGGAAAAAAAATAAAGCGGCAATTATTTGTGAGTTGACAACTTCACTGATTGCCAGCTACTCGTGTTTTAATGAAACACAAAAAAAAATATTTTTTACGTGTAAATATTTTCTCCAACAATCGGATGGAATTGGGGCGGATTGTTTTAAATTCGTTCATTCAATTTCGGCGCGGGAGCGTGGCTGGGTATTGTAGTTTTTAACAATAAGTGTTTTTGAGAATTGTTCGAGAGCGATGGGTGCGAAAACTGGGGAAAGAGCAGTCTGTTTTAATTATAAAGGGAGTGCTATAATTCCTAGAATCTTTCCGTAAACAATTTTTTTTTACGTCCAACTACACCCAATAAGACACTTTTAACTACACGTGAATATCAAGAATAGGAAATAGCATTTTCTAGACAAATGCATTACCAATGATGTTTTTGTTTGTGCTTTTTAAGCGTGTACTGAAATGTAACTGTATTATTTGTGTTTAGAAAGTACGACATTATAACGTCTGTTTACTCATAAAACATCAATCAAAAACATCCTGTAAAAAAATTCCAATGCTGCTGGCAGCAGCATTATGTATAAATTGTACGATACATTATGTTTTCATGCGATGGCCAAGTCGATCTATTTATTTAAAACGTAAAGAATTTTTAATATTGATATGGTAATAACTTACGTAATAACTTTATATAGAAGGTCCCTTAAGGACTAAATAAATGAATCGACTTGGTATTACATGCATCTCACAACTTTTTGCGGTAGAAAACCTGACCTGCGAGACTTGGAATTTTTTTACAGGATGTTTTTGATGGGATCTCACATCTTTTTATAGAGTCCTACTTTTTTCCTTTTCGGTACTTTTTACTTCTAGAATATCACTAACGATTTTTCTTAAAGCCTCTGCCTTGTGGATTTTTCTTATTTTTGTAGGTATCAATTTATCACAAATATAGCGGATTTGATTATTAATGTTCTTTCTTTCATGGTAATTGATATTTTCGAGCTATTTAGTTTACTATTTATTTGCAAGTTTTTTTAGAGGTATGTTGTACAATTTCATGGGCTGAATACACCCTTTTCCTCTCTATACCTCCCTCCCGTTATGCATCATATATCTAGGTACATCTACTACTATTATTCCATTATATACGGGTACAACGATTCATTAACTGCAAATGTAACTTTGTAATCCTATACATTTATATGGGATTACAAAGTTATCCACGCAGTTGGTCTATCTAGAAAACTAGACACAAATTATGAAATATTTGAATTTTCCCTTACTTTAGACACTAAACACTAATTATATTCTAAATTTGAAGGTTCTATGTCTGCTAGAAGTGCCTTAGACTTTTGATAATCGGTCAGTCAGTAAGTGACAAAATTAAGAAAGTTTGACTAGTTACAATTCTTGAACTACTGGTTCAAATTGAATGAAATTTTAAATATACCGTGTTTACACAATGCCTGCTTAGTAACTGAAAATTCAGGCTCCATGCTTTAGCCACAACGAAGTTATAGGGGGTTGAAAATGGTCTGAATTGCTTCGAGAAAAGGATGTTACGGCCTATAGCTCTACTTGGAGGGGGCTCGGCCGCGCCCCCAGATTTGTGAATGGATATTTATTTTACATACGTAGGTACAAAAACTCGCGCTATTTTCCCAGAAGGGGTAAGCTCAGAACACCCACGTTTCGCCTTATGTGTTCCGTTCCACGAAATGATAGGGGGCGAGTCTATCGCCATATCGCACACAAATACAACATTCGGTTTATAAGCTATCTATGAATAAGTCGTAATACACGTATTATAGGAGATGAAAATACGTTTAGTCATTTGGTTCAAGTAAGTTTATTTCTCTCTCTCTCTCTCTCTTCAGCCAAATTTGGTGTAATTTCATTAGATTTAGACCCTTTAAAATAATTTTTAAGATAAAATTATATAAATGTTATCTTAAAAACAGTCTTGACGTTAATAGGCCAAGAAATCTTCTGCATAAAATTATATTATGAAAACATCTGCCAATAAAAGTCTTTATTTATAAATATGCAATAACTCCCCAATTTGCTTCAAAAGGCAAACAATTGCCTTCGACAGAATGCCAATTGATAGAAAAATATTTAAAAAAAAAACAGAGGTAATAGCGAGTTGTACTCGTATAACCAGGGTTCCACAAAATTGAGACATCTTGACTTGCGCATTCCGGGTTTTTATTATTTGTCGTCTCACTGAAGACTTTACATTGCAATTAATGTATTTCATGCCTTGAGGGTTTCTTTCAGCATCTTCAAGTTTATTACTTTTTGCTAAACGTAAATTGGCAAATAAAAGTGCCGAGTATCTTCTGTCGATTTCACAAGTGAAAACAAAGTATCGAGTAACTACATGCTGATTAAGTAAATGACATAAGAAATTGAACGAATCATTCGTTCAATATAAGTTCAAAAATGTACGTAAATACTTAATTATAATAATTCCATGATGACCCGAAAAAGTGCCAATGCATTTTTCCTTCAAAAATAAATTATGATGTTGAGATTTTAACCTTATTTGAATGTAGTGAACGAAGCCCTAAATAATTAATATCAAAATATCAAGAACTAAGAAAGACTTTTCGGTGTAAAAACACACAGACCAGAAAGAAATATTTGTGGGCTGCACAAACATTTCTCTCGGTGCGGGGATCGAACCCGCGGCCTCTCTTTTCACAAGCGGCGTGTAACCGACTAAGCCACGGAGGCTGCCAGAAAAATAAAAAAATGTAAATGATAATAATTAAATTGGCCACAACATACCATGAATGCATTGCAATTACATAATATGAATATATACGACAACACCGTACTTTAACACAAGGTTTCCAATACAAAAATGCAGAGCCCTAAACCACTAAAAACCCTCCAAATAAATGCCTTTGTTTTTATGAAAATATTAAAAAAAAAAAGCCGATGTTGATACATGTAGTTACGGTGCAATCATCGAGCCGCGCGCATTGTGGATTTAATTTACAAACGACTGTCAACTAACAGTTTTCAATCAATTTGTCGACGCCAATTATTCCGACAAGAATGTTTTTGTTAAATGGGTGTACTGGTTTTGAATGAACTAACATATGATGGTTTTATTGGCAGTTTATGTGAATTATGGGGTGTTGAAAAAACGGTGAAGGAAACCATCGTGAGGAAACCTGCGTACCATAGCGGTTTATAAGAATTTCTATGGTATGTAAGTCCGCCAACCCGCACTAGGCCAGCGTGGTGGATATATGGCCTAACCACTCTCAATCGTATTGTCGATTGTAGAGTAGGCCCCTGCCCTGCAGTGGGATGTATGGGCTGATACAGATGGGGTGTTGGGTCCGGTTTTCAAGTTGATCTTTTTGTTAGTTTTTTAATAAAACGTATACAAGTCTTGTAGTAATTATGAAACAAGTATGTCTTCGCCCTACCGTACGTCACACGAAACCTTGAAATATTTATAATGTCTAAAGATCCATTATTTATTTTTCGTACTATAAAAAATATCTCACACTCAATGCCTATTTTTAATATTGTATAAAATTCCAACATTTTAGTTCGGTCCTTGTTGTATTTTTTAATAAATTATGTATATTGCCATCTTTGTGAATTCTTCGAACAGACCGCATTGTTAATTCGAAATTGGTTTGAATTTCTTGAAACAATATTAAAAACGAAGCAGTCAACTGCCAAACAATCCACAAACGTTGGCTTTTATTTGCTTCTAAAAACCCAAGCGCAACTTGAAAAACGCATAGCACTTCTGTTTTATTTTTAGTTTAAGTGAGAGGTCTGTACCTATTACTCAAAAATACTTCTAATATTAGACTACTGTACTGTACTGTTCTATTAAAAAGTGCAAATAAACAAATGTGTAGAATTTGAATTCGAAAAATCACTACATGGGACGAAAAATACAAGGCGAACCTTGTGTGTCCTGTTTGCACCTCCGCCTAGCCCTTCTGGGAAAAAGGTGTAAATTTATGTATGTATGTTTGTATGAAAGAAAAACCTTCACACGCTTGCAAACACAAAATCCTATACAATTTTTATGAGAAACTCCTTTAATATCGTTCTGGAATATTTTTTTAACAAACAAGTTTAGTCCAAGTGTCGCTTAGCCAGGCGGCGCCCGCTATTTGTCACGTGTTACTTCCTCATTACGTAGATAAAATGCGTGCTTGGGATGTGGTGTACTTGAGGGCGGATAGCGATTTACTAAAAAGCTAAAAATTTAGACTAAAAAAATCGCACACCTATGAAGCATTTAGCAAGCGCAATTATCAATTTTTAGATTGCGATAAAAAAAACACCATTTCACTCACAACCAGCGATAGTATCTATAAAATATTCTCTGTCAGTAAGTGCGTGGTAGCTTGTTGGTAAACGAACCAGACGCGGCTGCTAACATGCTCACTATGGTCGCAGGTTCAAACCTCCGGGTTCAAATTGATTTAATAAACACTTGGCCCTTGCAAAACTAAATTATAACATGCTATTATAATAAAACCTACTGCCAATTAATATTATATGAACCTCTCCATCCTTTACCAGTAAAACACGCTTCTCGCTCACACTCGCACCGCGCCACTTCGTGCGGTTAATACGTCGCACGGCCACGTGTACAGCTTGATTTAATGCACACTTGGCCTTTGTAAAGAATATACAGGATAAATAAGATCTTGTAGTAATACTGTAAAACCTAATACTTAGCTATAGTGAGAGGACATTAATCAGATACTATTATATCCATATCTAGTAGCGTTTATATTCAAGTTAACCATTTTATCTCTGACCAGTAAATACGCTTCTCGCTCACACTCGCACCGCTCTATCTCGTACAGTACATTTATTTACAGAAAAACTTATACATACATCGGTGACTTGCACAGTGGTTGATATCGCGTCGCACTGCCACGTGTACAGCTTGATTTAATGCACACTTGGCCCTTGTAATAACTAAATTATGACATGCTATTATATTAAAACCTGCGCCAATTAATATTATTTGAACCGCTCCATCCTTTGCCCAGCAAAATACGCTTCTCGCTCACACTGAAACCGCGCAACCTCGAGTATATTTTCCTTAGTACACACAACACAACTCAGAGGGTATGAGAACAAATGACATCTCCGCGACTTGCACAACGGTTGATATCGGGTCGCACCGCCACGTGTACAGCTTGATTTAATGCACACTTGGCCTTTGTAAAGACTAAACAGGATAATATCTTGTAGGAAAACCTAATACTCAGATACAAGACATAATATACTCGTACTACTAAAGTAACTAGTAAACATATTGAGACTTAACACCTTATGTCTCAGGATGGCGAGAGCAGTGAAATGCTAACCATTGTTTTGTAATTCAAGATGTTGTTTTGCTACTGTTCATGAGTGGTCGTATTGCTTACCATCCATACCATACCATGCAAATTTTGTATGATGTTTTATCTCTTTCTACAACTGATAAAACTCCTTAATCAGAACCATCAAACTGCTGGCCCCCTTGCTTTCTGATATCAGAAACTACCAGAGACTTTTCGGTCTTACAAACCCAGACTCAAAACAAATACCTGTGGATCGAACAAATATTTGTCTCGATGCGGGGATCAAACGCGCGGTCTATCATTTCACGGCCGGCGTTTAACCAACTGCGCCACGGAGGCTGTATAATTAGCCCCATATTTTGCCAGCATTGCAAACTAATTAAAATAAGACATTATTCTGCATTCGCTCCCGCTTCTTCGAAGTCACATAAAGTTGTTTTAACAACTCTTTAATTAATTTACGAGGCACAAAGGTGAAGTTATATCGAAGTTAACGTGTGACAGATAAAGCGCTGATCAATTATGTATCCCTTACATTAGTTTTGTCAGTTTAAATTGTTCGCCAGAGGAAGATCAGCGATATGTTACAGAATATGATATGTGGCTGCTTGATGTTAAACGCGGGAGCTATTTGACATTTAGTAGTTTATGCTTTTAAGTACCATATTCTCAATAAACAATGATAAATTACATAGAGAATGATAACATGATAAAATTGTGAATGGTGGTAGGTCTCTCATATGGGGCATTCCACGCGAAGCGGACAGGAAAAAAATCTCGATGTTTCTGATTTCAGAAATATTTGAGTATGTTATATCTATATATGTCCTTGATTCGTGTATCAAATATTTTTCTAATATAGTGACTGGTTAAAGAATTAAGGAACTTTGAAATTTTGGCCAACTGGTGGGCATACAGTACTTCAAAGGCGATTATCTAGTCAGAAAATTATTGATTAAAATAATTAAACCACTGGATTTAAAACTTCATTTAATGAGCTTTTTAATTGCATTTTTGGATATTAAAATAAATTATTTTTTTCCACATTTTTTTTATTTTTATTTTTTTAACTTCGTTTTTCACAAACTTAGACCATTTCGATTTTTTTTATTTTTTTTATTAAAATAGCTAGTATTGTATAGAATATCCTTGCCAAGTTTTATAATGGGCGTGGAAGTGGTTTACGAGCTATGCTGGGAATACTGCTGAAGCGCGGCGTCCTGCGCGAGTTACGTGAAACTATCAATAAAATAAAATCACTTCCGACCGAATAGTTTGCATATTTAAAACGATATAAATACATTTTAAACACTTTTTAAATACCGTAAAATCATACAACTATAGTCCTGTAATACAATTATGGTCCATTACCATACTTTGAGATTTTGTATTATTAATGGGTAAGTAACTCCATTCAGCGATTTTTTTGACAACATTTGACTAGAATGGATGTAGGCGTTGAAATTAAGAGTAAATGCGATAGATGGCAAGTATGTGAAATCAACAGCGAGCGGTGCGGAATTAATCAGTTATTGCGTGTTTTCAAAACTCCCCTAACTTTTATTTAAAAAAATAAGTATATGTAGCTGCCCAGTCCTACAATTTGTTTTTTTAAAGGTAATATGTTTGTATTTATTATATTATAGCTGTTTTTATATCAGTTAATTATTTTAATACTTAGGCAAGTTTATTCTAATTTTCATACTTTGTTTAAAACAATAGTCCAACGGTTTTCTGGGATAATAATTAAAAACCAATTAAAACAAATTTAGAATTACATCAGGGATTTGAAAACAATGTCAAGGAAGAAGCCTGGAGCCAGATCATATAAATAATATTCAAATCGACAAATGTAATTATGTCTTTCTGATATTAAAAACAGAAGACTGACTCAGCAAAAAGCATCCCAAAAATACACAACCAAACAAACAGGGATATACAATTGCAAATTCAGCCTCCTTAAACACGCAGAACTAAGAGAGCGCTTTTTCAAGTTGCTGAACTGGAGAGTAGGGGGTCAAATGCAAAAAAAAAATAGCAATTGTACCCGGTGACTTTTTTAATTAAATTGCTGTACTCATGGACTACTGATTTAATATAAAAATATGTTACGTAAATGTAATATAATAAGTAAAAAGTGATTTATTAATCCATAAAAGACATAAAGGAACGAACAAAATGTCAAAGTATGGTAATGGACCATATTTGTATTACAGGACTGCAGTTGTATGATTTTACGGTATCTAAAAAGTGTTTAAAATATATTTATATCGTTTTAAATATGCAAACTATTCGGTCGGAAGTGATTTTATTTTATTGATAGTTTCACGTAACTCGCGCAGGACGCCGCGCTTCGGCAGTATTCCCAGCATAGCTCGTAAACCACTTCCACGCCCATTATAAAACTTGGCAAGGATATTCTATACAATACTAGCTATTTTAATAAAAAAAATAAAAAAAATCGAAATGGTCTAAGTTTGTGAAAAACGAAGTTAAAAAAATAAAAATAAAAAAAATGTGGAAAAAAATAATTTATTTTAATATCCAAAAATGCAATTAAAAAGCTCATTAAATGAAGTTTTAAATCCAGTGGTTTAATTATTTTAATCAATAATTTTCTGACTAGATAATCGCCTTTGAAGTACTGTATGCCCACCAGTTGTCCAAAATTTCAAAGTTCCTTAATTCTTTAACCAGTCACTATATTAGAAAAATATTTGATACATGAATCAAGGACATATATAGGTATAACATACTCAAATATTTCTGAAATCAGAAACATCGAGATTTTTTTCCTGTCCGCTTCGCGTGGAATGCCCCATATGTGGGAGGCCGCCCGGATAGACACCACCGCAGTGTCTTTTTCTCCCGTAAAACAGCAGTGTAAATGCACTGTTGTGTTTCGGATTGAAGGACATTGTAGCCAGAGTAACTACTAGACATTTTGAGACTTTACATCTTATGTCTCAGGATGGCGAGTGCAGTGGCATGTCATTGCTTTGTAATTCAAGGTGTTGTTTGGTTTTCCTACTGTTCATGAGCAGTCGTATAGCTTACCATCGGACGAACGACATGCTCGTCTCGCTATTCATTTTAGCATGGCTTCTGTGTTCCTAGGTAGTTTAATACCACGTAATTCTGGAATGTCAGAGGCATGCCTTAGACACAAACCCCTGACTTTCCTATTTTATCCGGTTCAGTAACATATAATATTCAATAAGGTTCAATATCATCGTCTTTGACTAGGACATACAATTTTTATCAAGGTTATATTAATGTCATAAAACTATGAAGAGATTTGTACCGCCGAATCCATTTCAATTTCTTCACGATCGAATAGTTTAATCCGTAAAGACAGGCCGGATTACATCGTTCCACTCCGCGAGTGGCGGCGATTGTTCAATATGATACGGCAGAGCGAATGACAAGTCCTTTAATATAGGGCTTCAATAAGTTTGACTTACATTTTTATTAGATACTGCCTTTTTGCAATAAACCGAATGCAATCTAGAAATTTAGCAATGATTCATGTAGGAACATTTAATATTTATAAGATTTCCATGGGGGAGGCCTATGTTCAATAACGGACTTGCCTGAAAAGAGAGAGAATGTAAATAAAATTACGATTATTCCGTCAGTAGCGATATCTTATTATCCTTCACATTTCCAATGAATCTATAAAGACCTCTAGGTTTTAATTTTTTTATTGCATTCCTATCTCCAATTTTCGTTTTTCATTTATTATGTCTATTGTTATTCAAACCACGTCAATTTCTGTCTTATTTCAGAATGTTGTTGGATCCCAGATACCAATCTACCGATTTGATTTGAGCCAAACCCATCGGCTCACTTTAATTAACTGCCTGAACATTTTTGAGATACACATACAAATAGCCAAATGATGTTCTGAAACCGTCGCCAAGTCCTCTCAAACACTACTCTTACAACTTGTCCACCATTTAACAAACATCGCTATGCCAGATTAATCAGAATAAAAAAATACTATACAAAATTTAAAGATTAAGTAACGATTTAATCAACACAACAGCAATCCGGGCAAGTGTCAGTTTCGAAAAAAAACTGCAATTAGTTTTGTCCGGATTAAAAATATTCGGGCGGCTTTGGTGCGAGACGACCATTAAGATATTAAACCATTCACAGATTGCTTTTGTACAACGAATTTTTTATACTTTTTATACAAAGCCGGTGAGGTAGGCAAGTTACACCAGGGAGAATTGCATGGTAATTTAAGAACTTGAGAAATGTCTATATTTACTGTTCAGCAGACTAAAGAAATTGGAGAATTATTATCACTGCCTTTTACGGCAAATTCTTCTGAGAACTCTTGAGAACAAAGATTTGCCCTCCATTAGTGTTTTTTTTTTTTTGCTTTGATCGAACAATCTTTATAGTAGATTACTTCGACCATGACCGGCTGCAAGACTGACTGAATCAACTCTTTCAGGAATAAGCTTTTTAGCCCACTACAATAGGCTGATGTAAGCTAGCAGACTTCTCATACCTTCGAAATTCTTTTACAGATTTTTCCAGTATGCATATTTCCTCACGATATTTTAGAGTTTGAATATCCAACTACCCCGCCAACTTTGTCTGCATTCAACTAGGCCAACTCCAAAAACCGAGACAATCGCTATTAAATATAACTATCCATTCATTATTTACAACAGACAGTCCCGAAAGTGCAAGTGTACAAAGGCGGGGTGGCAATTAAAAACCTTCTGGAGCCGTACTCATGCGAAATATCTCGACGGACACAGAGCCACGAACAAAGCCTGCAAACGGAATATATAATAAGAAGTTGATAAGCCCGCTGGGATTGGCTTTACGAAACTCGCCAACCAGACCTATTAGTGACTAGAATTTCAGATTTTCATTTGTTTGTTGATTTGCGAAAGGTCGATGGCAAATGCTTGATGCAACAAGCCGAAGGCAGGGTGAAATAGCGCAATTTGGAGGAGGCCTATGTCTAGCTGTGGACAGCAAAAGGCTGATGATGATGATTATGATGATTTGTTTGTTCTGTACGTCCATGTATGTCTTACAGCTGGACAATGTCCTCCTCTAGGACATAAGTAACGTCTTTGCACGCTGGCTTTATCGGTTGGTGAAACTCATCAGCCTCTGTTTTGCAGTCGATTGGTAGCTTTGAATATTTGTGGCCTACAAATATTTGTTTCGCGGCTTATTCTGACATCTAAAAGTCTCTCGCAGTTCTCAAGAAGAGAAATTTGTAACTAAGTGTGCGGTCAGGATTTCAATAATTTGTATTGTTGATCGAAAGGTCACTAAATATACGAATTTTGCGAGTATTGTAATTATGTAGAGTATTCAAGGTAGAATCTTGATTGACCGAGAACACTATTTCTGGCCACCTTAACATACATACATACATAAATTTACGCCTTTTTCCCAGAAGGGGTAGGCGGAGGTGCCAGGACACCCACATTTCGCCTTGTATGTTTCGTCCCACCCGTTGTCGCCATATCGGGCATAAATTCCCGACTCTTGGCTGATAATGAATAGAAAAATCCATTATCACTTTGCCCAACCCGGGATTCGAACCCGAGACCTCAGCTTTGTGACCGTATCGTAGTACAACTACGCCACCGAGGCAGCCGAGTATTGTTTCTGTGGTGGCAGCTATCCGGTTATAAATCCCGCACCAGAACCGTAGTTCATTAACTACACCAAACCAAATCTATTAGTATTGCGTTCAGTATCAAATAAACAGACGCTTGTGTACTCGCGTGAACAATGATCCACTAATTGCATTGTACGCTATTCAGGGAAGTTTGCTCGCTGCACTAAGATCCGCATGCGGTGGCGCCCGTATTGTCTATTCTCGGAGCTGTATTTAGATATTTATTCTAATGCAGTGGGAGACTATCTTACAGTGTAATTAAGTGATTTATGTAAGGTTTTATTAGTAAATATTTTTTTACGTATGAAAAGAAGGTTCCTCATTTGGCAACCCAAGGTTAAAAATCCCAGTATCTTTGGCCCTACAGTCTGACAAATGACCGGATTATTCGGCAAGACCTATGACTCCAAAATATTATATAATGATAAGTAAGCTAAAACCCCTAAATCATCTAAAATCTGATTAATAATTTTGTTAAATTCAAAATAAACGTGCGTGGATACACAAAGAGGTATTATTAAGCCAGAAGCCGAGGTAAATTCGCGCATATTCCTTCTTATAAATATTTGATGTAACCAACTCCGAAAAATTATTCCAAACACCTGATATATGCGAAATCTTCGTGCCTCGAAGCGAATAAACGGAGAATAAAGCGCATACGGCACATTACGAAACGTCATTTTTCATACAAATCCCTCATAATCCCGTTGAGAATGGCGAACGTTTAATAACCATAAAGGCGAAAATTTTCAAACAAAACCTTACGTATAAATGGCGAAACAAAGCCACAGCACGAAGACTCAAAGAGGGGAAACTGAGCCAAAAACCACAAAAGTTCAAACGTATTATAATAAATGTTGGAAGTATTCACCCGGCCGCGGGGGAACACGAGAATCCGACATTTTAGCTAAAATCTATGGCCGTATTGAATACGGAGTTTAAACTCGCCGATACAGATATTACAAGTCTGTGATAAATTCAGTGCTTATAAAAGATTTTTCAATGTTAAAGTTAATATTTTAATGTTTTTCAATTTTATCCATTGGAAACGGCGTTATTTTCCTACAAGGACTAGCTCAATCAAAGAAGCCATTATGTCTCGCAGAAAACTCAAAACCGGCGTAGTGTAAGTGTACCAGCTTTACTATTATATATTATTCAGTCAGTAAAACTTTTAGGCACTCCCTTATCCCTGTTAACTAAAGGCGGTCATAATCCTATTCTAGGCAGAGAAAATCATAATATCATAATTCATAGTTTAATCTACATCATTTTTACCAGCCACATGAAGTTGTCTCTCTCTCTCTCTCTCTCTCTCTCTCTCTTCGTCTCTCTCTCTCTCTCTCTTCAGCCACAGTCTCCTACCAGGATCTCTACATCGACCTGTTGGAACCGGCCTGTACATTGAGAAGTAGGCCTGAGAAGTACATTGCCTATATTAAATAAAGGGATTAATTAAAATAAACAAAACAAAATCACGACCTTTTTCCAAATCGCCGAACACAAAAGCAACAACAGCAAAACAATACATCCAAACAGTATCAGAATTGTTCTAAAGACTCCGAAGGCGTTTGAAACTTCGCCCAATGCGGTCGGGGAACGCGTAAAAGTGTTGGGTTTTTGTGACGCTTTGATTGTTCTAGTGAAAAACAAACGGCGCATGATGCCGCGGGCGCTAGACGAAAAATAGGATTACATGTACAAAGTTGCCCTAAGTACTGTATATTGTGTATTTGGGACGTAATGTCGTAAACATTACGTCCCAAATACACAATTTCGTTGCTTGTTTGTACCTTGTTTCTGGGATTTGATGAACGATTAAGAGGGTTGTTACATTTTTAATGACCGCGTAGATAGGATAGATTTTGGCAGTATTCGCGTAGATAGGAATACGTATATATTTGTTTTTTAAGCAGAACAACGGTATTATAATCAAAAAGGTCTACATTGTTGAACAAAAAAACACTAAATGTAAGGTAAACAAATATATTAGGTATTCATTAAACTAATAGCATCGCATCTACATTGGATTGGGCATAACTAACGTGACCATTTATTTTTTGTGCCAGAGCGGGACATCTGGGGAATTAAATAAAAATATAAAGTTTTTGGTGTTTTACAAGTTTTCAATAAGGAAGATTGAATTACAAAAAATAATCATAGCGCTAAACACAAAATAGTTAGTTAGGCACGATTTATAAGCCCCAGTAGTGGCGTTACATAAAAATATAGACAGACACATAACGTACTCAATAATTGTGGAAAAGTATTTTAAATCAAGAATGTTTTTTACGATAGTGCTGGAATAATTTGACCCAACCGTTTTCTGAAATAGTTCGATAAAGCATTTCGAGCGGGAAATACTTTTTGATCATCGTTTGGTCTGTTTGCAAAAGCGGGACTATGTAGGCCTTGCTGAGGACACCGGGACAGACTTCCTGAAAGCGCGACTGTCCCGCCTAAGTCGGGACGTATGGTCACGTTAGGCATAACCAAAGCTACACGGTTAAAGGACACCAATATCACTCAACTCATCATCAATTCAAATCTCATTTTATTGAGGGTTTAATAATCTTAGGTAAATGTAGACATCTAGATTTTTTGTTTTTGCACGTAAGAAGAAGAAAGAGAAGAAATAAAATCCTTATACTATCGCGAAATCAGCCGCATACAATACAATACATTATTGTTAGGAACTCTTCAAATAAATTGAGTGAATTTAAACGCAACGGTGAAATCTGGTTTATGAGGGCTTAAAACGTAGTATAGACGATCCCGTGTCGTATCAAGATACTAGTTATAATATGTTAATTTCTATGTATATTGCGTCATAATTCCACTTACCGACTATGGCTGGCATACGAGGCGAAATGTGAATGTCCTGGTATCACTTCTGCCTACCCCTTCTGGAAAAAAGGCGTGAGTTTATGTATGTGTGTAAGTCCACTGACCTTACACAAAATATTTACGGTCTTAACTTAAAATCAGAGCTAGAAATAGCAATAAGCATGAACAAAAAGCAGAAACATTAATTCCAATTCTACCTTTGATAAAACAATTCCATGTTTCTTGATTGCACCAAAATTCCACCCAAATAAGTAACAACCATAAAATAAAAGTACCAATAGTACTTAAATGCCCATTTTTCATGCGCTAATGAATGAAAACAATTACCAAAACGCTTTTAAGGTGAAGGAAAATATAAATGTAATGTTAATTTCACGCAATAAAACGCTTAACCGAATTAGAGACGGCTTTGCTAGCAACAGGACTAAGCAACAATCTATACGCCCAGTCTTAGAATACCCCCAAGAGACCTAAATGTAAATGTTTCGCAAGGATCTTGTTGAATTAGTTATATTCTAGTCCTGAATTCTAGGAATATTAATTGAAATTATCGGTATAGTTAACGTTTAGTATTTGGAATATATTTTGATCCGTAGTTTAGGCTTCGGATCTTATAGCGAATTTAACTAATGATAATTTGATAACATCCGCCGACCCTGAATTGTAAATTCAAGGTTATCATGGATTTGTTGGCGTCTATCTCTCGTGATTTGGGAACTAAATTTGGTAATACAGTTAGGTAGCGTACATTTATATAAGGACCAAAAATGCTTGGTGTATTCATTTCTTTCAAACTAAAAATATTACGTTTATAAATAAATTTTATAGATTATTAATATTTCATTTATGGTCTAGACTGCCCTTTCTCCTATTTAAATATCCATCCCATGGTTGCCTGTAAGAAATTACCTAGCGAGATAAGGCCGCC
This sequence comes from Hyles lineata, assembly GCA_030180105.1. NCBI lineage: Eukaryota > Metazoa > Arthropoda > Insecta > Lepidoptera > Sphingidae > Hyles > Hyles lineata. Next base: position 2,491,835 of record JARJEE010000030.1, read on the forward strand.
ACTTGAAGTATTATTGTGTGACTCCTTTGTAGTTTCTCTGTGCAAAAAAAGATTAAAAAAATAAACTTTCACACTGTATTTTAAATCTTTAATACGCTTCGGAACGTTTTGTAGCTCTGAAGAAAAAATGGCACGAGAAACTCCCTTAGCAACACGAACTGTCTTCTTTATTTTTCCTTTATGTATGTCTGCGTGCCGGACAAAATATGTTTAATTCCTTTACTCGATTCATAGACATTTTTAAAAAAAAAATATTGTTGAATAATGTTTTCAAATCCACCCATTGGAAGCGGTCTCGATCCAATGATTTCCTACAACCTCAGCTAGGTATTTCATCTATCTAAAAAATAAATAATAATGGCTTTTAAAAAAAATACTTGACGATCTAAAACGCACGAGAATAATTCCAGTGTATTTTTAGTTATAACTCGGCTCCGAGGGAGTTTGTAGGTGAACATTAAACAGTAACAATTAGTGTGCCGGCCAAGTTTTAATTAAGAAAGTATAAATAACTCGACAACTCGCCGATTAAACTCGGATGATTTATGCTCTGACTTGCATGATTTCATACTTCCAGTTGTTTGACGTGTAGATTCCAAGCTGTATGACTTTGTGTCGTATATATTTTAGTTTTGATTGTGGCTTTATACATTCATTCTGCTTAGGCGTTATTCCGGTGCCAAGTCCGCTTTCCGGCTGAGTCTGATGGTGGTGGTGACCTTGGTGGTAGGTTTCTCATATGTGAGAGATCGCCTGGTTAGCTACTACCCCTATGTCTATGTCTCCCGACAAACAGATGTGTAAGTACACTGTTGTGTTCCGGTCTGAAGAACATCGTAGCCAGAATATACTGAACATATTAAGATCAACATCTTATGTCTCAGGACGGCTAGCGCAGTGAAATGCCAAGCATTGCCTTATAATTTATTGTTTATTGTTGCGTTGTTTAGTTTTACTACTGTCCATGAGCGGTCGTCTCGCTTACCATTTGGCGAATGGCATGCTCGTCTCACTATTCATACCCATATCCGCTGCGTTTGAACCAACATAATACTTATAATGTAACTAAAATTCCAACAAACTAATTCAAGACATAGTTGATTACTTGAAGCAAGCTTAACTTGTTTAATTAAGAACACAATGCAAATAGTTGGTTCAGAACAAGTATCTTATCTAGTCTTAAATCATGCATTTTTTATGCCTTTAAAGCCAGACGAGCTGGCGGCCCGCCTGATGGTAAGCGGTTACCGTCGCTCATGGACCGCTGCAGTGCCAGGGGTCCAGCACAACAAAGTCGTTGTCTACCTTAAAAAGAAGCCTCGTTTGAAGAACAGGTCATAGCGCTCAAGAAAAACCGAAGGAGGGAGTTCATTCCAGAGCTTGCACGTGCTTGGTAGGAAAGAACACTGCAAACACATTTAGAATATATCTTAAGATTTTTTCTAGACTTGGATAATGCGTACAAAATATAATCAAAATGTACATAAGAACTTGTTACCTTTTAATAAGTAACTTTTCAATAATTCATCATTACAAACTCAATAAACAGAATAAGTTCTATTACAAAAAGAGGTAGTAGAATCAAGCTGTTGAAAGTCATGACTCAGTATGAATGACCAGGCTCGTCCGGAGTAGTATCACTGTCTCACAGGAAATCGACGTGAAGCGACAGCTTTGCTGTCGTGTATCATTCGGTGAGTGAGATTGCCGGATGCCCAATACCCTTCCCTTTTCGCATCCTATTGCCTTCCAGCTCTCCAACCAATTTGATGGGCCGGCAACCTATCCATGATCCAAGTATTATGGATGTTCATGGTCTCTAGTGATCAGTTACCATCAGTCTACGTATTTGCTCGTTTGCCAGACCAATGCAATCAAACAAATGTGTTATTTTTAATTGGTGTAGTGCCAATCCATGGTAATACATACATTTTTATTCCTTACAAGTTTATAAAACAATTTCGATTGTCATAGTACATTGCAATGAGCAGGGATTCTACTTGTTAAACAAGAGTTTACCATAAAAGATTACTGCTTAATCAGTACAATATCCTGCAATTCACACACATGTCACGTATGGATGTTCATTGAACTTGTTAATCCTGCGGCGCAGTCACTATTAGTAGTGACTCAGCCGATCCCTTGTTTCTTAATTCCTTTTCGAAGTGGATTGAGAATAAGGAATTAGTAAGTCAAAACTAGTATGTTTATGGCATAAGTCCGGCAAATGAGAAAGTGATTTAACTTATATGAAATTAAATGTAATGAAAATGATTCATGGATTCACCATGAATTGTCATGCATTATTAAGATTCAGTCACTTTTTCCACCACCACCCGGTTCACACAATAAATACAACAGTCGCATACATAGTCCAGCCCACACAACGATTGAGTCTTTTGTCGTGTTTATCAGGAACTATGTGAGACTTTGCAATCCAACAAACACCCATACCTAAAAAAAACATCTGGGGTTCACACAAATATTTGTTTCGGCACAAGGATCGAACCCACGGCCTCTCGTTTCACAGCCGGCGTCTAATCAACTGCGCCACGGAGGCCGTCATCATTACATTTCCGGTAATGATTGTTTCCAAAAGGCCACTTGACGATAATACACACTTTTATCACAAAATTAATTTACTCCGAACATTAGTCATTCTTATTACTGACGGAGTTTTTGGGCTTTTTCTTCGCCACACGAGCAACACTATTTAAAAGATCTTGTGAATAGCTATTTGAATAAAGCATATTTTCATTTCATCTCTTCCCTGGCTATACCCACATCAGGGAAGCTTTCTAAAGTAAAAAGATCTAATGATAAAGTTCCGTGTCAAATATTCACTACAACAAATCTCGTCCATTAATATGATTGGGAAAGGTAATGAAGCAGAACACTTCGTCTAAATAATGATTCAGGAACAGACAGATGTCCCAACCATCGCTAACCTCAATAATACCATGTACAAGCAATTTTGAACCTTATTTTACATCGATACAGTTGATATTGCAATGCACGAAAAATTACTTACTGAGTTAATAAGGGTAAGACCCGTTTTAGCAAGTGGTTTTGATTCAGTCCATGGTTTAAGGTTTAGACCTTCCTTTATCTAGATTAAATATAGATGAATCGCAAAATTTAAGCCCTCCAATTTTTTATTCGTATTCTTGAAACTGAGAAGTGATTAAACAAAGGATTTTTTCTGGTAGAAAATATGAGGTCAGGTCCATTCACTAGAAAATGATGACTCACACCACCAAATAAATTAAAACATTTAGAAAAGTTTTAAAATGTATAGTATCACAGTCCCACTAAAAACCAACGACAGCTTTGCTGTCAGACTTCGTGGGGTGAGTTAAATTACTGGATTCCTATTCAGTTTTTTGCCTCCTATTTTACAAAGGCAATAGCGCGCTTAAGGTCTAACATTTATACATCACTGGCGGTGGTAGTCACTTAATGTATTTGTATCAGCCCCATATACATCCTATTGCAGGCTACGAGCATCCTCTACAATGAAGAGTACAATGAAATGGGGTTAGGCCATATAATTACCACGCTGACCTAGAAATTTATTCCAATCGCTATGTTATGCAGGTTTTCTCGCAATGTTTTCCATTCACCGTCATGCTCTTACCTGAACACTTACTACATCCATGGCGATTTTATAAAAATGGAAGTTAGTGTCACTTCCATTTTTTTTTCTTTACCGTGCTTATTACTAAACAGAGCCGGTGTTAGGTTAAGGCACGGTTGGGCGATGGCCATAGGGCGCCAGTGCAAAAGGGCGCCGAATGCCGGGATTTACTGTAACCTATAAAGTAGTGTAGTTTTTAATAATAATAATAATACCACTCAACAGTCACATACATAGTCCTGATCCCACACTAAGATCGAGTCTTGTGTCGTGGGTATCAGAAACTACGAGAGACTTTTCGGTTTCACAAACACCCAGACTCGAATTAAATATTTGTGGATCACACAAACATTTCTCTTGGTGCGGGGATCGAAGCCGCAGCTTCACGTTTCACAGGCGGTGTCTAACCGACTGCGCCAATTAACTGTCAATTATATTATCTATGCTTTACTGTCTTTCGCTTAGATTTGAATGGCGCTTATAGGGCACCGTAAAAGTCATGCACAGGGCGTCCATAATCCTATATCTGCTACTGCTAATAATGGTAACCTAGGATGCGTGTGGAATATACGTATCATATAATATCCTACATGATATACCGTGGAAAATATCGCATAGTTTCGAGCTGGAAGCGGCTGATTAGTTTTAATTACAGCCATTTGTTTGAGCAGTGACGCGACGCGTGCCCTCACGATTGCATCTGCGTAATGAAATTTTGCACATTATTAGGTAAACGGTACAACCATGTGGTTGTACCGCTGGTTTGTTTGAAAAGAAATTTAATTATATGTTTATTAAATCTTTGAGTGTTAAAATGATATTTTTTAAAGCATTGCAGGCTTACCTAGCATTTTTATTCCGCATGAGACTTCGGTTACCATCAGGCGAAAGACATAATCGTCTCGCTATTCACTGGGATAAAAAAGATAGTGACTTCGCTTACCATCAGGCGAAAGACATAATAGTCTCGCTATTCACTGGGATAAAAAAAGATAGTTAATACAAAGTAAAATACATCTGATGATAAGTGTTATCAAAATAGAATCGATCGTCGAAAGACAACCTCTCTTGGCACAATAATTCAGGCCAGCACTAACTGGACATACGTGAGCAAAACGCTTTTGTGTGGATGAAGAGTTTTTCACCATAGTAAATAGTGGTAAATATTTATAATACGGATAGAAACTATAATCTGACCACTAGGTAAGATAATGAGACAAGTGAACGTCTAAAATTGTCCATATGTATATTGTAATATATTTAATTTACTATATAGTTTATTTACATTTATTTACTTATCTTTTGGACCTTAAGGGAAGTATTCAAAAAATATATTACACATAAAATGCACAAATGGCATTCTTATAGCTCCACGCTGCGATAAAGCGAGCAAAAATTTTTATGTCACCTGAAACTATTTGTAAGAAACGTAAGAAAAGTAAAGAAAAGTAGTGAAAAGAAATAAAAAAAGCATGACATTCCTGCCACAGACTATAAATGTAAATTACGTTGTTCGCTTTAAATCCTTTCTTCAGTTGTTAACATGATGTAATGCCGGAAAATAAAGCAGAAAATACCGACTTCAAACCTTATATTTTACAATGTTAAGGTCACGCCTTCCGTTCGCTGTCGCACCGGCATAACACTATAGAGTAAGAATAACATTATTTTTTATATGACACTATGGTACTGTCATGGCGAGGGAAGGTAAAAAAAAACCTGTAGTAAAAACAAAGCTGTCTGCGATTGGACAGCTAGTAGATGGGTTTTGCGAAATAGAAATTTCATGCATAAATTTCGCTATAAAAATGTGTCTTTGATTTTGCGACAGCTTAATCTATGATAATACTGGTCGGTAGACATTTTACCTTAGTCCTCCACACTCTGAGGTCTAAATACAATTTTATAAATAAATACATCCAACAGTCGCCACACATAGCTCTGACCCTATATTAAGATCAATTAAGTATTGTGTCGTGGGTATCAGAAACTACGAGAGACTTTTTTGTCTCAAAAACACCCAGACCCGAGACAAATATTTGTGGGCCTCACAAATTCGGTGCGGGGATCGAACCCGCCGCCTCACGTTTAACGGCCGGTGTCTAACCAACTGCCTCACGGACAATGAATAGTAATAAGTAACTTTTGGCTCGAAATTAATTACTTTTACAAGCGCTTAAATATCGCTACGAAAACACAGACTAACAAGAACTTTTTAACGGTAATAAATATTACATAATAAACTAGCTTTACTAAATTCCTTCCCCACAAAAACATGACACAAACGTGTAATCTGTGCGGCCCAGTGCGGCCTTCCATTTCCCGCCAAAACAAAATGGTCGCCACAAAAAAGGATATATTCGCGTAAATTTAAATGCGATTTGATCAGTGTGTTACAAATGTAATAAAGTATGGAGCGGGCCGTGACCGATGTTTTTTCCTAAAAGCTACGAACACTCCCTTCCGATAGAAATTTTAGGAGTTCACGCTCAGAATAAATTAGAATTAATTCTCTTTTATTTTCATAGATACGGTACTTTATTAAAGTTAACATTTAACCAATGCGAAGTGCGTAATAGCCTGTTGGTCATGGACCAAATGCGACGACCACAATGTTTACGGGGTACGTGGGTTTATGTGTGTATTTATAGTCAATCACCACACACCATAACGGTAAAGGAAAACATCGTGAGGAAACTGTATACCATAATGATAACGTATGTAAAAGTCCGGCAACCCGCACAATGCCGGTGTAGTGGATTGTACGGCCTAACCCGTCTTAATCGTACTCTTGATTATAGAGGAGGCCCGAGGGACGTATATGGGCTGATACAGATTACCCAGTAAAGTTATAAGTTGATGTCATCTGCGAACAAATTATACACCGTACAGATTCAATAGATACTTAATTAAAAACTCAATGGTTTATGTTGGTATATTGATTATTTAATTAATTAATACAAATAATAACAGAGCAGACCTGGTGACGAAAGGAGATGAAAGGAAACCTTTTACTGGTGGTAGTTCTCTCATATGTGAGAGGCCGCCTGGGTAGGTATCTACCACCGCAATGTCTATTTCTCTCGCCAAACAGCAGTGCCCGAGGAACTATTGGACATATTGAGACGTCATTCATTGCAATAAAAAAATATCTCAAACTACTTTGACATGAAATGCAAAATCCATTTTATCTTACGTCATTACGCTGAAGTATTGACTATCCTGACAAATGAACTACCACTACAACCCATATAAAAGGCAAAAAATTGACACTGAGCACCCATAGTACCAACCAAGGTACTTAGTAGCGCCAGCTTGTTTTCAACCTTCAAAAAATTTGTCGGAAAGAACACAAACAGATATTTAAAACAAATTAGTGTCCATTCCTCTTCGTATCACCTATTATATGCATTGTTCGTTGTATGCTGGACATTTCTGTGCGTTAAAATAACACACTGAACCATTTTCAGAAAACAATTGTCGCCTAGATAACACATCTCCAGTCTCCTTTTGTTAAGGACTATCCGTTCTCCAACCTATTTCGGGACCTAAACAGTCTGCTTATACCTAATACGATTTGTATGAAACTCTAGGACATAGCAAATGTTACGCAAGATTTGAACGCTCCAGTGAAGACTTTATCAAAGGATTTCGGATTTTGCTAATTAGGTTATGATCTTCGGGACTACGTGGTACTGGCTGGGATATGTGACAATTCTTGGTTCATATAATTACTTGTTTTTATGTAAGAAGTGATGGTAATAAGATCGGTGATACTGTTTTTTGATTCTTCTATTTAATAAAATCTGTATCTGTATCAGCCCATATACGTCCCACTGCAGGGCACGGGCCTGCTCTACAATCGAGAGTATGATTGAGAGTGGTTAGGCCATATAGTCCACCACGCTGGCCTAGTGCGGGTTGGCAATTTAATAAAATGCCAGAGTGTAATTCGTACAAGAGTCCTGATAAAGAACTCGTTCCAAATTACTAATACTCATGATATGGGAGTTGTATCTAACTTTTGGTTAGGACTACGAATTTGACTGTTAGGTTTACTTACTTAATGCAAATATAACACCCACTCATAGTTAACATACGCCATTAACGTTAAAGGAATTATGTTGTTCCTGAAAATATTCCTATAAAAAGACGAACTAATTACAATATGAGTAAACGAAGCATGAAATTATGAGCCTAAGTTCGTCATTTTCGAAGCTACCCCTTTAGAATCCAGATTGAAAATCCTAAGGAGAACGAAGTTAGTAATAAAATAAGTATCGCTGAAATTCTCAATTACTATGCAAGCCGAACATAAATTTGTGCGGTGCCTTGTAACCAGTAGCAGAATTAATTCGATTAATATTTCGGTCATGGTATAATGGCTCTGTTGTATTACGTTACTTTGGAGTACAAAACGTCATTTTAGGAACTCTGTCTTATTTGATATTATTGCACAATATACTTGTCCTATCATATCATATTTAGAAAAAATCCTAAACGCCACAATGGTGAGCAGAAGTGCCAATGGATCTACTTAACCAGGTTGACACTACTTCCACACCAAAATATCAGGAAAAAATGTGATGTCGCGGATTCACACAAGGCTCCTGTATAAGTAGGGGAGATCAGGGACGAAAGTGCCAATTTTCAATTTTCTTGTAATATCTCACAGAGCTTAATATATACCAAAATAATAAAAACTAAACATATTAGTATTTTGGCTATCAATTAACACCAATCCGATTGCACCGCTAATAGAGATCCAAATAGAACCAGTGGAATTTACTTTTTGAAATTTAATTTACTTTTGTCCCGTGTTACTTTCGCCCCTAATCTCCTCTATAACTCTTGGAATTTAAACATAAACTATTGAAAATCAAATAATATTCTCATGCAATATGTAAAGTCAATACAGATAGGGCGTCGCCGCCTGCCATTAATTTTACACGAGCTCCCGCCGACCGCGCCGAAAGTTCTCACAAAATGAGATTTGCATATTGAACAGCGAAAGACTTAGACCGCGATAGTTTCGCGATGGAAGATTTTGCAAAATCCGAACTACGGAGCGTTTTAACAAGTGCCAAAGTTTATAAATTCTCTTTAGCTAAGTATTATGAACATGGCGTGCATGAAAATTGGTCTGATCAGCAGTAATGGTCTCGTGTATTGCGTGAGAATTTTGGGAAATAGTCGGTTAAAAACCAAGTTGCGTTAATCCACGGAAATCTGGGGTAAGACATTTACAAGAAGTAGTATGAGTTACGTTTTGCATACCTACTAAGTTAAAGTAGTGTATATGTGAGTGCATTTTTGTGTATATATAGTTTGAGTATATGGTATCACTAAGGCTAGCATAATTTTCATTACATCTTATTGGACATTTTACTTAAATCGCAAAGTGTACCCCTATTACTGTAAATAAGTCAAAAAGAAAAAAGAGAATGTCCATTCATAGCATCGGTAAAAAATATCGTTGATCCCGATACCGACGGCTTAATATTACTTAAAATTCATTTCAGACAAAGATATTTTTTCTTTCTTGGATTTTAAGTTAATTTCTACGAGAACTCCGGACCTGGTCGCAATTATTTTTTATATATATTAAATATGTATATATTTCACTACACAAAAAAGTAGGTTTCATCAAGGCAAAACAATCTTCGCATCGATAGTAAGTTTCATAGTAAAATGGGCATTCTCCTTTTTCATTACATTTTGATCATCTCTTACAATAAAATTAATAATATCAGTATTTCATTGGACCTCGGTCCTCATAAAATGCTTTAAATCTGTATTCCCAGTATACTTGCATTTAATATTTGATTTGAGATTGTGTTCGCTCGCCGACGATAAGGGCAATTTCAGATGCGCAACTGTAGAGAATTAAATGGATGAGCGGTCTACAGTTTATTTTGTAATTATCATGAGTATTACCAAGATCAGGCATAGTAAATCAACTGCTGAAGGGCAGACATCCCCCAAGGACCTTCGCAGTAATCTGTTGTAGTTTTTTTAATACTTTATGCAGACAGACAGAGCTAGCGGCCCGCCTTATGATAAACCAGTGGTTCTTAACTTTTTAGTCACGAGGGTCAATTTGACGAAATTTCTGTTTAGCCATTGACCACCCAGTTGGTTGTCTGGTTTGGTTGTATGTTAATACAGTAACCAAATGTAAATGAATAAAGGGTCTTTCTATCTAGCTGTGAATATAAAATGCAAAATTATTTTAAGAATGACCTTAGGATGGCCCCACGGACCATTTGAGATGCTTCTAGGAACTACCAGTGGTTCGCGCACCACCGGTTAAGAACCACTGTGGTAAACAGTCACCGCCGCCCATGAACCTCCGCAGTGCCACGGATCTAACAACAAGTGGCTGCCTACCAGGTGGCCTGCAAAGAGTTATTAGGACATCAAATATCAATTTTTTGAGGAGGTGTTCAGCTGTGCTTGCCAGTACGTGGCCTCCAAAACTTTTTGACCCTATATATTCCTTATATTACCCTATATATTCCTAACCAGATCTACGCGTGCTGACTTGCGAAGCCATAACTTGATAGTCCACACCATCTCGGCACAACGGTCTGTGGAATTGTTTGCCGTCACGCGTGTTCCGTCCTTCCTATAATTGTGGGTCCTTCCGCCGTAGTGTGAAGAGGCATCTTAGCAGGTGGCATCGTATCGATTGGCATGGGACTAGCGTCTGATGCCAATCGATACTCTGCCTGGACGGCATTTTCCATCAGGTGTAGCGTGGTCACTATACCGGACCAGAATTAAAAAAAATAAAAAATTGGAGACTGTTCCATAAAATGACAAAGTAAAGTTATCAAGAAATAATAAACATGTAGTCATTTTAGATCTACGTAGTGTAAAATAGCCTTACTTCGTCGACTCGGTGCACCACAAATGACGTTCTCTTCAAACGTCTATCTCATACACCCGACGGTCAACACGAAACTTGGTGCCCCTTCCAATATCTTTTTGCGTTGAAATATGCTCGAGTTTCGCTGAAATTTCCATTGCATTCTCGCCGCGGTCCCCAGGCGGCGCGCTTTGCAAGTTTACGTGTTAATATTAAAGTTTCTCGTATTGAATATTTTAGACTTCACTTTATTTAATCATTAGTTTTGAGTTGGTGAATTTACCATGAGTTTCAACTTCGAGATATTACAAATCATACAATTCCCCAGGGGTTATTTCATAACCGGCATTTATCATTTCTATCCAGTACACACTAGCTAGTTCGTTCTGCGTTATAAAAATAATAAAGATCATGTTAGTCACAGTATTTGAAACATTGATTTTGTTAGAATTTTCGATCTTCAAAAAACGAACGTATTCCCACCTTAAAGGCCGGCAACGCATCTCCATGTGCGACGGCATTGCAGATGTTCATGGGTGGCGATGATCACTTACCAATAGGTGAACCGCATACTCGTTTGCCCCCTATAAAATATAAAAAGAAATCATAATGTTTAGGCCGTTAATTAAAATACTTGGAACTCGAATTTGTGGTCAGCATGGCGAAAGTGTCATATCTTATGACTGAAGCAAGTTTAGAGACATATGGGAGAGACTAATGAAAGGGCAGGGGCCTACTCTATCGGCGATGTACGTGTAAATTTATGTTAATCTATAAAAAACCTCGATATAAAAAAATGTATATGATATTATAGATTACGCGAAAAGTTTAATCTCCTATGAATCTTATATATAAAAATGAATCGCAAAATGTGTTGGTAACCGCATAATTCAACAACGCCTGGACCAATTTGGCTGATTTTGGTCTTGAAATATTCGTGGAAGTCCTGGGAAGGTTTTAGGGGTGATAAAAAATGGAAAAATTGCGAGAAAAAGCCAATTTTTTAATTGTTCAAGCGTGATGCGACCAGCCAATATAGGACGACCTTTGTTTGGTTGACGGGAGAGGTAAACGACGGTCAAGGTTCAACTACCAACCAACGTAAAATGATCTATCTTTCCATTGTCTTTCATTGACGGCTGACGAAATAGAACAAAATTCAAAAAGTGTGTACATTGTGTATATAATATCTAGATACGGCGTCTTTCGCGTAATTTGTTAAATGTAAAATTAAATGATGTCCATATCTACAAAAATAGCCCATCGTTTTTTGAGAGTATTGCAACAGTTTTAAACAAGATATATATACCTATATAGATATATATATATATAATTTTTCGTTTTCATAAAGGACATTGTTTTTTGAATTGATACCTTTAGATGCGTTGGGGGACAAATTTAAATTCCGCATTTGTATTGTTTTCAGACTCAAGAATAATAAAAGTATTGGTACGTTGATGCCGCATCTAGACATTGTAATGACACACGATATGCAGTTTTATATTTTTAAATATTTGTTTCATTACTTACGTCGCCTGGTAAGGCAGTATGCAGGTTTTATTAATTTGTATATTGACGGTGAAGTACCAATACCTCCTAACTATTTTTTTGAGAAATAAACTTTCTAATCGTTTTTTAAATATAAAGGTATTATGCCGATGTTTTAGTGAAATCTCCTAAGTGTATTTTACTATACATTTACATTATTACTATTCCCCATTAATAAATATACTAACTACTTTTTAATTTAACAAAAAAATTAGGGGTTTTTCAGTTTGTGTGAATTTATGACTTTGTCACTTAGGATTTATTGGCACTTCGCCGTCGATATGTATAAATAGTCTTCTCAAATAAATAAAAGTAATTCACAGAATCGCGTGGTTGCCCGTTGGTAACGTACCAAACGCGACTGCCAACAAGTTTACGATGGTCACGGGTTCAAATCCCAGGACACACCTCTGACTTTTCGGAGTAATTTCTACATTAAATAAAATCCTTCAACCCGCACTAAACTCGAGAAACTTAATTTTAGCTAACTTCAGTTGTTAATCTGTTCGATTATTTTTTTAATAAGTTTAATAAATCTTAAGTTTTGTCACAAATTAAATTTCAGCATAAAGTCCTAATATTTGACATAGACTATCATAACAGTATGTCTGTAAATATCAAATTTAAAACTACCTACTTACTACTGGAGAGATGGGATAGAATAGAATGTAAGGTGGATAAAATGGGACAGAAGAATAGGTATAGGATTGGATTGGATAAGCAGCTTAGACAACGGCAGTCATGTTGATTTTAAATAAAATATGGACTGGAATCTGTTTTGCACCCAGGCGAAGCCGGGCCGGGCCGCTAGTAAATGATAAAATTCAACGTGAAAACCGACTGGAATGTTTAGACTATACATATGTATTTATCTCTCGAAATCTACATTTATTTCACTTGGTATTCCCAAAGCTCTGCTTGCACGGCTTACAAGCGACGAAATAAATTTTGTGTTTGCGAATATGTTGCTTTCCTTCCTTATACTCAACGTTCCCTGACCGGTATTACGGTCCATTTTCTGCTAAATCTTTTAGAAGCTTTACTCCAAAAATAAATATAGAAAGCAGCAAAAATGGTCTCTACGATGTAATTTTAAAACGATTGAAAATTATCATCTTGGGTCGGTCTACAAATATTAATCAATAATCATAATACAAGAACATTAATAGAAAATAATACTATAAGATTATTAGGTAGGTACTAATGGGTATAAATGTAGACAATAAGACGGTATGAAAGTAATAAATGGATTAGGAACGTTTCCAATACACTTGAATAGAAATTATGTAAACTAGGTGGGTGAGTAGTGAGAGAGTTATCACAGGGCGGCGCCCACTCGAAATTAGGGTCTGCAAAAACAATGACGAATCGCACACACATATAGGAGCTAAATTAAATTTTGAAGCTGTACCCTTATAAAACATTTACGTTGGGCTCGCAGTTTGAGTGATAAGGGACAAGCGGGGAGGTAAAGAAATAAATAGAAATAGTAAGCGTAGGAAGTAAATCAAGTAGCTTGCTAATGTGTCAACCTATTTACCTACGTTTACTGGTGGTAGGTCTCTCATATGTGAGAGGCCATCTGGGTGGGTACCACCGCAGTGTCTATTTCTCCCGTCAAATAGCAGTGTAAACGCACTGTTGTGTTTCGGGTTGAAGGGCATTGTAGCCAGAGTAACTACTGGACATATTGAGACTTAACATCTTATGTCTCAGGATGGCGAGCGCAGTGGAATGCCAAGCATTGCTTTGTAATTCAAGGTGTTGTTTGGTTTTGTTACTGTTCATGAGCGGTCGTATCGCTTACCATCAGGCGAACGGCATGCTCGTCTCGCCATTCATAGCAATAAAAAAAAAAAACATAGAAAAAAGAATAAGGTAAAAACTCGTTCTATGAATTTCGGTCACCCTCTATTGAAAGCGAATAAAAACTGTCATTCCTATTGTTACGTAGCAGTAAAGCAGGTTATCAATTTAGATTCTACTTTGATAGAACGATGAAGTAAATCAGGTTGCAGGATTATTCCTTTCAATGCTTTGAATCTACATTGGCAGTCTATCGTATTATGTGTACGAAAATGTCTTCCAAAATTATTACACCTAAACCTTTTTTCTCACCAAACCCAAATATAACGGTAGGTTAAGGGCATTTTCAACTTTCAAATGTAGAAACTTGTGTTTTCGAGTATCTCAGTTTATGTAAGTCACGTTGTTAGTAGAGGCTGAGTTAACTATAAAAACCTAATACTTTCTCAGAAACAGATGCTTTTATCTAAGCCTGTAATACTCAAGAAATTCCATTTAAACCCGCGTACGCCTTTCAATTATCCCACAAATAAAGAAGACGTAACTATCCAAATGCCATTTCAAATCTTATTACAACGTGTATAAAGTTTAAATTCCTCTCGCAGACTACACGGACCTCCTAACGAGTATTTGATTTTCCATTTCGACGTCGCATTTCGTCCCAGTTCAATTCCATCATAAATACATTACAATAATAAACTCGTCATATCGGAATACACGGCGACATAATATTGAAAGCATTTCACACAGTGGCAAATGTTAGACGGGCTTACATGTAAATTGTAATGTATGTAATAACACCTTTAGGAGTTCCATAGTACGTTAGAGAGATTATATACTTCACGCTTGCATGCTTGAGAAGGTAGAAAGAGTTTTGTGCCGACTAGTACCTATACTCGTAATACGCGACAGACTGACTGGCAATCAGGGTATGAAGTGACATCGCCTCATACATATCACATCACTCGCACCATCCTAGTCTTACTGCCGTACTCAGAGACATTTAATGTCAATTAAATAATTACTCAGTGTAGATTTTGCGAACAAAACCGTTACTAAGGAACGATTTATTTGACTTTAAACGTCTCTGAGTTCCATTATTAATATCAATTAAATCGTTCCTTAGTTAAGGTTTTGTTTGCTTAATCTATACTAAGTAATGATTTAATGTCTTAGTACGGCAGTTAGTGCTGCACGAGTCCGCATCGCCCACGTTTATCGATATCGATCCCGCTCACATTTTTCTTTGTATATTAAATTGTTGTTTATTGAATTGACTGCGGTAGCTGAAGAAAAAACAATAAATCATTCCGATTCTTACGGTTCATTACGTTCATACAGTCCCCCAGATTTTCTCATAAATCTTCCATGTGAAAACATCGATCAGTCACAAATTGTAGATAAAGTATTTTGCCATATTACATATTATAATAAACTTGACTTAATTATTTTTCCTCTTATGTCATTGCGTTGCAAAAGAGATATCGATATAAACAATAGATATTACATCGCATAGAAAATTGCCATCTCGACATACTTCCTTCACTTTTCTCTCCTATTTTAAAAGGCCAGCAATACATCTATGCTCCAAGGATTGAATATGTCCATAAGCTATTTACCGGTATGTATATGTATATAAGTATATTCTATTAATTATCAACCCGGAATCAGGAATTTGTGCCCGATATGGCGATAGGCTCGCCACCTATCACATCGTTGGACGGAATATACAAGGCGAAATGTGGGTGTCCAGGCACCTCTGCTTACCCCTTCTGGGAAAAAGGCGTGAGTTTATGTATGGATGTATAAAAAAAGTACGGGAATCAAAAAAATAACACTTTTTTAGCAAAATATTTATTCAACGTTCAATAAAAACTTGATTTCATAACTTCATATACTGTGATAATATCTTAACACTATTTGTATCACAGCGAGTGCGTTCAAGCCTTATTTACAATAACTTCACACAGGGACATTACAACAGTACAAAAAATAGTATCTTCGAGAAGAAAAACAGGAAATAGTAATGATAAAAGATAGCAAATAACAATTAACATTAAGTCATAGAATTATTACTTACACTACAACTGGAATGATAGGTGTCAAACAACGGTTTTAAAAGAGAAGGTTGGATGTAACTCTATCCTTGTCTTTCATTATTAGTTTAATTAATATTGATAGCACTGTCATTCTCTAACATTAGTATTCTTATATTGGCATGAGTTTGCTTGGTTATGGATGAGAAAGGGACACCATTTCATAAAGTGAATCTTTTCCGAACCTATTTTTTTACATCTTTTGGTAATTGAAAATGAATTTTATTTCCAAGATCTAAAGTTGACTTTTGATATTCTTGTTAAACATCAGTTGTACGATAGTACGTAATACTTCTATGCTTTAAATATAAATTAGTATCAAGCGAGCACCAATAAGAGAGGATAGAAAAATACATTTGAAAATAGAGGTCATAGTATACTTGGTCCGTTCTTCCCCGTGTTTTTCATACATTTCGCAAAAAATGCAAATGCATTAAGATTGACTGCAATACATTCAATTCATGTAATTGTTTACATAAAAACTAAATAAAATGAGTCAGTTTTTGGTTCAGATCATTACTCATGAATCAAAATATACTTAAGGTTATTGACCTAAAAAACTTTTTCATAAGGGTCCAATTGATTTCTAAATGTCACTCTTAACATATTTTTCAAATTTTATGCATCAAACCTCATTATCAACATAACATTTTTTTTTATAAAATTAACTATTTTTGTCTTTTTTTTTTTTTGACAAAATGTTTTTGCAACTACCGTCTGAGATAAATCGCTCTCAATTCCCGTCGGCAAAGACATGCAAACTCAACAACTAATTATACCACCGCTGACGGGTAAAGGAGTGCCGCGTTCCAGGGACAAAAACTCGCATAAATTAACATAAATGCAATACGGAACGCTGTGTTTATGTTTTGCTTACGTTTGACGTCATTATGTGTAGTATTGACATTGTAAGTCGAGGATACTGCACTATAAATAGCGGCAAATTATAATATTTATAGAATAGGTTCAATAATGATGTGGCTATTCCTAGTGAAGTTAAATAAAAGATGAGTAAGTCTGAGATTAACTGATTTTTAAAAAAGGATTCCTCTTTTGTTACATATTTAAGTTCTAAAAATAACGCCATAAACTATGACTTTAGTAATTTATCTTTAAAATATTATTCGTATATATAAAAAACTCATAAAAAATCCATCTGAATTAATTTAAGAATCAATTTCACGGCTATTTTTCATGATTGCAGTACCCTCAAAATGTGAATGTCACGAACGTCATTCAAATAGTTTTACGACGCAAACATTGTGCACACGACCCAACACATTTCATAAAGGCACGGACACAAATCATTTTTATTGTCAAATAAATAATACTTTAACACTACCATTGCCACGGTAATTTTATCTCTATACTATTCCCCGAGGGTCGATTGTACAGTGGCAATTGAAGTGTTAATATTCAAAGCTTAAAAAGATTGCTTAGTACTACATGGACGAATTACAACTAAAGAAATTATCGATATGTGACAATTCTACGTCGACATTATTTGAAATTACTTAGAAAAATAAATTAGAACTAAGATAGAAATGTAGAATAAAATAAAGAAAATACAACGAAGTTAGGTACATTTACAACAAATAGTCTAATGCAGTAAAAGTTAAAAAAAAAGAAATAAAAAAACGCGTCACAAATCAGATTCAAAATATACATTCACAATTGCTCTTGTCAATTTATCGATAATTCCCACAACTAATACACAACATAATTCAAAAGCACAGGGTCTAAGCACATTGACTATAGACATCGTCTTATCGATAATTCCCCTCACTAAGATCGATGGTCCTCCTGTTTCCGGCAGCGATTGGGCCTCTAGTTCCTGAGCTCGCAGGTCACGGGGCAGGTAGACCTTAACTCCAATATGAACGGACCTTCCTGACCGGGTAGGAAGGTCGATACCGTCAATATATACCTACCTGCTGGGAGATTCGATAGTTCCATCACCACGAAGCCGGACCTGGAAAAAGAAATACGTCAGACAATGCTTACTTTCCTATTTATATATCCATCCTACGGTTGCCTGAAAGAAATTACCTAGTGTAAGGCCACCAATTGTACTATTATTTTTATTGCGTTATATCTAAGTAGTATCTCTGTATATTGCACAGGATTAAATTAATAAATAAATACTTATTTTTATAACACACAAAAACATACTAATAACCATTTTTTTTTTCTTTAGATTATTATGTCATTACTTTACAGAATTGTGTGTAAGTGTGACTTTGTCGAAACCAACGGGTTCTGTTCGTACCTTATAATAAAAATCCAACAACGCATTTTTATTTTTAATCAATATTCATCATGTGACGCCTTTGAGCACTTTTATCCCGGATAATTCCTACATATCCCCGCTTATTTAAAGTATCACTTGTATACCTAAAAAGTAGTCATACCTGAAAGGTCCAGAAGATTCTCTAAGGAACGGCGCGGTGACACTAGGGTCGTCTATCGCCTCGACTCTAGCGTCGATGCCTATCTGGTACTGCTTGGGTCCCTTCAGTTCTACGACCATATTGCACGGAGTTCTCGAGTCTGGGACGGTTACTATACACTTGGGGTTGTTGGGGTAGGTCGCGCGATGGTTCTCGCAACCGCCAGCGGTTCGGCCTGACCATTCGCCTCGGACCTGGGAACAAAATTGTTTTTTTTTTTCATGTCATCTTTTTTTTCGTAACTTATAAAAATGTTTTTTTTTCATGTCATGCATCGTTTTTTTTTTCTTAACCTGAGAAAGCAATGATATGTCATTTTTTTTCTATTTATTTTAACATGTTAAGTAAGCGGTAAGCAATCTAGAATCTGAAATAAATACCGTCTCTCGGGTGCACTTTGAATGTTTAAGTATTTATTATAATTGCTGTGAAATATCGATTACCTATTACACAATTCTTACTAAATTAAATTTTCCAAATATTAAATAGTTAGAAAAATCTCACCGTTTTGAAATAAGGATAGGGCTCCAACTTGCCCAGCGCGAAGGGGCAGGTGGCATACGCTCTGAGAGTGTAGTATATAGTTTTCGTCTTCTCATACTGCGCTACCACAAGCGTATACCTATCCGCACTGCCTTCTCCCACTATTATCTTGCATAAGTAGTGCGGACTATTGATCCTTATGCCGTCTATGTAAGGTTCTGGATCGTCTAGAAAATAAAAATAAATAGGTTTATGATAAATTAGCAATACTGCCCAAGTTAAATGAAAATTTTGTAAAGCTTTGTAATCAATAAAAGTTTAAATAATAATATATTTTGAAAGTACTTTCTAAAATAGTCTCTCCACGGTTGTACACTTTGGACTAGCAATTTTTACATCCGACCGAATATTAATGACTTTTACATGGGGACACACTTTTGTACATCGCGCAGTCGGCAGTACGCGCATGAAATACTTACGGCCTTTATCATCGACATTTAAAATCCATTTCAGCTATGGAATGTTCGGTACCTTTTGAACGACTGTTGAATTTAATTTGAGCGAAGAAGACAAAACACTCGATGGCTAAAATAGGTTTTAAAACCGCCTGAACAAGGCCGTAAGGAAATATCGAATACTCAAAATATGCCCCCCCCCCCTCCTTCTCCCCCTTCCCCTCCCCCTCCCCCCTAACACAAAAAAACACGAAAGTAGAATACTCACAAGGATAATACACCCTCTTGCCGTTGTTCTTGTAGACGAGCAGCGTGATGTACTCCTTGTTGTCCCTGAAGTCGTCGATCTGCGTGATGTGGCGCGTGAGCAGCAGCCACACGGCGCCGCGGCCCTGCACGTGGAGCGAGAACTGCGGGTTCTCGCCTATGTTGTACGCGTCTTTGGCCGGGCCGTTGCCTGCGTCCCATTTTCTGCAAATTTGGTGAGGGTAGATAAGTGATATATGTAAAATAATGGCAATATATAACTCGGCAAAAAGAGTGCGGTGACACTTTTTGGCATTATTGAAAAAAAAAATGGCAACACTATTAAAAATGACTTTGTGTTCGTGTAATAATTTTATGCGTAGGCATTTTTATACATTTTTGTAAGGACTATTAACAACACAAAATAAAAATAACAAGTATCTAGACATTTTCTGCCGTAGTTATATCGGTCATGCTTTTCAAAGACAAAAAATACTCACTGATGTATACAATAAGTGTAGTGAAACATCTCCGGATTCCAATTTAGGTAGAACACATCAAAGAATCTCAGTATACTGGCGTAGTTGATCCAGAACACTCCGTTGTCGTACTGCGTGGCGCTGTCTGGATCGTAGTTGAGTTCAGCTCGGAGGGAGGGCGTCCAGTGCTCCGTGTCCAGCTCCGAGTAGTGTCCGCGCCAACGCAGGTGGGACCAGGGGTTCTTCAGCTTCAGCAGCTTCACACCCTGAGGAGTTTGGGGTTGGTATAGGTGTTATCGTCAATTTTACTGTTTAAGAAGGTATGTTCTACTGAGCACATCAAGGTTCTGGTGGGTATTGCTTATTAAACAATCGAATATCGATTTAGTTTAGAATCGATATGAAATTACAAATAGGGTTTTATTGGACATTATAATACTCGCACCATTTCGCAGCTCTTTCCAATATCTTAGGGATTTTATGTACCTCAATTGCCACTCGTTTACAACTATTTGTAAAAATCTTCGATCAAATATACACTAGATACACAGTTCCCTGTAAAAGTTCTGTTAAAAAGTGGCACCAATGCATGACATTAAAAAAAGTAAACAAAAAGATCACATATTCCAAATACATTAACACAAATTCCACCTTATTCCTGGAGCTTAAAGTAGCTTTTCACATAATATTGTCTAAATTGTTGCGACGTTTTAGAAGCAACGGTCGGTGCGTGACTGAAGGCGAAAGAGTGCTTAAGCACTCTTTTTTGGTGCCATTTTCTAAGCGCTCATGTTGTATCTAGTGTATATTTGATCGAAGGTAAAAATCTATACTTAATAACATTCGACATGGTTGTTACTATTCCACACCTATGAATTTCAAGTAAGTCGTTTACCGCTACTAAATATTGGAAAACAATCGATTAAGTTTATAATCGATTAAGTTTATAATCGATTAAGTTTATAATCGATTAAGTTTATAATCGATTAAGTTTATAATCGATTAAGTTTATAATCGATTAAGTTTATAATCGATTAAGTTTACAATCGATTAAGTTTATAATCGATTAACTTTACAATCGATTAATCGATTATGTTAACAATCGATTAATCGATTATGTTAACAATCGATTAACTTTACGATCGATATAAACAAACGAACAACTTCACAACCGACATAACCACATACATTAGCGACCCTGACGTCCAGCACTGCGTACGCGTGCGTTGCGACTAGTCCGGTGCGCTCCTGGTCCGCGTCGGGCAGCGCGCCCGTGGCGGCCGTCACGAGCACGTCGCCGCGATGTAGCCGCGTGCGGATACTCTCGTATAGCTCCTCCGCGTTGAAGTCCGCCTCGCCCGCGCGGATGGCGCAACGCTCTGGGATCCAGCCTGTTAGGGCGTGCAGGTCGATGTTCTGGTGAATAGAAACGGAAATAATGTTATACACTTAGATTATTATGTAAAGGGAGCGCTGATACTTCAAAACGTATATAAAAATGGTGGTGCCGGGCCACCTTTTTCTGCCCTAGTATCCGTCTATGACGGATGATATATAGCCTATAGCATTCCTCGATAAATGACCTATTAGTCCGAGAGCTGGCACCAATTTTTGAGTAGGTATTTGAGGCAAGCTGAAAATTGGTTCCATATCTCTCCTATTATACCCCAACTCGGAGGTGCAGACCTGGCTGGTGAGTAGCGGGGCTAAATTTTTAGGGGTAGTTTTATAATAAATATTTTTTATAACTATTAATATATTATAGGCAATATGAAATTTTTATATGTTATATTTTAAAGGGTATAAAATATTTTTGAAAAAATAATCTTTTTTTTTAAAACTACCCCTAAAAATTTAGGCCCGCTACACATCAGCCAGGTCTGCAACTTCGAATTGGGGTACAATACGAGAAGTGTGGAATAAGTTTTCAGCTTGCTTCAAATACCTATCCAAAAATTGGTGCCAGCTCTCCAGCTATATCCAACACAAAAATATTTTTTCAATTCAAACCAGTAGTTCCTGAGAGTAGAGGTAACAAACAAACTCTTCAGCTTTATATATTAGTATATATGTTCCAAAACTGGAGACAGACCAAATTATTGAATCTGTATGTAGCACGTATTATCAAAGATTGGCTTTTAAATTGCTATTGCACATGGGATTTTTTTCACGTTTAGGACATTTTAACAGCAAATTATCTAATATTTTAAACGTAACAACTTGAATCTTTTTTACTCAAACTTTTTTTGTATTATGCCATGAAAAAGGAGGCTAACCATTTTAATCTCAAGTGTATAACGATTTATAATAAAATAGTATTAATAATTACACAGAACTTACGCTGTTAGATCCTGGAAAATCGTATCCACCCATGACTTTCATGTAAGCCTTTTCAAGCAACGACACCCAGAACTCGTTCTTGTTGCTCGAGTATGAACACAACAATCTTCTATCCCTGCTGTAGGGAAGGCGATCGTCAATTATTACCTGTTGAGCATACCAAGATATATTGTAGAACCTATATAAAATATTTGGGAATAAGATATATTCCCAACTGAAAACCAAATATTCAATTTTGGAAATTAGTTTCAATCTTTTAATGCATGTTACAAAATGATTTGGTTTATAATTTTACAACCAGTCGCCTTTGACATTCGACCTTTCTTTGATAGGTCTTAAATTCCTTTAAGACTCACTACCATGAAAGTTTGGTACAAACAGGTATGAAAATATTACCTATTGTCTGTTGTTGTCCTATACAGGGTGAATTTTTCAAGTGGGCGTAAATGGCCAAATCTAAAACTAAAAGGAATATCGAAAAATGCTGAAAGGAATCACGAGCATGATTATGATAAAAAGTAAAACTACATTCTTAGATTTTTAATAAATCAGTATGCCTAACGAGGAATCGAACCTGAAGTTATGAAAAAAAAAATAACATCCAATAAGGATCAAGTTCTGGGAATTCATGACATGCAGCAAAGTAAGGCAAAAAAAATATATTTATTTTATACAAAATGGACTGTATATACTTGACTAGGAATAAATACACACCTTTCTCCTAACACCATTGAGATGCAGCTTAACCATGTACTTCCCAAAAGGATTGTAGACGGGGACTTTGTTTTTGTTCTTTGGATATATGATGGAGGTGATGATTTTCTTGCCGAAACGTCTTTCGTATAGAGCGCTTACCGCAAGCGATGCCACAAACGAGCAGTCTGATACTATCTAAAAAAATAACGCAGGAATCAGTCTTAGTAAATGGTATTATGAAAAAATATAGTATAATACAATTTTATTGGAGTAAGTGTTGAAAGAATATGACACGAGATAACAATCTATTTGAAGAGGAGACTACAGCAACTGTACTTTGTTTTCGTTTTTGTTGAAATATACGACTATCATTATCAGTATTTCTTTCCATTTCTCTGCTATAGTAATCTTGTACCAAAACAAATTAAATACTATTTACCATGTCGCAAAACGGATAATCGCTGGTATAAGCAGGTTCTGAAGTGGAGACCGCGTCTTGGCAAACGTAGCGTGGGACGCCCTCTGGCCAGATGGATGGACGACTTACACAAGATGATTTATTATATCATGAATAATACTTACAGTCTGTTTTATACTAAAACAATCGACAGTGTCATTGACAATCAGCTTCGGATCACTGCACAACTCGTGAGGCCGGATCCAACAATCAAATTCTCTCTGTTGCTTCGAAGACAACTTCAGTTCACTAGCTCTGTCCTCAAAAGGAATGGCGTACTGAAACTTCTCGGCCAAATCCACATCCATGAAGGGTAGGAAGCAATTATTGTTTATGTTTGAAGTTTTCCGGAGGACTTCCTTTTCCTCTTCTGTGTATGTGTGCTTACCACTGACTTTCAAATGCACACTTTGCTCCCTTTGAAATTGTGCGCGGTGGGTAGAAACGGCTGTGTGAAATTAAGTCGTATTAATAACGGGGCGACTCAAAACAGCGCCATCTAGTTTGTGTGAGGAATGTGCATGTAAAATATTTGAGATAATTGGAGTTGATTATAATTTATACATATGTGAAGGTCTGAGTATTTTAAAGCGTAATTAATAATGAATCTTTATTGTCATATAAATGAATGACTTAAAAGCGAATCTCATTGTTAATAATGGGGAATATGCACGTAACTTAAATATGGACAAAATATTTTTTTTTGTAATCTTTATTGCTACTGAAAACACACTATGCAATAATTTTTAAAATTTATTTTAATTTAATAGTGAAATTTAATCATCAAAAAGTAGCTTTCCGCGCAAATTTCCGAAACGCAACACCATTGGTGGATGAAAACGTGACGTCAGATTTACACGAGAGGTCTGCTGTCAACAAGCTATTTGTATGGTTTCTTTTCTGAGGAATAATTGTTTTTGTATTGTGTCTCTGTTTTTTTTTTATATTAAGTGAATAGTTATATGTGTTCACAGTATTAACTCATTGTGAAGAGAATTAATTCCATTATTTTATATTTAATATAATTTTCTGTATCCTCTTTGATGTGAAACCCAAAAATAATAGATAGATTAATAAAACTAGTCTCGAACTTGCCTCTTACTCTAATACTTATTAATTCTTCTTTACTGGTGGTAGGTCTCTCATATGTGAGATACCATCTGGGTAGATACCACCGCAATGTCTATTTCTCCCGTCAAACAGCAGTGTAAATGCACTTTTGCGTTTTGGATTGAAAGACATTGTAGCCAGAGTAACTCCTGAACATATTGAGACTTAACATTTTATGTCTCAGGGTGGCGAGCGTAGTGAAATGCCAAGCATTGCTTTGTAATTCAAGGTGTTGTTTGGTTTTACTACTGTTTATGAGCAGTCTTATCGCTTACCATTAAGCGAACGGTTTGCTCGTCTAGAAGTTCAATGCAATAAAAAAAATAGATGTTTTTATTCATCAGTAATACTTATACTCATATATTAAAGTGCGTGGTGGCCTGTTGGTAAACGGACTAGACGCGACTGCCAACATGTTCACAGTGGTCGCGGGTTCGAATCCCAGGACACACCTCTGACTTTTCGGAGTCATGTGTGTATTGATAGTCAAGACTTTTCGTAAACTAGTTTATGTTCTTGTAGAGCTTTGTAAACAAAACAAGTAGGTAGGTAAACGTAAGAATGATATTTATATGTATTTTACTTAATTTTAATATCCTTACTTACATCGAAATGGTCTTCACAACAATATAAACAGCTGAAACTCGATACATTGTCTCTTCTCATAGCCGTGCACCACTTTATTTTTAGATTTTCACCTTTCGGCATAAGGAAATATACTTTGTCAGGTGCAGTGTTTATGTTTTTTTGGGCATATAGGAACGACACAATATTTGTAATATTTTTTTTATGCTTTTCCTTGGTAATTAAGTCGATATTCACTCACTTTCTTTATTTTCTGTTAATAATATATTGAACCAAACACTGCTGTTGACATCGAACTTGTGTAATCGTGACGTCACGAACAAGCGCGCCAATATGGCCGCGTTTATATCGCCCAAAATTAATAGCGATTTTAATATTGAATTTTTTGCATAATAGTTTATATTTTGGACGTGATATTTGTATGTTTAGTAATGTAATAACTATTAGAATCTTATAATTTTTTTAAAAAAAATCATGCATATTCTCCATTAAAACTAACTGCATTTGCCCAAAAAAGTTAAACTTTAATTAGGTAAATAATTGAAAATAGAATAGAAAACTTACCTGGTTTGTTTTGTCCACTGAATGTCAATGTACTTGGCTTTTTAATTCCTTTTAACTCTTCAGCTCTATCTAAAGCTTGCTTAGCTAAACTATTAATCTTCATTTTTATATCTGGATTGCTGACTTTCTGTGTAAATCAAATATACCTATACAAGTTGTAGAGTATTTTACACAATAACTGTAAGTTAGGGCAAATAATTCTTATTTTATAGGAGGTAGTTACATCTGACTTTCATTAACACAAAGTAACAAGAAAAAAACAAAAATTTGACCTCTTGAGTTCTACCCTCAACAAAGACAAAAAATAAAATGCTAAAAAGTAATCATGATGATAATACATTAATGAAATTAGTCAATTATTCATTTTGTGAGCATCATCAGAGCTGATAGAATACTACATTATAAAAAAAAAAAACATAAAGTGTGATTTTAAAAATTATGCCTAATACTGTTTTTTTTTTACATTCCTACATGCTTTGTTAATAAACCCTTGTTTCTTACAGCAGAAACAGCGAGTTCCACAGCCTGTGTGTATATCTGCAAGGCATTGTCTTTAAGATCCGCCTCATCAGCATCCAAAGCTTGCTGCATCAGGAAATAACATTGTTGCATGGCTCTTTCACTATCCTCTTGTTGGGCCTTATCTGAAAATAATATCTTTACACATTATACAGGGTATATCAAGACTGCTGCCTAAAACGAAGCCGGGTGGTAGTTTAAGCAACTTCAGACTTCAAACAACTTACATATTAAATTATTCAATAAATACAACAACATTTTTAATAGTGTAACCACAAGTTTTTCTTAAATGCTAATTCTCATCACATGATACTCTTTTTGCCAAGTTATAAGTAACTTGACATACATTAATCATTATGGTTGCCAGAGATTTTACAACTATTATTAATCCTACTCCCACTCAGCTATGTTTCCATGTCACAAGTAAAAGAAAAAATAACACACACCTTAAAATGCTGTATACCTGTACAATATAGATAAACACAATCTTCACATTAATTAACAGTTATTCAATATGATTATTGTTCAATTTAACATGCAAATGTTTGTCTTCTTGTATTCAAGTTGGTTTTTCCTGTTATTTCTACAATAAACTTCCATCTATGTTATTGATTTTGAAATCATATTTCAGTAATCACATAAATAAATGGGGTCAACATAGCATGATATTTGTTAATGGTGCAAACAGATTTGACTTACAATTTTTAATGCTTTTATTTTTTTATTATTAATGTAGGCATTATCACATTCCGAGGATAACACATATTATTTAAAAAATAAATGGTCAATTTAGATATTGAACTTCGGATAGCGATATGTGTGAGCGACACTAGACCAACAGGCAAATTTAATTTAAATGTATTTATTTGAAAATGATTAAAATTCTTGAATACCTTTCCTTTCTAGGTAGGTTCCTTAACACTTTAGACTGCCCTCTGTTTATCCTATTCCTAAATCCATCTCATGGTTATATGTTATACATTGCCTTTCGACAATAAGACTGCCAATTGTACTTTTTATGTATGTGATTTCTCTTTGTACATGTTCTTTTTGTGGGAGAAAGTGTAAATAAATAAATAAAAATGTGATGATGTCATACATCTATAAGTAATAGGTAGATTAGAAGTGTTGATATGACTCATAACAAACAATGGCCGCTATATATCAACATGCGTGTTTTCTACCAATAATTGTACAAGATATAAACTCGAGCTACATTCTGTACTTATTACTAAATAAATTACAAAACTTTCCTGTTATACCTCAGAGATAAAACTAACTGTAATGACTAAATGGTTTAGGATACCGCTACTCGTCTTGTTAGACAGTAAAAAATGGCACAAAAAGTGAATATGTAACTGTTTGTTAAATTATACTTTAACAAGTAAATAACTACAGAAATCTACGCTAATTTACGTACCTTTCTGATCCTGCAGTACCGTAGCCCTTTCAAGATATTCCCTTACTTTATCCCTCACTTCTAATTGCTTTTCTGGAGGGAAACGATCTCGTATCCGATCCAATAACCTCGCCGCTGTTCTGTAGCATTCTACCGCCTTATCCGTCTGGCCAGCCTGATCAAATTGTACGGCCAGAGACGCCGCCTCAGTGGCGTTGCTGAAATCACTCATAATGCGAGACTATTTCATTACAATTAAACAAAATTAATTCACGAATTTTACAAACAAAAAATGACAATCCTATTTGACATTGACATTTGCACACCTGGGAACTGTCATCTGTCTCTAAATAAGGTCTTGGTATCATACAGCCTTCTTTATTCTTTATTTCGTCACAAAATACGCGTATATGTGTAAAAATTCTGGCACTGGTATAGTCTTGCAATGAGATTTTAATGATTATTAATTTATTTTAACTCATGTACCACTGTCATGTTTGGTAGGATTTTTTTCGTCTTTCATCTGCCTATATCCCACATGTATATTATAATGTAGGGACGTCACTATTATGTTTTATTATGGTTTTATTATATTATACATATTTGAAAATTATAAGGCTTATCCGGGATCCGGGAAAGTACCTATTACCTACACTTAAAAGTACCTACACTTACAAGATTCAGATATTATGATAAGAACAAGAAAAAAATAGAACATAAGTAAGCGATAATTTCAACAAATTAACAATTGAATCGACCAAATGTTTTACGTTATCTGGTATAACAAAGTACTCTGTGTTATCTGGGATAATATACATATTTTATAATGTAGACGATGAAACTTCAAGAAGATTATCTTATTGGAATATTTTTCCGTAAATTATAAACAATATAATTAACTAGGTACGCAAAGAGGATTCATTAGGCTGTTTAAAGGATATTTCTTTGCATATGGAGAAAAAATACTACAACTTTTTTTTTTGTTCTCTGAATGTCAACGTAATCTATTGTCAAACTAGGCTGTATGGCTTAGAGACCTTTGCCTTTCCGTCAGAAATAGAAAAAACAACAATCTATATTCTATTGTCAAATTGACGCTCTGCCCCACTGCCCTCAGGGGCCGATCTATACAATTTTACTTGCCACTTTGATTATAATATAATAGTTATAATAAGATAACCCATCATAACCTATCGGATATATGCAATACGAATTGTGTTGTGAGATTAATACAAAGTGAGATAGAAAATTTGCGCCATGAGTGCGGACACCCTAGTCACCGCTGGGAGCGAAATTCGTGAGAACTTGGTAAGCATAGGAGTATAATTTTAATTGTACTATTATCTTTAGTGCATATCTTATGCGTTTCCATGTTTAAGTACTGAGAAAGGTTTTCAAACAGGACTCGAGACGAATACCGAAATATGAACGATGTAGAGTTTCAAATGACCTTCGTACAGTGACCCAGACTCTTTGTTATTTTTTTCTAATTCAACCACAAAAACATTATGAGTGTGTTTATTTCACAATATCATAGTCCTCCCATTCACAGGTAAATACGAAAATACAGAAACTCAAATTTAGATTTTATAAATGGCTTTGGATTTGCATAATTTATTCAAATGCTCCTACATTACAATTATTTCACGATTATTCACGGCAATAAATTTCGTGCAATATGTTAATGTAATTGTTTAGAGACCACAATTTTAAATGCCTTATGAAAAAAATGTTCAATAAATATTACTTACTAATAAATCATTAGAAAATTAATGGCCTTGATATTAAATGATGGTTTCCTTGTCTTTTATATATTTATGGATTGCCAACACTAGGACAGGGCCTTATTCCACAACATTAGCCAAGGTTATAAGCTTACAAAACTATCACTTAAAATCAGAGGTAACTATGTCTGTTTTCTCACAATTATTAATTGAGCAACAGCTGAGTACACACACCAGTGGCGTAACTACCCCATCGAGGGCCCGTGGCAAAAATCATCAAACGGGGCCCTTCGTAAATGTAAAAAAATAACATTGTAGTTTCATTTTTAAGAATATTTTTAAGGTGCTTTTTGGCCTGTTGGGAAACGGACCAGACGCGGCCGCCAACATATTCATGGTGGTCACGGGTTTGAATTCCAGGGCTCACCTCTGACTTTTCGGAGTCATGTGTATATTGATAGTCAATCGCCGCATACCATAGTGATTTGCAAGAATTTCTATTGTATGTAAAGTCCGCCAACCCGCACTAGGCCAGCGTGATGGCCTAACCACTCTCAATCGTACTTTCGATTGTACCCGTAGATGAGGCGCGTAGTGGGACGTATATGGGCTGATGCAGTACAGTACAGAAGCTTTTAATGACATGGCTTCATATTTTAAAATTTAATTTCTAACTAGGTTTATTCTACTCGTATAATGAAACGAAAACAAAACATTTAAATCAAATACACGATGAAATGTTTGTCATGTTTAAAATGTAGTCAGTTGTTTATAATTATTAATTTCGTTATTAATGTTACATTCTTCTCTGTTTATTCCCTGTCAGACTTTAACCCGATGCCCTATCGAGCCAGGGCCCTATCGGGCCTGAGACCCTGTCGGACCAAGCCCCTGCCGGGCCGGGCGGGGCCCCCTTAGGCTGGGGGCCCGTGGCATTTTGCGCACTCTGCCACCCTATTGTTACGCCACTGACACACACATAGCTGTTCTAAGTTCTATGTGGTTGTAGTGGAACTGAATCTGTGAGATCTAAATTAGTAGTTAACTCCAATGCTAACTATGTTGCATCAGAATGAATGTAAACTATTTTACCAAAGAGTTTTTACCTCTCTTGTTAATTATCCTTGACATAAGATCTAATTATTAATTGTTCCATAAACAAAACTACTGAACAACTGTTTATAAACTATAAAACTACTGAAACAATTTCAATAATTCTTTGATATTTTTATGTTAGTAATAGGTATTATATCATTTGATAATAGATTCTACAAATATTTATATCTATGTGTATATGTAAAAATGGAATGTCTTAGTTGTTGCTTTAATTTGTCTGCTGAATTTCTGATAAACTGTGCACATTAAATTTAAGATAAAGATAAGTCAAAGGTGATATAATATTGAGGTCACCTGGTTTTCTCCAGAATTAATAAGTAAATTAGATAAAACAGTTTAATTAATAATTGAGATGAAAAATGAAAATAATTGATTGAATCCATTAAAATGTTCAATGTCATTTAGATTCAGTCATTTTTAGGTCTACCTCCCTGTTCAGAAAGAGGTTTTCTCTAGAAAAGAATGGGCAAGAAACTCTAGTGTTACTCTTTTCAAAACCAGTTTGCAATATGAAAGTTTTGATTATAAAATTTACAAGTTGGTATAAATTAAAGCAGTTCATTGACAATATGATAGTTTGGTTGCTTTACCATTTTAACCTTTACAGCTATTCACACTATGCTTCTGTCCATAATATATGCTACAAATTACTTAGGACATTATTCACAGACTGTTATAAAACCTATTTTAGCTATAGAATGTTTTAGGTTCTGAACTCAAATTGAATGCAAAGGTTGTTTCAAAGGGACAAAACATTTACGGCCGAATACTGGAACGCAACTTAAATATAAATTGTGCATAACTATGTTAATCCTTAAATGTACTGGCTAAGTGGACTGTGCGCTGTTAAGAGCAACTTATTATTTGAATGACGTTCCAGTATTCGGGCATTAATAACTAAAATAAATGATAACTGTCAATGTATAAGGCGTTATAATCTAACTTACATATCTCTCACTTTAGGGCTTGGGCCTCAACAAAATTTGAGGATTTCATTCATAGTCATAATTATGATAGTTCACTTTGTTTCCAATCAACAATAAATATCTTTATTTTCGTCCACAAAAGAAAAACATTTAATTACTTAATGAAGTTTCAAAGTCTAATTACATAGACAAAGGAAATATTTCCTGTGAATCCGTAATTAATTGTGTTTTGTTAGTTCAGTTGCGAAATTGTCTGTGAAAGGCATGAAAATTTTACAATATTCGTATTGACAGAAATTGTATATTTTGCTAAATAAATAAAATTTATCATTATGTTTAAATGCTGATTATATTCTAAAATTGTTGAAGAGCAAAATTGTATGATGAAAAAAAATATTTGAAGGCCTATGAAATTTTAAGTACACTAAATCGACTACCATAATTTTACCATTTTTTTTAAAACGTTAAAGGAAAGATTGAAATACACAATTAAAAATATATTTGCAGGTAAACACAGCCATAAAGTTCCTGACAAATCCAAACATACAAAAATGCACAATGGAGAGCAAAGAGCGGTTTCTTCGCAGCAAGGGTCTTACCGACATGGAAATACAGAAGGCTGTGGAGAGATGCGCTGAGATGATAGACATACCCAGAGCTTCGGACCTCATGTTCTTCCACAACTCCCGGACTTCATGGTTCAAGGAGCATGTCCTGCCTGTTTTAATTTATGGAGGCTTTGCTTACGGCTGTTATTGGTTTTACAAGGTAAGATATTTGTTTTTTTTATACTGTTGCAAAAGAGTGTTTTTAACGGCACTGAGGTCGAATGTAATATTAATATGGCAACCCGATATAGTATGACGGAAAATGTTTCGATACCTAAGATGTTTATAAAGCATAGATGCGTTGTCCGAGCTTTATAATGGCAAGACGTTTGGAAGGTAATTGCCTCACTTGCAGTCACGTCACATCAGTCACGCTTCAACCAGTGTCGCAGATACACGTTTCTCTGACTATTTGTATTCTCAAAACCAAATGCAGAAAAAAAGATAAGAGTGTTTTAAAATAACGTAAAAATTATTCTGAAACTGTGAAACAAAATAAATATTTTATTTAGTGCGCAAGTACACACTATTTTAATTTTTTATGAAATAAAATTATTAAATTCGCTCTCATGGCGACGTTTGACAACTCTCGCCACGTCATCCCGTACTTGATGATTGGTGCTACGTCACACGCGCTTTGGCCAATAACAGTGCGGCACTTATTTTTACGTAACTAGCGATGTCTATTCATCTTCTTCTAACTTATGTATCTTGCTTTTAGACTCATTCTTCAAACCAATTTGAAATTATTAAGGAAATTACAATACGCATCGCAGCATTTTTTTGTGCCATTATGTTAGTGTATGTCCATTTGTAAAACGTCATTGTTAGATACTTGTTATTTTTATTAATTCTTGTTAATAGTCTCCTTGTTTATTTTAAATAACAAAACAAACAAAAAACCGTATGAAAAAGTATAGAAATACCTACGTATAAAATTATTCAATGAACACAATGATATTTTTAATAGGTTTGCCATAAGGTAAAAGCACCAATAGTAGACAATTTAAGGATAAATCAAACTTAATTCTCAAAATTCAAAAATGTTTTTCAAAAAATTAAAGTTACATTTTCTTTTACTGTTGGAGCAACATTTGGAATTTAATTATTTCATAATAATGAAATTAAGATTGCTTTATTTTATATAAAAAAATATATTTTCTTAGGATTGCCGTAGTCACTAATAGATGACATGTATAAAAAATCAGATACCCCAATAATAGACATCAATTGGCACTAATAATAGACATGTCTATAACATCATTTTAATATTATGTGTTATCAAAAAAATATAATTTAAAATCAAACTTAGCACAGATTGTGCTTTAGAATTAATTAAGTAACAAAATATATATAATATATTCTTCTTTCTTTCAAGGACTTTAAATTACATTATTATCAAGTGTGGTCTTATTTTCTTTGTGGTAATTTTCTTCACCTGTATATAAATTTATTATTATTAGTCCTATTTCAATTTCTAATTAATTATCTTTCTTATTGATTTTCTTTTTCCCATCTCATCATTCTTAGTTGATCTTAATTCATCATTTTTAATTGCTCAAACCGTAATCTGAAATTAATGTATACTAGTAGTGGACATCTAGTAGACTCTAATAGTTGACACTGTCTTCTTTTAATTAGCCTAGTGTACAACAAACGAAACTCAGATATAAAATAAAATAAATAAATAAAATTGAGCATCTTAAAATGTTTGCATAAGATTCATATTTGATTTACGCAAATATGACAATCTTTCTGAGTTTCGTCTTAAGCTCAAGTGGTTACCTATACGGCTTTGTCGGAATGCTCACACTCTTTCACTTTTATATAATATATTATTTAACCCTCTCGCCCCTTCTTATTTCAAAGACCGTTTTATATTTCTTCATAATTCCCATGAAAGATCCCTTAGGTCATCGGAGAACCTGAAACTGAGAATACCCGTACACACCACGACATTTATGGACAAGTCATTCCCCGTACTCGCTGTTCGATTGTGGAACTCACTTCCAGATGTCGTGAGACAGGCTCGCAAATTGCCATCATTTAAATCACTAGTCAAGGAACACTATCTTTTTCACTGAACTTACACATTGTTGTGCTTTTACTATTAGCATTTTTTTATATTTATCTACTATGCATATATTTATTACATTTTATGTCTATTTTGTATATGTATATACATATATATGTATGTATGTTGTATGTATTTATATGTATAATAATGTAGGTGTACAATAAAGTTAAATAAATAAATAAAATAAACTACCAAGTTTACACATGTCATCTTTTAGATTTTGATCAATTTCTGGAACTAATAGTAGACACCACTAAAAATTTATACAAAAACAAGCCAAAATAACAAGGAAATGGTCCAAATAAATCAATAATGTAATATCTATATAATATCGAAACCCGATATAGTCAAAAGTCATGTAATATAAGACAAAATCATACCGTTTGAAAATGAGTTCCTTAAGAAAAATGCTAAGAATTGCGCTCATAATGGCGCGAAATCATACTGTTTGTGGTCAATTAACAAAAAAATTTAAATTTACTTCTGACAGTGCAAACAAACTTTTGGGCATGTATTATAAATGGTACGAGGTGGCTTTAAAATTAGGAACAATGACATTAAAATATTTAGTTTTCTTATTAGAGATTATTTTTTCGAAAGTGTCATCTATTGGTTCAGTGTCGGGCATTGGTGCTTTTACCTTAATTGTTTTTCTTTAAATCCAATTGTCACCGCATCGTGCTCTTTTTTCCAAGTTATAACTAAGGTTAGAAAACAAATATATTCTATCAAAATTAGAACCCAAACATTTTTCTACTCCAGTGTTGTTTTAAATCAACCACAACGGAGGTTACATTTCTCCAACAAAAACTGTTCATGATTAAGGTTGAAAGGAGTGGAAAAAATACTACATTTGTTGTCTACAATGAAACAAAGATAACCCACGCCTGACGATATTATTATGTCCTTGCTGTGCACTCCTTTGTTCTTCGTTCAAGATTTTTATTAAATAGTAATTTAGCTGATAAGTATGACACAGAGCAATAAAAGATTTTGCTCCGCAGGTACATCATTTTGCTAATCACAAAGATGTATGCCATTACTGCTGTATTGAAAACCTTTTATACAAGATAATAAGACCAAGATTAGACCTCTGTGGAGCAGTTGGACACTGGCTGTGAAATGAGAGGTCGCAGGTTCGATACCCGCACCGAAACAAATACATATATGATCAAATATTTGATATATGATCAAATATTTGATATATGATCAAATATTTGATCTACAGGCATTTAATTCGCGTCTGCGTGTTTGAGAGACCGAAAAGTTTCTCGTAGTTTCTGATATCCACGACAAAAGGCGGACGTACGTGGCTGCCCGTGGTTTATTTATTTGATTGGCTTGTACAATAAGTTTTGAGTTGGTTAAACACTTTGTTCATTTTTTAAAAGGCATTTTTCTTGTGACACAGGACGTACAAAATCTCGAAAAATGTTGTAGTTGCATTAGAAACTGTTATCATAATGTGATAATGTGTAATACCTTGATAATGTAATACAATAATACATAATATATATCTTTCTCTCTATAACTAGAGCCGTGGCGTGCTACCGTCAATATGTCCAATAGTTACTCTGGCTACAATCCTTCGAACCAGACCACAACAGTGCATTTACACCACTGTTTGGCGGAAGAAATAGATATTACCGTGATACCTTCCCGGGCGGCCTCTCACATATGAAAACCAGTACATTAACATTATTTAAGTTTTACCATTATAATGATAAACGTAAATAGTGACTAAAAATAACCTAGTCTACTTACTGTAGCCAATTTACACAGCCTGTTTCTGGTCTATATTTTCACAGTGGTCGTCATAAAACTAAAGTACACAATGCTAAAATCTATATATAAATAAACTGACAAAAGTGCACAGTTGTTCGTCCATAATGGAAATAATATTATACCTAAACATTCAAAACAGTTTACATCTTCAATGTTGAATTAATTTAAAATATTGTGATCTCGTAATTTAATCGTAATTCATAGACATTTCTAAAACCTATTTTAGCTATCAAAAGTTTTGTGGCTTTCGAACCA
The DNA here is from genome assembly GCA_030180105.1 of Hyles lineata. NCBI lineage: Eukaryota > Metazoa > Arthropoda > Insecta > Lepidoptera > Sphingidae > Hyles > Hyles lineata. The sequence continues at coordinate 2,528,067 of JARJEE010000030.1, forward strand.
AGGGCCCTGATCTGAAAATCCGAACCGAAGTTCGAAACTTCGGACGATCGAAGAATTTATGACGATACGAATGTACCTACTCTGTAAATGTTCGGATTCGTATAACGTACATCGTAACCATAAGCCTATGGTTACGACCATAAGTCAACAACGAACATAAGTCTATGTAGGTACATTCGTATCGTCCGAAGTTTCGAACTTCGTTTCGGATTTTCAGAGTAGGGCCCCAATTCTGAATTGAGTTTGACCGAAAAGGACAAAACAATCGTCGAACAAAGCCGATTGAATATAAAAGAATAATAAAAAGTGGAGATAATATAGTAAACCAAATTTTGCCAGCATTAGGTCTTTACATAATGTGATAAATCAGACTTAAATAAAATGTATGACTTTCTAAATTTCAAACTGTTATCATTTTGACTTATGATAAGAGTGACACCTGATATGTTGCTAATTCGTTATCGGTCACTGTGATAGCGCTGTTGGTTTGGTTCAGAGGGACTTCCTGGACAAAGGTTGGGTAGCTTTGTAACCGTTCATTTCTCTTATACGAACGATCCGATGAGAAGGCAACACATCTATGATACAAGGAATGTGGATGTTCACGGGCGACAGTGATCACTTACCATCATGTGACCTGTTTGCTTGTTTGTCAGATCTAGTAAATTAAAAAAAAACTCTAGTTCCACCACTAATATAAGTAGTACTGTATAATACTTTGGTAGGGTAGGGGTGACTGTCATTAGTATAATAATAATCGAGCCCAGATATGTGCTGGGCAAGGATCTTCCTCATAATCGACAATTTGTTTAAGAATGCTATAAAGCACCAGGCTGCTCTTGTGCAGTTTGGCGGACTTCACGCACCATTGAAAATCTTAGAATCTCATTATAAAAATATCTTCAAGTTGTTTAGTTATGTAAATAATAACTATCAATACATTGTTCTCAAGACTATATGTAAGAATATAGTTACATATAAGCCGATAAACGTACATACATACATAACTCACGCCTTTTCCCAGAAGGGATCGGCAAAAGCACTACCAGGACACCCACGTTTTCGCCATGTGTGTTCCGTCCCATATTGTGGTAGAGGGCGAGCATATCGTCAAATCGGGCACAAATTCCTGACTCCTGACTGATAATCAGTAGAAAAATAAAATATCACTGCCCGACCCGGGACTCGAACCCGAGATCTTCAATACAATCGTACCGTAGTACAACTGCGCCACATAGGCAGTTAATCTACTTAAAATATTCTTGTATTTGTTTTAGTTATTTATTAATCAGCATTTTTAGTCACACCTGGGTAGGTTTTAAGTAAATAATATATTGAAATCACTATCGTTTCCTATTGATTATTATAATTATTGCGTGATAAAGAAGACTTTAATTAATACGAGTTTCGTCACTTGAACATAATAATTTGCTATCTAGGTTGCAGTAACCTTGTATATATGAAAATTAATGCAACATAATATCATATTATTTAATACAATATATACGTAATAAGTGCACTCATAGTTTTACTTTGTAAATGAAGACCCGTCTGGGATTAGTCCGATTGCAATGCCGCATTCCGTCCTATTAAAAGAGTTTACATTGAGAATTTGATTGATCCGTTTCCGTGAAAGATAAACATATAAAATTCCTAGTTTACTGCATTTCTTATGTTCATTATAGGTGAAAATTGTTGGCTGTCTATCTAGGAACTACTTTTTGACAGCCTCCGTGGCGCCTATGAAACTTCTGGGTGTTTGTAAGACGGAAAAGTCTTTCGTAGTTCCTGATACCCACGACACAAGACTCGATCTTAGTGTGGGGTCAGGACTATGTATTTGACTGTTGGATGTTTATTTATTTATTTTATTTACTTATGAATCTAGGCAGCTTTTATTAAGATTTTAATATATCAACTAACGCCATTCAATTTATATTCCCCAGAACTGCCTGCGACATCTACTATTCATAGAGCAACCGAAGCGCAAATCCACAGCTGAGTGTATCGACGAACTGCGCAAGAGTCTAGACGTTCTCAACGCGAATGTGACGTCACTACGAGGCGAGATTCAAACCAGTGTGCAACAGAGCGCGCTGCGGTCGCAACTAGATAATATCAAGTCGGACATCGCGTCTGTTAAGGGAATATTACTCAACAGGTATACATACATATATAAACTCACGCCTTTTTCCCAGGTGTAGGCAGAGGTGTCAGGATACCCACATTTCGCCTTTTATGCACCGTCCCACGATGTGATATGCGAGCCTAATGCCATATCGGACACAAACTGACTCCGGGTTAAAAACGCATGTAAAAATCCAATATCAATTTATCAGGACATAGACATTTTAATTATATATAAACGCTCTGTATCTCCCTGGATGTAGGCAGAAATGTCGCTAGCAAAACCCACAATCCACTGAGCTTATTTCCGTAACAAGTGAAAATGGCTGTTGAGAGCCTAATGCGGTGCCGGGCAAAATCTCATATAAGATATTCCGAACCGAAAAACTCAAAGTCCAATCTGGACATCCCAGGATCTTACGAATCCACAATATACAGATACCCAAAAATATCAGGCAGTAACAAACCACAACTGTAAATCAAATGACACCAAATCTCTTTCAGAAACCAGTTCCCCTCACTCAAGAGTAGGTCGGACCCCCCCTCCATTCCTGCCTGGCAGCGGCAATCCGAAGAGGCGTCCTCCACGGAGGTCGCTGAGGAGAAGAAGAAACCTCACCGCAGTCGCAGCCAGCGATCAGAGTCGGGAGGATCCAACTCCAGCGAGGGAGAGCAGGCCACCAAAAACAGCGACAGTAGCTTGGAGATCATGTGAGTCAGATATTTTTACTTTTTTAGTAGGTCCTACTTTTGTGAGTGTGAAAGAGACAGATATATGTTAGGTAGGTCCTACTTTAATAAGAATGTTAGCTGTACAGACAGGCGCCGAGGAGCTAGAAGCTTGTGGTTTGTGGGGCAAATATATTGCTTACTCTTCCTTTCTCTGTATGGAAAATATAGCCATTATACTCATGCCATGTATAAAAGGTATAACAGGTCGGATGTCTATGGATGATAGAAACAAACATAATTTAGCTTTACGCATTCCATTAAAAATTAAAGGGTTTTCAATTTATGTTTCTCAATTTTAATACAAGTAAGGATATAAACCTCCTTCTGGAACCACTTCATCAAATGCTGAAAAGTGCATTAAAATCCGTCGAATAGTTTAAAAGATCTAAGCGCAGAGACAGCGGAAGCGACATCATTTTATTCTATGTAAAGATGCTACATACAAATTATACTCGACAACTGATGTCATGTCTCACTAACAGCCTATTAAATTGTTCCAGCACATGAAGCCAGTCCCCGCTCGCGGCGCACGCCGGGCTGGCGGGGCAGGTCGCGGGTTCGGTTCCCGCATCGTTACGCCGGCCTGGATGTCGCTGCCTCTGACTACTCCTGTGCCCACGACTGAACATATGCGTCCCCTCAATACTAGCGATTAGTTGACAATGCGCCTCTTGACGGAAAATTACGCTGTGTGTTATGATGACGTTTTTCTACGTCACGCTCAGGTTAATCATATTTATCGTTCATAAACACCGAAGAGCAGATGATAGCTGTCAGAATTCAGAAGCATGTTGGTAATTTCTTTTTCTACGGATATGCTGTGAAATTATTTATTAAAATGTAATAATTTGACAAAACGGATTATGTAAAAATTTTGCTATCGTATAAACATCAAAATAAAACTATTGTAGCCTCTGCGTTAGCAATAAAAACTCAATTGGTCATAGGCATTGGTCAACAAAATTACTAATTTACGAATTTACTAATGATAAATTGGAGTCAAATTCTTGCCTTTAGTAACATCACAATATTAAATGCATTTGGGGACGCATTTATTACGGTTGGGGGTTGTATAAAATTTATTTAACGTAGTTTTAACCCTTGTACCGTTGTACCCGAGTTACATGTTCCGTCATGACGGCTTAACACGTCGTGGTCGATCTAGTCTGTGAATAGCTAACGCGGCCACTGTATTGCATAAATAATTATAATAAAAAAATACAAAAAATATTTAATAATTCCGCTTCGATTATTGTTATTAATTTTACTATGTGGAGGTGTTTGAGGTTTGCGGTTATTCAATTTAATTTACATATCTTGTTGATTGTGTTTTGTTTATGCGGTGTGATTGTGGACTAGGAGTTGTCACGTTGATGAAATTATGACGTGTTTACACGTCACATAAATTCTGTGACATTCATTTATGTCAGATTGGTTTTTGTGCAACAGTAAAAGATTTTTGATTGTCATTCATCATTAATATATATTTTATTGGGCTAAAAATGTGATAATTTTCATATACCTATCTAATTATGCATTATAATAATGTGAATAAAAGAGACACTAAAATTTACTGTGAAGGCCTGGCTTCCAATTAAATAATTTACTTATATTGGAAAAATCTAATCCAAAAGTTATGATTGGTGCACGAAACGATTGACATAATAGACTAAAAATCAAGTTACAAAAGAAACTGCTGTGTACAAAATTGTTGGTTCTTTTTTAGTAACAAGATTTTTTTGACGCAGTCCGTAGTCAAAACTATTTAATTATATAACTTTCAACATTCTGTTTATTCCTTAAAATACATGGCCAAATAAGTACATTGCAGCTTTAAATGTGGATTTTAGTGTCTATTTTAGAAACGTATGTCTTACCAAAGCGTGAATTTATGTATTTTTGTTGTTTATTCAAAATTTAACTTTATTGTGAATTAATTTGAGTGTATATTTGTGTGGCGGTTAAACATATTTAGTTTTTCGGGGTGTAAATAAATGGGTTTATTGTATGAACAAATGGTTTTTCAGATATAAGTAATTAATAGTAGTATAGTACAGAAACGCATTGTATAGAAAACTCTTCTTCTTCTACCTGGCGTCACCCCGGCCAATGCCGGGGTCCGCCTTGCGGTAAATTCTTCTCCATTTCGTCCGATCTTCGGCATCCTCAATAGTAAGGCCATTGACCCTCATATCTTCCTTGACGACATCTAGTCAGCGCTTCTTTGGTCTACCCTTCGGTGGAGGTCCGGGAATATTAAAGCTCAGGCACACAATGCCGACGTACTCCTGCGGACCCCCTTAGGACGTGACTATACCATCTGAAGCGATATTCCTAGAGTTTATCTGCCACATCCCGGACACCAAGACTGCCACAGATGTGCTCGTAACGGCTTCATTAATGTGTAAAAACAAAACTATTGCAAGTTAATAAATCATATATCTCGTATACATCACACTACAGGGCACGGGCCTCCTCTAAAACTGAACACCATTGAGAGGGGATAGGCCGTATAGACTTTTGCATACTTTAAAAATTCTTGCAAATCCCTATGGTATGCTAGTTTCCTCACTATCTTTTCCGGCGTGGTGTTAGACTATCAATACACACACGACTCCGAAATGTAAGAGGTGTGACCTGGGATTTGAATCCGCATTTACCGTGTGGACACTTGTCATTGACATTACTATTAACATTTTTAAAAGGTCTGAAATGAACGTACAATGACTGTTTTGGTGCATGTTTTTAACTTGTTTATCTACACTACTAACCAATGAAAAAAAAAGTATAGGACTGGGTAGAAACTAGAAACGAATGTTACTAATATGAGCAAAAAGCCATTTGTTCATAGTTTACTGTGTGCAAATAGTTGTGTATAATCATGTTCGTTTTGCAATACTGTATAAAGGTTGCTTGATTCCGAAGACATATTTTAGAAACATTAACTTGAAGTATAAAACACACCAATTAATTCGCCCAGCATTAATTCTAGCTAAGATCTTTTTAAAACATGCAGGCTGGTATTTAGATGTCGAGAGGAATTATCTAAACATCAATAGATTTACATTGATGTTTAGATGAGGGTACCGAACTAAAATGTCCCTTTGGGATCAAGCCATGTATAGCTCATTATGATAAGTTATAGAATGTTTACGTGTACATGACGTTATAACAGAAGTTTGCTACCAAATTAATTAATAACGCAGTACCTAACCATTTTTCTGTTCTTAATTTTCTCGTTTTTGTGATTGGTTTCGGTATGTACTTTTCTTTAAAATGGGTTGGTTATATGTAATGCAAGTACCATAGTATTAGGAAATAAATAAAAAATGGTATATACTAACCGTTAACGAATAAACTTTTTTTCAATTCGAAAGTTGGGTTGTGGTCTTTTCTGATCCGATATACATAGCACAGATTAAAAATACTGCAATACCCAGTCACAAATTTCAATTCGAATCTTTAATGAAAGACACCATTAGGTATACAAAAATTCTTTTAAATATTATCCTCACTGTGTTGTTTACTTTTGGTAGCAAAGTTCTGTTATTTCATAAAATATAATAACAATTATAATAATTGTATTACTTAGAATCCTTCATGACATTTGGTGTAATTTATCTTCCCGGATATTTTGGTGAAACGAGTATACAATAAATGTATAATGTATAGGTATTAGTACATAGAATTTTTAACAGTATTGTATTATTTCACCCAAATTTATAATGGCATAATGTATTTTATAACATAGTAAATGATGTGTGTTTAAACCAAATAAGAAAGAAAACTGAGTGAAACTTCTTAGGCAATAATTAACTATTGATAAAGATTCACCCAAAGCCATAAGATACAAATCTCGGGTTGAGGATATCAAAAACTACTAGGCATTTTGGTCTCGACAACCAAACCGAAATGGCAAACAAGACAAAATTGTCCAAGAAGTTTCACTAAAAACCCTTTAAAATCCCCGACATAAAATTGTGTTATTTTGATGATTTGATGATTTTAAATTGATTTACATCCGGACATGCATTATGAAGACGGCATTTAAATGTGATAATCATGAAAGCGAAATTATCTTCCAATGTTGCTCATTTTGTGCGTAATGTATAAAAAGACTTGTCGCGCGTCGCCATTCCAAATTTCGTGTGTACCTTGTAAGTGAGAAATAAACCAATGATGCATTACATAATTTTTGTAAATTTAAATCTCTATCCCTCTTCCCAGTAAGATATTTTAGCTGTTTAAGAAAGTTATTGTTATAATTTGTTAGAAAATCGCGAATGAATTTGCCCTTCTTTCCTTCATAGACAAAATTGTAGATGGACTACCTAATTATTTTTTTAAATTAAGTACCTCCGAACAAAGTATTATACAAATATGCTCGTTTCTAAGTTGAAAGAAAACCAAATATGTAATATTTACGAGTTTATTTATAAAAATACACCACAGGTATATATTGAGCTTAATAATTGAAAGTCCTGTATAATGATAGAACACATTTCAACAGTTTTCCCAATTGAGATCAACGATATATGTATTTAGGGTCATAAGACTAAATAACTACTGATAGCGCGCGAGTTGAATGCAGAGCTTAGGAATGCGGTAGTGCGGTGATATAATTATTGATGGCCATAGTGGGTATATCGATATTTTTAACATTATTTTAAGTTTGTTACTTGTCACTAGGAAAACATAATAAAAAAAATAAACAAGATAATAAATATCACACATTTTTAATAAGTAATTGTTTTACACACCAAAATCAAGCAAAACAAATTATTCATTCACAATTTTCGCTATTTCTCGTGCTTGGCGACGAAATAAAAATACTCGTTATTTTTAACAGAGTTTGATGGAAGATCAGTCATAGTGAATTATTGAAAAAACAAATAGTAACACGGGCTATAATATATTGAGTATCGTAACAAGCGTACGATAGCTCGAAAGTACTGCACTAAGCTGCAGGCCCGGGAGGGGATACGTGCGGACGGCGGAGGGAGATGCTCCCGCTCTTTACCTCAGGCCCCGACTGCATTCAACTCGCGCGCTATCAGTACAGATCTGACAGTTCTTTGAACGACACGACACAATACCTACGCGGTAAAATACAGAAAATAGAAAATCTTTAAGCCTGCTTAACATTTCACTATGATTACACAACATCAACATCTTAAAAATAGATTTGTGCGACAGTAACTTCTAAAAGTGTGAAGTTTAGTTATTTAGTCTTACGTTGAAAGTCGCTTAATTTGTTATCACAACAAATTTAGTAATAACCACGCATATAACAACAATATAATATATAATCTCCTTATACCCGACAAATTAAGCGACGTTTCGCATATAAAGTCATGTATACAACATTCATAGTGTTATGGCACACCAAATTTTAATCGGAAACATCAAGAAATATAGAGAAAGCAATAGAATGTTTTACTTCAATAGAATACCACAATACGGTGCTTTTACATCTGCAATTTACGCGAGGAGTGTGTTCAAACGCAAGATTTAGAATTGACATTACCAAGTATTAGGATTGCACGAAGATTACATCTGATAAGGGCACAAACATACGCGCACGGCGGTATAGAAAAAGTACAAGTTAATTATCATTACAAATATAAAATCTATAACTGAATTACATTAACAGTAAAAAGAGATATAAAAAGACTGGGCGATGTAAGCTAATGATAAATATAATTAACGATATATGTTTTGATCGCCCCGTTATCACTTCACGCATTTGACAATATAATACATTTTATAACAAAACCACTGTCCCAACCGTCCATACACTAAAAAGTTTATTATGACTGTAAAACTAAATAGAATATCTGTGTGGCCTGACCGTCGCTTAGAGACACGATGGGTGTAGGCAGAATATCCGACCAGAATCCTAAGTTCATCGAAAGAAAATTACAATAGTATTTTCCTGTCAAACGCGTTCTTTTCACATTTCACCATAACCTCATCAGGCTTGACGTTCAACAGCTTCTTGGCCTTGGTCAAATCTTCGAGAAAACTCCTGCCCTTTTCCGTACGCATAATCTGCCTTTTCGGCAGCAAATTCTTGGACAAATAGGAAATGAGTTTGTGCCAATCTTTGATGAGGAAGAACACTTTGTCGTGGCGCGTTTCGACGGGTATTTGTCCGTTGGAATAATCGAAGAATACGTTGAGAACGTCCTTGGGGCATTTGGACACCCGATTGACTTTTATGAAGGACAGTAGAAGGACGTCTACGTCTTTGTGGACGCTAATGATCGGTTTATCATAGATATTGTTGTACAGGTTTGTTTCTTCAGCGGGTCCCACTATGTACATGATGTGGGAGGCGATTCGGAAGGCCTCTTCCGCCCAGATGTAAGGGTCGCCGTGGGAAGTGGTGGATATGTCGCCGTCGTACATCAACTCGATGCCGTATTCGCAACGGAGGTACGCCACGAATGAAGCCACGCATTCAGCATGCAGTCGGTTGGTTGGAGAATATATAACCAGCACTTTTGGTGGGGTTGGCATCTCTTTGCCTGAAAAGATTATTATCATCATAATAAGTCAGAGTTTGCAGGTAATCCACATAGCTCACGTGTAAAGATTTCCACTACAATCGCATTTATGAAGCAAAAAATTAAAAAAAAAAACAGTCAGTCTATAGTTCGATTCTACGGAAAAAAACTTTCACTATAAACCATTTATAAAGCGAATTTCCGAGGATTTCCTTGATTCTTTACCAGGCCCCCTTGTAACTGGACGTACAACCCATGATTACTTCCAAAAACAGCCTCTCATATCCACTAATGGTCCAGCACAATCATGTCAACGAGAAATGACCTCACTCCGGTAGACACTACACCTACTACCAGGTACATACATATATTTTTACAACTAATATAGGTATGTTAGGGTATATCAAGACTGCTACCGAAAACGAAACCGGGTGATAGTTTTAGTGACTTGCAAACACAATGCAACTAAACATTTTGCAAAACAACGTAACATATTTTTCCTACCCTCATATTTGGGTGGTAAACACATAGTTTTTCCTAAAATAACAATGTACACCATTTTATTTTTTACACTATGGTACGCTAGGGTTTAAATAATTATTTTATCAATACTATCGATTTACCACCCAGTCACGATGATACTTAAAACGTCACAAAAAATTCATTTGCATTGTGAGTGTAGTAAGTAAAACTAGCACCAGGCATCGTTTTCGTTAGCTATCTTGATATACCCAGTAGAATGGTATGGTCAACTCACTCATAGCCAGCGTGTAGTCCTTGCAGAAGTACCGCCTGAAGACCCTCAGCACTATGTAGTAGGCGAACAGCGCCGCCACTATCAACGCCGTGATGCTCGCGATACAGATGTTCAGAGACTGCGGCTCGCTGCCTGGAAACACGATTATTTTATGTATATGAAGGTTGAGATGTTTCGGATTGGCATACTATATTATGTATTTAAATTACATTTTTTTTTTTTTTATTGCCTTGAATGGCGAGACGAGCATGCCGGTCGCCTGATGGTAAGCGATACGACCGCTCATGAACAGTAGCAAAACCAAACAACACCTTGAATTACAAAGCAATGCTTGGCATTCCACTGCGCTCGCCATCCTGAGACATAAGATGTTAAGTCTCAATATGTCCAGTAGTTACTCTGGCTACAATGCCCTTCAACCCGAAACACAACAGTGCGTTTACACTGCTGTTTGACGGGAGAAATAGACACTGCGGTGGTACCCACCCAGATGGCCTCTCACATATGAGAGACCTACCACCAGTATGTGTGTATATTAATTACATATGTGTGAATAAAGGGACTCTGCCCTCTAAGCTTCGCATTCTATGGACTTAAGCAAAAAATTTTTTTGTTGGAATTTTCTAGTGAGAAGATTACCATGATACGATTATAAGTCATCCTTATGTTCTTTTAAGTGTATAGACACCAAACAACATTATGCTGAGTATAAAAAGCTTAACATATTTTATAATTGAATTAATAGTTGAATAAAAAAAAATAAGTTATATTCCACCAAGTTGTTTTTGAGTTACACATTGCATCACTAAAGTTGTTTAAAAAAATCATTTAACTATTTATGATTCTGTTGTGCTGTGTCTGTTATGTATGATGCTGAATGAATTATTATATTATGTCCTCATATCTAAAATACTTACTTATGATGATCTTAGGGCTCTCCACGACCTTGCACCCTTTGCCATTGACGCACTTCTTATGCAGTGGAGTGACAGCGAAGTAATACTCTCCATTGTCACCCACATAGTTATAGTCATACCACACTTCCTCCGTCTTGTTGTTCAAGTCGACCGTCTTGGACTTGACCTCGCATGGACTGTTCTTCCCGCAGTCTCTCTTCATCACTTGTATCTGATAGCCGTGGATCCTCAGGTGTTGCGGCGGGGGCATTATGCGCAGACGCATCTTTGTCAGAAATATCTCGATGTAAACAAACGGTTTCCATTCGCTTTCAGAGACCGCTTGACCTGCCAAATTTGAAATGATTGATTCAATATTCGATTCCTGATAACCGATGTTTCATATCAGCAAATCTATTATAATTAATTATAGAAATGATTGAATGATTATGAAATGTAGAAACTTATGTTTAGACCAATAAATATTTATATAACACTGACATCAGTGTTACATAATTCGCAGAATAACTAGAAACATTTAAGTTGTCTTTTAACCGTTTCTAAGTCCATCAAATAGCAAATCGAATCAGAATAGCTAGGTAATTGATTAAATCAGATAAGTTCACGCCTAAGTCGTCACTAGTCTGAGCGGTACCTCTGAAATCTCCCTTGTAAAGTAGTAAAGTACAACATAAACTCACTCAGCATATCAGCAGATGGTATATTGAAGTAATACTGTCCGCGGTACACGCTCCATTCGTTGGCGGCTTCGAAGTCCAGGATATGGCTCTGATCGTTCCGCGCGTCAGTCAGAGGCCAGTAGCAGTCGTAATACAGCACCGACTGGTCGTCCACCGTCACGTCCTTGTCGATCACTATGTTGCGGCAGTGGTTCTTCATGTCGCGGTACTTGTCGCGGAAACGGAAACGCATCGCTGCAAATGGAGAGATTTTTTTTTATTGCAATGAACAGCGAGACTAGCATGCCGTTCGCCAGATGGTAAGCGATACGACCGCTCATCAATAGCAAAACCAAACAACACCTTGAATTACAAACCAATGCTTGGCATTCCACTGCGCTCGCCATCCTGAGACATAAGATGTTAAGTCTCAATATGTCCAGTAGTTACTCTGACTACAATGCCTTTCAGTCCGAAACACAACAGCGCATTTACACTGCTGTTTGACGGGATAAATAGACATTGCGGTGGTACCTACCCAGATGGCCTCCCACATAATATTTGAGACCTCAACATTCACTCCAATTAAAAGATTATACATATAATATGCATACATGCATAAACTCACGCCTTTCTCACAGAACTCACACTATTAATTTACAGTTCAAAACCCAATACTCACTATTCCATTTAATATTACTGAATGTGATGTTTAGAACAGTTCTGTTGATTGCCACGCGACTGGAGACGTCCATGACTTGTGTGATGATGTGGGGTTTGAGCGTGACGCCGCCGATGTAAGCGTTGGACACGAGCGGCCCGAATGTCATGGAACCGCACTGTGGGCTGTTCGCGGGGTACACTTCCATCTGGCAGAGGTCATGATTGGTGTGCCCTTGGTCGCCGAGGATCTGAAACAAGGTAGTAGGTACCATATAAATCCTCCTTTATAGATCATTTTTCACGGTCAACGATATTTGATGAACTATATCTTACTAGCAATTCCACAGTGGTCACTTTCAAAACCGCGATAGATATCTAGCAAAGTACAAATATTTGTGATATTCTATTGAAGTATTATACTAGAGCGGACATCGGGATCAAAATTTCTTCTTCTTTCTTTCTTCTTCTTCTTCTTCTCTAGTATAATATTTCAATGGTGATATTTTCATATTTATTTAAGTCTATTGTTAGACTGTTTTGTTGTAATTTCATTATATACGTACCAATACAATTGGTTATAATTGAATTATTTTTAGTAGCAAATAATAAGCCACGTTTTTAAAAGATAATATTGGACTTGCAATAATTACTAATTAATTTAATAAAGACATATTTTTCCTCGTATTCTACAAAGGTCCCAACAGGGCGATAAGAAATTGATGTTTTTGTTAAGGAATACGTGTTTTTGTTCTGTTTTCTTACGGAAAAAACCCCTTGTAAATTTTGACGTCTATGATAAATGAGTTTTATTAAATTGTATGTCCTTCGTTTTTATACTGTACTTTTTGAACTCAGTTATTTGCTTAGATTATAGACTACTAATATCTACGGCGCGAAAATGAAAATTTGTAAAATAAGACCATACTGAAAAATAGCACTAATTTTGTAGTGTTTTCTTTTAATTTATGATATCTTGCTGTAATATCAAGAACGCATATGTGTATTGAAGCGCAAAGGTTGCAAAAAGTCAGACAGGTTGATGTAGTGTTCCTTCGAATTGGCGCGGGAGTATTGATTAACAGTGTACTTCTTGAGATTTCAACGGTTCAGAGAATGATGAATGAATAGGGAAACCTACTTTTTCTATGAATATTTATGTCCTCTCTGAACTTATTCCCTGTACATGAGGATGGGCCAACATACTTGCATGATGCAATAAAATTTGAATTAATTCCAGACTCGCTGATCTCATTTCTTTCAGGAAAAGATTATCAATTCATTATTGTAATACATTTAAAATAATGAAGAGGTAATATTATGCTCTGTGGTCATGTCGTAATTAAACCACAGAAGTAAGTAGGCAATGTCTGCCTGAGCCTCAGGATTTCCGGACCTCGACCGAGGGGTAGACGAATGAAGCGCTTGCTAGACGCTTGGCCTTACTAGTGAGGATGTTGAATATCTGGCGAAATAGAGAAGACCCAGTGAGAAGGCGGATCTTGGTACTTGTAGGGATAACGCAAACAAGAAGGAAGGAAGGAAGGATTATAAACAAATAAATACACCTTGTCTTGACCTCACCCTAAGATCGAGTCTTGTGTCGTGCGTATAAGGAACTACGAGAGACTTTTCGGTCTAACAAACACCCAGACCCAAAACAAATACCTGAGGTTCACCCAAATATTTCTTTCGGTGCGGGGATCGAACCCGCAGCCACTCGTTTCACAGCCGGTGTGTAACCAACTGCGCCACGGAGGCTGACATACTCTATCATTTCGGCATTAGGGGCATAAATAACATCGTAATTAGAAGTAAATCAGACAGACAAGATTCGATCTTAGTGTGATCAAGACTATGTATGTGACTGTTGGGTATTATTATTAGTATTATATTTATAGAGAATACTTAATTATTGCGCATGTTAAACCATACGTGGACCAGACAAGGAAAATGATAATATTATATCATTAAATTAGTCGGGTAAACAAGCGTGGTGTCTACAATTTGTTGACTTCTGAATAACATAACTTGTTTTGACTGATGGAAGTCTAGTACAGCAAACACTAAGCAGCTAATACGAATTGTTTTTTTTATACTATCACAATGAATACAATCCACCTGATGGAGTGTAGTCCTAATAGTTTCAACTGGTGGGATATTACCATTTTGCTCATACGCAACTTGAAGCCGAAATACGACACATTTACCTGGGTCAATATTGTGGATCAAAACAAACTGATTTTCTATCAATAAGTATGATACACACTATGACATTTTCAAAATCAAAATCCCTTTTTGTTCTACGCTTAAAGCTAGTCAGTAGAATTTGCATAAACTCAAAACAGGCACATGACTGGTTTTATAACTTATGATATTTCAAAATTTGGCGGAGTTTTTAACTTATTAAAAATGCTCAGTAAAAATGCTTTTTATAGTACTCAGAATACTGTTAATATCATCAATCCCTGCTAGGTTTTAGAGCTTACACTGTAATTGTAAAAGCACAATTTAGGATTAGGTTGGAAAATTCCTCTATATTATATCTATGTATTGGACATTTAATCTAATAAACATTGCCATGCCATAACATATAAAAGGGCAAAGAATGCAACAATGAATACATTTTGACATATATGTTGAACTTTTTAAATAAGTAAGACTAGATATTTGACCATGAATATCTTAGCCCTGCAACATTCAAAAACAGTTTCCTTATAAGTAATTAAATATAATGTAAAATCATAGAAATAGTGACAACCATTGGAAAATTTTCTAAGCCATTCAAATGTGGCTAGAAAACATAAAGCAAATACTAATATAGATATGCAAATGTTCCTGGCATGCAAAGTTTTCTAGTAATGCTATAAGGCATTGTATTATCTTATCTTTGCATGTGTAAAACATAATCTATAAAAACATATGACATCATATAGAATTTTCTCATTGTCATTGCACAGTTATTAGGAATGTTATTGTTTGTATTAAGGCAATTTACTAAAGCCTCATGAATGTAAAAAGAATCAAGGTCACTTTAAAACACTTAATCTGTATTTTTATTGAGACTTGGTTGAAAATACAAATAGTAGGTATTAGGTAATACTAATGGCATCTTTCAAAGTATGTTGACTTCATAGACACAAGGACAAGATTTTTTGTATAATATTTTTCTAGTTGTATGTCTTTATATTAAAAAACAGCATATCATAGGACATAGCCCAATATTTTATTACCTGCATTACTTTGAAAGAAACTGGAAAATTATTTGACTGCTTCTGATTATTTTTATAATAAGTTTATAACTAGGAATCCTAACAGAATCATGAATGTTTGGTCAACTTTTTGCTGGCTTTTAAGACCAGTTTGTGGGAGCTACAATGGTATTCTTTACTAAATGTCAGCTCTTACAGAAAATATAAGCATACAGCCTTAGAAATAGTGTTAAAATAGCATACTCAACATAATTTCACCATGATCTAACCATACAGTAGAGTTTAGTACTGACCAACATGCACTCATCACTCACTTTTTAAATCATTATGAGACAATGGTATCACACTGTAAAGCTTGTTTATTTTTTACTTCAGACATAGTTTCTTTCAGAACAATTGTACTTCTCACAAAGCAAAATAATTATATTTATCTTGCCAGATATCTCGGCAGATAATCGTGTTATTAATATTGAGTCAGCAGTAACATGAAAATATATAACAAAATCAATAAGTATAAGTACTTATTCCACATTACTACATATGATGTGTCTTTACAGTAGAAATTACAATACAAAATTGACAATACCATTGTGCAAAATAAAAGATCTATTGTCGCTTCTGTGAATGAAACATATCACCATACATTACAAGAAATATACTGACAATTATGTGAGGTATGTTTGAATAAGACTAGCAGTTTCTATATCTACAATATATTTGTAACTAGAAACTTTTGAGGCCATTGTGATTTAATAACAAAACAAACTGTTTATACTTGTGGTAAGACTAGATACTGTATTCAAGTAGAGAACATTTTCTGTTTAAATAGAAGATAGGTTTACTCTTAATTGAAAAACAATTAAAAAAAACAAAGTATTACAACTGCATTATGCAAATAGCTGAGAGAATTGAACATAAATTTTACCTGTCATTGCATTTACTTTATTTATTTGTACCTATATCACCTTAAATATAATACCATAACAGCTATATCAGATATATGTATATCATATGTACATATATGGATTGGTGGCAATTTAATGCCTATCATGCATATTTATATCCAAAGTTTTAATTATATAATCATCTGATTAGTCAGTATGGTCAACTAATAACAATGCCATCACACTTTTTTATATTGGCTGAGCTATCAATAAATATGTGTGTATTCCTATCAATTAATTTGGGCCAAATTCAAGTAATCTAGTGGTAGACCATAAGCCATTCTTCTCTTAAGTTGATTTCAACTGTGGTTTAAAAGCATGTATTTTTTGTTGTAATGAATGGCAAGACTAGCATGCCATTTGCCTGATGATAAGCAATACAACTGCTTAAGGACAGTATCCAAACCAAATAACACCATGAATTACAAAGCAATGCCTAGCATTTCACTGTGCTCACCATCCTGAGACAAAACATGTTAAGTAGTTAATCTGGCAACAATGTCCTTCAATACGGAACACAATAGTGCATTCACACTGCAGTTGAATGGGAGAAATAAACATTGCAACAAATTCAACTTAAGTATTAAACTCATCATATTGTGTTCCAATGGCCAATGACTAACTGGCAATTAATATTTTTCCAACATTTGCTTACCTCTTAGACATGTTACAGTTCATTACCAATGTACAATAAAAATGCAATTATTATCAATAGTTGATTTATTTTGTAAGGGTCCTGTTTTGTTAAACACTTATGTAGGATGTTGAACATAATTATTTTTATTCAAATATAGCCTCATATTTTGATGAGCATATACTACACAGCATACACCTATAGATAATGTAATAAGAAATTCTCACACTAAAATACCTTTTACCTACTATTTGGAAATAGATACTCTTACAAGAGGAAGAGTTAAATGCTTTTATTCCTAGTCCTATCGCTTTCTTGTACTACAATTGGACATGCCTAATTACTTAGACGTTAGTACATTGCTGAATATATAGGTATATTGAACAATTAATGCATCGCACACATCATGTGACCTTGGAAAGTTGCAGGGTAAGCAAATCATAATCAATACTTCTGAGGCGTGCGCCCGAGGTTTATTTATAAACTTCAGGATCGCATGTGGGTATACCTCAGGTCAATGTCACGAGACATAATCACAATACTTGCAAGCAACACAAACGCATAACAAAAATCAATAATTAGGTGCCATTGCACTTGCAAACTACAGATATGTTACTATTCAAATATAAACGTACCTGAGTAGTGCAGCTGAGAGACTTGTTTCCACATAACTGACTGTAACCACTGGCGAATTGCAACAAAATTGATACAACAACACAAGATCCGAGCAACATATCGAAATACCCACCGATGTTTTGGGCACACGCGATAAGATTTGCTATGGATGGTCACGGAAACATCACTTTACACGGCGATTTCGCAATCAAACCTAAA
The DNA here is from genome assembly GCA_030180105.1 of Hyles lineata. Lineage (NCBI taxonomy): Eukaryota > Metazoa > Arthropoda > Insecta > Lepidoptera > Sphingidae > Hyles > Hyles lineata. The sequence continues at coordinate 2,546,052 of JARJEE010000030.1, forward strand.
TAATAAAATGAAAAAAATAATAAATTTGTTTACAGCGACAAACGAGGCAAACTATTTCTATCTACTCTTGATTACGCATATCCACAGGGGTAGCCACCGCGTAACCTAGTATGAGATAGCGATAATTGTGGGAGTGTGGCCAGGTTGACACGATTTTCCTAAGGTATCGGGAAACTTTGACCGCTCTTTAAAAAAATATAATTGCTAAAATTTCCATATTTTAACTTTGAGTGGAACTACAGTGCACATACATGCCTGGGTCACCAGCCAGCACCCAGAACTAATAAAAACACTGCATAACATAAACATAATTTAAGTAAATAGCTAGTTCTGAAAATAAAAACTATTGTAATAAAAGCTAATAACAAAATAATATCTAGTCCACCCCGTGACCACGAAATTTTTAAAGTAATCGAAACGTTGCGTGGAGAAGTAAAAAAAAGCAAAACTTAAACCAAATCCGCGATAAAATCCGTAAATAATAGTTTTATTTCAAAAACAATATCTACTGCGCAACTATGTACAGTTCAATACATATAAGGAAAAAGTTTAAGAAATATAAGATAATTAATGAGGTTTGTTTTTTAATATGTAATTTAAATCTTTAATATCTTTTGTTTTAGGGAATATCAACCGTCGGACCGCTGGCCACCCCAAATAATGTAAATATTTGCCTCCAAAACGTCAAATTTCCTGGAGTCAAGCGGTTACGCCGATAAGGACAGGCTACAAAAGCTTGCATCTCTTTCTTACATGAACGTTATGTATAAATCTCTTTCGTTTTGTGTAAAAGAGATAGAACATGTGACTCCGTCTATTAGTTTCTCCGTCTACGCGCATATCCAACAACTGCGTTCCAGTTCCCACTTGTACTAGGAGTGTTCGTTATAGCGTAAAGCGGATAAAATAAGCTAATAATAAAAAATAGCCAAAACGCTTATTATTTTTTACCTCAGGCAAACGTTATTTCTATAACGTAGGTAATATGGACCATAATCGCCTGCACGCCTTGCGGTATCTCTAGCTTATAATATTTTAAACAAAGACACATGCCAAATTATACGGTACGCCAACTGCATAAGAACTATATTCCACTGACCAGTAATGAAACGCTTATATTAGTATTAGATTTAATAATAATAAAGCATATAGCGCCGATACATTTGAATTTGATCGTATTAAACGTTAGGATAATTTAATTTTTTTCGAATAGAATCAGTGGGGATTACTGCATTGACCTTGTGTGTTATGTGACTGATTTGGACGTGAGAGATTGCAGTTTCTCGAAACAATTTGTTTACAATCATAGCATTGTGTTTGTTTATTTAGTACTGTAAATATAAAGTTAGTTTTAGTTACGTGTAAATATAAAGTTAATTTTAGATAAGTGATAATTAAATAATTAGGTTAGTAATTTAAATAGTTTGATATTTGATATATCTATGATTATGATAATTATTATATTATACGTATAATCATTTCAGTCAGACAGTCCTAAGCGATTTTTATTAATTTATACAAATTATTAAAATAAACGATAAAATATGGAACTAATATGTTTTTACTACATTACCAATTATTAATATGAGCCCCATAGAATATAATTTATTTATCTTCACAAAGTGAATACTGTTTGTATATCTCTCAAAGCTTAAAGCTTAAAGCCATTGCTAAATGTTATTAAACGTATAGTAACAGCGCACCTAGCGGCGCAGTGTGCTTTGCGGCATAATCATAATACGTTATTCTATGAACGACGAAGTAATATATTAAAGCGTAAAAAATAACAGGCGTTTTTTAAGTAACGTATCGTTATAACGCGTTACTAATATAAAGCCGTTGCGAACACTCCTAACTTGTACTAAGAACATTTTAATTCTAGGATTTATAGCATAAATTCACAGGAACTAAAAAGTTAATAAAACGCCCATGTTCAAAAAAAATATTGTTCAATGTGTAAATATATTTTGATAAAAGTCTGTCAATGGAATAGTTATATAATATTTTAAACAAACTGTGTTCAAAATTATTTATATTATAAATAAATAAATTCAAGACCTTTTGGGTAAATAAATTAAAGTGATGATATTTGCATTCTTATTCAGGATATAAATAAACATTGATTCAGTTCACGATGCCCAGAATGTTTAATTTGGGAACGACAGCTTCGGTGGTGCCAGCTGGTAAAACGAGAAGTCACGAGTTCGACCCCCGCATTGAAACTAATATTTATGTGCGACTGTGTGGTGTTTTTATTTATTTTATATTACACTAGCGGTCGGGCCCGGCTCCGCCCGGGTGCATACACGTTTTGAAATGGCGGTCAAAATGTTTAATTCTGACTATCAGTTTAGAATATCGGACCACGAAACACGAACAAAATTTCCTCGTATTTGCTAGAAATATCACTACTGCTTTCCTCCTATAGGTCATAGCGTGATGATATATAGCCTTTCTCGATAAATGGACTACCCAACACTGAAAGAATCATTCAAATCGGACCAGTAGTTCCAGAGATTAGCGCGTTCAAACAAACAATCAAACAAACAAACAAACTCTGCAGTTTTATAATACTAGTATAGATTTTTGTGAAAAAAGGCACTTAATATAATTTTCTGTATCAATCCATATACGTCCCACTGCAGGGTACGGAACTCCTCTACAATCGAGAGTACGATTGAGAGTGGTTAGGCCATATAGTCCACTACGCTGGCTTAGTGCGGGTTGGCGGACTTACATACCATAGAAATTCTTATAAATGACTATGGTATCTGTTATCCGACAGAGAACCAAAATTGTAGACATAGCACATAGCAAGCTGAAGTGGCAGTGGGCTGGCCACATTTGTCGAGGAACCCACAACCGCTGGAGCAGACGTTTTCTTGAGTAAAGACCACGTCTTGGGAAGCGTAGTGTTCGACGCCCACCAGCTAGATGGAGTGACGATTTGCGAAAGGTCACTGGCAGATGCTGGATGCGACAAGCCCAAGACAGGGTACAATGGCGTAATTTGGAGGAGGCCTATGTCCAGCAGTGGACAACAGCTTAGGCTGAATCGAACCCACGACCACCGTGAACATGTTGACAGCCGCGTCTAGTCCGTTTACCAGCAGGTCACCACGCACTTTTATCATTCATCAAATACATTTTCCTCCCTGTTAAAAAACTTAAGTCTTCAACAAAACGCAAAATATTTCAGGTAGTTAGACACTTTTGGTGGTTCTTTTATAGAGTTAGTATTGTACGAAAGTACTTAAAATCTGTATGGGTTCTTTCATCTTTCCGGACACGTTGAAGCTAATAAATTCCAAAACTACCACGATCGGAATTTCAAAATAGCTGATCGTATTATGCCTATGTAAGTCGGAGCTCAGAGGCATCCGTCGATAAACATACAGCTTTTATAAAATGACGAAATTCTTGCGGCCACAGGCTCTTGCTCTATTTGAAGATGTTTGTTGAGAATTTTTAATAATTATTTCTTGATTTTTTTCTTCAACTTAATAGATTAGAAATATAAAAACAATTATGTTGAAAATGTAGCATTACAGAGTAAAACGTAGAATTCTTTCCTAAAATGTCAATTGAAAAGTTTGATGTTTTGCTTGACGTTTAAGGCAAAAATGTCGATATTTCTAATAAGAACAAACATATAAATTAAACGAATAATACTCATATAATGATACTCTAAGAATGTGTAACCTTAAGTTTTACTAATCTGTTACGAAGTTGCAAGCTACACCGCCAATATGACCGTAAGTTTAATGAAAATTATATACTTTTGTATGAGGGATGTCGGTTCCGCGTTATCTCGTAAATTTCTACTTGTTTATCTAGATTATTAACCTTTGCTTGACCCGTCGATATAATTGTAAAGATTTATTAATATGTATGCGCTTACTAATTTATCAAATCATAACTAGATCACTTATTGTGCATTATTTCTTATTTGTTTTGGACACAAACTATTTGGACCAGTGTGTACTTACATATATCGTTTACTGTTTATGTGGGTATTTGTTTAGTATTTTATTCATTACTTAAATCAACATAAGGCCTTAGGTGTTGTATCTTTGTATAAACATATGTGATATTGACTAATTTATTCTGAATTTTATTTCTAATCATACTATGTAATATTCAGCAACAAAATGTGGGTTCTTGTTCCCTAATAATTGTTTTGCAATTTATATATTTGGGGCATCCACATGGTTAACTATGTAGAATTCGTCGTTTTTATTGCTCACTAATTTATTGATTTATAATTACCATTACCATTATATATTAGGATTATCTGGATTACTAGAATAAAAATATTTTAGTAGATTGTCATGTTATAAGTATATGAAGTTCTGCTACAGAAAATAGTGATTGAAATAAATACCATTATCTACGACTTTATTAAACTCAGCTACAATGAATTATATTATTTAAAAATCTAATTTGCACTTATGACCTGAACCCAATTTGATCCCAAGTAAGCCATGACTACACTTTGTAGATTATTATTAATTATGATTTAAAAAACCTAAATATTTGGTATTAAGGGCTAAAAACGAGTAAGGTAAATTAATTATAAATTAGCTTAGTAAGCCCTAGACAGTAAACTTAGACTAGACAGGTATACTGTGCTTGAATATACAACCTGAGTGCCAATAACGGAAGGGCTGTAGGCAACATTAAACTAAACTCGGTCATAACATGTGTAGTGCAATGCTTATAATTTATTTTGTAATATGAGTCTCTAATAACATTTATATCTAGATGTACTGGAGGTAGGTCTCATATGTAAGAAGCCGCCTAGATAAGTACCACTACAACATGTATTTCTCCCACCCAACAGCAGTGTAAACGCACTGTTGTGTTCAGGTTTGAAGGACATTGTAGCTAGAGTAACTACTGGTCATATTGAGACTTAACATCTTATATCTCAGGATAGCGAGCACAGTGGAATGCCAAGCATTACTACTGTCCACGAATGGTTGTATCATTTCCATCAGGCGATTGGCATGCTGAAATCAGCATTCATAGAAATAAAAAAACAAACAATGGATTAAATCCATAGCACATAGATAGGCATAGACCATAGAACAATACTATTTTATAAAAAGTGTTGAGGATGATTAAGGAAACAGGTCAGTAATAAATGGCTTATCAAATTGTAAAAATTTAACGCAGGTCTGCAAATTGGCTGTGCTGATAGCATTTTATGGGCATGGTTAATTGCTGCCTACATTCTAGTCAAACAATGTTGAACCATTGTATGTGTGCTATTTTTGTAGGAATATTTCATTTATATTACTTATTTTTTTTAATATTCACTACAATAACAACACCCCATAGTTCTTTCGAGCCCATGCGGATTTGTCTTTACAGCGCGAATTGTGGAGGGATAGAGGAGAAACTTTGTCCAGCAGTGGGATGAAATATATACTGGAAAGAAGTACACTGCATCCCATAATAAAATTTTAGTCAGAGTTTCATATGAGATATTTGTATTTTAAAGATTTCTAAAAAATCGAAAGTATGAGCGATCTCGATCTAAATGCCTCTCGCCATTTATTACAATGGAAAAGGAGATCGTAAAATGCAGTCAGATCATCCTGCTACAAGCATAAAAACAAGTTTGTGCTGACCCTATGTAAATTTGGTGTAACATGGGGTAAAACAGCAGTGCCGATGAGGAAGTTGTTTATTTTTACACTCTTTATTGTACATCTGAAGTTACATAATGAATAAATATTTTTATTTATTTATTTATTTATTTAGCTTTAATTTCCTACACATGTGACACTAATATATACATATTTATATATTTAAATCTATTTAGTATTTAGTTATTTTCTATTCTCTGATGTGTGGTCCCCTTTTGGGTAAAAGCCTCCTCCATCTTTTTCCATTTGTCTTTGTTAGTAGCTATCGTCATCCAATTTTTTCCTGCTACTTCTACAATATCGTCTATCCATCTCTTCTTTTGTCTCCCCACGCGTCTTTTGCCTGTTGGGCCTGTCCACTTTGTTACTAGGTAGGTCCACCTGTTGTCTTGGTATCTTGCTATGTGTCCTGCCCATCTCCATTTTTGGCGTAGGCTGTATTCGAGGGCATCTATTATTTTTGTTTTCTTTCGAATTTCTGTGTTCCTTGTTTTCTGTATTCTTCTTAGTTTTAAGATGCTTCTTTCCATTGCATGTTGGCAAGATATTATTTTGTTCTTTATTCTTTCAGTGTATACCCACGTCTGGCTTGCATAAGTTAAAGATGGGAGTATGCATGAGTCCATTACTAGTTTTTTTGTTTTTAGGTCATAGTTTCCTTTTAAGATTTCTTTTTGTGCCCAGTATTTTTTCCAAGTTATATTTCTTCTTCTGTCAACATCATTTTCTTTATTATTTGTATGGAAAGAAACCAGTTTGCCTAAATATACATATTCATCTACATATTCTACTATATTTCCTCCAATTTGGATAGGCTTTTTGTGGCTGTTTGTCATTATTTTTGTTTTGCTTGCATTCATGTGTAGACCTCTTTTTTGGCTTTCTGAGTCTAGTTTCTGTATCATGTTTTCTAATTCAGCGGCTGATATTCCAAAAAGGACGATGTCATCCGCAAACCTTAAGTGTGTAAGCTTTTTGTTTAAAATCCATATACCTTTATCCCTCCAGTCAATATTTCTAAAAATGGTCTCTAACACAGCTATAAATAGTTTAGGGGAGAGAGGGTCTCCCTGTCTTACTCCTCTTTCAATTGGAAACTCTTTTCCTTGTCGTTCTAGTTTTATTTTACTGACACTCTTGGAGTAGATGTTCTGAATGATGTTAACATATTTTTTATGTATGTTATTACTTTTTAAGGAATTCCAAATAGATGAGTGTGTTATGCTGTCGAATGCCTTGGAATAATCAACAAATGCTATATACAGGGGTTTGGAAAATTCTTGAAATTTTTCTATTACTTGTTCTATTACATGTATGTGATCAATTGTAGAGTAGTGAGGTCGGAAGCCAGCTTGTTCTATTGGCTGATTTTTATCAATGTCCGGTGATATTCTGCTCAGTATTATTGATGAGAAGAGTTTATAGATGGTTGACAGTAAGCTAATGGGTCTATAGTTATTAATGTCCAGTGGGTTACCTTTTTTGTAAATTAGTGTTATGTGCGATTGACACCACTGTGTTGGCACTCGTTCTTTTTCCATTACTAGGTTAAAAAGTTTATATAGGAGTTTCACTAATACAGAGGTTCCTAATTTTATGGCTTCATTTGTAATTAAGTCTGGTCCTGGGCATTTTTCGGATTTTAGTTTCTTAATGTGTCTTATTATCTCACTTTCACTTATTATCTCTAATGCAGTATCTTCTGGTCCAACTTCTTCTTCCATGTCTTTATTGGTTTGTTCTTGCATACTTTCTGTTGTTGGTTTTTTGTATAAATGTGAATAGAAATTCGTTGCATGTTTTATTATATCTTCTCTTTCTTTTATGTCCCTCTTGTCATCCTTTAAGCTCTGTATCCAATTTTTATGGGTTGTCAGTTCTTTATATGCTCTTTTTGAACTACGGAATGTTGACATATTTTTTTCTATAACTGTTCTTCTGTATGCATCATAATCCTTTCTTATTGACCTGTTTGTCTCCTTATATAGATGTGTAAGTTCATTTCTTATTTCCTTTGATTTAGGTTTTTTGGCTAGTAGTATTGATCTTCTTGATATTAAATTTAATGTACTTTGACTAATTACTTTATGTTTTTTACAGCTATTTTCGGTTGTTTCCTTTAATTGTATGCTTTTTTTAATTATTTTTTTTATTACTAAGAGTTTGTATACTTTTCATATTATCTATATTTCTACCTAGTGATTCTGAGTTATCTTTTAAGTTTTTGATGTAATTATTTCTCTCATGTGTAGATTTCAGAGTATTGAGTGGGGTTTTGTACGAGCTGCGACTGGATTTTGATGTTTTGATTTTTACGGAGCATCTTATGATCCTGTGATCTGATGAAAAGTTTATTCCGTTTAATACCTCCACATTTATAATTGATTTTGGGTTTGTGCTCAGTATGTAATCTATTTCATTCCTTGTTTTGCAGTCTGGTGATAACCAAGTCCACTTCCGTGAATACCTTTTCTTAAAATATGTGTTCATCACAGACAATTTATTCTCATATGCATATTCTATTAAGTATTCTCCTCTGTTATTTCTCTTTCCATATCCATATTTTCCAATGATCATATTTTCATGGGGCTTTTGTTGTCCGATTTTGGCATTAAAATCTCCCATAATTATAGTGTTTTTATCTGCTAAACTTTGTGCTCTTCTTATGTCATTGTAGAATATTGTGATATCTTCATCGCTGGCACTTTCAGTCGGAGAATAAACTTGTATTAAAGATAAGGACATGTCATCGAATTTAAGTTTTAGCAAGGCAACTCTCTCCGAGATACCTAAGAAGCTTACAATGTTGGTCTTCAAAGTTTTCTTTACTAAGAAACCAACTCCATGTAAACCTATTGTCTCTCCAATATAGCAGAAGATGTAATCACTGTGTTCTTCTATGGTACATCCCATTTTTTTAACTTCCGAGAGCCCTATAATGTCCCATTTTATTTTTTCAATTGCATTGTTCAATTCTAATAATCTTGTAATTGTTGATAACGATCTTACATTGAATGTGCAAATCTTTAAGCACTGTTCCCTTTTAGGATTTTGATTGTTTTTATCTATTGGGTTTTTCTTTATAGATGGTGGGTGATGGTCTTTTTTCCCCACGGTGACCAGCCGGCTTGGGGAATGTTTTATTAATGTTGTTGTTTTATGGCAAAATGTTGTGTATTTTGTTTTGTTATGGTTCCAGTTATGGGGGTTTGTTATTAGTTTTTTGTTGGTTCCGACATTGATAGAGATCTTCCTCGTGTCATATAGTTCAGTATTGTGGGCATTGTTGCTTCTTTCGTTGTGTCTGTTGGTTCAGACATGTACTCCTTTGTTGTGTTTACTCTGTCACTAGTCACTTGTTTTTTTGGTGTGTTCTGTGAATTTGGTGATTCTGTTTTATCTCTTTTTCTCTTTTCACGAATTGTGTCTAGTGGTGATTTTACTACTAGTTTATCATATTTTATATATGCCTTATTGCCTTTTTTCCGTTCCTCCTCTAGGGTTTGTTGAAGTTTTTTCCTTGTTTCTAGCACTTCTTTTGGGTAGTCTTCGTTACAATATATGCCTTGAGGAAGATTGGATTTGTTTCGTTGTATCAGGTGTTTTTTCCACAATGTTGTGAATGTCACCACTACTGGTCGATTTTTGTCAGAGTATTTTCCAATTCTATTTATGTTAGCGATTTCTTGGCTTTCTATATGTACACCCATGTCGACAATAATTTCCTTAATGTAATCTACCAGTTCCGCTTCAGATTTCCCTTTTTCTTCCATACCAAAAAATATTAAATTGTTTTTTCTTTTATTTCTTTCCATATAATCAACTTTCTGTTCGAGCTTTGTTATTTTTGTTTTGAGCTCTTTGTTTTCTTCAGTGAGTAATTTCAGTTTTTCGTCTAGCGCTTGCATAACATGTTTAGTTACTTCTTTAGATATTATCAATGTTTGTTTGTTAAGTTTTTCTTCTAGTTTTGACAGCAACAACTCCATACTTTTATCCATCTTGCTCTAATGGTATAAATCTTTGACCTTGCTCGAGACTTTGACGTTTATGTTAAGTGACAACTGACGTTTATGAATCACAGTAAGTCTGTATTAATATAACGCGGGAAACTAATTCACTTATTGTTCTATTGTCTATGATTTTTATTTATAGGTTATGTTGTTTATAAAGTTCGCAGTTTTACAATTTGACACTATTTCACTGTGCTTTCTTCATAATCACAAACTTTGATAATTTATTTACTTTATTTTCACCATTTGCTACATGTTAAATCACTTTAGCACCGTTTTTCTATTTATAAGCGACGGAGCTGTCTGACGTACGTGTTAACAGTTTCGGCACCGGAACCGGAAAAAATGAATAAATATATCAAGGAAAAACATTAAATACCTAGTACCATATCATATTGAGCGATTTGTTCCTGGTAACCTTTGGATGAACAGGAATTGTTGGATTGATAGTTAGTTTAGTTGGAAGAATTAATATTGGAATCCCTGTGTACATTGATTTGTGGTTCGTTCCTAGATGGGACTTCCTTATGTGGGCATATTGTCACGATTTGGTAACCCTCATCCGTCTTTTGGGTAACGAATATGTCATTTCAGCCTCCGTGGCGCAGTCGGTTAGACGACGGCAGTGAAACGAGAGACCGCAGGTATGATCCCCGTACCGAAACAACTATTTGTGTGTTCAACAAGTATTTGCTTCGGGTCTGAGTGTTTGTGAGATCGTAAAAGTATTTCGTAGTTTCTCTAATACCCACGACACAAGCCTCGATCTTAGTGTGACGTCAGGATTCTGTATGTAACTATGACTGTTGGGTGTATTTACGGGAATCAAACCCGCGACCTATCGTATCTCCGGAATTCTCGGCTACTACGCCACTGCTCCTATTATGTATGATGATCTGGAACATTCGTTTTGTAGGTGTAATCATTTACAAAACTGGTTTCCATAGTAACTCCCTGGTTTACTTTTAATTCTCATTGGTTTGGAGGTAGTGTGTATGTGCTTTGGTCTACATGGTTCTAATTCCCAGATAAGGCAATCCACTGAGTGCGAGTTATTCGGTTGAGGAAATATATGATTTGCCTGAAGCTAGAGTTGTAGCATGATGATATGTTCTGTACTTAAAACATCTTGGTATCTCTACTGCCGATTATGTCTACTTACGCTTTTGTGGAAACAAGCCTATATCATGTATGATAATTGATAAAATCGATCCTCTTTTTGACACCGCGCTTTTCTATTGCTCCAAATCGAAAAATAGTATAGTATTTAAATTGTAATAAATAAATTTTATGGGATATATCACATAATAGAAGTCCTGTACTGTACTGTATCAGCCCATATACGTCCTACTGCAGGTAGTGTTGTAAAAATGAGCGCTGAGAGTCGAGCGTCGAGCGCTGAGTCGACGCTTTGGAGCGTTTTAGACTCGAGCGTTAAACGCTTGAGCGTTTAAGGCTTGCGAGCGTTGAGAGCTTAGACTTTCATGCTCGAGTTATGCGCTCGAGCGTTCAAGCGTTGTAGTTTTTAAATACGGATAGATGAAAAAATTGTGATAAATAAAAATGTTAGGAGTTGTGGGGGGCGGTAGGTACGGTGAGTATTACTTATCTTTTGACTTTGGTCGTATAAGCTGGCCTTATCTATACACATAAATAAAATGGAAGTGTCTGTTTGTAAAGTGAAAATAAATAAAAATGTCCAAGTACATATCGTTATACAGGGTATATCAAGACTGCTACCGAAAACGAAGCCGGGTGGTAGTTTAAGCGACTTCATACACAATGCAACAGAAAAAGTTGCAAAAAAAAGCGACTATTTTTTTTGTTATTTTTTTCCTATGGCCATATTTGGGTGGTAAATACATTTTTTCGTAAAATAATAGTGTATAGCCCTTTATTTATAAATACTATAAGGTACAAAAGAGTTTAACTTATTATTTTCGCATAAAACCAGTTGGAATGGATGAAGAACAAGATTTAAACACATACGTGTTTATTCGTTTCGTCGTTAATTGAACGGTTAACGAAATATACCACGAAAACCATTTTTAACAGCATCAAAACTTTCTTAGACATCGCATTAGATGAGATTGATAGTTATTTAAATTTATTCATTGAACCTGAGAACACAGATGTGATGTTGTGGTGGAAAAATAAGCAAACTACATTAACTTAATAAGCCCAACTTAACTAAACTGGCATTCGAAATTTTATCTGTTCCAAGCACGAGTGTGCCAAGCGAAGTGGCATTTTCAAAAGCTGGCCTTATCATAACTAAAAGAAGGAACAGACTTACGCCCAAATACTGGAACGCAACTTAAATATAAGTTGCGCTTAACTACGTTAATTCTGCTTAAATGTACTGGCTGAGTGGGCCGTGCGCTGTTAAGAGCAACTTATTATTTGAATGGCGTTCCAGTATTCGGGCGTTAGTAACGAAAATATACAGGCTAGTATGTGTCTTTCCTCATGGTTAAAAAAATTATAGTGTTGCAAAGGTGTGTGATGATTTTAGGAAGGTATTTAATTTAATTTAGTTGCTAAAAAAGATCATTAGGTAGTCAGGAATTGTAAATTCAGCTAAACCACAATTGTAATTTAATTTGGGCCTTATGGCGTAGATCATATGGCATATTGTATACTAATAATAAATAAGTATTTTTCTACTATTATAATATAAATATCGTTTAAAATAAAACTGAAATTCTCTTATTTGAATTATACCATCTTTTTTAGTTTCCCTAGCTATGGTATCTAATCGCGCGCTCAAGCTCGAGCCGAGCGCTGAGTCCGGTGCTCAAGCCACTGCTCGAGCGTCGAGCGCTTCAGTCGAGTCCCGACTTGAGCACGAGCATTCTGCTTGAGCGTCGACTCGAGCGTTTAAGCGCCGACTCGAGCTTTTTTACAACACTGACTGCAGGGCATGGGCCTCCTCTACAATCGACAGTACGATTGAGAGTGGTTAGGCAGTAAAGTCCACCACGCTGGCCTAGATGTAAATATTCTAGATTAATAAGGCATTTATTCCGCATTGCTTAATTTGAAACTCGATAGCATCTAACATATTATAAATTTAGTTAAAATCAATACACCTATCTAAACATGTTGAATCACAATAGGTATTGTGCAGTTGTTCAAATAAAAAATACATTTCGATGTGACGACAGTGTATTGTAAAATTGGCTTATTAATAGCATATTTTATTGTTATTCTTTCTATTTATTATAGTATTGAAGAAATTGTATTGTAATATGTATATGAAATATAAATCATGACATTCTGGATTTGTTAGCAAGCTGGACAGACTATTTTATTATTTGACGTATTGTTTAAAATATCTTTAAAATTAGGAATATTCGATTCTGTAAATATTGGCAGTAGGTATTAGTGGCAATGGAGATAAATAAACTACCTATAAACTGCAAATCGACAGTTGATGTGTACTGGCTAAAGAAGCCACGGATCACTATAATTCTGACCTGGACCAAGGGGTTCTCTCTTTCTCTCTCTCTCCCTGACTTCGGCTAAAAAAAGCCCGCTACCGAACATAGGCCTCCTTCATTGATCGCCAATTCATATTCCACGCAATTATACTTATGGTAGAATAAAAAATCAATTCTTATGCCTTACATTTATGTTAGTTTAAAGTTAATAGCGCGTGAAATAGACTTTTTTAATTGAATAAGTCGACACTAGATTTTTGTTAACTTGTCGCAATTGTTGTGAACGAAATGGTTGAAAATGAAATATTTCCGAAGACAAATAATGTTAGTATATACATTTTTTATCTTTATTATATGTAGAAGTAAGTGGGGGACAATAAAATAGTGAAAGAAAATATAGGATTTAAAAGTATGTCATGTCCGCAACCTGCGATAGAATTTCTCTTCTGAAAAGATTAATTTCAAGCATCCTGTAGTTTGTATCCATGTTTGTATCCATACGAGCCAAATCGTTGTCTAACATGGAAACAAAAAGCCTTGTTGTACCTCCAGGAAATATGGGATATGGGCACGCAGAAGATTAATATCGTAGGGTAACACAAAATAGTCTGAGTTTCGATCACAACTTTAGTTTTAGGCTAAGGGACCAGGATCACTGGGAAGGAATCTGGGCTCTTCTCGCCCTGGGATATCCAGAGTCCCCCGAATTGGACGCTGATGGATTTTAGGTAGGATAGGATTTGTTAAGGACCCGGATCGGCCGCATTATCCGTGCCGGGCTGGGCCAGTGCCACTAACTCACCCCTTTCAGCCCCCTCCGGGGTAAGAGGAACTTGACAGCTTTTCTCTTGATACAAAATAAAAGCGGACTAAGTTTTCAAATACATATCGCACCTTTAGAATTAAAGAGACCTAACTAAAAAATCTTATTTTTAGGGAAGCGTTTTTTAAAGATTTGTAACATAAGATCTATATTCTATGTAATCTATTTTTTTTTTGGATTCGATCTGTTTAATTCTAAAGGTGCGATATTGTATGTCTAATTTTTAAAAAACTGTTTAATCAGCAGTGATTAAAGACCCGTACGGTGTTCTTTAATAAAAATAGGAGTCAGGCAAAGTGCTATTGGATATTCTATTCATTATCAGCCCGCACTCAGAAATTTGTGCCCGATATAAGCTTGCCCCCTATCACATCGTGGGATGAAAGGCGAAACGTGGGTGTTGGACTTGGTAGCACCTCTGCTTAACCCTTTTGGGAAAAAGACGTGAATTTATGAAGATACTGTTATGTATGTAAATAATATCATGTCATGGTATATTACGCTGTTGACAAAAGTTGACATACATTTTAGCTAAAAGTTTCATTCGTACAAAAATGCGTCGGATGACACACAGGACGTCCTGCGAATTATCTACACATGCGGTTGATTGGATATTATCTAAAACAACTGTTTATGTTAATTCAGGGAGCAGTGCAGTCGTACATACATTGTCTTGACATCATTTGTGTATAAATAATTTTATGTGAAGTTAAAGTGTGAAAGTCGTGAGTGTATGAATTTACATTTAAGTCTAAGATTTATTGGTGAGTTTAGAAAAATACAATATGTATAGTAAGTTCGAACTTGATTGGTAGAACAGTTGGAAACTAGGACTGAACGCGATTTACATTTGCGTTCATAGATAATCGACACCCTCTTTGGCGTTTTAACGTAGGAAAATTTTCTCCTGCTCCTAAATCCATCCAATGGTTTTCTGGCAGATATTGCCTTAGTGCGATAAAACTGCCATTTGTACTTTGTTGTTTTTGTCTCTATGTACTGTTATATCTATTATGTAAGTACAATAAAGGTAATATAGACTTATCCACCAAACGAGGTTAGTATAGTAGACTAAAGGCTGAAATCCACATTTCCGCAGCGTAAGTGTCGGACGCATCGCATCATTATTTTATTTTTCAATGCGTCTACAGTATCAGTCGCTAACAGATTTGCTTGGATTGTCCCTCAAAGCATTGGCAACGGCACTGCCGATGGATTCGTGCAATCATGCAATGTGGATTCGTGTACAAAGAATACTACGATCCGTTTAATGCGATGCGTCCCATACATATGGTGCGAATATGTGAAGGCCTGCCTTAATATAGTAGAAAATTTCCCGCCCACACACCCAGTGTGATCCATTGCCACTATCAGCCAAGACCAACAGTAGCACGCAAACAATTGACACTCGGCTCCGGAGCTCGGCGAGTCTATTAGACACTAGCTTGTCTTCAACTCGCATCGAAATTCATCAGAAAGTAAAAACAAACAATAGAATAAAAGGGTTTGACTCGAAGAGTGGTTAACCAATCGTATATTCATGAACCATATTAGGACACGTAGATATAAATAGAAAAAAATGCGCCGACAAGAGCAATCAGAACATTATATCCGCCTGTATACTGTTTGGTATATAAAATTCAAAAATAAATAAAAATTATACTAAAATGTTAAAGTATTTGCTGTCCATATTCGTAGTATGTGAGCATGTAAAATATGTAAACAAACATACATTGAAAGTTTGATCGAGTCACGATCATGCGATGGTAAATAAACAAACAAACAAAATTGCTTGCATACAGCGTGTTCCAATCGTAATTTGTCTTCTCAGGCGAATTAATTGTTTTACGCATGAATTTAATGTGGGGTTTACTCTAAAATCCTATATTCACACACTATAAAAGTGGGTTTTGAAATATCGAAGGAATAGTGGTGCTCATTTTATTAGTAAAACTTAAATACACTCTAATTAATGTAACTCTGAGCAAAAGTGTGGCAAACGATACGTCGAAAGCTTATTAAAAAGACTTAATCCAAAGAAAATATAGAAATTAAGAAAAGCCTTTTTAACGTAGCAAACTGTGTTGGTTGTTGTTAGGAGGCTTAGAATTACACCATTGTATCACTTGACCTTTCCAATAGGCGACCTAAAGGGGCTGTGAAGGGCGCTAAACAGGTTGCGTGGGCGATGCGCCCTCTCTTATTACGCATTATGAGCATACATATTATATAAACTCACGTCTTTTTCCCAGAAGGGAAAAAGACGTTTTACCAGGACACCCACGTTTCGCCTTGCGTGTTCCGTCTCAAATTGTAGGGGTGAGCCTATAGCCATATTGGGTATAAATTCCGGGCTAATAATTAATAGAAAAATCACGTATCACTTTGCTCGATATTAATATAATATGAGCAATGTTATTAAAGAGGTAAACCCGATGCAAAAAAACAAAAGATTACGACTGAAATTAATTGAACTATTTCAAAAGATTTTTGCTGGTGGGTAGGTACCAGAACAATGTCGATTTCTCCCGCCAAACCGAAGTTTAAATGCACTGTTGTGTTGCGGATTGAAGGACATTGTAGTCAGAATAACTACTGGACATATTGAAACTTAACATCTTATGTCTTAGGATGGCGAGCGCAGTGGAATGCCTAGCATTCCTTTGTTATTCAAGGCGTTTGGTTTTGCTACTGTTTATGAGCGGTGGTATCCCTTACTATCAAGCGAAAAGCATGCTCATCTCGCCATTTAGTGCAATAAAAAAAGATCATACTGTATGTAAAGCAATTTGTTTACGCACAAAGTTCTGCGTCCAATGTTAGTACAGTTGTTGGTTTTGATTGTGACACCCGCGACGGCTAAGCGCGTCTGTTTCACGGGCCCCTTTATATTATAACTACAATAGTTTTAGACCCTGTTTACACGGGTATCTAGTCCGACAAAATGATAGCGACTTTTATACGATGCAGTTATCCGAAAACGATGTTATATCGGCTCCGACAGGTATTGTTACGTTTCTCGCCCGTAAATTTTAATAACATTGTATTTAATGAAGATGTCGTTTTTTATCGAGTAAGTTTTAAGTGAAGCATCAAGCAGGAACATCATTTGTCATCAATATTTTATTTATTCAGAGCGTAAGGTTAAACGACGGATATATTAAAGAAGACTATTTTATTCCCGGCCCAAAACACACATTTAGGTTAATATTTGAGGGAATTATCTATCAAAATATGCTGTACTCAATAACTGGGCGCATTCGCATATGCCTTAAAACAGTTCATGTTCCATAAAAACGAACCTCGTACCTTTTCATGCCTACACGTAAAGGTTATTGACAGGCGCACTGACATAAAGTTATTAGATCAAGCAAATCGTTTGCAAAATTGACCACATATGACGAGACTTTGTGAAATTATTTTTAAAGCTTTCTCTGTTATTTATTCGTGTATCTGTGCGTACAATACGAGTCGTCACAGGCGTCAATAGTTGTGTGTTAACTTATCTGTTTCACTGTCTAAATTAAAAAAATAAATATATAGTGTAAATATACTAATTTTGATTTTGCCCAAGTCGCAACGTAAACCTTTTAATCATCACAGTTGAGGAAAATTTTAATTATTTGTATTCAAACATGTAATCCTATAGTTTCCCTATTAGTTTGAAACCAATCGATTGAACAAAAATATCAGTAATTACTTTTTTGCGCGTCGCGGTGCGGTGTTCTTAATTGGTCTATGAGTGTTGCCGCGCAAATTGGGACGCCAACGAGGCAAAATTGACTCGCATTGGACCAATCAAATGTATGCGTACGCGCACGTTTAGTTTAGCATAATGAGCATTTGACTCCGTTTTCACAGCTGCATGTTGTTTGCCAGTGCGTAGGGCCTAGATTTTCACATATTAAAAGGTGTTTCAGGTATCGACGATACCCTGGTGTTGTGTGTTCATGGGCGATATTGACTATTACAGGTGGTACGTTTGCTCTTTTCCCCTATTCTATAAAAAATGACCTACTTATTTATTTATTATTAACTGGAATTATGAAGGAAAAGCAAAGATATTACACATTTTGAAAAGTATAAATGTCGGTCTTATCCCTCTAGGCGATTTCTTACAGACAACCTTTGGATGGGTATGAGAAAAGGAAAAGTAGAGAGAGCAGAGAGTGGAGAGGGCTTACTTTGATCGTTAACGTGTAATAGGGATGAATTTTTACCTCACAAGTTGTACTTGGTTGGGCTATCATATCCAACGTTGACCTCACACAGAACTTGTACAAATCTGCTGAAAATACGGAAAGAATTGACCCTTTCAGCCGGCAACTAACCTCGACGTACTCTAATGGTGTTTCCGAATCTTTGATGTAGGACGCTTAGAACTAGACGTTACAAGAGGTGAGAAGAGCGAGCAATTACTCAAAACCCGTTGTTTTCCAGCTACGAGTATAAAATAACGTATTGTGCTTGAGTGGGGGCGGTTCTTTTAGTTCCTCGTCTCTAGTAGACCTCTTTATTTCGATATTATAAATGAACTTTTACATAAATCTAATGCAATTGGCAATCTCATTTATATTTTAATTTTACGCAGTGATTTCATCTTAAGAATTCAATTGACTTCTCGGGGTCGTTGCATTGGCAAAAGAATTTTCTTCTTCCTTGTGTCAACTACGTTGTATCAAACTTTATAATTACCAGATTTATTGAAAACATTGTATATTTTTTGTATAAGGAATATAAGTACATGATTTTTCTTCGTCTTACCTTATCCCGCACTTACGTGGGGTGTAGTACTTATCCAAGTTGCAGAATTGTAGGCCAGTGTTTAAATCAATTCTTAAGAGAACTTGTCTTTAGGAGGTCCAATCCACAGTTCTATTACAGTATGGCAGACTTCAAATATTGCTTAAATTCTTGTGCTTCTCTGAGGTTTCTCATAGCGGTCTTTATAGTATAAATGAGCGTGCGAGACGTAAAGTTATTTTTGAATTGACTATTAAAGAACACAGTTATACTTACACTGATTTATTCATTCCAATTAGTCAATTGTTCTCAATGTTACCGGTGATGGAACTTCTATTAATGAAAATATATGCGAAAAAAGTTTACGTGATGAATGAGATGTCTAGCCGTACAGCTACGAAGTGTAGCCATGTACCAGTTATTATTATCGTGGAATAGTTTCAATTGTAATTTCAAGTACTTGTTGATGCGTCAATGTGTAAAAGATTAGCATTGATAACGAATAACGCAGTCGCTATAGAAATATTTTGAAATATTTAATATCGATGCCATAATTCATTGCATCAGTGACGCGAGGTATAAGCTTCTGAGCTTACATGTTTATTCAATTTTGTTGTAAGTATTAACAATGGATGGATTTTATACTACATTAATAGTGACTAGTTAAGGCCGAACGTTAGCATTCACCCTGTACATAATATTTACTTATACATTTATATAAACACGATGTAATTCCCATAACGTTCAATTGTCTCCTACATTTCATTAAACTACATTGGTAATTAATAAACGGACCGTACTACGTACAGTTGTGTAAAGATTGGCCCGTGTGACAGACGTGTGTTGTTGGATGAAAAAAATAAATTAAAAAATGAGTTTAAAAAATTCTGAGTGCTATCAAATGTACATCCCGCAGGCAGAAGGTCGGGTGATGGGTCGTCGTTTTGTGCTAACACTGGTGATTGGAATATCTGCTGGATTTAGTTTCGCGTATGTACTATTAACATCGACGGGATTCACGAGAGACGTTGCTTGGCCGGCATACAGGTAATTGTTGTCACATCTTGGCATGATACGCATGACTTTTTTAATTTTCCGATGCATGCTGTAATTTTTTTTTATCTGTGATTTAGAGTAGAACTTATTTTTAAGGGATGTTTTAAGGCTAGTTTAGTTAGTTTCTGCTTGTAAATTGATTTTAGATTTACTTATCTTTTGTAAAGAGAGCTAAAAAAAAATTGCATTTCAAAAATATAGAATACGCTTTGTTGTGTAAATATTTTTAAAGGTATTTGACTGTATGTTTTAAAGGTAGGTGTTAGTTTTATTATTGTACTTTATACAGATTT
Source organism: Hyles lineata (assembly GCA_030180105.1). NCBI lineage: Eukaryota > Metazoa > Arthropoda > Insecta > Lepidoptera > Sphingidae > Hyles > Hyles lineata. The sequence goes on from JARJEE010000030.1 coordinate 2,566,077, forward strand.
CCCCTGTGATTGGTTGCAAATAACTATGATTTAAAATACAAGCGACAATGCAATGGCATACTCTATTTACACGCTTCCATTTTAGAATAATTTTACTACGCTAAATGAGCGATTGTGCATTAAATTACTGTGACTGCAATTTACTATAGAAAATATGCATTCGTTTTGAATTTTAAAAAATAATCCTTTTTATAGTTAATTTTGTCAACTTTGTATAGCTAATTTCCAAATAGAATTGGTGCAAAATAGAAATTATAAGTTTATTATGGATGAATACCGAAATAATATGTTTCATTAAAAGATATATTTTACTTTGGAAAACATTTTATCAAACATATAGAATATATTTGTTTTGTTCCAATGTTTTTTTTTTCTATTTTTAAATAATTATATATATTTTTTTATATATTTATACAATAGCAAGTTATAAAATAGGCATTGGGGCCAATGTTGGGAATCGACTATTAGATTACACGTAATATCACAATTAGGACATTCCGTAAAAAACTCATAAAACTAAAGAATAGTAATTCCTACATTGTTTAAAGATAACGAACGGATGAACCCGTTTAAGTGGCATTTCATTTCAGCTATTAATTTGTAAGAATTTGCATTTTATTGCGGAATGAAAGAGAAATAAAATTCAAAATAAACTTATTGACAATTATTAGATACCATCGACCAAATACATGATAAAAGTTTAAATTTTAGTAATTTTCGTTTGTATGCTGTTAGTTTTGGGAAAATATATTTTTGGGAAAAAATACTACTAGATAGTTAAATCAGTATTATGATTACCCCTATGATTTTGTTTTTACCTTGTTCGTTGAATTACATAGCTGTAAGAAAAAGAACATAAATCCATAATGGTTACTTAGATTTACGCGAATGTTACACATTGAAATAAAATGATTATTTACGGATTTTATCGCGGATTTGGGAAGGGTAGTTTAATTGTAACAGTCACTGAGCGGATGGCTAATACCTCAGTCCGCCCCGTGACCATGAAAGCTGTAGTGATCGAAACGTCGAGAAATTAAAAAATGTAAAAATTAAACCAAATCCGCGATCAAATCCGTAAATAATCGTTTTATTTCAATGAACAAAAATCCCTTAATAATATATGAATTTTGGCGATATTATGTTAACAGTTATTCCACTTTATCCTACTTCGATACCTAGGTAGACGTTCATAAATTAGATATCACATTGTGTGATCGTTTCTTTTATTAAATTCATTTTCTCTATATCATTTAGGCGATGAGGCGTCCTCTTATTACATCTGTCTTAGACAGCCTCTGTGGCGTGGTAACACGTCGGCTATGAAACGAGAGGCCACAGGTTTGATCCCCGCACCGAGACAATTATTTGCGTGATCCACATATATTTGTTTCGGGTCTGGGTATTTTGAGATCGAAAAGCTTCTCGTTGTTTCTGATACCCACGACATAAGACTCGATGTTAGTGTGTGGTCAGGACTATGTATGTGACTGTTGGGTGTATTTATTTATACATCTTTGGTAACAAACTGCGTAAATGTTATGAATAAAATGATTGATGTATTGCGATTCACCTCGTTGCACGTAATCGTTTTTTTTTAAATCAGTGTCCTGCTATCAACTTATGATGCGTTAATATGTTAGTCAACCCTCTACGAATAAATAAACAACTTTATGTATAACACCTGGCGCTTTGAAAAGAATAAAGGTTACCTTCGATCAAATATACACAAGGCTAACACTCATTAGACCCACCCGCCACCGCCTCGCCTCGCGCGGTTCATATTCTTTATATGAAATTGTATGGACATACGCTCACTACATCAACTCCGTAGCGTCACCGGATCCACGCGTGGACCACTCGGTGACAACTCGTTGCTCGCATGCTTGTGTTGCGTTGTTCTCGAATGAACCGCGCATTGCCACCGAGGGGACCACGCGAGGTACACCCATGGTCCACCTGCGACAACGAGTGGGCCGCGAGCGACGAGGTGGTGCCGGATGGGTCTCAATAGCGGTAACCTTAATCTTTATTGTTAATTACACATGCAAACATATTACGAAGACAGTTATCATAAAGAGAAAGAATAATAAACACAATATGAAACAATGAATGGTGAGAGAATTAACAATAACAATATTTATAAGCGCATGCGCGTGACACGCATGCCCAAATCACGAGCGCCGTTCTCCAACAGACACAACTCACGGGATTGTCAAAACTGGATGGAACTCTTAGGGCAACCCCTCTTACCACCCAATAAAATCTCTGTAAAATTGGGATAACCCTGGGGGATATTCCATTCTATAGTTTTTCTTTTTGTTCCAAGTAATACTGAGTAAGCAGTAGGCATTGTTGTGCCACGTACAAGATAAAAGTTTGCCACTTCTAAAAATCAATACTATTTCCTATGAAACTTTTCATTTACTCGGAACTTAGTCTAAGGTTACGACGTACGATAGAGGATTCGAACATTTTGTGAAGTATTTAGCATGGGTGTAGCCAACCATGGGCTTAGGGTGGGGCAGCAGTCTAATTGTTTTGTAACTAACAAACTATACCTGCGGTCTTACCCTGGTTAGTTTTTCATATAAGTAATTCAATAAATGTCATAAGGTTACACCCTATAGCACCCTGTCCACCTGTGCACCAATTATTCAAAACACTTTGTTAATGCTCACATAAGACACCTACAAATCATCCATTCAAAAATGTATCTCTAACTTCAGCCGTTTGAGCTCTGGGCATATGTCAATTTGTTAATCAGTCAATTTAGAGTTTTATATCTACCTATAAATAGTACTGTACCTTGTTAATTTATTTTCTTAGGTTTGGTTAGGTACCTTACAGGTCAGAGTCAGGGTGGGGCATAGTGGGGCGCCTGCTCTGGCTACGCCCGTGGTATTAACGTAAATGCGTACAGTTTTACTATCGACGTTCGAAAATTTGTCGTCGTCTCGAAGTAACCCCCTTGTATCATGGAAACATCAAGCAGTAAAATTATTAAATTAATCTCTGTAGGTTACCCTAATGCCTCGCATAATTATTGTAGATTTATTTAGTCCTAATTAAATTGTCCGCCCTGCAGTGGAACTTATGGAATATTCTTTTATATATTGATTATATTTCGCTTCCGAGGTGTAGGATACGGATTGAACAGCTATAGTTATAATAAATAAAACACCCAACAGTCACATACATAGTTTTGATCCCACACTAAGACGGAGTCTTGTGTAATGGGTATCAGGAACTACGAGAGAATTTTCGGTCTTACAACTCCCAGAATTTGTGAGCCGCACAAACATCGGTGTTAGGATGGAACCCGCGGCCTCTCATTCTACAGGCGACTTGTAACCAACTACGCCACGGAGGCTGTCAATAGTTATATAGTTTTGTTGAAGGTAATTTTATAATTTATTGCAATATTTGTCGCATATTTAGTAAAATTAGTAAAATTTACTGGTGGTAGGTCTCTCATATGTGAGAGGCCATCTGGGTGGGTACCACCGCAGTGTCTATTTCTCCCGTCAAACAGCAGTGTTGTGTTTCGGGTTGAAGGGCATTGTAGCCAGAGTAACTACTGGACATATTGAGACTTAACATCTTATGTCTCAGGATGGCGAGCGCAGTGGAATGCCAAGCATGCTTTGTAATTCAAGGTGTTGTTTGGTTTTGCTACTGTTCATGAGCGGTCGTATCGCTTACCATGAGGCGAACGGCATGCTCGTCTCGCCATTCATAGCAATAAAAAAAAAAAAAATATTTTACATCTGTTCATCATATTTGTGTCCTATTAGTCATTCACTCTAGTTTTTTATTAATGTGATAACAAAGACCAAATGTTTTTTCAAATATGATATAATCAGCCAAACTGCGTGCTTTTGACATCTGCATTCGCTAAATTGTGGCGAGAAAGTCAGAGTAAACGTTAAAAAAGTATTATATAAATAAATGTATATTTAATTATATTTATATTTGGCAGCCTCAGTGGCGCAGTTGTTTATACGGCAGCTGTGAAATTAGAGGCCGCAGGTTCAATCCCTGGTCTGAGACAAATGTTTGTGTGAACGACAAGTATTTGTTCCCGGTCTGGGTATTTGTGAGACCGAAAAGTCTCTCATAGTTCTGATACCCACGATACTAGACTGGATCTTAGTGTGGAGTCATGACTATGTACGTGACTGTTGGGAGTTGACTGTTGGATGTTATGTGGATCACAAAAATATTTTTCTCGATGCGGGGATCGAACCCGCGGCCTCACGTTTCACAGTCGGCGCGGCGTCTAACCAACTGCGCCACGGAGGCTCAAATTATTTAATAGATTTCCTGGTTTCGCATTTGCTTTCATTGTACTGCAAATTGTAAGACAATTTCTTAGTTCAAATAGATTTAATTCGTTCCGCTGTTATTCTTCTTCTACATAAGGTTCGCCTTCTGGCTGATTCTCCTCCATTTCGACCGATCTTCGGCATCCTCAATAGTAAGGCCATTGACCCTCATATCATCCTTGACGACATCTAGCCAGTGCTTCTTTGGTCTACCTCTAGATGGAGGCCCGGGAATGTTAATTTTTTTTTCTAAATCTAGTATTAAACTTTTAACTGTTTTTTTTAGTATAAAGAACTACAATTAATTATTATTATTAAATTTCGTTTACTAACAGCTACGATTTTAGGTAAATATGGTGTGAATCATGTTTTTAGAGAACAAACGTTTATTCACAATTGAATACCTGGAAGTATTCTAGTGCATGGTATCACAAGTATTCACAGAATTTCGGCTTATCTTTTAATAGAAATCGTATGAAATGATGTATTGTGTATTCAGTAAACCTTATGATCGCCCAGCGGTTGTAAGTCGACCAAAGTTGATTCAATTATTATAATGTTTCATAGAATCTAATTAATACCTGAAAAGTTCAAAATGGCGGCAAAATTTTACCAATTTGTTTAATTTTCGTTTAATCAGGGATGAAGCACGTGATTTTCGTTATAGGAAGAAGAAAAACTCGGATTTAAGCGAAGATATAGGGGATTAAAAATTACTCCCCGTGACATTATTCGAATTAGTTATATAAGTTATGAAAAATTCGAAGTACATGAATGAACAAAAAGGTCTTTCTGTAGAAAAAATTCCATGTACATAATATATACTTGTGTAAATATGTCCTTGTTGGCTTTGTTGATCGAACGCAAATCAACGCACTTGAAAACTTATCTAGCGTAGATTGCATTTTCATATTGAAATACCTATTTCGTATGAGAATTACTAGCTTTTGCTTGCACATTCAACTGCATGTTTATGCGATATTTTTTGCTACGTACGTGAACAAATCTCTTGAATCTAATCTCTCTCTTGAACAAAATTTAAGCGTTGATGTACCTCGAGCATTATGACTTGTCCTTCTTTAAGTTGGGATTAAAGAGAGTATTTTCCTTTTGGTATGCAACGACTTGGTTATGCTAGATCCCTGGCATTGCGAGGTCCATGAGTGGTGGGTTGCATACTCTTCTACCTTTTATTATTTAAACCGCTTTCAGTGGTATATAGCGAACTATTAGATGAATGGCAAAATAGATGGGAAATATCTTTGAAGGGACGGCATTTATACCAATTTTTTCCTTGCGTGCGTGATCGTTTGACAAAGACTTGGCTAGATGTCGATTATTGCGTATCACAGTTCCTCACGGGCCATGGTAACTTTAAGTCTAAACTACATTCTTTTAAGCTTGTCGAATCGCCTGCGTGCCCGTGTTCAACATCTAATTGCGAATATGAACAATCCGCGCATCATATACTTTGGGAGTGTAGTCTTTGGCAGGATGAGCGTAAAACCATGCTGGATAGTATGCAAATAACATCTGGAGTTGTATACTACATGGACCTTGTAGAGACTAGGAAGAACTTCCGTGCTTTCCGGCGTTTTTGCCATACATATTACTGGAATCAAGTATAAAAGCTCACATAAATAGGTCCAATAATTTGATCCGTGGTGCTTTACGGCTGGCTTCTCCGGCCGTAAAAGTCTTTTTGCGAGGTTATTTGCCTCTTTAGTTCATTGTTTTGTCACCAGCTTTGCACGGAGGGAAGTGGACAATAATTTATTTCCAACTCCTCCTATTAATTTAACTTTCTGATTAATTTCGTTGCGGGTTAAAGACAAGTTAGACATTCCCGGAGACTCGCCGAGCTTCAATGCTCGGTGTCATTACATTGCGTGCCACTGTTGATCCTGGCTTACAGGAGTTGCAGTGGTGGGTGTGAGGGCGGGACAGTCATACTCTTCTACCTGCGGTGGCAATATAAAAAATAGTTTTTTACATTTCAAGCTTTCAGTATTTATATTTTTTTGAGATTTAGTAAATAATACACAATTAATAATTCGCTGTTATAGAGTATTATAGTAAAGTTTTACCTGATAAAGGTTTATAGTCATAAAAGTTTATAGGCATAGCTAGGTTCAATACCTGAGGTCTCGATAGGTATTGCATACATTCCTATTGACCGATGTTAAATATTGTCAGTAGCTTCACGAAAGGGTTAAATTATTTTTCGTTTCCATCGAGTTCGACATTCGAGTAAAACCCGAGTGCTACATCAGGCAAGTCAGAACGTACAGAAACGATGAGTAAACTTGTATAGTTGATAGCTCTGTACAAGAAGAACTAATTTTCCAAGCTTACTAGGTCCGTACGGTTATGAAAGTCGTAAAGCCCTATGTATATAGCGCATACGGCAATACGGTATGAGTTTGCTGGAGACCCAAAATTCCTTTCCTTCTCTCGACCTCTTCCTTTATAGAATAGATATATGTAAAATATAAACGAAGGGTATAATGTGACTGAGATTGCCGGAGGTTCAATAACCCTTTCTTTCTATCATTTGGTACCTTCCCAATGCCATCTCATTTTGATAAGCAATATTGAAACATCATGTGATGTAGATGTTAATGAGCGGCGTCAATATTTTTTTCTCAGGTGAACCGCTTGCTCCTTTACGGACGTATGCTACTAAAAAGTATTAAGACTGATTTATCTATTTATATTTTATACAAATTGTGTTGTGGAATGTTGATTTAGAGAACCTCTGGCACCTGCGAGTTAGATATTATCCCGACCACGTACCCAATTTGCTATTGTTTACGTGTTGCCTGTCTTATACGCTACATGTCAGTTCAAACGTTTTAGAAATAACAATAAATGTAAATAGTCATAGAAAACAGGTCTCTATCTAAACCCTTGGGAGATGCCTATATTTTGATTAAAGACAGAAATATATAGTCCATGCATCAGGATTAACAATGCATATTTTCATCACCATATTTTTTTTATTTTAATAACAGAACCTCCATTTTCTAGCAATATTCGTAAATTTGTTTTGAACTTGTACTCAATATAAGATGCAAATATGCAACTAGATTTGTGTTTTATTTAATGCAGTATGTTTTTAAATATATAGATGAATGCGTTTTGTGTTTGGGTATATTTATTTCATGTGTGATGTTATAATTTTAGTGTTTTAAAAATCCACGCATTTGTCATTACGTTGCACCACGTTTGTATAATCTGAATCTGAACAAATATTACTTCCCTCTACATTATTGCGATAAATACTTCTGTATTTTTATAGAAAACTACAAAAATGTCTACGCTATTTCACATATTCTTCAATGGTAGGCATTATGTAGAGAGCCATTACTATTCATTTACGGGAGAAATTATTAAAAATTTAAAATAATCAATAAAATATCATATAGATTATTCGTTTAACCAATAAAATTGTATCTGTATGGAATAAAATGATTATTATTATTTCAGGGAATCAGTGCGAGATCTAGAGAAGCATCCGATAGCGAGCGTGGTGGAACATGGCAGCGACGAGCCGGCACACAAGGACGAGGACCGGTCGATAGCGGACGAGCTGTCCAAACGGGTGCGGGTTCTGTGCTGGGTGATGACGCAGCCCAGCAACCACGAGAAGAAGGCCAAGCACGTCAAAGCAACGTGGGGGAAGCGGTGCAATAAACTGCTGTTTATGAGCAGCGTTGAAGGTAAATTTAAATACCTATAATATTATTAGTAACTCGTAGGGCAGAAATGAAACAGCGCGTTAATAGTTGCAACCGAACGCGAGCGCACCCACGACAAGATGGCGGCAGGACGACAAGGAAAGGGAAGGGGCGGGGCGCTGCAAAACGGTGTTGCAAGTTTATTACATTTCTTGCGGTTTACATGTTCAACTAAAAATTAAACTCAATTTACAAAAATATTAATATATAAATGTGTAGTGCGTCGCCTACACCTATATTATTGTGGCCCTACAATCGCATCAACAGCGAAGCCATATTAAATACTTTTTGAAAATGATGCAGACCACCGAACAAAAATATGACTTAAAAAAAAATATTTTAAAATTCACGTAAAAAGTTAAGCCCTTAAGAATCGACATATATGGTCACTTCGCCACTGATCTCTGTAGATAAAAGAAAGAATTGCACCCAGCGGAGCCATCACTTGACTAATTTTTATTATTTGCAGATAGTTCGTTGCCATCAGTGAAGCTGCCGGTGCATGAAGGTCGGGACTATCTTTGGGCGAAGACCAAAGCCGCTTTCCGTTACGTGTATGAACATCACCGGCGCGATGCTGACTGGTTCCTCAAAGCTGATGACGACACGTGAGCACTATCTTGATAAATAAAGTCAATATATTGAGCACTTTTATGACCAGCCACTAGCACATACATACACCCAACACTCGCTTACACACTCCTATTGATTCTACGTGTATTAAGACTTAACAAATTTGTCTCAGGGTGGTGAGCGCAGTGTAATTCCAAGCAATGCTTTGTAATTCAAGGTACAAAGGTTTTGCTACTGGTCATGATTGGTCGTATCGCTTACCATCAGGCGAACGGCATGTTCGTCTCGCCATTCATTTAAAAACATGAGCTTTCTATTCATAACTATTAATTTCGCTTGCCGTAAAGCCACAATTCCATGGTTTTAGGCGAAATGTTATTGAAATTGTGTAAGTTGTACAAAGTTGAAAAGTATGATACGTCAAACGGTACCTATTAGTTTAGTTGGATATTAGTCGCATAATTATGACTCCACCCTAACCCATGGGTGTATTTATTATAATTTAATGTACTGTACTGCATCAGGCCGTTATCGCCTGATACTGAGTAAGGGGCTCGTCTAATAGAGAGTTCGATTGAAAATTAGGTTTACCGCTTAGTCCACCACATCGAAGCCACACCTTTTTTACAATTTGATAAGCCAATAATTTGTGAACTGTTCCCTTAATAGAAAGAAAGAAAAGAATATTTATTACTGACACAATAAATTACAGAGGAGTTACTATAGAACAGTTAAGGTAAAACAAAATCAAATAAATAAATATTGCGTCAGCAAAGGTAGCTCTCATTCAGCTAGTATTAATCAGCCTCAATATTTTTTAGACAACAATATATTATATTATATTAGATATATATGTTCTACAGATTTAATCTTTTTGTTTCTTTTTTTGACTAGTACTATGAGTATGCCATTCGCCTGAGGGTAAGCGTTGAGTATGAGTGTTGGTATACTCATGGACAGTAGCAGTGCTTGGCATCATAAGATGTTAAGTCTCAATATGTCCAGTAGTCACTCTGGCTAAACCTCAATAATAGATCTTTAATATGTAGGTTTCTCGCTAGCCTCTGCTTACCTTCACCAGTATATAGGCGTGATGTATTTTGAAGTAGGAACTTGCAAAGGTTGTATGGTGCAGCATATTGCACCGATTCATTACGTTTTTCCTTTCTAAGCAAACATTTGTGGCAACACCTAAGTTTACAATAAACTGAAGAATATCTTAGGCATTGTGTACCCAGCATCTGCATAAGAATGTATTTAACATTAGAATGTGCAAGGCCGGTGTCTGAATGGCCGAGGTCCTCACACAATAAATTTCCTTCATGCGTTACATTCATGCAAAGAATGCAAGATCTACGAAATCGTGAGGGAAACATGACACGGAAACTTGTAGACTATTGTCATCAAATAATAAATACTATCAACATTCAACATTTATGATACAAATAATGTTAAGTCTTTTCTGGATTGTATTTTCGAGTCTGATAGCTATTTTGATGATACAGAATAGAATTAATTCGGAGGGAAAAATTACGCGAGGAAAATTGCATATTACAGAAATATTTTATTATTATTTTTATACAGTAAGTTCGACAAACGAGTTAACATCTGATGGTATGTGATCACTGCCGTCCATGAACATCCATAACACTTGGACCATTGATGTGTTGCCGGCCCATAAAATCGGGAGGGGAGCGGGAAGGAAAAAGTTTGGGAAGAGGAAATGGGTATTGGGCATCCGGCAATGTCACTCACCGAAAAAAACGAGACAGCCAAGCTGTCGCTTCACGTTGATCTACTGTGAGACAATGGTATCGCCCCTGATGAGCCTGCCCATTCATATTCAGTCATGGCTTATGGCAACGTGGCTTTACGACTTTTAATCTTAATAAGGTTTTCTATGGTGTGTGTCTTCCACCCACCCGCATAAGGCTATCCAGTTTGTACCCCCAATGGCCTAACCCAACTAAATTGAACTATCCTTTGTAAAACGGCCCGTGCTCAATTGGCTATTCTGGGCTGATAGTCGATACATTGTTCGACATACAGGGTGTTGCTATTTTTTTGTTTTGGTATATCATTCGAAGTACAAAGTATTATTTTTTTGTTTTCGCCAGGTACGTAGTAGTGGAGAATCTCAGATACATGTTGGCAGACTACAGCAGCAGCGATCCTATATATTTCGGCTGCAGATTTAAACCATTTACACCACAGGTAATTGAATTAAATATTAATTTAATTGCACTTCAAGCATACAGCTTTTTTTTCATGTTACGTCTTATTCAGGCTCAAATGACTGGATTAATTTTGATAAAATTTGATATGAAGGTAGCTGACAACCGGGATTTTTATAACGAGTAGTATGTGGAGGTCGGATTACGTTACATCCATTTTGGAAAATGATTTCTCATTTACCCAAGGTGATAAATGTGAATAGGGTAGAGTGGGAAATATGCCTACAAACGGGCAAAGCTGGGTCAGGCCGCTAGTTAAAAATATGTAAATATTTATAATAATATTAACTACACCTTTCCCATCATACAGGATATATCAAGACTGCTACCGAAAACCAAGATTGGTGGTGGTTTTAGTGGTGGTTCTTGGTGGTTTTTGTAGTCAAACACAATATAACTAAAAATTTCGCAAACGCGTAAATTTTATTGTTTTTTTTTTAATATCCTTTGCATATCTCTACTTTTTGCTAAAATAAAATTTTAAAACCTTGCGTACTATAGCACTTTAAACAACATGTGTGCACATTATTTTTTTTTGTGAAAAAAGTATGCACTTACCACCTAAATACGACAAAGAGGTAACGACGAAAATAAAGGTCGCTTTTTTCGCAATTTTTTTAAGTTGCATTGTGTCTAAAATTACATAAACAACCACCTCGCTTCGTTTACGATAGCAGACTTGGTGTACCCTGTATTTCCTAACGTAAAATGCACCTAGGATAGATAATAGATGTTTGAGAGCGGTAGTAATGGAATTCGATGATATTATTCATGTTATGTTATCAATAACATGAGGACATGTGTAACAAGTACTTTAAGTATGGTTTTGCACTGATATACATAATATATGATAATTTTGTACAATATTTGCATGATTACTGATATAGTTCTGTTTATGCAAGGCATTGGTTTAACAAAGAACTTATGCAGTTTTTTTTATTTTTTATTATGTCCTCTAGTCAATCTTACTATATGACGTTTTTCAGATGATGTAACTCAAATATAATCACCTATAGGTCCTAAAAGTTGTCAGTGATTGTAATTAGCGCATTACACACTGAATCCGGCACAACCCGGCGGCAAAAGATGATCATGTCGACCACGCATATGTCCATTAGTTACTCTGGCTACAATATCCTTCAATCCGTAACACAACAGTGCATTTACACTGCTGTTTGGCAGGAAAAATGGACATTGCGGTGGTACCTACCCAGGCGGCCTCTCATATATGAGAGAGCTACCACCAGTAAATGTGAATAGTCGCACATGTGCGTTGCTTGTGGCAGGGCTACATGAGCGGCGGCGCGGGCTACGTGCTGAGCCGCGCGGCGCTGGACCGATTCGTCACCAAGGCGCTGCCCGCGCCCACGCTCTGCAAGGCCAACGACCACGGCGCGGAGGACGCAGAGATGGGTGCGTACACTACGCCGTACACTATACACTACACACTCATACACACTACTCTATACACAATACATTAATACACAACTCTATATCCATTCATCCATCCATCAGCCAAAGGAAGTCCACTGCCCCAATGATTTCCAGAGTAACCAGTTGGAGGCAGCCTGCATCCAGCGACGTCCCGCGACCTTTACCGGGTCGTCTGAACACCTTTTGGGTACACGTCGTACGCTGCGCTTTCCGCTACGTGGCCTCCATTCGAGAACTTTTTGGCCCAATTTTATACCCAATACATGAATACCAACACTTTCATACATTATTCTAATCATGCACTTAAGAGTTTTATGTCGTAGGTATCAGTAACTACGAGAAATTTTCTGGTCATACAAATACTAATACCCGAAACAAATTATAATTGTAAAACAAACAAATATTTGTTCTACATGATATTACTCTTTACTTTTTAATAGTACTAAATTTTGAAAAAAGCTCCCGTATAATATTCGTACTTCAATGATTTAAATTAAAACTTAACAACATATACCTCGTCATTAATTGGCGACAGTCAAACTCACATAATAAGAGCAGCTAAGCCGAACATTTTTTGTCTTTGAGTTTCATCTATACATGGATTACTTTATGCAGCATTTTGTCAATTCTGAAAGATATATTTTAAACTACACAGATTCCTTAATTTGGGAGGGGCTTTAATTTTTTTTTTAAATTATCGACTAACTCCATAACTATGTTCGATGTTCCTAGGTAAATGTCTGGACAACATCGGCGTGAAGGCGATGGACTCACGCGATTCGATGCATCGCGGCCGGTTCTTCCCGTTTGTCCCGCGGGACCACCTGTTCCCTAACAAGGACAAGGGGTTCTGGTACTGGAACTACATCTACTATCCTAGTGAAGAGGTGAGTTATATTTTATACATTTTAGTACAAAATATGAAAATATTGGAATATATAGGCGAGGGTTTATAAACCGCATCGGAAATCTGTATACTAAGGAAAAAAGTAATCTACAACCGATTAAAAACGAAAATTATATTGCCATTCAAATATCGACCTTACAGGCTTCATATTTTGGTTTAAAATACATTAACGTATACTAAATAAATAAATAACACATTTATGCTGCTTCGATAAACTCAATAACATAATGTGTCAAATCGTAGACTTATCAAACTGACAGCAGCTATCGACATTGGTAGAATTGTAGACATCGGCATTGCTTGTTATTAAAAAAAACTGGCAAGCAGCTTAATCGACGCGTAAAAAAACCAATGGATGTTTATCTTATAATCTCATCATACTGTTTTAGTATATGAAACACTAAAAATAATTAATCGACTTCAGGGTCTTGACTGCTGTAGCGACCACGCAGTGTCCTTCCACTACGTGAACCCTGAACAAATGTACGTGCTGGACTATCTCATATACCACCTGCGACCCTACGGCATCGTCACCGGCAGCGGAGACCTGCCCAAGATACTCAGAAACACCACCAGGGAAATTGAACACCAGTAAGAGATGAGAAACTCACACTCAGTTACTTATTTCTACCTTAAGATTGCCTACTATCCTATTTAAATTATTTATAACCAGTGGTACTTTTTACCAAATGTAAAACACCAGGGATAATTTTGCTTCCATGTTATTTAGTTGCAATTGAAGAATCTATTCGTAAAATAATTTTACAATAATAAAGTTTTAAAGGCTTTGGCCGATACAGTTTTGATATTGCAAATAATGTTTGTTATACTGTATCTTGTAATGCCTGTAGTTGAGTGTGAGTGATACGATTGTATAAGTTTAAAATAATGAAATTAACATTCCAAACGTGATCGGAGCTTGCCATGTTATTATTGTCGTATTTGGTCAATAATTGGTATAAAAGAATAATCAATAATAAAACAAAGATTGAAAAAATATATATATTTCGTAAATGTTTTAAACACGACCATAATGCTACAAAGTTATTTTTAAACAGTGACAGTTATTGACCGAATTCGATAATTGCAAAATTTAAAAGACCGAAAGAAATGACATTTGAAAATTCGTTAGCCATTTGTATATATGTAAATCGTAGCATAGATAAAATAGCATAATAATATAGTGAGAGATATATTGCATAACTACATATTCAGTCATCTGATAATCGATTGTTATCAATTATATCGTCGATTATTGGACAGCCCATAAATCGATTGATTGATATTTATTTCGACGCAACTTGGACAAAAATATTACATACGTTGCTTTTAATGTGATAAGAACAGCCATAAATGTGTGCATCATAAATGTGAAATTTTGTAGAAGTCATTTCATATGGTGGTTAAATGTTGCTAATTATTTTAGCTTCTTCCAATAATATATTAGTGGTAAAATAGTGAATATTTTGTTACCAAATGATGATGTGGCTATCATGTATATATCGATAATATTGTGTTTATCGATATAATTGTTTGTTACGTAACCAAAGTGAAGTCTTCATGCCATTTTTAGGTTCGATAGCAACTAAATATATTTAAAGCATAGTAGTAGTGTTAACTTTTTTTCGGTGAGGCTATGATTTTGTGCATTTTAGTATATTTACTATTTAGGGTAAGTTATTTTGTAATTCTTGCCATTTGTAAGTGGACCGTAAACGGTGATTAAATATTTGTTCGTATCTTATTCATAACTGTTACTCTGAGTTATTGGTTGGAATTTCCATATTTCGATTTGTAATATACTTTTTACTCTAAACAAAATAATTATGGTAGATAGTACTGAAACTCTGTTTACGGTCGACATTTAAGTGTAAGACTAAAGAGCATAATATATTACTATTTATACAATAATCATTTCGTCAGGGTCGATGTGGCATTTGGGGCATTCCACGCGAAGCGGACAGGTAAAAAATCACGATGTTTCTGATTTCAGAAATATTTGAGTATGTTCTACCTATATATGTCCTTGATTTGTGTATCAAATATTTTTCTAATATAGTGACTGGTTAAAGAATTAAGGGACTTTGAAATTTTGGCCAACTGGTGGGCATACAGTACTTCAAAGGCGATTATCTAGTCAGAAAATTATTGATTAAAATAATTAAACCACTGGATTTAAAACTTCATTTAATGAGCTTTTTAATTGCATTTTTGGATATTAAAATAAATTATTTTTTTCCAATTTTTTTTTATTTTTATTTTTTTAACTTCGATTTTCACAAACTTAGACCATTTCGATTTTTTTATTTTTTTTTGTTAAAATAGCTAGTATTGTATAGAACATCCTTGCCAAGTTTTATAATGGGCGTGGAAGTGGTTTACGAGCTGTGCTGGGAATACTGCCGAAGCGCGGCGTCCGGCGCGAGTTACGTGAAACTATCAATAAAATAAAATCACTTCTGACCGAATAGTAGCATATATAAAAAGATATAAATTCATTTTAAACACTTTTTAAATACCGTAAAATCATACAACTATAGTCCTGTAATACAAATATGGTCCATTACCATACTTTGACATTTTATTTGTTCCTTTATGTTTTTTATGGATTAATAAATCACTTTTTGCTTATGATATTACATTTACGTAACATATTTTTATATTAAATCAGTAGTCCATGAGTACAACAATTTAATTTAAAAAGTCACCGGGTACAATTGCTATTTTTTTTTGCATTTGACCCCCTACTCTCCAGTTCAGCAACTTGAAAAGCGCTCTTTTAGTGCTGCGTGTTTAAGGAGGCTGAATTTGCAATTGTATATCCCTGTTTGTTTGGTTGTGTATTTATGGGATGCTTTCTGCTGAGTCAGTCTTCTGTTTTTAATATCAGAAAGACATAATTCCATTTGTCGATTTGAATAATATTTATATGATCTGGCTCCAGGCTTCTTCCTTGACATTGTTTTCAAATCCCTGATGTAATTCTAAATTTGTTTTAATTGGTTTTTAATCATTATCCAAGAAAACCGTTGGACTATTGTTTTAAACAAAGTATGAAAATTAGAATAAACTTGCCTAAGTATTAAAATAATTAACTGATATAAAAAACAGCTATAATATAATAAATACAAACATATTACCTTTTAAAAAAACAAATTGTAGGACTGGGCAGCTACATATACTTATTTTTTTAAATAAAAGTTAGGGGAGTTTTGAAAACACGCAATAACTGATTAATTCCGCACCGCTCGCTGTTGATTTCACATACTTGCCAGCTATCGCATTTGCTCTTAATTTCAACGCCTACATCCATTCTAGTCAAATGTTGTCAAAAAAATCGCTGAATGGAACCTATTAATAATACAAAATGTCAAAGTATGGTAATGGACCATATTTGTATTACAGGACTATAGTTGTATGATTTTACGGTATTTAAAAAGTGTTTAAAATGTATTTATATCGTTTTAAACATGCAAACTATTCGGTCGGAAGTGATTTTATTTTATTGATAGTTTCACGTAACTCGCGCAGGACGCCGCGCTTCGGCAGTATTCCCAGCATAGCTCGTAAACCACTTCCACGCCCATTATAAAACTTGGCAAGGATGTTCTATACAATACTAGCTACTTTAATAAAAAAAATAAAAAAAATCGAAATGGTCTAAGTTTGTGAAAATCGAAGTTAAAAAAATAAAAATAAAAAAAAAATTGAAAAAAATAATTTATTTTAATATCCAAAAATGCAGTTAAAAAGCTCATTAAATGAAGTTTTAAATCCAGTGGTTTAATTATTTTAATCAATAATTTTCTGACTAGATAATCGCCTTTGAAGTACTGTATGCCCACCAGTTGGTCAAAATTTCAAAGTTCCTTAATTCTTTAACCAGTCACTTTATTAGAAAAATATTTGATATACGAATCAAGGACATATATAGGTAGAACATACTCAAATATTTCTGAAATCAGAAACATCGAGATTTTTTTCCTGTCCGCTTCGCGTGGAATGCCCCATTTACACTGAATATGTGCTTGTAGATCGGATTGATACATTTACGTTAAGACACCAGTCATGTAAAAAATAAGTACTGAAATGCCGATACTTCAACAAATTAATTTTAAGGTTTAAAAGAAAATAGTTGATTTTTAAGACATAACTACACTGTAGAACAATGTACTTTTTAGTTCTTTTAAGTAAGACTCCGGCAAAGTAAAAATAGACGAAGATTCTGACGTCGTTGATGAAAAAGAATTACTATTCTTGAATATATTAACCAAAGAATTACTTGTCACTATTGGAACTTCATAACTACTATTATTAGGCATTGTGATTAAATGAACGAATTTCATCACATTTTTTGATTTAATATGAAATATTTAATATATTTTGCATAATATGATTAATTTATTGTATCCTAAATTGAATGAATCTCCAATTTTAAAAGCAATTAGAAATATAAAACAGGGATTGAACCTGATCTCAAAATAATGCGAATATATGAAAATTATTACTAGTCGTCACTAACTCAGGCGTATTGGTATCTTTAAAAATCGGTGATTACATCGACAATACCAATATTCTATAATTTTTTGTAACATTCCTTGGTGGATATCAGTTCCTAGAATCCGGTTCTTACGATTATGGAAACTAATCGATAAGTCGATCATATATACCAAATAAACGATTAGAAGTCGATGAATCTATAATACGCTCGGGTGAAAAGCTGCGCTATGATAATCTGGCTGCCGTATTTTACACTGAAGCGAATACCAGTTCACTATATGCTACATTAACACGCTTGTTGAGGTTTGGCCAACTTTTGTGTTTCACACCTGCCTGGATCGATGACAAGCCGAACGTCCTGGGGGTTACTCTATGAAACGATAAGGCCTTCGAATGTTGGGATGTTCGACGTCCGGACTGAGATTTAAATTTACACTTCTAAAAATCGATATTTCTCTATTCTCTATTACACTTATAATTTTCTCCGAACTTGTCTATGGTTACGACGTACGATAGATAATTCCAACATTTTGTGGAGTATCTAGGCACATTAGTGAAGTTTTACGTACGGCATTCGAACATTCGAAGTTCGTATCGTTTCATAGAGTAATAGGATAGTTGCCAAAGTTAGTCGAGCGTGTAAATGCAGCATAAAAACGTAAATCAAGATTACCAAAGAGTCTTATTAGTACGTAAGTTACTGTAATGGCACTAAATTAGATTTACATTCACCAGTTACCATTCGCGTAAGCCATATATTTATATGACCATTTTTTACTACTATAATGTGTGTTATTTTAAATTGCTTTTTGGGCGATCCAGTGATTTATTTTGTCGAGCCAAAATAATTTGTCCAGCGTGGTGGACTATATGGCCTAACCACTCTCAATCGTACTGTCGATTGTAGAGTAGGCCCGTGCCCTGCTGTGGGACGTATATGGGCTGATACAGAAAATAATTTAGCGCTAAAAGCTGAGATTATTGACATACACATAATAATTAGAGTCTTTAATTCAAACAAATTGTTTCGAATAGTCATTAGAAAAAAATATTAAAATTTAATATATTGTGTGTAATTTTAATTTAAATATGAATTTATGTTTTGCTCAATTTATTTTGGTATTTATTATGAGTTTAATAAAGACGTAATGATTTGAATTCAAGTGATCTCTTTATTTTTTAAACTCCTTATTATTAATTGACAACACGATCTCGACATAATAAAACAATAATTGGTTTGAACAATTTTATTTTTATTTGTAAGTCAATTATTACCAAACAAACTGAAAGACTAACAGGGTCGGATTTAGATGATCGACGAGGGTCATGTGTCCCAGTATTTTCAGATTAACAAAAAATATTTTTACGTTCAACCTCGCAAACGATTCTAAATCTAAATCCGCTCCTACGAGTAAACTTAATACTAGTCAATGACTAGGTAGAAAAATGTGATGTCGAATATGGATACAAACTTACCATACTCTGCTCAAAGCTTTATGAATATGAATAATATCATACGAATGTGTAAGGGAAAGGAGATCGCTCTCGAATATAAAAATTGGTAATGCAATTGATGGAGGAATATTTAACATACATATTGCATTACTCGTTAAACATTATGAATAACAAAACAATGAGAATTATATATTGAAAAATAATTGGTTAAGAAAACCACCTTTTTAAAGCTCTATGTAACGCTATAAAGTTATGTTCTCTTTACATTGCTTGATAATAATTAATAATACGATTTTTAGTTATTGATTCCATTGTTCTCAATTTCTAAAAAAATAATGATGAGACGAAGATTATAGGAAACGTGGTATATTATATGTAATTTGCTCTCGTATGCTATTTTCAGTAAGTTTCGCACACATTTTCTTATTAAATTGCCGTCGAGAGCGTTTCCCCTATCCCTTATGTTGATACTGAAACTTACCACTACTGAATACATTTGCGTTACTTCTATAAAACAATACTAAAATATATAAGAAGTTAGGTGTACAAATATATTATGTTTTAAACAATGGCATATAATACAAACAATGTACAAAATAGCTGTAATAAACTGCAAGGTATAGTTATACGTTTTATTTGAATCTTTGACTCCAGCGTGGAACATTATTTTATATAGATTTTATTGGGTTCGAATGTGCAATATTTATAAAAGTATACTAATATTAAAGAGAAAACAAAATATACAATACTAAATACGACTATATGGCCTAACCACTCTCAATCGGACTCTCGATTGTTGAGGAGGCCCGTGCCGATACAAAAATACGACTTCCAAGTCCTAATTTACCACTGGTTATATAAGGCACTTTTGATTTTACTTAGCAATACTAATTTTAGTAATACCGACCTTTTGAGGTATTAAATTGGAGCGTATCGGGTACCTAATTTGCGCATCGATTAGAGAGGCAAATACAAAATTCGATAATCGATTTATCGTTTAATCGTGTTGAAATATACTCCTAGTGACTTCGTTTTTACTATGATGTCGATGAATGTTCTCTATGCGACATTTGTCAACAATATTGTATTACAACCGATATGAGTGAAAACGAAGGCAATAGAAGTAAATTATAACACGCGGAATCGCACGATATATCGAATATCGTTTTCTGTCGAAGCCCTCTACGAGCGCGGGAACAGAAAGAGAAGGAACATAGCGTGAATGCATAAGAGTGACAAAGATAGTGATACGGTATATGTACCGCTCTTTTTGTTCGGGATGTCCCTTCTAGTATAACTCAATGGCTCTAGTAATTATCTCCATTGATTACGATTCTTAATTTAAATTCAAGATGCTTGTGATGTCTTATAAAAGAAAAATATAAACAAATAGATAGATGCCTTTGTACAGATAGTCATTGTAGGCGGTGGTGTGACGTCACTATAACGGAAACATACACTAATGAAACTAAACTAGAATATTTTATTGTATTCTTTGAGTTAGTTGATTTAACGAATTTTAATTAAGAACCTTTATCGTATAATTGGTGGTGATTTTTTTTGTTATCCATACTAATATAAAGAAGAAAGATTTGATTGTTTACATTGAATAGATTCTGAAACTACAGGACTGATTTGAAAAAATATTTTAACATCAGAATCCTGCGTTATTCCAGAGGAATATAGACTATAGCATATTTTCTAAAAAGTGTATAGTATTCTTCTAGTGATCGTTAGTTAGGTTATAACTCACTCAGCTTCAGTTTGGATCAATAAATCTATGTAGATACAGTATATATACTATGTAATCTTTATGTTATGTGGTTGGCTAGGTAAGGGTTATAATAACTTAAATGATTCTTACTGGTCTGAAGTTTCAATTAAACCAACTGACGCAAAAAATAAATATTATACACATATAAAACTAACATAATGAAAACAACTTACAATTACTTCTAAATGTCATATAATAATTAAGTACAATATATTTAGCGAAAACAAACAAAAATTCAGATTTTTCGAAAAATGTTGAACAAAATATTACAAATCTGCATTTGCAATATTTTATTATATGATACTATTTGAAAAAATAAACTAAAGTACACTTCTAAACCAAATCTACTTATGATTGTGAAATTTCATTGTAACAAACTAAAACTAAATTATAAACGAGACTAATTATTAGTACCATCCTGGAATATGTTTGGAAATAAAAAAAAACAATTATGAGTGGAACAATCATATAATAAACTGATCTCTGCTATATACATAAAATTGTGTAGAAAACGGTGTGTGATACCAGAAGGGTGAAAAAACCCAATACAAAATCATGGATGGTAATGTTTTGTCCCACGCATTCCGTAACTGAGTGGGGCCCTGATTTTTTTTAAATTTAATAATTGATTTCTTGCGAAAAAGGAACTAAACCCAATACTAACAATTATTCATATTCCAAGATGGTACCAGAATATTCCTAAAACTAATAAGAATATATTAAATAACACAGGTTAGTCATAAATACCCAGAGTAAATGTTCCGTGCTTAAAGATAAGTATTTTAACTAGAAATATACAAAAAGTGGTTAACATACATGGTTAATGTGAAAGAACAAGGATTGTGTAATTATTTTTGATATTGGAAGTAATGTCTCTTCTTCCGGGGTACACTGAAATAAAAATAAAAAATATTAAATATTTCCCAAGAAGGCTAGTAAGAGTAAGATTTATAAAACCGTTATAAAAATGATATTGAGTTGACTGCGGCGCAAACTCACATCGTATTTGTGACAAACGTGTCCAGTTTTATTTCCACACATAAATACTCATTCTAGTTCTTTGTTTGTGCGCTATACTAAAAATCGAATCCTCCGCCTCTTGTTTCACTACCAGCATCAAAATCAAAAATCAAAATCAAAATATTCTTTATTCAAATAGTCTTTCACAAGATCTTTTGAATCGTTCGTTTCTGCTACCACCGCTTCGGAACGTGTTGTAGCTGTGAAGAAGAAGCGGCGCAAGAAACTCCCTCAGCAACACGAACTGTCTTCTTTTTTTCTTTTTTTTTTTTTATATCGCCATTTACAATTACAGTCTTTCATGTCACGAGTCACAATGTCAGTTTTAAAATGGCTTTTAATACATAGGATACAAAAAAAATGATGCAGTTAACATCTAACCTAATGTGCCACGGAGGCTATCGAATGTCGTCATAGAATTTGACTACAAATTTAATTTCAGAAAAACTAGTTCCATTGCTTCAAATTCGATTTCATACATGAACGTATAAATTCAGGCACTTACCCAGTATCGGCTGGTGAAAAGAAGAAGCCCCTGGATTTCAATGTGCCGCCCTGTGGTGACCCAATATCAGAATTGGGGCACGCCCACTGCGACCAGTAGTCTCCCGGCAGGTTCAGCAGTAGCTGCATCACCTGGACACATCATTGTTACATATTAACGTTATATATCACTGAGGAACCAATATTTTTGAATATTTAGATGCTAAAATCACTGAAAATCCTTAGGGTAAGCCTATGTTCACGGGTAATGTGGTTGATAATTATTAGTCAATTTGCTGTTCATTGCTGATCGTCCAAGAATATCTAAAGAGACACATCCGCTTGTCGCCTTTACATTGGATACTTTTTAAGCTAAACTGCACTTATTTTCAGTTTCATTGCAAATTCTCTATATAACCAGTATAAAAGTCAAATTATTTAGTAAAATCTTTTATTTTCAAGTGAAAAGTTATGGTCCTTCAAGCCGGATAAATAAAATCTAAAGAAGGTGACATACCTGGATCATTTGTGCTGTCGCGGTGTACATCTCCGCGGGCTGCGTCATCCCGAAGCCAACTACCGTTGGACCAAACACTTTGGCCAAGTTGTCCACGCCCATCTCACACTCGGGACTTTCGGCTACTCTGTAACCAATAATAAATATTTAGAATACAGTGTTTTAATAGCAATAACTTGATTATGATGTCACTCCTGGTAATGGAAAGACATGATACCTACAATAAATGACATACTTTTCTTATTTTGGTAATTAAAAAAAGGTTGTATTTTTGTCTTAAAGTAATTTGTTAGATGCTACCAACAGGTCCTTACAAAAATGTTGCTGTTGAAAATCGTTTTAATCTTAAGTCTGTTTTAATCATTCTGCATTTTCAAAAGTTGAAAGCATACTTTTGAAAATGCAGAATGATTAAAACTAAAGTTGCTAGCAAGTCATTAAAAGGGTTTCTGTAGTTGGTGAATGAGACAGAGATACAGAAAGTATAGAAGAGTGAAAGAGAGAAGGATATAGATACAGTTGGAGGGTGAGAGTGAGAGAGGCAGCGTACTTCTGCAGATGCAGCACGAGGAAGGCGAGCGTGTCGCGGTTGGGCGGCGGCAGCTGGCTGACGGCGTGCAGCAAGAGAGCAGGATATAGATACAGTTGGAGGGTGAGAGTGAGAGAGGCAGCGTACTTCTGCAGATGCAGCACGAGGAAGGCGAGCGTGTCGCGGTTGGGCGGCGGCAGCTGGCTGACGGCGTGCAGCAAGAGAGCAGGATATAGATACAGTTGGAGGGTGAGAGTGAGAGAGGCAGCGTACTTCTGCAGATGCAGCACGAGGAAGGCGAGCGTGTCGCGGTTGGGCGGCGGCAGCTGGCTGACGGCGTGCAGCAAGAGAGCAGGATATAGATACAGTTGGAGGGTGAGAGTGAGAGAGGCAGCGTACTTCTGCAGATGCAGCACGAGGAAGGCGAGCGTGTCGCGGTTGGGCGGCGGCAGCTGGCTGACGGCGTGCAGCAAGAGAGCAGGATATAGATACAGTTGGAGGGTGAGAGTGAGAGAGGCAGCGTACTTCTGCAGATGCAGCACGAGGAAGGCGAGCGTGTCGCGGTTGGGCGGCGGCAGCTGGCTGACGGCGTGCAGCAAGAGAGCAGGATATAGATACAGTTGGAGGGTGAGAGTGAGAGAGGCAGCGTACTTCTGCAGATGCAGCACGAGGAAGGCGAGCGTGTCGCGGTTGGGCGGCGGCAGCTGGCTGACGGCGTGCAGCAAGAGAGCAGGATATAGATACAGTTGGAGGGTGAGAGTGAGAGAGGCAGCGTACTTCTGCAGATGCAGCACGAGGAAGGCGAGCGTGTCGCGGTTGGGCGGCGGCAGCTGGCTGACGGCGTGCAGCAAGAGAGCAGGATATAGATACAGTTGGAGGGTGAGAGTGAGAGAGGCAGCGTACTTCTGCAGATGCAGCACGAGGAAGGCGAGCGTGTCGCGGTTGGGCGGCGGCAGCTGGCTGACGGCGTGCAGCAAGAGAGCAGGATATAGATACAGTTGGAGGGTGAGAGTGAGAGAGGCAGCGTACTTCTGCAGATGCAGCACGAGGAAGGCGAGCGTGTCGCGGTTGGGCGGCGGCAGCTGGCTGACGGCGTGCAGCAAGAGAGCAGGATATAGATACAGTTGGAGGGTGAGAGTGAGAGAGGCAGCGTACTTCTGCAGATGCAGCACGAGGAAGGCGAGCGTGTCGCGGTTGGGCGGCGGCAGCTGGCTGACGGCGTGCAGCAAGAGAGCAGGATATAGATACAGTTGGAGGGTGAGAGTGAGAGAGGCAGCGTACTTCTGCAGATGCAGCACGAGGAAGGCGAGCGTGTCGCGGTTGGGCGGCGGCAGCTGGCTGACGGCGTGCAGCAAGAGAGCAGGATATAGATACAGTTGGAGGGTGAGAGTGAGAGAGGCAGCGTACTTCTGCAGATGCAGCACGAGGAAGGCGAGCGTGTCGCGGTTGGGCGGCGGCAGCTGGCTGACGGCGTGCAGCAAGAGAGCAGGATATAGATACAGTTGGAGGGTGAGAGTGAGAGAGGCAGCGTACTTCTGCAGATGCAGCACGAGGAAGGCGAGCGTGTCGCGGTTGGGCGGCGGCAGCTGGCTGACGGCGTGCAGCACGGCGGCGGCGGCGTCGGCGGGGTCGCGCTGCGCGGCGCCCGCCATGAAGTCGGCCCACAGCGCCGCCGACACGAGCGGCTCGCGCAGCCCGCGCAGGAAGTCCTTGATGCAGCCGCACACCGCGTGGATGTCCTCGTTGGTCAGGGACGGGGAGCCGCACCCGCTTAGGAAGCGCTCCTGAAATATATATACATACATTATTGCCACGCCTGTATCCCATTGGGGTAGACAGAGACTGTAGACCGCCACTTTGCTTTATCCTGACATATTACTTTCGCTTCATCCACATTCATAAACCTCTTCATGCATTCTCGTCGGTTCAGGGTACTTTTGACCTGACCCTTCTTGAGGGTATTTCAAATAATTGGTTTTAAACAATTTTATTATGTACCATTAACTCTAAGGGTGAATTAAATATTTAATGAACTTAATCTTACCTTGAGTTTCTTCACCTCTTTCTCAGTGGCGCTAATGCGATAGATGCCTCGTTCGCTGAGCCCTCTCTTCTCCACCTCGTTGATGCAGTGAACTAATAGTGCTGGTACCATCGGCGGAGTACTTGGCGCGTAGTCGGCTATGCAACCAGTCTGGTAACATAAAATCAACATAATATGTTGAATTATTTTGTTACTATACATGTTGCTCTTTGAGCAATTTGAACTAACATAGTTTGATAATGAATAAAGATTGTTTTTTAATTAAGCGCTTGAACCAGTTTTAATTTTTTGTATACTAATGTTTAATATCTTATTTATTTTTCAATATCCAATGTAGGAAAAAAGTCAGTATAGTGTAAAGTAATTAGAGAAAATTATATCCCAAATTACTACATATTGTGTTCGTATCAGGCATTTGGGAAATAATAAGGTCGAGAGGGAAGATAGTGATTCCAGTGTGACCGTCTAATGGTAGTCTCCAATCTCCATGGCGAATTGCTTAGACACACCGGCTATGAATGCCGGTACTCAGGGTGCGTCTGCGTATGTGTGTATATGTGAGTATGTGTGCATGTGTGTATATGTATGTATGTGTGTATGTGCGTGTGTATGTACCTGCGCGAGAGGCGCGCGGCGCGCGGGCGCGGGCGGCACGCAGGGCAGCGGCAGCAGCGCGCGGCACTCGGGGTGCGTCTGCGCACGGCACCACTCACACTTCAACCCAGACTTCGCGAATTTTATGCTGCAACGGAACACATATTACTTGCACTGTAATGTCTTAACCCACAGAGCCCACTGCTGAGCTAGACTTCTCTACAACCGTAATTCCTATTGAGACGGCTTTGACTCACTGGAAATTAGGGCCAGGCCAGACGATGCGGTGTGCGATGCAGCGCCACACCGTAATTAAATTAATTCGGGGTATAAGGTGCCACACCGGCGGTACGGCACGGCAGCGCAACGCTGTTTACGGTACGTACAGTGGATCTTTGCGTTGTGCGGTTTGGACCGAAGTAACATGACATAGAAAATATTGTAAAATCTTTATTCTGCAGGTTTTTTTTTAAATGGTGTGCTAAATGACTAACACCGATCACATGCCTTAAAAAATGTTATCTGATATTTCAACCAGCTACCACAGTTTTAGTAGCCGATTTTTTGAAATATCTTGTACCAAGGATCCACAATAGGCATGACGAATTATTTTAAAATCATGTTCTATAATATGGATACACATTCATTATACCGGGTATCTCAAGACTGCTACCGAAAACGAAGTCGGGTGATAGTTTTAGTGACTACAAACACAATGCAACTAAAAATTTTGCTTAGAAACGCGACAATTTTTTTTTATCATTATTTAAATATCGTCATTTTTGGGTGATAAATCCATAGTTTTTGTTAAAATAATGATTTAAACTCTTTTATACCTTAGTGGCTTTATAAATAAAAGTATACAATATTATTTTACGAAAAAATTTAATTACCACCCAAATACGATCATATAAAAAAAAAGCAAAAAAAAAATTGTCGCTTTTTTTCCAACATTTTCTGTTGCATTGTGTCTGAAGTCGCTTAAACTACCACCCGGCTTCGTCTTCGGTAGCAGTCTTGTTCGGTAGCAGTGTGTCCGTTATAACGTCACCACTAGGTAAACATGTAATTGTGTCTAAGCGCAACGAAAAAAGTTAACGAAACAAAACATATTTCGTTTGATGAAAATAAATTCGAAAGGCTATAAGTGGTTTCGGTAAAGTTCACATTCCACATTTCTAAAGAAATTAGTAATGTTTACGGCAGGTTTACATCATAGGCGTGACGTCATTCGTCGTGACCAGCGTTTCTGTCAAAATGGCCGATTGCTATATTTTGTACTTTTATTTTATTGGAAATTTTGTTAATCTCCAATTCTAGATTAAAATTAAAACATCGTTTTAAAACCCTCTAATATGTATTGCCCCCTAACATCATAAAATATTTGATATTTTGATACTGTCGTCACGCCTATTACTACGGAGACAGGACACTACGTAAGCGATTACCGTACTTGGTAAACGGTCTCCCTTCCGAAATCGCGGCAACGGTTAATAAAAAAAAAAATCTAATATTTAAACTATCAAAAAGTAAAACTATTATTTACGGATTTTATCGCGAATTTAGTTTAATTTTTTACATTTTTAACTTCCCGACGTTTCGATCACTTTACAGTTTTCATGGTCACGGGGCGGACTGAGGTATTAGTCATCCGCTCAGTGACTGTTAAAAATGTAAAAAATTAAACTAAATTATCAAAAAGTATTTTATATCAACCTTATAATTAGGCACTCGCAACTCCCAATATATTAAGTATGTAAAACACTACTATGTACTCATAGTCAAACCAAGCAATTGGTTTTGTGAGACTAATTGTAATTATTTTGTTATTTTGTCTTAAATATAATAAATAAATTTAAAAAAAAAAACATTCTATAACTAAAACAGGTTTTAAGCCGTAAATAAGTCTGTTAGTCACTCACGTGTTCCCGCACGGTCCGCAAGTCTCCCGCTTGTAGAAGTTCTTGGCGACGAAGCAGTGTTGCCGCAGCCGGTTGCGCGGCGAGCCGTACGCGGCGGAGATCACGGACGGCGCGCGCTTCACGCCGCACGGACTGTCCGACGCCGTCTCTATGTCTGGGAATACAAATATTTTATAGTAGCTTTTGGTCGGAACTTTGCGTGATTCACTGCATTTACATACATATAAAAAATGAAATTTGTTAATTGATCATATATATAATAGGCATGACGAATTATTTTAAAATCAGTTCTATAATATGGATACCCATTTATTATATACGAAATAATCTATATATCAAGAATTAACAAAGGTTTAACACAGTTTTAAGCCATTTTTCTAATAATCTTTCAATAGTGCACAGAAAAAGCTATTAGGCGTCATGGCGTCCGTTATAACGCCACCACTAGGTAGACATGTCATTGTGTCTATGTGCAGCGAAGAAAGTTAACAAAACATATTTTGTTTGATAAAAATGAATTCTAAAGTCTATAAGTGGTTCCGGTAAAGTTCAAACATTTTTAAAGAAATTAATAATGTTTACGGCAGGTTTACATAGGCGTGACGTCATGCGTCGTGACTAGCGTTTCTGTCAAAATGGCCGATTGCTATATTTTGTACTTTTATATTATTGAAAATCTTGTTATCTTCAATTCTGAATTAAAACTAAAACATCGTTTTAAAAACTTCTAATATGTATTTCCTCCTAACATCATAAAATATTTGATATTTTGATACTGTCGTCACGCCTATTAAATAGCTCTTATGACAAGTCAATACAAAGTACTTATTCTATATTTCTATATGTAATACTGACCTGATCGTGGAGGCGCGGAGGGCGTGCACTCCTGCTTGATGGTAGGCTGCATCTTTCCAGACAACCGCCCGGACGACTTGCGAGGGGGAGGACCCTCGTCACTGCTTTCTGATATTGGTTGCTGCAACAAAACATTTTTTTGAATGGTTACACAAAAACAATACTATATTCATAAACAAACCTTAAAATTGATATATCATATAACATTTTGAGATATTTTGCATTCACACAGACATTTGAATAGTACTGAAAAACTTTATTTAAATAAATATGTTGAGTGTCACTTACGAAGTTCTGTGGAGGCTTGAGGTCATGGTTGGTTGGTGCTCTTTCTAGAGTCAGCGTAGTGGTTGCGGTGGCCAGCACCTTACCACCTTGTAGCTCCACCGTCTATCATACAACAGAGATAAATTAATTGCCTATGAATAAAATCCAACAAGAAACTTTAATTCATTCAACAAACTTTATTTACCATTTCCTGGATGTAACAGTTTTGTATATAACTTATGGGAATATAAGGTCGGTAAACAGCTTGATACAAAAAAAAAGGTCTTCCTGCTTTATATTTTTTTTATTGCCATGAGTGGTGAGAGTAGCTTATTGTTCGATAAGTAAGCGATATGACCGCTCATGAACAGTAGCAAAACCAAACACTTTGAATTACAAAGCAATGCTTGGCATTCCACTGCGCTCGCCATCTTGAGATATAAGTAAAGTCTCAATATGTCCAGCAGTTACTCTGGCTACAATGTATTTCAATCCGAACAGTGCATTTACACTGCTGTTCGGCGGGAGAAATAGACATCGCGGTGGTACCAACCCATTGATTCTCATATTTCTAATCTGTATGTAGAAATAATTCTGTGAGACAGTCATCAGGGTTTACAATCGCCGTTTTAGGAACCCATACAACAGCGCATTTAAACTGCCTTCCTTCCGCAAACATCTCTTCCTAGTGGAATAGCAGCCAAGTAGAATCCCCTACATATATAAAGTCCCAATACCTTAGTAGCAGATGAAGTAGAAGAGCGTCGTTTCTTGTTGGCGGGTGCATTTTCCCTTGCGTTCCACGCGCCGCGCTGCACCCACGACCGGCGCGTCGACGCCAGGGACAAGTCCAAGTCGTCCTCCGAGCGAGAGTACGACATCTCCGATAGCAGAGTACCTGGGTAAATGTAAAGGTCATTGTAACTAAAAAATTTTAAACCATGTCAAAGTTTTTTTTTTTCAATGATGTAAATATAAGAAAGTAGGTGATTATGTTTTAGTCCATGAAGCTGGACTGACATATTCTGTATCAGTCCATATACATCCTCTCACAATCACGAGCCTCCTCTTTAAATGAGAGTAAGATTATATATTATACATATAAAGCCCTCTTTCATTCCTTTCAAACTTTACAGACTTATGGGATAATGGTTCAATCTTGGAGGATATTGTTGATTTCATTGTTCCATTTATATTTCAGTCTACACTTATATATTATCATTTTACTAATTTAATAAGATTTATACCTGTAGAGTTAAGTTCAGGCACACCAACAAGCTTAGCGTTGTGATCCTGCTGTGCAGTTCCATTAAGAAATGCAAGCTTTTGCAGAGTTTCATCATTCAACTTGGCTCTGTTGTCATTGAAGAGCAGATCTCGGGCCATATCTAATAGTTTGCTCTGTAAAATAATAATATTATAAAAACACATTATAGATTAATCATCAAAGGAAATGTATACCTGTTAAAATAACTCTTGTGCCTCAGTTGGTAAAATGCCTAATAGACTTGTGGTTTGATATATTTTGAGACCTTAAATTAGTTCCAGGGTATTACTATTATGAGAATAAAAACTTGTCCTCTATCTCGCTTCATTAGGATAGGGGCAGGTTAAAGATTGTTATGTATTAATTTTAATTAAAATTATTCTCAAATTACAATGTATTGAATTGACACAAAATTCTAATACATTATCAGTTTCAGCATTAACAGGAAGTGACCTACATATATTGGTTATCACAATAATTATTATTGGACAGATATACTTTCATAATCAATTCACCCACCAACTCATTATATTTCTTCAATATAATATTTCTTTCCCTCTTCTCACTGTCAAGCAGTTTCCGCACATGTGCAAACTTGGTCTCCCACTTGCTGAGGGTGCGGAGTGCCTCATCCAGCTCCGCTTGAAGACGAGCGGCCTCTGCCTCTGCAGAGGACCACTGACCCCGCACCCATTCCATCTGCTTTACAAATGCCAGGAAACCTGCAAATTTGGGTGTGGTGAGTCATACTGAAAGTATATACATACATAATCTAATGTAGCTCAAATAGCTAGGCAGACAGGTTGTTAGTGACACCAAGAAGTCATCAAGATTATTTTCTTGTGAGCCTGTCTTGGAGGCTAGTATTAACGTAATATTTCCTGTGGTTCTAAGGTGTTATATTTTATTACACAGTATGTATACTAAAACGTATTGTAAGTAAATTAACTGATATTGTAGTAAAAGTGTTGATAAGACAACAAACTTTTAAAGGGCGGGTGGGTCTTACGACTACCCACTTTTTGTTAGTATTTTTAGTTGTGTATTATCTTTATTGAGTATTCTTCAGGTATATTATTTAAATTCAAGAAAGAAAATAACTAGACCACTTACATTCTTCAGCAGCTCCGTCGTTTAATACATTGTTCAAGCGGTTTAAATCATCAAACTGTGCTACCAGGGAGAGCGCTATGCTTGGACCCGAATCCGAATTTTCTGTACTCATTTTGTATCACTGACACCTCAATATAACTTTTAAATGAAGTTTTTTTTATTAATCAAACAATAATCACATTGCAATTAACACCAAAAATAAAAACAAATTTTTGCGACCGTTCAACTCTTGAAAAATAACGACTT
This sequence comes from Hyles lineata, assembly GCA_030180105.1. Classification (NCBI taxonomy): domain Eukaryota; kingdom Metazoa; phylum Arthropoda; class Insecta; order Lepidoptera; family Sphingidae; genus Hyles; species Hyles lineata. The sequence continues at coordinate 2,597,879 of JARJEE010000030.1, forward strand.
TCCGTTGAACAGTCAACAGCTGTCAAAAATGGCGACGCAAACAGGGTACGTTCGAAACGTTTTTATTAATGCATTATCATATTTCTTTAATCGTTTTAAACCAATTAAATATTTTATAATTAGTTTAGACGAATTTAATGGGTCTATTAGTTTTATAAAACGTGACTAATTATGAATGTGAACTACTAATAATAAATCAAAAATCATGTTAACAACTTTTTTTCTACACCATGTTCCGAACGTTATCAAGGAAGATAATGTTTCCACAAATTCGCAATTTACCCTAAAGTTGGAAATATAGATTTACCAAAATTTCATTACTTTGACATTCAGTTTGTTGACAGAGGATTTTAAGTATTAAAAATACAGAGAAAATAACACCATTTTGATGTTGCGTAATAAATAAGTGCAGGTAAAACTAAGTTCTTATTGCACATTACTTTTTCTGTCTTTTAGCTACAGGTAAATATGAGGTAAACCTTGCAACACTGAACACCTCTTTGACACTGACAGCTCGGTACATTGACAAATCGCGATGACGTTCGGTTGAGAGCGGTGGTTTGTCGGTGCGGGTCGCGTTGTATTGCGAATAATTTGTGAGATAATAATTATTTCCGAATCCACCGGCGTTTAAGCCACCGCGCTTCGCCATGGCGGACGAGGAGAATAATTGTGATGAGGGTGGTGGTGAGATGAAAATGGGAGAGGCGATGCGGCTGCGAGGCCGCAAGGGTGCCCTCAAGAAGAAGAATGTTTACCTGGTGAAGGACCACAAATTCATGCCGAGGTTCTTCAAACAGCCGACTTTCTGTTCCCACTGCAAGGATTTCATATGGTGAGTGAACTGTAAGGTTTTGAGACCTTTGCGTCGCGTATTATGTTAAAATTAAAAATACACATTATTTGTTTACAAAGAGGAGGCGCCCTTGGTCGAATAGAGCTTTTTGGTTTGTGGGCCGATGATAACAGAGCGTTGGCGCTCAGCACATGGCAACAATTATGAGCGTGTATAATGTACATGCACCATGTGCCGCGACGCGAGCATTTACGATGCTTATTTGACGCCAATTTAGTCCTGTATTGTTTGGGATAACAATGATAGTCGTTTTCCTGTTGCTCGTAAATATATTAATCTGTATCTTTACACATGTATGTATAATTATTGTATTGTTGCTATAAATATCTTAGCACAGAATATTTTTCCTCAATATGTATGTTAATTCCAATAAGATATGAATTCCTGCAGGATATTAATCCATATTTGTTTTACATAATTTTCAATTAAGTTTAAGTTAAACTGATATTTATTTATTTCATGAATGCATAAATATAACAAAGATATAAATTATTATTATAGTCAAAATATTATGCTTACAAATCTTATACAATATTAAGTTGTACTTGTTAAGTTCCCAGAGAAATAATATAATTTGGGTATAAAATATTGGTATATAAACATTTTACTTATAGATGTAAAAAGATAAAGATGTCTAAAATATTAACTGTTTGTATAATTTTTATGTTAGTCTTAATTGCTAATAGACATTCCACATTATCCAACAGTTTAAAAGCAAATGCTCAATGAGACATAAAGTTTTACAGTGTACAAATGAGATGGCTGTCAAAACATTTTACTTTATTAGCATGCAATGATACACTATTTGTGAGTTCAGCGAGCTATTTTTGTTATAGAATAAGGTGAATGCCCCTATCAATGTATCTAGTTTTGAAATTGAGATAATAAATGTATAAGCTTATAGATTAATTTCATCTTTTGCACATTGCAAAAGTGTTTTCATATTAATTTATATTTTGAATATAAAATCATATTGAAAAAACTTGCATTATGCATTTTGTTTATATATTTTTTATCATATTTTTATTTTCATAAGTTTTCGTACTATGTTTTCGAAAGTAACGATAAATCACTATTTAATTGTATGCTAAATTAAGTATGAGACATGCAGCGCGTACTTTGCGATATCCTTGACGCGTAATTTTTCCTATCTCATCAATAAACAGATGATCATTGTATGACAATGAAGGGAAAAACATTCGCACCGCCATTTTCCCTAAATCCGCGCCAATATTAGCTGCACGGGTGTCTGGTGCCAAATTTCAAAATCCATTATACGCGTGCGTATGGTTTATTTACGGTTAAATTTATTTTATTACTATCTAATAAATGTAGTTCTGTGATAAGTATAAATAACCTATCGGGCTGATAATCGTCTGCTCTCTGTATTAGAGACGGCTTAAGAGTGATGGGACGAAAGAGATCGCATCTTAATCGTTGCGAAAATGGTTGGATACTAATTATTATACGGTTGATTTACGTCGTAATGTGTTAATTCAAATCGAAATATCTTAATTGAAATAGTTTTTTATACGATCTTTGCAACCGTAAACAAAATCAATAATAGGTACCCTAACTTTGGAAAGTGTTGCAGTTATTGGGAAGACGAACCAACAAAATAAATTCCTTTAGTACTTAATACGACAATTTTTTACTCAGAATATTATTAAAAAATATATAATATAAAGTAGCCGCAAAGTCCCGAGTTTACCTTACACATCGCGACTCGCGAATTATACATATAGATTGAATTAGCGCAATTTGATTCCAGACATATTTGTTGTCGGTCTTGTTTGAGAGGAACTTTTCGATAATATTTTTTTATTTCTCCGGAAAAATACCCAATAAACCTAAAATATAGTACAAGAGGTCAATTTTGTCAAACTATTAGAGCCAAACTAAACAAGACACAAATTAGGAAGCCGTAATTGACAGGATTTATTGAAATAAAAAATGTATAAAATGAAAGCCGTGTGACAATATAGAGCAAATCTCCTTCCTTCCTTTCCTTCTCGGTCCATCGATCTACTCAATCTTCGTAACGGCCTATCTATGGCATCCTTAAATTTAAGAGAAATATGAAAAACAAAGTTTTTTTACTGCCATGAAAAGCGAGACGCGCATGCCATTCGCCTGATGGTAAGCGATACAATTGCTCATGAACAGTAGCAAAACTAAACAACAGATTGAATTACAAACCAATGCTTTGCATTCCACTGCGCTCGTCATCCTGAGGCATAAGATGTTAAGTCTCAATATGTCCAGTTGTTACTCTGGCTACAATATTGTTCAACCCGAAACACAACAGTGCATTTACGCTGCAGTTCGGCGGGAGAAATAGAAATTGCGGTGGTACCGATTGATTCTCATATTTCTAGTCTGTATGTACTCATAGAAATAATTCTGTGAGGCAGTCATCGGGGTTTACGATCGCCATTTTAGGAACCCATTTACGATTACTTGTTCGTGGTTATGATATCACGTAAAAATAGATTTCGCGCGTTCCCATTCACCGATTATATTTCGTTCGTGACCACTCAACGTTGCTTCCATTATCCTTGATTAAACATTCACTTTGATACAATCGTATAAAAATGCAATCGAAACAAAAGAATGGGTATAAGGCACTTGCATGTTTTGGTCAGTAATTATTTTCCGGGTGTTATTTTAATTGTGAATGTCTCAATGCTCTGGTAACGATGAGGTTTTTATGTTTTAAGTTCGATTTTGAGAGCGATCTAGGCAATTTGTAATTTTAATATTAATAGGACAATAAATATATGCAATACTAGCTGTCGGGCCCGGCTTCGCCCGGGTGCAGATAGTTTTTGAGTCCAATCCACATCAAGAACATATTATTTCGCGTGTCTACTAACTATATTTCCCGCGTGCCGTCGACTATATTTCCCTTCCGTAGGAGAGGACATCCCGTGCCAACAATTTGAATTTGAAAGAGTAGAAAATATGTATATTTGGTTTCCTGACTCATCCCACGGGAACACTACATTTTTCGGGATAAAAAGTAGCCTATGTGTTAATCCAGGGTGTCAGCTATCACTATACCAAATTTGAAAGAGTAGAAAATATGTATATTTGGTTTCCTGACTCATCCCACGGGAACACTACATTTTTCGGGATAAAAAGTAGCCTATGTGTTAATCCAGGGTGTCAGCTATCACTATACCAAATTTCATCAAAATCTGATGAGCCGTTTTTTCATGAAAGAGTAACAAACATCCATACATCCATACTTACAAACTTTCACCTTTATAATATAGTAAGGATTACAAACTTTCACCTTTATAATATAGTAAGGATGAAAGAGTAACAAACATCCATACATCCATACTTACAAACTTTCACCTTTATAATATAGTAAGGATAGTAAGGATTATAATATAGTAAGGATTGTGTGGGAATGTAAGTTGCCTTAAAACTGAAATGAAGAAGTAATATAAATAAGAGGAGTTTGCTAAAATTACTGTCCAGTTTATATCGGAGTAAAACCGGCGATAAAATTATAAAACACGGATGTAAATACCAAAGATAATCGATTAACATTAAATTTAATAATAAACAAATAAAATATCGGAGCACGTTAATAAAATTAGCAATTTGAAAAAAGAATTCCGATCGTTTGGTCCGTGGTTACGTGTAACAATTACTGCAAGTTGTTAATAGCCGTATTACTAAACAGAGTGAGACCACACAGGAAGCGCTTCCTTACGGTGTGTACATGTTTAAATATAGAACAAAGTAGGTGCGCTACCAGTTGATTTAGATTGTTAAATTATATAGAAGTGACTGCATTGCTTGCAGAATATTTGGGTCTGACTATAAGATTCTTCATGAGTTTATCGTCAATAGGTAGGTTGCTTAATGTAACCCTTGTATGCCGAAACAATAGAAAAAACTATTGATCACTTTGAAGAATGTCGTTCTTCAATATTGTCTCACATTCTAGAATTTGAGACGGTTCATGGTCCTTGTAATAGCGCCTATTACAATTTACAGGTATTGGCAACATACGTTTTGACTTTTGTACGATCAACATTTCTTATTCGTTAAACCACGTTTTAATGTGACGAAATCGTCGATAACATACCTTTCTCAATAATACATCTTTCACTCCACAAATCAATTATTTTTATAAAAGAAACGAGTATGCCGTTCGCCTCATGATAAGTGATACAACGGCCCACGGACATTACCAAAACCAAACAACACCAAGAATTACAAACTAATACTTGGCATTCCATTACGCTTGCCCGTCTGAGACATAAGATGTTAAGTGTCAATATGTCCAGTTGTTACTTTGGCTATAGTATCCTTCAAACCGAAACACAACACACATTTACCAGTTTGTCCAGTAATTACATGGCCAGTATGCAAAATTATTTTATAAATCAGGATTACCCACACTTGGCTACCCAACAAACTACTAATCATAGGGAAAAACGTCGCGACCACCTCACAAATACTGGAATACAATTTATTCACACGTGCAACTAAAATAGATTCTGTTCTCAACACAGAGCTAATGTCGACAATTTATAGCGATAAATCTGTTGGTGCTTGGAACTAGATTTCGCTTGGAACCTACGTAATAATGTATTTGCTAATTATTCTAGGTAATGGTGGGGAAGATATCGTATGTGCCTCCAATTTAACAATTCAAACGCAGAGATTTGGCAATTAGTATACGATTGGAAGGATTTAATGTATAATAAATTAATGAACAGCCTAAGCCCGGATTATCGGGTTGAAGAAAATTAAATTTTGTGGGGTTTATTAGGCCTGCTTGGTACCGAAATAAACTGATAAATCTAAGGTCCGAAGTTGTAGCTAAAGCGCACTTGACTCTTAAACCGTGAAGGAAAACATCGTGAAATTCAGTGCTATGTCTTATTTTAAATAACCCTTACTATCTTTATTTCTTAACCCCGACGTTATTTAGTAAAAAGGCCAGAAGTCCATAATCTGTATCTGTATCAGCCCATATACGTCCCACTGCAGGGCATGGGCCTACTCTACAATCGACAGTACGATTGAGAGTGGTTAGGCCATATAGCCATATTAGGCCAGAAGTCCATAATACTTTTAATTAATATTTTTAGTACTGTAGTAATTTTGAAATATACTCTACAATCACTTCAAGAACTCTGCTGTATTATTCAGCGCAATGTCTTTTATTTCGTAGTCCACCGCGTAAATTTTATTTTACTTGCATTTAGATTTATGTATCAGTTAATGCTGTACTAAAATCGATGCGGCTCGGTGCGTACGAAAAGGCTGAAACGAATTACTTTTCTGCCTTTGAGATGCCCGAGTAGTAATCGAAATAAAATGTGTAATGTAGAAAACATTTTATATTCCTTAGATAATGTGATATTTCTTTGTAAACCAACATTGTTATAAAGAATTCTCCCCGAGGACATCTGCTTTGGTCGTAGCTATTGGAATTTTTCAAACTGGATGCTTTTATATACTTTTAGAAATTGCTGTGTAGTACAAAGAGAATGTAATGGAATTATACGATTTCATTTAAATTGTCTACAAATTTGAAAAATTGGGTAATTTATAGATCGTGAGAATGTCTGACTTTTAATGTCGTGTAATATTCGAATTAAAGAGTGTAATCATTTGAATGTTGATGAAATAAAGGTAAAACCGAACGACTGTAATTTACAAAACCTTGCCCTTTCATAAAATGCTAACAATTTGCTTGTAGAATTCGATTATCAGATAAATTCGCTCTCCTGATGCTGTTTCTTTCAAACTATCCCTAAACTGATATTCTACGATTATTTCGCTCCACTATTAGTCCTATTTATATTGTTAAAGATGGAAATTATTTTAACAAAGACATGCTGAAAAGTTCTATTCAAGAAGTTGTGTAGTTAAGTGAAGTTATCCAGTCCACACCGAAATAGCATTGTGGGTCTCGCTTCAACACGCTAAAGAAGGCATTTTATTAGTTATTCTAACAACCTTATCCACAAAAAACCGCTAATCAACCATATAAACATAAATTAGTTGAACTATGTTAAGAGGAGACAAAACCTTCATAAAGTTTTGCTATTCATAATGGTTTTTTCTACATGTTTTAACTAAAAGTTTTTGAGTCAGCTAATATTAACGGCATTTGAATAATGTTAATGTTAAGTCCTTATGAATAAGGGGCAATTATAATAGATTGTTAGTGAGATAATGAATTAAACAGCTCGTATCCTAATAATTATTTGTCTCTAAACTCTAGTATCATTTTCAATGCAATTTATTTTCATTTAACGATGCACAATCTTATATAAATTAATTATAATGCATTAAATAGTGTGCTCGGCTAATAAATTCACATTTGGACGGGCCGGCGCAGATTTCCGAGTGAAATGTTGGCACGGCGCGCCGCGCGTCTTGTAATTTATAGTAAGGACGCGCATTAAACTTTTTGTTTGACGACAGTCTGGTCTCAGACCGTATGATGTAATATAATTTGGAGAATATATCAATGTTGTGCTTTTGTAATTTATTGTTAGTTTTCTGATGATGAATACTAGCTGGAATCGGTGTGGGTTATTTATATAATTTTAAAATTACGAAGAATTTTTGAATGGCAAAGTTACTTATGGGTGTTTTATTTTATTTATGGACACCATAGTAGATGAGAATGTTTGGTTACTGCGAGGCTTGAGTAGTATTGGTATTACCGAGTAACGGATATTCAAGGTATATAAAATAGCGGTCCGATTATGTAATGGGATAGAATTTCTTCTTGTTATTTAAAAATATACTATTAGAAATCACGTCATACAAATATCTGTACATCATCCTAATTTAACCCACCGTGAAGAATCTACATGTTTATTTTAACAGCCAATTAAATGTTGCGTTTATCAGAATCAATATGTTACAATTTTACATACTTAGAGAGAGAAAGTTTTAGACTCATTGTTGATATTAGTTGTGACTTGGGACTTTTGCGTTATTGTATTCTAATGGCCTTACTCAAAAACATTTTTAAACGACTTCCGAATTAAGTTTCAGCGATGAGGACAAAAACATTCGATAATTAAAATACGGTTTAAAACTATATGAATAAGGTCGTGAAAGTTAATAACCTGCGCATAACTTTATCAACATTTTGTTTTGCATCGAAAATCCCGTATGTATCACGGCTCGCCTTAATTAACTGGACGTCGCCGCGCCGTGAGCGATAAACACCTCTAATAAGGTAAAATCGATGTTTTATGTGAAGGTATAAACAGGATACAACGTTTGGTTAATTGTATTAAGGCAATCTGTATCTGAATGTAACAGGATTGAATATATCGTAAATCGAGCTGTTTGAAATATAATGGTTTCTTAGAGCGAGTTACGAGTTACGCGAGACAGTCTCGTGACCACGAAAGGTGTATATTATTTGAAACATCGTCGCGTCGGGAAGTTACAAAATTTAAAAATAAAACTGAATCCGAGATAAGATCCGTAAATAATAGTTTTATTCCAATGTTTGAAATATATTCCATTCTACAGCTGTACAATATATTCTGGATAATCACAAACACAGTCTATAACACCTGTCTCATTGACATACTTAAGGTCTAACACATCAGTTGAACTTACATCTTGTGTAAGTTTTATGTCCTTATAGTACTAAAGTACAATCCCATCTATAAATCCCATGCCATCCCAATGCTCCTTCCCTCTTACCATTCTATATCCTTCCCACTCGCCTCCCGATTTGGTATGCTATCAACATATCCAGGTTCCAAACGTTATGGATGATCATAGGCGGTAATGATCAGTAACAATCAGGTAACTAATCTGTTCCAAAAATCCAATATCACTTTGCCCGACCGGGATTCGAACCCGAGACCTCAGGTATCATACATGTCATACTGTAGTACAACTGCGCCACCTAGGCAGTCATTTCGTTAGTACATGCGGTCAACTTAATAATACATATCACTCATGCATGTTGACTTTTTACATAAGTATGTTGCGGTCAAGCGTTGCGTAAAATAAACGGAAAAAACGTCTTGAAATTCAATAACAGTTTAACTTTGACATACATTTCTCAGATTGATTCGTCACGACTTATTCTACTAGCATGGCGAGATTGAATAAGATTTCCGATCGTGTAATTCTCCTGAATACCGCTCGAACCAGCTCGCGGTTTATAATACATTTTTTAATGAAAAAAGAAAGGCTGCCCCTACAAGTTTAAATGTCAAAAAATACCGCCAGGAGAGCGAGAAATTGCATATACAAGTACCAATGAATGTGGAGCCTATAGCATGTGCTATCTCTATTATATTATATTGCTAATCCAACTCTGCATGTAGCAATGTATACCGGTTTCATTTGCAGATTTAATTAAATACATTATCATTTGAAGATTTTAGTACTTTTATGTTAAATTATTATTATAATAGATATTATCCTCACTATCCGATGTTTCAATACGGCTAAAAATGTGTATGTTTATACAGACTAATACAATAATAGGGAATATGCACGAGAGTCCAAAATAAGTCAAATATATTTTTTTGTAATCTTTATTGATATAGAAATGTACCTTAAAGATATTTTTTAAATTTCTCAACTCTAAATCGGTAAAATAAATACTTAAAAAATGACATTTCAAATTTGCCGCGCAATTTTTTCAAAACGCGGGGCTATTGCTTGAAAAGGGAAGTGACGACAAAGTACACTATTTTATGAAGTTTTAGCTTGTTGGGTGTATTGTTTTACGTTTGTTTAAGAGTTATTTTTTGTTTTATTTATATTATTTAAAAAAAATGGATTATTTTGTGACAAAATACAGTTCCGTAGCAATTAATGAAAGAAACTTAATCCAAATACTACATTGCCGATATAGTGTACTCTGACGTCACAGCGAGTTCGCGCCAAAATGGCGTTTAAATGCTTGGAAACTGATAGCAGTTTTGATTATTTTTTTGTACTTTTTTTATTGATATTTTAAAAGCCTTATATTTTTTTCCGGTAATGTAATAGCATACAGAATCGATTAAAAATATAAAAAAATGACATGCATATTCCCTATTAAGACTAGTCATATTGAAGTTTGAGGTGCGTCTAAAGTTCGGTATTTAGATGGTATTCAGACATCGGACTAATTTAGGAATATAAACTGGAGAGTATAATTTAGCAGAATCTTTCTTAGAGATACTAACTAATACGAAATATGCAAATAATTTCATTCAAAGAAACGGAGAATGTGAATTTCATTATTAGTTCTTTTCAGTTAAAGTTTAAAAGCAATTATTAACTTCATGAATATTTAATTAAAAATTCATTTCAATTTAAAATTCACCGTCTATATACCTACGATAAGTCTCAATAGTTTCGCAATCACAGTATGATGCCTGCTTGACTAACTCTTTTAGAAATAAGTGGTAGGTCTCTCATATGGTGGCAGGTCTCTGATGTATGTGAGAGGCCGCCAGTTAATTTAAATCAGCAGTGTTAATGCATTGTTGTGTTCCTGTTTGAAGGACATTGTAGCCAGATTAACTACTGGACATATTGAGACTTAACATCTTATGTGGCAGGGTGGCAAGCATTGATTGTAATTCATGGTATTGTTTGGTTTTACTACTACTGTCCATGGACCATACTGTCCATGATCGGTCGTGTCGCTTATCATCAGGCGAATGGCACGCTCGTCTCGCCATTCATTGCAATAAAAAAATAGTGTGTATTTCTAATCCACTACGATAGCTTACTCTGAGTTGATAAAATTCATACACGAAACTCTGATTATTCACAGTCGCACGCGTTTCTTCACAGTATTGTCCTTCACCTTTGTGATGGTAGTAGGCATGCAATGTATTGTATATTATTTTATACTTTGTGTCCGTGAAATGTCGTGCACTCATTCCTTTGGATTGTGACTCAAATATAAAACAATTGAACATCTTTCTTATGTGGGTGTGACTCGCCTCAGAATAAATATTTATCGTGGAATGAACGATAAAAACGCACCGTACTGAATCACAACTCGGAAAATACCTGTGTACACGTCACTTGTTAATTGTATAATACGTGCAAAAAACCAGCTGATTCACTCGATGTCGCTGGGTGTTGCAATACTTGCGCATAATCTGAGAGATAATTTTAATGGTTTCATAAATGCTAATACAAAGTATGCTGCAACATAATATACGTAGGTATGTATATTTGACAGCCTGTTAGTTAGATGCCGGCTGTGAAACGTGAGGCCACGGGTTCGATCGCCGCACCGAAACAAATTTTTATGTGATACACAGGAATTTGTTTCAGGTCTGGGTGTTTGTGAGACTGAAAAGTCTCTCGTAATTCTTGATACCCACGACACAAGGCTAGATCTTAGTGTGGGTCAGGGATATGTATGTGACTCTTGGGTGTATTTATTTTTTATTTATATACGCTAATGTTTTAAAGGGAAAGACAGACATGCTACAAGAGTTCGCATTCGCCAAGCTTATACCCGTAACAAAATGTAATAGCCCCGGAGCCATTTGGTATGCTGGGAACTAATTCCAATCAAGGTCATGTTCATGGGTGGTGGTGATTACTTACCCTCCGATGAACTGTATGCATGGTTGCCCTCAGTAATTTATATAAAAAGGTCGATTTATCAAGTATTTTAAAATTTGGGAAAATAAAGTCATTTTGAGTAAGAAAGCTTCGATACTACGTTCAACAAATCACTTGCTCTGCGTGTAAGAGAATAGGCGAATCTTTTTTATGACCGCTCTTTGGTACAATCTTTTAAAATACTTGTACTAGATGTATACAGGCTGATGTATGGACACAAAAAAAAAATTAAAATCAATTTTTGAGTTCATAGCCTTTTTACAGCGTCGCTCGTTTAATTTAACTTATTGTGTATGCTCTGCTATTACTTTATGCGGCATATTTACTAGTCTGACTACACATTATGTGAAAGACTACATCTTTAATTAATTACTCCTTAAAATGTATGTGTTGTATATATTACTATCCAGTACAAAGACAATGTTAATTAAAAAAGTGGTTTGTAAATAAACGTATCTCGTTAATTGTTACAAATGTTATTGTTCATTGTTTAAGATGAGAGTTGTTAAATGCTTGTCCCGACTTGCACAAGTGCTTGTTTCGCTTTTTATGTACAGAACAAGTCGTATACCAGTCAATTTGTGTTTATTATGTTGCTCTTTAATACCTATTGTTGTTTGAGAATTGCTTTCTTAGTGATACTATAAAATTTAATTTCATCTCGTGATATAAGGACAGGTTATATAGAAGATTGTCGTTTGTTTTCGTTTAGGGTGAATTGACAAGGTTTATGGATATGTCTCTCAGTGCTTTTTGTTGTCGTTTGACGTTTACGTTTTACGTATATATGAGGTTGGACATTGTCAATCATTAACGTATAGTGAAATGGCAGATCTATGCAGATAGATACAAAAAAATCTCGGTCTTATCCTCAGACTGCTTTAAAATCTAATTTAGTTATCGAATGTTTTGTTTCTTTCGAACGATTGTTGAATTCAGTTTGAGCGAAAAAGACAAAAGTATAGGTATATCAAGATTGCTACTGAAAACGAAGCCGAGTGGTGGTTTTAATGACTTCAGATAAAATGTAACTGAAAATATTGCAAATAAAATCGACGAATTTTTTTTTTTTTCAACTGTCCTGGCATAGTGGCGGCATTGCACCTGATGGAAAGTGCCAATGCCGCCCAGGCAGAGTACCCATTGGTATCGGACGGCAGTCCCATGCCAATGGAAACAATTATTATTTTCTGTCGTCGTAATTGGGTGGTAAATACATAGATTTTTCTAAATTAATAGTGTAAACCTATGTACACTCTTTTAGTTTTGAAGATGCTATGGTACACAAGGGTTTTAAATGTTTTAGCAAAAACAATGGATTTACCACCCAAAATGATTAATATTTAAAAAATCACAAAAAAATTGTCGCGTTCCTTTGCGAAATTTATATTTGTTTTTTAATTTGTTTATTAATATTTGTGTAACAGCTCGTCTTTCGACATAGGCCTCCTCTAAAGGATTCCATATCTGCTTGTTAGAAATGGAAATCTTTATATACCGGGTATCTCAAGACTGCTACCGAAATCGAAGCCGGGTGGTAGTTTTGGTGACTACTTACACAATCCACCAAAAAATTTTGCTAAGAAACGCAATATTTTTTTTATCATGTTTTAAATATCGTCATTTTTGGCTGGTAAATCCATAGTTTTTGCTAAAATAATAATTTAAACTCCTTTATACCTTAGAGTCTTTATAAATAAAAGGGTATACACTATTATTTTACATAAAAATGTATTTACCACCCAAATACGACCATATAAAAAATAACAAAAAAATTGACGCTTTTTTTCAACATTTTCTGTTGTATTGTGTCTGAAGTCGCTTAAACTACCACCTGGCTTCGTTTTCGGTAGCAGTCTTGATATACCCTGTATATATGCAATTAACTGTAAGAACATAACCTCCATCTCTTTTATAAATAAAGATTTAGATGAATATTGTATCCCGAGTATTTTTAGCTCAGTAAGCATTCGCTCGATAAATTATATCTTAGATATCAATTTAAGATGGCTTCTATTAAAAATGATCCGTCTCAGTTCTAATTGAATATTTTACTTTGTGAAATTATTAATTCCATTTCACTATTCTGCAATCTGATGCTAGAATAATTAAATTGCGAATATGAATGAATGTTGCTGAGCGGGAATACAAGATTGAATTTAAAAAATAAAAAAGGTATGATTAGAATATAACTAGGGTTATAATCATTGATTTAAAAACTAAGATGGCCGTGAAAATCACGCTAAAGTAATCGATAAATTAACCTAATTAAATAGATTTCGTATGAAAGATGATTATAAAAATTGTATTTTTTTATTTTTAATATTTTTGTCACAATTCAAGCAAAAGTTTTCGAGCTCCTTGCGAGCCATGACTAATTTCAGTAACGCTCCACTAGAGTTGTACTGGAGCGCGCGCACCACTTATGTCGGAACACTACGCGCTTCCCGCCCTGTCCATATATTTATGAACACCCAACAGTCACATACATAGAGTCCTGACCCCACACTAAGATCGAGTCTTGTGTCCTACGAGAGACTTTTCAGTCTCACAAACGCCCAGACCCGAAACAAATACCTGTGGTTCACACATATATTTGTTTCAGTGCGGGGATTAAACCCGCGGCCTCTCGCTTCACACCTGATGTCGAACCATCTGTACCACGGAGGCTGCCAATGTTTATAATTGATAGCAGAGATCATATAGTCACGTATGAAATCGGATACGTGACCGAAGATAAATTAGTTCATACATACATACATAAATTAGTGTATACTGTATATTTATTTATTTGAAAAAGGTGCATAATCACTACATAGTATAAAACAAAGTCGCTTTCTCTGTCCCTATGTCCCTTTGTATGCTTAAATCTTTAAAACTACGCAACGGATTTTGATGCGGTTTTTTTAATAGATAGAGTGATTCTAGAGAACGGTTTATGTGTATAATACGTGCATATTATTGTACAGAAATCTATATGCACCCGGGCGAAGCTGGGCCGGGCCGCTAGTATATTATATGTAACTTAAATTAAGTTGTATATCTACAAACGCGGCTGCCAAAACGTGTGAAAGTCAGACCTTAGACTTCATCCTAAGTTATGAGAAGTGATATTTTAAATCATAATAAAATATTTTAAGTTGTTTCAAATTAATTTCAAACTGACAATTGAACTTGGCACCTAAGTAGATTTGTCGTTGAAGTCAACCACCAACTTATATAATATTATAATGCTGAACTTGGCTCTCTTTTCACATTTATGTTTTAATGGGTTACTATCATGGGGGTGCGACTTCGTACATGAAAAATATTGACAACAATTATTTCGATCCTAGCGCCACGCTCTGGCGAGAACGGAAAATTGTCTTGTAATTAGTTAAAACCTAATTATTAAATGGCGGAAGTGTACCAGTAAACCAAGATATATGTTTTGTCTGTTGATATTATCAACTTTCTTGATATGAAAAACAATGTCAACTGGATATTAGTTAAAATTACAAGAAGTTGCGAAAGATACACATTTTTAAATATTGGAATAACAAATGTGAAATTTCGCGCGTTTGTCTAGCCCGCCCTCTGATGGCGAAATCACGTTGGAAATTAAAAAAAAGTAGAGTTGCGCATCTATCTCTGTATATAATTATAATCTATGGTATGTTAACACTGAAATGTATATGCTATTATAGGCATACAAAGCTATCGCTGAAATAAACAATAACTAATGATGATAATTAATAATAATGCCCATAACTAATAATAAACCATCTAGGTAGGTACCACCGCCGTGTCTATTTCTCCCGTCAAACAGCAGTGTAAATGCACTGTTGTGTTTCGGTTTGAAGGCTATTGTAGCCAGAGTAATTACTGTACATATTGAGACTTAACATCATATGTCTCAGGATGGCGAGCGCAGTGGAATTCCTAGCATTGCTTTGTGATTCAAGGTGTTGTTTGGTTTTGCTACTGTTTATGAGCGGTCGTATCGCTTACCATCAGGTGAACGGCATGCTCGTCTCCCTATTCATAGCTATAAAAAAAAATAAAAAAAAGAAGAAAATTTCGAAGGCCCTTACCTCGGTTATATGAAAACAATCTAGTTACATCTCATTAGAAAATGAAATCGCAAGTCTAGACTGATCGGCTTGTTGAATAAAACATTGTTTTTAATGACGTTGTTTGTTCATTCCATGAAGAATTTGATTTGTTAGCCTTTCTGATAACAAGTTTGGAATTTATTATTTTGTGGTGAAATTGTTGAACGTTTTCATTCATTTAATAAATCGAAGAATTGTATTTTCATAAATAACTAGTAGTGAAGAATGCGTAATTAATTTGCGTGTGAACCGAGACATCCTAATTTTGTTTCACAGTTGGGGAATTCATTTTGGTGGGTTTTTAAATTCGTAAATTATTACTTGCTCGACATTTGAGTTTCGCGAAGTGGTTGACGTCAGCAAGACAATCAAACGTTAAATTATAATTGAAATCATCCTGCAATTTTAATATTAATGTTGCTACTTTACACGTTAATAGAACGGCCTTAATACATACAAAAAAGTGTATAGTGAATACATAGATGCCCTCTCAGGTCTAGGTCCAATGGGGTAGGCACAGTTGTCACTAGTAGTACCCATAGTCCGCTGAGCAAATTTTTGTCCTAAAACGTGATGGGAGACGGCCCTATCGTCAGACACAAATTTTACCCCAGCACATACATACATACATACATAAACTCACGCCTTTTTCCCAGAAGGGGTAGGCAGAGGTGCCAGGGCACCCACATTTCGCCAGCATGTTCCGTCCCACAAAGTGATAGGTGGCGAGCCTATCGCCATATCGGGCACAAATTCCTGACTCTGGGCTGATAATGAATAGAAAAATCCAATATCACTGCCCAACCCGGGATTCGAACCCGAGACCTCAGCTTTGTAAGCGTACCATAGTACAACTACGCCACCGAGGCAGTCCTACCCCAGCACCATATAACATTTTCAAAACAAAATGTCCTGGGTATCTTATGGCCAAATGAAAGTTTTAATGTGAAATCGTGAATACAAATAAAAGTATTCTTTAATACTCCATGTCTCCTTTAATGAAAATAAATATCCTCACGTACTGTCCATAAGTAAATAATGTTGTAAGGTAACAATTAGCCGGCTAATGTTAGTTTTTCTCCAGGCAAGTAATGTGAGGGAAATCCATTCGTTTCGGCTAATGGAGGCCGAATGATTCAGTGC
Organism: Hyles lineata; assembly: GCA_030180105.1. NCBI lineage: Eukaryota > Metazoa > Arthropoda > Insecta > Lepidoptera > Sphingidae > Hyles > Hyles lineata. The sequence continues at coordinate 2,614,574 of JARJEE010000030.1, forward strand.
TATCTGGGAAACGATCAATTTCGATAGTTTTTTCTGTCGGTAGTTCCTTAGTGGTTTTCCTGCTTGAAATTTCTGCGTATTTGCGGATTAGTGGAACCCCCGGATGCGGTATTGAACCGCGAGTTATCGTCAAATCGTAAATGTTCATAATTATACATAATATATGTAAAGCGTATATGTAAAGCGTATATTAATATTGTCTTAAACCAGATTTTTTCTCTTAGTTCGAATTGCTAACCGCAAGATCACTTCCTGATCGTTTTTTTGTTTTGTTTTGTGGAATCAGATAGAAATACCATATATTTATTTACGTTTTGTTACTGTATGAATATACAACCAAACAAGTCAAATAACCGGGTGGTCAATGGCTAAACAAAATTTTGGCTAAATTGTACATCGTAACTAAAGTTCAGTTACCTAAAAGGTTAAGAAAACACCAGTGGTCTAATGTCTACTAAGGTCTCATTTGTTAACTATTCCCCTGTCTAGTAGTGGGCGTATATAAACTGATATGGATACATATAATTTATATTTGTGAAATCTTTACTCTAAAACCAACCAGAATTATGTTTGCGTCCAAATATAAATGCCAGTGATGTTTTGCGTCAATAATAAAAATGTAGTATCAGTTTGACATTACTTAATGCGCACTATTTTGAATTTGTAATAAGCTGTGACGCCAGTATAAATAGACTGGAATTGTTTACTACATTGTCGAACAGGGTTTTTGTATGTAATAATATTGTATTACTTTAGTTCCGTAATGATAGCAGAAATATTGTAAGAAAACCTTCATACCAGAGAGTTCATACTAAAACTGGGACTTTTTTAAACGAGACTTTCCCGCCCCCTCTCTCACCGATGCAACTCCTGTCAGTTAGGATCAACAGTGGCACGCAAAGAATTGACACCGAGCTCCGGAGCTCAGAGACTCTCTTAGGGACACTAGCTTGTCTTTAACCCGCATCGAAATAAAATAAAAACAAACAAATAAGGTGTTGGAAATAACTACTACTCATACTAAGAATATTAAATTCATGTAAATTCCAGCACCGTACACTATACTTGAACGTGGTGGAATATAGTCTAATATAGCCAATATTGTAGATGCCCGTACCTCGCAATGCGACGTTTGTGGGCCTAATGTATGTCATATATATTGTCATCAAAATCATGAACAAAAATGATTAGTGACTTCTCCAACAGTTTAACATTATTTTTTTTATTTATTCAGGCTTGTTAACGGTGATACAAAAATTAAAAATAAATAGATAAAAACATTAGAACATGCATAAAAAATATTGACTCAAAGCAAAAGTTCTATTCACATCTTTGCCACACCATTAAGCTGTGGAACTGTTGGCAGATCTATGTACTCTCTAACTCCTATAATCCCGGGTCCTTCCGCCGCAGCGCGAAGTAGCTATTAATGAGGTCGACTCATTGGGTTGAAGAGCGAAGGATTACATTCATTTGCCTCAATTCAATATTATTCTTTGGTGGTATTACCTTTATCATCAGGTGTAGTGCAGACATACGAGCCAGGATAAACATTCACTGGTGGTAGATCTCTGATATGTGAGAGGCCCCCTGGATAGTTACCACTGCAATGTCTATTTCTTTCGCCAAACAGCCGTATAATGCACTGTTGTGCTCCGGTTTGAAAGACATTGTAGCCAGAGTAACTACTGGACATATTGAGACTTACATCTTGTGTCCTTGGATGGCGAGCGCTTTGGAATGCTAAGTATTGCTTTGTAGTTTATGGTGTTGTTTGGAGTGGTGTGCTGCTGTCCCTGCTCTGTTGCATCGCTTACCATCAGGCGGATTGCATGTCCGTCTCGTCATTCATTGCTATTAAATATAAACAAATGCTGCTGTAGTGTTTGATCCTTCCACATAGATTGAAATTTACGCAATCATGACAAGATAACATTCTATAGTTCCACGAAATAAATAAAAATATCAAGCGAGCAAAGTCGTGAAGTTTAGGACTTAGTGCAAGACCGTTCGCCCGGGATTACCATTAATCTGGCCCGATCCTAAATCTCAGCGCTGAACGAAACCTTTTATCTAGAAAACACATTGCTCTTAAGCAGACGTTACAAATGGTCCATTCTCCGCGGGGCAGATAGTTTTACACTGTGGTATGATGTACTGCAAATTGACTCTATAACACTAGTTTAGTAATATTAGCTGTTACTAACTACATATTATGTGCTATTTTCAAAAATATAATTAGAGGTTTTATTTAAAACAAAAACATGTATTTACTAAGAAAAACAATACTTAAAATAAATAATTGATTATTGAGTCCTAAAAATCTGCCTTCAAGGCTCTTCTTTAATGTGTAATTTTAATCTCAATGGTTTTTGTTAAATTTAAAGAGGATTATTGTGTTTAATGTTTGTACAAGACTAATCCAACATTATTGGAAGATTATCGTGTTAATCAAAAGGATTATGTTAATTTAGGAGCAAGTCATTATTATATTTAATTCGGCGATTAAGATTTTTTTAATAGTGGCAAGAAGCATTGTATTTGTAATCTGTATCAGCCCATATACGTCCCACTGCAGGGCAAGGGCCTACTCTACAATCGAGAGTACCACTGAGAGTGACTATTCTTCTTATTCTTAGCGATTTATAAGAATAAGAAGCATTATGTTTAGTTTTTTATTGTTTATCCCAGCCTGTTTGAAATTCGAGTGTGAAATTATTCCGCATGTGTCCCATTGGTAAACCTTCTGTTTGATTCTATATAAGACTGTCATATACTTAACTTTATGTTTTATTAGTTTAGAAACAATTTATTCTTACCTAGGATTGGACGTAATAGAAGTATTAATGTTGAAGGAATTTATATTGATTAGGAATTAATAAAGTTAACCTGAAGTTTGATTTCATCTTTGAAACACGCTGAGTTTTTAAAAGACGTTCATTAATTTTGTCGAGGGTTGACATAAAAAATTGATGGTCCGATATTCTACGATCAATTTTGACGTCCACAGCTAACGGCACATTTCACTAACAATCTTCGATCAAATATTCGAAGCTAACAATTACAAATTAGACCAATCAAGTTCCCTAACTCAAGATCGTATCGGACCCTGTCAACAGAACGCGCCGTCCGGAAGCGATGTCAGTCGCGTTTTATCTCGACCACAAAATAAACACAACAATCGGCGTTTATAAAAAATAATCACTTTTATGACTCACCAAATACAGCTGCAAGGTCAATGTCGCCGTAAGTATTTAAACCATGTGATGATTGCAAAGATAATAATAGATTTCTGAAATTCATTGTACTTGTCACATTAATATATCGCGTGGTAGTTCAAATGGCGGCTGTTCTATATTTAAATATTGACATTTTAAATTCGCAAAAGAAGATGGGTGTGGACAGTTTTATCTTCAGGGAGGATCATAGATATTTCTTTTTATATCTGGCGACGTCGTAAAATGTTTTGTAAAAAAGAAATATATTGCTTCAGGCGGCATTACGAGTGACGTAAAGGTCTCCAATTTCAATAAAAATTACATTGGAAATATTAAGTTACTCGTTAAATTATGTCAAAAATATCCAACGCCTTTGTAATAAATTCTCATGGAAATTATATCTTGGAGCAATTAAAATTGGAAGGACTTTCATGAACAGCTCTTTAAAGGTTATTAAGTTAAATGTAATGACATTTAAACTAGTATTTTATTCGTATAATTAAGTTATTACTACAGTGTGAAATATGCTACGTATTTTAGTATTTATGTTTGAATAAATGAAAGATTTACGAATATTTCAACTTCGTAATATATTCACAAAGCCAATGAGATGCCAAGAACTGTAGCATTCATTTGTTTTTATAAACACCGTAATCTTGGGATTAGAGTCGCGAAATATCTTTTTCACGTTGTTTGAGATTTTCCGTGACATTTAGTACCTTGTTATTGTAAACACGTTGTAAACATGTCTGTCGCATTCTGTTTGCCGCATGAGATTTCTGTAGCTTCAGAAATCCTCTTCCCATCCCTTTAATCCTCTTCTTCATGTTTAAAGGTTAGGAATGTACTTGCGCCACTGAAATAGGTTTTGCACTATCGAGATTGGTTGTCACCCAGATTGACATGAAAGTCACAGCTTGCTTTTGAGACTCCAGCAATATCAATCACCAGTTCATTTATCACTCGTCGGTTTCTGTAGGACGGTCATTATCATTGTCAACTCGTTGCAGTCCACTGCTGGGCATAGGCCTCACCCAAGGTACACCACAGAGCCCGGTCTGCTGCTTCATATATCCAGTAGCTGCCGGCCCTCTTGTGTTAGTCTTCCCGCCATCTGGTCAGAGGACGTCTCAACAATTTGTAGGGCAGCGGTACTAACAAATTATTGTGCAACAGGTATTGAAAAATAAAGTAATGTTATCCTACACTCAAGTCCAATGGGGCATAATAAAACATAATAGAAGTGTAAATGCACTGTTGTGTTTCGGTTTCGAGGACATTTTAACTAGGGTAACTACTTATCTTGTTTCTCAGGATGGCGAGCGCAGTGGAATGCCAAGCATTGCTTTGTAATTCAAGATGTTTGGTTTTGCTAGTGTTCATGAGCGGTCGTATCGCTTGCCATCAGGCGAAGGGCATGCTCGTCTCGCAATTGATTGCAATAAAAAAGGTTGTTTTTTTGTCGTGAATAGCAGATTTGAATAAATATTGTGTATATTGTTTGCAACAGTTGCTTACACCACAATGACGGTTCTAGGTCTACGCTCGCCCTTGACATTCCGTGTCAGATGTTACTCGCGATGTACTATTTTAACTATACCATACAGGGTATATCAAGACTGCGACTGAAAACAACGCCTGGTAGTTTTCATCACACAATGTAACCAAAAACTTTGCAATAACACTATGCATAAACACGATGATATTAAAAACACCACAAAATAATTGTTGCGTTTCACTGCGAATTTTTTATTTGTTTTGTGTCTGTGTGTAGTTGTCTGTGTTTGTTTTGTGTAGTCACTAAACTACCAGCTGGCTTCATTTTCAGTCGCAGTATAGATATACCCTGTATACTTCACTACATAGTATAAAACAAAGTCGCTTTCTCTGTCCCTATGTCCCTTTGTATGCTTAAATCTTTAAAACTACGCAACAGATTTTGATGCGGTTTTTTAAAAGATAGAGTGATTTAAGAAGAAGGTTTATATGTATAATACGTACATATTATTTTACAGTAATCTATTTGTGCCCGGGCGAAGCTAGGCCGCTAGTATAATATAAACAGAGCAGACATCTTTTCAATGTAGGTCTGAGGGTTCATCAAATTTCATTTAGTGGGTTTTGGCGTCGAACAGGGGACAAAAGGGACAATAGTTGATCAATACATAAATAAAGAAGATGAGCTAAAGAATACTATTCAAACATTTAAATACAATTATAATATACTTTAATAATAAATATACATCCGTATATACATAAATAAATACAAATATATTACCAAAAGAATCACAAAGAGAACATACTTCTACTAATTGATTACTGAGAGTGATAGTGTTCTCTAAGTAGCCTATAAAAGATGATAGTTTTTCAGTTTGTCTCACCTCAGCAGGAGAACTGAGGTTCTGAGGCAATGCTTTTCTTTTACCGTTGAAAAGTTTCATGCAAGTTAGGCTTAAGAGCGCTTATACTGCCTCGTCGGTCGTACAGTCTGACTTAATGCCGCCGTTTTAAAAGCTAGGAAATAAATTACCAGCCATTGGGATTGAGTTCCTAACCAACTCCTACACTTAATCAAATCTACGGTGGATTTTTCCGCTTATGAAGTTTTCATGGAAACTCGAAGCGAGCAACGTCCCATACTGGTTTAAATATTGTCATTAACATAATACTGTATCAGCCCGTATACTTCCCACTGCAGGGAACGGGCCTCCTCTACAATGGAGAGTACATTTGAGAGTGGTTAGGCTATATAGTCCACCACGTTGGCCTAGTGCGGGTTGGTGGACTTTACATACCATAGAAATTCTTACAAATTTTCTTTCACCGTTATAGTGCCTGGTGAAAGGTGATTGGCTATCAATATATACATGACTCCGGAAAGTCAGAGGTGTGCCCTGGGATCGAACCCGCGACCAACACGAACTTGTTGGCAGCCGCGTCAGCTCCGCGTCATTATAACTATTAACAAATTTCAATATACGAATATGTGCATATACGACCAAATGAATTTATGTAATGGTTCAATCATGATTCGGGTCATCAGTCAATGTCGCGTATGACTGCCTAAATGATTTTCTGTAATCGAATCAATATCGCTCTTATTATGTATCCATTAAGTGCTATTTTACTGTGTCTGGTTTATGCTTACAACATTTGTGTAACAATAGAGTGGTTTAAGTAGGAACAATAAGCGTTGTTATTCGATTGGATTTAAACTGTAAAAAATGGGGCAAAAATTTATTATACACTAGAGTCTGGAGTAGGGAATGCAAATCTCGCGAGATTAGGACTCAAGCTAGATCCCGCGAATTTATGAAAAACCATACTGCGAGATCTCGCCAATTTCGAGATCTCGCGAGATTAGTAGTTTAGTGTGTTTTTTGGAAATAATCATAATATTTGAATAAAATAATTAATATTATAAGTATTATAAGATAAACATTTCTTTTCACGAATTTATTCAATAGACTTTTATGCATCAAACATTGTTTGACGTATCTGTCTATATTTTTTTAATAAACTAAGTAATAAACTCTGACATACGTATCTATCAAATAACAAATGAAAGAAATCGTTAGTCTTCTCTTCTATTATCAAACAAAAACCTTTTATACCATTTCTAATTCAAAAAGTTCCATTTGACATTTCATACTTGTATCATAAATAACTTTGTGCAGACGTAACTCACACAATTTCAATAAAACTTTCCATAAAACCATGGAATTATGAAGCTATTCTTATTTTATCACAGGAGTTACAATCCATAATAACTAAATTTAAATTTAAATCCTTTAAATAAAGCAAAATGACCATTTTAAACAACATACTTTTTTACTAGACGTCATTACAAAGTCACGTCGTTAGGTCTTCCATGTGTAGAGTTGAGACTATGCAAACGGATTTGTATACGCATAATCGGTAAAAATATAAAAATAATCGAGCAGTTTTAATCCAGTTGTTTTCTAATTTTAATAAGTACTGAATTATCAGCTAATAACAAGCATACTATCAACGAACAACCATCAATAAATAATGTAATAATAATTTTAATAAAAGGCAATAATTTAACAATTTAATAATTTTGTGTATGTGGTGGTAAACGGACTGCTGAGACGCGGCTGCCCACATGTTCACGGTGGTCGCGGGTTCGAATCCCAGGGCAGACCTCTGACTTTTCGGAGTCATGTGTGTATTGATAATCAATCACCACGCACTAAAACGGTGAAGGAAAACATCGTGAGGAAACCTGCATACCATAGCGATTTATAAGAATTTCTATGGTATGTAAGTCCGCCAACTCGCACCAGGCCAGCGTGGTGGACTATATGGCCTAACCACTCTCAATCGGGCCGCTAGTAATAAATAAATCATTGCTTTTGTTCCTTAATGCTAAAGTGACTTATGCAATTGTGGATGTCTCATTAGGATAAAGATGTACATAAAAAAAAAACGAAATAATGTAAACTAAAAATACAAACTGTAATCGATTAAGAAATACAAATAAATGGTATCGATATCTCGTTAATAATCGGATGTTGTACTAACCGATTTATTTGACATCATCCGTATTTCACAATTTTGAGATATGTCAAATGGAACGTTTTGAATTAGAAATGGTATAGTAATAAAACAGTTCTTTCATAACAAAAACAACGAGAAGTCAAAAAAAATAAACTAATTATCTAAGTTGTGTTGACTATTAAACTGACATATTATTACTTATATATTATTATTAGTTCGCGCTTCGAATAAGACGTTTTTATGTTCGAGTGCAATCTCGTTAAACTCGCGAGATCTCGCCTTTTTTTCGTCCGAGATCAATATCGCTAAAAAGGCCGAGATCTCGCGAGAACGAGATTGCATTCCCTAGTCTGGAGTTCAATTCCTGAGAAAGTTAAGTTTTCGACAACTTAGTTAATATAATGAATGCGAATTGATGGCACTGACACACCTGATGGTAAGCGACACGACCGCTAATGAACAGTAGCAAAACCAAACAACATCTCGAATTATAAGCAATGCTCGGCATTCCTCTGTACTCGCAATCCTGAGACATACGATGTTAGTTTCAATATCTCCAGTAGTTATTCAGGCTACAATATCCTTCAAATCGAAACACAACAGTGCATTTACACTGTTGTTTGTCGGGAGAAATATACATTGCAGTGGTATGTATCCAGACGGCGTCTCACATATATGAGAGACCTACCTACTAGTAAATAGGGTTCCCGCATACTCGCCCCATCGACTAATGCACATGAGCAATGCGGATTACGTAATGCAAGGAATTTCGCCCGACCCAGTCACCTGTCAAAACACATGCGCATTCCCAATGTAATAACATAGCTAAGACTTTAAGTACTGTATAGTTACCAGACTTCGAGTTAGTGCTTTGCATATTGGCATTTGAATTTCAGAAATCTCGCTGTGAGTTGAGGAAGGACAAAAAGGGCTTTTGTTTTTTCTGTCGCTTTGTGTTTTTTGTGTGATATAATATGTGCTTTTATTATATATATTTTTATATCTTCTTCAATAGCGATTGTATAATAACAATAATATTCAAGTTTACTTATTGAGACCATCGAGTGCAGATCGTAGAATCATCATTATTTCAGCTACAGGAAGTCCACTGCTGAACATAGGCCTCCCCCAAAGATCTCCACATCGATCTGTTGGAAGCGGACTGCATCCAGCGACTTCCTGTAATCTTAGGCTGGTCGTACGTCCACCTTGCAGGCGTCCGACATTTCGCTTGCCTGAAAAACTTACAAACATAATATCATCATGTTCCTCATCAAGCGCAGAAAATCAAGACAAACAGTAAATAAGACATAAAACTATGGATACTAACATTACAGATCTCCAACGCTAGATGCGGCTTGGATACATCCATATTTTCATTTATTTACAAAAATACTATCATATAACCAGTCATAGACCAAGCAGTTTGATTTTGGTAGAGTCAGCTATGAAGCAAATTTTATTTTAGCTACCGATACGAACGGATGCCCAACTGTGCCAATAAGTACACCTGGAACAGCATGATAGAACACGATAGAAATTCAAAAGAAAAAGTTATCAAATATCAGATCTCATTTAATTCATTTGGCCAAACGGAAAACCAATATTGGTTCAATCCATGCCCACGAAGTTCCGTTTGCACTAAGTAAAAATGTGAGTTTTTTGTTTTAGCACTTGATCCAGACTTGTTTTAAACTTTTATCTCGCATCTGATTCTTTTCTATTAATATTATATTTTATACAAACATAAATTATTACTATACTGTATCAGCCCATATACGTCCCACTGCAGGGCACGGACCACCTTTAATATCGGGAGTACGATTGAGTATGTATAGGTTATATATTCCACCACGCGTACATTATATTTAATTCATATCTATATTATAACGTCCGTGAATCTTATTTACTTCTAAGGCTTAAATACTTAATTTATTTTGGGGCCAATATCGGTATAAATCCTTTTCCATAAGTTAATGGTCAAAATATTCTCTTCATTTAGAAGGTATTTATTTCATCATAAATTAGATATTTTAAAAGTAAGTTAGTTAGGTTTAAAGTTTATAAAAGAAATATTTAGAACAGGACCATATAGTCCAACCGAACTAAGTCAACAAGTAATGCCATTAGACCCTGATATCCTCCGTGCTGAGTAAATAAAGACGAAACGGCACAAGTTTTAATGGATAAAGCCGAACCTCGTCTCGCGGCACAACTTTAAACACATCTGTTACTTGGGAGATTTTCAAACTGGAATATACTTTTGCAATTATCGATCGATCAGATGACTCGTTAGAAATAAAGATAAATGATTGTGGCCTCAAAATGTTGTGTTGAATCTGGGTTTGATGGGTCTAAACATTAATGAACCAAGGTAAGTCTTACTGAGGTCGAGACTTTACTCATCCCGGCCGCGTTATCCGATACCGGTATACACCTTTTGGCCTCCGGTGTACCGGAGTCCGGAAGGAAAGCTTAACAGCTTTATTGTAAATTTAGAAAGGTATTATTTTTTTCTAACATTAAATTCCCTGTACCTTATGAGATAATAATCCCCATTTTCCTACTTCCATTTACTCAAGTTAATCCAAAAACTGTCTTGATGATATAGCCGACACAAGACCGCCAATTGTGCTGTAAATATAGGTTAATTTTATTGGCGTGTATTTTCTCATTTTGTGTTATACAATAATAGTGTAATAAAATAAAGAAAAAAATATAATAAATGTTGCCATTCCGAAGACGTGTTAACTAGAATATGTTTTATTCGAAGTTTGGAGGCCTAACACATCCAGCGATTTATATACGTACGTGCTTCATCTCGAGATCATTTTACGAACTGTTTTATTGTCGCCGGGAATAATATTTTGTTCCCTCAGGACGCTATCACTATTCCATACAGTGTCGAGTTCCTTCGCTTTTGTGGAGGCGAAAAATGGCGGCCAATTTATTTTGCGTTGCGTTTTATTTTGTAAATCCCGTGTTGGGTTGTTATCGCAGAGCTTTGTGTAGGCAGGAACACGTTTTGAGCGGGCGTTTACATCGTTGGAAAAATAGCGTGATAGTACAAATAATTAAATTAGTGTTTATTGGTTTTATATTCCTCATATTAGGTATATACAAATGGCCTTATTCATAGACATTTTTAAAACCTATTTTAGCTATCGAATGTTTATGTCGGTCTAAAATGCGCTTATTATTTTGATAGAAAATGTTGTAAACTAATGCTTTTATTGTTTATTTTGGCCATAGCTGTGCACGCCTATAATGGGCATATACATGTAAATATTCATATATGCTACTTAATCTAAAAATAAGTGATTTAATGTATGATGCTGTTGTTGTACCATTTTTAAATAAATAAATAAAAGTTTTTAAATAACAGCATTATCTACACAAATAATATATGTACATGTATGTAATATATGTCTTTTTAAATAACATATTTATGTTCTGATTCATTCAGAGGTTTAGAAAATAATTGGAGCGAAACTTTTCTCGAATACGAAAGCATATATGTATAACTTGGATTTTATTGCAAATCAGCTCCGACTCTTCACTTCAAACTTAGTTCAGTTTTATGAAGTTTCTAGAACACTATTTGATGTAATCAGATATTTGATGACTAAGAAGATGTTAGCTTTTGTTCTTATAGAAGATCTCAATTTGTTTCACCGATAAATTTAACTTTTATGTGTTCGTATTTAATGCGAAACTGTTTTTTTTTTAACTAAAAACAAAAAATGCCTTGCCTGCTTTATTATTACTGTGTTTTAAGTACGTGCAAAAATTAAATAATTGACAGAAAATAATATTAGGATATGCAATGTTATAATTTTGTACAATTTGCTAGGTATTGAAAACACACAGTGTTGCATATTGCATGAATCACATAATCGCAAAAACACGTAGAAATGTGCTATGGCTGATACCGAAGCATAAAACCGCAATATTAAGATAACAGTTGAAAATAGCATTTGCATGTGATAGAGCCACACTGTTTTGCTAATGGTAAAGCATAATTCGGGCAGTTGATTAATATGTTTTTCTTATCGCGAAGAATGGCGCAACGGGCATCCCATTGTAAGATTGCCAGATGGTAAGCGACACGACCGCTCATGGACAGTAGAAAAACAACATTATGAACATAAAGCTTGGCATTCCACTGCGCTCGCCATCCTGAGACCTATGATGTTAAGTCTACATACTTATAGGCCTACAGTGTCATTCAAACCGGAACACAACAGTTAATTTACACTGCTGATTGGCGGGAGAAATAGACATCGCGGTGGTGCCTAGCCAGGTGGCCTCTCACATATTATAAGAGACCTACCACTAGCAAAACGATGATACCTCTGTTAACTGTTAAATTAATAATTACATAATTAAAAAATAATAATTTATCCGTTGCATCTCTGTCTCTCTGGTAGCTCTGATTGCTCTAAACACAATACTCTAGTGTTGCAACATATTATTAAAATCTTTCTAAAAGAGCGTCACTGCATCTGCAATTCCTCAGCTATTTTCACAACGGCTATAGCTCTGCGTTCAGGCTTAATGTAGACATTTTGTAGGATAATATAAAAATATATTCAGTCTGGCTTCCTATCGTATAAAAACACAATACAAAATATTGTAGAAATGCCTTATACTTCACACCACCGGACAAAGATTGAGCAAAAGTGCGTGTTCCCTTCAAGATTATTTGAGCACAATACCTCTTATATCTTTTATGGAGCGTTTCTTGATAGCTCTGTGTGTGACGCTTATTGAGGGGAACGATTGCTGTCATATCACTTCGCTATTTGGAACACAGTATTGGATAGTTGGCGGATTAATTTGATGGTTTATGGATTTAAGTATGATCTGCGGTAAGGTTAAAGTTATTCTTATGGTTTGAACTATGTTTAGAGAATTCTTTAAGGTTTTTCGTTTATGCAATTTGAAAGGCTTTTTTCAGAACTGCCTCATTGATCTATGTAGTAGCAGTGTCTTAGCTATAAACTGTGTGGTTTTAACTTCAATTTCCATATAGAGCAATTTAAAGTGTATACATGATTTACTATTTGTTAAAAATATAATAAGAATCTTCATGGACTAAAATTTGTGGTAGGTACACAGGCTTTACTATTCCACAAATATACCAGATTGATAGTAGTGACGCAGATCGCACCTTTACCTAACCCTTCGGGGTTATTGTCGTAGCCTCATTGCTTATGTGTGTGTTGTTTATATATAAAGACTTCTAGCGACTTTCATATACGCTTTATGACGTCGTCTGTATTTCAGAAAAAAAGATTGAAAAATGTTCCACTTGTACTAACTTATCTTTCTTTTATACTATTGTAATATTTTATCTCCATCTTTATGAAAGAGCGCAGAGTGTTTTATTCGAGGCCTTATTGTTTGTTGGTCTGCAGATATAACTTTTTTTGCTGCTTTGTTATAGTCTCAGTATTGCTTGAATATGTTTTTATGATCTTACAAATGGAATGCTTAACTGAAGTCAATGAACTTACAAATCGACTTAACTTGTACACTACCCGAATATATTTTATTACGTTTATGCTCACTACATCTTGATCCAGCCTACGTGCCGTTGTTGTGTAAGAGGTAGGCAGTGATGAAACAAGAAAGAAAGAAGGGGGAGGGGGTATGTTCAGCAGTGGATTTCCTGTGGCCAAGGAGAGAGAGAAAGAGATTAAACAGGTTCAGCACATGTATAGGCTTAAGATAACATAGCCAGCAGTCATTAGTGGATTCAAAACGAGCAATGCTGTTAATGGCGTCATTAGAAGCGGAATTAATGAAGCACCGTTTTTGGATGTTTTACTGTAATGTTCCGACTGCGCGCCTCTTGAGAGTAATATAATTAATATCTTAGTTTCCACCGCCTCGCCGTGTTGTGGTTATATTTATAAAATGGATCAATATTCAATATTAATAAGTTATTTACAGGGATATGTTTTAATGCAAAATTATACTCATATCAGTTCAGAAAGCGAACATGGCGATGGCGCAATAGTAATTTTCTGCAATTTTTATAAAGTCGTCTGTGAGGACGAAAATGGCTGGATTTATTTATTTCATTTCAAAATGTCTTCAATTAAGTATCTTACGATATAGTACACGCAAACATTTCTTATGTTAATACATTCATTTTAATATTTCAGCGATATTACGTTTTCTTGTCATTTGTCTGACTGTGGATTGCGAGGGCGGGGGCGCGGGTGGTGCGTAGTTCGGAGTCTAAGCGTCTGGTTAAGCTAAGTGTCCACTAGTGACAGACCGTCGCGCAAACTAGTTTTTTTTTTTGTGACAGCTATAATGATATTATAGTTCATACATAGGTAGCGTAAACCAAAACCTTAAGAATACTGAGTGTCAGAACTAGAACCGTACTATCGAAAATTATGAAACACTGCACGTCCCATCAATTAATATACACTGTATTATGCAATACAAATTAATATTAATTAATTTTAATAGTATGCATGTGAAGGTTGATGTGGAGATCCTTGGAGGAGGCCTATGTTCAGCAGTAGACTTTCGGTGGCTGAGATGACGATGATGATGATACCAATGTATCATATCATAGCAGTAGAATTACTGCTAAACCGATTATTTAACTTCCAAAGATTTGCACAGCGAAATCTTCAAGATGAATCCAGATATCTTCTTCGTTATTTGTCAGATTTTAATCATCCAATGTAGGCGGTATGTGTCTGCGTTCCGATGACGATATAGCTATCTTGCTAAGTGGACGCTTAGCCTTACTCCGCAATCAAATATTCATACGGTTTATACATTTTAAAACGATCCTTGTAACCTTGCCGAACTATCTCGCAATGTAAGGGATATAAATTATTTGCAATACCATTAAGGCAAATGTTGCGTGGCTTCTAGCTGATGTTCTTTGTGAATTGAGAATTTTAGGGCCTTTCAGGTCTAGGTATGTAGGTGTGTTTTGTTATTCTTGTTCGTCGAATAGCTAGTATAGGTATAATGTGGTTAATAGTCGGACATAAATTGGAACAAATTAATTGCACTGCAAAATCTTTTGTAAAGTCGAGTTGGACTTTCGCGCCCAATTTGGTACTTAGTGGCGAGCTTTCTGTTTTATAGCCTATATACCTATGATTGATTTAACATTGCGCCGAATCAAATTACTTTTTGTATCAGCATAAGACGAAATAACCTTAAAATTGAAATGTGAATACTTTGCACTCATAACAACATTTTTTCCTATAAATTCATTACTAACAGCCTGTGTCCGTAATCGCAAACGGATAAATAAAATCCAATTTAGTTGCTTTCACGCCGATCTCTCCGAAAGCCGTAAAAGATAAAAACAACAAGTATTAAAACGTGGGCGGATTTTGTCAAATTCGCCCGTGATGGCACTCGGGCCAATTGGTACAAATTGAATGACGAACATCTCCAGATATTGGTTCCGAACGAGCAATAAAATTTGGGACTAGTCTCGGCAATGTCACTCGGAATCGATTAATCGAGACATCGATTCTATAACTAGAGATTTTGTAGGAAAATAACAATTGATTAGAAGACTTCATGCAGAGTTCTAAACGGTATTGGGATTGACGTTGTGTGAGTAATATTCGACATAATATGTCTTAAAGCTAAATTAAACAAGGCCTCACGATATTTTCCATAATTTCATCTAAAAAATGTAATACGATAGTTTTACTCTGTTAATTCAAGTTGCATGAAGACAAACTAACAAATTAAATAAGTTAGAACATTTCAGTCGATCTGAATAAAAATCGTTTTCATCGCATTAGATTACAATCGATTCTCGATTCTTAAAAATGAAATCCTTATAAAGTGATTTTCGAGTTGAGTCGATCCATCAGAGGGCAATGTGTTTCCAAGACGTTTAGCTTACATTTCTTTCTCGATTGGTATTGTTTCGGAAGACGACGGCCTAAGGATAAGCAGATAATTTATTATTCGCTTTGTTATCTAATGTTTACTTAAGAGCATTCCTTTAAGAAATTGTTTTGATAATTTGTTTGACAGTTTGAATTAAGACTTTGACTGGAAAATGACAGGATCTGGAAATGAAATAAGCCACATTAAATTATACTATTTATTACAATTTACATTTTGATCCACTGTCGATTGCCTCTGTGGCGTAGTTGTATTACGGTACGGTTACATTTCGGATTGGAATCCCGGGTCGGGCAAAGTGATACTGGATTTTTCTATTCATTATCAGCCTGGAGTCAGGAATTTGTGCCTGTTAGGGCGACAGGCTCGCCCCCTGTCGCATTGTGGGACGGAACATACAAGTCGAAACGTGGGTGTCCTGCATAGCATCTCTGCCTATCCCGTCTGGGAAAAAAATGTTTTGTTTATGTATGTATAAATATATAGTATATGCGGGGGATCAACAATCAATATTTATGCCAGGTCTGTGTTAGATTAAAATAGCAGTTACTGATATTAACGAGACAAGAAAACTCAAGTAGTATTTGTGTATATGTGATATATTGCCAACATAAACTGTAAGAATATCATCCTTAGAAAATTCGGATATATATGTATATGCAATCACTTTTACAGCATCTTGCAACGATTTCGATTTAAAATAACATTATTCAAAAACGCTTTCGTTATTTATATAAAATATATATGTATATTCGAATTTCGAATATATTTGGAAACTATATGAGTACATGTCTGAATATATTTTATCCTTAAAGGGTTTTCGTGTAATAATTTCAAAACTATCCAAATGTCTATGAATTATGTATAGGGGTGCTTGACAGATTTATTGCCGAGTTTAAATTTGGGTGGATATCGCTGGATTTATGATTAGAGCATTTTATTTGCCATATTATACAAGATTTTTTGTATAAAATAAGCTTTTGTCTAGTGGCAATGCGACAGGACTATGAAAATTGCGGTTCTACATAACTGCAAGTATGAAGGTGTTGTGTGGACACTTCTGCGTTATTTGCTTCGATAACATCATAATTATAATCTGTGTATTAAAATCTCAAACTCACACAAGTGTGAGATGTGTGACATACTGGTGGTAGGTCTCTCATATGTGAGAGGCCATCTGGGTGGGTACCACCGCAGTGTCTATTTCTCCCGTCAAACAGCAGTGTAAACGCACTGTTGTGTTTCGGGTTGAAGGGCATTGTAGCCAGAGTAACTACTGGACATATTGAGACTTAACATCTTATGTCTCAGGATGGCGAGCGCAGTGGAATGCCAAGCATTGCTTTATAATTCAAGGTGTTGTTTGGTTTTGCTACTGTTCATGAGCGGTCGTATCGCTTACCATCAGGCGAACGGCAAGCTCGTATTGCCATTGATAGCAATAAAAAAAAAATGTAAATGCATTCGGTACAAGACTAAAATAAAAAATACTAATAGGTTTTTAAGTTTAGTAAAATCTTGAGAGGAGATTTAGTATAAGCAAGTTCTTCATATCGATTGTACTGACCAGTGGGTCACCTTTCCTCTCTCACTCTCTGTTTTTAGCCACAGGAAGTCTACTGTTGATCATAGGCCTCCCCCATGGATCTCCGCCATTACATGTTGGAAGCGGCCTGCATCTAACAACTTCCTACAACCTTAACCAGGTCACCCGCCCAAACTTGAAGTTCGGTCGTTGTTTCGCTAGAATTTAAAAAATCTGCAACTTTCATAGACCGTAAATTAAAACCGCCTCTAAACTAGGAATATATTGTTATAGCTTTCTTGCCGCCAGTGAAATAATTTTATAGAAACAGAATAAAAATAAATTCAGGCTCAAGGCGCGGAGCGAGGATCTTAATGGACTTTAAGTAGGGTCGGGAGACCTTTTCCTACCCTGTGCTTTTTTACAATGTTTTCCCAGAGGTTTCTCCCTATGATATATTCATATTTGATTTAAGAAACATTCAAATATCTACCAACTGATATTTAATGAACAACATTTTATTAGCCACGCACAGAAAAAAGATGTATAAAATAGTTAGGAAATAAAAACGAGCAACAATTTGATGATTTTCGAATATGATAAAACTTTCGGTGTAATACTTAGATATCCGATAAATATTCCGTCATCGAGTAGATATCTTGTTTAGAACAGTGTCGTATAAGTTGCCCTAAACTCGATTTTCAGTTCTGACACTATGTTATTTAATTAACAGACAAACTAAATGTTTCCACACAGCTATATCTATACGCATCGGCCTGTGTGCTAGCACACTTAAAGGATTACTCGAGTAATAAACTGTAAAAGTATTAAATCACTCATTAATATTAATGCAAATGCATACTCACGTACGCAAACATTCATTATACGAAAGTGACGTCTGTAGAATCGTAATAATATTTCATTCGCCGTTCCATTGCATATTGCGTGTACGTGCGATAAATATTATTGCATACTTAGCAAGCAATGTGTGTCGATTAATTTAATAGAGGCGGTAACTGATTTATGTGTATCTGAGATTTGTCACGTATCCTTGTTATATTTCCTTTCGTGTTTTAATGAATTAATTGCTTAACTCTATTTATTTTACTCACTGCTGGGCCTACCTCTTCTTTATGTTCGTCGTTCCTTCAATTTTAATCCAATCATGTTCAAGTGCTATGAGCCATTCACAAGATCTGGTTTGATTAATTTAATTCAGCTTGAAAACGCCTCGGTTTATTACTTTAACGACAGTATCCATATGTCCCAAAAAGGGCGACTATTGTGAGAAAAATCACTTGAGCTAGCCAGGGAAAGAAGCGTGTGCCCGATATACCGATTGGTTTGTTACTTATCACATCTAAGAACTGAAATAAAGCGGTGACAACTTTAGCTACTCAATGCAATTTATTGCAATGAATGACGAGACGAGCATGCCATTCGCATAGTAAGCGATACTACCGCATATAGAGAGAAGCAAAAACAAACAACACCATGATTTAGAAAGCAATTATTGGTATTATGATGCGCTGGCCACCCTCGAGAGTCGATACATAAGATGTTAAGTCTCAATATATTCAGAAGTTATTCTGACTGCAATGTCTTTCAAACCGGAACATAACAGCCCATTTACACTGCTGTTTGTCGGGAGTAATAGACATTGCGGTCGTACCTAACCAGGCGGTCTCTCATATTTGAGAGACCTACCACCAGTAAAGTATCTCGGATAAACGAAAAATAGACCACATTTTAACTGCCTCTTGAAATAAAATTTAAATATTGATAAATTTTAAATACAGAGCTCAAATATTAATTCCATTGAAACGATATCTCCCAAAAAGATGAAATATGATTTCAACGCAGCGCAAAATACATAACAAATAATTTTAATTAATTAAATTTCCCGTACACAATGGGAGCTTTGATTCGCCGAATGAAAATCTGGTTGCTTTCAGAATTAATTTCCTTAATTGTGTTGAGTTTGTTATATTCACATCGAATAAGTGGTGTTGGGATGGTGAATATGATTGTGAATTTAAAAGGTTCTGGGTTTTTTACCGGTACTTCGCTTTAAAGAAACGTTATTTAAATCAAATTGATCATGTAATGACAGTGAAAAGTTTTCTCTCTATCAAATTATGAAATGGAAATCACATACGAAATTTTGATGTGTATTACATGTCTGCGTGTTTTTCGGTTCTAAACCGATGGTTGTTTATGCATACATTGAAGTATCAATGTATGCAGAATTGGTTTACATTGCTGCATCATAAAGCTAAATTCACATGACCGCGCGGTCTAGTGCGCAAATATCAACCGCGCGGTACAAGATCAAAGAAAAATGAGCATTGAAGACGATACAGTAATAACAGACTGCCGTGCGTACATAATTATGTTGTCATGCGAATGGGAGCATTCGCGGCTTCTCGTAGTCCAGCGCGGTCAATGCGACCTTAGCCTAAAGGGTTTTATTTAAGTATAAATGACCTTGCTGTTGAATTCTTCCTTTTATATTTTTATAAATTATTTTGAACTCTATTAATAAATGTTTCATTTTGTTTTAGGTAAGTGCAGCATCTCAATCTACCGCAGATACATCGTGAGTTTAATTTAAAGTTTAAGTTCGAACAAGTTTTATTAATCATCCCCGAGGGAAATCTCGTTGCGAAGTTTGTTAGACAGTTATTTTAGTACTTCGTAATATTATCACTTTATGTTCTTTGTAAGAAACATTGATCATAAGAATTATTATGTTCGTACGAATAAAATAATGGTTAAAAATTATTTATTGTCTCATAATCTATTATCTAAATGTTGTTTATAATTATTAATTAATATCATACTATTTAATGGGCGTGTATGAGGCCGTAAGACTGGAACACCTTTGCATAGAGCCTCCATATTAAAAACCGAAATGTCAAAAAGTCCGCCATTCAGAGACACCTCGCGACAAAGAGTTATGATAAAACGCGCACATTGCTTGTATTGTATTTGGATTTTAGTAATGGATGTGACAAATGTAGTAATTTCAAGATATACCGGCGTTTGGTTCCTGATTTTTAATAGATTATTTGTTTAAAATGTTTGTGAATAAAGGTGTCTTGTCGTACCTCCTAGAATAGGACTATCTTGTTTCTAATGCATCTTAGTCTTACAATTTTAATGTACCGTGTTTTCTATAGCCATTTACCGGACAGTTCGTAGACAGCTTACCACAACTGTTTTGATGCATTCGAAAATCCATTTCATTATTACTATGGAAATTAGTCTAATGTTAGCTACTGGAACAGCGGAATCTGACTCAAGCAAAATATTTGATGTGCCGGGAGATTTCAAATCCTGGATTACATACATTTATTAGACATTCTAATCGCAGGACAGTTATTACTTTTTTGTTGCATGTGTTTATTGTAACTCAGAACGCAATTTCATGGTTAAGAAAAACATTGTTAGGAAACCATACCATACCATACCATACCATATAGATATACTTCCAAGAAGTTCTATAGTTTTCTAATTCTGCCAACACGTACTGGGAAAGATAAGGCGACTATGATCTAAACCTGTTTTTTTTCTAATAATTATAAAAATATTATTAAATTCCTTCCGTAAAAAGTCCTAAGTTAAAAAACGGCTATTCTAGTAATTATGCTGTGTGCTTAGGCTAAGAAACAAAATAATTGACATTGACATTGGAAACAAAATAATCTGACAGCCTCCGTGGCGCAGTTGGTTAGACGCCGCCTATGAAACGAGAGGCCGCGGGTTCGATCCCCGCACCGGGAGAAATGTTTGTGCGGCCCACAAATATTTCTTCCGGGTCTGGGTGTTTGTGAGACCGAAAAGTCTCTCGTAGTTGCTGATACCCACGACACAAGACTCGATCTTAGTGTGGGGTTAGGACTATGTATGTGACTGTTGGGTGTTATTTATTATTTAATTTACTGGTGGTAGGTCCCTCATATGTGATAGGCCACCTGGGTAGGTACTACCCTTTCGTTTTGCTACTGTTCATGAGTGGTCGCTTACCATCAGGCGAATGGCAAGTTACTCTCGTCATTCATTGCAATATTTATTTATTTTCAAAAAAAATAAGTGCTTCAATGTAGGAGGCCCGGGCCCTGTAGTGGCACTTATATACGTTTGTTTGTTACCCAATATCAGTTCAGCTATCAATTTATTAATTAAATTTGCTTAATTTCCGTGTAAACAAGTGATTTGCGGTGTCGTGTATGATGTCACTCGTTCGCTGTCGAGTCGAGAGGCCGATGTTTCCAGCGCTCTTGATCCCCTCACTTACCCATTCCGTTCGATAAACATCCCGCTTGTTTTGTGTTTGATTTGGTATTTGATGCTCTATCATTATTAGATTGTTTCGGTTTATTAAAATGTTTGTTTAGTAAATTTTCAGTAATAATGTCCTTTTTGATAAAATTTAATCTGACATTATTAATTTAAATGTTTGTTTAATTAAATATTATATAATGATGTCTCTATTAATATAATTTAATCTGACATTAATGCTATCAAGTGTACGTCAACGTGCGGACGGAAGGAAGATACATTTTGGGCTATTATTTTACTACTAATGGACAGCCAGAGAATTTTTCCTTTATACTCCAATACCGTAATACTAAAATTGTAATAAACAACTATTCGTCGCGAAATAGAGAAAATGTCACTTCACAATGGCCTTAGATTTCTGCATGTCCTAAAACCTTTCTCTTCACCAATCCTTTCATTCCCAATCCTAACATACGAGTTAAAAGCCGATACTTAACGATATCTATAGTAAGATTTATATTCTGAAGGCGCAAGCCGTATAAGCCGAGGCAGTAAAGGTGAGCGTGTGCTAACAAACTTTAACTGTAATTAATGTGCTCTCTGATGATACGAGCAATTTGTGCCCCGTCTTATCGTCGTGTAGAGATGTAGTGTAGAACGCTATGTAGGGAGATGCAGTATGGCAATTTTTATATTCCATTAAACTTGATCAATCACAATTAGAGTGTTTGATTGAAATGAAATTGGTTTTTTGATCATGTAGGCACTTAAATAGATCTTATGACAAGTCAATACATAGTACTTAATCATTAAGTTCGTCACGTGTTATTCCATTTGATATTGTAATGTATTAATTATTTACCAAAACATGAATTTATACGGCAAAATTAAATTGTAATAAAATTTGGCAAAAATAGACAAAGATCTTTTAATAGATACACATATTAAAAGTCAATATTTTTGATATAAAAGAGCAACAATGAACCAACCCACATATGGAATATGCATAAAATAATAACCGCTAAACTTCCTTTTGTCGTATTAATGTTGTGCAGATTTGTCCTATGATTTTTTGGTCAGTCGTGTGTGTGGTTAAGGTGGTCAGACGACCTGGTAAAGGTCGCGGGACGTCGCTGGATGCAGGCTGCCTCCAACAGGTTACTGTGGAAATAATTGGAGGAGGCCTATGTTCAGCAGTAGACTTCCTTTGGCTGATGGATGGATGATGATGCATGTTTGTGTCAGGTCAACACAAAGCCCGTAATTGATTAAAAGGTGTTATGAAAAAAAAATTCTTATAGTAACTTGTAAAATAAACGAATAGTTAGGAATACAGAAGTGGCACCTGTTTTTAATTATAAATACAGTAAGATGTGTAAGTCTTGTAGGTATGATGTATCAGATATTGTCGGGTTTACTACCATAGTAGGAATTAAAAAAATGAGAACTAAATATGATGATAATTCTCTAAAGTGGCATAATTGCAAAGAAGATGGACAAATTTATGTATTGTTTGAGCATAGAACTTAATATAACTAATTGGTAACACATTTCTGTAAGGTGTATTAATGTTAATAGCGTTATTAGGCAGAATTAAGTTAAATTTAGTAATACATTAATTAGGGTTGTCAAGAAATAAAATTAAAAAGGAACACGTAAGTTTTCGCCTTAACATATAATTAAAATGTGATAAACTTTGTGTTTTAAAGGAGCCTTGATTATGTGTAAGGCTGACATGGCATTTTCAATTTTAACCAAATTCAACGTTGTTCAATTTGAGACCTAATTATGTGTACATTAGGGTTGTTTTTGGTAGATTCGAGCCGCGTAATTAAGGTAATATTAGCGTTTATGCAAGGTTTGGTTTGGATGAAACAGCATTTCGCGAGTATGTGGGATGGGATATACGGGTATTAATGCGCCAGACTTTTGTGCCTGTCGTGCATGTTATTATAATGGGGTCAATAGATGATGATATTTTGAGAAAATTGAGAAGTATTAAGTATATTATGCTGTATTGATGAAGTTTTGGTATTGACTTATTTGATGATTTTATAAATCAAATGTTTTTTTTTTTTTTTTTTTATTGCTATGAATGGCGAGACGAGCATGCCGTTCGCCTGATGGTAAGCGATACGACCGCTCATGAACAGTAGCAAAACCAAACAACACCTTGAATTACAAAGCAATGCTTGGCATTCCACTGCGCTCGCCATCCTGAGACATAAGATGTTAAGTCTCAATATGTCCAGTAGTTACTCTGGCTACAATGCCCTTCAACCCGAAACACAACAGTGCGTTTACACTGCTGTTTGACGGGAGAAATAGACACTGCGGTGGTACCCACCCAGATGGCCTCTCACATATGAGAGACCTACCACCAGTATTTGTTTTTGTAATCCACGGGTATTTATTTCGGAGCTGGGGTTTCTGAGACCGAAAAGTCTTTTGTAGTTCCTGATACCCACCACAAAAGAATCGCTCTTAGTGTGGGGCCAGGACTATGTATGTGACTGTTGGGAGTATTTATTATTAACAAAACTTCGGACACAATTATTGATGGGAAATAGATGAATAAAATCAACTTATAATACTCGACTTCTTACCTTCTCATCACTAACAACAATCGATTTATTATAATGTACGTAAGAAATAGGAAAATCTTATAAATTAAAAATATGTTATGATCTATGTATTTAATGAATACAGATAACAAAATTTCAGTGTATTGGAACATTATAACATTGATTGTAAAAATAATTATTAAATTCATAGCTAAAACAAAATAACGGTATGTTTACGACAAAATATCAAATGATATAGAATAACCTACAAATCTATTTACCGCGCAATGAGATCCAGAAAACAAAAGGATTCTAGATGAAAACCGTTTGCCGACTAAATTAACACTTAATGAACTTAATCAAGAGCCACAAAGTGAAGATATTGAAGAAAATCAAAGTTTGCGAACATTTTCCATCATTAAAACATATTGTGATATGTTTTAGCGGAGTTTATTGCTCGCGCGCAGCCGGCATAAAAATGTCTGGATAATAAAGTCTTTATTTAAAAGAAGCCGCGCCTAAGATAATGAAGTCGACAGTGAGACGATTTGTTTTCATGTGCCGTGACGACGTTTTAGGGTTGTTACATTGAGATTTTATAAATTAGCGATACTCAACAATTTTTTAAACCGACCGCAAACAACTTTCAGTTATGGTGTTGCGGGCCAACTCAACGCACCTAATGCGATAGGGTTGTCTAGTTATCAACTTTTTACTTGGCAAGCATAGTTTCTAAGGTTAACGCGAAATTTTAAATGATTTGCAACCCTAGGCGGGCCTATTATAAAAGCTCCGCAGGCCCCAGATTGAATATGGCTGTTATATATGATAAGATATTTAAATAGACTGAACAGCGGCCACATGGGACAGCAACAAAATAGGATTGAGATGGACCGGTTGGTGGGCGTCGTATATTATAGTAGCGTGGGCAGAGTTTATTATTTATATTACGCCCACATAGTGAAAAAGATGGAGGGTTTTTGCAGAACTGACTTCTGTGTGTTGGCGTATAAATTATGTAATATTCATAAAATAATTGGTTGACTATTATAACTGTTTTCGGTGTTTTACAATGACTGCATGGATATTAGATATTATCGATAGGTCCAGCGTATTGTAAACACTCGTACTAACATTTCATTAAAATGTCCAAGTATTGTGATTGCAATTGTAGAGTTTGAATACAAAGTGAAATCTCAGGAACTAAAACAAAATCGATATTACTAATAGTTCGGTTTCCGTGTGTTTACTTATTGCACATGTTGAAAGGGAATAGTCCATTATTAGGCGTTCTGAATGTTTATGTGTTGCGGTTTATTTGTAACTACCAAAGTTTCTCTGGTCTGTTATAATTTCGAGAAGCGAGTAACAAACAGAATATTTTAGTAAGTTTGATCGAAAATGTAGTTCTATTTGCATAATAGGAGTTTGAATTTGTAGATTTGCGGTTTGAGTTATTGCCTCTCCTACATTGTTGGAGTACTTTATCATTTTGTTGCTACAATGTATCGGTATACATATCTGACGTACTTCAAAATTTATTATTTATTACTCTTTGGTGATTAATAAGCACTGTATACTTTTAAACGAAGCGGTTTTTATTCAAAATCGTGTGATAATTTCAAGTTTTATGGCAATGCTAAAAGCATTTAAATTGCTCTAAATATGTTTTTGGGAGGATAACAAGTGACAAAGCTGCTTTAAATAATGACAACTTTACTATGCCTTATGAGACATTTAACATGTACTAAAAACAAAGATATAACTTCATTTCATTGACAGTGAATTCATTATTTTTTACACCCATAAAATAACGATTACTTTTATTACCATGATGAAACATAGTGTAAACTAGCTAGATAAAATCACAAACATCATCTATGTACGAAGCATGCTTCTCTCTCAGCCAAATTAAGTCATTTGCAGAAGAGAGAAGCATGCTTGGTACGCATATGATGATGGTGTACCAAGCATGCTTGCCATCCCGAAATTCGTGCGACAAAGGTGCCGTACTGTAGCTCCGCGCGTTGCACTCTCATAAACACTCGTTCAAGGTTAATGAAGTAATCGAGTAGATTAATTGACGTGACGTTTGTGTAATGTTTTGTTTTGATTGTACTCCACTCTTGCTTCCGACTCTTCCACACACCGGACGAGACGGTTAATTATTAGTAAATAGTGGCCCGGCCCGGCTCCGCCCGGGTGCAGCTACTTTTATGAAAATATTGTATTGCCTATATTCAACAGGGATAATGTAGAATTCTAATGGTGAAAAAATTTTTAAAATCGGTCCAGTAGTTCCAGAGCATATTCAATGCAAATAAATAATCAAATCTTTCATCTATATAATATGTAGATTTTAAGAAATAAATATTCATATTGAAATTAGATAGTTCGTTTATTACCATTAATTATTAATCATTTAGGCAATTAAATAACACTTATGATGAGTCGCCACAAAAACGGAGAGTATAGAATGTATATTAAATTGCTGTTCAAGACCTGGTAACATAAATAAAATATATAGATCTTATCTTATCTAATCATGATTTAATTTGATAAAATATTATTTAAAGGTACACTGTACAGTTATTTATTTTTGGAAAGTAAATATTTTGTTGCTGTATATAGCGAAACGAGCATGCCATTCGCCTGATGGTAAGTTATACGACCGCTCATAGACAGTAGCAATAGTAGTAGTATATTTTTTACCAGTTTGAAAAGCGTCGTAGTTCTGTGCAATATTATTGACCTTCATCCAGAGCGTTCTATTGCCAAATATATCTATCACCAAATGCCATTAATAATGTATCTCCAGGTAAACAGAGTTGGAACACGCATCCCGACAGTCACTATCTATATCGACTATCAGAGTATGTACATACATTCGCATCTGTCGCGGATACGACGCAAATCTCATTTCCTATTCGCAATCTGGGAGCGCGCGGCGCGGCGCGGCGCTTTGTTCGCAGGTAGCTGTGCCTCAACTGTACTGCTGAGATAAACTTTTTGTTTATTAGTGACTGCGCTACTTTCTGGTATGATAGTGACTATGGTGGTTCTTGAAGTGTAGTGTAGTTACTAGACTGCACTACTTCAATTTCAAATTATTTATTTAAGTAATACTGGTAGGTCTGTCATATGTGAGAGGTCGCCTGGGTAGGTACCACCGCAATGTCTATTTCTCCCGCCAAACAGCAATGTAAATGCACTGTTGTGTTTTGGATTGAGCCAGATACTGTAGCCAGAGTAACTAGTGGACATATTGAGACTTAACATCTTATGTCTCATGATGGTGAGCGCAGGAGAATGCTAATCATTGCTTTGCAATTCATGGTATTGTTTGATTTTGCTACTGTTCATGAGAGGTTGTGTCGCTTACCATCAGGCGAATGGCTTACTTAATCGTGAATCCGCTTTAAAAAATGATTTTGTGTGAATCTTTTGCTATGTCTCTCTTCCTGTTTTGCAGCAAATTCACTCCTGAACATAGGCAAGGGTTTGCATAGATACCTGTTGTAAGCACCCTGAATCCAGTGCCTCTCTGCAACTGTTTTCTTGCTATGCGGAGTACAAACTGCAGTCTTGAGTAACTCATATGTGATTTTTCATACAACAAAAACACATATATTCCCCGACCTTGAAATTGGATTCTGGAACTCGCGGTTTGCAATCCATACATGAACACTGAACCAAAAAATAATTTGAAAATTATTTATATTTGTATTTAGCCTATCGAACGGTCGATGCAGTGTGAATGCGTCGCTCGTTCAATTTAAACCGAACCACCGCTATTAGAGTTTTCAATTTAGTTAAGAGCGCCATTTACAATGTTTAAGAGGGCGGTAATTTGCGCAATTGAAACTCTGTTCGTGTTTGTTTTACGCCTCTCTTATTTTCTACGATTTGAGAGGTTTAGTGACAAATTAATTCATTTAGTCCTTTTCGCTAACAAATCCATTTGGACAACTAGAGAATTTAATGCCAAATGTAAATCTAAGTAAATTCAACTTCTATATGTATCAGCACATAAACGTCCCACTGCAGGGCACCGGCCTCATCTACTAACGAGAGTACTATTGAGAGGGGTTAGGCTGTATAGTTCACCACGCCGGCTTTGTGCGGGTTGGCGGACATTTATATACCATATAAATTCTTCCAAATCGCTATGATATGCATAATTCTTCACGAAGTTTACCCTCACCGTTATAGTGCGTGGTGATTTACTATCAATAAACACATCCGAACAGTCAGTGGTGTGCCTTTGAATTTGATTCCGCGACCACCGAAACATGTTAGCGGCAGTCTGGCCCGTTACCTCCAGGCCACCACCCACGTATTCTATTTATAAACTCCTGATTTAATCATAATTATTATCAGCTACGAAAAGTCCATCTCCGAACATAGGTTCCTCCACTGATTGTACACAGCGAGTTATTAGAACAATGCGTCCAACAACTACTCGAAACATTTTTGACAGTCTTCGCGGCACAGACGGTTACTCGCCGCCTGTGAATCGAGAGGTCGCGGGTTCGATCCACGCACCGAAAGAAATTTTTGTGCGGCCCAAAAATATTTCTTTCGGTTCTGGGTGTCTCTGAGACCGAAAAGTCTCCCGTAATTTCACATTGTCGGTGGACATGTGATGCCTCCGCTTTCCTGCACGCAGCGCCCGTTACAGAACTTCTCGCCCCATCGGACATAAATTATTTATCCGCTCTATGTGCCCCGCCCACTTTGTGAACTTCCATTTAACAGCCTCCATGGCGCAGTTGATTTTGACGCCATCTGTATAAGAAAAGCCGCGAATTCAATCCCCGCATCAAGACCAATGTTTGTGCGGTCCACAACTATGTATTTGTTTCGGGTCTGGGTGTGAGACCGATAAGTCTCTCGTAGTTCATGATATCCACAACACAAGACTAGATCTTAGTGTAGGGTCAACACTATGTATGTGACTATTGGATGAATTAATTTATTTATGTATGAGCGAGCATTGAACCTTTACTCTCATGGTTCACACATAACTTCTCGCCTATCTAATCACGCGGTTTTACAAATAATATCAATGTACAAATAAAACACAATTTTCATTCCTCCTAGTTAATTTTATATAACTTAGTAATAATACTATAAAGTCACGATAAATAAACATGAATTTGTTTAGTGCTTATGGACCTATTTGGCGGTGCGTAATAGCGTAAAACAAATCGTACCGCCACAAATCTGAATACGCGAGGCCGTTCGGTTGAAAGCCTTTGCTTAAATTGCTCACTTTCATGTCAAATATAAATAAAATACATTTTGACTGGTGGTGAAATAAAATTTTGTATTTATGGTTGCTTAAGAACGTTTGAGTGATTACAGAGCGAGCGAGGTACGTTCACCCAGATTATTTAGTTTGTTTTATTTACGCTTTATGGTTCAATGGGGTGTGTGTCTTTAATGTGTGTTTTGTAAGTCGCAACTCTCAAGATTTCAAACGTTTTTTCCAAACAATTTATTCTCGGTGGGCGGACCACATATGTAAGGTTGCAAGATGTCTCTGGATGCACTTTTCTTCAATCAGGGCGCCGTGGAATTCCTTGGGGCAGGTCTATGTTTAGTAGTGGACTTCATGTGACTGATGTTGGTGACATTAAAATGTGGTGGTGGGATTCATCCACAAGGAGTCAATGGCCAAATAGATGGAGATGTCCATTGGATCAACCGGTGCACATTTTATTAATAGTCAGCCATACTTGTAACGTCCGTCCATTGGTAATCATCTTCTATCAGCAGTCTATCCTTGTATAATATTATTGTGATCCGATGTTCGGTATATATTTAATTCGATTCAGGGTGTTTTTGAGACCAAAAAGTCTGTCGTAATTCCTGATACCCACCACAACAGGCTCGATCTTAGTGTGGAGACAGAAGTATGTATGTGACTGTTGAGTGTATTTATTTGTTTATTTTACATGTACTGCATTTATCATCAGATGCAGTTGACTCAGTTTGCAGAACAAACAGATCACGTTTGGACATGAATGTTTATCATGCCTTCAATAACATTACATAATTAAACACCCTTTGTGTTCAAAAATATAATTGAAGCTGCGAAAGCGATTGTCGTAGTCCATTGTTGTCGAGTTTTGTTTTGTTATTATACCTTCTGTTTGTATTGTATGTTTTCAATTGAGTTTTGGACAAACATGGGTATTATTCCGTTTGATACGTTCTGCCAATTGTGAGAATTTACGAAATAAAATATGTTTTTTTTGTTAAATTGTTTACTGTTGTATGTGATAGCAAAGAATATAAATTACTAAAGTTACTACGGAACAAAAGATGTAGTAACGGTTAGTGTGAAAATAATAGTTCGAAGATCGTTTATCATTTAATCAGACGTTATAGGTCATTGCAGTACACTCCATTATAAGTGTTACTGCAATCGATTGGTATATCTTCACTTATCTAGAACCGAGTATACTGTATGATTCTGTTGATTACTGGCAACCTTAGACAGTTTTAAACCTATTTTAGTTAACGAATTTCTTCGAATCCTTCTTGGTGCAACATAATATCTCTAGCGATCCAAAGAGGCAATGTTGCCAGTATAATGGGAACATTCCCACCAGACACGGTTCGGGACGGTCTCTATGAGTAATTAAAAACAAAAACTAAAAAAATCATATGTTAGGTTAACGTATGTTTTGTCACCTTCGCTCGTACTAAATTCAAAAGTCGTTCGATAGGGACAAAATATGCGATTATTAAATGTGTAGGATTTAAAACTGTATAAATAAAGCTACAAGCCGTCTCGACATCGTTTCCGTAGGATTACTTTAATTAAGCTCTGACGTCAGAGGGTTTATCTTTATAAATAAATCTGTGTCAAAATGCTTCCTATAAAAATAACTTCTTTCTTTCCTGTTATCCTGGTTATAGGATAAGAATAGACGCACTATAACTGTGAAGGAAAACATCGTGAGGAAACCTGCATACCATAAGGATTTGTAAGAATTTCTATGGTATGTAAATCCGCCAACACGCACTTGGTCATCGTGATTGACTATATGGCCTAACCCCTCTTAATCGTACTCTCGATTGTAGAGGTGGCCCGTGCCCTGCAGTGGGACTTAAATGGGCACATACAGTACAGAAAACATTAGAGGATAAGATATAAAGAAACTTAAGATGCCAATATCTCCAATTTCGATACATTTATGAATATCCAATGACGAATGTAAAAAGCACAGAAGCAAAGAGATTAGAAATTACATTTTATGTTAGTTTTATACGTAATGTTGCCTTTGGCGGGTTCTTTATACACTGAAGAATATCTCGAAAACATAATTTTACGTCGGTCGTTTTTTATTTTAATCAAAAATTGTTTTATCCCTTGTACGATGTTTTTATATCTGAAAAAATTCTGTGTAAAAATGTATTTCAAAAGGTTTCAATATTCAACGTGGGTTTTTTTGTTGTTATGAATCCATTTGTGAGTATAACTAGATACGGGGAATTTGTAAATCCTCGACGCTGTTTTTTTCCGTTTTTGATTACTGGTATATTTTTGAATGCCTCTAGCGGGGATTTGATTGGTGCGTATTGAATGTCATTGAAAAAATAATTCATTTTCGGAGAGAATTACTCATATGTAATAGTGTAATTCCTTGTCGACTGTCTCGATGGCGTTCGAATCCCGGGACGGGCAAAGTGGTATTGGTTTTTTTTTATTTATTATCAGTGCAGAGTTAGGTATTTGTGCCCGATATGGCAATAGGCTCGCCCTATTCCATCGTGGGACGGAACATACGAGTACAAGGCGGTATATGGGTGTCCTGGCACCTCTGCCTGTCCCTGCTGAGAAAAAGGCGTAGTTTATGTATGTTTATTCCTTGTCGAGTGATTTGATCATTATGTGTCTCTTACCGAAAGCCATAAGACTGTATATTAGGCCATCATATATAATAGGCCACGCCTTTTGGAGTGCATATCCGTAGTTAAGTAGGATGAAGCCGATAACTAAATGATTTACGTATCTTAATAATATATTTTGGTCCTTAGTGCTTTAAACTATAATATTTAAGTAACAAGTGTAACAGCCGCACTCATTATCTAGATCTCGAATTAAGACATGTCGTGAATAAAAAAAGTGATTTACGATCCTACGACACGTACACGAAAATAAAATGATGAATATAATTGATCACTAACTTCTGTTTAAACCAACGTTTATTACTAGAAAAATCTAAAACGCAGCTTCCATTTTACAAATAATTTCTTGGCCACTTGTGGTAAGTCTCTCATATATGAGGGTCCGCCTGCCGCCTGGGTATTTGCATTGCTGTGTTCCGGTTTAAAGGCCATTGTAGCCAGAGTAACTACTGGACATAATGAGGCCTAACATCTTATGTCTCAGGATGCCAAGCATTATTTTGTAAATCATGGTGTTGCTTGGTATCGCTAACCATCAGTCGGATGTAATACTCGACGCGCCATTCATCGCAAAAAATACGATGTAAAATTTAAATTAACAAAATTAATCAACAAAATCCAGAAATAAACTCAAAGTAACTAGACGACTTAGATATCAGTTTCGAAAGCTCGTCTTCAAACGTCTCCGTGGCTACAGAACTACCCTCAAGTAAACCTTCAGACTTAATTATACCGCCGGGACTTTGTCCACGACGCGGGATCGTTAATTCTTTTCAAGCGCAAATGGTGAGTTTGAAGTTTTCAATTAATTCCACGAAGTTCGAGACGGACTTGGTATTGGAGCGCGGGTTTTCGCATGCGCCCGGAGATAAAGTACTGGAGTTTTAATGGTGGAAATGGAATGTTCGGTCGATCTTTCCGTCTTTAGGTGGGTCAGAATAGTTAGGTACATAGGTAATGGAAGAAATAATTTTATGTGAATATTTTGTATGATTTGTGTTATTTATCTATTCCATAGAGCTGCAACGTGGAATGTACATAGTTAAATAATTAAATACAATATGCGATGAAAGTTTTATTCTTGTGTAGTCCTTCAATTATAGGAGATCATAGCGGTCCGAATAATAAAGACTAAACTAAGACCACATAAATGGTAAACAATTGTAACAATATTTGAAAAACTTAAAATTAACAAATAAAAAATTAGGCTTACAAAAAAGAGAATTTATGAAAGTATTCTGTATCTGTATCAGCCCATATACGTCCCACTGTAGGACACGGGCCTACTCTACAATCAAGAGTACGATTGAGAGTGGTATGAAAGTATTAAGTAATGCTAAAACGAATTCATACATTAAGAAACCACAGAATTATAATTTCGATGTGAGTAGCTTGTTTTAAATAGGTACACTTGTTTTGACGGAATAGACCGCATCATGAATGAGCTTGTTTTAATAATACCCACAGTAGGTGCCATCCAATCAACCATGGAATTGCTCAGAAATGTGATTTACACTTATTAAATACACATTTACAAGTGTGCACTTTATATTACACAGAAAAATACATACTAATTAACATAATATTAAATCTCGATATCAGTTTCTTGTCACACTCAATGTAATCAGCGGTTTATCAAATAATCAATAAAGTGGTATTGACCGTTACGTTGTTGTTACATGCGTTAACGCTAAATTGGTTTAGTGACTTACATTATTACATTATATTTCAATTCGAACCATGTTATCCTAAACTCGATTTTCAAGTAATTATGTCGATTATTCAATTTGGAAAAAAAAATGATTAGAAGTTACTAACATAATTCGAATAGACTTTTGATGGCAATAATGTAGTTATTTATCTCTGATTTCTCAATACGCGATTAGGTTGCTAAGAATGTTGTTCACCGAAAGTCTGAAATTACACTCAACCATTTTGAAGACTTACAGCAATACATTTAGTTAGTTATGACTACTATTAAGCAATTGCACTCTGAAATTATACCCAAAATATAGATCCAAAGCACCATTCATTGTTGCAACGACTAAATTTAAGCCAAATTTAAGTCACGACTGGGCCATTCAAATTGCTCACAATAGACACAATGGCGCTGGCTTTCTAAGTAATGCGGCAGCCGAAGTAGCTAACAATACAGTAGGTCGCACACGTCGAAATTAATTCCTATGCGCTGTGGAACAATATCCGCGCAAATCTCCGCGGACGGGTGTACAGACATCTCGTGCCGCGCGGAATAGTCTGTAATTGCATTGTTGGTGAATAGGGTTGTCAAGGTTCACTTAGATATAGGATTTTTGGAAGGGTGCGATTGTAGACAGTATAAATAATGCTAAGATACTGATAGGCTTAGGTGCAATCTAGATGTTGGAATATTAAATAATGTTAATGAAAACTATTAATATTATTAGATTAACTGGAACTAAGCTGATGGAATTAAATTAATAGACGGAACGATATAATCAGACATGCGTATATTCATAGACCAGAGACAAGAAGAAGGTTAAAAACAAATTCACCATAGATAATTAGTAGTTCATATGTCATGTGGATGCGTTCATAATTCAACAAATTTACGCATACTAATGTTTTTTAAAAGGCCGGTATAAAAGGTCCGATATATGTTTCTCATATAAGGTCCCGTTTATAAGGTTTTTCTTTAGATTTTCGTTTCTTCCTAAGTCTGAAGCGACATAAAAAATCCATTCGAATAATTTGTTAGTACATCCTAGGAATTCAGAGAACTCATAAAACTTTACCACTAAACCCCTATATATATTTACCCCTATATATATTAATACCCCTATATATATTACTATTTCAGTTGCGGTTCTTTTAAAAGCAGCGTTGCCGAAATGTCTATCCTAACCTTTATCTATCTATAGTGACATTCAAAATGGCGGTACCAAATCAACCATCTCCTATTCAATGTTCACCAACGAAGTTACACTATTACCTTTCAAAGACAAAGTATTCACTTTGCCAATCCTAACCCGTATCTTTTTTTTTTAAGAATCGCGTTAACTGCCATCTGCCAGCCCTGCGGCGACGTGCTAAAGAACCGGCGAACTCCGAACGATTTACCGTGTGTTTGCACTCGCAGATAGTTTGAAGTATTCCCAACTGCTCCGTACAATTCTTTGCCACGTTAAACGGCGAGTGTTTAACTGCGTTTCAGTGGATGTGATCTTTTTATGTCTAGGATGTGTATTTTAGGACCTGGTTAGTCTCTCCGTACTAGTGTATATTGTTGAGTTAATATATTGAGATGTCATTCCACAATGAGCTAACGTGGTAGATTATGGATTATATTTCAATCAAATTATCGATTGTAGAAAGCCATGATTGGCATTTGGCAATTATGGCCTGATACAGTAGAATGCGTATGCATAATCATGGCTTGTACTCCATATTCAACTGTTCTGTGCTTGTACTATTAAAAAATAACTCTTCGGCTTATTTGATCGATTCGCTCATTTGCCTTCTTTCATTTTGCGCAATTGATCTTCGAACAGATTCGTATTTTCATTCAATTAATGTGTATATTAATATGTAATATAAATAAATAAATAAATAACACCCAACAGTCACATACATAGTCCTGACCCCACACTAAGATCGAGTCTTGTGTCGTGGGTATCAGGAACTACGAGAGACTTTTCGGTCTCAGAAACACCCAGACCCGGAAGAAATATTTGTGGGCCGCACAAACATTTCTCTCGGTGCGGGGATCGAACCCGCGGCCTCTCGTTTCACAGGCGGCGTCTAACCAACTGCGCCACGGAGGCTGTCAAATCAAATATGTGGTGACGTCGCTTCAACCAAAATGATTTCATGATGGATAAGTAAGATAACAGCTACCATTGGCAGCACCGCACTGTAACTCAGTTGCAGCCATCAAACCGTATCACAGTGTAAATATTGCTTCAAATTATGTCGCTCGCTACATTCCTAGTTTGCTTGCTTTACGTCAGATCTTTGGAAACCTCTGTTGACTTTTGAAATATGTAAAAGTACCGAACTTCCGCTTGTACAGTCTGTTTCAGTGTTTATGTTTGTTTCATGGTAATATATCAGCGTATGTACGCCCACTGCTGAGCATGAGATTCATCTACAATCGCGAATTCGATCGAGATGGTTTAAGTCTTTTTAACCGACTTCAAAAAAGCAGGTGGTTCTCATTTCGACTGTATGTGCTTTTTTTTAGATAATGAACATTGTTCTGTGCCCATAAATCATTTGCTCCAGAACCAACAGCAATGGAAAATGCTTTTAATTTTTAGAATCATTAGTACAATCTCATAACATACTATTTATAAAACAGACCATTTGCCATGTCGTATTAATCCAAAAAAAGAAATAATTTTGAGGTTATAATTTTCAATAAACATTGAAAGCTTTTCAATGTTCAAGGTAGATTTACG
The DNA here is from genome assembly GCA_030180105.1 of Hyles lineata. Taxonomy (NCBI): domain Eukaryota; kingdom Metazoa; phylum Arthropoda; class Insecta; order Lepidoptera; family Sphingidae; genus Hyles; species Hyles lineata. The sequence continues at coordinate 2,650,959 of JARJEE010000030.1, forward strand.
GGGGTATCATTCATTTTAAAATATTTAATTATATAAGACAGGGTTATGTCAAATTAAATTAAACAAATAAAAATAGATCTAAGTTTGTATTTGAAATATTCTCTAAATATTGCGCAGGAGGGTTGTTATTATAGTATCTCCCATAACTTAAATACCATATAAAACATCGCTTCGACCATTTAATTGCTTATATTTGAGTATTAGATTTATCACCGGTTATATCTCTATTGACAATAATTATTTATTAGCCATAAATATGTTTGTGACTTTGATTGAAATCTTTACAATACGTTTAGATATTCGTTCTGAATGTAACAGCTAGTCTGTTTTATACATATATTTGCAAGTAATATATTAAAATATATAAAAAAATATGGTGCAAGTCTAATGTTTGTTGGTTCTGGGACAATATTCTACAATGTCGTTTTATTGGTGAATTTCAAATAAACAATAAATATTTTAGCAAACGAAGCGTAGGACGTTCTCTTGCCAGATGGCGGGATGACTTGCACAAGAGGGCCGGCAGCGACTATGCATAAAGCTACAGACCGGGCTCTGTGGCGTAGCTTGGGAGAGCCCTATGTCCAACAGTGGACTGCAACGGGCTGATGTTAATGATATATTTTTTCTAAACATCCGTATGATGAAGTTGATAAATATGCTTCTAAAAATCCCTCTGATGCGAAGGTTTCTTCATGTTGTATTTTCTAAGTATTAAAGTTCGTGGTTATGAACTAACGAATCATATATAGTTTTAAAGATATCAGAGTTGTGCCCTGGGTCAATCTGTATGGGCTTAATAAAGTGATCATAATGCGTAAAATGGCAAGTGCATTATCCACCATGGGAATAAATGTATGCCGGGCTAGTTAATATCGGATCGAATATACACGGATATATCCTACTTACGTCGTTTACTTATCCAGGTTTAATACCTTTTATAATTCATAGAATGATCTTTTCTTCTTTCCGTTTAGTGTGTCTTAACTTTTGCATAATTCCATAATAGTACGACCGTGGAATACTATTTCAGTGTATAGTAAAAATACGGCCAATCACGGTCGAGATTCCCTCGTAAATATATTTATATTCATACAGATTTATGTACGGTTTTGTTTCACGCGTCGATGGATGGACATCGGCTTGATCTATTCGCGTCATGTGACGTCAGCGTGTGGAGGAAATTGTGCGAGTGCTGTGACGTCACGATTGAGCGATCTCCTTAGGCCCGTATTCATCAGTTTTATAGAAATATTTAGTTAATTAATGTAGAGTGATTAATTATGATACGGTTTTTAGAATATTTGTTGTTTGTGGAGTATTTCTACAAATAATGTTAACCTTGTGTGTGCCTAAATAATGTAATTAATACATTAAATATTTACTTCGGGTATAAATTAAGCTGGTTGTTAAAGAAAACAACGTAGTTTTCGAACAATAATAGACTACTGTTAAGCAATATTTAGAGGTATTGTTTTGTGCTAAAACTATAGGAAAATAAACTGTTAGTTCAGTTATTGTGTTGGTTTAGTGTAGCAGCTAAGATCGTTATATGAAACTTTGATTTTACATGGCTTTAAGGTAAAGCGTATACCATAAGGTTAAAGCCCGTTAAATACCGTTATGTGTATTATAGTCAATTTGATTTACTTTATAGCTAAAGTTTTATGTTACTTAGCAGAATTCTTTAACCATGCTTATAGCTTGAAAATCAGAATTTGTCTAAAAGTAAAACGGCAGCGTTATTTATTATTATTTATTTTATTTAAATCTTTATTGTACACATATAAAACAAATAAAGTAAAAGCACCAATGCCCGACACTGAACCAATAGCGTACCATTTATGATACATGCCCAAAAGCTTGTTTGCACTGTCAGAAGTAAATTTCAATTTTTTTGTTAATTGACCACAAACAGTGTGATTTCGCGCCATTATGCGCGTAATTCTTAGCGTTATTCTTAAGGAACTGATTTTCAAACGGTATGATTTTGTCTTATATTATATGACTTTTGGCTATATCGGGTTTCGATATTATATGTATATTACATTATTGATTTATTTGGACCATTTCCTTGTTATTTTGGCTTGTTTTTGTATAAATTTTTAGTGGTGTCTACTATTAGTTCCAGAAATTGATCAAAATCTAAAAGATGACATGTGTGAACTTGGTAGTTTATTTTATTTATTTATTTAACTTTATTGTACACCAGAAAAAATATATACAGAAATTAAAACAATATGTATAACAAGTATAATCGGCGGCCTTATTGCACTAGGCAATCTCTTCCAGGCAACCTTTGGATGGAGATAAGAGACAGGAGAGAGAAAGGGTAGTCTAGGATGTATAGTGACAAAATAATAGATCTACAAATAAACATTTTAAAACACAAAATAAAAGTAAAACATATATATAAATACATATAACATACATACATATATATGTATATACATATACAAAATAGACATAAAATATAATAAATATATGCATAGTAAATAAATATAAAAAATGCTTATAGTAAAAGCACAACAATGTGTAAGTTAAGTGAAAAAGATAGTGTTCCTTGACTAGTGATTTAAATGATGGCAATTTGCGAGCCTGTCTCACGACATCTGGAAGTCAGTTCCAAAATCGAACAGCGAGTATGGGGAATGACTTGTCCATAAATGTCGTTGTGTGTACGGGAATTCTCAGTTTCAGGTTCTCCGATGACCTCAGGGATCTTTCATGGGAATCATTAAGAAATATAAAACGGTCTTTAAGATAAGAAGGGGCGAGAGGGTTAAATAATATATTATATAAAAGTGAAAGAGTGTGAGCATTCCGACAAAGCCGTATGGGTAACCACTTGAGCTTAAGACGAAACTCAGAAAGATTGTCATATTTGCGTAAATCAAATATGAATCTTATGCAAACATTTTGAGATGCTCAATTTTATTTATTTATTTTATTTATGTTGTGAACACAACATTCATATCTGAGTTTCGTTTGTTGTACACTAGGCTAATTAAAAGAAGACAGTGTCAACTATTAGAGTTTACTAGATGTCCACTACTAGTATACATTAATTTCAGATTACGGTTTGAACAATTAAAAATGATGAGATGAATTAAGATCAACTAAGAATGATGAGATAGGAAAAACCAAATCAATAAGAAAGATAATTAATTAGAAATTGATATAGGACTAATAATAATAAATTTATATACAGGTGAAGAAAATTACCACGAAGAAAATAAGACCACACCTGATAATAATGTAATTTTTAAGTCCTTGAAAGAAAGAAGAAGATATTATATATATTTTGTTACTTTATTAATTCTAAAGCACGAACTGTGCTCGGTTTGATTTTAAATTATATTTTTTTGATAACACATAATATTAAAATGATGTTATAGTCATTTTTTTTTTGTTTTCAAGAGGAAAAGCTATTAAGCTCCCCATTCGGTACCCCGGGGGAGGCCGAAAGGGGTATGTCAGTGTCTCTGGCCTTCCAGCCCGGTACAAACGCGGATATTGTAGCCGAGCTGGGTCCCTAGCAATACCTACGCCAGCATACTGACTAAAAACCATGACCATCATGACTTGACACAGCTGGTGAACCAGCCCACCAGGATCCCGGATGTGGCGGGTCATGAGCCTTCTCTGCTGGACCTTCTGCTGGCGAGTCACCCGGCTGGGTATCGTGTGACCGTTAGTGCGCCTCTGGGCACTTCCGATCACTGCCTGGTTGGGTCGTCAGTACCTTTCGCTCCACCTCCACGTCCCGTGCAGGTTAGGCGGAGGGTCTGGCATTACTCGTCGGCAGATTGGGATGGTATGCGGGAATACTTCGCATCCGTCCCTTGGAGGCAACGCTGCTTTGAGGGCAAAGATCCTTCAGCGAGTGCCAACGCTATTGCTGGCGAGATTAGGCTAGGAATGGATTACTACATTCCTTCCTCTGAGATCGCCAGTAAGGGCCGTGGACGCTCCTGGTTTAATCGTGCTTGCGCCGATGCTGTCGGTGACAAACAAGCGGCGTATCGCGCTTGGATCAGGGGTCGCGCCAAGAAGGATCCCAATATCGGTTCCCTCAAAGAAGCTTACAACCGGGCCACCAAGGCCTGCAAGAAGGCTTATGTTAGAGCGGATGCCCAGCGCGTTAGCAGGATTGGGCGTGCGTTGGCCAATCACCCGACTAGCAGTCGTGCTTATTGGAGTTTGGCCAGGGCCGTTCAGTCTAACTTCTGCCGTCCAGCATTGCCTCCGCTGAGGTACCCGGAAGGTTCGCTGGCTCACAAGCCGCAAGAGAAAGCTGCCTTATTGGCAAACCTCTTTGCGGCTAATTCCCGCCTCGAAGACCGTGGTTCTCAGACGCTGCCCACACTGCCTGATTGCGGTTTCTCAATGGCGGATATTCGCATCAGGCAGTGTGATGTGCGGCGTGAGTTACGGTCTCTCGATGTGCGGAAAGCCAGTGGTCCGGATGGGATACCAGCGGTGGTTTTAAGAGCTTGTGCAGCCGAGTTGTCTCCTGTACTGACTCGCCTCTACCGAGCGTCCTACCGCACAGGTGTTGTGCCGGAATCTTGGAGGGAGGCCAATGTGCAACCGATCCCCAAAAAGGGTGATCGGTCGGACCCTACCAATTATCGCCCTATCGCTATCACCTCAGTGATGTGTAAGGTCATGGAGCGGATCATAAACGCTCAATTGGTCCGCTACCTGGAGGATCACTCGTTGATCAGTGACAGACAATACGGTTTCCGTCAAAATCGATCGACGGGTGATCTTCTAGCGTTTGTCCTGCATCGCTGGGGTGAGGCGATTGACCGGCGTGGCGAGGCTCTTGCTGTGAGCCTCGACATAGCCAAGGCGTTTGATAGGGTCTGGCACCGTGGTCTTCTTTCCAAGCTTCCGGCATACGGTCTGCCCGGCAACCTGTGTTCGTGGATTTCCGGCTTTCTGCATGGGCGTAGAATACGTGTAGTCGTTGACGGACACGCTTCGGCGCTCTTGTCGGTAAATGCCGGAGTTCCACAGGGCTCGGTGCTGTCGCCCACCTTGTTTATTCTGCATATCAATGACATGTTGTCGCTTGGCAACATTCATTGCTATGCAGATGACAGCACGGTTCATGGGCGATACCACTGCGGGCCTCCGGGTTGCCGAGTCGAAACTGTGAGGGGACGTGAGGATCTTGTCATTGAGCTCAACCGGACCTTGGATCTAATTTCTACATGGGGTTCCAGGAATATGGTTGAGTTCAATGCCAAGAAAACTCAGGTGTGTGCGTTCACGTGCAAAAAATCCCCGTTCTCTCCCCTCCCCATTCTTCAGAGTACTCCCCTGTCAATGCGGAATGACCTGAGTATCCTTGGTGTGGATATCCGCTGTGATCTCAATCCAAGGAATCACATCGAGGGCGTAATATCTGCCACGTCACGCAGGATTGGTGTTCTGAACAGGGTGCGTCGGTTCTTCACACCCGGTCAGCTTTATCGTTTGTATAAAGCGCAGGTCCGGCCGGGTATGGAGTACTGTTCGCACCTCTGGGATGGATCCGCCCAGTACCTGCTCGATGCCTTGGATGGATTGCAGCGGCGGGCCATCCGCATTGTGAATGATGCAGACGTTACGAGCAACTTAGAGTCGCTACAACTCCGGAGGGATGTCGCCTCTCTAAGCGTGTTCTACCGCCTGTATCACGGGGAGTGCTCTGAGGAATTGTTCAACTTGATCCCCTCCTCTCCATTCCTTACCAGAACCACGCGGGCTGGCTTGCGAAGCCACAGCTTGTCGGTCCAAACCATCCCGGCGCGAACCAAACGGTTCTCTAATTCTTTTTTGTGCCGCACCGTCAGGCTGTGGAATTGTTTGCCATCTCACGTGTTCCCTCCTTCCTACAATCCTGGGTCCTTCCGCCGTGGTGTGAAGAGGCACCTTAGCAGGCCGGCATAATTGTTTCCATTGGCATGGGACTGCCATCCGATGCCAATGGATACTCTGCCTGGGCGGCATTTGCGCTTACCAGCAGGTGCAATGCCGCCACTATGTCGGGCCACAATAAAAAAAAAAAAAAAAAAAAAAAAAAAAAACCTCTCGATAGCCCTCACACGCATTGCGGGCAGCACCGGACATCCCAGGGCGAAGGGCGCCCCGATTTACGTCCGCGAACTACCCCGCGCAAAACCATTGCTGGGCCTTATGAAGGCCCAGATTACCTCCACTTACACCCTCCTTTCGGACGCCCGCCAAGCTGTTATGGGCGTCCATAACGGAGACGAGGCTCCATCATCCGTTCGTCTCGGAGTCGTTATACGCGAGGGCGCACGGCCCCCGCCGTGTGCCCAATGACTCCGATGACCCCTTTAAGTCGACTCTTACGACGGGCAGAGGATACCGTGGCGGAATTCTTGTACCCCCAAACCACAGGGTAACATGTTATAGTCATGTCTATTATTAGTGCCAATTGATGTCTATTATTGGGGCATCTGATTTTTTATACATGTCATCTATTAGTGACTACGGCAATCCTAAGAAAATATATTTTTTTTATATAAAATAAAGCAATCTTAATTTTATTATTATGAAATAGTTAAATTCTAAATGTTGCTCTAACAGTAAAAGAAAATGTAACTTTAATTTTTTCAAAAACATTTTTGAATTTTGAGAATTAACTTTGATTTATCCTTAAATTGTCTACTATTGGTGCTTTTACCTTACAAGATTCAGAAACTTAAAAATAAAAAAAAAAAGTACAAATGGCGGTCTTATCGCTTAAAGCAATGTCTTACAGACAACCATGGGATGGATTTAAAGAGAAGGAGAAAGAGAGGGCAGTGTAAAATAAATAGTTAAAAGAGAGGACATTAAATAATATTCATACTACCTAAAAAAAAAAAATACAAATTACATCATCGTAATATACATACATACATAATAAATAGCATAAATACATACATATATAACAAGACATATATATACATATTAAATACAAAAGGTATAATAATTTAGATATAGGAAATAATGTTATCTACTAAAATCAGTTTAATTAAAGAGAAAGGTAATGATCTTTAATTTGCCTCTTGAATGAAGACAGCGATTTCGCCTGTCTCACCGCAACAGGAAGCGCTTTCCACAATCGAACTGCTTTGACGGTGAAAGAATTGTCCATAAATGTTGTGGTGTGCACAGGCATTCTCAGCTTGAGATTCTCTGACGACCTCAAGGACCTCGAATGTGAGTCATGAAGAAAAATAAATCTTTCTTTAAGATAGAAGGGGTCACAGGATTAAACAAAATATTATAAAGAAGAGAGAGAATATGAGCATTCCGACGAAGCCGTATAGGTAACCACTTAAGCTTAATGCACTGATGTGTTCCGGTATGAAGGAGTAACTACAGTACATATTGAGATTTAACATCATTTGTCTCAGGATGACGAGCGCAGTGGAATTCCAAGCATTGTTTTGTAATTCTTGGCATTGTTTGGTTTTGCTGTCCATGAGCGGGTCGTATAGCTTACCATCAGGCGAATGGCATTCATTGCGATAAGTATTTCGCCATGTAAATGTCTATTAAACTGTACCATTGTCGTCTGTGGACTTTATCTCGCCAGTTGTACAATAAGTACAGTACCGACTAGTGAGTGGAGCAATGGAGCGGCGTGTATAGAAATGATTAAATAGGACAGGCGCCGGCGGCGGTGGCAGTTTCTATCGGCGACGTGTCGATAAAGCTATCTGAGATGCGCCGAGCGTCTGCATTCACCGCCTGTGCCTCTGTTTGTGGTCGTCGGCGCAATTCACAAAGTGTGGCGGTTTATGAACACTGTCTTAATGTATGGTTATTTTTTTTATTTATACACACTTAGTACAATTTGTATAGTACAGGCGGACTTGGTGTCTAATGGCATTTTCCCCCAGTTTACCTTAAGGTAGTAAAGAGAAACGGAGGCAGGTGTGTAATAATTAGGTAGTAAAGAAAAGTAAACAAACAACAGAATAAAACATACAGATGATAGCGCATAACATATATACATACATACATATTTATACAAATACTACATATTGTGCTACATACATATTATTTTATTTAATAATAAAAACTTAGAATAATTCTTAAAATATTAACATAAGCAAATACACATATTATATAAATAAATATAGTACCCACACTAATGAGGACATTTGAATCAGTCATGACATTTATGTCTTGACTGATTCAATTGTGTGGTTTCTGTAAACATTGATTTAGTGCGTTTCTTCTGACTACTAATGAAATAAATTGTTGATATGTTTATATTTACGATTAATGTCTTTTATTGGGTATCTAGTATTACCGCAATTTATTAGTATGTATTCCATTGCCAAGCAAAACCAAAACGCCTCCTCTATCACATCACATTAGCCGAATGTTTGTTGACACAACACACAGATCAACTCCAACACCGTAACCATTAACAAACAACATTCACGTACTTAACCAATCAAAAGGAATATTTTATAGAAGAAGTTGTGCCCAATAGAAAGAAAAATAAACAAGTTACCGCGACGTGTTTGAATTGAACTGCGAGATGTTTACCAAACATCGTTCCAATACATACATATTTAACACATATTTACCAAACACCCTCTCACGCCGGAGTAAACATTGTGGACGACAGCTCTCGCCGCCTTACAATGTAATTCTATGGATTAGTCACTTGGATTTTTTACGGCTCAAGATTTTGGTTGTATGTAGCGCTTTTGAGTATAGTATGTAAGGCCCATCTTCTTTTTCTACCTGGCGTTATACCGGCAGGTGCCAGGGTCCGCCTTCCGGAAAATTCTTCACCCGATCTTCGGCATCCTCAAGTAAGGCCATTGACCATCATATCTTCCGTGACAACATCTAGCCAGCGCTTTTATGGTCTAACTCTAGGTCGAGGCCAGGGAATATTGAGGCTCAGGCACACATTGCCGACGTACTTCTGTGGTTTCCTTAGGCCATCTTTTTTGTAAAAACATTTTTAGTTTGCCTCGGTGGCGTAGTTGTACTACAGTATGGTACAACGCTGAAGTCTTGGATTCGAATCCCGGGTCAGTTTCAAAGAATCCTGTTATGTAAAAAGATAATATTTCAATTCCATTTACTTCCCACTAACTTGGAATTGACGAATAGTGTTTATGTATTTAAACTGTCGGCCTTTACTAGTTATATGAATTTGCAGTTGTACTTAAACAAATGGGTCAATCTTACCCCTCAAAACAGCGACCCTGAAATAAAACCCTGGGTTAAAACATTATCTATACGGAAATACATATTTCACTATATTAAATTACTTTGGGTTAATCGTTTATTTTATTCCGTTCTATATTTTATCAGACCCACGGGGTTTAAAGTAAGGGCTGATAAAGTTCGAATTAATTGTATTATTTAATTCACGGTGGACACGAACACGTGCCGTACGAATGTTATTGAGTTTAACACTGTAATGAAATAATTTGTGGCAAATGAAAAAAGAAAAACAAGCAATTTTTTAATTGCATTGAAAAGCGAGATGATCATACCGTTCGCCAGTAGCAAAACCAAGCAACACCATGAATAACAAAGCAATGTTTGGCATTTTGTGCTCGCTATTCTCAGACATAAGATTTATTTGAATGAAAATGGTCATTTTTATCCATGAACGTAACACCTTGTTTTGTAGCCCTTGGAGCAGATATTTTCGGTGTAAGTAAGGAAAATGAGAGTTAATACCGGCCGGTTTCTATAATCTATCTATCTTTAACAAGAGGTTTTTCTCGAAATTTCGATACATTTTATGCTGCAGTAAAGAAAGATAGAGATATTTAGATAAGGTGCATATGTTTATACATAGGTAGACAAGGTATTCGTACATGTCTATCTTTGTTTATTGAAGCATACAGTTGCATCGACATAGTAATTGTAGTTGTTTTAAAGAGATAGATAGGATATAGAGAACGGTCGTAAATCTATCGCAATCTCACCGACTGAATGAGATACGACAGTAAAGCCGCGGTTTTTTGTGAGGCAGTGGTATTGCCGTATCGAGCCAGTGTATTTCTGTAAGACAATGGTACCGGTCACGTCAAGCTTGCTCACTCATGCTGTAATTCTGATACACTCGAATAGTGGCTTGTCGTTTTTGCTTATGAAGTATATTTGTGATAACGGTTTAGGCCAGGCCATGACCGGGTGCAGATACGCTTTTTTGAAAATATTCAATCGCCTATGTTCATCAGGGATAATGTAGGATTCTAATGGTGAAAGAATTTTTTAAATCGGTCCAGTAGTTTCAAAGCCTATTAAATGCAATCAAACAATCAAATCTGATTTATAATATTAGTTAAAATTTACATTATTTTTTTTTTCAAATTCGGTTATTGTCCATGCTTATTAGATTAGTTTCCAAAATTAGGGTTATAAAAGCAATTCACTTTACTTTAACGCTAAAGACGTCGAAAAACTAAAAGTTTCATACATAGTGTTTTACAATTCTGAACATTTGTTCCCTAACAAATTTTGCCAACGCTCGCTCAAGTTTGCTTCTCATTATGCGCGTAACACATGACAAAACTGTACAAGACTGCACGCCGTGCCGTGCCGTCATATGACAAACATAAGCAAATGTTTGCCGTACAAACAACGGTTCCAGTAATTAAAACGCGCAGATCCGCACCATATGCATATGATTCTTCAACATGTTTACGATGTTCAACATCTGTCTCGAATGAGGAAATTTTTCTGCTAACATTGCGTGTTCGCTACCGGGAATTGTCTTGCCGCTGTTATTAATAAATGCGTGTGAATTTTTATTTATAGTTTCAGTGTCAAGGCGGAGTAATGTAAACTATGTTGTGTTTACATCTAAGTGATAAACTAGTTGGGAGATAAACATTGCAGTTTCGAGACTAGTGATTATTTTTGTGTATACATAATTGATTGTCACTTATTTTAACGACATAAAAAAAAATTATGATATAACTATACGTGGTAATATTGACATATGGTATTTAATTTAACCCACACGTTTTGTCAACAAAATAGGAAAAATATCGAGTTTTTTTTTTGTCAAAATTTGTAGTTTAGTTATCACGACTTCTGACAACCCCGTATAGATACGAATATTTGTAACGCTGAGCTAAACTTTAGTTAAATTCGGGAACATATTTGAGGAGTAAAAAGAGACTAAACTATATGGGTTGATCAATAACTAAAATCGCGATTTTTCCCAAAACTACCAGGAAGGGTTTTTTAAACTTGTTTGTTACCTAGGGTGGTTTAAATTAAATACCGTACGTTAACGTCACGCTATATAATAGTAGGGTTATCTTGAGTTATTGTTCTAGAATTTTTGGGAGTTTGTTTTCCGAGGTGCGTGATAAGGCTGTTTCCACCAGTATTGCTACCATTATACATTGTAAAATAAGCTTGTACATGTGTCATATACTGGAATCATTAGGTATCGATTCAGCCGACATTCTTATATCAACCGGTTATAGACCATAATCCCTCTCCAGTCAGGACTTTATTTGGACAACGCTGTATTTTCCGTCTGCATGCACAGCTGTGCTGGTTCAAAATCAAAATATTCTTTATTCAAATAATCTATTACGTGATCTTTTGAATCATTAAATACTGCTATCACCGCTTTGGAACGTGTTGTAGCTGTGAAGAAACGGCGCAAGAACCTTCCTCAGCAACACCAAGTGTCTTAGTTTTTTGTTTCTTTTTTTTTTCTGGTATGAAACATATTCATGAATTCATTGAACAACTAATGCTATGCATTTCAGAGTTTGGCGAATTGGATTGAATGTATTGTATACTTACAATATTATCGCGAAAGTATACATCGAACATGAAGTGTAATTCCTTAGAGATGAAAATTAAAAATATATATATATAACAAAGATTTTACCATACCTTTTCTGATTTACAAAATAGATACACCCGTATTGTCCATACTATGCCTTGTCTATCGTGACAAGATTTATCTCTTTATTTAAAATTTTATCAAAATTAGGTAATGTCACTCGTGTTCAAAATTAATACCGAAATTAAAACTAAATTAAACAATACAATCGAACAATTAAAATAAAAAATAAAAAAATTAGAGATCTGTAGCTTGTAACTTGGACCACCGTCCAAGTCTCTATCTCATTGTTTCAACGTCACCCGTTCATGCGAAGGCTCTCTTATGCCATTAGATTTCGCAAACACACTGCTAGACATTGTGAATGTGCCCTATAGACTATACGTGTAATTTGATAGAACTGAAATGGAATCTCTTGAAGGTACATTAAACACGTTTGTCACTTGCGAGGCGATGTCTAGGAGATTTAGGCTAGGGACAGTGTTTGTCGAGTAAGGGCGAAAACGAAGCTAGGTGGTAGTTTCAGTGACCAAATTTTTTGCAAATATGGTGACGATTTATTTTCGTTATTTTTTCCTATATTTGGGTGGTAAATACATAGTGTTTTTTTTTATAAAATCGTACGTATCGTCGTCTTTTTATTTTTAAACGCGCTATGATACGTAAGGGTATTGAATTATTATTTTAATAATAACGTTAGATTTACCACTCCAACACGACAATATTTAAAAAATCACAAAAAAATATGTCGCCTATTAGTATTAAGTAGAGGATTTTTTTTGTATTGATTTATTTAAATCTTTATTGTACACAGTCTTAAACGAGACCACTATATAGAAAAATGTACGAGCATATATTTACCCATAACAGTCATGTACAATCACTGTCAATACATACATAAACTCACGCCTTTTTCCCAGAAGGGGTAGTCAGAGGTGCCAGGACACCCACATTTTGCCTTGTATGATCCGTCCCACAATGTGATAGGTGGCGAGTCTATCGTCATATCGGGCAAAAATTCCTGACTCTGGGTTGATAATGAATAGAAAAACCCAGTATCACTGCCCAACCCGGGATTCGAACCCGAGACCTCAGCTTTGTGACCGTACCGTTTTACTACTACGCCACCGAGGCAGACCGTATCATTGTTAGTATATGCATTAAAACCACAGAGGTTTTACGCTTTTGGGTTTAATTACTAATTTGGTTAATTGCGACGTCGCGTTGGCTTAATATACAGAATAATGTAAATATATGTTATTTACATTGAGTTTATTGCGGTCATTATTTGGTAAATGAAATTTGCGTGTTCGAGTCTTAAGCCTAGTTTCGCATTTTTGTCTTAATCTTACGTCTAGAGAAAAAAATGCTACTTTTTAATTAGAGAGATTAATGCAATTAATTAAAAGTTGTTAATGAGTGCCGTTATTCATCCGAAATTGTGAAGTGCTGACTGTTCCTTAATATTTTTAAGTTTTAATGAATCGTGTTTTATAAATTGCGAATTGTGGGATAATAAATGAAACATTTTATGTAAAATTCTGTTTGGCATAACCACGCTTATGGCACGCTACTAGGCTCGATCTTCAGCCCATCGTTTCCAACCTCTACCAGCCATCCTACGAATATCGTGCCATAGTAGAGCCCTACGAACAAAAAAAAAATCTTACAATGCTTTTTTCTGTTTCTTTATTTCTTTCTATGTCCAGTAGTGCACGCGGAAGAGCTGATGATTATGACGATGATGGTGATAACATAAAATTCTTGTTTTATGTTATTTTTAAATGTAAAACATGTACAACTATTTTCATTATCAATTATAGACAACATCAAGAGACATTGGATTTTGGCTTACTCAAAAGAAAAATTTTACAGTTTTCCTTAGCCTAAAAATCGTAACGTATTTCGCTACTTTGACAAACTTTATAAGGTCGGCCGTCTACAAAATTGTATACTGAAAATCCAACGTTATTGAAAATCCACTGCAAAGAAATAATTTTATGAAATTTAAAGTTCACATGACTTGTTCAAAAATTTACATCGCCGGGAGCTACGGGCTACGCCGCTACGCTGCTACGGAACATGTCGCTACGGATATACGAACTGTTTGAGTTTCTGAAATATAAATTAGCTCTGCGGGAATATTGTTTTTATATGAGAATATTCCGTTACACGCATGGTAATAAAATATACAGTGAATAAATTGGGATATTTTGCGTATTACGAAATTGTTGCTCTATGATTTGCATGTGTGTCCTTTGTGCGCATTTTTGTATTGTACGACTGTTAGCTACGGACTATACGTGTGACTGTTAGGAATATTTTTGTATGTATAAAAATACGCCTTGATTTTGGTTCTGTATGAAGTGATAACAACATAACTCCAATATGTTTTGACAACATATTTATGTATTCCAAAAGTTTATGGATTGGAAAAATAATGACCTAAATGGTATCGACATTACCAACGGACTGTATTCACCACGCGTTGCAGTGACAAATAGCAGTACAAATAGTACGAAATATCATAGATACGAATATTCGTATAGAAAATAACAAAAGGTTGGTGCAGTGTGCGGTTGGAGTTGGAGCGGCCGTGACGCCGGCCTTTGTGTCGCGCTGAATACGCGCTGACAACTCCCAGTGCTCCGCCGATAACACATTCAACCATTATACTGCTTATATCAATATATTTATTTATAATTCTGGACATATTATCTGTCACAAATTTCTGACTCCGGGCTGATAATTAATAGTAAAAAAATCTAATTTCACTTTATATTAATATATAGGTAGATTTTGTAAAAGGCCCTACTATTTTTACTCATTTCCCGAAGTAGTCACTCTTCAGGAACTGCATCTAAAAGGTAAAAATCGTATTCTCGATTGTAGAATAGGCCCTAGTCCTGCAGTGGGACTTATACAATATGTATTTTTTTTAATTGCATTAGTTCGGGACGCAAGTTCAGGTCGTTCAGGATGACGAGCTAGACAAGAGAAAGACACTGCTCTTTCTGTCTCTCTTCAGTATCATGAAGTTCGCTGCTGAACATGGGCCTCTCCCAAGGAAATCCATATAGACATTTTGTATTACCTACTATACTAAGATTTTTTAAAAGTGGATCATATTGATAGCCGATAAGTCATACCTCTCTTTAAATATCTCTTGAATTTTAAATTACTCTGCCACACTCGGAGTGATTTAGTGACAAATTAATAGTTGCTAATCTAATAATTTAAATAATTTTAAAAGATAATCTCAATTATTTGCGAAACGTAATGTTGTTTTTCATAATTCGTAATATAGGACACACAAAACACGCACTTTCATATTTGCCACTGTTACTAAGCTACTTTAAAATCTTCTAAAAAAATGCCATGCACATACTAACATAAAAATGCCATAAATTGTCCCAAATCCTCAGTAAACAGTGACGAGACAGTTCCCAAAAGGGCTGTTATCTGAGATGTGGCGCGTACCTGTCGGGCGGCGGATTAAGCCGGCTCAGTCCGGACGTTACCGGTTATAACCGGCTACAACCGGCCGTAACCGCTTCGATGTGAGTAATGACGCGGATTACGCACAACAATGACCGTAGCGTTCTCCCCGCGTTTCATTATCCCTAATGAACGTATAAATTATGCCCTGTTTGGTGTTTTGTTGTGTTTAGATTGTACGTGGACATTAGTATGTGATGATTAAATGCAATGAACAGACCTAAATGGTCCATAGTGCTTATTCATTGACAATATTAAAATATATTTTAGTTATCAAATGTTGTGTCTAACAACTTTTGAATTAAGTTTGAGTAAATAAGACAAAACGTTCGATAACTAAATAAGTTTATTATCTGTATATGTAAAAGGTGTAAGCATTTTGTATCATGAGTATTGAATACTTTTAGATAATATTTGGTTCCATAAAACATATACCCGGAGCAGTAAGAGTTGCTACACAAATATTTTGATGAAGGTGTGATTCACGCGTGTTGTCTTTCATATATTTTTAAAAAGGTTCCCTTTCAAAGTTACATCAGACCTGTCAAATGAGATGAGAAGATAATTATTATGGTGCTTTTACAAGCTTGGCCAACCTCGACCAGCCTCCGCCAACGCAAGGGTGTAAACGGGGTGTTTGGCTCGGCTGGCCCTTGACATTTCATTGTTGATAGCTTAGCGTTGGTAGATGTTGGTCCAGCCTCAGCCAACGTGTAAATACACCATTATGATATATCCTACACGATGTGTCATCCGCCCGTCATCTTTTCCTAGGCTTATCGAAGTCTTTGAGTCCTATACGGTTTCAATTAAATAAATATACATACATAAACTCACCTTTATTCCTAGAAGGGTTAGGCAGAGGTGATACCAGGACAGCCACATTTCGCCTTGTATGCTCCGTTGCATGATGTGATAGGAGGCGAGCCTTAAGCCAAACGCCATATCGAGCACAAATTTTTAAATAATTTGGGACTAATAAGTCCGGAGTCTTTATTACATAAAGTGATATTGGATTTTTCTATTTATAATAATGAACTTTATATAAATCACTTTAAATAAATATAATTAATATTAGATAAATATTTTTTATTATTATTATATACATTAGTCATATTATGCAGTACAATTAGCTAATGTGTAGATTGGCTGCCCGCGTCGGTGTCAATGTTCGATTATTTCCAGCGGCTGTTTAGTTTCGCTCTCCATTATGTAAATGTAATTCATTAGTTGCGCGCTATCGATCAAGTGCTAATGTTTTCTGCGGTGGTACAGTGTAGGTTGATGGGTGTGTGTGATGTGCCTGCGTGAATTGTTTATACTTGATGGCTATGTGATGGAGTAGGTGGAAAATATTTTTGAAAGATTTTACGATTAGTAATTATTATTGGGAGAAAAACACTTACACTTAAAAAATATATTTTTGTAAGAATTCGCACAAACAGGGATTACATATGTATATAGCGGATTGTTGACTAATTCCACGCCTTATATGTACATCTTCTTGTAAAACTTTTTCATAACGACTTATAATGATTGATATAACAAGTTTTTGTCATTTAAGCCCAAATTAAACCAACCGTGTATATATTGAAAAACCTATATATACATGGTAGAAAAACTCATATTAAATAGTGCAACATTACAATTTATAATTCAAACCCATATATTTTATAGAAAACGAATAAAATGTAGAGCTCCCGATAATTTCAATATGAAAATAACGAAGGCCATTCGTGCTCGGCGCTAGTGAATTGCTACGCTCCGTAGCACTTATGTTACTACGTGCGTAGCAAGCGTAGCAGATTCGTAGCGCTACGACATGCGTTATATTGAATGAGACGAGTTATATGAGTACTTTTCGAGAACTCACACACTCAACTTAATGTAGTTTATGATTAAAATTAGTTCTGGGAGTTAGGGTTGGCATATTCACATTATTTATGACTGCCATATTTTTATTAGTTATTGTAGGCGAGTTTTTCACGTATTATTAGTTTTAGTCTGGTTTGTAGGGAGGCTCCGTGTTTAATAATTGTTCTAGGTCAAAACAAAACATGAAATGATTTTCAACGTTTTTAACTTCAGATTTCTTGTTGAGCGTACAAACTTTTATTCAAGGCTTTTCAAATCAGGAAGTTCAATCAGCCCACGCTTAAATAATTCAATCAGATTAACGAATTTCGCTCTAGATGTTCCACAAAGGGAATAAATAAACATTATCGTAACGGATTTAAACTACAAAACTTTCAAAGCATTATCAACAGTCGGGTGATCGCGTATCAAGGGCTTTGGTCCCGGGACGCCCGGATACCACCCGGATACCCCTATGCCCGGACACCCGGATGACCCACGCTGGGACACTAGTGTCGGCGGTCCGTTTGACACACACGATACGTGCCCATTTAAAGTTTGTACAATTTTATCACAGCGTGTGTTTTTTGTATTCTGATGTTTCGGTGGTTTCGAATTCAGTGTAATTTCGTAGGTTTGTTTTTGCTAGTTGTTTTGTTGTAGCTGTTTATTTATCCAATATATAAATAAATAAATACACCCAACAGTCACATACAAAGTCTTGACCCCACACTAAGACCGAGGCTTGTGTCGTGGGTTCAGGACCTACGAGAGACTTTTCGGTCTCACACACACCCAGACCCGAGACAAATACTTGTGGGCCACACAAATATTTGTCTCGGTGCGGGGATCGAACTCCCCAGTCTCTTGTTTCACAGTTCACGTCTTACCAACTGCTTCGCGAAGGCTGCCAAAATATGTATGTAAGTTTGGGCGAATTTTTATTAGAGAAGCAGGTTGCTGAGTGTTGTGCGTCCTTAAAGGTCGACAGGGTATTTGCTGTCCTCCAATCCTAAGCAGTTTTCATACGAGCCGATAATCGAATCCCATTAGGTGAATTGCTTGCTCATTAACGACTACTGTGATATAAATGGCCTTTATACTCGTACATTATAATCAACAGAAATATGAGACATTTTCTTGAAATGGAAAATTATTTGTAACGAATCTGGTATAAAAGTTTTTTTGCATAGGTCTGACAAAGGGCAAACAGGTCACCTGATGGTAAATGATCACACCGCGCATGAACATCCATAACACTTAGATCGTAGATATGTTTCCGGCCCATCAAATAGGAAGTGGTGTGGGAAGGATAAAGGGTTAGAAGACGGAATGGATATTGGGCATCTGGCGACCCACTCGCTGAACAAAACACGACAGCAAGGATTGTGTTTCACGTTGATCTCCTCTACCAGATAGTGGTACCGCCCGGGATGAGCCAGCCCATTCATGCTGAGTCATGACTGACAATAGCGTGGCTCTTCCACTATCATGATGATCACTACCACTGTGATGATGATGAAATTAAGCTTATCTAATCCATATATACATACATAAACACACGTTTTTTTCCAAGAACGGGAAGGCAGAGGTGCCACGACACCCACATTTCGCCTTGTATCCGCCTATCGACATATCGGGCGCAAATTCCTAACTCTGAGCAGATAATGAACAGAATAATCCAATATCACTTTACCCAACCCGGGTTCGAACCCGAGACCTCAGCTTTGTAACCTTTCCGTAATATAACTAAGCCTACGAGGCAGACTTACCTAATCCTTTATTCCGTATTGTACTGTATCAGCCCTTATACGTCCCGCTGCAGGGCACGGGCCTCCTCTACAATGGAGAGTACGATTGAGAAGGGTTACGCCATAAAGACTACCACGCTGGCCTAGTGCGGTTTGGCGGACTTTACACCCCATAAAAATACTTTATACGATAATGTGCAAAAATGCAATCGATGCGTGATCGATCGGTAATCCGATTAACCGCGGCGCCTCTGTCATTTGTCTTCATTACTCATAAGCCCGCGATGGTTTGACAATTCTATTGTGCATATAATTTGAAATCGATAACCGATTGTAATTTTTTCACAAGGATTTTATAATGACGTTATTCACTTAATTCCATTTTTATACTGAATTTTCTTTTTGTAATGATACTTTTTTTAACATGGAGTTTGAAATATAGACACTTAAGTTAAAATACTGGAGTTAATCGTAAATATTATGACAGTCCAAAATATCGTCAATTTAGTACTTATTACCCACTTTTTATAAGGCTAAAATATTGGGGTTTATCGTAAAAAAACTACGAGAGTTAGATCCGGGGTAAATATTTGCGGGTCACATAAATATTTGCCTAGAAGTGGCACTTTCGTTCCTCAGCCCGTGTTTGTTGTCACAGCCAGTATATGACCTTTTTCTGTCGTATCCTATTTATCCTGGACGCAAGTTGAGTCGACGCGCGATAGTTTATTCCTTACCTATGTAGCTGAAATATAAAGATATTATTTTATACATAGCTGCCTTATGTCAATCTTAATACTCATCATGTTATTTATGGGAATTTTTATTTGAAAACCTATTTAGGTATGAGAAGCTGATTTAATTTATTGGCATATTTAAATAGATATAATATAAACCTGATTATTACTTTTAACATGATAACAGAAAATATGCCGTCAAGTATATCGGTGGTAGCCTGTGTATCAGGTATCAGGTTTACAGCCACCCGGTATTTCTGTATGATAAGTAATAATCAAAAAGAAAACTCTTTTATATTATACTACACTTGCAAGTATCACTCGCATTGTAGTCACTCTTTCATAGCGAAATGAATAAGAGAAATAAAGACCAATAACTTCAAGACTTATTTCACGATTGTTCGATTAACATTTTCAGGGTAAAGTTTATAAAATGTAATACAGGCGAGCGGTTGCTGTAATACTAAGATCAACAGCGGTATTACTAAACGTAGACGGGCCCAGGGGGGCTACTACGAAAAAAGGATATTCGATGTATCGTGAACTTTTTGTTAGGAAATCTGGAGAGTTACTATATGATCCGAAACGAAGTTCGAAAGTTGTACGTAAAACTGTACGGGTGTGCATAGTTACTCGGAGTACCTCGGAGTGAATGGTAAATATCATAGAGAATAGTATTGACTTTTTAGAATAGGATATCTTATAACATTTATCTGACATCGAGTGTTCGAACATTGGAACCTCGATTCGGATCATAAAGTAACCCACTCCTCCTAGAGATTTTGTTTTTATTAAAAGTCTATGAAAAGTTATATGCAATAGTTGTAAACAATGTTCAAAACTCAACAGTTCATAATTCATAATAAAGGCACAAGAGGAATATTTTATCACGCGGAATCGCACGATATCTCGACTGTCGTTGTTCGTAGTAGTCTCCTGAACGACTGCAATATTATGGTAAGAATAGTGCTCGACACCGAAGCGGGGATGTCGCGACAAATAGGTTACACCGCTACTATACCCCGAATGTTTTATAATGCGCGTTCTGGCAGCGGCTGCGTAATATACCTTCCACTGTTTTATATTAAGAGGTTTCTTGTGCGGTATTTCGTTTTGCATTCTTTTATCTACCTGCCTCTGTGGCGTAGTTGTACCACGGTATGATTGCAAAGCTGAGGTCTCGCATCGCGAGGTATAACGAGGGTATCCTGGTAGTAACTTAGCCTACCCTTTTTTGTGAGACAGGTGTGAGTTTTTGAATGAATGTTTAGTTACTGCGAAAAATTAAGGTAATTTTGAAAAAGTTTGCCAAGAGTAGCCAAGGTCTAATGGAATTGGGCGGGTTTTCAAATGAATACTGACCGTTTAAACGTGTTGTTTAGATGAACTCAGCCAGTATCACTAGAAGGTTGGATGAAGCATGGAAATATAGTGTCACCCACAGGCCACAATGCACTTAGTTTATTTCCTTGTGTATGTGATAAGGGGGCGTGTTAATTGCTATGATGTTTTTTTTATAAATATTCATATATATTTTCAATTAGTTATATAATATCAGTGAGCACTAGCTTTCTAAGTCTCGATGTCTGCTTTTTTATTTTTGCTATGAATTGCGAGACGAGCATGCCGTTTGCTTGATGGTAAACAATTCGACCGCTCATGGGCAATAGCAAAACCAAAAAACACAACGAATTACAAACACATGCTTGGCATTCCCATGCGCTCGCCATAGTGAGATATAAGATATTAAGCCTCAATATGTCCAGTAGTTACCCTGGCTACAATGTCCTTCAAACCGGAACACAATAGTGCATT
Organism: Hyles lineata; assembly: GCA_030180105.1. NCBI lineage: Eukaryota > Metazoa > Arthropoda > Insecta > Lepidoptera > Sphingidae > Hyles > Hyles lineata. The sequence continues at coordinate 2,672,477 of JARJEE010000030.1, forward strand.
TACCCTACAGTACACAGTATATAGATACCTACCACCAGTATTGTTGTACAACGTATTTAAAATATTGTGTATAAACACAAGCCGGTACGACGACAGACCTACCACCGGTGAATGAATTGAATTTAATTATATTATCTCATTATAAAAGTTATTCTTGGAAATACGGCTAGCTCCATTCAATAATAAGTTCGATGAGATACCTACCACCGGTGAACTAATTTAATTTAATTATATTATCTCCTTGCAAAAGTTATTGAAGCAAGTACGGCAAGCCATCAAGTGAATTTTAAATTTCTTTTGAGTAAATAAAGATCTTTAACCACAAGCTCCATTCAGTAATAAGTTTAAGGTAATGTGTTATATTCATAGTTATGTTGCATATAATATTCAATCCGGTTCACCCGGGTGAGCCGGCGTTAGGGTTATGTCTGCAGTGATTTTTTATGACTGAACCTTTATATTTAACGCTGGTTTTAGAGCCATCCGCTCGCTTTATGGTGTAGGCAGAACGGTTATGTCAAAGATGGTAAACTTTATTTATTTAAAAATATTTGTGTTTATGATAGTGTTTTTCAAAATATCTATATTTATATTTTCTATTTCTATATTTTGTGCGTATAGTAGATTGTTGGTTTCATAATTATAGATCACATTATACAATTGTTATGAAATTGAATAAATTGTTGGTCTTATAAAGCTAAATGTACTTATATGAATTAAAATGTCGAAATTAGAACAGTTGGTAAAAAAAACACATTATACGACTGAGGCTATAAATTCATGTTTTTTTATTGGAATGAATAGGGAGACTAGCATGCCATTCGCTGATGGTAAGCGATGCGACTGCTCATGGAGAGTAGCAAAACCAAACAACATTATAAATTACAAAACAATGCTTGGCATTCCATTGCGCTGTTATGTCCAGTAGTTACTCTGGCTACAATGCCCTTCAAAACGGAACACAACAGTGAAAATATAATCTCCTTTAACATTTCCAAGAATAGAACTCCCAGTCCATATGTCAGCATATAAAAGCACTATAAAATCCCAAAAGATTTCAAGTTTTACATCATTTGTTTACGTAGAAAATTTTAGAGCGCGTAAAAACAGCAAAGGCGCAAACAAGATTATGCGAGGCGAATAATCAATAGAATTAGAAGTACAAACAGGTGGCACTCTGTCAAATTGCGTATATACCACGCGGAGAAACGGATTTAGATAAATGTGCGTGGGTTCTGTCCCACCTCTATGTAAATCAGAGAAAAAAGACAACAGTTAGAATTGATTAACTTTTTTTACGGATTATTGTAATGGCCAATCTCTGAGTAGAACGATAAGTAAACAGGGAACAGTGAGGAACAGTGTTTTACAAATTTGCAGTAGAACTTACAGTTAATTTGGTATTTAAAATATGATATAAAATGTACTGCATGTAATGACTGCCTAAGTGACGTAGTTGTACAATGTTACGGTTACAAAGCAGAGTTTTGGGGTTCACTAGATAGACTCGCCCCCCTATCACTTTATGGGACGGAACATACAAGGCGTAATGTATGTGTCCTGGCACATCTGCCTACCCCTTCTGGGAAAGAAGGCGTGAGTTTACGTATGTTTTTATCTTTATTTTATTTCAATGAATGGCGATACGAGCATGCCGTTCGCCTAATGGGAAGCGATACGAGCTCTCATAAAAAGTAGCAAAACCATATAACACCTTGAATTGCAAAGCATGTATGTATGTTTGTATACAAAATTTATAGCTTGCGGAAGACGTCTTAATTAATTAAAACTAGTCACAGAGTATCGCATCGACAGTTCGTAAACAAAAAAAATTAAATTGAACGGTAATAGGCGTTGATTATTTTTTTACTCTATACTCAATAATCTTCTAAAGAATACTTTATTTTCTAATATAGTTTGTACTTCATTATTTAAAAGACTTCACATATCCATTCTAAAGTCAATCGACATCTTCACATTTCGTCTGCTTACTGGTAAAAAGTAATAAATGCAGTCAGTGCCAATTCGAGTAAATGAGTTTTTAAAGTTTGAGTTGTAATTTGATCTATTTCAAATTCATTAATTAAAAAACTGTTAAAGCAAAAAGTAGGGCTAACTACCCCTCTTTTGAGATTAACTTTTATTTAATATTTGGTATTAATAAAAATTGAATAAAATTAAATTTAGGTCAAATTAGGCTGCATTTAACATGTTTTACCAGAACTTATCAAAGGTGTTATATCTTCTAAATTCAATGATTTCAAAAGCTTATTTTATTTTTGTGTGATAACTTATTGTAATTTACACCAAATTTTTAAGTGGAAAGATTTTTTTGACCAAATTCGCTGAAATAGTGATATTTTTGATACATTTAACCTATTTTACTTGTATACTTTTAGTCGTGCGAGTCACTTATTGAGTATTATAAACATCATACAAAGGTGATTAATTAAATAAAAAGAAATTAACTTTAAATAGGTAATCTATTAAACGATAATAAATGAAACAATTTTTAATAATCAGTCATTTGTATTTCTTCATTATCATCATGATCTCAGCTACAGAAAGTCCACTGCTGAACATAGGCCTCCCCCAAGGGTCTCCACACCGACCTCTTGGAAGCGGCCTGCATCCAGCGACTTCCTGCAACTTTAGCCAGGTCGTCCGTCCATCTAGTAGGCGGGCGTCCGACATTTCGCTTGCCTGTACGTGGCCTCCAATATTCGGCCCTTTCGGCCTTTCGGCCCCAACGGCCATCGGTTCTATGCGCCATGTGTCCGGCCCACTGCGACTACAACTTACAACCAGGCAACTTGTCCCAAATAGACGTATTCGTCCACAACTCCGAGTGTAGAGTTTCCAACCGCAATCCAGGTGGACACGACATGGACATACGACATGATCTTCGTCTTGTCCATGTTCATTTTAAGACCCACCTATTGAGCAACTCCATGGAAATTCTTGAGCATATGGCGCAGGATTCCAGCGATTTCGCCAAGACTACGATGTCGTCGACAATTCGAAGGTGAGTGATATACTCGCCATTGATGTTGATGCCGAATCTGAATGCCGAATAGCGCAGCAGTGAACATTTTCGGAGATATTATATCTCCATGTCTCACGACTCTCTGTAGTAGGGAATAGCATTCGTAATCTGATTTTGTACTCGGACTGACATGGTGGCGTTTTTGGACAAACACTTCAACACTTTGATATACCTATAATCAATGTGGCACCGTTGAAAAGACTGCAGCACATCCCAAATCTCTATCGAATTGAAGACTTTCTTATAATCCACAAACGCTGGGCAAAGTGGCAAATTATACTCCTCGGATTTTTATATTATAACTTGTCGGTTCGAATGAATGTGGTCTATATGGTACTGTAGTTTTTTCAGAAACCAGCTTGTTCGGGAGGCTGGAAGTTATCAAATCTGTATTCCAAACGATTTGTGATGAGCCTTATAAACACCTTATAGCTCAGAGTGAGATGGGCCTGTAATTCTTCAAGAAGCTGTTATCACCCTTTTTGAAGCACAGTGCCACATCATCCCTGCTCCATGCCTCTGACATTGTGCCCTCAAGCAGGATGGAATCAAAGAGCCTCCGAAGGCGTTACAGTATCAGCGTTCCACCCGCTTTCGAAAGCTCGGCTGTAATTCCGTCCTCGCCCGGCGCTTTGTCATTTTTAAGTCGAGCAAAGGCCACCCGAATCTCATACCGACTGATGTCCGGGATGTCTTCGCTGTAGTGTCGGATCAACTCGGCTCTCGGGCAGCAGCTTTGTATTTCTTATCACGTATTTATGGCAATCAAACATCGATCCTTAATAAAAAAAATCAATAAATACAATGGAATAAATGACTTTAATATAGTGATGGTGTTTCAATGGTAAGATTTATAATAATAAATGCGTTTAAGACCTGGTCACAACACAAAGTAAAAAACTTTAACCGTATTTATTGTTTTTTACCTGTTAAAATTGAAATGCATTTAAGCTATAAAAATATTTATTATGTTTTACTTGTATATTTTTTCCAAAATGTTAGAACTTATAACTTTTACAAACTTATTATCTCAGAAGATATTGGACTTAGCTTTTATTGGGTTTTACCAGTAGATAGAGAATAAAAAAATCCATATAACTGCATTTTTAACTCGATTTTGTAAAAAAATGCATTTATCTTGTTTTACCAGTAAGCAGACGATTTATAAGGTCTGACAACAGGCCAGGCAATAGGGTCCATTTTCCCACAAAGATTAGAACATAGCATCTTTACATACCTCAGTGCGGCCCTGACCTGTCCCCGAGTGCGGACCTCCACCGATGAATATTTAACTTTTCAGCGAATATTTGAATATTTCACCAAATTCTATAAAGGGAATACTTTGAAGCGTCCTTTTTTAATATGTTAATCATTTGTTGTCATAAATATTGAGAAAATGTTTGTATTTTTTATTACTTTAGGGAAATAAAAAGCACCAATTTTTTTTTCGGACAGAATTACTACGTTAATGTCCTTACCCCTCAACGTATGTCTTTGATGGCAAATAAGAAAAGATAAATAAACGGCTAACTTATCCAACATCCTTGTTTAACATAAAATATTGCAAAATCACAGATACGATAACGGTTTCTGAAATTAAAAAAGGAGGGACAAAAGACACCGATAAAGAATGTCGCTCCAATAATCCCGTTTACAGAACGGAAAGCGACAGCATATTCCGCATTCAATCCGCCCAGCATATTCGACATTTCGAAACGGCTACTTATTCGATATTCAAAATGAAATGAAATAATTTCCGCCAGTGTTGAATGTTGAAAGTTTAATTATGAATTTGCCGCAGGTCCCGCTGCCGATAATTTGAAAGTGACGTTAATGTTCCAATTTTAAAATTTACTCCTCGACGCGTTCAATCGTGATAAAATGTGGTTCGATAAAGATACGTGGCGTATATGTGTGCGTGGCGATAAATGGCGTCATTTTCACATGGCTATTTGGAACTTAAACTATGGAAAATAATATTTGGTGAATAGGTGTAGTGTATTCTGAACCACCAATCAAATAAGAGCTGCAGCAAAATTTGTCTGCTGTTTTAAGATTACTCGGTATCTATTTCTCTTTCTAAATAATGGCTAACAATTGTAGCAATTAAGAATGTTTACTTATATGATTTTTCCCGACTACCTACTACCACTCATCCTATTGCCTCTAAGTGCTCACTCAAACGGAAAAATATCTGAATTGGCCTAACAAACGTTGCTTTCAGTAAACAAAATACTTAAACACATTTTAATATTCGATGGAGTGGGATTTATTCGGCAACAAAACAAACGGAACGAAATCCCGTGAACGCAACCATCGGCAAGCCTATTATGAATAAAAGCAATTTCAACTCGCAGCAAAGAGTCTTAGCGGTACACGAGTCGCGGTACCGTGAATTATATACTCACTGTTGTTGATGTTATAGTGGGTATTCTGATCTACTGGTAGTAGGTCTCTCATATGTGAGAGGCGGCCTGGATAGTTACCACCGCACTATTTCTCCAAACAGCAGTGTAAAAGGACTGTTGTGTTCCGGTTTCAAGGACATTGTAGCTATTTTAACTACTGGACATATTGAGACTTAACATCTTATGTCTCAGGATAACGAGCGAAGTAGAACGTCAAGCAAGACTAAGTTTCATAAAGAATAGTATTGATTTTAAGAAGTGGAAAACTTTTATCTTTTATGAAGTTCAACGTCCGAATATTCGAATATCGTGTTATATAGAGTAACCCCTCAGTTGATTTCTTTTCTAGTCAAAAGTAACAAAAGTGTAGCTATAGTCTCTACCACTTTGATGTTACATAGAACAACTTTGACTACATATTCATATACTTGTTTTATATACCTTACGCATAAAACCCACCTTATTTATAAAGCGAATAAATAAACAAATAAATAATTCGCAACACGCAAGGTTAAATTCAAAAGCTGCTAAATAAAGACGAAACAGTCTCGAATAAGTGATTATTCTTTTACCAGTGTCGGTAGTATCGCGGGGGTGCATGAATAAGGGATGCCACCCCCGACGGGGCGGGTTAAATTCCCATCTCTATTCGCATACGGAGCGGCTTAGCAATGACGAGTGATGTTTAATGACACCGTTTGACCATTTGTGTCACTGGTTATTCCTTTTCTTTTAGCGAATTTAGAGTTGAGTAGTTTTCGATATCGATGGTAGATTGGCGATTGATTTCTCTTACCATTCTAGATCAGATTGCCATTTTAGTTCCAGTGCTGTTTATGTAGTTAATTGTTTGCCGTATGGTATAACTTTGCCTATGTCAGACGCCCGCCTACAAGGTGTACGGTGGCAGTCTTTGGATGCAGGCCGCTTCCAACAGGTCGATGTAAAGATCCTTGGGAGAGGCCTATGTTCAGCAGTGGTATTTCTGCGGCTGAAGAGAACTTTGCTAAATATGTATTGGTTGTAAAAAAAACCTTTTATGAATTATATTTATATTTATTTTATTGTTACAGGTAAGTGCTGCATTATAAATCTTCGGAACTTGGCGTCAATTGTAAGTAATACATTAATAAAATATATCAGATCTAAAAACGCGAGACTGACAGGTTTTCCACCACTGTTTATTTCGGTCGCTACCACAACAGAAACAAATAATTAATGCATGAGATCCTTACTAATAATAAATATAAAGGTGAAAGTTTGTGAGTATGGATGGATGTCTGGATGTCTGGATGTATGGATGTATGTTACTCTTTCACGCAAAAACGGCTCAATCAATTTTGATGAAATTTGGTACAATGATAGCTAACGCGCTGGATTAAATCATAGGCCACTTTTTTTCCCGTAGTGTTCCCGTGGGATGACTTAGGAATTTAAGTGTACATAATATTTGCTACACGGCCCAACCGATTTTGATGAAATTTGGTATAGGGATAGCTGGCACCACAGAATACTAACAGAAGTCAAGCTTGTGTATGTACTTCACTTTTGTTGCCACACTCACACTACGCTCGGCGTCCGCGCCAGGGCTGTTAACTCTGGCTTATGCGAAAACAAGTATCGTGGTAATAGCACTCGCATCTTTTGATTAATTATTAAAATACAATGTAAAAAAACAATAACAAAATAAATAAATTGTGATTTTATTTACATAGTCGTTGAGAATGTGTATGTCATAATCTAAGATTTTTTTTATCGTTTTTGTATAATATTGTGTATTTTATTAAAGAAATTTATATTCAATTATTATAATCCGAAGTTTTATATACAAGTGTAATAACATTTATTCATTTGCTCCATCTTTGCTCAAAAAATATCACTAGATGCGTGTCCGAAGCGAGTGACACTCGCGCTCACAGTGGTTTCGACTGGACTCAAATATCGTGTCGGTGAACGCTGTGTATGTGTGCGTTGGTTTAGCGCGCTTTGTATGGAGCTTGACTTCTGTTACTATTCTGTGCTGACACCCTGGATGAACTAATAGGCAACTCTTTATCCCGAGAGAAAGGTAGTGTTCCCGTAGGATGATTCAGAAATTCAAATATTAATATTTGGTACTCTTTCAAATTTGAATGGGTGGCGCGGAATAGGAGAAGATAGGATTGCATGATTTTCGTCATGGGATTGAATGAGACGGGACATAAACCGGATATAACGGGACGAGAAATATAGTTAGTATGTGAAACAATATGTTGTTGATGTGGACTGGACTCAAAAACTATCTGCTCTCGGGCAAAGCCAGGCCCAACCGCTAATACCAAATTATAGTAGTTTTATAAAACATTAAAATTTTGATTACAAGTAGGTAATTATCGTGGAGGTGTGCGTTTCGCCGCAGGTGTTCAAACCGAGCTCCCACTGCCGGCACTTCGGTTGCTTCTTTCAACGCGCTTTTAATTACCAAGTTCTTGTGTACACTACATGTACATGGTTTTATAATATATGCAGTTTTGCTTCGATCAAATATACACTAGATACAACATGAGCGCTTAGAAAATGGCACCAAAAAAGAGTGCTTAAGCACTCTTTCGCCTTGAGTCACGCACCGACCGTTGCATCTAAAACGTCGTAAAACTTTAGACAATATTATTTGAAAAGCTACTTTAAGCTCCAGGAATAAGGTGGAATTTGTGTTAATATATTTGAAATATGTGATCTTTTTGTTTACTTTTTTTAATGTCATGCATCGGTGCCACTTTTTAACAGAACTTTTACAGGGAACTGTGTATCTAGTGTATATTTGATCGAAGCAGTTTTGTTTTGAAACGCTGGGAATAGGAATTTATTTATTTTTTAACTCCATATACAAAACTATACAAGGACTTAATGCTAGTGGTATTATCTTGCCGTCGACCTTTATGTAATGCAGATATGAGCAGAAGTAGGCAGATAGGCAGTAGGATTTTTAATTTGAAAGAAAGAAAGTAAATTATTTATTTGTAACAAGTAGCAATAACATAACCGAAATATTATAAACAGAGATACAAAGTGCTCGTTCCAAAAACGGACCACACTCAGCATGTGCTGGTGTTACCAGCGCTGGTCTTCCGTGTGGCCGTGATGTGATGTCACGGGCGGCAAACAAACTAATATTTTTTTGCATTTTTTTTCCAAAAAATAGTTTAGAAAAAGACGAGCAAAGGGGAATACTGTTCATGTTGCTTGATTTCTTGTGCAGATTATAGTTAACACGTTTCAAAGAGGTTGTAGTATTGTACTTAAAAATCAAACTTCAGAAGAGTGTTGGAATGACTACTTTCAAGTTTATATTTTTTGAATTCCAATACTAATCAAATTTTTCTTTTGATTCGTTTTGAATTCTTTATAATATAATCTGTGTTTTCCAATACTTGACATTGGCAGAATTATCGCATCTGCGATAAGGCCATTTTTTTTTATAATATTTTGATTTCATTAGCCATACATATCATCCACCACCCTAATAAAATAAATTGCAAAAATAAAACGCTGTTTAATGTGTCCATTACTGGCGCTTCTAACTAACTTAAAAAGATTTTAGTGCCCGTATCAGACGAGATTAGCAGTATAAATCTTGTTAGCAGTGTTAATTGCGAAATAAAAATATATGTGGCTTGAAGCCTAGAAGTTTCTTATGTCGAACAACTAGGTCACGTCATTACCGATTTATATTACATACGGCAGGAACCGGAATTTTGTGAAGAAATTTTAGAATTTTCCGTGAATTTCCCGGTGTATTATTCAATTTATTATCTCGGAAGTAGTTTTAGATTCCCAATTTTATTTTATGTACTGGAAGGTCTCTTATGTGTGAGAGACCGCCTGTGTAGGTACCACCGCAATGTCTATTTCTCCCGCCATACCGCAGTGTAAATGCACTGTTGTGTTTTGGATTAGAGGACGTTGTAGTCAAACTAATGGACATATTGAGACTTAACATCTTATGTCTCAGGCACAATGGAATCGCTTTGTAATTCAAGGTGTTGTTTGGTTTTGCTACTGTTTATGAGCAGTCGTATCGCTTACCATCAGGCGAACGGCATTTTCGTCTCGCCGTTCAGTGCAAAAAAAATACGAATTGTAAATAGTAAAGCCTTGTTGTAGATTTTTAAAGATACAGTCCGGGCCGGTGGGACCAGACCAGTATCATTTTCTTACTTAAAAAATACGTAAATGAAGTAATCAACAAAGTTTCATTTTATTTCCCCTCAGATGTTCACAACAAGAATTAATTTTGACTGCCCCAAGTAGCAATATTTCTTAGTTCCCTCACGGTAACGATTCTAAGAAAGAAGATGTTTGCGCATGAAATTGTAATTCTATGATTACGTAGTATACACATGTATCTTAATAAGTATATACGAGTAAATAAGTCGTATACGTCGATACGGTAATTCCGCGAAATAACCAATTAAATTTTACGAATTGAAATAAATATGCGTGAAACTGAAGCTTGCGCGGAACGAAAACCGGGGTTTAATCTGTAATTTGCGCGGCGACCGCCCATTGACCGGCCGTAACCGTTTTGTGCCGTAATTACTGGAATTATTTCACTCCAATGATTGGTTCGTCTGAATCGCGAAGCCGATGCTTTGTGAGCGAAAATTATTCGTTATATCGCACATTTTAAACGGTTTTGTGGGCGTGCAATTAATTCGTCTATGATTGATTGGTTTTTCCAATTAGCTGTGATGTATTAGTTACGGTGACAGTGGTTTTGTGAGGAGTGAAAAGGAATTTGTTTCTCCCTTATATTTTATGATTACGTACTAAACAGCTTGAGCGGATGCGTCTTCGCTACGTCTTGCGGTTGATTGTCAACCATATCACAGAATCCCCTTTTGATATTTTTTTCGTTCATATCGATTTATTAGTGAAAAAACTTTTTTCTTTACAAAACAATTATAATAAATCCTGATCTTCCAAAGGAGTTTTAATTCCACATCTATGTAAAGTTCAATGAATCATATATCAACTCTAACCAATTTGATTAAAGTTGTCCACCTACATTCTTCGTTTTAGGCGACTTCGCTTCACTCAGCCATATTTATTATAACGTAAACATATTCGTATTTAAAAAATTTATTGTAAATTTACAACAAATTATTAATAAACTGCTCTGATTTAAACCAACTTGTAAATTATGTAATAATCACTACATTGTAAACTGGTTTTGCAAAAAAGCAACACTAGAGTTTCTTGCCCGTTCTTCTCTAGTGAAAACCGCTTTCCGAACCGGGTGGTAGATAAAAAAAATTACTGAATCTAAACGATGTTGAACATTTTAATGGATTCAATAAATTATTTTCATTTACATTAAGACAACTTATTAAAACTTACATCAACATTCCCTTCTAGGTCAGACGGATACATGTACTATTCAGCATGTACTAACATTTGACTTTCCATACGGCAACAGTATTTTCCATAAGGTAGTTCAACTTCTTGTTTAACTTACTTGTGTAAGCGTGTGTATAAGATACGATATCGCTCAGACTCGAAACAAAATTATGTCAATCCCAATTTTTACCATTAGGTACTTTATATTCTTTTTATTACAAGTAATGGCGAGATGAACATGCTTTTTGCCTTTGATTTATTCGCATAGTAAGCGATGCGACCGCTCATGGACAGTAGCAAAATCAAATAACACCATGCACTACAAAGCAATGCTTGGTATATCACGCTCGCTACCTGAGACATAAGATATTAAGTCTCAATATATTCAGTGGTTACTCTGACTACGACGTCCTTGAAATCGGAACATAACAGTGCATTTACACTACTATTTGGCTGGAGTAATAGATATTGCGGTGGTATCTACCCAGGCGGCCTTTCACATATTACAGACCCACCACCAATATTGTACAACGTATTTAAAACATAGTGTATAAACACAAGCCGGTACGTATAGTATCTACGAAGTATTTTTAGCATATAATAGGCGGTCTCTGTGTAGAGCACTAGGTATGTGATTCCATTTCCCCTCGTTTATGACTAATGAGGATATGTACACTTGCCGCGAGTCTTCGTGATGTCATACTCACTTGCAATCTTAGCGTAATACTACTAACATGTTTATATATTCATAAGTATACTGGTGGTAGGTCTCTTATACGTGAAAGGCCGCCTGGGTAGGTACCACCGCAATGTCTATTTCTCCGATCAAACAGCAGTGTAAATGCACTGTTGTGTTTCGGATTAAAGGACATTGTAGCCAGAGTAACAACAGGATATATTGAGCCAACATTTTATTTATCAGGATGGCGCTATGGAAGGCCAACATTGCTTTGTAATTCAAGGTGCTGTTTGGTTTTGCTACTGTTCATGAGCAGTCGTATCGCTTACCATCAAGCGAACGGCATGCTCGTCTCACCATTCAAAAAAACAAAAAAACGTGGCGAGATAGAACTATATAATATGTTTACTAGGAGCCGTTTCGATTATTGTAGCACATTTATTTCACATCTTGTTACCTCTCCCGTCAGACACATTGTGAAATCTGATTCAGAAATCACCATACATGGTCTAGTCTTGACTTTAGACCATCAGTTGCGATCCTAATTTTTTGTTGACCCATTGATAAAAATATGGGCATCTGAGAGGCAATTTATGTGCGTATTAGAAAGAAAGAAAGAAAGAAAAACTATTTATTGAGACACAGACGCAACATACATAAAACACACAGTATTCTGCCCATTTACTGACAGTGTTAACCGTTCAGGCATGACTGACAAGCAGATATTTATCGTCGTGTCAAATTAAAACTTCGCAATATTTATACATATATTTCAACTCATTGCAATTTTTTTAACAACTCAAAAACGTGTTAACAACTTGCTGATACAAAATCAGCCAGTGCACCCAATGCTGTGGCATGGAGTTTGCACGAAATTGCATAAACGCTATGATGCCGCAAAAGATGTTTAAAGAAATAAATGCACATGGCTATCTAAATAAATAGAATAGTTACCATTATATTACACTTGGCATCTTTAATCCAAATGCCTCCTCATCCACTTCCCGAATACGTCGCATTTCACGTTCCTAGACACTTCAATACATTCGAAGCTAGAAAAAACTCGAACATTCATATTTCACCGGCTTTTATGTAATCGAAGAAAGACTGAATGTCCCCCACGCGTAGATACAAAGAAATAACACTCGCGGGACGCATTGTAACTAACTTTATACGAGAGACGTTATTGGCGAACACTCTGACCCGTCTTACGCGTGACGTTTGGAAAAATGGCCTATTTGTTTAGGCCCACTGTAGTTTAATACGACCGTGTTTATTGCTTTTTATGTTATGGCCAGTTTAGTGTCGGTGCGTGGGTTTTATTTGAGAAAAATTGAATGTTTTTTTGTCTTATACATAACTAAACTATTTAACTATTTAACGCGCAATTCATATGCGTGACATATTTGAATAAAGTGTTCCAATCCTATTTATACAGTCAGCTAGGAAAGTAGTATGAGCCTGCGAGTTCTCGCGATTATAAAAAATCAAATGATTCCTATTTCTATGTCGGTCACTATATTTGTTATCCGTTTATAAAGAATTAAAATGGAGGCTGTTTTTTATTTACGTAGAATACAGAATACAATGAAAGCATTGCATAATTCTGAAAATAGCCTGTTTTCCTTAGCACGCGCCCCAATTACAATTCTGTGAAACTGTACAAATATCAACTTCAATAAATTCGGAGAAAGGATTTTTGTCGAACCGTAAAAAATCTTAAATAAATACGCGTGGCGCGTAACCCAACATCTGCCAAGTCTGTCCTTAAATACGTAAAAAATGGGCATGTGACAAATGACGTCAGTGCTCCTGGCGATAACATAGAAAAGGCAGCTGTGGTAAAATATGTATTGGGCATAGTAATATTTGGCAGTGCCGCCACGGAAGGCCTATTACGACCGGACGCCAAATCAATCTGCCCTTTTTATGTGCCGCTGCGTTGATGTATTGCGGGAAACTGAATTTGGCCAGAATATTGTGAGGCACGCGCCGCCGACCGTGACGTCTTGAATGTACGCTTTATGTTGTTTTGCGGGTCACAGGGCATGTTTTATTTGGGATTAAATTATTATGTGTCATGTATAGCTTTGTGTGTGGGCGAGAAATATGTTTGTGTGAAACTTTGGTGCGTTTTTTTATGTTACAAATAGAAGGATGATAAATAAATAACTAAATACACCCAACAGATCTAGTCCTGACCCCACACTAAGATCGAGTCTTGTATCGTGGGTATCACCACACATGTTCACACAAACATTTGTTTCGTTGCGGGGATCGAACCCGCGGCCTCTCGTTTCACAGCCGGCGTCTAACCAACTACGCGACGGCGGCTGTAAAATTCCATCACTGCCTAATTAATTTTAATCCATGTTTACCTAATGGTTAATTAGTATGTTAATTACGTTATTTAACCAGATCAATTTCCTTTTTGATCCTTTGCAATATACCGGAAAAACATCGGAAACAAAAGATATTGGCGGGATTACCCGCGGATCCATATTTACATGGATCGAATTCAACTAGGCAACAATTCCCGGCAACTTATATCCCCGGATTTGCGAATAAATCCTGTATCGGTCGCCGAATTTATTTAACAATCGACCGGTTTTCGATATAAACTTTCGGACGATTTGCGGATTAGTTTCGAGTGACAGCAGATCGTTTCAACGCGTTTAGAAGGGTTAAACGCTTGTAATGCTGTTTAAGTGGGCCTGTTTGTTTGTTTATTCTAGATGGATAGTTTATAAAATCCTGGGTTTGTTGATATGTTATGTTATTCGATATCTTTAAAAAATTACATGTGGAAGTTCCTTTATTATTTTTGTTGTTGTACATTGCCGGACCTACTTGAATTTGACTTAGTAATTGAATGTTTTCGCCTTTTTGGCAAATCATCAGTCTGTTATATCTTTGTTACGTTGTGGTAGTACATATGCATTTAAAAAACATTGGTAAAATAAATTACCACATATGCAAGCGTGTGCGAGTTTTTTGGTTGTAGAATGTCATTTACCAAATACTGGTCGTATTTGGTAAATTACCGAAAGAAATCATGTCATTAGGTAAAGAGGCCAATTTATTCTATAACACTGATATAACTCTTCTAAAACTGGCCTAAAGTAAGTGTGAATAAAGACAGCATGTATTATTGATGCTGGAACTATTCTGTTCCTTGACGTATATCGCATAATTAATTGTCATCACACTTCTAATCAGTCAAGTCTGCTTGGTGTAAATGCAACTCGATGACGTCAGGGCATTGTTCCTGCTCATTTCCTCCCGGAACAGCGAGGGTCGACGCTGCAACGTTTTGTTGCCCAGCCTGGAACAATGTTACCGTCACGCTTCATCGATCAGGAAAAATACGGAATTGAAGATGTTTAACAGCTTTTGCTAAAGGAAAATATGAAGTAATCGATGTTTTGGCATATTGTCTTCTTTGTTTTTTTGTTATCTCTAAATATTTAAATGATCACACAGTATAATGCTTTCTTAGATTTACGCTAATGTTACACATTGAAATCAAAACTATTATTTATTGATTTTCGTGGTCAAGTCCGCCCCATGATGACAATAGTTGTAAAGAAATACTGATTTCTTTCCGACGACTGCGTCGGGAAGGTAAAAAATGTGAATATTAAACCAAATCCGCGATAAAATACGTAAATAATAGTTTTATTTCAAGATCACACAGATTAAAAATCCTGAATTTATTATAAGTACGCACCCTATCAAATCTATCTTGAAATAGATATAAGCTCGACAAACAGTTGGTGACACATCTGTCTACCCCTTTGGGACACACAAACATGAGCCTATGTATATTATAAAAGGTGTTCGATCCGATGGCGGTCCGCAATTCGCATTAACTTAATAAGTTTTTAACTTTATTGGCTGTTGTAAAAACGACAGCGTACGGGGGCGAACAGCCATGTCTAATAGAAAATTCCATGGAAACAATTTGCGAGCGAACGTGTGCGCGGCACGATAGTGGGCTAGTTTCCAGGCCAGTGACTCGCGCTAGTCACTCGCGCCAGTCGCTCGGGCTAGTGCCTCGTGCAATTGGGTTATTTGCTGCAGTTATCTGATGCGAATTGTCATTTAGGTGGAGCTTTGCATTCGCGTGTGCTCGGTATTGAATTGGTGATACCAGGTTTTTTCACCTTTAGATAGTTTTAGTTTAATTACTGTGGCGTTTTCAGTAATGCTCTTGTATTTTAGCTGTAGCGTGAATTTATATGTTACCATAGAGTTAGGGCATGCCTGGAATCCAGCACTAAGCGTATCAATTTCAAGATGTCGTTACTGAATATAAACTTTCTATAATAATTTTCGTAAATGCGTTTGAGATCCAAATTGTAAATTTCCGGATTTGAGAGCCGTAGACCAATATCTCTTTTTTATTTTCGGACACAAGACACCTTTTTTTATTGCAATAAATGACGAGATGAGCATGTCATTGATATGATATTGCACGATATGACCGCTCATGGATAGTAGTAAAACCAAACAACACCATTGATTACAAAGCAATGCTTAGCATTCCATTGCGCTCGCCATACTGAGACATAAGATGTTAAGTCTCAATATGTCCAGTAATTATTCTGGACACTTATTTATAGACACTTTATTACACACACAAAAGAGAAACATACAGGGTTACAGGTTAAGTCGACCTAGATCCTTTAAGGGGTTGTAGTTTCCATCATTCCTGACCGATTTGACTATGAGACCCTATACCCTAAACTTAGCCGTTTCCACGAAATTTGACTTTGAAGTTTTTTCTTTAAAATATCGTTTTTTTGTCTATTGGTCCATTTTTTTCTGTTTTCTTGCCTTAAATTGATTTGTATTTGCAATGTTTGTGTAGTGGAAATCGCATATATAAAAGTACAATTGGCAGTCTTTTCGTCATTTAGTTTGCTCTATACTCGTATAGTCACTGCGGGATGTATTTATCATTATAGTCTATATACTATATTTACTGGTGATAGGTCTCTCATATGTGAGAGGCCGCTTGGGTAGGTAACACCGCAATGTCTTTTTCTCCCTTCAAACTCAGTCAAACACGTCAAAAATAGTAGGTACTTATACTCACAAACTAAACTTACGCATCATTAATGTGCGACACTTCATTAGCGTGTGATGACAAGCGACACGGGTCTCGTAATATCTCATCGCAGATGTTGTTTACGTCCTTGAAGCCCTCGCCGGCACAGCCTCGCCAACCTCTTATGACCACCATTTGTCTCGGGATCGTCGTTCAGAATATTGGATGGTCGGAATTAATTTGGATGTTGTCTGAGACTATTTGATCTTAGGTTGGTGTTATGTAATTTACTGTTGTGGAAAGGATGGATTTTTTTATATTAATTTTAGCCTTTGTATATCGCCAATAATGAAATTTATGGAATAGGAGGTGGCAGGTCGACTAATAGTGGAAAAACCAGAGAAATCATCGATGCAAAAAGTGGATTACTTTGATAAATGTACCTGTAAAGAAGTGTAGTTGTAAAGAAATACTGCTGAAGAGAGATGATACGACATAAATTTTGTGCAGAAAAGATAACTCCACTTTGATAGCATTCTAGGCTAGCTCATTGGCATCAAATAGATTTGAATTCTTTATTATGGCACATAGTTGAGAGACACTGTAACAAGGCTAAAATTAATTTAGCGCTAATATCATGCAAGAGTAGGAGGATAAAGACAATCATAACCAAATTTCTGATATAACAGCCAATGTAAAAATACCCAGGCATAGTCTAGTAGGTACCCCAAGCAAATAGGATAAAGCTCCTTATTCAATCTATCTATATCAGCCCATATACATCCCACTGCAGGGCATGGACCTCCTTTACAATCGAAAGTACGATTGAGAGTTGTTAGGCCATATAGTCCACCACGCTGGCCTAATGCGGTTGGTTGGGTTGGCCCTTATACAATAACCACAGTAAAAAGAGTCAGAAATATGTTACTGTAAAGGTCAATAAACGTTATTTATACATGGTCCTGTCCATAAACGAGCCCTCGTGTAGCAAACACCGACAGCTCGCGCGGAGAGCTCGTCAAACAATAGCGACGCGCTTTGTTCTATTCTGTATTCGGAATATAATTCGTGACTGGTTTCCATGTTGAATTGGTTATTCTATTTTGGATATGTTGACGCTTATGTATTTACGCAAAGAATTTGGTACATTTGCTGTTAGTGGTACCTACGGCTTGCAGTATTTATTTCTTTCGGAATAATTGATTCATTCTATTATGTAATTTTGTTGTATCTTGGTCTCTCATATATACAGGTGATAGGTCTCTGGTCTCTGTCTCTAGGTTTGAAAGACATTGTAGCCAGAGTAACTATTGGACATATAGAGACCTAACATCTTATGTCTATGAATGGCGAGCGTTGTGGAATACCAAGCATTGCTTTGTAATACAAGGTGTTGTTTAGTTTTGTTAAGGTTCATGAGCAGTCGTATCGCTTTTCATCAGGCGAACGGTATGCTCGTCTCGCCATTCGTTGCAATAAAAATAAATGCAAAGTGTGTATTTTATTGATCACAGCTGATTTGAGCTGCTGACTGAATAAAAAATTACATGTAGTGGCAAAGTTTATCGAGCAATCTGATGGATTCCAGGTCCGAACACCAGGTGGTCTAAAGCCTAAAACTGTGCTTCACCAGACAGTAATCAGGCAGGCAAAGTCAAGGCTTTATTATCTTTCTCAATAAGTATTAAGCGCGGCTAACAGTAACAGTACTAACAGCAAAACTCTCAGAATTTTCGTCGTCAAAATATTGTAAATTCAATAAAGTACAGGGTTTACCTAATGTTGGTTCAGAGAGTTTGGTCAAATCACTTTGGAAATGTTTGGTTTGAATTCAAATATTGTCCGTTCTGTCGGCTATTTGTTCGGATATTTCGTCGGATATCTTAATATACGCGAAATATCTGTCGGATTTATGTATTCGGGTCGCATCGCGACTGCGTGGGGTGACATTGTTTGTTGTTTTATTTGAACCCTTCGTGTTTGTACTGATATTTATGTCTCCTATATATTTATATTGAATGTGTCTTCGATATTGGATCCAATATTTGGCGAAAATTTATGGCGATACTGTACAAATGTAGACAATTTGTTTTCCAAGAAATAAATAACATTATTTGGATATGTTTATTAGACGAGTTGTTTAAACACTGAAATAGGTTTGGTTTTGTTTAGTTTGACTATGAAAATATACTTTAATATTAACATAACCTAAAAACAACGCAATATCGTAATTTACAAAACAGAAAAACAGCGCCATCTGTTATTTGAATCCCGAACATCATTCGAATTTCAAATTTTTGAAACCGTAAAAAATACATGGCCACAAAAAAAATATCCATGTTCTAAATTCGCACGAAGCATTGTGATCAAACAGTACCGTTGTGTTATAAAAACGTGCATTATTTTTTGTCGGCCGACACAACCGGCCCTCGGTTCCGGTTCAGCGGGCCGGTTCAAAGCGCGAGGCCGCTCTATAAACGTTGTCCCGGTGACGTCAGCGAGATCGGTGCATGTCCCGCGCTATCGATTCGCTACTATTCAAGTTGAGTGTAGGAAGTTTATTGTTTTTAATAATGACACCTGTGTATGATTTCAGGTAATAGGTCGTTATGATTAAGACGGGTTAAGGCTTTAGTATACTATTAGTATTTTATGGATCGTTGAGAGATATCTATGTGATAACATAGATATTGTGGAATGCTTTTGGGAATGTAGTTTTACTTTCGGTTAATACTGTAAATGTATGACCTTCGATCTCGGATTTGTTAGTTCTAATACCGAATATTATTTAATAAGTTCAGCTGCAATTTATTTATTGGAATAAATTTTAACTGATTCTTATGTAAAATAGTAGTATTCCTTCTCGCGGTTAAGGAGCGACTTATCGGCTTTTCTCTGTTATAATATGTCAACCGCGAAAGTGTTGTAGCCTAATGTTATCCCGGAAAATGCAGCTTCTGCAGGATTTATAAAATAATTCTGTGCGTAAAAGTCCTAATCAAAAGTTTCTATAAAGGTAAATAGATATTATTAAGTCTTCTCAGACCTTCCGATGTCTAATTAGGAGTTTATCTATTAATCCTATATGTGATAGTGCACGGATATCGCTCGGCCGTCTGGCAGGCTTACATGTAAGCGGTCCAAGGTTCGAGTTTACGTAACAGCTAGTATAATTAATTTTGTAACGGTCTATCTGTTGTGTGGGCCGCGGGGCTTCCGAAGCCGCCAATCCATTTACATCGGCTTAGTAACTGTGTACTTGAGCGCGGCTTGTTGCTACTCCACAGAGCCATTGGCCGATAATGTGCTTATAATATACTTGCATCATTGATGCAATGGGGACAGGGGGTCTTGGGTTCGATTCCCAGGTCAGACTGTCCCATTTGTTATGTAAGTCCTATGAAACGCCACCAAAATACCAGTGACAGACTCGCTCCCTATTATGCATTGGGATGGAAATAAGTTCGTCGAATTTGGAGTGTCTGATGGCACTTTTTAAACTGCTGGTAGTAGACCAGTATTATCTAAAATGTCAAATTATGAGCAAAAAAAAAATGGTTGATGCGCTAATGCTTGGCTTCTCATCAGTGACCTCAACATTGGTGGATTGAACTATACCAATCTAGGCTGTCGCTCACTCATACGTAACTGTGGTGCGAAAATTCACGCGAATAAGATTTCTGCTACAATTACCAACCAATAATTCATCTAAGTAGGTGCGAGATGGCGCGGTGGTCGCGCCGCAGAACGGGGTCGGGGGACTCTATGTAAAATTCAAAGTTATTAAACCTTAACTATTGTTCTCCAACGAAATTGGTTCACACAAACACAATGGTATTAAATTTTAACCCCTCCAGGGATCCGGAGCTATTGTTCAGCAGCTCTATAGTGGCCCGAACACTTCCGAAGTTGCCCGAAGTGGCACGAAGTTAAATGTGCTCTTAAAATCGCGAAGTTGTTAACAATCGGCAAGGTATTCCGATCGGCAATCAATAGGGCCTAAAGGCATTATAATTTAAACGGTAGTTAAGTTTTCATTGACGTTGTAATTTTCATGTTTGTCGAGTGAATTTGGAACTTAGGTCCCCGGCTAAAGGATACTTTGAGTGCAATAGTAAATGTTTATCGTCTTATATAGGCATTAATGTCTCTTCACAGGGCACCCAAATCCTTTTCAATTGACGGTAATATAAATTTAAAACACGTTTTCTTGTGGATTCTTTTTAGATACCAGCTAATCAAGCTATGGCTGATTCAAGGGTTTAATTTAACAATCTTTTCGTGAACACCAAAAATAAACTTTAGACATCGTTTTGATTCACAGAATCGACCTTCACAATTTCTTATAATTATTAAAATACTTGTATTATTTTGGCGTTAGGACTATGAGTGTGATAGTATGAACTATTTTTAATTGACCTGGTTTTAGTTCCAAAATCAGTAACTCACAAAATTAATTCAAATTTGATCATACAGAAATGAATGAGGTTTGTTACAGAACGTTGGCCTAATATAGATCGGCATTGGAAACCCGCCTAATTAAGTTACCTTTACCAATCAATAGCACATCTATACAAGCATTGCCGAACATTCCGTCTGAACGAGCTACTGCCCTCAATTGCTCCGATTCCTCCCGATTGCTCCCGATGATTAAACGAGTGATTCTGAATGTGCGGGCTACGGAACCGACCGACGAGTCCGTCTGTTGAAAGCCAAACACTTATTAACCAACTACAATGGGTCACAATGGTCTCGCCAATCAAAGTAAATTGATAGTGGGTCCCCGAATTCACTGGGCCAATTTCAAATGAATCAGAGCGACAGAGGATTATCGATTTCGATGTTTTGTTTTGTAAAGTGTTGATGTCTGGTTTTGCGGATTTGTGGAGTAGGTGTCAATAGTCGGTAGATTTTCGTATTGAAATTTTACAATTTCTATGTTTAATTCGAATTTGAACGTGATGATGGTAACTTTAATACATTTATGTATATAGGAGTGCCTAGATTCATAGATGACTACGGTATACAAAGCTGAGGTCTTGGGTCGAATCCCGGATCGGGCAAAGTGACTGTGCATTTTTTTAATTCATTATCAGCACGGAGCTATAAATTTGTGCCTAAAATGGCGATAGGCTCGCCAACACTCAAGGCGAAACGTGGGTGTACTGGTTGCTACCAGAACCTCTGCCTACCTCATCTGGCGAGAGTTTATATATTTATGTATGTATCTAGGACGCATTAAGCTGTGTACGGGATCTAAAATTCGGCTGTGAAACTAGATGCAGGTGATTTCAGTATGACGAATAGTAAGGTAGTATCTATTGCCCACTTTCAGCCAGTCATTTGATTATGCGAGAGATTAAAATGAGTCACTCAGAGCCAAGATATAATGCTTCTTTTTACCAACATCCAATACAAATAATTTCAAATATTTTTTACGACAAACAAAAAAAACATTTATCATTTCATCGATAAAACATAAAACCATTGACAAAAGTTTCCAATCTGTCGCTGGAGATTCTTTTAAAGTAAATCCCAACACTTTGCAACGTTATCCCTTTGTCCCTGATACGAGTGGCATCCTATGGGACCTGGCGGGATGAATGGGTCCCATTGTAGCCGCATCGAGACTGGCGGGTCCAAAGATGACGTCATTATGACGCTCGACTAACTAAACCCCATCGGGCTGATATGAAATAGCTGTGTGTTCTTTATTTAAACTTAAAGAGATTTTATTTTTAAGTTGTTATTTACAGTCGGGTGCGAGCGGTATGTTATTTTAAACTTTGTGGAGCGAAGGTTTTTTTCACTTGGGTGGTATAGATATCTTTTTCTTGATGAAGGTGCATCGTATTATTATTTCAGCCTGTTGCAGTAAACTGCTGGACATAATATACCTCTCCCATTGACAAATGTATGGACAGGGCGGAAAGCGCGTAGTGTTTCGACGTAAGTGGTGCGCGCGGTCCAGTACATCTCTAGTGGAGCGTTACAGAAATTAGTCGTCAGTCGCAACGATTTTGAAAATGCTTGCTTGTATTATGACAGAAAGTTTAATAAACTTGAAGATAATATTTTTTATCGTCTTCCTTCCATGGCATAAGATATTACGGCGCTTTTGGTAATACATGGGGCGAACCGCCTTCTGAACCCCACATATTATTTTTGTCACCGTTTAGACGAAATATATTACATTAATGACGATGACAATGTATTATAATTTAATTATTATGTTCGCGTAAATCTAATCATTAATTATTATGTATTAGAACTTTATTATTATAGGTATGAAGTTACGATATAGTTCTGAACGGAGGAATGTTTCCGTGTTTAATCATAGTCCTGCTGTCAATGGGCATCTGAATACCTCTATTGCCAAGGCACCGGAATGGAATTCCGATTGCTACTAAGGCTCTTCACTTGAATATCTTTGATGACCTTTGCGGTTTGGACTCTCAGCGTATAAATAGTTTATTATCTGCGTACTTGTCTTACAGAAGGAGAGAATTAGGGCCAGTTGACTGATAAAGTGTCTCATGGTTAACTGCAATCTAACACGTTTGTCAGAACAAAGTTGATGATATGTTTTTGGTTTCACTATCAAACTCTCTTATTAAATAGCTGACGGTTACATTTTGCCGTTACTTCTATTATTTTTACCCAAAAATATTCCGGAACATTTTTGGAATTTCAAAATTTCAATTTCATGCAACAGTGAATAAAATTACGTTCGAACTTGTGAAAACGAATTTTCTATTTCATGTGATAGAAAATGCCAGGTAGGCTATCAGGGACTTTATCAACAGTGGTGGAACTGGCCCTAAATGAATAAATTATACAATTGAATGAATAAATGTTTCATACCCACATTACCAACGAGCATTTTAACCCTTCACGAGCCTTGGTGGCCCATTTGACCATTCGGCAGTCCACACGCGACCGCAGCCTGCCATCCGCATACATTATCAAAGAAATTTGCGCGTAACCCTTACATAAATCGCGTCCCTTTGTCAAACTCGCAACTCGACGCCGCACGGCGGTCTAAAGTCGCGCAAACTTGGATCAAAACGTCCCGTGAAACTACACTTTAATCGTTTGTTTGCCGAAGACAAATATAGAGGGCGCGTAAATCGCTCGCGTCCAACTTCGTGAAGCTTGACCCGGGCCTGAAAGTTTGACAGGCGAAAGTTGAAGTTTCGGTTATCAATAAAGGGAATAGTTCTCATGGCCCGCTAGGAGTGTGAGCCAGCCGTTTGTAGGAATGAACGGTTTTAAAAGTTTCACCCGTTTTAGGTGGAAAGTATTTTTATTTTGGACAAAGTTTGATTTGACTTTTTCTTAGATCAGACGATGTTTCTTTTGTTTTAGCAATAAATTTACCGTTGTTTGTAACTACAAAGCTAACTAGCTTTGAACAGGAATATGTTAATGTCAAACTTTTGAATAATATATTGTATATCAAACGTAGCATACTTTAATAATCATTTATAGCACGACACATTATATAAATCAACCTAGATATTAAACCGCCCATACAACCCAATACATTTTTCCATTAAACAAAAACAAACAAGCACTACAAACTCCGGCTCTCATTCGCGAAATCGTTTTAAAACCCATCGGAGCATTATTCATGATTTTAAAATGTGGATTGCGTTTTGTCCAATCAATCGCGCTCAAACCTATTAGCAGGATTGGACCGCACAGTGCGCCCGCAAGGCAAATGTTTGCCAAACACTATGTTAGATAAAATATTGTTTTATCCGCTCCACAGTGTTTTCAGCGCGGAAATTGTTTTGTTTGGGATCATTTTATCTGAAATTGGTGATGGTATATCGTGTTGTTATGTACTGTATCTGTATCACTGCATGGCACGGGCCTTCTCTACAATCGAGAGTACGATTGAGGGTGGTTAGGCCATATAGCTGGCTGCCACGCTGGCTATTGCGGGTTCGCGGACTTGTACCATTACTATACCATAGAAATTCTTACAAATCTCCATGGTATGCATGTTTCTTTACGATGTTTTCCTTCAGAGCTTGGTGAGTGGTGATTGACTATCAATACACACTTGAGTCCGATAAGTCAAGTGTTATACAGTAATACATAAATAACAACAACAAGCCACATACCTATTGTTGACACGAAAATTATGATAGTATTGTGTCATCTATGACTGAGTGACTTTTCATGTCATAACTATTACAACTTAGTCTCGGTGTACATATGTAGCTATATTCATTTGGAAACGCGTATATGCAACAGCGGATATCTGTATATAAGAATGGGTATTGATGTCATGAGTTCGGTATATTGGCTGAGTTTTTAAGCTTCATTTCATCGCGTGCACCTAGATTATAATCTACAATATCATTTGGTTGTGGTTGAAAATGCAGAATTTATTCCTATACCAGGAAATTGATTAAATGCGATCTCGTCTGAATCTCCGAGGGGTTGGTAGTAATAGATGGAGCTTATTTCCGCCCCATAATGCAATAGACGGTGAGCCTATGTTTACGTAACAAATTGTGCTCTTTCCAATTATAACAATATATTGAATAACAATGTATTCTTAAATTTACGCGAATGTTACCCATTTTAAACGCCAATTTATTCGTCGCACGAAATAAATCATAAGCAAATAAAAAATGACAACTTTGTAAATAAAAATTAGCCAATTATGTAAATTGTATGTTTAGTCGGATTATAATTAATTTAATGAATAACTTAGCTCATTAGTAATAAATATATAAGATTTGTATAACTTCGTATATAACTAGGATTATTGGTGTTACCTTATCATGATTAATAATGTTTGCTCCGCGACATATTACCGGCGGCGGACAAACAAACGCCTCAGCTGATAGCTAATTAACAACATTTGTCTATTAATAACCTTAATTTAAGGTAAATTGTTGGTGTGACTTAATCGCCTCATCCATCCAGGCATAGTGAGAGCGTTGAATCTTAAGTGTTTGGATTCGATTCCCAAGCCGAGTGCACAATAATGTAAGGTTTTTGTTGGGGTTATAGGACAATACTGGATTGGAATTTTTGGCGTAAGACCCCATCTGTATCTCATCTTTGAAGGCTAATCTAAGATCAGTGAAGTCTTGCATCGTGCGTATCAGAAACTACGAGAGACTTTTGGTCCCACGAACACCCAGACCTGAGAAAATACTTGTGGGCTACACAAACGTTTGTATCGATGCGGGCGTCGAACCTACGGCCTCTCGTTTCACAGTTAGTGGCTTACCATCTTATAAATGACCGTGGGTGGTGAAAATAAGATCGTCATATGCATACTCTTTAATTATGTAATACAGTCTATTCGCAGAACGCTTTTTACCAATTATTGTAAAACTATAATCCCTCCAACACAATAAAGCATCGACTAAACAAATCCATCATTCGGAGCGCTATTTGGTTGCAGTCAGTCGTCGGTGTGTAAGCGGCTTAATGTTGACACGCCATCACGTTTGGCATGAAGCGTGAGTGACACTGGAAGTGTACTTATTTTTATTCTGATACGACAAAATGACGAAGACTGTAATACTAGACGTTAGCAAGAAATCAGCTAGCCTAAGCCCACTGCTGAACCTCCTCCAACATGGCCTCCCCCAATGATTGAATCCAGAGACGTTCCGCGACATTTACCAGGTCGTCTGACCACCTTGTTGGTAGGTTGTCCTACGCTGCGCTTTCTGCTACGTGGCCTTCATTCGAAAACTTTTTGGCCTCATCGGCATCAGTTCTCCGCGCTATGTGCCCCGCCCATTGCCACTTCAACTTACTAATCTGCTGGGCTATGTCGGCTCTGTCGGGCTATGTCCACTATACTACGTTCGCCGCTAATAATGAAACGTCCATTGCCTCTAACGACACTAATCTGTTGATTCAGGCACTGTGCACACTGCATACATAGCAACTTTTTTTGAAGAAAGTCAAATTCTATGAAATGTACTATCGCGGCAACTGAAAACTGGTGCTGTAACTGGCAACTTTTATCAAAAACTATAATAGTAAAATGCTGACAATATCCTTCAATAAATTTACTCCGTGTGCATAGCGCCGTACTGTTGATTGATTGAAAGATTATCACATAAGATATGAAGGGCACGGTAGTTCCGCTACCAAGACGACCAAGCGAAGCGCAATGGCACTACCTTCTTTTTTCGATACCCTCATAAATTGGGTTTTTTGTGTTTTCTTGTCTGTCTATATCATCACAAGAAAATTTAAGAATTGATTGCTTGCTACCACATCACTACAACCATAGTGACTACAACTATAACTACCGAATTATTCTCTAAAAATATAAAAAAATAGGCACACAAATAAAATTATAATGAAACCAATAACAGAACCATCTAAACCCAGAACTGCGCGAAATTCGGTGGTAAATAATAAAATATTTTTTATAATGTAGACTTTACGGGTGCCACGTGTAGTGGTTCAGGAGATATGGAGGACATAAACTGGGAGTTAATCGTGTGTAGCCGGCGACGCTGTGCTTGGAACCCGTTGCGTAATGGCTTTTGTGGTACGGAAGATTAGACTCACGCACTGAGCCGCGGTAGACTTGTGAAATAATAAGGAGGATTTTTGAATTTTTTTTTATCTTTCAAGTTTTTGAATTTCTTTTTTTTCAATTGCATTGCATTAATGAGTTGTGTGTAATGGCGGATTTCGTTGCATAGTTGGTTTAGAAGCTTGTTGTCTCACGAGGGATCGCGGGTTCGACTTGATTGACCATTTAATACTTATATTTTGTTACGAGTCTTAATGTTGGGAGACAAAACAATGTCTTAAGTTAGGTTAGGAATATTTTTTAAATGCATTCGTTTTACGGTTAGATCACATCACCATTAAATTGACACCCTCAAATTCGTAGAACTATTTGGCTTGTATATACTCGTAATCTATTTTGCGCATCCACCAGTCGCCACATAAATGTAAAAAATCATTGCAATATAGCAATTTCCAGCACTATCACTCTTCCCACACTACACATCTGCGTCTATGATGTTCATATATGTATGTATGTGTTAGCGATAGTCCCGGGCAATTTCATTTTGTTTCACAGTGGGCGCGGAAGCCGCCCGGCGCTAACATAAAATATTACGAGCCAATATCCTACCGTATGCAGCTAGTGTTGGATCAAATTGAATATAATTATAACATGAACGTCTATTTGTCGCGCGTATTTTAAATTTCGAAGTATTGTATTCGCTTCGATCCGTTTTTAGGTGGATGAAATAAAATATGAATATGATGATATCTCGTATTGTATTCATTTCGATCCGTTGTGAGTCTGATGAAATAAAATATAATTTACATTAAAACATGAACAATAAGATGGAAATTTATTTTATTCACGTTACATTTATAATATCTCCCAAAGGTGGAACTTCATTTATCTCATATCCAAGTAGGGTCCGCGGAATTTGGTTTATTATGTAATTAGCATAAAGGTTTTCGCATATAACTTTATGACAGACGGCCTCCGCCTACGTGAGTTTTGTATGAAAGTAAGATAAATTAAAATTTGATTAGGTAAAAATAATTTATTCAAACCCTTTTTTTCAATAAGGATGATATACCAACGAGGCATTACGTAATTAGAAAACAATTCAAATGAAAACTCGATAATATTGCTTATCGCCGAAGTTCCCACGTCGGCAACATTTCAAAGCGATCGTGAAAGAATTGCTCTATTACCGTAATGTGGGTAATGTATGTTTTATTAACACGACACTCGTGACATCATTTTATTGTGAAACACACAACCGTTCGATATAAACATTAGCATAGCGTGACTCTATTCGATAACAATCATTCATATAGAAATTATTATTTATTAGACTACTGGTAAATGCAAAAGATATTATTAAAAAGAAGAAAGAAAGAAACATTTATTTGTTACAAGCAATGGTTTGCAGCTTTAAGTAATTACTACTAATATAACAGTGCTTGTCAACAAAACGGCTCATGCTCAGCTTGTAATAAAACCAACGCTGGTCTTCCGAAAGGTCGGCGACGTCACAAGCTGCAAAAACATAATGAAAAAATAAAACAAAATAATCTCCCAGACACCTGAGCATTAGCATATTCGTGTATGTCGCGGAAGGTGGACAGAAAATCTAATAAAAGTTACTGATAGTCGCTGGAAATCCATGCGCGAGGCGTATTTCCAGTAGTAGTTAAAAGTTTTCGTGTGAATGATGCCTATGTCCTTTCATATTTGATTAAGTGACTTGCGGCTCAGAACAAGTTAATAGCTGAAGTGTTTTTTTTAGATTAGTCTCAGAAATTTAAGCTATTCTTATCGATCCTGATTGCTTCTTACGCTCTCACAAAAGGGCGAGAGATTTAAAGCATTAAACGTCACAGCTTTGCTGGGCAACGATTTCCCTTTTTCCAGAATTTTGCTCGGCCAATAACCTTTATATGTAAGCTTAACAGTGATATTACGAAAATGTAATCTGTAAATGGAGCAACACGTACCCTTAAAGTATTAAAATATACTACAACATATTATGTGCCGTTTTTTGAACACATTGTAGGGTCATAAAACCCATAGGATAAGGATTTCCTGAGACGTAAGACGCATTGAAATGTGCGAGTAAATTTTGTATTCTCGAAAAATCCTTTTGCTATTCGGCTCGCGAGAGCACTCTAGGCTTAGTCTTTTTTACAAATGTTTTCACTGTATACAATAACCCATTCGTTTTCGGCACACGCCGTCGGATAAAAGAAAAATATGAAAAATTCTAATGTATTATTCTATGTTTAGTGAAACAGCAAGGAATGAAAAGAAACGGACGCTTTTATGATAATACGCTCGTCTGTCGTCGGGTCGGGAGAACCGGGAACATCGCCCGGGACTCAGGTACCCGAATCGATCGGGCCTTGGATGTTCACGAAGCTAATTGAGAGAAACAGTTAGCTACTTTCAAACGTTGTTTTTTTGCACTAGGGCTGAGTTGCACCAACTAACTTTGCCAATACCTTTGCCTTTGGAACTGTCATCGCCATACATTTGAGACGTATTTGACCTTGCTAATGTATGGGATTGACATTTTCAAGGTGAAAGGTATTGGCAAAGTTAGTTTGTGCAATTGAGCCTAATTCATTCTTATTTTAAATATTTATTTCATTTTTGTTTTCATGTACAAGGTCAGTGGCATTCCTAATTTAAAATGCAGGAGAATAAAATATTCTATTGAATTTATGAAACAGTTTTCATTTCATTGCATGCCGCCACTGTGTTTAGAAATTATATTTGATAAATAAATGCATGAAGCATATTCTATATTTGAAATCACGGGTGAATGGTCACCGACATTGTAAATTCAAAAAGCTGCTGAATAAAATATGAAATTCGTATATAACATAATATTAAGTAATATTGAATTTAATATGTCGCAGCTGGCGAGCCTACTACTCAAAACAAGATGTTGCAGATTTATGCAAAAATAATATTTATGTAACCTACGAGCTTTTAATATGGTAACATTTTTATACACCAATTTCAAAGTCTAACACAAAAATACATATAATGTATGGCTTGACTATTAATATTTCTGAATTGCCAAACCATACATTATAATTTCTGTAAGTTATTTTATAATGGACAGAAATGAAAGAAATATAATGCAATTTACTTATATTTTATATGAATTCTTTATATATGAAAATAAAACATTTGGCGTATAGTTTGCACGCTCCTATAAAGAATCAATGTTGATATTTTGCAACTCTCACACCCGGATATTCTGTTCCGAAAGGCGTCGCTGAACAAAACTAAAATAAAATTTGAACAAATAAATATTTTTATGTGTTTGTATATTTGTGTGTCTGTGCGCGCGGATGTGCGAATGTATTTGTGTATGTGATAAGTGAGGTCCAGCCGTCAATGTGTATACGGCGTGCTTGCTAGCAGTCCAAACTGTGAAGCTGCTTCTGCTTTCGATATAACATGTTTTTTTTAATTCGGGAGCTTCCACATATTTAATATGTTATTGGTGTTTTATTATTTCTAATATATACATTGGAGTTTGCTTGTTTTGTACCATCTTGTTAAAACGGTAGGTTGGCACACGTTTATACGTGTTTTATGAGTTTAATTACACCGAATCACTGTTGTTTAACAGCATAGGAAACTAAGCTAAGGCTCAGTTGTATCCAGTAATTTGGGTCATGATTTTATAAGATGCCAAATATATATTTTATTTAATTTGATATGTATTTTAGATATATGCAGAACAATAAAACATATGAACAAAATACAATTAGTAGTAGATGATCCAGTGAAGTTTCCACAAGTAAGTTATACATAAACAAAGCAAATGTACAAAGCAAAATTAAAAACAAAGTACACGGTCATGTCATCGTCAAAGTTAGAGTTGCGATCAAAGTCACTGGAGGCAAACGTGCCTAAATTATTTTCGTCTCTTTTTGCTAAGCAACTAGAATTCCACTAGCCCACTACTATATTTCAAGACCGTCATAAACACCGCCGGCGTGGAATATAAAATCATCTGAAACATTCCGCCAACGTTTTACAGCCTTCCGAACATTTAGGCGCCGTGTAAAATCCGGCCCGGTCCACACCGTGCATTGAAATGAAACCCCTGGGGAGCTGGAGTCTCGAGAACGCAATAAACTTAATCAGACGGAATGGCATGGGTATGGAACAGACGCTCGTAAAAATCTAGGCTGTAGACTAGTGTCGTGTGGATATTGATCTGGGTTTTGCTGCTAGGACGAAGCAGGATGAGGATGAGAGTGGATGAAGCCAAAGTGATATGATAGAACCGAGTAATCCACTCTTGGATATAGGTGTGACGATTATGTATGTACGAGTTGAACATCTGGTGGTATGTAATCACAAACAATCATGACTACTGACATCATAAACTAGATTGGAAATGTACTAGTAACTGGTGGTAGGTCTCTCATATGTGAGAGGCCGCCTGGGTTGTGTTTCGATTTGACGGATTTTGTAGCCAGAGTAACTACAGAACATATTGAGACTCAACATCATATGTCTCAGGATGGCAAGCGCAGTGGAATGCCAAGTATTGCTTTGTAATTCAAGATGCTGTTTGGTTTTGCTACTGGCTATGAGCAGTCGTATCGCTTATCATCAGGCAAATGGCATGCTCGTCTCGCCATTCATAGCAATAAAAAAAGTAATGATTAAGGGCACTCATTTTTTTTTTTTTTTTTCTACGATAAAAGATTGCAGATTCATCCATTGATCGATAGTATTATTTCATTTTAGTATAGCCTCACTTTTACCTGATCTAACAATTCAAGCATCTGTGTCACTTCACGGTAAATCCCTTGTCTAAATAGTCAACAATTTGAACGTCAGTTTATGTGGGGCACCTTTCTACCTTCATCCATTACGTCCCACTGCAGGGTACGGGCCTACTCTACAATCGACAGTACGATTGAGAGTGGTTAGGCCATATAGTCCACCACGCTGGCCTAGTGCGGGTTGGCGGACTTACATACCATAGAAATTCTTATAAACCGCTATGGTATGCAGGTTTCCTCACGATGTTTTCCTTCACCGTTATAGTGAGTGGTGATTGACTATCAATACACACATGACTCCGAAAAGTCAGAGGTGTGCCCTGGGATTTGAACCCGCGACCACCGTGAACATGTTGGCAGCCGCATCCGGTCCGTTTACCAACAGGCCACCACACACAATGTATAAGTACATAACCCAAAACGAAATCATTCGGAACAGATCAATAGATATTGGAATCGTGGTATTGAGGAATGATGTGGTGTGTGATTGTGAGGCGGATGACGCGCCGGTTGGAACCGTAATCCGATCACAAAGTACGGTTTATTTCTTATAAGGATTGACTTCAAGCAGAGGCGTTCGATCGTGAAATTATAAGTCGGTTCCTTTCTTACTTTCATATGATTATAAATGCAAAAGTATGTATATTTGTTGCTATTTCAAAACTATATTCGTGAAACTATGATAGTGAATTTTATAATATAGGCTTTTTTATAGCAATGAATGGCGAGACGAGCATGCCATTCGCGTGATGGTAAGCGATACGACTGCTCATGGACAATGTCCATTTTGGCATAATGGCAACTTTTTACCGAATTGTACCCCTGATAGAAGAAAGAAAATTTTATAGTTTGTGTGGGAATTAATTCGTTTTTTGTCACGTTTAGTTGGGTGTATTGTATTTTAGAGAAGAAATAGTATTAAAACCTTGACAGACTTTAGCTAGTAGTTTTAAACTTAAGCTCCAACTCGTTAGAATAAAAGATGTGATGAAAATTTTAAATGAAGATTATTATTCGGTGCCCGAAGAGTTTACTTGAAAACTGAGCACAGAATATTTGGATCTATTTCATAATAAATTCACTCAGTTAACTTGGCAACTGTTTCATAAAGGGAATGTTTGACTTTGGTAACTGTTGCGCGACGAAAAATGCTCTATATAACATTTCGAAGTTATAAAAATGAAACCTACTCGTATAAATGTGGATGACTAACTTTATCTATTTTTTTCTATTTCAGGTAAGTACCTTGTCTTCGTTTCGGTGTGGAGAAGAGTAAGGTAAAGTGGTTTTTATGGTTTTAACAACTGTTCGTGAGCATCTGATTACAAGGCAGGTGAAGACATTAACTAATAATGAACTAATAGCTATATTACACAATAACAGGGGAACCAAAATATGAGAGCGTCATTTAAAAGTTTTCCCAAATAGAATACAGTACAAAATTAAGGAGTCGGTAGACAAAAATATGGTGATAGTGTCACTACCACTCATGTAGGACATATTCTTTGATCGAGTTTATTAGTTCTGATTTGCCAAAGATTAGTCAGTTATATCGCAGGTAAAATATTCCGTGGACTACAATCGAATGGTTTAGTACTTATTTCACCACATTTCCTTATTGCAGTTTGTATTTACCAAATATCCTACTAATATTAAAAATGCGAAAGTTTGTGTGTTTGTTAATTCTTCACGCTCAAACGGATGACCATGATTTAGATACCAATTATCATCAAAATTGTTGATGAAAATTTGTATCTAGATAGCTGATACCCTGGATTAACACATAGGCTTCTTTTATCCTGGAAAATGTGGTGTGAATTTTCATGTGAGTTTGTTATATGTGACTGGAATATTTACTTAATATAGCTCTATAGGCTCGCCTTTTGTTAGAAGGAACTAAGGAACTAACTAATCCATCTAAAGGAAAGAACAAAGTTCAACGAACTTTGGTGACATTACTGAAATCTCTACCTACCCTCTCAACAGAACAGACGTGAGTTTATACAAGTTGTTTAGGTTCTCGCGACTGGCGGCACCGTTCGACCTTTCTAAAAGTGTAATGTAATTAACTTCGTAAAGTTAAGTTCGTAATTTTAAGGTTTTCTTAATTAGATTTCCAGGTTTAATTAGACTCATTTGTTCAGGTATCGCCGTATTGGTCTAGCTATGGTTAAGGTATGAACTTTGAAGTGTTAGGTCGGTTCTCAATTTGGGCATTGTACTTTGTTATTGAAGCTTTTTAAGATAAATTACTCGAGAATTTATCGCGACGGTTGTCATCAGGCAACGAAGCTGTTTAAAAATCATCGACAAATTATTCAGTTAAAAATAACAACAAATCCGGATCGTCGACGTATTCAAAATCCACTTATCCTTTAATTAACAAACTTGGGTACAAAGTTACACAAGAGAGAATCGGAGGACGGAGCAGCAAAGACCTTTTAAAGAATATCAATGAAACAGTTGACGGGGCCGAAAACGGCTAGAAAGTTGTCATCACAGCAAATGCCACTGATACTATAGCCACCCTTCTTGGGTATGAGTTATGAGCTAAAAGGATAAAATAATATTTAATTATATTTCCAAACTTGTCTAGTAATTTTATTAATTTTGTTATTTTGTTCTATTTGACGTCATCAAGAGTTCGTCCATTGTTATTGCTATGAATGGCGAGACGAGCATGCCTTTCGCTTGGTGGTTAGTGATACAACCGCTCATGGACAAAACCAAATAATACCATGAATTATAAAGAAATGCTTGGCATTCCATTACGCTCGCCATCCTAAGACATAAGATGTTAAGTCTCAATATGTCCAGTACTTACTCCAACGTCCTTCAATCTGGAACACAACAGTGCATTTACACTGCTGTTTGTCAGGAGAAATAAACATTGTTTTGGTACGTACCTACCCATTATATCCAGTTTCCATTTCGCTGGATATTCACCGCTCTCATGACTCTTCAATGTAACAATATCCGTATTAAAACGCCCACGACACATTTACAACACTGGCGTAACAATTTCCGAACTTCCATAACACCTTGCCTCCAATACGCTATTATCAAGTTTTATGTCAGTTTGGCGCTGTTGAGCAGTTTTTTTTTCGGTTACCGCAGCGAATTAACGACTCAAGTTGGCGAAACCGACGTGTAAGTTTAATAAACGCGGATGAAGAAGATTTATGGCCGGATAAGGGAATGTACGGTTATGATACTTTTTGTGCGGGATTTGCTTTTGTGATGGGTTCTTGTTACCTTTCGCATATAAGCAAACTATGATATATATGTGTTTCATTGGACCATAACGCAATGTCACGTGTTATTGAACTTTTTTCGCACTGAACCAACGACATCTTGTAAGCTTTGCATATTTCCGTCAAGTCGACCTTGTAATGGGTTCTTGTCATCGTTGACTTTTTATAAGCAAACTTTGATATATTCCAATATCGGTGTGTTGCGTTGGACAATAACGCAATGTCATGTGTTGTTAAACTTCTGTTCTCACTGACCGAACGAAATCTTGTAAGCTTTGCGTATTTCGGTCAAGACGACTCATTCGTCTTTAAGTCATTGAGCGACCCCTCTTAAGGATGTAGATTTGTAAAAAGAAATATTCTGCCAAAATCATTATGTCTGCTAATAACAATGTACATATGTATGTAGTTTATAAAAGAAACACACCAGCAAAAACATGCATTAGTTATTCGAATTTAACAAAAGATCAGCTGTTTCAATCGGTTTATCTATATGCAGACTCTACATTGTAGAGTATGATGAATTTGGTGGGCAATACTGGGGGAGTAATGAAACACCACGTTTACTTACAACGTATAATTTCAACTAACTTGCTAGACTTACCCGCCTCAACCCGTTACAATGTACCTCTTACCTTATTTATACACTAAACTATACAAAAGGGTTTATACGCAGCATCCTAACAAAAACGTCTAGTAGTACAATAATCTGTTTGTTATTTACCGGCGTGCGTAAATAAGCGGAATGGGTGTAAGGTGAACGATCATTATTTAACTCGGAGTGAAGTGTACGCACCCGGCCTCGTCCGTCTGAATAATAACGCGCCGGCTGGATTTATAGCCATGCCGTGTGCAGGGCTGCCAGGTTAACCCTTTAACACGATATATTGACGTATGGCAATATACAGAGTATATCAAGAGCCCTACCGAAAACGAAGCCTGATGGTAGTTTTAGAGACTTCAGACATAATGTAAATAAATTTTTTTCAAAAAAGCGTCAATTTTTTTGTCTATCGTATTTGGGTGGTGAATACATTTTTTTAACTTCACGACATTTCGATTACTTTATAGCTTTCGTGGTCACGAGGCGGATAAAAGTTGTAGTGAAATGGAGTTGTGAAATGGAGATCGCGGCAATATTAGTGATTATACTCCATAAGCATTTCAAATGTACTCAGTGATTATGTAGTGATTGTCAGCCCTGCGTATGATTCGCGGCGTCGACTTCGTCCCCGTTAATAATAAACGCTACTATTTGCATTACGCGCGCGATGTCTATGTGCAATGTTTTCAGTTGTTTATGGTTAAGAAATTTTGTTTTTCTATGAAAACTGTCAAGTTTGAACAGGACACAGTAGAATATAATTAACGTAAGTAAGACATCTAAAGCCAAATGTACATGCCAATCGAATCCTTATGTGTTTCATTAAAGAAAACCTCTTTAGGAAAACAGTCGAGTAATGCGTTCAAATAAAAATAAACCAGGAGATTTTATTTAATCATAAAGTGTGTTATATTATTAAGCATTTGCAAACACACTTTGGAGTAGCCCGGTTCGCAGTTGTTTGCCAACGACCCAAACTCACACTGAACAACGCTCGCAATGTTTACTCAAAGATTTCCTTCGAGCGGAGACAATCATTTTAGAGGAAAAATACCATTTTATGAACCCTCCCCCCTCGCCTCGCCACACCCCCGCCCCGCCCTTACTCGAACCTCAGATATTTACTCAGCAAAAACAAAAGCCCAACGCAAACTTATAAAGGTGGTCCGTTGTTTCAAATTATTGTCATTTTATTATACGGTCTCCGCGGGCGACCCGCTTCAGCTAAATTGTAATTAAGAAAAAAAAGACGTCATAAAAATTAATTCCGTCTGGTCTGTAATACCCCAATTAGGGATCGAGAATACGGGATTATTAATTTACAGTTACCCCGCGGGAGTTATGACGAAGAATCATGTGTCAAATTTTATAATTAATTGGAAATTTAATTAATTCAATTTAATTATTTTATGCAGAATAGCGGCTGGGTATCGTGTTATGGCATTATTAAGGAGTTCTTTGTTTCTCTCCGTTGAAATGAGAGGATTCATTTACCTCAATTGTGATCGACTTGAAAAGATAATCGGGGTATTATTGTAAGATATTCTAATCTCAGCAAAATAATTATTTTGTGAATGTTTTGTCGAGTTTAAACCTTAGAGATCGCTGCTGATGCTTGTAATCTTAGAAAATATTTAGTAATTGCATTATTCTGATAAGGTAGATCAGTCCGCTGATTACGCTTAGATACTAAAAAAAAATTTGCATTGAAATAAAATTATTATTTATATTTTATAACTTCCCGGCGTTTCGATTACTTTACAGATTTCGTGGTTACGGGGCGGATTACGCCCGTAAATAATAGTTTTATTTCAATGGTTTAACACTTTTCAAAATTAGAATAGTCAAATACATGACAGTTTTAATTATTCAAATCGGCTAAAACGTAATAACACGTCCATCCAACCTGTCGAACTGTAAAAACAGGGAAGTGGAAGGAAACTTCGTTACAAATTAAATGGAAGGAATGTTGAAGTGTTTCCGATAACAGGAGGTGCGGGTTGAGAAGTTGGGGAGGTAAGGAGAAGGTGGGGGAGCGGGAAGTGTCGCTAAGTGTCCGTTTGATGGCAAAGCATCCGTCGCGAGCATTGTTGTCTCCGTGTTAAAAATATATTTTAAACATTCTTAATGAACATTGCCGTCCTTTGTGTTGCGAATGAGTGGTCTTTGTGGATTTTTATTGGTACATTTCTGAGTTATCGGAAGATACCTGTATTACTTTTTAAGTGGGATTAGCTCTACGTGACTTTTGAACGCACTACACACCAAACCGCGTTTTACAAATAAATATAATAAAAATTACACACTAGTCACCAACCTAGTTAATTTGTTCCAAACATTATCACACGAGCGAGTCGTGTATCAATGTGTATCAATCAATGAAATATGTAAGTAATTTGCGAAATCCAGTATGAAATGGCTGTATTACATGAACGAATAATTGCATCAATTGCGGAATCCCCGGCGTCGCACTGAACTCCGAATTAACATTCCCGCATGCCTCGCCAGTTGATACAATTTAACGGAACAATGACAAATATTATTAATGGAACCGTTTTCATGGAATTTGGTAGAGGTATAACTGTAGTATTATTGTATTTTGTAATAGAGAAGGTAAACGAGGAAACGATTCGCCTGATTGTAATAGGAGTCAAAAAATAAAACTTGCCATTTTTAAAGGATCATCCTCATCAGCCTTTCTGTTGACCCCTCCAAGTTGCGCCATTTCACCCTGTCTAGGGCTTGCGTCGATCCACCTAGCTAAAGGACGTCCTACATTAACGGTTGCCAAGACGCGGTGGAAAACGTGTTGTCATGAGAAGATCACTGCTGAACATTTGCCTTTCATCAACGATTTTCACAAAGACCTGTGCCCTGTAGCTTCGAGAATACATTATAATACAATAGGCCTCTCGCAGAATTTTATTTCTATGGGTTCTAAAATATCTAAAGCCAACGGCTCGCAGAGACATATCTGACAGGGACTTATCTAGAAAATATTTTTTTATAATTCTCTATAGCACGCTACTCACTTAATCGCACAGATTTTATAGTCTAGTAAAAGAAAAAATGCCACCTAAGGGCCGGCGTAGGCCTGGACGGCATGGCAATGGATTTAATTTTCTATTCCGTCCCAGTCTGCGCTGGCCTTAAATAGTCCAATAATTGTAACAATTGCACTGAGTGGAGTTACAATGCGCGCAGTGCGGTCCGAATTAACTTTCAGTGAACACCGCGTGCTAATGGAAAAGGCTTGTCGGGGCATTGTCAGGACTTGCTCTCGCGACCTGGCTGTGAACTCGTCGGCAACAGTTCAAACCGATGATGACGTGTGTAGTAGGGATTTTACGGTTGTTTATGAGTGACTTATTGACATGTGGATGTGAATAAATGTTCCGGACAAATGAATGTACCTAATAAACCACATATTTGTTAAAAGTCAATAAAATGTCTGCTAGTTGAATTAGGTGTCATACTGAAATTAAAAAATCTATATTTCACACATCGCCGTTTCTATTTTACTATTTTCTTACGGCAACTGATAGTAGAATGTAGAAATGCGTATGTTCATAAATTTAAATTTCACCCAACAGTCACGTGCATAGTATGTCGTGGATATAAGAAACTATGAAAGACTTTTCAAACTCAAAAACTAACCGATCCGAAACAAACATCAGTTGATCACAAACATTTGTCTCGGTGTGGGAATCGAACCCGCGTCTTCAGCCGGCGTCCAACCAACTGCGAGTCTGTCAAACTGTTCACCTGTGAACTTGCTATATAAACTATAGACCCAACATCAATTTTCCAAAGATTTATCCAACTAAATCAAAAAAATCTGTAAAACTAAAGGTGTGGGAATCGAACCCGCGTCTTCAGCCGGCGTCCAACCAACTGCGAGTCTGTCAAACTGTTCACCTGTGAACTTGCTATATAAACTATAGACCCAACATCAATTTTCCAAAGATTTATCCAACTAAATCAAAAAAATCTGTAAAACTAAAATGCCGAAAGCACGATGAAATACCTCCATACGTATAGGTTAATTAGTTAAAGGTCTGTATATTCTTAATTCACACGTGAGGTCAGGAGTAAGGGTCGCGGGCTGGAGCGAATTAATTACCGACTGAGGACCAACCCCCCGATGGACCCTCGTTAATATTTCACCGTGTCATTCGATCTTTGTTACGGTCAAACGGACCTGTGTTTTATTGATGTGCTGTTACTGATGTATGGTGAAATATTATTAGGGGTTAGATGTGTTGTGAAGCTCTTATATTGAAGTACATGTCAGATGAATTAAAAACGATATATTGTATACACACTGTTAATCTCAAGGCTTGTATTCTTTTTTAATTGACTATAATGTGTCCTGCTGCTGGGCAAAGGCCCCTTTGATTCGTGTTTATTCAAAATTCCTGGAATTATTTCCGTTTCAAATATGCCTCGAATATATTAAATAATAACGACCTTATTCGTAGATAGTTTGAAAAATGATTTAAGGTATCGTATGTTTTATTTTCTTCTGTATCAGCCCAAATACGTCCCACTTCAGGGCACGGGCCTCCTCCACAATCGAGAGGATGATTTAGAGTGGATAGGCCATATAGTCCACCACGCTAGTCTAGTGCGGGTTGGCGGACTTTACATACCATAAAAATGCATGCAATGCATGGTGATTGACTATCAATACACACATGACACCGAAAAGTCAGAGGTGTGCACTGGGATTCGAACCCGCGACCACCGCGAATGTGTTAGCAGCCGCATCTGGTCCGTTTACCAAGAGGCCACCGACCACTCAAACCGAATTTAAAAGTCGTTGGAAAGGGGCAAAACATTTCATAACTAAAATAGCTATTATTATATTCATTTATTAAAACTGTCTATAGGTAAGTAAAAGTTCGTGTTGAAACGCTTTTACCTTAATGTACATCCTAAGAGGTGATGTACACGCATACAAAACCCGTTCGTTTGAATATAAGCGAAGTAGAAATGTGTAACCGAGTGTACCGGGGCAACGGGTGCGCCCAGCGTCAAAGTAATTGAACATCAATGGAAGATCGTACACAAGTACGTGTCTGGATGGAGTGTGATGAAATGTCTTTTGATCACGATAATACCTCTTACAGAGTATATCTTAGAGTGTCCGTATCAAGCCTTTATATCATACATTCTGAGGAAATATTCTTCTGGGATTTAAACTAGTGTTCTGTAACAAGGATATCTTCTTGATGTGTTATATTTATTTTTCTCACAGTAAAACAACTAAATGTAATAACGAGTGAACAATATATAGATGTGTACCATTCTAGAGGAGCAGCTTCGCATTTGCATAATACTTTCGAAAAATGGAATGGATGGAGTCAGCCAGGAGTACTCGTAATGAATTGTCCAATAGTCTCCCCAATCACACGAAACAATATTACGTAGGTTTTTGTAAGGCAGTGGCATTACTTCTTTCGAGCCAGCATAAGGTATATGATGCTTTCTACACTCAATCATATTGAAGTAACACATCCATATCCATTCAATGTTCATAAGTGGCTGCTTACTGCTGTCAGATCATTGAATTGTTCGCAGCCATCTGAGAAAAATATCGAATACTCAGCACAAATCTTACGTTTCCCACTTAGCCTCGGAGCCCTTAGAAAGCACTTTGTACGACCGCCCCGCCGCAGCCAATTGTATTGACAGTTTAACTGAACGCAACATGTTACTTAGCTACCTCCCCTTTTCTCCTTCATCTCTCCCCATCCCCTTCCATCAAACGGATTGGGCGTTCATTACGACCACCCGTGTCAAAATACGTCCGTCGCTCGCAATAATGCTATGAATTATTTTCGCACGCTATGCTATTGTGCGGCTTTTTAGCTGACTTCACATTGTCGAGTTTCAGCATCACTTTGTGTTATTTTTGAATCGTTGGATTGGAATACAATTGGAATGAAATTCAGTGATGAGTGAAAACTGTTTGTTACAATAATTGCCGGTTTCGTGGTTGGTCTGGTTACGTGTGGTATGTGAATTGTGACATTTTAATGATTGTTTCACCGTGTTTTTGGTCTACTAAAAGCATGGCAAAATTAATAGTTAGGTGTTCAATTCGATTTCCATCGATGAAAGATTGGTTTTATGTAAGATTCTGTGTACGATATTCGATTCAGAGAATTACGCAGGCAGTATGTGAACGTTTGGTCGTACCCCGTAAGCTCAACCATTTCATATGATCAGCATGTTTGTTTCGACGGAGATATAAACATGTTTCTTAGTTGTCTGTAAATTAGTAATATTACTATATATAATTTATTATTGAAGAATCTTCTATTTAGATTGCAATAAACATAAGATGCATTGGTATCCCTTTGTCGTACTAGTTAGTATAAATACACTGCTACCAAATTCTGGTGGTACATCTCTCAAATCTGAGAGGCCGCCTGGGTAGGTGCCACCGCAATGTCTATTTCTCCCGTGAAACTGCTCTATAGATACTCTGTTGTGTGGCAGAAAGAAATTGTAGCCAGAGTAACTACTGGACATATTGAGAATTAACATCTTATGTGTCAGGATGGCCTTGAAATGCCAAGCATTGCTTTATAATTCATAGTGCTGTTTGGTTTTCTTATTGTCCATGAGCGTTTCTATCGCTTATCCTCAGGCGAATGGCATGCTCGTCTCGCCATCCATTGAAATAAAAAATATATAAAAACTTCAAGTATCAAGAATGTTCGTATCGACTTGTAGTTTTATGTAGTGTAAGTGTGAGGTATTATTTAGAGGGCCGGCTGAGATGTCCGTCTGCTCGTAAACCCGCATTACAACGGCTCTGGCGACGTCTCGACTTTCAATGTTTTATTATGAACTTGTAAGGGCTTGTAGTGGCCTGTTTCAGTTTATGGTCTATTTCGGTAGTCGGGATATTTTTTGTATTTCAAAGGCAATAAATTTTGTAGGATTTTTATTCCTAAAAATATATTTAAATGTATTTATGCTTAAGTAGTACTCGTATATGTATGTTTTTTATAGTTTAGTTACTTCGGCAAAAATTATCGTGGGAGTTTTAAGATATCTCGCCAAAGAAATTATTCGTTGATATATTTTTATGCAGAATGTATAAACCGTTGGAAGCCGTTAGATGAATTCTTCCATATTGATTTCGAAAAAAAAAAGTTATTATTTTCTAATAAACAAACGTGCCGGAATTGAAAGCTAATGGGGTGAAACTCATTTTTTAATTTTTAAATAAAATATCCAATTCTTAACTGTCGTCTCTAACTTATGTGTAGCGACTCGTAGAGCAATAAAAACCATCAATAAAGGAAAAATATAAAGGAAATCTTTCCGTTGTTTAACCTTTTGTAGGTGGAAGGCGATAAATCAGGACCCCCTGCGGTGTGGGTCTCTACCTCTCTAGGTAGAGACTAAAAGCGGGAATATACTGTTGAAACACCACGCCACCCGTCATAGCGTAACACGTGTTTAGTCAAATCAAATCGTACTATTTTCCATGACCAGAACCACATTACAAACACGCCACGCAACGTAGCATCACGTGTTCACAGTTTGGTTCTAGTCTGTAATATTTGATTTTATTTCACTCGTGTCGTGTCTGGTCTGTTCGTATGGCGTTTCAGTAACAACCGGATATGCACATACCATACACATACCATACACATACCATACACATATAACATACAGGCTTAATACGGACTCTAAGAATTAAGTATTGTACGGCGCGGCGTACGTGATCGATATGCTTAGTTTTGACGTATGTAATTTTTCTCAATTTCACTTGCCAATTGACTAGCTTAGATTGCCCTTGTTTGGTAAAATAATGTTTTGTATTTTACTTAAAGAAATATTGGTCAAAGCATGAAACTCTGCTCAAGTCCAATCATTCCATCTTGATTTCGAATAATTTATCTGTATCAGCCCATATACGTCACACTACAGG
Source organism: Hyles lineata (assembly GCA_030180105.1). NCBI lineage: Eukaryota > Metazoa > Arthropoda > Insecta > Lepidoptera > Sphingidae > Hyles > Hyles lineata. The sequence goes on from JARJEE010000030.1 coordinate 2,716,181, forward strand.
GCACGGACCTGCTCTTCAATTGAGAGTACGATTGAAAGTGGTTAGGCCATAACGTCAACTACTGGACATATTGAGACTTAACATCTTATATCTCAGGATTGCTTTGTAATTCACGGTGTTTTGTTTGTTTTGATACTGTTAATGAGCAGCCGTATCGTTCACCATGAGGCGAACGGCATGATCGTTTCGCGATTAATTGCAATAAAAAAAAGTTGACATTAACTCAACTACGAGCCTCTCAGCAACGCGTGACTCGCTGAAGTTAGCGAACCATTTTTCCAAATGATAAATATTCACAGCACTCGAGCCGTCGCGTTTTTTGTAAACGAATTATATCGGCCTTTGACGGCTTCGGAATCGCCAGTCATTGGCAATTTTAGTTCCATCCGTTTCGGCGTCACTTAGCCATGTAAATTAGTTTGGCGAAATGTACCATCGAGCAGTTTTCATCGCTTTTCTCACTTGAAATGTAACGCGGTTCAACTGGCGGCGATTGGCGGAGTTTGTCAAGGCAACTTAAATTGAAGTGACAGTTAAATTGTATATGTGTATTTGGGTTTATTGGCGTTGAAGTTTTTCGAATTTTTCTTAATACTCTTCCATTTAATAATATAAAGTAAAGCGTTCAACAAAAATACTTGCAAATGAATTGTAATGAAAATATGCTCACATTCCGATCGAATCCCAAACGCATACACTCTGTTCAACTCGATCCCAAATGCACATACTATTATATATTATCGTCCGTCACATCATTAGTTATGATGTATCGACGGAATAACATATGCATCATCCATTGATCGATATGTTCCCGCGGCGTAATTTCATCTCAGCACCCGGCGAGGGATGCACACGCCAATGAATTATGACGCACATTTGCCGCATCCGCCCGTAGTGCCGGCGGAATATCGAGTGAAGATTATTCCCGTAAGATGTATTAATATTATTACTGCAATAAATTGCTTCGGAAGATTAATTTCGCCTTCCGACGGTAATACACGCGTGGAGTTTTTGTAATCGGTAAAAAATTGCTTTTATCGTAACATTATATTGGATCTGGTAGCGTTAACAACATTATTAGTTGGTGAAATTGTTTTGGATGATAAATGGAGTATAGAGGGTGGTGGAAATAGGATATAGTTGCGTGAAACTACATACAGGGTCTCGCGTCATAGTTCAAACACAAAAAATTAAAATATTTATATTATTTAAATCATCTGTGTATTTGAATTTAATGAGATTTGACAGTGACTTGTGCGTTTTGATCTACAAAGTGTACAAATACTTTAAATTTGAAAGAACTACACTGCTTAGTACAATTGCTCTGCTTATTAATCGTTAGGAATCTTTTGTACCTTCTTTAGTAACTATCTGCTGACATGCCTACAACTTGGACACTGTCTCGCCCTCACACGCGCCACTGCACCTCTTGTAAGCCAGAATCAACAGGGTCTCGTATTTTAATGATAAAGAGCATTGAACCTCGACGAGTTTCCAGGAATGTCTAACTTGTCTTTAACCTGCGACGAAATTAATCATGAAGTTCAATAGGAGGAGTTGGAAATATTTTTGTCCACTTTCCTGTGTAGCAAAGTGGGTGACAAATCAACGGACAAAAGAGGTATATAACCTCGTATAAAGACTTTCACAGCTAGACAAGCCAGCTGTAAAGCACCACGCATCAAATTATTATTATATGACATGCCTATACTCGATACCGCATTTTTTAATGTATCAATAATAAAATAAATCGTCACTGCCTAAATCAACAGCCCCATTATCCTGTGTAAGTCTACTGCTGAAAATATGCTTTTTCGATTACAGAATATCTGAATCGATTCTTTTGCTTTTCAAACAATAATAATCTAACTAACTGAAATAACTTCAAACGAAATAACTTGACGAAACGAAGCTGTCGACAACAATATGACACGGATAGATTCACTCCGAGTAATGTATACGTCTCCTGCGAGTCACGTATTTGCCGATAAGTGAAAAACTCGTGTCCCCGCGAATCACCTCGGCCATAAATCAACCGTCGCCACTGCGCTCGGCGCCACGCGATTAATCAATCGATCTTTACAATCGATTATGGGCTGACGATTATGGTTGTTAGTGCTTGGAATTATTAATGCAATCGATTCGCTCTTTGATGTAATGATCGTGTGCCAATGTTGGTGAAAGATTGTTTTCCATATTTATGGTACTAGTATTTGAAGTCTGTTTGTAGGAATGTTGTAAATATATCTTTTGAAAATTCTTAGCTGTAGATGAACCAACAATTCATCATTGTGATTCTACATTGATGAAATCGATTATATGATAACCGTCTTGGTAACCAGTAAGTGGCTGCAGACGTCTTCAATAAATAACGTTGGAAAAAAATCTTTCAAGCCGTCTCTTAGCAATTCCCATATTGTGGGCGATAATAATTCTGCTAATGAATTTATTGTATGTATCAGCCCATAAACGTCCTACTGCAAGGCACAGGCCTAATCTACAATCGACAGTTCGATTGATGGGGTTAATGAATCGAATGACTGCTTATTATTATCATCAGTTATTCGTATTTCTTTGCTGCCTGTGTTCAATCCTTTGAGAATTCGGGATTGGATTGGAGGCCAAATCGTTAAGTAACTTGTAAAAACCTCTAAAACCGCGAGTTGTCGTGAGGTGCTCAATAAATCAACTGAAATAAAGCCGTGCCCGCGACTCGGTTAATCCACAATCGATCTTTATACAGGTAACAAGACTATTTTCAGATGGATTATTTGGACTTTTTGTAACTTTTATAATTGAAATAAATACTGGCAGATTAACAAAATTAAACTAAGAAGTTGAAATGGCTATGGTGAATTTCTCTGGTTTGTAAAGTCCGCCAACCTGCATTATGCCAGCGTGGTGGCCTAACCCCTCTCAATAGCACTCTCGATTGTAGAGGAGGCTTGGGCCCTGCAGTGAGACACATATGGGTGGATACAGTACAGTGAAATGTCTACTCATAGCAATAAAAGAAAGAATTATTTTTACTCTTAAGTTTAGCAGATAAATCTTCAATGTTAAAATCCTATTTACATGTACACCTATGCCGTGTTAATAATGATTGAATGATGACGATTATGTTTTTTGCTGGACTGCCTACGGCAAGGTGTTTATTCGAAAGAGTGAGGGAGCCCCGTCTCGGCGAATTGATTCTGAAGATACTCTGGCTAAACTGCAAACTCAAACAACATTATGACTGGAAACATTGTCATTGTTTTTATATTTAGCTTTTCTCATTTTTTCATTAATTACTAACTATATTAAATGTAATTTCAACGTCATCAAATGCCAAAAAATAACTCATATGTTACAAAATATACATCATATTTACGATATTACCCACATACTTCATATTTTATTATATTGTCTACACAAAAAACCACTTCATAACATACTCACAGGCTCATTTACATTTATTGTCAAAGTATACACTCTGCACGCTATTTGTATTTGCATCTATAAACAAATTACAAGTAAAATTCCCTTTGGTTGATTTATGCGATAGTATAGACTCAGTGCATAAGTCAAGCTCTTACACTTGTTCACCAGAAGAACTTTCAAATAATATTAATCTATCTGGGAAACCTTTAACTATAATGCATACAAACATTCGTAGTATAAACTGTAATTTTGATGCGTTAACTATTCTTTTAAAAAGAATATGTTTTGAGTGCGATATTCTTGTACTAACTGAATGCTGGTTGAGTAAAACACTGACTATACCTGAGATTTTGGGTTATGCTGTGTACTGTTCGGATTTCAATAACCAAAATGACGGGGTGATTATTTATGTTAAATCAGAAATAAAACACTCTATATTAAAACCATCTATCTTAGATTCCAATGGTCTCATATTAACCCATAATAATGAGTATGCTATTGTCGCTATTTACAGATCACCCTCACACAAACAAGCTAACAACTTTTGTAATAGTCTAGATACTTGCCTTAATAATTTAAAATCAATGAAATCAGTCATTCTACTAGGTGACATAAATATAAATATCGCTCCGGATAATTGTGACCCTAACAATAATATGTATTTAGATCTCATGGCACATCATGGATTTTTGCCCACACATACTCTTCCAACTCGTTATAATAGCTGTATTGACCATGTAATGCTTCGATCAGATAGAACTTCGTCAACGTACATATTAAACTCATTAATAACAGACCATGCTCCGACAGTTTTTTGTTTGGATTTTCAAATTAAAAGGCTTTTCTTCAAAAAAAGGTCACTGAAAATAGATTTTACGCAGCTTGCACAAAAACTTGCAACCACTGATTTTGGTCTTGTCATTGATGCTTCTGATGCAAATTTTGCTGCTACTACCTTAATTGGTACGATTTCGGATGCTGTTACTGTTTGTTCAAAAATTATAACTATTCCCCATCGTAAACGCTCCATTAAACCATGGATAACTCCGGGACTGGTTAGAAGTATAAGACATCGGGATAAATTGCGTATTAAATCGAAGCAGGAACCTAAAAATGCCATACTACAGGTTACTTACAAAAGATATCGCAATTTCTGCAATAATCTTTTGAAAAAAGTAAAAATTGCATATGAAAAAACGGAATTTGAAAATAACAAAGGTAACCCAAAAGGTACCTGGAATGTAATAAACAGAATTATAAGTTTGAAACAAGTATCCCCTCCACCTAATGAACTGTTAAGTTTGACTCAGAATCCAGTTGATTCGTTAAATTTAGTTAATGATTACTTTGCCCAGATTGGCGCAAGACTTGCTAATAATATTGTGAAAAATAAAGGAAACCGCTGTAATATTATACCTAAACTGGGTGAAAACTCACTCCTTAGAGACTCAATGGCATTATTTGAAACGGACTATAGGGAAATCGATTGTATTATTAATGATTTAAAGAATAATTCTGCTACCGGAATTGACAATATACCGACTAAAGTCATAAAGAGTTCCAAACATGCTTTAATCTCCCCTATTGTTAGTTTGTGCAATTTATGTATGGCAACCGGCATATTTCCAGATATCTTAAAAAGGGCTTTAGTACATCCAATTTTTAAAAGTGGCGACAGAGGTGATATTGGAAATTATAGACCGATTTCGGTTCTGTCTGTTATCTCTAAAATTCTTGAAAAGGTAATAAACTCTAGGCTTGTTAAATTTCTTCAGCGTAACAATATAATTGCTGAGAACCAATTTGGATTTATTAAGGGTAAATCAGCAGAGGATGCTACTTTATTGCTTACTGAAAAAATTGCAAAAAATCTTGACACGAAGCAGAAAGTTATAGGAGTATTTCTCGACTTATCGAAAGCATTCGATACTGTCTCTGTGCCTTTGCTGCTCCAAAGGATGGAATCGGTTGGTATACGCGGGATTGCTCTAGACATCTTCCGTTCCTACCTTACAAATCGCACCCAGTGCGTTAAAATAGGAGAATATACTAGTCAACGTGCTTTTCTGTCCTTTGGAGTACCGCAAGGGAGTGTTCTTGGGCCCACCCTCTTCCTGGTATACATTAATAGTTTATGTAAAAAGCAAATACCAAATTGTAATATCATCACTTATGCAGACGATACTGCTTTGATCGTACGTGGGAAAGATTGGAAAGAGACACAAAATCACACAAATGATGCTCTTAGAGAAATTAAAAACTGGCTTGATGATAATCTCTTAACTATCAACGTAGAAAAAACGAAATACGTCGCCTTTGCGCTCCATCCTAACTCAACTCTACCAGTTAACTTTAAAATTCAAGTGCATACGTGCAATCCGCCTACCATTAATTGCACATGCCCCGAACTGGTTGGCGTAACTGTTATTAAGTATCTCGGACTTTTGATTGATAATACACTGAATTGGTCAGCGCACATAAATACCCTTACATGTCGAATTAGAAAATTGATGCCAATATTTAGTAAACTTAGATCCTCTGCTGACCGTGAAACATTGTTTTATGTTCACTATGCCCTTGTCCAAAGCATTATTCAGTATTGTGTTGTTGTGTGGGGAGGAATTGGCAAAACTGTGCTTTTACACCTTGAACGTGCTCAAAGAGGGATATTAAAAATAATGCATAAAATGCCTAGAAGAACCAGTACAGACCTCCTTTATAGGGAATGCTCAGTTCTTACTGTTAGACAATTATTTTTTAAGTCAGTCATTCTTCGAAAGCATAAAAGTATCAAATTTGTACCAATAACAAGAAGAAATAAGGACAAAGTTTGTTCAGTTGTTCCCCATAGAACGACACTTGCTCGTCGACAGTTCTACGTTTTTAGTAACCACATATACAATATTGCAAATAAACTCGATATTTACCCCTTGCCCTTGGCTAAGTGTAAAGAAAAGGTTCAAACTTGGCTATTAAACTTAAATTATGAGGCAACAGAATCAATAATAGATCATTAAGGATTGTTACTACTGTGATGATTGTACATTTCATTTTTATGTAAATATGTACCCATGCAGCAACTATGCACTATATTACTAACACACACGCACACACTCATCCACCCACCCATTAAAACACAAACTTACACACACACACACACACAAATGCTCTCATTTACCTTCACTTATGGAAACATTCCTTTACCTTAACATATGAGTTATCTAGATATGTCTACGTATCTATACTATTTTTGTTTTAACCAAAATGCATTTCTAAATTATAAATATAATATGTGTTTGTAAAACAGCTCACGATGGAAGATGCTGACGGCTGTGTCACAGTTTTTACTAGTACAGTCGTCAATGTATACTTTTTCTAAAATAAAATTGAGCTGTAATTATAATGTAACATAATATTTAGATTAAGAGAATTTGTAATTATGAAATGGAAATAATAAAATTATTATTATTAATAATATATTACGATAGTATCATATTTCGAACATGCATATTTTCTGACATCAATCCCACATGGCAATCTATTTCTTATCTACGGTAACTGCTTTGGTAACAAAGTATCTTAAGTGCTATGAAGTTTTTTTATTCTAATGAAAAGTTTTATATAAATTAAGACACCTAGGTATGTTAATAGTATAGTTAAGATTGGTAACATAGGTTTAAATACCAAATCAGGTAATCCACTTCGTAAAATTTGTAACAATGTTATAGGTACTTAACACCAACTTAACTTCACCATTATTACATTGTGCTAAGTACAATGCCGTGTAATATATGACTTTCATTTCGTCTTGATGACGTCGACCTGGAACCGTTTCGTAGCAATTTAATGACGTCACACCTTGTGTCTCACTTACAGTATCCATAAGGAGATACAGGAAGAATAATCTGATGTAATTAATAAAATAATCTCTCTCAATCGTTCTTTCGATTGTAGAGGAGGCCTGTGCCTTGCAGTGGGATGTACATATATGGGCCGATACAGATACAGAATTAATAACATTATTTAAGCAAAGCACCATATTTTAATAGTTCTCTCGCCAGCTCCATTACCACTTATCTAAATTAATTCAGTGTAAATTGTAGCTGAAACTATTGTCAATACCATAATCTGATATTAAGTTTGAGTTTATATTATGTTTCGGGCAAACCCGGTTTTTTTATTGCAACTAATGGCAGTAGATGAGCAGGCCATTCACCTGATGGTAGGCGTTAGGACCGCTCATGAACAGTGGCAAAGCCAAACAACACCTTCAATTTAAAAGCTTGGGATTCCACTGCGCCCGCCATCCTGAGACATAAGATGTTACGTCTCAATATGCTCAGTAGTTACTCTAGCTACAATGTCCTTCAAACCGATACACAACAGTGCATTTACACTGCTGTTTGGCGGAAACATATTGTGTAGACCGGGCAGAGACTACCATCTCGTTTTTGTATACTATATTTCGATTCCGTTGCGATTACCATGAATACCTTTATCTCTTTCGTGAACGTAAACAGGTGCATATCGTAGTGAATAGTCCGTACTGCCGACTCTCCATTACCAACCCTCAGTTCAGCGTCATTGACAATCTCAATAGATTCCCAAGGTCGCATTCTCAGGCCCGGGCGAATCAAGCCACGTCATATAAATTCCCACGCCGACCTTCATTCCGCACGAATGTTGGCATCCGAACGACGAGCCCGTCGAATTTTTGACATATCGCGCAGTTAATAACACCACTCCGATGGCTTTTGTAAGCGCACAATGCGGTGTAAAGCGAATTGGAGCTGATCGCGGTAGATGCAAATTTAGAATTCCGTGTTTGGGATGTTTTGCTTTTGTAATTGTGTTGTTGGGCCTGCTTTGAATTTTTCGGACTGTTCAACGGGAAGGCATTAGAAGATTACACATTTATAATAATAAAATAATAAATTATATATTTACAAAGCAATTTAAAAATATATTATGCCACATAATTTCATCTTTACAATAATTTAAATAAAGATCCAACCATAAGCCACAGACGCGTAAAGCGAATTTCTCAGTCGTATTTATACAAGCCTCGATAAAATTACCACGCAAAGGAACCTGACAATCGGCTGTAAAAGATAGCTGGAGAAAGCTCTGGTCGACGTCAGTAACACAATGTAAATATGCATTAGCGTTCCACAAAGCCAATCCGCGTCTCGCAGCGCTAAGGATTCCTAAGCCCGCATCGGAAGCTCCTCCCTCCCCTTTCTCCAATCCCCTCCCTTGCCGATACAAATTCGGCCCATTCACATCGCTCTTGCACGCGGCACGTATGCCGTATATGGCATTGGCATGCAAATCCAAGGCGTCCCATTAGTCCTGCCAGCCATTCGGTACGGAGATGTTCGAAATTTGAATGGGGGTTCGTTTGTCATGGGATTTATTTTGTTCTGATTTGCTTGTTTAGTTTTTGTGTCGATAGATGGCGTTGTTTGTGTTTGTTAACGTCGTTGTGGCAATGTTTTCAGTCCTTAAGATTTAAAGATACATAATTTGCTTTTTGCATATGTATTTGAATTTATAATGGTTTTCATAATAATGTAAATCTTTCTTTCTTTCTTTCAAATATTTTTGGGCCACACAAAATTTTTTCGGTGAGCAAATCGAAATTGCGGCCTCTCTTTTCACAATCGCCACCAACTGTGCCTTTGACGCTGTCTAATTTCCGTAGCCCCACACCAAACGTAGAAATTTCTGGAACAACACATTAAATTATCAACTTTCCGTTTCGGTGACAAGTTACCGCGTAATTATTTAGTTTGTAACGCGTTCATAACTGAATAATTTATATTTGCGAGTCGACGTGCCTGCACCCGAAAATTATATCATTACCCAATACCGTACTGATATGTAATTTGAAAAGTTACGTTAGTGTTAATTAAATTTGCTTTGCGGAATCTATCGTGTAATTTATGTTGCGGGTAATATGAAAATTGTGGTATGAGACATGTTATTTAGACTGTTCTTCCACGTGGAAAATGCAGAGACCCCATTCCATCTATTATTACGTATAATGGGTCGTGAAGAAGGAATTGAGACCAGTATAATTGTTTCGAATGATAAGATAGTCTGTAACTTCTATGTTCTATCTGGACGTCACTTTATTTGAGAATAGACACAATGCTCTAATTTTGGCCAGACAAAATAAAAGGATTCACACGCATTTCTGTATCAGCCCATATATGTCCCACTGCGTACGGGTCTTCTCTACAATCGACAGTACGATTGAGAGTGGTTAGGCCATATAGTCCACCACGCTGACCTAGTGAGGGTTGGACTTACATACCATAGAAGTTCATATAAATCGCTATGGTATGCAGGTTTCCTCATGATGATTTCCTTCACCGTTTTAGTGCGTCGTTACTGACGATCAATACACACATGACTCCGAAAAGTCAGAAATGTGCCGTGATTCGGATCACACGCATTTAATTATTGAAATTATAAGCAAATAGAGCCCACTTTAATTTGTACTCTGTTCAAACAAATATAATTCTATTAACAAATTACGTAAACATTAATATGTTACAAACACAACCATTACCAAAAGCGAATGTAAAATCAACACTAGATTTATTAATTATATATTATCGTACATCATATGAACAAAGCAAATATCTGTTTAATTTGCTCCACACTCCATATTTAGCGTGTACTCACCAAGCTTTGTTAATTGAGCGCCAAATTACAAGGCGGTGATAGCGTCTTACATTATATACTTTATATATTATGTAGAACACGCGGCTAGAGATGAAAGATTTGCTTTATTATTAGTATGGAAATATCTGTATCAGGCCATATATGTACATCCCCCTGCAGGTCCCTCCTCTACAATCGAGAGTACGATTAAGAGGGGTTAGGCCATATAGTCCACTCGTTGGCCTAATGCGGATTTGCGGACTTTACATACCATAGTTTTTTTTTTTTGCAAAATCGCTATGGTATGCAGTTTTCCTCACTATGTTTTCCTTCACCGTTATGGTTTGTAGTGATTGACTATAAATACACAAATGCCTCCATAAAGTTGAAACAGACCACCACGAACTTATGGAATTATAGTAGTGTGTAAAAAAGACTTTCTAAAGATTTTTGTTTTGAGTGATATGTTGAAAATCAATTGCTATATTTTAAGCGTGTCCTGCCTTACTTTCAAACTACTGTTCATGAGCGGTCGTATCGCTTACCATCAGGCGAACGGCATGCTCGTCTCACCATTCATTGCAATTAATATATATTACGAGTAGTCCACCCCGAGTAATATCTAGGAACATCCTATGCACCTCATAATCCGAGAGTATTTTCAAAAGAGAAACAGCGTCATTCAGGTATATTTAACCGGCATGTAGGCAGCCCTACGATTGTAGCGGCCTAATGCGAGAGCCGTATAAATGCGGCCCGGTGAAAGGCGGCATTAGCATACATTTTACTCGCGCCCCCTACCCCGTGTAATTACGTCCCTGGATTTTTCTGTGACAGTTCTCCCTGTATACATTTTATTGTATGAAGAATGTTGTATAAATTGACTGGCATGATGACAAGCTTGAATCACACAGGTATGGAAAAGGGAGTGCCTCGGTGGCGTAGTTGTACTACGGTATAATTGCAAAGCTGAGGTCTCGGGTTCGAATCCCGGGTACGGCAAAGTGATGGAAACTGTCCCGCCCTCACACCCGCCATTGTAACTCCTGTAAGCCAGGATCAACAGTGGCACGCAATGTAATGACACCGAGCATTGATGCGAGATAGGCAAGTTTCCGGGAATGTCTAACTTTAACCCGCAACGAAATCAATCAGAAAGTTAAATTAATAGTAGGAGTTGGAAATAAATTAATGTCCACTTCCCTACGTGCAAAGCGGGTGACAAAACAATGAACTAAAGAAGTAAATAACCTCGTTAAATACTTTTACCGCCGGAGAAGCCAACTGTAATGCAAAACGGTTCAAATCATTATATTTAAATAGGACCTACGGGTATTATGTGAGCTGTTATACTTGATTTCAGTAATGGGTATGGCAAAAACGCCGGAAAGCACGGAAGTTCTTCCTAGTCTCTACAAGGTCCATGTAGTATACAACTCCAGATGATATTTGCATACTATCCAGCATGGTTTTACGCTCATTCTGCCAAAGACTACACTCCCAAAGTAAATGATGCGCGGACTGTTCATGTTTGCAATGAGGTGTTGAACATGAGCATACAGGCGATTCAACAAACCTAAAAGAATATAGTTTAGATTTAAAGTTACCATGGCCCGTAAAGAACTGTGATACGCAATAATCGACATCTGACCGTCTTTGTCAAACGATCACACACGCAGAAAGTTAAAAAGTGACGTTTTTATTTATAAAAACCGTTGTCTCTTCACAGTAAGCTTGTATTTAAGGGCTACCATTAAAGACAAATCCGACGTCTGAAAGCAGAATGCCCATTCATAGTATCGTTAAAAAATATTGCAGATCCCAATACCGACACTGCTTAAAATTCATTATAGCATTTTTTGTGCTTTCTTCTTAAACGTTTTCCTGTTTTATCCCGGGCGACAGATTTTTATAAAATAAAGTAATCATCATCACATTTTATATTTTGTTCACAGAGCCGAGGCACAAAAATATTCGCACCGATATTAAGTTTCATAGTAAAATGGACATTCTCCTTTCTATCACACATCTATATCACAAAACTATACCTGAAACCTACCTCTAGAACCAATAACAATATTTCAAGAGCATAATTCAGAGCGCGTGAATTTATCGCGACCCGACGACCTTCACCTTCCCGAAGAAAAACTGGGAGTGATGGGGAGCGACCCTCGTGTCTGCAGGGAGATATTACCGGCGGCCCGCAATGAACTGCTGTATAATTTATACGGGGTTCGCCGCTCGTGTGCATTCCCGATGTGCTAACCTATTCCGTTTGGTTTGTTGGCTTTGTAAGTGTTTTAGTGAAGGTGGAATAGAAATGGGCAGTTAGTTGTTTTTAATTTGGGCTGTTTTTTTATAGTTTGATTGCAGGTTAAACAGAAGAGATCTTAAAAGAAACGAACAGCTGCAGTTGTCGGTATGGTTGTCGGTGTCGATACTTTGTTGATATTTGGTTACGGACAATTATTGTTATAAGTCGGGAAGATGCTGACGATTCGTCTACCGTTATGGATGTTCATTCACTTATTGTCTTAGCGCCTTACTCCACCTGCCATCAGTGCGTCTAGCCACATGCTTAGCCCAACTCCATTTGAGCCCTGTGACGAACTGTTCGACATCTCGAACTTTTTATTTCAAAATGTGACTCGATCTTGCAGTTTAATGCCGAGTATCTCACTTCTTATTTATGTGAATCTTTATGTCACTCGTTAAATGCTATTGAAAAAGATTAACTATAAGAAAAATATTTAAAGAAAATATTTTTTAATATATATATATATATATATATATATATATATATATATATATAAAGATTATTTACTCTTCCTCAATCATAACACAATTACAGCTGCTAACATTTAAAATACAGTATGAAAAACCTCATATCAATTTCCATGCTATTATACTTGTGTTATCACATTGTGGTACAAGAGTCTCCATTGTTGGCCCACAAAACGAGTGTCCCATGCAAACATCTGGCAACATTCACATCGGAGGCTCTATTGTCCGGTTTCTATTGTGAGACGGTGTACAGAGCACAGCATCTTGCTACATCATGTAGCTTGTGATACATGTTGTTCCTTATATACCTATAATAGGCTAGTGCAGGGGTCGGCAACCTGCGGCTGTTTGGATGTGAAGCTGCGGCTCGTTAAGTCCATACGCCAACATAAATTATAAAAAAAATAATTTTGATCGATTAATGATGATTAGGCACCATTTCTATCTCTCAGCTACTTGTCCTTGCTTTTAGCCGCACCCCTCCCATGTGACATGGGGCGTCACAGTAGCTAGAAAAAAATGTGGCTCCATAAAAACTTAGACATTTTGTAAATGTAATTTTTGGCTCTTCCAACTCAAAAGGTTGGCGACCCCGACTATTAAGCGACTATTAAGTAAGTTACAAAAATCTACAAAAGTTGGTGGTAGGAGTAACAGAAAAGGATGCAACATGCACGGCGTGACGTCATCCTCCATAAGATGCATGCGTGCGAAAGAGATAACGAGTGTCCCCACCGCACTTTAAAAATATGAATATCTCAGTCATTTTACAACCAAGTTGAATATCTCAATCATTTTACAACCAACCATCTGTTTCTAATTCAGTCTTTTTATAAGCCATTCTTCCGCTGTGCTATTTTATGGGGGGATATTGAAAATACACAAGACTGCCTCGGTGGCGCACTTCAACTACGACACCATTAGAAAGTTTAGAGTTTTCTATTCATTATCAGCCCGGAATCATGAATTTGTGCCCGATATGGCTATAGGCTTGCCACGTATTACAACGTGGGACGGAACACACAAGGTGAAACGTGAATGTCTTTGTAGTAGCACCTCTGATCATCCGTTCTGGAAAAAGGCGTGTGTTTATGTATGTATGTACGATATTGAAAGTAATGAGTGAGTGTGTGGAGTAACAGAAAGGGCAAAGGGTATGGGGTTTAATAATTGATACGATATATCTCACTTGCCTATTGCAGAATGTAGATTGTTGAACTTTACGCATGTAATTCAATAACAATAACTGCTTTCTTGTGATATTAATTGTCAATCACAATCACGCACTATAACGGTGAAGGAAAACATCGTAAGGAAACCTGCATACCATAGCGATTTGAAAAAAATTCTATGGTATGTAAAGTCCGCCAACCCGCACTAGGCCAGCGTGGTGGACTATATGGCCTAACCACTTCCAATCGTACTCTCGATTGTGCAGGAGGCCCTTGCCCTGCAGTGGAACATATATGAGCTGATACAGAATTATATTTATCATAATACACACATTAATAATATAACCACACATTAAAATTGCAAATGTAACAATGTTATTATCGTTTAAAGTATGAAATAAATTATAATAATTGTGTAAACATTGAACGTTTCGTGAAATTTTCCAACTATGTAAATTATAATTGTTTATTAATGGTTCGTTTTATTTGGCTCGTATTAATTAATTTAATTGTTTGTTACAGGTAAGCTTCAGAGGATGAAAGCAGTAATATTTGTATAACTCGAAATATTAAAAGGTAAAATATGAATAATTTCCGAGAATTATTTGGTGCATTTAAATTATTTTATTTTTAAATTCATATTATAAACTATTTGGTATTGATTTTTTAAATTGTATTATCATATGAATAAGTTTATTTTTCTGTGCAAAGAAAAAATAAACCTTCGGTATATTTCGAACAGACGTGTAATATAGTATTTGTAAGAGTTGCTTACAAATAAGTTCATTATTACTAATTACGTAAGACAAAACATAAAATTTATTTATTAATAAATCTCGTAATTTCTGATATTCACGAGACCATAACGTGAGGTAATATCGTCAGAGTAATTACGTGTTTTACTCTTGAGTTAATTTTATTCACTGGAAACGTGTAGGAAACCTTATGCTTATGAAACGCCTGCGCCAGTTTACATAATTTCTAGTGAGTGCCCAGTTTTAATTACCCAAAGATATTTAAATCTCTTTGCTGCGTAACAGGAAAATGAATTAATTTCTTTTGCTCGGTTGCTCTTTATCTCAGTGTCTGTAACAACTTCTGCGTTATATCTACCAGGTGCGTATTCAGAGAAGGACGATGTGGGCTATGGTGCCTTTAAAATGCATTTACCTATAGTAGTATTGCATTTGGTTACTTTTCGTTCAATTTACAATATATTTGTTCTTGCAGTATTCGCTATTGATTACTATATCTTAAATACATCAATGCATACCTTCTTATGTTCCTAATAACCTCACGATTCGGTAATAATGTAGTGCAAAATGTATGAGTCATGGAAAAAACAACCAAGTAAGTAGCTTTCCTGATTGAAATTGATCACCGCCACCTAAAGGCATGAAAAACCAAGGAAAAAATAAACTGTGTAAATCCTTTGTGTTTCTTAATATTGGCACGTCCAAGCTTTTTAACTTATAGTCAATAATTTTATATAGTGTAATTTTGTTGGCGTTAAATACATTTATTTGTTTTAATATTATTATTAATTCATAGATTACTAAATATAATAACGACTTGACCTCTAGTCGACCCAATATTTTTTTCCAATAAAATATAAATAAAATGACTAGATCCACCTCTGTCCCCCGCGTTGTATTAACCGCCCGGAGGTATCCATGTCTAAATTACTCTCGTAAGTAAATTGCGCGGCAGCAAATCCCGCGGTTCATGCGCCACGCTCTTTATGTGCTTCAAAAATTATATCATTGTTTCATGATTGGTTTTTGAGGATGTATTAATTTGATTCTTTTATGAACATATGGGTATTATAAATTAAGTATGTGTTTAGTGTAGGTGAACATAGAGTATGTTGCATGTTCCCGTGCAGATTTGATGAACCGACTATTGTTGCTTTCGAGGGTCACATATTTTGTTCATCTACTCGTATTATGTGTCTTGACTTACGTTTTCTTACAGTAATACGGAAAGACTTAGGCCTCTTGTTCATGGCACGTTTTTTTCACCGTACGGCGGGATCGCCGGATTATCTGTGTGGATACGTCTACAATCTGTCATAGTGATCCATACAACACTAACAACCGTGTCTACACACGACAAATTACCTGTAGATTTTTACGCCAAAAAACCTGTGAGTACAAGAGGCCTAACGGTCTTACGGTACCTTATTCCTGAAATATTTAATAAAAACCACAGAAAACAAATTAAGCTCCGTCCCCATTACCCGTATGATTTACGACAAAAAATAACAACTAAAAATGCACGAATAGGCTTCCATTTATCACTCGTAAAGAAGCCTTTTTCTTTTTAAACTGTAAAAAAGTAGACACGAGAAATCTCTCGGTCCGCAATGTACGCGTAAAAAGAACATAAAACATAATAAAATGAACGAGATCCCGCTTATTAAGTGGGTAATGAAAGTCTGAGTTTGCGCGGGGAAAACTCCACAACAGAGTTTTCAAACTTGGTGAAAGAGCCGCCAGTCCGTCTTGTGTTTATTTATTTATTTAATTAAGGTTCGCCAACAGTATATACATTATTACAATTAATACTAATTTATACAAGTTGCTTTCTGATGTATAAACCCATTACAGGAGCACACAACAATTACAAAAAAAAATCACACGCAAATAAAAACAAAGAAAAAAAGCTTAAAAAAACAAATAAACCGTTTTTAGTTATTATATAATATTTTGTCCTTTTCGATAGATGGGAATTCAGTTTGAGTGAAAAAGACAAAACATGCGATAGCTAAATTAAGTTTTAAAATTGGGTATGAACAAGGCCGATGTGGTATCAAAAGCCGACAGATTATTGATTGTCTCATATTTTCGATATAAATATCCCAGCCCACTCAATTGCGTCTTCATGCTTCGGCGGAAGAGGTCACCATTGAATAAATAATTTGGATGATGATCGAAGAAAAAACAGCAAAATTGTTACTCAACGTATTTCTGTGAATCAGTGGCACCGCCCCCTATCGTCCCACTCGTCTCCACTACATCTAAAAATTTATAAAACCCAAAAAATATCAGATAATATAACTGGCGTACATTTTGATCAGTAGCGATCCCTGGAAGTCCCCCCCCCCCCCCTCCTCCTGAGTCCCTCTCCCGCCCCTCGCCGACACGGCAGCCAATTAGCGAGCGCCGGGCGGCTGCTGAATAAGTAATACTGTTCATTTGTACGTCCTTTGTATGTGGCGTCTTTAAAAAAACACTAAAATACATCTCGTTGATATTAACTCGGTTTTTGGAAGTTTTTACTAGTGTAATTGGGATGGGAATAGCCTAGCGTTATGGGTATTCGTTTCTGTAGCTTTCGACTTGGTACAACTCTGTGCGGTTTCTCATAATTTTATGATGATTAGAAGTGGCTTCAAATTTTACCCAAGGGGATTAAAATGTACTTAACCTGTAACTATTATTGGTAGTCATTTGGTAATAGAATAAATAATGATGCCATTTAAGATATTTCAAAAAAAAATGGTATTACATTGTCTAGTAGTTTGTTGGCAAGTCGTATTCGTATATTGTCTGCTTGTTAAAGATGAACTTGTAGGATTTATGAGATACAGATACCTAGTGAAATGTTGATGCTCTTTTCGGTGCTTTATTATGCTAGTTTCACAAACTGATGATAACGCATATGATAGTATGAGGTCGATACCTTTTTATCAACCATCAATACACATGCTGAAATAAAAAATCGTGTATAGTTATGGCACGGGTTATGGTAAGCTTTCCACGATCGTGAAAAGTGGTCGATATGCGGGCGATACATATAGAACATTGCCAATCAGCACCAACTCTTTCCATCCTCTATCCTAGACAATATTCATACTTTTCACACGGCGACTAAAATACTATAAAATACCATTAAAATGCAAGAAAATATACCTCCGACCTTGGTGTTTAAAAACGTATTTCTCCCGAACACGTGTACAAAAAAAAACATTATTACAAGAGAATAATGACGCGGCCTTGTCGGAATAACGCAAAAAACCGGGCTCGAGTTGAAAAGTATGTAGGTTTTGAATATGTTACGGGTTGGCCGGGGTCTGTCCGACCCTCGGGGGTCGTGTATTAACACGGGTCCAATTAGACCCCGCTCGCTCGAGTCTTGCCGGGTTATTACTTAACGTGTACTTACTATATTAGTGGGTGTGCAAGTCAAACCGCAAGGGATTGGTTTCCGTCGAATTATAGGGGAATATTTGGGTCGAACGCTTCCCTTTCGGTCCCGCTGAGGTTAGTGTGGGTGACTTGAATAAGAAAATACAACAGTCATATCAGTTTCGATCCCACTGATGTACGTTGCTCCGAAGGCGGAGTAGGTATTGAATATTTTGTGATAAAAATGTTGTCTGTAATTTAGTCATAACTCAAGTGGCTATCAATGCGCCTTCGCCGAAATACTCGTATTCTTTTAATTTTGTATACCATTCTTTTCCACCCCACAACTCCCCACTACCTTAAAGAGCGTTTTAAATTTCTTAGCACCACACATGAACGATCGCTTAGGTCCTCAGAAAATTTGACACTGGCAATTCCCGAGCATAGTAGTTCTTTTCTTAGTAATTCATTTACGGTTCATGCTGCTCGCTTGTGGAACGATCTGCCACTAACTATAAGAAAAGCCAAATCCCTACCCATATTTAAAAAGCTTCTGAGATCACATTACTTATCACTTTGATTAAAAAAACTCCTTTATTAATATTTTATGTATCATATTTATTATAGTTTATGTAGTCTATTATTATATTGATATTATAAGTATATAAGTAGTCTATTTATGTTTATTAAAAAGTATTTTTTTTTTTCACCTTTAAATTCTGTTTTGTTTCTTTGTACTGTTTTTTCCCTATACCGTGACCACCCACTTCTTCCGTGCTTCCGTTCATTCCAGTCCATCTTAAGGTTGTCTGGAAGAAATCGCTTATAGCGATAAGACCGCCGCTTGTTACACATATATAAGCGCTTTGTTTTAAAATGTTTTTTTTTTAAGTTGTGTGGTGTACAATAAAGTATTTATAAATAAAATAAATAAAATAAATGTATTCATCATCCACAGCCTGTAGGTTCCCACTGCTGGGTATAGGCCTCTCTCATATTCTGCCACTTTTTTCTATAAATGTATTATGGTATTTAATTATGTCAGCCTTATTATAATAGTCATAGTACACTTTTATAAGATGATAGACTTCACACATCGTTAATTTACATACAAACATAAGCCCACCTTTTTATTTCCGAAAGAGTAGGCAGATGTTTTACCAGGACACCCACATTTCGCTGTGTGGGTTTCGTTCTACGATGTTATAGAGGGCGAGCATATCGCCATATCGGCAACAAAGTAAATATAAATATATAAAATATCGTAAAATCAATTGTGGAAAGCTTGGGAGCTTTATTTCGCGTTGTTTTCCTTGGTCCTTATAATAAGCGATAATAAACTATTCATGCACAAGTAACTTCAGTCGGAGGAGAAGTCAGAGGGCTACGAACTATTATGTTAGTTTCTTGTTGTATTAAAGCTGGTTGTAATCCACTGACTATGAAAGTTTTCTTCGGATTATTAAATTAGTCTCGTGTATTGCAACATAAACTATAAGCTCAATGAACTAAATATCAGGAATTGGGGCATTTAAAACTCTTTATTCGTAGATTTCCACGTCACCATTACCATTCCCAGTTTTACACATTATTATTCTAATTAGTAAAACACTTCAATCCCAAGAAGGATATCTTTTTTTTTTTCTTTAAGAATGGATATCAAGCGTGGAAGGATTGCTGATAAATTACATTGACATTTGCTACGGGAATAAATTACTCTTTTAACTTAATACATCTATGACTTTTTATTGTTTACCTCAATAAAAGATTATTAATGAATAATTTTCTCTCTCTTTCTCCCTCGCTCTATCTATCTCACAGCCACAGAAAGTCCACTGCTGAACATAAGCCTTACCCAGAGATTATAATAATCATAATCATTTTAATATTATAAAATCTAAATAATTAAAAAGTATAAAATCCTTATAACAAAACATTATTAAATGGCCATTACAAACTACAATCCCGCCTAATGAAACTGTACGAGTTGCAAAAGGTAGCGCCCACCGCTCTGCTTGGAGACTAATTTAATAATGTTTCAATAAGCGATGTTGTTATAACACTTTACTTACTTAGCATCATCTCGGACGGTTAGAAATACACTTGCGACCACAATATTAAACTACTCTACAGGAATATTTTTAATGGGAAAAAATGTATTTAGTTTTGGGAACCCTGTGATAGACATTTAACTATTGTTCCGTATCTGTATCAGGCCATATACATGTCTCTGCAGGGCACGGGTCGCCTCTACAGTCGAGACTACAATTGGCCATGTGCAGGTTGGCGGACATATCCTAGAAATTCTTGCAAAATGCTATGGTATGCAGGTTTTTGCATGATATTTCCGCATGTGTAGATATTAAATTAGTAATGAAGAAATATTAATACGTGTGATGATGAAAATGTATATATTGTTTATGCCAAATAAACAAAACTTAAGTAATTGTTTTTACTTATAAAAAAAATACGTTTGGGAAAGTTTCGTGGTAAGACTGGCATTGCAAACGCCCATGAGCGGCTGTAACCGCTTACCATTAGTCACGCCGCTAGTTTATCTGCCCACCATTTCTAGTTTGAGTTACTAAAGTAATCCTAAGAGTATTTTTTTTGCTAGTAAGTGTAGAAATAGAGCGAATAAATGTTGAGCACGGCACGCCGCGGGCCAACTTAGCGGGAGCCTTTTGAAGTTTAACAGATCCAATTTGATGTTAATTAAATGAATGTCAGTCGAGATTTAATGAACTCGGCACAGTTGAGAGCGGTGTGCGTCTACACGACTATTTGCAGTAGTCTTGGCTAATTGTTTGATTAAGTTATGGTTACGTGCTTTGATCTGCTGTCTGGTGGTGTTTTTGATTGAGATGTAACTTTTGAAACTAGAAGAAGTAGGGTCGATCTTCGCATACAGATTAAAGTTATGATTCCTATATATATCTTTTAGGTTTGCGTCAATATCACCACATAAGACTCGAGAATTGAGATTCCGATGTGGAGTTTATGGGTATGCTTGACGGGTATATTAAGTATCGTTACGAGTTCAGAAGTTTTAACTTGTAGGATTTGTTACACTGCTCTAGGTATAAAAAAGGCGATAAAATCGATAAAAGAAAAGAACGGAAAAACATACTACGCATTTTTATCTCGTCTAAAGATTGTTTATTCTGTCCTAATCATGAGCAGAGTAAAAAACTGAGAATATTATCTTGTGATCTATTTAGTAGAAATTTAACAAAAAATATTTGCAAATAATGCTCACTAATGAGTCTTATAAAAACATTACCTAATTAGAAGTAAAAACTTCAACTATGAATCTACACAAAAAAATGAATAACTAGCGAGTCATTATAATTGACCAATCTACCATTTTTTCTTATTGGCTCGCCGATGTTTGTGTTTGAAAATGTTTAGAACCTCTGGCACGCGCATGATAAAAGGTTTGCGATTCCTGCCCTACGTGATAGGATTCTGAATTAACGATAAGACATTTAAGTTGAAGAGGCAGGGGTCATCAGTATTTTTTGAATGTACGATTTTTACGTTTTCATGGGATTGGCGTAATATTTTATTTCGACGTTTTTTTCCGAAAAGGTTGAACGTCAGAAAAGTATACTTAGAAACCATGCAATTTCTGGTATTTTTTTGTCTCTTACTTGGCTTTATTTCCGATGCCTACCGAGGAAACTGCATTATTTTATAATTATTTAGTCATAATTATCATCTTTAAACTAAAAAAAAACAGAGATTTGTAAATTTCTCAAATAGTCCCTCTTTAAAATTTCCTCAGCTGCCTATTTGAATTTGGAAAACAACGACATTCTGCAACCTTGATTATATCGTCCCGCTCCCCCTTGTGTATATATTTCACTAAGTATCTATTTTCTCAATTTTGTGATGTAATTATCTTGACTAATTGTTATATTTTACGACCCTTAAAAACTCTTAAACAGTTAACGTTAAAATTCCTAAACGAACATACACAGCAATGACCTGTACGTAAATATAAAATATAAAAAAGTCTACTCCCACTAACTTTTTTAACGTGTTTTTCCCCTCAACATGTCTTGAACTTACGTCTTTGTACACGCACTCTGACAGGCCGCTAATTAAGTTAATGTATCAGAGTTGAACAAAAACGTATCGTAAATATACGTACAACTTAACCTTTTCGGCTAATGGGTGACGCGGCAACAACACGACAACTAAGTTCATCAATTTCACTCTGAAAGCGTCGTGTGGCGACAATTTTGCGCGTGGGAAAACCGGATTTTTAACAAAATTCTTACTGGATTTTCCAGTCATGGCATGTCTTCGTGAAAACTGTTCCTAATTTCGTTTTCTCGTGCAAAATGAATGAAAATTCATTATCAATTAGAGGACGTTTGCTGTTGAACATAAAGTTTTCATATAGGTTTTCAGTGGTCTACGGCGGGCTGCATCCAGAGGAAAAGTTTGTTAGATCGTTATCTATGTTGTACATTTCTATAATGCTAAATCTAACGTTTTTCCGTAATAAATGTACTTAAGGTGAACTGCGGGCTTAAAAAAAAGAAGTTTTAAGAAGAATATTTGTGTGACCCAAATATTTGCTTCGCTTGGTTGTGTATACTACAAAATCAAAGTTCCTGAAATAATATTATGTGCCTGTTTTATTTCTATAGAACTTCAATCAGGAAGTTCACTACTAGATAGCTCAAACACGAAGCTTAGCTTAATGACAGCTCGAGGTGTGAAATTGGCATCGTCTGGTGCCGTAATAGGAATTATTTAATAGCGACCTACGTGTGCCTCCACGTAAATGCCAACCCGTGTGATATTACAGAAATGTGTACCTAGCTTTATGTCTAGGAGCGAGGTAGCTGTGAACTATTTATTAATATGGGGATAATTATAGGTATATTAATGCTATGAATAAATGGCATATTATGTGATCCAGGGAGCATTCTTTTTTATATTTGTCTTTGTAGCAAAATGGAGTGCGAAACATAAGATCGTATTTTCAATTTTATATCAGAAAATATAGAGAATTGAGGTTTTTTTAAAACCAAAAGAAAGTAGTCGACATTACTGCTTAAACCAGTTCCGGTAATAATCATTCCTGGTCACATAAATCTGGTGAGTCGATTAAACGACCACGTACCGTCAATAAATAACCATTTAATCAGATTAACTTCGGTAAAGTAAAAAAATTGCCAAACTTAATGGATAAGTTTAAAGGTCACGCGGATTATCAAATTTGAATTAGTTGGGGAAGGTAAAAGAAGCCTTATATTGAAGCCTTTTAAGACAGTTTTTCTGTGAAAAGTTTTCTAAATATTTGTACAGGATTTTGTTCATTAGATTATTTACATTTTGCCTTGTCCGAAGAATAACCAGCCAAAGATGTAAGAGCCCCATTAGAGTCTTAGGTTGGGCCTATACAGGGTTTAGATATTAATTATCTGAATTATCCTAATGTCGAATGGATCTTGTTCCAGTTATTGTGTGAAATTAGGCATCTTGAATGATGTAACCGTGCACAACCAGATGATTTTATTTTTCAAAATTAAAAGCTCTATATAATCGGTCTCTCGTATGAGCTGTGCCCGTATGTAAGAAGCCATCACGGCCTTCAGCGTTCTTCGTACAGCTTTGTCTATTTTTGTCTCCAAACAGGTGTTTAAGCGTTGTTGTGTCCCTTTTTGACGATTAGAGGCAGTAATTATTGGGCACAATGAAGTATCTCATCGCAAACTCCAATAAAAATATTTCCACACCCAGTAACAACGAACCTAGCCTAGTTACTAAGCTGAAATCAACTACGAATATATACAGTAAAAACGAAATATAAAAACAAAATACCGCTGTATATTTTTTCCGGCCGATTCCAACGTATTTCTCGACATCGCAAAATGTACCAAGAAATTCTATTGTATTTTTATAATTTCGCTGTAATTAATGTTCTCTCGACAGCGCCGGTGGGTATAAACGCAATTCAAACCGTATTCCACATTATTATTGTAATCTCTAATTTGTTGTACCATTTAGAAAATTGCTTGGTACATTTTGATTGGGTTGGCTTTGAGCTGAATGTTAATTGTGTCTAGCTTATATAGATGTTAGGTACTCATTAATTATGTATTAGTTATTTTGAGATGAAAGCAGTTAGTTATCATACGACGTAGCTTGGATTTTCGCAAATATATTTTAGTAAATCGATTTACTTACGAACCTCGGTTATAGGACACTTCTCATTAAAAGTTCTTTACGATTTTGGATACTTTCTTATTTACGTATAAATATATTTAAGTACGAACGTCACACTTAAATAATCACATAATAACACACTCGAGGTCATAAGTCATAATTTCTTCCGTCCTTTTTAAAATTCAAATATATACGCTTAGCTAATTTTATGGTGCGCATACTCAAGCCATAAAGTAAACAGAAATGAAATATCAAGGAACTTAAAAGACTCGGGAATTCATTAAAATAAAGTCCTATCATACCCAATAGAATAAAAAAGAAAACAATTTTATTAATAAAACGCTAGTCTGAGAAGCTTATAGAAACTCTAGTCTCAGTAATTGGTCGTCTCTTTTAAAAATACATTTTATACTGATAAAATAAATGGCCAGTATTTATTGATAAAATGAACTTCCAAGAAATCTCGCGAGTTTCAAGCACGTCCGAGTAGAAATATTTGTTCGAAAATAGCAAAGTGGAAAATATGTTTCTTCTTTTTCAATAATTGGCGAGACGAGCATACCTTTCGCCTTATGGTAAGCGATATGACAGCTCATGGACAATATCAAAACCAAACAACACCTTGAATTACAAAGCAATGCTTGACATTCCACTGCGCTCGCCGTCATGAGTAAGTCTGATGTTAATTCTGAATATGTCCAAGAGCTACTCTGGCTACAATGTTCTTCAATCCGAAACACAACAGTGCATTTACACTGCTGTTTGGCGGCAGAAAAAGACATTGCGGTGGTACCCAGACGTCCTCTCACATATGAGAGATCTACCACCAGTACAAAGTATGTGGCTGTTGGGTGTATTTATTTATTTACATAGCACCTCTGCTGAATATATATAGTCCATTGAAATGTTACATGAGCTTTGCATTTTTTAGAGGACGTAATTTTATTTTTGGGAAGTGTGTGGGGGGTTTACAGAAGCTTAACCTCAAGTTTGTGGGGTCGCCACCCTTGTAACCCTCAAAAATAAAATGCGTCCTCTAAAAATGCAATGTTCAGTCCTTAAAATGTAACATTTCAATGGACTAATATACGATTGACTCGTATACTGTCAATTAAGATGTAACAATTAAAGTAATCATTCTTCAATCTCCAATTTTAAGAGAAACGTTAAATATTATTAACGAGTAACACGGGTTGGAGCATTTCTCACGACGACGTTTTATGACTTATTTAGAGCAGTTATGTTGACAAATATGGCGGGTTAGTGCACTACATCGCGTCTGTTGGTACTTGTAGCGCTTTATCGATAGGAAAGAAGGTACAATTTAATGTTAGTACTTTTGTAGAGCAACAGGTGACAGAGTCCAATCCAATATTGGTCATTTTATATAACTCACGGCAAGTACTTTCTAAGAACAACAAATTTTATTGAATCACAACCTATTTTAAAACTGTGAAATTTATTAACGTTTAGAAAACCGTTTTTAAATTGGACATTATGGTCTTGGACTGTAAAAGATCATAAAGTGGCAAGAAATCATACGTGGCCATCAGAAACGGCGAAAAGCTTGATGGTATCAACACTCGAAATAGATTTTTTTTTTTGGGAAACCCACAAGCATTTGTTTCTTTTTTACCGTTTTATCTAACTCACAAACCTCACACAGCCAGTTTTTCATCATTAAAAAGTTAAAAAAATACTAAATTACATTGCATTCTTAATATTAGATTTCTGAATCTTAATCGTCTTTCTTATTGTCTGTATGCGTCGGCTATAAATATTGATACCGCAGTGGTTTCGCGGTCGGGAGCCGGGAGAGACCGCTCAATTATTAACGGCCACAATAAAATTGGCGGAACAGCAGTAAATAAAATTTTGTGAGCCAAGTTTGTCGTAAATTCTGTTACGAGTCATATGCGGACAGAATGAGCGAGTGGCTTTCGGTTTTCCTCTGGTTTGTTAGTCTCGAATGTTGATTTTATTTGAATGCAGTCTGCTGTTTCGGATTTATTTAAAATTTTACACAATATTTGGGTTTTGTTGCTTTGTTATTTTATATTTGATTGTTCCAAGTGTATAATAGTACCTTTATATAGATTCTGGTAATATCATTTATATTGTGTACTGGGATATCCTGTTAAGTATTATTGTATTCGCTATACCCAAGCATTTTTATGCAATGCATTTCATAATAAACACAGGACGTATAAATCAAAGTTATTTTTTTATTTCCTACGATTTCCTATTAAGGTTAACAAAGTGAATCTTTACCGAGCCTATTATCTTTCCAAAGCAGATGTAATACTTTACGATCCCAAAGGACTTACAAAGTCCTAATTTAATATACAACATTCTGATATCAAACAGGCCTTTGATTCAGCTTTGAAAGGACAAAGCAAATATCAGCATTATTGTTAGGTAAGCGAATGCGCGGGCATCGCGATTGAACCAGTTGATTATAACAATGCCGGCGCGTGAATGTTTAACGAGGGTCCCTGGGCGGCTGACCGGGCCGCGACGGGTTCAAAACCCTCGCTCCACTGATAAGCGAATGCTTTGCTATTTACGGTTTGGTCATTTCTACCCAGTGTTGTTCTGGAGTGTCCGACTCGAAGTTCGAATATTCGGACGTTGAACAACATATAAGATAAAAGTTATCCACCTCTAAACATCAATACTATTCTCAATTGACAGCCTCCGTGGCGCAGTTGGTTAGACGCTACCTGTAAAACGAGAGGCCGCGGGTTCGATCCCCGCACCGAGAGAAATGTTTGTGCGGCCCACAAATATTTCTTCCGAGTCTGGGTGTTTGTGAAACCGAAAAGTCTCTCGTAGTTCCTTATACCCACGAAACAAGACTCGATCTTTGTGTGGGGTCAGAACTGTGTATGTGACTGTTATCTAAAAAAAGCTTATAATTCACTTCGAACTTAGCCTAATTTTAACACCTTGTATTCAAACCAGCAGTGTTTTTATTGTGGTCGCAATTGTGTTGGTCGCTAGCCTATATTCTGTTACATACATACATATTTTGTTTTAGTTTAACTTCTTATACTTAATTTTTTATGATTTATTTTGATTAGGGGTGATGACAAGATACAACGACGGTTTTCAAGGTACCTATTGGTTCTTTGCGTCAATGGCGGCCAAAACATACTTATTAAAAAGCGTATAACACTAGCCAATAATAATACGCAACATTTTATATAACAGTAAACGGAAGGTGAGGAAACTACTAAAACACTAATACAATTGCAAAATAATATTTTTATGTATTTTTATACATTTACATCAAATAAACAATAAGTTTAACGTTTAAATTAATTATAATAATAATACATGTTTACATAATCTTTAAAATGTTCACAATGGCGAGTATACAAAAATAATTTAATTGGGACAATAGGCCATCATTTCCTCGTTAGAGCATGCTTTCTCGCAGCATTCTTCAATGATTTGCCGCTTTCCTCTTCCAATTTTGACAGCAGAGCGCGGTTCCAACCACGGCCAGTCGTATCCAACAGACCCATGCGAGTGTTCAACCGATACATGCCGGTATCCAATCGACCCATGCGGATGTTCAATCGATCTATGCGGGTGTTCAACCGATCCATGCGGGTATCCAAACGACCCATACGGCAATCCAATCGGCCTATGCGGGAATCCAGCCGCCGTATACGAGTATCTGACTGCCTCGTATGGATATTCAACGTTTTCATACGGGCGTCCAACCGTTCCATGCGGTGCTCCAACCGCCTCGTACCATCGCCACGGGTGTCCAATCGCCTTAGCGTTTCCTTCAATGTTTCTCTTCACCATATTCGCTCCTTCATTCTGGGAGCACAGATACGCGATCCTCATTGCTAGTTGTCGCCCGCAATACTTTTGTTTCTGAGATGTAGCAGTACTAAGCAAAAGAATAAAAATAACACTGAGCACCTTCATATTAAAACTTCAGGTGGCTTGTGTGCTGAAAAACACGCACCCGAGCTTTTATACCGCGAGAAGTAATTAATATTCTTTGTGATTAAGATATTAATGAGATGAGAGTACGTCATGCCCGGTTCAGTGAGCTTTCCACGTCTCCTCGATGGCTGGCTAGGTGTTTGTTATTAAACACGTGGGATTTTGTACTTGTTGAATTAATTAGAAATGTGTTTGTTTATGCGAAAATGTCGATAGAACCTATGGAATAAAATAAATCGTATTACATTTATTGCTATTTTCTCTAAGAGGAATTTAGGTGAAAAAATATAATTGACTTCTATTCATATTTGATTAAACGTAATCTGTTTGTAATGTAATTAAAACTGTCTATTGTAAAAGGCAACATACTTTTACGCAATAAGTAAACCACACTTCAACACCTAATAACAGCTCAAAAGATCCAACCATTTTTATAAAGTCAAGATGGCCATATACACCAATTTCTAGTCATTATATGTAAGGAACGTAATGGTCTGTGCTCTTAAAATACCCGGTCATGTATGATTAATTAATATTATTTATATGATTTATTCGGGCAACCCTTTCGGGCCCAGAGCCCCCTAGCTAGTGCCATTTGTCTATGTCACTCCCTAACTATATATATATAATCTGATATTTGTTTAATGTAGTGTGACCAGGGAACAAGACCTTCTTTAAAATGTTGTCGTTAAATTGCCAATTAAAAAAATATTCTCATAATTAAATTGTGGTATATTATATTGCAACCATCGTCGTTTAAAAAATATATTTAATAGCCTACTTCATTACAGCTATTAGTACTCAAGTGAGAGTGGAGTAAAAAGATCTAATCATTTTGAGGATGATTGATACGCACGATTTACTGGCTGCCTGCCAAAGAACAACCCTGTTAGGCAATCAACTTATTTTCAAATGATTTTTCGATTTAGTGTATTTCACAACCTTCGAGCGGCCGCCTGGGTAGGTACCGCCGCAATCTCTTTTTCTCCCGCCAAACAGCAGTGTTAATGCACTGTTGTTTTCCGGTTTGAAGGACATTGTAGCTAGAGTAATCACTGGACATAATGAGACTTTAACATCTTATGTCTCAGGATGGCGAGCGCAGTGGAATGTTTTGTTACTGTCCATGAGCGGCGGTATCACAGGGGAATGGCAAGCTCATCTCGTCATTCTTAGCAAAAATAATAATAAGGACCCATCCGAAAGCTATGGACGTTTAACGCGACTCAAAGACGCTAGTGAGGTTTTGGATAGCTGTCGACGTTTAAGTAATATCTGTTATCTGTCGCTTTCAGTGGATCACACGATTTATAACACGTTTATAATTCAAATGGGACAGCGTGGGAATCGAGCGAGAGTGCGGGGGAGTGAACGGCGTAGGGGGGAGGGAGGCTTCAATCATTTTAAACATATTAATGTTAATATCTGAATAATTCCAGTGAAAACTTGACGTACGACGGTATTTGTATATGTAATAATATGTGGAGATATATTATGAGTACTAATCGCACTAATACATTATGTAAAGTAGAAATATACATATGTATCACTGGCCTGGCCAGTAATGAAAGTATACTACATGCATCAGATGGTATACATATGGACGTCCCACTGCAGGGCACGGGCCTCTTCTACAATCGAGAATACGATCGAGAGCGAGTTGGCGGACTTTACGTAGCGAAGAACTTGTTACAAATCGTATATATTAAACTATGCACCACTATACAGGCATTCGAATACATCGCTAATAAGGTAAACTAACCCGAGAATCGTCGTCTCAAAAGCAATTTATCGCGAACCGATCCACGGCAAATGTTTGGCGTAAACATTTTTACAAGTGCAAGTTAAAAATATACATTTTCCCACAACGGGCATGTTCCGGACATAGATTTAAAATGGAAAATGAACCGTGCTCGCGACACTGATATCGAACTACTAGATAGTATTATGTTCTGCGGATTCATAGACATTTCTGAGAGATACTTTTAAGAGTTGCTCCATTATTGCGTACCATGTACAGAGTATATCTAGACTGCAACCGAAAATGAAGTCGGGTGGTTTTTAGAACAAAATTGTGTAAAATAAATGTCTCTTTTTTAAAATATGACAATAAAAATTGTCGCGTTATTTTGCAAAAAATTTAGTTGCTTTACTTGCTCAGTCATTATCTGGATCATTTTCTTCCCTTACTAATGAGCATAGGCTGCGGGATTTGGATCTTGGGTTGGATTCCTCGGTCTGGCATTTTAGATTTCGTAAGTATTTAAATAAACTCTCATTAGAGTTGACATAGAGAGTTAGACTAAAATTTTCTTTTCGCGTGATAGTGAGACTAGAGCAAAGTGACGACTTACATACATTTTTGTCTGCTGAATAATTGAATGAGACAAGTATCGAAAATAAAGACAATAGAGTAGGTACATCAATGTGTTTTCTGTGTTCCTCTATAGTGTGAGCGGAAATATGTTTTGTTCGCGACACAAACATTGGGGACATCTGTCCAGTTTCCAATGTTTGCTATATCTATTGGATCGGGCGAGCTTTTGCTATTATTCTGATTATTTCCATTAATATGATTCTATTAGATATGAAACAGTGTGCAATAAATATCTCGTAGTTCGACGTTTTTGAAAGCACTTCATCGGATAATATGGCAAAGCAGGAGAGTCGTATAGTACGAGATCCGACTTGTAATTTCAACAGTCATTTGTTTCTAGATGTTATTTGATTTAAAACAATAAACTCTCCGCTTGCGCAGCATACGCTAATTTTGTAGGTAAATAATACGCCAGACTTATGATAACCGTACTCGTATTGTGCACGAAAATTTGTCTGTGCCGCAGTCAACTTGTATGCAAATTTAAGTTCTACGGAAAAATATTTTTATGATTTTTATGTTTATTCTCCATATAAACAATGTACTCTGTGATTATAATAAATAAATCTGAAAAACAACTATGGGCGATTAGAATTGGTAACGCTAAAAGGTATGCAGTTAGTTGCATCCGACTTGATAGGATCCTATTTACCCGATTACCATATTATTAAATCTAATCTTTATTTGGTCTTGAGCTTCACTACCGGGGGATAAATCATTTTGTATATGTATATTTTTACAATTTATATATGTAAAAATAAAAAAGTGATAAATAATCTATAATCTAATTTATTCTTTAATAATGTCGACCCGGCGCATCCAGTCTCAACAATACGTCACTGTTAGCTGAAGGCGCTCGCTGCGATCTCCGTCCTTTATGAAACGCGATGCATATTGCACACCCCAGGGGGTTACTCTGTAGTCCGAAACAACGACGAATGGTCGACCATCGCACGTAAAACTGTGCGAATATGCATAAGTACTTTGCAAAATGTTCGAATTTTGAATCGTACGTCGTAATTTTAGACTAAGTTCGAAGTATATAATGATAGGTTTCATAGAGAATAGTAAGTATTATTAGAAGTGGAAAACTTTTATCATAAATGTGTAAGATCCGGACATTCGAACTTCGTGCCGGAGTATAGAGTAACCCCCCAGCTTGCTGAACAACGTGCGATATTAAAATACGTGTGCATTGTACCATAGTTAAATATGAACTGTAGTGTTGAATGAAAAGTCGCGGGTTCAATGCCGAAGAAAGACATTCCTTTTTGGATTTCACGTATTTTTTCACTTCATCGCCCAGATAGTAAAACATTCTGAAGAAACCTGGACGCCTAGAAGTTCTGTATCAGCCCATATACGTCCCACTGTATGGCACGGGCCTACTCTACAATCTCTAGAATACGATTGAGAGTGGTTAGGCCATGTAGTTCACCACGCTGGCCTAGTGCCTGGAAGTTATCTACCAATTATTTTACTAGCGGCGCGATCCGGTTTTATCTATTTTATCGCTCAATAAATTATAGCCAATATGTTACTCTGATTACTGATGTTTAAATTCTAAACGTACAGGGAAATGGTTTCTTAGATTTACGGGAATGTTACAAATTGCAATTAAACTATTTTTTACGGATTTTATCGCGAATTTGGCTTAATTTAAGTCCGCCCCGTGACCACGAAAATTGTAAAGTAATTGAAACATTAGGAAGTTAAAAAATGTAAAAATTAAACCTAATTTGCGATAAGATCAGTACAAAAATGTTTAATTGCAACGATCTGGGAAGTTTAATTAAAATTTATTCAATACATTTATCGAGAAAGACAGGTATGATACATCCTCTCATATTTATAATACATCAGGTACATATAATATGAAATTTATTACTAGTTTAATATTAAATTGAATAAACATGGGATGTAATGGGAGTATGTGGAGGGGGGAGGGAATACATTACTCGTTCCATGCACACGAGCAGTGTAAACCATTGTGCGGAGTTGTCAAAACAATGAAATGTAAACGTAGACAAACATTGTCCTGCTACGCTTCTGTTTGTTTTCCATATGCAATGCTGGTGCATACCAGTAGTGCCTGCAAATATTCGTTTTATTTTTATTTAAAGGATAGTCGGGTTTACGTGTGGCTAGTATATGTAGACTTCCATAGGCCTTTACCATATACCTACCATACCAAAATAAAATTTTACAAGAATATTTTTCAGAATGTTTACACTATTATTACAAAGAATTCAGAATGAGTTAATTTGTGAAGAAATAGCTATACACCAAACAAGTTTAATTAACACGTAAAAAAATATAGATTTTTACAAATTTTTTGCTGCAGTAATTGTAGTGAAATGCTTTAACAACCTTTTCAGCAATACCAAGTTATGCCTTTTTCCAATGAAAACCGAATATTTTCTACAGGTTTATTGGCACTAAAATCCAACACAAATATCAAAGAAACACCACACACCTGAAAAAACAAACTCAATTTCTTACAAGTATTTCCTTAATTACAACACTAAAGCCCGGGACATTAAGACGTCATGCGTCCTGTGCCAATTATTTCGCGTACACGTAATTATAGGCTTTATTGCAACGCCTTAGTTTCCATTGTGGGTTAAACTGTTATGGGGTGGTGAATGGTTATTTAATGTACTGGTACACGCTTGCTGATGACATGGCTGATGTACTTCAAAGTTTTAGTACAAAGCCTTTGATGTTTTGGGTGGAGATTGTCTCGCGCGACTTGTCAGCCAACATGTTGGGCGATTTCCACGAAATTATGGCATATGAGTGTAGTTCTACTAACGCGTTGTTACTAAGAATTGCATCGTTGTGTAGATTATAAAGTTCGGTTTACAATAACACGTGTGAACTCTGTGCTTTTAGTATATTTAGTATGCAAAATGCATAATTTGGCATTTGGTAAATGTACGAAGAAAGCATTTATAATCAATATGATTTTATATATTATTTTCTAAACTTATAATTCGTTATATCGTTTTCATTACGAAAGATACAAAGGAAATTGTAAAAGTCATTATTTTCTTGTGACTTACCATCCAGCGTATTAAGAAATTACGTAATCCGAAGCATATTAAGTTTTGCGAAAAACTTAGTTTTTCTAAGTTGGTCCATTCGACAATGGATTCTTTTAAACTTATTTTTAAGGCCATCATTAAGGAGCACTATTGTCGAAGTTCAGAGAAACAAACGAACTTCCCGCGTGGGTCTCCAACAAAGAAATAACAATACTCTATGATGACGCAACTTTTATTTTTAAACTTAAAGAACAATCGGGGGAGTAGAACAGAGTTCTGAAAAGTAAATTAAATTTGTGGACGTGAGATGAAAATATGTTTAATTTAGGAATAGTTATACAGGGTATGCCCAGTTTTTTTTTTAATTTCAATTAAGGCGAGACGAGCATGCCGTTCGTCTAATGGTAACCCTTACGACAGCTCATTAACAGTAGGAAATCATACACCTTGAATTACAAAACAATGCTTGACATTTCATTGCTATTTTGGCTACGATGTCCTTCAAACCGGAACAAATCTGTGTATTTACACTACTGTTTGGCAAGAATAATAGACATTGCGGTAGTACTCGGCGAGCCTCTCACATATGGGAGGCCTAATACCGGATGGACCTGCCAACCATTTATTATTTAATTTACATTACCATTACGCATAACACGATAAACGATATAATTTTAACAATAAACACACGATAAAATTTACAACAGTCAAAAACAATTTGAACAAACCTACGTTCAACCCAGTATATTTCATATCTTGAGATAAAACACAAGCTTAACTCATATATCGCGGTGAAAGCTGGAAGTATTACTCGTTTGAAACTCCCAAAACCCAGAACTTGTCGATAAGTAATATTACGCCGAATTTGTAATATGCGGACTCAACTTGAAGGAGAAATCTTTAAAACTAACTTCGGTATTGGACTGTTATGTACGAGATTTGAGTTAGATCAGTAGGTGATTATTAACTACATAATACAGTCGTTTTAACCTGCACTATGCAAGGATGGTGGACTAAGGCCTTATCTCTCTAATTTCTAAATGGCCATGTCCTCGTACTCAATGGTGTGTCTATTAAAGAAAACTCAATAATGAGCCGAGATAAGTAATCATACAAGAAATTTTCTAGTCCCACAAGCCTCAGACTAGAAAAATATTTTCAAATCACATAATAATTGACATGGATTCGATAATACAGGTTTTGTCGATTTACGTACTTACATACCTCTAATAACCAGAAATAAATTCTTCTGTAATACTCATAATATATAGTATAATACTCATAAACTCATGATTACTAATTTTCAATACTGTCTCTCTATAGAAGTATTACGCAACATTACAATAGAAATAATTTTGCCAACCCTAGCAATTTCTGTCAATGTTCCCGTCCACCGGCCTGTTCACAGCACCACTACTAGACATAATTGACACCTGGCAACCCTGTAAAACTCGCCGTCTGGACCAAGTTGAAGGAATAAAATTCATTTATAAAGTAGCCTCCAGCGTCTCACTTGCAGCTGGTTTTAATTAGTCAGTTCCTCCGTAAGTTTCGACTCGACCGGGCCGTGTGGATTTCAACAAACTTGCATACTTCAGTTGTTTTAAACTGCTACTTTGCATGAAAATGAGATAATGGATTTTTGACGGACCTTTTTTCATGTATCATTTTTGAAGATAAAATTCAATTAGTGCCACCGCTTCTGAATGTGTGGTGCGGAGATGAATACTTGAAATTAAAATTAAAATTTTATACAGGTATAATCAGTTACTATAGCATACTCGTAGTTCAATTGAGGCAGTTCTGCCAGTGTTAAAAATAATTGCTTTTTCGGTAGGAAATATACAGGGCTTTACAGCATTTTTAAAATATCATACTCACAAAAGCTACGCGTTCTCGTATACCTACATATTATAATATATCCTAACGAGAGTCACTTTTTTTACGTCTGACTTACGAGTATAAAGGCAGATATGTATGTAGGCTTGAAATTCGTGCGGCGTGCGAACTCCGCTCCGAACACGCCTACGCTTGTCAAATGCTTGGATTACGAGTATCTCTTGGTTTGGGAGATGTTCTGCGGGTAAATAAATAAACCCAACAGTCACATACATAGTCCTGACCCCACACTAAGATCGAGTCTAATGTCGTGGGTATCAGGTACTATGAGAGATTTTTTCGGCCTCACAAACACCCAGACCCGACACAAACTTGTGGTTCACACAAACATTTGTCTCGATGCGGGGATAAAACCCGCGGCCTCTTGTTTCTCCATGGCCAGCGTCTAACCTACTGCGCCACAGAAGTTGTGAAACCAGGAGGTTTGCTACTTTAGTTCTTCTACTGTCTGTACTGTCACGCACGACGGCGATGAGGCGTAATTGGACATGTTCGCTGCGTCAATTGTTCCCGGGACGTGAATCCAGCCATCAAAAATGTCACAATATTGCATGAATATGTTGGCGGCTTGAATAAACATCATGTAATTTTAATGCTGTTTTTTGCAGATTTATCAGCTGCTGAATAAGGGTTGATTAATGAAATTATTAAATCGCATTTTTAATGAGTTTGTAAATATTTTATTACTCGTGCACAGAAGCCCATTACATTCGTATATTTTTATTAAATCTACTGACAGATCATTGCCATTCAAATCTCGATGTATTGGCATATGAATATGTACCAATCTTGCCTGTTCATAGTGCCTTAACATATTCCACTTTTGGCACCCGACAGCAGCTTTATATATCGTAATTTCACGAATTCAAAGACTCCCCATTATCAACACACGACAGCCACATAAAAAGATGAAGAAACTCGTATGTATGCAAAAGCAGCTGTCACACAAAAGTACGCGAAACAGAAGAGCGAAATTGCTGTATCATAAACAAATGTCAAACGAGTGGATTGAGCGTTCGAGATTTCACTACCATCTGCTACCTTTCGCCACTTTTCGCCGCCCTTCGCCACCTTTCGCCACCTTTCGCCGCCCTTCGCCACCGTTCGCCACCTTTCGCCACCATTTTATTTCCTATCTTTCCGTCACCTTCGATCTAGTTAGCTCGCAAGGATTAAAGAGTTATTTATATTTTGTGCGTTTTTCCCTCGGGTAGTGCGTGTGGTGTCGGTTTGTCCCTTTTGATTATGATCGATGACGATATCGGCTTGTAACTGCGACTATGCTCTTGTGGTTTCAGTTGTTTCATTTTCTTTTTATTTCGATGCCAAGAAACTAAAAATAAAATACACAAAGTACGTAAGTAAGTAAAATACACGCCTTTTTTCCCAGGAGTGGTAAGCAGAGGTGCCAGGACACCCACATTTCGCCTTGAATGTTCCATCCCACGATGTAAAAAAAAAGAAAATAAAACTGTAAAAAAACACAAAGAAACTACAATGCATTCAAAATGAAATTGTACACAGACTTCATAAATAAAGTCTCATCTCGAAACGTTTCATACTTGAGTAGGTCATCTTGACTCTTTACTTGGTTCTCCACAGTTATAGTCAATATTCCACTTGATAAAAAAATTATAACATCAACAAAAATGTCTGCCTAATCTATCCGGCCAGAACTTTTAATCCGGGATGAAAGTAGACTAACAAATTCCAACAAAAGAGGTATAAACCAAAAGTCACGTCGAATAGTTGCTCCAGATAAAGGCTGTATAACAGGACAAACTTTTTAATGCATTTCGAAATATAACATTTGACTGCCTTGGTGGCGTAGTTGTACCACGGTATGACTGCGAAGCTCGAGCTCGAATCCCGGGTGTGGCAAAGTGATATTGGATTTTCCTATTCATTATCAGCCCAGAGTCAGGAACTTGTGCCCGATATGACGATATGTCCGCTTCGACGGAGAATACAAGGCGAAATATGGGTGTCACGATTGCACCTCTGCCTACCCCTTATGGGAAAAAGGAGTGAGTTTATCTATGTAGATATGTATGTATGTGGAAATATAAAAACTGAACAACGATATATTCCTCCATTCTACCTTGGTTAAACATCAGTTAAGATATTTCACTTCGGGGCGAACGCAATCTGAAGACAGGGTAGCCGCAAGTATTCCCGATCGGTGAGTCAAAGGCTCGTTGTCTGTGGCCGCCGCCGCAAGCCAAACCGCGAGCCGACACGATGCCACCCGATGACGTCACATTCCGATACCTCGCAGGCTCGGAGTAGTCACAGTAATACACTGATATTTATAGTATAATAATATCTAGTCTTGAATTAGTATCTTATGAACATTGAGTGATGTTTATTCGAAATAGAAAAGAGCAGTTTATTACTATAATAATGAAATACAATTGTCGTTATTATGCGTACTGATACTTTCCAAGTTTGTAGAGCTATAGTGTCGAAAACGTCACAGCTCATAAGATCAGTTGCAGTGCTCAGCAGTAGACTTCTTGTGGCCAAAAAGAGTTACGAGTTATTACATAGATGCTTGTACCATCATATAGTAAAGTAGGGTATCGAGTGTTAGTTAACGCTCGGAATAAATCGTGCATATTGAAGTTAAGATTGAAGATTTCCGGAGAAGCTAAAGATGGTGGTGACTTTTTACCATCACCCACTATGGTGAAATATTACAAGCTATTAGGAAATCCATATTACCTTATTGGGACACATGCCGAATGTCCCTTATTTGAATACACAACACAACTATGCACAAACACCCAGATCTGAAAAAAAATTGTAATCCCTAAACATTGTTCCGTATAGGTATGTACCAAATCCACATGTTATCGTTCTATCAGTCGCCAATTGAGTAAGAAATTATCCATATTTTCCAGCGAAACCTTCTTATATCGCTGAGATCCTCGACAAAAGTCCCGAGACATCTCCCGTAAACGCCAAATACAATTGTGTGCTTTCCAAATCATTGGCTCGTGTGAGATATACAACAAATAAGCCAAAATATACCCTACGTTTGGTAAGTAAGGTTTAATTTTGAATGTAGTGGTTGTGTAGTGGATAGACATTAGGAGGAAGATAGTGCGGTCGTCTGTCACTAATTCGATTTGTTGTAACGTTTGTTACGATATGCCATTAGTACGTTACACGCTTGTTTGATGTACA
Organism: Hyles lineata; assembly: GCA_030180105.1. NCBI lineage: Eukaryota > Metazoa > Arthropoda > Insecta > Lepidoptera > Sphingidae > Hyles > Hyles lineata. The sequence goes on from JARJEE010000030.1 coordinate 2,755,026, forward strand.
TGTCTTTATTTGATATTTTGTGGAAGGTAAATATTTTTCATGATAAAGGTAATAATAACATCGTATCGATAATCATTTTGCTTGAAGACTTGAGGGAAAATTCGGAATTGGTTTTCTCTTATAACAAATTACAAACAGTACTATTATACGGCCGATGCCAATAATAATCAATCGAAAAAATTAGATTAAAGTCAATCTGTATTGTTTTCTACTTTTCGATTGGTCTTTTACCATGTTGCCATAGTTTTTTATTGGCAGCGGCTGATAAAAAGATAGTAGAAATCAGTGACAAAGAATAATGTCCAATACAAACAGGATGTAAAATCTGTGTCCAATTTCGGTAACAAACTACAAAGTCTGGAGCGTTGTTAATGTGTTGCGCAACAGGTCAAGGAGTGTTGAGGTCTGTTTCTAAAAAGTCGTTTGGCTTCCCGAATTATTTATCGGTTCGGAGTTTGCTTCCTGTCTACTGGAAAAATGATATGGGTTAAAATTCGACAAGTGGTAATTTTAATTTGCTGGTTAATGGTAATTTGTCTTCTCCTGGAATAGTCTTCTCTTCTGAAGATGGTTTTCTCTCTATGATGATACTCCATTTGTATTTCTATGTACATCATCAGCTAACAAGTAGTACATTTTTCGATTCAGTACATAATCAACTGCTTTATAGTCAATTTGTCGATTCACAATAAAAAGACCAAAGAATTGCGCCGAATCAAGTGTATGGTTACAAGCAAAGGTCCAAGGGGCCAAGGTCCTGAAGAGTCAAAAAGTACTCCCAAGTCCCACGCAGTTTGCCGAGGTTATTGCTATCCAGAATGAGATAGAGTCTGAGCGCTCTGCCATGATTGATACAAATAGCAGTCCCAAGCAACTAGTGCGAGAGAAATATTGCGAAGTGCGAATAAACATTCTGAAAGTTGATTGTTAAATCTGGGAATCCAACTCAGAACCTCACAATCCACAACCTAGACGCACAGTCACGAGAATAGAATAATCAGGGAAAGAAAATACGTAGTTGAAAGTTAAGGCGGGAAAGTACCCCTTGTTGCATTTGTACAAATGTGTTTTGTATTCTACGGAGCTTCGCGAAACAGTAAGGATATGTAAATGTAACAATCCCGTCTTTATATCACCGTCGCTGTGTTCCGTCAGTGCGGTTGTTTGCAAAACTATTGTTCAGCTGCCAACATTTTTTGTTTTCTTCTAGGCTCAATGTTGTTTCGTCTAAGATTTATTATAATGCGTAATTATTATGAAAAGAAAATTATAAATCCTAAAAAACTATAGACAAAGCGTGGGTAGAGATTGTATGCATCGCAACGCATCCATTGGCCGCATATTCCCTTTGTATCTGCCTTACTACCGCGCCAGTTTTTACTTGACAGATCGAAAAGTGTAGGGTCTTTGTTTAACTTTCCTTTTTAATTTGTTAATATTAATTGAAAACACTCGTAACGAAACCTCCTTTGTAAATAAATGAAATTATTTTGTGCCAGTAATTTTAAAAACAAACAATAAAAATAAAACAGTTCGAAATTAGATAAATAGAGCGCAGTGTTCCATTTTCAAAAGGCTGGGGCCCAGCCGCGGCCGGCCAGCTCGGCAGGTCGGCAGATTGCGTTCACCTGTTGCGGCGCGCGCACATCGACCCGCCCGCGCCGCACCGCCCGCCCTGCATTGTGCCCGATTGTTAACCCCCACTAGGTTGCCACATGACCGGGATTTAGCTGGATTCTACTCATATATTACTAGATGTTAGCTGTACAATCGTGGGAGAAAATCGCAGCGGGAAATTAGTTTCAAGCCTCGCTCGCTGCAATATTGGAGCCAATTAAGGAAATGGTTCATTTGTAAAATAATAAGTTGGATACCGCTAACTTTGTAGATTATTAATTTAGAATAATAGCTAATTTTAAATTAGGTAGATATTTTAATTGTTGTTAAAAATAAACAATATCATTCAATATGGCAACATTGCCACCTAGCGAAAAGTGGGTCGTTGCTTTTAAATAAGGAATTCACATAGGGCCGTGTTTGGGATCGGGTGCGACCCGGCTGCTAGTGTGCGACCTGCTTTGTTCACGTTTTTGAATGTGGAACTGTGCTTGAATATGCGCAAATGTTACACTTTTTTTATTTTAGCAAGGCAGGTGGCAATTATAAAGTTTAACAACAGAGGAAATTATCGAGTTAAATTGTTTTTTATTTTTTAAATATAAAATTAACATAAAATGATATTTAAAACAAGTGTTAAGCAAGTTAGTTTATAAATGCTCGATTCTTTGAAATAGTAAAGTTCTTAGCTAACTTGTTACTAATGGACGTCCCATTAGTTTGGAAGTAGGAACTCGGCTCCAACTTTATTGTCTCCACAAAGTTACCATTCGCAGTATTAGCTACATGCAATCGCCCATTAATTTGATTAAATAGTATTTTGAATAACATTTCCCTTATAGCTTTACTTGAAGATTTAGTTAATATTCTTAATTAAAGAATTTAACTATTCCCTTTGTTAAGTTTAGTCACAGTGTACAAAGAGAAAATAAATGTTGTTGTTAATTCTAACCATATTATCTTGCTAATATTAATAATCATCTACCTTCTCGGCAGGTCATCTATCCACTTTGGAAATAGTTATTAGGTACTTAACTAAGTTGTACCTACGTCCAATTTTTCACATAAACATTGCAATGTAAACACTCGAAAATTGTTTGATATTTTATCACAACAAGACTTGTAAAATGAAAACGTAACCTTTACTTACCTACTCCGCTGGCCCAGCGACCAATGTGGTTCTTGGACTCCGAAACGAGAGTTCTCCAAATATCTGTCAATTACTGACTTGAAGTTGCCGCAAATCACTTGGTCTTGGTCTACCTAAGGCCTCGACTCTCGAGGTGGCCAAGCCAGATGTCGATGAACCTTTATCTCGCCTGCAATATTCGGTTGTGCCACCAGAATTTCGATTTCGGTATTTTTGCGGATTCGCCACATACCATCCTCTCGCTTCACTGGTCCTAAAATCTTACGCAGGACTTTGCTCTCTACCACAAGAAGCTTATTTTCTTCTTTGTGTGTTAACATCCAAGCCTCACCTTTAGACCTTAGATAAAAAAGAAATTCCAGCAAAAATAAGAAACATTTCCACCAATACGCCCGTCTAGTGGCTCGTAAACATACTGAAGTAATAATTAAATGGTGGTTTGTTTAAGAAAATACAAATACATTTTTTCTCATTACTCCATTACGCAGAGACACCGTACCAGGTGCCATTCTGTATAATAGGAGGGTTTTTAAAACGAGAATAATAATACTTTTTCCATCCATTACGTTTAATGAGCTGAGTCGTTGGAAGTGTGAAAGGTTGGAGTCTTCAGTGGACGCTAATGAGGTTTTGGTGTGGTGTGGTGACGTCACTGAGTCGAATAGCTATTATGCTCATTTTGCGTTCATCTCATCTTGGGATTTCTTACTGACACAAAGAACATTGGTAAAAACATTGTTAATGGAATTCTTAAGCGTCTATTAATTTCATGTATAAAAATATTAATAATTAATTTTCTAAGTAATTTTGGTGCCTAGCTCACGGCGAACCTAAGCCTGAGTTACGAAAACACATTTTTCGTAAAACTCTATTGATATTTGCTTTAATTTTATTGGAGAAGCGTTATGTCGTTTCAATGTTGCCATTTTTAAAATATATGCTTGACTGGCTTTCTTGCATTATCTTTCTCAGATAATTAATGTAAAAAAATAGTGCAGAGAAGTGAGAACAGCAAAATAATCACTGATTAATTAATTAAGGAATAACAATAGGGAATATGCATCAGACTTCAAAATAAGTCAATATATTTTTTTTGTAATCTTTATTAATATAGGGATATACCTTAAAGATATTTTTTAAATTTATCAACTCTAAATCGGTAAAATAAATACTTAAAAAATGACATTTCAAATTTGCCGCGCATTTTTTCCGAAACGCGACCTATTGCTTGAAAAGGAAAGTGACGTCAGAGGGCACGTTCTTATGAAGTTTTAGCTTGTTGTTTTACGTTTGTTTACGAGCTATTTTGTGCTTTCTTTATACTATTAAATAAAATTGATTATTTTGTCACGAAATACAGTTCTGTAGCAATTCATGAATGAAACTTAATCCAAATACTACGTCGTTCATATCGTGCCCTCTGACGTCACAGCGAGTTCGCGCCAACATGGCGTTTAAATGCTTCGAAACTGATAGCAGTTTTGATTATTTTTTTGTACTTTTTTTATTGATATTTGCAAAGACTTATATTTTTTTCTGATAATGTAATAACATACAGAATTTATTAAAAATATAAAAAAATGGCATGCATATTTAGTGTTGCCAGGTGTCCCGCTTTAGGCGGGACGTCCCGCTTTTCAGGGGTTTGTTGACGCGTCCCGATTGAACCTTCGGCGGGACGCCAAATGTCCCGCTTTTTGACCACCCCTCTCAGAACGAATAAAAACTAAATATTAAACACTTTTATTTAAAATCCGTACTGTATTTTGCGTTTTCCAACAATTATGAACCTACTTAGTATCTAATTCTATTCTAAAGTTGTTTCCATAGGCTGATTCCAAAAAAATACAGGACTTTGAATAAGTTCTCGCGGTTTGTTCACGAATTCCTAGCTGTCTTATTTTAGATGGTAACACATGTGCAAGGAACTACTATTAGTGAACTTATGTCTTCGTGAATATTAGCTAGCTCCAATAAAAATTCCTTCGTCACAATTTCAAGTTTCATACTGTTTAGAGAGTATTTCTGGCGAATATTACTTTACGACATGTACATGTAGATGTAATTTAAAAGAAAAAGGCGTGTCGGAAAATTCAATATCAATAATTCAATATCAATTTTCATCTTGGAAATAAAGATCGCTCTGGTAAATCGAAAAAGTTATAGTCTGAGAATTTAAGGAATAACTCGATGAACACCCATAGGAAACGCTAGAGGAACGTTACTAGTAAGTTAAGAAACCTCTGCCTATCCCTTCTGGAAAAAAGGCGTCAATTTATGTATGTATGCATGTTATGAAACCAAGGCGCCTCATGAATTGAAGCCTCGACAGATATGGTACTTGGTCTGGTTGAGCTGCGCTTCCATTATTATAATAATAACCAAAAACAGCTATTGTCTTTGAGAGCCTCCAGAGACGCGACGTTTTTCGATGTGATAAGTATATGCTGCTAGAAAGAGGGAGAGTAATAATGTGTGAAAGCAAAAAAAAATATAATTCCCTGTTCTTTAATAGGCGTCCCGCTGAAGAACTCATAATCCCGCTTATTTTAATGCCCTGTCCCGAATTTTCAAAAACTAAACCTGGCAACACTATGCATATTCCCTATTTGCTTCTGTCGCCCGAAAGCGCTATTGTGCAAATAATAATATATACATAGTTGTCCCCTCTTTTTATTTCATTGCACACGATATTACTATTAAATTAATGAAATAAATAAGTACTCGATGTTTAAATTGCGTCTAAAATATATTTTTTTACTTTTATTTGTGGTTCATAACTTTGCATCACGCCAATATAAACAGAACAAAATAAATAATAACATTAACTACCCACAGAGTTTGACAAGATACAGATTTTTTTTAAAACTTTAAAGTGCAATATCTTTTTTCCTAGGCTTGCTACAATAGTAAATCATAAGAAATAATTGTTACGGAATTCAAAATCTATATTTTAAAATATTTTTCATCTCAATACACACAAAAAAAATTACAACAAAAAATGTATGGAGGTTTATCATTGTTCTTTGTTATTTATACAGGTTACTCCCAACAGTCATTATTGTTTATTGTCTGTCTTCTTCTACTCGGCTTGATCTCACAATTACGCGGTGCAGCTATTAGGGCTATGACTTCCAATCCTACATCCTGCCAGACCCTATCCCTTTTTGGAAATATCCAATCTCGAGCTAAATATTACATACGAACTGAGAAACTCATACAAAGTAATTTCTCATTTAGCAACAGCACTATACTTCTAACTAATCTGATATCGGAATTGTCGAGATTAGTTCTTGATGCGACTTAATAACCACTCCATTTGTTATATAGCAAACAAAGTGAGCCGACGGTTTGAAGCGCTTTTGAAGCTACAGATTGACTCGAGTTTTGTTCCGTCATTTAAGGCAAAAATGTTTTAAGCCAGTACTTTTATAGTAATACAAAGCCCTTGATATATTTACTACCTTTAGTCCTACGAACCTAAAACTTGATCATCCGGTAGTCAAGAGGCCACCTTGTAACGAGAGGCTAACAATTCTGTTTTACTTCGATACATAAGTCCTTTTTTATGGTAATCATTCAATTCAAGCCGCCATCAATTTTGCCTCTTCCTAATGAGTGTCTCAAGATAAATATAGGTCGAAGCCTGATTGCATAGAACCACAAAGTACCATTAACATATTTAGATTGTAAGTCTCATATCTCCGCCATTCTACATGAAGTTTATTAGTATACTAGCGGCCCAGCTTCGCCCGGGTGAATATAGATTTCTTTACAATAATATGCACGTATTATACATATAAACCTTCCTCTTAAATCACTATATCTATTAAAAAACGGCATCAAAATCCGTTGCGTAGTTTTAAAGATTTAAGCATACAAAGGGACATAGGGACAGAGAAAGCGATTTTGTTTTATACTATGTAGTGATTATACATACAATATGAATTTTAATGTCTAAAATATTGTGTCTCCATGTTCTATCAGCATTCAGTGTTTAAGATCTAGTGGTGTAGTCACGCACTGATGTGCCGGGGCAAACAGCGCGATAATGGCGCAAACACTCGTAAACGCAGTTTACTCGGTGACATCGACTCTGTTGGTTCATCTACCACTATAAAAGGAACAATTAGTTCGGGATCATTTTGTGTGGTGAAGGTTTTTGAGGTTGTTGAATGTTTATGCTGTAAAAGGCATAGACAAAGCAAATCAAATGTTAATTACACATAGAGGAACAAATTGAGTAAACTCATTTTTGCAAGTCGATAAAAAATAAGCAAGAAATAAGACAAATAAAAAACACATTCGCTTATAAATTAGAACTAAAAACATATTCAAACTATACCAATCAATAATCATACCAAGAAAAAGGATTTCTTTCAATCAGAATAAGAATAATATATTTGTAAAACGTAGGTACATCGATGATCTTGAATAAATATTATGAGCTCTATCTTTGCCATAATGGTGCATAAATCTGTATCTGTATCTGTATCAGCCCATATACGTCCCACTGCAGGGCCTACTCTACAATCGAGAGTACGATTGAGAGTGGTTAGGCCATATATGCGTATAAATATAAAATATTTAAAATTTTACTTATACTACAGCTAATACTTTAAATATTTCAAATGTTACTACTACTACAGCTTAAACTAACTTTTTAAACACAGTTCACTCACATTAGATGGAGAATAGATCCCGCAGTATTCCCGCAGGAGTTGCCAATGTGTCGCCTGTTGCGTCGGAAGCCGGGACAAAGGGCATCAGGGCCATTTGTGACAGTATGTTACAGCATCTTAGATGTAATGACGATTGTAAAGGGACAATGATGCTTCGATGGGCTTGTTAGATATTGGCGATGATAATGATTGTTGTGGTGGAGGCTTGACTATATTTAGTTTTACTCCTGTTCTCTTCTATTCTCCCATTTATTTAAAAATAAGTTGCTTTCTGCTTTATGCAGTCAATAGGAGTATTGGAGCGACTTTTTTTTATTTGTTAGTCTTACCAACGTTTATCACACTGTTACTTATAAACTATAACAATTAGTTCTACATTTTGTAGTCGTTTTTTGTTATTGGTAGGTTTTGGAAAGAAAGAAAATAAAAAAGCGGGAAAAGGAAAATAAGGAGAGGTTTTCGCACGTCATTTACATGATAATTATTACAATGGTTGAATTATGTGGAATAATTTAGTTTTGACATCGACCTTTTCCGAACACATCCGATTGGAATAACAGTATTACGGATTAACGATCATGTACGTAAAACTTATCAACTAAAACCAATGTTTTACCAAACAGCATCAGTATAGGGCTATAAGCTGGCATATCAAGTCCCAATTTTACGCAATATCATAATGTAGCACAAATTGGCTGATCATTTGAGGCGCTACAAACGTTGAGTATACAGAGATACATTCAATGAAAGCCATTTCCTTTATGCCGGGATGAGTGTATGATAAAGAACCTTACAAATATTTACAATAAAGCAACGTTTTCTCCGGTGATATGAGCAAATTCTTAAGTCTAAACTGCTAAGCCTTGTTCACACTAGAACGCTTACTGGCCGCTTAGCGTGATCGAAATCAAACAAGCTAATTAAGTGGGATTAAGAAATGCATCTTTTAAATGCGTAGATATGATTTTATTTCTTCGATGTTTGAACATTAAAGAACATCAAATATAAAAATATACAAATTTACTGAAATTAGTCGTTGGTTGGTAGTAAAATTTTGAAAATTCTTGCTTGTATTGTAACGAAAGTTTAATAATAATAAAGAGTAAAATTCTTATCACCGTTGGGACAAAATCTATTAAAATAAGTTAATTTAATATTTATTTTAGCGCGATTTTCACGGTCATCTTTTTGAAACTCCAAATGTACTGAAGGATCTATCCTGTGTTCTGCCCTTACATATTTATATACGCCTATGTATCCCAGTACGTACGAAGCTTAACAGATCCCCCGGGATGTGAAAACATGTAGATTTATCGGCACGTATGTACATCGCTGAATGCGAAGGCGATCCATTTGTAATGAAGATGGATCCTTTATTCATTGCGCTGTTTTACGCTTCCTCGCCTTTCTTTATTAGGTTCGATAGGTGTGCTGAGCGAATACAGAGCTAATGAGAAAAGAATTTGTTAATGCGCATTTCAATTGATCTGTTTGTGATAGCTAATGTGTTATTGAAGCTGATTTGTTTTGATTCGCACAATACAGAATACCACGCGAGTCAGTCAATGAAAATTTTCATTTTTCATTGCATTCAACATAAATTACTCCTGAATTTCGTGAAACCATTTTTTTAAATTACTTTTCGTTCCGTACAGCCAGTTCACTTTAAAACATTTCCAGATTGGTTAACTGCTTAGCCAATTGTTTATCAATAACAAAACCATCCCCTACACTTATGAATCGATGTATCATTAAAGCGTTAACAAATCATCACTCACTCAGTCACTCACCCGCTCTCAACCCATTCAGCCATTCGTTCCAATCAACAGATGCGAACGCATCTAGAGAGCTTGTAGACATTTCAATTAGAAGGCGGTCGGCTTGCGGCCAGTACTACGCAGTGAGCCGACCGCGCGCCCAGGTATTCCAGCCTACATATACATGTACGCTATTGTATTGAGGACATTCTCCGATAATTTAATATAGCAAGCAATGTACAGCGGAATTGAACGCGTTGCCAAAATTGATCGGTGTACAGGTGCGTACCAGTAACTTACTTTAGATATAATGTGAATGGGGGAGCCAATATATTAGATTTAAATGATGTAACATATTTGTTTGTAAGAATATTACTATAATATTAGTTCTAGTACAAAACTTACCCAGAATACCAGTATAATCATGGAAAAGCCCAGGCTTTTCCATGATTATACTTATATTAATAATAGTGATTATATAACTGACTCAACCAAACTATCATTCCATATTTACCATCATCATCAGCAGCCCGTTGCAGGCCACTGCTGGACATAGGCCTCTCCCAAGGTACACCACAGACCCAGGTCTGGTGCTTGTGTGGTGGTGGTAGTCGCTGCGGGCCCTCTTGTACGAGTTGTCCCGCAGTCATCAAATGGCCATACATTTATTATTAACAGGATATTATGTACATACAGGATATTATGTGTGCTCGATATCTAAATCTTCTCAATAAGAAACATCAACAATCTCATACAATTATTTTGTAATTCACGTGCTGATGTCAATTGCCAGTGCCAACAAAAAGATAAAGAAATTCTAAGAAAATGTATACAGTTTATCCAAACGCGGTTACATTCGCTTATTAAGATTTAAAAAAACCGAGACTGTGATAGGTATAAAGCCATATTCATAGATAGTTCTGAAACTTATCTTAGCTATCGAATATGTTGTCTCTTTCGAAGGACTTTTGTATTTAGTTTGAACGAAGAAGACAAACCATTAGATGAATAAAATAGATTTTAAAACAGGTTGATTATATTTAGTACTAGCTGTGCCTGCGACTTCGTCCGCGTGGAATTTAACAAAAACTTTATTTTTTCTAAAATAAAAGAATTTCTCTAAAATAAATGTAGCCTAAGTTACTTCTTATTATATCAGCTACCTGACAATAAAAGTCCCGTCAAAATCGGTCCAGCCATTTCAGAGATTAGCCGGAACAAACAGACATACAGACAAAAAAAATCTAAGGTCATTTTCGTTATAGGTACCGTGTATATAACGATATGTAGTTGGAGATTTTTTTTTATTTTCACTTTACAAACAGACACTTCAATTTTATTTATATGTATAGATGTATAGATAACTACGTATCTGTATTTGATGTGTAGAAATCATAAGAGTCTAACAACAAGACTGGTTACAAACACCACTTTTCTTCCAAGCACCACCTGTAATTCCACATCATTCGAGTCCATATACATGGAATTCTCAACGAATACTCCAACCGTCGCCCTACAACGTTACATTAACTTTTTTGATCAAATATTCAAGAGTGCAATCTACAAAGTGAATTGGCCAAACTTTTTAATCTACAAAGTTTTGATCCAAGTTGTAACCAATCGGCGTGCCGTCACTCAACAAGTAAAACAAAAAGTTTCTCTCTCCAAGTTTAGATTACATTTGCGTGATACGCTGTCAATAGTGGCTTCTTTGTAAAATAGGTGATTCCACGTGAATGCGGTCGGAAAATCTGAAAGGTTTTAGTGCAAAATATATAGAAGTGTTTTTTTTTTTTTTATAAAGGGTATATCATGACTGCTACCGAAAACAAAGCTGAGTGGTAGTTTTAGTGACGACAAACTCAATGGAACTAAAGAGTCGTAAAAATACTTTTTTGGGATTTTTTAAATATCATCGTGTTTGGGTGGTAAATCCATAGTTTTTGCTACTATAATAATTTAAGCCCTGGCGTACCATAGCGTCTTTAACAATAAAAGGATGTACACTATTATTTTAGGAATAAAATATGTATTTCCCGTCCAAATACGAAAATAGTACCTATTGAAAATAATTTCAATAAATATACTCGATAGAAATTGAAATGGGTCAAATAAATTTGTCCTTTATCGATCATACCTTGGAAGTTCAGCTTCCATTTTTGAGTTAACATCACCCACAAATGTTCATGAACTAGTTGTGTAACCTCGTTCTGGATGAAGTGCCCAGAGCGCTCGGCCGCTCGCCTCTTGAAGGTGAGGCCCAACAAACTGTTGCGTATGATTAGAAAAAGTTTCATGTGGCATGTTTCCTGTCTATTTACTACCGATATAAGTGCGATTGTATAGTGTTATGAGATGAATGATGTAGAGACTTTATTACTGGGGTCCAAAATATCTTTTCAATTTTAATGTTATAAGGATGACCTTACTGCTTGACTTAGGTACTTTAGGTTTTGTGAGTGTTTATGAATTGTGAGAATCACTTACATTCAGGCGAGTCGCTTTTAATTTTGTTTTATTTTGGTTCGGAATAAAATAGTAATTATACGTGTCGTCTTATTCAGATTTTTCTACCAAGCGTTATTCATACCGGTGCCAACTTACGCCTTTCTACTCTAACATATCCATTTCGCCCAATCTTAATATTCCGAATTTGCATTGCGTATGAAGTTACTAAAACTACCACCTGGCTTCGTTTTCGGCCGTCGATACACCCTGTAAAACTTCAGTCGCATTGTAAGTTAAAAAAAAACTAAAGCTACCATTACGGTCCTGACAAAATATCAATTGCGGTGGTCCCGTCAGTCAGCGCGTCAGTTTCAGCTCAGGCTATATTTGTGACCTAGATATTAAGAGCAGAGCTAAGTTAAGCACGGAACTAACTGCAGTACGCGACTGTTGATGACAGCCTCGGGGGCTCCAACGTAATTGTAACACTATATCTGGGGAAGACTGGTTGGGAAGGCGCTTAGATTGGCGTATTTGCATAGTAGATTGTATTAATAATATTCTTGATATATTGAGAAGATAAAAGCATGTAAGTTAAATGTACTATACTGTATTGTATCAGCCCATGTGCGTCCCACTGCAGGACACGGGCCATCTTGTACAATCGAGAATACAATTGAGAGTGACGTTAAATGATTGTAATTCAATTGAAAATTACACAAATACGTTTCTTCTGGGCAATGCCTCTGAATCATCAGTTTCCATATACAAAATTAAAAGATGACAAGCCCCTATGAGAATGTTGTCATCTGTAAATACGCCCTGAATTTGCAAAACGTAACAAGTTGATGTAGAGATCACTCGGGGAGCCCTATGTTCAGCAGTGGACTTCCTGTGGCTGAAGAGAGAGAGAGAGAGAGAGAGAGAGAGAGAGAGAGAGAGAGAGAGAGAGAGAGAGAGAGAGAGTGTGTGTGTAAAGTAGAAAGGTCTTGTACAGAAATCCTTGCTTCCAAAACCATCGGCTTAAACTCCACATCTTCACTCAACTTAGTTTTATTAAATACATTTTTGTTGCTATTAAATTGGGATCCCATTCGTCACCTGGCAACACTGAACGCGAGTTATTAGCGTTGTAAATGGATATTATGAATGTATCAACGCAAAGCAAACACTCTCTGATGGAAAACAAATCACGGACGTAACAAGACCGCCTGCGTAACATTAGTCTTGTATGTATAACGTCGGTAATAATAATATTGCCAGCGAAAAATTACAAATTCTACCAGTCTTGGTACATTTTTATTGGGGTGAATATTATGAGTTTTTATAATGAAAATTAGATCGTTTGTTTGAAAGGTGGTGTGAATTATTATGCTATTAATAGGGTTTTAATGATTTTGCTTTTTACTATATAAAAACTGTTATTTAAAGTAAAATAAAAAAAGCACGATACTAGGAATTTTACATACTTTACATTTTTCAATGAATTAATGGGATATTGTACCTATACACAAATTAATTATTTGTGTAATATTTTCCGTAGAAAAAATATACGTTAACGTTTATCATAATATCTCTACCCTGATTTAGTTGTCCATAACAACGGCTTCTGGGCACAGTAGCCTCAGTGGCATGATCTATAAAAAAATAACACCAGACCCACAAAATAAGAGGCTGGCCAAGTATTAATATCAAAAGAGGTTGTACTCGAACGTTCAATCGTATTAACTTTAAGCTCTTGTATGAAAGGAGTTTGAACATTTTCCATTGAGTGCAACTATATCGGCGGTTTTCATCTGTCGAGAGCCATTGTAAGTGGAACTGGCACGCAACATCACCCGCCCCCTCCCCGCTCTCCTCCCGCCTTCCTCTCCGGTCCCCCCGCAGCGTTCTACTTTTGAATCTGGAGAGGCGGTTTCAACGAGAACACTTTTGTTTTTTTTTCCACCAAGCCACGATTGCGGCAACGATTTTCGCTTCAGCCTCGCGCGATGTGAATTCGTTATTAAAATTGATAGTTTGTGGACAGATGTTACTGGCGCGTGGTTGTTTTTTTTAACGGTTAAACAATGAACGGTGTTTGTGGTACTTATGGATAGATTATGATGAAATGTTCCAAAACATACCTTTTCGACGTAGGGCCGGCAATCAAGTCGGATTTTAATTTTTTTTTCAATTACCACTTAATCACTAAAAGCGTTATAAATGTTTTTCCATAATTAAATAAGCTAGGCTTCGATCAAATATACACTAGATACAACATGAGCGCTTAGAAAATGGCACCGAAAAAGAGTGCTTAAATTTCGAGTAAGCACTCTTTCGCCTTTAGTCGCGCACCGACCGTTGCTTGTGACAGTGCCTAAATGCTCTGTGAAAAAATGCAAAAACAAAACACTTACAATGCTTAAAATACATGGGATTTCATATTTTCCCAATTATAATCCATGTACTTGCTTTTTACATTAATAAATATGTGAAATTGAGTACCAATAATTAAATATAAATAAATTTAGCAAACTAAAATCAACAAACTGAGCATCGCAGTTGTCCCTTTCTACTCGCTTAAATAGACAAAGATGAGTAGTGTCATGATTTGGAACAGAAAATGTATGGAATAGTTTTATTGTTTTTAAATTACTAGTAATAATTAATGTATACTTATTATAAATTAACATCGGAAACATTTCTTACAGATTTCCACTTAATGCAATAAAAAGGAATAAGTGGCGCGAAATTATATCGCAAGGAATAGACGAAGAAAATTTTAAGCCTAACAATTCGAGCGTGGTGTGTGTGACTCCTATTCCATATTCCTATGCACTACATATTCGGACAACATATTTAAGATAATATAATTATTACACTCTCGTAAATTCATAGAAAAATATGTAATCATTCGACTCCATTGCGCCTTTATTCGGGTGTCCAACTAAAGTCGTAAAATTTTATTACTTTCGGGGGCGTGTCATTCAGACTTTAAACAACATTATGTGAAAAGCTACTTTACGCCCCAGGAATAAGGTGGAATTTGTGTTAATTGAATTGGTATATGTGATCTTTTTGTTTGCTTTTTTGTTTCAATGCATCGGTGCCACTTTTTAAAGGAACATTTACAGGGAACTGTGTATCTAGTGTATATTTGATCGAAGAAGCTAGGGGAGGAAAATCTCTCGACTATGTTTTAGTTGTTACGTCTGTTGCAATCTTGCCAATTAAATACTACAGAAGACCTTTCGTGTATCATTATTCCACTGCCCTTATTAAACAGAAATATTTACGATGTTAAACTTTATGACGACTCTACCAATTACTAAAACATAACCAAACTCAGATAACATGCATTTTATCCTTCGAAAAACGACCAATACAAACATACCCAAACTAAAACAACATCACAGGGACAATCGCACAACCCTCATAGCACGCCGGTGTCCAACACAAACAGTTCCACCGCGTAGCGCCGCCGACACGCCGCGCCCAAACATTTGGCTACCATCCAACCGTCCAACCTGCCAGTGAATTAAACCCGATACTTGTAATTTTTATACGCGAAGCTATCAACACTAAGGCTCAGTTGTCTCAAATAATTTTGCGTATAACTTTGACTTTCTAAAATTTCAACCCATTTTAATTTGAGATTTCAAATGTACTTATGGCAATTTCGCATAACTTTGACGTAGAAAATTTCAACCACATACATTTGAAATCTCTAATGTATAGTAACATTGCCAAAATTAAAGTTATCGTTAAAGTTAGTTTATGAAACCGAGCCTAAGGATAAACATATTGCTCTGCGGTTTGTGTTTTTGTTGATACTCTGATCGATCAAGTTGGCGATGGATTAGAAGCAGACCGTACTGCCAAAAAGAAGGATGCGAGCTAAAGCTTTTCGAAACGATTATCAGAAAAATCTTTTAAATCGTTCAAAAAGTCCGTGCTTGGCAGAAAGTCGTTATAATATGAGCGTATAAATAAACAAAAAAAATAGCGCACTTTGAGATATAAAAAATAACAAGATAAATGACATGGTTTTGTGCTTCCCACCATGTCATTAACGTAGTGTTTAGTTTTTTCTAGATAAAATCAGAGCAAGTGGGCTCCATGTATTGATTATAATAGTTATTAAGATTGCTCTTCGTAAGAGTACTATTTAATAAGAGGTAAAAGTTTCTCCACATTGTATATTTTACAAAGAGGAACAATATATTCAATAGAAATAGCGAGATCTAACACGGTCTCGCGTGGTTTGGAAAATGTTGTTAAAATTAATTTTATTACACACTACAAGCAGCCGTAAACTAATTTATTATCGCGCGACTTTGCACTTCATTTCATTATTATGTCGTGGAGTATGATTTATGTATGTGTATTGTCATGTGGTTGGCTAAAAAATAGGTCAGCTTTGTTAGTCTTTTATTAGATCTTATAAACACATTATTCCGACTGACAGCCACACACATTCCTGGCCTACGAGTATAACCAAAATAAGTGTATTGTTTCATGGATATCAGAAAGCCGTGATTTCTTTCTTGCCATACATTACATAACGCCGGAACAGAGTATATTTAATAGATGGTAATGGCAATTTCTATGGTATTTAAATTCCGCACACACGCACTAGGCCAGAGTGGAAGACTATAAGACCTAAACACACCTAATGAAATGAAATGAAATGAAAATGAGTGAAATAAAATGAAAATATTTGCCATTCATTATTTACATTCAGTCACTTTTTTTCCACTATCACCCTGTCCACAAGGCTGTTTTTACGAGAGAAGAACGGGCTAATCGTACCTCGATTGTTGAGGAGGCCCGTGCGCTGCAGTGGGACGTATAAGGGCGGATACGGTACAGTACAGTTGATAGATGTCAATTATGCCAGTGAGGTTATCAATTAATGCTCACCATTTAATTGGATTTCCATACCTTCGTATCAATTGAATATACGTCGTTGATCAGCTTAAAGCAAATTGTAGGATTTGATGGAGTATCTCACATGTGAATTGTGATATTCGCGTTTTGCTTGACTGTCTCGGGCATAGGCTGTGATCTTCATTTATTATCAATTAATTTATTTAAAAACTTATTGTTGTACACCAGTAAACAAAAAGAAAAATGTAAGTAAAAATTATCGTAACAAAAAGTACAATGGCGGCTTTATCGCTCGAGGTGATCTCTTCCAGGCAACCTACCAAAGGATGGATAAGACAGAACGATAATTTGGGTGTACCGGGTTTGTTTCGTATCAAAGTTCATTGGTTTTGCGCACATATCTGTGTTTATTCCCGCCATACGTTACGTTTGCCCAGCATGCACAACTGTAAGGGAAACATCACGGGTAAATCCGTGCTTTTGCCGTGTTAATCCGCGCCCGACCGTCTTAAACGTGTTTCGTGAACATTCCACAATTCACGTATAATGTCGTCGCTCGTTTGTTTCGCGATGTTTGTGAACGCTGCAACTTTGTCGCCGTCGCTTTATTAATGCGAGACTATTTTTCCGTTGAATTATGTTTATTGCAATGCTTTGGCGTTTCTTGTTGTTTCGCAGCGGTTATTTTTTACTATGACGTCATTGATATTTTTTTAACAGTTTTAGGCGATGCGTGAAGATGTTGGGCAAGGCGGTGTGTGTTGAATAGATTTTCACATATCGTCTATCGACTCTTTATCTCCTCAATCCAATGTCATCAGTTGCGATATTATCATTTTATTTTGAGTAAAGCATATAAAGAACCCATTGACATAAATATATGGACAGGGCGAAAATCGCGTAAATTGTTCCGACGTAAGTTTTACGGCGCTCCAGTGCTTCTCTAGTGGAGCGTTTCCGAAATTAATTGTCACTCGCTACGATTTTGGAGACTTGCTTGTATTATGACAGAATTTTAATAAAAATAAAGATACATAATTCTGATCACCGTTAAAACGGAATCTGTTAGATTAAGCTTATTAATATTTGTTATAGCGTAACTCCAAATGTACTGAAGGGTCCATCCTTAGTTTTTAAATCAATGAAAGAACCACACTCCTTACACATTTTCATATCTCAAAACTCATTCTAAATTTCCAACTGGTAACCATTATCTTGGATTTCACTTTTCCCAGCCATAGACTAGAGCCTTTTCGTTACAAAAAAAAAACAAGCAATTAAATGAACATACACTACATATACATATATAGGTAGTATATTTTGTATGAGTGAATGGTGCGACACGAGTGTCCAGTGTTGGCCGAGCGCCAACCCTGTTGCTCAATGGACGCCGCGGCTACACGCTACACGCTACGGTGTCGCGTTTCATAGTAAACGCGTAGCCACGTGCGAGGCGACCTTGTGACCGAGAGTTTAGTTGACTTGAGTAGTATACAGTTAGTGACTTGAGTAGTATAGTATATAGTTGACTTGAGTAGTATACAGGGTGATATTGACATATGGTATTTAATTTAAACCACATGCTCCTAACTACCCCAGATAACATTGTAACAAGTTTGAACAAAAATTGCCTAGTAGTTTTGTCAAAAATCGCGATTTTAGGTTGCAAGTCTTTTGATCAACCCCTATAGATACCAAGTCTTTTTCGGTTCAGGTAAATTCAGCTAAGCGATAAAAATACTCATGTCTATATTGGATGCCCAAAAATCGTAAAAACTAAAATTACGAATTATGACAAAAAATCTTCTCATATTTTTTTCGGAACCGTATACTTTGACTGATAAAAGAACTATTTATTTTGTGGAGACGAGTAGTGTAGGAGGCAACACTATCTTCCACAATACTTCGAGACCTGATAACGTACTATGCGGTAAAGTAGCACTCGTTTGTAATGGGAGATCGCGAGACGTCACAGCATCGCTTTCAATAATAAACTGCCGTTGAGAATAAATTGCTTTCTGACATTTTGCATAATGACATTATATCTCAAGTGTTCGCGGTAATAGAAACCGTTCTGCGGTAATTTTCTTTTTTCACTAGGGGTCCCGCCTGGCTTCACCCGGGTGTAAATACACTTTTAAAAATGGTGGCCAAAATATTCAAATTTGATTGTCAATTCAGAATTTCGACCAATCGGACCAGGAAAAAATAGTTTTTTCTAGGCCATTGCATGATGATATACGATTAATGATCTAACCAACCCAAAATATTTTTCATTTCAAACCAGAAGTTCCCGAGACTAGAGGTAACAAACACAAACAAACAAACTCTTCATATTTATATATTAGTATAGATATGCGTGGAGCTTCGAAATTGTATTTGCGTTTAGTGACATGTAAAGAAATAAAATAAATGGATTAACGGTGGCGGGACGAGTGGTGTGACCTTGTGACCTTTGATCACCATTTCGAGGATACAAAGATGAAATTAGCTACGAATGTATTTTCAAATTACCGTTAGCGAAAATACTGTTATTTCTTTTACCTGTAGCATGTTTGCCTCTGCTTATGAATTATAATAACCTTCAATACCACTAGGTATTAGATGTCTTGTTGTTCTATTTGTAAGAGAAGTTTTTTTCCTATGAATGGCGAAACGAGCAAGCCATTCGCCTGATGGTATGCGATATAACCGCTCATGAACAGTAGCAAAACCAAACAGCACTATGAATTCCAAAGCAATGATTTGAATTCCACTGCGTTCACTATTCTGAGATACTCTTTCCAGTAGTGCTCTTCAAACTGGAACACAATAGAGCATTTACATTGCTGTTTGGCGGGAGATATAGAAATTGTGGTGGTGCCTACCCAGGCGACCTCTCATATATGAGACACCTACCTAATTATCTCTGTGATTGTTTATATCATCAGTCGTCAGGTATTCTTAACTATTTCATCAATTAAGAATAGTTCATCATAATACAGAAGCCGTTTGCTCATATACCGTGCTTTCGTGTTATTATTTATAAGTAACATATGAGGTATATTTTTAAACCGAATAAACTCATACAATATTTTATAAAAGAAAAAACACCAGCCACATATTAATCACCATGCGTAAAACAGGCGTGCAATAAAAATGAACTCACTAAATTAAATAAATCGAAATTCAGCGAAAAAAATTGTTGGTAATTTTTCAACCGTCTCCACTTCTAAATTGTATTGTGTTGCGAACATAAAAATTCCAGAGGCGACGCTGTTGGGATATTCGTAGGGCTGGCTCCAATTTTTTTATACTATTTTTAGTCAAGGTGAAAATGTGAGTATGTGAGATGTAATTTATTTGTATGTAGCTTTGACATGTTTCTTACATAATTATGTTTTAGCCAAAGGCTTTTTTGTTAGTACATAATGCAATAAAAACGGTAAAAATATCTTCGATTTTCTCTCCGCCATGATACGAAACAAATAACGCTGATTCTCAACTACTGAAAAAACATGCATACATCCTTCCCCCTCTACTTTTTTTGAATATTCGATCGAGCTTACGGTTCACGAGATAAATGATCACCGCCGCTCACATATGTTAACTAATTCTACTAAATTACTTATCTTTTGCTTTTGGTGCATCTACGCATAAAAAATGAGCATGCAAATTTGCAATAAAATAGAACTGACAGCCCTGGTGCGGCGGGGGCGTCAATTTCACGGGCCAGCGAGCCGCGAGAGTCGATCGGATCCTATGATGATGTAGTGATTAAACTCGCAGCAATGCCGCGCCAATCACATTTCAACATATCAAATATTCTATCTAGTGCCGGTGCGCCGTTTCCTCCCGTCAAATGTGTGAATATTACCAGGGGACCTAGACAAATGTCACTTTTCTGTTGCGGTGTACGCCTACGGAAAGATCAAATGTTTCGAAATGTCAGGAGTCACGTGACTGCCAGATGTAATTTCCATTCCTTTGATTTTTCCGCAGGCGTTCACGCCAACAGAAAAGTGACATTTGTCTAGGGGCCCAGCTGGCTTTAACAGGTTTTATGTTTATGTTACAATGGTTGTAAGGATATTAAGCGCACTACACATCAAAGCCACCGGCCCGGAGACACAGCCCGCCGTCCCAACCCGACGGCCTATATGAAAAGAGCCATGTCGGCGACAAGCGCGCACAAGTGTTGCCCGCCGACATGATCGCGACATGTGGTCCACTCAGTTGCCCAGCGCCACTCAATAACGTCATAAAAATGGTCGTGTCATTTCAAGCCGCAGACATGATGCCAACAAAGTTTTTCGACCAGCAATGTGTCAAGCCGCCAACTAGCCCGCCAACAAGAAATTCTTGTTGATGTTGTAGTGCGCTTAAGTGATTATGGATAAGAGACGTAACGAATGTATCCGATGATGATGCTGTGATTAATCTCGCAAAGCCCCAATTACATCTCTACGTAACGTTTCATCTACCGCTTATTTGCCGGCGTGAGCTGAGCGCCGATTCCGCAGACAAATGGAAATTTTCTCAAATAGATTTATGTGAATATTACCAACTGGGCTTAATATGTTTTATAGGTGTGTGAATGTTGCAAGTGTGGTAAAGATACTTGTGTTATGGATTTCTTTAGCGTGAGCAAAATATATATTGAAGGTTGCAGGAAATCGCTAGATGAGGTTCGCTTTTAAAAGACGCTATGCAAAATTCTTCTTACTTAATTTATTTTGAATTTTATTTTTACATCTGTATTTTTATGTCATTGCTTGTGATGAATAAATCTGATTTCTTTCTTATTAGTATTTCTTTCTTTCTGTGGATTTATTGACATTATGTTTATTAAGCCTCCTGTGGCTGAACATTATGACGTTAATATCAAGTAAATTATATTGATACAATCAAAATGGAAACATTACACTGTTAAACGTGCCAAGAGAGTTACTTACTTACATCTCTTAAACTTTAAATTGCATGAGTAGGCGTCAATTAAACCTACTTTGTGAATACTACTGAATTAGTGTTCCAAAGAAACATGATCATAAACGGAATCTTTCAAAATTATATTTATACGCTGGAAAATATATTTATCCTTTCTTACACGAGACAATGTTTCTAAACAACACATTTTATCACAGAATTCAGTACAAAATCCTTAACACTACGCGTTCCGTAAACACGACGTGCATTCAAGCAACAGATAGTATGCATCGCTTTGACGCTCGACGCCGGATGAAGCGCGACGCGTCGCGTCGTGATAATATCGCGACACAATACGACACGCCGCGTCGTCGTAGCGACGAGATAGTTTTGTGCGAACTAGTCTACACTCTCACCTCGTAAGGATTTTATTTTTATTTATTAAGATTCATATACAAATGTATACATGGCGGATTTAAGACTTAATGCCTTTGGCATTTTTTGCCAGTCGATATTTTAGGTGATGCAGAGATGTTAAAAGATTTATAGGATTTTAAATTGTTTATTTAAAACTAGCTGCCTGGCCCAGCTTCGTCCGGGTACAAATAGATTTCTGTACAATAATATGTACGTATTATACATATAAACCTTCCTCTTGGATCACTCTATCTATTAAAAAAAACGTATTAAAATGCGTTGCGTAGTTTTAAAGATTTAAGCACACAAAGGGACATAGGGACAGAGAAAACGACTTTGTTTTATACTATGTAGTGATTAATTGTTTTTATTTATAAGTGGTGGATATTTATGTTTTTAACATTGACGTAAAATATATGGACGGGGCGGAGAGCAAGAAAAGTGTTGTCACGAAAGTGGTCCCCAACACCAGTGCAGCGGTTGTGACGTCACAGCGCACCGGTCTGTAAGTCGTCTACAAATGTCTAATTATATTGTGCGTAGGTGCAATAAAGATGATTGAAAGTTCCGAAAAAAAAAGATAACATTTTTTATCACCGCTAAGTGAAAATTATATTACTTTAAGTCGATATAACATGTATTGTAGCATTATTGAAAACGATTTCATGGCCGCCATTGACGTAAAATTCTGACAGATGGCGCTATTTTCACAGCCATCTTTTTGACGTACCCAATGTACTGAAGGGCCTATCCTTAGTTTTTAAATCAATGGTTTTTAATTAATTTATATTTGTGCTATCCTTAAGCTCGGGGCGTTGTTTGTATAATCCATACTAATGGCACAGAATACTAAACTAACAGAAGTCAAGCTCCATACAAAGCGCGCTAAATCAACGCACACATAGACAGCGTTCACCGACACGATATTTCAAACCAGTCGAAACCACTGCGAGCGCGAGTGTCACTCGCTTCGGGCACGCAAATAGTGAGATGTTATGTGCAAAGATGGAGCAAATGAATAAAAGTTATTATACTTGTATATAAAACACCAGATTATAATAATTGAATATAAATTTCGTTAAAAAAAAACCTATATTATACAAATACAATTTAAAAAACTTAGAATAATGACATACACATTCTCAGCGAGTTCATAAATAAAATTAAAATTTATTTATCGTATTATTGTGTGTTATATATTTAATTTTCAAAATTCAATCAAACCATACGAGTGCTATTAACACGATACGTGTTTTTGCATAAGCCAGAGTTAACAACCCTTGCGCGAACGCCGAGCGTAGTGTGAGTGTGGCAACAAAAGTGAAGTACATACACAAGCTTGACTTCTGTTAGTATTCTGTGCTAATGGTTAATCCGTAGCTAAACATAATGTTAATAACATTCTTAGTTTAAATATTCCTGTATTTCCATGTTTTTATTTCTGCTTTATTTATTTAACACTTCATTTATGCGAGATACATAAAAGTAGACAGCATTAAATGAAAAAAATACACAAGTTATACTTATTGCTTAAAGCAATTTCTGCCAGACAACCATAGGATGGATAAACGACAATGAATGAACGCCGGGGCATCTTCTGGTGTACGAATAATTTAACTTATTCTGCTGCATACTGATTTATAATAACAAAGCTTTCAGATTTTAACAGTCTTATCCAAAAACATTATTTTGCTGATAAATCAAACAGTTTATTTAGTAGGCAATATGAATTGAACTTCTGAAATATGATGACATCCCCAGTGCAACATATAAAACGCTTCAATCAATACGCATTCAATATACATTGTCCATTTTGCACACTGAAATCAAATTCCAATTAATATCCCACGCGGTAACTAAATCACAAACATGCGAATAATTTAAATGGCCATCTCGTGTTCTAGTTCTAGAAGATAGATGGCGCGAGCGTCACGACAATCATTAGCTCTGTAATTAATTATTATAAAAAATTTTTAATATTCATAAAACTCGTAGTAAAAGTGTTTATCTAGTAGTTTAATGATAAGTACATGCGTGATATCGTTATAAAGTGTAAAGTGACGGAATAAATATAAATGAAAGTAATTTAAACTTAGTTCATAAACTAGGATAATAAGTGGTAAAAACATTAAAAACAATAGACAATGAGTGAATTAATAACAATAGTGATGTGTATACCATAAGTGCGTTATATTCAAAGCGGAAAAATAAACATTATAAATAATTTTGCTAAAACAACGACCGTTACTATATTTCAAATCGAAATTGGACTTTGACCAGAACAATGATATTGCCATATAACGCCATCTATTAAAAGATATTTGCAAACAAACTACGATAGTGACAGTCATATACAATCTATACTTATGCGACCTCTATTGACAGAACATTTATAACTGTAGACATAAATCAAAGATTAAAAAGAAAAACAACCGGTAACACGATAATAGAGGGCGTTCATCGAACTTGACAAAATAAAATGGCTAATAATGTAACTATACGCCGAAAACTGCGCAAATCGATTTCTGACATGAATTTAAACATACAAAACCATACCATTTATAATTCAACTTTCTTAGACGATACTGTGCATAGTCTTCCAGCGGATAATGAAGCTCATAGTATATCCTCAGTACAAGAGCTAAAATCACAAATAGAAGATTTGACTACAGAGTTAGTAAGCGCACATGAAGAAATAGAGAACCAAGTCTGCGAAATAAATAAGCTCTGGAAAATAATTTCTGAACAAACAATGCAGATCAACTTTTTGAAAAAAATTTCATCACATCCAACTTCACCTCGCCGATCTATCACAAACAACACCCCTAGTGCTATACATAACATAATGCAAGCTAAGGCACACCGAGACGTTGCTGCACAGAATATTATAGAGAGACAAAACCAAGTGGAAATAAACACATATATTTCTCCCCAATTTGAACAAGCACCGAGCATCCGCGATATAGATG
Source organism: Hyles lineata (assembly GCA_030180105.1). Taxonomy (NCBI): domain Eukaryota; kingdom Metazoa; phylum Arthropoda; class Insecta; order Lepidoptera; family Sphingidae; genus Hyles; species Hyles lineata. Next base: position 2,779,843 of record JARJEE010000030.1, read on the forward strand.
TTGTTGGTGTACATGTTCCTGACATGTCAACTATAAATGCTCAGCAAGCAAGAATGAACTTAACAACGAAATCTATAACAAAAACTAAGATTATAATTATAGGAGATGAACAAATAAGGGGTTTGGCAGTAGAAATAATGGATAGCAAGTATAATAAAAGACCTGATGACTATATAATAACATCTTTAGTAAAACCACAAGCTGACAGCACGTATATACTGAATAGTTGTAAAAATATCAGTTTGTCATTGAATGAAAAAGATGTTGTTATATTGGGATTGGGCACCCATGACAAGAGCCCTTACACATTATATAATGCCTTAAGCAACTTTTTTCAATTACTAAAACGGAAAAAGGTTAATGTCTTCATTATACAAACTCAACTAAATGTATACTTGAACACTTATAAATTTAATCACACTATAAAACATTTACTGCATAAAAACTATGATTTCATTACTTATTTAAATATACAGTACTTGAATAATTCTCAACAATTTCTCTTAAGGAAATTGTGCTTTAAGTTATTAGTAGAACTTGAGTTTTTACGATATTGCACGAAAACAAGGTGCACAAATAATAGTTATATCATTAATCAAAATACCAATCACACCATTACTGGAGACTTATTCAATCAATCTACAAAAAGTGAAAAAAACTCCATTTCTGTGCCAAAGAACGACAAAATAAACCACAAACATTTTTTTCGTGAATAAACAAATAAAATTAAACATGATTCACCAAAATATAGCAGGCATCCTAAATAAAAAAGATCTATTTGAAATTACTTTATTACATCTAGAAAAAGAGCTTGGTTCTATCGATATTATATGTCTCTGTGAAACGTTTATAAAGAGAGGTAATGAATGTAACATAAATATGAAAAATTATAAAACAGCAGCTTTCTACTCTAGGGCAAACGAACGAAGAGGTGGAACTTGTATTTTAATAAAAACAGGGATAGATTACAAGCAAATTTCAATAGATTGTGCAATGCCCTACTGTTTTGAGTGCTGTTGTGTAGAATTAACCGATTTAAACTTAATAATTGCATGTATATATAGAACACCATCATCAAATATAAACTTGTTTTTTGAAGCGATTAACATTCTTCTGAGGCAGCTTACGAATAAAATAAGAAAAAAAGTCATATTATGTGGCGATTGGAACGTAGATATAATAAAAAATACTAAACATTCTCAAGAATTAGACTCCATATTAAAAAATTACAACTTTGTTAATCATATATTGTTACCAACAAGAAAGCTATCTTGCATCGATTTAATTACAAGTAATTTAACTAAGGTAAACTCTAGACTGCATTATGTGGCATTATCAGATCACGAAACTTGCCAAAGTATAACATTTACGATAGATTCAGTCGGCATAAAGACGAAACCACCTAACATTTGGTTTGAAAAGAAACGTGATTTTAGTAAAGATATTTTAAGAAAATTTAAAAACTGTATTACCGTTTTATCATTCACTAACGTCTTATGTGAAACAGACGCAGAAACAACATTCAACATGTTTCACGAAGAACTAATGCTATTTTATAATCTTTGCTTTCCCGAAATTAGTGTAAAGATGGTACGCAAACTGGTTCGAAATAAATGGCTCACTAAAAATCTAAAATTATGTTGCGTTAGAAAGCGAGTACTATATCTAAAGTATCACCTTAGCCAAGCTAATAAAAAACAAAATAAACACATATATATTAAATATAGTAAAATACTCAAACGATGTATATATAAAAAGTAAAAATAAATGTAAAGCAACTTGGAACATAATAAAAGAAAGTACTTCTAATAAAACCCAGGTGACGGCAATCAGTCAATTAAACTATAACAATAATATTTATAGCGACCCACATACACTTACAAACATTTTTAACAACCATTTTATAAACATAGCTAACAACACCAATACCTTAACAAATAGTCATTTTGACCGAAATATAATACCCCTTTATGAAAAGACAATGTTTCTAACACCAACCGACGACTTGGAGGTGCTTCGGACCATCAATTCACTAAAAAATAAAAAGTCAGCAGGATATGATTTATTAACTACTAATATTTTGAAAAAATGTGCCATTTATTTAATAAAACCTTTAACTCATTTAATCAATATAAGTATTGAACAGGGTATTTTTCCGAACAGGTTAAAATATTCAATTGTTAAGCCACTTTTTAAAAAGGGAGAATATGATAAAATTAATAATTACAGGCCAATCGCACTAGTTCCTATACTCTCTAAAATTTACGAAAAAATAATTTACAATAAAATATACAATTTCATTACTTCAAATAAGATCTTAAAAAACGAACAATTTGGTTTTAGGAGGAAATGTTCTACAACTTTAGCGTGTTTTTCTTTGATTAAAAATGTAACTGAATCTTTAAATAGAGGAGATCATGTTGCAGCAGTTTTCTTGGATATGAGCAAAGCATTTGACTTTGTTTCACACGATATATTATTAAACAAATTATATAATTATGGACTAAGAGGAAAAATATTAGATTGGCTTAAAAGCTATTTATGTGACCGTAAACAATGCGTAGAAATAACCAGACTAGCAAATAAGCATATAAAAACATATAGATCAGAATATAAGCGAATTTATCATGGAGTACCCCAAGGTAGTGTACTTGGACCCCTTCTATTCTTATTATACATAAATGATTTTCCAAATGCAACTCAAGATGACTGTATTTTGTTTGCTGACGACACGACATTAATTATCAAAGCCAAAGATAAAAGCGAAATTGAAGATAAAGTGAGCAGATCTCTTAAAAATATCATTGATTGGCTTAGACATAATAATTTAAATATAAATATAGATAAAACGAAAATTATTCACTTCAAAAATTACAATAGTAAAACAATTGACATTAATATACAATTTGAAAATAAAATAGTAGAACAAACTAATGAAACCATATTCTTGGGATTAAAAATTGATAAATATCTGAATTGGAGGGCACATGTGGAACGCCTATGTAATAAACTGAACAGATTTGTATATGCGTTGCACAGACTAAGAAACATCGTCTCTAAAGAAGCTGCTATATTGTCATATCACGGATATGTAGTTTCATCACTAAGATACGGTCTACCATTATGGGGTAACTCGGTAGACATACAAAGAATTTTCGTAGTACAGAAAAAATGCGTAAGAGCTCTTTGTAACGCTAATAATATGGAAAGTTGTAAACCATTATTTAAAATATTAAAAATATTGCCCCTTCCATGTCTCTATATCTTAGAAATATCACTTCTAGTACATAAATACCCCTCCTTATTCCCCACAATGGCGGATATGGGATGTAAGAGCAAGAGATTAAAAGATAAATTGTATATACCATTACAAAGGCGCAATGTTTTTATAAAAAATGCTTATTGTATGGGCATAAAAATTTACAATCACTTACCTGACTATATAAAACAAAGCGAATTAAATGGATTTAAAAATAAATTGACACAAATACTACTACATAAGTTATATTACAACATAAATGATTATTTTAATGATAGAAATATTAATATAAATTAACATTGACATAATATTATTCGTTTTTCGTTTAAACAGCTAATAAAATCTAAATTATGATTATTAAAATTATATTGACATCTTTTAACATTTATTTGATTACATACAAAGTTTCATTTGCTCTTTTTTTTTTTTCAGTTTGTTACGTATAATGCTAACATTAATGTAAACCAATTATATATTTAAAATATTTGCACGTCAACTATGACAGATTGTGAGACTCAATGGAATAAAAATGTTATCTTTATGTAACCACATTCTTGCAAATAAATTTTCATTTCATTTCTAATTAAAATCACTGTTGTACGACAAACGACACAACGACACGACAACACGACAACACAACAACACACAACACGAGTGAGTCCCGGTTCAGGTGGAACGCAGTCTCACTAATTGAAGTAATGCCGTCGAAGCGGACGCAGATTCAATTCCGATGCGCATCCGATTGCACTTGATTCGACTGCGACCCATAAAACTCTAGATTGGACATGCGAATGACAATCGGACATCTTGAATGATAAATAGAAAATCGTCCGACGCTTCTTGATCTATTGCTATTTTCGATGCGCTGATTCTATTATATATTTTAATGAATGTTGATAGCTAATGAAATATTACAACTATTATTCAAAGAACGGTTTTATATTTCAAATGTTACTTAAACAATATCATTTAATATAAGGAGTCCTTGTTGTGTACCTCATATGTGCTCAATGTTATGTGAAGGATATAATTACATGCTTCGAGCCTTAATGCGGCCCACTATTTGTCGACCATGTTAGAAGTGGGGAAATACGATATTTTTATCAATCTGAGGAATATTAAGATATCTGTTCAGTTTGCTGTAGATATCAAGAATAATATAAAACTATGGCTCTCTGTTTACTGCACTATCGACGGATGATTGCACCGTCCTCTATACACATATCTTAACAACAGTCTCTATTGAATGCATTCGTATGTGACATAACGGTGGCTACAATCATACAGGGTGCTACCACAGAATACTAAACTAACAGAAGTCAAGCTCCATACAAAGCGCGCTAAATCAACGCACACATTGACAGCGTTCACCGACACGATATTTCAAACCAGTCGAGACCACTGCGAGCGCGAGTGTCACCCGCTTTGGGCACGCAAATAGTGAGATGTTTTGTGCAAAGATGGAGCAAATGAATAAAAGTTATTACACTTGTATATAAAACACCTGTCATAATACTTGAATATAAATTTCATTAAAAAAAACATATATTATACAAAAACAATTAAAAAAAACTTTGTATAATGACATATACATTCTCAGCGAGTTCATAAATAAAATTAAAATTTATTTATTGTATTATTGTGTTTTATATAGGTATTTAATTTTAAAAATTCAATCAAACGATACGAGTGCTATTAACACGATACCTACGTGTTTTCGCATAAGAAATAGTTAACAACCCTTGCGCGAACGCCGAGCGTAGTGTGAGTGTGGCAACAAAAGTGAAGTACATACACAAGCTTGACTTCTGTTAGTATTCTGTGGTGCTACATCTGTAGAAAAACACTTCCTGTATAAAGTAAACCACGCTCGCAACAACATCAACAGTATCGATATCCGCGCCTCCCGTTATCACCCCGAGGGACGCTGAGCGTGGACGCCCAATTGTATCAGTTTACTGCACTATCGACGCATGATTGCACCGCCCTCTATACACCTGGGTCTAAACAACAGCCTATATTTCATGCAATCGTATGTGATATGACGGTTCTTAAAACCATACAGATGCTACATCTATAGAAAAAACACCCCCTATATAAAGTAAACCACGCTCGTAACCACACCAACAGTATCGATATCCGCGTCGCCCGTTGTCTCCCCGAGGGACGCTGAGCGTAAACGCCCAATTGTTATCAGTATACTGCACTATCGACGCATGATTGCACCGCCCTCTATTCACCTGTGTCTAAATTACTATCTCGATTGAATACTACTACTAGTACTACTGCATTGCACTATGGTTCTGTATCAACCCATATAGACGTACCACAGCAGAACACGGTCTTCCTCTACAGTCGAGAGTAAGATTGAGAGTGGTTATAACCAAAGCACTGCACGGCGAGTCTCCGAAAGTGTTTTGAGTTATCTTTACTGTACTGTATCAGCTCATATATCTACGTCTCGCTGCAGGGCACGGCCCAGCTCTATAATCGGAAGTATGATTGAGTCTTATGCTTAACATTCCACTGCTCTCGCCATCTTGATCATTAGCAATATGTATATAAATTTAAATTTAACAATTTTAACGAGAATTTTCTTTTTGTTACAGGGGCTTCGGTAAACAAGGCTTCCAGTGTCAAGGTGAGTTATTAAACAATTTACTATTTTTCATAGAGACTTATGAAGCAATTATCAAACAATTCATCAAAAGCGTCCATCACTTATGGATCTAGCCTGGTTGATCCTTTCATAAGTGCAGACAAAAATATAATACTCGTGAATATAAAACTCTGCGGTGCTGAAAATAATGAGCGTAAATTATCAATATCATAAAATAGCATTTATACAAAAAAGTGTTATGATAAGAATGTTAAAATATCTGAAATATCTGTACCGCAAAATTCAACAAGTATGTGATCCATTATTTATTATTATTCAACAAAGCATACCAAATGCTGACATCTGTCCATAATAATAAAAACGTTCATTACTCATCTTTATTTTTTGTACACTACAAAAATATATGAAATAATTATTAATAATAATTAATTAATGTTTGAACAGTGTGCAGCTTCGTGGTGCATAAGCGATGCCACGAGTACGTCACCTTCACGTGTCCCGGCGCCGACAAAGGAGCCGATTCCGACGTGAGTATATTAATTAATTAATTAATTAATGTACATTTAATTTAATTATAATTTATTGATAAATTAAATCATATTTTAAACATAATGGAGACGTGAAACAGAATATTTCAAAGAGAATTAATTGTGTTTAAATATTAATTTGGATTCTGAATCCTTGTGTGCGCCTCAGGCGTCTCAAATGTTGGTGTAGATTTTCTCAGAATGTTTTAAAACATTTTGTTCCTTGGATATCTTTTCGGGGAAAATTTATTGTGTAGCCATTACATTAAGGTCCTGTTACATCAAGTAACTATGACCAATTTAACTTCGACATTGAAACCAAATATGACAAACAATATTAGTTGATGAAACTGGACCCAAGCAAGTAAGTGCGTTTACATCACTTACGTATTAAGATCGGGTCGTACTAGCCCCATTATAAGTTCTGTATTGAAGATTCGGCTTTATACTAGCGCAAATTGACCGTCAGAGTACAAGGTTTCTTTTAGGCCTGAAAATAATGTCATTGTAATGTAATAAGAAAGCGTTTTATACTGAATACAATACTACGTTTAAGTGAAGTATCTAAGTGACCGGAGTTAATATAAGTATGACGTTATGAAACCCGCAAATTTTTACTTAGAACTTCATCGAATAAAGTTTGGCTGTTAGGGCTCCACCTATTGCCACTTATTCGAAAAGATTTTTTTCCTGAGAATTTTGCATAAAAGGATGAATTACTGTTTTGCATGCCACACATTATCCAATTCGTTTATGATACTAAAATATCACTCCAGTTTTCAAACAAGAAATATTATCACATGACGACAACTGGGCACACAAATGTTGCCAATTCTCGTAAAACTATATATTCGTATTATAATCGGAGGCACTGTATAATGGTCCTTGGAGAAATAAAACTTGAAGCGAAATAGCTGAAGAAACAAAAGTGACACACAAATATTTTATACAAAAATAAGCATTGTTCTGAAGTTTTTCTAACGCCCACGACAGTTTGAGACGTCTCGGTTGGATCGAGAAATCGATTAAATTGGCTCTACTATCGATAATGTTTGTGTTTATTCGTTTGTTTATTTAAAAACTTTTGTTACGATCTTGTTTATTTATTACGTTTTGTAAGTAAGTGAAGGAGAAGTTGACAGACAGCACAGATTTCATCAAACAATAGGTATTTTTTCCATATTTCACAATGTAAGCTCTTTTATTTCTGTAAAAATTATTAGTTTGAATCTGAGATTTGTGATCAGAAAACCTTTATATTATGAAATACGTAAGGCTTACTTGTACTCCAACGTCAGTAGGAACAGAGTTTGCTGAAAATAAAGATGGTTTGAAAAGCTATGTATGTGGATAAAAGCTGATTTTCTGGAAAATGAAAACATTGTTCTCACTCAGTTGTGTAAATATGCAATATTTTTATATTATTTATATAAATCATTATTAAGTATTATTAGACACAAACTTAAACTAAACCACTATATAGAAAAAATAATAAAAAAAATACAAATGGCTGTTTTATCGCTCTAAAGCAATGTCTTACAGACAACCATGGGATGGATTTAAAAGAAGGCTAGAGAGAGGTATTACATAACTAATTTACAATCTGAGAAATAAATATCTAAGTAATACCCCAATAAATTAAACAATACGCGTCTAATATTATTGATACCCAACTACGTACCTATCTATATATCCTATCAATCATTATATTTACTTATATTACTCCATGAGCTAATATACTGATGGAATTACCAGTAATGTGTATGGGGTTAATAAGGTCGTCCTACCCTCGCGTGTCTCATGCGGACAGACGGCCTCTCGAGACCAACGCTTCGGGTTCAAAACAGGCCATCGTCCTACCGTAATATAATCTATTATACTACCGCCTCATTTGTTTTGTATATATTTATGGGGTCCATAATCATAATAAGTTGCTGTTAATGCCTAATTATGTTGTGCGCGAAAATTATAGGTAAGACCAATTTTAGTAGTCTCAGTTTAAGACCAATTAAAATTAAATTAATAGTTTAAGACTAATTTTAGTAGTCTCATTATCGTATTGCATTGTATCAGCCCATATATTATGTCCCACTGCAGGGCACAGGCCCCCTCTACAATCGAGAGTGATTAGGCAGCATAGTCCATCATGTTCATTGGGCCAGCCTATTGCGGACTTTACATACCATAGAAATATTTACAAATCGCCATGGTATGCGGGTTACCTCACGATATTTTCCTTCACCGTGATATTGCGTGGTGATTGACTATCAATACACACATGACGCCGAGAAGTCAGAAGTGTGCCCTGGGATTCGAAACCGCGACCACCGTGAACATGGCAGTCTGTTTACTAACAAGCCATCATACACTTTATGATATAATTTTCCAAAAATCTTATCCATCTTTCCTTTCCTCTTAATTTTTTCGATACCAGAAATACACGTAATTTCTGAATTAAGAAAGACAACCCATTTTCCTTTTAATAAAAGTAATTATACTAGCAACCAAAGACATCCATTAATGGAGTTGGCGGTATAGTGAATTATACATGATCAAATAATATCCAATTTCCAAGTCAATTAATCCATTAGTGTGTTTCTCGGTCAAAGCAAATCCTCGCTAACTTCCGACCGCAGTCTAAACCCTGGGATTAGTTCTGTAAATGTGACCGCATAATCACTATGCCATTTTACATAGTTTATTTACGGTACCATTGTAAAGCTGAGGTCTCGGGTTCGAATCCCGGGGCGGGCAAAGTGATATTGGATTTTTTCATAATGAATCAGCCCGGAGTCAGGAATTTGTGCCCGATGTGGCGATAGGCTCGCCCCCCTATCACATCTTGGGACGGAACATACGAGTACAAGGCGAAATGCGAGTGTCCTGGTAGCAAATCTGCCTACCCCTTCTAGGAGAAAGGCGTGAGTTTATGTATGTTTATTTATGGATATATCTCGAATCATATGAGTGACATTTTCTCATAAGAACATAGTGTAATAAACTAGCTATATTATAACACTATCCTAGGCAAAACGTCACATCATTATAAAAAATTAAGGATGAATATCAAAGTGGAAATTTGTCGCTTTTTAATCGTAGTGCCTGATATAATGTTACCAATGTAAAAAATCTCCCGAGTACATAGTACTATATTAATAAATCTTCATTATAAAATACTGAAGTTTACAAAATTACAATTAAAATTCTCGAACATGTAACAGTTCGTATGAAAAACACACTCCACAAGGCAATTAATTCAATATGGCGCTACACGCTATTTTGAGCTGTGATGTAGCCGGCAATTACCGTCATTATTATTGAGACCAACCAGTTAACAGTTCCAATTTAGCTAATAACTTTGTGTTCGTTTAAACCCGAATTGACTGGAATGATCTCAGTGATTGAGTATTTGTTTACGCGCAAGGTTTTTTTTGCAATGAATGGTGAGATGAGCATACAGTTCCCCTGATGGTAAGCATCATGCATCGTATGCTCATGAACAGTAGCAAAACCAAACAATACCTTGAATTACTATGCAATGCTTGGCATTCTACTGCGTTTGCCATACTGAGACATAAGATGTTAAGTCTCAATCCGAAACACAACAGTGCATTTAAACTGCCGTTTGGTGGGAGAAAGGTTACTAAAAGATCAATTTAATAAACAGTAATGTGCGGCTGCATATGGTGATAGCCTATGTACAAAAGACAGTCGTATATACGTAAATAGAGATGTACCAGTCGTGAATATAAAGTTTTAAGATGATCAAATAGGTCCCTTGATCATTCATCGAAAATATATTATTAATGCTATATAGACCATCGTACAACTTGCATAGATATCGCCATCAATTGACAACAATTTTATAAAATAAATCTGTTTGTTTTATGGTTTTAATAGTACTGACATTAATTCTGATAACGTTGTAACGTAGGTATTATACGTTTTGAATATTCACTACTGTTCTGCATAAGTCACAAATAATGAATGGCAAAGAGACAGATTTATGCATTGCATTCAAACAAATTCCGCTAACCCGCACTAGGCCAGCGTGGTGGACTATATGGCCTCACCACTCTCAATCGTACTGTCATTTGTAGAGTAGGCCCGTGCCCTGCAGTGGAACGTATATGGGCTGATACAGATACAGATACAGATACAGATTCAAACAAATTAGATCAATGAGGCGGTAACATAATATTTTTAAAGTTAGTTCTAATAACATAGACGTCTAGGGTATCCTTAGTGAAAACTAACTAACCAAAACTTAAGCACTACAGGTCAAACTTGTAATCAACTGGCGGAATCAAGAACTGAAGCGTCAAAGGCAAACACGAAATAGCAATTAGTTTAGATGCCCCACGAGTTTGCCCGCCTTTAATATCGGCCAATGCGGAATGCCTCCCGGATTAATATAACTTAGTATCTTGCGGTCTACAGAATCCCACTCCAGTGCATGTAATCTCCGCTTGTGGGGTTCGCCCGGGCCGCTCAAGTGGGATAAAGTGCACGAGGTGAATGCAACTTTAGCATGAACTTTAGTGGCTGGATAACGTTATGTTTCAGTAATCCCGTGTAATGGGATTAGCGAGAGATGTTGGATTGTAACGTGCTCTTAAACTAATGCCAAGATTTAAATTGAGAACAGATGTTAAGTTTTGTTCTGGATTGTTTAATTTATGAATACAAAAAACAAATATTTACAGTGCAACAAATAATTTGTTGTTTAATTAGTTATAGGTCGCGATCATGGAGAAAAAAAAGGTTTTATAGCTAATGCAAACAAGGCAAAACTATTGGATCAACATTGATCTACTATACGCACTATACAACATATTGTGTATCTAGACTAGAAATAACACCCGTAGTATGTTCTGTTAGATGTTAATCGTATTTTAATCAGTAAGTAATCTAAAAAATAATATTGGTTCCAGTACAACTAGATTGTCAAAGGTCTTTGATGATGGTATTAAATAATCAAATTACGTCAAAGCCCACATTTGCAGTGTTGTGTATAATAGTTAAGGTAACATTTGAATACTAAATGTCCACAGGACACACGCACGAGACACAACTTTCGCGTTCACACATACTCGTCCCCAACGTTTTGCGACCACTGCGGCTCGCTGCTGTACGGCCTCATACATCAGGGCCTCAAATGCCAAGGTACCGCCGGCTGCGGATCATCACGCTACCTCGCTACCACACGCTTCTCATGCGACGCGCTTTATGTGTTCTATCTACCTCCGATCTTCTCTTACAGATTCTACGGTGGTGGTGCTTCCTGCTAATGCTTTATCTCTTTTATCTAGTGTTTGTGACGTTTCATTAGTATTTTTCAGCACTTGTTTCTCTCGCTCATTAGTATCTCCGCCATGATTAACGCTACTTGTTGTTGCAAAGGCCGCCTACGCGCCGCACAAATGGAACACGTGGACATTTCTTGCTCCAACGTTCTGTGACCACTGTGGCACATTGCTCCACGGTTTAGCACACCAGGGATATAAGTGCACAGGTATAAATACATACTTGGAGTATGAACTTCCCAAAACGATATGGAGGGAAATAGCTCCCGGACACCCCTAGAGAATGCATCAATGTCACTGAAACTTGGTGTAAACGCAAAGTACAAGTATCTCCCGTATATATATATAAGTATCTTATAGTAAGTATTCGATGTCTTAATTAATTCACGAAAGGAACCCGAGCTGAAAGCAACTTCCCACGAGAGATCCAATTGCACGAAGCATTTAAAAGATAAATTGAATTTCTATATTGTTCGTGTCCTGGTCCCGCTTTAATATTAATTCAGTAAACCCCTCCGGATCGACGCTCGTCTCGATCCAATGCCCGCGCTCCACTTGTGTGTTATTTAAGTTTGTTTGCATCTTTGTCTCTTAGAGGCGCACTGGTGAAACTTGCCTGTCTGTTACACTTAGTTCTCCGTCGTATTGTTTGTGTTCGTAAATGGGGCATGGCGGTGTCGACGAGGAATCTCGATAATATGCTGCAGGCGAAGGCGGCGGGTGATTGGCGCACGCTACTGCACCGCACGCGCCTAAAGACACGCTAATGCATATTGCATAAGCGTAAATCACGTATTCACCATTTTCATAAAGAAATGAAACGGATCGCCGGTCTCCCCGACGCAACGCTCAAATCGATACCTCACCACCGCCACGTCCGTATTCCCTTCATGTAGAATTTTAATATCGCTTATAAAGTAGATTTTATCGAAAAATTCACTTGAACCGCCTGCCAGCACTTTTTGAGAGTTTAATTGTTAAAACCCACGGCGAACAATGAGGTTTTAACAAAACTTTTTCCCCTCCCTGATACGTTTTGCCCATGTAATTTTATTAATTTCATCAAAAGCGGCAACGCTGTAACTACATTACCGTTCGTATTACGTGTAAATACTACGCTTAGCGAGCTCGCTTCGTTCTCAAAAACTTCTACCCAAGCCACTCGCTAATATCAACTAACTATGTTACTTTAAGCGAGTTTGCACTTACTTTCTGATCTAGTTACTATCGACTTTCCACTTCATTGTGCCTTAACCACACTTCCGCTGCTGTTTGTTTAGTCTAACACATTGGCTCAAACATTTGCTTTGAAATACCTAGTGGTATTTGGCATTTGCTTTGAAATATCTAGTGGTATTTGGTGTTTGTACCAACGTGTCGGTTTGGGTGTACAGCATGCGACATGAACGTGCACAAGCGCTGCGAGGAGTCGGTGCCCAACCTGTGCGGCTGCGACCACACCGAGCGCCGCGGCCGCATGCAACTCAGCGTCTCCTGCCAAGGGAACAAGCTTACCGTTGAGGGTAATCACAATTACTACAATCTAATCTTGCATGAATTCTTCTCTGTTACCATTTGATAAATTGCGTTCAAAGTTTAGAAACATAATATTATCAAAATAAAAAAAATTACATTCTTGCAAAATTTAAGTAAAAATTAACGATTTCTCATCTCCACAAGATATAATTTTATACTGATAAGATCGTGATTAACAGTCAAGCAGGGCCGCAACTTGATTCCAATGGATCCCAATGGTCTGTCCGATCCGTACGTGAAAATGAAGCTCATTCCGGACTCGGATAACGTGAAGAAAAAAACCAAGACCATCCGCAGCACGCTCAACCCCGTGTGGAACGAGACGCTCACCTTCGATCTCAAGGCTGAGGATAAGGACCGGAGGCTGCTCATTGAGGTAATTTTATTTATAGAAGGGTTTCTGAAGATCTAGCTTTAGAAATGGTCGCTTGATGTTATAAGTAAAGATAAAAATGGTATGAATTATGTTAAAGAATTTAAAGATGTTGATGATGATGTAAAAACTATTGTGAAGAATGGGACGTCCTAGCACCGGTCGATACGATTAAATGTGGAAATGAGAGAGGTGGAAGGTACATACATAAGATCACGTCTGCGTGTCACTTCGCCGAGTTTAATTTCGTTCTGTAAACACAAATGTCCACAGCGATGGATCTCTGTGGGTTGGTGATGATATTAAAATTTATTTATTGTAGGTATGGGATTGGGACCGCACCTCCCGCAACGACTTCATGGGTTCGCTCTCGTTCGGCATCTCGGAAGTGATGAAGGCTCCAGCCGAGGGCTGGTTCAAACTGCTCACCCAAGAAGAAGGGGAGTTCTACAACGTGCCAGTACCTGAAGAAGGCACCGACCTCGCCCAGTTGAAGAACCAGATGCGGGCCACCAGCGTTGGCGCCCGCCGCGCCCCCCCTCCCCCCGATAGAGAGGTGCCACACAATATGGCCGCCGCTGACGTCATCAGAGCCTCTGATTTCAACTTTATTATGGTGCTTGGCAAAGGATCTTTTGGTAAGGTAAGCGTGAGATTAGCGCATTGTGGGTAGGTCATGAAATGGTTTTTTTAGGTTTTGGATGGAGTTTTGTATTAATGTAAGTCAATATGGTGTATTAGAGTTGTTATTGAGATATCTATTTATCTTCTTAAACTTATATTTAGACAGACACTATCCGTTTTTATGCACGAATATCTTTTACAAACGTATATTTTTGTTTGGTATTCCAGTATATTGCTACTTATACCCTTATTTTTGTTTTGAAACTAAAGTAAACATAATTATTCATCTTACTTCTAGATTACGCTCGTTAAAACCCTGAACTATACTTACACCTTGGTATATTTTTGTTAGCTTTGTTTTACGCTCAGTGTTTACTGTTAAAATTCCTGTTTTGATGATCTGATGGTAATCCTCAATGCCTAGGTGATGTTGGCTGAGCGACGCGGCACGGATGAGTTGTACGCCATCAAGATCTTGAAGAAGGACATCATCATACAAGATGACGACGTGGAGTGCACAATGGTGGAGAAGCGAGTGCTCGCGCTCAGCAGCAAGCCTCCATTCCTTGTTCAGCTGCACTCTTGCTTCCAGACCATGGTACTTTGAGAATTTCTTTCTCTTCGTTAAAATTGTTTTATTTAGTATGTGTGTGTGTGTGTGTGAGAAAACAAATATCTAGGTTTGTCATGGTTTGCATCAAGCTTTTTTTTTTCAATTTATTTGCAATGAACGGCGGGACGAACTTGCCATTCGCCTGATGGTAAGCGATACGATCGCTCATGAACAGTAGCAAAACCAAACAGCATCATGAGAAACGAGCAGTGCTTGGCATTTTACTGCGCTCGCTATTTTGAAACATAAGCTATTAAGACTCAATACGTCCAGTAGTTACTCTGGCTACAATGTCCTTCAAACCGGAACATAACAGTGCATTTACACTGCTGTAAATGGGTAAAGTGCACGTAGTCTTAGATAATACAGTGGGGACATGTGTGCAATTCTTTTCTATATCCCGTTTAAAAGCAAAAACACCTATTCACAGCCTCTATTTAACCAATAATTGCTTAAAATATCCTATGATAGAAAAACACTACTAATATGCTTTCTACATAATATTTTCATAATTCGATAATTCATAAACCAGCTTTGTTGTACCAACAAAACTTCGTGACCGCGCGAGTCGTTGACCGCTAGCGTGAGCTGAACTTTTATTAGAATATTTATTTGTCTATCCAAACATTACGATCCGTCGAGTATAATATCAGTAGGTATTTTTTTTTAATTATTCCGGGGTTCCAAGTTATTTGATCTTTCTATCCTCGTTATTTATTTGTGAAGGCCGCAGGTTAAAGTCAATTCGTTAAGTTGATCGAGACAATTTTTTGTTTTTTTCCATCAATATTTGTGGTACGTGTTATGAGACCAGAGAGTCTCGTACCTTCTGATACCTATAATCTGATGGACATGAGACTTGCATCTTAATCTTAGGCCAGAACTGTGTGTGGCTACTCAATTTATTATTGACAGCCTCCGTGGCGCAGTTGGTTAGAGGCCGGGTGTAAAACGAGAGGTCGCAGGTTCGATCCCCGCATCGAGACAAATGTTTGTATCACAAGCATTTGTGATTGTGTGACCAGTGTTTATGAGACCGAAAAGTCTCGCGTAGTTCCCGATACCCACGACAAGACTCGATCATAGTGTGGGGTCAGGACTATATATGTGACTGTTGGGTGTATATATTATATGAACTCCTCAATAAATTGAGCTATACTGATGGGAGGGTGTGTGTCGCAGGATCGCCTGTACTTCGTGATGGAGTACGTGAACGGCGGTGACCTGATGTTCCAGATACAGCAGTGCGGCAAGTTCAAGGAACCAGTCGCCGTGTAAGTCATTATAAACATACTTAAATTGTGATCATAACGGAGACAGGTGAAAATAAAGCCGTACACTTCTGATAATAGTTATTTATATTGCACAATATAAGGCACAGCGTTATTGACATATACTTTTAAAATCTTTGACTTACCTAGTAGTCCTAGTATGCCTAAATATTCAGAACTTACCTATATAGTGTATAATCTATGTTCAGAACACTAATAGATATTTGAAGCATCATACCTACTATAATAATACAGAAACACAGTAAACTTCTGCAACTCAACGGCGTACACCTCGCCTCTACCAGTGATTAAAGTTATCATTTTCCAAAACCGAATATTCCAATTCAACTTCCATTTAAAAATTTCCAGCTTCTACGCAGCGGAAATCGCCATCGGGCTATTCTTCCTCCACTCCCGTGGTATCGTTTACCGCGATCTCAAACTCGACAACGTGCTTCTCGACCAAGACGGCCACATCAAGATCGCTGACTTCGGCATGTGCAAGGAGGGTATCACTGGCGACAAAACCACCAAGACCTTCTGTGGCACTCCGGATTACATCGCCCCGGAGATCATCTTATACCAGCCGTATGGAAAATCGGTGGATTGGTGGGCATATGGCGTGCTGTTATATGAGATGCTGGTGGGACAGCCGCCGTTTGACGGAGAAGATGAGGAGGAATTGTTCGCCGCCATTACTGATAACAGTGTCTCGTATCCCAAGACTTTGAGCAAGGTGAGTTTTAGATTAAGGGTATTTTTATGTTTAGTCAGTAAATAAAATACTTAAAAAATATTGCTTTTAACTTTTTTGTGAATAATTGGGATGTTTAAGAGTGAAATATCACTTAGAAAGTCTTTTTTATTGCAAAAAAGGCCGAGACAAACATGTCCTTCATCTAATCATAAGTAATACGACCGCTCATGAACTGTAGCGAAACCAAACAACACCTTGAATTACAAATATGTAACATACTACCGGCCAAATTAAAACACAGGCTTCTGTTGATTACGAATAACCATAGTTGTGGAGAGCTGTTGGTACCGCTGCAACACAATAAGTCAACCCGAGCGGTATCGGTAGGGAAATACGTTGTACCAAGGGTCCACAATTACTACGGAGACAGAACAATACGTAAGCGATTACTCTACTTGGTAAATGGTCTCCCTTCCGAAATCGCAACACGGATTAATAAAAAAAAAAACTAACATAAAAATTATCAAAAAGTATCTGCTGTCAACATTATAATTAGGCACTAGCAACTAGCAATATATGTAAATCACCACTATGTACTCACAGACAAACCAAGCAATTGGGTTTGTGAGACTTATTGTATTTTTTTGCTATTTTCTCTTAAATATAATAATAAATGAAAAAAAGCAATGCTTAGCATTCCGCTGCGATTGCCATCCTGAGAGATATGATGTTAAGTCTCAGTCTTTTTTCGTACACGACATGTTGATTGCTTTGAACTTGATCTAAACTGTATTGCAATTTGCAATCCAAATACGACATACATAGGTCATAATAACGGTTTTTCTATCGTGTGCGGTGTTAGTCAGCCGGGAAAATATAAGTAGCATGATTTAAAAAAACACACTTAAGACACGACCAGCACTAGCTTATTTTCCCTATAATCCCACCCCAGGAGGCGAAGGACGCGTGCAAGGCGTTCCTGACGAAGAACCCGCAGAAGCGCCTCGGCTGCAACGCGCGCGGCGAGGAGGACGTGCGCACGCACGCCTTCTTCCGCCGCATCGACTGGGCGCGCATCGAGGCCAGGGACGTGCAGCCGCCATTCAAACCCAAGATCGTACGTACTGAGAGTGTTATACGTGCAGTTGTAGCATACACTTTTAGGCTAGACTTACTTGTAGCCTACACGCACTTGTAGTCTAAACTTACTTGTAAAACATACAAGTAACATATTTGTAGCTTAAAGTCACTTTTAGCCTAAAACTACTTGTAACCTAGACTTACTTGTAGCATAGACTTGTATCCTAGACATACTTGTAACCTAAACTTACTTGTAGCCTAGACATACTTGTAGCCTAGACATACTTGTAACCTAAACTGACTTGTAGCCTAGACATACTTGTAGCCTAGACATACTTGTAACCTAAACTGACTTGTAGCCTAGACATACTTGTAGCCTAGACATACTTGTAACCTAAACTTACTTGTAGCCTAGACATACTTGTAGTCTAGACATATTTGTAGCCTAGACATACTTGTAGCCTAGACACACTTGTAGCCTAGACATATTTGTAGCCTAGACATACTTGTAGCCTAGACATACTTGCATCCTAAACTTGCTTGTTACCTAGACTTACTTTAAGCGTACACTTAATTACTTAATACTTCTTCGTAAAGCTTGTTTGAAGAAGATTTCCTGTGAGGATTTTCGTACTCACTAATAATTAACTGACACCGTAATAGTTACAGCGTTTGTAGGACATTAACTGCTCTTGTCCTCTCTTATATGGGATCACCTCAATTATTGCAAATAATATAATTAATTACGAGAAAATGGGAACACCATTGCTACTACTGAGAATTATACATCCATACATAATTTTGCCCGACCCGTGATTCGAACCTCACCTCAGCGCCGTAGTCCATATTATAACTGAGTGAGTGTGTAAATTATGATATCACAATGTTTCCACTTTACCTATCTCTTGATCTAGAAATTAAGACGGTTGTGGTCTATTACAGAAACATCGCAAGGACGTGTCGAACTTCGACAAGCAGTTCACCCAGGAGAAGACGGAGCTGACGCCCACCGACAAGCTGTTCATGATGAACCTGGACCAGACCGAGTTCATGGGCTTCTCATTCCTCAACCCCGAGTTCGTGCAGCACGTCTGAACACACTGGGTATGGTCACCATCAGAAAGCTATTATGGATGTAAAGGCTCGTCACAATACCTATAAATAAAGCGACATGTAATTTTTCGGTGGCGCACCGATGGTGTATCGATTTAATAAATAAATAAAAATCGATATTGGTCTTCCATTTGCATACTGGGGATCCCCACTTATAAAGAATACACTGATGGACATTGGTCTATCCCAAAGATTTCGATAGTTTTTCAGACAGACTTCGGATGTTTTTACTTTTCCTTTTTTTAAGTTGTATTTGATAAAACTTGTATCTATAAATATTGAAGAATTTCCGTTGATCCTACATAAAAACTTGCTTTGTATTTATCCGTAAATACTAGTAATTAATAGTGATTCGTCTATAACATACGTTAACGAAACATGACAAAAATGTTTTCCTAAATATAATTGTTTATTTTTTGTGTCCCCAGGTGTCCCACCTCTTCACATCGACGCTGGCTCAGTTCGCGGCTGACGCCATGAGTTCAAGCTATCCTCTGCATCTATCGACTGTCTCTGTCACTCATACGACGCCGGTCGTTCGCTGTCTCGTTCATTCTCGATCTATTGTTAAGTTCGGAACAAGATCTGTCACATCTTGAAAGGCAAGGCAAAGGAGTATGTTTAGAGAAACGTAGGTATTAGGGAGGAGGGTTATTTATTGCTCATTCCCGTTTATTTAAGGTCACTCGTTTATTTATAGTTATTGTCTTCAACCATCCAGTACGACATGACTGTTTTATATTTGTTGAATCGGTGAAGAAGCGACGGTTAAAAGACTCAACGAATTTCGCTAAGCAATATTAAAATGAGTAAATATCATTGATGTTGTGTTAGGCTCTCTAATTGGTAATTTCGCTTTTATTTTGTGTGTTGTGTTCGAGTATATCGACTGTACGCGAATCTCAGTTTAGCCTGTTGATCTTATTTATTGTTGCAGTAATGTATGTTTATTACGATATTTTTTAAAGATGACAAAAACAATGATTGGAAAAATTTGCAAAAATACGTAAAAATTATCGAGAGGGATTGTTAATGAATCGATTGGCATATGATAAGGTGCATCGATGTTTATTTTTAAATTATCATCACATATCAATGTTATTTGTGTATGTCGTGTCGTGTGGATGGGTAATGTTTAATGATAAAGCTTCACGTCCCGTTGTCGTGAAGCGGCTACCGATTTTGAATCTCTTCACTGTAGTTAGTTGAATATTGTTGATTGTCTCTAGTTCGCGTTTCCCCCTCAGTTCATTTCGTCCAGAGACAATTTTATTTTTTTTAACCACGGCTGTCATAAGGCTGTCTCATTAAGTTTTCATTGTCTATGGTTACACGTTGATTTATTTTTAAGGGTACGTTCACTATGGTGATTGCATTTTTGTGATGTATGATCTAATCATGTATCGTATGAGCTTGACTGTCTGCTTGTGTGTGTGCGTGGTTGAATGGTCACTTGTTCACGTGTTTATGTGTGTGTGTGTGCGTGTGTTTGTGTGTGTGACTTTGTTTAAAATTGGTGTGTAAGGATCTCAGGTGGTTGATTTTTGTTGTTATTTTATTTATGCTATTCCCTTCAATAATTTACAAGTAAATTCTCCCACTTACGCTATAATTGAAGTTCCAATTATTTATTTTGTTTAGTTTGATAAAACCTTTGTAATAATTTGTGGTTACTGGTATTTTATAACGATATATATTTAAACTATTTGAGATCCTTCCACGTCGTTTAACAGCTCACGGCTGTCCAGTAAAATAGCCTTACTAACTTAATAATAATGCTAATAAAGATACATTATATAAACTTGTAAACACTCTTGCTAGATTAAATCGATGTGTATTAAATAAATGAGAAAAAAGCATTTGATTCTAAATGCAATTGTAATAAAATGACATTTTAAGATAATTTATAATTTTTTGTAAGTGCTTGTTTGATTCGGGACTTATTGAAAATTAACTCTTTTTAGACGCGTGGTGTTTGTAGATGAGAATTTGAAACTGCATTACTGTGACTTACCATCGCTGAAACTTACATATATCTTTCTTATATCGCTCAATATTTACGACCTTATTCTTAGTCAATTTAGAACATATTCTAGATATCGATATGTTTTGTCTTCTTCGGTCAAACTGAATTCAAAAGTCGTTCGAAAAGGACAAAACATTCAATAGTTAAAACAGGTTTTAAAACTGTCTATGAATAAGGTTTACGACCAAGTGTTACGGGTTCTTTTCCCCTTACCCTTCTACTATACAAACTTTGATTAATTCGTTCTTACCGCATGGTCATACTACTATTACATCTCGGACTCGCATCGAAACGGATTGTCTATAATACATGGTACGGACATGGTATCTGCAAATGGGTAAGTCAAATTAAAAAGCCTTCTAAAAAAAGGCGAACCGAGACTTCTAACACGCGTTGGTGAGATCCTAGGGAACCAGTTAATCCCATCTAGTATCAAAACGGAAATAAACATTAATCATGTGTTGAATCATCCTTCTGTACTCAAAGTAAGCCGTCACGCCTAATCTCTTTACGCAAAGTCTACATTATGGTTAGTTATCGGCCTCTTCCGAGGTACCGAAACCAACTTGCCAGCTTTTTTCCTGACACAAAGTAAGGCAGTTTCAATTTCTTGAAAATCGCTTTAAAATTTCGATCGCTGTTCGCGCTTGGCATTAGCGATATTAAAGTTTTGTCTCGTGATCTTGATAAAAATTTTAGGAGTAAAGAGTTACATTTCAATAATATTTCCCACGTTTTTGTCGTGTGAGCACCAAACGCCGGTTTTATTCTACGGCGGCACGGCTATGTTACACAATTTATTAGAAATTATACATTAGTAATTTCAATTCTTTTTTAGGTATAAGTGTTAATTTAAGGATATTTCGCTGGCTCATTTTCATAAGGTTATCCGATACATGTCTTACCGTGTGTGGTATTTATTTATTTTCATGAACGATCTAAGTTGGTAATGGTCGTTGGGGCCTATCTTAGCATGACGACTGACAGTCCGGCTTGTCAAAGTGACGTCTGGTTGCGTCAGATTGACAGCAAAGAGTATTATTTGTGGTTAATTTAGATTTAATGTGAGAAAATGAGCCGGCAGTAGGTTAATATCAGCTGGAGAGGGAGTCAAAGTAGCGCCCCACCCCCGCCCACCAAATGGCTTATTGGGAACATTGTTGTGACCACAATTCTCAATCCCTCTTCCAAACCATTTCACTTTTTAATTTACTCATTGTTTTGGTGATTCTGATCGATTTAAATAACAATACGTGGTAAATACTTCCAACCAGGGTCGACCAAAGACAATATTAGTTATTAATACCACCCTAGCTTTAACTTTTCACTACTCGTATACGACCAGAACAATGTTCGCAACAAGTACGATCTCTAATATCCACCCAGCTAGATACACCACCTTAGATAGAAGCTTCAATTCTATCCATTATCGATGCTTAAAAATATAGGACATTTCTTTGCTTATAAATAATTAGATTCTTTTAATAATTAAGAACATAAAGTCACTAAAATAGTAGGTATATTTATTCTTCGAATTGCTAATTTTAATTGTGCATTTTATTTTATAAGCATTTCTCCTGATTAACATGAGCTGTAATGTAATGGAATGGTTATAAAATTTCGTCACAATATATTTGACGATATAAACGACATGACGTATCAAATTATTATCATTACAAATACAGCGATTGTTCTCAGGGCTAACCATTTCCACTATACGCAAAAGTATTAACACCAAATGATCTTAGATTTGCATATAATAATGCTTAAAGATAATTATTAATTTGTCTGGTCGTTAGTGTCTGCTAGCTTACGCCTTTTGAAATCCTATTTAAGGGCACATCTACATTTATAGGCTACGCTTGTCATACTTTGCTGTCAAATTGACATGTGGCAAAGTGACACGCGTCACTGTCAATGTCTCTTTGACAGTTGTAGCGGCGACGCAACACCTAGTTGTATGTAGCCCCTTACTCTGACTTGGTCAGTATATGTTAAAAAGTTTGTGAAACTTATAGCGTATTTAACCATCATTAATGTAAGGATCTCGTTTGTAAATAAGGCATAAGACATAATTTATTTATTGGATACTTCGCCCCTGCGCGTGTTACAGCGTAGCGTCTCAAATATTATAACTCAAGTATTATAGGTTACTCGAAATGCTCATTCGAAGCGTCTCTGCTGGCAAATCATACTTTCTACAAGCATTTTCTAACTGAAAGCAAAACTTTTTTATCTACTACATACAGTTAAGCGTAACTTTTCAAAAACGGAAGATATTACATATCCGACGCTTCACGTGTGGTTATTTATAATTATGCCCGATCGTCATTTAATTTCATAGCCGACACTAAAATATTTTAAATAATAGTTGTGTGTTCAGTGAGAATTAGTTTTTAAATCATGATATTATTTAGCGATTTAGAATTAAATACTATAGCGTTAGGTTGATCTTACAGAAATCTCTCATTTCCCATCGTATGTATTTTGACGTTTGCTAAGAAAATTTCAAAATAATCATGAAAATTATTGCCACGGATTTGTTACAATCGACTCGATTTTTACATTTGTTATTTTAATTTTGTATGAAAATTACCATAGACTATAAGCACTCTATATTTAAACTTTAGAGTGTAAAACATTGACACTGCCTTCTATAAAAAACATTGGTCTGAAAACCGAAAATAAATGGGTAACAATTTATTTATTTCGAGCCTTTTGTAACAAATCTTTAACATTTGCGAGTTTTTTCCAAAATTTTGAAACATTTTAAAATCGAGATGTTAGACATTTCATTCGCTAATATCTCTAAAATATAGGCCTAATGTCACCTCTCTGATAGCGTAAGCCCGTAGATGATACAGGACTTAGTATACTCTTTTTATTAATACATTTTACTAATATTTGAAGTGTTTTAAAGTTTTACATTGACGATGTTGTCGCGCGTTGCACCGTCACCTGTGCCAAATAATTGTGTACATATTTATCCATTTTGAATATTTAGCTGTACTTATATCACAGACAATCCAGTCATGTTATTGCAATTTATTATTTTAAGGCATTTTGCGTGAGTTTATTGGCCATGATTATTTCGAAGAATTCGAGGAAATTTTGAAATCGTTTACAGTAAAAAAATCTCAATACAACTCTGTTTAAAAATGTTTTTTTTAATCCATGCATTATTATACTTAATTTGTATTTTAACATTTTATCGCTAATAAAACGCAATAAATATTGTCAGCCATTAGCATATTTTGCACTATTTTCCTTGTTAAAATAATTACACTACAAAAGTTTTTGAAACTTAACTATTTAATGTCAAAATAATGTCTCGCAATGCCAGAGTTTGTCAAACTTCGTTTTATTGGTACGAAAAAATATAATAAAGTTAGGTGCAACACAATGTTTGTCAAAAGTAATTCTTCTCTTCTTTTTCCGGTAGTAATCACATCTTTATTGGGTTTATATTAAACACTACTGTGATAATGTCATCATTTCACACGTCACGAGAAAGAATACTTTGGAATCTCACGTTTATTATTAATTTATAAGCCATCAATGAGATTTTATATAAGTTCGTATTGTTTAAGAATCAATGTGCCAAAAGTAGTTTATTTCCATTCGTAGTTTATTTTACAACATTGTGGATCCTAAAGTATTCTTTCTTGTGCGTACTTAGGGGTCTCAAGGCAGTGCATAGGTACAGGTAAAATATCAGGGTAAATAAAACATGCCTAGATGATTAATAGTTTATCGTCATAAAATGAAATATGTATTGAAGGCATACGGAATGGATTTTGTAATGAAATACCGCAATCATTGTAATTCATTCACAACAAGAATATTGTACACCCGATTAATTTTAAAATTGTAATTAAAATAATCCACGCAATCGTCACAAAAACCCATCACTGTACCTGAAAGCGACGCCATTTTGTAAGATCCATATGAAGTGCACTTTCCTAATTTATTTTAAATCTATCGCAATCGTCTCACACGTGTAATTTAATAATAATAAATTTGAATTTTAACCATTTTAATAAAGCGTATATCGATTTGTGAGGAATATTTTCGCGTTACCAAAGCATGCCGAATGTCCGAACAGTTTTCGCACAGATCGATATATTTCGGATTTTATTGCATATTCTATTAATATCGTTAGTGTAGTAAACAGTATTTCGATTTGTAGCGTTAAATTCGTCATTTTCAAAATGTAACATTGTCATTTTTGGATTCGGAAGCGATGGTCACCACAGAGGGAGTCTCCGCCCGCCGGTAGGCAGTTGGCATGGATTTTTTTCGTATGTGAATGTCGATTGTACTCAACAATATAAATTTCTAATCCATTAGATTTTGTTGTTTTATTTCTATGGCCATGTCACATGAATACTGCAAACCACAATTCGTTATCACAAAAAATACTATCGCTACTCAGATATGAGTACCTACCATTTATAAAAAAATATACGGTGTTTTATTTTGAAATACGTCTCACATATTATGCATGGCATGAATTCGAATAAAAAGGTCAACATATGATAATTAGAAAACTAAATATAAACTTAACAAAAACAAAAAAATATAGATTTACAGTTTGATATCGGTTTCACCTCTCATCACTTGACTCAGCATTTGGTTGCACAGCGCAGCATACGGGTTCATTTCCACCACCTACAAACGAAAACTTTATGTTATTAAAATATCTACCTGACAATACCTGCAAAATATCGAACGCCCGCCTACAAGGTGAACGGACAATCTGGCTGAAGTTTCAGGAAGTCGCTGGATGCAGGGCGCTTCCAACAGGTCGATGTAGAGATCCTTGGGAGAGACCTGTGTTCAGCTGTGGACTTCCTGTGGCTGAGATGATGATGATGATGATAATGATACCTGACGGTAAATGTTGGGCAGGCCATCGACTGACGAAAAACAATTAAGTACATTGGACACTATTATGTGAGGTTGTTCCAAATCGAATGTACACAGGTAGTTCCCGCAATATCCTTAGCAGAAAAATGTATCTCCGAAAATTTCGTACAAAAAATGAAATATATTACTATATGAAATTAACCACAGATAAGTGTAAATAAGTATAATCTGAATTTATCACATTTGACATTGAATAAAACTTGAATGCCTGCGTGCCACAGTTTAGAGCCAACTGTGAAACATGTGGCCACGGGTTTGATCCCTGCCCCAAAACAAATGCTTATATGCCCCACAATCATTTCGTCGGTGATATTCTAAAACCGCGGAACTAACAGTGTTTAAAACCGCGTATTTACAAAACTAGCAAAATCGAGATTTCGCGGGCTTAGTCGATTTACTAATTAATTAATACACATTTAACATAACTAATGCCTACAATACCAAGAAGAATATTATAATTTGACAATTTCAAAGTTTAAACAATAGAAAAGTCTCAAGCTGCTCTAAACTACTCTTTTTTGATTCACTATTCTAGTAGATGTATTATTAGTACATAGATATACTACTAGTTGATGTATTATATTTTCTATTCGAAACAAACTCATGATACCATTATAAGCCGCAAACCGCTCGTCCAAATTTTGCTTAAAATGAGAGATTCCCTTTTAAAAGGAACACGTTTTTACATTTCAAGTACTAGGAACGCATGAACTTGGTGGAGACATCTTTGTTCATAATGAGAAGCTAACTTCCTATTGGCTACATCTGATGCTCCTACTAGTTTAAACCACGCCCACTGACTATGAATGACCAATCAGCGTCTCCTTAATGTTACGTCAAACCATTGATGTTAATGTTCTAGAAACTAGTGCAATTTATTTTTTTATTATAAACTACCCTCGTTTCAAAATATCGCTGAAATATAATGAGAAAGCCTGCGGATTTTTATCAGTTATAAAATATCAGTAGCAAAGAGTGATGTTTTGCAAATGGGAGGCCGATATTTCTGGTGACTTAGTCGAATAAATTAGCAACTATATTTTTACTCCGGTATGTGCGTATAAATTACAATATTGCGCGACATATTTGCAACATACTTGCACGGCATCGTACTGTCATCGATACGGAACATTTTTTATATTTGAATGACGAGCATGCCATTCGCCTGATGGTAAGCGATATGACCGCTCATGAACAATAGCAAAACCAAGCAATACCTTGAATTACAAAATGCTTGGCATTACACTGCGCTCGCCATCCTGAGACATAAGATGTTAAGTCTCAATATGTCCACTAGTTACTCTGGCTACAATGTCCTTCTAACCGAAACACAACAGTGTATTTACACTTCATGACATTGCGGTGGTACCTAGTCAGGCGGCCTCTCACATATGAGAGACCTACCACCAGTAAAAAAAAATCAATCGCGGTACCAGTGGCCAGAACCAATTTACTGGCAAAAACACCTGTCACGAGAATAATTAAAATCATTAATGAAACTCATGACAGAGTAGACATATTCTCAGGCGCTTGGAGTGAAATCACAAAGGTTCTATCATGTATAATTAGCTACAAGTGATTAGTTAATAATTGTAAAATATAAGCTTATTATTCCACTTATTAGCTTATTATTATTTTTTGATATATTATATTGATACCTAGGATTAAATAGCAAAATAAGTTAAAGCGTCAATGTCGAATTAGGTTTTAACCTGTAAGATATTGTACTGTGTGTTGAAATAAATAAATAAATAAAAAAAAATCACTATTGTAGGAGCGTTACCAACATTAAGATCATGTAAATATCTACGTTTTTGAAGACGCAAATATATGACGGCGCTCCCTCTATATTATAAATACTCAAACCGCCCTATTAATAAAAATTTCGTATTCCACGGTCACGTCAAACCTTAAACTCGGTTAGTTATTCCCAATGGATAGCGAGGTAATAACGACTTTATTAATAAACACGGATGAGCTTTGGCTTAACATGACAATCCTGTTATGGCAACCCTCTGATTTTAAAAGTAAAAAGAATGAACGAAATAACCGAGTCGATCTTAAAGACTGGACTGGAACGTAAACAAACTTTTTGACACATAAAAAGCGGATTTGTCAATCTTGTAATTATTTTCAAAGATTAAAGTGATTTTATTATTTCTTCTAAATAAATACATATATTTTTTGTTGGAAATGATTTAAATAGAAAAACGTACTCGTACTATTAACAGGAATTAAGAAGAAAACGTAAGCAAATCAACATTTTGCCATTATTAGCCAGTTGCTTTATTTGTAATTAATAGCATGTTTTTATTATTTTTTCAGCAATTATTTCGCTTGTTGCTTAAAACATGTACGCCAATCATTGAAAACAAATCTTTGGACACTAACTCCAATAAGCCAGAAATTAAAGCTTGGGAGGATTTGCATGAAAAGTAAAATCTTGCTAAGTTTCTTTCAGAGTTTCAATCACTTGTCGTGTAAGCTATAAATAATAATTATTATCCAGGTGTAATCAATTACATGCACGTCCATGCACTGTAAATCAATTAAAATTAAAATGGAAACTATTAAAATTTAATGCTCGGAAGAATATGAGTGCATTGAGGAGAGAGTTCAACAAGACTGGTGGTTGTGGAGAATCAACAACTCCCAGTTATGAAGTGGTCTAATTAAACGACCTCATAAATCCTGCTGAGTTCTTGATAGATCAGAATATGTATGATTTGGATGGAATTGTATGTATATTTACTGTTTTATAGAACCATTGTGTCATGCATGTGGTGTTTTTACCAGACAAACACCTGTATCTTTATGTACCATATATTTAAATTATGAATAAAAAGCGTTTATAACTGTATTCTGTTCACATGTAAGACACACACTCATTAAACACTTCTCTAGTCCATATTTGCGCACTGTTACGTAGATTTATTTTGCAAATATAGATTGCTAGCCCATCATCAAGTACAATTGAAACTGTGAGTGAGATTTGCCCATTTCAATTACAGGTGAATTGGTGATGATTTGAAATAATAGATAACTCTTTAGTACTAAATGCATATATAGTACATATTATTATTATTTCCCTTGTCCATTTCAGTATGCCAATAGCTATTTCTACCAATTTTGAGTAATTTCTTGATAAATCGACTCCTAAAATAAATGATGACCATAATGATGTAACTATTTAATACTTCCAGAGCAATGACTATATAAACACCGTGGTCAACTATAGCAAAAAATGAAAAGACCAGGAACATGACAGACGAATGGAGCTCATGGAAGCGGAGTATAAAATTTGTTTGGCCATCCAAGAAGAAACTATAAAATGTGCAATAACTTATAGGGAAACATTGGAACTAAAAATATCAAGAGAGATGACTACCAAGTCATTCATTATATCTTAATAACTTAACAATTTCCTCCTAATTTTCAGAAACACCTTGTTTTTTATTGCTGTGAATGGCGAGACAGGCATGCCGTTCACCTGATGGTAAGCGATACGGCCGTTCATGAACAGTGGCAAAACCAAACACCACCTTGAATTACAAAGCAATGTTTGGCATACCACTGCGCTCGTCATCCTGAGACAAGATATTAGCTCTCGATATGTCAAGTAGTTACTCTGGCTACAATGTACTTCACACCGAAACACAACAGTGTATTAATACTACTGTTTGGCGGGTGAAATAGACATTGCGGTAGTATCTACCTAGGCGCCTTCTCACATATGAGAGACCTACCACCAGTGAAGAACTTACACTCGTACTACTTTCATTTTTTTGTCAATTCTATTCTAGTTTTTTATCACTTGAACAAATCTGCATATAATGTATTAAGATTGTTGATATATTAGTTTGTTTTTAGAATTTACATAGTATTATTTGTTGTAAATTTTATTTTATTTTAGATTAATATGAAATGTTTATTTGGAAAGCCATTTAAATAAAAAATCTCGTAATTTTTGCATGTTTCATTTACTCAATAATCATCATATGACATTTATTATATTTCTGTATCAGCCCATATACGTCCCACTGCAGGGCACGGGCCGAGTAGGCAATAGACAATCGAGTGTACGATTGAGAGTGGTTAGACCATATATTTATTATATTATATAAATATAATTATGAAAGGTGACGAATAATGAAAAATGCAATAAATGAATGTCGAAATAGAAACAATAGTCACGCATGGAAGATTATGATAAGCTAGAAATAGCAAATATAAAATGGATTTTGTACACACGTATCATGCCTTTTTTAATTCTGTCCCGGCATATTGACCACACTGCACCTGATGATACGCGCAAATGCCGCCCAGGCAGAGTATCGATTGGCATTAGACGGTAGTCCCATGCCAATCGATACAATTATGCCGGCCTGCTAAGATGCCTCTTTACACTACGGCGAATGGACCCAGGATTATAGGAAGAAGGGAACACGCGTGACGGCAAACAATTCCACAGCCTGACGGTGTGACACAATAAAGAATTTACGAACCTTTTGGTTCGTGCCGAAATGGTGTGGACCATCAAGCTATGGGTTCGAAAGCCAGTACGCGTGGTTCTGGTTAGGAATAGAGAGGAGGGAATCAAGTTGAATAATTCTATACATATTTTTCGCTGGTTCTCGGCTTGTTCTCCGATTTGTGTCGGTTTTTTGGCTCGAGACAAAGAAGCTAAGAACGCAAGAACTTGCATTAACTCCATACTCGCATGTTTCTCAGTAGCAAGCAAGTCGCTGATAAGAACAGTTGTGCATAGTAGGCATATAATGAGCAAATATATGATCTAGATTCTTAATTGTTTTTTTATCTGTACATATAATAAATTTGTAATCATGTTAAAATATGCAAATGCGCATAGCAATAACCCTGTTGCAGCAGTTACTTGTGCGTCCATAATAGATTTTGAGCGCGAGAACTGTATTGAGATTTGAGAACCTTGCGAGTATGTACCCAAAGACGTTCTCGCCGAGATTCTCGCAGATATTCTTGCTCGGATTTTCGGCGTTAATTTCGCGCGAAGTGTAGAGTGGACATTTCATGAGGTCGGAACGCAAATTACTTGATCTTTGGATGCGTAGGTTTCTAGTTATATACGATTTTTTTATAACATTAAAAAGGCACAATAAAAATCAATTAGGGTGACAAAGTGGTGATTAAATTAATTTTATTGCTTGAATTACAATTTTCTAATAATATGTATGCTACTTCAACAAAAATAATTAGTGAATTTTATTAGAATGAAGCTTACATTTTAATAGATTTCGGTAATTTTATATATTACGATAATTATTGATAAGCTGTGTAAAATTTTTGAATCGAAACCGTTTTCCTGCTATTTTAGCTTTCTATATCGTAGTTTGCCAACTATATAAAGTGCTCGAAAATCGAGCTAAAAGATTCCATTACATACATATGTAAGTCCTTTGTATACACATTACACACATGCATACCGATTAAGCTAACAAAAGCATGTCAAAAATGCCTATTCCACCGTTACTTCAAACAAGACTTGGTCTCGTTAAGCCGAGGAAGTAGGAGGTATGGAAAACGTTATTAATAAACGCGTTATAACCTCGGCCTAAAGACACCAACCTTAAGCCGTGGTATTGGTGTGTGTTATGGCAACTCACTGATCTGAAAAGTAAAAAGAATGAACTAAATGACCGGCCGATTTTAAAGACTAGTATAGATCGTCACGATGCACCGTCTCCCGAGAGCGCTGTTGTGAAAAGTAATGACTAATAATAGTTTTTCTCTCTTGAAATTATATTACATGGGACATGCCTTAGACTACGAGTTTGTTTATGCTCGTTGTTTATATCACGAAACCATATGGCAAACACTATATTATACATATATTTTTAACTTTTAATTTGTGATTCCTAATGCCTCCACATGCCAACTTAGTGTAGATGCGCTGTACTTGCAGTAACATCAAATGTGACATTTGTCATACATTATTTATTAAATATCAATTTGACGACTGTCAAGATTTGATTCCAATCACGATTTCACAAGTTGAAAAGTTTTTCGTAACTTTGTGTGGTATTTTATTAGTTACACATGTTCGGCTCTTATTATCACAAATCTTCTTATACATATATATTATCGATTTGTTAGCTAGTTATGTCAATAAGTAAATTAATCAATTTGTACAAGCACGATTAAATATATATTATTTGTTACTTCGTAGTGGTATATTTATTTTTACTTTTAACAGGTTTCTTTGTAGTCGGTTTTTATTTTATTTTTACTGAAAATAAAATAATTAAATTAGTCCTTTTTCTTTATTTATCAGTTGCTATAAAAGTAAATTTGAATATTTTTTTATTAATTATTTCTCCCTATGCGAAAGAAGTATGCACCGACTACGTAGCTAAATACAATTTTTCTGTGACCATCCAAGACCATTATAATTAATTAATTTGAAAGTGCAATCTTAGAATAAGATCAATTTTGCGAGAGCGAGAAAAGTCAATGTAAAGTAATAAAAAATTAATAAAATGCAGTAATATTTACATCTTTTATTTCATAATAATTTTTATTTTTATTTATTTAGTTATTCATTCAACATACTTACTACTATTTATAGGTTTCGTCCAATACAGTAGAGTAGAACATAATATTACATTCTTATATAATAATAAAGTGCGTGGTGGTCTGCTGGTAAACGGACCGGATGCGGTTGCCAACATGTTCACGGTGGTCGCGGGTTTAAGCCCCAGGGCACACCTCTGACTTTTCGGAGTCATGTGTGTATTGATAGTCAATCACCACGCACTAAAAACGGTGAAGGAAAACATCATGAGGAAACCTGCATACCATAGCGATTTATAAGAATTTCTATGGTATGTAAGTCCGCCAACCCGCACTAGGCCAGCGTGGTGGACTATATGGCCTAACCACTCTCAATCGTACTCTTGATTGTAGAGTAGGCCCGTGCCCTGCAGTGCGTGTGCACGTATATTGGCTGATACAGAATATAATAATACAACTAATTAATACTAATCAGTACACTAGCGGCCTCTGTGACCTCCGTCAGTGAGCACGAAAACAAATCCAGCTGGCCGGACACCGCGTTGAGCAGACGCAGCGCGCGCGCCAGCGGTGCGTGCTGCAATAAGTTAGTGCGAGTTCGGGGCACCCAGAGCAATATAACAATATGATATAGGAACTCGTCGACTACATATGAAACCAGTGACCATTGAATATGGCAGTAAGCGATCGACGAAACATAAAGTACAATGGCCCCGCATAGAAAGAGTTATACGAGTACACCGTAAAACGTGGCAAATAAAGATCACGGGTCTAATAGATATATTTTTACGAATGATTTCACAAGCAAATATTCTACTGAAAATTGGATTAATTTTCTTTTTTAAACGATTTTTAAATAGCGCAACATATTATTTTTAACCTATAGCATTAGATTAAATTCCACTTATGAAATATCTAGGAAATATAGTAACTAATAATATATAACTACAAAAAATAACACATTTTACTAGTAAAATATGATGCCATAACATGAAATTTAAATAAAAGCTTGATTCGAAAATATACATTCGTTCCTTCGAAATTAAATAGGCAGTTTTTTTTCTTTTAAATTATTCGTTCACATCCATTTATCTTACTAGTTTAATTAGGAAAATTTATACTATTAAAAATATAAAATAAATAGGTAGACCTATATCCATATGCCTCAATACCAGATAAAGAAAAATTGCATATTTTTCGTGTTTTTCACAAAGAAGAGTAAAAATTTGTCAAAGTAAAATTACGAACTCGTAAAACAACATGATATGCATCAAATCAAATAATCCTTAATCTGTACAGGCAAACATTAATGTGCAAATTAAATTAAGAATGAAAATACTACTAAAAATGTAAAACACATTTCATTCCTTAAACCATGTTGCTCGGCGGTATAACTTTAAGTCAAAAATTTGGCTTAAATTGGTTTATTCCTTCCTTAATTCGTGTTTATTAATACAGTTTTGCACATTCCACGCGTAAGCCTTGGGTTAAAGTCAATTTGACACAAATTTTGCTTCGATATTGTGATGTGACAGCTCGTCGGTTTAAACTCTAGACAGAAAGATTAGGTTACACCATGTTTATTAATACAAAATTTGTTTAAAGCCTTGGCTTATCGTTAAATCCTCGCTATTCCGAGTTTATTAATAAGACGGTAAGGGTTTTATAATGCCGATTCGGTTCGAAACACAACAATAAGTTGTTTTGTCTTCTGAGATTAATAGACAAAACAAACATCAAAGGTTATCCATCGACTTCAATATTAAGAGAAAAGTAAAAAATAGATCTAGATATTGACGAAAGTGGACAAAGCGAAAAACACATGCCAGGATCGAGCAAACTGGAGATCCATCATAAAGACGAACCCACAGGGATAGGCAGAGGCGTATATTTGATACCTATGATTTCATAGGCAGGCGTGACGTTATGTAGGTAAGCATATCCTATTTTTAATCACGGCTTTCTAAAATATAACATTACATTTTTATTTTTGGCAGCCCCCGTGGCTCAGTTTGATAGACGCCGGCTGTGAAACGAGAGGTCGAGGGTTCGATCCCCGCATCGAGACAAATGTTTGTGTGAACCACAAGCATCCGAGTTTGGGTGTTTATGAGACCGATAAGTCTCTCTTAGTTCCTGATACTCACGACACAAGACATGTATGTGACTGTTGGGAGTATTTATTTATATTTCACACTATCGTGACATACCTACCGGTTTTTTGACATTGTCCCGCCCTCACACCCAGTATTGTAACTCCTGTAAGCCAGTATCAACAGTGGCACGCAATGTAACGACACCGAGCATTGGAGCTTGGCGAGTCTCTGGGCATGTCTAACTTGTCTTTAACCCGCAACAAAATTAATCAGAAAGTTAAATTAATAGGAGTTGGAAATAAATTATTATCCACTTTCCTCCGTGCAAAACGGGTGACAAAAAAATAATTAAAGAGGTAAATAACCTCGCAAAAAGACTGACATACCTGTTTCTTAGCAAAGCTGCTGCCGAGTTTGGCGGACTCTGCGAAGGCGGCCCTGGCTTCATCGTCCTTGCCTTGTTTCCGCAGCAGCACTCCGCGCTGACACAGCGCCAGGGCGCGCGCTCTGCTCTTCTGTCCTTGCGTCAATTCTAGTGCTCGCTCCAAATCGCGCATTGCATCTGGAAATTGAAATTTTAATTTAAGTAAAATATATATTTGTTACCTAGGTTTTGGAAAGACTTAGTAAACAAGTTAATTTTATTAAATAAATAAATAACACCCAATAGTCACATACATAATCTTGACCCCACACTAAGATCGAGTCTTGTGCCGTGGATATTAGGAACTACGAGAGACTTTTCGGTCTCTCAAACACCCAGACCCGAAAGAAATATTTGTGGGCCGCAAACATTTCTTTCGGTGTGGGGATCGAACCCGCGGCCTCTCGTTCCACAGGCAGCGTCTAACCGACTGCGCCACGGAGGCTGTAAATTTTTTATATATTTATTTTTAATTTATATTTAAAAATGTTTCATGTGAGTCTAACCAATATACAAGTACGAGTATATAACCTGGCGATAAGTAATATGAGCATATATGTACGTTTATAATACTCTCCTCCCTTTCCCCTACTCTAGTTGACGCACCATATATGATTACATACATCAAATTAAATTATTTAAAATAAACCATATATTAAATAACTAATAAATCAATATGTACGGCGGACGGTTACCGCTAAATATTCTTCGGATGTGATGATGAAATTAAGCGCATCTGCAATTTTAATACATAGTTTATCTGTGCATCTCTGTTATGAAATATCTAATAAATCTCCCAAGCCGGAATACCCAATTTGGAACTCAAAGCTAGGATTTCATAGTCTATAAACACTGTCACTGGACTAATGAATCCACCAAAATTTAATAGATAATCATTTCATATAAATAGATACACCGAACAGTCATATACATAGTCCTGATCCCATATTAAGATAAATTAAATCTTGTGCCGTAGGTATCAGACTCAACAAGAAACTTTTCAACATTTTCCCAAACACCGAGACTCCAGACGAAATACTTATGGACCTCACAAACATTTATCTCGGTGCATAAATCAAACCCGCGGCCTCTCGTTTCATAGCCGGCGTCTAAACAACTGCGCCACGGGGGCTGTCATTTATTATGTGAAGGCATTTCCTACCGTCATCTCTCTGCATGAGTCGCAGCAACTGCGCTCGATCGTTGTAGGCTGCTGCTGTATTCGGCGACGCATCCACGCCTTTGTCCAACATCTCTAGTGCCTCCTGCAGCTTGCCTGCTTCAGCCAGCTTCACTCCTTGCGCACACAGGGCTTTGGACTCTTCTGATGCGGGGGTAGAAATATCTGCGAATGTATATTTTTATGATATTAGCAGAGTATTATATATAAAAACGTGAGAGGTATCAGATATCTTTACGTACAAAAAAAGAGTCTGTTTTTAACTATGGTTTTTAATGAGGGCGCTAAGATGGAATTTAATATTAATATGGCAACCCGATATAGGTACTACGAAGGAAAATGTTAAGATACTTGTTATTTTTAATAATTGTTGTAATTAGTCTCTTTGTTTATTTTAAACCACATAGAAATACCGACATACACAATTATACAAATAACACGATGGCATTTTTAATAGTGCTGCCATAATTATTTTTCTTTAATGCCACTTGTCACCGCATCGTACTCTTTTTTGCCAAGTTATACTTACCCTTAAGGAATCGATATTACACAGATTCTTTGATGGCAAAAATAATTTACTATATCGTGGTGTTACGACTGTACTTTAAGATTGAGTGTTTGCGTAAATTCTCTATCTCGGACCAATTAAGTTTGCATCCCGCTCTCGAAAAATGATCTTCCCAAAGGTATCGCCGTTTCAAGGGTCACTATCCAGGGGCCCTACTATATTCATCCGAAACGAAGTTCGAAACTTCGGATGATCGAAGTTTATATACGATACGAATGTACCTACATATACTTATGGTCGTTAATGACTTATGGTCGTAACCATAGACTTATGGTTACGACGATGATGAATATAGTAGGGCCCCAAAATAGATTGATCCTTAATAATACCACATTCTTGAGACAACTCGCATTTTCAGCATCAAGGTGCTAGCCTCGATGTCCAAGAATAAATACATCTGACTTCTTTAGCCAGCTATCAATAATTAATTAATTATTCCATATGTATGCAAAAATTCTAAATAATGCGGAAATAACCTTACCGTTATCATCTTCAAATGTGTCGCCATCATCTGCTACATCTCCGATGGTCACTGTTGGATCGAAAATGCTTCTCAAAACAGCCTTGTCTCTTTCGCTTAAATGATCGAAAGCCATTATATATGTAAGATGAAAACACTTGTGTACCAAACAACAACTTGTTTTGAACTGAATCCAACAGCTAAACTTGTTTTCTGACTCGAAGTATGTTAATTAGGAAAGATTATACTGCGACTTCGTTTGTGTCTTGTATGTTTTAGTATAAAAGTTTTATAAGGGATTATTAGTTTAGCTAAAGAAATATGTGGGTTAATAAAGACATCTCAATGAGGCATTCATTTTACTTTTTATGCTAAAGATTTAAGAGTAAACGGATGAGTTTGCTACCTTCTCCACTCAACGGCGGATCCAGAAGGGATCTCATAGGGGTCATGACCTCTCCTTAGGCTGGCTCCAGATTGACAAAATATATTTATTTATCTTGTTGATAAAATTTAGATAAATAAAGTAATAAGTGTGTGTGTGTTCACAAATCACTGTATCTGTAACAAACTTTAAAAATTATCACGAATTCGAATACTGAAATCGTACCCAGTATTCTGACAAGAACTATATGACCCCCCCCCCCCTGGCTTGGAAGCTGGATCACTTACCTAAATAAGTAGGTGCTAAATAAACAAATCGACCAGTGGGTCCTTTAATAATTTCGCAAACCAGAAAAATTTTATGAAATTGGCGATTAATACGCATAAGATATGGCTAGGATCTACTTATATCGTAGGTAATTGAACGGGAGGTTGAATTAGAAATAATGACAACTAAACGCTGCTGCACCTGTTAAAACACAATTTACTCTCGTTGCAATATAATCAGGTAATTTAAAATGTATGAAGGTTTCAATAAACAAACAACATATCACTTAAATTATTATACATCTTTACATTCCGATTATAAAACCAGATTATTATCTTGTGAACGGTTTACGTCGTTCGCATATTATGCAAACTAAGTCAACGTGTTTACAAGCATTTTATTATCAAACTGATACATCTTAGAATTTTCGGAGTATTAAGACATGTATATTAACAAAAA
The DNA here is from genome assembly GCA_030180105.1 of Hyles lineata. Classification (NCBI taxonomy): domain Eukaryota; kingdom Metazoa; phylum Arthropoda; class Insecta; order Lepidoptera; family Sphingidae; genus Hyles; species Hyles lineata. The sequence goes on from JARJEE010000030.1 coordinate 2,818,205, forward strand.
ATCTCTCATAATATTTTAATGATGTCGGTAGATTAGACAAGATAATTTTGAAAGATGTTACGACACTGGGGTCTCTTATGACAAGTTGTACTTATTTCTTAGCAGCTGAAAAACATTGAAATATAAATAGAACCAATCCCAAATCGAAATAAATATGTGAACTGTATAGAATTCACCAATCAAATATGTTTTGCCAGTATTTAAATTATAAGGGAATAAAACCATTTTATTTTATAGACAATTTTAATAATGATTTTCGTGTTTTAAGAAATTTATGTACTTCCATAGAAAATACATATTATATATCGTAATATAAAATTAAAATTAATACATTGTAGAGTTATAATATTATATTTTAAAACCGGAATTCCATTTTACGCGACTTCTAATAAGAACCGAAAATAACAAGCAATCCCAATCTCTATTTAAATCGACCTCGAATATAAACCATATTTTGCCTGATTGGTCTATTTTCGAAATCTATCTTTAGATAAAGAACAAGATCGTTTATTAATGTTGGCTGTAAATGATAGAAATAGTTATTGTGCGATCAATGGCTATCTTTTTTTTTCTTCCAATAAATCGCGAGACGAGCATGACTTTAACTTGATGGTAAGCGATACAACCGCTCATGAGCAGTGGCAAAACCAAACAACACCTCGAAATTCGAATTAACAAAGCCTGGCATTAAAATGCCTGGCATTCCACTGCGTTCGCCATCCTGAGTCTTACGATATTAAGTCCCGAAATGTCCAGCATGGCTATCTCTGTCTTCAGGTTCAATAACTTTCCTTCTCCCTATCCAGAAGGGTAAAAAGAGGGTAGGGTGAAAAGAAGAATCTTTTGATGAGGTCGGAACACGATTTTATCCATGTTGCATTATGCGGTTTATTAATTTGACTTATTATGTTTCGACCATCCGCCTACCTACTCAATATTAACGTTTTCGGATAGTTACCTCAAGCGATATTAGTACGATGTTCTTTAGGGATCTACCATATTGATTTATCCCAACTTTAGTTCGTGAGTTGTTACAGAATAGCACGGCATATCAGTAATATGAAGTGTAAACCAATCAGAATGTTAGAAAGAGACAACTTCGGATCGCACGTTCCGTTTCACTTGCATTTTCACTCTTATCCTGGCATCTAAATAAAGAACGCTAAGTCCAATACAATATTTATTTACAATACAGTATAAAAATATTAGTTACCAAATAAGTAAATTACAAATGTAAATAGTATGCGAATGGAATTATGATAAAATTGTTCCTAATTTACTTGTACTTTCATGAAGGCTTGTGTAACATCAGTAATTTGTTAAGAACATATTATAATACTTGTGTATAGAAATAGTACTTTAATGTAAGTACCTACCTGTAAGGCGAGTCATTGCCGACCATACAGTAAAAATCACAGAACAGATGAATATAGTTATTCCATATTACCATATTAGTACCATATTCAACTGTTCTGTGGTAAAAATAATAATTGCACCAAAGTGAGTTAGTGTGTGTCGCGTTTCATTCCCTTTCTGTCCGGATACAATGAGAATGAGACTAACACAATTTTGCAACCAGTTATGGACCTCACGGCAGTCGTCGATTTTCCACGACCCCACACATTTATCCCAGAAGGGATATTCAGAAATGCTACCAGGACACCCATGTTTCGCCTTGTGTTCTATACTCAATACCCATATCGGGCACTAATTCCTGACTTCGGACCGATATGTAGAGAAATCCAATAACACTTGGCCCGACCCGGGATTCGAATCCGAGACCTCGGCTTTGTAGTCGTACCGTTGGGCAATTCGGCCACGGAGGCAGTCGATTATCTCAATATACGGCCGATTGGTGACGGTCATAAAAAAAACCAATCAATATTATTTCGAATTGACTTGCAAGAAAAAATAGAAATATATATATATATTATGTAGGTACCAGATTATTGGATACCTGTCAGCAATAATTAAAACCACATATGTAATATAGCCAGGTAATATGTTGATCGAACAGTTATTATCCACTGTACGACAGCCAAATGAACGAATTGATGACGCAATACCCTGGATATAGTTTCAATTAATATGTGCATCCCCCTCCAAATGTAATTCAATCATCATATTATTCAATCTAATATCTACATTATGCTATTGTCAATAATAACCCATCATTGTATCTAGGTCAGGCAGCAAAATAGTCGGAGAACTAATAGAGAACTTTCGCAGTAAAATTTATTGTTATTGCATCTTGCCATCCATTCAATTGGATGCACGGTTGGATATGATCATACCACACGGAATCAATTTATTTTAAATTGATTTTATGTCTGTATGGAGTACCATATGCCCAGTTAAATTGATTATATAGATGTAATACACAGTTAATTTACAAAAGCATGCTACTTGATATCGCAATAAATTAATGTTAAAAATTAACCATTGACATGGGATTAAACTACACCAACAGATGGCGTTAGTAGGCGTATATTGTTCATCTACCCTCAGATTTATTAACTGATAAATCTGGTCACAACCTTAAGCTTGAAACACATTATAACTAATTTTGCGTGGTAGGTTAGTTGTGAAACCAAAACTTATTAGCAAGTCGTTCGTGTCAACAATAAAATTAAACATTTATAGACTGACGAGTTGAAGCGCCACCCTCCGACGGAATGAGGGACGTTGCGGGGGAAGAAGGGATTCAAAAGTCCTTGTATCGAGAAAGTGGTAATTTTAACACTAGAAAGCAGTAAGTGATGAAAAATTTTATACATTTCACCTCATCTCTATATCATTCACCCCAGAATTAAAACTAGCATCATGTCCGAACGTCCCTTTTTCTGTAAGAAGGTCGCGTAGTCTATAAACTTGCCAGTCTATACGTCTCTTACCGCATGTCCAATTATGGGCCCTGAAAAGGATACTAAGAAATAAATTATAAAATAAAATACATGCGGTAAAATACGAAAAAATGTTTAATTTTATCAATATACATTGTTATGATACATAAGGCATGGGATTTCTTATAGCCTACTTAGTAATTTCATAAATTACATTTTGCGAATAAAAATTAAACTCGGGAAAGTTGCAAAAACAACACACTGCTTGATTTACTTTCCGTTACTTCTGTGTTTTGTCAAATATTTTATATTATATTTGACTACATTTTTATTCCTGGCAACCAACTTTCCCGAATTTAATTTTCATCGCTTATTCTGAGTGAGCGACAAATAACTTCATACCATTTTTACTACACACTAATTATTAAAAAAACTTGTATATATTTGGCATAAATTGTCCAATCTAGTGTTACAATATACAAAGCAAAACAATTTATATTTGATACGTTCATTGCCGAGTTACACGCTTTTGACGTAATAACACGTCATGCATATCAAACCTTATTTGACTATTTATTCCGTGTCCTTACTTGAGTAAATGAGACGAAAATAATAATAATAATGAAGGGATGTTACAATTTTCGAATCTTGTGGTTGAAAATCTATTTCGTGACAATTTTTAAATAAAATTCTGCTGGTCATTAAGGTATTGTACTCGGGGCTACTGAAAACAACGATAGTCGATATATCGAGCGATTCCGCGTGTTAAAATACACTTCTAATGCCTTCGTTTTCACTCATATTGACTACTAAATGGTTCAACGGTGTTGACAGGTGTCGAATAGAGAATATTCATCAATATTAAGGTAAAAACGAAGTCACTAGGAGTAAATTCAATACGAAAAATTGCATGATATATCCAATATCGTGTTTCTTAGTGCCCCCTTGGTGCGGACATCACAGATTCAGAGGGGAGGTCATTGAGGTCATGACCCCCGACCCTCCAGGTAGACTCCAGATTGAAAGAAATTACTTTGTTGATAAAATTTGTAAGTACAATACATTGTATGTTGATAAATAAAGTAAAAAGTATGTGTGTTCACAAAATCTCAATGACTAGCTACAGATTTGCAGGGGACATTATCATGCGTTCGTCGACGTAATAACCCGTCCATGCAGACCTTATATTTATAAATGCCATTCCACTGTCAATATGTGGAGAACACGAATCTTAGGAGAAGTTATCACGCCAAGGACTTAGACAATGTTTAAAAGTGTCATGAAATAAAAAATAAATAAGGAAATACACGAATGTTACACATTGAAATATTTTTTAAGGATTTTGTCGCGAGTTTGGTTTAATTTGTCTGTCACGGGTGTGTCGTGGTCACGGGGCGGACACGAAAGCTGCACAATAATCCAAAAACTAAAAAATGTGAATATTAAACTATATTCGCGATAAAATCCTTAAAAAATGTTATATTTCAATAAATAAATACACTTAACAGTCACATACATAGTCCTGATTCCATACTAAGATCAAGTCTTGTGTCGTGGGTATCAGAAAATACGAAGAACTTTTCGGACTCACAAACACCCAAACTCATTACAAATACAAATATATTGCCAAAGTAATATCCCACGTAGTGTATGGACATGGATTTACCCCACTGCCTTGGTTCAATGGTGGATTGTGAGACTAGTATTATTCATCTATCTACAGAATTGCTCTTCACGTCTTGTAACGAAGGTCTATGTCATGTCAAATGGACCAATATTTGAAGACTAGGCCATAAAAATCTAGCCACATTGTATTTAAACCCACATCGCTTCATCGCAGTGGTACTATTTTGCTATCAAAAGAGCTATCAGCTTTTGGTCTGAAGTCTTATATCAGTTGCATAGTTCTGATAAAGAGAATTACTTCGTGGCTTGCTTTATTAAAAGGACATAAACAGCAACGGATTTGAAGAAATACTCGAAATATTGTGATAACAATGAATAATTAACTAGTTCGTAACATAATTCTATAGTAAAATTATATTTATATTTCATGCTAGACGTGGAAAACACATTTCCAGCTGTACAGTCAGCATCAGCAACGTTACAGTTTGTTGGAAGATTTCGTTTCATAATTTCTAAGTCTGAAACATTTTCTAATAAAAAAATTGCGAACATTCCAAACGTTGACTGTACGTTAAAAAACATGACAACTTAATACGTATAATTATCTTAAAAATGTACAACTATTGAATATCTTAATTCTAAAAATATAAATATACACATAGAAAAATTGTGTATAAAAACTTTTTTTTTTCTATTAAATTTGTATTTAATTTAGTATACGATCAAACAGTATAGATCACTATACAAACCTATGAATATGTTACAGTCAAAGTTTAAGGTCATTACACGATTTCACCGGTCAAAGTGTGAAATAACTGCTCCGTACAAATGTAAAAATAATGCATTACCGCTGCAATGAAAATGAAATGAAACAATCCGATTATAAATTTAAAACAACCACATTGTCGGGAGCAGTAATTCCCCAATATGACCGGTTATTCACATTAATCACTAGAACTCAATTCCATACAATAACTTGCCACTGCAACTGTTCACGCATCTAGGTAGATCAGCGTATTATAAATAGGGATCAATCTTACAGAATCTCACGTAATAATAACGAAATTGTTAGATAGACTAACGTTCCTCTACAACAATAAATAACATTGTTCCCCGTAATGAGCACACGCAATTACGCTCTCACATGCTCCGCAATTTGCCATTTACACTATTTTTGTTATATCATAATAGATTTATATGAAAATATGGACTGTTAGAGGTTATATTATTATAGAACAGTGAATTGTAAATCAGGGTTTTTTCGACTTTTGCAGAAATGTTTGCTTTGACTGGAAAAATATTATTGTGTCCTAACATTCAGTTTCTATATAATTGATTTTATATATGTGTATGAAATTACTCCAGACACAACTTTCCACCCTTTAGGTTTGGTTTAACCGCTACGGAAATATATGGAAGCAATTGTTTACAAATACCTAAAATTGACCTGTTAATATCAGTGCTAATAAAGAATTTCCGCGGTGAAAAATTAACATGACGTTTTCGCGGTTTTATTAATCATTTACCGAATGTGGTTATCACTCGCCAGTATTTTCCGGATTTTGTTTGTGGAACCTTGTTAACCAGGTTACTACAACTACTTCTAAGATGTATAATGCAATCATATTTTTCACAATGGATGTACACTGAAATTGAGAATAAAATGGACAATATAATAAACAAGAAAAATCCTTATGACGTAAGTGAATACATGCGTCATTTTGACCAATATAGTGAATGTAGAACAACACTGGACAATCATTTGTCTTCGTCAGTTTATAATGACTAAACTTGTGTTTCCTTGGAAGTTGATACAATGGGTATTATACAAAGACTAGAGCTTTTCTTAGTTAATTGTACTTATTTGAAGTCACTTAGAGCAACATTGCTATTAAGAAAAGTTCTCTACCACTTTTAGATTCACTTATAACCACCGCATTTCTGTAATTTATAAAAAAATAACACTTTACTAAAATCAAATGTAAAAGGCAAACTGCGAACAATTTTCAACAACAGTTATATAGGAAAAGTCAATGGATGGAACTTATTAGGTCTTTATACATTAGTTTATGGCACTGCTACCTCTTGAGAAAACCTTTTGTGCCGTCTGGTCCCCGGGGAGTCCGGATCACGAGCACCCCGCGCGGCGGGGGAGAGGGGAACACCCCTGCCGCCGTCGTGCCGGGGGGCAGGCGAACTAGGACCTTGCGATCCTTACCTTTGGCATTGTCGTTATGTGAATTCCTCTTACCGCTAGTTTGATTGTCATTAATATTGTTCGCTTGCAACTTGTCCTGCAACCGGCTGAGACTGTAAACAAAATGATTTTTTTAAAGATTTGTTAGTAAGTTTTACTGATTATGCAGAATTACCAGCCAAAGCATTTGTCAATATGTTCTTTTAAGGTTCAAATTAATGTTTAAAAATACAATTTTACTAGTAAATAAACTGACCATTTAATAAAAATATATACTATGTAAATAATTAGTGATAGAAATATCATTGATGAAGCCCACTTTATAAATTATAAATAGATATCTAGTGCCACCCGAAAAGCACCTGATGGCCACTGAGGGATTTTTAGTGAGTATTCTTGTGAAGGTTTGTGTTATGAACCCAAGTTGGCGGCAAGTACCAAATAGTTATATAACACATTGAGAAACATTTTGTTAGGACCCAAATATACAGTACAAAGATGGTTTCGTGATCACTCATAATATTTTATTAATCAAATGTAGAATTGACTGGCTACATAAAATAGCTCATTACATACATATCTCATGACCTGCCAAAATTATAAAACAAAATATTGCAGTACATTGGTAATATACAAAAAATTACAAATATTGTGATGCCCTATTTTTTTTTTTTTTTTTTTTTTTTTTTATTGCTATGAATGGCGAGACGAGCATGCCGTTCGCCTGATGGTAAGCGATACGACCGCTCATGAACAGTAGCAAAACCAAACAACACCTTGAATTACAAAGCAATGCTTGGCATTCCACTGCGCTCGCCATCCTGAGACATAAGATGTTAAGTCTCAATATGTCCAGTAGTTACTCTGGCTACAATGCCCTTCAACCCGAAACACAACAGTGCGTTTACACTGCTGTTTGACGGGAGAAATAGACACTGTGGTGGTACCCACCCAGATGGCCTCTCACATATGAGAGACCTACCACCAGTAAAGTATTTTAACACAAATAAGTAAAAAGATGATAAAATATATATTTTAAAAGACATAAAATATATAAAAAAATTCATATTTTCGCTAAATCTTTATGTTCGTTATTATATTTATAACACATTGACCATGGCATAGCATCAATGAACATTCTACCAGTGCTGCAGAGGTTTATTTTTTGTTTATATAATATCCTAGGCATGTGACAGCTTCATCAAAAAAAACATGGTAACCTCAGTTGGAATTTTTTCCCATTACCTTTAAATTAACCATTTTCAGAAACTCAATTGAAGTAAAACATTGGGCAGTTATTATCACAAATTAATGCAATTATATAAAAAAAAACCAAAGAATGTATCATGGAATCATGCTCAAAATTACAACTTGTTTTAAATGAAGGTATTGAAAAAATGCAACAGAACAGGTCTTATTTCTGTTTGTCCACTTTATTTTTTTTACATTGCCTTCAAAATATAAAACTACATTTGATTCTAAGTATATTTAAAAAAATGCTATAAAGTTTATGAGACATTATGTGCACAGGGTCATTTTTTAAAGTCAAATAAAATAAAATATGTCACTTATATTAAGTCAGATTTTATTTCATAAATCACTTATACCTATTATCTGCTTATTGAAATAAATCAAGCCTTATCTTTGGGTCATATTTGAAAATATTTGTAATTTGGATAAAACAGTGAGTAAAGTAAAAAATCTAACTAAAATTACATGTTTGAGTCATGAGTCAGTCATGAGAGTACCATTTTAAGTATAATGCAAAAAAAATAAACAATGATTTTTCCTATCAAACTGGGTAATGCGTCATATATTTACAGCCAGCATTCATCCATTACAGTAAAACAAATATAAGATACATTTGAGTTACATCTCACTAGTTCTATACTAACTACATTTACTGGGATATGCAGATAGATAAAGAAATTTCAATTTTAATCATTAGATTGGACCTACATTTATGCTATGAAAACAAAACAAAGAAAGCAAATGGTGTGTATTGCAATAGAGCAATTTATATGTCGCGCTATTGTATCTACGGATGAGGCCTTCACCTACCTGGCTCTTTATGTTCAAATTTCAATACAATGTTATGTAAACCGAGGGCCGCAATTGTTTACTACTGTGTTTTGTATTAAATGGAACTTACTTGTCGTCGATTACATCTTCTGGACTGCGAGCTTCGCCCAGAATCCTTAGCCGGGCTTCCTCGTACTCTTTTTGACGTTGTTCGAGGGTTTTGACAGGGCGAGCTCGACTCTCGCCGTTTAACTGTCCACTACCGGAAGACGACGGCCTTTTCAAGATCCTGATGGCAGGCTCCGGCATCATGCACTGTGACCCGATACACGCGTTCTCTTCAACAGTAACCTTGCAACCTTTGAGTAAAATTTTCGCTGGCGCCTTCACACTGGGACAGTCACTGTTTAACCTAATCTTGTTGTCAAGCTGAAACACAGAAATGCACACATTTACTACTATATAGCCATCAACATTCGGCCGAGCTATTGTTGAGTATATCACTTGCAGTTACACTTACGCCAATTTCGTCCATATCCTCCCAACTTTCACATACGTCAACTTCATCTTGGGCCGCCATGTTGACTGAATGGTTAACATTGCCACAGTAAAAATATTTAAAAACATAGAACGTAACTACGTAGACAGTAGAACGTAAGAGCGTACAAAAGGAGTGGATATTTTTTGTTTTATTTCTAGTGTTGTGTAAGGAGAATGTCCAAAATTGGCCATAAACTTGCCCACTTTACCGGTTTATTACAAAATTATTTCTCAATTTATCCATAATGATTGTATAATTCGTTTATTGAAATACATATATAAAAATAAGCATCACAAATATGAATACATATGTATACAGACAAATATGACAAACATCTTTGTAAAAACTAGAGTGAGGAGTAAATAAAAAGTGTTTTGTTCTTCCAACACCCAAGTTTTTTTGCACCTAATCCTGTTAAAAGCTATTTACTACATTGTTTTTTATTATTTCAGTGTATTTTGAAATGTGGGCAGCTGGGGCCGATATATATATGGGGAGTCACTGTCGGCATTGCTGTATTTTATATAACGTAGCGTGGCGGGATTTTTTAAACAACTTGATTAAATTTGTAATATTGGGTAATATTAAATACCGAATCTAATTGTCGCCCCAAATTGACCCGGCATGCATTTCGATTTTTGTTTTCACTTAAGTTACGAGTTCAACAAAAACATTAATGGCAACAAATTCACTCGAACCACTCGAATAAAAATTGCGTAGACGGAGAAACTAATAGACGGAGTCACATGTTCTATCCCTTTTACACAAAACGAAAGAGATTTATACATAACGTTCATGTAAGAAAGAGATGCAAGCTTTTGTAGCCTGTCCTTATCGGCGTAACCGCTTGACTCCAGGAAATTTGACGTTTTGGAGGCAAATATTTACATTATTTGGGGTGGCCAGCGGTCCGATGGTTGATATTCCCTAAAACAAAAGATATTAAAGATTTTAATTACATATTAAAAACAAACCTCATTAATTATATTTTATTTTTTTAATTTTTTCCTTATATGTATTGAACTGTATATGGTTGCGCAGTAGATATTGTTTTTGAAATAAAACTATTATTTACGGATTCTATCGCGGATTTGGTTTAAGTTTTGTTTTTTTTTAACTTCTCCACTCGACGTTTCGATTACTTTACAAATTTCGTGGTCACGGGGCGGACTAGATATTATTTTGTTATTATCTTTTATTACAATAGTTTTTATTTTCAGAACTAGCTATTTACTTAAATTATGTTTATGTTATACAGTGTTTTTATTAGTTCTGGGTGATGGCTGGTGACCCAGGCATGTATGGGCACTGTAGTTCCACTCGAAGTTAAAATATCGATATTTTAGGAATTATATTTTTTTAAAGAGCAGTCAAAGTTTCCCGATACATTAGGAAAAACGTGTCAACCTGGCCACACTCCCACAAATATCGCTATCTCATACTAGGTTACACGGTGGCTACCCCTGTGAAAAATTGACTCGAATCGCAATTCGCATCACTAGCTTAAAGTGACAGGTCAATGTTTTGCTAAAAAACGTGAATTGTTATCTACATATTTTTTTATTTAATTATGTAAGGAATAAGTGGAATCATTTCTAGCTAACTTTAAGGTAATAGTTATTTACTAATGAAATATATTTTTGTACGAAATATCTGCTTTTCGACTTACATTATTTTATAGGTTATTCTATCATGCCGTCGTTTTATATTTCAGGATACAAAAACGAGGATATGGCTTTTCAGTCAACGTTTGCGTCTTCGACGTCGGGCCTGCCCACAGTAGAGCCCAACTCACTCGAATTTCTGATGTTTACAGACGAGCACATCAAAAAACTAAGTGTCGCTAAAATAACACACATTCAGTCATTTGATTCCATTGGAAACCCCACAAAGGGTGGTCTTTATGACTCTGCCTTAGGTCCACTAAGAGACAGAAATGACAACTGTGAAACTTGCAACAACTCTTTACTCCACTGTCCGGGACATTTTGGCCACATTGAACTGCCTCTTGTAGTTGTGAACCCACTATTTATAAAAAATATTTACACCCTATTCCGCATTTGCTGCTTAAAATGTTTTAAAATACAACTAAATGACAGATTGAAGTTTATACTCAAGTTGCAATTGGATTTAATTGACGCTGGCCATGTAACAGCTGCTTTAGACTTAGACAGTTTTGTTGGAGACATAATGGAAAGCAAAAACGAGACAGAAGACAAGCCTAATAAAATCATCAGGAAGTATCAGAAACTCTTGAAGAAGAGAGATGCAGTTGTTGAAGCTTTTCAAAATAAAAATGTTGACAGGCTAAGGGGTAGAATTTTAAATGGCTATTTCAAAACAATGAATGTATCCAAAAAGTGCATATACTGCATGTGTAAATTAATCAAAGTTACAACTTCTGAAAATAAAATTATGTACAATATGACTGGAGAGGGCACCAACAAAGGAATTAAAATATTAATGCCAGATGAGATAAAAAAATACTGCACAGAAATTGCTATGAATAATGATAATTTGCTGCAATATTTTTTCCCAGTACTCAAGAATACCAATGTTACTCCGGTGTCTGATATGTTCTTTATGGAGATAGTACCAGTTTTACCACCATGTGTTAGACCTTGCAATGTATTGAGAGGGGAGTTAATTGAACATCCTCAAACTAATGTATACAAAGGGATACTACTGCATTCTTACTCTGCAAGAGCAATCTTGCAGGTTTTGGCAGCACCAGATCAAAAGAAAGCAATTGAATCTATGGAACAACTACCAAGGCAGGCATATGAGGCTGTAAATGGCAAAACAGCCGCAGAGAAGCTACATGTGGTGTGGCAAGACTTACAGAAAAGTGTCAATAATCTACTTAATTGTGAAGGTGCAGGGGTTGGAAGTCAAGGCCTGAAGCAGATATTAGAAAAGAAAACTGGCTTAATCAGGATGCACATGATGGGCAAGAGAGTTAACTTTGCAGCCAGATCTGTCATAACCCCAGATCCAAATGTTGATATTGATGAAATAGGTGTACCTGATGTGTTTGCAACAAAACTTACTTATCCAGTTCCTGTAACAGAATGGAATGTAGATGAGTTAAGAAAAATGGTAATTAATGGACCCAATGTTCATCCTGGAGCTGAAAAACTGGAAATTAAAGATGGGAGAATAATCAGAATTCCACCAGATTCTATTCAAAAACGCAAAAGTCTGGCCAAGAGGCTGTTGACACCTGATGAATATAAGACCTCAGGTCTGAAAATTGTCCATAGGCATTTAGTTAATGGTGACATTTTGATCTTGAATCGACAGCCTTCATTGCACAAACCCAGTATGATGGCACATCGGGCAAGGATTCTAAAGGGAGAGAAAACATTGCGGTTGCATTATGCTAACTGCAAATCTTACAATGCTGATTTTGATGGTGATGAAATGAATGCCCATTTCCCCCAAAATGAAATTGCTAGGAGTGAAGCTTACAATATTATGTCGGTGAGGAAACAATACCTTGTCCCGAAGGATGGCACACCACTCAGTGGTCTCATTCAAGATCATGTTATTTCAGGTGTGAGAATGTCTTTAAGAGGAACATTTTACACCAAGTCTGACTACCAACAACTAGTATTTCAGGCATTATCAAACCACAGAGGTAAAATTAAACTCCTGCCTCCAACAATTTTGAAGCCAGTAGTGCTTTGGTCTGGAAAACAAGTTTTATCTACTATAATCATAAATACTATACCTAAAGGAAAACCTTTGCTTACTCTAACAGGCAAAGCTAAAATTAGTTCCAAAGCATGGCAGACTTCGCCAGCAAGACCTTGGAAGGCAGGAGGCACCCCATTCTCTGATCTTAATACTATGACGGAAGCAGAAGTCATCATTAGAAAAGGAGAACTCTTGTGTGGAGTACTTGATAAAACACATTATGGTGCAACACCTTATGGCTTGATTCATTGTATGTACGAATTATACGGCGGGGACAGTTCCAGTGCCTTACTCAGTTCATTTTCAAAAGTATTTACATTTTACTTACAATGGATAGGATTTACCCTTGGTGTAAAAGACATTCTGGTTGTGGACGAAGCTAACAAGAAACGAGACAATTACATACATTTAGTACGCCAATCAGGCAAAGATGCTGCTATCAAAAGCACCGATTTAACAGGCGATGTAGATGAGAATACATTAAAAGACACAATCGCGGAACTGTTCGCTAAAGATCCAAAATTCAGAACTAATTTGGACAGACAATACAAGAATATGCTCGACACCTTCACAAACAACATTAATAAGGTTTGTTTATCAGAAGGATTATTAGAAAAGTTCCCGGATAATAATCTACAGCTAATGGTCCAATCAGGAGCGAAAGGATCAACTGTAAACACTATGCAGATCTCGTGTTTACTTGGTCAAATTGAGTTGGAAGGAAAGAGACCACCGCTGATGATATCAGGTAGATCATTGCCTAGTTTCCCTCCGTACGATGTCTCGCCGAGAGCCGGAGGTTTTATCGACGGACGTTTTATGACAGGAATCCAGCCGCAAGAATTTTTCTTTCATTGCATGGCTGGACGTGAAGGTCTCATCGATACTGCCGTTAAAACCAGTCGATCGGGTTATTTACAAAGGTGTCTGATTAAGCACTTGGAGAGTCTTATGGTTGCATATGACCATACAGTGAGAGATGCTGACAACAGTGTCATTCAATTCGCCTACGGAGAAGACGGATTGGATGTTTTAAAATGCCAGTATCTCAAAAAGAGCCAGTTAGAATTTTTAGATAAAAATTCTGATGCCGTGGTTGGAAAAGGAGTTCTAAAAAAACTAAAAGAAGATGTAGACCCCAAAGCTATCACTAAAATGCAGAAATCTCTAAAGAAATGGAAGAAGAAAAACGGCAGTCCATTTGAAAAGTCCCGAATTAGTGGTTTTAGTCAATTTTCTGCGTTAACAAAGAATGACATTGTTTTAGACGATATGCCCACAGACAGGACCAGAGATCCGTACTACTGGGAATTAGAAAAACGCTGGCGTTCCCTGGATGAAGAAGAAAAACTGCAATACGTCAAGAAAAAGTGTCCCGACCCGATACCCAGCAAAATGTCTCCTGAATACAAACTAGGTGTGATCAATGAACAGCTGGATGACATAATACAAAGCTACTTAAAGAGTAGGAAAGTCAGTATGTACGAATACAGCACTGACAAAGAAAAATTTACTGAAGTGATGAACGCAAAGTATTTAGAATCCATGGCGGCGCCAGGAGAGCCCGTTGGCTTGTTAGCTGCTCAGTCCATCGGGGAGCCATCCACTCAGATGACACTGAATACTTTCCACTTCGCTGGTCGTGGTGACATGAACGTCACGCTAGGTATCCCGCGTCTCCGAGAAATCCTGATGACAGCGTCAGCCAAATTAAAGACACCTAGCATGGACATACCGTTCCTAGACCTCCCAGATTTAACTAAGAAAGCTGAACGTCTGAGACAAAAGTTAAACAGAGTTACAGTAGCTGACGTGCTAGAGAAGATTAATGTTAAATGTCAAATAGTAATCAAACCGGAGAGACAGCTGAAGACGACGATGCGTTTCACATTCTTACCACACGCTCAGTACAAAAGTCAGTATGCTGTGAAACCGGCACAGATTATAAAACATATGCAGAATAAATTCTTCGAGGAGATGTTTACAACAGTGAGAAAGCAAGCGAAGACGACTTGCGGTGTGGTGTGGGCTGCGGAAAAGAAAAAGCAGCGTTCGCGGGCCCACGACGACGATGAGGAGGGGGAAGATGCTCCCGAGCCGAAGGAGTCCGCTGACAAGGGCGACATGGACGACAGCTCTGACGACGAGGCGCCTAACGATGATGACGACAACACCGCGGTAAGTACTAACAAAGTTAAACTTGAGATTTAGTTTAACATATGTGTCAATTCAACTCCTTCAAGTCAATACTTGAATACATCGGAATAAAATCCATCGACCAAGTCACGGTGCATAGAAGTTTAAATAAAGGCTCGTGGTTTCCATACATTATATGATGTAGAAAGACCTGATTTTAATATATATCCAGCTTAATTATGGTTTACGTTCAGTTATTTCTGAGAAACTTGTTAATGTGTAAAGTATGGGTACGTGTTTTCTCGACAATTCAACCAAGATTTTAAGAGCCATTTCGATCGTTATATCCGTAATATAATTTTCCGTAACAGTTACTTTGGTTCATTGATCATTCTTGTGAGGTGTGATTAGAGGTAACAATGTCTATAAAGTTTATTTATGTTTATTTCTTATGAATGTTTATGATTACTTATGTAACTAGTATTAATTAGCTGTAATTCTTATTTTTTTACAGTGCCCTCCTTTTGTCTTCTTCTTTTTAATTTATCACATGGTTGGTGTAACACATCACTGTAGAGCGATAAGACCGCCATTTGCACTTCTTTAAATTATTGTATATGTTTTACGTTAAGCTTGTATAGAATAAAGATTTAAACAAGTAAATGAGTAATATAAGTAAATGTAGGATCAGGAAAATGTAGACGGAATATGTTTTTTCATGAATATTTTAGCATACATGAAATAATGTTACTTAATATTACAATTACTACAATGGCAAAAACAATGTTTCAGGCAAAAATACGCAGCAAGAGAACCGAGGAGCAAGAATATGAGGATCCTGAATCGGAGGAAGAGGAAAAATCTGATGATGAAACTGAACTCATTAGCGACGAAACGAAAGAAACTGACGTCACGATGGACGAGTCCAAGAATATAGACCCCGACGCCAGCCAGATCATGTCGAATGTCGTGGACAGCTTGAGAAACGCCACAAATTATAATTTCGATACAAAGCGCCACCAGTGGTGCGAACTCACAGTGCTCTTCCCCATATCCTTCTTGAGGGTAGATTTATCACAAGCCCTTCGTGAGGCGGCAGCGAAATCAGTCATACACGAAATAAAGAACATCAAGAGGGCAATAACGAACAAAGAAAAGGAAGTACTGTTTCTGAGAACCGAAGGAATCAATATACTGCAAATGTTTAAATACCATAATCTGTTGGATCTAAACAAATTATACAGTAACGATATTCACGCCATAGCGAACACTTACGGCATTGAAGCGGCGAACAAAGTAATTATAAAGGAGATACAGAATGTGTTCAATGTTTACGGTATTACTGTGGATCCAAGGCATTTGACGTTGATAGCTGATTATATGACCTACAATGGGATATTTGAACCTATGAGCAGGAAAGGTATGGAGGCATCGTCTTCACCACTACAGCAAATGTCTTTTGAATCGTCGCTTATATTCCTAAGAGATGCCGTGTTGAATTCTAAGAAGGATAATTTACGTTCCGCGTCTAGTTGTCTCATGGTGGGCCAGCCATGTCGCAGCGGTACCGGCATGTTCGACGTATCAAATACAGCTGACTTTAGCTATAAGTCAATCAAGCCTATTGAATCATAAAATAAAACGACAGAAATGTTTTTGAAAATTATTTTTGTATCACTCCACCTGAGCAGAGAACACAAAAACAATTCAGTTTATTTATTAAATAACTGCGTTGCGGACAGTCGATGTGTTTGACACACCGCGAATACTTCGGAACTTTTGTACTCCTGTTAAAGGCACGAGGCACATATATCATGTCACAGACTACAGACGTTCTTTTATAAAATTATATGTAAATCAACAAATACGTTTTAAAAGCTGAAAAACTAATCACTACGACAGTAAACCATTCAGAAATTAAAGGAAAATATTTTGAGAGGAACAGATTTTTAATAGTCTCTATTTTGATTTATATCTTTCTTACTTCTCCCTCAATTCCTGTTTGGTTTACATAAAAGCTTAACAATAGGATTAATCTTAACTGAATGATCACATTAGCTCCTGGGCGTGCAGCGTCCGGAAACGCCGCAAGTAATATACCAACTAAATCCATAAATATGTATTACGATAATCTTACACAGAGAAATAATCATAAAATACCTTAATTAATTCGCAACAACTTTCGCTTTGAGCGAAAAATGATATATTTAAACAATAAAATCAAAATTCACAACACAATATTACCGTTTTGGCACTAAATCATTGACGTAGACTAAGATTGATTCGAGTTTGTGTCCATTCTCTACATGGAATGAATATGAAGTTTATAAAAATGTTTGAAACGATCTATGATTGAGAAATTGCTTTATTCTTAGTCTATGACCCGTTTAGTGTACGCCCTGGACAGCTTTATATGAAAGTTTGCTACATATTCGAGTTTCTGCAAAATGTCGGTAGTATAAAAAATATTTTGATGGCACGTCTTTAATGTGCATTAATGAGTGACTATGAACAATTTTATAATGTAAGGTCACTGGCTAGGACGGTAACATTAGGTTTATAAAAACTTTTATATTTGGACCCGATAACACTACCTCCTTTCATGCGTCTCCATTATACATCAAGCTTTAAAATTATCATTAACAATACTTGTATGGTAATTAAAATTAAATTAATAAATATCATATAGTAAAGGCTAAAGTTGGCCGTTTGCGAGTTCTTACTTTGTGTCGTACGTTACACACAAGATATTATCACAGCCCTATTGATGTGCGTCTTTGATGTATTTCTCTCAAGATAAAATACAATAGACAACAAGGTGAAAAGACTGCACGAATAAATCAAAATTTGAAACATCTAAAATAAACTGAATGAAGTTTAAATCAACAGAGAAAAACAAAATTAAAACTAAGTATGCAAAATTTACAGTCTCACCTAACTAAAAAAACTCGCAAACGAATTTGCGCTTTCGAACACAACCGCCGCCATTTTTTCAAAATGAGCGGGAATAATACTATTTGAAAAGAGAACGGACGTTAGACGCATTCGGCTCTTATTTGTGTACGTTTCGGTTGTGTTCGAGGCGTGTTGGAGT
Source organism: Hyles lineata (assembly GCA_030180105.1). Classification (NCBI taxonomy): domain Eukaryota; kingdom Metazoa; phylum Arthropoda; class Insecta; order Lepidoptera; family Sphingidae; genus Hyles; species Hyles lineata. Next base: position 2,836,363 of record JARJEE010000030.1, read on the forward strand.
CAACTTTGTGCCTTATTGCGCGGTCTCGGCTTGATTTTGATTCTTGGCGGCTTTCCTCTCTTGCTTGTCCGCCTTCTTGGCCGCGGCCTTTTTGGCGTTGGCCTCGTCATTGGCTGGGTTGTCCCACTCCTGTCTCCTGCCCGAACCGAACACGTTGTAGAATGTAGCGCAGAAGATGTAGATTCCACCAGCGATGTAGAACACTTTCCTCCATTGTGCTTGTGTTGGCTGTAAACATAAAATAATATTTTAGATAAAAGTATCTAAAGAGATCCAAGAAGTTTCTACCACAAGGATATAATAAATAATAATAAATAAATATACCCAACGGTCACATACATAGTCCTGATCCCCCACTAAGATCGAGTCTTGTGTCGTGGGTATCAGGAACTACGAGAGACTTTTCGATCTCACAAACACCTAGACCCAAAAAAAATACCTGTGATTCACACAAATATTTGTTTCGGTGCGAGGATCGAACTTGTGGCCTCACGTTGCACAGCCGGCGTCAAACCAACTGCGTCACGGAGGCTGTGAAACTTATAAACTCCAATCAACAACAGAAGTCATACATACCCTGCCTTCAATGATGTATCCAGCGACGATGGGAGCGAGCAGCCCCGTGAGGTTGGCGAGGCAGTTGGTGAACGCCATCAGGATGCCGGCGAAACGCGGCGAGATGTCCAAGTGATTCACCTGAAAACAGATAAAGATTATGAAAACACTCCCTTAAAATTAAATTCTTATGTCTAAGTATGATGATTAGATTAGTATTCGAACATTCTAGTGAATGCAGGTTGGCGGACTTCACGTACCATTGAAAATCTTGTTAAAATATTGATGCAGGTTTTCTCGCGATGTTTTCTTTCCATTATAATATTATTATTCCTTTCCATAATGTGTGATAATCGACTATCAACATACGCAAGACTTCGAAAAGTCACCACTGATTTTTGAACCCATGGCCACCGCCCAAGCCACGTCCAGATAGACCACCTACTTATATTAAATTTCTACTCTAGTACTCTCTCTCTTTAATACATGATAATAGTTTGATATCGAACCTTGAACCCGGAGTAGATACCACCGTTGAGTCCGACACCCGCGGCAAGGATGGCGACGGTGGCGGCGGGGTTGCAGCCAGTGTTCGCCGCGATGAACAGACCCACCGCCGGACCGTACTGACCTGCAAACAAACACCTACATTATTAACTTGTTAATCCAACAAGCAAGCGTGGTGGACTATATGGCCTAACCACTCTCAAGCGTACTCTCGATTGTAGAGGGGACCCGTGCCCTGTAGTGGGACATATATGATATAGATTAACTTGTGGTCTAGATCTTTTTAAACCAAAAGCCCATGGTTGATGGACTTTCATCATTTCATAATAGCTCAAAGTTTGTTTGCGCATGCCTCTAACATAAGTATCAAACATCAGTTATAAAGAAGTTGAACATAATATTGTAGTAAGAAGTTTCTAGAAAAGAAGAATGGCAAGGATATCTACATGTTGTGGCGCTATGACAGCCATCATGACTAGGTTAATCAGGACTTTGGTTAGGTTGAATTGAAAATGGAGATTAGGACGATCTGAATAACTTCAAGATCAACAATGCATATATTTTATACTGACCAATGCTGTTGATGATCTTCCTGACTTGCGTGTGGTTGAACCGTCCGCTGGACAGCATCCAGTCGGCGACCACCGAGATGAACATGGAGAACAACCACATGCACAGGTACGGCAAGGCGGACACGAAACCGTTCTGTAACAAACATTATATTATTTTCAAGTACTAAAGCATCATCAAGTATCTGTAATTTTGTCAACAGGCTAGAGTGACAAATATTAAATAAATAATAAATACTAAGGCAACATCAAGTTTTCATATGTAATTGTGTAAACCGACTAGAGTAACAAAAGAACCTATTCATTATTTATACGAGGCTTAGCGATTATAATACTTTTGATTATCTTGCATAGCAGCAAATAACATAACAATATTTTTGTATATATATATTTCTTGTGTGCGTGTGTATGTGACTGAACTCCTCCTAAACGACTGGACCAATTTTGATGAAATTTTTTGTGTGTGTTCGTGGAGATTCGAGAATGGTTTAGATTTACAGTTTGGTCTACTGGAAAATGTTTTTTCAATTAATTTCTTATTTATAAGGAGTTGTAAAATGTTCATGGGTTTGTAACTGTCAAACATTTAATGTTCATACCGTCAATACGGTAAACTCTTCCCTCAAATTAAATAACGTATTTAAATAAAGGTTTCGAATCGACAACATATATCCACAATATTCGATTAATGGCGTATTTTAGATTTTAAAGATGTAAAATAATGACAGTAATGAAAAGTGGTTGACATTTAAATTGGTTGTCAAATATTTATGCATACGTTCAGAAATTTAATTTGTGTAAACTAAAGAGTATATTATGAAGCTAAATAAATATAGGACAATCAAATAAATAATATTCACACGTAAGAAGTTTTACTTCTTTTCAAGATAGAATGTCACTTGAAAATGAAAAATCTTTCATAAAATAACACATAAAAATAAAAACTGAACTGAACTGAATAAAATAACAATTTTATATAATTATGGAGAATATTGCAGGGATTCTCAAATTAGGCGTTGTCTGTGTCTTGAGAAACCAGTTATATATAATTGTTACTACCGTTACTCAATGACCGTTACTACATTAATTGTGTGTGTGAGTGTATTTCTATGAAAATTTATATTTAATCTCTTTATTACTAACAAAAAGTAATGGCGTAATGTTTTTGGAAAACAGCATACTGGGGGTGAAATAAGGGATGGAATATTGCATGGATAATCAAAATCGCTAAAGTGTTTAATGTCAAAAATTTATAAGGCACACTATTTGGATATGGAGAAACGGGATATAATAGAGTGGGAGGTAGGGGAGAGGACTGGGATAGCTGACACATTTGATAGGACGAAATGTAAATGCACGGTATAAGACGGGATGGTCAATGAAGAGAAAAGACGGGACGTATCGGGAAGTGACTGAACAGACGGGATGGGACGGAATTGAGCAGGACAGTAGGATAGCTAATTCATGTTTAGGTATACAAGAGCTTATACGAAAAATAACATGTATTTGGTGTGGAGTAAAATAAAAAAATATCTGCATCCAGGCAAAGGTGGGTCGGGCTTTTTTGCTATGCTAAATAATTCAATATAAAATTCATCATATAATAACTAAGCCATAGCGAAGCGTGGTCGGGTCATCTATGGTATCTTTTAATTGATTTCAATGAATGTCGTCGGAGTAGTAACAGTGTTATAATATTTCCACAGCAAAATAATGATTTGAATCTGGAGAGATGGGATAGAATAGAATATAAGGTGGATAAAATGGGACATAAGAATAGGTACAGGATGGGATTGAAAATGGATAAGCAGTTTAGACAACGGCTGTCATATTGATTTTAAATAAAATATGGACTGGAATCTGTATTTGCACCCAGGCGAAGCCGGGCCGGGCCGCTAGTATTTTTGTATATTTTGTACCAAATTGGACAAAACTTTATGATTTTATCACTAAAAGTGACTTATTCGTACTTCTTGACAATCCCAAACATACTACAAAATTCAATAAAGGTACAAAACCTCAAAAACTGCCTGACGACAGCACACATTTGCAAACGAAACACGCACAAAGCCTGTATTCATTTTGTTCTGAATTGAAGCTAAACTGGCCTGAATAGTAATAAAGTGTGGCGGGCGTGATTCAAAGTGGCAATTGTTCAATTGACCCGGCCTGAACCCGGCGACCTTTCGACAGCATCCAGTGATTAATGGCTGGATGTTCCCGCGAATTCAAACCGGCTATATATAGCACGCTTCAATTGCTGTAGGTACTGTATCGAACCCAGATACCATTCATGACGTACAAATCGATTTTATTACAGGAATATTTGAAGCAAAACGTAGTATGGAAGAAAGAACAATTGAAATGATGATTAAGAATATGGTTACCAAAATGTTTCCACATTTATGATCACGTGATGAGCTTTGTTACCGCAAACACAATAATGGCTAACCTTCCCATATCTTACATTACTGTTTAATTAATCTTACCTATCGATGATGCCTGATGCTCATAAAATTAAAGGTACAGTTAAAATTACAATACTCCTAGTCATTATCACTTCTTTGGTTTACAATAAAAGTATGAATGTTAAAGTGACTTACATCTTTGATGGAGAAGTGCAGCACTTGTCTCATGAATGTGGGCAGTTCGGTCATGAGTGTCTCGTAGCCGTAGTTCTGGCCCATGTGCGCCAACATGATCGCCCAGAACGGCATCGACAGCAGGATCTTGCTCCACGGGATCGGAGGTGACTAAACACATTCAAATTAAATTATATTAGATACATTTGTGGTCAGTTAATTAATATCTTTAGAGTTCTAATATTTTTTTCCCAACACCAAAGCTTTGTCACGTGTTTAAACCTCCACAAGAGAACTTCCTTTAACTTGCCTTAGAAACTATTTTACAATTTTAAGATAACTTTTGTATTTTATTTAATAATCCTTAAAGCATGCAGTGGGTTACATTATTTCAATACAAGTACATCTCCAGTGTTTTCAACTGAATCATACATGTCTATATGCATCGTAAAAATAAACTAGAGCGTTCCAAATATTTGCTAAACTAGTGCTACATATGCGTATATAAAGTATACTAAAGACATTACTATGGATCAAATCTTAAAGTATCATAAATTCCAAATAAAACTCACGCTAGAACCAGCGGCGCCCCACAGCGAGCTCAGGATGTACTTCTTCTCGGTCTCCTTGATGGTGGGGCAGTGCTCCGGGTCTTCGGACACGAAGAACAGGAAGGCGAGGCACCACACGGTGCCGATGAGACCGAACACGTAGAAGATGGAGGGCCAGCCGCCCGCGAAACCGTATGCGGACAGCAAGCCGGACAGCGGCATCGATATCACTGTACCGAACTGGGCACCTGGAAATAAAATATTACTCATTACTCATCTGAAATGATTTGTGACCCTGCTGGTAAATCTGTTTACAGGTCTGCCAGACGCGACTGCCAAATGTTAATGGTGATCGCGGGTTCGAATCTCAGGGCAAAGCATCCGACTTTTGAGAGTCATGTGTGTATTGACAGTCAATAACGCACTATAACGGTGAAGGAAAATATCATGAGGAAACCTGCATACTATAACGATTTGTATAAATTTCTGTAGTATGCAAAGTCCGCCAACCCGCACTGGGCCAGCGTGGTGGACTATATGGCCTAACCACTCTCAATCGTACTCTCGATTGTAGAGGAGGCCTGTGCACGAATATTGATAAAATATATTTTGTTGGTGAAACGTACCTGCATAGACAGCGGCACCCATCCTGCTCCTCTCGTTAGGTGGAATCCACTTGGCCAACATGGCGTGTGTGCACGGCACGATGGGCCCCTGGATATGAAATAAATCAAATTATTATTTAATCCTCAGCTGCAAGAAAGCCACTCATTTGAAACTACTCCTACTTACAAACAATTTTAAGAAGTGTAAGAATTAATTAATTTATTCATATTTTTGCCATCGAATGTTTTTTCTTCTTCGCTCAAACTGAATCCAAAAGTCGTTTGAAAGAGACAAAATATGAGACACTTAACTAAAATAAGTTTTGAAACTGTTTATGAATAAGGCTGTAACTAATAATTCACATACATGATACATCAGTATCAAATCAATATTCTTATTCAAAGGTACCAATTCCAAAGAAATCAATAACTATACTTAGTCCTTTCTCAGAGTTTATCTGCTATTATCTTCGCTCGAAAATACGACGTTCATCGGGGGATATCATAGAAATCTTTACAGCTGCAACAGATCTATACCTCACCTGACACCTCTTCGTGTATGTGTCATTTCTTTCATATATCTATCATAGAATCATATCATAGAGTATTTTTCTATCATAGAATCTTGATTGCTCACCTCACCCAACCCTTGTATGAATCTGACGACGATGAGCCAACCGTAGCCGGCCTCCGCCGCCACCGGCACAACCAAACCGAACACGGAGTTGATCAACATGCCAATACCGAGGAAATAACGGGCTCCAAACCTGCAGACGACGAACACATTCTTTAATATTAAAGCAGAAGTAGGAATCTTGATTTCCTCAGCGTAAAACTCCAATAAGTAATTACTGATATGAAATAGTCGGAGATTTCATTTTAGTCCATAGATTACCTACGGTACGTAACGGTAAAATATATTTTTTATTTAAAAATCCCTAGGGTATTATTAACCAAGTCCCTCGAAATTGGTCTTACTACTGTCCATGAGCAGTCGTATAGCTTACCACCAGGCAAATGACATGCTCGTCTCGCCCTTCAATGCAATAAAGAAGAAAATAAAAGTATTCTAAGATCATTCAAAATAACTTTAGCAGCATAAGAATAACAATATAAATTTTATAGCTTCAGTATGAAATAAATTGTACCTGATCATATTGTAAATCATAAATGCAACATCGACTGACGTGATGCGTCACATGCAATCTATATTACGTGCAGTTTTTACAACGCTCAGTAAAGATAAACTGCGTCGCACTTGTACAATAGTTAATAAATTGTGCACGTCTAATCCCACACTAAACGACCTGAACTTTGTATAGATACTATTTATGATGACATTAAATAAAAACGTCATAATCGATTCATACTTGACTGAAGCGCGAACAAATTTTAAATTCATCCGCTTTATTATTTTCAGCTATAGGAAATTCACTAGCAACGAATGTAGGCTCTGCAATGGTCCTGTATTAAACAACTTCTTAGACTTTTACTAAGTCATATTTAACTTAAACTTGAGATAAATAGATACAAGATATGATGTAATATTGGTTGCAAGACATCAAACATTACAAATTTTACAAGTAGGTATTCATTGTCAACTTTATCAAATCTTTCCAGAAAAAATTCGTAACCAAAGGCATATTTCTCGGGAACACGATAAAAAGCGGTTGATTTATATACAAAAACATGTTTAATGTCGGCGAGACATAAAAAGCAACAGAGCGTGTAGTGCCGATTGTTTCGACCCGATATAATTGATATGCAACTATATTGCCATCCGAAACGTAAAAAATACAATGGTCTTCCTTATGACAATAGCAATGTATCTCAGGTGGCCATAAATATGATAAGTAAATGATTTTGAAATTATTATCAATATTTGATACTTAAATAAGCACATAAGGTAGTTCCTACAAGCATAGATTCCAAAGCAAAATCATCTTGTTCTTTTTTCAAATTTCTGATTCCTTTTTAAATCATTCCACTAAAGAGTTCTCAACACAACAGAAAAGTATCCACAAACCTTTTTGATAAAATTCCAAATGGTATTTGCGTGATGACGTAACCGTAGAAGAAGGATGACAGGATGTAACCTTGGAGTGTCGAGCTCCAAACAAATGTACCATCTTGCTGGGCACTCGACTGCAAACAAAAAAAAACACAATGGAATCAGATCTTACGCCACTTCGTAATTAGCAATACCAACAATTCTCGTAATTTCTTTCAAAACATCAAAGAATTTTCAATAAAGCAATTCTTCAAAGCTTTCCCACGTGAAAGCCATTGTCTGTCATAGTTATTTAGGGTGATTGTCCGAGTTATTCTCTCATTGTTTTTCAGTAGCAGACGCGAAGCGAAAGTTATGATATACCCATCTAATATCATTAAATTTAATATTTTATCACCGCCATTTCAAATTAATCGCTTTGTAAGTATGGCATATAAGTAGGTAAAGCAATTAAAACCATTATTCGAATCGTCTGAGTTTCTAGCCCAAGATACTCGTATTACGATAAACATATCCATGTTCTGGTATTTCAATGTCTCTTTCAATATGTCATACCCGGGGATACGTGAGAACCATATTAATTATTAGTATACAAAATTCAGAAATGAAACACATAAATTCAGTAAATCTATAAAATGTAGGTATGTGTCTACTCACAGTTTTGTTAGAGCTAACATCTCCGCACTCAGTGTCCATGGCTTCAGAGACGACGGGCAGCGCGGTGTGATTGACCATGGCGACGATAGCCACGGACATGTTGGTCCTCATGATGTAAGCGTTGGCCATGCCCAGAAACAGCATGAAAGTCACCCAGTGCCGGGTGCCCAGCCCACCTGGTGGACAAAGAAAAATATGTTGAAGATTGGTCATCAAAAACACGATAGATTGGTGCGAAATTATGTAGCGGACACTCTTGGAATACTCATTGATATAGATATTGAAAGCGGAGGGAAATGTCAGTAATGGTTTTCGAGATATTCAAGAACATACGCAGAAGCGGCGTTCGCCAAAATACTGGACGATTTTATGACTATAATATCCTGATGGTGAGTGGATTACATTCTAAATACGTTATATACCGGTAAATCAAATATTTTTTGGAAATCAGTCAAAAATAAAAGAATTTCAGATATCTTTAGTAACATATAGGAAATATTTGACTGTGTGTTTGCATTGAATAAGCTCTAACGCCCGAATACTGGAACGCAACTTAAATATAAATTGCGCTTAACTCATCGATATCAATGTTACACTAGATAAGACGTTCTTTGTAAAAAACGTGTCCCACCCAAGTGCGGTGCATGCACCGCACACGAATCAGTCTGCCGCGTGACGGCTACGCAGCAGTACGCCTCTTTGATTATATTTATAAGTAATTTATTTTGACTTTTCCCCGTCAAACCGATAGCGAAATTTTCTAAAATTACAATATAATTAAAGCATACAACTTAAGTGATAAAATATTGCAGTATAATGCCGATAATACAGATATTTTATTTATTATTCGATTAAATATTTGTATAGGTCATTAGAAATACAAGGTGAGCTTCTTAATCGTATGTCTCATTCCCGCGCATAAAAATTGCCCGTCGAGTGAGAGAGACGAACTATATTAGATATAGATTATTCATGGGACATTCATATCAGACGACCAATTAGGCATAAACTATTCGAATACATTACAAATACAGATATGTAGGAAGAATGTAGGTAAAAATTGATTTCAGTATTTTATTTTAATTTTATGTTGTTAATTAATAACACAAAATATGTGTTTTGTATGTATGTTTTGAAACAGTGGACAGTTTTTAGACCCTATTTCTTTATATGAAATACCTAATGGACTACGTTGAAATTTCGAACCCACTGAATGTTATTAAAGACTAATATCACTTAAAATTGTTTTAGATTCTTGCGCGTCGTTACAAAAGAAGGAGATCTCTATAATATTTGTCTGTTGTTTCATTATCTTATTGTAAAACTGTGATAAACTTGTACACTTATAAGAGTTTTTAGTTTAATTTAGATAACTTTCATGAATTATTCACATAAATAAAAAAATATTACAAAATATATAATTGCTATGACGGCATTCATACTTAGGCAGTATCTTAGGAAAAGCTATTATTGATTTGAACTGTCTCTTCTGTCTAATAATCTTTGATCATAATTTGTAATATTCAAGTAAACGTACTAGATGTCGCTACTGAGCTTTATTGAAATATGGGACAAACAGTTTCTATGACGCGTCGCGTCTATCGGTAGAATATAAGTCAATGGCTTAACTACGTTAATCCCGCTTAAATGTACTGGCTAAGTGGGCCGTGCGCTGTTAAGAGCAACTTATTATTTGAATGGCGTTCCAGTATTCGGGCGTAATCTAATGAACCGATTTGAAAAAATATTTTATCATTAGAATCCTACATTATTCTTCATGAACTTAGGCGATAGAATATTTTCAAAAAAGTGTATTTACACCCGGGCAGATCCGGGCCGCGTGTCTAGTAGGAATATAAAAATATCTTTGCAAATGTAAACAGATCATATCGTGTTTGCATAATATAATTTTGGCAACATAATATTACCAATGGACACGGGATTACGCGCTAATACGTGTTTATTTTGGATGATGCGAATTTACCGAAGTTGTTGATATTACTAATTTTATCTAATGTTAGGTTTTAAAATAAACTAGCATCAAAATATCAGAACAGGAAAATCCTGATTTTTTAAAAATAAACAGTGACTTTGTCTTAGGTTACCTACAAGTTGTCTGTAAGGGTCTACAAAAATTAAAGGACTTTTATTTATTGAATCACCTGTTAATGTTACTGGCTTGTGATTGATGTGACACTTGATATGATTGGCTAAAGGCCTATTTAACGGGAAGGTTAAGAATATATGAAAAGTTGCATATAAACATTTATTAAATACGATAATCTTATGGTGGTTATGTCATGGTTCCATAGCATACGATACGCTTATTGCCATAGTTATTATCACGCCGTTATGTTTTGATATCAGGATATGTAATTTTATATCAAATTATTTGTTAATTCCATTATAACAATAAATCAATAAAAATTAAGTTGACATCTGGCAAGGGCCAAGTTGTGTTATTTTAAGAAATTGGTTCTGAAAATTGGAAAATAGCTATGTTGTGTCGTTCCCATATAAGTTAACTAATAACAGGCAACAAACAAAAATACACACCATAAATGTAGCATATAGGCTTGACCCTACACTAAAAAGTACTTTTAGATCATAAATATCGGTAACCAGGAAGGAATTTCAATATCAAAATACTCAGACGTTGAAAAATATACATTCGTGATTTTACAACTGGCTTGCTCACCACGGAAGCTGTCCAATATTTATGTCTTTTAAAAAATGCAGCATTCGTAATCCATAACATACAAAACAAAAGATCAACATATCAAATGGAATCATAAACTAGACAACTTGATTCCGAAAAATAAGAGCAGAATTCAGAAATTCAAAACAGTTTTTATTGCTATAAAAACTTGGCGGGAAAGCTTCGCTCCGATGGAGCCGAAAGTATCGATTATCTCGGATTAGATGGAAAAAACGCATCACACGACGCTCACTCTTCAACTTGCGTCAATTGATATTCCGCGCGCATTATTTTCTATTATAAAATAGAAGCAAAATGCAAAGCACTTATCATTCGTGCGAATTACGATAGTCTTGGAGCTAAGAATAAAAGTTTACTATAAATAATATTGAAACGGGAAAACATTGTCGACAGATATGCAAAGCTTAGCGAATTCCTAAAATATTATATGTTACACTAGAAATTGCATAAAGCCAATATAAATATGACGTTTTTAAATATTGTGATAACTCTTCTAAATACAGAAAATGTTTTATCGAAGAATTGAACTGCAACTTATTTTATTCTGATGTAAACCATAGAATTATTCTATTTTCTTCAGTCAAAACATACTACTACTGGTCGAGAGATTTTTCATGCGCGTTCTTCTTAAAGGGAACTTAACTATTGTGATGATTTTTTATCATCATAGTTTATCTACAAGAGTGATTTAACCATAATATGTGTTTAACCAAAGTTGCGCATGTAGGTAGTTTGTTGTCATAGTTAAACATAATAAAACAATATGTTACGTCAGCCCATCTTGTCATGATTGACGCTGCTGTATGTTGATGTCACACGTAACAACCATTAATAAATCACATACGTTATAAAAACTACATACGTAAGATCACCCTGAAATATTTTCCATAGACAAATTTAAAAATACTCTTTAAGCTTACTACTGGCAAAGACGCGGTGACGAATGTGTAATTTAAAAAGAAAAATTCTCGTTCCCTAGTTTTGCAGTCCTTTATGTATTCTTTACTACATAGGTTTGGATCTTATAGCGAACCTTAAACATATAGACAAACATATAAAACAATTATATACCTTTATTGGTTATAACAGTTTTTCAGATTAAAATTGGTGTAATTATTTGGTAATATCTGAATGAATCCCACTCATGGATGCTTAGTGATTTACGCATTTTATGTGCTCCTGTAGAATATCTAAAAATAATAATGTCCATATTGAAATTTCGTGCTTCTTTCCATCTCACACCATCGTCCATAAATAAATTATGTCTACTGACGTCACCTATAACGTTTTTTGGTGTTACTTCATTTAGAAATACATTTGCTCTATAAATATTGCAGACATTCCGGGTCCGGTATCGCGCTGTGGGGTAACATGCGTTACCTTTTCTTGGCAATAAAATTTGTCGCGACGCCAACATTCGTTGATATCTCCTAACTGATGTTAAATTTTAATGGCGCAATTAGAAAAGCGAGTGTAAATAGTAATAATAAAAACAAAATAAAATACGTACCCTAAATACTTTTTGGCTGTCACTAATATTTAATTTGGCTTGACATCCAAGCCAAATTTTGATATCAAAGTGGATATTTAAATACAACAAAATCAAAAATGATATTCTTGCCACTCACTAACACAACTGTCCGCCAGGATCAACAGCGGTACGCAAAGAATAATACAGAGTACCAAAGATAGCTCCTTTTTAACCCTCAATGTAATTCACCAAAAAGGAAATTAACAGAAGAGATTGAACAACAATTGAATGAATGAAATATGCCATTCAAAAGATTACATAAGGCATTTAAAGCGAGGACACGTAATGCCTCGGGAACCGGTCGGGACGCGACAGCTTTGCGAAACTTGATTTACATCGGGATAGGGTAACGTAGTATAAATATGTTGTATAGCCATTATAAAAGTAGAGAGTTCCGTATATTAAAAGCGTATTAAATTTAGCTAAAACGTATTTTGTGATAAATACGTGCAGCAATGAAAAGTCCGGAAGCATTACTGCTGCATGGTTCATTGGGTACGAATATTTAAATATGCGATTAAATAGGTTGTAATCGATCCATTGATACATGAATGACCTGACAATGTGCATGAAAAATCCAGAAATTAAATATCAAGCGGTCGGTCGGGAAAAATAAATTGATTAGTATACCTATATAAATTCTGGCTATGCTTGTGCATGTGAATAAAAAAATAAAGGCAGACGAGGACAAAATATGAATTATTAGACAGAGGAATACTACTTTTTTTTTCGAGTAGAGATTCCGTTTACTTGCCAAGGTGGCGGCATGCATCAGTTTTATATTTAGTGACGGAAAGTCAGGAATTCACGTAAATACAGTTACGTGCAATGTTTAAAAAAAAATACAGAATAGACAATTAATTAGCGCACTCAAAATACTTTCGTGTGACAACTGACGGTGCATTATCATGCGCTTAGTAAAAAAAAAACAGTTCCTTTTTTAAATTTGGGATATAAGAAAAAAAAGCTGCCAGTTTTCATTAACTTGTCGTAAGTTGTCTTATGATTTTTAGGTAATATTTTTCAGAAATGATTTTATTTCGAAGTATTAAAAGTGTGAATATTCTGATAAATCTATCTCTCATAAAAATACGTTTTTCATTCCAATAAAGTTAAAAAGGTTTGCTTAAATTGGTGCGTACCTATCTTTATATCTATTCATAGTCATTTTGCTTATGGCTTATGATGGCTACCTATTTAAAAAACTAACAACCAACGTAAATATATATAATAGTAAGTACTAAGAGTGCTTGTTAAATTAGTTTCTATCTATGACGACTTTTCTTGGGCAGTGTCGAGGTGAATGATATTCCATATTACGTGAACAACTGTATGCAATGACGTAAACTATTGACGAAGGAATGTACAGACAAAAAAAATGTACTAAAATAGATATAGGTATGTAAGTGGCACTTTATGTCACTACTTATTTCGTACATAAATATACATTTCTTCGAGCTCACGATGTTCCAAATTAACTATTTTAAGGTAGCAATGCTTAAGGCTATATGTTTGATTCCCTTTGCCTGTACTATATCTTCCAACAATTTAAAAAGTGAAAGCACAGAATCGCGGGTTAAGAATACACCAATAAAAGTAGAGCATGATATACGAGATTTAATTAATAGAAATGTCAAGATTGAAAGAATACGACAATTTAAATATCTGACCTGACTATTATTGATTTAATTAAAAGCAAACCATATATTTTGACGCGGTTCGTTAACCGCACACATCGCGATTAAACATCGCTTTAATCAAACGATACATTTACGGATTTCTATGACGTCATTAGAAGTTTAATTGGCTCATAACCAATGGTTGCAGAAACTTCCGTACTTCTACATTCATTGATTACAATAAGTTTTCGCTGTAATAAAATATTATGCCCACACGGCTTCATAATATTGTTTTAAATAATGTTGGCAGCCTAACAAAAGGGATAAAGAACATACATCCACAGACATCAATGTCTTCTTTTTCTCCCGAAAATTAATGACACGAGTAATATTAATTTCAAATGTTTTTTCTCGGTAAAGTAATTTGTAAACAGACAACATGAGAGCGTGTTCCGCCGCACCGCCACGCTCGTCTCGTGTGCCTTTGCCAAACTCGTTTCTTTCCTTTTGTTAGTCCCAGACGAAGCACATAAATCAAAGTTAAACGTTCACCAGGACTTTGAAATCATTAAATAATTAAACATGAGCTATAAATTTCGACAACATAGTGGCTAAATTGTTGCCAAAATTTTCCTTACAAACTTGGTTGTTGCTACGAAAATTGGCGTGGTATAATCATAGACAAAATACGCGGAATGCTAGTTTTTTTAGGAAATTATTGTCAAGGCACAAAAAGTTTTACAAGGCTTATTCATTCATATTTCAAAAATCAGTGTAATTTAGAGCATACAATAGAGCCCACAAAAAGTTTATTCCTGATTTGTTTTATACTGTTTAGTTTGGTGCAAATGTTTCGCTGATTAGATTATGTTATCATAACACATCAGAGTATAAGCACTAAAAATACCCGCAATGCTAGCTAATGTCTAAGCACCGAATTATATGTTTTTTTATGGGGAAGTAAGGAGTAGTGTTAACAGTTAATATATACAGCATATAAACGCAATCCCTATAAATTAAAAATACGACGTACGACATATTTTATCTGTGAACGAACAAAAACCATAAACAAGATCTAACCTCAAAACAATAAGTCGTAAAAATACGCGGATGATTAATTGGCGAGTCACAAATTATGAGTGTATTTCATCATCGCTATCATCAATTAATCATTGTTGGAGCGTATGTTGATAACGTGATACGCGTGTCTGGCCAAAATCCGCGCTTGTAAATTTCACGATTCAGGAAACGTGTATTCCGCGAAGGACACAGAACGTACCCACTATTGTAAAACATTGTCGCGCAGCTCAACAATGGCGTTCGGTTTTTTATGGCGTATCGAGATTGATTATTTAGAATTACGTGGAGGTTTCAGCTTGATACGCGAGTCGCGACCCGTGTAATCGTTTGCGCTGAGTCAGATCACAGATGTATGACGCGTTGTGAACGATGATTAGTTATGGGTCGGAATTAGACGGTTAATGCAGTTAAAAGTTTTATTTAATTTTATCTATTCTCAATCTCCGTGCCCTGCAGGATGTATTGGGCTGATACAGTATCTACAATAATAATAGTGGAAGAAAACTTCCTGAGGGGTATCGATATAATAATAAATGGATAAGCTAAACTGATTATTGTAGGTCAAGTATTATCAAAACAAAAAGTTAATTCATATTCAGATAAAGCATCGATATCGTCGATAGCCACTTATTGGCCGAAAATTAGAAATCATTATGATGAATAAATATAAATATTACATACATACAACGTAGACCTACAAATAGTGCACAGTCAGTTGAAAAATATTTGTATCTGGAGATATCCGTAATAGGCATAGACTTGTTTAATCAGCCTCTAAAATATTACTTTTTAGAGTTACTAAAAATACCAAGAATTATAAAAAAAACTTGATCAAAATATGGAAACATAAAATGACCGGAATTATCCCAATATCAATTTTTATATCGAAAAACCCCTCATAAAATGAATCATCGTGACACACATTTCATATCGTACAGATCGAAAAAACTTGTTCAAGTGTAGATTATAAACTATTATCAGGGAATCAACGTAGTATTATTGATGGAGCAATAATAAGTACTAGATAAATTTAATTGGATAGCAATAAAAAAATCAAAATATTCTTTAATCAAATAGTCTTTCTCAAGGTCTTTTGAATCGTTAATTATCGCTACCACCGCTTCGGAACGTGTTGTAGCTGTGAAAAAGAAACGGCGCAAGAAACTCCCTCACCAACACGGATTGTCATCTTTTTTTTTTGTAAACCGACCAAAAAAGGTTTATGCCCTTGCCTATCATCATCATCATCCTCAGCCATAACAAGTCCAATGATGAAAAAAGGTTTTCCATAGGGACCTATTGAGACCTCTTTCAACATACTTTCTTTTCGGTCTTCCATCCATCTCGCAATTGCCAAAGTGCCTTTATAATATTTGCATGCAATAAAACTGCTCAGCCTTTTTAAATAATTAACTTTGTAATATGGAATTTTAGGACATGCTTGATAACATTCTTAAACATTCATATTTAACCGTTTGCTGAAGTGACGTCAGCTCTTCTAAGAATTGTCCAAGCCGAAGCATCATTAAATTAAGAACCCAGTTATGTAAGCTTAGTTCATGATTTACAGCTCCGTTAGCTTATACAATCAGTGATACATATGGCAGAAAACGTAGAAAATTCGATGGCATTTTCATTCAAGGGAATGCTCGACAAACGAAGGGGGAATGAGAAAAACGATAAATATTGGACAGCAGGAGGATAAAAGAAGATTAATTTAAATATAAAAGAAGAACAATATAGAACATTTTTGTTTTTATTTATTTAATAATTTACTTTAACTGCTTCATGTCTGCACCATTTTTTCGAGTGGTAGAGACGGTAAAATATGGTATCGTATGAAATTAAAATAATTTAGTTGCACCTAACGCTCTGTACAAGAAACCTAACAGGGTGCGATGATTAATTAGAATTGCAACGACCACCCCTATGGAAAACAGAGCAAGGAAACCATACGACTAAATATAGCCTGTCGAACGAAGTCAGGCTTTGTGAATAGGGTTCAACATAAAACGGACACGTTGTAATACATGTTTAGAATAAAAATCGCAGGCCTTAGTTAATTAGACTGGGGTAAATGGCAAAACGAACTGTAAAGATGGATTTCGCGTTTCATAGGCTTAAAATACCCATAGCAATCAAAATGTTTAATATAAATGGGCAATTTATATTTGCCATTGCACAAGCTTATGAAAATACTACGAAGGATATATTTAAACGCTTTGCTAGTACGTGATAAAAGGTAAGGGGGTTAGTCTGAAATTATCTGATAATTTTGTAAGGGTCTTATTCCGTATACGGTCTTCATGTATGATGAAAAATGCAGAAGTATTGTTCTGTTACAACATTTTTTTCTACAATTACGACTGTCTTTTAATTCACTACAAAATAAATGATGAATTACCGGTTATCTCTATGAGGTTATTCAAATACTCCCCAAATATAGATTTCGATTCAGTTCAACAGTAAAATAATTGCCTAATCATGTACAAAGACACGATTATATTTAGTACCGCAAAATACACTAATTTTGTTATCGAATAATAACAAAGATGGCATTGAACCATTTATAAAATCGTTGGAAATTAGCGTGTTACCATAGACCAAAGTTCGTCAGACCTTGGATGTGAACAGAGGTTTCATTCGATTTATGTTATTTTATATTTGGTTCTACATGGTTTTTATTTAGGATATTATTTTAGTATCTAAATATTATTATTGATATAGGATAGAATTATAAATCAATTAATTTTTCAAATAATTTGATTCAAATTGTGGTACAATTTCATAATGGCACAATTTCAAAAATATTATCTAAATGATATTTGCAAAGTAGCGAATATAAAAAAAAATTAAAGACTAGACTTTAAGGTGTAGATTTTACTTATTGTATAGTTACACGGGTTCACTTTTTATTTTAATCGAATTCAATCGTAAACTTTGCTAATTTATTTTCTGCGAGTAGCGAATAACAGTAATGAAAGCCGGTAACTAAATAACAATTCTACTGTTATCAGTTTTTTTTATCAATTAATTTGATTTAAAACAACGTTGCTACATACATAAATACATACATAGTTCATTATAATATAAATATAAATTACGGCTTTATTCATAGACAGTTTTAAAACTTATTTTAGCTATAGAAAGTATGTCTCCTTCGCTCAAACTGAAGTCAAAAGTCGTTCAAAAGTGACAAATATTCGATAACTAAAATAGTTTTTGAAACTGTTTGTGAATACTATTTGATAAATCAAAGTAAATAACGATTAAACAGACACTGTCAATACTAAAAAAATGGAATTCTAGCAATAATTCTAGCAACGGAAAAGTATATTAAACCATGAAATAAATATAGGAAATGAGCGCACGGGTTCATCCGTAGTGTACGTGAAGTGTTTGGCTAGGTTTACATTCTGTGACGTTTGCGGCGACGTCAAACAACACTTTTTTAGATAAAAATGAATCACGAGCCAAAAATACACGTGCAGTAGCTAATTACTGTGTAATGTATAACAAATTCGCTTTATCACTTCCTTACGCTTTAATAGAATTGTCGCATAATGCCTAACATTTAAGGCACTATGCGACAATTCTATTTGCTAAAAACAAAAAAAAAAATATTACAAAAAAAGGTATTTTTTATAATTTAGGCCAAGGCTCAAAACCCGTCTGTGTCATGTAATGCCGTATTTACAGTTACGCATGCTGCTGGGCTTCGTATTGTTTATTCATATACTTATGCTATTTAGCACAAATTATTTCATTTACGAACGCTTAATATTTTACATCCAAGTTCCTTGTTCATTGGTATTTCCAACTATTGTTATAATGACAGGAAACAAGTGTTCGGAAGCACTATGAAATCCGTGGACTAAATTAAACGAGTTAATCATCTTGTTTTTCATATCGATCGATCCATAAATACAGAAAATGCACATAAAGTAAAAATATAACAATACCATGACGGATATTAAATTTTAAAATTCGAACACAATGTTAATTTATCTACAATAAGTGACTATAGACAAAATGTAATCGCTACATCGACAACACATAGGATTTAATGCTGATTACAGATTAAAAATAATTGTAATATGTCACACATTGCAAACACGACCACTTCCTCGTTGTGAAAACGTGACATATTATAATAATTAACCGATATAGCGTAAGCGATAATGTATTACGCAACTTTCCGTCTGGTCAGCACAATGCCCCGCGCCGCAAGGTCGTGGGTTCAAGTTCTTGAATTATTAAAACAGTAACTGTTGAACATCTTTGCAATTCGGTATTAGGAAACGAAAGAGATTATTTTTACTCAATTTTAATATTAAGCTGCCCATAAAGAAAAACCAATCAGGTTTATATATTTTTTAAATTGGTCTTCATGGTCATGACCACAGATGAAACAGCCTAAATAGGGAATATGCACGAGACTCCAAAATAAGTCAAATATTTTTTGTTGTAATCTTTATTGATATAGAAATATATCAATAAGATCTTTTTTTAAATTCATCAACTCTAAATCGGTAAAAAAAATACTTAAAAAATGACATTTCAAAATTGCCGCGCAATTTTTTCGAAACGTTTGAAAAGGAAAGTGACGACAGAGTACACTATCTTATGAAGTTTTACCTTCTTGGGTGTATTGTTTTACGTTTGTTTAAGAGTTATTTCGAGCTTTCGTTGTATTATAAAAAAAAATGGATTATTTTGTGACGAAATACAGTTATGTAGCAATTAATAAAAGAAGCTTAATCCAAATACTACGTTGCTGACATATTAGACTCTGACGTCACACCGAGGTCGCGCCATAATGGCGTTTAAATGCTTCGAAACTGATAGCAGTTTTTATTATTTTTTTGTACTTTTTTGATTGATATTTATAAAGCCTTATATTTTTTTCTGGTAATGTAATAACATACAGAATCGATTAAAAATATAAAAAAGTGGCATGCATATTCCCTATTAAATATTAATAAATTCTGTAGCAAATATTTTGTGCGGGTTTTACTTTATCACGTTACGATATATTTTTATAAATATAATATTAATACGAGGATTGAGGCCATAAAAACATCAAGCATGCAGTTCCTTTGATTCAGCGTTTATTATCAGCGGCTCACGTGCGCAATATGTTAACTTTAAGTATATATTTACATTAGTGAGAGCCGCCAGAATATTGGGCTATTTATATCATACACTAGCTACACCCGCGTCTTTGCCTGCGTTGTGTTCCAAGTGAAGGTAAAAGCTCCTCTTTCCTTTATTAAACTTTTTGGAGAATTTACTTTTCTGCCACATATTTAGAAGCTGCAGTCATTCATATAAGTTTTTTTATTGCAGTTCATGGTGAGACGAACATGCCGTTCGCCTGATGGTAAGCCGTACGACCGCTCATGGACTGTAGCAAAACCAAACAACACCATGAATTACAATACTTGGCATTTCACTGCGGGCGAGCCTGAGACATAACATCTTAAGTCTCAATATATCAAACCGGAACGCAACAAAGCACATTACACTGCTGTTTGGCGGGAGAAATAGGTACAAGTTTAGTAGTTAAATTATGTTCCTAGTTCAAACCTCATGGTCAATTACAATTTTTAAGTCGTATGTATGAAAAACAAAGAATTTTGTATCAACAACGCCAAGATCCGATATCATTTATTTATCACAAATTGTGTCTGTGCAACTATCGAACTTCCGACCACTCGTCGGAAAGTCGGCATCTGACCCAACGCGCTACGGCAGCTGTCTGAACTCTGACCACGCGAAAAACTCAACCAAAAGAAACAGCGTGAGAGGAAACTCGTATACGAACATAAATTATAATTGATTCCTTTCGTTTCGTAATTCTAATATGGGCGAGTAATAAAGGCGGTAAAAATGGAAATCATTATAACAACGTTTTACTTGATAAATTATTTTCAATTGGTTTAATGTTTGCATTTTATTTGACAAAAATTCGAGAACGAATTATTGGACGGATAAACAGTCAAGATGTGGAAGGCGCTGCATGCAACCGACTTCCATCCGGTTAATGTGGAACAGGCCTATGTTCAGCAGTGGACTTCTTGTGGCTGAAGGGAGACAGAGAAAGGAACATAAGAGCTCATATTATATATTGCAATTACTGTTTCGCCTTTATAAAATATAACTAGGATCAATTAGTTTTTAAGAAATTGTAGCACAACTTGGTTAATGAATATGCGTTTATTTATTATTATAATTATAAATACGTTTACTCGCTAAATATTTATCTGATGGTGTGGATGGACTTTAGCACCCACCTAATATTTCTTATAATTTTTCATTTCTCATTGTCAACTACACGGTACGTACCGAGATTTTAACCAGAGCATAAATAGGATTGTTTAATAATAACTTTCGCAAATACGAATTTAGCAAAATAGATATTTCCAAAAAAATATTTCGGTTAATTTGAAACAACAAAAATGAATAAGTAGGCACTTTCAAAAATACTAACTGAACGATCGCGAAAATAAATAAAGGGGAGTGATAAACGGTAACTAAAAATAGGGGAAAATTGTATGGGTTGTTTATTCAAACGAGTTTTCATTCAAAAAGGGCTAATTTTAATTGCAACTGACCAAACGATTGTATAGCATAAAAAGAGTCCTTTACAAAATGTTTGAGAACCAGTCTTTAAAACTCAAAAATTCTTGTACAATGAAGTTCCTTTGGGGTTACCAAAATAGTTTTTTTAGGGGACTTACAAAAAGTTTGCTAACCGGTTTCTCTTTCGCATCTGATATAACTAAGATAGAAAAACTGACAGTGAAATTTCATAGCATTCAGAAACTTAACGCAATGTTAGTTTTATATCTCCGCCATCACTTTTATAATTATTGTTTATTATTTTTTATGTATCTGTTTTCGCTCCCACGTAGGATACAATCAGTAGATATTAGGCTCTAATTTCATGGTTTACTTAATAATTTATCAAAGAGATTCAACAATATTTAAATTACACACTTTATAGTTGAATAGAAAGACGACAAAGTTAAGGAAACAGTGGCTGAGAACAGTTTAAATGAATGAGGAAACGCGTATATTTGTGATGTAATACATAAGAGATGAATGGGCATTACAAAGGATTCAAAAAGAATACTTTGATTGCACTAATTTTAGATACTGTATCTAACAATAGAGAAGTTATTTATAAAGATGTGTACTACATGTTTATGAAACTACCCACACGTTCAACACAAAAATTACAATCGTGCCGGTTATCAATTTTTACACAACTTTTTAATAAACTTGCTTCTTAATTATATTCAATTGCGTTTACTCATAAAAAATAAAATTTGGCACCCACATTATCAAACCTAAGTTACTTCAAAGCGATGAAAAGAACCAAAACGTACGATCGCAAATTTGAAAGTCAAATATGTTGAATTAATAAGAGCGAATCCCGAAGTCAATTCTTATAAGCACGATATTCAATAAAAATTATCACATATTGAACACGTGTTTAGTAGAAAAAAATGCTAATTTGAATGCAAGCAAAATCTCGACGCAGACTTGCAATGCTATCAGGCGGCCTTGCCCGTGACGTCAGCACGGGACTCCGGGCGCGGGGCGACGTAAACACGAGGGCAACTCACCCGAGTAGCGGGGGCTCTTCTGGTCCTCCAGCCCGGTCTGCTCCCACACCAGCACGTGGGCGCCGCGAGACCGAGACACCATCTCGAAGGAAGAAAACACGCGAAGAATCCAAAAAAAAAACCTAACCTAATTAATCTAGCGGGCGTCCGACGCTCGACTACCTACGTAACGTTGGTGAGAGGACCAACGTTAAGTGGTGAGGTGTGGCAAAGGGGAGACATCGCGAGGGCTGCACGTGATGTTAACAAGGCTCTGTGACCGACTGTCTCGACACTCGGGTCTGACGCTGCTCGCGCCGCGCCACGCCGGTAAATATAGAGGAGCGGCGCGGCGCGGGGCGGGGAGCAGCGGGGGCGGCGGCGGCGGGACGGCGGGGGGCTCGGCGCACGCGCCTCGAGCATGCGCTGACGTGAGCCCCGAGTTTTTACTGAACGCTGAAAACCAATCTGCTAGGGTGTACCGCTACTCGCTAGCCGAGCCGGCCTTAGTAAAAACGCGGCCGAAGCGACGCCGACGCCGCCCGCGCCGCGAAAGTGATACGATGAAACCACACGAACGAAATTAGACGATGCAGGTGTTAGATGCATGCGGGGAAAGGCACACCTTTTCACTTGAAGGTCTTGCGGAAAATTTTTGTTCATTACGTTTGAAGCGATGACAACATTTCATTTGGTTTTATGATGATTCATTGACATCAAAAGCGGTTATTTTACAAAAAAAAAACGATAATGTATTTCAGTTACAAATATCAAAACCGCAGCACGTTCATGCATAATTTAACAAAGTATTAAAAATAATTATTGAATAGCTTTGCGTAGGGATATAATCAGAGACACGCGTTACTCGTACCATTTCAGGTTTGCAGCTAGTAGCTAGGGTTGTCGCGTATCACGTTTGGTAGCGAACGAGATCAAGGCGAAATGCGGGTGATATTAAGAGTTCAGCTTGAGCATTCGTCCTATTTAACTATCAAGTATTATCTTACATACAATTGTAGTACGGTCCATGCGTACTCAAACAGCATCGACATACTATACAGCCTTTGCAACCGGCTGAAAAACTAGAGATAACAAATTCGATGCAAATGTATTTTTTTGTGTTTGGGCCATATTCCATCATGCTGGCGGAAAGCGGGTTGATAAACTAATTCTTAATTACAAAAGCTCCTTATATTTATGACCTAATCTAAGACGATTTCGAATCCGCATTGTGTACCAGGTTTTCCAAAGGACATTACAACTGACAATACTAAAATACGAAATAATTCCACACACAGTCATAAAACCGAAACCGCAATTCCAACTTCAGTCAGTCGGTTACTCACCCTATGACGCGATATGAAGGTCAGGCCATTAAGACGAATATCCGCCGACACTAATTAAAGGATTTAAATGTATCATCATCATTTTCAGCTCCACTTCACAGCTGAAAAAGCCTCCCAATTGTATAGAGTCCCGTTGGAAATAGTATGCTTAAAATGTTTACAAAAGTTAAAATGTCGCTGTCGGCTGTAATGTGCAAGTCCCGCGCTACGTTTACCAAAATAAAAAAACAGCAGATTAGGCTCTATGGCGTACCTTGGGAGAGGCCGATGTCCAGCCATGGACTGAAACGGGTTGATGATGATGTATATTATGTGTATCGTGAAAATAGTCAATTTACCAAATATTCCTTTGAAGTTCTTTAAATGCGAAATGTCCGATGCCGCCTACAAGGTCGACGGACGATCTGGATAAGATTGCAAGAAGTCGCTATGCAGGCCTCCTCCAACAGGTCGATGTGGATATCCTTAGGAGAGGCCTATGTTCAGCAGTGGACTTCCTGTAGCTGAGATGATGATGGTGATGAACCATTTTTTTAACAAGGAAGAATACCTTTTACCCAAGCTATAGCGATTAGTATTCCAATTTTTTTTTATTCTAGATTCTACTGTCTTACACATAAACAAAAAAAAAGTGAAAATCTCCTTTTTTGAAGTCGGTTAAGGTTCGCCGTAGTAGTCAGGAAGTCCGAGTAATCTCATCAGATGGTACATAAAATCGGTTCTGAATATTACGTTTATCATATAATTTATACGTAACTTTATCTTATTAGTATGTCACGCCCCCACTCGCGAGTAAAGCCGCTGATAGGAAATTGGTTTACGTATCGTTAGGTTTTTGGTCAAACATTTGACTTTAACGTAAAAAAATGCCTTATGGTATATTTTACAATAATTATATTCTCCTTGTATATTATAAAATTCTAAATATAATCCTATATGTATGTACTTATGTTTAAAAAATAATTATTCCCAATTTTGAAGTGATTAAGAACCAACAACTTCATACGGATAAACAATAAATATTCATAAGGATATTTATTTGTAATAAATATATTTACATAGACTTATGTAAATATTTTTTCTATTTTTAACAAACCATATTTCACAATTAGCCCATATGGTTGCATTATAAAGTGGATTTGGCTCAAACATTTATTCCAACTTCCAAGTTCCAAATAGGCCAATATTTCGTCACGCCATTGCGCCGCGCCGGCTTAAATACAAAAGTACATTTGTTATCACATGAGTCATGCATTACGCGGAAAATCCAAAAGCCGACACTCTAACGATTCCCACTATTACAATTACATTGCAAAGACCTTTGTACATTGCGTGTTTTGATTTATAAGATTCGCAAAGTTTAATACAAAACGAGCCTTGTATGCGAGCTTTCCTTATAGCACGAAACAGGCATGAAAATATCGCGTGATATTTTTTTCCCATTTGAATAAAATTTAAATTAAAAGCAAAGATTTTAACATTTATTACATTAGTTTATGCTAATTGTATTTTTTTTTTAGAATTGTCTCATTAGACAATTCTGTCATTACAGAAAGTATATCGTAATCGCAATCATAATTAACTTTCGTCTGGTTGCGTGGATTGAACCCGCGGCCTCTCATTTCAAAGTTGGCTTCTGAACCAATTTGACCACAGGGCGCAGAGGCAGTCAATCGTGATTTTGCAACGTGATTTTTATGCACAATGCCGAATAATTTAATTTACCTATCTATAAATATTTTAATGATCGGCCACTGGTCTGTCGTTAACCGTTTCACGAATATGATTTTATTAGCTATATTCTATCACCATCTTTACTCCTTTACTTCAAAGAAGTCTTCTTATGAGGAACTCTTTTATATCTTCTTCATATATATTTTCCTGCACTGTCATAGTATCTATTGCATAGTTATCATGACTACCAATAAAACTGTGATCTGGGTACGAACTTTAAAATGTAAGTGCAGTAAATTAAAACATCATCAAACAGCTGCCAAATAACTATTCAAAACATGGCTAAGTTCTTAGACTAGACACAATTTAGCATTACACTATGATCGCAACTTGAGTAGGAACAAAAAAATATTAACCAAAAAACTCGAAGTTCATTGACTCGCGCCATCAGGCGATTCATTTTATTGCGAACATGTTCGATAAAATTTTATTCTCGACACGTTAATCAGATTAGCAAACATTCGACATATACATTAAAGGACTAGTTAGATATGGTAAACATATTTGGTTAACTGTAATAGAGTATATTGATTATTAAAATTTAATTCACATTGACCTTGCTTTTATTACAAATGGTAAATAATACCTTAGTCATTAGCGAGATTCTCATTTCTATGCAGTTTTATTACATGATACCCTGAACGCCATCTATGGTATACGTTCTACAACACAACTTTTGTAACAGCGCCACCTATTGCATGTTTCCTAAAGTAAAATGATGATCTAAAAGCATCTGTACGTAGTTGGGTAAGATATTACTAGATGGCGCTTGAAACCAAATCAATATTTTAAAAAAATATTCCTCATTAACAATTTGATAAATCTATTTGCACATGACTTTCAACTAAATTATAAAAATAACTTTGTTTATCATTGGTTTATGTAGTTTAAACGGCAAATAAAACTTAAAAAGCACAATTAGGTATGTGATAATTTATTCAATCATACGTTGTCGGCGTGTTATGGTATCTTATTACTAGTCATAAATATCAATCTAGACACCTACAGTCATTGAAATCAAGATATATTGTAGGTGGCATAAATATTGGAACTAATTTCAGTGGATACAATATCTTATTTAAATTCATCTTACTGCGCGAAATTAGATCTAAAGTAATAAACCACTCTTCATAGGTAGGTTAAAAAATCTTGACTAAATTGAATCAATCTGGATACAACGACAATCCGTTACTACAAAGCGATGTCGTAAGTCAAATTGGAAGCTCTTTAGGCTGTCCATAAAACCAGATTTAAGTGCGCAATAAAACCTATCGTTCTAACGACTTTGTAGTAAAGTACTAGACCTCCTGGTAATACAACGTACCTGGCTGCTTCTATTAAATTTTATTGGTCTAGTGGCCGCAATTCCTTGAACCCAGGAATTGCGGCCAGCATTGAATTATTTAGTGGATACTAGAGTGACGGTCACTGTTAAGAGCTCACTGCAATGTAACATACTATGACCATGCCATGAACGTTTCAGAAAATAATGGAACGTCTCCTGATATTAAATGCGCTTTTGTTAATGATGTACCTCCCGATAGATACTAGACTCAATTATCTACTTATTTTTAAGTTGCATTACTACTGACTAAGGGGATATTAGACGCTTACATACCGTCAGTTATAAGCCCGAAATAATCATCCTTTAAAGGTTCTGTACCTGTCTATATCCGTATCAGCCCATAAACGTCCCGCTGCAGGGCACGGGTCTCTTCTACAACGAGAGTACAATTGAGACGTTAGCGGGTTCGACTAAAAGTAAAGAAATGCGGAAATGAATGTTTTACTCCTTTGACTCACGGGACATGTAATATAGGTCTGCAAAGGATACCTAAATGTCCTTCCGAGTAAATTGCATTAACCTAAAAACTGCAACTGCGTAAATACTTAGTACAGATGTGTCACGTAAGCCGTGCGAGATTGGATAAGTACAATGAGCCGAGGATGAATTGCGACGACGGATGTTGCAGTTTACTCGACGCCCACAACCCACTGTCGGTCCTATTGTCCTACGCCGGCCGGTACAATGCAACCTAGTGTGAGAACTACTGCCTAATGGCTAGATAATTAGGACTTATGGTACTAGGACATATTATGTAGTCATACTTCATACGATTATATTCTTATCTCATAGGAATAAATAAAGAGACAATCAAGTGATACAGTTAGACAGCCTCTATGACGCAGTTGGGTAGACGCCGGCTGTGAGACGAGAGGCCGCGAGTTCCATCAAATATTTGTGTGATCCACAAGTATTTGTTTCGGGTTTGGGTGTTTGTGAGACCGAAAAGTCACTCGAAGTTCCTAATACCCACGACAAAAGACTTAATTGATCTTAATGTGAGGTCAGGAGTCAGGACTATGTATGTGACTGTTGGGTGTATTTATTCATTATTCAGGCTGCGAACTGACGCATATTGTATGCCTGCTTTATTTATACATCTTTTCATGAATATCCTTCGATTCTGAGTATTGCTGTTTAGCCTTAGTAACTGACTTTTCACATATTTTACTGCACAAAACAGATTTACTGGATCGATGTTCGTTTTGTGTGAACGACAGGTTCTAAATATCAAATGTATCTCGGTACATTCTATAATACCAAGTAGTGGCAATCATAGTGGAATAATTCAAAGATAAATAAACTTGGCGTGGGTATGTTGTATGTACTGGCTATATAAAAAATATTTAAAAAAAGGTTAATTTCGATTTATAGACGGTCGAGGTCATCAAGGTAGGTGGACCAAGATATTGCAAGGTAGAAAATTTGAATGAAGAACAAATAATGATTTATTGAATATGGCAAATTGAATCGTTCTTGCGTAATTTGTTAAAGATAAACACACACAAACTCATGCCCATTTCTCCCAAGGGGTAGGCAGAGGTGCCAGGACGCTAGTATGTTCCGTCCCACGATGTGATAGGGAGCGAGCCTATCGCCATATCAGACACAAATTCCCTACTCCGAGCTGATACTGAATAGCAAATCCAATATCATTCTGCCGAACTGGGATTCGAACCCGAGACCTCAGCTTTGTAACCGTACCGTAGTACAACTACGCCACCGAGGCAGTCAGGCAAGTATTTACAAACAACAAACAATCCGCCGGATCTACAAACTGGATTCTTAAAAAAAAAATGTTTATCAACTGAATTTAACATTCCTACAAAATATTATAAATAGCATAACAGGTCTACTCTTAATATATTTCCAAGTTAAAATTAGACAAATGTTAACAACCTTCGTACCAAATCAATTCACAAGAAGGGCATTAACACATTCATTGAGAGATCGTTTACCACCAGCGTAGCACTTATTATTCATGAACGGTACTTCATACGACACCGGTGTTCTAGGACAATGCGCGTTGATCCGAACTTGTTGATTCAAATGCCATGCGCCTTGACATTGTGCCATTAATGAAAAGGCCAATAGTACCGTTCGCGAAACAAAAGTACTAATTCTATTGCATTATGGACTTTGGATCAAACGTTTGATTATATGACTTGTTAGAAATACAGATACACAACAGTTTATTGAACACCACATAACAATAAATAACAAAAATAATAGAAAATTCTTACAAATAGTGAACAACAGACAACCATATAGCAATAGAGTTGGACATTAAAGAAAATGTAAAAGATAATGTTGTGTGTGCGTAACTTGTAACAAAACTTATTAGTTGTATAAATAAGCAAAAGCGAAAAAGTGTGATTTTATTAAAAATATTTTATTTCAATATGGACCATTGCCTATGCAATGGCATATGCGCTTTGAATCGAACATCGTTTGCAATGAAATCCTTTGTTCCGCAGTAACTACATGGTTTGATATTGATAAATACACCCAACAGTCACATACATAGTCCTGAATCCTAACCCCACGTTAACATATTGTTTTGTGCCGTGGGTATCAAAATCTACGAGAGAATTTTCCTGACCTGAAAAATACCTACTTGTGGATAGCACAATAATTTGTTTTGGTGCGGGGATCTATTTTCAGACGGCGTCTAACCAACTGCGCCACGGAGGCTACCAAGTTTTTAATGACAGACATGCGATTAACTTCAATATCGAGATGACGCTCAGGTTTTTAACCAAGATGTTATTTAGTAATGAGGTCATGTTTCCAGGTAATCTTCATCCAATGTTTTATTTCCTATTAACTCATTATACACTTACGTGTTTGAACGATAATACTAGTATAAATATTCACGTTTAGGTAATTATGAACATGTGACTTATTTTCATTGTTCTGTTCGGAATGCGAAACTTATGATTAAATTACGGTAATGAAGGGTGAAGGAAAACATATTGAGGTAACCTGCATACCATAGCGGTTTGCAAGAATTGCTACGGCATGTAAAGTCCGCCAAACCGCATTGGGTCAGCGTGGTGGACTATATAGCCTAACGACTCTCAATCGTACTCTCGGTTGTAGAGGAGGCCCGTGCCCTGCAGTGAGACTTATATGGGCTGATACAGTAGTAGTAGTGAATAACTAGCGGCCTGGCTTAGCTCCGCCTGGGTCCAAATACACTTTTATGAAAATATTTTATCGACCAAGTTCATTAGGGATGACAGAGGATTCCAACAGAAAAATAATAATTCAAATCAGGCCAGTAGTTCAGAGCCTATTCAATGCAAAAAAATAAACAATCAAATCTTTCCTCTTCATAATATTAGTTTAAATTATATTAGAGACTAATTACTAATCGTCTATGTAGCAATTAGTTATTCATTTATTTGCGTTTAACCTACTTAAAATTCCTGTGTGTACACATTGGCATGATAAGAAAGGAAATAAATATTAAAACATTCAGCTCAGAATATTTGTCTGGCATATCATGTGCACACGCCGTGTATTCAGAATAAAGATATTTCATTTATTACTCATGGGTATTCCATTCAGATGTTTATCCAATTGCAATTAGTACTTTCGTTTGCAAATTAATTATAATAATAAAACAACTATGAAAAGTAATATAAACAAAGAATATTAATGTCATTTTCGTTTTTAATATTCTATTGTAAATTGTGGAAGACAATGAGGCAGAAATATTCTTTATGGAAATTGATACCTAAGATTATGAATAATTTCTAAAAACTAATAAAACTTAGTATCTAATAAATATTGTTTTTTTTTTGCTTCGTTAAATATTTTAGGAAATTTCGAGTTCAATCTCCTCATCGTAAAACACACATTTCATAGCATGTTGGTAAACACTAAACCCAATGTTAGGACCTCAGCAAAACTAATGTTAACTCCATAACATGCTATATTATCACGCTATTGTAGAAAAAGGTAGGAATAAATTACTGATTAGCTCCTTTTCGGTAAAAATATTATTTTCTTCACTTCGTTTCATCTCAGCTACTACGAAAGGCTAATATTTTTCTCAATCTCCTCCATTTCAACCACTCATAATAACTATAATTTCATCTTTCAAGTTAATTTTAATATCTGGTGATGGTGATATAACTAAATCCAGCGGTATTTTTACTAACTTTGTTTCCTTAAATCCGGAGTGTTCAAGTAAGAAACCATTGACCATTTACAAACCTCAAATACTTTTTTTAATCGGTCACTAATTTTATTAAAACGTTAAACTAATGGGTAAAACGGTAAAACGGTGAAGGAAAACATCGTGAGGAAACCTGCATACCGTAGCGGTTTATAAGAATTCCTATGGTATGTAAGTCCGCCAACCCGCACTAGGCCAGCGTGGTGGACTATTTGGCCTAACCACTCTCAATCGTACTGTCGATTGTAGAGTAGGCCCGTGCCCTGCAGTGGGACGTATATGGGCTGATACAGAAACTAATGGGTAACCCATTGTAATCTTGGAAAGACCATAGCCTAGCCATAAGATATTTATAAACTTTTATTTCGTAGAGAATTAAATAATTTCAGTATACAGACTTCTAAGCAAACGTCATTGCCTTGAACACTCGAATTAGCAAGTTAATCACAAATTAAGCAGAAAATAATTACTTTTTGCAAGAGTTATAACGGATAACCCATCGTATTGTCTTGTTAAATAATAAATAGTGCCTAAATTATTGAAATTATCATAGGATTTCTCACAATTCAAGACATCAATGGAAGTGGACTAAGTTTTGTATTACATTTTTCGGTTGTTAGTATCTACTGTTGAAAAAATACGGTTGTGTTGAATGTAGCAAAATCTATTTTGAAAAATTACTAGTTTTACTACCGAGTGCTCAAGACTTTCATGGATTTTCAAGTAGTTATTCTGTTGTTTTCTCTTATTTTGTCCTCCTTCTATCTTTATTTGTGCAATCATATAAACCTGTACGATTATATTCAATATTCACCTTCGAACGGCCTCCAAAATAAATTGCAACACATAAAAATTTCATAATTTTCACGAAATTATCTCGGACATATCATATCTGTGAAGGCAATTGCGCAAAAAGATTCACTCCGATTTCGAATGCCATTTGGATATTATCTTGACATCGAGCACATATGATAAGGTTAAATATCTCACATGCGTATAATTTCACAATTGATTTGTTTGTACCACATACTACTGGACATATTGAAATTTGAGACTGAAAAATTTTACGTCTCAGAATAGCGAGTGCAGTGTAATGCCAAGCATCCAGGTAATTCATGGTGTTTGGTTTTGCTACTGTCCATGAACGGTCATATCGCTGTTCATAGTAATAATAAATAGTTTAGTTAGTTGCCCATAAACTATAATTAAAAAAAGATAGGTTGTACTCGGTGATTTGATCCTCTGCTAGAGCGGGCTAGTGAACTTCTAATAGAAAATATTGTTTAGTATATTTTGGTATACGTACCATAGATGTACCATACTAAAGCTACGGGTTTGCTCCCTTCACTTTCATTCACCAAAGCACCTGCTAATTAACTGTCCATCTGGACAATCGCATGAATATCATTTCAGAAGGATATAAGGCGTCAGGAATCGATGGACTATAGCTCCTCTAAAGACTCCTAGGCTGTTACCTCACGTCTATTTATAAAAAAACTACTAACAAATTAAGCAAGGCTAGGCAAATTCCTATATTTTTTTTCATTGAACCTATGTTTATTCCTTGTTGTAAATCCGTTCGTACATAAATAAATCTACATTGGGTATTGAAATGAACAGATTGTAAGTGAAGACAATAGACATTTCGTGTTACGATAACGCAAGAAGTAGATATTTATTTTATCTCCTTTCGTGTCTTGTGTCGTGTCATTCAAATCCATTGCGTGATTAGCTGTTGCTACCTGATTTTGTATTTTGCATTTGTATTCTTGAATTTTAGGTCACAATATTCTAAAAGCGTATTTGTTTATGAAACCAGCTGTAAAATAAAAGCCGCGGGTTCGATCCTCGAATCGAAACACAAGTTTGTGAGACCGACAACAATTTTGTTTAATATTAATTTCGAGTATAGGTTTTTTTTTAATTCTAAATTTAGGGCTTTTCACTAAGTGAATATGCTGCCCTGGTAAAGAAAATACATTTATATATTTATAAGTAAACTTAAATTAACTAATTGCTAAGATTTATTGATTAATACATATAAAGTTCTGGCTAAGTCCGATTGGGGCTCTGCCAAAATGCTGTTACAAGTTCCCAGATTGTATGTTTTTAGTAGGATCAAAATGTAGTAGTTGCCCAAGAGACAATTGATATTAGGAATATGTGTATAACTATTGCACATATATTTTTATTTTTAGTGATTTAACATGTATGTACCCATGTACGTATAATTTAGTATGTTTTTATCTCGTGGGTGCGTTTACAAACTCAAATTTCGCACGAAACACCTACGCCCGGTACAAATGTCTTTGGGCCATGTAAACATTTGTCGTGCAGTAGGGTCAATTTTAGATTCTATTTAAAGCAAGCTGAAGAAAAATTATAATTAAATGACAGCGCTATATAATAAATTATACACTATATAAATGGCTTGTTATTATTGGACTGACGTAAGAAACGAAAAAAAAAAAACGATCCGAAAATAGACCTACTAGTTCTTAAATTTTCCACTCATCTAAAATGACGTATGAATAACAACACTGGAATCTCCGCGGCCCAAACTAGTTTAATAAACTTAACTAACATATGAAAACAACAACATTAAAAACTTAAAAAAAAAAAACAGATTTACGTCAGGCCGCGTATTATATTTCGTGTCATAACACTCCTTTTTTCCGCTCTCTGTGATAATACCGCTAAAGCACACAACATTATTTACTAGTCATGTTATAAAAGCAATGAACGTGCGAAATTAAAAGGCCACAAGGGACCGGCTATTAGTAATTAAAAGATTATAAAACTTATTACACAGTAGAACGAAACTTATGCGTACACGTAACCAGTGGCGTAACTATCCCATCGGGGGCCCGTGGCAAAATTCATCAAATGGGGCCCTTTGTAAATGTAAAAAAAAAATACATTGTAGTTTCGTTTTTATGATTATATTTTAAAGTGCGTGGTGGCCTGTTGGACCAGGCGCAGCCGCCAACATGTTCACGGTGGTCGCGGGTTTGAATCCCAGGGCACACCTTTGACTTTTTGGAGTTATGTGTGTATGGATCGTCAATCACCGTGCACTATGACGGTGATAGAAAGCATCCTGAGGAAACAGGAGCCATTTGCAAGTTTCTATGGTATGTAAAGTCCACCAACCCCCACTGGGCCAGCGTGGTGGACTATAATTAATGGTTTAGCCAATCTCAATAGTACTTTGGATCGTAGGGGAGGCCCGTGCCCTGCAATGGCACTTATATGGGATTATACAGAAGAGCACAGAATCTTTTAATGACATGGCTTCATATTTGTCATTGGATTATGATCTAATATCATTGCATAAAATCTAAAAAGGTTTCTCTAATAATGATTAAAGAGTGTTTTTAACCGACTTCAAAAAAAGGAGGAGCTTCTCAATTCGATTGTATGTTGCTTTATGTAACTCCATTTTCATTTCTTCCTATCACATAGTACCGATAAACTTCACATAATTGGTCTGTTTTAGAAAAATCTTGAGTATCAAATATAATGGAGTTTTTGGGCCCAAAACAGCAATTAGCTCATATTTGAATTTTCGGACTTAAGTATTTTATCTGGCCCTTGGACTTATTTAACCATTCCTCTAAATTAGTATCACATTATGCTAGTAACTGCTTTATTACGGCTATCTGCGCTTTCTCTATGGCCACGAAAAGGTATTTTTTTAAATTAAGTGAACTTTCGATGTTTCGTATCTCTTTAGCGCATTTAAAATTTATTTCTAGTCGTCATAACCCTCAACTCAAACATTCATCATCAGCCTTTTGCTGACCACTGCTGGACATAGGCCTCCTTCAAATTTTTTTCACCCTGTCATCAGCTTGTCGCATTCAGCATGTGGTAGCGACCTTTTGCAAATCGTCACTCCACTTAAGTGGCGGGCGTCCTACACTATGTTAGCCAAGACGCGGTTTCCACTCAAGAACACAAGACAAGATATGGCCAGCGCACTGCCAATTCAGATTGCTAAGTCTGTGTGCTATGTCTTATAACTTTGGTTCTTTGACTTTTTTTTCTTTTGATTGGACCAGCCGTGCTGCGAGATCTCAGCACCGTAGGTACCGTAGGCTCTGGTAGGCACTTGTTGAAAACTATCGTTTTCAAGCTTTTGGGAAAAAAGTGTTAGCTGATAAGAAGACTCGTAGCCTCTTTCTCAAGGTTTTTTCTACCTAGTTAAAGGGTAAGCCCCAGTTAAGTATATTTGGGAACAACAACGAGCTGGTGGCCACATAAAGCGAAAGGTTGGATCAAGGTGAGGGTGGATCATTACTTTGGTTTTGTCGAAGTAAATTTTTAGACCTATTCGCTGTGAGACTGAATCCAGACCGTACAACATTTTTTGCAGCTCCTCCAGCGATTACGCCATCAAGATTATATCGTCACCGAAACGTAGGGGCGCTTGTTTATCATTTTATTCATTTATTTTTTAATTATTGGCGCTGTCTCTTGTTAACCCAATGGTCTCTGGGTTTACAGTGAACTTTTCTCAATCACAAATCGTTTCACTTCATCATATTTGTTAGACTATAATGAAACAAAAATATAACATTTAAATCAAATACATGATAAAGAAATGTTTGTTATGTTTAAAATGTAGTCAATTGTTTATTATAAATAATTTCGTTATTAATGTTATATTCTTATCTGCTTACACCCTGTCGGGCTTGAACCTGAGGCCCTATCAAGCCAGGGATCTGTCGGACCTGAGACCCTGTCAGACCAGGGCCTTGCCGGTCCGGGGGCCCCCTTAGGCCGGGGGCCCGTGGCATTTTGCGCACTTTGCCACCCTATTGTTACGCCACTGCACGTAACATAACGGCCCTATGTTCGGCGCCGCGTAACGAGGCTTCTAATTAAGAGATAACATTTGGTAGGAAAGAAAAAACTATTTGCAATGCCTGAATTTAAGTAGTCTTCTTTAAGTCGCTAGTCCTGAATCTCAATTATAATATTTTGGCACTAACAGTTAAATCCCATTAGAAAATTATGATTTTTTGCTATTAGAGTAAGTTCATTAGTTCGCCAACTTGCTGCTCTACCAGAAAATACTTCACATAAAATGGAGGAGAGTCTATTCACAGCTGTTATGTACAGATTAGACCTTCAGTGAATATATACGGTTTATCCAGAATGTGACCGAAAACGAAGAAAGGTGGTAGTTTTAGTGACTACAGACACTATGTGACTAAAAATGACATCATTATGACAACACAACCACTGCAGTAGTTGTTAAGTTTGAACAAATAAACGGTAAAAATGAGTAATGACTAATGATAGTCACGTGTTCGTTGAGTAAGAATTATTTGGTTTACTAATAGGACTCTAATTTTTATAAATAAATATCCATATTCTACAACTAGTCGTATCTGGCCCGACTAAATTCCTCGACCGCAAATATTTTTTTTACTTTTATTTCTTTCTTACTTACAGCTCTAATTTTTTCACCCTGATAGGAAAGGATGAACTTGGTAAAAATAAATATGTGTCCTACTCTAGATCCCTAGCAACATTTTTACTAAATATAAAAATCGGTCCCATGGCTTTATCATGAAAAACTAACATACAAAGAACACACTAATTTCCGCATTCATTAGCACGAATTCCAAGAACTTTGCAAAAAATGCTTCTAACAAAATATGCCTATCGCAAATACTTCACTAAATACATGAAGATTGTCCCAAACTCGAGACGGAGGACAAATAGTCTGAAACGCGTTATCACATGCCGGAAGGAGTTATATTCGAGTGATCATAATGCAAATAAGTAGGAAAGTGAAGTCCACGTTTCGCTGACACGGTGCGTACAAACACAGGTGATTTCATTGCGAAAACAATTAGTACAGTACACAGAACACTCGTGTACTGTAAATATTTATAAAACTAGCTGTGTCATGTGTGTATCTGTGTCTGCGTTTGATGCGTTCGCGAAATTTGATTAACAACGACATTTTTGTAAATTCTGTCTGGGTTTCCGCTAACGTCTTTGGAGTAAAGGACTTTAAGGTATGTTCCCAGAAGGTTTGGGTCCTGATATTATGCAATGGTAACTGAAATGTATTGTTTGAATCGGAAGAAGTAAGACAGCTAAACAAGTTACGTTTAAGATACAAGAGGTACAGTTAGTATACATTTTATAAACGTAATATAATAAAATTAAATCCGTGTACATAAATAAAACTATTTATGTTCGTATGGTTAGTTATGCAACGATAATTTAAATAACAACAATATTGATTACAATATACAAATTTAATAAAAACCTTAATAGTTCCTTACATGACTTATCTCTTTTGCGAGTAATCTATATATATAAAAGAGGAACCTGACTGACTGACTGACTGACGTATCAACGCACAGCCGAAACTACTGGAGCTAGGAACGTGAAATTTTCCGCAGAGGTTTCTATTATGACGTAGGTGAGCACTAAGAAAGGATTTTTGGAAATTCAACCCCTAAGGGGGTGAAAAGGGCAAAATTCTGTTGTATGGAAAATCGAAACCGTTAAAGTTACAATTGTCAAACTTGGCACTTTAGTTAGTCATTTAAAAAGGAAACTAACTGCATACTTTGTTTGTCTAAAATTAGTCATAAAGGGGTTAAAATAAGGGTTGAAGTGTTGCGAGTCTAGGGTGATTTAATGACTGTCTAATCCACGCACAGCCGAAACTATTGAAGGTAGAAACGTGAAATTTTCCACAAAGATGTCTATTGTGACGTAGGTGAGCACTAAGAAGGGATTTTCAGAAATTCAACCCCTAAGAGGGTGAAAAGGGTAAAAAACGTTTGTATGGAAAATCGAAACCGTTAAAGCTACAATTGTCAAACTTTGTTATTTAATTAGTCAATCAAAACAAAAATAACGGCATATTTTTCCAAAATTAACCCTAAAGGTGTCAAAGTAAGGGTTGAAATTTTGTAATACCACACTGTTAGATCCATTCACAGCCGAAACTACTGAAGCTAGGAACTTGAAATTTTACACAAGGATTCTTATTGCGACGTAGGGTAGTACAAAGGAAGGATATTTAGAAATGCAACCCCTCAGGGAGTGAAAATGGTTAAAAATTGTTGTATGGAAAAACAAAACCGTCAAAGTTGCAAATATTAAACATGGCACTTTAGTTAGTCAATTAAAAAGTAAAAACAGTGTACTCTATTTTTCTATTTAACCCTAATGGGATAAAAAATAAGGGTTGGAATGATGTACAATAGAACTGTCGCACCAGCGCACAGCTGAAACTACTGAAGCTGGGAACTTGAAATTTTACACGGGGTTTCCTATCGTAATATAGAGAAGCACTAATGAAGGATTTATCGAAATACAACCCCTAAAGGAGTGAAAAGGGTGAAATTAAGTTGTATGGAAAAAAAACCGTGAAAGTTGCAGATTTTAAGCTTGGTACTTTAGGTAGTCAATTAAAAACAAAAATAATGTCATATTTTTTTTTTCAAATGGGCCCCAAATGTCTTAAAATAAGGGTTGTAATTTTGAATGCAAAATACAACCCATGCTGTTATTGGTATGAAAATTTGCATTTTAGTTACCTATTATAAACACAAAAAATTTGCGTGAATTAATTTTGGAAAAATACCACCAAGGAGATGAAGTTTTATAAAAGCATTTAGGGTTACAGAACCCTACTGGGGTACAAAAAATCCCTTAAAAATTGAGCTTGATAGTACAATACTTCAAATAACGAACTGGGCAGGGAAAGCAAATTATTTTAATTTTTTAATTTTCTAAGTTGTTCATGAGTGTAAGAGTCTCACATTTACGGGAGGGGTCAGGAAAAGGGAGGAAAAAGACGAAAGATGCAATGTCGGGTATAAGTAACGTGACCATTTATTTTTTGTGCCAGAGCGGGACATCTGTGGAATTAAATAATAACAAAAAGTTTTTGGTGTTTTACAAGTTTTTAATAAAGAAGATTGAATTACATAAAATATTCAGAGCACTAAACACAAAATAGTTAGGCACGATTTATAAGCCCCAGTAGTGGTGTGACTTCCAGGCAGACACATAACGTATTCAATAACTGTGGAAAAGTTTTTTAAATCAAAATTGTTTTTTACGAAAGTGCTGGAATAATTTGATCCAACTGTTTTCAGTAATAGTTCGATGAAGCATTTCGAGCGGGAAATACTTTTTGATCATCGTTTGGTCTGTTTGCAAAAGCGGGACTATGTAGGCCTTGCTGGGGACACCGGGACAGACTTCCTGAAAGCGGGACTGTCCCGCCTAAATCGGGACGTATGGTCACGTTAGGTATAAGCAACTTTCATTTTAAACATAAATGGGTTTCGCTCAAATAATACTCATAACTAAAATTGTGCGCGGTTCCGGTATTATAAATGTTAGAGGGAGGAATTTATTATGTTTAATAGTATTTACTTATTATGGATAAATAATGACCAATTGTAAGGGTTTGGATTTTTATGTTTTAAGTGGAGTTAAAGCGGGAATTTTGTTGATAAAGTAAGTAATACCTATATATTGCCACATAATTTGCCCAACAGGATGCTCACAAATAAATAGTGACGTAATTCTGAGTTTTTTTTCCTCAGTTTTAGGGGAGAAATGAGGACGTAATATAAAACATATTGTAAATAAAGTTAATAACGCAGACGAAGTTGCGGGCAAAAGCTAGTTGTGAATATGGCAAAAGGTGCAATTTTAATTTCTCAAATAACGTATGACAACACGGAATTGTGTAATAAGATTAATTGTTAAGCACTGTACGGAAACTCTGCTCGCAATAGTTTTGAGCACCGACCCTGACCTTAGACTTTTAATATCATATCCTGACAAAAGAATATGTAGGCATTATGAATAACAATTTGTTGAGAATTAACTTGCACAAAGACAAACCCCGTTGAATAACAAGCCGCGGATTTGAACACCGCTTTCAGCTTATGTTTATAAAATCAAATATAGTTTTCACGAGTTTTATAGAAAATAAATATCCTTGCAAGGACTCGGTAACACAGAAGATAAAAGCTGGCTTCATAATTACTTGAACTTGCAAACAAGAGTTATAGGCCAGGTTCTTATCCTTAAATCAACTTGTAAGCCAGAAGTGGCACAAATATTGATTTTCTTCAAGAATTTTCCTGATTGTATTGTCCTCTGTTAGCATATATGCTACAGTACAAATCGTTTGTAACTCTATATAACATAATAAATAAAAATATTTGCGTATGCAATTATTACTGTTTTTTGTTGCTTACCTGTTAAATTCAACAAATTAAACATTTGTTTGACACCAATACCATCATCTTTTAAATGGGTAGATATTCCGCCTGCTTTTTTTAACAATATCCAACGATTTTTATAGTAAGCGATACGACCGCTCATAAACAGTAGCAAAACCAAACAACACCTTGAATAACAAAGCAATGCTTGGCTCTCCACTACGCTCGCCATCCGAAGACATAAGATGTTAAGTCTCAATATGTCCAGTAGTTACTCTGGCTACAATGCCCTTCAATCCGAAACACAACAGTGCATTTACATTGCTGTTTGACGGGAGAATAGACATTGCGGTGGTACCCACCCAGATGGCTTCTCATTATATGGGAGACCTACCAGCAGTAATCCACCAGTTTTTGTTTGTTGTAATGTGCGCTGACTATGACATCGTTTTTGCAGTAGCGTAGAAGGAAATAATCAGGTACCAATTACCTTACACGCCAGTAGCCATGGAACATGAACTTACCTGAAACATAAAAAAAGACTATTAAGTGTATGAACATAACAAAAAAGATCACTATTTTAAAACTGTGTAGGCGTAATTTGCACAAGATGGCCGGCAGCGACTATGCATAAAGCAGCGGACCTGGCTCTGTGATGTACCTTGGGAGAGGCCTATGTCCAGCAGTGGACTGCAATGGGCTGATTATGATAGGTGTGAAATGACATGAAAAATAATAAATATTCCTAATATGTAACTAATATTCAGTTTTAAATAAATAAATTACCATAAAAAAACTACAGTCGCGGTTTAAAAAAACATTATTTTTTTATTAGTGTTTGACTGTTAAAACTGGTTATTCCTTAAAAGCTAGACTATATAATTATGCAATCGCGGACTTCTTTATAAAATTAATAAAATAATAGTCATGAAATTAGTTAACTCCCAAAACTGGCTACACACTACACACATAGAACATTGATTTTTGTATCTCATATTGATCGATAAAAAATATACATCTCTACTTTATTTGACCTTGATATATCATTTTCACCTCATCCACTTTAATCAGTCTCTTCATGTATTCTTTATTGTCGTTATAAATAATCCTGATATTATGCTAAACCATTACTCATAATTTTACAAAAGTACCAGTCGTACTACGACGAACATCTCAAAATACACATAAAAGGATCAGGTGTTCCTTGGCATTGAAAGTTATAAATAAATTGTAAAGGCTTAATGTGTCTCGGGTCATTGTGTTGCCCTTTTCTCACTACCTGTATATCATAAATAATATGTGATATATGCAGCCACGGGTTTTCCATGGGTTATGTGACGTTGCTTTGAATAAGGGTAGAACAAGTTTTGTGTCTTTTTAGGCACTTTTGTCGTACCTACCTATATTTTTTCCTTAACGGCAAGAATTTCTTATTTATAAGCTGCTAATATTGCAAAACGATGAGTCTATGATCCGAAACGAAACTCGAATATTCGGACGTTCGACAAAGTAAGTTCTAAGTTTCCTACTTCTAAAAATCAATACTGTTCTCTGTGATACTTATCTTACAATACGAACTTAGTCCATGGTTACGACGTACTATAGAGTATTCAAAAAAATGGGGAGTACTTAGACACATTCGCACAATTTTACGTACAAAATTCGAACATTAGAGTTTCGTTTCGGATCGTAGAGTAACCCCCAAGGTTTAAGTCTCCGAAGCACGGGAAATATACTTTTGGCAGAAAATATCTTCCAACGAGAATGCTGCAAGTCTATTGCTCCTCGGCGTAATATTTATCCATTCACTTATTAGCTTCTTGTTACATTTCGCAATCGGATTACCGCCTCCATACATAATGAATAGCACATTCTCTGTCTGATTTCTCCTGTCATCATAACCTACGGGATGTCCAAGCCCTTCAAAGATTTCTCAACGATCGGTATGAATATTAATTGTTGCAAACTTGGCAAAAAAGAGTATTATTTTAATGAGGGCGCTAAGATCGAGTTTAATATGGCAATTCAATATAATACTACGAAGGTTTTTTAGATGCCAGTTATTTTTATTTAGTTTCGTTAATTGGCTCTTTGTTTATTTTAAATCACAAAATAAACAAAAAACGTACGAAAATTTATAGAAATACCTACGTATAAAATTATTCAACGAACACAATGACATTTTTAATAATGTTGCCATAAATTTTTTTTTCTTTAATGCAAATTGTTACCGCATCATAATTTTTTTGCCTAGTTATACAGCCATTAACAAATCAACTGCCCATTTTCAGGTGTTACTGTAATGTATGAGCCCCTATGCGTCCCACTGAAGGGCACGGCCCTCCTCTACAATCAAGCGTACGATTGAGAGTAGTTAGACCATATTATAGTCCACCACGCTGGCCTAGTGCGGGTTGGCGAACTTTACATACCATAGAAATTACACATAGCTATGGTATGTAGGTTTCCTCACGATGTTTTGCTTCACCGTTATAGTGCGTGGTGAATAGTGATTGACTATCAATACACAAACTTTACTTCTCTTAAAAGGCAATTTACATTTGGAGAAAAATGTAACATTGCGTCACTCAAAAACCTTACTAACAGTTAAACATTGTATTGTCGAGATGTACAACCGTTTTACGGACTAAGCTGCACTCAGTACATCAATTATCATGAAATTACCATATCTGTGCATACATAAGCGGCTCACGTGTGTCCTTTGTGCCACACGCGCCTCGGCCGAACGCTCTAGTCTAGCTAGTTCAAGTTTAATGTTAATAGTACAAGCTGTATCAATTCATTCACGTGTGTTTGGATATCTGTCAAGTACATTATTGCGTTAAAATGCATCGAAATATCGAATGAAATTTCTTGTTAAAGATTCTAGAGAACGGCTGTATATGGATTTACCACTCTCAATCGTATTCTCGATTGTAGAGTAGGCCCGCGCCCTGCAGTGGGACGTAATATGGGCTAATACAATACAATACAATACGTTATTATTATTATATAATCAAAAAATAAAAAAAAAAACATAATATTATGAATAACAATCATTACTAGTATTATAATTAAATGTTTAATGAATTGAAATTATATGTAAAATTTATTAATGTCGGAATAAAAGGGCAAATAAACAAATAGTATTTGGAGAAATTAAGATTACTTTTTGAACTGTTGGTAAACTACTAAGTATTGGAAGTAACTTATGATACAGTGAATGGAATATAAATAACTTTTAAATTATTTTACTAATTTTATAATATACTGCCGCCTATTTTCATCAAGGTAATGTAGGATTCTAATGGTGAAAGATTTTTCCAAATCTATTCAGTAGTTTTAGAGCCAATCAATGCAAAAAAAAAACAATCAAATCTTTCCTCTTTGTTATATTTGTTTTGAGAAAAAAAATAATTGAGAATTTTATAAGAATGGTTCTTCGGTTTTTCTCCTAACATCATTCGCGATTCATTTTATTCAGCCTTAACCCAGAGCATGCCAATCTTAGTTCATCAACGATTAATTAAACAAAACTAAAATTTTCCACATCATGGCAAATTAATTAATATTACGATTATGTTTATTCGATGATTTTGCGAAACCAACGAATCCAATTTGTAAAATAATTCAAATCTGCATATTTGAATATTTTTAATAATTTATTAATAGTATGTTATATTTGGTAGCAGGGTCTTCTAAATTCTAAAAATATAAATTTAATATATTTTAAAGGCAAAGGAAACCCTTAACGTACAGCCTTAAAAATTCTATTTATTTAAAGTTTTAAACATATAGTTTATTGCCTTTCCAATTTTACTTCCATCTAGGCAGAGTAAAACTAGTGAAAATGTCAATAGAGCCAATGACTCCAGGTGTTTACATAAATATTCGTAGTCAGCCGTCAGTGAAGGTTCAATCATTTCTTTTATTACTTTTTTCTCTGAATCAAACCCGCACCAAGGCTAACAAGGTTACCGATTGGACATGCGATTATAAATATAGCACTTGCTTTAATTTCCTTCATTCTCCACGTTCACAGAATTTTATTACGTAATTATTACTGCGAGTCAAATGTGACGTCATTCAGTATAAATATTGCTTATTGTGTTTTTTATCGTAAGAGTTAAGACAGTTATAGGTATTTTCAACATGATTTAGATTCATATAATTTAATTATGTTTATACGCTAATGACTAAATAAATGTAACCTTGGCTAAATACTAAAAAAAATTATTACTGTTACATCGTTTGAAGTCTACCGGATTCCAATTAATGCAAAATGGTAAAATATACGTTTGGCTAATATAAATGATCCTTTTGTGTAGTATTTTTTTTCCATCTAGATACGTAAAAGACTACAGTAAGTAATT
Source organism: Hyles lineata (assembly GCA_030180105.1). NCBI lineage: Eukaryota > Metazoa > Arthropoda > Insecta > Lepidoptera > Sphingidae > Hyles > Hyles lineata. The sequence goes on from JARJEE010000030.1 coordinate 2,881,170, forward strand.
TTCCGCCTGCAAGCAGACATTTCTCACAACGCGATTTTACTCACAAATTCGCTTTCAAAGTATCAGTGTTGTAATTGTTTTTGTACAAAGGATATTTTTATTTTGTCAGGAATTCTCTACGAACAATACCAAAGGGTAAATGCCCTAATGTTTACCGGCACTTGATGCGCTCTACGTAAACGTAAGTACTATGTTTTCCAATTTCATTGTACTTGAAAGTTTATGTCCGTTCGTTTATTTACTTTCAGATTGTTAAAGAATTTACTGATAATACTGTTAAATAACAGCTATGTAAACATTGAAGGCATTTCGAGTATGTGAGGTGACCGCCCTTGTGTCTGACACAAACAATTCATCGATGCAAAATCAAATCTAACTTTTTAGCACTTTTTGTAACAATTAGTGATCTGAACAGTAGTAGTTTGAAATATTTAATTTTGAAATCCAAACAAAGGTATTCGCATCTTAAAATACTATTTCTCAATATATGTTACACACATTTCAAACTTTAAACTTACGTTTAAGCTTTGAAAAATACAGCCCACTTTATAAATAAGTAAGTACACAACAAATATGTAACCACTAATTGGTTTTCACTCGTTTTTCCTTTGGCCGATAACAGCTTCATAATCATTCGCCCTACAAACCCACTTATTACTGAATGTCAAACACACGATAATGACGCTCGCACGATTGATTTTCACTTTTCATTTTCTGTATTTACTGTGGCAAATTGTTCTTAAGATGTTTTGTTTACTAAAGAGCATGCTTTATGCCATGACAATATGCCATGGTCATTATAAAATTAATGTTATGAAAGCGGGAATCTTCCTCGACTATTGTGAAACTACTACTGCACTACATCGGTCAAGGAAAATGTCGTGAGGAAACCTGCATACCATAATGATTTGCATGAATTTGCACTAGGCTACCGTGGTGGACCATATGGTCTTACCCCTCTAAATCGTACTCTCAATTGTATATATAGGGCCTGGGCACTGCAATGGGCAGATACAGATACAAATATGGTAAAACCCCGGCGCGGCGTTATAATTCTAAAATCTCCATTTAATATTACTGCTTCAATAAGAGCGTTATGACTTCTAATAAAGTAAATAATTACATTTGCAGTATTCAATTACACGTTGTTGATTATTTCTCTTGATGTTTTCGAAGGCCTCGATGACAAAATATATAACCAAGGATGTGTGTTCATCAACCAAGTCGCAAAACTAAAAATATAAATCCTTTTTGCAATATTCATAAAATAAAGTGGCAGGATATTTTTTATCTGGTTTTGCTGTTTAAAATTAACGATAAATCCTATATAGTCCATAAATAACAATGTGCCACGATCGTAGCGGAGGTGCCCTATTACCGACGACAATTTGAACGCAGTAATGTGGTAAGGTCACGAACCATTACCTTGGGTACTCCGAAAATAAATACGTATTTCAATATAATGTTACACAATAGTTTTTATTTATGAACATCTGTTCTACAATTACGCAACAGTCTGAATTAATTTGGAGAAATTTAATAAGGCATTATTGTAAAATAGTTTATTAAAAATAAATATTTTACGAGGTGCTTACATTACTGTTTATCTATGGATGTAAATGTTTTAGTATACCTTGATGAGAACAATACAAATTCTTGTTTATATGACGGCTGAAAAATGAGAGTTAAAGCGGCTTCGCTATTGGCTATTTCTTCGCCGAAGACCAGCAGACTGGGATAAATTAAATTTATGAAACCTATACAAAAATTAATAGCTGCAAAATTATCATTCTAAAGGCTTGCTTGTAAGGTTGCTCCTCAGTTCAATATCAACATGCATTTGTATAATAAAGTACTTAAGTTACATCAACAGTAGATAATATAAAACGTGTCTCCACACACGTTTTGAATCTATTATCTGAATTGCAACACTTTATAATCATAGCAAAATAATTGTGAGATATGTGGTGCACTTATTGGTTTGAGAGCAAAGACCACTTAACCCAACTCTACGGATCTAAATCTCCATTTTTGTCTGGATTTCACAATAAAATGTTTTATGAAAAGATTTTTCTTTATTTTGAACCTTTATTATTACATAGAAACATTAGATATAACAAGCATAATTCTCTTAAACACATACGAAGGAATTTTATTTCATTCATTGCTTTTGTATTAAAATTAAACTGTTATGTTCTCGTCGACATTAAACCATTAAGTAATTGCCAAATAGAAATTTAAATTTAGTTATAATTTCTATTATTTTCTGGTGTTCAATAAAGAATATAAAAAATTAATACCAAAATAATTAATAGTTTAACATGATCTGCGAAGTATAGGCCACAGATTTCCACCACGTAGCTATCCCCCAAGAACCCATTTACTATCATTAACACTACGTCAGTTCTATTATTATAATCCTTTCTATGAACCAGGCTACCTTTCTCAACAATATTGGTTGTATACATGTCTGAAGCATGATAAACGATCACAATTACCATACGAAGGACACGCCACACACGACTGACTGTTCTGTCTAGAATAATGCTTTACTATAAATATATTATATCGGTAACAAGTAAAAATTAACCCGGATAAGCACTCATGACACTTTAATTCGATTCCGATAACATTTCTCAGTGAAGCAGCTGGTTAGAAGCCGTATGTGAGACGTGAAGCCGCGGGTTCGATCCCCGCACCGAGACAAATACTTGTAAGGTCCAAAAAAATTGTTCCAAGTCTGAGTGTTTGTGAGACCGAAAAGTCTCTCATAGCTCCTGATGCCCACTATTTCAGAATCTCTCCCCCTTTCTAACCTCTCTTTCTATTGGAGAATTTTTCGAAAACGATTTACTATAAGTTATGATAACGATTTCGAAAATACATCAATTATTCTATCAGGTTGAGTTGTTTTTAAACTCTTATACAAGCTGGTATCTTCACCATATTTCCTTTAAAACAGTTGAAGTTAGTGTAAATAACTAAGAACAGACTCGTAACTAAGAAATATCAATGATGTGTAAAACTTTAACCATTGGTTTGGCAATATGGTTCTTACACAACTGCAATTGCTTTTATATAAGTATATAGTGATATATTTACTACACAATACCCTTTTCCGTACCACCATTCAGATCGCCAAAAGTGCATATCTGTGATCAACATTTGCAAACAAAAGGTCCCGTACCACGAGAACTCGTTTGAAAGTCTGCTCCAGATCTGCAAGCCACTACGAGTTTCTACCTTTAGGTAATAACTTAGAATTTCATATTTATATCTACATTCGTAATCGTGTAAAACTAGAACTCGAGATTGAATCGATTTGTTACACTGATAAATTATTATTAAACGCTGAAAGATTTCATTTAGATTTCAGTTATGGATATTGGATCGTATAAACTTGTATATAATATATATTCGTGTAGCATGTGCACGCGTGCTTTGTGTGACCCGTGATACAAAATGAGTTTTTTTGTATTTTAAATCATTGATTGTCTGTGATATATGGCACAACACTACAAAAATGATGTTTGAAAACGACCCTTCATATTATTTTGTTGTTTTTTTTTACTTTTTTTTTAGTCTGCATTATGATGGAAATTACCTGACATGTAGCATTCTTAAAAATGTAAGAATACAGTATTATTGGGTACTAAATATCCTTATGTAAAAACGTCACAACCACGAGCACAATAAAAATGTTCTTATTCCTAGAAAATTAAAAAAAGGAAATTATACGAGTACGTATGTACAGAAAGGTTAACGACTACATACTTAAAATGACGCATATCTACGTGAGAGTCCGAAAATTACTTCCATACCAGATTCGCAACTTTCACCGAACCAACTTTATTGCGTTATAAAACTCGGATTGCCAGGAAATGGTAAATTATTGTAAAAAGGAAACGATCTTTAATTTAAATAATGTTTTTGTTTTCGAAATGGTGTCATAAACAACACGACACATACGCATTAAAAAACTGACATTTAAAATCTAGAACTTATAAGTCTGAAAGGGATAAAGCTAACTTGCGGCCCTTCATTATGTTTTCTCAACGTTGCGTACTAAAACCAAGATCGCCAGTGTAGTACAAGCAACTGCCAAGTTAAAATCGGACTGGGGCTGGCCACATCTACCGCATGTAAGACGACTATTGGGTAAAAGCCACTACAGTCTACTCCTTGTATTATACCCTATGGTCTACCCAGTGGGCCGACAGTAGCCGAAACCGACTATGCGGTAGGCTCAGATGGGGATGGCGGGACAGACCCGAATCTATCTTTTGGATGGGGCGCAATTAGTATCTGGCCCCGACGAATGGAGAGAAAGGAGGCCTTTTCCCAGCAGTGGGAATTAAATGGCTTATAGTAAAAAATATTGAATATTGGCTGCACAATTTCTTCTTTTCCGTTTAATAGGGTGGTTTTCTTTACGATAGTTTTGTACTACATGCTCTACATCCATTTATTACGCAATATTTTTATGCGTTTCCAATTGAACACAATAATAAGAATTCTGATTAATGTACAATAATCGATGAAAATCGATTTGTTCAAATCCGCTGAATCATTCACATGAAATATTGGAAATTTATGTTATTACATTCCAATTCATAAATGAATGATGATGTTTAAACAAATGATGTTACGAAAAAAGTATTATGGAAGACAAAGAACCTACAAGCGAGTAAGAATGCCCCCCTAAGAACAGTCGGAATTGTTAAGAGCGGGCGACTAGAAGTTTCAGCGAAAAATTAAGAGGTAGTAATAAAATCTAAAAATATCGATTAGAGACAAATTGAATAAAATTGTAGAAATTAAACATGGTCGTTATTACATGTTATTATTCTACAGTTCGCTATGCAAATTGTTGTGCTTAATTCAGTAGCGGATTTCTTGCAGTTAAAGACGAATTTTAATCATAATTTACACACTGATATTCATAAATATTACACAAGCCATATTTCCTCCTTTTTTTCTCACAAGATAAACATAAAAAATTTGACTACAAGTTATGCAACTTCCCGCCGCAACTCGAGACAATGAAAATATTTCGCACAGCGCGGCCGCACGGTGTATTCCGTCCACAGTATAGTGTACTGTATAATATGATGAGCTAGGTGTGTCAGTGGTACAAACAAACATAATGACAAAGAGACTGATTCACCTGCGCACTACACTCCACCGGAGCAAACAAATTTGTTTTCATTGTGTGATTACACAACGCATACCTAAAAACGTTAAACATTCTGATTTTACGGCAATTTTATGTAATTGAGATTTTTTTATCTGGTAATATAGTGAGCTTCAGTAGGTCAACGCGGTTCGAACAATTGTAAAGTCATAACGAAATGTATCCGAGAATTTATGAAAGTTAACATACAAATTGATTTTATACAGACGGGATACTTGATACTTTACGAACAGCATCATCTTTATAATAAAATTTCCAGTTGCCATACTGAAATCAGACTTCAATTTGTAGAGGCTGATCTACCCTCACACTCGCCATTGCTACTGCTTTAAGCCAAGATCTACAGTGAAACGCGTTTCAATGACACCGAGCATTCTATGTTTCGGAGTTCTAATTCTTATGGAAGTATTCAATCAATAAATAGACCAAAATGTCTGCATATTGACATTACACATTAAACGAATTGTTTGATTGTATACTAAACACAAGAAATAAGTATTACTAAGCAATTACTAATCAACAAAGCCAATAAAAAGGCTGGTGGAAACCATAACTGTATGACGACGTCACTTCGAGATTTAAATGTTGATGGCATTGTCTGTTGCATAGAAATGTGTTCTAATTTCCAGTAATGAGCAATAACAAATGCAAATAACTTATAATATTTCACATTCATAACTCTAACGTGTGCTTTAATAAATCTAAATAAAAGATAAAACAAATAATCTTAACAAAAGTTGGGTTTTGGCAACTGGTATAGCGACCACCGTACATAAATGTAATTAAATAAATATAACATGTGCAAATCTTGTCGTATAGATCGATACAAATAATAATACACCCAACAATCACATATACCTGACCCCACATAAAGATCAAGTCTTGTGTCGTGGGTATCAGAAACTACGTGAGAATTTTCGGTCGCACAAACACCCAAACCCAAAACAAATGCCTGCAGGTCATAGCTCCCGTTTCGCAGCCGACATCTAACCAACTGCGCCACAGAACCCCTCAAATGTGTCGCATTTCGGGATTAACGTCGAGCGACGAGCAATTACTAATATTGCGATTTATTTTCACCATCAAATCATTGTATTTACTTTGTCATAACAGCGTAGAAATGTCCTTATTCCAGATGTGAAGATGGTATATAACGTTTCATATATACAAACATTGGATTAATGATATGATCCCTGTTTTCCTGACAACACATGGCCAACCATTGGACAAATAACATTACTCAGAAGGTACATCAAATATTTGTTTATTTTACCCTGATGGCATCGAAGAAAAACAAAACCATGGCTTCAGGGCTATGCTTCAACTTTTTGGTTTTATTCCCAGATATTTGTTGTTCAAATGTATTGAAACATTTTAAAATATATTAAAGCAATGATCAAAAAACATCTCCAACCTTATTTTTGGCAGAACTTTTCGACAATTCAAAGCTATTTCTACACAAGTGGAAATAAATGATATTATTCCTAACGCTTCTTGGAAGTGATAAACTACCATTAAAATAATTTCCTGTACCTAATGTAACAAAGTAGACACAATTCATCTTTGTTGTCGATTGTATGCAAAGTGATTTGTGACCATATCCATCTGTGTCACGCAGAAAATGACTGTTATTGTTCTAATTACGAGTTACTTTATCTAAGAGAAATGTTCAAGGACCGGGAACCGTGAAATTATGAATTCAATTCCAAGGCTATCGAGACTATTAGTGTTTTTTGCGTGGAAAACCTCATATTAGTTGCTGGGACGGAAATATTTACCCAGCTTAGCGACATCAGCTCTTTCCCATTGCAGATTAAAATAGGTTTGCAAATTGAAAGGAAAACTAGTAGCATTTTTGCCTAACCCTTCGGATGTACAAGATTTATTTCTTCATTAGTCCTATGGAAATTTACGTATATTCTTACACTGATTCACAGGTACAATAAATTGCAGTGTGAGTTTTCGGTTCTCAGCACATGATTTGGTCGGAACAGAATAATTTCTTAAATGCGTTTCCGTCTTTCGAGCGGTGATTCATGACTTAATCTTCGCGTGTATACAAATTAGTTACATTGTGACTCTACTTGCTGACTAAATTCCCTGAGACTAATTTGATGACACTTCTAACTTACCTGCATATGAAAGATTCATTGTTATTTTTATACCTTAGAGTATTTATAATGTAGAGGGAGCACTGCCACTTCAAAAACATATAGTAAATAAAAATGGTGGTGCCGGACCATCTTTTTCTGCACTCCTATTGGCTGATACTTGACAGATTGTCCAACATGTAACAGTGTAAGGATCAATTGCAAAAGGTTTGATACAGTACGTACTTCCCCGAGTTTATTCTTACTTCAAACGAGATTACTTTATTAGCAGTGTTAATTCCATAAATAAGCATGTACGTGTAATAAATACATGGACCTCTTTTGAGGGCATCGATCTCTTGCAAAATCTTCGAGAATTATTGTGAGGGAAAACGCCTTGTACTCATTTTTATAGGGTTCCGTTTTATTGTACATCAATGATGAATAAAGATTGCGGCGCTTTCCAGTAATAATATTGACCAACTAGACACGATTATCTTTCACCGGTCGACAAAATTATCGGGCTTCGAAAACTGTCGGGAAAATTTGCTATATTAAGATGTACCACATATCAAGGAATGTGGATTATCACTTAAAAATAAACTGCGATGACTCATTTTTTGACTATCGAAATTACTACTTTGCAACTCCATAATAAAATACTAAAAATAAAATTATTTAAGTATTAAATTTCACCAACGGTAACACATTGTTGTCGATCAAGATGAGGTGAACGACCTCAATTCGAAGAAAACCAGTTTTGAAATCCAAAGGCGACAAAATATTGTTTAAAAAAATCGCCGTCATTATGCCCTTCCCGCCAACTTGATTCAACGCAATTTTTGGCGACATTGCAGGTCAATTAACATATTTTTATTTTTAAATCATTGTCTCTATAAGATTTTTTTTTATTTTACTATATCATATATTAATGTACCAAAAATTATGAATAGAATGTAATATATCGATGTACACAGAAATTACCACTATTATCAATAAGTACATAGGTGTTTAATAATAATATGTTGTAGGAGCTATTCAAATCAAAATGACTAGGTATGTAAACATATTATTATAATAATTCAACTTGACCATAAAAATATTGTTGCTTTTTGTTTTTCAAAGCCTTTGTTTTGCATAAAATAAAACCATCTGCACTTTTTGTTCATTTGCAATATATTTAAGTGTTTATGTGCAGTTAGGAATGAATAAATAAATAAAAATATTAATTATCTTATCCGTTTTATGTTCAAAATTGTGTTCTTAGCAAGTTCCCTTATTTTATAAATATGAAATGTTAAAACAATCTAATAAAATCAGTTTTAAATTCGGGAACAGTTGACTAATAAAGCAAAGAATATACTTCTGCCCACCATTTCTTATCAATACAAAACACACGATCAGACACGACTGTGGAGAGTAAAAATTCGATATAAAACAACATGCTTTAAATTCGGCAGAATCCTTTGCCGTATTTTGCCAAATTTAAGGCAATTTAAAACAAGTTTTTAAATTCACTTTGCGTATTTTTGGTAACCAGTTTTGCTGAGGGATTCCCGATTCTTTCTGTGATTACATCACGTTGCAAGCCGGTGTCCTTTGTACAAATCTATCAAACCATTTACCTGCATTGTTTTTCCTCGTCTTAACATTTAGATGTAATAAATAAACAAGACTGTTACGGTTTTTTTATTGCGTATTCGAGAAGCTGCATTTAAAATATGCAGATATAACTTGGAATTACAATATGACTTACTTAGGCTCAGTTTTATCCAGAGCTTAGTCTTTTTTCATTCCCACTCTCCTGATTCGTTGGGTCGGCAACACATCTATGCTCCAAGGGTTATGGATGTTCATGGGCGGCAGTGATCATTTGACCAGCAGGTGACCTGTTTACTCCTTCGTTGGGCCTAATGTATAAAAAAGTAGTTTGAGTATTTGGGTTTCCAAATGTATACCGTTCAAAGTTATCGTCAAATTTTCTTCCTGCAGCTAAGCCATACATATCTTTTGATACAGAATTCAGAATAAAACCACCTTGTATCTGTCACATCATTATTTAAAACTGGTTCAAAGCATTTTCACATATCAGTAAAGGCTAGGCTGTATATTTAAATGAATCACGTGATTAGACGTTGAATTTTTAAAACGAAGATAAATAAAATGATTTTATTTCTTTTTTTTAATTTATTTGTCTTTGAATTTTTGCCAGATGCTTGGACGCGAAATGTCGCAGTATTTATTCTTCACTGTCTATTAATAGAGGTCTGATGATATTATGTTCATAAAATTGATTGGTGCGAACTATCCCTCGACATATTCAATAAATGACCTTCTTTGTTGGGTAATATTCCGACGATGACTTCATTGTATCCCGTATGTCTTGGTATTGTTTTTGTACCAACCAAGAATACATAAATGGTTCTTAGTGGTTAGCGAATACGGGCTAAGTATAATTAAAACTATTGAAACCTAGCTCCCATCTCCACCTGAGTGCAGATATTTTTTTTGGAAAATATTCCATCGTCTATTAATCAGGGATATGTAGAATTCTAATGTTGAAAGGATTTTTACAAATCAAACCCGTAGTTTGAGAGCCTATTCAATACAAACAAACAATATTTTTTTTCTGTTTATAATTTTAGTATAGACAATGCACCCATACCAACATTTCAAAAAATCCCTATTGTAACCAGGAAAACCAAATTGAATTGAAAAGCTGTGTCTAAACTCCAAAGCATACCCATTAGTCACTCTTAGTAAGAAGGTGCGGTTATACATATCTGTTAACATTTGACAGCAAATATCAGTCACTATTGATAAGGTGAAACACGATGATTACGGCTCGTATATTTCACAAATTGCCCGCAGTCACGAAAGGCGGAATTTGGGCGGAACTGTCTAAGAAAATTACACGCTCCATTGTAATAATTATCTTAATAGGAAATTTGTGTGACGCTGAATGGAGTTCTTGGAAATGTTCTAGATTGCTCTACGGAGTAAACCAACATCGCCCCGGGTGATGGGCTGGCTTGAAACAAAATGTAGTTCAGATATTTGATAACAGATGTCGCTATATTAAAACACAACGATTAAAGCTCTTATAACTATTCTAAAGACAAGTTAGACATTCCCGAGCTTCAATACTCGGTGTCATTAAAATGCGTGCCAGTGTTGACCCTGGCTTACAGGAGTTGCAGTGGCGGGTGTGAGGGTAGGGCAGTCTCCAACTATTTTAACTTTATAGGGTGAAACTTATAGACTTAAATGAGAGCTTTTTCTATATAAATTAGCAAAGCTTTTTTACATTGAAACGATTAGATGACTGCAATGCACATGGCAAATGCAGCGCCATCCAAGTAGAGCATCCATCGATTAAAATGATTATTTCTCTGGCCCACAAAACTATGCGTCGCATAGATTCCAGTGGAAGTGTAAGCCCACTGAGTTTGTTTCGCCGGGTATTCTCAGGAACGAAAGCGTTAGACCCGGTGGTAACGTAAACCGCTACCTATCGCTTTAATAATACTCATGGTCCACTTATAATTTGATTAACGTTAATTCTGTATTTCTTTGAAAAACAAATTACCATAAAAAAAGTAGTAAATAATACTTTATATAAAAAAACTGATAAGAAATTAATTAATTAAAATACGTTTCATATGCTGGTCGATAACAGGTAAGCACAGACCGACTCGAAACACGACAGACCCACACGAGTTAGGTACTATAATCTACTATTTGATCATCTTGTACGATGGTCAAAACCATTCATCTTAATAATGTATCAAAGCAATTGCTATTATATGTCCCTAAGGCTTCCATGGTAACGGCAGAAGGGCAAGCCAAGGGACGGTAAAGTACAATAGTTAGTAGTCACGTCGACTGTTGCTTCACGTAATTACAAGACATAATGTATTCAAGAAGTACGTGAACAAATTGCTTGAAAACGTGGTCTATCGCACTAATGTTCTATTGTTAGTTTTTACGCATTTTCCTACATTTTTTATAGTTATTTAAACCGCGTCATATTTGTTTTATAGATTAAAATACTGGTTTACATATTTACATACTGTTTTGGCATGCTCGCTATTTATTTTGGTACAAAAAGTGTATTATATTGATGATTAATTATTTTTATCTACTACTGATTAGTACGCACTAAAACGGTGAAGGAAAACATCGTGAGGAAACCTGCATACCATAGCGGTTCATAAGAATTTCTATGGTATGTAAGTCCGCCAACCCGCACTAGGCCAGCGTGGTGGACTATATGGCCTAACCACTCTCAATCGTACTTTCGATTGTAGAGTAGGCCCGTGCCCTGCAGTGGGACGTATATGGGCTGATACATACATACATACCGATTAGTAAATTTTTTAAACTGATACTCATAAATGAGTGAGAAATAGGAAAAACATAGTGGACATATTGAGACTTAACATCTTATGTCTCAGGATGGCGAGCGCAGTGGAATGCCAAGCATTGCTTTGTAATTCAAGGTGTTGTTTGGTTTTGCTACTGTTCATGAGCGGTCGTATCGCTTACCATCAGGCGAACGGCATGCTCGTCTCGCCATTCATAGCAATAAAAAAAACATGATTTTTTATAATGGAACAAAAAATATATAATTCATGGTGTTGTTTGGTTTTGTGCATGAGCGTTCATATCGCTTATCACGCGAACGGCATGCCATTCATCGGTATACAAAAAGTTTATAATATTTAAGCGTATTTTAGATTAAATTACATTGATAATTTTCCTCTCCTATATAGCTATTGTAAGTACTAGTCTTGTATCTTAATGATTGTTGCTTTAATGATGCTTAAGCACTTAACGTAACTTATGTATTTATTATTTAAATCCCTAGAGCATGTGCATTTCAATAATTTTTAATAAATTATTTTTATCTATTCTTGCATCTATGGCAATAAGCCAAATCTGTTAAACATATCAATAAATAAATACACCCAACAGTCACATACATACATAGTCCTAAATCCACATTAAGATCCATTAAGTTTTGTGTCGTGGATATCAGAAGCTACGAGAGAATTTTCGGTCTCCAAATATCCAGACCTGATTGATCCAAGCAGTTGCGGGGATCGAACCCGCAGCCTCTCGCTTCACAGGTAGCATCCAACCAACTACGCCACGGAGGCTGTCATACGCATTTAAAATACATAATTTTTAAATATCCAATGACATAGATTAAGTCAGACATAGTTTACAGGTGATGACTGCTGACTAAGCTTTTACGATAATGTCCCAGGTATGATATGTCCTATCACGTGTCACTTAACCAATGACACGTCCCAAACGTGATGAGCGTTTCGCATTTTAGTCATGACGCATTTAATATAATGTATATGAGTGTGCGTCTATGATAAAGTTCCAAACATGATACAGTTAACCTTTTTACCACCAGTTGACAAAGACATTTGCGTGACACATGAGGAAAAAGCCATGTAAATGTGACTCGAATACCAAGGAATACGACAAATGAAAGATGAGGAAGGACCTTCGCCTTGTATGCACTCACTACCGCTCATCCTTTGTCAATATCCTCCAACAATAACTCACGTCAAGAATGTTTGTTTATACATTTGAGATAACTATCAATGTTTCTAAACAAGATTAAGGAAATTATACTAAGGATTCGCTCTAGTTTTTAATATCTTAGATAAAAATATAAGTCTGTAGGTAAATAAATATGTGAAATGATATTGAAACGTGCGGAACAGAAAATATATTTTATAACGCTAAAAATGTTTGTGTAAATGATGAATTGAAATTACCCCACCTAGCAACTTGGTTCTATTTGGTACTAAAAATAAAAATACATTAAAGACTACCGAATTATTTGTCTCTTTCAAACGACTTTTCAATTCAGTTTGAGCGAAGAAGACAAAACATTTGATAATTAAAATAGGTTTTAAAACTGTCTATGAATCAGGCCGTTTATAAATAACCTGTTAATTCCAACACTACATAAAATATTCATTTAATAAAATTCATCCGCCAACTAAGTCATCAAACACCTTTATTTTCTGAGTCTGTCCCACCCTCACACCTACCATTGCAACACCTGTAAGCCAGGATTAACAGTGGCCCACATTTTAATGACATCGAGCATTGAAGCTCGGCGAGTCTCCGGGAATGTCTAACTTGTCTTTAACCCGCAACAAAATCAATCATGAAGTTAAATTATAGGAGGACTTGGAAATATTTACACATTTATCAACTAAAGCACTGTGCCCACAGACAGTGGCGTAACTACTCCATCGGGGGCCCGTGGCAAAATTCATCAAATGGGGCCCTTTGTAAATGTAAAAAAAATTACATTGTAGTTTCGTTTTTATGATTATATTTTAAAGTGCGTGGTGGCCTGTTGGACCAGGCGCAGCAGCCAACATGTTCACGGTGGTTGCGGGTTTGAATCCCATGGCACACCTTTAACTTTTTGGAGTAGTGGGTATGGATCACCATGCACTATGAAGGTGATGGAAAGCATCGTGAGGAAACCGGAGCCATATGTAAGTTTATATGGTATGTAACGTCCGCCAACACCCACTGGCCCAGCATGGTGGACTATATGGTTTAGCCAATCTCAATAGTACTTTGGATCGTAGGGGAGGCCCTTGCCCTGCAATGGGACTTATATGGGATTATGCAGAAGAGCACAGAATCTTTTAATGGCATGGCTTCATATTTGTCATTGGATTATGAACTAATATCACTGCATAAAATCTAAAAAGGATTCTCTAATAATGATTAAAGAGTGTTTTTGTAACTCCATTTTCATTTCTTTCTATCACACAGTACCGATAAACTTCACATAATTGGTCTGTTTTAGAAAAATCTTGAGTATCAAATATAATGGAATTTTTGGGCCTAAAACAGCAATTATCTCTTATGTATTTTCGGACTTAAGTATTTTATCTGGCCCTTGGACTTATTTAACCATTCCTCTAAATTAGTATTACATTATGCAGGTAACTGCTTTATTACGGCTATCTGCGCTTTCTCTATGGCCACGAAAAGGCAATTTTTAATTTAGTGAACTTTCGATGTTTCGTATCTCTTTAGCGCATTTAAAATTTATTTCTAGTCGTCATAACCCTCAACTCAAACATTCATCATCAGCCTTTTGCTGTCCACTGCTGGACAAAGGCCTCCTCCAAATTTCGCGATTTCACCCTGTCATCAGCTTGTCGCATCCAGCATGTGGTAGCGATCTTTTGCAAATCGTCATTCCACCTAAGTGGCGGGCGTCCTACACTATATTAGCCACGACGCGGTTTCCACTCAAGAACACAAGACAAGATATGGCCACCGCACTGCCACTTCAGATTGCTAAGTCTGTGTGCTATGTCTATAACTTTGGTTCTCTGTCTGATCAGCTCATTACGGATCTTATTTTCCAAAGAGACACCGCGCATAGTACGCTCCATAGCTCGCTGAGCGATCATAAGCTATTGGACCAGCCGTGCTGTGAGTATTATTTTATATATTTATTTTATTATTTATTGTCACTGTCTCTTAAGACTTGTCTCTTATTAACCCAATGGTCTCTGGGTTTACAGTGAACCTTTGTCAATCACATCGATTCACTTCATCATATTTGTTTTATTTCACTTATCTGCATTATATTATAGAGATTTAATATTTTTCACTCCTAAATATACTTAGTTCAGTTTCATGTTTGCTGTACTTGTAGTTGTTTTGGGTCTGAATATTCTCTATCATCGGGATTTGCTATAAGACTCAATCAATCAATAAAATGGCTCTTTTCGAAAGTAGTAACTTATTTTAGATAACTTTTTATTCATCGCTTCAGCTTCCCTCTTTCTCTTTCGTTTTTCGCTACTTCTTAAATTATTTCTAGAACAAGGCATGTTTCAGTTTATTTGGAAAATATTAACTAATATTCATAAAACTATAATTTATTGGTTTGTAAATGTTTATACTGGGGTTTATACTATAATGAAATAAAAATATAACATTTAAATCAAATACATAATGAAGAAATGTTTAAAATGTAGTCAATAGTTTATTATTAATAATTTCGTTATTAATGTTATATTCTTATCTGCTTACACCCTGTCGGGCTTGAACCTGAGGCCCTATCAAGCCCGGGCCCTGTCGGGCCTGAGACCCTGTCAGACCAGGGCCTTGCCGGTCCGGGGGCCCCCTTAGGCCGGGGGCCCGTGGCATTTTGCGCACTTTGCCACCCTATTGTTACGCCACTGCCCACAGAGCAACTTCAGTTTCATTCTATTTAAATTGCTCCGTGTGCATTGCACCTAAGGTCTATGTCCGACGAAACTTTGGAATAATTCATCTTTATATGAATTAAAAAATAATTTATTGAATCCATAAAATAAATAAATAACACCCAACAGTCACATACATAATGTTCTAGATAATTTAGATTCAGTCATTTTTTTTTATCTACGACCCGATTCGGAAAGCGGTTTTAATTAGAGAAGAACGGGCAAGAAACGCTAGTGTTGCTCTTTTCAAAACCAGTTTACAATTTAGTTATACAATGCACTAATAGACCGATGCAGCCCTATCACAGCTGGGACAGGCGTGATAATGACATCATATCACTTCGGCCCCTCGTGTCTTAATCTCTCGTGTCACATATACATTTCCTCAATATTTTATCAACATCAAGAGAGATTTCATCTTCACATTTTTATCAGAGCTCTTATCGAGACAATGTACAAGTGCCAAGCCTTCGCAACTCGGATAAAATCAACAATTATTGTGATCCTTTTACATTTTTATGTGCGGTTCATTTGACATTTACAAATCTTTTAAGCCAACGCTCGAGTGCCGTAATGGCTCACTTTAA
Source organism: Hyles lineata (assembly GCA_030180105.1). NCBI lineage: Eukaryota > Metazoa > Arthropoda > Insecta > Lepidoptera > Sphingidae > Hyles > Hyles lineata. The sequence continues at coordinate 2,897,317 of JARJEE010000030.1, forward strand.
TATTTTTTGCGCTGTAATTTATTCTACTTAAAAATAGTAAATGATACAACGTACGAATATAAAGTTATTGCACCCGTCCATTTAAAATCTGTATTATTAATCAGCCAATATGTCAACGTGTAAAAAGAAAAACGCGATATTGTGCAAAAATGTGATAGAAGAAGCACGTGGCTACGCGAAATAAAAGAAAAAATCTTGCAAAAACAAATAACGCTAATATTTAAAAGTCTAATGAGTTTCTTATCAATGTGAAGAATAAAGTACTAAATCAACTTTAATGGAATTTTGTACACATGCTAAAAGACTAGTTCGCTTTATTACCTACACAATTGTATTTGTCCGGCACCTCGTTACAGTCTCCCACCCTTAACTAAACAGGGATTAAGTATTTAAAATAGCTTGTTGTTACCGCACGATCCATTTTATGTGTTGTTTGTTGGTATTTTTTTTTAGATTAACCACGGCTGCATACCGAAACGTAGCTGACATAAATGTGTCAACTGTCAGGTGTAAAGTGTACACATTGACATTCGTGCCGAGTGCATTCTGTTTCATAACCACAACGCCGAGACCATAGTCTGTGGCCGAGACACTGACTCAAACGGTTCCACCGCACGTACAATTAAAACGTCCTTGTTTGGGTAATTTAAGTTTTTTTGTTATTTTTCCTTTTTAACACAACTTTAATATTTCTTTTGTAATCCCCAAAAGTCATTAGTTGCTTTTAATACCGTATTACAAGGATGGAAGGAGTAAGATCCGTATATTTTATATGAGTTTACGTTCTTACCCCTTACGCACTATTATTACGGTGCTACCTCAACGCACCGTACGCAAACCTGAGCTTCGTTTACTTTTATATTTTATTTATAAAATGCGCCCAAAATTAACATGAGGGAGCCTGGCTCTATGCTAAGAATGTTAATACAAATGGACTTGAGGACGGGGTATCAAACGCTACGGGAGAGATTTCAACCTCATAACACCTAACTGTTCTTTAGTTTGTCTGAAGTCTGAATCCAAATATTAGTCCTTGCAAGAAAATTTATTTTGGTGCGGGATATCCGACAACCGCAATAAGTGTATTAACCACCTGTACCACAGAAGGTGTGTTGGCTTGATACAATATGTCCAAACCGAGAGAAAGAAACGCTAAGTACTATATAGTAATGTGCTCATCGTAAAATTTCCCCACTATCTTATCATCAGATATAATGTGGCAAGTTAGCAGCATCCTTTTGAGAGGTAGCAAACGCCGGCATTACACTGGGATGATAAAACAGAAATAAATCATCTGTCTGTCATCATAAGGCTTATTAAGGAGCACTACGTTTCTCTTTAAGCAGATTTTAGTGTTATTTCCTTTGACTAAATTATTTAGCTGTTTGTAATATATATGTATGTTTATTTATTCATAATGTTTAATTAGTATTATTTATCTTTAGTTCTATATTTTACGTTGTCCTTATTTCCTTCTTTTAAATCCATATCATGGTCGTTTGTAAGACATTGCTGTTGGGCGAAAAGACCGCCTTTTTTTGTGCATAGAGCTTTTGTGTACAATAAAGATTTAAGTAAATAAATAAATAAATAGAGATATCGTTACATTTCTGGCGATATTTTGATAAATTGCATTATTTTACGCGAAGTAAAATGGCGACTTGAATACTCGCGACGCTTTTCATTTTCGTTCATATAATAGGCTAATTATACAACACAGAAATCTATCAATTAATAATTATTATCTATTGTATGACCGCTTATATAACAAGCATCATAATGTAAAATAACATAAACTATTATATATTTTATGCGTTCATAAACACTTCTATACAATCATAATTCGTTCATTTTACTATTCAATTCAGGCTTGGTAGAGAGTCAAGGAATATACTTAGCACAGAGCATTTGTGAAAGATCTTACTTTGTGCTGATCTTATTTTTTTTATGTGGTAATAATAATAATAATGGAATTCGCCCCCTTGAGGTCCGTTCACATTGTATAGAATACGAAATTTCCAGCACATTGGGAGTACAGATGTCATCAGTGGGCAGACTCCACAAGGTCCAATTCAGCTCGGTTACAAGAAGTGAATACAAGAATAGAACATCATTTCGTCATTGGATTCTATTTATGTCGGGCGAATCATTGTCAAAGGTCGTTTCCAATAGGTCTGAGGTCGCCGTGGGAATCTTTGGGAGAGGTCTGTGTTCAGACGACTTTCTGCAGAGATGATATTAATAATCGCAAATATATTTTAACTATATAAAGCACTCTTTCTTTTAAAATGTTTAATATTATTATAGCAATATTTTATCATAATTCATTATCCTAACAATTTTTTTATAATTTTAAAGGTTGAAGATTAGTACAATGTGTTCTCGATTAAACATGGATTATATAATTAAATTGCTAAAATGCATTATTTTATTTCTGAATGTTGTATGTAATGTGTAGTGTAATGTTAAGTGCTTGATATCGACACTAGCTTACAAGCGCTTCAATATTCTAAGGACACTTGAATCTAATGATAATCTCATACACACTGACGGTGAAGGAAAACATCGTAAAGAAACCTGCATACCGTAGCGATTTGGAAGAATTTCTATGGTATGTAAAAGTCCGCCAACACGCACTAGGCCAGTGTGGACTATACGGCGTAACCTTCTCTCAATCGTACTCTTGATTGTACAGGAGGCCCGTGCCCAGCAGTGAGACATATATGGCCTGGTACACACACATACACGCATGTAAACATATGAATATCAACGCATATCACAATCGATTATTAATTGAAACTTGGTAAAGAAGTTCTCCGAGGACGCGACGGTCAGAAGATCGGTGGATGGATTTAACCTCCTATAGTTGTATGTTGAGGTGCTTGTTATTTTACTGAAATTATTTTTTATGTTACTAAATGATCAAACTTTAACACCATAAATCTTTCTTTATTCTAATAGGCATACCGACTCGCACACATATCGACAAGTTCCTATCCAATAATAAATTGATCGACACAGTCTAACTTCATTACGATACGACAAATATTATACAACAAATTGCATACACTACATTATTACTAAAGGTTTATTTTTATTTTCTCATAGTTGCTCGCCTTCACGATCTATTTAGCACGAGATGGTAGAAAGTTGTGTGTGAAATAATACTTTACGAAATGGCATATCGCTTTACTGATATGTTTAGCAACGATACGCAACCGGGCTGATAATAATACCAATAATTGTGATATATTGACCCAATAGTTGTAATACATAGGCGTATAAAACCTACTTATTAGATAATTTAGAAAAGCTGGCTGTTACAATAATAAGCTGCGAATGCACTCCGCAATAGTATAAGCCGCACTAGGCCAGCGTGGTGGACACTGGACTATATAGCCTAACCACTCTCAATTGTGCTCTTGATTGTGGAGGAGGCCCGTGCTCTACAGTGGTACGAATATGGACTGATACAGTACAGTACTAAGACAAAAGTTGATGTCATAAAAAAATAATAATAGTTACGGGTGTTACGGAACCGAAAAGTTTATTTTTGTTATTGACACCCATAACAAAATATTTGTATCTTAGCGCGGTGCAAGGACTATGTGTGTGAATTTTATTTATTGATATTATATTCTATACTAAACCAGCAGCTTAATTAAGATCTGTCTAACTGTGGCATGTCCCCGTACCGTGACCACCAACTATGTTAGTTCAAACGACGGACTAAAGGCCAATCACAAGGACATCTAAAACTTGTTAAGCTAATGTGGGCTTAGTTGAATAACAAGAAAGCACTAGATTATACCAATTTTTTTTAACTATATTAATATTAAGATTTATAAATACTTATTGCTATCGCTATCAATTAAGTTAAAGGAGTACATCGAGAGAAACTTGCATGCCTGTTTGTCCTTCTCAATAATTTCTATTGGCAGTTTGTGAATCCGCACTAGATTTAAGGGCCAGAGCAAACCGGGATGGTATGGCATGGTAAATGATTTAATTTTTACCAAAGGATATTAAAATTTATCTAGTCGGAATACGACATTAATTTCAATGTTTTAAATTTATGAACTATTTGCTCGATTGCCGTACATATTGTATAAAAAAATTAGTACCGTGCGATTCAAATAGAGCATCCTAAGTGTGAGAGATAACGGCTATCGATGGCCTACTCGGAATAAAGTATACTTTCATAGGCCACTTTGACGGGTATACTACCATTGTGAACCATTCATTAGAACACAACGATTTCCTTCAATGCATATTGATGTAATTGTTTTCAGAAGTATGTACATTTTAACACCTATAAAACAGAGTTGTATTATTAAAAAGCTCAAACAAAATTGCGTGCGACAGGGAAAAAGTTAACTATGTTAGCAGCCAGTAATATACCCGCAGTATTTACCATCTAATCGATAATTCTTTAATCTCCATTTGTATCTGTGACAAAAAAACAGGAGTAAAATTAATCATACGAGACTATAAACAAGATAGAGACCAAAAAACTAAATTACCCATGGTTATATTTTACATAACCTTGGTCGTTCCGTTATTGATTCCAATGATTATATTTATAAATATTTTTTGTTGTATTTACAAAAAGAATGCTATTAATCCTTTAGATATTAATGGATCGATTGTAATCCGAATACTATACTCAACATTTTGTGACGTGATTATTTTGATAGTGTTCTTTTGAATGTTCAGTTACGTAATTTAGTGTGATCATCTTCATTTGCGAATGATTTTCAATTTGGTTCTTATATAATATTTATTTAATCGACAATATTGTTATATAATAATTTGACTTATTACTTACATAATACTTAGAGCACAATCATTAAACAAGTGGAAGAACACCAATTGGCTTTGTACGTTATATCATGAGCAGTTATATCCGAGCGAAGGCGATGCGCGGTTAAGTAGAGTTTTGCTTTTCCACATTTGGGAAAAGAGTTACATTTTATTAAATATACTGTATGTAAAAATACCTTGTTGTTCGCTTAAGGTGAACTCTTCAATATGTCGATCTCCAAAGTGATGAACTTTGAGTGATGCAAGGGGTTAGTGACCTTATGCTTGTGAACTTGCGTTGCCTTTGATATTAATTGCCGATTTTTTTTTTCGTTCAGAAGAATATGCTAAATCTGCTTCACTACATATGTATAGATATAAAATCAGATACTGCAGTTGACGTAAATAACATACCTTTTTTGGAATATGTTATCATTAATATTTTATAGTTAAAACGCGTAAGTTTTATTGTTAGAGAAAACGCAGGAGACCAAAGATGCGGTGGAAAGACGAGTTGTATGCAATCCAGCCAAAATGGCAAGAGGTCGCCGAGGACAGAGTCAAGTGGAGGAATAAGAAGGGGGAGGTCCTTTACCACAGCCTTTACCCATGAGCGGGACACAATATAGGATACAATAGTAAAAAAAGTTAATTAAAACAAGCAATCCTGGTAATATTTTCGTGTAATTATTCAATGCTTATTGCCTAGTAATTTATAGAACAGACCTAGAACTTGTATTTAATTTTCCTTGTAGTATCAAGTTGATGCCAAGGTTTTGTTACGGAAGGATTTCTAATAAAGATTCTATGTACACCTTGTGATGGTGTTTTTACATACGAGTTTCTTGGAATACGCATAATTTTCGGACCTATGACGTCATGATTATTGTAGTGGATCCTGTGAAACCCACTTTTTGCACAGTGATCTCATTGTACTTATATTTATATTCCATACATCTATGATCATAATTATTAAAGTGTGTTTTAGACCATACTTTGTTTGAACTTAGTCATGGGTTATCGGGAGCGGCCCATGTATGTCGTGTCTGAATTATGTTTTGGTAAAGTAAATCTATATGATATATGATGTATGTATGTATACTATGACTGGATATTTCCCAATAGAAATTACAATAGGTCACCAATTTGTGACGGACAATATCACAACGTAATTCTATTTTATCTAACTAAAGTATTATACCTATAATTACATGTTTAGTGTTGGTCATAATACTATTATTTTCTCTATTTCTTTCCATCTTGATAAATACCATACTCTATTACAATGGGTTCATGTAACTTAACTACCTATAGCCTTGTGTCGGTTTTCTGGTTAATTTTAACTAACATAGCTATTGCGAGGGTTTTGACCCTAATTCTTAAGTTAACCTCCATTTTGGGGCTTTAAGCCTAATTTTATTGCATAAATTTAAATTTGCCTTGATAATGACGTCTAAGTTCTATTTCTATTCCAATTAGAGTTCTATTTCTATTCCAATTACCTGCTTGAACCCTACGGAATCCGACTTCTACTAGAAATATTATTCATTCGACATTACTTAGTTAAAAAAAGAATAATTTAAATTCCACGATTCTAAACCATGTTTACTCATCATTCAAACACGGCCGTGCAAAAAAACTCGAGTTTCTTCTAATTTTCCTTAATAGAATATAAAAAAACTTTACGTAAATATTACATGAAAAACCGACACTGATATGTACGCAAACCTCGATTTGCTAAATAAAGAAAAAAAACGGAACATTAAGAAAAACAAAACAGACAAATAGTTTCGACATGTATACCATTTATAGACAACCGATTAGCGAAACGATAAATAAGTTAAAATTCTGTGATTCAACTACCTATTTTCATCCTCGGTTAAATATTTACAGTTAAATATAATAATTCAGGATAAATGTTAACAGACCTGTAGATTGACCTAGGTCCGGCTATTAGTATATTTGGTATTTATCTTTGTTTTACGTATGTACGATGCAAGGAATGACAACTGTTATTACAGGGCAAGATTTCACGTTACTTAAAGATTCCAGAGACATACATTAAATTCACGCCTTTTTTCCCAAAAGAACAGAGTAGACAGAGGTGCAAGGGCACCCACATTTGGCCTGGTAAGATCCATCCCACGATTTGAGGGGGCGAGCCTATCACCATATCGGGCACAAATTCGTGACTCCAGGCTGATAATGAATAGAAAAATCCAATATCACTTTGCCCCACCCGGGGTTCAAACCTCAGACCTCAGTTTTGTAACCGTACCGTATAACTACGCCACCTAGCAGTCGAGGAACTTATGAACAAAAAAAATATTTTCCCTCTTCCTAGTGTAGGGTAAATACTAAATTTTAGAAAAGTAATCGGCAATTGGCAGAATAAGTCGTGACTTCTAAATTGGTGATTAAGCAACCAAACGCAATGACTCCCTAGGGCCTAGAGCAATGATTACAGTGACGTCATCAGAAAGGAAAAGGATCGTTTGCCGCACATAAAACAATGCAAAGGAAAGGCAGCGTAATGCCTCGGCATAATGTCTGCATTGTGAAAACTAGATCGTAAACAAGAAGACACCATAGATAACGATATCTACGGTATGTCATCTTGACGTAATATTTTACAGCTCTGGCTTGATATGCGGAAGTAGAAGCTGTAAAATAAAACTATATGGCTTATTTATTTTATTCGATAACCTCCGTGGTGCAATTGGTTAAACGCCGGCTGTGAAACGTGTGATTGCGGGTTCGATCCTCGCATCGGGACAAATGTTTGTGCGATCCACAGGTATTTGTTTCGGGTTTGTGAGACTGAAAAGTCTCTCATAGTTTCTGATACGATAGACACAAGACTTGATCTTAGTGTGAGATCAGGGATATGTATATATGTAATTGTTGGGTGTATTTATTTTTTCGCTGAAGACTGCTGATTTTTTTTCCAAATAAAAAAGGAGGTTCTCTTAGTTTTTCGATCGTTGTCGGTTTTTGGGCACAAATAGACAATAGTTAAAACCTATTCCCAAGAATTATCACACAATTCATAAAAATACAATTAAACATTGGCTATAATTTACGCTTATTATCTATTCGAATATGTGTAAAACAAATGTTAAATAAGAAAGACGGATGTTAGTCTAATAGAAAATACACGATTTGCTTGGCAGTAAGAATGAAGACAGTTGAATAAGTGCTATTTCAGTGTTCCAACAGAGATTGCAGTGCAATGCCCGATTTAAACTGACGCGATGGGCGATTTAAACCACCCTGAGTAATGAGGGTAAAATTTAAAACCGTCAGATCGCTCTCACTCAATGTTTCAACACGGAAATCAAACGCAGGACGTCGTGTTTCACATTTCTCCCTAGAGCTTAGAGATCGGCTACAAAGCTCTCCAAAATTGGGTCAGTCTCGATTTCACGTAAAGTAGCGTGTTTTATCCAAGGTGTTTAACCGGTGGAAAGGTCATCGGCCTGCCATCAACCCGCCCATATTACTTCTCACTTGATGTGACAATGCGCCCTTACACTAAGTGGATCTGACGGCTTAATGCGCCATGATAAGCGACCATGACGTTCGTCACTAGTTTTATAGCATGTAAACTACTGCTTTAGTGTTTTTACATGTAACTTTTCACACAATGACTTAATATGAGTCATACACATACACACTATCATTGATGCACACGCCATGTGATTTTTATTGAAATACTTAAGGACTACACCAAATCATAGTTAAAGACCATACCAAATGTTGGGATACAATATACTTAGCGGACTGTAGGTTGAATTTACAACTCTACCTACCCTTTACGAATACAGATACGAGCTTATATTTTTGTTGTTTTCATTCCAACAAAACCATTGCCAAAATAAATCAAGATAACACTTAAGGAAAACCCAGTTTTGCAGGAGGAATGAGTATGTGTTAAAAACTGCATACCAAATAACACTGCCAGTTCCGGGTATAATCACGGTTGTGTTTGCGTGTGTCTGGTGAAAGGTAACTGCTAAAAGGATATAACTATTGCGAAACGGTATAAAAAGAACAATAAACTGTCTGGAGAAAGATATAATTTGGTCATTATCCGTTGATGTGATGTCAAAAGAACGCGACGGTCGAATTGATGCTTCAACTGTGGTGGTATTATTGCATAACAGATCGGCAGCATATAAACATGCTAAGAAATTTCGCCAAATATTTGCATCTGGCTCTAAAACTTTCTAAGCGGATCTTAATTTTTTTTTAAACGATTCATTTGTGAACTCGGCGTGCTTTGACATTATGTAAAGTGATGTTTATTATACCACACTTTTGGTAAACCAAAAGATGAATATATTAAAGTAAAATCACCAAGCCAATGTGGAGATACTTGGTGGAGGCCTATGTTTAGCAGTGGACTTCCTGTGGCTGAAGAGAGAGAGAGAAACAGATCTTTCTCTTTCTCTAATATATGAGAGAATATCACCATAGATTAAACAAATAGTAGTAATAAATGACGCGCTGTGTAATCTACATTGATGATTTATGAAAATATTTCATAAATAATTCATTGTTACATCCCACTGAAGGAATTGTGCGACTAACACGTTGACCTGAACACAATTTCACAATGTTAACACCGTTATTTTTCCATTGTCAGGCACAATAAGGACTAAATATGTTCAGCTGACACAACCCAAACTTGTACAAGCTTTCCAAACGTACGAACCGATCCTTGACATGCATTGAAAAGAATCTAATATAACAAATACAAGGGGACATTTCGCAAGCGGGCGTATTTATCGACTCGATTGTAAATTATCGACATATCGATAAAATTATAATTGAATTTCGTAATTGGAACGACGCACGTGATCGGTGAAAATCTCACGATAAAGGGCATACGTTTCATCATTTTTAACGTAGTGATGTTAGAATATTTTCGTGTTACACATTTCGTAACATCTAAAGTAATTGTTGCATCGCATTTTATTTCATACTCGTGCTACTGACATTTGTTAGACATTTTATCTATGTGGAAAAATACTGTTTATTGTTTTCTAGTTATGTGTCACGTTTCGAAATGCCACTCTTTAGCCACACAATTGCTTAACCATTTTATTTATTGTTATTATTATTATATTTATGTAAAAGAATCAGTCAGCATTTAAGAATGACAATCTATCAAATCAATTTTTATTGTGATAACACTTTCTTAGAGCAATTGTGTCTGTCTATGACTTACTTAGCTTGGCATATAGAATCTTAGAAATAACTTAGATATGTATAAATTCACTGAAATTTTGGCGAAATATGTGACGTAATTTAAATTGATAATTTATTTAATTTATTTCATAAACTATTTTATTTTATAAAAAAAAAAGTATTAACTATACAGACCCAAACAAATGAAAGTGAAGTGATCAACTTCTACAGGAGAAATTGGTCAGGCTGAAATATCTACTGACCTGAAGTGACAATTTCAGTTGATACCTGATCTATCTGGATCTTAGACATAATTATAGAGACAATGAATAATAATGCACTCAGTTTAAATGTTACAATAATGGGCATTTATCACTGGTGGTAGGTCTCTCATATGTGGGAGGCCGACTGGGTAGGTACCACTGCGATGTCTATTTCGCACGCAGTGTGAATGCACTGTTGTGTTTCGGTGTGAAGGACATTGTAGCTAACTACTGGACATATTGAGACCTAACATCTTATGTCTCAGGATGCCGAGCGCAGTGGAATACCAATTTGCATTGCTTTGTAATTCAAAGTGTTTGGTTTTGGCACTGTTCATGCGTGGTCGTATCGCTCACTATCAGATAAACGGAATGCTCGTCTCGCCATTCATTAAAAATTTAAACAAAAACAACCAAAGTAATAGTTACAAAAACATTTTACCATTACTGAAAACAAAAACAAAAAGCGGAACCATTTAATAATATTCAATGATTCATGGAAAAATGAGCTATTCGGCCTTGTGTGAAGTGTTGCCGCGAACACGTCAATACAATTAATAGCAGTTATTGTATAGAAATAAAAGAATCTATTACAACAATTACATCATATACATTTCATATTTATTTGACTGTGTGTCTATTAAATTATCTATCGAAATATGAATCAAATATAGTAATAAATAGACATCAATATTATATCAAAGTATCACATCAAAACCAGGCAAAAGTATCACTTTTAAACTTATACAGTTTTGATATACATAACTGGTGGTAAGGCTCTCATTCATTGTGTTCTTTGGTTTTGTTTTTTCATATAAGCGGTCGTATAGCCTACTGTCAGACGAAAAAAAATATGATAGCATGCGATTGCATACTATTATGTCTAGTGGTGGACTGATGCAAGGTGACGAAGGTAGTAAAGAGGTAGGTATAGCTATCCTTCATCTCACATCCAAATCAACGGTTCTAATTTACAAATTATATTAGAGAAAATTAGCACGTGCAAAAACACCGTAACGATGATACGTCATGGAGGCTTCGGCACTCGTAAATATATGCTACAGCTCTAGACGCTATCGTAAACAATTCTATTAATTATTAATTAGTGTTTATATTTTTAGTATCGCATTGGAATATAAAAGTTCATATACTTGTGGAAAAGACTCTACGTTTGTCATAAAGAACCTATTTAATTTGATTTATTTTATCATTGCATAGAAATATAAATGTGGATAACCTATCGCCAAAGTATCTAAGATTAAGTAAAATAATCAAAATAATTTGATTTTAAGTCAATGAAACCGCGGGTAGAGTGTCCTTAATGTGAAACTTATGATCAACGCCCCCTATTGACAATTACTAAAAAGCGAATCGAAAACATATGCTTTTCAGAAGAATTTGTCACAGCAATAAAAATAATGTAGAGCAATGGACTTAAACAATACAATGGATTCTTAATTGCAATTAAAGTACAAATGATATCAGATTGGAGGTTACTCTTCGTGACTTTCGTGTACAATACAAAATCGATTTATTGCCGTGAAGGCAAACAATAATAAGGCAATAGAACGTGAAAGAATCTATTCGATAACATTTCGAAAGAACGTATGATTCGTTCCCGACAAAAACATAAGATTTGGTAATGTGATCATACTAATTTTACATAACTTATGTATTTTTTATGCTATTGTAGAAAGTTATTCATAATTATATACAATATTTATGCAATACGGCATGCAATTGTCTATGTCTTGTAACTATCCATGTCCAGCGTCCCGATTTTTTTATTATACAGGAATTTATTAAAACCACTTTACTGAAAATGTCACGTACTTCATCAACTTCTTAGTAAATATCATGCATACATAAACATTTAAATTTAAATCTGCGAAATAAACAATATAACACATAAATTATTAATTTCATTGCGCCAAGTCCGATGATTGAAATACGCAAAACTATTGTAACAAGAACTCCATTAACGTTCTGAATTATTGCACTGAAATGTATTGAAAACGTGTTTCTAACAAACACCTATTTGTAGTTAAATTACGATATTGATAAGTGGTATTGTCTCATTGTTTTTCTACCTCCATATTTTGTTCAAACACCATTCGTTTGTTTATCGTATTGTCGTATGTTTTTTGTAAAGAAACTTCATTTTTCGACTAGCTATTGTATGTTTTGTTTTCTTTTATGAAACTAACTATTAAAGTAAAGGACATACATCGTATAAAATACTTCGACTATGGGTATTTTTTTGGACAAGCGCTGGGATTTTCAAAGGGAATATTCAAACCGACATACAACTTTTGGTCCATAATATGTAACAGTTAAATGTATTTTTTTATTTTATACCCAGTGTATACCCAGTGTATTTGTATATAAAGCAGTAAGCACTAGTTTTTGTTTCCACTTTGACCTGGTTATTGTAAGAATCGGCTCACGTCTTTTTTCACAACTTGTCAATGAGTTTCAGTGAGCTAGACGACGCGGCTGCATTCCGAGCTAATTCAAGGCCATTACATTATCTTTACACGCATAGTAATGCTTTAGCATAACATTATTTATTTTATAAGGTAAATTCTTGAATTTTTCTTGTAATTGCTACAATTAATAATGAATATTATTTATTAAAAAATAAACTGTAATATTTATCTCTATATTTTGGGAAATCTTGTTGAACAAACTGTGATTGGTCAGTAAATATTCAGTAAAATAACAAGTGTAAAATACCATCATTTATTACGTATTTATTAAGTAAAATTGTTAAAAAACGTAAAGAATGTCAAGTTCAGCAGTCGGTCACATTCTATTATCGATGCAATCAAACAAAGTAAATTACCGAAGTTTAACCAAATGGCTAGATCGATTAGATGCGCTACCTAATATTTAAATATTTCAATAAAAGGTTTACAATATAAGCATAGTTGTAAACACTTTCAATATTATTTATAGTCCATTCTTTTTATAGCGTATTCTTTAACCTGATGTAACTCAGTCGCATCAGTTTATTTTTAAACAATTTACTTCCAATTGACCTGCAATATTTTAACCAGAACAAGTCTCTACAACATTTCATCATATTTAAAAGAAAAATATGAATAAAACCTTTCAAAAAGCAGATACAAACTCTTCATAAATTTGAGAGATACCATAGACAATATGTGTTTACCATTCGTGATGAACGCATGCGCAATGTTTATCCCAACAATCAATAGAGTGATTGTTTGCTTGTTCGCAATGGAAAAATATCCTTTGTGATGGTCGGTGACATACTTCATTGTGCGATCTCGGGAACCGGCCGCCGCGCCAGACCGGACCGGAAACGCGCACCTAGCTCCAATTGATAGAATCACCCTCGAGTGGAAAATAACTCATCCAGAAAAATAGCTGCGTTTATTGTGAAATGAGAAGATTGCTACCTATCGTTGGATAGGTAGGTTTCATTTGAATATAAAGGATTTTCTGATAAGTTATTATCCAATCACGTGGATATAGCACAAGATTGAGCTGTCTCTAGAAAAAAACCTAGACGCATAAAAATGGTCCTTGATTGATTTGGAAGTATTTCTATGGTACGTGAAAGTCCGCCAACGAGCATTAGGCCAGTGTGGTGTACTATACGGCCTAGCCCATCTTAATCTTACTCTCGATTATAGTGTAGGCCTGTGCCCTGCAGTAAGACGTATATGGGCTGATAAGTGATACACATACAGATAGAGTCTTTGCTCTACTTTGTCTGTGATTGTTATAGTATGATTGTATGATTGTTATTATATGCTGTGGATGAGGTCTAAAGGGTGATATTTTATTTATTATATAGGTAGATAATGTAGTTATATTTTTACCAACAATTCACCTAATAGAAAACATATCCTTTTGTGGACGTAATATGTAGTAAGGAACGACCTTAATAAAATTTAAAGATGTAGACTTATTTAGTCCATGGCTAAGTCTATTCACTCCAGCCTTCAATAGCCTTAGTTTATAGTGCTCTAGAAACACTAAGGCATTCCATTCTTAAGCCGTGCGCAAGATGAAATATGAAGCTAATCGCTTTGTGCGAATGAGACGCATATTTTTTTTTATTTCCAGTGAAAGAAGACACTAAAATATACCACAGATTTTAGTTGAAACGATGCTAAAAATTAGTAGTAACGTAACTTATATTTTTCTAATACAATATAATTAATTTTCACTTCCAATAAAACATGTTTCGATCTTTTCTTATTTTAGATTATGAGTGTTTATTATTAACTCATTTTACGTCATCGTGTAACAAAAATACAACTTTTATATGAAACAGAATGCAGAATAATTTACGCCGCTCAAAAAATGCAACTCGCAATATTCTTGTCCGGGCGCAAGAAACAAGTTTGTGAATTCCCGCCATCTACCAAAATTAATAAATAAATAAATTCCTCAAACATTACACGTATCGGTTATGACATAGCAACATGAGAAAAATAGAGCTGCAGAGACATTCATCAATTCAATTTAGCGCGGAAAGTAAAATTGCGACCTCCCTATTACGATAAATGTACACTAATTAGATAAAACAATTGAAACTGAAGGCAATATAGTTTCATTTGAATATTTTTATTATTTAATATAACATTGAATATACAGAAATTAAATAAAACAATTGAAATTGAAGGCAATATAGTTTCATTTGAATATTTTTATTATTCAATATAACAATGTCAATAAGCACTCTTCTCGTTGAGTATTTTATAATAGGTATCTAGATTATCATACTATTGTTTTACAAGCGCCATTAAAAACGGAAGGCTATACTCCAGCCGGAGTGTGAGTGGAGAGACCTTTATTGATAAAATCTTCATAATATACCAGACCTTCTTAATTTAAAAATCAAGTTATTGGTTAATTTTGAAAATCGAAATATTTTCTATAGAGAATTTCAAATAAAAAAATTATTGTAAAGATTATTTGTAAAAATATGTTACTTTTACATAAAAACGAATTAATATGACAAGACGCAAGTAATACTGATGATAATTAGTAAAACGCAGCGGCAGTATTCCCGCGCAAACACTGACATTTCTTTTATCAATGGAATTACGAAGGCCAGGAACGCGATATTATTTTTTTCGAATTCGAAAAAATGAAAATCTATACTGTAGCTAAAAATTAATTATATTTTATTTATGTTCAATTTTTAATAAGACAGAAATACATAAATAAATGATAAATAATTGATTTGGCCACAAAGAATAATTGCTTTGTTACTTGTCAATTGTATTAAAATATTCGTTTGGGAAAATTAAATAAGAGTTATTAATTTATATAGATTATCATCATTTGTTACTGAATCTTTTAAGGAAAACATAATTATGATGATTTCATCGGAAGCAAAGTATAATTTCAAGAAGAATACTTTCCTATTTTTTTTTTATATTTTATTTGTAGACGAAATCACGGGAAAAGATTGGTACCTATTTACGTTTGGTTATATTGATGTAGACATAACGAAAATATTGTTAATTTTTTATTTCTGAATATTATTACTATCTGAGATTTTGTTGTTTCTGTATAGAAGTAAAGTAAATCTTAAAACAGACAAAATATCTACTTTCTGTAAATGAATTTTATAAAAATATTAAAAGAGTAACGTGCATAATAAAATATAATTTTATAATAGGCGCATTAATTTTAGTCATTTTATTTTACATCGATATTCACAGTTAAACACCAATTGAATTAATTGAAAGACATTTTAATATTTATCTTAATAAAGTAAGAATTTACATTCAGCGCGCAATTCACGTTCGAAGACTTTTTTTTATCAAGCACATATTAAAATGCTAATGTGTCCTTACGTTGATATTGTTTTATATAATTATTCCACAATTTAATGATCATAAATTATACGAGTAGTATGATATAAAATGTTCTTGGTAAAAAACGCACTTTAAAGCAATGTTTTGATTTTCCAAGAATAGAGGAACTAACAATGTATCGGCGCTGCGTGTAACTATTATAGTATGTAAGTGCCAAATAAATACCTTAGTAAGAGAAACAATTAAATTTTACAGATAAACGCAAGTTACTGCTAACTTTCAAATTAAGTACTGAAAATACGTAAAACATGGAATATGTGCGAAGAAAATTTTGGTAATAATTTAAAAAAAGATAATGTAGTTTAGCCGGCATATTTTATAACATTATGTATAAAAGTAAAACCTTTTAAAAAAACAATAAAAACACTTACGTGGAACATCAGAGGAATCATCGTCCATAATCGCCAACTTGCTGGGCCTCTTGTCATCGTCGGACTTCAAACCCATTTTCACTGCCGGGATTTTTGGGGAGAGAAAAAAAAAGAAAAATTGCGCGCGATTCAAAATTCGAACAAATGTAGGCTGAACGCGATTACTGCACGCACAGACCAATCTATTTATTCTAAACTTGAGTTTTAATTATGGAATGTGAGTTTGTTTACTGTTGATATTTTTTTTTATAAAATTCGCGAACGTCAAATGGCCATGTTTACGGTAGGTATGTACGCGTACTTCGTGCACGAAGGTTGGTGTCGACTGTCACGGCACATTGGCTCGGCTTTGTTTTTATTGCGCGAGGCAGCGGCACGCGCGGTGGTTCGCCGGTGCCTAGTCACCCGACGCGACGCACTAGTAAGAAAGATCAGTGAAATTGAAGCCATAATTGACACATGATACGACAACGATGATTTATGGATTTTATATTATATGCGTTGTATGTGGCAGGAACAAACGATAATTTAAATAATGTTATTAATAATTATCTCCTAACTAAATATATTTAAATAATTAATTATAATTTTAATGTGAATTTTAAATCAATAGTATTAAGAAAAAGTTTTATTGATACCCTTATGTGTAAAAGTAACGGGAAAATTGCAGCTTCTTAGAAATAATTTAATTGGGATTCATACAGTGTTACTGAAATGAGAATTCCTTGCATTCAAATATTGTCTATGTATTTTCTTGTTTAAGCCACGTAGTAAATAAGTAATGGATTTATTTATCGTCACAACGTCATGCACATAAAATTGTGCTTCTTTTAATTCCGCACGCATTACAAGGATGCGTTGGGGATTTTCCCGATTTTTAGCCGTTATTTTTATTTATTTACATAAACTAAAATGAAATACTTAATTTAAATTCTTTTTAGGGCAAAATGTTTTATATTAGGAAATATTAAATTATCTGCTGAATGACACGCAATTATCTTTGCAAATAACAGCCTTTTAGCAAGTCTAACGCACGTACCATGAAAGGTGACTGGTAAGTAAATACATGATCATAATATTAACTTATGCATTTGTAATTACCCTAGAGTATTTATAATATAGAGGGAGCGCTGATACTTCAAATACGTTGATAAAAATGGTGGCGCAGGGCCACCAATTTCTGCCCTTCTACTGGCTGATATTTGACAGTTTGTACAACATGCACAAATTACTTGGAAAAAAATATATAAAAAGTTTATATCTATACTTATAATTCTCGTTTTTAAAGGATAATACCTAAATATAATATATAAAAATATACAGTTACCAATATTACGATGAAAAAAAACATCTACGAAGAATACGCAAGAATGAAGACGCAAATGTATGACATCGCTCCTTCTATAATAGAAATACTATATGGTGTAGAAACACTTTAATATTGTTTACTTTCGAAATACATAGACATAAACTACATAGTATAAAAAATAAAATGCAATATTCGTGTAATATACATATTTAACTGTTTTAGCATTATTTTTTATTTTTTATTTAGCATTTAGCATATTTACTTTAATTATTCATAAACCTGTTTGACAAATAAATTAAACCTAGAGCCCAATGCAATAAATCATACCTTTTACAACAGCGATCACGTAGAAAGTGAATTTCATCTTTCCTTTAGCACCAAAATTATTAAAAACAATCACAAAACTTACTAAAAAGATACAATACCCTTTCGCTCTTAAGATTAGACTTTCACCACTGTTCGCATAGAAAAAAGTTTAAACTGCAAATGGCACATTTGTATTATTATTGTATAAAACTAAACCACCCCTAGAAAGACACAAAACTACAGATTAGCATACTCCAAAGCCGGCTGCGCGTAAACTGGACAAACGACGCAGTAAATATTGAAGGAAATTTCTAGACGCAGGCTGTTTCCAAAACACCGCTGTTGAAGTTACTAGATGAGACCTATATCAGCAGTTGCCCATACTGCGAGATAGATACGTTTTTTCTCACTTTGATTCATATATTTAGGATTATATATATCCTATCTATCTTTAATAAAATAATAATTATTATTAATAATTTATGAACTGCTCTCAATTGCAACTCCTGTTTGATCACTGTATTGTAAACTTATTTTGAAAAGCGCAATGCTAGAGTTTCTTGCCCGTTCTTCTCTGGCAAAAACAGCCTTGTAAACCGGGTTATAGGGGAAAAAGTGACTGAATCTAAATAATGTATGACATATTATGGATTCAATAAATATTGTCAATTCAACAAGGGTTTAGAACAGCTACCATGACTATGCCAGTACAATTCTACGCTTCATTAAACAAAAATAAATATATATATTTATTTAATCTAGCTAACTATAAATATATGCACCATATCTATACATTCCTATCTTTGTTAACAGAAACATAAATTGCACCGAAATATCTAATGAAATCTCGTTAAAGATACATAGATTATAGATAACGGCTGTTAGAGATTCATCTAATTTTTACCTGACAGCTGAGTAGCTGTTTCCATTTAATATTTATGAATAAAGAGTCTGTTTTTACTTATGATTCGCACCCTCACCTTTATATAACTGCAATAAGCTTGGGAAACTGTATTTCATACGGATTATATCTTGACTTATAATATTGCATATCTGTTTAAGTATGAACATATTTACTCTAGGTTAACATTCAGCGACTTAATTGGTCGACAATATATATAAGCTAAAAACCGTGCGATCCTAGGTTAAATTCCCAGAAAGTGAAAGGAGACCGCCCAACTCCCATACAAACTGGGGCCACCCAAATTGTAAGCTACAGGGTTAAGATTTTGTCATGAATTACAAATAGTTTGAATAGTTTAAGAATCTCTATTTACAAAACGGCTACGGCCAAATTAGTTAAATCCTACCAGTAAATATTTACAGTTAAATGTGACGGTTTTACATAAACGTTCATTAATTAAAAATTTATTTATTTCAATGAGTTACATTCATATACATAAAAAACATTGTGGCGATTTGTGATATGTATTCTGCTATTTTTAAGTATCTTTAATCCTAACATACGCAATACCACCATATTGATAGATAGCAATAATAAGATTTAAATAGGGTAACCACATACATATAAGTTTATTTTAAAACATATTTTATATAGATTTTAAATAGTATCTTCGCCTTTGTACGTGTTTACTGATAAAAATACCCTATTCGTATTCCACGGCGGATTGTACTAGCTGTTTATTTGCAAGTTTTACTCGTGATATGGTGTCAATAATTTTACATAAAAAATATGTTTACTTATTACAATTACAGCTTATACTGATTTTAATATGATTCCTTAAACGACTCCATGTTTTGTAAATAAGCACTTATTTTTG
This sequence comes from Hyles lineata, assembly GCA_030180105.1. NCBI lineage: Eukaryota > Metazoa > Arthropoda > Insecta > Lepidoptera > Sphingidae > Hyles > Hyles lineata. The sequence continues at coordinate 2,917,207 of JARJEE010000030.1, forward strand.
CGCGACTGCTTAAATGTAATTTAGTTACGCTTGGCACGTAGAACCGCGCTCTACGGTGCAGATATCATCGAATGCCTTTTTTTATTTACATTTCATTAAAGAAATATGGTATTTTATAGAAGGTAATAAATATAAATATAGTATATAAACAACAAGTTAAATAAATATTATTACACCCAACAGTCACATACATAGTCCTGACCCCACACTAAGATCTAGTCTTGTGTCGTGGGTATCGGGAACTACGAGGGACTTTTCGGCCTCACAAACACCCAGACCCGGAAGTAATATTTTAGTTATTCCTTCAGAGGGTGATATTTGAGCTTTTGTTTTTATTATACACTGCCCTTTCTTTCTCCTTCTCATAAGTGCATCTAATGGTTGTCTGGTAGAGATCGCCTTAGTGCGATAAGACCGCCATTTGTACCTTGTTGTCAATATTACCTCTGTGTACTGTTATGTTTATTGTGTACAATAAATAATAATTAAATAAATATATTATACTTCTAAAAAAATGCAGTGAAAATGAGTTATTTCACAGTTCATTCATGCGTGAGATAAACAATATTTGAAAAGGCAGTCCTTTTTCAATGCATTTACTGAAAGTATCAAGTATGTATGTGGTACCAATTTACAAATAATATGGATGCAGTCATTTCTGACGGCTGATAATATGTGGTACAGATTCCAAACACATAGAAATTTTAAAGAGTGATCTGGATTCGAACCCGGCATACTACGATTCACAACGCGTAGGCCGTAGTACTTACCTCTCGCTAAACCAACGAGAAAACTAATCATACATCAATAAAAGCGACTTCGGTGTGTTTGCCCATGCCTTGCAAATTGCTAAAACAAATTTACACAACATATTATATGTAACAGATATAGTATGATCGACTTAAATATGTATTTATATCTTTAAGCACCAATTATATACATACATATATGTATAACTATAAAGTAGATTCGCTAAAACTAACAAAGCTGTTTCTATTGTTTTATAACTTAGCTTGTCAAACTCAATCAAATCAATGTTTGTCTGTGTGTCTGTGATAGCATAGTCCTGAGACACACGGGTTGAAAACTATGCGTGTTAGTTGAGAAAACAAAAGACTGCCGACACGAGGTAGCAAGTCTACTCCCAACTCCCAACGCACTGCTGACTTACCCGAGCTATGTGGGTCTAATATAACTAAAAGACTGTTATTACAGAACCGATATTTAAATACCAGATCATAAATTGTGCTTAAAAATGCAAGTGGACAATAATAAGATCAATTTGAACACTTATAGTTGTCACTGAAAATATCCTTGAAAAACAGGTTGCCAAATATTTTCTGGCTGAAGCCTTCAAATTGCTTGCCAATACGATCGTATACAGCTTTGCCAGATATTCGAATAGAGAGCAGTAAATATTGCATTATAATCTATCTAATAAGCATACGAGTAGTTTGCATTGATTTTCTCCCGAATAATAACAATTCGAATCAAAATTCGAATATATTGTTCAAGGACATTTTACGTAAACCAATGGGAATTTATGAAATAATTGACGAGCACGGACGAAGCAAAAGTGATAGTAGTGACATTTATAATTTTAAATTCACTATAATATCAACAACAAAAGGAATAATAATAAATAATATATAAAACCCAACAGTCACATACATAGTCCTCACCCCAAACTAAGATCGAACCTTGTGTCGTGGGTATCAGGAACTACGAGAGACTTTTCGGTCTTACAACACTCAAACCCGGAAGAAATATTTGTAGGCCGCACAAACATTTATCTCGGTACGGGGATCGAACCCGAAGCCTCTTGTTTCACAGGCGGCGTCTAACCAACTGCACCACAAAGACTGGAATATATCATTAATCCAGTCTTTTATCCAGCAATGTAAACAAGTTAACGACTATTAATGTTGAAGATGGACATATAACACTGCGCTTGTCACCACAAAACTAGACTCACGTGATAATAGGTACTTGCTCTTAAATATGTAAAAAAGTAACGATTATTTCGACTACTTACACAATCATGCCAGTCTGCTCAACTAAATTTTCACACTTCATTTAAGAGACCACAATTCAATAAAGGGCTTCAAGAACACCAGAGAAAACTTTTACATAACACATTATAATTTAGAGTATGACACACAACCACAAAGGCAAGTGTAAACATGCACTTTTCCTTTTTAGCCAAACTGATTATATTGTATTGTATCAGCTCATGTTACGTCCCACTGCAGGGCCCAGGCCTACTCTACAATCGAGAGTACGATTGAGAGTGGTAAAGCCATAAAGTTCTCTATAATCTTTAAGAAATTTCATTAGATATTTCGATGCATTTTATGTTGCAGTTAACAAAATGCATAGATGGCGGCAGTAATTAAGAAAGTGCGAAGCTTGTGTTAATCGCATTTTAAACAAAATTAAAAAATCTTGTATTCGTTTCTAAAGAGTGGTTAGATATGGTGCACATATTTATAGATAGCTAAATAAGATAAATATATATTTATATCTTGTTTATTGAAATGTAGACTTTTACCGACATAGTTAAGATAGCTATTTTAACTTCTAGTTGAAGATAAATAGAAAATAGAGAACTACCATTAGTCCACCACGCTGGCCTAGTGCGGGCTGGCGGACTTTACATACCATAAAAATTCATACAAATCGCTATGCAGGTTACCTCGCGATGTTTTCTTTCACCGTTTTAGTGCGTGGTGATTGACTATCAATACACAGTGATACCACAGGTGATACTATTTATATTTCAACACCGGTAAGGAAATAAATTAAAATTGTTTGTCCAATAAGTTCACAACCGCGTTACAGTTACTTGTGCAAACTAATATAATTTAAAGTATCAACTGGAATATAAGGGTCTATTAAATAGTGTGGTATTGTTTAGATGCATTTATTTCTTAAATTTGGTTCTATGCTTTCTAAACATTCCTTGGTATTGGTATATTTTTGTAGGCATTTCTTATAACGTTATAGATTTATATGTTTTAAATAAGAACTACCATGTTTATACGTCTATCAGTTTTGCTGTGTGTCGACTTTGAAAGTCGTCGGTTGGCTATTAGAAAATAAATAAAATGTTTTCTTTGAAATAGAATGAGCAACCAAATAAAGAAATTCCTGCAATGTTGATGATTAACAATCTTTCAATCAATCAAATCAAATCAGATTAGTTATACCTATTACCAGCTAGTTTATTATTTATAACTTCATCAACCACAGAAGGCCCGCTGCAGAACACGACTTTTTTTGTATAAATTCCTAAAATAAAAACAAATAATGAAAACCTGAGTAAATACACTTTGCACATTATCTTGACACCCAAGCGCTTCCGACTTAGTAATTTAAGTTCCTCATAACAGGATATTACGCAATAATTATTTGAGCATACCATCATCAAGCTTAGTCCTATCTTATATTACGATAAAAGATATCTATAAAAGGAAATTATGAGCGCTGTTCTGCCTGGAACGAAGATTCAATGAGACAATATCATGTAAGTATCAACTGTTTTGAAGATAAAATAATAACTTGATTGACAATATTATGATTTTTGATGCTAAATTAATCGCGGAAATTATACATAAATTATTTATTTTCTTTTTATAATTATGTAACCATAACAGAGGGTCTACATTTCGAAAACAAACCATAAACTTTGTATAAGTTTTCAATTTATTTAAATATGGAACAAAAATAGACATGAAATATGGATGCATTCATTGCATCCTTCACCTTGATACGAGCCAGTGCATAAGATTTAAAAAATAGCAAACATTATTGTTTTATGATTATTAAAATGAATCCATTTAACTTTACTTGGAAACATAAATATAACAAACACGCATCTCAAAGGAAACGTAACAAAAATCATCACTGCCCTAATTGCGTATTCACATCGCGTCGAACCGGCGTCTTGGCGAAAAAATCAACCAACTTGACGGATCACTATATTTGGAACAGCCTGTATAGAACAGGTTCCAATCTCATTTGATGTGGTAAAAAAATAACAAATTGACGTAAGCGTCCAAAAATCATGAGTCGAATCGCGCGCCGTAAATTAGCGGAGCATCTCGAAGAACTTGAATCCACACGTGAGATCGAATAAAGAGATCAATCAGCAGTATTATATGTTCATTCACACGCCAAATTGGCTACTATCATAGTGGCTCAATCTATTCTTAGCTGGAAATAAAAAAAAAAAATCTGTCTATTTAAATTCAAAAATGGAACTTCAACATTCGCATGTTTCAAGATGACAGCAAGCAAACTGTCCTGTGTCCTGAATGAGAAGTGTAATGAGGGAGTATACCCGGGGGTTACTAATGATACGAACTTCGAATGTTCGGATGTTCGACGTCCGGAGTAAGATATAAGTTTTACACTTCTAAAAATCAATACTATTCTCTATTATGCTCATAATTTTCTCCGAACTTAGTCTATGGTTACGACGTACGATTGATGATTCCAATATTTTGTGGAGTATCTAGGTAAATTAGTGAAGTTTTACATACGGCGCCCGAACATTCGAAGTTCGTATGGTTTTTATAGAGTAATCCCCACGATTACCTCTTATCGGACAAGACAATTATCATACCAAAATCCGATGTTCCCTGATCATTAGCTGATTCCACCTACGTCTATGAGTGTACCGGTTGTTTTTTTCTATTTTGATTGACAAATAGACCTCATAAAAAAGACACTATGCAGTGCCTTATTTTGTATATCAAATATGTAATTCCTATAATTTTATAATGCCTTACTTATACCTAAATTAAAAAAATATGGTCAACAATTTAATTTTTATATTTTTAAGAACTGTTTTGAAAAAAAGCGCGGGAAACTTTGTACTTGGTGGACGTGTTTTTTTTCAATTGATTATTTAAATATTTCTATCAGTGGAGTATATTGTATATATTTGTAGTTTAGTTTATTTTCTGTAGTTTAGATACATTTTCATCATTTTGGTAAGTTTTTGTAAATAATTATATCTGATTAGGGTATAATGAATGATCCGCCTGATCCGGGGGGATTTGTCCCCCCGGCGGGCAGCTTCGTAACAATTACTTCTGAACCATGCTTGCCTAAAGAAAGTGCATACGCCTCTGAGTCGGGCATGGACACAGACGGCTCTTCATCAACTCGACCGCCAAAAAGAAGTCGTCGACACATTTGTAAGCTCTGCAATAAAAGGCGGAGAAAACAAGGCTCTAGTGATACTTTTTCTGGATGCGAATGTACTGACACTGTTCTTTCGAGTTCGCTGTCGGTGCAGGCTCAACCAGTAATTGAAAATATTAATAAAATATCAGATTCATCGACATCAAAAATTCCCGCGCAAACGGTGGGAAGGAAGTCGTATGACAGGAGTGATAGCGCGCCCTTTATAGTTCACGTGCAAAAGAACATTTCGGCTGAAAATGATCCTACCATTTTGCATCCGCTAGCATTTGGAAAGTTCTTAAAACAGAATAATATTAAAAATATTGTTAATGGGAGCCTAAAAAGAATTGGGAGAAACAAAATATCAATAGCCTTTACCTCTCCAATAGATGCTAATTCTTTTATTTGTAATGAAAACCTAATTAAAAAAAATTTTAAAGCTTTCATTCCAACTTTTAACGTCACAAGGATGGGCTTAGTGAGAGGAATTCCTGCTGAGTGGTCTCCTGAGGAAGTCATTGAGAACATGTCAGTGCCTATAGGTTGTGGCCCAATTTTAAAAGTTCGTAGACTAAATTTTAAATCCTATGAAGATGGTTCGGTTACATGGAAGCCCTCTCAGACAGTTGTGGTGACCTTTGATGGACAAGTACTCCCAAAAAGAATTTTTATATGTTATAATGCGCTACCGGTAGAGTTATATATTTTTCCCACAATTCAATGTTTTAATTGTTGTCGGTTTGGACATACAAAAGTACAGTGTAGATCTAAGCCTAGATGTTACAAGTGTGGACAAAACCATGCTGGGGAGCTTTGTGTCATAGAGGAATCTGATGGATCATGTTGCTTATGTTCAGGGAATCACTATGCCATAAGTAAATTTTGCCCCGAATTCTCCAGACAAAAACAAATTAAAACTCATATGGCTCAAAGTGCTATATCATACATGGAGGCGTCCAAGCTGCTACCACCAGTCACCAAATCCTATGCCGATATATTAACTTCCCCCAAATCCTTATATATTAATCCCCCAATTTCACCAACTGCTAAGAATAATTATAAAAAAACTGTATTTTTAAAGCCCCGCTCTGCTCCTACCGTAACCAAAGGATATAATCAACAAGCTCACAATAAACTTATCAATGAATATTCACTGCCTGAACCATCAAATGGATGTGCTTTCCCTCCCAAGAAAGATGAAAACCAAAAGGAAACATTTGACATCAAAGAATTTATATTATCATTATTTAATTTATTATCAAAATACAATATTTCACCGTCCCACGTTGCCTCTATTCTCGACTTATCTTCTATTTCTACAAATAATGGACAATCAGTCCAAAATAATTCAATGGAACTGTCGCAGCATAATTAATAAAAAATCTGATTTAATTTATTTAATTAACAAATATCAGCCTTTTGTATTTGCTTTATCTGAAACGTGGCTAAAGCATGGCCATGTTTTTAAAATACAAAAATACATTACTGTAAGAGAAGACAGACCTGATGGGTATGGTGGTGTTGCCTTACTCATTAAAGATTCTGTCCCTTTCTCTGTAATTTCTTTGCCTTCTCACAGTGATCAAATTTCTATTGTAGCTGTAAATGTAAATAATATCTGCTTTGTTTCTATCTATATTTCTCATCCTTCCTCCTCTTTATTTAAGGAAATAAATAATCTCCTTAATTTTCTTCCTAGACCCTTTTTACTTCTGGGTGATTTTAATTGCCATCACCAATCTTGGGGTAGCTCTGTTTCCAACTCGTATGGTGAAACATTACTTGATTTATTAGATGCTCACAACTTATGTGTTCTAAATACAGGCACTCCAACTAGGCGTACTGATCCCATCCACACAAATTTAAGCGCATTAGATCTGTCTATTTGCACTCCTAACTTAGCATCCTCTCTTTCATGGTCTCCTCTTCCCTCTACATTTGGCAGTGATCACTTTCCTATAAAAATTTCCTTTCCTTTCTTCAACAAAGCTTCTTCACATGTTCCCAAAAAACCATATTTAAAATATAAAGTTCCCACTAGAGAGAGTGACACCTGGATTGCGTTCAAAAGTAGAGTTGAAAGTCTCCTTCCATCTCTTCCCGTTGTGACTGAGAGCAATGAGCATAAATGCGCTGAGGCATTTGCTTCTATTTTAATAACAGCAGCCAATAAAGTCTTGCCTCTTAAACATGACGGCAAACATAGGAAAATTCCCATGCCACCTTGGTGGGATTTGGAATGTACTGAGGCCATTAAAAAACGGAAAAAGGCAGAAAAAGTTTATAGCCTGAATATGACCTCAGAAAACTATGAATCCCTTTCATTGATAACTGGCCAAACACGAAAACTATTTAAAAAGAAAAAGACTGAAGGATGGCATAATTTCTGTGCTACTCTTTCACCCAATACCCACCCATCAGTTGTCTGGAGTAATATTAGACGATTCAGGTCTGCTCTCTCTAATATCTCTTCTCCTAAAATTCCTGATTCCTTGGCATGTAGCTTTTTAGATAGACTTGCTCCTCCTTGGGTTGCCCAAAATATTAATATTCTGCCTTTACATAAAATCGATAACCTTGACAAGCATGCATATTTAAACATGCCTTTTACCATAAATGAGCTGAAAGGTATCATAACAAATGCTGTAGATTCGGCCCCAGGGATGGATGGTATTCCGTACTCGTTCTTTTCTCATCTTAGTGATAATGCAGTGGGTTATTATTTGAATTTAATCAATTCTGTCATGATGACAGGAAACATTCCACCAATATGGAAACATCAACTTGTGTTGCCAATTCTGAAACCCCAAAAAAACCCATCCGATGCTTCTTCTTACCGTCCCATAGTGTTGTCATCTGTGTTGATGAAATTGGCAGAGCATTTAATAAAAAACCGTCTAGAGTGGTATGTTGAGAATGAGGGTCTACTGGCAGATTCCCAATACGGCTTTAGAAAAAGCAAAAGTACCATGGATTGTCTGAGTATCCTGACATCTAATATTAGACTATCCTTTTCCAAAGGTCATTCCACTGTTGCTGTATTTTTAGACATTCAGGCTGCTTACGATAATGAACTACTGTCTGTACTTCAAAGTAAGTTACACTCTCTCCAAGTGCCAATAAGACTTACTAATTTTATTCTAAATATATTAAATGAACGATCAATTAATATGTTGTGTTCAGACAATCATCAGTTAAATCGGGTTGTGTGGAGAGGTTTGCCCCAAGGGTCAGTCCTTAGCCCTTTACTGTACAATATTTATACTTTCGATCTTGCCTCTTTTATCAATACTGATGTCCAGATTTTGCAATATGCAGACGACGTACTCTTTTACTGCTCTTCTAATAATATTAACGATTCCTGTTCTATTCTTAATTCTTCTTTACATTTACTGAAGTTATGGCTCCACGGTAATGGTTTAGAACTTTCCCCTTCTAAAAGTGCAACAGTTTTATATACTCGTAGTAGAAACCCACCTGCTTTAAAAGTTGTTTACAATAACGTTCCAATTCCTGTTAGAGATAACTTTAAATATTTGGGGGTAATCTTGGATTCCAGACTCTCTGGAATTGCTAATTGTGAGTATATAGTGGATAGGGTAGAACGCCAGTTGAATATGCTGAGATGTTTATCGGGGGTTTGGTGGGGCGGCCATCCATGCTCCTTAAAACTTATTTATAATGCTTTGATCAAAAGTGTTTTTGATTATGGGTCTTTTGTCTTAGAACCAGGTAATATTAATTCCTTTAAAAAATTAGATCGCCTCCAATCAAAAGCTTTGCGTATTTTATCAGGTGCCATGAAATCTAGCCCAATTAACGCTCTGCAAGTAGAGTGTGGAGAACCTCCGCTTTATCTTAGGAGACAATATCTCTCTGATAGATATTTATTTAGTATTTTGCAATTCTCGAATCATCCTCTCTTTTCATTGCTGGAGTCCCTCCAAATACATATCAACTCTTCTAGTAACTGGTCTCACAAATCTACCCCATGTCTTGTTAAAAGTTATCAAAAATTTCTATCCCTATCGGCTCCTACTCACCGTTCCAATAAACTTCCACTGTTCTCCAATTCCTATAACTCTCTTTGTTTTTCTCCTCAAATTATTTTTAACTGCGTGCAAAAAGACTCCCCAAATATTAAAAGTACATTCAATAATTATCTTGCTGAAAATTTTGAGGGTTTCCATTATCTGTTCTCAGATGCATCTAAAATTTCTCTTTCTAATTGTGTAGGGATTGGTGTCTTCCATTCCCAATACAATATTGTACAAAAAGTTAAACTTCCTCCGGAGTCATCAGTTTTTACAGGTGAATGTCTTGGTTTGCTGAAGGCCGTTGAATACGTACTTACCTTTAAACTTAATAAAGCTATTATTTTTACAGATTCTCTTAGTTCCCTTCAAGCCATTGCAAAATTTCCATTTAAATATAAAAAGTTATTACCGATTATTTTCCAAATAAAAGAATTAGCATACGAATGTTTCACCAAAGGGTACTCTTTACTTTTTGGGTGGGTTCCCAGCCATTCAAGAATTCAGGGCAATGAGGTTGCTGATAAACTTGCCAAGGAGGCGGTGTATTGTGGGGATTTATATCCTTTCAAAAATTATAGCCTTGACCTTTTATCTTTGCCAAAAATATACCTTCGGGAGTTGTGGAGTGAAATTTGGTCCTCTAGTAAACTACTGAAAGGCCGCTATTACGCTTCTATTCAGCCAGAGATTCCATTGAAACCATGGTTCTGTAGAACGACATTGGGTAAGATGGAAACTTCTATATTGATCCGCTGTAGACTTGGCCATACTTGTTCCCCTGCTCATCTCGCGAGGCTTCATATCCTAAACAGCTCAATGTGTTCGTGTGGTTTAGATGTCGGCGATTTAAATCACATCCTGTTTTCGTGTGTAAATTATAATCACTCATCCTTTATTAACTCTTTAACTCTCCTTCATATTCCTTTTCCCTGTTCTATTTCCACTCTTCTTAGTACTAATGATATGTCTGTATATAAATGTATAGCTTCATTTTTTATAAGTAATAAAATAAAAGTGTAAATATTTACTGTAAATATTTTATACGTTATAATTATAAACTTTCTCCTTATTTAATATTTTTTATTTATGTTTTATTTTGCTTGTCGTGTTGCTTTCTCTCCTTTTTCATATCCAACTCTCCTGATAGATGTTTAATTTTCGCTTTCTTTTTATTTAAATAACCAGTTTCCCTACCTTTACTCCTAGTCCTCTGATAACCGATTTCTAATAACTCGAAATTGGCTAAATGTACTTAAAGTACGGAGCCAGAAAGAAGGAAAAAAAAAAAAAAAAAAGAACTGTTTTCTTTCAGCTTTTTAAAAACTTTTTTTAATAGGTCTCAATAGGTTCATCCAACAAGCAAACAGATCACCTGATGGTAAGTGATCATTTTCACCCATGAAAATCCACAATGCGTGGATACGTGACTGTTGGGTGTATTTTATAATTATTTCTTATAGTTGTGTTGCCAGCACATCACATCAGGAGGGGAGCAGGAAGGCAAAAGGATGCGGGTTAAGGGTATTTGGCATTCGCCAATCTCAATCATCAAACGACGTGTGGCAGCAAAAGCAAAGTCATTCCATGTCGATCTCCTGTGAGACAGTGTTACCAACCCGGACGAGGCTTCATGCTGAGTTATGACTGGCAGTAGATCTACCGTTTTAAAAATATTATTAATACTTATGCACATTTTACCATTCTTAATATACCGTTTGAACTGGACCTACCGATTTCGTATATGTAAGAGGCCGTCTGGGTAGGCAGTACCACCGAAATGTCTATTTCTCCCGCCAAGCAGCAGTTTGAATGCACTGTTGTATTCCGGTTTGAATGATATTGTAACTAGAGTGACTACTGGACATAGTGAGACTCAACATCTTATTTACATACATACATAAACTCACGCCTTTTTCCCAGAAGGGGTAGGCGAAATGTGGGTGTCCAGGCACACCCACATTTCGCCTTTTATGTTCCGTCCCACGATGTGATAGGTGGTGAGCATATCGCCATCTTATTTATGTATTTATTTATTACGATTTTTATACGAAGATAGTATAAAGGCGGACGTAACGCCTAAAGCATTCTCTGCCAGTCGACTTTTGGGTGGTACAGAAAGAAAACTTGGTAGGCGCATAAAAAATAAAAAGTTAAGGTACCTAAAATTATTGCTTAAATCTCAGGATGGCGAGTGCAGTGGAGTGCCAAGCATTGGTTTGTAATTCATGGCGTTGGCTGTCCATAAACTGTCATAACGCTTGCCATTAGGCGAATGACATGCTCGTCTCACCAGTCATTGCAATAAAAAAATTGTTTTAACTATTTTCTTAAGTTTCTGAACAATAAAGTAATGCTTCTGTAATAAATTCATCAATCCCCAATTACGGTTCGAACAACGCTGACTTGCACTATTCGATTCACAGATACAGCTCCAGTGTGTATCTAATCATAAAGTATGAGAGGTGTCAGATTAAGCCGTTGCAGGGCTCCCGTGGTATTGTCGCGTCGTAAAGATAATGTATCTAACATCATTGTGCGCTTTCTATTGCCGAGCTTAACAGCATTGTGTTTGCGTTGCGGTAATTGTTGTATAAAACTTGCTTAAGAATATTGTTATTGAGTGCAATTACTTTTAGCTGTTAAAAATGCACATAACAGTTGCAAAACGATTGTGTAGTTTGAATTTCGCACCGAACAAATTTTTAAACACCTTTATTCATAAGGACTTAACGCAGTTTTCAAATTCCATTAATATGAGCTAACCCAAAGACATGAAAAATCACTAATCAGCTATTTAACAGCTCATTAACTTGAATGGCCCACAAGTAGAATCACAAGGCTGTTTTTGCCAGAGAAGAACGGGCAAGAAACTCTAGCGTTGCTCCTTTCAAAACAAGTTTACAATACAGTGATCATACAGGAGATGCTATTTAGCAAAAATCACATAGAAATGCATTTACCATCAGATATATTGAAGGGATTTTATCATGCCACTTGCCATTTTATAACATACTTTCTGGCGCTTTATCCAGATCCGACACAAGCACAAGTGGATTACACAAATACATCATCATAATAGCTGGACTAATCCGGAAAAATCGACGCTCCCTACCTAAACTATCGAAACTGTAAATTCGCTACTTTACACCAATAACATTTGAAGTGTTAATTTCTATATTTTATTATGTACATTTAATGAACTTTCTATTTTATTTGAGTGAATACCTAACATTAGAAGGAATAAAATAGCTATATATTTTAATATAATTAGGTATATTAAATTATAAATATTTGTCTCAACTTGTAATTGCAAAAAATGCCATTTCTCAGTTTCGATAGTATTCGTAGGGATTGTAGAAATAAAACCAACTATAATGTACCATCCGGCACAATGACATTATCACGCCGACTTTCCGGTGAAAGGCCAACAGACACGTAATAGGCTTGTAACCACATCAGGTCATAGTAAATCTTATCTACAATTGACATGCGCTAATGAGTGCAGCTTTAGACATCGGCCCGATTGTGAAACGTTGCTTACACTGCATCGCGTAACTCATTTAATTCGTGTTCCTTTACAAGGCTGTAGGAACACAAACAGTTTAAACTATATTCATCTTCAAAACTCCCAGGATAGGAAATAATACCTTCAGTAAAATACTATAACTTCGTAGGCTGAATTTCGATGAAATTGACCATGATAATTAATATCATACTGATTGTTATTGATAAACCTTTCTATCAAAAATCCGTCAAGAAGAATAGGCACTCTTATAAAAAATAGCGCTATCTATTATCTAATCTATGAATTTTCACTAACAGTAGGCACATTCAACCACGATGAGTAATTCTGATTCAAATGTTCATAAAGCTAGATTACAATGTAGTTTTAAAAAATAAACTTCTCATCAGAAAAATCGAAACTCCTTGCAAGTTTAAATATTGTAAGGATTATCAGAAAAATGTGTATGAATTTAATTTCAACTTAGAACATCAACATACCTCATATTATTCACTATTAAACGACATTAATTGACATAATATATTCCATAATATACACATTTGTATGATAATACTTACAAAATATAAACTTGTTGTGCATGGTGTTTCGACTTTTCTAATGAGAAGTATATTTTTATCATCATCATCAGCCTTTTGTTGTTCTATGTCCACAGTCCAGCAGTGGATAACAAAAGGCTGACGATGAAAATATTTAAAGAGATTTAACTTACTTCCTATTTTGCTTTACATTTGAAATTCATCCGATAATAAAAGTTTTTATAAGTTACAAAACGGAACAGTAGAGGTTCAACTTCATTAGATGGTGTAGGTTAGAATGTACGAGTTCATAACTTACATTGTACGTTTATTACACTCATTAAAAGCATTATCGTTAGAACATGACGTTATTATACTCAATATAGTGTCTAGTATGCTTTATTATTTGATGGCTTAAAGTTAAACTGTGGAGGAATTAGGTAGAAAATAAAAAATCATGGCTTACCATATTTTTAATAATGATAGAGGAATTAGATAGGAAATTAAAAATCATTTCTTTAATAATGATAGAGCTGCTCAGTTAAAAAATAATGAGCCGGATATCCGATTAGTGCATCAATTTATAGATCGTCTGCGATCTTTTGGCGTCCGAATGCGTTGTTGTTATGCTGTTGTCAAAATATTATGAACAGTTTGTCTCTCTTCACATGATAATGTTAATAAAACTTTTAGATGTCGATTGTAAATGCTTATTGTTTATTATTTAAACATATCGCAAATAAAACGATTGATAGATATTTTTAAAATTTTCTTTGTAATTCCAAATTCCGCCACACGCCAATGGCAAATAGATGTAAATATAATTAAACACTTTAGTGAAGAAAAATCGATGACCGGAGAAAATAAGATACAAAAGAATCTAATAACACAACCCTCAATCCCAAAACCCCAGGATAGAGTTGCGAAGTAAATTGAATAACATATCTCGGTCAATTGTAATATCTACTGTAATTCTGATGAAAGTTTATAACCCTAAAAACGTAACAGATTCCAACAATAATGTGATAAAAATGGAGTTAGTTAAAATATGACTTACATTTGTTTTGATTCTCCGATGAACTCTTTGGCTCAAACATATTAAAAACTTATCTATTATATCTATTAATCTTATCTATTTACACGAAAAATGGACAATTCTCCATAAAAGATACATGCTTCCTTGACATGATGTATGATATGACAGTTCGTGTCATAAACATTTTCATGTTTTTATTTAAACTCTTTGCTAGTAAAACTATTGCACGGCAGGGCTAGATTCTGACCAGTGACAACTTATTAAATTAATCTCTCTATCTAAAGTTCGTAATAGATTTATGTAGAAAGTTACTCTTGTCCAGAATTTTTTTACTATACTTAATAAAAATTATGATTCCTCCTTTGCCCAGCCCAGATAACCTGAATAAATAATTGGATGACTCCGTGGCACAGTTGGTTAGACGCTGCCTGCGAAACGTGAGGCCGCGGTTCGATCCCCGCACGTAGACAAATATTTACGTGCACCACGCTTATTTGTTTCAGGGCTGGCTGTTTGTGAGACCGGAAAGTCTCTCTTCGTTTCTGACACCCACAACACAAGACTTAATCTTAGTGTGGGGTCAGAACTATGTATGTGACTGTTGTGTGTGATTTATTTACATTGTCTGTATACAAAAAATATTTCACAAGAATTCAAAACAGCGGATGCATGCTGCATACTCGACAATGAGACATCAGATATTAAGAGATAACACTGCCCAAATAAAAATTCACTTTTTATCATTAAACATCCAAATATTTATTTAGTACAAAACGTAATTTTGAAAAGCTTTCGTGAATCCCTTTATACCTGGATGACACGCACTTTTAGGGGGAAAAAACATTCTAAGTAATTTTGCAAACATTTTAAATTGAATATTTATTTTTCTGCCGTATTTTAGAAAAACAGATATTTCATGTAAGTGGGAGCTTGCAGCACTGAAACACGAAGAGAAAAATATTGGAGAGAAGGTTACGTAGACAAAATAATCGCCTTAACTATGATCATGGGTAGTTTCTGGATAATATCTTATTCCAACAGATCGATTTAAGAATGATAGATTCAGAGTTAGCAGTACATATTCTGTGGCTGCAGATAATACGTAAAAATGATTTACGTCAATGATTTAATCTTGATTCTTGACTTTGATCAATATTTCATCATGATAACGACAGCAACGACGATTTTTATTCTCATATAAACGTGAGTAGTATTTTTAGGTATTGACCTAGTTGAGCGTATTTCACTGATTTTAGTTCTGTGATATTTTTCATAGGTAACAAGTCGATTTCGGCCACATATTTGGAAGTGATTGTAATTTTCTGAACTATCGAAAAAATACCAAAAATGAGATTGCTGCATCTGATAGGTAGAGGCAAGTTCTTTATCAATTCAAATACAGTTTGACGAATAATTATTCACATTAATTTACCGTTCAACGAGTCATTAACACTTACCTACCTGGTTACCTGGTTGCTGTACACAACGCAAAAACAAAACGACTACAAGTGAAATAATTATTTTGTTATTAGAGTTTAGAACACCAAAACAACTATTTTATTAAATATTTCAGCCAATTATCCGTATGTGCATCTCATGTATACGCATGCCGGATAACATTAGTATTTACATTGCTTCTATTGCACGGCAAACCCACAATCCTACATTTTTGTCCATCCATAGGTTGCCAGGTAGAAACCGCTCAATGCGATATGGCCACCAATTGTACCATATTTTTATTATTTATATTTTATTATCTCATGTAAGATGTACAATAAAGAGTATATGAATGAATAAAATAGAATAGTACAACTTGATTATAGTTGAAAGTATTAATTTTCGACTTATTTAGTTGTTAACAATATCGGCAAGTTAAGAATAGAATGCCTACCAGATATCAGTGACTCAGAGTGTCGTGGTTTTTACCGATAATAATTTTAACAGCGTTTTCAAAATCTATGGTTTACATTGGTAGTAAATATGCAAATTACATGGCTGCACTGGAGCAAATATTTTCTAATCAAGAATAGAACGTAGAAGAAAGAAAGGAAGAAATATTTATTTATTATTTATATTAATTGATGGTTGATGAATCAGAAAGTACTTTACAAGACGCTCTTAGCATCTCAAGAACTACAAAGGAATGAGAATGTTCGCTAAGTAACTGCCTGAACGTCAAAGGGCGTACTTTGCTAAGTACATACTGATGCATTCATAGCATATATCCCAAACTCAACTAGGCGATAGTGATGGCAGTAGAGCAAACTCGAGCAAAGACGAGGACTTCACGTAGTGTAACCATATCAGCATAGTTTATTTTGCGGCTGTAAGAGAATCCCAAAACAAATTAGCTCTCAAGCGTATCTCTGCATAAACATCAAACAAGAATAGCAAATAAACTGTTTTAAGTTTCAATTCTGACACAAAATATTTTTGTATTGCCTTCACCAAACATATCGTGGTATTATTTTATCAGGTATCGCAAGATACATCATACAAGGGTTTAATACGGCATTTTCCTTGAAAATGAAATATTTTTACTCAAATTAGTCTTTCAAATTATATTTAATTATAAGTTTTCCTCACGTGATGTAGCTGTAAATAAATAAAGGGGCAAGAAACTCTCTCAACGACTCATGACTTAAAGGTTTACAACTTATTATAATTTCGCTTAAGATAATTTTCCATTATAATCACATATCATGCAGGCCGCCTCCAACTGGTCGATGTGGAGATCCTTGGGGGAGGCCTATGTTCAGCAGTGGACATACTGTGGCTGAAGAGAAAGTGTATATGTGAGAGAGACCGAAAAATATAGTATGTCGACATAATCTCCTGATGATAACGATGACTTTGCAAAGAAAAAATAATTTACTCTTACAATAGAAAGAAAAATAAATTGGCCAACTAAAATGTAATTATTTACCATAAGCTGTTCCGCGTCATTTTTATAATTTTTTTATGTTCATAAATAAACAACTTACTACTTTCTCTCTCTCCCTCTCTCTCTTTCTCTCTCTCTCTTCAGCCATCGAAAGTTCACTGCTGAACATAACAAATTGGCATTGTTTCATTCTATTGTAGCTTCCGGATGCAGTTATAAAGCATTTTCATGACATGGCTCATTGCTCAAGAGGGCCGCCGGCTATTGGATGTATAAAGCAGCAGACCGGGCTCTGTGGCGTACCTTGGGAGAGGCCTATGTCCAGCAGTGGGCTGCAACGGGCTGATGATGATGATAATTACGTTGAATGGTAGGAGATAAATGACTGTAGTCGAAACTTGACTTTACGACATTATTTTCATATGCAGTGCATTGGGATGTGAGCTGTCTTTTTGCCGAGCCGGAATAATAAAAAAATCATCGTCATAAGATAGTAAATATATAGATAATGTAGTCGCCAGAGGATCAACGCTTGACAATAGGCTCACCCTTTTAACATTAGTCATCGTTATAAGTCACATGATCATTGCAGAACGTAATTCCATACACAACAACAGTTTGAAAGCTTCAGCATTCAGCGACCTCTGACAACATTCAGGTTATCGGTGTCACCTTGTGTCTCCTATCCGTTTCATGGGATAGAGATGATTGTGGTACACAGGAGTGAGTATTTTGAGGCTTAGAATAGGATTCAACTCATCTCTATTCGTTTCATACTACCTCAAATGTAATGGCTTTTTAGAAAACGAATGCGTATTATACCTTCTACAATCTACGCCGGCGGCTCAGCTGGCTTGCGCCTTTGTGATTTTCTTTCATCGTGGCATTACACTTATCATTTATTTCTTGTATAATAAGTCCCTGTAGCGTTAGTTAAGAAAGTGTTTATGCAAATAGAAGCTGCAGGTTTGTATTTGCTTTATTTATTTATTTTGGGGTTGGAGTTTGTGGGATCAAAAAGTTTAAGTACTTTTTGATACCCACTTTACAACACTTTTCTATATTATGTGACTGTGTGTGAATGTGTTTAGCCGCTAGTTTCATTAAAAAATTGTAGGTAGATACTTGCTATAAAAAATAGTCCCCTTTTCCAATAAATGTCTTTGAGTCCATTTATTAAGCAAGTCCCAGCAAGATTTCATAATTTCGAAACCAAGTGAGAAGCTTAAACTTCTAACAAAAAATTAATAAAGTAATCTGAGTTAAACAAAGTTGTAATTTCAGAAAACATACTTTACCAAGAATTTTAATACTGTCACAATAAAGCAAATTATAATGCAATAGCTATACTGCGAAACGGAACATCGGAATCCCCGAAAAGTCAATAACGAATGCTAATTCCATCACGCTTAATTCCCCACTTGAATACACTCGAGCACATGATAAAAATACGTAGTAAAGTTGTATTAAGACACTTTTCCATTGAGTGTGCAATTTTATTAGCATTATGATAATTTTTGAGTTATATTGGAAGACGAGTGAATTCACTACACTCCTATATGGGAGACCAGAGCATGTCTAAAAAATTATAATAAAAATGATTCTGGAGAATTGAGAACCTCCTCCTTTTTTAAAGTCGGTTAAAAAGGCCTCGTCTGGCTGTCCATGGAAGAGTGTAAGCACCAATCCTCACGTTTGGTAGTGAAAGATCAAGGCAGAGGAAATTAGATTGTTACATCAAATATGTGGTGTGAGTTTGCATCATAGAGTGCGAAATAACGTGGTACTGGAATATTGTGCAGTGAGAGGACCTAGTGACACTTGAAATTAAAAAGGAATTTTAAGATGGTTGGACATGTAGAGAAGATGGATAAAAAGCGCTTAACCAAACAAATAGTAAGCGTAGTGTAGGACGCCCTCCAACCTGGTGATGTGATGATAATCGAAAGATGGCTGGTAGCGGTTGGAGTCGATGGGCTGAAGATCGCGTCCAGTGGAGTGCCATAGGAGAGGCTTATGTCCGGCAGTGGACGCGGATGGGCTGATGATAAACCAAACAGATACACGTGGCGAGTGTAAATGGAAGACCCGGTACGGGTCGATCCCGTCGGACCTGCCTCGACCAGATCGATGACACCCAAACCAAGAGCCGGGTTAAAAGTACCCTGAACCAATGAGAGACTCAGTATCTGCCTACCTGTATGGGATACAGGCGTGACGTTTATGTATGTATATGTATGATTATTCTTCATTATCTGACTAACTCTCCTCTGTTGGTTTATTCCACTCATGAATAATAGTGGTAAAATTATGGAAAACGATGAAACATATTTACTCAATGTTGATCTATTATTTAAAAAACTAATGAAAACCTAGACAAACCCCGGGAAAAACATTAACTGGTATGTATGAGTTTGAAAGCAAAGGTATGCCGATGGGTTTGTTGCAACAGGATATAAATATGTGTCACCTTACTGCAGTGGACTACACCCAACCTGTCTACAAAAGCTCGTACACAGCTATTCTCATAATCTTATGCACACATGTACCCAACGTATGCGCATCGCATGGAAACAACACTTACGAAACATGACATAAGCACAACTCTAGTATCGCGAGCCAATCACACGGCGTGTAGCGAGCACGCCTTCGATTCATGAGTGTCATGCCCGCGCACTGTGCGGCACATGCTCCCCTCACAGAGAAGTCAACTTGTCTCACAAACAGATAAGTGATCTCGCTAAGTCCAATGCAAATACGCCATAATCCCATTTAGTGCCGTGCCTCCAGGCGCACATAGCTTGTTTGTGCGCAGACGCACTTGCAGACATGGTTATGTACTTATCTGCATTTATATTGCAATTAAATGTCGAGTAGGGTAGACCATGTATTATATTTGTATGATTACCTTTCTTTTTTTTTTCTTTGCAATTGACGGCAAGATGTTCATGCCATTCGCCTGATGGTAAGCGATACGACTGCTCGTGGACAGTGGCAAAACCAAACATAACCATGAATAATAAAATCCTTGGTATTCCACTGTGCTCGCCATCCTCGCCATCCTAAGTCTTAATATGTCCAGTGGTTACTCTGGCTACAATGCCCTTCAAACCGGAACACAATAGAGCATTAACACTGCTATTTGGCGGAAGAAATAGACATTTCGGTAATACCTTCCCAGGCGGCATCTCACATATCAGAGGCCTACAACAAATGAATCACCTATGTATGTGTTACACTTAAAAAAGTTATTTGTGTTTCATTTGTATTCAAGTTTTAAATTGTATATGCAGGAATATATATACCTATTTGTGTTTGGGTTTATATTAAAAGATTAAGTTGATAAATCATCACACAGCGGAAGTAGGCTGAAAAGGTCTCGAGTGAAGGCCACCTTCCGGCAAACACAGCGTCGCGTCGGTCGTCCACATGATCCGACACGATGGACAAACGATCCAATGAACTATTCAGGAAATTGCTGCAAGCAGAAATTTATTTCGTCATAAAAATAAAATAAAAATAATTCAGTAGACGAAGGGTTAAGTTCCAAAAATGAAGCAAGACTTGAATAGGATCGTTAGGACCCTAAAATAAGGAACCTCCACACGATGCGTGGCACATCTAACACACATCCTTAAAATAAATTATTGTCATCTACTTCATGACCTTTGCCCCAACACCCTGTATTTCAATGCAATATGAATATTTAGTATTTACACTACCTATAACGATCTTTATGTCACTATAATAGCTTTTCTGCACGTGTGTACTCACGACTAATAAATTAACACCAGTAAATACACTTCTAATAAGTAGATTAAAAATCGTGAACCAATAATCAATGAGCAGCGCAAACTCAATTTGGGATGATAAATGAGCGTGTTAATTAAGACGGAGAATTTTCACATCATTTCCTACCTTTAAATTCTGATAAACAAGTAGAGATCGGATTATCCGAACTTATCGGGGGCCTTTGAAGAGCGGATAAGCGGAAAACAACGGATATGCTAGTAAATAGGAAAAATAATCATATTTGCTTCAACGATCCAATAGTTAGTAGTGACATAAAAAGTAATTGATGCCAAAACTGTACCAAATATACTTTTAGAAATGTGAATTCATAGGATACGTATTTTGCGAAAAATTACAATAGTTGCAATTAAAGCATATTTCCAGATAACTTTTTAACAACTTTTTGTGATAACTATGCCTCTAAAATACATTAAGTATTTTTAAAACTTGTTTTTAGGATTTCGTTTTAACCATTTATTTCATAATTTTAATATTTTTTAACAAAAAAAAAACATTTTATTAAAAATCATCGACACATTCGGATATTCAGATATCGATATCCGACGATTCGGATAAAGTATATTCTAATATTTCACAAGGTTTATGTCATGAAAAATATTTGCCACGTTTTGTATAGTCGCTAATAGCGACCACTAGGTCACTGCGTGAAGATCGAAACAGGGCTGCATCAAGAATCGCATGAGATTGGAACGAATTTAGACAGAAATTTATCATTTTATAAAGGAAAAACTCCGTGGCGCACTTGGTTAGACGCCGCATGAAGGAAGTGAGAAGCCACGGGTTTTGATTCCAAAAAATGTTACTGTGAGCCACAAGTATTTGTATTCTTTCTGGGTGTTCATTAAATGGCAAAGTCTCTCGTGGCTTTTGATAGACAAGACACGAAAGCAAAATCTTAGTGGGGGTCAAAACTAAGTTATGTGACTTTTTGAAGACTATCCGGCACTCACATTACCACTCCTACTCCTGTAAACCAGGATCAACAGTGGCACGCTCGCCGCTGCATTTCACTGCACTCGCCATCCTGAAACATAAGATTTTAAGTCTCAATATGTCCAGCAGTTACCCTGGCTACTATGTCCTTCAAACCCGAACACAATAGTGCATTAACATTGCTATTTGGCGGGAGAAATAGGCATTGCGGTGGTACCTTTCCAGGCGGCCTCTCACATATAAGAGACTTACCACCAGTAAATAAATAAAACGTGTTTAAAAATTGTGTCAACCGGCGAAGGATAACCATCTCTAGGGTCACCTCACTCACTTAACGAATGACGATTATTGCCGTTTAAATCTCTGAGCACTTTTCTGACTCAAATGACACTTGTGTATTGATTGTCAATTAGCACGTACCAGCTTTAAGAGTAAACAAACATCGTGCGTAAACCTACATACCGAGGTCTTCTATCATATGGGAAGTCCACCAACCCGCAATAGGCCAAGGTAATGGCCTATGGTCTAACGTCTCTCAATCCGACTCTCGGTTGTACTGGTACTCAGTTGTTAAACTCCCATTGGGCAGTTAGATAAGGGCTGATACAATACGTGCAGTCGATGCCGGCCATCTTGTGCAAGTAGTCCCGCCATCTGGCGAGAGGACGTCCCGCGCAACGAGTGCGTTTCCACTCCAGAACCCGCTTCTATCTGCATCAACCCATATTAGTACCTCTTACTGCAGGGCACGGACCTCCCCTACAATCGAGAGAGTTGTAGTGTGTATCATGGTTCAGATAAATAAATAGACAAATACAGGCAACAGTCACATACGTAGTCCTGACTACTCACTAAGGTAGAGTCTTATATCGTGGGTATCAGGAACTACGAGAGACTTCGGCCTCACAAAGACATTGATCCGAAACAAATACCTATACTAATATTTGTTTCGGTGCGGGGATTGAGCCCGCGGCCTTTCGTTTTTCAGCTGACGCCTAACCAACTGCGCCAAGCAGACTGTCAATTAGCATGTTTAATTCTCAATAATGATCTATAACCCTACTGCTTTACCTGTGTCCTGTGTACCCATTAAATAAAAAAAGAAACATTAAGCCGACGTAGTCAATATTTATCGCATTAAAATGCGGCATTGTTAATGACGTAGGATGTTACAATGCGTTATTTTCTAATGGATTAATACGTATTTAAACACCGAGAATACTACCATTAATAATAATACACAGGTTGAGCAGTGACTTTAATAATAATCCATACCATTATATAGGGTTGATGTTCTCCAAAGATGTTCTCCGAATATATGCCGAAGGTTCGTAACACAGAAAGGTCCAGCCTATGTGTGAATAATGCAGTTTTATAAAAGCCTCATTAGACCAATAATGTAGGAATCAAAAGCAAACATGAGATTATACTCGTATGCACAACAGTGTGATAATATTGCATCTATCACAGTTCCAATTAAAGTTATGTCTGTATTCTTGTCTTATGAATAAAATAGACAATGCGCTCTCAAAACCACGGTCGTTTATAGCACGGGTTAATGTTAAATAAAGACGAAAATTTATGAAGTTAAGTAAAAAGTAAAACTGAGTTAAAGGTGCGTGGTGGCCTGTTAGTAAAGGGTCCAGATTCGGCAATTTATAAGAATTTCTTTGGTATGTAAGTCCGCCAGCCCGCATTAGGCCAGCAAGGTGGACTATAAGGCCTAACCCTTCTAAGTCGTTCTGTCGATTATAACGGAGGCACGTGCCCTGCAGTGGGACGTATATAGGCTGATACAGATTAGGGAAGTTGTTTATCTTCTTAATTGAATGGCAAAACGAATTTAAATAGAAAAGCGATGTCTGAATAAATTCATGTAGAACGATATATTTTTCTAAAGAAATTATTGAGAAATATCAGATGAGTTTTATCACTTTTATCAATATCGATAAGATTGAAGTCACGGGCGCTGAGTTCAGATGAATCGATCTTGTCATTCAATTTGCTCACACCTTAGATTAATGATACTCACCTACTCTACGCATTGAAACTTTGGACTCCAAATGACGCAAATATCAATGCATTTTTTTTTTCACTGGACGAGCCCCTTGGAACCTTTTGTATTCAGCCTTATTATAGCGTTATTTTTAGCATTTTAGCATAGTATGGCGAGAGGAACATGCCATTCGCATGATGGTAAATACGACCGCTCATGGTCAGTAACAAAATCAAATAACACCTTAAATTACAAAGCAATGCTTAGCATTCCACTGCGCTCGCCATCCTGAGACGTAAAATGTTAAATCTCATTATGTCCAGAAGCTACTCTTAGTAAAATATCCATCAAACCGGAACACAAGTGCGTCGACACTACTGTTTGGTATGAGATATAAACATAGCTGTAGTACCGACCCAGGCGGCAGGCGGCCTTTCACATACTCGTATCACGTATGAGGGATCTACGACCAGTCTTAGTATAGAAGAAGTACTCTATCACCCTATAACTTCTTTATGGAGCACGGAAGCCCTCCAAAATTGAAGTTTGATGAAGAGGGCCGTGATAGTTCAACACGGTCGACTAATGGGGGACGGCGGACATAACATACCTGATACCATAGAAATTCTTCACATACCGTTATATTAATGCTGACATGAATAGCATATTTATATTTTGACCCTGAGTAAGACGCAGGCTTAACTCCAGCATCATCATCATTCTAACTGTTGTCCAGTGCTAGAGATAGTCCTCATCCAAATTGCGTCCATCCATGAATCCATTTCACTCAGTTTAAAGCTTTGTGCATTAAGCATCTGCCAGCAACCATTCGCAAATCGTCACACTACCTAGGTAGAGGGCATCCTATGCTAGGTTTGCCAAGACGCGATGACAACCCCTAAGTGTGACTTTTTCATTCACTCATACATCTACCGGTAATGGTAATAAAAACCGGTAGAGGTGTTTTTTACCATTTTTATAACCATAATAAGTAGAAGGTATTCCTCTCATATTATTTACTAGAGGTAGGTCTCTCAATCTGAGAAACAGACTGGGTAGTCACAACCGCAATGTCTGTTTCTCCCGCCAAACAAAACAGTGTAAATGCGGTGGTGTTTCGGTTTGAAGGACATTGTAGCTAGAGTACTGGACATATTGAAACTTAACATCTTAGGTCTCAGGATGGCGAGCGTAGTGGAATGAAGAGCATTGCTTTGTAATTCAAGGTATTGTTTGGTTTTGCTGCTGTTCATGAGCAATCGTATCATTTACCTTCAGGCGAACGACATGTTCGTATTTTTTACTAGTAATTACTATAAGATAGAGGCGTCCTGTAAGCAGGTCTTGACCTGACCTTTTCTTCTTTGGAGGCGGCGACGAGTGGTATGGTTTCGCTCACGATCGATTTATTTATCTAATACTTTATCAGTTACATAATAAGTTTATACCAAAATGTATGTTGTTTTGGGAGTAACTAATAATACTATCGTAAGTATAACCAAAGCATCAAGATTTATCATAAAAAGCTCATACATCTGTTTGATCTTTCTTATAAAAAACTTGATTAAATAACAACGTAATTAATTAAAGAACAGTCAACAGTGATTTCAAAAAATAGAGGAGATTCTTAACCGACTTTCAAAAAAAGGGCGGGGTCCTCAATTAGTCGGAATCTTTTCTTTATGTATGTTCACAAAATACTAAACCGAATTGTAAAATTCGTTTTTGATTTACCTCGAGGTAGGCGCGATAAAGCAAATATATCCGAACTTAACAGTTGCTAATAATTATTATGTAAACTGTCTTTTACGCATGCATATCAATCAATTTAATTTTGATTAAATTGCATGAATGATTCCCATAGAGTTAGTATTATAAACTCCATGATGATTCCTTAAATTATTCATTATATTTTTAATCTACATAAATTTAATCTGTACTAGTCGATTTTTTTGACGTAACTTTAATATTATTGCCAGAACGAATATATTTATTTTATAGTTCTAATATTTATTATTTCCTAATATATAAACCCAAAAAATGTTTTTAGATGGTTTTTATGTTTAAAATAGTAAATTATGCCAAATATCAATGCACTGGTTCATATTTAGCTTTTATAATATTAAAATCTATAGTCTCCAAAGTGTGCAATTTTTTCAGATGTGGGCAACACAGTGCGCGTCGCCATTTTGCATCACTTTTCCCTTTGTGAGTGGCGTGGCTTTTGCGTGTTATAAAATAAATTTGTTTTGTTTTTTACTTTACTGTGATCACTAATAATAAGCGTTACATTTGTAGATTGTTTGTTAATTGTGTTTGTTTAAGTTTATCCTTGTTATATATCACAATGGGGCGGAAAAAGAAGAAGGCTTCGAAACCCTGGTGCTGGTATCCTTTTCAAATATTACAGATTTAACTTTATGCCGTGACCTTCGTATCTGGGTCAGGTGGAAATGTAATACTTGTGTATAGATTTAGTGCGAAATAGATTTCCTTAGCAGTAAACAGGTATTGCAACCGCGAATTTGACGATGAGAAGATTCTGATCCAACATCAAAAGGCGAAACATTTCAAATGTCACATCTGTCACAAGAAACTGTACACGGGGCCTGGACTGTCAATACACTGCATGCAGGTATGTGCGTCAGTAATACAGATTTGGCAAGCGCCCCGCCCGCCCACGGCCGGCGCGCTGGCCTTTTTTTAACTCGCATCTTAGTTATTTTGGCGCGACTTACTCCAATTCTGCTCCCATAATAGTAATACACAAATGTTACCAATATTCCAATTGGTGAGAACCACTGTTTAGTGTTTGAAAAATATATATACAGCAATATTATTTAAATAAATTATTAATCTAGTTCTTGCAAACCACAAGGAAGTTGCACAATTTTAATTTGTCATTTTTATTTGGCCATAAATGTTATGTGGAAGTAACATGTTGCCATAAACACTAATGTTCATTTTGGTTTCAGGTTCACAAGGAAGCTATAGATAAAGTACCAAATTCATTACCGAATAGGTCAAATATAGAAATAGAAATTTATGGTATGGAAGGTATACCTCCTGAAGATGTGAAAGAACATGAGAAACAGAAATCAGGTATAAAAATGTTTTTATTAGTAAAGCCTACAAAACAAGCGGTATGGATGATGTATGTACACTTTTATTTTGTTCTTTATTTGTTTCACGCTTGGGACACATTAGCCTTGATGTATGTGTGTAGTTTGAACCAATGTCTATATCACAACACATGCGAACTTGATATACTATGAAATGATGAATTATGATGTGTATAGGTGGTGGAGGCAAGGGCTCAGATAGTGAAGATGATGAGCCAGCCGCTAAGAAAAAAGCCACACCAGCATTGGTGAGTTTTTTTTTCAATCTACCTCCACAAAAAAAAAATCTACCTCCACAATTGCAGTTACCACAAGTTAATTATGAAATTAGTGTAACCATTAAAATCTGATTATTGATCATTATTGAATGTTTTTTCTTGTTTTGGTTGCATTAAAGAATTTATTATTGTCAATATTTATTTATATTTTGTATTACAAACTTAAGTTCTTTTAATTATCTTGTTTTCTGTGACAACTTCTGTATTGAAATAATAACAAAAATTTTGATATATTGTTATCATGTTTATTTTAGCTGGGAGCTGGGCCTTCAACGGTGACACAGGGCATACTACCAACTCCCATGGGGCCAGTACCTCCTGGGATGTACCATGGTCCCATGACAATGAACCCCATGATGCCTCCATTTATGCAGGCCCCTAGGTAACTATTAAGTCTGTTTGCACTTATTATATGTCATGTTCAGTTGTTACTTTCTCATATTCGCATTGTAGTTACAAACCAAAATATTACTTGATGAAGTAAACCAACAATATTATCTATCCAGATCTTTTGTAAAATTCAATTTTTTAACTTGCTCTTTTTGTAGGTACAAATGTCTTAATATCTTAATTATGATCAAGTTCTTTACATAACACATGTTATGAATACATAAATTGATACTACATCTTTTAACGACTTGTTACATTTGCGTAATACCACATGAACATGATAGCATATCTTAGAATAAGTATCTTCTCAAATCCTTGATTAGAATTGTGGAATAAAAAGGAAATTCAGTTCGTATTACAGAATGATGATGCCGGGGATGAGGCCGCTGTTCCCTGCAGCGAGCGTGCCCACGTCAACACCTAGCAAACCCACCTTCCCTGCATATAGGTAAGTTCTTAATACAGCATTCTTAATTTTTGCCACCTTTTTTTGGTAGGAGAGACCTATTTTCAGCATATAATATAATTATTATGTCGATTTATACAACTGCTGCTATACACTATGTGTGGCCTTATTCATAAACAGATTTAAACCCTATTTTAGTGATGAAATGTTTAGTCTGCTCAAACTAGACTCAAGTCGTTCGAAAGGGACATGACATTTGAGAACAAATATAGGTTTTAAAACTGTCTGAATAAGACCACAAGTGTAAAATTACCCAATGTTGACCATGCAGGTATTTCAAGGGCATTGTATTCTTTTTTTTGTAAAGATAGTCTGTAAAATTGAGACTAGGGACAGATTATTGTTCAGTAAGTACTATTATCTGGACAATGCATTCACCATCAGTTGCAGTAGTTATATAGGCAACAACTTTCAGATGGTATAATATGTAGCACTTCATGCAGTTAGATGTGTAGAATTAATTCTCAAATTCAACTTTTTGTAACATTTTATATTTCCAAAGTTGCAGAAGTATATTCTTTACACTAATAGATGATTTGTATTCATAAAAATGTTGACCTATGATATGCTTGTTGCATTGAGCTATCTTATTCAAACATAAATTAAGAAAACAATGCAATTTGTTATTTATATACCTATAGTTGCTGTGAAATTTTTGGCATCCATCACTAAACTGTAACATTGCCAAATTATTAGCAAGAATTCATAACTGGTCTGTTGTGATCTAGGACACTAATTAGTGGCAACTAATTGTTGAAATGTGAACAAATAATATTATACAAACCCATGTCAATATGTTGAGGAATTAAATTCAAATAAAATTTCGAAAATACAATTTATTAACATAATTATGTTATAATTTGAATAAATAATGTAAAGATAACGAAGGTAACAACTGTTTTTGCATGTTCATTATGTTTGATGTGTGAAAATTTTAATGAATTAGCAAACTTATGTTAATAGATGCATGGTTTCCTAATAGTCTTGTTTTGTTTTCAAACAAAGTAAAGTGATAAATAAAATAATTATTTCACTGTATAATTTTATAAGTCTTGAAATTTACTACACAGCCACAAGCAAATTTCTATTTTCTATCATTGGCTGTTAGAACCTGTCTTTTCACAACACACAGACCTGACACAATTTTTTGTAGGCCACAAACAGTTGTCTTGGTGCTGTGATGAATCTACGGCTACTAATATCATTGCGGAGTTTCAAGGAGCTGCACTGTTATCTGTATCAGCCCATGTACATCCCACTGCAGGGCACGGGCCTGCTTTACAATCGAGAGTTTACCCACCAGTTTTTTAATTTACCCACGACACAAGTCTATTAGTGTGGGGTCAGAACTATGTATGTGACTGTTGGTTATTATTTATTTAATTTTCTGTTTGTCCACAGTAATGCGACAATTAGTGCGCCGCCGACCACCTCAACGCCGTCTAGCAGTTCAGATCCTAAAGAGAATGGCGAAGTGAAACCTCCGGCTGCCAATGCTTGTCCGTTGGTGACGGCCACGGGCGCGGGCTCCAAGATAGTGCACCCGCCCGAGGACGTGTCGCTGGAGGAGATCCGCGCGCGGAGCCTCAAGTACCGGCCCAAGCCCAAACCCGACGCGCCCGCCGCGCCGCCCGCGCCCGCGCCCACCGTCATCACGCCCAGCACCAGCCAGGCTGAAGTGAGCACTTTATACATATTTGCTTGCTAGGAATCATCATTTTTACCGCCAAACAGCAGTGTGAATGCACTGTTGTGTTTCGGATTGAAGGACATTGTAGCTGGAGGCTTATTGAGACTTAACATCTTTTGTCTCAAGCTTGCGAGCGCAGTAATTCCAGCCAAGCATTCAAGGTGTTATTTGGTTTTGCTACTGTTCTTGAGCGGTCATATCGCTTACCATTAGGCGAACGGTATACTTATCTCACTATTCATTGCAATAAAAAATAACTACTAGATTAATAACAATATTTCGTATGACTTAAATTAAAGTAAAGGCAATGATAAAATATGCAATATGCTTTATTTCACAAGATTATACTTAGATTTACGAGAATGTTTGATTAATGGTGTCATATAATGATAGACAATTTTAATGATATCTCAGGAATAGTTGTAATTTACGGCCCTATTTAGACGGTTTTAATACCTATTTTATATATTGAATCTTTTGTTTTTTTTTTTTTGCTAAAACTGAATTCTAGTCTTCAAAAAGAGACAAAACATTCGATAACTAAAACAGGTTTTAAAACTCTATGAATGAGTCCGTTAATATCGAACACCAGTCACCGAGCTCAGTGCTCAGGGTTGTCAGTATAGTACATGCAAGTGTTAGTGAGTGTGGAGCGTGTAGCGGTGTGAGAGCGGTGCGATTCCCCGGCAGTGCATGGCGCAGGTGGCGGCGCACATGTCGGCGGCGGTGGCGGCGGCGCGGCAGCAGGCGGCGCTGCGCCGGCCCGTGCTGGGCGGCGTGCCGGGCGTGGTGGGCGTGCTGGGCGGCGTGCCCGGCGTGCCCGGCGTGCGCGTGCCCGTGCCCGTGTCCATGCCGCCCGTGGTGGGCATGCTGCCCGTCATGCCGCAGTTCAACCTCATGCGCCCGCTGCAGCCCGGTCAGTACCACCCCGGACCCTACTACTACGCGGACTACCGCTAGACGACACACGTTTTGCGAGTACACGCCGCAACCGAACGTTCTCGTTTAGGTGTAAGAACTCGATACTGTTCTCTTTAAGAAGTTTGTAAATACTCAGTGTTCTTGGATTCGCCGATTTTGCGACTTACGAGATGTGAAACTTACTGTACGAATTGAATGATGATTGGGTATTCATAGAGTCCATTGGCGAATAAAATCGCGACAGTATTTTGTGTACCGAATGCAGCTATTATTTCGTACATATTTATTCGAGACAGCCGAGCCCCTTAACTACTAACATAGAATTTTAATTTAGGCTTACCCGTAAATTACTCCCTGTATTATTTAAACAATTCGAAACTATCACAAAATTGTACATCAAAATATATTGATATATATATACATGTAAATGAACAATATATAAATAAAAAGATTAATGACATTTTACACAAATAAAATCTTATCGTTGAGAATCAGCACCTACCCACATTTATAGGAAATTGACAAATATTTATCGAAATTCAGCCGCGGTTTTGTGCGTCAATGGCTCATCCCCTGTTACATAAACGTGTCTCGCAAAATTGTCTTGAAATGCACTTCGATCAGTCCATAGTGGGATGGATGAATTTGCGTACAACTGCGTGCGTTTGTTTTGTTCTCTTTAGTGTTAATGTCGTCACAGTTGTACTAGAATTCAGACAGCCTGATATCGGATCAAATGAAACATGTCATACCGATGAAATAGTCCTTTATTCCATGTTTTTAACCATTGATGTCCTTTCAGAGGTTCCCCGATAAATACATCTTTATGATATATAGGGCATATCAAATAGGCTAGGGTATAAGTATATCTCTCGTTAATTTAATTGTTGCACATTGAACACTAAACGTAATGTATTTGTAAATGTATTTTTGATGTTACTATGGTCCAAAGTCTGAGTGTTGACACATTTAAAGTTTTGTACAACGTAGAAACCAAAGACAGTATTATCTTTATCTATCTATCCAATGTAACAGAGTTTAAGACTGGTTTTCGACGCATTCCGACGAGAAAGTATAGTCGTCCATATTTTTATAAGATACTATTGCCATATTCACCAATCACGATACTTGAATGTAGTGATGTAACAGTGTTGACACTTGTAGAGTATAGCTCTATAACTATAACGCATTTCATTGGAGTTAAGACATTAATATAGACATGGGTGGTTTTTCTGTTAGTAATAATATTGTTTTGACAATAGTTGTAGTTTTAAGATTTTGACATTTGGAACATAATTATTTTGCTAGTTAATTTTACGACACAAGACAGTGTAAATTGACTTCTGCGACGTTATAGCGTGGAAAATGGAGTGAATGTCAGTTTTGAATCGTTGAAATAAAACTGTGAGTTTTTTGCATATAATTTTATTTTGTATTTTCCACGGGCGAGTCGTCTGCAACCTGTCCGTGTGACGATGAGTAAGCTCGCGGCTGCAGGTAGTAGTAGCCGCCCTCCCCGCTCCCGCCGTAACACTAACAGCTTGTACACTGTCCCTAACGGCTAACACGTACCTCGTACCACGTACCAACTGTCACGTAACATGTAACACGTAACACCCACTAACTACGGCGTCACGGCGTCCGCGTACGTAGGCACGAACACGACTGCGAGTAAACTGTGATTTTCATGTGCCATCCGCACAATCGGAGGAACGGAATGAAAATGAGCGGTAATTTTATTCACATTCCTTAATGGATTTGCTTATTGTAGTAGCTCTTATCTTATTACTGTCTCGATTTTCTCGTAGTGTCATATGAGATGTGACTTTTTGTCGGTTTACGGGTGGGTACACTAATATTATATTTACGTACAGTAGTTTTGTCGCTTTACAATGTGCATGAAACGAACGATTCAATAGTCGTTGGCTGAATTGGATTCTACGAGCAACCATTCGGATCACACTGAGACATGCATGACTACGGATACGATACCACATGGCCGAGTATTTTGAAAGTGTGATTTTTCATGTGAATTATTTATCCTACGTACCTGTGTTCCTTCGCTTATACTGCACCTCTGGTCGCCGGCGTGGCGTGGCGTGCGGGGCCGGGCCGGGCGACAGGCGATTGTTCCGCAGTCACAACGGCCTCGCCGTGTGTTGGACCCACGGTCCCCTGTTGCCAGCGCGGCGCGCGGGGCCGCTCTAACGCCGCTGCGTGTGTGTGCAGGTATGCTGCTGCCGGGCGGCATGATGCCCGTGGGCATGTTCCCGGGCGGCGTGGGGCTGCCCGTCATGCAGCCGCGCTACCGATAGCCGCGCCGGCTGCCACTCCGCCGCCGCTCCGCCGCCAGGTAGGCGCAGTCGCAGTGTATATTCGTCCGCTTGCGGGGTTGTGTGGGCGGTGAAGGTGTACTAACGGGGGCAGGTAAGGGCGGGGACAGGTGACGCGCGTCGCCCCGGAGGGCTGGGCCGACAGTTCCCTGCGGGGCGCAGGCGATGGCAGTCACAACGAGTAGTTGTTGGATTGGCGGCCCCCTGTCCCCGGCGCCGGTCCGTGCGTACCGACCGCTCCGTAGACGTCGCCGGGTTTCAGTAGATGAACTTATTCGTAATTATCTGGTGTTAAGCGATGTGTGTAAGAATTACTGCGAGACTTTAATGTTATATGCCTTGATGATTTTTCTTAAGCATTTCCACGTGAAGTTGTGATGTTTGCCTACTCTTGTAGAATTTTGACTATTTTACTCAATAAATGCTCTGGACATGGATCTATGTTTTTGATTGTCGGACCTGGTCCGCGTGCTGTCGCGTGCTGTTGTTCACACTACTAACTCCACTCGGCGTGTATATAAAACAACTTGTGTATCAATAAAGCCGTATATTGAAGTACGATAATAAAAGTCTTGTCTGTACACGTAACACGATCATACATGAGACACTAAACACTAGACTCGTTAGAGGAAATATTAATACCAAACCCTAATAATAGTACACAGATTACATACATACAAACGTTATAACAGGCTTATAAATTACAAAAATTATTGCATTAACTAGTATCACCATAAAACGATTCGTTCCAACCCAATTAAAATCTTTTGGTACACAACGCAACAGGTAAGTCTTCAAGATGAACAGAAAATATTCCATAAAAATAACTTGACAACACCTAATATTACTTATTTCCCTATTTATGGCAACATTGAAAAAACACAATGTAAAATGCAAACACGTCTTATATGAATTCGTAATATTTATATAAATTTAAATATAACCAGTAATCGATAATAGTCTGTGAGTATATTCTAAGCTAAGCCGTTAATATCTACTTGGTCTGACGATATACAAAAGACTGTATTTTAAGTATATTAGTTACAACTCACTGCCGGATCAAAATCCAGCTACAAAATTTGAGCGTTCCCCGATCACAATAATAACTCGACACCCTCTAATCATTTCTTTCATTTGGCTATTTCAATTCTATCGGCTCAACTCGGCCGGCATAACAGATTTGCGCTTAGAAAATTATTCTACACTAAAACTAAACAACCAATCTTTCAAGATATGTAACTGTTTTGTGTTGCAATCTCATGTTCAAAACGAATCACAACCGTTCCCAGTGCGAACGCGTTGGCGTCCGTTCCATTACAAAAGAGGAGGACGCGACTAGACTGCGTAAATACGAAAATAATACTGGTTATTCAGAAAGGTTAATATCGTCGATGTCCCGATGGCCCGCACCGTTATCCTAACGGGTCGGGCGACGGGGTAATGTTGCGGAACACGTCCAGCGAGGGCGACGCCGAGCGCAGCAGCTCGGGGCACGGCGTGTTGGCGCGCGTCATGCTCTCGAACCTCTCCCTCATGGCGGCCACGTGGCCCGCCATCACGCACTCCTTCCTCTCCTCCTTGTCGTCCGCGTCCACGGCGTCGTCATCTGCTCTGTCGGGCAAGTCCACGTCGGACAGCAGCGACAGGTCCGAGGCCGTGTAGTACAGCTCACTGGGCGCGGGCTCGGCGTCGCTCCAGCGCTCGGCGCGGTGCGTCTGCACCGAGCGCACCGTCACCTCCTCGGGACTCACCAGCTCGCGCGCCCACTCCACGCACTCGGGCGCCGCCACCGGCTCGGGCTCGGCCGGCTCACTCGACACAGAGCAGTCCTCGTACAGCTCCACCTCGTCGCAGTCGGAACTCTTCATCGTCTCGCACAGTCTGTTGATGGCGTCCACCACGTCCTTGAGGTCGCTGACGTCGTCGCTGGGCATGAGTACCTCTTCGATAGGCAGCACGGTGAGGTCCGCGGGAGGCGCGGGTGCGGGGGCGGGGGCGGGTGTGGGCGCGGTGGCCACGGTGCTGGCGGGGCAGAGCAGCGCGTGCGCGGCGGACAGTAGCGCATGCGCGGGGTGCGCGTCGGGCAGCAGGCGCGCGCGGGCGGCGGGTGCGGGTGCGGGGGAGTGGGCGGGGGCGGGCGCGGCGGCCGCCCCCCGCGCTCGCTAGCAGGCGCTGGAGGTGCCGGCCCAGCCCTCCAGCGGCACGCGCAGCGGCGGCGCGGGCGCGGGCGCCTTGCTCCCTGCAACACCGACACACAGCGTTACCACTCGCTCTCACCGACGCTCCCGGCTCTCCTCTGGAAACTTCCACTCGACGACGTGTCGTTCACGTTGTAATCGAGTGAAAAGTTCGAGAGGTAAAGTGGTCGATTGCCATAATTAAAAAAACACACAGTGTATGTACATAATGTTATCACCGAGTTAATTTGTTGTTAAGTCATAATTAATTTTCATATATCGCATTCATTACATTCAGTACAAAAATTAGATCTAGAACATGTACGAGTTTTAATTTTTATTATTCATTTTTAATTTTTAATCATGCTATCGTTGTGAAGAACTAATTCATACTGTGCCATGGACGTGCAACTAAAATGTTATTAGGCGAGATGCGCATGCTGTGTTAGTAATGCAATCAACCTACAATACATGCATGAAATAATAAAACGAACACTTACCCGTGACATGCGGTATTCCGACTTTCGTACACAACAACACTACCTACTTTACATTCAACTATGTATATGTCTATTTTATTTTCACATCTTCTCTTTTCCAAACTACTTTTTGGGGCCATCGATAGGAACCGTTAGTCTGTGATTTTTTTTTCTCTCATATCAATTATATTAAAAACAGATCCGTACAGGACGACCACAAAAGCTACGACACATAAGGTTAGAACAATGAAATACACGACAACTTAATCAATAATTATTAATCTTTTATTATTCCAAAAAAAAATAATAAATAATATTAAGCATTGTAAACTTCACTATCACAATACCGCTTGCTCTTTAATAATATAAAAAAGCGTAGAGGCCGTCACTAAATTACTTAACTGCTACAATTACAATAACTAACTTTGTCTTTTAATCTCATGGAAATCCACCAAAAATTACTGTAGTGTGATGAGGTGGAAATTAGGTATCACTTTCAATGCTTGAATAGAATTTCCATTCCAATATTATACAGCTTAATAATTTTGCTGTTTATTTTCAATCCTACCAATAATTATTATTAGAAGATATTGCAAAAACTTACAAGTTGTTTTTGCTAAAAACTGATCGTAACTCGGAAGTGTATAAGACTGAGAATTGAAGGAAAAGTTTCAAGTCAAGTAGGAATTAAACAGCCGGTTATATGTATTAAACAAACCTTCATAAATTAAAAATATACTTACATTTCACTCTAGAAGTGCATCTTCGAACCTTCTTCGCAATCAACTTATCCAAGTTTATACCATGAGTAATTTTGATTATATAACCAATCGATTAAAAACTGTATTATCCACCTCCAATAACCAATATTATTCCCATCCATATCACTGTATCAAAACCATTTCCACCATATCAAACCCATTAACACCAGCGCGGAAACAAGCAGTTAAGGCATTTAGCGAGCTGACAAAATAAAAGTTACGAAAATATAATGTGAATATCAAGCGATACACGTACTATAATAGTACATGACCACCGTAAATGGCACCTCACTACATTACAACAATCACAAGAGTATCCATCTACATAACATATTCATCGACTCTAACTCATGCAAAAGATGAGAACTGTCTTACGCTAAAGTAATGACTAAGTAAGAGAAATATGCTGAATACACTGCTTCTCTTTTTAAGTATATATATATTTTTGTTTTATAACACATTATTTTGTAAACGAAAATACGATTATTACAGAGACCATAGACTTATTGAATTAATCCTCCTAAACTTAATTATAATTTGGTATAAGACGAAACATTTTTGTTAATTTTACAATGATCAATGATGTATCAAAAGTGTTGGAATGAAATCAATGACATAAATACGTTTGTATATATATGTATACTTTGTATTGTATTGTTTTATAATATTTCTAAAATTATATGAGACACGGAAATACTGACAAAATGTTTCTTTAATATAAGTTCGAGTGTCGAAACGGTTAAGCAAACCGTAACAATAGCATGACAACAAAAATCATTGCTATCCATTCCAACCATTTTAAGTGAATCATTAATATTGTTAGTTCGATGAAACACGTTTCGACATTTGAATGAGCTCACCGTATGCCATGATTACGAAATGAGATATTGAATAACACATAAATTTTTAAAATCTCCCTTTTTTTGGAATGACAAATTTTAAATGCGAATTGTATGGACGTTAAAGACAGTGCTAGACGTAGATCATTTAGAAAATAGCTTCTTAGCGAGAGCGATAGTACTATTCAAAAATTGTATTCAAAATTGAAAAATGATAATAAAGATGTAAGACACTATTACGTTGTTAAATTGAGCTTAATAAAATTCAACTGGTGTATGAATTCACATGTGTTAATTTAAAGCGTCCATATTAGATAGTCCATAGAAGCCATTAGAACTTCATGATTTTTTTATAATAGTATTTTTCATTATCACGCATGTGAAAACATCATTGAATTCTATTAAGTTTCAGTGCTAAGTAAAACTACACCAAAATATAACTCTAATTGAACAAAAATCCATAGAATTAATTTCAACATCAGTCTCTAAAAACTAAGAATACAATAGAAGACATTTCACATGCAGCCATGCTTTGTAACGCCTAATATAAAATCTTTCAAAATATAATAATACTTTAAAATATTTTCTCTTCATAATTTGGTATCTTAACTATGACTTAAACTTAATTAAAACTTAATATATTATTATGATCTTACTTGTACCTATTGCACTTAATTTATATTACACATATATAGATATTTTATACTGTAAAACACAAGGCACTGTGCGTTTTCTTGTTATTTTAACCTACTCTTTTATTTATTATCTTCTTATTTGTCATAAGAAATATTTGAAGGAAAATTGTTCCTAACATTCCTAAATAATATTCTTTCATTGTTATAATGTTTACTTAGTTGTGTAATGCCGAAAATTTAATTTAATAACACATGCAAATATTGAAACGCTCTGCTGTGCAATCCACTTGATTCATAAAGCATTTATCAAAAAAATATATTTTTATCAATATGATTTCTGATCACAGCTACTCAATAATAAATGTAAAAGATTAAAAATCCTTAGTGTTCGAAGGACCAATATTTCAAGTCTAATAACATTAATTATCCTTATCATTTTGGTTGCATGCTGTAATTGAAATACACAATCAACGTAAACGTAATAGCTATCAAATGATGCACTGTTATCTTTATAGAAACCACTGAAGCATTGTTCATTGAATTGATAAGATTTCTCAGTCTTCAAAAGCATGATAAAATTGCTTTACTTTAACACGTACATTAGAAGCACTATAGAAATTGCCTTGCCATACAGTCAATTTGGATCTCAGTCAAAATATTATAGAGAAATAGTTTTGAAAATAGCAACAGCCTACTTGGCACACAAGAAAAATGCTCATTTTACCTTCACTGTGTCGCCAATAAAAGCAAATATGCCTCAAAATGTAGCATAAGCTCACTAAATATAATTTAATATACCAGCGAGCTGTGTTGTGTGTATTGTGCTTGAATTTACTTAAACGTGTTTGCATTTCTAAGAATGCCTTGACAGTCCATGGTCATGAAATTCGACTAATATTAATTTTAAACAATTTTGTCTTCAAAATTATTAATAATATTTACATCACAATCAAGAGATAGGTTAGTTTAGTAGACAAGTTTGAGGAAATAATTGGTAAAATTCAGGTATACAGTAGAAATATGATAGAAAATTATAAACATGACTCTGGATCTATCTTAGACATACTTTATATAAGTCATATGTTATTTTAACAACATGCCATATTGATAAATATGATATGCTATTTTCCATCATGTAGTTAGTCATTGATGACTTTTCGTATATACTATCCCCTTCAATTCTGACACTGCATTATTCGAAATTAATTAATGCCTTTAGAAAATAAATTATTTTATTTATCGACATCAATATCTGACTGATGGCCTGTTGCCTATTGTAAATATGGCAATTTTGTATTATTTTACTAAATTATTATTTAAATGAATATTGGTTTATGTAATACAAAGTTAAATATCCTCTAATGAGAGAGCATTTATCGAAACATACTTTTTTGTCCATTTGAGTTGACAAGAATATCGAAAGTACGTATATCGATAGTGGCAATGTCAGTATTGAAGGACGTACTCGTAATATTTGGAGTGTGTTACATTGCAAGTACATTGAAGTATGTAGCGTGTAGTCAGGGGTCGTTCAAGTATCACCTAACGCAATTTAGGGGCGGGGTTTATGTAAAACGTTACGATGCGTTACAGATGCGGAAGGCCTTTTTTTTTACATTATTTATTGTTTACATTAGGGAATAATTATTGTGATCTTTAGGTAAAGATGGCTACTTAGAACGACACTTTTACGGAGGGAGGGAGGGTACAGTATACGTTTCAGTTTTTAACATTGGGGGAGGGTAATTAACAAATTGCGTTATATAATACTTGAAGATCCCCTGTAGTATGTAGTGTGTAGGGTAGTCGTTCAGTGGTGCTTACCGGCGAGCGTGGCGCTGCTGTAGCCCTTGGCGATGCGGCGGAAGGGGTCGGGCGCGGGGAAGGCGGCGGCGGGGCGGAACAGGTCGGCGAAGCGCGCCTCCAGCTCGGCGCAGCGCATGGACGAGCCGCGCACCGGCGGCGCCGGCGCGGGAGCCTCCTCGCCGTTTATGCTCTGTTCATATCGCATGTGTTTTGTTAGGTTTGCTCATTCATAA
This sequence comes from Hyles lineata, assembly GCA_030180105.1. Taxonomy (NCBI): domain Eukaryota; kingdom Metazoa; phylum Arthropoda; class Insecta; order Lepidoptera; family Sphingidae; genus Hyles; species Hyles lineata. Next base: position 2,957,267 of record JARJEE010000030.1, read on the forward strand.
ACGATGCTTGATAGTATTAATCATTCATGGCAACCAAATATTAATAAATTTTATGAAATTGCTTAGATACAAGTTATGTGTCAAGAAAATGTGCAGGCTTTTCTAAAAATATGTTTTTTATAAAGTTTATCCATTTACGGGTAGTAATGTATTAAATAGATAACAGGTACGTTGTTACATTTTTATAACTATTGGCAAAACATGAATGGCTCTTTGAAATCTAAACTAGTAATCAGACGTTTTCTCATACTGGCGGTAGTTTTAAAACACAAATGTGTATGTTTGTGAAAGGATGTATGTGAGGTGTTACATTTTGTCTGTAATGCGGGGGCGGCGGCGGCGGGTGCGCGAGGGAGGCGTGTCGCGCGGGCGGCGGCGGGGGCGGCGCGCCGGGCGGGGGCGGGGGACACACGCCGGGCGGACGCAGCGCCCCGCGCGGCGCACGCAGCGTGCCTGCAACATGAACACCGTCTGTTACTACTTACTGCTCATTCCCTTCATATTACTTCATATTTATCTTTAAGTAATAATCTGTCGTAGTATTGCTTTTCATACTTCTATTCCCTTCCTATTTAGCTGGAATGGATGTGTATTGTGACTAAGTTACAATCTACCCTCTAATGTATACCTAACAATTATAATACAATTCAAGTTTATCGAATGCACTCTCTGCTTAACTCACAAACTCTATCTGTTTGGATATTCAATTTAATATTCTGCACATATTTTACCGATGCCACTAAATCAATTAGGTATGTTCTATAAACACAATGCCTCTAATTTTCCAATTATTTTTTTTAAACAAACTATTATATTTTTCTGTACATCTAATTCTCAAAAAACTCCGTTCAACAATCAACACACAAAAGGTACGAAAAGACAAATATCACCCAATACTGATTATTAGTTAAGACACTCACCGAAGTGTGAAGCAGGGTTCTTGGTGCCGATGGGCGGGTTGACGGGCGCGGGCGGCAGGTTGAAGGGGCGCGCGCCGCCCGTCTGCGGCGACGACGGCGACACCGGCGGAGACCTGGTGAATTAACATCATATCGCACATTTAGAATTAAACTGATCTAATCCAAAAAAAAATTGGCTTTTAATCATAATATATTGGCTCAAGACTATCTCCATCGACCCTTAAAGAGAAACCTATTGACGCGTAAAAGACAGAAAGATTTATAATTCGGTCTTATCGATGTATCTTCCATAAGTAAAAATATCATAAGTTATAAATCTTTAAAGAACATTTCACAGAACAAAAGGGATTTTTTTAGTTAGGTCTCTTTAATTCTTAAGGTGCGACATGTGAGATAAACAGGCTTGAATCGGCTGTACATAACAAGTTTCTAATCTGAATGTTAGTCATAAAAATAATACATTTATGTATGTATATTAAAATGCATAGCATGAATGCAGCTTTGCACACAAACAACCTTATTCATAGACAGTTTCAAAACGTTTTTAGTTATCGAATGTTTTGTTCCTTTCTAATTACTTTTGAATTCAGTTGGAGTAATGACAAAACATTCGATAGCTAAAATAGGTTTTAAGCCTGTCTATGAATAACGCCGAAAATATTTATATGTATCTTAATATAAAATATTAAGCTCAAGCACAAAACCCATTACAATCGAGTTTGTTTGTGAATGTTTAGGCTATAGAGTACCACGCTTGACTTAAAACTACACTGGCGTATTATGTTTATTCAAAGTTGCTCTATGTGTATAACTCTCCACTTAACTAACTGTCTTCACAAAATATATCATTGCATGATATTAATTCAGTTCACGAGTAAGATACATGGTAAGTTTTTCACACAAGTAAGATGTATATTACTTATATGGTTTTCATGCTAACACATAGCGTAACCATGATTGTGAGTTTATATCAAATTCTCATTACGCTATGATCTGTCGAATGTTCGTAAGACTTAAAGGGTCCTACAACAAATGAGGTCGGGAAATTATTAACACAAATGATTATGTAATTCTCATATGCGAGAGGTGGAGCTTAGAATGATTGATAAAACTCAGTGACTAAAAAACTGGAATTGTTAGATCTGCAATAAGATGTGCCCATGTTTGTGCATTTGCATCCGAATTTGTACAACAGCACTCAAAGGACTTTTTAATGTAGCATATATTTATCATTATACCATCGCAACATTAAACAGCTTTCAAAACCTATTTTAGTTACCGAATATTTTGTCTTCATCACTCAAACTGAATTTAAAAATCGTTAATAAATGACAAATCACTCGATAGCTAAAATAGGTTTTAAAACTGTCTATAAATAAGGTCTTTATATTCTGGAGGTAATTCTTTCTCAAGCTGTATTTATATAGTCGTATTACACGTACTAGCTTTCAATTGAATTCCCTTTTCTTTGTTCTCTGAGCCTTCTTTATACAAGGCTTAAGGAGATCAGATCTTTATGTCTGTCTATTAGGATTGTTTATTACACATTTACAATACAGAATAGAAAATCAATAAACTCAATTCCATATGGAAAACTTAGCAAATCACAGAGCAGCCAAAGTTAATGTGGTAATCTGTTAAATTCTATTCTGAATATCGTTCACAATACATAATGCACCCACTCGAGATGCGACTAATAGAGACGCCCTTGTGCCAGATGCTCCCCTTTTGTCTCGACTACAACATTAAGCGTTTCACCAACATGCTCGCCTATAATTTTAGCACCTTTTGATTTTATAGAAATAAAATATATTACTATTTCTCTTTTTTCAGTTTCAATGCTATCCAAGCTGTTTCATTCTAAACGTAATAATTATATTTCTCTGTGTATAATACTTTCTTTTAAAACAGCACAAACCGTATTTGACTAAAATTCGTTATCACCCTAATAATTTCAACCTAATGTTCTAAAGTCAATCTATTTTAACCCCAAAACAAAAAAAATAGCACTGGAATAAACTTGACACTCACTTGGGCATCCTCATGCTTTGTGTTCTGGAGGCTATCTTGCCGTTGACCATGAGTTTCTTGGGCGGCGGCGAGGGTCGAGAGTCGATAGGGTTAGTGGGCGGCGGCTTGGGCGCCAAGTGGGGCTTGCCGTGACTCACGCGCACTCGCTCCGGCAAATCCGAGGTGGACAGGGACGACGCAGGCGCGGGCGGCGGAGGCGCTGACGTCAACGATGTCATGCTGCCTCCTGGAATACACAATTACAACCTTTTAGCCACAAAAGATGTTACTGGAATGGCTTTAAGTCGGACAGATCTTAAACTACAAAATCATATGAATTTTGCCGGTGGTAGGTCTCTCATATGCGAGAGGCCGACTGGGTTAGTACCACCGCAATGTATATGTCTCCCGACAAACAGTAGTTTAAATGCACTGTTGTGTTTCGGTTTGATGGACATTGTAGCCGGAGTACTTACTGAACATAATGAGACGTAACATCTTATGTGTCAGTATGGCGAGCGCATTATAATGTCAAGCATTGCTTTGTAATTCATGGTATTGTTTGGTTTGCTACTGTTCATGAGCGATTGTATCGCTTACCCTCAAGCGAATGGAATGCACGTCTCGTCATTCCTAGCAATAAACAAAACCTGGAATGGCTCGAAGTCGGACAAAAGAATCACAAAATCAGATGGAATGGTTAAACTACCCAATTTAATGTTATAAGTAGTTACCTAGCGCAGAGCTGGAGGAGCCGTGTAGTGAGCTCTTGTTCCGATGCAGCGTGGAGGCGACATGTGGCGGCATCTGTTGGTCTGCATTCTGCTGTTGCAAACTGTTGATGCGCTCCGATATAGAGCCCGTCGTCAGCACCGAATCTGACGAACTCTGCAATGATGGAGAAAAATACATTATATTTTGCTAGAAAACACACTTTATTTAAAGTAAGCGGTATGGGAAGCCGGAAGTGATAGCGGAAGATAACTGCCATAATCGGAGACCGGAACTTTGCGTTATAATATTATCTGCGCCTTTATAGGTTTTAAATATATTTTTGCATAAAAAGAATCATAAGAGGCGGTAAGTTAAAGACCATGTGCAAAATATGCGAGATTCGCGTGATTCTTCCCAAAGCCATATATTCGCAGAATATCTATCAAGTGAATGATTTCGCCTCTTTTCGACTTCGTCTTACTGAATTGTTTCCTAGAATCCTATGTCTCCAGACTCCAGACAAATGCCAGGTTCAAAAATAGCTTCGTATATCCATAATGTTAAAAACAATGACGGTTTATTTACATGCGCTAAGTACTGATATAATCATTATCAGCGTGAGTCAGTTGTGAAAGTACAGGCGGGCTAACCAATCAATACGGCTGCGGTTACACTGTTAGCGGAATTGTTTAGTCATCAGACATTAGGGTCTTGTTAGCGGTTTAGCATTTTCGTCATTGAATTTTAAAATAATATAAATATGTATCGTGACATTGGTAGGCATGAATTAGTCACGTTTAAAAAAATTATATTACGTTCTTGAAGTATACCAGAAAAATATTATCGCTACGGAATTTTTTGTTATAAACAACAATAATGGACAACCATGGAAATTTATATTTATTGCTGAGACACGTAATATTTATGTTTTTATTGACATCATAAAATCGCTTTATCTTATCAATGAATTTAGCAGAAAATGTACATCAATTATAATAAGCCTTTCGCAATTCGTCGAAGTTTTTTTTTTGTAATATTTAAAACATAGAAAACTATAAATGGCGATCCATAAAAAATGCTAATTTTAATATTGGCTTATAAAATCACTACTGAACACTGATTTCCTCCCACAATATTTGAACATCGATTAAGGTTATAATCCATCACGCTGACCTGATAGAATATGAAGGGATGTAATTTATTACTTGGGACTAGCCCAATAATCCGCAATGCTAACGGGCGTAATCTCAGCAGTAAACAGCAACAACCAGGTCCAAGGGTTAAACGACCTTTTTAAGACATGGAATTGCTTTACATATTAGCATTAATCGTGGGTAGTTATTTCCTACTGGCATCCTTGACCCGAATCCGTTTATCGCCAACGCCTAAATTTTATTCGTATTGCTGAGGAATTAAGTAACATTACTTTTAATATCTCAATATATCTTTCAATATCTCTTTTTCAGGACATCACAAACTTTAAAAACCGGCGTCTCACCTCGTAAATGACTATGTAAAATCTATTTATTTCCCCAAAACAGCCTGGCTTCTCTCTCAGCATAGCATCAATTGTTACTTCATTTTATCAACCTTTCTCCATCAAATTGCTATTGAGATGCAAAAATATGTTAATTTATAAATGCGTTCAAAGTTTACTACATAATATTACATATCGAAACACAAATATTTCCAAAATACGAAATAAATTATTCAGAAACGAAATAGCTATCTGTCATGTCTGTCACTTCCCTATAACACGGTAGAGGAGGCCGATGGCTGGCACATGGGTCATACTCGTGAACGGGTGCTGCTTGTGTAGACTGGTCTGCTCAATTTGCTTATAATGATAAACAGGCGAAAACAGCCTTGTGAACTGGGTGGTAGTGGAAAAAAAATGGCTGAATCTAAATAGTGTATGACATTTTATGGATTCAATAAATAATTTCATTTCATGAATCTTAAGATGAGTAATAAAATATTTCTCATAATTGATGATTAGACTGTCTGTTTTTATTTTTTTATAATGGATTAATAAAATGATAGATTTACTCTTCATTTAATCACGCACGTTAAATCACAGTTTTTAACAAAATTCAACTTTAGAATGCGTTAATCGTTAAATAATTTATCAATCATGTAAATTAACACTCTAAACACAGCACAAGGGCGAATAAATTCGTAAAAAACCGGTTCTTCATACGCGCTCATTAATAAACGAGAAAGTATTAATACCTGTTACTAGAATTTGGATTAATAGCCTGTTACGTATTTGAGTTAATGGTCTTACTGAGAAATGTAAAAATCATCCATAATGTGTTAAGCATTCTCCACAAAGTATACGTAATAAAATTATACTGTACGTCACTTAGTAAAAGTCTGCCTTTCTTAAAAAGATAAAACACGCTTAAGCTACCAAAGCAAGCGAGAACCAACAAAAAAGTAAGTAGAGGAGATAAATAATTTCGTACGGTTTGACGACCTCAAAAACCACATATATTTATACTTAGGTAACTAAAAACCCTTTTTACAATTACACTTTTTAAATTTTGTTTGAGCTTTAAACGTATGCATTGACGCAACTATGTTAGTAAACCGTAATTAAAATCACTCCACGCTTCCATCTGAGCCGCACCTCATCATTATCAGTTTTAACGACAAGCGAGATGTGTTCGATGAATCAGTTAGTGTCGCGATCCGCACGGGTCATCGGGAATGACTCAGATTGAATGACTCAAGTGACATTACTGACCACAAACCTGCGAAGGGAGCACCAAGGTGTCTTTATGTGCTAATGTAGTGATTCATTGCGCGGAAAAGGAAATCTAGCTTGATGCCAAGTTGCTATGTGCGAGTACTTCTGTCAATATTCTGTTTGCGTACACTAGTTCTTTGAAAACCCACTTGTTTACTTTTGCTTAATGACTAATATTAACCTAAAATCCTTTCGTGATAATACTGACACATTTACCCGACTTCCTTACAAAAAAAAGTCGAGGAGACATCTCTAAATGTATACTTTGCTTAAAGTTTGCCAAGAATGTTTATATTAAATTCAATTCAACATTTTCTTTTCAATACCCTGCACATTTCGAACTTGCGGCAAAGTTTAACCTTATTGCTTTCACGATCCTCCGCATGGTTCGTTTCGACTGCCCTTTTATTAAATTTTACTCGCTTTTAAACTGAAAACAGAAATGCTTAATTCAAAATTGAATTCCAGAACATCAAAAAATGGCAGAACAATTTAAAAGAAGTTACAATCGTTAAGCCTTGTCAGAAACTCTGATGACAAAGGAAAAAGTTTTGGGACATCTAGATAAATTATATGTTTCTGTCAGGTCAAAGCCTGAGTGAAATAGCTGTAGTGGCCCAGCAATGTGATCTTGTGAACAAATTGGTTATAAAACCTGTAAAAAAAACACAGAAGTCTTCGTAGCCATTGTCAGTCGGGGTGAAGTGGACGGCGAAAGCAGTTTATGCAATACATGCACATATCGAGCCATCTGTCCGCACGTATAAGGCGTGTGTGTTAACGTTATCTTTAATGTCGGTACACATTGGGAAAATATTTCGCAACGAAAACAAAGTTTTGTCGCGTCGCGAAGCCCGCCGCGGCCCGGTTCGCCTTGCAATTGAAAGTTTTATCGAAAATCGATGTGCATTCACGGTTATACCGCGATATTGTCCACAATGCAGCCGTTTGTATGTATATTTTTATCACATGAGTGAGTTTCGGATATTTTGGCTCCTACGTAGCGATATTCATGCGGTGCAAATATTCGTCATCATTTTCATCCACAGTATAAGCCCAATTGCTCATCATAGGCCTGCAAGAAATCTTAATAACAGAACTAGCTGAATTACCGGAACAACGTCGCGCATGCGGATATTTTCTCTGGATCCATTTGTGTGAAACTTTGGATCCAGGATTATAAATACATATAGCGACAATATTTTCCTTTGAAATAAAAATTATGAAAATTACATTGGCAATTCGATCATCATGAGCATCTTTGTCTCTTTTGCACATTGACTTTTTACAATTAACGATTCTGAAGATCACTTTATATTTTTCAAGCTTGTCCCTGGATTTTTTCGTACGAATTCTATCCATCTACAACTAGATAGGTATCTTTGGCAAGGCGTTGTTCTATTAGGTATATCAAATCTAGTTTTCGTACGATCAATACCCAGCGTCTAGTTAAGCTGTCCCAAGTCTGGCGTACACTCCGCTCTGTTTCAATTGTGTTTTCACAGCATCAAATAATATGGCAACGATATGTCCTGTTGTGATTGTGCGAACAAGTTCAATGCATGATTAGCCCTATCATTAAATTAAAATGTGAAGTAAGATATTTTCCGTCTAAACGTAATATTACATAATTAGTAAACCTTTACGATCAATGATTAGTTACACCACGAATTATACTACTTAGTAACATGCGATAAACGCATTAAAATTAATAGCAATTTGCTCCTCTAGAACAAAGAACAACTTAACAAGTACGATAAACGATTAACGATATAATAAGTATATTAATGAAATCTATATTTAATTACCTATAAGGTTAGCGAACAAATAAAACAATAAAGTCCTTTAGTCACGATGTCTGTTTAGAATTTATAACCTAGAAATCAAAGTATTTTTGTCCATGCTGCCATGGCTATAGCAGAGGATGTATGTTTAGTCTCGAAATCAAAATATTTTCCGACGCTGCCATGGCTATAGCAAAAAATCTAGTACATATTTGCAAAGTCTAGTAATAAATACACATATTATTACAGAGTTGCGACCAAAACTAATAATAGATAAGACATTGTATGAATCAAATTGATAAATAGACTTCTTTTGTACTAAAATATATGTACAAAATTGTTAATATTAATAAATAATGTGCCATATATGGGTATGAATGTACAAAATTTAATTGGAAGAACATTATCAAATACGGTGGTATTGTTGGGAAATATTAAATAGAACCACAAAATTCTCATATACATTAAATGAACATTCTTTGATTCACCCATACATGCACACATTAACGGCCTTCGGATTGTGACTAATTGTTTTATTATTACGTTATTCGAGCGGAAAAACCGTCATATTATTTATCTTACCTAACGATGTACGTGCTTTAGAATATTTAATTTGAATGTTAAAAAGAAGGTCGATAATCACTTTTATTTCAACACCATCTTCATAATTCCTTCATGTTTCAGAGAAATTCTCTCTACATTACTGGTATTGTGAACAATCTGTTCTATTTTTCTCTAAGGCAATTTACAGTCAAAATCCACAATGAAATCGCGGAACCAAAATCCGCTTTGAGAACAAAGCGAGAGGGTGCAAAGTAAAAAGGTTTATACGAATTGTTTGAATTCCGAAAATCAAACTGAACGAACGAAACGTATTAGTAAAAGCTCGCTTATCATTTACGGACGCCTGTTGTTTTTGAATGAAAAACATAATTAAGGTATATTTATGAAATTTACCCTATCAAACATTCATTCACACATTCGTGTGTAGTTAACACCTGAAAACTGTGCGTTTTAATAACATTTTAATATAAAAGCAGAGAGTTCAATTAAAAATCTCGGAAACTAGAAATACTATGAAAAACATCATCAGTCAGTTCCTACTACCAAGATCATTAAAATAACAGATTAAGCCAAGAACATTTTCTTGTCTCATATTTTCCAATTACTTGACGATAAAAAAAACCGTACACGTAATTTAATCAAACAAAGCTTCGTCTTGCATAAACTACTAACTACTAAGTGATCAAGACTATGAAAGTTTGTATCGTCTGTGTTCTCTGAAAGCGACGCAATCAGCTCCCTTACACCGCAAAGGAAACTTCGATAACGAAGTCGATCGCAAGTTGCCGCGGAATTAACTAACACTTCGCCTCGCCGAGCTGTTAGTTAGCAACTTGCGAGTGCTTGCCAGAGGCTTGTACCAACCAAGCGCATGTCATTAGCAAGTATTTGACAACAACTGTTGATGTCAGCAAGAAATCGGCAGTAAAATAAGGCCGCAAGACCGATTCCTGTTCATCATCAAAGATCATCCTCACTAATAATACAAAATGGGAATGCACTGATTTCTTAACGCACAGAATATCCTATGTATTCCTAATCAGCGATCAATATAAATGTATAATGCATTTTCAACAAAGAAATATTAATATGGAAAGACCATTGAGCTGGTGCAAAATTTAAACAGAAAAAGACGGCGACAAATAACTGTATTGTTTGATCTTCAGCATTATCTAACAACTATTGTTATCCGCGCCTTCACTACAGATAAAGCTTATTCCTAGCAAAAAGTATTATTTACTACGCAGAAACGTTGTACAATTTTTATAGCACTGGCTATGCGATAAGAAGTATTCACTGATCTGTTTATGAAGGTACATTTTATTTATTGTTGTTGATAATGAACTTTCGAAAATGTGTTTTGAATAAAAGGACACACTTATTCACTTTAAAAATAGCAACACAAAGGTAATCCTGCTAGATCTTTCGCATCTGTAGTGTCTTTTATATCTATTGCAAAACATTTCGAAAATCATCAGCTACTAATCGCCGCGCAGTATTGTGATTCACAAACCCATGATAACGTAAAAAAGAGTCATAATCATACAAAGATAAGTGATACCAGAAATCGATCTAAGATAATACAATGGGGAATTAATACCACATCAGAGATCGCAATAGATTATAGCAGATACCGAGTAAATCTTCGATAATATCATCAAGCCCAAACAAATGAGAGTTTCTTAATTACGATGAAAGGCGAGACTAGTATGCCATTCGTCTGGTCTGGTCTGGCAAGCGATATGACCGCTCATGGCTAGTAGGATAATCATCAATTACATAGCAATTGCTGGGCAATCCATTGTGCTCACCATCCTGAGACATAAAATGTTAAGTCTCAATATGTCCAGGAGTTACTATGGCTACAATGACATATTCTGTTTGGCGGGAAAAAGAGACATTACGGTGGAACCTACCGATGCAGCCTCTCACATATTAGAGATCTACCACCAGTAACGACTGCGTAACTATTCAAACAAGATTCAACCAATACATTAGTTGTGTAAACACTTTTATATACTCTACAAGCGACTAAAGTATGTCTTTCCTTATTATGTAGTCCGATAAAATGCTGCGAATCTAAAATCCATGAGGTTAAAAGCAATAATAAGGAACCCGATGTCCATATCCAACGAAATCTATTCACCAAGGAAGAAAGTAACTGAACGCTGGTTGATCTGAAAAGCACCTGGCAATGAGTCTACAAATGGTTTTTTTTTTTGTGTTTATTCTACCTAAAAAGGGACAACAGAACTTGGTGGGTGGTAACTCAACAACGATGTGGATGATTTATTTTAAATTCCAGGTAATAGGCCCTCCTTTTTTTATAATATCAATGAATGGTGACAGGAGCATGCCATTGGCCTGATGGTAGGGCGAATCGACCGCTCATGGACAATAACAAAACCAAACAACACCATGAATTACAAATTTCGTTACACCTTAATAGGCCCAAAAGAACTATCAATAGAATTAAAATAATACTTAAAAACAAGCAAACTTAGAAATTAATACTGCATTAAAGAAATAAACCAATTTAGAAAGGTTAATTATGACTTACTTTAAGACCAGATTGAATTTATTTCACACTAGATTTACGTCCAATTCAATTTCTTTATTTCTATAAACTTTGTTTTAGTATTATTTTATGACAGCCCTCGTTCATTCATGGCTCGATAACCGATCTACATACAAGCTCCAAGCACTTTAATTAACAATCATCAAAATGTATTCATAAAACCGGACTGCAAATATGTAATTTAACCAACAATACAAATTGCAGTCACCACAAGCATTAATAGTTGTTTGAATAACGTTGTTAATTTGCTAGCATAGGTATTGCTTTTGTTTGTATACAATTCCAACAAGACGACAAAAAAGCTTATTACTCTTCTTTCTATTACTCGACTCTTAGTAATCGTACCCTTAAATTGACTAAGGAATTATAAACAACTTTTAATTGCCATATTACATACGGACGAGGTGTCTTGAAAGAACTTGTACGAACTTTCTACGCGTACTTCTAAAGCCTGATCCCCTAAGGTCGAACAAATTCCTTATATATAGGATTACAAACGTCTCGACAAAGAATCATCCGGCTGTATCAGTCGTGTGAGACAAATGTGGAATGACTGGTTGTGGTCGCAATTTTTTACTTTATTAACATCCCGTTTAGGACAAAGGCCCCTGTCGCGACATCGGACTCTGCGACTGCAATTACACATCGTTGTTTAAATCAACTGCATTATCCAGGAAAAAGTAGCGCACTGTGTAATTTACTAAAACCCTTATAAATGAAAAGGTTCAAAAATTTTCCACCAGTTAATCTGTTTATCAACTACGAAGTATAATGATATATTCCTTTGAAATACATACGCAAGATCATTATCTAAACCTTAAACCAACATGAAATGTACGAAGTTTATCAGAAATTTAATGACGGTGTAAAAGTTGTATACTGAAGACCGCTTGTATCTAGTATCTACCCTCCTTTGAAACAGCAAATAGGGCGCATCTCTCGCACATGAGGTTTACTTGACCTAAAATTATTAGGGACACAATTACTCGTCCGCCTGCATACATAAACAACGAACATTTTACCTCAAAGAAAAATTTACAGGAGCATACCTTTATATAAAAGGCGCCTACAAATTGCATTATTTATGCAGGATAACCACAGAGGGCGTAAATTGAGAAGACGTGTGTGGTAGAGGAAGACCCAAACATATTTACATAATATAGGTAGATGTCCTTGTTAAGTAGGAAGTATATGCGTATGAAAGACGAGACAATTGAAAAATATATCATCAAGCAGTAGGTGTTACAGAAATCAAGTTCGATGTCACGAAAAATGCTAATCTATTTTAAAATACACAATATATTCTTTAATCTAATGATTTATACATTTTTCATGAACATAAGTAGTACACTCAACAAAAGAGCGTACTTTATTGTAATGCATATTAATTTACTGAATTCCATTCAAAATATCAAAACCAAGCAATACAAAACAATACAAGGACATTGACTCAATTTTTAGCGAATCAAAACACGCAACACCAGCTCACACATTCTCTTTAAAATATCACAACGTGATAAAAATAAACTGCAATATAAAAACTCGCGAATACATCGTGAGTTTCTCCTGTCGTATCATTTTGTATCGTTATCACTGTATCTCGCGTTATCGGCGACATTGGAAGGATGCAATACGGGCACTGAATGATCTAATCTTTGCTTCAAGTAATCTTGACCGCTATTTCTGAGCGCTTTAGCATCTGCGACATAAACATCGGAAGCATGTGCGTTTCTTTTCATACATACATAGTTACATACATAATCGTTACACCTGTATCCCGTAGGGATAGATAGACACTATAGACCGCCACTTTGCTTGATCCTGATTCCTAACATATTATTTTCGCTTCACCTTCATCAACCTCTTCATGCTTTCTCGTCGGTTCAGGGTATTTTTGACCTGACCCGTGTTGAGAGTATCACCAATTTGGATGGTGTAGGTTCAATTATGTCGATCCCTACTGACTCTTCCATCCACAATCGCATTGTATATTTGCTCCTTCTCCAACCTCTCATAGATCTCACGACTATTGAGTTTACATTGACTCTATCACTTCATTGTCACTAGTTTTGTTAGCGTGATGATGCTCGTTAACTTGTGACTAACGTGAGAAGTTCGCAATAATGTCTCTCCGCTCATTGAGTTTCCGAATTTGCTAAGGAGCTTGACTAGGTAATCACACCATATAAGCGAAATTATTTTAATTGAAGTCACTTATCAAGGTTGAGATCTGTCACGATTTTCAATGAAATAAATTACCTTATATAGTCTGTATATAATAATTGATATTATACTAGTCAGAAAATCTTATAGCTTAGCCTCGCCAACCCAAGTAATATTTACTGCTATCAGTCCCTTACACGCCCCATATTAGCTGATTTGAGGACACCGGCTGCGTCTTGTTACCCCATAATATTTGTTCTGAACTGAATGTTTTCTAATGCCTACAACATAAGGGTTTTAGCTCCTAAGCAACAATAATGAACGATTTAAATGATTATTTACTATTTCTCGATTTTATAAATAAAAACAAAATTTAAGAACCAATCAAATACATAGTTTTTAACCTATTACATCCCAGTGCCTGGCAAGGGTCTCCCCTGTCTCTCCATAATTCGCGCGCTAAGGAAATTTCAGGCCACATGGGCTCGAAAGCATCCATTCATTACTGGCGAGACGGCCTGGTCTCGCCAGTACTTATATAGAATACAAATCACAGAAATATCGATTACTGTCATATGCACACTCTACCAAATAAAATAAACATCATTTACTAAATAAAACATTAAACAAACTCTTCGTGAAGCACACCATTATGCATTTACACAAAATTGTCTGTGTAAAGCTCAAATGGAGCAAACCGAGCAGTCTAAAAAATAAAACAATAAACACTGAAATGGGTCTAACACAAACATCCTGAAATGTAATCAACTGTTAGATTACTCCGGGATTGAGCGTAATATATTGTGTTCAGATGTAATAGCTTTGCCAGTGTTGCTTGTAATAAAAAAATATTACAAGTATTTACAGGCATATGAATAGCGGAAGACTCATCAGCAATTAGACATGTTTTATTATACTATTATGAAACAAATCTACGTCAATCAGAATATTGTAAGAAGCTTGTTGTGATAAGAGAATAATAGAAGCAAGTCAGTAAAATAAGATCGTTGGGTTACGTCTCTCACGAAATACAGTAAAAATATTACTAAGTAATTTGCAAATGATTTTACAAAAACAAAATTTATTCCATCGGAGACATTACATTAATGATTGAATTCCGGTGTTAAATATTTTCAATACATTATCGGCGCAGCAACACTAGCGCCCCCAAATCAGTATCACATATATCAAAATATTAGTTCACATCGCACTGATAAAATGAAGATAAGCGAGTAACGGACAAAGCGTCAGCAAAAACACATATTTCACAAATTCGGGGCTCACCCGTTGTCTATTCCAATAGTATTCGTGCAGTTCGTCCAATACCATGGTGATATCTTCCATCGACATTTTGAATACACCACTGCTTTCTAATTTTTGATCAAAATGTTGGTAATTATGTCGAATGATAAAACACTTGGACAGTGTATTCGATAAGGCAACAATTTTACGATAAAAGCGAGAAATTATTCACCACGATAATATAAGGTTTATCCATATCGATAGGACTATTGAGCGAGGACTGCGTAGAAAGATTACGTACAAAGTAATTCAGATATTCTAATATCTTTGTTTTATGCCAAAGGTCTTTGTCTTATACCTATTTATTTTATAAGATCACCAAAATGTAGGTTGCTTTATGGAAATTGATCACCACCATCCTTAAAAAACCAAAACACTTGAAGATGATGAGTTTGTGGGCATACTTAGAAAATTTAAACTTTGGAAATAATATCACAATATTTTAAGTACAGTGATAAAGGTTAGATTAAGGATAAACTTTGAAAATAATATCAAAATATTTTAAGTATAGTGATAAAGCTTAAATTAAGGTTGCAGGAAGTCGCTGCATGCAGACCGCTTTCAATAGGTCGATGTGGAAATCCTTGGGGACGCCTATGTTCAACAGTGGACATCCTGTGGCTAATAATATGATGATAATGATGATAGTCATAAAAAGATCTCAATTCGTGGCACACAATGGCATCTGTGTGCATAGGTCTTAACAAGGCAAACTCGTCATCAAACGCAAAGTGTGTTAATGACAATCATTGCTAATGACTTGATGTTAGCAATTAAAAATCTTCAATCGTGCCCTTCGGTAATACGATGTTATTTATGCACCCGCAATTTCTTGGTAATTTCGCAGACATGAGAATTACATCACGACATTGGAGATAATTTTTAATTAATGATGACTATCGTCTCTCAGAACCAGTAGCGTAACTAGACTATAACTTGGAAAAATGAGTTTGATTCAATGTCGGTCCATACATTGCACAAAATAGTTGGGTACCGTAGCATACAGAAATTCAGACACTAAGGAGAAGATTCCTTAATGATTACACTGAAAGAGTTTCTCGCAGCGAGAATCCTATACTATTATCATCTTACCTAACCACCAAAGATTATCGTCTTCTTACAAATGTTTACATGATGCATTTTTTTTTTAATTCCTTACGATAATCGAATTTTTGAGGCGAAATGCTCTCCCCGTGTAAAAGGGACTTTAAGCAACCCTTTTAGTGAGTAGCCAGCATATGAATATTTCCATGTCAGTTTATGATGACCACATGGCATTTCATGCGGTTTTCATTATCATTATTATTGTTAAACTTGACGTAACAAAAGTATAGGTATGCATTGTTTCCTAAGATTTCTCGCGTGCAACTCAAATGCCGATCATTAAATAGCCAATAACAAAATTCATACTGTAATACCATTTAGATATACACGAGATTGTGTTTCATAGGAATTCTGAGATGAGATAAAAATAAAGAGAGTACACTTACGAGAATTAAAACACACTCAAATTTCAGATAAAGTAAAATGATGATTTACTCCATCAATACATTGATTGTTATTGTATATTAAACATTTACAGCGTTTAAATTTCAAATAACACTTTGCAATATGCTTAATAACTCTTTACTTTAAGTACTAGATCTGGAACCAGCAAACGAGTCGTCTGTCAAAGATATGGATAATCATCCGACGATATCACTAATGTATTGAAATCATCGAGCATATAACCAGGTTATATGCTCGATGATTGAAATAAACCTATTACTTTACAGTTTTCGTGGTCACGGGGCGGACCAAATTCAAAAAGTTATCGAAACATAGCTTCGGGGGAAGTTAAAACGTGTATAAAATAAACCAAATAAGTGATAAAATCCGCAAATAATAGTTTTATTTCAATGTGCAACATTCGCGTAAATCTAAGAAACCATTATACCTAATGTATTTAACTGAAAACCAATGAAGTGTTAATATAGATATATAATCAGCAATGAAGGAAAGAAGTCAGCGAATAATCACATTGAATGGAGAATAAGAGTCATATCACCAATACGGAAATGTTGAAAGAAACAATCTTCAGCAAATTTCAATTCACGCATGTCTTTGTGATGGGTCGAAACTTATTTACATGTACAGTCGTGATGCCTCGACTAATGTCCTTATTAAATGTATTTAATGTCCTTATTAAATTATTTAATGTCCTTATTAATTATTGAGTACTTTTCCGCGAATGTCACTGATAAACATAATATTACGTCTGTATTATTTAGACACGCAAATAAATTCCACAGAGAGAATATTACTTAATATAATGACATATTTCAAAAACAAAAATTTATATTTTCCGCCGATTCTGTTTTTCAGAGTTTAACTGTTCGCGTAAATGTTCGTTGTTGACGTTATTAAATAAGGCAATGAGAGTATTTAAAATAAACGATAATAATTTACAAATATAAGACGCAGTAATTAATGCATTACAGAACAAAACAGTCTAAATGTAGTAAGTTTAATAGGAATTATTATTGAATCGTGCGGTGGTAATTCCATAACTATTTAAAGTTAGGTTATATTAACCCCATAATAGAACTATGTTATTCAGGAAATATTATTTACCTAGGGCTAATAATTTCCTGAAATTGACGTCATGGAAACATTCGTTAAACTAGATTAAATGTTTATATTCAATTATAATTACATTACATCGATACCACATGAATGCGACATAAGGACTAGTAGAAAAATATTTCTATTTACAAACTCTAAAGGACAGTGGCGACTTGGGTAATGCCTCAATAGCGACCAATCAGGACGCAAAAATGAAATTCACCATAGGCTTAGTCGTACTGTTTTTTGTATGACAGATAGCGCCGTACTATTCTAGCCGAAGACCTCAACAGTAGAGCGAAAACTAGCACGGACTAGGGTTTTTCGCACATTTATTTTTTATAAATTTCTCCTTCCCATCCCATGGTTGTCTGTAAGATATTGCCTAGAGTGATAAGACTGCCATTTCTTTCTGTATATTATGTAGTATCGTGTACGATAAAAAATAAATAAATTATGGCGCCTTGTCTGATGATGGATAACCATCTCTCACCAAGGGACACTTTTTGCATTCAATGCAATACCATCAGGTGCATTGCTACTCCGACATGGCAGTATTAAAACAAGCATTCGAAATAAACATATTATTTTGTACTATTTTAGACGAAGCCCGACACATCCAACCTTTTAGTGTCAAGATAAATACTGGGTATTTGTGAATTGTGCGCACTAATCGCAGATAATCACAGTTGGTTTAACTAAATCCGTCAGCTCGGGGAGGTTGGGCCAAAATAGACATCGTTCTATTTCCGTTGCCGCTGTGTAGGTATAGCATAAAGCATCATAAGCCCATGCACAGTAATGTGCTTAAAGGGATTGTTTTGCTTAAACAGGCAAATGAGGTATTTAATTTTTGCATTTCTACAATTTACTATGTCGTGCAACTGATTTTATTGGCCTGATTTTTTAAGGGCTAAAACATCACTAGCCCATTCATTTGTGATCTTCTTTTTTAGCAACGATGTTTACATTCATAAACCGCAGTAAGCCAGTACAGTAAATCAACATTTACTTCTCCTAAAATACTTTGGAGGTCCACTCATAAATAATGAGCCAACATGGAAGCAATATTTTAGCAAACTCCGCCACCATTCGACACGTGAAATACTGTAGCGAACTAGCCAAATTCCTTTTCCTACGCCAGGTACAAAGATCGATGCGATGATCCCCTACCTCCCCATAAACAAACGTTATTTATAGATTTACGTAAACCACAGCGACGGGTGTGCTAATACAGGTTAAAAACTAACCGAGGCACCACACACCAAGCATTATTTCGATACACGCGGTGGGTCCCTGCAAAGGATATTTCGGTGGACTCGCGTGGGCGGAGTAGTATTTCCTTTAATGCGTCGCACGCCAATTCTCTCTACTCTAGGTACTATAGGCTATTTTTTCGCTATGACAAATCGAATATGTATGTAGGAAATGTTCTGCGTTAATTGGTTGCACGTCATACTTAATACTTTATCATTTCATTTATATGTTTTAAATTACATGTCCTTGAATACATTTACGGAATGGTGTAGCCAATGATTTATATGAAAAAAATTAAGCTTTCCTTGACGTTTTACAACGTTTCAACAAATAAACCTTAGATTTATGAATGATTTATGACGTGATAGGAAATATTATCGTCATAGGCAAAATTAAAATATACAAAAAAAAAACGGGAAAAATCTTAGCCACGTTCCTGGCATTGAAATTTATTATGGAGAAAGGGGGAAAAATCGGCAGTCTTCGGCAATAATGTATTGTGTACGTAATGCATAACTTCTGAACCACACCTGTATGTACCTGAGTTTCGGATTTTATGCTCAAACTGTCGTAACAAGACGACGGCAGATGTTTTATCTGCGAGAAAAAACTTCGACAGATGGTATCCCGTCAAAATCCTGTTTCCCTTTTCCGATTTCCTGCGCACAAGTTTATTACTTCAATGTCACAAAAAATACCACACGGTTAATTTTTAACAATATTGAAACTCTCGTACGCGCCAAACGATATGTGCGAAAGCGACAAGTGTTGGTTTAAAATTTCTCCATCGCTTGTTGTTGTTACCTAAGAGGATTTCTTTTTTAATATAATATTATGAGTCTTGGCTACTTGCGAACATACAATCACTGTTGATATTTGCTTTAGAATATACACCTGGATATCTTATACTATTTTCCTTTAATATTTGAAAATATAATTGTGTCGAATTACGAGATGTCAACGAACTTTTCCGTGTATGATTAATGATGCAAAAAATTTGTAAAATCAGAAAAAAAATAATACAGCCAGTCTACTAATTCATAATTTACCCAACAGCCAAAAATAGACCTGACCCCACACTTTAAATCATATTTCGTGGGTATCACAGACTACAAGTTTTCGTGACCCGAAACAAATGCTTGTGGACCACACAAACTTTTGTGTGTGATGTGAACTGCGCCACGGGGACTGTCAACTAATTCTATAGCTATTAAAATTCTTTCAAAACTAAGTACTTGCATCAAAACATGAAGAAAATTTTCTCCCATTGAAATTGACCATGACCAAATTCTTAATAGACCCTACGATGATCATCAAACAAAAGAGTAATATATGATCCTCATTTAGCCAATGTTTGAGGACGTACGAGGTTTCTTAGAGCACACATGCGAGCTCTTACGGCACTGAACAAAAGCTCGAGTGCACTTCTTTACCGAGACGTGTTTCAGTTTGCGAGGAGCTGAGAGACGAGAAAAAAAATACCACCAAAATTACAATGGCGGACACCAAAAGTATACAAACAGGAAGATTATGAGTAATTGTGGCTGGCCTTCAATTTCCTTACTTAAAAAAAGGAAGATAAGTATAAAAGTGTTATTAATTTAAATGTAAGGTAAGTTTTTAAAATCCCTTGGTAAGAAGGTGACGTGAAGAAAGAAAGAATAGTAGCTATGTCGGAAAATAACATTTCTCAGAATTAACCGATAATTGAACTAAATACTTAAATAACCTCACAGTCGGTAGATAAATGATAAGTAAACATGTTACATAAAAATACACTTTTAAATAACGCAATCTGGATTATCAAGCTTCTTTAGAGGCCGTTTTACGAACGTAATAATAAAATTAATGCCATTACCAAATGAGTTTATCAACAACCTACACAACAGATGAACAAAGGAAATAAGTATGCAGTTCCAAAAAGGATATATGTAATGACGTCATTACAATTTGCCGCATGTGTACAAATTAGTTATATATATATATATATGTTAAAATCAGATCATTCATTATACTTTTACCGTCGCACCTCAACATCACAAAGAGCATTATGGTTGTGCGAAGTTATTTGGGAAAGCTTACATCAAAAAATTATTGCCACAAAAAACAAAGGCAGTTCGGTGTTTATAATGTTTATCAATGAGCTTCCTGTTATAATGACGAATACATTTACCAATGGCCTCTTTTTGAACTCAACTAAAACTCATACACATTACAGGTGGGGCACCTGCAAACTGATGCACTGCTCCTGCACTATTATCATAGAAGTCTTATAAATACAGTGGTTAAAAATTATACTTACCAAAGGCATGGCCGGTTTCTGTACTGGAGGTTGCGGCGGGGGACCTCTCGTCTTGATGTCACTCGGTTGTCTCCTAACCACGGGATGTGCTGGCGGTTCTCTAGGTTCCCTTGTTTCTCTGGCTTCTCTTGGTTCCCTGGCCAGTTCCCTGGCAGCCAGCGCCCCTGACAGAGCAGCTGATAGGGCACTGACGTTGCTGACAGGCGCGGGAGGCATAGCAGGTCTGGGCTTCTCTGGAGAATTCCTTTGAGGCGGTTGCTGTGGTTGCGGTGGAGGGTACCGCGGCGCTTCTGTCTTCACTTGACCATTGGGTGTTTGGCCTGACAATATTAGATTATTTTTAGAATTTCCACATTGAAAGTATATTGAAAAGATAAATATTATTAGTGCAAAGACAGTACCACGTGATAAGTGTTATTTGGAAACTACTGAAAAGCGGTCAGTCTGTAAATGGTAATGGTATGATCAGCATAAAATACTTTTTCTTATAGATCAGTTATTTTTACTTTTTCAAACTTGTATAATGCAATAGACTTCATTGATCAACTACTGTTTACTGTTACCCATAACATATAGGTCTTATCTGAAAAAGCTTAAAATCCCATAAACATAAAATTAAACAGGGAGTATTTAATTACAGCCTTCCTTCCGTAAACAAAGGTTTCACGTATTCGCACTGGCGCCGGTTTTCATAAAGGAAATTAAAGTTGATGTTGAGAGGTGTAACGGAAGGTTGGTTAAAACTCTGACGTTTTATTTTGAGTCATATTAAATTACACTAAATCATAATCATATGCGAAAGCAACATGATTGAATTATTCCCAAAACAAAATACATTATTTTCTATAAATAAAATGTAAATTGAATGTGAACCAGAATTTAGCCACGACAACAGCTATTGTGTTGGATAAAGATAGTATATCAAGGTTTAATTCCGAGTTTTAGTTTGTGTTATTGGTTTCATTATAAAAGTTTGAAATCCCCTCATGGCCTTTGAAGATCCCAGGTCATCGAAACAATATATTTTCGATACATCCCTTTACATAATTAAATCATTTTAGTTGCTGTCTGTAATTTAAACGACACTGGTCTTATCGCGCTTGATATCAAATCTGGGTGTATTGATAAGTGTTTATAAACACTTTCAGGCACAGACATGAGACACGTAACAATGATCACGTTTCGATTAATGTGGAAACTGATTTACGTACTTTAAGTAATTAAACGCTAAAAGCTTTTTTATGTAAATTACAGAGGGTTATACCATAAAATACTTTAACAAACTGGTTAATATAATGTTTATGTTTCATCATCATTTCAGCCACAGGAAGTCCACTGCTGAACATTGGCCAAGGATCACGAAATTTACTTGTTGGAAGCGGTCTGAATCCAGCGACTATATTTAAGTTTAGTTTCGATTTTAAATTCTTGAAATTCCAGAGAGCATTTTAATGATAATTTGTGGCCATTAAATAATGGAATTATTACTTATTTTAATTTAATTATACTTTATATATGTATGTATATACAATTTGTATGATACCAAGAGCGCCATAGTTATGACTCAACAAAGTATAATTAGACCCTTGGGACTAACTTTGCCTCATAGGTTTAATAGCCCTTGTTACCATATGACGTAAGCTGTTAGAGAATTTATAGGCTTCGTCAGGGTAGATTTTGGCATACCTAAATAAATAACACTATGCGAACCCCTAAAGGATCGTCTCGTGTACAAGACCGATGCATCTACGTCAGGAAAAGGTTATTTACAACGATAATACTGCCTGTTATAATAAGTGAAGCTATGTCCATCTATACTTTCTGTGACATACATCCATAATTTTCGCTGTTTTCAACTCCCATATCATAGCGTTGTGATGTCTGTATATGCGCTTCAAGCTATTGTTCCGACTGTTATTATATCGTAACTACAAAAAAAAATACATTTCAAATATTATAAATTCATCTACAGATCCTAAAAGGGCATGCGTATGCTATTATAGTATACATGACAGTAGGGGACGCAACTGAGCGGGGCACAAATTGCAAACATCACAATTATCATTCCAATCACATGAAGGTTACCCAACACTGATCGCTAGGCGTGCAGTGCGCGGGTCGAAAAAGATTTCTATCATGGCCAGAATATTGTATTAGAAACCCTTAAATAGCATCAGGTAGTAAGGCAACTAGTAAACAAAAACATTTATTTTTAAAATCGTATTACGAGTGATTATTCCTTCTTGCTACCTGTCGACGTTTCATCAAATGGGTAATAAACGCAACAGGTTTTTTTCTCGTGCTTCAGAAAAGATTTCGCTAATATTTTCACGGTATTCGCCGGTCTAAAAAGCCAACTAATATGGGAAATATTCTAAATCCAGGAAAAAGCAACTTTTTTACACCAGGACCAATTATTGATGGTAAGGGACTATGGGCTGCTGTTCTTATTTTATTTAAACAACACAAATAGAGTCTTCAGTTCTTTTCGCGACATTCGAGGATTTTCGCTTTTATGATGGACGAAACAGAATAACGGTTATTGACTTTTCGATAATGTAATTGCCCGATCGAAACACCGCTGCACATCTGTTACTTTGCAACGATTTTATGTGAGACAGTGTAACCGCCCCAATCAAACCGAAAGTTTTCTACTTGAAAAACTTTCACAAACTGGATTATTGGGTAATCATATACAGGCAATTACGGTTCATAGGGATGACCATGATATCTACGTTGCCACTGCACCAATCGAAGGTCGAAACCGCGCGTAAATAGTTTAGTTAGTCGACATCTATGCGAGATCAATGCGGGATGCAATGGACCTACCACGAGACAAAAACACTCTCTTATCCAGCATAAATTATTAATTAACTTTAAAAATTTAAATTGCCATAAAGAAAAAGCAAGGAAATAAGGGGAAGTTCAGAAAAAGGAAGGGAAAAGGGACAGGATATTTAAGTAGTATGATTTTTTTTTTCATACTTTGCTTTGATATTATTATTTTATGGATCAACAAACTTTTATTGGCCTTGATGAAGTAACCCATTAGCAGACTGCCAAATTAATAACGAGAGTTCTTGGCACAACTAAAGATGTGCATTTAATTGCAAAATTGGGTCAAACAGACATTGACCGTAATGTTTCAACTATGCAACACATTTTATTTTTATTTATTTTTTTATTTTCTCTTAATGTACTGTCTTCTACATTGTAGGTAAGTCTACAGCCGCACACATTTACATGTACCACATTGCCTATATAAATATTTTTGACCTACAATGTTTTGTGGTGGAGACCATCTGCCACGATAATGCACAAATCTGGCTTGATATTGAGTTTAAAATTTGAAAGCACTTCATAATACACTTTCACAAACTTGTAAGGCAACTTCTTATTTTTTTATTAAAGCAAAGTGTCGAAACATAACGTATGGTAAGCACAATGCACCAATAAAAATATGTGCTTAGAGACAATAAAAAAATTATAATTATACCAGCCGGGTGGAAATTTAATGTGCATAATATGTCAATTTATTATTTGCTGTCTCACACATCTTCATCCAATTCTAAATAATAAACCAATGGTCCCTTGTATTGTTGAATCATATTCCATTTAATTAATAATTTAGAAACCATATGTAAAGCCCTATAGACATTTGCTCATTATCCCTGTTATTCTAGGAAATATTAGATTCATTTGCTTTATAGAGAAAAAGCATTATCACAGAGTAATATTTACCAGCAGGAGTCTTCCTGTGGCTGAAGAATATGAGGAAATACAATATTAAACATTTTCAATAATACATATTTAATAGCATTTATATTCACTACTTTTAGTGATGAGATACATAAAAACATATAAAAATACAAGTAATATATTAGTGTAAGACGCTTCATATATATGGAAGATTTCACACCTTCATTTAATTCTCAATTTAATGGCTGACTTAAAATTAATAATTAATATACTGACAAAGGCATTACAAAAATGTTTGGTAAATAATAAGAACATTGTAATATCTGCTACCAAACAATAGTTAGTAATATTCAAATCCAAGGCAAATTCACATGCTCCTCATAATTGCAAATGACACAAATGCAAAATGAATGGGTAATGAATATCCAACATTCACATACATAGCTTCAATCCCACAATAATATAACATATCTTGTGTCATAGATATCAGAAACCACAGTTATAATTAAAATGACATTAAAAATATTTACTATCTTAATGAACTTGTTTGTACTACTACTACTATTTGGCAATTGTTTACATTAACCAGTGTCGATGACTTGATTTTTATATGTTCTAATTATTTTTAAATGTAATCATATTGTGTTGTGCTCTGTCACAAATAGTTTTAACACACTTTAATAAATCAAATATATTTTTTTTCCTTATTTGGACCGTTTTGCTCTGAAATAATATATGTATTCAAAAAACTAATAATTTCCTTTATATGGACTTCATAATATTTTATGTGAACAAATATTAGAATAACTTAGTTAATACTTGAACAATAATGATAAATATGTGTTATTTTAAAATTTTGTTAGTTACAAAAATAAAATGAGCTTGATAAGTAGAGTTGAATGTGAATACAAAATTCATAAGTCATATCAATTTGCTTTTCTGAATAAATCACTAGTAAACAAAGGAATGTTTTGATTTTATTTTCAAGAGACACTAAACAATAGCAATTGAAATTTAAAATAGGAAAGCAGGTTTCTCCTTATCAATTCCAACCAACATGCTGTTCTACATGACTGAAATCAAATCTTAGGCATAAAGCACTGGTCTTTTAATTAATATGGAGTGAAGCAACTTTTTTGTTTCCTTTAATATTTAGTTTCTTACCTGCCAGTTTCCCTGTAGGTCTCAGTTTGGGCATGCCGCCAGCGAATAGGCCACCCATGCTGGGTGGGCCACCACCTCCATTCTGCAACGGAGCCGGGGTCCTCGCTCCATTGCCTCCAGCAGAAGCACTTGGCGCATTCGACGCACTAGAAACTTTCCCCGGAATGTATGGTCCACTCTTATCCACTGTCACAGTCTTTTTCAATTTAGTACCCTGTCTTATGGAACTCAGTAAGGCGTTTCTGTCATCTCCCGACCCACTCTTTTTCGAGCCACCGAATACAGGCGGCGGTGGCGGCCCGGGCGGCGGCGGCGGCCCAGGCGGCGGTGGAGGCTTCGGACCCATTGTAACACCGATCACTAGCACGTACGGCGACTAAATGCCATCCGAATTATTTACTCAACGGACTCGATGTGAATGCAAATAAACTCGGAAACCTCGGCGAACCTCAGCGTACACTGCGACACGTGATGACAACACTCGATGAATTCGTCACTGTACACTTATCCATGCTAATTTGCATAAATTATTGAAGAACCTTGCCCCAAAAGATTAATCATTATAGGAAGTACGTAGGCACTAGAAATTGTTTTTACTATGTTCACCTCATTATATTAATAACACATATTCTCGTTTAGGAACGTCGTTTGTTATTCGTCTGTTAATTGTATTCGTGAATAGAAACGAGTTCAAACACTATAACTAACACTAATCCTATTCCCGGCCAATCGTAAGTCTATATTCAACGAAATGAACTCTACGATTTCGTAAAATTCACAAATGGCCGACCAACAGCTGTCAAAAATGTTGCACAGCATAGATAAATTTGGAGTTACCATACAAAAAAAATATTTACAAAATAGTATAAAAAGCTTTTCACCTCGGTTGCCGAGCCTACTGTTAAATAGCTCGGCCGAAGACCCGAGAGCCGAGTTAATCCGACACTTTAGCGATGATATCCCGGAAATCAGCCTGTGTGAGATTGAGATGGCCCTCAAACAACTTGAAAACAACAAGGCGCCGGGTGAGGATGGAATCACTTCAGAGCTTCTGAAAGCGGGCGGAACGCCGATACTAAAAGTCCTTCAGAGGCTCTTCAATTCCGTTCTTCTCGAGGGCTCAATGCCAGAGGCATGGAGCAGGAGCGTGGTGGTACTGTTCTTCAAAAAAGGTGATAACACTTTACTGAAGAACTACAGGCCCATCTCGGTCCTGAGCCATGTCTATAAGTTGTTTTCGAGGGTCATCACAAAGCATCTCGATCGGAGGTTTGATGACTTTCAGCCTCCCGAACAAGCCAGTTTCTGAAAAGGCTTTAGTCCCATAGATCATATTCATACGCCGTAGCGTATGAAGCACCATAACCTGCCGTAGCAGGTTATACAAAAAACCGAGGAATATACTTATACTTGCCGCTTTGTAAAGCGTTTGTGGACTATGAGAAAGCCTTTGATTTGATCGAGACCTAGGCTGTGCTACAGTCTCCCTTTTTTTTTTTATTGCCATGAATGGCGAGACGAGCATGCCGTTCGCCTGATGGTAAGCAATACGACCGCTCATGAACAGTAGCAAAACCAAATAACGCCTTGAATTACAAAGCAATGCTTGGCATTCCACTGCGCTCGTCATCCTGAGACATAAGATGTTAAGTCTCAATATGTCCAGTAGTTACTCTGGCTACAATGCCCTTCAATCCGAAACACAACAGTGCGTTTACACTGCTGTTTGACGGGAGAAATAGGCACTTCGGTGGTACCCACCCAGATGGCCTCTCACATATGAGAGACCTACCACCAGTCTCTTAAGCGGTTCCACATAGACTATCAGTACATCGAAATGTTGAGGTGTATATACAACAACGCCACCATGTCGGTCCGAGTACAAGATCAGAGCACGAAGGCTATTCCACTACAGAGAGGCGTGAGACAGAGAGATGTTATATCTCCGAAACTGTTCACTGCCGCGCTGGAAAACGCCTTCAAGTTCTCGCACTGGAAAGGATTCGGCATCAACATCAACGGCGAGTATATTACTCGATTCCTCAATACCTTCGATTTGCCGACAATATTGTAGTCTTGGCAGAATCGCTCGAAGACTTTAATCGAGTCTCCCAACAGGTGGGTCTTAAAATGAACATGGATAAAACGAAGATCATGTCGAATATCCATGTTGTGCCCACCCCCATTGGAGTTGGGGGCTCGACTCTCGAAGTTGTAGACGAATATGTCTATTTAGGACAAGTGGTCCGGTTAGGCAGGTCCAATTTCGAGAGAGAGATCAATCGGCGAATCCAATTCGGTTGGGCAGTGTTCGGGAAATTTCGTGACGTTTTATCTTCCAAAATACCTTGTGGCTTCTCACTGTGGGCCTCATTAAAAGGCTCAAAGTCACTCAACGAGCCATGGAGCGGGCTATGCTCGGTGTTTCCCTGCGAGATCGAATCAGAAATGAGGAGATCCGTAGGAAAACCAAGGTTACCGACATAGCCCATAGGATTAGCAAGTTGAAGTGGCAGTGGGCCGGGCACATAGCTCGTAGAACCGATGGCCGTTTGGGCCGAAAGGTTCTTGAGTGGAGGCTACGTACAGGCAAGCGAAATGTCGGACGACCTGGCTAAGGTTGCAGGAAGTCGCTGGATGCAGGCCGCTTCCAACAGGTCATTGTGGAGATCCTTGGGGGAGGCCTATGTTCAGCAGTGGACTTCCTGTGGCTGACATGATGATGAGTATACAAATGTCGTAACCTGGTTTATAATAATTCGTTTATTGCTTATTTAATGTGCATATATTTTATTATATATTCTGGCATACAACAGTTCAAATTGAACTTGAAAAGAATAATGAGTAATCACTAGTTACATATGTTCGGCTACATAGAACGTTCTTGAGCATCGTCTTGCGCTGTGGATCGTAATTTAATGAGTTCACAAGACGATAACGCTAATAACAAGTAATAACAACACAGTACCAATACACCTAAATACAAAGGGAATATTTAACAACTTCAGCAGAATAAAAATATTAATATAAAAACAGTTTCGTCTTCATATATTTATTTTATTAATGAGGGTTACAATATCTTTCCTATGACAACTTTATAGAATGTTTCAATAAAAAAAAGAACTAAAACAGTACAATTCTTAAACTTAAAATACAATAACTTCTTGACAAAACAAAAATTAATTATATTTGCAAAAGCTATTTGGAACTTGCACCGACAGAGACGGATTCATCCGCCCGTAGTGATGTGTATTTTAGCATGTTTGAATCAAAGCTTGCTTCACTTCCACCTTGGATCAATAAGGCAGCTTCTAATGCAGCTCTTTCTGCTGCTGCTCGTTCTTCTGCAAGAGCAATTTCTCTTTCAACATTGAGTTCCTCTTGATCTCTCGCTCGTCTTTCCCTCATTTCTATATTTTCTCTATACTTTAAAATTCTCGTCGACAAATACTTGATTGGATCTGCAGGCTGGTGCAAAATGACATCTGCTATACACGTTCGTAATGCAGAACC
The DNA here is from genome assembly GCA_030180105.1 of Hyles lineata. Classification (NCBI taxonomy): domain Eukaryota; kingdom Metazoa; phylum Arthropoda; class Insecta; order Lepidoptera; family Sphingidae; genus Hyles; species Hyles lineata. Next base: position 2,986,593 of record JARJEE010000030.1, read on the forward strand.
AACTGTATGTTTTAAATATTTAAAATCTTCACTGACGTTCGCATCATCAGGACATGGTAGAAATATATCCAAATGACTTCGTATACGAACCAAATTCCCCAATCCATCATTTTCATATTCACTTACAGTATCAGCTTCACGATAAATATGTTTGCCTTCATTATTGATATAATAACGACCATACTGGTCATAATAGTAAGTTATTCCATCTCGAATCTCCTTTGTCTTTAATAGAGCTCCCGACGAGTCCATCATGTACTCACTCGCAGTGGCGTGGGCTTTATACACACGAAGTCTTGTCTTAAGATCGACAAAATAACGACCACATTCATCGTAAAAATAAATATTATCTTTATCATCGTTAAGGGGTACAAGTTCATTATTTTCATTTGGTTGGTACAGCTTATCATCACCCAGTATTTTGTAAATTTTTCTGCTATATTCGTCTATATAATATGTACCAAGCTCATCGGTGAATTCTTCTTTAGCTTCAGCGGCACTTAAAATAGATATTATGGATTTACGGCTGTGCTCCCCGAAAATTGCTAAGTCCCATAAATAACACAATTCTGTAATTAGTTTCTCACGTTCATCAGCAGGCAAATAATGATTAAAAATTCTTAGGCGATAAAAATCTTCACAACGGCAAAGCTCTTCCTCGTCTACATCCTCTAAATGAACTTCTGTCATATCAAGAATGCTCTTTAATGTAGTTTTCAGATTTTCGAGAGAACTTAGCCTCTCCTCGAGATATTCTTTTTTGTGATTTAATGCCATAACCGCTGCGGAAGTTGGTTCGCTTTCCAATCTTTTAATGCGATCATTTAACACGTTGATTTTTTCAACTACTTTACTAATTTCTAAATTATGTCCCGCAGTACTTCGTACCATTGTGCCCAATTCTTTACCTTTTTCTTTTAATTCTTCATACATTTTTTGAGCCGTAGGGGTTCGGGAACTTTTGAATTCATCGACGATTGTTTGCAATATTTTCGTTAAGTCAGATGATAAATGCGGTACATGTACATTCAAATAGTTACTTAGTAAGATAGCCAAACTATCATTTATTTTATCTAACCAATGTAAAAGGTCATCAACTGCATCTTTAACTTTTACTTTAAATTCTTCGTCTCCAGCAAAACTTCTGAACCATTTTAATTTGTTTAAAAGAGTGCGAATTACTTCCTTGTGCATGTCTTCCACTATTTCTAAATCTGTCGAAAGTTTAGCTTGATCAAAGCTAGATAAAGAGGATCTATACTTCTCCATGTATCTTTGATAATGTTTTAGTCGTAAGGACATAGCATCAATAGTAAAACTTACTGCTTGATATATTTCTTCTCTTGGAAGATCCAAGGCAGTTTTATTAAAGTTTTCTATGTCATTAACTGTATGCAACCATTGTATATGGAAATCGACGATTGAGTCCATTATTTCTTTTTTCGATTGGTTTTGCAAAGCTGTCCGTATAGAACACATTGTGTTGAATATAGTTTCAGAGTAATCCTTTTTCGTTAGAAAGATAACTGGATTTTCATAAAGATGTTTGACTTCTTTTGAAATATCAAACAGAAATAGGATATCTTGCTCATTCGACATTTTCAATTATATTTTTACTATGAAATAGTGGTCTGCTGAGAGAAAAAATATATTTTATGGGTAAAAATATGGAGACAATTTATTGACAATTTAAAAAATGATGTAAAAATGAAGCTGATTGACACTGATTGACATGCATTTTCTTTTCAGTATTTAAAACTACGATTTAAAACCATTTTAAAACGCAGCCAATATGACATAGCAAGGATATTTAAAATAAATATGTATTTCGGATGATTCTAATCCATGTATTACGTCCATGTTCTAATCATGGAATTACTACTAAGCAGAACACAAGTAGTAAAAATGTATTATTTAAATTTAATTTGATAGCCGTTAAATCCCTATAGTATAAATCCTCTTTTGTCTCCATTTATATCCAACACAATATCCAAGCACGTTGGAGGAGCATAGCAATGGTCGCGATCTTCAGCAGTGAGGGAGCGAGGAGAAAAAGAGTATGTGATAAAACGGAACATTTCAAATAAGCATCAAATTTATTTTTATAAGTCATCTAAAATTGAATTAATTATTAAATACGATGTGTGATATTAAATCAACCAGTCAACACAAGAGTCAACATTATATTTTCTACCATAGTAGTTTTATGAATTTATAAACCGGTAACCCTACCGCGTCTACGATTTGTTTCCGAAGGGGTCGTCGATGACTTTGCGAATTACAACAAAATTACAAAGAAAAAGTGTTCCGTTGTAGTACATTATTACTATTTAACTAATACGTTTTGTAGTGTAAGCATATAAATACAACACAACATGGCCGGAGCGATGTTATTCGAAAGATCGCGCGTCTCGTCGTCAACTAACAGGGACGAAGACGTCCGCATGACCGACAAAATGGTTAGCACTGGCGAGCTGCCCGAAGATGACGAAGAAAACATAAGGGCCAAGGAGCAAGGCATCCTGAACCTCGGCGAGAAGTACAAGAAAGAGGGAAAAGCTAAGGAATTGGCGGAACTTATCAAAGCGACGAGACCATTCCTCAGCTTGATAAGTAAAGCGAAGGCGGCAAAACTGGTGCGTTCACTAGTGGATTTCTTCCTGGATTTGGAAGCAGGCATCGGTATCGAAGTACAGTTGTGTAAAGAGTGTATAGAATGGGCCAAGGAGGAGCGGCGAACGTTCCTGCGACAATCGCTCGAAGCGAGACTTATCGCGCTCTACTTCGACACTGGTATGTACACAGAAGCCCTAGACCTCGCCACTGCGCTCCTGAGGGAACTCAAGAAGCTAGATGATAAGAACTTACTAGTTGAAGTACTTCTTTTAGAAAGTAAAACTTATCATGCACTTAGCAATTTACCTAAAGCTCGTGCCTCGTTGACGTCTGCAAGGACCACCGCCAATGCGATCTACTGCCCTCCAAAAATGCAGGCCGCACTCGACCTGCAGTCAGGTATATTGCACGCTGCAGATGAACGAGATTTCAAAACAGCTTATTCATATTTTTATGAAGCATTTGAAGGATACGACGGCGCTGACAGTCCGAAGGCTTTAACCGCCCTCAAGTACATGTTGTTGTCCAAGATCATGTTGAACCAAGCTGAGGAGGTTGGGACTGTGTGTGGTAGTAAAGCAGCTCTCAAGTACGCTGGTAAAGAATTAGAAGCAATGCGTGCAGTTGCAACGGCTTCCCATAAAAGGTCACTAGCTGATTTCCAAGCTGCCCTCAAAACATACAAAAGAGAGTTAGAAGAGGATGCAGTCGTCAGAGCTCACCTCGGAGCTTTATATGATACAATGTTGGAGCAAAACTTGTGTCGCATTGTAGAGCCTTACATGCGAGTCCAAGTGGACCATGTGGCTCGGTCAATCCGTCTGCCTGTAGTGCAAGTAGAAAAGAAGCTTTCGCAAATGATTTTGGACAAGAAACTTAACGGTATTTTAGACCAAGGTGAAGGTGTTTTGATTGTGTTTGATGAGTCACCTTTGGAAAAGACCTATGAGACGGTTTTGGAAACAATCCACCATATGAGTAAGGTTGTTGATACTCTCTATCAGAAAGCTAAAAAACTCTCATAGACCTCACATGTAAATTTGTTGTAGCATTAAAGAATGTATATCAAAGTAACCATAAATTTTCAGTTCAAACTATTTGTAAATGAAACCTATTTTTTGAATGGATTCAAAATTTCATTATTTGTACCACAATTGTTAAAAGCTGAGCAATAATTAAAAAATATTATTTAAAAAAATGTAAAAAAAAATATTGTCTAGAAAGTGGGGAATTTTCATGTATGCTATAGGCCCACCAGGCAATGGTGTATTTCTCACCATAGCATTAACATACAATATTGCAGCATTTTGAAAATAATTATACTAATTCTTAATTTGATTTTACATTTCGTTTTTTAACATAAGCTAGTGAAAATTATAATATTCTGTTTTATTGAGAAGAAATAAAAGGTGTTCTCCAAATATTTTTGTTTTCTTCTGGGCCGCCGCCCACACGCTGATTTGGCAAGTCACGATGTTTGAATTCGTTGGCAAGTGCAACCAGATTGAGTCACTGCTCCCGGTGCATTTAGTTACACCATTACGTCGCACACGAAGCTCTTTCCTTCATACGAATAACACTGCTTTTGGTGCATTACCAATTGATTATTTCTAAACAGACTTATAATCAGTCTTGAATTAACCTGTATTGGAATTCCTCACACTTGATTCGATTCATATTGATATGCAAATCCAAATATTTCTTCCGTTTTGGTTCATTCATCGACTTTAATATTTCTCTTAAGGTATATTATCATAGTTACAGTGTACATGCCTATAAATAAATCATAAAAGTACACCCTTCACAAAATCAGATGCCATGCCAGATCATTGTGTTGTGAGGATTCAGCTACGTATGCATTGACGTAAAATATGAAATCAATGTACGTATGTTTAATTTCTCTACCAAAAACGAATACGACTGTTAAAGTAACCTGTCTACATTTTTCATTAAAGTTAACTAACCATATACCTACCTAAGTGTATCATATTATTATCCTTGTTGACTCTAATGGGACTGTTGTTTACATTGAATGGACTTAAATGGTAACAGAATAAGTGGCCATTTAAAGTATGTGTGGACACCTTCCCAGAGATCATATAGACGTGTCTACTTACGCGCTACTTACTGCAATTGGCTAATGTACAGGTCATATTTATCAATGGAACAATTTCTGACTTGAATCAATCTATTTCAAAATTTGCGTTCCCATTTCCATATGGATACGTGTTTATTTGCGTGAATTCGAATGCCAGGGCAACAAATTCAGTTATGTATTTATTGGATTTAACCACATTTTATGAATTTATAAAAATTGAAGCTTAATCAGAACTAAACAAATAAACACTTGAAATTGCGGTTTCCCATATCAACCAGTATTCGAACCGCGAGTTCATATTAAAATTCCGATTGTTTCAGTTCTCTTATAAATAGGAACTGATAAAGTGATATCTTATAAATATCAGTGTTGAAATTGCTATCAAAATACGACCGGATCTTGATGACGTGAAATAATTTCGCAGATACTTAAACTTGTTGGGAGTATATTAAGCGATGACGTCATTTTTACGTGTTTACGCAGTGAGTTCACGTTTTAATACAACCAAGCTGATCATGATACTATTTATGAAATTAAACCTACTAGAATCGCACATGTGCATTCAGGTGTTATTACCCAAGGTTGTTCTAAGTGCTAGATAGTGAGGAACAAATACAGTATTACGCCTGCTAGGTCCGTATCCGTAAAAGGGTTTTTTTATACCCACGTCATATCGTACTGCATTAAAAAAGTACGATTTGATTTATTCGTATTTAACACATTAACAAAACCATTAAAATATTCCCCAGTGTCCAAATTATTGTTTGACATAGGACTATTCATATGCATTTTCAAATTACGAGGGCAATTTTTAAATCTAAGTGACAGTAATTACTTACTACCTAATACATACTTGCTTACATTATATACGTTTAGTTTAATTAAACACGACGCAATAAGTGCGACGCAAGTCAATGACCCCGCGACCCCACGAAACAACAGTCGAAGTCAATGTTTATAACCTCAACTCTCGAATATAGTAGAGCAGAAAAAAAAGTAAAACAAGAGAGAAAGAGAATTATTATAATGTATTACAAAATATTGAGAAAATAATAATAACTACACTACTGACATCTGTTGAGAGATTACCGGAGTATATTCCATGTTGTTATTCGCTTTGGCCTTTACTGCCTACCGAGGTAAATGGAGAGGTCACACTTATTAGTATTGAAATACTTTTACAAAATCTACTTGCAGGGGCATGCTGCTTCCTGAATCCATGTTACAACCGTTTTATAATTCAATTTATATACCTATGTGCTAGCTTTATAATTGTAAAAAGAAAACAATGTTATAAACAGAATTTTATTTTTCTATTTTACAGGCACTTCAATTGACGTTTAATAATAATTACTAACATTTCTAATTTTAAAAAAAAAACATTTTAATTAAAAATAAACATAGTCCTAACTCCTAAGAAAGATAGATGCCGAAAAGGCACTAGTAGCCCTGTATTCGAAATTATTGTAATTAATCTCAATAGATTAAATTGTAATTCAAAACTATCTCATGACATTACAAACACGAAAAAATCATTTATAATGTTCATATAAAACTTGGCTCACCACCACTTTTTTCTGCATTATCTCCCATATTGACAAATGCCACAATCAAAGTTGGTTACATTATTCATACACTATAAAATCTAAGATCGTGCTTACATATTTACAATCAATTACTTAAGTTAACCTATATTGGAAAAAACTACACATAACGTTTGAAACAACCTCATGCATATACACAACTAAGTTGAGATTCCATCTGGAAGGCACTATAGTTTTAACTATTTACGAAGAAGTGCAGCCAAAAAAACATAACATTGCGGCTTATCTACCTGCTGCACTAAGAGAGGTTTAATGTCAATTGAATCCCATAAAAAAAAAACACAAGTTTCTCAACTCAGTTCTTCCGCAAACGGTTGTGAGATCCATGTGATACCAAGTTGGTTAATAATTCAGTTCCAATTTAAGGGAATGTGTGTTGTGAGGTGTCTAAGTTATTACGTAATTTTTACCTAATTAGCTAACCTATCATATAGTGACCATACCAATATTAAAAATCCTTTTAAGTTTGAAAAAAATCAAAATACAAGCAATTGGAACTAAAATTAAAATTTAAAATAAATTACACATTGAGATATGTTTTTTGTCATTTAAACAACAAGCATTTATACTCGTACCCTTACTTAAATTAATAATATCATGGAATGTGAAGAGAGAAAAATTGTTCTTAATATTTAACAACAGCATGACAATAACCATTCGAAATTCCAAAAATGCCAATGCCAAAAGATCGTAGACGATCTATAGTAAATGTTATCTTCGTAAAATCTCCACTAAACAATGATTTAAACCGACATTAAATGTCTCTGAGTACAGCAGTTTAATACGTAAATCAATTGTTATCTGGGGGATAACCCTATATCAAATACGACGAAGAATGTTCGAACTACTATACAAAATGTTTGAATCCTCTATCGTACGTCGTAACCTTATACTAAGTTCGGAATGAATAAAAAGGGGCCCACTATATTCATCCGAAACGAAGTTCGAAACTTCGGAGGATCGAAGTTTTTTATACGATACGAATGTATCTACTCTGTAAAAGTTCGAATTTGTATAACCTTCGATCAAATATACACTAGATACACAGTTCCCTGTAAAAGTTCTGTTAAAAAGTGGCACCGATGCATGACATTAAAAAAAGTAAACAAAAAGATCACATATTCCAAATATATTAACACAAATTCCACCTTATTCCTGGAGCTTAAAGTCGCTTTTCTAATAATATTGTCAAAGTTATGCGACGTTTTGGAAGCAACGGTCGGTGCGTGACTGAAGGCGAAAGAGTGCTTAAAGCACTCTTTTTTGGTGCCATTTTCTAAGCGCTCATGTTGTATCTAGTGTATATTTGATCGAAGTGTATAACGTACATCGTAACCATAAGTCTACGGTTGCGACCGTTAGTCAATAACGACCATAAGTATATGTATATAAACTTCGATCATCCGAAGTTTCGAACTTCGTTTCGGATGAATATAGTAGGGCCCATGTTTCATAGAGAATAGTATTGTTTAAAGTGGAAAACTTTTAATTAATACGTGGACGTCTAACGTCCGAATATTCGAGATCGTATGGGAGAATAGAGTAACCTCTCTAGTACTAAATAAGAGTGAGGTAAACTTAAAAATTAATTACTTCATCCGACCATAAATTACAATCTCATTTAGCACTTCAAATTATTTTGCTAGTTTTATTATAAATTAAATTGATATGTATTTGGTGTATAGATCCATTTTTGTTTCACACAGGCTGTGGCGTAAAACACATTGTGTGAAACTTATATTTCAGTTACGTATACCATACTTATCAAAAGCCTGGCGTTATTTACCTACATAATGTACCTAAGCTGCACACATGGAAAGTTATTGTTTTGGCACCACAATGAATATATTTAAAATTGTTTTTAATTGCCCTAACTACATAGGTACTCGAGTACAAAGGAGAAAGGCCATTCATAGTATCGGTAAAATATCGACGATTCCGATATCGATACTGCTTAAAATATATCATAGCATTTTTATGGTTTGCCCTTAAAGGTTTTTCTGTTTTATCCCGGGCGAGATATTTGTGTAAAATAAAGTAATTATCATTACATTTTACAATTTGTTCACAGAGCCAAGGCTCTGAAAAAAAAAATAGACTTCAACTTCAAATCTCCAAGAACTCCGGGTCTGGGGCCCTACTATATTCATCCGAACGAACGAACGAAGTTGGGCCCTACTATATTCATCATATGAATGTACCTACATATACTTATGGTCGTAATTGACTTATGGTTACGATGTACGTTATACAACTTCGAACTTTTACAGAGTAGATACATTCGTATGTCGATCGTCCGAAGTGTCGAACTTCGTTCGTTCGTTCGTTTGGATGAATATAGTAGGGCCCCTGGGTCGCAATGATGTTTATATTTATTGAAAAATATACTTTTTTCCCTACACAAAAAAGTAGGTTTCATTGAGGCACAAAAATCTTAACACCGATACTAAGTTTCATAGTAAAATGGGCATTCTCCTTTGACTACTATCTGCCGTTCTCTATAATCTACCTATCTTTAACACTTTTACTATGTCAGTACAATTCTACGCCTCATTAAACAGAGACAGACATACATATTTATCTTGCCTAGCTATCTATAAATATTAGCACCATATCCATACGTCTTTATCTTGGTTAACAGAAACATAAAATGCCTCGAAATATGTAATGAAAACTCTTGTTAGAGATAGATGGATTATAGAGAACGACTGTATATGGCCTAACTCTCAATCGTATTCTCGATTGTAGAGTAGGCCCGTGCCCTGCAGTACGTTGATGGGCTGATAAAATAGAAAACGGCTGCAAGTAGTAAAATAAATATCAAGCGTTGTTCATCCGGTTGAGTTCCTCTGTGTCTTCGGGTACAGACCACCTCGGGTTCCAGAAGTTGGGTGGTGTTTTGGGTCGTGCCGGATTGTGCCGGCCGCGATGCTTGGAACACTCTTCGATCTTGATGGCCATCATCACTGGATCGTCTTTGTATAGGGCTCCGTAGAACTGAGAGAACGTGTTTACTAGTTAACTACAGGATGCTTCGATCAAATATACACTAGATACACAGTTCCCTGTAAAAGTTCTGTTAAAAAGTGGCACCGATGCATGACATTAAAAAAAGTAAACCAAAAAGATCACATATTCCAAATATATTAACACAAATTCCACCTTATTCCTGGAGCTTAAAGTAGTTTTTCACATAATATTGTCTAAAGTTATGCGACGTTTTAGAAGCAACGGTCGGTGCGTGACTGAAGGCGAAAGAGTGCTTAAAGCACTCTTTTTTGGTGCCATTTTCTAAGCGCTCATGTTGTATTTGTATCTAGTGTATATTTGATCGAAGACAGGATGTATCAAGAGTGCTGTCGAAAACACGAAGATGGATGGTTGTTTTAGTGACTTAAGACACAAAACTAAAACTAATATAACTAATACACAACAATTGAACGAAATAAATAAGAAATTAAAAAATATATATACATACGCAATTATTTTTTCTATGTTATTCTACTGTTGAAGATTTGTAATTAGCACTGAACTGTTCACTGTACTATACAACTATAGATATTATTTGTCTGTAAATCTTCCTTGAATAAAAAATAAATAATGCAAATAAAATTTTGTAAAAAAAGACGAAATTTTTGTTATTTTTTTCCTATCGTCGTATTTGAATGTTTTTTTTTTAATAATGTACACTGTTTTATTTTTAAAGACGCTATGGCACATGAGTAAATAAACGGAACAGAGACAAAGCTTCATACAAACGCGCGAATGAGTTGCACTACTACAAGCACGCGGGGCTTGTGTGCGTGACCACTGGCCGCTTGTCGAGTACGCTGCGAGAGTGGAAAAAACCGGTTTATGCAGGCACAGCCAGTTGACAACATCAGGGTGCGTGCGACGCACGTTGTTCGATTTTTTAGTTTGGTTCGTTCAGTTCGTTATTTAAAAATAAAAACGAGGAATTATATTATTAACTATCGTTGTTTATTGTACTGTGTGTATAAATAATACTAGAAAAAATAAAAATATATCATACTTAACGTATCTTATCATACGTAAGAAAATATTTAATTACTACTTTTTACGATTCTGTTACTATATTTCTATATCATTTTTATCACTTACCTTTATTTTATTGTTTGATCCTGATTTTTTAATAGAATGTACTGCCTCAGTGGCGTAGTTGTACTAAGGTACGGTTATAAAGCTGAGGTCTCGGGTTCGAATCCCGGGTTGGGCAAAGTGATATTGGATTTTTCTATACATTATCAGCCCAGAGTTAGGAATTTGTGCCCGATATGGCGATAGGCTCGCCACCTATCACATTGTGGGACGGAACATACAAGGCGAAATGTGGGTGTCCTGGCACCTCTGCACCTCTTAGAATAAATAATTTGTAAAGTATTATAATATCATTCTGAATACTAAAACGTATTAATCAAGTGTTTTGTTTTATTTGTCTAAACTTATTGTGACAACCCTACCAATTTAGGTAACAAATTTGCACGTTCTTAGGAAGCTTTGTCTCTGTTCCGTTTATCTACTCATGTGGCTATGGTACGCAAATGTTTAAATTATTATTCTAGCAAAAAGTATGGATTTACCACCCAAAAACGATTACATTTAAAAACCACCAAAAAAAAATACACTTGTTTGCGTAGTGATTACTTTATATATGGTTTGGAGTCACTAAAAATACCATCCGGTTTCGTTTTCGTCTTAATATACCCCGTATAAAACAAGACATTGAAAATGTTTACAATAATTCTAACAACAATGGACTGCAACAAGCTGATGATAATGAATAGATATTCTGACAAAAATAATTACTAATAAACTTAGGTAAATACCAAAAATCCCAGAAGAAATTGTTTGTTTGTTTTATTTCAATATATCTTTTATGATTTTTGCAATCCATTGTCAGTATTATTACCCTGGGAAAGGAAGCATCCTCCACATATTCAGATACAATTTTAGGGTTCAATAATATGGTATACCTTATTCATAGTTGATTGTATATTTGTCTTATTATTTTACTTACATTTTTACAATCTTCGCAACACCAGCCCGGTAATGCTTGCTTTTCACTTTTTTTCCTGACCGTTGGCTCTTTGTACAATGTTTGTGATAACTCTGGTAAACATCTGTAAGATATGATTAATTATTTTATTTATTAAGATGTATAGGAAATTACCAGATATTACTATATACTTAGAACAACTTTATTTACGAATACAAGAAAATTCCCAGATATTATACATATAAAGAAATCATGTTGCAATATGATAGTCGATAATTTGATTACACCGAAGTCCGAACCCTTGTGGGTGTGCATTAAGAGTAAAAAAATATATTTTATATAATTTTATATTTTTATTAAATATAATTTTATAGCAATGAATGGCGAGACGAGCAAGCCATGCGCCTGATGGTAAGCGATAGGAACGCTCATGGACAGTTGCAAAACCAAATAATACAATGAATTACAAAGTAATGTTTGGCATTCCACTGCACTCGCCATCGTAAGACATAATATGCAATATGTACTTCAAACTGGATCACAACAGTGCATTTACACTGCTATATGACGGGAGAAATAGACATTGCGGTGGTACTTGCCCTCCCTGCCTCTCACATATGAGGGACCTACCACTAATGAAACACTAGTCAATATTATCAGTTGGCAGAATTACACTAAATATTAAATAAATATTTTACCTTTTAGCATTATCTATAGCAGATGCCTTGAGGTTGTTTATACTTCTGTTTTCCTTCGGTGGAGTGTTTAGTATATTTTTGTTCTCACCCAGAGGACATTTCGATGGACTGAAAACAAAAAATATCATTGTTAAGAGGTAGCTACTGCAACAACCAAGTAGAACAAATTAATACATAAATAATCGTCCCGCCTATATCCCATAGGTAGGATGAGATTCTCTCTCTCTCTCTTATTGACTTTATAGGTAGACGAGCTAGCAGCCCGCCTGATGGTAAGCGGCTACGGCTGCTCTTGGACCTCTGCAGTGCTAGGGGACCAGCACAACAAAGTCGCTGCCTACCATAAGGAGAGTACTCTCTTTAAGCCTCGTTTGAAGGACAGCCTCTCTCTCCTCGGCCAAAGGTAATCCACTGCTGAACATAGGCCTCCACCATGGGCAAAGACTATAGGCTATATTCATACACAGTCTTATTCGCTCAAACGGAATTCAAAAGTCGTTTGAAAGGGACAACATTTGATACCTAATATACGTTTTAAAACTATTTATGAATAAGGAAGTATACATTTAAGGGATTGGATTTTTATCTGATATCAATTTGTATAGTTCCATAGCATTATTATGAATCTTAGTGGGTTTCAAAACTCTTGGGTCTACATGTGGTTGATGTTGATGATAGTTTTTGTGTCCCACATTAATCTAAACCTGAGATTAGTACATTATGATTTTGGTAGAATTTGCTCCTTTATTTATTTTATTCTTAACTGCATATAAAAAGGTAAAACACTTCCAGATATTACTTTACCTGGAATTCTGGATTTCATTTGCATTATTCAGATTCCGTAGCACCGATATGCTCATGTTTGACTCACAGTAAGTTGTGTCTTCACTCATTGGCGCATCTTTGATTATTGCTTCTTTTTTGGGACTTCTGAAAATACCGAAAGTATGTCTTTAACAATAACACCACCAAATATGTTTGTGTAATTAAAATTATTATAATAAACTGGCATTGCCTTATTTTATTTTACAAGGAAACTGAAAGTATTAGGGCGTTATATTTCATTAATCAATAGCTTTTAGAATCGTTTTGAGTGGACAGTATTCATTTCTCCGCGTACAGAATTGCGATGGCGACTCGTATAAATTGCACACTTTTTAAGGTTCTATGGCCAATAACTTCGTGTATGTGTTGCTTATTCGTGCCATTCATTACAAATTCACAACTTGTATCCTGAGGCTAACAGCAAGGACAAAACCTTCGAATTAGGAAAATAAGTGTTAGAATGGGCTGTGAATAATAATCGTTTGAAGATGTCCCCTGTAAAATAAGCCGCCTTTATTAAACGTATCACTACACATGGCTTTAGGTATTATTTTTATTATATTATATTAGACCCGACATCGGGAACAAAATCTCTACGCATTGTATAAGTACAGGAACCCAGTGAAGCGAGAGCGAAGATAATGTTATCGCGTAGGCGTGACAGAGATAGAAAGATGAGGAGTGGTACGGTACCATTTCATTTTTATTACAAATATTTTTGTTTGCAGTATCCACTGTAGTATAATCTCAATGTATACAGGTATAGAGGGGATTGAGTTTACCTAAATCAATAGGCAAATGACAGTATTCAAAGACTTACATACCTTGTGTGTAAGTGTTGCAGTATGTTTATAGAATGGTTCATATTTTCAACATCTTCTATTGTTCTGTTTTCCACCTTCTCAAATTGGAGTTTATTTTGATTTTCATTTTTACTTTTCAGAGATAATTGAGGCTTTTTAAACTTCACAGGACTTGCTTTTAAAGTTGTTTTAAGCCTGAAAATAAAATATATTTTTCAAACATCGCGAGGAAACCTTCATACAGAAGACCTTCGACAGGTGCTTCGTGCTTAGGTGTTGCTAAGCTGGAAGTTCATTCTAGAGCATACACATGTGTGGTAAAAAAGAACGCTGGAAACGCACCGCTTGGAGCTGCATAGTTTCCAGGTGGTAGGAATGAGTTCTACTGCGGTGAAGGGTGGTACGATGGCAAAACGACGATGCTGGTACCATCATAAACAGTTGCTCGGTTACAACAACTGATGTATCAAAACAATTACTGAAATATGTATGTATATGACTATGAGCCTTCGATCAAATATATACTAGATACAGGATCCGGAACAAAATCACACGCTAAAAGTGGCCGAGGTCGCTTATACTTATACATTTGAATTTCGAACTACGAGATATAGCAAAAATTCTTAAATTATACTTAATCAACTTTAGGTAACAATAAACCTTATTCCTTTAAATGAAGGTTTATTATTTTTTGGACCATACTACAATCAAATAAGAGCACACGCTTATTTGTGCTCTTACTTCCTTACCGTTTTTAGGCCGTTACTTAAAATAATGTATACTTGATCGAAGCTATGAAACTACTTCTAAACTAAAAATTAGTAACATATCAACTCACAATGTAAAATTCATAGGTCCACTTGTAGGCGACGGTAATATAGTGTCGTCATCTTCAAGTTCTTTCTTAATTTGAAGCTGTAAAAAATAATTTAATACATACATAAAAAGTGCAAAAAGTGCGTGGTGGCCTGTTGGCAAACGGACCAGATGTGGCTGCCAACACGTTCACGGTGGTGGCGGGTTTGAATCCCAGGGCACACTGACTTTTCGGAGACATGTGTGTATTGATAGTCAATCACCAAGCACTTTAACGGTGAAGGAAAACATCGCCAGGAAACCTTCATATCATAGCGATTTGTATGAATTTCTATGGTATGTAAAGACCGCCAATCCGCAATAGGCCAGCGTGGTGGACTATATGGCCTATACCACTTTCAATCTTGCCTTGTGGTGGGACGTATATGGGCTCATACAGAACAGTACAATACATACATAAGCTCACGCCTGTATCTGTGTATGTATGATTACTTAAAGTTGTCACTAGTGAGTCACACTTAACACTGTAATTACCATAATACAGCATCTGTGCAATGTTTTGGTTAATAGTTAATGCAGCCATATGCCCAAAAAACAAAAATAAATCTTACCTGACCCAGACTATCATTTTCATTTTTGACATTTCTTGAACCTCCCGAGAACTCTGGCGAGCATGTCAGATCCACAATGCTGGTTTGCTTGAGTTTCACCAAGTTTAGACGAGCTTGCTTCATCCGACCACTAGGTTTATTCCCAATCGGAGTTGAGTATGTCAGCTTGAGAGATTTCTTTTCTGGTGTAATCCTATGGTTTTTGATGATCATGTCAATATTTAAATAAGATTATTTGCTGCAGAAAATATATACTTTGCTATGATTATTATATTGACTATGTCTTAAATAAATTTAAACATGTATTCAAATCTGTATTTTACGGGTGTTTTCCACATATTAATAACATTTTTCCCAAGACAGCTTTGTAAATTACAAGTGAAATAATAATATAATATCCTAGTTGGCAAATTAATATTTAAATTTTTCATAGATATTAAAAGGTATATTTTGCCTATATTTAAACAACAGACATTGTCTAAGCTCTCTTAACTCTTTAAATATAATTATTTAATCATAATCTACAACAGACACTTACCAATTATCGGGACATTTCTTCTTATCTCTAAAATCTGATGATTTACCAGACATATTGCTCTTCACTTTTTTACTAGGTATAATAGGGCTTGTCCGTCCAGTCGGTGTGCTTGCTATTTCATTTATAGTTTCATCATTCAATGGTTCTCCATTAATCACTAGTTCATTTGACTGTTGGGTTTTTGGAGAAGTCTTCAATATTTCAGGCTGTGGTACGTTAACTTCACCACAAATTATTTTAAATGCCTCATTGAGTAAGTTTAAGTTTTTAGTTTCATACAATTGTGTTAATGTTGATGCTGTAATAAAAATACACATAATATATTTATTAGCTTTTATTTTCATAAGAGCCTTTAAATGCCACATAAAAGTGAATTACAAAATATGTTATAGTCTGATTGAATATAAGTATAGTGATTGTATAATTTCATTAATACTACCACTGTTGATAATATAAAAATATCAAACAAATGGCTGTAATTTTATATAGTTTCCATTCTTTTATTATATTTTATGTACAATGCCCTCTCTTTCTTTTAAATCCTTACGGTCCTTATGGTTGTCTGTATTGCTATAAGCGATAAGACCACCATTTGTACTTTTAAATATTTGTTTCTGTATATTGTATTTTTTAATGTATAATAATGACTTGAATAAATAAATGGCTGTAATCATATAAAGTGTATATAGCAATACACATAAAACATGCACACACACAAAAACATGTAAACAACATTTTCAGTTCTATATAAAACTTACCAAGCATTCCTAGAATGTTATTTTTAGATTCAATGACTTTCTTCAAGGCATCAGAACTGGTGCATGTTTTGCTAAAAATGATGATAGAATATGTTTACAACTCACATAATTACAATTGAAAAGTTAGAAATTAATTATATTAAGATAATAAAAAATATTTTATTTGTGTTATATTTATACCTTTCACATTTTTCTTTCTGTAATTGGAACTGTGTTTTGAAATTCTCCATATCAATGTGTAGCTGCTCAAAATCTAGTAGGAATTCTGAAATATAAATGTAATTTAGAACCATTATAACATATGAGGAACTAAAAAAATATCACCAAGATATGTAGTAGATCACATCACAAAGCATCTGTGTTTGTTAAATTTTTTGGTTAAGTTATTATGAGTTAATTCACCATAATATGCCAAAAACCAAATAAAATGCAGAAAGCTACAGCTTTCAAATAAAATTAAATATTTATATACCCTTGTTAAAAAAACAAAAATATATATCAAGAACTGGACCCGTTAATTGTTAAAAGTTATGACTTTAAAAAATGATTGCTTGTGCATATCATGCGAACTTAGGTGTAGTCTACTTTGCAATGTGTAAGTTATTTGTATAGAAGAGGCGAATTTGTGGTCTATGCAATAGTCTCCTTACACAATCAGTAAGGCACGGCAACCAAAACTACACATTTATGAAAAATCGTAGAAAGTTATTAGAGTATTTAATTAAAGTACCTATCTCCACTTTTAGTTTTTGTGTAAATCGAAAATACTTTTGGCGGGCAACTGAGAAACTATAGACCACGGGATCGATACTGCACCAATACGAATGTTTGTGTGGCCCACAGATATTTGTGTCGATTCTGAGTGTTTGGGAGATTGATAAGTCTTTCGTAGTTACTGATACCCACGACACGGCACTTAGTTGTTAGTAATGGGTCAGAACTATGTATGCAGTTATTAGGTGTAGTTATTTATCAGACTTTGATAAGTTAAGTAACTTAATGTGTAAAATAAGAAAACGTTGTAAATTACCTTTAAAGTACACCATGCTCTGTTGTAAAGTCGTTTCAAGCATTTGAGCTTTGACATTATTAGTCAATGAAGTTGTTGAGGAGTTATTACTATTGCCACTCATACTTTATTTATGATGCAAATTTGCAGGACTACTATTCAAAATCATCAATATTATTATATATCACAGACCAAGTAGTACTATTATTTCTTGATGAAATTGAATTTGATTGAATTTCAGGCCGCCAAAACAATTTTTTTTTTTTAGGGTTTACGACCACAGACCCAGTAAATAAGACCATAAAGTTTTTTCCACACTTTTTTCTATTCGTATTTGTTTCGTACCGTCAGGAACAGGCTAAGGTTGAAGACAATGCTGTCTTGTATTTCAATTTCTCTAAACGAACATAATAAAAATTATAAACATAAGTATTTATATATAAGGTAGGTATTTAACAACCATTATTTAAAACAAAATTAACAAGGATATTGATTATCGTCAGCCCAGTCAGATTTTGCATGAATTATTTTTGCTTCTGGCAACTAAGTTATGTAAGGCAAAGGAAAAAGTTGCATTGTGAATTGGAAGAATAAAAAGTGAGTTAATTTTTTAATATTTTGTTTAATTTGTTATGTTTGTTATCCTTTTGTTGTACTTTCTACCCACTTAATGTTTTTCTTTACTAGTTATATGTTAATTATGATATGATGTAACGACGTGCAAAGAGAGAACAAGGGATTTAAAATTTAGAGACCTTTGCATGGTGGCATGAAAAATGTTATGATGGCGCTAACTTGGCGGGGGTTGTCAAATTATTTCTGCTCTGCATTTTTAATATTATGATTTCGGTTCATAAAATTGAAATACAAAGTTTTTTGCAGATTTGTATACATACAGAGTCAAAGTTACTGATCTATAATGGAAGATGATGACATGTTTTTGGTTATTGTTGGTGATGAGTCGCAAGAGGGCCTGTTCCCAATGCCGCTGCATATAAAACAAGAACGTTTCGACGATATTGAAAGTATGCCCGTTGAGGAAATTTTAGAAAAAGCTGAAAAACATGGAGAATACTTTCAAATAAAATCAGAACCTGTGGAAGATGACGTGCAATATGAGTTCCTAGAAGGGGATGAATCTCAGGTAATTTCTTATTGAAGAGACCTGATATCATGTACCTATTCTTCTTAGACCTTCATGTGAGAACTCTTTTTCACATGATTAGTTTAATGAATACTCAGCAGATTTTATCAATAGTGTTTTAATGTAAATTGTTATAAGTACATTAGGGAAAACTTTAATCACTACACAGTAAGAGCTTAGGAAAATATATGTGAAAAATATTTGTAAATTATGACATGTCATAAACTCCTGACTTTTCAGTAACAACTGACTTCTTAAGAGCGTTTATACCTTCTGCGCGCTTTTTGGCTTAAAAACAGGACTTTTCAAACGAGTTAATATCCACCAATAAACAATTTAAAGGAAAAATAATTAACACTAATTTTAGAAAATGTTGTCATCTAGGGATTTTGGTGGAGAACATTATAGATTGATAGATAATTTGTGAATACTATAAGGATTACTGAACACAGGTTGCGTTATTTAGGCCTCGAATGGCGATTTAGAAGCTTAAGACATCCGAAATCACTAAATATAAGATGAAAATAAAAATATTGTTAGACTAATAAGACCCTTATGGAGGGATTTTGCTGAGAAAAATAATCTTTTTGTGTTTAGTTCCTGAAAAATAAAAATTTAAACAATGCGAAATTATTCAGAAACTCTCGTCAAGAACATATTTTTTTTCACAAACTTATCGTACATAATTTTTTATAGCAATTGCATATTATAATAGAAGAACATCTTATCAATAAATTACAATTTTTATATTTCAACAAAATTAGTTTTCATGTTTTCTACAAATATTTTAAAAACCCCTATAAAACACGCTGTCCGACCTGCATCAAATCAGACCGCCGCAAGGCCTTCTAGAGGGAGGACGTATCGCTCGTCGCTCCGGCCTGGCTGCAGTTGATCGTTGTCGTGCGTAGTAAAAATAGCCACGCGTGTACTGCGAATGCCACATCTTAGTACTTTGGTAGTAAAATATTTTATTTTATTTTTATTATCTACAATGATTTTGTAGTGAGTATAAATTATGTTTCAGATAATATAATGGGAAATAAAACTTAGTCATTTCTAAGCAAAAAAAGGAAACAACATTTTGAAAAATTGACTGAAACAATACTAATGTTATAGCGTGAAACTATAATTATGTTTGTTGTTTTTTAGGCCGTTTGGAAAATATATAATTGTGTTTTTGGGATGCGCTTATCTATACATATAAATAAAATTGAAGTGTCTGTTTGTTTCTGTTGAAAAAAAATGTCCTACTAGGTATCGTTATATACACGATACATATGCCGAAAATGATATTTAATTTTTTTTTGTCTGTCTGTCTGTCTGTTTGTTCCGTCTAATCTGGCTGTCTAATCGGCTGGGCCGATTTTGACGGGACTTTTATTGTCAGGTAGCTGATATAATAATGAGTAACTTAGGCTACATTTATGTCAGAAAAAATCTTTTATTTTAGAAGAAATAAAGTAATGTTGCAATGTGCAATACCACGCGCAGCTCACGCGCATGCTACCACTGGGCCGTTACGTCGGGCGCCTCCCACCACTTCTCCCACCAACAAATCAATATCACAATTACAAAATATTGTATACTGGGTATCTCAAGACTGCTACCGAAAACGAAGCCGGGTGTTAGTTTTAGTGACTACAAACACAATCCAACAAAAAAAATCGTAATCAAACGCGACATTTTTTTTTATGATTTTTTTAATATCGTCATTTTTGAGGGGTAAATCCATAGTTTTTGCTAAAATAATAGTGTATACCCTTCTATTTATAAAGACTCTAAGGTATAAAAGAGTTTGAATCATTATTTTCGCAATAACTTTGGATTTACCCACCAAAAATGATGATATTTAAAAAATCATAAAAAAAATTGTCGTGTTTTTTTCCGAAAATTTTAATTGGATTGTGTTTGTAGTCACTAACACTACCACCCGGCTTCGTTTTCGGTAGCAGTCTTGAGATACCCGGTATAAAGAAATTTAACAATAAATGATAGTTAAAATTTCATCTTGGGACTGAATAAGACGGGACATAAACCGGATATAACGGGACGGGAAATATAGTCGACGGCGCGAGGGAAAAATATAGTTAGTACGCGAAATAATATGTATACTGGAACTAACAATACTGGACTCCGGACACCCGGGCGAAGCCGGGTCCGACCGCTAGTACACCTATAAAAACGACACGTTGAACATAGCTGTTATCCTAAAGAAAATTTAACAGAGACATGCATCAAATCGATATTAAAGCTATAGTTTCTCAATAATGTGTCATGCATATGTGCCCTTATTCAATTGTTGTTATCACACACACAAAATATATATGTTCATTCACTAATGGACTATAGGTACTCGTGATTCTGAACCTCCTCTTAAAATTTGAAAACTCAGAACAAAATAACCTTGTTTAATAGCATCGTCATATCGATAATTATAAAAGTTGTTATATTTGTTCTTCCTCCTATTCAATAGAATAAGAAAAGCATACACAGCACTAGTGATTTGCGTTCCATTATCATGGCAACCATAGTTTCATAATGAGTTTAATAGTATTTTTTCTACTAAATTAGAAAGATTAGTATTATAATTTTTAAGAAATACAATTATTGTTATTAGATATGCGTACCACGATATTTTAGTTAGCAGCGGTGTATAGAAAAATGGTATTAGAATAATTATGACATCTTTTAACGTGGAATAAAAAGTATCGAAAACGTCACAGCTCGTCACATAGCAACTGGATTATACCTATGACATCGTTTCTTCTAGCATAGGTATTAGTAGATCATTAATATAATACATTGCGACAAATGTAATTGCGAGGCTAAATTATGTTATGTACTGTAATTTGAAATTCAATATGTTTCGTAGTTGTAAGGTGTTGTATAGTCCCTAACTCTATTCATGTGTTCGAACAAGTGCGTGTCTGTTCGAACACGAAATCTATACATATAAATAAAATAGAAGTATCTGTTTTTAAAGTGAAAAAAAAATTTCCTACTACCTATCGTTATATAAACAATACATATGCCGAAATCGATCTTTAAAATTTTTTTATCTGTCTGTTTGTTCCGGCTAATCTCTGAAATTACTGGACCGATTTTGACGGGACTTTTTTTGTCAGGTAGCTGATATAATAAGGAGTAACTTAGGCTACATTTATTTTAGAAAAATTAAGACCAAGTGTCCAGTACCGCGCGCAGCTCACGCGCATGCTACCACTGGGCCGTCACGTCGGGCGCCTCCCACCAACGAATCAATATCACAATTACAAAATATTGTATATAAAGAAATTAAATGATAATTAAAATTTCATCATCGGACTGAATGAGACCGGACATAGCGGGACGGAAAATATAGTCGACGGTGCGCGGGAAAAATATAGTTAGTACGCGAAATAATATGTTGTTGCCAAATCAATACTGGACTCAAAAGCTATCTGCACCCGGGCGAAGCCGGGTCCGACCGCCAGTTATTAATAAAACGTCCGCAGTGTCTACTGATTGAACACTGATTTTTGAATTCAACTTAACAATGTATTAATAATGAAAATATGATTAGGTACTAATCATATTTTCATTGTTAATTACTCGTAAAGTCTACTTATAATTCAAATAAAATATTTTTATTACATTATATTACCAATATATAAATCATAAGTTGCATTTCAATTGAATATTTGAAGCGCACGGATCAAAGATGGTTGATCCGATTTTACAGCGAGCCGACGCGGCAGCTCTACGCACACAGCTTTGATCGCTTATGTGTGCGTGAAATTAAACGAAGAAATGCCTATAGTTGACTTTGCGCGCAAGGTGTAAACGCTCTTAAATATTTTTCACACAATCAAAGCCACATATCATTTTGAAGACGCATTTAAACCAGCTTGTCACACAGACAGACATAAGGTTACTCAATGTGCAGTAGCACCTCTTTGTTCTAAAGTTTCTACTTGTAAAGCCTATTTGCAAAATCATTAATTATAATTATTATTCACTCAATCACCTGAACCCCAATGTATTGTGATGGGTAATGATGAATTATCTAACAGAATTGATAAAAACAAAGATTCTTAAATTTTTGGTATAAAATAAAATAAAATAAATATTTGTGGTAACATCATCAACATTATCTTTGCTAGGTCTAGTTTAGGTTATAATATTAAATAAAAATTCTCAAAATTTTACTGCATAATCACTACTGACTATGAAATATTTAATTATTTCCTAATTGCTTTAAACAATGTAACCATTACAGATACAAGAATATATTAAAACAATGAAGACAGATGACTCGCAAGATGAAGACTATGAACCACATGATGAGGACAACATACCAGACTCTACCTCAGAAAACGAGGATTACATTTCTGAAAACACATATAACACAAAAAAGAAGAAGCATAAAGAGGAGCTACGAAGGTTCATGCTGAGGCCGGAAGACCAGAAGTCATTTGTCGAAGACTTGAGGGAAGAATATCCAGAGTTGAGGAAAAACACCAAGTTGTTAGTGACAACTTTATGCGAGATCATGCACAGTGTGAAACGACCGCATCCTCCTGATGATTTTTATATTGAACACAATGGCACGTTGGAGTAAGTTTTGTCTGCTATTTATACAAATTAATCATTATTCCATGGAGTTTATGATTTTGCAATTGATATGACTGTATGAAGGCTTAATTCAACCCATTTACACCTGGACAATAACTGGCAATTTATTTTTTTTATTTTCTTTTTTATAAAATACATAGGACAACTATTGTATTGTATGTCGCATATGCATTTTGCTTGGAAACTTAATTTTCAAGATTTAAAAAATTTGGCTACTTCATTAGCCATACTCGTTCGGGCATGGTGGCTGTAAGGCTGCGCTTCCACCAAATATGTGCGAGGGAAATATGTCGTGCGAGGATGTAGTAGCGCTGTAAATTATGTGTGGTGTGAGGATGCATTGCGAAGCTGTGAATTGTGTCTACAGGGGTGCGGTGTAGTGGGAGGGGCTGGTACAGTATGTCGCAAGCCTCGCAACACGTTTTTTTGTATGCGCCAAAATCTAGCTTCGCTGAGCTGTTTCCACCAGAGCTGTGCTGACCGAGGCGAGGTAAATGAAGCGATAGTATTGGTTCTTTACAAACACATCCCTCACTACGCATCCTCGCACATCTCTGGTGGAAAAGTAGCCTCAATGGGTTAACTGGCCTGGAAGGAGGAGATGGTTGTGTAAACAACACACCTAATCCTATTAAATAAGCTCTTTAATTTCATAGTGAGTAATGTTTATAATATAACTTTGCAGGTGTCCAAGATGTGGTCATTGCTCCGAGTCAATACCAGCTGCGGGGCGCCATTACCAAGAGAAACATGGTCCACGCTATCTCTTGTGTTACGCGTGTGGCGTCGATTTCAGAAGGTAAGTTAATACATACCTTGATGCATAAATAAATATTAGCGGTTATTTGCACGTATTACTGGTGGTATACAAGTAAACATCACATTGTTAAAAATAAATAGATCTGCAAAGCTTGCCTAAAATAGTGTGAGTTTAACTTGCACACCTTATTGTTACTAATTTCGTGATTGTAGGTTTCCATTATTATAAATTTCGAGATTGTAGGCCAATGGAGAGTAAAGAAAGAAAGAAAGCAAGATAGTACCCTTTATGGGTTCTATTTCCACTCTTTTTATTTAAACTATATTTTATTATAGTGATACCTCATCCTCTATAAGATTATGGGATGGAACATGCGAAACAGGTGTGCTGGTAGCATCTCTGCCTCCCCCTTCTAGGAAAAAGAGTGATGATTATGTGTTTTTATATTGTATTATGTGATTTTTACGGTGAAGGAAAAGATGGTGAGGAAACCTGCATTAGGCTAGCGTGATGGACTATATCGTCTAACCTCTCTAGAATAAGGATTTGAATACAGAACATTTTCAATGGCTGATGTGAACTGTGAAGGATGGCCAAGTAGAAGATGTGTGATTGTGGAACATTGTATTTTTGTTCCAACTTGGTGCAATGTTACCTAGATGGATTAGGAACATGTGGTTTAAATTAAATACCATATGTAATTATCACCCTGTATAATAGTATGGTGGTAAACAGCGCATGTGTTGCACATTCCAGCGCGACGAACCTGTACAAGCACGAGAAGCGCTGCGTGGCGGCGGACCGGCGCATCGTGCTGCGCGCGCGGGCGCTGTTCCTGGGCAACAAGGGCCGCGGCCGCCCCTACCTCAACCGCACCGCGCACCCGCCGCCGCGCGTCTCGCAGTACCTACACTACTTACTATATGCTACACACTACACACTACACACTACATCACACTTGACAGCCTCCGTGGCTCAGTTGGTTAACGCAGAAAACAGAAAACAAAACTTCTTATACTCTAACTACTCTTGATTATTTATGAGGCCTGTACCCTGCATTGGGATATATATGGGCTGATATAGATAAATATCTTTCCTGTCAGAAGAAATCAGTACACAATTCATCTATCCAATAATAATAATAATAATATTTCCACACTTGTAATTGTAATTAATTTATATACGTGTATGTTCGTAGGCCGAAGTTCGACTGCACGGAGTGTTCTGCAACATTCCACACGCGTTCCAACCTACAGTCACATCTGTACCTGCATCGCGGCGAGCGCCCCTACCAGTGCCACCACTGCCCCGCCGCATACACCTCGCAGTCCGCACTCGTGGTAATGAATCTATAACACACCTCATAACTTGCCCTAACTATGTCATTTAGGATACGTGAATACCGTAAATTCACTCCAGACACAACCTGTTTAAATGTGTGGTGGCCTGTTGGTAAACGGACTAGACGTGACTGCCAACATATTCACGGTTGTTGGGGGGTCGAATCCCAGGGCACACCTCTGACTTTTCGGAGTCATGTGTGTTTTGATAGTCAATCACCACGCACTTAATGGTGAAGGAAAACACCGTGAGGAAACCTGCATAGCGAATTCTATGGTATGTAAAGTCCGCCAACCCGCATTAGACCAGCGTGGTGGGCTATATGGCCTAACCACTCTCAATCGTACTCTCGATTGTAGAGGAGGCCCGTGCCCTGCAGTGGGACGTATATGGGCTGATACGGACAGGCAACCTGTTTGTGCAATTTTACGGGATGTTCGTTTGTAAGTTTATTATTTTTGTGATAAATAACATGCAACTTAGTCTACAACTTATACATAAAATACTATGAATAGAATTAATAATCCATTGCTTGAGAGACATACCGGTAATGCTGATAAATGAAATAATGTAAACAACTCTGCTGGTAAACTCGTGAGTTATTCTTACAGTTGCATATCACTTAATACCAACCCAGGTTTCATGTGATTGTAGTATTACAATCGTATGGCTTAGAGCAAGTCAATTGACTACAATCTACTATCATTATTGATGAAGTGTGATGTTTCAGCGGCACGTGAAGAAGCATTCCGACATCCAGTACATCTGCGACCACTGCGGACGTTCGTTCAAAGTGAAGGCCGCGCTTGTCGTACACATGGACACGCATAGAGGTACATTCGCATACTTATACAGGGTGATACTGACATATGGTATTTAATTTAAACCACATGTTTCTAACCACCCCAGGTAATATTGTACCAAGTTTGAACAAAAACTGCCTGGTAGTTTTGTCAAAAATAGCGATTATAGGTTTCAAGGCTTTGATAAACCCACATAGATACCGAGTCTTTTCGGCTCAGGTGAGTTTCCGAACTGAACTTAACCTAATGAGTAAAAATACTTTTATCTGTATGAGATGCCCAAAAATCGTGGAAACCAAAATGACGACAAAAAATCTTCTCATTTTTTTTTTCAAATTATGTACAATGTCACCTGGGGGTAATGAGAAACATGTAGGTTAAATTAAGTACCATGTGTCAATATCAATGGCCTCATATAAATGTAAGGTTTTATTTTAAAATGTTATTGCTAAACATAGTATTCCTAAGTCTTCTAGTATTAATGTTATTAATTTTTTAAATAGTTTTTTTCGGCTCTGGTGCATTGCATTTTGACTACAAAATGTTTTCCTCAGTATGATGATGCATTTTTATTGTGTATGTTGTCTCTGGTGTAAAGTTCAATTTTTCGAGATAGCATAAGATTGCTTTCCGTTCTCAGTACGATGATGATGCACGTGTATTGTGTATTGTATGATAGCCTCCATAGCGTAGGCGGTTAGACACCGCCTTTGAAACGAGAGGCCGCGGGATCGATCCCCGCACCGGGAGAAATGTTTGTGCGGCCCACAAATATTTCTTCCAGGTCTGGGTGCTTGTGAGACCGAAGTCTCTCGTAATTCCTGATACGCACGACACAAGATTCGATGTTAGTGTGGGGTCAGAACTATGTATGTGACTGTTGGGTGTTATTTATTATTATATTGATTGTGTATATTGCAGAGACGCGTCGGTTCGGTTGCTCGCAGTGCGGCCGGCGGTACGCGCAGAAGGCGGCGCTGGTGCTGCACGTGGACCGCGTGCACCGCAACCTGCCGCCGCCGCACGCATGCGAGATCTGCCCCAAGAGGTACCACACACACGCATTCCAACATCTCAATATTCAATCCATTTCGCAAAATATATACAGTAAAATATCGTAACTTTTTCTTGCAGGTATCCACGCTTGTCGTTGCTCAAAAATCACATGAAGGATGAACATGGACTGGTTATCATGACCAGAAAGGTATTTTTTTTTTCAAATTTTGAAATTTGTTTTATATTTTTGTTTTTTAGCTGATGTTTTTATGTCTCTTGTCATCAATTACAGATGTTCTTCAAGAAATTGCCAATGCTGTCTGAAGAGGAGATGCAACAGGCGGCCAAAGTTGTGTTCAAGGCTGACGTGGACCGTCAAAAGTACTTCAAGAAAATGGATGATGCCAACATGGACTTTATGGATGACGAGCCTATCAAGAAAGAGGTCACACTGCCAGAGAACCCCACGGAGGAAGATTTAGTAGAATATTTTAGGAAAATAAGTGGGGATTCTGGAATGTCGGATGATACCAAAGTGTTTATCATACAGAATGGTGAAGTGGTTGATTTCAAACAATTTGAGTGAACTGTGTTTGTGTTTGGAAGCTGATTTGTGAAATAGGAATGTGATGTGATTTCTATTGAAGAGAAACTAAATCTGCAACTGTAAAGAAGCTATTTGTTTGGTTATTTTGAACAGCTGGGAGAGGTATTATAGCAATATATTTTTCTACCGCCAAACAACAGTGTAAATGCACTGTTGAGTTCTAGTTTGAAAGACATTGTACCCAGTGTAACTGCTGGACATATTAAGAATTATGGATCTTGTCTCAGGATGAAGGAGGAATGCCAAGCATTGCATTGTAATTCATGGTGTTGTTTAGTTTTGCTACTCTACGAGAGCGGTCATATAGCTTAACATCAGGCGGATGCTCCTCTCACCATTCATTGCAATAATAAAAAGGTTGTCAATTAGTGTTAGGTCACTGTAGGACGTAGTGAGATAAATAGCATGTCCATATAATGTTTAGGATAAAAGGAGCCTTCAAAATCTGAGTATTGTAGTTAAACTTCATTTTGTAAGCCAAAACAATTTAAACAGTATGTTTTAAATTTGATTTTTTGCAATTTATGAAATTATACCAATATTCTATGACTTACTATTTTCTTTGGAGTTAGAAATGACATTGATTTAATTTTTTTTGTTGTACTTGATTCTGGGTAAATATACTTCTGTGCCTTAGGATGTAGACAGTAATGTTCCTTTTATAGTACCTAGTAAATTACATCACAGTCCTCTGTGACATATCAGTCATGAAGTTTGTATGTTCATTGTGTATACATTTGTTGCAATAATTGTTGTAACTTAGGATATACAGAGTTGTCAGGATTTTTACTGGTTATGTCCATTCCATTTTGTGTGAATGCAATAAAATATTTAACTGGAGACAATAAATACATTTTCATTTTATTTATATTCATGTGGCATGTCAATTGCCGGAAAGTTTTCAAGCAACTCAATTTAGTCCTTTATTCAATAATGGACTTCTTTCATTATTATGAATTTTGTGTTTTTTACTTGTCTTAAACCTGGCAACCCTGTTGTGTGATATAAATGTTTTAAAATGTTGAAGATGCAAGGCCCTTAATCCTTAAATACAAGTTCATAAGACTCTGTAACATAAGCATGTATAGAGAGTAGTCAATATGTAATGAAAATGTATAATTTAAAGTGTTTCTCATAATAAAACGGGAATCATTCCTATGTTTGATTTTGAATATTATTTTATACAATAGCAAATATTTATAAGACCCATTTGTAGCGAAAGAAACCTGTATTCCTGAGAGTTAATCGTATGAGTGTCAAAGGTTTATGAACCAAACATTTTTGGCTAGCGTAGTAGACTTAAAAATGCGCAATACACACCAAAGTCGCCGACTTATGTTTGCATCATTTTTCCGGCGTGCTATTTGGCGATTTCTCTCATGACGTTAAAATATGTTGCCGGGCCACTGAGCGGAGCGTTTGTGTCGCCGACACGTTGCCAACATGACGGCGGGCGACTCTTGCGGAGTTTGTTGCCGACATGAACAAGGCACGAGGCGGCGCTTGTTGGCGACATGATTATTTTCTTGAGGTAGCAACATTCGTTGCACTTAATCGCTTAACAAGTGTCGCGTAGCGTTCCGACAGTATGATTCCGGCGGGTTGTGTCGGCGGGCTGGCAGGTTGTGTCGGCGGGCCGGCGGGTTTGGTGTGTGTGGCCAAAGGCTTATGCCTAAAAGGGTTGATATTAGGCGCGCAATTAGTAGTAAAATTATAAACCATATCATTCTGCCACATCGCTTTAAATGTATGTATAGCCGACCAAATGTAAATGTGGGATAAAAGCAGAAAATAAGGCGAGTTACTAAATTGAATTGGTTAAATTCCAAAGACTTAGTTGTTGCTTTCCTAATACTACCTAAGTTATACGTATTATTTTAATATACTAGCGTTAATTCAAAACGTGTGCCTGATTATAGGTAATATATTTACTTTATAATTAATTTAACTTGTAATTTTAATTTATTGATTTTAGGATCCCAAATTTTAGTTTTACGTGCTCATACCAGTTGCATTTGTTTGTCAGTGTTTGTATGTTGTTTCCCGAGGTGGACCAATGGCCACGCATTGTGATATTTCCTTCTTGTTGCCGTGTAAGTTCACATCTACGTTTAGAATCCATAAAACTGTGTATACAATTCAAACACGACAGAAGTGAAACTTCAGATGTGTTAAAAACTGCCAACGAAAAAATGAGATAAATGTAGAGTATTAGGGTAATTAGAGGATTTTTATAACATTTTAACAACACAAAAAAATATATTTTATTCAATATTATTTAATTTTTTGTCCAATGATGATGGGTCGGAACCGCCTCTATAAACTCTAAATTGATCACAATGTTCTTAGTGAGAGGTGTGACTGCGGGTAGATGTGAAATTGGACCTCGGACTGTGGGTAGAATTACAGTAACCTCCTCCATTCTTTATCGCCCTAGTACTTTCTTGCCTCGGAGTATTCTTACGCGTGTTGATGACTCAACTTTTAGAAAACTCCTGCTTCTGTGTCGCCCTAGTACTTACTACTATTCTAAGAAATATTGAGTGTATTGATGACACAAGTTTAACACAACCTCCATCATGTCTGTGTTACCCTAGTGCTTTGTCTCCCGTTGTGTATCTTTTTCGTTTCGTTGAATTTTCAAATCGCAACGGTGCTACAGAAGTTTCACTTCACAAAATAGTATAATTTACTTGTATTTATTTCTGGCATCATTTCTGGTGATAGTTAGAAAGCAATTATAATAATTATCTAACATTAAATGAGTTTCTTACTTTTAATGAATTTAAGATTACTTATAGGTTGGCAAAAAAGAGTATGGATTTAATTTTAAATATTACGGCATTAAATTTTTAAATATTTTTTATTTGTATTTATTGCTTTTAATGGGCCTTTTGTTCTTTTTAAACCACAAAACAAGTAAACCATATTTAGAAAACCGTGTACAATTTCTCTACGCATACAGCAATGAGGTTTTTATAGTGTTGCCACAATTGTAGATCTTTAGCAAGGTTCGATGTAAAATGAATGAATTCTGTATGAAGGAAACCATGTTTTAGTGTCGTTGTGTGAGTTTCCGTAACGTGTTAAAAAATTGTATGGAGTTGGCCGTCTGCCTTGTTTACTGGCCTGTGATCTTTAGGTCCAATTTTAACGCGTCACACTCTTTTTTTCCAAGTTATAGAGTATCTCACAGGATTAAGGAGTGGGTACAAAGTTTTTATTGCAGTTTTTCATCACATTTTCGAGTTTTGTCTGCTAAGAGTTAGTATGATTAGTATTTATAAAATAAAAATGCAAATATATATTTTTAATACGAAAAAGTGTTTTATTACGCACTTATTATTTCAACCAAATGTTTACGAAATACTTATCTATAGCATAATGCATATACAATCGTTAGAAGACACCACGAATTTTTATTATTATTTATTACCATTACACACTAAGGAAATACAAAAATATTAAGCGGTTTCTTGGTACACTACCGGGATATCTTAACTTTGTTTAAAAAATACGCGAAAACTTACACGTTGTGTTTGTTTAATGAAATGCACCTTATAACGCTCTCACGTCTTGGTCATCGGTTAACACTCAAAGACCGCATTGATTTTGTGCAAGCTATGTCCGTGCGCCTACTTCTATAGATAAAATGTATTGTTTTGCTTATACAATAAAAACATGAAATCATTGAAACCAAATTAGACTTAACGACTTTTTGATGCAAAACAAACTTATTTTGATTGATGATTTTTCATATGTATCAAAAATCAACCAGGCATTATTGCTGATTCTAATCTATTACATGCAAATGTGATGATAATCTTACATTTGATTGCTGTGATGTATTAAGTGGTTTCCTGACATGACCTCGGCTTACATTCTATCTATTGATGTAGGCACACGGCACTGCTTGCGAAGTCTTTGCATTTCTAAGAGATGAACACATTTTGCCAACTTAGTCTCACGTTCTTTTCGTTGCTGGTAAAAAGACAGACAAAAATGGCAAAATAATGAGATATTCGATTTGTTTTAAATTGGTCGAAGGGCTGAATCGATCGATTCGATGGAATGACACTTAATAATTCGATTATTAATTACTATTCATCGATATGCTTCAGTAATTTGCTATTCTCATGCATCCTATCTCTTATAAGTTTTAAGGAGGACATATATCTAAATTATGACTTTAAACAATAAATATAAACGTATTAACAAGTCGGAGTGTGATATTCGTTTATAGCCATTTTAAATAAAGCTTATTTGTGACACCAAACTTAAAAGTACCTAACTATAGCAGACAAGTTATACTTAAAAAGATATTCAAAGCAATGGTGATGAGAAATAAAACAATGAAAGGATGAAAACAGAATTGCACTGTTCTGAGAACATACGAGATAAAACCGACATTTGGATATCTCTTAGAAATCACAGTAGTGATGGGAAATGTGGGTGCACAAGAGCTAGAGCCTTACTCCGCTAAAGTCGACAACAATCACTTCGTTCATTATCCGCAAAAACTAACTTTATATCTTTGTCTCCACACCGCGAATACTGATCGTAATTATCTTAACAATGGTCCAAAAATATCTAATAGCATCCCTTAACGATCAAGTAGAAAAATACTTTTAATTACGCTTCACAGATTTCTAGCTTTTTTAAATTTCTCTTCTCACTATTCAAGATATATATTTATTTTAAATTTAGTGTCATGTCATGCGTCAAAGATCGATTTAAAATAGGTCTAAGAGTGTTAATCTAAGCTACTGTGACAATCTCAATATTTTTCGATTTTTAGTGTTGTACGGTGTCCGATATGAAAAAATACCCTACGTTTTTAATCTTATCCATCCATCGACGATAAGATTTCCGATATAACATTTTATCGACATACAATTTCCTACTTTTGTACATTGCAACATTTTTTTTAAACAATCGATATGACAATATATCCTTTGTCACCCATTCATACAAGAAACGTGTTGTTTCATTAAAACAGTGACATTAAGCTTCGTACTCATAATTTTCACATCGAACATAGTACAAGCTATAACTCTTAACCTGAATCTTACGTTAAACCGTTTACAATTACAAATAAACATACAGAACTTGCAATGCGAACATTGTATAACTTTACCACTGAATATGTTTTAACAAAGACGTATCTGTTACATTAAACATACATTTGTGAGTCATAAATGCTGGTGGTACCTTTTTGTCTGAGACAATACGTAGACATTGCACATATGGACCAAGAGCCCGTGGCCGCCACACTCGTCATTTTATAAATATTACGATATCTTCAAACTTTATTTATGTAATTTTGCCAACTGTATAGTATAAAAGCTGAATTTCATATATGTTATTAAGGCAACTATCAACAAATGTTTCCTTGCTATTCAGACACTTTTGATGCTTCTTTCATCTTGCCAGACACATTGAAGCTGATAACTTCTAAAGCAACCACGATCGGAACTTGTATAGAAGCTAATTGTATGATGCCTATGTCAGAGGCATGCAAACTTTCAGCTTTTATAAAATTACGAAAGTATGGCGGACACAGGCTCTTGGTCTAATAATGTGGTTGAATAATAATTTCTTTGTGCATTACGGCTGTGTACTTTAGTTTCTCGTAGTCCATGGATATCTTTAGACTCGTAATCGTTGTATCAAATCACGTATTTTAGTATTATCTCAAACAAAATTAAAATATAACACGTAACACATTAAATTGATATTCGTGTACTTATAATAATCAACATTAACATTTATTTTCAGTGTACATGGTGAACGCATTCACAATTAATTTAAATTGGGATGAATGAAAACATAAATATATTTCTACCTTTTAAAATACAGAAACGTTCAATTTGATTCGCTTAAATTTGTCAAAAAACGAGATGACTAAAAGATCTGGTAGAAATATATAAAATAAATAAAGACAAAAATGACTAATAAACCGTGTATAACAACATTTGCAATGAATTAAAGCATCAATCAAATCAATAAACCGCCTTATCAACAAATAAAAAAACATTAGTAGTGTAATGCTGCAGTATCGCACAGAAACATCTCACAAATACGTCTTTTAATAAAAAAGTAACATCATTCCAAGTGGTCTTAAATCCTAAACAACCGATAGGTCGGTGGCACGCGACCAAAACCAGGCACAACGTCGCCTGCCAACAACCCATCGGGCTACAAAACGTATATGAACCTCTAATGTAGCAATCTAAGATTTATTATTGTAAAAATAAATGTTAAGATGCTCTAATACCGCAGTTTACAAACTTACACATTATTATAGCAACACTAGTGTGCGTCTATGCGTCGACATTCGACAACGCGACACATAAAAGCATCGTTTTCAAAACCTATATTAAGTTTTAAAAAAACGCGATTAAAATTTATTAATAAATCGTGAACTGCGATGAAAGAGCACCTAATATTTTTAAACATCAATCGAGCGTCTTACATTGTTCTTTAATTATTATAATGTTACAAATGTATACACTAGTGGCAGTTATCAACGCTCTTGATACAACTGTTATGCGACGGCAGATTGGCGTACAATTATATATTTTACATGTTTATTAAACTTACTATTGATGTCGGACGTCAAAAGTTCAATAAAATTACAGTGTTTTTGTAACTCAGGTTTTGAGTGGTTGTTGGAGCGATCACACAGCATTGACATTATGCAGCAGGTCAACTTTTTCTTTAGCCAAATGATGGTCGATTCATATTAATATCTTCCTTTTAATATTAAATCGAACGGTAAATTGGAGAGGTAAAGATACAGACCATACTGCGTTTTCGTTTCGATGTCGGTCATTTTCCCGTTACAATAGTAATGACACATTTGCGGTTAAATTGTTTTTCACATATACCACAATTGCAAAGCAAACAAAGTTGTCTGTCGGTAATTATATTCCGACACAGAAACGATCCAAATGGCTGTGCAGTATAATGTATAGTTTTATTTAAACGCTCCTGTTGTTTGTATGAAGGGCATCCGTCCATA
Organism: Hyles lineata; assembly: GCA_030180105.1. Taxonomy (NCBI): domain Eukaryota; kingdom Metazoa; phylum Arthropoda; class Insecta; order Lepidoptera; family Sphingidae; genus Hyles; species Hyles lineata. The sequence goes on from JARJEE010000030.1 coordinate 3,021,278, forward strand.
AGCTGTGTGACCGCGCCTCGATCCCGCCCAGTGAATCCGAAATATACGATTGTCATAAATATATTTGAAGCTCATGCAAATTCTTACAATGATACGTTTACACATTCTCAAATGAAGTACCATGCATTTAAGATAAAATATATGGGTAATAATGTACTACGTGTTACACATTTTTATGGAAACAATAAATGAATAATAAAACCATCAAATTCCCGCTCCGCTTGCGTATAAAAATCATCTCAGAATTCTGATTCTCTTCTCAACTAACATCTAAATACCAAGTTTCCATTCCTCCCACTCAGCTGTATGCGTAAATGAGGAAAAGTCGAAAATATAATTAACTAAAAAAACGTCATTTTCGGGTGCAAATTAAAATAAAATCTGAAATCTCGACACGTCCGAGGTTCGACTAGTTTCCTCACAAAAATATAAAAAAAGCATATTGTACAGCTGAATTCGTTAGGAACATACATATGACGTCTCTGAGCAACTTCTTGAAAACATCCTTCAAGAAATTCTTTTTTTTCTCTACATACTAACATACTTATCACAGGTTAAAGGGGACAAGAGAAAGTATTAGTGTTCTCTTAATGCAGTACAACGCTACGTAATATAAAAACTAAGACAACTTACGATGTACTGGCGCCGAAGCGCACGAGGCGGCGACGGCGCAAACGAAATCGCTTTAAAAATTAATAATAAAGTCTAAACCCATGGCCCCGGCGCGCGGGGGCTGTTGAGATCGATTACTTACACAATAACAATAATAACATTACGTTGACTGGCGGTGAACAAGCTGAAGCACTAAAGTACGAAAAGAGCACATAAGGCGATGTCTCCACACAGAGTTTCGCGGCGACGCGCCGCCGCCGGTCACGCTCGACACTTCAATAATAATTAGTGTGACAAAAATAATTCAGATTTATTCGTCCAACGTCACCGGCGACGACACGGGTCCGTGCCGCCATCGTCGCAAACCGAAAACCGATCTGTATCCACATCACTTTCGGCTCAAAGTCGACCGCAAACTCAGTAGCTACAAGGCGAGCTAACGTTCACTCGCCTGTCGCATCATCACGAAGGCTCCAGCTCGCGTCGGGAGTTCATCGTTGGCCTAAGGCCGTGCTGCAGTTAGGGCCGTAAAGGAACACTCGTGGTGTATATCATCGTTAGCGGGGTAATTGACGCGCCAGCATTGCTCCCGCCGCGTGTTGCGGCATGGTGGCCCGGCGGGTGCGCGGCGTGCGGCCCGCGTGTGGACCGCGCACCTAATCCCACCCGTTCTCTTTCACCATGTGAGCCAGTTCTATGATGAACTTGCCCTCTTTGTATTTCTGACTTGATTCGAACGCGTGCTCCTGGAACGAGATGCGTGCACAATAAATACAACAGGATTTACGAGTACGCGGCGATAGAGGACAAGCGTCGCGTGTCACCTGTTTCTGGACATTACTTTGTAAAGGCTCGCGAGACGCTTTGTAAGGAATTTTACTATACAGATATTCTTTCATTGACAAAAATATTTTTGGCAAGATCTTTGTAGTTATTAAAATGAATTGCTTGTTTCAAGTACTTTATAACAAAATATAATAATGTGTAAGAGAGTTTATCAGCCGCTCACCCGTCACCCGGTCAGCGAGACAGCAGATTATTTCTTTACATAACCAATAATTATTCAAAGCTATTGCAGTAGCTACAAATTGTGCGATAACACCTAAGGTTGTGATGAAATGTTTATTTTATATATTACCTAACAATAACATAAATGCTGAGTACCATATAAGAGTAAAAACTGCTTACACACAAAAGGGTAAGATGTTGAATGTTGTTGTCAAAAGGGTATGGTGTAAGGACAAGACATAATACTTTGTATTTCCATCTCATAATACATTACAGAATGTCAAAATTATAAATGGAATTAATGGCAGTCAGAATTAGTTACATGATTTCCTTAGATTCTTTCATCACACTTTGTCCAGCTTTTTCTAGTACTTATTATGGCAAATTACAAGACAATAGGAGAGCAGAAAAAGGTGACCCGGCACCACCATTTTTATCTACGTTTTTGAAGTACCAGCGCTCCCTCTATATTATAAATACACTAAGATACACTATAGGTTACAGTAAATCCCAGCATTCGGCGCCCTAGGCCCGTCGCCCATGCGCCCTACTCTAACACTGGCTCTAAACCATCTTTAGTGACAATGGATCAATGCTTACATATTTCCATCCGAGCATGGTCTTGCAGCACTCGCAGTAGATGTCCGCGACGGCGTGCAGGCCCGTCAGCAACACGCGCTCCTCCGCCGGACCGCAGCCCACGTTCACTCTGACAAACAATACACATTCACATTATATTAAATAATACATAATAATAATAAAATCTTTATTTAATTATCATGACATGGAACAAATAGTATTACCAGAGGTATCCAAACTAGGCAAAGCCTGTAACTTGGAATAGGTACCAAAAACAATTACATAAGATAATTATCATTACATAATACATTTTACTTATATTTACCAAAACTGCACAGTAATACAACTTTTTTTTTAAATTTAAATGAATGGCTAGACGAGCTTGCTTTTCGCCTGATGGTAAGCGATACGACCGCACAAGAACAGTAGCTAAACCAGACAACACCTTGAAATACAAAGCAATGCTTGGCATTCCACTGTGCTCGCCATCCTGAGACATAAAATTTTAAGTCTCAATATGTCCAGTAGTTACTCTGGCTACAATGTCCTTCAATCCTTAACACAAAAGAACATTTACAACGTTGTTTGGCGGAAGAAATAGATATTGCGGTGGTACCTACCCAGGCGGCCACTCACATATGAGAGAACACCAGTGAAAACAATACATTTATAAAGCTAGTAATTTTTACACAGACATTTATTTCACTGCAGTATTGCACTAGGCTCTTGACCTCTATCGTAAATACCAAAAAGAATTATCATAATATTCTTGTTTTTTGTTATGGTAATGATTAGGTTTATATCGATACGGAAAATATCAATTTGAATAATACACAGACATAATATTAACTAATATTGGCTACTGGTACATTTGTTAGAGCGCAGAACTAAGCATTCTATTAATTTGTCTGTTACTGATTTATACATTCGGTTTAATTATTGTACCTTGTATAAAGACATGTAGGTGCACAATCACATTTATTTATTACCTAGAATACCAAAAGAGGCTTCAAAAAGCACGCATTCCCAGAAATACAAACGAAAGGGTATTATTTTCAAGCTGGCACTAATATATTCTCTTCCAGGTATTTCCACCAATTTAATTATATTATAAAATCGATTTGCGCGTGGGGAATCTTGTTTTATAATATTAAGCATAAACATAAAAATATAGCATTAAACCTATTTATATTATTACTGAGTGCAAGTTAAAATGTTCGGTAGCGTGCCAACTTCTGACCTCTTGTTTTCACGGAACAATAGGCCAATGCAGGTTTCGAAATCTGCGCCAAAAATAGATAATATTTATTCTGTAGACACGCCAGATATACAATTAAAGTGAATTGGAAAATAGCTTGTGTTTTTTGTTAAACTTTTTGACCTGTATGCAAAAACATGTTAATTATCTTTTTAACTCATTACAATAGTATTGTAAATTAACAATGGCATAATATGTAATAGTAACATTAAGGTGCAAAGTTAAAAATACGGCACATTTTGTATATTACTACTACAAATTGACTGAGGCTAAATACGATATAATTTAGAATAACACATTTAGCACCTAGATCAAAAGATTTGTGTGGAGCCCGCGCGAATGTTACCATTAGTAAATTGTCTACATCATTTCGTTGCCTAGTATAACTAATTCCGTTAAATGGGTGAAATAATGTGAAATCATTAAGGTTTTTTTCATTGTATCTACTTAATGAAGACAACACTATACTTCTATAGGTGACATTGAGGAGTCGTAATTCTGAATGGTAACAACCGGCGCGCAGTCAAGGTGACTCGGCTGTTCGTCGGCCCCGGAGAAAATCTCTACCTTTTGATGTAAAATTAAATCAGATTTATGCGATTTGATTTATTAACTCTTTGAAGGCGAACTGTTATTTGTTTTTTATATATTCATTTTTGCGATTCAAACGGATTCGTTTTGTATTCGATATTGAAAAACAAACGCCATATTTGTTTAAACTGGCTATAATAATCGTATGTTGTAAATTTTTAAAATATGATGCCTCTATAGAATAGACATCTTTGTATCAGCTCATATACGTCCCACTGTAGGGCACTCGCCTACTCTACAATCGACAACACGATTGAGAGTGGTTAGGCCATATAGCCCACCACACTGGTCTAGTACGGGTTGGCAAATTTTACATACCATAGAAATTCATACAAATCGCTATGGTATGCAGGTTTCCTAACGATGTTATCCTTCTCCGTTATAGTGCGTGGTGATTGACTTCCATCAGAATAGACATAAGATAGATAGAACAATCATACGTGTATAACAACATAACGAAGACAATCTTAAGGTAATGCATCATATAACAGACGCGGCTATGCGCGTCCGAAGTTCTACTCACACGGGAGTCAATTCGGAGGAAGCTAGTATCTTATTCAAGGCTTTATTAGCTTAGGGGTTGCATAAGTACGTCATAAGCCTTTAAACACGTGGTCAGTCGATTACAATAGGTTTTAATTCGAAATAACTGGCCCACTGACCTGAATCGGACACTTCATCTTTAGGCCTTGACGTAAGGTAGTTTGCTGGCCGTATTTTTAGATCGACGTAAATGTGAGATAAGGTCACGTTGAAGAGTTATTAACTAACTGCAATGCACTTGATGAAAAGAGCAGAGCAGTGCAGGTATCCACCAGCGAAAGAACGTTAGGTATGTCTTGTCAAACGATTAAATTTTGCAAGTCAGATCGCATCCGGATTTACAAAGGTTCAAGTCTCAACACTTGAGTGGACAATGGCGTAGTTAATACTTTTGTACGATCATATCTATCTGGGAGAACAGAAATATCCTACAACTAGTAGCCAGTCTCGTTAGACATCGAACATTATGTTATACCAACGAAAGTGCCGCCTGTTATATTTTGTTTATATATCTTTATAGATAAATTGGGCGATTGCGATTATTTACGCCTGGTCGTTTGTTTCGTCTACAGTTAAGAAAACAATGTCCCAGACAGTAAATACAGTTCCGTACAGTTATCGATATACGAGATGAGTACTAAAGAGTTACAACCAATTTTTGTATTGAAGGCCAAGTTCCGAAGGTCTTTATGTAGTGGATACGCTCGGCTATCAATTGGCGCAGTCAATAATGCCGGTACAATATAATAAAACACTAGAGGCGCGCGTGGTCCGACGTAGCGCATGAAATATGCATGAGTTTGTAACAGTGGCCGTCGCTGCGCCAACATCGACATTACACTAATAAACCGGGGAAATTACTTTAAATTTATTAAAAACTACTGAACCGTGAGAACCTTCCGAGGCCATGCAAGCAAAGCTATCGATTATCATATAAGTTCACAGAGTTATCAACGAAGGTGAACGCTTGATGCTACTAGTTCCAGGTATTCCTAGAACTTATTCCGCTTGGGAAAACTTTGAGGACTCATGTATTCACTAGTAGAGCTCTTAAGGCTTATAAATTATTGAAAATGGGTTATATATAAAGAGCGACTATCACTATCTTAATTTTATTGAAATTGTTTCTCTAAAATTATTGACGTCGATAGATTTTAGTATAATTGACAATTGTACGTGATGATGGCTTTACTAGTTTCTACTTATTACTATCCTGCCACTAGTTAATTAAGTCATTTAGAAACTCTGGTTTGATAATACATTTACCACTAAGGTGTCCTAACTTTCATAGAAGTTCATAAACTGGGTTTTACGCTCGTGTCGCATATCAACATGTTGCTAACTTAGTAAGTTATGAGGAATGTTAGAAAATAGTTTTAATTGATATTGTAATAGAGTTGGTAGATCCACATTGAACCTATTTCTATTTGGAAGTAGGTCTCTAAAATGTGAGACGCTGCCTGGGTAGGTACCACCGCAATGTCTAATTTTCTAAACAAACAGCCAGAGTAACTACTGGACATATTGAGACTTAACATGAGACGTATCTCAGAATGGCAAGCGCACTAGAATACCAAGCATTGCTTTGTAATTCTTGGCGTTGTTTGGTTTTGCTACTGTCCATGAGCTGTCGTATCGCTTACCATCAGGCGACTGGCATGCTCGTCTCGCCATTAATTGCAATAAAGAAAAACTGCATCATGAACGAGGTAAACCGATAGAGGCGGTACTTCACTAACGCACTGAGAACCGATATAAACTAACAATTTTGTTGTTGCGTTTCCTTTGGTGAGCTAGGTTGTGAGATGCCTTTCACTCTTTTACAATTTATTTTTACTTCATATCATATGCTTCTTAAAATTTTTTTTATAAATTTTGGTTCGGTTGGGAAGATCATCAAGGATGCTTCGCTTCCCTTTCTTATTTTCTTTTTCCTTTATTAATTACTTTTACTGCTTTACATATACGTATACAAATTGTGTGTATCCATAGATGGCAGTGTCCATTTACCATCGAGCAAAAGGCTTGCTCGTTTGCTGTTGTATAGAAAAAAAGGTTTTTGATAAAACCGAATACCTATTCAGATTTATTCAGCGATTCAGGCATTTACATACTCTAGCGAGGAATATACGAATATTCCGTACGGTTTAGTATCGGAATTTGAGAACTTCGAAATATTTGCTATCAGCGTTGTATTATGTGGAGTAGGTAGAGGTAGAGGTAGGTTTATGTTATTATCAACAACACTATTTAATATTTTAGCCTAATTGCATATCATCATTATCATTATCAGTTACGGGTTTTCCATTGTTAAGCCTTAATCGTGAAATGTTGCGGGTGCAATATGATGTACGAGTATAAGGACTTGTAGTTAACAATCTTCATTTCTATATTTAAGTAAAAAAAGATCGGAAAATGTAGATTTTACACCATTTTCCTAAAATATATTTGTCAAAGTCTCACTATATTTTATTTTTGCATCCTCGTTTTATTGCAAGAGTACAAAATTCTCAAACGGCATGCAACATGATGATCAAATGTAGCAATACTTACACAGAATTGAAAAGATACGCGCGCCCCTGGCTGCCTTGGAACGACTGGAAAGAAAAATACAATTTATTGTTGCTGTAACATGATATTTCTCTATGAAGGGTTCGTTTGTAGGACACCGTTGAGACCATAAATCAGTACAAGTTTCTTCTAGCCAATATTACTGTTAGGCATAGAATTATAGTGTTCTTTTATTATATAACATATTGTGTGAATTAGCAACCTAAGTTGCGAAAATCCTTGTATTTAATTAAATAAATACATCCAACAGTCACATACATTGTTCCGATCCCACACTAAGATCAATTCTTATGTGGTGGGTATCAGGAACTACGAGAGAATTTTTAGTCTCACAAACACCCAGACCCGAAACAAATACCTGTGGATCCCACAAGTAATTGTTTCGCTGCGGGGATCTAACCCGCAGTCTCACGTTGCACAGACGCCGTCTAAACAACTGCGCCTTGGAGGCTGTCTTATTTAGATTATATGACGGACTTTCAAAGAAAAGCTGATGATACGTAACGGGTGGTAAAATAACTCTGCAAGATGCAAAAAAATATGTTGTATTGATACTAAATAGTACATACCATACAGTACGAGAAATAAATTAAAGGATTTTGCGGTAGTTTGCAAAAAAATCTATGAATTTTCGTAACATCAAAATGACAAATAAAAGCACTATTACGAATAGAGATTCAGTTTGAATATAGACCAAGTTGTACATACGTTACGTCACTACGAAAGGTATCTGTTTGTTTCAGAGGGGCTTTCGATATAAGCGCTGGAATATCCAAATTGGTGATAGAAAAACTCGCACCAATTTGTCGCTGTTCTTGCTCGTTCCCATTTTGTATGACATGTATGAAAGAGGTTTGCATCGTAACCGAGCGATGGTAATTGCCACTTCGATTTTGCTCGTAATGCATCGAGCATTCTCGACACATTTACTGCACTTCAATCATCGACGAAACTTTTTTTAAATTAATGATAATTTTAAGAGTCACTGCTTCTAGTGGCTTCCACAAATAATGTTTATTTTAACTATACTGTAAACTATGTAGTGTTGCTGTTTGATTTTTATTGGATATTTTTTCTATCAATTTAAAATAATTACTAAGCGAGTATTGCAGTATTCCTTCGTAGGTATATGACTATTCCAAAATAAGTATACATTGGTGCGAACGATTCCAATTTTGATAAATTGAATTATTCAATATCACTAATAATTTTGTGATTTCTATTTTTAATTAAGTATAGTCTATAAAATATTGTTCTAATAAACTATATCACATTTAATGTTATGGCAAACAGGGCACGAATTGTTTTAAAATAAAATCATGGTATTTAAACTCTATACAATCGTTTTAGAAATCATCATCTTCAAGACCTTAAATGTTGTCACAATTTTCAAATTTGTTTTGCCATACGTGGAGTCTTTTAAAGTGGACTTGACAACAAGTTTATGTGCAATGCGCTGATGGTAAATGCAGGGCAGACGCATAGTTCTACAAAAGATCTATTTACTCGTATTATCTCTAAATATCAGGCTGGCTGTATGACCGCTGATACACAATACCCATAAGTATAAAAAGGAGACATCTTAAGATATGTCTGGACAGACAGACAGAGATTGATCAGACGTAAGACTTATCCTTTTTGAAGCGAGGCTTAAAGAGAGTACTATCCTGACGGCAGACCTATTTATACTAGACCCCTGGCATTGCAAAGATGGATGATTAGCAGTGAATGCTTACCATCAGGCGGATCGTATATGCCTGCCTGCGTAGGCGACAAAAAAGCAGATGATTAGGAATGGTGTGAGATAACCAATGCTCACCTTGGATATAAGTTCGTCGTGGCTGGCCAGGTGCGCGCGGCAATGTATGCAGCTGTAGGTGCGGTGCGCCGGCGGCAGGTACGCTTGGAAGGTCTTCACCGGCGTCTTGACGGCCGGCGCGCCTCCGCCCTCGCCTGCCAGCGCGCCACGGTTAGTCACCCCGTCACGCATGAGTGCCTGCTAGCTACCAACACACACCGCCGTCAGCTCGCCTCACCCACCATCGCTTACCAAGAGGCAGCTGACGGGCGACGCCCGGTGTGCACTAATCCTCAACCGATATTGACTTAGAGAATAAGGGAGACTGTTTTAGACGCTATTATGGAAAAAATTAAAAGTCGGATAATTTTAGGAAATTGTTGAATCGAAGACTTGAGAACATCGGTGACCCAAGATGTAGGTGAAAGTATAAAAAAATGTAGGGTAAAATTTTATAAAGAGCTACGTAAATTAAGAAACTTTTTCAAATAAGTTGGTAATTGAGAGAACATAAATGAATATCGTAATCAGCCAATAAATAATTAATTAATCAGTTTCCACTATGTGAAGCACGTTCACCAGATCAGACAGTATTTGCATGGAATAATAATTAAGGTAGAAGAGACATTAACACTCAAAGAGCGACGGGATGAAACGAAGAATATAATCATTGTACAATGACGATTATCCATCAATAAGTGTTTCCATCGTCAATGTCGATTTATCGGAATATAGTGCACGTGGGGCGTTAGGTACAGCACTCATGGGACAGTTTACATTATTATATATTTTAGTATCATTACAATAAATCTAATCATTACATTAGGCTGGACTGTGCTCCTAGCATTGTGTTCATGAGTTTGATAAATACTTAACAACAGCCGATTTGCCAGCTCGTCTGCCTTTGCAGACAATTTTATTTTCGGATTATTTCAATTCGTGTAGGCCAGTAGTAACATCATAAGCTAGTAAATATTCTTATACACCAAAAATATTAAAATATTTGATTAAAAGTTAGCTCGGTAGTTGAATAACAATTTATTTTGCTACCAATCACAAGTAACAGTACTTTGTAAATATTACATTCATAGTGGATCGGCTTTCAGGCCTTTATAACATTCAGAAATAGTATTATGAATGTCAAAGGTTAGTGAATTTGATGACGTCAATAAGGAAATCGTGTCTAACATCTATGGTCGTGTATGAATACGCTGATTTACAAACAAGCTCCTAATTTTGTATGGTGGCGTCAACCTCGTATAATACGCAAATCTGGTTATTTTCAGCACATTCATTATTCGTTGATGAATAAGTTTGTTATTACAGGAATATTCATTGATTCTGGCGAAAACATTGAATATATTTCATTTTCCTTGCCCTTATTTACTTCAAAGAAGTTCATTTGGTGTTATATTCAAGGGTAAAATTACAATATTCATGTGGAAATCCTTTTCTCCAATCATCATTACGGTATTTTGCTTAACTACATAGTTGAAATAGGGATAAATAATTTTGAATATGTGAATCTATAGCGACTGTAGAAAGAAAATATGTCTTTTGTCAATTTCGTTGTACCACTGCTTCAATATCAATATTGTAAAGCAGTTGCGTATTGTTTTATCCAATTTTGCTGACACCCTGTGCGATATGAAGTGCTTGCAATAGAAAGCACTAAGGTGTAGCCACTGGCCAGGTGCTGACGCAGTCTGTGTTCTGTCAACAGGTGGTTTGTATAAGTATTGTAGGGGCAGGGAGAAGGGATAGACGGGGGAGGGAGGTGTATCATGGCGACCTTATCTACAGTAAGCTGTTACAAGATGCTGATATTGCAGTCATGTTTGTACATTGTATGAAAGTATAGGGGGGAGGTGTAATGAGAGGGGAAAGTGCATGATTATGACTGACCTGCCTACAATAAGGTATTCTGTTTGTGTATTGTGCAAGATAAAGGGGTAGGGATAATGGGGAGTAGTAAGGGTTAGAGGACAGATGACAGAAGAGACATACCTATCTACAATAAGATGTAGCCAGGTTGTTACCGTGTCATATCTGTACTCTATTTGAGTATTGTTCAAAGGTATAGGGGGAGGGGTGAGGGTGAGAGGCCAGTTGTATGATGATGAATGGTAAGTTTTGACAGACCTGCCTACAATAAGAACTTAATTAATGAATGTTATAATCACTATCTATCGACTGTCGAAAGTTCCTTATCTTCTAATATGAAGCCTTTCTGGAGTTACATTAACAATAACAAAAAGAATATAAGCAACTGCATTCCTTCAAACATGAAATACGGTGACCTAAGTGCATCAAATCATAAAGGAATTTGTGAGCTTTTCTCAAAATATTTTAGTTCCGTGTTTGAAACTGCCAGTATCACCATAGATGAACCTTCTTTGGTTACTGGAAATAATTATAATAGTACTCTGAGCACTATCGTTGTAACGCCTCAAATTATAAAGAATAAAATCAAACAACTTGACTCTTCTAAAGGATCCGGCCCAGATGGTATACCTCCTTATTTTGTGAAGCAATGTACTGATGAACTGATTGAACCTTTAAATATAATTTTCAACCAATCCTTGCAGTTCGGTTTTTTTCCATCACACTGGAAAATTGCACACGTTGTACCGGTTTTTAAAAATGGTAATAAATCATCTTGCGAGAATTATAGGCCAATCAGTATTCTTTCTTGTTTTGCGAAGCTATTTGAATCTATCATCTACGACTTCATATATTATCATGTGAAGCCTCAACTTTCTTCAAATCAACATGGTTTCATCAAAAATAGGTCGACTATAAGCAATCTTTTGGAATACAAAAATTACCTGTGCAATGCTTTTGCAAGAAACGTGCAAGTGGATTCTATTTATACCGACTTCTCAAAGGCATTTGACAAAGTAAACCATCATTTACTTTGTTTTAAATTAAAATCATTTGGTATACACGGCTCTCTATTGCGGTGGGTTCAATCATACCTTTATATGAGAAGTCAACTTGTATCGCTTAAGGGTGCTATGTCGATTCCGGTAATCATCACAAGCGGCGTACCACAGGGATCTCATTTAGGTCCGTTGTTATTTATTATTTTTATAAATGACCTCATCGGCCGCCTCAAATGCCCCTGTTTATTGTATGCTGATGATTTAAAAGTATTCAATGCGATAACTAGCATTAGTGATGCAATTGCTTTGCAAAGTGATCTAGACCTTATTTGTGAGTGGTGTTCAGTCAATCGTATGATCTTAAATGTACAAAAATGTTTTTGCATTTCATTCACTCGTAAAATAAATAAAATTAGATTTGATTATAAAATTCTCCATCATCCTCTAGATCGTAGAACTGTAGCAAAAGATCTTGGAATTTTATTTGACGACAAATTATCCTTCCGTGATCATTACGACTACATTATTAACAGAGGCTTACAGATTCTTGGATTCATTTCTCGGTTAACCAAACAATTTAAAAACCCGCATAGTCTAATTTACTTATTTGAAACATTAGTTCGTACTATATTAGAGTATGGCGCTGTGATTTGGTCTCCCTTTTACCAACTACATATTGACCGGATTGAGCGTGTCCAGCAAAATTTTTTAAGATTAATATGCTTTCGACACAATCTTCATCGAAAACTGAAATCGTACAACGCTAGATTATCTTACTTCAATATATTATCATTAGAGTCCAGACGTATAAAAGTCGATTTCATTTACCTATACAAAATTTTACATTCAATTATTGATTCTCCCTCATTACTGTCTAATCTGAATATAAATATTAATTTTAGATGTCGCAAACCTAACATGTTCTATCTTCAAGTTTTTCGCAATAATACCTCATTCTATAATCCAATCATACGAATGTGTAGACAATACAACGAATACAATAAGCTTGCTCCATCTCTTGACGTATTCAATAATTATTTCAATTTATATAAACATCATATCCAAAATATCCTCAAAGACCAATGAGATTTATGCACCAAAATCAGGTAACCTCATATTATTGTAATTGTCTTAGTGTGTCTTATTGTATTTTCTTTTGTTTTTTTTTTCTATCTTTTTAATTTCTATCTTTTTAATATCTTAAGAATTATTTTTCATTTGTTGTTATTAATATTAATGTTATTAAGGTTTTTCTTTTTTAAGCTGTAGTTCGTTAGTTTTACTGTATTTCATTGTTATTACCAATTTTTACTTGTAACTTGATTATTACTCACTGGAACACAAGTTTTTGGGTTATAATTATAGTTCAGAAAAATAATGTATACATACTTGATGTTACCGCATTCATGATTGTAACCTGTTTTGTGTTAAATAAATAAAAAAAAAAAAAAAAAAAAAAAAATAAAAAATAAGATAATCTGTTTGTGTATGGTAAAGGGGGTGAGGGCGGGGGATTAAGGGGTGGAGTGTACGATGATGAGTGGTGAGTGGTGACAGACCTGCCTGGCGCGAGCAGCAAGCTCCCGCCGCCCACATGAGCCGCGAGCGCCGTCGGTCACCTACCGCGCGCGCTCTCGCCCCGCGCCGCGCGCACCCACCGTGCACCCGCCACCCTCTGCAACAACAAACAAACGTTAACCATTGAGGAAAAACTAATATAGTAATTAAAATCACACATTTATCCACCGCTTGACATAGGTATTTTTCTTTATCACAAGTTTTACTGGCCCTGCGACCTCCTCGATTTGCCTAAGAAAATTTAAAACACTACGTTATAATTTGTTCCATCAATAAAATGTTGACAAATTATAACAAATTTAAAAATACTTGCTTGTATTATGAAAAAAAAATTACAATCACCGTTTAGATTAAATCTATTAAATTAATTTACTGTTTATTATAAGTGCGTGGTGGCCTGTTGGTAAACGGACCAGACGCGGCTGGCCACATGTTCATGGTGGTCGCGGGTTCAAATCCCAGGGCACACCTCTGACTTTTCGGAGTCATGTGTGTATTGATAGTCAATCCGCACTGGGCCAGCGTGGTGGACTATATGGCCTAACCACTCTTAATCGTACTGTCGATTGTAGAGTAGGCCCGTGCCCTGCAGTGGGACGCATATGGGCTGATACAGACAGATACAGATACTATTTATTATAGCGCGATTTTTAAGGGTCATCTTTTTGAAACTTTAAGTACTAAAGGGCCTATCTTTAGTTTTTAAATGAATGCAGTCGCGCGTCGCTTTTGTGCCGGCAAGGCCGACACGGCCCGTCGCCCGAGCGTTGACCAATAGGTTGAGGAACTTTATTGTAGAACGCTATGGGTTCGCGACTCGTGTGAACGATTTTATCGCTTTGTGTGTGGTTATTGCTCTATTGCAGTTCAATGGACATATACTGGCAGAAAGTGCGGAAGTCAGATTTAAAAAAATAAGAGTGTGTCCATCACTGGTCCTTGGACTTAATGCTAGCTTATTTCATTTTTACAACAACCATGTAATAAAGAAAAAATCTAATTAATCTGGGTAAATGTTTTTTGAACTCTTTAAATTAGACAAAACTATACAAAATAATATTGTCAACTTTGATCAACTAACTATTGATCGTAGATTGTTACATATATGTATAGACTAGGACTGGAAGATTTTTTTCTACTAATATTTTATATTTTTATTTTTAATTATTTATGATTCAAGTATTTTATATGTTACAAGTCATCAATGAAATCTATAACTTTTTAAGTACATTTCTCTCTAGAATCTGATCCGTTTAGTTTTTTATTTATTTATTTAAACTTTATACAATATGTACAGGCGGACTTAATGCCGTCGGCATTTCTACCAGTCAACCTTTAGGAGATGTAGAGATGAGATTAAAAGGGATTTTTCCTATTGTAAAAATTGGTAAGCTGTAAATATTTCCATGTCATTATGTTTCAGTGTATATTTCGGAAATATCCGTAAAAGATATCTTTATAATCGTAAAATTCTCCATTTATCTTTGTTTATAAATAAATGCTAGCTGTTATCAATGAACAATGAAAAAAAAACTACTGATAACACGTCACGAAATTTTGTTTATTTCGGAACACAAAAGAAATCTAATCTTGGGAGACGGATGCCATATATTCAATTCATATTTTTCAATACAAACTTAAATTACTTAGGGACCCTTTATTTTTCTCACCCCATCTTCATACATGCTTAAAGGCCTGTAATGGTTTGTTCTTGCTCGTAAATTGTTCAGAAAAAATCTGTCTACAAGCAGGATACTATTATTCCATAAAACAATTCCCACACTCCAGGGAAACTGCACGCACTGCAAACGCCGACAAAACAGCTGAACAAACAGTTTTCATCTAAACGGGGTTAATTAAATTTATCGCGGGACAGCGCGGCGCAACGCGGTACCCCATTCGGCTAATGACTGGCCCATACAGACGCACGGATTAGCCGACCAGTTACACTCCCATGTGTTTTGGAATAAATCCAGTTGACCCACTTCTTCACGATGTTCCGTGCAAGCGTATTCCTATTACAAAATGTGCAACCTCACGGAACGGCCCTGCGATTGGCATCGTTTAGGGACGCAACGCTGTGCCGCACTGTGTTTCCTTGTGTTTGGAAATGAGAGACGGGGTTGTGTTACGTGTCGTACCAGTATCACAACTGACTTTTTAATCTCGCAGTGTTATAATCCTGTTAAAAACAAGGCTGTAATGACTTCCTGATAGTATAGCTGTACAAGAAATACTGGTTGTCGGCAACGTGTATTTTAATATGTCTTTTTAAGATAAAAATAGGGTCTTCTGCATACATTTAAAAAACTGTAATATGTCTGTAAAAAGCAGTCTACATAACGGATGTTCTTATGAATACAGTTATGTAATTGCTTCTAATAATTATTCCTAAAAATAATCACGTTTTACAAATTGAAACTATGATTCAGTTGCCTAACTTACACGCTGTTATTAAACCACTTAAAGCGTAGATTATATGTTTTATCGTTTATGGTTATTTATCGACCGTTCTTTAAAACACTAGGCGAACATAAATTGGCAGATATATCCACCCAGTGCGAGATCGTGACCGAGCGGCAACTAATGCGTGCAGATACTTGGTGAGATAACTATAATGGGATATATTTATACCTATAAAAAGAGCCTGCGAGTTTGGACGCTTCATTGACGCAAATGTTTGACTGACAAATATTTGCCTCGGGGTTGGACGGGGTTGGTCTGCGTGAAAGATTGATTCATATGAGGTGGACAGATAGATCGTTCCCATCAGTAAGATTTAAATGCTGCATTTAAATCCAAGTTACTGGAGGTAGGTCTCTCATATGCGAGAGGCCGTCTGGGTGGATACCACCGTATATTTCTCCCGCCAAACAGAGTGTAAATGTATTGTTATATTCTAGTGTGAAGGACATTGTAGTTACTATTATACATATTGAGACTTAACAGCCCTTGTCACAGGATGGCGAGCGCAGAGGAATGCAAAGCATTACGTTGTAATACGTGGTGTTGTTTGGTTTTGCTACTATTAAACGGCCGTATCGCTTACCATCGGGCAAATGACATGCTCGTTTCGCCATTCATAGCAATAAAAAAAACTAATGTTAACTGACAGCGCTTAGGTAAAGGTAGTGTAAGGATTTCTTTTTGCAAGATGGACCGAGGACTTGAAAAGAGTGGTGGGTAGCGGATGGATGACGACTGCTCGAGACCGGGATGGTTGGCGCTTACTTGGGGAGGGCTACGTCCAACAGTGGACAGCGACAGTACGTGGCATTTTTTGTTAAATATATATTTATTTTGACAGCCTTCGTAGCGCAGTAGGTTAAACGCCAGCTGTGAAACGTGAAGCTGCGGGTTCGATCCCCGCACCGAGATAAATATTTATCTGATGGTCCACTGGTACTTGTTTCGGGTCTAGGTGTTTGTGAGACTGTAAAGTCTCTCGTAGTTCTTGATACCCACGACATAAGACTCGATCTTAGTGTGGGGTTAGAACTTTGTATGTGACTGTTGGGTGAAATTTTTTTATTCTTTATTGACACAGTAAAAAAGAATAACAGTTTATACTTTATAGATAGAATACCAACAACAAAGTACAAATAGTCTTATTGCTGTTAGGCAACTTCTGCCAGACAACCATGCGATGGATATGATCATCGTCCCTACAACGAATATAGTAAACCACTTAAATCATAATGCAATTGCAAAATTAATCGTCACATCATTAGGAATAAAACAATAATAATAAAAAATATTAACCAATGACCTATATTCTCTATTCAATGTACTACGGCTAATCAACAACAACCATAGACAAAGAGCATTTATTTTTATTTGTATCCACGTTGGTTAATTCAATTCGAATGTTCGCCTATTTCGTGTACGTTCACCCCGCATGAAAAATGGACACGTCTTTGGGTGAACTATTCAAAGCGGCTATAATTGTACCGTGTGTTGAATATTTATGCTGGTAGATGCCTTATGGGTGAGAAATGGTGGGTTTCTTTATCAGGTGTACATTACTTGCTAGGTAATAATGTGCAGGGTCGAAATAGGTATAGGAATAGTAATTTAGCCCCTGAAGTCCATACCTGCCTACCCCTATAAGATGCAGGTGTGACGTATATGTATTTGTTATCTTCCAAACCCGATTTTCAGATATAGTAGTTCATCCTGAAATCGAGTTTGGCCGGCGACATATACATATCTATGTATTTTAGCCACGAAACCAAAGGATCAGTAATATTATTTGTTAACTAAAATAAATAAATACACCCAATAGTCACATACATAGACCATAATCTTGACCCGAAACTAAGATCGAGCCTTGTGTCGTGGTATCAGCAACCACAAGAAACTTTTTGGGTCTCACAAACACCGAAACCCGAAGCTAATACCTGTGGGTCACACAAACATTTCTCTCACGGTTTGAACCTGCGATCTTTCATTTTACAGTTAGCTTCAACTTTCAATGATATGGAGGGTATCAACTACTCATTTACCAGAAACAAAAAACTTATGACATTTAAGTGGCTGGCTACACTGGCATCCTTGGACCACAGTAGAAATGGACCGGTTCAACTCCAGCACTGACTCACAGACAACCAGACGTAAACAAAGGCTTTACCTTTGTGTTTCGTTCGATGAGTGAGATAGCTGGAGACCCAATACCTTTTTCCACCTTCAGATTACTTATCCCCACTCTTTCAAATATTCCGATAACACACCTACGGTCCAAGTGTTATAGATGAAATCAAATAAAAATATGTATTTAACCCATAAAACTTACATAAGACATTATTTAGATTCAGTCACTTTCTTTTTTCACTACCAACCGGTTCACAAGGCTGTTTTGGCCAGAGAAGAACGGGCAAGAAACTCTAGCGTTGCCATTTTCAAAACAAGTTTACAATAACAGTGATTATACAGGAGTCGTAGCTTAGTTGAATTTAGATCAGTTCACTTAATAATTTATGATCTTGACAGGTGGCGGTAACTTAATACCATGAGATGTTTACAGAACATGATAAATGAATGAAGTGTGAATGCTGGCTCATGGTCGGCAGTGGTTGCCCAGTTGCGACACCGCTCAACACGTGGTGTTGCGAGAGTCCCCGGCCGCCGGTAAATAAACAACTGGCCATGCGTGGGTTAGATTGATAGCCGTCAAAATGATTGTGGAAAATACAGACGTGGTGTTTTGGTAATTCAGTAGTTGGTTTTGAACGGAGGCAGTTTGAAGCCCTGATATAACTAGACACTATTTTGTGTGGCATGGCCATAATCAAAAGTTACTTGCAACCGAACCCTAATATCTATTTTGGAACTTTATTGCAGCTTGTATTGACAAACATTCAACTACATCATAACTTTTCCCATACGTTACAAGAATTGAGTGAGTTAAGACACCAATCTCCATTCACAACAAAAATTGGATGTAACCCTTAAATTAGCTTTTACCTCCACTCCAAACATATAATCACACAACACCAAATCCAGTCATAGAGATCCAAGAAAAGATCAAATCTAAATCAAACCAGGCGCATAAGAAGTCTATGGCAGGTCAATGCTGCAACGCTAAGTGTGAGCGGTGTTGCAACGCACCGCGACTGACTCTGCACAATGCATTATTGTCTGTTACAATGTCCCTTGGGAAACAATGCCCTGCAATTGGTAAATGTTGAGTGGCGAAGCAATTAATAAAGCCACGCCGCGCCGCCCGCTGTTGCAAGAGATACGCGTCTGCGTTGCGGACACCGCAATTTGTTAATTCAACTTGTCAATTTTGCAAATTGAACAATTCGCGATATGCACCGATGCGCATACAAATGGCTGTTGTTCAGTTGGTGAATTTCGTTTTGTTGCTTTCTTTTTTGCAGTTTTTATTAATAAAGTCTGAAGTGGTTTAAATAGTGGTTGATCACCGCTATATATAGATGCCTGAAATACCTATAATATAGGGATTCCGGCCTTTGGAAATGGTGAAGAAAAAGGAAAAAGACTAAGGCGATGTAAACTATGGTTTCAAGTAATGTACCAACAAGTTGATTATCCTCCTGATGGTTCACGTAATCCATCGCCCATGAACCCTCATATCACCGAATCTAAACCCCTTGGAATCAAAACACAAAAGTATACTCAGGAAGTCTGGGCCCTAATCAGCAATCCATTCTGAATCCTTATCTAAAAATCCAATAAGTACAAGAAGTTATTACACATCTGTCAAATGGAATCCGAAATAGAGGGCCTCGGCGCGTATCAGAGCGGCTCGCATTAATCGTCGACAGCAAAAAAACCACCCGAGTGGGTTAAAGACACGGGCCTTCGCGCGCAGCATGGCAATCAGTTTTTATACCGGCGATGTCTGTTGCTAGGAGCTGTTTTATTATAAACTGTACATATAATTGTAGGATCATATAGATTGATCAGCCCGGAATCAGGATTTTGTGGCGATAGGCTCGCCATCTATCACATCGTGGGACGGAACATACAAGGCGAAACATGGGTCCTGGGTGTACTGGTTGCTACCTGTGTTGCTACCGGCACCTCTGCCTAGTTGCCTACCCCTTCTGGGAAAAAGGCGTGAGTTTATGCACATATGGATTTATGTATCAACAACAACACAACAAATGTTACAAATAATAGAGCAGTAAAAGTGAAGACAGCCGTATTGAAACCATTTTGGTATGCAGCACGGAAGGATTGAGGCATGACACTGCAAATTCAGTCAGTGATATCCATATCCATTGACCAAAGTCTTAATTGCTTTGTCCTCAAAAACCGCCGAGATACCTACCATCTTAAAATTTACTGATATTGAGCTAAATCTACCTAGATCAGATCACTTTCCATCCACAAGATCAATTTCTTATATGAACTGTATATGCTTTAATATAAAATGTATATGACTAAAAACAAAGAAAAATAAATCTGTCAGCTCATATTTACTAACACACACCGTTTCCCCAATTAGGCACAGTAAATTGGTAATAAATTGAACGAAGTGAGGGAAAGGCGTTGATGCGTCGTTGCTCGGGAACGTACAGCTTGATAATGGTTTCATTTTCGCACAACCTCGCCAAACCGGAACGATTAAGTGGGCCGATGAATATATTATGAAAGAAGGGTAATTAAATTGTTTACCGGAGAAATGGGGCGACAACCACTCAAATCTTTCGGTCATGGCGAGCTTCTGTGAATGAGCTTCTGAATGTGTTTCAGTTATGATGAAGAAATCAGAGTTAATTTAGTAGAGACCAGAAATTGAAAATATAGTGTTATTCAAAATTCTTAGCAAATATTAAAAATATACGACGAAAAAGATTTTCAACTATTGTGTCCATCACTGGATCCAAGTCTTTTAATTTAACGTTATTATAGCCTGAACCTGCGTGAATGCTTTTGGGTGATTATACAAAAGTTGGGTAACTCTTGAGGATATTTTGTTTACTATAATAATTAAATCAAATTATAACAAATTCGGGTGCATATGATGACAAATCTAATGATTATATTGTTCCAAATCGGGCCAGTCACTTTTTTAAGAAAATTATGAGATATTTAAAATTTTCTGAATTTGACTGCCAGGGGACTGACGAGGCTAACATAGTACTGATAAAGTACACAATTTTCTAAGAATTATAATGAAATTTAATAAGAATTAGTACAAATCTCTTAGTTTTAATAATGGCACATGTCTTTTAAGTATTCAAATCACTTAGTAACAATTAAAAATAATTATAAAATTAAAATAAACGTAAATACCAATATCTTCGGCAGCTTTAACTGATTTCAGCGATTTCATTGTCATCGGAAAGAACATATTCCTTGTGGGACCAACTCTTCTTCATTGAAATGCCTATCAACACTAAAAATATACAAATAACTAAAATATTTTATAAAAAAATAAAAACCGACTTCAAAACAAAAACCACAAAAAATATTAAAATAATAAGTACCACTGCAAAGCAAAAAATAATATTTATTTCATTGTACTTGTGCATGTTGATTAATTTGCTTAATGACTTGACTAGCCAACAAATCAAAATATATGCGTAACTTAATATTTTATTATTTTTTGGTTTTTAGTGGTTTTTTGTTTTGAAGTAGGTTTTTATTAAAAATTTTAGTTATTTCCTTAAGTACTGAAGTTTTTGTTTTTCTTTGTATTCCGCTAATTTAATGGGGCACTTTTAATTCTGGCCAAGCGAGCCTTTTCGGCTTCTCTTTTTTTTCTAATCTTCTTCCCTAGTCAAATTGCTTTTAGTGTGCCGTATGATATTCTAAACTGAAATATAAAATAGAAATGCTTATACACGGTAGCAATTAAGATAAAAGTGCTCTAAAACAACAACAAAAAGCAGTATTATGGAGACAATTCAATCCTCTGGCGCGATACCTGACAAAGGACTGACGCCAGCGGATTGACGAAAAAGACATAATTTGAGGTTATAATCAGAACTAATGTTTTTTTTGATAATTTCGAATATCAACAAACTACATTTTAACAAATCATAGTTAATTATGTATAAATGATAATAAACCTCAGATTAACAAGAAAATAACGACCCACCACGGGACTGAAATTTTGACTGGCTTTGCATGTGTATAGAAGACAAACACAACCCAAGATCTCGTACAGTTATGGCGGCCGTCAAATTGTGCTGTCCGCAACTAACTTCATTACCAACATTAATACATAAACAGGGATTTGACCTTGACTCGGTGATATATGGCGAGAATTTCAAATTTAAAGAACACACAACGGACTGACGGATGAAAACAAACACAAAGTTTCTTATTTTTTTTTAAATAAATTGGAGAACATTGCATTATGAAAGTTGTAGTATATAATACTATGTTCATCACAGATTGTAGTAAATTAGTAAGTTTTCTTAATTCAATGATAATGTTTAATAGATAGTCACTTGATTGTTGGTTTTCGGGATTGTGACATGCCAAAGGACTGACATTTTAAGTATTAATTTTGTTTTTTTATTAACTTGTATTTAAAATGAATAAGTGAAATTGGGTGACCATATAAAGGACTTTTCATTGTTTTAAAATAAGTCGTTATTTCAATAAAATATAATAAGACTTTGTATATATTGGCTGATGACAGCGAGTTACCCAATTTTTGTATATTCACCCTTGTGTTAAAATAGCCGTAATATTCTATCACGTCAATGGTATAAGCCACTATATTGATATGGGTATGTCTTTCTTCGGTATTATAGAGATTTCTGTGATAAGATACTGATGCGTGTCATTACTTTTCTTTGTCTGTGGACTAGCCTTCACCTCCACTAAGAGCACATTTTTTTAAAATTATTGCTATGAATGTCAAGATGAGCATACCATTCGCCTGATGGTAAGTGATGTGACAGCTCATGAACAGTAGCGAAACCAAACAACGCCATGAATTACAGGGCAATGCTTGGCATTCCACTGCGCTCGCCATCCTGACACGTAAGTCTCAATATGTTCAGTAGTTACTCTGGCTAAAATGTTCTTCAAATCTTTAGACAATATTGCATTTACACTGCTGTTTGGCGAGAGAAATAGACATTGCGGTGGCACCCACCCAGGCCCCTCAAATATGAGAGACACCACTACTACCAGTAAAAAAACCACCTAAATTGATTACTACGAGGGCAATATTCTGTAGTGCGAGGCAATAAAGCAATGATATTAATTAATTAAACCCACAAGCTTATCATATTTCTGGCACGTGTAGTTTTAATTACGCCGTTTCGCATCATTGCTTGCTGTTACGGATCATTAGACTCGAAATAAATAAATACACCAACAGTCACGTACAGCCCTGGATCACGCAGAAACGTTCTTTGTGTTATGAGTAACTTTATAAGGCGTTTGATATACAAATGCAGGTGTTTACCTGCTGCAAGACGGATATATTATTATCTTATCATTTTAGAAAAGCAATAATAGTCTTCATTAATGTACACTTTAGTCGATAACTAAAGAAGCCAATGCTTCAAAGAATGGAATAGACAGAATTGCAAAAACGAATGCACATATTTCTTGTTTATTTCTGTCGCTTTCCATAGTAGAACGCGAGACTGTAATTAATATAGATTAGATATCGCATGTATGACGCTCTATGAATAAGCAAACGTAACTGAGAGAAATGATTTATCTTAATCTGATCCAGAAAGTCATAGTTCATAGCATTGATATGACACTAACGTAGTAATTCCCGAATTCACAGGCACAAGACGTCCAGAGCTGGACATTTGCCTTGTCAAGGAAGCAGCATCGATCCAAATTTCGCCAATGATCGTTATGCTATTCATTGATTTACAAACATATATCAAATGCCTGTCATTACCGCTATCATGCACCCCAATTAAAAACCTCAGACAACCCGACGCCGATAATGACGCGTTACCAAATACAATAATAATTTTATCGAACGTCCTTCAGAGCTGCGATAAAGCGGCAACTGCGCCGCAGACGACGCGCTAATTGTCGTACGAAATTGTGTCACTGGTGGTACAAAACAAATGTGATGTAAACAAAGCGGTAATCGCTTAATACAGCGATATCATATCATATTGTTGCGAATGTTTTCGTGATAAGGTGTTCATTGTTGACAAATAGAAGGTTTTGTAAACGCTTTGTTTGCGATTTCATTAACATTGTGTAAATTGCGTAAATCACATAAAATACATTTGCTCAATTTGAGCCTTCCCAAAGGATTCTCACAGCAATCTTTCGAAAGCAACCTGCAGACTTTCCAAATCGAATCCAGACTAAAATGTATGGACAACTACTTTAGAAAGTCTCAAAACGTTGATGATACTGTAGACGTACAAAAATAACTAGTCCAAAGAGATGCTAATACCTGATCTCTAAGACTACAGCTGTACCTTAATGCCCTATTATTATATAGAAACTAGCGACGTACAAGTCGCTGGTCATTAGACCGTAAATAAAACCTGTGTGGGTTCGACATTGGACGGTGCCAGCTCATGTCACCGACGCCCAGGGTCGACGTGATGTCTATCATGCGAGATCTGTATCACTTGAATCATATCGCTCATACAAATTTATATGGATGTACATTAAGAAAATATTGGATGACTTTCATAGCATATGTATCCACGTTTTCAAATGGTATTTGCTTTGTATTTGCCTTTTTGACTATTAGCGGGTTTGGCGTTGCAGTATTTTAATAATAAATATACATAATTATTACACCACACAACACGAGATGCAAAAATGAAACAAATGTACATTTGGTGAAACAATTGGCGGCCTTATCGCTAAAAGCGATCTCTTCCAGACAACAATTCGAACGGGTAAGCGAGATAAACGTAAAAATATTATTTTTATTATAATTTAAAATACTTTTCTTAGCATTTATAAAACGCAGAGATTGCATTATATTCACTCAGTCAGGCTAATAGTGTAAAGGGATTCGATTCGCCTAAGGCCAGAAAATCTCTTGTCTGGATAGTTATATCGCTATCTCATTTCTCACTGTATGAGTGAAAGAGACAGTTGTACCTACATCGACAAACCCCCTGACCATTGCTAATTGGAATCATTAAGGGAGATTTTTTGCAGGGCAAAGTCCCTGGAGACAATGAAGCTGCAGACAGACATGAAAAATAAAATCAAAACTCTTTGGTGTCTCGTCAATTACGATTTGATCGGTCTGAAGAATATGATAAATTATTATTTACTAGCCACTGTCTCGCGTACTGAGACTTGTCATGATCATTTCGTACTGCGTGGGTGTAATGTCTAATTAAAGAATGGTGACATCCACCTGGCACTTGGTTCCCTTAGTACAGAGGAAACTTATTTGACACTATAGTAAATAGCTCTATGAATACGTTATATGATGGTTTTATTTTTTACATTGACATAAATCCAAATTAGTGTATATTTTCTTTTGTAATTTGTTTGCTTAGTATGTACTCATGTAAAATTAGGCAATTTTTTTAGAATTAGAATAAAAATAAGTTTATTATTATTACCATATGAGTAAGCCTCGGTTACAATCAATCTTGACAGCTTATGTGATTTCGCACAGGGAACGAGAAAAATGTTTGCACATTCAAAAAATATTTGTTTCGGTGTTTGCGCTTCGGGTCTTGCTAATCCCTTTGGAAGGTTTGAAAACCCACTTCTCTATGCGTTTGTCATCGAATCGAGAATTGAGGATTCTACCACTACTTCAACAAAATTAATGGAATCGCATGCTGCATACCAGATTTAACAAACATTCCTCTTCATATGGAGCATCTCGCAATTTTACATTAATATCATCATACATAAACTCACGCCTTTTTCCCAGAAGGGGTAGGCAGAGGTGCCAGGGCACCACATTTCACCAGTACGTCCGTCCCAAAATGTAATAGGTGGCGAGCCTATCGCCATATCGGGCACAAATTCCTGACTCTGGGCTGATAATTAATAGAAAAATCCAATATTGCCCAACCCGAGATTCGAACCCGAGATCTCAGCTTTGTAAGCGTACCGTAGTACAACTACGCCACCGAGGCAGTTATTATTATCAGTTAGGATTATTATCATCGCTTTGTCAAAATGCTTAAGTACAAGGGGGAGGCGGCACTTGTTCTGATGATATCATCTGATACTTCTAATCTTAATGGACAAGAGCTCTGCATAAGGAAGTGTCTTTAGCGTAGTCGTGGATTTGGGTTTATCAGTAATCGCAAACTTTACTACATACACAGAATGTTAAGTACATAAACATACGGTCGTGAAACGTCATTATAAGTTCCCGTTTCTGTAGAATGTCTTATACATCTTAATCATCATCTGTAGTATTTTTTGTGTACGTTATTGCCAGTCGTATGTACAAATGCACTGTTGGTTTCCGGTTTGAAGGACATTGTAGCCAGAGTAACTACTGGACATAATGACACTTAACATCTTATGTATCAGGATGGCGAGCGAAGTGGAATGCCAAACACTGCTTTGTAATTCATGGTGATGTTTAGTTTTATTGCTGTCCATGAGTGGTTGTATCGCTTACCATCAGGCGAATGACATGCACGTCTTGCTTTTCATTGAAATAAAAATAAAATCTGTATCACATAATAATAATAATAAATACACCCAACAGTCACATACATAGTCCTGACCCCACACTAAGATCGAGTCTTGTGTCGTAGTTATCAGGAACTACGAGAGACTTTTCGGTCTCACAAACACCAAGACCCGGAAAAAATATTTGTGAGCTACACAAACATTTCTCTCGGTGCGGGGATCAAACCCGCGGCCTCTCGTTTCACAGCCGGCGTCTAACCAACTGCGCCACGGAGGCTGTCAAAACATACTTTAAACTACCGCAAAAGTAATACTGATGAATAATGAAATGCTTATTTAGCTCATTAAACCGTTTTTCTTATCCCATAATATTTATCAATCATTTTCTACCTTAATAAAACAAAAATAGGACGCCACAATCATATCATCATAAAGCGTAAAAACTATTTATCTTATATCCAATACATATGGATTCTCATGACTAAAAGCCATTTCTAGGACATAAATATGAAAAAAGTAACCGGAAATCATTAAATATATGAATAACATTAAAATAAAGAAATCCTTATCGTATATACATTGTAAAGATTAATATTAACTATTTACTTACGAATTACGATGCAATGATGGTACCAGTAATGGACACATAATGCAAAACTTTCGCCGCGAAGACTTACTATTTAAGTATACGCTATACCAAGTCATAAAATAAGTACTTATAGATAGATTATACATATATACATAAATTCACGCCCTTTTCCCAGAAGATTTTTTATATTCTTGTACACAAAAAAAGAACACAAAAGTGTACAATATGTTACAAATAAAATTAAAGAGTACTGTTGGCGAACTTATCGCTCTAGGCGATTTCTTACAGACAATCTTTGGATGGAAGGTCCTATCCCTTATGGGGTTTACATTTGGATTTGCCCAGAAAAGGTAGGCAAAGGACCAGGACACTCATATTTCGTCTTGGATGTTACGTCCCACGATGTAATAGATGCGAGTTCATCGCCATACCAGGCACAAATTCCTTACTCAAGGCTGATAATGAATAGAAAAAATCCAATATCACTTTATCCGACGCGGAATTCGAACCCGAGACCTCAGCTTTGTTACCGTACGTTAAGTCAGGCCTAGGCCTAGGCTCTTTTGTATCCACGGGGCCCTGGGCTGCAGCCCAAAAAGCCCTTAGGTAAATCCGACCATGCCGGAAACAAACAAGCCAGTGCAAATAAACGGACAGTCAACAGGTATTTATCTGTAAGCTAAATTAAAAGCATTGCACGAATCTGAGATGCCACTGTCTAATAATAGCTGCACCGAAATAGAAGGCGCGTTGGCGATTCACATGCACCGGAATGTTTTATGGATGAGTACGTGAAATTGTTACGGAGTGAATTGCACACTTTTCATAATCTGTATCAGCCCATATACGTCCCATTGCAGGGCACGGGCTTACTCTACAATCGACAGTACGATTGAGAGTGGTTAGGCCATATAGCCCACCACGCTGGCATAGTGCGGGTTGGCGGACTTACATACCATAGAAATTATTATAAATCGCTATGGTATGCAGGTTTCCTCACGATGTTTTCCTTCACCGTTTTTAGTGTGTAGTGATTGACTATCAATACACACATGACTCCGAAAAGTCAGAGGTGTGCCCTGGGATTCGAACCCGCGACCACCGTGAACAGTGGCAACTGCATCCGGTCCGTTTACCAACAGGCCACCACGCACTTACACAAGTCCGGTGCAAAATATTTATGACGTCATGACGCGAATGTAGAATCCGTTGAGTCGAATACGGGAAAGCTCTAAGCTAAGCCTATTTTTACTGATTTTCTTTTTTCTTCTTTTAAAATATATGACATTTTATTTTCATAAAAATCATAATGTCATAATGCCAAATCAAAATAACATCACAAGTATTGATCTTTGATCGAATTTTTGTTGTTCATATGATTATTGTATAATAGCAAACTAATTCAGCATAAGTTCATTGAAGACACATTATGAAGACTAGTATGCAACATCCGTACGCTTAAACCGACGATGGTAGCTAATGAGAGTGACACGGAAACATTAAATTGCAATTAATCAGCTTGGCATAAATCCATATAAATGAGTAATGAGTATCCATTCATAGATCATACTAACTTGAAATGTATTGAAACTAGCGTGTTAACCCGGCTTCACTCGAGTTATGGATCGGTATGATAAAGCTAATTTCGTATTGTAAGTTGTAATGTATCATCCTTAATAATACTAAAAAGTTTCATCAAAATTCATGCAGTAGTTTTTGCGTGAAAGAGTAACAAATGTTGTAATAAACATTCATAATCAACATTTACATTTATTATATTAGTAGTTTGTATACAGACTAGCAGAGGAGAGCTTTTCATAAAGGTAATAATGATTTTTCTACGTCAGCAGATGACATTTTTGTGATTTAATTTGTTACCTCTCACACTCTCTTGAAAATTGAAAATGTGTTTAGACATTACTTAAGACTAAGTAATATCAATTTGTAGTACTGTACTGTATCAGCCCACATATGTCTCACTGCAGGGCACGGGCCTCCTCCATTGTAAGGTATGTAGAGCCCTCCAGCCCGCACTAAGCCAGCTTGGTGGACTTTATGACCTATCAACTCTCAATCGTACTCTCGAATTTTAAAATGAAAATGAATCCTTGACTACTAAAATCATCCAAGTAAAACTTCAGAACTGGTCATTAAAGTTATTTTCAACTAACCAGCAATGAGCAATATTATGTGAATCACTCCCCCGTGGGAAAATGTTAGTGGACGCACTCTAGAAATAAGTCAAATAAGAAAACGTAATGATATTCGATCTACGGAGATTGTAAAACAAGAAGTGCAAATTGAAAGAGATGATTTATCGAGGCGCGTCAAAACGCCTAGACTGAACCGCCAGGAACAAATTGCGAGCCTTATTGAGTGCCAAGGATCAGACTAGTGGTAAACCGAGCACATACTATCGTTAGAAAATGACGAAGGAAAGTGAGTTATGCCTTGCATTAAGAAAATATTGAGTCTTGCAACATTTATGTATTAAAGAAGATACATTTGTATAGTATAATTACGCTTAGAAAAATGTAATTTTTTTAATTGTAACCTCAAACCAATCACGAAATAGAGTCCATAACAATGTTAACGTTGATAAATATGTACCTGGAACAAAAAAGAGGTTTTATTCGGATAGCATGACAAAAATTGACTTAACAATTTTAATCAGAACACGTTGTCAAGATTTAGTCTATAATCCATCACGCTACGCCGGTTTTACGTGACTCGGTTGCTTGAACAATGTGAGAAATTAAACAAAGATTTTTTCGACAGGCGGGACTGCATAGCCTGCATTTACTTTGTCTATTCTATTGGGATTACGTGCGTTTTGACGGAATATTCAGACCTTTATAGCTATAAATCATTTTTTCCTTACATTAATGTTGAAAGTATCTAAGAAACCATTATACATTAGTGTTGTTTCCTGTTGGATTATGTTTTCAACCGAAAAAGATTGGTGTATGTTTTTGTTTAATGTTTATACAAAAATAGGCGTGGGTATAGCTGCCTACAGTTCACCAAAACATAGTACATATCATCGATGATTAATCATGTTCATAGAAATGTATGTGTTAAACGTACACACTATACAGTATAACTACTCTATGTCAATCGTTCTGCAGCCCTTTTAAAAAAAGAACACACAACAGTTGAAACAAAATGGCGGCAGACAAAAGTGTTACAAACGAGATGTTTTCATAACAAGCACGAATTTGTTGTAAAGCGCGCTTATTGTTCCATGTTTAATTAGATCGTGTTATTATTTAACTCGAGATAACCACGTATTGAATATTGTCGGTTCAATTTATCCATATCGGAATGCAAATATCGTTCGATTTACATACGCCACAAAAAATGTTTTGATTAGGCAACCTTCAAGGTTTGGAGCAAACTTTAGAAGGTTTCTGTTTATAATATTATTTATAACTTTTAATTAAGAAGCTCACAGGCAGTTTGTGCGTAATGCCAAGAGGTTTTTAAATATAAGAAAAAAAATTAGAACATCACATAGAAGTGCGTAGTAGAAAAGGATCTTTCATCCTATTTTGTAATTACAATTTTCCACTTTTCAATTGAAGCATTGTTTGTTGTATTTATCTGTTGTAACACAATAACCTTTTATATTTGTTATTATGTAAAGGATCTTGTTAGACATTGTATATATGTACCTTAGCAGGCCTATCAACGACATTCGATTATG
This sequence comes from Hyles lineata, assembly GCA_030180105.1. NCBI lineage: Eukaryota > Metazoa > Arthropoda > Insecta > Lepidoptera > Sphingidae > Hyles > Hyles lineata. The sequence goes on from JARJEE010000030.1 coordinate 3,052,046, forward strand.
TTTTCATATTCCATTATATTACATTATAAACCATGTTAAAGTTGTTTATTTCCATTTTAAAGCTTAAAGCTGACCAAAGTATATACATAGATATCTATTTACATATATGTTCTATTATCAAAATGCTCCCATCTATATATCGTCATTTGCAAACACAAAGAATTCAAATTTTTCTGCATATCGTTCGCAACATTTCAATATTTTATGCTGCATGTCTGATCAACGAAAATATATCGATACATATATACAAAGCTGGAACGGTTATATACATATGACATTGAATCCTTTAATCTTTTGACTGTTTCTACATCCGTACATAATGGTGGAAATTGTCACGGTGAGTGTTAGATGTTGGGTTCAGATTTTGTATGTCTAGATTATTTGTGTCGATATTACCTTCTGATAATAATTAATTAATAATACACTACGGTTATTATTAGTTCCTTTGTCTTGTCAGGATAATAAAATAACGAGAAAGAGGCTGAATAACAAATAATAACAATAAACAGTATGACGATGTAACAGGACGATACCAGTTATCTACATTGCTGCAAATGCAATAAATGCTATAAAATCCATCGCAATTGGTGCTGATTAGTTTCCTGCAGCAGCTTTTAGTCATAGACAATGTCATATTTTAATTATACATGCAAAAAGAAAAATAGATTGAAATAACACAGATTTTCAATCGGCTGCTAAATTAAAAACATTTAATTCTAAAAGTTTTATTTATAGACAGTTTGAAAACGTATTTTAGCAATCGAATTCTATAACTAAAATAGGTTTTTAAATTGACTATGAATAAGACTGTTCTTCCGTTTTGTGCTTCGTAAAATAATTAAATAAAAAAATTAAACAATGTAACTTAACCTATTACTTATTTGAAAGACTGTGGCCCAAAACTTAACGCAGTGCTTGTATTTTAGATGACCATGCAGTAATCTACAAGTATTACTTTCTAAGTTTTGGGAGAACGAAAAGCTTCTCGTAGTTCTTAAATCGACACAAGATTTGTATCTTGATACAAGGTCAAAACTGTAAAAAAACAGTTTATCAGCTGCACGCTTCGATCAAATATACACTAGATACAACATGAGCGCTTAGAAAATGGCACCGAAAAAGAGTGCTTAAATCTCGAGTAAGCACTCTTTCGCCTTTAGTCGCGCACCGACCGTTGCTTGTGACAGTGCCTAAATGCGCTGTGAAAAAATGCAAAAACAACACACTTACAATGCTTAAAATACATGGGATTTCATATTTTCGGCAATTATAATCCATGTACTTGCTTTCTACATTAATAAATATGTGAAATTGAGTACCAATAATTAAATATAAATAAATTTAGCAAACTAAAACCAACAAACTGTGCATTGCAGTTGTCCCTTTCTACTCGCTTAAATAGACAAAGATGAGTAGTGTCATGATTTGGAACAGAAAATATATGGAATAGTTTTATTGTTTTTAAATTACTAGTAATAATTAATGTATACTTATTATAAATTAACATCAGAAACATTTGTTACAGATTTCCACTTATGCAATAAAAAGGAATAAGTGGCGTGAAATTATATCGCAAGGAATAGACGAAGAAAATGTTAAACCTAACAATTCGAGCGTGGTGTGTGTGACTCCTATTCCATATTCCTATGCACTACATATTCGGACAACATATTTAAGATAATATAATTATTACACTCTCGTAAATTCATAGAAAAATATGTAATCATTCGACTCCATTGCGCCTTTATTCGGGTGTCCAACTAAAGTCGTAAAATTTTATTACTTTCGGGGGCGTGTCATTCAGACTTTAAACAACATTATGTGAAAAGCTACTTTACGCCCCAGGAATAAGGTGGAATTTATGTTAATTGAATTGGTATATGTGATCTTTTTGTTTGCTTTTTTGTTTCAATGCATCGGTGCCACTTTTTAAAGGAACATTTACAGGGAACTGTGTATCTAGTGTATATTTGATCGAAAGCTGCACGGTTCAATTGTATTACAGTACTAGCGGTCGGGCCCGGCTCCGCCCGGGTGCATACACGTTTTAAAATGGCGGTCACAATATTTAATTCTCACTATCAGTTTAGAATATCGACCAATCGGACCACGAACACGAACAAAAATTCTTCGTATTTGCTAGAAATATCACGACTGCTTTCCTCCTATATGTCATAGCGTGATGATATATAGCCTATAGCCTTCCTCGATAAATGGACTACCCAACACTGAAAAAATCATTCAAATCGGACCAGTAGTTCCAGAGATTAGCGCGTTCAAGCAAACAAACAAACTCTGCAGCTTTATAATATTAGTATAGATTATAGCTATACTATGGATACGTCGGACTCTATACATTCGTAAATATAATAGAATCACACAACTGAAATACAACGCTTTTCACTTTGTCACCAATGATAGATCAAGGTTGTTGCGCAAAAGTGTTCTTTGTTCCCAACAGCACAACGTGGTGTGTCATCGCCCTTACAGATCTGCGCGCTAGAAGCGCAATTGCGTCAGATAAGCCTCGACAACAGCTGATAAAGATACAATAGCCCTTGCGTTATGCAACTAGCCAGAATGCTGCGCACTTACACCGCAACATTCCATTCTCATCTCTATTCTAACAGCAATAAGGTCCACACAAACACCACACAGTTTGTAAACACCCGCGAGCCGAGCACGCCAGCGCACAGCTGTGTATTCCATTTACATAATATAAAGTAAAAACTGAATGTGCGGGTTTTAATTGGCAATCGATAATGAGTCTTATTTATGCATAGTTATGTTTTAATATCAATTTTATGGTGTTCCATCGGTTACCACGTTCCGTTCCTGGAAGTGAGATTGCAAAGTCGACATTACAGAGCCGACTTCCGTGGCACAAGTAATGTTTCTACTCGATTGTAATGCACGATGATTGCTTGCATTTAAAGATTTGCCACACACGCAGCTGATCCGTGGAAAATCTCACTTATATCACGTACGCGGTTATTATAGTTATAGTTTCTCAGTGTTAACGTGTGACGTAGAGATAGCGATAGCTCAGTTCAAAAACGTAACAAGTGTTATCGTAAGTACGAGGGTATATCGGAAAACTGCATGTTTATCAGTGTAATTATCTTAACGAGTTCTAGGTTCTTCTATGTCAATACAATTGATTTGATGCAACACAGTTTTATTTGTACAACTGTGATGAATGTGGTCAAAGAATTTACGATCAGCTGCGACTCTGTTATTAAACTTAACCTTATTAACATTGTTGTTGTTTGACTGTTTCTATCCATATACTTTCTAGCGCAGAGCATGGACCTCCTCTACAATCGAAAGTGTTGAGAGGGGCTAGACTACATAGTCTCCCACGCTGGCCTAGTGCAGTTTGGCAGACTGTAGGTACATACCATACGATTTCATAGAAATTGCTATGGCATGCTAGATGTTTTCCTGAACCATTATAGTGAGTGGTGATCGACACTTAAATCCCAGGGCACACCTCTGACTTTTCGAAGTCATGTGTATATTGGTTACATTACTCTAATTAAAATGTCTCCCGAATTCTGGCGTATGATACTAAACATAAACAGTGATAAAAACCGTTATGTTTAATAAAATCATGAACGCGTATAAAAACTGCAGTAAAACGAGATGAAAGCGAAACTTATGAACTAAATTCGACCTATAAACGCCCTGGGATATACTTTGTATTTCCCGTGGTAATCTGTGCACAGAGCCCTCCTTGGTAGTCTGTATCGAACTCGCTGGCCTAGATTCTTAAGAGCCAGAACGGGGAACTAAAAAATCGCTGTAATGCCCCGTGTACTTTTAGTGGAATGGCGCAGGTAGTTGATGTAATTCGTTCCGGTTTAGGGTGATTTAAACTAGTACTGGTAAAATAGTGGAGTATCGAGTGTATAGCTTAGGTTGCTGAATGAATTAGTCTTTTAAGTGGATGATAAATTGATAAAGAGGAAAGGGGTAGGGAAATATGGAGAGTGAGTGGGCATCCAGCATATATTTTTCTGATTTACATTAACTAACCTAAGAAAAGTTCTTAGAATTCGCTTTTAAAAGACAGCCGAACAAGCTTTTCAAAATTCCAGTGTAGTATTTGACTTGGCTACAATTAGATTCTTTAAAAATACTTATTAATTCAACGACTTGTCAGTACTCTGTATCATATTAAAACGCTTCATAATCACCAAGATACAGTATCGCAGATTGCGATGTAAAGGTATGGTCATGAGAAGGGAGGGCCAAGTCAGTGGTGCATGCACGATGACGTCACATAACGCCAGTATCATGTGACTTGTTATCCAATATTACGTGTCTGAAACGCAACGGTGCGATAAAAACAAAGCTATTTATACAAACACGTAAAATGTCAATGAACGTCGCGCGGGAGTTGCCAAGAAATACCTAATTAACTGATTGTAAGCGCAATGTTTGACACTGCTCTATGTAAACAAACATTAGTTTTTAGGCCAACGAGTAGTAAAATAGTTTTATGTTCGGCGCTGTGGGAACACAAATGAAAAGCAACTCTTGAAGTATAGGCGGGGATTGAGTAGTAAAATGGGATGCCTTGTTATCCTACTGTTTTATAGTTGCTGACAAAAGATCAAGTGACTTATCTGGTGCTAAGGGGTTATCCAGGAACGCATAACAAAGCATATAGGTAGCAAGAGTATCAACTCTTTCGAGGATGGACGAAGAAAGAATAGGGAACCAGACGGTTGTCTTGGCGCCTTGGTAGTATTATACTTATGGTTGTCTTAAAGTCTTTTTGAAAAAAATAATATATAAATATACTGAATTTTAAACGAAAAGGTACGAGAGCGCATAATCCTTAAACCTTGCATTTCAACCAACACCGCGCAAACAAACTTTATTTTGTTGTTGCAAGAGTCCCAAAATAACTCTCATAGATAGTTTACGAATGCGTTTCCTAATGCTGACGTCATGATAGACCAGTCGTAAAAATATAAGCCGAATTTTATTAGGAGTTGATTTGTACGGAGCTCTCGTGGTATAAGTGGGATATAGGGTAAACCAGAGATGGTATTCTGCTGCGGCCAATTTGCTTCCGCTGGTTAATGGGGTTTGGCTGGATTCCACTGATTTAGCATTACACGTGGATATGAGCGATAGCGTAGTTGGCATAGACGGTAGCGTCTAGACTCGAGTCAACGGTGTCCTACCGATTGTTAGAAGTTAATTAACTAAAGCGGATTTTCAATTAAAATACAAAAAAAAAAACAAAAATATTAAAAAACTTAAACATTAGTAAAAAAAATTAACAAACCTTAGTGGTTGGTTGGTAAACCTTGGTTTTATTAATAAAACAAAAAAATAAAAAATATGTACGCAGGAATCCATCACAAGAACGATTGTACACGACACAGTCACAAAGAAATTCAAAGATATGTGAAGTTTATTAATTCACAATTAGCCAGCTTGGTGGCCAAGGATTTCAACTTCGATTAGATGAAGAAAGGAGGTTCGCAGTATTGTTGCGTATATGGACTGACGAAGATAAATTATTAATTTATGTTAGAATGCTATATATGTTTGTTTTACGTAGTAATTTTGAAATACGCTTGTTAGTCTAGGACAAATGTGATTGCCAATAGGGTGATTTTTTACAAAATCCTTTCAGTCAGTTGAGACGTATGATCAACGCGGCGCATATCGCTAGCAGTGACGTATGAGCGGGATCAAGCATAATCCAGGCGATATAAATCCCGGTTTTATCCAAATCTATTCCAGTTGGAACAATAAACAGACAGTATGTAAATGCATAGTGTTCATTAGCCTCTATAACTGTTGAGAATGTTTTCTTTTTTCTTGACTTGAATTCCAATGCAAGCTTTGCTCGATTATTCACGTCCTCTGTTGTGAGATTAACTATTGGATGTGTAATTATAACCGATATGTATTTTAGTTCTTTTTTATAAATGGTAGGCATAAAAAAATAAAAATGGAAAACTGACTACGAATCGTTAAATGGTTTTCCTTCCCTTGTGCTATTGTTTGGAAGGAATATCATTCAACGTAGGACAACCAATCAGTAGAGTCTGCTTAAATATTTTCATTTTCACCAACCCTGTGAGCCGATAAGCAACAAAATTGATTATTTTTTTATTAATCAAGCGTACCAGTAGTGACGTTCATAAAGTTAACTCCGCACTCGATCACGCTTTAATTGGTTTATATCGACCGATAAAAAACTCGGACGCGCACTAACCAGCAGCGGTACGAAAACTGGCGAATTGTACTTCATTCGTGTCAAGTCCAATATTCCTACAGATCATTTACAGTACGAAAACCAGCGAATTCTACTTCATTTGCGTCAAGTCAAATATTCCTACAGATCATCCAAAATATATAGGCGTGTGGAAAAATATGGAACTACACTTAAATTAAAAAAAAATCTGTGTCATGAATTATTTGGGATACGTTAAAATAATACGAACAACAAGTTTATATATCCGCAATTTAATAGTATTAAAATGTCTGAAGACAAGAAAATGTGATGAGGAAGAAATAATCTTAATATTTTGAAAAAAGCGCTTTCGGCAACAGCAGATAGTAGACAAACTATAAAGTTAGAGTTTATTAATCATCATCATCTTAGCCACAGGAAGTCCACTGCTGAACATAACCCAGGATCTCCACATCGACCTGTTGGAAGCGGCCTGAGTTTGTTAATACTTAATGATGAAATTAAATTTGTAATTGACGAACCATCGGACCTTTTTATGTCACACTAAATATAAAAAGCGAAGCTGATGACCGCAATTTGCCTGTTTAGGTAATATATGAGCGGAAACTCATGAATATGTATGTCCTGGTATAGGACTAGTCTGATCTGGTTGATATTAGTACAAAAAAATACACGGGATAGGAGAAACTTATCATTTCATAAAAAATATTGATCCGTCTACTATACATAGTTAGTAATAAGAAGTAACTATAAATTTAAATTAATATATGTCACTATACATAAATAATACACATAAATTATATAAATAATACACACATTAATTCTATATTATGATAATTCAGTCCCTCCAAAGGTTGCCTGGAAGAGATCGCAGCTAGCGATAAGGCCGCCTATTGTTATCATGCCTTATTTTTAAGTATTTTATCTGTTTATTTTTCATAAATATTGGTGTACAATAAAGTAGAAAAATAAATAAATACATGGTCCCGTTAAGAAAAAAATATTTATTAATACATCAAGAAAAACTCTGTTATTTTGGGATCAAAAATAGCAAGCAATTTATAAAACACATTCAATGTTTATGAATCAAACATTTGTTTTCGCGTGGGGTTCGAACCCTCGCCCTCTCGATTGACAGCTGGCTTTTCGCTTAAAGCAAAATGAAGGCGGTCAAACAACATAATTATATTCAAGCACTAACAGAAAGGGGTGGACACGACATTAACGGGTTGAAATACATATCATATACGTATATTATTTCCGACCCTAGATAATATGGTATCACGAGTAATTCTAGTCCTGGGAGACTAATACGAGATTTGAAATCGAAAACTGTACTACAATTTATCTACTTTCATCTTTACAGTTTATTGCTTATGTACACTAAAACCTAGAAGCTAAATCCATGAGAATAAATTCCGTCTATAAAAAAAAGCTGACACTATAAATGTAGCCAAAGCAAAATTGCGGATTAAAGGCGGCGTAGAAGAAATATTATGAATGTTTACCGACGTCCACGGCGCCCTTGATTATAAAGAAACGCTCAACGATTGAGAACTTCTTAATGGCAAGCAAATGTTCACAAGGCGGTATGAAGTTGAAAAGAAATATCGAGCCGAGACAATTTCGCAAAGCATTCACGGTATTATAATAACAAAATACATTTAAAGAGGATTATCGGTTTTCACAACCTATTGTACGAAAAAGCGGCTAAAAGAAAACTATTTTACTATCAGGTTTTTTTCATTGAAATGTATTGCGAGGCGAGCATGCCATTCGTACGTTGGTAAGCGATACGACCGGTCATGGACAGTAGCAAACCAAAACGACTCTATGGACGAATATTCGAAGGCCACAGTAGCCAGAGTAATTACTGGACATATCAAGACTTAACATCTTATCTCAAGATGGCGAGCGCAATGGAATATCAAGCATTGCTTTGTGATTCAAGGTGTTGTTTGGTTTTGCTATTACTACTGTTCATAGGCAGTCGTATCGGTTACCATCAGGCGAAAGACATGCTCATCTCTCCATTAATTGCAATTAAAAACCTAAAATGAGTAAACATAAAACTAATTATGCATAGAGACTTCGCAAAGCATTTTGAAATAATGGGGGATATTTTAATTCTCTACTGGAATGTGTAATATAGTCGCTGCGAATTTCAACACTTAAGGGCCACAAGCCCGGACTGGTTGAAGGCTTTCACTCAATTGGATCCTAATCGACCGCGAACGCTGATTAACGATGCATCATGTGATTCGAGTCAGGTGCGAAATGTACTAGAAAATATGTCTAGACTACGGCGCTTGAGACCTTTCGCTTGTGCGAATTAAAGTATTCAAAAGGTAATTGCGGCTGTCAGTAACATATTCATCAATCATATACTGCCATTCATCCATTCACGTCCTAGTGTTGATGAGTTTAAAAAGAATATATGGGATCAATAAAAAAAATATAACTTTTTCAACGAAGGTAGATGAGCTGTTGAGCCTGATAGTAAGTGGCTATTACTGATAATGAATGTTGGTAATGTAAAATATATGGATTCTTAGATGGCGATAAGATCACTTATTTTCGGCCTTTAGGCATCGTCGACTACAAGCGCATTGGGTCTTATATTTTCCTAGACATAAAGTCGGTCTTTTTTCTTTCTTTTTTTATTCTGTTATTAGATACATTGAGCCATTTGTTGAACATATTCAAACGAAAAAGGCAGAGATCAATTTTATGCAGTATTGGTATCGGGATCTACGATGTTTTTACCGATACTATGAATCGGCAATCTCCTTTGTCACATTTATAAATGCTATGTTTGGAAAAAAATACATAACTAATACGCTTTGAAGAATTGTAGGCATAACGTTAATGTTGCACAAAACATAAATAAATAAATTCTGTATATTATAAAACGTCACCGTTTGCAGCCAACGACAATATGCAAGCAAATATGAGAGTCGCAAACTTTGCATGTGATGTGTAGTCAGTCTAATAAGATTTAGCCGGGCGTCCGTCATGCCGCCCGAGTTCGGCGCAAACACAATTAGACCAAGCGGGTCATTTCCACCGAAATTCACCGGTTTAACTCACTTTAAACAGAAAAACATATTAAACAATTATGACTGGCCCGTACGTCGTATAATATGCGCTGTTTTATACTTTAGTATGTTTGTGATTTTATTGTGTGCAATTCCGGGTAAATGTCATAAGTGTAGCTTAAAATTGGGGAGAGTTTATTAAATAGTACACTTTTTTGAGACGATTTTTCTTGGTAAAATATACAAAGAATTCACAAGTAAACGTAAAATTAGACTACACACAACTTGGTTATACTCGTACTATGATGCAACAGAGAAGTCAAAATTCTAAAGAGATGAATTCCAAATGGTATGTAATCAAAATAAATCAAAGCCTCTTTCACTGAGACGTCGGTCACCTTTGATACACAATCACCAGACCACCCGGGAAGCAGCAGGTAACACATGGTCTTTCAATCATATAAAAGTTTCAAATAAAAAATAAAAAACGATGAGATCCGTCTATTCATTATGTTCTATGTGCCAACAAACACAGAAACACACGGCCCTGCGTGACCGAAGCCATAAACAACTGTTTATAAAATTGACAACTTTTTTTGAAAATTCAATAGCTAAATAATTATGTTTCTTTCATACTTATACACATAAATTCAAGTCTAAATCCATGAAGAGATAAGCAGAGCCCTATCCTCTTACGAATGACCCTTACAAATCTCTCAGTTTACTGGTTTATTTCCGTCCCAAGAACTTATAGGGGGCAAATTTATCGCCAAGCCACTAATTCATTTCATTAATTATAATCATAAATCTAAAGTACCGTTATCCGTCATGCAGGTGACGTCACGCGTGCTTACAAACAATGATAAGGTATGTATACAATAACATACGAGTGCATATAAATAAAAACCTGATAAAATTAGATAACAGTATAAAATGTAGATGGAAGGAAGTTATTAGCGATAATTCGAAAGTTTTAATGTATTATCATTTTGTTTGCAAGTAATACCTATTTTTTTAAGTATTTTATGTTAATTATTATCTAGAATATTTAATGTTAATAATATCTGCATAAGATCCACAGAAGAAAATACGCTTTCAAGTCTGGGTTACTTGATACTGAAAAATCTCCATGAGGAATACTGGAGTTAATTAATGTTTATGTACTAATATGATATTTCCGTATAATTCGTAGTTTCAATCAACAATTAAATTAATACATTGTATAATTTGTTTTAAAACCTGTATATACGTATGTGGTATCTAACTGACTTGTTCCCTATCCCTTCACACGAAGATCGGAAAATCATCAGCGACGACTGATAATATAAAAATAAAAACCACGTGAAATGTTCCTAATACGATTAATCAAAATAAAAATCCGCCGATGATTCACTCAATCATCAAACAATAACAAGTGAAGATAAACGATCTAATCTCGTGCGAGAAAAATGTGCTAGATATAACAGTTTTAAAAATATACCAAGTGCGTATTTCCTGTTTTTTAAATTGCTTAGAAATCAGCTGATAGTAGCGGTATATACGGCCTTGAACTAATACTGATTTTATGGCTATAAATTGTTAGAAAACCTTTTACAAATAACGCGTATGGATCTTTCACGACACTCATATTTTGATGTTAGGACTAAAACACTATTAATTTCACGTGGTAGGGCTAGGTTTTTTCAAGTTTACTGTTATTTTTCACGACATACGTATTTTGATGTTAGGACAGAAGTTTACCGTGGTGATGTGAGAAGCATGGAAGTTATATTCGTAACGATATCATATGGTTAATGTAGAGTCGTACTTATCACCCGTACCCGAATATTGTTACGATATCGATACTAAAACAATAAAGTTCATCAATGAACTTATAATCAAGGACTTTAGACAATTAATCACAGATCAGGTTAGTGGATATATTGCCATTGACAACTATCCATAGTCGGCATTGCTAAGTTTTTCAAAAGACAAAGGAGGCTTAAAATCAATGTCTTTAAATGATCTCAGAGGCTAAAGACTCGGGATTTTTTAACAGCCAGACCCCGAGTATAAAAGAACAGTCAAAATAAACAATAAAGATAAGACTCAATGACGAACCTCCAATTAACAGTGAGTGAAACCACTGAATGTGAATGGCAGAATATGAATACAGATAAATTTTGGCGGCGAATAAAGCCAAACGAAACAGTCAAAAACCAATTAAAATGTGCCACTGATAATTGCCAACGGTAATGCGGTCACATTAAATGTACACCACATCATTCCACTAGGTTGAATAGTCTTAATGCATTATTAATAAGAATAAATAAATAACACTTTTTATTATACATCGTCGCCCCATAGGGCTGTGTCTCACGGAATTATAGGTATTTGACAAACTAAAAACAAATTACTACATAATTATGTATGGTACATTATACATACGATACAAAATACTTGTCCTGATCTGTCAACTGTATCTCATAATCAGAATTTATAGAATGAGGTAAGACTGGGATGCACAGGATCTTAGACTATTGTATAGTTTGTAATTACACAATAGTCTACTACACATCTTTTTACGTATTTTATTTAAATGTTTTCAAATAAAGAACTTTAGGAATAGAGCATTATCAACTGAGAGATAGTGGAATACACAAAACGTGGCTCAACGTGGCGTAATCGCAACCTATCTGTAAGGACGCAAGTGTAAACATTTATATGGTGGGGGCTCGCCCGCTAGACCGGAGACTGGCCGGACCGGTCCTGTTTGTAGGTCTGTCGGAGCCACATCACTTCCGGGTATGGACGCTGTCTGCTGCCCACTTATACTAATTTATGACATAATTATACAACTCATATATCATCCACGGCGTGTGGCAACATTAGGAATTACAAATAAAAGTAAAAAATATATGGCTATCATTGTTTAACATTATTTAAATATTGTAAACAACGCGTACTTTAACTAGAAATCTAGCAGTAATATCATGTAAAATTTACTAATAAGTGAAAAAAGGAATGCTATTTTATTAATTTATTAATTTGCATGATTGCGCTTTCGTGCGACAGAAGCTCGTAGATTATAAAAATTACGTTCGAAATTCGAATCAGCTGTGTTCTTTTTTTTTATTATCAAATCGTGGATATGGGGCTTTTGAGCAAAAAGGTACATAGTTGTAATATATTCCTATTTTATAGTTGCATTGTATTTTTGTGATTAACAGCACCATTATGTTATTACGTAACATGAAGATTCTATTTTTAAGTTACTCTTGTTATTAGTGTTTGAGTCATCGCTTCACACTAAAGGGCAGAGTTCAAGTCGAACTTAAAAGCAATTAGTGTTTTATTCTTAGTCGGTATAAATGAAGCCTTCAAACATAGATACTAACTTTGAAATATAGTTCTTTAAATAGATTAACTATTCCGTTTTTCCGTCTTCAATTACAGAAGGTCTACAGCGGAACACAGACCACTAGTCATTGAAATAGCTCTGCCAAATAAATAAATTAATTTTTGTGAAATTTATTCAAACCAAAACATTTTCTCATTTCTGTAAAGATAAGACCAATCCTAACTCTACCTAACTGATCAAGTCAACATCTTATTTTTCTTCAAACTAATGTATGATCTTTAGCATAATAAATTAATTATGACATAAATAGAGAGTTGTGTAAAAATTTTAAAATAATTTAGCATCCACAATACCACGAAATCAATGAACATATAAATAAGATACGAGAATAAATGTAACAAAGTGCGCTTGTAAATTAAAACGTCAGGCCATTAATAGCACGATTTGAGAGTCCAATGACTCGCGGCGCACCGTGTTATAAGGATAAGTGTCCACTTGGAACGAGGACTACATCGTTATATCCATAGTCTATTTCTGTACAAAACTACTCCGTCTCGACGCGAACCGCGACGACCGCAGCGCTCCTGATCGCTAGTAAAACTTAATCGCGCCTAATGGACGCTTATCATTACAATATTATGGACGAGTTCGCTTTCATTCAAAGCAATATGCAAATGTATTGCTTTTGTTACGAATTTTAATAAGCCACTTTGTAATTTAAACCGGGTGCGGTGTAGTGACGAAAAAATACTGATGGAAATAATTCAACATCGCATCGTTTTCGCAACAAAAATATCTTTCAAATATTTGGCGTAATAAGATCTAGATAATTCCAATATGTGAATACCTTTTAAACATCAATGAATTAGTATAATGTAACTTATATTGTGGCATTTACATCCTTATCATAAAGGTTCTATCTAAATACTTAAAAAAAAAAAGAAATGAACATCTTTGTTTTTGTAATTAGAGTGCGTTCCCATAATGCGACACTAGTTCCCACGATGGGAATATTTAGCGGTCAATTGAGTGTTTAGCACTTTTGTTCCATGTGTGAAAGTTAATAACTATGATTTAATGAGAACTGGCGTCTAACAGTTAGTTAACGATTGTGTTCCGTTAGTTAGTTCTCAAGCTGTTACTATTAATCGGATTCATGCCTTGAAGATTTAATGACTAAGGGGGTACTTTTGCGGCTATCCCTGTATTAACACTGTATTATGCCTGTGGCTCCGCTCGTGTTATTCTATTTGAGTAGTTTTATTCTATTTGAGTTGTCGGTCGACACATAAAACATTAATAAAAAGTAAAAGATATTTCCTCTATTGCTTGGTATTTTTACTGTATTTTTTTTGTGTGAAAGTGACCCTGTGTCCTTTTCTGTACCCTTGATTATGTGTACAAAAAATTGCATAATGATCCGTCAAGCAATTCAGGCTTGAATACGTAACAAACATACACAAATTCACAAATTTAAATGGTTCATAATTGTGTGTTGGCGGACTTCACACACTAAAATTCTCGTAAAAAAATATACGGTATGCACGTCTATATTTTCCTTTACAGTTACAAAAACAGTTAAGCAATATAAAACGCTAAGTATTATTTTATCAATTACGCGTACCACTCAAATTAATTGACGTACTTTTAAAATCATTCGCGGCCGTCACGCTAACGACGTCAGGTTATTGAGCTTTGATGAAATAGCTCTAGACGATGGGTCATTAGTACGCTTGTTATACCAAAACCATTCATAAATATTCCATATATAGGTATAAATAATAATATTTGTTTGATAAAGTTTCCGTCAAATAGGCGATGATGAAGTCACAAGTATATATTGTTTAAAACACGCAGAAAGAAACGGGCCTTCTTTCAAATCGAGAGTACAATTGAGAGAAGTTAGGTTAGGTTCACCACGCTGGCCTAGTACCTATTCCGAAATATTCGAATCAAAAATAATCGCAGAACTGTTCCCTACCTCTCTATAACTATCTTTTACCCTAACGTCATTAACTTACATAAAGAAAATGCCTATAGTAACTACTCCCATTAACTGTTAGACATTTCCAAGTGTATGTACTGTACCCCTCCTTCCCTCTCCCTCTCCCCTCCCCGTCATTGGTCGATGGTCACCACTAGGCTTTTGCGGGTCAACGCGCCGCTTAAGTCGGTACGGACCGTTTCAACCTATGCATTTTATATATGAATGTATAGCGTAGTGAACGATGGTTAAGTTCGTGCTGGGGAGTTACTCTATTAAACGATACGAAATTCGAATTGTCGGACGACGTACGATAGACGATTCCAACATTTAGTGGAGTATCTAGGCACATTTGTGAAGTTTTACGTACGGCGTCTGAACATTCGAAGTTCGTATCGTTCTGTCGAGTAATCCCACGGAGTCGGAGGTTTTGGGTTCTTTCTAAGAGTGTGTTTTGTTTTTTTTATGGCGTTATTCATAGACAGTTTTAAATATATTTTATTTATCGAATGTTTTATCCTTTCAAACGACTTTTTGATTGAATTTGAACGAAGATAATTTCGGATATTAATCATTATGAATGAGGACGTTAATGCTATAAGGTACGCGTGTGAACTCAGTTACTGATATACAGTTTAATAAAGATGAAAATCGTTGACAGCACACCAATAAATTAGTCGCAAAATTGTCGATGATATAAGTACATCAGCTATTTCAAAATAGGTCAGCGTGGTAGATAGACAAAGCTCAAAGCGAATTCACATAAAACATTAGTAAAATATAATGAAATATATATAACCGATTGATAAGTCCAAATCAATACGATCGATGATGAATCAAGGGGGTCAATGACATGCTGAATAACGAAAGGTCGGCTTGAAGGCAAAATACTGTAAACACATCACTTCACACGATTTTCACCGGTCGTTGATATTGGCACGAAATAAAATAATCAAAGGGAAATACCACGCTTATCGTCGAAACGGGCATAAAATCTATCTAAAGAAATCTTTGTTGCTATTATGAATAAGGTCTCACTTGAAATTTCTAACCCGCAAATCGATAACAGATGACCTACATTTGACAGATCTTATTGCATATATATTTAAATTTATTTATTTATTTATTTTTATTTATTTATTTATTATTATTCCAAAATACAAAGCTTAGAGTTAACTGTGATAGCCACACTAGGCTCAGCCTGTGTCGTGGTTATCAGAATCATATCAACAGGCAATACAATAAATATAATTTCTTTTTAATTGAACCTCAATCCTCATCATCATTTTCAATAAGACTTGAAAACAGGCCTCCATGAATTCAATTCTACAAATGTAAGGAGCAAAAAATTACGATGTTTAATTCAGAAACTCAGTCTACAGATCCTTCTGCCACATAAATATAATAGCATAGAACGGGTTGAAGCATTATTTCAAAGGATAATTATCTCGACCCATTACGAATAATATAGGCGAAAACTAATGGAGCAAAAAAACGCTTTGAGAGTCGCCAGTGTGTGTTTAGGACGAAGGACGATGGCGTATGATTCAATTTTTGTCTGGACCCATGTCTATCACAAAGCGAGTTTTTTACAGCTTTTAGGCAGTTTTAAAAGGAGTATGTAGTTACTAGTTTTAATATAAGATATATGAATTATTATGGTAAAAAATACTTCATAGTGATCCATGGAAAACGGGTTTCGGATTCAATCTTTTGAGTATAAAATCTTATAATCCTTGGTCCTTTCATCGTAGTGTGAAGAAGGATGTTTGCAGGACAGCATAATTGTATCGAATGGAATGGGACCGCTGTACTGTCTGGAAGGCATTTGCCGTTACAATCAGGGGCAGTGCAGTCACTATACCGTGCCAAATAAAAAAATATATGCGGTTTCAACTAGACTAACATAATAGAGTGGAAAGTGGGCGATAACTATCTCTGTTTTAGCGAAGTGTCAATTTGAATTGTATTGAGCTTACAATAACGTGCATTAGACACTTTGCAAGACTAAAAAAAGTTAATATTGAGTCTTCGAAAACCAATAATCCGCAGGCTGATCTCCGCACGAAAACAAATCTTTTCTTCTGTATTTTTTTTGTATTAATTGTTGTCAGATTTCATAACTTCTTCGTAGTTTTAAATGAAATATTAATCTGTCTTTGTAATGCCGAAATTATATGTGAAATTTTTGGATGAACTTCCATGCATTTGCCCATTGCCTATTCTTTTAAGTCACGCGTTTATTGTGGCATTCTCAACCTCGTTGATAAATAGCTCGACGTTTTTGTCACAATAAACTAATAAAATTCTTTATCATTAGTAGAACAAGTACGTTAGTTATCTCTCACGTAATATTGTTATATAGAAATGAGCGACCTCCATCGAGGTCACCCAATTTCCTGGACAGACGCATTTACCCAGGATATCTAAATCGTTACATATTATTATACGGTGTAATGTAGAAACATTACATACAATTGTATTTCATTAAGTGCATATGTACAATATTAGTATAGCCCTTAGCCACGGTAAGTCATAACTTTGTACCAATCAATTGACTTAGGTATAATTAAGTAATTATTTTTTTAAAAAAAAGGACGCTAAATCCCTGTACTCTTATCATATTATTAATGAACCATTATTTTTGTGTAAATAATAATAGCAAGTAATTAAACAATGTTAAATAAAGTTAAATCTTATTATTTTTATAATTTTACCCGTACACATCGACAAATTCTAGGAACTTGGTGTACCTGGAACAAAAAATATTTCATTAATTACATGTATAAATAATGCTTTAGTTCTGTTTAAACAGCGTCATAAACTGCATTAATTCAACGCGAAGGCGTCTAAGCAAATTCTAGGATAAATGTTTAGTACCTAGGGCTGTCACGAGTCTTATGACACAGGCTATAAAGAATATAGTGTATTACGGCAGTCACAGTATATGACTCAATCTTATTATATGGAATTAGGTAGTAATCCTATGAAATGTGAATCGTATTCACTGAGATCTTTATCTGAAGTGGAAACCGGTAAGTATCTTCTTCTATACAAAGATTTCAGCATTCTCAGACTGTTCATACTATTCTATAAGTCATCTTTGATCTGTATGTCATCTCGATGTCCCTTGGAGAGTTTCACTATAATTTTAAATATAAATATAAATATAAACGCCAGCCCAATTTACAAAGAAAAAATATTGATTCGTGTCATTGCGTGGTAGAATTGAGTAAAAGAAATGAAAAATTTACTTATTTTGCTGAATAAGTTTCTGGCATCGTTTACTTTATAGATACAAAGGGGTTATGGTATTTTTTATTAATAATTCTAAAAACAATCGCGGAAAATTTCTTTAATAAAGAATAATTCAATTTCAATGTAATTACCTGTAAGTGGCAACCCTAACTACGAGTTCATACAAAGTAAACACTCGCTTACTAATAGTGAGTTGCACGAGGAATGACATTGCAGGGGTGGTAGGTGAAGGGATAAAGGGGGATATATAAGTTTCTCCGAATAAGTGTGGCAATTCAGTTGCAAACTGTTGGAAAACAGTAGCGCTATTAGAGATCCGTGGAAATGAATGTTTGAACAGAGACGATGTCTAATGTTAGCGTAAAGTATTTCAAACGATGTAGAGGTAGGTAAGTTTCAATATTAAATTAATAATTGCTCCAATTAAATTAATTATGTATTAAAGAAGAAAATAAAAACGCGTTAAATCCAGCTTCAAAATATGTCTTAACTGTGTATGATACATACACTACCCCCGATCTTCGGTGTAATTTAAAATAGAATGACTAACAATGGTCTATTATATAATACAGTTTACCTCTTATTACAGTAGTATAAACACATTTTATTACTATTTATCTATTGATAAACATCTAATACCAAGTTCTCCGTTTACTATTAATCCGGAATTCTTTCACAGTGGCGCACGTCTTATTGGAGTTTAATGCACACCAGTCTAGACGTCGGGCGTCGTTCCATACATCACAAACAACAAAATTGCCAACGTCTATACATTTTCAGGAATATGTACTCGATATTCTTCAGAATTCAATATGTTTATCTGAGGTACAGGACTTAATGATCCAGCCTGATAGCGACTATTGCATATAATTATTGTTAGATGAATTGGATAAAAAATTAAGGTTACAAGAATACCGATTTTACTTTGATAAAAGACACAAATGAATATCGTATCATCATCATCAGCCTATTCGCGTCCACTGCTGGACATAGGCCTCTCCTATGTCGAATATCGTATAAATATAATAAATTGTTTATAGACAAAAGTGTAGATGTTTAGTGTTATAATAAAGCTAATAGTTTTTCTTTTCATAACCGACGGGTAAGCGAAGAAGCTGATGGTAGAAAATCACATCTTCACTTCTAACAAAGATATTCAGTCCCGTATGTTTGTTACCTTCAATTTCACCTCAGTATGGTTATATAGCTAGCTATGCAGGTAAGCCACAGAGCCGTTGAATTATGGTTTAATATAATCCAGAACCCAGTGCAGCGGCGGCGCTTCCATCGCCTTAACTTAATATACGCACGTCTAGACGTCGGCGACTGCACGCCAATTTATACCAACAATATTGCATCAAGCACCAAACTTCTTACGATATAATGTACTGTGTCTGGTACATTATATCGATTTAGAATTCAAAGTATTTTACTGCAAAAAATCTAGGGGACTGTTTTAGTAGGTTTTAATTTGTGAGGGCATAAACATAGTATGAAACCGGCAATGTGTACAAATACATATTTTTTGTCGTCCTGTGCTTGCAGTGCTTCTGCATATATTATATCTTTTGTTGCCCTTAGCAAACATTAAAAAACATTGAACTTATTGTACGGGGAATTTGGTCGATCATTTTTGTTTTAGCTCTTATCATTTTTACTTCAACTTTCACTGTTATACTCAAAGTTAGTAAAGTTATATAAGTCTATTTTACTAAAACCATGATTATCAATATATCTATTAATATATTGGGAACCCTCCCGTCTCGTCAAGCCACCTCATGACCGTAGTTTAGTGCACGCACGTCTAGACGGCGTCGTGCAGAACCCGCGCTAACAATATTGCCAGCGTCTGCCAACCTGTTTACCCTCCACCGACACTTTCCAATTTTATTTCGTCTAATAAAACAGGCGACCACATCGTGCCGATTCGGTTACGCTCTCACGGCTGTTGGATTTGAATCCTTTCTCGTGTGTATATTTTACACAAATTTTCTAAAACATAAGTGTGGACGAGTGAATTTAAGATAATCTTATTAATATTTTGAGGCGCGAAGTTTTGCACTAGGGTTATTTTCGTATTCTACAGACTAGCCATTTTCAACACGCCACTCTAGATATTTTTCATGAAAAACATCAGTTCAACAATGAATATCCTGTGCCAAAGATAAGGATGAAACACAGTCTTAAATAATTACCTCCGCTAATATTGTCTGGTCATCCTATTTCCTTTTGTTCAAAAGCGTGCGTAATCCGGCATTGAAACAAAATATAGTAACAAAGAACAGCATTTTACGCAGTACTCGAACACCTTCGAGAAAGGGCGGCGAGATGTGTGCGTTATCCTTAAACTGATTGGATGCTGGCCAACAGTGAGACAAGTTTACCGACCCAGCGCTATTTACTTTCACGCGTGGAGTGAGACAAAGGGTAAATGTAGAATCTACTGCTGATACTGAAATTTATAAAATATCTACTTATGACTCAACCGATTTATGGGAGTTTTCGTATAGATCTGGCAACACCGATCATAAATGTCAGAAGAATGGAAAGTCATGTGAATTAAAGTACGGATATTTTTATGGGTTTAAATAAATTGATTTTAAATAAAGCCTAATATGATTGACGAACCACTCTCACAAAGTATGATAGAAAGTTTTTACCTAATTTAATTTTGCTACTGTCTATAAGTGGTCGTATCGCTTACCATCAGGGGAATATCATGCTCATCTCGCTATTTATTGCAATATATAAAAAAAATCATCTTTGTAATACATCCAACAAATAATTACGAATATATTTCTCAATTACACATAGAAATTCCCACGCATCGCGATGATCTAACGAGAAACAATGTCGGCCATATAAATACAAATCAACAAATATTCATACAAACAACACGTATATGGGCAAGTGACATTTGAGAAATGTCAACAACATATATATACGTATATGTATTTTGTATTGTATCAGCCCATATACGTCCCACTGCAGGGCACGGGCCTACTCTACAATCGACAGTACGATTGAGAGTGGTTAGGCCATATAGTCCACCACGCTGGCCTAGTGCGGGTTGGCGGACTTACATACCATAGAAATTCTTATAAACCGCTATGGTATGCAGGTTTCCTCACGATGTTTTCCTTCACCGTTTTAGTGTTATATACGTATATGTGTGTACGTTCAAACAAAAGTTCTCAAGCCTGCGTTTTGTTCGAATAGATAGTACTACAGAAATAGATGGATTTACGTCCTCACCCCTTTCATTTCTACTTCTGTAAAGTTGGATCGACAGTGGCACGAATTGTAATGACACCGAATATTGAAACTAGTCGAGTCGCTAGGAATGTCTAGTCTTTTTTAACTTTCAAATAAAATAATCAATAGTAGGTAAATCTTCAACTTGCTATTTTTTTGGGCTACGTGATGTGATTTTGTAGGGAAATACAAATATCTTAAAACCAAAATGAGTATTTGGAAATTTATTATTTTCCACTTCTCACTACGGTGAAGTCAAAGTATGCCATATAAAAATACTATAACTATCTGGTTCGGAATATAGAAATTGGTGTTTAGACTAGTCACGATGCCGATATCATTTCGTCGGGAAAATACACGCGGAAGTACAATTAAAATGAAAGCAAAGTTTATTAGGTCTCAGGCAATTACTTCTAAATACGTCGTTGTGTATATTTACGATAAATATATCACTTGTTTTGTATACAAACAATGTTACATAACAGAATAGTGACTAGCTGTCGTGACAGTTGATAATGACGTTCGTGACTATATACTCGCAGTAGTGGACAATGGAATTTCACTGTACCACATAAATAACGTCTAGTTACTAAATATTACCCTCGTTATGGGTACCATTTTTAGCTGGAAATATGCATTTTTATATTTATTTCAAACATTTTTGTTATTATTAATCTCTGCATTCTTGGATTTTTCAGCAGTGATTATGAACTCAAGTCAAATTTATTAATTTAGGTACTATCCAAATATCTGTCCTTAGGATAGTGTATCTGGTTGAGTCAATTCTTTTAACAAACATAATATGTGTATCTGAACTCTACCTATCTAGTAGAGATTATGAATTTTCACTTCACTCGATTTTGTCGTGTTTGCCTTCTGATTTTGTCAATTCTCTCATGCATAATTATTATGGTTATTGTTGAGTTACGACATAAATACCTGAACGTATTATTTCTATAGTACCGTTGCGGTGTAATTACTCCTGAAATGTATATAACTTCTATCCCTATTATCTTCAACGTTAATTAATCTAATGCCGAACCTATTTGTTGCTCCATTATATCCACTATATGTATTTTTGGGCTTGTGGTGTATTAATAACTGCTTCGTAATTCATATCACTTCTCATTGTTTAAGGCATACTATCTTCAGCCTTTATTTGTTTACTTTTTTTTAAGGCCAGCCAATTTTTTTTTACACTGAAACATGTCTTGTGCGTAACAATCCCTTACAGGCTAGTTCAGCATGCATGGTTCAAAATAGGCCTTGTAGACATTTATAATGACAGCTTCTTGTAAATGTTTTATTCTCATTGTTATAAATACGAAATAAATGCAAACATAAAAGCGTTAATATTAAGTTATTAACGTTTGTTGTTATCAGCCCACGCGCGTCGCACAGAAGGGTCCGCCTTCACTTTACAAGGTGATAACATTAGGTCACTAATCACGTATCGAAGGTTGATATTGAAGGGCAATTCTACCGTGTTGCATTATCGGTTTTAATGATTTTTGTTGCGGCGAGAGACATAATTTTTGTTATTAAAACTCATTACCCATCTTCCACCAGGTACATTTGTAGGTATGCATTTTAATTATTTATGTAAGGATTTTTATCCCCACGTACTGTATGGTTCAATTTTTTTCTGATTAATGCGGACAGCGCTGAACATATTCGCCGACTTCCCTCAAAGTGGGATGGTATGAGTTCACTCCATCCACTGTCTGTTCTGGCACTCTGTTTTTTTGTTATAACGATTGTGCTACTGAGAAAATTGGCTACGTGTATTAGAATCAGCATATGGAGGTGAAGTTACGTTCAAAACCAATAACCCATGTCATGGCTCTACCTCGACCACTCGGGTACGTATTAAAAATGTGGGTCAAAAATATATAACTTAAGTAACTTTTGATACACGTAGCAAAGGAAGAAATAACCATTGGACTGACGCCAATAAATAATGCGCCAGAATTGGTATATTCGTCGATGCTGAATCATGTTTTGTTGACTTTCGATTTGCACAAAGAACGCCATTTCCTTGCACCTTCACGCACTTCTCTGAGACGCCAGAAAGTAAAACTGTAGAACTAAAATTCCCATACAACTTCCAATTAACTTGATGCAAAAAAATTCACACCCTTCAGATAAAAATCTATCTGCAGTAATTATCAAGAATTATCCGAAAAACCTACATAAAATGGAGATCTCAAACGAATTAAACCTTAATAGAGCCGGTTAATGTCAATTTCTGCAAATCAGCAGGTTTACTTTCGACATCCGTTCCAATCTCAAGCTAACACCAACTCGAATCCAGTTTCAATTACAATCTTAAAGATATTGGGACTGTTGACTATTCCGTCTCTAAGCATTATTTTGAACGCTGACAAATGGTTTTAGATTGTGACCAGCTGCTTACCTTCTGTCAACCTACCTCGCAAATATGTTGAGCCTTGAGGGACTGACAACTGAAGCCACTGAGCGAGGACTGATCTAAATTATCATGCTTTACAACACATAGTCTATAATACGAACAAATTAAAATTTAAAGTAACTAGCCTACATGCGTAAACGCTATTGAATAAAATTTTTAACTCTCTCTCACTCTCTGTTCCCACATATCGCACATCGACGCAACAAATACGACGTATTGATAAAAATATAATACATTACTTTCACTAGATTATTTTTATCTTAACACATAAAGGAGCGAGCGGTGAGGTCAACAAACGGATGCCATGATAAAATTCTCCAACAGCATTAAAGCATTGAATTTAAAAATCTCCGTATTCAGTGAAATAGTTGAAACTCAAAGGAATAGCTATGAATGAACCAAGCTCAGAATCTTTTGTGTAGTGACGTGGCGGGTGAATTTTTGGCATTCGCCAAACTCGTATACGAATCAGTTTTCAACGGACTAATGATGAATGAGGCGCGATGAATGACGTTCTTTATTTGAATTATAATTACATTGAATCCAACTTTCGCTTATTTTTACTATTTTATTCTTAATTTGAGGACTGGTTGCAAAATATATGTCTATAGTTTTTTTGACGACCTGTAGTTTAACGTTAACATTTCCTAAAGTAATTTAAAGGTAATATGGCTTATTGAATGCAGGCGAAAGAGCTGGGTCATCATGGTTTTCCCTCGATGATTCAATCAATTACGCCAAGTTGTTAGCCGGATAAAGACAGTATATTCATAATTCAATTTTATTTAATTCGCTATAATGGAATATGAAGACTACAGCACTAGCACCGAAACAGTGAGTAAAAATAACACAAATTCCGTCAAGGAAAAGCGAATGTTTACTAAGAAATGAAGAGTTCCAGAACGAATTAATTTTAGTAAGACAAAATGCCTTCATCGCGATCAAAGTTTTATCTCTTGTTATAAAATAACCTAAGATTGTATTCAATCGTTTTCATAGCAAATTAGAGATAACAGGTTATACAACATTTGGATTTGGAACTTAAACGTAGCAAAAATAAATCAAGCGCTTTTATTTTGCCAAACGTAAAAAAAAACAAAATATTTTTTGGCGAATATTAAACACAAAGTATCATAAGTAAACAATCTGGCTCAGTAAATCTTTACATTGAAAAACTGAGTTTATTAAAACAGACTGAATTCTTGGAAGCACACGTTGTTCTGCTTAACAACGAAAAAAATATCAAAGCTTTATTACTAAGTTAATTTCTGAGAATAGACAAAGCAAATTGTCGATTATTCTCAGAATGTAAGTAATATAGTATTATTCCAGTAGGCAGTGGCTCCCAATAACTACTTTTATCCAGACACAATATTTCGAAAATATAATAAATTATTGAAAAATCATATTCATATTCAGGAAATTTTAATTATTTAATCATAATATAATGTTTATTAACATAAAATATATTTAATTCTATTGATAGCGCAACATATCATTCGTTTTTAGTGCCTATTTTGTCTAGATACTTCGATTAAGACCAAAGTCTTAACATATTATACCTTTAAAACGAAATATCAATTAAAACAACTTCTCTTGCGTCAGAGGTGTAAAACCAATCAGAAAGTATGCACATTTTACTCCGGTGTTGTAGTATTGGGTTTGTCGCACACACACACATCATATGTCTTAGGTACTGTATGGTTAGGGGGTATGACTATTAATACATCAGTTATTTGTATATCTATACACTCTACTACTTTTCTTAGTCTACAGTTCATTACAACAAAAAGAGATACATCATCGCCCCCAATTTATCCTTCCACGTGGGGTCATCGCATTAAGTTCTATGCATGTTGTAGCACATTTAGGTTTATTTTTGTCAATCTTACGATATTATGTCTGTCTTATATCAACACAAATGTAGAGAAAAAACATTGTATATATAAAACCTATTATTTTTTTTGCTAAAAATGCAAGGAGAACCGGTACATAATCCGATGCCATTATTTAGTAGCCAGACATTAAGGCCACGCGACGAATCACTGTTACGATACAAACGCGAAATTAATAATGACATGTGTTTGCACGGTTTACGGTTAGTTGAACCAATTATGGACAGTTGAGTTTTACTGGGACGAATGGTTTAGCTTTTACCTCCGTAATGATACCGTCGAAAAATGGAATTTAATGACATTATATTGTGAAGTGCGCTAATGTTTATTTTGCGTACAGACTAGGTCATGTAAACAGTATTTAGATACAGTTTTGTTATGAATAGAATATTTTTTGTGTACGTAGTGGCATCATTACGATTTGTGAATTACGTAGCAGATGAATTTTGAAAAAGTTCGTATTCTTGAGCCAAATCATAGAAAGCGTAAATATTTATCTATGCCAAAAAGTTTTCTATTATTATAATAACATATTACACTCATAAATTTTGCCATGTTTTTTGTACGAGTATTATAATACATATTTTGGTGTTAGAAATATATACAAAGTTTGTACATTTCAATGAGCAAACGATTTGTATAAGTGTGCCAAATATCAACTCGACAACTTTAGCTTTGTGCGATAAACAGCTGTGACACGCAGACTAAACGCATTGAGTCTCGACAGTAATCATAATAGTTCATTGTTTACTGTATATGTAAGAATATTCACTTTTAGTTAAATATATGTAATGTCCTCTGTCTCATAGTGATCAGATCATACCTTCTAATGACCTAGGCGTTCATTTGATTGCCACTTTTGATTCAAACAACATACATAAAATTACGGATGGATCTAATGCCCATGAGAACGAAAGATTTACAGTAACAAAAGCACTTCAACACATCTCGTTTCGAATTTTAAAATCGAAAACACTGCTATTCCAAATTTAAATTTTTGAGTAGCAAACCTTCCAACCCAACCATCCAACATTGACAACAACCAAATCGAATCTCAGCAGACCGTGCGATACTCTTGCGGGGGTCCCGTTACGAGACCGACCCGCGGCGATACCGCTACGTCTCCGACCGGTAACATTATGTAGGCGAGAGACGCAGATCCTCACTGTTTGCGTTGAACGGTGAAATCGTGTGACCGCTCACCGGACACTTTCCAATCGTCCTTTTTTTTGGCATTTAGTCGTCGCCGCCTTGTTTTGGTAATTAACGACGTGTTTATGATAATTTTTATTTTTTTAACTTGTAAAATCCCTTATCACGCTTCGTGATAACCTGTTCCATTTTTTATCTATACATTCCTTATTTGAAATGCGTGGATTAGTGTATTGACTGATTTTTATTGCATAATGTGTATTATTTTATCACGTATAGGTACTTTTTTTTTATTGCAATGAATAGCGAGACGAGCATGCCGTTCACCTAGTAGTAAGCGATACGACCGCTCATAAACAGCAGCAAAACCAAACAACACCTTAAATTACAAAGCAATGCTTGGCATTCCACTGCGCTCGCCATCCTGAGACATAAGCTGTTAAGTCTCAATATTTCCAGTAGTTACTCTGGCTACAATGCCCTTCAATCCGAAAGACAACAGTGCATTTACACTGCTGTTTCACGGGAGAAACAGACATTGCGGTGGTGCCTACACAGATGGCCTCTCACATAATATAAGAGACCTACCACCAGTAAATTGATAATAATAGTTATTGAAATCGTAATTTGGACATGAATAAAATAAAGGATTAATAGCTGATGGGTAGGAGTGACTCTACCGTCTTCTACTGTGCAGTTGCGTGATATTTAAATTATCAGCTGTTCTATTTTAGCATAAAAATAAATAATTTATATTGAATACATTGTAATAAAGCCGATGAGGTCAAATATCAAGATCGTTACCTGTAATTATGAGTACGATGCGCTTTATTTAAATTTTATCTTTATTTCGAAATTTCAAATCACTATGAAATAAATTTGTATTTAAAACTAGTAGTGCTTTTATACAAGAACTTAGTAATAAAATTACTTTACAACGTTTTCGTGTCAAACATGAAATAGTTGAGTGCAAGGTCAATCAATAACATAGAATATTTTAATTAGAATTTGAACAAAACAATTGAAAGTATGATAAAATTTACATTTTTACAGAATGCGTCGAGCGTTACCGTTATGTTTTATTGACCTGAACGTGGCATTTTAATGAATTAAAATATTGGTGAGCTTGTGATGTAATGAATTTCGTGTAATTAAAACTGTAGATATAATTATTAATCTCCCCATCAGATTCAAGACAGTTTACATCACTAGTTTTGCACCATGTGCTATCTTTATGTATACGTCACGTGACTGTGTTTTGACTAATAATCATTAACAACCGATCTCTATATCCTACCTTTAACAAGGGTTAAAATAGCTACCATGACTGACGGTACAATTCTACGCTTCATTAAACAAAAAATAACATATATATTTATCTAATCTATATATAAATATATGCACCATAATATACCTCTCAGACAGGAATTTGTGACCGATATGTCGATAGGCTCGCCACCTATCACATCCTGGGACAGAACATACAAGGCGAAATGTGGGTGTTCTGGGACCTCTGCCTACCCCTGCTGGGAAAAAGGCGTGAGTTTATGCATGTATGTATGCATCGACATATCTAATGAAATCTCTTATTAAAGATAGATAGATTATAGAGAACGGCTGTCATAAGACTCTACCCTGACTGACAGTTTCGTAGATTGAAAGCTTCGAGGTACAAATTTGTTTTTTTAAACGGTGCCTTACAAGGGTTACTAATGTAACGTGAATGTATTTACAAATTTGGCATATCCGCTATACAAACATTTATCCGCACGGTCAATGAACTGCAACCTTCGATGCAAAAAAACTAAGTTAACTTAAGGCGCCACTAGATCGTAAATATTTATTATTTGACAATATTATTAAAATATGTTTGGTATCACTTTATGTTTTAGTATCAGCTTACAAAACTCACATTTTTATTTTAAAGAATCATATTTATCTTGAATCCTTTGTAAACAAACTGTAGGTACCTACTCAACGATTCAAAAAGAGTGTTATGGAATATTAATGCATTTTCAATATAATTCAGTTATAGTAAACAAAACCCTTTGTGCATAAAGATCCGATCACATAGATGATATCTCGTGTATATTTATCACAAAACGAAAACGACATGATAGTTGTCTGCACGATAATAATTTATGTGCTAAAAGTTTATTGTTTTGTTTACATGTATTATTGTATGTAAAATTACGTTCAAGATGCGAAGCAATTCATCAAGATTAAAAATTCCGACAGAAAATAAGCATTTCATTGAAATAAATGTTCGTAGGTACATTGAAATAAAAGCGAGAGGAATTGGTCAAACAAATTGTTTGATAGAATTTGTTTGTAAACACTGTGGGAATTTGCAACCGACGTTTCTGGCAGAATTTCGCGTGGAATACACATACGTAGTTGCCACTTTTAACTAACTTGTTTGTTTTGAATTATTGTTTATTTATGTTCCTCGTTACTTCATTGTATTTTTACCTACTTGTGATAGTATATTTATTGCGCTTACAATGTTGTAATTACGTTTATTTTCCTCTACTCTGATCGCATACAATAAGTGCTCACGGTGCATAATGCACTCGATATCAAGATTCAAGATACGTGCCCTATCGCGCCGATATACGTATAAAATATTGTGAAATCATTTAAGACAATCGGTATAAACCCATTTCCACATTACATAAATGAACAGCAAAAACTACCTTTTGGCACGGCAGCGACGTTATTTTGAGTCGTGGGAACAACACTGTTGACAACACTCACAACACAACACAGTACTGCGCAGATGAGGTGAAGGAAAAAAAAGATTTTTCTCCAAAAAAACAACTCGCACTATATTTAGCCAACGCGATAACGCGAATGCTCTAAACAAAGAACGGTGAAGTAACGCACGTCCGCCCGACGCGGCGTCTGCACGCGAATTGACGCTCGCTTGTTGCAGCCCGCTTGTCAACAAACAAAGAAGGCCGAGTGGTTTTGCGCAGGCGCACAACGCAGCGTCGCACACACACAACACAATGCGTGTGAATGAACACGTAAACATTCGTGTATTATGTATATCGACGTGTTTAGCTTTAAACGAATTTTGACAGTGAAATTGAACTAATGCGTCTCGTCTCGCCGTTCTAATAAAGAAAATAACACTGCGGAGTACATAATACCTACTTAGACTCAATTTGGTAAATTGTGTAAGTAATAAATGAAGGTAATAAGGTTTCGAACAGCTGTGGTCTGGTTTGACAACCTCTTTATAGCGGTTACTAATGCACGGGTAAACGTACTTTACAATACAATGTTAAATATTTATGAAGAAACCTACTTAAATAACAATGTTAACGGCATTAGTTGATATGTATTTCCGATGGTTTATATACATAACGTACATTAGTAATCTATATTATTCAAAACGTTTTTATAAATATATCCTAAATTTCTGCGTAAAAATATCAACAGTAACGTTTACAAGGCCTAAAAACATTCGCAAATATTTTTAAAGTTTACAATAACAAAAACAACACTACGCAGATATTGTGCTGCGTAGAAACTCACTGTTTTGTGTTATTTCTAGTAGAAACATAATCATAATGACAGTGTTATCATTGGCTTATCGTGTGAACATCCAATTACCTTAGTCTAGACGTTTCGACAGCTGATGACTAAATGAAATTTCACTTTTATATAGAGCCAAACCTGCGATATTAGGAGTAGCTTGCCGCATTGTTCTTGTCTGAATTTATATATATATATATATATATATTTAAATTAATGCCATATACATCTCTATAAAGTTACGCTTGCATTTCGTTGGAGTAGGTAGAGTCCGTAGTCCAAAGAAGACTAGGAAGGGCCCAAACAACCTTTTCGTTTCTTCAGCGTTCAGAATACTTCATAATAGTCAGTATTTTAAAGTTTTTGCCACAGCGTTATTTCACGTCTCTTTAGGAAAAAATATTATTAGAATAGTCTCTGAGGTAAAGAGGTGCATTTTTTAGTTTAATATAAAACATCCCAGTGCGTGTCGGATTCACGACTTATCCCGGAAAACTTTCGCGTACTCTTGTTTATTTCGCAAGTGGGATCTAAATGTATTCTGGGCGTGTTTATGCAAAATATTTGTTTTTTTATTACAAAATTAGGTGAACGCCCTTTTCGTCGCTGGTATTGGCATCACGATGACTTGTTTATACAGATTGGTGATAAGAAATCCTTTGTCAATGCGAAAGATAATGCAGATTGTCACGGACCATATCGATTGATATTTCCGTTTCCTTGCGTTATTTTAGATGGCTTGTTTTCTACTGCTGAAAATTGATTTCACCGCACTTTTAAACACCAGCATGACAAAGAAATTATAGAGCACTTAATGATAACTAGAAATGGTTAGCTACAGCCAGTGGACATAATGCAGGCTTGAGCCTTGATGTGACAGGTTGAATCCGAAACGCGACTTGCAGTGGTTACTATGAAAGCCGTATATCTCATGTCATCTACAACAATAATACTGGGCAGTTCTTCTTTCCCTTTTATTTCTAAAATATAATCCTTTGCTTCAAAGCGCTGGAATCAAGAGTATTGCGCACGTGATCCGCAAATAAACGTGCGCCCGTGAACTTCTCTGTGCGTGCAGAAAGAATTCCGGCGCGCGGGGGCGGCTCCGCCGACAAATAAACAAGCATCGTGTCAACGACACTGTATTAAGTGTATTTGATTTGGTAAAATTGGTCAACGCTTCGTGCGAAATTTAATTAGAAAAGTTTTGCGGTTTGTGCAGGGGTGAATCGGTTGGATCAACGCCGCGCATTGTTTTGTGATCGTAGATATTGAGCATATAAAAAAGTAAGCACGATTCAAAAAAGGAACATGGATGTACAGCGAATACGGCGAGAAAAATACCGCGTATTCGAATATTATGTTTTTCGCATAATACTCTCACTTATTCACAGATAGAGCAGAATGTGTACTATTTTGTAGGCCATGCTCTACGCCTCTGGTTTATAAATATTATAGTATATTAGTTTAAAAAGAAAAGGTTTTTACGTTTCATTCTTGACATGTAATGAATGTATACTTTCATTTGTTTTTTGTTTTTAATATAAGTGCATCAGTTGAAAGATATTAATTACCACAAATAATTAAACTTTTTTACAGTTACGTGATGTAATTAATTACGCTGGAGTTAATTTTTATTGTAGACTGGTTCACCTTAAGCAGTTATTGTTTTTCCACTCTTTCCTTTCATATTTTTTCACAATTTCGAGTGTAATGAATATTAAACATTTATTGTAGCTGGTTCACCTTGACTGACATAAGGGCGTATATAAGTAACTTTCAAATAAAATATTCCTTTGTAGTTCAAACATTATATTAAAAATTAGGAACGTACGAAGACTTGAAATATTTGTGGATGGATATTAAGAATAAAAACGAAAAATATGTCTACTATTACACCAAACTCAAGAAATACACGGCTATAGACATATGTCTATCATAATATCTCGACTATAGAAATTATTAGGATCCAAACATTGACCTATATTTTATTCAATGTCGCAAGAGTCTATCACTAATAAATCCAATTAGCTCAAAGTTTCATGAATGATGATGTCCAAATCGATTACGTTCCAAATTCGATTTTTAAAAAGAGCGTGGGGGCGTCACTGGAGTGCATTCGTCGCGTCCTTTCGGGCGCGAACTCGACGGCCCGGCGGCGGCCATCGCCCCCGAGCTTACAGAATCGAATCAATTAGCACTTAGAATCATTCGCTACGTATCGATTTTACGTCTAAATAAACGATGTTAATGTCGTTATTTATGCAAATGACATGTTAATGCAATATTAATGTACGACATACGATTGAGTTAAAAATCCTCGTCCCTGCGAATGGATATCAAGCATTAAAATGTTGGTAATCTGTTATGATCGTATTTTGAATTGGTCACAACAATTGCGTTTTTATATCATGAAACTTACTATTTATTTTTTAAATCGTTAAACCTATTTATTACAGGGAATATCATCTCTCAAGTTGTACATGGTGTATTTAACCGACTTTAAAAAAAAGAAGGTTCTTTATCAGTCGGTATCTTTTTTAAATACCGTTAGTAAGGATATAAGATAGTAGATGTAAATCAATGCTGCTGATAGTTTTCTAATAGATATCGATACAAGATACAACCCTATCCAGCTTAACAATTCTTGACATAGTTAAAATCGTGACATCGTTGCACATGTGCGGTATTTCGTTAGCTGCTCTACGCTAACAGAGTAACACTAATGTGTTAATATTCGTAATTATATTTAGTTAATTTTCCAGAAAGAGGTGACTTCAAAGAGTTACCATACGTACGTATATACCGCTCATATGGTAAGTGCAATCTAATTTAAGAGAATTTTTAGTCTATCAATCGACTTAAATATTATGTTGCACTTAACTACGCAAATCCCGCTTACATGTATTGGCTAAGTGGGCCGTGCGCAGTTAAGAGCAACTTAATATTTGAATGGCGTTTGAGTATTCGGGCGTAAGAGGTATACTCGTATATACCTGTCGTACAGTTACGTCAATCTGTTTACCCGGTCATGTCCGAGCATCGACATCTGTTAAAATTGACACGTTGGTTCATGTCCACTTCTGCAACTCGAGTGAATTTCCCTTGGGGTAGACTTCAATCAGATATTCAACAAGGCGTATTGAGAATTGACCGATTATGTTTGTCTGGTTCGCTTGGTCTATTGCCGCCACTTCGAGCACAGCTGTGGAAATATTTAGAGATAACTATATACAGCTTGGCCTCAACTGTCAGCCTCCGTGGCGCAGTGAGTTAAAGATCGGCTGTGAAACGAGAGGCTGCTGGTTCGATCCTCGCACCAAAGGAATCGTTCGTGTGACAATAAGTATTTGTCTCGGGTCTGGGTGTTTGTCAGTTCTGATACCCACGGCACAAGACTAAATTGTTCTTAATGTGGGGTCAGGACTATTTATGTGACTGCTGGGTGTATTTATTTATATAATTCCGGCAAATGAGCAAACGCCTCACTTCTTGGTGTGGGATTACCGCCGCCCATGATATCTACAACAATTGTTAAATAGAATTTTTACAAGTATTCCTTTTAAAATGGAAGGAAAAAAGACACGAGGAAGGGTTTTGGTCCTCCCGCAGTCGTACCGAACGAATCACTACAGCAAAGCCGTCGCTTTACCTCGGTTTTCTGTAGGACAATATACTAGACATCCTATGTAGAGGCGACACTAAACAAGGGCGTTTGTGGGCGACCGCCTACGGTCTGCTGGGTCAAGAGACCTCGGGTGTGATGTTATTGAAACAAAAAAACATGGATGTACGTTCAATGAGCCCCATAAAATGTATTTACTGGTGGTCTCTCACAAGTGAGAGGCCGCCTGGGTAGGTTCCACCGCAATGTCCATTTCTCCCGCTAAACAGCAGGATAAATGCACTGTTGTGTTTCGGTCTGGAGGATATTGTAGCCAGAGTAACTGGACATATTGAGACTTAACATCTTATGTATCAGTATGGCGAGCGCAGTAGCATGCCAAGCATTGTTTTATAATTCTAAGTGTTGTTTGGTTTTGCTACTGTTCATTAGCTGTCGTATCGCTTACCATCAGGCGAAAGGCATGCTGGTCTCGACTTTCGTTGTAATAAAAAAAAAATAAAAAATCTCGGCTATATAATCTTTGGTCTTGCGCCGTCTCTCATCGTACGGTTAGCTATCGTCATAAATCTTAAGATAATTTATTCATTGCCCCAACTAGTATTACATTGTTTGTTTTTGTTGTTTTAAGAATAAAATGCGTAGTGTCTGATTATTTTAAGCACCTTTAGAAAGCTCTTAGCATAACTATTAACTTGAAAGATTTTATTATTTCTGCTCGGCGATATTTATTTTTATTTTTAATAATTTCAAATTTGTATATCATCTTATAACAAAGGCGGCATTATATCATACTACTTTATGTACAGCTACATAAACTATACATATAATAAACATACATACATACATAAACTCACGCCTTTTTCCCAGAAGGGGTAGGCAGAGGTGCCAGGGCACCCACATTTCGCCAGTATGTTCCGTCCCACTATGTGATAGGTGGCGAGCCTATCGCCATATCTGGCACAAATTCCTGACTCTGGGCTTATAATGAATAGAAAAATCCAATATCACTTTGCCCAACCCGGGATTCGAACCCGAGACCTCAGCTTTGTAAGCGTACCGTAGTACAACTACGCCACCGAGGCAGTCAGTATAAAAAACAATAACAATAAAATAAAACATAACGAGAGTATTGAATACGCCTGCATTGCATCTGATTGTAATTAAGAGTGCTGTACATTGCTGTCTATATGCGGCCGATGCCAATAATCAATCGATAAAATTAGATTGAAGTCAATCTGGATTGTTTTCTACTTTTCGATTTGTCATTTACCATGTTGCCATAGTTTTTTCACGACTGAGATTGATTATTGGCAATATAGTATCAGAAAAAAGATGGAGCTGTTAATCTCAAATGGCAAATTTTGGATTGGGATTGTTTATTGGCAGCGGCTGATAGAGAATCGATTGGCCAGAGACAATAATCTCACGCCAAAAATATAGGACAGTAAAGATGTTCCTATTAACACGTACTAATGTAGCATGCTTCTAATTTCCTTGAAACAAACATATTGATCACGAGAAATGACAATCGCGATGACGTCATCACTGTCCTTAGCATATTAATTTACTTGGAAACGATTGAAGACCAGTGAATATATGGTATTAATATTTAATTCGCTTCATACAGAGCAAAAGTATGCGTAATTATTAAGTATTGTTATAATGTGCACATAAGTATTATTTCATTAATTAATATTAGGAATAACAGCAGTCCTTAATCAACGTCGAAGAACCCAAGAGCCGTTTAAAAAATTCTAAGAAAATTCAATTTCCTACAAACAGAAAAATGATAATGTGAAGAAATATATGTATATCTATAAAAAATCATTTTTAAATATGGGACATTACATCACTTGAACATTGATCAAGTAACTTAGATAAAGTACAAAAAGGACAAGGTAAAAGCCATGCGTTCATCGATTTCTACAGGGATTTCACTTGGATTGAAGCCTAATCTATTGGTATCTACCTATAAATATTACCCGTTCGGGAACAGAAATATTTAGACTTCAAAAAAACTTTAGTTAATGGATCATTCTCGTGTCATAGCATGAACGCGTATTATTACCAAAGGAGGTTGGCTATATGTACAAACCATGCGAAGCCATAATGGAGCAAAAAAAAAGAATCCGTATGTATGTAAATAGCACCTTATCGGACGAATTAATATGACATAGGTATTGCAAATATATACAAACCTAAAAACTGCCACAAAAACCCATTACATTGAAAGATGTTCACAGCACTAGATACAATGACTAATGACAGTAGATTACACGTAACACAAGCCACGTAATGGAATTAACCTCGACCAGAAAAAACACGCTGAAGCGGTGCAGAGAAATGAGGTTTTACTTACTATGCCCTACATACACGGCTCTGTGTTAGTGGAGTAGCACTAAGGGCTTAAATAATGTACAGTATTCAATCCTGTTATTCTTTACATTACTAACAAAGTTACAAACATCTGAGTGATGTGATGGGTGAATGATCTTTTGTATTGAATGGGAAGCATGTGCTACCTTTGATGTCTACCAATTGCCATGTCTGTATATCCTATGGTCGAATTTGCCTCCACTGATGCTTTTCGTATCTATCTATTCTGATAATATTTAACAAAAATAGCATATATTTATTTATAAATACTTTATTGTACACCACACAACTTAAAAAAACATTTTAAAACAAAGCGCTATACATATAATTTTTGTACTGTAGGTATATGAATTCTTTAACTTCCAACAGGTCAATATGGAAGGCTTATGTTAAACAGTGGAGTTCTTGCGATTAAAAGTGATGATAATACATATTGAATGGTCTCTTGTACAGTGCACTCTTCTATCTCTTATTATAGTTAAGCTTATTTAGGTATATCCTTAATACTTGATGTATCATTCATATGTTATAACCACCGTTCTTTCGAATTCGACACTCTTGGTAAATAACCAAAAGATAATGTACCGTCACGTTACCGTGGGCCGTGGCATCTTAACACTACTTTTAAAGTCAAAGGATTATAGAATCACAAATAATTAAAAAAGTCAACTGACTGTTGTGAATAACAAATTCTTTTTTAAATTTATAAGCCGACTATCTTAGATTTTGCTACAAAAAGAAACACAAGCCATAAAAATGCGCATGTAAAGCCGTAGATAACAATAACTCTCATTCATAGAATACAACAATTGACAAAAAAGAGATTAAATACGTTCCCAAATATTGCAAAAACAATACGGCCCCCTGGAACGTAGATAATACAAATAAGTGACTTTCTCGGAAATCCATGAATGGAAATCGGTAATATAATGGAACTGTCGGGCTTCAAAAGGGCAATTTATTTGCCACATAGACAAGGACGCGCTTTGCTTCAATTATCCGTAAATATATTACGCAGATCGTAACCTATTCACATAATTTATGAACCGTTTGAATGGAAGAGAATTTTATGATTCTGTTGTGTGGCTGTGTAAGTGACAAGGATTTATATAGGCGGGAAACAATTCAAATAAAGAACGTATTTATTTTTAATCTCTGCTAGGAATTAATACGCAATTAAGATTATGAAGGTTAGCTTTGTAAGTTTTATAGTTATCTTATCAATAATGAGTTAAATATATATTTTACAAAATAAATGACAGATTAATTTATAAAATGATTATATTTTTATTAACTAGATAAATCAGCCATTTATTTAATTATCGTCTTTAAATGCGTATTACAGTAAAGAAAATAAATCATTTTTAGACATCAAAGGACAAGAAGGTAACTTTGGAGGGTAAGAAATTATTTGGTTTATAGTTTATGCTCTATGCCTATCGTAGTTACGTCACATAAGTCGATTTGAAAATCGAATACACTATTCAAAAAAGGAACATTTAATTTTTGTTTGGAATCAATTGACGGCTATTGGCTATCTAAACCAATATCCATTTTAGCGAATTGGACGGAGATCCAGATGCGATCGGTTCCCACTGAGATGCA
The DNA here is from genome assembly GCA_030180105.1 of Hyles lineata. Taxonomy (NCBI): domain Eukaryota; kingdom Metazoa; phylum Arthropoda; class Insecta; order Lepidoptera; family Sphingidae; genus Hyles; species Hyles lineata. Next base: position 3,089,774 of record JARJEE010000030.1, read on the forward strand.
AACTAAACATTCTGTTGGATACTAGTCACGGTCGCAGGAGCCTTCAGTACAACCGGAACAAGCTAATCAAATCAATCTGAACGCCTTGACCCGCGATTGCATCTGCAGGGTTGCTAAGATAGTAATAAACTATAGTGTACACAATTCAATTGGTATGTTATAATGTTGGTTAAAGTGGTCTAAGGTCGTTATTTTTATATCGATGTCAGAGCGATGCTGCAGCTTATCTTTATTATAGCTTAAATACCCAGATTGACTGGTTACGCGAAGATACAGCTTTGTTAAGTTTTGTTTCGACATTTGGTTTAAGGAAAACCTTTCGGTAATCTTCTTTCTGCCTTTGCTTACATCTTGCCTCCCCTATAACCAACGAAATGTCTAATATTCCCCAGGTTATATCAGTTTTCGTATAATACTATATTCTATGACCAGCCTTTAGGATATTTGGAGTACAAAGGCGGCGCTGTCATACATAGGCGTCTTCAAAAACGTAGATATTTTCTTGTTCGTAATGTTGCTAGTACTCGTATGTACTAGTGAAAATTTAACAACAATTTGCTATAATTTTTTTGATAACCGAAAGTAGATTTAGCTTAGCTCTTATTGTTTTAAAAGGAGTTTGAGCGAAATTAAATACACTTAAACTATTTATATTTATTTTTCTTTTCCGAATAATTCGTGCATGTTGAACAACCTGTCAACTATCGGCCAATACGAGGAATCTTCCTTTTTCTTTTTCCTTTTTCTCCAATATATAAATCCTCAAAGGTCCACCCATTGTTTCGATCGCTACTCAGTACGGTAAAAGAAATGCATTAGCCTTTGACGATAGCTATGCGCAAATCAAAGATTCGCAATCATCGAGATTAATAATATTTATCATATAAATAATATATTCTATTTTGACAGCCTTCGTGGCGCAGTTGGTTGGACGCCGCCTGTGAAACGAGAGGCCGCGGGTCCGATTCCAGCACCGAAACAAATATTTGTGTGATCCACGGGTATTTGTTTCGGATCTGGGTGTTTGTGAGACCGAAAATTCTCTCGTAGTTTCTGATATCCACGACACAAGACTCGATGTTAGTGTAGGGCCAGGACTTCTATGTATGTGACTGTTGGGTGTATTTATTTATTTTGTTTGACTTGTCATAGCTGTTTACCTACATGACCAATAAAATTCTTAATACATTTAATTTCATATTTTATGGTTGTAGATTCATATTTCAGCGATTTATCGACTGTCGAGCCAAAAGAACTTGCTATGCCGCATTGCTGGCCTAGGCCAGTAACAACTTCAAAAAACAATTGCCTTGGCATACTAAAATTCGACTAGTACACCCTCGCTGCCAACCCTGCCCTATCTACCCCCATCAGGTCCTTGACATGGCGTGCCAACTGCAATTATGCACTTGTAAAGCTATCGATTTGGATTACGGACAATGGATTATTCATATTTTCTATTATGTAAAGGACAAAGGGTTGCAGGGATTGCATACTACTGACTGCAATAAGATATTTAATAACACCCAACAGTCACATACATCCTGACCCCACACTAAGATCGAGTCTTGTGTCGTGGGTATCAGGAACTTTGACTTTTCGGTCTCACAAACACCAGACCCGAAAGAAATTTGTGGGCCGCACAAACATTTCTCTGGGTGGCACACGCGGCGTCTATCCGACGGCGCCACGGAGGCTGTCTCAAGAGGGATTTCAATTGGTACGTATGTTGGTTATTTTGACAGTGTTGAGAACCAGTGAAATGTTCAGTACGTTGAGCGAGGCTGAATATGAGACATTCAGATCAAGAACCCTGGTTGATTTCAAAATATTTTTTAAATGTCGTAATTTTTGTTTTATATGGATTTAGATTATTGACAATGGATTATTCATATTTGCAGTCATGCATAAGACAAAGGGTTGCAGGGATTGCATAATACTGACTGTAATAAGATATTTAATAACACTCAACAGTCACACACATATGATGCATGACAAATAAGAAATTTTATTGTGAAAACATTTTAGTAGGAATAGTGTTGAGTTTGGACTCAGAATATATCATGTTATCCATTTTTCATAGTTTCGTTAATAGAGGTAAGCATTTATCTACGCCTTACTATCGTAGTAGGGATAGGAAAAACGTTTTTGTAAAAATCGATTCAGATGGAGACATTTTATCTGACAAGTGATCAGCATTTGCGACCTGAAGAATTTCTGGCATATCTAAATTAAATAATTTTAGTCGTAATTGTCACACCAAAACCAATTACTGACTAACAGATAGTAGGTATCTTAGATCTCTATTTTAAACTACATTTCTGTGTAAATGGGCATAATTAAAATACAAAAGTCTCCGTCTCGTAGCCAATATACATGTGTTTGGGTAATTTAAAGATTTAGCGCTGTTTAACGTGTATTTATATGGCGTTTGTTTCGTAACAGACGAAGTGGAGACGCGACGAAGCAGTATTTAAATCACCACGCGGAAGTACCTAATAAATGAGTTGGTCACATAGCATGACAGCACCGATTTTTGGAATATTCTAGATTTCATTTTTGTTAATTTATGAATGGAAGATTGGTGTGTGTATTTGTATAAATATGTTTCTTTTTATATTTTTCTACTATTAAGTATTTATAAGTTACGCACACACAATAAATACCCATTTTTACATTTTCTCTAATGTCCTACTCTCTTGCTATATGGTTGTCTGGAAGAGATCGCTCATAGCGATGAGACCGCCAGTTGTTGACTTTTTGTATTTTTGTAAGGTTTTTCTATTATTTTTGTTATTTTATGTATGTTATATGGTGTTTAATAAAGTGTTGTGTATCTGTATCTGATCTGAAGATTGATATAGTATATTGATAGCATAGTATACTTTCACATAAAATAGCGGTCTTATTCATAGATAGTTTTAAAACCTATATTAGCTATAGAATGTTTTGTCTTCTTCAATCAAACTGACTTCAAACGTCGTTCGAAAGGGACAAAATATTCTACAACTAAAACAGGTTTTAACTGCTTTTGAATAAGGCCGCAGAACTTTTTTCTTTGATTTCTTACAAGACATCAATAATGATGATTCCATTTATTCTATAATATTTAACAACTCAATTAATCAGGTTTTACGTCTTGCGTTCAGTGTTTGCTATTCAGGCGGGTTACTCTGTACTCCGACAAAACGACGAATTTTCGAACATCGCATTATTTTTAATTTTCTATAGGTATAGAGCAAAGGTATTTCCGTTTCACTTTCGTCGCTCTGAACGTGTTAATAAGAAAATAATAAGTCATGTTTCCAAATATATGGTGTGTTTTTTTAAACATTAGATTCACTGGGAAATGCTAATTCTCCCAACCCGCAATAGGCCAGCTTGGTAGACAATGATCTAGGATATATCATATACATGGATACAAAAGGCCCCAGGCCTAACTTTTTTAATATGTTCGTTTTAACGACATTATAAAACAGCGCTAAATCATAAGGAATAAATAGGCAATTTTATTAAAATAAATAATACGTTTTATTGTCCTATTTTATCCTTTACAGTAAACCTAGACCACTCTGCAAAACAGTTTTGTGACGCATTAACAATTAGTTGAATAATTAGTGGGCCTCTGAGTCGCATTAGCACAGGGCCCCACAATTTCACGGTTCGCCTCTGATCCTAGGGAATTCTGACTTTTCGTATTTATATGTGGATATAACGGTGAATAAAAACATCGTCAGGAAACTTGCATACCGTAGCGATTTCTAAGATTTCTATGGTACGTAAAGTTCGTCAACTCACACTAGGCCAGCGTGGTGGACAATTTAGCTTAATCATACTCTCGATTGTAGAGGAGGCCCGTGCCCTGCAATGGGACGTATACATACATAACAAACATACATAATTAGATACTGAACTGTTATTTTCCTTTTCTATACGAGCGTTGATTGATTTCATTTTGCATACAAAGTAAATGGAATCATTCCTTTGAGAAATGTTACATACAAAATGAGATTGAATCTCCAATCTACATTTTCGATCCGCGTCTGTCGACGGATGAACGTTGTTTAAAACGACACACTAAAAGAAAATACAGAGCTTCGGCGTTCAATCATACGGTGATAAGGTTTAAAGAATAGCATATTAATTAACACTTTAACAGCCGGTTATTTTTACAACGCATCTTTCCACCCGTACCCAGTACGTGAATGGCTGTAACAGGTTTAAGACAAAAATACATTTTATTTTTTAAATAAACAAGAAGATGCGATGATTTTCTTATGGCGGCACTTAATATTATTCTTTTTCTTTTTATTTCAATGGACCCGACGCGGCTGCCAAAATGTTCACGGTGGTCACGGGATCGAATCACAGGGCACACCTTTAACTTTTCGAAGTCATGTGTGTATTTATAGTCAAGCACCGCGCTCTGCATACAATAGCGATTTGTATGAATTTCTACGGGATGTAAAGTCCCCCAACACGCACTTGGCCATATAGTCCTAGTAGTGTACTATATGGCCTAACCACTCTCAATTGTACTCTCGATCGTGGAGGTGGCCCATGCCCTGCGGTAGGACATATATGGGCTGATACAAATAAGTTCCGATTTAAGAAGGCTCTTTTTAAAGATACAGCTAATTCAGCACAGTCGAAGATATCGACCTGTTGTTAAATACCACGTACGTGTGTTTTATTCATTTGCGATAACAAATATGTTTTAATAAAAAAAATTGTATTCGTGTTTGATAATAAAATTGCGATTATGAAATTGTTTTAAAAACATTTTTTTATTCGTTTTTGTTGCTTAAACACATGAATGAAGAATATGATATTTACTAACGGGATAAACTCGATTTTCGTTCAGGCTGTTATAGAATCACGGAATATTTTTTCGGTTACAAAACAACGCCGGTAACCAAGCGATGACATTTAAAACCAAAACTTTCCATAATAATGATTTTTTGGAACATGCTGAATCATTATGTTACACGTTTATTACTTCTTCCTCGACCACAAGGAGACTACTGCTATACATAGATCTCTCCTAAGAATTGTTTGATTGATTGTAGCCAGAGTAACATATTGAGACTTAACATCTTATGTCTCAGGATGGCGAGCGCAGTGAAATACCAAGCATTGCTTTGTAATTCATGGTGTTGTTTGGTTTTACTACTGTCCATGAGCTGTCATATCGCTTACCATCAGGCGAACGACATGCTCGTCTTACCATTCATAGCAATAAAAAAATCCATTAAACCTGTTGGAAACGTCCTGAACTAACTTCCTTAAACCTTGTTTAGTTACTTCCCACTTAATCTTCCATAGTAAACAAGCAAATTTATCAAATGTTGCGACTTACATGAATTCAAACTATGCATGTAAAACTGTGGAACTGTGTCGCGTTGAGTGCGAATCACAATACGTTCATATCGGTCACCAGCTGTACCGGTTATTGCTGGCACTTGACCTCATTGCGTGCCGTTTTCGTTGTACCGGGCCGCACCAATGTTTCGCCAGAACGATTTTTCAGCTATCAATGAGTTTGTAGTTATATTTTTGGGTAATAGTGATCGATGGCGCCCATGTGTACTCTGGAAATATGTAACTGCACGCACTAGATTATTCGACAGTCTCAAGCACCAAAGAGAATATGACAGCTGAGGAGTTTTTTCAGTTATCAGCATGAACTGAATAGTAATTTATTTTATTTTTAGACCGTATACATCAGGCAGGAAAATTTGCCTCAAGGGTTAAGTATCCATACTATTAAAATTGTCTGTTTAAGAAAGTATCTCTCATTCAAAATTTCAAACGGACAGGTTTATAGAAATGCTCCAAGCAAGTAGACTTACATGCCCGGGTTTTCCCATAGCCCCAGCAACTTCTTGTACGATCTACGTAGTTTGTTGTTAGTAATTACATGCTGACAATCACGGCAGTAATGGATTTTTCTAAATATATACAAACTTACAAATGGATTGGTTGCGTGTGCCACGGCACGTTTTGACCTTTCACTAAATTGTTTCCATTCCAGTGTTTGTTTTCAATGTTGGTAATAATAGTGAAATTGAAGCTACAAATATCGATCTCAAAGTTTTGATTTTATTTGTACTGAAATGATTTACTACCCTACACTTGAAGGTAAGTGCTTTGGTGTCAAGATGCGAGTTACGGCTAGCGAGTGAGGTGTCTCTGCCTCTCATCTATTCTCTCTTTGTGAAGACAAAGAGAGAATAGATGAATAGCCAATTTCATCTATTATAGCCATCCAATACCATAATCCTCGTCATGTTACTCTGATTGTGTTAAAGGTTTAACTTATTATTTATGTGCTAAGAATTAAATATTTTGACTATTAGATCTCGTCAATCGATAAAACCATGCCTGCTTACTCAAAGCCGAATCCCCGTACTAAAATTAGTTACTAAGCCCTAAAAAATTAAAACACATAAAATTAATTACATACCCCGAATTACGGCAAACACATTAAATCAGGGCAGCACAAACGTAGTGTTGTGCCGTTTATCGCACAATCGATAAACAAACTGACGTCCTCGCAATTCGATCGAATCGTAGATAAAGCGACATTAAACCCAACTGACATCGCTTGTACAGATATGGTAAATTTCCTCCAACACTTTTGCTCGTAAAACGGGACGTTTGACGTGTTTATCGCGTAAATAAATCGGTAAAATGGATTTCATTAATCGATATTTTCGCGTTTTGTTTTCATGCATTGTTGCTGGCTATTGCGGCGAGTTGTCGAATACGATTACATGGTTTTATTCATCTGAAATCTAGGTGATGGCTTTCAATTCGACTAAAGTATTTGGTGGGACTGACGATGACGTACGTATAAGCCCCACTGCATTTCTCCATATATTTATTAGAATCTGTATTGGAATTTGTGATGTAACTATGATTTAAAAATTATAAATAATAATGCAATTTATTATTCATACATAGTCTGAAGTTCCACCCAGATTTTGAGAAAAAACAATTGCTGTGACTTTTCAACATAACATATAGGTACAGTAATATGTAAAATTAATCACATATAATATTTCATTCCTATTAGTTTTGGCGTTAACGATACGTTTTTAGGTACATAACCTTATTTTTAGTTCGTACATGTTTGGTGTAACTTAAATTTCCGACGGCATGGCGTTAATAGCTGTAGGCTGTAGCACAGTACCTACAGCAGCTATTATCGTTCACCTTTTATATCTGTAATTTAAATATTGGTGCAAATAAAGATTTTATTTATTTATAACTTACACTTAAGCATATTTTTTAACTTTGATAATATTATATTCATTTATAAGTCTAGGTGTGCAACGAAAGGTTCTGTTTTGACCCCTGCACAGAGAAATACATTAGTTACAGGCTCTTCTAGTTTCTTATACTCACGTACACAAACTCGTAAAGATAGTGTGGGTTCAGGACTATACTCGTATACATATATGTGTGTATATTTTTTGCTATATTTTTTATTAAAGTTAAAGATAAAATACGTGATCCAACGTTACGTGAGTAAGATGATATGATTCGGCAGGTAATTGTCTTTGTTCGTTCAATGTCGAACCAAGGACTGCTGGTAAACACAATAGTATGATAAATACTGATTTTTAAATATAGAACGAGGTTAGTTGGAAGAAAATTTGGTTTAAATAACAATAGTGAAATTGCCTGTAAAGTCGGTTTTACGGGCGAAGATTTTACGTGACAACGTCTTTTTCTCGGTAGAATATTTATTGATATGAATATAATTAAATTAATCACTCAACTATAATTAGATCATAGTTGAGTGGGAGAGAGACGCAAGGCATTCGGCGGGCCTCTCTCTCGTTCGGTGACTCATCGTAACGTTACCGGGCGTTACACTTTTTCATAAGTGACTCCCAGCCGCAACCTAATTTAAGACGTTGTCACGTCAAAAATACACGAACTACCACAAACATGAATCCGAATAGATGCCGCTCAATCATTCAAACGAGGCTTAATTACTTCAAAGATGTTCAATTATTAGTGATTTATAGTTTTTCGAAATGTTGTATTCGATTCCTTAGTTTTTATAAAAACTCCAAATAATACGACGGTTGTGTAGTCATATTTCCTCCATTCAACATTATGTACATTAACATAAGGCTCTACGACATACAACTGGCATATTTAAACATTTTCAATGTCTACTAATAAACATCTAATGAACAATCATAGCGAAATCTTCTCCCGACTCGTCCACCTTTCACATTAGCCGTTGAAAACCCCGTTCTATATTCAAATCATTATTCTTTTCTTAATATTATAACAGCCAGCACTATGCTATAATAGGCTGCTTTATTTTTATACATTTGAAGTAACTTGCGACACCTATGGTGGTAGGTCTCTCATATATGGGGAGGTACCACCGCAATGTATATTTCACTCGCCAAACAGTAGTGTAAATGCACTGTTGTGTTCCGGTGTGAAGGAAAATGTAGCCAGAATAACTAATAGACATATTGAGACTTAACATTACGTCTCAGGATGGCGAGCGCAGTGGAGTGCCAAGCATTGCTTTGTAATTCAAGGTGTTGTTTGGTTTTGCTACTGTCCGTAAGCGGTCGTATATCGTACCATCAGGCGAATGACATGTTAGTCTCGCCATTCATTACTTAAAAAAAAACTATTTACTCGTATTCATATCGGTGTGAATTACTGTTATTAAATAGATCCCTTTTTAATCTTTCAGAGTCGTCGGTTCAATTTGCTTACAATGATTAATGGTGCGGTACTTGGTATCAAATTAGCTTTCCAAAATTAAACTAATGACCTTTATTAAAGGGGGATAGACGCGAATTCGAATTACAGAAAATGGTCATGCTTAATGACTGTAGTTGCGTTCACCTCATTTTAGTCGAATGCGGCGATATTAGTGGGCCCAATTAAACTCAAATTAATATGGATAAGCCTATTTTGTGGGTAATTTGGAAGTTGCAAAATATTAGCTATTACCTGTTTTGCCAAAGAAACTTATATAGGCAATTGTAAGTCAGGCCAAAGAAATATTCCAGCACTATATATTGTATACTATTTATGATACATACATACAGGGCACACCCTTGACTTTTCGGAGTCATGTGTGTATGTAGAGTCAATTACTACGCACTAAAACGGTGAAGAAAACATCGCGACGAAACCTGCATACCATAACGATTTTTATGAATTTCTATGGTACGTAAAAGTTCGCCAACCTGCACTAATCCAGCGTGGTTGGCTGTATGGCCTAACCACTCTCAATCGTATTCTCGATTGTAGAGTAGGCCCGTGCCTTGCAGTTGGACGTATATGGGCTGATACCGATATATATAGTACATGCATACATCAGCCTCAGCTGTCCCACTGCAGGGCCAAGACCTCTACACTCTCCTTTCAACATCCCGATTAAGGGCCCGATCCTACCAATCTCTCTCCCAGCTGTCCCACTCATCTCGCCATCATTTACTGGGCCTGCCGCGACCTTTCAGACTCTTAGATAATTCCATTGTGTTGTTGTGTTCATTATACAAATAAAATAATTATTACTCATTTATTTTCGTCATGTAATACAAGAAGTCCCAGTTGGAAGCCAACGTCCAACATTTGACTGAACGTTGGCATACATTACACAAGCATTCACCATACCATTACACGACAATTACATTGTTGAAATTTAAAATGCATTAATATAATTACTATGACAAATAGCAGCGAGTCTTTTATACAACCACCCATCCAATTTCCTAATAATGGTGTTTTGACGCACGTAATAGGTTTAATTGGTTTGAAAAAAACATTTAGAAAACGTTTTATTATGTTATATTAAAGCAATATAGGAGAAATCTTCGGATTGAATAACGTAATAAGCGGATGTTGTTATAATTAATGGAAACAACATTTAAGAATAAAATCGATACTTTTGTTGAAAGTAACCATTATTTCATAAATCTTATTGTTTTTGGTAACAGCCAATTATGGGAAGGTAACATAACTCTGGCTAGCCTCCGTGGCGCAGTTGGTTAGACGCCCGGCAGTGTAACGCGAAGTCGCGGGTCCGATCCCCGCATTGAGACAAATCTTTGTGAGGCCCACAAATTGTTTTGTAATTTGTAATGCTTACATGACTGTCTTAGTTTGTGTTTAATTTATTTATTTTTTTCTTATCATCTTGTTATTTTAACTCAATTTAGTATCTACCTATTTCTCTCTATTTTGTATATTTAAATTTTTAATGTGTGGTAAACGGTGTAGATGGCATGATTAGCATAAGTTCTTAAATAATTGTTATTCATATCTCCTGTATTTTGTCATTGTTTGTTTACTTAAATAAAGAGAGAAAAAAAATATTTGTCTCGGGTCAGGGTGTTTATGAGACCGAAAAGTCCTACGTAGTTTCTGATACCCACGACCCAAGAATCGATCTTCGGGCCAGGACTATATACATATGTGACTGTTGGGTGAATTTACTTATTTATTCTGTTTTATTTTTTATATTCAAAGATATTATGTTCTATGTATTGACTTGTCATAGCTATTTAATTGCCTACATGACCAATAAAGACTAAAGTGATCTTAATGTGGGGTCAGAACTATGTATGTGACTGTTGGGTGTATATGTTGGTTTACTTGTGTTTTGTGTATCGGCAAATTACAATTATTTTCAAGCATACTGGTATCCGCATATTTACTTATATATTGCACAGAAGTAAACACCTGTTACCAATTATAGCTCACTTTTTCAGGAATTATTAAAACCGCGTAGAACCGGGATCGCAACAAAAATATTCTTCGAAATTCAAACGCTATTTAATCCGTACACATGCATTCTTTGAAATCGTTTTAATTCACAACATCTCCAAACATTTCCTCTCGGTTCGTAATTTTTGCGTCGTCCATCCACACTTCTAAGTATTATGAATCACTTCGGCCAAAAACTCCGCGCGCCGCGACATCCGGCCATTGAGCGACGAACTGTAGACAAGTGCAGCTGCTTATTGCAACGGTATTGTTCCCTTTTTATATAAGTGGGGGGAGGGGGGGACTAACAACATTTTAGGGTTAGGGTTAAAGCCCAAGAGCAAGCCTATGATGGTAATAAGGTCACGTAAGTGCAAGTGCAATCGGCCTTGAGGAAAACCTTTTTTCAAAAAGGTACTGGTATGCTAATTATGTCCAAGGTAGTCAGGAATACTATTCATTTTTAAGGAATGAAAACTACCTTGAGCATTCCTAGGTGGAATAGTTTGAAAACATAATCGAAAAACGTTAAAAAGGCATCCTTTATGCTACTATTAGTTAGTTTTGCGGCTCATTTTTCTAACTGGCAAGACAAACGGAATGATCCTCGTGATACATACTGTTAAGAGATAGCCACTTCTCCATTGGTCTGTTGAAGAAACGAGTCTCCTCAAAATAGGGGAAATTATAGATGATATAAGGAAAATGGTAACTATAAATTCTAAAAGAAATTTGCGTGATTGTAATGGGGAGAATTTTCTTTTATTCTGTCGGGAGTTAATGATGTATAAAATGCAAAATTGTGAATATATCAACTGTAATGTCAAAGGTAAATCAAAGGGAGTACGAATAGTATCATCCTTTTATAATCCTGACCTAGGTTGTATCAGCCCATATACGTCCCACTGCAGGGCACGGGCCTACTCTACAATCGAGAGTACGATTGAGAGTGGTTAGACCATATAGTCCACCACGCTGGCCTAGGTTGGATTGAGTTAAATTCAATAACTATATATCATAATATGAATAATATTAAATAGCAATTGGGTTATAAAAACATGCAGTTAAGCAATAATAATAGAGGAAGGGAGTCGATTTAAAGGGTTGAATGTAACAAAAAAATAGTATTATTGCAAACTATTTTGACAAGTCTTATCTCTTACCATTAAAGTGTTGCATAGTCGAAAACAGTAAACAAAACGTAATTTTCCTTAAAGTAATTATGTAGTGAAGTTTAAAAAAATCTGAAACTATAAATAACCGACTTAATTATTGCAATATAACTATTATTCACAGTTTTTATCGCGCATTAGGTTTAATTTTTATATTCTGTATCAGCCCATATACGTCCCACTGCAGGGCACGGGCCTACTCTACAATCGAAAGTACGATTGAGAGTGGTTAGGCCATATAGTCCACCACGCTGGCCTAGTGCGGGTTGGCGGACTTACATACCATAGAAATTCTTATGAACCGCTATGGTATGCAGGTTTCCTCACGATGTTTTCCTTCACCGTTTTAGTGCGTGGTGGCCTGTTGGTAAACGGACCAGACGCGGCTGCCAACATGTTCACGGTGGTCGCGGGTTCAAATCCCAGGGCACACCTCTGACTTTTCGGAGTCATGTGTGTATTGATAGTCAATCACCACGCACTAAAACGGTGAAGGAAAACATAATTTTTATATATGTTACTATAATAATATTTCAGTCCGCCTCATGACCACGAAAACTGTAAAGTGACTGAAACGTCGGGAAGTTAACAAATGTAAGTAATATTTTTATTTCAATGTGTAACATTCGCGTAAATCTAAGAAACCTCGATGGAATTATGGCATATGAATTACAAAAACAAAGCTGCAATAAAAACATATTTCACCCCTCATAATGAGAACATACCTAATTTGCATTCAAAACCACTTTCCGCTTTGTGCAAAGAAACAGATTTTTTAACATCAATTAAAACTCTTGGCATTTCATTAAGTGCCGTTAGATTAGTTTCTTAAAAAATGAATTCAAAACACGCGACATGTTGAGTAAATTTAAAAATAAATAGACCTACCTCGGAGTTTGTTTTCAGTACATTGAGACTCGGGGGAATGAATGTTCGAGTGTTTTGGATACGGCAGTTTCGCGTCAGCGTGTGGACTGACGACTGACATGGGGGGCTACTACAAATAACGATATTCGATACACAGTGTTCGACTCCGCATGTTAAAAATTACTTCTAGTGCCTTCGTTTTCACTAATATGAACTGTGTTTTTTAAAATGTGCAATTGCTCATTATAAATTAAACATAATATAAATTAACTTAAGAGTATAGGCAACGATTCAACGAGTGTGGTATAGAGAATATTCATCAACTTCACTAGGAGTAGATTTCATTATAAATAATCGCATGACATGTCGAATATGGTGTTTCGTAGTAGCCCCCGTGGTGCTGACGACTGACGCGGCCGCCAATATCGCGTGCTCAACTGACGTGCATAGTACAACCCGACGGACGAAGACGGGTTGGCTGCACTAAAAGTGGGCGTTCTATGGAGGCCGCCTTTGAATGTCGTGTAACCTTCGTGATTTGTAGTAAAAATTATGCTAATTAACATATTTTGGTTTTATTAGGAGCTGTCTTTCAGGACGTACATACGTAGTGTGATTTGAGTTGATATTAGAAACTTAACGAGCTTGTAAAACTAATAGAACTCATGATTTAAAAAAACATAACTAAAATTCGCATAAGGAAGACATTTTGTTGCAGAGATAAGACTTTTATCGCATTTATTATGGCGATGGCACATTTCGGCTAACTACGCCATATAGATATTAATTGACATACTTCAACGTAATCTCACTATTTGAACCAGTTCCAAATGATAATAACAACTGAGAAATAAAAATTGTGTCCTAAATTGATAAAACAATGACATGACTTTGAAATTATACTCATTTTATTAATATTACAATGAAACTATAATATGGTTTTAATGCCCATACTTCAAAGTTCAGCGCACGTTCGGTGGCGATTATATTATCAATAAGCCCAATTTTTCATGACTCCGCAGTAGGAGAAAACGAAGCGTAATAAACAAATAGAAAATATAAAATACCTCAAACTAATATTTGAAGAAAACAAACCCCTCACAAATTATTTTCATAACTATCTACATGCCGTGTTCACCACATGCAATATATTTTACATCCAAGGCAGTCTCGCAGACGGGTTGCATTCGATCGGCGAAGACAAAGCGATGTCAACGTCCCGACGACGGCCAGCCCTGGTACCCGGCGAATGACCGCCGACGGAAACCGAACCAGGTAGTACCACGTACCTTCGCTTCATACGCACGCTTTCGTCATTAGCCACTTGTATGGTTGCTTGCAGCTTTCATATAAATTATAAATAAATAATCCCGTCACATACATAGTTCTATATAAGTATTTTGTCGTGGGTATCAGAAATTACGAGGAGAAAATAATACTTGTGGTTGAATAACATAAAGACAATACGCGCCCTCTTGTTTCACAGCAAGTTTCTAAGCAAATTTGTCACGGATGCTGTCACATTAATAGTAGTAGCTCTATCCCTAAATTCAGGTCGCTTGCTGGCTACTACGCAAATTCAACGGTCTTCGTGGACAGAGCTGCATTTGTTAATAGGCAAGCTGCAAGCATGCGTACAAGTTACAACAAGTAAATGACGAAAGCGTGCGTATGCAGTGACGCTTGGACAGTAAGTATTGCACCACAGAAAAACAGAGGCAATGCACGCGGGAACCGACTGTCTAATTTGTCCCATGGGTTTCGGATTAAGATCGCTGTATTTGAAATGAGTTTTGGTCTTGTTTTAATTGCACGAGTTCGTTGAGCCGTCGCGACGGGTTTTTGGTTTTGTTAGTGGATTTTTTGTGATTTTAACTGTCAACCGCATTAGTTAAATGAATTAAAATATGTATTGGAAAGTATATATGACATCGGTATTGTAAGTGAAGTGCCGCTCTATTAAGGTTAAAACAACTTTAGAGTATAGACTGTCATATTAATATGATATTGATATAATTATCTCTTACTTCTCTCAGGTGATCGTATCATTTAGTCGCCCTTATAGGTATAATAAGGTCTTTGCCTTGTGTTTCTTTCTTTTCCATTTCTGAATTACACTGTTCAAAAATTTTACCATAAATTAAGTTGCTGTGTTCAATGCTTTTCTTGGTGTACCAAATTGCAAATATTTCGATGTAAGGTAAACAATTTGTTGGAATTTGCTTTACGCAGGCCGCTTTCAACAGGTCTATGGAGGTCCTTGAGAGATGCCTATGTTCAGCAGTAGACTTATTGTGGATAAAAACGCAGAGTGTTGAGAGAAACAATTTGTTTGGATTATTTAAATCATCAATTAAATACATTGATGTCTATTCAAACTTAGAAATAACTGATAAGCAAGAAAATTGCAAGTTCCAGTGAAGATTACACAAAATAAATTCTAACACAAAAAGGTACTTTTTCCCTTTAATAAATTCAGCGTGCGTTAGCCCTGTTACCCGAATACATCGTAACGTCAAGGGACCCGATCGTGTTTACAAATTTCATTTCATTTATGTTTTTCGTCTGCTTGCAAGTATACATGGACTTGTTAATGTTATTAAACCAATAGGTGTTTTTGGCAATTTCATTACTTAAAACATTTATATAACACATATGTATTTAGTTCTCAAAAGGAAATTGTATAAAAGGTGGCATTCTTCTCCTACAACAATGACCTTTGATAAGAACCTTGCAGTTTTAAAATGGAACCGGTATTTGCAAATTACATTTCTTACTGATGGAATTTCTAGCACCACTTTCCATACCAACATTCTGAAACGATGACAGTAAAATATGATTTGAATAAAATATTTGGATTTGATTTATTTCTACAGAACTCGCCGCTAAAAATGTGTATGAAATCGAAATACCATTCACCCGCTGACTGATCACATCACGAAATCGCTCCAACTGTAAGGGATTTTCTTTGGATAAAGTGCCGAAAGATTGATACGACGATGAGGCGAGATTTACTACGGCACACGTAATCCTTGTGAAACGAATGTCCGAACTACATCAATTTAAAAGAAATATAGCAGCTGTTATGTATTAGTCACGAAACGACGTAGACTTGATAAGGTTCTGTAGATGAATTGTTAACTGACAGGTCTTGGAATTAATACAATTTACTTTGAGTCCTTCAATTCGTATGGTGAACAATTTCTGCCATTTCTTTCAATTTAGTTCCAGCTTCGGTATGTGTTTTCAGAGATAGGAGGGCATCGACGTTGTCTTTATTGCCAAAGATGTTCTGGGATTTTCAAGAAAATAGCCTAAGACCTAAAAGGCAGGCAAATGAATAACTACGATTTACGCGAATGTTACACATTCAAATAAGATTCTATTTGCGAATTCTATCACGGATTTGGTTGCTTTTTGACATGAATTAAGTTCCTGAAGTTATGATTACTTTACAGCTTCGAATTCATGCCGTGGCCATAAATGTTATATTTCAATAAATATCTAATATGCTGAGCAATGCACGTATCTGATGTAATAAAAAATAATCATTTGAGCCAAGCTTATCTAACTGTATTTCTAACTAGGTGAATCCTTGTTCCATCATCATTTTCAGCCAAAAATTTCAGTTGAACATAAGCCTGCAAAGACTTTCCCTGCAACATATTTAAAATGGGCAGCATCAAAAACATCGTGGAAATTTAATGAGTCATTTATCTACTGCCGTATTGATTTAATTTCTATGAATACAGCTAACAATTTTATTCCACCAGTAGTTACTACTATTGATTCCACCGCTACCAAGACCGTAAAACCACCACGACCCAATTCAGAAGACCGAAACAAAACCAAACAAATGAAACAGGCACCGCTCACCAACCTTGATACAATTTGTGCGCGCGGCCCGAATGCACGGCTATGCACACTTCGCCCTGACATAGATATACTGTATCGACGCACAGACGAACAAAAACTCATTGCACAAACCTACACTCCGAATATTGTTTAATGATAGATGTGCTATGATGTGTGAGGTATCAGGACTTTTGAGATAGGACTAGTTGGTACAGAAGTAAGGGCATTGGGATTTGGAAGCTGTGTACATAATTAGGAAGATGAAATTATTAGGCGAGAAAGATTTTTGAGTAAAAAATTGGATTCTTGCATACGGATTATGTATGTACTTACAGAACGTATTTTTGAATTTCTAGTTTTACCTAAGTTCGAGCGTTGGGTACATCACAATCTCTTATACTTTACTGAGATTATAAGTATTGTGGGTTGGTAAAATACTAGCCGAATCTAAGCAAAATAATATAGTAGAAAATATTCGTAGCTGACCGTTGTAACTAGCTTTGGATTTTCGTAGCACTAAATCACGTATATAGAACCTTTATTTTATTCTTCTCATGGACAGCAACGTTTTAAATCTAGAGAAGATACTAGACACAAATGGAATCATGTATATGAATCACGCTGTTTGTATTAATCAATAATGTTCTACTAAAGATGCACGAGTTGCTGTTTAAATAAAAAACGATCAATTTATTAAAAGACTACTTAAAAAGTCTTGCTGTTTCTCGTCAGTGCCAACAAATGTTTAGATATATAAATTATCGGCACAAATTAAATGCTAAAATTATATTGTTTAAAAGTCATTCATTTTGAATAGCAATAAAGTGAAGCGAAGCGCCCGATGCGATATCAACAGATATTCCGCTCATTGAGAGACAAAGTGACATTATCGGAGCAAAACTTCCGTCTCAGCTTCGTTCTGGAATAAATTTCATTTTAAGCTTAATTACCTAATAAATTTTGGTTTACTGGAGAAAGTCTGCAAAAGGTGTCACTAAAGATGGTATGAATTTATTTAGGCTAAGGTTATATCTCCTACACGGTATTTTTTGATAAGATTCTTTTTTTTAAGACAGCCGACGCTTATTTTGCTATAACATTTTTTTATATAATTATGCTATGACCTATGATATTGGCAGAGTAACACTACTTATCACAATTTTGTTGCTCTCTTTTTACCCATCTATGTGCCAAGGCTGACAAAGCCCTCAACTACAGGATTTTTTAGTATATGCTGATAGATACTTACTCTCAGGAGACTATCTAGATCGATTGATGAACTTATACTATACAAATGACAGGAAAAGACGAAGTAAACGAAGATGCGACCGCTTTAGTTAATCTAAATATTACTATTTATTCTCGATGCAGCTGCAGCAGTTAGTTGGATAGCGCGCGGATGTTTACTATTCGTTGCGGAACCCTGAGCCATTAGCTATATTGGTATTTTCAATCAAAGTTTTTAATATAGATTGAAAGGAGAAAGAAAGGAAGCATTTTTATTTAAATCATTGCTCTATACGCAAAAAATTATACATTTCGAGTAGGGAACATGAAATTGCGAGTATAGTTTGAAATAACATTTTTCCCTTAACAAGTAGGTAGGTAGATGATTCGATAAAGGTCACAGGAAATGACTGTAAAAATATTATTAGCAATGGATCACTCTGGAAATATATAAGAGACTTATGGTCAGCAATATTCATTCCGTGGCTGAAAATCATCATCGCCAAAATAGCAATAATGAAATCCATTCGAAGGCACAATCGTCAGCGTAGTTTTTTTGCACAAAGGCCAATTGCTCAAAGTTCCCGCGACTCACCCATGACACTAATTTCAATTACATTAGAATAATGATGACCTGCCTAGCTCGTATCCGCATTAACAAGCAGATGCATCTAACAACAACAGCTGTTGTCAATGTGCATCGAGGTTAACTTCAATGCGTTTTTAAATCGGCCGGGTTATAATACTAATAAGTACTGGTACTGTGTTATTTACGTTTTCAATTTATACTTTGTTAGGAAGCTTAAGACGTATGTTGACTATGATATGCTGTCAGCTGTGATATGATGAAGCCATATTTGGTTTTGAACATGTTCAAGAACAAATAAGGCATCTCCGTATTTATTGATAAGTATATAACAATTGATGTAAATAATACAGCCCATATACATGCATTGTCCTGTTGAACAATTGACAGGGTTTAGGCCAAAGTTAATCATGCGTATTGCGTGTTGGAGGACTACACACACTATAGAAACTGTTTTGGGTCATGGATGCAGTGCAGTAGGACTCTCAATATAAATTAGGTATTAGAATGCATTTTTATCGAGCTATTACTTTTTACTGCGAACCCAGGAATTTGATCACTAAATGGTTTTAAGGAGCGTTGGGGAAATACCGTAAAAGAAGTACGTAAGGGCTAAGAAAGCAAATTCATGTAAAATATAGGAATTTACGTTCTTACCCCTTCCATACTTGTATTACGGTGTTACCCTAAGGCAACATAATTTTATATTTATTTATTTTAGTCTTTATTGCATGCATAAGCATAGAAACTACAATGTACAGAATTAACGAAAAAACAATAGTACAAATGCACGTCTTATCGCTCTAGGCGATTTCCACCAGATAACCAATTTTCATACCTTAAAAACGCCCAAGAACTGTCGAAGCGTGTATAGTGTTTGTTGAATATAAACAAAATTATTATAGCCATGTTAACCGCCTCTATTCGTGACATTATTGTTGTTAATCAATGTATAAATATAGCATGATTCGTGTGTCATTATCACTCGGTACACGACAATACGTACAAGTCGTGTAAGGGTGTACCCGCTTGGATGGAATTCGAATGTGGCGAACGCGGCGTGTTGTGTACTTTTTTAATGCAAAGGTAAAAAGGTAAACAGCCTATGAAGATTGCGAGGTAAGGTGTACGATCAACAGGAATATATCTACACTAATATTATAAAGAGGAAAACTTTGTTTGTTTGTTTGGTTGTAATGAATAGGCTCAAAAACTACTGGACCGATTTTAAAAATTCTTTCACCATTCGAAAGCTACATTATCCACGAGTAACATAGACTATATTTTATTTTGGAAAAAATAGGGTTCCGTAAGATATTTGGGATTTTCGGACACAAACTGAAAAAAATCAACCAAAGAAGTTACCTATTTTGCGTACGCTGCCTAAACTACAAAAGATAGAACCATAAAATGTTATAATTAACTGTAGATCTTATAAATATCTACAAAAAAGTCCGCGACACACTATACCTATCTATGTCGAGTGAGGCACAACAACCACATTTTTATTTAAAAACCTTGAATTTTTTTTTGGACTACATTTAAACGCGTTTATTTTACTCATGCTATTAATCCTTATCAAAATAAATTATTTCATCAATAAGTACAGTTTATGTTGATAATATTTGGTCTTTGAATGATTAAAATTGGACGTTTGGTTATGAAGTTGTGGTGAAATTAAAATATTACGATTTCTGCTGCACAAAAATTTCATAAGGCAATCTTTATATGTACATGTATATGGAGAGACGGGATATAATAGAGTGGAAGGTACGGGAGAAGGCTGGGATAGCTGACAGATTTAATAGGACGAAATATAAATGCACGTTATAAGACGGGATGGATAATAAAGAGAAAGGACGGGATGGATTGGGAAGAGACTGAACAGACGGATGAGACGGGATTGAGCCGGATAGTAGGACAGCTACGTCAAGTTTAGGTATACAAGAGTTTATACGAAAAATAACATGTATTTGGTGTGGAGTGGAATCAAAAAATATATGCATCCAGACGAAGCTGGGCCGGGCCGCTAGTACTATATAATATTATAAAGCTGCAGAGTTTGTTTGTTTGAACGCGCTAACCTCTGGAACTACTGGTCCGATTTGAATGATTCTTTCAGTGTTGGGTAGTCCATTTATCGAGGAAGGCTATAGGCTACATATCATCACGCTATGACCTATAGGAGGAAAGCAGTAGTGATATTTCTAGCAAATGCGAGGAAATTTTGTTCGTTTTTCGTGGTGGTGGTCGATTGGTCGATATTCTAAACTGATGTTCAGAATTAAACATTTTGACCGCCATTTTAAAACGTGTATCTACCCGGGCGGAGCCGGGCCCGACCGCTATGTAATATATCTTGGATCTGCCTGAAACGACGTACACGTTTTTTAGTGATTTTGTGAATTTATGATATTTTACCTCAATAAACTATTCAAGGTAATAAAAACATATAAGAAAATATTTTTGTAGCGCTTGCTTTAAAAAATACCCCCTTGCTTCAGAAGCGCCATCTGAATTTGTCGTTTTTGGACGGACATCTTTCATACACGGGTATGATACCTTATTCCTCCATAAAGCTAATGGCCAGTAAGAAAAAAAAGGTAATGTCGTGACAACGCAAAGGCATAAACCATACAGCCAATTTAAAAAAAATGCAAGATGGTCATGTCATTAGTGTCTGGACATAGGTTTCATAGTGAGATTTACGGCTCGTTTCACCCAGTTGCCGGCAGTTAGTGCAGTTCAAACGACCTAGTTGGAAAGAGCATGACAAGTAACCTGCACGAACTAGTCCACGACGGAACCGCGGTGTGTGCATAGTTACATTGTTACAAAATAACCATAATTGTATAAGAAATAGTAAATATAAGGATAATATTATACAATATGCCTTTGCCTGCGTGGCGTAGTTGTACGCTTGCAAAGCTGAGGTCTCGGATTCGAATCCCGAGTCAGGCAAAGCGATATTGGATTTTTCTATTCATTATCAGCCTGGAGTCAGGAATTTGTGCCCGATATGGCGATAGGCTCGCTACCTAACAACACACAGGGCGGAACATACAGGGCGAAATGTGGGTGTCCAGGCACCTCTGCCTACCCCTTCTGGGAAAAAGGCGTGAGTTTATGTTTATATGTATGTATTATATTATACAATATGATAAAATATGTTGTAACTACATACCGTAGAGTCAGCAGTTCTTCCACAAATTATATTTACAAATTACAATATAGTGCGTCGTGGCCTGCTAGTAAGCGGATCCGGCTGCCAACGTGTTCTCGTCGGTCGCGGGTTCCAATCCCACACCTCTGACTTTTCGGATTCATGTGTCAATCACCACGTAATATAACGGTGAAGGAAAACATAATGAGGAAAGCTGCATAACATAGCCATTTGTAAGAATTTCTATGGTATGTACCCGGTATGCAGTCCCCCATACCGCACTAGGCCAACATGGTGGACTATATGGCCTAACCACTCTCAATCGTAGAAGAGGCCCGTGCCCTGAAGTGGAACGTATATGGACTGATACAGTATTAACCTGTTGAAACAGTTATTAACAACAGATCACATTTGCAATGATACATCTTGCAATACAGCGTGAATATTCGCGTACGAAATTAAAATTTATTTATGTAAACAAAATTGTGCACGCCATTTGTAATGTCAGAAACACTCAAACTCCCAAGTTGTTTGGTTTGAATTTCGTTTCAAACGGATTCACTTGCATTTTTGCGTACGAAAATAACTTGTGGAGGCTATTGCTCTTTAGTGGTTTTAATGGTCCCATATTATTAGCTTTTGGTGAAGATTCTCGGTGGTATAGTGGTAGTATATAAATTTTGTAAGCATGCACCAAATATATACGTCGTATGTTGTTGTCTGTTCTGGCAATTAACTAGATTTCTTCCTTGCTTTTCTTTTAAAAGTACATTACACAGTACTAAAAGTACATTATACAGTAATAACAAGCTACTTTCTTTTCTGTCTTACAAAAGTATATATTAGCTAAAAATGAACTTTTAATGAACTCGAGTGAAGAGTAGATAAATACTTATATGCTGACGGACTTGCCACCTCTCATATCTTGAGATGGAATTAATCACGTTGAAATGTAGGTTATTAGCAATCCTATCTTCATCCTCAGGGATATAGCTGTGAGCATAATTAGTATGTATACTTTTAAAGAAAACGGTGATCAGATGCAATCGTCTGATTTGAATCGTCTTGCTATGTTGTCTAAAAAACAGTAGATTTAAAAAAACATGGCACGCAATGAAAGCTTAATGCAGGAAATAAGATATAAATGTCTATAATCTAAACACATTTAAAAGTAGTCTTCCAAATAAGTGCTACCTATTAAATTATCTCCAAATTGACTCAATAAAATAGTGAATTTAACATTTTTAGTGGAAATTAAGCAGGCTTGCAAATTACGCGCCAACGAAGATTAACTCGGGGGAATTTTAATTGCGCCAGGAGACAGTTTATGAGCGCGAATGTCATGTACAGTTTTGACGTAATAACATTTTGTTAATTTTCTTATTTTTGTCGCTATCTCAATTTAATTCAATAAACTTGGATTACAATAAAATATATGAAGAAATAGGAAATGGTAGAGCCAGGCTGTTGTCAGTCATGACTCAGTATGAATGTGCAGGCTCGTCCCGGGTAGTACCACTGACTGAAAGCGACAGCTTCCTGTCCCGTTTCGTTCGTTGAGCGAGATTGCCTAATTCCCAATACCCCTTTTCTTCCCTTCCTTTTTCCTTCCCGCTCCTCTCCCGATTTAATGAGCCGGCATCATATTCATAATTCAAGCTTTGTTTGGATGTTCACAGGTGGCAGAGATCACTTCCCATCACGTGACTTGTTTGCTCGTTTGCCGAACCTGAGCAATATAAAAAATAGACCTAAGTAGAGATAAATTTAAATGGCATTACAGACATGAACCGGCTGATTAAGAACATGTTATTAACTTGGTTAAATTTGCAAGGCCTTCCCCTAACATTGGAATACTAATAGGCTGATAGTAATACACATATTCGCGGCAAAAAACCAAGTGGCTATACCAATAAAAAGTGATATAGACTCGCCACCTATCACATCGTGGGACTGTTGGGTGCATTTATTTATTTTTGTGTATGAGAGAGATAGAAAGAGCGAAGCATACATGTATGTGAGCGCATATCACTGACCTAATTCTGAGTTTACTATTTTGTTTTGTTTCTTCATCAACAACGAATAGATATATTATGTTATCATTAATCACGCCCTTCAAATTATATTTGTGTTATCTCTTATTCATTTACTTAATAGTTCTTGACCTAACCGGTCATTGAAATAAAATAATCAAACAAATATATTTCCAATCCGGATCTAGTTAAAAATAATCAAATATCGTACACTACCCAACCATTTAAATTGAGCGTAAAAAATACTGCAGTGTGTAAAATTACAATTGATTCGGAGTGAGTAGACGATAAAAAACAATGAGTCCTTTGCTCAGCTGTGAGGCTGCGTCTAATCGAGTGAATCATTCAATCATGAGATAAGTTCTGGCCGAAGACCTTATGCCCTTGAGGCAGTCGACGCGGAACAAGCCACGAGTTGGCGAAGACTATTTATTTATGCCATTGTATATTTGTATTTTGTATGAGTTGTGTGTTAGAATTTATGAAATAAAACTTTTGGTTTGCAATTCTGAATTTAAAATAGGTAGATTCTAGCGACATAGATTAGAACCTATCATAGATAAACAGAGCTTTTTCATGGGGTACTAAAACTGTTTTCTGTCTCGTTGAAATAGCCATCTCCCTTAATTTAGAATTAAAGAAAATTACCATCCAATGTTTTCAATATTGGCGACATTTGAGAAAAAGTTTATCGTCGCTGACGATTGCCTGAATTTATTTCGATATAAATACAACCATGTCTGATATCATATTCCACTTCCATATTTGCAAATATGACGCTTTAAATAATTCCATTTCCACACGTTCCTTACACAAGAGCTGAATATAACACTGGCTTTAAATCTTATGCAGTAAATGCACGTTTCGAGCCAGATCCCGGTGCTGAACTCTAAGTCCGCAGGATAATGTATAAATGCAAAGGGATTCCGCCAAACATCCAGTAGACAACACCGCTGATTTACTGTAATGGCGCCGTCGGGGCCGCCATTTGCAATATTCGCATTTTTCCTGCTAAAATTAAGAGTTAAGTTAGGCCAGATAATCCAGTGTTTTACTTGGATTCAAAAGGATTTCCATTAATAGTATAATAGTTTTTTTAAATTTTTACAGATCTGCATTATGTATTGTATTTTCTTTATGAAAAATACGAGCGTAATTATCTCAATTATTTATCTATGGAAATGTAACTTAAGGATACACTTGCGAAGATTCGCAATAATTACTTTTGTCACGTGATTTTTTAAATGCCAAGCGATGTCCTTAAAGGCTTGACATTGTTTTGGTCGCTTGGAGGCTATTTAATTGTGATAAAAACAAGTAATTTATAGACATTCAGCGCCAAACATAATTAGGATAACAGGTGATCCAATTCATTTATGCCGGGTTTTGTTGCGTGATAAGACACAAAAGGTATGATAATCGTCAGGGACAGCGCCGACGGTTCGCCCACGCGGTGCCAATTATCTTTTTTATCAGATCGAATATATAAGTCTCGAACGAGGTCGTTCACCCCGGCTCATTGTATCGTGTAGATCCATCATTACATATTAAAAAGGAAGCGTCTGTCTGTCTGTTTGTTTAATGTTGATTTATGGTGATATTAAGTTATATTCTTGCGATTTTTTCCTTTGTTGCTTTATTGAGGTTCGTTTTATGTTTGGACACTTTATTTACATTTGTTTTGTATGATGGACATTGTAATAATTGTTGATTTTTGTTACTGAGACTTACTCAAGACTGACTTCTTCATAAACTACTTAGTCTTTGAAGGAACGATCATTTATCTGGGTAATAGGGTTAAGACGCATAAAGAGTGGAATGCTTTTAGTTGAATGATTTTAAATGAAAGCCCTTATTGGAGGATAATCTGAATCAGATCAACATTAAGATCTTCTATAGGTTCCTGAATAAAAATTTGTGGATTATAAAAATTTGCTCGGACCGACACATTGATGTGTAGTCGTCGTGTACGTGTAGTGTGGTAAATTAATATTTTTATCTCTTATTCATTGGACATACTAAAATATTCACTATAAAAAGGAAAATAATAAAACTGTATTTATGTTCCAGTGAATCCTCTTTCCACTCTTACACCATGCCTTCTAGCAAGCGTTTTCTGTGGTTTTCTGTCTAGGTATTTCACGTTGTAATCTTCGTTCCTATTTCAAACATTTTTTTTGGATAAAACAAAGTAGAACGGACCTTATTCGTCGAAATAGTTTCCTTTTTTACACAAAATCAACCTCTTTCGTTCAATTTTTATTCAATTCTGCCAAAGCCAATGTTATTGTAAAACATACAATCCCGAGTGATCTAATACCGATTTCGCTACACTCCGTAGTAGCGATAACAATAAATTCTGCTTTCCTGTTTCACTCAGAAGCGAGAATACGTTGTATATCAATGCTGCTACCGAAAACGAAGCCGGGTGGTAATTTTCAGGGTTACAGATACATTGCAAATAAAAATTTCGCAAAATAGCGCGGTATTTTTTTTAGTCTGCTACGGCTGACAATATATGTGTCTGTTGTATGCAAATATACAGGCTATATCAAGACTGCTAGCGAAAACGAAGTCGGGTGGTAATTTTAGGGTCTACAGACACAATACAAATAAAAAATTCGCAAAACAACGCGACATATATTTTTTTGTTATTTTTTAAATATCATCGTGTTTGGATGGTAAATCCATAGTTTTTGCTAAAATTATTTAACCCTTGCGTGCCATAGCGTCTTTAAAAATAAAAATCTGTGCATTATTATTTAAGAAAAAGCTATGTATTTACCACCCAAGTAATACGAGGATAGGAAAAAAATACAAAAAATTCGTCGAGTATTTTTGTAAAAGTTTCAGTTGCATTGTGTCTGAAATCACTAAAACTACCACTTAACTTCGTTTTCGGTAGCAGTCTTGATCAAGAAGCCATGAATATATGTTCATGATACTGAATGAACATGAAGTTTTGTTCATTCATTTACACTCTAAAGAAAAGGATAGAAGGCAAAAGCAACGTCATACAAGGTGATATTTTTGAGCTTCAGTGTTTTATAGGGAATGCAATCTCCATTTGGGTATAAGCTTCTTGGTCTTGATCTACCCTACAACCCGATAAGTTTCCCGGAACACTAAATATTTAGCGTGCATCGCAGTAATGGCCGCTTTGGGAATTCATGGATGAAATGGCTGAGAGCATTGGATATATACGCTTCTACCAAATCTTCAGGGAATATCAATCAATAAGTTCGTGTCAGGCTTTATTTCTTGACTAGCGGTCCGGCCCGGATCCAATATGGCGGCCAAAATGTTCAATTCCGAATAACAATTTAGAATATCGACTAATCGGACGACGAAAAACGTATAAAAATTCCTCGTATTTGCTAGATTTTTCACTACTACTCCATCCTATAAGTCATAGCGTGATGATATATAGCCCATAACATTCCTCAATAAATGACCTGCCCAACACAAAAAAAAAACAATTCGCACCAGTAGTTCTTGATATTAGAAATAACAAACAAATAAACTCTTCAGCTTTATACACATATATTACTCGTATATAGTGGGCATGTTGGCATTAAATTGTATATAGGGAAATTTTGAAAATGATTGCAGACCGCTGTGTCTTTCGTCTACAAAAGATGTGGGTGGGACGATTTATAGGCATAATAAAATAGTATTTCATTGCATTACTAAAATAGTTATAAGTAGCTTAATTAATTAAGTCACTAAAATTCTATGGAACTTTGTATTTTGAAATAATTTATGATTTGATTTGGAATTCCCACACTAGTCGGTCCTAAATTTCCCTCCAGATGCAATGTAATTATTTCATTGTATCACAATAAAAACAAAATTAAGAGACGAAATGTGCAAGCTCGACCATAGATTAACACCTTTTACTTTTGGAAATAATTTAATTAATTATTAGTTGCGGCTTATCTTAAGGTGGAAGGCAAATTTCCTGATGAGTGATGAAACCTTTTGTTGAAAATTAAATAAATAAATACACCCAACAATCATAAATATCTTCATACATATGGTTCGAAGATTACTAAATTGTGTTGTATAATATAGGCATAAGATATTGTTTGTTTTCCAAATAAAATAAAATAAAAATATTCTCTAAAACAAGGTTTCGAAGACATGTAAAA
This sequence comes from Hyles lineata, assembly GCA_030180105.1. Classification (NCBI taxonomy): domain Eukaryota; kingdom Metazoa; phylum Arthropoda; class Insecta; order Lepidoptera; family Sphingidae; genus Hyles; species Hyles lineata. The sequence continues at coordinate 3,117,586 of JARJEE010000030.1, forward strand.
TCTACCAGCTCATGTACCCTAACCCCCTTATTATCAGAGGAGGCCAAAACTCTCTATACTATAAAGGAGGGTAAACCAGTATAACTAAATGCAATAAAATAAATGTCCAAATACGTAAGCAGTAGAGATACAAGCCACGTCAGGACCCAGGGCCCATCGATTCCGCACGATCCGGCCGCGCCACTGTTGAAAATAACGAGCGAATTTATTAGGGCCGCGACATCGCCGCACGCTGCACACTGCACCATTGTTAGGGTTGCCACGCTCGGAAGATATATGTACTAGCCTACCGCATGTCGAATGATTTAGAAACTTCACTGGTAGGTGTGAGGCGCTTTTAGAATCAATTATGGTTAGAAGTTAGGGCTTAGACTAACTTTCTAGTCTACTGTAAGATTTTATACTTTATGTATTTCCGCATATATTTTTCTATTCGCAGCCCTTTAAATTAATATAATATAATGTAATGAACGTATTATTATATTAAGAGACTGCACAATACACATAAAGTCAAAAGCTAAGGTCTCGATCATATGACTATGATACAATGTACATATTAGCAGATTACTGGTTCATATGTTTACTCGTGTATATCCATCGGCATATGACTCACTTATGGAATGAATGGAATAGAGCCTATGTAAAGTTTAAAAATCATAGTAGTAACATAAACAAAAAATATTCATTTAAATATTTAATTTATTGTATTATATACAGTCCCTCCACAGTTAATTTCAAAATATTTCACAATTTTCTTATTTTTAATTGCGTCCAACCCTATTAGGTCTTCTAGAGAAAGCGCAAGTCTGCACCAGCCCTAACAAGTGCAGACAACAAAGACATTGGGCAGACGCGCCGCAGTCGGCACGAGGGCGGAATTAGTTGGGATGCTCAGATGTTCACCAACGAAATATTGCCACTAGACGACCGGGGATCTAATACGGGAACATTCAGAGAGATGTCTTTAAAAACTATTCTGTATAAATTGGTTTGAAGTAGCAATTCAATTTGCTTTTGTTTGTTTAAATAAGTTTGTTTTGTTCCAGTTGTTTCTATTATTAGTAGTTGTTTAAAAATGAGAGTAATAGAGATATTTTCTAGTTATTGTGGCGGACATGTTTATACAAAATTAAGGTCAACAATGTTATTTCTTATTATGATAACTAAATATAGCAATGGATAGCCTTATTGGTCTAAACAACATATGTCGACTATGAACCGTTATTTCCTACGTTTGGATTCTATGTTGGGCAATGCACTTTCTGTTTTTCAATAGTTGGCAATAGTCCGTTACATATCCCAACTAGGAAAATAATCTCAACGATAGGAATGAAACATGAGTGTCATTGCAGACACCTCTGCCTATTTCCAAACAAAATTTTGGCATGAGCATTTAGCAGATTTATGTAATTTTAGAAAACACTATTAGAAAATACGCTATTCACTCCATACAACCTTTGTGTAGTACAGTAGTGCTCAAGCTATTACTCATGAGAGACTATTAGAAAACATTTCTGTCTAGCTATTTGATTGACTGGTTTGGTTGTAGGTCAATACAGCACCAAAAAGTTAATTAATAAAGGGTTTTTCTATGTATTCATAAATAAAACATGCATAGAATTGTTTCATGGATGGCCTAAGGATGGCTCCGAGGACCACCATGCTTCCAGGGACTACTAATGATCTGTGGACCACCAGTTAAGAACTACTGATCTAGACACTCTACTGTATTGAGTGTAACCTGAAAACAGTAGTATATGGAATAAATAAAAAAACAGAAATTATTAAAATTATTAATATAAGATGTAATTTGATACATCTTATATTAATATCCTAAGCATTCATTATAAAAAACAAAAGACAGTTGATAGCATTAAAAAGCGCCCACCGCATCGATTGCAGGCAATTACTCGGCGAGTCTAGACTAGTAGCGCAGACAACAAAGACGCCCCCGCCAGACGAGCCCCATACAAGTTTAACAAACTACACCCCTGTCTACCCTCGAGTGGCAGTTACCGTGCAAACGTAGATTTAGATGTTCGGACATTCGCTTCCCGACGTTTTTATCGCGAATGCTGAATGTTTTCGTGAGCTTAATGGTGTTTGGCACGAGTTGAAAAAGTTGTAGAATTTTGTTGAAAGATATACAGAGAAATTCGTGAAAGTACAAACTATCATATTTCTATTAATATATTATATTAAACTGCTTCAAGAGGCAATCAGAAATTTACTTTCTGTTTAAATTCCCAAAATGTCTAGACATTGCGACCATTAAGAGTTGATGTCATGCAGGCAGCCGGACGTATATGTAAATCAAAGTATTTCTGCAAAATGGCTTCTACATTCAGGACATACTAAATGCTTATAGCCTAATATTGCTGTGAAAATGTATAGTCATATTGCTTCGGCTCCATGTACGGGCTAGTTACAAGCAAAATAAAGAAGAATGTCTTAATGATCTAGAATAGTATTATGGCGATACGACTGATGGTAAGTGACAACAGTAGCAAAACCAAATAACACTGAGACATAAGATGTCCAGTCTCAATATTTCCAGTAGTTACTCTGGCTTCAACGTCCTTCAATCCGAAACACAACAGTGCATCTACACTGCTGTTTGGGGGGAGAAATAGACATTGAAATATTTTTTTTCTCACTTGATTGTTTAATTTTATTAGAATATTAATTTGTTTTGTTTTACTTTGCTTGTTATCTTAAGTATTTCGTAAGCTAAAATGTTTGTTTTTAACACAAACGCATTGGTAAAACTGTAAGTTTGTGTTGGAAATATAAATAAATAAATTGCGTGGTACCTATCTAGGCGGCCTCTCACATATGAGAGACTATACTGGTGGGACTAATATATAACAATTGAGTATTTAAAAAGATCAAATAAGTCAAACTTCACGAAAACTAATTACAAAGAGTTATTGAACCGTGTCCGGACGGGCCCTACTAAATCCTAAGTTTCTTTAAACTTATTAACGCCCGATTAGCCGATAATGTAGCCGGCCAATTTTCTAACCGACCGATTACGAAAACGCCCTTCATTAAAACTGAACTTTGTTTGATTACTTTTAAGGTTTAAAATAGTTTGCGTGCTTGTTATACTTGTAAGTTTTCTATTGCATAAAGTTTGTGGTAAAGTTATTTGTATTAAAACTTCCATATATGATATACATACAGCTTTAGAGATCAGAACATTACATAGGCGGTAATACTATTGATGAATACCCATTCTTTTAACTATATAGAAATGAAGATGATGACAGCGTCCATGTAACAAGAATTTAATTCATAAGTTACAAGATAAGATTCCGGGAAAACACGAATGATATTGACAAGGAAGTTTCGTTAATTAACAGGCCATTGACCGATAGAAAAGCACTAAAAAGTAACAAATAACATCTATTTCATTTTTTTATAGGACCCAATGACAATCATCAGCTTTCAACCAAAGAAAGAATAAACAAAATCGGGGCACCCAGTACAGAATTATGAGGTAATAAACATTAAAAAAATACAGTAGATTTCAAAACCTCTCCTCTTTTTTTTTCAAGTCTGTTTAAAATAGTTTAACACAACGATGACAAAATAAAATTATTTATTTCTTCTTAGAATATATCCGTGCTGTTAGTATATAATTCCTTATATAATTAACAAGGCATGTTAGTGATAACGGTTAAGCAGCTTTTTCATTCCATAAGCTAATAACTGTAATACATAAGTTACCTCATTCAAATGTCTCCGAGGGATAAATCACCGCACCACACGATCTTACGTCATACCTGAAAAAATATATATTTCCCATTAATAAAATATTAATCTAATAATATAACCATGGCTCTAATTCCACGTCGGATTATCTATATTGAATAACATTTCCAATTCTATGACTTATCGTTCAAACGAGGCTTAAAGAGAGTACTCTCTGTAAGTAGCGACTTTGTTGTGCTGGTCCCCTGGCACTGCGGAGGTCCATGAGCAGCGGTAGGCGCTTACCATCACACGGACGCTAGCTCGTCTGCCGATAAAGGCAATAAAAAAATATTCTCAAATGACTTGCCCAGGCCTGTTATTTGTACCTGGAAAATATCACTTTAGAGATGTACATACGTAGGTACACTCATGTTTACATGTTTTTGTATGTGTTTACCTTTCACTTTTTTATATTACTTAAAAATGTACTATGTAGGTGAGATAAAATCTTAAATATATTAAAAACCAAAAAATCTAGGGTTCCGAAGCTGAGTTAATGACTGGAACTCTTAAAACCCTCAACCATATTTTTCACAGAGAGCTGTAATTAAGCTAAATTCTACTCTCGTCAGTTCATTTACCTCTATCGCAGCTAAATAACTAAAGTAATTGGGCTTTAACTTAATAAATTCGTTGACTTTTATCAAGGCCTTATTTAAGGTTATTGAAGTTAAGATACATTAGAGGTATGTCTGGGACACGTAGATATAAATTGTTCACCTATTTTTTTTATATTACACAATTAATTAAATTATTCCTCTGTTATGCACTAGTGCTATTAAAATGGTTTTAGCGTTAGTTCTCTAAACTCGCCTAGTTCGGGTTGGTGACTTCAATTAGCTCTAGGGTGTTACTATATAGTTTGACAGGAACTTCGAATGTTCAACGTCAACTTATAAAAGCTTTCCACTTCTAAAAATCAATACTATTCTCCATGAAACTTATCACACACTCCGAACTTAGTCTATGGTCACGACGTACGATACAGGGTTCTTACATTTTGTAAAGTATTTACGCATTCTCGTAAAGTTTTACGTACGATGTTCGAAAATTCGTCGGCGTGTCGGACTATAGAGTAAACCCCCTGAATCGTAATGAAATTCTCCTCCCGATGTTTTGCTTTACCGTTCAAGCAAGCATATATAACATTGATACAACCGAGCGACTTTTCTTTAAACTGCATATACTAGGGACCATTTTCAAGCTCTGTACTAAAAATCAATTAAATAGGAACAATAGTCATAAATGATTTTTTAAGTTTTTGCGCTCTTTGAACACGCTGTGGCTTTTCTAACAGCTGATTACGTCCAACGCATAGGTCATTCACCTTAAAACGACAAATCTTACTAAAATCTATGCGCTGTTGCCGCTCTGACACAAGTCACATAAATAAGTACAACTAAATTACTTTAAAAGTTGGCGATGCAAATAAGAAAGCAATAAATACACACACACTTACACTTTCATTACGAGAGCGACATAGCAAAACATCCTGTGCGTAAAAGAAATAGAAATAGGTCAGTATGTGTGTGTGTGACACGTACGCAATTGACCTCTAAAAAAAAGTTTTTAGTGTGCCGCCGGTATCCTTTCAGAACGCATGTAACACGTAAGCTCCTGCGCCGCCGCGCCGCTTTGATCTTGCCGATCTCGCACCGATAATTTTAATTTTGTCTTGGTATTGACACTACTCGTAAATAAGTTTAAGACATTATTTATTTTTTTATTGTGACAGGACACGTAACTTCGGATAATTATTATTTAGTGTTAGTGTTTCTGTGTTATTGACTGTTAGCCAACAATGAATTGGTCGATTAGGACCTGTACGGTGGCCACCGCGATCTCCGGACCTAATCCCTTGGATTTCTTTTTGCGGGGCTTATTAAAGAACTAGAAATAGGGTTATTAAGCATTTGAAAAACAAAGTGTCTAGCCTCGAACACTGACTTAATAACAATTTAAACAATAATAATAATATTGTCCGTCGCTATAACTTGTACGTTCATGTAAATGGAGGACATATCGAAAATTTAAAAATCTAGTGTACCTAAGCAAAGTATGTTGTGCGCGTACTTCAAAAGTAGGAACTCGGTGCACACAGCCACGCTGCGCCGGCGGCGTGGCCTTGGCGGCGCGGCGCGACAATAACACATGCCGCGCGCGACGTTGCCAATTTGTTATCTATTCGTATCTACAGGTCAGTGAAATGTATTTACATAGGGTGGTTACGTTTTACTCTTATTTGTAAGCTATTTAGTTTGTTTGAAACAAACAAAATCTCATTTTTGGTATTATAATTTTTTTTGCCGTGTCTAATAAATACCAAGGACGGATAGTATACGTAGTGTAATTTAATGCCCATCGGTCACATCAACTTTGTATAGCTATGAAGTTAGTGGGTACTTTGGACTCAACTTTGGAAGTATGATTTTGGGATAAATCAATGATTCTAAATATGATAGAGTTCTTGATGCCACGGTGTAATTATCACAAAACGCTTGTTCTAGAACAGTGCTTCTTAACCTTTTAGTCACAAGGGACCATTTGACAATATTTCTGCCTCAACATTGACCATCCGATTGGTTGACTGGTTTGGTTATATATTAATATAGTACCAAAATATGAATAAGTAAAGGGTCTTTCGGATTAGCAAGTGGCAATGGGCAGGGCACATAGCGCGGAGATCTGATGACCGATGGGGTCGGAAAGTGCTCGAATGGAGGCCGCGTAGCGGAAAGCGCAGCGTGGGATGTCCACACACAAGATGGTCCGACGAGCTGGTAAAGGTCGCGGGACGTCGCTGGATGCAGGCTGCCTCCAACAGGTCTCTGAGGAAATCATTGGGGGAGGCCTATGTTCAGCAGTGGACTTCCTTTGGCTGATGGTTGGATGGATGGAAAGGGACTTTCTATCTATATTCAATAATAACACCCAACAGTCACATACAAAGTCCTGTACCCCAAGCAGGAACATTTTGAAGTATCGTATAGTAATAGTATGGTGACAACTATTACTATACTATTACTACTCAATACCGGTAGCATGAATCGTTTAACCATACTCTCGTGAACTCGATACTATTACGTTACGATAATGACAGATAACCTAGGGTAATGAACGAATGTTACGGAATGATTCGTGCGGAATTGCCATTCACTACGTGGGTAAATTAATTTATTATCATTATAAAATAACAAACAAATATAAAACATGCATTAATGTCGCGTAGAAAGGTTATGGGAATAAATTAATAAGCAAATACATATTTATTGCTTTTATTCCGCAATATACAAAAATGACTCCAATTAATTATGCGTTTAGATTTCCGAACGTAGCAATTTTTTTATTAGTTGTCACCATGGTTGTCACACATTTAGCGGTTTTCACTTATCAATTAATGCAAAACAATAACTCTCATATTATATTGGTTATAGATAAAGATACGTATATATGTTTTATAAAATACCTCTACATTTTTAAGGAGGAGAGCTTTATGAAAGTATTCTCTATATTTTTGCTCGTTAAGTTCCTCGGCAATTATTTTCACATATTATATGCTCACACTTCTCTGTCCTAAGAGCTTGCTCGACTATACATTGAAATAAGCTTATAACATAAAATGATCAAGTAGGTACGCAAAACGAAAATCAAAGTTCCGTGTAAATATTTTATTTATAAGTTTTTTTACAGGTTTAGGTTAGGTATGTTTCTAACTACAATAAATTCCAGACTTTCTATAAACTCATACTTTTTCACAAGATTCCCAAGTTCGTTGCTCCGATTCCAAACAGTCCATCGTCTAAGAAATAACCTTCATATTTGAGTTAGGTATCACAATAATTGTAACTTCATAACGCATCATCGAATTTCATATTATTAGCGAAATACGGAGTAGATAATTACACACACTAACACTAAGGCATCGGGAAACACTAAGCATAACCGTAATTAACACATTTTCCCTTAATTCGATGTGTAGAAATACAAAAATATACTCTCGACAATGTTCTCACGGCAAAAATGTCGGTGACAAAACAATCGTATTTCTCGATAGTAAATCGGCGATACTATACGTCAAGAATTATTCCTGCTACCACTTTTCATACATTTGTATAGTAAAACTATCGTTATTACCATACTATGGTATCGTAAACGTTTCCCGCTGCCATAATTTAGTTCCAAATACGCTGTTCTGTTTACAATGGCGCTGTTCAAATTCCCATACAAAATTTTACTATTACGATTACTATACTATAGAGCCAAATGTTCCTGCTTGGGGTACTGAGCACACACTAAGATCGAGTCTTGTATCGCGGCCTCACGTTTCACAGGCCGTCTAACGTCCTGTGCCATGGAGACTGTCATATTTCAATAAAACATGCATAATATTATTTTAAGGATGGCCTTAAGATGTATCCGCAGATTACTTGGGATACTTCCAGGTACCACCTGTGTTCTGTGGACCATCAATTAAGAACCACCTTTCTAGAATCTAAGGGCATCGATCATCCTCCAAAATTAAATACTATTAGGACCTTGAATAAGTTCTCGCTGTTTTTTTACAAAATATTTTTTTTGTTAAAAATTCATGGAATAAAAACATTTCATTCAAAGTACTGTCCATCACTAGCTACCACTTTCTCCAATCTTTCTGGCAGTATATGAATTCCGCGTCGGAAAAACGACATGTATTTTGAGGCTATCCAAAAATTGACCAATTTTTAACTTTTTTCATGAGAATGAAAGCGCTGGTCAGCTAGGTCATGTGCCGTCGAACGGAATAGGTGAAAATCAGAAGGGTCTATGACAGGTGAACACAGCGGGTGGGGTAGAACTTCCCATTGAAGTGTTTCCAGGAAGGTTTTCACTGGTTTTGCAACATGAGGCCGAACGTTGGCATCTAGCAAAATCACTTTGTCGTGTCTCTGCTCGAATAGCGGCCGTTTTTCTTTTAGAGCTTGACTTAAACGCCTCAATTGAAGTCGACAGCGATCCCTCGTGATAGTCTCATTCGGTTTGAGCAGCTCGTAAAAAAATACACCCTGCTGGTCCCACCAAATACAGTGAAGAAGCTTCGAACCATGCATATTTGGCTTTGCACACGATATTGATGCATGGCCGGGCTTACCCCACGATTATGTATGCTTTGGATTATCGTAGTGTATCCACTTGTCATCGCCAGTCACGATACGGTGAAAAAAAACTTCTCTTTTCTGCCGTTGAAGCAGTAGTTCACACGCGAGAAAACGCCGTTCGACGTCTCTCCGCGTCAATTCATTCTGTACCCAATGTCCCTGCTTCATGATCATTTATAAAACATTTAAACATTTTGAAACACTTGACTCATCTACGTGTAATCTTTTTCCAAGTTCTGCTAGCGTCTGACATCGGTCTTGATCGAGTAATTCCTCCAATTTCCCATCTTCAATTTTTTTCGGTGCGCCAGAACCTTCTTTATCCTGAAGTTCGGAATCATTATTTTTGAAGCTCCGAAACCAGTCTCTGCACATCGTATCCGATAAAGCATAGTCTCCATAAGTCTCAACAAGAATTCTATGAACTTCAGCCGCAGATTTCTTTTGAATGAAGTAGTGCAATACAATTCCCCGCAAATACACTTTATTTGGCACAAAAGTAGACATTTTCAGAACTAAGAAAAAAATAATTGGTTACACTAAAATTAACTATCCTATACTGAAATTTAGGCTTAGATATACTGGTGCCTTGCATGTATATTACCATTCCAAATTTCCCAAACGGGGTACTGCTATTGTCATCTTTGAAGAAACAGCGAGAACTTATTCAAGGTCCTAATACATTAATCTAGCAGTAGGTTATTAAATTAAACACTATTTATTTATTTATATTTTCTACACAAACTTACAGTTTTACCAATGCGTTTGTGTTGTTAAAAACAAACATTTTAGCTTACGAAATATTAATTACGGTAACAAGCAAAGTAAAACAAAACAAATAAATATTCTAATAAAATTAAACAATAAAGTGAGGAAAAAATAATTAATTAAAAAAAGTAAATAACGTAAATTAAACTCTGCATAAACATACTAACAATCAAAGTGCGACAAAAACAATAGAGTTTAATCACACTATCTTAGTTTTAACTAAAAAATTTTAGGTTTTACCGTATATGAGCATTCTCTACTGCACACAAATTATACAAAGGTGTTCATAAAGTCAGTATTACAACAGAACAGTCGTAAAAACTCATTAAGGCGTGGGATTGTTAATAGAAAATAAAACACACGGGATTAGATAGTCAGAAGTTATTTACTTCACTAATTAGGTTATACGACCTAACACCTCCCACGGCATAGGTCAACCGTATAGTCAACCTACACACTTCTCTTGAAACGTGATTGTTATTATACCTTATCTGGGGGCGCGGCCGAGCCCCCGTCCAAGTCGAGCTATAGGCCGTAATAACATCCTTTTCTCGAAGCAATTCAGACCATTTTCAACCCCCTATAACTTCGTTGTGGCTAAAGCATGAAGCCTGAATTTTCAGTTACTAAGCAGGCATTGTGTAAACATGGTATATTTAAAATTTCATTCAATTTGAACCAGTAGTTTAAGAATTGTAACTAGTCAAATTTCTTAATTTTGTCACTCACTGACTGACCGATCATCAAAAGTCTAAGGCACTTCTAGCTGACATAGAACCTTCAAATTTAGAATATAATTAGTGTTTAGTGTCTAAAGCAAGGGAAAATTCAAACATTTCATAATTTGTGTCTAGTTTTCTAGATAGACCAACTGCGTGAATAACTTTGTAATCCCATATAAATGTATAGGATTACAAAGTTACATTTGCAGTTAATGAATCATTGTACCCGTATATAATGGAATAATAGTTGTAGATAGATATCTATATATATGAGGCATAACAGGAGGGGATATAGAGAGGGAAATGGTGTATTCAGCCCATGAAACTGTACAACATTCCTCTACAAAAACATGACGAAGAAAAACTTGCAAATAAATAGACTAAATAGCTCGAAAATATCAATTACAATGAAAGAAAGAACATTAATAATCAAATCCGCTATATTTGTGATAAATTGATACCTACAAAAATAAGAAAAATCCATAAGACAGAGGCTTTAAGAAAAATCGTTAGTGATATTCTAGAAGTAAGAAGTACCGAAAAGGAAAAAAGTAGGACTCTACAAAAAGACGTGAGATCCCATCAAAAACATCCTGTAAAAAAATTCCAAGTCTCGCAGCTCAGGTTTTCTACCGCAAAAAGTTGTGATATGCATGTAATACCAAGTCGATTAATTTATTTAGTCCTCAAGGGACCTTCTATATAAAGTTATTACGTTGGTTATTACCATATCAATATTAAAAATTCTTTACGTTTTAAATAAATAGATCGACTTGGCCATCGCATGAAAACATAATGTATCGTACAATTTGTACATAATGCTGCTGGCCAAGTCGATCTATTTATTTATGTGGCCTGTGGGTATAGTATTTGCGATAGTGTTTTTTTTATTTCTTTGAATGGCGAGACGAGCATGTCATTTACCTGATGGTAAGCGAGACATGGATAGTGGCAAACCCAAACAACATAAATTACGAAGCAACGCTTGGCTATCCTGTGCATTTACACTGCTGTTAGGCGGGAAAAATAGATATTACGCGACAACCTACCCAGGCGGATTCTCACTTATGAGAGACCTACGCTACCACTAATATAATTATTTTGTTTTGTTGTTTAATGATATGGTCTGAATTGAGAATGACAGCTATACTAACATTTTTGGTCAAGTCCAAAGCAAATACTAATATTTTGAATGTAACGATTGCTCTACGCGTAAAGCAGTAATTCAAAGATCACACCATCTTTATGCAACAAATGCAATTAATTATTAAAAGAAAAAGCAACCATCTGCAATGTCAAAAATCCGGTCAAAACTATTTCAAATACGCTATTAATATTTTTTTTTAAACAGTGCTGCCAACATAAAAAAGTTAACTACACTGGACTCAAAGGCTTAATAAGTCTTGCCCTTTGCATGTTTATCCTCTTATAAATGTCATTGACTGAATTAAATACCTCGTTAGACGGTGGAATTTATTTTTTGTTACGATTTTAGAAACGTATTAATATTGTGTCTAATAGAAGCGTAAAAAGTAGAACGGTCACGTGCCTATACAGATAATGATTTCAATATAATTGATGAGTTTCGATCGTGATTATGATATACAGTATACAAGATAGGTTTGTAATACCATATGTATCATTCATACACTAAATAATTGGAGTAATAGACACTTTATAATATATATGTTTTAATATGTCTAAAACATACTTTAACATGAACAATTTTTCATTTTGCATCGACCGTATGCGACTGAGCGGGAAAATCATGTTGAAGCATTAACTATATATTTTTGGACGTTGCTCTACCATTTTGGTACATTTCTGAAAAATTGTGAAATTCACAACGTAAACGTCATTAATTTATCTGGTTCTGACCTATACAATGTGGGGTTACATTCTAGTTTCACACGTTTAAGTTTTTAGTTCTAGAAATATCATTGGTTTTGTTAGAGTAACAGCTCTATCAAATTGTCGAATGTATTTCTCTTCAACCCGCCTTAGTCCGCCAACCCGCATTAGGCCAGCGTGGTAGACTATATGGCCTAACCACTCTCAATCGTACTGTCGATTGTAGAGTAGGCCCGTGCCCTTCAGTGGGACGTATATGGGCTGATAGAGATTTCTCTTCAACTACTACTAGGCCTTAGCGGTGTACTATGGCCTAAGCCATCTCAATCGTAGTAGCGACAGATTCCTTGCCTTGGGACGTATTTGGACATTATTTAATTGCCCCCGTATTATAATGTGTAATAATATTGTAAGTACAACCGAGAATTACGTAAACTGCAATATAAGAAAACAAGTTAAGCAATAAAGTTTTTTTTGTGTTTTGTATTATTTTTCCCTAGTTGAGAAGTAAATTACGTATCCATTTTAAGGATTGCATGATTGATGAAATAAAAAGTATAGACATATTTCAGTAGCTATTTTTTCGTATAATACAAATTAGTCCTTTACAAGCGCTACTCGCATTACGTTACCGAGACTGACGAGTAGGTCGGCAGAATACAATTACAGTGAAGACATTAAACTCTTTATCCGTGAAATGAATGAGCTAAGTTTTATTACTTTTCGATCAGTGTTAATTTAAAATAGTTTCCAGTGATGCACTAAGTTTAAAAACGAGCAATAGAATGTGAGTGAGTTTTTATTTTTTTATTGCCATGAATAGTGAGACGAGCATGCCGTTCGCCTGATGGTAAGCGATACGACCGCTCATAAACAGTAGCAAAACCAAACAACACCTTGAATTGCAATGCTTGGCATTCCACTGCGCTCGCCATCCTGAGACATAAGATGTTAAATCTCAATATGTCCAGTAGTTACTCTGGCTACAATGCCCTTCAATCCGAAACACAACAGTGCATTTACACTGCTGTTTGACGGGAGAAATAGACACTGCGATGGTACCCACCCAGATGGCCCCTCACATATGAGAGACCTACCACCAGTAGATTTAAGAACAAAATTCCTTTTCAGTTCTAGCAGGTCTTTCATTTGTAAAGACTAAGGGGCCACCTGGGTAGGTACAACCGCAATGTCTAATACTCCCGCCAAACATCAGTGTATATGCATGGTGTGTTCCAGTTTAAAGGTCAATGTAGGAAGAGTAATTACTGGATATATTGAGACTTATTTTATTGAGACTGGCATATTGGTTATATAGAAAAAGCATTTTTTTTGTTTAACGTGCAAAGTACCGATACACACAATAATAATTATGATACTTATCATTGGAAGATAAAGATTCAAAAGGGAAAAAAACTTCTACACAATTCTATTTTATTAAGGCCACTTGTTGCTTACAAAATAGGCATTAATCTTCATTCATTAAAACGCTGAATCACGTATCAATATCACTGAATATCATTCAATTTTTCGCGACAACTTCTAAATAACTTCTCCAAGTAAAGCGAGTTTAATTTAAGTCCATTAGAACTCCATTTTGTTTAATATTATACGCGGGGGTTGGAGTCCCCACGCCCTTCGTACGTGCCTGGACTGCATACAGAGTATATACGGGTGATAAACTCTTTTTACTGTGAAATGTAAAACAGGACCTAAATATAAAGAATGCGTTATTTTAAACACAAATTTCACTTAGTATTTTCAAACCGAAAAGTCTCTCGTAGATTCTGATACTCTGATATAAGACTTAATATCTCAATGTGGGGTCAGGACTATGTGTGTGGCTGTTGGGTGTCTTAATTGATTTATTTTAATGCTCTGTGTTTTAATGTTTCGAAGGACCTGTATCGTTTGTGCATTTCATAAACAATACAAGGTATAAAAATTCGTATGCCTTTAAAATATTATTGTGCGGCAATGCTTTCTTAAACTCCGAACTATCTCAACTATCAACTTTTGCACTAATCTTGAACGATTAATTCGGTTTAGGGTATCATTTTGGGGCATAAACTTCTATCTATTCTTTCTAGGCCACTGAATAAGGTATTATTATTAAAGCGTGGTGGCCTGTTGGTAAACAATAAAATAAGGTATATGCACAAGTATAAGTGTGACTATGTAAAGTAATCCCAAACAAAACCCTTTAAGCTTTCGTTTTCAGTTGCATTTGCGTTCTGCGCATTCGGACGAGTTAATACACACCGTCGCGAGCAGAACAGTTCCTTCACCTTCCAACAACGAAGAAATAAAGGCGTCTAATTTGAGATAAACAATTCAAAAGGTGTAAAGCTGAGATGTAGACGAGCAGACGGTGTGAACGACCCTTCGCCCTTCGACGTCTCAAACCGCGACTAGCAGACCTTATTACAGTTGTACTTATACTTTCATAAATTTATTGCATTTAATTTGTCAATTACCACGACTGCCTCCGTGGCGCAGTTAGGCAATGAAATAAGGCTGTTTGATTCCCCGTAAGGACGCAAATCTTTTTGTGGCATCAAAAATTCCCGCGTAGTTTCTGATACCCACGACGCAAGACTTAATTGTTTAAAAATGGGCCAAGACTACATATGCGAATATTGGATGCATATATTTATTTTTATTGCTATGTTTTCAACCAGTATTTTTGTTACTGATCGCTGCTGGTCCTAATGAACTTCTGGTATAATAAATACTCTGTAATAGCTTCGCATAAATATATTTTTGTACATGAGACCATCCCACGCCTGCTGTTGTAAAATGTAACTCTTAAAAACCAGGATTGACGTACTAAAATAACACCAAGTACTTAAATTCAGCGAGTCTTGAGGAGTGTCTTCAAGCTTTTTTACAATCAACAACTAAATAATGAATTAGAAGGTTAGGTTGGATAAAAAAATGTGTAAACATACATTCCAGAATAATTGGGATTATTTTTACTAACAGTCATGTAATTGCTGATGATATTTTCAGTAGCATTAGGCTTTACTTCAACTCATTAACTGCTGGCGATAAATCGACTATACATACTTTGAAAATGCGTAATTATTCATATATAATCGATTATACATTGCATCCTTCACATTTATGCCCTTCCGGGATCGTGCAATACAAATTAAAATAAGGGATATAATTGTGTGAAAACAGTTAACATGCATACGTAAATAAATAAAACAAAACAATACCGGCTAACCTTCAAGTAAGAATTAACATATTAAACATGACCGCCACCTGTTTGTATTAGCATTTTAAAGTTTTATGCTAAAAATATTTACATAATTAATGGGAACGAAGTGTGTTTTCATTTTAGTATGTTTTATTTTTGTAACTAGTTGTTACGTACAACCTTAATACATAGCTAGTTAAGTTAGGTCATCACTCACCACAATTTGTTCTATTGTTTATTACTACACAAGTAGAATCATTATTGTTAGTATATACATTAAACCACTGAGATTTATGCTAATGCTATATACATTTACAAGTTCACATCAGGCCAACAAGATAATAGGTTAGTGTTTAGTCTAAATTTCATTAAATTTAACATTAAAAATATAAATTGCATGATTTTAAATATCTTAGAAACTAGAAACCAGGCAACCGCAACATTAATCCATTTATTATTCTTCCCTTTTCACGTGCTGAAATAATATTCTTTTAATTATGGTTTTAATCATTAGATTATTTGCTAGGATGATGTGTCAATCTTTTATCAACACATACACGAATCATATCATGCCAATATCACAAAATGTCCTATTATGGAGACGGAAAATAGAAAACTACATGATTTTCTATTTCTTTGTAAATACCAAATATTCTTTACAGGCGCGATAACAAATATATTCAAATGTAGCTGTTATTTTATTTGTTACGAGTTAAATTAATTTAATATTCCAGGCTATTGACTTGACAAGCTGTCAAGTTACCGAGACACAATATTAAACAATTATTGTTTATGAAAGTGTCACAAACAAATGTTTAATAAAACGCTGTAAATGAAAAATAATATAAACGAAATATGTTTACATATCCCGACGTTATGTTTCGAAAATGTCTGCGCATCGACCCAGTGACGAGACGTCTTGTAGCTATTTTGACGGTTCATTTTTAATCTGTGGCACGATAACCTATATTTAGCTAGGGCTTGACGCTTGACCCGATGGCCGCTGTGTCACCTGCATCTTGAACCGCGAGACAATGACGCAGTAACTCTTATTGATCTCTGCCCTCCTGGTACATTGTGCTTGTTTTTTTATATTTTATAGGTCATAAGAATATTGCTATCAGTACAATTGTATTGGTTGTACATGGTTCATAACATTGCAGAGTATCAGTTATGTTCCGTCTAGGATTTCACGCTCTGTTAAGACTTTAGGCGATTATACAAATTGGCATTATTGATTACGAGAGGATAGTTAGCCTGGGAATTTACATTCTCACAAATGAATTTAAAAAAAAAATATAAGTGCAGCTTTCAAAACTTACGTAACTTATAATATGTATTAATGTTAAAATTTCGGCAAGGACATAATGCTGCATATTTATTGCATTGCTTAAATAAAATTTAAATCTATTATATATTTTCCTTCGAATATTTATGTGCCACACTCCGCGATCGAGGCTATGTCGGTAACCACAGTATATTAAATCATAACAATATATTTGCCTCGACTAGAGTGTAAGTCGTGATTTACCGATCGATTCTAAGCATGGTTACACTCGTTTATAATTCAAAGCGGTTTATTTTGGTACTCATTGGATACGCGAAGCAATAACCTGCGACCTAGTTCAGTGGTGCGCGACCTGAGTTGACCTCTCGGGCTAGGCCGCAGCACGCCGCGCCGCGCAACGCTGCCCACTTCGGTTATATCTGTCCGTAGCTTATGATATCCTGGTAGCTTTTCTGTTTAAAGATACGTCTTAGCACATGCGTCAATAACTTTTCAGGTTATATTTCTTCTTGATTTATACTACCTTGGTATGTGATTTTCGATTATAGGTAATTTAAATTTAAAATTAGTTCAGTTATATATTTGAACTACTCTATATAAATTATTCTTCAAGGTTATACTTCTTCTTTATCCTAACTAACTCGGTCCAGCGCCAATCACATCCGCGCTTTGTCTATCGCATTTCTTACAGGCTACAGCAAATCGCCTGTCTGTCATCTTCTTCTTGGTGTCTCTATGCCACAATTCTGTCAATACGTTAGTCCATCTCCTATCGTTTCTCTTGGCCAAATGTCCAGTTCACCTGCACATGACTCTAAGAATGTGTAGTCCGACGCTTATGATTTATATTTTCCTGGTAGTTGACCTTTCCGCTTCATCGAATTTATAACGCGAATATTCTAATGCAAATCAGTCAGCTAGGGAATTTGATTATCTCTTCGTAATATGCTGTACTAGTAGCGTTCGTTTTAACTGTCTTTTTTTGTTACTGATTTCTATGGGCGAGTCTCGACTATCCGTTTTTTGATTGGGTGCGATTTTAAATCACTCAAATAGGTACTTCGCTATTCACTCCTTTTCTATCATCGCACAAGTTATGTTGTCCTAATAGCGGATACTTTTTTATGTCTTTTTAATTATATAGAGTTACATTATTAACTAAAGCTAGAGCTTTAGTTATACACTTTCTCATTTAATTATAAAAAAGGCATGTGTCTATTAAGAAAAATAATTAATTGCGGTTGTTAATTTACTAAAACAAAACCCCACACATGTAAACACATCGCATATGGTTTAATGAAACGGAATCCTTACTTTTCTTAATTCTTTGAATCAAATTGAAAACATTTCTAAACAAACCTACTGATTGACATACATATTTACAGTTGTGTCTATTGTCTAACATAGTAACAGTGCACCTATTGGCTACTAAATCGCTCCAACCAATATCTCTCACCAGTTCATAACTAGCTCAAACCGCAAATCTCCGCGCAGTTCATGCGATCCTGGTACACGAACTCGGTGGCACTGAGCACTGACGTAACAAATTACGTAAACGTTTATTACTCGCAAGTCGTAGGTCGCTCGTAATGTGCACTGATCATAGTAATAGAGAAACTCCAACATTGGGTATATGATCCACTTCCTTTTCTCAATCGTTGTAAAGATTGCCTTTTGTAAAGATCAACTCAAGGCAATAATTGTAAATAATACTGAAATAATGTTATTTATTTGCGGTGAAAAATGCCATCCACACTTGTATTCTTTTTCTCTTTTCTATGAATGGCGAGACGAGCATGTCATTCGCCTAATCGTAAGCGATGCGACATGTCATGGACAGTATCAAAACCAAACACCATGATTTACAAAACAATGCTTGGCATTCCACTACGCTCGCCATCCTGAGACATAAGATGTTAAGTCTCAAAATGGCATCAATGCCAAATCTAAAAAAAACTACAAAATAATATTTTTTACATTAAACGTGAGTCATGGAAACAGAAACCGTAAGACAAATATTTTTCCGATATCCAAACCTGTCGTTTTCCGTTTATTTTGCGAGTAGCGCTGTGCTTCCAATTACAATATTTCAGTTCTAAAAACGTTTCACACTCTGAATAAACATTACTAGTTCGAAGTGGGCCGGTCGGATAGTTTCCAAACCATTACAAATTATTACGTTCCACTTAACCCCTCAGGCCTCATTCGTTTTGTTGTGTCAAAATCTAAACCTGGTATCAGGATTCCAAAAAACAGTTGAATTATTATTGCAATATAGTAATTATTTTAAGTATTAAAAAGCCGGACTTATTAATTTTATATACTGCAATGCTATCACGAAAAAGCGTCGTGAGATGACAGTATTCGTTTATTCAACGCACAGAGTTCAACGATCAAAGAGATTGGCAGAGGCCTAATGGAATATTGGTTAATCTCTTCTTCTTTCCCATCCGTATTCATATGTTAAGGTACAGTAATCATGTCTATTATTTTATTTGGAAAACAAACAGTATCTTGTGTCTATGTACAATACAACTTAATAATCTTCGAAATAATTATAAGTATTTGCATTTATCTTTCAAAAATAATATTTATATAATTGTAAGTTCCTATGCTTAGCTTTAGAGCCCAGTGGCGTGCCATAGAAGAGGCCTATGTCCAGCAGTGGACGCGAATAGGCTGATGATGAATGAATGAATGCTTAGCTTGGTTAGTAATTACTATGCCTAATAAGTAATTACTGAGCAGCAAATGAACGACTAGGTACTTTACCGGAGCTATCACATAAATATCCTTTAATTATGAAAAAAAAAATTCATGGAACGCACAGTTAATTTAATTAATTAAGTATTCAATCATGGCAGTTCAATGGGGTGATTTAAATGAAATAGGGCTCCTTTTGATACATTTATTAATTGATAATATTGATTAAATAATCAGATTAATTATTTTCAATACTGTACAGTACAGTACAGTTATACTTAAGTATCAAATAAAAACAATAACATCACTACATAGTATAAAACAAAGTAGGTTTCTCTGTCCCTATGTCCCTTTGTATGCTTAAATCTTTAAAACTACGCAACGGATTTTGATGCGGTATTTTTTTAAAAGATAGAGTGATTCAAGAGGAAGATTTATGTGTATAATACGTGCATATTATTGGAGATAAATCTATATGCACCCGGGCGAAGCTGGGCCGGGCCGCTAGTTTTATTATAATTTAAGAGGATGAAACTCATTTTGAAGTCAGAATTTCTTTAATACCAATTACTAAACAGCCAAAAACTAGATACAGCCAAGCGCCATCGTCCCAGTTCCACACAAATAAGAACAATAAAATTAAACGAGCATAATTTTACATATAAGTCACGGTTGAAGTTCCAAATCGGTGATTGTTTTAAACGACCGCCTGTTGGATAACAGTAACCGTTTAAATTGTTAGTTAACGCGAGTGCAATATAGTTGATACGTTTCAAAGGTCGGGTGACGGGCCTGTTTGAGCTCAATATAATAGATTAAGTTATAAAGATTTTTTTATACTGGCACGGCATAATGACTACACTGCACCTGATAATAAGTGCAAATGCCGTCCAAAGTATCGCATAGCATCAAACGGCAGTCCCATGCCATGAATGGAATTTATGTCGTATTCTCACCAAAAAGTTTGAATATCCTATAGTAAAAAAAAAAATCTCTTGCCATTCCGTCCCACTCGCATAGTGGCGGCATTGCACCTGATGGTAAGCGCAAATGCCGCCCAGGCAGAGTATCCATTGGCATCGGACGGCAGTCCCATGCCAATGGAAACAATTATGCCGGCCTGCTAAGGTGCCTCTTCACACCACGGCGGAAGGACCCAGGATTGTAGGAAGGAGGGAACACGTGAGATGGCAAACAATTCCACAGCCTGACGGTGCGGCACAAAAAAGAATTATAGAACCGTTTGGTTCGCGCCGGGATGGTTTGGACCGACAAGCTATGGCTTCGCAAGCCAGCCGGCGTGGTTCTGGTAAGGAATGGAGAGGAGGGGATCAAGTTATACAATTCCTCAGAGCATTCCCCGTGATACAGGCGGTAGAACACGCTTAGAGAGGCGACATCCCTCCGGAGTTGTAGCGACTCTAAGTTGCTCGTAACGTCTGCATCATTCACAATGCGGATGGCCCGCCGCTGCAATCCATCCAAGGCATCGAGCAGGTACTGGGCGGATCCATCCCAGAGGTGCGAGCAGTACTCCATACCCGGCCGGACCTGCGCTTTATATAAGCGACAAAGCTGACCGGGCGTGAAAAACCGACGCAACCTGTTCAGGACTCCAACCCTGCGTGATGTGGCAGTTATTACGCCCTCGATGTGGTCCCTTGGATTGAGATCACAGCGGATATCCACACCAAGGATACTTAGGTCATTCCGCATTGAGAGGGGAGCACCCTGAAGAATGGGGAAGTCTGGGGGGTTACTCTATGAAACGATACGAACTTCGAATGTACGGATGTTTAACGTCCGGAGTAAGATATAAGTTTTCTACTTCTAAATATCAATATAATCAATACTATTCTTCATTATACTTATCATTTTTTCCGAACTCGTTCTATGGTTACGATGTAAGATAGAGGATTCCAACATTTTGTGAAGTATCTAGACACATTAGTGAAGTTTTACGTACCACGCCCAAACATTCTAGATTCCCTGCGCTGGCTTTTAAGCAATTCATACAACATGCGAGGCCATTGGACTCCGCCGGGCACTCCTAGCTACTGGTCCTGACTGGATCGGAATAGCAGTATTGACACCACAATATACTGAGGGACTGTAATTTTGTTGTGGACCGGACAACTTTTGAGTTGAGAGCCAGATTGACTGCGGGGACGAAAGTTGCAACTTAAAGTATTGCCGAAGCTTCTGTGTGGACGAAGTTATGAATTATAATGTGCTAAGTTAATTATATCCTTCTGTTATGATCGAAGAATAAACATAATGATAAGTTTAGATCTATAACATATTGGAAACTTCGGTAAAATAATTTCGAAAGTATGAGAAATAGACTAACGCGCATTAAATTACCATGAGGAAATAAGTTTTAAGTACGTAAGAAAGTGCCTACTCGAGATAGTAAATACAATGTTATCCCCAACGACTGGCATGAGACTTCACAAGTGGCACGTATCCCATATGGGAGAGGCAGCCTGGGTTGGTACCATCGGAATGTCTATTTCTTCCAACAAACAGCAATGTAAATATGTTGTTTGTGTTTCGGTTTGAAGGATATTGTAGCCAGAGTTACTGCCGGGCAAATTGAGACTTAAAATAGTATGTCTCAGGAGGGCCAAGCATTGCTTTGTAATTCATGTTTTGTTTGGTTTTGAAAATGTCCATATGCAGTCGTATTGCTTACCATCAGGCGAATGGCATTTATTAAAAAAAGATTATCTCATACAATTATAAAAAAATATGTACAAATATTGCAATGCCAATACATTTTACCTGTTTTACGTACACGATAGAAATTCCTGCTAAAGGCAATGTCATGTTAAATAGTTACCGTTTAGAAAATACATTGTTAGAATAGAACAAAGAACGTTTATGTAAAATATTGCCTTTTCTCCTTACGTTGGTACTGCGCAGTGTCAACTGCGTATATTTTGTATTGTTAATATAATGGAGACGACACTAATTGTGATGACAAATAATATATTGTACGAGTATGTAAATAACACACCGGTCTACACGTGCAGACGAGTAATTTTGATAAGAAAGAAATTGTAATAAAACACGCGCAGTTGAGTAATTTTGATAACCGGGAAGAAATTGCCATCACCACGCGCATCATTTACGCGCGTGGTGACTCTTGTAGCATTTTTATTTTGTTCACGATTTGACACGTCGATTTAGCTTGAAAACATTTTTTTTTATTGCCATGAATAGCAGGACGAGCATGCCGTTCGCCTTATGGTGAGCGATACCGCTCATAAACAGTAGCAAAACCAAACAACACCGTGAATTACAAAGCAATGCTTGGCATTTCACTGCGCTCGCCATCCTGAGACATAAGATGTGAAGTCTCAATATGTCCAGTAGTTAGTCTGTTATCAAAGTAATATATTTGTTACAGTTGCTTTCAACGGAAAGTATTTTTATCGGTATTTCTAATCGTTTTTGATTAGCGATAGATTATACGTGTGTGCATGTAGAAAGACTGACGATGTAACTTTATTGCAAGTTATATTAATGTTTTTAATATATTTCCGTGATACGAAAATGAGTCAGTGCATGTGCAATATATAAAAAACCCAATAGCATACAAATCCCTTTCTAAGAATGAAGTAAAAACCCACAAAGTTGATTAATCGAATTGGAATTACAATAAGAGACAACAAAACCAAGACCTCACAATTAAAATCTAGTACCGTTTTCCCAGTATTTAGATAAATGCATTGTATACATGTTATCACACCTGCATCCCATAGGGGTATGCAGAGCAATGTACTATGCTTTGCTACTTCCACTTTCATCAATCTCCTTTTGCATTTCTTCGGTTTAGACTTTAGAGTACTAACCCATCCCTCGCTCATAGCATCGTCGATCTGATTGAAGTTCATTCAGATGATACGAATAATCTAATCCTATTATTTTTTAGGAGAACGCTGCTCAATTCGCCTGGATATTTTTATGTATCACAGATTTCCTGATGGATTTGGATGAGTTTAACAATTTTCTACCTAATTTAATTATTTTCTATCTAATTTTTGGTTGGGTTCGACTCCTAAAAATATTCGTAATCAACATACTCTATTCAGACCACGTTAGTCAGTTTATAAACGTATTTTGTCCCATTCGAACGACTTTCGATTTCAGTTTGACCGAAGAAGACAAAACATTCGATAGCTAAAATACGTTTATAAACTGACTATGAATAAAGGCGAAAGTAGATAAAAAAACATCTTTCACGCACACGCTAATTGATAGAATCCATCAACAAATGCTGGAGTAATTACAATTAAGCATGTACACAATTCAGCGAAATTACACCTACGCTATTACTGAGTATACGTTGTCTATTAGACCATTTGTACGTCACTAGTTTTGTTAGTAAATTGTTTCGCCGTAAAGCTTGTATATAATTTTTCGAAAAACATTACACATTTTGCATAGAATGTTTGTTCTACGAATGGGAATCTGTGTCGACTTGCATTACAGAATGTCCATTATAGATACGGTCCCACAAGGCACGAACTATTACTAGGAGTAAGTATAGCAAATATACAAGATTTAATATGGAATTGCTAAATTTTATCGGGTTCCGGGATCATCTTGAGTACTTCCAATTTTAGGCAGGCGGGCATAATTTTATCTTCCAGCGAGAGATCATCTATATTTCTTCTTCCTATCTCTGAAGGAGATAGCACTATCCCATTCCCTCCAATCCAATCGATGTCTTCTAAAACCATTTAAACACTTGGAATTTCTTACTTTTCAAAATTGTTGGTTATTATTTGGCAGCGTCTAACACTTTTGTTAGGTCAGTCGCTTGCTCGTATCTCCAACAGAAGGAAGTGAAAGTCCAAAACACCAACAGACGAAGCTCTTAAAAAACCGGTACAAACCAAATTAACTAAACAAAAGAGTTTGAAAACAATATAATTTTCGCACACCGTCCAGGGACAATGCATCGCAATTACGGCTGAGTCAAAGCCGACAGTTATTTCTTGGACGGGATGACTAACACACCGTATATAGTTGTGGGACAAAGAACCGTTCACGTCGCGTCGATACGCAGTTTGTTCCGTGAATCACTCGACGGGAGGCTAGACTGAATTTTGTACGGGTTTATAAACCACATTTGGATAATAGCCATGTTTGGCTTAGAATAGAGTACCCGGAAGGGCCAAAGTGAAGATATGTTGTAAAAAGTTATTGGTTTAATTAGAAGTACTCTCAATGGTGAACTAACAAGACTAAAAGCTGGTAAAGGTCTATAGTCTATTTACCCCAACATATGCTCTAATATGTATTTTGAGACTGATTCCATTTTAAAGTCTTTGATGAAAAACACATAGTACATTTTCCAGCTGTACATAAACACCTATTGTAATTTGAAAGAGACCTGTAGCAATTTCCGGCATACTTTTTGTGGTGAATTTAGCGACACCTATTTCTAACAATGGCTAATTCATTAATGACGTTCAAAGTAGTCATGAATGACCTGTTGCAACTACTACATTATTTTTTGGACTTCTGCCTAGCCCCGTCGGAAGTAATGGCGTAGTGATGTGCATGAATCATTAAAATAAGATTTGAATTCGCAACTGTTTGCTACCGTTGCGGCGAGCTTTGATGACCACAATTGAATACCAAACAGGTTGATCAAAGAAAACGACATTTTTAAAAAATAATACAAATTCAGAACGCAGATAGATAAGTGACTGCATGGCAATGTAGCAAATGTAAAACATATTAAATTTATCAAAATAAACATCGATGTTGGTGGTATCACAGAGAAAAATGCACTTATACTCAATTCTATAAAGTGTAAATACAAGAAACTACACCTAATAGTTACATTCATAGTCCTGACCCGACACTAAAATCCATACATAAACTCACGCCTTTTTCCTAGAAGGGGTAGGCAAAGGTGCGACCAGGACACCCACGGTTCGCTTTGCTTTTTTCCGCCCCGCGACGATACATGGGCGAGCGTATCACCATATCGGGTACAGATTCCCGACTCCGGGCTGATAATGTATAGAAAAATCTTATATCACTTCTAAACTAAAGACTAGTGATAGGTCTCTCACATGTAAGAGACCGTCTGGATAGGTACCAACGCAATGTCTATTTCTTCCGCCAAGCAGCAGTGTAAATGTAGTTGTGTTTTGGTGTGAAGGACATTGTAGCCAGAGTAACTACTGGACATATTAAGGCTTGACATGTTATGTCTCAGAATGGGGAGCGCAGAGGAATAATTCATAGTGTTGCTTGGTTTGCCTAATGTCCATGACCTGTCGCATCGTATCGCTTACCATCAGGCCATGGCATGCTCGTCTCTCCATTCATTGAAACTAAGATCCAGTCATGTGTAAATGAAAGTACTAAGTACTACCTTTCAAACAAAAGAAAGCTTATATTTAGTGATAACGCCAGCATACCCATCCATATTTTCCTTATCAGCTTTATAAACATTCTACTAATCAGAGTAGCACTTTCTTTATAAGGAGTTTTAAACGGATCCGTAAGAAATTTGTTGTCGGATAATCTTTAGTCTATGTATTAACAGCCTTCGAAAACGCAACGAAAGGCTGCGGGTTGGATCCTCCCTCCTAGATAAACCTAATTAAGGCCAACAAATGTTTGTGTCGGATCTGAGTGTTAGTGAGATCGTAAAGTCTCTCGTACTTACCGATACCCACAGCACAAGACTTAATTGTACTTAATGTTGAGTCAGAACTGTGCATGTGACTGTTAGGTGTAATTATTTATTTATGTATATTTATCTGCATTGTGATTGTACGTTGGCCTAACACACGCAACTAAGCACAATCCTCAAACTCTCCCATCCGTCCCCAGCCACTCTTACGGTCGTCGGTCCGTGCCTATGTGAATTTATCCAAACCTAAATCTACATGGCATGTCGATTCCTGTGATATGTTACACAATTGGTTTGTGATGTTCGCGTTGCTCTCATGCTCACCGTTTCGGTGTATTTATAGTTTGTGACGCAAACTGCATAGAAGATACGTGAAGTGCCACAGGTCCGCATTCATTATGTGTTTGGAACATCATTGCGTGGTTATCGTCAATTACGACTAGAGGAATCCTTTGCATCATATGAATTGCCGAATCATCTTAATATAAACTATTGACTCGGCCGGATTATTTAGAGTCGATTTATATTTCCATTATAGATGAGAAGATGTTTAAGTATATTCACTTACGTGTATTGTAATAGTAATTTCCGTGTATCGCATGTGAACTTTTAAAAGTAGACAGATTATTTAAGCCGCTCTCAGTTGTATTCGAGTATAGCGAACCACTAGTACTTTCCGTGCCCTATTCTTATTACCACGACTATTTCATTTGAATCTTATTGGTGGTTTGGCATAATGGTGATAACACTTTAATAAAATACATTTTATCAGATGGATTGTTAGCAGAATAGTGAACCGTATTTCAAACGCTATTTTGAGACCGTTGACTTTACGCTGATGATGATAATGACGGGTCTTGTTCAATGTTTTCGGCCCAACAGCCCAACTCCCACAGATAAGTTTATATGCTCATCAGTTGTAAAATAGTTCTTACCCGCACTAAGATGAAAATATTGTGTGGTGAATCGTGAGTATCCCATACCACGAGACACTTTCTGATCTTACAACACCAAGACCCAATACAAATACTTGTTTATCTTACATTTGTCTGCGTAAAAACAAAAACTTAAAGTCCCTCTTTCCACAGCTAACTTCTAATCTTCAATAGCCTGATAAACTATCCTTTCCAAAGTTTCTGGAATATTCCTGGTGTGATATAAAACGTGCACAAAGGCTCCATTGTCGCTAGAACAATATCAGTTTGATTGTGGGACGTCGTAATCGGAGCATAGGTGTTGAGCCTGTCTACAAGGGAAGTTATTGCCTTTATAGTGGCTTTAGACAATACGCACTACGGAAAATCTCCGTGGAAACAATACCTGCGATATAAGATAAAAGGGGTACGAAATATGGATGTTTTACGCAGGACATAATAAAGATAAAATACTTTGCTACAAGGTGGATGGATGGAGTGGTTAAAGTGGCAGGAAGTGGCTGGATGCAGGCAATTTCCAACAGGACGATGTGGTAATTATTGTGAGAGGCCTAAGTTCAGAAGAAGGCCTTCATGTGGCTAAACGAACAAACTTTGCCACAATCGCGAAACAAGTGTAAGTAAGGCTATTAGCTATATTATAAAGAAGCTATATTAGATAGAATTTGCTAATAGGAATAACTCACGAGAGAATCAAATAATAAGAAGCAATCATTGTAAAATAAAGACATAAAACATCGTATGACCCGCGACCTTGTCAAATATGCCTTGTCAAACAATGCTCAAGAAATCTGAATTTAATGAAATCAAACAACTCCCAAACATTAGATTCAGATCATGAAATGCTTAACAAAATTCAATGCAATTTAGTTTTATTTCAGATGAAGTCGGAACATCAAGCTGTTTGGATCTTCTTATGCATTTTACCCAATAGCTGCATGTTAGTGCGCATGCTTAAACTTTATTACCGGGGGAAGACTAGCCTTCACATAAAAATATGAATGGTTCCTCTCATTATTTCCAATGGGATTCATAAAACGAATTTACACGTCGCTTGAAAAGTTCCATAAAGTGAAATGCCGCTTCTTTGAAATGTCTTTGAAATACCTAAAACATCATTAAACCGTATTTTAAAAACAAACGAAGATAGTGCGCGTTGCTGTGGGCAAAAGACAGGAAAACAAGATTTTGGGAAGGCGACCTATCTTACATGATTTAGAGTAAAGCAATGAAAATTGTAAAACCTGCTTGTATGAGCCCATGTACGTCCCACTGCAGGGCACGGGCCTACTCTACTATCGAGAATACGATTGAGAGTGGTTAGGCCATATAGTCCACCACGCTGGCCTAGTGCGGGTTGGCAGACTTACATACCATAGAAATTCTTATAAACCGTTAGGATATGCAGGTTTCCTCACGATGTTTTCTTTCACCGTTTTAGTGCGTGGTGATTGACTATCAATACACACATGACTCCGAAAAGTCAGAGGTGTGCCCTGGGATTTAAACCCGCGACCACCGTGAAAATGTTGGCAGCCGCATCTGGTCCGTTTACCAACAGGCTATCACGCACTTCCCTGCCTTAAAACCTGCTTAATATCTGCAATCATATCATTCGACTCCTACCCACAAAGTAGACAGAAATATTTCTATTAATCTTACTATTTGATTAATTTCGTAGTGAGTTAAGTTAAGCCATATCCTCTCTAGAGGCTCTCTGGCTTTCAATGCTCAGTGTCATAAAAATGCTTGTTATATTGTTCATCCTAGCTTTGAGATATTACAATAGGGGGATGTGAGGTTGGGACAGTCTCTTCCATTCATAAATTGAACATTACAAAGTCCACAATACATCGATGAAGTAAAC
This sequence comes from Hyles lineata, assembly GCA_030180105.1. Lineage (NCBI taxonomy): Eukaryota > Metazoa > Arthropoda > Insecta > Lepidoptera > Sphingidae > Hyles > Hyles lineata. Next base: position 3,146,483 of record JARJEE010000030.1, read on the forward strand.
TATGAGGAAGTCATATGTTCTTCATTGATCCACTCAACCTTGGCAGACAAGAGCTAATATAGCACTAATTACAATGACATAGCTACACATTCTGACGCGAGCCCACGGCCGCCGCATATACTCCCGAGTTCATTAGACACCATTCTTGTGGATATTGCTCGTTATTTGCGTATTTCAAGCGTTCCTGCTCCCTTACTACTTGTTTCCATCTCCCTATTTGTTTTTCTTCTGGTTATAATGACCTTGGGGGGCAAGTTGACTAGAAATTGATGCGAGAGAAATGTGTACGATAAGCTTTTTTGTTTTTTTTTATCGTAACGAATAGCGAGACGAACATGCCAATCGCCTGATGGTAAGCGATACGACCGCTCATGGACAGCAGCAAAACCAAACAACACAATGAATTACAAACTAATGCTTTGCATTCCACTACACCTCCACCCTGAGACATTAGATGTTAAGTCATCATTAGCTCGTATGAAAAAAATCAGAAACTTTATGGTAATAAAGAGCTATTGCTGCGTCGGTTTTTGTTACGCCAATGAATTACAGTTTCGTAATATCTGTTAGTTTTGGAGAATTTCAGTTATAGGCTATAGATATTATTGTTGTTGTAGATGAAAAAAGTTCTTCGCAAATTCTAATATTATTGTTGTTGCAGATCAAAAAAGTTCTTCGCAAATTCTAATATCGATAATGCAAGACAAGTTCTTACTTTAGAATTGGACTGTGAGTGCGATTTATGAGTGTTTTACTTTTTTCATTATGACTTATAAATAAATATGCAATTTTTTATTATTATTCTGGCATCTAACTAAAATCTAAGATGTATTGCTAAAGGAAATATCGGAAACGTGCAACATTCAACTATGGTAAGGGCAAATAACTGACAACGTCATAGATGTTTCACATGATGACATGTTTACCCGTGGCTTCGACGTACAATGAAGGTTAACTATACATTCAAACTTCTATAGGCGGGTACAATAATGCCTTCTCCCCGCAAACTTAGTAAGGGTTTTAACAGACGCGGAAGCGAGAATAATGAAACTGAGTGATTCTAATGAAGCTCGTGGCTCTGAGCATTGGTTTTCAAAGTGGACGCACTCCAAGGCTTAGATGGGGCGTCAGTGCTCTATAAGTAGATGTAATATCTGTATTTGCATTATAGCTTTTACCTTTGTTGCAGTGTAGTGCGGTGGAACGTTATGCAAAAAAGGTGTGAGTTAAAATTTTTAAATTTACTGATTTTTAGTAGTTTTAATAAAATCCTGCTTCCGTTAGCACAGCAACTGCGCAATCATTTTATTTTGTTGCATTGTAAAACTATTTTAAAGTCCAATTGATCGCACATATACCTCCCACTACAGGGCATTGGCTACCTTTTTTATATGTGACACAACTGCTCATGGACAGAAGCAAAACCTAACAGAAATTCGGCCATACTTCTCCATGCTACTTTCAACTAGTTGTATTCCAAACTAAAGTCAAGAAAGCTGTATCTTATTATTTAAAGCCCCGGCCTACATTAGGCAGAAATCTCGTACAAAATAAACAAGATAGTGTAACACGTGGCATTGCCGGCACGTGTAATATCAATCTGTCAACACGACGCCTCGATGTCAACACTGGGTTAAGAGTTACTGCGCTATTGCAACACTGCCCTACTAGAGTCTATAGGCTTATTTGAGGCCCTGAATTCCATTTTAAAGTCAAAATATATGGCATAATAAAAAAAAGCTTCTGAAATTGAAATGTGTGTGGAAAGCTGTAATTATTTGAAATCACGATATACGGCCTACATTAACTGAAATATGGTGTAAAATAGACAAGGTAATGTAACTATCATATCAACGGGACACCCAGATGTCGATAACAGGTATTATACTTTGATTTATTATACCAATCGATAAAAAATAAAATGGGGTAATTGGTAGAATGAGAAAGGACGAAATGTAAAGGCACGGCATGCGACAGGATAGGACGGCAGCAGAAAATGACGGGACAGACGGGATGGGACAGGATTTATTGAGTCATGGTAAGAAGAAAAGGAACGGTAGGATAGCTACATCAAGTTTTAACATACAAGAGTTTGTACGAAAAGTAATATGCATCTGATGTGGAGTGGAATCAAAAAATATCTGCACCTGTCAATAGTACGTATTGATGTCAAAATAAGATTAAAAGTTACTACAGTTTTATAACACTGCTCTCCTAGAGTCTGTAGGCTGATTTGAGGTTGATTTCCAGTTAGAATATTGCAGGCCTTTTGTTAGTGTCTAAAGTCAAAATGTACCTTATGGGCTAGAGTAAGATGAGTTAGCCTAATACTTCTTAATTAAGCTATTCTTCGTAGAAGAGTCCCTCTCAGTAGTTGACAATTATGGATGAATACAGTACAGTGTACATACAAACATTACAAATTCTCTGACAGCAACATGGAGTAACAATAAAAGGTTTCTCAACGGCCGTACCATTTATCTTGGAGTGAAAAGGAATTTAATAGAAAAACCCTTTCAAAGGGAATAAGTGGCAGGTGTAATTCTAAGCACGCGTTTACACCTTGAGTGGGACCGGGCATGAGGCCCTTCGCGCACGGAAGTACTTAACCAACTTTAACAAAGAGGGTTCTCGACTCTACTTCATAGTTATAGGCGTGTAATGTTTACAATATATTTAATATGCATTCGAATTAAACTCATTTTTGAATTTGATTGCAGTTTTCTTTCGATTTTTGTTTCCTCCACGACGTGACGTTTCGAAAACCTCAGCCTTTTTAATCACGTGACCAACGAAGGCGAGAAACAGTTTAATTTCTAGGCGTGTGAATTTTATTTTTATTTCTCGAATACCTTGAGTATATTAGAATTTATGCATGGATTTTTTATTTTTATAATACAAAAGAAATATGAGATGTATAGGATAGTTAATGTATTTTTGGTGGAATTTCGCATTTGCCACTGCAAATTATAAGACGAGTACCTCTCATCAAGCCACAGCTTTTTTAGTCTACCTCGAGGCTTTGTTCCCAACGTATGTCCCTAACAAATATAGTGATTTTCAGACTATTTCAATTTACAATACGAGTATTGCGATGATATTGTTCCATTATAAAATGAAAACATGATCAAAATAAAAAAAAAACTGAAATTATTAGTGGACTTGGGTACATCTGTGTGTCAACCTTATATGTATTAGTGGAATGTACACACACTTAGTAAACACGGCATTAGTCCCGTGTGTTCCGGACTTAAAGGGACTATATAATAGACAGGTATTTAGCACGGCAGCTGTGCTTGTCACAAGGTGGTATGATTTAACGTAGCGACAGATGTTGCGTTATTGTAGGCATAGTGAAATAAAAAACTGTTATTGTGATTATCGTAGATAGACAACGTTTTTGTGTTGCCATTAGATAAGAGAATGGTTTTTAAAATCTCATTTTAGAATTTCGAATCAGAGAAAGGCATGTTTTGTCATAGAAAGCCTAGAGTTGGTATACTACAAAGAAATTCAAATCAATATGTTGTAATTATATATCAAGCAACTTCATTTCCCAAACATAATATAAAGACCAAAATTTTTATATTTTTCAAAAAGTTCTACTTAGTCGGTTATAATACCCATTTATCTCCCAAACTCACTTCTCACTCCAAAAGCTCATCTACTGTAATATCAAAACACCAACATTACCACAACAAAAAACTACAAACCCAACGCAAATCTGGTTAGCATTTAGAAATCAATTGCGAAAACAAAGCAACATAACCTCAAAATCTGGCACATTCGAACGAGTACCCGTAACGTATCCCTGTAAACGCGCCAAAACAACTAAAGCTGCATTTACATATGGTGTAAACACACGTCCGCGCTGTTTAATTCGGCGCCGCATGTATCTAGGACATGTAATCTGCTGGTTTCCTCTTGCAACAGACAACCTCATTACCGCGCTGGCGAGTCGTTAAAGTCCATTTTAACGCCGAGTGTGAACGCGCCTTTAGTTGAAAGGTTACCGGATTACATTAACGTGATGAAATGTCTTATAACATATGCATTAAATTGTTATGAATTAGTCAGTTTGCTATGGTAAAGTATTTCAGTAATTTTGTGTTCACCCGTGTGCTCTATGCCTGTTGTCTATCGTATATCGGGATAATAAAGCCTGAACACCACTGTTCATAATTACTGTAACTATATATAGCATACATATAGTGCTAACATCCATACATATTTTTACCAGCATTTAAGTTCAATTTTTGTAAGAGAGTAAACTGGTAATCCCCCAATACAGAAAATCGTAGGAGGCAATAAAAAAGCAATCTACCTGCAATAGTTACCCCTCTAAGAAATATCATGATTAAAATCCTTTCTTAAATTAAGAACTCTGCGTTCTGCTTCTATTTCAGTCAGATTAAGGTGTGGCTAGTCTATCACTAGGTGTTAAAATGTTTACGATACAGAATCATAAAACCTCCAGAAGGGCATACAGACATAACTGAAGGGAAAATCTTCTGCCACAGTAACTAGCACAATATCATATGTACGCGGCAGCCGCAGTATTGGTTATTGTCCCCATTTATTTGCAAATTGGAGTCAATTGTCGTTTCAAATCACGCTGATTATGAATATTCACCGCATGACGCTCCTACTTGGGAGATGTTATTGGGTTTATTGACATATCTATTTATCGGTTCATAGTCCTTGTTTCAGCGGTCACGTATCTCTATATATCTATCTCTTTCTTAAATCTGAGGAGTTATCCGAGGTCTGTATATTTATGACATGTATATTATTAAGGTAATGTATATTATTTATTCGCTCTTACTCGTACTCTCAATTGTAGAGGAGGCTCGTGCCCTGATGTGGGACGTATATGGGCTGATACAGAATATTAATCAGGGGTAAGTAGAGGTTACATGATACCCTGTTTGTTAAGCTTATTCCCATACCAAATAGAAAAGGGAGTGCGCCTGTATAGACTAAATAGAACAAATGAATCGTGACGAAATTAAAAATCCGTTAACGTATCTGATTTTAACATTAGCTAATTTAACATTAGCTGATTTCTAATATGGTGGCTTGTATATGTGTTGCTGATTTCCACCTAGATATACGAGTCTTATTGCTGCGGAGACCTCTGCTTTAAAATTATATATTTTTTGTTAATTACCTGCATATTTTCGTTCTAGTTTTATGAAACCAACTTCTGCACTACCTACTTCACGCCTCCTGTTCGCGGTATTTTCCTAATCCTCAAGCTAACGCGATATAATGACCTTTCTCACAAAAGCTGCACGTGCAGCATTTACTATCAAAAGCTGCCATATTATCGTCCCTTTGTCAAATATAAAACGGAATCGCAGTCAACATACCTTTAGGATTTCATAAGTAAGTTGCATTGCACAACCGGCGCGTATTTCCACCTGGTGTTTTAGCTAAACGTCCATTGTTCTTCGAGTGTTTAGTCTCCGTGTTTTATTGTTGTGGCAATATTTTATGGTGAGCGAAATTGTGAAACGCGACATCTGTTGGCGATTGTACAAAATACACATTCTATTTTTAAACAATAGGTGGCGCTTTTTAATTTTGTGCTTGGCAAGGGTATTTTGCTTTATATCGTGTAATGTTTTGAGTCTCCGTGAACATGAAAATCCTTTCACACAATAATATAATTATCCATCAGTGAAAGGTGTAGTAAACGTACAGGCAAGCGAAGTGTCGGACGCCCGCCTACAAGGTGGACGGACGATCTGACTAAGGTCGCAGGAAGTCGCTGGATGCAGGCCGCTTCCAACAGGTCATTGTGGAGATCATTGGGGGAGGCCTATGTTCAGCAGTGGACTTCCTGTGGCTGATATGATGATGATGATGATGATGATGAAAGGTGTAGACCCTTATAAATACCTACTACCTAGACATTGTAATAAAAACTGTAAACTTTAAAACAAATTACATAGCACGTAATAAAAATGAGAAGCAACGTAAAACTTAATTTAATACACGGTCACAGCAATACAAATGTACAAGTTTATTTCGCAAAGTAACATATAGCCAGACGCATTAAACATATTAATATTAACAAAGCACTCTCCCGCTTCTTTTATAGCTAATTTGCAAGTTATATTAATCTTAGAAGTCAAATGTCCAACTGCTTTGACCAGGGGTCTGCCAACATAGCATGTGTGTGTGTTCTATGAAGCCTAGGTTAATGCTCCTTGACAGGTTTACAACATTAATTTTAATAATAGTACGAGGTATGGTTAGTTACGAGTGCTACATCATGGCAATTGGCTATAGCATCAGGAAATCAAACGCGGGAGTATCATTGTTCTACAAAAGAAAAACCGGAATCTAATAGTCTGTCAAATCGCGATTGGCGACATTGCAGAATACCCATTAAACCATGTCCATCGCCTATCCTACAGATTTCACGCTTCATTCTATAAAGCTCGCAACAAAAACATGATTCTCCAACTCCAAATATGTTAGTATTGCTTTGCAAAGCATAGAAAAAAAAATATTGTCGGCATCAATCGGGAAAGCCTCTCGCATTATGTACAGACGCATCACTAATTGTCTTCCAACTTAACTAACACTGTCTTTGTGAATACTATAATGAAATATAAAGTCGTGCAACACCAAGTTAGTTTATTAGCAACGGAATCTGCGCTGCGCTGCGACGGCAACTTTCTATTCCACAAGATTACGTATCATTTGCATAATAAACTTGCATAATTGCTCATTGTCGAGTCCTTTTGAGATGCATTTTAAAATAACCTGTTATTTTTCATCTTTGTTGTACACACACACGTTCAGATTTACTCGATAAATCTGCCTGTATGCTGGCCTTGTTCAAAACCAACGGATTTTAATAAAAACACAACGAATTAGAAATAATTTATGTGAAACAAGTAAATTTTGGATGTGAGATAAGTTTTTTCTTTTTTTATGGCCTTCGCAGGCAGACGAGCTTGCGGTTCGCTCCGCCGCTGCACCGCTCATGGAACTTCGCAGTGCCAGAGGTCCAGTATAAAAAGTCGCTGTCTACGGCAAGGAGAATACAATCTTTAAGCCTCGCTTAAAGGACAGGTCAGAGTGATCAGGGAAATTCTCTGCTTCGGTAGCAAGGAATTTATTTCAAAGCTTGCATGAGCAAAACTTTATTAGATCTCTACCATAAAATACCGCCATTAACACTGTTTATACGAGCGCGATAGATTAATATATTCTCTGTTTGAAGATCACTATTCAAAAAGACAATTGCTTCGGTATTGGAATGGTTACATTGCCTCCCAGTGTTAGTTTCGGCTTGTCACTTCTTGGACAAAAACTTAAATACAACAAATAATCGAACACCGACCAAGAGATCCAAATGAGTATAAATAAATAAATAAATAAATAAATAAATAACACCCAACAGTCACATACATAGTCCTGACCCCACACTAAGATCGAGTCTTGTGTCGTGGGTATCAGGAACTACGAGAGACTTTTGGTCTCACAAACACCCAGACCTGGAAGAAATATTTGTGGGCCGCACAAACATTTCTCTCGGTGCGGGGATCGAACCCGCGGCCTCTCGTTTTACAGGCGGCGTTTAACCAACTGCGCCACGGAGACTGTCAATAAAGTAGTATTAACGGTTGAACACAATTGTGAAGCACATCCCCTGTCCCTTATAAATTATTACCTAAATTATGTCAAGCACAAACCGCCGAACCGCTTCAACTACCTTAATAAATTATTAAAAGTAACATGAGCGTTCCGATTAAGCATCAGAAATCACGTATTCCGACGAACCGATTGACCTTTCCGAGGGCTAAATGTTGAAATAATGAAGGGACCAGTAATGGACAGTCATGAACGACTGAGATTATTCCCCCTTCTTTCCATTTCACTGGAGCTATGATTGCCTTTTTTGTGCTGCCAGCCTTCAACAAATAATGACTGTTGTAACTAGTAAATCTAAGTTGTTTTTAACTTGTACAATAATAATTAAATTGAAAAATATTTTAATTGATATAAAAGCAATTTATGTTTAAAACGAAGTTTTGATAAACAGGTACTAAAATAGCAATCTGAATTCGAACCCTCAATGTAAAGTATAGTACAATTTTGTGCGATAATAAGTGATTAGTTAACCATTATATTTTTTCAGCTGAACAGATTGGTAGACCCAGGCCAAAAAATCTCTTAATAGTAAAAAACTAATAAGCATGAAAAAATTTACTCATTTCGTGTGCATACTGTTACCTTTCTTACTTAAGGTTCATAGTGGAATTGGCATTCGTCTTTAAATTTTGGATTTCAAAAGACTACTCCGTGCTAAGAGAGACGTCACGACTGTAAGGGTCAACATAGCGAGGGTAGTTGCTGAGTGGGCGTAGATTATGCAAGGACACGGCTTGAGAGCGACGGTAATCCCTCGTGCATAAGCCTGGAGAGGAGTGAACGCCTTTTAATATTCCTAGTATTTTATATAATGAGTACAGTTTAGTTTTGAAGTTATCTAAAGGAGGTAGTACAGTTGTAGCTGTTGGAGTTTTTATGGTTTATGATGCTATTCCTGAATTGTAACAGCGCCGAAAATTACAAAATGACAAGTAGATAGGTAAAGTTTTGGTGTAGCACGTTAAGGCTCCAGAAAAATAACTCAGCGGACATGACGATGTCATATACGAGTACCTATAACTGTCATATGAAACTGAAGAGAAGTGAGAGCTTAGCTAGTGCGTTTTGTTGAAAAGTAGGTTTATCGGAGACTCTATCAGCCTTATGCGATGATAGAAATGCTCCCTTCCCTTAATTAACTACACAAATGTCTTGCATTACAGATTTGTACTATATGTATATCGGTTGTCAAATAGGCTGACATAATTTAACCGTCGCGTCGTGCTGGCAATAACAATCACACATTTGTATTTTTTCATACATAGTATTTAAATACTATTTAAAAAAAACATTTTGGAAATAAACCTTAATTTATTCCGTACTAAGTTCAACGTGAAGCAAAGGGCAGCATTTTTAATGTCTCATATTTTTCTTGCACTAATGGCGGAACTAGCATGCCGTTCGCCTGATGGTAAACGATACGACCGCTCATGAACAGTAGCAAAACCAAACACCTTGCGCTCGCCATCCTGAGACATAAGATGTTAAGTCTCAATATGTCAGTGGTTATTCTGACAACAAGTAGTAAGTACTTACCCAAGCGGCCTCTCACATATGAGAGACCTACCACAAGTAAAAATGGCACAATACATAGACCTCATACCATATTTCCCTATGACCGTTGCAAACAAAATGTACCACTTCTACAATCCATCATTTGACACTATACGTAGAACACATTAACACATCAGAAGGCATAACGGTAACCGTGGAGTCTTAAATGCCTTTAAACACCCATTACAAGACATAGCAGTACACACAACTGGGTTAATTAATGCGAACTGCGTTACTCGTATTGTAAAACGGGAACAATGCTCAGTTTTTTTTAAAAGAAACTGTATTATTATAAATACGGTGAAACAGTGGAATACTTTCCTTCCTTAATAATTAATTAATGATAGCCTTCGTGGCTCAGTTCGTTAGACGCCGGTAGTGAAATGTGTGGCCGTGGGTTCAATCCTCACACCGAGGTAAATATTTGTGTGAACGGGTATTTGGTTCAGGTCTGAGACCGAAAAGTCTCCCGCAGTTCCTGATACCTACGATACATGACTCAAATTAGAATGGGATCAGGACTATGTATTTGACTTTTGAGGGGATTTATTGATAATGAAAGTACAAAAGGGTTGAATGATGATAATGCTATTCAGTAAGGGCAGCCTGGAGTCTGAAGAACTATATTACCTTCGCGAATATGATAACGAGTAAAGAAATGGAGAATGATTTTCCGCCATAGAAAAAAACAGTAGCGTCTTTTAGAACTTTTTGGTTCAATAACCCTCAAAACCAAAAAAACGTTGATTACACCAAAACATTCATACCAAGGTATATAAGAACATAGTGTCAGCGTAGTAGATCGAACCCGCGACCTCTCTTTTCAGCCGGGTCTGCTCCCTGACCCATATTGTTAAATCTAGATCATCGTATGTAAAACGTTCTTAATTTGAAGATATATGACTTTCATATAGGTTTTTGACTTCTAGAATGTCTGTCTACCCGTACCCTTAAACAAACGTATGCTTTACTTTTTAAAAACCAGAAATGAGAAAAGTATTTCAAAAACTGTTTCAAGAAAACAATTTGAACACTATTCAAATTTGAAACTTATTGTAATAAGATAAGGAAAGTTTTCACATAGCCGGAGCTATTTAGACATAAACACAGCTAGAATGTGCGCTAACCCAAATACTGGTTGCATTTGACCTAGAATGTAGGACGCTTGTGACGTCACCATGCGGGATGGCAAATGCAGTGATGGAGAAAGTCAATAGGGCCGCTCTACTGCGCTTTTTTTGATACAACGGGTGTTGGGTTCGAGTCTTGTTTATTAAAATAATAAAAGATAAGACTTGTTTAAATAATCACTTATTATTTGCTTTATTAATTTGATGATATTTTCATCTATGTGCATTTAGATCTCGTTTATAGGATCGGGATCATGATTCGAATATGATGAGAAATTAATTACCAACTTTCAAAAAGTAACAACAATATTATGAATCCCTTAGCAAATTATACCTTTTTTGGTATGATCGCCTGATGGTAAGCGCTACGACAACTCATGAACAGTAACAAAACCAAACAACACATTGAATTACAAACAATTGCTTGGCATTCCACTGCGCTCGCTGAGACATACGTTAATATGTCCAGTTGTTCCTCTGGCTATATATCCTTCAAACCGAAACACAACAGTGTAGAGACACTGCTGGTACCTACTATAATATTTAACTAACAATCGTATGCGAGCAACAACGACGAACAATCGAAGCATTTTATTATTTTTAAACATATTTTTTTTTATCGGTACATAAAGCTTATAAAAAATTAAACGTGGTCGCTACGCATCTGGAATTTAGAAGCTATTTCACTCAATCCTACCGGTCTATATAAACCTAGTTAAGACATATCTCGCCCACACACTGTAACTCCAGTGAGTTGGGCAGTATCACGTACCTACTGACAAGGCAACGTGGCTGTTCTAGTCTCTAGGGTAGGCTAACCATCAACGAAAAGAAAGGGGGGTTACCCTGTACCCCGCCACAACGACGAATGTTCGAACATCGCACGTAAAACTGTACGAATATACCTAAATACATTACAAAATGTTCGAATCCTGTATGGTACGTCGTGATCTTAGACTAACTTCGTAGTGGATGATAAGTTTCATTGATAGTATTGATTTTTAGAAATGGATAACTTTTACTTTACTTTGACTGCCTCGGTGGCGTAGTGACTGCCTCGGTGCCGTAGTTGTACTACGGTACGCTTACAAAGCTGAGGTCTCGGGTTCGAATCCCGGGTTGGATAAAGTGATATTGGATTTTTCAATTTATTATCAGCCCAGAGTCAGGAATTTGTGCTCGCCACCTATCACATTGTGGGACGGAACATACAAGGCGAAATGTAGGTGCCCTGGCACCTCTGCCTACCCCTTCTGGGAAAAAGGCGTGAGTTTATGTTAATGTATGTAATGATAACTTTTATCTAATACTAGCGGTCCGGCCCGGCTCCGTCCGGGTGTCGATACACTTTTCAAAATGACGGTCAAAATGTTCATCACCAATCAATTTAGAAAATCGACCAATCGGAACACGAAATACGATTAAAATTCCCCCGTATTTGCTAGATTTTTCACTACTGCTTCCTCCCTGTTAGTCATAGCGTGATGCTATATAGCCTATCGCATTCCTTGATTAATTTCCTATCTAACACAAAAATAATATATTAATCGAAACCAGTACTTCTTGAGATTAACGGTCACAAAAAACAAACTCTTCAGCTTTATGTATTACTACGGGCCGGGCCAGCTTCGCCCGGTTACAAATAGATTTCTGTACAATAATATATACGTATTATACATATAAACCTTCCTCTTGAATCACTCTATCTATTAAAAAACCGGATCAAAATCCGTTGCGTAGTTTTAAAAATTTAAGCATACAAATCTGTGGAACCAGTTGCCAGCGGGATCATTCCCGGACAGATACGACTTGGCGACCTTCAAAAAACGAGCGTATTCCCACCTCAAAGGCCGGCAACGCATCTCCATGCCCTTTGGTGTTGCAGATGTCCATGGGCAGCGGTATTACCATCAGGTGAACCGCGTGCTCGTTTGCCCCCTATAACATAAAAAAAAAAAAAAAAAATACAAAGGGACATAGGGACAGAGAAAGTGACTTTGTTTTATACGATGTAATGAAGTATAGATATTGACGTTATATCCGTACATTCGAACTTCATGTCGGAGTATAGAGTAATCCCCCAGGCGGAAAATAAATGTTTGGACTTGAAGATGTTATTAGGTCCACTTCAGCCAACTTTCCCTTATTAGCCCCCAGCAAATATAAAGTTGGATAACTTTACAAAAAAATAATCTGCTCCCGACATTATTAGTGCGGCTGTTGTAATATTTCCAAACCAAAAACTTGTATTACAGAACCATTAATCGATACCAGCCCTATAGAATAGGTACTTCCAAAAGTTTGTTGTTAAAAAATATATTGGAAGAAAAAATAACTTTACATTTTATACTTAGGTTCAGGCCTAACTTAGTTTAAGGACCCTTGTTTGAAAGGCGTACAACTGTTTTTTTAATAAATATATTTTTATTTAAGTAATTATTTATTTAATTTTGTAGGTATTTATTAGTTTCACGGTAGATAAATCCACGCACTATAACGGTGAAGGAAAACATCGTGAGGAAACCTGCATACCATAGCGATTTGTAAAATTTCTATCGTATGTAAAGTCCACCAACAATAGGCCAGCGTGGTGGACTATATAGCCACTCTCAATCGAACTCTCGATTGTAGAGTGAGCCCGTGCCCTGCAGTGGGAAGTATATGGGCTACATTACGATAAATCCATGATCATGCCATTTGGCATATCATGGCGTTGCGTCCAGACTACTGGTGTAGGCAGTATGATAAGAGTATCCTGATTCTTCGTTCTGGGCGACTTCGCTTCACTCAACCATATTAAATATAACGTGAACATATTTGTATCCAAAATATTTATTGCTTTACAACAAATTATTAATGAAGTGCTCTGATTTAAACCAACTTGTACATTTTATAATAATCACTTTTATATTGTAGTGGTTTTGAAAAGAGCAACACTAGAGTTCCCGTTCTTCTCTCGTGAAAACCGCTTTCCGAACTGGGTAGATCAAAAAATGACAGAATCTAAAAGATGAACATTTTATACCTGATGCCCTTCGATACTCTGCCTGGACGGCTTTTGCGCCTACCATCAGGCGCAGTGTCGTTATGCCGGGCCAGTGTGAAAAAAATATATTTATCTTTATCAGCCCATATACGTCCCACTGCAGGGCACGGGCCTACTCTACAATCGAAAGTACGATTGAGAGTGGTTAGGCCATATAGTCCACCACGCTGGCCTAGTGCGGGTTGGCGGACTTACATACCATAGAAATTCTTATGAACCGCTATGGTATGCAGGTTTCCTCACGATGTTTTCCTTCACCGTTTTAGTGCGTGGTGATTGACTATCAATACACACATGACTCCGAAAAGTCAGAGGTGTGCCCTGGGATTTGAACCCGCGACCACCTTGAACATATTGGCAGCCGCGTCTGGTCTGTTTACCAACAGGCCACCACGCACGCAAAAAAAAATGGATTGAATAAATTATTTTCATTTTCAACTACGCCAACATTCGTACAGTTTGCGTATTAGTGTGATTAAACGGCCAGCGCTAAGCCCCGCGCTCGGATCGGCACTGAATACTAATCCAGCCCGATACGCATTTACATGGCTTTTTATACTTGTAAGAATGTAAAAGGCTTCTCTGCAACACTAAGCTAGTGCTAGAATAGGATCAATTATCTTTTTGCCGCCTTTCTTGGAGCAGAACAAATCCGTGCGTGTATCGAATCTACAGACTACACTCATAAAGTTGTATAGGGTAGTAGATCTTTTAGCATGGATTTTACCACCACTAGCACTTCAAGTGCATTGGTACTGAATTTCTAATTGAGAGCGACCCATTTTTAAGAACAAAATCATAAACAATTCCGTAATACAGAGTGAGAATATTTCAGGTAATAGTCGTCTATTATTATATATACGCCTATACTATATCCCATACTATATACCTGTCTATATACGCCTTATGGTTGAAGCAAATTTAATTAACCACAAACTAGAGGTACTAAAAGGGGCTTGACCATTTGGAACCATCATGGTACATGAGGTGGATGGATAAGGGCAACAATGATAGGCCTCATAATTCATTAAATTTGCATGGGTTATTTTATTTCAGTCCTAAAGTCATAGCAAACGCAATACATCGATATTAAAACTTCATAAAGACGTGGACCTAAAAAAAACGCAATCAAAGACTACTTCACTCCATTGAAGACGCTTGCGAAAAATCACTCAGTGAGACTACATTGTCATTCCAAGAAGGAGCAATATACACGTACTATCCAGTGTTCACAGCTAAGCTGAGATTATCGAGGTGTGTATCAAAGAGTTTAACGTAACTTTGATTGCAGATCACGAGCTCGCGTTAGAAAAGTTTCACTTGATCCGCCCGAGGAAATTAAAAACATGCGCATGCCTCGAAACGTTTTGCAACTTCCGATAACTTCAGGAAATTGTTAAATTGCAAACGAGGCAAGTTTCAATGGTACTCTTGCTGTTTTTATCTTGATTTTACAGGTATTGGACTAGATGTGTTCTGTTATATAGAAAGCAGTGGATATGGAATGTGGTGATTATGGAAAAAGTATTGTTGCATATGGTTTGGATAAATATGTCATTTGTCTTGTTATCACTTGTCCTTTATCAACTTTTAAACACGAGGTAGAACGAATAATTGTCAAACTAAAATATTCAGGATTATTTTAAGAGAATCCCGTATTATATATAAATTCTAAACTAACATTATAAACAGGAGAGAGTTCACTGTTTATTTGCATTAAATAGTCTTTGAAAACACTGGATCACAGGCACAAATTCCTGACTCTATGCTGATAATGAATAGAAAGATCCAATATCACTTCGCCCAACCCGGGATTCGAACCCAAGACCTCAGCTTTGTAGCCGTACCCTAGTACAACTACGCCACCGACGCAGCTGATAAACATAGGCGATAGAATATTTTAAAAAATTGTATCTGCACCCGGGCGGTGCCGGACCGGACCGCTATCATAAACTTGAAAATATTGGCGAATACAGATGGCATCATATTTAAAAGAGCCGTTAGATTACATCTGAAATCGAATGCTGCTGATTTGAATTCAGGCAAATAAAGAAAAAATAATCGTAAAAAGCAATATAAATCACCAGGCACTATTACCATTAAGCTATTTGTAAGAATTTCCTAACCACTTCGAGGCCCCTGCCCAGTGCCCGTGCAGTGGGACATATTATATGGGCTAATAAAGAAAGCACGGCTGTTATAACAATATTTGGTTTCGTCGGCACTAGAGACACTTATGTACAAAAAGGTCCTCTGCGGACGGGTACAATGAACTCCCGTACTTAGACGCTTATTGTACTAAGCTAAAAAGATGTTATCGCGATGAATAACGGGTAAATATGATTACAGAATGTAAAACGTACGGCTATGTATATTTGTTTGTACTTGAACGCGTGGAATCGAGGTTACTGTAATTCTGTTGATACCGGAAAAAATACAGTACCGTTTGCTTTAAGCACTCTTCGAGACTAGGTGAAGATTAATTTAATAAATGAATAATTCTGTTTTTAATTACCCCAGAAAAAAAGATAATCTTCTAGGGATAATCTTCTTTGTCTCGTATAAGCGGTCAAAAGTAAGCGCTTGCGTCTTTGGCGAGACGTGATTATGTCTCGCTGCACTATTCTATCTGATTTTTTTTGTGAATAACTTGTAGTAAGTTGTAGCATCTTTGTCGTGACAAATGAATATATAATAAATACTTTAAAATGGCTCCCGTAGTTTAGTAAGTGGTAAATGATGCTATATCAACAAGTGATAGTAAAAGTTTTATAATAATTATAATACGTCTTTCTATGAAATAAATCTGCAGCAGTTTCCTCGTATTTTCAATCCAAATCCAAAACTAAATGGATACTTCAAAATACTGCTAGCAGAGTACAGACATTAAAATGTTTTAATCAACTAAATAACTATAAGCCGGCGTAATAAACTAAGTTTACAACTGCTGTTAAGTTAGTTTATCACGCTATGCTAAGTCTTGAGCTTAAGTGTAAAGAATCTCGTCGTTCATAACGCAGTACATGTTACATTATTACCAGGGCTGATTACAATATGCTAAATAAATTAATTAATAAAGAATGATTGGAGTTCCAATAACAAAACCCTGGATCCAAGAGAATTCTACTAATCTCAGTGCAATTTGCTTGAAGTACACTTCACCAGCTTGTATGAGAAACTTGAAAATTCTCATCAGCCAGAAAGGTAACCGACTACAACCGCGCATAAACTCTTACAAAAGGTGAAAAAGAAACTTATACAAAGTGAAAAAAAGGGTGTTTGTGGATAATACCAGATAGGTACAGAGGAACATGATCGTTAAATAATAGTTCATGCAGACTGAATAGATCTTGAAAAGACAGTAAAGACAAGAACTTAAGAGTCTAATGATCTCACAGAATCTTCCTGAACTTGTCCACTTCCAAGCACGCTTTAAAGCACTCGCGGCATTTCACCTCTGGTACATTAAATAGAACATTCATATCAAATGCAAATATTTTGAAAGGCATCTAGATATGTGTAAAGCTTGTGCAATCATTTTAAAACCACTTATTTTTATGACTTTATGTGTATGCTGAATAATTAAACCTATGTTTGTAGTGGGCTATCGTTAATGGAGGACTTTCAAGATGATTACCTTTATGGTGGAATAATTGTGATAATTGGTTTGTATTATTTTATGTATCAATGTGTCTGGACTCTGACATGAATGCTATGTAATGTGAGAAGAAAATCTTTATGTCGTCATAAAAAATAAAATATTTTTTACTACTAACAATCAATTGGGAAATTCAGTCCCATTTAAAATACTTTCTTCTGCTTGCCCAATTCCCACGCTAACATGGCGTGAGCGAAATATGTCTTTTTAGGTATATTGCAGAATGCCTTGGCTTAAAATTTCAGGACCAGCTACCGTTCTGACACCAAAACTTTCGGGAATAAGCCTTTATCGCAACCCGGTCAGGCCCATTCAAAATAAAGTTTCCAATTAAAAAATCGTAAATGATCAACGTAGTAAAAATAATAATGAAAGTAATATATCTAAAAGCCGTAGACATTTTTATGCTGTGTTGTTATATGATGTCGTACACTATAATGCGTGAGAAACAAGGTTTACATTACTGTAGAACTCAATCCAAATAGAACATTAAATTGTTTATTGATCGTAATAAGATTTACCCGGCGCTGTTTGCGTTTGATTACTAAATGAATTAGATTTACTGATGCTCTTCATGTTGGGCGAGGGACACGGTTTTAGAAACGTTGTTAATTGATAGGGAGACGGGTACATATGTAAACTTGTAATTTATTTTACGTTCTAAGTGGGACAAGTCATCATCAACTGCACTATTTACTGTTGTACATCTACAAATATTTTCAAAGCCAGCCTCGGGAAACGTCTCTATTCAGCGGCTCTATAAAAGTAAATCACAACATAAGCGAACTGTGATAAATTTCCACAAAATCCAAGTTAAATAAAATAATTAAAGACATATCTTTAACAAATAGGTACACTTAAGACGGAACAATAAATAAATAGCATTAATTAAATAAAACATTAACTAATGTTTGTTAAAACAAAGATACTTACTAAAACGACAAGAAAATATCGAACAGACGCCACAAGCAAACAATTAAAGCCAAACCGAAGACACTTGATATCAGCCATTCTCCCGCTTTCACGAGCTAAAACAAAGGCCATCGAATGCATTTAGAAATGCCATTGTGAGAGATTGAGTTCGTTGTACAGCTCTATTAATAACAGGTGAGGATAACAATAGTGTGTAAGCGGAGAAGGCGCGTGCCTTCAATGCCGATGGAGGTGAAGTTACTGCTACCACGCGTCGGGAGCTAACCGCAACATTCGCCCGACCAAAACAATTTAGCTCATTGCGATTGCGGCTTTTATTCTGTGGCTATTTGCCTTTTGATGTTTTTTATTTTTTATTCGTGTTTTTTATTTATAACATGGGGAGGATTCTGATTGTTGCAGCATTAGTGTCGGTTAAAAGAAATGTTGGTCTGCGTGTCTTAAATTCGATCTTATTACTTAATGTTCTTAAAAATAAAACATTATATGTACCCAAAACAATTTTTCCTTGATCTTCAATTACATTTTTAAAGTCGATTCCTTTGGTTTACAGTAGGTACCTAAAACATTGAAGTTTTATTATATTGTACAAGTGAGTATCTCGATTCTCGAACTTTAACAATGGAAACCCAATGACATTAAAACCAGCCGAACTGGAAACATACTTTTTTAAGACGGATGAAAATAACTTTAATCATAAAAGAGGATTACGCACCAGTAATACATTTATGAGTCTGTATATGTTGTACGGTAGTTTCAGTAGACTGCAGACATTAATTAATCCAAGGTCACTATTAAACGAAACTCGTGTAATAAAGCCTATTAACATTTACAGGTCGCTCGAGAAACCTTTGGAGTAGGCAAATGTTCAGTAATTAGAGAACATTTTATGATTGAAGACTACTGTATAGAACGGAAACCTGTTTACGTATATGGATAAATATATAAATAGTGATTTATGAAGTTGATTTTTGGTTTTTTCTTCTTATTATTTTAGTTTGTATTTGTTTACAATAAATAATATTGCATAATATGATTTTAAATTAAGGATAGAGTGTTTTTCTTATATTGTATGCGTCTTGTGGTTAGCGCAATCTCTAAAGAGTGTCTACCGACTGCAGATTATTATCTCTCGCTCTTGGAACTGTAATATATCCTCTGGATTGAGTTTAACATTGTGTATTATGGCTATCAAGGTTATGACCTAATTAGGGCTGCTCTTATCACTTTATTCACACTTTTTGAAATATTATAAACCAGTTGAAAATGCGATTGTCTTATTGGACTAATTGCAACGCGCTTAAAGTGTAGATCGTCCTATGGATCACCCTCAACATACTACATGCTATTGGCAAAATCACTGATGAAACGGTGGAGCCAAACTACATTTGAAAAGATGAAGTCCTGTGGATAGAAAATCTGGGTTCGACATTTCGGCGTAAAAAATACATATGAGTTGCCTGTGACTGAAAATCGAGCCGACATGGCGATATAGCTTCTTGTGACATCTTGGTTGGGAAGTCGGTAAAATGTTGTGAGTTATACTAGTGACACCTTTGTGTACCGTTTCGGAATTGCAGGCATCTCTAACATGCAACAATTGAAACGAACAAATTCGATGCTAAAACAGTTCCGCGGAAAAGAGTTGTTGGCCGTTTAAGACACGTTTGTTTAAAGTTCTCTTTAGATAACCCATTCGTCTTGTCGGCTAATGGAACGCTACATTTCTTCGCCGGTTATTCATTTTCGTTTTTAGTGTAATGCATTTTGTTTTCTTTTACAGTGGATACTTTCGTGCCAAGGAAGTGTTTGGAAGATTACCAAGACGGGAAAATTATTTGGACTTTTTCTGAGAAGAATTCATTCATCATTGAATTTACTACAAAACGGAAATTACAATCCTATGACTATATAGTTTTTTTTTACTCATGTGTAAAGCGTGATGCATATCTCGCCAAATCATTGACGCATTTTTATGTACGTATGTGTATCCTTTGTAGAATATCTTAATAAATAAATCCTACTTTCATAGCAATATTTTCCTAAAATAATAAGATATAATTATTTATTCCACGATGTATGTTCGTACGTAGTAAAGTTAATCTATTGTTTTAGGTGATTGCCCATCACAATATAGCTACAATATCACAAACACGGCACCCTTTCAATTATTTTCGGCAGTGTTAAATATTTAACGGTTTTTAAATTTCATTTTCCTCCTAAAAAGAGATAGCACACACAAAATGTAACACCGGAGTTCCAGATGCCTGATTCAAAGAATGTCGAAATATTCATTTAAACTGGAGTTATTTGCGTACGAATGCATCAGATTAATTTAAATTTTGTTTGAAATGAACTCCGGAACCGTAACAAACTAGCTCATACATTTTTTACAGAGAAGCTTCGCACAACAATTTTTAAAAAGTTATTTTGACTTTTAGATATGTAATTATTCTATTTTTTAGTACTGGCATTATAAAAGATAAAGTGGTTTATTAGAAAACAATTAAAAAAAACGAATCCTCCAGGTCCACGGAAGAGAGAAAACAAGCCCAGGCCTTATTCATAGACAGTTTTAGTTATCAAATGTTTTGTCTTCGTCGCTTAAACTTAATTCACAAGTCGTTCGAAAGGGACAAAACATTCGATAACTAAAATAGGTTTTAAACCTGTCCTAAAGGCCGCTAGAATCCACTTAAAAGACAACTACACATAGACAATAACTGGACGCATGTACGCACTAACCCGTTCATTAACATTACCGAATTACCAGGTTATATCTACTCGAATGCGTGTTAATCTCATATTACAACTGACAAGGAAATGCATAATAGCTTTGCCTACATCTGTGCCCTGTGACGTCACGTGTATCTCATTAGGCCTGTTATGGAAGCCCGACTCGTGCACACAGGCCTATTCAGGTGACAGCCCGCTTTGAGGCTTCAGCGGCGGTAATCTGCCTCGAATACCGCCTTTAGTTACGATGTTAGGCTGTACGCTGCCCCGCCTTGGCTAACAAACGATTATACGGTCCAAATAATTTGCCTATTATGACGTTTGGAATATACATTTACAGCCGTGCTCAATATTCTATCTATCTTTAACAAGAGATTTCATTAGATATTTAGATGCTTTTTATGTTTCAGTTAACAAAGAAAGAGAGGTACAGATATGGTGCATATATGGTGTATATAGCTATGTAAGATAAACAAATATGTCTATCTTTGTTTAATGAAGCGTATAATTGTACCGACATTAGTAATGGTAGCTACTTTAACCTCTTGTTAAATATAGATAGGATATAGAGAACAGCCGTTAGCCTACTATTTTAACTAAAATGTTGAATAAATGAGATGAGTTAACGTCTATTGAGTATTTTTATATCCAAAATACATGGTGTACCTGTGTTTATGTTTCATTTTATCGTAATTTGCAACATTATTCTCATAAAATTAATATTCTTTAGAGTTTTGAAGTCGTGAATAAAATACTTACATTATTTGTAAATAACTAGTGAATAATTTCTCCGATGTTTGAAGATGCGTCGATACATAGTATAAAGAAAGATACAAAATATATAATTTAATTAATAGAAGATAAATTTCGTATCACTACATGAAGATATACATACATTGCTTCTATGAACTCATGGTGAGGCTTTAAATTAAATAATGTAAACGTAGCCAATAATAAATTACCGATTGTAAATAAAGGGAGAAAATATAGCGATGATATAGCACAGGTTATATGGAGACATTACCTGTACTCATAAATCGAGACATCTTCAATCATCGAATTCTTCATGGGTACGTACAGATGACTCAAATGTAATGGGTAATATAATGAGGATTATAAAATAAACATCACTAATCAATTGCAAATATTTTAATATGGTATCAGCAGCACACAGTCACCCGACATGTTGATTTATGAATATGCAAGACAATCATTCAATTCAATTCATAAACAAGAATATAAATAGACTCATAACAACTAAGTATCAAGCAAATATCCTAAGCTTTTCCTATGAACTCTCAAAGGCTGGCTACACGCCAAGTTTCTCTAAACGCTTACGTTTGTGGATAGATAAGATCTAATGCCGAAGGTTACTCCGTACCTTGCTTTACCTGAGTGTTTTTATTGGAGATCATAAATTATGTATAACGACAAAAAAAAACGCGGGCAAGTAACGATTGGTTAATGCAACCCAAATTCCAAATGATGCTCTTTATCATTATTGTTACGAAAAATTGTCCCCGATATAAATATTTCGAGAAAAAACAATCTTTGTTGAAGTGAGATTTGCGGTGAAAGGTCCTACGTGAGAGGGAGCCGCTCGGAGGGGCGAGAGGACAATGCAACAGCGCGCGCGCGGGGCCCGCCGCCCGTCCGACCAGTTGTTGGCGGTCCCCTCGCCCCGCCTGCCGCCGGCGCGCTCCCTGAACAGCTGACAGCCCGCACAACAAAGAACTCCACTCACACAATTACACTACAGTCTACACCACTTATAATCTCGCTCTCGACACACGCAACTATGTACGATCTCTTAATTGACGCTTGTGTTTATTAATAATTTCAGGAAATATAGTCCTCATAACAAATAAACACGGATTGTTAGTTACGTGCGTTCAAGTAATTAACTTTAGCAACGCTAAATCACATATTTACGCTACTTATGACCGCTCGATAATTTAATGTATTTGAGTAAACATTGTTGACCATGAATATCGGTTCTTACCATAGATATGTATGGTTCTTATTGTGTGAAAGGTGAACACGACCTGACAAAGGGCAACTAGTACTTGCCTTTCTGTTCATCCAATACACGAAGGCCTTCGATTCCTGGCACTCCGCAGAACTAGTATCTGTTTTAAGAACTAAAAATGTAGTTTATATATCCAAATTGTCACGGAATCATTGTGCGAAATGCGACGGTCACTTGTGTCGTAGTTTTTCACTGTTCCGTTGCTATGGAGCTGAGAGCGGTCACTCCACTGTTTTAAGGTCCTTTAACACGTACATTTGCGGTAATAAGTAAGTGTTTACGTAACGTAGTCTTTGTTTACAAATGTTTTACGTTTTATGTGTTATTTACATCACTTTTTAGAGGCCTGCGAACGTGATAATCGTTGCACTGCCTGCGCACTTTATAAGCTGCGCTTCTGCGTCAACAAAACAGTCTCTAGTCGGGGAAACTCGTCGCTATTCGATAGGTTCGCCCTCTCGGTCGCGTGCCTAGCCCGCCCGCATACTTGTCCTTGTCTATCGTTTGACAGTATTTCCATTGGGTTACACTGATAAATTTTGTAATTTTTATCATTTCTCCTAATCTATGCATTTATGCTATATCACAAAATTGCGGATTATTTGGTTAATTTTTAAAATTCAAAGGTATCCATCAAATTTACAAAAAAACTTTGTGCGCCTACTTAAATTGATTAGCAATATTAACTTGTAGTCGATGTTTAAATTTGGATAAGGCGTTATTTTACAAGGTATTTATCAAAATAATATTGTACCACACTGTGGTACCAAACTTCCTGGTGGATATGTTATGGGCCAAGTGATTAATTCGGGCAGTATTCATAATGCCCGGGCATTATGAATATGGCTACATGATGATCGGGCAATGTAATCACATTGCCCGATCATCATCGATCATAGGTGATTTTTTACGTGGTGCGCTGCCGCATTGTCGCATCTGCGATAGATCTATAAATTAGAAAGGTTGATCTGCTTATGTTTAGTTGTTTTTTAACGTCCGAAACATTATCTTCAGAAGAAAATTAGTGTACCCACTTTATGGATCAGTTAGGTCGACTGTGCCCCAAAACCGACTCGGAACACCCCGACTTCACGTAGTCTTTTGGTTACCGACCCTAGAGTGTATATAAAATGCCGGAGGCGCGGAGGGAAAGCAGCCCCCGCCCGCTGTAACGAAGGATAGGCAACCGTGCGAGCCGTAGCGGCTGAGGCTGGTCGCCGGAGGCGACCAGCAAGCCGAAGCTGCGGAGGTGAGCATTGGTGCCTATCTTTTGTTACGCAAGGGCGAAGGGGCTGAACTTCCCGTAGCGCCGGAGACGATGCATAAGCTAATTTGTATTGACAACAAGTGTTTCAAGGGTTAGGTTGCTATAATAGATATTTCTATGGAATGGTGCGTTACCTTTTCATGGGAGTGTTACCAGGGGAGGCGCGACACTCCCTCTCCCCCTCCACTCCTCCCAACCCACTCCCTCGTGCTGCTCTATTCTAAATTCTACCACTTCGGCTCATTGTTTTGATTTTAATTTGCTTTACATCACTCTGCCCAATAGGCACTTTGCATTATTCATAATGCCCGGGCATTATGAATAATGCTCGATTAATCACTTGGCCCATAACAGATAAATTATTTAGACCTGGGGCTTTATTCGAATGTTTAATGTAAGCGACAATTACTATTTATTTTATTGAAATCACAATTTATACATAATTGAGCCCGTTACAACAATCCCATACATGTAACCTGATTTAGATATTTCCTATTCCTATATTCCTACGCAAATAGTATTTTAAGTTTTAAACCATTGGTAAATTATCTCCTAATAAGTATAAATAAGTCTTAAATCTTAAATGAAATGAAATGAAAGTCTTAAATGAATTCACAAAAAGTAAGTCATTTTTAAACTAGTCGAAAAACGAGGCCTTTTTCGTAGGCCTATTGGCCTATTTTGGTATAGATATTATAACCTTTTTAGTAAATTGTATTTAAAATTGCAAATATACCAAAACAGTAGAAATCAATCTGGCAACACAATAAGATTTTACGTGACCTTTTCAATACCCGCTCTTGAACTAGATGCCGTAAATGGATCTATTGTGGCTTCTGACGATGTTATTTAAAAAATATGTGATTAATAACAAGTCCTGTTACTTAATAAGTATTTATTTAACAGTATCACAAATTACATTATAACGTTTCTATTATTACGCTTGCATGTTTTTCTGCCAGAACTTAGCAGAGTTTCGTGGGGTCTTGCCTTTGCCAGAATTTTTCTTTGGCGCAGAGTGACTTTCGGTGCCTCCGCCTGAAGCGGATTCTTCACTTTCTGCCTGAGTCTTAAGAGTTTTCTTTATGTACAGTATCTGTAATTAACACATTGTAAATTTGGTTACAATAATGCTTTTCATACTGATCTACTTAAATAAAGTGATGACCACTTACTCCATTCTTATTGATTACCAACATTTTTAATAATTTTCTTTGGTACAGAGCAATGAAAAGTTTTTAAAAGTAATACATACTCAGTTATCAAACCTTGGTTACAATCAAGAAGCTTATACAATGAATGAACAAAACATCATGTTCATTCATTTTCACTCTAAAGAAAAGGATAGCAGACAACAGCGACGTCATTCAAGGTCAAGTTTTTATGCTTCACTTTTATATACGGAATGCAATCTTCATTTGGGTATAAGCTTCTTGGTTACAATGTAAGATCATATACTTGGCGTCGATAATATCGTGGGCTCAAAAATTTAATGTAAAATATGGGTGGCATTAGTTATATCTATAACCTTCCAAGATTGGGTACAAGCCACAAATTACTAATTTTATTTTTTAATTATTATGTTATTATAATTATTATGTATTTATATGTAAATTATAATCATTATGTAAGTGTGGGGTAGCCTGTTGGTAAACAGACCAGATGTGGTTGCCAACATGTTCATGGTGGTCGCGGGATCAAATCGCAGGGCACACCTCGGACTTTTTGGAGACATGTGTGTATTGATAGTCAATCACCACGCACTTAAACGGTGAAGGAAAACATTGTGAGAAAACCTGCATTCTATAGTGATTTATAAGAATTTCTATGGTATGTAAGTCTGCCAAGCCGCACAAGGCCAGGGTGGTGGACTATATGGCCTAATCACTCTCGATTGTAGAGTAGGTCCGTGCCCTGCAGTGGGACGTATATGGGCTGATACAATTATTATGTTACCTCCTGGTCAATAGTTTGTTGATGTCTAATAGCCTTCTGCTTGTGAAGATTGGCACGCTGTATGTGCTGGTCTACTGAGTTGAGTACTGCTTCACAAGCATTGCACCAGTCCGCAAGCACATCAGCAATGCCTGCTGCATCTTCGAGCCGAGCATCACGACCCAGTGCTACATCCACCTCTAAACGTTTGCATTCTTGATCCAGCTTGCCATGTATTATATCTGAAATAAAATATGTGATTATCATTAAATTGAATTTATAATCAGAATGTATCCCATGTGTAAAAGTCTTCACCCCATACTAAGATTGAGTCTTGTGTCATGGGTATCAGGAACCACAAAAGACTTTTTGGTCTAACAAACACCCAGACCTAAGACAAATACTTGTGGGCCACACAAACACAATACATTGCATTTATAATATATTACCTGCATAAATAGCCTCTATGATCAGATCTTCCAAATCTCTGACATTCTTAATGTCCAATTCTTTAAGCAGCATACTGTATGGGATACATTTCTCTTGTGTGGCAAGTGTTGCAATGGTTAAATGCTGAAGTTTCTTGCACTGAGCCGGTGTGAGCTCTAGGTAGTCAGCCTTGTTCTCCAAATAGTCTTTGTATGTGCCATATGCAAACAAATTGAGTGTTTTGAAGTGTGTAGCGTATGTGCCAGTCTCCAACTGAAAATTGTTGATTTTTTGTTATTATGAGTTATTGGATTTTTTTAGAGCCATAATAAGGCAATGTTTATATACAGCAATTAAATTTGAGATTTGAAAGTGGTCTGATAGTTTTGCTGCTACTTGTCCAAGATAAAAATAATTTTACTGGAGAAAACCTGAATGGCGAGGATCCAATCAAATACAATGATAAATTTGTCTTTGACAACATAAAAACTTTTAAAATTCACCATAATCAGCTGGTACAAGTAACAAATAAACAACATCAAGTAAAATCGTTCATTTATGCAAGAAAAACATAATTTCTTTTCTAACCTCTTTTATATTTGGCATTTCCAAAAGCTCCCCAAAGACGTGAACTCCGGGCGCCTCCAGCACTTGTTTGATTAGTTCTGCACATGCCGAACCCTTGGCTCCTTTGGCTAAAAGCACAAACTGCTCCAGTGGATGGTTAGTCGAAAAAGACAACAAAGAAGACGGCTCAACCCTGTCCATTGACATCGGATTCATGGTGAAGGATTTCTACTTCTTACACAAGTAAAATAAGTTTATAATAACAGTTTAACCAAATCGTAGCATGTATCTGGCGTTTGGTTAGAGAAAATCGCGATTTACAAAATGCAAATTTTCGTTGATGATATTGACAAATTGTCAAGTTTATGAGTTGACACTTGACAGTTCTTACAAAATGAAGAGCAAGATCCAGTTGTATTGTAAATTAGAAAATATTGTTGTAATCATGGACGGTTGTAATAAACAATACTGATGTTTTATGTTAATAATTTAGAAAACAAATACAATATTGCCATAAATATTAAATTACATATGACTCGTATTTATTTTATTAGATTGTAACATATTGTTCCATCCGTTTAAATTGCAATAATAAGACGTATATCACGCGCTCGTTGAAGAAGCCAACATAAAATATTTACTGTATTCAGATGTTTTATAGCACATAAATAAATATTGCAAAAAATCTTACTTACAATATAAACTTGGTTTTTATTACAAAAAACATTTACCAAAAACTTATTTTTTTAGGTCAGTTGTCATTGCAATGATGAATGATTAGGTTTAAAAATCTTAATTGACCATAAACAATAAAATGGCGTTCGGTTTTTTGTGTGTGCGATAAAGTAATTGTTTTCATAAAATCCTGAATTCCATCCAACATTTCTCAATTTTATAGTATGTCTTGATATTAGTAAATTATTATAAAGCGTAATAATGTCTTCAGAAAGTTAAATAGCATACCGTTAATTGCAAATAATGTGCGTGTCAGTGTTCGTTGTAGCGTCGTTGTCCTATGCCGCCTTTTAAATTGAGTTGATTATACCAATTTTCAAGTGTTCTTCCTAGTAAATTAACGATCGTCTTCGTAACAAAGCAATAAAAACTATGGATTAGCTGTAATAATCGTAGTTTTTTCGGCGTCCGTGTCGATGAGTGCGTTTTGCGTGTGTGGTTGTGGAGACGTACATACATGCTCGCAAAGATAAAACTGTCATGAGGACTGTTTACTATCAAATGTATTTGTGTTAGTGGGTTTTATTTTTTTTCATGTAGTGAAGTTTGAATATTTTGTTTCGTGACAATGTGTATGCCTACACCGAACAATGTCCCGGGTTTCGGATACTCGTGGTTTACGAGCTCGGCGGATCTTACCAAGGGTGAAGTGGAGACGCCGAGTAGTCTGAGCTACACCCTGGGAAATACCGTGAGTAAACACTGAATATATTTATTTACCACAAACCAACAGATTGTTGTCTCTTAATCTAATTGGAAACAGAGTAAATAGCACATACCTGCATAATAATTAACTTTCACAACACTCGGGGTTTACTACATTTCATAATATATTTTTGGTTTAAAATATAAGGCTTGTGTAAATACATAAGTTAATTTATGTACGTATTTTTCGGTTATTCGTATTGTTTATTTTATTTTTATGTTAATATTGAATGAGTATGTATAACAATATGCTATTTCAGAAACATATGGTTGAAATTTCGTATTTATAATGCAAAATAAAAAATAAATAAAACATGAGTATTGTCAAAATTGTTATAGTTATATTTAATAGTGTAATTAGGAATTCATAATTTCATTGAATATGAAATACTTGTCATAAATTAATGATCTCTGCTCATGAAAAAAATCTATTATCTTTACTCTGTAAAAACTCGTATGATAAATAATTTATCCCATACAAATAAGTGCATGTATGTATTTTGATAAATATGTAACCTGTCACGACATATAATTCTTTCCGATATAAAAAAATATGTGTACTTTTGAATACAACAATATAGTCAATATGTGATCCTGTATGATAATAAATTACTGTTCCAAAAAGCCCAAAAAGTCCTGAAATTCAAATTTCCTTGCACCTGGATCTCTGGAATTCTCTATATACATATTATGTATATCAATAATCCATATATGTATAAAATATGTATATTTGAGTGTAGACAGGTCAAAATGCATTATGGGTTTTTAACACAGCTTTATTTATGGATGGGATTCGAATTATTAAA
Source organism: Hyles lineata (assembly GCA_030180105.1). Taxonomy (NCBI): domain Eukaryota; kingdom Metazoa; phylum Arthropoda; class Insecta; order Lepidoptera; family Sphingidae; genus Hyles; species Hyles lineata. Next base: position 3,175,684 of record JARJEE010000030.1, read on the forward strand.
CAAAACTTTGACATCAAGTGTTTGCTATTTATCATTATCTATTACCATCAATAAAATATATTCATAGGATAAAATTAAGAAGAAAAAATCAATAAAAGTTGTTTTAACAAAATTTACTTACATTTTTAATAGATCTATTAATATAATTTGTTAAAGCTGCCATTTTGTTCACAAAAAATGGTTCTCCCTAATGCAGTTAAAATATTTCAGGTTCCTGAAACAACATTGACTGTTATGTCACATAAAACACCACAAGTGCAGGAGAAAGTTGGCGCAGTGGCGGTTGCAGTGTCAAATGCAGGGGTTCAAGTCACTAGGGTGGTGACTACAGGAACTCCTGTTACGGCCAGAAGAGCAATGTTTGTTTTGAATGAAGCTCCAACACATATAAGCAGGGTGTCACAACAAAACCAAACAGCAACTATACACAGTAAGTGAGAGATGTATGTAATATATGCAAGGAAATGACTGTTGGTATTAATGTGTTAAGTAAGTTACATTGATTAACAAACATTTTTGCTCCCTTATTTATTTATGTGTGGAAAGAATTCGACCCCTCCCACGCACAAAGGCGTATCGAGATTATGACAAGTTTTCAGTACGGTCATTTGAAGATTAATTATGTGATTATTAAATATTGAGTATAAATATTTAGTTTATTTCTAGTTTAAAATCAAAAGTTCCTCTATATCTTGATTAGTTAGAGACTATTTAATAAATAAAAACATTAATTAGTGAGAAAAACGATAATTACATACTTACGACTTTGTTCGTTGGAACAATACTGCCACATCACTAATATACGACGACTTACAACGATATGCGTGGTGAAAATTTTCTATGCCTTTAAGTTACAACGGGTTACAACTTTATGCGTCGTAAGAAAATTTATGTATCATAAGTACCATCAAGTTTTAAGACGTTGTTTTTGTAGGTCATCATTATTATTTAGTTAAAAAGTTCGCCAATGGACAGGGTTTTAAAATAAATAATAGATTATACAACATATTATGTATATTTGAAGTTGGACTAAACATAAATCATATTGGGGTTATTTTTATTCTATATATAAATGACTTGCCTTATGCTACTCCTAATCCAATATCGCTTTTTGCAGATGATAGTACTGTTTCTGTTAGATGCTCAAATAAGTTAATATTTGAACAAGATATTAATAATGCCTTAAATTCTATAATAGATTGGTTAAATGCAAATAATTTGAAAGTAAATATAGAAAAAACCAAAATTATGAATTTGAGTCAAAGGGAAACAAAACAAAATCTAGCAATAAATTATAATGGCCAAGCTGTGGATGAAGTAAACTGTACTAAATTTCTCGGTATAACCATAGATAGTAAAATTAAATGGAAACAACATATTGAATCGTTGGCAAAAAAAATATATCAATCTGCATATGCCCTGCATGAACTATCTACTGTTACAAACATGAGCACAATGACGGCTGCATATCATGGAATGGTCGTATCCAATTTGCGGTATGGTACAATTTTCTAGGGATATTCTAAAGACAAAGAAATCATTTTTAAGGCGCAAAAAAGATGTGTTAGAGCAATGTTCGGATTAAACAGTAGTGATAGCTGTAGATTATATTTTCTAAAGCATAAAATACTTACGCTACCATCACTGTATTTATATGAAGTCTGTATATTTGTCAAATCGAACCAAAATTAGAAAGTGTACTCCAGTCCATGTAATTGAGTACGAGTTGCATCTCCCTTCGCTACGTTTGAGGCGGCGATATTTAGACGGAAAGTACTGGCTTAAGGCAAAGTCTTTCACAGAGAGTGGAACTATTGATATAATTGAGAGTTTGACCTCTTGTAAACATCTATATCGGAGATGTAAAATCAAGCCTGTGATGGGGTAAATTCATAAATCCCTTAAAACAAATAACATACATTCAACCTCTCAGCAGTTGAAGCAATTTTCATTTGTAACATAGATACAAAATATATAAAATCTTCTATTAAATGTGTGACAATATCCAAACATCAATACAATCCAAATATTTTAAAACTTCTATGCAATAAGTATCTTACTATTCACCACTCAAATTTATATTCAATTTGCACGGATACGGTTCAAAAGATGGACAAAATTTCGGTATGGCAGTATTTGATCCTCAGACCAATACGTTAATGAAATTTATATCAAATGATGTTTCAATCATGTAAATTGAATTAATGGCAATCTCAGTGGTTGTTTCATATGTCGAGTCTTTTAGTAGCATTAGCTTTGTTATACTGACGGACTCAAAGAGTGTGTTACAGCATTTGGCTCGTTGCACCTCGACTTTTCGAGGAGCATCAATAGCCTATACCATATTAGAGTCTATTAGGAAAGTTCAAAAGAAGGATAGTAAGTTATTTTTACAATGGGTACCCTCCCATATCGGATTGTCAGGAAATGAAATGGTAGACCATCTTGCCAAGAAAGCGATAACAGACGGAACCATGTGAATCGTTTACCGCATTATACAGACCCTATCTCTTTAGTTTGGAATGACTGCCTAAAGTTGTGGAAAGAATCTTTGGATGAGAGATCCCTACATAAAATTATATGGTATAAAACTATTCAGCCTGATCTCAATCGTAAGCCATGGTTCATTAATTATAAATTGACTAGAAATAAAGTAGAGATGGCTTTCAGGCCACATACATAATTTGCATTTCTTATAAAACAGATAGACTCACCAAACTGTGTTGTATGTGGCAGCATTGAAGATGTGATACACGTTTTAACGGAATGTATTCGGACCGAGGCCGAAAGGGTCTCGTTTAATGTTAAATATAATCTTAATATAAGTGAAACAGGCAAATGTAATTCGATTTTAGCAACCCCTTGATGATTCGTACAAATTTCTACGAATCATCAAGGGGAATCATTCGGACAAATTTAGAATAGTATTCATAAATACATTCAATCAGTGTTACAGGATTCCAGTATTTTACTTAAATTTAGCAACTGCCACATTGCATATAGTCTTATATCTTATTGTGGTCGGAGCATATCATTGTATGTACTAGAAACGACTATATGGACACCATCTTAATTAAATAAAAGCAGCGCATAAAGTCGCAAGTACCAGTTAAGGCCCCTAACTTTCAAAAATAAACAACGCATAGCGTCGTAACTAACGTGTTACTACGTTATGCGCTGGACAAAATGTAAACAATTTAATTTTGAAAATTCGTAAACACGCGATAGATTACAATAGATAAAATTAAAATTGCGTATTATTAAGCAAATATTACATGGTTTTAAGTTAATTATCAAGCAAAACTTATCAGATCGATGAGATTCATTAGGGATCAGATTTACGTTTAAATTATTGAGAGCTAATTTTAAGATTCCTGATGAGTGTAAGTTGTTCATTTTGCTATCATATAAAAATAAAACCATTATAACAGCATAATTATCACAAAATACAAACAAAATCTGATTATTTTTCTGATGTAGGTCCCATGTTTATTGCGCGTACCGGTTGTGTCATACGACGCCGGTAACTAACCTTGTCGGGTCTCGCGTGAGCTAATAGTACAACGCAGATAGTCGTTACTCGTGATTGGGCCATATGCGCCGGCACTTTGAATAGATACGACTATAGGCGTTTCAAAATCTCGTTATTTATTAACAATATGAAGATTTTGATTTCAGGGATATATAAAGCTTTTGTGCGTAATAACAATCAGCTAAAAATCTGATTTTGAGTAAAAATGTGGTTAAGACCTTATGCGTGGGAGGTGTCGAATTTGATGTGTTTGAAAATAAACTTCGGCACCTTAAATATCAAAGTAACTTAATATGCCATTAACTGTGCATTTTCAAGGAATTTATCATGTAAAACAAAGTCATAAAATAAACATTGTGTGATACCAAGGTATGAAGCTGTTTAAAATAAGATTTAAAAATTACTGCATTCAACATATTTTTATTTTGTTACAGCTGCAAATTTAACTGCAAAACCATTCATGACACCTCTTGGACCGTTGCAATTGACTCCTGAAGAATGCAACGAAATTCTCATGAAGAGAGCATTGCAAGCTCAGGGCATTTCCACACCAGTTATAGACACATCACAGTTGAACCATACGCTACTTAATGGTGGGCTGAAGAGCTTAGAAGAGGCAACAAATCAACAGGCTCAGGCAGATGCAATACAAACACCGACTGTACAACAACATCATCTGTTGCACACAAAGCAAGAGCCGGGGACTGCGAATAGTTCTCCTAAAGTGAGTCCTATTTTATAATTGTATATTATTTTATTAGGCCAGTAGTTTTCCTTGATGTAGCAAAATTGTACCAACACAAGAGAAAGTCACTAAGTGGTTCATTATAAGCAATTATAATTGAACAAAAAGTCACTGATTGCTCAAGTGGTACATACTTATCTTCCTGTATAAAAAAATTGCAATACAAAATATTTTATTATTTCTCATAAAGCAATACTACATCTGCATAATGGTTCACTTGCTATTAAGTAATGTCATAATTCTGCCATCATTATCATAATCTTCAAAAACATTATCATCATTTTTCATATTCACCACACTTTGCAGGCGCATTGAGAAGTATAATGTTGTTTCTTCCATTGCTTATGCTGCTGTCTATGTAATTCGACTACACCAATTCTTGTTGGTCATCCTGCCATCTATCAATTGCTATAGCCTCGTATATTGTCTAGTCAGTGCATTGCTTGCACATAAAGATGTCATAGGCCCGGAAGGTCTTTGTTGAGAACCATACTTTGTTCTGTCTGCCAAATCAACTCAAATAATATATTGTCCTTAACAGGCGGTGTACTCGCAGACAGAAATGATGAACACAAATACAGTGATGACGACTACGCCCCCTTCCATTGCCGTGAAGGAGCGCCGGTACTCCTGCGATGAATGCGGGAAGACCTTCCTTCTCAAACATCACCTTACAACCCATGCGAGAGTTCATACAGGTATGGATTTGTGCTAACGTATTTTGTTATTTTTACATTTATTTGTATCTTATTGGTCAACCCGTACTAGGCCAGCGAGTGGTGGACTATATGACCTAACCACTCTCAATTGTCCCCTTAATTGGAGACCCGTGTCCTGCTGTAGGACGTATATAAATGGGCTGATACAGTTACAGTTACAAATTAATAGCCCAAGATCCCATGGGCACCAGATGTCACGTATTTTCTGACGGACGAAATGTTGGGTTATGGAGTAGTGTCAGTATGCACTATGATCGTATGCCTACCTGCTAGCTTTGTGAAACAGCCAATTTTCAGGTATCAGGTGAGTAAGGTACATAAAAACATTTACTTCTCGTAAATTCTACTGGTGGTAGGTCTCACTGCAGTGTCTATTTCTCCCGTCAAACAGCAGTGTAAACGCACTGTTGTGTTTCGGGTTGAAGGGCATTGTAGCCAGAGTAACTACTGGACATATTGAGACTTAACATCTTATGTCTCAGGGTGGCGAGCGCAGTGGAATGCCAAGCATTGCTTTGTAATTCAATGTGTTGTTTGGTTTTGCTACTGTTCATGAGCGGTCGTATCGCTTACCACCAATAAAAAAAAAAATTCTCATGGCTGATTTTCACGTATGTTTTATATATCTTAGTTTGCCTTGCAGGCGCTTTAAAGCTCCCAACATAATAGTTAACTTCACGTAAATTCTGATGCTCCATTTTTATACATACAAGGCATATCAAGATTGCTACCGAAAACGAAGCCTGTTGGTAGTTTAAGCGGATTCAGACTAGTGTTGCCAGGTGTCCCGCTTTACGCGGGACGTCCCGCTTTTCAGGGGTTTGGTGACGCGTCCCGATTGAACCTTCGGCGGGACGCCAAATGTCCCGCTTTTTGACCACCCCTCTCAGAACGAATAAAAAACTAAATATTACACACTTTTTTTATAATCCGTACTGTATTTCGCGTTTTTCTACAATTCTTAATCTACTTAGTATCTAATTCGATTCTAAAGTTGTTTCCATAGGCTGATTTCAAAAAAATTCAGGACTTTGAATAAGTTCTTGCGGTTTATTCACGAATTCCTAGCTTTCTTATTTTAGATGGTAACACATGTGCAAGGAAATACTGTTAGTGAACTTATATCTTCGTGAATATTAGCTAGCTCCAATGAAAATTCCTTCGTTACAATTTCAAGTTTCATACCGCTTAGAGAGTATTTCTGGCGAATTTTACTTTACGACATGTACATGTAGATGTAATTTAAAAGAAAAACGCATCTTAACTTCACTTAATTCTCTACGAGCATTATCACGAGCATAATTTGTCAGAATTCATGTGCAAAGGCGTGTTGGAAAATATTAATTTTCATCTTGGAAATAAAGATCGTTCTGGTAAATCGAAAAAGTTATAGTCTGAGAATTTAAGGAATAACTCGATGAAGACCAAACGCGAAGGCAAACGCTAGAGGAAAATGCATTTTTTTTTTAATTTGGAGTAACTTAAGAAACCTGTGCTTATCCCTTCTGGAAAAAAGGCGTCAATTTATGTATGTATGCATGGTATGAAATCATAGCGCCTCATGAATTGAAGCCTCGAGAGATATGGTACTTAGTCTGGTGGAGCTGCGCTTCCATTATTATAATAATAACCAAAAACGGCTATTATCTTTGAGAGCCTCCAGAGACGCGACGGTTTTCGATGTGATAAATATATGCTGCTAGAAAGAGGGAGGAGTACTAATGTGTGAAAGCAAAAAAATATATAATTCCCTCTTTTTTAATAGGCGTCCCGCTGAAGAACTCATAATCCCGCTTATTTTAATGTCCTGTCCCGAATTTTTAAAAACTAAACCTGGCAACACTACTTCAGACACAATGCAATAGAAAATGTTGCAAAAAAGGGACGATTTTTTTTCCCTATGGTCGTATTTGGGTGGTAAATACATTTTTTCCCCTAATATAACAATGGTGTATAAAGACTCTAAGGTATAAGAGTTTAAATTATTATTTTAGCATAACTATGGATGTACCACCCAAAAATGATATTTAAATAATCACAAAAAAAAATATTGTCGCGTTTCTTTGCGAAATTTTTAGTTGCATAGTGTTTGTAGTGATTAAAACTACCACCCGGTTTCGTTGTCGGTAGCAGTCTTGATATACCCTGAATGTGACCGTCGGGTGTATTCTTATAGTATTTATAATATAGAGGGAGCGCTGTAAATTCAAAATAAATGTAGATAAAAATAGTGGTGTCGGGCCACCTTTTTCTGCCCTCCTATTAGCTTATATTTGACAGGTTTTTCAAAATACATGAATTATTTGGAAAAGAAAAATAAATATAAGTAGTTTGGGCTATTTAATTCCACTGAAACTCGTAACAGCTAATTATACTTTCGGTTATCAAAGTAGTTTATAGCAATAGTTGTTAATTAAAGAGTTAAATTTTGTCTATAATACGAGTGCTACCAAAATTACGAATAATAAAATATCTATCCCACTATATTATAAATACTCTAAGGATGTTTGTAAGGGTGTAGGTGTGTGTTACCAGTGATGACATACGGCACCGAGACCTGGTCTCTTACTGTGGGTCTCATTAGAAGGAAGAATTTCCCTACGAGATCAAATCAGAAATGAGGAGATCCGTAGGAGAACAAAAGTTACCGACATAGCCCATAGGATTAGCAAGTGAAGTGGCAGTGGGCCGGGCACATAGCTCGTAGAACCGATGGCCGTTGGGGCCGAAAGGTTCTAGACCTTCTTAGAGCGAAATGTCGGACACCCGCCTACAAGGTGGACCGACGATCTGGCTAAGGTTGCAGGAAGGCGCTGGATGCAGGCCGCTTCCAACAGGTCGATGTGGAGATCCTTGGGGGAGGCCTATGTTCAGCAGTGGACTTCCTATGGCTGATATGATGATGATGATGATGATGACGGGTGTATTTATGATGTGTACAGGCGAGCGTCCGCACGTGTGCGCGCACTGCGGCAAGGCGTTCGCGCGCAAGCACTGCCTCAACACGCACCTGCTGCTGCACTCGGCCGAGCGCCCCTACCGCTGCCACGAGTGCAAGATGGCCTTCACGCTCAAGCACCATCTCGTCACGCACTCCAGGGTGAGAATATATTTACCCACACATACTACACTACACATTTTTAAAAAACAACCTCCTATTTGCTAGATTTTTCACTACTGCTTCCTTCCTATAGGTCATAGCGTGATGATATATAGATTATAGTATTCCTCGATAAATGACCTATCACAAAATATTTTTTTCGGTTCCAACCAGTAGTTCCTGTGAGTAGAGGTAACAAACAAATAAACGAACTCTTCAGGTTTATATAGATAATAAATACTAGCATAGCCTGGAAATACTACAGATATATGTATGTACGTATTATATGTATGTAAATATGTATTTATCAAGCCAAAATGTATTAAAGTAATATTTAATGATAATCCCAAAAAATACGATTGAAATTATTTTAATCTAATTGGTTAAAATAATATAATTCATTTCATAATAGTATAGTATCATTATATTCATATTTAAAAGTCGTTCGAAATAAATTAATAATAATAAAAAATTATAATGCTAAATGTGTTGGTACTCAAATCTTATGCTAAGCGTATTGAGACTCATCCAAATATACTAGCTTGTCATCTGATGGACAAAACCACCTGAACTTTCCATCGATTTAAAAGAAAAGCTCCGCAAGACCTCTTATGATGCCTACAATATGAAATATTATACAATATTAATGGAATAGTCGCTGGACTATTTGCATGCAAGACATTTCTCTCAATATACTTTTAAATTTAGCCAAATGCCTAAACAGGCAAATAGTCAGAAATAAAATGAATAAAAAAATAAATATGTGTATGCAGGTGCACAGTCGCGACCGTCCGTTCGTGTGCACCGAGTGCGGGCGCGGGTTCGCGCTCAACCGCCACCTCGTGACGCACAGCAAGTACCACGCCGGGGAGAGGCCCTACGTCTGCAGCGACTGCGGGGAGAGCTTCGCGCAGAAGGTGACGTTTTTAATTGAATAGCGCTAATACATTGATAGGGAACAATCATAAGAAACCGCTAATCAACCAAATAAACGTAAATTAGTTAAATCATCTTTCATAGTTAGTGTTAATTTCTTATTAATAATCATAGTTTGTGTTAAGTTCTAATGAATAAGGGGGTTAGACTTTTCTTGTGAGTCAACAAATAGAAGGGCAGGGAAAAATCCGCAGGGGCAAAGGTGTGGAGGCTTCGAAAATCCCACTTACCTACTGCTTATATGCCTACTGCTGATCATTGAACTCCTATACGACCGAGTTCAGTTGAGAGCCCAAACATAGGTACTAGGTAGTAATTGGACATGGTTGTAAGTTTCTGATGTCTGTGCAGGAACATCTGGTGATGCACAGTCGTTTCCACGGGTCTCCGTCTCCATTCGTGTGTGGCGACTGTGGCGCTGCCTTCGCTCGCAAGTTCCAGCTCGTGAACCACGGCCGCGCGCACGGCCGCGTGCCGCCCTCCTGCCCCGTCTGCGGCAAGGAGTTCCTGCAGAAGCGCACGCTCGTCGCGCACATCAAGTAACGCATACTCACATACACACATACATACATACATACAAACTGACACAGGTTCCAGCTCGTGAACCACGGCCGCGTGCACTGACCCCAAGGAGAATAGCTAATGTGGGAAAAACCCAAGTTTACAGCTCATACAGGTTGCTACAAGACATCAAGGACTATCTTGAGGCGACACAAATTAGCATACCATTAAATTAAGCCAACTTAATACATTTCAACTCATTGCTTTCTTATATGTTACTTAGTTTTTTAAGAGTGTAAAAATGATTTTTTTCAATTAATGAATAATTTCGGAGTCATGTCTTTATCAAACCCGCCTTCAATCTTTTTTTTTTATAATGCAAGTCGACAAGAAGTTGTTTTAATATATTTTTATTCTTCGCAGAACACACACGGGCGAAGGCGCTGAAGCTTGTCTGGAGTGCGGCGAGGCTTTCAAATGCAAATCGGACTTGCACCAGCACTGTAAGATAACGCGACACTGTCTTCCACCACAAACGCACCAGCAGCAGCAGCAACAGCAACAACAGCAGCAGCAGCAACAACAACAGCAGCAGCAACAGCAACAACAACAGCAGCAACAACAGCAGCAACAACAACAGCAACAGCAGCAGCAACAGCAACAGACTGTAATAAAACAAGATGATTTCAAACCTCAAATTGTACAAGTGAGTTTACCTTTTGAGTTCAAAAATAGTATAAACATTTTGGTTAGGAGTGTTTGCAACTGGCATACTTTTGTGTATGGACGTCTAAAAATGCATGTCTCAGAAAACTTTACCTGACTCAAATATGTATGGCTCGTACAAACATTTCTCTCAGTATGGGTTCTTTGTCATATGCTCCATGGAGTTTGTCATAATATCATGATGTTTCTTGACAGACACAACAACAGCAACGGCAAGTGCAGCAACAGCAGAGACAAGTACAACAACAGCAGCAGACAATAGTCATAGAGCAGCAGGATGACTTCAAGCCACAAATTGTACAGGTATGCCATATATTTGTGTTTTTGGACTATTGTATTTTATCTGGGGACAGTTCTGCATGTTACATATTCAAATCCAGCAAGTGTGGCTATGAGCTCCGTAAATTGATTGTTTTTTGTGTCCCAATGATTACTTTGACCTGACATGTGAGGCATATTATTGTTTGCTGCTATTGCTAAAATAATATTATTAAAATGTGATTTCCCATCCCCGGGCATATCTCTGATTTTTCGAGAGTCATGTGTGTCATCGTAGTCAATAACCATGCACTATAAAGGTGGAGGAAAACATCATGAGGAAACCTGCATACCATAGCGATTTTAAAAGAATTTCTATGGTATGTAAAGTCCGCCAACCCGCACTAGGTCAGTGTGGTCGTTTATTGGCTGATACAGACAGAGTGTTTTTTGTCTTGTTGAAGCTCCGTAGGCCTTTTAATTTTTCCAGCATTATTTTAAAACTGCATTTTTTTCTATCAGGTCATGGGTGGAGACGGACAAATTGTGACCGAAAAGACCACTCCAGGATACGCATGTCCCGAGTGTGGGTCATGTTTCAATACAAAGGTTAGTGTGGAATTACACTTTATTTACTTTAGTTATGAATGAATTTGTTTATGCACAAGTTTGGCAAATGAGCAAATAAGGTTGCCTGATGGTAAGTGATAATTGCTGTCCAATTGTTGTGGGTCCTTCAAATCGAGAGGGGAGAGAGAATGACAAAGAATAGGAATAGGAAAGGGGCATTTGTGTATGGGTACTGGGTAGCGACATTTTAACAAAGGTTACCGACATAGATCAGATTAGCAAGTTGAAGTGGCAGTGAAGAGGTGCTGACGTCCGCCTATAAGTTGAACGGACGATGTGGCTAAGGTTGCAGGAAGTCTTTGGATGCAGTCCGCTTCCAACAGGTCGATGTGGAGATCCGTGTCAGAGGCTTATGCTCTGCAGAGTACTTCTTGTAGCTGAAATGATAAGAAACATGTGGTATAAATTAAATACGATATGTGAATAACCTGTATACCGTGTGTGTGTGCAGGAGGCGCTGACGCTGCACGTGCGGCTACACGCGGGCGACCGCACCACCGTCACGGACCTGTGCGCGCTCACCGCCGCGCTGCAGCCCGGCCTCGTCGCGCACGCCAACAGTAACTACACTCTCCCGTTACACACCACTACCATACGCCAACACACACATACTGCAACACACACATACTGCGATACTGTCATACCGCACCACCGTCACGGACCTGTGCGCGCTCACCGCCGCGCTGCAGCCCGGCCTCGTCGCGCACGCCAACAGTAACTACACTCTCCCGTTACACACCACTACCATACGCCAACACACACATACTGCAACACACACATACTGCGATACTGTCATACCGCACCACCGTCACGGACCTGTGCGCGCTCACCGCCGCGCTGCAGCCCGGCCTCGTCGCGCACGCCAACAGTAACTACACTCTCCCGTTACACACCACTACCATACGCCAACACACACATACTGCAACACACACATACTGCGATACTGTCATACCGCACCACCGTCACGGACCTGTGCGCGCTCACCGCCGCGCTGCAGCCCGGCCTCGTCGCGCACGCCAACAGTAACTACACTCTCCCGTTACACACCACTACCATACGCCAACACACACATACTGCAACACACACATACTGCGATACTGTCATACCGCACCACCGTCACGGACCTGTGCGCGCTCACCGCCGCGCTGCAGCCCGGCCTCGTCGCGCACGCCAACAGTAACTACACTCTCCCGTTACACACCACTACCATACGCCAACACACACATACTGCAACACACACATACTGCGATACTGTCATACCGCACCACCGTCACGGACCTGTGCGCGCTCACCGCCGCGCTGCAGCCCGGCCTCGTCGCGCACGCCAACAGTAACTACACTCTCCCGTTACACACCACTACCATACGCCAACACACACATACTGCAACACACACATACTGCGATACTGTCATACCGCACCACCGTCACGGACCTGTGCGCGCTCACCGCCGCGCTGCAGCCCGGCCTCGTCGCGCACGCCAACAGTAACTACACTCTCCCGTTACACACCACTACCATACGCCAACACACACATACTGCAACACACACATACTGCGATACTGTCATACCGCACCACCGTCACGGACCTGTGCGCGCTCACCGCCGCGCTGCAGCCCGGCCTCGTCGCGCACGCCAACAGTAACTACACTCTCCCGTTACACACCACTACCATACGCCAACACACACATACTGCAACACACACATACTGCGATACTGTCATACCGCACCACCGTCACGGACCTGTGCGCGCTCACCGCCGCGCTGCAGCCCGGCCTCGTCGCGCACGCCAACAGTAACTACACTCTCCCGTTACACACCACTACCATACGCCAACACACACATACTGCAACACACACATACTGCGATACTGTCATACCGCACCACCGTCACGGACCTGTGCGCGCTCACCGCCGCGCTGCAGCCCGGCCTCGTCGCGCACGCCAACAGTAACTACACTCTCCCGTTACACACCACTACCATACGCCAACACACACATACTGCAACACACACATACTGCGATACTGTCATACCGCACCACCGTCACGGACCTGTGCGCGCTCACCGCCGCGCTGCAGCCCGGCCTCGTCGCGCACGCCAACAGTAACTACACTCTCCCGTTACACACCACTACCATACGCCAACACACACATACTGCAACACACACATACTGCGATACTGTCATACCGCACCACCGTCACGGACCTGTGCGCGCTCACCGCCGCGCTGCAGCCCGGCCTCGTCGCGCACGCCAACAGTAACTACACTCTCCCGTTACACACCACTACCATACGCCAACACACACATACTGCAACACACACATACTGCGATACTCACATACTGCGACACTGTCATACTGCAATACTCACATACTGCAACACTGTCATACTGCAATACTCACATACTCCACCTCAATCATACTGCAACGCTATCATACTGCAACACTCACATACTGCAACACTCACATACTGCAACGCTATCATACTGCAACACTCACATGCTGCATCGCTATCATACTGCAACACACACATTCTGCAACACTACCATACTGCAACATTGTCATACTGCAACACTGTCATACTGTAACACTCACGTACTCCGCATCATTATCATACTGTGCATGATTATCATACTGTGTATCATTACTATACTGCAACACTTTTACAGCGACTGTCATATTCCGTAATTACCATACTGCAACAATACGATACTTGTACGACTTCACACCACAGGTAAATGAAACTACACTTTCGGAACGTAGGAGACAATTTATTCGAAATTTCCATCGCTATTTATACAACAGTTGTGAACCAAACGCTACCGCGATCTATTTTTTAAGTGGCGCCACCTCTTGGCAAAAGGAATAAACTAATATTTATGACTACTGGCGCCATCTAGTATTGTTGTAACAAAACAAGGATATTGATCTTAACTCAAGTAGTACAAGCGCCATCTATTGGCGTCAAGACAATTTCTAATCAAATTATACATACCGCCCACCAAGGACGAATAGTTCTTAACGTACACTTAATTCTAACCGCTTTACAATAGTTCAGTTAGCATACAATCAGTTTTACCAACACAATCAAATAATTGAAACGTGGACTGTAAATCGATAGCTATAACATTTGTGTAGATTATAACAAAAACATAAAAAATAAAAGTTAACTCACGACCTAATTATAAATAACATTACAAACCAACTGGAAATTTAATCATTATGGACTGGTAATGGGCAAAGCTTCGAGGTTGCTCGTTTAATCAAAGAGTCCTTACAGCGTAGAGTGACAACTCTGGAAATATTGTCTTTACCGGGATGAATTTTTTCGATCCTACCGTAAAGCCATTTAGCTGGAGGTAAATTGTCCTCTCGCACTAACACTACATCACCAACCCTTGGTTGGGACGTTTTTACGTTCCACTTATACCTTTGGAAAAATCCAGTTAAATATTCTTGGGACCAACGTCGCCAAAAATGTTGTAGCATACGTTGTGTAAGTTGCCAACGACGAAGAGTGCTAACTTGGGAAATTTCATAACTATGATCTGGCGCCAAAATTAAAGGTTCTCCTATCAAAAAATGACCCGGAGTCAATGGCGCCGCGTCCGAGGGGTCTGAACTCATTACGGATAATGGTCTTGAATTCAGACAGGCTTCCACTTGGCAGAGTAGAGTCGCTATTTCTTCGTACGTGAGAGTGGTTTCTCCGATTACACGGCGCAGATGATGTTTGGTACTTTTTACCCCCGCTTCCCAAAGTCCGCCGAAATGAGGCGCGCGTGGGGGGATAAAATGCCATTCGGTTCCGTTATTCGCTAGAGTCCTAGCGATTTCGTTACAAAATGCGGAATGTTCACTGATGAATAAGTTCTTGAGTTCTTTGGCGGCTCCAACAAAATTTGTGCCATTATCGCTCCAAAGATGGTTACAGCGACCTCGTCGGGCTATGAACCGCTTGAAGGCAGCCAGAAATCCTTGTGTCGTGAGATCTGTGACCGCTTCTAAATGAACTGCTCGCGTACTCATGCAAACAAAAAGACAGATGTAGCCTTTGTAAGATCTCTGACCTCTACCCTTGGTAACTCTGATATTAACAGGTCCGGCGTAATCCACACCTGTATTAAGAAACGGTTTGTTAGGCGTCACTCTACATGACGGTAACTGACCCATCAGCTGATTCTTCAAAGTGCCAGCGTAGCGAATGCACTGGACGCAATTGTGTATGTGACTCCGAACCAAGGTCTTTAGCTTAGTGAGCCAATACTTCATACGAACATAATTACAAGTCAGTTGGGCACCACCGTGCAACGTTTTTTGATGAGCGTCTTCTACTATGAGTTTCGCTAAATACGAATTTCCAGATATTATGATCGGATGTTTGCTGTGGTCGGGTAAGTCCGAATTCGTGATTCGACCCCCCACTCTCAGTATTCCTTTGTCGTCCAGAAATGGATTGAGAGCAATCAATTGGCTTTTCTTATTGAGTGTTTGATTTTTTAGGAGGCTTGCGATTTCTTCGCCAAACATCTGAGCTTGATGCCGTCGAATGCATGTGGCAAGAGATTCTTGCATTTCAACTGTTGTTAAATAAGGTAACGGTTTTGTCTTAGGCGATCGCAAGCATAAGAAACGTCTGCAATATGCGATCACGCGGATAAGTTTTCGCAATTTTGAAAATTTTGAACATATATATGTATCGAACTGATCCTCCATTACCACGCTATGGATTTTAATGTTTCTCGTTTCTAGATCCGTTTTGGTACATATGGATAGGGGTTTTCCATATACAATGTCGAGGTTACAAAGCCAATTCGGCCCGTTCTTCCACAGATGATTACTTATCAGTTCAGTCGGGGTAATTCCTCGTGATGCGCAGTCTGCAGGATTTTCCTTAGACTGAACGTAAGACCATTGAGATGAATCTAGCGTAGTTAAAATTTCTGAAGTACGATTGGCGACGAAAGTCTTCCAACGGCTTGGATGGTCGTTTAACCATGCCAGCACAATTGTTGAGTCGGTCCATGCATGTATGTTTGTCTTATTTATATTTAATATTTTTGCTACTTCGCGAAGTAATCTCGCCAACATCACTGCTCCACATAATTCCAGTCTTGGAATCGACACTTGATTGATCGGCGCGACCTTTGTTTTGGCCGTCACTAAATGAGTCTTTATTTCTCCATCTGCTGAGATAACCCGTAAATATATGACTGCTGAATAAGCTGAGTTAGACGCGTCGCTAAATCCGTGGAGTTCGACTAGTTTGTCCGTATTCGTAGTGTGGACCCAGCGCGGGATGTGAAAATTTGCTAACTTGGGCAAATCTTTTCTGTAAAGCTCCCATTCAGTCAAAAGATTTTCTGGAACTCTCTCATCCCAATCGACCCCAGCAATCCAGAGTCTTTGTATAAACACCTTTGCAGTAATAACACACGGCGCTATCCATCCCAAAGGATCGTACAGACGACAAATTTCGGAAATAATTTGCCGTTTTGTGGTCGGTGTGGGCGTATCGAGTTGCAAATTGATTGAATAATCAAAGTTATCTGTTCGTCGATTCCAGGAGAGGCCCAAAATTTTACTAACATCATCTTCTCGAATTTCTTTATCATATCCCGTATCTGCATTCAAGCCCTCTAATAATTCGATTTTATTGCTCGCCCATTTTTGTAGGGTAAATCCTCCTTTCCCTAGTAAAGCATTCATTTGGTGATACAGATTAACTGCTTCTTCTTCGCTATAACATCCTGTTATTAAGTCGTCAACATAGAAATCTGTTTTGATTCGGGAAGAAGCTAAAGGAAAATCATTCCCTTCGTCTTCGGCGACTTGTTGAAGGGTCTTTATAGCTAAGTATGGAGCGCAGGATGTGCCAAAAGTTACTGTTAGTAGTCGATATTCTTGGATGTCTGACTCCACATCTGCTCTCCAGACGATTCTTTGAAAGTCTACATGCTTTTCCGCCAGCTTAATCTGTCTGTACATTTTTACAATGTCGGCTACCATGCATATTGGGAACATACGCCACCGCATAATAATGTGGCGTAACTCTGGTTGTATAGTTGGGCCTACCATCAAAGTATCATTCAGCGATATTCCATTGGCAGTCCTGTCCGAAGCGTTAAACACTACTCTTGTCTTCGTTGTTGTTTTGTCCATTCGAACTACAGCGTGATGAGGCAACCATACTTTTCCAGTACTCTTCTGCTCGTTAGGTATTTGTTCCATGTGTCCCAAACTGAGGTATTCCTCTAATACTTGCGAATAGTTTTGTTTAGCTTGTTTGTCTTTGTCTAATCTTTTTTCTAAACTTAAAAGTCTTCTTACTGCCACAGATCGTGTATTTCCATACGTTGCTTCTGTAATTTCGTTCATTTCCGTTCGGAAAGGCAATTCTACTATATATCTTCCAGAATCATCTCGAGATGTAGTTGCTTTATAATGCTCTTCACATGCTTGCTCTTCCAGTGTCAATACTTTGTCGGTCGATTTTATTTCGCCTTCCAGTTCCCAGAATCTTTTCAATAATTCATTGCCTTCTTCTATCTGCACGTGCGTATTTACTATAACGTTATGCGATTTTTGCTCTCTCTCATTGTAACCCTCTACTTGACCCGATAATACCCATCCGAGGTGCGTATCCTGAGCAATTGTTTTACCACAAGGACTTTTGATCAATCCCTCTTTCAGAATACTACAATATACCTCGGCTCCTAATAACATGTCTATCTTGTTAGGTGCATTGTATTGTGGATCGGCAAGATTGAGGTGCTTTAAGTCTGTCCAAGTAGGCAGGATAAATTTCCTTTCTGGAAGAATTGAAGTGACTGTGTTTAAAACATGAGCTTGAATTTGCAATTGAAAGGATGGGTCGTGTAGTGATTGAACATTAACCTTAACCACGTACTTCGTGGTTAAACCACTTCGACCTCCGCCTAAGCCTGAAATCAAACTAGTAGCGCGATTTTTCTTTAATCTCAGCAATTGCACTGCCGCTTCAGATATAAAGGATGCCTGTGACCCTTGGTCCAGCAAAACTCTTAATACCTGAGGATGTCCATTTGTTGACTCAACTTTTATCAAGGCTGTGGCTAATAACGTTTGCAAATTTCCAGTCACAAAATTGCTAACGATCTGTGTGGTCTCGTTCGTCGATGAAGATAGTTCCGGGTGTTGGTCTTTCTCTGTGGTGTCGGTTGAAGATGCCCCGCCAGGTGGATTGGTAGTGTCGTGAAGAAGTGTGTGGTGTTTGCGTTTACATATGCGACATCTCGTTGGTACCCTACAATTACTGTTAGTGTGATTATTACCAAGGCAATTGAAACAAAGTCTCAACGATTTGACTATGTCTCTACGACCTTGAATATTTTCCTTGGCAAATTTTTGACATGAAAATAGTTTATGGCGTTCAGTGCAATGAGGACAAATTACCTTTAATTCAGTATTATGTAATACTTTAGGACCTTCACTACTGCGAGACTTTGGACTATTTAATTTATTTCTACTGGGTTCGACAAATTCCAATGCACGGTATCGCGACTCTAAGAACTCTTTGAAAAGCGCGAATGATGGCAACCCCTCTGTAAAAGTATTAACGTGGAGTTCCCACTGCTTACGTGTTTCAATATCTAGCTTCGAGCATAAAATATAAACAATGATTAAATCTCCGTAATCTTTTATACCTAAATTTGACAATTCGTGAATACAATCTGACGTAGTATCTACGAGTTCTTTTAAAGAGTGAGCAGATTCACAATTCATAGACCGTTGACTAAATAAGCGTTTAAGAATACAATTTGACATATATCTTTTATTGTCATAGCGATTTTGTAATAAGTCCCAACACTTTTTATAGTTATTTGCTATAGTCGGAATTTGTCGAATTAATTGTTCTGCTTCTCCTTTTAGTTGAGTCTTCAGGTAGTGTAGGCGCTGTACATCATCCAATGCCGGGTTAGCGTGTACTAATGACGTGAAGAGGTCTTTGAACGCTGACCATTCTCCATATCGTCCCGTAAAAACTGGAATCGATATTTTAGGTGACCTCACAAACGACTCTTTGTGATTGGTTTTATTCGCATCGACGGTAACCGGTGATTTAGGTCTTAATTTGTCCAATGCTGCCTTCAACTCTCCTTTAAACATCAAATAAGTTTCATAACCATCGTAAAATGTTTCGTTCTTTGTGTAAGTATTTGTTTGTTCGGCTGTATACGTGCTGATTATGTTTTCGTGCCTCTTAGAGAACTTCTCTATTAATTCTTCCAACCCTTCTAACCTCGCTTTGACGTACGATTCTGTTATTCTGTCTTTTGGGGATTTTTTGAAATTACTCCTTCCTCTTATTATTTGATCCTTCAAATCCTCCATGATTCTTAACTCTGCTTCCATTTTGTGATAATATTTAATAGACTATTTCCAGATAAGACCAAATTGATGACTATGTTATTTGTTTGAGCGTATGAACTATGGTTCCAAAAAATCGGGCATAGATTCCCCGTATCGTCGTTTTTTTTTTTGTGGATTATTCTAAGCCCCGTATAACACTGATTTTTTACAGAGTTCAATGTCCTATTATATCACTTTGTTCTCTTCTTGTTGCACTGACACTTCTAGAAATGATTAATTGTACTCACAGTATCGGTCCATAATATACCACCACTAAGTTCCGTTGTGCGGTGTAGACTGCCGCTAGATGTCGCCGTTGTCACTTGTCCACTGCGGCGTAACGTTCTTCACTTGGCACTCACTATTCACTACTCACTGTTCACTGTTTACTACTCACTGTTCCCTGTTTACTACTCACTGTTCACTACTAATAACTGTTCATTACTCACTGTTTACTTCACTTGGAGGGCACGGTTCTTCCTTTAATACATCCGGCTCGTAGGACCATGTACGCTTTCACACCACAGGTAAATGAAACTACACTTTCGGAACGTAGGAGACAATTTATTCGAAATTTCCATCGCTATTTATACAACAGTTGTGAACCAAACGCTACCGCGATCTATTTTTTAAGTGGCGCCACCTCTTGGCAAAAGGAATAAACTAATATTTATGACTACTGGCGCCATCTAGTATTGTTGTAACAAAACAAGGATATTGATCTTAACTCAAGTAGTACAAGCGCCATCTATTGGCGTCAAGACAATTTCTAATCAAATTATACAATACTACAACACAAACATATTCCTTCAATATGATAATGCATCACTATCATACTATAGTGCACCAACACTATACTACACCAATACTGCCTCCTTATTCCTTATTGACTCCATGATGCAACATTGTTATACTGCAAGCCATTATTCTTACTTGATTAATTGAACTTTGTACTCAGCTTTGATAGAGAAAGATTTTTATTAAGGTTATTGCAAATGAAGTTACTACTTTATGCAAATAAATTAAAAGAAAATGCTGAAATATAAAAAAGATAACCGTCGATATCCTAATTCAAATGAAATAATACAATAACTTGATAGTCAATCACCACGCACTAAAATGGTGAAGGAAAACATCGTGAGGAAACCTGCATACCATAGCGGTTTATGTGAATTTCTATGGTATGCGAGTCCGCCAACCCACACTAGGCCAGCGTGGTGGAGTATATGGCCTAACCACTCTCAATCATATTCTCGATTGTAGAGTAGGCCCGTGCCCTACAGTGGGATGTATATGGACTGATACAGAATACAATAACATGTAATACCCAAACTGAGTTCGTCATATCACACCATTAAAGATTTTGTTGTTTCAGATCAACCTATACAGATTATATCGTCGAACCCCAACAATGTTGTGCACACGCAAGTGATAGCCACGGTAAGCAGAATAATACGAACAATTGAAATTCTATTTTGAAACATTATATTTTGATCTACAAATGAAAAAATTGTTGCTAACAATGGGACGAAGGGCAAAATACAATGGAAATAGTGCAATTTTTTCATCCATGCACGATTATCTTGTGGGTCCATTCGGTATTTATTTGGCAATTTTTTTTCTAGACCTTACTAGGTGTTCCAAGAAAAGAACGTTTAAATTTGATAAAAATTATGCAAGAGTTACGATTGTTAAGTATGATGGTTATTTCAATTCGACGAAAACAATGAATTAGCGTTTTGGTCATAATGTAAAGTGAGTTTTGTCTCGAAAAAAGAGCCTATTGGTATTTACGAATGTACCAGAGAGGTAACCAATACAAATATTTCAGAATCATATAACGCCACCTCGGCCGAAAATACACTTTTGTGGCGACTGCGGGAAAGGTTTTGCGGCGAAGCACGGTTTACTAGCGCATCAAAGAAGGTACTTTCTATTTATATTTATAAATACAATTACGACCAAAAGTCATATACGTAGCCCTGACCCCACACTAAAATCAGTCTTGTGTCGTGGGTATTAGAAACTACAAGTCTTTTCGGTCTCACAAACACACAGGCCTGAAATAAATATCTTTGGATCACATAAATATTTCTTTAACCCGTACCCTCGTTTTACATTAGGCGTTTAACCAACTACGCAATGGAGGCTGCCGAGGTATTTTTTAATCTAAGTTGACTCGCTGACCGTAGCGCACACATACGTTGTGTTTACGTGCACAATGCGTGCGCAGTGATCAACTGCCTGTCGTTTCCACTCACATTACGCCCGAAACATACTGATGGATAGTTCTTGTTTTAACGCAATGTGTTACTACGTTATTGTGTTTGATAGATTGCTTAAAAATATGTTTTTGTTTTTCTAAAATATCCTGTATATTTTGAATTTATTAAATGCTAGTCAAGGATGTATATTTGGTTTAGGCCCGTATGTTTCGATCACTACTGGATTGGTAACCTAATTTTTATAAAGGAGAATGCCATTTTACTATGAAACTTATTATCGGTGCAAAGTTTTTGTGCCTCAATGTTTTTTGGATAGGGAAAATTATATATTTTCAATAAATATGAACATAATTGCGACCCGTTCTTGTATAAATGAACTTGAAGTACAAAAAAATGATGTCTTCGGGTCTGTGAACAAAATGTAAAATGTGATGATTATTACTTTATTTTATAAAAATCTGTCGCCTGGGATAAAACAGGAAAACGTCCAAGGACGAATCCTAAACAATGCTATAATGAATTAAAAGCAGCATCGGGATCGGGATGAACCATATATTTTACTTATACTATGAATGGGCATTCTTTGAAAATAATATAAAATTATATGTATAAATATATGTACTATATTACCAGGCATCCAGACGGCAGCTGTACGTTGCGGACGCACGTGTGCGACCAGTGCGGGAAGGCGTTCTTCCAGAAGAACCATCTCATGCTGCATCAGAGACAGCACATGGACTTACCGCCTAGATCGGTAAGTACACATTAGTCTCAATAGTATCTTGAATTTACTGTTGCCAATGTGTTAGGGTTTGTTTTTAGTTTCAATGTTTATTTGTAACTACTTGTGATGGTTCGTAAGTTTGATTGCAACATCTTTTGTGAAGTGAGAAAAATATATTGATACCTCTCATAAATAATAATTTGACACACAAAAACATCTCGGTGCGGGGATCGAACCCGCGGCCTTATCGATCGCGCATTTAACGATGAATGTCTACAATATTTTAAAGAAATATGGCTCCCTATAATATATTATGAACTAAGCTATATTACTGACTAAAGCGTTTTAACACATGTATCTTTGCAACCAGAACCAAGTGAACCAACAAGCGCAGCAAGAGGCGCAACAGGCAGCGCAACAAGCCGCACAACAAGCGGCGCAGCAGGTGCAGCAACAGGTGCAGCAGCAAGTGCAGCAGCAGGTGCAGCAGCACCAGGTGCACCAGAACAGCCTCGACATGGACCAGGATCACCAGCAACCTACGCACATACAAGTGGTGTGTTACATATTCATTGTTATTAGGGAGATTAAAGTGCTACTATTAGTATGTTATGTTTGTGTGGATTTTGAAACAAAGAATTTAAAGAATTTACCTATCCTTCTATTATTATAGGGAAGGCACATAAAAGAAGGTTATTATAGGGTAATGAGTCAGTATATGAAGTGGCACAGTCAAATAGCTATTGTTTTTGATTACATAAATGGGCTTAAAAGGGTAATAAGTCAGTTTATGTAGTGACAGAGTAAAACTTTCGCATTTGATTACATGAACAGGTGGGGTTAATGATGAAATGCCATAGTTCACCAAAAAACTGGGCTAAAGTTATAGCTTTTCTATTTGTTTTTTAAAGTCAGCTGTTCCATTTGTTTTTGGGTGTTAATGAGTACTACTACTTACCATCTGCCGATTTTCTTCTGAATAAACCAACAATGTGTATAAATGCGTGTGTGTTGCAGGTGACGAACAGGTCGGGCCAGGTGATCGGCAACCAGATCGTGGTGGGCACGGTGGGGCGGCGCACGCTGGTGGCGCCGCACGTGCACATCCTGGGCAGGGACACCAAGACCATCGGCCAGTTGCACGCCAAGCACCACGCAGCCAGGCAACATAACAACGGGTAATTAAAGTATTATGTAATAAACCATTAGCAAATTCTGTACCAGCCCATATACGACCTACTGCTAGGGCACGGGCCTCCTCTACAACAGAAAATGCCATTGAAAAGGCTACATTATTTACATCAATAGACCACCATTGTATTAAGTTTAAACATTATAAACATACTTTAAAACATGGGGTCATTTGGTAGTCAAATTATATATTTTCTTATTTTGAAAATGCTATCAAATATAGCTGAGTGCCAGGTTTGCTACTGCAGGGCAAGAGCCTCCTTTACAATGGGAACGATTGAGAGGGATTATAATTGAGTCATTTCCTAACTGTGTACTCAGTATTATATTCATATAAATGTCTGTTTCAGTAACGACGTGAAGGAAGTGGGCGGGCTGGTCCTGTCGACGGGGCGCGGCGCGGGCCTCATCAAGTACGAGATCGCGCTGCCGCCGCCCGCCTCCGTGGTGCAGGTGCAGCAGCTCGACTGAGCCAAGCGCGACGACCGCATGCGCCTGTGGCTCAAGAACGTGTGAACTCGTGTACTCACCCCAGAGTCAGTGAAAGCCTATAACTGGCATGCAAGTGTGTTGGACTCAGTGAATATGTACATAAAATAATTTTGCCATTCAAGTGCGTTGGACTCGCTTAATGGCATATAAGTGTACTCGCCCAGAACTCGGTGAATGCTTACAACTGGCATGCAAGTGTAATCGCCACAAGGTCGGTGAACCTTGAGCGTGCGCACCTCTTAAGGACCGCATGCTCGTATGGTTATGGGATAAAATTTCTACTAGTGTACTTGGACTTGGTGAAAATCTACATCTGGCATTCAAGTGTGCTCAACTGGCCTTCTGGGATTCAACTGCTTGCTATGGATTCAGTGAGCAGTCACAACTGGCTGCAAGTATGCTTGGACTCAGTGTAGCTTATCGAGAAACCACTGCCAATATGCATGTCTATGAGGTGCATGCAAGCAAGTGCCCAACAAATGTATGTTTGTTTGACTCAGGAATGATTAAACTTACCTAAAGTTGAATTTACTGTCTGCACTCTCCAGAAGACTGGCAAATTTCATCCAATTAAGTCAAATTCGGCAATCTAGAAGATTGAGTCACAATGAACATATTGCTAAGATACAGTTGGTGTAACTATCATATAAGTGTAAAAATGTACAATAAAAGACGTAAAAGTACGTAAGGTAAGGAACGGGCCGGTGCATCTCCAGAGTAAGAAATGGTTAATTCTAAATTAGACACAAATAATGCCAATAGAACGGAAAGCTTTATTTAATGAGTTAATGTCGTCGAACAGCCTTAAAATAGAGCCTTAATTTTATTTTTATTGTTATATCGGTTTATTATAACGACACGGGATTATGTGTGACGGAAACTACTTAATTATTCAATGGCAATAATATTTCAACAGTGAGTTTGTGTAAAAACAAATGGATGTTCTAAAATTTAGAACATTAAGGGGTGTTGTGTAAAAAGACAAGAAACCATGATAGAAGTGTACATTAGTTTAGAGCTAAGGATACGAGTAGTCGAGTGTAGAATAATCTCTTGTACATATCAAAATACGTTTTTGTAACAACACTGAATTGCGGTTTTTTGTAATTAAATGTACAATCTCTTTTAATGTACCGCATTTAAGTTTAACGCTATTGTTTTTAAGCTATCTTTGTGGCGCGCACCTAATATACTGTACAGGCCGATTCAGACCCCAAATATTGAGCAGTTTAATATTCACATTATTACATTAATCTTGACTCAAGGCAAACATAAGACTTTTAATACTTCCATAATTTTATGTTATTTCTACTTAAGTACAATCTTCCATTCATAGCTGGCGATGTTTTTTGTATTCGATTCCATGAAACCTTTAAATATGTCTGCAAGACTTCGTTTTGTAATGAACTATTGTAGTGTAGTTTTGTTTTGTGGAAAATTCAATGCTAAAATAGGTAAACAGACGAATAACCGAAGGCTCGCATATTAAGTCAATATACAATAACTTGATTTATCGACAAAAAGTATCGATATCGAGAGTGCCCACCACAAAGAATGCTTATCGCGGCCTCATGTCGAATAAGTTTAAGTACATATATATTTTTAAATATAATTTGCGATTTTTTTAACAATGGCTGGTACTGGACGCGTGTGATGTGCAATCAAATTCATGATAACATATATTAGATCTGATTTTATCGATGTTCGAAGGTCGATGTTTTTGTCGTTAAGTGGAAAAGGCATTTATTGTTAATATAAATTTACGTTTGAATGGATTGACTCGAAAAATTGTATTTGTGATATCTGTATTAGTGTTGGTAATTCTATATGTAAAATTG
The DNA here is from genome assembly GCA_030180105.1 of Hyles lineata. Classification (NCBI taxonomy): domain Eukaryota; kingdom Metazoa; phylum Arthropoda; class Insecta; order Lepidoptera; family Sphingidae; genus Hyles; species Hyles lineata. The sequence goes on from JARJEE010000030.1 coordinate 3,201,687, forward strand.
ATTATTTTGTTATATCGATTCTATATATATTAATAAATTGATGAATAATTATATTGTTTTAAATATTTTTTTCTTGTCATTTAACGGCAGAAACATCGACATATAACACCAAATTGTTTTTAGGGTTTTTCTCGGAATTATTTTATGTAACAAAGAAGTCTTGTGTCTATTAATTTTTAAGGATCTTCACGATTTGATTATAATGGAAACAGTGGGGCATTGAAACCAATTTTACGTCCCAATACAGGGCATGGGCCTCCTGTACAATCGAGAGTACGATTGAGTGGGGTTAGGCCATATAGTCTACCATAATGGCCTAGTGCGGGTTGGCGAACTTTACATAGCACAGAAATTCATACAAATTGCTATGGTATGTAGGTTTCCTCATGATGATTCCTGCCCACTTTAGTGCGTGATAACTATTAAAATACCTTTATGCGACGTAATCCACTTATTTTATGTGTTTTGTTTCCGTAAAACATGGTCTTCTCGAATTAAAAATGGATCATGATTAGGCTACAGACCTATTCTGCCTATATTACTGAGCAGTCCTGATGGTATTTAACAGCATAGAAATCTAACTTCTCACTTTTCAGTTTCTAAAATAAATTGGGCATCTAATATGTCAGAGTTGTGGACTAAGGCCTTCTACATCTTCTACATCGTAGAGCATTAGGTCGAAAAGAATCATATATTGTTAATAGGTTTTATGTTTTTAGAGATAAACCCTAAACAACAATGATATTGCCACAATAGAAAACTGAAAAGTACACTTAACATATTTTTTGTTTGTGGCAAGTGTTGAGTTATAATGGGTAGTCTAGTCGATGCGGTTTATGAATGTCCTAGGAGAAAGCAATATGTATGGATAATTGTATGGTAACCGAATTGGATATAACCTTGTCGATAATTGAATGCATTTACTTAATTATAATAGATTATTTCGGATGTAGAGAAGAACCTAAGTCAGTCTCCAAACTGTTAGTTATTTTACATTGGTAGTAATTAATGGTTTGGGATATTTTATGTATTAATTGAATTGTAAAATAATTGTATTAGCAAAGTATTTTAACTAATCCAAAATCTAGACCTTAAAAAAATGTAGAACATTTCAGAAATAATGCCGTAAAAATAGTTTCAAAATTGGTGGTTTATGGTTTATTGGTGGAACCACTGGAACTTCTAGTAATTGCCAAATATTCATCAATTTTGTTCTCTCACCGCCAGACCTTTATGTGCAGGCCTTTGAGAGTAATAGCTACGATTTTGAACTGGATTTGATTTTGAATAGGGCTATATTCTGTATTTATTTTTGATATGAATTACCCTAATTTTATGGTCAATTTCACATTACATTATATTGATTGTAAAAAAAATACGTTTAGGAAACTATTACGATTATTTTACTGGAATTAATATACTGCACTTGGCGGAACCGAGGTAATGGAAATTCAGATAATACTTTTGTAAGGCATATTTTTCTGTATCGAATCTGTCTTCCACAAATAGTTAAGTTTGAAATATTTTTGTATAAAAATGAATAAATAATACGTATTGAATATGTATTTCAATGAATTTAGTATGTGTCATTGTATTGCATTCGATTATCGATATCATGTGAACATCGTAATTGTTGGTGGTAATTTATTTTTAGTTTGATTTGATTAAAATATGTTTAATGTTTTTTTAAATATAAATGATAGGTTTTGTCTTTTGTGTAAAAGTAAGCATAACATAATAGACTGAAAATTACCTCAATTTCCCTCTTTGACTTCCATATTTTTAGCTTACTTAGTTTATGGGGGTTTTTCTATGTTTTTGAGGAAAAAGTGTATTTGCCAAAACTATTGTTGTATTCCGTGTGGTCGTGTATTAAACTGCTCCGCTACCCTACGAACGATCCGGAATAATATAGTTAAAATATAAATTCTTAAAAAACACACATTTTAAATTTCAAAATAAACTATTCTTGAAATCAATTTAGTGATAATATCCAATGCGCTATACTATTGAATCTAGTGAAATATTTTTTACTAGTTACAATTAATTTTATTATGCTTCCACTACGTTTTTTATCACACCACCAACATAAGATGTTCACGAGGTTATACGGTCGTTAGTTGTACACGCAGAAGCCTGTATGTCGCAGTATTATTATTTTGTGTTCCAGTAACATGCCCGTTGTCCCGCACTTGTTTATCATGTTGTTGCATATTGCCTTGAATCTGGACGAGTTTGCCATTTACTTACATGTAAATATTATAGTGGTATATATATATTATATATAATTTTTTATATTAAATGAAAATATACATACTATAATCAGTTTTTTTGTGATTTATTTTATAAGTTGATCCTTTTTAGTTTTAGTTCTAGCAGTCTATAGGAGCTGTGCTAATATATTATTATTTATACAGCACAGTGTCTGCATTTCACCTGATGATTAGTGGAAATATCGTCTAGATAGGGAATATAATGGCATCAGATACCATCACGCGGGCCCGCTGGGATGCCTACGGCGGAATGACCCAGAAATTTACGAAGGCCGTGTGATGGCAAACCGTTCCACAGCTTGACGATGCGGCAGAGGAAAGAATTGGAGAACATATTGGTTGACGCTGACTATATTTTAATGTTCATATAGAAACGAATTGGTGACAACTACAAGTAGAGTATATGCATTAGGAACTGGTGGAATATTAAAACACATTATTATATCTCAGTAATCAACAAAATTATTTGATCCGAAATCCGGATATACTCGGCTCTATTTTGAATTGCTACATTATGAATACACTGACAGAGCATGTCGGTCATGCATTCGTTTTTTTCTACCTGCTTCCACGGCGTAGTTTGTTATAAGCCGGTTATGAAACACGAGGCTGCGGGTTCGATCCCGCACGGAGACAAATGTTTGTTCGATCCACAGGTATTACTTTCGAGTATGGAGTGTTTGTGAGATCGAAGTCTCTCGTAGTTTCCGATACCTACGACACAAGATCCGATCTTTGTGGTGTATTTGTGATCTATAAGTGACTGGACCACAGGAGTAAATCGGCAATGTGTCTTTAGCCTCATCGTTCCCGGACCTCGGCCGAGGAGTAGACCAAAGAAGCGCTGGCTAGATGTTAATAAAGATATGGGGGTCAATGAACTTCAAATTGGGAGGCTGAAGATTGGGCGAAATGGAAGGGATCTAGCCGGCAGGCGGACTCTGGCACCGGCCAGGATAGCGCTAGGTAGAACGAAGAGGGAGCAATTACACCTACTCTGCTTGAAACCTTCGTAGGTCACGAGTTTCGTGACATCATAGGTCCGCTAGAAACTTTAAAAAAGTACAATAGGATGGATAAAGTAATAGAAGGGTGAGATTCCTGGACTCTTGCTATCTAGATGACCTGGTGTCATGGGTATCAGGAACTAGGAGAGAATTTTCGGTCTCAAAAACATCCAGACCCGAAATAAATATTTGTGGGCCGCGACCGCACAAAGATTTCGCTCGGTGCGGGGATTGAACCCACGGTTTCTCGTTTCACAGGCGGCGTCTAACCGATTGCGCCACGGAGGCTGTCGATTGTATATGGACTGTTACAATACAATACATAGACAGAAAAGTTAGATTCATCACCGCAGTAAGTGGGATATTAGATGTAGGTAATAGGTTTATGCTACAGTAATTCGACATTTTTTTAATGCAATGAATGGCGAGACAAGGATACCGACCGCCTGATGGTAAGCGATACGACCACTCATGAACAATAGCAAAACCAAACAACACATTTAATTACAAAGCAATGCTTGGCATTTAACTGCGCTCGCCATCTTGAGACATAAGATGTAAGTCCTAATATGTCCAGTAGTTACTCTGGTTACAATGTCCTTCAATCCGAAAGACTTGAACGTTTTCAAATAATAGTACTTATAGCAACGATGCCCTCTCGAAACTAAAGTATTTATTTAAGAGGTAAGAACACAATAGGCTATGATTCTACAACGAAGGGCAACCTCTGGTTAAGGGCACGATGTATTTCAGGATATTGTTCTTTTTAGTCTAGTTATCAGTATAGTAGCATTGTGGCTACTGATATATTCTATGGTTTGGCCTGTAAACTGGACATCGACTATCAGCTAAAAGATGTGACTGGGATCCGATTTTAATAACATCTTGGATTGAAATTATAAAAAAAGAATGCTTAGTTTACTTTAATTCATACAGTTACAAACATAACATACAAACTTAAGCATTTTTCCCAGAAGAGGTCGATATAGGTGCTACCAGGACACCCACGTTTTGCCTTGTACGCCTCACGATTTGATAAGAGGCGAGCTTTTCGCCATATCAGGCACTTATTCTGATTCTGATGATTTCGGGCCAATAATAATTAATAGAAAAATCCAATATCACTATGCCCGACACGGGATTCGAACCCAAGATCTTAGCGTTGTTACCGTACCGTCGTTTAACCAAGCCACCGAGGCAGTGACATTTATTGTAATAAATAAGTGCAGCATAATAATCTTACCAACATAAAATAAATACACCCAACAGTCGCATACATAGTCATGACCTCACACTAAGATCGAGTTTTGTGTCGTGGGTATCAGGAACTACGAGAGATATTTCGCTCTCACAAAATAAACTAATATCACGTTTTTATCTTTAGGTACTATAAATTAATGAAACTAGATTTAACTTCGCGCCTGTGGGTAAAGGTGTAACGTTCCCCAGAGTTATTTTTTCGTCGGAATATTTCAGAGGGCCTTGTGAATTCTCGTCGGAAACAGTCGAGTTTTTTAACCTTTTGAATATCTTGAAAGTTTGCGTTGGTACAATACGAGCACGCCCGTCCCTAGGGCGCCATAAATTCGGGAACATCTTTCCCCGAGTGAAATTGTTTCTATCCTTCTCGGTCCTAGAATATTGTAGGCGTCGGATTTATCTTGATTTTGACGAATGTACCACTCGGGTGATTTGGTTTGTATTTATTGTAAGCTCGTGGGAATTTAGTTAAAGTGGTTAAGATGTGTAACAGATAAAAGTGGTGAGGGAAGTTATTTGCCTTGTTTAAAGGTTTTTTAGCTGTTAAACATTTTCTTTAATGAACTTGTATTTTTTAAGAGTAAATTTGTATATTCAAAATAAATAAACATAGGTATAAATGGGTATATATTATATATAATTAAAAACAGATACATCTACAAAAAATTAGATAGGTACTTCAGCTCAGAATATCAAGAAATGTAAGCATCTAAACTTTGTAATTTGTAAGGCAGGCGATATTAATAGAATTAAACGAAAATTCGACCCAAAAGGGCTGAAACGTGCTTCGGAAGGCTGTGTAAACGTCTTATGATTTAGAAGCCAGAAATATTAAATTTAACTACTGTTAAAATACTTATCACATCGGAGAAACCCAATAAATAATTCCTTTGGTAAGATCTAACAAGTCTTACAAATTCAGTTCGCAATTTAGCTTTGAATGTAAGATCTTATGCCTAAGACGCATAACAACGTTAGTTATTAGGCAAACATGCTCTTAAGACCTAAATTACCTACTAGCTAACCCAATTAAGTTTCACAAGGATAACGATTCTCTTAGGTTGTTTACACACACATTTAGTTTGTACATTTCATAAACGAATAGTTAACCAACGTGAAAATCGGCTAAACATTTCACAGGCTTGTCATAAACGCCTTGCTCTTTTTACGTGGCGTGTTTACCAAGCGCAAAACAGCATTTTTTAAAGAATATATTTAACAAAAGCTGAGTTTTGGTGTGTATTGATGCGATTTGTAAGAATTTTTATGGTATGTAAAGTCGGCCAAGCCGCACTAGGCTATGTAATGTAACTTGATAATGCAGTTATTACTTTAAAAAAGTAATTTTCCTTATTCTTAGGGGTAGCCCAGTCTGCTACGGATGGGATTTACAAAGCGTAGATTGAAGGTTTGAGCCCAACTAACAAGGCTCTGAAACTTTGAAGTTAAATGTGTGAACTTACTATACTTGTATCTTACGATACTTTTTTAATAGATATTCCTCTAGAATGTTCATTAAGCTGTGTGATGCGCAATAAGTCAGGTTAGTTGACAAAAGTCCAAACTATTCTCCATCCTAGAAAGGAAGTAATCTTATTGAAACGTAGAAAAAATGGTATCTGTGTCCAATCAATGATCTATTAGTCACTTGTCTTTGGCTCGAGCAAGATCGAGAACGCATGAGTGATAGTTGGGTTCTATTTTTTTAATTTAAATTAACGGGGTTTTCATTAAGCGACATGTCGCCCTGGTAATGAAAATACTTGTATAAATAAACATAAATTAACGTATTATTAAGCATTATTGACTAACACATAAAACATTCCGCCAGAATACTTTTACAAGTTCCCAAATTGTATGTTTTTATGCCACAACGAGCCCGGATGCCACGTAGCCATCGTTACTGCCACATTCCATCAAAATACTCGTATGGTAAAAATAGGTAAAAATCCTGTAAAGTGTAATTTTGTATTTTGGGTAAAAAATATATTTTTGCATGAAGGTGTTTATGACACTGAAACTAAATTACATTTTTGTAATGAAAATGTATAATATCGAAAATTTTACCTATAAAATTAAACGAAATACTTTTTCCACGTTCCATCACCGACTAACAAAGTCGTGGATCGTCAAAGAAATCGGCGCACACGTTGTAAACGCACCGTAAGGCGAAACAGGCCTATTTTATGGGAGCGTTCGGAATTGTACGACCTAGTATGACAGCTCAACATCGTAATAATTGCAGAATATGGATAGTAAAATAATTGCCAGTTTTTTTTAATATATACAGATTTTTCAGTCTCAACATCATAATATAACTATTTTTTCTGGGTTACACAGATAATACCGTGAGCTGAAGCTTTGAAAACGAAGAAAGAGGAAGATTCACCTAATAATTGCAGAATGTGGACTTGAGTTGACAATAATAGAAAATATTTTTTTAAAATAAAAACTTATTTCTCGGTCTCACGACATCTTATCATTAAATTATTATTTTTTGGATCCCACAAATAATGTCCTAAGATATCTGAAGCTTTGAAAACGAAGGTATGTTCACTTGTCATAGATGGTCGTCTGTACTAAAACGAATTAGAAAATGATTACACCTAAGAGCAAAATGAATTGCACATGCATGATGCAGCATGTCGCGTCGTCGATAGAAACGAAATGTTCAGCAAAACATAAAAAAAAGATCTCGTAAACAGTATAGTTCCCAGCTCCTAAACTACATGAAATACTGACAAAAAAAGGCCGTGTTTACGAGATGAAATTTCACAGAGGCCGATGTACGACACTTTGCCCGAACAACTCTGCGGTAGGCGCCCTATTTCCTATTTAATGCCTCATGTTTTTACATACGCGACTTACTTTTTATAATTTTTTGCATTTTTATAAAGCAACTTCGTGATTATGATTTTCTTTGTGTTTCTTTTTATGCTTTATAAAAGTCTGCGTATGCAATGAGTAAAAGGTTTCTCTTGGCATCTTTAAGAACATGTAAACGGAGTGAACTTGCAAAATGTTTACTGTTTGAGATTTGTTATGTTATTTAGTTAATTCAATTATTTATTTTATTTTGTATTGTTCATAGTTTTTAATGTATAGTTGTATTTTTTTTGTTAAAGAACTAGTCTTCCAAGACTGTGTGTGTTGAATAAATAAATAAATGAAATAATATAGATATATCGTATTCGTGTGGGAATAATTATTAATCCCTTAAGTAGGGCATTAAGAATCAAATGTAAACGTGACATTATTATGACCTTCTCTTACCATATACCTATTTTGATGTACACTTATCGACACAATATTCTTTTGATCAAAATAATTATCATGCACTAAAACCGTGAAAGAAAATATCGGAAGGAAACCTGCATACAATAGCGATTTGTAAGAATTTCTATGTTATGCAAAGTCCGCCAACCCGCACTAGGTTAACGTGGCCGATTATATGGCCTAACCACTCTCAATAGCATTCTTGATTGTAGAGGACGCCCGTGTCCTGCAGTGGGATGTAAATGGGCTGATGCAATTACAGTACAGTGATTATGAAATTAAAAAGGATGATATTGACATAGTATTAACTTTGACTTACATGTTTGTCATCCCCCCAGGTAACACTGTTAAAAATTTGAAAAAATGCTGTGTGATATTTTTGTCGAATTTCGTGATTTTAGTTTTTGCGATTTTTGGCCACCCTTTATAGTTACGGGTATTTTTAATGCTTAGATGAACTTTCGGTTGGGTTCGGGAACTTACTTGACAAGACTCTTACTTATACGGCTTGATCAAAAGCCTTGAGAACTAAAATCGTGTTTTTGACATAGCTACCTGGCCGTTTTTGTTCAAACTTTGTAAAATATTACCTGGGATGATTAGGAACATATGGTTTACATTAAATACTATATAATAATATCAGCATGTATGCAATCCGCTATTTGAAACGGTACGCCGAACAGCGGATAAAGCAACAAACGATACATGATCATAATAATATAGTAGGTACATCTAACTCACTCACCGGATTTCGGTTTGCCGGCACTCGGCACGAAGTACATATATGAAGTTCTATTGTAGTATTAAACATCAATTTCACTATATTGTCCACAAATCACTCTAGAAATGAATTAAGAACTCTAGCGCATCAATGATGCACGTGCCATGCTTTTGTAAGCATACCACAGAAACTGAACAATTAGTCCATCAAAATGGCATAAGATGACACAACAACAATTATCTACCCTCTACTAGATAATATTTTTTTATCAAAATACACGATCGAAAATAGAAAGGGAGACCGGTAGAGATTAGAAATACAAAAAAAATAAAACGGAATAAGATATTTCTGAAATGGAATGTAGTTAAAACAGATGAAGCTGGACCACGGTGTTATTACCTTATTTTACAAATTTATTTCTTTACATACACAAATATTTATTTAGATAACGAGACATAGTTGTGAGGTCGTATTTTATGGTTATCTTAATGAAAAAAATCACAGAATTTCGGCTTAAAAGTTGAGTATAAATCAGCAACCTTCAGTTGGAGGCGTTGAAACGGATTTTCATTTAAGTTCCAACTGTCTGGCGTACGCCCAAAAACTTCTATTGATATATTATATATTGCCAGCCATTTCTTATTTTTCTTTTCTTTCTATAATGAAAAGTAACATATTTTATAAAAATCTTAGCAACTCTCGGTTAGGTTTGAGTCACAGTGTTTGAGTGCTGCGCGACTTATAATTTTCTTGTAGGTTGAAAACCGCGACAATATACTTCTAATTTCTTGTGGGATTAGGACTATAATTGGAACAGTCAGCATATTCATTTATTTAATTTGGATAAAATAATTAAACAATACATATTGAAAAAATATATATCTTTATCAAAAAAGAATAAACATGTCTTTTCTGTAGGCGGCGATAAGCCTTGCTCTTCAAATAAAATTGTAGCCGAAGTGGATATCTAGAAGTTTAAATCGCTCGCGGCTTGATTTCGTAATTGAATTGTTTATCATTGTTGAAAAAAAATACCTTCAGACATTGTCTATTAGTCTACTAGACTGTAATTCTATATATTTTTTTCTCTTGCATTAGTATTTCAAAGTGATCGCTCGTAAGTCGTAGTAATAAGACAACATTAGTTTTTTTACTGTAATCCAAGAGTTACACTAAGGCTCTACCACTTCAAAAAGTTATTTAACAACCATCCATTCAGCTACCATGCGACTAAGGTGCTTGATAAGGTCCTACACTAGGCAAGGCTATAGTGTGGATTGTGGATAGAAGAATTATGCCCAGCCCGGTTAGGTTACTGTATGATCCGAAACGAAGTTGTTCGAACGTGGTACGTAAAACTGTATGAATGTGCTTACGTACTCCACAAAATGTTCGAATCTTCTATGGTACGTCGCGTCGTAACTTTCTATATATTTATTTATTTATAAACTTATGTATATTATTATTGTTATACTTATATATATTACTTATATTTATGTGGTCGTGACCATAAATTAAGTGAATGATAAGTAGTACTATCATAAAAAATAGCATTTTTTAAAAGCGGAATACGAATAACTCATTTCGCACATCGAACGTTTGATCTTCGTTTCGAATCATAGAGTAATCCCCCTGGATTGTACATACTATAGATGTAGAAAGAAGATGAAAATCTGTCTCCCATAATATAGCTCAAAATAATCAAATGTAGCTATATGTTTTTTTGTGAAGATGGCTACCTACGCCTAGAGTACATAGGTGTGACCTTACCTACGTATGATATTGAGAAGAGCAATAAGGAAAAATGCGTAATCTTATCCGCTTTCACGTGAACTACCCCCTCGATATTTCTCGGCACAGTTCATTAAAAATTTACCTTGTTTTCGCTTGACGACCGCAGATTACCTTCCATATGGAATCCCATAAACATTATTATAACTTCATGCAATTTCGTAAGTTTTACTATTTTGGTGTTTTTGTTGGCCGTTGGGGTCGAAAGGTTCTGGAGTGGAGGCCACGTATAGGCAAGCGCAGTGTCGGACACCTCCATACAATGTGGAAGGACAACCTGGATAAAGTCGCTGGATGCAGGCCACTTCCAACAGGTCAATTTGGATATCCTTGGCCTTGCTATGTTCAGTAGTGGACTTCATGTGACTGAAGAGAGAATTCTTGGTAATCTCTGGTGCCAGGGTTTGCCATTCCATTAGGTCTTCTTCCCTTCCCCAGATCTTTAGTATTATGAAAATATACTCATAATTTCCTTAACGACGACGTCCACTATATTGACACTTAGGTATTGCAGATCTTCATCTTACTCATCTGTTCATCATATTCATACCATTTCATGCCATAGCCCATGAGGTATAATTGTTAATTCTGTACGTATTTTTTAAATTTAACATTGCATTTGCAGTTGCACATCGCAATTAAGCGCATACATAAACTTCTCGCGTAAAACGTTTTAACATCCCTTTATCTTTCCCAAGGACTCGAATTTATTTCTTCAACCTTTGTATTAGCTAAATTACACAAAGTTAATTTAATGCAAGTTAATATTTTCAGAGGCAATGGTAGATAAGACTGAATAATTCCCCTGGCCTTAGGGTAAAGAAAGAAATTAACTTGAAACTGAGAAAAATGTATTAGTGCGATAAAGAATTTCAAAGTTTCGCTGAAGTCATTAATCTATGCATGCCGTTTGGAGATTATGTTTGTATCTACAAACATAATCTCCAAACGGCATATCTACAAACATAATCTCCAAACGGCATATACTCCTTATCTATCTAGATATACTAGATTTATTATTTTACATCTACGTTTATGTGTGTTATTAAAAAAGAATGTTTATGTTATTAGACAAGCCTAGTTTTGTTAGATTTACTGTTAACTGGTGGTGGGTCTCTCATATGTGAAAGGCCATCTGGGTGGGTACCACCGTAATGTCTATTTCTCCAGTCAAACACAGTTGTGTTTCGGATTGAAGGGCATTGTAGCCAGAGTAACTACTGGGCATATTGAGACTTAACATCTTGTCTCAGGATGGCGAGCGCAGTGGAATGCCAAGCATTGCTTTGTTATTCATGGTGCTGTTTGGTTTTGCTACTTTTTATGAGCGGTCGTATCGCTTACCATCAGGCGAACGACATGCTCATATCGTATCATTCCAGTTAAATGACCACACCCCACATGATCAATCACACTCATATTTATGACCCTACAATAAGATACAAGTCTTTTGTCTTATGCCACGGGTATCAAAAACTCTGAGAGTCTTTACATCCTCAGAACATCCACATAAAACAAATACTTATTATGGATCACACCTACCTTTTTCCGTGAGTGGAAATGGTGCGTTTTAGCAGGCAGTTTCTTAACCAACTGCATTTCAAAAGCTTTCATTAAAACAAACAAAGTACTGCGCCCTTATATTATAGAGAGATACTTATTTATTATTAAATATTTCCTTTACCTAGGTAAATAAGATAGCCCTGTACAACAAGAAGTACATACAACAATAATTAAACTCGAAGCTTACATTTGCAATTTAACATCGCAAATCTTTAACTCGAAGTTACTCTTAACTTCTTACTTATAATTCAAACAGATTTGCCATGTGGACCGTGTAATACTCGCAAATCCACTTTGAGACCTTTTCGTTCTCGTTTGTCGTCCATTAAAATACAATTTCATGATTAATGACGTCACTGGAATACATTTGTGCAGATTTGTATATAAAACACACTTAAGGATACATTTGAGATATTTTCCGCGTAAAAATATGAAGGAAATTACATTTTGATGTATTTTATTCTTATGGCTGACTTATTTGTTTTAATGTGCTTTGGTGTCGATGCTAACGTTAAGCCATAGAATAACTCAGCGAGGAAACGTTGAGTTTAGCTTACCATTATAAACTTTGAAGTCCAGTATGAATAATATATATTATTATAATTTCAATCTAAATAGGTACACGTTTTTGTGATAGTAAAATAATAAACAATGATTGTGCAAAAAAATTCGACAAAAATATTTTTGTTTTTCAAATTCTGAATGCGTACCGGTGTACCATTATCTCATTATTGTTAAAGGGATGAGGGAAGGGAGAGGAAAGACCCTTTTGTACACCGAGCCGCCTTGGCACTAGTCGAGTTCCTCTCAAATCTAATGTACAGAATAACTCATCTTGACGAGATGTAGCATTCATTTGACAAATCTATGCTTTTATTGAACAAATAGTATGTTTGTGTTTCTTAGCAGTTAGTCACTAATGGATGTTTATTGTCATAAGGAGTAAGGACTTGGTAAGTGCTTACTATAATGAAGTATTTTCTGTATATTATGTTTGTTATAGAAAAAGAAACCGCTAGGTTGAGGGAGGAAATTAATACAGAAATATCGTAAATAAATACAGACTGGTGTTGAGCAGTAACATCATTAGAAACTGTCTGGTAATGCAACCAAAAATGCCTGCTAAGTATGGTTATTATGGGAGGACGCTTTAATTAATTTATTAAAATCTTTATTGAACACAAATATTAACAAAAACGCTATACAGAAACAATGATAAAAATAAAAAGTATAAATGGCGGTCTTATCGCTTTACAACAAGGACTGACACCCATTGGATGGATTTGATAAAGGGGGAGAGAGGAATTTATTTAGCAGTTAATTTCTCGCAGCTAAATATAAAGGTCATAAAAACACAAATTAGTTATGTATCTTGAACATGTCACATATCTTATAAACTATCAAGAATCTTGAGGAGCTCAGTCTCATAATATTCTGAATGTGAACAAATATTCATTGAACACACAAACGATTGTCTCGAGCCAATCTATGGCTTCTCTTTTTTCACAACCAAATATATATACCATACTTGATTTATTTACACATACTAAGTAACTAATGATTCTAATGCCTAACTAATCATAACCAGCCTTTAAAACTTGACGATAACTACGAGTATAACCTGACTAGTAATTCTTTTATATCTTTATCACCACATACCTCCAAATGCAGGGCACGGATCTCCTCTACAACCGAGATTACGGTTGAGAGTAGTCAGGCCATATAATAAACTACGCTAGCAGTACTACAGTAATTCTTAAGTAAATTAAAATGAATGATTTTCGCAAACCAAGGCAAGTGAGTCTATAAAAAAACTAGTTAATCCCACTACGATAGTTTCTCCGGGACTCAGCAGACTTGCCTTAGTTGCGAATAAATTCAGGAGCCCAGGATCAACTACAAAGTTGATTATTAGTATTAAGATAATTAGATCGTTGTATAATTATTTATACGTAATACGTAAGTATCCAGTTTTATCATAAAAGTTAGTTAGTCCTTTTGTTATTCAGGTGGACGATCTCTATACAAGACTGCTTAATGAATTTAAAGCATGCACCTTATGCCTTTATTTTTTATGAAACCTAGCTTTGCCATAGTCTGTTCTTCATCTGATGGTTAGTGCAATGTTGTCGAAAGTCCTTCGAGGTCATTTAGTGTGAACAAGTGATTATATATCTCAAGCAACATACAACAATTATAATTATACTAGCAACTTTATTAATAGCTAGCGGTCAGGCCCGGCTCCGCCCGGGTGCATACACGTTTTAAAATGGCGGTCAAAATGTTTAATTCTGACTATCAGTTTAGAATATCGACCAATCGGACCACGAAAAACGAACAAAATTTCCTCGTATTTGCTAGAAATATCACTACTGCTTTCCTCCTATAGGTCATAGCGTGATGATATATAGCCTCCCTCGATAAATGGACTACCCAACACTGAAAGAATCATTCAAATCAGACCAGTAGTTCCAGAGATTAGCGCGTTCAAACAAACAAACATACTCTGTAGCTTTATAATATTAGTATAGATTAATTTCCAGACAATCGTGGTCCGTAACAGACTTTTGACTTGAAACTGATTAAATAAACATCAAGGCTGTAATATTTGGACAGTGTGAGCCTACTCGGAAATTTGGCGGTGTTAAACAAACCGCTCGGAACGCAGACGTCGCTTTTAAAACAGTTTATATTCATTTTACCCTCGACGTCATGAATGAAGGCGATAATAAATCTCCGCCCATTGTTCCATTCACAAATCCCGTGAAAAAACTCTCATTTTGATGTATTAACTTGAAGACAAACCAAATGGAAGAACATAAAACCTTTTCGTCAAATTCAGTCGCTGTTTCATTAGTCACTCTCTTGTTTCTTTTAAAATTGCGGATTTAAAATGGCGAGGCCTCCAAATGGCGCATTGCAAATTGAAAATGGCCCTTATTTTTAATGTACAATAGTGTAAATTGTAATTTTAGTAGATTGAAATTTATTTGTGGTCATACGAATTCAGCCAAAAACATAACGAACATTTTTACAATGTCTGGGTGATGACACTGCACCTGATTATGAGTACAATGCCCTCCAGATAGACTATCGAATGACGACAGGTGATTATCTCTCGCCATTCAACACGACCCTATCCTGACAAATTAATCCTTTACGCTTCACAAGATTCCAAGTTTATTTTTTTGTAACATCGAAATTTTCATATGATTTTCATAACAAAATGATGACGCATACTAAAGGCATAATAAAATGGCGATCGCCCTCCGAATCCATTAGTGTGAGTATTAGCAGTTGGGCGAAAATGTCACAAGACGTGGAACATTAATTCCTCAACGTCGGGCCCTCTCAGCCGCGATGCTTTGAATTGCGTCATCGACGAATAATACACTCAGCTATCTTATTTTATCAAAATAAACCTTTTCTGCAGATTTGGAGGTATTCTTTTTATAAGGGCTGTTATTTTAAAGTTTTCCCCGAAATTTTAGGAGTATGAACTTTGTAAGTCGCATTAGACTAACGTGATGGAGTGGGTTGAAGTAATGGCTTTACTCCTCTCAGTCTTAAATGAGGATGAGGGTCGTTAAACTATAGAGCTGAGAGATATTATGAGTCTTGGAAAAATGCACCTCAAGGCATTGATTCAAAAGCTAATGATAGGCCCTTCAGTATATTTGAAGTTTCAAAAGGATGACCGTAAAAATCGCGCTAAAATAAATATAACATTGACTTAATTTAGTAAATTTCGTCACACACAGTAATAATATAAATTATCTTTATTTTTAGCAAACTGACCGTCATAATACAAGCAAGCATTGTCAAAATCATTGCGAGTGACGACTCATTTTAGTAACACTCCACAAATAAATAAATTCTGTATTCTGTATCAGCCCAAATAAATAAATAATATTAGTTAATCAAACACAGACTCATTAGAATGTTTTTTATTTTGTTTTATATTCGAAGATACACAATTTATAATAAATATTTCGCATCGTTTAGTTTATTTGTACGACAATTGAGTACACATTGTTAAAATCAAAGTTACTCGAGTTTAAAAACACAAGTCACGCTACAATAAGTTCATAAAAATGTTTTATATAAAAACTACATACCCTATTTCATTTTTCTAGATTTAACATTTTTATTCAATTTCAATTTACATAAAGGATTTGTCTATGTTACTTGTAACTGGATAATCTTTAAAATCTATTGGCATCGGTTGGTAATGGAAGACTAATATATGAAATAATATACATATTATAGGAAATTAATACTTTTCAAAACAATAATTACTTAATTACAAAATAATGCAAATAATACGATACAATTATTGTCAATTGTAGCGAGTGACTTATATTTTATTCCATTTTAATAAGTAATAAAAAATTAAGCAGATAAAAGTAAAAAATAAACTTATTACTAGATATTAAATATCCTATCACTTCTTATTCGATCACCATTTATACTAATGACTACTTTCACACACTCTTAAAACTACTTAAAATAGACGGCTTATTGTAACAATAGACAGAAAATTTACTGCACAAAAGTCTTATAAAAGCCAGTCTTTAGAAAGAGACAGTGATTTTTATTGAATCCTATTTTCTTTCAGATTATTCGGGGCCTTATACTTGTAAGGAGTACTTATCTTTATTGCAATGAGTAAAATGTACAAATGTGTATGTAGATTATGCGACCAATATAATGAGATGAATTACTAGCCGCATAATAATTTTGTGTTTTTTACCATGGCAATTTCAAATATGCAGTGTCTGATCTGTCTATATTTGTAAACTTAAAATATCACATACAAAAAATTCATGCCGCATTCTGCAGCACAAAGAAATAAGGCGGTTGAATTTTGTTGACACAACCAGCTGCCGTTTTTGGCAGTGGGCCGTGCCATTCCAGTCTGTATTTCTCTAGGACTCGGCCTGCCAGGGATGCCAGCATGTTGCCAGCGATGCCAGTGGCTGGACAGGTTTGGCCAAATGGCATAGATGCCAAGGGATGCGCCCTTGAAGCCTTGAGGGGTTGCCAGCCTTCAGAGCACCATCGCTCGGGGATAAAAGCGTTTGCCCTGCCCCATTGCTTTTCAGCTTTGCTTGTCACGCTGTGAGCCAGGACTATGTCAACCTGGAAGAAAACAAAATAGTTTAGATAATTTATTTAATTTAATTGTTTGGTGATAGGACGGAATCTATAATGTACCTATTTGGGATGTTAAACAGATTACTTGAGGAGACATCATTGCAGTGTCCTACCTACGTATTAGAATTATATTTATATGGCTTTAAAGCGGGCTGAATCCACTAGAATAAACAGACAAATACAAACAATAGTGTCTGTATATTTTGAGCACTTTTTCAACGTAGAAGGTAGATTTATCAATCCAATAATAAAGCTCTAAATCAATTTATACGGATTAAATAAACTAAAAATTTAAATTTTGTTGTTCTACGGAGTTAGTTAGATAGGTCGGCGTGGTAGACTATATGACCTAACCATTCTCAATCGTTTTCTCGAATGTGGAGGAGGCCCGTACCCTGCAGTGGGTTAATTAACCAGACAACTCACTGATTTTATCATTCTACCATTATTCTCACGAAAAATTGAATTAAACAAAACTCTACGCCTAGTAACCTAAGATCGCTAATAGTGAAACTTATAATGCCATTAAACTCACCCCTTCAGGAACCTCATATCCCGCCACAACCAGACTCTCCTTACTGCGCCTCACGACGCCGCCGGTGACTGGGTGCAGCCGCATCGCCTCGCGCGCGCACGCCGCCACATACGCGAGGTCGGGGAGCGTCGCGCCCGCGTCGCGCGCCGCCCGCGACCACATCACCTCGTCGTGAGCGCGCTGCTGCTGCGCCGCGTGCAGGGACAGGTGGTAGAACATTGTCACGGCTGAGTGGGCCAGCTGGAACGGAAGGTATTGTATTATTTATGAGTGTGTTGTACATTATTATACTACATACAATATGTATGTTCGTTAGGGCCGAAAGGTTTTGGAGTGGAGGCCACGTACAGGCAAGCGCAATGTCGGACGCCCAACTACAAGGTGGACGGAAAGCCTGGTTAAGGTTGCAGGAAGTGGCTGGGTACAGGCCGCTCCCAACAGGTTGATGTGGGGATCCTTGGGCTATGTTTATCAGTACGCACCTTTAGAATTAAAGAGACCTAACTAAAACATCTTATTTTTTGGGAAACGTTATTTAAAGATTTGTAACATAAGATCTATTCTATCTACAAAAAATGTTGGATTCGGTTAGTTTAATTCTAAAGGTGCGAGTAGACTTCCCGTGGTTGTGTACTTTATGATCTGTAGTTTCTCATTAATTGACACAATCCTGATTAAGCAAGAAGGTTTAAGTTACTTAATTTATTTAATTAATTAACGTGTAACGAGCAACGTCAATATTAGTTAAAGACAACCCCTCACCCACGCCACCCACGTAAATGAGTCGCGTTTCAGGATTAACCTATTTGTATAATAGATGGTAGATAGTATTCTTGCGAGTCTATACTCTACTTGGACGGCACTACTCTTCACATCAGATGCAAGTGCTTTCATTTGATGTGCTGGTAATCAAATATAATACTAAATCGAGCTCACAGCTCAGCCTATTATAAAATCACTAGAAATTCCATACAAAGCCTGAACTAGTACAGCTGGTATCACATCTATGAGTAATTATGTAGATATTTGTATTAGTGTACTCACAGGGTCGACACCAGCGAGCAGGATATCCGCAGCGACGGGTAGTATCCGCCTCTCGAGCGGCCGCAGTTTGTCCAGCAGAACCTGTTCGGGTCGGGTCTCCGAGTTCAGTTCATGCAGCGCTTTCAACAGGAAGTGTTCCGTTAAACTGAAACAATAATATAATAATTAAATGAATATATTTTATTACAGACTTGCATTTAATGCATTTTAACTGGATTGTTTTAAGTCAACTCACTTTTCTGTTTTAAAACGTCAATTTCGGTTACCACAGCCCGTACTTTGTTTGAAAACATATTTAATAGAAAGATAATTTCAATTCATTTTTTGGTATAAACATTTTTGTTTTATTTATCAGTTACTCCGTATTGGTTACCCCCCTAAGATTTCTTTGGATATTTTGTGCAACTAAAATTTGACCAAAAGCATTTTTTACGAAGTATCATTTTATTGTCACCATATTTTACAGTCCATATTTTCACGCTTTTAAAGTAGAATTAACCGCCGAGAATATTGTTTAAATATTGTTGTTTACACTATTGCATGTGCCGATAAAAATGTGTATTGTCAATTGCTATATTTCCTGAGTGCAACAACACCAATGTTGTCACTTGTCCGGGTCACCCTTCTAATCTTAAGGTCACACACCTGTCTAAAATCTGGTTGCAGATTATCTGGTTGTGCAATCTGTTTTAATTAGGTACACATTCATTCTATCGTAAAAACTGTGCTTTGCAATTTATTATTAGTAGTAGAATTTTATGAGTTGCCTTTGGTTTTATTTTACGTATTCTGTTTGGATGATATCTCGACTTAGTTAAATTTCAATCATGTTGGTCGTATTGTACATTTTTGGTTTTCTAATAGCATTTTTAGCGGAAATTCCGCACAAAATATATTGAATATTTGAATTTACGAACTCCCACTACCATGTCGACTTCCAAAGTAAAATATTTGTATAAAAAATATTAGATTCTTATTTAATAATCTTAGTACTAAAAACTTCATAATAGACGCATCGCAATTATCGTCATCGATATTTCTGAGCAGATATTCGTTGCTACTGATCACTGGTCAGGTTGTTAAATTTTTTCAAGCTATTGGTTTAATTGGCGGATGGTCAGATGGGCGACGTCAGGTAATTAATGGCTGATGCAACAAGATGGACGCATGTGCAATTAGACATGGAATTACCGACGAGTAATTACACCCTTAAGAACTTATTTTTAGTGCTTGCCGAGTAATTTGCTGTATCTATTTTTGGGTGTTGCGCTTGAAGTAATCATAAAGATAACATCTTCATCGTCATAATTATTACCCAATTATATAACCAGGATATGAAACGTGGGATTTTCAGCACTATTTTTAGATTATCAATTCACTTTGTTCGTTTTAAATTAGAATCTAACACGGAACCGATTAAAGTTGGTTAAAATCTTGAGACCCTGTAAGCCGTTGCTTGTCCTTGTTCTTAGCACTAGCAGTGTTTATTTTCTGTTAAATAATCTATATAGAGCTAATCTATTACTAGTTCAAAGCTTTTAAATTTGATTCATCGCAAAAACTAAACAAAGTCTGTAAATGTACGTCCCCCTTGTAACGTTAGTAGATTTCTGATTTCTAGAGGCTGAATATTATTATTTTCAGACACTGTTTGACGTAATCATTAAAATGATATATCAGCATTTTCTTAATCTTCAGCTTATAGTGCAAGAAGAATTGAAAACAAAACAATTTGAGGTACGCATGAAAGGCTTACCTAAAGTGTCGGTCAAAGGTCTTCAAAGCGCTGTTGAAAGTAGCCGAATCTTTCTTGAGAGTTCCTTCGCTCCGGACTAAGAAGGTGCCTTCAGTAATGTCCCTGGAGCACCGGACCAGACGTTCAGCTGGTGTTAGGTCTTCTAGAGTTTTCTTAGACAGAGAGCATGCGCCATCGCCGGATGTTTCTGGATTTCTGAAATAAATTTAGAGTGTTAAAAGTCTAGCTGAAGAGAAGACTAGGAGATTGCTGGATTTATGTCGCTTATCATAGCCACTAAACTAAACTAAATAACTCTCAATCAAACTCTCGATTATAGAGTAGGCCCGTGCCCTGCTGCAGTGCAACGTACATGAGTATATGGGCCGATATAGATAATCAAAGCTGACAAATCTGCATTTCAAGATTCCGAAATGTACCTTAGGGAAGATCCAATAGATTTACACGCATATTAAGGCCGATGATCTAAATATACACTTTTGCACGTTGTAAGGACTTAATTACGATAAGGTGGACTTAATTTGCCAATAGGTGTTAATCCGATAAGTTAATTATATTTCGATTATTTTCAATGACTAATTCATCAATTAATTACATGTCTGGGATTAGTGAAACTAAAATAAGTACGTAAAAAGTGGAACAAAGTATGTATACTACTTATTAGAATAGAAAATGGATAGATATCTTGTTCTTATTGTGGGTTTTCACCGATAAGATTTAAGCATATTATTTTGCAGATTCCAAATCGATGGATTTGATATCAACCAATCAATTACAATGTTCAAAAATTAGGGTGGATAAATATTTTCTTTTACGTCCAGGGAATTGTTTTTAATATTACTTACTTATTTTCAGGGTTTGAGGCATGCGCAGCGCCGTCTAGGCACCCGAGTCGGATGCCGAATATCATCATGCCGATGGTCTCGATAGCCCATCTGTAGATTTCAGTCTCAAGCTCTACGTTCAGAGAGGTTCCGGCTTGCCGTAATTCTCCTAGCCTGAGAACAAAATATGATTGTTTATCTCCTGATGAATGGAATCTAAATATCCTTCCTGGAATGGAAGCCTGGATATCTTCTCGCAAGTCCTGATAGATGGTGTGGATTGAAGGAGTATATCGGTTTATATTGCCAGATTGAAATATGTTGGTCAGAAATCGTATCCTCAATCTGATGGTAGTATTAGATTATCTTATTATATGGATCGTGCTTGTTTTGTCGGAGAAATGCCTTTTTTATAGATTGATATGCCATATATTGTGAAGACTGAAGAGTACTGAATAGACTTTGAGTGTTTCATACACAAATCAATATTGGGTTTAATTGCCTTTTTTTGCATTTTTGTAAACACCGTTAATGTTTACGCTAAAACAAGCTTTGTTATCGATACCATAATATAGATAACGGTATGATAATATCTTCCCAATCTGTTGTTTACCTCTGTTATTGCAGGTTTTTGAACTTGGTTGTTGACTTTAATACTGAATATAGTCAAACAAAAACAAATTACTTGACATTCTCGTATTTATAGATTGTCTACATATTGCAGGTAGTACTTGTAACAGATTGTAGAAACTGCCGGATATAAATCTTCCCACCCTTTCTTCCCTCTTTCCTCCCGATTTGATAGGCCGACAACACATCCATGATCCAAGTGTTACGGTTGTTCATGGGCTGCACTTACCATCATGTGACATGTTTTTTTCTTTGCCGGATCTAAGCAATACATTTTTATTTTTATTTTTTATAGCCTATCTATACGTTCCCACTACGAACAAATGCTTTCCTTTGTGTTTTTCATTCCTTGTTCAAGGTTGTCTTCTAAGAATCATCGAAAATCCTCGAAATTGTCTATTTTTAATCTGGGATATTACAATTTGAATATTTTATTCTGATCGTATAAATTTACCTTCTGGTAGCGTCGGCCGCTATTCCATCAAATGCTGCTTCGTAGTTCTTGAGTAAGGCTCCTTCTTGCAATAGCATCCTTATGCCGGTCCAGATGGCTTTAGTCTCGTCACTGGAAATAAATATCTAGTTATTGTATTGATCTGTAATGAATCTAGGTATGCTAAATGGTCTGTCTAGGAAACGGCTCCGTTTATCTCAATCTTGAAAACAAGATGTTTTGTCTGTGTAATGAAGTGCAGTTTTTATTTTCATCAATAAATAAAATAGAGGTTTTTAGTTCACGCTGGAAATAATATAATACATACATACATAATCGTCATGCCTGTATCCCATAGGGGTAGGCAGAGACTATAGAACGCCACTTTGCCCGATCCTGACATATTACTTTCGCTTCATCCACTTTCATCAGTCTTTTCATGCATTCTCGTCGGTTTAGGGTGCTTTTGACCTGACCCTTGTTAAAGGTATCACCGATTTGGATTGTGTACATTCGGTGAGGTCGACCCCTACCGACTCTTCCATCCACAATCGCCTTGTAAATTTGCTTCGTTATTGTGGAGTGAAAGAAGATGTAGTGACAAGAATTGACAAAGGAATGTTACGATGGTTTGGCCATGTAGAGAGGATGGAAATAATATAATTACATTACAATATGTGCAAAAAGTGATAAATATTGTAATACTAAATAGTACTCCTTTAATTCTTCTTTGATTACTGATTAGTTTGATATTGTGAAACCTATTTCGTGGCTAAAAGGAGACGTGATTTTTCCGAATTTGTTGCGAAACTTTGATGGTCAGTAAAATCAACTTCACTTTTTCAACCCATGAATGCATTTCATGATTGTAGCTTAACCCGACAAGTCTATCAAATATTATCAGCATTTATTGCGGTTTTATCGTGTAAATTCTATATCCCACTTGAGGTGATAATTCGTTTATTGTGTATTTATCTGTTATTCGGAAGCACGCGTCTTCCGAGTGTTGTACACGAATTTGCCTCGAGGAGATTTCATGGCTTCTTAATTTTTATAGCATACAAGTGCTAGATAAGCAACATTTTTAGCATATCTTACATATGTGTGTTAATATTTTTGTCGTGAGGTTTCGAAGGTGCTAAAATTTCATATTAATCTTAGTCTTCCTATCTTCTTAGCAATCCAATCCTTTTAAAAATAGAATTGTTTATTTTATAAGGTTATTGTTGAAGATTAGCTATTTAAAAATACGGCTTTCCGCAATAGCCTGTTTGAAATGAGGTGTATCTAGCTACTTCCTGTAATCTTTAGGACGTCATCTCCCTGGCTTACATGTTATTAAAATTATTGCATTATTTTCAATCTCTTCATCCGTTCACCCTATTTTAAACTTTTACGGCCTTAGTCATCTCTCTTTCTCCCCCTTTAAAGATAATTTTAGCTGTTGGTTGTTTTGTCATTTTCCATCCACTTTTGAGTTTAGTTTGCGTGAAGAAGACAAAACATTCACAGTTCATGAGTAATCCCGTTAATTTTGAGGTAGTAAGACACTTTGCATGAAGTCGCATTCTACATTTATAGTAAATGGTACATATTGTTATTTGTGGTTCTTTATGTAAATATTTACCTGTGTATAGGGCAGTGACTGCCGACGTTTTTTCTGTGTTGGCACAGAGGTGAACGGTCGAAGCGGGGCGGTTCAGTAGACCGGCTCTCGTACACCTAAAATAAAATAAACTGTCTTTAATATGCTCATATTAATATTACACATCAAATTATTGGTTTTAAGTACAATTCTAAATTTATTCTAGATCATTCAATATTATTGGGAAGAAAACGCAAAACTGTTTAGTAAGGTGGTAAAAAACAATGGTGTGAATATAATGACGGGCTTACATGGATCGGTAGAGCCACTAATAAATAAATAAGCCGCGCAAATGTGTCGTATAACTATCAGCTCACGTGATTGTCCATCAGACATAATTTTGAGGTGATTCAATTAATACAATATTTCAGTGGTACTTAACCGGAGGTCTCTGGAAGCATCTAAATATAGATAGATACAGAGACCCTTTATTTATTTATATTTCGTTACTGTATTAACAAACAACCAAACCCAATCAATCAAGTGAGTGGTCAATGCCTAGATTTTTTTTGTGAAATGGTTCCATATGTCTAAAAGGGTAAGAACCACTGCTCTATTTGAATTGCTTGTCTTTATTATCAGGCACTATCGCCTTTAAATAAGAAACATATTATTAAAACCTGGCGTAACCTTTAGAAAAGTGTCTAAAATAACAACAAACACAAGGCATCGTGCATATACTTGGCAGACGTAAACAAACCGACGTGGTACAATGACATACAAATGATAAGTTCGCATTGGTTTCGACGCGGCCGAATCACACAGGCGCCACGTGTTCTGCTCACACCGTCGCATCATGTGTTTTATTTTGTAAATTATATTGCACCGATAAGTTTATGTTTTTATTACATTAATAGGTTAAATATTTCTTTACGGTCTGGGTGTTTGTGAAAAGGCTCTCGTAGTTCCTGATACCCACGACACAAGACTCGATCTTAGTGTGGGGTCAGGACTATGTATATGACTATTGGGTGTTATTTATTATTTCAATATTGGAGCGACACAATTAAAATATTTTTTATTAAGAAAAGCATGGGAAGAAGAAATTATGTATTTCGAACAGGTTGATTTAGAAAGTGTGTTTCAATTAGTATTGGGAGAATGATAAAATTATGAAATAGACTTGTTTCTTTAACACCAAGAAAAGCGAAGCAATTAAATAAGGAAAGAAAATAACTATTGTATTACATGTTTTTAAACATCTTAAGTACAAAAACATATGTAGCCCGCTCTAGAATAAAATAATCACTATCGATTCGATTAAAAATATAAAAAAATGACATGCATGTTCCTTATTAATATTCGCAATAGAATATAAGTATTTGACTCAATATTTTTTTATCAAAAGATATCCATATCCAAAATCTAGCAAAGCAAGAATTTTATAAATCTTTTCAGCATTAAACAAGTGAAAAACGGTATAAATATCGCAGTGGGAGTAAAAGAAAAGGGATGGAAAACCAAACTAGTGACATCACTAGTCTTAATAGCCATTACAGGGTGCACTTGTGAAAGAGACAGTATGATGTTCTCACTACGCTCCTACTCTTTTAAAAGACTAATATATGCCTCATGTTGCAAGCTCCATTAATACTGATTTGATAAAAATGTTTTATTTTAATTGTAATTGTGTTCATACGCAACATAAAGAAACAAAATCGATAAAGTACCCTATTGACGCATAAATATTTTATCACAAATTACACTACGGTGTGACACGCGGCCGCATAATGTCAACAAACTGGTCAAGCAGGCCGCGCTATTTCTGCGTTATCTGCGAATTATTTTGGTTGTTACGTAATTAGTGTAACAGTGTCAATATTTTTGTTAGTTTTCGATAGCGTTTGTTTTTATTCCATAATCTTTTGTTTTAGTCAATATGTAATTACGGTAAGTTGTCATTAGTAGAGATATAAAATACAGTAGCTGGTTCTAATATAAAATAGATAATAAACATATATGTATTTACAGGAATATTTTCAATCTCCCTAGACATCACTTTCGCTCCAAACAGATTTATTAATATCTTTACGATATCACGTTGGTTCAAGGTTGGCAAACAATTTGATATTGTTAATATTTATTTTCACCATTGCTACAATCTGTAAATAATAAAAGAGTGTAACGACAGTTGAAAAAAAGGAGTATTTACATTAAAAAATATATATTGAACTAGTAATTAATTTAATCTTAATACAAATATATTTCTTTATCTTTATCAGCCCACATGTCCCACTGCAGGGCACGGGCCTACTCTACAATCGACAGTACGATTGAGAGTGGTTAGGCCATATAGTCCACTACACTGGCCTAGTGCGGGTTGACGGACTTACATATCATAGAAATTATAAATCAAACAAATATATAAATCACATATTTAAATACAATAATCTGTTCTAAATACATTATTGTAATCGTTGTATTAATGTTAGATTATGATTGTTTTGTGAAGGATTATACGCGTTACAAATACCATATTAATGTATAATATGAAATAAAAAAGACAATTTCATATAGTAAACACAGTGTAGTTATTATTTATTCAAATGTTTTTTGAAAAACACGAAGATTATTTGCTAGCATAGCACCTGTGCACTTATAAGACAAGATAATGGACTTGTAGACAAATACATGCATAAACTCACGCCATTTTCTCAGAAAGGGTAGGCAGAGGTGTCAGGACACCCACATATTTTCATCTTATATATTCCGCCCCACAATATGGTAGTGGGCGAAACTAGACTAGAGAACTAGGAACCTAGAGAACTAGGCAGTCTAGACTGTCTAGCCTTGTAGAGTGGACACATATTTTGAGCCACGTGACAATTGACACGTGACTACGTAAACGTTCTGGGTAGCAGTCATACTATTAGTATGGTCTTTAAACATTTGTCCCGGATCTGGAATTTTTGCTTATGTTTGTAACTATACTTATGAAGCTCGTGGTATTTATTTACCATCGGAACCAAGTCCAATTTTCACATCTATTTGCTAAAATATTGTAAGATCTGTCACGTGATAGGTATATTTGTAGCTAGAATTACTAGGTTACTTTACGGTTTTCGGGTAGCATTATCTAGTCCTTTTTAAAATTATTACAAAAAAGCAAGTTAAAGCAACGTCTTGTATTTTGATAAGGATGTCAATAATACTTTTTCTGAATATTAACTAGGTTTGCCGTCATCTACAAAACCAGTTCAAACTGGATACTATCACGTCGCGGAAGCGTGAAATATGAGTTAATGTGGCGAACGCCCACATTTTTTATTTGATAAACTTTAATTGTCTCTGAACGTAAACAAATGTGACCTAAACGTGCGTCAACGCGATATATTTATTTTAAACAACAGCTTTTGCATTGATAAGGGTCACGTACAACATGCAGTTTGTAAAACAGGTTACTTTGTGTTTTGCCTTTTGTATCTATTTATATCATTGTAGGCACATATTCGAGGCCTTCCTTTATGCGCACCTGACGATGTAATTAAATTTATGGTCAGTTTACTGTGTTCAATTTCAGACGAGGCATATGTTCTTTTGACGGAATATCACAAAAAGATCACGTCGTGAAGTACTATTATATTCCTAATTATATTTCCGAATGCAACTGCAGTTGAGTTAATGGTAGCTGCTCATAATTCTTCATTTTTATTTTAGTATTTTTTGTTATCTTTACTTATCAACTATTTGTCGAGTCAAAATGAATAATGTTTTCTGTCTTTATCATTGAACCAGATGGCCATTAGCCAGTGTCACTGATCCGACCCTACCATCGTCCCTAACGAATCTCTTACCCTACGAGGGGGAAGCTGTAATGTCTTCGTCCCCTTGTAGATAAATTGTTGTTTTATGTTAACTAATGTAGAGGGGAAACATTTCGTGAAACTGTAATAAGGCGAGATTTTAGAAAGTCGGATTACGTGTTTTATGAATACTAATAGTATTTGTGTAACTAGTTTAGGCGCCTTGCTGAAGAGAAGTCATATGTAGAGCACGTATGATTGAAGAAAAAATCTAATAAAGGAATTTTTGTATAATCAATGAGAATTGGTTAATTTAATTTTCCTTCTGTTCATAGCCGTTGGAATTATTTTAATAATTACATACTTTTAATAAAAAAAAAAATATGTTTAAATCATTTTTTTAGTATTTTTTAGTATTTATTTATTCAACACACACACAGTCATTACCCTATCTTATCACAGACCCTATCTTACCCATTTTAAACTTTAAATTTAATTCCGAGCATAATTTGTCTGGAATACATACAAAAATTGCATATTATATTTATTGCTGTTTCAAACATGAGTATTCTTCAGGAAAACATCAGATTCTCAAATATTCCTAAGAGATCGAATGAAGCAAATTGATAAACTTCCACAAAGGCGATAGGTGCAGATCGTCTGCGATCATTTGGTCTCAGAATGGGTGGTGGTCAAAATATTAGGAACAGATTTTCTCTCTTTACATTTAATAAATTGACATGTTAATATTATTAGATTACGAGTATAAAGTTTGTTTTTATATTATAAACAGATATATCAAACAATGACTGAAATATATATTTCTTCATTTTTAATTTTATTTGCAGTTCCAAGTTTCGACACACGCCAATAGAAATTAAAGTAATAAACTTGAAAGCTGATATAACAAATAGATGTTATTTTTATCATTCCTCTTTACTTTATGTCATTATCATTGTGAATATACGAGTACAAAGACTACCTGATTTGTTATATTGACCGGATTACCGATACGATAGATATGTAAGTGTATCTAGACAGGCGATAATATTACATAAATCTTTAATGTCGTGTAATATATGCTCTGATAATAGTAATTATCATTGCTATCATCGATAATATACATATATTTTAACAGCCTGTATGGCGTTGTGACGGTGAAGATAATTGTTAAATGAGAATCAATCAGTTTGATCCTGACAGGTGGTCACAAGGGATTATCAAATGAGTTGTAGGACGCTCTCATGCTACTCATAATTCTAGAAATCCACGAGTTCTATTGCATATATTTGGAAAGGCTTATGTCCAGGAGTGAACTTCCATAACCTGGTGTTCGATCCCATTAACAATTCAAATGCGTAATTAACTATATTTATTTTGGGTCTGGATGCATAAACAAAAGTTTGTCTTCAAAAATCTACATAATTGCCCGTAAAAATAGAAGAGTAAGTAAGATATAGTATAGTAGATGAAGATATAGTAGCACCCGTAAAAATAGATGAGTAAGCTAAGTATGTATCTAGATAGTAAATATTGTAGTAAGATATCAAAGTCGGTACTGTGGATCAAGAAATCGTGCAAGTAATTGCACTTATTATTCAACAATTATATGGATATGTAGATCATAATCTTCGATCATATCATGAATTAATTTTATTTTCCTCCAACGTAGTAAATAAAACAAGCTTTTATTAATTCACAATGCTTGAGGAAAACTCTGTGTATTGATACATGAGGAGATAAGGGGGCGTCCATAAATTACGTGAGGTGTTTTTTTTTATTTTCTGCCCCTCCCTCCCCCCCCTGGTGAGACGTCGTGAGATTTTATTCAACCCCCTCCCCCATCTCCCAATCTCACGTGAGATTTTTCAAAATGTGAGTTTCTTACGTAAACGTGTTGGATTGTTATTGTAAAAGAAAAAAACAAATTTGCTTCGTGCTTTTATTTACGACTAGTTATGACTAGTAATCAATGTTGCTGAGAGTTTAATTAGTCGAAGTATGAATGAAATTATTTTCTATTGAACGAATTAGTGAATTATCTTTGTCGTATTACGATTACGCTTAAGATTAAATCTTATGCATGTACAATCTGGATTAAATGGACCAAAATAGTATAATTTTTTTTTTGTTTCAATCAGAAAAAAAATTGCGTGATATTTGCCGAGACCCCCCCTCTCTCCAACGTAAGATTAGATGAGATTTGACTCGACCCCCTCCCCCCCTTAAACACCTCACGTAATTTATGGACGCCCCCTAATGGCGAGAGTTAAATGAGGGAATAAAGGAGTTCAGACTTTCATATTAACCCAAACATACATTATACATGGTGTATTTTTGTTACATTAATTAATTTTTATGCATAATCTGTAGGTATTGTATCATCATTAGTTCATTATTATGATTAAAATACGTCTATTTTCTATGGGTGTGTGGCAGAATTTGGAACTACAAATAAATTTAACAAAAAAAATATGATTAAACGCTTTGAGATATGTTTTCCTAATATAAAACAACAAGCATTTATTCTCGTAATCTTATAGTATAAATTTGCAAATAGAATAACTTATGATTTTGACAACAACTAGACAACAACGTAATTGCCAAAAGACGCCAAGAGATGATGGTTTATAATAGTACGTTTTTCTTTAACTTCCTTCAAAGTCATTAGGGAAATGTGCAAAGGACATCTCTTAAAAATGCTTTATCTGAAATTCCCACATTAATCTCCCGTATTTTTTGTCGCGGCCACAAAGTTGCGGCAGTTAATTAGTTTGGCGTGTGAGATTAAGAATTTTTGCTGATTTGGCCCATTAAGAACCGGTTGGGCAAGTTTATTGCTTGTTTTACGGTCTGGGAGTTATCTTTGGGAGACTTATAAGCCTATAAGCTTACAATGTGGTTTTCTAGTTCTTGTAATATTGTGCTAACATCGTGGTTTTCTGGTTGTAATTATTTTTATGGTTCTTAATCTAATATTTATTGTTAGGTATGCCGGTAGATACAAAATATTATTTATTTGATAACATAGGATCTATATCAAAACATAGAAAAAGAGCGTAAACAGACAGACTTTTATTATAAATATTCCTTGTTAATTCAATTCTAATAAGATTTTTTTCAATCATGTCTTCGATATGATACATTCATGCTTGTTCTTGAAACATCTTTACATGTAATTTAATTAAAAGATTTCTATTAAAATACACCCATAACAAACGTAGTTTGGTGTGACAAGCCTCGGTCGGACCCCCACATCGAGACAAATGTTTGTGTGATCGACAAACATTTATTTAGGGTCCAAAACACGCCTCGTACGTTCTGACACCACAATACAATAGTGCTGAGCGTATTTATTATTCTGTTGTTTTTAGGTCTACGAACATAATTTTAACGTTTGTGTTCGAGGCAATGGACGCTAATGTAAATAAACAAATATTTATCGCATGTCTGGACGATAGCGGTTAAATATATTCCGATGTGAGAAATACAGAAAACAACTTATTTCTTAAGCAATAAACACGAAAGAAACAAAAAAATAACAATTATGTTGCACTTCTTAATGGTGAAAAGTAAGTGATTATTTTCGCATCGGTGACATTTTTTTTAGTATATTTCTAACCGGTTCATCTACAAACCTAGATAAAATGATTCGCAAGCTAGCGTGGTGGAACCAAAGCCATTGTTCAAAAAGTCTGATCTGAGGCAGAAGATATACACTGGTGGTCTCTCATATGTGAGAGGCCGCCTAAGTAGGCACCACTTCAATTTCTATTTCTTCCACCAAACATCAGTGTAAATGCACTGTTGTGTTTCGGATTGAAGGACATTGTATCCACAGTAACTGGACATATTGAGACCTAACATCTTATGTCTCAGGATAGCGAGCGCAGTGGAATGCCAAGCACTGCTTTGTAATTCAAGGTGTTGTTTAGTTTCTATCAGGAGAATGCATGCTCGTCTCGCCATTCAATGCAATAAAAAAAGGCAGTAGCCGCAAAAATCTAAATCATTCTTCAACATTGGTGAAACTTTGCATCGATATAAACAAGTCATTAGCAGGTTTCCTCTTTGTTTTACTAATTGGTAAGAAACTGTTGCTGATAGGCGCAACAATTATTTAAATTAGGCCAATTTTGAGAGCATATCGCGTGCCGACGTCTAGACTAGAACTTTCACTCGGCGATGTGATGATAAGAATGAATTCGCAATCGTGCCGACGCTAGATGTGAAAGCGTGTGTACCGTTTGTAAATCGCTGACCTCGATAACTTGTCACATGATTTAAACTATGAAACCACTGTGTCACGTGGTTGGTGTTTGTTCAACTGTTTTTTTAAATCCACTATAAAAGAGAATAATGACGCTACCTAAGTACCTAAGTAAGTGTGTTTACATAACTGTCTCAATAACTGACGGTCTAATTTTGACTGGTGATTGCAGTTTTAACTTATAAATAATTTTGATGCAATTTTAATTTCTAGATAATACTACTTTCGGGAAGGGTTTAGAACGTATTGTTTTTTTTATTCCATCCATTAGCTAAAGGAAGTCCATTGCTGAATATAGGCCTCCCCCAATTATTTCAATGTCGTCCTGATACTTTTACCAGGTCGTCTGACCACGTATTATAACTATTGTTTTATACTATTTAACCACAGATAAGTTACTAATACAGACGTAATAATAATGTTTCTTTTGTACACTCTTGAATATATTTCAAATCGCGAGCCGTTGATTGTTAATTAAGTTTTATATACAACGTGGAAACATTGGCCCAAACATTGGCAGCAAAGTTTGGAAAAGGATTATATAATTTGCGGCGTAGTATTTACAAGCGCAAACAGGATAACACGTGCTATAAGAATGTTGTTTCGAAAATATACCGCCTGTTATGTTAATTAACCGCGCATGTTTTGCAACAACAATATGAGAAATCACCCGCATATCTATTAGGCTAGCTTTAGTTTTTATCATTTGCGGGACTTTTCACTATTTTTATTTTTATGTAACAATCACATAGCCATCTTAGCGTAGGCCTGACCCCGCCAGCAAGAATGAAGTCTAGTTTCGCGGGTATTAGGAACTCTGAGCTTTTTTGGTCACAAATCATCTAGAAGAGAAACACATATTTACAATGTGAAATGTTAGATATTGAAGATCGTTGGGCGCAGATTGTACTCTGTGTACCAATATAAGAAGTTGTAATTTTTACAGATACCTATGTACACTGGTTACTTTTTTTCTCTTTATTTTTTAAATTAGAGGCCTTCCATCTACACGTCACGCTAGCCTCATCATAGAATTCTGGCTATTTGGCTCAGCAAAAGTTCTTGTTAAACGCCGCCATATCAAAGGAGTTCTGTTATGGAATATATACAAAAACTGCAGTAACAATAGTAGCGATAACAAGGTAACTACGATGAGACAGGATGCGTAGTAGGTACTGCAGCCGCTTTGGGCCCCCGCCGTAATTTGAATCAACAATCTACATGGTTCGAAACTATAAGCAGTTGTAGACTTGTGTTTTATATGCTCTTTGTATGAAAATCTATTTGTTATTTGGATCATACATGTTCTATGGGGCCGCTGATTAGCAGACCTAGTTTACGTTGCCTCAAGAAAGAGTTAAATATCTATTACATATTTTCGCACTTCCGTCAAGTATCTATCTTATTTTTGTCCAAGTCTGAGTTATTTAACACTTCTTTTTATTTTTTTTGTTGATATCAGTATAATCAATATTGTTTTAAGTTACTACGATTTGGTGGGCAGATTGGCGTATAAAATAAATTCAGTAATTGTCTGACAACTGCTGTTTGCTAAATGATAACAAGCCGGAACTTATTATGTTATTTTCGTACAGGTCAGTACAATAAATATTATGCTGGATAATGGAGACAGGCAAACATGTCCGATGAAGTTGGAAAGGACACTAGAATTCAAACGGGTCTACTAAAACTGTAATAATAATGTGAGGACGGCTTGTCAACTGTGTATTAGATTTTTGTGTTTTTTTTTCAAATCTGATACGAGTATAAGTTGCTTGGAATTTGTGCCCTGTATAGCCAGTCTTCTATCAAATTAGGAGTTACTCGACTATATGCTCGTCAAACTGTAGCCACTAGTAGCAATGTTGACTACATGCATATACGCTTGAGTTTGTATGTAACAATATCCCGCCATTTTCCAAGGCCGCCGACATTGCCAATAACACGCATTTGGCTTCGGTGATAAATAACACAGTTTATTGTTTACGATTATTGAAGATGTGCATAGCACTCCCATTATTGTATCCTACCAAAACATCGAAATGATTGTGTATGGAATTTAATGATTTTGTTCTGTTTGATATGCATTTTTAAATACTTGTAATTTTGTGAAGGTTCTAAATTGGTTCGGCAACAAAAGCTTAAAGTTAGATATGGGTCTTTTCGAAGTTCAAGCTTACAAATGTTGGGCATTTAATGACTTAGACTTTTTCGTAATTCCTTCTGTATACCGTATTAAATTCAATAAATAAACTAAAATGTACACATACCTCTCTCATGATCTCAGGATCGAACACGTACAATACTGGTCGAGATCGGGACGCCTTCGACAGCCGGACCAAGTCTCCGTACTTGTCGCGAAGACTCTCCAGCACCCCGAGACCCACTGTGTGGTGGAAACTCCCTGTGCGAAAAAATAATATCAAATTATACTATTATATACCGAATAGGATACTCTGGAAAAGGATGGGGCGCAGGCCATTGAACTAGGTTTTACATATACCGGAGCGGGCATAGTGAATATTAGATTTGTGCAGTGGGCATGTCCCTATTAAGCTTACAGGAATCGAGTGAAGCGAGAGGGAAGATAGTGAATACGTAGGAGTGATAAAGACAGAAATAGAATATTGGTACGGTGCCGCTCTTTTTGTTATGAACATTTTGTAAACAGTATTCCCTGTAGTACAGGCAAGCGAAATGTCGGACGCCCGCCTACAAAGTGGACGGACGACATGGCTAAGGTTGAAGTATAAGGTGGGAGTCGCTGGATTCAGGCCGCTTCCAACAGGTCGATGTTCAGCAGTGGACTTCCTGTGGCTGAGATGTAATGATTCTCTCTAGTAAAAAGTCTCAATGGGGTAAGGTTTATTGTCTATATCTTTAGCGGGTCTGTCTGAATTACTAACTGGTTATGAATAAATAAAGTGTGTTGAATGAACTTATTGATAGCCTTTTTATTCCACCGTCCGACGTTTTGTATCGTAAAAAAACAGTCACGTTTATATACACGCAATATTATTTTTATCTCCTACAAATCCTACGAGTCATACGTAACGTAATAAATATAAACGAAGTGATATGCTAAAATTCTCAAATAACTTGAATTGATTGGTCGTAAAATACTGGTTTTATTTATGCGTTTATAAATCGTTTAATTATTTGAAGTTGTATCAAAATATTCAATGATATTTTTTTATTAAATATGTATTTGGGTTACGTTTGGTCGAGCTGCAAACAAATATTTCGGTGGCAGCTATTATTCTGGATCTAAAATATAAACCTATTGGGCGCTATATAAAACTAATATTAAATTAATTGGACCCTCTCTCTTTCTTCTGTCACTGGAAACCAACTGTTGAAAATAACCTCCTCCAATTAGCACACCATAATAGAAACTATTTAAAAAATAGATATTACATAGTTAAATAATCGATATAACTAAAAAATCACAATCGATATCCAAGTATCGATATTAATAGAGCTGATTGTAGTTGTAATTATTTCAAGCAGTAGTCTGTTCCGAATATTTATCAAACTGCTTACAAATTGCATGCAACACACGATGACCTGTGTGATAAACTTAGTCGAAATGCTCGCATATTCGCGTTTGTGTTCAAACATACATATATTTACATATTTTGCTTTAAAGTTTCTATTTTGGTCTCTTGTTACAAATTTATGTTTACAGTTCTTTATTTGTTTTTTACATTGACTTAAATGTATGGACAGAGCGGAGGGCGCGTAGTGATCCGACGTAAGTGGTGCGCGCGCTCCAGTATTTTTCTAGTGGAGCGTTACTGAAAATAGTCGTCACTCGTAACGATTTTGACAATGCTTGCTTGTATCATGACAGAAATTTAATAAAAACGAAGATAATACTTTTTATCACCGTAAATACGAAATATATTCAATTAAGTTAATTTAATAGTTTTTAGCGCGATTTTCACAGTCATCTTTTTGCTACTCCAAATGTACTGAAGGTTCTATCTTTAGTTTTTAAATCAATGGTTTTATATATTCTTAATACAAAATAGACCTGTATTGACCTTATAAATGCTAAAGATCTTTTAATAGGTTGTTTGAACGCGCAGAAATTGAACAATGGGTTGACATGACATTTTATATTTGCAAAAGGGCGAAGAGAAAAACTTAGGTTATATTTGATTCAAAATAGATTAAATTGAGTATAAAATCAAAAACAAAGGCGACCCACAACTCAAATTAAGTTATACATAGAATAAGATTTGCTCTATTTCAATATAAGTCTGCCAGTGGTTTGATCGTAAATAAACTACTTTGGAAAAGCTTTCGAAGTTTTTTATTGTTTTATCGCTTATCGGGCATCTGTTGCGATTTACGTCATTCACTGTTTGTATAGTGTTGAAAATATTTTTATGTGTTTTTGATGCATTCGAAGAAGTTAACACGGTAATTCGTAAAGTGTTTATTTTACGAAAAATAATTAAATTAAGGTTTTTTTGGCCATAACTTTTTCATTCTTTATACAAAGAAAGTATGAGGAATGTATTCTCTTTTTTCCACAAGATGACTTATTTTCCTTTAATGTGTTATAATACTAAGGGCGTTTAAAGACAAAAATATAAAATGAAAGGACAATAATCCTTCTCAAGGTCGGCGCACTATGATTTTCAATGTATCCTGGCTTGATTCACAACTTATTGAATGTGCTTCTTACAAATTATATATAGTGCAATCCTATACACAATAATACTGCTGTATTAGACCTCTGAGGATGTGAAATCAATTGTTTTTGTACGTAATGTAACGTTATTAAGTAATATTTTCCTGCAAGTGGATTGCAATTAAACTGTAGTCCACTGCACGTGCGATTCAACGGGAAGCCGTGAGGCAACGGTGGTTTTATGAAATAAAACATAATTTATTGTTCCACCATCTTATTGGTGCGAACTACTGAGGGAATGTTAAGCATACAAATTGGCTTTACGACGGTAAGCGAAGTGGTTGTTCTGTGTTGCCTTTCAGAAGATTAACTCTTCACATTTTTTTATTGCGGTAAATGACAAGACGAGTATTACTTTCGTATGATGGTAAGCGATATGACTGCTCATGGGCACTAGCAAAACCAAACACCATGAATCACAAACTAATGCTTGACATTCCACTGCGCTCACCATCGTGAGACATAAGGTGTTAAGTCTCAATATGTCTAGTTGTCCTGGCTAATGTCTTTCAAACCGGAATACAAAAGTACATTTACACTGCTGTTTGGCAGGACATATATTCAGGACATTACGGTGGTACCTAACCAAGCGCCCATTATTTGATGGTCGATTACTTTATGACGCTTCGGTCGATTATGGCGGTAGTCTCATCCTCTTTGACAACTTGGGCTCAAAGTCAACTAGAAGAACATTGGGTGCTTGTTTTGTGTACCACTTCAGGGATACATGCGTGAGCTAAATATTTACTATGTATGTATGTCCCATACATATGTAGTTCGAGTAAATTTTGTGGGTAATTTCTTCCAATGTTTAGTTGAATATTATACAATAACGGGTACTATGAAAACAGGAATTCAGAACTCTGTTCGTTCCTAAGTGGTGGTGTGTGTGATTGTGTGTTCTTGTTGTTGTTTTTCAACATTTGGTACTTGTTCTGTAAGATGTCGTGCCTTCCAATCCCGAATGGTGAGTCCTTTTTTACTTTTTAAAAACTGAATACAATGACTAAACGTCCATTAATCAGAACGAGTTTCATTTCTTCTTAAACAATGTTCGTTACTTTGTAATATTTATCGTTTTGTTGTAAGTATTGTCATAAATTGATTATAATGTTTGAACGCGATTGATTTATGATAGGATTGAAAGCGGTATTTTCCCTTATTCGAGATTATCTTTCATTACAATATACGTATGATGTTAAGGAAATATGTATAGATATCTATTGGACATCCATATAGGTATTTATGTTAGATGGAAAACCATAAACTGTTTAATTGTGAGGTATCATTGCAAGATGCAGTAAATAATAACATGTTTTTATGTTTGTTTGTTTCGATAATATTTGTCCATTTTATATGCACTAGGTATTACACTAAATAAAAAAGTCTGGTAAATAAATTCCCTGGTATTTTAATTTTAATTATACCAACGATAGTGATTACAATTCTCCAAATACGAAGTGTAGTGCAATTCAGGAATATCGCCTAGAGAGATTATTTTATCTCTTGCTTGATACACCATTATGTCGTACTGCCCCGTTCGGATACGCCAAACCCGAAACAGTACGAAATTATGTTTTCCAACATACTTAGCGGCGGCCGCTATCCAGGCGGACACAAAATTAAATTATTATGGTCTGAATTAAGTGGCCAAATTCGTCCACATACGTACTAATCCGTCAGTGCTCAGTTATTGCTGTCGCTCATGTACTGACTTTTATAAAATACAATTTTAGACTCTACCTACTAGTTTTCATGTCCTTAGTTTTAGATACCTCATAATTTAGTTCCAACAGATCGCTATGTAAACCATTTATACTCTTTAATCCCCTAGCTTTTATAAAATTCAATTTTTACACCGACTCTACTAGTTTTCCTATCCTCAGTTTTCGATACCTAATATTTCGTTTCAACAAATCGCTATGGAAACCTTTTAACCCGTTGTGCTAAACGAAGCTTATTTAGCAGTGGACCTAAAATGGCTGAAGACAGAGAAAGAGAGAGAGCGAGAGAGAGAGAAACGAATCTTACCGATCCTCGGCAGAATATGAGCAGAGTGCCGTAGCATCGGCAGCGCCATCGGCCCAGGGATCTCGCTGAAGGACTTGGCTGCGGCCATCGCTGGTATGAACACCGGTGCAGCCAGATTCTGCCGCTGAGGAGACGTGGAGGTCCTCGATGAAGACGAGCCGGCGATGTGGCGACGACATGGCCGGTGCAGTCTGTGGATAAATATATAGTTAAATTAAATATACTAAATTATAAATTAATAACCCTTAATCGTAATCTCGACTGTAGAAGAGTCCCGTGCCCTGCAGTGGGATGTATATGGGCTAATACATACATACAAATTAAATATTAGCTTTAAAATAACCCAAGTTCCATTAACAAATCATACGCTCGAATCAAGAGTATCCCCGTGCTGAGCTGTGTTCGATTTTGGACTGATACAATCCATATTCCATATTCCGAAAGAATAATCACTAGACTAGAGGTGTTTTAAGTAAATTACGAGTATATGGAAACTAATGATAGAGGGTTAAAATGATCCAGAAAATCGACATGCGATAAAGTATATGTATCTATTATTAAGTCATTTCACCAAACATAGCGGTTGTAAAAATGAATTTCTTAGGAACTAACAGAGTGTATTAAAGAAACCAGGAGAAGTATTTATTGTCGTGTTGATAAAAGTATTTATAAGAAATTGTCCATAGATGTAAGCAGTCCTGTAATGGATACTATGATAATGACGTTTGCAGTATTATTGGAGCCTAGTTTACTACCGGTGCCAGTGATATCGAATTTCAATACAACTAATGTATTTAGAAAATGTAACCTAGATATTGTATCATAACATTCTCTCGTCACATTTACCGATATTATAATAGTTCCCAGAATAGAAACAGACAAATTATTATTAGTTTTGACAAACATCGATTCCAGTCACGGTCAACGACCAGCTATTCCCCTATTTGGGTCACATAAATAATATCATGTACAATTGTAATGCTAAATAATCGAGGCCGCATCAATCATGAAGTACCAGGGGAACAGAACGCATAAAGATATTTGAATATCGGATGTAGTTTTTATTCAGACTCTAAAATTGACTAAATTTCATTTCAACAAACAAATAAATGCTCTTCACCTATATGAATATTTGATTCAATGATATAAAAGAGTAGGAGTCTTAAGAATACAAAACTAGATAATTTTAGGAAGTTATGAAATATCTGATACCCGGCTATTAATGTGATAAAACTCTTTGTTTAAAAACATGGTCCTTTTTGGTTGGCATTCCCGTACATCCGTATATGATATTCGTGATATTTTTTAATTAATTGAGGTGAATAAATAAAACATTTATAAAGCCAGATTTCATTGTGTTGTAGGAAATTACGCTGACTCGCATGAATGGACCGGTTATCCATTGATCAATTCGAGTTGTGTTATTGCAATTTGAGCACGGAAATATGTACATTGTTGTTGTTTTTGTCTTCAATTAAGGTTTATGAGCATGCAAAGACCGGAAAGACTTTATGGAGCGAATAGTTCATGGTTCTGTTAAACGTATTGTAAATCTAAGACCTATCCTGTTTATTGGGAACCATAAAATAAAAGAAATCCAGGTAGGCCCAGATTGGTTTGATGGTTGATTGAAAATAATAGAGTATCTAATTAATTTTCCTGAGCCTTTACATAAAGAGGTCGAGGTTTAACATGGTGGCTTATCGTCAAGGATGATCGATGATGAAATCACACTTGTCGAAGTGGAGGAAAATGAGCAGGAAGTCGCAAAATACTAGTAAGAATTGATGAGATAGGGATTGGTTACTAAACAGCTAGAATCTATTGCATTAATACCTGTAGAGTCCATAAAAATATTTGCTGCTCATGTTATTTAATGGCCTTAAACCGGCTCCAATATTGTTTAAATTGTGCTAAAAAGTTTATAGCTAATTGACTAAAGGATTATTATTTAATAGAGTTCGGTCGTTCTTGTGACATTTCGTTACTGCGCATGCGCAGGCAAAACAGGAATGTGGGATATAAAAATGCTAAGTTGCGTCTGCAACTGACCTGCTACTACATTCAAGGACACGTCTTCGATGTTCATGTATACGAAGGAACCGCAATGATTGAGTAACACTGCGTGGTTTGTTTACTACACATTTACCGCGTATCGTGCAAATGCTTCAATGTATAGTTAAAATGTGGAAGTGCGGTCGACTGACCGGTCTTACGGACCACATAGCCCGACTTTTTTGTAAGGAAACTGTACTGTAGACATAATTCGCTGTACATTATATTTATATTTTTTATGTCGCATCAGGGTTAGTCATGGCGCTATATTTAGATACCAAGTTACCAACCCTACTGTTTTTATTTTGGAAGTATTTATATGTAAAAAGATGATACTTTAGCAGACACTGAATACAATATGTTGAATAACTCATTGTCTTGAACCATATTTGTCATATTTTCTGATACAGGATGGATTATATCATATATCAAAATATTGATATATTATTTCCATAAGGAACTTTTGACCTCTTTCGGTCTTGCACGGTGGAAAATGGTTGTAGTATTCAATTTCAATCCTAAGTCAATTTGCAATGTGGACAAAAACATACAACATACGGAACATACATCTGTGTTAGTTCTACATAGCACGCCGTGACATCGTGATAAATTTCAACAGTTACATTAACAATTCTAAAGCTATAAAAGTCCGTATAAAAATTCTAGTCGTCGCGAAATGTATTTCAAATGGCACCCGAATAAGTATGTGGCAAATCTATTCGGACTTACTGCGCATAATCGGCGTCCAATGTATTGTAATTTATTCAAATTAGTGTCTGCTTTATAGATACTCACGATGACGATTTTCATTGCATTATTCAATTATATCACTTTTGTTTATCGATTAAGTTTTTTTTTCGATTATTTCAGCCAGCCTGTTGTATAAACAAACAACAAAAACAAAAATAAGATTATTAAAAACATAACGTTATGATAAATAAAGTGACGTAATTTTAGATTTGTAGATGATAAAAAATTTTTCGCATATTGAAATGAAGACAAAATAAATGTTACGGAATGGTTGGTACCGTATTTATAAATAATATTGAAATTTTAAATATATATGATTATATAATTTTATTTTTGTTAAAAAATATATAATGTTCTGTTATTGTCACCCTAATTCGCGTAGATAGTGTTTATTTTTAAATTAATTGCCATATATGTCATGTTAGTGTTACTAAGTTCATAAAATCGTACACTCCTTACTTAATATTCTACGTGTATATTCCGCAGTGTATGCTTTATTTTTAGCACAACAACCATAGACAACAACTATTTTAACTCTATAGATTTTCTGGATGTTGACAATAATCCTGGCACACTTTTTGGTATCATTATTAAGTATGTGATTATTGCAATGTAACGGTATGATACTGTTTTAAAATAAATGTACTTAGCTCACGATTTGGTAGTTAAAAACTTTGTGTTACGTGTCGTGTTTAAAACAATGTGACTATTTATTTTTTTATTTGGCAAAAAGCCAACAAACATAAACATATGTTTGAAAATGGAATTGACTATAATTTAATTGTTTTTTTTTTTATAAAATCTTCATCGGCCTGTATTTATAAAAGAGGTTTGCATACTCCATGAATTAATTATTTTTCTGAATACTCGTATCATCAGCAAAAGTTCAAGTACTACAAGTGATACGGATGTATATTTTTTTATTTATACGGAATACGAGTTGTAATGCCTGGGAACTGGTTCAATTTAAAAAGGCAATAATTGTCATAATAAAAAGTGCTTAAGCTGTAGATATTGCATTTTTTAAGACGATGTAAGCGAAGGCAAATTGAGAATCATTAAACAATTCGAGATATCGAAATAGTATGGTTGTAAAAAGAAGGTAATGGCATTTTTTACTTCTAGCTATTGTATAAATACAATTTTAATTTTTAAGGAAATATTTCCTTTTTTTACTCTGCAGTTTTATTTTATGAAAATAATGAATAATATAACCAAAGGAAAGAAAAAAAATACATTATGAACATATTTCAAAAAAAAATTCATTTAATTTAATTTCAATTATTGAAACACGAAAAAAGGGTCAATAATTACAAAAAAAAAGATATTTATTTAGCACATCTAGTCTTAGTTTATGTTTGTAAACAAGCTATTAATACATCGTCCCGTCGCCAACAGATTTATTTACTAATTGTTACAATGCACGGATCAGTTTCCGAAAATTCAAATTAATTTATATTAATATTTTAAAATATTCCTAA
Source organism: Hyles lineata (assembly GCA_030180105.1). Classification (NCBI taxonomy): domain Eukaryota; kingdom Metazoa; phylum Arthropoda; class Insecta; order Lepidoptera; family Sphingidae; genus Hyles; species Hyles lineata. The sequence goes on from JARJEE010000030.1 coordinate 3,244,634, forward strand.
ATAATTAAAATGCATTTTATTTTTAAACAGAATAAACAAAGGAAAGAATTCTTAATTTGCCAAATTAATTGTAAAACATTCGATGTGTAATAAACAACTTTAGAAATCGTTTATCGTTATCGTTTAACTTTAGATTTTTTTTAAGTTTAAAGGTACATATATGTATTTTAATGATTATTAAAAACAATTTATTTTTGTATTGATTATTGTTTATTTACATTAACATAGTCGGTCGTTTACGTGATATTTCAAAATAAAGTAATATTTATTAATTAAATTTTTTCATTAATAAATATTTTTTACAGAAAAATAAATGTATGCAAAATAGAAAGCGAAAAAATAGTTTGTAACATAAATACGTAGGTAGTAAACAAACGGAAGAAAATTCATTAACAGGCGAGGTCAAGGAACTGTTAAGCATTTATTTTAAAAACTAACAGTAAAAATAGCAATTTACTACTATTAGTTAAAACTATTGTTTAAAAAAAAAAAACAAAAATAATACTCACAACGATTGACGGATGAAAACGCTGGATTTCGACATTTTCATTTCACTTTTACACTTTCACAATAAAAGTTATGAACAAAAACAATGACACTCACACAGCCACCATATTGAGATATTTTGAAAAAAATATTTTTTTCCAAAAAATAAATGTTTTTGGTAAGTCGACGATCAGTGTTGTCTTATGCACGCGTTGGTCGATAATGCATACACACTGGATATCGCCGGCCGGTATACTATGTCGACATAGTGCTGCGACAAGAGCGAGTATCGATAAATTTTATGTTTTATTACTTTTTTCTATTGTTTCCACTTTATGTAATGGATTTAAGACAAATGTCATGAAAGTTGGTGAGAATCATATTTTTTTTAATTTTTATTACGTTTATTGACTTTTATGGGCTTATGACTTGATTTTCGTCTTAATATAATTACTTATTGTACTCATAAAAATCCAATGAGTAGGTGTATCATTTAATAATAATGATCGAACATTGGTGAAGTAATTATTAAAAAAGGCATTTTTTTAAGCAGGACTACGAATACATGCATTGCAATTACAATTTAGGTAAATAATTAAAGTAAGTTTTGGAATAAGAGAAAGACAAAGTGATCCTGCGACACGTTGTTTACGCTGGTTATATACAGCATACTGTCTTTTTCAAGAGCGTCGTCAGTATTTTGCATTATTTCGCATTTCAGTTTTATGGGTACACACATGTACGACGGGTTGAATATACTATGAGTCACAATATCGACGATTACTCACCATTTTTATTGTTTCTTAAATTTATTTATGACAGTCACATGAAGTTCATTTACGTACAACTTTGATTGAAATACTGCATACTTAATGATAATTTATTATGTATTAGTCCAAACATTAAATTTAATACTTAAGTAAATTCAGTTACGTAAGTCATAATAAATATATGTAGATTATGAAGCTTTCTCGACACATCTGGATATTTTTCTTTTATATTTATTAGGTAATAAAGGATATTGTTTCTTGCTGACGCAATTTGCGTTTCAATTGTATATTAACAATATGTCGATAAAAGAATAAAAAGACAATTTCAACTATTTACTCCAGTATATGGGTAATATGAGTTGACGAAAACAAATCAGTAATGAATTATTAGTGCTTTATTAACGCAGATATTAAAATGAATACACAAATTAATTACAAAAATATAACATTAGCTGTACGTGACGGCTGACTTGTATCGATGACTCACAAACTATCAAGTATCGTCGCGGTCGCGGTAGGCCTATCGCGCGTTATCGATATGTAAACAAACCTGGCGTCCGCGGCACGTCACTAGCGCTCGAACTTTGCTCCCCATCTTTGTTTACTTCTGATCAATTGCCTTCAAGGACTATGTATTAGAATTGCAGCGAATCTGTGTCGCGTTTGATGGCTTCCTGCCTGATTAGGCAGTCGTTTGAATAGCAATCTCGCTATTGAAGCGCGAACTACATAAATATTCAATTCTTTTGTTAAAAATATAAATATTTATAAATAAGATAGCGATAAACGTAGTAAGATTCCTTTTAGGCACATAAAATTTTATTAATAAAATTAATCCATTTCTTATTCTATTTTGAGCCACCTTGTTCACAAAATATAGGTCACGAATGATTCAATATGAAATATTTGAAATATTTTTTTCTAAGTAAGTTTTCGTAAAGTTATTTTAATTAAAACAAATTAAATATTTATGGAACTGGATCCTGTGTTTATAAATGGCAGGACAAGGGCTAATATGAACTGGTTATTGCTAGTTGCAGCGAGAACTTTCTGGATAAGTTTAAAGAATTTTTATGCCATATGGTGTAGCGACTTGTCTTGGGTAAGATTCTTAACCGAATTAGACAGGTTAGTTATACTGCTACTTAAATGTACCAGTATATACGGTACGCAAAAGTATTTTAAATACATTTATGCCAACATTTATTAGGCAAACTGTAACTTATAAGATTTTAATTACAAACGCCCTATTAATTCACTGTTTTTGAATAAAATAACTACTAATTTAATACATAAACATCCTGTTATTCATATAACATTTTCTAAAAATAAATGTAGGGCATTTAAACGTATTTACTCAAGTACACAGAACTGCATATATTTCTAAATTCCGTAAAGCGATTAAAATTTTTTCTTCGAATGTGAGTCACTTGCGCGCGTGATCTCTGCCATGCGTCCCCAAAAAATCGAATCTTCGCACCTAGCGGGTCTTCCTATCCCTTCTGATGCATCTTACTATGAACTTTAAGGGAATGCAACAGTGTAGAATATACGAGAGCACTTTCGGTAGGGGCCTACGTGACGCCGGCAACGTAGCCCTAGTGAAAGTAATGTCCGTAGTTAAATTGGGCGTATTCTATTTTTAGAACTAATGATTTATTATGCATTTTTTGTCGGAGTTTATTTTTGAATGGGACGAGTTTTTCTATGAGTTTAGATGGATGATAGTTGTGTATAGTAAAATATACTCGTAGTGTGAATATTGTGTGTATTGTATTGTACGCAAATTAATTGTGATTCTGAGTGTCAGTAGTTGCTTCATTTTCGCCCTTCATTCAAGGAATTTGACCCGTTTCGATATATTTTTGTGGTCCGCATAACGCATTATCAGTTATATACATTGCAAAAAATTAAATAGATATAAATAATCAACTGTAAAAGTGTCTAATAATTTTATGCACAATTAAAAATAATATACCTCTATCTGTATCTGTACCTATCTATTTGTATATTTTGTTAAAATATTTTAGTACATAATTAGATTAGGTACTCTGTGTGTTATACCTAAGTGTATTTCTTCACGAGCAATTAAGAGAAATAAACCGTAATGGAATACAATAAGTAAACTTTAATACAAAAATACATAGGTATATGCATTTTTTTATCGCTTTAAGTTATATCGTCAATGAGTTATCATGTTGAGTCATTAAGTGAGCCGAAAGATAAATGCTTTGTAAAATGACACAAAAAAAGCGTCGGCGTTAGTTTTTAAAAATTATGCGTGTATATTGAATTGCTATTTTTTATGGAACGTAAAAACTTTGCGGTTCCAGTTAAACTAGAAACACAGGTTTAGAATCAAGCCGGACGTATTTTTATTATCATTTATTTCCTTGTTAAGTTATAAGGAGGGCTGTACAGCCCCTCTACAGATGCACAAACCGTGGTTATGAATTGTGAGATTCTATGGTTGATGCCCAGGTCGTGCAACTAATTAATTTAAGCTTTCGGTTTGAAAAATATCGTAGGAGTCCTCCAGTATGGAACTTTAAGATAATAATTGAAGTCATCTCTAAACTCCGCAAAATCTGAATGATTTGGAAATAGGTTTGCCAACTACAGACACAACAATTACAGACACAGGAGACCCCAAAAATACGATAAGCTATCCAAAAACTAAATCAATTATTATAAATCGGAGTTGTACCACGCTTTTAATATTTACTGTATAAGGAAATTAATTGTGTTCAACAACAAAGCCTATCGGATTATGACAATAAATAAATCTAATTGAATTATCCACTGATGTTATTTGTATGAACTGATTTACTTGTGACTCATGATTTTATTATTTATTAGTATAAACAGATGGGACTCATTGATCGGCTGGCGAAAGATTCATCCGAATTTATTGATTAAGTAAAACTTTATGCTCGTATACATTTTAAATACCTATTTCACTTTTGTATGGTGGCGCATTTCATTCTGAAATCAAATTTTATACGTTAGTAACAAATATATTAAAATATATAATAAATAATTTTAATTATAAAATTTAAAATAATCCAGTTATCTTGATAAAGCATATCTTCTTGAAGAGTTGTTTTTGCGAAATCTGTCGAAATGCTGCAAAATAAATATTGATATTAATCTAAGCAGTATCAACAAAATGATTTGTTATTTTTATTGTTTTTTTATTGTAGTACAATGCCCCCAGACTAATCATTTTCCGGCAGCGTGCATGTTTTTATAATCATAGATTTCACGAATATGCAAAACACGGAATATCTATACTAATATTATAAAGCTGCAGAGATTGTTTGTTTGTTTGTTTGAACGCGCTAATCTCTGGGATATATCTATAGGCTATATATCTATGGGCTATAGGCTATATATCATCACGCTATGACCTATAGGAGGAAAGCAGTAGTGATATTTTTAGCAAATACGAGGAAATTTTGTTCGTTTTATGGTCGATATTCTAAACTGATAGTCTGAATTAAACATTTTGACCACCATTTTAAAACGTGTATGCACCCGGGCGGAGCCGGGCCCGACCGCTAGTTATCCATAAAAATATTACGCATGTTTAGTAATAAAGTCAGTGAATCCAAATTAGTTTAAAAGTAATAACATATACTGTAATCCTTAATTTATTATCTCAGTTGTTTTATCTTTAAGGAAATTAAGCAACGTGACTATATTGTGACTTACCTCCAAATATATCGAAAATAAACTTTCAACCAATTGCTTAGGGGTTGAACCGATTACCTAATTTTCAACCACATCTATTGTACGTACCTATATAACCAATGAGGTGACTCTTTTGCAGACTTGACGAGTCAACCTCAAAGCAATTGGCCGATGTCTCTTTCAAAATCATTATAGCACGGCGTACCCGATAGCAGTCACGTCAATTCACATGAATTCATTGAGACGATAGAGTACAATGCTACAAACTCGTTCGCCGTGACGGGGCGCACGCCGCGAATCTCACGTACACACTAGGTTTGTAGCCTCGACCGAGCAAAAAATGTTTACATAGGACACTACCCTTCTACCTGGTCTAAAATGTATTAATTAATTTATCCTTTTTTGGTACCATACATAGAACTAGTTACATAAAAGAAATAATATAATAAAAACAAGTACAAAAGGCGGCCTCATCGCACTGGGTAATTACTTCCAGGCAACCTTGGGATGGATATAAAAATAGGAGAATGAGCGAATTGACAGTCTTTAAATGCGTTTTGTTGTGCACCAGATGAGTGATAAAATTGATACTCTTTTTTGTTACACTGGTTCTGTTAAACCGTGGTGGTGGCTAACGGACCAGACACGGCTGCCAACACGTTCACGGTGGTAGCGGGTTCAAATCCCACGGTGCGCCTTTGACTTTTCGGAGTCATGTGTGTATTGATTATAGTCAATATTATAGTCACTCATTGTATAGGTGAAAGAAAACATCGTGAGGAAACATGAATAACATAAAAAGGAGAATGCCCATCATAGTATCGGTATAAAGATGTTGTTGATCCCGATACCGATGCTGCTTAAAATTAATTATACCATTTTTTATAGTTTGCTCATAAACGGTTCACTGTTTTATCACTAGCGACAATTTTTTATAAAAAATAAGTAAAAATCATCAAATTTTACATTTTGTTCACAGAGCCGAAGACAAAAAACATTTTTTTATTGGACATCATGTTAATTTCTATAAGAACTCCGGGCCTGTGACGCAATTATGTTTAAGCGTATGGATTCTATGCAAATTCATTTCATAGTGACGAGAAAAATAGTGTTTAATATATCGACAAACCTGAAAGTTCCCCATGAAAATTTATAAGGTATGGTGAAATCAGCAATCGACACAGTCCCAAAAAGTTCAAATAAAATTTAAACTTACAATTGAGGGATAGAGAGAAGAGGGACGCATAAGGGACGATATAAATAAATTAAAAGCAACAATTCAAATAGTGGATGGAACGAAATTGTTATTTTTAAAGTTTTAATTTTCAAAGAAAGCATATTTAAAAATATCAGAACTTTCCCAATCTTAGAATGAAAACTCGAGTGATTCAACAAAATGTCATAGAAAATTCATTAAAAACGTAGCCAAGGGAAATCAGACGACCAAAAACCACTTGAATATGTATAAAAAGGAATTTTATATAAAACTGGAGAGGTAAGGGATGTTTATAATACCTACATTCACCACACAAACCAAATCTAATTACAGAAATAGGTATGTAAAGTCTTAACTGAATAAACAATGAATATGAACTTTTAAAGAAATCTTGTAGCTCGTTGAAGCTATTATAGCAACAACGATAATTATATTAATAAATGATATTCGGATACAATCAGACCTATTTGATATTTACTTTGTAGACTTACTTCCGTGATTTATTAAATTTAATACACAAGCATCGTGTTTACGGTTCCGTACCTAAAAGGTATAAACGGGACCATATTACTAAACCTCCGCTGTCTCTCTGTGTCACCAGGCTGTATCTCTTGAGCCGTAATAGCTAGAAAGCTGAATTTTTCACAAATTATGTATTTCCGTTGCCGCTATAACAAATAATACTAATAATAAAACATGAAAATATTAAAGGGAGGCTCTTATACAACAAACGTATTTTTTTAAAGCATTTTTTAACTAGATCTTAATAAACAGGAACAAACGTGATTTTCTTTAATACATGTAGGAATATACGGAACCCTTCATGCCCGAATCCGACTTGCACTTGGTCGGTTTTTCTATTTTATTTAAAAGATGTGACTGAAATTCCCAAAATGCTAATTAAGAATTACGTAACACAATGTCATCAGGTCTTTGTTATGAAAGTTTCGAATAACATCGTTGATTGACATCGTGATTGAAAAAGCCAGACATCAATCAAATGGAGACCCAATGTTGAATAACTGTTGTGAGTCGAGAGTCCTTCATTGATTTAATATTGATGGAAAATAAACGAGGACTTAAGTAAATTCTAAGTGAATTTCAAGGAGTTTTATTTAAGATTCTCGTAGTCTATTTGTTTTAAGTATTAGTTGACTTTTTTGTTATAAAACTGCGCAGTTTTACAGTTTGGTACAATGACGTTTTACATACATCTTAGGTTTGGCATTGTATTTTTTACCTAGTACGGTCTTGATTCCAACTTGTGAAAAGTGTCATGCCGTATAGACTCTAAGGCTTTGCACAAACTAACTTTGCCAATAACTTTGACCTTGAAAATGTCAATCCCATAAATATATGGGATTGACATTTTTGCTTGCTAATGAACAAGGTAAAATACGTCTCAAATGTATGGCGAAGACATTTTCAAAGGCAAAGGCATTGGCAAAGCTAGTTTGTACAACTCAGCCTATATATAGCATATGTGGATATATTTTTCATGATTGTTTAAACAATTAAAATTGGTTGAGGGTCATTAAACAACAGACAATTATTATCGGCTAACTAGTTTAGTTGTGAATGTATTGAGTGTAATCTGTGACGTCTTGTGTTCAATTACTGGCTCGGGAATTAAACTTAGTGCTCTTCGATTTGAAAAATGTAATACAAATAATGACACATAATATATTACTGATATACTGATTCTAATATACAAGTTTAGTTATAAAGTCATAAATCAGCTGTTCCATACAAAAAAGATCGTTTCAATCTGCAAAGTGTAGGGAACAGTTGATATTCGCGATTTCAGGATTGGCCCCATAGTAAAAGTTGTTCATTATGATGAGTGTAGAATCCTCCTTCCGTCTTTATAAACCCTTTATGAATAACCTTGTATATACGATTTTAAGTTTTACAAATAAAATCACTTAATACAATTTAGTATCATTCTAAAATGAAATCATTAAGCTGCTAAATAAATCGATTCACGCCTAAACTCCTACATTAAGCCTTTAAAAGATAAAAAAAGTTAAACAAATTGATTCACGCTTAAACTCCGACATTAAGCCTTTAAAAAATAACTAATGCTCAGTAGATTTGCGAGAGCGTCAGTTGATTTGTTCTGTACACGACAAAGCTTTCATGATTGTCACTGTGAACTCATAACAAAGTGTTACTGCAGCCAATCTCTTACTGCGAGATTTTATACTGGATCCACTCAATTTTTATCCTTTTCAATTTGCTTCCACTGTATTGGGGATTTGTACGGTGCGATTAAGATTGGAACTGCTGAGTTTTGAGATACATATATCTCTCATTGAATTAAAAAGGGCCGTAATTTAAAAAATATCCTTTTTATATCAAAAATCGTAACAAAATTGTACAAATTAACATATTACAAAAGGCCACCTATCATTTTAGTGCTTAAAATAGATTAAACAAACATCTGCTTTTTTTGCATTTTGGCAAAAAGGTGGTTAAATTCACAACAAAGGCGCCAGTTTGGTGGTTACGACCTGACAGTCATCACAAAGCGCACGTTTGGTATGGTGAAACGTGACCATTTTAATCACCAAAATCAATATTAATTACTATTATGGACAGGGCGGAACGCGCATAAAGTGTTCCGATGTATGTGGTGCGACGCTCCAGTGCATCGCCAATGGAGTGTTACTGAAATTAGTCGTCGCTCGCAACGATTTAGAACATGCTTGCTTGTATTATGACAGAATTTTTAACCAAAATAAATATTCTTAGCATCGCATCGTTCTGTTAAATTAATTTATTTCAGCGCTATTTTTATGGTCTCATCGCTTTAAAATTCAAAGTGTACTGAAAGGCCTATCCTTAGTTTTTAAATCAATGCTGCTGAGTTAAATTATATACCCGCATAAAGGTATTATTTAAGCTAGATACAGAATGGTATTGATAAATGGCATTTGATTTAAACCACATTATATTTATAATCACGTCAGGTATATGAAGATAAATATCTTTAGGTACCCTGCATGTCATTACAAGAATGTCTATGGTATTTAAAGCCTGTTCCTACGTTACCCGAGTATTGAGTTAAATATGGTCTTACAACTTTCAATCGAATTCTTGCTTGTAGAAGATTCCCATGCTCGGCAATGTGGCGACTATGACCTAAAAACGTATAATACGTTCTACAATTAATATTTTGTATTATTTTCAGCGCCATCTAGTAACGACTAACGGAGTTAAACATGTGGTATGTACAAGCCAAATTAACATTTGTTCAAAATATCATGAAGCTATGAAAGCCTGACTCAACAAGAGAAATTTCTCGAATTTTCCCCTCATTTATGCATTTTTATTTTATGTCTTCCTCTTTACATTCTCAAATTTAGAATGTTTTGCTAGTGTTAGCACTAAGCTAGGTAAAAACTTAGACAAAGTAAAAATAATATTCACATGGAAGTCACGTATTGGGTTCTGCCAGTGCATCAAGTTTCTTTGTAGTCAAACGTAGCGGTTAAAAGCAAGATTTCACCCTTATTTAGAACGTTTTGTTATTTCGTTTGTCTTAACTAAGGCATTTTTTGAATTTCTTAGTAATATGATTCTGAAGAAAAACAAGGAAATATTTAACACAAATATCAGATGATTATTTTAAGAATTTGAAAATATCCTGAACCGATGAGAATGCACGAAGAGGTTGATGAAAGTGGATGAAGCGAAAGCAATATGTCAGAATCGAGGCGGTCTATAGTCTCTGCCTACGCCTATGACAATTGTGTATGTATGTACTTTAAGAATTTATAATATTGAGCTAGTACAACGGCGGACCTGAGGATCGATACTAAGACTACACAAATACCAAACAGACTAATATCAGACCAAAGAGACCAAAGAGAAACGACATGAAACAACACAGATCATTGATCGAGCGGCAGGCCGGTGATCCTATCTTATGCCTTTTGATGCATCAATTTATCAACCCTAAATACGTTTCCAGGCGTTTTTCTCACGATCTAATGGCCGCTATAACTTGCCTCGCTCAGTTAGTTACAGGTGGGACGCTTGGCCAACATCCAAAAGGATCCGGGAACTATATTTTCTTTCACAAAAAATAAAACATCTGGAGACAATCTAAGGCACCAACGAATAGAATCGGAAATAATTTGCTTTGATTTATGCTTTAGTTATCGGTTGTTAGGATACGGTCGATTAATGTTATAGTTGGGCGGAAATTGGACAATACGGCTAGATTTACTATTAATATAGATTTAATATTGCAGTATGATTTATGTTCCAATTTTACTGCCTTAGAATTAATATTCAACTCCATTCGCGTTTCGCTGGACGATTATTTTACTTACGAGTAATATAGAATGACTCATAACTGACAACAGCGTGGCTATAACATTTCTAATTCAATGTTTTAAAAAGTAAGTAAATAAAAAATAATACTAAACAGATTAAAAGCGAGTAATGTACAAGTACAACAGGAAAATCGAGGAAGAATAATTAACATTTATACGTTTATGATAAGATTAGTTAAAAGAAGAAGTTAAGTAATTTTATTTTTATGTAAAGTCTAAAATTTGTATTATAATTTATAATAGTATCAAAAAAAAGTATCATAAAGATTCTCCTAAATAAGTATTGTAAACAGGTTTTAGGCAAATGAAGGCTGGTTTTTTTAATTATTTTTTTATTTTATTTTATTTTAATGTGCAATTGTAACTGGTTTCTGTGTCTCTATTTTGTGTTGGATCCAATCAGCAATACAAACACAGGTGCAAGTAAATGAATGTATTTGAACGAGTCGAAAATGCGTAGTTCCATTTTATCTCTTTTGAATGTGGTGGCTTTGTTTGGTCCTTTTTATTTTAGCTTTATTGATATAGTGTGAAATGTATTTATTTTTGCTTTATCTCAACCTAAATACTTTGAATTGAACTGGAGGTTTATTTCTAGTTTTACAAATTATTGGTAATTATCTATCCACCTACGGTTGTTCGTAAGCGGCTAGCTTTTGTTTGTTTGCTATTCATAGCTGTGAGCCACCCATATAAAATAATTATTATGCTTTTCTTGGGACTAAATATTCTGCTATTTATTATATCATAGAATGTGTATATTCACATATCTCTCGATATGTAAAGAATAAATGTGCCCAACATAACAGGAATCAGAATCTATATGGAAATGAAAATGAAAAAAAAAAAAAAATATTCCTTCCTCACGGAAGCCGATTTAAACCGCTCGTTTCACAGCGAAGTCAATAAATTAAGAAAATTATAACCAAATACTTTCGTTTCATACTTGACTGAAGTTACCTCTTCAGTTCCCATAATATATATTCCAAGAAAGGTAAGCCATTACCACCAAAACCTTTAAAACATTGCCTTATTACGTTGCATTCTGGGAATGTTCCATATTTGCCTTATCTCTCCGCTCTAGTTGCATACTAACAAGCAATTCGCTTGTTTCAACTGTATATCACGCTTTCCACCGTCATCTAAATTCCCCATTCTCCCCTCACCGTGTTTGGAATCTAGAAAATTACTGCCACCAGACCGAGATTACCTAAAGTAAGGTAATATTCAACCAGAAAGATTTGTTTATATTACTTGGTACTACCTGGATTATTACTATCTGGTGATGCTGTATGTTCCCTAAAGGCAATGCATTATATAGACAGCTTCCGTGGCACAGTTGGTTGAACGCCGGCTGGGAAACGCGAGGCCGCGGATTCGATTCCCGCAACGATACAAAAAATTTTGTGATCCACAGGTATTTGTTCTGGGTGTTTGTGAGACCGAAAAGTCTCTCGAAGTTACTGATTTCCACGACTAGAGAAGAGTATTTAACACTCGACCTTAGCGTGGGGTGAGGACTATGTATGTGACGGTTGGGTGTATTTATTTATTTATTATCTGGTGTAATTTCAAAACATTTGTTAGTTCTGGAATTAACTCCCAGCAGCGGTGTTTCTAAAGTGTTGTAGAACAAGAAATATAGTTTAACCCTCTTTAAACGACGTTTAAAAAGAATATTTACGGCGCGGTAGGCACCAAGGTGGTTTCACAGTGCTTCTGGCGTTGGAAAAGTCGATTACCGGCAATGGTTCCTTACTTCTATTTATTTAGGCGAGCCTTTGGCCTTTTGGCCTCTTAAAAAAGTATTACAGTTCATACCATATAAAAAGATAAATAATATATTTGTTGTATAATTGAAATAAAAGTAGACTTTAAATTTAACGTTCTAATGAAATCATACCGAATACTACACCCGTATTCTAAATTCGATTCGCTTCAGTCCATCCAAAGGATGTCAGAAAGAAATCGCTGATAGCGATACAATCGCCAACTTTATTGTTGATAAACTTGATTGTTCATAGAGAGTTTTTAAACCAATTTAAGTTGTCGAATATTTTTTTTCCTTTCAATTTCTTTTGAATTCACGTTGATAGAAGAAGACAATATATTCCATGGCTAAAATAGGTTATAATCTATAAATAAGGCCAAAGTTTTTGTTGTGTAGTCTTCCTACTCTGTTTAATGAACAATAAACCATAATAAATAAAATTTATACGAACAAAAACCCAAAATTATTGTCGCTATGTTCAGTATATTCAACAAACGCACAACAGATGGCGCTGTTAATACTAACCTCATGTATTCGCCTCACGTTTTGCAAATACATCACGTAGGAAGGTAAATTTAAAAACATCCATACATAAACATGTATATCTAGGGAACAACAGTGTTATAATTTATTATGCTCTATATTTTTATGTGTATACAAAATCAGATTTTATTATACTTACGTGCGTGAAATTGCAGGTAGGCAAGTTAAATTACTTTTTTGTCCAACGAGCCGAGGTTTGTGGAAATTTAAATTACTCTGATTCTTATCTTACACGCTGCAATTAAGTGTTGCTTTAAAGGTAAATTCGGGTAAAACTTTGATACAGTAAATATAGGAAGTCAGAGAAATACCTACTTTCAATTGATGGATCCCTTTAGCAATCGTTCCTTCGAATGATCTTTGCGGTATCTTTAATTTTCTAACTATCTAGTTATTTTTGTTAGGATTTCTGGTTTGAAGACGATAATATAACTTGAAGCAGTTGCAAAAACAAGGTTTAAAAACACTCATTGAAACATTTAATGAATAAAACTGACAAGTTTTCATTCACTCAATAAATTGCAGTCGGTGTTTTGACCACTAACTATTCATGCTATGTTCAAAACATTTTGAACCGAGAAAACAACAAATATTGGAATAATGCTATTTATTCCAGTTTATTGGTTTGGAAAGTTGGGAGCTACTAAAACTTCCGACAAAGGATTGAAAGAAACGTATTCTGCTTTTGTGGGATTTACCTCCTATTATAGTCCCGCTTTAGGATTTCTAAATCTATGTTTGAGATGGATAACGTCGTCGTCCACCGCGCTGGTCTTATGATTGTGCTAAGTTTTCATGCCAATGAAATTCTTGTGCAGTAAGTGGTAACTGGTAAGTTGGTAAGTTTTATATTTCTACTAAGAACAAAATTTAGCATGCTGTGAACATTAAACATCTAAAAATATCCATCCATCCATTAACCACTGGACATATTGACTTTTTTTAAGGGGCAAACGAGCATTCTGTTCACTAGATGTTAAGTGATTACTTAACATCTTATGTCTTAAGATGGCGAGCACAATCGAATGCCAAGCGTTGTTTTGTTATTCATGGTGTTGTTTCGTTTTGCTACTGTCCGTGATCTGTCGGATCGCTTACCATCGGGCGAATGACATGCTCATCTCGCCATTAATTGCGATAAAAATAAAATGCATATTTTTCGAGTTTATAGTTATTCACAGCCGCGTGGCGACTATCGTTCACAACTTGTTATGAATCGGAACATACCAGCATATTTGTATCGATATCTCTTTCTGGGTTATACTCCACTAAACATTTGAAGCATTGTCTATAAAGGAGTGTGTATGTGCCTGTTTGTATGCAAATAATATTAGTATTCCAACACCGAAAAAACAGAAGCACTTCGGAGGTTCTAAGCAGCCGTACTACAATACCGGGGAAATGTGACGTCATAATATAAATCGTAAAATGAAATAAAATTCCGCCTCAAGTCACAGATGGTTTCAGCTTTTTATAGTCAGCTTTTATCTTTTGATGTCTGGATTAAGAAACGACTGGATTGGACTAGTATTAAATACTGTTTTGATCAACCTGAAAACAAGGAGCTAACAGGTTAGGTTGTAAGTGATCTATGAATATATTGGATCGTAAATTGCTGATCTCTTAAACAGATGGAGACAAAAGAAACAAGCCAGGAGGGCAGGTTTTAAAGGTCTCCCGCAATTTCACTTTGCAAATTACACGAAAACAAGATCTTCGATACATGTCGGTTTTCTCAGACATTTACTTAAATACCATTCCAGTCAAACCAATACATATTTTCTGATGAGTAGACAAAAAATGATATCTTCCTTATCCTGCCGCTCCTTAATCTGTGCAAAAAGTTTTCAAGCCGAGATAGGAAAAATTGCGTGTTCTCTGCGAGTGGGAACGTTAATTGGGAATTATCCCGGTTGGCCAAACGGGACCCTCGGGAGCGTTTTGTGGCAACCCAACTCCTAATCTGTCAGTAGTAAATTAATAATCCAATGTTTTGAAGGAAGATATTTTTAGACGTTTTATTTTCTGCTTCGTTTAGCGTTTTTATTGCGCAGATTTTATTTGAATGTTAATCTTGGTTCACGAGGGGATATTAGGATATAAATGTACTTTTACTAAAGTGGAATTGGATGAAAGGGATTAACCGAGTAAATGGATATTTGAAAAGGAATGAATTCATTGTTTGTACAGATGGATAAAACTTTAAAAAAATTAGTCTGTATTAGCCCATATAGGTACGTCCGATTGAGAGTGGTTAGGCCAGTCCATCACGTTGGTTTAATGCATGTTGGCGTACTTTACAAAAAATTAAGTATACTGAAATAAATAAAAGGCGTGATAGAATCTATTTAAGTAATAAAAAGCTCTTACTCTTTTGTTTTACTAGTAAAGTAAATAAAAAATACAATATTGTGAATTAAAATGCACATACATATAATTTTTTTAAATAAAAGCTCGCATGCACGCACGAATCCACATAGTTTATGTGATTTTATTGCATCTTCATTGACTTTTTTCGACCTTAGTCGGGTCGACTGTCAACCTTGCGGGTAGACGCATGCTGATGTGGTTTATACTGAAAACATTTCGGACACTATCCTTTCCACCAGGTCGCTATGAAAATAAAAAAAAGTTTAACAATGAATATCCTATGCCCAATACTAATGACTTTATTTAACTGCTTATTTTAAGCCTTTTATGTAATGTTTTCGACATGAGAAAAAAGATTGCACTAACACAGGTAATTTTTCATGATATGACGTATTTGTTCATTCACCTTTGCTCTTCTTTGTTTTGCTACGAAAACCACTAAGTACATCGTCATCTGACGGGAAACGGGGAGCAATAGACAAGATTATTGACTTAATTATGCTCATAACTACATGAACACAAATTGATCTTGAAACGAGACATACTCTAGCGACAGCAAATTTAACGTTGTTATACAGTAGTCAATTACGACGCACTATATCGGTGAAGGAAAATCGAGAGGAAAGCTGCATATCATAGCGATTTGTAAGAATTTCTATAGTATGTAAAGTCCGTCAACCCACACCAGACTAAGATGGTGGATGGTTCATGTGTTGGACTATATGGCCTAACCACTCACAATCTTATAATCTTCTTATAATTTATGATTTATTTATTTATGATCTTATAATTTAAATACCTAACCATTATTTTCTATCATCAGCCTGGATTCACGAATTTGTGCCCGAAAATGCGATAGGTTTGCTCCTACCACATCGTGGGACGGAACATACGCACATTGTGGGTTTTTTGTTAGTATATCTGCCTACTCCTTCTGGAACAAAGGCGTGAGTTTGTGTACGTCTGTAATACTATGCAATAAAAAATGTTTTTTACAATAGACTTCAATTATTAGTCTAGATAAATTTCATTTACGGCCACTAGAGTTCTTGATTACCACAATAAAGGCATTTCTTTGTCACTGTGACACAACTAATCTTGGTAATTATGTGCTTCGTGAGGAAACTCAATTGAAGTTTTTCCTTGAGGTTTAATTTAACTCTGTAATTGATAATGAACGTTTGCGGAACGACTTCAGTTTTGACATTTCGCACCTTTAATATTAAACTGACCGAATCCAAAAAAAAAGACAAGATAGAATAGATCTTATGTTACAAATCTTTAAAGAACGTTTCCCAAAAAATGTTTTTTTTTAGTTAGGTCTCTTTAATTCTAAGGGTGCGATTTAACTCTGTGCCTCACATTCTATTTTTGTTGTGAAAAGGTCAATTGATCTTTCTTTATCCCTTACTTAGTAGGGATCGGCGAAAATATTTCTTTTAGATTTCTATGCAGGCAAATGAGCTTAAGGTTCATCTCATGGTGATAGCCGCCCATGGACATCTGCATCACCATAGGTCATAGAAATGCGTTATCGACTTTTAAGGCTGGCAGAATGCGCCCTTTTTTTTTAAGGTCGCCATGTCGTGTTTTCCGGAAATGGTTTTATTGGCAATTGGTTCCAGAAATTTGAGTTTTCATGTATATTGCAGAAAGTAATATATTTGTGCTACGGTATCATTACAACATTGAGGTTTAGCGTTCGATTCCCAGGTCGGGCAAAGTGATATAGCATCTTCTATTCATTATCAGCTCGGAGTCATGAATTTGTGCCCGAAATGGCGATAGGTTCGCCCCCTATCACATCTTAGGCCAGAATACACAAGGCGAAACGTGGGTGGCACTTCTGCCTACCCCTTCTAGGAAAATGGCGTGAGTTTGTGTATGTATTATTATTTTACTGTCCTGCCTCTATAGCATTAGTCGTATCATCGTGTCCGTCTAAAGTAAGGTTGCTATTTTCTATTCCAACAGTGCGCTGGATGGTATGTAGTTGATTAAAATAAATTAATCTACACTGTGGACGCACGACCTCACGAAGGTTGCAAGTAGTAGCTTGCAGTAGTAGTAGCTAGCAAGACACTTGTGACAGGTCGCTGTGAATACCCTTGGTGGAGGCCTATGTTTAGCAATGAACCTCCTGTGATTAAAATGTTGAGGAAAAGAAGAGCTTAAATACGTGATTAATGTAAGATGGCAACTGAGTAGAACATTGAAAAATATGAAATAACAGGAAAATAAACTAATTTTTATGTTTACGTTCCATCACTGTTACTAGTAGACTTGGTGGGCCCGCTATACATTCATGATCCAAGCGTCTTGGATGTTTTTAGGCGGTAGTGATCACTAACATCAGGTCACCGAAAATATGCAATAAATATGCAATGTATATAATATGTATTTTGGTTGTATATATTATGTATTTTGTATGTATGTACTGTGTGTTTTGTATGTATATATGTAACATAATATGTGTATTTTCATTATTTATAGTGATTAAATTATTTGTATTTTATACGTACTTTTATTGTGTCTGTGAAAAATAAATCATTTTTCTTTCTATATACTATTCCACGTTAGCTTCTATACTTTACTATTTAAACTGTCCTTTTCTTAAACGCATCTTATCGTCTGTAAGCGATAAGACTGCCAATTGTACTTTTTATGTTTGTGGATTCGTTTAATTTGTATTTTTTTGTGTGTTAAATGTAACAGATTAATAATACAGTATTTTTACTAAAGTATGAAAATGCCAAAACGATCCTTATTAAATTCTTTTGTCTCTAGTCACTAGCATACCTTAAATTGACATACATTAAGAAGAGTTTTATGAATTCAAATCTTCACGTTGGTCCGACATGTGTCCCAATATAAGTGGCCTACACAATACATTCAGTCCGAATACTTTAGTACAGGAGCTGTAACTCAGGATTTCTGTAACTCATTCGTCTTTAGTTCCACACCTCTGTTCGATGTAATCTCACCTAGGACACAATTTGGACCTTATGTGTAGTCTTTACTTCTCTCTATTATTGTATTAAAAATTGCATTTTTTGATAAATAATTAACGCTCAACAGTCACATACATAGTCTTAACCCCACACTAAGACCGAGTCTTGTGTCGTGGGTATCAGGAACTACGAGAGACTTTTCGGTCTCACAAACACTCAGACCCGAAAGAAATATTTGTGGGCCGCACAAACATTTCTCTAGGTGCGGGGATCGAACCAGACATTGCAAATTATAAAACATTACCTAGCTTTTATAGAATCTTGGCAAAATGTTTGGACCTGTGTTTGGAGGTCTTGGGTTGTCTTAAGTTAAACAGTCAGAGTTGACTGTATGTAAGAAATTCTTTACTTATAATAGGTGTTGCTGGGATTGATAATTTACGATGAAATAAGCTGATTAGTCATTTGTCAGGCCTGTATAAAAAAAATTGAAATATTTTAAAATATGAATTGAAAGCCGAATGATCTCAATGTCAGTCATATTTAATTTTATTATTTTAGCTACATGGCTAAAGTCACGTACGCCAAAGTCCAAGTGTTTAATACAGGCAGCTACAGATATTTTTTTTTAATTTAATTATTATTATTGCTATTTATAGCGAAACGAGCTTGCCATTTGCCTGCTGGCAAACGATATGCCATTCATGGAAAGAAGCAATGCTTGGCATTCCACTGTGCTCGGCGTCCTGAGACATAAGATGTTAAGTCTCAATATGTCCAGTAGTTACTCCGGCTACAATGTCCTTCAAACCGAAACACAAAAGTGCGCTTACACTGCTGTTTGGTGGGAGATATATACATTGCGGTGGTACCTACGCAGGCGGCCTCTCACATATGCGAGACCTACCACCAGTAAAGATTCTGAGAAAACAACAAATCAGACAAATATAATGGTTTCTTAGATTTACGCGAATGTTGCACATTGAAATAAAACTATTATTTACGGATCTTATCGCGGATTTGGTTTGATTTTTCCATTTATTAACTTCCCGACGTTTCGATTACTTTACAGCTTTCGTGGTCACGGGACGGACGGGGTGGTCCATAATAGTTTTATTTCAACAGACAAATATAATTTAGTGTTTTATATGACATTTTTGTTGTTTTTAAAGCCACCGGACTATAAATACAGGTGTGGATAGTGCCGCGGAGCGGGAGTGAAGATTGACTGCTGCATAAGTTCCCACGCGGACCCTTCATCCGTCGGGCTACCCAATTTGTCTCTCCTTTATTTGTGTTCGTACAATATGGAGGTATCTGCAGGTATTTCTTTTTGTTTTCCAACTGATATTTATAGCTTCGTTTGAGCGTAACCACCGCATTTCTGCAGCTTAACAGCAGTTTAAGTGCACTGTTGTGTTCTGTTTTGATGGACATTGTAGCTAGAGTAAGTATTGGAAATATTAAGACTTAACATCTTATATCTCAGGATGGCGAGCGCAGTGGAATGCCAAGCATTGCTTTGTAATTTATGGTGTTGTTTGGTTTGCTAGTGTCCATAAGGGGTCGTATCGCTTACTATCAGGCGAAAACATGATCGTCTCGCCATTCATCGCAATAAAAAAACAAAGAAAGCTGCAATCTGGAGAATTATTTTAAATCACGAAAGAAAATGCAATATACTTGATAAATGTAATGCTCTGCTATTTGTATTTTGACTGGCGAAAGATGATTATCTTCGTTGGATAACACAATTATCACTGCTTGGTGGAAATCTTAGTAAAATTAAACTTATTGTCGTCCCTTGTCGTCGTTTCGAGAGCTCTCCTGAAAGATTTGATTAAATAATTTACTTACAGGATGGAGCAATCCTTTGATTATCCTACAGTTTCCTCTCATATAAAACTTCTAAAAGCCACTTTTTTCAATTACAAGTAAGCAGTTTCTGTAAGAAAAAGTCAACGTAGTATCAACAAACGAATCTAATAAATAAATTCAACAATTCCCAGATGCTAGTGATGTAAGCACCTGGCATTGGCAATTTTCAAGTAGCCCAGCAGTTAAATTGTCACTTGAGCCAAGTGAAGGGAGAAAAGTTTATCTACAAATGTTTTTTACGAGCCACTAACACTCATTAGCAGTCGGTTCGCAGCGCCAGGTCAATTCCAGGCGCCGTCTCCGCAATTATCTAGTCTTTTTTCCCAAAGATTAAAGACCAGATAGGACATCTGATTTATAGCAGTGAATTTATGGATGTTCTTTTATCAATAATTGTTCATATTTATTTTCGGGTGCAGTGCCTTTTTCTTTGTTTCGCTGGTACACGCTTCGGTCATCTTTTAAAAATTTTAATGTGGGTAGACCTACAAACTTTCAGTGCGGTTCTTGCCGCGGCGAAATTTATTTCGGTAGTGTCTTAATTAAGTTACATATTATCTATGTTGGCTAGTTACAGCTGCAAGAATCATCCGTGATTTTTTGATCAAGAAAATTCTATTTTCGGTGTTGGTGTGTGATACTATGTTTGTGATCGGTGCGGAGGATTCTTAGCGAGTGTACAGGTTGGTGAATTTCTTATATAACTTTACTTAATATTTTTCTCATAACCGACTGCTGAGCATGACAATCCTAAACCAAGAGCTCGATTAAGAGGGCTTAGAGCTTAGTTACCACGCTGGCCTTCTAAGTGTAGTGGCTAATTCGTTGTTACTTGTGTTAAATATCCAGAAAATACGAAGTAAATATCAAAACAATAATTGAACTTATAGTTCAGTGACTACGCAAAAAAAACCTGCTAAATGAGTAGGATCAATCTTTGCCAATATAAATGGTAAAAAATGCTTATAAAATGTAATCTAAATATGCAATGATAAACAGGTTATTTTTGTTTTTAAATTCACTAATTATACATAAAGTGCGTGGTGGCCTGTTGGTAAACGGACCAGACGCGGCTGCCAACATGTTCACGGTGGTCGCGGGTTCAAATCCCAGGGCACACCTCTGACTTTTCGGAGTCATGTGTGTATTGATAGTCAATCACCACGCACTAAAACGGTGAGGGAAAACAGTCGTGAGGAAACCTGCATACCATAGCGGTTCATAAGAATTTCTATGGTATGTAAGTCCGCCAACCCGCACTAGGCCAGCGTGGTGGACTATATGGCCTAACCACTCTCAATCGTACTTTCGATTGTAGAGTAGGCCCGTGCCCTGCAGTGGGACGTATATGGGCTGATACAGATACAGATACAGAATTATACATAAATCATTGTAGTTTATGTAAAAGTTAAAAGACACTATTTACGTAAATTAAGCCGTAACATCTCTGAACTGCGTGATTTTATTAATCTATGTTACCGCCCCATTAAATATGCACCAAAGCACAGTCGATAAGATATTTCGCACCGCCTCGATCGTTTTAGACATTTTTATTACGTCCCACGCAGGCACGCCGCGAACATGTCAACTCGGCGTGTTTTAAATGCTCGGATGTCCGCTTATTATTCCAAATGAGTATGAGATTATTTTTAATCTATGTCTTGCTCTTTTGTTTTTTTCTTTTCACTTTCTTTGGAAGTGCAGTCAGGTGATTATGTCTTCGGAAATCTTTATGTAATTCACATTGATTGAAAAACTATTGATAGGCCTTTCAGTAAATTTGGAGATTCATAAAGATAACCTTGAAAATAGCGCTGAAATAAATATTAAATTAACTTAATTTAATAGATTTCGTCTAAACGGTGAAAAAAACATTAACTTTATTTTTATTAAACTTTCTGTCATGATACAAGCAAGCATTTAAAAATCGTTGCTAGTTACGATTCATTTTAGTAACGCTTCACTGGAGATGTACTGGAGCGCGCGCACCACTTACGTCGGAACACTACGCGCGTTCCGCCCTGTCTATATATTTATGTCCATTGCAATTCGTATGTTTGGCAGTGCAGATACTGAGGTTATTAATGATTATTCCAAGCTTGCATTCTTTGTAATTACTTTAGAATCTAGAAACCTAATTAGAATGTATTAGTTTCATTTATTTCCGAGTATCTCAAACCACTAGCAAGGATTGAGTCAACGTAATTGCACAATGAATAGCAGCCTTAAAATAACACATACTTATAGAATATCTGATGAGGAATTACAAAAACTATATCAATAATTTTCCCAGTGACTTCGCCTTAGTCTACCACATTTGCTAGGTTACAGGAACTGATTGAGGAGTAACCCTAGAATATAGATTTCAGGGAAAAGATTATTGACCGTAATGCATTGTAACCGATGCAAGAAATTATATTTTTTTATTACCTTTGTAGGCAGACGAGCCAGCGCCCCGCCTGATAGTAAGCGGCTACCGCTGATACAACAAAGTCGCTGCCTACTTTAAGGATAGTGCTCTTTTTAAGCCTCGCTTGAAGAAGGAGAAGGAGTTTAGTTTTGCCTTGGGTTCGAACTAGCGACATCCGATTTAGTAGTCCAAATGAATTTCAACTTTCACCTACTGTCACGAGCTAATTTGATAATATAATATTAATGAAATACACTTGTGTATCATAGAGATTGGAATTAACGTTATGCAGATTCGCGCAATGTTCTGACATCGGACATAACTCAACAAGCTATGTTGCTGCGTCAGATAGCCTCACACACACATACACACCGTCAAACATACACACACAGAGACTAGTGGGAATTAGTTACAGCTACTGTCTAAATATCACAGAATTTATGTAGTATGTGTTGCGGTAATGTTGAATATTAGGAATTTTGTTAAATGGTACCTATTGTAATATTGGCCGCATAATTAGTTTGGCACGTATATCAGCTGTGCTAATAACTTAGTTTATTTATGATTCCTCAAATGGGTTTAATCCAGAATTATCTGCTCCTAATAGTCTCTTGAAAATATGACACTAGACTGTTAGGTCAACTAATATTATAAGCCAACTTCAATATTAAATTAGACAGAAATCTTTAATATAATCCATCTCAGAATATCTTGCCCACTACTTTATTTGAACAGAAACTCTACTAGTGTGGTGAATATTCCAACAATATGCTTTCTAATTAAAATTCAAATTTTAAAAACGTGAACATTTTTAAAATTTGTCCATTGGTCCATCTTAAAGTTTAAATTGTAAAGCACTTAAGTGTAAAATGGATCCATTATTTACATCGAATCTATAATCGGCTGTGATAAAACTGCAAAACCAACTGCGAGGGCAGAATTTATAATAGACTTGTATTTTAAAATTCTTCATTTTTCAGTCTCCTGCAATTGGCTATAAATAACCATTTGACTAATAAGGCAATAAAATTTGATTGTTTGATCGATTGTGTGAAATGGCTTTATATTTTTATGCGATGATTAGGTATATGATAATGCTTTATATCGTATGCAATTTCGAGAGGGTAAGTGGATAGATTTAAAAAAAACTACATCTTTTTTACTTTTTACACTACGTCTTAATACAGCACGTGATATACGTTTATGGCCTTATTCATAGACAAAAACTATTTTAGTTATCGAATGTTTTGCCTTGTTCGCTCAAACTGGATTTAAAGTCGTTAGAAAGGGACAAAACATTGGATAAATTAAATTTAAAACTGTTTAAATGTATAGTTTGCAAGCCAAGAACTGTCTTTCGCCATATAATAATATATGCATATATAATGAATCCAGTCTTTTCTCGAAACCACTTATTTTAAACAAACCAGTAACACAGTAACATGTTAATTATTACATGTATATCTTTAGTGCTATGTACTATATCGTTATCATAGTCGGATTATGTAATAGTTATACTATGTATGTTTGTTACATTGACCTGCAATCACGTGACTGTATTATGCAATTTTATCCTCACTGATTAGAAGTGTGGGGACACTTATGTATTATTTGCTTACGTAATAAATACTCGATATATATTTTTTATTGCATAAGTCAGGTTAATCAGCAAACAGCTGTCACGTAGATTATAACTTTCCACTGTCTAAATATCCTTTGTATAAATATCCTCAATATTTGTATAGAAAGTGTATTACTGACCTCTAAAAGAAGGAAAGAAAAAGAGAGAGGTATTGGGTTTCCAGCAGATAGGAAACATTTTGGTCTTTTTTAGGGCTCAAGTTGAATTCAAGTTTGTTTGCAGGATATCGATAAACCGTAGACAAAACCATATCCATAGACTAAGAATCGATAAAAAGGATATAACACACAATAATTGTCAGTAGAACAATGTCACATTCTGGAATCAACCAGTATTTACCAGGTTTTTAGTCTGGTATAATTAGGCCGGTCACGTGAATGTGATAGTCGTCGCCAGTCGATACTATGTATGGACAATTGCACTATTTATTAACACTGTTCCAGTATAAAAATACACTATTCAATTTGGCTTCGAGCATGACAATGAAGCGGGCTATTGTTAGGAATTTATCGATGGGACCGAGTCTAATAAATTGCCGATATAGCCTAACGGATTAGTAGGTTTAATTGGCTACAAGAATAATTAATAGTATGGAGTTCTGTTAAATAATGGGACCGTTTTCGAATTTTCCCGAACCAGAAGACCATGTATCTCTGATACAGCGTCGTACACCCATCTGGCGATGAATAGATACTTTATCGACGATCGCAGGAAGTAACTGCATGCAAGCCGATTCCAAAAACTCGCTATGGAAGTCTTAGGGAGAAGTCAATGTTTTGCAAAGAACTTGTAGCTAAAGATGATCCTTTGTAGTTCGCACCCTTATTACCACTTCCAGTTACGTCTTTACATTTCACCAAAGGTCAAAGTTCCTTTCCTCAAAAAAGCTAAGACAAAAAAGGATTCCCAGTCTGACTAGTAAAAGGCGTAACCATAAAAATTGCGAAGTGAAGTGTGTGCTGGCACAAACGTAGCGGTTAGTACATGCAACTATTAATCAAGGGCGGGAGGCGTGAAAATAGATGGTGCTCGGTCCACGCAGTGAGCGATATATGATTCTCAAGTCGTATAGCCAACAGCCTATTTGTGTCTATTTTTCTCGCCAAACAGCAGTGTAAATGCACTGTGGTGTTCCATTTTGAAGGATATTGTAGTCAGAGTTACTACTGAATATATTGAGACTTAATATCTTATGTCTCAGAATGGCGTGCAGTGGAATGTCAAGCATTGTTTTGTAATGCATGGTGTTGTTTGGTTTTGTTACTGGCCATGAGCGTTCGTATCGGTCAGGCAAATGGCAAACTCGTCTCGCCATCATAGCAATAAAAAAAAGGCTTCCAGTTACTTACGGTCAGTATTTCAAGCTTTACTTGGAGCGTCTTGCTCGTCCATGTCGACTGCCACTGTGATAATGCACGAGCGCCACCGTAGCCTACAAATTGCAAGGGATAAGTGTAGTGGACTAAGACATAAGAACTTTGTAGATAGTAGAGAAGGATCATGACCTGCTGTGGCAAGTATAAAGATTGTAATATTCATATAGTAAATAGCAGCCAAGTAGTTCTAAAATATTTTGGAAGGCAAATGATCGTGTGGGTTATTACTACATTGATACCCTAGGTGGCGCTATATGCTAATTTCCAAATATGAAACAATAGGTCGAGGTTTCCATGATATTTTTGTCGATCCACAACATTTTAATGTGAATATTTTATCTACTAAAATGCCTTTGGAAATTCTAAAATTAACGACATAGTATACGAATCCTTTTATGACTCACTTTTTGTTAAGTAGTAGATAGTAATAATTCCCATAGCTTTAATTATTTTTTATGTTTAATTCTATGTAAAACAATCATATTCCTTAGCATGAAAGAAGACTTTTTAAATCGTCCACGATTGATAAATAATTAACTTATTAAGTTAAATCATAATCCTCTTCACTTATAATATTAAGGAAATGACGACCTCTATACTACTTCCAATATTTATGTTGGAAAATTACGAATATAGTGTGTATATCTCGAACATTTGAGAGTAAATGAATCGCGAGCCAATAGTACAAAGGTTCAAAGAGCAATTGATACAATTGAACACACACAGTCATCATTGACCCTTCGGCCTTAAATTGTAGCTGAATTAGAGTACCACTATGCAGCCATCTGCTCTTTTGTTATAATTTATTAACCGACTTCAAGAAAAGACGAGGTTTTCAATTCGATTGTTTATACTATTACAATATTTTTATACTTCATTTTATCGACATAAGAGTCGATCTTAGTGTGGGATCAGGACTTTGTATCTTTCTTTTAGGTATGGGTATCAGTGACTGAGAGATTTCGCTCCCTCGAACAACCAGACCCGACACAAATACATGTGGGCCTTACAGTCAGTGCGAGGATTGAACCCGCGGCCTCTCGTTTCACAGCCGGCATGGAACCAACTGCGCCACATTAGAATGGCCTTACTCCGTAATAATATATTTTTTTATTGCAATGAATGGCGAGACGAGCATGCCGTTTGCTTGATGGTATGCAATACGACCGCTCATGAGCAGTAGCAAAACCTAGAATTACAAAGCTTGCTTGGCACTCCACTGCGCTCGCCGTCTTGAGACATAAGATGTCAATTCTCAATATGTCCAGTAGTTACTCTGGCTACAATGTCCTTTAAACTAAAACACTACAGTGCCTTTACACTACTGTTTGGCCAGAGAAATAGATATTGCGGTGGTACCTACCCAGGCGGCCTCTCACATATGCGAGATCTACCACCGGTAAAATAAAAAGTTATGAAGCGTCTTTAGTGGCCGCAAAACGAGGATGTGCCCATTAAATTGCCGACATTGTATCTGACAGTGACGAAAAAATCCCGCGCGAACTTACGCCATGATAAAGCGATTTATCCCGCGTTGTCTCAAATTATTGCTAAATCATTTAGATTAATATAGTATCCAGTAACATGTGCGAGAGTTTGGAGTATGAGTTATGTGTTTCGTACGAGTTTTTATATTTGTTTTCTCGTGTAACAGCCAAATGTTGCCATGATGGCAAAATACCCATTTATCATTTTGTGTAGAACCTGAAACTTATATAACCATAAATTATTTAAAAAATGTTTAATCAATCTATCATGTGTTCGGTTCTGGTTTCCAGGTCTGTCAAATTTACGGTCAAATTCGACTTTTAGGGCACAACGTGATTTTTTTGGAATAATATCTGTGTTGACAGTCAATCAGTATTTACAAAAGAAAAACATCATTAGAAAACTTGGATTCTGTAGAGAACACTATGATTTTTAATTGTAAGAGCTGCCCTCCATACATGCCATGAAGATCTTTCGAAAAATAATTGTGTTATGGGAAGTCCGCCATCATTTATCAGACCGGCGTGGTTTAGTTATGAGTATGTCCTTATATATGTCTTTCAATCGAACTCTCAAAAGGAGTTTGTTTTCACCATTGAGGGATTACATTCAAATTATAATTGTATACTTGTAACGTTATAATCACAATCAGTTCTTTTCAATAAATAAAACAACAACGTTCGTTTACGATCGTGGCTTATTAGTCCATATACATACATAAAATCACGCCTTTGTCCCAGAAGCGATAGGCAGAGATGCTACCAGGACACTCACGTTATGTCTTATGTATTCCGTCCCACAATGTGATAGGGTGCGAGCCTAGACTGAGAACTTTGTGACTGTTAGTGCATGAATAAATAAAAATAGTAAATATCCATAACGTCAGTGGAATGTCAAGCATTGCTTTGAAATTCAAGGTGTTGTTTGGTTTTACTGCTATTCAGGAGCTGTCGTATCGCTTACCATCAGGCAAACGGCATGCTCGCATCGTTATTTATTGCAAATAAAAAAATCGTCAGTATGTGTTGAAATAAAACTGTTATTTACGGATTTTATCGCGGATTGGGTTTAATTTTTACGTTTTTTGACTTCCCAACGTTTAGATCATTTTACAGTTTTCATGGTCACGGGGCGGGCGATATAATCCGTAAATAATAGTTTTATTTCAATGTGTAACATTCGCCTAAACCTAAGAAACCATTAAGTCAGCATGTGTGCTTTGTTTATCTTTTAGCCGTGACAGTTCATCGCACTATTTCGCATTCCACTTACGGCCTATACACAGCTGAAATAATTGTCCTAATTACCAATAAGTGTTAGAGATTACAATACTCGCGGTTTGATTGTACTGAACTAGTTATATGTAATAAATACATACATATATATGAGTATACATACTTAAACTTATGTCTTTATCCTGAAAAGGAAAGGTGAGGCGCCTTATATCATCAGCCTATAATGACACACTACCGATCACGCGCTTCCTCTACAACCAAGAATCCGAGAGTTCAATTGTAATGGTTTAGGCCATAGTCCAACAGGCTGGTCTAGTATGGGTTAGTTGACAAGAATATACAGAGCTGGCACATTTCTACAACAGACCAAAGTTAATATAACATGACTAATACTTTTAAAAATAAGCACAAAGAGCTATTTAACATGACACAGAGCAGGCTGTATACCTATTCTTAGGGCACAAGGTTATACATATAATTATGTACAGACGAATCTGTGTTCCCTTTTCAGGGATGGATTAAGGGATTTCTTGATATAATATTTTTACTTTGGTTAGTAATTTCATGTCAAGACTCGCGTCAGGTAGCTTAAAGAATTATTTGAGGTATATCCTTTTATCCTTATCCATTACTTATGTCTGGTGAGCATACCATCAGGATTTTAATTGTTACATTTACAGGATAAATTCAATATTTATACTACATGCTACCTGTCTGAGAGCAGCACTTTTATGAAAAGAATATTCGAGTAGATGTATTCAATGTAAAACTCGGTTTGCTTGTGATTTATGGCTTTTTAAAGTTTTGTAGTAGTGACTTTTTCAATTTGTTTCTGAACTAGTGTTCAAATAGTCTGTTTTCTGACAAATAGGTAATTTATAAAAATGTTAGAGGCCATTTACTCTCAAGGAATAAATAATAACAAAAAATAAAATTATCTAAAGAAAGAAGTACAATACAAAAACTCATCATCATTTTCATCATTTCAGCCACAGAAAGTCCACTGCTGCAAATAGGCCTCCCCTAAGAGTTAGTTAAGCACCCATACAAAAATTATCATTTTGAATCTACCAGATAATTTATTTTACGTATTGCCTGAATGCGAGCCTGCAGTCGTCATTGTTCTACGTTTAGTTAACTAGGTTAGTGTGGTTAGGTTTATTTTGCTGAGCAAACGTGGCAGAATAAGCGTTTTGAGAATAGCCGCCGTAACAACTTAGCCAATGCTTGGCTAAGTAGGTACAGGAGCCTTAATATTTAAATCTTACAACAGGAATTTATAAGCCCATGAATAATTAATAAGTAATTTCAATGAAAGGAGACGTATTTTTTAATTTTTGTGGTAATATGGATTGAGGGGAATTTGATAGTAACAAAAATGAAATTTTACATTACGCAAATATTTATGCTTTCATGGTAAAAAAAGGTTATTGCACTGAAAAGTATTTTGTCCTTTGTAATAAAATTGTACTTTTCTTTGTTTCCAGATTTTCTGCGGCTGGTGAGTTTATTCATTACTAGCGG
Source organism: Hyles lineata (assembly GCA_030180105.1). NCBI lineage: Eukaryota > Metazoa > Arthropoda > Insecta > Lepidoptera > Sphingidae > Hyles > Hyles lineata. Next base: position 3,274,330 of record JARJEE010000030.1, read on the forward strand.
TCGGGCCCGGCTCCGCCCGGGTGCATACACGTTTTAAAATGGTGGTCAAAATGTTTAATTCTGACTATCAGTTTAGAATATCGACCAATCGGACCACGAAAAACGAATAAAATTTCCTCGTATTTGCTAGAAATATCACAACTGCTTTCCTCCTATAGGTCATAGCGTGATGATATATAGCCTATAGCCTTCCTCGATAAATGGACTACCCAACATTGAAAGAATAATTCAAATCGGACCAGTAGTTCCAGAGATTAGCGCGTTCAAACAAACAAACAAACAAACTCTGCAGCTTTATAATATTAGTATAGATCAGTTTTGAATTATACGAGTACTTGTAAATTTATAAACAGAAAAACGCTGAAAAAACGAGAATACGTTCGAATCAAAATGTGAAATATATTTTGTGTTAATATATTTAACTGTGAATTATAATTATTCATTTGCATACTGAAGTACACTAACAGCCAGTTTCTATATTCTATCTTTAACAATAGGTTAGATTAGAAACCATTACTATGTCGATACAATTATATGCTTCAATAAACAACGATTATACATTTACATATGTTGCCTAACTATGAAAGCTAGATGCACAATATCTATAGCTCTATTTTTTTACTGAAACATAAAATACACAGAAATATTTAATGAAATCATTATTTAAAGATAGATAGATTATGGAAACCGCCCATGTACCAACTAAAATGCATCCGAATTGAAAAGAGCGTAGATCCATAATGTCTGCCCTTTTGGGGTACTGGCATGATGAGTTTGTATATACGTATGGCTTTTAAATAAATAAATACATCGTGACTTCTGAGGTCAATTATATTTTGAAACTTCTTGCTTATTATTATTTTTTAATTTGAACCTTCTGTTACAAACTTGTTGTGTCACCGCGTCTCTGTGGAACGTAATTTAACAGACGGTTAGTGCAATAGGCCAATAAACTGACTCTTTGCCGCTACTGAACTTTTAACTATCAACCCTGCTATAATAGTTAAAATGCTGGCAATGTGCCGTTTAAAAAGTTTGAGGAAATGTCCACCTCTTTGCGGACTTTTACATTGGCGTCTTCTTATCAAAAATTCAAAGAAGTTAGATATTTTGTGTGACCTTTTTATATTCGCATGATACAATCATGTAATATACCTGGGATTTTCTCAAAATGTCCAGCTCTATGCCAGATTTTCACTTCTACATGTGACATTTTATGTCACCTTTTTTATATTGGCTCGATATAATTCTTTGTACCCGATAGTATATGAAAAAAAAATTGCATTTAATGGCGAGACTAGCATGCTGTTCGCCTGATGGTTAGCGATACGACCGCTCATGAACGGTTTGGTTTTGCTAATTAAACACTTCCAATCACAAAGCAATGCTTGGCATTCCGCTGCGCTCGCGATCCGGGTACATAAGATGTTAAGTCGCAATGTGGAATTGATTTAAAGAATATAAAAAAATTGCAACTGGTTCTGATAAGTTTAATAAATAAAATAGAATGCGATTAATCATATACAACTTCTGACACTTTTTGAAGATAATAACTTTATATCTAATATTTTTTGTAGTTTGTTTCCTTCTCAGCCTTAAGGGTAGCCCCGACCCTCATCAACCAAAGCGGTATCTACACAGATCTGACATTCAATGTATATCGTGCTGGGAATTAAAATGGCGACGTAGAACTATGTAGGTGACACTAGGTGACAATATTTGATGAAGTTCACTGGTGGTCTCTCATGTGTTTACATCTTATGTCTCAGGATGGCGAGCGTAGCGGAATACCAAGCATTGCTTTGTAATTCAAGGTGTTGTTTGGTTTTGCTACTGTTCATGAATAGTCGCACCGCTTACCATCAGGCGAACGGCATGCTCGTCTCGTCATTCATTGCATTAAAAATGTGTGTCTTTACAGTTTGCTAAGATTAATTACATTAATTTTATTGCCTCATTATCGCCCTATCAATAGAAGTGTGGGTGTAATGTCAAGGTAGATAAAAAAATGAATATAAGTTAGATTGAAAAAATTATTTAATTTAAATAATATTGAACATTTAATGTATTCAATAAATTATTTTCATTTTCATTTTTAAGTCTCGGTTGTGGCAGGTTCCTATGATCAGGATTAAACGTTCAAATCGACACAGTGCAGTACGGTAAAGGAAAATTTCGTATCGAATAGCCCTGTAAACAAAGAATTATACACAAAATTTCGACGATATAACTATAACAATAAACTCTTTATTATACCACCACATAACAAAAAAAAAATACAATAAGAACCACAGTCCAGTCAGTACAGTCCGCCCCGTGACCACGAAAGCTGTAAAGTAATCGAAACGTCGGGAACTCAAGAAATCAACCAAATCCGCGATAAAATCCGTAAATAATAGTTTTATTTCAATACAATAAGAAAATAAAAAACAAAAGAAGACATAAAAATGGTATACGAAGTCTACAAACTGCATTAGGCCTCTGGGATAGAATTAAACGCATATACGCGAAAAGGTTCATTCGAAGGGTAAAATCAAATCGTAACATAACCCAAAAAAATCATTTCCTGAACTTTTTCTCATACTTACATTGTATTACAGATTCCTTTGCTATATTAGGTAACTTTATCACAATTTTAGGATCACATAAACATGAGTTAACACGTTTACAACAAATACAGGGGTAATATTCGGAAAATTGTTCAATATTGTTCTACAAAGATTTATGTGCGGCGTCGGAATCCGGAAATCGAAAAATATACGAAGAACAAAGAAAAATTGCCTTCAAACTGTTATAAATCTTCCATTCTGCACTGTAACATGAGCTGGGGTGAGGCTCCTTCATAAATTAAAACCTATCAGGTTCCTAATAGAGATGTTTGGAAGTAAACAGCCAGTATGTAACACGCATAAGCAACTAGCACAGGAGTCAGCAACCTATTGCGTCAGAAGTTAAAAATTACAATTTACAACATTTCTAAATTTTTGAAGAGCCACATTTTTTTGTGACCACTGTTACGACAGGCGGATGGGCGGGGTAAAAAACGAAGACAAGTGGCCGACGGATAGAAACGTGACTAATCCTCATTGATCTATTCAGAATGATTTTTAAGTATGTAATTTTTAAATAAATTGTATTGGGGTGCGGAATTAAAGAGTCGCAGCTTCACATCCAAAGAGCCGTATTTGGCTCGAAAGCCGCAGGTTGTCGACCCCTGCACTAGCATAAATTCAGGATACAAACATAGCCTATATAACATTTACAGCCTCCGTGGTTCAGTCGATTAGACGCCGTGTGTGTAACGAGCGACCGCGACTTTGAGCCCCTGATGAAATATTTAAGCAGGCCACAAATATTTCTTCCGGGTCCGGGTGTTTGTGAAACCGAAAAGTCTCTCGTAGTTTCTGATCCTCACGACACAAGACTCGGTCTTAGTGTGGGGTCAGGACTATAATTTTTGAGTTTTATTTGTTTCTGGATCTGTATCAGCCCATATTATACCTCTCACTATAAGACACGGGCCTCCTCTTCAATCGAGAGTAAGATTGAGGTGGTTATATATATAAAGTTGTAATATATAGTCCACCAAGCTGGCCTAGAACGGGTCAGCAGACTTTTAATACCATAAAATTTCTTACAAACTCGCTATAGTATGCTGTAGTGTGCAGTATGTAACTTTAGTTTTAAGATAACTTTTATGTGAAACAGCACAAATTATTGTCGAAAAATACATTATTATATTATATAGTATGCTATAGTGTGCAGTACAATATGTCGTTTTTATATTGCATGTTTACTATGGCAATAAATCTTTTCAGTAAATCTTTACGATAAACACTAGAAATCAAAGTCCATAGAAATGGAATGGTATAGGTCATCGCCCTATTGGCATCGCGTGCATGTATCTACCGAGCACTCACGTCGACATATCCTTGAAGCAACATACATGGCGGTTTGACATGCATTAGGATGTCATTGAGTGAGCGACTTGAGTACCAAGAGGCGGATGGTAGTGTTTGTGAGTAGTTGCTGTTTTAGAAATAATTTTAGATAAACTAACATTACATTCAAAATTAGCAGTGCAGTGCAAGTTGCAATTATTTGGATCACTTATTATTTATTTATGAATTAACTTCTTGTATAACATACACAAAGGGAAAAAAGGGGCTAAAAATATAGAAAACGTCTCAAATATTAATTGTAAGTTGCTATGCTGAATTTAATTATAATACTGAATGCAATATTCTTGACAGAGATGGTGATTGTTGTAAGGTCCAAAATGTAGGATTATATACTCATTTTATATTGACATAGGTATTTTAGTTATTACAGGATCAGTGAAACTCAGAAGTACATAATATGTAACGCCCAGCTTATTACGCGTAATTCAGAACACTAGAGTTCGCTACGAGTTAAAAAGTGTAAGTCTTAGGCCATAGCGCTGGCCTAGTACCAGTTGGTGTGATTTAAATGCCATAGAAAATCTTTACTCATTATTTTTAGTAAGTAGACTGGCACGCCCTCACATACGACGAAACTACAAATTCTTTAAACCAGGATCAATAATGGCACAGATTTGATGACACCGAGCATAGAAAGTCAACGAGTCTCAGGTAATGTCTGTTATGATTTTGCCCGGCAAGGAAATTAATTAAATATTAATGAATAATAATGAATTTGACACCCTCCGCGGCGCAGTTGGTTAGATGTCGGGTGTGAAACGAGAGGCAGCCGCGCGGGTTCGATCCCCAAACCGAAAAATTGTGTGAATCACGGGTATTTGTTACGGGTCTGGGTGCTTGTAAGACGGAAAAGTCTTTGTTAGTTCCTGATACCCACACTGATACACAAGACTTTGTGTGTGGTCAACACTATGTATGTGACCGTTGGGTGTATTTATTTCAATAATAAAATGAATAAGTAGGTTTCCATCAAGGCACAGCTCGAATATTACCTGGAAAATACGTGAATGTTGTCCAATAAAGGCTGTTTACCTGACCGCCGTCCGCTGACGCGGCCAACTTGTATATATGCTAATCGCGATGCAAACAGCCACACCTAGACAAGCGTTGGCATACAACAATATTGCATACCGGGCAAAGGCAATGTTGAATATTGTCAAACAGATTTGCTGTGTTTCGTGTGATGCTTGAAATTTGGCTATTATACTATTATTTTACTGGTGGTCTCTCGTATGCATATCTCCCAAATTGTATATTTGATTTGCCCATATTCTTTATTTATTTATTTTTATTTATTTAACTTTATATACAAACATATTGTACATAGGCGGACTTAATGCCAGAGGCATTCTCTACCAGTCTACTTTGAGATGGTGGTGAGATGACAGAGGTAGGGGTATCATCTTTACTATTCCATATTCTTCTGTTACCAACGTGAAACGTCTAAAAGTAAATTAAGTTTACTGATAGGTCTTTCATATGTGGGAAGCCGCTTGGATGGGTACCACTGCAATGACTTTTCTCCCGCCAAACAGCAGTGTAAATGCACTGTTGTGTTTCGGATTGAAGGGTATTGTAGCCAGAGTAACTACTGGACATATTGAGACTTAACATCTTATGTCTCAGGATGTCGCAGTGGAATATCGAGCATTGCTTTGTAAGGTGTTGTTTGGTTTTGCTACTGTTCATGAGCGCTCGTATCGCTTACCATCAGGCGAACGGCATGCTCGTCTCGCCATTTATTGCAATAAAATCATTTAACATAGTATTTCAGTCTATATAGGTTTCTTTTTTACAATTGTGAGAGCTGGTCTAATGCGTTGTTTCGTGAGGTTGGTGGACTAAATACATAATTATTTTAAATGTCTGTGAATATCTCTATAAGGTTTATTTATGATTTTATCCATAGTTATTAAAAGTATTTAAAGATTATTACAGGGACCCATAAACTAGAATTTAAGTAGACTTTATCCCTGTAGTTAAAAAGCCATTAGCCACCCTTTAATTTAAGTTAATAAATCATTCATGTTCAAACTAACGAACGTTGTAAACCAGCGATATTTTCTAATAAGAGTCTTAAAAATATATGAATTTCTGTCTGCGGTCCAATCGAGACACGGATCTTTAATAAATTACTCCAGTAATTAATTTGAAAATGAAATTATAAAACTGTTGAATAATAATTTGACCGACATTATATTAAGGCTTTTGCGGAGGTATTATTAATGTTCAAATATTGGATAAAGTGCCATTATAATTGTTACACTCGCTTGGGGCTATCCCGCCTACATACTTAACAAAGCCCTTTTGAAAGACAAATTGTATTAAAATACTAGCGGTGGGGACGGCTCCACCCGGGTGCATACCCGTTTTAAAATGGGGGTCAAAATGTTTAATTCAAACTATCAGTTTAGAATATCGACCAATCGGACCACGTATAACGAACAAATTTTCCTCGTATTTGCTAGAAATATCACTACTGCTTTCCTCCTATAGGTCATAGCGATGATATATAGCCTATAGCCTTCCTCGATAAATGGACTAGCCAACACTGAAAGAATCTTCAAATCGGACCAATAGTTCCAGAGATTAGCGCTTTCAAACGAACAAACAAACTCTGCAGCTTTGTAATATTAGTATAGATAAATAAAAGCAAATGTATTTTAATTGAACGTAAACTAAATCAGATTGGCCAGACAAACCATGAAGCAACATGACACCATTTAGGGACAGTTTCCAGTTTACAATATGGGATTTTATTCAGAAATCTCTTTCCAAGCTAAATTAACATCAAGGTTCTTATTACCAGCATGATAATATAAGAACTAAAAGAAATACCTCAGCTATATTGAGGGAATTCGTGAGCCAAAAATTGAACGCAAGTTTTTTTGCAAAGTAGATGAAAAATATGAGAAGTTTAATGGTTTCTTTGATTTACCCGAATGTTACACATTGAAATAAATTGGCCATAAAAACTGTAAAGTGATCGAAACGTCGGAAAGTCAAAAATTTTGTAATTAAATGAAATCCGCGATAAAATCCGTAAATAATAGTTTTATTTCAATATGAGAAGTTTGTCAAAAATGTATGCATAGTGGATCAAAGTTTGTATAATATTTTTTAAGAACACTGACTTATACATCCCGCTAGAGTAAAGGTTTCTCTTAATACCACCATTCTTGTAAACAACTCTCGAATATGCAGTTTTCTTCTGGATATTTACAATTAAAGTGGGTCCTTGAAGTTAACTTAGTAATAGGTAGAGTTTTGTACTGCGTGGTGGCCTGTTGTATGCTCATGGGTACATGTTCACGGTGGTCGCGTGTTTGAATTCCAGAACACACTAACTTTTCGGAGTAATGTATGTCTGTATCAGCCCATATACGTCCCACTGCAGGGCACGGGCCTACTCTACAATCGAAAGTACGATTGAGAGTGGTTAGGCCATATAGTCCACCACGCTGGCCTAGTGCGGGTTGGCGGACTTACATACCATAGAAATTCTTATGAACCGTTATGGTATGCAGGTTTCCTCACGATGTTTTCCTTCACCGTTTTAGTGCGTGGTGATTGACTATCAATACACACATGACTCCGAAAAGTCAGAGGTGTGCCCTGGGATTTGAACCCGCGACCACCGTAAACATGTTGGCAGCCGCGTCTGATCTGTTTACCAACAGGCCACCACGCCTGTAAGTAATGTATGTATTGATAGTCAATTACCACGCACTATGACGGTGAAGGAAAACAGTGTGAACCTGCTTACCATAGTGATTTGTAAAAATTTCTATGGTATCTAAAGTTCGCCAACCCGCAATAGCCCACCGTGGTAGGCTTTATGGCCTAACCATTGTCAATCATACATGCGATTGTAGAGGAGCCCATGCCCTGCAGTGGGACGTATATGGGCTGATACAGAGAGTTTTTGTTTGCTCCAGTTGTTGCCAGAAGGAACTAGGACGTCCCATCGGGCGCATACCAAGTCGCAAATAACTTGGAATAGTAATTGTATACTATTTGCATTACATCAAAAACATCCCTACTTAGTTTCGCAACATTTCTATTCCCTACCCTTTATTCCTGTAAGCATTTTAAATGCAAATGCCGCCGCGAAGGGAATCCTGCTTATATTCAATTTATTGTTTATTCGTTTTTCAACATTAAGCTAAACTCTATGGTCTAGATATAATTTTAGTAAACATTGTCCTACATTATATGTATATATATATGTAATTTGTTTATTCCGTGGTGCATAACATCTAGCTTTTCCAGTTGTATATATTTATATCAGAGGATAATATCCTCTCAGCTCAATATTTTGACATCCGCTTTGATACGGAGGGAAGTGGATATTTTTGTTTTCTAACTCCTCCTATTTATTTATATTCTTTTTGATTAATTTCGATACGGTTTAAGGACAAGCTAGTGTACCTGAGGGACTCCCCGAGCTCCGAAGCTCGGTGTCAATTCTTTGTGAGCCACTGTTGATTCTGGTTGGCAGAAGTTGCAGTGGTAGGTATGTTGGCGCGAAAGTCTCTCAAAACATTGTTCTACCTTCTCATCATTCCCGTGTTGCAGGATATAAACAATTTCAGTCATCACTCAACTCCAAATATCTATAGGAATAATCTATAGTAATTTATTTCCTAAACACAATACAGGTTACAATAATAATATAATACACATTACTGGATAATAATTATAACCCAAAACATGTGTTCCATTTTTGCCAAATTCCAATCAGTATTTTTTGTGAAATAATATAGGGTACTACCACACACTCTGAAAACGTTAATACTTTTAGTATGACTATTCCATATTATTAGAAATGAAATATATTATTTAATGTCATTCAACAGACCATTTGTGTTTAATATTTAATTTCACCTCAGGTCAATGGCATCGCGTGTTATAAAACGTGAGCCTCCAATATATAATATATTCGTAAAGAAACAAAGTAAAAGCACATATTTCTTCGACAGACTTTGACAATTACATAAATATGTAGCTAAAAATACGATAGTATTGAACATTCCAGTTCAAAGACTCGGGGTTGGATATAGTGAATAAGAGAGCGGTAAGCGATTCTGTATGTCACGTATTTATTTATATATTAACGCTTTATATTAAGTGATTTTTACATTTATATTCGTTACGGCGTCAACATTATCTTTATATATTCGGAACATTGGAACAGTGAAACCCTAGAGTAAGAAAAATAAGTATGAAGCAGCCATAATTTGACAATGAAAGACAATGTCAAATAATTAAAAATAAATGAAATGCTTAATCTTATTTTTCTTTACCTAAAAAGTTAATGGCATCATCTTTATTCTGAAATAAGCTCCAAAGAATCACAAGACACTATGAAAAAAAAAAAATCCCTTTGGCTCTCTTTACCTTGATATCAAGCCTGTTTTTTTGGCCGATCTCTAACCAAACGCCAATGAGTCCTCTCCCAAATTTGGGTGGAGGGAAAACGGCTCATTATTAAAATACAAATATTGATCCCATAAGTACACGACGCAAATAAAACCAACAGTATTTACGAGCGATTTCCATGAAAAGGGATCGAGTTCTTGTATTGATTCCATCATTACTGAATGGCGAATCAATTGGAACATACATTTTTTATACATGCACTCATAAATGCATTTGATCGCCCCTAGTTTGATAGGGAGTAATTTAGTAATATGAACACAGTACATGGTTTATCGAAATTTTGGACTGTCCAAGATATAGCCATTGGTCTTTTTAGAAATGTGACATAAAATGGCCGAAAATAAACAATAAAGTTAAATAAACACTCAGACACACATCTAGTCATTGAGTCTTGTGTCGTGGGTATATTACTACTAGATATTTATTTGTATCACAACACGCAATCCAGGATATAATATTTGTGGGTTTTACAAACAATTGTCTCGTTACGAGGATGTAACACGCGGCTTTTCATTTCGGATTCATAAAAAACTGAGTTATCAAGGGTGATGTATTAATATTTAACAAGTTTACATACAACAACAATATTTTTTTAAGATAAACAATCATAAATTTTCCGAAGTAAAATAAATCTGAAAGAAAACTTTGTAGATAACTAAGTTTGCAAAACTTATCTCATTAAAATTAATCGGCGGTGCACTCGATAATCTCTAAACAATTCTCTGTTTAGGGCACGATTTATTTCACAACTTGTTAAGTACAAGCATAACCTAATTATAAAATAAATAAATTCTGGTGAATTCTGGTTTAGCTTTTGTATATCTGGGGTAGAGAAAATCACCTCTTACCGGCGGATAGACTGTTCGAATTACACTGCACGCATTGTCGGATACATTATAATGTGCCACTATAAAAAATATTGCAGCAAATATGTATAATGGGTCTTAAGCGCTCTACATACCGAAGCCGCCGACCAGCCGACATGTCGACGAAATTTTGTTGGCGGGTCAGCCGGCAGCTTCACTCATTGCAAGTCGAAAAACTTTGTTGGCAACATTTCTGCGGCTTGATATGACATGAAAATTTAATGACGTTGTTGAATGTCGCCGAGCAACTGAGCAGAACACATGCCACCAACATGTCGGCGAGCAATACGTGCGTCGCCGACTTAATTATTTTCTTATAGACTGCCGGGTTGTGACGGCGGCCGATGTCGCCGGGTGTGGCTTTGGTGTGTAGTGCGCTTTAACACACATTAGAAATAAATACAATAAATTAATTTGATAAGCCTCGCTAAAACATCCTAGATAGAGGATGTAGTATAATGATGAGATGTAGTAGAACGGATGTGATATGAAAATTAAACCCTGGATCATCATACTCTTAAACTGAATTAATCAGATATGAAACTCGGTATTTTATTGACACCTTAATAATACGTATTAAATTATTACCTTTAATTCATTGTCTTTAATCTTAGCCCTATTATAATATCATACGCCAGCAATCTATAAATTTTACATGAGAGGCCGTTAGTCATGTTCTTTGTAACAAATTCCTAAAATCTAATGATTTATACTAATTAATTTATGAAATGTAGAAATGAATTGGTTTGCTAACTCATTATCAGTAAACTAATGTGTTAAAACTGATAAAAATGGCGAAGATTTATACAGCCTGAACCTAAGAAAGGACATAGACTAGTCGATAAACGAGTATTATATTCCATGTCTCAAGAAAGGAAATGAGCAAGTTACAGGTCCGATTTTTAACTCAATTTTAATGAATAATGGAGGGGAGTAATAAAAGCATCTGCTCTCAAGTAGAGCTGGGTTAGGCCGCTTGTTTTCTTCATAAAGAATTTTCCCCGTGGGTATTGCGATAATTGATATAGCGCTTTACAAAGCATTTTGCAGCGCTGTCAGCGCAATACGCAGACACTAAATAAAGATCCTGCATGTCGGAATTTTCAGCGTTTAAAAAAGAGCGCTGCAAGCCTTTGAAGTGCTTTTAACTAGTTTAACTTACTATTTCTGCTGGAAAGTGATTTGCAGTCTTTCGCTTTTGAACGACTATTGAATTCAGATTTATTTTATTTGCTATGTATGGCCAGACGAGCATACCGTTCGCCTTATGGTAAGCAATACTACCGCTCATGAACAGTAGCTAAACCACCATGAAATTACATAGCAATGTAGTTCAAGGTGTGTATTCAAGGTGTAGTAATTTATCAACAATGCAATGTCCTTCAATCCGAAACAAAACAGTGCATTTACACTGCTGTTTACCTAGCCAGGTGGCCTCTCAAATATGAGAGACCTACCACTAGTAAATTCAGTCTGAATTTAGTTTGAGAGTAAGAAGAAGAAGACAAAACATTGGAAACTAAAGTAGGTTTACGAACTATCTATGAATAAGGACTTAAAACTACAAATTAAACTGTTGAAATCAATTGGAAAGATTGGCAATCTATAAATTGATTTATAGTGCATAAATACGCCATAACATTTTTATTACTTGTATAGTGCTACAAAATAATTAACAAGTTCTTAACAAACAAGCACTAACGCCTAGCAACCTCAGAAATGGATTAACATTTTTATGAACGTGATAAAGCTATTTATGAACATAGTTAATTTCTATGCAATCGTTAGTTTATTGATTGGGTAGGAAGAATAATCCTCTTACAGCCGCTGCCAATAAACAATCCCAATCCAAAATTTGCCGTTTGAGATTGACAGCTCAATCTTTTTTCTGATACTATATTGCCAATAATCAATCTCAGTAGTGAAAAAACTATGGCAACATGGTAAATGACAAATCGAAAAGTAGAAAACAATCCAGATTGACTTCAATCAAATCTTTTCGATTGATTATTGGCATCGGCCGTTAATCGATTCATCTGATGTCATATGAAGCCCTCTTATAAAAAGTGGAAATTGTCGAGTCCTTGACTCAGCAGTGGTTAAGATCTGTAAACAGTATTAACGTATTACTTTTAATTCTTACAAATTCGCTATAGTATGCAAGGTTTCTATCACGATGTTTCCCTTCACCGTCAAAGACGTGTCAAGACGGATCAGACGCGACCGCCAATTTGCTCATGGTGGTCGCGGGTTCAAATACCCAGGGCACACCTCTGAGTTTTCGGACTCATGTGTGTATTGATAGTCAATCACCACGCACTTTAACGGTGAAGTATTAAAAATCCAGCAAAAAAGTCCCAATCGCCATTAAAAGTTTCCATTCTGTTTCCATTTCGAAACTGGTAGTGTCATAAATTATATAATAATATACGAAACTTAAAGAAAAATCCTTATTATACGGAAACAAAATAGTCTTTTAAACATTTTATAATTACAAAAACGAAACAAATTAGGTGCGAACATGCAAATAATTATAAAAGCCGCAGACAAACCAGCATATTCAATCACAATGACCGACGAATTTTACCAAACAAATAAATTTGGACCTTGACCAATAGTTGATTTAAGGTGCAGTTATTATTAATTTGACAATCATTATTGCCCTGAGAACTGTTTCTGAATTGAGAAGCAGCGTGTTAAATATTTGTTACATTATCTAATATTTCAACCATGTGTTTTAGGATCAAAAATATCTTCGTTATTTTTTATTCACAACTCTAATTTAAGGGTTTGAGAATTGCTTTCCAAACAAGTGACAGAGTCATCAATTAAGTTATTTATATACCTTTATTATGCGTTTATATATTATGTATTATAGCGCATGAATGTACAGTTATTTATATAATCCATATTATGAATAATGACGATTAAAGATTTACTATGTATATATTAATATTAAGCTTATGTATATTATTATTATCATTTTAGTATATTATTAGAATCTAACATCTGCTGTGCTTTATTTTTTGACCACCCTAATGTAGACGGTCAGAAAATTCCTGAGGCATTAAGTCCGCATTTATACTTTCAGTATATGAAACTTTAAATAAATAAATAATTTAGAATACTTGTATAGACAGGTTGATGTACTTTACGAAAATTTAATTTTCCACGCGACCGTAACATTCGGACAATGGAAAAACACAATAATATATCATTAAAGCACTTTCTTCACAACCGTAAAATCCTTTGTGGATCTACCGGGATCAGGAGGACTTTACGGCCACTATATGGACAATAATAACCCGAAACGCTCAAACCAACGATGAAATATTCAGTTCTTGTTATTGTACATAGCGTAGTATATTATTTATTTTCTTATACATGGAAGACTCGGGTAAAACATGGCATGGCAAAACAATATTGTATTTTCAGTCCGGAGTCAGGAATTTGTGCCCGATATGGCGATATGGTCGCCCCTTATCACTACGTGGGAAGATATACACAATGTGAAACGTGGATGTTCTGGTAGTACCTCTGTGTATCCCTTCTGAAGAAGGCGTAAGTTTATGTATGTACATACATACATAAACTCACGCTTTTTTCCCAGAAGGGGTAGGCAGAGGTGTCAGGACAACCCACATTTCGCTTTGGTATGTTCCGCCCCACGATGTGATAGGTGGCGAGCCTATCGCCATATCGGGCACAAATTCCTGACTCTGGGCTGATAATGAATAGAAAAATCCAATATCACTTCATCCAACCCGGGATTCGAACCTGAGACCTCAGCTTTGTAACCGTACCCTAGTACAACTACGCCACCGAGGCAGTCAGTTTATGTATGTATATAATATATATTTGTATGTATAGTTAGAATTAGTTGATTGATATCGGTAATGAAGCGACAGGAAATAGAAATGTGAGAGTAGTCGCGTCACATCTGTGACTATCATTTACATAAAAAAAAATTTAAATCTTGGCTCAGCAAAGTAGCTGTACCTTTCCTGGTAGTATGTACGATATCGTCCAGAAAGCATGTCGGAATAAAAAAAAGAAGATTATTAAAAAAAATACTCACTTATTTACATCTAACATGAGTTAATGTCAATAAAGACTAGTTTCCTATGCACTATTTTACAATATGCCTACAAACCCAGAAATATACCCTAGACTTGAATACAAGCCTACAAAGCCTCTAGTAATAAAATATTCACTACGTTTGAACCTGGCGTTGTGATAAATGTATTTGCACCGAACAGCCGTTGCTTAACAACCACTGAGCAACACTTGGGTCAAACAAGCTTTCTATGGAATGAACTTTACGACTTTGATAGTCTGTGTTCATCTCTTGAGGGTAGGAGAGTATTTTACTGCCAATATTAAACTGTATGTGTTTGTCAGTTTATATTTTATGTCAATTATCGAATAGGTAAATAATTTGTTAATAAAAATGACGCATAAATATATGGAATGTAAAATATGCGTGGAATAGATTATAAAGACAACACTATTTCCGGCTCATAGAGAGGACATTAACTAAAGTAGTGTCGGGCATTGCGTCTCAAAAGTTACACAAAAAAATGCTAATCTAGAATACAAACCTAGGAAACCACGATTGACTGTCCAAGCATGGTCCCAAAAGACCTTTCATTCAAATAATAAGAGCTACAAAAGCTTTCTACACAATACATTTCAATTTTTAATTTCCCTAGTCGAGGTTTATTTATGAGTCTTCGTCTAGACGTGGTTATTTGTAGACACCTTTCCTGCTTTTGTATTGGGTTGGCGACAGATTGGATTAACCTGTACCGTTTTAGTATTCATTTAGTTAGCAATGTATTTTAGTGCATGAAAGTGGTTAGTTATTTAGTCGTACTTATTAATTATAAAATAATAATCACAAATTTAATGGGACGGGGTTGTGATATGATATCCAGATATAAAACGCTGAACCAACAAATCTAAAACCAAAACAAAAGTGGTATCACGATATCACCTAAATAAAAAAGTTACCAGTTAATTTTCTTTCATTCTTCGTTTTTAAATTGAAAACTACTCCAAAAACGGACAAAGGAACATTATCATCTTATAGAGTATATTAGTTATGAAAACTTGCAGCAACTTCACTCAAACTTCATAAAAAACAGCAAACATAAGGCATATTAACATAAGAAATACATGCGAAATAAATGAAATTATATGAAAATTATGTTTTAAATTTTGAATAACTTTAAAGTCTGTCAGTTAAAGTGTTGTTATTTGAGATATCGCCTTTCATATTCTCAATACTGAATGCTATATATTCGAAAACTTTACCAACATGTTGCAGACGATAATATTTTATGCAAAATGCAACTGTCTCTTTGTTTATGACTTAATTTTGTACCGACGGGATACAAAACATTTGAGAATATTTAATTGTTAATTGATGAGGTACTGTGAATTATTTTTTCGATAAACAGTCGCATACATAGTCCTGACCTCCCAGGTTAAGATCAACTGAGTCTTGGGTCGTGGGAAGCAGATGCTACGAGAGACTTTTCAGTTTCACGAATACCCAGACCCGAGACAAATACTTGTGGGCCTCACAAATATTTGTCTTTGTGCGGGAATCGAACCAGCGGAACCTCTCATTTCACAGCCAGCGTATAACCAACTGTGGCACGGAGGCTGTCAAAATGAATGTTAAAATAAAAATCATAATATTCTTTATTCAAATAAATAATAATAAATAAATATATGATAAATAATACCCAATAGTCCCATACAAAGTCCTGACCCCACAATAAGATCGAGTCTTGGATCGTGGGTATCAGGAACTACGAGAAACTTTTCGGTCTCAAAAACACCCAGATCCGAATGAAATATTTGTGGGTTGCACAATAATTTCTCTCAGTGTGGGGATCGAACCCGCGGCCTCTCCTTTCACAGGTGGCGTCTAACCGTCTTTGCAATGAAGGCTGTGATATTTAAATTTAAAAATAGCTTCTCACAGCATCTTTTGAATCGTTAATTTCTGCTACCACCGCTTCGGAACGTGTTGTAGCTGTGAAGAAGAAACGGCGCAAGAAACTCTCTCTTGCTGAGAGAGCACGAACTGTCTTAAATTTTTCTTTCTTTTTTATAGTCATATAAAATTAGAATAGTTCATGTTAATATAAATAAAAATATTCATAATAAACCTTCCATATCCAAAGGTCAGTTACCCATACAATAAATTTATAATTATAAATTGAATCAATGGTTGTCCATCCTTCAGTAGAGCCCATGATGGGTACTACGTGACGTCGCCAATGTTCCATATATTTGGTTGAATTTAATAAAGGATCCAGGTAACCCGGTTCTGTGCGGAATATTAAATTTTGCCGAAATCAGTGACCAGCTGTTCCATTTACGTCTATTGCACTGTCCAATCTCGAGTGATTAACGGCTTAACTACTAAAAGTTTGTAGAATTACCTAGTTTTATTATACAGGGTGACATAAGACCTCTATCTGATCGATAAAGGAGTTATCAAGAATTATTAATAATATTAATGATACTATTTAAAAGATCCGTTTCAGATAATATGATAAAAATATCCTTAGTACATACATACATAAACTCACGCCTTTTTCCCAGAAGGGGTAGGCAGAGGTGCCGGGGGACCCACATTTCGCCTTGTATGTTCCGTCCCACAATGTGATAGGTGGCGAGCCTATCACCATATCCGGCACAAATTCCTGACTCTGGGCTGATAATGAATAGAAAAATCCAATATCACTTTACCCTTCGAACCCGAGACCTCAGCTTTGTAAGTGTACCGTAGCACAACTACGCCACCGAGGCAGTCTAAAATATCCTTAGTAAAATAATTTAAAAAATATGGAAACACACTGTTCACAACCGCGTTTGTAACGAGCAAAGTGCGGCGCGACGTTTCAGAATTTTCAGAATGTGCGTTATTGTAGCCAGATTTTTTTTTTTTATACTACAATTACCCGCTCGTCTTGGATCGGACAGGGTTTCTTTGTCATACTGTATATCGATATTGGAAAATGACTGCAGTGCTCTCCCGGTAGTGCAGTGTGGTTCAAGTGAAGTATTGACGGAGTTTTTTTCATATTAATTTTAGGAAGAAGACACAAAATGCAGGGTATATGTTGACTGCGTCCGAAAGCGAAGCCGAATGGTAGTTATACTGAATAAAATGAAAAACTAAAATGCAACTATTTATGCAAAAACTATGGATTTATTTATTATTATTATTATAAAATTTATAAATTTACCGACCAAATACGAAGAATTAGGAAGAAAAGAATCGATAAGGAGTAATGATTTTTGAAAAAAATACAAAAATCTTTTTTTTTAATTATCTTGTATCTGAAGTCACTAAAGCTACCACCTAGATTGATTTTCGGTCGCAGTCTGGATACCCTGCATGATTAAACAAGTACAATTAATAACTAGACGCATAGTTTTGATCGTACAGTTTATCTTGTGTCTATAGTGAATCAATGAGAGCTATTTTTTGTTTTTACAATATTGACCCGAAACAAACATTCGTATGCAGTATACATTCGTTTATATATTTCTATGGTATGTAAGTCCGCCTACTCGCACTAGGCTAGCGTGGTGGACTATATGGCCTAACCACTCTCAATCGTACTGTCGATTGTAGAGTAGGCCCGTGCCCTGCAGTGGGACGTATATGGGCTGATACAGATACAATCGTTTCAGTGAGGATCGAATTTATAGTTTTACACCTAAGGTCATAACGAATTGGCCACAGATGCTGTCAAACGCACTTAGATTACGAAAAATAATGGCATAAATTCTAGAAATATTCTGCACAATTAGCAATATTTTATGTCGAAAACCATATTTGGCCGAGCTTCAAATATCTTTAAGATTCAGCGATATTGAAAATGAAAATTGATATTCATTTCGCTCTGTTTCTGACGTGTTTATCGTTCAAGACAACGTTCTTTTTTTATCCAACTGCCGAAGAAAGGTAGTGTTTTTTTAAATAAAGTACAGTACAGTTGACGTATTTATTTATTTATTAACTTTATTTAATTTAAATTAAAACAATATTTAAAATAAGTACAATAGGTGGCCTTACTGCACTAGGCAATCTCTTCCAGGCTACCTTTGGATGGAGATAAGACACAGGAGAGAGAAAGGGCAGTCTAGTAGTATATATGTAGAAATACTCGTAGTACTGTTTAGTGAGTTGTTTATTATTGTAGATACTTTTTTTTTGTATTCCCGCCATACGTGTCCAATTGGCTTATTTCACATTGCTTATAGTGTTGATAACAATTAAAAAGAAGTAGCAGATTTTTTTGATTAAACCACATCTTACGTTTATATCATAAAGAATGCTATTTTAAAAGGATTTAAATTAATATCCATTTCGAGATAAAGTTTCTATTAATTTTATTATGAATTTTGTTTATATTTCATGATGAAAAATAAATATAATATACAATTTCAAAAAATCTCCACCAAACGTTATATTTTTGTATTTAAGGCAAACGAAAAATAAAATAATCCATATAAAAAAAGCTTGCTCCCAAGAAACCCACATAAAAACTCGTCGAATAAGAACCTTTCGTCTTAAAGCTTGAAAATAAAACGAGTAAAAAGGTTGTAAACGAAGCCCTCATACAAATTGCTAATAAGAAATTAATTTTTTCATCGCCGCAAATAAGGCTTAGGATTGTGAGGCAGCCTTCAAAGCAACGTTTATTTAAATTAATAAGCTTATTATTTTCCAAAGACGAACCAGGCTAATATAATTAAGTTGATATTGGAAAGTTTGATTTTAGCTATATTATCTATGATTATTTTTTTTTGATTTATTAAAAAATAATCATATTATTTTTTAGCTATTCAATTTGTCAGCGTGAAAAATCTGTTTCCAACTTCTTAATGGTCGCTCAATGCTTTTTTATTTTTCCAACTAATTGGTTTTTATTTTTGTTTCAATAATGATGTTTATTACATTAGTCGAGGCTGTTTTGGAGTGTATAGAAGATTTTTTCGAATATAATATTTCATAGTCTAGGTATAATGTGTAGAATGAATTCCACATTTTTTATTACATTCATACATACATACATAAACTCACGCCTTTTTCCCAGAAGGGGTAGACAGAGGTGCCAGGACACCCACATTTCGCCTTGTATGTTCCGTCCCACAATGTGATAGGTGGCGAGCCTATCGCCATATCGGGTACAAATTCCTGACTCCGGGCTGATAATGAATAGAAAAATCCAATATCACTTTGGCCGACTCGGGATTCGAACCCAAGAATTGAATGCAAGCGTACCTTAGTACAACTACGCCACCGAGGCAGTCCATTTTTATTCCATTCAAACAGTAAATTTAAAAAGATTTTAATATGATGGCCGAGGTATAGTTTATCACTATTACGAACTCATATTACCTGGGTACTGACACATAATTCTGTCTTTATTTCAGTATTATACTTTTATCATTATAGCACTATTTATTAAAAAAGTTTGACTGAATTTATTTTTATTTCTTTTTGAAGTTAAATTTATAAATCGTGATAAATGATTATTTTTAAATTGCTTATAAGATTAATGGAGTAAATAAAAATGGCATATTATTATTTATTAGATATTCAAAATTTAAAATGTCTAGCACTTTACCTAACTTATTGTTATTTATTAAAATACGTTAATATGGCGACTGGTTAGTGCAGCAGCTGACATATTAGATTTTAACATTGAAGATAGCGGCTTCAATTCCCACGAATAAAGATTGACCATCCATAAGCACTTATGTATAGACTAGATTATGATTCAACTTACCAATCCTGTGGGCTATGTCGGTAAATTTTGCTCTCCTACGATAAATTTTAATTAACAACCTTTTCAATACACTGTATCACTACATAGTATAAAACAAAGTCGCTTTCTTTGTCCCTATGTCCCTTTGTATGCTTAAATCTTTAAAACTACGCAACGGATTTTGATGCGGCTTTTTTAAATAGATAGAGTGATTCAAGAGGAAGGTTTATATGTATAATACGTGCATATTATTGTAGAGAAATCTATATGCACCCGGGCGAAGCTGGGCCGGGCCGCTAGTTTAAGAATAAACGCTATATTAAAACTGCAAAGCATTCTACCCATTACTAGTGGAATGCTTAAAGTTTAGAAATACCAGTCCATTATTTTCACGAAGAATAACCCTGTACAAAGTATCAACAAGGCACCGAGCATTGTAGCAAAAAATATTATGAAAAGTTCCAAAGCGGCCGACGCTAATTGGTTTCGGAAAGTCCACAGCTCTGCTTGCAGTATAATTATAGCAGTTTAAATATTTTAATAGTGTAACTCGGGTATTTTGCGAATGTGGGTAGGAAGAGTTTTTAATAATTTATGATAGAGCCTTCTGAGGCTGTATTTTTACCTGAATAAATATTTGAGACCGTGAAACTCTATTTTTGATGTACTTTCAGTTTAGTATATTACTTTGAGGCACATTTTGATTGCTTATTTTTTATGTAAATAATAAATCAAACAATGTATAGAAATAACGCGATGAACACAAATATTACTGATGTTGGATAACTGATTGCCTCTGTGGCGCAGTTTTATTTTTTTTATTTTTGTGATAGGTACTGGTGGTAGTTCTCTCATATGTGAGAGGCCATCTGGGTGGGTACCACCGCAGTGTCTATTACTCCCGTCAAACAGCAGTGTAAACGCACTGTTGTGTTTCGGGTTGAAGGGCATTGTAGCCAGAGTAACTACTGGACATATTGAGACTTAACATCTTATGTCTCAGGATGGCGAGCGCAGTGGAATGCCAAGCATTGCTTTGTAATTCAAGGTGTTGTTTGGTTTTGCTACTGTTCATGAGCGGTCGTATCGCTTACCATCAGGCGAACGGCATGCTCGTCTCGTCATTTATAGCAATAAAAAAAAAAAAGGCTCGCCCCCTATCACATCGTGGGACGAAACTCACTAGGCGAAACGTAGGCATTCTGGTTGCTACCAGGAGACCCTGACTACCCCTTCTTCCAAAAAGGCATGAGTTTATGTATGTATGTATGATATTATGGCCAATCTTATAATTTTTCAATATTGAAAATCGTTGAAATGTTATTTCGTTGTAAAGATAATACAAATTGTAATTATTTATTTAACATCACTATAATTAATTCTCAGAAACACGACATATTGGGGAATAATAACAATGAATATTTTTTTCTTTCAAAATAATATATCCTAACAAAATTTTATGCATAACTTGTCCTCCAAGGGAGATCGTTAAATCTGGCGAGTTTCAGCAGTGATGGGCTTAACCCAACTTAATTAATCAAAGGTCTAAGTTTAAGACCTTATACATACATTATCCATTAAGTTCCGGACAAGTTTGCTTCTTAATAAATGATCGATAGGATTCTAATTAGTAATTGTAGATTTGGGACACATTTGTTTTGGATTATAATATATTAAAAATATATTTGTGGCTTAGTGTACAAAAATAGGTTGAATTTTCAAAACCTGCACTGTAAGAAATGTTTATTTATCTACAAATACTTGTATTTTGTCCAGAAGGGGTAGACAAGGAAACCCACATTTCGCCTTGTATTTTCCGCCCCACGGACTAATAGGGGCGAGCTTTTCACCATATCGGGCACAAATTTCTGACTCCGGGCTGATAATGAATAGAAAATCCAACATCACTTAGCCCGACCCGGGATTCGTACCCGAGACCTCAAAGTTGTAATTGTACCGTAGTACAACTACTCCACCGAGGCAGTCAACATCCTAACCACGTGGATGGTGGAATGTTTGATGTACAAAAATATATTTTAGGATTCTTCGTGTATATTTTGTTGTCCAATATAGCGTAAATGTAATAAAAACTTTAAAAACATATTAAATAAACTTAAGTAAAACTATTATAAGTTTTATAGTTTTTATATAGGCTACTAATTAAAGACTTTGTAAGAAGCTAGACTAACACGAAGGGTGAAAATCCTCGAGATACGGAATTGTTCTACTTGTGAGAAGGCCACTTTCAAGCCACCGAGAATGCTTACCTTCTTAACTGCATATTAGACGAGGGATCCTTAAAATTTCCGCTTTGCTAAAATTAACTAGGTTTGGAGTTTTAGAAAATTATTATAGAAATACTTTTTAGACTTTTTAAAAAATATAGAGTATTATAGTTGTGTGTAGTTATCTTATTCATCTACGTGGTTGAGAATGACTTTATATATTTACTGTATTAGCCCATATATGTCCCACTGCAGGGCACGGGCCTCTTCTACAATCGAGATTAGGATTAAGAGAGGTAAGGCCATGTAGTCCACCACGCTGGCCTAGTGCGGGTTGGCGAACTTTACTTATCATAGAAATTCGTACAAATCTATATAATATGCAGGTTTACCGATTTGTATAGTGCATGGTGATTGACTATCAATACATGTGACTCCAAAAAGTCAGAGGTGCGCCCTGGGATTTCAACCTGCGGTCACCGTGAACATGTTGGCAGCTGCCTCTGGTCCGTTTACCAACAGGCCACCACGAACAATCTCAATTAAGTTTACAAGAAATTGGTCCCTTTCTAGGCATTAGTTGGTTTATTTTGACTGAAGATATCGATATAAGCATAATCGATTCATCACTACATAGTATGAAACAAAGTCGCTTTCTCTGTCCCTATGTCCCCTTGTATGCTTACATCTTTAAAACTACGCAACGGATTTTGATGCGGTTTTTTTTAATAGATAGAGTGATTCAAGAGGAAGGTTTATATGTATAATACGTACATATTATTGTACAGAAATCTATTTGTACCCGGGCGAAGCTGGGCCGGGCTGATAGTTCAAAATAGGATACCTATTTCTAGGTACAGATAGAAAATAAAGTCAGAAATACTATTTCAACAGCATCAGTATCCTTGCAGAAAGACATTGTATATTTAAATGAGAACAAGTAGGTGTTATGTAAATTATGTATAACACGTGAAACTTCGGAAATTATTCAGATCACGTGTAAGATAATAACATGATACGGAGGAGAATTTAATAATAATACGAGTATATTTTATGCATGGCATTCTTTTATATTTGACTAGTTGCCCGGCTCGGCTCCGTCCACGTGTAGATACGCTTTTTTGAAAATATTCCATAGCCTATGTTCATCAGGATAATGTAGGATTGTAATGTTAAAATAATATTTTAAATCAGTTCAGTAGTTTCAGAGACTATTCAATACAAATAATCAAACCTTCCTTTTTATTATATTAGTTTTTTGTTGTTGTTGCAATGAATGGCGAGACGAGCATGCCGTTCACCTGATGGTATGCGATACGACCACTCATGAACGGTAGCAAAACTAAACAACACCTTGAATTACAAAGCAATTCTTAGCACTCCACTGCGCTCGCCATCCAGAGACATAAGATGTTAAGTCTCAATATGTTCAGTAGTCACTCCGGCTACAATCTCCTTCCATCCGAAACACAATAGTGCATTTACACTGCTGTTTGACGGAAGAAATAGACATTGCGGTGTTACCCACCCAGTGACCTCTTACATATGAGAGACCTAGTATAAATTCATTTTGGTGCGTGGGAAAGTCGCGAATCTGATCGTAAATGGTAATTTATTCATTTTTAGACGTACGATATTGAATGGTGGGTGTAATATTATGATATTGAAGGATAAAAGTATTTTAAAGTCAGAGGTGTCACTGTTGTCATTTATAGATCGTCCAGATTATTTTTATCTGAATTTTTGGGTATCTTTATGTGGACGCGGCATGCGGGCTCTTTACGCGATATATTTTTAAACGACTTCAAATAAAGGGTGGGGGTTCACTTTACGTAGGAATTTTTTTTCTTTCTGTATCAGCCCGTATACGTCCCACACTGGCCTACTCTACAATCGACAGTACGATTAAGAGTGGTTAGGCCATATAGTCAACCACGCTGGCCTAGTACGGGTTGGCGGACTTGCATAACATAGAAATTCTTATAAACCGCTGTGGTTTGCAGGTTTCCTCGCGATGTTTTCCTTCACCGTTTAAGTGCGTGGTGATTGACTATCAATACACACATAACTCCAAAAACTCAGAGGTGTGCCCTGGGATTTGAACCCGCGACCACCGTGAACATGTTGGCAGCCGCGTCTGGTCCGTTTACCAACAGGCCACCACGCACTTTTTTCTTTCACAAATACTTTTTGTTTCAAATACCATACACAGTCCTGACCTCTAATTAAGATCGATTAAGTCTTGTGTCGTGACTCGTGGATCTCAGAAAATACGAGAGTCTTTTGTGGTTTCACAAACACCCAGACTCGAAACAAGAGATAACTTTGAACAGCCTATTCATATTGCCAAGAGACGAACGACGTTTAAGAGGTTCTTTGAAAAGTTGTAGCGCAAAACTAATAGTTGCACAAAATTCCTCGACTCTCATTTTCCTTTTAAAAGTTTTAATCCTTGGCACTACTAATTCCTAGAATTCAACAAGATCTCTCTATTGTTTATCTCTTTAACTATTTTAAATTCCTCTCATACTAACAAAGCATTCAAGTTAAACCACTTTTCTCTTCAACTATACCTCCTCCGAACTTTACTTTGAAAGTGAAATGGTTATTCAATTTAGTTAAAAATAAACACGGATTAAATATATAGTTATAAAGAACATGTAATTATTTTATTAAGCCTTATAATTAATAGATTCGTAGAGATGAAAAAAATAATTAAAAATAAATTGTCATTACCTTCTTGATGAATTAGTCGTTTGCGGTTAAGAAAACTGAAGAGGCAGATCTGTAAATCGTAATGTGTTCATCAAACAACTAAATGTGTAGCCCTTTATTATTATACAGCTCATTCTAAAACACCATAGTACCCTTTGGTCACATTTTTTGTCAGTCAGGTTACGTTCCCTTCTATAAAAAGTCATGAAAATTTTAACTTTGCTTTTAAAAACAAATTTTTAGCCTAAATTGTTGGTTGACTTTGTGGTCAGCTCAACCGCGTGGGTATGACAACGGAGTTGAGGATTCTCGCCGCGGTGTGTCTGTGAGCAACACGCAGCACTAACAAACGACCGGCAGAAGACAATAGACCTTCCGATATACGTCCATCGAAGCATTCGAAAAGCCAGGTTGGGCGAACTAAATACAACATAGTAGACCGGGGCCCTTTCGTTGTTCACGTTTCGAGGATTGAAACACAACCTAATTCTGGTACCACTTTACACCCTGTCACTTTTGGCCTTTTCCTCTTCAAAAACAATATACACAATGTAGTGAAAGACGGAGTCAAGAGAGTTGGACGAAATCGAGTCTCTGTTGAGTTTAGTACTCAACAGGATGCAAACGCTTTTCTCTCCAACAACCTTTTAGCAAAACACAAGTTCGCTGCCTCCATCCCAACATTTCATGTAACTAGAATGGGCGTCGTGTCTGGAGTCCCTGTGGACATGTCGGAAGAGTCGGTTAAACAATACATTACTGTTCCACCTGGATGTGGCCACATCCTTAAGATTAGACGCATTAATAGAAGAGTGCTTAGAGACGGGGCTACTGAGTGGATACCAACAGAGACATGCGTTCTAACATTCGACGGTCAGATCCTGCCTAAGCGAGTGTTCTGCTGCTACACTTCTTTGCCTGTAGAACAATATATCTATCCAACAATTCAGTGCAGGAATTGTTGCAGATTTGGCCACATAGAGAATGTTTGTAGATCTAAGCCTCGTTGCAGTAAATGTGGCCGTGACCACCCAGGGAATGGTTGCGACATATCTGAAAAGGAGGCTTTCTGTGTGCTGTGTTCTGGACAACACTTTGCAAACAGCAAGGCATGTCCGGAATATAGTAGACAGAGAGCTATTAAAACTACGATGGCTGAAAAAACGATTTCATACGCGGAAGCAAGCAAATGCATCCCAACAGCTTCACGTAGTTATGCTGATACTCTGAAATCCCCCCAAACTCCCCTCTCCTATCGCAAAACAGTTTCCAGACAACCCAAATCCCATATTCCTCTTTCCCCATCCTATGATAAAGTCACACACCGGTCTATTACTAACCCACCCCCACCGTCACAGCATAATGGCTGTGCTATAAATACTGCTCACCCCAATACTAACACTGTTGATACCATAATCCAACTTTTAACATCTCTTTTAACCTTGAATTCCTTTCAAAATCCTTCACCCTCGACTTCACATCAACCGTCCAACGTTGCCCAACAATTAATTAATACACTAATCAATTTTAAAAATGGCTACGCCAATAGTATTCCTTCAGTGGAATGTGAGGAGCGTGTCACATAAGAAGCACGACCTCACCTTCCTTATTAATAAATACAAACCTTTAACTTGTGCCTTGGCTGAGACTTGGTTACTTCCAAATCTCAGCTTCCGTATACCACACTACAACATTTTTAGATGCGACAGGCCTGATGGCTATGGAGGTTCTGCATTATTAGTTAATAATCAAATCCCTTTCGTTACGTCCCCCATCAACCCCTTAATAGGAGACATAAACATTGTCGCTGGCAGAGTGGAGGGTATAAGTGTAATGTCTATTTATATCTCCCATCCTGATTCACCTTTTCTCCCAATTATCAGGGATACACTTCAACATGCAGATCGACCACTACTAGTCATGGGTGATTTTAACTGCCATCATTACAGATGGGGTTCTGATCGCTGCGATTCTTTCGGATCAGGCTTAGTTGATATTTTGGATGAACTTGGTCTCTGCGTGCTCAACAATGGTTGTTCCACTCGCCGAATCTTACCGGGACAACAAAAAAGTTGCGTCGATATCTCCTTTTGTTCACCTGATATCGCAGCATCTGCATGCTGGCAGTGTACAGACTTGTCACATGGGAGTGATCATTATCCAATTATTATTACCTTAACCCAAAGAACCTATTTGGCAAAATCCCTTCCCCCCCTTCTAAAATATAACCTATCAGATCCAGATTGGTCAAAATTTGCACGATTACTAGACGAAAAAATTGTATCCTTACCTATAATTAATGATCCAAATTTAACTGATATTAACCCCTCCCATGTGAACTTCTGTTACGAGCAATTAGTGGAAGCCCTAACATCCTGTGCAGATTCTTGCTTCCCTATTAGAAATAGCAGCAGACAAAAAATACCATCCCCACCGTGGTGGGACAGTGAATGCACCATGGCTATCAGGGAAAGAAAATCGGCAGAGAAAAGATACAATCAGGACATGAGCGCACAGAATTTATTAAGTTACAAACAAATATTCGCAAAGACTCAACGAATCCTGAGACGGAAGAAACGCGTGGGCTGGGCTAACTTTTGTAGTTCTTTGTCGCCTTCAACTCCATGCACTGTAGTTTGGAAATCTATTAATAGATTCCGGTCTGGATGTTCTCCAACGGTCTCCTCTCCTATCTCCCGTGATGTTGCTGAACTCTTCTTCGGAAAGATTGCTCCTCCATATGTACCGTCGCTACCAGAAACATACATCGGCCCGATTGTCACATCAGATGATCCACATGATGTCCCATTCACTGCAGAAGAACTGGACTTGGTTCTTGGCAGTGTACGAGATTCCGCTCCGGGTATTGATGGCTTTCCTTATTCTTTTTTAGTCCACTCTGGTAAAAATACAAAAAAGTACTTCCTGGACCTTATAAATTATTGCTTTGTAAATGGGCTAGTACCGAATCCCTGGAAGACGCAAATAATAATCCCAGTTTTAAAACCCGGAAAACATGCAGATGACCCGAATAATTTTAGGCCCATCGCTCTATCATCTACAATGGCAAAAACTTTCGAACACCTAATAAAAAACCGGTTAGAGTGGATAACAGAGTCGAGAAATATTCTCCCTAACTCCCAATTTGGTTTCCGGAAGGGACTTGGTACGGCGGATAGCATTGGAACCCTGGTGACGGATATTCGATTAGCCCTGTCCAAAAATAAATCAGTTGTGGCTTCATTCTTAGACATATCTTCAGCATATGATAACGTCCTCCTTCCTCTTCTCAGGCAGAAAATGCAAGAGCTGAGATTCCCGGCAAGGTTGATTCAGTGCATATGCTCAATGCTTATGTCGAGATCCCTGACCATAAGATCCCAAGGTGTAGAGTTTGAACAAAGGCTGACGTGGAAAGGGTTACCTCAAGGTTCAGTACTCAGCCCAATACTTTACAACCTTTACACAGCTGATATCGACACATGCTTAAACTACAACTGCCATATTTTGCAATATGCTGACGATTTGGCTTTGTATGTATCCAGTTCCTCAATTTATGATGCAGGCACATCCCTTTCTCTCTCCTTAAACTCTCTGAATCATTGGCTATTGAGACATGGATTGAGCCTGTCAGCACCAAAAAGCTCCGTAGTGGTATTTACCCGTAAAAAACAACTTCCTTCATTCGAAATTAACATCGAAGGTCACAATATCCCAATTGTACCCAAAGTTAAATTTTTAGGCGTTTATTTAGACTCGAAATTAACTGGAGTAAACCATATTAATTATTTGATCAAAAAATGCGAACGGGTAGTCCCTATGTTAAAGGTCTTAGCTGGCGTCTGGTGGGGCGCACATCCCTTCACAATGAAGCTGGTATACAACGCTTTGGTGCGAAGCATTATGGACTATGGCATGTTTCTAATATCCCCATGCAACAAACTAGCTCTATCAGGACTAGACAAGGTTCAGGCTAAATGTCTTCGGATCATTTCTGGCTGTATGAGGTCCTCACCGCTGAATGCAATGCAGGTTGAATTTTCCGAACCTCCCTTACCTGTACGGAGACAATATCTTGCCAATCGGTTCTGGAGCAAAATTTGCGGCAAAAATAACCACCCCCTGTTTAGAAAAATCGACAAATTAGACATCGCTTGCAACAGGTCTACTTACTGGACCCATAAAGAAGTACCGCTACTTGTTCAGGCCTATCGTTCTTTTAAAAATTTTGAAACTCCTGTGTGTACATCTCATAGACTTCCAATCTTCAATACAGAATTTGAAATTTTATGTTTCAGACCAAATATTCTTTTTGACATTGGAGTCTTCAAAGACTCCGTTTCAGCTGACAGAACTTTTAATGCTTGTGTTGGCGAGCATTGGTCCAATTTTCATAAATTTTACACTGATGCATCAAAATTTTCCCAAACTGAATATACTGGTGTTGCAGTATATTACCAAAATTCTAAGATCATATTGCAATTTAAATGCCCTAGAGAATCCTCGGTATTTACTGGTGAATGCATTGGCATCCTAGAAGCTTGTCTTTACATCCAAACCCATAACATTACAAAGGGTATTGTATTCACAGACTCACTGAGCTCTCTTAAAGCCCTAATACAAAATCCCTTTAAAAGTAAATTACACAGTTCCTTACTCCTCCAAATAAAAAAATGTCTATTTTGTTGTGCAAAAATGGGTAAAATTGTTCAATTGGCATGGATCCCAAGTCACTGTGATATACTTGGGAATGAGTATGCCGATAGATTGGCGAAAAACGCAACTTTCTCTGAATCGGCTGATCTAAAACATTTTATACTCCATCCCTACGATCTACTGAGCCTTTCCCGGAGGACTTTGATGGTTTCGTGGCAGAACCAGTGGAATAATTCATCTAAAAGAGTAGGCAAACATTATTACGCCATACAGCCAGTGATACCGTCGAAACCCTGGTTCTATAAATATAAAAAACTTTCAAAGCCGGTTATATCAACAATCTGTCGAATTCGTATTGGTCACTGTTCATCTCCTGTGTTCCTGAACAAAATTCGGGTTCGGGATTCGTCTTTATGTGAATGTGGCTTAGATGAAGGTTCTCTGGAACACATATTCTTCAATTGCCCCAGGAACAATTCGGCACTAGATTTTTACAAAGATATAATTTCTCTTAATATTCCCGTCCCCATTAATTTTCCTTCTTTGTTAACACACTTCTCTAATGAACTCCTCGAAACAATGCTGAAATTCATACGGACTAATGCCATCAGACTGTGAACCTGAAACGTCAGAAATGTTTAGGGTGGAATACAAAATATTTTATTAAATAGTTTTAATTATTTTACAATTTATTTTGTACAATTGTTTTAATTATTTATATTTTTCATTACCTTATATTAACTTTATTTTTTACTCATATTCATTTTGCCTTATTTGCGTGTCCTTTTGTATCAATTTACTAACCACGTTGCCGTTATTTAATACATTTAGTTTAATGTCGATTTATTACTTGCAAACAATTGATAATCAAATGAAATAAACCAATCTTTACTTCGTACTCGCAGCCTACCAAAACACACGGGTACTCATAGCACATTTGACATTGGCAGAATTGTCGACATCGGCACTGTTTGCCATAAACAAAAAACTGAACTGAACTGACAACGGAGTTTTTGAAATAAAAGAATAGAGAGGGCATCTCGCAAACACAAATACGCCGCGCTACGCTCTCCCTACGCCAGTGCTACGACGTAGGCCGGCGTAGCCGCACGCCGCTTCCTCGGCCGTCGCGTCGCTCGGTTGCGATATCGAATACGAAAATAGTGCAAGAATTTTCTTAAAATACACTTTTATTTTTTGTTCTCAAATTTTATTTTGTACAAAAATGGACTTGAAGTGACGTTTAGTTTTTATTATTTTTTAATTTGTCAGTCAGTTTAAAAATAAAGACGTCAGTAGCTGAAGGAGTAAAATGAGTGTTGACTTACTGAATTTATTACGGCACGAGGCAAAGGTTGCGTCTAATAATAAACGTAAGTACTTCTAACAATTGTTTATGGATATGGTTACTAATTATTCATTTGTTTTTAATTTTGTTATGGATTACTTCCATGCCTTTCGTAATTACTTCTGAAGTATTTAGGTTAAATAACTTTATTCGTACTGAAGGGTATTTCAAAATAGTTTCCAATATAGCATACGCTTACACTTAATTATTTTATAATCAACATTTTGTTTAATAATACGCTTAACACAATGAAAGCAATTATTGTATTATCAATTACAAGATAATATTTTTACTTTTACCTTAAATTAATTAGGAAAGAAATTGAGTAAATAGCGATTGCTACAGTTCATATAATAAACCATTTTAGGCGTGTGTAAATAGTTCTGGACATTTTCATAAAGAATCAAATCAAGGAAAAGTCCGCTCTCATTTGATTATGAAAGAGTTTAATAACCATACTTAAATACATAAATAGCCCCCTTATGTTGTAATGCAGGGCACGAGATTTCTATACGATTCGAAAACCTTACAATTAAGTCTTAGACTACAGACATACTAGCATGTTGTTGATAGGTCGAATTTAAAAACCATGGAAATAAACTCGAAAATTAAAATATATAATATACTGATATCGAAATTAATATTATTTGAGCCCAAACAAAGTCGCAGGTAATAGCTAGTTTATAATAGAAATCCCTTCTTATCATGTCTATACATTTTTGTGGAGAATTTCGTCTCAGAGAATATTCAATGAAGATAATACGATATACACAGAGAGAGAGCATAATTTATGTATTTTATTTGTAACATTACGCGAGGAAATATTAACATACTTTTATATTTTGGTTTATATTTGTATTTTGTAGTCTTTCGGTCCGTACGTGTGATAGGTACTTATTGGGCATTAGCTGCTTTTAATCATGATTAGAACTTAATTTACTATCAACCTGGTGTGATTTAGTGGATTTCACATTTATTCGAAATTATTTAAGAGCCCAATCAAGTATTTAGATGTTTTAGGGCCAGTGTCACCAGTTCTTGATAAAGTCCTAGATAGCTATCTGGTACTTATCTGTCAGATAATTTATAAATTTCGCTTGCAATAGGGTTGAATTTAGTATTTTATGTGACAGATGAGTGCCAGATAGCTATCTAGGACCTTATCATCTTTACTGGTGGTAGGTCTCTTATATGTAAGAGGCCATCTGGGTAGGTACCACCGTAATATCTATTTCTCCCGTCAAATAGCAGTGTAAATGCACTGTTGTGTTTCGGTTTGAAGCTCATTGTAGCCAGAGTACTGAGAGAGTACTACTGGACATATTGAGACTGATCTTATGTCTCAGGATAACGAGCGCAGTGGAATGCCAAGCATTGCTTTGTAATTCAAGGTGTTGTTTGGTTTTGCTACTGTTTATGAGCGGTCGTATCGCTTTTTATTGCTGTGAGTAGCGAGACGAGCATGCCGTTCGCCTGATGGTAAGCGATACGACCGCTCATAAACAGTAGCAAAACCAAACAATACCTTGAATTACAAAGCAATGCTTGGCATTACACTGCGCTCACCATCCTGAGACATAAGATGTTAAGTCTCAATATGTCCAGTAGTTACTCTGACTACAATGCCCTTCAATCCGAAACACAACAGTGCATTTACACTGCTGTTTGACGGGAGAAATAGACACTGCGGTGGTACCCACCCAGATGGCCTCTCACATATGAGAGACCTACCACCAGTTGACGGGAGAAATAGACACTGCGGTGGTACCCACATTTACTATTTTTATTTATGAATATATATAACTACAAAACACCAAACTGTATCTGTTCTAAGATCAAACCTAATATAATTAAATACAAGTCTTTCGAATACATATAAGTTCAAAATAACAAAGGAGCCTGTCTGAAGATCGAATCTAATATCACAAAATACAAGTCGGGTGCCATTGTGTTTTTTTTCGACGACTCTCTTGGATACGGGTTTCGAGAGCGGAACACGGAAAAGATAGAGCTGCATAGAATATAAATATTGGAATTTTGTTTTCGACTTAAGGTAATTTTATTTTATGTAGTCTATGTATGTTTTATTAAAATGTATATTTGATTTCATATTTTCTACATATCACTCTCTTTTGTGATTACCATTATTATTTTATTGCCTTTGTTGTGACCACGCTGAAGAAGAATCTTAGCTTCTTTTCAACCTAGTCGATCTAATTGTTGTCTGGAAGAAATCGCGTTAAGCGATAAAACCGCCAATTGTCAACTATATTTTAACGTGTTGTCATATTTTTTTGTCTTATTACTGTAAGTGGTGTGCAATAAAGAATTTATTATAAATTAAAAAGTAAGAAACAACTTGGTTTTGGTATATATCTATTTAAAAAATATTAGAGGTACAGAAAAATATGAGTTTTGAAATATTTGTAGTCTATTAACAATAAGAAAGCATAGATTCCTGCTATTATACAGTTTTTAACTAGCACAGGAGGCAGCGTTTCATCCAAAATCATGATTGTAACTTTTTACTGCAAAATAAATTTATTATTTATTTATTTATTTAGAGTTAGTTATCTTATATTAGATATAAGAAACTATGACAGGCCTCACGGTCTCACAACACGCATACAAAACACGTTTAAGACTCTTATCACTAATATGGGGATGATACATACATTTATCCTATTCGAGAACCAAACCCACGGTCCTTTGTGCCACACCGGCATTTAACCAGCTGCGCCAAGAAGCCTGTCAAGCTTTATTAGTAACATAATTACCTCCCGCAGTACATCGTTGTTATTTTCATTATTTGCTCCATTTAACTAACCTCCAGCCAGTAATAAATAAATACAACCAACAGTCACATACATAGTTCTGACCCCACATTAAGATCAATTAAGTCTTGAGTCGTGGGTTTCAGAAACTACGAGACTTTTCGGTCTTAAAAACACCCACACTCGTAATAAAAACATAATATGCTTTATACTAAAAAATATCTTAGATTAAGATATCATGAAACAAGTTTAACTGTGAATATTTAATTTTTATTTATTTTATACTTAACCACTCTTTTTTACTGCGCACAATTTACAATACTTTATAAAAAAATCCGCTCAAATGGCGGTCTTTAGATAAAAATCTTTTTATCCCTCTCGGCCGTTCATACAACTATGGTGTCATGATAAGAAAAGGAAATGGGAAAAGACAGTCTGAAATACACGATAAAATCTACGCACAGACCGTCTACGGTATTTTGGTTTTGAGAAAAAAGATCAGGGATCAGGGAAAAGATTAGGGATTGACTGTTATAGAAGTAATAATTTTATTTATTACTTTTTTAGTTTTAATATTTATTCCTTTTACCTTAATTTTTACACGAATACGAAGAAGGAGGCTTCTCTTAATTTTGTTGATGATATATGTAAATGATATTTGAGTGACAATATCTAGGAGTGATCATATAATGCCTCATACTGCGTTGGTGAACACTGTAAACTAAGATAATTGAAAACCAAAATAAAATATTCATACTTTATAAAAAAAATAATTATATATTAAATTATACTAGCGGTCCGGTCCAGATCCGCCCGGGTGCAGATACACTAATCAAAATGGCGTCCAAAATGCTCAATTCCAACTATCAATTTAGAATATTGACTATACGGACCACGACAAAACGAATAAATTTCCTCGTATTTGCTAAATTTTTCACTACTGCTTCCCTCCTATACGAATATGTGATGAAATATAACCTATAGCATTCCTCGATAAATGATCTATCCAACACTTAAATAATTTTTCAATTCAAACCAGTAAGTAGTTCCTGAGATAAGAGGCAACAAACAAACTCTTCAGCTTTATATATTTGTATATATGTTAATACTATTAAATTAAGAATATAATTATTACTACTAAAACATATCTCAAACAATGCCTTAAATAGAGAAAAACTGTTCCTAATATATATGCTAGTCTAACTCAGGCACCCAAAATATAAGCATTGCGCTTAGTTTCGGGCCATAGTCTGTTAAGTTAGTAATACTACCGTCCTCAAGATAAAATGCCATTATCCAACAACTGGCCAATTTTGGCTTTTTAATGTAAAATAATTAGAAAAAAATCCCTATCGATCTGTTTTACCAGAATTTTAATAGCTATTATTCGAGTAGTTGATGAGATACGAAAAAAAAATTATATGCATGTAATTTACATGATTCCAATGCTAAAATGTCGTTTTTTGTGCATAACTCAAAAAGTGGTTGGGTAAATAACGGTATTTTAGCTTGAGGATGGCATAATAGTGCTAAGTTACATTTGTTAATTGTTCTGATTAGCTATTAAGGCAAAATTTTGTAACGCAGTTTTGAATAAATTTTACTAAATAAGATTACGACAGCCTCCGTGGCGCAGTTAGTTAGACGCCGCCTGTGAAACGAGAGGTCGCGGGTTCGATCCCCGCATCGAGAGAAATGTTTGTGCGGCCCACAAATATTTCTTCCGGGTCTGGGTGTTTGTGAGACCGAAAAGTTTCTCGTAGTTCCTGATACCCACGACACAAGACTTGATCTTAGTGTGGGGTCAGGACTATGTATGTGACTGTTGGGTGTTATTTATTTATTATATTTTATTATAATATTTTGACAACAGCATGACTGACAACCACACATTCACAAAAGAACGGAGACAATCTATACTATAGTACGACCATTCTCAATATGTCACTGAAAAGCCGACAACAAATTAGATTAATAATTTAATTTGACCTAAAATTGTACGAAGCATGTAAGCTATGTCCGTCGTCAGTATTACACGGATATTTTATTCACCATGGATCGATAGCCGATGGCCACTCTTTGTTTTCATTGATGTGGATATTATAACCATAACCGTACGTTCTTGTTAATATTTAAGTGTCTTAGGAAATAGAGTTGGATGTAATGAAGGGTTTCATTTATTTTGTTTACTGAATATTCTTTATGATACTAACACTGGTCTGTATGTTGTTTTAGGTATTTTAAATATCTGTGATCATATTTCTAAAGTTTTTTATGATGGTTTTCCCGTATTTGCTATGGATTTCAATAACCCGTATTGATCCAGATAAAACCATACTCC
This sequence comes from Hyles lineata, assembly GCA_030180105.1. Lineage (NCBI taxonomy): Eukaryota > Metazoa > Arthropoda > Insecta > Lepidoptera > Sphingidae > Hyles > Hyles lineata. The sequence continues at coordinate 3,310,462 of JARJEE010000030.1, forward strand.
GTATAGATTACACGGCTTCTTGGCGGCTGATTAATATGAGACATAATAATATTTGGGTTCAATGTGTAAAAATAGTAAAGAAAAACTGCATTCAATTTGGTGCAGTAGATACCGTACTATTAGTTGCGTGATGCTTGTGCAACAATACAAATACAGAATCAAATACATTGAAAATAATTGTTTGGCTTTATAGCTGCTCGCACGTGGAAGAAAACTCGATATGTGGGGTTGTGTGTGACCAACGCGCCGTCGACTATATTGTTTTTCTCGTGCGGTCACATCCTGTCTCATTCTGTCCCATGACAAAAAGCATGCAATCTTGTTCTGTCTTTACCTGTGCCATCCATTTCACATATGTATATTTGAATTCCTTACTCACTCACGAGAGCGTTACATTTTCCGGGATAAAAGTATGTGAGTCATATCAACGTCACGTCAACTCATTTCTGAGTTTAGGTTTCCTGATTTGCAAGCCACTCGTGGCGGTCCTAAGAAAAGCTATATACGTCCAATCCTCTAATAGTTGGTATACTACTTAATAGCTGTACTCTCCTGGGATGTCATTTTGTTTTAAGTTTGGTCCAGATACCGTCATACTGTTTGGATACACAATTTTATAATAATTTTAATTTAAAGTATTAGTACCTGCATTTTTATCCACAAGTTTTATAAAAATCCAATATGTTCTAAGATAAAGCGCTTTATTAAAACATATTTAATAAAAGACTGCAATACTGAAGCTTTTAGTGAAATAAGCAAAAAATATCTGCAGAAGTTCAGGGAAAATAGTAAAATTTCTTTTCTGTAATGTTATTAAACGCAGTATTTTAATATTCTCTTTCACAATCAAATCTCTTGGAGAACTTTGAGCCAAGCGATGGAATAAATGGGCAAAAAACAAAAGTAAATATAAAGTGAAGCAATTCCAACAAAAGTTCATAACAAACTTGGAACATAAAAGAAGCCAAAATTTCACCGAGTTTGCATCGGCGAACATTTTTGTAAGGAATCTGCGTCTGCGGAATTTTCACTCCAATTTATTTTCGTTTACTTTGATTCGATATAATTATCACGTACCTTGAGTAAATAGGTCTTTTTATCTAGCAAAATGACTGAGACATTATGGTAACTACTGCCCTGTTTAGATATGGTATCGATAAGTGAAAAACATTAGATATATTTAGGATAAAAATATATTTGCTCCGAGCGTGGATGTTTGACCGAAAAAGTCTCTTGCAGTCTATGCAATATGCTCGAAGCTATAAGAACTTTTTAGAGGAAAACCTGGAATAATGTAGCTTTTTTATTGCATAGGTTCGACATAATATGAGCAAGCAGTTCATATAATGGTATATTATCACTGCCGCGGGCCGCCCTTGAACATCCATAACACTTAGGTCATGAATGTGTTGCCGGGTCTTCAAATCGAGAGGGGAGTTGAAGAAACAGGATAGGAGGTGGGAAGGGGTATTGGGTATCCAACAATTTCACTAACCGAACGAAACGCGATAGCAAAGATGTCGCTTCACGTCGATATCCTGTGATACAGTTAGTTTCGACAGCCTCCGTGGCGCTGTTGGTTGGACGCCGGCTACCGAGACTATTATTCGTGTGATCCACAGGTATTTGTTTTGGGTTTGGTTTGTGAGACCGAAAAGTCTCTCGTAGTTCCTGATACCCACGACACAGGACTCGATCTTAGTGTGGGGTCAGGACTATGTATGTGACTGTTGGGTGTATTTATTTAGAGTGATACCGCTCCGGACGATTCATGCTGAGTTATGACTGACAACTGGCGTAGTTCCACCGCTTTTAAAAGGTGTAGGTTTAGAAGAAATAATCAAATTAACTAATAACATAAATTGTCAGTCGCCATTTTTGTGTGAGGTTCATTATTTTCACATTTGCCACTAATGTCCCAGCTACGGTGACATTTGAAACCGCCCAACTGTAATGGCTGTTATTAATCTAAAAAAGTGTCTGGACACGAATACGTTTACTGTCCGCAGCGAGAGGTCAAATATCTATAGTGTTATTGCTCGATAAATTATTTATTTATTACGAACAGTTTTATTGCTTTGGCGTCAACAACTTTTTTCTTTCGAAGTTTTGTTCAGTCATTTTATTTGAGTTTTAACCATAACCATGGTTAAAGATTTCATCAAATGAGTTCATTAATTGGGTTAATTTAGAATTCTGATAGATCGGAAGTGAACAAAAACCTCAAGAGTACTTAATATATTGACAAAGGCTGATTTTAGAGTCACGCTGAATGCGCGCTGACAGCTCAGCGCGTAGCTTACGGACAGGGGTCAGCGCTGCCAACAACGCGTTGTTCTAAAACGCTCCTTAGAAGCTCATACATTTCAACTGTCAGCGCCGACGGACAGCGCGCGGTCAGCGTGACTCTAAAATCAGCCTTAATATTGAAGAAATTTAAAAGAAGAGTATTTCGGTGTGATAAATTTCATATTAATTGTACCTTAGAGTGAAGTCAAGACTACCTATGCGACTGCTAGTTGTATAAAAGTATTTATTTATTTCACAATTGACGATTTATTTCCTCACTATCCATACAATATACTTTCCTACCAAAAGTTCCAAAAGTACTTTCTCAACGAAGAAGTTTCGTTTAGTAAAAGTTGTACCAGTAATCGCACTTGTTGTTATTTCATTAGTGGGAGTATTGAAGTTTGTACGATCATGACACTAAACGATATAACGGTATTATGAACAAACAAAACTTCATATATTGGTTAGGTGAGTTCACTTAATGATCATAAGGAAAGAAAATCATACTTGTGGCAGTAAACCTGCTATCCCTCTCTCTCTCTTCAGCCGTGGAAAGTCCATTGCTGAACATAGGACTCCCTCAATGATCTCCTCGTTGACCTGTTGGAAGTGGCCTGTATCTAGCGACTTCCTGCAACCTTAACCACGTCGCCAATCTACCTCGTAGATGGGCGTATTATGCCTGTCAAATATTTTTTCTGATGTCAACTAGACTCAAAATGTATCTGCACCCGGGCGAAGGCATGTCGGACCACTAGTAAATAAATAAAGTTAAACGGTCCTAATCCTAGTCTCTCTCCCCTCTCAGCCACAGGGAGTCCACTGCTGAACATAGGCCTCTAATCTAATCCAACTACGGCGACACAAATAATGAATAATGTATTCTGTTTAAATGTATTGAAATTAGTTGTCTTAACTTTCTTAATACCTGCTAAAGGGGCGAAAAACTCATTAGCACCACGCTCAATTTGGACCCTCGTCACTCAATCAAAATCTGTTTTGTGAGTCCACTTAGCCGAACTGTAATCTGCGTCTGGATAAGGGCAGTTATTTATTTTTCTTTTTGATGAGTTAAATCTGAATACAGACTATTAAGTCAATAAGGTTTGTTTGCGAAAAAAATAGGTGTAGAACTTTTAGTTATTTTTTAAAAACATTTCTCGATTGCTGAATTGTCGATTTTTGAAGTGCGTTTTATAGACACAAATTCCGGGTGAACAATTCATACGGAATAATATTTATCTGTGTGAGGATTGTAATTGAAGTATATATCCAAACAGTGAATTACTATAGTGTATAAAAAGAAATATTTTCTTATTAGAATGTTCGTGTCATTGTAAATAGCGAATAATGTACCCAAAGGTTTAGTATTCGTCACAGTGACTCACCTAAGTAAGTCGTATTTCTTTACATATCTGGATACAATTACACCGCCATAGTAGTATGCTCGGTTTTTCCATACAAAATCTAATAAAAATGAAGGAGAACAAATGTTACCGATGTAGCTCATATGATCAGCAAATTGAAGTGGCAGTTGGCCGGGTTCATATCACGAAGAACTGATGGCCGTTAGGGCTGAAAGGTTCTAGATTGGAATCCACATACAGGCTTGTGAAGTGTCGGACACCCGCTTATAAGGTGGACGGACGACCTGGCTAAGGTTGCAGAAAGCCGCTGAATTGAGGCCGCTTCGAAGGTCGATGTGGAGATTCTTAGGGCCTATTTTCAGCAGTGTACTTCCTGTATTTGAATATATATACATATATATATATATATATATATATCTCTATCTCTCTCTATATGATGATCTATGAGAGAGAGAGAGAGAGTCGTATTCACCGAGTTGAAGGCCTTTTCACCTCAGTGGATACTCTCTCATTGGTCTGCATTTATTATCAGGTGGATAGTAATGACTCTCATGCCAGTTGTGTAATTTAGATATGCTTGATGGTCATCATATAGGGCTAGATTATTGCCGAATTTATTTGAAACAGGGACTGTCCCTCACACCCACCACTGCAACTCTTTTCTAGATTCAACAATGCCATGCATTTTAATGACATATCGTCTTTAACACGCAACGAAGTCAATGAAAAAGTTCAGCTGGGGGAATAGTTTCGTCGATAAAATAAAATAAATTTTACAAAAATTTTATGTTAGCATTGTTGCAAAGCAAAAAGAAAAATACTGAATTAAACGAAGGAAAAAATCTTCAAGAAACCGGTCCTTGAAGATTTTTCCGGTGCAAGTCGATTTCGATTGCACGCCATGCAATCCGCTTGGTAAATGGTTTGTTTGAAGTGAAGCTAATTTTCTGCGTAAATACAGAGAATACTTGGAACTTTGACCTTGTTTTTAGCATTAGCGTATTGCAATACTGGAAAAATGTAAAATAGAGGAATATGTTTAAAAATGATGAAACGAGAAAATTGTGCCTTTTTAATCGATTTAAATTATGGTGTATCAAATTAAACATGTACGTATTGCCGCGAGTTTCTCCAAAACTACTGATCTGATTTACTTTTTTCTTTGTTACAAAATAAATCATACATGCATTTACTAATCGTTGAAAGGTGATTATTTCTTTGATCGACTGTTATTCAGACTTCTTATATAATGTATACAGAAGCGTAACTTGAAACGTGAATGACTTGAATGGACAACTATAAAGGCTTTTCCTCCGTTGAGTACTGCTGTATGTTAGTACGATTTAGAGGGCATAGGCCGACAGTATGGGCGCGAACTCTTGACAGGTATAACTATACCAGTAGTAGCAGTAATCGAACTTTCGTATATACATTTTGTGTATGTGCATTTTTTGTCTATATTTATTTAACATACTAACATATTATACGCATGCCTTTTATCCCAAAAGGGATAGGTAGAGGTGCCAGGAAAACCATCGGGCTGATATTGAATAAAAAAAATCCAATATAACTTTTCCCGTCCCGGGATTCGAACCCAAGACCTCAGAATTGTAACCGTACCGTAGTACAACTACGCCATCGAGGTTTATTTAAGTCTGAATATACTAGCAATATGTCCCGATCCTGTGTTATCGCCTGACGCGACAAGCTCGGTATATCCCTGTAGGGTATGTGCCCTACATAAAGGACTGTCATTCGCACCAAGCCGACGGATTTACTGTGGTTTTATAACTAAAGTCTAGTAACGTTGGCTTCAAATATTTATTTTGTATCTACACGCTTATATTTAACTATGTAGAAAAATAAAATAATTATTTACGGATTATATTTTATTATTTACGGATTAACTACTGGACATATTGACACTTAACATCTTAAGTCTCAGGCGAGCGCAGTAGAATGCCAAGTTCTTTAGTTTTGCTCCTCTACATGAGTAGTCGTATCGCCTACCATCAGGCAAATTGCATGCCCATTTCGCCATATACTGCAATAAAAAAATACTACAGCTTATTAGTCCTATAAATTACCGTGACCATACAAACATAGCATTCTTTATACATATTTGTATAATGTACTGTACTGTATCAGCCCATATACGTTCACTGCAGGGCACGGGCCTATTTTACAATAGAGGGTAGTATTGAGAGTGGTTAGGCCATATAGTCTACCACGCATGTCTAGTGCGAATTGGTGAAGTTTACACACCATAGAAATTCTTACAAAACGCTATGGTATGCAGGTTTCCTCACGATTTTCTCCTTCACCATTATACTGCGTGGTGATTGACTATCAATTACAAATGACTACGAAAAGCTGAAGGTGTTTTTTTTAACCTGGCCTGGCATAGTCACAACACTACGCCTTAGGCTGATGGTAAGTTGTTCCTGGGATTTGAACCCACGACCACCGTGAACATGTTGGCAGCCCCGTCTGGTCCGTTTACCGACAGGCCATCACGTACTATCTAACATATATACATATATGTAGGGATATTAGCAGCCGAAAGCAAGAAACATCACTTTATTCCGAAATACTCTATTTTTAAAGATACATTCATACAATGCAAAAATCTTTCCGTCTTCCATCATCGAACAATCTCTTGACAATCTATTTTTGTCATCTAATGAAATAAAAAAGGTTGCACGCATAATAACTAAAATGAATATTTTTTAAACATAAAAAGTATTTGCTTCTATTTATTCCGACACGGCCATCCTGCTCAATCATCTGCCCCAGATGATTCGTCTTCTGGTGAGACCCATGGCTTCATTAAATCAGCTGATGTACTCGTATTAATCGGGCCTTCGCTGTTACCAATTTTCCTTACAGCATAGCGATCATTTCGGTTGGCTTTTACAACTTCATACGGTCCTAGATATTTTGGAAGTAATTTGCTTCCCTGTGCAAATTGCGTCTTCTTGATAGCAACTAAGTCTCCAACGTTATAAATTGTTGCTTTCTTTCGCTTCCTATTGTAGTCTCTGATATTCTCTTCCTGTATTCTTTTTATAGATTCCTTAGCTTTCTCTCTTAGTTCTTGTCTTTTATCCATAAAATTTTGAATATTTTCTTCCTCTATGAGCTTCTGAATTTCATCGTCTTGATCTCTCATTTTAGTGCCAAAAAGCAACTCAAATGGTGTCATTTTTATACTTCTTTGGTATGTTCCATTCAGACATCTTTGTACTTTGGACACATGGCGATACCATTTGGTTGGGTCATCAACACTCAGTTTACTTAACACGGCTATTATAATTTGATGGACACGTTCAACCTGGCCGTTTCCTCTTGGTTGTCCAGTGGTAATAGTGTACAGCGTGATATTTTCACTTCTACAATATTCTTGTAACTCGTTCGAAGTAAAAGCAGCGTTTCGATCAGTAATAATCCTTTCTGGTACACCGAAAGTTTGCTGTTGTAGTTTTAACTTATCTATTGTTTCTTCTGTAGTTAAAGTCTTGACAGGGTAAATCCATGTAAACTTCGTATACGCATCGACAACAGTTAGGATGTATTTGTAGTTTTTATGAGTCGAAGTCATTGGACCTAAGTGATCAATGTGGTAAGTCGATAGAGGAACATCACCTTTGTCAATCGGATATAGTAATCCTTCTTTTTTGCCTCTTTTCTGTGATATCAAAATGCATTCAACGCAATTGTTTATGACCTTTTTATCTTCTCCGGTAAATTATCAATATAATATTCTCTTTTGACTTATTCTTCTGTTTTTATAACTCCAAAATGTCCTCTTTCGTGGTTTCTTCTGGTTATCTCATACTGCATTCTCTTCGGCACAACAATCAATTTAGTTCCATCTTTCATTTTATACAATATCTCGTTCTCCACAATGTAGTCTTGATAATCTTCGGTTTCTAGAACCTTCTTTATTAATCTTATGTGGTCGTCTTCATTCTGTGCTTTCCTTATACGAGCGGTAGTCTCTGTGAGCATCAGACAACCAGGGTATCTGCTCAGGGCGTCAGCATATTTTATTCTAGTTCCTGGTCGGTGCTCTATCTTATAATCATACTCTTTTAGAAGCAGAGCTACTCTTGGATATAATTCTTTATTTTTAGGCAGAGCTACGGGGCTTGCAATATCAGATTTATTAGGCTTCATAATTTCTTTGTCCAAACATTCTTTAATTTTTCTGTTAACAGCAGTCATTTGTAAGGGTGACAGTTGGGGTGGATTTTGGTTAACAGGATTTTCATCGGTTAATAGGATTTTCAATTCAACGTTACTCTCTTTCTTCTTTTCGTTAGGTTTATACTCTTCACACATCTTATGAATCTGTTCCTTGTATTTAGAATCTCCTATATCATAATCTTCTTCATTGTGTTTATCCTCCGTCAGAAGTGTAAGATGCATTATCTTTTCCAAGAAAATACCCTCAGGAGTAAAGCGTAGTTCAAAATCCTTCAAAATGGGATTTCCAATTATTACGGTAACAGGTATGTCATTATCTTTAACGACGTGAAACTTAAGTTCTGTGTAGTAGTTATCAATTTGTACGTTAGCTGTAAACATTCCTTCAGTATAGACTTCGTTTTTCGCTATTCTGGTAATACATGTTGATTTTGTTTTGTAGTCTTTGACATCTTCTCTAATTTTCTCGAACTCTGACTTCGTAATAAGGTGACGTTACTTCCCGTGTCTATTAAGGTTACAACTTCTTTGCCATTAATCTTCAACCTTTTGTAAGGAACTTTCTCTTCCTCATCATTGTTTTGAATATTCATCGTCTTCGTAGGCTTATTGGTACATTCAGTAGACTTGTGACCGAAGATATTGCACTTGAAACATTTTACTCCTTTAGGACAGTTCGATGACACGTGGTCTAAATCTCCGCAGTTGTATCATCTGTGCACACGTAACTTATTTCTAGTTGAAATCTGGTCAAATGATGCACCAGCTTGTACGGGGTGTGCAGCTTTAGGAGACATCTTCTTCCTAAACTCACTATAGATATCCAACTTTTTTCGAAATTCTTTCATATCCGAAGCACCGTATAGAATAGCTTTGTTGGTCTCCATGTCTCGAATACCATCAATAACGTATTCCATCAAAGCAGCGTCTTCAACCTTACCATAATGAGCCAGTTCTTTCATAGACAAGAAGTATTGTTGGTAGGTCTCATTATTTTTCATCTTACGAGATGCAAGTTTCTTATGCACTACTGCGCTATTTATCTTTGGTCCAAATTCTTCTATAAGTGATTCTTTCAAACTCGTATAATCCTTAACTCTTCCCAAAGACCGTAGAAACAGCTTCGCAGTTCCGTCTAAAAGCCTTTTTGCATAGATGAGTTTTTCAACCATAGTCCACTTCATAATCTGAGCAGTATCTTCAAATTCTTCTATAAATATTTCTATAGGGTAGGTGTCATCTCCGGTAAAAGTATTCATCGACTTCTCTAAATCCTTGAATGAAATCTGTACGTCATGCTTTTGTTCTTCACCTTCACTTTCATCTTTATCATCCTTCTTTGGTGGCATCGTAGCTGCAGAACTAGTATTACTCTTTACAATAGAATTACTTCTTAATGTGCGTCTTATTTCACTCGTCTTACAAAATGATGGTTCATTTGGGTTCATTTAGTCGTCTTCCGTCTTCAAAAACAAATCTTCAATCCAAATAAAAACTATCATTTTAGTAGAATTATTTTTCAGCTTGCAGCATTATTAATAGTGACGTCGTTAAAGCAGATATAATGTCGTTAAAACAGCTTCTGACGTATGTCAATATTCGTACCAAATTTTCTTACAAATTTTTAACTGCGCGACTCAGCAATGGCGGCGTAACGGCGCAGAGTTGTCAAATTGTCTTGCATTCTTCGAATCTTCAATAGATGTCTGTTTCTTCTTTTCGACTGATTTTTTCAGTATCCCGGACGATTTTTCCACTATCCCGGACGAGCCCCCAAAAGTTGTAGGGATATTAGCAGCCGAAAGCAAGAAACATCACTTTATTCCGAAATACTCTATTTTTAAAGATACATTCATACAAAGCAAAAATCTTTCCGTCTTCCATCATCGAACAATCTCTTGACTATCTATTTTTGTCATCTAATGAAATAAAAAAGGTTGCACGCATAATAACTAAAATGAATATTTTTTAAACATAAAAAGTATTTGCTTCTATTTATTCCGACATATATGTATACATATTATATGTATAAATGTTAGATAACTGGTGTTATAATACTGTGGTATCACGGCTACGTTACAGTGTTAGTGGTATGCATTCCCCACCGCAAAACCAATTGACCACTTAAACACAATACACAACATATAATAATGTGTTGTTTTGGTTGCGAATGAAATAAAGTTAAATTAAATAAACTGTTGCATCTGCCGAATGCCAACCCGCACTAACAGTGGTGGACCTTATGGCCTAACCATTCTCAATCGTAATCTCGATTGTAGAGGAGGCCCGTGGCTTGCAGTTGGATGGAGACGGGCTGATACAGATAAAGATCTGCCCAATACTACACACGATATGATATGTACTATAATCCAAGATAGCTTTGTGGCTGTTGGGGCATTTTTTATCATTTATATGTAGGTAGGCTACAAAACTTTGGACTCGCGAGGGGCGTCGTGTCACCCGTCACTTCGGCAGTCGGTTGGCCATAGGAAACATCTCGGTGTGAAAATTTTCAATAATTGTGTACCGTTCTCTTTGGGTGTAAAATCGTGGCTCCGTGTGTTGATTCTACTAGCATTGGGCAGTGCATATCCAGGTTAGTGGTCTCATATGATTCGGTTGTTAAATGTCCAGACAATAGGGATACCGTTACACTTCATTGCATTAACATTGGCTCTTGCTGCCCCCACTATTATTAAACTTATACAAATATTAATCAAAAGCGTTAAGCTCCTTGGTGTACAATTAAAGTAAAACTCACTCGTAGATAATAATCAATTTAATTACATTTCTAATGATCACTCAACAAGAGACAAATTTATATTCCCTGGTAGTACCTTTGGTTCAATTAATTTTACAAAATAAAAAAACAAAAGCAATGTATTAAGAAAAATAAATTAACCGATTATAAGTAGATTATTATTAGCTATTATGTTTTTTAAATTTATAATGAATTAATTAAAAATAACTTATCAAATTATGACTTAAGTAGAAACGAAATGATGTTAAATAAACTGTGTTTTAATTCTCAAATTGCCAATATTATTAGCTTATTTAGTTGCATTACTTCTGAAGTCACTATAACTATCACCTGGCTTCGTTTTAGACCGCAGTTTGGATATTCCCGGTATAATCTAAAACAAATAACTGCAAAGAATATGCTGTTATTTCGACTCTCACAGAATTTCACACATTAAATAACTCCACTACCGTATGGACTTTTCATATCAATGAAAAAGTTTAATGCCACGCAATTCTAGTTGAATTAGCAATCATATTGTTTCAGAAATTTCCAGTCGGGTTTATTGTACACAGTTATGATCCACTGGGGGCCTGGCCAGAAGTACAGGGATGAATCTAGGTGTTTTTGGAAAAATCTGCAAATGTAGTGGTGTATTTTTTTTCTTGGCCTGACAAAGGGATTCTGGTATTTGGGCTGGACCAGTAAGAATACAACTATTCACTTGTGCCAGAGTTATCCAACTCTGTCAGGTATCCCGCCGTCGTGTATGGATTTCGCTATCCAAATCGGTAGTATTCAGGGTCACTGGAAATGTCATTAACGTGTCAGCCCATAATAAAATCGGTCACGCGTGCAGTCGCAAATACGTATGAAACGAAGTACTAATGTTTGGACGTCGTACGTAAAATTGTACGAATGTGTCTAGGTACTCCACCAAAATATTTGAATCCTTTCAGTTCAGTTAAGTCTCATAGAGAATAGTATTGATTTTTGGAAGTGGAAAACTTATATACTTCTTCAGACATGGTTAGTTCGAATGTTTGAAAATCATTTCGGATCATAGAATAACACCCAGGCCTAGTGGCAGACTTCACAATCCACAGAAAATCTTGTTCTGATCTCTACGAGTATAGTATGTAAATATCCTCACGATGTTTTCTTTCATCATTAAATACATGGTAATTGGCTATCATTACACACATGACTCAGGTGTGAATTGGGATTTTTACCCACGACCACAATTGTAACAAGCTATAATGATGTTATCTGATAGATAGGTAGATAAAAACGTTTATTTTGGCTACAATAAATACAAAACAATCATAAAGAGATAACATCAACATAGGTAATAATTACGGATAGGTTATTTGATACATATGTAAGATATTGTAGCCACAATCAGGCCCCAGCTCAACAATCTCAATATCTCTTTCTCGCTCTCTCTCTACAGCCACAGGAAGGCGACGATTGAACCACGGCCGCCCCTAGGATGTCCTTATCGACCTGTTAGAAACGGCCTGAACTCAAAGGACAATGTGTGTTACACCGCCCAAGCGTGGCAAGTATTTGCAAAAAACCCTAGTTCAAGATATTTTAGAATTATATTATTTATTTATTCAATCTTTTTTGCATTATAAAGAGATTAAATTAGAAAATAACATAATAAATAAATAGAATTACAAGTGTCGTCCTAGTTAATTTCTAACAGATACCCATGGGATGGAAATATAAATAGCAGAAAGAAAGGGCAGTCTAAGGCGTAAATGAAGTAATAATAATCTACAGGGAATCACTATAAAAATAATGTATTAATAATTTATTTAGAATTAAGTTATGATAAAACAGTGTTATTTAAAAAGTCACACCTACTGGTGGTAGGTCTCTCATATGTGAGAGGCCATCTGGGTGGGTACCACCACAGTGTCTATTTCTCCCGTCAAACAGCAGTGTAAGCGCACTGTTGTGTTTCGGGTTGAAGGGCATTGTAGCCAGAGTAACTACTGGACATATTGAGACTTAACAACATCTTGTGTCTCAGGATGGCGAGCGCAGTGGAATGCAAAGCATTGCTTTGTATTGTTTGGTTTTGCTACTGTTCATGAGTGGTCGTATCGCTTACCATCAGGTGAACGAAATGCTTGTCTCGCCGTTCCATGAAATAAAATAAAAAAATTAAATAATAATAATTAACAGTGAATCACTATAAAAATAATGTGTTATTAATTTATGTACACTTAAGATAAAACAGTATTATTTAAAACGCCACACTTGAGTCCAGCCCTGGGTTTAATTTAAGAACAGACGCACTGAGGAGTCTCGCGGGCCGGCCGCAGATGATACGTTCTAACAAGTTATCAGATAATTGGATCTATAACATGATGTGATCACGTGCCGCTTCAGTGATGCTATTTCCAATGAATTTACCACTTATATTTATTTTTATGAATAAGAGTTTTCAATCGTCAAGTAAAGCTGAGAATATGATAAAAGTAGCGGTCCGACCCGGCTTTCCCGGGTGCTCATACTTTTTTACTCCACGCCACATTTTTTTATTTATTTTTTATTTACACTTTGTACAATTAAATAGTAAAGGCGGAGTTATTGCTTAATGGAATTTTCTACCAGTCGATTATTTTATTATTTTTATTCATATTATTTCTCACACTATTTTACATTTGAATAATACGTGATTGTCGTTTATTATACTGCTATTCTCCATTCCATGATTCAAGGCAAGCAGTTCTGTCCTTTTCTGTCCCATTTCAACAGCCCTATATACTATCCCATGCCAACCCTTTAAGTTTGAAAGAGTAGTAAATACACGTATTAGAATTCTTTGCTCATTTAATGGGAACACCAAATTTTCTACGATAAAAAGTAGCCGTGTGTATCCAAGGTATCAGCTACCTCCGTACCAAATTTTAATAAAATTGATTTAGTCGTTTGAGCGTGAAGAAGTAATAAACACACTTTCGCATTTATAATATTAGTAGGATTAAAATATCAATTTTGTTAATTTTGCCTAATACATTTAAAACCAAATTAGCTTAAATATTTTATCGGTCTTGGGACGTCCAAGTCTATCATCATTCATAGCTTGTATCTTCTTACTACTTAAACAAGTCCGTATTCTTCCAGTTAATAAATAATATAAATAAACCCAACACAAGTCACATCACACACACGTCTTGTGTCGTGGGTATCAGAAAGTACGAGAGATTTTTCGAGAGCAAAAATAATTTAGACATTGACCACCCAGTTAAATGACTAGTTTAGTTATTTGTTAATACAGTAATGAAATGTAAATAAATAAAGAGTCTTTCTTTTTATATATAAATAACACATGCAAAAAAGATTTTTAGGATGCTTCTGCGGACAACTTGGGAAGCTTCTAGGGCTACCGGTTAAGAACCACTGCTCTTTAGCAAAGTTAATATATCCAAATCTAATTAACACAGGCCTGAGCCCATCATACAGACTGTTCGTGTCAATTTATATTGGCGAAGTGATATATAGTGCCGATAACAATTTGCAATTCCACTTGAGTCGATTCTCGTTATCGATGCTAGATTAATTTCATCCCGCCGCCTGATGATGAATGGGTTCCGATTCCGGACGCCGGACTGATATTCCATGTATTTTATGTATTCTGACCAATTGAACTGTTTGTGAAACCAATATTTATTCTTTTCTTTTCATAAATATATGCACCATATCTATAACTCTCCGTCTTTCTTAACTGAAACATGAAATTCACCAAAATATCAAGTTAAATCTCTTGTTAAAGATGAATAGATTATAGAAACCGGTTGTTACTGTCAAAACTTTTGCTATATGAAGATACTTTGTTTTTGAAGATGTTGTGTTTCGGGTTGAAGGGCATTGTAGCCAGAGTAACTACTGGACATATTGAGACTTAACATCTTATGTCTCAGGATGGCGAGCGCAGTGGAATGCCAAGCATTGCTTTGTAATTCAAGGTGTTGTTTGGTTTTGCTACTGTTCATGAGCGGTCGTATCGCTTACCATCAGGCGAACGGCATGCTCGTCTCGCCATTCATAGCAATAAAAAAAAAAAAAAAAAAACTACACATAAAATTTGAAACACCCAAATCCTAAATCCGAGTGAGTTTGTGGTTATTCAATCAACGTTTCGACTCGCTCTGTTAGTGGCATGCAAATGCCTTAACGCCTCATTTGGTCCCAATTCTGCGATTTAGGTTTAGGCTTTAATGCTCCCAGATAAGTGGGAACTATTCAATTGAATATTCGAAATTTGGTGTGTCGAATTATTCGTGAACATAAAGGTTGGCCACAGAATGTTGATATGGAATATTGGGTTGAAATTTCTTATTGGACTGTATTTAATTACGTTTAAAGAGTGAAAAAGTTGTGTAAGCTAGTGTCAGATATTTTAGTTTAGTTGTTTTTATTTAGTAGAAACGGTAAGCTCTCCAACTTTAATGCGGTTGAGGCATAAAAAAATTTAAGTCACTCCCGCCTGTTTCCCAGAAGGGGTAGGCAAAGGTTCTCCTGGTAGCAACCAGGACACCCATTTTTGTGATGTGGTAGGAGGTGAGTCTGTTGCTATATCGGACACTAATCCCGAATGGCTGATAATGAGCAGAAATATCCAATATCACGTTGTCCGACCCGGGATTCGAACCCGAGACCATAGCGTTGTAACCCTACCCTATAACAATTACGCCACCGAGGCAGGCAGTGACTGGGATTTGTGCAGGCAGTGACCCTGTGCTGTATTTATTACAAGCGTCAAACTCACTGTCATAAAAAACCATCAAATATAAATCATAATAGTGCAATTACACGCCCACTTCACTTAATCGACTGCGAGGGATGAAAAACAGGGTATATATCACGAAAATAAATCACGGAACATCTGACGGCCACTATCCTACACGCGGACTCGGCTACCACACGATACAAGTTATTTTATAAAGAAACGTATGAGATTTTGACCTATATGGAACATGGCACGTATAATATGGTCGACTTTCGGTTTGGTAGTTGTATCAACACTTTTTAGAAAATGCCTGCTGATAATTTAAAATGGTTTCTATATGCGAAATTAAACATTGAAATAAAATTATACCATATTTCTCGTGTTTACAGATATCAGATATCGAGTGATAAAACTGCCACTTTCCTTGTTCGTCACTGGTATACAATAAATATTATAAATAAATATTTTTTACGGATATTATCGCGATTTTGGTTTATTTATTTTTTTAACCTCCTGACGTTTTGTTTACTTTGCAGCTTTCGGGGTCAAGGGGCGGGCTGAGGTATTAGTGTTGTTAAATTAGCCGTTCAATGTTTATAATTGTTAAATATAGGGACGTTTTGTTTACTTTGCAGCTTTCGTGGTCAAGGAGCGGAGTGTGATGTCAGTGTTGTTAAATAAATAAATAAATAAATAACACCCAACAGTCACATACATAGTCCTGACCCCACACTAAGATCGAGTCTTGTGTCGTGGGTATCAGGAACTACGAGAGACTTTTCGGTCTCACAAACACCCAGACCCGGAAGAAATATTTGTGGGCCACACAAACATTCCTCTCGGTGCGGGGATCGAACCCGCGGCCTCTCGTTTCACAGGCGGCGTCTAACCAACTGCGCCACGGAGGCTGTCAACTGTTTTATGTTAGTAATTGTTAAAGGAAGGTAGCATTCGTTACATTAACCGAGCGGATAACTTAAAAAAGTTTTTATCATCAGAAA
Source organism: Hyles lineata (assembly GCA_030180105.1). Lineage (NCBI taxonomy): Eukaryota > Metazoa > Arthropoda > Insecta > Lepidoptera > Sphingidae > Hyles > Hyles lineata. Next base: position 3,326,818 of record JARJEE010000030.1, read on the forward strand.
GTCCATAATTTTTACCATTTTATTAGCTAAATAATTTGTTTTTGTTGTGTGTGTGTTTATTTATATTTCTTTTGTTTGAAATATTTCATTTGAAGGGGGATCTCAATTTAGGTATCTATAACTACCTATATCTGTAACATCGGTTGCATACTTCAATAATAACTCGAATATGCACTTGCATTTATTTGTTTCAAGTGTTGGAAGAAAATATTCCTCGTCGTTTCTGGTGTCTGTGACATATGATTTTTATGTCTTGCTATTTTTGTTTTTTATGACAATTCACTATAGGTTCTATTCCTATGGCATTTTTCGACATCTCTACGTCCCCTAGAAAAACCATGTTAAATGATTTGATTCTGGGTTTGAGTCTGTGTATTTTTTTTGTACATTCGTAATTCAAAATTATCTATCCAATACCATCTCTTATTTATATTAACCACTAATTCCAACAATCCTATAAACGCAACCTTGGTGGGAACTGTTGGCTCTTGGTTCTAAGTTGGCTGTATATAGCTGTATAGAAACAGCTTTCATTAAGACATGCCGCACGCACAGAGAATGGCAAGAATCCTATTGCAAATAGAAATATATGTCGGCTATTCGGCTAATAAACGGCCAACGGGCTCGAGAGTGGAAAAATCCTGGAGATATTTATTGCTTAAGGGTTTAGTGGGGTTTGGAGTGATTTTGTTGGTCGAATGGTCTGGAAAATGTGGACGGTTCATTTACAGAGACAGTTATTGGAGCTGTGTATCACGCAAGTAATTGATTTTTTAAATAATTTGAACGAACTTTTTGTTTTCACGGTGTGTTCATGTTAGGTGTATTAAACAAAATAGTATTTGTAGATATCTATTGAGACGAAAAAATATTAAGCACGTGTATTACTAGTCAATGGTTTTATTCTTTCAAAGTGCATCAAAAATGTTATAATTCAAAATAAGAAAATGCGCTGTATTATTGCAGGTACTTTTAAAGAGAAGTGAACATTCGTCTCGTGTCTCATTACACATTTTCTGGTCCTATGCTAAAAAAATAAAAACATTCCAACGTAACACGTCCAATATCAGCCATGTCACAGATATTTCCACATAGCAATCTGTGTGAACAATTGATGGATTGACATTTTATTTCTGTAAACGCAATGCGAAAAGGTTTAAAAATTGGACGTTCAACGTGTTTGTTTTGAGCTTATAGCTAGATATATACATAAATAAATGTATGCGCGAAATACTTTTGAAATTTAGCTGTAACATGATAGAATATTTGATATGACAAATTCAATTCCCCTTGTCGTCATTTGCTTTTCCACAAATTGTAAAAGTAATTCATTTTCTTTAAGCTAAGTTGACAAACAAGTTTTTGTTCCTAAAATTCTGAGGTGTATAGCACATACATTTTAAATCCGCCTGGTGCCCCGTCATAGCAATTGCAACGCAAACTTCATTTTCTTGTCAAGACATGCAATAATATAGAAAAATCGTCGACGTTGTTGTCATGCTATGAGAAGATAGATGAAATTTGTCTTCGAAATTTGTATGTTCTTTGTATAGGAAATTTTAAAATAGGTGCTTATAATTTTACCCCAACTTGGACCTATCAAATGTCAAATTAACATTGTAAAATTGCCCATAATAATTTGTTAATACTCATTGCCAATATATAAAAACAATAAGAAATAACGTACGCGTTGCAAAAAAGCCAAACAAAAAATTGGCAAAGCGAAATATTTGTGGAAATAAACTCGTCTTTCATATTTTCTATTCAACGTGTTGTAAACACGGTTGGGCAGTTTACACAACGCTTCGCCTAGTGCACTTACCTGACACTATGCATTTAAATCTTCGCCCGAAGGTATTCAGCTTACTTTATTTCGCGCTTGTTGACTTGTTGCAACGTATCTTATATTTACCTTCTTTTTTATTAGAGTTGGGGCATTTGAGAATTCCATGAACTGGTCAATTTTGGTGGGAAAATGTATCGTGCTTGATGCCTTGGGCATAGGTTCAGCAATGAACACGTTCCACGCCAAGAAAAAATGTAAGGTTTTCCGTTCGCACAATATCTCGATATAAACCAATAAAATAGTGCCGATTTTAACAAAACATATGTTTTTTAAATCATATCTATTCAATATTCATTAATTAAAAGAAATAAAACATACAATTTGGCAGAATTTATTATTTTTCAAAGTATCATTTAAGATGATCTCGTGACGGTCACCAATGACCGGCCTGGCGTTGAACGTGTTAATAGCGATCAAGGTTTTTGAGGATTTGTTTAAAATACCAACTTTTTCTTTCTTAAAGATATCCACAATTGTCAAGCTAGGAAGCCCTTACTGCCATCCTGGACCGGAGAAAGAAGTTTAGAAATACCTGTCGTTGCCGTACCATCAAGGCATGGAACAGTCTTACGGCCGTCGTGTTCCCACCGTTGTAAATCCTGAATTTTTAAGTGAAGTCTGAATAAGGAGCTAAATAGGTTGTTATCGTAATAGTGTTGCATGGCGTAATTTTTTCTCTATCTAAATAAGACAATATCTAGATTTTACTAGATATTGTCGAATTTAGATATTATATAGTTGTATCAGAATATAAAATGTATCAGAATATAAAACGACCGATATTTTGATTATATTAATTACGGCAGCCGTTTAGATGTCTCAAAAATAATATAGCTTAAAAATTATAATAAATATTACACCCAACAGTCACATACATAGTTCTGACCTCATACTAAGTTCGAGTTTTGTGTCGTGGGAATCCGAAACTACGAGAGATTTTTTGGTCTCATAAACGCCAAGACCCGAAACAAATACCAGTGGATACAAATATTTGTTTCGGTGCGCGGATCGAACCCGAGGTCTTTCGTTTCACAGCCGGCGTCGAACCAACTGCAGTCAAAAATAATAACAGACATGTCGAATTCATTAAAAATAATATGAAGGGTGCCAAAATTTTATCGAATGGAGAGCGACTTATTCATGGCCGATGAATCCTTTATCTCAACATCATTGCAGTAACTATTTAGTTAAATATTATTATCTACTTATACCAGTATAAGCAATCCTCCCACATTACACCTACGAAGATCACAACACAAGCAATGTATTAAACAGTACAGATCAGGATCTATATCCCACAAGGCACTGATTCGCAAATCGATCGTATTCAATTCCAATTTATGCAAATCTATTCAATTATGAACCGTTATGTTCATTTGACTGCATCCAAAGTGCTCGGTAATGCTCAAATCATAGCAATAGCGATACCGATCGCTATGTCAATATTGGCTTTATCTGCCAACCACTTAACTGAATACGGACATCCGAATTGTTAATCAATGAATGGGCGATTATACTGATTGAAGTCGACATTTGAAATGTTCTATGTTATACTGTTATGTACTTTGAAAGTAAATAGCGTATTTGTTTTGGATTCATAATATTTATAACTTTCAAACAAAAAACATGTAAGGTCATATGTATAAGTATATTGACTCTTTTAATCCTTAAGAATTTAGATTGCTATTAAAAAGGAATTTGGGTTACATTTTAATTATTAAAATACGTAGTCTAGATTGTTTGAAACATTTTTTTATATTTTCAATTAGACTTGGCGCCCTGGTGGGAATTCCCGTCGGCGATATAGCAAAGTTTAAAAAATATTTTTCGAATTTCAGTCTTTGAAAAGTTTAATACCGATTTTAAGAATTATAATCTTTGGAAAAGAAATTTTATAAATCTTATTTTTTTATTCAATGTAATGGTAAAGGCATAGGTTCTCTTAGCTAGGTAGCTTTGCCAATTAGATCTTTGTTTAATAGTTGATTTAAATAATTGTGAATCGTTATTATAGGGCATTTCTAAGTCAGCCAACTTACTCTATTTCTTTTTTCATTTCAGAAAATATCAGATAAATTGTTAGATTGTAGAAAATATCAGATGTTACATAATATGTCTGTCTCTTCGGCCACGCAAATACGCCAAACTGCTCTTAATCGGATATACATTGAATAAGTCTTGGGCTGGTTTTAGAGTCACGCTGACCGCGCGCTGACCGTCAGCACTGACAGTTGAAATGTATGAGCTTCTAAGGAGCGTTTTAGAATAACGCGTAGTTGTCAGCGCTGACCCCCGCCCGTAAGCTACGCGCTGAGCTGTCAGCGCCGACAGTCAGCGCGCATTCAGCGTGACTCTAAAACCAGCCTTAAAGACTCGTTTAGCTTCACTTCTTAGTGTCATTAAATGCGTGCCACTGATTGTTAGACATACAAAATAAATATTTTAAAACATTTGAGAAATTTTGTAGTTTTATGTAAATAAATATAAAACATGAAGAGGTAGAAATTGTAAAGGAAGGAAACAATAAGTTCTGTCCATTTGACTAAAAATATAATTTGAATTAGTATAAAGTTAAGTTAGTGTAATAAGCATTTAAAAATATTTCATATGTTATTTGGTGATTATTTTTATAAACAGTAAAATATTTGTTTCTCCGCCCCGCCCCGTGACCACGAAAGCTGTAAAGTAATCGAAACGTCGGGAACTCAAAAAATGTAAAATTAAACCAAATCCGCGATAAAATCCGTAAATAATAATTTGATTTCAAAGTAAAATATTTTATTTATAGAGATTAGGTACTATGTGTAATGACTTGTCTTAAGAGCTCTTTAATTGCCTACATGACCAATAAACAAACATTTCATTACATAATCCCGAAGCGAGTCACTCTTGAATGGTTCGCTATGGTACATCCCATTACAGCTATTTGTCCTTTTACCATTTAATATATTGACCTAACGTAGCACAAACTATTTTTGACCTTTAAAATGTTAATTCGACTGCCTCGGTGGCGTAGTTGTACTACGGTACGGTCACAAAGCTGAGGTCTCGGGTTCAAATCCCGGGTTGGGCAAAGTGATATTAGATTTTTCTATTCATAATCAGCCCAGAGTCAGGAATTTGTGCCCGATATGGCGATAGGCTTGCCACCTATCACATTCTGGGACGGAACATACAAGGCGAAATGTGGGTGTCCTGGCACCTCTGCCTACACTTTCTGGGAAAAAGGCGTGAGTTTATGTATGTATGTAAAATGTTAATTAAGTAAAGTGTTATGTCTTAGCGTTAAATAAAATATAGTGTCATTATATAAATGGTAGCACGTGTTTTCAATAATGTACATGCCATTAGACGGTATCGGTGATCGCGTGACACTAATGACGTGTTATTACGATATTTATGATGAGTTGTCTATTTGTCATTTATTTACAATAGGTATATCAACAGTAAACATATCGATAGCATTACAGATACATAAGACAAAGGAATAAATCACTGATATGTATGCCAATTAAAATAGTACACAACATTCATAATTATTATATTTCGAACTATTGTTTTCAATACTAAAATATGAATGGAATGTTAAAAGCGAACATGAACAGTGGCAACACCAAATAATACATTGAATTATAAAGCAATGCTTGGCAATCCACTGCGCTCGCCATCCTGAAACATAAGATGTTAAGTTCCAATATGTCCAGTGGTTACTCTGGCTACAATGTTTTTCACACCGAAACGGAACAGTGCGTTTACACGGCTATTTGGCGGGAGAAGTAGTTATTGCGGTGGTACCTACCCAGGCGGCCTCTCATATAAGAGACCTACCACCAGTAAAAATAGTAAAAAGTAGCTAATCTATACATATAAATAAAATTGAAGTGTCTGTTTGTAAAGTGAAAATAAAAAAAAATGTCCAACTACATATCGTTATATACACGATACCTATAACGAAAATTACCTTAGATTTTTTTTGTCTGTCTGTCTGTTCCGGCTAATCTCTGAAATGGCCGGACCGATGTTGACGGGACATTTATTGTCAGGTAGCTGATATAATAAGGAGTAACTTAGGCTACATTTATTTTAGAAATATAAAGTTTTTGTTAAATTCCACGCGGACGAAGTCGCGAGTACAGCTAGTTACATTATATGTAGTTCTAATACATACAGTTTGTTAAATACTTAAAAATACTTTTCATAATTGGTAGAGGTACTTAAATTACATTACTTAATACATTAGTACAAATTATTGAACTCCACAGAGTATACAAGTCCCTATTGTCACATTTTTTGACGTTTCAATTTATATCCTTATATTATATAGTATGACGTCACGTCTCCATTAATGTAATTAATGTTTTACTTCCGTAGATAATTTTGACAATGTATTGTGTAATTAGTTTTCTTTGTGTATAAATGTTTATTAATTAAATAAAACGTAAAATTGGGTCACTGGATCTGAGCCAAATTCTTAAAGTGTATTAATATTTTAAACCGAAGTTATGATTTTAATCTTCACTTTTGGTATTATTGTAGATGGAGTAACTACAGGACATATTGAGACTTAATATCTTATGTCTCAGGATGGCGAGCGCAGTGGAATTCCAAGCATTGCTTTGTAATTCAAGGCATTGTTTAGTTTTGCTACTGTTCATGACCGTTTGTATCGCTTACTTTCAGGCGAACGGCATGCTTACCTCGCTATTCACTGCAATAAAAAAAAACCCATATCAGCCAATATACATACCACTTCAGCGTACGGGCTTCCTCAACAATAGAGACTAAAGGGAGATTAGGCCATATACGCTGGCCTAGTGCGGGTTGGCGGACTTTACGTTTCGGGTGCATTCTGTGTATATTATACAATCGGCATATTTGAAACAACTGAAAACCATCTCGCATTGGAGTTTGCTGTATTTGAATTGCAATTGGCCAATATGCATTGTATTAATATTGTAGTTACTATAAAATGATATAAATTTATGATTGAAGCTAGCCTTGTATTAGCTTACGAAACCTGAAATCAAAGGAGCATCCTCGTAAATGGATACTAGAAAGCCAGTACGAACCACAAAGGTCCCAAGCCTTTGTGAACTTACAAAGTACGAGATTAAACAGAGCTCTATTGAAAATCGTAATTTAAGACCATGATCTATTGAACTTAATGTTTGAACATTACAAATAATTGTTCTTGTAATACTCGAATGGGAGTTAAGCTATTGATTTCATGCATTGTAAACCTTTGACGTTTTGGTCAAATGTTTGTTAAAATCTTAGTGACAACGATTATACCCAATTCAATGATTATTATAGCAATTACGTTCAAAAAAAACATCTCAGGATTATGGTCAAAGAAGTAAATAAATAACACCCAACAGTCACATACATAGCCCTGACCCCACACTAAGATCGAGTCTTGTATCGTGGGTATTAGGAACAACGGGAGACTTAAGGGTCTCACAAACACCCAGACCCGGAAGAAATATTTGTGGGCCGCACAAACATTTCTCTCGGTGCGGGGTTCGAACCCGCGGCCTCTTGTTACACAGGCGGCGTCTAACCAACTGTGCCACGGAGGCTGTCAATACATAACATGATCATAACTATCAAATACATAACATCATAACAATAGAAGAAAATACTTTTATTTTTCCTTTTATTTAACATATTTAAAGAATATATCTACAATAATTCAATCTACATATCTGTAAGTAACTCGAAAAAACTGCTAACGTTTGTATTTATTCTATCAGCGTTGACAATGAGGTTATAATTATCTATATATTATACCGGGTATATCAAGACTGCTACCGAAAACAAAGCTGGGTGGTAGTTTTAGTGACTACAAACACAATGCAACTAAAAATTTCGCCAAGAGACGCGACAATTCTTTTTTATAATTTTTTAAATATCGTCATTTTTGGGTGTTAAACCCACGGTTATTGCTAAAATAATAATTTAAACTGTTTTATACCTTTGAGTCTTTATAAATGAAAGGGTATACACTATTATTTTAGCAAAAAATAATTTACCACCCAAATACGACCATATGAAAAAAATAACAAATAAAAAACGGTCGCTTTTTTTTTGCAACATTTTCTGTTGCATTGTGTCTGAAGTGGCTTAAACTACCACCCGGCTTCGTTTTCGGTAGCAGTCTTGATATACGATATGATATATAAATCTAGCGCTTTACAAAATTACATATACATTGCTATTACCTTAACAAAGTAAGAAAACATAATCATATGTAATATACAGAGTGATTAGGATAGGATTTACATATCCTATTGAATTTACATCAAATGTTCCTAACCACCCCAGCTAACATTGTGCTATGTTGGAAAAAAAACTGCCTGGAAGTATTGTTATAAATCGCTATTTTAGTTTTCAAGGCTTTTGATCAACCCGTATAGGTACTTGTCTTTTTACGGCTCAAGTAAATTCCCGAACCGAATTCAGTTAGGCAGTAAAAAACTCTATCTAAATCGGGTCGCGAAAATCATAAAAACTAAAATTATGATTTTTTTTTCAAAAAAAGGCTCGGTTTTTTTTCTTCATCACTACATAATATAAAACAAAGTCGCTTTCTCTGTCCCTATGTCCCTTTGAATGCTTAAATCTTTAAAAGTATGCAACAGATTTTGATGCGATTTTTTTAATAGATAGAGTGATTCAAGAGGAAGGTTTATATGTATAGTACGTACATATTATTGTACAGAAATCTATTTGTACCCGGGCGAAGCTGGGCCGGGCCGCTAGTATTTTATAAAATATCACCTGGGGAGATTAGAAACATGTGGGATAGAGGAAATACCATATATTAATATCAATATCGAGTCAAGATGTTTGTTCGGGATAAACATCTTTATCCCTGCCACATCCATTTCGACATTTCCGCCTTCTAATGAGGCAATCTCGTTCGGAAGTTCCCCATGGCTTAAATTCAATTTGGATTCGTATAAAATTACATCTACTAAACAACTGGAGTCGCGAGATTAGTACCAAAGGAGGGCTAACTGAAGATTCTCAAAGTTGCAGTATATGCAAAATTATTGTATTGTCTTTTAAAATGCTCTGTGAAAGTTGGAGAGTTATGAGGTTGTCGTCGTAAGCTTCTTTAAATTTGCCTTATTCTATACCTTTTGATGTGTTTCTTGTTTTTGGTTTTATATCTAATTACTAATTACAATGGTTTTAATTCAGTTTAAAACCGTATTAAAACACGTTTGCTTAGCAACTGGAATTGCGAGATTAGTACCTTAAGAAGGTGAGTTGAAGATTCCTTAAGTTGAAATTAGGAGTATATGCACAAATATTGTATTGTCTTTGTGAAATGCTCTGTGCAAGTTGGAGAGTTATGAGGTTTAGTTGTAGTAAGCTTCTTTAAATTTGTCTTATTCTACACCTATTGATGTGTTTTTATAATTGTCTTAGGTTTTATACATAATAATTACAATGGTTCTAATTCGATTTGTAACCGTAGCGAGAATAATTGAAGATTCTCCAAGTTGGAGTCGGGAGTATATGCGAACCTATTGTATTGTCTTTGTGAAATGCGCTGTGCAAGTTAAAAAGTTATGAGGAACTAGTTGTTGTGTACCCTTGTGTACCAAGTTGGTTAAAGCTTCATTTGAAAAATATACGTTAATGCGGTTAAGGCTAAATTATATCTCATTTTGACTCGGACTGTCATATTTATTTATTTGCGATGAGAGATGGGCGGAGTCATAAAGAACTATTAAGCCCTGCGCGCACCGGGACCGCCGTCTCAAGAGATCCCTTTTGATGCCACGGCATCAATTAAAAACATTCGTCGTATTTCTACTAGATAAGTTTGAATATCCTTCGTAAAAAAACAAAATCCCCTATCATTCCCATTGCCATTCGTCCCGGTGTGCATAGATTAGTATAATATACAGAGATAGATGCGCAACTCTACTTTTTTTTTATTTTTCGACGTGATTTCGCCTCCAGCGGGCGCATTAGGCAAACGCGTGAAATTTCCAATTTGTTATATAATATTTCAAAATTTGTATATTTTATAATCTCCTGTAATTTAACCAATATCAAGTAGAAATTGGTTAAAATATAACTTACAAAATATATTTCTTAATTTAGTGGCACATAACCGCCATTTAACAATTCCATTTAAACTACTTACACGATAATTTCTCGTTCTAGCCAGAGCGTGGCGCTAGAATCGAAATGATTGTTTTCAATATTTTTCATGTACGAAGACGCACCCCCATGCCGGTGTGCGCTGACCATAACTTTGATATAACCTAACTTACAATTGGCGTCCACGTAGACTTTATAATTTAATCAGTGTATGCACTCCACCGTGCCAGATAGTTCGCATGAGTGGCAGAGTAGGTATCCTGCCAGATAGTTGGCATTACCGTTTCCCGAGTTGCCAACTTAGGCACTTCAATATACAGTCCACTTAGCGTCTAGAATAATTGTGGGATTAGTATAGTTAGAATTTATACGTACTGTTATTAAATAACAAGCATAATATGCAAGTTTTAGTAAGAGGCCACGGCATCGATTCCCGCAACCAGGCAATTTATGCTGTGGTTGTGAAAACATATTGTGTCTCGTAATTTCGGAAACTCCCAATTTAATATTTTAATGGGGGTCAGGTCTGCTTATACGTGAATTAAGTGAAATCCAATATTTTTTACCTCATCCCGTCTTCTAATCCGCTTCATTTTTTAAGTTAAGTGTCGTAGATGAGGAGTGGACGTGCGAACGTAGAGAACACATATCAATACCACAATGTTTACCGTTTGCGAAGCGCAGTGCGTAGAAATCATACAAATCGCTATGATATGCAGGTTTCGTCGCGATGTTTTCCTTCACCGTTATAACGCGTGCTGGTTGACTACCAATATACACATTACTCCGAAAAATCAGAAGTGTGCCCTAGTATTTGAACCCGCGATCACCGTGAACATGTTGACAGCCGCGTCTGGTCAGTTCACCAACACTGCCGTCCTCAAGCTAAAATGCCGTTAAGTATTAAAAGCACTTTTTGAGTTATGCACAAAAAAGCGATGTTTTTTTAAAAATATGCTACTTAATAACAAGTGGTCATCTTTAAGACCTTGGAGTACTGAATAAGAGATCGCAGGAGGCGCTTTCAAATAGCGAAACTTTCAATTTAGAACTGTAATATCGCTTTTTTGTGCATAACTCAAAAAAGCGGTTTTTGTACTTAAAGGCATTTTAGCTTGAGGACGGCAGATTACAAGCCACCACACATTATCCCTTCACACGCTCAATTTTATTCCTTCATATATTATTTTATTGGAAAATATGAATACTATGATTGATGATTACAAGTATAATATAATATGCTTGTTGTCTATATTAAGAAAAACTGTATCAAATAATGCATTAATCATATATTTTTGAATTTTATTTTTATTTACAAAGTACGCCATCATTTTCATTCGGGAAGATTTCAGATGAGTAGCAGGTATCTTTCTTCTTTCTTTCTCTGACTTTTCGGAGTCATGTGTGTATTGATAGTTAATCACCACGCACTAAAACGGTGAAGGAAAACATCGTGAGGAAACCTGCATACCGTAGCGGTTCACGAGAATTTCTATGGTATGTAAGTCCGCCAACCCGCACTAGGCCAGCGTGGTGGACTATATGGCCTAACCACTCTCAATCGTACTGTCGATTGTAGAGTAGGCCCGTGCCCTGCAGTGGGACGTATATGGGCTGATACAGATACAGACAGATACAGCAGGTATCTGTTAGTATTTGCGTATCTGCTAAATACAAAATAATTAAAGGTAATTAGCAATCATAAAAATATAATATTCTTTTAATTTTATTTAAATGTTATCATGAAATATACACATAAATTCAAGCCTTTTTCATAAGCCCATAAGGGGTGGGCAGAGGTGTCACATTTCGCCTTGTATGTTCCGTCCCAAGATGCGATAGGGGGCGAGTATATCGCCATATCGGGCACAAAGTCCTGTCTGCGGTCTGATAATGAATAGAAAAATCCAATATCACTTTGCCCGACCAGGATTTCGAACCCGAGACCTCAGCTTTGTAACCGTACCGTAGTACAACTACGACACCAAGTTTACCATAAAACTTATTTATACACCCTTATCATTCCTGCACTTTTCTGAACGCTCTGTTTCTTATCATATACTTATCCATCATCCATCCATCAGCCAAAGGAAGTCCACTGCTGAACATAGGCCTCCCCCAATGATTTCCACAGAGACCTGTTGGAGGCAGCCTGCATCCAGCGAGGTCCCGCGACCTTTACTAGGTCGTCTGACCATCTTGTGGGTGGACGTCCCACGCTGCGCTTTCCGCTACGTGGCCTCCATTCGAGCACTTTCCGTACCATATACTTACCTACAATGTATTTAATAAATAAATACCTACACCTTATTGCGAATAATTAGAATAGTTTCACAATTGTTATTTATCCCAATCCCAATATATTAAATAAGTTAAGTTCAGAGAAACGTAAACTTGCCATATTAGTTTAATAGACATTGTTTGAAAGCACCGTTTACTCCTCAAACATACTGTATGATGTATTCCATACTTGTATGTTGTGTAAATAGTACTCGTAACACAGCTGAGTCTTGTATTCAGTGAAATCGGGTGTAATATATTTTGACAGTCCCGTGGCGCAGTTGGTTAAACGCTAACTGTGAAAGGAGAGGCCGTGGGTTCAATCCCCGTTTGTGAGGCCCGCAAGTATTTGTTTCGGGTCTGGGTGTTTGTGAGACCGAAAAGTCAGCCCATTTCGTATTCTCGTAATTTTTTGTAACCGCTGCCACATACGTTCGCGTCAATTTCGATTTGTATATTATTATGTATTTAGTTTCACATACTAACCTGTGATGTTGGATGTTTGGGATTTTATCCCCAAATAAGCTCCATCCTCTTACACCTTTAAAAAAGAAGCTTATAATTATATTATTCTGTAAAATTGGGACTTTGTTCAAACGTTCAGTAGCATTATTTGCAATAATTGCATATGTATTTTTTTTTTCATTGGAATGAATGGCGAGACTGACATACCATTCGCCTAATTGTAAGCGATATGACCGCTCATAAACAGTAACAAAACCAAACAACACCCTGAAGTACAAAGCAATGCTTTGCATTCCACTGCACTCGCCATCCTGACACATATGATATCCATTCTCAAAATGTCCAGTAGTTACTCTGGGTACAATATCCTTCAAATCGAAACACAATACTCAATAGTGCAATTACATTGCTGTTTGGCGGGAGAAATAGACATTGATGTGGTACACATGCCTCTCACATATGAGAGACCTACCACCAGTAGTATAAATATATTTTCAAATATGTGATACATATTATTCTGAATCCAGCAGAATTCCGTGTAAACGGCAGGTGTGCGCCGCAAATAAGTCGTACAAATTGAATGAGTGCCTCGTCGCCGACTCAACGCCATGTCTCATGTCCTATAATGGAATGACACGTCTTTTTAAGAAAATAAAATAATACTGGTAATTTATATACGAATTTATGTGGATTTTCACGTATTGTTAGGTTGAATGTAAAAGAAAAGATCTTTATATTCGGTTCATAAGCTAAAGGTATATTATGGCTGTAAATCTATACTAATATATAAAGCTGAAGAGTTAGTTTGTTGTTTCTAACTTCGATCAAATTTAGACTAGATGCAACATGAGCGCTTAGAAAATGGCACCAAAAAAGAGTGCTTTAAGCACTCATTCGCCTTCAGTTACGCACCGACCGTTGCTTCTAAAACGTCGCATAACTTTAGACATATTATGTGAAAAGCTACTTTAAGCTCCAGGAATAAGGTGGAATTTGTGTTAATATATTTGGAATATGTGATCTTTTTGTTTACTTTTTTTCATGTCATGCATGGGTGCCACTTTTTAACAGAACTTTTACAGGGAACTGTGTATCTAGTGTATATTTGATCGAAGGTTTCTAATCTCAGGAACTACTGGTTCGAATTGAAAAAATAATTAAATCACGCTATAACCTATGGAGGGGAAGCTGTAATGAAAAATGCAGCAAATACGAGAAAATTTTATTCTTTTTCCGTGGTCCTATTGGTTGATATTCTAAATGGCAGACATTTTGAAAAGTGTACCGGCACCCGGGCGGAGCCAGCCCGGACCGCTAGCAAATAATAAATATACCTAATAGTGACTATTCATCCATATCCATAGTCCTGACCCCACATTGAAGACACACACACAAGAGTCGATCTTTTTGTCCTGTATAACCAACTGTGCTACGGAGGCTGTTAAATTGTCGTATAGATTGTCTACGTTATTTTGGCGTCCGAATGCGTTGTTGTCATGCTGTTGTTAAAATATTAGGAACAGGTTCTCTCTTCACATTTTATTATATTGGACATGTTAATGGTAGTAGATTGCGAGTATAAATGTTTATTTACACTTTATTGCACAAAAAGACAACAAACACAGAGAGAAAATAAATATATAAAAAGTACAATTGGCGGTCTTATCACCGAAAGGTCCGTCTTACAGACAACCATGGCATGGATTTAAAAAACAGAGGGCAGTCAAAAAGTGTAAACCTACCGAGAAAAGGAAAAAAAATGCAAAATTCTAATTAAAATAATTTAATAAAATTACAACTAATAAAAGTCATGAATAACTCATATTATGTAATATAAACATATACATAAATAAATACATACATGAATAAAACTAATTTGGAATTTCAATGGGTCATTTGAATTTGGGTTATAACTTATACAGTGTATATCAAGACTGCTACTAAAAACGAAGCCGGGTGGAAGTTTTAGTAACTGCAAACACAATGCAACTAAAATTTATAATAATAATAAATAACAATAATTTAAACTGTTTTATACCTTAGTGTCTATAAATAAAACGATATACACTATTATTTTAGGGAAAAAATGTATTTACCATCTAAATACGACCATAGGAAAAAAAAAAATTGTCGCATTTTTTTTGCAAAATTTTCTGTTGCAATGTGTCTGAAGTCGCTTAAACTACCATCCGGCTTCGTTTTCGGTAGCAGTCTTGATATTCTCTGTATAAATAAATATGTATATACAATCCATATGCTAGCGTAATAAAAAAAAAAGTACAGTCTCATTTTTAAATATATTTTGAAAGAAAAGTATGTAAATCAAAATAACTATATGAAATGATGTTAAAAATAGAAAGAACACATATAATTTTAAAAACATCCTCGAATTGAGAACTTCCTCTATTTTTGAAGACGGTTAAAAATTTACTAAGTAAAATTGCAACCCTAAAATTTTTAGTACCTAACCACAAAGGTTTAATAGTATCATAATTAATTTTCCATGGAATTCGAAGGCCAAGCGGCCGCTTCGAATGATATTGGGGAAATACCGCGTGAAATAGAGACCGATATTGCTATCGTGCTGACCCTCAATCCACTATCTATGGAATGTATTGAAATATTCACTTTAAAAAGTAAATTAACAATTACGAACGAAGTAGGTTATATTTAATTAAAAAAATATTTTTTATAAATTAAACCGACTTCAATATGTAATGAAAATGTAGAATTAAAACTTTAAAAATATCTATTATAGTTAATTATGCCATTTATTTTTTGTGGTCGGTGCCAGCTGGACTTTTATAAGGCTTTGTATATATAACATCATGATTTGATTATGCAGGTAAAACCACGCGGCATAGCGGGGCCCAAATATTAAGGCTGGCTACAAACATACATGTACACTTATGAAATTTAACACATGTGTTAAGACGCTGTTATAGACTGACATAAAAAAACTGTGCAATTCTGCCAAAAAGAAAATCTCCTTTTTTGACTTCGATTAATAAACCCCACATACGAAGGCAAACAGCAAGTTGGTAATTAAAAACTCTTTTCTAACAGTATTGTATTGTCCACAGCAAGTGAAAGCAACTGGCTGAGAAGAAAAGAAGAATTACGCGCTAAGAGAAAAAGTTCACAGCATTATAACAACAAAGACAGAAGGCGGCGGCAAATTGGTGAGTCATCTTTCTAGTTATTACTCAAATAAATAAATAAATACACCCAACGCCACAGAGACTGTCAAATGTTACAATTAACAGTGGCGAAGTTTGTTAACTAAGAATAAAAAAAATTGGAGTCTCCAGCCTCTAAGAATACACGCTGGCTGTGAAACGAGAGGCCGCGGGTTCAGTCCTCACACAAGACAAATGTTTGTGAGGCCCACAGGTATTAAGATTAAACCATAATATGAAACCCAAAAGTCTCCCGTAGTTTCTTATACCTACGAGGTTTAATTGATCTTAACGTGGGATCAGGACTGTGTATGTGACTGTTGGGTGAAGATTTTTATTTATTTACTAGCTGTGCCCGCGACTTCTTCCGCGTGGAATTTAACAAAAACTTTATTTTTCTAAAATATAAGAATTTTTCTAAAATAAATGTAGCCTAAGTTACTCCTTATTATATCAGCTACCTGACAAAAAAAGTCCCGTCAAAATCGGTCCAGTAATTTCAGAGATTAGCCGGAACAAACAGACAGACCGACAGACAGACAGACAGACAGACAAACCTTTTTTTAAAGATCATTTTCGGCACAGGTATCGCGTATATAACGATAATTATGTAGTTGGTCATTTTTTTTATTTTCACTCTTAAAACAGACACTTCAATTTAATTTATATGTATAGATTAATCTATGATCCATTCAGTGTGGGAAGTTCCGTAATCACCGCGCAGATATTACGGCCAGACTATGTCTCTAACCAAAATCTTACGTCGAAATCCCACTAAAGGCCCTCGGTGGCCCTCATGCGCATTATGAACAGCAGATGACATGAACGGGCAAGAGATGAACAGTATGGATCGCCACTTAATAAGCATACGATTTGATTTGTGTAGGCACTTATATAGACTCATTATTTTGGGCAGGAACAAAAATACTACTATAGAAGAAATTTAACTTTAATAAATCTCCGCCACTATTATTAATTATTGCATTTCTGTCCATCACAAGGTTGTCTGGCAGAGATCGCTTAAAGCGATAAGAGCGCCCTTTGTACCTACTGTATTTTATCTTTAACTGTAAGTGTAAATTGTACTATTCCATAAAATATGTGTGTGTGCAATAAAGGATATTATTATTATTTTTATTAAGTCTGTTTTTATGTGAATAATATGTACAGTTATTTTGCTACTTTTGAACAAGATTTTCTTTTATACATAGAATGGTCTGACATTTTGACGGCGACGCAGCTGCTCCGATAATCAAGGAATATTACGACCCTCTTGGTCATATTGCCTGCTACATTTTTTGGGAAGAAAAATCTAGGTCAAGCATCTGTATCAGCCCATTACGTCCCACTGCAGGGCACCAGCCTCCTCTAAAATCGAGAGGAGTTAAGCCATATTGTCCTGTCCACGCTAGCCTGTTTTTTTATTTTTATAATGGCCCGGCATAATGGCGGCATTGCACCTGATGGTAAGCGCAAATGCCACCTAGGCAGAGTGTCCATTGGCATCGGACGGCAGTCCCATGCCAATGGAAACAATTATGCCGGCCTGCTAAGGTGCCTCTTCACACTACGGCGGAAGGACCCAGGATTGTAGGAAGGAGGGAACATGCGAGAAGGCAAACAATTCCACAGCCTGACGGTGCGGCATAAAAAAAAATTTGAGAACCGTTTGGTTCGCGCCGGGATGGTGTGGACCGTCAAGCTATGGCTATGGTGTAATATATCTGTATCTGTATCAGCCCATATACGTCCCACTGCAGGGCACGGGCCTACTCTACAATCGACAGTACGATTGAGAGTGGTTAGGCCATATAGGTGTAATATATGATGAATGATATCTATCTCTCTGGCAGTAGATACGTGAACTTATAGTACATACTTACCGGAAATTATTCCGTTCTTCTCCTAAGATGCTGTGTAAAGGAATTCGTGTCCATTGTTTTACGGCATACAGGTAAAACTCCGTCACACAGTGCATTAAACAGCCAATTTGGAAAGTGGCCTTTCTCTTCTGAAGTAGCTGAAACTTTTGTATTTTCAAAGGCATTGTTTACCTTTTGTAAATATGTGATTTCATGATTTTTCTCTGCGTAGCTTCAGACGGAGGTATTTTAGGTACCTATTTATATTTTCGAAATGACTGAAAATAAATCTTTCAAGTCCAAAAACATTAGTTGTCCGTGATTGGATATTCCTTGATGAGGTCATGGTAGTTGGCCGATTACGAAATAATAAGCCGTATCTTTTTGCATTTTAAAACTCAGGTTTGCCGTTCTTATCTAGGAATGCGAAAAAGGCTGATGAGACGAAATTTGTAGAGAAGGCCCGTGCCCAGCAGTGGGACGTACATAATATATGGGCTGCTGCAGTAATGTCAAGTGAATTATTTTTATCGTGTATAAAATACTAGCGGTTTGGCCCGGCTCCACCCGAGTGCAGATACACTTTTCAAAATGGCGGCCAAAATGTTCAATTCCGAATATCAATTTAGAATATCGGAGCAAAGAATCCCTTGGATTTCAATTTTGAAACCAATCAATCAAATGTATTTGCTAGATTTTTTACTACTACTTATCTCCTATAGGTCATTGCGTGATGATATAGCCTATAGCTATAGCATTCCTCGATAAATTACCTATCCAACAGCATAAGAATTTTTCAATCCAAACCTGTAGTTCCTGAGATTAGAGGTAACAAACAAACAAACCCTTCAGCATTATATATTAGTATTGATATAAACATGTAGGTTATATTTTGATATTTCACAGCTGCGGTCGGCTTCCTTTAGAGTTCGCTGAGGCGTAAGCCGCCGATACACGTTGGATGCCGACTTCAAAAGATATTATATACTTGCGCGTGTTCTGCGGCCGTGATTCCATTTTAAATGTGCCAGTTGATTTCATTTTGAGATGGTTTGTGTAAGGAATATATCTGAGAGTGAACTTTGGTGCATTTATTCCGTAAAATGTTATCAGATTTTGGCAAGATGTCATATTTTACTTGATTTATGAAATGAAGAATATTAAAAACTAAAAAGTACTTTTAGATAAAAAACCCAACTAAAAAATAGAAAATAAATTTTAATAATACTGAATTAAGGATAGTGTAAAAAATTAATAAGAAAAATATATTTTTTATTGTAAAAAAAGCGTGGGGTGCATGTTTTCAATAGATATAATTATTTTATCGACAGATATAAGTAGAAGGATTATCATTTTGATAATATCTTAAAAAGCACCCCACGCTTTTTTTACAATAAAAAATATTATTTTCTTATTAATTTTTTACACTATCCTTAATTCAGTATTATTAAAATTTATTTTCTATTTTTTAGTTGGGTTTTCTATATAAAGCGTGTTTTTTAGTTTTTTAAAACTATTATTTATTTTCTACTTTTTAGTTTGGTTTATTTATTTATAATTTATAAAAACATAACGCCATCTGTTGGTCAATAGTAACATTTGACACTTGAAGAATACAATGTTAACGCCATCTAGCGATGAATAGTGCAAACATTCATTATTGACGTTATCACGCCATCTGTTAGTCAATAGCAAATTATGTTCATCTATACGCCATCTAGTGGTCATCAATTATAAAAATAATTAATCCTGGCGAATCTAATCAGGATAATCATATATTTTAATCGAATTATTTTATTGTCATCGGTCTTTGACAGGTGTGCAAAATTTGAATGAAATCTGTCCGTTTAAAGTGGGTCAAAATCGCGTCTTAAGGAGTCGGTTACAAACATACAAACAAACATACAAACAAACATACAAGTAAAGCTAATATAAAGCGTGTAAAAATATCAATGTGGATGACATACGGATGTGATCACATATCAGTGCTACATCCGATGTTATTAAAAACATATATATTATCATTATAATTATTAAATAAGCCTAAAAGATCCCAGTACATGGCAAATGCATCCCCTAAGCTCTTCCACATTTGTCGATTAAGAGCAATATGCATCCAGTGCCTATGTGTGGAGATCGGCCAATAAATGCCGCAAAACAATAGGCTATTTGATAATATTGAAAATATACTACGAATTGTGGTCATCCGGCAAGATAATAGCATAGAAAAGCATATTTCACGATAATTTGAACTAAATTAAGTTTATTTTTTGTAAAATACACGAAATAAAATTGATTAAAAAAAGACATTTTCTCTGTGACCGGAACGCTCTGTGATTGGTTGCAGCTCTCGTGACGTCATCGCGCAGTAAAAAGCTTTGTCAATTCATTGTAGGAAGTAGTTGGGGCTTGTGATTATAGATCTAAGTCAAATGCGGTTGAAGTTCGCGATTTTTCTGAAATAGTTTTCAGACCTTATCTAAGAAATCTTTAGACTTATTAAGCCATTTCGTGGGCGAGTCTCAGAATGGAGTAAAATTTTGTAACAGTTAATAGCAGCAAGCTACCTAAGAGAAATGCGTTGATGGTTGCACATTTCTTTAAAAATAACGCTGATTAATATGCTGCGGAACTTAAAAATTTAAAAACAGCACTGTAAGGAACAGTATTAATTTATAGAATAATCTTATTTATATTGAAAAACACTTAGAAATATATTTTTGTTTCACATATCTGCAAGGGAATCCTATGGAGACGATGCGATTATTTTAATGAAAACAAATAATTTTAGTTACATTGAGAATATATGTCTTCGTTAATTCATATTTACATCGAAATGATCTTCACACATAAAAACGTGCCCATGGGATGAAATGCTTTTTGGGTCTCCCCGAGCTAGGTCTAACCACAGTTACATTATTTTATCACGTTAACTTAACCGTCTTATTTGTGAAACCTATGAAAGCTAATGTTATAAGGAGGACCTAATAACTGCGACACAGTTACAACTACTGCAGTTATTATGACAACATTTTTATTGTTCCATTGCTTGTTGGTTCAGAAATAAACTTTATTTTATTTACAGTTTACGTCTTTTCGGATTCGTTGGAATTGAATCAAAGAGTTTTTTGTACCTTTTATACTCGTATTTGTGCATTGTGACACCACACACCATTTATACGCCACTATATTTAATAATAATGAAGAAAACTAATAAAAGAAGCTTCGTCGCTATAGTATTAGTAAACAGTTCACTGCGCTGTGACGTCATATCTCAAACAACCAGCGCCAACATTAAAAACAGCGTTTTTGGCGCACTTTTGGAAATTTAAATTTTATAATTGTTTTTCTTCATAATGCAGTAAAATATTCCGGAAATATCAATATAGTGAGCTTAATATGCGATACAGGATAGTTTAAAACCATTATTGAAAATTAGTCAAATACCCTATTACAGGCGAAGCAGCAGACCCCGAAAGCGATGGCGGGACGATCTTAAGGAATATAAAATATATTATGTTTTACAATAGTCGATTATTAAAAAAATATATTATTTTTTTTGGTTAAAAAAATGAGTATATAACGAAATAATTATTTCGCTTAATTCGATATTTTAAGAAATGACGGGAACTACAATGATTGTCCTTCATTTTTTTACCCTAAAAATATGGCCAATAATCTTCCTATTCATGCTAATATATTCAAGGAATAACCTCGTGTCACAGTGATCTTGGTGGAAGGAGCATGACTCTAGCACATTAAATATGCACAGTCAGCACTACTGAGAGCAAAATATTGCCCGCCGTGAATCAGCAAATGAGGACGTTGCGATGACTAGGATTAGTTTTCTTTACATATCGATCAAGTTTTTCATTATTTTTTCATTATAGATCAGTTTTTTCATGATATCATATCTTTTTTTATCATTTTTTCATATCTTTCATCTACCTTTCGAATTACATTTTCCAGAAATTGCTTTATTCAACGCTTTAAAGTGTAACTAAGTATAATATTTTTACGAAGTGGTAATATATTCAAGGAACAGCTCGTGTCACAGTGATCCTGGTGAGACGAGCATAAATCAGCACATTAAGTATGCACAGTCAGCGCCGTTGAGGACACAAATTACCCGCCTTGAAACTGCAAATGAGGAAGTTACGAAGACATAGATTAGCTTCCTTTACATATCGATCAGTTTGTTCATCGAAGGCCGGGTTTAGAATCGTTCGATTGGACGAATATCGACGGAATTACAACTACTAAACTAGGAAAATAATTGACTAAAAACAATTTTAATTTTATTAAAGTTTTCGGTTCATTTGAATTATTCTGTTTTGAAAATGAATTTGGACCTACAATGGTTATCCTTCTTCACCATTTCTGATCATAATTTCTGAAATGTACCTTAAAAATATGGGTTTAAATATCCCACCAGAAATTACTTCATTAAACGCTTTAGAGCGTAACTAATTATAAGATTCTTACGAAGTTTCAAGGAACAGCTCTTGTCACAGTGATACTGGTGGGAGGAGCATAAATCAGCACATTAAGTATGCACAGTCAGCGCAATTTGAGGACACAAATTACCCTCCGCGAGACATAGATTAGCTTCCTTTAAATATCGATCAGTTTCTTCATCGAGGCCAGTTTTTAAATTATTCGATTCTACGGCTATAGATGTAATTTTGACTCACGCAATTTTGCTCACGCGACACGCCTTTGTTAATGGAATGGTTCAGTAAATATTTTTCCGTGAGGTTACAATTACAGCCCTAAGTTGGTTTCATTTTAATTTGAAGTAGAAACGTACAATGAACAATACAAAATACTTTATGGATAGATTCTTTATTACCCTTTAATACAATTTAAAATGTATTGATAAATATATTATAAATCGAATAGTGTATAACACGACTTAATCTTATTCTTTCCAAATAACATTTCTCAAATCGAAAACTCGCACAAAAGGTTCTCCGAATATTCTAATTTAGGGTACCTATCGCTCTCACAACTCATGTTCCCTAAAGCCTAGATCTGCGCCGAGATACCACGAACATGTTTATTTATTTTCCTTTTAGGCTCTGAAGTATAAGGTCTGGTTATCTAAAATTGGGACTTAAAAAAAGACATCATTTTTCTCTATCGTTTTGCGAAAGATCTTGCGTGTTGGGCAAATGACCAATTGTAAAATTCGTATGCAAAATAAAAAAAGCACGACTTGATATCAATTTTATAAACGGCGATCACGATGGTCGCAGGTTTAATTCCCAGGGCACACCTCTGACTTTTCGGAGTCATGTGTGAATTGATAGACAATCACCAAGGACAACAGTGAAGGAAAACATCGTGAGGAAACCTGCATACTATGGCAATTTCTAAGTGTTTCTATGGTGTGTAAATTTTGCCAACCTGCACTAGGCCAGCTTCGTGGACTGTATGCCCTAACCACTCTCAATCATACTCTCGACTGTAGAGGAGGCCTGTGCCCTAAAGTAGGAAGTATATAGACTAATACATTTGAGGTCATAGTTTTTTAAAACATCTTTTGACTGAAGTTAGCTGAGAAAAACTGTTGTGAGCTGAGGTTTTAATTTTAAATTTTGATTTCAACTGTGTGTACATCGGCGGAAATACCGGCGTTAGCTTATACATAAGTTTTTTTAATTTTATTTCCAGGAATGGCGAGACCAGCATGTCATTCGCCTGATGGTAAGCGTAACAACCGCGCAAGTACAGCAATTAACCAGTGCTTTGTAATTCATGGTGATGTAGCAAAACCAAACATCACCATGAATTACAAAGCAAGGGTTAGCATTCCAGTAAGCTCGCCATCCTGAGACATAAGATGTTAAGTTTCATTATGTCCAGTAGTTATTCTGGCTACAAAATCCTTCAAAGCTGGAGACAACAGTGCATTTAGACTGCTGTTTGGCAGGAGAAATAGACATTGCGGTGTTACCCACCCAGACAGCCTCTCACATATCAGAGACCTCCCACAAGTAAAAATATTATACTAAAAATATGATCTCATTTTCAGGCTAACAAAGATCGTAAAACCCAAAGCCAAAGATTCATTAAAGCCAAGCCTCCAGAGACACGAACACCACTTCGGTTATTTATCGGAACCTATTGCAAAAATAATTGAAGGAAAGTACTTAATTGTGTCCCTCTTTTCCTCGTGGGAAACGGTTTGATGATATTCGATTTTGTGTGCATTTCTTGAGTCTTAAATTAGTTACAATGTACCAATGTAAATGAAAGTTGATCTACTGATACTAGACGTAGATATGTGAATATGCAATGCGGGAATCATACCCGCGGCATCTCGTTTCACTGCCGGCGTCTAACCAACTGCGCCACGGAGTCAATCAAAATTACAAATCAATTCATCATCATCATTATCATCTCAGCCACAGGAAGTCCATTGAACATAAGCTTCCCCCTAGGATCCTCACATCGACCTGTTGGAAGCAGCCTTCATCCAAGCACGAATCAATTGATCTTGTGAAATAATATTCAGATCAATTTTGTGGAATTAATGTATGAACGTAATGTTGGAATAAATAGCAATAGCAATCACAAATAGCTAGTGAAATGATAAGCTGAATTTTACGATTTACGATTGCGATTCACAAAGCCGATTGGTTAATATTTTTATACAATCTCGTGTAATCTATCATGAAGGAGTGATATTTTTATTACGAACTCATTGAAAGAAGAAACTAGTAAATTTGGTGTGTGTAATTTTAGATGCGAAAAATGGTTATAATATATTTTAGTCAATTTTTTTTTGTTAAAAATTCTGTGTGTGGCAATTAGCAATAGCAGAAATATAGAGTATGCTAAGTCTTTAAAAATAACAAGGTAGTGCTGTTAATTTGAAATAGCAATAATTCCCATTACCATGGACGTATAGATCATAAAATCTAGTCGGAAACTGACAACCGAATGCGTCACGCTTCAGCAAGTGATAGTATGGAGTGAAAAACGCTTTCGATGTTCTATTGAATGGAGACGGATATTTATGAGGCGGAGGGCTTTAGGTCTGTTAGTTCCATTTATTCTATCTAGATGAAACCTTCACTGTTCACTGGGTTTTGTGACTGACCGTGTCTTTTATGACGTCTTGTAGAGACTTTCCTCCATATCTATTTCTTCCGCTTTTCCTTCAAATGTCAATTTCTCCCGCCAACAGAATTGTAAATGCACTGTTGAGTTCCGGTTTGAAGGACATTGTAGCCAGACTAACTATAAGACATATTGAGACATACATACACACATACATAAACTCGCGCCTTTTTCCCAGATGGTGTAGGCAGAGGTGCCAGGGCACCCACATTCCGCCTTGTATGTTCCGTCCCACAATGTGATAGGTGGCGAGCCTATCGCCATATCGGGCACAAATTCCTGACTCTGGGCTGATAATGAATAGAGAAATCCAATATCACTGCCCAACCCGGGATTCGAACCCGAGATATCAGCTTTGTAAGCGTACCGTAGTACAACTACGCTACCGAGGCAGTCATATTGAGACTTAACATCTTATGTCTCAGAATGGGAAGCGCAGTGGAATATCAAACATTGCTATGTAATCCATGATGTTGTTTGGCTATGCTACTGACCATGAGCGGTCGTATCGCTTACCACAGAACAGCTGAATATGGTTTGATCTGTTCTGTTTTCCTTACCATCAGGCCAATGGCATGCTCGTCTCACCATACATATAAAAAAAAAACTTATGAAGGTATATTGTTACACTTATTAACATAATTAAAGGTTTACATTAATGAATCCCATAAGTGATGTTACCTCAAGGACTTTTATTTATATTTTTCACTCTTGGTCGCCCAAATTATCCCGTGCGAACATACACGTGTGCCACGTGTTTAATTCTCATTAAGTCTGTATTTAGGTATTACACTTTCATTTAAAATATAATTTGAAGTATTGTCTTAATTCCAATTTAAATGAATTATAACGTTACAATCAAATAATTTTAGAAACAATTTGGATAAAAATGTTTGATGATTTTTACGCAAGCAACCACTTTAGACTGTATGATATAAAAAAGTCACTTCTCGATATCTGTTCCTATGTATGCTTAGATCTTTAATTCTACGTAACTGATTTTGATGCGGTTTTAATAAATAGAGTGATTAAATATACACATTTATTCAATAGGAGTTTATATGTGTCTATATCAGCCCATATACGTCCCACTGCAGGGCACGGGCCTACTCTACAATCGAGAATACGATTGAGTTAGGCCATATAGTCCACCACGCTGGCCTAGTGCGAGTTGGTTGGTTTATATGTATAATAAATACATATTATAGTAGAGAAATATATTTGCACCCGGGCGAAGCTGGTACAGTAAAATTGCTGGCTGGCTGTAAAATATAAAAT
This sequence comes from Hyles lineata, assembly GCA_030180105.1. NCBI lineage: Eukaryota > Metazoa > Arthropoda > Insecta > Lepidoptera > Sphingidae > Hyles > Hyles lineata. The sequence continues at coordinate 3,352,977 of JARJEE010000030.1, forward strand.
AGGAATTTCACTAGACAAAATAGAAAAACTTTATTATTTAAATTGGGTACACAGAATGGATTACTGGATCTCTGGTTAGCTTATAAACCAAACGAATTGCGAAACAAACCTATAATCCAACATATTTTTGTGAAATTAAAATTTAATATTTTGTATTACCTCAGTATTCTACAAGATAATAGTCCAATCCATTCATTCAAAGGCCAATCGTAACCATACCTTTAGTTACAAATGATTTACATATTTATTAATAAGGTTATTTTTTGGTAGGTTTATTGTGGTATTGTGAAAGTATGTAAAGCTTCTGACAGCCGCCGTGGCGCAGTTGGTTAGAAGCCGCATGTGAAACGAGAGGCTGCGGATTCAACCTTTGCACCTAGACAAATATTTGTGTGATCCACTGGTATTTGTTTCGGGTCTGGGTGTGAGACCGAAAAGTCTCTCGTTGTTTTTAATACCCACGACACAAGACTCGATCTTGGTGTAGTTTTAGTCACCCAAGCTTATTAACATCAGCTTACCCGACAGACACAAAAGCGAAATGATTCTAACTCTTGCCAACAATACGGAACAATGATTGTTAACTAAGTTTAATAGGTTTTGCTCTGTTTAACAGCAAGGCTATTCGGGTGTTGGCACTAGACACGCATTGTCGCAAGCCAAAAGGTCTTATGCGCCGTATTCAGTGCTTTATTGTTGTGCATTTTGGCACTGGGGTGTTTCATTCAATGAGCCAAGTGTTGAGATTTATAACATATTGTTCTTGTTGATAAATGGATGTAGGAAGTATGTCCGTTAATTTACTAGGATAGAGCGGAATATTTGTGATTTTCATGAATATTTATTCATTTAAAATTACATAAATATTCACGAGCGCAGTGAAATGCCAAGCATATTATAATGCATACTGTTGTTTGGTTCTGAAAAATATGTTTTGATTCAATATTATCAATACATTTTAACACCTCAATAAACAGTAAGAAAACATCCAGTGAACAAAATATCTGTAATATTCCAATTGAAATGCTCAGCAATCGTTACCATTTGTGCCAAAAGGCCTAGTCTATTGTATTTCTAAATCGGTACGTGTTCTCGAACGTTCTAAAGCAAATAGTCATAATATCGATAGTCACGTCTCGAGAAAAGACTTGCTAAATGGAACGCGACAGAAATGAGACTTAGTCTTTCAACGCTTAAATGTTACTGGTATTTATCAAAGTCTAATATAATATTTAGGATGATAACTTGATACAGTTCGTATTTTGTTTAATTTTATTGTATCAGCCTAAATACGTCCCATTGCAGGGCACGGCCTCCTCTACAATCGAGAGGTCGATTGAGAGTGGTAAGGCCATATAGTCCATCACGCTGGCCTAGTGCGAGTTGGCGGATTTTAAATACCATAGATTTTATTATAAATCGCTATGGCATGCAGGTTTCCTCGGGATGTTTTGCTTTCCCGTTTTAGTTTTAATTCGTAATATCGTACAATAATAGGGACAGAAACGCTTGTACCATTAGATATTGGTATTTATGACACAGTATTAAGTAGGCGAAGATTTTAACAAAATCTTATTTGTTTAAACAGTACTAGTGGCCCGTTCCTGCTACGCCTGGATGCAGATATATATTTGATTACACTCCACACCAGATAGATGTTATTTTTCTTACCAACTCTTGTATACCTAAACTCGACGTAACTATACTACTGTCCCTTTTCCTTCCCACCATGACATACCCTGCTCAATCACCTCACATCACGTCTATCCAATTACTCCTCGATTCGTTCTATCTTTTCTCTTCGTTATCCTTCGCGTATCATCCCGTGCCTTTACATTTCGTCCTATCCCATCAAATGAAATCTGTCACATGTCCCAGTCCTCTCCCTTCCGTCTCATTCTATGAAATCCCTTATCTCCATACCCAAATAGTGTGCACACTGCATGTCATACCCCGCACCTGCTTCCAAACGGGAGGAAATGTAGGAGTCGCCAGCTGCTGTGTCTGTGCTTTTTAAATCTCTGATATGTTCTAAGATATACGTTTTTATGATATGTTGATTTAATATAATCGAAATGTATTAAAGAAGCTTGTTTTCGTCCCAAACTTTTCGTCGTCATTTTAACCGAAAAATCACTTAATTTGAATTATCTGCGATCTCTATACCCTCACTGACTTATTTGCTATGATTCTGATTACATATAACTTTAATTTTTCTTAAAAGCTCTACGTGGAGTAGGTACATTACAAAATAACTCGTAACTGAGCAGTCAGTACCCTGAAATTTTCATTGACGTGTAAACAAGAAAATCAAAACATTATGGTTCGTGATGTTTAAGATTAGTAATATGGTATCATCGTTTATTATTTAGACATTACCATGAAATCTCACTCACAGCTCGTTAGCTTGACATTTTGTGTGATAGTAATTCTCACCAATTCCCCTCAATCAGGATCGAGTGACAAAGGCGTGAGTTTGGAGCAAATGATAAAACTGATTTCCCGAAGGACTCTCGAGGTGACAAGTGATTGAGGAAAAAGGCGGGCGTTAATTAAAACGGCCTTGCGCCCTCAGCAAACATCAATACTTGTCGATGGTATACGCTGTCCACGCTGTATTATGTTACAGACTATTATTTTTTTTCTATATTTAATTGCAGTTGGATATGGGAAACCGCCCAGATAGTTTCCACTTGTATGCATACGGCCACTCTCTATATCCTATCTATATTTAACAAGAGGTTTAAATAGTTGCCATTACAATGTCGGTTCAATTCTACGCACTTGAATTCATTTTCGGTCGCGGTCTTGATTTAGCCTATATATCACATTACAATGCAGGAACATTTTTGTACATTTCTATAACATATCAGGCAATCTAAAAATGAAATAACATGATACCTCTGCGTCCTGTCCAAAGATAAATAAATAAATACACCCAACAGTCACACACATAGTCCTGTAGGGTGATTCACGTACTTCCTTGACGCGCCCATCAAGTTGCGGCGCGGTTGCAATTTATTTTACCTTTTGGTGCAAAATAGTATTCTTGTAATTGTTTAGCTGCGCGTAAGCTGCGTGTGTACTCCGCGTCGGACGTATGTAATACTTTTAACATGAATATACTTAATACTGATACGATTTGTAGGATGTTTCCTTACTATTAAAATCGAAACTGCATATGCTACACGTTGTTAATCGGACTAAACTGTTATTTGAGACTTCAAATGAGTAGGTATACTACCTATCAAACAAGTAGCGATCTGAATCACGCACATAAAACGCGCAGCAGTAGAATAAGCTAAAGCGCTCGCGTGACGCGAACTTGACGCGAACGTATTTGACAGCGGTTGTAAAAATTACGAGAATACGAAAAGGGCCGTTTTGATCGAAACTTAATCGTAACTACCCTGCAACTGAACTTATTTTATTACGTGAATCGCCCTACTGACCCCAAACTAAGAACGAGTCCTTTTTCGTGTGTATCAGAAACTATCAGAGACTTTTCGGTCATTTGTCACATTTGTCTCGGTGCGGGGATCGAACCCGTGGCCTCTCATTTCATAGGCGGCGTCTAACCAACTGCGCTACGGAGGCTATCCATACCAGCGTGATGGTGTCTTATGTTACGTTAATATGTATTCCTTGTTTATAAATCATTGCTACGTTATTAAAAAACATTTATAAATCCCCGCAATAAAATGTTCAACACAACAACAAAAAAAAAAATGAAATAAAAAATTCGTGCGAAATCGTAGTAACAATTGCAAAATTTGTTGAAATGTTTACGTTTGTGAATGTGAAATGTTGTTACCATTGTTACATAAAACAGGGCCGCGAGTGATTTCATAAAAATGTAAATAAGTTTTCTCTGCGGCGCGTTGTCACGATATTCCGATACAAATACGAAATAGTAACAATGCCATTTTAGTAGCACAACCTTTTTTTCCAGCGTATAAAGTGAGCGATCCGGCTTGTCTTATGATGATTTCTGTGACAGAAATTAGATGAAAATAAAATAAATAAACACACCCAACTGTATAGAGTAGTGGTTTTTAATCTTTCAATCGCGAGGGACATTTGACCATTTTTTTAGCCATTGACCACCCAGTTGAAAGACTGGTCTGGTTGTTTCTTAAAACAGTAGCGAAATATAAATAAATAAAGGGTATTTCTATCTATCTATAACTAAAATATGCTAAAAATATTTTAAGGATGACCTCAGAATGGCTCCACGGACCATTGGGGATGCTTGCAGGGACCAGCAGTGGTCCGCGGACCACCGGTTAAGTGCCACTGGTTTAGAGTGTCTGATCGAGTTTGTGTCTTGGGTATCTGAAAGTAAGAAAGAGTTTTCGGTCTCACAAACACTCAGTCCGGAAACAAATACATGTGGTTTATTAATATAAACCACAATTATCTCGGTGCAGGGATCAAACCAGCGGCTTCTCGATTTACAGCCGGCGCGGCGTCTGAACTGCGCCACGGGGGCTGTCAAGTATATTATTTTCATGTCATCATCATTTTAACTTTTATAATTTGTATACATTTGCCAAATGCAGATGCCACCGCGGGCGAACAATACTTACGGCGAGCGAACGGCCTCATACCTTGTACCGCGTTTAATTAACAGGCTACCCCCAGATTTACGCGATAGTTTAACACCAAAGAACATCAAATATAAATTCAAGACTTACTTTTTAAATAATCTAAATGTAAATAAATAATAATCTTTGATTGAATCTCAAAACTCCTATTACCATTACAGTATAAATGTCTTGTTATAAGTTATAATCCCATTGTCAACTCTGATAGCATCTATATAAACCTTAGTGGTTTCTTATGCTATTTACTAACAATTATTGTATATTTTGTTAAGCAAGTTAAATAAAAGAAAGAAAGAAGATATTTGTGATTTATTAATGCTATACCAGATATCACAATTCGTAAGAATATCATACGCAGATATTGGTGCTTTATTATTGATGTGCTATATATCTCAGAACAGATTAATATGCTAGATATAATAAAGCAAGCCGGCCAAACCATTGATTTGTCAAATTCCCAAACAAAAATATCTTATTGTAAATAATCCTCACTAACCCTTGATTTTAACATACGCACACCTTTTCTTAGAGTCCACAATCCACATAACTAAGTTTTACAACTTTGGTAAAATTACATAGATTCGGCGAATTTGGGAACTATTATAATTAACAAAGCCTTTGTATTTAAACTTGTAATTGACATTAGTTCCGCTTCTATGCCTCAAATTTTACACCAAATAAATCTCCGTTTTCAATTACAAAATTTTCCTCGCGAGACGATCGAGTAAAAATTATAAAGACGTCTTTGAAGTCTTTCTATTGAGCTCAAAATATTGAAATTAAAAGTGTCCCTTTTGTTCATAAATGGGCATCAAATATTATAGAAAATGTTTGCTTTTTCTTTGGAATTGAAAAACGCTCCACGTTTATTGAGAAGTCTTGTAATGGCAGTAGTTCATTTAGTAAATAAACAAAAGAATTCGTATAACAGTAGTTCAATACGCGACATTACATAATACATAACCTGTTTCCCATAGAGGTAGGCAGAGACTATGGATCTCCACGATCCAACTAATCAGGGGGTTACTCTATGGTAAACGAAGTTCGAATGTTCGGATGTCCGACGTCGGAAGTAACATAAAAAAAGTTAGATATAAGCTTTCCACTTCTTAAAATTAATACTATTCTCTATGATACTTATCATTTTCTCTTCCATGATTATGTACGGTTGATATATCTATTATTACGTACGGTAGATCGATCATTTTATGGAGTATCTATGCCCATTCATATAATTTTACGTCCGGTATTCCAATATTCAAACTTATTGTTGGATAGTAAAGTAACCCTGCAGACTCTGGCAATTAACAGATTAGGAATAACTGTCACATCTATGACGTAGTCAATGACAGACTGATGACATCAGCAGCGACATCAGCAGGAGAAGCTTCGCCCTGTGTTAGTCTTGGCAAAAATACCCTCAATTTATCAATGAATTAAGTGACATATATATGTAATGGCGCATTTACACGTTGCCTGAGTCTAGGCCAACGTATACCAACTCCAAATTATCAACAAAGAAAAGCCAAGGCCAGCCGAGCCAAACAACCCGTTTACACGCTTGCGTTGGTGGAGGCTCGCCAAGCGTGTAAATGCACCATAATATGATTGGTCAACTCCTTCGAAACTCCGCTTTGGTTATAAAAGCAGCCTTATAATTAATTTATTATTAACCAGGCCTGTTTTTAATTTCTCCTTTCTTCTTAGTTTTTATAATGTAAGCCTTTGTATTTTAGTCTTTGAGTTATATTTTATTTGAGTACCGAAATAAATTTCATTTTGAAGTGGTATTCCCACGGCTTAAAATAATGATTATTATAATATTCGATTTTTATTGTACTAATTTGTTACGTAACTGCTCACTGCGTCAATAATTCATTCAAATCGCCTTATTCAAGCCACGTACGAATATAAAGTGAGGATAAAGGCCCAATTTCGTGACCGACCGTCCACCAGTTCTGGTTTCTAATAAGAACTGGCGAAGTTTGTCACCCTTTATGGAGAAATATCGTAAAACAGCACAATCTATAATAAACTGTAACATTCTGTAGCTTATGATAGGAGATGCTAATATTTTAAGTTATTGAAATTATCAGATGGTGGCGCAGTTGTACTACGGTAGGAGTGCTAAGCTGTGTTCTCGGGTTCGAATCCCGAGTCGAGCAAAGTAATATTGGATTATTCATTATCAACCGATCGATCGATCGATAGGCTCGCCCCATATCAAATCATGGGACGGAAAATACAAGGCGAAACCTCTGCCTACCTCTTCTGGAAAAAAGGCATGAGTTTATGTATGTTTGTATATAAATTCTAACACGCAAAATATCTGTTCTGATATATTTTAATTTTTTTTAAATATAAAATAATGAACTTGTAAATATTATTTATACTAATCACGCTAAATAAAACCGTAGCCGAATAACTATTGTTTATTCCGAAATCGAAGACATGTTGTTATGCTATCGACCGTACTAAGTATTCGGAATAGAAAAGGCGTAAAAACCATAATAATCATATCCTTTTTCACTAAGAGTATCGTAATGTTTTCATCAAATATGTATGATTTGTTTACGGTAATATGGACTTAACCGTCTGAATACCAACCGCATTATTTGTCTAGATGTGCCCAATAGGAATTCTTATGTGAATTTTATAGTATGGAGGGTATATTGCTCCCCAGAGTTTGGGCTTTATTAGCAACATTATCGAATGGTGTAATGGTGTTTACTTTTTCAATATTATGTTTGATTGCTCGCTAGGAATATTTATACTTCGTGGACGGAATCCAATGCGTTGGTCTGACCAGATCCGCACCACTCTTAACTCTACACTCCACAGCGCCCTTCACAGATGGAAAAAGCTGGTTAGGATGAAAAAGATTCCTAAGGAAGGTTACGACCCTTAATATTGAGGAGCACGACGCAAGGAGGAGAGGGGGGAATATTGATATATCAAATTGCAAGAATGCATATTAAATGTTTTTGTCCGCCGACCCGCATTAGGACAGAGTGGTGGACTATATGGCCAAACCACTCTCAATCGTACTCTTGGTTGTATAGGAGGCCTGTGCCGTGCAATGGAACGAATATGGGCTGACAATTTTTTTTTATTAATGTTGGGCTCATGGCTGCTTTCAGTATTGTTCGCTGTACATCGTTTTATCAGATTTACTTACGCTCATTTAAAAAAAATACCCCGCATAGGCTTTTTATACTACAATCTTAACCACACCCTCCAATCTTAGGACACATCAGCCTACTTCCCCTCGGTTGTCGCAAGATAAAAAAGACAATTCACAAACAAAATAATCTTATTTGTATACAATATTTAACCCATTTCGGTGCGGTCAGCGTGTCTATCACCAATTGTAGGTCCCTCAGGAGCATAAACAAAGTGGGTCAAGACGGCCCCCAGCCAACGCGTGAAGTAAACGACATATTTTGTTATATTATTTATTTACGCAGCAATAGCAAAACACGTATAAAATTACTGTCTCGGATGTTTGGTCACAATTTTCGTAGTGGTGAAGGAAAGTATTGTATGAAATGGACATACGACTGAATTTTTCAAGTACAAATGATGGCTAAATCCGAAATATTGAGAAGCATACTGGTACAACCACCGCAATGTCTATTTCTCCTGCCAATCAGCAGTGTAAAGGCACTGTTGTGTTTCGGATTGAAGGACATTGTAGTCAGAGTAACTACTGGACATATTAAGACCGTTGTAGTTTAATACCAAGCATTATTTCAAGGTGTTGTTTGGTTTTGCTACTGTTTATGAGTTGTCGTATCGCTTATCATCAGGCGGGCGGCATGCTCGTCTCGCCATTCATTGAAAAATAAGGTTTTTATTTTTAAATGAAGCGAGTTAAACAGTGTTTCAAGCCATTAAAAATCTCAGTACATTAGTTTTTATTATAAACTAAAATACAAGACGAAGAAAGGCAAGAATTCGTTGACTAGTAGGTATTTTAGTATATTGTGCGGTGTTTTATGTTGCGGTCAGTCGATAGCCACATCATAGCAGCTAGCCCTTTGGCTCAGCTGTTATTTGATTATAGCTAGGATAACCATGATAAACTGAAAATTAAAAATACATTTAAAATAAATTACCAAAACGAACATATTTATTTTTTAAAATGCAAAATTAAAGACTTACGTAATGTATAAAAATTAATAAGTGGTAATAAATCGCTGTGCATATTTATGGGGCTAGGGCTTATTACAGTTATTTTCCCTCAGGTAGAGCACAGATTGACAAAAATACAAAATATAGCCAAAAAATTGAAAAAGGCAAAGAATGTTTTCAAAAAGTTATACCAAAACATACAAACTCTTAAAGCCCGAACGTTCAAATAGTTTAAATACTTGACAAAACGTCCGAGAGAAACTAAAAGTTTGGTGACCTTACACATAGTTGGGTTGTTTGGTGCAATATAAAAGCAAAAGTTTTTTTTTGTGTTCTTCTTTGTCAGATCGGATACCACGGAAATAAATACAGCCAAAAGCCACACACAGTCTTGGCCTCACAGCAAGTTAATAAGTCTTGTGTCTTGTGGGTTATTACATTAAATGAGTCATTACATATTGAATGGTTGTAATTGATTTTTAGTAATCGTACTATTGAAAGAAACAAAGAAATAAATTTAGACCTGGGACAATAAATGGGGGCCCTTCTTTTTTCTTTCCTATCTTATTAATACAACATATCATCTTAGACCTCAAAATATGTGACGACAAATCTGTTCAAGAAACAATAGTCTGCAAAAAAACATTCTGAGTCTTTAATCGAATAACTAATAGGTGAATAATTAACCGATAAAGTATAATTCATATAATCGCCTGTAATTCAAGCCAGGTCGTTAGCCTCGTTCGTGGAAGGTAATGCTGGTGACGTGTTCATAGGGCCTTAATGTGGGCCCCGCCCTGTCCCCACTTCAATAGCACAGACTTTGATTATGTGGATTTAGTAATAAAGACTTGATACAGCCTAAAAGCGCTGGTTTTTATCAAGAAAGATATGAAAGACTTTTCATAAGGACTTAACACAATTTTCAAATGCCGTTAATATGAGCTTCATTTTTTTTCTTTTTATTGCTATGAATGGCGAGACGAGCTTACCGTTCGCCTGATGGTAAGCGATACGACCGCTTATGAACAGTAGCAAAACCAAACAACACCTTGAATTACAAAGCAATGCTTGGCATTCCACTGCAAGCTGAGCTTAGTCAAAAACGTTATTAATAGATGTCAATAATCACTAAACAGCTATTTTACAGCTCATTAACTTTAAAATGGCCGACACCCTTGTTTTAAAACCCTTGGTGGCAAATTTTAAAAGAAAAAATGGCGGATGTCTGTCAGCTGGACGTACTTTCAGGTGAATAATATCACTATTTTCTGTGACGTGGCAACATTTGAAACCCTTTTTTCGAGTCTGTGTACTTAGTTAGTTATAAAATTTAGAAAAAAAACATTATGAATAGCAAATCTTAAGGAACATTTTATCTCCTTTTAACGTGATTTAATTAATTTACGTTTATGTGGTTGATAAGCGGTTTTTTTTTATGAATAAGAGGGTAAGAGTTTTACAATGATGGATGAATCGACAGAACATTTACGAATAAAAGGTTTAGGCCATGTTCTTACAATGAAGGATGCTACAGATCACGCGAAGTGGAGAATATTTCTTAGAAAGGCGGATCCACTCATCGGTCGTGATAAAGCTCAATGACCGGCAGTATTCACTGACACATTTCCTTAATCGGTACCGCATCTAGCATTGTGTATTTGTGTTCCTTGAATGTAATAGCTCCAACGATCTTCTGAACTGAGGATCAAACCCAGGATTCTAATGCTAGACTTTTTTTTTTATTTATTTATTTTGTTTTATTTCATTTGGGAAACAAACATACAAACAAACAAAAAATACAAACGGGAAACAACATTACCTAGATATAGAACATATCTAGGTAATGTACAATATTTAAATAACAATTAACAATTAACATATTTTCAACAAATTTCAAGTTTTATATAGCTTATTATAGTGTTAATGGCCATGTACTATGCCCAGTTTCGTGGTTTAATGTTAATCGCATAGCTACTATTCCGTAGCTACTAGTCTGTTTTACACCTGGTCTTTGAAATTCATATGAATATTACTCCTTCGGGTTTCATTCCGTATTTCCTCGCAATTGCTTCAAGTTCATTGACTTACAAATTGTGAACACCAGACCAGATATTTCTCTGACCGCTGTAGTATCTTTCATATTTTTATTTATTTTATTTTTTATTTTATATTTACTGGAAATCCAACAGCTTACATACATCACAATAGAAAATAAATGTATAGGAAATATATGGTAATTTACAGGTTTTCACGAATATTTCATACAATAATAGTAAGTAGAAGTAACATTAAAATTCTGAGATTAAAATAGTTTTTGTTTATGATAATTTTTGGGTATACGATATTTGTGGATTGCATACATACTACATATTATGTGTATAGGTATATCACCTAAAGTATTTTTTGATTTAGATATGTTACTACAAGTCACCTAATAGAGCAATACCATTTTTTTTTATTTCGATGAAAATAGAGACGGGTATACCATTCACCTGATAGTAAGCGATATGATCGCTCATGGACGGTAGCAAAAGACATCACCATAAATTACGAAGCAATGCTTGGCATTATACTGAGCCATCCTGAGACATAAGATGGTAAGTCTCATTATGTGCAGAAGTTATTCTGTCTACAATGTCCTTGAAACCAGAACACAACTCTACTGTTTGGCGGAAGAAATAGACATTGTGGTGGTACCTACCAAGGCGGCTTCTCACATATAGAGAGACTTACGACCAGTATATCGACTGATATATAAGTTATGTATCCATAAAGGATCCTGGGTTATTAATAAAAGGAAATAGATATGCTGAGAATTTTTGTCCCAACTTTCATCGTCTAATACATATTTTTATGAATAGTTGTTAGGTGTCGTAACTTCGGGCTGTGCTTAGGGTCAAGATGGTAGTCACTACGAAATTGTAGCTTAGTAAGACACGATTCATGATTATTTGAAGGAAAAAAAAGGTTACATACTTGAATAATAGATCAGAGCAAATAAGCCGACATTAAACATTTCGAAAGTGCGTATTAGACTGGTCAACAATGTAGTCTCATTGCAGACCAATTAAGCCCACGTCAAAGACCAGCGATACCAAACAAAGCCACAAGCAAATACAATACATATTTAGTATGCGTGCAGACGAATTGATTTTTAAATATTCGACCTCGACCCCAACGAGTTCGTATCACATATCGATCATTACAGAATTCGATTACGACTGCTTTCCCGACACTCACGTGCTTAACTTTGTTCGCTACTTTAAAATTATATTACGTGGAAATTTCCTACGCGAAAAGTGTACGAGATTCGATTTTAATAATTTATGGGAATTTAACTTTCCCCTTTCTAAGAGTTATTGTTTTGAAGGCAGCGTATAGATACGTAGGGAGATGGGAAATACGTGTGTAGTTTGGCGTAGGTTTGATCGAGTGGATATCCTGTCACCTAAAGCTAAAATACGTTTTAAAACTGTCTATGAATAAGGCTGTTGGAAAATTCATATTTATCATGTACAAAATGACTTTTTTACAATATTATAAATTAATACTGCCTCGGTGGCGTAGTTGTACTACGGTACGGTCACAAAGCTGAGGTCTCGGGTTCAAATCCCGGGTTGGGCAAAGTGATATTGGATTTTTCAACTCATTATCAGCCCAGAGTCAGGAATTTGTGCCCGATATGGCGATAGGCTCGCCACCTATCACATTGTGGGACGGAACATTCAAAGCGAAATGTGGGTATCCTGGCACCTCTGCCTACCCCTTCTGGGAAAAAGGCGTGAGTTTATGTGTGTATGTATGTTATAAATTAATAAATACACCCAAAAGTGACATACATAATCCTAGCCCCACATTAAGATCAATTAAGTCATGCGTCGTGGGTATTAGAAACTACGAGAGAATTTTCGGTCTCAAAAACACCCAGACCCGAGCCAAATAATTGTGAGCCTGAGTCCTGACAAACATTTTTGTTTCACAGTCGGCGTGTAACCGACTGCGCCACAGAGGCTGACAATATTGAGTTTCTCTGTTGAACACTTCTACGTATATCAAGATGCGCAAGTCCCATATCTGAGCTGGAGACTCATCTTTAACTGACTGGAATTGATTAAGTCAATCCGTCGAACTATACATATAAATCATCAAAACTCTTTAGGGGCACTATCAAAATATTCTCACGATTTTTTTACAAAATCACAACACAACCTATTCATAATTCCTCCGTCTTGGCTATCCAACCTTTTACCAAAAAAATATTCACTAAAAATATATTAGCAAACTATTTGTTCTTGTTGACAGTAGCAACAGCCTCGGAAACACCAGAAGCGGAGAAGAACACCACCAAACGAACAGTGTCTCCACATTTATCCAGGATCTCCGCCGGTGAGAGTGGTAAACCTGTCATTAGTTTAATAATACATAAGTACAACAACAGTGAATCACCACGCACTAAAACGGTGAAGGAAAATATCGTGAAGAAACCTGCATACCATAGCGATTTCTAAGAATTTCTATGGTTTGTAAGTCTGCCAACCCGCATTAGGCCAGCGTGGTGGACTATATGGTCTAACCACTCTCAATGATACTCTCGATTGTACTCCCTGCAGTGGGACGTATATGGGCAGATACAGACAACAATAGTATATATAAATAAACAATAGTATACATAGAGTTGAGTAATACACAACGGTTCATAACACTAATCATTACCAGGAATTTAATAATTGATAGAGAAGAAGGCACTAAAATTTGGTATGTGTCTTGGACTTTTAATCATATTGCGTGTATTTGCTATAAGCCGTTAGATACTGGGTTCGTTGCCCAGTTCAGGAAATCCATTTTGTTTGAGTATTCCGGTTTAAAAAATCGATGAATTGCTGTACTGGACAGTATCAGCCCATATACATCCCACTGCAGGGCACGGGCCTCCTCTACAATGGAGAATACCATTGAGAGTAGTTAGGCCATATAGTCCAAAGCGCTGGCCTGATGCCGGTTAGCGGAATTTCAATACCATAGTAACTGTTACAAACTGCTATGGTTTGTATGATTCCTCACGATGTTTTCCTTCACCGTCATAGTACGTGGTGAAAGTCAGATGTGTACCCTGTTATTCAAACCCGTGAAGATGTTGGCAGCCGTTTCTAGTCCTTTTACCAACAGGTCACCAGGCACTCTTGAATTGCCCGAGATTTCAATTTGTATTCTGTACGATGATACAATTTTATCTAATATATTTTAAGTCGGAAATAAGGTTGTGAACTATGGGTAACACTTCAACGTACTACGTGTGTTGAATTGAAGAAATTCAGAATATTTCACAACAACATATGAAAGTTAAAACTAAAAACGGTGAAGGAAAACATCGTGAGGAAACCTGCATATCATAGCGATTTATAAAAAAATCTATGGTATGTAAGTCCGCCAACCCGCACTAGGCCAGCGTGGTGGACTATATGGCCTAACCACTCTCAATCGTACTCTCGATTGTAGAGTAGGCCCGTGCCCTGCAGTGGGATGTATATGGGCTGATACAGATACAGATATGAAAGTTAGTGAATAAATCATTACTCCCAAGGGAAATAATTTCCAAGAAGTTGTTTACCGGTGTGGTTTTACAAGAAGTCTTATAAGTAAAGAAAGTTCAGCTCGAAACTTATTAAAAGATAAGGTAATAATTTATTAAAGTAATGTTAGGTTTAGGAATTCATTTTCAACGAGCATGTGGTCAGATTATGAATAGTATATTTATAATGGCTATGGAAATAGTTATGTAATCCGACTAAAGGATATACAATAATAATAGACTACATAGAAAGAAAGAAAAGAAAAACGATTTATTTACACAACATGGAATGCACAGAAAGAACAAATAAAGTATGTAAGTATGCGCAGAATGTAGGAAAAAATACAGAATAAAAAATTGTTAAACACTAACAATTTGAAAAATTACATAGTATTTATTTAATGAAAAAGAGACACTCATAGCACGGACATCATAATCTTGCGCTAGATGATTTCAAAATTGCGGACATAAAGGTTTAGCTCCACTTTCTTTTTGCCTTCACAAATAAAGTATTTGTTACAAGCAAAAAAAAAAATGTAATTTTAAGGATATTGAATTAACACTTAACTTTCAAACATCGATGAGTTTAAGACCTTTCTTTCCATTGTCAATTTTAATGCAATTCTAAAACTGTTTCACACTATACTCTTGCAATACTGGTAGTAGACCTGTCTGTCATATTCTTTTTACCAAATTCTTATGGTCCATTTACACGCTTGACCAACCTCCACCAACGTAGGCGTGTAAACGGGGTGTGCCCAGCCCAGTGGCGTAACTACCCCATCGGGGGCCCGTGGCAAAATTCATCAAATGGGGCCCTTTGTAAATGTAAAAAAAAATACATTGTAGTTTCGTTTTTATGATTATATTTTAAAGTGCGTGGTGGCCTGTTGGACCAGGCGCAGCCGCCAACATGTTCACGGTGGTCGCGGGTTTGAATCCCAGGGCACACCTTTGACTTTTCGGAGTTATGTATGTATGGATCGTCAATCACCATGCCCTATGACGGTGAAGGAAAGCATCGTGAGGGAACCGGAGCCATTTGCAAGTTTCTATGGTATGTAAAGTCCGCCAACCCCCACTGGACCAGCGTGGTGGACTATAATTAATGGTTTAGCCAATCTCAATAGTACTTTGGATCGTAGGCGAGGCCCGTGCCCTGCAATGGCACTTATATGGGATTATACAGAAGAGCACATAATCTTTTAATGACATGGCTTCATATTTGTCATTGGATTATGATCTAATATCACTGCATAAAATCTAAAAAGGTTTCTCTAATAATGATTAAAGAGTGTTTTTAACCGACTTCAAAAAAAGGAGGAGGTTCTCAATTCGACTGTATGTTGCTTTTTGTAACTCCATTTTCATTTCTTTCTATAACATAGTACCGATAAACTTCACATAATTGGTCTGTTTTAGAAAAATCTTGAGTATCAAATATAATGGAGTTTTTGGGCCCAAAACAGCAATTAGCTCTTTTTTGAATTTTCGGACTTAAGTATTTTATCTGGCCCTTGGACTTATTTAACCATTCCTCTAAATTAGTATCACATTATGCTAGTAACTGCTTTATTACGGCTATCTGCGCTTTCTCTATGGCCACGAAAAGGTATTTTTTTTTATTAAGTGAACTTTCGATGTTTCGTATCTCTCATCATCACCGCGCATAGCACGCGGTGTCTCTTTGGAAAATAAGATCCATAGCTCGCTGAGCGACCATAAGCCATTAGACCAGCCGTGCTGTGAGAGCTCAGCACCGTAGGTACCGTAGGCTCTGGTAGGCACTTGTCGTTTTCAAGCTTTTGGGAAAAAAGTGTTAGCTGACGAGAAGACTCGTAGCCTCTTTCTCAAAGTTTTTTCTACCTAGTTAAAGGGTAAGCCCCAGTTAAGTATATTTAGGAACAACAACGAGCTGGTGGCCACATAAAGCGAAAGGTTGGATCAAGGTGAGGGTGGATCATTACTTTGGTTTTGTCGAAGTAAATTTTTAGACCTATTCGCTGTGAGACTGAATCCAGACCGTCCAACATTTTTTGCAGCTCCTCCAGCAATTCCGCCATCAAGATTATATCGTCACCGAAACGTAGGGGCGTTTGTTTATTTTTTTATTCATTTATTTTTTAATTATTGGCGCTATCTCTTGTTAACCCGATGGTCTCTGGGTTTACAGTGAATCTTTCTCAATCACAAATCGTTTCACTTCATCATATTTGTTAGACTATAATGAAACAAAAATATAACATTTAAATCAAATAATAAATAAATATGAAGAAATGTTTGTTATGTTTAAAATGTAGTCAATTGTTTATTATTAATAATTTCGTTATTAATGTTATATGCTTATCTGCTTACACCCTGTCGGGCTTGAACCGGAGGCCCTATCAAGCCAGGGATCTGTCGGGCCTGAGACCCTGTCAGACCAGGGCCTTGCCGGTCCGGGGGCCCCCTTAGGCCGGGGGCCCGTGGCATTTTGCGCACTTTGCCACCCTATTGTTACGCCACTGGCCCAGCCTCAGCCAACGTGTTAATGCACCACTGCGTTGCCATACAGATTGTAAGTCTATAGGACATTGTCATCCTAAAATTAACTTTATTGTTTCTCTCAGAATGGAGCGGTGCGACAGGCGGTCCACCAGCGGAGGTGGTGTTAAGACTGCACCCCTACCCCCCTTCTACACCCCGAGCGAATATCTCCCTTACTGATATCGGTGAGTGACATTGAGCTGTTTAAATTAAAGTGAAATTGGCTTGGCAAAGGGATTGCACTGTATCTCATGGTAAGTGCAATGCGTTTTTTTTATTAAGTTAAAAAAACAGATATGCAATGAAAATAAATTAACTTATTCTAACTTAAAACTATTACTAATTCTATACTCAACAGCATTACCCACTAAATAACTATAGGAAATACTACATTGTTGGAGAAAGAGTGGCGATTAAAATATTTTTTTGCGGCGGAAGAAAGAAAATAAGAATATTATGAATAGTCTAACATCGAGAACTAAGAATGGACGGGATAAATTACTGAGTGCAGGCCACAGCTTGTCTAATTAACAACGAACGAACGAAAAAAACAATCGACAAACTAAAATATATCGCTGAATATAGTATCATTGTCTTTAGCTACTAAATGTAGCTACAATCACGAAAAAAGGCATAAGAGATTGCCTCGAGCGATACGACTGCCATTTGTACTCTCATGTTAAATATTAGTTTAGTTTAAGATTTACTAGGTGAACAAAAGATTATAAGAAAATAAACAAAAAGAGATTCCAAACGATGTCCATAGGAAGGTTACCTTAGTAAATTTTGTAGGAAGTCGCTGAAGAAAGGCCGCTTCCAACAAATCGCTATGGAAATCCTTGATGGATGACTAATTTTGAGTGAAATATAGCTCGTAACACTGGGAATGTCTGCTCTAATCTAAATATCTCAATGGTGAGTGATGACAAATGGAGTTTCCGAGTAAACCAACACCGAAGCCTATAAATCTGCGGCTTACAGCTCTGTTTTGACAGGCTTTTAGTAATATTGATTTAAAACTTCAAATTGAAGAGTTAGCTGAAATTGGTACAGCGAAATGTGATTTCAAAGAGCCACTAAAATATACTAACTTTAACCCCAAATGTTATTATGAGTATAATTCGATTCAAGCTGAGATTGAGTTGCTAGAAATACGAGTAAATTTTTCAAATCAAAATTGCGGCAATTTGCATTTTAAAACTCTATTTTGTGTTTGGACCAATATTGGCATATCTTGAAATTAATATCTTCTATATCAGCCCATATACGTCCCACTGTAGGGCACGGGCCTCCTCTGCAATCGAGAGAAATACGATTGAGAGAGGTTAGGCCATGTAGTCCACCACGCTGGCCTAGTGCGGGTTGGCGGACTTTACATGTCATATATGTACATATTATATATAGAAATTCATACAAATCAATATGGTACCTAGTTTTCCTCACCATGTTTGCCTTCACCGTTTAAAAAAATATCATACATTCATAAAGGGAAAAATCAACGAAAGCTTAATTTTGAGTTAAACAAGAATCAACAATTGTTGAATGTCACAGCACAGTAATTACCTGTGGTAATTGCAGACACTGCAACGGTTCGCGGCAAGCAGGCTGGCAGCAGTGTAATCATAAACTTAATAATGCAAGCTGCATTACCAACATGTTGCGCATATCGTACTTGAACGTGCGACAATCCAGGTGGAGCCATATTTTTTATTGCATAGGCCCAGCAAACGAGCAAACAGGTCTCTTGATGGTAAGTGATCACTGCCGCCCATGAACATCCACAACGTTTGGATTATATATGTGTTACCTTCAAATTGAGAGTAGAGAGTAAGGAAAAAGGATGGGAAGAGGAAAGGGATATTGGGCATCCGGCAAGCTACGCTGTTGCTTCACGTCGATTTTCTGTGAGATAATAGTACCGCCCGGGACGAACCTGCTCATTGAGTCAACACTGACACCAACGTGGCTCTACCCCTTTGGAATTTACTCAAGAATCCTTTTTTATTCTAAAAATCTTCATTGAAACTCTACGTACGTTAATTAAACGAGGTTTGCAGGACTTCTAGTGACTTACACCCCTTTATTAGCTTCCATATTTTTTTCTATACCATTCTTCGATCAAACATACACTTACCATTAATCAAGTATAAGTAAGATGGTCGAATGGCAAATTGTTTTCACCGATATATGACCAAGATTTTTATTACTCCTTGTTCTATTTAAAGAAAAAGAAAGAATCAAATAAAAAAGAGATCTTGAAAATACACAAAAAAGTATTTTAATGAAACTTTAATTTATATAATAGATTGTTTATTAGTTCACAATTTCCACCAACAGATGGCAGTGGCGTGGTGGTGAGAGCGGAAGAGGCGCTGATAGTGGCGTTCGTCCTTCTA
This sequence comes from Hyles lineata, assembly GCA_030180105.1. Classification (NCBI taxonomy): domain Eukaryota; kingdom Metazoa; phylum Arthropoda; class Insecta; order Lepidoptera; family Sphingidae; genus Hyles; species Hyles lineata. The sequence continues at coordinate 3,372,212 of JARJEE010000030.1, forward strand.
CTCTGGGTGGCCGCTATAGCGCTCTTCTTCAACCGCTGGGGCAAGATCAGGTGCGTCTATAAACTGTACGTAGTCTCATATATACTGCACTCATTACGTGTAGAGATATCCACCTTTCTGTAAAGTAGCAGGTTCGATTCCTGCATTAAAGTATAAGCCAGTGATCAAAAGTTTCGACTTTTGAATCTAGGTGTAAATTAGGAAAAAACATTTTAAAATTATTATAGAAAATGCTTAAAGTAATACAGAAATGTTGTACTGAAAAATTGGCATCCATGTCGCATAGTTTCCTATTAATAATCCTCGGGATAGAACTTTTAGTTATCTGTGGAGTACGGACTGTTGATTTAAATCCTAAAGACCTTATTTTATATTTCGTCACATTGGCCATACAAGTCAAAGAACGAAATTCAAGGCTTCCTTGTCATGATGTTAGGTTTGACCGGATGGCTCCTTCACGCTTACTGAATGCGGATTAACACATGGATATTTATTGACCTGATGGAAAGTGACCACTCTTTATCTGCACGCTTTTATTTTTATTCTAAAAGTAGTAATAAAATAAAATATTATGTAAAATGAATAAACCTGGAAAGCTTGTATTTTTTGTTGATTGAGTCAGTTTTGAACTATACCGTGCGAAGTTACATGATAATTATAAGGGTGTGATCATTATCATTATCAGGGTGTGAGCAATATATGATTTATAGTTAAATATATACTACTATAATCTATTTTGTTAGCAGAAAATCTATTGGCCATGATTTCGTCTGTAAATGGCGTACACTCAACGTTAGAGTGACGAAGTGACAGCCTTTTTGAGCAAATATGTGTCGATTTATATATAAATAGATTTAGGGCCTTTTATTGATACTCTTACAACGATAAATAGATGTATCGAAAGTATTGATATTTTGCAGACATTTGACGGATTATCTCGCATAATCCTGAACAGACAGAAATGATACAGACGGACATACATAGAGGAAAGTGAGCATTGTCCTTGAATGTCCTCAAGAATTGAGGAAATCTAGACTTTGAAGGTTTGTCTTTAATTCCTAACAAAGGGTAAAAGTGAGAAGGACAATGGCGTCTATCCTATTAACTTAAAAGTTGGCAAGAAAATACATAATTTACCTTAAAAACAATCTCAAAGAGGCTCATGCATGCACCAGAACCCTGCATTGTAAAATTCACAAATTAATGAAAATATACATCACCGAAATGTTACTCGTATAAGCGTAATAAAAAGGAGTATAGGCAATAATTCCAGAACTACAGAGAAATCCGCTTACTAGCAATAGGTCGTAAATCTTTTTCTCCGCATTTTATGACTAATACCAAAATAGTGGCACTAGATTCAGTCGTAAAAAGTTTACGCAATAAATATAATATTCTAATTTTAAAAAGACAGATTTTTATGGCAATAAATAGATCGACGTATTAAAAGATATGGTTATATTTCGAAAAGGAGAATCTACAATAGCATACCAAACTATTGGACTTCTGCTGTTGACCGTAGAGTTAGCCTAAACAAAATAAAATAATTAAAATGTAGCACATATCCACAATATATACCACAATATAATATTATTTTAATTCCCCATAATATCTATTATCATTCCAATTTTAAATAAGAAAATATTAGGACCACATTTTTTTAAATGTCGCCATTATGACGTAAAAACACCAAAATAATAATTTAAAACAAAAAAATTATTTAAACTTTATTTCCGTGTACTGAAAAAATAATATTTGGAATCAAAAAATACAGTATCCATTATAGAAAGTTAATTAATAACTGATATTTTGTGTACAATCTCCTCATTAAATTTTAGTAGCTGCCAGTTGGTCGAAAATCATTATTGTAAACTATGATCAAGTAAAAGCCGAAAGTCAATGGCATGTTTATCATATGTGGGTATTGTAAAATTACACGTTGAGATTGATATTATTTCAATTATATGATTATTATTTATTCTTAACTGCACATAAAGAGGACAACAACATTAACATATAACAAACAATGAAAAGTACAGAAGGCGGTCTTATCGCTCTAGGCGATTTCTTACAGACAACCTTTGGATGGATACGAGAAAAAAGGAACCGAAGAGAGGGCAGTCTAGAAAAATAAAGGAAATAAGCTCCAGTAAAATAATAATGTATAGATGAATTATTATATATATTATACATATACATACACATTTACACATACATACATATATACATACACATATACAACTATGATTATACATAAACACTTATAAATACTATATATTGCCTGTAGGTTTTATTATCCATATATAGAAGCTATACTACTCGGTTTGTATGTTTAGTGAGAAAGATAGTAGTCTTTCACCATTTTCTTAAATGATTATCTATGATTTAGTTACATAAAATGAAAAAGGTACTACTAATAGTCATTGGTGGAACATAATATATAGTTGTAAATCCTTGCGGATTAGACTTTGAGCCCAAATATAGCAGCCTTAAGCAAATGTGTAATAAACGCCAATATAGGCTGTAAACTCACACTAAACCCGGATTTTCAATAACTATATAGTTTCCGTCATATAAAGTTTTACTGGTAGGTCTCTGATAATTATGTGAGTGGCTGGCTGGGTAGGTACCACCGCAATGTCTATTTCTCCCCAAACAGCAGCTCAAATGCATTGTTGTGTTTCGGATTGAAGGACATTGTAGCCAGAGTAACTTCTGGACATATTGAGACTTAACATCTTAATATGTCTAAGCATGGTGAGCGCTGTGGAATGCCAAGCATTGCTTTGTAATGGAGTTGTTTGGTTTTGCTACTATTCATGAGCGGTCTCAATGGTGAGACGAGCATGCCATCAGGCGAATGGCATGCTCGTCTCACCATTCAATGCAATAAAAATAAATGAAATGAAATGAAATTGAAATATTTGTATGTATTGCCATAAATGGGTGTGGCTATCATAAGCAAATATAACTGCAAAAAAGCTATGACAGACGTGCTGTATAATGAGTAGGTATTATCAAATCCTCTCAACATGAGGAATCTGTGTGTGATGAAATAGTCGAAGGACCATAATATTCCTATTATATATTTTTTCTTGTGTTGTATTCTCAAGGTTTAAAATCATCATCATTGGCCACAGCATCTTGACAAATTATTGTTGCAGTGTTTGTAGTGTACGAAATTTATTGCGTAACCTAATAAGCAATTAAGATGCCTGTACTCTGGTGCTGTTACATTTTCTTCTGTGGCTTACAAGGCCAATGGCAGCACGGCATCTCTTGCCTCATATGTCGCAAGTAAAGCGCGAATCGGGAACAAAGACAATAAGAAGACAGTACGAAAGAGTACGAGGGTTTAAAATATGCTGCTAATAATTTGCTATAAATGTTTATCGTCCTTATAAGTGCCTTGTATAATAAGGTGCGTTCACACCACACTTACTTTTTGTGGAGCAACATTGTGTAACAACGTTATCGATTATTACCACCTTGTTCGACATAAACTAACACGGCAACACGAACTTACAGTAAATATATAAATATTAATTAAAATCACGCAACAGTCATATACATAGTTTAGACTCCACACTAATATCGAGTCTTTTATCTTGGGTATCAGAAATTTCGATAGACTTTTCGGTCCCACAGTCAACACTCAAAAGTTACTGCGGTGTGGATACACTATTAATTAGAATATAGTCTTTAACCGTCGTTTTGTCGTCAGAATGTTGGAGCCGTACCAGCCGAAGTTCCAACAGCAACACAGACAGAGCTGCGCCCTCGACAACACGACGACAGTCACAGCACACGTGAGTACACAACACTCTAGTTTAATGTAATATGTATCAGCCCCTATTAGTCATACTCCAGGGCACGGGCCTCTTCTACAATCGAGAGCACGATTGAGAGAGGTAAAGCTATACAGTCCATCACGCTGGCCTAGTGCCTGTTGGTGGATTTTATATAAGATATGTATTTTTACAAATAAGCAACGTAATAAACGTAATAATAATTATTGTTTATACTATTTTCATGTAAGTAAGATAAAAATTGTTTTATGATTACTTCATCCATTATAGGCTATGTGTGCTAAATTGTCTTCGTTTGAACTGTGTCTAATATTGAAAGACTGAAAATTATTGGGTTTCCTAGAAGTTCACTACAATAATTAATATCATAATAAAACATAGCAATAAATGCGCCATTTGTATGGTCAATAACAAAGGCACGGTAATAATATTTACATTACCGTGACAAAGGCAAAGACAAGTAAGACATATTTCTATTCTTTAGACTTATGAACATAAAAATAATTTATGCTTGCCTACGTACATATATACTACTTTTTCTTCAGCCACAGAAATTCCGTTTTCAGAACCTAGGTCTCTCTAAAGATCTTTCCAGCCATTGACATATAAACATCAGATCAAAATTGCATTCACACTGGACCCATTTATAAAAGAATAATAAGACATGTTCCCAATCACCCCCGTTTACTTTGTTCCATTGTGCAGCACCGAGCGTCGTTGTCCCGAGGCTGCGTGTCGTACGACTGCGGCGCGACTTTCCCCTCCTATCAACCCTGCGGTTACATCTCGCATCGCCCTAGACAGGTGGGGTCAATACTATTGTTATTACTAGGTCATCATCAGTATATGTTCCGAGCCAATAGGTATCTGCAAAGCTTAAGTATTTTATTTCAATGAATGGCAAGACGAGGATGCCTGTAACAAAAACAGCATCATGAAATACGAAACACCGCTAGACATTCCACTGGGCGGGACATCCTGAGACATACGATGTTAAGTCTCAATATGTCCAGTAGTTATTCTCGCTACGATGTTGTTCAAACCGGAACAGAACACTAGAACTAGACATTGCGGTGGTACCTACCCTGGCGGCCTCTCACATATGAGAGACCTACCACCAGTAAGACATAAGTAAGGTAGGTCAGGTAATAGTGAAATAAAATGTCCAAGCAATATAGAAATGCGTCAAATAAATAAATCAATAAAAATCACTCCTTTTAATAGGTTAGCTTATAATACAACGTATAAAGATTGAATTTCCATTCTTCGCGTATTAAGGGTTAAAGTTCCACAGGACTTTCTCCAATTCTCTTGTCTAAAGCTAAAATCTATTGATAGTTATCAAGCAGTTTGCTCTAAAAAAATCATGATTGTTTCCAGCTATGCGAAAAATTATAAGCATGGGCCTCCCTCCCTTCTGCTTAAATATAATATAGAATACATCATCCACCTTACTTGTAAAATAAACTTAATTTACTCATTCAAGGTATTTGTTACACTATTACTTTTAAATATTTGAACATAGCCTTCAACATTGCTTGCAAAGCGACCGTAACTTCATAAATAAGTCTCATTGTAAGTCGCCATGGTTCAGGGTTAAAGGTCATTACCGTGGGTCGTTAGGAATCAATTTAAAATATTTCGAAATGTTACCAATGAGAATTTCAATTTTGGATCATTAACTATTCAATCTAGGGTTGAAACTGGTATTATTTATTAACATACCTCCCATGAGAATTTTATTTGAGTAATTCAACATACGCAAGATTCTAGTTCAATTAGGTGGTATGACTAAAATATGACGTCATAAGAGCTGCTTAATAATTCTGCCAAGCTAATTGTGTTGTGGTTATTTGTACTTATAATTAATTTGTATTTCGTATAATCTCCGCTCGGTCTAGTCTACGAATATCTTTCTACATCTGAGTATGGGTCTACTTACTTGACTGGTGGTAGGTTTCTCATATGTGAGAGTTCGCCTGGGTAGGTACCACCGCGATATCTTTTTCTCCCGGCAAACAGCAGTGTAAATGCACTGTTGTGTTTCGGATTGAAGGATATTATTGGCGAGCATTGTGGATTGCTTCGTAATTCAAGGCGTTGTTTGGTTTTACTACTGTTCATGAGCGGTCGTATTGCTTACCATTAGGCAAACAGCATGCTCGTCTCGCCATTTATTATAATAAAAAAAAACTGTGTTCCAAAAACCCAGGATACAAGAGCAATGTTTCATAATGTATTTTTATTTATTTTTTCATGTAGAATTCCGTGTTCGTGGGCAGCATGGGCGGCATGGCGCTGATACCAGAAAGTCCACCACGCCGTTCACGATCGGCAGCTGATTTACCAGCCCTGGTTCCACCATCAGAAGGTAGCCATTCAAACACCAGGTCATCAAGAGCTGCTAGCCTCCACAGTGCGGTGGACCTTCGGGTCTGCGCTCCATCTCCTAGAACTTCTAGAGCTGCGAGTCTACATTCAGCTGTGGACATGCCTCCAGGTTCAGTGCAAGTTCACGTTCGAGGATCAGTCACAAATTTAAACAGACCAAAAAGTCCAAGGCGTCTCACTATAACTAACGTCTGATTTCCGCTTAGCGGTGTGATGGACCAATGTTTGTTTGTATTTGGGTGTTGTTTATGATTTGTGCGTCTTCGCTAGTAAATATTTAATTGTATTGTCAATGAGAAATTTTTCATGTGCAAATTTCGTTATTTGTTGTTTCAAAATTACACATCTGTCTATCTTCATCCCCTTTACTGATCGCTATTGTATTGGTTTAATTTCTATCAGTTATAAATATTCAATCTGGCCTATTGTATTAATATACAAAAACGTACGATATTAATCCATGAAAGTTTATCAAGCAAACATAATATAAGAGAATAAAGGAACAATGTAATGTATTCATGGCCGCTAATTAAATGGTACTGCAAAAACACAGACAGATTTATTAGCCATTTCGGTATCGTCGAGTCGCTTGCAATCTAGCAAGTAAATTATGAATTCAATTTTGCCACAATCACCTGATATGTCGACATTATTATAATATGATCAAGTTAACGTTGAAATAATATTTTTAAAATCGGCAGCTTTAGTAAAATCTATCAGGGATAAGAAATTGCTAGAAAAATGAAGTGTCGGACGTTTTGTCCAAACTCGAATAAATTTTAATGAGAATGGAAATGGAAAGTACCAATTAGGTTAGTTTAATTCTCTCTATCTCTCTTCTACTCTAGTGTTCTATATATCCCTCTCTTTTTCTCTTCGTCATATCGTGAGTAGGTGTATAGGGCGTGAAAGCGCAACTTTAGACGTGTGGTGCTAATGTAAGAATGTTTATATCGTCTTGGGTATTTGCGAAATTATATATAATGTATTTACTCGAGTGTATTTTTAATATCAGCAATTAACGAATATTAAACTAGAACATTTTCAATTAATTTATATTTGTTACACAAAATATCACTTCTATAAACGGCGTCTTCGAAATATTTTAATATGTTAATGTAATTTTAATTAGTAACTTGAATTAACTGAAATGTATCGGTTCTTATTTTGTATCAAATTTCTTTTATCGAATGTTATTGTTTTTTTTTTTTACAATTATCATCTTCATAATTCCAAATCATTGTAGCTATATTTGGCCCTGTCAAAAACGTCCTCTTTAATCTACACTACTTTCCTAAGATGGTTAGTTCTAGATTATAATACTTAATTAACTGTCTTTAAATTAACTGTGCTCATTTCTTTGAAATTAGTCTTAGGAATATTTCTTTCATAATTTATTTGTAATTGCCCGTAATAATTTGAATATTTTTTTTATCTTTATAGAAAACTCTCTGAAACTTGAACTAAATTGGTTTAAATATTTTCTATTAAATTTTAATATCTTTAATTTATGATGTGTAATTCAACGGCCAAATATTACTTGTGTACATTGTTGTAAATAGCTGTAATTATAGGCTTGAGTATGAACTACGAGTATAATTAATATATTTGTTTTATACCGTATTCTCACGTTAGTATATTATATTTCTTCTTATGACAAATTGTTAGTCGATAATTAATGAAAACTAATTTTTAATTTAGTTTCAGTTTCCACCTTGCATTCAATTTACATCAATGAAACTTTTAAATTAACAGTATAATTTCTCGGCCTCTTTCCATAGCTTTGCAATAATAATAATTTTGCCTTCACATACTCACATAAGTCTGTGTCCGAAACATTGCTCACAATGCTTTTTATTAAAGTAAAACTGATTGTTTCTTAGTCCCAAAGCATTCCTTCATTATTCCTCCGTGTAACTTTCGTAAGTTCTTATTTTGAATCATAATCATTAATAGTTTTGTGGATAGGTGGGGGTGCAATATGCTGATAAACGTATTTCTTTGATGGTTAACGGTCAAACCACACTAAGCAGGGGTTACTCTGTAGTCCGACACGACAACGAGTGTTCAAACATCGCAGGTAATATTGTACGAATATGCCTTTTACAAAATGTTCGAATTTTGTTTTGTACGTTGTAATCTTAGACTAAGTTCGAAGTATATCATAAGTTTCACACAGAATAGTATTGATTTTTAGTAGTGAAAATCTTTCATCTTACATGTTGATGTTCATAGTCCAAACATCGTACTTCGTATCGAAGTATAAATTAACCCCCGATATAAATACTTGTAGGGCACACAATAATATGTCTAGTACAGGCATCGAACCCGCGGCCTCTCGTTTTATAGCGGGCATCCACCTAACAGAGCCACAGAGGCATTTACTATCAAATTTATCTCGCCTAACGTCCAACCCAACTCAAATACAATCGCTATCACGAAGGCTTATGTTTATTACATCGCTATCCAATATCTATACTAATTCCAGTGTTTACTATAATAAGACAGGCTTTCGCGACGGGTGGGATCGTAATCATAACTTCGAAGACAATAGCAATTTCTTTCGAATAGGAATTTTGCGTTGACTTCTAGTGGCTTTTATTTATGTTAGCAAGCCTAACATTTTACAATAATATTGGATAAAGATGGAGGCGTAGTAGCTGTGAAGCTAAATTCTAACCTAGAGGTTACTTTCGATTGCGACACGTTTCCGATTACGAACGGTACGTTCCCATTCTTTCCCACCACGTACGTGCAAGCTCTAGAATGAACTCCCTGCATCGGTGTTTCCTCAGCGCTATGACCTGTCCTTCTTCAAACGAGGTTTAAAGAGAGTATTCTCGTTAAGGAAGGCAGTGACTTTGTTAGTGGTAGCCGCTTACCATCAGACGGGCCGGCAATAAAAACGACATAGTGACAAAAAGTGCGTCAAAAGTGCGTGGTGGCCTGTTACTAAATGGACCAAACGCGGCTCAGGCCCAGGGCACACCTCTGACTTTTCAGTCATGTGTGTATTGATAGTCAATCACCACGCACTATGACGGTGAAGGAAAACATCGTGAGGAAACTTGCATACCATAGCGATTTGTAAGAATTTCTATGGTATGTAAAGTTCGCCAAGCCGCACTACGCCAGCGTGGTGGACTCTATGGCCTAACCACTCTTAATCGTATATTCGATTATAAAAGCCGTGCCCTGCAGTGGAACGTATATGGGCTGATTCAGCTAGTGACAAACTTTTTACTCTACGAAGGTTTCTTTCGGGTCTTGTAATGATAATTCCGTTTAAGTTTTATGTCCTAAATTGTCCCGTATTATTTTGTATGGGCTGTTAGTAATATCTAAGGTGTTAACAAAATTTTAATAATCTCATAGATTTGGCCAGTAAGTGTGCCTTGGCTTCAAACATCACCACAAATTTAAATTCAGTTCCCTAACTTACAAACTATTGCTCACTTTTATGTTATGATTAATATTGATATCTCAATTAAAATATAAAGCTGAAGAGTATAGCATAAAGTCACGTAAGGGATTCTTCTAAGGGTCATGTTAAGTATTCACTGACGATAGACAAATATCTCTGTCACACAATTAAGTCCTGACCATTTCGATTTATTTTGTGTACTAATGTATAATTCAGATGTTCACGTACTAGACTTTTTATCTAGATCTTGGACTTCAAGATAATATTCTACGTGAGACGAAACTAAAGGGGATGATTTAACAAGAATATTAATCAGTTTTGGTCGCCGTCATATGTATTAGTTGGGTTCTATCTTATTATCCAAAGGGTTTGCTATAATCTATCAAGCAACTATACGAATAAAGATATTTTTAGTAGTCTGGCTAAATAAGTTCAATATTATGTAGCAGATAACAAATTGTTTGTCCTTAATATTTTTATCGCAGTGCTGCAAAGACTAACAATAATATATTCTTAAAGCATAAGCGAACAAGTGACAGACGAGATTTATATGTAGTAAAACTTAACGGGGAGAATATCTGTCTTTCTCCTCTTTTCTTCCTTCATTTATTTTTCTCTCTGTTCTTCTGTCTCTTCGTTTATCTGCAGTCCGTGCTAAACATGGGCCTCCAAAAATGTCTACAGCAAGCTATGTATCAAATGCTTTAGTAAATGTTTTATAGAAGAAAGGAATATTGCCTCATAAATTAATTATACAATATTTTCAAAAGCACTTTTCTCCATAAACTGCATTAAGCATTTGCGTATCCACTTCGGAGTATACACTGCCAATGCTCGGCAGCTCTCGACTCTGAAACTAAGTCAAGGCAATCATAATGTGCATCCGAGATGTGCGTCATGCGTTTTGTTTACTGCAAATGACCTCATTTACAAATAATCTAGCCCATATACTTCACACTGCAGGGGGTTAGTCTGTGATTCGAAACGAAACTCGAATATTCGAACATTCGACTTCTGAAATAAATTACAAGTTTTCCACTTCTATATATCAATACTATTCTTTATGATACTTATCATTCACTCCGAGCTTAGTCTAAGGTTACAACGTACGATAGAGTATTGGAACATTTTGTGGAGTACCTAGGTGTATTCGTACAGTTTTACGTACGACATCCCAACCTTCGAACTGCGTTTCGGATTGTAGAGTAACCCCCCAAAGTAAGGGTCACATGTTTGATTGAAGGCTTCAACATCTTTCTTCTGTTCTGTTGTTTAGACGACATTCTCCTACGCTGTGCTAGAGCCCATTGCGAACTCCACATACAGTAGATTATTTTTAAATATCTATGGTCTAATATTCGTACCACTGTTCACAAATTGCCCGCTAACATCACTATTTAAAAAAAATAAAAAGACACATGTATTTTTAAAAAATATTTGTGATACGTTAATGTTCACTAATAGACAAACATATAATCAAGACAACGATGCCAAGATAAAAAGTTCTAATATTTACTCAAATAATACAATACAAATATACTTTCTAGTTATGAAAATCTATGTACCCTACATAAACATAATTTGATTAGACACTTGTACATTCACAATAGCAAACACTTATGTCCAATTTGAATACGAAATGTGCTTTAATGGGAACCGAAACACGAGTCTCCTTTTCGAACGCAACTCGATATATTTTCACCACAATATTTTCTACATTTGCACATTTTTATATTGTTTTGACTAACTTTACTTCCAATTATTCTATTTTTCGTTTTGTGTGACTTTTTCCGTTGCTAAAATGTAAAGAAAAAATAATGCGGTAACGTCATTGAATACAAGTACTTAGATGATATGTATTCGGCATCAGTGGCACCCCTGCCTACCCTCTTATTAGAGACAGTTGTGAAGTTATTAAATATTTACATTAATATATAGATAGAAAACACAGTTCACTAGCAGCCTTTTTCATAATCAGTTAATAAACCCTTGAAGGAATTGATACTACATAATTATGTATGTACAAGAATTAATTATTTATAAATTACAAATTAATGGCTTTAAATTTTGAATGAGAAATGACATGTATCAGCCCATATACGTCCCACTGCAGGGCACGGGCCTACTCTACAATCGACAGCACGATTGAGAGTGGTTAGGCCATATAGTCCACCACGCTGGCCTAGTGCGAGTTGGCTATGAATTGAATGAGAAATATTTTACAAATATTTATAACGACGTGTGTCTTGATATTAAATTAACTAACTGTTTTTGACATTGAAGGACTCTTGATCCACAAACCTGTTTTAACTATCGAATGGTTTGTCCTTTTGAACGACTTTTGACTTCTGTTTCAAAAATGAAGACAATATATTCGATAGCAAAAATAGGTTTATAAACTGACTGTGAATAAGGGCGTAAGTGTTTAGCATATTACAGTAGCACATGCAGGTTTCCCAAGTATAGGATGATACCTGGGAACATCCTTGCCTAAAATGCTATCATTTCTCTGTCTCTCTCAATTTATCATTTTAAATTAATCTACACTTCAACTTATCTCAATAAGTTACCTTTTTTGAAAATATGGGTTATTTTCATTATGTTTTGTTCTGTATATTTTTCGAATAAAAATTGTTCTCAATATTCTCCTATCAAGATGGTTTACAATAGTAACGCTTTATGGAAATCAATATGGAGCTATCTTTAGATATTTCTGCTGTCTTATTCGTTGTAATTCTTGTATTATAGTCTAAAGAGAGTATTAATAAGTAATAATGTACCTGGAAGGAGGCACTTTAGGGTATTGTAAAAGTATGGCTGATAATCATACTAAAGTTAAACCTTTCGTTTAGTAAAAAAAGGTTAGTCACGATAAAAATCAAATAATTCTCAGTTTCTAGTTGAAAATATTGTATTTGAAATTATAATTGATTAAATCAAGATTTTCATTAAATTAATTGCGTTGTGCGATAAGACCGCCAATTGTACTTTTTTGTGTGAATTGTTTACTATTGTTTTATTTATGGTGTACAATAAAGCTTAAATAAATAAATAAGTAAATAAATAAATAATACTTTTTGGACTAGTTTTTTTTTTCAGATAGTGATGATTACGTAGTCGACTGTCAGAGGCCCAACTCTACAGTGCCTTCTTCAAAAAATGTAAAAAATCAATTTTCAATAATTTGTGCCTATCACACTCACAAACCAAGCTATCCGTCAAATCAGAGTCATAAGATCACTATTTTAGGTACAAATAATATTTCAATCTAAAATTGTATATAATATATTTTATTATAAGCTGTGACTCATACATATTGGTAGTTAGGATTCCGTCCGTATCGGGCTAAGAGTCCGTTGATTCGAACGCCTAATAGCTAAAAATGTTTTAGTTAGATATGGTCTTAGAGAAAGATATTTGTTTGCGTGTTGGTAAACAAATCTCAAATTAATTCAATATTCAACAATGAAAAAAAAGGGTAATTTTCGCAAATCCTTACTTCCTTACTTCCTTACTATATTATAAAGGTGAAAGTTTGTAAGTATGGATGTATGGATGTTTGTTATTTGTTACTCTTTCATGAAAAAACGGCTCATCAGATTTTGATGAAATTTGGTATAGTGATAGCTGACACCCTGGATTAACACATAGGCTACTTTTTATCCCGAAAAATGTAGTGTTCCCGTGGGATGAGTCAGGAAACCAAATATACATATTTTCTACTCTTTCAAATTTGGTATAGTGATAGCTGACACCCTGGATTAACACATAGGCTACTTTTTATCCCGAAAAATGTAGTGTTCCCGTGGGATGAGTCAGGAAACCAAATATACATATTTTCTACTCTTTCAAATTCAAATTGTTGGCACGGGATGTCCTCTCCTACGGAAGGGAAATATAGTCGACGGCACGCGGGAAATATAGTTAGTAGACACGCGAAATAATATGTTCTTGATGTGGATTGGACTCAAAAACTATCTGCACCCGGGCGAAGCCGGGCCCGACAGCTAGTAATAAATAAATGTAAAACACTTAACAAGCATTGTATAAACCAATATTATTTACGTGAAAACCTCTTAAAATGCGCATGCAGTTATTCTACCGGGACGAGGGAGAACTAATATATTCCAAACATCAAGAAATTGTAATCATTGAAATATTTCTCGTAGAAAAATAATACCCGTTACACAGTTTTCTCTAAGACTAATAAAACGCTTTATTAATTTTCATTGTAATCATAGTGATATTAATTTTCTTTAATTCCATGTATAAAAAATCCCAACGAATCTATTATTCTAGAAAATTAAATAGAAAATGTAAATATTTTCAGAAGAAATGACTGATCGCCTTCGAACTTGGCTGTCGCACTACCGTGCTCTTGGTTTATAAACGCTGTAATTTTATTCTAGTGTTCAATGTATTCATTGATATGTCTTTATTTCAACATTTTGATGTGAATAGCCCCCAATTCTTAGCATCATCTTTATATTTTAAAACCAAATTGTACTTAGTCATAAGAGGATTTCTTGCGAATAAAAGTAATTTTTGCAATAGTATTTGTTTTATTATTAAAATCCATTGGTATGTTGCAGAAACCATTTTCTTACCCACGACACAAGACTCGATCTTAGTGTGGGGTCTGGACTATGTATGTGACTGTTGGGTTATTATTTATTATATTGAAGACTACTGATTGCTCTCGATATTATCAAACCTTGTCGGTTTTTAATTCCTTACCCTTTTCTTTGCCATTATATTCACACATTATATTAGTGGCCCACAAAGGAATAATTTCCTGCTCTTGAGAATGCTCAAAGACAACGTTAATTAGCGATGGAATAAGCCGCTATCATTTTGCTGGCTCTGGTCTCAGATAAATTTTTACTTCCTCTTCAGAGGTGCTTCTGATTAATACCAGCTTTCTTTTAGTTTATCAGAAGTGTCACCTAGTTCAGCTTTGGGTGTAAATGAAGCCAATTAAATCCAATTCATCATCATCTTTCATCAGCCAAAGGAAGTCCACTACTGAACATAGGCCTCCCCCAATGATTTCAGCAGTGACCTATTGGAGGCAGCCTACATCCAGCGATATCCCGCGACCTTTACCAGGTCGTCCGACCACCTTGTGAGTCGACGTCCAACGCTGCGCTTTCCGCTACGTGGTCAGGTATGTATGTGGGTGTAAATATATTTAAATAATATTTTTAAGCGATTAAGTGTTACAGGTAACAAATAAACGTTCATTTTTTTAACATAGGTTATGACGTAACTGATACGTATCTTCTTTTACAAGTTCGTGATGTCATATATCACAATGATCTGGCATTTAATTTTACACCCAGCAACCAATCACTTAGTTACTTTTAATTAAGTATACAAAATAAATAAATGAATCGTGTATGCACATCAACTACTTATTCTATCATTCTTTAACATCCAACTAAAATAGTTATCAGTTAGCATTGTAATATTGATTACCAAAGGCACAAATAGTTGACCTGGCGATATTCTAAATTGGTGCCCGACGGTCACGTCTCGTCTACAAATAACCAACCTTTGACATCCAATGTTTCTACACCAATTTGTATTTGGTTCTTTTGATGTTACATTACCTACGTCAATGAAAAACATATGGGCCTTTTTTTTGGAAGTACAAATTTTTTTGATCATAATTTAACTAGCAGCTCTCTCCCGAACAATTAGTCAAGGTATACAATCTCAGAAATATTTTGGTAAGTATATAACATTATTCAGCAACCATTTCGGAGTTTAAAGATCATAAAGGTTTTATTAAAGTTGATAGAAACGTTCTAGAAGATGGCGGGAATAAGTTCTTACAAGCAAATATAGTATACATAGACTCCATCCTTTTAAGTGCTTAAAGAAAACTAAGAAATAGGTAACCAAGGAAACAGAAATAGCTTTTCCTGTTAAAACCTGTATAATTGTAACATAAGCATTCTACAAACATTAATACGCGACGTTTATGTTCTTTCACACTTACACAGAAATTAAGCCGCAAAAATAAAAGAAACAAATCGTGCTGTGCAAAACTGGACTTTAATCCCTTAAAATAAGAGACCTCAAGAAGCAGGCACCGTCGAATGTTCTAACCGCAGTGACTCCATTAACTCCCATATAAAAAGCTCCACGCAATCATTTTGGGCGTCCTTAACTAGGTCAAGGCGAATCACATTATTTTATTCTTATTTTCTCCGTTTAACAGGACCCTTATAGATGTCAAAATCAGGTGGAATATCATTGGTTTTGTTGAAATGAAATTATCTGCTAATAGACTGCTTGATAGGTTATTGAATGGCCAAATATACGTGATACTATTTTAAAGCAGACACTTAGTATTAGCTTCTTCGAGAATCGCTATAAATTTTAATTTGCATGAAAAAATATGGGTGAATATTGCCTCCATATCACAAGATGGACTTTCTAAGCAAATTTGAAATACATAATATCTGCTAAATGCCAAAGGTATGAATCCGCGATTTTAGATTTAAAACCATATTAATTATATTTATTTGTAAAGCCATAGTTTCACAATAATATTATATATTATTCGTAGGTTTAGTATTCGTTTAATTTTGTCGTAAATATAATCCAGTGGAGGGTAGTTTATCGCTTGCTTCTTGCCTGATGCGTGATTTTGTATGTAGTTTCGTGTGCGCTTCGCAACGCATGGCGAGTGCTCCGCCGCAAAGCTGATTATTCGCTTATTCGTTCGTGAATCGTGGACTATCTTTTGGAAGGCGGTGTTTAGTGGGTCTATAGCTTCCACTGTCGTTGGCGCTGACCATCCAGCTACCAAAACGAGACTCCGGAGAGATCCGGTAAGTTTGCTTTACGTATTTACTTTTTAGATAGATTATCGTTTGTTCGTTTTCATATTATCCCTCTTTGTATAGATACATTTAAATTCGCGAAGTGTGTACAGACGAACCTTTAAATATACAGGATAGTAAAATGAGCTGTCTATTTTTAAATGAAAGCACAATACCAAAAACGGAGTATTAATATTAACCAATGAGTCACGATCCTGCGATTAATTACTTTCGCATCATTTGAACCTGTCATTTATACTTGTCTATCAGGGGTATACGTTAAATCAATTATTTTAGTTCATTTCTATGAATATTCTTTCCGTCGAAAAGATTAATGCTGATCTAAGTTTTTGTGACTGCGTTGATAATTCGAACATTGTAATCCAAGTGAGAAGATGATATAAAGCAGAGTAACCCTAAGTATTTTATATTAATTTTATATGAGACGGCGCTACCGCGGTCAAGGCGTGGCCTTAATCGTGCCTCGTAAAGTCGTAAAGTCTAAAATTATGTACAGGCTAAGGCTAAGGTAATTAAGAATATTTTTTACTGAACAAATTCCTAGGTTTCCAAATGGATTTGTATGAAGAAAGTGTTAGGAAAATAGAAAGCAATAAAAACCATTAACAAATCCTTTTTGACGTCCTTGCCTTGTTTAAATTCTTGACACATTTCATTCGTCACATAAAGACGTAAACAAAATCCGCGTAACACTCAAGTTTCTTTGGGATCCAAAGCGAATCTTGGCATAAAAAATATTCGTTTTATTCTCCTTTATCGTCGGCGTTACATTTTATTGCATGTACTTATCCATGAAGGATGTCTCGACGTTAAAGCTCCAATGAAAATGATGGCAATTACTTTGTTCTTCTGAAACGATACGAGCATTTTACATGAACACTGCTGTGGTACAAGATGAAAGAGATTCGAACATTTAAATGAAGACCAGGAGAAATACTAATACTAATTCGGTATCAGCCAATATACGTCCCACTGCAGGCCACGGGCCTTCTCTAAAATCTAAAGTACGATTGAGATTTGTTAGGTCATATAGTCCACCACGCTGGCCTAATGCGAGGTTTGCCTAATGCGGGTTGGCTTCTACTTACTACTGAAGATATTGCGACATCTTATGTCTCAGGATGGCGGGCGCTCTTGAATACCAAGCATTGCTTTGTGGTTCATAAAAAAAAAGAATGTCTCAGAAAAATAAATATAGGTTACACTGTATAGAATATATTATATCCTAAAGAGTATTACCTATTCACTAATTATGACATAGACCCCGTTTTAACACTTTCGCGGACGGTCTCAGTTCAAGTTGTATTCTAATATGACAATAAATTGCCATACAAATATATTTGGCGTGTACATACGTTGTGTTCTATAATATTGAATGTTAAAAAGACAATATGACAAAAACGTTTTATCACGTTATCGTTTGCAAACGTCGTGTCGTGAGATATGTATTATGATGGACACAACGTATAATAACGTATGGATACGTTGGACGTCATTATACGTTGTGTCGTATCAAAATCTCAAATCATGACGTACAATCACGTTGTGTCCGCGAAAGTGTTAAATATTTTCTTACTAAACGAAACCTTTATGCAAAAACTTGGCTGAAGAAATATGAATTCTATTGTACTTTTTTTACTGTAGTTTATTTTAAGTAATACAATATGTAACATCCATCTTTTCCTACGTAGGTAATTGCTACCACCAACAAAATTGCTTGATTGTAACAATATCACGGATTAGGTTACAGAATATATCCACCTTGTACTTTTTTGCTAATTTTAATTATGTTTAAGTATTTTTCATTTGTGTGCAGTTAAAAATATTACAAATTATAATCTAATAGCGTTTGAACGGCAACGGCAGAAAATAGAGACAGATGGAAAGAGTTGAGGAAGACCTTTGCCCAGCAGTGGGGCAAAATAGGTTAATAAAAAAACCTTAAGGCAAACTAAATTATATATGGATTATAATAATGATGTTTTTATTCTAGTTGTTTAAAACTGAAATGAAAATATCCGAGATGTTAACCCGTAGTTTCTTACAAATTGTACCACACTAGAAATATGTAGGCACGCCTGCTTATGGCAATTTTACGATTGAAACAAGGCAAGATGGTTGTAGAATGAAAACAACTTCCACGTGAGAACATTGCTGAAATATATCCGGTAATATGACCTATTTCTAGATTTACAGCAAACTGGTATACTGACTTGGTACGTTAGTGGAAAACTATGTTATATTCTTCTAGGAAATCCATACATATCATAAATAGCGCTCAGAAATGTACATATTACATTCCGGATTTCAATGAGTACGAAAGTTAATGAATACAGAGCTCTTAGCAAAGGGATGGTGAATGGGTTATATCTGTATCTGTATCAGCTCATATACGTCCCACTGCAGGGCACGAGCTTACTCTACAATCGACAGTACGATTGAGGTTAGGCCATATAGAATGGGTTGTATATGTTTTTTAAATTGATGCAAATGTCTGAAACAAGTTTTTAACAGTTTGCTAAGAATCTCAAAAATGTTTTCACAAATCTAAAATATAAGTTTAATAAAGAGGGAATGGCGCGGTGGACTATGTGGCCAAACTATCAATCGTACTCTCGATTGTGCCGTGCCCTGAGTTGGACGTATATAGGCTATTACAGTACAGTACAATACATAATTTCATAACGTCCTTACATTTAAATTCTAGCATATTCCATGAAGCATTTGTCCAAAGTGGTGTCCGTCGGCAGGGCGTCCCGAGGGGGTCATAAACTGGACGTAACAATTGCATTTCGTTTTACGCAGATAAAACAAGATTTATATTGCGTTGAACATTGTTCTCCGTTCTTACATTGTTTATCTCCGGCAGAAATCATACACTGGTTTTGTTTGGGTTATCGTGAAATTGTTATTGTCGTTCTTTACTTGGTATCGTGTAGAGCGTTTATTTAAATGTTGACGTTTGCTTTTCTTTGTTCTCCAGAATCAATAGGTACATATTACTTGCATTTATAAGATAAATTATGGTTCTGGCTCTATCGCTCCTATACACTTACGATATCTCCATCTCATTCGATTCAATGTCATTAGTCAGGAAGATATAAACATTGCAGCGGCGAACGAGCAAACCACTTGCCCATGAAAGTATAATGTATCATAAATATATCGCAAGTACATTGCCAGCGCTTAAAAATTGAGGAAATGTTAAGGAAATAGAGCAACTGAAGGAATAGAGTATTGGAATTCCAACAACACCTACTATTTCCACTGAAAATTAAGCAACACAGGATACGTGCCATTAGATTAATAGTCGATAATAGTTCTATTACCTCCCTTCCATATTCGAAGAGAAGATAGTATCAATAAATGTTATTCCATTTGCCTCCCATCCGGCCTAATACGTCAGCAATGGTACACAGAATGCGCCCAATTTTCGTTAATGGAAGTACATCGTTCCGAACACGTCAGTAATTACTGGAATCTGACCCTGACTTGCAGGCATGTACTCGAGCGATGGGTGCTATGGGTGCATTAGTTTTATCCTTTCATAAACTGACCATAATATAATTTATAACTGACACTTAAAACAGATTTTGGCTGAAGACGTTTTTATGACTCCTCGCTTCATTATAAAGGGCAACAAAATTATTTTATTAAAATCAATTGGTTTTTAACAATTCTTCAATAAAATTTCGTCTAGGCAGCGAGTAGCGACATCCTACAAACTCGCCCATTTGACATTTTATTGCCGGCAATTGCTCCTTTACATTCCAATTAAAGAATTATAGGAAGGAATTTATAGGGACACGTAACACACAAACTGTTCTAAAACCTGGTAGGGTAAAGATACGATAATCATAAAGTGGTAGAAAAAGATTCTTTGCCCCCTGTCCTTCACCCAAATACGTTCCTGTGACATCGAATAAATCGGGAACACATTGCACCAGTAATGGTCAGATTCCGTGTAAATGTCGAATTTTAACGCAATGGGATGTTACAAGCCGTAAATCCTAAGTGAAATATGATGATAAAATGTTTTCACGCTTTTGTGATTTATTTGACGGTCGCAGATAAAACGGGGGTTGTTTTAGAGTGCTGTTGGCGGTATAGTGATGAATATATCTCGTATTTTTAATATTTTCCGTCAGTCATTTATTGTCAGTGTGTGAATCAAGGTCGACTTAGAAGGTACATTTTGTATTCATATTTTGAAAAGAATGATTGCTTAAACGAGTTTATATTAAACTAGCGGCCCGGCCCAGCTTCGCCAGGGTACAAATAGATTTCTGTACAATAATATGTACGTATTACACATATAAACCTTCCTCTTCAATCACTCTATCTATTAAAAACCGCATCAATATCCGTTGCGTAGTTTTAAAGATTTAAGCATACAAAGGGACATAGAGAGAGAAAGCGACTTTGCTTAATACTATGTAGTGATAAGTGACTACAGTCATAACATAAGGGAAAAAAATTAAGAAGTGTTTACTATGAGTGCATCTTATGGCCGATATAATAACATTATTTCGATAATTATGCATTATTCGTCTTCTTCTTCTTCAGCCTATATATCCACCCAATGCTGAGTGTATGCCTCTTGTAACCTATGCATTATTACGAGAGAGAAAAACTATTTTTGTTCGTATAAACAACTGTGTCGAAAGAAAATGCTGACCAAAAAAATTTAAACTACAGCTCCTTTTTTACTGAAAATAAGTCATAACAGCCATGTTAAAATTTGTCGAAAGCTTTACATTGACCGCAGACTTCCAACAATCAGTCAACAGTTTTAACAACGGTTTGGAAACAGTTTCTATGTTATAGTAATTTAATAAGAGGTCGCTTATTCTATCTATGCTGTAACTGTCTCTTAGTTAAGAATTACGTGAAATATTAGTGTTGCCATCCATTCGTATTTTTTTTAAGGTCAAATATTTGTTTGCTTTCTCGCACATCACAATTATCTTCAGTCACAAGTCAAAAACTTATGAAACTCATATTTCCCGACAAACTTTTCCACGGCGATTTTTGGAAATGGTGTACGTAATCAGCGAATTCCTACAAGTTTTCGTATGTTTTTAGAAAAGTTTTATTTTTAATAGTGAACTTTTTGTGGCTTAGGAATATGATAGAGGGATAAAACAACATGTCCATAGCGAGTTAAAGGCAATAACACTACCCCGAAGTTGTCGGATCATTTTACGACGCAATAAAACCTGGCACTGTGATTGGTTGTGTTAGTCCCCGACCGCTAATGAAACGGAATTTTTGCTCATATTTATACTCCGATCTTTAGGGCTAATGAACTTTCCTATTAAAAGGTGAAGTGACTAATCTATAAATGACGTATGGTAATAAGTAATAATTTATGTAAGTAGTAAGTTTCAACGTGATATCTCTCTCTGGTCAGTCCCTCATGTCTGAGGATTGTGGTCAGCATCAGGGTTGCATCTGGGGCGGATGATCTGCCTCCACCGGTTTCTGTCCAGCGCGTTTCTGACGGAATTGTAAGAAGCGGAAGTGTAAAAAACCAATGTTTTATATTCAACTTGATATATGTACAGGTTAATATTTTAAGACCGTTTCTGAAGCCAGTCCAATCTGAAATGCCAAAAACTCCTCAGATATGAAAGAAGTTATATCTCAAGAGGAATTGAGCTTACACATTTGTTCGCAACTAAAATAAGTTACTATGCATTTTTTGAATTATTAATGTTTGTAGTCCATGTTAACTTATCATCAATTTAATATTTTACTATTGATTATCAGATATATTAATTTTCTAAAGTTATACAAATTAATGTATTTATGTATTTTCTTTCAAAGGAAGTACAATATTGTCGTTGTTTTTTTAAGGATGTTGGTCTATACTCTAAATTCTAGAATCTCAGAGATCTTGAAGCTCAACTGTAAATAATAAAAGCCTTATCAGAATATACTACGACCAAAGATCATAACGTATCTGTTGTTATAATTATAGAGACATAATGCCAATGCTTATGCTTAAATTTTAAATCATTGTAAACAGAGATTATTTGAGAGCGGCCTTGGCCTGTTTCACTGTTCAATGGCGAGTTTACGCGTCAATAGGAGTCATTGGACGTAATTAGCTGCATACAAAGGACTTATTTTGGGAAAAAGCTGGAATGAAGAATGAATATAATTTAAAATATCGCGTAGATGTCTGGTAAAAATGGCCAAGAAAGGCATTACATTTGTCGAGTAAGTTATTATCTCCAGCCACAAAATGTCTATTGTTGAACCCCAAGAAGATTTTTTCTAGGATTTAATAAAAAATATATATTTATATCTTGAGACTTAAGATGTTAAGTATCATTATGTCCAGTAGTTACTCTGCCTACAATGTCCTTTAAACCGGAACACAACAGTACATTTACACTGTAGTTTGGCGGGAGAAATAGACACCATATCTATAGGTATATACCATACCATATCTATGTATTTTTTCACAACCCGATTACTTATTTTTTTCGTATTAGCCCGTTTTACAGTTCAGTGACGGCTTTCCGCGTCAATAGGACGTAATAAGTTGCATGGGAAAGACTATTTGGGAAAAAAGATGGAGGCTAAAAAAAACGAAAGAAAAATGGATCTTATACAAAAAATCGTCTTAAACGCGTAGACGTCTGGTTAGAATGGTTTAGAAATATCCATGAAATACCATTAAAATGCTGATTAAGTTATTATATCCAGCCAACAGATATCCACTGTTGAAGATTTTTTCTAAGTCTTAATACACATCTCTTTGAAATCCGTATTTTTTTACAATAGCTTTATTTTAATTTCAAAGTCGCTTGCAAATATTTATCTGAGCTATCGATTAATCCATAAATAAAATACCGACGAAACTCAACCAACCCAAGTATGGAGACATAATATTTTTAATTGTACAAACTTTCTCAATTGCATCTTCCCGATCCTTCGCGAATATAATTCAGTATTTCGGTCTTAAATTGTCGGTTTTAAAATATCAGTATGCACAGGTAACGTTTTAAATTTAACCGAATTAAACCGGCCACGGCTGAGCGCTCGCGGACCTCTGGGCTCGGTTATCAAATTGCCGCAGCTTGGCTTAATTGAGCGGTATACCTGTCAAAAACATCTGGAAATAACACTTGCTTCGTGATATATTTCTTACTTGTATTTTTATATTCTGTTACGTGAAAGAAACTTAATGGTAAAATAAATAGTCCCGGGTTTTAAGAAGGATATATTTTATGGGTAAATTATACCTAATCACAAAGGAATTTTTAGGTTAACAAAACTCAATGCTATAAATAAATAACGGTCAAAAACCTAAGATGTTTATAAAGCATAGATGCGTTGTCCAAGCTTTATAATGGCAAGACGTTTGGAAGGTAATTGCCTCACTTGCAATTAGTCACGCTTCAACCAGTGTCGCGGATCTACGTTTCTCTGACTATTTGTATTCTCAAAACCAAATGTGGAAAAATAGATTAGAGTGATTTAAAATAATGTACAAATTATTCTGAAACTGTAAAACAAAAAAAATATTCATTATGTTACTGTATGACGTGTCTATTTGTAAAACGTCATTGTCAAAAACATGTTTGTCTGGGTTAGGTAAGCAAACCTATGATTTCTTGTTGCCTCATGTATAGAGCTTAGATAACATTTTTTTTATTATACCACCACTGGACTTTAGACTTAACAATTCATATTCATAAATACCTAATACCAATACAATAAAATATACCCTCTATAAACATATTAATCAGTCTTGCAACTTTAACTGCTGAGCGAATCGGCCGTTCTTTTTCATATGTAAAGAATCAACTCACCAACTCATTTTTACTTGAGTTATGAGCTCCACGTCCGCAGGTATGAAACAAATAAATATTTAATTCGAATACAAAGGCACTGCGACGCGAGCAGGTTTTCATCCATCAACGATGAGAACACAATTACTACCAACCTTACAAGCGTAAGTGAAATGCGTGCATCGCACTCACCGTGTGGACGGATTCAGGAATAAAAATAATTCATTATTGTATTATTATATTAAATTAAATTAATAATAACGTAATTATCTAGTGTAAATGCCTTTTTAATGCATTTATTCAGCGATTGTATGTATTTATAGTTAATTATGACTGACAACAAAATTAAGGAAATCTAAACATGAGGTTCCGTGTAAGAATTTCATACATACATAAACTCTAGCCTTTTTCCCGGAAGGGGTAGATAAAGGTGCCACTAGGACACCTCCATTTCGCCTTGTATGTTCCATCCCACCATATGATATGGGGAGCGTCTATAGCCATGTCAAGTGCAAATTCCTGACTCCAGGCTGACAAGAATTTATAACTATAGCATCGAAGCAAATATTTCCACGATATTAATTAATATGGGATGGCCAACGTATAGTCAGTATGATTTGTAAAATAATTACATGACGATATTCAACATAAACGTGCAAGTGACTACTTAAGAATTGATGCAATTTCACGATGATGAGAAAAAAAACAGGTTGGTTTTAGATGAAACGGAAGTACAAACGCGTCTCATCACGTTAATTTTCTGTGATAATTAATTATTGCCTCACTTGTGTCGTTGCACTACGCTTCGGTTACAAAGCTCAGGTTCCGGGTTCGAATTCCGGGTCGGGCAAAGGGACATAGAGTTTATCTATTAATTACCAGCCCTGAGTCAAGAATGTTGGTCCGATATGGCGATAGGTTCGCCCCTATCACATCGTGGGACGAAACATACAAGACGAAATGTGGGTGTCCTGGTAGCACTTCTGCCTACTGTGAAAAAGACGTGAGTTTGTGCATGTATGTAATCTGTATCAGCCCATATACGTCCCACTGCAGGGCACGGGCCTCCTCTACAATGGACGACACGATTGAGAGTGGTTAGGCCATATAGTCCACCACGCTGGCCTAGTGCGGGTTGGCAGACTTACATACCATAGAAATTCTTATAAATCGCTATGGTATGCAGGTTTCCTCACGATGTTTTCCTTCACCGTTTTAGTGCGTGGTGATTGACTATCAATTTATGTAATAATTTATCGGTACTATCAACTTCAAGCCAGCCCATACATACTTACCTGTAGCTTTCTACACAAGGCTACACTAGTAATGCAATAAGGTATCAGACCTGTATGTATATGATACATACTGGTTGACACACAAAGCTTACTATTTTTGGATATAGCCAGCATAATGATTCACAACAATAAACGTTAAAAGGAATTCGCGAGCGGAACGAAGTCTCAAATTACAGTTGCATTTTGGCACCGTACCAAACGAACACCATTATGTCTCGTGTTTAATATTAAATCACTTAATTGCCATTTCTGGGATCCGGTTGACGCAGTTACTTACCTCATTCACAAAGATGGCTGACATAATATATAAAGTTGGGAATATTTTTTTTTGTTCTTTTACTGTTTTTACGGATTGGATTTTGATTTCACCTGGCTATGGATTCAGACTATTTTGGGTTATTTTTTAAATATTATATTTTATGTACCATATTTTGAATATGACAGTGTTTATTGCTTCGTAGTTCTGTTAAAATTATCAGTACGATGCGATTTTCAGTGAAGAAATTTATTTTATGAGTATCAAAATGGCATACGTTACGATATATTTGCCAATATTAATTCTAGTATACATATTTCCGGGAATAATAAATAAAATTAAATACCATCTACGTAAATATATATAATATAAATAAAAATATTTCTCTCCTGAAAACATTCTTAATACATCCCTGTGAATAACGTGTGTAAAAAGCCCGAAAATTTTCGGAGGTAACCCAATTTACGTCCGCACAGCTCCGGTATATTGAAGCTTATTTACGATACGACACTAGATACTATACTTGTATTTATTTTTTGCAATAAAACATAAAAAAACTAACCGGTAAGTCGCTTAGTTAGTCAGCCCTAAAGATTTTTTAAATCTAAGCTTTAAATCTATAATTCTATACTATCTATACTAATACTATAATAATAAGAGTAAACATTCTTTCTCCATAAAATCCCACATTATCCCTGATAAACTTAAGGGATAGAATATTTTCAAAAAAGTGTTTCAGTACCCGGGCGGAGGTTCCCTAATTTTTAATACTGTATCAGCCCATATATGTCTCACTGCAGAGTACTGGCTTCCTCTACCACCTATTGAGAGTACTTGATAACAATACTATATGCTATTTATCGTACTATGAACGATCTTTTCGATATTACAACCAATTTGTTTTAGTAATATAACCCCTAAAAACTCCGAATGATTCAAATACATAAATATAAGTGGGTATAATAAATAAAGGACAGAATGGCGTGAAGGACACTCGTGCGCTATTAGAATAATGATTCCCAATATAGTCCGGTGTTTACGACTCACAACTGTGCCGCCCGTTGATATATTAAAACGTGGGAACTTTCCCTTTTATATTCTCTGTAATGGGAATAACAGACGCGCACCCGGGGTGTGCTGACTTT
Organism: Hyles lineata; assembly: GCA_030180105.1. Taxonomy (NCBI): domain Eukaryota; kingdom Metazoa; phylum Arthropoda; class Insecta; order Lepidoptera; family Sphingidae; genus Hyles; species Hyles lineata. Next base: position 3,399,191 of record JARJEE010000030.1, read on the forward strand.
TTAGTAATATACACGACTACTCAGAGGGGTGGTCAGGAGTTAGAATCTCAGGGCAATATTACTTTTCGGGTAAATGTGTGCATTAAATGACAGCTTCCGTGGCGCAAACGGTTAGACGTCGCCTGTGAAACGAGAGGCCGGGGGATCGATCCCCGAAGCGAGAGAAATATTTGTGCGGCCCACAAATATTTCTTTCGGGTCTGGGTGTTTGTGAGACCGAAAAGTCTCTAGTAGTTCTTGATACCCACGACACAAGACTCGATCTTAGTGTGGGATCAGGGCTATGTATGTGACTGTAGGGTGTAAATTATTTATTTATTTGTTATAAATTCCTACATAGGTGCTTTATAGGTAACGAAAAACATCATAAGGAAACTAAAGTGTTTATATCAAGATTTTCTGTAGTCATTGAAGACCGTATCATCATTTCTTAAAATCCTAGAATAAATCTTGTCGCTTTCTGTTCGAGGAGATAGCTGATGACTATCGTACAGATTCCGCGGAATCTAGTTTAGTCATCTGCTGTCAAATTTGATATGCACCTTATTGATATTTATATTTGCCTGTGTAACTTTAAGATAACTTTTATATGAAACTGTACAAATTGTTGCCGAAATAAATTTATTATTATTTCGCATTATTAGCATTAAAAACGGCCACCAAAAACTACAATTACGAAAAGTATTTAAAAGATTTATCCTGCTCGTAATGGCGTCCAGACACCACAAAAACTAGTTATCTGGCTTTTGTCTCCATGAGAAGTAATCCCCAAAGAATACAAAATAAATTAGGGAATATTTTTCATGTTTCCAGAGACGCTGTCAAGGACGAAAGCTAGACAAATAAAAATGTTAGTGTTTATAGTTTATATTGGATAAATTTTATAGTTTGTATTAATTTTTATGCTAGATTGCGACCTAATTTTATACAGGTGGAGTTAAGGTTACCGCTCATAAGACCCACCCGGCACCGCATAATCGCAGAGGGAACACGGGTGGACCTCGCATGGGCCACGGGTGGATGTCGCGTGGTCTACTCGGTGGCAACGCGCGGTTCATTCGGGGCTTATGAATTGTCAATGCGCAACAACGCAAGACAAGCATGTGGGCAACGAATTGTCACCATGTGGGCCACGCGTGGACGGCGGCGATCCCGTGACGTTACGGAGTTGATATAATGAGCGTATGTCCATACAATTTAATATAAAGAATATTAACCGCGCGAGGCGAGGCGATGCCGGGTGGGTCTAATGAGTGGTAACCTTTATTCTTTACCTTGATAAACTTTATTTTTGTGTCTTTCGCATTCCTCGTTTCCTTATGATATGCCGGGATAAATAAATCATTAACAATCCAACTGTTACACCTAGTCACTCCACATTAATGCTAGTGACGTTGGAATTTGCTTTTTCAATGTGCTTTTTCAATAGTGCTCTTTCAATAACCACACTTAAAATAAATACTTGTGGGACGCACAAACTTTTGACTCGGTGCGAGGATTAAACCCGCGAACTGATGCACTGTTGCGTTTCGTTTTAAAGTACATTGTAGCCAGAATAACTATTAGACATATTGAGACTTAAAATCTTATGTCTCAGGATGGCGAACGCAGTGGAATGCCAAGCATTGTAATTCAAGGTGTTGTTTGGTTTTGCTACTGTTCATGAGCGGTTGTATCGCTTACCATCAGACGAACGGGATGCTCGTCTTTCCATTCATTATAATAAAAAAAGAACTTTATCTGCCTCCTTTAAATAATCTAAAAATAACTATTAAAATAGTATGAAAGCATTTTTTTTCCACTATTGTATATTACCCTCGCTTTTTGAATGTTGTACACACCTTTAATAGTCATGTCCATCGGCATTTTATTTAATAAGTGTTATTGTAATATTGTAATACATATGTTGTTGCTGTGTCATTAAATAAATAAAATGAAATATAAAAGCGAACGCTATAAATTCTAGGATAGTTTCATAGAGAGAAGTGCCCTTACAAAGGCAAGTACAGGGCGTAATGAAATTCATAACGCGGGCCTCAGTCGAGGTCCAAACATTATAAGCATATTTTAAACGACGACCCTTGAGTTCAAACCATTTGATGTAAACCCACCCGAATCCGTGCTTGAGTAGGCCCTTGTTTAACCGCCAAATTATTGTGTGAGTGGATGTTTTTGATTTGAGCGGAAGATACACTAGTCAACAAATTTTAAAGTCCAACCATGGGTTTATTTTCAAAACAACAGGATTTATACGTCTTAAGATCGGGTTTACATTGCATTTTGTAGTATTATTGTAACGTTCCGGGTTCGATACCCGCACCGAGACAAATTTTTGTGAGGCCCACTAGTATTCCACCGAAAAGTCTCTTGTAGTTTCTGTCACGACTTTGTATGTCTGTTGGGTGTATTTATTTACTTATATAAGCCATGTAAATATATTTTTAAAAATGCGGTACGTAACAAAGATATTAAGTATTGTTTTCTAGCAATAAAAAGGAAAAAGAAAATAGAATTAATATTACGGTTTACCTGCCCTCTGTTTAATTTTAATATAGGTTAAGGGATATTTCGCAAAAAGATTCACAAGGATTTGTTCCACGGCGATATTTAATGTGTGCCACTGTTGATCTTGGCTCATAGGAGCTACAGTAGACAGTTTATAGGCAGAATTGTCACTCACAGTCCTTGGAATAACTCCAAATCAAACTGATAAATTCTCGCCGCTTTATAATAGTGTATAGACGTAATAATAAGTGCGTGGTGGCCTGTTGGTAAACGGACCGGATGCGGCTGCCAACATGTTCACGGTGGTCGCGGGTTCAAATCCCAGGGCACACCTCTGACTTTTCGGAGTCATGTGTGTATTGATAGTCAATCACCACGCACTAAAAACGGTGAAGGAAAACATCGTGAGGAAACCTGCATACCATAGCGATTTATAAAAATTTCTATGGTATGTAAGTCCGCCAACCCACACTAGGCCAGCGTGGTGGACTATATGGCCTAAACACTCTCAATCGTACTCTCGATTGTAGAGTAGGCCCGTGCCGTGCAGTGGGACGTATATGGGCTGATACTGAATAGACGTAATAGATTTTATTAATTTAGTATATCTCAATGGAGAGAACTAACGTATTTTTTTCTGTAGGACGGTAGTAAATTGCAACAGAAAACCGGGTTAAATTATCCGATTTCAATATACAACCTATTTCACATGATTGAAACGAATAAATCAATTTATCGTTTCCAACATAGGTTTTCAACTGAACACCGAACAAATTATTGTAATCATCCAGCTCAACAGTCAGAGAAATGAAGATGTAAAATTTATTTGTTGCATTTCATTTCCGAAGTGTTTCTCGATTGGATTAAATTTAATAAATTTACTTGATATGATCCAACAGTCACATACATAGTTCTGACTTTATAATAAGAGTCTTGTATCGTGAGTAGTAATTAAATAACATATTAATAGATTATTTATCAGTAGTATTTTTACGAAACCAATTCTATATATAATAAAGAATTGATGAAAAAGAAAATATCTATATTTCCTTTTTTTCTTGTGAAGTCTAGATTTTATTAATTTTTACTCTTGACCTTTTCTATATTATAAGAATACCATAATTATTATATTTTGCAAAGTTTGTATAATAGAAAAAATAAATTAAATGTTTAATTCTTGCTGATCCCTGAATAAGCGCCGAAACCTGGATTTGAACCGGGGACCGCAAATTCAAAATGATCAAAAACTCTGCCACACTAAGCTATTTCGGCTTTACTACACAACCAAAGTTATCCTTCGATTGAAAATGAGCTCCGTTATACCCAACTTAATTTTTCAGTGGAAACTCTTTCAGGGCAGTAATTGTGTCATAAATATACGCGGCACGTCTTAAGTTTTACCATCGATCAAATGACCTACAATTGACCCTTAATTTAATTTGACATTAAGAATGGGAATCGAAAACTTATGACCGCCTTTATGACGTAGTTGTTTGAAGACTGTGAAAAGAAAATAAGACAAATATTTGTACGATACAAAAAATATTTGTTTTCGGTCTGTGTGCTGTGAGACTGTAATTTCTCATAGTCTCTAATTTATGTGTGACTGGACTTTGTGTGTGACTATTGGGTGTATTGATTAATATTAGTGTGAATGTCAACCGGAGGAGCTTGGGCTCTTGATCTTTGGCTATTAATAATTAATCACACTTTGTACTTTGGCGTGCCTGTCAATTTTAAACCTAGACACAATATAATTAATATATGAATTAAAACATAATTTGTGGTGATATCCAAACTGACTCATGGCGCAGTTAGTTACCATTGGCTGTGAAACGAGAGGCCACTGGTTCGATCTCCGCACCAAGACAAATGTTTACAAGGCTCATAAATATTTACCTCGGTACTGGGTAATTGTGAAACTGAGCAGTGTCTTGTAGCTTTGATATACACGACATAAGACTCGATCTTAGTGTGGTGTCAGGACTATGTATGTGAGTGATACACCCAGTATTTATTTATTATCCGCAATGAATTTGCGTACAATTATTCTTTCCTGACTATACAAATGCCTGCTTAATATACAATTTGCAAAAACGTCCATTAACTATCTATTCCATTAGAGTAATATCGTCTAAACTCATTTTCAACGTTCACTAAAGCCGAAAAGGCTTGTCAACCTGCCTCGGTGTGATCAAGGCTCACAAAGCTTTGTTTACGTAAAGCAGCGAACACAAATTTCACTGCATCTGCATACTACTCGGTTTTCGGAACATTTATGGTGTATTTCCTTGCTATCTGGCATTTGAATCTACAATTTTACACCAAACTTGACTTGATACTACTTGACTGCAATGTTTATTTGACCCAAACAGCTATGTTAATGCACAATTGTTTTCCGATTTGAAGGACACCGTAGCCAGATTAATTACTGGACATATTGAGATTTAACATCTTGTGTCACAGTATGGCAAGCGCAGTGGAATGCCAAGCATTGATTTGTGATTGAATTTCTGGATTTCTAGAATTTCTTTCCTAGTCCCATCCTTTTTCCTTCCCTCCCCTTCCCCTTCCGATTCGATGTCCTAGCATCACAGCATGTAAATGGGTGGCATGATCACTTACCATCAGGTGACCTGCTTGCTCGTTTACTGTTCCGAAGATTTTTTTAAATCTAGAACAAACTCAGCAGATGATCCTATACATACACAAGTTTCATCAATTAATTTAGCTTACTCAAACCCAAAATAACTGAAGAGCTTATTGCTAAGCCTAGGACCAATTCCATTTCTGAGCAACTCATGTACTACGAGTACTTTTCAAACTAATATGGAATACACAACCTAACCTAAATCTTATAGCTGGATCTCATAGTTTACAGCTGTTTTTTTTTCTTTTTATTCGCGTTGTTTTCCACTAAAGCTTTTCAAGGTGTATATTTATTCTAAAGAGTAGGAAGCCGCCTTTAAAAGAAAACGCAAAAATACAACTCATATTTTTTTATACTTTTGTTATAATAAAAATGTTTCAAGTTTCGAGCCAGGGCGACAAGGGCCGCTAGTAGTTAAAGTGAACAGTTTTCTGTTTTTGTTTGGCCCTCAGTAGAGAATATCTTAACAATCTATGGTCATAACTAATTATATTAAATTTTCTAATAAATGTTCACGAGTAATATTTTATTTTGTGTTTGATTGAAATGTTTTAATATGTAGACGATATATTTTTTTTTTGTTTAATTTTATTGTATTTTATTTTTATTTGTTTTTATGACGGTCTACGGTCAAACCGGAGCCCGGTATCATGAGACTATAATTATATTTTTGTCTTTGAAATTTTAGCTAAAACCATTGTATTTTTTGTGATTCCTTGATATTTGATATATTATGATTATAAGCTTCTATCTCCCCTTCTATACTCTATCTAAGGTTTATTTATTAATATATTTTTAAGGGTATATTGCGTGTAACTATTAGATATATTAATTGTGTAAGCCCCTTTTGCCTGATTTTATCCTACACTTATATAGGGCTAGCGAAACATGACAACATTGGAATATGATTAGGCTATACACTACTACACTATTAAATTTGTGTCTTGATTACAAAATAATTTTGTCAAAATTTAGTTATTTGTGCAAAGATACTTAGCTCCGCTACTTCGGACACTGCAGTAAATAACTTTACGGACCTGCCCTATCCGATATCCCGAATAGATCCCTAAGGAACAATCAATTCTGTACGCTTATTACCTCGGGTTTTCAGTCTACTTTATGAGCATTGCTTGGCAATTTATCACCTTATTCTTATAGTTCTAAGGTTAATATTAAAAAATATTAAAGACTAGGAAACTTTTTTGATCGTTAGCTACGTGCGGGTAGCGTGTTAAAATATCAAAAAAACATACCTAATAAATGCTAGTACCAAAATCAAATAATAGAGAGCAAAAAAGATATGACTACTTCATGTGGTTAGCGATTTACAGTTTTTAAACATTAAAATCAAAATGCAGATGTTAACGCCTGTTAGTCCACTTATAAGTATACATTTCTCAATTCTTCAAATAGGAGTTGGATAACAGCCGTTGCCAATAAACAATTCCTATCCAAAATTTGCTGTTTGACATTGACGGCTCAATCATTTTTCTGTTATTAGCTTACCAATAAATTAATCTTAGTAGTGAAATAACTATCCATAAAGTCAATCAACTTTTGGGAAAGTCTATCCCTATTTTTAGATTGCTCTTTGTATGGAAATGACAGTTTAGGCCTGCCAATATACAATTACGTTTGGAGGGATTGTGGAAAACAGTCCAGAATTGAAAATGAATGCCATCGATCCGTGTAATTTCTAGAAAGTAAATAATTATTTCTATGATCTCTAAATAGCGAACTTAATCGGAGTCTCTATTTCAACTGCAATTATTTTACATACATATATACTCGTCACGCCTGTATCCCATAGGGTTAGGCAGAGACTATAGACCGCCACTTTGCTCCATCCTGACATACTACTTTAAAAAAAAAAATCTAGCAAATAAGTTAAACCCTAATTCCTACTTTTTTTTTCATATTATATTTTCAATTAACCATTTTATAATTATCGATTATTAAACACAGCCTTTATCAATTTTCATACGTCTTAAATCAGTAACAAATTAACTTGAACCGTTGATTAACCGATAAATCGTCGTTAATAATTCAAGACCAATTGGGGCGATATCGGGTGAAAATTCTGTTCTATATGATAATTCGTGAAGTGGAGCTCATAATATGGTGCAAATTGGTTAAGTCCGTAATCGGTACGGTGCGGCAGGCTTACTGTTACTCGTTTGGGGCACCTAAAGCCATTTGATTTCGTAGTACGTTATTTGAAGTCAAATTCGAACTAATTTTCTTTGTATGTATCTGTATCTGTATCAGTCCATATACGTGCCACTGCATTGCACGGGCCTACTCTAGAATCGAGAGTACGATTGACAGTGATTAGGCCGTATAGTCCACAAACGCTGGCCTAGTGCGGGTTGGCGGAGTTACATAATGTAGAAATTCTTATAAATCGCTATGGTATGCAGGTTTCCTCACGATGCAATATTTTCCTTCACCGTTTTTTTGTGCGTAGTGATTGACTATCAATACACACATGACTCCGAAAAGTCAGAGGTGTGCCCTCGGATTTGAACCCGCAACCACCGTGAAAAGTGCCAGCTGCATCCGGTCCGTTTACCCAACAGGCTACCACGCAATCTTCTAATTTACTTTGATATGTAATAATAATAAATACACCCAACTGTCTTTTACATAGCCCTGACCCCACAAAAAGATCTATTAAGTCTTGTGACGTGGGTATCATGAACTACGAGAGATTTTTCGGTATCACAAACATCCAGAACCGAGACAAATACTTGTGGGCCTCACAAACATTTGTCGCGATGCGGGGATCGAACCTGCGGCCTCTAGTTTCAAAGACGGCCTCTAACCAACTGCGCAACGGTAGCTGTCTTTGATGTCAAATTCGAACTAACTTACTTTGCTATTTGTTAAATAAGAATTTATAAGATGATAGTGTTTAGCTTTGACTAACTTGAAAGTTTATTGCAATTAATATGATGGGCCGACTATGAAACTAGTCGATTAGTCAGTTGTAACGACACCGCTTCAGTTTCGGGACTATTCAGTAATTACTGGATAAATAAAAAATAAAAAGAGAATATCGATGGCTGCTAGATAGGGCAGAAGCTTTTGTCTTTACATCATCATTTACATTTAATTTAAAAAGATATAAGTGTAAAAAATATGAGATGTTATTTTGTTTGTCAAAACATCTATTTGTTAGGTTAAGCATCTCTAGTATACATCAATGGCACGTCTCTAGTTATATTATTAATATTAATGTTCTTGGTCCATAAGAGTTTTGAATTTTAATATTCAGATAGGATGAATTAAAAGTGTACATTTTACTTAAGTATTTTTAAATACCAGAAATAGTCCATATTAGGTCTCTAAAAATCCTATAATTAATAAGTATCGCAAACACTATATTCGATATTTTCCAAGTTTCGTTGATCTAGAGTTGTCTCAAAACTTAAAATTCACGAGCATCTTCGTTCAAAATGCAGATATTAACTTCGTTATAATAAACACATTATCTTGAAGAAGAAAGGTCGAAAGGTGACACTGAAACAATGATCAATCACAAAGCCGCTAATGTAATGCGGGGAAACGAGAGAACGCTTTTAAAATCCCACTCAAATCTGAAGTCATAGCGAGGTCGCGAAGTTATTTATGAACTACGGAGTCTGTATTTGCTAATATACGTCCAATTGCAGGGCAAGGACCTCCTCTACAATCGAGAGTACGATTAAGAGTAGTTAGGCCATATAGTCCACCACGCTGGTCTAATGCGGGTTGGCGGACTTTTCATACCATGTATTTTATTACAAATCGCTATGGAATGCAAGTTTCTTCACGATGTTTTCTCTTATCGTTATAGACTTTCGTAATTTTGAAATGATATTGAAATGAAAATATTTATTATATCCATAAAATGTATTATATTTTTTGTTTGAAATATGTCCTGTATTCCCGTAAAAATATTTTTCTTTGTGTTTATTATAGGGTCTATCTATAAAATAAGCGATTCCAAAAATTAGTCAACATCCCTTTTGTCAGATTTACAGAAACCGAAAAAGGATTTACAATAATTAGTGAACAACCTGATTGATAATAATTAAGATTAACGACATAAACAAAACAAGAGAGTAATGTTTAAAGATTGGGAAATATTAAATTTAATTATCAAATATTCAATATACTGTTGACATTTAGCTTGCCAAAATAAATTATACAGAATTATGTTGAGGTTTAACAATACCAAGTAAAAGCAAAGTTGAATGTAAATAACTTTTTTCCTTCCACTCAAAATGTATTTACTCAACGATTTTCATCTCCGTGCGAAACCGGCGTATTTGTTCCTTTACATTTCAAAATTATTTCGAATGGCAACCTTAAAATAGGACTCTCGTTTAATTAGTAATCTAGTATGGATTTGCTTAATTTATTAATGGTTTAGCGTAGTCTGAGACTCCACTCTGAACTCTACTGTAGTTGAAAAATATAATAAATAATTAAGTTCATTAATTGTTACGTTTGCTAACATTTATTCACAATAATTTGCCTGTACAACTTTATAGAAATGTTCATTTATGTACTGAATAAAATATATTGAATTAAGCAATATTATAAGGTTTAGTAATCATAACAGAAAGAAATGCAAATAGGCAATTAATTTCCATAATATTAATTATTAAAATACTATGTTTTTAATCAATATTAAAATCATAATACTAAGAGAAACAAAACATACAAATATTCACTAGTGAGTAAATAAATTAAAACCTACTAAAACAACGTCCATTTTAATAACCGTAAATATATTTGTTAAAGTAATAGCCAACTCATCTTAAATTAATATAACTCGTGAAACAAAAACGCTCTTAAAGAAACCAACAAACAAAAATCAGTGCAGTTTTAGTTTATAACAAAAGATTGCAAATCTCCAACATAGTCATCCAAAAACATCTTCATAATACATTTCAATTGCAAAAACATATTTAAAAATCCCGAATAGAAATTCATTTTCGCACACAAAGAGAAAAGCGACAGCCGTATCTGAAATTAAAATTAACATGAATAAAACAGAAAACACATTCAGAGCTAAAATCCAGCTTAATTTAACGTGCGGCACACCAGACGAATGCTCTCTCATCCGACAAGCTGTTTAAGCTAAATGAATATTAAGCTTGTTAAAAATATTCTACCCGCTACCATTGGCAACATCTGCTTGTGAATGGTTCTGTAGAGACCTAATTTTAAAATGTTTTTCTTCAGTAGCATTTTATTCGGATATTATTGTATGAATTTTCTGCTTACTCGCTTTCCTCTTCTGTATGTCTATTTTGTTTTTTAATTTATACTGGCAATCTGCATAATCCGGTATTCTATACAATACCTAGGCAATGTATAGAATGCACTCACTGACGAGACCGATATATTTTCACAAAGCACTTAATATCTAGTGTATTATAATAATTTTAAACGAATTAAAAAAATATTATAAAAAAAGTATTTGAAATATCTGAATTCCATCAACTCCCATTAGACCACGGAGTTAGTCTATTTCCGACATATATGGTCTCTTTCTTGACAATCAAAAAAATCATATGAAATATTGCGCCAGAACTACCTTAAATAGGGTAAGAGCCACTATATTTATTTATTTTCCCTATTTCACAGTATTGTTTTCAAAATACTATGAATTATAATATATTCGTAGGTTAAAATATATAATAGTTTCTCTCTAGCCATAAATCTGTATGAAAAGCACTACACTCACTATGAGATAAAACAGAGTACCCTTACTGTCAAAAACCATAATATCTGCCCGTAAATTTAAATTAAAAAACATAGCTATGAAAAATTTTACCGCGAATCGCTTTACAAAACTCGAGTTAATTAAGTTCTGCGTGTAATGGATTTCGAGAACACTTGATAAAGGCCCGACATTCGAGTGGACATTTCATGGAAATTAAACGGAGTAGTTGAAATTTCACGAGATAATAGAAGGGTTAATATACATATTTAGAACACCACACATATTACAAATGAGTATTAAAACAGATGTTTTATTAAAATACTTGGAATCCGTTTTTTATGACAACATTAACTCATGTATGAGCATATTTTGCCCGTAATTATATCTGCGTAAAATGAAATGTTTTATATCCACAACATAGCCTGTTGGTAAACGGACCAGACACGGCTGCCAATATGTTCACAGTGGTCGCGGGTTTGAATCCCAGGGTACACCTCTGACTTTTCGGAGTCATGTGTGTATTGATAGTCAATCATCACGCACTATAACGGTGAAGGAAAACATCGTGAGGAAACCTGCATACCATAGCGATTTTCTATGTTATGTAAAGTCCGCCAACCCGCACTAGGCCAGCGTGGTGGACTAGATGGCCTAACCACTCTCAATCGCAGTCTCGATTGTGGAGGAGGCCCGTGCCCTGCAGTGGGACGTATATGGGCTGATATCCACAACTCCATCCTTTGCGAGTAGACAGAGACCAAATATATCACATCAAATGATCAGATAATTAGACCACATCGCTAAGGAATATTTGATGCCACTTCAATCATAGCGAAAAATACACAATTCAGACATTTCGAATTTTTTGGCGATCACAATCTTATATAATAGAAATATCCACAAAACACTAATGAACATGAGTGCCTCGGTGACGCTTTTACTACAGTATGATTGCAAAGCTGAGGTCTCGGGTTCGCATCCCGAGACGGTCAAAGTGATATTAGATTTTTCTATTAATTGTCAGCCCAGGGTCAGTTTGTGCCCACTATGGCGATGGGCTCGCATTACATAATGGGACGGATTGTACAAGGCGAAATGTGGGTGTTCTGGTCTGCCTTCCCCTGCTGGGAAAAAGGCGTGAATGTATGCATGTATGTATGTACTGATGAATATCGGTAAAATACCGAAAACAATACAAATTACATAATATTTTAAAGACTACTCAGGTCGTTATTGGAAATAAAATAGGAGTAATTTCAATAATTACAGTTATTGTTGCTTCGCCGTGTAGTAACAATCAACAGGCAACCCTAAGCGTACAAACAAATCATTATCATTAGTTATTGTTTCATTAAAGCTTGGAGTGATTAATAGAGATCTAAAATTAAAACATTATTTTATAATTTACGTTTTACTGATAATGAATACAAAAATTCAATATGACTTTGCCCGAACCGGGACTTGAACCCGAGACCACAGCTTTGGAATCATATAGCAGTAAAAAAGCGCCACCGAGGCAGTCAAAGCAGCAGTGTATTCCAAATCAGTATATTTTAATATGCCTGCCTTTGACTTTTTGCTCTCTCGATGACCAAGGCTGTACAGACAACGCAATATTATAACTGCACAGTTCTCTAAAAATCAAACCCAATATACACAATGTTCCCAACAAAGAAAACCATAAATATCACGAACTGATAACAGCCACGAAGCGTGTGAAAAAAAGGCTCTATTTATCAAGGAAAAAAAGTAATACATTTGATTCAGCCGGTGTCATGTTGCACTCAACAAAGAAATGGATTTCTCGACGCCCTCCCTTCGCAGAAATACAATATTTCACCTCGCTTTGGGTCCATTAGGCATTTTTCAAATTTTCGTGACAAAAGTTTTTACATGACTTTATGATGTGTGAGAGTGGATGATAGCTTTGTTAAGAGTAAAAATTAATCATCATACGTGGTTGAACTTCAGACGTGATCTGTGAAAGTGTTTGTCGTCTTTTGTGGAGCCAGTATAAAAACCCTAGACTAACAAATCGAAAGATTCAGGCAATATGCCTAATATTTCAGAGTTACTTAAGCATTTTTGGTTAAGTATTATCATACATTTTAGCGGTGATGGAAAACCATCCTTTAAAAATTTTAGCTTTTTCGAATCTCAACGAAATCGTTCCGAATAAAAAGAAGGCTGTGGATGCAAAAATGGGTGCTTTGTTATAGGGGAAATATGACTATAAATTATCAAATTAAAAAGCAGGTGACGAAATATTGAGCTAATACTTATTGTTTTTCATTATACAATGTACAATTCTACCAGCCATACACAGTAGACTGCGTCGGTGGCGCAGTTGTACTACAGTACGTTTACAAAGCTGAGGTCTTGGATCCGAATCTCGAGTCGGGCAAAGTGATATTGGATTTTTCTATTCATTATCAGCCCTCGGCCTGGCATTTGTGCCCGATATGGCGATAGACTCGCTCCCTATCATATCGTGAGACGGAACATACAAGGCGAAATGTGGGTGTCCTGTTTGCAACTCTGCCTACCTATTCTGAGAAAAAAAGCCTTGATTTTATACATTTATGTATATACACAGCACCTATAATACGAACTATTGAGTTTTGTTCCAACAGTCCAACATATTATGGCAAGTAAACTGCATCTGTAATTTCATACACCAACATTGGTTACACACAAACCATAAATAATGTTGGGCGCTTGATGTTTGACTTCGTATCGAAGATCGAATTATCGATAGCGTCGACCAACTCCAACCTTCGCTTAACTAGAACCACAATTATATTAACGGAAGCCACTAGGGATACACATCGTTTGCGAACCTTGCGATATATCTCAGGATTTTCACCGAATTATCGAACATACTAGACTCTTGTTGCGTGTCCCTGATTGGATAAATATTGGGTCCAGAAGTCTTGTTAATAAAACTCAGACAATTTGTCTATATAAAATCTAAAAATATATGTCTTAGTAAATAATATATCCTTTTTCTGACTAGATACAGATCGCTTGCAAACGGTCGTTGGGAAAATATACTACTAAAAAGCTTCAAATTTCGCATCAGCCTATACTTGAAAATATAACAGTACAGCTTAACAAAACCTTACAAAAATACTAATACGAGTCCAAAAAATAAATAACTCTTTATTACATCTGCAGCTATAATATATTTATTGGTGCAACGTTTTAATGTTTCTTATTTGAGTCCAAGCCAATTTCGAGTGCACATGATATAATAGAATACAAGGAAAATTTTTCAGCAAGAATTATACAATGTTAACTTGACTGGAAACATGAAATTGCAAGATTGAAGCAGGCGTCGACATAGTCAAACGGATCGTAGTATTCTTTATATAGGAATTCATAAAGGAAGAAAGAAAAATAATTTATTTGCTGCCAACCTTAAAACTTTACTTCTTAGGACATCTGATCAGATTACAAAAAGATATAAAATGATGATGATAAGAAGATATAAAATGTTTTATAGTTTATACTGCATGCGTATATGTGACAATATTTAGATGACCATTTAGCATAATATAACGCTTATTTTCACTAGTCACTTCGGGTATCATTCATACAAGTGCATCCACTGACCTGCATCGTACGAATCGCAGGAATCTATGAATTCCTACACAAAAAATACGATGCAATACCTCCGATACTTACGATGCGGAAATGTGGACGACTGCCTTCAAAAGTAACTGTTATGTACACAAATTTTCTGAAAAATAATATTAATGAAATACTAGGTTAACATAATAACATGACTAAAAAGTATTTCATTAAGAAAATATTCGGGTTTACTTTTAATTTGGTTTTAATTTCGAAGTTGGAAATGAGAGTAGAAAAAAGCTGAAATTGGAATGTAATATAAAATGAGCCGTGTAATTAAAGTTCGATACATTTTGCTATAATTTAGAGGGGCTTAAGCTATTTTAAAATCAGCAAAATTAAGATTTTTTATCTTTTTCGACTAAGTGACTTCATTTAATATAAGTATGTATACCCCTATATAAATCTCGTCGTTGATACGATAGACTAAATCTGTCCATTTATTATGCCGTCCTCACTTGAATAGGAGTCCTCACTTAACACCTTAATGACCCAGGGTTACAGGAAGGACCACGTGGGCCGACAAACTGTTCCACAACTTCCATATTTCCGTTTTAGAAATTAATTTTCGGGAGCAAATGTTTACAACTAAACCGTCGTTAGGACAGCGAACCCTTGGAATTAAGGCGAAGGAGGTCGTAAAAATATTTGAAGGTCACCTTCCGGGTAATGATTAAATGATTCCACTTGACTATTTGGTACTTTGTGACCTTGGTACGAAAATTTGGCGTACTATTTCATACTAATACAGCATTCATAAATAAATAACGCACTTAACAGTAACGTACATGGTCCTGATCCTACATAAGATACAAGTCTTATGGCGTGGTTATCAGAAACTTTTTGATGTTGTGTTCCGTTTTGAAGGACATTGTAGGCTCTATGTTGTAGCCAGAGTAACCACTGGACATATTACATCTTATGTCTCAGACCGTCGAGCCCAGTGGAATACCAAGCATAGCTTTTTACTTTTATAAATAAATAAATAAATAACACCCAACAGTCACATACATAGTCCTGACCCCACACTAAGATCGAGTCTTGTGTCGTGGGTATCAGGAACTACGAGAGACTTTTCGGTCTCACAAACACCCAGACCCGGAAGAAATATTTGTGGGCCGCACAAACATTTCTCCCGGTGCGGGGATCGAACCCGCGGCCTCTCGTTTCACAGGTGGCGTCTAACCAACTGCGCCACGGAGGCTGTCAGAATTCAAATTGTAGTTTGGTTTTGCTACTGTCCATGAGCGATAGAAACACGTACCATCAGGCGAACGGCAAGCTCGTCACTCCGCTTGCTATAAAAAAACATAGAGAGACTTTTTAGTCTCAAACACATGAAACTGACAATTGCTTTTCGTAATTTGGATTGTCTTCATAAAAGCATTTCGGATTCACATCTAGTAGACGACAATCAGATTTAGTATCAAACGCTTGTCTTATAACTTGCTGGATTGAAAATTAGCTTTATGAATTAAATAAAAAAAAAAACATTGTCGCCATTGACATTTGATAAGGGTCCACAGGTATTACTAGTATAGTTACAATAATACGGTCTATTATTGCTTATATTAATAAATTATGAACACAATGTTGAACATTTTCATGCGCCATTCTGTAAAACCAATAACAAGGACATGCGAACTATCCGAGAAAAGAGGCAAGCGAAAAATTTCATAATAGCGACATTGTATTATTGCATATCCTGAAAATGCTTCTTAGTCCGCGGAAACAGTGTAGCGGTAGAATGATTTGAAATTTAGCAGTGTTTAGGTTTATATGGGCGAAATAAATTACCAATATAACTAATAATACATATTATAGTTTTAAAAATAGAATAACTATTGGATAGTCCAAAATGTCGTAAAAATGTTTTTCAAGTAGATTAATCTTTATTTAAAATTATAATTATTGTCTTTTTCTAAGATAAAATAGAAACAAAAAAATCGAGTAAATTAAATAGAAGTAATCATCTCATCGAGACCGGCAAACTATTAGTTGTTCTATCAAATGAAAATAACTAGTTCTCTCGATAAAACGAGTTCTAATTCACTAAAACAAAAGAAATTTAAGTGGTTCGGGAAGTTTATTGTATTTTGATGGCGACCGATTCGCGTGAAAAGTATTTTTTCCCTCCGTATTTTTTCCCCTCGAGGCACGGGTCGTGCTGGCCTGAACGATTTTTAACTGAACTTGTTTTGTAAAATGTTTGTTTATCGAAATATTTTTGAAGCCATGCTATGTTGTGGTAGGGTGGGTGCATTGACTATTAGTTGTAGGATTTTGGCTTGACACCCGGTTAGGCAATAGTCAGATCTCGATAAGGAAATCATGATTTATGCAGGATTTTGTTCGTCTCTCATAAGTGTTGACTTCGTTCTGATAAAACCGGTTACAGTATCTCAAACATACGGATAGGTATACCTACAGTAATATCGTAATATAGTGTTGTACAGTTGTACTATAGTGTTTCAAAATCGTGAATAAGTAGCTATATGGATTTACTAATTAATAGACATAAGCTCTCCAACCTATTAAATTAAAAACTTAAAACTCAAATCAACAAGAGTCCATTCGATATTGTACTAAAATTTTTAACATTCAATTTTCTACAAAACTTCGTGCGTTTCGCTTTTCAAATCATGCCAACCGTGTCCATTAGGCGAATGCTTTAAAGAGAACATTTAAATTAGGCCATGCTCAAATAAAGCCACAGAGATAATATGGCAAGGGCCGAAATACCCAACCGCTGTAAAGAACAGACCTTTAATTCTTGTTTTACGCTACACTTTATTTTGTAATTTAAAAAAAAAACTCTTGTAATCTCCGAGATATCATTTATTTGCATGAGTTTACGAGACGAGCAGAATAAAATGTTTGCTTAATACCTTTTGTGGGCGAAAGCCTTGATAATGAAACTGAATTTAAAGTTGATTGTGATGCGAAAAGCATGAAGTTGAGTAATGGAATAGATGATGCCTTGTCTCTCGAGATGTACTTGTTGGCATTTAATTCATTTTAGATAGAAGAAAATAATATTTTTACTATCCCAAAGTTGAATAGCGCTTGATGAAATTCAAATCTTTATTTATCTATTCTGTTGGTGTTAACAATGCTAAAGAATTTAAAAAATATGTTTTAATTATCACACACTTTTCAATTTTGATTTTATTATTGATAACTTCATTCAAATTAGGTCTGAACTATTATCCTTTTTGGCAGCTATTGGATTCAATAAGGAATTAAACATAGTTTCCATCCTTCTCCAGCCATAAGAAGTCCACTGTTGAACATAAAATTCACTCGTGGCAGGAATTTTTTCTCGGCTCGGTTAGCTACAACTATACACACGTGGAAAACTCTCCATATTTACAAATACAAATACGTCTCGGTCCGGAATCAACCTATATATATCCAGTTTGGAATATACCGGTATTGTATCTACTGATGACAGATGTTCAAAATATTTGCAAAGTGATATTGAAATGTCGTATCTGATTTAAACCACATACTCCAAAGACTCCTTTTCAAGACTTTTGATCGACTCGTCTTTTTATTGCTCAAGTAAGTTTCTGAATCAAACTAAAGTTCACTTAACCGGTAAAAATAATCGGAGTGGCCAAAAATCATGAAAACTATACGCTTTTTTACAAAAATCAATCTTTTTATTTGTACAATGTCACCTGCTGCTGAGCTATTGAGGAACATTATATCTCAACATAATCCAGTATAATTCTAGTGTACATACATATATTATCTTTAAATTAATACATTAGTAAATAAATGATGATGACAATGATATGAGTTTTGAATTTGTCGCGACAAGTGAGGCAGTTTTACGCACCGCTCTCGTCTGTCACTTTGAGTGACGTTAAGCTCTTCTACTGCCAAAGACAACAAATGTTCGCTATTTTGTAACTCGGGAATGGAATTAGGGGAAATATTCTGACTTGGCACGTTAATGTAATGGGAAAGTTATTTTAAAGGTTTTCAACGGAGATGGTCGCATCTTGCCACAAGGGAGCCATTCTGCCAGTCGGCGTATTCTATAGGATTCCTGCTGGTCTTTAAATATTCGTATTCGCTGGATAAGATACGTAGTTCTGACCCCACGCTAAGATCGAGTCTTGTGTCGTGACTATCAGGAACTACAAGAAACTTTTCGATCTCACAAACACTCAGACCTGAAACAAATATCTGCGGTTCACACATATATTTGTTTCGGTTCAGGGATCGAACCCGAGACTTCTCGTTTCACAACCGGCGTTTAACCAACTGCGCCACAGAGGCTGGAAAATAAACATTCCTAGAAATACAGGTAATTAAATTTTCATACAGAATATTTTTCTAAATTCTCATAACAATTAAGTCCAAATATTTCCGATAAATATGAATTGCAAACGCAGACTAAATTCCCACAGCAGAGACATGCATGCAGTAGAATCCATTTCACAGCCCATAATGTAAAAAATAATATCCCTTGGACATACTTAAAAACTCCAACAGACAATACGGTGGGACGTTTTATAGCGAAATATGGGACCGTATGATTCCATTTCCATTCGAAAACACTGGCGAGGGGTCAATTAGCGGAATTTAAATATTCCCCTTTTGCTTACTAATGGGCATACTCGTATTCATTGTTTGTGCTCGCACATTAACAATTAATTTTAAATGCCTGCTTCAGTGATGGACGCAAACGTTTATTTCGTGTTTGCACGATACAGCTCTATTACACTGCGTTCGAAATTTAAAATGTAGTGCTTGCCGCTTGGATGGAAAACTCTGATTTTATTTCGCGATTCACGACATGGTTTTAATTATTTATATCGTTTTATTGTTTGTAATTCCATATTTTATTTAAATGTTTTGTTTTTGCCTCTCATCGGTTCTGTTCCCTATAATTTATATAAGCTGTGTCCTTCTATAATTTAAAATGCACAATGTTTATAATTATGTATTTAACTAAATGTATGCCATGTGTAAACTTAGTTGTAGACTAATAAATAAAATATATTTATACTTTATTGTACATAAACAAAGAAAATAATAATACCATTATTAATAATAACATTAAACAACTTTGTACATGCGTAACTTACACAATTTCAAATCCGTCGAACCATGGAATTGTGGTTTTATGGAAAATGTTATTGAAATTGTATGAGTTCGCCTTCAAAAATTTAAACGTATGAAAAGGTATTAGTTTAGTTGGATTATAGTTAGGAAAACAATTAATATGGATATATTGTAATAAGTCTAAAATAAATTTGATAGCAACTCCAAGTTATTAATAGCAAAAGAATCGAAATATTAAATAAAGAGAAAAGCTAACAATTAGAAGGAGACGTTATTTACATCACGACTGTTAAAGATGTCACGATTCCAGGTCGTTGCCTTTTTTTATTTTCTGAATGACAAATCTGTTCCCTCTATATTCTTATTGTGATTCTAATGCAATTATCTTAATGCATTAAATCACGAGATTTGTTTGTTTAAAATGAATAAGAGATCCAGAGTTGAAGGAACTCGTCTTTCATTTCAATCACCATTAAATTTTAATGGGTGGTGCAGACTTCACGACGTTTGTTGAAATTACATAGCCATAAATAAAAAGTTAATTTGAAAATGTATTTTCGAAGGAAGACGCTAAAATAAAATCAGTAATTCTAATACTAAATGACGACTAAACACCCAGTCTGATCCGTGATCATGAAATCTGTAAAATATTTAAAACAGAGAAGTAAAGAAATAAATAGAACTAAACTACTTGAACTCGAGCACAAAACTTTACAAACCATATAGGCCATTATTACTCCACTACTATGATAATTGTAACTGTCTTTCTCGCTCTCTTCAAAGATGTTAATTGTACATACATGCATACATACATACATACATACATACATAAACTCACGCCTTTTTCCCATAAGGGGTAGGCAGAGGTGCCAGGACACCCACATTTCGCCTTGTATGTTCCGTCACACAATGTGATAGGTGGCGAGCCTATCGCCATATCGGGCACAAATTCCTGACTCTGGGCTGATAATGAATAGAAAAATCCAATATCACTTTACCCAACCCGGGATTCGAACCCAAAACCTCAGCTTTGTGACCGTACCGTAGTACAATTACGCCACCGATTGTAAGTATATTAAAAACTAGCGGCCCGGCCCAGCTTCGTCTGGGTGCATATATTTTTTGATTCCACTCCACACCAAATACATGTTATTTTTCGTATAAACTCTTGTATACCTAAACTTGACGTAGCTGTCCTACTGTCCGGGTCAATCCCGTCTCATCCGTCTGTTCAGTCTCTTCCCAATCCATCCCGTCCTTTCTCTTTATTATCCATCCCGTCTTATAACGTGCATTTATATTTCGTCCTATCAAATCTGTCAGCTATCCCAGCCTTCTCCCGTACCTTCCACTCTATTATATCCCGTCTCTCCATATACATGTACATATAAAGATTGCATTATGAAATTTTTGTGCAGCAGAAATCGTAATATTTTAATTTCACCACAACTTCAAAACCAAACGTCCAATTTTAATCATTCAAAGACCAAATATTATCATCATAAACTGTACTTATTGATGAAATAATTTATTTTGATAAGGATTAATAGCATGAGTAAAATAAACGCGTTTAAATGTAGTCCAAAAAAAAATTCAAGATTTTTAAATAAAAATGTGGTTGTTGTGCCTCACTCGACATAGATAGGTATAGTGTGTCGCGGACTTTTTTGGAGATATTTATAAGATCTACAATTAATTATAACATTTTATGGTTCTATCTTTTGTAGTTTAGGCAGCGTACGCAAAATAAGTAACTTCTTTGGTTGATTTTTTTCAGTTTGTGTCCGAAAAATCCAAATATCTTACGGAACCCTATTTTTTTCCAAAATAAAATATAGTCTATGTTATTCGTGGATAATGTAGCTTCCGAATTGTGAAAGAATTTTTAAAATCGGTCCAGTAGTTCTTGAGTCTATTCATTACAACCAAACAAACAAACAAACAAAGTTTTCCTCTTTATAATATTAGTGTAGATAAATCATAATCGTACCGAAAGTTTTTACCGACATTTTAATCCCTAAGTGATTTCGGGCACGAAAATCTATTCCAGGAACACTCGAAAATTTAACACAAAGTTAAATTTGAATACAATCCTTTGAAAGGGGCGCGTTGGGCGTCCGAAACATTCAGGCGGCCATTAATCAAACACCAAGTGATGGGTGTCTTACTGCACGATTGATGTGCAAGATGTGTTTCTTGAATATTTCAGCTGTCGCAGAAATTGATCAGGATATAAGGCAGTTGCGATTGCCTAGGTCCAATTTGTCGATCGCGTAAAAAGCTTAGCTTAGCTAAGACTAAAATATTATAGTTTATGTGAGGCAAGCGAGCATTCACTTAATTATAATAAATTTATCTATGCGATTAAAACATGGATGAAAAACGCCATGTGTTGAATAGGATAAAATAAATTTTATATTTCTAGATACATAGTCCTGTTTTAGATATACATATATATTCTTAAATAGAAAAAAAACTACATTAAAAATCCAACAATATAAAGTAAAAATGGTAACTGCAAAACAAACAATTAAATTTATTGCATTGTACTTGTACATGTTGATTAATTTGCTTATCGACTTGACTAGCCAACAAATTAAAAATATATGGGTAAGGTAACATATTGAAGGCGGGTCGCCAAGAACCAAACATGTGGAAATTCGGATTCATAAGGCATACGCCCTACATGTCAGGTTCTTGGCGAGAGGTAAAAAAAATACAGTCGAATTGAGAACATCATGTTTTTGAAATCGGTTAAAAATACGTAATATCGTATACGACATTACATTTAAATTATTTTCGCCCATCTTTATACAAAAACTTGAGCAGTCTAGTAAAATAAAAAAAACTTGCCTTAATAATTCAAGCACAATTTGTATAAGCACACATAATTTAATATGTTCAGTAGAAAAAGCTAAAACATTCAAGCAATTTTCTTTATTTTTACTTAACTTTATTACTAACATTTACACAGATAATACGTAATTTTATTTGCAATAAAACTTAATATCGCGTCGGCTGAGCGACCGCAATTTCTATTCAACATGAAGATTAATCTAGTCATATTAAATGTAGGAATTTCTTAATTTTTATCATGTATTTTTAAGCGTTGACATAGTCCAACCAACGTGGGTCATTGTGCTATTGAGTCGTCTTATACAGATATATTTTAACCTTAATTAAAACCACATACTCGTAAAGTGTTTCAGACCAGTATTTGGTACATCAAAAAGATCTTAAATAATAGTCAAAGATCTTTACGCTAGGTATTTTGAAATAATTAATTATTTAGTCTATGTTCTATGCCTTACATATATCATAATATAGCTATGTAAATGATAATCCAATGCTTTTGAATGTATACGATTGGTGATGATTGCGAAATTGTACGCTTGCCAAATTTATGTCTGAAGAAAATCTAAAAATACTTAGCGAAAAAATCACAGGCCCAAGGCACTTACGATAAGAATCTGTAAGCGAAACACCTCATAACGGTTCACATTCAATAAAATACACAATTTATAACAACATTCATTAACCTTACTGTATCAATAGTATGTATAGCCGATCACGCCCTCGACAATTTAATATTGTACCGAATTCCTGTTCAACCGGTATTCGTGCCTTTACACGCTGTACTGAATTAAATTCGGGACACTTCTCTAATATTTCGATGAAATATCTATGTAAAGTTCCACGCATATTAACAACTTTTTGTCTGTTCGTAAATTGAAAAGTGTTAATTTATTCAATTTCAAAACAACTTCACATTGGGTCTCAATTTATACCACAAAAATATGCAGAAATTATTGACCTAAAATTTCTAGCTTTACAGGACCTTTGACTGAATAATTGTAGTTTGAAAGTCTGGATTTACGGATAAACGATTTAAAATATTCCGACATTTTAAGTTCTTGGAAAAGAACATTTTTACCAGGATATCCTATTAATTACAAACTGAGCTTAACGCCTTATGCGAAAATACATTATCTTGAAATTTTAATAAAATGTAATTTTGCCAGCGTTAAAGTACACCTAAGCAAGTTACAAGGTGTTTCCTTGGTAATCAGACACTTGATCCTTTCATCTTGGCAGAAAAACCGAAGCTGATAATTTCCAAAGCTACCACGATCGGAACTTCATAATCGTCGATCGTGTAATGTCAATGTCAGAAGCGCGCGCAGACAAACTTTCAGCTCTTACAAAAAATCTATTTTATGTTATGTGAAACAAACTTGCTTTACTCCGTTTCTACTTCACCCATAGGCACACTGCAGGAGAATGCCTCTGGCATTAAGTCTTATTGTATTTAATCAACTTTTAGTTGTTAGCGTGCAAAACCCTTAAATTTATCGCAAAAAGGGTCCCAATGACCTCGTTACTTTTCCCTGTAACCTTTAACGGTTAAAATCGTCGCATTAGTTTCATTTGAATCGTGACTCGTGAGTCGTGACTATAGCACAAAAAAGCAAAATTAACTATATGAAACAAGTCACAGAGATTGATAACCGCTAAGGAGGAGGCTAAGAGTCCCTAAATAATAAGAACCCCAGTTCAAAGAACGCCAGTTATTTAATAGGCTTTTTTTGGAGTTTTCTAAGGAATGTCAGACAGGCTACTCGTAAAATTCAACTCGTACTTTTAGTCCATTGAAATGTTACATGAGCTTTGCATTTTTTAGAGGACGCAATTTTATTTTTGGGATATGTGTGGGCGGTCAATAGAAGCTTAACCTCAAGTTTGTGGGGTCGCCACCCTTGGCTTCCGGCCGCCATCTTGGAAAAAGGGGTGAAATCCCTTTTTCGCGTTACCTCGGAAACTATACGTCTTACGAAAAAAATTGTAATAACATAATTTGTAGCTAATTGCATTGCCTACAAATATGTTCATACAACTTTTTGCCCTAAATTAAAAATTAAAGAAGTTATAAGCAAAAAAGTGAGTAAATATTTATAAAAAATTCTTATTTTCTCTATAACTTTTTAAGAAAAAAACTCACTTTTTTGCTATTTTTTTATTTATATTAACCTATTCTGTGCCACTGATGGGCAAAGGTCTCCCTCAACTCCTTCTACTTATCCCTATCAGTTGCTGATGCCATCCAAGTGCTGCTAAATTGGTCAAGATCGTCGCGCCACCTTTTCCGAAGCCTGCCGCGTGGCCTCTCGCCATCCTTAGGCATCCATTGATTGGCAATCTTTACCCACATCTTCGGGTGCATCCGGGTGACGTGGCCCACCCAATCCCAGTTTAGTTTATCTGATTTCTGTGCAACATTCTTGACTCTGGTTATGGAGTGCAAGGTGTTAGTAGGTACTCTGTCCATGCGTGTTATGCCTAGCATCCTGTGCTCCATAGCTTTTTCACAAACCTGGACCTGGACCTTTGAAGTTCGGTCAAAGACCAGGATTGAGCACTGTATGTGAGAATTGGTAAGATACAAGCCGAGGAGTCTACTTTTAAGAGAAACGGGAAGATTTTCCTTAAGAAATTTCTTCTTCACTTTTTTGCTTATAACTTCTTTAATTTTTAATTTAGGGAAAAAAGTTATATAAACATACTTGTAGACAAAACAATTTGCTACCAATTATGTTCTTACAATTTTTTTGTAAGACGTATAGTTTCCGAATTATAGCGAAAAAAGTGTTTTCACCCCTTTTTCCAAGATGGCGGCCGGGGGACAAGGGTGGCGACCCCACAAACTTGAGGTTAAGCTTCTATTGACCCCTCAAACATGTCCCAAAAATAAAATTGCGTCCTCTAAGAACACATAATCTTAGAAACTAACGTATCATTCGATTTAATTAATATTAAATAATTAATTAATTAATGGCGGCAATTACCATCCGACCGTGACAAATGGAAGGAAAGGAGAAAGGCGTTCGCTAGTAGTGGGGATTAAAGGGCTTAAAATAAACGTAAAATAAATAATAACTCAATTTGCGTTATACATTAGACTTATTAAACTATATACTCTGGACCATTTTTTTTATTTTATACACAAGTTACTGCTTTCTGTAATTTTATATGAGCATGAGATTGAGGCAATCAAGGCATATTAAACTTGCTTTAATATTCGACAGCCTCCGTGGCACAGGTGGTAAGACGGCGCCTGTGAAACGAGAAGCCGTGGGTTGGATCCCCGCACCGAGAGAAATGTTTGTGCGGCCCGCAAATATTTATTTCGGGACTGGGTGTTTGTGAGACTGCAGTATCTCGTTGTTCCTGATACCCGCGACACAAGACTCGATCTAAGTGGGGTCAGGACTATGTTTGTTGGGTATTATTTATTATTTACTTTACCAATGTAATATAATAATTCTTTTAGAACCAGTGTATTTATAACCCAGAAACGCCAGCACTTTCGAGAAAGGTTTGTGGGACACACATAAGGCAGGTCTTATCTCCAAGATGAGATAGTGTTATCAGCTAGCAACGTGATTAAGTGGACAACGCTGCCGATACTGACAGAAGGTAAGCCTTCACTAAATGGCTCTTCAGACCACATCACCTTCAAACATTATCGATCTTATTAATTGCTACAATTAACTGAACATATTGAAGATTTTTTTACTGCAATGAATGGCGAGAAGAGCATGCTATTCGGCTAATAAGCGATACGACCGCTCATACAAAGTAGCAAAACCAAACAACACATTTACTAAGCAAGGCTTGGCATTCCATTGAGCTCGCTATCCTGAGACACAACATGTAAAGTCTCAATATGTCCAGTAGTTACTCTGGCTACAATGTCTTTCTAACCGGAACACAACAATGCATTACTGCTGTTTCGCGGGAGAAATAGGCCTATCACACATAAGAGACCTACCACTAGTTTAATTTCTAAAATAAGTAATCATTTTGAAGAACAACAAATCAGACATCAGGCGATCAGCAGATCACTATGAATATCCTTGCCTACTTTAGCAATAGATGTTCTGAGACTAAAAATAATGATAAAGGACCTAGTAAAGGTCGCGGGACCTCGCTGGATGCAGGCTGCCTGCAACAGGTCTCTGTGGAAATCATTGGGGGAGGCCTATGTTCAGCAGTGGACTTCCTTTGGCTGATGGATGATAGCAATATGTAAATACCGGTCCTTCGAAAACGATATACAGCGTCCGGCCATCATACAGACGCCCCATTGAAAATCAGCGCTGTAATGCATTCCAGCTGTACTGCAGCATAAAACTGAATATAGGGTCTTATTATTGGCCTTCTCTTACTTTTTTATTGCATATTTAGTAATATAGTCTTGTTGGTAGTAGTGTAGCTTAATATAAGCGTACAATAAGTGGCATTAACTAGACTATTTACAGTACTCTGTATCTTTTTATACATCCGAATGTGGGTCAATAACATATATTTTTTTTACTCCTTAATATATTGTTATACAGAGTCTTAACAGGAAGTAAAACAATCGTAAAATGACGATAGTTTGTAATTGATGAAGTAAAAAATCTTGCAATTGGTTGGGTTTCTATGGTTGTAGTTGTTAATCTTCATTTGACAGCCTCTGTGGCGCGTTGGTTATACGCCGGCTGTAAAACCTGAGGCCGCGTGTTCGATCCCGAAATCCCGAAATATTTGTGTGATCCACCTGTATTTGTTTCGGGTCTGGGTTTTCGTGACTTCGAAAAGTCTCTAGTAGTGCCTGGTACCCACGACACAAAACTCGATCTTAGTGTGGGTTCAGGACTTTGTATGTGTCTGTTTGGTGTATTTATTTATAATTTACTTTTCTTTGGATTTAATTAGTCCAAGTATCTTAGGTAACCGGAACTAGGTAGTTTGAAGGCGGGGGCCAAAGACTATTTAACCGACTTCAAAAAAAGGAGGAGGTTCTCAATTCGACTGTATGTTGCTTTTTTTTTATGTTTGTTACCTCGTTTCTCTGTACTGTGTGAACCGATTTCAACCATTCTTTCTTTGATTGAAAGCTGGTGCTTCTCATATGGTCCCATAAAAATATGGTGAAGATCTGATGAATATCTTCGGACCTGGAGAGGCAAACTCTTTAAATTAAATAGGATTCCAATGTTTCTTTTTGCATTACGTTCATTATAAAAGTAAACCTACAGTGAAAGAGGGAAAAGGGGGTAGGGGCGAAGGGAGTGGGGGGGTGGGGGGCAAAATAATGAACATGTGAATACTCTAATATCTTCGGCAGCTTTTAGCCGATTTTCGCGATTTCATCGTCTTCGGAAAGAACATATTCCTTGTGGGGACCAAATCTTCGTCATTTAAATTCCTATCAACACTAAAAAGATAAAAATAATTAAAATTTTTAATAAAAAAATAAAAACCGACTTCAAAACAAAACCACTAAGAACCAAAAAATAATAAAATAATAAGTACCACTGCAAAGCAAAAAAAGAATATTTTATTTTATGGAACTTGTGCATGTTGTTTACTAATTTAAGTAAAATAATACTTATATTGAAACTCAATCGAAGTTGCTATATTCAATAAACAGAGCCATTTTAACTCTAAACAAGATCTTCTATCGACCTAGCGCATTCAACACATTTACACTAGCAAAAAACTAACCACTGAATTTAATGAAATAATTATTATAATGTAACTTTATATTTGCGCAAACAAGTTCTCGGCCAATGCATATTTGCATAGCGGAGTGTGTTTTGCATAATTGTTGTAGCCAGGGTTATAAATCATCTTTATTTACCGTGAAACGCCTTCATTATGTATTTGTTTAATAAAAGTTATTCACTCTATAGTCGTTGTATATACTTCGACCCCATCAGATCTCCTAGGATCTCGATTTGTTTATTTTTTGTCCCCAAGCGCTGAAAATCTAAACAATGAATATTTCATATGGCATATAAAAATTTCGGTGGAGATAACGAACCTGAAACTCATTGAAAAAAGTGAAGAATAATCTAGAGTCTTTTTTTATGCGAAACACCGCTAATTTTGAACAAAAGGCCTTAACCCAAAGAAAAGCATCCCTAAAGTAAAGCTACGAAAAGCGGTTCCCAAACTTACCCAATTCGAAAAACAAACTTACCAACTTCAAAGACACACCGCCAATAGTTGGGTCAAAGTTTGCTCAGCACGCTTTGTTAGTAGGCTTCTAAATATCACCCAGTGTGCCCAAAGTGGCCCTTTGTTTGTAGTTGAGAGTGCTCGCGGCCCGCCTGTGTCGCCTAACCGGTACACCGACGGCAAACATTGGTCACACTGTGCTGAAAATCGACGAATATTTGGGCCAACTTTTTGTAAACTAATTTTGTTATGAATATTCGAGTCAACTTTTGCTCTGTGTTGAGTAAGATGATTGCATGTAGTGGCCTATCGCTTCATTGTTCTGAATCCTACATTCTTTATTTAAATTTATAAAGCCAAATCATAATTGATTAAGGACTAAAATACAAGTTACTCTCATCTTCCCATTTTTAATAATGGCACGACAAAATGTTTACAGTGCACCTATTAGGAGGTTCAATACAAATACACCGACTCAAGATGGACATGTCCAATCGAAATATATAATTATGGCTAGATTGTATCCTCTATAAAAAAATAAACCTGAAAATATATGGGTCGCTATAACACGATCCTAATCACAGCACAATCATTAACCACTCTAAATAATACGACAAATATCAGTCACGCGAGAAGAAAATAATTTTGCTCGCCGTTCTTCAGATCGGTGTGTCACGGTATCGGCAACAAGCACCTAGTTAAACCAAGCCGGGCCACTGTCAGCGAAATTTGAATGCATTTTACTAATAAATGTGGAGTTTGCTCGACGTAGCCATTCATCCTCAAAGCTTGTCCGATAAATTATCATATTGGATTACTGCTTCGTCAGTTTAGCCAAGTTTAAAATTTAAAATCTGAGCTGATTCATACAACTGGACACTGGTGGTGGGTCTCTCACATGTGAGAGGCCATCTGGGTTGGTACCACCGCAATGTCTATGTCTCCCATCAAACAGCAGTGTAAATGTACTCTTGTGCTTCGGATTGAAGGACATTGTAACCAGAGTAACTACTGGACATAATGAGACTTAACAACTTATGTCTCAGGATGGCGAGCGCAGCGGAATGCCAAGCATTGTTTTGTAATTCAAGGTGTTGTTTTGTTTTACTACTGTTTATAAGCGGTCGTATCGCTTACCATCAGGCGAACGGCATGCTCGTCTCGCCATCTATTGCAAAAAAATCCCGACTATTGAATCCTACAAAATACGACCCTGGTTTTATATAAGTATAGTTAGCAATATTGGAAAAGAAATAAGTATATAAAATATTTTCTACTAAGTAGCCGAAGTCCGTATGTCACCCTGAAAACCGGCGTTGTACTGTGGTACACAACACAGATAGGACTGATGTGTTTCCTATGTGTTTCCTGTTGGATGACTGAACATGCGACTGAGTACCATCGACTTCATGATCTCTACTTGTAAGTTGTGTATTTAAAAAGTTATTCAGCACTTGTGTGCATGGTAGCTTGCAACAAATTCTATAATACTTATTTATTTATTTAATCATTTTTTTAACTTAAATGAAACAATAATAATAAATAATAACACCTAACAGTCACATACATAGTCCTGACCACACACTAAGATCGAGTCTTGTGTCGTGGGTATAAGGAACTATAAGGGACTTTTCGACCCAGACCCGAAAGAAATGACAATAATATATATAATGGTAGCACTTCACATGGCTGTTTGTATTTGCTATTGGGTATTTGTCGTATTTGGCAAAATAAATGACGTTAAAAGCAAACATGCAAATAGAGGCAAATATGACCATCTATACTTACGTATTTGTTATTAGCCTTGCTTGTCAAATAGGCAAATAAGGCCACACTTTCTCAATTAAACTGACCACGCATAGTAATTGTTTGCCAAATATGCCAAATACACAAATACAAATAGCCACGTGAAGTGCCAGCATAAGAATTTGCGGCGTAAACCTTGTTTCTTTGATAGGTTCGGGAACCATAATAAATTATTGGCCTTTTCCTTGACTTCTCAGAGTCACTGAAACTGAATTTGCTATTCGTACGATCGGTGAAATTATAATTCAGCAACTGAAATCCAAGTCGCCCCAAACTAGGGCTGCACTAACTGAAGGGTCTTGGAGCCTTGGAATAACACTAACACTATAATAAATAATTTATCTATCACACTTTTTTTTATTAGCCTATACTGTCCCACTGTAGGGCAAAGGCCTCCCTTTCCTTCTTCCATCCGTCTCTATCCAAGGCTTTTATCCGCCAGTTATTGTGAAAATGATCTAAGTCATTTCCACCTTCTGCGTGGCCTACCACGTGGTCTTTTCGTGTTTATGGGACTCCATTCGGTAGGAGTCATAGCCCACAGCGTCTCTGACATACGACAGACGTGGCCTGCCCAGAGCAAGATTTTACCAGGATTTTCAATACTCACTATCTTTATTGCACACCACATGTTATAAAGATGTAAACATTTTTAAAAGGTACAATGTGGACCCTGTTGAGCTCGGCAACAATTTAGGAGAGCTGAGGAAGCCATATTATATTTAGAATATCGAATCATTAATAAGTGAACATATTTGTATTTAATTTGCACTTATACATATAATAGAATCATTATTTCAATGACATTTCTTTAGATTTTTTATTTGGTAAATATTTTTTGCTAGCTTGTCTTATGTTTCGATAAGATTTTAAGTTTTTAAATTCCAGATAACTGTCTTGAATATTTCTAACAAAACTTAACCGTGAAACAATGATAATAACTAATATACTGGGTCTACAAATAAAAACAACAGAAGTATCTTAAATATTTTTATTCAATATATTTAAAAATAATAAGGAACATACAATTTCAAAAGTTCTTAGTGCATTTAAATTTAATAAGGGTTTAAAATCTCTTGCGACTGCTTCGTCATGTCCTTATGGGATTTGAACAGTTCAGTCATCGTTTTTCTTGCTTGTGTAACCTCCGAATTAGAAATGCTATCCTGAATCCCAATTTTGTACATGTATCCAGGTCTTTTTGATACTTGAAAACATCGTCCAAGTAAAGTTTTAACTGGACATACCACATATTTTCCGTATGGTGATTACGGATGGAAGATTCCCTCGCATTTTTAGAATTAATTTTCTTCTGAATGATAGACCGATCGGCCAATTGTGAGATTCTTTCACAATAGTCCTCCAATATACTTAAAGATTTTCTTAAATTTATAATCACCATTGAATTATGCTGATACGGAGTCAGATTGAGCAGTTTTCTAACTTCTGTGTCATTCAATCCAGGAACAATAGGTGGTTCCGGCTAGGCAAGGACGTCAGGCATTACCATTACGAGTTTTCCTATATCAGTAATTGCTACGTCATTGTCTTCTTCAGACCCTAGTGGGACTGATCCGCTTCCACGACTAACAAAGTTATTTAGTATTTTTTGTCACTAGATTTGACATCAGTTCCAAGCTCGCTATTGTTCTTGATATTATCTTGGTTTATTTGGTTATTGATTTGAATGACTGTCGGATAGATGATGTCGTTCTTCCCAGGATGAGAGTTACCAGCTTGAAAGACGCTAGCTCCGTATTGAACGTTTTCATTATTTCCCTGATATACATTGTTCTTCTGTACGAGAACAGGCCCAAGCACGTTTGTTACATCGGGATCGTTAGTGTAAGAATTACCAATTAACACGTCTACGGATCCAATTATAGCGTCCTTCACATTATTTACGGTGATGTTTTCTTGATGGATTCGGGAAGCCAAATAATTTATTTGACCTGTCCTTGACTTCTCAGGGTCACTGAAATTGAGTTTGCTATTCATACGATCACTGAAATTTTCATTCCAGCGAGTGTAATCCTGACCTGTCCATGCCTTCTTAGGGAAATTGAATTTGAGTTTGCTATTCATGCGATCACTAAAATTGTCATTCCAGCGAGTGTAATCCAAGGCGTCCAAAAATGGGGCTGCACTAACTGAAGCGTCTTGAAGCCCTGGAACAAAACACAATAATAATTAATATCACACATAAGAATATAAATATACCGTTTTATTAATAAATCGAAATAAGAAACCGGATAAAGTCAGATCAAACCTGTTACTTACATAAAGACGCAAACGTTGCGATCAGCAGAATTATCATAGTATTGCTGGAACACTTGCTCATGCTTTCGCTTTTCTGAACTGAATAACCCATCCATCCGTTAGTCGCGACTTTTATATCAGTTGCAGATGATGAAACCCAATTTAGCTAATGCGTAATGGTTGATAGATAAACAAAGTAACATATCAGAAAACAGACAGGCCTCATGTGGTTTTACCAGAAAATCTTATCTGTTTAAAGTCATGACTAATAATTATTTCACTAGAATAATATTTTTATCTTAAATTATTAATCAATTATTGTTATAATATTAATTTATTTAATTGATTTTTTTATATTTTGTTTAAGCAAACGCATGAAAAAATCTTAACACGATGGAATGCCTATCACTTTTCATTATCGTATTCTGTTCCCTATAATTTAAGATACCCAATGTTTGTAATTTTATGTATTGAACTAAATGTATGCCATGTGTAATTTTAGTTGGAGCCCAATAAATAACAATAAAATAAAAACATAAAATGTTTTTGGCTTGGGCCCTATGTACAAAATTATGAGATAGTAAGTATTATATTTCGATAGAGTAACTACTGGACATATTGAGACTTAACATCTTATATCTCAGGGTGGAGAGCGCAGTGGAATGCCAAGCATTGCTTTGCAATTCAAGATGTTGTTTGGTTTTACTACTGTTCACGGGCGGTCGTATCGTTTACCATCAGGTGAACGGCACGGTCGTCTCGCCATCGAATCTTCATATGTCCATAAAGGTCATGATAACCTTTTCTTCGCTATCAATAGTTGGTTTTTACATTTCAAATAAATGTTTCAATAATAGAAGATAATTTAGGTTATCAATTATATTCAGTTATATATTTGACTTATGACTCATAAAAATAATTAATATTTTAAAAATTTATCTAACGATTCTTTTCTCAAATCAACCATTTCAAAATCGTTTTTTACTATTCGTATCTATCACGTTCAATTTGAGTTATTACTAGCTGTACCCGCGACTTCGTCCGCATGGAATTTAACAAAATCTTTCTTTTTCTAAAATAAAATATTTTTTCTAAAATAAATATAGCCTAAGTTACTCCTTATTATATCAGCTACCTGACAATAAAAGTCCCGTTAAAATCGGTCCAGTAATTTCAGAGATTAGCCGGAACAGACACACAGACAAAAAAATCTAAGGTCATTTTCGTTATAGGTATCGTGTATATAACGATATGTAGTTGGACATTTGTTTTTTATTTTCACTTTACAAACAGACACTTCAATTTTATTTATATATATAGATTTGGTTCAAAAGGGTAATCAGTAGTATAAATAAAGTTTATAAGGCCTTTTCACTGTCTACCTCAATATTGCTCATTTTACGAACTTTCTTATTTACAGCTTCAGCAACGTTAATCATTTGTCTTTTGAATGATTGGTCCATTAATAAAGTACTTTTTTTTATTAATGTTTCGATCAAATGAAGCTGGATATACTAGATACAGGATCCGGAACAAAATCACGCGCCAAAAGTGTCGTAAGTTACTTATACTTGTACATTTGAATTTCGAACTACGAGATTTAGCAAAGATTCTTAAGTTATAATCAATTTCAGGTAAATACACATAGCACCTAATCGGTATATACAAAATATTTTTTGTATTTTTTTTTTTTGTATTTAGTTACTTATTAATTATATTTGTATTAACTTTATTTTTTTTTTGTTTGTATACTTTACTATAACTTTGATTTAAACAAAAGCAATCTCAATTTTTGTGTTTCCCATTGCAAAATAATCTCGCATATTTTGATTTTCACAAGCCACATCAAATATAAGTATCGTATCACAAGCCTCTTGACTCTTGAGGGCTATATACTTCTCAGCCTGGTCTTGCAGGCCCAGTGTACATACTATCAACGATTTCATGTGCTCATGACTGTTTAACATTCATTAGGATTAACTAAGATCAGTACTAATTTCCCATTTAGAAGGGTATAACACTGATAAATTGAAATTAATTCCGAATGAAGCCCGCGGGTCGACTTAATTAATCAGGTTAAATTATGAAAAGCTTAGGTTAATTACGAAGCCTTTTAGGACTTGTTCGCAACGGTTTGTCTAGACATTGCTTTTATAAGAATGAATGTGGGTTGTATGTCATTGCGTTGAGATTTGACAGCCTCCGTGGCGCAGTTAGTTAGCGCCGACTCAGAAAAGAAAGGTCGCGGGTTCGATCCGCGCATCGAGACAAATGTTTGCGTGATCCTAAGGTATTTGTTTTGGGTCTGAGTCTTTGTGAGACTGACAAGTCTCCCATAGTCCCTGATACTCGCGACACAAGACTCAACAGAAGACTTTACTGGTAGTAGGTCTCTCATATGTGAGAGGTCACCTGGGTAGGTACCACTGCAATAGCTATTTCTCCCGACAAAGAGCAGTGTAAATGCACTTTTTTTTTTTTTTTTTTTTGTTTTCAAGAGGAAAAGCTATTAAGCTCCCCCTTCGGTACCCTGGGGGAGGCCGAAAGGGGTATGTCAGTGTCTCTGGCCTTCCAGCCCGGTACAAACGCGGATATTGTAGCCGAGCTGGGTCCCTAGCAATACCTACGCCAGCATACTGACTAAAAACCTCTCGATAGCCCTCACACGCATTGTGGGCAGCACCGGACATCCCAGGGCGAAGGGCGCCCCGATTTACGTCCGCGAACTACCCCGTGCAAAACCATTGCTGGGCCTTATGAAGGCCCAGATTACCTCCACTTACACCCTCCTTTCGGACGCCCGCCAAGCTGTTATGGGCGTCCATGACGGAGACGAGGCTCCATCATCCGTACGTCTCGGA
The DNA here is from genome assembly GCA_030180105.1 of Hyles lineata. NCBI lineage: Eukaryota > Metazoa > Arthropoda > Insecta > Lepidoptera > Sphingidae > Hyles > Hyles lineata. Next base: position 3,434,709 of record JARJEE010000030.1, read on the forward strand.
GTCGTTATACGCGAGGGCGCACGGCCCCCGCCGTGTGCCCAATGACTCCGATGACCCCTTTAAGTCGACTCTTACGACGGGCAGAGGATACCGTGGCGGAATTCTTGTACCCCCAAACCACAGGGTAAAGTGTAAATGCACTGTTGTGTTTCGGTTTAAAAGACATTGTAGCCGGAGTAACTACTGAATGTGTTGAGACTTAACATCTTATGTCTCAGGATGGCGAGCGCAGTGGAATGCTAAGCATTTCTTTGTAATTCAAGGTGTTGTTTGGTTTAGATACTGTTCGTGAGCGGTCGTATCGTTTACCATCAGGCGAACGGCAGGCTAGTACAGACATTCATTGCACCAAAAAAAAAAGAGTTTCTTGCAGCGAGAATTGTATGTCATTATCTCGTGACATAACCGCCATAGATTATATTGTTCTGACGAATGTTTACACCTTCGATCAAATATACCGAGTATACTAGATATAAGGCCCGGAACAAAATCACACGCCAAAAGTAACCGAGGATGCTTATACTTATACATTTGAATTTCGAACTACGAGATGTCGCAAAAAGTCTGAAATTATAATCAACTTCAGGTAACAATAAACCTATTCTTTAAATTAAGATTTATTATGTTTTTGACCATACTAAAATCAAATAAGAGCACACGTTTATTTGTGCTCTTATTTCTCTTGTCGTTTTTAAAGCCGTTGCTTATAATCTAGCATATATTTTATCGAAGGTTTACACGAAGCAATGCTTTTATATCCTTACGATACTCGTATCGTCGAGGCGAGAAACTCTCCCCGTGTAAAGGGTCTTTAGATATTGAATACAAAAAAAATAATACGTACATAGCTTATTTATTTATTTATTTTATTTATTTATTTATTAGGTCCTTAATTAAAATTAGGTAGCTTAATTGGCTTCTTTACTAGATTTCAAATTTATAGATTTCTACTGTAATTTTACGCCTTCGGAACCGATGACTAATCTAAATGAACCATATTTTACGCGGTCTACTATTCAACGTGGGAAAAGTTAGTGTTTGCAAATAAAAATAGCTCCTACAATGGATTTATGTGCACTATTTGCCGAGTGGTAGAATTTTATGCTGCGCCATGGATACCGCTTTATCCCGCAATTCAGTTTGTATTCAAAGGCTTCACTATTTGTGCGACCTAGACACTGGGTTTCAAAAAAAGTTTTCTAAAAAATACATTCATTTTATCCGACCAAATATGGGCATAGGGAACCTTAAATAAACACAAGGCAATATTCTGTATCAGCCCATATACGTCCCACTGCAGGACACGGGCCTACTCTATAATCGAGAGTACGATTAAGAGTGGATAGAGTGGACAAGGCAATATTATTTTATTTTAAACTCAAATAATTTTTGTAGATTATTATTATTTCATTTATGGCTTAGACTGTCCTTTTATTTAACGTTTGTAAATATTCATCCCATGGTTGCCTGTAAGAAATTACCTAGTGTGATAAGACCGCCACTTGTACTATTATTATTATGTGATTTCTTTGTTGTTTCTCTGTACAGCGAAAAAGGATTTTTTTTATTGCTATGAATAGCGAGACGAGCATGCCGTTCACCTGATGGTAAGCGATGATACGACCGCTCATAAACAGTAGCAAAACTAAACAACACCTTGAATTACAAAGCAATGCTTGGCATTCCACTGCGCTCGCCATCCTGAGATATAAGATGTTATGTCTCAATATGGCCTGTAGTTACCCTGGCTACAATGCCCTTCAATCCGAAACACAAAAGTACATTTACACTGCTGTTTGACGGGAGAAATAGACACTGCGGTGGTACCCACCCAGATGGCCTCTTACATATGAGAGACCTACCACCAGTAAAGATAAAAAAAGGATAAAATAAATAAATATCTATTGAATATTGTAGGCCATCAAGAAAAAAACAGCATTGGGTCGCTAGCTAACCCTTTCATCTATTATAGAAGATTTGTGTATTTGGTTTGATTAGCAGATTAATCTAGATTCTAGATCAAAGACTACCAATAATAGAACAGTATTTCTACCCGTAATCACAAATCAGGCACGGTAATAAATCTAACAAGGCAAGTGGTAACAATGGTTACTGTGAGATCACAATAGCCTAAGACTAGCCATAATAGATTTTCTCAACGCAATTACTACAATTCAATAGGTTTTTTAACATGTTAAAGCAAATTATTGGTCTCGTATTTGAGAATAGAGCTAAAGCCGTAAAAGATTGTCTATAAAAATAAATAATAACTGCGGGGACAAAAAAAAAGATCAAGGATTCAATCATTATTTATTTTATATTAAATATGAGATAGAAGACGGGGAAGGTAATCACAATAAAGAAAACAGCCATATCACTTATTGAAACGCTGCATCAAACCAAACTCTTTAAGTCATTACGTACGTTCATATTAATACCTAATTATTAAGTATATACATACTCACGCCTTTTTTTCATAAGGTGGTAGGCAGAGGTGCAACCAGGACACCCACGTTTCGCCTTGTTCTGTCCCACGATGCAATAGGGGACGAGCCTGTCGCCACATCGGGAACAAATACTTGACTCCGGGATTCAAACCCGCGACCTCAGCTCTACAATCATACCGAAGTACTACTACGCTACCAAGGTGTTTATTAATTGAGAAAATACCAACCAAATCTAAAACAAAATAGTGCTATATAGCCAGGGTTACAAAGGCTGTATGTACTTGTATAACCTTCGCTACTTATAAAACGTGCACAAACTTTTGTTTCAAGTCTGGTTGTGAAAATTTTCCTCGAAGTTTCGCTACACAACTCGTTTGTTGTGTAAGGTCGGTACTGCGTGGAAAGCATTCATTTAATTACAAACTAACTCATGTGTAAATTCTGTAACTGGTTAGTCGTACAAAGAATACAATGGAATGTATATTACTGGAATTTCGTTTAACCGACAATGGCCGGCTCGTTTATGCTTGCCAAACACAGAATCTAGTGCATTCACAGTGTATCTTTTGTTATCTGAATAATACACGCTATTACGGAAAATGCACTAAATAATTTTATTTACTGAACATTTTTTTACTATGAATGGCAATACGGGCATGCTGTTCGCCTAGTGGTAAGCGATACGAATGCTCAATGCTTGGCCATTCCACTGCGCTCGCCATCCTTAGACATAACTCAAGTCTCAATATGTCCATTAGTCACTCTAGCTACAATTTCCTCCAAACCAACAACAGTGCGTTTACACTGCTGTTAGACAGGAGAAATAGACAGAATCAGTGAAAAAATATTACGTTAAGGGATCCAGGACCCAGGAAGGTAAAGTTGGTTATAGCAAGGTAGGATTGACTTTTAATTTGATGGTTCATGACTCAATCAAAAGTACTTGTATTCAGTAGTGAATTTATTGTGTTACATGTATACTGGAATACGAAAATACTAAGCACTTACGTTCATCAGCCTTCGCTATCCCACTGCATGGCAAAGGCTTATTTAGTCTCTCTACCCTCCATCCATTCTTCCCAGTTCAGGGCTCGATCCCGCCATTTCTCACCCATCTCGTCTTGCCATTTTTGCCGGGCCTACCACGACGTTTCTTAGATAACTAACTTAGTAAGAAGTACTTACTTAGATTAATCTAAAGACGTCGTCGGATGAAAAAGCTTTTACAACTGTCCTATCTAGCTTTATCTCCCAAGTTTCACAAATTGTTGCATGATTTGGTTCCAGTTTTACATCCTAAAGAATTGAACAATAATTTATTCAGTTAGCTTCTGTAGCGCAGACGGGTAAACGCCACGTGTTAAACTAGAGGCCGCCGGTTCGATCAATGCCCCAAGAGAAAATTTTGTGTGATCCACAAATATTTCTTTCGGGTATGAGTGAGAGACCGGAAAGTCTCTCGTAGTTCCTGATACCCTCGACACCAGTCTCGATCTAAGTATGGGATCAGGACTATTTATGCGACTCTTAGGTAATAATTATAAAAAAATCCATCTCCGTACCTACATACAGTTTACTTTTTGATTTATATCGTTAACGTGTAATCCTTACTCAAACATTCCTTTAGACTTATTGAGCTTCAGTATTCCATGTGATTAAAATGCAAGACGCGTCAATTCTTGCTTTGTAGTCTAGCCTGGGCTGGATATTCCAATAAATTATGGTTTGTTAGCACTAGCTTTAGCAGAATAGAGGCACTGCGTGACATAAAAATCTCTACTAATCTCTATGATACTTATAATTTACTCCAAACTTAGTCTATGGTTACGATGTACGATAGGGAAATCAAATATTTTGTGTAGCACCTAGGCACATCCGTACAGTCTAACGCTCAATGTTCGGAAATTCTAGTTTCGTTCGTAACCCTCTGAGTATCTTTACAACATTTTCAAAAGCATGTGATCAAATATCAGCACGCAGTCAACCACGACACGACCGGTCTAACCCTTTTCAATCGCAAAATATTCTCGTCTCCAGCATTAGGACCCTATAATCTAGACAATAGGGTTGACATTCTTATAAATTTATTTGTTAAGGTACTCGTTTGTGTTGAAGAATTAATTAATACAGCATTTTCGTTAATTTACTCTAAGTAAGAAAACTCATTAGCCACAAAGAAGTTTTAAACGGGTCAGGGGTATTTCAATTTTGGTTTATTTTGGAATAGGTAATGTAAATTATAATATGTCGTTAATTAAATGGCTTCACAACGACTGACAAGTAAATTTAATTTACGATACATTTTCCTTTTTCTTTCGTATTATTACATTTAACTAATTTACGGAACATAAAACAAATATTTCAAATAATATGCGCAATTAGCAGTATTACCTAGTTAATGTGTCTATTGTTACCTGACTGATGGTAATTCATTTTTATAATCATCATAATCAGCTGTTGCAGTCCACTACCTCTTACAGTATCTCTTTTAGAATGAACATGAGTAAATTTTTAATTAGGTAGAACTGAGTTTAGAAATTGTCAAATAAAAAGAACAAGCCACATAAATTATTTAATCGCCAATGTGCTTTAGCTGCAAGGCTGATTTTAGAGTCACGCTGACCGCGCGCTGACCGTCAGTGCTGAGAGTTGAAATGTATGAGCTTCTACGGAGCGTTTTAGAACAACGCGTAGTTGTCAGCGCTGACCCCCGTCCGTAAGCTACGCGCTGAGCTGTAAGAAGCTGTAGTCACCGCGCAGCCAGCGTGACTCTAAAATCAGCCTTAATATTAAGCAAATAATCTCTTCGTACAAGCTTGAAATTATAAAGCTATAAACACACAAGCGGATTATTGGTCCCGCAGGAAAATATCCTATTCCCATCCCGAGTCATTAGGCGAACGCCGGCACCTGCTACGTATTTATCACGCGGAAATCTTTTTAAAGATTTTGCCCTATATACGGTGACTATGATTTACGGATTTTAATGGATTTTGTTGGACGTAAATAAAATATTACCCGTTTAAGTAAAAGTATTAATATGTCGTTTATTAAAATATTTCAAGTAAAATCAAGGATGATTTTAAAATTTAAAAAAATAATTAGTTTAATCCCTCTTATATATACATATACAAATGTTATGTCTATTTTAGAGTACAATTTGCTTGGCGCTATGTAAATATTAAAAAATCTGCTTCTTATATTCTCCAGCCTTAAAAGTTGGAAAGTCCATGAAATACTTTAAATATGAAACGCGTCTTATGTACATCATGTACCGTCAGACACTCTACGTCATTTTCCAATCCCAGGTAATACAATCATACAACTACAAAAACCAAAACGCAACTAAGGGTTTCCAAACACAGCAATTTCTACTCCTAGCCACAAATAATATGACGAAATCTAAAATTAGCTTTGTTAATTAAGCGCCACACTACACTTTTTTTTTATTGCTATGAAAGGCGTGAGCATGCCGTTTGCCTGATTGTAAGCGATACGACCGCTCATGAACAGTAGCAAAACCAAACAACACCTTGAATTACAAAGCAATGCTTGGCATTCCACTGCGCTCGCCACGCTGAGACATAAGATGTTAAGTCTCAATATGTCCAGTAGTTACTCTGGCTACAATGCCCTTCAACCCGAAACACAACAGTGCGTTTACACTGCTGTTTGACGGGAGAAATAGACACTGCGGTGGTACCCACCCAGATGGCCTCTCACATATGAGAGACCTACCACCAGTAAAAGCACTTGTAGTGTAGTGCTGTGAAGAAACCTATAAGTCTGTACGAAACAAAAGTCGTAAACTTGACGTAAGAAATAGTATTTTATTGTTTCGAAAGACTTAATATGCTAAACCCAATTATTCAGTTGTCACTTTCAGTGGTTTGATAAATAATATACAGTTTTTATTTTGGAATTTGAAATCTTGTTAGTTTGCAACGTTAACTTGTATTTAATCTAACTTCGTAGTTGGCAAGTTTGCTGGCTCATCGGATAATTAAATAGGATTCTTTGAAATTTTAAAAGTAACAAGAACTGACACGTTGCCCGGCTGGACTTCATTGACCTGTTTTCATAAATAAATATTAATTACAGAATAATTTTACAAAAATATATTTACTATAATATAAATGCGTTGTGGTGAACTGTTGGTAACGAATCTCATGCGGCCAGCAAAGCGATGCTCGTGGTTTCGAATGGTATGGTACACATGTGGCTTTTAGCACTCTTATTATTTATCCTTTTTTGAACCACACATACGAGTAGAACCAGCTACATTAGAGCAATAACATAATAAAAAGTAAATAAGGCGGCCTGATGGCACTGGGCTATTTCTTCCTTGGGATGGATATAATAAATAGAAGAATCAAAGGACAGTCTAAGGAGTAAATAATTATCTGGAATCAATTAAACAAAAATAATACTTATAATTACTGGTGGTAGGTCTCCCATATGAGAGAAGCAGCCTAGGTACAAACGCAATATATATTTCTCGCACCAAATAGCAGTGTAAATACGCTTTTGTGTGTCGGTTTGAAGGATATTGTAGACAGAGTAACTACTGGACATATTGAGACTTAATATCTTGTCTCAGGATGGCCAGCGCAATGGAATGCCAAGCATTACTTTGTACTTCGAGGTGTTGTTTGGATTTGCTACTGTTCATGAACAGTCGTATCGCATACCATCAGGCAAACGGCATGCTCGTCTCGTCATTCATTGCAATAAATAAAAAATATAATAACGCTATATTAACACAAACACTCTTGTATGTACTAATAATCAATTAACACTAACTTTAAAGGCAATGGAAAACGTCTTTAAAAATTAAAGATTGCCCTCTTGGTGGTCACCCTACTCTGGTTAGAGTATTTACGAGGAAAAAATCCGAGCACCTGTTCGTCGCGGAGCAAATCCGGGATAAGATCGACGACAAAAGACGACAGGTTATGATGCTTTACGAGGATTAGTGACGAAAATATGTGCGAAGTATGAGGGAACTATTATCTTATGGCCTCATTCATAGACAAATAATAGATAATAGAAAAATATTCGAAAACTAAAAAAAGGTTTATAAATAAACCTTTTTTAGTTTTCGAATATTTTGTCTCTTTCGAACGACTTTTGAATTCAGTTTAAGCGAAGACAAAACATTCGATAACTTAATTAAGTTTATAAATGTCTATAAATAAAGCTCTTAAAAGATTTCTAAGGATAGTGTTTTTATTATCTTAAACTATATTAAAACCGAAACACAACACATCCAAATGAACAGAAATACAAATCAATGACGTCAAAAACCGTTTACTCCTCGCGGTTTCATCACAGTCGCTCTATAGACGTCATAACTCCGCACAATAAAATCAAAGTTGCAACGACTCGCTTTAAAAGCATCCCAGTCATGATTCCCGATAAATGAGATATAAATGCAATTTGCTGTGACATTTCTACTAACCTACATCGACCACAGCCGAGTAATAACTCAATCATTCAGTTTATTGAGGTGAAGGCATTTCGAAGTAATTTGATATTTCAAGTTTTGTCGTAGTTTAATTACTACATAGTATATAACAAAGTCGCTTCTTGCTGTATGCTTAGATCTTTAAAACTACGCAACGGATTTTGATGCGGTTTTCTTTAATATATAGAGTGATTCAAGAGGAGGGTTTATTTTTTTTTTCCTGCGGTCTGTCTCTATGTATGCTTATATCTTTCAAACTAAACCACGCAATTTTGATGCGGTTTTCTTTAATAGATAGAGTGATTTGAGAGGAAGGTTTATATACCTATATATAATACATACACTAATTGCATTAAATATGCCTTGCCATAAGAAAATGAATCCTACAAAGTACATACCACCTAGTAACCATTGCAGATAAAATTGCTATGTGCATGCCGCTTTCAACAATGGATGCAGATCGCTATGAAAATTCTCAGCGGAGACCTATAATCAGTATTGGATTTTCTATGACTGAAGATATGAAAACAATATCAAAGAATCTTAATATATGTACTAAAGATGGACTAAAGTTTTACATATACTTAGCCAATGGTGACTGATTGTGACCTGATTACCTATTCGCTGTTCAGCTATAAAACAAATCCTTTCCGCATTCCCCTCTCTGCCCGTAAAATACGCGCACATAAAAATAACATCCGATTACGCGCTTACAAATACGTATAAAATCGCATGAGTTACGGAAAGACGGGATATCTTCTGCGAATGCTTTTGGTACTGGATTCAGAATATCAGAGGAAAGGAACTTACATTTTTGCAAATTCAGTCATACATCATCGTAATTTTTTTCTTTTCCATGAATTACAATACACCTAAAAGTAATTAATTCACATTAAACACTAAGATAAATTTTATTAAAAATACAAAATACGTTCTCGTTATTTGCCATTCAAGTCCATAAAAATTAATACACACGATTATGTCATACTACACCTAAATATTGCAAAAGCTTGGTGAACCGAAAATGTTAAGCGATCTTGCAAAATTTTTGAAAAAAAAAAATTTTTACTCTTTCTAGCAAAAACGTATACACAAAAGTTGCCTTAGAATTTTCAATGCGGTTGAGATGCAACATCAACTGAAAATTTGATCAGAACGATAGAAGACCTGTTAAAGATTCCTATAAAATTATAAAAGCTAAAATAAGGATTATTTGTGACTAATGAACGTGTTAGAAGAGATTAAAGATAATTCATCATCAGCCCGTTGCAGTCCACTGCTGGACATAGGCCTCTCCCAAGGTACACCACAGAGCCCGGTCTGTAGCTTTACGCATCCAGTTCTTGCCGGCCCTCTTCTGCAAGTCATCCCGCCATCTGGCCAGAGGACGTCCCACGCTACGTTTGCCAAGACGCGGTCTCCACTCCAGAACACGCTTACTCCAGCGGTTATCCGTTCTGCGACATATGTGGCCAGCCCATTGCCACTTCAACCTACTAACTTTCAGAGCTATGTCGGTTACCTTGGTTCTCTGACGGATAACTTCGTTTCGAATTTTGTCCTTTAGAGAGACTCCGAGCATAGCTCTTTCCATCGCACGTTAAAGATAATTGATGAAGCGAAATAGATAGTATAGACCAGGGGTCAACAACCTGCGGCTCTTTAGATTTGAAACTGTGGCTCTATACACCAATACTATGTATTTAAAAAATATACGTAAAATTTAAAAAATTGTTCGGACTCGATCAAAGAGGATTAGATACCATTGCTATCTCTCAGCCACTTGTACTCGCTTTTTACGGCACCCTTACCCCGTGACACGCGTCGTCACTTTAGTTAGAAAAATAATGTGGCGCTTTAAAAACTTAGAAAAATGTTAATTTTTGGCTCTTCCGTCTCGAAATGTTGCCGACCTCTGGTACAGATCGTTGCACTAAGAAGGGATTTTGGAAATTCATTGAAAATTTTAATGAAATAAAGGGTAATTTTATAGCTGAAATAGGAGATGGTAAGGACCAAGGAGAATGTTGTATGTATGTTTATTTTTATAATGTACTTGTAGCGATGTGACGTTATTTTGTTTTTACGTCCATATTATCACAATATACACGCAGACGAAGTCACGGGTTAACGCTAGTACATAATAACTTTCCTCAAGATTATATCTATTATTATATAGATTATCTATATCGACCATTAAATAAGATATAACCGACTCCCAGTTTTATTAAGGAACGTTTCAAGAACACTTTACATCGTAAGTACATGTTTTAACAAGTGCACTTTTATTACGCCAAAGCGGACGAGTTTAATCGGCTATAACTTTCAGATCGTTTTATAGAAATGCCACAGTCTGTGGAGCAATTTATTGGTTAAAGTTTATTATTTTACTCTAAATATGATGTTTACATTTTGGCATGATGTTTTGTTTGACTAGCCGTGTTGTAACTAAATGAAATATTCTAGTAATTTCCTGGACGTAGGTTGCTTTTGCTAGGTCATGTGGCAATCCTTGGAGAGCAGAGCTTTCTGTAAAAATTATTCTTCTTTATTTAAAAATTATCATTTCTGTAAATATAATATCATCGAAAATTCTGAAGGATTTATGAATACATTGAAAACTGTGAATATAATTTGTTTAATCCTACCTCACAGTACTTAATATCAAACAACAATATTTCATTCAACTGCATTCACACATTACTTCCACGCAATAACACCAATCATTAACAAAGCCAGTGAATTCAACGTTCAAATTGTTTTATAACCTCAACGTAACCGTAAAGAAAAAGAATATACGAAACCTACCCGACAGATAGCCAACATTTTTTCCTTTCTTATGTAATCAATTTTGGCACACCTATCCCTGCCCGACCAGGCCCATACGGTGGTGCGATAACAAAATTTTGCCGCTTCATAAATTTTATGTTGTGAAAAATGGTTTCCATATCATGTAGGTCACTTAGCGTGAACCCAAGGAATTCTTGAAGGATTTTCGGGTTATCTTTTTGCAATTCTTTGGATATGGCAACGACAGTGTTCAAGCTGTATTTAAACCAATTTATCATACATACATAAACGCACTTCCATTTTCCAGAAAGGGTAGGCAGAGGTTCTCTTGGTAGCAACCAGGACACCCACGTTTCGTCTTCTGTGTACCGTCCGACGATGTGAAAGGGCCTATTGCCATATCGGGCATAAATTCTTAACTCCAAACTGATATGAATAGAAAAATACAATATCACTTTGCCCGACCCTGGACTCGAACCCAAGACCTCAGCTTTGTAATAGTACCGTAGTACAACTACGCCAGGCAGTCGGTACAGTAAGCTTTGCCAACTTGTATACTGTATTAGCTCATAACAAGCTATTGTTTTTTTTTTTATTGCTATGAATGGCGAGACGAGCATGCCGTTCGCCTGATGGTAAGCGATACGACCGCTCATGAAAAGTAGCAAAACCAAACAACACCTTGAATTACAAAGCAATGCTTGGCATTCCACTGCGCTCGCCACCCTGAGACATAAGATGTTAAGTCTCAATATGTCCAGTAGTTACTCTGGCTACAATGCCCTTCAACCCGAAACACAACAGTGCGTTTACACTGCTGTTTGACGGGAGAAATAGACACTGCGATGGTACCCACCCAGATGGCCTCTCACATATGACAGACCTACCACCAGTTATTGTTAAGCAGAGCTACCTTCTACCTCTACTAATGAAGCTTGATTGAGAGGACTTAGAACATAACGTTAGTTAATTAACGTTTTAGTAAAATTATAATAAAAAAATTGTAAGAATATTGAGTATATTTCAATTCGATGCACATCCAACGACAACACTATATTTTGTCAGGATAAAAAATCCTATGTGTTAATCCAGCGTGTCAGCTACCTCCATACCAAATTTCATTAAAATTGGTCCAGTAGTTTGAGCGTAAAGAGGTCACAAACACACAAACTTAAGCATTTATAATATTATTAAGATTAAGAAGATAAGATGGAATAAATAAACTAAGTTACAAGCGTCTAACAAAGTTAGATATCGATAGTATCCCAGACTATAACATTATTATTATATTACTCGCTTATATCCCGAAAGCAGCTGGCCGCCTCGGGTAATGTTTCTTAACCATTTGCTTTCGGTCCAAAGATTATGTTACTCGATAAACTTGCGAGAAAAATCATGATTTTATAGATAGGTTTTAGTAATGGAAATATTAGGATGGAGTCTGTATTTTATATGCCTTGAGATAAATTTGAAGACTTGTATTGCATAATATTATACATACATACATAAACTCACGTCTTTTTTAACCAGAAAGGGTAAACAGAGGTTCCAGGAAAACCACATTTCGTTTTGTATGTTCCGCCCTAAGATGTGATTAGCGGCGAGCCTATCGCCATATCGGACACAAATTCCTGACTCCGGGCTGATAATTTATAGATAAATCCAATATCACTTTCCCCAACCAGGGATTCTAACCCGAGACCTCAACTTTGTAACCGTACCGTAGTACAACAACGCCACCGAGGCTTAATATTATATTGAAGTAAAGATATCGATCTGAGCACAAAGATGACAGTGAAGACTTCATGTATGATTGATAGTTTAGGCCCTGATGTACCATCTATCTGATATGTCCAGGTTTATCATATTGATAGCTTAAATAAAATACATGGTTAATTGGCTGATGTGTGTCAGAATAGTAATAGTGAGAGTGGCTTGCACACATGTTTAATTTACTTATTTGGATCTGCATCTACCTCCAAGTTTTATTAATCTGTACACCATAATGACAAAGATAGATTGGTGAACTTAATCTAACTATGACATTAAGTCCGATACACAACATAATACATCAAAGAATTATCCACTAATGATCAAATTCAATTTTAAAATAACAAGTGAATAAACGTTCTTTTTCCTGCTCATATATCCAACCAATGATTGTCTGGCAGAAATTGCCTTACAGCGATAAGACCGGCAATTGTACTTTGTTGTTTTAAAGGTATTGTCTCTGAAAACTGTTATTCTTTTTTTGACTACTGAACAATAAAGAGTTATTTCAATAAATAAACAAAACCCGTCAATATCAGAAAGCTACAACATTAAAGACCATGTACATAAAACGGTAAATTATAAACTTTTAGGTTCCTCCTCATTTAGATACCTGACTGTATCCTACTTTTGGGACCCACATTTTGGATACAGTCATTCTGGGTAACTTTGGACCACTTATGAGACAATTTGCGATAGTTAGTCAATAAAATGTATAAAATGACTACACAGTAATCGCGATTTAAGTGATCTTTTGATGTTGTTAATACCAATTGCATTAAATAATTTACAGATTGTATGTGAATCCTGAGATATAGACAGAAATTGTAGTGGTCCAAAGTTATATTGATTTTGGGGTAACATTAGACCAACATTTTTTCTCGTTCTAAAAACCCGTTTTATCTCATTTTTATACGTTCTGGGTAACATTTGACCATTATAAATGGTTTTATAATCATCGAGTTGCCATTTCGAACAAAGTTTTACTGCAACAGATGAAAAAAATCATACTAACAACCTTGATGAAGTGAAAGGCCCCATGTTTTTGGTAACGGCTAACCACTAAAACGTCCCGACCCCCAACTTTGACATAAGACTGACATAAGATCATAATTTGTATAGAAAAATACACTAGTTTCAAAAAACGTTCTAAACTCAAAATATAATTAAAAATGCGTTATGAAAAAAATATATACGATGCTTAAATAAAGGCCCTTTAATGTAACATTGGCCAAATAATCATTAGCAGTAGGAAAATTAAAAAAAAAAACGGCAAATTAGTATGTTGTCTACGGGCAACGGCGAGTTGTGCGCAGGAATTTTTAAAAATTTAACTATTGTTTTTTAACTCCCTTATTGTTCTTATACAGTTTATTAAATGAAAGTTTTACATTAATAATTATCAATTACCTAAAAATAAGCCATATTCGACGCGTGATTCGAAGTTTTATAGACATGAAAGTAAATCACGATCGTTGTTCGTCGGTTTTCATTAAATATTTCTGTATTAATTCTATGAAAAAATGATAAATAATTTGTTAGAGAGAGAAAACATATCATAAATATTAATTAGATGCCATTCGATCATTGAGAATATATCAAAATAATTCAATATTTTAATAGATTTCCAATATTCCGCTGAAATTTTTTAGCGGTCGCGCGCCATATTTTTTGAGATTAGGGTTTGCGTTACAAAGTTTTTGTTCAAACTAGAATGTGTGGTATGTTTGATGTTGGGTGTGATTGTGATATAATATGTGTGATAGAGCCAATAATATTTTGATTTCAATTTACAATATCAAAGAATTAATTCATTAATTCATTTTAAATATTTCAATTATTCTTTGTGTTCTCTAAATATACGGAATGAATGGCGCCATCAGGGACCGCAAACCGTTATGTACATTACGATAACGTATCGCCTGCGAATGATCCGAACATTCAAATGATCTACTATTAAGCCATAAACAAATTATAAGATACGGCTGCCGCACGCGGCTGAAGAGTGGTACAACATTCAAGGACACCCGTCAGCCGCATCTTATAATTTTCATTTAGCTTTACTAACGTAGTTATTCTAATGTAAAGCTGGTAATATAATTGGATACCTGTATCAGCCCATATACGTCCCACTGCAGGGCACGGGCCTACTCTACAATCGACAATACGATTGAGAGTGGTTAGGCCATATAGTCCACCACGCTGGCCTAGTGCGGGTTGGCGGACTTACATACCATAGAAATTCTTATAAACCGCTATGGTATGCAGGTTTCCTCACGATGTTTTCCTTCACCGTTTTAGTGCGTGGTGATTGACTATCAATACACACATGACTCCGAAAAGTCAGAGGTGTGCCCTGGGATTTGAACCCGCGACCACCGTGAACATGTTGGCAGCCGCGTCTGGTCTGTTTACCAACAGGCCACCACACAATAATTGGATACATTTATTGAAATAAAAAGAAGACTATTAATAAAATACATTTTCAATGTTAGTTCATCAATCGAAAACCAACAATGCTCGTGAGTGTTTTATTTTTTTGATTTCAGTGGTAGAGTGCCTGCGTAGTTTGTGTCAATTAAGCTAATAAAAAAAACCGTCAGTAGTGCTAACACTTAACTTGAACTTTAGATTGAGCGGCCAGGGTGCAAATGGGGGACACCGAGGCCCAGGCAGAGGCAGAGGCCGAAATGTGATTAAACGAAATGTGATTGTGATAAATATCGTTACCTTCTAAGACTAAGTAAACTGTTATTGTTATTATCCAAGAAGTATTTTGTTTTTGTGTTTGTTGGTACCTAAAAGGTGCAAGCATTACTATATTATATATAGATTAATAAATAAGTTAACTGTTATTGAAATGGGCCAAGAATATATTTCTTTTTATGTTTGTAATTATTTGACTGATTTTATTGAAATAAGTGTAAAACGAAATGTGATTGTGATAAATATCGTCACCTTCTAAGACTATACGTAAACTGTTATTGTTATTATCCAAGAAATATTTTGTTTTTGTGTTTGTTGGTACCTAAAAGGTGCAAGTATATAATATCTATATATTAATACGTGATGCAAAAACTTTGGACTCCTTTTTACGAAAATTGCACGGATGCAGGAACATAAAATATGGCACACTTATAGTTTATGTGTAGGAGAAGTGCAGAACGCTAATATTTTTCAATAATAATGCTTATAAAGTACATTAAATCAATAAATAAAACGTTACACACACTATCATGCATTTCACACACACATAAATACACAAGTACACGCATAGGTCAAATTGTTTCTTTTGTTTTTCATTTGGCCGTAGACATAGAGTACTGACATATATATATAAAAAGATTTTAATAATAATGCATAAAAAGTACATTAAATCAATAAATAAAACATTATACAAACCCATGCACAAACCAGCATGCATTTGACACACGCATACTCAAGTATTTGTACACGTATACATACTCTGTAGTCAAATTGTTTCTTTTGTTTATTATAGACATAGTTGAATGTCAAACAGAAAAGTTTTATTTGATGAATACTACGTGAAATACTGAGCGCTTACACAAATTGTGTAGCAGTAAGATACATTTAAATGTACACCGATTATCATTATATGCATAAAGAAAGCTCTGTAGCAGCAATCTGCAATAACATCATTCAGGTACAAAAAAAAAATATAATTTGCTATTGCTGGTTCAAATCAATGATTGTAGTTTACGATTTCAGTAATTGCATATACTTCAGGATAAATAAGTGATTTTGAGAGATAAGTACATTTAAATGTGCATGAATTATCAGAATTAACAACATCATCACACAGGTATTTCATATAATTTGTTCAAAAAAGAAATTGGCAAATAACAGTCTTGGTCAAATCGGTGGTTATAGTAGTTTAGTTTTCGACAGTAGAACCTTAATAATGTATTAAGTAAACTATTACTGATATGGCCCAAGAATGTTTTTATGTTTGTTTTTTCTGAATGGTGCAATTATTACTAGATAGAACTTAGTTGAAAACAAGTAATAAGATTCGACTAAGGGAGGCGGCTGAAGAGAGGTAAAATATTTATCCCTACGTGATCAAGGTCACGTCACGTTATACCGCTTGTCAGCTGCGTCCCTTAGCCGCGTCTTACAATATGTTTTCGGTTTTATTACCTGTTTTACTTACTAAATCGTACAAATCTTTAATTATTAACATATGGATTTGAGTTTTTCAGTATTTACTCTTAAATATGTATTAATTGATTGTATTAATAATATTTTTTTATTTTTTATTTTGTTTTTAATGTTAACCACAACATACCTACCCTACCCTTATCCATAATGTTTAAATACCATTAAAATTTTTGATTCTAATGCATTAAGCTATTAGTACCTTTACTTAAATAAATCTCGTCGTAATAAAATATATTTACTTATAAATCTATCATAAATTACAATTTGGTTTCTAAACAAAACACTAGAAAAAAAGAATCATAGCTGTGCATGCTTGATCGCTAAAATTTCATCAACGCAAAATCAATAAATACATTAAAAAATTAGGTATAAAAATGTTAACATTTGATAGAAATATCTCATTTAAATTCCATTTACGTTATTACACTTAGTAGCTTGTATTTATTGGCCGCCGTATTTAATCGGTTAACACCTGTATCAGATATCGACTGAACAAGAACTTACATGGGCGGCCATCTTTCAGGCGTTTTTCACCAGTGTTGCCAACGTAGTGGATTTTCCACTAAATCTGGTGGTTTGGACCCCGTCTTGTTGTGGAAAATTGCTTTTAATGGTTAGTAGATTTTTAATGGTTTGGAAGATGCCAAAAATTATTGAAAAGCTGATGAATTTAATATTTATTCCGATACATACTTGTTTTTTTTATATTATGTCATATATGGCCTTAAAATATTCAAATATACTCGTTCAAATATACTCTCGAGTCTTATGTCGTGGATATCAGAAACTACGACAGACTTTTCGGTCCCACAAACACCCAGACTCGAAACAAATACCTGTGGTTCCTGTGATTTCCACAAAATATTTGTTTCTGTGCGGGGATCGAACCCGAACAATATTATGCTAATATATTAAGGATACGCTGTGGCCTAAAATTAGCAGAAAAACGTTGCCACACTTTTTAATTTCCATCAAATGTCATGATCCATTGAGAATAATACATTAAGTGTATTGTGGTATTATTACGGAAAAGGAAAATGACATTGTAATCATATCTATTTATCGGGTCATGCCGATGTTATGGAAAATAAAATTAGAAAGAATATATGGAAATATAAATGTACTAGCGGCTCAGCCCGGCTTCGCCCGGATACGGATACATATTCCAGTCCATATTTTATTTAAACTCAATATGACTGCCGTTTTCTATACTGATTATCCAATCCCGTACTATATTCTTCTGTCCCATTTTATCCACCTTATATTATACTAAGAAGATTTATACAAATTTTCATCCCCTATTTTATCCTCGTAGGGGTGGAATTTATCGAAATCCTTTCTTAGCGGATGCCTACGTCATAGTAACTTTATGCATGCAAAGTCTCAGCCCGATCGGTTTAAAATTGACAAAGTTTCATACAAACTTTCATCCCCTTGAAGTGAGAATTAATCAAAATCCTTTCTTAGCAAATGCCTACGACATAACATCTACCTGCATGCCAAATTTCAGCCCGATCCGTCCGGTGATTTGGGCTGTGCGTTGACAGATTACTATATCAGTCAGTGACCTTTAAATTATATATATTTTGATAAATGAATATAAATGCACTACCTTTATTTATTTCTCATGATATGCGGTCGCGACTCAGTACGACGTCACATCACGGTGTGCATCACGGCAAAGACTAAATCGAATTTACGAGCAAAATGTTTGATCCCTTGTTTAATCGTCTCAGGTCATGTTTGATGAAAACGTGAAGTTTGATAAACAGCCAAACAAATTTTATCGTTAACCTCAGGCCTATCGACCACGTCACGGTGAAGATCTGTCAATTTCAAACGTCCCGCCATTTTTATGCGCGAATCAGCACATCGGCTCGCGTACGGCTCGCATTTACATAAAGTTATATTTCTCGAGATTTTTGTATCAGAGGTTTATATTGTTGATTATTTTCGGTATAACAATGAGATTTACTAATTCATGGATTATATTAATCATCAATCATTACAACCAGTTTTTCGGAAGGTAAACTCGAGAAAAGTGATTATTATTTTGCAATAAATAAGTGAAAACCGCTAATGTGTGACAACTAATAAAAAAATGGCTACTTCGGAAATCTAAACGCATAATTAATTGGAGGCATTTTTGTATATTGCGGAATAAAAGCAAGAAATATGTATTTGCTGATTAATTTATTCCCATAATTAATTTACCCACGTAGTGAATGGCAATTCCGCACGAATCATTCAGTAACATTCGTTCATTACCCTAGGTTATCTGTCACTATGTACTAAAACGTCCCGACCCTCAATTTTGACAGATGACGTTTGTCAAAGTCAATTTGACAGCCTAATCCCCCCAACTGTCGGCGAACCGCATTGCGGGTCGTCGAAAAAACATAAGAGGTACCGCGATCCGTCGCGAACCGCAATGCGGTTCCTGTGTCTATCGTAACGTAATAGTATCGAGTTCACGAGAGTATGGTTAAACGATTCATGTTACCGATATGGAGTAGTAATAGTATAGTAATCGTTGTCACGATACTATTACTATACGATACTTTAAAATCATATAAAAAATGTACATGTCGATTTTCGATCCTTCTTAATAAATAAATAATTATTATTTTTAAATTTAGACCTAAAATTTAATGGTTTTAAAGTCCCTGCACATTTTTAGTGGGTTTCTAATGGTTTTGTACGTAGACAGAGAAACTAATAGACGGAGTCACATGTTCTATCCCTTTTACACAAAACGAAAGAGATTTATACATAACGTTCATGTAAGAAAGAGATGCAAGCTTTTGTAGCCTGTCCTTATCGGCGTAACCGCTTGACTCCAGGAAATTTGACGTTTTGGAGGCAAATATTTACATTATTTGGGGTGGCCAGCGGTCCGACGGTTGATATTCCCTAAAACAAAAGATATTAAAGATTTAAATTACATATTAAAAAACAAACCTCATTAATTATCTTTTATTTTTTAAACTTTTTCCTTATATGTATTGAACTGTATATGGTTGCGCAGTAGATATTGTTTTTGAAATAAAACTATTATTTACGGATTTTATCACGAATTTGGTTTAAGTTTTGCTTTTTTTAACTTCCCCACGCGACGTTTCGATTACTTTACAAATTTCGTGGTCACGGGGCGGACTAGATATTATTTTGTTATTAGCTTTTATTACAATAGTTTTTTTTTTCAGAACTAGCCATTTACTTAAATTATGTTCATGTTATACAGTGTTTTTATTAGTTCTGAGTGATGGCTGGTGACCCAGGCATGTATGTGCACTGTAGTTCCACTCAAAGTTAAAATATCGATATTTTAGCAATTATATTTTTTTAAAGAGCGGTCAAAGTTTCCCGATACCTTAGGAAAAACGTATCAACCTGGCCACACTCCCACAAATATCGCTATCTCATACTAGGTTACACGGTGGCTACCCCTGTGGTTTTGTATGTTGGATCTCAAGGGAATCCACATTAACTGTTGGTAACACCAAACGGGTCTGGAAGTCACTAACGCAATATATGCAAAACGCAAACGTAACAGAAATTGGTTGTGATTAAGGGTGGTTTGTTTTGGTTTTTTACAAGATAAACAGCATTGTAGGTAGTCAAATATGAATATCGAAAGAAAGCTTATAGTCTAAACTTTATTTATAAATGGATTTATTTGGTATGTAATACGATTTAATGGGTAAAAACATGATTTGAAAATGAAAAACCTTTGAAATTCGATCTCTATAAAGTGTTTATTATTTGTTTACAATACATTTGAATTATATTTGTACAATAATTACCACATCTAATAATTCTGCATAGTTTTGGCTACTTACAGATATTTTTTATTTCCCTGTAACTAAAATAGGAACTCGGACATAATGCTTTATGTTGATGACTAAATAAACGCGGGAATGTATCGGGAATCGGAAGATATCTGTCAAACTAAGTGACAGTGACGTGGACGTGTGAGTGGCTAAGGAACTTACTAAGGTGTTTTTTATAGTTTTTGATAAAATAAAGATTTCAATGTGTCATTTAGAAAAAATCTATAATTTTTGGGCATTATAACAACATGAGTTTCATTGCTTACACACATAATATGAACATACAGATTAAGATCAATCAAAAATGCCACATACTTAGTCTGAGTTGCACAAACTAACTTTGCCTTTGGAACTGTCATCGCCATACATTTGAGTCATATTTGACCTTACGAATGTATGGGATTGACATTTTCAAGGTCAAAGGTATTGGCAAAGTTAGTTTTTGCAATTGAGCCTTAATCAACAATTATATAAACTAGGAACAACAGTCCTAAACACATGTACAAAAAATCAACTATCTTAGCATGAAAATGGACCTTCAGTCAAATATTAGATATTTTTTACTATAAAATTACTCTCTCAAGCAATTACTCTCCCCATTCTAGGCACAAAAAGTCATCCTGAATATTAATCACTTTCCCTTGTCGAGTGATGTTTTCATCCGCTATAGCCTTTTTTAACATTTTTAAATCGGTAATTTTAGTTACATCCGGATTTGCTGGCCATATCCCGCCTCCTTCAAACCTTTTATTCAGCAGCTCACCCAGATTTCAAATGGTGAATGGCTGAATTTTGTGATGCGCCCCGGGAAAAGACTTCCTTCATCTTGAAATACGCAGTATTTGTTTACTTCGTATTGTTCTTTATTGACTTGAAGTTTGACAAGTTGTCCATTGTATTGATCAACAGTGTACTCTCCAGTGATTACTTCACGAAAATTCCCTATCGGTAACTCTGTCTCATCGGCAGCATTAGGTATATTGGACCGGTCCAATGTTGCCCCAATTTCCTTGATATTCTGGCTTCAAGATTCATTTTATTAATTTTAGAATTGTTAAACGTGAAACACTCAAAAAAATACATTCGAATCAAAAAACCATAATTATACATCACAAAAATGCAAAAACTTACCGGTTTTGGGCTCAAAAACTCACAATACAGATAATTAAACACAGCGAATATTTTTATAGCGTCTGCAAGGCCAGAAAAGATCTGCTGTTTATTTTAACAAGTGACACAGTTTGACTGTCATATATAGTTTTTTTTTCCATGGATTCTACACTTCGTCTTTGGATACTACATGCATTTTACTAAATTAAGTTCTGATACGGATAAAAATAATGAAAAGCGTTTGTTCAGGGTGTGGTCCAATGTTATACCGCTGGTCTAATTTTACCCAGAATGACTGTACTTAAGTAATTGTAAATAAATTGTGTACCTTTTATTTTCTTAGAGGTTTTCGCAATAAATTTATTCTTATTCTTATAGATTAGTAGTCTTTGAATCAGCCCATATTTCACCTTTGTTTGGGTATTCAAAAGACTTTTCAACGTTTGTTTAACTTTTCGAATTGAGTTTTCTATGTCACTTGCCACAAAAGTAATTACAGTTGTTTCTTTTGTAATTAACTATTGACTTTATTTACATTGCTATACCAGTTTGTTTTTTAAGATGTCGTATAACTTACGCAAGTCTTTGTCTGTGTAAATATTAAAAGAGGCTTTGTGAACAGAAGCTAATTTTAAATCTTCATTTTGAAGAACATTGTAGCCAGAGTAGGTACTGAACATATTAAGACATAACATCTTATGTCTCAGGATGACGAGCGCAGTTGAAAGCCAAACATTGCTTTGTAATTCATGTAGTTGTTTGGTTTTGTTACTTTCCGTGAGCGGTCGTATGGCTTACCATCAGGGAATGGCATGCTCGTTTCGCCATTTATAGCAATAAAATGTTGTTTGGTGTTGTGACTGTCCGTGAACGGTAGTATCCCTTACCATCAGGGAATGGCATGCTCGTTATGCCATTTATAGCAATCAAAATACTAGCTTAGTTCATATATAGATAAGTAAGAACAAATCCATCTTGCTGTCTCTGAGAGAGTTGATGTGAATTCTTTGACTGAAAGTAGTTGTAGTAGGAGGGATACTCCCCATCTGATTTAAAATGATCCGTCCGCAACTTGCCATCAATCACGTCTACATATAAATTGCACTCTTTCGATCCTTTTCTTGATTTATTAAAAGGATTTCCCCCAAGTAATTCACAAAAGCGTGGCGTAACTTGGGAGAGGCCTTTATCCAGCAGTGGACTACAACGGGCTGTAGTGGCATCATATAATTTTATGGACTTTCGTACAAACTCCATGCCTTGTGCGCACTACGTTTTTAATATTGTAAAAATAAAAATAAAAACTGATTTATTAATATTATAATAAATCAGTTTTTATTTTTACACGGTGATGAAAGCGGTTTTACATCCATCGCGACGGTTTAGAACAGTGCAAGATGACAGTAAGCTCGCCACTTCCCGATACCGCGGGAGAAGGGGGCATAGGAATACTTTCGGGAATGTGCTGGAACTATAGCCACCAATGTTTCCTTCTTCCAACCTAGCTTTATCACCGATAATGCGAGGCTTTGTCTATCTATTTAACTTTACCACTGCCCCGATATTTAATGTCCTCGTTTGTCAGACCTCTGCGTATGATATCTAAACAACATGCACATTTACCAATACTCCTGCATTAATGCAAATGGAGACTAACAAATATGGCAATACTGCAGGTCGAAAACACATTTATAACAATAAAACCCACGTGAACCGATAGAAACGTCCAAATAACGTGTGCGAATGCGTTTCCGCAACATTTTCACGATAGATTTCACTTGTTCCCCTTGTTTACATTACTTGCACATAAAAATACATGGACCGTACCGTTTGCTTGCAATTTTGCTGTTCAAAACGGATATGACGCTACCAAACGGTTTCCTTGTGTGAATGCTTTTGCGAAGAATAAAATTTAATGTTACCTACATGGTAAAAGACGATTGTGAAATATAAGGTCAGTCACAGTCTCCGCACTTACACAAATATGACAAATATTTATCATGCGCCTACATTTGAATCGCATCAACAAATGTTGGTTTGGTATACGAACAAATCTGAGGATCAAAAGCTTAGCGTAGGTCATAATAATAATATTAAAAACTCTTTATTTTAGAATTAAGAATGTATGAAGAGGTTGATGAAAGTGGATGAATTAAACTTAGGTTTATTTCTGATTAATGCATAATTAGATCAACTAGATACAACCATAATTCCCATAAACAAAACAATCGTAACTACCAGAATACATCATAATATAAATTAACGATGAATAACCGATGGCCGATAGACGTCCAAACAATAACTTTACAGATATATGGAGCGGAATACACGAGCTTTGTTACAGCCCTTTCAAATGATAGCTTCGATGGACGTGCTCCGAATATAAATGGTGCACGGATTTACGAGCAATCAATACAGTAACAATAGTAGGGTAATTAAATTTAGACGGTCAAAGTTTGGTCCTTTGAAATCGATGATAGTTTGTATGTATGACGTACAATATGTAGATAATAGGAAACAAAATCAAAGATGGTATGGTGCTGTTCGTGATAATTTGGTTAAACTAGAGCCAGCTGTTTGGTTTTTCTCAACATAGCTAATCCATGTTTTTGTACGGGAAAATTGTGGAAAGTTTACGATAATTCAAACACAAATAAATGTTAGGCTAGCCACGGAAACTAATAGTGGTGAAAAGTACTTTCAGGTCGGCGTAACTCCTACACATGAAAATGTCAAGCTTTTGAAAACCAAACATAGCACTGACTCAGCTTTATGCCTTAATCAATGATTTAACAACTTCAGCTACTTATAATTTCATTAACATACTCTCACTAAACCCGGAATGTACGACGGAAACTAAAAGAACAGGAACTTTCTATCCTTCATTAAACATATAAACTTTGTCTGATCTCTTTGGCATCAGCATATTATGAAGAACCTACAAACAGATAAAAATTATCCTATATCCTAACTAAAGAAATGTTGAACTACAATTTAGAAATTTTCAAGGAAGTTTGATATCTTTACAATACACAATTCATAAATTAATAAATCTATGTATAATACTTACTTCATTATTGATCCAGTGAACTTAATTAAGTTATTTACTTTAAACATTTGAGGAACATGAAATTACAATCAGCCTTTTCACAATTAATTCACAACTCGTTTAATTTAATATGAGTATCATTTTGGATGGAGAATAAAACGTAGTAACCCTTCGACTTGACCGTTCATATTTTATTCAATTAAACTTATTCCTCTGTTCATTAGATACCCTTTAAGGAGTTCAAAGCCTTTCCAAGTGTTTGAAAATTTAATCACCCCATGGGCATTAGAGCATTTTAAGCTGTTGAATTTAAAGTGAAGGACGAAAAAAGTGTGTATTGATAATAATATGTTCTAAATTCACATGAAATAAGATATTTTGTTTTGGCACAAATATTATCAGAAGCATCCTCAAGATGATACTCCTTACTCATTATTCTGCTACAAAATTCCTATATAAAAACAGTTAATTTTCATTCGACTACAGGCCAAATTCTTAGAGGAGGAAATCAAATATTGAAATGTCCATACATATGTAATATTATGTGATCATCTATGAAGTCAATTTAAAATGAAAATTTCTATAAAACGTATAAAGCTACCGTGGTGAAATAAAACATTATATTTTCGTAATATAATTTGTTGTTGTATCTTACTTCCAAAAGCTATACAAATAAAAATTCTCTGTAATACAACACCTGTTACAAATTAGCGCTCCTTTTTTATAAAAAAAAAATACCTAAAAAACCTTTTTCCCTCAGCGATTATACCAATTACGGTGATTAGCATTAGCTCCTAGCTGCGTTGTTTTTACAATACGTTTAACGTTACAGTAAAATTAGAAAATTGGAAATTGATGAATTTAAAGAAAGAATAACGTTTTTTTTAGTACTAGTTAGTAAGGCTTTCTACCTCTTGTTAAATTCTTAAAAAGTATTTTGTTTATCAATCCAAAGTAACGTTAAATTATTATTTTGTTTTAGCACGGCAGGTAGAATGCACTGCTACCACCGCAATGTCTATTTCTCCCGTCAAACAGCAATGTAAATGCACTGTTATGTTTCGGACTGAAAGGCATTGTAGCCAGAGTAACTACTGGACATATTGAGACTTAACATCTTATGTCTCAGGATAGCGAGCGCAATGGAATGCCAAGCGTTGCTTTGTAATTCGAGGTGCTGTTTGGTTTTGCTACTGTTTACAAGCGGTCGTATCGCTTACCATCAGGCGAACGGCATGCTCGTCTCGCTATTCATTGCAATTTGCAATAAGAAAAAAAAATTAAAGGGAATATTATATTGTTCATACTGATGTAATAAGGCCCCTGGTCCTAAATGAAATGCAATGAAGAGAAAAATATAGTATCTACCAGAGAAAGATAACCGTACAACCAAAAGAGGGGTGTTCGAAACTCGATTTGCATAGCGCGGCGTAGTGCGGTGTCACCCAAAACTAAACACACATGTGTAAATCACTCAGCTTTCCATTATAAGTTGCGATGAAAGATGATATTTCCACACGAAGCAAATGAAAATAACATAAACGTAGTTATACATAGCATCCCTAAACTTTAGACGAAACGAAACAACCTT
This sequence comes from Hyles lineata, assembly GCA_030180105.1. NCBI lineage: Eukaryota > Metazoa > Arthropoda > Insecta > Lepidoptera > Sphingidae > Hyles > Hyles lineata. The sequence goes on from JARJEE010000030.1 coordinate 3,460,948, forward strand.
TATCGCCAATTAAGCAGTAAAACATCTTGAAATACCAAACCTGTACCGCGACATAAAATGTCAATAAACGTCAGGTAATTTTATTAACGTGCCGGTTTAACGCAATGGCTGCAACACGAACTTCACATTAAATTTACTTTGGAATATTTCTTTCCGGCTTACCTCAGCCGCTTGGTTGCTCAAAAATGGGCCATTACGACCGTACGGACCATTTACTTTAATTATGAGTGTTTTTCTAAATTTTACTGATTTAATTATAACCCAATTTACGAGTAATTGGGAAACTAAGCCTATTAATGAATTAATTACATTGATTTACAGAATACAAGAGCTGACAGTAATATTCCTATCGACTTTTAGAGTAAAATCCAGGACTGTCTGATCACTTTAAGAAAGTTGAAAATCATTTACAGGTTACTAAGTTTAGCAAGAAATGTAATTTAGAAAATCCGAGATTTCCTATAAGCACGTGGGCCTTACGTGCATACTTAGAAAATGTTCCAATATCAGGAAGACATCATATTGTTTTCTTCTAGATGAGGCATTTTTCATCACGTAATTAAATGATGGTCCAATTCCCGAATAAAGTATCGATAAGGCAAAAAGTTCACGTATTACGTTGGCTTCTGTGATGCACAGTTGCCACTTGCCATCCTCGTAGAGCTAACTACAAGAATCGTGAGTAATAAAAATATAATAATAATATTAAATAACTAGTTGTAGTCTATTTTTCTTTTCCATTTAATTTGTGCATGTTGGACAACCTGTCAAATGTCAGCCAATAGGAAAGCAGAAAAGGGTGGTCCATCACCACCAATTTTATCTACGGTTTTAAAGTACTATTTCTTAAACATAGATTTTAAAAATTGCTCGTTATCAAAACGGGGCTTTTCAATACATTGATATTTACCTACATTTCTATTAATTGCAAGCCTAAATGAAACGATTTTTTTAAATCTAATTACGAAATATGTTTATTTTGTCTCAAAATATAATCGTGAAAACTCAATCATTTCTTGTTAGTGAACATTCCGAATGGTTGGGCTGTAAGGACTAACAAGGGCTCACAAACTACTAACAAGTATACATGTTACAAAGTGATATGTCTGATAACTAAACCGCAGCACAACATATGTCCCCAAAACAAACTAGATAAACAACGATGTATCAACATCACTTTTTCCATAAGTTTTTATGTGATGTCAAAGGAAAGTAAGGCCGTACAGCCTTTCAGTACAAAGTATTTCCGCCAAAATCCTTTTTTTTATGTTTCACGGTGGCAAAGGAATTGTTTAGGATCGATCAGAATATAAAGTAAATGTACCTACAAAATATTAAAAAAATATATATTATAATTGAAATATAAAATTAAATGGAGAATCTATATTACAAATCTACTAATCTGAATTAGTTAATAATCTTAAAGTGCAATTTTAATAAATTGATGGAATAGTAAGTAGATTGTAAGTGCATTGAGCCACACGATTATTAATTTTAATATAGTAATGCAACTTCTTATAAATATCCCCTTTAACATAATGAACTAATCTTGGTTTCGATACCCATTCTCAGAAAGCATTTTAAAGTAAATTGTGACAAACAACACAGAACCTATCGAATAATACGTAGATAATTACGTAAAAAATATGTTAACAAAGTTTTATGGGTACGCAATTAATTATAGCTTAGTATCAAAGTCCCGCATTTTATAATACGTAGAACACTGATTTTTAACGTCTGCTATTGAATTAACGATCTCAACAATATAGATTTTTATCTAATTAGCAAACATGTATGAACTTCGTACATTAGTCTTTAAAAATTAACCTTTAATGCATAAGTGGGCTGAATCATACGTATTTACGTTTCATTAAACGCAGAAGCAATGAGGCATTGACAAACAATAAATTCATAACTGCGAGTTGAAGGCTACTTGCACGCGAAGTAGGCCATTAGTCAACACAAACGATGTGCGTGTACCTTTGTGTTATTTTCAAACTTTCAGTTGTTTTATCACACCGTCGAAGCATGTGATTAATTACCTGCCCAAAAACTATATGCAACTTGTGAGATACTAAAACAAAAATAAAACATTGTCTATCTACTTGTAGAAGAACGCTATTATTTAAATTTGAAAATCGAACGATTTTTTTTTTAATATTACTTGAGTGCCAGGGTCGACTTTTCTAGTACCTACTCATTTAATCTTCAAAAACGGGTCCGTCTTACTGAATAATCTTCTTTATACCTATATAACCCGATATTATGCATATTCGGTGGTAATAGACTACTGTCTCCGAATGTAATCCCTAATGGCATTAAGCCTGGTCTTGCTTGACGACTTCGAAGACTTGCTCCAGCTATGTTAAAGCTGAGGTATTTATATTGTCAAGGGACTCTTGTTTCGTGACACGTGACAAACCCTTCTGAAACAGTATTTTGGAACGTATCTGAATTTCGCGAACACAAAATTTCCTTCACCAATTAATTAGGCACTTCGTGAAATTTATACTCATAACTGTATAATACAGCTCGTAAAGCATAATTATATGTAGATTGTAGTTACGTATAAGGAACATTAATTGCATTCCATTACCAATATACTGCCGCGATGCTTCCAGCGAAATTTATGGATGATTTAAAATGGTGCATTAAAAACAGATTGAAACGAGGCGCCCGTATCGACTGTCAAATTGACGGTGAATGATGACCCAGCTGAGAGCCTTTTGATCACGTAATAATTCTATTAGGCCTGAAATTTTATATACTTCATCAGAATTTTTAATCTGACGGAATCATTTTTCATTGGAAATGTGATTGAGTATTACGGGTAGAAGCTCATTAACCACTTGCAATACTTAATATGGAAGGTTTTATTTCAATTTAGTCTTTCAGAGACTATAATGACCGCTTTGTTCCTGCTTATAGGCAAGCGTAAATATTACCATTTCGTGAACGATCATACCGAATAAGTTTTCACTGCGGATTCAGAATTGATTTAGTTTGTGAGTTGTTACAGAATCGCGCGGCTGCTCATAATTCCAGTTTTTTTCTGGTTACCCAGATTAATTATCAGAAAAAATAAATTTCAACCAACCCAATCAAAATGTTTGTACGATCCAAATTTATTCCTTCGCAGAGTGTACATTTTATATACTGAGATTCCTTCAGGTCTGATAGCCACAACACAAGATCTTAATGTGAAGTAAGAACTATATTTATGACTATTGGTATTTTTTATTCCGTTCCTCTCTTGTCGAATTGCGTGTAACAAACATCTGAGCCCTTATAAGTATTAAAATAACAATCACGAATGAGCGATTTATTAACAGCGACGAAGCCGCCAAAGTTTTGATGTAATAAAATGGGGATGACCTTGAAGTTCTTTATTTATTGGCCTGGTTTGTAAAATCATTATTCCTTTAAATGTCAAATATCCGACCTTGGTTTGCTGAAAATTATACGCAATATATTGTAGTTTTAAGTAGAAATTGGAGGGCTGTAAAGCTGTGCATTTGTTTCGAATTTGAGGTGTGGTGACCAGTCTCTGGTACCTAAAACTCATTGCCCTAGAACACCCATCTTAATGTGGGGCCTAAACTATGTATTTTACCATTAGGTGTATTTTTAATTTATTCCAGGCGATAAATCGAAACGTTTTCAAAGCAACACATTTAAATAAAATTAATTAACACATACCCGTTATTTCTATACCTATTTCCATCCCTTGTCAATACTGACAGGTTCATTCAACTGAGTTATTTCCCCACAGACACGACACATTTCGGTGCTAGACCGATCCGATACCAAAGGAACGGCGTGTGCTGCCTAATTAACACAAGCGTATGGTTGACAAAGGAGTTGATTAAGTTCCACCTAAAACATGATGGGCCTCGGGGACTACGCCAGATTAATTCCCCGACGATCAGAGTTTGTTGTGCTGTTCTAGCCATATTTTGTATTAACTTCCTTCAAATTTTCATGGATTTTGATATCGATCTCTGAAGGTCGTTACTTATGAAAAAGAACCACAAATATTACTAAGGATACTTCAGCTGTGTGTAAATAGGAAATACACAAAAAATTAGAATGAGAAAGAGAAAGTGTGGACTATAGTAATAAATTCAAGGAATACCGAAAAAATGGATTAAGTGATTGACTGATGTTATTTCCAATGTCCATTGCTGAAAGTAAAATGCCAATGTTTTAACGGAATCAGGTTTTTGCGAACACCAAACCGATTTCCATAAACAAACCAAAGAGCCGAGTCACGTGACCCGCGTACGAACAACGTGCGGACAAACGGTACACGCTGCATGTAGTAATAATAGAACTGTCAATAGCAGAGCTTTGTGCGGCCGGGGCTTTGTTTGTACCCCTGCCTCTCAACGTATTGCCTCTATCAATGCTGTCAGTTTAAATACACTTCTATCTTAGTCTATTGGCTCAGGTTAGTCAATATTTGAGCCAATGGTTGGCGCCAATAGTTTTTTATTAACTCGAACAATTATGAAGTCGTTCGCTTGATTGTAATCTCTCTATCACATATTGGCGTGGAAATAACTCAACGAAAAAAGTGCGTGGTGGCCTGTTGGTAGCGGACCAGACGCGACTGCCATGTTCACGGTGGTCGCGGATTCAAATCCCTGGGCACACCTCTGACTTTTCGGAGTCATGTGTATATTGATACTCAATCACCACGCACGACAACGGTGAAGGAAAACAACGTGAGGAAGCCTGCATACCATAGGGATTTGTATGAATTTGTATGGCATGTAAAAGTTCGCCAACCCGCACTAGGCCAGCGTGGTGAACTATATAGCCTGACCACTCTCAATCGTATATTCGATTGTAGAGTAGGCCCGTGCCCTGTAGTGGGACGTATATGAGCTGATACAATATAATAGCTCAGCAAATTATGTTAGCACTTCTCTTCACCTTATTGGAAAATTGGTACCCACTTAAATATTTATTCATAGTTAGATAAATATTGCTTTAGTGTAGTAAATGTTATATACAATGCATAGTAATATCGTAAACTAGATAAATTGATATTCGTATTCATGATGTGATATAAATTCTGTTAAACTGTTATACATTTATATTAGAACCTCGCTTATTTTTGGCTAATAGCATCTCAAAACGATCGTACTAAGTATTATCTAGAGGAATACTTAAATTTATTATTAAACTTAATTATTATTCGTCTGGAATAATTTGGAAATTCTTTAGTACTTGTATTCGGGTAGGTAAAAATTTAAATATTCTTCATCAATGTAAACCCTTACACAATATTTTGCATCGTAGAACAATACTGCTATAACTTCGGAATGTATTATCTATACATCTATACATATAAATAAAATTGAAATGTCTGTTTGTAAAGTGAATACAACTCCTAGGAAATCTATGTAATTCCTAAAATCGCCCGGAAATGTGTAAAATAAATTACATTAGACACATTTCCTAGGAAATCTATACATTTCCTAAATAGTAATCGGAAATGTGGTTAGGTTAGGTTAGGTTAGGTTTTCTTTTTTTTTTAACGAGAGTAAAGCTCCTTTAGCCTTCCTTCCGACACTCGGGGGAGATCGGAAGGGGCATGTCGGGGTCTCCGGCCTTCCAGCCTGGGACGCGGGGACAGTTGTCCGCACAAAAAAATACCTAACCTAACCTAACCTAATCTAGGTTAGGTTAAGTATTATAGAATTTAACGCTATGATTGTTACCTGTGATAAAAAATATTACTCTCATTTGAACAACGTGTTTTATTACAGAAACCATTATTCTTATACATTTCCTAATACGATTTTGGAATTTTATACAATGCCTAGGAAATGTATACATTTCTCAGGATATGTATGTATAAAATAATTATTGAAAGAATATTTTATACATTTCCTAAATAGCTTCGGAATTGTATACATTTCCTAGGAGTTGTATACAATTCCTAGACTTCATACATTTCCGGTAACATATACACGATACCTATAACGAAAATTACCTTAGAATTTTTTTTGTCTGACTGTCTGTTTGTTCCGGCTAATCTCTCAAATGGCTGGACCGATTTTGACGGGACTTTTATTGTCAGGTAGCTGATGTAATAAGGAGTAACTTATGCTACATTTATTTTAGAAAAAATCTTTTATTTTAGAAAAATAAAGTTTTTGTTAAATTCCACGCGGACGAAGTCACACGCTCTCAGTCACACGGACTATGTCTTCAACGAAGATAATGTGACTGCATACTTTATATATACATGCATAAACTCACGCCTTTTTCTGAGAAGGATTAGACAGAGGTATTTCAAGATCACCCACGTTTCGCCTTATGTGTTCTCCCCAATGATGATAGCGAGCCTATCGCCGCATCGCACACAAATTCGCGACTCCTGGCTTATAGTTAATACAAAAATATCACTTTTACCGACCCAGGATTCAACCCGAGACCTCAGCGTTGTAATCGTACTTTAGTACTACTTCGTCACCGACGCAGTCCTGTTGCACTGACGTAAAGTGACGGCACTGCCCCTAAATGAGTGAGAGCGACAGTTTTCTATGTCTCATCTATCGAACCATTTATGCCGGCCTGTTAGAAATCGGATACTGTCTGTCTGTACCAGCTCATGTAACGTCCCACTGCAGGGCACGGTCCTACTCTACAATCGAGAATACGATTGAAAGGAGTTAGGCCAACTAGTCCACCACCCTGGCCTAGTACGGGTTAGCGGACTTTACATACCATTTTTTTTTTACATTTTGCTATGTTATGCAATTTCCTCACGATGTTTTCCTATACTGATAAAGTGCCATCAATACACACATGACTCCGACAAGTCAGAAGGGTGCCCTGGGATTTGAACGCAAAAGCTCCGTGAACAGGTAGGGAACAAAATCGAATACACACAGGCTAAACCCGAAACGCTAACTGTCACTACGAATCATGTTCCATCAATTTTCAGGGAGGTCGCTACCTGACATGCGAATATCGTACCGTCAGCTTTTAAACCTTTGAAAATAACACGCAACGACGAAATGTCGACAACAAAAAATAAAATAAATTAAAGGAGGAAAAATTCCGTTCGAGGTATTATTCATACAGTGATACTTTACATACCTTAAAATCCACGATATTTCTGAATATCGAATCTGATTAAAACTTAAAAAGTGATGTGTTATAATTAAAAAGTTATGTTATGTTATGGTAAAAGTTATGTAAGTTGTTTTAATATGCAATAAACTAATAATTGAATAGGTACGCATTCATATTGGAACTTCATATTTCAAACGTCCCAGAAAAACGAAGTAATTTTCTTTGTAGTTGTCCAGAAAAACCAAGTAATTTTTCTTCTTTCTATGTGATAAATATAATAAAATATAACAGTACTTTTTTCACTCACTTGTTGCATCTACAATTGGGGCAATTTCCATAAATACATAAAACATAAAAAATATTCCCTAAAAGCATAGAATAAAAATGTAACACATATGAATCTCGGTTTTTAATTTTTACATCAACAAATCTGAATAAACAAAAGTACGAGCCTGTAAAAATATTAGGTTTTCATTTGAGCTTTTACAAATGGCTCTAAAATGTTATTGTGTGTAAAAAGTTTTAAATACCATCCCAAAGACAAAATGAGCGGAAAAGAGCTTATTGAAAAAAACCGGCTAAGTGCATGTCGGAATCGCGCACGAAGGGTTCCGTACCATCAACTATAAAAGAAAATCATGTTTATTCCCGTTTATTAATATCGAGTTAAAAATTGCTTAAAAATTACGTTTGTTGTATGGAATCCCCTCTTTAATATTTACTATATTTTTATTTAATTATTTATTTTGATAAGTATTATACAACTAAGCCGCCACTTGTACTATTATTCTTATTGTGTAATATCTTCATAGTATTTCTGTACAGTGCAAAAAAGAATTAAATAAATAAAATAAATAAATAAGTGTTCTGTAAAAATTTGAAGCGTCTACGTGTTACCGTTATAAATATGGAGCAAAAAAAGTTATAGGTAAACAGGTTTATTGTATTAGTATTTGTTGTTATGGCAACAACGGAAATACATAATTTGTGAAAATTTCAGTTTTCCAGCTATCACGGTTTATGAGATACAGACTGGTTACAGACAGACAGACGGACAGACAGATAGACAGCGGAGGCTTAGTAATAGGATCCCGTTTTTATCTTTTAGTTTCGGAACCCTAACAAGGATTTATTGTATCATTTTTTGAGGCAAGCAATTTCAATGGTTGCCGTTTGTTTGCCCATCGGTTTGTTCGATATTTTATTACCTAATAATTTTATGGATGATAGTTTACAATCCTAACATCTCCAATAAACGTTATGATGATGTTAGGCTATAGCCTGAAATAATATTTCATTTGCATATATCGATAGTGTATTAAAGGAGTGTGATGAATCTGTACTTTTCATTTTATTATTGAACTGTTGCTAATGTATATAATGCAATGTTTATGGAAAAACAAGGGTCTACAACTTCAAAACCCAACTCAAAATACAAAATGTATAACACCTATACTGAAATAATGTTGTCCTTCAAAGTCCTAAGCAAATAGCAAAACAATTACTGTCCTACCTCCCCGTCATATCCACACATTCGTAAATACGGAAATTCGTACGTAAATAAACATTCAAAACGTGACAATGGCGGGTACTTTATGGCGTTTTGCCAGAAGTATTGAAAAGTGCGCCATTTCAGAACGGAAGATTCAAGGGCAGAAAAATGTAGGTTAGTTTATGGTAACGTGAATTTGGCGGGAAAGAGGCCAAGGATATGAATATGACCGCCTTGGATATGCGATGTAAAATCTTATATTTTGGCTATTGGTCAGCAAAGGTCAGCAATAATGAATATTTTTTTTAAATGTTTGATTATGTAATTATTCGATTTAACCGAGCTACACCTGAGTTAAGTGAGGGTCGGACTATCCCTCGGTCTCGTCCTCGACAGTCGATGGGATTTCCACGCGCATTTTGCGGAGTTGTAGCCGAAGTTGGTGAGGGCGGCGGGCGCACTGGGGCGCCTGCTGCCCAACACTGATGGTCCTGGCATCCCTTGCCGAAACCTTTATGCTGGAGTCGTGCGGTCCATGGCCCTCTATGACTGTCCCGTTTGGGCCGAGTCCCTGGGCGATAGTTGCGTCCGCCTGCTGCATCGTCCGCAGCGCATGGTGGCGCAGCGGATAGTCAGGGGCTACCGCACGGTCTCGCACGAGGCGGCCTGCGTATTAGCGGGAACTCTGCCCTGGGTGCTGGACGCCAAGATCCTCCCGTCAGCTTTTTTCCAACGAGAGGAGGCGTCCGGGCGTGGGCAGAGATTGGTCCCCTGAGAGGTCGAGGCCATGTTGGCCTCCCTCCGCAGGTCCGCTGTGGAGGAGTGGCGTTCCAGGCTGGAGAGTCCTAGTGCTGGTACGAGGACCGTCGCGGCAGTGCGACCTGTCCTCGAGCAGTAGATGGACAGGCGCCACGGCGCGCCGACTTTCCGGCTAACGCAGGTGCTCACCGGGCACGGCTGCTTCGGTGCGTACCTGTGCCACCATTGTGGCAACTGCCGTGAGGACACGGCCCAGCCCAAAAAATAAAAGGGTCGGACTATCAAACTGGAAATTGCAGTTTTCAATTCAGGACACACTAGAGTACTGGGTTTTGAGATCTACCACAATAACTACCGCTGTAGTCTTCTTCACTACATAGTATAAAACAAAGTCGCTTTCTCTGTCCCTATGTCCCTTTGTATGCTTAAATCTTTAAAACTACGCAACGGATTTTGATGCGGTTTTTTTAATAGATAGAGTGATTCAAGAGGAAGGTTTATATGTATAATACATACATATTATTGTAGAGAAATCTATTTGGACCCAGGCGAAGCTGGGCCGGGCCGCTAGTTATTGATAACTTGCTTTAACAAGGAAGGAAAAGTCAGTTGAAAAACCTGTACCTGTGTGTAAGAGGTTTCGAAATCAATTTCCCACAAATTAATCTTACAGTAAGGCTTTTAACACTGTTATTTAAAGATAACGCTAAAATAGTATGTGCTGTCTATGTAATAAGACCGCCTATAGTCTGTAGACCACCAGACACTCATCCATATGAAATCACATTAAATAATTTATGGCTCCGGTGCATTGTTTTCAAATAAATTTTTCCAGAGTTTTTACATAAGTTTGGCTGCCCGCCAGACAGGAATCCTTGTGAAATATACTATGCTACCGATAACATCTCACTTTAATTTAAAAATGAACAATTCGGCAATTGAGACCATGACCTTACGATTTCGAATCATTTACATGTCTAATACTTGCAACAAAGCTGTGTTAAAATACTATTTAATCTTAGTCTTTATTAAAGGTATTAGTGTATTTGGAAATGAAAACCAGAGACATAGAGATACTTATGAAAATACAGGTTTCACAACAATTAAATAAAGAATCTAGCCTTTTATCACCGGGCCATTGGGGATATTTTGAAATGAGGCCTATATCAACAGTAGACATATTGTAGCCAATAATGGTAACCTGAGGTAATAATGCATTATATTCACAATTTTATTTCCCCGTTTATAGTACTATCTCTTGTTAAAAAGCCTTAATATATCGAGAAATATTTTTATTCCCTCAAAAACGAACCATAGTTTAAACGATTACCGCATAATTAATGAAGTTTCGAAACAGAATAATTACTATTATATGGAGGTTTATTTTTATTGTGTCATAAAATATAGGTGAGTCCTTTAATGTACAATCACAGCAACAATATGCCCATTACGACTTAATAACGACTATTATGTTACAGTAATTATAAGAGCTAGCTAATTTATTTTACTGCGAACCATTTTCTCTCTATGAATATAGTGTTACCTTAGAATATTTATAATATAGAAGGAGCGCTGTCATACATTTGCGTCTTGAAAAACGCAGATATTTTCTTGTTCGTAATGTTGATAGCGCTCCTATAGTAGTGAAAATTCAATTAATTATTTAGCAATAAATTGCTTTAAATTCCTTTCATAACCGAAAGTATATTTAGCTATTTTCCTTTTAAAACAAGTTTGACTGAAATTAAATAGTCCAAAACTATTTATTTTTACTTTTCTTTTCCAAGTAATTCGTTCATGTTGGACAACCTGTCTATATTTTTTTATTCTGTCCTGTAGTGCGATTCACGTAACTTTTTGACGCGCCGATCAAGTTGCGGTGCGGTTACAATTAAGTTTACGCTTTGGTACAAAATGGTATTCTTGTAAGTGTTTAGCTGCGCGTGAACTGCGCGTGAGCTGCGCGTCTACTGTACGTCAGATGTATGAAATTTGTTTGAGATTGACATATACGCGCAGCAGTAGAATACGCTAAAACGTTTGCGTGACGCGAACTTGACGCGAGCGTATTTGACAGCGGTTGTCAAAATTACGTGAATACGAAAAGGGCTGTTTTGATCGAAACTTAACCGCAACTGCACTGCAGCTGAACTTATTTTAATACGTGAATCGCCCTACTGGCATAGTGACTACACTGCACCTAGTGTTGCCAGGTTTAGTTTTTGAAAATTCGGGATAGGACATTAAAATAAGCGGGATTATGAGTTCTTCAGCGGGACGCCTATTAAAAAAAGAGGGCATTATATATTCTTTTGCTTTCATACATGATTACTATCCCTCTTTCTAGCAGCATATACTTATGACATCGAAAAACGTCGCGTCTCTGGAGGCTCTCAAAGACAATAGCCGTTTTTGGTTATTATTATAATGAGGAAGCGCAGCTCAACCAGACCAAGTACCATATCTCTCGAGGCTTCAATTCATGAGGTGCCATGGTTTCATACCATGCACACATACATAAATTGACGCCTTTTTTCCAGAAGAGATAGGCAGAGGTTTCTTAAATTATTCCAAATAACTTTTTCGATTTACCAGAGCGATCTTTATTTCCAAGATGAAAATTGATATTTTCCGACACGCCTTTGCACATGAATTCTGACAAATTATGCTCGCTATAATGCTCATAGAGATAATTCTCTATACGCGTCTTAACTTCACTATTTTATTAATAGTGAAGTTATTATTCTATTAATAGTGAAGTTAAGATGCGTTTTTCTTTTAAATTACATCTACATGTACATGTCGTAGAGTAAAATTCGCCAGAAATACTCTCTAAGCGGTATAAAACTTGAAATTGTTACGAAGGAATTTTTATTGGAGCGAGAACTTATTTAAAGTCCAAGTGTATTTTTTTGGAATCAGCCTATGGAAACAATTTTAGAATCGAATTAGATACTAAGTAGGTTCATAATTGTAGGAATACGCGAAATACAGTATGGATTATAAATAAAAGTTTGTAATATTTAGTTTTTTATTCGTTCTGAGAGGGGTGGTCAAAAAGCGGGACATTTGGCGTCCCGGCGAAGGTTCAATCGGGACGCGTCACTTAACCTCTGAAAAGCGGGACACCTGGCAACACTAACTGCACCTGATAGTAAGCGCAAATGCCGTCCAGGCAGAGTATCGATTGGCATCAAACGGCAGTCCCATGCCAATCGATACAATTGTGCCGGCCTGCTATGATGGCTCTTCACACTACGGCGGAAGGACCCAGGATTATAGGGAGCAGGGAACACGCGTGACGGCAAATAATTCCACAGCCTGACGGTGCAGCACAAAAAAGAATTAGCGAAACTTTTAGTTCGTGCCGAGATGGTTTGGACCATCAAGCTATGGCTTCGCAAGCCAGTACGCGTGGTTCTGGTTAGGAATGGAGAGCTCAACTCAGTACCAGCCAATAGTAGGGTAGAAAAAGGTGGCCCGGCACCACCATTCTTATTTACATTTTTGAAGTATTAGCACTCCCTCTATATTATAAATACTCTGAGTGTTACGTTCCTCAGAAAATATCGTAAAAATATTTTTATTAATTTTATTAAATGAAATTACAAATTGACGGTTGGCGATTACTTAGAAAAAGGCGACATATCAAGCAATGGATGACGATACGCTGAATAAATACGTAAAACATGCGTTAAACTCATGATTGTGTTAAGATTTTAATAAAATATAAAAACTTGTCCTGGACGAGTCATATAATTTCAAATTCGAATAATTTCCTCAATGATTGTCATGGTGAATCAAATTCAAAAACCCACGATTCACAGCTACACACGCTGACGCTACATGGTACACTAGACCTTTATAACTTTAAAATAATACATTATTTAAAAACTATTACTTAGAATTGTTGTACCTAGTCAATGTGTGTATACCTGGTGTCCCATAATTAATGGACCAACGGGGTATGAAGAGTAGAAAGAATCAATATCTAATTAAAACACTTAGAATTATTGTCCTAGGTCTTGTAGTTTTGAAGTTATGGTTTTTTTTAACCTTTAATTCAATGCATACCTGTACATAATATATTTTGGTAAAAATAAATTTTCTTCATAACGTCATCATGGTATTAGAAGAAGCCGGTTAATCACCTCTTCAATATAGATACCTAAGGGTGATTTAAATTCAATATAAAAATATTTTTTTTTTGCATAGGTCCGAAAAACGAGGAAACACGTCACCTAATGGTAAGTGGTCACTGCTGCCAATGCGCATCTATAAAACTTGGATCATGGATGTGTTGCCGGCGCATTAAATCAGGAGGGGAGCGGGATGGATAAAAGGATGGCCAGAGAGAAGGCGTACTGAGATTTGGGCATCCGACAATCTCATTAACCGACCGAAACGTGACGGCGAAGCGGACGCTTCACGTCGATTTCTTCTGAGATAGTAGGTCGCCCCAGACGAGCATGTACATTCATTCATACTTTATGACTGACAACAGCGGGGCTCTACCACTTTCCAATCTATCCAACTGAATATAAATGTGATACTAGTCTACGTACGTTAATAATAAAGTGTTTTGTGTTCATACTTCATAGAATTAGTATAGTATATCGAATAATAGAACATAATTTAATCAGAAATTCGTTCTCAGTTCTAGCATGAAACGGAACGTTTTTCTTACTCGTCTGTGGTTTTTATTTTGACATTGACAAATGACGTTACCAGCTGTGACATTTGACAAGAGTGATCACAGCTGATTTGTAACAACTTGTTGGAACAAATAAGATTCAAGAATAAACTTTTAAATTAAAATTACTAATAAGGAACTGGTAGCTATCAAAACCTGTGATTAAAATGGCAGATGGAACATCATCTCTTCGTATAGACTGGTTTGACGGTACTCTCATTGAAGAAACACGACCGAGTGCTTCTCAATTCGCAGATGAAGATCAGCCGGAGCCAGAACAAATAAAACCTCAGACAATAGAGAAAAAACCAATTGGATTTAAAAGGTTACTGGATATTTCTCTAATGCAGCCTCCTGGATTGACCCTCGAAGTTGCCCACAGACCAGGATTTTGGAACCTGCTCGACGAAACCGAATTAAAAGGCGATTTTATAGTTTTAATCGTGAAAATATTGGCTAACATATACACTTCATTAGAACCTGGCGAGAAATCCAAAATAGCTACACAGTTAAAATACAGATTTCATAATTCAAACTTTTTGATGAATTTAAAAAATTACGTGGCTAATCTGCCCAGTGTACGTGTAGTAGAAAAAAAAGTTAATTTTCAACTATGGGATGATGTGGAGGCATTCTATTTTCAAATTCTAAAATTGTGTGAAGGCATTATAAATTTTGGAGGGAACAGTCAAGAACTATTACAATATGTGTATGATTTAATAGAAATAACTGAAGCAAGTGTGTTAGGTGTGGGTAAGGAACATATGGAAACATTTAGTGAAAATTTATTCCTCAAAATAAACCAAGTGAAATCAAGAATTCCAAGATTTATACACAACAAGGTATGAAAACATTATTATACATTGGGTCATGCATTGAGCCTTAGTATTATTTTAAATTAAGTCAAAATATATTTACTTTACTCAGATATATTTACCCTTAATAAGCCTGGGGACAAAATTCCAGTATCCCACCCTTAAAACATTTTTGATACTGTAATAAACTTGACAAATTGTAGTTGAAATAATATACTGATGTATCTAACTCCCTTTTAGGATTTATTAATGTTTTGGCTACTTTACTCCAATTGTCATAGTTTTATGTATGGTAAGAAACTACTTTTGAATTAGTACTGTTGTGAATATTGTACATTTTTTGGGTTTGACATCTGCTCCAGTTTTAATACCTCAAAGAACCTAATTTATTATTTATTAGTCCAATTTTTTTAAAGCCCCATTGCCATTCTAAATTATTACTATTTATGTTTCAGCAACCAAACAACAACAATCCAGAAATACTCATGGAATCTCAGGATCCAAACAGTTTCAAAAACTTAAATATATTTCCCACAAGAGAAGACTTATTGGGAACAAGTGAGATCAATATTAAGCCCAACATAATAAATGGGGCATATCCAAATGTTGAACATTATTTAGATGTGCAATTTAAATTATTGAGAGAAGATTGCTTTGGACCTCTCCGGGATGGAATATGTTGGTAAACATTTTCTGTTCATGATTTAAACCATTCACATCTTGGGTTTGAAAAGAGCATGGCATGGGTAGTACTAAGATTTTTTTATTTCATAAATAATGTTTATATTTGCAGGCAAATATATGGAGAATCCATCTAAAAGAAGACATGAAAACATAAGGTATGTCACAGTTCATTCTAGCTTCTACTTTTCAAATAACTTAATTTGTCCACCAATATCCATTTCGGCACAATGGAAATATAAAACCTAAATGACCTAAAATCCCTTAAAATACCAATACAGTCAAATTATTACTTTATAGATAAATAATTTATAAACAAAGTCACTGGACAAATGATAGTTTCAAGCAATTTTATTTAAAATTAATATGAAGAATGTTTTTGCAGGGTCCATCCAAAAGTAAGAATACTCCGTACTTACGTGACAAACAATAAAGTGGGACATCTGGTGGATATTGCATGGAAAGAACGCCTTTCTCACGGAGTAGTGGACAGCAAGAAACTCTCATACAACAAGCAACTTATGTTTGGTTCGCTGTTACTGTTCACCAGTGATAATTTCGAAACAATACTATGCGCTACCATATTGGACTCGAATTATGATGTGTTGAGGGATGGATATGTAAGTTCATTATTTTAGTATATATTTGTTCATATAAATACTTTCAGCCTTAGTCGAATAGTTTTGAAACCTATGTTGATGATGATTCGTCTTCTTCACCCAAACTGAATTCAAAAGTAGTTTGAAAGGGACTATATGGACTATAGGGTTCTATATGGCCTAACCACTCTCAATCGTACTCTCGATTGTAGAGTAGGCCCGTGCCCTGCAGTGGGACGTATATGGGCTGATCAGATCAGATCAGATCGAAAGGGACTTCAAATTCTATAACTAAAATCGGTTTTATGAATGTTATAGCAAATTACAATATACTCAATGAATGTGGTGTGTTTTACGGATTGGTTTATTTGGCAGGTGTAGGATATAGAACATTCTAAACATATACAGAATTGACTTCCTTGGTGGCGTAGTTGTACTATGGTATGGTTACAAAGTCGAGATCTCGGGTTCGAGTCCCAGGACGGCCAAAGTGATATTGGATATCTATTCATTATCAGCCCTGAGTCAGAAATTTGTACTCGATATGGCGATGTGCTCGCCTCCTATTCCATCGTGGGAAGGAACATATAAGGCAAAATGTGGGTGTCTTGGCACATCTGCCTATTCTTTTTGCGAAAAAAGGCATGAGTTTATGCATGTATGTAAAATATCCAGAGGAGTTGAAGATTGTTTCTCCAACACATAATTTTTATTACTCGTACAAGCTGTTTTTAAATATTTTCATTTTTCAATATTTTCAGATAGCAGTGTCATTTCAAAACCCGGTTTCAAAGAATATATTCAGTGAGACTTATTTAATGGTCGAAAGTGAGGTTTTCTTTGAACCATATCACAGGGTGCTAAAAGTTTTACAAAACTCGAGACTGGATGACTTGCCTATGAAGAGATATATTGTGGATGTCCAGGTAAAGTAGCCACATATACAATATGTAAAAACTCTTTTTGGCCTTGTAACACCATTCATGAGTAGATTTTTAAAGAACTGATTAAATAAATATTTGTATCTAAAATATATACACTGGTGGTAGGTCTCTCATTGTGAGAAGCCACCTGGGTAGGTACCAACGTATTGTAGTTCTCCCGCCAAACAGCGGTGAATGCCTTGTTGTGTCCCGGTTAGAAGGACATTTTAGCCAGAGTAACTACTGGCTAACTGAGACTGAGATTTACGTTGTATGCCTCAGGATGGCGAGTGCAGTGGAATGCAAGAATTGCTACTGTCCATGAATGGTCGATTGGTATTAGATACCATCGGACGATTGGCTTGCTTGTCTCGCAATAGCAATAAAAAATACTCTAAGATCTCATCTTAACATAACAAAATATCAAAATATAAAAAGTTCTTGTTCCAATGATTTTTTATTCATGGTACGACTATTTCATTCTGTATTCCATTTTTAAAACAATCTCATCAATTTCAGACTGATACTCGTCCACCTTCTTACCTCAATTCTGAAACAATATATACAATAACAGATCCCAAAAATAAAGAGGAAATCCCAATTCCAGTATTAGATACAGATCAATGGCCCACACATGCTCTTGATCTCGACGATTCCCAAATAGAAGCATACAAATTCGCTTTAAGTCGGGAATTTGCTGCAATCCAAGGCCCTCCTGGTACGGGAAAGACATTTTTGGGAGTGAAAATCGCAACTACCCTCCTCAAAAATTTATCACTTGAAGGGACGCCAATGTTAGTAATATGTTATACCAACCACGCTTTAGATCAATTTCTAGAAGGTTTGTTAGCTGTAACAACAAATATCATAAGGTTGGGGAGTCAAAGTAAAAGTAAATTACTTGAATCATACACTTTACATAATGCTAGAATGAAAGTTAAATCGAAATACTCTCATCTATACGCGAGCAAGAGAGCAGAATTGGAGAAGATTTTCAAGCAGATGACAGAAGTTCAAAGCGAGATTGAGAAGTGTGAGAAAGAGATTGTCTCTTATAAAACTCTGAAACCGTATCTGAAGATTGGTGATAAGAGTTATGAACTGAAGACTTGTAGGGAAGATTCTATGTTGAATTGGCTGTTTAGTCATCTAGAAAAAAATGAGAAAGAGAGTGAGATTGTAGAAGCAGAGGATTGGGAGAGTTTAGATATAGATATCTCAGATGACGTAGAGACTTGTTTCTCTGAGCAGTGGGCGTTGAAAGAGATAGACTCTATGTACAATAGTATAAAATATTTAAAGGAAGTAAATGATGATCACATTGAAGGGCAGAAGATGACCGACAAGTTTGAAATGCAAATAAGCAAGGTTAGGAAAAGGTTGAACTGTTTTAAGGTGGGTTATTTCATTTTTCAGTAAGATATATTTAATATTAAACTTATTACAAACTTTTTGTAGTACCACAATAACCAATTTCAACGATTTTAAAAAGTACTAACTACTTTGTTTATAGAACAGAAAATTTCTACATGGTTCAAATTATAATTTCTCTAAACACTGTTTGATTTAGTAAAGTTAATTTTATAAAATTATTCATTATATTCCAGAGGTTCAGAGCTTTATATCAAAACGACGAGAAAAATGCCGTTAATGTTGAAAAAGTTAAGGATATTTATGATTTGACTCCTGAACAAAGATGGCGTTTATATTACACGGCTGTGGATGGCATCAAAAGTCAATTAATGACAAAGATGAACAGCTTACTGGTAAGTTCTAGTAGTAATCATACTGTTTCATACTAGTTCCAAACATGTGTTTTATGATTGTGAATGATAATACGAGCATGGTGCCGATAACGACTATTATCCCTGCTCATAGAGAAGAACAAATACACGTAATCTTTTCTTTTTTGAAGCATTCTATGGCCCATTCAATTGATTCGATCCCCGCACCATGAATGGCTGTATAGCTCGACTAAAACCTGTGAGTTACCGTCACATTATGGGCTTTTCCGAAGATTCCAGGGCGAGAACGTAAAGCGCCATCCATAAATTACGTCACACTTTAAGGGTAGGGAGGGGTTTGAAGAAGTGTGACATATGTGACAAGGGGCGGAAGGGGTCCAAAATGTTGTGACATCATGTTTTTTTGCAAAAATATTATTTTAGGTATATTTAAGTATTACGACACTAAAATAATACATAAAAATAATTGCAACTGTGTCGTTTGATTTGAAGATTGCTTTGTAATTCAAAGTGCTGTCTGGTTTTGCTACTATTCATGAGTAGTCCCTACATAATAAAGCGAGTGAAAATTTGAATAGCATTATTTTCTATATTCAGGAGCAACACAACGCCACCAGCAATGAGTTGGAGGAGGTGACCACCATCACGGACAGTGAGGTGATGCGAGCCGCTCGCGTGGTGGGGGTCACCACCACCACCGCGGCCCGGAGACATGACCTCATGAGGGCCTTGCACCAGTCTATTGGTAAATACATATATATATATATATATATATATACTTTTATTTACAAAATTGGAGAATTATTTTGGTAAGAGACCATCTTGTAAGAGTGAATGGCCTATATAGAGTTATTTTTCGAATTCTGCACTTTGGTGGGGTGGCGTTTCAGTAATATGTTTCCGCCTTTATGCTCAACATCGCGTGTGTGTGTGTGTGTGTGTAGTTTACGAATGAGCTTATTATGGTCGTGTGTATTATCGAAATATTTTGTTCTGTAAGGATAACAAATAAGGGTAAAATTGAAAAATAACTATTTAACATAATACTTTTTTATATTTAAACTCAATGTGACTGTCACGCGTGTCGACTATATTGCTGTTTCCGTTCTGTCCCATTATATTCCGTACTGTCCCTTCTCATTCTGTCCCGTGACGAAAATCATGCAATCTTGTCCATACCTGTCATGTACCATCCATTCGAATGTAATATTTAAATTCCTTACTCACCCCACGGGAACACAACATTATTTCGAATAAAAAGTAGCTTATATGTTAATCCAGAGTGTCAGCTACCTCTATACAAAATTTCATCCAAATTGGTCAAGCCGTTTTACGCGAAAGAGTAACAATCATCCATACATTCATAATTACAAACTTTCACAATAGGGAATATGCATGTCATTTTTTTATATTTTTAATCAATTCTGTATGTTATTACATTATCGGAAAAAAATATAAGTCTTTGAAAATATCAATCAAAAGAGTACAAAAAAATAATCAAAACTGCTATCAGTTTCGAAGCATTCAAACGCCATGTTGGCGCGAACTCGCTGTCACGTCAGAGGTTGCGTTATGAACAACGTAGTATTTGGATTAAGTTTCTTTCATGAATTGCTACAGAACTGTATTTCGCGACAAAATAATCCATTTTATTTAATAGTATAAAGAAAGCACAAAATAACTCATAAACAAACGTAAAACAAGCTAAAACTTCATAAGAACGCAACCATTGTCGTCACTTTCCTTTTCAAGCAATAGATCGCGTTTCGGAAAAAATGCGCGGCAAATTTGAAATGTCATTTTTTAGGTATTTATTTTACCGATTTAAAGTTGATAAATTAACAAAATATCTTTAAGGTATAATTCTATATTAATAAAGATTACAAAAAAAAATATATTGACTTAGTTTAAAGTCTGATGCATGTTCCCTATTATCATAATTTTTAGTAATTATATTAATCAATCAGTATTATTACTAAGCATGCCAAGAAATATTTGAAGATGAAAAGTTATTGTTGACAGCCTCCGTGGCGCAGTTAATTTGACTCCAGCTGTGAAACGAGAGGCCGCGGGTTCGATCCCCGCACAGAAAGAAATATTTGTGTGTATTACGGGTATTTGTTTCGTGTCTGGGTGTTTGTGAGACCGAAAAATTCTTGATACCCACGACACAAAACTCGATCTTAGTGTGGGGTCAGGACTATGTATGTGAATGTTGGGTGTATTTATTTATTGTTTTGTTTCAGTGATAGTAGAAGAAGCGGCGGAAGTTTTAGAGGCTCATGTGGTTGCCTCCCTTACGCACCATTGTCAACATCTCATACTTATTGGTAAGTTTAAACAAATAATAATGTATTATTATATATTGCATTTATTTATAAATTAATTTTTAATAAACTAGTTTTTCATTTTTTTTTTTGTTTTTTTTTTTATTTGAATTTTAAGAATTAAAATCTCTTTATTAATCATACTACGGATGGCTCCGGAATTTTGGTGCCATAAAAAATATTATTCAGTGAGCCTTTGTGACGCATTCGGTTAGTCTCCGGCTATGGAATGAGAGCCGCGGGTTCGATCCCCGCACCAAGACAAATGTGAGTTCAACTCATAAATATTTTTCATTAACTCTATGACTTACTCACTTTGTGCTTATTTTATACGACACTGTGATATCTCTAATTATCATCCCAAGATACAGGCTCTGTCTAGTTTGGATACCTCTGGTAATACTGTAAATATATTTTTTCTCTTTGTTTTTACTATTCTATATATTTGTTGTTGTTGTATACCTCTACAACCAAGAATACAATTGAGAGTGGTTAGCCCATACTGTCCACCTAAATGAACCAAAACATACAAACCATTTTTTTTTTATTTATCCACAGGTGACCATAAACAACTGCGTCCCACTGCAGCGCACTACAAACTAGCGAAACACTACAACCTAGAGATATCACTATTCGAACGTATGGTCCGCAATGGACTACACGCGAGAACATTGACTACACAGCGTAGAATGAGGCCCAACTTCGTAGAATTACTTGTTCCGGTTGTGTATGATAAGCTGGATAGCCATCCGAATGTACACGGATATAAGGATGTGAGAGGGATGGCGGATAACCTGTACTTCTACACTCATGATGTTTTGGAAGATTCTGAGGTTAGTATCTTTTACTAATATTTTAAGGGTGACCTTTTGAAGGCTTGTGTGTACTCTTAGTTAAAGGTAAAGTTAAGCTTAATTAAGAATTAATGTGTATCTAAAAAGGTTTTACTGGTGGCAGGTCTCTCATATGTAGGAGGCCATCTGTGTGAGTACCACCGCAATGTCTATTTCTCCCGTCAAACAGCAGTGTAAATGCACTGTTGTGTTTCGAATTGAAGGGCATTGTAGTCAGAGTAACTACTGGACATATTGAGACTTAACAACTTATGCCTCAGGATGGCGAGCGCAGTGGAATGCCAAGCATTGCTTTGTTATTCAAGGTGGTGTTTAGTTTTGCTACTGTTTATGAGCGGTCCTATCGCTTACCATCAAGCGAACGGCATGTTCGTCTTGCCATTCATTGCAATAAAAAAAAAGTTTAGAAGGTAGGGTAGTTTTAAATGTATATGCAATCCACAAATTAGGGATTCGTATGGTCGATGAAAGCCTAACGTCGTACGTAGGACCCTCCTTAAGACGAATAGGTACCGCTTAAAGATATATAAGACAAGACAAACTATTTTTAGAACTAATTTAAAATTATTATACTCCTACATTTTATATACAAAACGGTTACTATGTAAGTATAATATAAATGTCGCTTATAAAACAGTAAAGTTATTATATCATTTAAATTACAATTGTCAGAGGTGACGGCTGTTAAGTATAGTAATGCATGATGTAGTTTTCTGTGTTATATGGGTTTGCTTTATTACGCCTTTATCTTTTATAACAAAAGTATCTTCCGTTGGCATCTTAAAAATCTGACGAGGTGTCTTTTTTTCCCTCTTTTCTCCACCCCCCCCCCCCCCCCCCCCCCTTTCTTTTTTCTTCCATTTTAGTTAGTCAGCAAAACATATTAGGCCTAAATGTTGTAGAAGTTTACTATTAGCGATAAACTATTCAATCCATGACATGAACCAATTGATTATTTGCTACATGTACACAATAATAACAGAACTAAGAAGTCATATGGATAGAGAAATCAAATAAATTAATAAATACGTAAATACTCCTTACTTAATACGTGGAAAATGTCGTAAATACCTTAACTCATATTTTTAAGATGCATTTGCTATTAGCATATATTAATAATGTTTTTATCCAAATAAGGAATATTTTGCAAATAATTTACTGATGACGATAAAACATAGGCATGGAAGAAAAAACATAGTTAAATAATTAAAATTACAAAAAGTTACAAGACAGGCCGGCTTATCTTCATTTGTGGGTACTTTATTAATAGTTTCTTTCAGGGCCTGGAGGATAGCTGGAGTCATAGAAACTCGTTTGAAGCGAAGTGGTGCCTCGCTCTGGCGAATTACTTACGTAAAATGGAATACAAGCCTGAAGAAGTCACTATTCTTTCCACATACAATGGCCAAGTGTCTTTGATAAAAGAGGTGAGATTAAGACTCATATTATGCTTCTATCGTCCCTTACCCCACACATACATTATATCTGTAATCTGGAAGCATTCCAAATGGTCTGTGGAGCCATTCTAAGGTCATTCTTCAATAATTTTGTTCATGTTTTATTTATGGATAGATAGAAAAACCTTTTATTTATTTACATTTTGCTATTGTATTAACATATCACCAAACCAGTCACCCAACTGTGTAGTCAATGGCTAGACATTTGTTTTTAAATGGTTCCTTAAAAGAGCATTAGATGATGGGTTATATAGGCGCAAGAGGAATTGCCGAAAAAAATAGTTTAGGATTTGCTTAGTACTACTTACTTTGAAGGATTATACAACTAGCCGAGTAACTGAGTTCATTTCTTTGTGGGCCATTAAGTCCCCTATAGTAATCTTACGCAAATCGGGCTCCCGGCATAAAAAATGAACCAATGAAAATACGATTCATAACCAACCGCTATTTTTAATAAAAATATACCCAACTTTCAAAGAAAATTCCAATCCAACATTTCTTGTGGGATGAGGGTAGGTAGGAATAATAAAAGCAGCGAATATACCGTTAAGGTTATTTCAACAGTTAAGCAAGAAATACCCACTTCTTCGCGATATAAAGATCACCGCAGTGGACAACTATCAAGGTGAAGAGAGCAGGATAGTGATATTGTCTCTAGTCAGGAGCAACAGGGACGGCAGTATCGGGTTCTTGAGCGCAGTCAATAGGATATGCGTCGCTTTGTCCAGGGCTAAAGAAGGTATATAAGAAAAATATATTTATTTATTTACACTTTATTGCACACAAAAGGAAAACAAATACAAACAGAAATCACAAATATAAAAAGTACAATTGGCGGTCTTATCGCCGAAAGGCAATGTCTTACAGACAACCATGGGATGGATTTAAAAATAGGATAAATAAAGGGCAGTCTAAAGTGTAAAGGATAGAACTTGCTTAGAAAGGAAAAGTGTTGCAAATAAGTACAATTAATTTATATATATGTTGTATTGTACCTGTATCAGCCCATTTACGTCCCACTGCAGGGTATGAATCGCCTCTACAATCGAAAGTACGATCGGGAGGGGTCAGGCCATATAATCCACAAAGCTGGTCTAGCGCGGATTGACAGTCTATTTTATACATAGTATTTATTTATTTACAGCCTGGAAAACTTACAGCAAATAGTTATATTAGCATAGCAACAATGTAGGTGTCAAAATAGCCAATAACTAGATTTTCAATGGTATGTGAAGTCTCCCAACCCATACTAGGTCAGTGTGGTGGACAGTGGCCTGACACTTCTCAATCGTACTCTCGGAGTCCTGGGGCCCTACTATATTCATCCGAACGAACGAACGAACGAAGTTAGATACTTCGGACGATCGACATACGAATGTATCTACTCCAAAGTTCGAAGTTGTATAACGTACATTGTAACCATAAGTCAAATACGACCATAAGTATATGTAGGTACAATCGTATCGTATATAAACTGCGATTATCCGAAGTTTCGAACTTCGTTTGTTCGGATGAATATAGTAGGGTCCAACTTCGTTCGTTCGTTCGTTCGGATGAATATAGTAGGGCCCCTGTACTTAGGAGTGGGCGACTATAGGCTAGTACAGTATTTGTGTTTAAGCAATTTAGCTTTAAATTGTTATTTTTTGTGGTATTTATTCCAGGTTTCTATATGTTTGGAAATATGGATGTGTTGAAATCTGCAAGCTCCATATGGAGGTTCATAAACGATAAATTAGTGAAACAAGATGCTATCGGAAGGAAACTGACAGTTCGTTGTCAGAATCATGCAGAAAACACTATGGATGTAAGTGAACCACTTATCTTTCGTGTAGTATGTATTTAGAAATCCAGCAGTCATCACTCAATAGTCATACCTCATAGGGAAATGTACGTAGTCTATGTGTAGGTGGGTTGTACTCTCAAGTTTAAAAAGCCATTTCTCCATTATTTTACCCAGTTGAAAAAACTACCTATCCAATTTGACATCGACTAGAAAGGCGATTATAATATTGAAAGCCAAATGTTTCTACTACGTACATATAAAGTATGTTGACTGACTGACTCCACATTTTTTAGGTATCACTTACAATTTTTATTAACCTGTTAATCATATTTCAGATAGAAAAAATGGACGATTTCGAAAATTGTCTCTCGGGATCGTGCTTGAGGGTTTGCGAAAGAAAATAACAAGCCGTTACCGTCTCATAGTTTTATTGAATGTCGTTTCTAAATGTCAATAAATAATTGTTAACAAATTGTTTTATTCCTAAAGCACTGCTTTAATACTTTGAATTCATCACATTATTATTGTTTTAAAGCAAGTTGTACCGGAATACACAGTGTTTTACAATATACATTTGTTGTGGGATTTAAACCCGGATTTACACAGAAGTATCTAGTGCTTTATTGTGGGATGACACATTAAATAGGAAAAATTGATTGTTGTTACGAATCGAATCGAATCGCCACACAAAAATGATAATTTCGATTGCTATCAAACTACTATTCTATATAATATCCCACAATAAAGCATGACATTTCAAACCCTAACACCGGTTCTACAAATTGTTATTATACGTGCTATTTGAAAGTGATATTAAGAATAAATAGTTTTAATTTTACTATTTTAAAATAAATACTAAACATAAACGTTGCCCCAAAAAATCAAATTTCAAATCGACACTAATAGAATAACAAAAATGTCATATTATGCCTGTAATCAAAATCAGGAAAATAATTATCTTAACCATGTTGTACAATTCAATTAAAACATTTTTACTCAAGCAACAAAAATTGGTGAAGATTGCCTCAACAAGGAATTTTAATCTATCCGATTAAAATACTAAACTACTTTTAAAAAAAAACTCTAAAGCTGGGTTTAAGAAATAAATAGAGTACGAATTACGTAAATAGGGGCTAAATTAGTATGAAAAGTAATTAAATTCAAAAAAGGATTAAAACATATTTTTCGTTATCGAATATTTTGTCCGTTTCGAACGATTTATAAATTTAGTTTGAGGGAAGAAGACAATACATTCGATAAATAAAATAGACTTTAATAGTCCTTTTTTAATCCATTTACTTTTTTTTTTACTCATAATCGCGTGCAAATCGTCTTCAACCACTAAACCTACATTTTGCTTCCTGAAACTAAAGTGTTTTATAAATAAGTGAACATTATATTATTGTGTTTATGGAATGAATATATCCAATTTGTTTCTTTTTTCCCGATATTAAAATTACAATTAATAGTATAAGAAAGCAAGTCACTTTAATCCCAGAGTATGTAATTCACTACAAGCAATAAGCATTATTTAAATAGTTTTATAATGAACCCGGATGGCGATATACAATAACTAAGAACTGGATATATTTCGATTAAATAATATAGTTTATTTTACACTAAATACGTAATTACTATTTTAATTACATACGTTTATAAACCGGTTCATATTAAAACTGAAGTATAAAAATAAAATTATTCCATCTTCATATTATATTCCTACTAAAAGTAAAATGAAACTAACACAACCAAGTTTTTGACTGACTCTTAAAGGATCTTACTAGAACAAACGTTTTATAAAAAAAAATCAATTCTAAAATACATCATTGGAACGTAATCATGAAAAAATCGGCACTAGTTATCATTTATCAATCCGTAGGAAGGTTTTACTGTACATAAAAGAAATTATGAACAAATTATTAAAGTGATATCTACCCTACACTTAATAATGATAACCACACAAAATTATACATAAATCACAATCTGAACCAGCCAGACACACATTTTAGTAAAAAGTAGATTCAAACAAGATCTTAATCGATCTTTGTTATAAATAAATATAAATACAATGTAATCATTCATAAATAATAAATAATCACTATTAAAGATAAAGCCATTATCTATGGTATTCTAATCGAAGTGTAAGCTGTTCAGAGTACAAGATCAAAGTTCGCAAAAATATGATACAATTTTAAAAAAGTGTCAGCATAATCGGTATGAATACATAAAAAATCAATGATGGGTAATTTCGGTATGATAAATTACCCGTTCATTAATTAAATTATCATTTGTCAAATCCACGAGAATCTATTGCCTCCGTTATAGCCAGATGTACGGCAATTTCGCAATACATCAATCGTGGCAGGTGCTCTGCGGAAATGTCCAAAAGATGCCGCTTTACTGGTCTCATAGTTGTATATTTTTGTGTTAGAAATTACAATTCTTTAGGTTCGCTTTTGAGATATTAAAAGATAAGAGCAAGAATATGTCAAGTCCATAAACGAATCATCAATATTTATATTATCTTCTGCAAGATGTTTAGACGACAATAAAAAAGGATAATTGAAATGATGAATAACAAAACGACATGTGTCACAAAATAATTAATCCTGTGTAGCAAATAACAATACACCTCGTTTACATAAAATAATTTTACATTGACTATACCAATACAACATAAAAAAATATATATTCAAATTGATATTACAAATATAGGAATGTCAAATGGTTTTATGGAAATAATTAAACATTTTATTGAACCGGTAAGAACCACAAACATTCAAACAAATAATATATGACCTGGAACGTTATATTTCACAAATGGTGTGTTTATATTCGTCCAGTATATTGTAAAATATACAATGCCATTGTATTACATTTAAAAAACAGTCGAATTGAGAACCTCCTTTATTAAAGTCGGTTAATAAACTTTGCTGTCCCAAAACCGTATTCAAAGTACTTTATAAATAGTTTTATTTTTATGAGGTAAATAGGTATCTGATAGCATAAAAACATCATACATTTTTATTTTTAACTTTAAATTGTGTGGAATTACTTACATTTATTGCCATTTGAGTTTTATTATGTGTCTAGACCTCGCATTTTGGTTTTAAATCGGTCACAATTACATTATCTGTACATTTCAATTCAATATTGTTAAAGATTTATAAAACTAGACATTATTATGTATAACATAACGTTAAAATCAAACACCACTATGAACGGCCGAAAAAGAAACACATTTTTATAAATAATTACGCGAGATTACATTAAGTACATTTTAACCACGAAAACAAAGAAATCATTCACGTTATTTTTCTATTATTTAGTACATAAAACTTCTACATAATTAACATTTTTCCATTACATATTTAAATAGATGCAATGACGACAGCATTTTAATTACAAAAACATGTACTTGTATGAACATAATAAACCGTCTAACAAATATGTTTCAATAAAATATGTTATTTTTTTATCTTCAGAGATGTTTCAGATGTGGTTATGATTTAATGTCTCATATTTTTCCTCCCAAATGCCTCGGTTAACTAAACACTGCATGTACCATTAAATCTAAAATAGTTACTGTCATACTAAATAGATAAAAAGGGCCCGGAATTATGCTCCAATGCTGAGTTCATCCATATTTGCAATAATAAAGTAAACGAATTTAATATTTACCAAACATAACGTTTTTTGAATATTTCAAGTACTGCGTTTTATTAGTCGTAAAAAAACCGGGCGC
Source organism: Hyles lineata (assembly GCA_030180105.1). Taxonomy (NCBI): domain Eukaryota; kingdom Metazoa; phylum Arthropoda; class Insecta; order Lepidoptera; family Sphingidae; genus Hyles; species Hyles lineata. The sequence continues at coordinate 3,489,916 of JARJEE010000030.1, forward strand.
CAGAAGCCATGTTGACAATCTTATGAACCTTCAAATCCCAAACAATAAATACAATTATTATAAAAGTTAATTTTATCATTCCGTGATTACCAAGTCGTCCAAGGTAATTTTACTAATTGAATATTTATCCAGTCATTTTTCTTCTAACTTTACCAGAAAACGGCAATCCGGGTTTAAAAAAAGGTTCGCTCTTTATTGTATCACTGTTTTTTATTAAATTACCTAGTGGTAGGAATAAGAAAATCAATCATAGCTATACTTTTTTTAACAACGATGTACAGGACTTGATTGAGATTATTTAAACAGTGCATTTTTAATTTTGTAGTTTGAACGTGGTCTGTAACCCGCTAATTATACAAAATTGGTTAAACTAAAATAAATACACGTAAATAATAAAGAAAACTTCATTGTAAATACATGCACTCCTTCAAAAACCGATTTTATTATATTTTTCCGGTCTAGTTAGCCCATAATCAAGGACACATAGTTAACATAAGCATTTAATTATTTCCTCGCAAAAAATAATGAAAACTATAAAACAGCATTAGTTATAACGTTCAATAGTTGAATAAACCTACTTTGTGTACGGTTAATTACTATCAGTGCAATGAACTTCTGAAACCTAAATCAATAAACCCCTAAATAACTATACTTTAAGCCTATGTACCCATGGTACGATTTGTCTATTAAACTACGCAGCTTTGGTGCAATAAGCTTCATTATTCAGCATCCATACTCCATTACAAATTATATAACAATTGTAAATGGCAACTGCAAGTGAAAATACATACGTTTTTCTATGCACTTTCATCCCACAATATAAGCCAGCCATTACATGATTATAGTTTAAAAAAAAAACATAATCGGTCATCATCACAATAAGTCGATTTATCTAACGACCGCTTGATAAAAATGTCGTTTCGGAAAATATCTTGTCTCGGCCAATCATGTCTTGTCTCTAAAAAATACAGTGCAATTTGGGACGTAGGAGTGAAACCCACGCCTCCGAGGATTAGTCCATTTTCACAATTGTGAGACTAACGGGCTGTCATAAAAATGTTAAACATAGCACATAAACCATAAAACCGTTAACCTGGTTCTCAAGATCATTTGAAACCATTCATTATTCTAATGAGTATATAATCGAATCGTGTTTATGCGAATTTAATTATTTAGCGCTATACCTTATAAAAAAAACATTACACGATCTCGCCATATACGACTCAACTGCAATTGTTATATCATTTGTATGTAATTTAATTAGACGCTCGCGTCGCAGCACTGTGTACTGTTATCGCATTACGTATCACAATAGCAATCACCAAGCCAATTTATCTAATTAATAAGCCTCTATAAAATCTTCAATATAGCCTACAATATTTTGTGGAGCCTCTAAATGTACGTGATGAGTTCCTTCCACTTCCACGTACTGGACGTCTGCAGTTTCTTTTAATTTTTCAATTACTTTCAAGTAGTAATCCAGCCTGTCCCATTTCTGACCTGGTAGCGCCCTAAGGTTCAGCACTTTGCATTTAACCTTGCTGGCATACTCCAGCGCAGTTTCGATAGACATCATCGCCTGACCTGATACCTTCAATCTCGGATCCCTTTTGAAGAAGTAGCCTTGTTTCTTCATATGAGCAGGCGTTCGCGTCATGCCCCTTCGCATTAAAACACGACAATTGTCTCTTGACACCGAACCTTTGTATGCGTCACAGACTATATCAATCATTTCCTCATATTCATAGCATGGAATTTTGTCTTCAGTCAGATTTTCGTACTCCAGGTTTTTGTCTATACCCCATCCAGCTGTCTTAACCATAACGGACGGCTCTCTTACTGCTGGACTTGCTATATCTATACATATAATTTTATCAGCGTCATCAGGGAAGGTAGCAGCGTACATGAAACTCAATGCTCCACCGAGCGAATGGCCCATTAAAGTAACTTTGCTCCATTTGAAATGCTTGATTATTCTTCGCAGGAGAACGATGCCATCCCAGAATATGTAATAAAGCATACCTTTAGGGTAGTGCGAGGAGTAACCGTGGCCAGGTAGGTCGATACAAAGAACCGAAGTGGTGACAGGGAGGAGGGGTATGAGATTGTCCCAAGTCCCGGCATTGTCTTGCCATCCGTGGATTGCAATGATAGGCTGCTTATCTCTTGGACCCCACCAACGACCAGCAACGTGGCCCCATGGCACTGCGATTTCAATTTCTTCCACTTTGTATCCCGGCGGCAGACCTGGAACGAATAAAAAGTAATTAATGTCATAAAGAAAATGTCTCGATGTCAAGGTAACGAATTTTGTAAATCAACAACAATAATACAAGGATAAAATTTATAGATTAACGCAGTATCTTGTGCTCAGAAGATGACAAGACAATGTCGATAAAGCGGAATGTGAGTATAATTTTAACTCCTGCAAATAAGATATGTAGTAACAATCTCATAGCTCTCAGCTCGACCATTAACAGAAACGTGGTTTTCAAGTTTTTTTATTATTAGATCGAGATTGTTTCCTGATTCCATGAAGAAAACCAAAGAACAAGTAATTCTTGTTCGTTATTATTGGATTATGTCCCAAAATACGAGTTCATTGGCTATATTCAATAAGACTGATATTTGTTTAATCATATCGATCAAAGCTCCATCAACTAGGTGTTCAATTTATTATGTTTTTCAACATTTGCATGTAAAAGCATTATACCGCAAATCGTTATCATAATGAAGTTTAGTTGACGTCACTCTGAATGGGAAAATGTTTTCTAGAATGAAACCGCAAATTTGTGATATCCATTCACCTATTTTTATCTAAATCGCATCATCGTTAACTGAGTTAACTTAAATATATGTTTTAGCAAGTCTTTTCTTGACTTAAGGCCTAATTAACAAATCTCGAAACAATTGAATGACATATGTGGATTAAACTGTGTCTAGTCATTACTGTCAAACCAACGCGTTAGGCTTATTAACGGAATTATTGCAGCAGTAAAACCAGTCCCAACTCAATAAAAATAAGAGCAAAAGCTCTACTACGTATAGAATTAAAGGCTACCTAACTATTTATGACAATGAGGAAATAACCTTTCCGCTGCTTGTTCTACTAAGATTGCGTTGCACCTACCAATCCATTGGATCAATATAAAACACATTTAATATCTTATATTTATACTACAGTGCCCTTTTGCAAGGCCGGGGTTAGTTCATAGTCTGAATCACCCCAACTGACCCCACTTCTATCGATTGGTTTATTTAAGTGTGATATTTTCGAGAGGTCATAGGTGAAGGCAAAGAAAACTATAAATGGCATCAAATATTCGCGGACTTTATAATACACATTACTTTGCAAAATAATGTTTGAATAAGTAGGTATTACGAAACTAACATTAGCCATTAGCCGTTGATGTTCTATACGGTGTACAGACAAATGAATACGTTGCAGTATTTATGTTTCGATATGTGTCGTATTTTAAATAGTACCTAAATTAAAGAAAGGTGTCTAGCTAAATTACACTTATTATTGAGAATTAGTAATTCATTGATTAACCGGGTCACCTATTTGTTTAAATTCTAGAAGGAATTCTAATGCCCACAAACTCCGCATTATTACAATGATACCATATGTGTTTGATGTTATAGAGTATGTGTGTGTGACAGTTTGGTGTCTTTAGATCAAATTAGTCACTTGGAAGGTTTCCACTAATCATTGACATTCTATGTTGCCGTTTCAAAATAAAGCCATAACTTAGTATTAAAAAAATATAACTAAAGAGCCTTCCACCTACTAGTTTCAGACTTCAGTTGACATCGACGAATTTTAGCAAACTTAATGGGTTGAATCATTCAGTTGATGGGGATAAATAATTATGAGAAAGAAATGCATATTTTACAACAATCACTCAAGAAAATCCCACCATTATTTATATCTGTAATTCAAACAATGCAATTGTTAAAAACAACATTAATTTATTTAAATAAAGGCAACATAATTAAAAATGCAATCTTCGATCTTTTAAGTCTTAAAAAAAGGCTCTAAGTTTCGTCCAAAGATTAGCTACGCAGATTTCAGTCTCTATGCGTTTTGGGAATTCATAAACGACAGTGATCACACTATCAAGTGACCAACTTTTGCAGTCACTACAGACCCAAAATAAATCTGTCTATCCCGATAAGATCTGATTAACAAATGGAACATTATGCAATGTTTTATTGATATAAACAGTTGCATTTATTTATCGTTCCACACTTCCCATTCATTGTGTATGTTACAAGAATTTGTATTGTTGTTTAATTAAGAAAACAATAAATAATGGACGCATTGTATAACAGTTGGACACTTATCGCTACTCCACAATAAGACATTTGTTGTGCAGGGAAATTATCATATACTGCAAAGAGCTTTTTGCTCCTACATCCAGTGATACAAATATTTATTTATAAGCAATCACACAAATATACGAAGGGATAGGCAGAAGAGAAAGCACAGCAAAACATAGTCCAAGCTCAAATTATTAACTCGAATATTTCAAACCAAAAATCTCACACAAAGTCGACCGCCGTATCTAAGATCCGAACTAAAGATTTCTCGATTCTCCCATACGAGCTTCCTCGGCAGTCTACACCAATGTCGTACATATGTCAAAGTAAATAAATATTTAAATAAGACTTCTTGTGGCTCAGAGAACAGTCGTGACATCATTTTCACCATCGTTCGTCCGGAATCACATTTTACATATAAGACGGGTCTGATAAAGCATGCTAATCTTTGACAAGTTGGAAGATTTTAACAAAATAATTTTGGAAAGTACTTCTAGGGAAGTAAGCAACTAATGTAACAAAATATTAAGTATACAAACAATTACGTCATAGATCATGTCCCTGACCAGGGAACGGCAAATATTATACACGATAGTACCTACATTGAATTTTAGTGCAAGTCAGGTACAAAAGTAAAATACGTGTGTTTTATTACTATTTCGACAGTTTAATGGAGTGTATAGCCTTGTAAGCAATTATTTTATTTAGACAACGCATATTCGGAATAGAAACAAAATTATCTTTTTCACAATATGTGTATGCCAAAATTGTTCCAGTGGTTCCATCGTGACATTTGAAACGTAGATATTTACAATATCGACATTTATGAGAATGAAAAATAAAAGAAACAATTTGACCACAGAGTATGTGTGTGTGAAATGCATGGTAGTGTGTGTAATATTTTATTTATTGATTTAATGTACTTTATAAGCATTATTATTGAAAAATATTAGCGTTCTGCACTTCTCCTGCACATAAACTATAAGTGTGCCAAATTTTATGCTCCTGCGTCCGCGCAATTTTCATAAAAAAGAGGTCCAAAGTTTTTGCATCACTTATTAATATATAGATAACGTAAAATCGTATATATTACGGTGACAAATAACTTTTCCAAATTGGATCTCTGGAGCTTGATGACGAGACGATGTTCTTGTGTCTTATTTGTCCGAATAAATGAATATCGTAAAGATCTTTTTGTCTTTTTTAAGTTTTTTATAAGTTACGCAGTAATGTACTGTACTTTGTACCTTTTGTATATTATTATAGTCAACAAGTCATCGAGTAAATATAAAAATATTGCATCAGAAGTATCCACTCGGAGCTGACATGCCGTGTTCCTCACATTTGTGAATCGATTTTTTTTACATTATTATTATATGATTACGGAAATTATACACACTTATATTTCGCACTGACTATAACTTTGATGTCATTTGTATTGTAATAATGAGATAAAGTCAGTGTCCTAATTAGTAAAACAATAATGGTTTGTACTATAAGTTTGTCTTCTTTTTGCTAATATGTACTGCAAAATTCAAAAACATACAGCCCCAACCAGAATGTTCCTCATAACATTTTGGCCCCATCACACAACACAACACAACCTTTTATCTTCTCTTTTTATTTTTTCAGGGATTGTTAGTGGTTTGGGGCGATTACTCTCCATCAAATAAGGCATTTCTTAACATTTCTAAATAAAAAATATTTTACTATAAATTTATGCCGCTATAAAATCAGAAGCAAATGCAAGACGCTATAAATTATTATTTATTCATGAAAAAGTTCCGTAACGAATCTTAGACCATTAAAAGAAATAAAAGTGTTTTGAAACTACTTCTTAGAATATATCACCGTGACGGTTTTAATTAATTACATTTTTATACACTTCTTAAAAATTATTGTTATTTTTCTCAATAATTTTATCTTAATTATACTCTTTAAAAGTTTGCAATTATAGTTATACAGCGTAGATAATTATATTCAAATATACTTTTTTGGTTGGATCCGGGGTAAAAAGATATTTATCACATTATTTTTGACAGTGGTTGCGAATAAATTATAAAATCAAGAGATAAATTAAACCACAACGTTAAAATCACGTTGCACAAATTCCGTGTCACGTTTAAAATACGTGGACAAAAACAGAAGATAACTCAGGAGAAAAACGGGTATGAACTGGTTGATCCACAAATGGACACGACAAAAATAGATGACAAAAGAAAAAGAGTACGAACTACTAGAACCAGTGACGGACACTATAAATTAATGATTGTGCTTGAATTAAATCTTGTGAAAGTCAGTGATAGGTATTAAAGATAGATAGATTGACACGACTTATCATTTTGTAAATAAATAATTAAGTCAGACATAGATCGCACACTAACAGCCTCATGCATAGACAGTGTTTAAACCTATTTTAGTAATCGAATGTTTGTCTTTTTTGCTCAAACAGAACATTCAATAACTAAAATGTATAATTACAATATTTTCAGAATTGGCTAACTACTTTAATTCAAACAAAACTATGAAGAACTCAGTAGGTAAACGATTCGCCAAATATTTTGATGTATCAAACAATAAATAACAAACTTAATACGGTATAATTAATATCCCGAAAGCATATGAAAATTATTTTATTTTTCGTTATAAACAAAACATAAAAGTAAAAAAAAATACAAAGAATAAATGATAACAATGAATAAATGATAATAATTATGAATGAATGACCTTGGTTCAATTATAATTATCATTTATTCTCATTAAATTATCATTTATTTATTTCATATTTAGATTTATTTTGCACTCAAAATGTGCGTCATGCCATATTTTCATGGAATTATATCCATAATTATATTTTTATTGCTTGGTCCGGCAAATGAGCAAAAAGGTCACCTGATGGCAAGTGATGACTGCCGCCCATGAACATCCACAACGGTTGGATGGATTTGTTGCCGGCCTATCAAATCGGGAGGGGAACAGGAAGGAAACAGGGTGGGAAGAGGTAAGGGGTATCGGACATCAGGCAATTTCAGTCACGGAACGGAACGCTACAGCTAAGCTGTCGTTTCACGTTCTTATCTTGTGAGACATTGCACAAGTGAACAACTTAAAATAATTCCTGGTTGATATTTCCCGGCAGTCTACACAATTAAGTTAGCCGGCTCGAAAACAGATTGCAACACTTGGGTCATTCTTCTTTTTCTTCTTCTATCTGGCGTCATGCCGGCCGGTGCCAGGGTCCGCCTTCCGGCAAATCCTTCTCCATTTCACCTGATCTTCGGCATCCTCAATAGTAAGGCCATTGACCCTCATATCTTCCTTGACGACATCTAGTCAGCGCTTCTTTGGTCTACCCCTCGGTAGAGGCCCGGGCACACAATGCCGACGTACTCCTGTGGTTTCCTTAGGACGGAACCACACCATCAAATTATTATTTTTTATTTCTATGAATGGCGTGATGACCGTGCCGTTCGCCTGATGGCAAGCGATATGACCGCTCATGAACAGTAGCAAAACCAAACAACACCTTGAATTACAAAGCAATGGCATTCCACTCCACTCGCCATGCTGAGACATAAGATGTTAAGTCTCAATATATTCAGTAGTCAGTCTGGCTACAATTACATCGCATTATGGTGCCTTTTAATCTTGACAGAAGTAGCTATTGTAAAGGATATGCATATCTTATCTTCACAGTTAATTGATGACGCTTTACATAATGGTACTTTGCCTGGACGGCCTCGATGGCGCAGTTGTACTACGGAAGGATTACGCTGAGGTCTCAGGTTTGAATACTTGGTCAGGCAAAGTGATTTCGGATTTATCAAGTTATCGGCTCGGAGTCTGGAATTTTCCCGATATTGCGATAGACTCGCCCCTATAACATCGTGGTACGGAAAACACAAGGCTAAACGTGGGTGTAATGGTAGAACCCCTTCTGGGGAAAAGGCGTTTATTTATGTAATAGGTATGTGTGGTACATACATGCAGAAAAAAATAGATTTTCTCTCTCCAACCGGCACCATTTTACCAGCATGTAAATTGTAATGTTTGCAATATGTAGACACGCGACTTAATGTCACACTGTTCCGAGTTCAAACGATAACAGACACGTTTCGCGTCAGACCACCTTATAGGATGCTACCTTATCTTTAGGTATACATTATCATATCGTGATTATAGTCACAATAAAACACTAAGACTGTGTTTATTAATTATTTTATTCATTTATATATAAGCAATAGAGATGATTTGCCAGTAGACAATGTCTTTCAGGGTCGCAATTGTTAATTATTTGAACAATATGGCAATTTTACGTGTCAATGAAGGACATCTCAATAGGTCGAGACCCCAAACCACGCTATTTTATTATTTTATACCTACACTGAAGTACTTCTTAACTAAGTAACGTAAAACATTAAATGACTTTGTCTACGTCTTTAGTATAAATTATAGGTGTTTGACGAATTCAGCAATAGTCTTGGAGATCATGCGTCAGTTTTTATTAGACTTTATATTAAAAAAATATATTTTTCGGTACATCATAAAAAAAATTCGTGAAAATGAAATCATTCTTGTCTTGACGGGTAATAAGTCAAAGCCGGATATTGTCCAGTAGTTATTCTTTTGAAAAAAATAACCGCGATTTCATACATTTATCATTGAAAGATATTAACTTTATTATCGCCAATATTGTATCGTAGTGACTAAGAGGTATCAATGTTTGGACTTTGCTCATACTTGTAAAATAAATAATAGCACATGCTTGACATGAGGAGGAAACATCTTGACTTGAATAGAGTGACTCGTCAAATCCGTTTAGCATTTTTAGGCTATGTTGTGTTGATTCTTAGTATCGCCTATAATTTGTGATTTTATTTTCTTGCCGATTCAATATGACTCAGGCATTTTTTCGACATGAGTCCAGTGATATTTTTTTTTTCTATTTCAACTAATGCTATGTCTAACTATATAACCGTCTCACAAATCAGTGTCATTATCATAGAAATTAGAGCCACAAAATTGAACTGATTAGTGTAGCCCACCTCCAAATATTTCCATAATGACCTATTAGAAGTGGAAAACCACTAGCAACAAGTAAAAAACTTTGAAAAGTCCGGTTGTCTTAATGAAAAAAACCCAAAAAGCTCATGATATGAACGCCGCGCCGCAGTTATTAACTTTGAGGTATAACCGGCATTTTGTACTTATTTTCATAGTTATAATAAAAATCGTGTAGCATATTAACAACTATATAAGAAAGTTGAGGGCTTGTAAAAAAATAATAAAAGGTAGGTTTCCGACGAGTTCGTTATGTTAAATCTTGTATCCACTAGTTCCGTAATTAAAACGGAAATAACAAAAAGTTGATGCCATAATATTTTATCAATATTTTTATCGGATTGACGGCAAAAATGGCCAAGGACGATAAATTAGTATAGTAACAAAACATTGCCTGGCGGTGGCGTAGTTGTACTACGGTATGATTGCATAGCTGTGGTCTCAGATTCGATTCTTAGGTCGAGCAGTGATATCGGATTTTTCTATTCATTATATCAAACCGGAATTAGGAATATGTGACCAATACGACCATAGGCTCGCCCCCTATCACATCGTGGGATACAGAAAATAAGGCGAATGGTGCGTGTCCTGGTTGCACATCTGCCTGCCCCTTCTAGGAAAAAGGCGTGAGTATATGTATGTATGTAACAAAACATTAAGCGGGGTATATTCCAGGGCGACAGTCTGAGTCCACTGTGGTTTTGCATGGCCCTGAATCCCCTCAGCACTCTGTTGTTGGATTCAGGGTTAGGCTACCGTCTGCGGAGAGGGTCTGAGCCTATTTCTCACTTGCTCTACATGGATGACCTCAAGTTATTTGCATCAAAGCAAACCGAATTGGTTGAATTGTTAAAAATAACTGAAAGATTTAGCAATTCAATCAATATGGAGTTTGGTGTAGATAAATGTGCGGTTATTCATGTGAAGCGAGGGGAGGTTGCGGTCTCTGATGACATACAAGTCTCAGAGACTATAAGACTCAGACCCCTCTCTGTGACGGAAACATACAAATATTTGGGTATGCCTGAGGCTCTAGGTATCATGGGTGCAGATGTAAAACAATCGTTGAAAGAGCGTTTCTTTAGCCGCCTGGCAAAAGTACTTAACAGTTTTTTGTCAGGTGGAAACAAGATTCGTGCTTTTAACGGTTGGGTTATGCCTGTACTCATGTACTCTTTCGGCATACTCAAATGGACTCAGACCGAATTGGACGCCCTGGATCGTAAAGTCCAAACTCTCCTGACTGCACATCGTATGCATCATCCACGTTCATCAGTGATGAGATTGTACATCCCGCGGAGATGTGGGGCCGAGGCATTCTTAATGCTAAGGACTTGCATAATCGCGAGGTGTGCAATCTCAGGGATTATTTCCTTCACAGTAACATGGATATGCATAGGGTTGTAGTTATGGTGGATAAAGGATTTACCCCGCTCTCTTTGGCGATTGAGAACTGGCGGAAACCTCTAGTGGTAGGCATTAAGGATCGCGAGGACATATGGAAGAGCAAAGAGCTGCACGGTCGGTTCTATCGAGCCCTTCATGGGCCTGATGTGGACCGACTAGCGTCTGTGTCTTGGCTACGCTTCGGTAACCTCTTTGGGGAGACTGAGGGTTTTGTCTTTGCAATTATGGACGAAGTTATTAAGACGAACAACTATAGGAAATACATCCTGAAGGACGGTACGGTCGACATCTGTCGGGCATGCCACCGTCCTGGCGAGTCTATCAGGCATGTTATTTCCGGTTATTCGTATCTTGCTAACGGCGAGTATTTGCATAGACATAACCTAGTAGCCAAGATCATACACCAGCAAATTGCCCTTCGATATGGACTTGTGACTCCTGAAGTGCCATATTACCAGTATGTGCCCCAACCAGTTCTCGAAAATGGTCATGCGACGCTGTATTGGGATCGATCTATTATCACAGACAGGACTATTCTAGCCAATAAGCCTGACATTGTGATAATAGATCGATTGGCGCGCCGGGCTATACTTGTTGACGTCACCATTCCGCATGACGGTAACCTTGTCAAAGCTGAAAAAGACAAAATGTCTAAATATTTAGATTTGGCACACGAGGTTACCGACATGTGGGATGTCGACTCAACAATTATTGTCCCGATTGTTGTTTCTGCTCATGGGTTGATACCAAAGAGCCTCGACCAACATCTACAGAGGCTCTCAATCGGCTGTTGGGTCAAGAGTCAGATTGCTTGACACGGCACGTATTGTGAGGCGGTTCCTCACTTTGAGCTCCTAACCACCTTGGTGGTGGCTTGGGTCTCAAGCCTCGCCACCGTTGGATAACTTTTTATATTTTTATATGTATTTTTGTATTAATATTATATATATAAAAATGTAAAAAAAAGAAATTTAAAATAAAGGACTGTAAAAAGTATATAATCACATAATATCTATAATATTGATATTAAGTGATTATATATCCATGGATTCACAGTGTTGAATATTTTTTACTAATAATAATATTTTACACATTTTGTTCACAAATATTTGCATATTAAACTCATTACCACTGGACTCTCATATTTTTAATTATCTCAAGTGTAGCATGCATATTTTAAATTCATATTTATTTCATTGTTAAAATATGATTTAACTAAATAAAACCTTTAACGAAAACCAGTCTAGCCTGATTGAAAGGCAGCTGCAAGTTTGATTTTTGTATAGCATTTTGAAAGAAAAAACTGTAAAAATTTGGAAGAGATCATACAGGATTAATACTACTTTTTGGATTTTATCATAATTACAGTTAATTAAAAAAAAAAATTTATCTTATTTTCAAACTTATCGTTTTTTTCGCCATTGAATATCAAATTTTTACTAGTTTTAAGATGTATTTTTATTTATAATCATTTTATTGCTCATATAAAAAGAAACAAATGCAATAGAAGATTATAAAATGTATAATTAATTATCAACTACTTACTTATTATAGCAAATGTATTGTTTTTATAATAATATTTAATACTGTAAGTATAATATACGTTTGTGATATTTTATGCATGTTTACTTCTGTGTCCTGTAATTCTCTTGAGTCCATTAATATTTTAATCACTTATCAAAATATTTCATTATGAACATTTTGTTAAGTTTATTCCAAGATGCAAAAGAAATTACGTTGCTGAAATATTGTACTGGTTTTGCCTATATTATAAATTACACTTTTCATTTCTCATTAATTATTTGTTTTACTTTTTATTCCCTCGCAACCTTGTTTCACAGTTCACAAGGTTTTATACCTCAGCTTCAAAATAGACAAAACTGTCACTTGTACAAACACAGTTAAATATATACATTGAATGTAAAGAATATTTTATACATACTCCTTAGTTTTGGAGGATTTATTTACATTGGGATACTGTCAATAAAAATAATGATTTTTAAACAAAATGTAATTAATGTTTGTATTGTATTATTAATTTAATTTAATTAATGTTCAATACATTCAGTAAGCAAGTTTTTTAGGTCAGTTTTGTTTGAAATATTAAAGCAACAATGACTCCTGATCTAGACTTGTAATTCACATTTATTTATGTATATTTATTTCATTCTTGCTTATTTTTTTTAATGGTTTTCTAATGCAGGCTCTTATACATTTGAATCCCACCTTGGATAGTCCTCTTTGTATGAGGCTTTCAGTTGGAAATATCCCAATATTGATTAGCTGGGATTTGGATATACATGCATTATAATATGCTTGCTTCCTATATCTTTTGGACCCATAAATGGCACTGGTTTCACCACCAGTACCTAACCCTTAGTGGATCCCACTTTAGATGCAACTGATTTTAAATATGTTATTATCTGTCAATTATCAATCTATGGATAATCATTAAAAACCTTGTTGCACGAACCATTCCTATTTAAACAATTTAATCAGATCATTGTTTTGAAACAATGAATTATTCACTAACCGACGAAATCACGTCACACATACAGTTTATTGATGCAAATGCATGGAATTATGCAATGTAAAGCAATCAATATTCAATATAAAAATTACCTTCTTCAATCTGATGCCCGTTCACTTTCGTCTCGGCCATCCTGCGACAAAATTCTCACTTGAAACTACTATATTATATGAACGAAACAATATAGTTATCAATCCAATCACGGAAGTTACAAGTGCGCGCCGACAAACCAACTATAATATTGTTCGAAAATATAGGTAATCGATTACATATGTAAAGACCAGTTTACGCTAGCAAAGGTGACCGCTACTGCAGCTAAAGCCGAAGCGTCAATAAAACTCTATTACATGAACACAACCACGCCGCGCACGTGTGTACAGTGTAATCATGAAATAATTATCATCTTGTGAATATTTATCTTTTACCTCGAAGATGACGAAAACCGACGATTTGAATTGAAAGAAGATTGAAAAATGTCAAGTTACAGAAACTGACACATGTCAGATAGGTAAAATCATAGATAAAAATTGGCTTGATATCAATCTTTACATATTTAGCTATTTCTAAATAAATAAAGATTGACATCAATTTTATTCAACCAAAATTATGAAAATTACTAAGCATTACTTTCATCTTAGGTAGTCAAGACTACATCGCTTAATAAAATATATATTTCATCAATAGTTAATAGCCAAAGAAGTGCACGATTGTAAATTTCGTCCAAAAACAGTAATCAATTCTCCTCTTTTTCGCATCATTTTTCTCATGATCCGCTGAGGTTCATGCTCCGATGAACATGGAGTTATCTTTGTTCTGATTAAATCGCGCCAGCTGTTCTTATCTTGTTATTAACCTATTGGAAATTGCCTATAATCTATATCTAGTAACCTGCTTTAAGTATCTTTGATTTCATTATTTACTATTTTCGTAAATTAACTCATTACCTTTATAATATACTTTTTATTGTTTATCTATTAATTTTGTACAACCAAAGAAATTAAGGGGTTAATAATAATGTTTGACAACCACGTATATTTATTGTACCTATCACTGCAATCAGTCATGAAATCACATGAAAAATTAAAGTAATTATCTTGTACGTCTTTCTAAAGTGTAACTTCCCTAGTGTACTTTAACTCAAGTGAATATTTATATGTAAAATAACATCTATAATTATATTTAGGATCATCATATTTTTACACTACGTACACGCCATAAAGCCCATTACGCTAGCCTTGTGTGGGTTGGCGGACTTTATATCTTGTTTGAAAATTCTTTATAAAGGACTAGGGTATGCAAGTTTGCTCACGATGTTTTCCTTCATCGTTGTAATGCGCAGTGATTGATTTATCAATACACATATGGCTTCGAAAATTCAGAGGTGTGCCCTGGGATTGGAACCCGTGACCACCGTGAAAATACTTCTTAGTCTGTGGTCTGTTACCAACAGGCCACCACGCATTTTCCTCTCAGTCGTACTTTCGATTCGAGAATGCCTATGTCCTGCAGTGGGACGTTAGACGTACCTATATGAACTAATACAGATTTACAGTGTCTGTAATAGTGCATTTGATTATTTACTATAATTGAATCATTTTAATGTGGTAGAATACTTTGCTTTTAGAGAGTTTTTTTAAGTTAAGTGAATATCATGGTCTAAATAATTCACATTAACATTTTTGCAGTTTTATGTATGAGGCATCATATAAATTAGTTTTGTATAACAATCATTATTTTACTTATTATTATTCTGTATTTGAACCCCACGTGTCGGTTATTTTATATGCCAAATCATTCAATGCATAGAGTTCGCACTTTAAGATCCATGGCGTACAATTCGGTTTCGGTCTGAGTCCATTTGAGTATGCCGACTCTTTCGCCATGAGTACAGGCATAACCCAACTGTTGAAAGTGCGAATCTTGTTTCCATCTGACAAAAAACTGTTAAGTACTTTTGTCAGGCGGCTAAAGAAACGCCCTTTCATCGATTATTTTACATCTGCACCCATGATACTTAAATCCTCAGACATACCCAAATATTTGTAGCTTTCTGTCACAGATAGGGACCAGAAACTTCTACTATGTCATAGTACTATGACATCAGAGACCGCAACCTCCCCTTGCTTCACATAGATAGCCGCAAATTTATCTAGACCAAATTCCATCTCGATTAAGTTGCTAAATCTTTCAGTTATTTTATTATTACGTGAATTAAATTTAACACTTAACGAGATTAACGAAAACAGCAGATATTAGTATATAATTGCCCATGATAATTGCAGAATATTGATGGTCTGTCAGTCAATACTTCAGTCAATTAATAGTACTTATTAGTCTGTTTTTCTCTTGTTAGTCTGTGGTCTGCGTCTGTCACCGGACTGTCATTGCACGTCAGTGCTGTCAACAGCGACAGAAGAAACAAGAAAAGTGTGTATCATTTTTATTAGAGACGTCTACGTTGGCAAAATTTATTTATAATGGCAGACAAAAGAAAGACTAAAAAACGTAAAGAGGTGAGTTTTTCATTTTCTACAATGGGATGGGATCACGAAAACCGTTTCCATATAGCGTTGTAAATATATATGTATAAGTTTCCATATTGCGAATCCTCTCGCCGCTGTGGGGTTTTCCAAATTTCAGAACAATTTCATTGTATTTATTTGGTAGGTAATGGATTACTTGATTGGTTTTGGATATCTGGATAAGTTTGATGGTGTAATGAGGCCGCGGTGCGTGTTAATTTGTTATGACGTTCTCGTCGTGATTTAATGTTTGGTTTAGTATCTGGCCGAATACCAACGTGTGCTTTATGCGTAGTTCTTAGTCTTCAGTGTCTTTGTATGGAGAAATGCCGGCTATTTTTGGACATTCTTTGTTTACCGCAAACAAAACAAAGCTGTATTAACTATGAATCTGCAAAAAATAATGTGTTTACATTTTTAGAGAATCTTCCTAAGAAACTAAATAACATTTAGTTAGGTAGCATGTTCAAGGAACATCTTTAACAGGTTCCTGTGATAAGTTCATATTTTAAAATTATTTATTTATAGTACATTATTTGATGACTACATTTATCTATACATTTTTTGTGCATGATACTCCATAATGAGTAAGTCAGCTCCATGTATTTAACTTAAAATAATGGAGAGAATCATGACTCTTTATTCATTTTGTATGTCAGGTTTATAAACATTGTTATATTTCTTCTACATGTATATTCATTCATGTTATAAAATAGGCTTAGTTTTTATTCTATACATTTGTTAAATTTTGTTTTTATTTGTTTACAGCGTAAAAAGGTTTGATACGATTTATTTAACACTAGCACTTTTATTTAGTTCATGTTTTCAGCATGAATCCACTGTATTTTCAAAACACCATTGAAAGTGGTTTTAATTAGGCTTACTATTGGGTGTAGTTTATTTATGTAGAGGGTTAAAATTGTGGTATTACACATAATCACTTATTTTCCACACAATTGACACAGGAAATGTTGTATGGATATTTTTATCAATGATTGTCCAATTTTAGGTTTATTTAGAAATTAAATTAATACGACTAAGGGCTTCTTTCACCATCTTCAAGTAAAATGTTGATTACTTTTTGATTAATGTTAATTGCCAAGTAAAAGTGCCAAGTATCTTCGGTCAATTTCAGAAATGAAAACAAAGAACTCATTCATTCAATATTACATCAACTGTGTAGGAATGTACTTATATATATTAATTCCATGTTAAAATATCCCTGTCCCACCTCCCAGTGAAGGGTTACATATTTTTTTCTTAAAAAGTGAAAAGGAGGTTGAGTAATTAACTTATTTTATCCATCATGTAAGTGCACTAATTGACAGACGATGTGGCCAGTAAGGTACTGATTAGTGTAATCATAGGATTAGTGTTACTTGAGTGTTGTAAAATTGCTATTTGATGTTGCGGGTGATTACAAGCCTACTTGACTTTTTACTTGAAGGTGGTGGGGCCATTACTGTGGTGGTGAAGATATTAGGAAAAGGAGTTTTGTTTGTGTGTTATGGGCTAGTAGTTTCATTAATTGTAATAAATATTTTATGAACACATTAGGTGCAGAATATAAAAATGCTCCATTATATTTACGTTACAAAAATATTGTCTTGAATTCAAGCTATTCTCCGCATTGGTCCAGTGACAGTTTAAAATTAGCAGTGAATTAGAAGTTCTGATATTCTTGGGTTGGATATAATCTGTTTGATAAAGATTGCACTGATTTTCTACATAACAATTTCAAAGAAATGTGTAAGATATTTTACAACAAGAACACAGTTTTTTTGTTTGTGGCTGTCTATTTGTGAGTGTTTGTATGTAGTAGCTTTGTTTGTCTATAGTTTATGGGTATTGAAAAGCCAGAGTGACACAAAATGTAAATATATTACAATAACACATTTCTCACCTTGCACTGAGTATTTACAGAATACAGGTGTTTTTTGTTATTTTACACTGTAAGCCACTTTGATATTTGCATAAGTAGTGGGCGATATGTATACCATTGATTTATGTAATCGTATTAAAAATTGTTAATTGTATATCCTGAAATGAAAAAGTATACAGAGCAATATTTTCAAATGGGCGTGGATGGCCAAATCCAAAACTCTGACAAATAGTGAAAAATACTGAATGGAGTCGCAAACCCGATTTTGAAGAATGCTAAAACCCCATACTTGGATTTTTGATAAATTCATATTCCTAGCGAGAAATCGAACATGATAATTTTGAAAAAAAAAAAAAAAGCATCTGCTGTATTATAACACCATTCGATAATGTTGCTGATAAGGATCAAATTTTGAGAAGTAATGGCAAATGGCAAACTAAAGAAAATTATTTTTTGTGCCTATTTAGTACCTATCTATTTCAACCAGGTTGGCGCCGAGACAAATTAGTGAACATGTTTGTGTACAGCGGACTGAAAAAGATTGGGAATCTCTAGACTGGACAAAGTTGTTCGGACAAACAACTTCCAAATGTCAGACATGTCCACTTTATGTACGAACCAGTGACTTTCTGTGGTTTCTGGATCTCTAGTCCTGTACAAATTGGGTGGTCTCTGAACTAGAGACTAAACATTGTATCAGCCCATATACCCCTCGCAGGGTACGGGCCTCCAACCATCGAAGGTATTATTGACCGGGACTGGGTCATATAGCCCACCACGCTGGCCTACTGTGGGTTGGCGGACCATACACACCACACATGTTGAACATGTTGGCAGGCATATCTGGTTCTTTACGTACAGCTCTCCAAGCACTTTGATTATCGGAGCAAAAGATCTATCTCATATCAATTTTGAGACCAATTGGACCACAAAGAACGAATAAAATTTCCTCGCATTTGCTTATTTTTTACTACTGCTTTTCTCATATAGGTCGTAGCGTGATGATATACAGCTTATAGCGTTCCTCGATAAATGACCGATCCAACACAAAAATAAGTTTTTATCTCGAACCAGTAGTTCCCTAGATTAGAGGCAACAAACAAACTCTTTATTACTATACACACGTCAGGCCCTCAGAAGTAAATTACAAGCACTACTGACATCACAGTTATTGTCGTTATGATTCAATATAAGGTTTTCCTTCCCGATAGCGTCCATTCATCGGGTAACCCCATACTGTGACACTTGACAATAGTACGGAAACTCCCGGCATCGTAAAACATTTGATAATACTTCGAGTTGAAAATCGTTTACAAAAAATATTTATTAATTCTACAAGTCCCAAGTGTCGCGTAAAGTGAATATTAATGAATTTATGAAACTGATAAGGCATTGATAAGTCATAGTTTATGTTTTCGCGACGAAGCAGTCACGGCTACCATTAATTTGCTCTACAAACCGCTGTCCTACTTTCACCTAGCGCGGACTAACTGTCGCATTATTGTGCCGAGTGGCGACCAAGTGTGAGTACCTTTACAACATGAGAGATTATGTGAGTATTACTTTTATAAGATTCGTGAGATTGAGATACAACTAGATGAAATGTGTTTGTTTTGGTTGAATTTTAGGGCTGGTAATCGAATATGAATTTGTCTATTTTGTGGCTAAATCGGTGGTCTGAGTGAAGTGTTTGTATAAAGATTTATAACAAAAAACAACGCTCAATTTATTATTTGTGCCTAAACGATATTAAATAAGGGATGCATTGTTGGCTTTTGATTGTATTTAAATTGTTTACAAGCTTCGATGCTACATATTGGAACATTCTAGATTGTGAATTAGTAGCAAGAAGACTTTACTAAAACAGAAAATGTTTTTTGTGATATTAGTTTTTCGAAGACTATGCACTTAATTTTTGATAAGGATATGTAGATGAAATGCATTCCATCCAACTCCTCATAAAACTTCGTCAGATCGTAAAATTATAAGCCAAATATTCCTTCAATATGAATAAAATGTTTATTATGTTATCGACCCCACTAAGGCTAAAGATGATATGAGACTAAATAAAAGAAGATCGGATAAATGCCTTAACAATTTCTAGTAAGAAAAAAATACTAATAATAATTTGCAAAATACGAGTGCAAAGTTTTTTTTCGAAGGTTTTTTCACCTCGGCAGAAATGAATACGTAATTTGGTGCTAATAAGTAATAATGACAGGTCTTCGACCTCCGTTTGGTTTATTTTATCATTTTCCTGTGTAAATATAAAGTTGCTTTACTGAGAATGGGATGTGTATTAGAGATTATCGTAATTTTACAATGTATTGGTGATATATTATGTCTGTTTCTCTAAATAAAACGCATTTAGTTATTGAGTATACAGTTAGTTAACTCTGATTCTCATGAAGATTTGGTTCTGTATCTGTATCAGCACGTATAGGGCCCACTGCAGGACATGAGCCTCTTCCACAATCGAGAGTACGATTGAAAGTGGTTAGGCCATCCACCACGCTGGCCTAGTGCGATATTTTTATGAATATGTTGTTAAATTGCTGTATACAAAGCCACTTGCTTAACTCATGTTCGTCAATATCAGTACTGAATTTAATGCTTTTCTTAAAATAATTTTTATACAAGCGATAAGCAAACAGGTTGTATCTTAATCCTTTTTTGCTTTTTCAATGCCTTGCTTTAGTGTTTCTCAAATGTCCTTAAATACAGTGAGAAATAAATCGGTTTTCTTTCCTGTTTCACAGTACATTTATTTTGCCACCAAATGAATACTTAGGACGTATGGCAATCATGCTCATTTGACCTCAGTGTAAAAACGAATGCAGCTAAAAAATAGCAAAAAAATATTAATAAAAAAATAAAATACAATTCATATTTACATGAAAAAGTTTCTTTGACCCGTAGTATTTATCGAGGGCGTATCTAAAATTCAAGTTAATTGTCAAGGCCAATGTCGTGACCTTTCAATTATGTAAGTTTCGGTCGATGGGGCAACTGACGTTCGGTCAATTAGGCGCTAGATTTTTATCGCGTTGCATATATATCTTTTGGCAGAGTGAAACTTGATAATCGACGCGGATTTGCTAGTACTATCTTACATCATAAGGTATGAAATCAAAGCAAATTGGAGTTTAATTTAACTGTTTATAATGGCCTGGTCGTTGGCTAGTAATATTCGCTGTAAATGTTCGCGGAAAACCCGTCACAAGATATTATGCAAGTGTGTCACTTTTTTTATTGCAATAAATGGGGAGACGAGCATGCCATTAGCCTGATGTTAAGCGATACGACCGCTCATAGACAGTAGCAAAACAAAACACCATTAATTACAAAGCAATGCGTGACATTCCACTGCGCTCGCCATCCTGAGATATAAGATGCCAATTCAATTCTCCAGTAGTTACTTAGGCTACAATGTCCTTCAAATCGGAGCACAAGAGTGAATTTACACTGCTGTTTGACGGGAATAATAGAAATTGCGGTGGTACCTATCCAGGCAACCTCTCACATATGAGAGACCTACCACCAATTTCCCTGAACTCCCAGTATTGAAGGCTTAACCTTGTTGACCTGCGAAAGATTATCGTCTCCCAAGATTGAATATTCTTTATGGCTTGCATTGTAATCATTTTATCACTATCCTTTGACAAAGCGAGACTTCTATTGACGAAGAAATCAAAATAATTTTATTAACCGCCCGATTCAGACGTTTTTCAATTCGTCCATCACAAATTAATATTTATAGCAAACTATGCAACATACAACGTTGTTTATGTAATAAAACAATTTATTTTCACCGCAATTTTCTTTACTTTTTATAAAAGTAAATCGTCAGATTTTAGTCGTGGACATCTCATCTGTAATACTGTACTCTGTAGTAATCTTGAATTTGTTACTTTTGGCTTCATTTGATATTTATTTTATCAGTATAATGAAGCATTTTATCGACGTATTATTATACGATAAGTGTGAAGTTTAAATATCCCAAGAGATATCATTGACCTCGATGCAAATTATTACTAATTACGGAGAGTCATATAATTCATACTTTTCTTAGCATACAATATTTTGTATAATTATGATTCTTTGGCAAAGTCCTACTTGTAGTTTAAGTACATTTTACACGGAAGTAATGTTATAATTGTTGTGTACATTTTTATACGTTTATGACGTAAATTAAAAAAAAATCTGTAATAATAAAATAACTTTGTTTTTAATTATGTTTGGCTCAAAACATAATTTTGAAGGAGTTTATTTAATTTAAATATATATTTAATTAATAATTAAATAATTTAGTTTAAGAAGATTTTTGTGACTCACCTTTATACCTTGATAAGTAATGTATGTGTTAAGATTTAACAATGTACCAATTTATAAAATATATAATAATATGTACTAATACTTAATAAGGATTGTGTGTTCAAAACTGTTGAATTGCTTAGAGACAACATTTCGAAAGTATTTGTACCTGTATGTAGCTTTATTTTACAATAAAATATGCATTTTATATTCTTGTACATGGTCGTGGAGATATTACGAGTTTGAGGAATAACCCAGGGGCGTGCGCTCCTTGTAGCCAGAAATGCAGTGCCTTACTTGCCATTCCTGGAATCTGTTTAAATACCTTAAAATTATTAAATTACTTATGAGATCGATATAAAGAGCCGAAATATTCATAGATTTTGTATTTCTCACTACATTCTAGATTCAATCAATACTGTGATGTCTCCATCGCTTATTATGGGTGAAGGGTTAAACTCGGGATGTATTCTAACCTACTACATAATGATAATAATTTTGCAGGATTTCGGCGAGCCTGCCGAGTCGGAGAAGCCGACCAGTGACGAATACTCGGTCGCCAAGTGGTTGAAAGCGAACGTGCCCACAAAGAAAACTAAATTCCTCAATCATCATGTGGAATATTTCACAGGTATAATTTTTCTTTATTCTATACATCCGGCGGAACAATCTGGACTTTAATAGGGACTGGATGCATATTGCTCTTAATAGAGAGATGTGGAAGAGCTTACGGAGGGCCTTTGACCAACAGTGGGATTTTCGGACAAACAAAGTATTAATTGTTAGTATCCAGTGGCGCCCATGAACATCCACGACACTTGGGTCATACATGTGTTGTCGGTCTATCAGATCGGGAGGGGACCGGCAAAGACAAAGGATGGGAAGAGGAAATACCCCTATTGGGCATCTAAGCTTTAAATTTATATTTGTCCTCTTTCTATGAGTTTCCTTGCACTTTAAAATAAAGTGAATACTGTAATAAATAAATACACACACCTGTTATATACATAGTCCTGTTCCCGAACGATACAAGTCTTGAGTCACGGGTATCAGAAACTGCAAGAGCATTTCCGGTCTCATAATTCGTAATAGATAATTAATGTAAATAATTAATAGATACGTTGACAGGTTTGTAGGTTTATATAAGTAAAATAATATTAGATTGCTATCTATTACGTATCCATCTTCTAACTAATATGTTAACAGAAGTTTTAGTTCTAAAAATCAGATGGTAAAAGATTTCCAACATAGCTTTCAGCTTTATTCGTGTGGATTTATTATTATTTTAATTTTGCTTCATACTAAAACGATATTTCAAGTAATCGATTGCGAATGGGAATGTACGTTTGTAATAATGACTACTAACGATAGTTCGTGACTTGCGTCATACAATATTAACCACAATCTATTCAAATTCTAATATAAATGCGAAAGTAAATGTTTGTTGCCTTTTCACGATTAAATTACTATAAGGATAGTTATAAAATCTGGTTAAGGGGAAGCCTGGAATCTGGAGTACATGGGCTACTTTAAAATGGCATAAATCAACCCCCATTCGTAGGGAGGGGATTAAAAAAAATTGAAATAAAATATTTTTGACCAAATTAATAACAAACTTGGCTCCAACACGACCAATTTCCGTAGCCTCTTCTGCAGCGTATTGTATTTTAAAATATCACAGCCTTTTTTTTTCAATACTTGCTTGAAAAGTTGTCTACAAATGACCTGTTATTAAGAGCAGTATATTATATTTAGCAATGGAACTTTGGTCCGACTCAAAAATTCTCCTACAATTTCTTCAATAGTTATCTATGTTTACATTATAATACAGCAACAATCTGCAGCACGCTCCATATACGATCCTAATGAAAATAATAACCAACATAGTGTACTAAACATAACTTAATAACATGCGTTGAAAACTGACCCATATTATATAGGTTATCGTATAAACCGCACGAGTGGAGTTTAGTGAGGCAACTGATAATATTTGCATGATTTTTTTGATGTCACCACGTCATAGTAATATGAATGTGTTATTGTCGAATTTATTTATTTAATTTTGTCGGGTATTTAAGGCCAGTGGCAACGTATATGTTCGAACTGTTATGTCTTAAAATCGGATTGATTTGTATGAAAATTTTAATTTGACAAATTTTATTTGACGCTAGCCGCTCAGTAACTGTTACAATTAAACTACCCAAATATTGAATTTATTAAATTAAAAAAACTTAATGTAAATAGTTAATCTATGTTTGCGTTCCGATCTACGCAGAAGGAGCTCACTGTGTCTTGAGGTCTGGCAGTTGGTCTTTTGAGTTCCGATATAGCGGATTACTAATACCTCAGTCCGCCCCGTGACCATAAAAGCTGTAAAGTGATCGAAACGTCGGAAAATTAAAAAATGTAAAAATTAAACTAAATCCGCGATAGAATCCGTAAATAATCGTTTTATTTCAATGTGTAACATTCGCGTAAATCTAAGAAACCATTATAGGTTTATTTACTAAAGATTTTTATTTTATAATTTCACACTTTTAGGATCAAACCTTGGAAAACGATTCAGAACTTACACTCCCAAGATACTATTGCCAATTATTATTAAAACCCTTTGATTAAAATGATATTCTGTAATGTTTCAGGAACGAAGGCGGTAGACGCCCTACTCACGTCAAAATGGGCGACGGGCAAGAATCCCCTGTTCACAACCAGACACGAAGTAACCGATTTCCTGCATCAGATGCTGCTACACAAACTCTTCCATAGAGCTAAAAAGGTATTTCTTCATACATAAACTCACGCCTTTTTCCCAGAAGGGGTAGGTAGAGGTGCCAGGACACCTACATTTCGCCTTGTATGTACCGTCCCACGATGTGGTAGGGGGCGAGCCTATCGCCATATCGAGCACAAATTCCTTACTCCGGGCTGATAATGAATAGAAAAATCACATATAACTATGCCCGACTCGAAATTCGAACCCGAGACCTCAGCTTCGTAACCGTACCGTAGTACAAACAAAAAAGTCTTGCTTTATAATGTTGTACGGCAGGCTAAACGGCGACTGATTATGGAAGGAATGGTCGTAAATTGTATAAAGAAAATTGTGTGATAATTAAATCTATGAGTATCAAGAATAAAATTGTATTTAATATATTCGGAGTTATTCACCTAATAAATATTTTGACAATCGATTCAGTTTCTTGTGAACTAAGAAAAATACTAAGAAAAATAATAAAACTCTTCTCTGTTTTTAAGAACCGCGTATTTTTTTTCAGGCTCAGGTGTTACGATATAAAAATAATCTCTTTTTTAATTTATGACTTTTTTCTCATCTAATAATAATTAATTCTTACGTTATAGGTACCGGTCAGCGAGCAAGAATTGAAAGGCAAATCCAAAAAGAAGGAACTGGAGAAATCGAGCAAGAGTGGCGACGAGAAAGATGGAGACAAGAGTCAAGCCAGCGCCTGTGAAGGAAAGGTAAGAGAAGAAGTTTTCTAAACTACATATGCCTATATGACTTTGATAATAGATATAGCGCACAAAAGCATTTAGTTTGGAACGTGTTTCCCTTCCTTCCAATTGTTCTATTTATCCATCAATCAGACATTAAAATCTGTGGCCAATCTCACCCCTCCAGGACACAAAAGACTCTAAAGAGAAAGAGAAAGAGAAGAAAAAGCGCAAGATCCGTCTGGAGATGCACTTGGAACAGTTGTTCCTGGACACGGCGGACGCGTACGTGTGGATATACGACCCGAAGCCCTGGTACTACTGGCTGTGTGGTATACTCGTCGTCATCGGCACTATTACTGTGTGTATGTTCCCGCTGTGGCCTGCCACTGTAAGGTGAGTCGGCACATAGTATTTTTGGTATTTTGGTGGTTTTTTTGCGTCGACTCTTGTCTCACTGGAAGAGCGTGTACTACCTGAGTATCGTGGCGGCTGGTTTCCTGGTGATTATCATACCATTGACCGTATTACTTAGTGGTGTTGTTTTGCATTATGTGGAAACACAGTAGACCATAGCATTTGCAAATACTAATTTCCACTTTACCGTACACAAAATAAGGTTCATTTTCCAATGTTCGACAGGAAAGGCATGTACTAATGCGGCATTAGCATATACAAAAATAGACTCTACCACCCTCACAATAAGGTTCAATTTACCACAGGAAGGGTGTGTACTACCTGAGTATCGCGGCGGCCGGGTTCCTAGTGATGATCATCGCGCTAACAGTACTGCGAGTGGTGGTGTTCTGTCTCGTGTGGATTGTGACGCTGTCCAGACATCATCTGTGGCTCCTACCCAACTTGACTGAAGATGTTGGCTTCTTCGCATCATTCTGGCCGCTTTATAAGGTAGGGCAAAGATGTTTTTTTTTTTTCAATGAATTATACTGTATGTTTGTTATCGTTTTTTGCAGTTATATTTGCTATTTTACGGTGACTCAATGTTTATGTCAATACATACATGTATTTCATTTCATTTTTTGATTTTATTGTGATGAATGGCGAGACTAGCTTGCCTTTTGCTTAATGGTAAGCAATACGAAGGCTCATGGACAGTAGCAAAACCAAACAACACCATGAATTACAAAGATGTTAAGTCTCAATATGGCCAGTAGTTACTCTGGCTACAGTATCTTTCAAACTGAAACACAAAAGTGCATTTACACTGCTGTTTGACGAAAGAAATATTTTTTTTTATATAGATCTCTTTATGTTATTTAATGTTTTGTTTTGTACAATTACAGTACGAATACCGCGGTCCCGGCTCTGACAGCGACAAGGCGAATAAGAACAAGAAGAAACGCAAGAAAGACAAGAATTCGGACGACGAGGCCGAGAAGCCGCTGT
Source organism: Hyles lineata (assembly GCA_030180105.1). Lineage (NCBI taxonomy): Eukaryota > Metazoa > Arthropoda > Insecta > Lepidoptera > Sphingidae > Hyles > Hyles lineata. Next base: position 3,516,815 of record JARJEE010000030.1, read on the forward strand.
TGCCACCCGCGCAGGAACCAGAACCCACACCTGCTGAAGACAACACGCCACTAGTCGAGGAAAAGTAATATATTTTATATACATACTGTACGAGAAAGATCGACATGGCAATTTTCTAATGATGCAGTATAACATTTCAATTAGTTTATATCGATATTTTTTTGCAACCCATGACAGTGCTATGGTGAAAATAGCTATCCACTAGCTGCCGACAAATATATTTTTTATTAATATACATTATACATACATGAACGGTTTACCATTAGGATAGACAGAGTATAGGGTGCCAAGTATTCGTACATTTATTTTGGCAAGTGGAAAATTTACTGTAAAATTCTCCATTTCAGTGACTAGGAGACTTCGAAAAGGGCATGCTAATGTGACCGAGCCGGGACCCTTATAAATCTTATACTTAAAAAACACATTTTTATAAACCTGTTTATTTTTTTACAGATCGACAGAGCAAGAGACCGCAGCACAATCAGCGGAGAAACTTTCCGAGTCTGAGTCAGAGAACAGTCAGCGCTCCTCCACCGACAGAGACTTCGAGATGGTGGAGCCCGGAGACCTGGAACCAGACCGAGACTCCAACACATAGACACACTGCTAGCACTGGGCCTAGGCACTGAAATCTAGAAATACACCCTGCATACTGCATACATAGGCCTGACCACATACTAAACAAAGAACTAAATACACCCAACTGTCTTGTGGGCTTGACCCCACACTAAGATCGAATCTTGTACAGGTATCGGAGAATACGAGAATTTTGGATTATAGATGCACTCAGAAATAATACTTAAGTGTAAATCTAAGTATCGATAAACTGATATATCGATACTTTGAGAGGGCGGGAGAGCCCGTATCGATAATTTGGGATTAAAAGACGTGTAATACGTAAAAGCACAGCTGATTATGTGGCAGCGTGTTTGCGACAATTTTCTGTGTATCCAGATATTTTTTCAGAATATGGTCAAAAAGTATCCGTACTGTGTGAAATCGACACACGTCTCGGTATCTTAATATGGGGTCAAGGTAACAGACTAGAAAAAATGGAGGCTCTCTGCAATCTCTACTTTATCCCTATTTTTTATGGTAGAAATTGCTTAGAGCTCAAAATTATATAAGCCAAATATCAACATTTAAAATCCAAGCATCACTTACATTTACAACAATCGCGATATAAAATTTTACAATGTCTACACTAAAATTGATAAGTTTAAAAAGTGGAATGAAAAAGATTTTAAAAATTATTTTTCATCACAAGTTCTATGGATATTTTTGTCACTTTTTGCCATATCAATGTAATTATTACACATAGGCGTATTTTGAGATGAATAGATGTTAGGTTTCAGCTAAAAATCACAACATCAATAGATAAAATAAAAAAATGCCGTACATATTAATGATGGAATTTCAAAAGTTTTTTTCATTCCTTTTTTCTTCTTTCTTTCTTTTCAGATCTATCGAATTCTATCCTAAAATTATATTACTACATTTTCGTTTTATTTCTGGTGAATTTAGTATTGTATGCATTTATTAGATAGCTCCTATAGGTGATAGTATTGTGGACTGTTCTCGACTAATTTGATGACGAGTGCTTGGCCCAGTGCGTAGGCGAATCAGAGACTGTAAGTTGAGCTAGAGTTAAAACTTAGATGTATAAATTTAAAGTATTTCTCTTATGTGGGTATTGTCTATCCAAAGTATAATGTAATCAGAACGCGACCGTACGATTTCATTGACGATGTTTAATTGGTGTCCGTAATATATTACGTTATTTTATAGAAAATTGATTGCAAAATTACATACATAGGCAGCAATGTGTACGCTATGACGTGTGCTCAGTTCGATATCGTATTCATTACGGACTAAATGTCACATGTACGGCAATTTAGTCAAATTGTATTTATTCAGGTTGTGTATGTCCATATGTGTTATAATTTGTTACGTACATTGGTACCGTTGTTTTGTACTGATCTGACGCGTGGTGACCGATTTTAACGAACATTTTATTCATCATAAACTAAAGAGTCAGAATAACAAGAAGATATTTATCTAGTGCTCAAGGCAAAAAATATCAGATTTTTGAGGTATTTATAAATGCGTCTGAAAAGTCGATTTCTATATTTTTATTTTTATTGGTGTGGGTAGTTTTCACATATTACTGAGCGCTAACCTTAGAGGCAACATGTGATGTAATATTTGGCCAGTTTGTTGAACTCGGTCGCCCAGCCTAGACATTAAATATGTATTTTGGTGCTGTTTAAATTGTGAACCACACGCAAGTGTGCCCTTTGGGATTTTATTGCATTTTCCAATTATTTTTTTGTAAATATATTGATTAGCGCCGACGCCTAGTGTCAGGCGAGTGTATGTTATTCATCGGTCATTCAATAAAACGACAATCTTTTAATATTTGTTTTATTTAACAAGATATATTTGAACACTTATGTATAAACTTAAAATTTCATGCTTTGTGTGCACCGACAAAAATATTTCGCATATTGATGACATAGGTTTACCGAAACCTCCTTCCTCTCTCTGTTGCCCTAGTACTTTGTGTGCACTGAGAAATATTCCGCATATTGGTGACATAGGTTTACCGAAACCTCCTTCCTCTCTCTGTTGCCCTAGTACTCTTTTCGTGCTTAGAAATGTTTTGCATATTGGTGACATAAGTTTAACGAAACCTCCTTACTTTTTCTGCTGCCCTAGTACTTTTTGTGCTTTGAGAAATGTTTTGCATATTGGTGACATAAGTTTAACGAAACCTCCTTACTTTTTCTGTTGCCCTAGTACTTTTTGTGCTTTGAGAAATGTTTCGCATATTGGTGACATAAGTTTAACGAAACCTCCTTACTTTTTCTGTTGCCCTAGTACTTTTTGTGCTTTGAGAAATGTTTCGCATATTGGTGACATAAGTTTAACGAAACCTCCTTACTTCTTCTGCTGCCCTAGTACTTTTTGTGCTTTGAGAAATGTTTATTTATTTTATTTATTTATTTAGGACAGCCAGTGGATATTACAATAGAACTTAGACTAATAAAATACACAATAAATAAATTAAGAGTAACACCCTTTGAAGGCTATCACAACTTGCACTGTTAAACAATATAAATGATTGATATTACTATATACTCGTATTTTAGTTTACAAAATGCAACAAAAAAAAGACATAGGCAACCAATGTTAGAAATATCCGAAAACATTAAGAATACTAATAATAAAAAAGTTATACAAGGCAAACTGAGTCAACACTTAGGATAAAAAACTTGAGTTAGAATTAAAATTAAATCGAGCAAACTAATTATAATACAATTATATATGGCAAGATGAGTCAACACCAAGTATTAAGAATTGAGATCAAATTAAAATTAAAATTAACAAACAATATTATCATGACAACAAATATTAAAACATCATAACATTATTAAAATACAAAAAATATAAAATATCAAAACACAATTAAAACATCAATAATAAAATTATATATAGCAAACAAGGGTAAAAATTTATAATAAAAAAAAATAATAATTACAAAACAAACCATAATTCTAGACAACAAAGTTATAGAAACACAGAACCTTCAGTTGACAAAATAGGAACAATAATAAAACGCATTAATACTAAAAATAAACCTATTTGTTGCTAAGACTGAGTCCTTAAGAGCCATTAAAATACAAAAAATATAAAATTTCAAAACACAATTAAAACATCAATAATAAAATTATATATAGCAAACAAGGGTAAAAATTTAAATTAAAAAAATAATATAATAAAAATAAAATAATAATTACAAAACAAACCATAATTCTAGACAACAAAGTTATAAAAACACAAAACCTTCAGTTGACAAAATAGGAACAATAATAAAACGCGCTAATACTAAAAATAAACCTAATTGTTGCTAAGACTGAGTCCTTAAGAGCCTCAAGACATTTCTTTTAAATTTGTAGAGGGTGTCATTAAATATGTCGACTGATTTACTTAATTCATTGTAATTTCTACACATTCTGGAAACTGTTGAGAACTGCTTTAAATTGGTTCTAGCTGACGGTGGTTGGAACAGGGCAACGTGGCGTCTGGGGGCACGGCGTGGGACGTGGAGGTTTATAAGATTTAGCAATGGGGGGCAATCAACACGGTTTCTGACAATTTTGTATAAAAATATTGTGTCTAACAGATTCCGCCGAACCGTAAGACGATCTATTTTATAATGTTGCAATTTGGCATCATATGTTTTAACTTATTTCCTAACTTGTCACAATAAATGAGATGTCTAAGGAATCTTTTTTGAATCCTCTCAATACGCAATTGATGGGTGTTGTAGTGAGGTGACCAAACATTGCTACAGTATTCAATTATGCTTCTAACAAATGAATTATAAACAACAATTTTGGTATCGGGGTTCTTAAAAACTTTACAATTTCTGATTACGAAACCCAATATTTTAGACGCTTTAGATATGATTTTATCAATATGTGGTAGGAATGTTAATTTTGAGTCAAAGTATACACCTAAGTCTCTGATTTGATCAACCTCTTGAAGTAAACATCCATTAATATTATAATTTGTGCCAATAATTGTCCTTTTCCGGGTAAACTTGATGTGAAAACATTTATTAATATTTAATTGCATGTTGTTGTTTAGACACCATAGGTACAATTGATTTATATCTTGCTGAAGAAGTACACTGTCATAATTGTCTCTTATAACTCTGGCTAGTTTGAGATCATCTGCGTATAAAAAGACTTTGCTGTGCTGAATATTGTTTCGCATATTGGTGACATAAGTTTAACGAAACCTCCTTACTTCTTCTGCTGCCCTAGTACTTTTTGTGCTTTGAGAAATGTTTCGCATATTGGTGACATAGGTTTAACGAAACCTCCTTACTTTTTCTGCTGCCCTAGTACTTTTTGTGCTTTGAGAAATGTTTCGCATATTGGTGACATTAAGTTTAACGAAACCTTCTTACTTTTTCTGCTGCCCTAGTACTTTTTGTGCTTTGAGAAATGTTTCACATATTGGTGACATAGGTTTAACGAAATCTCTTTCCTCTCTCTGTTGCCCTAGTACTTTTTACTGAGAAATATTCCGCATATTGGTGACATAGGTTTACCGAAACCTCCTTCCTCTCTCTGTTGCCCTAGTACTCTTTTCGTGCTTTGAGAAATGTTTTGCATATTGGTGACATAAGTTTAACGAAACCTCCTTACTTTTTCTGCTGCCCTAGTACTTTTTGTGCTTTGAGAAATGTTTTGCATATTGGTGACATAAGTTTAACGAAACCTCCTTACTTTTTCTGTTGCCCTAGTACTTTTTGTGCTTTGAGAAATGTTTCGCATATTGGTGACATAGGTTTAACGAAACCTCCTTACTTTTTCTGCTGCCCTAGTACTTTTTGTGCTTTGAGAAATGTTTCGCATATTGGTGACATAGGTTTAACGAAACCTCCTTACTTTTTCTGCTGCCCTAGTACTTTTTGTGCTTTGAGAAATGTTTCGCATATTGGTGACATAAGTTTAACGAAACCTTCTTACTTTTTCTGCTGCCCTAGTACTTTTTGTGCTTTGAGAAATGTTTCGCATATTGGTGACATAGGTTTAACGAAATCTCTTTCCTCCATGGACTTAATATATATCCTCTCTCTGTTGCCCTAGTACTTTTTACTGAGAAATATTTCGCATATTGATGACATAGGTTTACCGAAACCTCCTTACTTTTTCTGCTGCCCTAGTACTCTTTTCGTGCTTTGAGAAATGTTTTGCATATTGGTGACATAAGTTTAACGAAACCTCCTTACTTTTTCTGCTGCCCTAGTACTTTTTGTGCTTTGAGAAATGTTTTGCATATTGGTGACATAAGTTTAACGAAACCTCCTTACTTTTTCTGTTGCCCTAGTACTTTTTGTGCTTTGAGAAATGTTTCGCATATTGGTGACATAGGTTTAACGAAACCTCCTTACTTTTTCTGCTGCCCTAGTACTTTTTGTGCTTTGAGAAATGTTTCGCATATTGGTGACATAGGTTTAACGAAACCTCCTTACTTTTTCTGCTGCCCTAGTACTTTTTGTGCTTTGAGAAATGTTTCGCATATTGGTGACATAAGTTTACCGAAACCTCCTTCCTCTCTCTGTTGTCTTAGTACTTTTTGTGCTCTGAGAAATATTTCACAGAAAATATTATTAAAATATTATTTTATTTGAAAGATTTAATTTTAGATTTTTGAGTAAATGAAAATACATTTTTATGTGTGTTGAGGACTACAGTAAATATTTTTGCTCCTACCAGCGTACATAAAACTACATTATATTCTATAAAAAAAAAACAAAGCAATATTTTAAATTTTAATAACTTGTACATATATTCAGATTTAAGGCTAGTTTAATATGGCATTATGAAGGCTTTAACAACGAGTGAGTACCTAATACTTAATAATTATAAATTGCCGCGTTTCTCCTGCTCAAGTTCTATTGATTCGAACAGCGTCTTGAAGTTACCAGCTCCGAAACCCTGCAAATAAAATATTTATAAGATACTATTTGTTTTCTAGATGTGGAAAAATTAATATTATCTACTTTATAAGTTATGGAGGTTTTGTTTATCATTGCTTTTGGTTTCGATAGATACTAATATTTCCAATTGAAGTGCTGTCTCTTCTTGAGTACGAAATGGTTGTTCATAAGATACATACGAGGATAAATATGAGATATACATGAACTTATTTTTACTTAAAAATGTAAGACCTTGGACTAAAACAAAAGTGTCAGTATGGCTTGAATTAATAATTTTGAATATTCTCATATACAAATCAAGTCACTCACATTATGATTCCTCCTCTGAATAACCTCAAGGAACAGGGTTGGTCTGTCCTGTGTGTTCTTGGTGAATATCTGCAGAAGGTACCCTTCATCGTCATAGTCTATCAGGATGTTGAGACGCTCCAGGATATCAATACTCTCGGCTACCTTCACTTTACTGTTCTTCAGTTGCTCACGAATCAGGGTGTAGTATTTTGAGGGAATCGACAGGAATTCAACACCACGCTCGCGGAGATTTTCAATCTGAAAGATTTTGCATAACCATAAATAAATAATATATTCACGGGGTTCATCTTCAGGCGGTTATCAAGGGAATTTAAATAGTTGGTACGAAAGCCTAGTAGAACTAGATGGTAAGATTTAAGAATTGTACTTTAAGGGATAAAACCCATAACAATAATAAGAATGGAAAACGATGTTTTGGCGGGAGGTTTTGTAAATAATTAAGCGGTTAATAGAGAGGAATGGAAAACGATGAACGAATGGCAACATGTCCTCCTCCTTCCTTCTAGATAATCATTGGCGACGGCAATCATTCACAATTTGCCTTGGCTCGTACTGGATCTATACCAAAAGAACTTACAGCAGTAATAATATCCTCAGTGTTGATAGCGATGTGCTGGACCCCCGCACCGCCGTGGTACTCCACGTACTCTTGGATCTGGCTCTTCCGCTTGCCTGGTGCTGGCTCGTTGATGGGAACCTTTACCGTCTCCTCCCAGTTTGCCATCACCACGGACCGCAGCGCTGAGTACTCTGTGCATACTTGCTTGTCGTCTACTGACCAGAATCTGGTGAACGTGATGTTTGTTTAGTACTGGTTGATGGGCTACTGGCAGTGGTCAAAGTGAACTCCTTAATTACATTTACTATATATGAAATGAATATCAAAGCCTTTGTTTTTTATTGTAATGAATGGTGAGACGAGCATGTCATTCGCCTGATGGTAAGCGATACGATCGCTCATGAACAGTAGTACCCTGAGACGTAAGATGTTAAGTCTCAATATGTCCAATATTTACTTCCTTAGATGTCCTTCAAACCGGAACACATTTAATGCCACGTCCTAAAAAAGAGGAAAATACCAGAAGAACCGCCTAATGCGGCGTCTACCTGCCGGTCTACTTAGGCTTATTTACATCAAGTTTTAAATACTTAATTGTGCGGACCGAAATTATAAGAGCAAGTACAATATAGGTATATATTTTTGGCAAAGCTGCATTCGTGACTGAATGTTATGCAAGGGTGAGATACGATGAAGTCTGAGATTGGCAACACCGCACTTACGAACAATATTTATGCAACTATAAATGTGTAGTCCAACATACCTATGGAATTGCAAACAGCGTTCGTACCACGAAGCCGCCTCTTCCATGCAGTTGTCGGGTTGATTACCGACAATATGGTCGATGAAGTTTATTTCCACTTTTGGCCTGAAATTTATTGAGAATTAGGATAAAAATAGGTACAAAATCCTACGTAAATTTCTATAGGCCATACGGGTATCTTTGTAAGTCGCAACTAAAAGTCATTATGGAAGGATTAAACTCATAAAAAGTTATGAATTGCAGCTACCACATTATTATACACCTTATGTCGCAGGAATTCGCTGGGTGCAGCCTGATTCCAAAAGTCGTTGAGGAAAGTGATACTTAATTATTAGAGGTCAAATTAGACTTCCTATGGCTGAAATGTGGAGATGATGTTATGTTAGTTAGTTATGTAAGGTAAGGAATTTATTGATGACTTACAAGTATTTGTTTATGGCGTCTTTGTTCAGCAGTTGGTAGCCAGGAAGGAAGGGGCCAGTGTACTTTGATCTGTCTACGAGCGTGTGTGTGTTGCTGCCGTACTGAAACATAAATTATTTATTTTATTATTTTTTAATTTCGTTTTTTAAAACTACGATTCATTAAAGTTACATATATTGTGCACAAAATATCTTATGCATATTTTAAACACAAAAATATATTAACTATTTAACTTTATTAACATTATAAAAAGTGCGTGGTGGCCTGTTGGTAAACAGAGCAGATGCGGCTGCTAACATGTTCACGGTGGTCGCGGGTTCAAATCCCAGGGCACACCTCTGACGTTTCGGAGTCATGTGTGTATTGATAGTCAATCACTACGAACTAAAACGGTGAAGGAAAACATCGTGAGAAAAAGTGCATACCATAGCGATTTATAAGAACTTCTATGGTATGTAAGTCCGCCAACCCGCACTAGGTCAGCGTGGTGGACTATGGCCTGACTACTCTCAATCGTACTCTCGATTGTAGAGTAGGCCCGTGCACTGCAGTGGGACGTATATGGGCTGATACAAAACATTATAAACCTCATCTCATAAATTGAGTCTATTTTTTAAGAGCGTTTATACCTTCCGCGCGCTTTTTGGCTTAAAAACAGGACTTTTCAAACGAGTTAATATCCACCAATAAACAATTTAAAGGAAAAATAATTAACACTAATTTTAGAAAATGTTGTCATCTAGGGATTTTGGTGGAGAACATTATAGATTGATAGATAATTTGTGAATACTATAAGGATTACTGAACACAGGTTGCGTTATTTAGGCCTCGAATGGCGATTTAGAAGCTTAAGACATCCGAAATCACTAAATATAAGATGAAAATAAAAATATTGTTAGACTAATAAGACCCTTATGGAGGGATTTTGCTGAGAAAAATAATCTTTTTGTGTTTAGTTCCTGAAAAATAAAAATTTAAACAATGCGAAATTATTCAGAAACTCTCGTCAAGAACATATTTTTTTTCACAAACTTATCGTACATAATTTTTTACAGCAATTGCATATTATAATAGAAGAACATCTTATCAATAAATTACCATTTTTATATTTCAACAAAATTAGTTTTCATGTTTTCTACAAATATTTTAAAAACCCCTATAAAACACGCTGTCCGACCTGCATCAAATCAGACCATTACTAATATAGTGATCTGTGATCAGACCGCCGCAAGGCCTTCTAGAGGGAGGACGTATCGCTCGTCGCTCCGGCCTGGCTGCAGTTGATCGTTGTCGTGCGTAGTAAAAATAGCCACGCGTGTACTGCGAATGCCACATCTTAGTACTTTGGTAGTAAAATATTTTATTTTATTTTTATTATCTACAATGATTTTGTAGTGAGTATAAATTATGTTTCAGATAATATAATGGGAAATAAAACTTAGTCATTTCGAAGCAAAAAAAGGAAACAACATTTTGACAAATTGACTGAAACAATACTAATGTTATAGCGTGAAACTATAATTATGTTTGTTGTTTTTTAGGCCGTTTGGAAAATATATAATTGTGTTTTTGGGATGCGCTTATCTATACATATAAATAAAATTAAAGTGTCTGTTTCTGTTGAAAAAAAATGTCCTACTAGGTATCGTTATATATGTTATGGGCCAAGTGATTAATGCGAGCAGTATTCATAATGCCCGGGCAGTATGACTAATGCCAAGCCATATCGGGCCAAGTGATTAATTACAATCTAAACTCGCCTATTTATCACATTGCTCGGGCATTATGAACATGGCTACATGATGATCGGGCAATGTGATTAATAGGTAAATTTTTACGTGGTGCGCTGCCGCATTGTCGCATCTGCGATAGACCCATAAATTAGAAAGGTGGAATTGATCTGCTTATGTTTACTTGTTTTTTAACGTCCGAAAAATTATCTTCAGAAGAAAATTAGTGTACCCACTTTATGGATCAGTTAGGTCGACTGTGCCCCAAAACCGACTCGGGACACCCCTACTTCACGTAGTCTTTTGGCTGCCGACCCTAGAGTGTATATAAAAAGCCGGAGGCGTGGAGGGAGAGCAGCCCCCGCCCGCTGTAACGAAGGATAGGCAACCGTGCGAGCCGTAGCGGCTGAGGCTGGTCGCCAGAGGCGACCAGAAAGCCGAAGCTGCGGAGGTGAGCCTATCTTTTGTTACGCAAGGGCGAAGGGGCTGAACTTCCCGTAGGGCCGGAGACGTTGCAGAAGCAAATTTGTATTGACAACAATTGTTTTGGAGTTAGGTTACTATAATTGATATTTCTCAGGAATGGTGGGTTACCTTTTCATGGGAGTAGTACCAAGAGAGGTGCGTGACCTTGCAATAGCCGCACGATGCCACTTCGGCTCATTGTTTTGATTTCGATTCGCTTTACATCACTGTGCCCAATAGGCACTGAGCATTATTCATAATGCCCGGGCAATGTGATAAATTTATTGTTTATAATCACATTGCCCGCTCGTATTGGGCATTATTCATATTGCCCGGGCATTATGAATAATGCCAAATTAATCACTTGGCCCATAACATATACACGATACATATGCCGAAAATGATATTTAATTTTTTTTTGGCTGTCTGTTTGTTCCGTCTAATCTCTGAAATGGCTGGGCCGATTTTGACGGGACTTTTATTGTCAGGTAGCTGATATAATAATGAGTAACTTAGGCTACATTTATGTCAGAAAAAATCTTTTATTTTAGAAGAAATAAAGTAATGTTGCAATGTGCAATACCACGCGCAGCTCACGCGCATGCTACCAACCACTGGGCCGTCACGTCGGGCGCCTCCCACCACTTCTCCCACCAACAAATCAATATCACAATTACAAAATATTGTATAGGTATAAAGAAATTTAACAATAAATGATAGTTAAAATTTCATCTTGGGACTGAATAAGACGGAACATAAACCGGATATAACGGGACGGGAAATATAGTCGACGGCGCGAGGGAAAAATATAGTTAGTACGCGAAATAATATGTTGTTGTCAATTCAATACTGGACTCAATAGCTATCCGCACCCGGGCGAAGCCGGGTCCGACCGCTAGTACACCTATAAAAACGACACGTTGAACATAGCTGTTATCCTAAAGAAAATTTAACAGAGACATGCATCAAATCGATATTAAAGCTATAGTTTCTCAATAATGTGTCATGCATATGTGCCCTTATTCAATTGTTGTTATCACACACACAAAATATATATGTTAATTCACTAATGGACTATAGGTACTCGTGATTCTGAACCTCCTCTTAAAATTTGAAAACTCAGAACAAAATAACCTTGTTTAATAGCATCGTCATATCGATAATTATAAAAGTTGTTATATTTGTTCCTCCTCCTATTCAATAGAATAAGAAAAGCATACACAGCACTAGTGATTTGCGTTCCATTATCATGGCAACCATAGATTCATAATGAGTTTAATAGTATTTTTTCTACTAAATTAGAAAGATTAGTATTATAATTTTTAAGAAATACAATTATTGTTATTAGATATGCGTACCACGATATTTTAGTTAGCAGCGGTGTATAGAAAAATGGTATTAGAATAATTATGACATCTTTTAACGTGGAATAAAAAGTATCGAAAACGTCACAGCTCGTCACATAGCAACTGGATTATACCTATGACATCGTTTCTTCTAGCATAGGTATTAGTAGATCATTAATATAATACATTGCGACAAATGTAATTGCGAGGCTAAATTATGTTATGTACTGTAATTTGAAATTCAATATGTTTCGTAATTGTAAGGTGTTGTATAGTCCCTAACTCTATTCATGTGTTCGAACAAGTGCGTGTCTGTTCGAATACGAAATCTATACATATAAATAAAATAGAAGTGTCTGTTTTTAAAGTGAAAAAAAAATGTCCTACTACCTATCTTTATATAAACAATACATATGCCGAAAACGATCTTTAAAAAATTTTTATCTGTCTGTTTGTTCCGGCTAATCTCTGAAATTACTGGACCGATTTTGACGGGACTTTTTTTGTCAGGTAGCTGATATAATAAGGAGTAACTTAGGCTACATTTATTTTAGAAAAATTAAGACCAAGTGTCCAGTACCGCGCGCAGCTCACGCGCATGCTACCACTGGGCCGTCACGTCGGGCGCCTCCCACCAACGAATCAATATCACAATTACAAAATATTGTATATAAAGAAATTAAATGATAATTAAAATTTCATCATCGGACTGAATGAGACCGGACATAGCGGGACGGAAAATATAGTCGACGGTGCGCAGGAAAAATATAGTTAGTACGCGAAATAATATGTTGTTGCCAAATCAATACTGGACTCAAAAACTATCTGCACCCGGGCGAAGCCGGGTCCGACCGCTAGTTATTAATAAAACGTCCGCAGTGTCTACTGATTGAACACTGATTTTTGAATTCAACTTAACAATGTATTAATAATGAAAATATGATTAGGTACTAATCATATTTTCATTGTTAATTACTTAATTTGTATTGTTAATTACTCGTAAAGTAATATTTGTCTACTTATAATTCAAATAAAATATTTTTATTACATTATATTACCAATATATAAATCATAAGTTGCATTTCAATTGAATATTTGAAGCGCACGGATCAAAGATGGTTGATCTGATTTTACAGCGAGCCGACGCGGCAGCTCTACGCACACAGCTTTGATCGCTTATGTGTGCGTGAAATTAAACGAAGAAATGCCTATAGTTGACTTTGCGCGCAAGGTGTAAACGCTCTTAATATCTAAAGATATATTATTGTATTTAAACACTGGAGCTGATAAAATTTATTGATTACAACATGATGAATTATTTTACTTACCGTCTTCAACGTAGCCATTCTGACAACACCATAATTGTCTTTCTCCTCCCACAAGTCGCGGACTATGACAGCTCCTTGTTTCCTGGCGTACTCCAGAATGTAATCCAGGTTTTCCACCTGGAAGGCGACGTCTTTCACGAAGTCTCCGTGGTAGGCAACCTCGTTGGAGAATTCCGTCTCTTCTGGGTCATATTGTGCTTGGAACACGAACACTATCTGCAATTCACAATTGTTAGTTTTTTCAACGATTATAATTTCAATATTCTTACGTCCGAATACTCAAACGCGAGTTAAATATTATGTTCCACTTAACTACAAATCCCGCGTAAATGTACTGGCTAGTGGACCGTGTGCAGTTAAGATCAACTTAATAATTGAATGACGTTTGAGTATTCGGGCGTTACACTGTTATTAATTATTTTAAAACAATCTAATATCCATTTTTTCAAACATCATTTCAATATTTTTTGTTTAATAAAAGCCCATGTAAGGACTCAGGTCTCCTCTTTTTTCTTCCGTTAGCTTTGTCGTTCCATCGAGACATTACATTATATTTGGATTCCTAAATTGCTCTCTCGTAAACAGAAATATTTCTCCACATAAATATTTCTGTGTACCCATCCTTATACCACACTCATAGTATGAATTCAGCTCATCATAATTTATCTATGCTCGAGAATGTTTTGAATTTTCCGACAAGCTAATTTGACCGGTGAACTAATTATAGTAAAATTGAATATGGATCGACCTTATATTTCCGCATATTACCTTATTCATCTTGACGGCATGCGACGCGATTTTTCTGGAACCAGTCTCGAGTCCGCTGTACGCCAGCGGCTCGAAGCCGAACCTCGTCACATAGTAACTGGCCGCCTAGAACAAGTTTTGCTGATTTAAAAATACATCGAAGTTTTAAAAGTCAAACTTGGGTATTACGTAAATAATGGCCCTTTTTGTATTTTTTTCCGTTTTCTATTTTCAAATGTTGTTCGATTTTCAAATTCGAGTGTTGTTCTATCTTCAAATATTAAAAAGAGCCTTACGTCAATTTTAAAACTTTTAAAGGCAGTATTTATTGCATTAATTTGCAGTCAATTAATTAGTTGATTACATTAATTTACATTCGCTGTCAGTAGGGCAAGATTTGAATGCATGCTTTTATCAACGCAAAGGATTAAAAAGAAAATAAATGTATTTGCGGCCTCAATTGAAACAATTTACAGTTTGTAATCGTTCTGAGGGAAGTAGCGAAATTTACCTGCTTTGCATTCGACACCCAAAATGTGACGTGATCGAACGCTAAGAACTTGCCATTTTCTGGTTTTCTTCCCTTGTCTGTGTAGGAGGTCTGAAAAGAAAGGTATTTTGATCAATAATAATTGCCAATATGATAAGCATTCTGCATACATTAGATTTATTATTGATACCCAAACTCGCATGGAAACACAGGTCTTCTAGTAAGTCGGTAATTTATTTAATGCCAAAATAAATGATTCAACACCAACTCTTTTCTAAAATATCAAATACGTTGCATATTTCTATGTTACATAAGTACATTGATATTGAAATAAATTCATTCATTAAACTGGTTATAGTGATCATTTGTGCCAAACAAACAATAAAATGCGGTTCTCCGTCTAGTTACGCTATAATTAAATAAAATACCATATATATTTTGTATGTACCTATAATGTACTTTTGTTATATTAGCACATCTTCTCGTACAAGTTAGAGGCCTAGGGTAACAGCCCATGGTTTTTGGAAATTAAATACACAATAAGTTTTCAAATGGTCACAACTTGAAAACTATGGGTGGATAACACATGGTTTTCAAGTTTTGACACATAACCACTCCTGCTTTTGTTTAATGGATATTAAATAATAAACGAAAACAAAAATAATTACATTAAAATATTAAAGTTAAGAAAAGACGGAATCTTAAAAAACACAACTGAGGCTGAAAAACAATAAATATTTTATTATTTCGTCAAACTAGTCAGTTTCAAGTAAAGGTTTAAAAGAAATAAAGATTATATAATGATTAATAGTAAAAAATCTTATTTGATATTTTTAAATAGAACAGTATAGATATAGCAGTAGAGATAGTTTATAAATACATAATTAATATTGTATTTTAATTATTAACTTATCGTCATTTGTTTGATACCGAACTGTTTGTATGCAAGACCGACTCGCACTTGGCTATATTTTTGTTTTGCGAAAAAAGCTAATGTTTTCCATGCTTCAGTTGACCTAATTTCTTAAAAAATAAAAATAAAAAAGACAATTAAACGTAATTAAAGTAATAGATTCAATTATGTCATTTATAAAAAAGAAAATCTCACCATTTTCACAATGTTTGTTTACAATACACTATTCGTTGCGTATCCACTAAGAACTGAAACGTAATTTCTGCGCGACCGATTTTATATATAAACCAGAAATGTGAGGTGTAATAAAGGTTTCTTACAAGAAAACAAGCTGTTTGTAAAGAACCGTTCACATGTGTATGATCAAATACCAGCTTTTACCTGTGACTTCGTCTGTGATGAAATCCATAATCTTCAGGTCTACACAAGAACGGTGCATTTTATAGAATGGAAGAGACTATATTTTGATTTTTTATTATTAAAACTGTAGGTACTTGGAAAAAACGTTTCAGTTATTAGGTGTTATAAACGCATTTTTTTCTTTTGGTTTTAAGGGAAGGGAAGCCCTTATGCTCCGCTATCTTCATCGGATCGGCAGATGTCAGTTACCTTCCAACCTAGCGTACTAGCGGATGTTGCGCCTGGGCCATGTCGCTAACAAATCCTCCAATATCCAACAGCATATCGGTTTATACCCCCCGGTGGCCTACTAATTGTTTTTTATTCCATAGGTCCAATAAACAGACTCGTAACCTGATATAAGTGATCATTGTCACCCATGACCATCCACTTATGGATTATAAATGTGTTAACGGCCCATAATATCATGAAAGAAAAAGGATTGGAAGAGGAAAAAACGAAACTCGACAGCAAGTTAATTCACATGGATCTTCTATGAGATAGTGGTATCGCCTCGAACGATCTCATCCATTTATGCTGAGCCATGACTGACAAGAGCGTTCTACCACTTTCTTAATAAGTACTAATACTTAGGTATATTGTATCTATGATTTTTGTTAATTCGCTATTCTATTCGCTATTATTATTTCTATACGCTTTTGTTAATACGTCGGTTTTGCTTGAGGCAATACCACCTCAATAAGGTGGCAAACATTATAGGCCAACCACGGTAGTGCTTCTAGGCTAAAAATAGCAAACTTAATAAATACCGCAGGATGCCTGATCAAAATAGGCGAGTGTGGCGACATCTTTAGTTTTTAGCTGATGACGCGAAGTTGTTTCAAGGCGCTCTAGAAGTCAAGCCTTTTTTGCGCAGTGGTGCTCTTAAATAAGCATTAGGACAAATCATCCCTACCTACTATATTTTTCAGCCCTTGAACTCCTTCCGTACTTGCCTGCTGAAATAGGAAGTTCGAAATAATTAATTAAAATATTAGTTTACATAATATAATTATATTTGTGAAGCAACCCCTTGAGGGTCGAATGGTAATGCACATAAGGTGCTAGTTTTGTTTATCAGATTGGCCAACCATTTGTCTATTACATTGGATTTGGGCATGTTTGAGATATTGTTTACCACAGGATAAGTCTCTGTGCTTTCATTGTCTTTATTTTACACTGCCCTTTCTTTTTTCCTACTCATAAATCTATCCCATGGTTGTCTGGTAGAAACCGCCTTGAGCGATAAGACCGACATTTGTACTTTGTTATTTTGTATTGTCTCTAAACTGTTATTCCATTTTGTTGATAAAGAATTAAATAAATAAATTAAAGGTGTGTCCTTTACAAGTACAAAAAAAATACGCACATTTGCGTGCGTATTTTTTGTTAAAAAAATAAAGAAACTCAAACACATAATATACATATCTTAACATTCATTGAAGAACAAGAGTAAGTTTGGTGATAAAGATCAAGGAAATATATTTGTCCATGTAAGACTAGCGTTCAGCGCACTGTTCGCGCCACCAGATAATCAATATGTAAATGCGTATGTTTATTATAAACTGGAATTTATCAACGAGCAAAGCACAGAAACGGGGAAGCGTAGCGTCACACACTTGACCTACAGCGGTTCATCGCTGCAATTATAAGGACAAGGTAATGTTATTATACAGCCTTCGGTAATTGACGAAATTATTTAATGTTTGATTATTTTTTGGGGAAAGTGCATTCAAATAATTGTAGTTTTTTTTGTTGCAATGAATGGCAAGACGAGCATACCGTACCCTCTTGGTAAGCTATACGACCACTCATGGACAGAAGAAAAACTTTGAACTTGAACACAACAGTGCATTTACACTGCTGTTCGGCTGGAAAAATAGACACTGAAGTGGTACTTACCCAGGTGGCCTATCACATATGAGAGACTTGCCCATTAGAATATTAGGTATGAGGAACCATCAATTAGGTAATTGTAAAATAATATTGTAGTACCCACTTTTCTTTTAATGCCTTTGTGACTTTTCCTTAGCATTATTTAGATCCGTAAAAAAACTTTATCTTTTGAAGAAACGGATTAATATTTATCTGTTTAATCTTTTGTTGTCGAAACACATTTTCATTATATTGTGTGAATATAATGAACATGTAGGTAATATAAAAGATTGTACATACATGCGTTCATCTAGAGGGTGACCATGTCGTCAGAAATAAAAAAGATTTCAATGCACTCGGAATTATCGAAGTATTTTTTATGATTTTCGATGAGACTTATTACTTTTTGGAATCGCGGAAAATACCAGTCAGGCAACTATTATGAAAAAAAAGTCTTTCCAATTCGAAATTCGAATTTTAACTCATCGCGCATCATACACGCAGGACAAAAACTGGACTCGATCAGCTGTGCAACCGAAATCAATATTTTAAAATTACCATACCAGATCAACATTTCCAAAACAACCTTCTTCACAAGTTAGATGTCCCGGGAATCGAACGCTGGGCTTCACAAAATGTTTAAAATGCTAAGGGCTCTAATACAAAACATTTTATAGTAGTTTATAGTAAGTTGTCTCCACCCCACCTCATTCGCTTAGCAGGTCCGGTCCGAAGCGGACGACTGGTCTTGTAAATAACGTTTCAAAATATTGTGCAATCGTTCACGAGATTTTTCCATGACATTTAAAACTTTATTTTTATGGTTAATAATATAAAAATACAGAAGGAAACTAGTCTAGAAGACCCTAAAAAGCCCACTTTGTAATGGTTTTAGGTTAAGTTGACTTTCATGCTTTACTAGTTGATGTTTTAATCACAGAATATTTTAACTATTCTATGGTGCTGATAATAAATATATGTCTTGTTTTATTCGTATTTAAAAGTACATGTTATGTAGGTAGCTATTTCTATCTTTATATTTTGTGCCCCGTTATCCTAAAAAATAAGAAAATGAAAGGAGCTTTGATAGTAAACAATATATGCATAAAAAGTTACTCTATTCAAATGCGCATGCAACTGTATATTCATATTCAAAACAGACTTTTATTAATCCCGTCATATTTATAAATATCAATAAATATTCATAATAAATAACAAACAGACAAACAAGGTCTGTTGTTTACAAGTTAGTTGGTAGTATTAAATTATACAAATTCAATAACAACACTTGTGCGTAAATTCTTTGCAACGTGGTCAACCGAAGGATGACAATTATTTTTCTACCTTCCCTTTTGTTCATGATGGTTATTAAAATAAAACTATTATTATTTATGGATTTTATCGGGGATTTGGTCTAGTTTTTACCCCGACGCGACGTTTCGAATACGTTTTCGGGGTCAATGGGCAGTCTGTAAATAATATTTTTATTAAGTGTCACATGCGCGATAATCTAAGAAAACATAATTATGTATATGTTTTAAAAATATTCTTTAACTATATACATTATTTATATATTATTCTATACATTAACTAAGAGGTAGATTCTTGCAATATATCACAGAATCTATTGAGATATTTTCAATCTATCTTATGTCAACCTCCGGCTGAGAAACATGAGGCCGCGGGCTCGATCTCCGCACCGAGACAAATTTTTGTGAGATACATAGGTATTTTTTGATCTGGGTTTTTGTGCTTCTGATACTCACGGCACAACACTCGATCTTAATGTGGGGGTCGGGTCTATATACATACGTGAATTTTGGGTGTATTTATTAATTGAACAGATCGTTAAAGCTACTACTATACAAATGGATACTCGATGAGGCAAAACCTTCACTGTTGCAAGTCGTTTAGTGAGAGAAATGGTCGGAGACAAAAACTGGCTGTAGGAATTTCGCATCCGCTCATGATAGTGGTTAATCCCTTATAGTGAGCGAAACAGGTGTTTTGTGTTTTTGTTCACTGTAGGTATTATATACTGTGATTGGATTATACTGTATTTAATATCAAATGCACAGTACTGAATGACATCGCCATGAAATTAAAAAAAAATAACAATAGGCTCGCCCTCTATCACATCGTGGAACGGAACACATAAGGTGAAATCCTTATCCTGTTTGCACCTCTGTTTACAACTTTTGGGAAAAAGCCGTGATGTTATGTGTGTAAGGGTTCCAAAGTAAAAAAGTTATTGAAGTATTCTTACGTTTTCATAAAATGCAATTGGATTACGTTAACAGGTTTTGTATCGTTGAGCAGTGGGTCATGGTGACGAATGTAATGAAATCGGATGCATGTTGATAAATAAAACTGATAAATACTTTGCGGAAATGTTAATTAATTAAAACGTAAAAAAGTGGGTAATTTGTAATCAATAAAAACTGTGTGACTTGTTCTGAGGATTTTTTTTATATGGTGCCCACGGTCACATTTCTTTATCGCACCACCCGCCGTCGGCAGCAATTTCGTCCACATGTCTTAGAACCCATACCATCTCGTACTGTGCGGTTCCAGGGGAATTTCTACCCACGTACAATCAGGCTGTGGAACGAGCTACCTGCAGAGGTTTTCCCAAATAAATATAGCATGGGGCTCTTGAAAAGAGGAGTTAAAAAGGGTTGGCAACGCGCGAGTGACACCTCTGGTGTTGCAGACGTCTATACTGACTACGATAACTACTCAACCTCAACCCTCAGGCGGGCCGTACGCTTGAATGCGTCATTAATTGCATTAAAAAAATGCTAGTGTCATGTGGGACGCCCTCCAACCTGGTGGAGTGACGATATTCGAAAGATGTCTGGTAGCGGTTGGAGACGTTGGGCTGAAGATCGAGCCCAGTGGCGTGCCAAAAGAGAGGCCTATGTCCACCAGTAGACGCGGATGGGCTGATGATGAAAAAATATATGATGGTCAATCATCACGCACTACAACAAACGTAACTATGTGGATGAAACATTATTGGAAGACCTTAGTACCATAATTTGTAAGGATTTTTATGGTAAGTAAAGTCCGGCAACCCGCACTAAGCCAGCGTGGTGGACTATATGGCCTAACACCACATAAAACCACAAGTACATTAGTTATATCAATCAATATACAACCACTATTGTTAGCGAACCATAAAAAAAGGAAATATTGGAAATTTACATAAATGTTAGGTTTTGTTCAATGTCTTTAGTAATGCATTATCTATAGAAGTGAATGTTGTTTAATCAGCTGGGAGTAAACATGTATTATTTAAATTAAAGAATAGCATGATTCACATAGCTTATTGTTATATTATATACAATGATTTTTCTTTACTATTGTAATATTTTCAATGGACTTTGCTAGATCCTAGTGGGATTGCGTACAGTGTAGCATTTGCTCATCCTAGACTGGTCAGATAGACCTTACAGTTATCTATGCATCAGTGGCCGCACTTGCAAAGTTGTTTCGTGTTCCCATATTCCTTTCTAGGATCTACAAGCAGGGCGTGAAAAAGAAATTGCACAGACCGGCGTGTTTATCCTCTCAGCTGGACTTACGCGCGTTTGGCGCACTCTGCAGGGGGACCCTGCTGGGTTGGGATAGATTCATTATTTAGAAAATTTCTCGAGCATTTTTTATTCTGGGCAATATTGAACAAAAAGTTGTGGGTGACGAAAACAAAAATATAATTTAATTTCACTTACTTGTATTCTATATTTCACAAGGAAGCTCTAGATTAGCATATGCCGCCCGTAATGAAAAAAAAAATATCAACTACTAGCCTTTTGTAACTCTTTTTCTCTCTCTTCAGCCACAAGAAGTCCATTGCTAAACATAGTCCTGTATATTTATAAACTAATTTTGGGGACAAAAACATATTTTTTTTTGCAGTATTAAAATAATACCAGCTCTCCAGATCGGAGGGGCAGTGGGAAAGAAAAAGGATAGCAAGTCGGAAGAGGAAGGGGGTGGCAACACTAGGCCAGAGTGGTGGACCCCTCTAAATGGAAACTGTAAGATAGATAAGAAAAGTCCCGTGCTCAACAGTGGCCTATTATGAAAAGATAAATTATAATACAATACATGTCTGCAATTCTAATACAATACAATACTTGTCTGCAAGGTAGCTAATATTTTATATTATATACTTTATATTTACTTTATAGCTAATATTTTTCAGATTGCGATGTAGTTCATCGAAAGGTTTTACAAAATAGGAGCTATTTCACGTTTTGTCTTTGGCTTGATTTTGGTCCGCTTGCAGACGTATTAAAAAACTGAATTGAAAAGGATTGATAATTTTATTTTAATACAATAATCATCATAAAAAGAAAGCATAAAAATAAGTGAAAAGAAGATACGTCGTTTAAGAGACTAAAGCTTAAATTCAAAAAACATGTCATTATCAATGCATTACAATAATGAGCATCAAAAGGAAAAAATATTGATTTATACTTCGTACAAGACATTAAGTAAAACATCAATACATGTCTTAAAAAATAACACTTATTGGGTTAACATAAGCAAGTGGTTTGTAGAAAGACTATGCGGCGTCAGTTTTTTCTATTTCATCTTTATTGTCATTCTTCTTGGTGCTTTCCAAACGTTCAATTGCTTCGAATACCCATTTATAATTCATAGCTCCAAATCCCTGGAAAAAATCATAATCAATTTTACTTTCGTAAGCAGCGGCTTGTATGTGACCCTGGCATTGTTTATTTATTTGAAAAAAAGGTGCGCCAACAGCATAATACATTATATCACTTAAATTAAGTTATATCTATAATATGTTAACGTTTAAATTTATATGCCCATTACAGGCGTTCACAGCTATCGCCAAAATAATCAATAACTATTAAGTAATGTTGTGGTAATGCATAACAATGAAAAACAAATGAAATAATACTAGAATGACAAAACAAAAAAGTATTGAAATTACAATTATAACTCTTCTATACTATCAATTTAAATAAATAAGAACAACATAAATTGTAAAGTCAATGAGCAGCGGTGGCCACTGGAGGCCACTTACTATCAGCCGAGCCGCTAGTTCCTGTGCTAAGACAATAACATATAAAAATGGTAATCCCGCCAAACTATTTTTATTTGCAATATTTTAGTGATGTCTTTAAATTCATTATTATATTTAAATTATTTTCTGCGCACATTTTTCTAAGGAAACCAATATATGAAATCCTAGCAGTAATTAGAATTTCTAAACAAATCAGCTCAGAGACCAAGCATCTATAATGACGATTATGCCGTATCGGTTATACTAAAACCCTTACCCTATGATTCCTTCTCTGCAGGATTTCAATAAACAGCGTTGGTCTTGGCTGCACGTGCTTCGTAAATGCCTGCAACATGTACCCTCTCTCGTCGAAGTCTATCAACACATTCTGTTGTTGCAGTTCGTCGATGCTCTCCGCAACCACTACAGAGCTATCTGCCAGCTTCTCTCTTATCAGGTCGTAGTATGTCGCAGGCCAAGTCAGTATGTCAGCTCCACGGGATTTCAGGTCACGCATCTGAACAGAAGTATAGGCTTACCTGGCTGATAGATTAGTTTACAATGTAAAACTATAGATGAGGAGAATCTTTGACTTCGGATTGAAATGAAACTGAAGTAAAGATTGACGCAAAGTGGGAATATAATATAACGAATAGATGATAAAGGTAACGAT
Organism: Hyles lineata; assembly: GCA_030180105.1. Lineage (NCBI taxonomy): Eukaryota > Metazoa > Arthropoda > Insecta > Lepidoptera > Sphingidae > Hyles > Hyles lineata. The sequence continues at coordinate 3,540,396 of JARJEE010000030.1, forward strand.
AGTTTTCAAGTTGTCCTGCGATCTGGAAGACACAATCGCTTTCTTTCTTATTATGTATGATGATATGAAAAGGTCGCTCGACTAAGTGTCACATCCGAATAGAAAGCCTATCTGTAGAGATAGGCTCAATAAAATAAATTAATTTTTAGTTTCTTTACGTCTATAGACGTTGATGACAAAAGTAACGAAATTAACAAACGGCAGTTTATAAGGTTTGCTATCACACATCCTTCCAATAACCCTGTCAATCAAACTGGCTGGCTGGTACCAATCTGACTAACAGTGAAAGGAAACAGTCTGCTGCTAATCCAACTATATTGACAGCACTTAACATAGTAAATAACAAGAAACTTACGGTAGAAATTATGTCGTCTGTATAGAAAGCGACGTGTTCTACTCCCGAAGTGCCGAGCGCCTTCACAAACTCCGTGGCTTTGCTGGAAGGCCGCAGACCCTTAGCAGCTTCGTTCAGTGAGAGCTGTGGGGTACACGGTTATTACAAAATAGGTCCAACAAAGGAACTGGCCATACCATACACAACGTAGTGTAATGACTCAGGAAGATGATTATCATCGGTTGCTTAGTAGTTTGGTCATGACAGAATTCATCAAGATGCGTTTTGGGCATAATTTGGAGCGTCTAAACATACAGTTACTAAGTTGCAGGATTGTGATTAATTTAATGACGTCGGGTTACCAAATTTCTACAATACTACCTACACTCAACAGTGGTAGTAGTTAGTACCTACTGATGATCCCTGCGAAATACCTGCAAGGACCAACTATTTTCAGAGTTTAGGTGAGCCAGTCATCCACTTGCGTGGAGCAGCCCTTCAAAATTGTCGTTACTTGTGTCACTTTGTGACACATGCATCCAGTAACAATGATATTCAAAATGAAACTTTTCCGCCGGTTGCCTGAGAGTAACACTCGCCGGCCAGGTCATTGTTTCGCGGAGAATCTTGACATCGCGATGTAGGATTTACCCCTGAATTGATCAGCGCCATCGCTCGCCCGCGTAGTAAACTAAATACTCTGCCTCTACCCTTCCGTGAGTGGTAGTAAGTTGAAGATTATTGATTTTCTGGCATTCTCCTTCACATTAAACCTAACAGCAAATATCAGTTAATGCGACAGTGGCTCCCTGGCTCATGGCATCTCTGTAGGGCGGTATTAAAAACATTTTTTATTGTGACTCTACCAAGAATAATTTATTAAGGGAACGATGACCGTTGTCTTTATGTATATAGGGAATTTGTTAAGTATGACATGTGTCTTTATGGGTATCTTACTTAATTATACCACTTTTGCATAAATGTTTAATAGAACACAATTTAAAGCCACGAGAGGGCGCAAGCTTGGTTCCCGCAAATAATTTGTTTCGTATTTGGGCAAGGTGGAGCCGAAAAATCCATAATTTCTGTTTATCACAATAGTGGAGCCGTATTGTGTACAATTTCATGTAATAAGATACTGCTATAGCAATGAAGTGATCATGACTGATATTAATGCCGAGTATGACGATAGGCTCGTCTTCTACCACATCTTGGAAGGAAAATAAAGTTCGGTAATCCATAAAAACTGATACACCTAACATTCATGCGTATTCCAGATACCATATAAGAGCTAATCAAGTATTTTGCAGTGGGTATCGGAAACTACGAATGACTACTGTCTGTCAAACACCCGAGCACGGAATAAATATGTCTTGTAAATCATATAAGTACCTATATGTCACAGTGCCGAGATCGAACCCGCGGAGTACTATATCACAGCTGAAGTCTAACCAACTGCGCCTTTAGGGCTATCAAGTTGAGGCTGAACTATGAGTGGCATGCAGATGGCAATAGGCACTTTTGCGTACCCTTTCAGATGACAGACGTGAGTAGTGAATATACTTACGAGAACTGTTTCGTCTTCATTAATAACGGATGCCGAGTTGATGCAGGAATACGGCACCAAGTCATGCTTGTAGTCCACGCACCAGAATCTATTCAATAAAATGACCATTAGTTCGATTGTAGCAAATGAATACCGCAATAGTTAATCAGTAACACCAATTTGTATATACTCGGTTCCCAGAAGGCAGGCATAATTATGACTAGCGAATTATACAGATATACACGCAATGCTAATTTCCACCTAGTGGATGCTTTATTTGGACTGCACAGCAATCTTTGGACGCGGGGAAAACGGTTTATCGCTACCAACCAGCATGTACAGCGAGAGAGCTTAATATGTTGAGCTACCGACCTTATAAGCCAATTGTAAGTAATCCTGGTGGCCGTAGAGGCAAATCCAAACCCCGCAGAATAGTTTTTCACTACAATTAGAGCCCCTTATATTTAAAAACCTAAAGGCTAATTCATTTACCATTACCATCAGATTTTAGTCACTTAATTGTTATCGTATAAACCCCAACCTCTGCCTCTAACAGGTTATAGTAGAAATCATTGAGCAAGGCTTATGGTCAGCAGTGGAATTCCTTTGGCTGATGGATGGAAACTAAGGGTGTTCACCTGTGCATGTTGAGATTTTTTTTGTACCACGACACAGAGTCCTCCAATGTCCCGTCTTCCATATTACCTTCGACGTGATCGATGAACATCAAATTCATAGCTGGTCTGAAATAATTACGGTCATTTACATAATTATAAAAATATTGTTAGAGTGGCCTAATAAGTATTTCTAATGATTTCCAAGTGAGCCAATCTATTTTAAGTGACTTTTTTTCATTTCCAAAATGTCATTTGCTAGATACCTGGTCAATATACAATTTTTTAAAAAGCTAGAAATTTGCTGGAAAAAGTAAGTGTTAAAGAAAACCAAAGTGACATATTCATACGTGGTTTGTAGAAAAAGGTACGATAAGAATAACTTACAGAAGTTCATTTACTGGATCTTCTTCAGCAGGCTTGTATCCTGGTAGAAATATCCCCGTGTATTTGCTTCGGTCGATGAGAGTGTGCGTGTTGTCTCCGTACTAAAAAAATGTAAATATCAAAGTATTTTTGAATTAAGTATATAATTTCTGTTTTCTTTTCACATTGATTAACCGTAATTTTGAAACCCTACATCTATTTACCTATTTACATCTATTTTCATGTGTGAGTATGTTCGCTTTCTATCAGATAAGTAATCGCTCCCTTGGTTTATAGACACAATATTGAGTAACTTAGAATTCAATTATATTGTGCTGAAAATTTTAGCAAGCCATGTTGTTCATAATTTCAAATTTCAATTATTAAATACTTACAGTTCGTAACACTGCGTATCTTACAATTCCGTCATCGTCTTTTTCCTCAGTAATGCTTTTAACAACTTTAGCACCGCCATCTTTAGCTCTCAGCACAAGAGCATCTAAATCGTTCACTTCAAAAGCAACATCTTTGACGAAATCACCGTGAGCTGCCAAATCTGCTGATATTTCGCCGTTGGATGTAGTAGGCGATTCGAATACTATTGTAATCTGTAAAATATTTAAATTTTCATCAGAATAGTCACATGAAATCTTATGCTGGAAATAGGCCTTCCTCTTGAAGAAAAAAATCTTGGTATTTTACAAGTCTAGAAACTATTTGCAATCTTATAAAAGCCAAACCTATAGAAGCTTTTTAATAATTTGATATAAAACAATGGTATTGCATTTATTTCTGGAATATTTCTACTTTTGTAATGATTAAGTAATGATCCGGCGGCGACTGGATGCATAAAGCAGCAGACCGGGCTCTGTGGCGTACCTTGGGAGAGGCCTATATCTAGTTGTGGACTGCAACAGGGTTATTATGATAATGATGAATCAGTTATTGCTAAGATAATAATAATAATAAATACTGCAATATTATATACCTTGTGTAGTCTAACTGCGTACGAAACCACGGGCTTGGTTTCCGTCGCTTCTCGGACGGCTAATGGCTTGAATCCAAACCTTGTCACGAAATAGCTGGATGCCTGAAAATATTATGAGACAATATTCTCCAAAGAATATATTTAATAAATAAATACCACCCAACAGTCACATACATAGTACGGACCCTACATTACGATCTATTTAGTTTTGTGTCTAGAGTATCAGAAACTACAAGAGACTTTTCGGCCTCACAAACACTCAGACCCGAGACAAATACTTGTAGGCCTCATAAACATTTGTTTCGCTGCGGGCATTGAACCCGCGGCCTCTTGTCTCATAACCGGCATCTAACTGCGCCACAAAGACGTTATTTTTTTAAAATAAATCTTTAGATATTGGGTACTTCGGGAATATAAATGACATAATTATAAGGGTTTTCGGTACGTTTTATATCTTACAGACGGCTATGAAACGAGAAGCCGCGGGTTCGATCCCCGTACCGAAACAAATATTTATGTGAACCACAGGTATTTGTTTCGGGTCTGGGTGTTTGTGAGACCGAAAAATCTCTCGTAGTTCCTGATATCCACGACACGACACGATACTCGGTTTTAGTGTGGGGTCAGGACTATGTGACTCTTGGGTGTATTTATTTCTATGTATGATCAGAATCAGATCGAACTCATTATCATGTCATTTTAATAAAAAAAATTTTAGACTTACTGTTTTAGCATTGGCAACCCAAAATACAAGGTGATCGAAGTTCAACACCTTGCCGTCGACTCTCTTCTGCGCCTTATCTTTGCCATTAGTCATATTGCTCTGAAAATAATAACAGGTGAATCAAAACTTCTTTGTACCTACTATTTTAATTAGAAACACTTTAGGAAACTTAAATCGAAGACCAATTTATAAAAATAAATTATGTTAGGTCTTGTAATATGCTATTCATTCGAAAAATGTTCATATAATAATAAAACATATGTACTTATATACTAGATAGATGTTTCAATTAAATCAATAATAATTATATCATTTTATGAAATGCTTTCTATCAAGCTAAGAAATACAAATCAAAGAAAAATAAAATGATCGCTAAACTATTACTCATGTATCGAATATAATATTATTATATTTCGAAATTTGTTTTATTCACATTTTATTACATTATTATACGTAGATATTGTTGAGAAATAAGTAATAGTTATTTTATTTTGAGAATTTATTTTTTGTTTATCTTAGCCTAGTTTGTCTAGGTTCAAACTAAAGTTTAATTTTCTTTTATATTTATCCTTCTCACAAATGTTTACTTGTTTTGAAGCATTTTCCGCTTCCTTTGTAACTCTTAATTAGGTATCCTAAGATACAGTCGTGACCTACTTTGGGGACCCTGCCTGAGCATCATATCTATGACAATGTTAACTTACTAAAATAATTATATTATTGGCACACCTACTTTTTTGTGCAATCAATAAAAATTATTACTTATTATTAATTTAAAAGTAAATTAATACGGCAAAACATATGAAAACGACAACTGACTCTAAATTAAATCGAAGAAATATCTGTGACTTTAATCTTTAATCTTTTATTTATACCCTTTGAAATTGAACAGTCATATAATTTACAGCAATAACAGAAATAATAGTCCAACCGTCGATACAAATATTGTACGTGGTTAACATACTAAATACTGTTTCTGTGGCTGGTACAGTCTGAATACAAATGAAACTAGAACTCCTTGGTAGTTTAATTATCCAACTCAACTTAGAATGGTATGTATCAATTACATCAAATGATTGCAAATAGTAAGATATTTAATCAACAGCGTGGATAACGCGTAATCTACATAGGCTAATGTTGAAAAAAGGCAAAAGTATAAAAACCCGTTAAACATAAACTCACGCCTTTTCCCAGAAGGGGTAGATAGAGGTGCTAGCAAGACACACCGCCTTATATTTTCCGTCACACCATAAAGGATAGTGGGAAGTGATAATGGGCAAGCCTATTGCGATATCGGGTACAATTTCCCGACTCCGGGCTGATTATAATGAAAGGCAAATCCAATATCACGTTGCCCACCCGGGATTCGAATCCGACACTTCAGCTCTGCTTAAAATCGTAAAACTGCGCCATCAAGGCAAAATATCCGAAAGTTAACAATCAGCGTGTTTCCTCCGTTATAGGAAATTACAAAAAGTTCAATGAATGCTCAATACAAATCAAAATAAAATAAAAATATAAAGCAAATATAAATAAAATTGAAATTGTTTACATAAAAATTATAAGCTAAGAAAAAATTATGGAATTATAAATGTACTGGTAAATTAATTAACAATATTGAGATAATCATTTCAGTGGATCGAAGAAATATACACATACGCATTTATATGTACGCGTATAAATTTAACTTTTACTACTCGTATTAGTCTTTTGTACTTAAATAGTGTACTAGTAAAATATCGATTTCTTTTTTCATTTATTTATCCAAAAGTGTGATACTGCAGGTTTTTTCTACTAGCACAACCACAGAACAGTTTATTCATCTGTTCTGTGAGCACAACAAACTCACTTTACGGCACTTTGTGGTATATGCAGTGCAAATATAGTAACCACGTACGTAACTGAGATTGATTGCCTTTTTTATATTGCAGTGAATGATGTTACGAGCATGCAATCCGCCTGATGGTAAGCGATACGACCGCACATGGACAGTAGCAAAACCAAACAACATCATGAATTACCAAACAATGCTTGGAATTCCACTGCGCTGGCCATCATGAGACACAAGATAATTATTTCCAGTAGTTACTCTAGCTACAATTTCCTTCAAACCGGAACAAAACAGTGCAATTACACTGCTGTTTGGCGGGAGAAATAGACATTCCGGCGGCAATCTTTTGAGATTGGACAAGTTTTTGAAAATTATAGGAAAAATAACTTACTGTTAAGGTTTTCACGGACGAATCACACCTTTGAGAATCGGATCAAAATTGCATTTTTTCTACAACACACTTCTATTTATAAGAACATATGACATAAGGTCACTTGATTAGCATGTTAACTAATAAAGTTCTTTAAATTAATAATTAACGTTTTGAATTATTAGTTTACACTTTTAACTTGTTTCTAGTGTGTTTTATTGCGTTCTCATAAAGCCTATTTTTGTATGAAATGAGACGGATGTATTTTGGGGTCAGATGGTGTTGATAAGAGATGGTATCTTTATCAAAATATTCCACCAATCGAAAATGTTGAAATTCCGTGGCAGAGTAGGCAAGGCTTTAATTTACGTCTCAGCTCCTATATATGGTAGCCAAATAATTGCGGAAATATGTAGATTACTACATAATAAGCACAATGGGCCCTGAGACAAAAATTGTATCATTAGTTTAAATAATATTAGACTTTTGGTACCTGTCACAATAACTGCGTTGAAAGAAAATCTGTAGACTACGAAAACATTTATTTTGATACAAAATACCTTTGCTCTACCCCTTGACAATGTGTGTGTGTGGAAAATTTCACGATCGGCTGAGTAGCCAAAGCACAATAACGTAAAAATCACATTTACTTTTGGATTGATATCTGTGAGGATACCGCCATTAACAACAATCGGTATAATTTTATCAATGGCTTTGTTATCAATCTACCCTCCATTTTAACAGCGATGATTTTGTCGTCACGTATATTGTAGTAAAATTGTCGAGACAAGTTAAAAAATGATCTTACATAATTACGAGTATATAATTGGACTAGCGACCAGGGCCGGCTGCGCTGTGTGCACATAATTTGTTTTAATATCCAGTTCTGTCCCGTGTCACTATATACCATGAAAAAAAAGCACGCAATACTGTATTCTTCTGGCCCGAGCCACCCCACTATCCCTTTACTAAATTTTACTAAAATCGGTCGAGCCATTTTTGCGCTAATCATGTACAAACATCCATACTCACAAACAGGGACATAAGGTGTAAAGAGAATGGTGGCCAAAATTCGGCGGTAAGATGGGCGACGACTTTATTAATATCATAGAACGAACCAAGGCCCAACTGACAGAGGACAGAGAAAAGTGGCATAAGTGGTATGAGGAACGCTGGGTATACCAGAAGTGGGATTCTACAGACTGTAAATGATTATGATAGGTATATTTTAGAAGCTATAACAAAGGCAACAAAATAGTTATTTCAAATCAGTCTGTGTGGCTCACATACCATACGGTTCGACGGAGCTTTATTATTCGTCGTATTGCCGCTTGAAGACAATCCTTTTAAGAAATGGTTTAGCTCCAACAAAATACGAGTATAGTCATATAGTTGGCATAGTGCGGGTTGACGGACTTTAAATTGAAATTCTATCAAATCGCTGTGGTATGCAGATTTCCTCACGATGATTTTCTACACTGTTAGGTATAGGGAGTTGAATATTGGGATCACCTTTCAATACACACATTAATCCGAAAAGCCAGAAGTGTGCCCTGGGATTTGGACTCACGACCACCGTAAACATGTTAGCAGTAGCGTATGGTTCGTTACCAACAGGCCATCCCGTACTTTTCATAGTTTTGTATGGTCGTAGTCTTACTCATCATCATCTGCATCGAATGTCCGAGCATCGTAAGTAAAACTATGAATGTGCCTATGTATTCTACAAAATGTTCGAATCTTCTATCGTGCGTCGTAACTAGACTAAGTTTGGCATGAATGATAAGTGTCAAAGAAAATAGTATTTATAGAAGTAAAGTTTGTAAGACTGAATAGTCTCTCATAGGTCCTGAAAACCACTACTACGTGGTGGACTATGTATGTTAATGTTGAATGTATATATTACTATGTTTAGTTGAGACCTAGCCGCATGATTCTCGGCAATATTACACTATTTTTTGCACGGCAGTCACTAGTTATCATAGGAAGAAAAATAGTAATTCTTTTGTTATAGAAAGCTTGAAGAACTGAGGCACTCATTCACTTTGACTCATATCTTTGAAGCATTGTTTTTGCTTATGTCACTTTAAATACGTGTACATTTTTCACACATAATATAAACTCACGCCTTGTTCCCAGAAGGGGTAGGCAGAAATGCTACCAGGACACCCACTTCACTTTTGTATGTGCCGTCCCATGATGAGATAGGGAGCGAGCCTATCGCCATACGGGCATATATTCCTGACACCAGGCTTTACTTTGCCCGACCCAGGATTCGAACCCGACATCTCGCCTTTCCAATCATACTAAATAGTATAGTACAACTACGCCACCGAGGCAGTAAGAATGTAAAAATTTCATTCCATAAAAAAGGAAATAAAACCACAAAAATTCGAGTAATAAAATAATTTCTTTTATTATACACATACATTATATTTACATAAAGATCGCAGGTATATTCATTAACATAACGGAGTATTTCGCTTGCACCTACATTAGTGTTTACGATAAGGCACCCATGAGGAAGCTTCTTTACGGCCCTTGCTACCATGGTCGAAAACTTACAAATTGTGACAAATTCAATTTATATAGCCTGACTAGGGAAATAACTGTATTGGAATTTTATTACATCCATATCATGTACTAAAATCGTATTAAATTGAAAAATACTATAGACTGACAAGTTCGTGCGCGACCGTCCTAAGAAAGAATTTGAGGGAGAATGATGTTCTATAGACAATAGAGGAATATAGGTCTATTTATTATTTTCAATTCTTTTGATATTAATGTTCACTCATAAATTATTGTGGTGTTTTAGTGATATTAATATTTCGTCCTATAATCAGTCCATATTTGTGCACAGCTTGACATAGACCTCTGTAAGTGCACACCACTCAATAAGATCTTTAGTTAAACTGTACTACGATATGAAAAATCGAGAATATTTTGGTGAGCTGAGGCCCTCACTTAATTGTAGAGGAAAGCCTGTCCTCAGAAGGAAATATAATATATCAACAGTAATATGAGTACTGTATCAGCCCATATATTTCTCACTGCAGGGCACGGGCCTCATCTACAATCGAGAGTACGATTGAGAGTGGTTAGGCCATACAGCACGCTGGCCTAGTGCGGGTTGGCAGACATATCAGTTTCAGTCATAGACGTTATAAAATTATTTTACAGTTTATTTCCCTACTCAGTTCACAGCTCAGTTTTTCGACCATAAGCTAAATCCACTGGAGACTACAAATGTACACAGAACGCTTATAAAAAAATCAGATACAAAAGACTAGGAAAATGTTCCTACCAGTGGATTTAACTGACTATAATGGCCCATTCATAACAGGTAACGACTTATAACTAATATTTACAACATTAAGTGTACGGAAGAAAATGCATGCAGTGTCTGTCATATACGCTATTAAAATATATTTGTCTATAAGTACCATTATGTGCAAATATTCCCATTGCCGCGATGGGAGTTTCCCATTTACAGTCAATTGGAAAAACATGCCTGTGCTTAAAATGTAGTTACAATTGATATACGTTGTGTTCATATTTTTAAACAAAATCAGGAATATACATCATTTTATACAAGAATACATTTTGTTTATTGAAAAATAGAAATTCAGTACATTTTAAATCTTCGAGGCTATAAATTTCATTCACAATATCTCTAAAAAGTGATTTTAAAAGAATAACAGATTTTTATACACATTATTTAATTTTATTTCCAGTTAGGGTCTGGTTCCACACAACGCATAATTCCTAGCGTCTTAGTTCTATTGCATACGTATACTGAAAAATATCGATCACATGATATACACAAAATAAATCAGTCGCCTTATAATTGACTTATTTAATTCGATACTCTTCACAGTTCTCATGGTCATATATGGTCACCTAACCTATTCACATGATGGCATGTTGTAAAATGGTAAATTCGGTAAAAATGTACCTTTAGCGTGGTAACTGTATGTAGTTACGTTCTCTTACTTACATAGAGGGAGTACATTTACAAAGATTACTATAGAGGAACACGAAGCGCTTATAAAATATTAAATATACATTGTGATAGATTTGGTATACAAGCGGGCTGATTAGTGTAATGACGGATTACACGTAAAAATCTGAGATCAAATTTATTTATATAGATTCATATTATCACCGCTTGTCGATTGGAGCGTTTGGTACGCCGCGTTTCCACGCTCAATGGATCAAGCCCCTTATTTGCGGTGAAACGATTCAGTCAATACCCCTAATTTTTACAACCATACTTTTTATCTCATATTTGTGCACAACCAAAGTAATATAGAATACAGTAAACGACAAAGCTTTTTTAACAATCGCAGGTTATCCAAGTTCATATACATATTTGACTTTTTTAAAATTGTGTTCAACGACGAATGATATGGAAAATATTGGGTATGATTTGGCTGAGACAATATTACGACATTTATTAAACACAGAGTCGCGTCAATAGTTAATACACCACGAAACTTTTTGTAGGTTATTTTTTCTAGATAGATTTTTCATTGTTTTCTTTATTTGATTCGAGGCCTGATTTTTTCTTTTCAAAATATTTCGATAACCATTACAATCGTGTTGTAGTTTAATGTCGTCATATTTTCTCCTATTATTTAACGTAAATATATTTCGCCAATAACCTTCGTTGCATTTAAGTTTTTTTTGTCACATCATTCATCGTTCCACGTAAGAAAATATATAACATTGGTACAATTATGATACGCACTGACCTCTGTATACTACTGGACTGGACATTATTACACAGTATGCCTATTGGATAGACGCCATTGTGGCGCTGTTAGCAATGACACCGGTGGGTGTCCACGGAACTAATGTGACAGATTCAAACGTCAAACTTACTTTTAGCAAACGTCAAATGTAGCTTTGTAAATGCTTGATGGAAACGTTTTATAAGGATTGTATCTCTTATATCCACCACGCTGGCCTAATGTGGGTTTGCGGACTTTTTATTTTATAAGAACACAAGAATAATATTTTCTCTAATAGCTACATCGATACAAAGCCCTCGCACAAATTATATTGAAGAGACTTGTCCGCAGCTTGGATAAAATACAGTACAATTCTAGTCCATATCCAGTAGAGGTTCATCATACTTGAGATACCGAGCACTGACGTCACGCACCACAGCCCGCAGATGGTGGCGTCTACCGCTGGATGTGGCACAGCGTGGTGGGCTCCACCAGCGCGGCCCGCTCCACCGCCACCACGCAGCCGCCCGGCGCGACCAGCAGCGGCGCCGCATTACCAACCCACACCTTCTTCACGTCATCAGACGCGTGCTGCAAGGGAGACATGTAGCCGCCTCTGGAAATAACAATTATATAGTCAGTAATCGTTCAATTTGAACGTCTTACGTGATGATATGTTGAAAAGTGATGTTAGCTATTAATGTCTAAATTAATAAAGTATGTCTAGTCTAAGCTCTCTCAATTAATCTTCCCACAAAATAAATTCAAGACAATAGGTCCATAAATTACTGGTGGTAGGTCTCTCAGATGTGAGAGGTCGCCTGGGCAGGTACCACCACACAATCTCATGTAATCTACGAAGGAGTGAGTTTTTTTACGAACCCATTGAAAGGCGAAACAGTTAATTTTGTGTGTGTTATTTCAGTTGCGAAAAATGGTTATAAGATTTGGTAAATTTTTTTTGGTTTACAATTTCTGTGGATGGCAATTAGTAATAACAGAAATACAGCATATTAAGACTTCGAAAATAATAACGTGGTGATGTTAATTTCAAATAGCTATAATCCCCATTTATTTCAACACTAAATTATTTACCTTAATTTCCGGTCGGCGTGCAGCAGAGCGTCCGCCTTGAGCAGCCGTACCGCCACAGCCACCAGTATGAAGAGTATGAGCGCGCCGCACACCGGCACCGCGATCGTGGCCGCCTTGAACCACACCTCGCTGTTGTAGTTCGCGCCGCGCTCGCTCGCTACTGCGTTTGAGTCTGGAATCGACAATTGTACGATGATTTATTTATATCCTTTATTGTAAACTAAGTAAACTTAAAATAGAACATTATATTAAATAGTAGTTGAATGTCAATCACCACGCACTACAATGGTGAAGGAAAACATCGTGAGGAAACCTGCATACCGTAACGATTTATAAGAATTTCTATGGTATGTAAGTCCGCCAACCCGCATTAAGCCAGCGTGGTGGACTATATGGCCTAACCACTCTCAATCGTACTGTCGATTGTAGAGTAGACCCGTGCCCTGTAGTGGGACGTATATGGGCTGATACAGATTAAATAGTAGTACAAAAGGCGGTTGTATCGCTCGAGGCAATCTCTTACCGACTACCTTGGGATGGACAAGAAATGGAAAAAAAGAGAGGGCAGTCAATAGTGTATCAAGTAGGTAGGTGATTTATTAGAATTCAATTAATCGTACCCTCGATTTTGAGGAGGCCCATGCAGTGGGACATGTGTAGGCTGATATAGATACAGAATACTCGTAATGGTGCGGAACGCAGTTATTATGTATAAATAGGCTAGTACCACGCACTTTATCGATGTAGGAAAACAGTGAAAGAACCTGCATGCCATGCAGAAATTAACAAGAATTTGTAGGAAGTTCGCCCACCCGGAACAGGCGAGCGTATACGTATATTTCGCTCGTATAGTTGCCATAAGCATGCGCCCTGACTCCACCGAATCGTCAGGTTCTAAGTGGTTATTAGGAAGGGAATGTTTGTGCAAGTTTTGAATTTGAACAACACAATGTCTTGGTTCAAACTGGAATTAGCTCTCAGCATGGCAGTAGGCTCGCCCTTTATCACATTTTGGTAAAAAAGCCCGGCAAACCTTAGAACCATTACCTACATAATTAATAATACAGGCTTAAGTCTATGTACATTTTAACAAACTTTTCCATAATTGTAAACAAAACGTGATCAGAATTGAAAAGGAAATTGCGATACACTGCAGCAATTAATTTGAATAACATTAAACTAACAAATTGGACAAGACTTGTTCAAATACATTAGATAGCAGTATGGTAATTGGCGCTACGTTTATATTCCCAGTCTCGGTAAATGTAAGAACTGAGAACCGGATATTTTATTGGAATACATTTATCATGTGACTCATGTTGTGCTGACACCCGTCAACCCATACTGTTCAATATATAATAACCTCTCGTGTTATGATTTCCTGGTACTGCGTTTAAATTCTTGGAGGTCTGTCTCCTATGTGCATTAAGCTGCCATAAAGATTTAATGCTTATGCATTTTAATACGTAATGCAATACAAATAATAACAGAATAGTGTCATTGGATTAAACAAATAAAATATGTACATGGAGATATGAATGATTGACTGTGACTGTAGGAGAGGCCGCACGTTCATATTTTTGAGATCAGCAAAAAATAGCTACACTAGAGATTTTGATATCGCAACATGGAGAAGTTAATATAACATATACATTCATCCGTCGTGGAATACCTTCATTACGTTTGTATCTAATTAGGCCAATAACTCCCTTATTGGCCTTACGTAAAATTAATTTGTTTCAGTAATTCTCCATATAAACTTTCAAAAACTGTGTTAACAGCGGGCAACACATCAAACTAAAAACTATAAGACGGTTTTCCACAAAAAATAAGACGACGTTATAACTGTTACATATTTTATGTACCTTACTTCTGTTTTATTCATTTAAGTACGATAGATCACAAAACTAGTCTATCCATCACTTTTTTACTGTCTTCAATATCACACATTGAACAAAACAAAATAATTCTACACTGTCTAGTACGCATTTTTCCCTTTATTACTGTGTAGGCCTTAACGGATTTCTAGGAACTCGATTGCAACATAATAAATGCAGTTTGCAGTTTCATAGTTTGCTTATGATTCTTGTTAATACGCTCCCGTTAATGATAATGTCACGCCACTGATAAGGAGTTTTAGGCCTACACTAATGTGCTTGGTTAACTAAATTTATTTCATTTATGTTTTAATTTACACTTCTTTTATAGTAGGTTCGAGGCTGGGGTACGCAACTCGGAATTTTCAAAGTTATGCGTGTATTTAAATTTAATTATCACTTTGACAGTGAAGGATTGTGATGTAACTGTGTGAGAGTTTTCTTGGAATACCAAAGTGTTTGAAATCATCCATAACACGTTTCGAATGTTTGGTAGACTAAGGTCTACGACCACCCTTGGCAGATTTCTCAAAAAGTGTATATGAGTTGCTTTAATTTTTTTCATCCTTATTGATAATAATTAATTCGGAATAAACATCAGTTGATGCTAAACTTGAGAATTAGACAAGTTTAAATATGCATCTTTTTAATTTACTTCGTACCTACTTACAAACTACAAAGTAAATTTAAAAATGTGTTTTTGTATTTTTTTACTTTAATCACCTTACTTCCCCTTTTTGTGCACTAATTGGCTAAATGTTCTGGACTTTATCAAGTTAGATATAAGTATTTTTTTCCTGTTTTGACCTAAAAATTGGATAAGATTAGCTACCGTATAATAGGAAGTAACCACGTTATTTTTCATAAATAATTATATACTCCTAATTTCATCAAAATATCAAAAACCTAATATTTATATAGGTTTTTCAGTCTTCGTAAGTCAATGAACAAGAAAACGTTTTTACGATATACCGATCGTAAGAAACTAAATATATAAATTATACAAAAATAAAAATTAATAGGCCTAAAATTACGCATCAAAATATATCAACTGGATAACGGAAATTAATGCTATTAAAATTCATTTCAAAATTTCCCACAGGGCTATCTAAGGCGTACAAAGGATTTTCGCACTTATTCCTGGTATCTAAATTTGAAATTCCACTTTACCGCAAATTCTCTCAACAAAGGAACATAATTTGAAACAATAGATCGCAACTGCAGGCCCCGGGCTAAAACCATTACGATGTTATAAAACGAACTAGTTTCCGTTATAGTTTGATTGCCAACGTCAGTCCCTTGGGGGATTATGACGCGGAATAAATTACATCCTATTTGCAGCGTGTTAATTCTTATATACCACTGCTGGACATAGGCCTCTTCCTAGGTCGCAACAGAGACCTGTCTGCTGCTTTATGCATCCAGTCGCCGCCTGCCCTCTTGCGTAAGTGATGATGATAAAGTCTTATGGAATGAGAACTGAGATAGACTTTAAGGATAAATGATGTAAGTTATAGCCTACTTTAATAACTGTAACTTTGAATAAAAATCATATTGCTTTCAAAGGCAGAATTTAAGGACCACTAGAAATAGAGTTGGCTTAATTTTAACAAACGATGTATTGAATTATGGCAGGTCCGTTATATAGCGATAATATACAGATAGGTTATACTTGTGGAATAAAAAAGAAAGGACTAAAAAAAGGTTTAATACTTTAAAAAAGTCACCAAAGATATTTTAAGATAACGATAGGTATTTCAATTTAAAGAACACGAAATTGTGTCTATTGACCACACGACTCGAAGTCTTCTTACAATAGAAATCGTATGCGTAACACATATCTATATAATGCAAATACACAGTGCAACATTTGTGCTAAGATTTATGACAGCAATTACTCACCGATAAATTGTTCTTAGAACGTCCAAGCATCTCATACGCACTGAACGATCAACTAAATGTATGAAAATGTGACGCAATTTCAATTGCATCAACACTGCAATGTTTGAAAGACAGTAAGGCACATCGTTTGAAAATTATTTCATCATCACCAACCTGTTATAAGAGACTTTTGGAGCTCTCAGAGGTTATTATATCTCTGTATGGCTCTTAAAACTATTGATCGCTTTTTAAAAGGTCCACTGCAGAAATCTACCTAGAAGGTAGCTTACCTTATCTTTTTGTGATGTACAAATACTACAAAACCTAACCAATTTTCATGCGGAAAAGTGCATATTATGTTAAAAATTATTTTGTGTTCTTGAAGTGATATTGATTCGTAATTATTAATTAATATGCAATTAACTTTTTTATTCGAGATCATAGTTTATAAAATAATTTAATTAGAATGTTACCACACTGAATATTCTCCACATTGCCTTCAAGGGTGTGATTCACTTGTTTACATTCGATAGGACGGTCGCTAGAATAATATCTTTGTTCAGGGAAATGCTTCGCTCGTCTCATTGAAAATATTAATATCGCGAGAAAATCTTTTGTGTCAACTTGACAAGATAACTGTCGCCGATGTTTCTATTTCCGTAACAAGTACGGAGAAATTTTATAACAATTTTTTTAAACGGAAAACATATCAATAACTTTATATGTATACATATATAGAGTTTATAACGAATAAGAGCAAATATTTATTTTATATAAAATTCATTTGCACGTAAATTAAATAGGGATAAGTATTGAGTTGGTGTATCAGATATTACGAGACTATTTAATCTCACACCCAAACCCGAAACTAATATTTGTGAGTCACACAGACTTTTCTTCATACGAGGATCGAACACGGTGCCTTGTTTTTCAAAGTCGATTTCTTACGGCTTACCAGACTTTTTAATCTGCGCCACATACGATATCATATATTTACACGAAGATATACATACATATATTATATTAGTGTTTCAACGCTTTTATTTCAAGTCTTTTTGTTTCTGCAAGGAGTTAACAACTGCGCAGTTATCTGCGGCCGGTTGAACAAACCAAGTGTTCTATTTTAACAATAATTTATTAATCGTCGTGAGTCAAGTCCCGACTTGTCCCGACTTGTGATTAGGCATATATTTATACGCACTCACTTATCAACGTTGTTAATTAACATATTTAATTAATGTTGCGAATTATAATGCCTTTTCTAGAGGGTTTGCTTGTGTTATATTTGATATTTTTAATGGCAATACGTCTAGTTTTGAGGGACCTATTTGCAACTGACCATTTAAAACTTAAAAAAACTAGATAGAAACAACTTTCTTTTAGGTTTTCCATGTACTCTCTATTTGCTGAATTTTGTAATGAAAATTAAATTCGTAGTCCATCAGAACCCAGACAATATATCACAATATCATTTTTTATTGAATATTTATTTTTTTCTCAGTAAAATTTCTCAATTTTTATAATATATATTATATTTATCCTTAAAAGATTTTACTAATAACACATATTTTTTATGAAACAAATGTGCAAATTGCAATTGAGCACTAATTAACAACTGCCAACTTACCTGCTAGTTAAATAATAAAAAAAAATTGACCGACGTGCCTGCTAGTTAAAACTAAAAAAAAAAACCTTTCTCACTATGAAACACAAACTATTACAGAATACTGTGTAGCGAAACAATGTTACCGTCGGTAATCACAAGCGGTACGCAACGTGTGTTCAACAGAATTAATTCCGCTAATTAACGGATACCCCGCAATACATGCCACGGCGTGTAATTAAAAAGCAATTGGAACAAATGCTTGCTTGAGCTTGATCGTCACATATTTAACTACTCCGCCTGCCCTTGTTCTACACTTTAGTGAAAACACTGTGAATTTGCAGGGGATAATGAATATTAAAAATTTTATTAGTGCTTGATGTCTTAGTTCGGGTTTAGACATTTTAGTCCACCATAGTGTTGCCAGGTTTAGTTTTTGAAAATTCGGGACAGGACATTAAAATAAGCGGGATTATGAGTTCTTCAGCGGGACGCCTATTAAAGAAGAGGGAATTATATTTTTTTTGCTTTCACACATTATTACGCTCCCTCTTTCTAGCAGCATATAGTTATCACATCGAAAAACGTCGCGTGTCTGGCGGCTCTCAAAGACAATAGCCGTTTTTGGTTATTATTATAATAATGGAAGCGCAGCTCAACCAGACCAAGTGCCATATCTCTCCAGGCTTAAGTTCATGAGGTGCCATGGTTTCATACCATGCATACATACATAAATTGACGCCTTTTTTCCAGAAGGGATAAGCAGAGGTTTCTTAACTTACTCCAAATATTAAAAAAAAAAATGCATTTTCCTCTAGCGTTTACTATGGGTCTTCATCGAGTTATTCCTTAAATTCTCAGACTATCTGTCTGTATCAGCCCATATACGTCCCACTGCAGGGCACGGGCCTACTCTACAATCGACAGTACGATTGAGAGTGGTTAGGCTATATAGTCCACCACGCTGGCCTAGTGCGGGTTGGATGGGTCTCAGACTATAACTTTTTCGATTTACCAGAGCGATGTTTATTTCCAAGAAGAAAATTGATATTTTCCGACACGCCTTTGCACATTAATTCTGACAAATTATGCTTGCTATAATGCTTGTAGAGAATTAAGTGAAGTTAAGATGCGTTTTTCTTTTAAATTACATCTACATGTATATATCGTAAAGTAAAATTCGCCAGAAATACTCTCTAAGCGGTATGAAACTTGAAATTGTTACGAAGGAATTTTCATTGGAGCTAGCTAATATTCACGAAGACATGAGTTCACTAACAGTATTTCTTTACACATGTGTTGCCATCTAAAATAAGAAAGCTAGGAATTCGTGAACAAACCGCGAGAACTTATTCAAAGTCCTGCATTTTTTTGGAATCAGTCTATGGAAACAACTTTAGAATCGAATTAGATATTAAGTAGGTTAATAATTGTAGGAAAACGCGAAATACAGTACGGATTATAAATAAAATTGTGTAATATTTAGTTTTTTATTCGTTCTGAGAGGGGTGGTCAAAAAGCGGGACATTTGGCGTCCCGCCGAAGGTTCAATCGGGACGCGTCACCAAACCCCTGAAAAGCGGGACGTCCCGCGTAAAGCGACACCTGGCAACACTAGTCCACCACGCTTACAATAAGGACTTTTTATAAAGTGAAATAAAAGTGAATTTACAGATTTCCTCCCGATTCTTCATTATTAAAGCAAGCAATAACATGCAACTTATGAACGACGATTTTCCAATTATTATCGGATATAAATTACCATTCCTGTATTGTACCTTTGTGCTCCAAGTAATAGCTATTATAACTATTACGAATTTAACAATATAAAACCTTTAAAATACTAGTGGCATTGTTGCTAAGCGGCTATATGCATCTATAAGCATATGTCAATGGCGGTTGCAATGCGTTTGCGATTATTGACCCGGCTGCGAACTCGGAACCACTTGATATCAATCTATTCCAATGCGCTATTTATAGACGTTTATTTTCAGTAAACGTGCTCCAACTCGTTTTCAATCACTTTTTGTACTTAGGTTTTTAGATGGAACATTTCAAAGAATTTAAACGGCAATAATAGCTTTTTAAAAGTGGATCCTTACTTGGTGTTTAGCCATAGACGCGGTGTCTTGTGAAGCGAATTTATTAGACATCATATACCAAAAGAAATCCATAAAATTGCATTTGTACGTTCTGGAATTTCAATTCACCGTCGCCTTTTGTCATCGACTAAACTCTGAAGTTTTTATTTTTATTTTGCTCATCAAGTATAACTATCAATCGATTCAGCTAATCATAAGGAAAGCGGGAAGGAAAAAGGATGGGAAGGGGTAAGGTGTATTGGGTATGGATTTTCTTTACATTGGCCCGGCATAATGACTACCTTACTACCTTACTGATGGTAAGCGCAAAAGCCTTCCAGGCAGAGTATCGAATGGCAACGGACGGCAGTCCCCTGCCATTCGATACAAGTATACCGCCCTGCTGAGATGCCTCTTCCCACTACGGCAATATAGTATATTTCTGTAATTCTCACCTAGATCATTAGACGTGATGTTGAGCCTGGCGCGGGCTTGAGGGCTGTCCTCATGGTTGCACAGGTCTCGGAAGCAGCAGAGCACCAGCGAGTAGTCTGCGGTCGAAGACGCCCGCCCCGACACCGGGGAGTCATGACACCGGTTTAATGCGTCGTCTTCACTGTAACAAAGAAATTGATTGGATATAATTAAACATATCGCACATGGGAGTTCTAAATAGTTTAGTTTGAAGAGCTTTGGATGAAAAGACTAATGCATCGAACTCATGTTGACTCAAAAAAATGTCTTGCGAATATAGTATAGAATACTGAAGATGCCATCACAATTTCTTGCAGACATTTGACGTAGCCGTGAGAGAAATTTCTGTGTCTGTGATACATTATGTACTATGGGTATTATAATTTGGTATGCTTGATAAGTAATAGAAAAATGAAGCGCTATTGTTTAAAATAAGAGTACATACGTGTAAAGAAAATCAAAATCCTGAACACTTTTCAAGACTGCGAAGACTTAAATAGTCCTAGAAGAATAATCAATATACCTGAATAACAAATAATTCCACGTATAACTTTGGTATATACGTGTAGTAATTTATGCTATTTTATGGCTTCTACACACTACTGGGTTAATTAAAAAGCGTGTAATAAAATCAATATTCGCGCAAAACGCAAACACGTCCGCATATCAATGGAATTGTATCACCTAATAAGGAATGAGGTACGAAAACGATTACACGCTTCATTTCACAACTTGGGTCACAAAAACCGATTACAGAACACGCAACGATATGCGAATAGTCGGTCATTGTTTATTTTTTATTAATTATAGATTCCTGTTTGACTTTCCATCGGCTGTGTTTACAATAACGTTCGAATGATTTGTTTGTGCTTCTGTAGGTATTCGTGTTTGGACGTGTATGTCACTTTCAGTGCGTTATTTATGCATTGCATTGCGTTGTCTAACATGTTTTTTTTAATAATTGAGATAAAGTTTTAGAGTTGAGTAAAATTAATAAACGCGGGAGAATTTATTGGTGGTAGATCTCTCATATCTAAAGTCTATTATTTCTCCCGCCAAACAGTAGTGTAAATGCACTGTTGTGTTTCAGTTTGAAGGACATTGTAACCAGAGTAACTACTGGACATATTGAGATTTAACTGTATGTATAAGATATGCTAGGAGTTGGCGAATTTTAATGGCAAAAAACATATAAAATATAGCAAAACTACATACACACAAAATTATTAATTAAAATTCCAGAAAGAAAAAAATACATTTATATTTAATTATTAATATTTTGCTACATAACAATACTGCATAGATCCCAGCTGTAAAAATAGATATACATATATTATATAATATGTACATTAAAAATCAATTGGCTCGAGAGGAACCAGAATGAATTCCATTGATCACGAACGATTGTCGTTTATCAAATGCTTCAATAGTTTAAATTGATTGGAAGTGACGGGCGCGTGCCAAAGATTTTCGGAGCGCTATATATTTTATTTGCGACGATATATCTTCGTAGATCACATGTTCGAAGATAAATCATAACGTTTCTTTATTTAAGTAGTCTTATACTATATACTAGCTGTGCCCGCGACTTCGTCCGCGTGGGATTTAACAAAAACATTATTTTTCTAAATTAAATGTAGCCTATGTTACTCCTTATTATATCAGCTACGTGACATTTTTAGAATATATTTAGACCAAATAAATCAAAGAAACATAATGAGCTCATCCACCCGCGTGTCATAATACCATATTTAAAAAAATATCCCCAACATTTTAGGGTTTTTATTTTTTTGTGCGGAACCCTAATTTGTTTTTCAAAATTAAAGTAGCCTAAGTTACTCCCGCAAAAATTAGCTATCTTTCAGTGAAAGTCCCGTCAAAATCGGTCCAGTAATTTCAGAGATTAGCCGGAACAAACAGACAGACAGACAGACACAAAATTTTTTTAAAGATCATTTTCGGCACAGGTATCGTGTATATAACGATATGTAGTTGGACATTTTTTTTATTTTCACTTTTAAAACAGACACTTCAATTTTATTTATATGTATAGATTATGAGTCTTCAATGAACACTGGCGGCCTTTGGGATTGCGAAAAGCTACAAAAACTAGACGGATTTACGTTTATTTGATCTAAATTGATATCGAGATATTTAAAAACACTAAAAAGTAAACTAAAAGTTGTATATCAGGATGAAACACTGAGGTTATTGACCTTTCGGTAATAAACATTATTTTATCATACCTATCATAATATCAGCCCACATACATCACATTTGGGCACGGATCTGTGTTATGATGAAAAAAGTTGTAGTCTAAAGTTAAAGCCTGCCTCGGTGGCGTAGTTGTACTAGGGTATGGTTACAAAGCTGAGATCTCGGGTTCGAATCCCGGGTCAGGCAAAGTAATATTGGATTTTTCTGTTCATTATCGGCTCAGAGTCAGGAATTTGTGCTCGATATGACAATAGGCTCGCCACTTATTACATCGTGGGGCGGTACATACAAGGCGAAATGTGGGTGTCCTGGCACCTCTGCCAACCCCTTCTGGGATAGAGGCTTGAGTTTATGGATGTATGTATGTAAAATTACAGCCCTAATCTCCCACGCAGACATCACAATTCCAGTATTCGCGAAACAAAATCACATCAAAACCAAGTAAACCACAGTGAGTAATACTCCAAAATGGATGCATTCCGTATTTGTCCCCCGCACAGATCATAGACAGCGTTCACTGAATACAAATCGGTGCGTCGCGTCGCAAACTCACGCAGGTTATTCTCACGGAGCCGACGATTTACATTAAATTAATATATAGCCACGTTAATAGTTTGAATATTGAACGGCTTAATGTTTGTTTATTTTAACTTGGTTATGGCGTTTTGTGGATCGCGTTATTATGTTTTTTATATGGTGTGAATGTAGCGTACTTGTATTTTATGTGGATATTTTTAGATGATGATGATGATGGGAAGTGTTGGGATTATAAAATCTTTATCATCTTATGTAATATTACGTCCAATGCTGATCATACTTCTTTTTCTATATTTTCTTTACCCTCTATTAATAAAGGGTATTTGCCCAACAATTTGCCCGTTTCTTGCCCGTTATTCTCTAGTGAAAACCGCTTTCCACTTACCGAACCGGGTGGTAGATAAAAGAATGACTGAATCTAAATGATGTTGAACATTTTAATGGATTCAATAAATTATTTTCATTTTCAACATTTGGGTTAAAGTCCGACGATGCTCTTGCTGCCTTTGTTTATATATTCTCTCTCTTTCTCTCTCAGCCATAAGAAGTCCACTGTTGAACATAGGCCTACCCCAAGGATCTCCACATCTTAGTGACATTCAACACTGTCAAAGTTTAATCCTAATGCTGTTTCAAATTCACATTAGTAAAACTTGTTTAATTATAAATCATTAATGTTAACTAAAATCCAGTAGTATACTCTTATGAAGAATTTTGATTATTTCACTAGTACCTTTCCAATTACGTATTCATTACTTCTTCTACGTAATGAAGTTGTTATATCGAAAACGTGTCGTAAATACTTAACAAGCTGGAACATCAGTTTTACATAATTAAAGCATTACCCACAATTATACAAAGCTCGTCGATTTAACTACGGGTTAAATGTATTGCCACGTTTAATTACTCTTCTATACATATTTAAACAGCCTCCCTGCCGCAGCTGGTTAGATGCCGTCTGTGAAACGAGAGGTCGAGCGTTCGATCCCCGTACCAAAATAAATGTTTGTATAGTCCACTGGTTGTTTCGGGTCTGAGTGTTTGTGAGACCGAAAAGTTTCTGGTAGTTTCTGATACTCACGACACAAGACTTGATCTTAGTGTGGGGTCAGGACTAATTATCTGACTGTTGGGTATATTTATTTATTTCTATATTAACTCCAATGTGTTAGTACTTATGACTTGGGATCTTTTCATGAATACTGATCTATTTTTAATGAAATATTGAATAACATGAAAACTTGTTTGTACAATTTTAAGCACGATTCTTGTTGGATGACATTCATTATGCTACTTTTATAACTAAATTCAAGCTTTAGAGAAACAAAGATGGCACACTATGATGTAAACTATGGTTTTGAATCTAATTTCAACATGGCAAATATCACGGTACTGAGAAAAGAAGTCAGATTGAGAGAAAAAACGTTGGTTTACTGCCGGGGACAACTTGCGGGTTCAGATACGATAAAAACTCTCGTAAAGATCAATACGATATACAAATTTCCTCACGATAATTTCCTTGACCATTACAGATTCAATTAGGGAATTAGTTTCTCGTGCCTTGGTTGGTGTTTAAAGTAATAAAATTCACAAGTCAAAGTTTGCGATTTGCATAAAAATCTTGCGACCTGCGTAGGCGCAGTTCAATGCAGTAAAAGTGTTTTACCGAACAATCAAACTGATGAGCTCTGACGGCCCGATTGGATTATAAACCATTATAATTAACATATTCGTGTGTCGTTCTCACGGGAAACGTTGGTTTTGAGGTCGCCCCATCGGATCTATTCGAATAATTTTCATAGAATATTCAAAACATTTCGATCGCGGTTTCGGCGCGATTGATTGCCATACGTCGCTCCGTTTGACCGTTGGACAAATGATTATGGCTTCTTGTTAATTTTGTGGGACTTTATGCCAGTTGTTAATTAATTTGGTCATTAGGTGCTGATGAGTCAAATAATTATTAGCTCATTAGCAAATTCGGTATTTAAAAATATGTATGTAGTATGAAAATTATTGGAGATTTGGACTTTCTGTAGCTTGTTTAGCATAGACGGGTCGGAACGGCATGGGTCGGTAACCTGCGTCTCGCGAGCCACATACGACTCTTTGGATGTGAAGCTGCGGCTCTTTAATTCCATACCCCAATACAATTTATTTAAAAAATCATTTTGTATCGATTAATGAGGATTAAGATTACCATTTCTATCTCTCAGCTACTTGACCCCTCTTTTTACCGCACCCTCCTCGCGTTATGCCATAAAAATGTTTTCGTTCGTGATCAATGTCCTGCTTTCGTCGATCGATTCCTAAAATGTTTCTCTAATAAGTATAACTTTTAGATGTTTTGTCCATAGTTCGTCGATCGCATCCTTTACAATATTTCTCATCATAAATAACTTTTAGACGTATACTTTTTTTTTATTGTGAGACGAGCATGCCGTTCGCCTGATGATAAGCGATACGACCGCTCATAAACAGTAGCAAAACCAAACAACACCTTGACATAAGATGTTAAGTCTCAATATGTCCAGTAGTTACTCTGGCTACAATGCCCTTCAATCCGAAACACAACAGTACATTTACACTGCTGTTTGACGGGAGAAATAGACACTGCGGTGGTACCCACCCAGATGGCCTTTCACATATGAGAGAACTACCACCAGTGTATAACAGTAGCAGTATAACACTTTAAGTAGTAATGCAACTCTGACGTCATAACCTCGTTGTATACAGTTTAGTTGTGTCTTCGCCTGTGTTATCTTATCGTGCTAATCCTTAGCGCTAGGTCATCGGAGAATAAAGTATAACCTTGACTGTCAATATTTGAAGTACTAATATTGGATGTAGCTTAGTATAATTAAAGTTATTAATTTTAATACTCTCTCTCTTTAGCCACATGAAATCCACTGCTGAACATAGGGAACAGCCTGCATCCAGCGTCTTTCTGCAACCTTAACTATTTTTCATTCGAACACGATAAAAAATTCAAACTTATCACTGACTCATGCAAGTTTTTCGATTTTCGGGAAAATTACACGGAATTTCGAATACGATGGTGTAATAGTGTCGATCGACAAGACGAATAAATATTTTCGCGTCAGTCTATTATTTACCTTCAGGTTTCAGTGCGTGAATTTTGCTGTCAACATATACACAAAAATACTATGAATTACTATCAAATAATATTTCTTGTATCACCAACAAATTGTAAGTTGTAAAAACTTGGATATCCTTACTATTATGGTGAGTTACTGTAATCCCCCTCAAAAGCCACGATGATATCTTAAACATGTGGCCAGTCTAAGGGATATAAATATAAATCGGATATACAACTAATTTATATTTCTAAACAGTGTAATATTAGTAATTAGAGAGCCTATCTGTGAAATTGTATGGAAACCAGAATCGAGGCCCTATTCACAGACGATGTTTTGTCCCTTTCCAACAACCTTTGAATTCGGTTTGAGCAAAGAAGACAAAACATGCGATAACTAATAGTTTTTCAAACAGTCTAAGAATAAGGCCGTTTGTCTTTTGCTTATCTTACATATTCTGTTATGTTTTACACCACATAATATAATAATTCATTATTTAATACAAATACTAACATAAATGCGAGTACTAGTCTAAATGACAATAAAGAATTATATAACAATATTTACATTACGTATATGGAGCATTAACTTTAATGACATTATCGAGACACAGCACAGTGAACGAACCATAACGTGTATATACACAAATCATTAGATAACTCATTAAGAAGCTCTCGGAAAGATAGCGAACGCTGCTTGAAAATAAGAAAACGAAAAATTAATGAGATGGCAGAACAAAATTCTTTAGAGTAGAAAAAAAAGATAAAAATACCTAGGGTTTTTGTGCTCTATACTAGTTCTTTTTACAAAGACTGCATGTTATGACACTTATAGCTGCATTAATAATTCAATATTCAGGGTCAAATAAATTAACTCATAAGGAAGTTGAAAACTAGGTCTCGAGACTAGCACACACACAATTCTTTATAACCACTTAAACAACAATCCTTTCAGTTTTTTTTTTTGCAATATGATTTTAAGGATACATAAAAACTTCGATTGACTTTATATTTAAGATAATAAGAATAAAAGAAAACTACCGAAGAAGGACAAACAAAATGCAAATAATTTCAATTAATGTTGCACAAAAACGATGTTGCGGTAATTTATATTCTTTGCTTAGCTCCGACTGTCTCAACCTCAACTCTGAAAGAATAAAAGATCTTCGACCGCAAGCTAACTGCGTTGAACAAAAAACAAAACCATCGTTCTCAATGGAGATAAAATAAAGAGCGATTCAAAACAAGAACAAAGGAATTGTACATTCCCTAATGGATAACAATAATCTAGTGAATACACTTAACAGATAATGAAGCATATGCATACAAATAATGACAATGAGTCAACACATCGAGGACGCCGCACCGCGTGGTACATACCTACAGAAATCAGAGCAATCAGAGAGAACGCAATTCGCCGGCATAACGATCATTATATTGTACCGCTGGTAAGAAATTTCAAATAGATTAAAAGTTACAAAAAGTAACTAGTTGGAAACAGTGATACGAGTTACAACACGGAACAGATTTCAAACCTTATTACTCAACTATTAGTAATCATTTTGTAATAAACTGTATCGATATGAGTCGGGTCGGCGCCCGTCCAGCTGCTATCTAGTAGCTTGACCTGCCACTCAACCCCAGACTACGTACAGTCACCCTTATCTTAACAAACGAGGACATCACAGACAATACACAATAAATAACTCCAACTAAATTAATTACCGATAGTATAAAATAACCTCTCGATAATAAATCTTAAAGAAACCCGACGATCGTTAGCGGAGATAATGCAAGATTGCCAAAAAACGAGCAAAAATTATTTAAAACAAATAAAAGCGGGCATGCGCCCGAGGAGAACCTGTTCCGCTCGGGCCCGGGCCTAACCGAACGAGATAATCAAACGGGCGGGTAATTTCAAAGCATAAAAACACAGCCGCTGCGTGCCTTCGCTGTAATAATTAATATTAAAAGAGTCGAACACAGCACAAGAAACCGAAATCGTGCTTACACAGTGATTGACTAGAGATTTTAATATGTGTCTAATGAACAATGATTTACAAACAAGTCTCGTTAGTTTTTATGGTGTAATAGCGCTTAGGTATTTATAATGCAAATAACATTCGAACAACATTGTTGACCAACCGACCAGACAAACTGGAGTCAAATGCGAACAAGTGAAACGCGTTAATAAAGAATAAAGAGCCGATGGTATTCAATCAAGTCTTTATACCGTCACAGATGATGAAAGAGCCGTGGTGTAATTTCGAAATCATCGAAGACAAATTGATTGAAGATACTCGAAACACAGCGCGTACAGTGTATACATTAGCCGGCTGTTGCGGCGTGATAAGCAAAATTGATGGATGACAGTGCACCTCGCATGCAACGCGGCCAACAAAGAAATAATTAATTCCATGAAAGCCAAAAAGAATGAGAGGAAATTGGATGTTCTAACGCCGGGAGTAAATCATAATTACGGCGCTGTAAATATTGTCAAGAGAAATGCAGACGTATGGAGGATTACGTATATATCCGCTATTAAATTTAAATAAATAGCCATGGTTACAGAAACGTTTAAGCTAAAATTTAATGCTGCCGTAGATTGCTATAGGTTCAATTTGCGGCATAGTCTATTAATTCTTTTTACGGATGTTTGACATTTAAATGTTGCCTCAGCTGCCGATAAGACTTCAAATTAAATATGATACATTCTGAAGTGAGCTAACAATTCAACATTTGTTGAAACTGTTACATTTTTAAAGCTTTAAATGCAGGAGTGAATTTCGTTTTTATATCTGACACGCAGAGATTGAGATTAAAAATCCTGTATTTTTTTATTTTTTTTTGTTGCTATGAATGGCGAGACGAGCATGCCGTTCGCCTGATGGTAAGCGATACGACCGCTCATGAACACGAGAAAAACCAAACAACACCTTGAATTACAAAGCAATGCTTGGCATTCCAC
The DNA here is from genome assembly GCA_030180105.1 of Hyles lineata. Taxonomy (NCBI): domain Eukaryota; kingdom Metazoa; phylum Arthropoda; class Insecta; order Lepidoptera; family Sphingidae; genus Hyles; species Hyles lineata. Next base: position 3,569,735 of record JARJEE010000030.1, read on the forward strand.
TGCGCTCGCCATCCTGAGACATAAGATGTTAAGTCTCAATATGTCCAGTAGTTACTCTGGCTACAATGCTGTATTATATCAATGTCAGAATTTCTACTTGGGAAAGAGATATTATGTGCAGAACAATACAAGAGTAAAGCTGCCTGTAAATATTAGTTAAAATAATTGTGTAATGTTTTAATGTAATATTTGTAAATGGTTTATCAGTACAGACATTATAATACAAATATTTTTCTTAACATTAATTCGACCTTTATAGAGTAAAAACATTGTTATCTGCATGTAATGTGATTTTAAACAACAAGTGTTCTGTTGTTAAACGAAATGTTTACTTAAATAATTCTTTGATATAACCCTACAATTATTGCGTACAATGCTCACGCAAATATTAGCCAATAATGTAAGCTAATTAGTATAAATATCTTTATGCTAAAATTAACAATAGAAATATATGCAGAGGAATAAAATCGAACGTAATAAACATATACGGTTTGAATACATTCACAGAATTTCATTATAGACAACATATTTAAATACGCAAGATTTAATACACTTTCATGGTGCTACTATAGACGTTGTCTCAATACAGGCAAAATATCAGAACTTATAATTTTACTGATAATTTCGAAACAATTTAATATTAACATATTGGTGATACTATATACTGCAAGTCTCATTTATTCGCGCTTTCAGACAATGTAATAAGCTTATTGAGTGAGCTTATACGGTTTAAAATTCTATGAATACGAAATATATGATGTAATTTAGATAAAGAAAGTATAGGGAATAGGACGAGCTGGATGTGCCCCTTCAGGTCTCCCCAGAGGATAAAAGGGGAGAGTTACAATTTACTCATTAATAGGAAACAAGGGTAATGCAAGGTACATACGTAGACTGGCAAAAGAACCGTTACTTGTGTGGGTAGTCAACTATCAAGCACTGTAAGGGTGAAAGAAAACATTGCGAGGAAACTAGCATTTCAGATTTTCAAGAATTTGGTGAAGTCTGCCAACCCACACTAGTCCATCGTGATAATTTCCTACAAGTAGACTAACTTAATCCGTCTCAATCCAATCGCTTGTAGAGGCGGCCTGGGCCATGTATTGGCACATATATACATAGGCTGTCTATTTCTTGAGTCATAAGAACTCCACTACTGAACACAGGCTTTTTTGACAATTCAGATTTGTCATACATGGGCTGGATGGACATGGCCTGTGAAACGAGAGGCTGCGGGTTCGATCCCCGCACCGAGAAAATTGTTTGTGCGGCCCACAAATATATCTTAAGGGTCTGGGTGTTTGTGAGACCGAATACCCACGAAACAAGACTCGATCTTAGTGTGGGGTCAGGACTATGTATATGACTGTTGGGTGTTATTTATTATTATAGAAGGCTTGGTACTCACGTGTCAGCTAAATGATGAAGGCAGCCGTGCATGGCGTGGCGTGTGCGTCGCGGCAGAGCGCTGTAGCAGCCGCCACCTCGCGGCGACCGACACAGGTACCCTGTGCTCACACATTCAGCTGTGTTGCAGTAGCACCGCACTCCGTCTGTGTCGCTTTCCTTGCCATCTGGGGGAGAAAAAAATATGTTCATTAAGTTTTGTATGTTACCACTTTTGAGGTATGATTCTTCCATCAGACTGTTGTAAAGAATGGGATCAATGGTCATTTCAATTCCTTAAAGTAGACTTTTAGATTTAGTAGGATTATCAAGGATATGGTTGAGATAATAAGTAGGTAAGATATATTTCTACATTGTCCTATTTTTTAATGTAATTCAAACTTGACGTGCCCTTTCAAAGCTCTAATACAAGTTGTTATTTCGAAATCCATCGAGAGCCGCTAGCATATTGACATACTTAAGATCGTCAATAAATAAATTTTGCAACATGCAATAAAATTATCAACCCGACGACAAATACATTGAAGTCCTGATATTCAAACGACAATAAAATAGAAACTTGTCTCCAGCTTAGAAACAAATACATAGAATTGTCAAATGTCCGAGATAATCTCGTGTGTATTCCGCCCGTTCCACTTCTTAAGCTTTATTTATATCGTAAGGTAAATTTATGTCTTAACAATGCCACACAACGTGCCACTAATGCCACTATACACAATAGAATATCTATAAAATACATCTATTGCAACAGTTCCGTGTGTGAACAAACCGATATGAAAAGTAGACATGCTAATAAGATGCTAATGACACCAGCTTTAGAACACGAGATCAATGCACGGCTTGGAACATAAAAATTGGAAACGGAACTGTATCACAAAGCAAAATGTACCGACAAACGTATAAACACTATACTCAAGTGACAATATAAATCGTGAATAAGTTGAAGTTAGCACAGGAAACGGCAATTGCAAATGCAAAAGGAAATGCATTGGCAATGTGTCTAATCGTGAGTGTCGACGAGGTGGCGCCTGGCGGTGTGTCGTAAAATTTGATAGCATTCGACGTGGCGAGTCTACATTATGCGCCGGAGGTACGTACAGCTGTTGACACTACAACCATCAACGCCCACAGAACTCATTTCACGGGAGTTAAATAAACACAAATTAAACTCAGTGAATTAACAGCAACGTCTCGTCGAAATATCGAATTATAGTTCATGTTCTTCGATACATTTTTAATGCCTTTAGAAAAAAAAGTCTCCGGCTTCCATGAAGCCCAGCGACGACAAGCCGATGAACCGGTAAAAATAACATACAGCTGGTCCGGAGCGGGCACTGTGTATGAATAATGCACCCGTCATACTCTACGGGCCCTAACATAAATATCTTCACAAACGGCCAGCCTCCGACCGTATTCAATGTAAATGCTTCGACTTCAGACGATGAAACAAAAAGAAATTAATTTCAGAGGGACGCCGCTTTATTTGCTCTCCAGTCTGTTGGTGGAAAACTTAAAGAGGACCCCCCTTGATGTTCGACGTCTTTAGGGAATAGTTTTTGTTTGTTTTTGAGTTAATATTCCAATGATTAGTGAGTTGTCCGCTGACGATGCGCATCGGCGGGACATCGATAAAGATGCACGATTAATTCTTGGAAGAGTGGACATGATGGGAATAATCAAATTGTAAAAGGCCATTATACGAGTACATTAAGGAAATTAATTCGTTAAGCTACGAATAATTATAGGATTCTAGTAAAAAGCCAATCATTCCACCACTTCAAATTTATAAAAAGCTTAAGAATTCAATTTATGTTGGTTCCAAACTGGTGGACGAAGTCGCGACTCATGGCGAAGCAAGCAATAAATAAATAATTAAAGAAAAATAAAAAGCCAACTGGCAGGTATAAAAACAGCACTACAACACAAGGCGAATAAATGAACCTCCGACCGAGGGAAATTGGAAACTTTTAATGGTGAACTTTAATAGATTCTGCACGCAAAATTGCTTCCATTAATTACAAATGCCCGTACGTTTGTTATGAAACCGAGATTCTATTCGGTCGTTAATTTTATGTTGTTTGTCTTATTGTTTCGCTTTATGGCTTATTTTATAGTTTAATTGTTTTAATCTATTCTTGAACATTTACACGGACCTCGAAATATACGATCAGAGATGAGCTCATTAGCCGTACAATAATTAGAGTTATCAACGCATCTCACGATATAGACGGCTGCCATTAGACCGACTTTACAATCAATTTCAACTCAAAAACGAAGATACAAACGGAACGTCGAAGGATAAAGGTAAATAAAAAATAAATAAACAAAAGAGAAAAGGTCCCGGCATGTTATTTGGGATTGATAAATGGCCCTCCGGAGATGTGAGCGAAAGGGATGCGGCGGATAGAAAGGGACGGCCCGATGCACCTAGTGGAATACGGGACGCATAACTATATGTAGAAACATTATAAGATAAAGGAGAGTGCTCCTTATCTTTACCAAACTTAGTTAGATTTATACCACTGGCACTTAACATCAATTTACTTTTAGGAGCATGTGGAATTTTTCGAAGGAATTCAGACGGTCCCTTTACATTTGTTTGGCATGCGCTTAAACATGTAAGCATATAATTTACCCGGATGTTCGAACAGTTAATGATTTCAGTGCTTTCTATGTCATTTAATCAATTTGCATACTATGATTTATGATTCAAAATACGAACGCAAAAATTATAAGTTGGTTTTAATATTTACTTCGCATACCACTACAGAAAAACAATTTAAAAAAACCTGTTGGCTGTTGCTATGGATGTGAAGCTAATATAAACATACAAGAATTCTCAGAGTTGATAATTGTTAAACTCAATCAAAAACAGGTTTTGCTAAAAAAAATTTGCAAATTAAAGCCTGAACAAAAAAAAAAGGATGAAATTTTTATCGGATGTAAAGGCAATATTTTAAAAGAGTAAATATTTAACATACGCTGGTATCGGGAGTCGGGAGCCGGTTTAGGCCGCGATTGAACTGTTCTCGAGACTCGAGAGCAACGATCGAGCGATCGTTTTATGAGATAAAGAAAAACACAGTTTTATAATTAAAACGGCGGGGCTTCCACGAATTTTAGTGTCCCCGTCTCAACCGAAGACCTTATAGTCTGCTTAAGTGGCGAAGTATTTTTCATCGATGTTTTACTTAATTGTATTTCTTTAGGTCCAAGAAGCATTTTGGTATATATTTGTAGATGTAAATCTTACCAATTTTGCAAATTATTCACTAGAGACGAATTGTTACAAGTTAACATGAGTTATTGTTACGTTTGTCACGAATGTTTTGTTAGTCGTTTGCGTTTCGACTAAGTCATTAGTGCACGTCGTCTATTGCCAATCGTCAACCTCTCTATTAATCTTTTAAACTTTACTAACAATAACTTGTACAGCTAAAATATTGAATGTCTTCAATTTGTCAATGAGGTACGCTGTAGGTTCATATTCATAGATCTAGTAATTAGTAAAACAAATAAAACCATTCCTCGAGTTGAATGATGGACGCTCTGCCGATACCGTTTCTCGGCGATGATCAAAATGGAAGTCATTAGTACATCTCTTCAATTTAATTACGCAACGACCGCCTATTCGCCGTATCGGGTTCCAAGCTCATTTCTTCAGCACATTTAGCTTATTTCAGTACGGAGATTCAATTTAGATCGAGCGTACAGATAGTGCAAAACTCACTTCGCACAGAAATAGTCCGCTATTTACGTCCGATTATCTGCGAAGGTTCGTACCGAGTAGTCTTTCAATTTTATTACCAGCGTGTACTAAAACGCGCACCGATGACTTTCACATATCATGAAATCAACAAAGTTAGAAGTCGTTCTCCATTTTATGTGGCCTTTCGTCATTAGAACGCTATAATTAGCGATCATTAATCGTTTATGGGCACGGATCCCAGTAAGGACGCAATCAAACATACGGAAACCTCGAAAACATTGGAACAGCTATCAGATGGTAATAAGCGCCTAACTAATGTTGCGACAACGGCTTTCTCTTTGCGTTCACACGCTGTCTGGCTGCGTTTTATCTAGTACTTTATTACGTTAATAGCGATTGTGGCCCGCGCCGCAGCCGGTTTCTCTGCTATTCAGATTGGTGCCGCCATAACAGGCTTTATGCTGATTGGATGACGCGGAAAAAGCAAGGCTGCGTGGCGGCCTTGTTGTCGCATTCCATCTCAGATATTTATTGGCTGTCAATTGGGGACCGTTTGATTTGTTGACGTGTGTGCTTGTCCGCAGTTTGGGCGCGGGCGGGTATCGTGTCCGACATGTAATAGTTACGCATCGAAGCGCGGCAAGAGTCCGCGAACGCGTTAACTATCAGTGCATCAGTGTGGAATGTTAAACAGCCGCCCGTGGCGCGCTTTAATAACTAACAACACTAATTTATACCGGCCGAGGTTGGTTTTATCAGTTCGCATCGGCGGCTCGTATCGGATGTCGATTCATCCTCTAATTGCGCGCTGAATTATCTTCCGTAATGGATGTCCTAGGTTCGTAATTATCCGCCGCGGCGCCAGTAATCTGGCTGAGCCGCGGGCAATTTCCATCGGTATGCGAGATGAGAAGTTCTTTGGGTCGAGTAACGTTTCTGCGATCGCAAGCCCTGATCGCAATATGTCGGGTGCAGAGTTTGCAAAGTGCTACACCTTGACAAATCTCGCAATCTCGCGTCCCACATCACAGGACAAGAGGATTAAAGACACCGAACATGACAGGTCGAACGGTATCTTAATGAGCCGATGCTAGAAGTATGTTTGGTATATTTTATACCGTTCAACATATATGATAGATACGACAATTCTATTAGTAACCAGCAATGCAGTAGATTATGCAACCTGAAGTCCATTAAACTACCATACATCAACGAAATTAGCACCACATCACATACATGAGCAAAAAACATTTCAATGAAGACATAAACATTTGCGGTATGTAGCTTGAGAATTAATTTATCCGACGCTGCTTTCGAACCAGTAATAAGCATACCCGCTGGCTATACCGCGCATTGTGGAATGATTGCTGCTGATGAGGTACACGGGAAATTAGATGCAGTAAAACTTAGCAAATAGCTCGGCTCGAGATGCAGGCGATATTTCATTGCGTCATATTCAATCAATGGGATAAACTGGAGGCATTCGTGATATTTGGCGAAAAATTTAATTTATTTAAAGACAAATGTCGTTTTTGAGGAGCTCAAATTCTATTTGAACATACACTCCATGTTACCAATCATATTGAATCACAGTCCAAGGTCGTAGACTGAAACTCAAAACTCCGTCAATAAAAGCGATCTGAGGAAAGCGTGTGATACTGAAAACAAAGCAGCCAATTCTAATGCTGATGTATATATTTAACAACGTCCTTAAAGAAGACCATATTAAAACGAATATGTAAGCGCCAATATCTCAATTGGTGACTCACGATAATAAAAACTCCACATTTTTTTACAAGTAGCACAACGAAGTGTTGCGGACTTGCGTATCGCTTCACCCATTTTGATGAATAAATAAAACGGACACGCTTTCCGATTGGTCGATTTAAAATGCACATGACAATCGATTGTCTACGCAGTGATGTAACTCGATGAAGACATTTGATTAACATTAACCCGGAATAGCACCGTGGGTCCGCATTTCTTTCGCGTCGATGCAAATGAGCGATTGTCGGATCTGTGATACATTGCGTTCGTGGCCCTTAACGCGAAGGCTAAGAGATGTCTGATGACACACTGCTAGGGACGCACTATATTAAGTTGCTTATCACAATTTAGATTATCAGAGTACAAATTCTTCTAAGACATTAATTAATGACGATGATTTTAAAGTTGAAACAAACACAATTGATACTAGTAGCAATAGTAACAAATGGAACATGTGTTACACCAAACGGTACGTAATTTATTATGTCACTACATATTAACCTTAACAGATATACGCATAGCAACATTGAAAAGTTCGCCCTGTGAAAACGAAAGCTGAAAAGTAATTGAAACGTCAGGAAATTAAAAAATGTAAGAACGAAAACAAGTCCGCGATAAAATCCGTAAATAATAATTTTACTTCAATTCGTAGGAACAGATCCAGCAATAGTAACTACAATAGGCAACGCAATTGGCAACTGCGAATTTAATAGTAGCATCCCTATTATATAGTTGATTCGGCGCACGTCTCGTAGTCGACGAGGTTATCGCTGCTTTCACGCCATACGAATAACATTTGAATAATGCGTTCGTCGAACTTCTAAAAGTGCAAAGCTAGAACGCCACCTGTTGTCCGTCGAATCAGTTGCACGCGTCTGTAGTCGAGGGCTGCGGTCGCTACCTGACTTTTTTTAACCTCTGTTTGTATTCGAACTCTTTGGTTGAGGTTATTGAGGTGTTAAATCCTACTATATTATAAAGGCGAAAGTTTGTAAGTATGGATGTACGGATGTTTGTTACTCTTTCATGAAAAAACGGCTCATCAGATTTTGATGAAATTTGGTATAGTGATAGCTGACACCCTGGATTAACACATAGGCTACTTTTTATCCCGAAAAATGTAGTGTTCCCGTGGGATGAGTCAGGAAACCAATCAGATTTTGATGAAATTTGGTATAGTGATAGCTGACACCCTGGATTAACACATAGGCTACTTTTTATCCCGAAAAATGTAGTGTTCCCGTGGGATGAGTCAGGAAACCAAATATACATATTTTCTACTCTTTCAAATTCAAATTGTTGGCACGGGATGTCCTCTCCTACGGAAGGGAAATATAGTCGACGGCACGCGGGAAATATAGTTAGTAGACACGCGAAATAATATGTTCTTGATGTGGATTGGACTCAAAAACTATCTGCACCCGGGCGAAGCCGGGCCCGACAGCTAGTCTTCTAATAAAACACTGGCACATAATATTACTGCAATGTAATTTCTCGATTACAAAAAAGAAGAAAACTGCAATTTCTATTTAACGCAAGGGGTATTTCGTCAAAATAGCAATCAGTGTTTTTACAAATGTATAATGTAATTCGCAACGAATTTAAGGATGCACAAAGCATTATTAAATCACCTCTTTGTTCCGTCTTTTAATGGCTTTAAACAGATTTTAAAATACACTGACGGTATTAAAAAGCTCTTCTCTTTATACAAAGCCGTTGCCCAGACAAAAACACACCTTATTCCAACGTCGTAAGAGTTAAATAAAATATCTTAAGTATGTTTATTTTCTTTCCGCTCGTTTATTGAAACTTCAACCCGTTTACCCTTTTCGATTGTGCATCAGGCAGTGACAATGCGCTGGCTTTCAATTCGTTTTGTGTCATAACAGCACTCAATCATCTTGTTTGTGCGCCGGATCACTGTTATGAGCTTCTGTCGTTTTACGCATATCAACGCTTTATGTTCCTATTGTTGGATGATTTAAAGGATTTTTAAGGTTGTTTAGTGCATTTGTGGTTTTATTTGCTTGGCGGCAGCTGGGATTTGCTCTGATCTTTGAGCTGTGGCAAGCACAGAAGTTAGTGTGTAAATCAAATTAGATTGGATGAAACAACATATTTTCGGATGTTTCAAGAGTTGAATTTGGGTAGTTGGGCAGTTATAAAACAATCTTATAATTGTGTAATACTAGAAGTAGTATATTTTACAACCCGTAGAAAAAACACGCATATAATTTTCATGTTAATTCTTGTTGCTTTGGGACAAAAATTAATACTGTTGATTCTTTTTTCTCCAAATATGTTAGTACCGTTTGCAGTAGTTACAAAAGTAAACTAAATTGTATCACGTGACCAAAGAGAAGCAAAAGTTTGTCAACAAACCGTGTGTCACATATGTAAACATTTTAATGGCGTTTAGCGACATCGGTGGCGCGTTGCGACATGTTTAAGTTAAAACTTGTGACATATTAACACCTCGCTCAGTTTTCAGTTCATTGGCGGTCGTTGTGGGAATATTTGTGTTTTGGAATTCCTGTGTTTCTTCTGAATGTTTGTGGTAACACACTCCATCTATGGATTTCTTAATATACACAGTCACACTCATATTATCGAGGTTATAGTAAAATATTGTCTTCTGTCATGAGTCTCGTTAAATACATTTTTTTATTTGATAATACGCGGATCTGAAACGAATGCTGAAAGGTATCCGTACAGGTTTCGCGCTGAAATCAAACTGTTCATTGCGAGCATAGCCTTACATTAATTAAATTAAGTTTACATTCCTAAAAGTCATTCTTTAGAGATGAACAAATCTGTGCAATTGGATTAAAATTAGGTTCCTCAACAGCCGAATTAATCGATAATCTCATGTTTATTGTAAAAATATTTTTACCGATGAGTGCTAAAGTATCGTTTTCACCATTGCATCCAGTTGAAATGCGACGTGATTAATTTTTAAACGTCTGCATTCCGATGTTATCCGAACGCAATACGCTTTCGATTTAATTAGATCGTGAAAAAACGATACACGAGAACCGAGCGTCTGTTGCAACGTGAAAAAACCGTATGAATAGAAAATGACGCTACTTTTGAAGCATTTGTTTAGCCAATTCATCGTGTTAAATACTGCAGGTTACTTACAGCCGTAGCTAACAGAAATAGATGAATTTTTGGAAAGAAAAAAATGAGATCCGCGGATTAAACTTGAATGAAAAACGTACATAAACACATAAACCCAGGCCGGACCCGGGATTCAAACCTGAGGCTATAGCTTTGTAATCGTAGCATAGTAGGTACAACAATACCACCAAAGAAGTCAATCAAAAATTGCTATAACAAGCCTACAGCTGAACTTCTTTTAAAATCAAGTCCAATACTCTCTCTTTATCATTCAATTGAGAAAGCTTACCCACAATTCTTACAACTCAAACCCATACCGCATGAATGCTCTAACAGTACCATCGCGATCGCAAAGCTTAATATAAACATGAAAATAGATTTTTATTTCATACCGCGGTCCGTTATCATTTTTATATTGGAATGCTCTTATAGAATTTCTCCGGAGTCGATGGCACGGTGAAAGAAGCGCGCGGAATGCGGTCGGATGCTAGCTAAGACGCGGAATTCACGATAACCCCAACTATCTGTTCTCATTAATTACTCACGCGGACGCCGCGAAACATCGTGTCAATTTGTTCGATGATTTATTTAAATATATGTCGTAGAAATCGTATGAATATGGTAATAAAAGCACGCTTGTTATTCAACGCGTGTCAATTCGCAGACATGACATCGTATTTTTTGCAACCGTGTTTTGTTGGTGACGTGCGTATAAATTAATCATTAGAAATTGTCGTATATGGTGGTATCAGCAATAGCAATGAAAATGGACGAGCTTCTTTTCAACACACTTTGTACAATAATGTTGCTTTTTAGTGCTTTTGAAGAGGTAGAGTCATACTGTATAGTTTGTTAGTTATAATTATCTACAAACCGACCAAGGTGGTACTATTGTGTTGATGGTATTACTGTCTCATCGAAAATGAGTCCGGTGAGTGAATTTGCCGGAGGCAAAAAACTAGTCTATGAGACTTCGTAGTCTTAGAGCGATTTTCGGTTTAACCTGTGTATGTCCAATTTAAGGCAAGCCTTCTTAATTATGTCGCCTGTGTGTGATGGTTTCACTCAACTTGGGTTCACTGTTAGTATGGTCTAATTATCAATTCTTCGTGCTGCTATATAAAAAGTTAAAAATTATCTTAAAAACCTGAATGAAAATTATAATAAGTTTCGAAGCGTCTCGAATAAAATAAAAAGGTTTCTGAGCAACAAGTAGAGGTAACGTTACGTTTCTTTGCGGTAGTTTCATTTGTCCCGCCTGCTGCATGTAACATAAGCGTTTAAACAGTTATGTACGCAGCTATAAATTATAAGTTATTACAACTAAATCAAAACGCACGGCTAACGAGGTTGGGTTGAGCCGAGGCAAAAACTCATACAATGTGCAAGCAACGAAATGACGGAAGAAAGTTCTTAATGAGTTTTAAGCTGTAGCGGTTGTGGAGTTATTATGATGAATTATAGGGTTTCTATTCGCTTGGAACTGACGGATTAACGTCCGGATTGCCCTTATCTTGCCCTACCTAGAAATACCGTGGTTAATAAATTATTCGGTCGACTTGGTGACTGACTAGAAGGTATATTAAACGAAGATATTGGATGTAGCACTTGCTAATCAAAAATTGGTTCAAATAGTAATCGCTCGAATAAAATCTATCCTTACAGCAATATATACTGGGATAGCTTAGTCGATTTAGGTCTTGAATGTCAGTTTTAACTCCTACTATTCTTTTTTTTTTTTTTTTAATAATAAGTAAATAACACCCAACAGTCACATACATAGTCCTGACCCCACACTAAGATCGAGTCTTGTGTCGTGGGTATTACAAACTACGAGAGACTTTTCGGTCTCACAAACACCCAGACCCGGAAGAAATATTTGTGGGCCGCACAAATATTTCTCTCGGTGCGGGGATCGAACCCGCGGCCTCTCGTTTCACAGGCGGCGTCTAACCCACTGCGCCACGGAGGCTGTCATTTATTTATTTTAACATACGAAATCTTGGGAAATCTGTGCTATGCACCGCAGTATACGAGTACATATTGAAACTAATACAGCTTTTTTATTGCAATGAATGGCAAGACGAGCATGCCGTTTGCCTGATGGTAATCGATACCGCTCATGAACAGTAGCAAATCTAAACAACACCTTGATTATCCTGAGACATAAGATGCTAAGTCTCAATCCGTCTAGTTACTCTGGCTACAATGTCTTTCAATCCAAAAAATATTTTTAAAAATAAAGTGATTTTTTCAGCAAGTAAAGCTGACATTGTAATAATCTCAAATCTCTTTAAACTCGATTTAATTCGCTTCAGTATACTGTTAGCTGGTGGTATGCGCGGACTTCCTGCTCCGTGATTGGTCTCTTTATTGATGCCGCTCAATGCGCCACGCTTGTTCATGAGCACTTGAAGCTCACTTGTAATTTATCTCTTGGACTCCTATGAAGCATTAATATGCCTGAGGCATGTGGCCTGGGAGGCATTAGCCTCTGCAGTTTCATTATAATGAATTTACTTAGGTTTGAAATTGATTTTTGAGTATCTCGAATTTTGCCTATGAATTTCTGTTTGTTTTATTAATATTTGCGTCACGCTATAAACACCCTTAAATATAATAAGAATAAGCAGTCTTCGGAAAATTGTCAAAAAATAATAAAAATCTTATTTGCTATAGTTGATTCATTTTCGCGAACTTTTCATCTTTAAGTGTCAAAAATGTAGCAAAAATTACTAAGATTTAAAGATCACTTATTGTGCGTTTGTGATACGTTAAAAAAGGGGTGAAATTGAAACAATGTAAAAATGTTGTGTATGAACTATCCGTGAGCTAATAATATACATTACATAACTACAACGCAAATAAACAATAATTCTTAGTAGTTTAGTAGCCTTCAATCAACAATCAATTAATAGAATAATACATTAAGTTTTCCATTCTTGGAGGCATAAATTACAAGCATAATTCATTACGAAGTTTCCAATGCGATTGATGCGATATATTACAATATTCCATGGAATTCTCTTTATTTACGGCGGATTAGAAATTACAAAATTATGCTTACTATACACAATCCATGGCCATACAAATTTGAGCTTTAAATTGTTAGGAAGAAAGACGAAATTAAATTATCACTTTCACTAAGTTCAAGACGGAGGTCGGTGTCCAAATTCTTTTGAAATATGTTATTTATTTTGGGAAAACATTTTATTGGCTTTGTTGAGAACGTGACAATCGACTAATTTCATTATTATAATGATGCCCCGAGGCTATTGGTGTAATCGGTTTTAATTAAACCTGTGACAAATTAGGCTTGGGCATTGTTGAAATATGATAATAGGGAATATAAAGATATGAATGTCGTATATATTGTTTTATAACAACATAATTTATTATAACTGTAAATAATAATTATATTGTCCCACGGCGGGGCAATGCACTCTTTTACGATTGGGAGCGATTAGGCATTAGTGCATCGCACTGGCCTAGGGTTGCTAGACTTTAGATGGCTTTGGAATTTTTGGTGGTAATGTTCAGGAACGTAGGTTTATTCGAATACTAGCGGTCGGGCCCGGCTCCGCCCGGGTGCATACACGTTTTAAAATGGCGGTCAAAATGTTTAATTCTGACTATCAGTTTAGAATATCGACCAATCGGACCACAAAAAACGAACAAAATTTCCTCGTATTTGCTAGAAATATCACTACTGCTTTCCTCCTATAGGTCATAGCGTGATGATATATATATAGCCTTCCTCGATAAATGGACTACCCAACACTGAAAGTATCATTCAAATCGGACCAGTAGTTCCAGAGATTAGCGCGTTCAAACAAACAAACAAACTGCAACTTTAGAATATTAGTATAGATTAGATTACAATTGTGAGTGAAAATCTTCACAAACTAATATTTGCAGTCGGCGCAAAATAATTTTTAGATGTTATATATGATGATTTAAAAACACCCAACCAAAGCTAACAGTCACATACATACTCGTAGTCCTGACAACACATTCATATCGAGTCTTGTGTATTGGGTATCAGGCTATGAGAGAATTTTCGGTCTCACAAACACGCAGACTCGGAACAAATACCTGTGGATCACACAAATATTTATCTCGGTTCGAGGATCGAACCCGCGGCCTCACATTTCACAGACGGCATCTAACCAACTGAGCTACGGAGATCGTCATATCATCGTCATATGTCATTTCGCTATGACTTTACGATTTACCAGCTTTAATTCTCTCAGGAATAGTTTTTTAAGTATTGCATGCTTGCCTAATGAGTAGCTTTATCATATAATATTAAGTTACATCATTATACCTCACATATATTAATGGCCAGAATACACGTTAAAATCAGAATGCAGTTTCTCACCAATAAACATGTCATTATACCAAAGTCGTAAAACTTTCGTGACTCCGCTATCAACTATATTACGCTATAGTCATCAAACTAATTAACTGGAATTATAATAGAAATACACCAAATTCGTTGTTTTGTTTCGTTTCGTTGGTTTTTAAATAATGGTTTTAAAATATACAGGTATTTATTTACGTATAAAAGTGGAGTGTTAAATGCATTTTCTAATAAGTAACAAATACAAACGTAATCGGTTTTGTCTTTTTAACTCAAATTAAATTCAAGCGTCGTTCAATAGACAATATTCGATACCTAAAATATGTTTTAAAACTGTCTTTGAATATGGCCGAAAATTTAGAAAATCACAAGTTATTCTCACATCTCTCGACTCATAATTAAAACTCCAATCCCTATTCTTGTCAATGTTACATAACAATTTATAATACCCATAAAAATAATTTCAGTCACTGGTCAGTAGGATAAAAGAGCATTAAACTTAAACCTAAGGATTATTTTATTATTGCTTTCAAACCCCATCAGATTTCATCACAAAGGGGGCTACTTGCGCTCGTCACTTCAACTCCGATCACTGTCGTATCAATCAAGATTAAGGTACAAGCGCGATGCCGACATAATATCAGGAGAAATCGCGCGTTTTCATACATTTTGTATGAGATGTACTGGATCCCGCTACGGGACTCATTGGACTGTTTTTATGGATTAACTGTTCTGCAGTTTCAGATATTCTCTTACAATTTACAACGTTGGTTTAGTATAGGAACGCAGGCTATGAACCATAAGTTCTTGGCTTTGGGCTGGTCAAGTAATTGAAAAGCTCTTGTTATATGACGACGCTTGATGCTAGTAAAATTGAAAAATCGTTTTACAATAAATGTGGTGTTTAGAAAAATATATATAGTCTGCGAAATACGTTGCTTATGGTATTATTAACATATTTACTGTTGCCTGATTGCATCGGTGGTGTAGTTGTACAACGGTACATTTACAGAGCTGAGATCTCGAATTCGAGTCCTGGGTCGAGCAAAGTGATATTGGATTTTTATATTCATTATCAGCCCGGAGACAAGAATTTATGCCCGATATGGCGATAGGCTCGCCCCGTATCACATCGTGATCGGGATGGAGCATACAAGGCGAAATGTGGGTGTCCTGGCAGCTGCCCGAGGTAGGTACCCATCTAAGAAAAAATGGTATTTTATGTATGGAACCTACTAAATAAATATCCAATCATGGACAACGCTTCTTTTTTTAAACCAAAGCTCAAACCTAGGTCTTCACGGTTCATAGCTCCTGTAAACCAATAGTCCAAAATTCCCAGTGTAAAGTATTAAGCATGTAGTGCTTAAAAACACGGGGCAAAGTAAACAAAACGATGAACTACCGACGCCACTCACAGTGGTACAAACGACTCTCGTTCATTTAAAACAAATATTTAACTGAGTTTTAGCTTATTAGATGGGATTATTAAGTCAAAAGCGGAAGCGTTTAACTCCACAGTTAATATTTTGGAGAGGTTTATGTTTGTTAGTTTACATGTTTTATTTATATGACTGTGAGAGCTATTGTATTTTAGCCTATTCATATTTTGTTTAGTGCACTTTGTGGCTTGAATAATTTAACAGATTTTAATCGCTCACCTGAAAATAATTTCCGTATGTATGGTATTCATATTAAATTATAGTTCAATTAATCTTTCAAAATAACATACTTTTGAAGCACACCTTCAAATATATTTTAAAGTTTGTTGAAAAGTTTAGGTCTCTCCATCTTTAAAAAGACCGCTATTTGGTGAAATACAGAATGACTACACTATAAAGTATCTTTATCTGCCTACAAGAGATAAAAATCAAGATACTTCATAATTATCCATCCCATTGTTGGTTGTCTGTATGTCGATAAGACCGCCTTTTGTACGTCTTTTTTCTCTTATTTCTTTATTATTAGTCTCAGGTGTACAATAAAGTTTTAAATAAATAAATAGATAATTTTACTTTGCAAATGAAGACCGCGTACAATACCGCCATAAGCTCATAAATTGGCCGCGAGTAGCAAGTGAAACGTGCAATGTACACGTTACAAAGTAGAACCGACGAGGCGATGTGTGGTCTGTACGACCGGACGCGGCGGGATACCTTTTTCGACACGGAAATGTGTTTTAAGTTTTAAGCAAATAATGTTTATTAGAAAAATCTCCGCCGTTATTGGTATATGGTATAATAATGAGCATAAGTTATGTTTACTTAATACCCGAACGACAACAAGTCAAATATTTTACGTTCAATATGTTCGGTGTTTATGGAAGAGATTTTAATATCTGTATTAACTTTTACCGGTTGTTGGTATTGAATGATGCTGAGGGTGTCGTAAAGCCAAATAAAAATTGAGAAACTACACCGACTTTTATTCTAGTAATAAAAGTATTTTTATTGCAATGAATGTAATAAGAATGTTATTCGCCTGATGGTACGCGACACGACCGCTCGTGGACAGTAGAAAAATCAAACCCCATTGATAAAAAACCCTATTAATTACAAAACAATGCTTGGCATTCCACTGCACTCGCCATCCTGAGACGTAAGATGTTAAGTCTCAATATGTACAGTAGTTACTGTGGCCACAAATTTCTTCAAACCGGAATACAACAGGTCATGCACACTGCTGTTTGACGGGAGAAATAGACATTTCGGTGGTACTTAGTTTACCCAGGCGGCCTTACAAATGAGAGAGTTACCACCGGTATCTGCATTCGTTTAAAATTCACTTTTAATGTTCATAGAAAGCATTAAGCTGGATAAAACACACATAAATATAATAACAGCACTAACGCCATCTGTCTGTAGTGTGCATGATACCTCTATTACGAGTACAGCAACGCGCTATAATTAGTTTGAAGCCAATCTAACATCAATGCAGTCAATCCAGTTTTAGAATAAAAAACAACCGCAACTAGTCAAGAAAGCACAGGCAAATTAAAATACCACACACCTTAACAATATTCAAATTATGAACTTTGCAACTGACAACTGAGAGTCCACGAAGAGCTGTGCTTCATTCCTGACTTCGGAGTAAATTGTAGAGCAGAGATTCCCAATATTTTTTTAATTTACGGCACATACATATTTTCTATTTTGTATCGGCGCTCTCACCTATCTAGCTGAAATAGTTAGGTGTAATTGAGAAAGAGGATATGCTGTATTGCAGCATAAAGCTGAATGGGGGTTTTATTACTGGTCATCTCTTATTTTTTCTATTTTCTTTTTTATTGTATATTTAGTTAGTCTTGTTGGTAGTAGTGTTGCTTAATATAAGCGTAAAATAAATGGCATTAACTAGACTGTTTGCACTATACTGTATTCTGTTTTTATTCACCTTAATGTGGGTCAATAATAAATGTATTTTCTTTCTTTCTTTTCTTTTTAAGGTTGCTTCACAGCGCGGCGCCTCCTTTACGTTCAGAACACACTTTGAGAACCTCTATTGTGGTGTAATCTGCAGCAATCACTGAGGGTCTGAATACACGCCGACGGACGGTCTGAATCGGCAATTATCGAGCTGGGCCGATTATTTGCCGACAAGACGATGTCGTGCCGACACGGACCCGCCCAGACCATTACAGGGTTATGTAAATTTATTGTGTTTAAAAAATTATAATACTTGACTATTTAGGCGCAGGCTTTGACGATTTGAAGTTGCACGATGTTTTTACGCTTGGGAATCGGTAATGCTATAGTATAGAGTTCGTTAAACTATTTGATTATATTTATTTATTCTCCGAACATCTTACTTATTTTTACTTCTTGAAATAAGACCCAAGATCCATACAATGTGGATGGAATACCTAGCCAAAAAGCGGTATATTTATGGGCTAATACAGAATAGAATTCCACAAAATTACATTATCACGGATTGTAGCTTATTCATTCGTTTAGGTACCGTGTTTTGGTAGATATCCTGATACATCATAATTTGAAATCTTCTTTCTCTTGTAGTGTTGATTATAAGCTGAACAAAAGGCCGTATAATTTATGTCGGCATAGGCTATTATTATCAAATAGTTGCATTGATCGTCTACGTTCTTTTGGCATCCGAATGTGTTGTTTTCATGCTGTCTTCAAAATATTAGAAACAGTTTTCTCTCTTCACATGTTATTAAATTGGACATGTGCATAACATTAGATACTTACATACGTAATTTCTATGAAAATGAAAATGAAAATAATTTATTGAATCCATTAAAATATTCAACATCGTTTAGATTCAGTCATTTTTTTATCTACCACCCGGTTCGGAAAGCGGTTTTCACTAGAGAAGAACGGGCAAGAAACTCTAGTGTTGCTCTTTTCAAAACCAGTTTACAATGTAGTGATTATTACATAATATACATTTAAATCATATGTATATATGTGTATATAAGTCTATGGTATGTAAGTCCGCCAACCCGCACTAGGCAAGCGTGGTGGACTATATGGCCTAACCACTCTCAATCGTACTGTCGATTGTAGAGTAGGCCCGTGCCCTGCAGTGGGACGTATATGGGCTGATACAGATAACATTAGATTACAGGTGTGAATGCTTGGTGTTTATATTATGAAAACGTATCTCAAATAATGCATTAACTAGATATTTTTTATATTTTATTTGTCGTTCCAAATTTTGCCACACGCCAATAAAAAGATAGATGACTTATAATACCACATTTCCGTCGACTCTTAAACGAATTACTTGCACAGTTATTTTAGGCAAAAAGTAGCATCGCACTAATTTATGCATTTATATAAATTGGCGACGGAAATGTGGAATTAAATCGATTTGACGATAGAATCTAGTATAATTAATTATTCACTTATATTTGAATTTACTAACTAATCGCGATGGCTTCATGATTTTAATCGGCGTTTTTATTTTAATACTAGCTGCACCCGCGACTTCGTCCGCGTGGAATTTAACAAAAAAGTTATTTAGTTTATTTTTGGTTTTAGCATTTTAATTTTAATTATTGATTCGTTGGCGGGAGAAGTGGGAAGCGCCCGACGTGACGGCCCAGTGGTGGCATGCCCGTGAGCTGCGCGCGGTACTGGACAGTACTTGGGCATTGCAACATAACTTTATTTTTCTAAAATAAATGTAGCCTAAGTTACTCCTTATTATATCAGCTACTTGACAATAAAAGTCCCGTGAAAATCGGTCCAGCCATTTCAGAAATTAGCCGGAACAGCCAGACAAAAAAATCTAAGGTCATTTTCGTTATAGGTATCGTGTATATAACGATATGTAGTTGGACACTTTTTTCATTTTCACTTTACAAACAGACACTTCAATTTTATTTATATGTATAGATATACAGTATCAATAAACGTAAAAGGCGTAATGGGTTTTGCATTCCACGGTAAATTGCCGAAATTACTTTCGTTGTTTAATGAACTTCCATACCATCGCATTCAGATATTAACGTCGGTATTCAAGCTTTACTTAAAATAATACAGGCAGAATGAAGATAAGACAAAATAAAAAAAAAATACAGACCACAAAAAAGGCAAGTATGGAGAGTGTTCGGTTGCGGTCGAGTTTGAGTAAGATAGCGTGTGATACGGTGTATTGACGTGTTAAACTTTCTATTAGCCATTTGTAACTTCTGAATACTATGGTTAGGAAAGTTCACGCAGTTTTTCTTTCACGCCCCGGCGGTTAATTATAAGCAATTTAGCATTTTCAAACCTTCATCGTGCGGTGTTTAACTAATTGTGAAGTAGTTTTTGCTACCGCCGCCAAGCAGTAATTATTTATTAGAAGTAAAACACTTTTACGTTGAAAATTACGCGAGGAAAGCGGCACGTAATTTCTAATGTTCTGCATGAAATGCTTCACGAATGAAATTAACCTAAGTGTGAAGAAATTCTGCTTGCATGTTGGAATTCTTTGGACTTTTTATTCCCTTAATTATATTTCATATGCATTCTTAGCTGAGTTTTGAAATAAAATGAAATTCAAGTTTACAAGTTGGAAGCGGAACTTATTTTAGAAATTTAAGTTAAAATATTGAATTTCGAAAGTTTGAAAGACTTTCCAAAGTTGTGTGATTACCTTTAGTCTAACCTGCCGCCGTAAAAAAGGATTGGGCAAATGGCAGTCCATACTTCAATATTTGAGATCGAAAATTAACATGTTCTCCTAGGCGTTCGCGTTTCGTTCAGTTAGTGAGATTTTTGGATGCCTAATACCACTTCCCTCTTCTCATCCTTTATCTTCCCCACTCCCCTCCCGATTTGATGGGCCGGCAACACATCCATGATCCAAGCGTTATGGATGTTCATGGGTGGCAGTGATCACTTACCATCAGGAGACCTGTTTGCTCGTTTGCCGTATCTATGCTATAAAAATACTATTAACTAATGTTTACTTACATGATCGGTCTTTATTAATTCCACATAACTATAGTAGAATTACTAAGCCACAGCCTATCAACTCCGGTACTCTCGTAAACATACAATTATTATAAATGTTCCTTTAGTTACTAATTTTTATCGTTCGATGCAATTGAACAGCTGCGCAGTGTCGATTATATATCATTGGACGTTTAATTAAATGAATAAAACGCAGGTGATGTCCAATGTATGGCGCCACGCACCTGTATATGGAAATTGCTATTGGAATACCTCCCCCTTTCGTATTCATATAAAATGGCATAATACCGACATCATTTATGTGCTTAATGCGATAATCTTGTAGTTTTATTAATGGTTTTATGCTTTGGGAGTTTAGTTACGTTTTATTAATGATTCATTTACTTAACTGGAAACTAGTGGTAAAATACGGACAGGTCTTAATTGCATTTGTTTTAAGACATATTAGATGATATCTGAGTTTTTTATCCAGTGAAAATAAATCATTATTTTGTATTATTTTCAATACACTTAACTATTAACTAAACAATTTCCCAAACAAAACAACCAAGCTAGCTAAAAAGCACTGAAACAGCACACAATCAATTTGTATCAATCAAAATTTTTTCACATACAATTTCATCCAAAAACGTGTAATTTAGGAACTCTTGGAAATGACACGGAATCGTTCACATGCTCCAAAGCATTAACCACACGGTCCTATGATTTGATGGGTTAACGATGCAGTAAAATTCCTCCTATAATCACTGGGTGCGTCGGGAGCGCTGATTACAGGGTCGCCGCCCATCGGTCCGGGGTTCAAAACCAAATGGCCGAATATGACCGTTACTATTAGTTGTTAAAATTGATGAATCGTTCGCGGTATTTTCTTTAGGTATTTTGGGATACAATTATAGACGCGATGAGTCTTAATTTAGGTGCATGTTAAAATTTACAGGTACATATAATTTTGCAAAAAATAAAATGCTCAACATCCGTAAAAGATGTACATGCTGTGATAACACCTTTAACATGAAAAATACATTATTTTAAGTAAAATTATACAGGTAAAACAACTACAAATCGAAGTACGTAATTAGTTCGAGTTCGAGTAGACATTACGGGACGAGTCTCTGTCCACATTTTGATTCAATGAATAGCGATACGACCGCTCATGAACAGCAGCAGAACCAAACAACACCTTGAATATCAAAGACATTGGCATTCCACTGCGCTCGCCATCCTGAGACATAAGATGTTACATCACAATATATCCTGTAGTTACTCTGGCTACAATGTTATTCAAGCCGGAACACATCACTGCATTCACACTGCTGTTTTGCGGGAGAAATAGACATTGCGGTGGTACCTACCCAGGCGGCCTCTCACACATGAGAGACCTACCACCAGTGGTAAAAAACACAGCACGTAAAAAAATCTATACGCCAATTAAATACACAGTACGTTTTCTATCGGAGGTATCTTTACGATTTAGCTCCTAATTGTAAGGGCCGGTATATCGCGTGTGTACAATAATTGCGTGATCGTTTTTTGTTTCAACCTCCTTGAGTCAATTTACAAACGTTTCTTTGTTGAACTAACTGATAGTTTTGCTGATGGTCATCCAAGGTGTATTTCTTGTATTTTTAGCTATAAATGCGAATAGATTAGTTAGTACAGCATAATTTTGTACTACTGGACTAGATGAGAGGATTTAAAACCATGGAAAGTGATAGAAATAAACTCTGAGTGACTAAATCTGTGACTTGGCTAATATATTCTTGGTTCTCTTTTCTATGGGTACATAAGATTGATATCAATGCATTTTATAGTATTATCCTAAAAAAACATAACTCCTAATATACCACCACAAAAGAAGGTACAATCTTTTACAAAGTGAAAAAACAAAAACAAATCAAGGAGAGTATTCCAGCCGGTCTAGTCATAACCTGATAATAGAGTCATCTCTCTACTGTGATACACTGGCGATTATAACTATAACATACAAGTTCTAAATATATGATGTCGCTATCCGGGCGACTACCAGTATGATACCAGCGAAAAACCGATTGTAATCAGTTGGCAAACGTCAGTCATTACACCGTATCAAAACTCGATCAACTACTTCAATAGTCATAACTCGCCTGTGGTCCCGTCTTGAATACTCAATATCCCCAATTTTTTAAGGCTCAGTTGCACAAACTAACTTTGCCAATACCTTTGCCCTTGAAACTGTCAATTCCATACATTCGCAAGGTCAAATACATCTCAAATGTATGGCGATGACATTTTCATAGGCAAAGGTATTGGCAAAGTTACTTGGTGCAACTGAGCCTTAATATTTAAATAAAATATTAGCACATCCGCAAACAACCTATTAAAATTGGAAAATTAAGAATATGTTTGTTCAATTAATAACAGGAAAAACAGGCCATTAACTCTTTTTTTGTTCTGTCTATAATATAGCTTGACCATGGAATAACACAGGACGTCGTAAAACCACTAACTCTACCCTACCTACACTAAACCACATAGCGATTTACTAAATATTCTAATGATTTTTATTCTGTTGGTGATTATCAACGTTAATTAGTGTCACTTTTTGTCGCAGCCAATTTAATAGTTAGTAGATTTTTTGCACATCAAAACGCAAATCGTAATTGAAATAAATCTTATTTTATTATTTATATTCTTGGTAACAAGAAAAAAACAAAAAAATCTAAATTTAAAATAAGTAAAATAGGCGACACACGGCAATCCCAGGCAACCTTTGGATGGAGATAAGAGAAAGGAGAGAGAAAGGGCAGTCTAGTTGCACAGAGACAAAATATGTAGGTAAACACATAACAATATTTTAAATTGATAAATAGTAAAATATACATAAACCATTGACTTATATTCTACCGATAGACGCGACGCGTCATAGAAACTATTTGTCCCATATTTCAATAAAGCTCAGTAGCGACATCTAGTACGTTTACTTGAATATTACAAATTATGATCAAAGATTATTAGACAGAAGAGACAGTTCAAATCAATAATAGCTTTTCCTAAGATACTGCCTAAGTATGAATGCCGTCATAGCAATTATATATTTTGTAATATTTTTTTATTTATGTGAGTAATTCATGAAAGTTATCTAAATTAAACTAAAAACTCTTATAAGTGTACAAGTTTATCACAGTTTTACAATAAGATAATGAAACAACAGACAAATATTATAGAGATCTCCCTCTTTTGTAACGACGCGCAAGAATCTAAAACAATTTTTAGTGATATTAGTCTTTAATAACATTCAGTGGGTTCGAAATTTCAACGTAGTCCATTAGGCATTTCATATAAAGAAATAGGGCCTAAAAACTGTCCACTGTTTCAAAACATATATACGACACATATTTTGTGTTATTAATTAACAACATAAAATTAAAATAAAATACTGAAATCAATTTTTACCTACATTCTTCCTACATATCTGTATTTGTAATGTATTCGAATAGTTTATGCCTATTTGGTCGTCTGATATGAATGCCCCATGAATAATCTATATCTAATATAGTTCGTCTCTCTCACTCGACGGGCAATTTTTATGCGCGGGAATGAGACATACGATTAAGAAGCTCACCTTGTATTTGTAATGAGCTGTACAAATATTTAATCGAATAATAAATAAAATATCTGTATTATCGGCATTATACTGCAATATTTTATCACTTAAGTTGTATGCTTTAATTATATTGTAATTTTAGAAAATATCGCTATCGGTTTGACGGGGAAAAGACAAAATAAATTACTTATAAATATAATCAAAGAGGCGTACTGCTGCGTAGCCGTCACGCGGCAGACTGATTCGTGTGCGGTGCATGCACCGCACTTGGGTGGGACACGTTTTTTACAAAGAACGTCTTATCTAGTGTAACATTGATATCGATGACATAAACACATACATCGCAATCACACAATCACAATTCATTTTACAACCAATTACCAAGTACTTTGTTTTTTTGTATTTTTGTTTCAATCTTTCAAAACTAATTCATTAAATTCTCGCAATCACATTATAACAAATTGTATAATTCAAGCATATTTTTATTCTTCAAAAAGTCCTATTTACACGGTCTACGGTTAAACATTTCCGTATATCCACTATCCACTCATTATTTATAGTCACTGCTTCGAAGTTTCGCTAATTGACATTAAACGCACACCGTTCGTCATTCGTGTACCCGTGTCGTGGACGTCAGTTGTGGCATTAAAATACTTTTTATTATGTTTTATTGAGTGCCAGAAGAGAAAGGAAATGAATAAAATTATACAGGTGATGGAATACTTAGGGTTAGGTTTATTGAAAAGATGTAGGCAATGTGAAGGTATCTATCTAAAAATATTAAAATGATTCTATTGAAAAATAACCAATTAAGAGCATCGTAAAGATTAATGAGATTAGTATCAATAATCAGCTGAAAAAGGAATCATTGGTATTCTTCTCAATTTGGAGGAGTTTTATTCACTAGTTCCGAAGATATGAACATCATTCTTCTATCATTATTCTATCTTCTATCATCTTCACGATTTTTTTAGGCGACCACCAGTGAAGCATACTCCTTAATATGAATTTTCCAAATCGGTTCAGGTATCTTGGAGTAATCGGAGAATATCCTTAAAAAAATATTCGGACGAATTGAAATCCTCCGCATTTTTTAAATTTGGTTAAAAAGCGTAGAATTTGTGACCACATTACAATTTGGCAATCAAATTTGATCCTACCTCTTTGTTAAAAGGGTTCTTTCGAGGCGTGGACTTATGTATGAAATACGATGAGAATAAGGTCCTTTAACGCATTTTGACATCCAAATCGATTGTGTAATAGACCTTCAGAAACATCGATAATCAAAACAATCAAGACAAACTCAGATCCGATTCGTGATCGAATTAATTTCGATTTGTCTACCTGCCTTGACCGTTCTGAGCAATTTTGTTAACATAATTCGATTTTAATCGGCGAGTGCCGGTTGGTATGTCGGATGGGACTTGTGTGATTATTATAATGTGAGGGCGGTGGTGGCGACTCTTTGTGTTTACAAGTAATAATAGTACGCTATTGTGCCTTTAATTACAGTTATGTTGTGCCATTCCGCTCTACATTCTTACCTTTTGTCTTCAATTGTTTTTTTTCTAGTGCCTTTTTTAAAGTAATAAGTTTTTTACGCTTGAGACTCTTCCGCCCTCACACCCACAACTGTAACTCCTGTAAGCCAGGGTCAACAGTGGCATTGTAATGACACCGAGCGTTGAAGCTCGGCGAATCTCCGGGAATGTTCAACTTGTCTTTAACCCGCAACGAAATCAATCAGAAAGTTTAATTAATAGGATAATACATTATTTCAGTTTTTTACGCTTAGTTCATCGACACAATTTTTTGCCTTACTGATGTTGTATAATAGCTTTACTGTCAAGTTTACTCCGTGATTTACCTAAACCCTAATCTTGATACTCATGACTCTTGGCTTTTGCATCCTCTAACCTCAAAACTCGGCAACATATCGTTTCTCGTTCAAATAAGCATTCAAAAGTGACAGCATCATAAATCACAATACAAATCAAATTTAATTAAAACGTCGATACAGAAATTATTGATGTTTATTGAATAAAAATTAATTGAAGGCGCGTGGGTGGCGAAAAATGGCCCATCTTTGTTTTAACAGCCCGAAGGTGTGTATAGACGAAACTATCGATGTAACTTTGTATATAATTGATAGATATCGTTAACTGTCTACGTAGCCTGTACCGATTAATTTACACGATGCAACTAAATAAATATTCACGTAAAGGAAGATAGAAAGTTTATTCAACATCAAAGGAATCGTAGGAGTGTTTTAGAGATCAACGGAGGAAAAAAAATTAGAGTGTGTTTAGGCCTTTAGCAATTGAAAAATATGAATGATTATTTTGGAATCTTATTTATAATGTAGCATTCAAAAACTGAAGAGAGGGAAAGAAGGCAGGTAGCGAGTGGATGCATAAAGCAGCAGACCGGGCTTTGTGACGTACCTTGGGAGAGGCCTATGGCCAGCAGTGGACTGCAACGGGCTGATGATTCAGACTATAAATTCTAAAGGATCAAAAAGCTTATGGGAAAAAAGAGTTATCAAAATTTATTTGTGTACATCAACTGAATAAATATCATCTACAATCACAAAAACTGTAAAATAAACATAAATTGAAGTTTATGGGACTCATTAACTTCCTTCATGGACGCTCAAGCCCAAATTAAAAAGATCCAATAGCTACGTTGAGTGGCCATCGGTACATTACTGACAAATCAATTAGGGCTGATGTGAGCCTGTAAGAAAGAACCATAAAATCTAATTTCACCGGCTTCTAATTGGACCGTCGGCCTAATGAACATGTTAATTCCGCCCACTCGATATTGTAAAACTTCGTAACATGAGTTTTAATGGAAACGTGTCATTCTTATGTATAGTAATGTACTGTATTGACATACTCCGGTACGTATTGCCGCCTGTGAGACTGCGCGTTCGATACTCGCGCCGAGAGAATTGTGGCTGGCTGTTTGTGAGACCGAAAAAGATGTGACTGATAATGAATAGAAACATACCATGTCACTTTTCCCGACCCGGGTTCGAACTCCAGACCTCAGCGTTGCAAACATACCGTAGTGAAACTGCGCCACTGAGGCAGTCATCAGTATAGTAATGTGTGTGTATGTTTGAAATACTATTTATGACTGACATAATCTTGAAAGAGAATGTATGTTTTAAAATGATGCTTAAGATTTAATGGTTTGCTAAAAATACCTGAAAACTATATGAAATAGAGGACGGAAAGCGGTAGATGTTTTATAAAAAATTTTTACAGAAATACTTTTCGGTTCCAAACGCTCAGAATGGACAGCGTCACAAAATGCCTCGATGAGAACCATGGATGGATGGAACCCACAAGCTCTCCTCTCACAAATGTTAATTAGACATTTTAACCCAAGAATATTATATTAGAAAGCCTTTTGCGCTTTTCGCTTCATGTTTTCCCTAGCAAACCGCGCTTTAACGTGCACTTAAGTTTCACTTGCAAGACAATGGTCTATCCATTAGTGCGACATCGTTTATACGTACTTTTTCTTTTTAAATATCTGCTAACGAGCACACCTTACCTAATGGTCAGTGAATATTTTTAATACAAAACGTAGCAAAACGACTACACTGTGTATTCACAGACTGCTCTTTAGAATACGGCTATGGATGATTATTTCTGGTGATTCAACACAATTACTTTGATCAATTGATTCTTCACGCTCCACTTAAAGGACCTACATATTGTGATGTTTTTTCCAACGATAGGACAGCTGTTAAGCTTCCCTTATGAACGGGGAGACTGAGAGGGGTGTACTGGATTTACTGCCCATCCAACCCTTTAAGCTTATGGATATTGTAGCCTGCTGTGTCCCTTATTAAATTACAATTTTTTCTTGAATGTACACTCGCCACATAACTACAGAATTAAATTATTTTCGTGTTTACAAAGTTTAAGCCCTTACGGTTTTAAATACACGCAGTAGTTTCCTAGGTGCTCAGTATTTAGTTTATGATCGTTAAATTCAATGAGAGACGCCGTAAAGCATGCGTGCAGCCGTAAACCGGCCAAGTGCTCGAGACACGGTGGTGCAATCCAACGGTTTAACTATTGTGAAATTATTTACGAATAGACGTATTTATGGTTTAAAGGCACAACGTATATATGTGAAAATGTGATTATGTTTGTGTTACTTTATTGGCTTTTAGTGGCCCAGTTTGTGAAATGTATCAGCTCACAGGCTTAGCATATGATCGCTTAAATGTTAGGCTGCCTTAAATACATTCTAGTTTCTTGTGGAGAATTCTAAGGTAATAGATATGCGGGATTTTCTATGTTCTATCGGGTCTAGACTTAATTGATTTTAATGTGGGGTCAACACTATGTATGTGTCTGTTGGGTGTATTTACTGTTTATATCATAGTAAGTTTTGAAAATACATCATATTTAAGTGTTTTCCCGAGAATAGCACTAAAGATTAGAGTCGTTAATGCTTTCAAGTTTCTGATATTAATTAGACAAGTAGAAAATACATTATTATAGCTACCTTATACACCCACCCAAACCATAATTGATTAGTTTTCTGTTCCTACCAAGCAGTAATATATTTTCGACAAAAATTATTGCTAATTTGCTCGGTCAGTGAAACAATACGTTTTGACGCTGAATGTCGTGACTAGCCACTATAAGTTGTGATCATTTAAAGCGACCGTAACATTCGCAGGGAGCGGTAATAAATAACGTCAATAGAGGGAAATTATTACCAATATTCACATAATGCAGGCACCTCGTCTGACTCATCACGAACTACGCTATTTACTTAGCTGCTCTTTACAAATATATTAGATACATTCGCAGCGTACAAATGATCAATATTTGTATATAAAGTATCTGAGTTTTGAGCGCAAACATTTTGTCACAATCACGACTGTACAGTCATCGTCGAAGTGAATTTCACATGAAAATAATCTACACGAAAGTTTTAAATTCTTTATAATTTTCGTGCTAATTATCCAATATAATGATATCACTAAAAGATCAATCAAAATAAGTGATTAATTATATCTAAATACGCGATGAATTATAGTCGCCAAACTATGTTTTAAAATTGTAAAATTTAAACCACAACTCAACTAATTTTACAGCAATCTATTTTACATGTTATGAAAACATTATAAACCATTTTTATTGCTTGGCTTGCCTCCACTGACAAGCGACATCCGATTGGAGTATTAAAACATGAATGAATATAATATTTTACAAATGGAGCAGTTGAAACGTATCATTAACGAATTA
This sequence comes from Hyles lineata, assembly GCA_030180105.1. NCBI lineage: Eukaryota > Metazoa > Arthropoda > Insecta > Lepidoptera > Sphingidae > Hyles > Hyles lineata. The sequence continues at coordinate 3,599,388 of JARJEE010000030.1, forward strand.
CATAAAAAAATCATAACCGCTAGTGCTGGTCGGCGGCACGCTAATAAATATCGATAAAAATCGTAAAGCTCGCATTTTGGCATGTCATCGATACGATAGCGATCATTACAAGCGACAGTGGCGCCAAAAACGGGCGCGCAATGAGGTCACTGGTGGCGTCGAGCCAAGTGCATATAAAACGAGTCACGGCCCGCCGCACCGACGCCAATCATCGTTTTTATCGATAATTTTGACACTGTATTACAAAGGGGGACGTAATTTAAATTTTTGTAATGCACTCCGTGTACGCAGTCATTCACTGCGAATGCAATGAGTGATTTATATTTCATGTTGCCAAATTATTATTGTAAATACTTCTAAAGATCATTACTCAAATGGCTTTTGCGAGTAATGGCGCGGATCCAAAACAAATTAAAGGTAGTGTTTTATCGTGGTTAATAAGTTTTCACCTCCGCATTTTGAGAGACAATTTTGATGCATTGAAAGATTAGCGGGCCAGTTTTATTACAATTCGTAATGTCGGCGTTTGAATTTTGAAATTAATCGAGTTAACAAACTATCGCAATGGCAGACGGCCAAAGAACAGTGGCGCCAATGTTGCGGACAATTACAGATATAGGAGCTGTGTAACACGAGCTGTGAATTAAAACCGTAATGATTAATACGATTTCGCTGCACAAACGTCAGTCGTAAAGTTTAATGCGCCAAATATACTGCGCCTATTTAGTTTCGTCCACTAGCGCTGTTATTACATAAATATTTACAATTTATTTATACGATCTCGCATATACTAGTTTTTACGGGTAATAAAAAACGAGCGGCTAATGGAGCGTAACAATTATCACAATGCACAGTGGAGAAGACAATAGTGATGGGCGTGTTGCTCGCTAATCGTTGATCGAGACAGGCGCCGCGGCTCGGAATGGGGTCGGCAGGCGACAAGCCAAGCGATGCGCGACCCTGCGACCGCGCCGCAATATCGATAAGTGGATAATCCCAGCAATTTATTAGGTCTGCTTGTGACAAGACGCATCGCGACGTCTGCTGCTTATTAATTGCATTTTATAGTCGCTTCTAGCTTCTACGTATAGTAGTTGCAATGTGTTCGTGCTATAAATAATAAGTGCGAACTGCGAAGGACTCGGCGTTCCGAGAACCTTTGGCTGTGAATAAGTATGCATAGACAAGTTTTATGTGGACAATAGGGAATATGCACGAGACTCCAAAATAAGTCAAATATTTTTTGTTGTAATCTTTATTGATATAGAAATATATCAATAAAATATTTTTTTAAATTCATCAACTCTAAATCGGTAAAAAAAATACTTAAAAAATGACATTTCAAAATTGCCGCGCAATTTTTTCGAAACGTTTGAAAAGGAAAGTGACGACAAAGTACACTATCTTATGAAGTTTTAGCTTGTTGGGTGTATTGTTTTACGTTTGTTTAAGAGTTATTTTGTGTTTTCGTTGTATTATAAAAAAAAATGGATTATTTTGTGACGAAATACAGTTATGTAGCAATTAATAAAAGAAGCTTAATCCAAATACTACGTTGCTGACATAGTAGACTCTGACGTCACAGCGAGGTCGCGCCATAATGGCGTTTAAATGCTTCGAAACTGATAGCAGTTTTTATTATTTTTTTGTACTTTTTTGATTGATATTTATAAAGCCTTATATTTTTTTCTGGTAATGTAATAGCATAAAGAATCGATTAAAAATATAAAAAAATGGCATGCATATTCCCTATTGCTTTATTTTTAGGTTGCATAATTATTGTTCCTAACCGACGCACCGCGCCGCGTCGTTAATGTTACTTCATAAGCTTAAGAGTCCAAGATAATGTTTTAATATTATTAGTCATTAACAAATATTTTGAGAAACTTCTCCAAACTTTTTTCTATAGAAATATAACAAAAGCAATTAACCTCACATGAAATATTATAACGACTAGGCTATGTGATAATGCTGAAGGAATTGAAGACGAATTAAACCCACGAATATTTAAATCCAAAGTACAAATACACCACCAGCGATATTTAAACAAAAATACTCGATCAAAACAATCAACACCAATGCCAAAACAGACTAAAATCGAGACAAAACACGACAATATTGTATCGAACGGCGACACAACACCTATTGTGTCGAGTGTGTATCGACACACGTCGCGTCCCTAGCGGATGTGGCGGCGCCCGGTGCGACGGCGGACTGACGGCGCCTTTCGCAAACAATGCACATCCCAACTTGCATCGAAAACTGTTAATTGTTATGCTAATTAAATTATTTTTATTGCTTTGTTTTGTTTTTTATTGGTTATTGTGATTTATGCGTAGGAATGTATGCGTAATGATTTTAATTATTATGATTAGAGTTAGACACTTTGGCAGTTGATAATTATTTATTAAAATTGGCTTCGCGTATTTTAATGGATTTGTATTTTTAGATCTTTAATTAGAGATTAAGATTTTATTAAACTAATCTGGAATGCATAGCAGTGAAGGAAAACCCTGAGCCAAAATTTGATAATTCTGTAAACTGTATAAGAATTTTAAAATAAGTGTGCCAGCTTTTACAAGGCCAATCATATAATTTAAAATTAAATAATGGATATTACGCCAATTTAATAATAAGGATACAGTATCATACATGTGTTTATATTTACCATAGTTGGAATATTTACTCAGGTTGTTGGTAGCTTCTGTAATACGTAATCGGAAGTCTTACCTGAAACAAAAATATTTACAATTAGTTCCAATATTCTATTTCAAAAAGATGACTAACATATTGTCATTGAAGATTTTTAAACAATTATTCTTCCAATCATGTAGTGATATTCGTAAAATGTTATTGATATTGTGGGTTACGCCTGTACAAAGTTAAGTATGGACTATGGTGCCGTTTAACGTTTCATATTAGTTTAGTTGGGACTTTAGCATCTTTTTTTTCAACTGACAACAAAGTTACCACAATCCACACACACAATATTTAAAATAATATACATAAATATGTTGATTTACGCTCTCTAACACATTTCCGATTTGCCAACCATTCAACAAAAAATTGTCCATCCTACATTCAAAGTTACAGCGATCCATCTGCTACTAAAAATATTACCCTCTAATTACCCAAGGAAAAGCAGAAATACGGAACAAAGCCCAGCATAAAGAACAATATACCGAAAGCGTCCATTATTTCTGTGATGTGGAATCAAGAAGGCTTGTTTCATTACACATCTATGTTGGTTAAATCTGTCTGTACGTAGTGACGAGACGGGCACCGCAAGTGGCTGTGTTTATTGTTCCAGCCGGGATAATATAAAACTCATAAACAATCATACGATTTACAGCCGGCGGCAGTCTTTGTAGGGTTAGCATGTTCATTTATTCGGAAGCCGAACAGTGTAGACTATAGAAAAATGCGTAAAATGTCAAATATGCAATGTAAGAGAAAAATGGCTAGTCGAACTTTAACACTCGAGCTCAAATAACTAATCCCCTCCTTTTCTATTCGTCCTTTATCATCAATTGCTAGGAAGTAGCAATGCGTCTGAGTGTCCCTAGGTTATGTGACTACGATTTTTTTGGAGCATAATAATTCTAGGATTAGATTAAATCAAGATAGGTGCCCACAGTGTACTTATTTAAGGCTGTCTCTCCTTTTCAGTTCCATGAGCTAACTAAATGGTTTCACCAACACAATGTTTTTTAATCCATTTTTCAAGACAATTTAGTCCATCATTTGACGATTGTCCGCTTGGCTGATTGATTAAGTCCTTTGAGTGAAGTAATCCCGAATTTTAACCTCATACGTACTGCCTTATATTTTATAGTTGTATGTACTGTATCAGCCCATATACGTCTCACTGCAGGGCACGGGCCTTCTCTACAATCGACAGTACGATTGAGAGTGGTAAGGCCATACAGTTGCTAGTTTATAATTTAAATGTATTTAATGCCTAAACAAAACATCAGCAGGAGCGTGTGAACTTGAGAAGAATTATGCTTTCTTAAATGTAAATTAATAGGTTTTTATGTCAAGGCTCGGTTTCAAATTAATTCAATATTAATTCTGCTACTCAAGCGAACTGGAGTCAGTTGTACAGCCTAGTTCCCAGTAGGTTAACCCACTTTCGGAAACTGGGATTGTCGCCTTGGCTTTGCAGACCAAGTTCATTTGACCAAGATTTAAGTTACTGATTTGAAAGGCTTAGCCTCATTTAAGAGAACAAGGTTTTCGAAGGCTCGAGTTCGGTGTACGACTGAAATCTAGGATAGAAATCATTCAAGCAATAATTTTTCTTGACTATTATTAGTGTCTCAAAAGTTAAAATCATATAACAATATTCGTTTACCGGTCAATAACATAAATCTTCTTGTATATATCTAGTCTTTCATATATATTTTTTATGATGAGCATGCTGTCAGTACATTTTTTTCGTTTACGTCCACATCTGTCGCCAAACAGCGCTTACGCATGCAACGTACCAGTTTACTTAGACCTTCTCTATGCCATATGTGTTTTAAATTTACCATAATTGCAAAATCGAACATGAACATTAATTAATTATTATTATTCACAAAACTCGCATAAGGGTTTAATTTGTTGCAGGATGTTCATGAAGCTTTTTAGATAAAAATGGCGACCCTCAATTGAAGTACAAGTGTATCTTATGATAATATATAATCTCAACATAATATGGAATTTACCGGGATGAGTATGAAGCCTTCGATTTAGCATATCCTCAAAAGAGGTAGAAGAAAATCACTTTCCTAACAGAAATAAAAAAAAACTCAATTGCCTATACACAGACATTTCTTATTTCACTTCGCAGTAACACATGTTGATATAAAAACGCGCTTAAAATAATTTTACAGTGTGGTACTTGAATTTTTTCAAGTGACTTCATGGTTCTTCTTAATCTGGTCGCGCATACCCCCTTTTGGAATAATCACCGCTTCTAGAATGTTCTATTTGTAGTCGATATCCCACCGAGACTATAAATACACGACGATTAAGAATAGGACTGTGTTATGGCTTTGATTCTAATTACATTCATACACGCTTGTGAGTCGAGATTCTTCCTAAAATCTAGATGTTACTAATTGAGTTTTATCTATTAAAAGACATGTAAATTACCACTTGGAAAATGTTATAGCAAAATACTTTAATAATTTGTGTGTTATTTAGCCGGTGAAATGATAAAACATATTTGAAATTTATTTTAATATGTTTGTTATGTAGAAACGTGCTGACTAAGAAATAGTAGTCATAGGTAACTAGTAAATCCACTAGCCTTTACGCGACCAGTTTTGTTTTACAGCGACATTTCTATTCCTCTAAACCTAGGTAATAAAATATTTGTATTGAGTTACGACATTAGACTACCACTTCACTCTAGAACGTTCTTTGGAACCTTATATCTCGACAACATCCCGTGAAATTATCAACAAATCCTAATTATTCCGTCAAATCTATTTTGAAACAACAACGCATGTTTACAGAACTGTGCGGGTTCTCATAACAATCCTCATGAGCAGGCAACAAGTGCTAGGCATCTAGACTGTGTAAATTAATTTAGGTCGCAAGGTCGACGGGCGAAATATGGACGGGCCGAGGCCAACGGGGGCTTATTGCGGTTAAGTGGGCCGTGTTCGTGTGAACTGTCATTTCCATTGTTCTACAGGTCACCTGGATGTTATTTTCCTTTTTTGTCAACCCATATAAGTGTTGATTTGGCTCTGGCCTTATGTGCGGTTGTATGGGGATTGGGATTTTGGATTAAGTTACTATTATTCATCTAATATTATGTATTCCATACACATACTCATAATTACTAATTCTATAGAATCTATTACAATAAGATGGCCAATCTCCTAGGTTTAATATACTTTTCTTTTTGATACGTAGATAATGTAATTTTCAATACAAAAGGAGTAGATACAATTAACGCTACTATATCATCTCCAAAAACAACAAGAGACAGAAAATTTATTCAGCTGTATTTTTTTTTGCCTTTACATACATACACACATAAACTCACGTCTTTTCCCAGAAGAGGTAGGTAGAGGTGCAACCACGTCACCCAATTTAATTGCCTTTAGTTATTTAAAATAAAAACGTGATATTGTCATGTGAATGACGACATTACTATTTTTATTAAGTGAAACCGTGTCGAACATATAATGCACCTTTATAAAAAGCATCTGCAACGGTATTATAATTGTAGCATATTATGTTAATGTGTTGTGAACCTCATTCCATACAAATGCACTTTTAATGAAGTGACCAAGATAGTAGATTCATAGAAGCCAGACTGTCAACAGGTGATCGAACAAATGTTGCCAGGTGGTATAGAAAAAGTTTATAAGCAGTCCATACAAGCATGGAGATATTTTAACCTCATTATGTTTCTATATTTTTATTAAACATCTTGCAGGGCATACTAGACCGGCGTGATGGACTATGACCAAAGCCAACTCAATCGAACTGTATGCAATAGAGAAGTTCTTTGCTATTCATTGGGCCCCTGATTATGGTCTGATACATCATCATTTATATCTAGTAACAACAAAACTAATAACCACCCTCAATCGTACTCTCGTGCAGTGGGACTTATATGGGTTGATGCCTGATACAGTCACTCAATGTGAGAGATAGCCTACATAGAACCAGGCCGTAATACCAAATTGAAAGTTCGATTCATAATTTTAACAATATAGGAAACTATGAACAGGAAATCAAGAAGATGAAATACCTACTTAGGAGGTCTCCCAAAGCTTTCAAGATTATGGAAATATGCATTAAGTTAGCATGGTGGACTAGACCTGAAGCTCTTCCAATTTCTAGACCTGAAGCTCTTTCTTTCTTTTTAATCACAAAAAGTATTTAACGAAAATCATACAGATTTTATTTAAATTAATCATTTAATTTCGAGACATTAATAATCATGTTGTGTCATGCCAAATTACCTACAATCCCAATTTGGAAGCTATTCATTGCCAGCAATCAGTTTTAGGATCATACAATTGATAATGCTGTTCATTTGTCCGTTCGTATTGTACAGATCGAAGATCGAACTGACTTGTTGTACTACACAAGACATTCTAATTAACATGAACTTATATAGAAATATCATTTAAAAATTAAGGTTAATCAGAACAATAGTGTATAGGAACGAAGCCAGGCCATGCCCCTGGATAAAAACAGATGCGTCTAAAATTAACGGCCTGGTTCATAGATTTTTAAAACTTATTTTAGCCATCGAATGTTTTGTCTTCCCTTAAACTAAACTCAAAAGTCGTTCGAATGGAACATAACATTGTATAACTAATATAGGTTTTAGAACTGTCTATTAAATAATAAGGCCGTAAGAATACATTTATAGTTTCTCGTGAGTTAAGATTAATGAAATACATTGTCTTTTCGGCGAAATAATATAGCGTGTTCGTAGTTCAGTGCGAATTCTCATAGCAACGACACGCGATCTTCTAATTTACGGGAATCGCGTCAAACGTCGCCGCGCCCACGCCGAGGCCGATCCCAATAAGAGAACAATAAAAAACACAACAATAGTCGCAAACTAGAGTATTACGCGAATACTATAATAAATTGCCGCTATAATGAATAAATTATGAGTACAACGTGGTGCCGCGGGAAAAAATAGCGCTCTAAGTGCGGCGCCGGCGCCAGCGGCGCAACACTGAGCCTTGCACGCGCTCACCAGAGCGGCCGCCCGAACAAGCGAAACTCGACTAAAACAACATTACCTAAAGTGCAAAATGACAAACAATCATAACAACATATGACCTTTCTAAACCAGAGCCGTTTGAATGCGCTCATGCGACCGTAGCGAGTCATTACGATACTTGAAAGTGTTGCTTCTAAAAACCAAATCAAACTATTCTCTATTCCGTTGGTATAGAGACGATAACGAAATCAAAGGTGCCGTAGGCAATGTGTCTATCCTTGTCTTTAGTGTAAAGTAAAACAGAGAAGCAAAATGTAAAAATTGTATTCGCGAACGCAACCGCATAGAGCATTTTGACACATAACATGAAGCAAACGAAGTGATAAATATCTCAGTTTGGACAGACGCTTTGACTGGCAAACTCAATTTAATGCAATTTTGTACATAAACACGGAATATAATGGAATTAACGTGAGAAAATCCACTTAAAGTATAATATGAACAGACCACTTTAAGACATCTAGCTCTGAGGATAATCGCCACTTAAAAATGCTTAAGCAATCACGAAAGCAAATAGGTTGGACGAGATTCCGAGATATTATGAAACTTTACGGATAACCGGCCGTGTGTACACAGATTATATTCAAATCAGCAGCAGGTGCGTTTGAAAGACGAAAAACATAAATTTCGATTCGATAACAGATGTTTGCCAGCCGTCGACCATACTTGAATACGCGATCGAGATTATTTAGAGCGTAACGCTTTATGTAACCAGAAATAATCCCAGTTTGCTAACATAAATGATGTAATTTTATCAGATGCTGAGAAATCTTAACACGTCCATGGCTTGTTACTCGATAAACTGGGTTTTCAGATCACCTGGATTTTGCTACGGGCTATTTAAAACCTCTCAATGCTATACATAGTTTCGTTGTAAAACTCTTTCTAGAATAAGGTGGGTACAAAACAAAGCAAATCGATATACTTTTCGAATAGAGAAAAAGAGAACGAAAGAACATTTACTGTCCAATTCTTGATAAGAACCCGTTATCAAGTAGGATTCATATAAAAAATCCTCGTCTAAAACACAAATGCAAGGCAAATAAGAAAAGTAAGTGTTATCTAAACACAGCCAGTAATCGTGGCCCAAACCTCTTAAGCGTCGTCCTGGCCGCTATTATTATCTACTTTCGAGACGCCGCTATCTTCAGTTTGCCCTGGTGCCACAAAAACTACAAAACTTTATCAACATACACGAACCTCAACTTAAGCCGGCCCCTATTTTTACTCCCCGATGCTTTTAGCCGTATCGGAGACCGTTCCACTGAGATTTATAACCGTCTGGATCGATTTACAGGTCGGCGGAAGTCTACATTAGGTAACGGAAACCTGCGAGTGCTTCGGACTGGTAATTTTAGACGGTAAAAGCTATGGGACATTGTGAAGAGCTCTCAAAGATAATTGAAGTGGAACGCGTTAATATAAAGTGTTTTTTCGATATCATTCTTGTCCAAACGTATCCTTAAAGTGGATTCCTTTTACGAAAAGGAAATAATTACACAATATTTCTGAATGCTTTTAACGCTATCTACCGAAAACGAAATGTGTAATTACAGAACGAGAGTGTAAAGATATTTATGAATTTATAGGGTGGTCCAATCTTATGTTCTTAACATGATTGAAGATCGGAGCTGAGCTCTTGAAGTTCCATTAACGGGTAATGAGCGTCCGAAGAATTTCGAGTGACATCGCATGATGGAGTGGCGCTAGATGTGTCGCTGACAGGTACCGAGTGACTCAGCCGCAAACAAAGCGAAATATGAGAAAAGGAACAAAGGATGTAGTGCACTCAAGTTATAATTTAAACACGAAAATAACAAGGAATTTATGTAAGTGTCCTTTTGTTACGATAAAAAATGAGCTGGAATATTCCAATGAGATCATCCAGAATTCGTTTGACCTATTTTCTTCCCTAATTCTATGTAGCGATGTTGATGAATACCAAACCTGCTGTTCTACTAATTCACATGCTTGAAAATAGGATATTTTCTGGACAGAAAAAAATAGTTTTTGTTTATGAATAACCTCTACTTCTGAAAATTACATTGCTTAAATTAAAAAGCTAGTTTAATACTACTTAGTTTGCTTTATTATATGAATCTATTTCATCGAAACAATCAAATTGAATGAGTAGTCAATGCAATTTGCAAGTCCAGAGAACCACTATTTGTAATGGGAGCAATGCGTGGGGATAATTTACAGGATCCAGTGCTAAGCTTTCAAGACTGAGGTCGTTAATCACTTACCTCGACGTGCTAATGGCGAGTACGTCGTAATTAGCTTCGCAACCAAGCGTGGCGAGTTTAGAAACAATATTTTAACAAACGGAACCGCTCTAAAAGCGCCAAAATAGTAACAGTGGGCCAGGTAGAATTTTTTGAAACAATTCGTCAAAAAAAAAATCTGCCCTTGTTTGGCAAATCGAGAAGTACAGGTAGGTCGTACCTGTTGGGACTTGTCGAGAACAAAAGGAGCTCCTAGAGCCGACGACCGTTAATGGCACTGTATGATGCTGTGTGGGCGACTAAATCAATTAGGCCATCCGCCGACGCCATTCCCGGAATGTCGCCGACAAATGAGTGGAAGCGATAACAGGATAAGACGACACTGTCCGCTGACTCGTTTTGCCCTTTTGTATCTCGCACCCTCGCAGTTCGTGATAACACCACCTTTTCTTAATTGCTTTTCTGTGTTTCGTGATTCTATATCATCGGATCGCATTAGCCCTTCCATCGAAAGGTTAATTTTATCACTTCAATTAACAACCATTCGCATAATCTGTTGTCAGATGAGTGTTTTGTTATTGTCGAATAATTCACATGTTGATAATATGCAAATTATTAATAAAACTTTATTGCTTGCGGCAAAATGTTGAGAGGTTGTAAATCTCGCTATAAAATTACATAAACGAAAACACGTAATGTGATTTATTAGAAATGTTCAATAGTGAACTCAGTGAGTGAATAGTGCGTGTAAACTCTCGTTTGCCAGCGCTATTCATATGTAATTGATATTCTGCCGATAGCTCAGCATCCGCTGCGCAATTGATAAAATGTAACAACAGTTTGTATTCCGACATCGACTGCTGAACAACAGAAGCCTGTGTCTGCCATAAAAGTAAGATAACGCGCTGATTCACAAGTGCAAGTGCTTTCGTATTGTGAATCACATCCTTTATGTTTAGTATATTGGGGTGTTCTACGTTTCCGTTATTCTTTTTGATTCCCAAGATGCCGCCGCGCGGTAGTCACTGCTCGACGTTGTTTTGGAACTGAAACCATTTGATGTTTTTGGCTCTCATTCAAGAGCAAATCGTATTTTTAATTCAAATAGTGTACTTCGATTATACAATTGTTAAAATTAAAGCTAACAAACCAAAGGCGGAGCCATCGATCCGATCGCGAATGAAACGTGTTATGCCGTAACAGTGAATAAGGTGCAGGCAGAAGTGTTACGGCGTTGTAGCTTGGAAATTGCCACGTACAGCGATAATACAGTAATTATAAGCGGCAAACTTTATTGAGGTTATATTGTTGAACGTATTAGAGATGCAATCTGTATAGTCCCTGCCACTTGACCTTTCATTATAATTGCTTATTTCGAGTTAATTATAAAATTAATTTTGTAAAATGCAGTGTTCGTAATTATCGAAATTTAAATAAAGTATGATCCTATCCAAACGTTTTAACGTTCTTGTTCTGTTCTTTAATTGTGTTGTTTATATCTACTTTATTTCTCTACAGCTTTATGACTCAAAATTAACATCCGAATACTTTAAGTTTGATCGCCGCTGACAGGGTCTGTTTCAACGTCCAACTATTTGGACTACATACACGTATAAAAAACAAAACATCAAAGAAAGATGGGACCAGCGTGGACCCTCATAAATATTTTAATTCGACAACGATGACGCAGCATTATACAGTCTATTGTACGGCATTGTTTCTATACTTAATATAATACAAATAAGCTTGGAATCCCTACCTGAGTTTTTACTTTGTGTTTTGATGTTGTCAATACACATACAAAACTTTTTGAAGATAGTGTTATGATATTCGAGTCTGAAACTGTCCAATATTAAGGATTTATTAATCAGAAAATAGTAAATTGAAAATTCCTACCAAATGATTCAAATTTAAAAAAAGAAGCAATTTGTTGATATTAAAGACAGCAAACGCATCGGCGACCACAAAATGATTCACGGGAAACATGATAATTATCGGCGTTGCCTTAATGTCAAGTTGAAAATAAAATAATAAAGGCTTATAATTACGGTCTAAAAGGTCTATTATATTAACATTTAATGACCGGTACAATACAAAACTGGTTGCGCTTGAACAATTTTCATAAACTGTGCGAATATGGTCGAGCAAAATGTCTTCATAAAAATTATGAAATCAATTAACTCTATTATTAGCCTCCGACGGTAACGTTAATTACACTGATCAGACTTCAAATTGAAATTATAACTTATAAAGACTTTAGTTTACCTTTTTTACAATTACTTAATTACTGAGCTAAAGTAACTTAAACTTAAACATAGAAATAGGTGCATGAATATTATCAAGTTGAATTCAATAAATGTTTAATATAACGAAACATCAGTTCTATTAAATGTAACGATATAACACATAATTGTAAGAAATTAATATAAGTTCTGAAAGCTTGAACCATATTTTTTGCGAAAGTAAAAATATCACGTTGATTTCGATAAGTATAATTGTGTAAATCCAATCAATATTTCAATAGATCAACTTTAATTTCTATACCTTTACTTTCGATAATAAAGCTTTTGTAAGGTACAAGAAACTCAAAATTAAGAACATAACCGATAAAGATATTATCTAGTAAATGTAAACACAAGCGACAAGCTGGAAAGAGCAAGACTTCGAACAAAACAAAATAACATGAAGGTTCTGAACATATTAATAAAGTTGCAAACTACCGTCGTTTATTTTCAAAGGTATTCAGTTTAAGTATAAAAGATGGCGCATTTACGATATACCTAGCTCCAGTTACATTATTTTCTTTGTCCTCCACACCTCCTACTGTGATACAACCTTCTACATTTAGTTCCATTCTCAATCAAATTATGCGCATGATATCACGGTACCACAGAGAATACATAAAATTAATTTAGAAATGTTAATATTCATTGTGCTACAACAAAAGCTGCTTCAATACCTATCCAGATTTGGCGTCTATGCATATTTGCATATATTATTTAAATTGTTACAAAGGCTTTTATTGATTCATCAATGGTATTTTATTCTTGTTTGGCTTCGATTGTTTCCAAATCATTATTATTTTTATTGCCAGTTGTTTGCATATCTTTGTCTGATGTAAGCTTTAAACTATTAAGACAATTATAATTTTAGTTCTCCCATACCATCGACACTTACTCTTGTTAAAATATATAGTAAATTACTTTTCAAAGTTAATAAAGTAAAAAATCTGATGCAATGACACGATCTAAGGCGGATGTGTCCTGCAATCAACGGCATAGGTTATCAATCATGACGTGTTCCGTGGCGGTCTACTTTTAGCTGCGACGCCGTACCTACAAAACAATAAATCTTTGAGCTTCAAAGCTATATATTACTTCAATGCGATATCTTAGCTTTAATCGTTCCTTGAAACGATTATTCTTCCATCAGTTGGTATATTTCATGGAATGTTTAAATTATAGTTTCGTGCATCGAGAAACCTCATTAAGAATCTTGATCAGAAACGCAATACAATTAATTTGATTTTTTTTCCAATCAAATTTGGATATCTGCAAAAGAGAAAGTACCGTTGGTCACATTATTTTTTGCAATACCAAAATGCATTTTGGCATCATTAAAGTAGCAACATTAGCATACCGGGCGGTAGAAGCGCGGCGCCGGCGCATGTCCCATACATACCCACCATATATGTTGGATACTTATATGTCTGCCTGCTTATATGGCAAGTTGTCTATTTGTCCAACTGACATCTGCCGCATACATTAACATAATGGTATGGTGTTGCAAATGTGGAAACTACAGAAGGGATTCACTATGAATTGTTAAATTAATGGAAACCGCCAAGATAGAGATGATTAATTGTTGAATGTAATTTTCTTCGTCGTGGGGAACGGGGTAAGCCTCAGAGCAATAATCTTCGGACCAGAGTTTGCTTCAATGCTATTTCAAACGATAATCTTTATTATCCTATGCTTATGTAGGCAATAAACAACACGGGGAAATCTATGAAATTACCGCGTTTGTGTGTGCTGGCACATCACATTCTCAATGACCCAATAGTAAAATACCAAGCCATTGTGTCTACTACAATCTCAAAACGATTTGATATAAAACATATTTCAAACATCAATTTAAGTGCGGCTATAAATTGAGAACGGCGGAGGTATTTAATTACCAACACATATATCTTTTGTTGTAAGGGAGAGGTAACGTACACCAATTCAGTTTCCATACACGAAGTACGTAAATCTTCATTTGCCTAAAGGCCACAGTAAATATGGCCGGGCGCCCGCGGCCGACGCAAACTGGATGCCGCGATCAGATGCGCGGAGGTTTTTTAAAAATACATGGTAACAATTTGTTCGTTTAAGCTGGTCCGATCTGATTTCAGGACATATTGTGCGCAATGTTTTCTTTAAGTGGGATTATAATATTGACAGCTTTAGTTGCGAGTTAAACAGGAGAACTTCCAGAAAAGCGAAAGATATTTTTTGTGCTGTTAATTTTTTATATTTTGTCCTGTTATTGAAAAGTTATTGTTTTCTTGGGAACAACTTCATTTAGCCGTTAACTCCAGTGTAGTTCTGACATTCTTGATAAATAAGTTTACTTTATTAACATAGCATTGCTTGTATAGTGCAGCGCAGGAAACATTGCCCACTGACCCGATTTGCGACAGAATATCTTTATATGGCGAGTGTTAATTTGATGTACGACCGTTATCACGAATAGTTTGCCGTCTCGTGTAATACATACCGAAGATGTTACGATCCATGTTTAAGATTAATTAGATGCAAGTTTATATGTATAGTAGTAATATAGTTATAGTGTTGGTTTAGTGCAAATAAATCTATACATTCCTACATCTAACCTGCTTGGTGCGTCTTGTCCCACATTAGTTTAGTTCAGTTCTTGTTTTTTCGCTTTTGCGGTGTTGCCATACCCCAGTTCTGCCAAGTTTGCCCCACATTATTCGAGGGGGGCTCAGACTTGACATTAACTAATGGGAGTGGGTAGGTACGCGAATGAATTTTTATATTGATTAAAAAAGCCTCTTCCGGATATATTTTGCGTTCTAAGAACTAAACCAGGACAACTATATAAAAGCTTCAAATTTTTACGTAAAAAGGTAAATAGAGCACCAAAAGTGTTAGCCCATTTGATGCATAGACGGTCAGAGGCTAACAAAGGTTGTAACTGTTGTAAAAAGACAATGCCCATAGTCAAACTAATCACTGCGGACATTAGACGTGGCAAGTCGCCAATGAGCGTTAGAAATTATTCGCATTCAGGCGATCCAGTTAATTACCGGGCGATCCAATTAATTAATACTATCACAGGTATCATGAGTTGATGACTGACATTAACATTATTATGCGTATCTTTAAATAGGATCTCTTCTTAAAGTTTGTACTGTAACCAAGGTTTGCTATCCTATAAATGTATTTTCTCCTATTGGTCTGATATTCTTAAATTTCCTCTGACCACATCAATAAGGGACACTTTTGACTTAATTTTTTACTACTTCGTAATTGCATTTTAATTTCCAATTATTTAATGCTAAGAATACAAATCAAGGATTTTCATGAGTATTTTCAGATTTCGAAAAAGACGTTAGAAGCGTTCTACATTTAGAAAAGTGAGTTTATAGACGAACTTAACACCTTAGTTTAAATAATTCAAGTATGTTTCACTTAATAAACAAATACCACAATAAATTCAAATAGGCCAGGTTAAAGGTAGTAAAATGCAGTGTGGAATAGTAAAATCCTTTTATTAAACACGTATAATTAATGTAAATCGCAGACGGCGATAAAGCGGCGCCTCGCCCACGCTCCCCTAGCTACTGTACAGACAGACAAACAGTCGTGGGCGCTAACTTGTAATTGTATACGGGGGAAATCTGTCGCCTTTGTCCTACGGGTAAGGTTGACTGTAGTGAAAAATAATGAATAAGGCACTAAAAAAACTAGTATTTACAATATTAAAAATTGGATGCGGTTCGTATTGTATTATTTGTGTATGGGACCCGACTTATTTTTCAATCTAGACAGATTTTGAAGAAGTTGAAGTTGTTTAAATATGTAGTGCTCGCTGAGTTGGTGGCATTTATTGACATTAGATATTCCGAGAAGAGAGACAGAAGGTAACTTTTCAATATTATTTTCATTCATTTTTTTTATCTTTTTTCATTTTTTTATCATTAGATTTATGTTGTAACTTAATAAGTTTAAGTATTGAAAATGTGCGTAAGTTTTTCTTTTTACACACAGTACAGAATAAGGACAAGATTTCTGCCCAAAAACTTTATTTTTCCTGTGGGATAAAACACGTACAAATATAAAATACTATTGATTTGTATTACACTATTGAATAGTACTTAATAAATGAGTTCTAGAAGAAGCACCAATTAAAACCCGATCAAATAATTTGCAGCTAAATTTCAAAATTCAAACTCATTATAATAAACCTGATTGGGTCGAACGTCATAGTTGAGTATTGTTGTCGTCGATCACACATTATATTGAAGACCAGTTTTAATACTTATTTAGTAGTGCTATAAGAATATTATTATATAAAGAGCAATGGACATACATATGCAAAAGTGATACATGAAATGAGCCATTTATTTGCAAGCTTTTTATATGAGGGCGACGACACGAAACCAGGCGGTAAATTATTTGCTTTCAGAGATATATCTATATTAATCGCAATAAAAAATTTTTGTTCATAGCACATTCTTTTTCGTGAATAATAAAAGAATCGGAACTCAAATTTGTTTTTGTACTAGTATTCTCTGATTTTTCTCATACTCATAACAACAATCAATTGATACAGTAATTTCCCAAAATCTGGTTTACTGGTGGTAGGTCTCTCATATGTGAGAGGCCATCTGGGTGGGTACCACCGCAGTGTCTATTTCTCCCGTCAAACAGCAGTGTAAACGCACTGTTGTGTTTCGGGTTGAAGGGCATTGTAGCCAGAGTAACTACTGGACATATTGAGACTTAACATCTTATGTCTCAGGATGGCGAGCGCAGTGGAATGCCAAGCATTGCTTTGTAATTCAAGGTGTTGTTTGGTTTTGCTACTGTTCATGAGCGGTCGTATCGCTTACCATCAGGCGAACGGCATGCTCGTCTCGCCATTCACAGCAATAAAAAAAAAAAAAAAAACTTCTTCACTTTATTGGTGGAACTTGTAACTACATTTTGACAATAATTTATAAATCTTTCATTTAATATTTTATACTGATTAAAACAACCGGTACAACGCTGGTTCATTTCTGCATAGCCGATCCAATACAAGCTTTGAAATTTGAATAACAATGCATGCTAATGTGACAAGATCAGACGAGTGGCCTTAAACTGCTCGAAAACAACTATTTATGGCGGCACAATTGAATTTTACACCTATTTTGTCCACTATGCATATATCTGAATTAATTGCGCAGTGTATGTAACACAGGTATAAACAGGTAATATTTTGTTAGACCAGATTCTTCATTAGGTTTAGAATTTGTACGTGAGCTTGGTATTTTAAACAAATTTCAAATATACTTGTGGTAGATATTGTGTAGTGATGTCCCTTAGCTACCTTCCAACTTTTTGCTGGAAGTAAGATCTATGTTCAATGGCAGTTTTTTTGTCACGCGCAAGATGATGTTATGACGATTGGCATCAGGAGTTTGTCCATCTAATCAATTCTTATATTTCTTCAATGATTTTTGCTTTGGCTAGATTTGCACATTGAGCTTATGCACATTGAGCTGGTGAGTGAAAACTCGTAGAATAATAAAGAATTCTAATCTTCGATTGACAGACGAACACAAGTCTATTGAGATACCAATTCAGAGGAAATCCACTAGAAATACCAGTTAAATATATTGTATGGTAAATATACTACAAGATGTTTCTCGTATCGATAACGAAGGAAAGTGTAACAAGATTCCAGTGCAGGCTGGACTGTGAATCGTCTTAAATTGCTCTACATCAAAGCTTTTATAAAATTGGTTAATAGCATCAGAAGCAACATAAATAGGAACGGTAAGGTAGAAAAGTGGTAATTTCAAAATGTCTGAACGTTTGCCTTAGTTACTAAGACTATTTTATCATAAGCTTGATAATCTTTATCCTCCCTTATACTTTCCTCATGATGAAACAGCGGCAACACTCTTGCAATTCCTAGATGTTGTAAATGTTAATGAGCCGTAGTAATCACTAACTAGGAATAGTGGAGCTGCTTATTTGTTTTGATACTTAATATCAGTTGATACGAAGTGGTCCTACAAGGTACAGGCCACAGGGATTAAGTACACCCACACAAATTCACGCTTGCAGTAGAAGCGATAAATAATGTTAAACCGTGAACGTGACCTAAATTACACGATTCGCGCGATGTGGCGAGACCAACAGATGTTTTTGAGATCGCAAACAAAATGCTGAAGTGGCATGCATTGGAATGGTTATATTTTTTTACCAATTTTAGTCGTGATGATTTTCAGCATTTATTTTGTGGGATCTTTCTGTCTTTGGGTCAAAAAAATCATAGCCGTATCCATTGTTTCCGCAAGTGTTCTATCAGATGTTTCTTTCAAACAAATATTTGTACTTGTTTTTTCCAAACAAATATTCACCTTCGAGAGTTTGCCAGAGATGGCATCACTTGGAAAAACATCATTACATCGATTCGCAGTCGTAACAATGTAAAATGATGCAAGTATATAAATTACCGAGTTAATAGCAGTTTTCGCTCCAGTTGTAAGTGCGCACACCTCAGAAATGCTTTCATTGAATAATGGCCGACCACCCACGTCTGTTGGAGCAATAAATATTTATAACGGATAACGTTTCGAAGAATGCTATACTTCCGTGCGAACGCGCCAAACATGTTCCTGTGAAAATACAATATGAACAGCGCATCAACACCGCAGCACCGCGAGTACATCGCGATCTGTACAATTTCTTATTTAGTTGTCAAAACATCTGAGAGATGTACAAACAACCGTAATCCTTGAATTACGAAAGTTTTCGCAGCAGAATCTGCTTAGTTTCATTATTACTCCATCGTTCGTTTTTTGACAGTGTTTATTGTGAGTGAGAGTGAGTGATTTTTTGTTTTGTTTAATCGGAGTCTGGAGTCAATGCGATGAGCATTGTGTAAACGAGGCGGCTGATAAATTGTGGCATGTGACGTAAGGAGCTGTTACTGACGTGTTTTGTAACTCGTCTGTTAAAACAACTTTGTGAGCGTAATAACTCAGTTTTTATGGTAGATTTACACACTTCACTATCCAAATAGCAGACTTTGCGTTGGAGTGTTCCCTATTATTCCTTGTAAAGCTATAAAAGACATACAATGTCCGATAACAACATTATATATTTTGTGTTAAGTATTGCCATAAACTATTAAAGTTGATGGTTTATTAAATAACAAAACAGTCCATGGCGCCCATATCCGTGAAGATGCAACGCGTAAAATCTATGGCTCTAACAGGCAATATTAAAACTGGATAACTGATGTTTTACCATGATTTAGAGGTTCGAGGTGAATTGCTGTCACATGAAAATATTTTTGAGTAGCTTGATTTTTTTAATGATATTATGCTTCGAAACCCCAAAGAAGTTACTGTCTACCATAGAATTTAATGATGCTACATTTTACCAGAGTGTTTTAAATAAACATTGTACGAGAATGGTTTTGAAGGCTGGCATGCATTTCAGTTTAAGGATCTAGAATGTTCAAGTTTCCAATAGCAATTTAAGACTTTAGAATAACAAAGAACGTATAAACCATTGGAGAATGTTGCAAATGATACCAGCATTTCCTTGATAATTCAACGGCAATTTAAAACAATAACCGAATATCTGGAACATGTTGCAAACTCGTTATATTAATTGTATCCGTGTTTAACTGCATTTCGGCATGAGCTTAAATTAAAGTAATTGCCCTCTTCTAGAAGTTCAAACATAAACAATTTATCAACACGTCCCGAAGTTTATTTTGTATGTTAATAACCGTTCAATAACCACAGTGTACAATGTTAGCTTGTAATAAATCACGTACGAGGAAAAGGCTCGCTGCGACTTGTTAACAAGCACTGACGAAACATCGATCAATCGACATGCTTCAGATTAATTGAGCCTCGCGACCAAGCGACAGAGGACATGTGAATGCTTTTAATTATTTTACAACTACCTGGATAATCAATAATCTTATACACACTGGATAATCAATAAGCAGTTTGTATGTATATTTTAGGTTAGAAGTCATATCATGAACGCTGTTTGGTTGATGATTAAAATTATCATTCTGAACAGTACAGAACACGGTTGTATATCAAAGCCTGATCTAAAGATTTGCATAGCAACCTGTTGGAAGCGAGCTTTGATCAGGGAACTCATCTGGTTCATAATGTTTATGGTAAAATCGTTTCTTTTTAAGTTCGCCGATTACATGCAATGTAAACAATTCCTTAATCAGTTTTATATCAGGGTTAATGTTTATAAAAAAGTTTATGTAATGCCAATCGTGAATATTATTCAAATTGAGTCCCCAATATACGTTTTTGATTTTGTGATTCAGTTCTTGCAGACAGCAACACTATCGTACTCTGATTTGATATAAATATCCGGCACAAGGAACAAAAATGTGACTGTTTCCCGTCCCACTTATACATAATAAACAGTACATTAAGTGACAAAGATATAGCTGATGAACACTAGCAATCGTAAACTAAGGGGACATAAACAGGTAAACTATAAAAGTATATAGAGGTATACAATTTTATTGCTAGTTAGATAGAACCTAAAATGGATTGCGTCGGCGAAAAGCGTTGACATAGACACATATTGCAGACACATGCAGTATAGTTGTGCCAAATAAAGGTTTTTTATATCCAGTAAATTACTATACGCGATATTATTAGAGCGTAGATTAAACAGTTTGTTACGTTGTATCAGATTTGTACCACTACTTGTTACAATTAAAGAAAATACTCGTTAATACTTAATTATTAAATATCGTGCGTATAAATCAAAGAATTGTGATTAGCTGATAACCAAGAAATCCATTTTACCTTACCTTAGAGTAAGAAAAAATGAAGACAAATTTCTACACATTTTTTTTCAAACAAGCTAATTTCAATTGGAAATCAAGACATGACCACGTTGACAAAATTAACAAAGAGCATTTTTTACTGAAAAAAGTAATGAAGACATATTTCTTGCCAACTAGACATGTCCACTTGGTACGCAGAGGCCAAAATTTCGACCTCTTCGTTCACACTTTACAATTAACTCATTTGTCACATTACAAATAATTGAAATAGCAAAAACTGCAACCGCAGCTGCGGTGTGAAAACTGTTGACGTCAGAGAAAGCGATGTGACTGAGTCTTTGTGAAATGCGTCATGCTCTGCCGCATTTAGATACGGAATTTAAACTTCTGTTTTACCGTACTCTCATTACTTTCAGATAGTTATGTAGGATGAATGTAGGCGAATGAGCCACGGTACGATTTTGTTATTTACATAAACCGACTATTTAGTAACTAGTGCTTTACATTTTGGGTCTGCAGCCAACCTCATTCGCGGGCTGGTGAGTGACCAATGGGAATGTAAAATAATCTAAATTGGCCTTTTAGATGCTCAACTAGATTGCCGGCTCTAAAGATTTCTGTATAATCAGTCAAGACGATGTTGATGTTATGAATCTCGACTTAAATCAATGAGAGTATGGAGAAACATTGTCTTTAAAGTAGCAACACTGGTTTTAGAGTAGAAAACCTTTTGCGAGTCAAAAACATATGTTGGATATTTCTATGTTGAAACAAAAGCATCAAAATCTAATAATACCATCATTCACGAAGTATTTCTTTATTTCGCGACTAATTTAGTTGGTGGCCAGATTAATTCGGTAGATGACGTCCCTACCGACAATATGTCTGCCATTTTGCGGAACAGCACACGTTGAATACATAGTTAACATTCGTGTCTAACAAATCCCCGGATTCTTGGACCTACAGTGTGAATATTAATAATGGCATAACGTTTTTGAAACTACATATAATTTGCCTACACCACGTCGCCGTGTACCGAGGTGGAGTCACCTTCGTAAAGCGAATGCCCAGGCCGTCTCGCGCATACATATAACCTGCTTAGCGAATGTATTGCAACGTCGTGATACGTTGGATTAATGCTCTATTTGCAAGGTCCTGACAGACCGCGACATCATTTTAATATCAATGCGATGGAGGACGATTTAATTTTACTAGCTATGGTGGCTTTGTTCTAAAGGAATATATATTTTACCAAGCAATATGTCCAGTTTGATTTGAAGTTATAACTAATAGTGTTCAACCCAAGAATCAAATCTAAAAGTTTAACATGGTAATGTGTTGTGTCATTGAAGACTGTCCTATCGTTTGGATATAACTAATGTTAAATCGTATCAATAGCGTCAATGTTCTAAAATTTGATTACGTTATTGTTGAAACTCGCGGTAAATGTAAAATATATTTAAACAGAGATAACATCTACTTTGCATTGTATTTATATGAATAGCATATATTTTTAACATGTTTGTTCCCAAAAAAGTCCGCCACGGCACAGCGAACAAAAACATAAAGCGGTCGTTTTAGCAGATAATGTAAATTAGTGTAATATTTAGCGTGTAGTTCATTAATCGTGGGTGCACCGATGCGTGACGTCCGGTCGGGTCTGCGGTGGCGGCGGGAATGGGCCGAAACCGCGGTGAGCCGGCGCAGGCGCCACTGCAACACTGGCGCCGCGCTTCCGGCAAGTGGAGGAAGTCAGTTGCAACTGTCGTTTCGATATGCACTACTAGTTACGTTCGACTTGTATCGGGTAGCACTTCGCTCATTTACACCATTGTGCACTTCGATCAAATATACACTAGATACAACATGAGCGCTTAGAAAATGGCACCGAAAAAGAGTGCTTAAATTTCGAGTAAGCACTCTTTCGCCTTTAGTCGCGTACCGACCGCTGCTTGTGACAGTGCTTAAATGCTCTGTGAAAGAATGCAAAAACAAAACACTTACAAAGCTTAAAACACATGGGATTTCATATTTTCGGCAATTATAATCCATGTACTTGCTTTCTACATTAATAAATATGTGAAATTGAGTACCAATAATTAAATATAAATAAATTTAGCAAACTAAAATCAACAAACTGTGCATCGCAGTTGTCCCTTTCTACTCGCTTAAATAGACAAAGATGAGTAGTGTCATGATTTGGAACAGAAAATATATGGAATAGTTTTATTTTTTTTAAATTACTTGTAATAATTAATGTATACTTATTATAAATTTACATCAGAAACATTTATAACAGATTTCTACTTAATGCAATAAAAAGGAATAAGTGGCGTGAAATTATTTCGCAAGAAATAGACGAAGAAAATTTTAAACCTAACAATTCGAGTGTGGTGTTTGTGACTCATATTACATATTCCTATGCACTACATATTCGGACAACATATTTAAGATAATATAATTATTACATTCTTGTAAATTCATAGAAAAATATGTAATCATTCGACTCCATTGTGCCTTTGTCCGGCTGTCCAACTAAAGTCGTAAAATTTTATTACTTTCGGGGGCGTGTCATTCACAAAATTATGTGAAAAGCTTCTTTACGCCCCAGGAATAAGGTGGAATTTGTGTAAATTTAATTGGTATATGTGATCTTTTTGTTTGCTTTTTTGTTTCAATGCATCGGGGCCACTTTTTAAAGGAACATTTACAGGGAACTGTGTATCTAGTGTATATTTGATCGAAGATTGTGCATGTTAATTTTTTATACTCAACTAACTGTTTTGCGTATTAGAAAGTATCGACACGGAATAGTCGACAATTATCTGTAATGACTGCAACACGATGTTAACGTACTTTGTAAGTCAAACAATTACAAGTCGATTATTCATGCGATAAGGAGCACTTGAATTTTGAATAGGTAATAGTAAAATTCAAGTATAGTTTTTATGGCGTATAAGCTGAGACGTAAAATTCAAACTTCTTTAATTGTTCCAGTACATAAACCTCGGTTCTTTGGTTTGTTAGCAAAACACGAGCATAAAACTAATTTACACAGAGTATACATTGGTAGTTTGCGCGGGAACTGTTCGCAAATTTACACACACTCGCGATGTTCTCAAGTGATGAAAAATAAAATCTGTACGCGATGCGGTGCACGCACTGTTTCTCGGAAAATGTTTGGCCCCGTTTAATTTCGAGAAACAATTCTTTGTTCAGCGCCCATGACGCATCGGTCAAACACATCTAGTAGGTACAATAAACTTTGTAAACAGTACACAAGTTGGTAATAAAAATAAACATTGCTGCCTACTTTCGTCTACACTCGTCGTACTGTGCGTGAGTATTGTTTGTACTTTGTATAATTTTGTATTGTGGGGGAACACCAAATATAAAAACAATAGTTCTTTGAATTGTTATCTGTTCGCCTGTCTGACTGCACGTAGCTTTATTGTATTAAACCGCTGAACCTATTCCGATATATTTTGCGGTTAGCGACCATATTGTGTGCAATACGTGACCGTCCTTTATGGACTAATTTAAAATAAATTTTATTGTATTTGTTATAACAACGGAGCGACGTGGATAAAATTAAGCATTAAAGCGAATAACAAGACAACACACTTTTATTATAAATAAAGAAAAATATTTGTACTAACAATGACTCATGTTGATTAAATTTGAATTGTTTTATACAATTAAGTGAAACAATCGGCGTGCAACAAATAATAATTCACCGTGAAAATTTGCGTGCGCTGCGTAAAACAGTATCATTTCGATACACTTTTTTAATATACCGGCGAACGTTCAACCGACTCGGTTAATGGTAAATGATGGCTGCCCGTAAACCCATAACAGGGGAAATGTGAATGCGTCGCCGCTCATTTTAGATTGGTAAAAGGGATGGAACGACTTTTATGGGCGTCCATCGTCCTTGATAAATTACGTAGATATTGCCATTGCACTTTAAAACTTATATAGTTTTATGGAACATAAAGCTGTTTAAATAAATATCTTATAATTTCTCAGACTAAAACTAAACATGCGTGTTCGACGAAGCATTAAAAATAGCTACCGTTTTATTCTACAAATCGTATATCTACTGGCATAATGTTTTTCTTCACAGTATTAAACAAATTACCGTGCGCAGGTGTACCAACATCTGTCTAAAATATGCACGCACCGTGGTAACGATATTGGGGCGAAAAAAAAACTATAGTGATCCCGAGGGCTTGTATCAAGTCCCCTTGTGAATTACCTGCGTGTTATTTTCTACCTTAAGACTGATGAATAAGGTTTAAAATACCGTAGATGGTTGTGAAGTGATTGCCGGCGCCAGTATTTTGGCGCCAGACAACTGTTAAATGGTATTCAACCCTCTGTTTGACTTGGTCACATATTATTAAGTTGACTCGCTTATTTAGTGTGCGAAGCTGTTTAGTTTAGTTCTCACCGAAATAATCCTTTAGTGCTTACCTGAAACAAAAATATCATAAATATACAGTGAATACGCATTATTTATTCTTTCAAAGATACGACTGTTTATCATTACAAGTTTGGGATAATTTATGATTTTATGTAATACACTTTTATTAAAGAAATATTTACAATCTTTATTGTTCCAGGTATTATTTATCAATAATATCATTGTCTTTACGAGACCGTATTGCTTCCCTATATGGTACATAAAGCATAAATGCATACTTTACGCTAGAGATTCCTAAAAATATCAGATATTTCAAAAATCCAAAGAATGTGCAAATACATAATGACACCGCACTGTAATTCAGACTGGGCTTAACCTCTATCGTACGATCGTTTGATAAACCCACTTAACTTACTCTAGTATATCAGATGACGTAGTTAATAAGCCAAACTCAACAGCAAATGCTTAACAATGCATCTATCAATGAGTATATAATACATGTGTTTATACTTTGTGACAACTAGACATCGTCCGTCTGAGCCACCTATCGTAAAGGATTATCGAATTTGTCTAGATATGCATAATCATTGAGCTAATACGTAGAATATCTACGTAGATATATTAACTTAATGGGCAGAATTTAATTATTTTATAAATGTTTAAGGTGGCATCTCTGATACAGCATCTATCCGGGTGCTGTTAGGGTATTCGTACCTGACTGGAAAGCGAGCATCAGTGGTAAGACAAACGCCATAGTGACCAACGAAAGTATGCTACGTTTTATGTTCATACTGTGTTCACCGGGTTTTGAGAGGTAACCATCTCTAGACGGTAGATTCTCTATTTGCATTGCAGTGCAATATTCTTGAGATACATTGCAGTGGACCCACATTGTAAAAACACACACTTATACTGGACAATAGTTCTACGTTTTGTTCGAATGGCGAATTTGGCCATTTAATTTTTTATCTCTCCAATTGAAACTGTCTGGTGTACAATGCACAAATGCTTGAAAGGATCAACACACGCGTCCCAAATTCCTGGACGGGTCGTAAAAGCAAAACGTATAACCCTCGCGACATGTGGCGACGCGGCGCCGCTGACGTTACGGGATTCCACCCGACGATTACTAATGAGTCGACTAGCCACCGCGTTGTTTTGTACTAGGTTTAATGGTCCGCCTGGTACAATGCACCCCCGCGCGCTTTTGCCTGTTGAATGGTTTGAATTC
Source organism: Hyles lineata (assembly GCA_030180105.1). Lineage (NCBI taxonomy): Eukaryota > Metazoa > Arthropoda > Insecta > Lepidoptera > Sphingidae > Hyles > Hyles lineata. The sequence goes on from JARJEE010000030.1 coordinate 3,626,084, forward strand.
TTTGTACTGTTGGAATATTCGCTGTTCTTTTCGTGCTATTTAGTGTTTTTGAAATTATATTTTTAATTATATATCATTGAATATTTTAGGCGGTTTTTAGCATAGACTAAAGACATTATGTTTTACGTTTTGGTATAAAATGCATAAAATTTATTAAAAAATCAAAACTATAACTTCGATATTGCTTTTTGAAAATATTGAATATGATGTTGAGAATTCGTTTACTGTAGACGGGATAATTATACTTTACTAGTGAATGAAATCTTAAAACACGTTATATAGCAAAAAAGAGAGATAGTATTGCAATAAGATGATAAATATGTTGCAATACAAAAAAAGAAAATAATTAATGTGGTTGATAACATTAAGTAATATGTTTGCATTTCGAAAAGACCAATTCATTTTCAGTAGACAGTTATTATTTTTCGCAATTATTGTTAGTAAAATAAAATAATCATTTATACATATTTTGGTATTGTAGATGGACGACCTAACAAACGCTATGGGTAGTCTCTGGAATCTAACTCAACAGATACCGCTATTAATTAATTATCTCTGAGGAAATATTTCAGGGATATCTACTGACCTTCCCACGGATAATGTTGATGATAAAATCATCTCCATTGTTTAAATTCAATCAGTCACCAAACGTTCAACTAGAATATTCTAATCAATCATTTTTTTCTCACAATGAATTCCTCAGAGATATTGTATTGTACTTAGCGATAACGCGACTCGTCAAGCCATTGAACAAAGCCGAAAGCGATAGTACATTGTCAATATATTACATACATAACTACATATGTATGATAACCGAAAACAGATACGAATGTGGCTTATCGGCCGGTGATATATTAGTATTTAGTATATACTACTGTTTTTTAATCTTTAAGCAGTTCCAGTGGGTATTCTGTTGTGAATGCGATTGATATGTGATTACAAAGGGGTAGCCACGGGGGGTGGGATTACGAATTCTTTTAATGAGCATGGCGGCACTCATTTTTTCCGAGCCGGGTGTGTTTATGCATACATTTTCACATGCTCAAACAAGCTTTGGAGAAATTTGTCTGAAAATCTTTGCACATTATTCAATTATTTATTTTTTAAAAAGGCTTACAGACTTATTATAAAAATGAGTAGAAATAAATGTAATATGTAAAATCATTTGCTGACAACAAGCCTCCACTAATACATATTTCGAATAATATATTATACTAAACTAAGTGTAATATCTCTTACAAATAACAATTTACAGCATTTGTAAATGAATTCTTAAAATTCTAGAAGCAAAAGAAATAAGAATAATAGATGTTATGAAAATAATACCTGTAGTATTTTCGGCAATATACATGAAAAATTACATCAACGTACAACCGTCGTCGAATCAACAAATTCTTCATTCTGTTCCGCCAAGTTATGACACAAAATATCTTTAATTCAGCAGTACGTAATACATTTTTTATTTCACAACATCTCTCACCTATGTAACAATGGATATGTTACTTGGTTACATCACACTTCGGTAGTAGTTACGTTAGCACTCATTAATACACATTGTCCTGATAGTATCGACAACGTATAGACTAAACTTGTAAGTAGGAAACTGGCTTCTAAGAATGAATTAGGTTGTCTTAAAATGTTTGCGTGAACCACAGGTATTTGTTTCGAGTCTGAGCGTTTGTTAGGCCGAAAACTCGTGGTTCCTGATACCCACTACCACAATCTCGATCTCAGTGTGAGGTCAGGAATATCAGTTGACAAAGAACATTTTAGTGATATTGCTTTTTCACTTCTCATTTTGTTCTTTCAGCAGGTGTGTAGAAAACCTTTGTCATCTCTTCGATCCCTCATCAGCAATAGTCATCATCTTTGACCTTACCTACATAAGCCGTAATATTATGAGACTCCAAAGGCGGTGGTTTTTCATGGTTTTAAACCGAGGTCAATGCACAACTAAACAGTAACAGCTATTGATCAAGCCTTAGTGTATTTGAACGAAGATTTATTGTATTATACTATGATATTTCTTTTTAGGTGCAATTTCATATAATACTCGTATAACCGGTAATATTTATGGATGATATACAATCACATGACTTTCATACGACATTTCATACCGGGTGAAAGCATTACTTGATCCCAGATTATCGGTAACAAGGCATTATGCGGCGCCAAGTCTGGGAATTATCAGATCGCTTGATAGCATATCGATTCGCTCTGACGTCACACAACTATCAATACTTGTTCGGACACGAAATATTTAACTTCAGCAAACATCAGATAAATAACATACTTCTTGGAAAATATAAATAAATATTGGGTTAAGGTTAAAGTTATGTAGGTCGGTAGATACAGAATACCGATATGTTGAAAATATTATAACCTTAAACGGACTGTGTTTGTCAATTTTAGTTTTTTCTGCGTGGTAAACATGCTGTATTTTTTTTTTGGATTTTTATAGTTGTTTAAAAATATTATCCCTAAGAGGCTTACTGAACCTCAGTGACTTGGCAATATAGTTGATTTAAAAAAGAAAATCTTCTTGTAAAAATTCTACATCGCTGGTAGATTCATTTGATTTTATTTTTTTCTATCAGTATAGATATCGGCTGCTGGTGACTATGATCCCGAGTGTATGTATACAACAATGATCGGTCGAACTAAATGGTTCACCTTTATGTGCAATTAAAGAAAAAAAAATGTTCTAATATGTTACTTAAACAAAGTATTACTCAAAATAACCTTCAGTCCAAAATATGAATTTATTTCAGTGGCTTTAATGAACAAGTAATTTGTGGATTGTACCACTTAAAGAAATGTTAAACCTTATCTTGCTTCCGATTGCAGATCAAGTTGATTAAGAGACAAAGATTAACACAAAAACACGATTAAACAATCAATAGATATTGCTGATTCTTAACGTGTAAAACACAACCCTAATTACTGGAACTTATTATCGATAGTTGTAAATAAAAACTAGGTACATCCAAGTCACATAATTAGTTCTGACCGTAAATTACACTAGTATCTACAAGTATTACAAGTAATACAAGTAATACTTGTATTATGTCGTGAGTATCAGAAACTTCAAGAGACTTTTCGATCTCAAATTCTTGCTATAGCCACAAATATTTGTGCGGGGATCGAACCCGCAGCTTATCGTTTCACAGCTGGCGTGTCACTGTCGCCTGGGGGTTACTCTATAAAAACGATAAGAACTTCAAATGTTCGGCCGCCACGTAAAATTTCACTGATGTGCCTAGATACTCCACAAAATGTTAGAATCCTCAATCGTACGTCGTAACCATAGACATAAGTTCGGAGAAAATGATAATTATAATAGAGAATATTGATTTTTAGAAGTGTTAAACTTATATCTTACTCCGCACGTCGAACATCCGAACATTCGAATTTCGTTTTTACAGAGTAACCCCCCGGCGACAGGCGCGGCCTGTCTAGCCGGGAGCGACGCCGGCGCCGCCCGTCACCCTCGGCGGCGCGGTGTCGCACCAACGGCTGTTTATCTCGGTTTACATACACAATACGAATGTATAACAGCAATCGGAGTTATCAGTACTATTGTTGCGTGAATTCATACCAATCTGTGCAGGCGTCTAAATTTTTTTTTAAAATTATAACTCGGCTTATTGGTGAAATGTAATTGATGTGGTGTGTAGTGCGTGGAGGCCTGTTGGTAAACGGACCAGACGATTATAGTAAGGAACACGTTTGACGGCAGACTATTCCATAGCTTGTCTTCAGTGTGACTGAGAAGACTGAGGATATTATTAGTACTATAAAAATAGGTCGCCGAAAAGTTATAAACATTTTAGTAAAGTAATTAATCTAGATTCGATAATAGTGCCGTGATGTCCAGGTAGAACTTCGGCTTTACACATTAATTAATTCCCCAAGCTTCAAGAACCCAGAATTACAGGAAGAAAAGGACATCTCACGAAACTTCATAAAATAAAACCTAAATAAACTCGCATAACAACAAGACAAACATGAACATTCGATAAGGGACAAACTATTGTAATTACTTTATTATCATTATTTGAACATAACTTAATTGACACTTAGCAAATAACTTAGTAAGCAAGATAAAGGTGCAGATAAGAACGTAATAACACCGATGTCCATTAATAATGAACGATTCAGTTGCGACTAGGAATATTAAGATTGTTCGACTTTAGTCTACTGGTGGCAGGTCTCTCATATGTGAGAGGCCTCCTGGGCTGGCACCATCGCAATGTCTATTTCTCCCACCAAACAGCACTGTAAATGCACTGTTGTGTTTCGGTCTGAAGTGCTTAGCGTAACTACTGGACATTGGTAATGAGGCTTAACATTTTATGTCTCAGGATGGCAAGTACAGTGGAATGTCAAGCATTGCGAACGGCATGCTCGTCTCGCCATTCATTGAAATACAAAAACGCACTTAAAATCAGGTGTATTCTTCTTTTACTAGATTTGTGAGTCAGTATATTCACAGTCTCACATGACATAGGCCCCTCTAAAAGTTTTCTAAAACAAAGAAAGCGATTTGCAACCAACTGCCATCTTCAACCTTCGTCAGATATCAAAGAAAAATTTCTGAATCTTGTAAAATGAAACCAGTTTTATTTTTAAGTTTAAATTGGTGTTAAACACTGTTTAATTAAAGCGAAAATAAGATTAACGAGTACACAAGATAACTTGTGAACTTGAACCGCGATAAGGATTTTGTTTGTGGATTTTTTTTATCTTAATAACCGGCCCGGTTGCGGGCAGAGTAAAGCGTACTTACTGATTTATCAGCGTATAATTAACACGTGATTAACACATAACTATTCCGCAATTAATTAGCATGAATGGAATTTATCTATTCATTCATTTGTTTACCGTTGCTAATACAGTGGTCGGTAACAACATTTTCAATATGTGGACTGTTATTTTCTAATAATTAACAATGTTTAATTTAATATTTCTTACAAATAAATATTTACCAGTATTGCCTGCAAAACATATGCTACACATACAAATGTAAATATCAAGTATATAAGCAAGCAGAGGTGTTTATTTTAAGGTAAGCATGTATTATATTTATAAAAGGTAAGGTATTTGTTTTTTAATTATTGGCTATTAAAGAATGACTAAGGCTTTGATCCCCCTTAAAATCCCAAACGCAAGTCAGATATTTATTGGATTACTTACATAAAATTTATCAATTTGTTTGCTAAGTAAAGCAAGCATTTTGACCTGTATTTTGAAGTGTTTAATTCGAATTATTGCAACACCGGTGTCCTTTAATGTGGGCGCGGTGAGTATGGCCGCCCAGTCATCGGCCACCTTACGCCTACTGCACCTTTTGGGTCAACGACAGAGATTTACAAGACGCACATATCCTGAATATGACCCCGGTGATGAAAAAAAAAGAAGTAACTAGTACATACATAATCACGCATTTTGTGACAGGAGTAGGTAGAGTATGGATCGCAAGTTTGATTGGGCCTGTGGCTAACACAAAACATATTCGATTCATGCGATTATTCGTACTGAAATACTCATAGTTACTTCGTTCTTACTACGATATCGATAAATATTGTCTATGCGTCTTGTCAACTTTCGAATCATTCAACAGGCGATATGAGTGAAAACGATAACATTAGAAGTAGGATTTAATACGCGGAATTGCACGATATATCGAGTATCGTTGTTTGCAGTAGCCCTCCCGACGCGGACGTTACTTTCGCTTCTTCCAATTTCATTATCCACTAAAATACTGTCTAGGCAGACTAATACTGCCGCGGACCGCGGTGAAAACTCAACAGGGATGATTAAATTTCTTTCTCACAACAGATTTAAACAACAGCTTTGTTTGAATATTTTTCCCACTCTAAGATTGTCGGACCATCAAACCATTATTTTTTTCTATTGCCCTCCTCGTCACTAGACTACACTACATGTTTGTCAAATGTTATCCCGGTTGACCCAATATCCTTTCTTTTATAAGGATTTCCCTTTACAGATCTATTCAAGTGTACCGGAACCGCTTTCCAATACATAGGAATTAGACCTTTCTAACTTAGTTTCTAACAACTAATATCATCCTCGTGATATTTCGCTGGCCTCTTTAGGCTTTAAAAGAGCGTGAAAATCTTATTCAGAATGAAAAGATTTATGAAACTGGAAGAAAGTAATGTTTTTGTCCCATTCAGGACAGAAATAAATAAAGAAGCTGTAGATATAGTCCAGACAAGTGAGCTGGTACCTAATTTTTGTAGATCCATTATCATATCCTCCGTCTAAGCCAGCAATAATTATTAATTCGTAATTGAATTAGAAAACTATTATTAATTCATTAATTTTATTCGCATAATGATAATTTGATGATCACAATTAAATCTAATTTATACTTTAGAATATTCATTGCCCGAATACTTTTTAATTATTGCTGCGTTTCGACATGACATGCCATATTTTTAATCATGGATTTAGCTGTTTTGTACCAAATATCCATAATTCGCTAATGCGTTAAATAATGTTGACTTAATACATGTAATTACATGTCGTGAGTTGCATTATTGTTGTTAAATAATTAAATATCAATAAGATAAACGAAGCATACATGTTTTGAACATCCGAAATCGGGTAGGTTAGCAAAAACGGCGGCTATTGAAAACAAATTGATAAGTCATAAATATTGTAAATACATTTAACGATTATCTCAATGCGCTTAATAGAAAGATGCAGCTATTAAAAGCCACTACCATCCTGCCTATAAAATGTAAAACACACGGTTGCAATAGGCCACTTACCGCCAACCTACAGCTGAAATGTTCTGCTTTGCATCCATTTATCTGGTGCCGCCGGGCTCCCGCTATTCGGACCAGGCAGGCTTGTTGTGAACGTTTTTAATGAGGTAGGAAAACTACGGAGTTAAGTGGCTCTGAACACACGCATTTTGCACTTTTCACAATTTCTAAACGGTCGATAAGTATGGGTATTGTTAGTGAGGATAACTTGTTGAAAATAAGATGCAAAAAGTATTGTCTATGCGTTGAGTCGCTGCTTTAGTATGTACATTTATTGGATTGATGAAACATTGGCACGTTTTTATAAATACATACCTATTTCAAAATAAAGTTGTCTATTAAAGTTGTTCTTTCGTCGGTAGTTTGGAATAAGGAATGCAATTTAAAAGGCGCGCGTTATTATAATGTAGGGATTTGGTACCATGGTTCGTTAATTAAAACATTCGAAAATCAAAACACTTACCATTTAGTCCAAGGTCCGTTGACTCCGAGGAGGCCTCATCACTGTAAGCCGCTGAGAGCTGGTACAAAACAAGTACAAAACACACGCTAAAATTAAACGCCGCCATGGCAACGTCAATTACCACTTATTGTAACTAATAAACACTACGCGATCACCATAACGTGAGTACTATTGCCATAGAACATCATCAGTCATCACCGAAATAAAAATCTAAAAATATCACAATACAATATATCGATCACAGTTAATGTCATAACACACGTTAAAATAATCCAGTGTAGTGTATATTCGTATCACTTCTTATTTGTTTATGTTACCACGTGATTATTTATGAAAAATATTGAATACGCGTCTCACTTTGTTTTCGTGCAACAATAACACAACGTACCGCGCGAGCGATCAAAGCTCGACTGACTGAATGAAAGAAACGTGCGCGAGCGAGCTAGCGAATGTTCACGCTGTGATAGTGTCGCGGCATCTTAAACATGTGGATGTTGTTATCGATATCGGTGGTTTGTGCTGAATTTTTACTAACAAGTTGTAACATGTTTATTTTAAGATTATACATTACTGCAATAATATTGGAGTATTTTTTTATTTCAAAGCAATATTACGCGTTGCATCAGTAACATTTTATTATCATTGCTACGAATTGAATTCAGAAAAAAGTTATACATATAGTAGAACCAAAAAATATAATTGAGTAGATAGCTACATTAATCGAACATGCTTACATTTTAAAACCGAGATGACTTAAACAAATATCGCTCCCGAAAGCTATTATGAAAAGACGATTACCTAAAAGCTGAATTACTTGGCTAATAATAATTAATTTTAGAATAGAATCTTAAGCCAAACATCAAACATAAATCTTAGAAACTATCGATAGTCGATATTTCGGCACGTGGACGCACTAATATACAGATGACAAAAAGCAGCGTCCGTAATTAACTGCCCGAACCTTTGAAACGAATTGTTACTCTATTGCAGAGAACTTTAAATCGAAATTATAGTATCAGTAATATGTCGTAAGATCTATATTCCTTTGCAGTGTGTTTTTGCATGCACCCGGCGCTAGGAGCCGGCCATGCGGTGCACATTCTTTGCAATGCCCGAACTTTTTTGAGAAGTAACCAAAAAGGAAAGATAACTTTCTCAAAAGATTTTGGGAGCGATCTTGACAAATAAATTGCCTTTGACTTAAAGACGCTCTTTAAAACCTTTTTGCAATGGAAACCTCAAAGGATTTGTAAATATAGGTGGCAATGTGGAGAGTAGGACGAGGATTTAATAGTGTATTGGGGACGTTTTATATTCCGCTCTTCTTTATGATGTAGTATTGATTTAAGATGTTTAAATAATTTGGTTCTACATCCAACGGATTACTTTTGAATAGCCACTTAGGCTATAAAAATACTAAGAAGGTAAGTAACCTTTTTTAAATATTTCAACGGAAATAATGATCATATTAAATCGATAAATAAGAAAAAGAAAATAAATACTTAGGTTTGAGAAAATCCTTTTTCGATTTGTCATTGATAATCCTATTCTCAGTTTAAATCATGGCAGTCATTAGCAATTTTTTTTCTTAATTCCTCGAACTAATTGCCAGTGCTCATTAATAAAACAAAAAGTGGTCGCATTCGAAATTCGAAACAAAGAAACAAAAGACATTCTAAAGACGTGCACACGCGCTTATAAAAAAACAAAACGGTGGAATCGAGTCGATGCAACGCTGCTTTTGTTAAGGGTCGGAATGCGTCCGATGTATGGCCCGTTTGTTCAAGGTACAGAATAAAATATACTTAAAAATTCAGATGGTTCGTATTTTATCAATAAACTAAAGTGACGAGCTTATTTTTTTACTACTTTGCAATAGATATACTTAGTTTGTACTTATTATGCAATTTGTTAGTCATATATTTAGAGTACGGAATTTCTTTTTCCTGTCATGAAATGTTTTTCTGAGGGGAGTTTTATGTACATGCCATGTATATTAAATGCGCTAGAAGAGAATAAAAAAATGATGAAAAAAATCGGGGTACAGGTGAGGACTAATGAGTCGCGACTCGCCGCGAACCACCAGGACACGGGCTTAAATCGAAAACACGCTTCTGACTTTTTGAAGTAATTTGTATTTTTTGTGTTAGTCAATTACGTACCACGAAATTTTACAGAAAAGAAAAAGAGCCCGAGGAAACCACCAAAGATGTATAATAATTAATAACTTAAGTTATGCCAATTATTACAGCACCAGAAGTCCGTCAGTCCCCACTAGGCAAACGTGGTGAACTATGGTTTGTATCCTTTTGATTGTAAAACATACTTACCTTTAAATAAGTTGTTAGTCATATATTATTTTCGATCAAATATACACTAGATACAACATGAGCGCTTAGAAAATGGCACCAAAAAAGTGCTTTAAGCACTCTTTCGCCTTCAGTCACGCACCGACCGTTGCTTCTAAAACGTCGCATAACTTTAGACAATATTATGTAAAAAGCTACTTTAAGCACCAGGAATAAGGTGGAATTTGTGTTAATATATTTGGAATATGTGATCTTTTTGTTTAATTTTTTTCATGTCATGCATCGGTGCCACTTTTTAACAGAACTTTTACAGGGAACTGTGTATCTAGTGTATATTTGATCGAAGTATATTATAATCACTAGCAGTACCTGTCTTCATTTTACAGGGTTTACTCTGTTATGTCTAAAATTATTTCCGTAGGCACTAACAAATCGGACATGACCTATCTACTCTGGTTATTCTTTGTGAAAGCTGCGGTGTTCAGGGGCCCATGCATATTAATGCTATAATGACTCTTTCATCTTACTTATAAGTAGGTATTATCAGCTAAGATTTATTACATTCAGTAATGTTTAATTGTTTTCAGTGATATTTTTATAACGGTTAATGTAATGATATGGGCGCACTTATGAAAATATGATTGATGCTGCTTCAAGTTCAAAAATGTGTTTTATTTTATGAATAGGTGAAGCGATTAATTTGGGTTTATGTTTTAGAGTTTAGATGTTGTGAGTTTGACCTTCGTGCTAATACATAAATGTTACCTACTTGTACCAAAATAATTGTGTTACACTCAAGAACATAATCACACCTATCCTTCTTATGAAGTGCGTGATAGGCTGTTTTTATTAGCGGAGCAGACGCGACTTCCAGTATGGTAGCGATGGTCACGGGTTCAAATGCCAGGGCACTCATCTGACTTTTCAAACTCATGTTTGTATTGATAACTAGTCAATCACTACGAACTAAAACAGTGAAGGAAAACATCGTGAGGAAACCTGCAAACCTTAGCGATTAGTACGAATTTCTATGGTATGTAAAGTCCGCCAACCCGTACTAGGCCTCTCAATCCGACTCTTGATTGGAGAGGAGCCTCATGCCGTGTAGTGCCGTACATATGGGCTGATAATATACACATCCGTCTTAAGCGGTTAAACGGGTGCATGAATATTGACTACTAAAATATCTAATTCTATTATTTAACAAAAAAAGCTAGTAAGTCCCGTTCAGCGGCATTATGCCCGGAACCACTGACGTTTCAGTTTTCACTCCGGATGTTGTGCGAATAATGTGGCTGAGACGGTGCCTAACCATCCTCACACTACCACAGTTACTTAACCTGTTAATATTACATGTTTTAACATGTCTCAAGGAGTCCGAAAAAAAAAATTATCTCAAGTATTCGTTTTTATATTCAAAACCACTTAAAACTATAGTTTTATTGTAATAATTACCATAAGCACGTCTAGACTTTTCAAAAATGGCACAAGGAGCCAGTGCTGTAAAATAAAATAAAAACAAAAGAATTTTATAAACCCTCATTGTGTGGTGTAATTACCTGGCCGAAATTCTGGGAAGGTCGCATAGTCTTGCGGGCCCTTAAGTCGACGGTCCAATGGCGCTTACTTCGCTTTTGTCGCTTATTTCATTATTATCGCTCTTATGCGATTATTCCACTGTTTAGTCAAGCGTTTTGTTTTCTACTTTATGGCTTTATTTGCCGTGGGCCGTTAATCTAGTGATATTAACTGGTTTATTAGACCAACTTCAAAATTATTATTGTACTGTTTAATATTGCCTCTGCAATATTCATATTCAAAATGAGAAAATGTATAAAAAAATTGATGTCTAAAATATTTAAATACGATATGTAAACAGTAAAAAACTTACCATCTCAGGCATTGTAGTTATTTGGTCTGCGAGTATAAACATATAATATTTATTTATTTTATTGAAATATTAAATATATGGACGCAAGAAGAGCACTTTAAATTATTTCAATTACTGGAATGTTTATTATCATTTGTGTCATCAAGAACAACTACAACAATGGCCGGGAAACTCGACAACACTAAGAACCGACGGGCTTATATGCTCGTCAAATAAATCACAAAATCACACTAACATACCTACCCAAAAATCATCCATACAAACTAAGCATATTTATCAAAGTACCCTAAGCCATATCTATACTAATATTATAAAGAGGAAACATTTGATTGTTTGTTTGCATTAAAAAGGCTCTGAAATTACTGGACCGATTTGAAAAATTATTTTACATTTTCCTATATTTTCTCGGATGAACATATGCGAAAGAATATTCTCAAAAAAGTGTATCTACAGCCAGACGGAGCCGGGCCGGGCTATGTAATTAAATATTCAACTACATTTTTAAAAATCGAACAATGTAGAGCCATTAAAGTTGAATAAAAGCTTTGTAAAAGCCTCTTCTGTGGCCCCACAGCGATTGGCGCCCGTCCCACCGTCCCTTATCAACAATCGCAGCCGGAGATAATTGTGAAAAACTTGCCGCCGAACAAACAATAGCTTAAGTAATTTACTCTCAACACACCTCTGTGGTATGCTTTTAAACGGCGCCAAGTACCGTTACATACGGCAGGTTTATCTTAGGATAGTGGGAATTAAACATACATTTTAAGAAATTATTTATCAAGTAAATAAATAAAAAACAAAAAAGTAATATTATATGTTTCGATTAAATGCAGCGTAATTTATTCTACAATCGTGAAAAGTTTAGATAAAGTTGTTGATGTTTATTAATTTATTTGCTTTATATACATACATATCACCGTTAAATTGTGAATACCGTTAGATTATAATCTATCTCGCGAGATTGTGAACTGTCGAAAGATTGTGAACCTTAGGTTAGGTCAGGTTAGGTTTAACAGTTTCACTTCGATAGATTATAATCTACCGAAAAATAATACGTTAAATTGCAAGCAATATGTTACGGTTCACAATCTTTGGATAGTTCACAATCTCGCGAGATATATTATAATGTAACGATATTTACAATTTTACGGTGACATATACAAACAGGCGGACTTAATGCCAGAGGCATTATCCTACAGTCTATCTATAAGTAAAGCAGAAATGGAGTAAAGCAGGTTTATTACACATTAAAATAGAAAAAAACTTGGTACATAATTTAAATACTAATATTTGTGTGATCCACAGGTATTTTCGGATCTGGGCGTATGTGAGACTGGACAGTTTCTCGTAGTTCCTTATACCCACGGCAAGACATGATTTTAGTGTGGGCTCATATAGTCTATGTGACTATTGGGTGTATTTATTTATTAATGTATTTTTAAATAATAATTATTGTTGCTTTTAAGTATAAAGTAATTTCCAAAACATGTGTCTATTTATTAGCACTAAGCCAAACCACCTCATTGGCTGCGTTAATATTAACTAGCTAATATGTACGTATTATATATATAAACCTTCCTCTTGAATCACTCTATCTATTAAAAAAACCGCATCAAAATCCATTGCGTAGTTTTAAAGAATTAAGCATACAAAGGGACATAGGGACAGAGAAAGCGACTTTGTTTTATACTATGTAGTGATAAGGTCTTGACTATTAATTAATTGAGAGCAATTCCTGTACTTATTTATACATTAATCTATGAAGATGGTTGCTGTTTATTATTCAAGAATAATACATTAACCTGAAATATGTGTAAAGAACGTCCAACGCAGTCAAGTTTTTCCTTATAACCTTTTCAATTCTCCGACATTTAAAATAAGTAGTGTCCATTATTAACCCGTGTGCCGTGGACAATGATTTATGTTCAAAATATTAATAATACCTATATATTTATTTATCATAAATAAAATATTGCAATAATAACACATAAGCTAATACACATAAGCTCAGTACATACAAAACGGTTTATACGCGATTAGAAAGTGCCGCAAGCCTATCAAACTGATGTTGGCCAACGTATTTCCTTAATATGCAAAAAGCCGGTACCCTTAATAACGTGGCGAGCGATAGCCCGCTCGAGCCAAAACAAAAACTTGCAGTAATTTGATTGAGTCAGAACATCGGCCATCTCCTTAATTTTACGTTGGGAGTAATGTGGTTCTCAAACCAGTTTCTTTATTTTAAAATATAATAACAAAACTATGTACTTTCCACCAGCGTGGTGGACTATATGGCCTAACCACTCTCAGTCGTACGTTTTAGAGGAGGCTTAGGCCCTGCAGTGGATCGTGTAAGAGCTGATACAGTACAATACAGTATGTTCTTTGCATTTTTAGGATTTTAGATAGGTCTGGCTTGCAAAGGGTCTGATACAGTCACCCTAAAGGACATTGGAATAAGCATAGGAGCTAATTGATTTTATCGTGAATTTATGTAAAGCAGTATAGGAAACTAGTGACTGATCCTATGGAGCCTTATCCACCCAGTGTAATGCCTGTAAATAATAGGCTTTGGTGGTGAACAGATACGCAACTAGTGAAAAAGCTACGCTTCTAAGTTATAGAACCTACATGTCCAAAATATAGCAAAATATACATAAATAAAAGAATAAATATTACTTTTGCTGTAGTGCCAGAGTCCCTAAGTCAAATTTTTGTACAGAAAAGTTTTGGACAAGTTATAATTGAATTTTTACATGGTAGAGTCACATTTTTTGAACGTTAAATGTTCGATTAAGTAGCAACAGAATATTGTTAGTAATATGTTATTGATAGTAATATATTATTAAAATCTCATGTAAACGAGAATACTATAATTTTAATGAACCTTGAACGTAAATACAGTAATGGGATAGTAACGTAATTGAAACTCGTACACGTCGCTCCACCCCGGGGTGGAAATAAAACGAACTACAACCCCCGAGAGTTAAGGGGTGGAATATTTTGTTCAGCACGCGGGCGAGGGATGGCGCTGATCAATTCAGGGGTAAATTCTACATCGCGATGTCAAGATTCTCCGCGAAACAATGACCTGGCCGGCGCGTGTGGTATCAGGCAACAGGCGGAAAAGTTTCATTTTGAATAATAAACTGTTACTAGGCGCTGTGTCACTTCCGGAGTGACGCAAGTAACAGTAATTTTGAAGGGCTGCTCCACGCAAGTGGATGACTGGCTCACCTAAACTCTGAAAACTAGATGATCCTTGCGAATTCAAAGGGATTATTTACAGCAGTGATTGTAGACTGTAGTATAGAAAGTGGTAGCGATTGACAATAGTAAACTCACTGTGATTATAGTACTGTATTAGATCATATATGTCCCACTGCAGGGCACGGGCCTCCTCCACAATCGAGAGTAGGCTTCTGAGTGGTTAGACCATATGTGGTGGACTATATAGTCCACCTCGTTGGACTAGTGCGGGTTGGCGGACTCTAATCCCATACAAATTCTTACAAATAGCTATGGGACTCGTACGCAGTTTTCTTCCTGATGTTTTTCTTCACCGTTATGGTGCGTGGTGATTGACTATCAATACACACATGACTCCGAAAAATCAGAGATGTGCCCTGGTATTCGAACCACTGTTAATATGACAGTTGCTTTTGGTCCGTTTACCAACAGGCCACCACGTTAATCATGATTGTACTACGCGGCGATTAGGAAATTTGGGTAATATTAAAGTTCTGAAAACTCAACTAGCTTGGTATTTAGCTGCTTTTGTCGATAAATAAAAGCAGCAATTAATGATAGAGATTTACACCAATTTATATCAACAATGTTTTGGTGCTTAACTCTACCGAAGAAAAATGAGCCAGTGCTAGAAACAAGGAAGCTACCTCTAGGATTGAATACAATTAAACCGTAATGGTTTCTTAGATTTACGCGAATGTTACACATTGAAATGAAATTATTATTTACGGATTTTATCGCGGATTTAGTTTAATTTTACATTTTTTGAGTTCCCGACGTTTCGATTACTTTACAGCTTTCGTGGTCACGGGGCGGACTGAGGTATTACTGACTTAGGACTGAGGTACAGAGCGGACGTCTAATACCTCAGTCCGCCCCGTGACCACGAAAGCTGTAAAGTAATCGAAACGTCGGGAACTCAAAAAATGTAAAATTAAACCAAATCCGCGATAAAATCCGTAAATAATAATTTCATTTCAATACAATTAAACCGTATTTATTGCCAATAAATACAATATACTACAATTGAATCGGTCATTTCAAAAACCTCATAAGTCACAATTTTTTTCAACATGTTTTTTTTTGCTGAAAATGGTCCCTCAAAGGTACATACGTATTCTGGGTGAAAACATCTTAAGTCAATACATTCCTTCGCCTTTTTATAACAACATTTTTAGCTGGCCAACTGCAAATGTTGAAGATAATCCAGATGAGAATGATGGCGAATATGACTATGTACCATAAAGATGTTAAAACATAACAAATTAATACATGTAAAATGTGAATAAGATTATTTTTAAGTGTAACTCTTAATTATAAGCAATAAAAAATATTATGACTACGATTTTTTTGGTTAAATTATATACTACTAAACCTATTTCTCGCTAAAACAACATAAGTCAAGAAATGTTTTTCAGTTTTTTTTCATTATTTCTGTTAATAAACTGTAAAGATTATATTATATATTTTAATTTTTTACCACTCAAATACTAAATTGAACATAAAAAAGTCCTTTAAAACTCATTTGTTTGTGTATGAAACAGTTTTTATTGATTTCTGAAAAGTTTTGATTTCGTGACTTATGAGGTTTTTGAAATGACCGATTCAATTATAATATTGCAAGTAAAAGTTTCAGCACCTGTGCCTCTCCCACGAAACCGCGAACCCAAAAGCAAAAAGTCTTGTACAAAGCAAATATTTTATTTTTCGAAGCCGCACCATAATCAGCGACGACCCGCCCCTCGCGGCCGCAGCATCATTTTCAACCAATTTTATCTCCATAAAAAACGTGTAATTTGAATACTGGACCTCGATATTCATTTATCTTATAACTTTTTTGAGAATTTACATTGTTGTTTGCTAATTATTTTATGGTATGGTTGTAATATGCAGATTTTACCTCTTTGTTCGTATAGAGGAAGATCCGTGATGATAGAAAACTAAAGTTTCGAGTACTTATTAACCGTGTAACACTCAGCCGAAGGAGTAATTATAATAACATATGAATCAATCAAATACGCCCCAAGATCAAAGGGCTTAAGCCATTGTCCACAACACTGAGCTATTGTCGGTTGGCAGAGTTGACATACTTCAGAAATTCTTGTAAGGGATATCGTAGGAAACTATAATATTCAGATATGTAACGGTAAGATTTTTATCTTGCGCTAATGATATGAGTAGACATTACTGAAGTAGACACTAGACACCGTTGAATCTTGAATAAATAAATAAATAACACCCAACAGTCACATACATAGTCCTGACCCCACACTAAGATCGAGTCTTGTGTCGTGGGTATCAGAAACTACGAGAGACTTTTCGGTCTCACAAACACCCAGACCCGGAAGAAATATTTGTGGGCCGCACAAACATTTCTCTCGGTGCGGGGATCAAACCCGCGGCCTCTCGTTTCACAGGCGGCGTTTAACCAACTGCGCCACGGAGGCTGTCAAGTGAATAACAGTACAAGAGTATATAAACTGGTCGAAAATTTACCATCTTCAGTCTTCTATGGTATGTAAAGGCCCCCAATCAGCACTAGGCCAGCGTATCGGACTATATGGTCTAACTCCTCTCAATCGTACTCTCTATTTCTGGGGGCCATGCCCTGAAGTGGGACGTATATGGGTTGATACAATGCAGTACAGTCTAAACACAATAATATGAATGAGAAAATAAGGTTATAAGTGAAAAATAATATGTAGATCGTCTACGGTATTTTGGCGTGCAAATGGGTGGTTGTCATGCTGGAGTCAAAGTATTAGAAACAGTTTTTCTCTATTTAACGAATTGTTTGAGATATGTTTTCTCAACAAGCATTTATACTCGTAATCTAATAGTATTAACATGTCCAATATAATAAAATGTGAAGAGAGAAAAATTGTTTCCAATAATTTGACCACCACGCATTCGCACGGCAAATTTAAAGACCTTAGACGATCTATAGTTATAATTACAATTTTACTATTGAAGTTTTGACATAACTTACTTGTATTGCAATCTTCAAAATTTTATCTAGAAAGTTCTGCGTCTGTTCCCGAGTACAGCACACGGTGGAATGAAAAAATACCTACATACAAGGCCTTTGATAAATGAATTTTGGGGGTAGAAAAATGATACCTAATGATTAACATTTTAAATCATAAAATGAACTGACAACACAAGACGATAACCACTGGAGGTAGGTCTCTCATATGTGAGAGGCCGCCTTGATAGGTACTATCGTAATGTCTATTTTTTCCGTCAAACAGCAGTGTTAATGTATTGTTGTGTTCGGTTATGATGATATTGAGAACTAACATCTTATGTCGGAGGATGGCTAGCGCAGTGGAATGCCAAGCATTGCTTTGTAATTCATGGTGCTGTTTCCTTTAGATACTGTCGATGCCGTCGTATCGCTTACCATCAGACGAATGGCATGCTCGTCTCGTCTTTCATTGCAATAAAAAAACACGATAATCTTTATAATGTATAAGGAATTGGACACCCTCGCATGAAAAAATCGCTTATGACGTGATCAATCATTGATCAGAGTAGTGGGTCAGCGGACGCCCCCGTAAATTCTGATAGTCACGGTAAAACACTTTCACTTATCTTACTGTTTGTTGAAGACTATATTATTTTCTTGCTAAACTAAATATAAATAAATGAAGGCTTTTTCAGATTACGATAAAAAAGTGGAAGATGCTATGAATTACATTAAAGCATCAAATGTTTAGCAGTTAAATTTTTTTTCTTATAACTTTTTATCTCGATACTAAATATAAAAAATTAAGCAAAAAAATAAATTCAAATAATTATTATTTGTAAACACAAAAAATATTGATTCTACGAATTTAAATTTTCGTGTCCATCAATAAACTGTTTATTCCTTTTCGGCGTCCTCTTCGTTGCGACTGTTGTTGTAGCTTGTGTTGTTGTCGTCGTTGTCGTTGTTGTTGTCGTAGGTGTTGTTGTTGTTGTTGTAGGTGTTGTTGTTGTTGTTGTAGGTGTTGTAGTTGTAGTAGGTGTTGTCGTCGTTGTAGTTGTTGCTTCTGTCGTAGTCGTGGTTGTAGTTGTAGTCGGTGTTGTTGTTGTTGGAGTTGTGGTCGTAGTCGGAGCTTCTGTTGTCGTCGTTGTTGTTGTTGTAGTCCGCGCTTCTGTTGTTGAAGGTGTTGTTGCTTCTGTAGTTGTTGTGGTCGCCAATGTCGTTGTAGTTGGTGGTTTAGTTTCAGGTGGTGTTGTTGAAGGTTCCGTGGTTGCCTCAGTTGTTGTTGATTGAGTTGTTGTTGTTTCCTTTATGTAATGTAGAACCTGGCGTTTTGCGGTTGTTGTTTTTATAGTGCTTAAGGTAGTGGTGCCTCCCAGTATATGCTTAACGATGCTTAGAGGTATCCAATGTCCAGGCATGTTTGCTTCCACGGGATTTGCTATGAACAATAGCGGATCATTCTCAGGATCAGGCCATCTTACTCCTATAGTACTATGGATCACGACTAGCATGACTGCGATATTAGTTAGGCTAAGTACCACTGGAATTAAAGGAAATATGGTTTTAGGCATACAATTATAATTATTTTTGATATGTGATATTCCTGTAGAAGCTATTTATAAACCATTTTCTGTTCCTTAATCTGTATTATGCCTTAGTTAATTGTGGTTCGAAAATTCTATACAAAACGTATGCAATACTTACTTTGTATTTATTTGAAATTGATTTTTTTCGAGTACACGTCATGTTATGCATTGTTTTAGTACTAACAAGAAATGATATGCAATAAAATAGAATTCGCAATATTTTTACGACTCAAACATTTTTATGTTTTATAATTTTGTTTCGCAACATACATAATATATTATATACATAATATATATTTATAACTCAATACACGTTTCGGTATGATATATTTCGAGGTTGTGAACTATAACTTCAGTAAAAGTAAATGCAGCAATTCCGGAATGATCAGCTCTTCTAATGTCTTCTTCTATCTTAACATACTAGATTTTAGGTCAAATGTTATTTTATTTTCAAATATTGGTTGTTAGGCTTTCCTAATTATAATCCTTTTATAGAGGGCATTTTTAGGGCATTTGTTTATCATGAGGGTTTTGTTCTAAATACGTTCCATTAAATTTTTTGTGTTAGCCTAGTTATTGAATAGGTATATAGGATTGGATTACTTACCATTACGCAGCAAGTATTCACATGCATGTATAAACAGTAATATGTTTAGCATTCTTATTATTATCATCCACATTTCCGTTGCATGGTAATTAACGCATGTAGATGTGTTAATGTATGACGCATATCCTTGTCTAGAAATATATTTTAATATTATCTTTATTAAACCTTAATCAACAATGATCCCAGAAACATGATATGTACTGGTTAGTAGTTGAATAGTTTATAGCATATTGTGCTCCACAATTCTGAGGCAGAGAAAGTTGACGTTGATTAAGAGTAGGTTCATAGATTTCACATACTTTTCAAATTGTTTTAAGAACTTTTAATTGGACAAGCTTCGTATATTCAAAAGCAACCTTATATATATTTAAATAAATGTCCATTACATTAAATAAATATAATATAATACCATTAAAAAATCAAATGTTAGCGTTTTCGTGTCCGTCCACCGGTTGTTTTCGCTTTGGTTTCGCCCTTTCTGTAGGTGCTTCGGTCGGTGCCTCAGTAGTTGCTTCTGTTGTTGTGGCTTGTGTAGTAGTAGTAGTAGTAGTAGCTTCAGTAGTAGCTTCTGTCGTAGGCGCTTCTGTTTTCGGTTCTTCGCTAGTAGGCGGTGGTGCTTGTGTCGTAGTTTCTTCTGACACCGCTTCAGGTGTTGTAGGTTCTTCTGTTGGAGTTTCCAGAGCTTTGCTAACTGTTGTTGTTTCTGTTGTCAGTTCGGGTGGAGGAGTCGTCTTTGTTTCGAAGACGACTATATTCGTTTTAGTCAATTTTAAAAATATAGCTCTAGGCGTTGTTGTTTCTTTTTTTGTGGAACGTTCGAGAATGATTTTCACCACGCTCAACGGTATCCAGTGTCCTGGCATATCAGATTCAACAGGATTCGCTATGAATATGAGCGGGTCGTTACTTGGATTGGGCCATTTTGCTGCTGCACATATACTAAATGTCGCCAGGGTTAATATACTATCGACTATACGATTCAGCAACACTGTAATAACAATTAAATCATACTGTTAAGAAGTTGTTGTCAAGCTGTTGTCAAAATATTGTAACTGTATCAGCCCATATACGTCCCACTGCAGGGCACGGGCCTACTCTACAATCGAGAGTACGTAAAATATTAGGATCAGTTTTTCTCTCTACACATGCTAAAAATTTATTAAAAATTTTATATTACAAGTATACATGCGTATTGTTTAAATTATGAAAACATTACTCAAACAATGCGATAAATATATATTTTATATTATTTTTGTAGTTTCGAAACTCTCCACACGCCAATAGAAAATATATCAAGTTTACAATATTTTGACAGGAATTGAAAATTAAAAAGAATGTATAATGCCAATAAACTTACTTTTTATATATTTATTTTACGGTGAGATGTGTATGCTTCATTCATATTTTCGGAAAAGAATGTATAAATTGTAAAGTACTTTGTTATCGGAATTTATGTATAATAATAATAATGTTATTTGCACTGAAACTTCGATATTACTTTCCACTAAAACAACTTGTGTATATGCATGTATTTTTACTGACATGCAGTGGCAATCGCCATGTATTATCTTAATTAGGATATATTACAAACCATTAACCAATGTGGCAATTACCAATCTATATCCTTGTACTTTCTGGTCTATCACCCAGGCAATATATTATGTACTAGCGGTCGGGCCCGGATCCGCCCGGGTGCATACACGTTTTAAAATGGCGTTCAAAATGTTTAATTCTGACTATCAGTTTAGAATATCGACCAATCGGACCACGAGAAACCAACAAAATTTCCTCGTATTTGCTAGAAATATCACTACTGCTTTCCTCCTACAGGTCATAGCGTGATGATACATAGCGTATAGCCTTCCTCGATAAATGGACTACCCAACACTGAAAGAATCATTCAATTCGGACCAGTAGTTCCAGAGATTAGCGCGTTCAAACAAACAAACAAACTCTGCAGCTTTATAATATTAGTATAGATAATATTTATTTATTTTATTATTAAAAATCTTGAGATGCTTACAGCAATTATAATACAATTTATTGTAAAATAAACGTAATTGACTAACTTTAACAAAAAGTAAATAGTCAGTAGCTAAAATATTGGACACTAATAATGACATTATTAATAGTTTTACGAACTATTGGCTTAATAATTTAGTTTTATTTTATTTATTTTTATTATTGTGTAGTTTTTTGGTAAGCGGAAATAAACGTATAATGTTTCTTTCTATTTTTAATACTACAGCTGCATACACTGTCATGTGTAGAATAAGAGAAATTTAAAGAAGCTGTCGTTAGCTTCTTTAAATTAACTTAAGTTCATCATTTTTCAACTTGCACAGTACAATGGACGAAGACAGTACAATAGTTTTGCATATACTAAATACTTTGGTCTCGACTCAAACTTATGGAATCTTTTATTAAACCTTCTATGATACTAATCTTGCGACTTCAGTTGTGAAGCAGTCAGGTTAAACCAAGACTTCAAATTGAAATGGAACCAAACGTTGTGCTGAAAACTGTTCTCGACTGTAACAAATATAAAGTAGGAAAATTTTCGATTATTTTATTTACTATAGGTCTGAAGATTTAGAGTTATATAAATTACTTTCTTTTTTCACAATTACGTGTTATCGTTAATACATAAGTAGTGAAAAAAATGCTATTTCCACTTTCACCGAAGAGATGGCGCTGCTCCGTCCGTTGAGTTTTCTGAGTCGCGGTGTCAAGATTCTCCGCCGTTGATATATAAGTGTCTCACGCTTTTCTGAACATTTTCCTCCGCGTTCGCACAGTTCCGTGCCTAGAGGACTATACCCAAAGGAACGGTACCGTATTTACGTACCGCTAGGGTAGACCACGATCCTGGACCTGTTGCCATAACGCGGGACCACTGTAATCACAGAGGACCCGTGTTCGTGATGATCTTCGGATGCCAATATTTTCTAGTTAGACCTGTACATCTTGAAATCATATATTAAAAATAATATTTTTTTAAGCTTTAAAATTCATGCCTATGGTCCTGCAGGATGCAGGTCCTTTTGAGATTTTTATCTATTAAAATACAGATTACATTACGCTCAAGTCTCAACAGTCAACATACATACATAAACTCACGCCTTTTTCCCAGAAGGGGTAGGCAGAGGTGCCGGGGCACCCACATTTCGCCTTGTATGTTCCGTCCCACAATGTGATAGGTGGCGAGCCTATCGCCATATCGGGCACAAATTCCTGACTCTGGGCTGATAATGAATAGAAAAATCCAATATCATTTTGCCCAACCCGGGATTCGAACCCGAGACCTCAGCTTTGTAAGCGTACCGTAGTACAACTACGCCACCGAGGCAGTCTCAACAGTCAACGCTACAGAATTATTGAACTTAGTTATCAGTAATTAGTATGAAGTTTTACTGAGTAGTCAGTAGTGACTACTGGGTCAGTACTCAGTGACTACTGACCAGTGAGTAGCGACTAACGACTGAAATATGAATTCAAAGTGTGTTATAACTGAAAAATGATAATCACATAATAAGACAGTGCCTTGTTCATTGCTGTGTCACCAGGCCGGGCGGCGACATTGCTGCGTAGTGCACTAAAACACCTCTTGTATAGAAAAGAATAGAGACAGGGCCAGAGAGACTATGCCACTTTTGACTGTGGTTCTACATTATAATCAAAACATTAGCGTCGGCTACTGTAAACAAGGTCAAACATAATAACATTAATTAATAAGGATAGAAATAAAATACAACATTTTTATTACACATTTACTGTGCGCATAAAGAATGTAATTAACACTAAAAATATTCAGTCTTTATACATAAGTCTAGTACATAAATCGGTCTGTTGGACCGTTATGTGCGAAATGGTCTTTCAACACTCCTCTTGCAATGGGGGTAGTAATTACCTCGAGTAAAAGTTATTGATTTAAACATTGCATAAGTCAATGGTAGGTATATTAAATTATTAATCTTGATCGTTTGTACTTTGTCCTAAAATTTATATTTTTGTATGATAGATAATCCAATCAATGCCAGTAGTCTCCAAACATAAATTATAGCTTTGTTGACAAACTTTATGAATGGGAAGGGTAGGCAGTATCGGTGTAAATATCAGAGTTCTTTTTACGCTTTCTAGTGTAAGAATTGTCGCTACAATCGTTATGTAGTTACAAATCAATATCGCTATGTCTCTTACACCTGGTGTATTTCACCAAACATAACATTTCTTTCGAATAGAAGCAGTTTCTGATAAAAATTGAGAGTAGATAAAATAGATTTCCAACGGCTTTTGTTGGTCGGATTTGTTACATGATCCGACCCGACCCTTGTATATCAAGTGGCTTAATCACCATATTTCAACGTGACTCATCGTGACATCATCAATCACGGTGACGTCACTCCATATGAACTCGTCATAACCACTGAAATAGTCTGAAACATGTGGACGGAGTGGGTAAAGCGAGTATAAATAATTTCAACAAATAACAACTATCAATATGCTTATTCTATTTGGTCGCACGGCGGGTAGATGCAGTCCACGTCGATATAGAGTTGGTTCTGGGCGGTCAGCTTCTCCACTAGGTGGGCGAAGGTGGGTCGGTGCTGAGGGTCTTCGGACCAGCACTCGGTCATGAGCTGGTAGAAGCGCGGCGAGGCTCGTGCTGGCTTCGGTAACCTCCCACCGCCAGTCAGGAACGCAGGCACTTGGTGGTTGCTGAGATCTGCGTACGGGAATCCACCTGGAAAGGTAATTGTAATAGAAAGATATGAGAGAAAGGAAAAGAAAGAATAGCATTGTACCGTGAGTCTCTACCAAAGTAGAGACTCTCGGTTGAGATTTCCTAAAGATTGTCTCAGGACGACTTGATTTGGTGCTATACAATTAAATCCCATTAAAATTAAAACCTAAATAGTCATTAAATCGTATTTCAAAATTACTGATGTCCTCAGGTAATCAATTTTAAAAATTCAGATATACTTGCCTTAGGAATTGTGAATATTTATGTGTCGGGTGATTAATATACTGATGAAAATTAATATTTACATAGGGAAAGCAGAATAGAACATGGCAAGTTTCATGCCCATTCTACTCTAGGTAAAAAAATCAACATTTAATGGATTCATTTTTTAAAATTTTCAAATAGTGACACCTACCCAAGGTAGCAATTTCCCATAGCAGTACAGCGAAGGCCCACACATCGGTCTTGCTGCTGTACTGCGAGTGGAGGATGGCTT
Organism: Hyles lineata; assembly: GCA_030180105.1. NCBI lineage: Eukaryota > Metazoa > Arthropoda > Insecta > Lepidoptera > Sphingidae > Hyles > Hyles lineata. The sequence continues at coordinate 3,651,200 of JARJEE010000030.1, forward strand.
CGGGAGCCAGCCACCGCAGCGGCACTGGACACGACCTCGTGTGAACATACACACCGGTCCGGGAGAGGCCGAAGTCAGCCACTTTAAGCAGACCCACGCTGTCCACTAGGATATTACGCGCTGCCAGGTCCCTGAAATTGGATGACAGAATATTTTCATAGCTGAAAATATTAAATATACATATACGAGTACCCAATGGTGACATAGCCCAAACTTTAAAGAAACCAGTCTTCAACATGTATGAGAAACTACGAGGGCTTTTGCGGTATACCTAGGAATTGTTGCTTAAAAATGTGCTTATTTTAGCAGTAAAAACAAAGGAACATAATGTGAAGAAACTAACTATGATATCACATAACAATTTAGTAGAAGTCCTCCAACCCGCTATGGGACGTCGTGGTGGACTATGGCTTTACCCCTTTCAGTTGAATTCTCCAGTGTAGGGGAGTATTATTGGTTTGTTTGGTGGTAGGTCTCTCGTATGTGAGGCTATCTGGGTATGTACCACCGGAATATCTATTACTCCTGCCAAACAGCAGTTTAAATGCAGTATTGTGTTTCATATTGAAGGACATTGTAGCCAGAGGAACTACTGGACATATTGGATTTCTTATGTCTCAGAATGGTGAGCGCCGTGGAATGCCAAGGATAAAGATGTCCTAAAGTTTGATTTAAAAAAAAACAGTAGTTAGGAAGACAATTGTGTGCTTAGGACCAAAGACGTGCAATAAGTATAAGTTGATAGAATTATAGAAATTGAGTCAAGCTCTTAGCTAATGAAATGACATCCTGTCATTCTGTCATATAAAATATTTTAGACACGAGTATTAAATTTTTAGGATCGGTGTAAAGTAGTTTACACCGTAAGCGTATTTAAAGTTTTATTTTTAAGTTTACGAACCGAAGATAAACATATATTTCGTGTGGCCATTTAATTCTCGATAAAACGCAGTAAGACGTTAATAATCACGGAAGCTTCTTCAAATTTTGATATCGAATTGCCTCAGTTAGGTGCCAATTATATTTTTGTTTAGCCATAAAAACACAACTTTTACGAGTAGACATATTTTTATACATTTCCAAATAATATAAAGAAGCGACTGGTAGCCCGTTAGAAAGCTGAAAGGATTGTCGACTATACAAAACTGTTTTTACTAAGTTATGTATTTGAACGTATGGTATGATGCAAGGAACTTATACGTTCCATGGTTAGACCTTTCTTCTTACCAAGTTCCTTTTACTTCCTGGTGATAGGACGCATGTGAAAATTAAACCAAATCCGCGATAAAATCTGTGAAAAATAGTTTAATTTCAATGTGCAACATTCGCGTAAATCTAAGGAACCATTAAACATATTTATATTGCTAGTTCTAGCTTCATGCTGAGCTGGTTTGGTACCTGTTAAGTAAATGCAATTGTCCTCAATCACATCGCAAAATAGATATTTTTGAGACTCATATTCATAAATTTCAGCTCTATCACATCGGGATTGTTTGTCTGGTGATAATTTTCCTTAATTCCCTTTACGTTATGAGCTCACCTGGCTGGCTAAAATCCATTGGACAATCATGGTAGAACCTTGTTTACACTTCTGTCAGTAGCAATGTTAACTGGTTATCAATATCACCGTGCAAAGTATTCCTACTAATTACATAAAGGTTTTACTAATCATTTAACACGTGTTAGAACTTAACAGTGTGTAAATGGGTCTTTAAGTTCGCTGCCTCTTACAAAGTGTTAACGTGCTACAATAGTAATATGCAACAAAATATTCACGATATTATTTTGAATTGGACCGATCCGTGGATAGCTTGTGAGTATCATTGTATGATAACTGATAACTGTCATATTTCTCTTTTGTGCGCAACTTCTAGACCTGTGTCTTTTTAATAGATTTAACGGACCGAAAACACGTAAGTGGGTTGAGGGCCTTTGGAAGTAGACGATAAAAGGTAGCAAATAAGAAACATCAAACAAGGATACGGTTTTTCGGTAACATTATCAAGCTGCTGAAATTGTCTTGTCTTGTCTTGTCTGGGCACATATAAACTAGAATTGTCATACCTGATTCATTGAAAAGCAGTTTTTTATACGAGTATATACATATTAAACTGTTATGAACCGAGAAGTCCTAGATTCGATTGCTAGGTCGGTTATATCTTTGTGTGAGTCTTACGATTTTTAAAAAGTATCTTTGACCGTTATCGCGAATAGTGTAAACAATATTAAAATCTGTGGGTTTGTCCATAATATCTCAGTACCTATCTATATTCAGGCCTGAAATTAGCTTAGCCAATGTTTGGTACCACTAATTCTACCTACCGTAGATACAAGCGTATGTTACATTATGTAAAGACAACGACTTTTACCTTGGAAAAAGAATCTCTTCAGACATTGTTACACGAGATAATATTATTTTTTTCCATCGCCTAAGGCCATCGGTTGAGTACTGCGAAATCCTCGGATTATACCGGGAAAACATTACCACGGAGTTCCAGACCCAAGCCGCGTACCTATTTGTTTAAGAATCACGATTAGAATTCCATTATACAATATTTAGTTTGGTGTATCATGCATGGATTCAATATTTCTATTGTCAACAAAGTTGTTTATTCTGTCTATCCTTACCTAATGTCGTAACAATACGCCCACTTGGTAAAAGAAAAATTGGACCAATATTGGTCTAGTCTTTTGAGACTCTAGGGCAGTGGTTCTTAATCGATGGCCCCGGACTACTGTTGGTCCCTGAAAGCATCCCAAGTGGTCCGCCGAGCCATCGTGAAACTATCCTTTATATTATTTTTTACATTTATTTATGGATACATACCGAAACCCTTATTTTATTTACATTTCAGTACTGTTCGGTGTTGACAGCCTACGTGGCACGGGCGATCAGAGGCCGCCTGTGAAATGAGAGGCCACGGGTTCTATCCCTTCACCGAGAGAAATGTTTATGCGGCCCACAAATATTTATTTCGGGTCTGGGTGTTTATGAGATAGAAATATCTCCCGTAGTTCCTGATACCTGCGATACAAGACTCGATCTTATTGTGGGTGGGGTCAGGATTAAGTATGTGACTGTTGGGTGTTATTTATTTATTATTTACTGTATTAACATACAACAGAACAAGTCAATCAACGGGGTGATTAATGGCCAGACATAATTTGTGTCAAATAGTCCCTGACGACTAAAAGGGTAAGAACCTCTGCTCTAGGCTTTGCACCGTGTCTCTGGTTGTACTAGCTGCTCAACGCTAGCACCACCCTAGCTTCGGCTTTGTCCTTATCTATTTAGCTATATTGCAGGATTAAGTGGCTTATCACTTTACGGCGGGCTTCCTAACATCAACCCTTTATAAAAGTGGACTTTTAGTCCACCACGTCGAGCATATTGGGGCTTACACTTCAATTTTTTCCTTGACGCTGTCGTTCTAGTGTAGAATTTTTGGATATTTTCCTAGGAAAACAAAGTATAATTAACTAAGAATATACGTAATTTTGAAGTCATTTGGTGTTCCCTGGATTTGAATACGCGAGATATAAAAATATTATTATAATAAAGGGACAATACGCCTTTCAAAATAATAATAGCAATGTTTACTACTTTAGTATTTGGTAAAGCTATACTTGTAGGTGTCAGAAAAGTTTTAACTTTAATGGTTCGTTATTAATTGGATTTTAAATTAGCAACTCATATTATTTAATTAATCAGTTATAAGTGTTTATTATAAGAATGTTTTCCATTGATTTTATAATCAATAAATTGTTTAATTTAATGTGTTAGTTGTCTATTCATATTTATTTAGTGAAACATTTTTAAATAAAATGATTAGAGAATCCTAGAAACCAAGTCTCTATTTAGGGTTGTAATTAATAAACTAAAATATTGATTTCACTTAGTTAAATAAATATATTAACACATCTACGAGTATAAGTCATTAAGGTTCGTTAAACTACTTATTATAGACAATATCTGGTTTACTTCGTAAATGATGCTTATTTATGTTTGGACCATATAAGCCTTATTTAGAGTTATAGAAAAGGAAAATAGGTCAGTATAACTCAATGATGGATGGTGTTGTATATATATACGTGATTTTGTTCCTTAATGAACTTTATTGTTTGTTTCGGAAAGTTGGCTAATCAATCAATCATCGAAATTATTGCTATCGTAATGGGAAAAGGGGCACCTCACAAGTCCTTTTGTAACAACTGCTGCTATTTTTAGACAATTCATCGTAAAAATATATAATATTTGTATATAGATTGTAGTCACCTTTGTATCCCCGAAAAATTGCAGTGATCATAAGTTCTATTTCTCCCACCAAACAGCAGTGTAAACGCGCTGTTGTGTTCCGGTTTGAAGGACATTGTAGCCAGAGTACCTAACTACTGGATATATTGAGACTTAACATCTTACATCTCAGGATGGCGAGCGTCCATCAGGTCCATGGCATGCTGGTCTCGCTATGCATAACCATAAAAACGTTCCCATCTATGATTACGATAAAGGGATTATCTAGCCTAGGTATCGATCTTAGGACCTTCTTCATAAGCTGATACAGAAAAAAAATCTGATGCTGGATCGCTATCCACCCTATGTGTAGTATTGAGTCGCTACTCTCACTAGTAAGGTATAGTATAATGGCAGGTTTTATAACATAATTTAAATATTATCAACAAATTATTAGGACATAGCGTTTACATAAGAATATAATTCAATTATATTTTAAGCTTCTTCAAAGTTACTCAGTAATATCTATAAACATTTTCATAATGAAATTTAAACATGGAAGTAAAAAATAATTGTTAATTAATTTATCAATTTGGGCTTATGTTTTCGCGTTTGGCTCTCAACCGCTTTATATTTATTTATTATTTATTTGCATTAGTAAGGTAATTTCTAATGAAAATTAATCTTTCCGCATAGAAAACTTTGCGAAAGGACTTCTTGTTGGTGTTTTAATTATAGTTGTGTTCGTATTTTCTAAGAAAATTAGATTTATTCAATTTTTTATCACGTTCAATATCAGTAAAACTAATCATTAATTACATTGGTCGTCCAATTTCTGTAAAAACATATAGTATTATGATAGCTCGTTAAACCGTCGTAGTTTGATTATATTTATTTATTAGTTTTGTTTTTTATATTTATTTATTAGTTTCAATAGCTAAAACAAGTTTATAAACTGTCTATGAATAGGCTTTAGTCTGCAAGAAAACTAAGAAAAAACCAAAGATAATCTGACTAGATTTTTTGATCAGTTATTTGCAGTTACACTGAAAATACTTTCAGCTAACAATAATATGCAATCAATCACGAAGTTTCAGGAATAATTCGGAAGAAACTCTTAATATATTCTACCTGACAAACACCCCCGAATATGGATTAACTTTTGCTCAATCCATCACGCGGTTGGGGAATTTATTTCCATATAATTGTCTACATTTTTATTTTGAATAAAGGTCTTTATGTTCCATAACACTAGAGTCTCCTATTATTGACCGACTTCAAAAAAAGGAGGTATTCAATTCGGCAGATTTTTTTTTTTTGTATGTTTGTTACCCGATTTCGCCGGCAATTATGAACCGATTTTGAAAATTTCTTTTTTGTCGGAAAGCAGGATATACAGGGTTGGTCCCATAAAAAATTGGACTAGACCTGATGAATATCTTCGGATCTACTGACGAGAACTCCTCAAAATTTAACAGTCCAGCATTAATTCTTTTTGTGTTAGATTAAGTATGAGTATATTATTACAAAAGGTGGGTGAAAATGGAAAAAGGGTGGGGGTGGGGGGTAGAAAATAAGTACAATTGTAAATACCCAATATCTCCGGCAATACTTAATAGATTTAAAAAATAACTTTTTTTTGTCGAAGTCTATTATATGTCAGGTTGGACAAAAATATATTGTGAAGACCTGATGAATATCTTCGGACCTGAAGGGCAGAACTCCTCAAAATTGAACAGTATAGCAATAATTCTTTTTACATTAGGTTCAGTATAAGTGTATTACTACAATGGGGGGATGAATAGGGGAAAGTAGAAAAGGGCATGGTGGGGGGAGAATATACAAATATAAATATTTAATATGTCCATTACATAACTGATTTAAAAAAGCTTTTCTTCGGAACAAATGATATGTAATGTTGGTCACATATAAAATATGGTGAAGATCTGATGAATAAGTACATTCTGGAGAGCAGAACTCCTCAAAATTTTACAGAAACGCAATGATTTTTCTTCTATTAGGTTCAGTTATGTAATTTATTAAAAAAAGGAAGTGAAGAAGGCGTAGAGGCGAAGGGGTGACGAGTGATTACCACGCATAGGCGTACTCAATATCTGTGGCAGGTTGAGCCGATTTTAGTGTTTTTATCATAAAAACGAAAACAGGGTGACTACATGAAAACTAAAAAGTAATAAATAAAATAATATTAATTAAAAATTAAAAGACCGACTTCAAAGTGCACTACAAAGTAATAAATAATATATATTTCATTGTGGTAGTACACATTGGTTAATTTTCTTATTGACTTGACTAGCCAACAAATCTTCAATACGTAATATTTTGAAGGCGGGTCGCCAAGTGACGAACACTATGACTTACACTTGAATTTAATTTGTGTAAAACATCCTAGCGATAAATACGTAAGTTATACATGCAATATAAATTCATCTTAATGTATATAAAATCACGCCTTTTCCCAGAAGGGGTAGGCAGAGATTCTCCTGGTATAAATCAGGATACCCACGGTACGCCTTGTGTGTTATATGCCCTAGGTGTGATAAGGGGCGAGCCTATCGGTGGCGATAGATAGCCCGATATGGATCGGGCACAAATTCCAGACTCCGCTCTGATAACTAATCGAAAAATCCAATAATACGTTGCAAGTCCTTAATATATTAGCCCTTAATCAACACTGTTGAGCATCGAACTTATCTACAATCGAGGGAATTACTTTCCTCACTATGATTTGGAAAACTGTTAGTAATTCAATATAAATATACAAGTGATTCCAATAAGTCAAAGGTGTACCCTGGAATTAAAACCCTTGACCACTGTATCTTGGCGTATCCAATCCATAATAATTAGACCAAACATATGACACATAGTAATTCTATTAAAATCTTAACAAATGTACACATAAGATGAATATGTTAAAGTAAATACTAATTTACATATTGACCTTACTGAGCGCCAACGATAAAGGATTTACAAGTAGGTAATATTAAATTGTGTTAAATTTACTTAAATTTCTTCTTGTTCGGCACTTGGCGACCCGCCTTCAAAATATTACGTATTGAAGATTTGTTGGCTAGTCAAGTCAATAAGAAAATTAATCAATGTGTACTACCACAATGAAATATATATTATTTATTACTTTGTAGTGCACTTTGAAGTCGGTCTTTTAATTTTTAATTAATATTATTTTTTTTATTACATATACTTGAATGGTGTGAAAATGATTTATTTATAAGCATTGTTTTTATCCGATTTGAAGGATCTTGCAGTTATTAATGACTAGACCAGTGATTCTCAACCTGTTTTTTGTTGCGGCACATATTTAACGATTTCAAAATTAGGCGGCACACAAAGAAAAAGATAAAAATTATTTACTTACAACAACACACTGCATAAATAGTTTTGACAAAAATTTTAAATATACGAAATAAACTAATATATACTACAATAATAACTAAACGTTTATAAAGGGATTAATTACAAGCTAATAATAAAAATATTTTTATCGTATATTTGGTCGTAAAAATGACAATGCTACTCTCATATCGTCTTCTACATTTAAAAATTTTGATATTTTTTAGTTTTAATGTTGGCTAATGCTGCAAATCCGAATTCACACAAATAAGATGTGGAAAATTGTAATAATACACATATAAAGCTTTTTTGGCTATCATTGGATAATCGCATCTGATGTTAATCCAAAATGAATTAATTGATTCTTCTGAATGTTTAAAAATTAAATCTCGATTATTGGAATGCAAAATTTGGCGGCACACAAAAGTGTCGCGGCACAGTGGATGAGAATCACTGGACTAGACAGTAAGAAACAGAACACCCAAGACGAAAGTTGGGCGTCCTGGGGGCACCTCTATCTACCCCTTCTAGGAGAAAGGCGTGAGTTTATATATGTATGAACATATAACTAAAATCCCGAGACAAGCTAAACGGTGCAGTGCGTAGTAGTGCTTACTTATGTTTTGAGTAATATTGCTCTCATTTATCAACAGGCGTTACGCTCGAGCCAGCAAACTTATCTCCTGATTTACATCACAAAAACAGTATGGGGGTTTTAAAGCTCAAAAATACAACACATTACTACAGTTAAATTATAAATGTAATTAATTGAATTTGGTACTGTGGAGATCCTTGGAGAAGGCCTTTACTGGTGGTAGGTGTATCATATGTGAGAACCCGTCTGGCTAGCTGCCAGCGCCTGCTCCCGCCAAAAATCAGTGTAAATACACTGGTATACTGGTACTACTGGACATATTGAGACTTAACATCTTTTGCCTAAGGATGGCGAGCGCAGTCTAATAAAGTATTGCTGTGTAATTCAAGGTGTTTAGTTTTGCTACTATTCAAGAGCAGTAGTATCGCTTACCATCACGCAAACGGCATGCTCGTCTCTCTATAATTCAATGCAATGAATTAAAGTGGGTCAAAATCGCGCCCAAATAATTCGGTTACATAAAAACAAATACCTATATACAAACATACAAGTGAAGCTAATATAAAGCGTGTAAAAAAACCTGCGTCCGGCAGTGGTTCCTGTGGCTGACGAGAGATATATCAAAGGCTATAAATAACACGGCTTTAATAACTCACCTATGAGTAATGCCCCTCTCTTCCAGATGTCTCATGCCCAACGCGACTTGCAGCGCGTAGTCTCTCATCGTATTTGAGTCCATGTGTAAAGCGGGCTCTGCTACGTAATGGTCTCGGGTCATCTTCCTGTCTCCATCGGAGCACTGCTTGCCATCCGACAGAGCTGGGTCTGAGTCGCTCAGGGTCGTCAGGTCGGCTGGGAAAAAATGGAATTGTGTGATTTGTGGGAATTATTTATTTTGAGGATATTCGAATCAGACCGCATAGCGACCATCGTACATGTTTAAGGACCTGTAATGACCTAAAAGTGTCCAGTTTTTGTTCATTAATGCTAATGGACAAAATCTTGACACTTTTAGGTTTGCCAATACTCATAAGCAGACGAGCATGCGGTCCGCCTTATGGTTAGAGCTTACCGCCACTTATAGAACTTCGCAGTGCCAGTGGCCCAGGGCAACCAGGGCTCTGCTTACCGTAAGGAGATCCGGTAGGTTACCGGTTGTTCTAATCATTAATCAGGATCGGATCAGGCCGGCAGAGTCAAATCTACCAATGATCGCATTGTGCTTACCATCAGGCGAATTATAGAAATGTCGTGTTATTTCAAATGTATGAGAACCAGGAGACACTTTTTTCCAATCTGTTGTGGCGTCACAACATTGATTTAGTAATGAAATACTGTATGTTTAACGTTTATTTAAAATCTATGTTCTGACGAACTGACTTTGGCAATCGAAATAAGTTATTTTTTGCCATAAATGGGGATGAACGAAATGGTATTCGATACGACGGCGGACCGCTCATAGATAGCAAAATCCAACAAAACCATGACTTACAAATCAATGCTTGCTGTGGTACCTACACAGGCGGTCTCTCACATAATATTATGAGAGGCCTACCTCCAGTAAGCACTAACAAAAGTCCAAACATTGAAGTCTCACGTTACTTTTGCTCGTATAAAATAAGCAGGCGGTTTGCTTTAGTAACAATATATTAAAGTAGATATCCAGTTATGTGGACACAACTTATGAATTCTAGAGTAAGTAAATATTTCGAAACGTAAATTCTCTCAGAGTTCCCGGCACCCACCACACAAGACTCCATCTTGGTGTGTTCAGAACTATGTATGTTACTGTAGGGTGTATTTGTTTATTATTTTCTTCGAACTCACCATACTAACTATAATAATCGAAATACCAAACAAGCATTGAAATGAAGCAAGTATTATTTATACACCTACCAAAGTTTTAATTTATCATCATCATGGTTGTTTGGAAGACATTGCTATAGAGCCATAAGACCGCCATTTGTACTTTTTTATTGTTTCTGTATTAATTTTAGTTTGTGTCCAATAAAAAATTAAATAATTAATAATAATAAGTTGTAATTATGTATCCAGGATTAACTTTACAAACGCCGAGATGAGAAAATACTTACTAGTTAAACTATAAAAATAAATAAAACATAAATTTATGTAATAAAACTTAACCACTAAGCAATTATGATAATCATTCAAAGCTCTGAAAGGAAAATAAATTTTATTAAATTAAATTGTTCGATTAATTGTCTATACTCACAGTCTGCTTCAGAAGGTCTATCATTAGCATCGCTGTCGATTCTTCTGGTAACGTTGTATCCTTGCGTCTCCTTCCTTCTGCCTCTAGCCGCCCTGAGTAATGACAGCAGGTCGCCCCTGGGAGCGTGTTCTAGAAGGGCGATGAGTGGCGCCCTCTTTGTGCAACAAGCCACTAATCTGATCACGTGTTTGTGATAGCCTACGTGCTTCAACATCGTGATCTCGCGGAGGAAATCTCCCATTTCCTCCTGACTTGCGTCTTCTGCAAAAACATGTATTTATACGTTGGGCAGAACAGGTATAGTCAGTTCAAAGAGAAATATTATAATCATTATGAACAATTTTTACTATGAGATAATCCTGAAATAGAAAAATAAAACAACTTTTCCATAAATTTTGCAGAGACAAAAGATTCAGTATTCCTCTTGCGGCTTATTATTTCCTTTCTGTCGAACTCTGAATACATACATAATAAGTGTGATTGGGTATCTTGTGATTGTTTGGTCTATTGCCTTTATGTGAGGGTCATGGGAGTTGAATTGAGAATAACCGTCATAGGCATAAATCAAATTATGTTGCAATTCGGGTCCAATACGTCTGCGGGGCACGGATCTCCTCTACAATCGAGAGCAAAATTGAGAGGGGTTAAGCCACAGCCAATTTTTTATACGATTGTCATCAGACAGGGATCACGTTGACTGGCAAGTTAGATATCTTTCCGGTAGATACTCTTTTTGCATTGCACTAGCTTACCATTAGGTTAAATGCTGACAAGTTAGTAATGCAAATACATAAACTATACCAAGCAACCTGTTTTAAAGCATATTAACATTATATTGGAAAGGAGTGGTAGTCCATACCCAATCCTGGAATCTTTATTGAAACCTTTTTATGTCTTGCTAATAGTATCATGAAATATGAAAGTTGAATGACCATAAAGGTGCCGATACCTCGACCAACCATTACTGTATGTTTTTGTCAGTCATTACATAAAACCAATATGTAATGTGTTTCTCGGAATAATAATTGAAACCATTATCCCACGCGATTTATTATGGTGAGCTAATAATATATACGTGTATACCAAAACCATTTATTCTGAGAACTAGATTAATTTGTTTCTTTAGGAGGATTTATATGATGTAATGTTCGCCAACCCGCACTAGGCCAGCGTGGTGGACTAAATGGCCTGACCATTCTCAGCCGTACCCTCGATTGTAAAGTTGGCCCGTGCCCTGCAGTGGGACGTACATAGGGCTCATACAGTAATAGTAACGGGGATTTAAACGGCTTCAATACATTCGATCTGATGGTTGGTGCCGTCCACCTTGGACAAATTAAGCTGAATTTGCAGATTTGTTAAACAATTTGGTTAAACGTTATTATAAGTGTTCAATGTTTTGTTGTCCAAATAGTCATGAATGCAGGGTGGAATTTACAAGGATTTTCAATTAATTAAACAAAGGAGAACACACCATTTGCTATTGAATGAGATTTTGTTTAGTGATGCCGTTTCTGATGGAAGAATTTGACACATTCAATTTTAACTGAAGGATAAAATATGTATCCTTCAAATATTTTTACAATCTCAGAAAATAGAGTGAATAATTAGAATTTCAGCGCGTGATGTCATGGACCACAGGCTATATACATTGACACTGCACCAATAGGACGACAATTTAAAGATACATAGGAAATGATAAGCAATACTCTATATTAGACTAGACACTTTTAGTTGTCTGTACTAAACACGCCACTAATATGAGCCGTCAATCATAAACAGGACAGAGTTGAGTGATGACGTAATAAATTTTGATGACGTGCATGTCATTACGCGGGCAATTGAAGTGTGAGAGTTGGAGAGTCGAGTTCATCTTGATCGAGTCGTATCCAACTTTCATTTCCTAGGTTATGTTTATGTAATGATAATTGTCTGAGAGCAAATACATTTAATAACGAGGGTTCAAGTGTAAGGAAAACAGAAAGTATTTCTTTAAGTGTTGTGTGTAGATATTTGAGATGTTTGGAGAAATGTGAAGATCAGTTGAACGCATTTCCGTGGCGCAGTCGGTTAGGCGCCACCTGTGAAACGAGAGGCCACAGGTTCGATTCCCGCACCGAGAGAAATGTTTGTGGGGCCCACAAACATTCATTCGGGTCTGGGTGCGACCGAAAAGTCTCTCGTAGTTCCTGTCACCCAGGTTACAATACTCGATCTAGGTCATAAATATGTTCCACAATCACATACCTAGTCCTGACCTCACATTCAGACCACTCACATTAAGCCTAAGTTTTTAAATATTTTATTGCGCAAGTCAATACCAGTGAGCATCTTAGCAGCAACGGTGACGGTCTCTCCTCCCGACATGACCAGCTGCGCCACGTACACCTTCCCGAAGGCGCCGCTGCCGATCAGAGCTCCCAGGTGCACCCGGGACCGGCTCACCTCCCAATCATCGCCGCCTTCGTCTTCTGACTGCAAGAAAACATACCCTAATGTATGACAGTTGCAACGGTTGCCTTAATATGTGCTATTATGTAGACAATGGCAAAGTGTCCATACAATATGATTCCTGTCAGCTTCGATTTTGTAATTTATGTAGGATTAAATAATAACTAATATCAGTATAAAGTATTTAATTCAGCAAAATATGTTACTTGGGATTTCAAGTACACTATTTAAAAATATCACCTTTTGCCTCTACTGTATGAAAAATTCAGGCGACTTGATTAAGACTTGACATGATAAAGATAAAACAGCTTCAAATAATATAAAACGGCTTTTCTAATCATATTTTTACCACACGAAACTCAAAAATAAACAAAAATGCTAATTTATACGCACAGGCGGGCGAAATTCCACGCATACGTACCTCAAATATTTTTTGCGTGTACAGAGGGCTCTCTTCCATTTGACCTCGGGCCGGAATTTCATTATTTCTGTGGACAAAAATGTGCCATCGTGAGTGCTTCAAACGATACATTATGCGTTCATTGGAACGTAATTTCACAGACGTGTTGGTTAACGGAACGCGTGATCGAATATCCAATTCAAATTGCTGTATGCTAAGATATTTTATATTTATATGTTAATATACGTAGATATATGCGCCAGCAATCTTGTTTATTTTTATTTATGATTTATTTATTAGAATCTCCAACGAAGATAACACAGTACATTTATAATTAAGTTCATCAATAACAGGAGAGTACAGCTTGCACGGAGTTTGTTAACAAAAACGATATAAGTACAATTAAAAAAAACGGATCAACTGAAGTGAAGCTTATGAATGATCTTACACGTAAAGCAATTAATTATTATAAATCGACACAAAATATGGAACGTAACGCATTCTTGAAATCTTAAAATGTGATAATACGAGTAATCCACCCAATTTAAGGCACCGGCTTACTCTAAATTAAAAACTCGATTAAGAGGCCTTGGCTGTAGTCCACGACGCTGACCTAATGCAAGTTAGCAGATTTCAAATATCTTAGAAGTTCTTGAAAGCCTCTATACTACTATAGTATGCATGTTTCAAAATTATTTCATTCACTGTTTTAACCAATCTGTACAAACACTTTTTCAAATATTTTACCCATGCAAAGTTGGGCCTCGATTTCATCACGAGTACAAGTGATAAATAGGTGTTGAAAAGTAAAAAAATCCGAGGCTATGGATCGGACAGATTATGCGTTGCAGCATAGCGTCGTGCTGCCGAGTACGCAATAGAGAAGCCACGAGTGATGCGTGATTTGTCGATGTCAAATGTTTACTTCTATTATTGACATAGATATTTGCATGTCCGCCAACCCGCACTAGGCCAGCATGGTGGACTATTTAGCTTCACCCCTCTCTATCGTACTCTCGATGATACATACTGATGATGATACATACATACATACTCCGTGCCTTGAAGTGGGACCTATATGGGATTATCTATATGGGCTGACACAGATACAGATTTATTTACATATACAAGTCTGGTGTATATTGTAACAATATTGGCTGTTAAAAGGAATCATTTCTTTGCGTTTAGATTTTTTTCGGGTTTCGCAAAGTGCTCTGAACCTGGTGGTACTAAAGTGCAATGCAGTTCAGATAGAGTATGACTGGGAGCATACAGTTATCCACTTAAAATAATGTTGTCTGCCTAAATAATCGTTTACGACGGAGTGACACAGGTTCAAAGGGAGGAACAAGTGGGCTGGTAAACTGTTACCCAGCTTAGTGCTAAAAAAGTAATTGACGCACTTAATCGAAAGTCTTGTCAGTTTTTAAAATGAAAATGAAAATGTAAAAAAACAGTCATTTTACCAATTATTTTTATTTGTTTCTATTTCATTAAGTCGAATGGTAAATATAAGCCTATTTAAACTTGCGCTGACCTTCGAAATATTCAGATTGGATTGCCAGTTGGATCACAGTTTTCACAATGAATACATGAGCCTAATGACCAGTATTTGAATGATTAAAACACCCAACAATCACACAAATCACAATAACTTGTGATGAATTGAATCAGTTATAACCTATCTATTTGTCTCGGTGCGGTGACAACTGAGCCACATATTGAAATACTTTCATCGACACTTCCATCGATATCGATAAAGGTATTGGCGTGGAAAAGGGTCGTATGTCGCAGGTCAGTTATTGCGCAGCAGCTCTACGATGATGTAAGCTTTACGTAAAATGCGTCTCACTAGAGCTACGTACTACGATTTGTGCTCTGCCGTTTTGATGTTGTCATTATTTTGTAATTCTACATAGTAATGTACGGTTCCACCGCATCGAGTAGAACATGCATTTGCCGGCGATTTGGCTTGGGTTATTTATTTATTATGGTACGCTGCTCTCGAAGTATAATGAAACGGATATAAGGTTAAGCAGAACCATTCTGCTACATATGTGAACAATAATGTTGTATTGACCCATAAACTTATAAAGTACTGTATCAGCCCATATACGTTCCACTGCAGGGCATGGGCCTTCTCTGCAATCGAGAGTACGATTGAGAGTGGTAAGGCCATATAATAGACCAATAGTCCACTGCACTGGCCTGTGGGGTATTTATGTCAATGGTCCAAATATTTATTTCAGGCTTTGGTTTTGTGAGACCGAAAAGCCTTTTATGAATTAGGTCATGGTGTATAAAAAAAAGATTCAAAATTTAGTAAAAGCATCCCTAATCTATAAACAGAACAAAATATAAGTTTATACACGTTAAGGAGCAGGTGTGAAGCTTATCTATATCGTCAGATAGATCGCAAAACCCCAACAGAGGTGTCGTATTGTTGACGTAGGACGTTTCCACATGTTTATCTTATATTTTGGCTTAAGCCCTTGATGGAAAAGGTCCGCACATCAAATATTTACAATCCGCGAAACATTTTCAAAGCTGCCGGATGTATCAATGTAAAAGGATAAATATTTTGTTAGATGAATGTGTTTGGATAGTTCTGTACGCGGTTTCGTTTGTACTTTGTAATAATTCGGTTTTGTCAGATAATAAATTTAGAGGTTAAAAGGGCGTTAAACGGAAAAATTTGGTCCGTCGGAATCGAGTTAACACAGAAGGTTTAAGGACTCTCAAAAGCCCGGTCAATTTTCTCCCAAGATGAAACTTGTAAGCCAGTATTGGTATTTTTTTATTGCCTAATAAAAAGGCTCGTCCCGGTAGCCTAAAAAATGAAACGATTAATAAAATACAGTTATATGGATATGAGTAGATTTTTTCATTCAGACTAGTCAAAATTACTAAATGTTCCAACAAAAAAAATGCTAACTTCAATGCCACCATAAAAAGTTTAAAATCTCACAGGGAGAACGAATTGTTACATTTCATTATATTTAAGAAATAAACCACACAATTGGAAAAAAAAGACACTGGCAGAGCAAAATTCATGATGAAGATGATTAAAAAATATTCAAAAATCACTTCATCGTTGATAATTATGACCTGACTTGTTCCGCGGTTGGTTAGAAACTATGAGGAACTCTTCCATCACACGAGTAGACCTAAATAACTGTTTGATTCTCGTCGGTTTCATCATATTAGTATGGAGATCCCACCCGCTGTCTTTCCTTTCACAATTGGCTCTTCGCCAATTAGGCTACGCAGGCTGTCCACAGAGAATGAATAACGAGAAATAATTAGAGTATATAAATACAAAATTAATTCATTAGCATAGTTTATTTAATGACCAATATAAACTTTAAAATGAGTCTGGAAAAAAAAAACATTAAAAAAGTTCCTTCAAAAGACTATTATTGAGTTCGTAAGGGTTACATAGATATGAAAAAGGTAATACTATTAATTCTGAAAGCCAAAAATATAGAATATGATTTAACCATGGCTATGACAGTTGTGAAGTTGACTACATAAATAGAGATAGCAAGTTCAGTAACAATGCAAGCAATTCAATTTATATGAAATAATGGCCTTGACGAAAAAGCCAGTATTGCCACTGCTTCGTTGAAATTATGGGAGGTCTAAAACACAATTTCCGACTGGTTAGAAAAGAGGGATAGCTTTCTGCCCACAAGAAAAAAACAATAGTCTTTCAGATTAAGAAAAGACGACCTTTTCGTCTTTGAATATTGACCAGGTTCAGATCTTGGCCGTGGCCGAGATCCCGCTCGATAGAAGGAAAGAATCCCAATCATATAAATAAGAATTAATTTACCCAATAAAAAAATTCAAATCTACCAAATAGCATTTGATAATTCAGTGAACGTACCTACCAAATAAAGCAATGAAGAAGATTACTGATTAAATTTTTCATTTATTAGTCAATCATATTTCAAAATACAGTAAATATTGCAGCCCACGTTTTGTAATTGCATTTGCACAAATTATTGAAGGCAAGTGGGTCCAATTAAGCTGTGTATCCTTGCAATGCATCTCCATTTAGGATGCCGGCTATCTAGATCGTATCCACTCACTTGCCCTTTGCTCTGCGATGCGTAGACCCATCGACATGTCCAACTGTCACTTTGTAAGTTAAGAGCTGAAGCGATTTTAGTATGTCACTTACTAGCTTGGACCTTGTAAATTTTCCAGACTTAATGATAAAAATAAACCGATTTCTTTGTGGAATTCATTCGAAACTAAAGCACTGTATCACTGACTTTTTGAAAGGTAAATCAATAATTTTAAAAAAGCACAGGTCTCGTCGATTTTAAAATTATATTAATTTCAAATTATATTTTGCCAGTAATTTCTTAAGCTAGACAATTTAAATTGAGTAGGCATTTGAAAATTATTTTATGGATAATAGTAATAGTGTTTAGGCGAATAAGATAGCAGTTTAGAGGTTGCTTTCCAAGTTAAAAGAAGGGCAAATTCTTGAGTGAATCGGTGTCCAGAGTTTCAGTCATAGTATCATCGTGAAAGAAAAGAATCCGAGGCTCAGGGATAAAACAAAACTATTGAGAACAGCGGCATCTACTGCAATATGGAAAAATCTTTCCAAACTGAAGAAAAACACCATGTATTATTAACGACTGAACGTCCGCACGTCATTGAAGGTCTCTCATCGAAAATCAGCGTTGCAGTGCTGCTTAAGTGGTGCTGCAGCATACTAGCTGAATGAGAGCTACCTTTGCTGGCGCAATATTTATTTGTTTTTGTTTTACCTTAACTGTTTTATGTTAACTCTTCTGTTATTTATTGTGCCAGTGATAAATATTATTTCTTTCTTCTTTCTTTCATGTATGAACTGTTAATACACCGACCCATAGGTAATACACTAATAGAGACTATACCTATGCTTCGAGTGACTAATGTGAAAATGAAAAAGTAATTGTCTCTCTGGTAGTGATGATTAAGAAAATTATCACATGTCCCAATTACCCCTGCTAGAAGTTTTATTTTATATGGAGTAAAATTTTAAAACAATGTTTTTTTATTTTTCTTTAATTTTTTTGATAATCTGTCACATGGTTTTAAGGACCATGTTCTTTTAAATTGCACCAAAGTAAATTTGTAATAGTAATACGATTACGTATTCTGAGTCGTGAACGCGTGAATTAGATGCGCCCGCGCACCTTCCCGACCATATAGGGACAGTTGCATGGACAGTAGTTTCTTAACTGTATAATATAGTTTTTGTAGGCGTTAACCAATGTATGGTACAGAGTCTGCCTTATATGCTCGCCTATTTATGGAATGGTTTGGTAATTGGATTATATATTTTATAATCTTTTTGCCTTATGAATAAGTTATTAGGAATATGAGCTGGGTATGGATAGGTCCTGGATTCGATTTCCAGGTGAGGTAATATTATGAGTTATCTCGTATTGGTATTTCCACGCATAACGATGTTTTCGTCTCCTACCGTACCTTGAGGCAGGTAAGGTCAGCGGACCGTAAATGTCATTAGCAGCACTCTTATCAATCCTTTATCATGCTGAAGCGAGCCTAGTTTCTAATTAAGATGAGTATTTATGGTAATTGTATAGACAACGTGAGATCTGTTATGAAAATGGTAATTTCTTTGTGAGTCTCTTTTGATGTGTGTCTATAGGGTCTTATGAAAGTTACAGTGGTGTTATGTCTTCCCAAATAGAATGGCTTTTCAAGTAATTTCTTATTATTTATCCCGACTCCCTTGGTTCTCTAAATGCTCAAATCGGGAACCTTTGTTTATCTTAATTCAAACCGTACCGTTTCTTTAAATTACATTATAGTCTAATTGGAAATATTTCATATGATAAACGACAAACGTAGGTGACAAAAATACTATAAAACCCAAAAAAATAGTTGGAACTTAATAAAGACTCGGCCAGACACAGCGTCGCGTTGACGTCACCGCTCTCACTTACTACCTTTTGTATTTGGACGATAACGTAATATTCAACATTCACACGAAGTAAATTTGTCCGTCTTTTTGTTGTGAGATAAATGATCTTTTTTACAGTTGAGAATCTTAGGTCAGTAATGTGAATTGGATTTGCTATATTTTATAAAAGAAAAAGCAAATGTGCTTGTACAATACGCCATTGATTGTTTCCTGGCGCTTTGTAGAAAGCCCGTGTCTGCAGTAGGAAATTTGATACCTAAGAAATAATTTTCATTGTTTATATTAAATCAATATAGTTGTTTAAATATCATAACACCCAACTGTCACACAGATAGCCCTGAATTCACTGAAAGTGATTATAAAAAACTTTAAGGGAAATTGTCTGTGTAATAAATAAATGCAGATTTTTTTAGGAACCAAATCCGCGGTCCCTAACCCTGCCAAATTGAAACAGAAGCTTCGCACAACCACGTTCATAACCTATCTATACAATGGAAAGTTATGTGAATTGTACATTTCAATATTCCCAATGATATTTGCGTACGCCATTGTGAGCACGCGAGCGAAGTCGCGGGTAAAAGTAGCATCGTTTCTCACGCCGCGCGCCGTATTTTACAATCGATATGTGATGTGAATTTAAACGCATTCACTTATTCCATATCCGTGGATATTACGCAAGGATTGCTTTCTACGTGGTATTTGTGATTCATCGTAAAACTGTTTTGAGCGAGGTTAACAGATGTGGATATTGGATTAAATTACAGACATTTAAAAAAGAGCTGAGGTATTTTTAAACGGTTTTATTTTTAGGTTATGTTCTTCACATTTGGAACATGTTACGAAGCGGTGATCGTATTTGATTATTAAACGCCGTTCTATAATACAAACTAATTGAAAAAAAAATTGGACAATTTAGCTAATTTGATTTTTTTACAATGTCTGTATTCTTTTTACGGTTGCGGAGCCTTCTCTATGATTAATTAAGCTTCAGGTTTAGTATAGTTTCATATTACGATTGTTTTTTTTATTATTTATTTAATCCTTTTTTCATTATACAGAGATAAAATTGAGAAATGGCACCATGAAAATAAGAGCACAATTGGCGGCCTTATCACACTAGGTAATTTCTTACAGACAACCATGGGATGTACGAGCATATAAATAGGAAAAAGAAAGGGCAGTTATTTAATTATCTTCTGATATTTTGGTTGTTTAAATCTGCTCATTTCGATTTTTTATGCATTTTTCATCAGCGGCAATTATACACTAGCATAGGAAGGCATTTTTTCCAAAATATTGTCCCGTGGAATTTAAACCACTATGATAACTGGCATACCTATTTTGAAAACGTCAGGTCTATACAAATCACAAACTATAGAATCGATTACAAATGAACTAGTAATCGTGGAGCCTCTATAAGGATATAACAGCAAGGATTTGCGAGAAAGTTGTTGCATAATACGAGTACAAGTCCAATAGTCGACTTCAAACTATCGGAGACATCTGAAAGGCTTTGGTGACGTAACGCGTTGCGTGGTGCCGCAATCACATGGAATATTTATATCCAAAACGGTAGCTATGGGGGGAGGGGTATTCTTGATACAGTATATGTGGATTTGATTCTTGATACTTTCGTATTGAAGTGCGGCTGGCCTTTGAAAATAATGAACAGTTTAACCACATGTAGTGTAGGATGTCTGTTGTGGATTTGTTTTTTTAATACTTTGGCGTTAAAGTGAAAATATTAATGAATATGTCAACTACATTGCTTTTTTTACCTTGCATTATAACTTTTAGAAGAGGTAGAGCTTTGCCGCACCTCCTTTAGTTTGTATTGATTTATATTACATATACATTGTATACAAGGCGGACTTAATGCAAGAGGCATTATCTACCAGTCTACCTTTTGGTGATACAGATATGAGATGAAGTGGGCGTATAAAAATACTTATAACAAAAAAATACAAATTGAAATATAAATATAAATAAAATTGATATGTAAATACGCACAAATATAGGGATAATACATGCTATAATATAGTTGATAAATATAGTTATGTGCAGTTATTATTCTGTGATTGTTATTAAGTATTGCAGTAATAATTACTATGCCGGTATACGTTTTATTTACATCGGTTTGGTTCGGTTTGGTGTTAGATAGTAATTATAGACATTATTACGGCGACCACCTTAAATGATGGTGGAAAGAACCATTGGGGGCTCATACTAGGGCTTATTAAGACAGGAGCTCTGTAGTGATTTGTCGTGCCATTATAACACAAAATACAAATCTAGTGTCGTTAGAAAATGGAACTACTAAAGTATTTTCGGTCTTTAAATCCCGTGAAATATTTATGAATTACACAAATACATACATGTCTTTATATATATTAATTTAGTGGTCTCTTGTTTCACAGTCAGTTAACCAACACCACGGAGGTTGTCTAAATAGATGAGCAAGCATCAAACAACAGAACATCTAAATGGATGGCGAAAGGAGTGAGGTCATCGGCAATGTAACGATACGTGACAACAAGTCAATTACTTCACTTCGGTTGCTTTTAGAGTAATAGCGCTATGGGCAGTTTCTATAATCTATCTATGTTTCACTAGAGATTCTTCAACTAGAGTTTCAGTTAACAAACATAGCGAGATATAGATATGGTGATCATGGCCGCTCATGGACCTTCATAATGGTCTAGTACAATCAAATTGCTGCCTATTGTAAAGAGAGTACTATCTATAAGCCTAGCTTGAAGAACGACAGATCATAGTTCTATTGTGGTCTAAGCTACTACTAAAAGGTGTTTAATAGTTTTTATGGCTTACTGCTTTCTCTGTAACTGACTGCCTCAGTCATCACACCACCACCACCAGTACAACTGGATGCAGTTGTACTACAGTACAATTGCAAAGCTGAGGTCTCAGGTTCGAGCCCCGGGTCGGGCAAATTAATAATGGTTTTTTTTCTGGTATGCGATGGGCTCGCCCTACCACATCTTGGGACGAAACTCACAAGGCGAAACGTGTGTGTTGTGGTTGCTACCTCAACCTCTGCCTTCCCCTTCTGGGAAAAAGGCGTGAATTTATGTTTATATATATTATACTACTTTCTCTGTAAGCGGGAGGCATCAGACCGCGGCGGAATGCTGTAAAATTAACACTTGCGTGGTGCTAAACTTACGGGCATGTTAACTTTATTTCACAACTGCGCTGTCACATATAGTAGCCTTGATTTTAGTAAATAAATACATCCACCAGTCGTATACATACAAAATAACGTATTCTACTCATATTTGAAAAGTATATTATGTCGTTGCTAAGATATATCTTTCTTTTTAATTGAGCATGCCAACCGCCTGAAGGTACGCGATTCGACCGCTCATTAACAGTAGTTTGGCATTCTACTGCACTCCAGAGACATATCATGTTTTTATTTTATTTTAAAACATGGAAAACTTACGGATAATAACAGAATGATTAGACACGGTATAAATAACATAGAGCTAATAACAAGTTTTTACTTATAGAAAAAGTTAAGTCTATATATTAAATCCATTAGTACTGTGCATACAATGGCCTTCAAACCTTTTTTTCAATCAAAATCAATCAATTTCAAATCTTTTGTCTTTTTCGCTCAAACTAAATTCAAAAGTCGTTCGAAAGGGACAAAACATTGGATAACCAATAAAATTATAAAACTTATATGAATAAGGTCAATGGTCTTAAAAAATAGGTTGGCAATAATCTAACGCAAAGCTATGTCACATAATTGCATACGAGTACATCTCGACCCAATCAGAACATGGCCAGCCAGTAGCCATATGTTGGCTTGGGACAGTTTAAATCATTAAATCATCAAGGAGACATATATGAGCGTTGGCTGACTAATGAACGAAATTACAGTTTATGCTCTTCAATTTTTATTAAATAATTTTAAAGGTGGATTTCGCTGATTCATGATTATACTCGTAGTATGCATGGCATAGATTAGAATTATATACAGAGATAGATGCGCAACTCTACTTTTTTTATTTTCCAACGTGATTTCGCCATCAGAGGGCGGGCTAGACAAACGCGCGAAATTTCACATTTGTTATTCCAATATTTAAAAATGTGTATCTTTCGTAACTTCTTGTAATTTTAACTAATATCCAGTCGACATTGTTTTTAATATCAAGAAAGTTGATTATATCAACATACAAAACATTTAAAAATTAGGTTTTAACTAATTACAAGACAATTTCTCGTTCTCGCCAGAGCCTGGCGCTAGGATCGAAATAATTGTTTTCAACATTTTTCATGTACGAAGTCGCACCCCCATGATGCATGGTAAATTAGGATCTAAACCCCTTTGAATTGTATAGGAGACTGTCGTCCTAAAGTGGGACGCGTGTGGGATGACGCTTTTCTGTACTAATATCATAAAGCGGGCAGATTTGATTATTTGTTTGCATTGAATAGGCTCTGAAACTAATTTACTGTTTTGAAAACTTATTTCACCATTAGAATCATACATGATCCCTCATCTATTGTATATATAGATAGGCTATAGAATATTTTCGAAAATTTGTATCTGCACCCGGGTGGAGGCGGGCCGTGCCGCTAGTTTTATATAAATAAATAACACCCAACAGTCACATACATAACCCCATAAGTCCTAACCCCACACTAAGATCGAGTCTTGTGTCGTGTTCTTTTGTGGCCGCACAAATATTTCTCTCAGTGCGGGGATCGAACCCGCGGTCTTGCGTTTCACAGGCGGCGTCTAACCAACAGCGCCACGGAGGCTGTCATATAATCGAGTTGTGTTACCGTAAACACGAATGGATCTATCAAAACAAAGAAGGTAAACGGTGGCAGGATTCTTCAAAGCATTCAATGTAATACAGGTGGCAAAACTTCCATCATACAGAAATATTATAATATATAATGTAAATATTATTACAAAGGAGCCTATTATTAAGCTCCGGATGATTATTCTAAAATATAACACGAGAAAATACTGCACAAACCTCTTTCGTACTCGTAATTAGATTAAATCTTTAATATTGGTAGGGCGCCTAAACAAACCAGCTCAGAAGTGCCAAACCGTTTGCTATCACCGTGTAAAATTATTCCGTTGTGTTAAAGTACATACCTACTTTCGGATAAAAATATTATGGATGATTTTAAATGATTTTATAAAATTGGGTATTTGAGATAAAATAAAAACTAAAATGCTAATTGTGTAGAGGTAATCAAACGAATATAGAACAAGGTCCAAATAAAAAAAATAGTAAATGATCTTTCATCAATATTATGAGTGATAGGAAGACTACTGTTGATCAGTGATCACAGGTGTCCTCCAAGGAATTCCATAGGTCCTTTACGAAAGGCCTGAATTTATAAATTTCCTGAAACATTTACCACAGAGTCTGTTTCTTATTTTTCAAACATTGCCGCTACAAATTTCATAACAACAAACTGAAAATTACGCAAAATATATTATTCGCACGCAAAGTGAACTATTTTCGTTCCCCATATTTTTGTACGAAGAAAGAAAAGGCAATTTATGTAGGCTTTCATGTTTTGTCCCGGCTTGACGAGTGCTCGTGACACAGGCCCACAAAGCCGTTTCATTACTCAGTACTCACACAATACGAATCGGGAAAGGCAGCCATGTTCATTCGCTGCCTCGTTTGTTACTCATACCGAATTTTCCAATTAAACATTGGCATGTAATGCCACTTGTATTGGATCAAAGGGTCTGAATTCAGATGTTAAAGATTTGTTAATTTGTATTGGGTTTGGTAGTAATTCGATTTTACGGATGGTTGGTACGTATGAGAGGGGTTTGAACCTCGCACTGAAGCAAATGTTATTGTGCGTTGCGACGCCGAAATGTCTCTCGCATTTTGATAACGAAGACACAATACTTATAACTTAATGTATGCTTCAGACTATGTACGTTGGTCATTTCATTTCATTTCATTTGGTTTGTTTTCTTTTTGATTTATAAAACGTTCAAGGTTGTATCGTCAAACGGATAGGCAGAGGTAGGTATGTCAAATACTAGGCCCAGTTAGGCGAGAATATTGCCGCCACCAAATTACCAATTCCCGAGCAACTTATACTACACATTTAAGCTGAAAAATAATGCACTGGTTTTTATTCTAGACAAGAACATCAAAAGTCTTTATTTAACTATTTAAGTATTTACTCTATCACAGGTCTTCATGACCGGAGTATACGTACGACAGTCTACATCGAAAACAAGTTAGACCGATGCAAATCACATTTAAAAAAATGTAGTCAGCATCCCAAGTATTTAGATTAAGCAGCAAACAGCCTCTTTATCCCATATAAGGGACCAGCGGATGTCAATTGAAGCGTTTAAGAGTTACATAATCTGTGGACATTCGTGTGGATTAAAAAACAGTGATGCAATGTTTAAAGAGTAAGACCGTATTTGTAAATCAATTTGCATAATATCTTTCTTTTTTATAGACATCCGGGAAATAATGTTGTCAGATTAATTTTAGATAAAATACCTAATTTGAATATTTATGTTGTAATTAATTAAAACAATATAAATTTGTGTTCATTGATGTAGTTTTAGGTCGAAGCTGAGATCCCTGGTAAGTTCTGGAGCCTAGGTCATTTAGCTTTGATTTTTATTATTTCTCTCATTGCTATTTTTGCAAATAGTATCTAAGGATACTTTCATAGAGTATATTCATAGGTTAGACATTCGTCTATAACCTCACCTGATCGAAAGTGACGAGACTTAAAGGACTCCAAATTATAGCACACATGATAAACTAGTCCAAGGTTAATCCTGTACCTGAAATAACCTCAGGTTAGAACTAAGATTTAATATTATAAAAAAACTCTCTTTTACCTTGTACACGCCTTTGAATTAATGAGAATTCAATAATAGAGTACTAATCTAACAGTAAATATAGACAGATCTTCTGAACTTTTATAGCCGTCAACAAATCAGTAATCAAAGCAGGAACATGCAAATTGACTGTCACAAAAAATAATCTTCACCACGTAAAATATCGTATAATTGACACGTAATTATCACGACAAATTCCGTCACGTCTACGTGGAATTCCGGTGTGACAACAATGGAACACGCGACGTGGTTTTGCTTTCATTGATCTTGTCACTTGAAAGATGCATTGGGTAAATAACAATGCCTTATATAAACTTGTTACACCGGTTTATTAACATTAAAATAATGTACGGCGGTCGACAGAGCGGAATAATGCGTATAAATTGTGGAAGAGTGTTATTTCCTCTCGTTATCACTGCACTAAACGATGGTGTCTTTGGATATCATTTTTCTGGTGATCAAAGTACACAAAAATGCCAATAAATACACCCAACAATCACATACATCGTTCTGACTCCAGATTAAGATCATTCAAGTCTTGTGTTGTGGCCTGTGGGTATCAGAAACTTTTGACTTCAGACTTTTTGGTCTCACAAACACCCAGACTCGGGAATTGATCCCGCAGCCTCTCGTTTCACAGGAGGCGTCTAATCACTGCGCCACAGACACTGTATATCAGCTCTTAGTATCATTTGGTTGGTAGACATCACATACTTTCGTAACTTTTGTGTAGAAATATCAATTATGCAGGTTACTTCGCATTTTTTGTACCATTAAAATAAGTTTTAATATTGAATGGACGCCTAACTTTTAAGTCTGAAGAATGTTGTGGGTTCGAACCCGAGACGTCCAGTTTGACAGTTCGTTTTTCATCGGATTGATCTAACACTTGCTCTCAATCATAAACTGTGAAATGTATCAATTATATTTCAATACTTTGGTTACAATGAATCGAAAATATCCGTGTAATGGCGAATAATTTCATTAAAAAAGGAGATTATGCAACAACTTAATTGACTTTCGTCTCGCTTAAGTGCTTAATTAACCGGCAAAAGTTCAAGCCGTGAGAATACAATTGTTAAAAATATTTTTATGAATATTTAAGATAATGAGTGCATTTCTTAATAAAGGCATATAAATTTTATGACAATCTACTTAACATTAATTCTCAATTAACCTCACGCATATGTTATTTATAATGGCGATGGAAAACATCGCGAGGAAACCTGTATACCATTGCGAATTGAAAAAAATCCTATAGTATGTAAGGTCCACCAACCCGTAATAGGCCAGCGTGGTGGACTGAATGGTCTGACTACTATCAATCGTCCTCTCAATCGTAGAGGAGGTCCGTGCCCTGCAGTGGGACGTATATGGGCTGATACAGACACAGGCATGTCATCTAGGATGTAAGCAGAGGAGTCATCAGGATCAAACAGTTTACCCAGCTTATTGATTGTAAAAGGAGGCAAGATTAGAAAATGACCCTGATTACAGGATAGCCTCAATAGCCAGGATCGAAATAAAGGTCTGCTCAAAAGTACAGAATATAAAATGTATATTTTTTTCCCTTGCCTTTACTGTCCC
Source organism: Hyles lineata (assembly GCA_030180105.1). NCBI lineage: Eukaryota > Metazoa > Arthropoda > Insecta > Lepidoptera > Sphingidae > Hyles > Hyles lineata. The sequence continues at coordinate 3,678,905 of JARJEE010000030.1, forward strand.
ACTGCAGGGAAAAGCCTCCCTTCCCTTCTTCCACGGGTCTCTATCGAAGGCTTTCATTCGCAGGTTGTCAACAAAATGGTCCAAGTCATCTCTCTACCTTCTGCGCGGCCTACCACGTGGTAAATAATATTTTGTGGAGTCCATTCGGTAGCAGTCTAGTCCATAGCTTACCTAAAGCATATAAAAACTCTTTTACTAAAAAAATAACTCGAATTTAAGACAAGTTGTGGCCGACATAGTCACAAAGTGACTAAGGCCCTAAAAAAATAAAGATAATAATAAAGACAAGTTGTATCAAAAAAATTGTATCACGGAAACGGACGAGACATTATAACTATACTATGACTTATATCATATATTACCGTGAAATATACTTGCAATAACATTGTGAAGTAGCAATTGTCGGGTTAGCTACGCTTGTCATAAACTTTTATTGTCTGATCAAGCGTGTCGTGGACTTGTCGCTTATTATTGTAAAGGTAAGCGCCCATTGCACCGATTGGGACAAAGGTAAACATCCACAAAGCTGCATTGTTGACGCATTGAGGAAAGTTTTACAGCCGTTGCCAATTGTGCTATTCGTAAGATGTTGGCTATATGCGAGACCTACGCTGGGGAACATGGACTGGCCTACAATAAAGAAAAAAGTAAAGTTCTGCTTTTCAAGGGTAAGTCAAGTGCACCCATTCCAGTTCTAGTTCCTTCAATTAAATTATATGATGAGGAACTGCAGAGAGTGGCCAGTTTTAAGTACCTAGGCCACATTGTGACGGATGATTTGTCCGATGACGCAGATTTGGAGCGGGAGCGCAGGGCATTGGCGGTCCGAGGAAACATGATTGCTCGTAGATTCGCACGGTGCTCCTCCCCAGTAAAAATTACTTTGTTTAAGGCATTTTGTCAATCGTTTTACGCGAGCAGTCTATGGGTGAATCATACTCAGCGGGCTGCCAGGGTCCTGCGTGTTCAATATAACAACATCTTTAGGGTGCTGTTGCGGCTGCCTCCCTACTGCAGTGCGTCGCAAATGTTTGCTGATGCTAGGACGGATGGCTATCAAGCTATAATCCGAAAAAAGGTTGCGTCTTTATTAAGACGAGTGAGAGACAGTAGTAATAGCATCCTCGGGATGATTGCTTCTCGCGCTGATTGTCCGATCCAACATAAATGGATGTGTATAATTACCGGACAAGAGTGACATATCCTTATTATTATCTTACTCTTCATTATGAAACATATATGATTTTCTTTTTATTTTATTTTTTCTCCAAATTAATTGACTGACATAATGATAGCTAATTATTGATATAGAGTGGTTACTACTTTATTGATATAATTATGTGTTTCTAATTCATTTCCTTTGTATAACTTAATTAATTGAATTATTATATCGTTAATTTTCTATTTGTATTCTTGAACTGTCTGTGTGCTGACTACTGTATTATTATTTTATGGATTTTATCTGAAATAAATGTTTTATTATTATTATTATTATATTATTAATAAACAATCCCAATCCAAAAGCCGCCGACATTGACAGCTCAATCTTTTTTCTGATACTATATTGCCAATAATCAATCTCAGTAGTGAAAAAACTATGGCAACATGGTAAGAGACCAATCGAAAAGTAGAAAACAATCCAGATTGACTTCAATCTAAATCTTTCGATTGATTATTGGCATCGGCCGATAAAGAATATTATCATTTTATGTTAATTGCAGCTAGATACCTTTATAAAGTGAATGTTATTTGTTTGAATTATAATAAAAATATAAGTAATATTCAAGGGGCTTTTGTGAGGTTTCGGTTTGATTTTATAATTTGTCGTGAAGGCATGGAATAAAAAATAAAATATATAATAACAAAAATATGTCTTATGACAGAAAAGAGAAAAAAAAGTCGTACATAATTTAGGATAAGTCCCTAGCATTGGGACATATTAGATAAAGCTAGTGATAGGTAAATAAACTAGGTCACGTGCACTTACCGTAAAAATAATTAACACGTAAAGACTCAGATGAAAATGTGTTGAAACAACGAATTAACATTTTAAAAAATATTAACGGCTTAACAAAGAATTGTACAGGGACGACACCAGGCTTGGACGCTGGGGGCGACAACCCACGGCGCCGCAGACGAGACCTCACGCTTCGAAAGTAAAAATATAAGAAAATAAAATATGGGACTATTTATTTTGAAGCTTATTGCTTATTTTATCAGTTTTTTTAGAATCTGTTGTAAATTAAAGAAGATTTGACACGCACAAATTTATTTTTTTAAATACTACTACTCTTCATAGTTGGACTATAATGTATAAAAGAATCTAAAATTACTAACTCCTTGTGTTTCAGATTCCTCCAGTAAATATTCCTTGTAGATCGGCGAGAAATAAACGTATCATAAATTAAACTCAATTTAGAGATTTTGAGATTTTGCACTACGTTTCCCATAAGGGAAATTGTGGCCTCTTTATCATGCTACAAAAAGAAAAATTAAAATAAATTTTTTTTATTGAAATTTGTTTGTTCCGCCGCCCCTGTATTTGAAGATCACAGATGCTGATTAAACGAGCTGGTCTGATTACCGTGGGTCAAGTTTATTTGTAAATAGTTTCGAAAGTATTAGAGCGGCCATATTGTCTTGAACATTGTTTCATTAAATATTATTATATTTTAACTTTTAAGATGGTTATAATGTTTTGTGCAATCATTACCTAACATGCGAATCTATTGCAAATTGTTTTTTTTTCAAATAGCAAAGGATCGGGTTAGATATTCGAATGGAGCCTAGGTAGCAAAAAACACCTTATAAATAAACGAGTTTCAATAAAAGTTATATCTAAAATACTATGTAATATATTTACTCATACATTTAACATAATTTCATTATAATACACTAGTAATTTATTTTGTGTCAAATGCTGTTTCCAAAATGCATTCGATTGACACAAATAAAATACTCATTTTACAACGAAACCATACTTCCTATGAATGTGTGTGCGTTTGACACCAAAATAACTATTTATCACATTGCTAAATAATTAAATAACGCAATTAATAAAAGACATGATCACGCAATACTAAAATTAATTCGGATTATATTTATATTGATAGTTTTGAGGTTAAATGTATTCAATAAAAGATTGTGTCAGATGTATTCAAGTGTTAATCACTTGCTGTCGACATTAATTTATGTTAGTCTTTACTCAATTTGTCGGTGCCGTGATAGGTATCTGTCGAACATGATAGATTCAATGGGTTACGTAGTTGAAATGTATAGCCCTATGAAATATTATTAACTAATTATGTATTGATAATTGAATATTCATATTTATGCAAAATATGAATGGACGAACAGATTACGTGACTTTCCATTCACCAGAAACTAGATTAAGGATTCAATTAAATCCAGTCTCCTCGGTGCCATATGATTGTTTGCACGGGCGTGTTATGCTAAAAATACAACGCAACAATGTGCAAGATTTGTCATTTTGCAAAACTATTCTTATCTAATAAACGAAATTAGATTAATACATAACGCCTTGCGCTCTATAACTTGAAATAGGAATGTTGGGAAAAACTCGGCCGAATTGAAATGGGAATGGGCGGGACGCTCATGTATGCCAAGAGGCGACGAGGCAGACCCCGAAAGAGATAGCGTGACGACCTGGAAATTTTCAGTAGCGTATGGACGGCAACGGCAGAAAAAAGAGACAGATGGAAGGAGTTGTGGGAGACCTTTGCCTAGCAGTGGGACAATATAGGTAAATATAAAAAAAAATTGACGAAATTGCAATTAATCATTTCGTTGGTCCTGAATTAATTATGCTTATTTTCAAAGCACAAGGAGGCATATTTTTAACTTTGTATGTGGTTAATATGTTTTCATATTGAAATAAGTCGGGGCCATCTATCAGTTCCGACCATCGATCGCAACATGATTGTCGAAAATGTTGTTCTTGATTGCCCTATTCATAATACTTCAATGGTGATGTATGGTTATTGCTAAATTACAAGTCTCTTTTAGATTAAAGCATGGCAGTGTGTTACGTAACGTAATTACCATAAATATTATCATGGTATGGCGTCAATATGTCTATGATAAGATTACTATATCCATACTATATCATTTAGTAACATAAATCAAACTATTTGAAAAAGTCAAGATGTTTAAATAATACACCCAACATTCACATATGTACATAATCCTGAGTCAACACTAAGATCGAGTCTTGTGTCATAGGTATCAGAAACTACGAGAGAATTTTCGGTCTCACAAATACCAAGATACGAAACAAATACCTGTGTATAACACAAATATCTGTGTCGGTGAGGGGATCGAATCCGCGGCCTCTCGTTTCACAGCCGGTTCCTAACCGACTGCGCCACGGAGGATGTCTGTCTAATAAAATCATAACATACTAAAAATATGGGTCTGTTTAAAAATATAAGGTAAAAAGCTATAATAAAATTCGTTCAAGATTTTTAATCTCTTGAAACTATTTATTTTTAGTTTGACGTTGCCTTGAACAATAATTTCACTTTAAAATTCTACCTAGAAATCCTGAAAAAGGTGATTTATTACAATAATATTGTTATAAACCAAAAAAATGATTTTTTTTTATTGCTATGAATGGCGAGACGAACATGCCGTTCGCCTGATGGTAAGCGATACGACCGCTCATGAACAGTAGTAAAACCAAACAACACCTTGAATAACAAAGCAATGCTTGGCATTCCACTGCGCTGGCCACCCTGAGACATAAGATGTTAAGTCTCAATATGTCCAGTAGTTACTCTGGCTACAATGCCCTTCAACCCGAAACACAACAGTGCGTTTACAATGCTGTTTGACGGGAGAAATAGACATTGCGGTGGTACCCACCCAGATGGCCTCTCACATATGAGAGACCTACCATCAGTGCATATGAGAGACCTACCACCAGTACATACATTATACGAAACGTTCAATCCCCAAACCTATCATTTCATTAATCGCTCAACATTTGGAAAGTTACCGTACATCTTGAAGAATTATTGCTTATTTCGCGTATCCTTTTACTTACATTAGAAAGTAACAAGCAATTCGGACGAGTGTTTGTAATTCAGTGTATTTCCGTTGTTGGATCGATGAAAGTACGGAACTCAATTACTTGAGCGTCGAATGCGGTGTGCAAAACGTGAATGATAAAGGTCATTGTTACGGGACAAATGTATTGGTTATAATTGGAGTATGAGCATCAATCTTCTTGGATAAATATATTTAAGTAAATAGTCACTGCCAACACGCACTAGGCCGGCGTGGTGGACTTTATGGCCTAACCACTCTCAATCGTACTGTCGATTGTAGAGTAGGCCCGTGCCCTGCAGTGGGACATATATGGGCTGATACAGATATAGAAATAGTCACTGTTATTTTGTTTTCCATCGAGTTACAGGACAAAATAATTTCCCCATTCCCTAAAAATAACATTATATTGAATAAGCTCTTGTCTTGAATTATTTGCTGGTTTATTCAACCTATTATTATTAAAATAGATGTTTATAGAGTGTCGCGTGATTGTTTTATTGACAGTGTGAATGTGCTCTGAATTCTGAAGATCTGGGATTTACTTTAAGAAAGCTAAAAATTTTAAAATAACTTATAAAAAATTGGCTTAGGCCATCTGCTCGGTATTGCTATAGACTGAGAGTTATTCTCTGTGTCAAAAGATACGTTTCTGCCTACCCCATCCAATTAACAGGCGTCAGGCGTGAGTAATATTTTAATACTGGTCTAGTCGCCATAATGGACATCGGCATATTCCGGTCAAGTGACGTAACAAGAGGTCATATTACCGAGCTTGCGTGTGCCAACCCGTTCGTTACGCGGTTCTATCATTTCCTAGGTATCCTATGTAACCTAATTCCCATATACAGAATGTTGTATGCAAATGGGAGATACATGTCGTCGTCATAGATTATGCATTAATAAAAACAGTTTTGATGTATTTATAAAAAAATAAGGGCAATTAAATTGTCTATGGTATGTAAGTCTGCCAAGCCGCACTAGACCTGCGTGGTGGACTATATGGCCTAACCACTCTCAATCTTGTCGTCGATTGTAGAGGAGGCCCGTGCCCTGCAGTGGGACGTATATGGGCTGATACAGAAGGGCAATTAATGGCGAGATGAGCATGCCATTCGCTTGATGGTAAGTGATACGAGCGCTCATCGACAGTAGCAAAACCAAACAACACCATGAATTACAATAATTGTCGTTGTTGGAAAAAACGTGTAAACTAAAAAGTAATGAAACATTGCTAATTATCTAACTTTTAAGTTACAATTATTATAACATGAACGCGGCTAAAGCGTTCAAGTGGCCAAAAATAAGAGCAGGTGGCAAAACATCGTGCGCGAAGGATTGTTTCCCGGATGACTCACGACCCCCAGTATTGGGGAATCGGCGCAAGGAGTAGGAGGAAGCTATATTTATTGATGAAAATTAATCATATTTTCACCAAAAACTATGGTATAAGTGACAGCCTTCGTAGCGCGGACGGTTGGACGCCACCTCAGAAACGAGAGGCCGCGGGTTCGTTCTCTTTTTTATTGTAATGAATGGCGAGACGAGAATACCGTTCGCCTAACAGTAAGCTACACGACCGCCCATAAACAGTAGCAAAACCAAACAACACTTTGATTTACAAAGTAATGCTTAGCAATCCACTGCGCTTCGATCCCCGCACCGAGAAAAATGTTTGTGCGGCCCACAAATATTTCTTTAGAAAAATATTTCTTTAGAAATATTTGTTTGTGAGACCGAAAAGTCTCTCGTAGTTCCTGATACCCACTACACAAGACTCGATCTTAGTGTGGAGTCAGGACTATGTATGTGACTGTTGGGTGTTAAGTGTTGTAAGTCTCTTGTTTAATCTTAGTGGGATTAATAAAGGCTTATGCTTCCTTATAATTAGCTAAAGGTAGTCCTAGTGTTATGTGATGCACATTAACTACAATTTAGCATTTCTAATCGGTGAGTGGTTTGTGATATATTTCCCACGATGTGCCTCGGTTCGTGACCTATCACAGCTGCAGACTTCTAGATTTATCTGTTTACTGACTTTCATGTGGTGACAATAAGTGTTTATAATTAGCGGGACAGATCAGTTTATAAGTAATGTTAATATGAAATCTTTTATATCATGTATAAACATGCACCAGAAAACTTAAAATTCATGCATAAAATTGAACAATGTCAAAATACGCAACATTGGGTCGTAAAAATAAGATTATTAAATGTGGACAAATTCCAGCAATAATTTCTATTTTTAAACTATCGCGAACGAAATCTTACAAGTTCTATTAAACGTTTAATTTAATAAGTGTCTAAAATATTTTTTAAGTGAAAATGCAGGTTAATCGGAGAGATAATAAGATTTATTTATTTATTGGCCTTACCGAGAAATGTCTTTAATATGTATCATCACTAGTTATTGGGTAAAGTATTCAATAAGTTAAAAAGGCATAATATGTATCTTATGCACTATTAGGCATAGACCGCACTAGACATGGTGGACGTGGCCTAACCCCTTTCAAACGAACTTCGTCCTAGAGCAGTTCCGTGCAGTATTACTGTTCAGTACGTTTATGTTACGCAAATGTGTATAATTTAGTGTCTAATCATCATCATCCTTATTCACAATACTAGAAATGTATTTGCGAATCATAAAATCATTAGTGGACGACTAGGCTATCGCGCGCTAGGTAGGCGCAACGGTTAAGAAGTTGGTTTTCTATCTTCTGTGTAAGAAGTTCAATTCCAATTGAGGGAAATAGGGATTGGTATCGTTACTTTTTTTTATTAAGCATTTTTAATTGTAAACACACTTGCGGCATAGAATAAATGCGGCAATGAAAAAAAAAAGGGAAAATTATTCAATCAAATGTACAAATTCAATTATTAACGACCGACACAATTATGTCTATTGACAAAGGATATCTCATTGTTTAGTACCCTGACCGTCTTCCTAATATGCAAGATACAACTTGGTCAGGATATCTCTCATCGTTTAGTATTCTATAAGCACTCCTAAATTTTAAGATTCATCATAATCATTACCACTAAAAAACTGAAACATCCAATACACCACTTCCATAGTTTTTGTGCTAAAATGACGTCATATTTAATCCAGTGTGTGAAACTCATTATGAGGAAATGTGCAGTCTGAGGCTTATTACGCGACCGCGCACGAAGTATCATGTCACACGGCTTACTTAATTGCACTGCTTCTTACTGCGTTTATATCAAAAGTGTGGTTTACACCAGCTTACATATGAAATTATTCTTTATTCTAATCTTGAAGCGTCTAATAAAGAAATTAAGAATGTATTTATTACTGGCACAATAAATTACAGAGTAGTATAGAACAGGCAAGCGATATGTCGGACGCCCGCCTACAAGGTGGATGGACGACCTGGCTAAGGTTGCAGGAAGTCGCTGGATGCAGGCCGCTTCCAACAGATTGATGTGGAGATGCTTGGGGGAGGCATATTATCAGCAGTGGACTTCCTGTGCCCTTTGGCTGAGATGATGATGATGATAGAACAGTTAAGGTAACAGAAAAAAAGATAAATATTGCACCATCAAAGGAATTTCTCATTCAGCTAATATACTGCAGCACCACTTGAGCAGCACTGCAATGCTGATTTTTTGAGAGACCTTCATGACTTCATGTCTTAAAATGTCGAAAAAACCGTGGAGCAGTTGATTAGACGTCGGCTGTGAAACGAGAGGCCGCGGGCTGGATCGCCGCACCGTGACATTTTTGAGAGCATATTTTTTTCGGGTCTTTGTGTTTATGAAACCGAAAAGTATCTCGCAGTTCCTGATACTCACGATACAAGACTCGGTCTTAGTGTGGGATTAGGACTATATATGTTACATTTGGGTGCATTTATTTATTTTTATAGTATTATTCATTAATGCAGTGGTTTATAACCTTTTAATTTCGAGGGACCATTTCACAATTTTACCGAACACGACAGTAATGTTGTTTTACCACGGTATGTTCGTCAGTTAGAAAAAAAAATATTGCAGGTACCAATTAGCACGAAAGAAAAAGAAAATAATAGGTATACACAAAACATCTAAACACAAAACAAACATGAATTATTACAAATAATAAAATAGTAAAAAAAGAATGAAAAATAAATTTATAAAGATAATAGATATATCTGTATATAGATAGATGTCTGTTTGTATGATAGCCTTCGTGACATAATGGGTTATCGTGGGTTCGACCCCCGCGCCGAGACAAATGAGTGACACATGAATAGGAAAGAATGGAAGTAGACTAAAAAGGCAAGCTTGAGGCAGTGATAGCCAATATGTATATGTAGACTTATGCCCTGCAGTGAGGCTTGATGGACTATGGCCTAAACCGTCTCAATCGAACTCTCGATGGTAGAGGAATCAATTGTTCAAAAGTGAGCGTTTTTAGACAGTAAAATACTATGTTGTATATAAATGATAATAAATCAAAACCCAACATATCAGTTTATTATAACCAGTAAAACGATAAAGTTAAGTACACACTATAACAATTTGCGGTGGCATGGCGAGTAAATAGACGCCACGTTGCGGTGTGAACCAAGCTTAATATTAACCGAATAAAAACGAAACACGAACAAATTACTACAAAACATTTGATTATAGAGTTAGTTTTCATTTTTGTCACGTTTTAATAGTGAGATATATTTAGTCGCTAGATGAAAGGAGGTTCCAGCAGATTGATCAATTAATCAAAGATTTATTGATGTTATTTTTGTTAGAAAAAGTCTCGCAAATAATTCGGTTCTGTAACCGTTCCGTATATAGTTGGGTGTACAAAATGTTGTTATCGAATACATATAAAACAAGGTAATCAATAAAATCATATGTAATATTGACAGGTTTTTTTTTAGTCGGAGGTGTGTAAAGATAGTCAATCACCACTCATTATGATGGTGAAAGAAAACATCGCGAGGAAATCTGTATAAATAGTCATTCGGAAGAATTTCTATAGTAAGTATGTAAAAGTCCGCTATCCCGCATTAAGCCAGTGTGGTGGACTTTACGTCTTAACCCCTCTCAATCGTACTCTCGCCTGTGGGGCCAGTGCCCTGCAGTGGGACTCGGTACAATGTCCTTCAATCTGAAACACAGCAGTGCATTTACACTGCTGTTTGGCGGGAGAAATAAACATTGCGGTGGTACCTACACGGACGGCCTCTCACATATGAGAGACCTACCACCTACCAGTAGTAGTAGTGGGCATAATAGTAATACCATGAATATTAAAATTGCTATAAAATTCTTCATGAATACGCGTAATGTCATATTTGTAATAAGAGATGAGATATAAATGGCTTCTGTTTGTAATGGTAATTGCATTACGTCGGCGAAAGCACATTCTACTCTCACTATCACATCAGGTCACTATGATGTAAATGTGCCTGAACCACACATCACTCAAAATACCACCTTAGAATTACCACAGTAAAGTACAAAATGAAATGGAGATATGAGAAATATAATGTTCATTTGATTCCTCGACTACGTTCGGTATGAACCCGTTCCGCGCATTAATTTCATTTTCATACGTTTTTATGTTTGTAAAACATGTTTTTAATGTTCTCAGAACGGTTGTGTTCATGTAAATATTTTGTAAAGATAAAATGTATTATGATCGATATGAATTATTAATTATGATAAACCAGAAATAACCTTCATAACCTATAAATATAATTTAAGCTGAAATATCGAAAAACAATAAACACAGCACATAAAAAATGTGTTGAAAATTAATGTTAAATAACAGCCAAAATAGAATGCATAATTTAGAAAGTAATTTATTAAAATCCGACTGGTTTACCAAATAATTAATCTAAAAGTTGCAATGTGGTGAACAAAATAAGCATATGTCGGTAGACCGCTGTAAAATATTGGCTGGGATAGATAAATCACTCAGCCTATTCATAAAAAATATTGGGTATTCAATACAGGTGGAGAGCAGCTCGCGAACATGACACGACATAATTATGTAAGGTGCCTTAGGGTAACACCGGAATAAAAGTATGGAAGGGGTAAGCACGTAAGCTTCTATATTTTAATATGAGTTTACATTCTCATCCTTTATTTATTAATTTCTATAAATGGCGAGACGAGCATGCCGTTCGCCTGATGGTAAGCGATATGACCGCTCATGAACAGTAGCAGAACCAAACAACATCTTGAATTACAAAGCGATGCTTGGCATTCCACTGCGCTCGCCATCCTGAGACATAAGATGTTAAGTCTCAATATGTCCAGTTGTTACTCTGGCTACAATTTCGTTTAATCGAAACACAATAGTGTATTTACACTACTATTTGACGGGAGAAATAGTCATTGCGGTGGTACATACCTACTACCTAGATGACCTCTCACATATGAGAGACCTACCAGCTGTAGATGTATTTTTTTTATTTAAATCTTTATTGTTTTTAATTTATTTCATCGGAAAACTTACAGTTACCTTGTAGTAAATCAAGATAATACAGGTATACTTATAAAGCCATTTACAAGTTTTCGAAAATATGTTCTTATAATACTTAAATAGCGTAACGGTCAATTTGGTCTTGGAGATACAGAGTAAAATATAAGAAAGAAAGAAAGAAATAAATATTTATTTATTGCTAGCACAATAACAAAGTAAATTACAAATAATAAAAACCAAAAGAATACAAAACAAATTACACTAAGAAATATTAATATTGAAATATTAATATTATAAGGAACACAGAAATAAAAATAAGTACTAAGTTGAAAAGTATGAAACGTCAAACTATACCTATTAGTTTAGTTGGATTATACAACTTGGTAAATATGTTTATACTCATATCTATTTTAATCCTAATGACTAGCCATGGAGTGAGTCGAAAAATTAATTGATTCCGAGTAAAACCGAACTACTGCCCTAGTTCAAATTGAAATACACATTAGGGGGATTCACTAGATAAAATTACTTTTTCACTTGGAAACTTTGAGCCAATACGTCTTTGAGTATTTCCCGAGCGGAAATTGTGTTCAAAAATGTTTATAATTTAGATAAACTCGTTTGAAACTTAAATAATATGTCAAAGAAAGACGTTATTGTAGTGTATTAGGTTTCTTTACGCGGATAATATCCTGCGATGTCAGAGGAAATTGTTCGATCGAGAAATACTTAAAAATGTACGGTTTTGTAGCTTTTTTTGAAGGAAAAGTACAATCATAATGGTTTCTTAGATTTACGCTAATGTTACACATTGAAATAAAACTATTCTTAACGAATTATATTGCGTTAAAAATGAAGTTAAAACATGTGAAAATTAAACCAAATTCGTGATAAAATGCGTAAAACATAGTTTTATTTCAACGAAAATTACAATCATTATTTATTATAGTTGTTTATGTATTAATTTTTGGTTCATAATCCCTCATTGCTTATACCGATACTCTTCGGAAATCGAGGGTTTGATTGGGAGGTCTTAGGCCATATACTACCAGATTTAACATACCATAGAAATTATTCTATAATTGGCAATGGTATGTAGACAAAAAAAAATGTAAGACCTGAGCGGAAGTAAATATAAACTGGTTTTTCTTCAAGCCGCGCTATATTTTAGTGGGTCACTGAGACAGGATTCCTACCTTCTGACGCATCAGGATGGATCCGAATTATATGGTAGAGCAATTGGCTATGGCCTAAGCCATCTATACTGGCACGTCCTAATTACTGCGCTTCATCTGATGGTAAGCAAAAATGCCCTCCAAGCTGAGTATCGAATGGCATCCGGCAGTCCCATTTCGTTCTCAAAAGAACTCTCGATTATGGAAAAGTGATTGACGTTCTTTATTTAGTAGTGCGCTCTCATTGGCTTAATACAATAATTTAACAGCCCCTCGGTGCAGGCGGTTAGATGCCGCCTGTGAAACGAGAGGCCGCGGGTTCGATCCCCGCATCGAGCGAAATGTTTGTGCGGCCCACAAATATTTCTTCCGGGTCTGGGTGTATGTGAGATCGAAATGTCTCTCGTAGTTCGTGATACCCACGACACAAGACTCGATCTTAGTGTGGGGTCAGGACTATGTAAGCGACTGTTGGGTTTTATTTATTATTTATTTATTATACTATGGATAACTAAATAGAATATTATTAAACTGGTAAGTGTAATATACTCATGTGGGAAAGAGAGTAATATATAGTAAATATTACAAGATTTTTAATGGCCAACTCGCATACGACATTCAAAATTTAAGAGGTCCAGTTTTCATATCGTAATTGCCTTTATAGAACCTTCAAAGGAGTTTCAAGTGGAAAATATTTTTCACAAAGTCCCTTATGTAAGTGGCCTAATTTGTGATTAAAGTTAATTATTACCAAATGCCGAAAAAAAATGATTATGGGTTGCCGAGGACTTGAATTTGTGCCTGGTACAGTGATAGGCTTTATAAGGAACATTCCGAGGTGGAAATAAGCTAGGCGAATTAAGGAGAGGATGACTGGGAATTTTGCCGACATCTTTGAGGATACGGGTCTGAGTTTGTGTGTAAAAAGGTCAAGGATATTTGACAAGTCATAAACCTTATAGCTGGACATGAACACCATTTTTAATACGGAAGAAATTTGAGTCCTAGCAGACGTATCTACTAGGAAGGTACATTGTAAAACATTGTCAAAATCTCATTAAATTCAGCAAAAATATTAAAACTTGTGAAGTATCTAATGATGCAAGAATGCGACAATCAAACAAAAATATTAAGTTAATTGAATATTACACACAAAATAGTAGGCCATTGTCATTATTTCGAAGATATTTGCATATGAGGAAAATGGAGATATTAACACATTCCATAGCCGTCGTGCTAATAGTCGGTTCACATTTATACGGGCGTGGAAATTGTATTTAAAACGTATGTGAAGTGTAACAAACCAGTCTGATGAATTAGATCTCTCTCTCTCAATTTCTCTCTCCCTCTCTCTCTCTCTCTCTCTCTTTAGCTACAGGAAGTTCTTAGTTGAACGTATGCCTCCACCAAGGATTTAATTTCAACGAAGCGGCCCGCATCCAGTCCGTATTAAGATCTGTCTGTATCAGCCCATATACGTCCCACTGTAGGGCACGAGCCTACTCTACAATCGACAGTACGACTGAGAGTGGTTAGGCTATATAGTCCACCACGCTGGCCTAGTGCGGATTGGCGGACTTACATACCATAGAAATTCTTAAAAATCGCTATGGTATGCAGGTTTCCTCACGATGTTTTCCTTCACCGTTTTAGTGCGTGGTGATTGACTATCAATACACACATGACTCCGAAAAGTCAGAGGTGTGCCCTAGGATTTGAACCCGCGACCACCGTGAACATGTTGGCAGCCGCGTCCGGTCCGTTTACCAACAGGCCACCACGCACTTTATATTAAGATCTAACTTCTATTAAATACTAGGCATGTATGATGTATGTAGGCTATGTCCAGTCATGACTCATGAGCTAGTATTAAAATTATCAGAAGGTGCTTATAATTTATTTGTTTATTATTTATTTGCTTTATATACTCGTATCAACAGTATACAAGCGAATTTATGCCAGTGGGATTCCCTTATACTCGTAGTCTAGCTTTGGGTAAATGGAGCAAAGCGAGTTTATTACACATGAAAATATAAAAAAAATTACATTATTTAAATGCACTATACATACACAAAAATATATTGTATACATATAAATTATTAATGATTAGTTTGTTTCATTTATTGTGTTGTATTAAAGCTTGTATCCTCTATATTCTAGACTATCCTATTTTCTTTTCTATTTCATAAAAATCCATCCAAAGGTTGTCTGTGAGAAATCGCCTAAAGCGATAAGAAAGACATTTGTACTTTTTATCCTAATTTGTAATATGTCTTATGTTTTTTGTCTGCAGAAAAGAATAAATAAATAATACAGAGACATACAGATGTATTCGTCTTAGGTAACACGCTTCACTAATTATAGAAGTACTAAATATTCTTAGTTAAAGCATTCAATTATGAATTTTTATCGTTTTCAAAGTGATAAAAACCAAGTGTTCTTTTTGTAATCTGTCCTAAAAATTATTTTAATAAAGGCAGTCATAAACTACTAGCGTTAATTAATTTATAAACGCACTAACTTCTACAGATATGAAGGGGCGATAAACTTTTTACGACAGTCATTCCCACGGCGCCACGGTGTAACATTACACATCGACTCCAATAAAACCTTACCTAAATCACTTCTCTATTCGTGGACTCACCTAGCGATACCGTGATCCATACACCACAGACATAATAATATGTCCAAACAAGCTCCAAGCAGAAGTTGCGAAAGTTTCACGTCATAAACATCCAGTTAAAACTTGTTTACGTACCATTCCATCGTCATCTTACGTAACACAATACGCTCGTATTTTACTAATTGTGCGTTCGATTTTTAAATTTTATCAGTATTTTATTTACGTTTTATTCTTGATATTTTTAATCTGTCGCGCTTGGTTGCTCTTGAACATGAATTTACGAAATGTGATAAAATGGAGAATAAAATATGCGTCAAGTATTTTTAATTTTACAATACAGAAATACAGAAATGTATCGATTGTATGACGGTATTCGTTTGGACTTCTTGTGTTCTGAGACTTCAAATCCATCGTTACATTTTTAATATAAAAATATATTTGAAGATTCAAACGCAAAAAGGGAAAATACAAATGTCAAGGTTTACGCAACATTATTGTTGAAGAGCGGCAATAGACGCGTGTTGCGCAATTAATATTTAGCGAGACTCTCTTATTTTCTGTATCTGATGTTGCAAGCATTTCTGAATGCATTATGCAACGTGGGGTCACGCTGCCCCGGCGTTGCGCAACACATGTCGCCCACATGGACGGAGAAAACAACACTTTCTACCTAGACACCTGTTTCACCTCACCGTGTTAATGGATCCGCGGGGATGTGTTAAAAACACACCGCCGCAGTGCCCCAGGCGAGGTTTTCAAATATTTATTACACTTTTTTGAACCATTATGAGAACTGGTAACCCCTGATGAAATTACCAACCCTTTATCATCAGGAGGAGGGTATTCAATAATAAGATAATTGTGTTTAAGTTTATCTGTTTTTATGCAAAAATAAAAAAGGAATTATAATACATCTAGAATTATCATACATTAAAATTACTATTTACATAAATACATTTAGGCACCGTAATTTTTTCTCTACTTAACACTAGGGTTGTCGCCGGCTAACCAGGTATCACAAAGGTGCGCTCGATTTGAGCTCGACGCGCCGTCTAGTAAGGGCCGGAGTGGCCAGGGGGGCCGTAGGAGGTGGACACGCCGGAGCCGCCGCCGTGGCCGCCGCCGATGCTACCGCCACCGATGCTGCCACCGTGACCGCCGCCGATGCCGCCGCCAATGCCGCCGCCGATGCCGCCCAAGCTTCCGCCAGAGAGACCGCCGCCAATGCCTCCGAGGCCACCGCCGATGCTGCCGCCACCGATGCTACCGCCAGACAGACCACCGCCGATGCCGCCGCCGATAGAGCCACCGCCGATACCACCGCCGATTCCACCGCCAAGAGCACCGCCACCAATACCGCCTCCGATGCCGCCTCCGATGCCACCACCCTCCTTCTGGGTCTTGTACTTGATGAAGTAAACTTCGGGTTTGGAGGGCTGAGTGGGAGCGACGGTGGGGATGGTGATGTCGGGCTGGTCTTCGGGTTTCTTGACCAACACGTAGACGAGGGTCTTCTCTTCGTTTTGGGCCTGGGCGGGGATGATAGGTGCGACGGGTGCGGGAGGAGCGGGCGCCTTAATGAAGATGATCTTGTAGTGCTTCTGGGGGATGGATCCTCCGCTGATGATCTGGGGGCGCTGTTCTTCGGGTTCTGGTGGGGGAACGTGGACGTAGATGTGCTTCTGCACGATGGCGCCGCCTCCGAAACCACCGCCGATGCCGCCGCCTCCGATGCCGCCGCCGCCGCCGGCGCCGAATCCTCCGCCAATGCCGCCTCCGAATCCTCCACCGATGCCGCCGCCGCCGCCGGCGCCGAACCCTCCGCCGATGCCGCCGCCGGAAGAGAAGCTTCCGCCGCCTGACGAGAATCCTCCGGATGAGAACCCGCCTCCGATGCTGCCGCCGCCGATGCCGAAGCTGCTGGAGCTCAGCCCGCCGGAGGAGAAGCCTCCGTGGCCGCCGCCGATGCCGCCTCCGATGCCGCCACCGAGGCCGCCATGGCCTCCTCCGAGCCCGCCGCCACCAGGAGCGTTGTAACTGTAGCCCGCCTCAGGCCTTGCTGAGCCGAGTGCCGCGACGGCAGCTAATACCTACGGAAACAATCCAAACACTATTACAAGGAGCTCGGCTGTATTGATCGATTGCGTCACAGAATCACAATGGTGATGAATAGAGCCGAGCGGGTCAGTGCGAGGTCACTAGGAAGCTCGGGAGCGCCGGCCGCCGAGCGCCGGGCGCCGAGTGCACGCCGCACGGGTCACTATTCACTTTCACTGCACACGAATACCTACCAAGAACGCTTTCATGTTGTCTCACGGAGGTGTCGTGGTTGTGTGATGCTCTGTGCTGGCGTCGGCTAGCTTTTATACCGGTGGATCGTCGACGCCTCTCTCCCGGGCTCTTCCTAACATTCGGCCTTCGGGCCATACGAGAATTATGATTTTAATGACACCCGTCCGATTCTTCTTCGGTGAAAACAATGTGGATCTCGGACATTGGACACTTTCACGCTCATCTCGCGCAAATTGACAAATCAATTGTTCTTTGCCCATATGATTTGTCGTTTTCCCATTGTTGTAACATTACAATTGTCTGCTATGTGATAAACACATCGCCGGATTTCATATAATATGTGATGTATTTCGTCATATATTTTTTTGTTTGCTCCAGTTTCACTCAGTGTATGTACTTCTTCCTTATCATCATCTTAATCATCGCGAAATATTTAGTTAACATTTTTCTTTAGTTTCAATTGTATTACACATGGATTGTATTGCAGCACTAATAGCTTCCTCATAGCATTTGAGAAAGGTTTTGTGCAAATAGTCTATTACTCGGTCAGACTTATTGCTAATCATCATCGCATAAAATATTAGCAATGTCGGTGCCCCATCACGACAAAATATAGGGAATATTATCGGTATCGGCAAGATAATCACAGGATATCGTTATTCTGATTGACCGACTAAGTTAAATTCTATTTTTGAATAGGCTTTTAGCTATTTTCTTGATGCGAAATCGTAAAAAATCTGAGATACGGTGAAACACAAATAAGGTAAATCATATCTAAAAATATTTCGTTGTGAAATTCATGACGTAAGATGATTTTACTGACTTCGAAATTTAATTATTGTTATGATAATTCTTTGACCCCGCATAGCCACACCGGAATACTAATTAAGAAATTTATTAAGCTATGATTTCTTGTGTTTTAGTCCGTGTATTTTAGTTTTATTTGGCAATAGCGCAACCAACCTCAGAATAAAAATGCCGATTCGATTTAATATTGAAATTAAAGTTTTAATTTATTTTTTTTTGTTTTAATAGTAATTATGCCTTAACGAAGTTGGTCAATGACCTAGACATATTTGTCTTATTGATCTTTTTACCTTTTCATTATTATATACTTTATATTATACAGAATCGTGCTTAAGAACAATTATAGGGTACATATTTAACTGCACAAATATTGTATCAGATTCAATATCAATCATCAACTCTTAGAAGGGATAAGCGGTAATAATTACGTACATTTAAATTAGCAATATCGTTTCGTTCCCGATCTTATATACAGGTTTTGTCTTATGTTAAAAATGTTGTGGAAAAGATTCCATTTGTCTCACTTTTTACAAAGTTTGTTTTTATGCCAGTTTCAGTCCCATGCGATTTACAAACTTTTTAGACCGAGATAAGTTAATTTAAAATTTCTTGTCGAAGCTGACAATCGTACCCGGTATCTCATAGTTCACGACCCATACCTATTACCGATGAAACAATGAGACCTCATATATTTTTTTAATTAAGCCTTGGTCGTGCAGTTGTACTATATATAGTACGATTGCAACGCAAAAGTTTCGGGTTTGAATCGCGGGTCGGGCAAAGTAATTTTATATTCATTATCAGCCCGGAGTCAGGAATTCGAGTCTGATATAGTGATAGGCTCGCCTCCTATCACATCGTGGGACAGAACGCACCAGAGAAATCCTAGGTGCCCTAATAGCATCTCTGACCTTCTGGGAATAAGACTTGATGTGTGTGTGATTTTAAAATCAGCTAATTAATACTGTTTAATAATTATTAGTAACACTTAGTAATTTTTATCATAGTGATAAGAAACTTATGTAAGCGTGTCGCGTATCAGGTTCATTCTGGGTATATCGGGATTTATAGGATTTACCAGCGTTCGTAGCGCAGTTGGTTAGACGCCGACTGTGATACTAGAAGCCACGGGTTGAATCCCCGCATCAAGACATATGCTTATGAGGTTCACCAGTATTTGTCTCGGGTCTGGGTGATTGTGAGACCGAAAAGTCTCTGGTAGTTTCTGATACCGACGACACAAGATTTTATTGATCTTAATGTGGGGCAGGACTATGCATGTGACTGTTGGGTGTGTTAATTTATTTATTGACCGATTAGTGGGCATTCTAATTATATAGCAAACCTAACATTAAACGCATTGTACTCATAGACACAGTTGCATCAAGTTTCATTGGAAATAACCTTAATTTAAACGCCATACATTTGAGATGTCAATTTATGGTGGTTGCTATCGTCAATTTAATTTTGTATATAAAAAATCATCAAGTCTGTAACTAGATATAGACAGAGACTATAGAACGCTGTTTTGCTCGATCCTGATATATTACTTTCATCAACCTATTCACGCATGTATATTAATTTAGGGTACTTTTGACCTAACCCTAGTTTAAGGTGCCACCTGTCTGGTGGGTATAGATTCCGCTAAGTCGAGCACTACCACATCTTTTACCATATTAATGGTCGACATTTCTTGATATAACGCTGTTTTGCTCAATATTTCAGGGTACTTTTGACCTGATCCTTGTTTAAGGTATCAACAATTTGGTAAGTGTAGTTTCCGGGAGGTCGACTACTACCATATCTTCCACCATATTTGTGGTCGAAATTTCTTGGTAAAACTGGTCCCTATATTAGAAAAAAATGCCAGGTTTTGATACGCTTCGTTTTAGTTGGTACTCGGTTATCTTACATCGAGACAGGAAATACAGCGAGTACGCATCCGCCTCGACCATACCAGGCCAGAGCGCGTGTTTAACTAACCCAGATACGCAGGAAAAAACTTATATGCGCCCGATTTAGCTTCATTTAGTAACCACGCTCCATTAGTGAGGGATTGTAAAAAAAAACTAATTAACCTAATTAATAAATACAACTAATAGATACAAACAGTCCTGATCCCACATTAGGGTATAATCAAAAGGAATGTTTTTTTTTCGGTCTCTCAAACATGGAACAAATATTTGTAGATCAAACAAACATTTGTCTCTGAGTGGAAATCAAACGTATGGCATCACGTTAAATTATTTATTAAGATTACTTTATTATTCCAGGGTTAAATTACATTCTGATGGTATGTAAACTTAAGAGTTTTGTGAAACAAAATGATCTATAGTCATTTGACATAATTATGGCGCTTTTTTTTTCATATCATCAATTACCGTCATTTAAATGAGAGATTGAGTCAACAAACACAAAAGGCATAAAAAAGTCATTTATAAGAACCCAATTGCTCTTTAAAGATATACATTACATAACTTTACATAAAGCAAATGTTAACCAAGTAAGAAAAATGGAACTTAAATGAACACATTTCGGTTCATTTCATTATACAATATTTTATTTAAAATATTTCTTTCATACAGTTTTGAAAGACATCAGTTCAAACTACTTAAGCCCTTTGTTTCCTTTCCGCGAGTATTTGAAATACACCTTTGGGCGTCGGTGAAACACCGGGCTTAAATAAGGCCTCCGCTACACGAGCGATTTTTTGTATTTTATTTTTTTCATACGTACGACAAAAAATCATATACAGTTGGTGGTATACTATGGCGACTTGCTTGTTCTCACATCTCCCAAGTCAATTCCTGTAAGCCAGGATCAACAGTGGCAGTTGAAGTTCACCGAGTCTTCGGGAATGTCTAATTTGTATTTAATCCAATTAAATCAATTATAAAGTAAGACTAATACGTGGTATATTTGTACCCGCCCGAATAGCAAAAGTACATAGTGGTTAAAGACCCGTCGTAGTGACCCACGTAAGAGTCGCGTTCCGGGTTGATCCTGTGTATACCTGGATGCAATCAGGCCGGCATAATTATATAGACAAATGAGACTTGAACATCTTACGTCGGTTAAACTGTACTGCAATTATCACCAGGCGTATTGCAGGCATTTTGTCGTGATAGTAAAACTAAAAAAATAGTAAACCACTCATCCTATGGTAGATTTTACTCTGCGCATGAAAACACACAATTTTTGTATCACAGGTCTCAGTAATAATCAGTTAATATATCATTCTGAATGGGGATGGCGATTCCCTTTGAAAAACGGGTATTTTTTAAATACATTTTGAGGCCTTTATAGTGCTTAAATGCACTGTTCTTTAGCATTTAAAAGTTAAAAGTAAAACTACTCTGTAAAGTTGGGTACTGATAGATGTCATGCGCTGAGAGCATATTATGTTACGCTGTGTGCCAAAATCATTAGTAATAATGTTCACACTCGTTTCCAATAACAGACTGAATAGTCGCTTTTAATATGTTTTACTACGTCCCATAACACTGGTCAATATCCACCTTGATATATTAAGACAACCGTTTAGGTTATATAAAAAAAGCTGATTGTATTAAAAAAAACTAAGTAAAAGGGGGAAGTTGTAGATGGGATATCTTGCTATCTCTTTTATGCTTGCGTTGTAATGATGGTGACATCACAGCTCATATTTAGTCTCTTTTTTGTTATTTGTCAGTCAGCCTTATTGTTAGAACCGTTTTTTTTTATAATTGCTCAGTATTATTCTGTGCGGACCCGACTAACCTATTTTATTAGTCTATTTTGAACATCCTTAGATAGGGATCGCGATCGCTTATTAATTTCAGCCGTTAGTAGCATATATGCGGGGGGCCTAAGTGAGCGTTCAACTTAACCTGTGCCGATACCATGTCGCGATGCTAAGTAAAAGTATTTAGATTGCGATCACATGTCACTGCTCTATGACATAACTTAAATGTTACAATATACGCCACAGAAGCCGGTATAGTCACTTTGCATAATTGAACAAGTAGTGTATGACATTATTCATGTCTCAATCGAGATTTGATAAACACGTGCGATGTACATTGCTTCTTCGGTATGTTTTTGATGTACAGGCAAACTTAGAAACTTAGAATCGTATGTTAAAATAATCTTATGAGTTTTAAAGTTTTAACGATTTTTTTTGTATGGGATATATTGTTTTCAGATCACATTGTTAAACTTTTTTTAAGATTATGAGATTGATCAATCTCACAACTATCAAAATATAAACATGTACATAAGCTATGGGTGAAAGGTTAGGTACAGATAATACTAGTTTCGTCGATTGAAACGCTATTTCGGATGCAAGTCATTGACTTGGGCAACTCAGTTCCGTATCCAAACCGGACACCCACACGATGTTGATTAAACTATCTGATATCCGAATCCAGGAGTTACGGTTCTTAGCCCGTGCAGGACACTAGACCATAAAAAAAAATACACCTAACAGTCACATACAAAGTCCTGACCCCACACTAAGATGGAGTCTTGAGTCGTGGGTATCAGGAACAACGAGAGACTTTTCGGTCACACAAATATTTGTCTCGGTACGGAGATCGAACCCGCGGCCTCATGATTCACAGACGGCGTCTAACCAACTGCGCCACGGAGTCTGTGTATCATCTGTCATGACTATAAAGATAGAATTACTGCGACAGGTTTTCCAGTTATATAAATTAGTATCGGTTAATCAGTAACACGAGCCCTTCTAAGACAACTATCTATCGTAGGATTATTTGATGAAATAGCTGTTATTGCAATGAAACGCCTGCGGGTTCGATCCTCGCACCGAGAAAAATATTCGTGTGGGCTGAGCTATGTGATTGTTGCAAGCATTCATTTATATTTATCAATATTATTTTTTATCAGCTGGTGTTACCAGCACATGCTGAGTGTGGTTGTTATGATTTTTTCTATTGCTTTTTTAACGCAACGATTGTTTTTGATTGTTTTATTTTACATTTTTATTTCTTTATTACTTTGTACTTATTGATGATTTGTGTTTTTTCTGTTCATTGAATGTGAAACGTTATTAATGTTAACTAATTACTAAGAATAAACATTTCTTTATTTCTTTCTTTCAATACGATGCCTCCGAGCTTCCGACTTTAAGTGTGAGTGAATTTGATTTGGTTTTTGATTATTACTAACATACAATACTAATACTCTCTCAAATTATATATTTTTATTGCTATGAGTGGCGAGACGAGCACGCCGTTCACCTCATGAACAGTAGCAAAACCAACAACACCTTAAATTACAAAGCAATGTTTGACACTGCACTCGCCATCCTGAGTTATAAGATGTTGAGTCTCTATATGTCCAGTAGTTACTCTGGCTAATGTCCTTCAATCCAACAATACAAATAAAACAATTACTACTTTTAAAAATAACTTCCCCACTCTACATTCATCCTCAAATATCCTGCAAAAATTACATAAAAGCGAATTAAGCCCTGCACACATAATTGGTATTCAAAACAGTGATAGACTGCAACCCATGGGACCTAAATAGATTAGTGCGGAAAGTGTGCCGACCGCTGAGATCATCGGCGGGGCGAAAGGCACTGACTGACCACGTAATTTCACTATATATAAGCAGTGCTTTACTCGATATCTGAGATGATACGTTGCCAGTTCAGACGCATTCACCGAATACCTTGATATTTATATCTTGCTTCGATAGCGCATTGGTATTGCGGTGCGATGAGTGTCAGTTCTAGGGTTCAAATCTCGGGTTGAGAAAAGTCGTTTTTTCTATTCATTATCAGTCTGGAGTCAGGAGTTTATGCTTGATATGGCGGTATCAATCTCTATCACAATTCGTTCGGAACACTTTAGGTGAAACGTCGTAGTCCTGATAGAAAATTTACCAATTCTTTGGGCCAGTCCATTAATCACGTGAGGCTTGAATGGGGGGGAGGGGTTTGACAAAAATCGCGAAATATCACAATGGTGAGAGGGGGGGTCTAGTAAGATATTACGTGTATACTTTATACCTTTATATAAAGATAATATTCGAAAAAAAATTTGATTTTTTGTGGGTTCCAAAATTCACGCGATGTTGGATGGGGAGAGGGGGGGAGGGGGTTTAAATCTCACCACATATCACTGTAGAGGAGAGGGTTAAAAATGCTAAATAAAAAAAACCCCTTTCTGAAAAGAAGATGTGATGTGTGTTTGTGAGTTGTAGAAGTATTATTTCTATAAAAATGAAAGAAAACGTGCGTAAGAAAGATAAGTCAGTCAACCCGCACTAGGCCAGTGGACAATGACCTCTCAGGCGAACTCTGGGTTATACATATGACTACTACTTAATATGAGTGACATATGTGTCAGGGTTGTCGAGTGCAGTGGAATGCCAAGCATTGCTTTGTAAATCATGGTGTTGTTTGGTCCTGAGGTTATAGGTGATGCTACTGTCCATGAGGGGTGTATCGCTTAACATCAGGCGAATGGCATGCTCGCTTTCATTGCAGTAAAAAAGCTATGGGCTGATACAGTCTTTATATAAATAGCATAACAGAAAACTGCTAAATACCATTTCATCTCTATTTCTCGATTGATTTTATTATCTTTTTGTTCATCAAATACACGTTTTTTCGCAATTATTACCATAGATTTTTACTATAAAACACAATGACAAACGTTCAATATCAATAAATAATCTATAAAGATAAGAAATAACTCTATCTAAGGATCGATTACGATAATAGACCAATCGGATCAAAGATTTATTGACACGCCCATATTTAAATAATATTTATTGGTTGATTTTCAAGATCGATCCTTATAGTGACTAGGATTGCTGATTTATTTCGGCTGATCATAGTGAAATAGCCTGTATTGATATCTAAAACAACTTGAAGGTGCATGTTTTAGCTTCTTTTCAGTTTTTGAATGTTTTTTTTTAACGTTTGAAACAATTTCTATATTTGAATAACAAATGGGGTTACAACTACATGAAATTAATTTTAAGAAAGAAAAAAAATGTATGCTACATTTTCCTGTTTTTTTAGTATGTTATTTCTTTAATATAACATGTATTAAATACAATGTTTATTTTATTTTACTTCTAGAACTAGGTCAATGATCTGCGTGTTGCAATACTCTGACTCAGACAAATGTATTTTCTCTTCACATATACTCATAATAGTGAGTAATAATGCATACTTGAGAGATCCCTACAATTCCGAAAGTCAGCAATGTCTACGGTTTAATTGAATGTCCCTTCAATCATAGACGGCATAATTGTCAACGCTGCACTGGCAAAAGAGAGCCAACACGCGTCGGTACATGATATATCTGGACTGCATTGAAAGAAAGAAAACCGATTTATTTGTCATAGACACACAGAAAAGAATAACAAATAAGTGAAATTAAATGATAACTACCTACTATAAAACAATTACAATGATAGTACAATAACAAGAAAAAAATACTAAAATTCTGTATCTGTACGTATACGTCCCACTGCAGGTCACGAGTCTCCTCTACAATTGAGAGTACGATTGACAGTGGTTAGGTGATATAGTCCACCACGCTAGCTTAGTGCGGGTTAGCGGACTTTGTATAACATAGAATTTTTTTACAAATCGCTATGGTCTTCAGGTTTCCTCTCTATGTTTTCCTTCACCGTTATTCCGTAGTGCGTGGTGATTGACTCCGAAAAGTCAGAGGGATTAAAGGACATATTCCATACAAAAACACCTGAGAATATTCAATATTAGTCACATAGGAATATCGTAATAATGTCAAATAATAATTATTGCTACAAAACAACAAGCCGTGTTTATATTACGCAACAAAGTTGTACCGGTCAGTCCGTAATCTATATTGAAAATCCGATGACTAAGCGAAGTTCATTTAGTCAGAGGAACCGTTCATTACGTCAGCAGGAAGTTTCTGCTGGCTATCTTGGTAACCAATGAACCACTATGGTTTCACTGTTTCTCCTGAGTAGTAGGACTACGCATAGACCTCGCATTGATTACAAGACATATTGTGTAACAGTGCCACTGACTGACTCGGTGGCCACTTGTATTACGGAATGCAGCTGAGGCCTCGGGTTCGAATCCTGGGTCATGCAAAGTGATGTTGGGTTTTTATTCTTTATCAGCCCGGAGTTAGGAATTTGTGGCCGATATGGCGATAGGCTCGTCCCCTATCACATCGTGGCACGGAATGTTCAAGGCGAAATGTGGGTGTCCTAGTTGCCCCATACTTACTACCCCTACCCCTTCTTGGAAAAAGGCGTGAGTTTATGTATTTACGTAGGTGGCATCAAAAAGTAAGAAGAGGCACTAGTTAAAGAAAATATAGAAGAACGAAGAGGACGCCTTTGCTCAGCAATGGAAGATTTGTGCCTAACTTATTTTGTACCGATTTGTCGAATCTGCTTTTTGATTGTGTACATTATTAAATGAATTAATTTTGATATTACGCTCTAAATTTAGTAATAGCAAGATTATGATCTATATCTATGATTTCTTTGTTTAAATCTGTAGGCCGGGTGAATGTAACGGCCCACAAGGTTAATAAAAAGTATGATGCTACAATAATAATAAATAAATCTATATTATCAAATGTAATCTAAGTACATCTAATTTAATATAGTTATAACTCATTTAATAGTCCGCCAACCCGCACCAGGCCTGCGTGGACTATTTGGCCTAACCACTCTTAATCTTACTCTCGATTGTAGAGGAGGCCAGTGCCCTGCAGTGGGACGTATATGGGCTGATATAGGCATATAAC
The DNA here is from genome assembly GCA_030180105.1 of Hyles lineata. Lineage (NCBI taxonomy): Eukaryota > Metazoa > Arthropoda > Insecta > Lepidoptera > Sphingidae > Hyles > Hyles lineata. Next base: position 3,706,076 of record JARJEE010000030.1, read on the forward strand.
AGATACCAACAAAATAAAAAGATTTTTGGATGTTTTTTGACATCTTGACCGCGGAGGTCGGTATGTGCGGCATATGTGCAGCATAAGAATAAAATGATATATGATTTATTGGATGTTTTTTGACAGCTTCTTGACCGCGAATCTACTAAGCAACGTTGCCTCTACAAGCGTGCCTCCTGCATAGGCTGTTTCAAAAGGAAATAAACATTCAAGTCGCGGAGCCTGGTCGTGCGTCTAGACATACATAAACCGTTTTCTAAGGCACTAACTCCCTTTTAATCATACATGCGCACTTTGTCAAGCGAAATACTTGAGTAACGTTTACGTACTAAATATAGATTTAGAAAACGTATTCACAGCTTCTTTGTGATTGCGTAGATCTTTTATTACAATCATCTTTTTCGCTTTTTAGAAGTTTAGGTTAAATTTAAATAACTTATTTATTTAATCCTTTATTCCACAAAATAGAAAATAAATACAATGAATAAATAAAACAAGAATAATAGTACAAGAGGCGGCGTGATCACTCTAGGTAATTACTTATTAGTTATAAGTCTAGATCGTTGTTAAAATGATATATTACGGTTTTCGCAACAACACAAGATTAAAAAAAAATTTTTATGTTTTTTGTGAGTTTTTTTTTTCATTTATTTACACTTCACATATTACAAATTGTATAGGTGCACTTAATGCCTGAGGCATTATCTAAAAGTTGAACCTAAGGTGATGCAGAGATTAGAAGAGGAAGTTGCGTAAACAATTACTTAAAAAATAAATGGACAGTGAATTGAATAGCTTAAACTAACATAAATACAATTTAAACTTAATATAATAAACATATAATATAATAAAGGTATATTGTGTAAAAATATGTAAGAAATATGTGTATATATTCATGACAGCCTCCATGGTGCAGTTGGTTAGACGCCGCCTGTAAAACGAGAGGTTGCGGGTCCGATTCCCGCACCGAGAGAAATATTTGTGTGGCCCAAATAAATTACAAATATTCGGTATATTTTAATATACAAATATTAAAATATACCGAAAAGTCTCTCGTAGTTCCTGATACCCACGACACAACACTTGATCTTAGTATGGGGTCAGGAATATGTATGTGACTGTTGGGTGTTATAAGATATATAAATAAAATACATATGTGTATACTAAATAATATAATACGTGAAACTATTGCTGTGATGTAGGTTTTCTTTTAATTAACGCCACAGAGGATCCTAAATTACTATGTACGGTGGTCGCTCTTCGGAAGAAAATCCAGCAAATTGGGTATCAGACAGTCATATTCACCAAGCAAAACGCAATGCATTCCTTCATCTCAACTTTCGTCAAGTACCGGTCAAGTCAAGTATCGGTACCACACCATTTAGAAGTTCTTTTTTTACTGCAATGAAGAGCGAGACGAGTATGCCGCTCACCCGATGGTGTGCCTGATGGTAAGCGATACGACCGCTCATAAACAGTAGCAAAACCAAACAACATCTTGAATTACAAAGCGATGCATGGCATTCCACTGCGCTCGCCATCCTGACACATAAGATGTTAAGTTTCAATATGTCCAGTAGTTACTCTGGCTACAATGCCCTTCAATCCGAAACACAGCAGTGCATTTACACTGCTGTTTGACGGGAGAAATAGACATTGCGGTGGTACCACCAGATTTTATAAAACAAGCCTTTGCGGTATAAACTCTAGGAACTATTTATCTGTCTAGTAAATTATATTGATCGTTTCCGTACACATTACCTTTGAACGGTGTGAAAGCATGTCGACTGACTAGTAACCCAATGCTGCAACACTTTGTAATTTGTGCTTACAGTCATAACTCTTAAATCTTACATTTTTGACAGCCTCCGTGGCGCAGATTTTTTTTCATACTGTATGTATGAAGAAAATTCATACATACATAAACTTACGCCTTTTTCCCAGAAGGGTTGGGCAGAGGTGCCAGGACACTCGCATTTCGCCTTGTATGATCCGTCCTATGATGTGATAGGGGGCGAGCCTATCGCCATATCGGGCACAAAGAACATTGGTAAAAACATTGTTAATGCAATTCTTAAGCGTCTATAAATTTCATGTATTAAAATATTAATAATTAATTTTCAATCAATGCAGTCACTTTCGAACCAATACGACATTATTCTTTTTGTTTAACAATTTTTATTAGTTCTACCCACTTTATTGTTTTTGTTTTGTATTTCAACTTTGTTTTGTAATTCGAATTAACAAATACGTTTATAGTTTGATTAATGTTCTAATGTTAGCTTTAGTTATTATATTGTATATAATAACTAAAGCTCATGAAGTGAAATGTAAATTTCTTTTGAGTAAATAAAGATCTTTAACCACAATTTTCTAAGTAATTTTGGTGCCTAGCTCACGGCGAACCTAAGCCTGAATTACGAAAACACATTTTTCGTAAAACTCTATTGATATTTGCTTTAATTTTATTGGAGAGGCGTTATGTCGTTTCAATGTTGCCATTTTTAAAATATATGCTTGACTGGCTTTCTTGCATTATCTTTATCAGATAATTAATGTAAAAAAATCTTAGAGCAAAAAAAAAATAGTGCAGAGAAGTGCGAACAGCAAAATAATCACTGATTAATTAATTAAGGAATAACAATTTGCTTCTGTCGCCCGAAAGCGCTATTGTGCAAATATACATAGTTGTCCCCTTTTTTTATTTCATTGCACACGATATTACTATTAGATTAATGAAATAAATAAGTACTCGATGTTTAAATTGCGTCTAAAATATATTTTTTTACTTTTATTTGTGGGTCATAACTTTGCCTCACGCCAATATAAACAGAACAAAATAACATTAACTACCCACAGAGTTTGACAAGATATAGAAAATCTGTAAAACTTTAAAGTACAATATCTTTTTTCCTAGGCTTGCTACAATAGTAAATCTTAAGAAATAATTGTTAAGGAATTCGAAATCTATATTTTAAAATAATTTTCATCTCAATTGACACAAAAAAAAATTACAACAAAAAATGTATGGAGGTTTATCATTGATCTTTCTGACTCCGGGCTGATAGTGAATAGAAAAATCCAAGATCACTTTGCCCAACCCGGGATTCGAACCCGAGACCTCAGCTTTGTAAGATTTTTTTTCTCCAGTGTATTATTTTGTGGGAGTCTGATTTGAGTCGCTGCTGAGTGTTGTATGTGCGCATGCGAGGTAAGATTAACCGGCAAAGGGATAGGGTCTCGCTATTGGATACGACGACCAGTTCGTGGCGCAGGTTAGACGCCGGCTGTCAAACGAGAGGCCGCGGGTTTGATCCACGCACCGAGACAAATGTTTGATCCACAGCTATTTCTGTCGCGTCTGACTTTTTGAGACCGAAAAGTCTGTCGTAATTACTGATACCCACGACACAAGAATTGATCTTAGTGTGAAGTCACTTACTGGTAGTAGGTAGGTAGTATTACTGGTGGTAGGTCTCTCATATGTGAGAGGCCATCTGGGTGGGTACCACCGCAGTGTCTATTTCTCCCGTCAAACAGCAGTGTAAACGCACTGTTGTGTTTCGGGTTGAAGGGCATTGTAGCCAGAGTAACTACTGGACATATTGAGACTTAACATCTTATGTCTCAGGATGGCGAGCGCAGTGGAATGCCAAGCATTGCTTTGTAATTCAAGGTGTTGTTTGGTTTTGCTACTGTTCATGAGCGGTCGTATCGCTTACCATCAGGCGAACGGCATGCTCGTCTCGCCATTTAAAGCAATAAAAAAAAAATTCAGGACTATGTATGTGACTGTCAGATACAATTTTTTTATATTCACATTGTCGTATATATAAAAATATGTAAATCAATTTTAAAATATGTTCTCTCTTAGTTTCTGATATCCACGACACAAGAATTGATTTTAGTATAGTATCAGGACTATGTGACTGTTGTATGTATTTATTTATTTGTAATATACAATCAGTGTAGACGAATCCATAAGCGAAGGCGGGAGTTACCAAACTGGGTGTGCTATTAAAAGCTTAAGCATCGAAAGATGGTCATGTTCTAAATTAAACTCGATCCTTTCACGCGGCGATGCAAATTGATATCGACCTCGTCATTTTCACAAACGGTTGTGTTCATACGTATGTTTATCGAAGTTAGATTTACTATTGTTTAACAGCCGTTCTTAATAATCTATCTATCTTTAGCAAGAGATTTCGATTAGATATTTACATGTATTTTATGTTTCAGTTAACAAAGATACAGAGGTATAGGAGGAGAGAGATATAGTGTATATATGTATATATTTTACCGACATAGTAATTTTTTTTTTTATTGCTATGAATGGCGAGACGAGCATGCCGTTCGCCTGATGGTAAGCAATACGACCGCTCATGAACAGTAGCAAAACCAAACAACACCTTGAATTACAAAGCAATGCTTGGCATTCCATTGCGCTCGCCATCCTGAGACACAAGATGTTAAGTCTCAATATGTCCAGTAGTTACTCTGGCTACAATGCCCTTCAACCCGAAACACAACAGTGCGTTTACACTGCTGTTTGACGGGAGAAATAGACACTGCGGTGGTACCCACCCAGATGGCCTCTCACATATGAGAGCCCTACCACCAGTAAATATGTAACCATAGTAATGGAATGTTAAAGATAGATAGGATGTTATAGAGAACAGCCGTAAAACAAAATTCCTAAACTTTTCCTATAAAACCCATCCTCACCCACCCCCGTCATTTGATTTTTGATAGTCCCCCCACTTACCATTATTTAATTTTATGAATGGAATTTGTCTTTGACAAGGTATGGCTTTGTTTTTATTGTTCAGTAAAACAGCATTTTTCAATGTTTAAAGGAAAAGTTTAATTTTGTCCTTTTAAGCGGTGACAAAAAGATCTTGAAAGTTAAAAACGAGAATATTTTCAATGCCGCCTTTTCATTTATGATAACTTTTTTGGCATATCTATTAGATCAGTGATTCTCAACCACTGTGCCGTGGCACTTTTGTGTGCCGACAAATTTCAAAAGTGTGCCGCCAAATTTTGCAAATTTATAATAATGTTAACATTATTAGCATTAGTATTAGCATTAGCCAACATTAAAACTATAAAAAGATCAAGATTATTAAATCTAGAAGACGATATGAGAGTAGCATTGTCATTTTTACGGCCAAATATAAATGAAATTATCAAAAAACATCAAGCTCTAATTTCGCATTAAAAATATATTTATTATTAGCTTGTAATTAATCCCTTATTAAACGTTTAGTTATTATTGTAGTATATATTAGTTTATTTCGCATATTTAAAATTTTAGTCATAAACTATTCATGTAGTGTGTTGTAGTAAGTAAATATTTTTTATATTTTTCTTTGTGTGCCGCCAAATTTTGAAATCGTTAAATATGTGCCGCAACAAAAATAAGATTGAGAATCACTGTATTAGATTATACACTCTATAGAGAAAGGAACCGCGGGCTAAACGCTAGTCGAGATAGTCGGCAAAGATTAGTGTTGCTGTTCTTACAAATAGATGCTATTTGCAATAACAGCAAATGTGAAAAATTGCGTAACAGTATGTTATAATATTCAGTGGCATTGTTGTGACTATTAAATCGAGGATGGAGCTAATGCAACGACTTCGCTGCAATTACTTTTAGTTATAAATGTTACCTAGGTCATTGGATATGTGAATATTTTTATTTAGATACTAGCGGCCCGGCCCGACTTCGCCTGAGTGCAGATACATTTTATTGAAAATATATTATCGCCTATGTTAATTGGGGATAATGTAGAATTCTTTTAGTGAAAGAATTTTCAAATCCGTCCAGTAGTTTTAGAGCATATTCAATGCAAACAAATAATCAAATCTTCTTTATAATATTACTTTTGACTATTAGACACACCAATTTACTTATATAAAAATACATTGTAAATAGTTCGACTTCGAATATTGAGTGCTCCAAAACGTGGGCCGAAACAAATATGAATAAACAATTATGACGGAGACATTTATCTTGAAGCGGGGATCAAACGCGACAGGTAATGACGTGATTAAGGATTGTTTCTCGGTCACACAGGCTTTTATTCGCTTCATTTGTTTATTGGACAAGCTGGTGTCAAGTTGGCAGCCTCTGTGGCACAGATTAAGCTGTCGGTTGTAAAACAAGAGGCTGTGGTTGCTACCCTCGATTGAGAATATTGTGTAGCCAAATATTTATTTTGTGTCTAGGTAAGGATGAGACGGAAAATAAGTTTCTGCTATCCACAAAAATTATTTGCAAAGGAGCATTTCAATGCAAAGGAGTCTCGATACTAGTAAAAATGTAAAACTAAACCAAATTCGAGTTAAAGTTCTTAAATACCTAATCGTTTTATTTTTCGATACTCTTTTCATCTGTCAAAAGTCTGTTTTGTCAATAGCTATATCCGATCAATATCATCAAAATCTAAAAAATAAAAAAACATGATCATTTTTATAGAGAAACAAGTATCTATGTCACGTTCACAAGTATAATAATGGGGCACGTGGACGGGCAAGTATCCCATTGCATAACAGAACAGCAAAGTCCTCACTTTACCAATAACTTTCAAGTACTTTTTGTGGAAGTTATTTGTTAGCAGTAGTAATCGAGACGTCTGGAAAGGAATAAAAACTATAAATAATACTTTTAATTCGATCTGTTATATTTGCGTAAATATAAGAAACCATTAATAAATTCAACCGTTCACACGTCACAAACGCAACGGAAGCTCACAAAAGCAATACAATTTCTCCGTTTTTTAAACATATTTTATTATTACTGCTCTGCTCCTATTCGTCATAGTGTTATTTTATATAGCACTTAGCATTCCTAGATAAATTATCTATACATTAAAAAATAATATTTTTTCAATTCGAATCAGTAGGTACAAACAAACAAACTCTTTATATATTAATATAGACTGGCCTAAAAGACCACTTCCAGTCCAGTCCAGTCCTTGTTAATGAACGATATTACGAATAAATATCAAATATCTGAGATGCTTACAATGCATTAAATTTTTCGTGCAATCATTAAAACAACTATATTTATGGGGTATTTTGAGCAACTGCATTGGAGATTGACATTTCCTGCCACTCCCATGTTTATGTGAATTATGTAAGGGTACGAAAGGCATACAACTTTCTCCATTCTCGTATTGCGTATTAAAAATGCAATTCTAAAATTACATAAAAGTTTATGCATGAGGAATTAATTGGAACCTGAATGTTTAATGTGGGTTGCCAGATTAAACAAAAATGCACTTTGTTGGGGCAATCTATATCAGTCTATTTATGTAAAAAAAGATAGCTTAGATAAATCAGAGACAAAATGCAAATCATAGGTACGTACAAAATTCATATCTCTCCTTTTTATGAGACTTTATATATCTTGTAAAGTATTAACAGTTGAAGATGAAAATTATGAAAGAGAACTCTAGAACGGCGACCTTCATACGCAATCTACCCTCATGAATCATTCTACGCTAGGTTAGGCAAATTAGAAGCGAAGGAAGGCACTATTATTTTTTCGATGAAAAAAATGCAGAAAAAATGAAATTTGACCATACAACATCCAGTTATCACGTGCTTCTAATTGAAAAACTCGTGTCCGAAATGAGTACAGATGAATACAGAAAGAATAATTTAAGATATCGCTATATATATTAAGATACTTTTCATAATAAATTGGCAACACTGACGTTGATAGACATGTAAATAACATATTTCTCAACTTGAGAATCTCAAGTCTTTGCTTAATTCATAATTACTGTCTGCATATTCGACTTGTGAGAGTCATTTTGTGAAGCGATTTACTACAATTTTGAATTGGATTTACTAGTTTACTGATCGCTTCATCGGTGCGGTGAAATAAAAAATATTTGTAGCCTTGGATTTTATTTCCAGGTGAGGTAAAGTGCATGATCACGGTTTTTAGTATTTTAATTCCATATGACTGGCGTAGGCGCCAGTTAGTACATATTACTGGTGGTAGGTCTCTCATATGTGTGCCTGGGTAGGTACCGCAATGTCCATTTCTCCCGCCAAACAGCAGGGGAAATACTATCATTGAAGTAGTAGTAGGGTTTGAAGGATATTGTAGCCAGAATAACTACTGGACATAATATTGAGACTTAACATCTTATGTCTTAGAATGAGCGCAGTGAAATATCAAAGCATTGCTTTGTATTTCATGGTGTTGTTTACTTTTGCGGTTGTATCGCTTACTATCAGGCGAAAGGCATAATCGCCCCGCCATTCATCGAAATAAAATAAAAAAGTTAACACATCTCAATTTCGGTAAAGTTGCGTGTTCTATGATGTACGATTAAAAATGTATATGGCAAAGATATTATTTGAAATTCATAATAAATATTAATGTTAAGCCTAGTCGGCAGTAAAGCCAGCAATAAACGTATGCAAATTTTAATTACCTTTCAATCGACGCAAGTCTTACGCATCGATTGATTTATGGAGTCATTTGCTAATTATTCATTAAGTAGACAAGCTTGTATGTTGCTAATAAATATTTATTGGGCTTTTAAACTTTATTAAATTGTTACTTCAATATGCGTGGTGGTGAAACTAGTGGCAGCGGATTCGATTCCAGAACTGAGACAAATGTTTGTGCGGCCTACACGTCGTGTCGTTTCGTTTGATGTGTGACCTTAATAAATGTATTGTAATTTGTACGACAAAAGTCTTATATCTTAGTAATTTATATAATTATATATCCTGTAAAATGACGTAGGCTAAAAATTAGATGGCCAGATATTTTGTCCTGCCATTAAAAAAACGTTTCCCACACGAGTAACGTAATACCAAAACAATAATTAAGTGCAGATATTCTCATTTCTCATTAATTCAGAAAATCCTGGTGCATCACTTTTCCCTGTTTATGCAACATTTTTCATTGATATTCCGCTCCTATAGATGTTAGCTTGTTATATTTACTATAGCCTGTATTCATAAATGGGCTATTCAACACCATTTTTGTAATTTGAACTAGTGTTTCCTGAGAATAACGCGTTCAAATGAATAAACAACTCTTTAGTTTTATAATATTAGTATAGATTTAATCGTTAGTACGACTTCTAATGGTTAAATTACGTAATGTAAACTGCAGTATCCTTATGTGTCATCATTTAGGACGCAGCTGAATTTATTTATAACGGTTCATCTTTATTCAAGCTGTTGCTAATGCTTGGCATTAATTCCCTTTCAATCGGAACGAGGGTTGCCACTTGCCAGGCCAGTTGCCACTTGTACATCTCCCTTTGTTTCGAATGTAGAACAATTGGAATAATTAAATATAAGCTTCATATTTTTAATGCGAAAGTACATGTATGTATGTTACGGTTTGACGCCTTAACCACTGAACCAATTTTGATGAATTGTTGTATAGAGATGGGTGGGATTACAGATTTTTTTAACCCAATTTTAATCCAGATTAAAAGAGTTTATATGCGAAATAATATGAATCTTGCCAGATCAATTGAATAATTAAAATCGTGAAAGTTCATCAATTTACGAAACACGCATTGGACAGTTTCTTATTGTTTATTTCAGTATTATTTTAAATCGAATATTGCTCACTAACACAGAATTCCATCTGTGTTAGTGAGCATTATTCGATTACATGAATACACACATTCACACACACACACCCACGCACACGAAGTTAAACACACTCATTAAGCGGCCATTGCGTTTGTTTAAAGGGACGTCATAATCCGTTTATGATTGCCAAAAATGTTATTACTTGTTCATGAATGTATGATGATTTTGCTCGTAAATTGCTCGGTTCGTAAATTTTACGACGAGTAATACGGGCCCTGTAGCCACAGTACATACTCTTAATGTATTGTCATTATTAATGTAATGGGTTATGTCTCCACATATACCAGCCTTGGTGGGGCAGTTTGTTAGACATCGGCTCTCAAACCGATACAAATATTTGTGTTGAATTGCGAGACAATTCAACACAAATTGAATGGCGAGACGTGCATGCCGTTTGCCTGATGGTAAGCGATACGACCACTCGTGAACAGTAGCAAAACCAAACGGCACATTGAATTACAAACCAATGCTTGACAGCACTGCTGTTTGGCGGGAGGAATAGACATTGCGGTACCACCAGTAAATTTCGTTATTTGTTTCGGGTCTGAGTGTTGGTTAGATCGAAAATTTTTACGTATTTTCTGACGACAAAAGGTTCGAACTTGTTATTTATGTGCCGTATTATGCGTTTTTATACGACAGACCAAAATGAGTCATGTTTTTATGTATGAGCGAATTTGCTTTTCATGATCGTTTATTTATGATGTTTGTAGAACACTTCCTTTACACAAATGTGAATATCTCTTAATGTCGATTCCAAATCGATAAACAAAGGACTTTGTGAGATATATACAAGTTATAGATTCATAGCTTTTTTCTTTCGTAGTTACATAGTTTCTAACTGATTATCAAAATTCAATTTCTCAGATTTTTTAATGAAAGTCGACAAATAGAACATGACGAGTCACGGAGTTCACTTTATATTATATCTTTAAAAAAAATCAATAATTCATAATAAGATTTACCAAACCGAAAATACACACAAAATGTATGGTCTCGTTTGGGGCTTGAAACCAGGTTCTATATTCTCAAAGTCGGTGCATATCGCCACTATATCCACAATTAATCAATTATAATTATATGTAGGTTAATTTGTGTGAGACAAGAAATAATATGTTAGTCAAGTACATGCGAATAATTTTTTTTATTTAATACAACTTCCTGTTTGTAACAAAGGGTTAAGAGTTTGTATCGGAAACATTGTTTGTTTCGTAATTAAGCCTAGTTCGTTGTCTAATTAAGCGGAAGAATTTAGAATTTTCTCATGTTTGTTTGTTTAAGTAATTATGTAAGAAATGTGGCCTTTTGGTTACATAAAAATATTATGATAACCATAACGCTTTAACAAATGCATTTTCATATCTTTGGAGTATTATCTTAGATAGAGTCAGGGTATTCGATCTTCGGAAATATTTGCCTAATTATGACCTTACCCCATGAAATCCCACAAATTGATTCCCGACCTGTGTTTTACTAGCGCTATTGGTAAATGAAATGAACTGTATTTATTTGTCAACACACATTACCAATTAATCTCTATATACAAAATATTTTCTATAGTATTTTTTATATTAATTGCTTATTTATTTATGAAATTTATTTATACTTGTTTTTATTTATTTATTTAATTTATTATTAGTATTTCATTGTATGTATTAATTATTGCTTTGTGGTAAATTGTTTTTTTTTTTTTTTTTTATTGCTGTGAATGGCGAGACGAGCATGCCGTTCGCCTGATGGTAAGCGATACGACCGCTCATGAACAGTAGCAAAACCAAACAACACCTTGAATTACAAAGCAATGCTTGGCATTCCACTGCGCTCGCCATCCTGAGACATAAGATGTTAAGTCTCAATATGTCCAGTAGTTACTCTGGCTACAATGCCCTTCAACCCGAAACACAACAGTGCGTTTACACTGCTGTTTGACGGGAGAAATAGACACTGCGGTGGTACCCACCCAGATGGCCTCTCACATATGAGAGACCTACCACCAGTAAGTTTGATGAACGTAAATTGAACGTAAATCAAATTAAATTTATTAGTGAACCATGAGTGTTATTAAAACGGTGCGTAGCAGTTTATTGTTACCATCGGATCTAACTTGGCCCTTCCTGAGAAAACCCGGCTAAACAAACTCAGTGGGCTTATACTCCTTCTAGAAACTACGCGACGCAACGCAGTTCTGAGTATATCCACCAAATAAGACTCAGTGGGCTTGTTTAGGGTCCAACTTATTAAATTATAATTGTATCTTGTTTGCTCAGTTTTTTAAAAATTTTCGGATGTACATTCATTCTTCATTACTCAATGAACTGATAACTATTCCTTCGGAACCATGCATGATACGATCACGACGATCCAGACAAACTAACAATCTGAATAGAGATACACTTGTGTCGGCTAAGTTAATACTCTATAGAACACGGAAAATTATATTTGGATCTCTGTGGGTCTCATTCATGCCTATGAACATCAATATTCAAACTGCCTAGTTTGAAAACCTATTTTATTCATAGAATATTTTGTCTTCTTCGCTCTAACTGAATTCAAAAGTCGTTCGAAAAGGACAAAACATTCGATAACTAAATACATTGTAAAATTGTATATACTGATTGATATTATTTCCTCTAATTAAGTTTATTGGTGATGTTAGACGCATAGTGAGAAAATGCCACACACAACGTAGAGTGGGTGACAAACGGTCGTGGCAAGTTGATTTATGCTTGTGTGCGCCTCATTTTATCGACGATTTTAGCTGCACTGTAAACTTATCTGTGGATGATATCTGGCTGTTTAAAAAAGAATAATCAACTTGCCTAAATGATTTCTTTTGAGTAAAATGATTCTGTTTTATAATTTTGATTTGTTAGAAATATGTGAATTGTAGTAGTTGGTGGTAGTTCTTTTTTTAAATGATGTTTCATTTCTGGTTTTATTTAATATATTTATACATGTACTTTAAGTATTTTTATGTATGTATGAATGTATATGTGTTATGAATTTATATGTTTTAATAGTATCCTTAATTTATTTTTTTGTTTTTATAATACACTGCCCTTTCTTTCCCTTTCTCATAAATCTATCCAATGGTTGTCTGGTAGAGATTATCTTAGTGCGATAAGACCGCCATTTGCACCTTGTTGTCATAATGTTATCTCTGTATACTGTTATGTGTATTGTGTACAATAAAGAATACAAATAAAAAAAGCGTGCATGACTACTATCACCATTTTGTTGCCCGATATCCGGGAGGATGCGAATCTTGTACCAAAAGCAAATTACGGCTTGTCGTGTTGACTACCAAGATTAATGTCCATTGCAACTTAATGATAATGATGTGAAGTCACGGTTTCAGGCTAAAACACAAGCTGTCTAGTCACTAGTGTCTACATTCCCTATGAATTTGCAAGATAATGACCGTCGACACAGCGTATAATTTATCATATTCGTTACGGCACAAATTGTTGTATAACAATATTTTAAACGCATTGTGTAATTGAAAACTAGGCAACGCAAATACAACTGGTTTTTTTAAACCGTGTTATGGGTTATTGTGTACGGTTTTTGATAATTAACATTCTATACGGTCGGTTAGTAATGCCGTGAGTAAGACTTGTGTCGTGGGTATCAGATATTACGAGGAATACCGGGCTCATAGCACTCAGACTTGGAACAAATTCTTGCAGATCACATAAAAAATTGTCTCTGCGCAGGGATCCATCTCGCGCCCTCTTGTTTTACTGCAACCTTTTGGACTCACTATGTCATAAAGATTTAAAATTTCTATACAGAATCTGTAATTCTGATTGGCGTAGTAGTATTGCGGCATGGTTACATAGCTGGGGTCTCAGGTTCGAATCCCGGGTCGGGCAAAGTGATATTGAATTTTTATTCTTTATTTTATTTCTTTAGCAGCTCGGAGTCAGGAATTTGTGCCCGATATGGCGATAGGCTCGTCCTCTATCACATCGTCGGAAGGAACATACAAGACGAAATGTGGGTTTCCTGGTTGGAATTCTGCCTACCCTTTCTGAGAAAATGGCGTGAGTTTATGTAAGTACGTATTACGGGAAATAAGATCCCGAATTACTAGCTTACTTGAAGCTAAAAAGTCAGACTAAACCCAAACTATAAATAAATAAAACTACGCGACACGACCCACTTCTGAGTATATCCAGCGAATAAGACTCAGTGGGTTTCTTTGGGTCAAATTAATAAACTCTCAATAAATAGGTTAGTACAACGGTTGATGTAGAATTCAAAAGCCATGTAATTACATGCTCCGGTAGCAATGAGGTTAATGATTTACTTATTCGTATTCAATTGAGAAACTCATTTTGTCATACAACGTGAATAGAAAACAAAATCAGAGCGGAAGATCCTTTGAGTCTTGAGGAATTGGCCATTCATTGCGTAGCTTCCAATTTTCATAATCTTTATTTATTTATTTAATACTTCATATACAAATTAGTATACAGGCGGGACTTAATGGCAAACCAAAGGCATTTTCTAATAGCCAATCTACGGGTGGTGCAGAGATCAATTCAGAAGGTGCATAAAAATTAAGTATATTATATTTAGAATATAATATACATAAATAAATGATATAAAATACATAAATACTAAGTATAATATACTACATACGCCGCGTGTGAAACGAGAGGTCGCGGGTTCGATCCCCGCACCGAGAGAAATGTTTGTGCGGCCCACAAATATTTCTTCCGGGTCTGGGTGTTTGTGAGACCGAAAAGTCTTTCGTAGTTCCTGATACCCACGACACAAGACTCGATCTTAATGTGGGGTCAGGACTATGTATGTGACTGTTGGGTGTTATTTATTTATTTATTTAATGTGTCGAGCAACAGTTTTTGAACTCTCCTTTTGAAAGTTAAACGTGTCGTAGACGTCCTAATCTCGAGAGGGAGCGAATTCCAAAGTAGGATAGATTGAATAAAGAAGGAAGAGTGAAGAAAGACTTTATTACAAAACTGAAGAGTTTGTTTATTTCAACATTATAATCTCATGAACTAATGGTTTGAACTAAAAACATATTTTGGTCCATTTACAGTCGCTCCAAGAGGTCGATGTGGAGATCTTTGGGAGAGGCCTATGTTCAGCAGTGGACGTCCTATGGCTGAAGAGAGACTTAGACTCTATTTATGGAGGAAGGTGTTTTATAGAGTACTTTTAATCCCGCTAAAATTAATACGGGAATTATATTATGCGAAAATCATTTTTACACCAGCAAAACCGCGAACAATACTAGATTTTTTTTTTAATAGCACGACAAAGATCCGAGAAATATATCTATTTTCCGCGATACACAGTTTTCAACGTTCCCGCTAAAACGCTCCAAACTGTCACGTGACTAGTATCTACGTCAACGATCGGTGATAGACTTGCATTTTTAAATTTGCAACCGATTTTGACGGATACGTTCAGAAACCCATCCGAGCAGTGACGTAAGCGCGCTGAAAATATGCCGTGGTATCGAAAGGTATTTCACGATGCCGCGAAATTATTACCACCAGATAAGTTTGAATATCATTTGGTAAAATTAAATGCCTGGCCGTGCCGTCCCGGTTTCCGCTGGCCCTTAGAATTTGCACGCGCGACAGCCGTGTGGGCAGCCGCGTCCGATATTTAAAAGTACCACCCTGTAATGACTTCAGACACAATGCAACTAAAAATTGTATTTATTAAAATGGTATTTTTAAAACATCATCAAAAGTTATTGCTAAAATAATATTTTAAACCGTTGCGTAATATAGCGTCTTAAAAAATAATTACTATTATTTTAGCAAAAACTTAGTATTTATCACCCAAATACGACGATAGGAAATAAAAGATAAAAAAAAATCGCTTTTTTGAATATTTTTAGGTGCATTGTGTCTGAAGTCACTAAAACTACCACCCGGCTTCGTTTTCGGTAAAAGTCTTGACAGACCCTGTATATTGTATACAAAATTATATATAAAATAAAACCATAGTACGACTATCCTATCACACAGAAGCACGGCGTATTACAAAACAAATGCTATAAAAATGAAGGTAGATAATCTAATTTGAATAGCGCCTACTTTTCTACTGTCGTACGTTATGTCACCGAGGAGCTTTTGTTTGCTAATGCGGTAAACGAGATTCAACTGTGACGTAACACATTTTCCATACCATTTCTAATGTTTTATACGTGATACATTGCTCTAATGGTACATTATGTGTTGCGTTTCTCACAATAAATAGTTGCTTGTAATCGTTTGTGTGAAGGCGTTTATGTTTATTTAATGGATGTTATTTTTTAAGTTTAGGTTAGGTTTAGATTACTCCATGTTCAGGGGATCACGACCCTCAGCAATGAGGAAAACGATGCGAGGAGGAGGAGGATTTTTTAGGTGGTAGTCTTTAACGGGCTGAAGTATAGATAATTATAAATAAATAAATACGCCCAACAGTTACATACATAGTCCTGACCCCAAACAAAGATTAAGTCTTGTGTCGTGGGTATCAGAAACTACGAGAGACTTTACGGGCTAAAAAACAACCAGAGCCGAAACAAATACCCGTAGTTCACACAAATATTTAGATCGGTGCGGGGATCGAACTCTTAGCCTCTCGTTTTACTTGGCCTTTCGTTTTCTCGTTTCAGCCTCCGTGGCGCAGTTGGTTAGACGCCGCCTGTGAAACGAGAGGCCGCGGGTTCGATCCCCGCACCGAGAGAAAAATGTTTGTGTGGCCCACAAATATTTCTTCCGGGTCTGGGTGTTTGTGAGACCGAAAAGTCTCTCGTAGTTCCTGATACCTGCGACACAAGACTCGATCTTAGTGTGGGGTCAGGACTATGTATGTGACTGTTGGGTGTTATTTATTTATTATTTATTTTACAGCCGGTGTCTAACCAACTGCGCCACGGAGGCTATCAGTATGAAGGTAAATATTTAATGAATAATTAGAACAATAATAAAACAAAACGGATAGAGACACGAGTTACAGCATAAATTTTATTCCGGTTCTAAGATAATAGCAGAAATATCAGCAATTTCAGCGGAAATTCAAATCCTGTAATCTCATAAGATTGATCAAATCTAAAAATTTACCAAAGTGGGTTGCCAAGTAATTTTATATCTGACTAGCGCTAGCCCGGCTCCGCTCGGGTGCAGATACACTTTTCAAAATGGCGGCCAAAATGTTCAATTCCGTCTATCAATTTAGAATATTAGAGTAAAGGATCCCTCAGATATCGATTTTGAGACCAATTGGACCACAAAAAACAATTAACATTTCCTCGTACTTGCTAGATTTTCCACTACTGTTTCTCTCCTATAGGTAATAATATGATGATGTGTAGTCTATAGCGTTTCTCAATAAATAACCTATGCAACACTAAAATACTTTTTCAATTCAAACCAGTAGTTCTTCAGATTTGAGGTAACAAACAAACAAACAAATTCTTCAGCTTTATATATTAGTATAGATATACAATTTATTTTTGCTCGGTAATCATATGTTGGCAGGCAATCACAGGGTCCCAAATAAACAAATTCTTCCCACCTTTATTTGACACGTTTCTTAATAACATTGGGAACGGTTCCAAAAGTAATGTAATTACGTTCAACCAATGTAATAAAACTTTGCAAGTAATAAAGGTTCAAGCGAGGTATTGGGACTTCGTTATGAACTTACACCACAGGGGGCGTTGCTGAGTAATTTATTTCTCAACTTTAGGAACTTTCAGCTTTGGTATAGGGTATGTTTCACATGTTTTATACTGATTTTAGTAGATATATTCGTATGGAATCTGATAGCTTACAGTAACTTAAATGTAGCATCGTAATTCGTGACATACCCGAGTATGTTTTTTTTATTTCAATGAATGGCAAGACGAGCATGCCGTTCGCCTGATGGTAAGCGATACGACCGCTCATGGACAGTAGTAAAATCAAATAATATCTTGAATTACAAGGCAATTTTTACTATAATACTGACGTTCTTGGTTCGAGTTCTAGGCAAGATATTTTCAAAGTATTTCAATGAGAAAAACTGCAGTTGTAAATTTTATTGAATACCTGGTTGCGGCTTATCTAATTTGTTTATTTCGAGTGATAGCATTATTTAACTTAATTAACAAGAGTCTATCCTGGGAATCGAACTGAGCAACCCCAATTGGAAACGTAAATATACCACACAGACAAAGCGCTGAAAGAAGCCCGCGGTAATAATCGGTGTAATTTTGCGAGTAAAAGCCAAAAGAATGTTAGGATTTTTTTTACACAATTACGTAGAGTCGGGCCCTTGTTTAGTGAAAACCTCCGTTCCTTCACAATTCACTAGAGAGGCAAATATGTTTTTAAGTGTTTTTAAAAATACTAATAATAAAAAGTATAATGTAATTCTCGAATGACATTTTCTTATTTTTGATAATTTAAAGTGCTATTTATTGTTTGTTAGTGGTTCGCAAGTATTCCTAGGTGACCTAATTACGATCTTAACTCGGACTCTACTCAGGACGACCTCTATTTCAGTTAAGCATGCAGCTAATCACAAAACCAGAAGCAAAGGCAAAATTACCTTGGTATTTGTAATAAATACATATGTTCCTCTTAACTGACATATAATTAGATCTATGCCATGATGAATTTTTACCTGTAAGATTGTTAATCGTAAAACAAATATTATCTACAATAGCAATAACTTTGGATTTTCAGACACGTCCTGTGGATTTATAACAGAATAAGTATACTACCAGATTATGCTATGTGACAACATTATTCCACATTACTGGGAAGTGCCTATAGGAAATGGTATTATTAAAAGCGGAAAACGAAGTTATCCCATATAGGATCCGTTTTTCCTTTTTGTATACAGATTGGTAACAGAGCAGAGGCCAAATCTCTTGAATAAAATTGCAATATTTCTTCTCAGGTGTTGCACTCACGATTTAACTTTATAAACAAGTACAAGTATTCAGACAATGTTTCAGCTATATATTTCGCCACCTCGTGACAGTTACAGAATGTCTTTGAAATTTTAATTCGAGTATTTCACGCTAAATATGGAAAAAGGACGTCCGTTGCAAACTGCTTGTTACAATGCAAATTGTATGAAAGTGGTGAGAGTTTTGATACATTTTCAAAAGAACGACAGTTTTTGCAAAACAGCTGTAACGTATTGCAATGAACTATGTGTAGGCATATCATACGATAAGTCCGTCAGACGACCAAACAGGTCACCTGAGGGTAAAATGATGAATATCCACAACGCTTGGATCATGGATGTGTTGCCGGCCCATCAAATAGGAAGGGGAGCAGTAGAAAAAGGGTAAGATGAGAAAAGGGGTATTGGGCATCCGGCAATCTCACTAACCGAACGAAAAGCGACAGCAAAGTTGTCGTTTCACATCAATTTCCTATGAGATATAGCTCCCGCCCCGAGGTACTACTAGGACACCTACTTTTCGCCTTGTGTGTTCCGTCCCAAGATGTGATAGGTTGCGAACCTATCTACATTTCAGACACAAATTTCTGACTCTGGGTAGATAATCATCATCGGTTCGAACCCGAGACCTCAGCTTACGGTATTATTATCAGTATTATAACTGCGCTACCAAGGCAGATATATAAAAATATATCGATTTAATTCCAAGGGATAGCTCCTGTATTCCCATAAAGATTGATTCTTTCACCAAGGTTCATTTCTAGCGATTTCACAAGAATATCACTGTCGCGACAAAGCGAAGAAGAAATATTGTAATTTATATTTCTGTTCGTGTAGAAAACTACTGATGTATATAAACAGGGGCGGATTGAAAAAAAATATTTATACAGTATAATGCTGAAGAGTTTGTTTAACGCGCTAAAAATGCTAAAAATATTTTGGTGAAATAAATTTAAAATGTCTTCATATAATAAAATAGTATTGTAATATTCAAGAAAATATTACATTTTTATAGCACTTTATGCACTGAACAGTCTTTATACCCGACTCTAAAATACAGGACTTGATAATTCCATACAACTTCCATTCCACCGGCTTCCCTAAAGTACTTCATGTATCTTAAATGTAATCTGTATCAGCCCATATATGTCCCACTGCAGAGCACGGGCCTACTCTACAATCGAATGTACGATTTAGAGTGGTTAGGCCATATAGTCCACCACGCTGGCCTAGTGCGGGTTGGTCTTAAATGTAATGATAATAGAATATAGATTGCTACCGTAATTTAGTTAAAAATTCTTATGGTGTTTCAGCATCACATGTAAAAAAAACACATTTAACTACACAAGGTTTCAATGTCATAGACATTAGAAACTACGAGAGGCTTAATTTTCGCACGAATGTTTGTTTGTCATATAAATATTATAATTTGTTCCTATGTTGGCATTGAACTCAGAACATCTTGTTTTATAGTTGGCTACTACTGAGATACATAATATATAAGTATGTAGAGAATAGATTCGAGTGTTATTCGTATCGAAGTGCGTGGTGGACTGTTGGTAAAATAGTAACATGTTTATGGAGGTCGCCGGTTCAAATTCCAGGGCATTCATCTGACTTCTCGGAGTCATGTGTGTATTGATAATCAATCATCACTGTAACGGTGAAGGAATATAATAAAGTAGTAGTAAAGCAACCTGGGTACCACAGCGATTTGGAAGAATTTCTATAGTATGTTAAGTCCGCCAACCCGCATTAAGCCAGCGTGGTGGACTATATGGCGTGACCACTCTCAATCGTACTATCGACTGCAGAGGAGGTCCGTGCCCTGCAGTGGAATATATGGGCTTGATACACATTCAGTACATTTATTCGTTTATTTGTCCGGATTGAAATAAAAAAACAAAGTTCGTGTTTCGTTAATTTTCATAGAGGTCTTCGCGAGCGAATCTAATGGATGGCTAAACACTATTTTTTACATAAAAACCTGATGTTGTAACTTGTAATATATGCGTATATAATTATCTCCATTATAAAACATATGTGCAGAAGAGAAATTTTTGAATAGTAACATTGTCAAAAACGTTGCGTAATTGCCGACTTTTCCTGTTGGTATGGAAACCGGCGGGGATTTTTACAGCGTTGAAGCGAACGTCATGGTTGGTCATCAAGACAACTGAGAGTCACGATCCTCAATAATGAGGGACCGACTGAAGAAAGAGAGAGAGAAGCGAACTACCTAGCTAGTGCGCACTCAATTATTTTTCTTAGTAGAAAAGAGCTGATAAAGTCAAATTCTGTGACCTGAAGGGAATTGCACTAGTTGATAAAATGAAAATAATATATTGAATCAATTTAAATGTTTAATATCACAGATTCAGTCATTTTTTCATCTACTACCGCGTTCGGAAAGCGGGCAAGAAACTCTAAGGTTGCTGTTTCAAAACTAGTTTACAATATTATTACAAATCAGAGCAGTTTATTATTAATTTGTTATAGCATTTAATTTCGTGGTGGGTGAAGACAAGTTAGATAATCCCGGAGACTCATTAAATTGCGTGCCACTGTTGACTCTGCCTTATAAGACTTGCAGTGGTGGAAGTGTGGGTGGGACAGTTAGAAGAAAACATCCCTAGGGTAATGTCAGTATCACCGGCGTTCCAACAGGTTTAGAGAAATTATTGTCGGGTTGGGGACTAAATAAACCGCTGGCATTACTGGCTAATACCTCTCAGTGCGCGTCAGGTAGGAAATTGATGATGATCAAATGTCATAATAGGAGAAGAATTATTAATCAGGACTGGCTGTTTTATGCAGCAACTTCCTGTTTTAACAAGTTCGTCTGTTCACTTTGGTGGGCGATCGGTGAAATGATATGAAATTGGTTTGTTGATCATGTAGGCCTTCGATCAAATATACACTAGATACAACATGAGCGCTTAGAAAATGGCACCAAAAAAGAGTGCTTAAGCACTCTTTCGCCTTCAGTCACGCACCGACCGTTGCATCTAAAACGTCGTAAAACTTTAGACAATATTATTTGAAAAGCTACTTTAAGCTCCAGGAATAAGGTGGAATTTGTGTTAATATATTTGGAATATATGATCTTTTTGTTTACTTTTTTTAATGTCATGCATCGGTGCCACTTTTTAACAGAACTTTTACAGGGAACTGTGTATCTAGTGTATATTTGATCGAAGATGTAGGCAATCAAATAACTCTTATATGGATTACCATGCATTAGGTATTGTAGTATGCATTAGGTATGGTATTGTAGTATTTGACAGCCTCCGTGGCGCAGTTGGTTAGACGCCGCCTGTGAAACGAGAGGTCGCGGGTTCGATCCCCGCACCGAGAGAAATGTTTGTGCGGCCCATAAATATTTCTTCCGCGTCTGGGTGTTTGTGAGACCGAAAAGTCTCTCGTAGTTCTTGATACCCACGACACAAGACTCGATCTTAGTGTGGGGTCAGGACTATGTATGTGACTGTTGGGTGTTATTTATTTATTTATATCTTCTTTTAATATAAAAGGTTTTTGTTGTTTGATTTATTCCACATGTTTTGTAATTTTACACTTACGCCACAGTGCCACGGTCAAAGCTAAAATGTTTCCATTAGTGTATTTAGATATTTACGCAAGTGCTATTTTTAGCAATAGCGCGACATTCACTACTTCAAATGCACATTATTTATTAAGTACACAAGGGTTAGAGTCAATTCAACATATTGCATCGCCGGATGCCCATTATCCCTTTACTTTTCTCATCCTTTTCGTTCCCGCTCTCTTCCCGATCAAATGGGCTGGCAACATATCTATGATCCAAGTGTTGTGGACGTTCATGGGCGACATTGATCACTTACTATCAAATGACCTGTTTGCTCGATTGCCTATTGAATAAAATATATATTGTATATAATTGCACTGGACTCAATAAAGAGATGGAACTCATAGGGAGTTCACTTTTCCTTTTTTTCTGGCACGGCATACTGAGTGCACTGCATCTGATGATGAGCGTTATGTTGTCCAGACAGAGTATCGAATGGCATCAGACGGCGGTCCCATGCCATTCGACACAATTGTGCTCATCCCACTAAATTGCTTCTTTACACTACGGTGGAAGGACCCAGGATTACAGTAAGGAGGAAACACGTGTGACGTCAAATCGTTCTACAGCTTGATAGTGCGAAAAAAAAATACTGAACCTGGGCCTACTTAAGGACCTTTTTAATACAATAGACTAAGTAGGACCAAATTGTCGCTTCAAGTCGTTGTTCTGTGAGACAGTGACACTACCCCGGACTTCCTGCTTATTCATGCAGAGTCATGACTGACAACAACGTGGTTCTACCAATTTAAAGTGCACTTCCAATTTCCAAGCTTCCTGTTAGGTATAATTTAGAAAATATTGCGGTCAGATTTCGCCCCGCCCACTTCAGAATGCAAAGAAGATGTTACGCGAGCGTTTATGAATCCTCCATAAATACTAAGTGTGCTAGGTCTTGAAGAGCTCTTAAGTATTCCTTAGACGCATTGGGTTTTACAAGATTTTTGTTCTACAGATCCGCATTTAGTACTTCTTTCACTGATTTACTAAAACTTTAAGGCAACCTTTACCATTAGGCGTCATTATTAGATAAATTAGTTTGTCTTGTCTATTGATATTGATTTTTTTCTGATGAAAAAAAAGGCTGCTTTAAGGATCTTTTCTTAGGGGTTTTGCGTTTAGGGACCACAATAGCAAATCTTCTCAATCGTACTCTCGGTCGTAGAAAAAACCCGTGCTTAGTGTTCGTATATTCTCTCTCTTCAGCTACATGAAATCTAATGCTGTTACCTACAATCTTAACTAGTTTTTGTGGCGCCTGACCTTGTATTATGGGACGTCTCAACAGTGCATCGTCTCCACTCGAGAGCGTGTCGATTAAACTAATATTAAAGTTAAATTGTTTGATATTACAATGCGCTAATCTTTGGAAATATTTGTTCGAATTGTAAAATTATTTTAGCCCATTTACCAAGTAACCTTTGCTTATATTATAAACCTATACAACATCAAGCTATGACAGGAGCGGAGCATTCATGAATAATGTTGCAGAAACGGGGATTTCCGTTGTGGACGGGAATAAAAGAATATTGCACTGCATATAAACCGACATGATTGTGACTTGGGACATGAACCATTGTATTTTTAAATGGCAATATAAAAAAAAGAGGACAGGTTGTGTTGTTGAGGGAGTTTCTTGCGCCGTTTCTTCTTCACACTTACAACACGTTCCGAACCGGTGGTAGCAGAAATTAACGATTCAAAAGATCTTGAAATAATATTTGAATAAAGAATACTTTGATTTTGATTTTGCACTCGGGCGAAATTGGACCAGACCGCCATTCTTCATGTAATGATGTCTAAATCCGGCATCGCATCGTTTATCTCGGCGATTGACCGATGATTGAGAGAATGAAGGAAGCGAGATCCGCCGTTCACCTTTTTGAAACCCCTATTACGATGCAATTGGCGTGTGTTCGCTACTCTGGGCCGGCCACTTTCTAAATAAACATCCATCCTCGTAAATATAAAACTTTGTCGGCCCGCGTGACGCTCTCAAAACGCGCGGTTTTATCAACGAATCGTGTTGTATGGATACGTGATGCGAATTTTATGTGGCGTAGTTGGTTTATTAGCTGTGACATAAGAGGGTACAGGTTGAATCCCCGCACAGAGATATGTGACGCACAAATATTTTCGGATCTGTGTTGTGATACCAGTCTCTCGTAGTTCCTATTACCATGAAAAATTTGGTGGCTTATTTAGGACTATGGCTGTTGTGTGTAACTATTTATTTATGATTTGTTTACTATGTCTGTATTAATTGTCACGCCTGGCTATAAACGGGAGGAATGCCATTCAAAAGCACTGCATGTCATTGAAATGTCACTTCAAGATTTGACAGCCTCGGTAGCGCAGTTCGTTGGACACCGGCTGAGAAACGTGCGGCCGCGGGTTCGAGACAAATATTTGTTTGATCCACAGGTATTTGTTTCGGGTCTGGGTGCTTGTGAGACTGAAAAGTATCTCATAGTTTCTGATTTCACGACACAAGTCTCGTTCTTAGTGTGGGGTCATGACTATGTACGTGACTGTTGGGTGTATTTATTTATTAGATATTTGTTAGTGCATTCAGTATTTTAATACATAGTGGTCAATGACTGTGATATCTACAGA
Source organism: Hyles lineata (assembly GCA_030180105.1). NCBI lineage: Eukaryota > Metazoa > Arthropoda > Insecta > Lepidoptera > Sphingidae > Hyles > Hyles lineata. The sequence goes on from JARJEE010000030.1 coordinate 3,730,875, forward strand.
ACAGATGAATATGATGTGATATCCTTCAAATTGGAACACAATTGTGTTCTATTTTTTGTATTACGATAACTACTGCAATGCATGTTGAGTAGGTATCAAACGGCGATAGATATTTCTCTACCAGACAGAAGACAGAAGTCTAATGATGCAAAGGTAATTATCCGCAGGTATTAAACGATATGTTACAGCTTTTATTGCGATTAAAATTATGACAAGGAGAAAGTCAGGTTTCGTCATGGTACAATCTAAATACTGACTGTGGCTTAGTTGTACTACGGTATGGTTACAAAGCTAAAGTCTCGCGTTCTTATCCCGGGTTGGGCAAAGTATTGGATTTTTCTTTTCATTATCAACCCGGAGCCAGGAATATGTGCCTGATATGGCGATTGGCTCGCCCCAATCACATCATGGGACGGAACCTACAAGGTAAAATGTGGGTTTCCTGGCATCTCTGCGCACCCCTTCTGGGACAAACGTGATTTTACGTACATATATATAGATGAATGAATGAACAATCTAAATCTAATGCAGAAAACACATGAACTTGATTCTTTAATAACCTTGATATTAAGATAATATCTATTTTGTATTTTTTTAGTAAGTGGGAATAAACACAGTAGCTGTATCAGCCCATACACGTCCCACTGCAGGTCACGAGCCTCCTCTACAATCGAGAGTACGAATGAGGGTGGTTAGGAGGGCATAAAGTCCATCACACTGACCTAGTGCGGGTTGGCGGACTTTACGTACTATAGAAATTCTTATGTTGTGGTTTTGTTTGGTTTTACTGCTGTTCATGAGCGGTAGTATCGCTTACCATCAGGCGAATGGTATGCTCATCTCGACATTCATTGTATAAAAAATACACAGGTGACACTGAAACGCAGCACGTAGGTCGCTATAACGGGTCCTTTGCACTTGGTACTTGTTCATTGGTCTCTATTATAACATAAATACATTATAAACTATATTTGCGCAGACTTAAAATAGCGCTATATAACATTTACTAAAATTGCCCACTAGTTGATCAAAATTTGACAAAAGATAATAACAGCGAGAGGCCCGTCTCAAATATTTCCCGACGTAATCCTTTGTCATCCCGTACCTCGCGGTTAAGGACCTTTCATTCTCTACAAGTTATATAAGCCGATCTTCTTTGATACAAACATTAAATATGTATTCTCTACATTGAGATAATATACTAGAGGGGACACTGCAAACAAAATGATTGTAACAAAATGAACGGTACATTCTATATCTGTCTCTGTCACGCCTACGAAATAACATTATTTTCCTTCTCGCTTCACTGTGTACCCGTGTGCACGCACCATACGCAGAGATTTTGTTCCCGATGTCCGCTCTAGTATAATACCTCAATGATTCTCTATTTTAAATACAAACATCCAGAATACAACATTAGTTCTAAATAAATACAATATTTAAATATTAAAACACACTACCGATTCATTCTAAACATGGTATTTAAATTTCACGAATTTATAAAATGAAATACGATTTATTTAAATGAATTTATATTTAAAATTGAATACATAATTTCGTACGAAGTTACATAAAACATTAATCATTTAACGCGACGAAGGAATACAAAATACATTTCTAAAATAATGCAGAAATTATTTAAATATGATTTGTATTGTATTTATTTTAATTATATTATTAGAGAAATCGGATTACACGTGTCGTGATGTTGAATATTAATATTTTGAATTAAATATTAAAATTTTATTGGATTCGAATATTTATTAGAATTTTATTACAATTTAATATGCTTTTTATGTATAGAATTTTAATTTATTTTGCTAACTATTATTAACATGTACAATTAATTAGCATGTTTTACATGCTCTTCTTATAGTTACGTGGGGTCAACGTACGTCCTTAAGAATGTGTTTTTTTCTGATATTAACACCTTGAATCTCATAAACAATATCCTTTTAAATAAATATTCACTCTTAGATATATCCAGTACTTTTAATCTATGATTTACAAATTGTCCTTACCAGGAAACCGAACATAGAACTTCTTACGTATTAATCTAGCGGCTAGCCCAGTGAGTCAACGCACGTTATGTCATAAAACAATGTAAACATTCATTTGGCTAAAATAATGTTGAAAGTAGTTCAGATATAATACGTGTAATCTTTTATACTTGTGATGTAAAACATATAAAACTAGGTTTTTGTTACTTAACGTTCCGACTAGCTAGGCACTAGACTTGTTTAGCCACATAGCATCTTGAACTCTTATTTAAGCGCTTTGCTTAGAAAGCAAACAGGAAATAATTTTATTTGTAGGATTATCTATATCACTAAGTCCGTAACCCGCACTAGGCCAAAGTAGCGGACTATATGGCCTCAACCACTCTCAATCGTATTCGCAGTTGTAAAGAAGGCCCCTCAGTGGGACGTATATGGCCTATGGGTTGATACAGATGAATACAGCCTACAATATGTTCAATAGTACTGTATCATATTCAACCCTTGCTGAGCACAGGACTCTTGTTAAACCTAGGGTTTAATTGACAGAGCTATTAAAATGCTAACATATTAAATTGGTAAATAATAACGACACAATCCTTGTATCATTGTGGCTTGGAGCCATAGACCAATGGCAGTATTTTTACCGTATCAACTCGTATATCAGCCCTTATAAGTCCCACTGCAGGGCACGGCACAATTAAGAGCATGATTAAGAGTGGTCCGTTTACCAACAGGCCACTACGCACTTATACCGTAATTAAGGCATAAAACGCCGAATAAAAGTCAAATACACATTACCAATGTAAATCAATGTGGCAGCGGACGTGTGATTAATGATTTCATCAGTTTTTTTTTCTCACGAACGCAACATCACAATGAAAGATTACACATTGTAAAGGTCCGTTTACACACGCCATGCGCAATCACTCGGGAACCGGCCTCTGATACGAATCGTGAACATTTCACGGATTATTATCGCATGTATCCCGACATTTTTTGTATGAAGTGACAATGCACTTACTGTATCAGCCCATATACGTCCCACTGCAGGGCACGGGCCTCCTCTCCAATCGAGAGTACGATTGACAGTGGTTAGACCATATAGTCCAAAATGCTGGCCTAGTGCGTTTGGTGGACTTACATACCATAGAAATTCTTACAAATCGCTATGGTATGCAGGTTTCCTCACAATGTTTTCCTTCACCGTTTTAGTGCGTGGTGATTGACTATCAATACACACATGGCAATGCACTTGAAAGGAGACTATTCTGTACACGAGGATCAACGGTGGCACGCATTTTAAAGAATAAATACACCTAACAGCCTCATACATCGTCAATATCTCAAATTGATATCAATTATAAACTTATCTTTTGTCATGGGTCATGTCATGTCATGTCATGTCAGGAACTACGAGAGACTTTTCGGTCTCGCAAACATCCAGCCCGGATATAAATACTTATGGGCTTCACAAACTACTATCCACTTACAAATATGTTTTTAAGTTGATTGTTAATGTTTTGATGCGAAATAGTTATTGCTGTCGACACAATTATGCCGGCCTTATGCCGTATTTGTACATACCTGCCCCCTTAGCTAAGTTACAAGCGTTTCCAATCTATTCTCTTTCTACAATCTTAAACGCCGTGGCGTAAGTGATAACGTTTCATTTGCGCCACAGATCATCTGTGATGTGCAACAATCAAATTGCAATTTGGATAGCATATGAGTATAGGTTAGAGTTTGGCGGTGTAGATGTAGATTTTTATAGTAAAACGCAAGCTATATTGCGCAAGTAACAATTAGTTTATACTTTAAATGTCAATGTAAAAAAAATATTAACTGCTATTAATTATGGTGGGATGATGATATATATATTATTTGTATTTGAATCTATTCATATCAATATGTACACAGAAAACTATCACGTACTTGAATTCGTTTGCTGGTGGAGGCTGCCGGGGTAGGTAAATTCTGGACATATTTAGACTTAACATCATCAGGGTGGCGAACACAGTGTAATGCCAAGCATTGCTTCGTAATTCAAGGTGTTGTTTGGTTTTGATACTGTTCATGAGCAGTGGTAACGCTTACCATCAGGCGAATGACATGATCGTCTTGCCATTCATTGTAATAAAAAAAAACATAAAAGTAACAGATATACGTATGTTCATTGAGAGTGGTCCTACTGATATTATAGCCGGATGAATTTTATTCATGGAGTTACATTGTCTTACTGATATAAAAAGCATATAACTCAATTTGAACCTATGTTTTAGTGTTGACAGACGACAACAAGAAACTATCCATTAGTCGTTACCGGCGTATCGTGACAAAACAAAAATATCTATTGAGCTTATAAACATCTTAGATTGAGCTTCCATTATAATCGCCAAATCATTGTTGTCTATCCGTCTGTCCTTCAACAAATATGATTGATCCGCACATATTGCACTTTCACTTTTAAGGTTAACAAGTTTGTTACATTTCGCAATTCGGTGGGGAAAGGTGCGGAATTGGACGGAATTTTGTTGAGAATATCAGTCTGTGACCTTTTAAACTGTGCGAAACTGGCCATGTAAACAGTTTAATTAAAACCAATATCAAGTGTCCAACGTGCGTTCGATTTTCAAATTTCGAATTCGTGATATTTAATTTTTATTTTATTTTCCTTTTGACATTTCATGTACCTAATTATTTTAAATTTCGAATTTAATTCGAATGCATAATGATTTTGAGACGTATTTAAAAAATTCATGTTATTAATGGTTTTTAATAAAATATGTTACACAGCGAAAGGCAACAATATGATTGTTGCGCCATGGGTTAGCTAATTGTAAGAGGCGATGAACGCGTGCGGTGGGGTCCGCGCGTCCACCGACCACCCTTCTATTCGAATGTAACGTCAAATGTCAAATGTATAAATTGTGACCCAATATTTGTGCCAATGCTGGAAAGTTAATTGGGTAACGGTGTTTAAGTGCATGACTCATTACGAGAAATATATTGGGGAGGCTTTAGTAATAAAGATTGTACGGACATAATTATTTTGATACCGTGGATTCAATGTTCGAAAATGCTTTTGATGAAATGATACGGACGGCACAAGACTCGATCTTAGTGAGGGAACTATGTGACTGTTGTGTGTATTTCAATATTAAATAGTGGGCATTTTGGTACGCATTATGAGAAAACAAAATGTAAGTGGATCGTCTTTCGACGTACAACAGTTCTTAAGATTTTATTTGTATAGACCTAGAGCCTGTGGCGGCCACACCTACGTCATTTTATAAAATCTGTAAAGTTTGTCTCCGTAAGCCTCTATCCAAGGGCGAATCCAGCTTTCAAGCCAGGGGGGGTAATATAGATCATATCAGAACACTGGGTACGATTTCTATACTCGATTTCGTAATAATGTTTTTTTTTTTAAGTTTGTTACAGCCCTGATTTGTGAACACACACACTTTTTTGCTTTATTAATCGATATATAAAGAATTTATTGGAATTTAGAATTCATTGTAATTTTATCAACAAGATAATAAATAAATTCTGTAAATCTGGAGCCAGCCCAGGGAGAAGGGGTGGGGGCAGGGTAGTCATCCGCCATCGCCTCTAACAGGCGTCACACGATCAGCCATTATGATTTGGATCGTGGTGGCTTTGGACGTTGTTAGCTTCAGTCTGGCAAGATGAAAGAACCATCAAAAGTGTCTGAATACTAAGGAAATACCTTTTGATAGTTTCCTCAGCAACATAATATTATTTAAAAATTCAGATTTTATACTTTAGCCGTGGTAAAATTACATTTTAATAAAGTTAGAATATATTGTAATCTATAGGTACATATAAATAAAATTGAAGTGTCTGTTTGTAAAATGAATAAATATAACGACAATGACCTTAGTTTTTTTGTCTGTCTGTCTGTCTGTTTGTTCAGGCTAATCTCTGAAATGACTGGACTGATTTTGACGGGACTTTTATTGTCAGGTAGCTGATATAATAAGGAGTAACTCAGGCTACATTTATTTTAGAAAAATAACGGTTTTGTTAAATTCCACGCGGACGAAGTCGTGGGCGCAGCTAGTATATTATATAATCATAATATTCATGTAATTCGTGATACTTATACTTCTATAAGGCAATTACCAAAAGGTTTTTTCTTGGCTATCGGACAACTTTGATTTTTCTTTCAACTTGACGGACACATTGAAGCTGACAACTTCAAAAGCCACTTTAATCCAAACTTTGTTGTTAGAGGCATACGCAGACAAACTTTCAGCTTCTATTAATGACGAAGTTCTGGCGGCCATGGGCTCTTCGTCTATATGATTACACGGGAAGCCTCATAGCCATCCGAGGTACTCAACTTATGAGATTGCCCGTTGCTATGCAACGACCGCTTGTCGCCAACCTATTGATTCACAAAGTTTTGTATACGTATATTATTTTAATTTCATTATAAGTATACATATGTGTACATATATATAAGTACGTGGGGGCCTGTTGGTAATCGGACCAGACGCGGCTACCAACATATTCACGGTGGTCGCGAGTTAAAATCCCAGGGCACACCTCTGACTTTTCGAGTCATGTGTGTATTGATAGATAATCACCACGCACTATAAGGGTGAAGAAATATATCGCGAGGCAGGTTTCCTCTCTATCCCTTTAGCGATTTGTGAACATTTCTATGGTATGTAAGGCCACCAACCCGCATTAGGCCAGTGTGGTGGACTGTATGGACTAACCACTCTCAATCGTATTCTCGATTGTAGAGGACTCCCATGTCCTGCAGTGGAACGCATGTGGCACGATATAGTACAAGGTTACATATAGGTCAAAAAGGAGACAGAAAGGTGACCATAAATAATGCCTTTTTTACCATGATTAGTGTTATCCAGGGCAACATTCTTACTTATAAGTTGACCCAATTATGGATATAAGGGACAGCTGATTAGGTACTAGGCCTACAATGCGCCGATCACCATACTCAAGTTGCCCGATCTGGTAATCGAATACAGGATGTTATAATTCGTAACTCAAACAAAGGGAGCACCCTAAAGCATTTTCCAATGAAAGTAAGGTCTGTGACCTGAGTGAGATCTCTGTCTATCTCATCAGAAATATATTCACAGTCGCGAATATGTAAAGAAGAATCTGCATTATTGATAGCTCTCACTTTTATACTTTCTTCATCCTCAAACACATGCTTGTGGTAATTTTCAATAAATTTACAACGCGCGAAGAAATTTCAAACTTAAAACTATAAGAACAAAGTACATTTTAGATCACTTTATCAGCTTCCAAAAGCATGACAAACAAATTAACTTTGCATTCATTGTAGATTTCCGGTTCGCCAAAATTCAGCACATTTCATTCTTATATTGCAAATGCGAAAGTAATTTCTATATTTTTACGTCAAAATTACTGAACTTATCACGAAAGAACAATAGACATATTAAACTGAACATGACCGATAAACAATTTAGAAAATAGTCTTAAATATTATACATATACTAAAATAGTATTTCAACGAGAATGCATGAATACATTGATTAAAATAGACGAAGCGAAAATCACGTGTCAAGATCGAACAAAGTCTATATCAATAGCATCTGTACAGCCCTAAGGGAAGAAAGCTTGAGGGCGATGTATTTACTAGTATTCATATTCATATTTTCAGGGACATATTCTTAATCTTGGTAGTATGAAACTAAGTGTGGGATGTAATAGCCTAGGACGGAATCGAAAGGTGTTCAATTGAATCAAGGTCTGCTGGGATGGTACAAACCACTAACCTAAGTGCGGGCAATTTTAATTAAATTGAGGGTTTAAAAAAGCTTCATTTACATTTCGCACGCTTAATATTAAACTGACCGAATCCAAAAAAAATAGACAAGCTAGAATAGATCTTATGTTACAAATCTTTAAAGAACGTTTCCCAAAAAATGTTGTTTTTTAGTTAGGTCTCTTTAATACTAAGGGTGCGATTTATAAAACCAAATTTAATTAAAAGGGTCATAATAAATTTTATATGCGCAATGTTCGTCTTACGCCATTCTATCATTCGTTTCATCACATTATAAGACATTAGTGCTAGAATTCAAATCATTAGTATTTCCTTTCAGTTGTATGTGTTTTTGCTCCATTACGTAAGTTGGTAGCTTGGTGCTTCTGTATGTACCTTTTTTGTGGCATAGATACCTTTGGTTAGTCATCTGTTTTAACTTAGAATTGCTTACTGCAGTGCTCATGTATAATAGAGATCGAATGAAAGAGCTAATGACATACTCCACAAGTTCTAACATATTTATTTATTTAATCCTTTTTTGCACTGTACAGAAAGGGTAAGGTGTATAGTAAGGTAGAAAGGACAGTCTATGGCGTAAATGAAATAATAATAATCTACAATAAATAACGAAATTATACTTGTATAGGATATATAAGCATACTATATTTACATACATATACATAAACATATTATATGCCTATCCTAAAAATCTACCAAAATGCGAATGGATATTTTTTCTCTGTTAAATTCTGACATAGTACAGTACCCAATCTGTCCATAATATTCCATATGTGTGCAAAGATTCTTCTACAATCAAGGGTTCAATTGAGGACTCGCTCTGGCCTAGAGGGGTTTGGCGTGCATGCACATGCACTTAAACTTGCATGCATAACATAAACATTCGCAAAAATCTGTATGGTATGCAGAATACCTTGTTTAGATTGTGTGCATAGACTTTTAGGATTACTAGGATTTATTTATTAAAAATTTAGGAGTAATTCATGTTCATGGGCGGTAGTGATCACTTACCATCAGGTGACTTTTTTGCTCGTTTGTCGGAACTACGCAATAAAAATTGACGTTGTTATATGTGCGTAATTTCAGAAGCGTAAAAATTAAATTGTATAATGCAGTTGACATAGATAAGTCCCTCAAACAAATTTGCTTTACACCATATCAATTCTAAAATCATAAACGACTGACTTCGCAAGATGAAATGTCTGTATCTTGATTGACTCGTGCCAATCGTTTTATGGAGCCCCCTGTATAAGCTGATACAGGTGGGTTCAGGAAGCAAGTATGACCCTTTCAATGTTGCAATATGAAAGTCAAAGCTTCAAAGTTGGAAGGCATAATAGCAAATTGCCATAAGTTACTTAAGGCGAGACAAATTGCGAAATTATGTAATAGAACATCTAATTAAGAATTTAAGAATGGAAGAGATGAGAACAGTTTAGAACCTTCTTGCTAACACTACGTATGAGTATTCACTGTCTTCCATAGATTCAGTATACTGTCTTCAATACAAAAACCATAAACAAGAATATTCATTGGTCGTATTCATATATTTAACCAGTCATAGGTCGATTTATATTAGGAATCATCAGTGTCAGTGGAATTGTTGCAATGAATAGCAATAGCAATCACAAATAGCAAGTGAAGTCGAGAATAACATTTCACAACTTATATAATTAAGCTAAATTTTGCGATTTGCGATTTTGATTTACAAATTCGATCGGTTAATATTTTTATACGATCTCGTTTAATCTATGAAGGAGTGAGTTTTTTTACGAACCCATTTAAAAAGAAACTGAACGGTCAATTTTTCGCGTGTAATTTTAGATGTTAAAAATGGTTAAATATATATTATGGTCCGTTTTTTGTTTACGAATTCTATGGGGGCAATTAGCAATAGCAGAAATATAGAGCATGCTAAGGCTTCAAAAGTAACAAAGTAGTGATGTTAATTTGAAATAACAAATAATTTCCATTATTTTTTTAAATTTCCATTAATTAAATTCAAATTCAATTCAAGTCGTGAATTCAAAAACCATAAACAAGTACCTACAGTCGATGGTCGTATTCATTTAACTACCGATTCATGGTCGATTTGAATTATGAATTATCAATTTCAGTGTCAATATAAAATTGGACAATGCACTTAAACTTGCATGCATAATTTATCCACGTTTTATTGGCGTGTGGCGTTCGACATAAATCGTTGGCTTATAAAAAATATGAGACATTTGGATAAACAATACCAGGCTCACGTATCTTAAATACGAGGTGTGTTCAAAAAGTATCGCGAATAATGTGTTTTTTCAAAAATTATTTATTTATTCATGAATATCTATTTTGTCCCCTTCAAAGTAATTCCCATGAGATATTATACACTTGTGCAAACTTTTTTTCCAATCTTCGAAGCACTTCAAAAATTCATTTCTTTTTATCTTGTTCAGCTCCTCCTTCGATGCCGTCTTTATCTCCTCAATCGTAGCGTAGCGTCGTCCTTTCATGGGCCTCTTCAGTTTTGGGAACAAGAAAAAGTCACAGGGGGACAGATCTGGGGAATACGGTGGCTGCGGCATCATTATTGTGTTGTTTTTGGCCAAAAAGTCGCGCACAAGCAACGATGTGTGAGCAGGAGCGTTATCGTGGTGCAAAAGCCAATTTTTGTTCTTCCACAAATCCGGGCGTTTCTGGCGGATCGCTTCGCGCAAATTGCGCATAACTTCCAGGTAATATTCTTTATTGACCGTTTTACCCTGAGGCAAGAACTCATGATGCACCACGACCCTGAATCGAAGAAAACGGTAAGCAAAACTTTCACATTCGACCGAACTTGGCGCGCTTTTTTCGGTCTTGGTTCGTGCGGCAGCTTCCATTAAGATGATTGAGCTTTGGTTTCCACGTCATAACCATAAACCCACGATTCGTCACCAGTTATGACCCTCTGGAGCAAATTTGGGTCGTCGCGGACAGAGTCCAACACCTCATTAGCAATGTTCATTCGATGCTGTTTTTGGTCGAAATTCAGCAATTTTGGTATAAATTTCGCGGCAGCCCGTCGCATGCCCAAATCATTGATAAAAATCGAATGGCACGAGCCAATCGATATGCCTAGGTCCTCAGCAACTTCTCTAACGGTGATTCGGCGATTGGCCAATACCATTTTCTTCACTTCATCAATTTTTTCGTCTGTTGTTGAAGTGCTCGGGCGTCCGGCACGCTCTTCGTCGTTCACATCTTCTCGGCCTTCTGAGAACATTTTGTACTACCGATAAACGTTGCTTCGGTCCAAGGTTGCTTCTCCGTATGCCACAGTCAACATTCGAAATGCATCCGTACACTTAATTTCGTTTTTTACACAAAATTTGATACAGGTTCTTTGATCCATTTTTTTGAATAGGTAAAAATCGAAGTTGAGCCAAAATACATGCAAGAAAAACAGCTGTCAACAATTAACTGAATATTCAAATTGGCCGAACTTGGCGCCATAAGTGACAGACATGAGTACCAACATAACGCCACAAAAAAATCGAATTTCGAATATACCTAACCCTCGAAAATTCGAAATTCGCGATACTTTTTGAACACACCTCGTATATTGTTCAAACTGTAAGTCTAATTCAGTAAATCGAGACTCGAACTCAGTTGAACTGAGGTTCTCACTAAATACATGTTGCCACTATATTTAAATGAAATTTTCTTGTGTCTTTTACTGGTCAGTAAGGCTGAGTTGCACAAACTAACTTTGCCAATACCATTGCCTTTGGAACTGTCATCGCCATACGTTTGAGACGTATTTGACCTTGCTAATGTATGGGATTGACATTTTCAAGGTCAAAGGTATTGGCAAAGTTAGGTTGTGCAATTGAGCCTAAGACAATTAAATAACCCTTATGACTAGCCACTAAACAGTACTTATTCTCTAATTACAAAATATTTTTTTGTATTCTTGTTTATTAAAATAATTATTGTATGGTAAGGCAAAAAAATATTACCTAAAGGAAATACATTATTATGTTACTCAATGTATGAGTGTACCATGAGTATTGCTAAAACGATCTGCTATTTTATATAGCCTTCAGAATTAAACCAAAAGTTAAGAAAGTATAATTTAAAAGTAACAATTACTCAACGTAACATAAATAGAAACATTTCAACCTAGCTCTTTGATTCAAATCATGAATTAAGATTTCAGATATGAATGTAATAATTCATACATTCTATCAAGATATGGAAACGTGTTGCAATGAATCAACGCCGACGTTTGTCTTAGCTAAAAGATAGATGGGCTCACACTTTTAGATCAGGGGTTCCCAAAGTGTGTGCCGTTGAAAGAAAAGAGACATATTGAGACTTAACATCTTATGTCTCAGGATGGCGAGCGCAGTGGAATGCCAAGCATTGCTTTGTAATTCAAGGTGTTGTTTGGTTTTGCTACTGTTCATGAGCAGTCGTATCGCTTACTATCAGGCGAACGGCATGCTCGTCTCGCCATTCATAACAATAAAAAAAAAAGAAAAAGAAGGGATTGTGAAGCAATAGGGTGGTGTCCAAGGTTTGATTTTAAGCAGTATGTAATGGTTCCCGAAAAATATCGCTTATAAAAAACTTGAATTTGAAATCAGTATCAAAATTGGTTGTAAAATGACTGAGATATTAGTTATTTTTAATAGTGCTCTGGGGACACTTGTTTTCTCTTTCGCACGCGTCACCTTATGGAAGATTATGTCACGTCATGCATATTGCATCCTTTTCTATTACTCCTACAACCAACTTGTATGCATTGGTAACTTGCTTATTAATATATGGATTTTAAAAATTCTTCCGGATTATGATTATCTATAACGTAAACTTTCGATATAAACAGTAATAAAAATTGATGACTAACCTGTTTTCTCTCTCAAATTTAATTTTAAATTAATAATTAATTTTGGCTTGTTTGTTAACTATTGTATTGCACGCCCTGACGTATAGACGTCAAATGTAAGGCATTTAGTAAGCGATTTATGTATTATGTAATTAACTTGTATTTATCAATGTACGCTGCGTTGTTCTCTATCTATCTAATAAAATAAAATAAATTTATGTAGCTGCCAACTAGTATAATAATATTATATTATAACTATTTCGAACAGTTAGAAAGATTGCACCGCGGGTTAAAGAAGATTGGGAACTTCTGCTATAAAATATACCTATATACATTATTGAGGTGTACTACAGGAGTGATATAGCAAACGAAATTCATACGCGGATTCCATTCACTGGAGAGGGAATGAAGATAGTGAGATTGCGTAAGAGAGAATTTTCTGAGGAATTGTTCAACTTGATCCCCTCCTCTCCATTCCTTACCCGAACCACGCGGGCTGGCTTGCGAAGCCATAGCTTGTCGGTCCAAACCATCCCGGCGCGAACCAAACGGTTCTATAATTCTTTTTTGTGCCGCACCGTCAGGCTGTGGAATTGTTTGCCATCTCACGTGTTCCCTCCTTCCTACAATCCTGGGTCCTTCCGCCGTAGTGTGAAGAGGCACCTTAGCAGGCCGGCATAATTGTTTCCATTGGCATGGGACTGCCGTCCGATGCCAATGGATACTCTGCCTGGGCGGCATTTGCGCTTACCATCAGGTGCAATGCCGCCATTAGGCCGGGCCATAATAAAAAAAAAAAAAAAGAGAAAGGGAAATAAATAATATTTCGGTAAGTCATCGAATTTTTTTTTCGCGATGTCCCCTCTAGTACCTCAGAGAGAATGAATTAAACCGAAAAAGGGCCGAACATTTCTGCAGAAAACAAACATTTGTTTCGGGTTTGACTAAAACCGAAAATTCTGTCGTAGTTTTTTCTTAATAATTTGACTAAAAAAATATTCACATATTTAATCAGTTGCAAAGATGCAGCAAATTCTTCGTAAATCTTTCGTTCACATCATTAGGCATTCGTAACGGTATTTTAGACGCCGACTTATGTAACAGATGACCCTTTTGAAAGGCCGTCTAATTGGAACATTTCGACTTTTTCGCATACACGTTTTGCCATAAACTAATCATTGAATAAGTGTCATCAATACATGTTTTAATTCTGAAATGTGAACGTAACATATGTTAGGACCAAACAAGCACAAGGATGGTCGACAAAAATGGGATCAAGACTAAACAGATTCACCAAATATGTGTTGTGTTTGTTTGGCGATAGACCAGTGGCTGAACGGTGACCTGGTTGCTATCCGATCGTGCTGTGAGACGGAGGTCGTTTGGTTTCAAAATAATGCATGGCTTATACAAAATTCAGGGGAACTTTGACCTTAGTAAACTTGCAATAGACTAAATGACACTACTAATAGGTTTTAGTTAGTATCAGGTAAAACGTTAGACCTATCACAGAACCTATGCTGGATTGAAACATTGATTTCTTCGTCATATCTTGGTGATTTACTCCCAAGAACCCGATTGTCATACAAGTGAAACGTTACTAAGCAGTGGAACATCTTGCTGGGACACATGTTCCTTCGTACAGTCCCAGGACATTTTAATGCAGCGTGATGCAATAAGAAGGTATAACTGTGTATATTTGCAGATATGATTCGCTTCCATGTTTCGTAATGTTTGATTATATTATGTTGCCAATTGGTGCTCCTGGTGTCACATATTTATCATAAGGAGTGGTGCCGTCACTTTGCTGACCCTGGTTGATACTCTCCCGCTGTATCAGCCCATATACGCCCCACTAAGGAAAGGGCCTCCTCTACAATCGAGAATACGATTGATAGTGGTTAGGCCATATATAAGCCCTTCACTGAAAGGAATTGTTACTCCTGTAAGTTTTAATATTTAAAGTTATAAGTATAATTCAATAATTCGAAGGACCTGACCTATACAAACATAATTTAATTCCAAATTATTGCCAATGATTTATTAAGCACTTTGTGTGGTTGAATTGAAATTTAGAGCGTTGGTGCTAATATATTAATATGACTACTGAGTGTTATTTATTTATTTTTTATTTTAATTATGTTTATACAGAATTAGCTCGTATGTAAATTCTAAAGTATTATATTTAAATATATTTTTATTCACACTTCACGGGCACACTGCATACATAATCATTTTGTAATCGGCCACCGTGCTTAGTGGATTTTTTTTTCGTGTCGGGAATAAAAACGTCAAATTAATCACCATAAAACAACAAGCTTATATTAGTCAAACGTGTTCATTTTATTAAACAGTAAACCGACTGTTTAAATGGACGCGGGGCTATGAGAGTTTTGGTTTATTAGAAACTAGCGGCCCGGACCGGCTCCGCCCGGGTGCCGATAGACTTTTTTGTAAATATTCTATCTCATGTTTTTCAGGGATAATGTAGGATTCTAATGGTGAAATATTTTTTCAAATTAGTCAAGTAGTTTCAGAGCATATTCAATGCAAACAAACAATCAAATCATTCCTCTTTATAATATTAGAATTAATTTGTATTTATTTCCACAGTTATAGTAAGTCTATTGCTAATAATAGGGTTCCCTAAGAACCGCTTTTAACACCACTTTACTGTACTTTATCAGCCCATATACGTCCCGCTGCAGGGCACGAGCCTCCCTTGTAATCGACAGTGGGTAGGCCATATGGTACACTAAGCTTGCCTAGTGCTAATTCTTTAAAAATCCCTATGGATTGCAGGTTTCCTGTTTATTTATTCCTTCATCGTTATATTAACACCACACTGGACTTAAATAACTTAGAAAGGTCATAGAAAAATGTACAAAATATGAAGAAATTCTAACACAAACATAGTAATTTCATTGCAAATTGCTCAGGGCCGCTGTCTATTAAGATTATCGATTGCCCAAACGCGGATCTACGCAATATGAAATGAAATCATTAAATCGTCGAAGCAATTTGTTATTTGGAATTGTTAAGCTCTGTATGGCTGATTATGAATTCAATGGGGGACGTAATTGGCCCTCGTATTTCAGGCTATTTGAAGTGCGTGGTGGCCTGTTGGTAAACGGACCAGATGCGGCTGCCAATATGGTCACGGTGGTCGCAGGTAAAAATCCCAGGGCACACCTCTGACTTTTCGGAGTCATGTGTGTATTGATAGTTAATCCCCACGCACTAAAAACGGTGAATGAAAACATCGTGAGGAAACCTGCATACCATAGCGAATTTCTATGGTATGTAAGTCCGCCAACCCGCACTAGGCCAGCGTGGTGGACTATATGGCCTAACCACTCTCAATCGTACACTCGATTGTAGAGTAGGCCCGTGCCCTGCAGTGGGACGTATATGGGCTGATACAAGTACAGATACAGATTTTAGGCTATAGCTAAAATAATGTTTTTATTACGTAATTATAAAATAGAACTTATCAGTATTATTGAGGCTTCATTGAGAGCAATGGATTGCGCCACGCTTACAACACAAATAGTAAACGTAGGGCCAATGTCGTTTAACCGCACATTAGTTCATTTGTTTGATGTTACGCGTTTTATTTGATCATTTATTTTGTTAGCCGTGACCGGGTTATGACATAAAATTGGCTGCATAATTTAGCCGCTTTTTCTATCCCATGTTGTAGTTGACAACATCTTAATTCAGGATAAAAAGCATAAAAAACGTTTAAAACGAAGACCCATCATTGGCGAGTCTCTTAAACACTCAGTCAAGAATACAGGTCCTGTGAGATGAAAAACATCGTGTTAAAACCTGCATAGTTAAGAGTTCTCTTCAAGAATTTTGAAAGTCAAGTCCACCTGAATGACTTCTTTCTGGTGGACTGAGAAACAAGAGGCTCTTTCTATAATAGTTCACAGTCAAGGCCAAAGTCGGACGAGGCATTGTAAAAACTAAGTCAGATTTTTTCTGAAACATGGTCAAAGACAGGTTTACGGCTACCTTTGTGTAATGTGATGAGGGCTGGCAGAAGACGATTCGAAGCGCAGTTACCAATCGGATTATTATCCGATTGAACTTTTATCGGTAACATCGTGTAGGGCATCGATTTAGAATCGATAACAAGTGACTGTCGAATGCTTAATTCAATTTGTACGAAAAGGAAAAGGAAGGTACTGTGTCAAGGATGTAAGCACACGGATTTAACGTTGACACTTAAAAATTGAGAGCATGTTGGAATTGAAAATAAAACGGATATTCTTTGCTGGTACACAGCGATTTGAGGACCATATAGTAACCCGTGTATGTGTATAGGTTTCGTCTGTGTATTGCAGGATATAGTCGGCAGCCTTCATGGCTCAGTTAGTTAGAAGCCGGCAGTGAAACGAGAGGCCGCGGGTTCGGGTTCGATCCCATCGAAGACAAAAGTTTTGAAAAGGCCACAAATATTTGTTTCGACTCTGGCTGTTTGTGAGACGGAAAAGCCTCTCGTTGTTTCTGATGCCCACGACATAATACTTAATCGATCTTAATGTGGGATCAAGACTTAATAATATGTGACTTTCGGGTGTATAAAAATCGTTAGACATAATTGTATCGAGCGACGACAGGTAGCTATGTCTCGTGGGATATTCTATCTAAACAGCACTATACTTAATATCAGGAGCTTTATAGTCAGATTACCGAGCTATTGTAAAAAAAAATATTTCTTTTTATTGCTGTGAATGGCAAGACGAACATGTCAGCAAAACCAAACAAAACTAAAATTATAAAGTAATGCTTGGCATACCACTGCGCTCGCCATCCTGGGATATAAGGTGTGACCGCTCATTTCGATACTAAAAACTCGAAATTGAATTTCACAGAGAGCAAAGGCGCAAGGTTCTTCAAACACAAAACTACAACCGCAAACTAATTAGCATAAATCAAGTATATTTTCTATCGCAATGTATTTGGAAAGCAGGATTTGATAAATAGAAACCGGCATTAAAAAATCAAATAATCTGTTGGTATATTCATTAATTCGCATTCGTTTGTTGGAGAAAGGTGTCTGCTTATTGACACACCTATTATGAAGTAGAAAAAGTTAAGTCATCGAGAAATGAGGAAAAAAATGATGATGTTAAAGTGATCGACAGTGAAGATCTAAGGTTGATTCCATAAATCTTTGGTTGTGAAGTTTTTTGTGTGTTTATTAATTTTAACAGTGTCAATAAAAGCAGTTGGTATAATATTGCAGTTACCATCACGAGTCGTCACGAAGGTAGTACTAAACAAGGTCACCTTAGCGGTCTGGTGGCAGCGTATAGGCCATGAACCTTGTGGTTCTAGGTTCGATTCTCAGGACGGTTAGCAACTTGATATTAGTTTGCACTTTAATATCCACAAAGTACACAGAGTATGTGCCTGTCGTAGCGTTAGTCTTATTTTTTATTGAATATTAGATAGATGTACGGTGGTGCTTTTTCTGGCTAAGTCTTAAAAGGATTCAGGCAAGATATGTTTTATAAGATGGTCGGCTATATTATAAATTTAATTGCATAGGTTCGGAAAACGACCAACCAAGTCACCAGATGGTAAGTGATCATTGCAGCCCGTGAACATCAAAAACGCTTAAACGAGGAGAGCGGGAAGGAAAAAAGCTGAGAAGAGGACAGAGGATATCACCGATAAGAAGGAAATATTACTTTGATATTTATCAAGTAGGTAAATGTTTCTGACTGCACTGCCTTTCCTATTACGTTACCTTACTAGGCATCATTTAACCGATTTTATAATGTACTATAATATTTCAGCCCTAATTCACAGCTGAGCACGAAACTCCTCTACAATCGAGAGTTCGACGCAGAGAAGTTAGGCCATAGTTCACCACGCTAATCCACGGTTAATTGGTTTTCAATCCCATAGGAAATCTGAAGATGACCAAACTATAATAACACTACCAAACAATACTATGAAGGTGAAAAGTTTCCACTTCCTTAACGAAGGGTGCGGCGGGCACGCCTCCTCGTCAAACAAGCTGTGATGTAAGTCAAGTCCAAGGCGACACTGTACATCCTATATTGTTTCACTTCCTGCCTAACTTTATAGTTTGCGGACTTTCAAAAGAAAGAAAGAAAGAAGACACAAAATATTTTTTATTGACACGTTCATAGCACCACACATATAACATAAGTCAAAAAGGATAATAATAATTAATAATAAACAAAATAGATACAAAGGAGACAGCAACAAAGAATTTTAAAAAAGACGTGTTTAAATGTGTACAATTATTCGCAAACGTGTCAAGAGGATGCCATCTCAGCATAATTGCTGAATTGTCATTGGAATGACATCACAAAGTTGGTTTTCAGAGGCAAACTAAAAGGAAGTGATATTATTAAAATATTATTAATGAATGTGAGATTGGTTTGCATGTCGGTGTGACCGGTGTGTGTATGTGTGTGTGTGTGTGGTGGGTTTACCGGGCTAAAGATGTGGCGTTGAATTTTTCTATTAATTATATTATAATATCAGCCCGGAGTCAGGTAGGGGAAGGCCGGGTAAAGTGGATACCTTAAGGTATTTAAGGTTATAGCAGAAAATGTATATAATACAAAATCAAAACAATTATCAGAAACCAGTCTTTATTTATTGCTCGTACAAATACGGACATCAGTTACCATTAATATTTAAACAATAGTCAACTATAATTAAAATTTAAAAATGTACGAAATTATTCGCTTTGCCCGGTACCCCGTGTAAAGCGGATACAGTGCTTGGGTAAAGTGAATACCCATATTTAATCTCTGAAAACATAAAAATAACTTTGATAAACTGAAAAAAAAACTTAACCTATACAAGATTTGCCTATACGAGGTCGCATAAGTCAAACCATACTTTTTAGCTGTGCTTTTTATTGATTCTCCAACTCTGCACAAACCAATAGCCGTTTGCATAGCATTTTTTACTGGTGGTAGGTCTCTCATATGTGAGAGGCCATCTGGGTGGGTACCACCGCAGTGTCTATTTCTTCCGTCAAACAGCAGTGTAAATGCACTGTTGTGTTTCGGATTGAAGGGCATTGTAGCCAGAATAACTACTGGACATATTGAGACTTAACATCTTATGTCTCAGGATGGTGAGCGCAGTGGAATGCCAAGCATTGCTTTGTAATTCGAGGTATTATTTGGTTTTGCTACTGTTTATGAGCGGTCGTATCGCTTACCATCAGGCTAACGGCATGCTCGTCTCGCTATTCATCGCAATAAAAAAAAAAATCCAACGTCCCACGCTTAGATTTTTTTTTATATTTATTCACCATCTAAAACAAATAAAATACATGTTTAGATAAGTCACCAATGAGAAATGGCAGGCAAAGTAAATAGGGCAAAGTGGACCATATCCACTTTGCCCTATTCACTTTGCCCGACTAGGTAAGTTTTGAGGTTAACACAATTTATACAGAAACTAATAATTATGCCTTTCTGTTAAATATACCATAAAAAACTACTTTGATATGCTACCAAATTAAGACATTCCTATAAATCAAAAACTAGTAATACAGCAGAATTGATCAATGTACTTACCGCGTAAAATCAATCTTTTATTTACGAAAACACAAATCTCCACTCCGCGGATGGGACGCGACGCGGACCCTCGCTTCTATGTTTGCCGCGTATTAAACCAAGATGGCCAAATGTAACAGTGGTGGCGTGTTGAATGAAAAAATAATAATTTAGGAATAGTGGGGAGTATTCGCTTTGCCTGGGGTATTCACTTTACCCGGCCTTCCCCTATCTGTGCTCGATATGGCGATAGGTTCGCCATTAATCACATGGTCGTGGGACGGAACATACAAGGCGAAACATGGGTGTCCTAGCAAAATCTGTGCCTACATCTTCGCAGGTAAAGGCGTAATGTTTGGAGCGCTATCACGCCCTAACAAAACAACAAATAATCGTGAATTTTTTGAAATTACGACATTCTAACTTGGCTACTGACATGCATAAATTTTAATGAATGACTGGTAAAAATAGGGATTTGTGGAATCTTGATTGTAGATCGGTTGTAAGCGTTACAAACAAACGAATGGGCTTTTGTATTCATAAAGTATATGTATTATCAAGCCCATATATATAGTCCGCTGCACAGCATGGTCGTCTTTAACAATTTTATTGACAGACGTTAGGCCAAAGTCCACCAGCCTGGCCTAGTGCGGGTTGCCGGTTGGTGGACTTTACATATCATAGAAATCCATACAAATCTATGGTATGCAGGTTTCCTCACAGTGTTTACTTCACATGGTTATCGACTATAATCAATACACACATGACTCCGAAAATGAGATGTGTGCCCTGGCATTCGAACCCCCATCCACCGTATCAACAGTCACGTTTAGACCTTACCAACAAGCCAACACGGACTTCATTTCGTATTCATAGCATTAGAAAGGATACAATATAAAGTCAAGATTAACTTATAATAACTTTTTGATTGAATAGTAAATGAAATTTCTCCGGGCTTCTTTGGGCCAGATGCGACAAGCTTCATGTCAACTAAAGAGAAATTGTTGTTAGACTGTTTGCCTAGTTTACTTCATTTCAAATCCCATTACAGAATCAAATTTCGTACGTAATACGCATCAAGACTTTCGCAAGATTTATTGCAGACTTGTTTTGCAAAGGTTTTAGTCATCATGTACGCTCTAAAGTGAAAATACTCGTAGGTATATGATAGAGATGGTACACTTGGTTGTAGGTCTCTCATATGTGAGAGGCCATCTGGGTGGGTACCACCGCAGTGTCTATTTCTCCCGTCAAACAGCAGTGTTACCGCACTGTTGTGTTTCGGGTTGAAGGGCATTGTAGCCAGAGTAACTACTGGACATATTGAGACTTAACATCTTATGTCTCAGGATGGCGAGCGCAGTGGAATGCCAAGCATTGCTTTGTAATTCAAGGTGTTGTTTGGTTTTGCTACTGTTCATGAGCGGTCGTATCGCTTACCATCAGGCGAACGGCATGCTCGTCTCGCCATTCATAGCAATAAAAAAAAAAAAAAAACACTCGTGATCTTTGTCTAACAGATACACTAATAACATATCCAGGACATGAAGAATAAGGTGTAATCAAACATATTAGTTTATTTTTTATATTTTTTATTATTGCAATGAATGGTGAGACGAGCATACCGTTCACCTGATGGTAAGTGATACGACCACTCATGAACAGTACCAAAACCAAACACCTTATATTACAAAGCAATGATTGGCATTCTGCGCTGGCCATCCTGAGACATAAGATTTTAAGTCTCAATATGTCCAGTAGTTACTCTGGCTACAATGTCCTTTAAACCGAAACACAACAGTGCATTTATACTATTATTTGGTGGGAGAAATATACATTGCGGTGGTGCCTACTCAGGCGGACTTTCACATATGAGAGACCTACCAGTAACCACCAGTGATACACATAATTTTTCTTGCCTGAGTACAGGCCTCCTCTACACTCGAGGCTTCGATTATTAGGGATTAATCTACCTTCACTACTAAGTACTACAATATATTTAATATTACTTGAATGTATTCGGTGTAATTAATAATAGATAAAATAAATGCACACAATAGCCACATAATTAGTCCAGATACACAAACATCGAGTCTTATGTCGTGGGTACTAGGAGTGACGAGAGACTTTTCGGTTTCACAAACACCCAGACCCGAAACAAATACCGGTGGATTACACAAATATTTATAATATTTGGCGCGACGTGAGAATCGAACCCACGACCTCATGTTTCACAGACGGCGTCAAACCAATTGCGCCATGGAGGCTGTCAAATTCACAGATCCGAATAAATTCTAAGAATAGAAGACAAACTAGCAAGCGGACCATCTGATTGTAAGAGCCACAGTGGCCCATGAATATCCACAAAACTAGAGGTATCGCCAGTAGTATTTGAATTGAAAGTATCCTTTGTTTATTTAGGAATTAAAATGAAGTTTCGATAATAATAATATAATAAATAGTTTTTATTATTGGCACAATAAAGATAAACTAAACTACGAGTTAACACTTTGTATGCCTAAAATATTGTGCCAACAATGAGCCACTCTTTCAGCTTGTATGCTGCGATATCACCTGAATAATACCGCAGCGCTGGTTTTCAAGCTCAGGTGACACACAGACGTCCAGTCGGTACAAAAACAAATTGGAGCACAAACAAATAATAATAATTATTTCTATAACAAAGACAATGCATATAAAATAAAATAATACAATAATCAGCCATCAGCAACCGTAATTAGTAATAAGAAAAATATAAACTATCTGAGTGGGTAGATTGTTGCAACGATCACCTCATAAACATTCATAACCGTCATTATGAGCCACGTGTACGATAATCATAAAAATCAATGATAGAATTCATGTCATGGGTATCAAAAACTACGAAGGACATTTCGAATGCAAAATAGCCAGAAGACTAAATATTTGACGACAACCTTTTGACTACTATAATTCCGAGGTCAACCTATATTTTTTATCCATATAAATAACCATAATTGGTAGAATCGCAGATTCCACCAAAATCTCAAATAATTCCCACAGTAAAAATTGGAAATAAAACAATACGACCTTAAAGACAATCGCATCTGAATGTTTCTTGCAAAATTGCAACGCGGCATTGAAAATTATTGGCAAAAGACGTGTAAAAATATATGTGAATGTTTTAAAAGTCTCCTTTCACACTGGCGATTTCATCATATTTCTAAGCTATAGAAAGTTTTCTAAAGATAGACCTACCCCAAAGTACTGTATACGTCGAAATTCACAAATAATTTCAAACTATAAGGAAAGCAAAACGATGTCCCGAAACAAACTTCAGCCTAATTGGGGTTACTTGAGGGGCATAATACCAGTACAATAGACGTCGGGTCGATATTAATATCTGGGAATTATTTCTCGTATAAGCCAAGTGTATTGAACTTTATCGGTTTTCTTATATAGGAGTTTTTATATATTCTCAATGGCACTTATTCCCGTCGGTAATTCGTATTTCGATTCAATCCTATTGATGTAAATATTTTGTTCGGGTTATTTTATTCTAGATATTGTTCAAGCTAAAAATGTGAATGAAATGAAATGAAAATTATAGCCAATAAGAAATAGGGCAAATTATATTATATTTTAGATTGACTGATTGCTGTCGGTAATGGGTAATCAGAATAAATCGTAGTACTGTATCAGCCCACATACGTCCCACTGCAGGGCACGGGCCTCCTTTACAACCGAGACTACGATTGAGAGTGGTTAGGCCATATAGTCTACCACGCTGACCAAGTGCGGGTTATATACTAATTGCACTGGATATCCCGGTGTTATCTTTACTAATATTATAAACGCGAAAGTTTGTGAGTCTGGATGTATGAATGTTTGTTCCTTTATCACGTAAAAACGGCTCGACCGATATTGATGAAATTTGGTATAAGCATAGCTGACACTCTGGATTAATACATAGTCTACTTTTCAACTCGGAAAATATAGTTTTCCCGTGGGATGAGTCAGGAATTATAATATACATATTCACTACTCTTTCAGTAAGTGGGTGGCACGGGACAGGAGCGTATACGAGGACATGCTTTTCGTCAATTTACAGAATATGATGGGTAAGAACGGGATATAACGGGACGGGACGAGGCGGGAAAAGTAATGTACTTTACAACGGTCCCATTGAGTTTAAAGAGGTAATTAAACAGTTAGTACGCGAAATAATAGGTTATTGATGTGGACTGGACTCAAAACTATCAGCACCCGGGCAAAGCCAGTTCCGGCAGCTAGTTTTAATATTTCTAATAGATCACCTCGACCGCGATGGTACAATAATCTCACCGGAAACCGACATGACAGACAGCTTTGCTGTTACGTCTCGTAAGAGTAAAATTGGCAATAACCCAATATCCCTTTATTTCTTTTCCCCATTTTTAACACGGTTTTCGCCGGCCACGGTGGCACAGTTTTACTACGGTACGATAATGCTGTGGTTTCGGATTCGAATCCGGAGTCAAGCAAAGTGCTATTGAATTTTTCTATTCGTTTACAACCCGGAGTCAGGAATTTGTGCTGGATATGGGAATATATTCGCCTCCTTATATCGTAGAGCACATAAGGCGAAACGTAGGTGTCCTAGCAACACCTCTGCCTACCCCTTTAAGGAAAAAGACGTGGGTCTATAAATGTATGTCATTTTTAACAACCAATGCACCTTTTTAAATATTGTGAGTAGAAAACATTAAAGTTGCCATTCAAATAGCTTATTATGTAAAATGACTGGCTATTTCAAACGATTCACCCGTATAAAGTAAAAGTGCTGAGCGGCTAGATGCAAGTAATTACGACTGTTAAAGTTATTATAATACGATTAGAATGGTTACAAATCATACTTTTGGAAACTGTGAGCTTATTACTCGGTAATTTTAGAAATAAAAAACAACTTATTCTATTTATTTATATAATAAATATATACACTTTTGTCTCACTTTGTCTACCTAACCGCCGGTGGCTTGGGTCTTGAGCTTCACCACCGGAGGGTAAATAATTTTTTTTAAATATTTTTGTATGTATATTTTTTATAATTTATATATGTAAAAATACAAAAAATATGTCAAATTAAATAAAGAGAAAAATATATACATACATTTATACACCAAAAGGAAAACAAAAACAATTGTAGCTATAATTAAAAGTAAGTACAATGAGCATTATTGTACTAGGCAATCTCTTACAGGCAACCTTTGGATGGAGATAAGAGAAAGGAGAGAAAAAGGGTGTTTATAGTTATTTAGAGAAAAATATTTTTATATTGTGATATCGTTTTGAACATTTTATAAAATACTTTATTACAAATTTTTTGCGATAGATACTCCCAGCAGTTATATAGTTCTGACGTCCAACTATTATATAAAATATTACTATTGTTTCGTGAGAATCTGATATGACGCAAGTTTTTTTTGGTCTCAGATCATATAGTTTCAACTTTTTGGATAAGATTGACATTTGTACATTATTTTTTCGTATTGTATTTTATCAGTCTACATACGTCCCAATGCACGGCACGGGCCTTCTCTACAATCGAGAGAATTATTGAGTCATTAGGCCATATAGTCTACCACCCTGGCCTAATGCAGGTTGGCATATTATTTAAGAGAGTCGCTATCCAGGCTAATATCCTACTACATTCTATTGAATACACGGGCATAATAAAACACGATAATCTTTAGAAGTGCCTCCAGTAAACATATGAATATCAAAATATATAATTTCTATATTTAGTTATTAATTGAAGGCTATTTCATTTACGCCTTACACTGTCCTTTCTTATGGAGAAAGGAGAAAGCTCCTATTTATACATCCATCCGATGGTTGCCTGTAAGAAATTACCGAGTCCGATTAGGCCGTCACTAGTACTATTATTTTTATTGTATAATTTCTAAATAGGATCTCGGTATAGTGAAAAATAGGATTAAATAATATATGAATATCATTTGTGCAACGTTTTAGGAATGAGATTTTTATTTGCTCCCCCCATTGTCAAAATTGTTTCACTACTGACATAATAATGACAGTTGTATATACAGCGGTTAAAACATGGCCTTCTGCTTAGGAAGTTTGCGAATTCAATTCCTGCACTCGTAAATATGAGAACCAAGGTCCCTCAAAGAGCTTTATGAGGATTTAGGTCGGCATTTCTGTATGAGCGGATTATCGACCAGAAATCAAATGGTATTGGGCAGGGCATAGCACAATACTGATAGCTAGTTAATGGGACCGAAGAGCTCGAGTGGAGGTCACGCATTGGCGAGGGTAGTTTAAACCCGCATAAAATTATAAAACAAGGGCTCAAAATCTCAGAATTATAAAAGTATGGGGACTCATGACCGGCATAAAGTTCAATAGATTAATAGTGCTCAATTTCTGTTGGAGAAGATTTTGATTCGGGCATAAATGGACATGTAACACTCTAAATAAAAGGTTAAGGACCCGTTGTCTAGATTGATCGTCTAGTCATTTAAACCTGTTATGCGAACGCTTTTCGGCGCGCTAATGCAAGTGTAATAGCCGACAAAATTACTCTTATGTAACTGTCTGCTTCTTATTGTGAATCATAGGACGCTTAGTGCATTGTATTTTTTTATAACAACATTTCCAAATGGAAAAAACTTGTAAACAAATATCTATAGGATTAGAATTGTTTGCGTTGTATTTGGTGTAAAGAGAATTAAAAAGGTTTTGAAGTAATGTTATTCTTTTTCATATCTTTATTTATTTATATATTTTTTTATTATTAATTGGACAGCCTGCTGCCGGCTGTGAAACGAGAGGCCGCGGGTTCGATCCCCGCACCGAAACAAATTTTTGCGAACCACTGGCATTTGTTTCGGATCTGGGTGTTTGTGAGACCGAAAAGTCTCTCGTCGTTTCTGATACCTACGACACAAGGCTTAATTGATCGTATTGTGGGGTCAGATGGATGTATTTTATTTAAGTTAATAATATGTAGTTATTCATAGTTCGGTATCAAAACACCAATAAAAATACTTGTGAATGCAAGCATTTGTCCCGTCACGAGGATCGAATTATATACCTCACGTTTCAGTGAGACGGCGACTGTCAAATAAATCAATTATGTAAAACACTATCTGAATCGATGAAACAATAAGATTTCGTAAAGACATTCGCTGGCATCGTAGAAAGTGGATTGAAACGAGCTTGCAGACAGATACCATCGCCGGGAACCGAACCTTAAACGTGAAACAATGGCCCGATCGCTTCCGTCGCGGTGCCGATGGGAATCTCGTTGCGTAAAACACTCATCTTGTTTATTATTGTAAGGTTTAAGAATGAGGTCTTATTTTAAGATTTTTAATGTCTCTACAAATATATTAGACTTGATGCGATGTTTAACATTTCCCGTAAGCTCCGTGTTCTCTAAATGTCTTTGTCGACTAGGATCTGAAAATACTACAATAAGTTTCGACGCAGTGATTAAATCCTGGAGCCTATACAGTTATTTTTTTATAGACCATTTCCTTTTATAATATGAAACCGACAGTTTATAACTTAGCCTTTTTTTAACGACAACGACACGAGAGAAATACTAATTATGGTTCTTTTCCCGCAAGTCCTAGGGGAAGGGTGCAGAAAAGATATGTTGGGGTCACCGGATAACTTGATCCTTCGATCAAATATATACAACGATAAAGGTGTTGTTTGGTTTAGCTACTGTTTATGAGCGGTCGTATCGCTTATCATCAGGCGAACGGTATGCTCGTCTCGCTATTCATTGCAATAAAAAACCCTCTGACCTAACAAATATAAGTTTTATATTAAATCAAAAACAGACGTTCTGGCTCCATAACGTCTACACCCGAAAAAAATATTTATGGTTTACACTTGTGTCTATAGTTAATATAACTTATCTCTGCGTGAAAGAATCTACAGTTTCTAACTTCACTTAAACAGCTGTGCAACGGAGGCTGTTATAATACAAGCAAATAATTAGTTCCTTATTATTCTCCTCACGACATCAATTATTCGCGTGACCCACTCGTTTCTGTAAGTAGTTTTCACTGTACAATTAACATCAATGAAAGAAAGCCTATAGTTAATTAATTAGACATTTGCATGGACACTTACACACACTTATACACACTTCTTCTGGTGGTAGGTGCCTCATAAGAGAGAGGCCGCCTGGGTAGGTACCACCGCAAAGTATATTTCTCCCGCCAAACAGAAGCATGGACTGTTGTGTGTCGGATTGAAGGATAAATGTAGTCTGAGTAACTACAGGACATTTTGAGACTTAACATCTTATGTCTCAGAATGGCGAGCGCAGTGGAATGCCAAGCATTTGTAATTCATGGTGGTGTTTAGTTTTCTACTGTCCATGAGCGGTCGTATCGCTTAACATCAGGCAAATGGCATGCTCGTCTTGCCATTAAAAGTAATAAAAAAGCTGGATACATATTCATATTTGCCCAGACAAGGACAGCAACATGAATGATAGTGGAAAACCCATCATAGTGGCCCTTGTATATGGGTCTTCAATTAAGCCGCCAATTGCCGACTAAGCTAAAGTAATGCCAAGAATTAGGAAAGAGGAGTTCCAAATTCTCTGCCTACCTCTATACCGGCTATCTCTATTCTTTGTACCCCTTTTGCATCCACTAATTATCGACAGAATTCATTTATTATAAGAGGTAGTTATGCACTAAATGAAGCCTTGAGTAACTCAGACTACGATTTATTTAATACCAAACTTGGTGAATTGAAAAAGTATTTAAGTAACCATTTTTTTCTTTAAGTTAATCAATGTCTATTCTTTATTATTTTTCTTTTTTTTAATATAAACATTGTTTCCCTTGTAAGTCTTCCCAACTTATGTATGTTATTCGTTAAGACTACCACTGTATTATTTCATTAATTCAGTCTGTATATGTGAAAACTTGTAATTGGCCTTCTATTTATAAGCTCACATTATATTGTTACTAGCTGTAAGTTTTCCTACAAGTATAAAATAAAATAAAAATAAAATCTTAAGACTGCTACCGAAAACGAAGCCGGGTGGTAGTTTTAGTGACTAGAAACACAATGCAACTAAAAATTAAAACAACGAAACGCGACAGTTTTTTTTATCATTTTTTTAAATATCGTCATTTTGGGTGGTAAATCCAGTTTTTGCTAAAATAATAATTTAAACTCTTTTATACCTTACAGTCTTTATAAATAAAGGGTATACACTATTATTTTAGGAAAAAAAAATACCACCCAAATACGACCATATAAAAAAATGTCGCTTTTTTTCCAACATTTTCTGTTGCATTGTGTCTGAAGTCGCTTAAACTACCACCCGGCTTCGTTTTCGGTAGCAGTCTTGATATTACTGTATATACAAGACGTTATTTCGCTATCTGTATGATATTGTGTTCTCGCCCTACCATTATATTACATTAGCTGTTATACAAACAGTATTATTTGCGTTAACAATAGGCATTTGAATCAATATTTGATATACGAACGTTCCATTACCCGAGTGGGTTTCTCAATATAAAATATTAATGATTACCAACTGGAGTATACACAGATCATATGTCGATGAAATGGATCGAGGTCGCGTCTGTACTTAATTATCTGTACTTTACTTATCGTGTATTATATTGGTATATTATTATAAAGTATTTGTTTATTACTATAACGGTGAAGGAAAACATCGTGAGGAAACCTGCATAGGTACCATAGCGGTTTATAAGAATTTCTATGGTATGTAAGTTCGCCAACCCGCACTAGGCCAGCGTGGTTGACTATATGGCCTAACCACTCTCAATCGTATTGTCGATCATAGAGTGGGCTCGTGCCCTGCAGAGGGACGTATATGGGCTGATACAGACAGATAGATTTGTTTATTATTATTACTACTTTTATTTATATCTTTTCGATAGGGAAGTTTAATATCTTCTAAATTACGCACACAATTTTTGGTAAGTTTCTTTTTGTTGCAAATACTCGTAGTTTATGTTATATCCCCTTTTATTTTTACTTTTACGACTGAGTCTAAAGTTGATATGGTAGTCTGGAAGACCGCACATAACAATAAGATCGCCAATTGTTCACTTATTTATAAGGTCTCTGTGTTACATTTATTGTACTTTATTATGTGGTGTTCAATAAAGTGTAGTGTATTGTACTTTTACTGGTGGTAGATCTCTCATGTATGAGGTAGTAGTAGTTACTCTGGCTACAATATCCTTCAAACCGAAACCCAACAGTGCATTTACACTGCGTTTGGTGGGAGAAATAGACATTGCTGTGGTAGCTACCCAGGTGGCCTCTCACATACGAGAGACCTATCACCAGTTAAATCTTTCGTCGTTGGATAACCTATCTGGACTGCGTTGATTTCTAAATTAATTTCTAATTAGGCGTATATCACTTTACAATATACATATATAGTCTAAACTAATATTTTAAAAGCTTTGTTAGTTCGGATTGAATAGGTTCGGAAACTACTGGACCGATTTGAAAAAAATAGATCATGTTTATTTGAGTCTACTCGTGCTATTGAAAAGGAGGTTTGAACAAAATCACACTACGATCATATTTAATGAAATTGCTCTGCGTTGACAATAAACAATAGGAATTTCATAAGACAATCATAATATGTCGCATGGCTATAGCATCTCTTCCTATTACACCCACCGTTAAACGCAATTATTTAGAGGCTCTTCTACCTATCTCTTTAGCGACAATCCAAAACCTATGAATAACTATCATAATTTTAATACATTGTGTCATATTGCACAATCCGTGGCAACGTCCTTTAACAGATAAGTGAGGTTTATTTACCACACCCATCGCTCCACTTTTACCATTTCCAATACTGATCTTTACATTACGCAAATATAATTGCGCGTGTCCTATCGCAGGTATATTTGTTATGCATTACCTGTCGATATACCACATAGTACCTACATTGAGAGAAAGGAAGAAAGGAAAATGCCTTACTTCTCGCGAAAGTAACCTTATAAATCGTGAGAAATTATTGTAATAATTAGTAACAGTATTTAATTTGATTGCTACATTGATTCTGGTAGTACATTGCTGTTCAAACAGACATAATTGAAGGATACTTCTCAGCAACCGACATCATTATGCTGGCCTGTTCAATATACATTTCTTGCCCGTTCTTCTCTAGTGAAAACCGCTTTCCGAACCGGGTGGTAGATAAAAAAATAACTGAATCTAAATGATGTTGAACATTTTAATGGATTCAATAAATTATTTTCATTTCATTTTCATTACACAGATGAATCCGAACGTGATATTTTGTGTGGATTAGTATAACAGGCTTTCTGCGATAGTGTTTGGTGGATGAAAGGTTTAGGAGAGGAGGCAAAAGAAGTGTTCGTCGCCCGCTTTCGACGTGGAGGGTTACTCTATACTTCAACTCGAAGTTAGAATGTTCTTACATTCAACGTTCACGTATATGATAAAGTAATCCACTTCCAAAAATCAATACTATTCTATATTACTTATCATTCACTTCCAATTTAAAGGTTACGTCGTACGATAGAGGGTTTTGGACATTTTGTAAAGTATTTGAACATATTTTCACAGTTTTACGTACGACATTCGACCTGGTTAAAGTAACAGGTAGTCTATGGATGCAGGCCGCTTCTAACGGGTCGATGTGCAGATCTTTGGCGAAAAAATATATTCAGCAAAGGACCTTCTGTAGCTGATAAGATAGAGAGAGAGAGAGTACGTTAGCCGTTATACCGGGTGGTTTGAATATACTACCACCAGCTTTTATAAAAACTCTCACAAAATACAACAGCAAGGCTGTTACCTCACGTCGACTTATCATTAGATGAATTG
Organism: Hyles lineata; assembly: GCA_030180105.1. Taxonomy (NCBI): domain Eukaryota; kingdom Metazoa; phylum Arthropoda; class Insecta; order Lepidoptera; family Sphingidae; genus Hyles; species Hyles lineata. The sequence goes on from JARJEE010000030.1 coordinate 3,762,972, forward strand.
CTCGTTTTCCGGATCTAGGCTATTTAAAATCTAGCATTCATAACCGGTTTTATAAGACATAATGAGCGTACATAATCTAGGTCATGCCTAATTGCGAATGCTGTTTAGATAAGACCTAGGAAATTTCGCATAAGTCGGCTAAAATTCTAACAAAGAATGAGTGTAACTAATATATCCGGTTGTCTTTACGTAATACTATCGGCAAAGATTGTTCAGCCGTCAAATCCAATGCGATTGACAACTTTCTAGAATTATTTGTAACCGTTATCCACAAAGCCTGACGAGAGGCAGCGGGTTCGATCCTCGCGACAACAGTTTGCATGAACCATAGGTATTTGGTCCGGGTCTGGGTGTTCGTGAAACCTATATGTTTGTACATAGTTTCTCTGATACCCATAACACAAGAATTTTATCTTAATGGGGATTGGAGGGTCTACTACGTATATGACTGTTGGGTATATTTATTTACATATCAGTGGCGGTACTTCCATACAAGCCCAAAAGCCCGGCTTGCCCTACTTAATACGCATATACTCAATCTTAAAGGAAAATTAGTATCATAAATAAAATACATTCGTTTAATGCAAAACGTCTATCATTTTTAAATTTACCGCGTCGCGGCGTGCCATAATGGAGCCCCGCGCCTGCGACGGAGCACCCGCGCCCGCAGCGCCACGCCTGGCAACTCGCCTAAGCGAGCGCCGCGGTCTAAAACTAACATAAAAATATTTCATTCAAAATCAACGCTGGTCCACGAGTGACGCAATATCTTAAAAAGACGGAACACACCAAAGTATTATCTGTCTTTTTCTCTCTCGTGTGCTTTTACCTGGCTTTTGGCGTATATTGCCCTCTCAGTCGCACCTATGGGTGAATTGCTACTACCATGACACTACGTACCTATACATATAGCTATTCTATAATGCAATTTGTACCAAGCAAAATGCCCGGCTTCGCGTAGTGAAGTTGTGCACTTGACGCGTCATATTATGATCCAAATTTATGGAAAAATATTTATGTTTTGCTATAAGTTATGTTGGATAATATATAAAATAAATTGATAGTTTTTGAGACCGTATTATGATGTTTTAAATATGTTTATTAATATATAATTTGGAATAGTACATAATTTAGGACCTGTGGATAGTTTCACGTTTATTATTATGTCTTTCGAGCGGACGATTAACCAGTAATCACAGAACATCTACGTTTAGTTTTCGTTTAATTATAATATTTTACGTTTATTATGTATAATAATGGGTGAAAATGTGCCTTGTGATGGTTTGAAGTGCGTGCAAGTGTTGATCGGCGAGGAAAAGGTAAATTCATTACATTTCGTTGCCAAACAACTACTCGTATCTGGTCCAAAACCTACGCCTGATTTGTTGTGATTTCTCAAAGTACAGAAAACTATATTATGCATTAACATCTTTTCATAATTCCGGTAAACAGCGTATAGAAACCTCTTTATGCGTCAGATAAATATGTGATGAGATTTCAAAACATTATGCTCGCGTAGACAGTAATCGTAGTGTTTTTCAGATATTAGTTGACACTGTTTGCCATTGAGCTCATCAAGAGCTTCCTTTCAGGGCTCATGATGAATCAAAAAATCACATGCATACTCAAAAACATAACATGAATGTATTAATAACAATAATTTCTGGCCGCGAAATTAAACACGGCGCCGTACTTGTGCTATTACTTCATATTGTAATTAATTTACAAAATAATTGCAATATAAAGTTACGTATGCATGCCCAAAAGTAATTTGACTTACACATTTGTTTTATTCATCTATTTAAAACTAATGATAGGCCATTCAGTATTTTGGCAATATTAAATAGCTGGCTGTGAAAATCGCGCCATCTATTAGATTTTTTCGAAACAACTATGTGATAAAGACAGTTATTATTTTATTAGTTTTTATCCTAATCTTATATAGATCGTGTGGTAGGTCTAGGACTGCCTCGATGGCGCAAAGTTGAGGTCTCGGATTCGAATCTCGGGTCGTTTTTCTATATTATATTTTTTTATCGCATAGGCTCGCCCCCTATCGCATGATGAACACGTTCTTCTTTTTTAATACCATTTTGCTCCTGAACACACATATTCTTGCTAAAAAAAATATTGGGCTTGCCCTAGTCCACAACCCTAGGCACGCCACTGTTACATATATAATGATAGCTTACAGGTCGCGTGGCATGATTTGTGGGTTGTGAATTGCGGGGACCTGGGTTCCACTCAGGTCAGGCTATTTACTTAAAGTTGCTATTTCGAGTTGCCCAGAACTGCAACCTATAATAGACTCTAAATAACATCTAGTCCAGTATTTCCCAAACCATGGGTCGCTCAAGACGCACTGGTAGGTTGCGATTGTGGTCGCGATATAGATAAGAGTCTTTCTTCCCAGATTATACTAGGATCAACATTAAAACTAAATACTTACTGAAATAATTTTGGACGTATCAAAGTAATTGTAACTAAAAGTAACCAAAAGTGAAGTTGATGAAAAAGCTGTAATTACAAAAAATAGGAAATAAATGCTCCTTTTTCTATAAAATTAGGTTCTTAAAGTTTTAAAAATGTATTGCAAGTAAATGGTATGTTAGTGAACGGACCAGACACGACTGCCGATATGTTCATCTTGTTCGAATCCAAGGGCACATCACTGACTTTTCGGAGTCATGTGTTTATTGATAGTCAAGCACCACGCATTGAAAAGGTGAAAAAAAAAACACCGCAAGATAATCTGCATACTATATTATTCCGTATGAAACTTGAAAAACTTACGATAGACGATTCGAACATTTCGTAAAGTATTTAGGCATATTCGTACGTACGCACGATGTTCAAACATTCGTCATCATGTCGGAGTATAGAGTTACCCTTCCTGATCTAGTTCATTCATAGTAACTTCGCATACTCGAAATATTGTATATACAGTTTCTAATAAAGTTTTACAATGTCACGAAGAAATTTCACAGACGATAATACGTTCGCATTCCAAATGGGTAGGCAGCCATTCGCTTCTGTAGCAGTTAGACGAAATTTTCCAGAATCGCTGAACGAGCATTGCCAGCCATTAGAAAGATTTATATATTTACATAATAAAGATGTAATTTAACATTTCAAGAACGAAACACAAGTAAAACATTTCCTAAGCGGATTTAATTTCAAACTCGGCTGAATATTTATGAAATTTCCATAAGTCTATTTGTTTTAATAAAAGTATAATTTTGCTTAATGACTGTGGGCTATGGATTGGAACAATTATTCTTTTTACGTTTTATGTAACAAAAGAGTGAATGTTCAATTTGGATGCATTCAAATAACTCGCTATTCTCAAGTAAGACAAATCTTTCACAAGGAAAACATACTTATTATGGTCGCAACTCTATTACAAAAAAATTAAGCTGAGGTCTAACTATTGCGATTTCCAATTCCCCGAACTTCAGTGGCTGATTTTATCAAAGCAATATACATTACAGCCTTCAAATATTAACCGTTTATCAATTGTTCTATTGTTATATTTCCCGGTTTGTTCAATGAATCGGTCATTTCAAAAACCTCATAAGTCACGAAATCAAAACTTTTCAGAAATCAATAAAAACTGTTTCATACACAAACAAATGAGTTTAAAAGGACTTTTTTATGTTCAATTTAGTATTTGAGTGGTAAAAAATTAAAATAGCGTATAATCTTTACAGTTTATTAACAGAAATAATGAAAAAACCTGAAAAACATTTCTTGACTTATGTTGTTTTAACGAGAAATAGGTTTAGTAGTATATAATTTAACCAAAAAAATCGTAGTCATAATATTTTTTATTGCTTATAATTATGAAGAGTTACACTTAAAAATAATCTTATTAACATTTTACATGTATTAATTTGTCATGTTTTAATATCTTTATGGTACATAGTCATATTCTCCATAATTCTCATCTGGATTATCTTCAACATTTGCAGTTGGCCAGCTAAAAATGTTGTTATAAAAAGACGAAGGAATATTGACTTAAGATGTTTTCACCCAGAATACGCATCTACCTTTGAGGGACCATTTTCAGCAAAAAAAGCATGTTGGAAGAAATGGTGACTTATGAGGTTTTTGAAATGACCGATTCAATTGCATTCTCTTTTCCCTGCAAGAACCTAGAATCGCAGAAGATGAGAACACTCGAATTACGAAAACCTAACATTTCATTCGGAAAACCAATAATTAAAATAAATGTGCTCAAATGGAGGCAAGTCAATTGAAATCTAGGAACGTAGGTAGGAAGGGTAGGTACATTTTTTATTCGGTTTGGAAAGATTTTTCCATATTGCAGTCAGTGTGCTCAATAACTTTGCTTTATCCCTGACTTTCGAATTCCTTGCTTTCACGATTATAATCTACGATTGAAACTAGACACCGGTTCGTTAAATATATAATTTGCCCTTCGTTGAATCAGAAAACAACCGCTAAATTGTTATTATATTTTCCTAAACTTATGCTAAACAACAGTGTTTACCACTTTCCCTCAACTACTAGGTACTCAATTGAAATTATCTGGCTTTGGAAATTACTCGGGAAATATAATTTGAAATTAGTATAATTTTATTATTGACGAGTCCTGTTTCTTTGTAACGTTATACGCCGAAAGAGGGCGTTAACTAATGCCCTTATTCTGACTGTTGACTCTATCTCCTTCATACTATGTATTATGTGGTACATATCTAGAAATTAGGCACCAAAATCGACTATACAATTAGTCCAATTATTTTCCGATCCACAGTTCTGACAGTTGCGTGAATAAGTTTTAATTAATTTTGTTATTTTCAACAACTCGTAATTGCCCAATATAACGAGCTCTCATTGTATTCGAAGCGGGTCGAGACGGGTTTCCTACGGGTTTGTAAAGGTTTAGACACACTGACATAACTGGTATATAGGAACATGGTAATTAAATGTCTATTTTTTCATGTAGATTTTCCGAACAGCAGTGTAAATTTTCATTTCGTTTTGCTATTGTCTATGAGCGGTCGTTTTGCTTACCATCAGGCGAATGGCATGTTCGTCTTCATTCATTGATAAAGAAAAGTAATTTTCTGCATACATACATAAACTCACGCCTTTTCCCCAGAAGGGGTGGGCAGAGATGCCAGGAGACCCACATTTCGCCTTGTATGTTCCGTCCCAAAAGGCAATAGGGGGCGAGCTTACCGATACATATCAGGCACAAATTCCTAACTCCGGGCAGATTATGAATAGAAAAATCAAGTATCACTTTACGCGACCCGGGACTCGAACGATGGATCTCAGCTTTAATACCGTGCTGAAGCACAGCTACGCCACCGGGGCTATGATAATATGTTATTTACGTAACAAAAATACTTCAATGATGAAGGAAAAAATCTGAAAAATCCTGCATAACATTAAAGAGGTTATAACAAGATCCTCAATGGTATGTGAAACAAGTCAAACCATATTATGCCAGCATGGGCGACTATGCCCACCAGTGGCCTAAGCCCACTGAGTCGTAATTTCGGCTGTAGGAAAGTCCTGTGCGTGGACTATTATGGGTCAATATGGTAACAGTACTTGTTCAATATTCAACCTAATGCGCGCAGTCTTGTTAGCTGTCTGACATCATGAAAACATTGTGCCGAGCGCCTGAAGCTTTTGTTTGGGGTATTTCACTAAATGTAATATTGCTATTTTATTTTAACAGGCGCTCCGTTAATGCCGCATTTTATATTGATATAAGACGGCGTTTAAATAATTTCGCCTCTCAACTGTAAATATTTGTTTTAAGGTATTCTTTATGCTATTTATACTAGTGGTTATATATTATAGGTAAGTTTGGTTACAATAATTCCAAATTATATAAAAAAAAAATTTTTTTTTAGAAATAACAGTGTAAGAATAACATTCAATAAGAATATAACATGTAGACAATAATATAAACGGTAATGTAAAACAGACACCAAGAAGTGTAATTTTTTTTTATAACCAGTAAACTCTCGGCTTTAAAGCAGTCAAAACAAGACCCTTAAAATCGTTTCAAATTGCCTAAATCGTATATTGAATCACCGGAGTTTATAAGAGCTCTAAATGTAAAAAAGCACATATTTAAAAAAAAATAAAACTCTTATCAAAAGTCAGTCCTGCTCCTTCTATATCAGAACCCAAAGCTCCTAGGATCCTAGGAATTTAGTGAAAACTTAATTACTATGTCCTCACGTGCGCAGCTGTAACGGGAACTAGGCAAAAAAATAACCCTCGTGTCAATAATTCGTCAGTGTTATTCCTTCTACATCAGAACTCAGAGCTCCTAGGATCCTAGGAATTCAGTGAAAACTTAAGCTATGTACTCACGTGCGCAGCTGCAGCGGGAACCAAGCCGGGCGACGCCGCAGGGGGTCGAGAGGTCCCGTGGAGCTGGGCGGTCGGAACGCGTTCAAGATGCGCTTCACACCTCTAGCGCTCACGGCTATTATAGCCCCCATCGCGATCACGCACGCACCGCCAAATACTGCCCAGAGGATCTACGGATAAAGGGTTTGATTGGAATATTCTGTGGTACTCACATTGAGATATTATATTATACTAGAGGGGATAGTCCAAATACTGCCCAGAGAATCTACGGACAAATCGTTTGACTGCTTTTGTGTGGTTCATATCTGTATCAGCCCATATACGTCCCACTGCAGGGCACGGGCCTCCTCTACAATCGACAGTTCGATTGAAAGTGATTATGCCATATAGACAACCACGCTGGCCTAATGCAGGTTGGCTGGTCGGTCTGTCGTGTGGTTCATGTATTAAGGTATTATACTAGAGTGGGCGGTGCAAACATAATGTTTGGAACTAAAATAAACGGTACCGTACTGCTCCTTCTGTTTCTTTGTCACGCCTATGCTTCGATCAAATATATACTAGATACAGGGTCCGGAACAAAATCACGCACCAAAAGTGGCCTTATACTTATACATTTGAATTTCGAACTACGAGATATAGCAAAAACTCTTAAATTCTAATCAACTTCCGGTAACAATAAACCTTATCCCTTTAAATTAAGATTTATTATGTTTTTGGACCATACTAAGATCAAATGAGAGGACACGTTTATTTGTGCTCTTATTTCTCTTGCCTTTCTTTAGGCCGTAATCTAGTGTATATTTGATCGAAGCGCCTACGCCTTAATAACATATTCGTTCGTTTCACTGGGTTCTCTATTGCACGCATATGGGAATCCTGTACCAGCAGGACACGCAAAGATTTGTTTCTTATATCCGCTCTGGTATAATACCTCAATGGGTTCACCCAAACATTTGTCTCTTAGGAATTGAATTCATGGCCTCTCGTTTCACAGCCGTCGTCTAACAAACTGTGCCACGAAGGCTGCCTGTTTTATCTACAGTATTGAAACTATTCATTGGAATTATTCCTTGAATTCAACGTAATATAAAGCAAAATAATAATATAAATGACTTACGTAAGTTCCTAGCGAAACCTTCGATAGTTTAGCTGGATCTGCAAAGAAATCTCGTTTTAGAATGATGTTTATAATTGTCTACGCTTGCATTTTATCTTTTACTCTAACATTAGACTTCCAACATTTCTGGAGGATATTGTGTGGTGTAAACCAGTTTAATTATATTTTATATGGATGTAAAAAATAAGAAAAGAAGACAGTTCATTCGAAATTTTAGTTGCTTTGTGTTGGTAGTCACTAAAACTACCAGCCGGCTTCGTTTTGGTAGCAGTCTTGATATACCCATTATATGTGAGAGGCCGCCTGGGTAGGTTAACACCTCAATGTATATTTCTCAGTCAAACAGCAGTGTAAACGCACTGTTGTTTTCCGGTTTGAAGAACATCGTAGCCAGAGTAACTACTGGACATATTCACTACATAAACGGACGTACATCTTATGTCTCAGGATGGTGAGCACCGTGGAATGCCAAGCATTTATACTCTCCAAGAGCGGTCGCATCGCTAATGAAATGCTCGTCTCGCCATTCAAAGTAATAAAAATATACTTCATTTGTTAAAGTATTTGTGGTATCTTATACTCCACGAATTAAAATGCGCACAGAGAGGCTATAGGAAATCGAACAAAACAATAATCCAGCTGAAGGTAAGAAGATATAACACGTCGAACTAACCTGGATTTTCTGCGTTAGCGGGTGTATTGGCTATAGATCCACCAAACACCACTTTCTACCAGATAGTTCCCGACACACAACCGAATTACGCGAATATCCAGCCCGTCGGCGGAGCACGCAGCGCACATGAGAGTTACTAAGCGCGAGTGACAAACTACCCTCCAATGTATTATATTTAAGATAAAATTAAATGGACACTAAAACTACGAAAATTGTGTTATTGAGAAACTGTAGCTTTATTTATCTGATCTAAGCTATAGCTGATTTTAGCTAATCCTATTTTAGGGAATAATTATCATCTATGACAAAAAAATGTTTCAATACAGTAGCTTATTCTGAACGTCCTACTATAGGAGTGTACTACTAGTTATAGGTTGAATATTTATCGTTTCGTCCATTCCTTATACAGTTTCACTTGCTACAATCTTAATTTACAGGATGTCTGAATAATTTGACGGCACATTGAGCTTGACAAAAGCATCTCAAACCTTTTGTTTTAATAATGAACTGGTATGAATGCCTCGGAACAAGGCCTCGTTTGCCCTGGCTATTTGTATTTTAATGATAAGCGTCTGTAACAACGGACAGAATTCAATTTACCGAAATAACTACCATTTCTTAGAGATACTTTCCAAGTGCTCGTTTGCACCCTATAAAAAAAAAAGAGTATTTAGTGTCTAAACTGGAATTGTTTACGAACATCGTAGTACAAAGGTAGGATGTTATTGTAAACTTCCCAATATTTGAGTTGGTTACTAGACGCTGTTTTATTAATAACAATTTTAAAAGTAAGTTTACCTATGGTTTTAAAAAAAGCCTTATAATAATTCTAAATCTTTCGCCAAACAGCAGTATAAATGCACTATTGTGTTTCAGATTCAGGGACATTGTAGCCAGAGTAACAACTGGACATATAGAGACATTTATATTTTTTTATTGCAATGAATAGCGAGGCGAGCATGCATTTTGCCTGATGGTAAGCGATAGCCGATACGACCGCTCATAAAAAGTAGCAAAACCAAACAACACCGTGAATTACAAAGCAATACTTGGCATTCAACTGCGCTCGCCATCCTGAGAAATACTAATACTTTAAGTGATAGCGCTACCACCAAACGCGACTGAGAATAAGTTGCCAGTATATTACCATTTTACTAACCCATATCCGCCGCTGGTAATGCTGCCTCTCAAATCGTTCAATCATATTGGACATCTATTATCATAGATGTGATTAATTTTTTTACTAATTTTTATCTTTCTCATTTTTTTTTATTCCAGAATTACCTACATTGTAAATCACCAACAAGGAGTTGTAACACGCGAACTATCGGAACTCACACGACCACACCGAAGTTACACACACACTTCCATGAATACACCCTACACATAAACCGACAGAGGGCATGCCTGTCGTATCAAATAGCGAAGCCCGTCCCTTTGTCGGTTGACTCCCTTTGATAAACAATAACAACACTAAACAGAGACTCAAACAAAAGCCCTTTAAAGAGAAACACTGGAAAAAGGTATTATGTGGTTAATACACTTTCCCCCGCAGGAATTCCAAACGGGATTCTAATAAGAGGTAAAAAGGGCATTTTACTAAAATACTAACCAAAATAACTAGCCAAATCGCAAACACTCTAAACAAGGGTCACAAGTACCCTGAACCGACGAGAATGCATGAAGAAGTGGATGAAAGTGAATGAAGCTAAAGTGATGTGTCAGGATCGGGCAACATGGTGATCACCTACATAATATGTATACATACTTACCATAGATGGTGGCATTCCCAGCAGGGCCGAAGCAACCTCTCTCGTCGATCAAGCTGACACGCGCTAGAAGTCTCACGTCGAAGATAAATCCAACGCTCCGCTTGTCGCTCCGTTCTCCGCCCCGCTCTCCGCTCCGCTGCCCGCCCCTCTCCCCTCCCCGCTCTTCGAGAGGGAGAAGGAGAGAATGCTCCACATCCCCCTCTGATACCAGGCCGTCAGCATCAATCAGCCGCGTGATTGTGTTCGCGAACCACGGAGCAGGGTGCGCGTTTGACACCATCTGCTTTCCAATGCTGTGGAAGTGTGGAGGGTTGTGAAAATTTGAAATTGGAATTATGTTCCCGCTATTGAATTAAATATGGAGTATAAGTAAATACTGTCTACTACTATGTCTGTCATTACTTATTTTTGATTAGAAAAAATATTGTTAAACACAACAGTGTTAACGGTTACTAGTCATTAATCGATTATCTTGTATAAAGATTAAAATTTCAATCTTTAATCGACTTTCATATTCCAGAAGCAAGCACAAACCATTTTGGTTTTTGATGGACCATAAAATTCGGTGATTAGTACGATCTAAAGCTTAATTTACGAACATTTTAGCAAAATATCCAAGCTCAGTAACCTTAAACTCTTTTCTAATTAAAACAAAAAAAGATATGACGTTACCGCAATATAGTGAATGTGCTAAATCTGCTAAATCCTTATCAATTTGTAATTTGTGTTCGACACCACGATAACAGCTGTACTCATCAAGATAATATTAAATGGTACATTCATGTATGTTGGATATAAACATGTAGCGAGAAACGCTTCCGAAGCTGAAACTGTGTTTATTAATGCATTGGTCTGGCCATATAACAGACATGTAGAATTAATCCTTAGAAACATTATTGGTCTTACAATACTGAGAGGTATGGAGAATGACAAAAATACGTAAGTGGCATCGAATCCCAGATGATCTATGAAATATGTATATTTATTTTGTTTATTTATATATACTCGTTTAAATGCTTTATTGTACACCAAAATGAAAGACAGTTACAAAACACTTAAAAACGAAAGGTATGGTTACAATAGGTGGCCTTATCGCTAGCTGCGATCTATCTCTATCCCTTAACTTTCTGCAGCTACCCAGATAACTACAACTATGCACTGGCGTCAATTAACAAAAAAATGTGACATATTAACCCAAGCAACCATGTCGCGTTTCGGGTATGACTTGTGTAATCTAATTTCGAGCCAGCACAGGTATTCATGTACTTTCGCTGGTAAACGTGGATTACTCCACAATTACCATAGTTTTTATATCTATTGCATAGTTCTGACAAATGAGCAAATGATTCATCTGATGGGACCCGATTACTGGTTATCATAGATAAAACTTGGGCGGTCTTGGTGCTTCTACAAATGGAAGGAAAAAGAGAAGGTAAATCGACGGTAGGGTGAAAGGGCTATTAGACTACTGGAAATTTCCTTCCCCAAACAATAAACAATAACAAAACCGACGTCTCAGCATGACAGAAAAAGTCAAACCGGCCCATTCGCAATACAGTCCAAAGTAACTACAGTGTACCAGTTTCAAAAGCAAAATTTTAGGCAGGAATTAGAAAACTCCTGGTCTGCCGATCAGGAAAGGGATGTGGTAGTAACTAGAGTATGTACCAGGTATCATAATCATCATCATCATCAGCCTTTACCTATCTACTACTGAACGTTGGCCTCTTCCAATTTTCACCATTTCATTTGTATCAGCTTTAGAAGCAGGCAAAATTTTCGAAAGAGTTGGATCATTACCTCACTACGTAGTTGTGTATATGGAGACCTGGGGGCAGCCGTTGTGGTGACGTCGGCTGGGGCAGACTCCAGGTGATGTTTGCGAAGAGCTCGGCTCCCACCACCACTGTCTCCGCGAAGACCTTAGGCGCGGGCAGACGAGGAGCGTGCCCGCACGAACAGACACCCGCCACGCACTCTGCCGGCAAAAAATATCTATTTATTTGTGGTTGTATGGTGAAACTTGAAACAAAAAATGGCTAGGCAATACAATTTTACTTTGCAGTTGTCCACATACTCAAATAGAAGTATGAAGGAAAGGCATTTAAAATACAGAATATTCGTTATATTAGAACTTAAATACACCTCGTATCACTCACATCTGGACTGACCCCGTTGAGATATGAAGTTGAGCGGGCACCAGAAACTATATAGACACTTATGTAGCATACCTACAACCGTTTTTCTGGTTTCACAGACGGCGTTTAACTATCTGCGCCACGGAGGCCATACCTTATATTTTACTCGTGGTAGGTCTCTCATATGTGAAAAGCCGCCTGGGTGGGTGCCACCCGAATTTCTATTTCTCCCGCCAAACAGCATTGTAAATGTACTGTTGTGTTTCGGATTGAAGGACATTGTAGTCAGAGTAACTATTGGACATATTGAGACTTTACATCTTATCAGGATGGCAAGCGCAGTGGCATGCCAAGTATCGCTTTGTAATTCAAGGTGCTGTTTGGTTTTGCTACTGTTACTGAACAATTGTATCGCTTACCATCAGGCGACCGGCATGCTCATCTTGCCATTCATTGCAACAAAAAAAGACCTCATCAAGCTATGTGAAGTTTACAGCTGAACATAAGTCTTTGTCAAGGATTTCACAACCGTGAAGCGGCCTGGATTCGACGACTTTCTGCAACCTTTGTTAGATTCTGTCCATCTGGTATTTAAACTACTCTGGACTTGCAAAGTCAAGGGACATTATTTTCCCGATTGTATTAAAACCCGATTTTTACCGTTACAGAATACATGGTGAAAATATCGTGGTGGATTAATCTGATCAAAATTGTAATTTTTATCTTTTTTTTATATCAGCCCGTATTCGTCCATTGCTGAGTACTACACTGCAATATATCATTCAATCGAGTAATTTCCACACCGATGCCATAAAAATATCTGTAAGGGACTCAAAAGCACAGACACTAACGCGTATTACACCTGGTTTGTTTAAATTAATTCATTTCCCCTAACAGATCGTTCATCATACTAATGCGTATGAAATTCTCAGAAAACTTACTAATAAATAATATTTTTCCTTCTTCAACATTCATGTGAAATATGATTTCGTTGTAATATTGATTGGATTCATATTGTCAATATGTTATCAGTTAAGGGAAGATTGCGTTATTAAAGTAACTTGAACCATATGGGTGGCCTGGAGTTTTGTGGTCGTCATAACGATAGGTTGCCCTTCATCATATATTTTTTATGGAAATGAATGGCAAGGCCACTATGCCATTCGCCTGATGGATAAGCGATATGACCTCTCATGGATAGTAGTAATGCTAAACAATACTATGAATTACAAAGCAATGCTTGGCATTCCAAAGCGCTCGCCACTCTCAGATATAAGATGTTAAGTCTCAATATATCTAGCAGATACTCTGGCTACAATACCCTTCAAACTTGAACACAACAGGGCATATACACGGCTATTTCGCGGGAGAATTAGATATAGTGGCAGTACCCACCCACGCTGCCCCATCACCTATGACAGACCTGCCACCAGAAAGTAAGTTAAGTAACCTTGGCACAAACATTTGCGATTGCTAATTTCAAACAATAGCAGTATTTAGTAATACCATTACTTATCTGTATGCCCCTATTCCCTGCGTACTTAAAGAGAAATAGTGTCAGTATTTTTTGTTGGCGGCCACTCCTTAATATATTTGGATTTAACTGAATATAACATCAAAATTACTTCATCGTGTCGATGGTAAAAAAAGATTATACATTTTTTTTGAGTCCGTAAAAAACTAATTCTGACTTTAGGCTTTATTGTTACATTAATAAAGTTTAAGTTGGATAAAAATATTGAAGTCGATAGTCAGGCCAAAAGACAGATAAGATATTGACAGTTGCGATGTCCATACACCGTCCATGCACATCACTCGTTTTCGAGAGCCCTTCAAAAATCTAATGGCATTGCTATCACTAATGGCTTGATAATCATTCGCTACATTCAGTTGTTACAATGTAATTAATGTTTATAAATGTCTATTTAGTATAATATTTACCAGCCAACGTAGCGCAGATGGATGAAAGGCTCGCTGTGAAATTAGATATCTTAAATAAAAAATTTACTTCTTTAAAAGCTGATAACCCATTGACTATTTCTCTGCTTCTTTGGATTTTCATGGTCAGTGAGCATTTACTATCAGATTGCTGGTCTTCTCTCATAGAAACATAGATAGAAAGGATTTTGGTGTCCCTGGGTGGTATCATTCCAAAAGTTATCTCATTTTTGATGCCCATGAAACTAGATTTTTATATAAGAACTGTGACTGTTGACTTTGTATACTTGCACAAGCCTTAACTTGCGCAAATAAATCGCCACGTGTGTGTCTACCTTACGTGAGCGCTTACCGTCGAGCTCGACGAGCATGTTGGCGGTGGTGTGTCCGTCCCATGGATGGGCGATGAGTCGCACGCGGTACGCGCAGCCCGGCCGCACCGCACACGTCTCCGCCACAGGGTTGGAGTACATCGGGATTGTCCACATCGATGCGTCCTGGTATCATATACACATCAGTACATTTCCAGATTGTAGAACCACGGGTAACATGAAGAAAATAGATTATTCTCTTTTATTCTCTCTCTTTTTACACGCATATTAGCTTCACTTGTATGTTTGTTTGTATGTTTGTAACCGACTTCTTTGGGCGTGATTTTGACCCACTTTAAACGCCCAGATTTCATTCAAACTTTGTAGATTTGTCAAGAACCGATGACAATATAATAATTTTAAAAGTATATGGCATTACCTTGTCCAGAACCTTCAAAAATTTATGGATTTTGAAAAAATAAATTGATAATTTACGCGCTGCTATCTGCCTTTGATAAGATAGCCGTAGATAGATGTTTTTAGTCAAAATAATTAAATAACGCGGGAACAATTAAGCAATGTGAAAACAATTAAATAGTCAAAACAATTAAATAATGGGGTGAAATACATTGATGTAGGTACATCCATGAATATATTTCACTCCATTTTCTAATCTTAAACTCATCATCAATTATTTTTACTTTTCTTATTTTACAAAAGCGTGTGTTTTTAGTTTTTTAAACAATTATTTATTATCTCTCGTTTTCTCAGCTACAGAAAGTCTACTAATGAATATAGGATACCCAAAAGGAAATCCACATTGATCTATTGAAAGGGGCCTGTATCCAGTGACTTCCTGTAAACTTAACCAGGTCGTCCGTCCACCTTGTAAGCGAGGCGATATATAAAAACATATTAATGACCCAAATAAACAAGAAAAACAATATATTACTTGCTACTTAATATCCTATTTATACGAATATTCATCTGTTCTGTGTATACGAAGATACATTCTCGATTGTTTTCGGGACGTCGTAAGCTACTATCGCATGCGATAATCTCTCTAAGATTGACATATTCTATTCTAAGGGCAAATATCTACACGATACAATTTTTTTATATCTATACGATAATCGTATCTTCGATGCGAGAAACTCTCCCCGTGTAAATGGGCCTTAAATGCTAGGCTTAAAATAAGTGATTATCTTTCACCAATGGATGCTCAAACTAAATTACGCTACAGTTATTATCAAATGGATTGTGGACTGTAGTCAACTTATCAGACTAGAAAAAATAGGGCAGCGCGATAAATGATCGTAATCGCCGCTACCCAAAAATATCAACCACACAAGAGGTTTTGAAGGATGAAAAATATTGGAGGAAGCATTGACATAAATACATGGACAAGACGAAGAGCTCGTTAAATGTTCGTGTACGTGGTGCACCGTTTCAGAGCATCAACTGTAAAACATCATTAAAATTAGTCGTCACTCGTATCGCTACAGTTTTGAAAACCTGAATTGAAAACGCTTGGTTATATTTTGACGGAAAGTTTAATAAAAAAGATGATAATAGATAATATCATTAATCTATTACAATAAGTTCATTTAATATTTATTTGAACATTTTTGTTTTGACGTAGTTGTGAGAAAATCGAATAGATACATAATTAATAGATTTTACGGCCATCTTATTGATACTCCAAATGTACTAAAGGGTTTATCGTTAGATTCTAAATTAATGGGGCGAGGCCATAAATATTTATGTGCCTCCTTTTTTTTGCCATCGCAGGAGGACGTGCATTCCACTCGTCTGATGGTAATCGGTCCCTCATGGACCTTCGCATTTCCAGAAGTCTAGCACAACCAGATCACTGCCTATTGTAAAGAGAGACCTCACTAAAATCTTGATTGACTAGTCTACTAATCTAGGAAAAGATATCAAAACTATTTATTACTTTTAGTTATTGGAAAAAAATATAAAGGGAGTTGTTTACTGGTGAAAACGCTACTTACCCCTGGAATATTGTATTCATAGCACATTGGAGTCTGGCAGTCTGCGGTGTCAGTCACGCTGCGGACTTCCAGAGAGTAGTCCCTGGCTGGAGGCCCTGGGAACAAAGTATAACATATATTCAGAAATCTAAGGCTCAACACAACCCTAGGACCTCAATAGTGGAACATGTGGAAGTGGTAGAGCCACCCTGTTCTCAGCCATGACTCAGAATGGACAGGCTCATTCGGGGCGGTACCACTGTCTCATAGGAAATAGACGTGAAGCGACAGCTTCGTTATTGCGTTTCGTTCGGAGAGTGAGATTGCCGGATGCCGAAAACCGCTTTCCTCTTTCTCTCCAAAACTCTTACACAAAAATGCGAAATTATGTATTTCCACAACATTTTCTGAAAATACGTTGTTGTGTACAAACCGAGTACAAGCGGGGTACTTTCGCTCGTTGGAACAAATCTACAAACGTTGGATCAAGTGTCAGTTAATTACAAAGCACACTGTGACGTCAGCGCTCATGCGTGTTTATACGAAATGACTTCACATAATAACAGGTTTTTGTATTTAATTAAAAGCTCCCAATAGTTTTGTTCCAAGTTGGAAAATGCCTTCTTGGCAGCTCCATGACGCAGTTGGTGAGACGGCTATGAAACGAAATGCCGCAGATTGAAATCCATAAGTATCTATTTGATTTGGATCTGCGTGTTTTTTTAACCGAAAATTCTCTTTTAGATTCCTATATCCACAACACAGACTCCTATCTTAGTGCGGAGTCCGCACTACGTATTTGCATAGCTTGTATACAAATGTCTATACACATATGTAACACACTACCCTGTCTCCTCTCATTGTTTCTTTTTTTTTTCTTGAATCCTCACTATCATGTTTTTACTTGACGTTAGCGGAATAGTCTTTGCAATAGAGATACATTCAATTTAATTTGAATTGGATAGAGAAAACAAAGCAATTTACCCAAACCAGGCTGCCAGGACACGTTCAGCTTGAGCTCATGGTCTGAGTTCTCCAGAGGCAGCGGGAACACCGCTAGTTGCTGTGGCAGGGCCGCGTACAGCACTGGATGATGCATCTCCGGGAACGCAGGCGTGTTGTCCTGAAACAACCACATCATCAATACGCTGACCAGGAATAGAAGTCGCTGAATACAGGGAAGCCTATTAAAACGATAATCTAAGATAAGAATATAGTGCGATTTTGCGTGTTAAAACCAACTTCTATTGAATTTGTTTCTACTCATATCACTGCTGAACAATTAAACAGTATTTACAAGAGTCGCAAAGAAATATTCATCGACATCATAGCAAATATAAAGTCACCAACAGTGGATTTCAAGACGAAAAATCGTAAAATATATCGAATATCGTTTTTCATTGTAGCCCTCAGGCTACTTTCAGCAGGTCAATATGAAGAGCCTTCGGAATGTTAGGTAGTGTACTCCGTGTGGTTGAAGAGAAAGAGGAATGAAAGTAACAATTTACAATTTTCTGGTATTTTAAAATGCTTTTTGAAACCCAAAACACATTAGTACCTATAGATAAATATATCTATTTATTCACCTTTCAGCTATCTTTCAACATAAAATTAAACTGATATTTCAGGCTGAGGAAAACAACCAACCAAAGAAGTGGCTTTTGTTACAATGAGATCCCGAGGGTAATGTTAAATTTATTTTGGTAACATTATTATTCAGCAGACATGTTCATTTACTAGCATAAAAATCCGGCCTTAACGTTTGTCAACGAGTAATGGACCGTAGTACTTTGGGTATCATCTCTTAGACTGAATTAGGAATACCGAAATACGCTCCAGGGGGTTGCTTAATAATTAATTTATCTTGTACATGGTTTTCGGAATTTGGTCTTTATAGTGCATACGTTTAATTTGTATATTGTGTGTATGGAAAATAATTTTATTATATATCTATTTTGAACCAAATCAAACGACGTTGAAAAAGCCGCCTAGCTCAAGTGGGACTAGGTTGGACATGTTTGTAGCATGCCAGATGAGATGTGGGCAAAGACCAACATAAAATGGGTCTCGAAGGGCCATTGACTACGTAGAAGACCTAGATAGGTTTCGAGAAGAATTGGATGCCTATTGGAAAGATTAGTAGTATAAAGCCCTTGACCGAGATGCATAGAGAGATCGGAAATTGATACTTTTGCCTCTGTACGTAACATCCTCATAATTTGTAAATATTAAATATATACTAATTTACATATTCATTTGTTATGCCTATCCCGGGTTAGTTTCATACTTAGTCTCCACTTCATCTAAGTAACACAGATCCTACTCACAATACCCAGACCAGAAACAAATATGTCATATCTAGTATCATTTTGTATTATTCTACACTGCCCGGCGCCCGCTCATCTCTCTTCTCTTACACACATCCTATGAATGTCTGGAAGCAATTGCCTAGACTCTAGGACTATGAGATGCCATCCCTACTATTATTTTGTTATTTCATGTCTTTTCTGTATATCTTTATGTCCCTTTTTATATACTATGAACATATGAGCATATATTCCTAATGGTAAGCGATACGACCCCTCATGGACAGTAGCAAAACCAAACAACATAATAACAAAGCAATGTTTGTTATTCCACTACGCTCGCTATCCTGAGATGTACGATGTTAAGTCTAAATATTTTCAGAAATTATTCTAGCTAAAATGTCCTTCAAACCGGAACACAAAGGGTACAGGCCTCCTCTACAATCGAGAGTACGATTGATTGATTGAGTGGTTCGGCAATATAACCACTACGCTGATCTAGTGCGGGTTGGCGGACTTTACATGCTATAAATTTTCTTATAAATCGCTATGGTTCGCTGGTTTCCTCACGATGTTTTCCTTTATGTGACCGTAAAGGAAAACATCGTGGTAATTGACTATCAATATGAACATGAATCGGAAAAGCGAAAGGTGTGCTCTGGGATTTGAACCCGCGACCACCTAAGTCGTACATGCTATGCTTACGATCATACCCGAAGAGTTAAGCAGAGATGCTACTTATAGCGCCGACAACGCGCTGTAAAGGTTTCCGTACAAGATGTGATTAAGAGCGCTGAGAATCGACGATTGATGAGACCGAAAAGATCACTGTATTACATGCCCTAGAAATTCTTACAAATCCCTATGGTATGCAGGTTTCCTCAAGGTGTTTTGCTTCACCGGTATAGTGCGTGGTGATTGGCTATCAATACACACATGAGTCCGAAAACCCAGAGGTGTTGTCTGTTGTAAGTATAAGAAACTGATATCCTAATTACATGGGAAGAGTTTCTGATGGGTTATGAGTAGAGTAAAAGCAGGATTGATTAAGATTAAAGAATTTAATATCTAAAGAATACACATATATTGACATGAAAAAGAATCTGACAAGAGTGGACAGAGCAAAAAAATCTGTTCAAAAAATTGTTTCGTTTATATACAATAGTAACCAGTTCTAACAGTTTCATAACTGCCATATATGGTGTTTTGGCAAATATTTGCACCAGTGATTCTTAACCGGTGGTTCCCGGAAGCATCTCGAATGGTCTGTGGAGACATCCTAAGGTCATCCTTGGAATAATTTTATGCATGTTATATTTATGGACAGACAGAATAATCCTATATTAATTTATATTTATGTACTGCGGTCGCCATCCTAAGACATAAGATGTTAAGTCTCAATATGTCCAGTAGTTACTCTCGCTACAATATTCTTCAGACCGAAACGGAACAGTGCATTTACACTGCTGTTTGGCTGGAGAAATAGACATTGCTGTTGTACCTACCTAGGTGGCCTCTCACATATGAGTACTTCGGTACTATGGGTCAATTATTTTCCTTTTCTCCAAATTCCACAATTTCTTTGGCAATTTGTAAGTATGTTATTATATTGTTGGATTCAATGATATATGAATAAAACTTATAGATTTCAAATACGGTACAGATAAACTATTTCCAGAACTTTCATAATATTCTGTAACGGTGCCAATGTTTAACTGATTCGCGGGGAAAGCTAATTATGGCTCCATTTCCGGTGTTTGACTGTAGATTGAATATGTCGAGGTCAATAGCCTACTAACACAATGCTTCAAATAAAACAAATGCCCATTCATCACAGATATGTGATAATCGTTAACCACGCACTTACCGGTAAAGGATAAAAACATTAGGACACCTTCAAACTGCAGATAAAAAAAATACTAAGTGGAATCCGCCATCCAGCATAGTATATTCTCATAGTTCTGATACGCACGACACAAGACTTAATTGATCTTAATGTGGGGTCTGGACTATGTGATTGTTGGACGTATTTATTTACTTATTTAGATATGCGTGGGGGATTCTACCTTCCTATGGTAAAGGAGGCTCATGGTTATCGCTGGATGATTATACATCTCCAAATCGAGTCTAGACTCGAGATGTATAATATACTAGCGGCCCGACTCTACTCAGCCCGGGTATAGACTGCAGATACACATTTGGAAATATTTGAAAATATCGCCTATATTCATCAGGGATAATGTGGGATTCTAATGGTGAAAGACTTTTTCAAATCGGTCCAGTAGTTTTAGAGTAGATTTACTGCAAGCAATCAAATCTTTCCTATTTATAATATGAAATTAAATGTATTTATTTATTTGTCAAGTAGGCAATAGGGAATATGCAGGAGACTCCAAAATAAGTCATATTTTTTTTTGTAATCTTTATTGATATAGAAATGTACCTCAAAGATAATTTTTAAATTCATCAACTCTAAATCGGTAAAATAAATACTTAAAAAATGACATTTCAAATTTGCCGCGCATTTTTTTCGAAACGTGGGGCTATTGCTTGAAAAGGAAAGTGACGACAAAGTACACTATCTTATGAAGTTTTAGCTTGTTGGGTATATTGTGTTACGTTCGTTTAAGAGTTATTTTGTGTTTTCTTTATATTATTAAAAAAATATGGATTATTTTGTGACGAAATACAATTCTGTAGCAATTAATGAAAGAAACTTAATCCAAACACTACATTGCTGATATAATGCACTCTGACGTCACAGCGAGTTCGCGCCAAAATGGTGTTTAAATGCTTCGAAACGAATAGCAGTTTTGACTATTTTTTTTGTAATTTTTTGATTGATATTATTAAGCCTTATATTTTTTTCCGGTAATGTAATAACATACAGAATCCATTAAAAATATAAAAAAATGACATGCATATTCCCTATTAAACAGCTCTTACGACAAGTCACTACACATAGCACTTAATCTCTATATACAAAATATTTTCTATACTTAGTATTATTTACACTATTTGTTACTTTAATTAATTAATTGATTTTAGTTATTTATAATTATTTTAATTTATTTTTGTATGATTAATTTTATTAATTTATTTAATTTATTATTAGTATTTAATTTAAAATATTAGTGTAGATATAGAAAACAAATGAACGTCTGACCACTGTATGTTTTTATTTACTTTATTTATTATACTTTATTGTAGACCATAAAAAAATAAGAACAGAACAAATATTAGTACAATGAGCTATGTTATCGCTATCAGCGTTGTCTTCCAGACAGCGTTTGAATGAATTAGTAGTAACCATGTATTAACAGTAGATACGGGTACAAACAATTTTCAATAATTATAAACCTGTTATTAAAACAATCCTTAAAGATCCTTTAAGTCCTGTTATCTACACCAGGCAGCAGCTTAACAACCCTCTCAGAGCATAGCCATGTTTCATTATTGCATAAAATGGCGAGACGAATATGCCTATAGCCTGGCAAGTTACTCTTTACTTCGACACGACGACGAATGCTTAAAAATTACATTAAAAACTGTGCGAATATGCCTAAATACTTTACAAAATGTTCGAATCCTGTATCCTACGTTCTAATCATAGACTAAGTTCGAAAACAATGTTAAGTTAGAGAACAGTATTGTTTTTTTAGAATTGGAAAACTTTTATATTATACTTACGTTGACGTTCAACGTCCGAAAATTCGAAGTTCGTGTCGGAGTATAGAGTAACCCCCCTGAGGGTAAGCGATACGACCGTTCATGGACAGTCCAAGTCCATCCAGAATCGCTAGGTCGGCTATGCGTAATTAAAATACCTAGCAAGGCTGTAATACCCACAGATACAATATATACTAGACTAATGAGGGGACGCAAAGAGTATCCGTGGTAAAATTATATTTCAAGTTAATTAACATGAAGTGTCTGATTACACATTAATTAATGCTGTGTCTATACTTAAAAAGGAAACAAATATAATTTAAATATATTTTCAGCTTTGTTTAGCATCAGTTCTACATATACTCACAATCCTTGAAGTTAAACATGAAACGTTGAGAGGTACTTACATACTTGAGACTTTTCTACAGTCGCATCAACTCGCATCAGAAGGCGTGGAAAACTAAAAGGTATATTCCCGAAAGTACAATAAGCAGTGATATTAGACACAGACAATATTACTGCGAAAGACAAAATGTAAGAACTCACCAAATGGCAAGAAGACGAAAATAACAATATCGACTCTTCGTAAAAAAATATACTATTTAAATTTGGAAATTACTTTTCTAAACATCTAACCTCACACTGCGAATAAAGTGGGTGAGTTTGCGAACACACTAATTTCACAAACATAAGTTACAACCACTAGTAAACAGAAACTAAAAGAAAATCCTGAAGGAAACCTGCAACCAGAGAGACCCCAACAATTCCATAGTTAGGGGAAGTCTACCAACCCGCACTAGACTAGGGCCTACGCCCTAAGCCCTTCTCTATCATAGATTAGGCGCTTGTTCAACAGTGGAACGTGAATCGTCAGTCGGCTGATACAGTAGTACTATTCAATCTAAGTAACTTACGAAAGGCCTTTGATAGTGCAGAGTAGAAAACACTTCCTTAATGTACTCCTCGTCATCACCGCTTTGGGCAGAAACACACACAATCAACAGAACCAGTGGAATCATCATTGCACTAACTAAACATTTCACTGCACAACAACATGTAAGTTACACATTTATTGAAATAAATGCACGGAACGTTGCCGAATGCGTATTGTTTAATGATTAAGATACGTATTACTATCAATTTTCGGAGCCAATCTGTCGATAATAGGCGTATGGCACTCAACAGTCCGCTGACGCGCGATATAGATACATAGTTGATAAGATTACCGCATTGTTATGTATACACGTATTATATTTTTATTCAAGACTTTAAAAGGATGTGAATACACTTCCGTTTAAATCACGCTTGGGAACGTGATTTAATATTATGAATTACTATTACTATTGACGTTAAGTAAGGCAAAAGGCTTGAAAGGCATGTGTTAAAGCTTGCTTGTAGCTATTCTTCACATGAGTGTAAGTGCAGTATCGTCCAGATAGCATCGATTGGTCAGATAGGATCGTTCGCCACTCGACAAATATGGCCTTCGTTGCTTCTTCAAGTTAAGCCGCAAGAGTCAGGCTTAGGCACAGGAAGATTGGCAATTTGTCCCATAATTTAACAGTGCCATAGAATTTTCGAAATTGTTGGTAGGTCGAAATAGACCGTCAATATGATGATATAATTATGAATTTGTAGCTTCGTACATTGTCACACAGGGGAAAATACATTTCTGTATCTAAATCAAATCGTCTAATCATTGTGTATTAATTAAAAAATAATATTTGTTATCTTTCTTAATAAATAATTCCCCTATCTTTATCAGCCCGTATTGCCACCTTTGTTGCATATGGCTGTCCCACGCTATATTTAAATGATTGTGGATGAAGCAACAAGTGTTCTACATTGCATTTAATGACAAGCCTAGTATGGGGAAAATAGAAAATCTACCGAGTAAATTCTAAAATAAATAAATAAGTTAGGTTTTTTTTTTGTCTAGACATATTTGTAGTTAATCTAAAATAAGTACTCGTAGTAGTAGTTTGGTATATACAGGTTGATAACAATCGCGAAGCATATGATTCACTGCGGTGAGTTTTACACGAGTGTATAGTAACTATTCCGGCTGATAAATAACCATCAAATGAAGTTAATAATAAGCCACCAACTTCCCGGATAAGTGTTCTAATCCGCGGGAAATTTATCTGTTTTCTAAACTAAACATTTGAAATACGAAATCATGTGTGTTCGTAAACAAAACACAATTATTTAGAGAGAGATCCCACGTATCCACGTTTCTATGACGTCACATACGAATACAGTTCCCCATACATACGATGAATCTCGCGGTGTTTACTTACAGTGCTGTCATCGACATATTTTGATGGACTAGATTCTGAATCATACGTACCAAGGTTGCTGTTTTTTTAATGTTTTCCGTACTGATCTGACGATTGATTTGAACAGTTAGAGCTCAATATTTCGTAGTGTAGGTAGTACAGGTTTGAGCAGTTAGCTCGTAAGCTTGAAATTCGGTATTATCGAGCTACTGTCCCACCTTCACAATCACATCACTCATCCGATAAAACATGGAAGTAATTACAAAAATGTTTGTTTGTATTGAATGATATTTTTTTTTCACGAAATGTCACATGAATTTATTATGATCCATAGTAAAGTAACATACTAAACTAATAAATGACTTCATCAAAATATATTATATTTTTAATCTCAAACTTTTAAAACATACCTCTGAAAAACAGCTAAAATGTAATTACGTCAGGGTTTAACTGTCCAAAATGTCGCCGTATTTCCCTGGAAATAAATTATATTTTTAATTTCAAACTTTTAAAACATACCTCTGAAAAACAGTTGAATGTAATTATTACGTCAGGGTTTAACTGTCCAAAATGTCGCCGTATTAGCCGCGCACGAATCGGTCTTTTCAGTCACCAGCGTAGGTGTACTTTCCAATCGTAACATCTCCAATAGGTGCTATTTAATCATCTCACGTAGATGTTAATTGCCGCTGATGATGATGATGATGACGTAGTGGAGGACAAAAGTCCAGTTCAATGAAGGGACGGACAGATTTCACCATGGAGTCTCCTGCCCCTTCTTAGGGGGCGTCTTAAAGCGGTCAATTCGGCTGCTCCGAGTAGTGAGGGCTTCGATCAAATATATACAAGATACAGGGTCCGGAACAAAATCACATGTCAAAAGTGGCTGAGGTTGCTTATACATAGGACTGGAGGCCGCATCTTGCTGAGATAAGCCGTAAGCTTTATGCTTCCGCTTACAAATTAAAGAGACTACGTAATTTTCTGCCTTTCGTCACCAAAATTGAACTAGCGCAATCTGACTTACTTCCCATTCCAGACTATGCTGATGCTGGATCTAACCGAAGAACAGCTGAATAAACTTGAACGCTTACAATTTTTTTTGTATTAGATTCATTTTCAGTCTACGCAAATTGGATCACGTATCTGATATTGTAAGAAGCTGAACTGGTAACCTAACCGTCTTCGCCGCAATATTCATATCTTGTCACTCTTGCACAGTATACTTTTGAATCCTGTCGCTCTTCAATACCTCAAAAATCGTTTCCAATTTCTGCACAATACTCATTCCAGATCCTTACGTTCTTCCAATTCCTTGCAACTCCCAACTCCCGTGCATTCTTCCCAGTTTTCCCACCTATCCTATACTGTGCAAGCAGCTTTTTTTTATTGTAATGAATAGCGAGACGAGCATGCCGTTTGCCTGATGGTAAGCGATCGCTCATGGACGGTAGCAAAACCAAACAAACCTTGAATCACAAAGCAATGCTTGGCAATCCACTGCGCTCGCAATTCTGAGCCATAAGATTTAAAGTCTCAATATGTTACGTAGTTACTATGGCTACAATATCCTTCAAACCGAAACACAACAGTGCATTTAAACTACTGTTTGGTGGGAAAAATAGACATAGCGGAGGATACTCAGGCGACCTCTCACATATAAGAAACCTACCACCAGTCACTGTGTATTCAAGAATGAAATGAAACGAACATGAATGAAACGAAAAAATCATGATATCACTGTCTACGTAACGCAATCACCAGTTTACTCCCCAAGTCAAGCGCGTAAAGAAAATTCATAATCCAGTATGCCAGGATCATAAATCAACAGGTTTTCAGCAATCTTCAAGTAGCTTGGGAGTTTTTGCAGTGTCATAAAAGTATTGGTATTTGCAAATCCGACAGCGGTTGAGTTTTATCATAATACAAATTGATCTCACTAAGCCGAAATTTTATCTCGACTTCACAGACAGTAATGTTACATTTTTAGGGAAATCTGTTATTTTGTTATGAATTTTCAGATCTGAAGATAAGATTTGTATATGCTAGTCTTAGATTATTTATAATATAGAGGGAGCGCTGGTACTTCAAATCGTAGATAAAAATGGTGGTGTTGGGCCACCTTTTTCTGGCCTCCTATTCGCTAACATTTGATAGGTTGTTCAACATGCACGATATACATTCGAACACCACGAATTTATATAGGATCTTACTTTTTAATGAGTCAGGTGTGGGTATATTTAAAGATAGACAACTAATCCCATAATATAAGTATGTAAAATTATATGACCGTTGGTCAGTTGAAGTTGTCGATTTCTATAAATCGCTCTAAAACTCAGTGCTTATTTTATTTCTTCAAGAAAATGCTTCTCTCTGTCCCAAGTCTTTTTTCTTGATCTTCTGCTTCAAATATTTGACTTATAATACTTATTCTAGGCTTACATATGATTTCGTATTCAAATACTTGTTGCAAACATCTGACTGATAATTTCACTACTGGCTGCCTTTCTAATACCAACTTTATTGGAAGAAACACTTTTAAGGCTTTTAAGTAGGCCTAATGCGGCTACATACTGTTGGTAGACTTCGTAAGTTCGCACCTCTTCAATAATGATACAGATAATGATATAAATACTCGTTCCAGTCCTGTGGTCTGCGATTTCACGGGCAGAATTTCGCTCATTGCATCGCGAAGGCCAAATACATGTTTCACGGTAATTTTTCTAATCAGTTTTCCAAAAATACCGTACGTTTACGTTTCGACTTGTTTTATAATTGTATATTTACACATACAAGTGAGTAAATGCAAACATGTTTTTAGTATAATGAAATGTTTTACGCCACACCGCCGGGCTTCAGTGGTACGATTTTAAATATTCAAATTCTATAAATAGTTCTCAACGTCTTGAGTAGAAGTTGATTAATTTTGATTGGGTTCCAGCATGATGTATAGACTAGCGGTAAACGCATCTGCTTTACACGCGTACTTCCTTATATATTACGAAAATAACTGTATGTTTGTGCGCTTATAGCTGGTGAATCATCCGTACTATTTAAGCTATATTTTTTCAGTATTAGAGACTGTCCCGTCTTCACACCCGCCACTGCAATTCCTGTAAGGCAGGATCAACATTGGCACGCAAAATGTAATGACACCAAGCATTGAAGCTCGGCGAGTCTCCGGGAATGTCTAACCCGCAACGAAATCAATCAGAAAGTTAAAGTATACTTGGTAATAAATATTATACTTGGCCTGGTTATTATATTTATATAACCTTATATAACATTTAGATGTTTTTATATTAATTCCATGATGCAGAATCATTAGTCATTACTTATTAGGTTCTAGGGCCGTTTGATGTCTTCCTTAATCATTAAAGCGTAAAAATGTTTATTAAAATTAATATACTGGGTGGAATCGCTTATCGTCCGGAAAATTTAATAGTGTATTGTGTATGTGACATTAACGTTTTATACGAGATTTATCATTAAAAACTACAAACTACCCCATAAACAACATCAGTACAAGATATCCCCAAAACACATATTATCTAAATCACCCTACACTTAAAAGTGCAACGACATGTCAATACTCAGGCGCGCGAGTGTATGGGTCACGCCACACAACAGCTGACTGTCGCGCATCGACCTTGAACTTACTTTGCGCCTATTTATCGGTATTATTACTCTAAATATTACCATATAACATTTTGATTTATTTAGAATTTTAGTGTGTTAGGATCATTTAAGTAAATGTAGTTGTTGCTAAGTTGTTAAGATTTACATTATTATTTTCATAACGTACCTACTACCTTATAAAAAGCTGCATATGTTTTTATTTAAACGTTTTAATAAAGTCGAGAATGGACGACTTCGCTGTCGAAGGTCACGGATTCTTGCATGATTAGGAAGTCTGAACTTACCTACCATTATCGAGTAGCCCCGGATAAGTCGTTAAAATAGTTCTTGTGCTGGGAACTCGTAGATTCATCATTCATGATACCATTCCTACGCAAAGACTGCAGATGTTCTGGATCTGCATACATCCTTCTTGCATGATCCAAGTTTTCATTGGATCGAACATAGCATGTCATTATTGTCACATACTCATTGTTCGTGTATTCACTCATTTTGACCGCAAGAAACTAACCAATAACCAAAATAATTTCGTACAACGTCACTCGGTACCGAATTTCGCACGACTGAGGAAGTCGTAAGATCCCTGGAAGGTGTCGGCGGTGCGGGAGCGGGCGGCGCGGCGCGGCGGCACGCTTTGTACTTGCGCTTGCGGCGGCGCAGCGGTGAGGGCGGCGCGATCAAAGGATTTTATTACTTAGATTTAGAAGTTTCTACTCGAATTAATATTGTATAAAGTAGGGTAACAATAATGTGTATTTATGAAGATTTTTTTCATTTATGTCATCTTTCTCTAAACAACGTTGTTTTATGAATAACTTATTCTAAATTAGTAACTAGTAGTGGTAAATTAATTTTACACTACAAAAACAAAAACATAAAAAAATTAAAATAAGTATGCCAAAGTGTTCTAAATCATGTACTTGCCATGCACAATTTTTTTCGTGACGATAAGCGATTCCACCCAGTATATTCCATGGCCCAGAATGAATTCATTCACTATTTGAAATAAACCTTTTTGCTAATAAGCCTTTCCGTTCACTATCCTTAATTTCAGCCGTGTTATTTAGCAGTCATTTGCAGTCATGTATTTCAGCAGCCGTATAAAATTATTTCTCTGAGCGAAACCAGGCTGATGTAGTGTGTAGCTGAAGTAATTAATATGCGTAAACAGACATGCTTTTACTAAATTTGTTTTTATAGCACAAGACTGGCGAACTTACACGCGGTATTCAATGTTACGTGATTACCGACCGTCTTCATTTCAATCGGAGTGAGAGAACCAATGCTGGATATTATTAAGAACCTATCTCAGAATAGGATATTCGTATCTGGATAGCGAACATACACAGCTGTTAAATGAATAAATACACATACTAGGCACTAGCACATATACACATTGTTTATAGTTATTAATTATTATTATTTACTTTATGTTCTTCTATTTTATTTGATGGTTAAACTTTAAAATGTTTACTTATTTTACTTAATCATTGTATAATTGTATTTACTCTTTGTGTATGTGGTGTCTAGTTTGGAAAATCTTTTCTTTTATTGATTTCTGTTTAATTTTATGTATTGATATGTGTTTTATTGTCGAGAAAAAAAAAACATTGTCCTGGCCCCACACTGACCGAGACTTGTATCGTGGGTATCAGAAACTACGAAAGACTTTTCAGTACCACAAACATCAATACCTCAAACAAATGCCTACATACATAGTTCTAGGCCTACATCAACACCAAATCTTGTATCATGGGTATCAGAAACTAAAAGAGATTTTTCGGTCTCACAAACATCCACACTTGTGGGTTACAAAAATAGAATTGTTTGGGTGGGGGATCGAATCCAAGATTTCTCATTTTACTGTTGATGTCTTACCACGGAGGTTGTCGATTAAGTTGAGAACTGGTCATAGTGACCCGCTCCATTGAGTCGTGTTCTGGTTCATCCTGAGTATATGGATTCAATCAAGCCATCAAAACTGTGTCGACTGGAGGAGTAACTATTTCGCGTCGGTGGATTGTTTATAACTTAAAATACATTATTATCATTAAGGCATGTACTGAACTGTATCAGCCCATATACGTCCCGCTGTAGGGTCCTCTACAATCGTGAGTACGATTGAGGGTGGTTAGGCCATGTAGTCCTCCAGGCTGGCCCTGTGCGGTTGGCGGACTTTACATACCATATACAATCTTACAAATTGCTATGGTATACACTTTTCCTCACTATGTTTGTCTTCACCGTTATAGTGTGTGGTGATTATGAATACACACATGACTCCGAAGTCAGAGGTATGCCATGAGATTTGAACCTGCGACCACGATGACCACCGTCCGTTTCAACAGCCCACCAAGCACTTGGCCTCCTGATGGACTTTGCAAGGCAAATAAATATGTAGGTATATTTCAGTTCAACATTATGTCGCTCGAACCTGGATACAACTTCACACGCTCAAATCAGAATGTGAACGAGACCGCCTTCGAACAGCCTCGTTCAATTAAAGTTCGGGGGTGCTGGCTGCGTGGTAAATAATACCAGTGATTAGATGATAGAAACTTTATTCGCACTGAAAAGTACGGTTTTCAAATACAATGTCTGACTACACGTAGCGGCGGCACCGTGGCGATGAAGCTTGGCTCGATCGGCGTGCAGGGTTCTCCCGGCAGCGATTCCACGTCTTGAAATGCTTGCTGACTACTTGCTGACTACTTGCTGGCTTGCTGACTACTTGCTGACTTCTTGATGTTTCTTCTCTTGTAGGCCGGAACCGAACTGATTTGCCCGACCCAGGAGGCCTACCTATATTCCAAATTTTAGGCTAATCCCTAGTGTCGGGCCCGCGATCGTCACAGGCGCGCTCGACCAATGAGAGCGCGCGCTGCGGGGTGTCGCTGTAGCGACTTGCGGGGCGGTAGCTCGGTCCTGCGGGGAGTGCGGGGCCGCGAGGTGCAAATCCGCACTAGATTTGTGGGAGGCACCTAAGTTCTGCGGACCTCGCACCCGACATTAAACTTAAATACATATAAATACTGGGTCTTACAGATTTTCTCTAATCTACTCAGAACGTTATATAATGTTATATAAGTTAATATTGCACATAACAATTTCTCACAGTTAAGTTATACAAATACAAATTCTTACATCTACATGACTTATTAGCTTGAGTTTATTACTAAGGGAACTTTATTTATATACAAGAATATTACACATAGGAAAATAACAAAGATTCATATAGGAAAATAACAAGTATTCGTATAGGAACATTACATAAAGATATAACACAAACATTAACATACTGGAACATTATACATAAAGATTAAAGATATAACACAAACATTAACATATTAAGGCTTATGATTATCAAATCAGTCTTCGTCCTGCACAGAATGCGAATCTCTATCGTAGGTCATTGTAAGCACCTTTATGTTCAGCGGTTTAAATAGATACAATAATCCAACTAACACATGAATAGAGGTATTTGAGTTACACGAAGTCCGTCTTGAAATTCCGGTTCATCCCATGATTTCCCGAAATTGAAAATAGCTTCAGTAGTGATTTTTGTAAACAAAGCGCGGATTAAGGGAGCGTACAGGTAAACACTGATAAG
The DNA here is from genome assembly GCA_030180105.1 of Hyles lineata. Taxonomy (NCBI): domain Eukaryota; kingdom Metazoa; phylum Arthropoda; class Insecta; order Lepidoptera; family Sphingidae; genus Hyles; species Hyles lineata. The sequence goes on from JARJEE010000030.1 coordinate 3,794,781, forward strand.
CTCGCGATTTCGTCTGGCATCGGTATTTGGCTATTTATAAACGCATTGCATTTAGCCCGGTATGCTGCCGATTCGTGAATCAATTATCTCAAACATCTTGCCTTAATCCTGGGTGCAAAAGCAGTCTTTGCACTAAAGATTTATCATCATTGAGGCATTGTTCATTCAAAAATACAAAATACAAAATCTTTATTGCTTACCAAATTTTCTTACATGCAATGTATATAAAAGCTCGGTTATAGTTGCAATATGATTACCCATTAGTTATTGCTGCTGAGGTAACCATGATTCCCACACTAAGCTCTAGGCTTGTTTCGTGGGTAACCTCTGTTGATTTATTATTCATTATCATTAATTTTTGATTGTGTTTATACTCGTACTATTTTTTTTGTTTCTAGCTTTGTTTTTATTTTAATTTGGATTTTGATTTATTTTACTTTAACTTGTTATAATTGTACCTTGTCGTTAGTTGTAGTAGGTAGTTGATTCCAAATGCCACTCGTATGTTACATACTTTTATCCTGTGTCTGACTATTAAATCAATTTTCTTTCTTTCTTCTTAATATACTATGTTTTGGTTTGAAGGACATTATAGCCAGAGTAACTGCTGGACATAGTGGTGCAGGCCGCGATATTTGTTTCGGGTTTGGGTGTCTGTGAGGCCGAGAAGTCTCTCGTAGTCTCGTCTCGTAGTCTGATATCCACGACCCAAGACTCGATCTTAGTGTGTGACTATATATGTACTGTTGGGTGTATTTATTTATTTATTCAAAGTGCGTTGAGGTAGCACCGTGATACAATGATGGAAGGGGTAAGAAAGTACACTCCTAGATTTTATATGATATTTTTCCTTCTGCGTAGATCGGATCGCAATCAACTATTTTAAATTAACTTTTTAATGTAATAGATGTATGGATGGTATAATTGTAAAAATGGAAGTTTTCGTAACAATATTGAGCGGATGAGTAACACCTCAGTCCACCCCGTGATCAAACGTCGGGAATTTAAAAATATCAAAATTAAAAAAAATCAACAGTAAAACCCGCAAGAAATCGTTTAATTTCAAAGAGTTTTCGTTCTTAGGTACCTCTTTCATACTAATATTACGGTATTACCCCGACGCATCTTATATCATTTTTGGTGACTGCGTGGGTGTATAAGCTCAAGTATAATTAAATTTTCTGTACCATCCGAATAACAAAGTCGGTTCCAAGTTTTTATACTTTTGTTTCGCCCTAACATTACGCTAGGTTTGTATTCCGTTAAGAGATAACTTAAAAAGGTTAAGGCCGAGTTCAATATAGCTTGTCTCTGTGTCTTTTGTAAGGGTAAAAATATTGTAGTTATGCTATAATTTTTCATTTATTTATATAAGGACATCCAGTGTTAATAATATTATTTCTTATATAATACACCACAGAACAGATGAATAGTAATAATTTGGTAACATGCTAAATGCACTACTTTCAGATGTTACAACATGCACTGAATAACAAATAATTTCCAAGTTTCTTTACTAATGTTATGACGAGGAAATATTAGTATTTATGTGTTTTTTTTTTTAATACTGAAAAAATGTCTCGATCGATTTTAATTTTAATAAAAAATAAAATAAGTTTTATGTATTCTAAATAAAACGAAGTTAATTGGTGAACGTGGCTCGTGAAACTAATAAATAATAAAATGTACTCACATTTTGACTGTATTCCATGTTGAGTTCATCAGTCGACATGAGCAGTTCAGCCTCTGTGGACACAGGTGTGGTATCCGTCGCTGGATGCCCCAGGATCTCCGGGATGGCGTTGAGAACCCCCTTCCCGGGCAGCAAGCCCAGCCGAGCGGTCTCAGCCGGCCACAACACCACTGTCATGCAGTACAATGCCATTCGCCATCTATTCATCGTGTAGATGTCATGACTTTGCAAGGCGGAAAGTCTCGAACGCACGCAACATAGGGTTTGTTGTTCAATTGTTCTTCACACTTGAGTCATTGGAGGTGTTTTGATACTTGAAAATTATGTTCATTATAAAAACTTTTAAGATTCACACAACACTAAGACACTTTAGAGATATTTGGTTAAGTATTTAAATTCATTATAGGTACTATAAATAATTTTTAATTGTTATTTTTCATACTCATTGTCCACTGTTTTGTCTATTATCTTAATAACAATATGGCTTGAGATCCATGTTGCTGATGTATTTTCAAGAGTATCTACCTATTTTAGTCTACTACTCGCCAACACTTAATATGCTTTCCAAACCTATAGGAGAATTCTTTTGCATGTATCCCCACGATGTTTTTTTTCACCACTAAAGCGATGATTAACTTAATAATACCCATTTAACTTAGCCCATATACGTCTCACTGCAGGACACGAGTTTCCTAAACAAGTTTGAGTACGGTTGAGAGGGGTAAAGCCATCTAGCCCATCACGCTGGCCTAATGCCGAGTACGAAGCCGGCATAACTGTATCGACTGGCGAGGGATAACCGTACCGGAATGTTAGATATTTTGAATAGCATAGCACAAGCCACCATACGAATTAAAGTAATTTAGTCAATAAGGGAGAAAAGTGGATTGAAGAGGATGTAGTGACTAAGATTGAGAAAGGAATGCTTACCGAAGCATTCCTTATATATCTAAACCACCGGGTTTAGCTATACTGAAAGGATGGATTGAAGAAGACCGACTATAGAAATTGATATTGCAAAAATTGTGGACTTGGTCGAGGACGTCCCAAGCGGTGTAATAAAATAGAATACCTATTAAAGAAAGGAAAAAAAAAACGAAGTCTTCTTAACCGACGAGCGTTTATAAAGAGATTAATGACAGCTAATGAAGGAAAAAGGTATGGCGACCTAAGTCTCTGTCTACCCCAATGTGACTTAGGCGTGAGTGTATATACATTTGTATGATATAGAATAAAGATATGAGGCACTGAAATGTGCGAAAAAAATTACACCTCTTGTACCGTGTTTATCTCACGGACAATGCGGATTGACGTTTGTTAATAAATCATTTGTAAAATAGAAGCACATCGTAGAGCCGATGCGCATACAGAAGTTAAAAATACATTGTGATCGAAGAAATATCGCGGATTGCGGAATACACCCTATTATCGATCCATTAAATCTTTCGCATAAACATACAGGTCAGGCGTACTTGTTGAAGTTTTTTTTATTGCATTGAATAGCGAGACGAGCAGGCCGTTCGCCTGATGGTATGCGATCCGCTCATGAACAGTAGCAAAACCAAACAACAGTTGAATTATAAAGCGATGCTTGGCATAGCACTTTGCTTGCCATCCTAAGACATAAGATGTTAAGTTTCAATATGTCCAGTAGTTACTCTGGCTATAATATCCTTCAATACGAAACAAAACATTTACACTGCCATTTGGCGGGAGATATAGATATTGCGATGGTACCCACCCAGGCGACCTCTCACATATGAGAGACCAGCCACCAGTAGAAGTAATAAGATTTCATTTTTTGATCTAAACTTATATGCGCAATATTCAAGATGATATTCTTATGAGAAACTTTTGATTATTATTCACTGACATAGAGAAGCTTCATTTATTTATTTTTTAATTATTTGCTGCACACTAGAACAAAAAAAAAAAAAGATATTTCTACAAATAAAAAAAGACTACCGATGGCGGTCTTATCTCTCTATTCGATTTCTTACAGACAACCTTTGGATATATGAAAGGGGGCAGGCTAGAGTTCAACCTCTACTAAAAAATAGATACAACAGTCATTTCAGCGGTGAAACAATGAGATATATGTTCGGAACTACACTTTATAGGGTTGGAAATGAATAAGTAACAAAGACAAAAATTGATGATAATTAAAAAAGGATATTTCTTCGTGTTACAGACGCCAATGTGACCACACGGAAAGGTCATTAACACCTAGATATTAGATGCCTTAGGGCAAAAGAGCTGGTACTTTATCCAACGTTGGTGTATAATTTGATTAGAAATTGTCTTGACGCCAATAGATGGCGCTTGTACTACTTGAGTTAAGATCAATATCCTTGTTTTGTTACAACAATACTAGATGGCGCCAGTAGTAATAAATATTAGTTTATTCCTTTTGCCAAGAGGTGGCGCCACTTAAAAAATAGATCGCGGTAGCGTTTGGTTCACAACTGTTGTATAAATAGCGATGGAAATTTCGAATAAATTGTCTCCTACGTTCCGAAAGTGTAGTTTCATTTACCTGTGGTGTGAAGTCGTACATGGTCCTACGAGCCGGATGTATTAAAGGAAGAACCGTGCCCTCCAAGTGAAGTAAACAGTGAGTAATGAACAGTTATTAGTTAGTAGTGAACAGTGAGTAGTAAACAGGGAACAGTGAGTAGTAAACAGTGAACAGTGAGTAGTGAATAGTGAGTGCCAAGTGAAGAACGTTACGCCGCAGTGGACAAGTGACAACGGCGACATCTAGCGGCAGTCTACACCGCACAACGGAACTTAGTGGTGGTATATTATGGACCGATACTGTGAGTACAATTAATCATTTCTAGAAGTGTCAGTGCAACAAGAAGAAAACAAAGTGATATAATAGGACATTGAACTCTGTAAAAAATCAGTGTTATACGGGGCTTAGAATAATCCACAAAAAAAAAAACGACGATACGGGGAACCTATGCCCGATTTTTTGGAACCATAGTTCATACGCTCAAACAAATAACATAGTCATCAATTTGGTCTTATCTGGAAATAGTCTATTAAATATTATCACAAAATGGAAGCAGAGTTAAGAATCATGGAGGATTTGAAGGATCAAATAATAAGAGGAAGGAGTAATTTCAAAAAATCCCCAAAAGACAGAATAACAGAATCGTACGTCAAAGCGAGGTTAGAAGGGTTGGAAGAATTAATAGAGAAGTTCTCTAAGAGGCACGAAAACATAATCAGCACGTATACAGCCGAACAAACAAATACTTACACAAAGAACGAAACATTTTACGATGGTTATGAAACTTATTTGATGTTTAAAGGAGAGTTGAAGGCAGCATTGGACAAATTAAGACCTAAATCACCGGTTACCGTCGATGCGAATAAAACCAATCACAAAGAGTCGTTTGTGAGGTTACCTAAAATATCGATTCCAGTTTTTACGGGACGATATGGAGAATGGTCAGCGTTCAAAGACCTCTTCACGTCATTAGTACACGCTAACCCGGCATTGGAAGATGTACAGCGCCTACACTACCTGAAGACTCAACTAAAAGGAGAAGCAGAACAATTAATTCGACAAATTCCGACTATAGCAAATAACTATCAAAAGTGTTGGGACTTATTACAAAATCGCTATGACAATAAAAGATATATGTCAAATTGTATTCTTAAACGCTTATTTAGTCAACGGTCTATGAATTGTGAATCTGCTCACTCTTTAAAAGAACTCGTAGATACTACGTCAGATTGTATTCACGAATTGTCAAATTTAGGTATAAAAGATTACGGAGATTTAATCATTGTTTATATTTTATGCTCGAAGCTAGATATTGAAACACGTAAGCAGTGGGAACTCCACGTTAATACTTTTACAGAGGGGTTGCCATCATTCGCGCTTTTCAAAGAGTTCTTAGAGTCGCGATACCGTGCATTGGAATTTGTCGAACCCAGTAGAAATAAATTAAATAGTCCAAAGTCTCGCAGTAGTGAAGGTCCTAAAGTATTACATAATACTGAATTAAAGGTAATTTGTCCTCATTGCACTGAACGCCATAAACTATTTTCATGTCAAAAATTTGCCAAGGAAAATATTCAAGGTCGTAGAGACATAGTCAAATCGTTGAGACTTTGTTTCAATTGCCTTGGTAATAATCACACTAACAGTAATTGTAGGGTACCAACGAGATGTCGCATATGTAAACGCAAACACCACACACTTCTTCACGACACTACCAATCCACCTGGCGGGGCATCTTCAACCGACACCACAGAGAAAGACCAACACCCGGAACTATCTTCATCGACGAACGAGACCACACAGATCGTTAGCAATTTTGTGACTGGAAATTTGCAAACGTTATTAGCCACAGCCTTGATAAAAGTTGAGTCAACAAATGGACATCCTCAGGTATTAAGAGTTTTGCTGGACCAAGGGTCACAGGCATCCTTTATATCTGAAGCGGCAGTGCAATTGCTGAGATTAAAGAAAAATCGCGCTACTAGTTTGATTTCAGGCTTAGGCGGAGGTCGAAGTGGTTTAACCACGAAGTACGTGGTTAAGGTTAATGTTCAATCACTACACGACCCATCCTTTCAATTGCAAATTCAAGCTCATGTTTTAAACACAGTCACTTCAATTCTTCCAGAAAGGAAATTTATCCTGCCTACTTGGACAGACTTAAAGCACCTCAATCTTGCCGATCCACAATACAATGCACCTAACAAGATAGACATGTTATTAGGAGCCGAGGTATATTGTAGTATTCTGAAAGAGGGATTGATCAAAAGTCCTTGTGGTAAAACAATTGCTCAGGATACGCACCTCGGATGGGTATTATCGGGTCAAGTAGAGGGTTACAATGAGAGAGAGCAAAAATCGCATAACGTTATAGTAAATACGCACGTGCAGATAGAAGAAGGCAATGAATTATTGAAAAGATTCTGGGAACTGGAAGGCGAAATAAAATCGACCGACAAAGTATTGACACTGGAAGAGCAAGCATGTGAAGAGCATTATAAAGCAACTACATCTCGAGATGATTCTGGAAGATATATAGTAGAATTGCCTTTCCGAACGGAAATGAACGAAATTACAGAAGCAACGTATGGAAATACACGATCTGTGGCAGTAAGAAGACTTTTAAGTTTAGAAAAAAGATTAGACAAAGACAAACAAGCTAAACAAAACTATTCGCAAGTATTAGAGGAATACCTCAGTTTGGGACACATGGAACAAATACCTAACGAGCAGAAGAGTACTGGAAAAGTGTGGTTGCCTCATCACGCTGTAGTTCGAATGGACAAAACAACAACGAAGACAAGAGTAGTGTTTAACGCTTCGGACAGGACTGCCAATGGAATATCGCTGAATGATACTTTGATGGTAGGCCCAACTATACAACCAGAGTTACGCCACATTATTATGCGGTGGCGTATGTTCCCAATATGCATGGTAGCCGACATTGTAAAAATGTACAGACAGATTAAGCTGGCGGAAAAGCATGTAGACTTTCAAAGAATCGTCTGGAGAGCAGATGTGGAGTCAGACATCTAAGAATATCGACTACTAACAGTAACTTTTGGCACATCCTGCGCTCCATACTTAGCTATAAAGACCCTTCAACAAGTCGCCGAAGACGAAGGGAATGATTTTCCTTTAGCTTCTTCCCGAATCAAAACAGATTTCTATGTTGACGACTTAATAACAGGATGTTATAGCGAAGAAGAAGCAGTTAATCTGTATCACCAAATGAATGCTTTACTAGGGAAAGGAGGATTTACCCTACAAAAATGGGCGAGCAATAAAATCGAATTATTAGAGGGCTTGAATGCAGATACGGGATATGATAAAGAAATTCGAGAAGATGATGTTAGTAAAATTTTGGGCCTCTCCTGGAATCGACGAACAGATAACTTTGATTATTCAATCAATTTGCAACTCGATACGCCCACACCGACCACAAAACGGCAAATTATTTCCGAAATTTGTCGTCTGTACGATCCTTTGGGATGGATAGCGCCGTGTGTTATTACTGCAAAGGTGTTTATACAAAGACTCTGGATTGCTGGGGTCGATTGGGATGAGAGAGTTCCAGAAAATCTTTTGACTGAATGGGAGCTTTACAGAAAAGATTTGCCCAAGTTAGCAAATTTTCACATCCCGCGCTGGGTCCACACTACGAATACGGACAAACTAGTCGAACTCCACGGATTTAGCGACGCGTCTAACTCAGCTTATTCAGCAGTCATATATTTACGGGTTATCTCAGCAGATGGAGAAATAAAGACTCATTTAGTGACGGCCAAAACAAAGGTCGCGCCGATCAATCAAGTGTCGATTCCAAGACTGGAATTATGTGGAGCAGTGATGTTGGCGAGATTACTTCGCGAAGTAGCAAAAATATTAAATATAAATAAGACAAACATACATGCATGGACCGACTCAACAATTGTGCTGGCATGGTTAAACGACCATCCAAGCCGTTGGAAGACTTTCGTCGCCAATCGTACTTCAGAAATTTTAACTACGCTAGATTCATCTCAATGGTCTTACGTTCAGTCTAAGGAAAATCCTGCAGACTGCGCATCACGAGGAATTACCCCGACTGAACTGATAAGTAATCATCTGTGGAAGAACGGGCCGAATTGGCTTTGTAACCTCGACATTGTATACGGAAAACCCCTATCCATATGTACCAAAACGGATCTAGAAACGAGAAACATTAAAATCCATAGCGTGGTAATGGAGGATCAGTTCGATACATATATATGTTCAAAATTTTCAAAATTGCGAAAACTTATCCGCGTGATCGCATATTGCAGACGTTTCTTATGCTTGCGATCGCCTAAGACAAAACCGTTACCTTATTTAACAACAGTTGAAATGCAAGAATCTCTTGCCACATGCATTCGACGGCATCAAGCTCAGATGTTTAGCGAAGAAATCGCAAGCCTCCTAAAAAATCAAATACTCAATAAGAAAAGCCAATTGATTGCTCTCAATCCATTTCTGGACGACAAAGGAATACTGAGAGTGGGGGGTCCAATCACGAATTCGGACTTACCCGACCACAGCAAACATCCGATCATAATATCTGGAAATTCGTATTTAGCGAAACTTATAGTAGAAGACGCTCATCAAAAAACGTTGCACGGTGGTGCCCAACTGACTTGTAATTATGTTCGTATGAAGTATTGGCTCACTAAGCTAAAGACCTTGGTTCGGAGTCACATACACAATTGCGTCCAGTGCATTCGCTACGCTGGCACTTTGAAGAATCAGCTGATGGGTCAGTTACCGTCATGTAGAGTAACGCCTAACAAACCGTTTCTTAATACAGGTGTGGATTACGCCGGACCTGTTAATATCAGAGTTACCAAGGGTAGAGGTCAGAGATCTTACAAAGGCTACATCTGTCTTTTTGTTTGCATGAGTACGCGAGCAGTTCATTTAGAAGCGGTCACAGATCTCACGACACAAGGATTTCTGGCTGCCTTCAAGCGGTTCATAGCCCGACGAGGTCGCTGTAACCATCTTTGGAGCGATAATGGCACAAATTTTGTTGGAGCCGCCAAAGAACTCAAGAACTTATTCATCAGTGAACATTCCGCATTTTGTAACGAAATCGCTAGGACTCTAGCGAATAACGGAACCGAATGGCATTTTATCCCCCCACGCGCGCCTCATTTCGGCGGACTTTGGGAAGCGGGGGTAAAAAGTACCAAACATCATCTGCGCCGTGTAATCGGAGAAACCACTCTCACGTACGAAGAAATAGCGACTCTACTCTGCCAAGTGGAAGCCTGTCTGAATTCAAGACCATTATCCGTAATGAGTTCAGACCCCTCGGACGCGGCGCCATTGACTCCGGGTCATTTTTTGATAGGAGAACCTTTAATTTTGGCGCCAGATCATAGCTATGAAATTTCCCAAGTTAGCACTCTTCGTCGTTGGCAACTTACACAACGTATGCTACAACATTTTTGGCGACGTTGGTCCCAAGAATATTTAACTGGATTTTTCCAAAGGTATAAGTGGAACGTAAAAACGTCCCAACCAAGGGTTGGTGATGTAGTGTTAGTGCGAGAGGACAATTTACCTCCAGCTAAATGGCTTTACGGTAGGATCGAAAAAATTCATCCCGGTAAAGACAATATTTCCAGAGTTGTCACTCTACGCTGTAAGGACTCTTTGATTAAACGAGCAACCTCGAAGCTTTGCCCATTACCAGTCCATAATGATTAAATTTCCAGTTGATTTGTAATGTTATTTATAATTAGGTTGTGAGTTAACTTTTATTTTTTATGTTTTTGTTATAATCTACACAAATGTTATAGCTATCGATTTACAGTCCACGTTTCAATTATTTGATTGTGTTGGTAAAACTGATTGTATGCTAACTGAACTATTGTAAAGCGGTTAGAATTAAGTGTACGTTAAGAACTATTCGTCCTTGGTGGGCGGTATGTATAATTTGATTAGAAATTGTCTTGACGCCAATAGATGGCGCTTGTACTACTTGAGTTAAGATCAATATCCTTGTTTTGTTACAACAATACTAGATGGCGCCAGTAGTAATAAATATTAGTTTATTCCTTTTGCCAAGAGGTGGCGCCACTTAAAAAATAGATCGCGGTAGCGTTTGGTTCACAACTGTTGTATAAATAGCGATGGAAATTTCGAATAAATTGTCTCCTACGTTCCGAAAGTGTAGTTTCATTTACCTGTGGTGTGAAATCGTACAGTTGGGTTGCTTTACGACTAATATAATTGACGAGTGCTAATTACTATACAATTAATTCATATCAAATAACATAACCAAAATGATTTATTTTCAAGTTAGTTGAGTAGGTACTTTGTGAAGGTACTAGTGCTGTGTTCTTAGTATTATAAGTGTTATGTAAGTTTTATTACACATAAAAAAACCATCGTCTATACTAAAATGATTTTATTCCCCCCGTTCATTGTTGTCTGGTAGAGATCGCTTAATTATAGCGATAAAACTGCCTATTCCAGCCACCATAATTTAGTTTAATCGTTTTCGCCTAATTTGTGTACTTTCAATGTATTGACAATAAAGTTTTTTTTAGACGGTAGACGTAAATGTTAGGTTCAAACGGTCTTTACTGCCAATTGCCAAACAAATGTCGTCTCGAATTAAGTCCTTGCTTTCGTACTTCTGTGTTTTATAACCTGACTTGCTGACTACGTCGTCATAATAAATAAACACTAAACAATCACATACATAGTCTTGAATTTACACTGTGATCTATTAAGTTTTGTGTCGGGGCTCAGCAACGATATGGCAATCGGTCTCACAAACACCCAGAACCGAAACAAATATCTGTTATCACACAAATATTTCGACGGTCCCTACAAACAGAAACAGTAAAATCGCTACTTTACACCAATAACATTTGAAGTGGCAATGTCTATATTTTATTATGTTAATTTAATGAACTTTCTATTTTATTTGATTGAATATCTAACAATTGAAGGAATTAAATGACTATATATTTTAAATCTCTTTTTGCAATTGCAAAAATGCCATTTTTTCAGTTTCGATAGTATACGTAATGACCGTCCATTTGCTTTGGTGCACGGGTCGTACTCGCAGCCGTCCGTTTCTCAGCTGGCGTCTTATCAACTGAACCATGGAGGCTGTCAGTAGCGCAGTGGATAATGCTGAAAGAACCTTAGTGCATTAACCTCTGAACTACAGGTCGTCCTGTTTGTCCAATAACATGTACATAAAAAAAACTTTTGAAAATGGATTTCGTTCCACGAAAGCGTGTGTTATATGTGCTTTTATATATGTATTCAAATTATAAGTAACATATATCTTTGCTAAGTATTTAGATATAATTCTAAATATGTTTTTACAAACATTAACACAGGATACACATAGACAAGCCATATAAGGAGCGAATATCGTAGACATTAGGCGACAGTATTAACACGTAGTTCATAATTACATAAATAAATACACACAACAGTCACATACATAGTCCTGACCCCACACTAAGATCGAGTTTTTTGTCGTGGCTCTCAGGAATTACGACAGACTTTTCGGTCTCACAAACACTCAGGCCCGAAACAAATACCTGTGGTTTATACAAATATTTGTTTCAGTGCGGGAATCGAACCCACGGCCTCCCGTTTCACAGCCGGCATCTAACCAACTACGCCACGGAGGCTGTTGTTTTTTACACCATGTGACAAAGTGCTAGGATGCAGTTGACAGTAAATGCAATACTGATGAGATAGATTATGACACGTAACACTTATCTCTAATCAGTTGCCTTAATTGTTCCGGAATGAAACCGGGTGTTGCGCTACAACGAAGAAGAAAAATATCGTGAGGAAATATCTATACCATTTTATAAGAATATCTATGGACTATGCTGTGTAAATTCCGCTAACCCGCATGAAGCCAGCGTGGTGGACTATGTGGCCTCAATCGTACCCTCGTTTGCAGAGCAGGCCCGTACCCCGTAGTTAGACCCATATTGTGTTGATACAGATACAGAAACCGTGTATAAAAAGGCTAGTCCTGGTAAGCAACAGGCTTGAGTGAGTCAATATGGCGGGTTTTACAGTTTTTTATCGACACAGTCGGCCACGAATTCCCAACCAGCATATAAACTATCGCCTACTCTCACCTTTCACTGCATAAAGACTAAACAACAATAAAATTATGTGGTTTTCAAGTGGTACAACCAAATATACAGCAATATATCACAAGAAAAGATTACCGTACAACAAAATTATGATAAAACTACGCACCGAACGGATTCGCATATTGAAACATCATAAATATTTATTCCGCCATACGTTTCATTTCCAAACTACTTCTCAGGAATAATAACATTACTCATATCATATATTATCTTTAAATGGGTCTATTTATAGGTGGATTGGTTTCATTTTATTTCATTTTTTTACAGCGTAAGAGCTTAGCTGAGAAACAGTTCACCTGTTCCAGGCGATCGGAGATACACATAAACACCCACAATATTGACGAGTGTAAATGCATTCTTTGCCTGTCTATTCGCCATTTAAATAAATAAAACCAAATAGTCCTATAGATAGTCGTCTTTATGCGTGAGTAAAATAAATTGTCATCACTACCAATCACCGAGTATGACGGCGTTCGGCTCACTGACGTTACGAGTATGACGGCGCCCGAAAATGACGTTGCCATCCGGGTAACCATTGGATTAAGTCAGCATCTTAATCTCACACCGGTAGCAAACACTGCCCAGTGGTGGTCCTCTTCAATGCAATTACCGACGAGAAGAAACTATTTATTTAGATATACTTAACTGCACACACATAGAAAATAATCTAGATATACGAGCAACGGTCTTAACACTCCTGACGATTTCTTACAGAAAACCTTGGGATAGAACAAGAAAAACAATCTTAAGAAACCATCATTAAAGGAAAGCTTTACTTCCAATATATGCGGATGACACGAGCCATCCTTGTAATAAATTATCGAAATTAAGAAAACATAACCACGATTTATTTTTATTCATATGATTTCAGCATGTAATCCAATGTACGAAGCTTATAAACTGGCCGCATGCCCTCCAAGACTATTTTTAAAACGTCAGATTTGTTGTTTATTACATAACCTACGAGGGAACAATGAAACTCAATTACGCACAAGTATAAACAGACGCTCCGTTGATCTAGTTGTTGAGTTATGTAAACCGTGGTGAACTGGGTTTGATTTCAAGATCAAGAATTCCTAAACATGTTTGTTTTGATTGGATAGTTTCTCGATTTTTTTGATATCGCGCAGATGGTCGTAAACTTATACGGCCTTATAATAGATAGTTTTAAAACCATTTTAGATATCGAATGTTTTTTTAACTATAATAATATATATAGTTGTAGAGTTTGTTTGTTTGTTACCTCTAATCTCAAGAACTACAGGCGGAGCCAGGCTGAATGGCTAGTATGGTAAATAGTATTATATTCATCGTCAACATATTGAGTAAAACCCAGCCTCCGTGGCGCTCCCTGAAACATATTTTATCCCGAACCAATAGTATATTTCCTTTACCCAACTTCATTCCTCGTTACAAATTGTCAGCGCTATTTACCAGTCATTTAAATAAGTTACAAATGTAAATGTCTTGCGATGTTTATTATCTGGAGCCTGAGGCGATCTAACACAATGATTTTGTACTAAACGAAGCGTTATCCACTATATACTAAACACCGAAATAGTGTTTGAAGTATATTTTTTCTAAGTCTGTTTACATACGCCGAGTACGGGGCATAAAACATTGTTTTTTACGGTGCGCGCAAGGCCGCTGCCGGTCAAAGCGTCTAAATATTTCTTTGACATTATTTTGTACTTGTAATTATCTTCAATGCAGAAATCGTTTCCCTCTCAATGGAACTATCAGTTTTTATTGCAATGAATGGCAAGACGAGCATGCCATTTGCCTGAAGCGATACAACAGCTCATGGACAGCAAAACCAAACAACACCTTGAATTACACTGCGCTCGCCATCCTGAGACATTTGATATTAATTCTCATTATGTCCAATAGTTACTCTGACAACAATAATCAATCACATCCCCAAGAATGAACTGCTTATGGGTAATTTTAAGTCTTTCTGCAACTTTTATCAGGTCGTGTATCTTTGTAGTGGATTACCGTTACTTCGCTATATTTAGTTTGTTATCATCTTTTTTGTCATCTACTACGAGTTACGTCTCTACAACATAAATTATGAGGTCGAGGAATCTGATGTTTTAGTTATGGATCTACATGATTTCACTTATAATTTTATAATCGACCGCGGGATATCATCCATTTTGGAAGCAAGTCATTTAGTTCTACATGGTTTTCGTGGAACGAATTTATATGTTTGAAAGTTTTATTCAGAACATTTAGCATGGAGGTCTTCTTAATATGGGTTCCTTCGCGGTATACGAAGCAATAAATAAACATTGAACACCTTTGAAGTTTGAATTAGGATCTGCGACCACCGGTTTGGCGGTCCGATTTTGTCTATCAGTCAGTCTAAGCAAGGATAAATTTTGAATCACTAATTCCAGTTTTTACCGAAAAACTTGACACCACAGTCAGTTAACGCAAAGTAATTGAATAAATAATCCAACAGCACTCGTAATTAAACTTCTGAGGATTTTGTTAATAAATTCCCTCGACAATGGGGCCAGTTACCCTTGATTAAATCTGTAAAGTGTATTGTTTCCACGAAATATTAACAACATTATAACGAAATATATTTGGCATAATGTGAAGCATTATTACGTGGGTTGCTAAATATTGAAATGTCATAGGACTATGTAGCCTATATGATTGAGGCGATCGCTTTAAGCGTGTTTTTTTCCACCACGACAAAGCCTGAAGGTTAAATGCGATAAAAATAGTGCTTCGACCGGGATTAGATGAATACGATTCGTCAGTCGACACAATGCAAATCTGTACGAAATCGAATGAACAGGCTAAACCCAAAACTGACTTGCGTGCGTCTCTAAGCTGGTTTTTACACCGTGGTGATCACTACCCGGGCAATGTATGCTTCAAGAACAGTGTAAGAGTCCTAAATACGAGATTCTGGTCATTTATTTATTTATCATTATTTTGTACAATATAATAAACCGCCAAACAACGGTGTAAATGCACTGTTACATTCCGGATTGAAGGACATATTGAGACTTAACATCTTATGTCTCAGGAAGGCGAGCGCATTGGGATTCCAAGCAATGGTTCGGAATTCAAGGTGTTTTTTGGTTTTGCTACTGTCTACGAGCGGCCGTATCGCTAACTATGAGGGGAACGGCATGCTCGTCTCGCCATTCATTGCAATAAAAAAGTTAGCTAAGCCAAGCTAAGCAGTTGAGTTGAAACTTTGAGCATTTATTCTTTTAGTACTTATGGGAAGGCTTTTAAAATAATGAACCAATAATAGGTTGCAATAGGATAGGAAAATTTGAATACAGTAAAAAAATGGCCAAATAACGTAAAACTCAATGAAACATTGTATTCTAGTGGCATGGCATTGTATCTACAAACTGTAACTGTACAAACAATTGTATTGTCAACATGGCATTGTATCTAGACAAAGCCTCTTCAAAGAACTAGCTATACACAACTAATTACATTACGGGCCCTTAGTCTTTTGATATTTATCTACCTTGGTGGCGGAAATTATCCATTTAGAAGATGAAATGTGGGCAATCACATTAGGTGTTTTACTGATATCAGGTGTTGCGTCAACAGCCACGCCCAGCGCAGACACCACGTTATATCATATGACATAAGACTGACACCCTTGCCCTAGCCCTTGGGGTATGGGCTTCGAGTCCCAGAACATGCAATTTGACAGCCTATTTTGTGGTAGTCGTTAAGAGCCAGCAATGGAATGTGAGGCCGCGGGTCGGATCCTGCATTGAAACAAATATTTCTGTGGCTCGCAAATATACATACAATTCGGGCAAGGGGAGTTACTCTTTTCTTCGATCCGAAATTCGAATGTTTGAACGTTCAACGTCCACATATAAGATAAAAGGTTTCCACTTCTAATCAGTACTTATTCTCTATATGGAGACTCTCCCGCCCTCACACCCACCACTGTAACTCCTGTAAGGCAGGATCAACAGTGGCACGGAATGTAATGACACCGAACATTGCAGCTCGGCGAGTCTCCGGGTATTTCTAACTTGTCTTTACCCCGCAGCGAAATTAATCATGAATAATTATTCTTTATCTTTGAAAGTTTCAATCATTCACTCCGAACTTAGTCTAAGGTTTCACCGTACGGTAGAAGATTCGAACATTTCAAAGTATTAAGATGTGTTCGTACAGTTTTACGTACGACGTTATAACATTCGTCATGTCGGAGTACAAAGTACCCCTCCTTGGCGATTTTAAACCAAAATGTCACTTGTAGTTTCTGGTATCTAAGGCACAAGACATGATATCTGACTGTAGCGCTACTAATATTTTAAATATATTTCTAACAAACAAATACTTAAAGGGTTAATGGTGGGCAATTAGAATCTTTCACAAGACAATTCTATCAGCGTGACGATTAACATAATAAAAGTGCCATCTTTATAAATAAAATTAGATCGTAGATCTTTATTTTGCCAGCATTTTCATAACAACTAATGACGTTTGAATTATGGTTTCTCGCGTTGTTTTGTAAACAATTTATTTTAGGATTATGATACAGCCACTAAACTGTTACTCTAACTGTATAATCGACACAATATTCTGGAATAAATAAAATATTTTTTTCCATTTTTATATAATGGCTTGTCTATAAAAATAACAAATGTTTTTATTATTTTTATTTGCAGTATTCAGACGAGCATGTGGCTGTATGGAAAGTTTCCTTGTTAGTTTTTCGTACGAATCTGAAACGATGAAACGCTTTTAATTACACCAAACTCAGACGCATGTGTTTTACGATTTAATGAAAATAACCACATTCAACGGATCTTATTATTATGATTTCAATTAATCCAATACCCATGGGCGCTTAGTATGAAAGGCTTTTCGAACTTTTCTAGAATCCTCGGCTTGAAAACTAATTTATAGGGTATTTTCATATTAAATTATTCCATATACAGTAAACAGGTTTAATAAACCATGTATCGTAAAGGAGTAACGAAATAGCTATATAAACGTCGCGCCGGGAAGTAAAAAAATGCCAAAATAAACCTAATCCGCGACAAATTCCTTAAAAAATGGATTTATTTCAATATGTAACATTTGCGTTCGTCTTATTTGTACAATATGTTACATAAATTAATTAACAAAACCTACTGGATACATCTCACATACCTAGAATAATATATTTTTTTTAAAATCCATGTTTTCAAGTGTGTACGTAAATAAATCCGAATAATCCCCAAAATTTATGATACTTATTATTTATAACATATTATTTGCAATTAAAGTCTCGCATATCATGCTGTTGTACGGTACGGAACCTTGCGTGCGCGAAGCCAGCTCGTACTTGGCCGATTTTAGGCATTTTTTTTTTTAATTATTTTATTTGACTCGTTGCTATTGCATTGTAGTATGATTTATTTATTTCCGCATCATACTGGACATTTAAAAATTGCAGTTAGCGAGATAAGAGCGCAAAGGACTAAAAGCGGAACTCGCAAGTCAAAAGCCAGGGAACATTTGATTTTTCAAATTTACCGATTTTTTCGTGATTAATGACTTTAATGGTAAAGAAATTAATATGGTGACCTATGCACTTAAGAGTTCGCCGCAAGAATTTGGAAGGTAGTCAACATCTAAATCCCGCTAAAAGAAGTTACCCTGCCAGCAGTGGGATGCATATGACCCAACAGTATGTACCCATATTGATCTAATACCATAGTAACTAATGAAAGTTACTTAAAGCGCTGTTTCAACTCAGCAACATGGATGCTATTACTCGGACACTAATTACATAAACTTGAATGCAAAAAAATCAAAAACATCCGCAATCCGCATAGTAAAAACATCAAAATCAATCAAGCGGTTAAGAAACAGAACACACTTCACAATGTACTATTTATAGTTTTTATAATCACTTTAAACTTCACAAAACATTTTTTGAAGTTCACAAATATTTTTTAAAGTTCATATGTGCGCGAATGGAGTGAGGGCGGCGCAGTATGGGCGGCGCGCCCAGCCGACAATCGCGGATGTACTGAATGCTGTTTGATAAGAAATTTCGTGTAACGCTACCATGGAACTGTACTCGCTGAATTCTCGCGTTTGGAAATTTTATCGATAAATCTTAACTGTAAATGCAGTTAACAAACTTGTCTATAGCATGTGAAGTCCGCCAACCCTTGCTAGTTTAACGTGGTTTAGCGTAGTATGGTCTAAGGCCAATCAATCGATTGTAGAGGAGATACAGTTTTAACCAAGACTATTTGAAAATACTATTTTAGTTAAGTTGGATCGCCCAGGGTATTATACGAATCGGTAATACAAGCTTGTCATTTTCTTTGTTTTTATTGTTTATTAGATGGCATGTTGCGCCCGGTTATATCTCCTTGGGTGTCGTTGCCAACTCGATCAAGACCGTAGAAAGACTAACTCGGGTATTGAATTTTATAAACGATACAAAAAAGATTTAGGATTAAAAAATTAACTTACATTTCACTTTACACTGTAGTCTGTACTGTTACAGCTTTGTAAATTATTATAATTAACTCCAAGGTGGACAGAAGCACCTCTGAAAATACTTAATTTCATTAGTAGCCACGATGGTCACTTACCATCACGAACCTTGCTGTCTCATCTACTTCCATCAGCAATAAAAAATAGCTTATTGTTAAAGAGACTCATTGCATTGGCCCGGGGCTATTATAACACGCACTTTAACGAACTACAATAGTTGCAAATAGTGAAAAATTCATAAATGAAGATAAAGATAATAATATATCGTCAGAAAAAAAACATTTTACCAAAAAAAAAATGTATACGCACTTTTTGCAGCTTTATACCGTCTTCACCAATTTTGCCACGAGAAACCATATACTCGTAGATGCGAGCTTTTTATCTATAATTAACCAACAGTTCATTGGCATCAAATGAAGTCATTGAAACGCATACAAAGAAACATTATATTTACACGTACAATTTATACATATGTTATTACATGTTACCTTTACTGGCCTACATGGCGGACACATTTAGGTAAGTATAGGCTCACGCTTAAATCACATAGCGTTTCGCTACAAGTAAAATAATTATAATCGATGAGCGAGACGTGACAAAAGACGTCGCTGTAAATCCATTAGATCTCTCAAATAAAAATACCGGGATTCAAATTTTTACAGCTTATAAAATTTTGCTAGACGAATACGAATAGTTTAGGACAGTCACTCCTAAACTATACGTATAAAATATGTTTCACGAGTTACAAGTGAGTTTCCGTGGTACGACGTCATAGAACAGATGATAATTTTATTTTTTACTCAATTTTCCAAGAGATTCCACTTACTTAATTTTTGCAACGAGCTTTTGTCTAATTTCGTACTGTTTTGAAAGTGTGAGTGTTCCGGTGTTAGTCTCGTGTTCAAAAATTGAAATGAATGTAATGTTTCTTAGTCATACTTACGTTGCAGATGTTGTGTCTCTAAATCCTGGATTCGAATTCCAGTTGCAGAAATATATTGTTTAGTTAGGTTTGGATGTTTTGTAAATGGATTGTTTAGCAGATGACCGCAATAACGTATATTGTATGATTTTTGACACAAAGATATAACTTATTAAGTTCTAGAAATTGTTAGGAATTGTCTAACAAATTGTTAAATTAAAGACTGATTTTGAAATTATATAATCAAGATTAGGTTTTAGAATTTCTAAAACAAATAAATTAAGTTTGGTTTCCAAAGCACAAGGTGAAATCCACCGAAGTTTGATTATCCAAAAAGCCCGAACATTCTAATCCCGGCGGAGTGCAAAACAGTTAACATCTTTCAGCTATCACCTGAATAAAATACGAAAATAATATATTTGTTTAAGTTCTGAAATGTATTCTTAATTTTATTAGATAGCTCGGGCAAAACGAGCAAGTAACTCTCATCTGATCATTTGAATAATAGTTACGTTATTTAGAATAAGATTTATGTTTGTAATTATTGTTTTTTTTTATTTTTGATTACATTTGATTGACAATATCATGATAATTCTTTTTGGTATCTGCGATACAGGCCAAGAGTCTAGTGCAGTGCCGCAGTGAAAAGTTTATGTAAAAATTACTAGCTACATAAATATATTTTGATACTGTTTTATTGTAATATTTTGGTAAATAAAAGTTTATTTTTATATTATTACGTTGCCATTGTACAGTGGTAATCTCACTCATCGAATGAAACACGACGCAAAATCACTGCTTCATATCAATTTGATGTGATTGATGATGATGGGATGGGATTATGTTCAAGTGGTAAATCAGAGATCAGAACGTACTAAAGATGATTAATACCTCCCTATCTGTATCAGCCCATGCAGGGCACGGGCCGTTTCTACAACCGAAAGTACCATTAAGAGGAGTTTTAATGGTATGAATAGTAGATATATAAATCGCCCGGCCAGAAACTATTAGCTCTCGCATTCGAACTTACAAATTCTGCTTAAAATGCGATATGTAGAAGCCTAGTTGCGTGAATACAGACACCACACCACCACAAGTATTCTTACAAATTTAAATTTATAAGAATACTTGTGGTGGTGTGTAATATTATTTACGAATACTTTTATTTATTTATTTAAATCTTTATTACACAAACTTAACAACAACATAACTATACAGAGATAATAATAAGAAAAAGTACAAATGGCGGTCTTATCGCTCGACAGCAATATCTTACAGACAATCATGGGATGGATTTTACTTTTACCTTCTAGTTGCTCGGATTCATAAAGAAATTGTAAGCTCTACTAAAACTCATTAATAAAACATTGGTCCCATAGCAACGGAGGGTTTGACGCGACCCCGTCTACAGCCCTCAGGGAAACTCTTTGATACCCAACACCGCTGACCACGGAATAATGCGGTTATAACAATATTACTTTCAACTTGCAAGTCTTCGTTTAATTTAAGTCATATCATATTTCGATGACCACGTAACTTGGGTTTGCGAGCGGAATGGTAATTGTAATTTCGATCAGAGATCTTCAGATGGGTAGATAGAATATATTGCACACATGCCTTATTTTATACGTTATTACATTTTAAAGTATTTCGTTTTTTTAACGTACAAAATTGATGATTCAATTCTCATAAAATAAAATGATGCTACCCTACATTGTCTAACTCCTATCAATAGTAATCTCGATGGTAGAAGAGGCCCGTGCCCTGCAGTGGGACCTTTAAGTGGCTAATACAGAAAATAAGGAGACTTGTGAATTATTACGAGCTTTTATCCTCGATTAGGTCTCTACCTAACCTCTCTAGGTTATATTAATGGCCTAGAAAAAATCTATTTCAATACAAAACTGGTCTATATTCGACCTCCGTGGTGCAGGCGGCTGGACGTCGCCTATGAAACGAGAGGACGCGTGTTCGATCCCCGCTCCGAGAGAAATGCTTGTGTGGCCCACAAATATTTCTTTCAGGTCTGAGTGTTTGTGACACTTTACTGGTGGTAGGTCTCTCATATGTGAGAGGCCATCTGGGTGGGTACCACCGCAGTGTCTTTTTCTCCCGTCAAACAGCAGTGTAAACGTACTGTTGTGTTTCGGGTTGAAGGGCATTGTAGCCAGAGTAACTACTGGACATATTGAGACTTAACATCTTATGTCTCAGGATGGCGAGCGCAGTGGAATGCCAAGCATTGCTTTGTAATTCAAGGTGTTGTTTGGTTTTGCTACTGTTCATGAGCGGTCGTATCGCTTACCATCAGGCGAACGGCATGCTGGTCTCGCCATTCATTGCAATAAAAAAAAAAAAAAAAAAACACCGAAAAATCTCTCGTAGTTCCTGATACCCACGACACAAGACTCGATCTTAATTTGAGGTCAGGACTATGTATGTGACTGTTGATTTTTTATTTACTTACTTATGTTTTGATTTAGACTTCAGAGGACTTAAGCCATAGTCCATCCCACTTACCTGTGATGTGGTAGTGGTGCTAGGGCGAGTCTACCTATATATCGGGTTCAAATCCCAGTCCATAGCAACTCATATCGTATTTAAATTTAATTTTAAATAGTTCAATGTTTAAATCTCAAAGTCTATTCGCTGTTTGTTTCCCAAAGAAATAGAAATCAAATTAACCTTGCTATTGCCCGATGCATTTTGTTTTATTTATTTATCTACTGGAGTTTCCAAAAGCTTTAATACAATTTGCAATAAATTGCTACTTAGCTAGGTACCGATTGCAGTGCAGATATTATAAACAAATACTTACTGGTGGTAGGTCTCTCATATGTGAGAGGCCATCTGGGTGGGTACCACCGCAGTGTCTATTTCTCCCGTCAAACAGCAGTGTAAACGCACTGTTGTGTTTCGGGTTGAAGAGCATTGTAGCCAGAGTAACTACTGGACATACTGAGACTTAACATCTTATGTCTCAGGATGGCGAGCGCAGTGGAATGCCAAGCATTGCTTTGTAATTCAAGGTGTTGTTTGATTTTGCTACTGTTCATGAGCGGTCGTATCGCTTACCATCAGGCGAACGACATGCTCGTCTCGCCAATCATAGCAATAAAAAAAAAAAAAAAAAATTATATATTCAACAGTTAATATTATAAGTGAAGCTTGTTTTACCAATGTAGTTTCTATGGCTGGACATTAAGACGGAAAATATATTTTACATAGGTACCTGAAGACTGAAGTCGATATTTTTTAATTAACCTGGCACATGGTACGGTCGGCTTAGGCTTATAAGAGTAGAAACGGGCGGGAGGGCAGACATAATGGTAACAAAATGTAGAAAAATATACAAGACACTAACCTTGGAGGTGTACAATAGATCCATTGTCAAAGAGACTAGATGAACACTTCTCACTTTTCACTAATCAATAAAACTTCACAAAAGTATAAATCGCAATTTTGAGAAAGTTAGATGCACGTCTGTAACCGTAATAAGCCGATGCTCTCAAATTCAGACTCTTGAATATCCGATACAAAATTTGTATCGACCGTAATTTGATTACCTACCCACACTTAAAAAATATATAATCAACTTCAGTGTGACCATACTATACTTATGGGAGACACGTAGTGCAGTGACATTTGTTTCTTTTTGTCGTGATAATTCATTATAATTATATACTGCATATTTTAATATTTGTTTCAGCTCGAAATGGGCTGTAACATATACGCCGCGTTTGGTTTTACACACGTAGTTAAATTAGGCCATTAGTTTTCTCAAAACTAAAGCGATCGTATAATCTGAGAACCGGTTACTAAATTCAGTAAAAACGAAACTCAATTTCTGAACCAATGGATCAATCGAATGAAAATCTACAAGAAAATACTTGTCGAAATAAAACGACACTATAATTATTAATAAAATTTAATATTCTCTCCAGAAATAAAAGCACATCATTTTCAATTTACATCACGAAAACATCAAATTGAAGTAGTTATATGCCAATACTGGCACTGCCAGATAATTGCACATTAGCGGGGTCATTACACGCAAAACGTCGCCATTTTGAAACTTGGAATTTGAAATGACGTTTATGCTTATTCCCAGTCATTTTTTTCTTTTACTGGCCTATCTGTGATGACAATGCACCTGATTGTACAGATAAAGTAGAACGTAGTGATTATTCTCTCTGTGTGACAGATATCGGGTGGGCATTATTAACCCAATCAGCCGGAAACTAAATCTGGTTGAACAAAAACAAGTAATCGGGTGGATACGACTATCATGTGACACCATTAGCAAATATCATTGCAGGGTCAACCCTTCCGAATTAATTACTGTATCGTGTTTTCATTTTTTTTTTTATTTTTTTTTTTTATTATTTAATTCACAAAACTGGTGTACAATCTTACATGTTAAACAAAAGATAACAAAAATCAAAACACCTGATTGACACCTACTAGATGTGAATCCTACATGCATTTGAATAATTATTTAGATATTACTATTCCGACTATTCTATGTTAAGAAAATTAAGAGTTATTAATACTATTTTAAAACAAAAATAAACGAATGAAGCAAGAAACTGAAAATCCCTAATTAAGTAATTAATTTACTAAGCTTTGACTTTATTGAGGCAACAGAACCAGTAAAAATATCAATATCGTTACGGACATAGTTGGCAAAAGATAGCATACGAGTATATGTAATAATAAATCATGTTAATGGCGTCAACCGCTTCCGCTCTAATACTTCTCAATAAAAGACACACATGTGACATGACAATCATGAAAAGGGTCAAGAGGCACCCCTCTTCATGATTGTCTTAGTAATTCTTACCCGATATACCACTCAAAACTTTTCTATAACCATTACCCGTATTAGGACGGTACAGAAAGTCCCAGGACGTGACGTTTTCCACAACGATGTACGGTGTACAAATAGAAGATTTTTTTTTTTAATAATGGCCCGGCATAATGGCGGTATTGCACCTGATGGTAAGCGCAAATGCCGCCCAGGCAGAGTATCCATTAGCATCGGAGGCAGTCCCATGCCAATGGAAACAATTATGCCGGCCAGCTACGGTGCCTCTTCACACTACGGCGGAAGGACCCGGGATTGTAGGAAGGAGGAAACACATGAGATGGCAAACAATTCCACAGCCTGACGGTACGGCACAAAAAAGAATTATAGAACCGTTTGGTTCGCGCCGGGATGGTTTGGACCGACAAGCTATGGCTTCGCAAGCCAGCCCGCGTGGTTCTGGTAAGGAATGGAGAGGAGGGGATCAAGTTGAACAATTCCTCAGAGCATTCCCCGTGATACAGGCGGTAGAACACGCTCAGAGAGGCGACATCCCTCCGGAGTTGTAGTGACTCTAAGTTGCTCGTAACGTCTGCATCATTCACAATGCGGATGCCCTGCCGCTGCAATCCATCCAAGGCATCGAGCAGGTACTGGGCGGATCCATCCCAGAGGTGCGAGCAGTACTCCATACCCGGCCGGACCTGCGCTTTATATAAGCGACAAAGCTGACCGGGCGTGAAAAACCGACGCACCCTGTTCAGGACTCCAACCCTGCGTGATGTGGCAGTTATGACGCCCTCGATGTGATCCCTTGGATTGAGAACAAAGCGGATATCCACACCAAGGATACTTAGGTCATTCCGCATTGAGAGGGGAGCACCCTGAAGAATGGGGAGGAATTAATTTTAAAGGATTATGGAAAATTCGGTTTAGTTTTATTTATTTTTACTTACCACGTTTCGATTACTTTACGATTGCTTTCATAGCTACGGGGCGGACTGATGTACAATTTAAAATCATAATTTATTACAAAAGCACAAGACATTTTGCGTGTAAATTCCCACTTCTTAAATTACTTATTCAGTCATTCACTCCTGTAATTTATTTTCACCACCGCAAAGTTAAAAATTATTATTTTCTCAGGTATGCTGATTGTACCTAGCGTTATATTTCTAACACTAGATTTTAAATCAGTTTAATAATAACCCACTACTTAGTATACGGTAAAACGAAGACACAGATTTTAATCAACAAATGCATGTACAAAAATTATAGAACTATTCTCTAATTAGTAAAATTCAATTTCGTAATTAAATCTTGCGGCGGTGATATTACTAATCACATTAACAGTAACACTAAACTACCCTACAAGTAATAAAAATATTTTATTATCAATACATAGGAGAAATAGTCTTGCATATGTTCTGTAAAATGGGGCCGCATTGTTAATTGGACGAAGATGTTTAAAGAAGAAGGTAGATTACAGCCAGCTAATATTTGGCAACGACAGGATTTTAAGCATCAGGAAAAAAAAAGTAGTAATAGGTTGTATTATGAATATGATATTAAGTTTAACTTTGTATTTGTAAATTTACATTTTGAGTTTGGAAATGGATAAAAGCCAAATTCTAATGAAACATTACTGTTATTTTCATTGGTAGTTCTTTATCCGGTTCATAGATGGCGCTCCAACTATCAAACACAGCATATTGTCAGACACTGTTCGTTAGTTTCACCTACCCACTGTATATAAAAGAAGTCACTTCTCCGTCCAATTAGTAGTTTTGGATTTGTATTTAATAATAAAATAAATTGATTTAGTTTAAATACATACAAACATTACAACGGTTATTGATACAACAAAAATGTACAAACTTTCGTATACACACCTCCATAAAATTGATAAAATATTTACTATTTCGTTTGTTTAATAAAGATTACGTTCAATATTTTATAAATTGAAGTAAAAAAACACAATGTAGTATAGAAATTAAAATGCAAAAGGTAATCATAACAAAAATCGGGTCTAATAAATACATCCACTCATTAAAACTCACGAGAGCTAAAAAACACTTACTTTTAGAATTTGCGTGCTTTTAAAGTAAAAAAATAATAAATTGTGAATAAGTTGTATGAAAGAAGCATGTAAACAATTTTATTATTGTTAAGGGCGTATTCGTTGGGGAAGGGAAAGCGGCAAGATGGTAAAAAATTGTTTACAATAAAAAACCCAAGCCTTTTTCTAAAAATCACTGATGCCACCACACTATAAACCCTACTAAAGAGTGTATAAAGTCTAATTTCAAATGCATTTTGCTTTGGTGTAATTCCCGCGCTCGACACTACATTTACGAATGTCGTTATTCAAATTGACCAATAACATCACGAAATATTAACCGCGCAAATATACGCTTCTAATTGGTCAATAGCCCCGCGCGTTTTTTGAATATGTTTTAGTAGGCCATACAGTTCTGGTATCACAGAAACAGTCTTGACTCTTGGTAGTAATTTAACAAGAAAACTAAAGTAATAGTGAGGTTAGTAAGCAAAGAACAGTGGAAATGGAATTGCAATTATTATAGGGGCAGGGCTCACACATTGCCTATCAATATTACGATTTAAGGAACTTTAAATCTTGTGAAGGCATATCTAACATTATTTACCAGATCCTCAAAGGTGTGTGAAGTCTACCACGACAAATTAGTTTAGGTTGGTGGAAACTTTGACTCTTATTCGTGGAAAAGGGTCATATCAAACAGCGGAACATCTATACCTGATATTTGAATTAACGCCTACGGGGGGCTACTACAACCAAAGATGTTCGATATAAATATCGTGCGATTCTGCGGGTTAAAACCTACTTCTATTTCCTTCGATTCCACTAATATGAACTGTGGAAGGATTCAATAGTGTTGACGTGTGTCGCATAGAGAATATTCAAGCGACACTTGTCACGACACGACACATACACACGAAAAACTACTGGTTACATTAAAAAATATTGTATTTCGTAGTAGCCCTCCTTTCTGCGAAGAAGCAAAAGTAGTGGCGATCTCAGTTCATCGCGTGATTTTATATAGGAGGCTAACAACACAACATACACAAATCCATCGGGCAAATCATAAAATTGATCAGACGGCAAACTCGAAATAAACACTTGATTTTTATCTTTATAGTAGGTACTTTAAAAAAATGACAATGAGGAACAACGATGAAGTTAACAGTTAAGTAACACAGTGGGAACACTCATCTAATAGAACTAGACTTAGCCTACGCTTAACACACGCTAAACTATTTTATGGCAAACAATCTTACTATACGAGGCACAATACAGTGTACGGCCATTCAGTAATATATTAGCGGACAAAATATTCTTCATATATGCAATGAACGAAATACAAAGAAATACAGCTATCAGTCACATACGTAATCTTGATCCCACACTAAAATCAAGTCTTGTGCCATGGGTAAAAGGAACTACGAGACTTTCCCGTCTCACAAAAACCCAGACCCGAAACAAAGACTTGTGGTTGCCGCATTTATCCCGGTGCGGGTATCAAACCTGCGATTTTTCGTTTAAGATCCAGCGTCTAACCAACTGCGCATGTTTTGAATTATTAAGGGATTTTATTCACCGTCTCCTTGGTGTAGTTGGCAACACTGTTGTGAAAAGAAGAGAGAACCTTATTTATAGACATAACTGTCTAAATCTATTTTTAATTTTAGTTATCGAATATTTTGTTCCTTTCGAACGAATTTTGAATTCAATTTAAACGAAGAAGACAAAATAAACTATATACAATCATTCTTGATTTAAGAAGATTTACTGCTTTATTCATAGACAGATTTTAAACTATTTTAGCTAGCGAATGTTTTGTCTTCTTCGCTCAAACTGAATTCTGTTGGAAAGGGACAAAAAATTCGATTACTAAAATAACTTTTAAAACTGTATATGACTTACGCAGTAAATCTTATACCATGTTTAGAGTATTCATAATATAGAGGGAGCGCTGGTACTTCAAACGTGGATAAAAATGGTGGTGCTGGGCCACCTTTTTCTGCCCTCCTATTGGCTCATAGTTGACAGGTAGTCCAACATGCACGAATTACTTGAAAAATAAAAATAAATAGTTTAGGCTTTTTAGGCTTTCCACTCAAACTTGTTTTAAAAGGATAGCTGAATATATTTAGGTTATCAAAGAAATTTATAGACATTTGTTGTTAAATAATTAGTTCAATTTTTACTATTAACGGAGCGCTATGTAAAGTATCTACGTTTTTGAAGACGCCAATGTGTCATACATTCCAGCGCTCCCTTCATATTAAAAAATCTCTATAATACGATGGTTTAAAGGAATTTCGATTTCCGCATACAAATCCACAAATACATACAGCAAATTAAAAATATATCCGTATGAAAACTATAAATTCTATTTTTAAAGCGATATATTACTGAATGTACGGACTGGACCGCAGTCTCAGTTTATTTATCATACACATTAACACATAATTTATTATACACAACAAAATTCAAATGTTTATGATATGTTTGTGTATTTTAACACATGTTATTCATTGCACAAGGGAAATAATGTACTGCTGGTTACAGGCAGGCAAGTTCGCGCGCGACACTAATGCTAAACGAGCGACGTTGGGGCAGACAGGCAGAACTTTTAAATCAATTCAGGGCCAATTTTTCAATCGACATGTCCATGAAATAAAATATAAAGTGACTAAATTAAAAATATATCGGATAGGAAACTTTTTAAAGGATCCATAGTGTCGGTAAAAAAGATCGTTGATCCCGATACCAATACTGGGGGATTATTGTATAAAACGACACAAACTTCGAATATTCGGAAGCCGTACGTAAAACTTCACTAATGTGCCTAGATACTTCATAAAATGTTGGAATCCTTTATCGTACGTCGTAACCATAGACTAAGTTCGGAGAAAATGATAAACTTAACAGAGTATTAACTTGTATTTATGTTTAAAAGTAAAACTCATATCTTACTCTGGACGTCGAACATCCGAACATTCGAAGTTATTATCGTTTCTTACAGGAAATGAAATGCTTAAAATTCATTTTAGTATTTTTAGGGTTTGTCAAAACAGAAAAAAAAATATTTGACTTCATTTCTCAAAGCTCATTTGAATGGTTCGCAATTATGTTTATATGTATAGAAAAAATATATCTTTTATTTCAAAAGTAGGTTTCATCGAGGCATAAAAATCTTTGCACCGATACAAAGTTTCATTTCTCATTTTGTGTTTCACTCGACGAAAAAAATGTATTTGACGATTCTAACATGTACTCTCATTCATCAACTAACTGTGCCATACGTAGAGATAAAATTGGCGTTATTGTAAAAACACAGCGCTGTTGAGTAAAACTTTGCCATCGTGCAGCGAAATGTACATTCGCTCTTTAACATTTTACGTTCCACAGGAGGGTCGCGCACGAAATTGTTAGTATATAATTGTTGGTTATCGTACCTTGAAAACCAAATGTTATACGGAAACGTAATTTATTTTAATTGCACAGATAAATAATTGATCGAGGACGTCCAAGTACACATGCAAAATATGAAGACTTGTAGGTGATTTTTGTACTAGACAAGGTAATAATACGCCCTGTTTTAGTATAGCGCAATTCAAATATACGCTAACAGCAAGACAGTTATCTTGCGTCGATCGACATAATATTGCCAACGAAAGGATAGGTAAGGGAGATGAAAATAATAGAGCGATTATCAAGTCATTATCAGAGATAAACGATTATAAATCCGACGAGTTGGATCCATTCGAACCAAAATGGCAAGAACTCGCCGAGGACAGAGCCAAGTGGAGCAACAAAGGGGAGGCCTTTGCCCAGCAGTGGGACACATTATAGGCTATTAAAAAAAAAACAAGTCATCCCTTATTTAAAAGTCAGTTTTGCCTTGGCGTAGTTAAACGTAATGTTTGTGAACTAGTTGGTCATTTTTATTTGGATGTTATGTTAATTCTAATTGGTGTCTGGCTTGACCATTTTTCTAGTAGAAGAAAGCGTGTGCCATGGGTCCCTTCCTATAGATCCTGGGTGACTGGGCGCGAAAAGTATATCGGGGTCACTAGCATTTCTCACCTAGCCCTGGCCAATATCGCTGTCGGCCTATTTGATTGTGTTCTTTACTTTGTTCGATCTTAAGATATCAGTTTCAGAAAAAGCCGACATCAATGACTTTGTTTCGTTCCTATTATTGAGCGAGACAACTAGAGTTCTAGAACTTTCTTCTCCTTTTATCTCCTCAATCCATTTTCAAAAGCATATTCAATACTATCAACATAAATGCTTATGGACAACAATTACAAACATTTCAATCGCTTATTCGTCAAAATATACATTTAACGATTTCTCTTCGACGCAAATCACGTTTTGCTTTTGAAATAACTCTTAGACCGATAAGGCTATGACCAAATGTATACTTGAATAAACATTTAAAATATATTTAGATAATGTGACAACTGGCAAAGTATTTGTCATCGCAAATCATTGTCAACGAACCTAAAATGCGAGTATTTGAATAGCCATATTTTCTAAGGTATTTTAACTGTTTAAGACGTCGATATAGGCGGTTGAACGTTTACTTCAATGACTAAACGCTAATTTGGGACTAAACAATAAATAAACATGTGGGCATTTACTACAATTGTCAGAATTTACAAAGTTATGCGGTTTATGAAAGACGTTAGAAAAACAGTTTCCAATCGAACATTGGTTTTCAAGATCCGGTGTACTAATCTGTAATAATACACAAGTCAAATTAACTTCTACGTGTTAACTACTACCCACATAAAAACGACTCACCGTCAACATTAGAGCATGCAAACAAACACTCTATTCCAAGTTATCGATATATATTTTAATCGATAAATATAAGTGTCTATTTAAACATTGCAAGTAAAAATATTCTAGAAATTAGAAGGGAAACTAAAAAATAATAACAGCAAAGTCGCAAACACAAGCACATTTATCGATAAAAAAGAGAACTCGTCGTTCAGTCACACAATAGGTAGAAATAAAAAATAAACTCTTCAAATGATAATAACGAAAAGAAATGAACAATTTGTATAAACACTAAATAGTTTCATAACGCCTACAGATTACTTAATTAAGTTACAATATATTAGGTCCCAATAACTTACAATGATCGAGAACACATCGTTTATATCGATAAAAACTATCAATATTAATTTTACGTATAAAATATTACAATAACGTTTCGTCGAATACTGTTCGATGGGGATAAATAAAATAATACAAAATAAAATATAAAAAAATCTAATTTTATCAATGGCACAGGATAGGGGTAAAATACATACATACATTTACATATAAATTAGTATAAATTATGAATTAATATATCGATTTCGACAGATCGTTTTCTAAACTCTAATGTATAAAGATAATATTTAAGACACTGAAGTATACTGGTAAATTTAATAATTTAATCATCATTGGTCGATGTCGGAAACGATCAATAAGTGTATACCTTAAATCGATAAAATAGGTATTATAAATATCGATACATCACACGTGTATCTTTAATTACTTGACCAGGTAAAAATGTTTATTAGCACTCGCAGAGCACATAATATTCGAAATAGACCTGTCGACATCGACACTGTCACTAACTCTATCAAATGAATAAATTCGTTACGAAGGCAAGATTATTTCTAGACAATATTTCAACACGTCATTCAACTGTGAAATGAAAAATCACAGAAAGCCATACAAAAAAAACTTAGTCTAAAATAAATAAAACAGAAAAATAACGACTTTTATACTTTCAACAAGTTTGATATGTTTTTGCGGGGAATCGATTATTCGAGAACAATTTTCAAAAGATCGAATAAAATTGATTAAATAATTTACAAAAAATAGTCACGAAACTTAGTAGACCTTACCTTAAACTGAGTAATCTTAGTATCCTTTAGAAAAATAAATTCATCATTTTATTTGTAATACTCGTCTACTAATACAGAAAGGGTGTGGATATGTCTATGGACTTTTTACAGTGTTTTTGTGTTGTGCAGATTTTCGATAAGATCTCGCCTTATTAATCGATAATTTGAAATCCTAAACCAATCCACATATTTATACTCCACTACGAAATCTGCACAACACAAAAACCAAGTACACAACTCTTCATAATGAATTGACAAGGACAAACTGCTTACATTATGGTTTGTGACAAATATGGTACATTTTTACAAAATTTAACTGTGGCCAGTGCTGCGCCTGTATATGGTACTTTTTACTCCAATTATTTGATTATGACCGTATCATGTAACATTACGTCTAAATACTGAAATTTTGATATAAACAAACGCCAAAACGGATTCCGTATACAAAACAAAAAATAAATTAAATTATCGACATTTCATTTCATACACAACTCACTCTTCTAAAATTATCGACATTTCATTACATACATCTCTAAACTCGATACCCGGTCAGTTGTAAAAGGGTCTATCTCCACGTGAAACAGGTGGAACACAGTACCCCTTGGAGTTGTATCTCGTTGTTGGTGAGTACTACGGCGGCACTGTCCGACGCGTGCTATCAGTTGGACCCGGAGTCCGGCGTCGACTTCATCATGCCCTGCGCGTACGCCGCTAGCAAACTCTCACACACGAATTTGTATTGAATCTGAAAGAAGAAAGGTTAAATAAAATAAATTTCTTAAAAAATGTGGTATGTTATGTGTGCAAGATATTTAAAGATATGAATTGTATTGAGACATGTGAAGGTACTAGGTGCAATTATATTTTCTCTTTTGTGTTAGCTCTAATTTAAATCTTAGTCGCTTATTTGATGCTGTTTTGATTTATTTATTAAATATTTTCATTCAATAAATATATAAATAGCAGGCAGTGGAAATAAAATTATCACGGGCATAGTAATGCAAACAATTATTTAAACTTTAAAACAATTAACTAATATTGACAAACTCTTTGCAAACATGTAGGAGTACTGGGAATATACGCACAACTTCGTATATTACATTATACAATATTATAAAACGTAAATGCTTGTATATACGCGTTTGTAGATTTACGTGTATGTTCATGTACGCTTACGTGTACGCGCGTGCACGCTTGCATATATATACGTGTTTATAGGTTCACGTGCGAGTTCGTGTACGCTTAAGTGTATGTGCGCGCAGGCTTGCGTGTATATACGTGTTTGTAGGTTCACGTACGTATTCTCGAACAATTACGTGAATGTGCGTGCACGCTTCCGTGTATGTACGTGTTATATCGATTCACGTGCGTATTAGCGTACGTTTACGTGTTCTTGCGTGTATGTATATGCGATTTAGGTAGTGACTGACCGCGTTCTGTATGCACATGGGTCGCTGCGTGCGCATGTGGCGCACGAGGTCGAGCGGGTAGAGCGGCTGGCGGCGGCGCGCCTGCTCGGCGCCGGTCTCGGCCAGCACGAGCGCGCCCGTGCGCCCCACGCCCGCCGAGCAGTGCACGATCATAGGACCGGCGGGACGCGACGATGACTCTGATGATTCCGCTGGAACAAAACAATTTATTCATAAAATATACTTACAGTGTCCGCCAACCCGCACTAGGCCAGCATGGTGGACTATATGCCCTAACCACTATCAATCGTACTCTCGATTGTAGAGTAGGCCCGTGCTCTGCAATGGCACGTATATGGGCTGATACAGATACAGATAAAGCTTTTTAATGGCGAGACGAGAATGCCGTTCGCGTGCAGTAGCAAAACCAAACACCTTGAATTACAAAGCAATGCTTGGCATACCACTGCGCTAGCCATCATAAGATATAAGATGTTAAGTCTCAATATGTCTAGGAGTTACTCTGGCTACAATTTCCTTCAATCCGAAACACAACAGTGCATTTAAACTGTTGTTTTGCAGGAGAAATAAACATTGATAGGTAGTGATATTGATATGTAGTGATATAGATATGTATTGATGTGTAAAGTTAGTTACCATTGCGCTGGTTCCGTAGGCTGGAGCAGAGCTGCGTGAAGGCGATGAAGGCGGCGGCGTCGTCGGGCACGCCGTGGTCGGGCCACGCCGTGTACTGCAGCTGCGTCACGCTGCGGGACACGCCGCTCACATCCTGCAACGTGAATACATATCTATACGACTGTATTACGAAGGGGTAGATATAATCTAAAATGCTGTAGGCCGAGCTTATTTTAAACTAACGATGTTGTGACGTGTGACGAGTTTATCGCCATGCCAACAATTTTACAACAGACAGTTCTCATAAAGTGACTCACCCGCCCTGTATATTGCCTAGAGTGGTAAGTTCACTATTTGTATTTCTACTTTATGTTTTATTTTATTTTATTTTATTTTATTAGGATCACCAACATAACGTGTATTTACACTGCTAACAAAGCAATAACTAAAACACACGCTAAATACCGTTACAATTATAGGCGACCACGGCATGCGTATGACGTTTGGAGTTACATCCTTACTATATTATAAAGGTGAAAGTTTGTAAGTATGGATGTATGGATGTTTGTTATTTGTTACTCTTTCATGAAAAAACGGCTCATCAGATTTTGATGAAATTTGGTATAGTGATAGCTGACACCCTGGATTAACACATAGGCTACTTTTTATCCCGAAAAATGTAGTGTTCCCGTGGGATGAGTCAGGAAACCAAATATACATATTTTCTACTCTTTCAAATTTGGTATAGTGATAGCTGACACCCTGGATTAACACATAGGCTACTTTTTATCCCGAAAAATGTAGTGTTCCCGTGGGATGAGTCAGGAAACCAAATATACATATTTTCTACTCTTTCAAATTCAAATTGTTGGCACGGGATGTCCTCTCCTACGGAAGGGAAATATAGTCGACGGCACGCGGGAAATATAGTTAGTAGACACGCGAAATAATATGTTCTTGATGTGGATTGGACTCAAAAACTATCTGCACCCGGGCGAAGCCGGGCCCGACAGCTAGTTTATCATAAAAGCAAATCAAATTAGTTCTTACTTAATGAAATCGAAATAACATGAAACTACTTTTTTGTGTTTGTTTTTTTGATGTTGTTTCTTTATATATCTTGGTAAGCGATACGACCGCTCATGAACAGTAGCAAAACCAAAGAACATCATGAATTACAAAGCAATTCTTGGTAATTCTTTGCGCACGCCATCCTGAGACATAGGATGTTAAGTTACTCTGGCTACAATGTCCTTCAATCCGAAACACAACAAGAGAAATAGACATTTCGGTGGTATTCTCACATATTAGTGATCCACCACCAGTACTAACTAAATTCTATTATTACAAATAACATTACTACACACCTTCAGAGTCATCTCTCTCCGTATATAATGTCCGTGGTTCTGTTCACTGTTTGTGTGGACTGTTAAATTGTTTGTAGCTTTTAGGGGCGTGGTTCCAACCTTGGGCCAATATTGGTGGCACTTGGCCCGACCCCGTTCAGTCAGTACTGTTAGCATAACAATCAGACTGCTTTCAGATTCCCACACCATTTGCCAAAAATCACCCACTGTCGACGCTAATGGACCTGTAAAAGTAATTATTACATTTACATAATGAAATATAATTATCGATACTAAGATAATTGGGTGTGTGTCACTTCAACGAACGGACATACAGGCGCACTATATTAAAATATTTTATATAGTTAGCCGCGGCGCGCTCGGCCGACCGCCCGAGCGGTAGCCGAAGCGACCCCGCCGAGCCGAACGATTACCGCGCCGCGCACACGCAGTCGCCCGGCTGCCAGTCTGCTCCCGACCGCTTTAACGCGAGACGCATGACGCTCGATTCTTTCCGCTTTGCTATCAGCTGTTCGATTGTCTTATTAGTGTACGTGTTGCTTGTTCTTACTGACTTTCTGTGCTTACTACTGTCGCCTTTACTCCTTCTTTCTTTCTGTGTGCTGTATAAAATAAACTGTTTCTTGTGTTCGTGTGTTTGGACTGATTTATTTTATGACGACCCGGCGACCCTAACGGACACTTGATTTAAACCTACACGCACTACATTGGTGGTGTGTCGAAGTGGCGCCATCGGTCAGACAACACGTTGAAAAGACTAATTTTCTTCATCAATGTACAGTTTTATGTAAAACTCGAGTAAAGGTTACTTTTCGAAGTTTAGCTTAAAAACAAACCTTACCTTGTGTAGCAATGTATGTGAGGACCACATCCGAATTAGGTATTTCCATATTTATATACGATGCGTTTATGTAGTCGCCATTCGGACCGTTCTTCAATATCACACGGGTTGAATCATCTGGAGAAAACAGATAATACATTTAATCAAATAATTGATATCAAGAAAGTAAACCATGCGGGTTACTCTATAAGAAACAAAGTTACTCCGGATTTCGAATGTTCGAACCCGCATTAGGCCAGCATTATTACCGAAAAATATTTATATAAGGCCGGTGAATAGCAATGAAATTTTCAGCGGCAATAACTCTGTAACATTCAACAAGAAGGACTGCTCTTTTTGAAAGATTGCTTTTATTTGCGTCCGAACATTCGAAGTTTGTATCATTTTTATACAGTAACCCCCAGGTATCCTGAACACCTTATAGGCAATTGCACGTGCGCACATTTAACACCTTAACACCAAGTATCAAGATTTCTAAAATTATATTAGCACGGCGTAATAGCCCTATAGCGGTCCTTGTTGAGGTTGTGTTCACATATGAGACCTACCACCAGTAAAGGACCAAGTATCAAGATTTTAAAGCACACACACAGCTTTTGCACATATAACATCTTAACACCAATTATCAAGACTACTAGATTGTTTTAATAATATACTGGCACGGCCCAATATCTCCACACAAATAATACCTAAACACCAAGTATCAAGATTCACTCACAAGGCGCGATATCCCTGTATCGATTCTTATTGACATTCTGCGGCAGCCTGGCCACGGCGGCGGGCTCGTCGGGCACGCGGCGCAGCAGCGTGTCGTACTGGCGCAGCGCGGCGCCGCTCGCGAGCCCGTCGCCCAGAAGTAACATCGACTGCTGCAGAGCATCGCCCGGGAACTGTTCCGCGCCGATCGGTACGAAACATACTGCTGGTTCCTCTGTGCCTGGTTCTTCTGCGTCGTATACCGCTGCGGGGAGGGTGTTTTATGTTATTTATGGGTTTTTAAAGGTATTTTAGTTGGATTCTTTTGCGTCGTATATTCGCTGCGGGAAATATATTTTGCACTAGCTTTTGCCCGCAACTTTGTCTGCGTGATTACCTGTATTTACAATAAGTTTTATATACTTCAAAATCAATACATACTCCCCTAAATAAGATATAACGTCCCCTTTCTCCCCTAAAAATGAGAAAGTTCTTAAACTTCGAACTGCGTCACTATTTATTATAGCACATAATAATAAATTAGTAACACCCAACAGTTACATACATAGTCCTGACCCCACACTAAGATCGAGTCTTGTGTCATTGGTATCAGGAAATACGAGAGACTTTTCGGTCTCGCAAACACCCAGACCCGAAACAAATACTTGTGGTTCGCACAGATATTTGTTTCGATGCGGGGATCGAACCCGCAACCTCTCGATTCACAGACGGCGTCTAACCAACTGCGCCACGGAGGCTGTCAATAGTTTTGTCTTCTTCGCTCAAACTTCATTAAAAATTAAATTCAGGTCGTCCGAAAGGGACAAAACACTCGATAGCTTAAACAGGTTTTAAAAATGCTATTTATATAAATCCAAAGGGGAGTTTGTTTGCAGCGCTTTCACACCTTAACTATCCAACCAACCATCATGAAATTTAAAAAATACTTTTTAAGGGGGAAAGAAAAGGATATTGGTTACTTGTCATTCCGAAAATTAACCGTTTCCGAGGGTCAGAAAAGACCGTACTATAATCTGAAAATATGTACAAAACATCGACTGTCTTACCATTAGGTTTGACCATTAATGTAAGAACACCTCTCGTGTTCCTGATGAGTTGGACGACCTGCTCGTGCGTAAGTACATCGACGTCTGCGCCGTTTATCGATATCACCTGTCAACAAACTTTATCTTAATATCGGTATTCTAACAAAACCAATTACATGAAGTTGCGTTCTTTTAGATGTAAGTATGTAAGTCACTCTTGCTAAATACTACTATTTGAAAATTGTCCAAATCTCACTACAACTTCTATCTATATGTGTTCTAATTTCTAGAATTCTTGTCATTTCGAAAATTGCCAGGAGGAAATCGCTCACTGCGGTATGGCTCCACATAATGTAATATTTACTTATCATAGTTAATATCTATACTAATATATAAAGCTGAAGAGTTTGCTTGTCACCTCTAGTCTCAGGAGCTACTGATTCGCATTAAAAATTATTTTTGTGTTGGATAGGCCTTTTATTGAGGAATGCTATAGGCTTTACCATCACGCTATGACCTATAGGAGAGAAGCAGTAGTGAAAAATGCAGCAAATATAAGGAAATTTCATTTGTTTTTCGTGGTCCAATTGGTCTCAATATCGATATGCAATTTCTATGGCATGCAAAGTCTGCCAACCCGACCAAGGCTAGGGTGGTGGACTCTATAGTCCAACTTCTCCTAATCGTAGTTTGCAGGAGGGGCCTATACCCTGCAATAGTACGTACATAGGTTGATATATAAATAAAAAATAACGAGTATATATGGTACCTGGTCTCCCTCCTGCAAATGCAAGCGCGTTCTATCCGCAACCCTGGACACGAGTACGGGCGCGCCTCCCCCGCCGCGCACGTTGAACCCGAACAGTCCGTCCGAGCCGGCGCGCAGGCGCACGCTCACCGCGCCCGCGCCCTCCCCGCCGCCCGCGCCCTCGCCGCCCTCGCCCTCGCCGCCGGACCCCGCCGACCCACCCTCCGAACACGACTCCGACTCGTCCACGAACGGAAACGGGATGCGGAGAACGCGCTCTAGGAAATCTCCTTCACTGTGGAATAAATGAAAAATAAAATAAAAATCACTGGATCACACAAATACTTCCCGCTGTAGGGTCTCCTCTACTACAGTTTGATTGAAAGTGCAGTCTAGACCAGCGTGCCATACTCAGCATTGAGCGATAGGCGTGGCTGTTTACACAGTAAAATACAATAAAACGGTGTTAATAAAAACTCAAGGGTCAACAGAAACAATACACCACTCTATACACCCCGTGTTCATGTTCGTGTTAGTGTGCAGTAGTATAGTTACTTGAGGTCGGCGTCGGTCCAGGCGGCGCGCGGCGGCGGCTCGGTGTGTGCGGTGACGCGCGCGCCGCGGCTCTATACACCCCGTGTTCGTGTTCGTGTTCGTGTTAGTGTGCAGTAGTATAGTTACTTGAGGTCGGCGTCGGTCCAGGCGGCGCGCGGCGGCGGCTCGGTGTGTGCGGTGACGCGCGCGCCGCGGCTCTATACACCCCGTGTTCGTGTTCGTGTTCGTGTTAGTGTGCAGTAGTATAGTTACTTGAGGTCGGCGTCGGTCCAGGCGGCGCGCGGCGGCGGCTCGGTGTGTGCGGTGACGCGCGCGCCGCGGCTCTATACACCCCGTGTTCGTGTTCGTGTTCGTGTTAGTGTGCAGTAGTATAGTTACTTGAGGTCGGCGTCGGTCCAGGCGGCGCGCGGCGGCGGCTCGGTGTGTGCGGTGACGCGCGCGCCGCGGCTCTATACACCCCGTGTTCGTGTTCGTGTTCGTGTTAGTGTTCAGTAGTATAGTTACTTGAGGTCGGCGTCGGTCCAGGCGGCGCGCGGCGGCGGCTCGGTGTGTGCGGTGACGCGCGCGCCGCGGCTCTATACACCCCGTGTTCGTGTTCGTGTTCGTGTTAGTGTGCAGTAGTATAGTTACTTGAGGTCGGCGTCGGTCCAGGCGGCGCGCGGCGGCGGCTCGGTGTGTGCGGTGACGCGCGCGCCGCGGCTCTATACACCCCGTGTTCGTGTTCGTGTTCGTGTTAGTGTGCAGTAGTATAGTTACTTGAGGTCGGCGTCGGTCCAGGCGGCGCGCGGCGGCGGCTCGGTGTGTGC
The DNA here is from genome assembly GCA_030180105.1 of Hyles lineata. Classification (NCBI taxonomy): domain Eukaryota; kingdom Metazoa; phylum Arthropoda; class Insecta; order Lepidoptera; family Sphingidae; genus Hyles; species Hyles lineata. The sequence goes on from JARJEE010000030.1 coordinate 3,835,447, forward strand.
GGTGACGCGCGCGCCGCGGCTCTATACACCCCGTGTTCGTGTTCGTGTTCGTGTTCGTGTTCGTGTTAGTGTGCAGTAGTATAGTTACTTGAAGTCGGCGTCGGTCCAGGCGGCGCGCGGCGGCGGCTCGGTGTGTGCGGTGACGCGCGCGCCGCGGCTCTATACACCCCGTGTTCGTGTTCGTGTTCGTGTTCGTGTTCGTGTTAGTGTGCAGTAGTATAGTTACTTGAGGTCGGCGTCGGTCCAGGCGGCGCGCGGCGGCGGCTCGGTGTGTGCGGTGACGCGCGCGCCGCGGCTCTATACACCCCGTGTTCGTGTTCGTGTTCGTGTTCGTGTTCGTGTTAGTGTGCAGTAGTATAGTTACTTGAGGTCGGCGTCGGTCCAGGCGGCGCGCGGCGGCGGCTCGGTGTGTGCGGTGACGCGCGCGCCGCGGCTCTATACACCCCGTGTTCGTGTTCGTGTTCGTGTTCGTGTTCGTGTTAGTGTGCAGTAGTATAGTTACTTGAGGTCGGCGTCGGTCCAGGCGGCGCGCGGCGGCGGCTCGGTGTGTGCGGTGACGCGCGCGCCGCGGCTCTATACACCCCGTGTTCGTGTTCGTGTTCGTGTTCGTGTTCGTGTTAGTGTGCAGTAGTATAGTTACTTGAGGTCGGCGTCGGTCCAGGCGGCGCGCGGCGGCGGCTCGGTGTGTGCGGTGACGCGCGCGCCGCGGCTCTATACACCCCGTGTTCGTGTTCGTGTTCGTGTTCGTGTTCGTGTTAGTGTGCAGTAGTATAGTTACTTGAGGTCGGCGTCGGTCCAGGCGGCGCGCGGCGGCGGCTCGGTGTGTGCGGTGACGCGCGCGCCGCGGCACACGCCCACTGCACCCGGCGATGCCGTGCCCGAAGAACGCTCGCGCGTGCGGGAACTGCTGCGTCTGTCATACAAGACTCATTAGTACACGTGGAAACGAAGTTCTCGACTATTCTTCACTTAATATTAGTGCTAAATATAGTGGATTGAATTTTTTTTTTATTCTGTTACGGAATCCATATTCTTATAAAGAGCACTACTAAGAGTATTACTAAAATCTTAATAAATTGTACATTAATTTGTCATTCATCATAATTTATATTTGAATTATCACCTGACAAAGCTCCGATTGGTGGAGCGGTCCCGGCGGGCGTCCCTGAGCGCCTGCGTCTCGGTGCGCGGCACGGCGGGCGCGGCGAGGCCGGCGAGCGCGCCGAGTGCGCCGAGCAGCGGGCGGCGGCGCGGCGCGCTGAGCCGGAAGAACCCGTGCCGCTCCACCGAGCAGCGCCACAGCGCCTTCGCCGCGCGCCCGGAACGCATGTTGAAGCCCAGCACTGTGTCATACGACTCCGACTGGGATACACATAAAGTTGTATTGTACTGTTTTAGTCCATATAAGTCTCATTGCAGGGCATGGATCTCCTTTACAATTGAGTGTACGATTGAGAGAGTGTGGGTTTGTAAAAAGAACATCGGTCACGTCCATACATATTGGGACTTGGCAAAAAAATATAGTGTACACAGCTGAGATATAGTTTATTTTGTTGCATAGTGCTTGAGGAATTATGTCCAAATAGATGAAGGTTTAAAAAAGCCGGATTTATTAGAATATTTCATATATTTGTAACTTTTTAGGTTAGGATTACATGTATAAAAAAAATAGCACATTATAATGTCATTATCAAAAATAACAACATTAAACAAGAACATAATTTTGAAACACTATGCTGAATTATATGAACACAATGCAACAAATGTAGAAGGACAGACTGACGCTCCGGGTTCATGTTGGAAATATGAGAATACTTCGCACTTTTAACGAAATCACAAAGCGTTATCATTATCCAATGGTCAATCGTACAAGGTCTTCAGAAATGCAAGGGTCTATCGGAGTCTATTATCAAAGCCTAGCCATAAATATAAACAGAGAAATAACAGTAGGCGCAAATTGGAAATCACAAGAAAGCAAACGACAGCGCTCAGAAGTCATGTGTCATAGAAAATACCTACACTTTATTTTTAATTCAGCACTGACTACCTTCAACGCTGTAGTTAAAACCTTATTTTGAAACAAAGTATGAGTGATGGAACGCGCTGATACGCGTTCAATATTATTAAAACACTTTAAGATTTTTTTTTCTATCCGGCTTTTTAAAAATATATGGAAATATACATTTTAATTCGAATAAATCGTACTATTTTTTGATGTACCATTCATAACTGGTCCCTTCACGGTCCATTATGGCCGATGTTCTTTCTGTGGTATGTAAAGATTTCCTGACGATGTTTTTCTTCACCGTTATTGACTCCGAAAAGTCAGAGTGTGTCCCGGGATATGAACCCGCTACCACCATCGCGATCAGCCACAAAAATGAATTTATTTCCTTTACTGGTAGACGAGCATGCCGACCGCCTGATGGTAAGCGGTATCGAACCTCATGGACCTTCGATAGCACAATCATTTCGTAGGCTATGTTTAGCGGAAAATTTCAAAAAAATGAAGAGAGAGAAAGAGAAACAGTACTGAAACTGAGTTCGATTGAAGCGGCTTATGCCATAGTCCACCGCGCTGGCCTAGTGCGGGTTAGCATACTTTACAAACCACAGAAATTCTTGTAAATCTCTACGGTGTAGAGGGCTCACTATGCCTCACTATGTTTTTTTCTGTGAATGACTTGTGTACAACGCAATGGTGGGTGAATTTGAGCTACTACATAATATATGAATTTTAGACTCACCGGTTCCCTTTTGAGCTGTATGAAGAACTGTTTCTTCTTGAAGGAAATCTTCACGATTTTACTCCAAGAGAACGTGTTCACTCTGATATTGTTCTGGAATACGACGATACCTATTGACGTCACGCCAATAAATATGTCTTTGCCGTTGTAGTCCTGGAATCATACGTCATTCATCACCATCGACCACTTTTAACACTTATTCGCAACTATTGGCAATGCAAATTGAGCTCTATCTCTGAAGGGTTAAGATCATTTTAGATAATTTTGTCAACGAGCAGTCTTATAATACGATAGAACATAGTAATTCCACGCCTCCAATACATTATGACGTAGGCGATAATATTATTTGCTTGTATCAAACACATTCTAACATTACACATGTTCGTAATTGGGTCGCAAATTATCTCTCAATTTACATTTATAAAGCGCAAATGGCAAGTATTTGCAATAACAAATACATTTACATTATATCCAATAACCGCTTACTGTAAACTATAGCAAACGTACATATTAATTCATATACATTAAAAAATCTTAGAATCGATTTATTTTATTATTATTATTTTTTTCATTTTGCTTCCTCAACATTGCTATAAAACGGCAACTTGATGCGCGACAGTCTTGCGGAATGAAAAATGTTGATAGAGGTTTTGATACAATATTGCCTTGACCGGGTGAATTTCCGGGGAAGCTTCGAATGAAAATCATGCAGTACCTATATGAGACGTCATTAAGAGTAACAGTTAGATCCCTTACATTTTAAAAGAACATTTTAGCTCCCATATCACACTTCACATTTCAGCTGTGTTAGGTTTTAATCAAAAGATATTTGCAAAAGTGATTGTTTTTGGAATGACACTTTTGGTTACGGGTTTCGAGGCCGGTTCATGGAAAAAGAGGAGCTGCATAAATGTGATTAAAGGGATTTACTTCTCCATTTACGATTTAAGGTAATTTATATTATGGTATTTACAAAGGAAAATGGAAAGAAGCATGTTGGGCATAAAACTCTATGATAAGATAAACAACGAAATAATTAGGAAAAAAACAAAAATAACAGATATACGAGAAAAGTTAAGAAACTTGAAATGGAACTGGGCTGGACATGTTTGTAGAATGGAGAAAGATAGATGGGCAAGGAAGGTATCGAAGTGGGTACCTAGAGATGGTCAAAGGCACAGAGGCAGGCCAAGGAAACGATGGGAAGATGTATTTAAAGAGAGATGTGGAGGAGACTGGAGGACACAAGCTAGAGATAGGGATAAATGGAGGCAATTGGGGGAGGCCTACGCCAAGGAGGCGACTTCCACAATAAAGAAAAATAAACTATAATAATTGGAATAAATATATTTTCTTTTTTTATAACTAATGTAATAAATATAAAGTTAAATTCTATTCATTCTAAATGAAATATATCAATAAGAATTGTATAGTATTAATAATTTTATGTAATCCTAATGATTGTAAATTGTGGTAGAATAAAGGCTATTTTTATTTTATTTTATTTTTATTTATATTATGGTATTTAAGATTATATCTGTAGAAGTACGAATTATTTCCACTCAATGCGTTAAACTGGATTTTCTAGCAAAAATGTAAAGAGAAAAAGTGTCAAATGTGTTTTATTAAATAATGTTGATAACAGTTATAAGAACGAGTTCAACTAGAGGTTCAGAAAGATATGGTTTTAAAGTATTTATAGTCGAAAGAATAGTTCCCTGCCTTTTAGAGTGTGTGATCTTTTAGCTGTCGATCCATAAAGCTACAATGTATTATCACGTTTGAGTCAACCAAACGTGATAGTACCGCTGTTATACGAACTTGTAAATCTACATAGTCTTCATACCTTAGCCGGGTGCGATTCAACACCATAACAGTCGAGTCGTTTGGCGTGTTCTAGAAAGTTCGCCTCGGCGTCCGCCGGCGCCTGGCCCTTGTGCATTTTGTGCAGCTCTCGTATTCTACGCTCGTCCTCTGCGTTCTGTTTGGGTAGCAGGCAGAGATCCGACAGATAGTTCGGCGGGTGTTCTGATACGTTGTAGTCACCGAGCTCGGCTAGAAAAAGTAGAGAAAAGTTTTAATAATAATTAAGTACATAGTCCCGAACATATAAGAATACAAGATTATATCGTGGGTATCAAAAACTACGAGTAAATTTTTGGTGTAACAAAACTATTGAAATATAGGTAGCATGGGTAATCCTAATCCATCACACACATGATTAAATTATTTTTTAATAGTTTACTAAAGTCTCGAATCAAATAAATAGGTAACAATTACATAGCCATAATAATTATCATATTAAATTCGAATGGTATTTGGCAATTTATATATGAAGTTATTTCTGTTAAACTAAACGCGCACAAAGTTTCCCGACACGGCAATTGAAATATTTACCTTGTATTTATTAAGGACAAATACATACGAATTACGCAACATTAAATAAATCAAGATTAAATTTATGTTATTGAAAGGATAACTAATTGAACATTCTCAATGTCACGTTTCTAAGGATAATATATCCACACAAAGGCCACTTGGCGTTCTTATTAGCAAATGAATTTATTACTGATCAAATCATCTGGTATGAGTTGCCCGGGACTGGAATTTACGCCCAGTACAGGGATAAAATCACGCCCCATATCACATCTTGAGACGGAAATAAGTTGAGCAAACTGATAGCACTAGTTGCGACTATGAATAAGTTACAGATAATTGCGGGTGAGGTGAGCTGCCAAATAGTATTTTGTAACTATTCATTTATCACTTTCACAAAATAAAAAAATGTATGGAAGCTTTGCATACCCAATAATATTAATTGGAATTTCTGAAGTATGCGAGGTCCACTTATATGGGATAAGGCTGGCAGGGTGGACCAAACGGTCTAATTCCGATAATGTCAATATCTAACTGACAGTCGCAAAATTACAAGCCATTTAAATAACGATTGTCCTTTCATGCTTTGTGTAGTTGTAATATAACACCGGTAGAAGGAAAATTAAAAACACGCCAAGTTGTCGACATCGAGTGTTGGTGCAACAAAGATGCATTATAATTACTTCTTATTGATAGTAAAATATTCGTATCCCTCCGGACATCGACCACATAGAGATTAAGTATCCATCCTGTAGAAATCCGGATATCATAATGCCGGCATAATTATATCGACAAGCAAGACTAAAACATCTCACTCACTCAATCTATGTATCTGGTCTTCACAGAGCTCACCATCAGGCGCATTGAAATCGTATGTCGTGGGTATCAGATACTACGGGAAAATCAGAAACAAATACTTGTGAAGCATACAAACATTCCTCTCAATACGGGGATCGAACCCAAGGTCTGTCGATTCACAGACGGCGTGCAAGCATCTATACAATAGGCGAAATATACAAACAAAACTCACCTTGCACAGTAAAAGAGGCTAATAACAGCAGCGTGTTCTTGGGAGCGGTCATCCGTCCATCTAGCAACAGCTTCCTCAGTTGCAAGCAGAGCAGGTACCTGGTGTACTCCTCAGCCAATCGCGAGGGCTCCGGCGGATAGAACCGAACCGCCAGCCAAAATTGTGCGCTCACCCCTACCTGCTTCTTGACCGACTTGCTGCTGTCTAACCAGCGCTGTGGACAAATTACATATTAGGTGATATAAAATAACAATATAAAACCAGTACTGAACATAGCGAGACACCATTTTTCACGGAGGTCCCTGGCAATCGGACTGAATCTAGCTTTCTATAACTTTAATAAATCGTTGGTATTTCTTGTGGAATACTGGATGGAAGCATTATTATTTGCGGCATCATAAATGCATAAGTAATTACGTTCGACAGTCAGAATATACTGGCATCACACGACTTTCAAGTCTTGAAAAGTTCTCTCTCAGGTCTTGGAAACCAAACAAACGACCGCTAGTTTCACAGCTAGCTAACCAACTGCGTCAAAAATGCTGCCACAGGAAGCTCACCGCTCATCACAACCTTCACCAAAGGGTTTCCACAAAGAACTGTTAAGTTATTTGTCCAGATGCGGATGTTTCTGCATAACTTGTAATCGCAACGATACAAAAATGATCCTAGCATGCAATATTGAGAAACCTAATTATGAGATACAGACTTAAGGAAAAGTCATAACATTAACACGGAAATATTGATGGCTCAACGATGGTCAGTGGAGTAAATACTTGTTGACCTCAGATGGTTTTTACACCGTGACCGGATGAGTGTTTGTGTATTTCGTTCAATGCATCAAGAAACACTTTAAGCGATGATTTTTTTTTTAACTTACGAGAATTACGAGACGAGCATGACGCTCGCCTGGTAAACGTCACGGCTGCCCATAAATGGGGGCAACATTACTCAGATCTTAGTACTAAGCAATGCATGGCGTTGCATTGCGCTCGTCTCACCAAAAATTAGATGTTAGGTCTTCGTATGTCCAATAAACTGTCTTGCCGCTACAAAAATATCATTATAATATGTAATATGTATAAGAGGCTTTTTGAACCCACAACAACCAGAACCGAAACTAAATCTTTGTGCTCGTCTCAAATATTTGATCTGCTTTTCGTTTCCCATTATATTTCTCACCTATTATTTGATGCTCATTTCATACGGAGTAGCCTGCAAAACTATATTTACTACTGGCGCCATCGAAATATAACTCTGTATTAATTTATTACACCGCAAATTGCTTGCCAATGAGTATAAAATTTCACTCACCCGACGAGAATATAATGCTTGAAGAATTTGTAAAATCACCATTGATCGACGTCATTGCAATTATGTAGACGCAACGAGTATTAGCGCAGAACCGAGAGTCATCGTGAGTGACTCACATAGACACGGGACTCATAGTCAAAAACACGGTGTGGGAATATTGCGTGGGCAGTGGTAGAGTTCATAAAATCAACCATAAGCTTTTACCCTATTTCATAGTGACTACCGTGCAAATAGAGAACACAATTAAGCCGATCTGAGAGGTCGACTGAAACGGCTTAGGCCGAAGTTCACGCTTACCTATTGCGAATTGGAGGAGAGCCCTAGGGTGTGCAGGGTTATATGTTATACATTTATGGTTCTTCATCTGCGTTTTATGCAATTAATAGTGATGTTGCAGACATATTTAGGTCACGAATCCACAACCGACTGCCCGACGTCAACCTTGGCGGTGAAGACTAAATAAACATTGGTAGTAACAGAGAACTCTTAATATACCTTGAAATAAAACTATTATTTACGGATTTTATCGCGTATTTGGTTTATTTATTACGGAGTCATGTGATGTACTATTGATAGTAAATCACCACGCACTATAACGGTGAAAGAAAACATCGTGAGGAAACGTGCATACGATAGAATTTCTATGATAGGTATGTAAAAAACCGCTAAACCGCACTAGGCTAACGTGATGGCCCATACGGTCTAATCCCTCTCAAACATTCTCTTGATTGTAGAGGAGACCCGTGCCCTGCAGTGGGACGTATATGGGCTGATACATATTCACTTTATCATGAGTTGAAAAAACCACTGATGACGGTGATAAAAAAGTTGAATATTAACATTAACACGTGTTCTCCACCGCGCGGGAAGAGTACACAAATAGCACTGATAACATATCAAGGTCAAGATTAAATCAACACTTGAAGATTTCATAACAGCGATTAGTTATGCGCGCGCAAAATGATTCTATCATATTTCAATACCATTTTATCGGCTACTGTGATGTATTTAAAACAACTATCTGGTAAATGATCGAAATAATTAGATGTACACGGAAAGATATGTAATTTTATAACATTTATCGTGTTGCGCGTTTGTGGAGTTATCGCATACTATAACTGTTGTCGCAGAAAGCGGAATTAGGGTATTTACTCTATATTCCGACACTAAGTTCGAATATTCGAATTTTCGACGTCCATGTAAGCGATAAAAGATTTCGACTTCTTTACAATCAATACTCTTTTCTATGGAACTTATCATTCACTCCAAACTTAGGCTAAGGTTACGACGTACAGTAGAGGAATCGAACATTTTGTAAAGTATTTAGGCATATTCTTGTAGTTACACGTATGACGTTCGAACATTCGTCATGTCGAGAATGTCGAGGCGGAGATATCGGATTGGCTGAAGGGTCATTACATTACATAAAATTATGTTTCTCCCTGATTTTCTCTTATGTTTCAGTAAGATTGTCTTAAATGGTAATAGGGCCATTGAGACTTTTTTTTCGTTGGCTACTATCTGTGTTTATGTTGGTGTACATAATAAAACTAGTTTCAGTTCCATTTATTTCGAGATATATGTATTTGATACTCCTGTAAAGTATGGAACTTGACTTATACAACGATTTTTTTTCTGTTTTTGTAATCACCAAATGTTTACGGATAAACAGCTATGTACTTTCTCACGAGATGCAATCAAATGTCAAAAAAATGTTTATGAATAAAAAGTGGTTACAGAAAATTATGTAGAGTATTCAAGGTAGAATCTTGATTGACCGAGAACACTATTTCTGGCCACCTTAACATACATACATACATAAATTTACGCCTTGTTCCAAGAAGGGGTAGGCAGAGGTCACAGGACACCAGATTTTGCCATGTATGCTCCGTCCCACGATGTGACAAGGGGCGAGCCTATCGCCATATCGGGCACTTATTCCTGACTCCGAGCTGATAATGAATATAGAAATCCAACATCACTGCCCTTCCCGGGATTCGAACCCGAGACCACAGCATTGTAACCGTAACCACAGTACAACAACACCACCGAGGCAGTCACACTGGCCACTTTGAATTGCGCAGAAAATAAATAAGTAATAAAGACAGACGCAAAAGCTTAAATTATTATTTTAGCAAACACTATGGATACAACCCAAACACGATGATAATATTTAAACAAAAAAAAAAATGTCGCGCTTTTTTGTGAATTTTTAGTTGCTTGGTGTCTGTATTCCTTCGGTCAAATATACACTAGATACAACATGAGCGATTAGAAAATGGCACCAAAAAAGAGTGCTTTAAGCACTCTTTCGCCTTCAGTCACGCACCGACCGTTGCTTCCAAAACGTCGCAGAACTTTAGACAATATTATGTGACAAGCTACTTTAAGCTCCAAGAATAAGGTGGAATTTGTGTTAACATATTTGGAATATGTGATCTTTTTGTTGACTTTTTTTCATGTCATGCATCGGTGCCACTTTTTAATAGAACTTTTACAGGGAACTTTGTATCTAGTGTATATTTGATCGAAGCTGTATTCACTTAAACTACCACCCGGCTTCGTTTTCGGTCACAATGAGGATACCCTGTATATTTACACAAAAAATCACTTGTTTATTAGTCATACTATGGGTATTGTATTTTAACAAAATTATATAGCCAACACAATATAAACGAATTATCCTGTATATCAATATTATTACTGGTGGTAGGTCTCTGGTATGTGAGAGGCCGTCCAGGTAGGTATCACAGCAATATCTATTTCTCGCGATAAATAGCAGTATAAATGTACTATTGTGTTGCGGTTTGAAGGACATTGTAGCCAGAATAACTACTGGACTTATTGAGACTTAACATCTTATGTATCAGGATGGCGAGCGCAGTAGAATGGCAAGCATTGCTTTGTAATTCATTCATGGTTTTCGGCGATCGTATCGCTTACCACCAGACGAATGGCATGCCCGACCCGCCATTCATCGAAATAATAAAAAAATACCATATTGCATGCAAGAACAATACGTCACTTCCTCTAAATTGACTATTTCGTTAGAACATGTGCATTGCATCTGGATCCATTCATGTTCCCGTACAGTTTATTTTTCCATATTATTATGCGACACATGTGTAGTAGATAGTCATGAGAATATTATCCACTAAATACATCAACCAAGTCCATGTAATATTGACTGCCTCAGTGGGGCAGTTGTACTATGGTATTGTTACAAAGCTGAGGTCTTGGGTTCGAATCCCGAGTCAAGGAAAGTGATACTTAATATTTCTAATCATTACCAGCCCGGAGCAAGGAATTTGTGCCCGATATAGCGATAGGCTCGTCCTCTATCACATCGTGGGACAGCACTAATTAGGCAAAATGTCCTGGTTAAACCTCTGTCTACAACTTGTGGGAAAAAGGCGTGTGTTTATGTATGTATGTTTGTAAAATTGTATTACTGCATAGTATAAAACAAAGTTGTTTCCCATCTGTCTGCCACTACATATGTCTTTACACAATGGATTTTGATAGGGTTTGTTTTTAATAGACAGAGTGGTTTAAGAGGAGGGTTTATATGTACAATACATATATAAGGTGTCCCAGTTTAAAGTTGAAAATAATTTGTATCTGGTGTGGAGCAGAATCAAAAATATTTGGGGCAGCTGAATCTAGGACAAACCGCTAGTATATAGTAAATAAAATTATTACTTGTATCTGCTACAAGTTTAATAAAATATTTTAATTGCCTATGACAATGATTACAGAATATTGTGAGTGCTAAATAAAGTACAGTGTAATTGAAATTTCAAATCATTTTCCTCTTTGGGGTGTAATAATAACAGAATTAACATCGTACATAAATAACATATGTATAAGTATACTTGTTTTATGATGATTGAAGGCAATTCTAATTTAAATTATATTTAATGAAACAATTGACAAACCTATATTAAAAAGCCAAGCACTAGGTCATTACAGTTTAAACCTAAAACAATACACTGATACAGTTACCGGCTGAAGTAGGTCACTCCAGATAATATTTCCATACTATACAGTATACATATTATAAATGATAGTTTGGTCTTTAAAGAACAACTAGACTATACTTTATATTTTAATCCTGTGGTATTTCACAAGTAAACTCATGTATCTGTCCGTCTGATCATATGGGGTAGACAGAGTAAATAACTAGACTATAGAAATCCAATTGGTATGGCCACACATGCCTCTTTCTTTCAACTCATTAATCCCTTATTCTTGTCAAGTACTTCTTAACTTTTTGGAGTCAACTGACTTATCAGAGTCATGTGTGTATTAATAGTACCACCACGCACTAAAAACGGTGAAGGAAAACATTGTGAGGAAACCTGCATACCATAGAGATTTATGGGAATTTCTATGGTATGTAAGTCTGCCAACCTGCACTAGGCCAGCGTGGTGAACTATATGGTCTAACCACTCACAATCGTGCTCTCGATTGTAGAGTAGGCCCGTGTCCTGCAGTGGGATGTATATGGGCTGATACAGATACAGTCTCCTCAACTGACCTTTATAAATCAAGAACTCTATGATGTTTGTTGAACCACTTAATATTTTTCATCATACATGTGCGGCATGGATAAATAAAAATATTACTCACAATAATTTCAGTATTGCTTGCACTTGGTGGAGATCCATTTTCGGTGAATTGCAACCCAAAATAATCTTTTTCAACCAGTTCAAGATGTTGATACACTTGTTCTAAAAGAACACTTCCTTTCGCTTTTTTCTGAAAGAGAAAAAACAATGAATTAAGTACCCTTCTATGACATGCATTAAATTTGAAGGTCCTAAATAAAATACATTTAGCTGTATTACAGATGTTAGAATATAGGTAGAGATCTCTTATTTATGTTTGTGTACATATTCTACATAAAATACCAATGCCTGAATGTGAGCGAACAGAGCCAGTAAGTTCTAAAATGTTGAGGATTTTGCATTTATATACCATCTGTATCACGGTTGACTAATATATTTTTAATAGATTAGAAGAATAAAAACATTCATGGAAAAATTACACTTTGCTTTTATAGTATACATTTCCAACTTGTTGCCTATAGGAAATCCCATTGAACATAGTTGGTTTATAGAAATAATAGAAAATAGAATTTAATAACACATTGTCGGAACAATAACTGAATTGTATAAATCAACAATAAATAATTATTTTTTTGTAATAGGCGTTTGTCAGGAAACTAAAGCCTTTGTTGTTTATTTCTAGACATTATTCCAGCATATATACACCAAAATCATAAGTCATGCATATTCAGTTGTCTTACAATTATTGAACGGTTTATTATGCACTGAGTAAAGGAAAGTGAACATTGATGTTGCACAACTGGTTAGGTTATAAAACATGTAATTACTAGAGAAATGACTATAATTACATGAAAAGTTACAGCAAAAGATAGGGAAGTTCAGATTTGCCATTCAAACTAATCATTAGCTAGATGGAAGAATAATTAAGATGTGATAAAATAACGTTATCAAAGATTCAGATGAAGACAAGGCTGTGTTGCTTTGTCCTTTACCTTTCCGGAAGGCAAATAAACATTTGCTAATTTGTCATTTGATACGGAACTCGGAAGAAGCAATGAAGCATACCTCGATTTGAAACGTCTGCTGTGTGTCATCCAAAAACTGGACAGTAACACCGAATATGTTGAGTTTCCTCTCTCGCGCAAGTTCCGAAGCCCGCACATTATACGTTCCACTGGAACTGCTGAATGCCCGCCGCGACACGCTCTCGATCATCATACAGCCAGGCTGCGAGAGTCAACGCCCGCACTTAATTCTCACCACACACCAATTACAAGTTATCAGTGTAAAACCTCAATTAACCCCGACGTGAATCATTTCTGTCCACCGCTCCAACTCAATTTGCACTGTACACTGCACGGTGTTCCCGACGCGAGCCGTGACGTAATGTTCCAAGTGAATTTTCACACTGAATCCGCGATATTCATGTTTGTTATTATTGACAAACTCTTGTTATACACTTCGCCTTATTTTAGTACATAAACGATTAACACGCGGCGGTATAATAATAAATACAGCTTAAAACTTTACGTGGTTTGTCCTTATTTTATAATTCTATTTATAAATTACAAATTAATGGGGAATTTAGTAGAATCACTCACACCGCCTGATAACACATTCCGCCATATTAGAAATAAAAATATTAAATGGTGAAGTGGTGACTTAGTATCGATATACTAAGTTACCACTTCAAGTTCCACAAGTTATCGAACTTGTTTGTAAAATGAGTTACTGAAGTCGGTAATCAATGTAAACTGATCCCATTCCTTTGATAGATGCTCTGATAAGTCACAGTATACAAATAATCGAAACATTATTTTTTCTTTAATTATTTTTTTATAACCAGAACCGTATCAAACTTGTAGTATATAAAAAACGGAATTACAAAATGTCTTTTGATAACGGATCAGACACGACTGCCAACATGTTTATGGTACGCGGGTTCAAATCTTAGGAAACACCTCTGACTTTTCGGAGTCTTGAGTCAAGATCGTTAGGAAACCTGCACACACTAGTATTTCTATGAATTTCTATGATATTATGTAAAATAAACCAATCCACACTAGGCCAGCGAGATTGACTATAAAATATAAATGGTCTAACCACTTTCAATCGTCTTCTCAATTTTAGAGTAGACCCGTAGTGGAATGTGAATGGGATGATACAATACAACAAAACAAATATTAAGTGCCTATTATATTAACTGAAACGTGTAAACATATGGATTTGTTTCTTACATATTGTATTTTTCGTTCTTGCTATTCATGTAATATCTTTTTACACATATTGCAAAATAAGTCTATGTATAATTCAGAAAAATATTTATTTATGTCGATATAGTGTGTGCACAACCCTATACATTCCTTCGACGCTGATGTTACGTTTTGTTTCTGCTGATATAAATAGGACTACAATGTAATGTAAAATTTACGTATTAATAAATGTTTATCATTTTTGCTTTAATTTTTATATAAATATTTAATAATAATAAATATTTAAATTTTATTAATTTATAAGACTAAGAAGCGTATTTTCACTCACTTATCCAATTATTTTACTTCTAAGTAAAATGTTTTAATTGGAAAAATAAAACGGTTGGTCTTCCTGGTAGTATGAGTGATTAATACGCGGCTTATTCAAATAAATAAGTAGGTATGATGAGTCATATTTTAAAAATTCATGTTATGAATGGTATATACCGTGGGTTTAATTACTGTGAACAAGACCTAATTTTACGTAATTATTTATAATTTAGTTTGTTACTAAAGCCGATATTTTGAACTTTTTACCTAGGTGAGGTACCACTGAAGCCTAAACATAGGCGAAAATTACCAATGATGGGATGAAAGTGTAGCTAAGTAATTATTGTGTAACGTAAGGCATCTATAGGCATTTTTTTATACTAACATTATTAATTATCATAGTGAGCCATGTTTGTCAGTTATGATTATTGGCACATTTTTAAATTCCACTAAAGAACTTTGGAAGATAGGTAATCCGTAAAACATACATTTACTATAGGTTTCGTACTAGATTCGCTTAAGATTTCTGGTCAAGGTGAGAGCAGTTCAAAAGGTTAGATCCTTGTGCCAGATAGTTCAAGTCTTGTAGTCGCTTGAGTGCCTTAGGCCTTGTCTCGTCCCTACCATACGGATTGGCTAACCATTATGATTCTCAACAGAAATTCTCAATTCAAAATTGCATTGGTATTGCATAGCATGCATTATACGGCATTAGGACCATAGCTAATGTGAAAATATAGGTATCCAGATAATTCAGAGAACTCATCATTATTTCCGTGGTAAAAGATCATTTTTGTCCCTTCTTGAGTGAATAGTTTCTAGTGTACCAACTACTAGGGTTCGAGCCTAAGGTAGTTTACGCAATGATTTTAAAATATCTTTAACAAAACTTTTCGAATACTTAGAGAAAATTTAGATTGATTCTAACAAATATAATTAATTAATTCAATGTCTAAAGTTATATTTAATAGGTAATAGGATAAGTCATGAATAAAACAAGCAATCAAACAGTTATCTGCCTTTATTTTGCTTCTCTTCATAAACCAGCAGCCATAATCGTTCGATCTGTACCATTATAGGAAGAAAAAATTAATACGCTATTACATACTGTTACAGTTTGGTTTGAATATGTGTTACAGCTGAAATTATGTGTAGATTCTCATATTACTATTATTATATTAGATACAAATGGATCATGAAAACCAGGGTGCAACGCGATTTTGCCGTGTTATATTTAATTATTTCGTAACGGGACTAGCAGTTTTAATCGTAAAATTATATTTGTACTTAGCATTCTATGCTTCATTCTATTACGCTAATGTTTGTTGGGAATCAGATTTTTCATTTTAAAATAATGTATTTTTTTTTTATTTGGCAGAATGGATTTATTTTGAGCAGTATTTGTTTCTGTTTTAGTGTAAATGGAAATTAATTGTAGTTTAAGTCTATTGAAGATAAAAGTATGAAAAATCTGATTCCGTATACAATAAGTACGTATGACGTGCAACACCGCATCGCACAATATTCAAGAGTGACTGGTTACCGTACTGCTCGATGTGGTTGTATTGTTGTGTGTGTGTAAGTCGATAAAAAACCCCGAGAGAAAAATTTTTGTTTATGGCCGAACATTCCATTTTTAAATACACATTTTTTTGCATTTGTAATAATTTTTGAAAATATAAATTTTGATAATATTTTTTTCTTTTGTTCCTAAATATTTAATCCAAATAGTTTTATTATCCTTAATATTGTATTTACAATTTTTCAACAGCCGAAAAATATGTTCAATTTTTTTTATAATATTATTTTTTAACGACTCTTGTTAAGTAGTAGGTAACAGTACAAATATTAATGATCACAAGTTGGTTTTCATTGGTCATTAACATACAATATTACAATTACAGCCTTAAATCTATTGGTAATACAGTTAACAGCAGGTCTTCAGTGGCAAACTATCTAACTAAATTATTTACATGAACCTATATGATACGTCGACATAGATAAAGTACAAATTTCAAATTGATTTTTCAAAATTTTCAGTCAACTCAGTATTTATATACTAGAATTGTAAAATCGAAAGGGTTTTTTAAATGACTATCATATTTCGTTTTAAAACATGAATAAGGCACCTGTCTCAGCAGATTAGGTATTGGACAGTTTTCATACTTAGTTGAAAGTAAATAAATAAAAATGCTAAAAATTGATTACCGTCATCAGAGACGGTGTAAAACAACTACGATAAATATGTATTAATCGATTACTTTGATGAGATTATTTAATATTCTGATCACGATAATCCGAAATATGTTATTTTAGAAATCGCTAAAAGTTATCCGTGCATACTTGCCGAGCTCATCACTTAAAACATAATTATATAATAATGTCAAATTTTAGTATTTTGGAAAATCTATACGTATTTATATTTTCAAAATCTACGTTTCCAAATGCGAGGCAATTTTATTAGTTTAACAGTCGACGCTCGGAAAATATGCACATAACGTTAATGTATACTTTTAAGACCCCCTGTTACTTGTATTTACTATGAAAAAACGTGCGTATTCGATACCAAATGAACAATTGCAATGTATAAAAGAATGTTAATTCCGCCACAAAATCCAACTTGATATCTACATTACAATAAAACATTTTTTAAAAGCCTAAAGAATCATACTTTATGGAACTAATAATACGTCTTATTGAAATAAAATTATCGAAACAATATGTACAATGTAGGACAATACATTTATGCTATACATACCGTTTTATGTCTACCTATCTATCAACAAAACCTACTAAAGACAATACATCTCAGTAGGCCACTAAGACTGACGACACATTAACTACAATATCAATATACTTAAAACTATAAAGTGCAACATTGGCTAAATAGAACGA
Source organism: Hyles lineata (assembly GCA_030180105.1). NCBI lineage: Eukaryota > Metazoa > Arthropoda > Insecta > Lepidoptera > Sphingidae > Hyles > Hyles lineata. Next base: position 3,852,903 of record JARJEE010000030.1, read on the forward strand.
ATCAACTCAGGAGTATTTCAATAAATTAGTGTAACATCTACATTACAAATTTATCGCCGAAAGATATCATGTTGTACTTATTTACAAAATGCAATATTTTTACAAAAAAACGTTAACTAGCGCTAACCCAACGTCGTTTGAACATCTCTGTGTTCGGTTTGTTGGCGTGTTTCTTACTTTTACTGCTTCCATATTCACGTGTCGTGGCCATTCAATATTGTTACTATAGAATCAATATGAGAGTTACGATTGTTTGTATCGATTAGACAAGGATAGAACACGTTTGACAATTCTTTATTTGTACTAATAAAGACCTATAATAATCACTACGACATTTCATTCATATCATTGTGAACTACATCGAGACGAATATTTCAGTCGAATTTGTTTTATATTATAATACATTTACGTGACACTTAATACTATAGCTAATTTTCTTGTTTCTTGGCTGGAATCGCATTATGTTTTGCGGTTAAGGCCAAATTATTATTTTTTAATTATTATTATAAAAATCACCGTCTCCTAAACATTGCAAATTAATTGTGAAAAACGAGATCACGAATCTACGTGCGTAATGTTTTGAAGCGGAAAGAAACTTTGTAAAAAACACGATCGAATCTGTTTTTCAAAACAAAATGTCGTTGGTTGGTGTGATGATGACCCGTTGATGCTTTAGTGGTTTAGACCATGCCCTTGGACATCATTCTGACGGTGTTCTTCAACGCTTGGCGCTTGTTGCAGAACCATATTCGAATCACTTCACGTTCGTAGCCAAGCTGGTGTGCTAGTCCCGTAATTTCGGTACCTGAAAAAAATACCAAAAGAATTAATAAATATTTAATTCAATGATCTAGTTTACATATAAGTTTTTCACAGGAATGTGAAATCTATTTTTTATCCTCTAGACACAGATATGTCTTATATCTGTATTATAAGTATTATCCACAATGATTAATTTGTTAAAATATTTATATGTAGTGTTGGAAATATGGTATTACAGTACTTTCGTTACGATGAATAATTTCTATACACAAGTGTAAACTGAAAAAAATAATATAATAGCAGCATTGACCATAGTCAAATAATTACTGTCTGGTGTAAATTAATTTCAGACGCACATACTGTCATTGAACAATTGTTGTAAAATAATCTATAATGAAAATTATGCATGCTAATAAAGAATGGACGTCATAATTCATTTGCACAGATGTTAAAAAATGAATGCATAAAATATAAATAAATTATTTTTTAAACAAAATGTGGAGCGGTTATAAGTTTCCGTCTAGGTAACCTACATTCCGCCGGTCTATCTAGACTCTTGGACGGCATGGTTCCATTTCTAGTGCATAAAAAAACCTTGAGATAGTTACAGCTATGATCCTGTTATGCATGCACATAATATCATTATCATAAATGATAATGTATGACTTTTATGTACGTATTAAAATATGTGCTTGAATGCGATGTTTAATTTACATTGTAAAAGTGTCCATGAGACATGAGCGACTTTGAGCTTCTGTTGTCAGTTGTTAGTTGTTACTTGTTACTATCATGCCGGCTTGTTAAATCATAGGGATTGTGAATTTATGGACTAAATAATATTTTGAAACTATTAGTATTACTATTTCACAATCATTACGCACTATAACGGTGAAGGAAAACATTGTGAGGAAAGCTGAATACCATGGCGATTTGTATTGTTGGTGGACTTTATGGCCTAACCCCTATCAATCATTTTCTCCAATCTCTCGGTTACTTTTACTAGCCTCTGTGGTGCAATTAGTTAGACTCCGGCTGTGAAACGACATGTCGCGGGTTCGATCCCCGCACTGAGAAAAATATTTGTGACACCACAGGTATTTGTTTCGGGTCTGTGAGACCAAAAAGTCTCTCGTAGTTTCTGGTACGACACAAGACTCGACTTTAGTGTGGGGTTTGTGCCTGTATTTTTTTAGTGTGTATTTGAACCACTTCTTGACTCTACAATTAGTTGTATTATACTAGATTATATTATAGCGTAACAGTATTTATGTGCTGATGGAAGCCTATTCGAATTTGCCCCTATAGCAGCCAACGCACAAAGTGTTCAAGATTTCCTAATTTTGACCATCGTAAGAATGTCAAATTTCTGGTTCTCCTGGATAGGTACAATCGGGTGGAAGAATTGTATCGCTAAAGTTTTTTTATTCACCCTATAGTCACATACATAGTCCTGACCCCGCACTAAGATCGAGTCTTGTGTCGTGGGTATCAAGAACTACGAGAGACTTCTCGGTCTCACATACACCCAGACCTGAAACAAATACCTGTAGATCACAGAAATATTTGTCTCGGGCGGGGATCGAATCCGCGGCCTCATTTTCACAGCTGGCGTCTAATCAACTGCGCCACGGAGGCTTGAGATTACTATCTCTATTGATACTCTATTACCACAAGGCGCATTGAAATTCTCTACAATGCTGGTATAAAGTATGACTATATAAAAAACAGCGTACCAGATGGATGCGTGTTTCTCTCGAAATGTGCGTTGAGCAGTTCCAACGCCTGCGGAGTGAACGAGGTCCGTCGCTTGCGTTTCTTGCTGGGCTCCATGCCTATGAAGTCTGTCAGGTGGTTCTGTCCAGATGCGTACCTGGAATTGGAAATGTTACCTTATTAATACATTAATTAAGTTTCATTTTGTTTAAGGGTTAGTTTTTTAGCCGACCGCCACATGAGTTAGTATTGCAAAGCGATGAAATTGTCTGTTGGTTGTGAATATTTTGGTATTTTTGTCTTGTAGATCTTAGGAGAAAACGTTAAAAGTTATTGTTTCAATTGTAAGCCCTTCAAAAATCATAATATAGAAATATAAATATAATAGAACAAAATACACGATCTCCCTAAAACATATTTTTATCTAAGTAGATATATGTATGTCATATTTCTTTTGTCATAATGAGCACAGGGAGACACGTATCAACTAAGTTTTACTACTCCGGTAATCTCACTTACCGAACGAAACGCGACAGCGAAGCTGTCGCTTCACGTCGATCTCCTGTGAGACAGTGGTACCGCCCCAGACGAGCCATCCCATTTATGCTATGACTGAACAGCGTGGCTCTACCACTTTTACAAATGTGAAAATCGGGTTCTAGTCTTGAATAATGATAATAATTATTTATATTTTCGAGTCACTTCGTAGATCAGAGTACACATTAATTGATTACTTTAGTATTCTGGAAGGAAATCCGACACGCCAAGCAAAACCTTATGACGCGGCTCGAAAATTCTAGATTAAAATACCCATCTCCAAATTGTGGGTCAGAGGGGTGGAAAGCGACCCAAACCCCACAACAGGGGGGTTCTTCACCCAGATAGTCAGTAATTGTAAGCTTCATTAATTACCGGCCAATGGGATACATAACATCTCTTTTTTAAATTTTAGTTTCGTAGTTACTCATGTACATTTTCGCTGTAATGAGTTGTGATTGGTCAGTGATTCGGTAATGTTCGGTTTCACGAAACAACACGACCGGTAGCGCTGTTGTGATTTGTCGATTGATATGAAAATGAATGCTTATTAACATGCTCATTGTACGTTGATCTTTGTACTCGTGTTTTTAGTGAATCATATTATTTGCGTTTTAATTTAAACTGGGTGGAACTTTGGCTGTGAGATTTACTATCAGACACATCTACGTTTCGAAGTTACGTGTGTTTTTAATTTTAATAGTTAATACCGCTCGATCCAACCCTGAAGGAATTTAGTGAAGAAATCCGTACACCGGAGAAATAAACTTCGAAGGGTTTTTAAGTCTCTCAAAATTAATTAACTTAGCGTAGGGCCAGGAGACCTAAGGGCCCTTAATTGTGGAGGAAGCCTTTTTCCAGAAGTTTCGTAGTTATATTAAAGGCGTAATAATGCAATATTCGTATAGATTATAGTAAATATACTAGCAAAAAACTATGAGATCTCACAACACTCAGGCAAACAAACACCTGCGGGTCATAAAAATGTTTGTCTCATTCGGACACTATCACGGCTTCACGTACAACCGGCTTCTTTAACAACTGTACTTCAGAGATTGTCACCTTTTTTTAATTTAGTTAAAGAACGCCCCATCGACATCCTCGGTGGCTCAGTTTCACTACAATACGAAATACGATTATAATGCCGAGTTGTCGGGTTCGAATCCCGGTCAGATAATGTGATTTATCTATTAATTATCAACTTAGTCAGGAATTTGTGCCTAATATGGCGATAGGCTCGCCCTCTATAACATGGTGGAACGGACACACAAGGCGAAACGCGGGTGTCCTGATAATACCTCTGCCTACCCTTTCTGGGAGGAAGGCGTGATTTTATATACATATGTATGTATATAGAACGCCCGAACTATTTTCTTCGTCTATAGCATTCATAAGCTTACGCCTGTACCAACAACGGGGTAGGCAGAGTCTCTAATATCATATCTTCGCCCCGTTTATTTCTATGACAACACAATGGCTTATCAATGTAAATACCCATCTTATAAAATATTCAAGTTCACATTGAAAAATCAAAATGTTGTCAGCTACGTAGGGACGGATGTTAATAATAAGCCTTGCTCCGATTTCATAATGTCAATGTTGTTCCAGCTATCTTGCATAAATGAATCTTTTTATTTAACCATTCGTTATTATGCAGTGCTTATGCAGTTGTGATGTACCGTCTTGTCCGAGAATTTTAATGTATCGATGTGTTTGTTAAGTATTTGTTGGTTCTATTTATCGATGGTACTTTCCTTTAGCTATAATCATGATTCAAATAGCCTCAGTGTCAGTAGTATTGTTAGAGACACTGGCTGACAAGAGACTGCTAGTTTTCATTTCCAGCCTTTGAAAAATCAATAAATATATTTTGTAACTAGTTTGGGAGTCAGACCCAAAAGTCTAGAAGTTTATGAAATAAAAACTAATCAGTGGCTTAAGAACTATGTGATCTTAGGATATTTTGTTGAATTTAAAACAAATACGAATCTATCAAAAGCTCGATATATCCTACAACAAATGTTTTTTTCGATAAAGTTAACAGATGAATTGGCTTCAAGTTTACACCGTAAACCTTGTTTTCCATTCACACCTACGCAAAACAAATTAATTCTACAAAACGGGTTCATAAATTTAAAATCCAACCGAGAACCTTAAACAATACTCCATATACAGAACAATTAGTCTAAATTACGCGACATCTTAAATCATAAACTATTCAGACGAATTAGTCCGAGTTTCACTAACTGAGATGCTTGTTAAAAATTACCGTCAAGGATGGCGCGATTGCAGATCCGCCATTTGCAATGTTAAACGCATCTACCGTTGCATCGGTATAATGAATTTTAATGGTGCAAAATGTAAAATCAATAGATCCTGTAGCGGCGTCTTATAATCCTTAATGTGATCGTCGAAGATTTAAGTCACACCTGGCTTGGAACGGAAACTTATTTGATTGATCCTATTTGTCAATGCATTTATGAAATCGATTTTGTAAACAAAACTGGTGTTATAATTGGGGAGAGATTGGGCAACGTGAAAAAGATTAAATAGGAAGTTGGGTTTTGTCTGAACGTAATAGTTAGAAAGGCTAGACATCTTGATTTTTTTTTGGACGGAGAGTTCCTTATGCTTTCTTCCAGCATGAACTGGGAAATGTAATGTAGGATATTTCCGAGTGTACCTTCTATATCGGCTAGTGGTAACTCTTTGATGTTTGGCTGGTCAATGTCGACTTAATTGATGATTTTGATGTTACAACGGACAGAAAGACACGGGATATAGAAAATTTATGTGAGGTAACAGACTTGTCAAAGTTAGTCTGTCAGAGAAACTGTCATAACTGTGTCTACTTCACGTCGTCACGGCACGTCGCGAATGTATGCAGGCTGCTCAAGACCAAGATAGTTGGCAATTACTGAAGGGAGGCCTACGTCCAGCAGGCAACTGCAATGGGCTGAGCATAGCAAGCTGCATTTGTACCGATCAGCAATCGTCACCATAATATTTATTTATGTCCAAATAACTGTAGAGTCTTATACCTCTTAGGATGGAAGCATTTTATAAATATAATTGATAATTAGCATATAAATAATTAAGATCTTAACGTTTTAGTTCTGTTTTTGTTCAAGTAATAGTTTGGTCCGATTTACAAATCACGTTTTTCAGATATTGTAGGTTTATAAGGAGAAATTCTCTTACTAAGAAATACCATTATTTAGTGTATATGTTCTTACATAGGATGTATCAATGTTAATAAATGTAGTCATGTGAATGATAACACCAATGATTCAAACATTTCGGTTAACTAGTTAGTTAAAAACAATACATAAATGTAATAAAAGCAAAAGTGCGTACACATGCGTCAACAAAAAATGAGCAAGCGTTACCTACAACTGAAATTAGGAACACGCTTTATATGCCATTGGATATGTACCTTTTGTATTCCGATTCGTCGTAAAAGCTGCTCGATCTAAAATGAGAAAAAATATCAGCTATAACGACGGAATCAAAACATTAGCCACAACCGACAGTGTGTATTCCTAATTTCTGTGTAAAGGGCGAGGTGTGAGAGTGAGAAGCGATAACAGAACGTCCACTACGCCTAGCCGGAAAGCGATAGTTAGTCCAGATTTGAGAAATGTATATCGCAACGTCGCTAAGCGTTACAGGCCAAATGTTCACGTACACGGTGTCACACAATACCACGAACATAATCACTCATAATTACCTTTCCTCTGCCTCCTTCATCCAACGTTCGAGCACCGGTTTGATTTTCTGCGCACTTTTTGGTGTTATATCCAATTTCTCAAATCTGTATCGAACATAAATTTAATGTTAGATCAACGCACCGGTCAAACAAAAAGTTGCGACGCGAAGCTTCGTACGCGGACTTTCTATCTCGAATAGCATACGCAGGACATTGACATCACGTTAACAATTACAAACAGAGATGAAAAAAAAAACAATAGGCAATTTAGCCTGACCGGGGTAATCAGTTTGATTAATACCGAACGTGGTAACGAAACGACCAATTCAATTACAAGCGAAAGGTAACGTATGCCAATGCCCTGGCTTTTGAATTGCGCAAAATGAATTAATAATAAAAAAATAAAATAAAAAATAATGATAACAATACATCATGCCACATTAGATGGAAAGTTAGATTACTACTGTGATGTTTGTAACAAATGATAAAGTTCTCATAACAATAAGTCATGTGGTTCGGACACGGTTGTTGGGCGGCGGTGAGACGCTTCTTAACATCGTGCGGGGCGTGTGTCGGCCGGCTGTTATTACGACGAATGCAAATAACCTAGCACGTGTGAACAGGAAATAAGAAATGGCGTCAAAACCTTTAATTATAAATAATTATGGCGCACGTACCGATGCACGTATCGCCGGGCCAGATAACCTTACTAAACGTTCAAACATTACGATAGACACTACTCGACTGGATAGTATGAGCAAAGCGTGTACTTAATGCATGTAAGGTATCTTTGAATTTACCTCCGTTAATATTTACAAGTTCGGAGGCAAATTCATAGATGATTGTATGGATAAAAAACAAAACACATACATGTTTTGTTGTTGTGAAGACAGTTGAGCTGCTAGCATCTGCGAAGCCAGGGCACTGGGGACGGTAACAAGTCATATGTTAGATGTGTCATCTTGTAGTGACGAGATTGTCACGTATCTCATCTAGCACTGAAGGAATAAAGCCGCACGCTTATTTACATGTATAGACTGCTGTAAAACCTAAATTCAAAACGTTTCGTTCGCTTTGAAAATGTTTTCTATTATACTTAGATATATTTTTATAATATTTATTTTTGTTATGTGCGAATCATAAAAAATGCTTTTGATAAGTATAGCTTTTATTGTATTTATATTGATTCTTCGTTTGGAACGGTTAAAATAACCAACAACCTGAAATGACCCGTGTTACTCGATATGAAATTGTAATCATCCTGGCACATGGATAATTCAATGTTATTCCATCCATTCACATTGTCAACAACACAACCACTATCTTAAAGTCGCATCAATGGACGGATATCAAACCATTCTACTGTATGTATAGTAAACAACACATTAAAATCAATCTAACAACACAAATGTACAATGAAATACGTAATTATGTTGCCAAAATAAACTTTCGTCGAACCGAACTATCAACTGGTTTTAATCAAGTTTTTTAATTAGCAGCCCCATTCAAAGGGTACTTATTATGAAAATTGGAACAAAAGCACCAATTTAGCGTAGAAATGACGAGTTAAACGAATTCTTTTCTTAAATAATAATATGTTTTAATTAAAATGCAAATTAATTAAGTCCAGTATAATGAAAGGGGTAACTACTATGTAGCGGCGTCACGACACCAAATTGTAGGGAGAAGAAAGAAAAAAATTAATGGAAAATGAAATCACGACGGTACAAAAGACAGGGGAATTTTACTCTTTTTAATTACACGAAAAAAGTAATTACCGGCAAGATAATTAATTAACTGGAACAGAAGTAACGATTAATGATTTTATTATACGAACGAGCTCGTTCGGGGTGCGGATTGAAATCTAAGGTTCGGTCCGTCGCGTGGCGTTTTGCATCGAAATTCGATTTGTCCCGCTGGCAACACCGTTTCAAATGATTTGATTCAATTAAACATAACAGACGTAATGCCTTCGCGAGTAATTAATTTGTCCCTTTAAGTACAGTCCTCGGGATACACGATACGCAATAAAAACACCATTCGGCATTTTATAATGTTAACTTTTTCGAAACGAATAAACTGATGTCGAAAGCAAAAACAAAGCAGTTACTGTCTAACCAATTAAAATTATTATTCTTAATGCACTATAATTATGGTACAAATAAATACAATTATTTAAATAATATATTCTTATTCCATTTTGAGAAATTTATAACAGCGTTTGAACTGCTGCACGTTCAGTATTCAAATCTAAAAGATTACGAACTACAATTTGTATTTCAAAATGTTGGTCATCATTTCATACGTACAATGAATCATTTAACACCCTCCAGACGATTAAACAATACTCTTAAACGCATCGCAAATGAATGAAACAAAAATTGATGATATCTAAAAAATAATTAGTGAAGACGTGGCCTGGCCTGGCTGAGTAAAAAATGGTGTAAGCCACGACACAGCGAGCGGAACGGAAGCCGTCCAAATGGTAATTAATTAAACGAATTGTAAGCAATGAAAGGAGTCGTGCTGTTTTACAAATCGCTTCAATTAACGATATTAAAAAGTTTGGAAATTATATCCGACTGACTTTGAGCGTGACGAAAACTATGGACTTGGACGATTATTTCACTTAATAACGTCAGCCTGATTTTTTAAAGTGTCCGCAATCATCATCGAGTAACTTTGAGGCGAACTTAGATAAATTCTGTGATTTTTATTTCATGTCAATACAAACGTGTAAAGCGTGCAACTTTATCCTATCAGAAAACATTGAAAGTCTAAATATTTTTTTACATTTTGAGCAACATTTAAACACAGCTCCGAATTATAAATAATATTTCATTTTCAAATCAAATGTAATAAATACATTCTACATTACTTTGAATAAATAATTATCTGAAAAAATATGATAGCTGTTTCTAATAGTTCCAGATTCGGAGAACATTGTAATTTGAATACTTTAGTTTTAATAAGTATAATATTAATATTGGTATATTTTTTCCCAATGAGGAACTATTGGATTGAATATAAAAACATTGCGTCAGTCATGTTTGACATAGACAAATGTTGGTGTTAATTTTGATGAAGGCTGGATATTTTAAATTGTTACCTGCAGATTGCGCTCTGGCTGTACGCTGGCCCTTCGGTGACGGAGAGGGCTTGGCCCACCTGGGTCTGAGTGAGACCCAGACCGAGCCGCCGGAGTTTGAAAGCCTTAGCGAATTCCTTGATGTCTTCCAAGTTGATTCCATCCACAACGTTGCTTGAAGATTGGCTGATCGTAGGCTGGTCTGTGAAATAATTTCACTTTTAGTTTTGTCGAAGCACAGACGTAAAAATACTGTTACCTAAATCTATTGAATTTGCAATATCTTATAATATATATTGATTAAATATTTTTAGTAAAAGTTACATTAAACAAACTATTTCATTTAAAAACTCAAGTAATGCATTCGAGTAAATTTTTGAAACGAATAAAATGTAATGAGTTTTTCTTCCAGTACCAGGAATAACATCTAGACATTAGTAAGCGCAGTTTATCGAGTTACCGACGGAACGCACAAGTCAATAAAAAAGTAAGCAAAAAATTGCCACAAATCCGTATACGATACGATAATCGTATAAATGAATGGTATAATTTGTACGCGATCTTAAAGCCGGCTCGTTTAAGCGCTAAGCGAAATTATAGCCGAGTTTAGTGGGCAATTTATGTAATTAGTAGATGGTGGCGGCTCCTAATTATGCGGGATGTCATTAGTGTGGAGACGTGGTAGCTCCGCGGAGGCAGGTCCGCGGGATGGGTTGCCAGCGCAACGCCAAATTACTACTGTCGGGTTAAACCTACTACAAACGCTGTAATTAGGTGACCTGCAAATTTGGCAGTGCTGAAAAATTGTGTGAATCGAGGTGTTTATGTAAAACGAGATTTTTAGCTCAAATATTTGGTCGCGATTAAAATTTAAATTGCGTGGACCAATTTCATCGGAAAAATCGCATCAATAGCATAATATAATGTATGATAAAATATAGAAATATAGTTGTGAGTATTGAAAGACATGGTAGTAACTCAATTGAAAATCCTTTGTGCTGTAATTCAAGTTGAGTGTAGACACACCTCTGCAATACTATAAAGGAAATTACGAATCTGGGAACAAGATTTACTGATGGCAACCCAGCAGCCGCGAATGCCTCCCATCCCTGCTTAGCTAACCGATGACAAATTACTTTCGCTATACCCCGCTAGTTTAAGGAGTAGTCTGCATCAATTAAGACGAGGTAGGGTTGGTAAATTGGCAATCGTTTCTCCATTTACCGGTGTTCGAAGCTCAGACGATTTCTAATTTCGTTTTGTTACCGAATTAGGGAGAGTATGCTGTGTAAGAAACACTGATTCGACTCCCGGTTCTAGATATATTTATTGTATTCCAGGATTATTGATAAATAATAATATGATCTAAGCATTTTAAAAAAATATTTTTGTGTCACTAGCGTATCTTCCTAGAGTACATAATAGAACTTTCTTTTAGGTTATTGATTAATCTTCAATATTCTAAAATAAATTATATTTTAAAGCGTCCCTTCTTTTAGGGACATTATGAATTATTGCCTATATGAATAAGCACTCATTTGAATATTTTATAAATATAGCCCATATGATAGGTACCTATTGTTTCAGTGTCGTTTTTGAAAAGTGATGTATAATGCTGCTGACTATCATGACACTACTAAGCGAGTAAGTAGAAATCAGTGTTGCGCGCAGCAAAAATTCATTTACCATTCGGTATTTTCTCCCCAACTTATACGTTTGTAGGGGAAGCATTATTATTTGTCGGTAATGAGTTTAGCAGCCATTTTAGGGGACGTAATGCAATATAATTCATATCCGTAGCTATGATTGTCTTCCGTTTTCTAAATAATTATTTTTTGTCAGGATGCTTACAAAATATATAATGTTATATAATTTAGATTTCTTTTAAAAGGTGTCAGATTTTGCATTTTACTTTTATATTTGATTAATTTTTTTTAATTGATAGAATTAACTGTTCAGTTTTATAAATATTTAAATGTTGTTTTATATGTATAGTTGTCAATTTGTGTTTGCAATTTACAGAGACTTAGACTTTAGACTTAGAGCTAAAAAACTATTGTAATAATTCAGTTCAGAAATCTTTAGAAATATATTTTGTATTAAATCTATCCAACATTAATGGAAAACGATAAAAAAAACACAAGTTCCCATTATTTGTTGCCTTATTCTTGTTGAAACTCAGAAATATTACAGAAAATAAATTTATTTATTTTACACGAATAATTAAACGTCACCGCCAATCAAGTCTAGTCTAAGACCCTTTAAACAATAGACAAATCCCAAAAATCGTAATAAAGTTCATCAACCCACTTGCAATCAACCCTTTTAACATAAAAAAGTCGTAATTTCATAACAATTAGATCTGCTTTCGACGTTCAATTACAAGCGATATCGCGTGATGCGAGCGCACCCATTAATTTCAAAGATAAGTCCATTGGGCAGAGTCGTTACTCGTAGCGTCCAGAATTCAATAACAATAATACATCAAGATACCGCTCTGTTAATTGTTTAATACATGTAATAAATTAATTAGACGCAATTAACGTTCGCGTGTCTATCGAGCGGGTACCGGGAAAACTTTTTGGATAATTTCTTACCTATAACTATTTTTAACAGGCGTAGATCGGGCGATTCTTTAAACGGTCCATTAAAATAATGTGTATTATTAATAAATAAAAAACGTATGACCATTATGCACGGTGGGTCCAAACTTGAATTCCTGCTTGGGCTTGTGAATATCAGGATCATTTTATGTCTTGTAATGAGCGACACGTTTTGCGTTTATGGCTTTTTTAATGTTTTCTTTTTAATATTCCATGAACTTATATACAATCCGTCTCAAAGGTTTTTTGGTGGTCAACTGAGGTCACGAAATATGAGGTTTAGGGGTCTACTTACTTTTTACTGGTGGTAGGTCTCTCATATGTGAGAGGCCATCTGGGTGGGTACCACCGCAATGTCTATTTCTCCCGTCAAACAGCAGTTTAAACGGACTGTTGTGTTTCGGGTTGAAGGGCATTGTAGCCAGAGTAACTACTGGACATATTGAGACTTAACATCTTATGTCTCAGGATGGCGAGCGCAGTGGAATGCCAAGCATTGCTTTGTAATTCAAGGTGTTGTTTGGTTTTGCTACTGTTCATGAGCGGTCGTATCGCTTACCATCAGGCGAACGGCATGCTCGTCTCGCCATTCATAGCAATAAAAAAAAAAAAAAAAAAAAAACTTTAGTTCGGGAGACATGAAAAAGAGGTTTTCGGTCTGAGCATTAAGTTATTTAAAACCTTTAAATAATCTAACAAGAAATATGTATATATGCTACTATATATGCTACTTATTTATTTTCTTGTAATTTGAACAATGAAAAATCAACGATCATAACTTCATCACGTTTCTTCCATATATTTTTAAAACCATATCAGTTTATATTTTATTGAAATATTTTTTTTCACTATTCTTCCGATACTTGCCTGTTCAATCGCTCGTTGACCCGTGTTACGTGCCATCAGTTCTTTTAACTTATTGTTCTCTAATTTGTGATGGCAATTATTTCGTATTGCAACTTTCTATTGTCTAATGTTTTTGGTAAGTGATGGCTATCGTGTCATACAACGTACTGTAATTGATGTACATAATATGGCATTTGTTTCGAAAAATTATTTTAATTTAATTGTGGACGTTCATTTGCCTTAAATAATTGCGTTATTTTGACATTTATACGTTGACTTATTGGTATTTCCTTTATTAGATAGATTTCAAAAGAGTTATTATGATAAACCAGGGCATACTGTCGGGAATATTACGTATAATAGATTTAATAGATAGTTTAATAGATTATAGTAAGGTATTTAAATAGATAATTAAAGGAGATAACAAATCCAAAGCAAATTTATTGAAAAATATAATAATATGGTTGTATGCTAGCAGGGGAATCTCTGCCTACCCTTTCTGGGAAAAAGGCGTGAGTTTGTGTAAGTATGTATTTGATAATAATATTTTAAATTCGAAAAGCTGATATATAATTGTAAAAACGCATGTGCGGTAAATCGTCATGTCAATGATTTGATTCAATTTTAGTCCTTTTTAATACTGAAAAAAGAAAAAAGAAATTATAGATGCGATAAAGAATTTGTCATATTCTTTAGTAGTATATTACGAACATTTCAAAATAAAATAATCATACACAAGCAAATGAAAACAAGAAATGCAAAGCAATAAACCGTAACACAAACTGCATCATTTACAGTCGAAACTAATTTACATACTGTTTTACGAAACTCTCTAATCACATCACTTTACACTTAATGGTTTCCTTCTGAAAATGATCCATTAATATCAGTTTTGCGTTTGCGAGCTAATGCCGGGATCACATGCATACAGTAATATAAACTGAAAAATTCGTCACAGCTAATAATAACAGCTTTCCGTTACTCCGACATTCAACGGTTCATTATTGTTAATTAAAAATTTCGTGTCATTAGGTGTAGCATGTATACTTTACGATCGGATTGTTGGATGCAATAATAAATGCTATACCCATGACATAAGACCCGTTTTCGTGTACACAACAACAATATTTTTACACGCAAATTATAAATTTGTGAATAGATGTAATGGGTGAAATTACGCGCGCCGAATCGACACAATCCATGTTACGATTACAACGAACAATCGAATACGAAATCGATTATAATTAACTCGTATTACCAATGTAACTGTTAGTAAGTAGTTACCAATGTTTCTTCGAGTATTTAAGCGTTCTATAAAAGTTTTTTTAATGTAACAACCTTGAGGGCGCTCCGTTCGACTTGCCTGTTATTAAAATACCATTTTGTTAAAGATCCGATATTATGCTTAAGTTGACAATTAAGTAAACAATACCGGAAATTAGAAGTTTACAACTGGCCTGAATACTTTAAGTTGTTTGAAAATCGTTAATTGTTACGTTATGCTACTTATTATATTATTCGTATATTTAGATTACATACTTAGGTTAGAAAAACCAACAATCTTGGTAAATTTTCAAATGGGAAAGAATTCACCTCTGTGATTGACATCTGAAGAGGGCTACGCCTAAAATTGTACTACTGTTTGATGATATTTACATAAGCCGAAATAAGACTATAATAGGTATCCAAAAGCACAAAAAAAAAAGAAATTTAACACGTCGTGTTCGTTACAATAAATGCAATAATTGTCAATGAAATGATACATTGAACAGAATGTTAATAATTAACAAATGATCGGCTGTGTAAAATTGGCAATGGATAAAAAAATATTAATTACTGCAGTGTTCGCGGATACAGAGCACATCCTCGCTGCCAACACCCTGTTAATGTTGATTTCGTGACCAATCTCTAATACATATAAATAAAACACTCTGAAAGAGATATTATTAGAGATCTTGATATATTTGTATGTGTTTTACTGTTTTTTAATATTTTTATGAGTCTAAAATTAACCAGGTCTTTAAAAGCATGTGTACTTAGTTAAATGTTAGTCTTATTTAAACACCTTAGGTACATACTTAAGTAGGGCATTATGGTAAGGGGACTACGTGTGGTGTCAAAAATGCGGGTACCGTGAATACGTCGGTTGTAATTGCTAGCATTTGAAAAAACTTGTAAATTTGCCTTCGAATCCTAACTGGAAAATCTCGACGCTGGGTTGATAAAATCCATGTAACAATTGCGATAAACTTATTACCTTCCATGTCCTTTACTTGCTGAGGAAAGCATAAAGCTTGCGAAAGATATATGTAACAAACATAAATTCAGGTGTTTTTCCCAGAAGTGGGTAGAGGTGCTTACAGAACACCCACATTTCGCGTGGTATGTTCTATCCCACGAGATAATGGGCGAGCCTATCGCCATATCGGACACCAGTTTCTGTCTCTGGGCTGATATTAATAGAACAATCCAATATCACTTGTCCCAACCCGGGTTTCGAGCCTGAGATAATAATTATATTTGCAATCATGCCGTAGTGCAACTGTGCCATCGAAGCAGTTAGATGTGTTAATAAAAATTTACCAAATGGTTACTATACTTTACTGTAAATTAAGCTCTTAAATGTGCAGTGAAACGGCACAGCACGTAGTTACGTGTGATTAAACTTATTTAAAGAACATAAACAATCTTACAATCAACCGAACTGGCACCACCTAACCGGAAAGTGGGTAACAAATGGTCCAATATAGTGTAGTACCAATTTACGTATTAAGCCGATTAATTGCAATTAAGCGTGCACGCCGAAATGAGCCCTAAATATCGAATGGAACGATTTTAGAAAAAAAGCAGTTTGTTTTTATAGCGTACGAAATGTAGGGAATTGCTTTTTTGTTATATTTTATACGGGTAAGCGTAGCATTGGACGTTCATCTCTTCATCATTCTTAAACTTTTAATCACGATGGTAAATATGACGAAATTTCTATCTAGTTATTGACCACCCAGTTTGTCGACTGGTTTGGTTAATATAGTATGTAAATAAATCAAAGGTCTTTCTATCTATCTATAAATAAAATATGCATAATTTTAAGGATGGCTCCATTGCCTTAGTCCGCCAACCCGAACTAAGCCAGCGTGGTGGACTATTATAGTTCACATAATATGGCCTAACCACTCTCAAATGTAATCTAGATTGTGGAGGAGGCCCGTGCCCAGCAATGGGACGTATATGGGCTATGGGAGATACAGAGCGGATGGCTACGCGGGTGTTTAAACATAGAGCTAGTCGTGCGAAATCCTAAATTGTTTCTAATCAAATTGATGAAGGTTTGAAAGAGACTGAAAATGAATACAATTGACTGGCAGCTTTGAGATTATAATCGTTTTCGTACAAATTGTTTTCTTTCTTTCTAGAGGTGGATCAGTCATCGGAAGTCAGTACGGATATCATCCTAAATCCCGCAACCCAAGCTAAAATTTCATATCGGAGCCCGCAAAGTTCGTAGGTTTTGATACACACAATAAAGCCTTATTTACTAGTGACAATGTAACTGTTGTATTTACTAAGCACGATATAACAGACGATACAACTCCAGATGCAAACAAAACTGCAGCAATTTATCGGTTTCTTGAACTGACTCTAAATCACCGCGACCGTTAGGTCATAAACACCATTATGTTTTAAGAGCGTTGATAGACACGTAATTTTAATTAAATTTTGACCAGTAATTTACATCTTCACGCTAGTTACCGACCAGGATCGGAAACCGGTCGGCTCAGTGCAAAAATGATAATTGAGGAGATGTGAACGATTGTATGGATTTCAGCGCATGGCCATAGTAAAAAATACTCTTTTTAATTGTTCAAATGATTTTTGTTGCTAACGTTTAAGGCTTTTGAGATTTTGTGATTCATGTTTAAGATATATTTTAGGTAATATTTTAGGAAAGTGTTGCGTCTTTCGAAAAGTCAAACCATATCGTATTATCTCTTTTTTGATTACATTTCAAACTCATGCATTTTAAGTTATCTCGTTTTGATCGAAGCGGAACACAATTGTTCAGAGCACATGTATTAGGTTCATCAACTAAGTACCGTCGACCCCAACTCTTTGTTTACGCCATCGATTCCGTTTAATTTTACCGTCGACTTTAATTATTTGTAATGGTTTTTAATTAGTTAATTAATTTAGTTTCGATACGGGAACGTTTGAACCGATCGTTTGTCGGCCTCTTTGATCGTGCGGTTAAAATCTTTATTCTTTGTGAATAAGTTTCGGTATCAGTGTTCTTGAAATTACAATTCTGTTATTAATGTATAGCTATAATTACCTCGGATTTAACGGCCACGTGTATTTTAAACAAATCGTTGCCTAGAATATTTAAATTTCAAGGATATTTCCTACATCGTTTTTGTATCTATTCCGAGAGTGGTCACTGTAAAATTACGAGTAAAAGTTGCTATTTTGGTTTATACTATTTTTTTGAAGGATCACTTAGTATTATATTTTTATTTGATTGATAAAACAAGCTTAAGTATATCAATTTATCTTTTAGGTCTTTTAGTCAAGGCATGTCAATTATTTATTAATAATTAAGATATATATTATAGTATATGTAATGGCTGTTTTGGCGTCTGTGTATATTCTACCACTATGACACTAATTGTCTCATTTTCCCCTTAATTGACCCCTTAAGTACTCACAATTACTTCACAATTTCCATTTAAAACAACAGTTTAGCTAACAAGAATATATTTTTAGCATTCCGCGGTTAAAGATAGCCTTTGAAAGCGCAAAGGTCAGTGGAAATAGGCTTTGTATGGGCTGCGATGCATTTATAACTCATTCAATATCAGGTCAGGTAACAGATCTCATCAAGATTGGGTCAAGAATCAATGCAGTGTGCTGGAACCTTGTATTTAATTTGGGGTTTTGTAAATAATGATTTCTACTTGATTTATATTTTATTTTGGCTCCTATTTCTTATGATATAGTTGTGTTAATATCACCTATTTTAACTACGTGGAATCTATAGTTATGCAAAGGTATTCTCCATGCATTTCTATATATTATGTATCTTAGGATAAAATACTTGTAATCTATCAGCCATTATAAACAAAATTATTCTCTAAATGTAGGTATATTTTCCAATCAATACCGAGTACAATAGATCCAGCAGTAGATTACGAAAATGAACGGGTACATCATTATTCACCAAGCAGACTTAGAGAGCTAAACACGCGAAATTAGGCCCCGAACTTTAAGCATAAGTACCCATTTAAAACAATAGCTTTGCAAATCCGCTGACGTTATTTATAATCCCCGATTTCAATACGACGTGTTTAATTTTACAATGCGAATGAAAATTAAATTAATTTGCATGACTACTTAGTTTATTGGTGCTTTTTAGATTTGATTGTTTACGACTATTTGGAGATATTGAAAAATTAAAAACATTCTCCAGTTTGTTATTTCAATTTAAAGACTTAAAAACTCATGCCTGATATTTCAGAAAAACATATTTAGCTTTGAATTTTCGTAATAGATTTCGATTAAAGTACACAATTATTCAAATAAATTACTTGCCACTGAATTATTCTGAAATATTCACTGGCTATTCACTTGCTAAAACGAATTTTGCGTGGGTTTTTATCTTAATTGGTTTCCTATCATGTACTACAGAGATTGCTATCCAGGAAGATACAAATACTTAGTCCTAGCCAAAAAGTTCATCACCTACTTTATAAGTCTACGTGTAATCGTGTCGTTAACGTCGCGTCGTCGTGCCCGCTAAAGTGACCGATGGGTTCGTGCCCGGGGCCCTAGTTCTATTGATTACTATTTAATTCGTTGTTAGTGGATACAATTACTAAATTACTCAGTTCCTTTTCTACTTGCTGTCCGCGCTAAATGTGTCTGTATAAATAAATTTATTGGATATTCCTCGGTGCATTTGGGAATGGTTGTCGTTGACTGCGGACTGGTTGGTCCCAATTCGATGCTTTTGTATTAGATTGAATTATTGATGCATGATTAAATATTTGGAGATATTATTAATGCATATTGTTATTGTAAGTCATTTTATTATTGGAGTATTGAGTGATTTTATACCTATCACGGTTACTTAGGCTAACTAGTGGGAAAGACTCTTAATTCACGTTGACCTAATTTGGGTCGGTAAGTTATCATCCTTGGGATTTTAGACAGGTTTCCTCTAGATATTTTCCTTGACCATTTAAACTTAACATACATTACTTCTGCACTCTCTTTCTCCTTCTCTTAAATCTATCCCATGGTTGTCTATAAGACATTGCCTGGAGTTATAAGACCGGCATTTGTATTTTTTATTATTGTTTATTTCTATATATTATGTTGTGTCATGTACAATAAAAAATGAATAATAAATAAGTCTATATGATTGGACTTCAAACCTAAGACTATGAACAATAAAGCAATTTAAGAGACACACTCCACTATATTCCTAATAGCCTATACACAGCCAAACGTCGAAGGCTCAAAGGGCTCGATTGCATTCACTATTGGCATTGCTTTGGTCTTAGTTACAGATGATAATTACGCGGGAACGGCGTAGTTTGGTGCAGAAATAGCAAGGAATCGATGGATACATTATGCAACAATTAAGCCACCGGGTCGCGCCTGCTACTCTGGCGTTGTTTGACGTAATAAGTGCATTTGTAAAGACGCTCCTACTGTCTAGTTTTATCGGGGTGTTGGCATAATTTGTGGAAATTGGGAGCTAAAACTCTTTAATTATGTATATTGGGTGGGTTTTTAATTATTGTTTGTTACTCACAAATACTGTTAATCTAATAATAAAATAGTAAATATCAAATTGTAAATAGTGTGCCATACATATAAGTATAATCTCAAAACAGTGACAACCGAAATAAAAATTGTCTCGGCACAAGGATTGAGTCCCCGCCGTTGTGTTCCATAGCATTATCCTGAGCTCACTATAGCATAGACAAAGAGAATGTAAAATATTTGGATAATATAAATAGATACTGCATACATCGCAAACTCAATGTATCCCAGACAAACGTATTAAAAGTGTTGTAAATCCAGCTAAAAATCGTCTGACTCTAAAAGCGAATGAAATGGGCCAACAAAAATAACTTTGTCTTAAATAAATTGGTATCGTCTGGTGCTTGGGCGGATAGCTAAATTAGTTCCAATTAACTCGCGTGTATTATAAACTAAGTCTAGATACGTGTTCTGTTTCGCTGGTACGCGTATTGCAAAGTACTGAACGTGACGTGATAGATCACGTAAAAATATACGGGGCTGTTACTCTGTTTTCTGACACGACGACAAATAAAAAATAAATAAATACACCCAACAGTCACATACATAGTCCTGTATATTCGCGCATCCCACGTAAAAGTGTACGTAGTAAAAAGTAAAGTGTACGTGTGTACCCATAACAACTTCTTCTAAAGTATGTCCAACTTTGTGTGACAGCTTAGAACATAATACTAACATTATTAATAATTCCCTTCCTCTCACACATATAAAATGTAATAAAAAAATAACTATGATAATGTAATTATGTACAGCGATGACATAGGAAGGGATATGGGAAGGTTAGTAAATCTGGAAAAGGGACAACTTCTCAATTACTGTATGCCTGGTGCTTCCTATTCTGACATTATGAAGAGCATTTTGGGCAGTAATTTAACTGTAGATAAAAAATTAATTATATTTATTGGAAACAGGGGTAATTTGAACAAAAAAGAATTATTAGAATATTATGACAGTTTGAAAAAACTTAACTTAAAAGAAATTATTATGTTTACATTACCCTACAGTAACAGCTTGTCAGCGGAAGAAAATAGTATTAGATTTAGTTTGAATTTGACAATGCACACCTTGTCAATCAATAATAATTTCCATTTAATTGACATTAATAATTATTATAGTAATAAGATATTTAATAAGACAAGAGATAAAGTTTATCTTCCTCTTTTTATTAAAAGACAGGTAGCTGATGCGCTATCATATTATTTATGTATTACAGCCAAGAACTTGGCTAACCGACAAAGCTCTATTGAGCAAATAAATGTTGACTCAGATTATAGTAATCTGAAACAATTGACATTTGATAATTATTTAAATTAGATTTAGGGACAATAGAGATAAACTCTGGCTCTACAAATGAAAATAAATATTATATTAAATGTAATAATAATAATAAACATGCTTTCAACTTGGTGCATCAAAATATACAAGGTATGAGAAATAAAAATTTAGAAATTGAGTTGTTCATGAACTGTAATAAAATTGACATTTTATGTATTACTGAACATTGGCTTAAAAGCTACCAGTTCATGTTCAATTTCAATAATCACCAAGTTGCAAGCTCGTTCAACAGAGAAAATATTTTACATGGAGGCTCATTAATAATCATAAATAATCTTATTAAATATAAGGAAAGACTTGATATTGTGCGCCTGTCTGTTGAACGAGTTATGGAAGTAGCTTGTATAGAGATTGAGCAATATATTGTATTAAGTGTATACAGGCCCCCTTGTGCACCACATAATACCTTTTTGGAAATTATGGAAGATGCGTTGCACAAGGTATGTGTTTCACCAAAAAGAATTGTTGTCTGTGGAGACTTTAATATTAACATATTAGAAGAATCTCCTATAGCTTGCAGTTTCATTAATCTATTTAAATCATACAACCTGCATAATTTATTTCTTGAACCAACTAGAATAACTGCCACAAGTGCTACATGTATTGATAATATTTTTACAAATTTCTCAATTTGTGAAAAGTCAGTAATTAATGTTTTAGACTCTGATCATTGTGGTCAATTTGTTTCATTACCTAGCACTAAATGTAAAGTACTAAGGAAAAGTATTAAGTTTGTTCCTAACAATATATATCGCATGGAAAAATTTAGAATAAATATCAAAAACAATCTGCCAGCGCTGTCCCCTCACCAAGACCCAGACAAATTGTACAGTTCATTATTTGAAATTATAAAATGTGAATTTAGAAAAGTATATAAATCGAAGACTATTATGGTAAATCAGGGACTGACATTTAGTGAGTGGGCAACCACTGGTTTATTTAAAAGTCGGAATAAACTATATAATCTGTACAATGAGAGAATGTTTAACCAAAATCCGACTTTTAAGGAATATGTAAAAAATTACTCCAAAGTTTTCAAACGAGCTTGTTCCACAGCTAAATCTTTGTATTTAAGAAATAAAATCAAAATGTCTCAAAATAAAATCAAAACTACTTGGAATATTATTAATTCTGAAACTGGTAGAAACTCTGTACGTGAAAATAATTTTAATCTTAAAATAAATAGTAGGAGTTTTACAGCAGATCTGGAAGTAGCAACTGAATTTGAAAGATTTTTTACTGATATTCCCAAAAATACCAACACCCAACACCTTCAGTCATCTTCGAGGTCTGCTTTATCTATACTTGAAAAACTTGTACCTAAATGTAACGTGGCGTTTGAGTTCTCGCAAATTGGGCCGCAGCATATATTAAAATCTTTTAAAGAAATTAGTTTAAAAAAGACCGGAGACTTGTGGGGAATTTCTGTAATTAATATATCTTTAATCATTGAACATATAGCACCCCACTTAGCAGAGATATTCAACCGCTGCGTGGTATCTGGCGTTTTTCCTGACCTGATGAAACAAAGCAAGGTGGTGCCTCTTTTTAAATCCGGTGACAGCTCAGATCCGACCAATTTCCGACCTGTTTCAATTTTACCAACGCTTAGCAAGTTATTTGAGAAAATAATTCTTACTCAATTATTAACACATTTCACCACCAATAACTTGCTACACCAGAAACAGTTCGGATTTACGAGGGGTCGATCAACAATTGACGCGGGAGTAGCTCTCCTTAAACAAATCTATGACGCTTGGGAAGAGTCGCAGGATGCACTTGGTGTATTCTGTGACTTATCTAAAGCCTTCGACTGCGTACAGCACGACACTCTGGTCAGGAAATTACGCCACTATGGTATCAGGAACCGAGCTCTCAATCTTTTGTCCTCCTATTTGAGCAATAGGGTACAGAAGGTTGATATTAATGGAAAACTTTCTGGAGGATCTGCGGTCACTATGGGAGTACCGCAGGGTTCAATTCTGGGACCTTTTCTGTTCCTGGTCTACATAAATGACTTACCTTACCACGTCGGGAATAATCACGAAGTTGTGTTGTTTGCGGATGATACATCTTTGACATTTAAAATTAAAAGACAACAATTAGATTTTGATGAAGTAAACAGTGCGCTTCGTGAAGTTGTACATTGGTTTAATATTAATAATTTATTGCTTAATGCTAAGAAAACTAAATGTATTAAATTCACACTGCCCAATGTTAGGCAATTATCTACCACTGTACAAATTAACGGTGAAGAATTGGATCCTGTTGCGTCTACTACGTTTCTGGGCATTACGGTCGACGCTAAACTCCAGTGGGGACCGCATATCAATAAACTATCTGGTAGATTAAGTTCAGCGGCATATGCAGTTAAAACCATTAGGCGTTTAACGGATGAGGCAGCGGCAAGAATTGTCTATTTCAGCTATTTTCATAGTATAATGTCTTATGGAATTCTTCTCTGGGGAAATGCTGCGGATATAAATAGTATCTTCATTTTACAAAAAAGAGCTGTTAGGGCCATTTATCAACTCGGTCCAAGAGTTTCACTGAGAGAAAAGTTTAAAGAAGTAGATATTCTTACTGTTGCATCTCAATATATTTATGAAAATTTATTATATGTTCGTAAAAATATTACTCAATTTAAGCGTAATTGTGACATGCATAGTAAGAACACTAGGAACAAACATAATCTTGCCTCACACGTTACTCGTCTCCACAAGATAAATAATTCTTTTATGGGTCAAAGTGTACGCTTCTTTAACAAGCTTCCCAACAGTTTAAGAGAACTTCCAATTAATAAGTTTAAAAAAGTAATAAAAGTTAAGCTGTGTAAAAAAGCATATTATAGAGTCTCAGATTATGTGGAAGATAAAACTGCTTGGGAATAAATTGCTCATTTTTTTGTATCTAATTGTATTAAAAGCCATTTTAAAACTGACATTATTGTGACTTGTGACATGAAATACTGTAATTGTAAATGGCGATAGAAAAAAAAATAAAAGAAAAAGAAAGAAAAAAAGAAGACAGTTCGTGTTGCTGAGGGAGTTTCTTGCGCCGCTTCTTCTTCACAGCTACAACACGTTCCGAAGCGGTGGTAGCAGAAAAGGACGATTCAAAAGATCTTGTGAAAGACTATTTGAATAAAGAATATTTTGATTTTGATTTTGATTTTACGAATATGCCTAAATCTATACTTAATATTATAAAGCTGCAGAGTTTGTTTGTTTGAACGCGCTAATCTCTGGAACTACTGGTCCGATTTGAATGATTCTTTCTGTGTTGGGTAGTCCATTTATCGAGGAAGGCTATAGGCTATATATCATCACGCTATGACCTATAGGAGGAAAGCAGTAGTGATATTTCTAGCAGTGTAAACGCACTATTGTGTTTCGGGTTGAAGGGCATTGTAGCCAGAGTAACTACTGGACATATTGAGACTTAACATCTTATGTCTCAGGATGGCGAGCGCAGTGGAATGCCAAGCATTGCTTTGTAATTCAAGGTGTTGTTTGGTTTTGCTACTGTTCATGAGCGGTCGTATCGCTTACCATCAGGCGAACGGCATGCTCGTCTCGCCATTCATAAAAAAAAAAAAAAAAAAAACGAGGAAATTTTGTTCGTTTTTCGTGGTCCGATTGGTCGATATTCTAAACTGATAGTCAGAATCAAACATTTTGACCGCCGTTTTAAAACGTGTATGCACTCGGGCCCGACCGCTAGTACTGTATAAAATGTTTGAATCCTATATAATAGTAGGTACGGCGTAATCTTAGACTAAGTTCGAGTTCGAATCGGACATTCGAACTGCTTGTCGGAGTATAGAGTAGCCCCCTGGAACGGTAAATCCTATTGCCCGGTAAGTAGGTACTATGTGTAGTGAAATTTAATTTAAGATAATATTTATCTATCTCACCAGTCGACATAAATAGGTATGCCTTTTTTATTGCACTGAATGGCGAGAAAAGCATACCCTTCACCTGATAGTAAGCGATACGACCGGTCATAAACAGTAGTAGAATCAAACAACACCTTGAATTACAAAGTAATGCTTGGCATTCCACTACGCTCGCCATTCTGAGACATAAGAGTTACTTTACCTGGTCGAATATCAACACGAAATGTGACGCACTCACATGGTTCACTTGTACGGCATTTCGCAATAATGGATTTGATGTCTATCACAGCGGATGCGAATATTCTACCTCTAGTTTAAGCATATTTCTAATTTGTAAGTATAAAAATACAGATCAAGTATTAGAGATCTGGCACAGATGTTTTCAATTACAGTAAAGCATTAAATGTATTACCAATTAAAAAACTAGAACAGTGTTATTATGTCGTTAAGTTAATTAAAAAGTAACGAGTGGAGTAACATTATTTACCAATATGCACTTATGGTGAAACAATACGCAACTTATTTACTCCAAAAATAGCCTAACATTTTACAATGCTCAATCCATTTATTTTGAAAATCCAACACGCATTAAGACATTGTCCCTCAAATGAGTTCCCATCATGCATTAAACGGTCCGTTGAACATGTAATTACAAGAAAAAAAATAAACAAAGCATTATTTTCATATTCAACTAAATCAATTTAACGTGGTCTGATAAGATCACAGTGGCCGCTCACCTACGTCGAACACAAGCCTACTTTGCGCTAATCAACTTTAGTGTTCGGGACGCACTCGTAACTTCTAAACAGTGCAGCCAACCGTCTCTGTACAACAACTCTTTATAGCATTAGGTGAAATAACTCCTAGGACACTGTTAGACTTCGTCACAGCTAATGGATCGCCTCTATGCTTAGAACGCGAAACTTTTATAGATAAGTACGATCTAGTTACCGAGTTTTGTCGAAAATAGCGTTTATGCTCGCCGCGTTTTAATGGCAAATGAGATTTATTAGTGTTTATGTTTTACATGTATTGTTTCTATATTGGAATGGTATGTTAGACATTTATTACTATCTAGTTTAAAGGCTATTGTTAGCATATTGGTTCGTTTTGCCAAGAATATTATGTTACATTATTGTATGTTAGCATAATATATTTTGTTCCTTATTTAACTTTTGAAATTGACCACGTTTTGTATTTAATAATATCATTGTACGCTTATGTTATTTGCAATATTATTAAACTAACAAAGAAACTTTTAAAAGTTTTATCTCATTTGAGGAAGCCATTTAAATGTAAATATGGCATACCCTTTTTTTTTTTGTTTTCAAGAGGAAAAGCTATTAAGCTCCCCTTTCGGTACCCCGGGGGAGGCCGAAAGGGGTATGTCAGTGTCTCTGGCCTTCCAGCCCGGTACAAACGCGGATATTGTAGCCGAGCTGGGTCCCTAGCAATACCTACGCCAGCATACTGACTAAAAACCTCTCGATAGCCCTCACACGCATTGTGGGCAGCACCGGACATCCCAGGGCGAAGGGCGCCCCGATTTACGTCCGCGAACTACCCCGCGCAAAACCATTGCTGGGCCTTATGAAGGCCCAGATTACCTCCACTTACACCTTCTTTTCGGACGCCCGCCAAGCTGTTATGGGCGTCCATGACGGAGACGAGGCTCCATCATCCGTACGTCTCGGAGTCGTTATACGCGAGGGCGCACGGCCCCCGCCGTGTGCCCAATGACTCCGATGACCCCTTTAAGTCGACTCTTACGACGGGCAGAGGATACCGTGGCGGAATTCTTGTACCCCCAAACCACAGGGTAAAGTATAACTAGAACTATAGTTTGGCAAATCGCAATTAAACTCTAAGTACAGTGTAGTCTCGATAACATATTCGACAGAAAAACAAATCAATCAACAATATTATGCCAGCTTGTAAAATGACATGGATACCGCGCTCAGTTAGAATAGTGGACGTAACGAGCCTTTGTAACTCACGAAAATAACTTCTCGGGTTCCGTATTTATACATCTTGTTTCGATAAAGCAGGTCTTATTGTGTCAAAATACTCAAAATACAAATATACGCATTTCTTTTCCTCATAATATTGTAATTACTTGTTAGACGATTTGCAAATTACGAATCACTTTGATTTATGTAGCTGTTTAGCCACAGGCTTCTCTTTTTACGTTCAATTAAAAAATAGCCGTTTAGCCCCATTCTTTTCTTTTTCGTTCAATTTAAAAATAACTTGGCTTAATACTTACTTGGCGAATCAGCAAGTAAATCCCCATCATCCTGCGAGGGAGACTTCACAGATCCAGGCGACATCTTGACCTGCGCGTGCGGCGACGACACGGGCCCGGAGGCGGCGCTGCCGGCGCTGCTGGCCGGCCCGGCAGCTGCATGCGACGTCGTTATCGTGATCTCGCCATTCGACGCAGCGAGTCTGCACCGAAAATTACGTCATTACTGTCTTTATGTTTTGTAGTTGATATCAGTGGTTGTAATGGATGTAATTGTTGTTGTGTTATTAGGATTTTATGATTTTGTGTTCTGATTCAGTTGTGGTGTCAGTGTCATGAAAGAATTTCAAAGGATTCGGGATATTGTCATTTCTGTCATGATTCATCGATATAAAACCCAATTTAGTACTGCAGCTTATCTAGAACCTAATTAGTCACAGAACAGTGAAAGAAACCGTAATATTCCTTCGAATGTATATTAAATCGATGTAAGTAATCAAGGAGCTATTTCCCAGTATTAGCTCTAGGTGGAGCCGGTAATAAACGGTATCGACATGCGAACAAATGAGTTTTGCGCGTATGTACCCAGCGCATTAGCGGCAATTGCTGGTTAATTAGGGCCAATGACTACATATCGTACTGGAAACTTTTAGATATGCCAACGAGATTAATAGGCCTAGTGTAATGGGTTCTCGGAAATCGTTTGTTTGGACGCCCGCCGGTTTCGCTCATGATTGACGGTTTTAGTCATTTTTGTGCTGGTGTATTGTTTTCATAGGCTAGGTTAGGTTGAGGTTCAGTTAGTTCATTGACCTTGTTAGCTCCTATTCCTAGATTTTAAACTAGATGCCGTACAAGTTACAACACAAATCCCGGGCAAATCATATCCAAAATTCATATAAAGTGAAGAGCCTGAATCGAATCCAAGAACTCACGGCTCATAGACTCTACATGCTAGCAATCGACCAATTTTCTTTCCAGCGTTTGTGTCCTACGATTCGGACCTATGTCAACGAACTGTTAAAGTCTAGTGAAAGGGATCTATTGCCCCCTCAGAATTGTGCTTATGTTAATTGGTGCTATGGTGTTACATGGTTTATAGAACTGTACTGATCGTCACGGCCCTCTTGTAATACGGAATCGCAGACAATTAAATCCTTAATCGGTTTAAGCAGTATTGTAATGCTGTATTTTTAATTGGTGTATGCCGTTTTAATTAAATGAATGAATATTTTTTTAGGATCATATGTTCTCAAATAACAAATGCATTTTATTTAGAAAAAACAAGCTTACTGGAATTTTACCCTAGTATACATGTATCAAAATAAAGAACAAACGATTACGATATAAACAGTCGGTCATTATGTAAGTACCTCATGCTTTTTCTTTATGTTTATACTATTGATTAATTATTATTTACCACTGATATCGTTTCTGCAGAAAGCCTTATGCACTAAACTTCCCTTTTTTGATTCTAAGTTATAAATGCATGATTCTATTGGATTAAGCTCTTGACAGACAAAGCATTAACTAGATGATTTGAGCAATCAAATTTTGCAATACTAGATGTTTCATTTTGGGAAGTAACACTTTACGCGCTTTCCGCCCTGTCCATATATGTCAATGCAAGAAACCTCTAAATTTAAATTGCCGATGAATTCTACAGTCTCAATAATACTATCCCAGAATAAACAAATAAAACCGCGCAATTTTCACGTTATGTCAATCGTGCCTATATTAAGGGATGTACAGTGCACCCCGCAGGTCCTCGCGACGGCATAGTGTTGCGAAGTGCGCTGCAAGTGGATGCGGCGCGGTGTACAAATGAGGTGTGCGCTTCATTAAGTGTGCCGCTGCATTAGCAGTAATTGCCGGCTAATTAGGGCCCATCCGTTGCAACGGACTCACACAAACACCTCTCAATATACAACACGCGTCAGTCCCGAGTTTAGTTTTTATGCGACAGATTTTTACTTTTGAGTGTTGTGGTTTGCTTGCCTATTTTTTTACGTTTTGATAGTAAATTATTTATTAGATATGGATACCTATATTCAGAGTACTTGTCGCTTTTAGTGGTATTAAATTATTTTTTTAAACTTGAAAGTTCTCCACCTGATTTTCACACTTAACATCTTAGGACGGCGAGCGCGATGGAATGTCAAGCATTGCTTTGCTTTTGGTGTTGTTTGATTTTGCTACTGTCCATGAGCGGTCATATCGTTAACATAAGGCGAATAGCAGGCTTGTCTCGCCATAAAAAAAGTCATGACTGACAACAACGTGACTTTACCACTTTTGACTTAGTAATTTATGACATTGATACATTTTACTTGCGGATACAATTATGACAGCATACTCTAAATCAAGACCAATCTTCATTTCTTATTATGTATGTTGTATTGACCTCTACTACGTATTTAAACCCTTATGTAAAGTTATCCGCATTGACAAATAACCTATCACCGACAACTAGTATTTATTTCCCATGACAATCAATTTCTTAAAATAAAGTCGCGTTAATAAAATTTGCGGTCATCGGACGAACCGCATTCTCGGCCGGCATTTCGATAATAAATTTAATTACTGGCTCATTTTCTTGTTTCAAAAGTGACCTTTAAAACACATGTCGGCGAAATTATTGCAACGGCTTAAATGACAATGTAAATTATTGGTTTTATTGCAATGAGACTATGGACTTACAAATACAACTTAATGTGTTTCAACTATGTGTTTTTCTCTTTACTCATACATTTTATTCTGCTTAGGTGTAATCCCGGCTGGTGCCAGGGTCCGTCTGAGTTTCTTCCATTTCGCCCGGTCGTCGGCATTAATAATAAGGTCATTCGCTTTCATATCTTCCTTGACATGAAGCCAGCACTTCCTTAGTCTACCGCTCGGTTGAGGTTCTAGAATGTTGAGTCTCCGACACAGATTGCAGACGTTCTCCTGCGGCTTTTGTGTTTTTTAACGTTACTATGATACAAAAATATATTTTGGCGTTTTGGCAGTATGAGTTTCAATTCGTGAGGTTGCATATTCTATCTTGCCTGCCTGCCTTGCTGGCACCGAAAAAAATATTGCAATTATGGCATTTCAGGTCAAATTCTTTGTATAGAACATTTTTGTTATTGAGATCGAATATTGCAGCAGAACTTTTGATTGACAAAATCGACGCTTGTATATTATCTACTCTAATATTAAAATTTAAGTCCGCCAACCCGCTCAAGGCCAGACCGGTGGCCTAACTCTTAATCGAAGTCCCGATTTTAGAGGAGGTCTGTACCCTGCAGTGGGACGTATATGGGCTGATAAAGTACAGGATACAATTTTGATACCCATAAAAAAGTCTATGTAGAATAAGAAGACTTGTGCAGATCACTCCTCATAATTCGTTCAACAATAAGTAATTTTGTAATGTTTTTTGTTTGTAACATGACAGATCGTGCGTTACTCTTTAATAGCCTTAAGGTGCGATTACAATAAACGTGAGCTCAAATTAAGGTCAATAATTACCTTTTAATATGTCCGTATTATATTCATAAACGTTTCGTGTGCAGTCACTGTAATTTTTATAATGAGTAATGGGTCCGTAATAGGTTTGAATGTGATTCAAATACATTTGTGGAAAGTACTCTTATATGGGTATTATTATCTAACTATAAAAAATATTTTATTTCGCTTATTAGCAATTAGTTCAAATTGATCTCACTAGATGTCGTCACAAGTATCTAGGTATTTAAAAGTAATCAATTTGCTATGTTTTCAATCGAAAATACACTTTAACTATATTTCTCATGTTTGATACCACGTATGTATACCCAGGTCAATCAATATGGTGCATACGGGTGTGGTGATAAAACATCTTCAGCCTAGAATAATACTCAGTTGTTTAAACATATATAAAATTAAATAATACTCTCAAACTACAATTTAAACAAAACTGTAATACGAAAATATGAACAATAAAATAGCGGAACTCCTAAATATTTCCACAAAACCATCTCACTCAGCAGTAATAACCAAATGGCAAAAATACGGTTGAAAAAACGAAAGATTTCCCTTTCAAAGTAACTAGATACAAGCTAATTTAACTTCATTTTATAAATACTTAAGCTTCCAGCCCGAAGTGTTAACATAAAAAAGAAAAACTCGCATAAAAAGTCAGCGCTTAGCTCGCACTCCGATGCAAAGCAACGGAGACATCTTTAGAGCCACCAAACTACAATAATTTTATTTAATTTGCATTTAATTTAATTGTAAATAGATTTTTTGAACGGAATTCAATGCCGAAGATCAGTTAAGTTATTTTCCAGGATAATTTTCTATGATTCCTGAGCAAGTTTATATATTTTTAAATATTTTTTACCTTAGCGAAGAAATCTATGTTTGGCAGTGGACGTAGTACGAGTAAAGAACTTCGTGATTATAACTAAACAATTACCAAAAATGAAATTCTAGAAATATAAACTAAGAAATTCTGCATTACTAAAAGTTCGGTACATAGATCATAATTCACAATATGTGAAGTCTTGGTTGACTACCGCGGTAGCGATCGGAACAAACTTAATTGTTACGAAGGACAACTAGCAAAAAACAGTTCTTTGCCTAATTCATAATAATCCAACACTATCAAAAATAAAAAATCATGTAGTAATTAAAAAAAAAAGCAGTAATCTAATTGACAGCTTGCAATTTAACTATCGACTCACACGCATACTTTAGTCGCCAAACCGCTTGAATAATTGAGTATTAATTTTTGCGAGTTTTTGTTTTAATTATAGGTTTTTTGTATTGTCTCAGTGTGGGAATACGATGTGAAAATGTTGATTTTTATTACCCATATAATAATCTACTAATATGCGTAAAAAATCATACGTTTTATTGTTGTTAATTCTTCTCTAATTTGTCCAGTCTACGTGTAGGTACTACTAATTTTATGGTCTTTTAAATGTTTCTGTTTTTGTGATTGTCGTCTAAGGATGAGTGAACAGTAAAATTGATATTTTGGGCTAGAATCTTTATATTAATAATTCATAATCAATACTCAAAATAGGGCCAAATTATTGGTGATTTATTTATCGCAATGTTAAGAAAATGATGCAGAAGAATCTTTATTAAAAACCCGTAAACCGTTAATATCATAGGTATACCTATGATGTCTCATTTAAAACTGAAGTCATAAAATATAATGTAATACAAATAAAAACTTGCTAAATCCCTTTTAAAATATTGGAATGTTGCGTTGCGTCTCCACGCATTTCACTGCGCGCATTTCAAACGATGTTGTCTTACTATTGACGTGTTTTTTATATACAACACTGTAGCATTTTGAGTTAACACTTCGATAAAATAATTCTTTACAATTCATTACAAACATGTGATATAATTGTTGAATAACTACATGCAAAATGTAACCTTGATAACTGGCCGGCCATATAAACAGCTTGTTTATACCACAATGATTTACTATTTTAATGTAGCTTTAATAGACGTCAAACGACACAATATTTATCTAGATTGTAGGCCAAGAAATGAGGTATTAAACTTAATTATGGATGCGAGAATTAATGGTAGTAACCGGTAATTATGAGGCCGCATTAAGTTAATGTCGTTGGTGTAGACACGGGCGCACAGTCGCAAACATCCGAGTAATGAGCCGAGCCACTCAGCTTATCTGTTTTTACTATTATTTTATTGTGATACACGACATCAAGTCACATAATCGACCTACTTATATTGAGGAGAGACGGACATAGATCGTGAATAGCGGGGAGGAAAAATTGACATAACTTTAAAGTTTTAGAGAAGGTTAGGATCTTGTTACTAAGCCTGAATTGACTAAAAATTTGCTTGCAATATCTTCAAGGGTGGAGGTATTCTTTAAGTACTCAATCAAAAGAAAGAACATTAATAAAGTATTATGCCGGTATTGAAAACAACTAGACGTAGACGACAAAATCTAAAAACATGACTTAAAAGTTAATTTTAATTATACCCAGGTAATGGATTTTTCTAGATCTGTTCAGTTTTTAACAACTCTTGTGATCAGTTAAAATTGAATAAATGTAATTCAGATTTAAATTATAATTTAAGTAAAAAGCGCGTTTGATTTTGTTATGCCCACAGAACAAATTAGCCTGACATGGTGATTTTGCATCAAGCTGCAAAATCCGTATAAGATCTAGGAAATATTATTTAATTGTATTTTACATCCACTTTAACAGCGAAACTTCGCGTAAGTTCCACTAGATGTCACTATCACTAAAATGCAGCCTCAAAATTGTTTTAAATATTTTTACCTAATTTCTACTTCAAAAAATGAACATAAGTACATTAACAAATCATAAACAACAAAAAGGACAGCTGCAAATTGGCTCACAATACTTAAACCCGGCCAGACCACGTAATCTAAGAGCTAATATATTCGGAGGCGATATCGCATAGGATCTATTTATCACCATTACTTGCGGGATTAGACGCGTCACGGGCTCCAACGTAATTATAGACGCTGGAATACTTAATGCCGCGACTGTACCTAATTATATGGCCGTATTAACTGAACTGCGTTGCTTGGGCCTTGAGCGTTTTATTCTACATTTGATAATGTGCAGTTTTATGCCACCTTTTATGGTGCTACTGGCTTTTGCGCGCAGATCTGCTCGCTTATCTTTGATATTACTTGGGATATTTCATTATAGGCTTGTTCAGCAATGTTCTGCAGTTGATGATGATGTATCATTTTTAAGATTTATTAATAAATATTGTTAAATTGCATACTAAAATCTCCGTATACCGGGCATATCCAGACTAAAACCGAAAACAAAGCCAAAAGGTGGTAGTTTTAGTAACTTTAAACACAATGCATATTATTTTTTGCTAAAACAGTTATTTAAATCCTTGCGTTCCATTGCGTCTGCTAAAATAAAATGGATTACATTATTATTTTACAAAAAACTATGTATTCATCCAAACACAATCATAAATAAAAAATACCAAAAAATTGTTGCTTTTTATTGTAAAATTTTTAGTTGTGTCTGAAGTCCCTAAAACTACCTCCTGGCTTCGTTTTCGATGGCAGTTTGGATATGCTGTGTATAATGATTAAAAATACAATAATTCAGGATTGGTAGGATATATGAAGTTAACAATCTTTCTATTACATAGGACATTTAGATATTTAGAGAAAATATCTCTTTTTTAATGCTTTGTACTAATTTACTTCATGTCGATAGCAAGGCGTTATTAAATTAGGCACAAATGGTTGGTTTAAGGGTAGTTAATACAAAGCAACTCGTTTAGTTGCTTAATAAAATTAATTTTGTTTTGCATTTCCTATGGCTACTACCTACTTATCATAGTAATAAAAACAGGATTTTCATAAAAAAATATCATTTTTAAGCCACAGAAAGTATTTATAAAAATCTCAGAATATGACACCACATAAAAAAAAAAACAAAACCTGTTATCAATTTACAGCCGATCAAAACTTCCCACAGAAATTAAAAACTAATACAATTTTAAATACCCAATTAATAATCAGTTGATACTTATCTCACAAGTAATTAATATATTATGACATGTTGCGAATGCCACTCCATTAACCCGAGGAAATGGCGTATCAATAAAAATCTAGCGTTTTTGCTGATCATATAATTCGATTAGATTTCATAATGTATGGACAGGAAAACGTATAATTGATTATAAACAAGTAGAGCGTGGTGCTAGCCACACGGACAGACAAATGCACAGATAATGCCAAATAGGCTGTGTAATTGGCTTTATATGACAGCTACTAAAGCGCCATTATGTTGGACTTGTGTGTGTTGGAATTATTATTTTTCTGTACATTGATTAGATCCGTAAGCTTAAGCTTGTATTTCTGAAGAGGTAGGCAGAGGTTCTAATTTCAGTATTACTATGTTATAAGGGGCTAGATTATTGTCACCTAAATAATGATAGTTAAAGTGTCTCAAGTATAATTTAAGACTATTAATAATATTTATCACACAATAAATGGTTGGATATACCATTCCTTAAGATTATTCTAGAACTTTTTAAATCGCCATGTGGTCTGTGACTCTACAATTTGTAATTTTTCAACTGACCTATTAGCATTGTTATTTTTCTATATACTTAATATCCTCTAATATATAGGTGGTTTGGTTTTTTAAATGACCTATTCATGCAAATGAAATACGCATTTTACTTACTTACAAATGTAACTACCATTGTTCAGTGCATTCTACAACCTACTATTACATAAAATCAGAGCGCATTAATTCAAATGTAATAAGTAATTAAATTGCGCATCAGGAGTCATCTAATTAGACAATCACAATAAAAGGCCGATGGCGAACAAAACGCGGTGCGTTCGAGGTAATATTCGCTATTTTTATTATTTTTCCGCACTGCCAACACCAGAAAATTGTTTATAAAGTGCGTGAACACAGCATTATATATGTAATTATATGAGTAACACCGAGTTACATTACATCCTGTGTATAATTAACATTAAATACCTCATTAATGTAGATAATAGTGGCCGATGGGAAGTTTTCCTTGTAATGCCGCCTGCACCGTGTACACTTATACGCAGTTTGTTTCGTGAATACTTTGAATTTTGTGCAGGAAATAGATTGTTTTATTATAGAATTGTTTATTTTTAATTCTATTTAAGGTAATATGTAATATATTTATGTAATATAATTTTAAAATTATAGTTTTTAATTTCGAGTTGTGATATTAAATATCTAGTGCCTTATTATTTAAATGTCTTTTACATAAATAGCTTATTTATATTATTAATTTATTAAATATTTTTTTACTCGGCTTAAAATATTTCACTACATCAGAAAAGTATCTATTTCACCCTGTCTCCAGTTTGTCACAACTTGATAGATGTTGCTACATTTTTATTCTAGTGGTCCTCTTAAGACACGTGCAAACTCTTACATAAACAAACATACCCGTTAAAAACCTGCAGTATATCCCATAAATATACCAATTAAAAATTATACCACCACAGAAATTCATTCTATTTCGAAAAACTAAATATAAACGCGATTCGGATACATTATTTTCGTAATGCAAAAATACTTGGACATTTGAAGAGCGCTTGAGTGCCGTCCGCACTCGGTATCATAATTATGTTTTTTTACATTCCATTGTTTACTGGCTTACTGCAACGTCCCCCACATGTCATCGGCTATGCGTCACTGTAATTTTGTTGTATAATTAACAGTAATAAGGGACAATACCTCGACGATAGCATCTGTCTTTTTTATTTCGTTTACATTAAGCATCATAAATCGCATGAGGCACGTAACTCATTATTAATTTAATGAATAATTTGTTGGATGTGTAACTGAATTGCTATTGGGAAATACCTTAGAGCAAAACGTTGTAGGTTGAGGAAACGATTGATTGTTTTGTTGCCTTTTTTAATACCTAAACGTTACACACCCACCGCGCTGACGGGAACAAAATTAATAATGTCAATGATGAATTTAAGTCAATGCGATGACTAACAAAAAGAACTGAAAAAAAAGAGAAATGTAAATACATTTTTAAGCGATAATAAATCAGTGAATTAGCTAGTATAACCTACAGTACGCCGAGCTCAAATAAATATATACGTCCAAAAATAAAATGGAGACAATTCTTAAGAAATGATTTTTAGAAGTTCACAATTTCATAAATGATGTTCCTATGTTTCTTATACTATTAGTTCACTTGTCCGATCTCTAACTTATAGTAACTATATATTAAAAAACTTAGTAATTTGACAAAATGCAATCGGACCTATTTAAAACAACGTGGCACTCTTTAGTTCTCTTCCACCCCAACAGACATCGGGATTTGGCAACGTGTTTATCCAAAATCCCATTAATATAATGGATTAGAAAGTGCGTTTGTATGTTTGCTTGAGTACGTCGAAACCTGGGTTGGGATTGGCACCGGTCACACGGGCTAGCGCAAATTGGTTTGTCTAGAAATGTACTTAAGCCCGTGTTGAGGACCCAAGGCCAATTAAGTTCTAAAAATGCTGGCAGAATACTGTTATCCTTTAGTCGGTTACTAACATAATCATGTGGGTGTTTTTACATGTAATGCTTCTAAAACAAAACTTTGGCGGACTTATTAAAATACAGTTTGTAGAACTATAATAATTATCGAATGTCGATGTGATTTTTTTTACTTCTCGCTCTAACTGAAATCAAAAGTCGTTCGAAATTGACAAAATATCGATAGTTAAAAAGGTTTATAATCTGTCTGTAAAGCCGTTATTATTTTGTTTGCTAGCACGGTAAAGTGACAATGCGTTCGGTGACAAGTGCAGTTTAGTCTTGACCATTTTAAATAAATAAATAAATATACCCAATAGTCACATCCATAGTCCTTACCCTACACTAAGATCGAGTTTTATGTCGTGGGTATTAAGAACTACGACAGACTTTTCGGTGTCACAAACACCCAGACCCGAAACAAATACCTGCAGGTCACACAAATATTTGTTTTGGTATCCCATCGATTCATAATAGATCGATCGACTGATGCAATTTTGTCGACGTGTTAAAAACTCAGTATTTTATTTAATTTAATTAAATTTAGGTTCTCCAACGATACATACATTATCACAACATAGACATTCTTTACTACAGTTACATTTTGATGCATGTACCACTTATAGGAGTACACAACACTTATGTTATTACACACACGTAAAGAAAAACAAGATATAAATGTATAGTACTTATATACTTAGAATAACAAAATAACAAATCGGTGACAAAAGACAGTATAAACATATTGCAGCTTAAACGGCATACTATTACGGGAGAATTATTTTTAGTAATTTTACGTGGCTTTCACCATCATTTAGGTATACACGAATATTTAACCAACAACCTAAAGAAGCTTATAATTTAAACCATAGCTTGAATAGGATCTACCGTAAAAAGTGTCTACGAGAATTTGCGCACAAAGTTAGAGGTAAAACAGTGCGTTGCAGTCACACATTAGCTAAGGAAATAATAGCAGCTTTGTACACTTGAACGGATAGGAGCTACAACCGTGACGGATGAGGAAAACTGATTCATTACTATGTTCCCGTAATAGTGGGTCTTTTTCCGCTGTATATTTTTGTAGACTGTGTGACACAATATGAATTACAGACGGTTAAGTCCTGGGCTAAGTTTTCATTGATACCTTCATCAAGTTTAAAGTCATGTTTTAACGATTAAGGACGCGCATTTATATTGGCCTAGGTTAAAAAGTCTGTCAGAATAGTTTAGAATAACTAGCCGTTTAGAATGCTGCTTGTTCGGGTATCTTTCTTATTTTGTTCAATATTCTTATCGATAAATGGTTTGTTTTTCACTATATCTTCTTTCACTGCTTAAGTAAGCGATACTAAACCGCTAATAAGTTGTTTAACGTTGAGAAGAAAGATATCAATTTAAAAACAACTTAAGCCACTGATTGTCACCTGAATCTAATCATATAAGTCCTGAAAACTGATAAATGTCATTTATATCAAAAATAAAAGCTTCAGTAAAGACAAGGCGTGAACGACATAGGATCGTAAATAAACAGCTACAAATCTTCACAATGAACATTGATTAGTACGTACACGTTCGTCGGTGTGCGGCTAGCTTCATTCCAGTAATTACATTCATTGTCGCATAATTACCGGCAACACTTTACATTGCACCCACGCACACCCTTTCGGTGCATTTTATATCTACTGGAATAGCGGTCTTGGAATGATCAATTAAACTGATAATGGAACTATATCAGCCCGCACGTCCTATTGTTGGGTCCTTACCAATATTACCTGCCGTGGATCCCAAATTAACCTATCAAAGTAAGTCCAAAAACCTATCCGCTCTCATGTCAAGTAAATAAATTTATGATTTATCGGCTTATGAATTGCGGAATGTAATAAAAAAGGATCTTACTCAAGAAAAGGCTCGTTGTATCATCTTTAGCCACGAAAAGTCGTCCAAGCAAAGATGGACGTCCGATCGGATTGTGGCCTGTCTAATTTGCTGTTAAAAACGTTCCTAACAATATAAAAGAATTTCTAATACAATTCCATGCGCTCTATCAGAACCAGTACAACCGAAATTGGTGACTTAACAATTAACATGTTTGTCGAAGCTAGTAAATATGATTCTTTGCTATCGAAAATATTCACTTTGACGTCGAAGCCACGACATTTCAACACAAACATAATATTCATACAAGTTGATTTATCAATGAATCATGAACTAGAAAAGTGGTTAATACATTTACGTATGTATTGGTTGTGTGGTAAATTGGACTCTGTTCATTTTTACTTTGACTGTAGCAGCGTTCCTTATTAATAATTATTAAAGAAAATCAGAATAACTGTATATGAATAATGTAAAGAAATATCAGTCACTCACCTGTTAATACTGTTCAAAGCTGCCGAACTAGCGTTGTCTCTTTCGCTCCTTTCTCTTGATCCTCCAGCGTATCGTTCAAAGTTCTCCCGCTCCTTGTAATGTCTCTCAGGTCTTGGAGACGAGGACCTTCTCCCTTGCATTTGCTGCGGCATATTGTTCTGCTGCACCGTCTGCAGAAGGTTGTGATTCCCTTGCGGCTGCTGCTGTTGCAAAGCTTGCAGCAACTCTTGGGCATTGGCCGCCCCATTGGACAAAAAGTTTGGCAAACCAGGGTTCAGCAGCGCGTTCGATAGAGTTGGGTTGAGCATGTTTGGTCGAATGTTGGATTGTTGTTGCGGGTTGGAGTTGAGAAGCTGGTGCGGTTGGGCCATTGCTTGGAGGTTGGCTAGAGACGTGGACACCACTTGGCCGTTGTTCAAGGCAAGGTTAACCATCTGGTCGTTGGAGTTGACGTGGTTTACTGGTATGGTGAGGATTGTCTGCGTTGCTATTCCTGTGTAAAAAAATGGACATGGTTTAGACTAAAATAATGGAAAAAGGTTTCCTAAATTTTATTTATTATCATTACAGCTCTCAGCCACTGGATGTCTTTCTGAAGAAAGGCTTTCATCAGGTATTTTCGAAGCTAACTGCTAGGAGCTCCCTGCATCCAAGATCCTCACAATCTTTATCACATATTTTTTCAGCAATTACGAAATATTTTTCTACTTAACTTACCTTGCGAAGTGGGTATGAGTAGTTGGGCGCCCTGTATGCCCTGGACTAGTTGTCCCGACGCCAGGATGAACTGTGGCATCGGAGAGGGCATCGCTGGGGGAAGCATGTTGCTGTTTCCCACCGGATTTGGCGATCCCATGCCTACGACAAACAAGAACATTTAATTTTACCAACGCTTTATGGTTTACTTCAAGCCAAGGAACTCCACAGAAACCTATTGAAACCATGACAAGCTAGGCATGTATGCTTTATTATTTTGAAACAGGCTATTTAATAACAGCAGTATAATTTCCGCAAAACAGCAGTGTAAATGCATTGTTGTGTTCCAAAGAAATGCCAAGAACTGCTTTGTAATTCATGGTGTTGATTGGTTTTGCTACAGTCCATGAGCGCTTGTATCGTTTACCATCAGGCAAACGGCATGCTTGTCTCGCCATTCATTGAAATAAAAAACTACATTTTTGCATATAATATGCTTTCAATAATATATTCCTTGTGATATTGGACAGCAAAGTAACTACACTGATCGTAAATGCTGTTGACTGGATTATACAGTGACGGTGTCCAGATTTTATTCAATGGCGATAGAATATTTATTGTCATTCAACTATGCCTGTATTTTAAAATTAAATCAAACACTACATTGTGGTCGAGTTTCTTATGTGGTTTATTAGTTTGTGTCATATTTTCCTCCTCGTTTTGCCTTCTGTTTACAATAACTGGATGTATTATGAATCTATTTACCTTAATGTCTTAATCTCATTGATATGTTGTAAGTTAACAATATTTGTATAAAAACCATATTAATGTACGTCTTTTTTTTAATTTGCACCGATTTTAGTTTGTAGTGTAATCAGAAATATTTTCCTATATAAATGAAAAGCCCGTCATGAAAAGCCATAGTAATTCTCAAGCCACAAATGCTGGCTGAAGATTAATTAAACAAATACCATACAATTTTTTTTTAAACCATACTTTACGAATTGGCTTAGCAATTGAAACATTGCCGAATTGCAGTCATATGTTAGTTTAACGTCTACTAAAAATCGAATTACCATTACAGTTACCAAATATTGGAATCCGCATAACTGTTGGTCAATTGAAATGATTTCTATTAAAAAGAGAAAAATACATACGGTCATGAAAGTAAATGTTAAATTCGCCACACTTCGGATATGGTCCAATAAGAGTAACACATCAGTACTGGTTGTTTCCTAATCATTATAATGTTAGAATTAGCTTTGGCAAATAAAATAAGTAATTAATGATGGCTGGAACATGTGTTTTCTGCATTGTGAATTAGTCTCGGTGCATATTACTTAGTAATGGCGATAGCTTTCCATATTTTGACGCTTCGATGTTTAAGGAATTACTTGTTAATATATATTTATGTTTCGCGGAAAATGATGTAGTAATTTCATTGTCTCATTCATGTATGTGTTAATATGAATTGAGTGACGCAATTTTTATTTATAATCTTGTTCTTTCTACATAACCCATTTACCAGCTGTAGTTGCCTAGCATTGTTAATGAAAAAATTATGTATCGCACCTGACAAGTGCAGTGCAGTTTAGATATATTATTATACTAGCGGCCCAGCCCGGCTTCGCCTGGGTGCAGATACTTTTTAAGTCCAGGTCTCTCAATCGTAATTTTGATTGTAGAAGAGGCTTGTACCCTGCATTGGGACGTATATGGGCTTTTTCCGTATAGTCCAATACATTTAAACCTTTCTTCAAGTACTTATGTTAAATAAATAAAAAACATAGCCTCTACCGGCGGGAGAAATTTGTCTCGACAAAAGTTTGCAACTGAATCCGAACCGCAATGGATGATTATGATAGTGTTAAAATATTTTCCAGCTTGGTGGACTATATGGCCTAACCACTCTCAATCGTGCTTTCGATTGTAGAGTAGGCCCGTGCCCTGCAGTGGAACGTATATGGGCTGACACAGAAAACCTTTTGGGTATCATAGACTCCATACAAATAGATAGGAAAATCCTATTAAACTTGCGTAAAAAACGGGAAATGACTCCATATTTGTTACGTTTAATAATTGAAAGATATTATGTAGATAATTGTGGTAATTTTAAATGGCGGTCTAATTCAGGATTTTACGTTCTGTGGTCTTGAACGACGATGATTCATTATTATTAATATAATATAAATAATTCTTCGGTGAATTATTTGTTTGTTATTAATAAGCAAAACCTTGTGTAATATTAATTGCCAACCTCCATGAAATAAATCGTAATCAATCAGAGATCAAATAAGTCTTAAAAAAATATATATTTCCTATTTTGTAATTCTACGCGAAGTGCAAATTGAAAGGTCCTTGGTTCAATCCCTAAGTCGAACAATCTACTTTATATTTTTATTTTCTTTCAAACACACAGTTTGTCTAGAATGCAAAGTTAACCGCGACCGCAAATGGTTGGACGGAAAGTTACTGTTTTATATTATATAGTGCCGACTCGTAAATATAGCTTTAGTTCAAATAAATAAAGTTAAGTCATACAGTATTTGTAAATTTCTCAATATTACTCTTATCCTCCTAACTAAGTCATTATATTTATACGAGGAAGGTAAGAAAAAAATAGTATATGCATCATTTGTTGTAAAATATGGCGTAATCCCATGGTTGCCTGTAAGAAATTACCTAGTGTGATAAGGCCGCCAATTGTAATATTGTTCTTATTGTGTAATATCTTCATAGTATTTCTGTACAGTGCAAAAAAGATTAAATAAATAAATAAATCCATCAATCTATCATCATCATCAATCGCAAGAAGACCACTATTGTACATAAATATTATATAGGATTTCCATAGCGACAGGAAGCGACCTGCATAAAACGACTTCTTGCAACTTTAAAGTCGACTGTCCACCTAGGAGGTTGATGTTCAATTGCACTCGCTTAATCAGCCCATTTAAATATAGTATTAGGTTAAAAAACCGAGAAATAAGATGCTGCTGGATTCGATCCACTTTTGATTCAAATCCTGTTTCGGGTCTGGATGTTGTAAAGCCTAAAATCTTTCATAGTTTCTCATAGCCACGAAATCAGACTTTTATTGCAGTAGAGGTTCAGTTTATTAATATTACGGATACAAAAGATTTTCCCTAATTTATGACAATATAAACAGTACGATTTCTTAGTAACAGCGAGGAAAATATATTCTCTGTCGGCTGGAAATCATTGTCCGCTTACCAATGAATATACAAATGTTTATAGATCATATAAAAATCTATTATGATCTCAACAGATACGATATCGAAACATCTCTAGATCGTAAAGATACACAAACGAGTCGTACAAAATTAACGCATTAAAAATATCTTAATAATTAAATCAGATAATGTTAATTCCCAATATGAGAGAAACGCATAATGCGGAAGATAATAGACGATAGGAAATTACACAAATCCATCGGCACCCGAGCACGACTAATTTACCGCGAACAAAACGGCTACAAACGAATATTTTTATGTGGTGATTGACTTGATACGAATGCGCAACTTTAGAAAATGGTTTTATATTCAAGAGAGCTTATATTCAGTGTGGACTATTTAAATTAACATTAGGTGCTGTGCATAAACTTTGTTGGGGCATGTAAGATCTCTATATTATAAACTATGTTTTACTAGCTGCCCGAAACTCACTATAATTAATAATCCTTTAATAAAATCTATCCTATTCCTATCCTATATATCCGATAAATTGAGCGATATGATTTTCGTTTTATTTGTATTTTTTGTGTGCAATAAAATGTATAAATAAAATTATATAATTAATGATGACAATTATCCATGAGTACATAAGCTTGTAGAATCATAGTTCTACCACCAACCTCCATAAATGTGATAGGAAATATAAAGTAGAAAGAAGTGGAATAAAGATTGCGAAGTCTCCTGCAATCCCATTTACTGGACGAAATGGTGCAAAAGTCATTGCGTCAGTATCACAATAGCTTTCAGTGAGAAAGTTGCATAACACTATTAATAATTTTGCTTGGATAGGCCATATTTACCGAGAGATGCGTGAAATTAGTGATCCCGTGGGTTCTTAAGGGTAGGTAAAACGCTTTAAAACAGTATAAAGACTTGCACTTTATGCAAT
The DNA here is from genome assembly GCA_030180105.1 of Hyles lineata. Classification (NCBI taxonomy): domain Eukaryota; kingdom Metazoa; phylum Arthropoda; class Insecta; order Lepidoptera; family Sphingidae; genus Hyles; species Hyles lineata. The sequence continues at coordinate 3,897,734 of JARJEE010000030.1, forward strand.
ATTTGTATTTTTGAAACTGAACCTAAAATATGACAATATGTTAAATCACGGCGAATACAAACACAATGTTCACGAAGAATGCACGCGCTAAATCAATCGCCCACACACCATCCGCATGCCTTACAAGCCCGTTAAATTCAACATTAACATAACGTATTCATTTATACCATGACATTTCACATTTTGTAATAAATGCTCTTTTCCTACGGCGCATCAATTAAGAACCGAAAAAAATGTATAATTAGCTCTATTAAGACAATAAAACTCTTAATGATACCGCAACACTCGTAATATCCGTGCGTTCGTGAAAAAAAATATGTAATTATACTCATTATTTAAATAGGTTTTTTCGTCCATTACGGCGTAACCTTAATAGGCGGGCCGACGGAGCCGCTATCTTGAACTCATTAAATCGATTTGATTCGGTAATCACCTAATTACGGACCGCGTGATTTTCAACTTAAGAGTTTAATGCGCAAACCGTGTATATACTGATTATCCCAATCTGTCTAATTCGGTCTAATTAGCGGTCTGCCGTGCAGGAGATTGAAAAAAACCCGACGATGTCCTGAAAGGTTAATTAAGACGCGAATGTGACACACTCGGATGTTTAGATTAAATAGAAAAATATTTTCAGCATTCGAAATGTACGTGAAAATTATATTTCAGTTGCGAGATGATTATGCACGGGTGATACCGAAATAGTATTTCTTTTTGATATTTTTTTTATCATTGTTCGTAGTGTTTGAGTGTCGCTTTTAGTTTTTTTATTTATTCACTCGTAAAATATTTGTTTGATGTAAATTTCAAACGATTTAATAAATTTGATAATCTCCGTAATGTCAACTTTTTTGGAAATTGTATTGGAATCCACACCCGTTCAATTGGAAATAGCATGAATTTTAGGATTTATATAGGATACTATTTTATAGATTATTAGGATATAGATTTCTGATAAACCCTTCTATACCCGCATGAAGAGTAACTCACATTGCTTCAGGTTAATCATCAACACCAATGCTTTGCCAAATCGTAAGTAAAATCTAGGCTATTTCTTGAACATCCCTAAGTTCTTTACCAGGCGCGTTGACACTTGGGTTGAAAAGCGGCTTGTTGACAAGATTTAAAATGACGAGATTCAAATTTAATGTTCACAAAATATAACATGCCTGCATCCATTGCTGGATTTTAAGCGTAGACTGTTTGTTAGATTTCTAATTGTTTTAAATTAGTGTTAAAGTATTTGTTTTTATTACAATTAATGGCAAGACGAGTATGCCGTTTGCCTAATGGTAAGCGATACGACCGCTCGTGAACAGCAGCAAAACCAAACAACACCTTGAATTGCAAAGCAATGCTTCCTATTCCACTACGCTCGCCATCATGAGACATAAGACTGTAAGTCTCAATATGCCCAGTAATTATTCTGTTACAATGTCCTTCAAACGGAAACGACCGTCACGAAGTGCATTTACACTACTATTTGGCAGGAGAAATAGACAGTGCGGTGGATTACCCAGGCGACCTCTCAAATCAGAGACCTACCACCAGTAAGATTGCTGGATTTTAAGTTTCAGCTATTTCTTCAAGATCCCTAACTGTTTTTAGTGCTAAAGTAATTTCAAGCAGTCCTTACCAGGCGCACTAACGCTCAGATTCAGCGGCGAGTTGATGACAGGGTTGGCGGGCATGGCAGCCAGGCCCTGCAGGTTGGCGGCCAGCTGGGACATCTGCTGCGACATCTGCTGCTGCAGCTGCTGGGACATCGGCATGTTTTGCTGCATGTTGGCCAGGTTTTGCAGGTTTTGGAACATCGACGCCACTGTTGGAAATAATTTGGGTTAGTATTTGTCCTGCATACCATAGCGGTTCATAAGAATTTCTATGGTATGTAAGTCCGCCAACCCGCACTAGGCCAGCGTGGTGGACTATATGGTCTAACCACTCTCAATCGCACTTTCGATTGTAGAGTAGGCCCGTGCCCTGCAGTGGGACGTATATGGGCTGATACAGATACAGACAGATTTGTTCTATGTTGCGGGGTTATGGTACGGTTTGGCTGCATCGTCACAATTTCACTCGATCACTTCATGTGTTTCTGAATCTATTTTTTTATGTATTTGATAAGAAACTTTCATTGATCTTCTTTGTAATTAAATTCATTTTCTTCAGTATAGTTAAATTTTTTGGAAAGCATGGACAATTGGACGTTCATAAACTAAAAAAGGCATAAAAGCATACAACCTGATGCTGATCAATGATTTAATTTCAAATAAGTCTCTCAGTCCTTCCTGTTACCAACGAATGAACCGACATAGGCAAGCGTTAATATAATTCCAAGTCACTCGTATAATTAAAGTGATTCACCAAGCGTACATCGCACCAACTGAATGTTTTATTTCTCAAGACTATCAAATTGTAATAAATTTTAACAACCAATGCATTTCTAATCGCAAGTATAATGTTTATATCTGTTGGCGCAAGAGTTCCACCATTCAGACACTTCAGCTTGTGTGTCATAGAGCAAATATATCATTGACATAATAATAAAACGTTATGAGCGCGTTAGATTTGAATATAATAGGATATCGAAGCAGTTTATCTTAATGTGATTCGTAAGTAATGCTTTTCGGATTTTGATGGTACTTCAAAAATTTTGAACAATTGTTAACGCTTGATTTTAATGATTGTTTTGTACAAATTCACTTGATATTTACCGTCTTTGTAATTGTGGGTAAATTTTTCAGGGGCGGCACGTATCGAATTGAAAATTGTATGAAAGTACGTATTGTTAATGTTGTTTACTTTTCTCTGTGATTAGAATTTTTTACCGAAAGTATTTTTATGTTTTTTGTATATTCTGTCGATTTGTTACAGGTACTCTTCAAAACTGTTTTATTTTGTAGCAAGTTAACTTCTAGTGTTAAAGGTTGAAGCAATTTATTTCTACACTGCTTTCTTTACATTCAAATGTTTAATTCAACAAAACCATATGGGAAATTATGTTTAGAATGAACTTTTTATTAGTAGGTAGAATCACGAATTTTAAAGTTTCAGCTCGATACGTGCTGTGTTTAGGATATTTTATACTGGCGTGCCAAACTAACACATATAGTTGAGCGCAGTTGTGTCATAAAATAATTTCTTTCTATTTCGGGTTATCATGCCAATATCCCCTTATCTCTTCAGCCACTTAGAAGTTCACTGCTGAACATTTATCTTTCTTGATTATTTCCATAGCGATTTGTACCAAGCGGCCTGCATCCAGTGACTTCCTGCAACTGTAATTTGGTCGTCTGTTGCTACTCTTACCGTTACGTGGCCCCCACTCGAGAATATTATAGTCCTATCGGCTATCAGTTTTCTGCGCTGTATCAAACACTTAATGCCATTTTACGTCTCTAATCCAGTTGGTTATGTCGGTATTTGTGTTCTACAGATCTCATTCCTGATCATCTCTTGTAGGGAAATTCTCAGCATAAATCCGAAGTTCAATAAAGGCACGTTTCAGAACCATAAATGTCGTTCCTGCTACTACAAGAATCAATAATTTCATACAATTATTTAACAGAAGTCATCGCCTAGTTTCTCGAACGTTAACTGATCAGATTTGGCGTGCATAAACAAAATATTCTATTTAGTAAAGTAAGTCATGATGGTTATACGAACTCACTGCCATAAATGTTATTCCAGATATTACAAGAATTAAAAACTTTAATCAAATATTTAACAGTAGAAGTCATAGCCTAATTCTTCGAAGGTTAATTTATCAGATTTTTAACATAAGAATTAATCGCCTAGTTCCGAAGGTTAACTGATCAGATTTGGCGCGCCAGTACAAAATACTTTATGTAGTAAGTAGATAGTAAATAATGATGGTTGTACGAACTCACTGGAGCCATTCAGGTGCGGCTGGTGTTGGTGGTGCGGCGTGCGCGCGCGCGGCGACGGGCTGCGCGGCTCGGCTAGCTGCGCGCGCGTCGCCCCGCCCTCCGGCGAACTCGCGCCGCTCTCCCGGTCCGATTCCGCCTGCTGACACACAAAATATACTTAGAAATTCACACCTTTAGAATTAAAGAGACCTAGCTGGCAAAGTTATTGAAAACACCGACATCTATTGCAATATCTAAAAATCTTTCCGAACCGAAGAACAATCAATGCATGAACTGTTAAGGCACTGGGAGATCACCAGTTGTGAAACGAGATACTGCGGATTTGATAACCGAAACAAATGTATGCGTTGCCTACAAGTATTTGTTTTGGGTGTTGGTGTGTGTCAGACCGAAAAGTGTAAAGTGTAAAAGTGAGGTAGATAGATCTGATACCCTTGACGAAATACTTGTATCTTAGTGACTGTTAGGAGTATTTAGTCATTAATTTCACTTATAAGTTCAGAGTATCAAATACTGCAGTCTTATTCACCATGGCATATTGTAAGGCTGCGTTTCTATTGAAGAGGAGATGAGTGGACCAAAGCCGGGATTCGTCCTACTATCTCTCCTACGCTCCGCTCTTCTCTAACTTTAAGAGCCTTAAAAATGGATTGATAGTGATGCACGAAGGACAGCCTTCGTGTTGCAGTTAAGCCCTTAAGAGGGTATACATATTTTTCAGTTAGAATAATAAAGCGAACAACCTAGTCGCTACTGACTAAAGATTTCATTTGTGAATTAGTGGTTTATTTAGATCTGGAGATTAACTATCTTAAGAATTATCGAATCAAGTTTGCGCGAACAAATAAAATGGAAAAGCCTTAAAGAGTGCTCTAAATAGAAGCCTCAATCGACTAAAAGTGAATTTAGAGAAATAATCTGATGTTCAAATATTAATTGCTAGCGGCCCGGCCTGGCTCCGCCCGGATGTAGTTTACACTTTAGAAAATATTCTATCGCTTATGTTCATCAGGGAAAATGTTGGATTTTAATAGTGAAAGACCTTTTTAAATAGGTCCAGTAGTTTCAGACCCTATTTAATGCAGACAAACAATCAAATCATTCTTCTTTATAATAGTATAGATTAAAAGTTTTAGTTCAGCACGGTCATTCTATTATATGACGATCGCAACAGTAACATTTTTGTTTCGTTGAAAACTTTACAAAACTATCAAAATTACTGATCATATTACGACACTATTATTTAGGAATTAGTAAAATAATTTTGTTGTAACTCTTCCGCATTATGAAATTAATAAATATGAATTAAATAAATGAAGATAAATATTTTAGATACACCTTTACACCTTTTATTTTTCTTTCTTTTTTTCTCGCAAAGAATTGATACCCAGTACTGAATCTCGGCGAGCCTCTTAGAGATACTAGCTTTTTAAAGAAAATGAATCATAAAGAAAACAGAAAAAAAATGAAACAATTTAAAATATTACTGTGTAATAAATTCACCTCTATTAATAAATCAGAATACGTGAATAGAAATTGCATTTTTAATTCCTATATTGGCAATAGAGGATGCGATGGAAGTTAGGGACTAAAAGGTTTTTTCATTAATTCATTGTTTTACAATCTGTTAATGTAAAACTATTATGTAATCTGTAGATTATGTGGGGTGAGTCTGACGATTTTATTTATATAAGAAATAAGTAATTTTAAGTTCTTAATTAATAATTTCTACTAAATTTTGTTTTAGTGTTTTGTTTATTGCAATGAATGGCGAGACAAGCATGCCGTTCGCCTAATGTTAAGCGATACGACAGCTCATGAACAGGCAGGAATGAGGCAAAACCAAACAATACCTTGAATTACAAAGCAATGCTTGGCATTAAACTGCGCTCACTATTCTGAAAAGATCTATATATAGTAGTTATTTATTTCTTTAACAATTTATTATACTTTAGTGTACACCAGATACAAAAAGTAGACAACATTAAATGAGTTAGTTATTTAGTATTTTCCGTGTCGTTCAAATCTATCGTCATCGTTTTTCACCTTTTATTAAAGTAAGGTATAGGTTAGGTTTATTACATGTTATATTACGAATTATTTTTATTGTAGGATAAAGCTACTCGGTAGTAATGTTTTTTAAATAATATTGTTTATTTATTTATTTCTAATACGTTTTATGATCTATTAATACACACAGCGTGTAGGATAAAAATAAAAATTAATAGTGACATTTCTTACAAATATTATTGTGCCATCTAATTATGGTATTCATAGAATGATGTTAATTTAGCATAATTTATATACTGTAGAAAAAATATTGCGCAGATTTTTCAATCGCGATAAATTTCTAAGTGGCGCCAATAATTAATGAAAATATTAGAACTATAATTGATGTTGTAATATATTTTCCTTCTCAGTCAGTGCACATATACCCTAAAGCGTACTAACGTAAATAATAATATATTTGTAATAATTCCACTGCAAACGCATTAACCAATTCCCACACATTGTTCCGTATAAATGGACCAGTTCTATCTAATAAATCTTAAAAAGAGACGTTAAATTATTGCCAACTTCTAATGATAATCATACGTAGGTGTCACATTAATTAATCGATCGCTTTAGGTAATAAACAGTATAATTGCGGAAATGATTTTTTGAACATCAATTTTATATATTAAACTCATTGTGTTGGCTGTAAACGGTTTTATATCTTTAATTCTTGTAATACTCGTAAGTATAAGGTCAGCCTACTTGACTTTTTAATTATTACCCCTATTAAAATATTACGGCGAGGAAACGCCTTGAATGTTTAATTTGTGATAATTACCGATTGTACTGTGAAAAATTTTGCTTACAGATGTTCTTGTGATCTCAAAGTGGTTGTTTTATTTGTAATCATTTATATTAATTAACTATGTATTTATTAACGTTTCCTTATGGCTATTTTAATTAAATATAGTATTTTTATGAGGATTAATAATAATATTTATAATAATGAATTTGTTTTTTCTAATATTATAGTTTTAACAAGTACGAAAAATTTTCGAAGCATAATAAATTAAATCGGCGTATTCTATTAAAAATTTAAGTCAAATCTCAAAATAATCATTAAAATTAATAAGTACTTACAAAAGACAATGTCATTCTATCCAGTTTTTCACTTTATTTCACACTGTACAATGTTCTCATAGTTCTTCATTAGAATAATGCGTGGAATGTTCCGGAAGTTAAGGATAAGTCGCGAAAACTTTCTAAACTTAGCACCGGCCCGTCGCTTTGTAGAAAAATGTTGAGTCGCGAAGCCGATTCCCGAGTTCCGAGTTCTGAGTCCAACCGTCAAATATCGCTTTTTCAAAACGCGCCGATACAATAAACTTTGTTCCACGTTCAAAAGTTCAAATTTAGAGCGGAACCCACAGACAAGAGATAGGAGTAACGTCCGCGAAAAAGAAACGCTCCGCGCACTATCGACAAAACGTTCACGTTATTTTTTTTAATTTATTTATCGACGGCAACACATACAGCCGCGCGGGCTAGTTGCACAACGCGGAATGAAAGCGCGTCATCAGTTTAAAAAATCAACCCCTTTGGTGGTGGCGGGAAAAAATGCGGCCCCTCTGGGCGGTGGGTGGTCCCACCGAAATCCTTGCCAAAGCGAGGCGATCGCCATCGGCCCGACTTGTCACTTGTCGAATAAGCATGATAATTAAAGTTTTCCCGTTTAGTGTTTGCTTGTTTTAGTCGGCTAATTGTGTTGACGTCTTGTGTGTTAGATTTTTTGTCGGAATTTTTGGGTTCCGTTTTTTTATATGGTAGAGGTTAGTCTAGTGCTAGTAATGCTTTAATTAAATTTTGATTAGTACTATTTAAATATTTGAATTAAAAGTTGATTTTTATTTTAAAAAATTGCTAAAGAAAACAATGTCTTGGAAATTTCGATCGTTCTTTTAACGACCAATATAAATATTTTAATATAGTTTTCTGCAAATTTTCTTAGCTATTATAAAGTTTGTTTTCATCTCGTGTTTAGTTTACATTACGCTAGATAGATGGCGTTGGTGTCACATGTAACGGATTCAAAACATTGGGTTTGAACTTAACAAATTACGCACTTCTTTTACTCGTATAGGGGTTAAAGGAAATATTTAGATATACAGGAGATTCTCAGAACATATTTATTACAATTTGTAGGTAATATAACGCTATAACATGAGAATAGAAAACTTTAACTTAAAAGTTGTGTTATTATGTTCTAAGAAATTATATTAATTTTTCTTTTGCGAATAAATATCATACAAACTAATGAAATAAACTTTTGTGTAAGACAATAAATGTTTCTTAGTTTGTCTCTTGTTTTATTTTATTAGATTTTTATATTTTAACTACGTCATTTCCATTGTCGTTTCAATACGAATACAAAGGTAACATCTAAATATCAGGCAGTTATCAACATTCGTAAATGGAATATTAGAAAAAAAAAACGTCATTTATTAAAAAGTACAATCAAAACCCAACGGTTGGCGGTTAATGAAAAAAGTTGAAAAAAAAAAAATTATCATCAACAAGTAACATTCGGAATAATCAGCGGTACACGGAAAAAATCAGTAATTATTCAGATGAAGTTGGACGGCCGAAGGGGGTAAAGGGGGCAAGGGCCGGCCAAAATAAAAACGGCGTTGCGTAGGGGCGACACCCCCGGTGCTCGCCTCTACAAATGTTATCTAACTGCGTTCGTTTCGCGCCGCGGCGCCGTTTCGCTCTGAATTAGCGCCCGGACCGGCGAAATTTCAATTTGTACTCCATTTTTTTCTCGGATAGTTGGTCCTAATGGAAAAGGCTAGGCGATCACGGATTCCGACTGAAACCTCGGGCGGCCGATGTCGCGGAAGTTTCGCGCGCTTTCGCTCCACTTTGACGCCTAAAACTAACGAAGGCGGGCGGGATAGGCCACGCGTGTTGGCGTGTAAGACGCTCGGCGGCGGCGGCGGCTGCGGCGGCGTCTGCGGAGCGCGAGTCGCCGGCCGGCAAAGCGCGGTCATTATCGGCGGCTCGCGCGCACACACACACGCGTGCCATTGTCCGCGCCGATGTGTGTGTAGATTTTTACTCATTAATTTTAAAACGCTCCGGATTTTTTTCAGGGCGGGTGCTAGGGGGCCGGCGCGGGGTGCGAGGGGGGCGAAAATTGGCGATGGCCGCCGGGTGGGGTGTCACCGAGGGGGTTATTAAATAGATTGGTCCGCGGCCGAACGGAGCCGCCGATCTGCACTTGTACCTCGCGTCATTAACGGGTTGAGAACCGATTTTAAATCGTGAAATAACAGCCTGTTACAGGAAAAGTTGAGCGCGGCTTATCGGACTCTCCTCTCGGTGTTGTACAAGCTTAATTGCATTAAAAGTGTATTTTGATGAGGACAATGGGTGTGTTCATTAGACGAGTTGGCGACGTGGCGAGGTGGCGTGGTGTCGCGAGTAAGACGCGCGGCGTATAGGTCAGGTTGCAGGCGCGGCGCGGCGCTGGGCGCACACACGGCCCTTGTCCCGCGCTCGTGCGGGCGGCGATGGGGTGTAGGGAGGGAAATGTGAAAAATACTCGAAAAAAAGGCGAAATTGTAGCAGATATATAATTAAAGTCCGACGTACAGCAACAGCGTACAGCGATGTATTATGCAGACTCGTTCTCCGGTGTCGCGCGGTGCGCATGTACTTGTCACAGCGCGTGTACACTGGAGTCAACAGGCTGACTCTTGCGGCTATTAGCTAACAATGCGTTCGATTGTTAATCCAAATGTGCGTCAATTCAATCTGTAGCAATTAGTGTTTGCATTAACACATTGACGTGAGCTTTTGAAATATTTTCTAACTAAGCTAAACTGTACTTAGTTAAGTCATGGGCTCATGTATGCTTTTATTTTATTGTAACAAATGCATGTTTGTTCAGCTCAAAAGACCAAAAATGTTTTGACCTATATTTGATTATTTTGTCATAACTAATATTATTTACATATCTTATCCAACTAGCTTTTGTTGTCACTGGAGAGTTATCCTAACAACATTTTTCTTCCATAGATACATACGAATTAATCTAAGATGTAGTATCTGTACTTGACATTGAAATGAACCGCTAAGACAGTGGTCCCATATTGGATTCCCAGAATAACTTTGACCTCTACATGTAGGTATTTTCAGAATATTTAATACGACTAGATTAGAAAGCGAAGGATAACGATGTGAGTAAGCCTGCATACTAGTAACTTTATGCCATTTTGATGCTACGTCAGGCGTACACATCCGCACTAGGTCAGCATGATCGAGTCACTTCTAGGGCTAACTTCTACTCATAGAGTCAGCCTTGAGTCTACACTGACTAGGCCTAGACCTACTCTAATCTATAGTCTAGGCTCTAGACTCACGGAATCTCTAGGAAGTTCAACTAAATTGTTCATGATTGATCTGAATGATTGAGAATCACTATTTTTTTCTATACGTCATCAACTGAGCCTAAGAAAGTATTTTAAGGGCTCTTAAAATGTAGATATACGTATCTACTTCAATATTAAACCTATTAACCTATGAACCTATAAAGTTATGCAATCTTAACCATATTACATACTCATCATTACAAAAACTATCACAAAAATACAGACGAGACAAAAAGAAAACAGAATATAATAGAGTTAAATTAATTTGAGTAAATCGATATGTCTTGCGATGCGAATACAATTATCTAGTTTCAGTAGTACCCTATTTCGACCGCATACTACTTACTGCACATATTCTGTTGTAGTTTATTTTCCAAGCCCATACAGGTTTTTTATAGAAAAAGGAACTACAAAAGTATTTTATACGAGCGATATAAGATGAATGGAATGGGAAGCGTAACACCTGTTCAAACAAGACCACTCAGAATTTATAATTACTGAGCACTGCACTTTTATCATGATGTGTAAAGTCATCCAATACTCAGTAATCACTACCTAACATGTCCTTGAAATAGGAACACAACTACATAATTCAGGAGAAATACAGCATTTACACTTCAAAACCCAGTCTGAATCAGTCTATTTCAATTAAAAAGAAGTGTTATATACCCAAAGTCCCACCCAAAGGGCCCAAAATATTTTAATTAAAAGAAGTGTGATAAAACTATTGGCTAATTAGGCTGTAGGAATCAGTCCTTCGCCTTTCCAAAATGCAGAATTAAAGGTCGTCTGCGATCTTCTGCTACCGAAAGCGGTGTTGTCAAATTAATAAGAATCGTTTTTCTTTCTTCACGTTTTATTAGATTGGACATGTTAATACTATTATACTACTAGTAAAAATAATTGTTGTTTATAATATCATGAAAACATATCACAAACATTATATAAATATTTTAAAAATATATTTGTAGTGCCAATGCAACACGTAAATAGATTTTATATGATACCTTGGCTGCATGGCTCAATCCTTTGCCTATCCGAAATGAAGATTAAAAATAAAACTGTCAAATTTTACGTAGATATGACATACATTGAAGCACTCGTATCGTAATTCATTGTAAACTGAAGAGTGCGCACGAAGCCGACAGATGTTTAGAAGGGGCCCCGAGTTTAATTTAACATTAAATTCAATAATAACCCATTTATTGCGTGATTTCCCTTCAATTACCTTTCATTTATCGCACTGTAACGAGGTTACAGATGTGAACGATGTTCCTATGTTGAGTTTACCTATGGAATAAGGGGCTCAAAACGAATCCTGTGCTTGTATTAACTAGTTTTGTCTATATTTTAGAAATGATTGTTTCTAGACATCAAAAACAGATAGGGAAACTTAAACTAAATTTTAGTTTGCCTTCTTTAATCGTTATTGGTAACTGTTTGGTAACATCTTAATTTTTTGTCTTACAAAGTTTACAAAGCTTTTAAAATAATCAGTAGCTATTGTGTCAAAGTAATATAATTATAAGCTACCTTTATACCCAAATGACATTTCAATGTGAATAAGAAACAAACACACATTCTTACGAACTCTCCCATCTGTTTACAATATTAGTTTTATTGGCGATATTAAAACTACGTGTTTCTGTCTCTTCTTTACTTATTAATCCAATTAGTTTTTAATTTATGTTAGGCACTGTATTATAATAAATAATATAATTATAAAATCAATTTAGTCCATGATTTATCTTACCAATTATTTTTCTAAAAATGGCGGCTCTCTGGTTGACACTTGAGCGGTGACGTCATACATTCAAGCAACCCCCGCCGAGCGGCGCGTGGGCACTCCATTCGCGCTCATTCACTCGATTGTTCGCTCATAATCGTTCTAAATTTGAATTTTTGAAAGTCGAATTCTATTCATCGATTGGAAGCAATTAGCGGAAGAACTTAATTATAATTCTTTTATGTTTTTAGACAATGGAAATTATATGCGCTGCCAGTGTCTGTTTTGTGGGGTTGTGAGTACTTATATACGGAATAATTATGCGTTATTATTTGATTATTATTTGTATGTATGAGAAAATTTTGTGTATTTGTTACCAGTCCTTAGTAATTTTCGGCATAATAATAAAACTCGCAAATCGTAAAATGAAAAAAAAAAATATATGTCAAAAGAAAAACGATTAAGAACCTTTTCACTATCGGCGTAGGTGCCGACCTAGTACCTATGATAGTACCAACTAGATTTCGCCCACTAACACCGTTGTTTGTTTATGATATTATAAATTACTATCATATTATATGAGTGGGATATTAAAAAAGGCAGTTATGCAAAACAGTTTATTTGTTAATTCATCATTTAAGTACAATATGTGCTTTAATTTCCAGTGAAGGAAAAAAATGTAGTTAATACCATTAACACAGCCACAAATATTTCAAATATCCTCTCGGCTAGCAAACAGAAGCCGATGTTTCCGAACCAGACGATGTAAAAGAAAGTTTCCCGCCGTGTTTTAATTTACACGAGTTTAAAATTTAAACCGAAAAAAATTCGTTAACAATTTCGTTTTCGTCAAAGGACGTAGCGCATCCCTTTCGATTCGGGCTAAGTGCTTTTACGTTCGCAGCAAAAGTAAACAGTTAGTGCACACATCAAAAACACCGTAAGTACACCTGTACAATCGATATTCAGCCGAGTCCGCAGTAGTTTTTCAAATATGCAATTTACTGATTTTCAAAAAAAAAAAAAGAATGCCTCCCGCTCCGGTCGCCGGGCGGGGGCCACGGAAAATGGCGTAAAAACGAGACGAAAAAAAACCACGGCGAAAGAGTAGGCCCACGTATGGTAAATAAAATCGAATGCCCCTCCACTGCGCCACACCCCCTATATCCTTTTCTAATACGCGTTATTGTGCGTTTTTATAATATACGTGTACGTATTGTGGATATACGTGGAAAAATATTAGTTATTTTTTTTAAAACGACCATTCTGCCTGAAGTTTTGCGACATAGGCCTCTAAAGAAAAAAAATTGAGATAGATTTAGTTCACACCGGAAAACGAAAAGGAGTCGGCAGAGGTGGCATGCGATCTTCCCATAATTCGCCGAGTTTCTTACCTAATATGTATAAGGAAGCCGGACTTTCACTACCTAGGAACACTATAAAATCAGGGATTTAAATATGTTTTAGGTTTAATACGAAATTTTAAGTATGTTCTTTTCTGTTTTTGACTTTAAGATGAACTTAATAGTAAATCACGTGGGACATATTATAATGAGCTAATATTATAGATACAAATAAAACTGCCAAGCCTTTATCCCAAAGAAGAAAGTAGAGACTAACATGTCTTAATAATAAAATACCAAATTCACCTCATCCCCATAAATCAAGATAATAATAATAGAGTAATTTATTATGAAATCAAGGCAAATAATAAATATGAACATTTCTTCAAAGCCGGGCTTACAAACACGTAACATTGTTCGCGATAAAACTGTCCGCGCGTTGTGAGTCGGCCGTAGCGTTTTGACAAATTATTACTTAGGAAAATAAGCCACACTACATTACGGAGTATCATTAAAAACACATAGAAAGAAACGTAAGCCGCAATTAAAGCCCGTTTCGCAATTAAAATAATGGGTGTCACACCTATGAGACAATTAGATGGCCAGGACAAAACTCTATGTTTTGGTCGCGGAGCCTTCATTAGGGATAATCAAAAAAACTTAATAAACCATAATGGTCGGCTAATGGTAAGGTTTTTAGCGCGGTCTCTTGATACGTTGATAATGTATGCTAATTATGTGCGGGTGACGTGCGGGGTTTGATGTCGCAAGGACGAAAATATAGACTAAGTACATATATTTGTCCGTTTTTTTATTATTCATTAATGCAGTTGTATGAATGGTTAGAGTTTTAGTAGCTGTTTAACAGCGCAAATATTATTTATTCGTGTATTTATAATGTTTTCTTTTAATTAGTCTCTTTTGTTATTAATTGTTTGTTAAATATTGGGATATGGACAGTCTTTCTTTGAAAATGATAAATATATGTTACTCTCTGCGTGTAAACTTAGTCTTTTATCTATTTAAATCTTCAATAAGTGAATACAAATTTTCTACTTATTAAATATTGATAATAGTGCAAGAAATCAGTCGAGAAGCCAGGCTTTACCCCCCAACAAAAAAAAAAAGAAAAAATCGCAGCGTAATCAAAGCACATTATAATTTTCGGCCCCCCAACCTGTTTACTGCCAAATAATAAAAGTAGTAATGGCCGACATTTCTATTAATGTGCCAGACGTTTTTCCGCGCCAATGTACTAATGGCGAAATAATTGAGGCAGTGTGTACTTGCGTCTACTGTTATGTAAAGCACGATAACTTTACGATATGTAAATTTTATGAGGATGATTATGTAGAACATTACAAACTGGGTGGGCCTGTTTCAAAATCAGAGTTGTAAATGGAGATTTTAAAAAATAATTTAAATGCCTATTTTCCCGCCAGACACCAGTGTAAATACACTGTTCGTCTTGCCATTTATGACAATAAAAAATGTCGAAGGGGAGCAAGCGGTGTAAGACATCAATTCTACGTGTATTTTTTTAGTGCTTAATAGTTTCATATCTTTTTATTAATACTAATGTACAATATTTCAGTATCCGGGACGTCTAGCATTTTGGACTGACCATGCCATCTCTCTCTGTTCCTTTCTCAGCCTCAGGAACTACACTGTATTACGTATACTTCTCCCAAGAATATCTAAATCGACTTGTTCGAAGCTGTCTAAATACAGAGACTTCTATAGACTATACTATCGGAGACAAGACTGAATTTTGCTACAAGTTTGGCCATATAGTTGTATGTTAATGTAATTTTAAGACCGAAAGTCTTTTGCCAAGAAAAGTCTATATTGTAAAGAACATTTCTTGCTGTATCTTAAACGATGCGTCTGTCTTCAAAATTACATATTAAAAATCCTCAATAAACGTTTATTTAATCCAAATTAATAATTTTATTTCAAAATTAATTCTATATAATTATTTGTGCCTTTGAAAACAGTGGCAATATGGCTAAGTTATGAATTTAAAATAAGCACATTAAGTTCTTACTAATTCCAAGTAAAATGTTATGCGGCTTATCTGTTTTATGAAATCCGTTTACCAAATGACATACAACCCAGTTTTTTAAGGTAATTATTTTACTGAATGTGAATTCACTAAATTATTACATTTGTTGTGGATACAATAGATTCTTTTTTATACTTATTACAATCGGTGTAATAAATTACTTTACACCACAATATATCAAGTTACTTTTAGTAAATAAATTAGTTTGTTGCATTTAATTAGCACTTATGACAATATATAAACCGATAAATATTGCTCTACCATCTACATAATCAAAACAATTTTTATATTTTTAATTATATAAAATATCATTCTATCTCTTCTAAATTTAAATTTTAATAACAAAAAAACAATTCACCAAACACTTCTAAATTTAAAATTCGAAACGTGCACAATTTCACGTTATTAATACACACACACAGGTTAGTTATTTCATTATACACAAACTTGCAGTGACGTAATAGTGTCTGAGTAAGGCCGGACTGAGCCATTAAGGAGGGGAAATTAGTGTATTATTGACTGATTTCCCTTTTCAACTAGCTGATAGACGACAGTTTGCCGGCTTTTCGATTTAAAATACAGACTGCCTGTTTACTACATTAGCTCTCGTGATGTCGATTGTAAATTGCGTTTTTTTGGCGTGCATGTATTTTTAATTTCTTTTTTTTTCATTTTTTGGAATGAGCGGCGTTAAACGTACAGCCTTGTTTAGGTTATGTTTTTTTCTTATTATTTTTATTGTTTGTGCACGAGTTTTATTGTTTAGGTTGTCACGTTGTATTTATTTATTTAGTTGCGGGAAAAATGTGAAATGAAATTGTATTTTAGAATAATTTGGGTACTAAACGTTTGACAATAATAAAAATATAAACAATCAAAGTTGCATTAGGTATTATTTTTTATGTTAACAAAATATTTTTTGTATTAGCACAGAGTTCATTCAATTTCAGTTTCTATGAAAAACATACTCGTACATATACATACGTACACTCATTACACATACATAAATCAAAATGAAAAATTCTAACAAAAGTTCTTCGCCATCTTATGCACATGTAATTCACTAATATCGGAATACTTGACGCGATCAAAAATCGATGAACCCAATCGAAATCGCAGTAAACCGGTCGGCACTCACCCCCGCGACACGACAGCGATTGTAGGGGCTCCAATTAGTTTTTATGGTACGCTTCATTACAGCCAGTGTTAATTATTATTGTGCTGACGAACGCCCTGTTCTCACTCGACGACCTAATTAGAACGGGTGCCGCGTTTTTTTCCGTTTTTGTTTTCTTGTCAGCAAATTATGAGCATTGGGGTGTGCTGCACTTTGTGTTCGTACGTGGTGCCACTCGTGAAACGCGACGCGTCGCGTTCGACGATTCATTTGGTTTAGAATTGCGATTTCGAAATCGAATATTAAAAACATTTATACATTTCGTTCGGAAAATTACGCGCCACTTGGCTGTTTGGAGTGTCCTTCGCCTAGTGTCATCAAAAGCATGGAGAAAATATTATGGATTTGTTATGTCGCGCTTGTAATATTTTTATGATTTTAAATATTTGACGCATGTTAATGCAATCATAGATTCATACGATTACTGTTTTTTTAAGTGGATAATCGGCAAGTGAGCAAACGGTTCAGCGGATAATATGTATTGTCTACCCTTGAAGGTTGTTGACCTCCGGTAATTTCACTCAGTATAAAATGCAAAAGTTGTGTGTTTCAGTTATTATTTGACAATAATACTAATATTATTATTATTTTTTATTCTACGCTTTATTACCTCCTTCATTACCTTCCTTCTTACAAACTGAATGTCACGTGACAATACATCTTTTTTATGTAGAACCATAAAACATGGGTAAAACTAGCATGTCTATAACCAGTAATAGCGTAGCTCTACCACTTAGGAGTACAGCGTCGCTTTAAATTTATCTAGTAGAATGTCTATAGTGTAGTATCCATTGTAATTTAAACTGTGGAACTTAAATTACGTGAAACTTTATTATTTTCTACTTACTACTAAGATTGTAAGGTACCTCTACCACTTTTAGCCAATACTATATTATGGTTGTAACATTCATATACTATATAAATACATACATACGTACTCAAAAAAATATCACAGAAGAAGTAGGCCTGAGGTGTTACCTACAAAACCACGTTTCGCCATAAATTTTATCCCACGATGTGATAGAGTGCGAGCCTATTGCCATATCGGGCACAAATACAACTCCAGGATGATAATGAAAAGAAAAATCCAATATTACTTTGTCCGATCCGGGATTCGAACCCAAGACTTCAGTTTTGCAATCACACCGTAGTACAATTGCGCTTCAGAAGCAGTTACTTTTGACAGCTTTTGTGGCGCAATTCTCTGTATCGAGAGACCGAGGGTTCGATCCCTGCGCCGAGTTGTTTGTGAGACCGAAAAGTCTCTCGTAGTTCCTGATATTCACGACACAAGTTTGATCTTAGTGTGGGGTCAGGACTATGTGACTGTCGGGTGTATTAATTTAATTGGCTATAATATGACTTCATTTACAACTTCTTTCTATTCCTATCTAACTCTCTACTAGACACTGCTTCACTTAATTTAGGTGTAGTCTAATACAGATCGGTCTAATCAATAGCGAGTAACTTCCTGTGTTATTAAACACCAGTGTGGTTTTACAGTAGTACTGCTTTTACTTTCATAATGCAGCCGCAATTAAACAGGTTGTGGTAGCGAGACGTAAATCCTACTCGCTTCTTTATTTTATTGTGTTTTGAAACGTTACATTACGTGAAATTGAAGATGAAAGCTATTTGTCTTCTCAACACTTTTGGAATGCGGAATGATGTATCATTCTATTATTTTGTGACAGCCTCCGTGGCGTAGTTGGTTAGACACCGACTGTGAAAGGAAAGACCGCGGATTCAATTCCCGCACCATAAATGTTTGTGATGCTCACAAATATTTGTCACGAATCTGGGTGTTTGTAAGACCGAAAAGTCTCTCGTAGTTTCTGATACCCACGACACAAGACTTGATCACACAAGACTTAATTGATCTTAATGTCGATGATTGTAATGATTCAAGATAATACAGTCAAGAAGTGGTAAAGCCACGCTGTTGTCAGTTTTGATTCAGCATGAACTGGCAGGCTTGTATGGAGTGGTACCATTGTCTCACAAGAAAATGATGTGAAGCGATAGCATTGCTGTCGTTCGGTAAGTGAGATTGCCCGATGCCCAATACCCCTTTTCTCTTCCTATTCTTTTGCCTCCACGCTGTCCACTTGATTTGATAGGCTGGAGAGAAATCTATGATCAAAGCGTTGTGGATGTTCATGGGTGGTAGTGATCACTTACCATCAGATGACCTGATTGCTCGTTTGTAAGACCTTTGCAATAAACAAAAATATTTTTCCACTGCTGAGCACGGCATATTACAAACGAGAGTTCCATTCAGATATAGAGAGATAGAGATTTGGGTTTAGCCATAGACATTGTATCTATGGGTAACTATGGGAACTTGCTATACTTTTATGAAACGATTTAATTTCGCACTAATTCTTAACGCTCGCGGTAAAATGGCCGCACCTCCGCATAAAGCGGTGCTGTAAACCCACCGCTAATTGGCCCGATTAGAAATTTTAATCATTTTATAGATTTCTTTTGTAATTTTATCGTGTTCTTTATGGCCTACCGATTAGTTTTCAACATAAAATAGTTTGACTAAATTGATTGTTAACATGTTATTTAGTTGATTTCACCGATTAAATTGATTTTTTTTTCACCGCCACTTAACATTTGTCGTGTATAATTACGTCGTATGAAGTAGGTTAGATGATGTTTGGTGTCATAAAACTATAATTATGTACCGTTTAATGAAATGTTCGTTGTATTATTTCATAAAAGGTATTAAATAGTAATTAAGGCTGAGGGAGTGTTTTAATTCGTGGAAGTGATGTACTGTTTATTTTGGTTATATAATTATTATTTGACGCCTAATTGTCATTCAACTTATTATTATAATGAACTGAATTCTTATCACTAAGACTTTATACATCAAGAAAATTTTATCATTAAAATTTCTCGCACTGTATATATACAGTGCGAGAAATTCTACTAATATGCACAGAGACATGTTGCAGTAATTCTCTATAGGGGAAGACATAGTACTTTTTTTAGAGACTTTATCGCCCACGCGTCCACTACTGCAATTCCTGTCAGTCTAAAATACGTATACATATACATAAACGCACGCCTTTCTCCCAGTAAGGGTAGATAGAAGTGCCACTAGGACACCCACATTTTGCCTTCTACGTTACGTCCCATGATGTGATAGGTGGCGAGTCTATCGCCATATCAACCACTTGTTCCTAACTCCGAGCTGATAATGAATCAAATCCAATGTCACTTTGCCCAACCAGGGATTAGAACCCAAAACCTCAGCTTCGCAAACATACCGTAGTACTGCACCACCGAGGCATCGAAATAAATCAGAAAGAAATAACAAATAGGAGGAATTGGAGACAAATAATTGTCCACTACTTGAAATAGTAAATTGACAGTAGTTATAATTACAAAATATTTCACAATTTCCGTTAAAGCGCAAGTCAGATAAACAAACAAGATTTGGGCGACAGTGAATACCTTCAAGGATAGAGTATTACGTGACCACTCATAACCTCACTGGCTGAATGAAAATTTCACTATCTATCTCTGAGATATTGATACTGGCCACTAACGAAGCCGACTACAATGTAGTTCAAATAGAGAATTATTTACATTTCAAGTTTAAACGGAGCGTAATAAATCATACATAATATATCAGGTTAGAATGTACGAAAGTCAATTTCGCGATATAAATAATAGTTTTCTCCTGTGAGCTCGCAGACTAAAAGCAACCCGTTAAGTCCAGTTACGTCAAATTTCATACAAAATTTAATAATCCCGATTTCCTTAACTAATCTGCAGTTGGAAATTGGACCTTATTCGTATAATATATAAGGTTGCGTTTAGACGGAAAACGGTACAGAAAATTGTGATCAATAATTTAATCGCAAAATCCAGGAGAATGTACCTACATGACGGTACTTAATGTATTATTCAATGCCAATAAGCGGTATTCTTGTATTAATATGTTATAAACTGCATGTTGGCTCCGGTTTAGCTTATTAGCGATTAATAACGGAAAATTTATTGGCTACGTAAGATTTTATATCTGGATCATGATTCTTGATATTTATATTGTGTACATTATTGTGGATTGAGTATGTTTAGATTTTTTTACACGTGTGAAAGTGTACATCCAGCATCTGCCAGCGAATCTGGATGCGACAAACCGAAGACAGGGTGAAATGCCGCAATTTGGAGGAGCCCTATGTCCAGCAGTGGACAGACGCTGACTATGTATGACTATGCAACATGCATATTCTTCCCCTTACTGCGACTCATCATTTTCCAAACTCGACACCTTCTTTACTTGACCTAATCCTTGTTTCATCACTAGTGCATGTCGCCAAGCACGGTCAATGCCTAGCTGATTGTTTTTCCTATCACCATCTTATCTTTGTCTCTTACAAACTTCGGCCTCCTAAATTGAAACCCACGGTCATTCTGCAGCGCAATTTCAGTGGTATCAATAAAGAGGCTTTCTTAAAGGATGCGAATGTTCTAGATTGGGCACCTGTGACTGTGTGGGCTGACTCTGTAGACGATAAAGTCACATTATTCAACAGCATTGTCACCCAGTTGTATAATATTCATGCCCCTTTGAGAACTGTTAAAATTAAACACCTGCCTGCACCTTGGATTAATAAGGAAATAAAAGAGCTCCAAAAGAAAAAGTCTGCAGCCAAAACTAAATATAAGTTAAATCCAACTGAGGCTAGTAGAGCTCACTATGTTAAGTTGAGAAATCGCTGCAATTTGGTGTGTAGGGACGCTCAAAGACGCCATATTCATGATTCAGTTCAAGTTGAGGATCCAGCTAAAGTTTGGAAGTTCCTCAGGTCATTAGGAGTTGGAAAGCCTCGCCAAGAGGATTCCTCTAACAAGTTAGACATTAATCAAATGAATCTGCACTTTTCTTCTACGCCTAATATAGACGGCGTTGTTAAAGCTTCTACTATCAATTCTCTCTCGAATGCTTCCGCTCCTGACCTCCCTTCTTTTGTGTTTCGTCAATTCACTGCTTGTGATGTTCGGAGGAGCATCCTCTCAATAGCGTCTAACGCTGTTGGGATGGACAGTATAGGCCGCAAAATGCTTCTTCCTATCATTGATATTGTTCTCCCTATCCTGTGTCATATTTTAAACTTCTCTATTTCCAATGCTGTGTTTCCTTCTCTATGGAAGGAAGCACAGATTATTCCTTTACCTAAAAAACCGAACCCTAAAGCCTTTTCCGAGTACCGTCCCATATCCATTCTTCCTTTCTTATCCAAAGTCCTCGAGCGTCTAGTTTATAATCAATTACACTCATTCCTTACCCGAAATGACCTTCTTAATCCCTTCCAATCTGGCTTTCGTCCAAGACATAGCACAGTCACTGCACTTGTCAAAATCACCGACGACTTTCGCCTCGGGATGGAAAACGGGCAGTTGACAGTGCTTACGCTCCTAGATTTCAGTAACGCTTTTAACACAGTTGACTTTGATATTCTCCTTGCTGTACTGCGCTCCTTCAACATATCTCCAAGCGTCATTGACTGGTTTCAAAGTTACCTGTATGGCCGCCGTCAATGTGTGCGCCTAGGGGAAATGACTTCCTCGTGGTGTAGCACTTCTGCCGGTGTACCTCAGGGTGGCGTCTTATCTCCTCTCTTATTTTCAGTTTTTATTAACTCCATATCTTGTAATCTTTCATCATCCTACCACCTTTATGCAGACGATCTTCAACTCTATTGTCAATTTCCTCTCACTCATCTGGATGATGCTATTCACCTTATGAATAGGGATCTCGAGAAAATTAACAAATGGAGTAAAGCTTACGGCCTCAAATTAAATCCTAATAAAACCCAAGCCATTATTGTGGGGAGCCCAAGAACCATCTGTAAGGTCGACTGGACACTTTTGCCTCGCGTGTTGCTTGATGGGGTTACCATCCCATTCAGTGACACCGTGAAAAACCTTGGCGTAATCATCGACCGCACTTTGTCTTGGGGGCCTCAGATGATGGCTGTCAGTCGCAAAATATTTGCGACTGCGGGATCTTTGCGTAGGTTGCGGAACTTCCTTCCGACTGCCACTAAAATTGCGCTTGCACAGTCTCTTTTGCTTCCTATCCTCGACTATGCCGACATCAGCTATCTCGATCTTACCGAGGCCCAGCTAGACAAACTTGAGCGCCTTCAAAATTTTTGTATTAGGTTTATATTTGGACTTCGTAAATATGACCATGTTTCCGAATTCCGTACTAAGCTCAAGTGGCTTCCTATACGACATCGCCGGAATGTTCATATTCTGTCTCTTCTCTACACTATCCTGTTTAATCCCTCAGCTCCGCGCTATCTTCAGGACCGTTTTAGTTTCCTCTATACTGCAAATTCTCATTCCCTTAGGTCGTCAGAGAATCTGATGTTGAAGTTCCCGGTACACAAGACATCATTCTACGATCGCTCCTTTACTGTAGAAGCAGTGCGATTGTGGAATGCATTGCCTCTCAGTATAAAACGGTCACCCTCCTTGGAAACTTTTAAGTCGAGAGTGAAAGCACACTTTCTGGGAAGCTAAAACTATGTCCATACTTTACTATTAATATATTTTTATTATTATTATATTGTATGTATGTTGTTTTGGTGTATGTTTTTTTTTTTCATTGCATCGTTATATATATTATTATTATCTTTGAATATGTATTTATGTATTGTTTATGTAAGTTTATATTTTAGTGTCATAAAAAGCACCGTCAATGTTTACCACTTATCTCCTCTTCTTGCACGGTTGTCTGGAAGAGATCGCTATTAGCGATAAGACCGCCGTTTTTTAACACTTATTTGTTTTTCTCTTTTTATTTTTGTAAATACTTTGTGGTGTTTTAAATAAAGAGTTATTATTATTATTATTATTATTATGTGATGTGACGTGAAAGAGTGACTACCATAGCCTCGATTTTATATGCACCTAAACATAATGTGTATTGTTTTTACTAAAATAACATTTAAACTTAAAAACAATCACTGCGCGACCCGGGCTTCCCTTACAATTGAAAGGTAAGACCGGAATCCATCGCGCTAACTTATTACTGGGGAACTTCCCGCAGAAATTCTTATAAATATATGTACGGTATTTCGGTTTCCTCACCACATTTCAACAGGCAATAATTCCGTAACAATTACATTGCATCACCAAACGGATCTAAATCAAATTTAGCGTCAACACTAAGGAGTGGTATTTACTATTAATACAGCACACGTCAACAGCCACGCATTGTGCGTTCATTTCGCGCGCATTTTAATTAGCCTTATTAACAATTAAAGGCACTACGATGTGGGTCAAGACGGTTAAAAGGAATAAATCAAGTGGCAGCTATGATATCACGAACAATATGTTTTGTTTTGCATGCGCTAATGCCTTAATTCGACGCGTTAAGGCCGATTATCGCCTGGCAAAAGCTCACGCCTGGCGGATAAAATTTAAAGGTCATATTAGTCATTATATTTTATTTTGTGATCATTAATTTACTGGAGTTGTGTTCGTGATTGATAATGTGTGTGAATTGATAGCATTGTTCATTAAAAGGATGTTTGTTTGAATAAACAGGAGACGGTGAGGTGTTTTTAAAATATATGTACCTAAATGTGAACATGGTTTTTTGTATGCTCTTATCAAACAAAGTGCGAATGGCAAAGCACAATTCTCAAGATAATATCTTGGTTATTGATTGCAAAACTGTTAGCTTATTTATAGTTCTATTATCTCATTTATTAATTATGTTGGACAGTATTTTATCTAAATCAAACCCCCTTTTTCCATCTCTAAAAACGACTTGTAAGCGAATTGCTCAACCCTTTAATGTAACCCAGTACTGCACGGATTAAATCGTGTAAGCAGCAACCAAACACACGGGGCGAACCGACATAAAAATGGTCACAATAAACACGATAATTATCATTCGTTCTCAATAATTCACGACATTTAAATGTTTTGTTATTAATTTTTATTATGATTCATATACTTAATCGTTTTCGAATCAATTACATGCTTTTAAAAATATTAATTTTACCTCATTTCTTAGCCTAGTATGTCTTTACCTACTTTTATAAACCACCGAAAGAATTTTTTTAATCTTGAATTTTTCACTAGCCTCTTTAGAGGATGATATTGACACATAGTATTTAATTGAAACCACATGTTCCTAACCATCCCAGGTAACATTGTACCAATTTTGAAAAAGAACAGGCCGATAGTTTTGACAAAAATCATGATTTTAGTTTTCGAGGCTTTTGATATACACCCGTATAGTTACGACTCTTTTTACGTTACTTACGGCAGTTAGTTCCAAAACCGAAGCGAAGTTTAGCAAAGCGGTAAAATATCTGTGTTTGCAACATCATACCACCAGGTTTTTGTTCTCCGGGAATGACGAATGACTTGTCTAATTAAACTTTTTTTATGAAACGAAACGAAATGTCACCGACCGAATTAGCCCGGGACACGCCAAACAACTTCACCAATCGTACATTAAGAACGTAATTATTAAAATTATGCAACTAGACTTTATATAATAAATTATAATCAACATCTGATTATAAAATCAATATGTAATTTATTTAATGCCCGACCTTCGTCCAACCTATTAATTATTTAACAATCCACGATTATGGCATTCAAATTGCAAATTATGTTTTTCTAATAGTTTTGCAATTATATCTCTAATAATGGAAGTGTGTTAATTAGCCATATTATTATGTGTGTGTCGCGTTTTGTGTGGGAAATAAGACTTTTTGTGGGAGAACTGTGTTTATTCAATGGAGTGTTAGGTAATGACTTTGGATGCGGCGTATGATAAGATGCTTTAGTAATTTTGATAAGAAAAGTGGCTAAATTATACTATAATGGTGAAAGTATGAACCTTTTTTACCTTATTTCACGCGGCAGTCTATTATTGACATGATTTTTGCAGTTATTGTTGGTGAACTAAATATTTAGGTTGGTAAAATTTTACTAAGGAAAAAATTTAACACTAAGAAGAAATTAGAAAGAAAATGCAAGTTTATATTTTCCATGTTTTTAAAATGAGATAAGTCGACTTAATGTATTTTTGTGACTTATCACATATCTTTAGAGCAACCATGTATAGCTTTTTAAATTCTAGTAAACTATCGTGAAATACTTAATCTAACGTTGGACTTTCCTATCAATGAAACGTACATAGGCGAATATAATAACTAAACACATAAATAACTTAGTCAACGCACTATCAATTTTGCAATCTACAAGTTATATAGTATGTATTTATTACTAAGAACTAACATATCTGCTAATGAATGTTAAATTTAATTATATTTGTACTTGAAGTGGGTAATAGCCGTAAAGATCACCCAGACGATTACGTTTTACAATCGAAACGGAGTAAAACTGAGCTCTTCTATCGAACTTTAGCAATTCGATTGGTATCGAGTAATAATTAATCGATTGTGAGAGTTTATATCGATATCTCGGTATTCGCCCCACTGCTGGGTACGACACACTAACATTATCGGCCGTTCTCTATATCCTATCTATCTTTAACAAGGGGTTAAAATAGCTACCATGACTATGTCGGTACAATTCTACGCTTCATTAAACAAAAATAGACATATATATTTATCTAATCTAACTATCTATAAATATATGCACTATATCTATACCTCTCTATATTTGTTAACTGAAACATAAATTGCATCGAAATATCTAATGAAATCTCTTGTTAAAGATAGATGGATTATAGAGAACGGCTGTAAGAGGGATTGGGCTAGTCATAGTCATTCGTTCCCGCATCGAAACAAACATTTGGGTGATCTACAGGTATTCGTTTCTGGTCTAGGTGTTCGTGAGACCGAGAAGTATCTTGTAGTTTCTGATACTCACGACACAAGACTTAGATCTTAATGTAGTCAGTTTATTTATTTATCATGTAAATAGAGTAAGGCCATCTCTTGTCAATCGACAAAATTTTGATTATTCACATTCGGATATGCAGATACTGAAGCCGAAACTCAACCCAACGTCATATCAGTAAGTCATTTCCAACCTTAGTTCGAAATGAGCGGTGGTCGGTACCCGGGCGTATAGAAAAATGTTCCACTTGAATTGTATCACATTTATATCATAACAATGTTGCTTATGTTAATTAAATTAAACGGTTTGTTCGCAAAAAGTCGTCTGCCGATATAACTGCGACATTGAAGTACATGTGGGAAGTTATATGTAATTATCTGTTTTATAGCTATTATAATTATGTTTATGTACGGATCATAATTACCGCTAATGATTAGTAAAAACAGCTTTATGTGCCACATACAGCAATTTTATGGTTATTTGTGATTGTATTATTCTAAGAAAATAATGTTATTTTTTTATTTTAACATTTTATGTGTTCGATTGATGTCATAAAACTTGAAATGGCGATAACTTGTTTTTTCAATATATATATAGTACTTGATTCTTGTAATGTATCAAGTGTCTGGTATTTCAAATGTTTATTGTCACCGTTTATTATGGTTTTAAACTAGTCCACATTTTTAATAATGAGAACATGATAAATTAATAGTTTTTGGCAGCTTTTTATCTTAGCTGGAATAAATTATGCTGTATTAGTATTGTTTTGTGGCAGTAAATACTAAAATTATATTGAATTGTCTAGTAGTGATTGCATTATTTCACATAACCTTGGAATTGTATGTTATCTAGTATCGTTAAAGCTTTCGATATATATACTTTTTTGTTGTACAGTATCTTAATCTATTGCCACATAACTGAAGTACTTAAGGAGACGTATTCTCACTCCGGTTCTATTATGAGTACATCAATGTCTCATTTCGAAGAATCAAAATGTGTCATTTGGTTAATATTATTTATTCAGTGATGTCAACATGGCCAGCTATTTACGAAATAACCCAATTTCACATTCAATCTGCACCTTATTTGTTCATACCTTTAATATTCGTTTAATTACTATAATTAGTGAGCAAAACAAAATGATGTGAGCGTTAAGAAAGCGTAATTAGTTACCTACTCTGGAAATATTGATAATAAAATTAATTACATCACAAATTCTAGTTACACCACAAATTATAGTAAAACGGAAAAATAAACAAGAACAAGTTTTGTTCTTTAGACACTCGTATTATTCCGAAGCGTGGAAATTCCGTAATTTGTTCGCAATGTCAGCGATGAAATGTCATTGATTCATAAAAATAGCGTGTTTTTGTATATAGCTCTCTAATATGAAAAATCCTTTTATGGACTTGTGAAGAATGGATTAGTATTAAGTAAGAATGGAGTGGAGACTGCGTCTTGGTAAATGTTGCGTGGGACGCCCTCTGGCCAGATGGCGAGACGACTTGCACAAGAGGGCCGGCAGCGACTGGATGTATAAAACAGCAGACCGGGCTCTGTGGCGTATCTTGGGAGAGGCCTATGTCCAGCAGTGGACGGCCATGGGCTGACGATGATGAAGCAAGGTTTGGTGTATTTGAGCTTGAAAAACATTACTTAAAAATATGTTTAATTGATTAGTTTTTGTTTACATATACTCGAAGCTTTAATAATATTATTAATTCTAAGGTCTCTACCGGAAATATTTAAATTGCGTTACGTATAATGCCAACAAATGATTTGTATGAAAATTATCGGTGATTACATAAAGTGCCCTTATTGACAAAGAGAGAAAGGTGAATCACAAATAAATTTGACATTTTCGAGATGTCACCATAAGTGTGATTATTGCATAACACTTCTGATATATGAACAAAAACATAGTTTTCTTATGAAAAAGCCCATTATAAGGCATACATTAATTCTTATCGCTCTAAGTAATAATGAAGAAACCCGTTATGACGTGACTTAAGGAAGAATTCATTCTAGGATCGCACGTCTGATTTTGAGCAAGCCCACATAATTGTTTCGACTGGCAAAACTCTCGCTGTTTGAACAGAGAGAGAGTTTTGCGCTGCACTTGCCATCAGGTGTGTAATGTGTTGTTTTCAATTTACTATGTCAGTTAATACAAATGCACCTCAGTCCTTCATTTTAAAGGCGCCAATGATTTAATAAATGTGAGTGTTCATGTTGGATTGCGAAACCACACATGAGTCTGTATTGTGGGTTTTTTGAAGGTGTTTGCTGTTATGCTGTCATCATAGTCGTCTCGACTGTTAATTAAACATATCCTTAACTTTATGCCATTTTTTAAACATATTATCCCTGTCACGTCCCTTTCTCCTTGACATATTTATAGTCGCATACAAAAAAGTATTTTCACACTTGCGGCAGGCCATTGTGAACTATACAGCGTCGGCTTACCGTCGACTTCCGTACACATTATCACCTAATTACACGTCGATAATGATCGCGAACATTCGCTGCATATTTTACAAGCCTCATTGTTTCGCGGGAGTGTGCTGCCGCCTTTATACTTGGCGTGTGATCGCCCGCCGTTCAAAATGTATTGAATGCTCCACATTATAGTTTTAATAGGAATATGTTTCATATATGCACTAGGTTTCATTGAAGGCAGCCTACGTGATAACGAGCTGGTTGGAAGAGGGATAAATATTTGTGCGAGCATAATATTATTTGTTTCGAGTTTGTATGAATGTAAAAAGATTTTCGTGGTTCCTAGTTACTCCGACACAAAATTTTTATGTAGAGTCAAATTTATGTATATTACAGTTGGATATATTAATATTTCAATCTTAATATCGCAATATTTATACAACATATGATATTCACTCCTTATTTTACTTACTCACAGCCTCTGAGGATTTGGAGGGTCACGACCTTCAGAAATGAGGAAATCTACTCAAAAAGGATTCTACTTATTTGCATTTTCAACAATAGATTCAACAAATAGCGGCAGTGTCACCTCTATGATATAGTTGTGTGCCGACCCACACAAACACAGCACATATTAGCGAGGACTAATTATCCTTCATTATAACTAATTGTACAACACAACCCACTAAGAAGTATTCGCGACTATTAATGACAAAAGCAATTAGGGTGCACCCACACAGCCACGCGTTATTCACTGTCTGTTGAAGAATGTTGATGCATTCGTGTCTTTGCTGTGTGAAAATTTATTTTTTGGTGTTGGGTCCAATGTTTGATCTGATTCGGAGAATTTAGGATTGTTCTATCAAAGTTAAATTCTTCTTTCGACTTAGATACACGTGGATATATCATGTATATTTATTTTGACCCAAAGTTAATTGACGTATTGGAATTTTCATATTCTTTGAGGATTAAGGACTTGATTGGAATCAAATTAGATTAATGTAGTTAAAAGACAATCATTTTCGAACTTAACTCGGCACTTTGGTTGATTCTACAGCTCACCATCTTAGCAATGATCATCAGGAAATTTGCTATCATTTGACCAATTTTAAGGGTTTGTAGATTATGTCAAAAATCAAGACGTGCTAACCATCTTATCCAATATTATACTAGTGGGTGTACGATAGAATTCCAATCGTTATAACTTACAAGCGTATCTTAACACATAAATACCAATCAAAGTCTATTATAGTGATATTTAATACATTTTCATGCTTTGTGTATGTGTACGTCACGAGCTCTCATTAGTCGAATGCTTAATGGTCCTAAGTATGCGGGCAAGATCGCCACGTCAGAACGGGTAATGTACTGTTTCCATTGCCGTGCGACACTTACGTAAATTACCAGGGCTCAAGTAAAAAGTGCAATGTAGTGTTTATTATGATAAGTTGTGAGACTACGAAAATTATCCCAATACAGCTTTGAAAATATTATTATGAAATTTTCGAACAGCATTGATTTTGAATAGATAAATGAAATATTGTTTCTGTAATTAACAATTAATGACCGTTTTCTGGATGACGCAATGTAATGCAAATAAAAATCAGCTGATGATACAGGTTAATGACTAATGCGTTACTTTTAAGTTGCATACGTGTTACATTGCTGGCTTACGAAATATACATTACTAAAATAATACATTTAAGGAAAATGTGTTTTCCGCTTATTTTAAAATAATTCCATTTATATTGAAGTGTTGGAAGGCTTTCCCAATGTATTGTGAATAATATTTATACTCAATATTAGACACATATTCCTTTCATTCATATTAATATTGTGTTCATGTTGATGAATCATATGTTTATGTATATAAAACAATTACTATATTGGAAACATTATTTACAACATATCTCTGGGATTTTTTTATACCTATTTAATATCCGATGACTGAGTAAACTACCTATTTAAACAGACCATTAGTAGTCGTATGGTTTTTCTATACATGTGTTAGAATTAATTTATCAACAAAAAAGCATCTATAATATTTGACATCGGTCAATATTAACATTTTCCATAAAATGCGTCATACTAAAAGACGGTCAGGTGTGAGTTTCTTGTTATTGTGTTATTACGGAATATTTAGTAGACCAACCCGACCCACACTTGCCAATGTTTTTACAGTCTTTCTATTCAAAAAAATATTATAAATAATAAATAAATACACCCAACAGTCATATACAGAGTCCTGACCCCACATTAAGATCAATCAAGTCTTTTGGCGTGGGTTTCAGAAACTACGTGAAAATTTTCGGCCTCAAAAACACCCAGACCCGAGACAAATATTTGCGGATCTTAAACATTTATCTCGGTGCGGGATCGAACCCGCGCCCCTCGTTTCACAACGAGAGTCTAAAAAACTGCGTAACGGAAGCTGCCTGTAAATGTAAAAGCTATCGCTTGTAATAATAAGTACCGCTATCGGTCACACAAACCCAGACACAAATAAAAGTGCCCATTATGTCACGAGAATAAAAAATATATATATCTTTGATCCAACATCATCTAGTCCTGTACAATTCTTGATAACCCTTGTAAAAAGTAAGGATGGCTTATAATCGCAAGTCAATGGAAACCAACATTTATTCGGAGGTGGCAGGCATCGCCCGCTCACTGCTAGAGCGGCGTTAATGACAATAACTTGCTATTAACGTGCACCCGGCCAGTTACCGTAGCCCCCGGTGTCCCTGCCCGACGTCTCGCTACAATGCTCTTTAATTCCGCCGGGTTATACCCAAGACTGACTTATTAAGAATTTGTATCGGTTTAAACACACTACTTGTGACTGTATTATGCTGACATTTTACTGGAGTTTTGAGAGATTTTTGTGTAAGGATTTTATGTTTGACTTCCGTAACGTTGTTGGTTAGATGTTGTGAAACGAGAGGTTACAGGTTCGATCCCTGCACCAAGACAAATGTTTGATTACATAGATATTTGTAGGACTGGGACTCTGGGTGTTTGTAGGACTGAAAAGTAGATCGTATTTTTACACACGGCACAAGACTTGATCTTAGTGTGGGGTCAGGACTATGTATGTGACTGTTGGGTGTATTTATTTAAAATTCCCTTAAGCCATTCAGCATCCGACTGATAGTTTTGTAACTTCAAATCCTAATTGTTTGCTGCAAAAACTGTCCTAATTACATCATACATTTCATAATAAATTCTTTACTGTTGAAAAGCTTAGGATACATGTCTTTACTCACGTACATACTGGTAATATAACATTCGTCACCGATTTAAATTCAAATAGTACGGTTCCCTTCAAAACAACTATGTCATTAGCACTGTTATTGTATGATGTCATTTTATTAAAAATACATTCAATAATGTTTGTATACAAATGAATGAGATGAACTTAGGAGGAATTATGAATTGGTGATGTCATCAAATTAATGTACACTCGACTTAGTACTGAACCCTTTTGAGGAATATTATGTTCTGTCGTATATATATATATATAACTACAAGGACATTTTCGGTCGAACGTTACCTAGATACGAAGTAAATTGTAAATATGTGATGACTATAAAAATAATATTTTTTTCTTGGTGCTTAACTCAAGCCTTTGCATTTGGTTTCACAGCCCGTTTCGCGTATACTGTGCTATATAACAGATTATACTGCGTTATTTGATACTTAGTAGCATCAATATATTCAAGTGTTTCTAAGATATCCCAAAGCTTATAAAAACAAGTGATTTTTAAATTTTTTTAAATACTATATAAGGGAAGACGATGCCGTTCGCCTGACGGTAAGCGACACGACCGCTCATGAACAGTAGCAAAACAAACAACACTTTGAATTACAAAGCAATGATTGGTATTCCACTGCGCTCGCCAATTTTAGACATAAGATGTGAGTCTCAATATGTCCAGTAGTTACTTTGGCTACAATGTCCTTCAAACCACAACTACAAACAACAGTGCATTTACACAGCTGATTAGCGGAAGAAATTGACATTGCGGTACCTACCCAGGCGGCCTCTCACATAAGACCTAGCATCAGAACATATTAGATCATATAACAAATTGCGTACTTACAAGAACACAGATATAACAAATAACAGTAGAACTGTCAAAATTTTCCACGACGATCCCTCACAAGCCATTAAAGGCGCACCAACACAATCACATTTAAAAAGCCTAATCAACGTGCACGGATTTCGTTCGCAATCAAGCGGGCGAATTTCCACAGGCGGACGCAATTGGAAAAATATAATTACGCGCATAATCCATGCCGGATTGGATTAAAAAATGATGGGAAAAAAAAGAAAGTGTTTTAGGGTGCGTCATTATTTTTTCGCCGGGAAAGGGATCGAGGCTAATTACGACAGATGGATCGGTGTACTGTATGTAATAACGCTAATTAATCGATCGGCGGCGGCGACGTGCGGCTTTTTTCGAATTTCGCGTCAAGGGTTTTTGGTCCTGTTTAATTATTGCGTTTCTCGAAGCACCGTGCGGTGTGGCGGCCGCTCAAATGCCTGGTTATTGGCGTGCGCTATCCTGTTAATATTAAGTGCGTGTTTAATTAGGATTGTGTGGATTTTGTTTTAATTTACATATTGGCGAAATGTGGACTTGAGAAGTGAATTTGGATTCAATAAAACCTTGTTTATACTTTGGTCAGGCTGCCCTGACGAGGATGTCACTGTCTCCGAAATCTTGAGGTAAATTACTGTTCAATTTCGATTGATGAGTTAGATATCGTTTTTCCTTAGTGAAGTCAGTACTTAAAGATAAAAGAGAGCAATAACATCTAAATAGACTGACTCAGAAATCAAAAATTGAACCTAGGGCTTCATGGATGACAACCCTTACCCGCTGCCACTGGACCAAGGATGCGACCTATATCTTAAATGGCGACTTACGTTTCAATATTTCGCGGTTTGAACCGAATTTCCTCAGAATCTATTGTTTCGAGTACACAACGGGTGAAAAACTTTACCTTTGTTAAACATTCAATTGTTCTTTACAAAATGAGTCATTTTCCTTCGACACGTAAGATCAAAAGATTTAATTTTTTATGTTTTCTTTGTGTTATACTGTTTTATATTATGAATGTCAAGTATTTCTAAAATTTTCCGTTATGACATACATTTTTTGAAAGCATCTCGTTCATTTTAATAACCGACCTAAGTTTAACACACCTTGTGAAATCATTATAATTTTATACCGTCAAACATATGTTGCAATACATTTTAATACGCCATACCTAAAAATCACTACAACAACCAATGTAGTCATAATTAAATACAAGGTCAATAATTGATATAAAATGAGTACTTAGTACTAAAGATAATTGGTAGCCGCTTATTGTCGTCTTTTTAGTCCCCAGGTTCTATTTCCGGCCGTGACAACTCATTCTATATACATTTTTCTCTCAAAAATTAATTTGGCAAGGATATAACTCGATGTAAAATAAACCTAGCCACCCACAAACAGTACATCTATTCCACAACAAACAGAACAAATGGAAACAAAACTCCACAATACAAAAATCTAATTGCATTATTCCAATTGTTTCCAAAACCAACACTAATTGCTCAAAAAAACGTCCAGTTCGATCAGCTTCGAAATCGATGTAATAAAAAAAAAAAAAACTAAAATTATCGGTTTTGGTACGAAGTGGCGAAGGCATGACTACACAACTAGTGGCGAGGGGTACACGAATAGAGCCACTTAATATCACCCTTTTACCCCTTCATTATAATCACCCGCACACATAGACACTATCGATCCGATGTTAGTGTACGTACACAGTGCGTTTATACAAGTGATTACTGTATTTAATTTGAAAATGCTAAGTAGTTGCCTTGTTTTATCGTTGTGTTAATGCGCCCCTGTTTCTGTGTGTGGGTGTAATTATGTAGCGTGGTAGGGGTGGCTTAACCCTTTCTGTTCATATCGCGCGCGTCGCGAACTGATCGCGATGGTAATGTTTCGATTAATGATTTTATTTTACTTTTCGATTGTAATTGCGTTACGTCGACTTTTTTAAAAATAGAATACTGTGTTCGGATTTTAAATGTGTTCCGGTAATTTCTAAATTATTTTTTACACATTTCTTGTGTTGACAAAGATAATTTACGATTAGGAGACATAATATTCAACTTATCTTCTTAGGTAATGTCTCGAAATTTATTTGGTCAATCACTAGACGATTGAAAAATTAAAAACTCAAATACTCAAAGATAATCACATGTATGGCTAGATCTTTGGAATGATTTTAAGTTACTTAATAACCAAGCAAGATGACTAAAAAGTCGTCTAATGAATGAATACATAAAGTAGACGATGTCTTACATATCATAGACACTTCAAACATCCAAAAACATTATTCTAAACACACACAATTATAATTAAAATTACATTATTTACAACACAACGTTGTTTATTATTACGCCCAAAACTGTAATTGAAGTTAAAATAACGATTAATTTGTGTGTGTAAAACTGTGAAAGCACGACATTAGCAATTCGCAACAACACTTATACAGGAGTAATGACTCGTCTGTCCATATAATCATAGAGCAACCATTACTCCCTCCTTGAAGGGTGACCATCTTTGCGGACATTCTGCGGACTTCTTTGTAGTTAAGTTATCCGTATCTGTATGAGCCCATTACGCCAACAGGGCTATACTCGAAAGTACAATTGAGAAGGGTTAGGCCTTAGTGTAGGTCTTGACCTGGGGTGTTTAACATCTGTTTGGATATTAGTATCAACCAGGACTACCTTCGTATTTTGTTGGTGAAAATTTATTTTAATGTGTCGCATTGACCTTTTTAGGGGTTTTTATGCATTGAGCTGTATTTAAAATATTGTGTTACTGTGTGATGTACTTTTTTATAAACATATCGCTTGATTCAGAAATTACGTATCTTTAAAACAAGTAAGGAGACAAACAAAGTATTATCATTTTCATATTCATATTGATATCGACGCTATTACAATTAATTTAATTAATTTTACAATGGAGTATAATGTTAATTTATTTAAAAATACGGAAAACAACAATTAATTCATTTGTATAATTGCGTAATAAAATGCTAAATTATTTGAATAAATTGTATTAAAATTGTATTCATAATGGAAATTATTGATTTATCGTAAACAAGCGATACAATGTAATTAAAGTTTATAATGACAGCTACATAGGTCGGTATCGACTCCACTTTTTGGATTTTGACCTTTTTGTTAATTAATTTAGAAAACAACCTTTTGACAAAAATATGTAATACATCAATATAACAAATAAATTGGTGATGGAAAAATTTAATGTGTTGTCGTTAGAATGCTGGAGATCTGTTAATCGGTTATAAATACAATTCATTGGATTTGTGACTAGTTTTAATTTTTAAAATATTAGATAGAGCTTCTTAATAATAAATTTTCCAAGTCTATTTTTTGGATGTGAATTTATGAACTTTAGTGTGCATATTTACTTCACTTTATATAATTATGGACAATATATCGTAATATTCTATTAAGAAAAGGAATGTCCGAGCATATCCCGCAGCACAGTCACCCCACAAAGGGGGTGTACCCCCACGACATTAATTTCGTGAAATGAACCTAATTTACATTTAAATAAGGACTCGCCTTAGCCGGGATAAGTTGTGAAACTAGCGGCCTGAGGCTCTCTGCCCAAAGCAACCTATTTCATTACTATAATTCAATTCTGCGTTATAATGCGGGGATATTGTTTAAATGTAAGTATAATGGCTTCTGCACAATGAATGCATATTTTCATATGAATAAAAGTCGTCATGGGAATTGATAGGTTGTGTTATTGAACCGACAATGTATGGCAATTGGTGTAAGTGATGCGAAAGTATTTCTGGATGGACTTAAGCGGAGTCTGTATTCTCTGCTTACCCTTACGGTAGTCATGCGTCATATTATGATTTTTTGTATAACATATATCATATGGATTGTAATTGTGTCTATAATAGTTACTGTACTGTACTGTATCAGCCCATATACGTCCCACTGCAGGGCACGGGCCTACTCTACAATCGAGAGTATGATTGAGAATGGTTAGGCCATATAGTCCACCACGCTGGCCTAGGGCGGGTTGGCGGACTTACATACCATAGAAATTCTTATAAATCGCTATGGTATGCAGGTTTCCTCACGATGTTTTCCTTCACCGTTTTAGTGCGTGGTGAATGACTATCAATACACACATGACTCCGAAAAGTCAGAGGTGTGCCCTGGGATTTGAACCCGCGACCACCGTGAACATGTTGGCAGCCGCGTCTGGACCATTTACCAACAGGCCACCATGCACTAATAATAGTAATAATTACTGTACTTATGGATAATGAAGTGAAAGGTTCCAAGGTACAGTAGTTCTTAATCTTTTAGTTACGAGGGATAATTTTACAAAAAAAATCTAGGCATTGACCACCCAGTCGATTGACTAGTTTGGTTGTTAAAACAAGAACTAAATCTAAAAATAAAGGGTCTTTCTTTCTATCTATAAATAATAGTTGCATAAAAATATTTTAAGGATAGTATATATTTCGAACGAACAGATGAGCTTTCAAATGCCGATATTAATTAGCCGCTATCAAAATAAGCGTTAAAATATTAATTTTACTAATTAGTAGATCAAGTTAAAAATAATAATATAATGCGATCCCGACACCAAGAGCGTATCGAGCTAATAAATACCAAAACAGAAATATTCAAACTCCGCCTCTTAGCGGATAATGATAAACTTTTAAAAAATAATTCCCAATGAAAACCCGTACCATCACTTAGCATCAAAAAGCTAAAAGTATGAAAAAAAAATTAATAAAATAAACAAGCAATTCCTCTCTCTATAATTTCTGATCCTTCGAGTTCACCAAAAAACTTTTTAACAACCTTCGATTCAATCCGTTCGCGAAAGAGGGTCATCAATAACAAAATTAAAAAATTCTCCAATTTGAATTTTAATTGCGTACGATTATGAACCGTATCGCGAACGGCAGCCAATCGCTGACGGATTTTTAATTTGAAAATACATCTAAATAACTCGGAGCCGTTTTAACTGGACAGGTGTAGGCGCTTCATTAGTTGGCACGTGAGGCCGGCAGAGGGCGCACTATTCACTAGCCAAATAATTTGGATTAAAAACATCCCATCGAAGCTACTCAAGTAACACGCGGTTCTACATTTTGTTTGTAAACGAGGCCGCGGATTCGAATTTTTGTTCGACTAATATTTGATCCAAGTGTGGATGTTTATGCTATTGATAAGTCTTTGGTTGTTTCTGATATCCACGTTGAGATTGGTGTCAAATTCAGGTCCGGACTGGAAGTCTCTTGGATGCATTTTTTTGCGAAGTTCAAGGTTCAATTTTATTTATTTGCGGCAAAGAAAAAACAAACATAATGTTTGTAAATATTGAGCAATATGAGGCTCAATATTGCCTAATTTCGTGTCATTTTAACAGTCTAAAATTATTCCATAAATCTACACAATAGATTAGATAAAAGTGCAATAATTAATACAATTTATACTAAAAATCTAGACGCGCCGAGATCAAAACAGTTCAAAACGGGGCGTGTAAGTATAATCCTTATAAATTTCCTTTTTACACAAAGCAATATAAGTAATTAGCATAATTTCGTTGAGTAAATGAAATATGGTAATGAGGGGGGGTTGGCAACCCCTTCTGGGGGTGGGAGGGGGTGTGACGGGGTCGGTCCCTTCTAGTCGCATCCCGCACTCGTCACAACCCGATGTAGTGATGATTACAATTAAATTATACGCCGTTCGACTCGAAATGATTTCATGTTTATTGATATAAGAAGTATATGGAAGTAATATATGGAAGGTTACTTTACATATGTGAAACGGTATGCATATTTTTTTGTACACAAGAAATCTGAGATTTAAATAATCATCAGCCTGTGCAGTCCCCTGCTGGACATAGGTCTCTCCCAAGGTACGCCAGAGCCCGGTCTGCTGCTTTATGCATCCAATCGCTGCCGTCCGCTTGTGCAAGTCGTCCAATATTTTTTACTTAGTTAATAATTCGCTCTGTCAAAAGGTTTTTTCAATACGATAAATAGTTCAAGTATTGAGGATGGTGGATAGTATTTAAATCCGCGGTTTCACCCTTCATCAAAATTCACTAAAACATGTGCGGAAACATACCCATCTTTTACTGGTGGTAGGTCTCTCATAATATGTGAGAGGTCTTCTGGTGGGTACCACCGCAGTGTCTATTTCTCCCGTCAAACAGCAGTGTAAACGCACTGTTGTGTTTCGGGTTGAAGGGCATTGTAGCCAGAGTAACTACTGGACATATTGAGACTTAACATCTTATGTCTCAGGGTGGCGAGCGCAGTGGAATGCCAAGCATTGCTTTGTAATTCAAGGTGTTGTTTGGTTTTGCTACTGTTCATGAGCGGTCGTATCGCTTACCA
This sequence comes from Hyles lineata, assembly GCA_030180105.1. Classification (NCBI taxonomy): domain Eukaryota; kingdom Metazoa; phylum Arthropoda; class Insecta; order Lepidoptera; family Sphingidae; genus Hyles; species Hyles lineata. Next base: position 3,937,154 of record JARJEE010000030.1, read on the forward strand.
TCAGGCGAACGGCATGCTCGTCTCGCCATTCATAGCAATAAAAAAAATACCCTTCATTTTGCATTCAAGTTATCTAAATATAAACAAGCAAAAACGATTCACTAATTAAAAACCTCCCAATAATTATGTGTAATGAAAGAAATGCAAATGTAATAATGCGATTTAAAATCGCGGCTGAAGTCGATAACTCGCCCGCGGCGATCGGACGCCAGATTGTATCAACACGAAGAACTTATGAATTTAAATACAAAAAAACGTGATAGTCAATGTTTTAGATTTGTAATACGATTGATTGGTACAGTATTTAGATGTTGTTCTAATGTACTAGAATGTGTAGGCTAGAGACTTGTAGTCTTATTCATAGATAGTTTTAAAACCAATTTTAAATATCGAATGTTTTTTTTTTCAATAAATGGCGAGATGAGCATGCCATTCGCCTGATTGTAAGCGATACGACAGTTCATGCAAAACCAACAAAATCATGAATTACTAAGCCATTCGCATTCCACTGCGCTCGTCATCCTGACACACAAGATGTTAAGTCTTAAGATATGTCTCAAGATGGCTAGCGCAATGGAAAGTCAAAAATTGCTTTGTAATTCAATGTGTTTGGTTTTGCCACGGTTCATACGCAGTCGTATCTTTTACCATCAGGCTAATGCTCGTGTCAATATTCATCGCCATAAAAAAAGAATAAAGCCTATAAGTGAAATTATTCACTAACATTACAACATGGTGAATTAATGTTTAATCACTCCCAAATCCTCTCAAGAAGAAAATAACAATAATTAGCATTCAGCGAAATACAAATTCCTTATAACCAAAAACTCGAAACAAATATCAATAGGAACCAATATTTCTACGTGTGGGAATAAAACCAATCGTCAATCAATCCACAAAGTACTAAGGTGTTGTTGAAACATCAAATGTTTTTATTTATGATTGGCGAGGCGAGCATGCCATTCGCCTGATGGTAAGCGATACGACCGTCCATGGACAGTAGCAATACTTGGCATTCCACTGTGCTCGCCATCCTCAGACATAAGATGTTAAGTCTTAATTTAAATGTCTGTAAGATATTGCTGTTGAGCGATAAGACCGCCATTTGTACTCTTTGTTATTATTATTTCTATATAGTTATGCTGTTTTAAGTTTGTGTACAATTAAGATTTAAATAAATAAATAAATGATGTAAAATCAGTAGTATGCAGTATTTGACATTAAAAATACAGTATGGCAATGCACTGCGTTCATCACGTTAAGATATTTGGTGATGTCACATAATACCCAAAAATAACTATATAAAAGAACTTTATTTGATTGCAAAACCACTGCATTTAACTGCATAATAACTGTAATAGAGTGCTAAATAAAGTTTGAATATAGTTCCTTCTGGCGACGAAAACCTCGACATTTGACACAATAATGACAAAAAAATTTAATAACAATGAACAATGCCAATTAAAGATACAAGTACTAATAAAATCAAACAGGAATCGAACTAGCGATGGCCCTGCGTCGTGGAATCGTGATAAAAGGTCTTCTGAACAATACCTCAACCCTCGCGTCTAAAATAGAATGGGATAGATATAGTTAAGACGTTAAAGATAGAGAGGGACAGCGTTCAATTGGAATTAATTAATTATAATTAAGTTTTAAGTTGACGCGCCGGTTACGGGTAAGCGTAGACTTTCGTTTATTTTGTGTTTGTGTGAGTTGGGTAAGGGTGCGGTCTTAGTCCACGCTATGTTATAAGCAAATCTAAAAGCATATATATTTTGATAAGTAATAAATAAACGGTAGTAGATAACATAGTTTTGTGTAAAACGTCGTGACTGAATTTTTGCTATTGTAAAGTTTCTCGTTCTATAAAACATTATATGAGCAATGATTGTTTTTATATTTTAACATTTAAATCAAAATAATATGTTTTACTGGAGAAATGAAATTATTAAATATGAAATATTAAATGGTATTGTTGTACGTAGATAATTATAATATAAATTTTTATTTGAAAGTAATATTATTAACTTAAAAAACATTTTCATTAAAACACCGCATACTTGAATGACTCTACCTACTTTTACGTTTCCAAGCTACAAATCTGTAGCATGAACCTGTATTAATTGCCAAATAATTTTCTAAGCTATAATATTATAGTAAATATCCGTCAATGGGACAGCTCCGTTAAGTTTGCATGTGTTTGTATTCTAGTATCGATTTGGAACTATGGGGCAAGAGATAATGAGCTGGGTAGGGCGGGCTGTAATAAGTTTTTGAGGTCGATGTAGTTTCCAATGCTACGCCTCTGTAACGCCAATTCGTTCATTGTGATATCGAAAATTTATGGGACCTCGCCAAAACTTATGGGAGCGGGAGAAAAATATTTAAATATGATCTTGTATGATTTTAGATTATGAGGGTTGTGTCGGATAAGAATTTTTGTAAATTATGTGAATAAATTAAAATTCCTTTGATGTAATTTTACATACTATTTGTAACATCAATATAAAAAGTTTTAAATCGCATTTTGTATTCATTATCATAATGCCGAATCTTAAATAATCAAAATTATGTTTTGTTAGTAGAAACAAATAACAAAAATAATCTTTAGGTGTCCTGTATTGAATTTATCTATTTATTTGATTGTAATCAAATATTATTTTTCATGGTGTACCATGCCAACAATATTAGTAATTTAAAGATTAGTAATATATAAAATAGTAATAGCAATATATTCTTAAACGTAATTAATATAAAATAGATATTAACGCAACAATAACAACGAGACAAGACGAACTCCGGCGAGGTTGTGTTGACGGTACATCCTGTAGATTGGAATCGGTTGATGAGACGGCCGAATAAGATTATGCATCGGCAAGCGTTGATTTAATAGCGTATCAAACATGGAATCCTGGATTAGAGATTATCCAGAAAATGAGCAAAAATTTACAAATTTATAATTTCTTGAAGACTCTGGGTTCATAGTGCTAGGTCCTTATTGGATTCAAAATTATAAATGGTAAGTAAAAAGGCAAAAAATACACCCCCTGTATATTATATGAATTTTTACAGGAAATATAAACTTTCTTTAAAAACAATGCTCCACATTATAATAAGTCTAAGCTGCGTTTAGTACACATAACGCAAAAATGCATGGAGATAAACATCTGCCACACAAATATTTTTGAAAAAGTTTCCTACGCTAAAGAATGTTAAATGTCTACTGCCGATATCGCGAAAAACTAGCAGACCCAGATACATATTTGTACGGCACATGTTTCTTACATACAACTGTTAATTTTTTCAAACATATCATATAAAAAAGCAAAAACTTTTTTAGAACACTAATTTAAAATTGAAGATTCGAAATTTAAATATCTTACGAATTCGAAATTTAAAGTGAGATCTATGTTAAGGAAGCCATGCGAATACATTCAGACGTGTACGTCATAAAACTATTGCACCACCTCAGCACCTGCCAAAGTACAGGCGAGAAACATCGGCATACGTGGGGGCACGAATTAGGGCCAGCCGACCGTCTCCACTAGATATAACAACGGGGGGCCGCCCCCCGGGGCCCGCTATCGATTTTGGATGAGAAACTGGACTAGAGACATGCGAAGCTTAATAACAATCCAGGATAGCCTTGCGTTTGCTGCGAGCGGATTGTTGCTTGTTTTAATTTGCCGCTGTGATTTTGTTGCATTGTTTTGTTTTGTTTTGCTTTTTTGTGATTTTTTTTTGTTTATGTGTTGTCGTCTTATTGCGGCCGGGGAAAGTGAGATGTTTTTAGTTCTTAAATAGCGGTATTTAAATTGAGATTTTAATTTGGTATGTATTGGATTTTGCATGGATTCAGGTTAAGGTGAAAGAAAGAAAAGAAAGAAAGAAAATTACATCAAAATGAGATTTATTTTAGGTGTAGTGATTTATTGAATCAAATGTGTCTGCAACTTGCATAATATTGTAAACCTCACGCAAATAACTCAGGAAGTCTGGAATTAAAACAAAATGTTTTTCTCTTTTATTTGTTTTTGCTGTTAAAACGAATCCATAGTAGAAAAAAAAACCATATAAATATTTTAGTCACCTAAAGAATTACATACTACCTAATTCCTACTTTTTGCACAGAAATGCAGAAACAAAATTAATAAGCCGATAAGCGCAATGCTCGACCGCCGAGTGAATAATAAATAGCTTGAAATTAGAAAATCGCGTTCAACACTCGAGTAATGAAGAGTGCAAAGCAAGTGGTTCCGGAGGCGTCTAACGCGATAAAAAGTAAATAAAAAAATAAATAAACTGGAGTAGGAAAGTGCGAGGGAAACGCAAAGGATCCATTGGAGGGTCCCGACGGACAGTTCGGTCGCATCGTGCATTACCGCCAGCGTTAAACCCCGATTATAATGCATCGTATCGGTTGATTTAAAAAAAGTACTGTTAAACAGGATTCATTTTGCAATGAGAAGGTAATTTTACAGATGTGTGTTTTGTAAAGCCAATTAATTGTTAGGATTTATTTGAGTGCCGTGTTTTATACGTGGGAATATTTGTGACAGGCCTGTGGTCAGCATTGAACACCCATGATCATGAATATCAAATTACAATAAAAATATATGAAACATCTCAAAACACTCTACCATGCCTCCACACCTCGCATAAATGCAGCACTCATAAAAACAAAACGCCGAAAAAATTCTAAGTTGTTGAATTGAAACGTATTGAAACGTTAAGAAAAAGGCGAGAGAAAAACCAGTTGCTGGTAACAAATCCCGGCGGCCCGGTGGTACAAACCGGGGTTTAATCTGTGCTCAAACGCCGGCGCGCCGGCCGCCCGTCGGCAAAGCACATATTTGTTCGCGCCCCGACGTTTTTGACATTCCTACCTCGCCTCAACTTTTCTTAGGGCTGCGGTTGTACCGTGCTTTACACTTGTACAGGGTTGCTGCAGCTAATCGTGGCAGTTTTTCACCGTGTTTTACAAGAACACAATACAATTAATGTTTTGCAATGTTGCGTGACAACCTTAGTTACTAGTAATGTTTTTTTTTTTTGCTTTGTGCATTTTTTTTGGGCCAGTTTAAGAAGTTATTTTTTAATATTGTGCAAGCTAATTGGCGTATTTTTTTTAAATTTTATATATAAGTAAGAATAGGCGAGAGATAGGTACTATACTGACAAGCGACAAAAGACATTAAGTCGATTTTCTATAACGTTCTAATTAGCGCAAACGGCTCAAGAAACATAATGATATTTATAATATAAGTCTTGAGTAACTTGTTTATGTTAATGTACTTGGTAATAATATTGTAAATTATAATATTGTAATTGTAAATTATATGCTTAATTATTATTTAATAGCTTTGCGATTTTATAAGTTAAAAATAAAGATAATAAAAAAATCCAAAGTTTTAATTTCCTAAATAACTTTAATTAAAGGTATTGCCTCGTTAGTCGCTACATATTTAATCTACAATAATCTGATATAAAGTCATAAGAGCATCCCAATAGAAGCACAGCATTAATGGATTGAAGAAGAAGTTTCCACTCAAGCCTCATTATTGTAGCTCAAACAGTGACGTCAGCAAAAACTTGTACCACAAAAACATTTCTAACAATCTATTCGCGCGACATCCCTAGCCAAGGCAATGAAAAGTCGGTTAAGCTAATGTTATCGAGAAATAAAAATGTATAATAAAATACAAACACGCTGCGCGAGGAAACAATTTGCCGCGGGAGACTGGAAGATTTCATGCTTTTAACTTTCAATGCCGAAGTAAAACCGACTCTAATGTACCAAATACAAGCTTTAAAGTCCACTGACAATACCAAGGAACAAATTCCTTAAATTTTCACGCGGCTTAGACGAGGCTTTGGACTTTAAAGCTTAGACGCTAAGGTCGATTGTCGCGTGGATGTTTAGCGCAGTAATTCAGGAAGAAAAGAGAGTTTTCCGGCTCGTCGCAGCCCCGTGACATTCGTGTTAAGCGGGGCCGAGGGAACCGCCATTCATAAAGGAGCGTTCGTGGAGGGAGCTACTTGTTTCGTAAACTTGTTGGATGTATGGAGCTTTTCGGGAACGTGAGTTTTGTTTTGCGTTTTTAGGAAATACTTCGTGTGTTGCTTGCATTCTGCGGAATGTTTCTTTTGTTCGAGTTTACTAGTGGGCCGGTTCGTGAACAATGACGATGCCGACACCAATTGATTGAGGGGGAAGATAACACTACCCGACTACTTTCCGTCGGCGCATTTTTTGTTATCTTAAACGCTCGTGTCATGTGCATAATTTGCCGTACAAACCGCCTACGTTGAACAAACAATGTTTTACATAAATTATAATAATTACTGTGATGACAGCTGTAAATTGTATGCTTGCAAACTTTTTATGGCGTATTTCATAACACTAACATAGATTAAAGCGTTTCCTTGCACGGACAACCGTCAACATCTACCAATAGAGGCGCCCCTGCATGGCGCATGCAAAGTAAAAAACGTTGGGAACGCATGTGTTTTTTTCTAATCGGTGGCGCGGCAAGGACACGCTCACGGCGCCACCTGTTGAGTCGGGTCACGTGACTTTTTTGCTACAAGGACGTACGCCTCCTTCGTTCATTCACGGGCGGGCTCGCCCCCCGCTCCTTACGCGGGGGTTAGGGGTTTTTTTGTTCCCCTACGTGAACTCCCGAGGGCTTTCACCTACGTGCATTTTCGAGGTCACGTCTGGAATGTTTTGAGGTTATGTTTTGACGTTTTCGCGCGCTTTTTGCGCTCCGTGCGTTTGCGAAGTTTGTTAGCGGAAGGATACTTTTAGTTTGATACCGGTTTGTTGGGCGGCTGTGGGTCTGCATTACGAAACGTGCCGATTAGAAAGTGGATTTTGAGTGGCGAGGACGCATTTTTGTAAAAAGAGACGTTGATATACTTAATGTGCTGATTGATTATATTGATAGTAACCACAGCAACATTATCCTATAAATAGAAACTTATCTATGTTAATGGTAATTAGGAAATGGAATATTCAAATCACCACTTTCAGATCTTGCAAAAGTACGTTTGTTATTTCTGGTATAATCACATATAATTAAAATAAGTGGTATTTAATGTATATTTGAAGTGGAATGATGATCTCTGAGATAAATATCTGACTTTTATAAATAAGTATCGCTAAGAAAGATTTTTTTTTTAAATAATGTGAAGTAAGAACAAAAGAAACTAAACGTACCGCAAGTTTTTATGACAGCTAATCTTATTATGTCTGCAAATAGAATCTAGGTAAAAGCTAGGTCATCTATAAATAATGCTTGAAATTCGAACGAAGTTATTAGCAACATTACGAAACAATTTGAAGATGTAAATGAATGTAAAGATATTAATTTGCTTTGATCTAGAGACTAAATTCCAAGTCTAATGCTGGCCAACCAAGAAATATAGGTCAGCTTAAAGATACTATTGTGAAAGGTTGGCGAAACAAGAAAAAACAGAGAGAATCAAATGCTTCTAAATAAACAACACAATTTACATAGGATCGATCGCGAAATGCCAGACTAAATGTACCAATCACTGCACACATACCAAAAAATATAGCTTGCAAACCGTAAGCAGTAAAATGGACCGTTCTTTCTACCACATAAGACTGACTTTGCGAGACACTAGAGAAATTATTAGTCTTAACCGGATTCTAATTAAACCCTGTCCCTGATAGTGCACCGTGGAGCTGTAGACTGCGTAATTTACATTAATCCAATAATTGCATGGAGGTTTCCTAGTTAGAAATTCAAATGAGATGATGTACAGCTAGATGGGGTGGTAAGGGGAGTCTTCAGGGAGGCGAGACGCGGCCAAACGCGGCGGGTGAACGCCGCGATTATCGGCCGGTTTGCGTGTTCTTAATTAATTGCAAATAACCATGAACGAATGAGAATGGCCGGGTATTAGAGTGTGATTACGATAAATAAAGATTTTTTGTTAAACGGACCTGTTTGAGCGTGTCGTTGGAGGTGATAAAGAATTGTTTCATACGCTTATTCAAATTTTTCTCGTCTTGGTAATTGATTTGATACGTGACGTCTATATCTTGATTCGAGTCTATTTTTAGAGATACATCGGACTAATCTTTCCAATCTATAACGTGTTCTGAAGCTGTACAATAAGACTAATTTTGGCGATGTAGTACTTATTTAAAGAACCACGTTGACATATATCTTTTTTACACCTAAAACTAAAGTCCTAAGATTGAACGGTGTTAAGTAAATATTTTATTATACAATTGAGGCAAAGATATATAGAAATTCTATCTATACTTTTGGAATAGTTCTGCGATGCGAAATTTCTTGGATGAATCGCAGCAATGTCAACTGCTGTTTCGGAAGATGAATCTACAGAAATGTTGAAAACTATATTATCATTTTTAGACCTTTCATAGTTATAAACAACTCCCAAAAAAACTACTTTCATCTTGCTTTTGTTGGAATGAAACAAAAATAGTTATAATATCACGTAGTATATCGATCGACCTACGATTATATCTTCTTCCGTAATTACCCGGCCTAGGCCGATGTATATTCACGCTTCTTTTAAAATATTTTCAAATGAATAATGAGGCTGATAGTCTTCAAATATTTAAAATACACCCGAGGCTACTGCTACTATTTCATATATTTAATACGTGTAATAAGACAAAACTTGGGATACATCCATAAATCTTGCCTACGTTATAATTTGTCGACATAGAGAAGCTAACAAACAAGTTTATGAAAAGTAAAATAACATTTTGTCATACATTAAACTATACAGCGTGTAAATATGTACGTCTGGCAAGTTATTGTAATGTTTGTATCTTAATGTCGGCTCGGTCTTGATTAATTAAATTGTTATGCTAATGAATACTGGGGATTTTTGGTCGATATCGCCGAGTATTGCTTGCGGAGACGTTAATTTTGCTCCATGCTTACGATTTTGTGTTTTATTTTCTGTTTTCGTGTATGGAATTTGCTTTGCTCTTTTTTTGTCGTGAGTTTGATCACCATTCATCAATTTTTCGGGATTATGCACATGTGATGTTGGCGTTTCAAAATTATTGAGGGAAAAGAAGTTGATCAGCAAATAATGATAGATATCACTTTATATTGGTAAAGTTAAGAATTTGTTCTGATATGTGGATCAACTAAACATTTAAATTCACAACTTAATGAGGCACAATATATTAAGTTCCGAGCACAAGATGCTAAATCACCTTGGACTTAGCAACTGCAAAATTAGTATGATAATATATTCAGCTACCTTTTATACATTCAATTTATCGCATATATTTTCATTATAAAATCCATAATAAATTTCTAATTATTGGTGCACAAAGAGAACAATTTATAACCAGAATCGGAACAAAACAAAAAGAATTACAGAATTGGGAGCATTCGCACAAATTGCAGCGCTATTATTTGTAGGGTAACCGTACCAATGATGGACCGTCTAAGCGAATCGCAAGGAACAGAGCTGGAATGAACGGGCAGCGTCGACGCCTTAGTAATTTCCGAAATCGCTTGTCGACCATCAGAATAGTGCCGCGCAAGCTTCCACTCGAATCCGAATAAATTAGATTTAGATATTCTAATTGATATTACCTGTTATGCCATGTCCTTGTCTTACTCACCGTGTGCGATAGAGATAGCATTAATGCAACTTCTAATTTATCTATACGCACATGTGACATTTTATTAGATTTATCGTTGCAGTTTGTACATTCATATTGTTCCATAAAAGGCGACTGACCTTGGACAAAATCTTGAATGACAATTGATATTTTATTGCCAACGGTATTTAATTGTCTTATGATTGCGAAATTAGAAACTAACTTAGTTTTAAAATTATTCCACGCAATTGGTACGACTAATTATTTTCGTAATTACTAATACAGTTAAATAAATTGTTTTATGTTTCGCTCGGTACACACCTATATAACGACGTCATTTTGTGGTTTCTGACATGGTTAGGATCCACGCAACTGATTTTTAATGAGACCTTTTAGGTGTACAAGTCTCCCCACGATGTTTCCTTTCACGTAAAGCTATCAATAATAAACTATTGTGCAATATGGTCAAATCTCGATCACCGCAATCCACCTTCTCAATTACATTAAACTTCATATTTAAAATTTCAATTAAAATACGCCCAATAGTTCAATTATTCACGTGAATTACCAATGTGGCAAAACAAACCGGTTGTAAATCAGTGTGGATCGAATAGACCCGTGCGTCGTCACTAGCCCAATCAGAAATATAATTAGATTGAGACCGACGCCTAATTGTGATGGTCTCAAGTTGCGAGCCCCTAGGTGCGGGCGAGGACCGGCGGCCGCTTCGCAAAATCAATAGTTGACCTAACCTACACCCCTGAAGGAATCCACTGTGATGTTAATAAATAATTTCGAGCTCGCATGATTGTATCTCAAGGCGAAACTGATTTCACATTACTATACTATACTATACTATATCTATGGATTTAAAGTCTAAAGGAGAATGCCCATTTATCAGTAAAAATATCGTTGATCCCGATACAGATACTGCTTAAAATTCATTATAGCATTTTTATGATTTTTCGTTTAAAAATTCTTGGTTTATCCCGAGCGACAATTTTTATAAAATAATTATCATCACATTTTACATTTTGTTCACAGAGTCGAAGACAAAATATAGTTTTTCATGGACTTCAAGTTCATTTGTCCAAGAACTCCGGGCCTGAGTCGCAATTAAGTTTATATTTATTGAAAATATATGTTTTTCCCCACATAAAAATGTAGGTTTCATCGAGGGAATCATCTATCCATCGATACTAAGTATCATAGTAAAATGGGCATTCTCCTTTCAAGTGTGAATTTAGTACTTAAACATTTTTTATAATGCTTTATATCGTAACAGCTTTACTCAATAGATTATCATACAAATTTACAGCTCGGAGCAACAGACATATTAATCATTGCAACATTGTAATTCAAAAGTTATTCATTGAAAAAAGAAATTAACAATGAATTAATAGAATGGTTTCAGAATTAACGACGTATAATTTAACCGCTCCACTTAACACGGGCAGAACAATAAGTTCCCATAAATGTCTGACGGTTATATAAAATAGCGTTGGTTGAGAAACCGATAACTGTTCTTTCAACCGCTAATCACCCCGTGAATTCCGCACCACTCGTCGGACAGTCCGTCATAACTCTCAACTTCAAAAGTAATACCATCAACTCGGTGTTAACTTAATTTGAGTCACTTTAACAAGTCCAATTAAAGGAATTTGTGTTTCTCTTATCTTCAATATAACATTGAGCATAATTTCAAATTATATTTCAAACTTTCCGATAATGAAGGGTGGATGGGAGCGGGTCGGTATGGGTTGCGGGGCGCAGGGGGGTGCGCCACTTCGCTTATTTCATTAGTTACATAAATTCTCCTATTGAGGATGGCTGGCAGAAAGGGGACGGTTTACCCTTATTACGAGAGTCTCCTTATCAATACAATTATTAATATAATAATATTATTATTGTAATAATTTCGGAGCGAGTGGAGAGAGTCGTAGCTTAACTTTGCCAGCAATAAAGGGTGGTGAGAGATAATGGAATGGAAAACAGTTTGAAGTTTTATTGGGAAATTGGTAGCGGCTAATTGGCAGCATTATCGATCGGCCGGCGACTCAAGGAGCAGGGGTAAATAACATTTTTAATGAAACGTTTTCGGTTATTGGTGATTGAAGCCAACATTTTAACTGTAACTCTATTAATGGGTTCTTAAAAGTTTACTCGAGTGCTCTTTAAGGTGCTATCAGGCTTGTTTCCATTAAAACTGATAATGAAATTAACTCACGCTTTGTACCGCGTGTACCGCTGTATATACTTCTACAAGGTAACTTTGATAAAAATCAAACTAATATTTTAGTTAAGCGAGACTTCGCGCAATATTTTTTTAAACTAAACATTTCATCATACAATTTAGACATCGAAAGGCATGACCAATTACAATATGATATTTAAATTGAATATAAGCTCCTAAAATCTCTATAATGCAAACTAATAACATAACCACTAAAAAGCGTAGACGCACAGTCATCGACCCTTCTTAGTTGAGCTCGAAGCACATATAGAAATTGAAACTAGGCTTGGGTTAATCCCGACCCCAGAGATCCACAAGTATAGCCATAATTCCTTAGGGCCACGTCTCATTATAACACTAATACAAGACTCATCCCGAAGTTACGGTGAATACATTAAAGGGTTCAATCCTTACTGATGAGACATCGGCCGGGGGTGGGCGGGGGTGCCACCCCGGGGGGCGCTTCGGGCACTGGCCTAGCTGGGGGGGAAATAAGGCAGGCATTATAGGAGATAGCGTTCATTTACATTGTCCAATAACTCCAAGTAGTGTCCGAGCGAATATTAGTTTATGGCGTGCGGTGCTTGTAATATGTATGTGCCAATTTTATGTACGTTCACCCTACATTCAGTCCGAAAGGTCAAAGGAATGGGGTTGAATAATTTTCGTACTGTAATTAATTCGATTTGGTTTTAATTAACGGGACGCCAATTTCAATAAAAAAATGTAGTCTCCGAAGGATTTCTGATTACAAAATGTCCGCTGACAAAAATTAAATCGAAGTATTTGGAATATTTTATTGTCGGCGCGAAGTTATGCCGAGTGATGTCTGGGATAATTAAGTTTTGCTATTTTAACGCTATTATTTTCGTTTCTTTTTAATGTGTGCTAATGTCGGCGGTGTGATTGATTACGTTTTAATTTATTATAATAAAATTTTAATGGAAATTGCTGTTTTATTGCTATTAATCATGCATATGTATTACAAATATTGTTTAATTAACACAACATATTGGATTCCACGCGGTGCATGGCCGGGCTTGGAACTTAGACATCGTTGTGATGTGCGAACCTATGTGCTGGTATATAACTAAACATTATTGTGTTAGTTATTACATATTTATCTAAAACTGGATATCATAGGTAATGGTAGCATTTTCAACCATTAAATTGTATTGATATTTAAGAATAGTACCAATCAGTACCTTACTAAATAAACCTAATATAACAAATCCCTTTTAAAGTTTTCTCTAATAAACAAACACTATTTTCCTACCCTCAATAATTCAATATAGTGCATTGTATATAAATATTTACAAGGCACAATAGGTAATCCGTTGTCGCAGCCCGCGCCAGTCCTGTGCCAGCTAAAACATAATAAGACAGGGTAACGCACGCACAGGCCGAAATGTACGACATTACTATCAGAGAGTGGCATGCGGAGGACGTGCCCCCACGTTCTAGTAGGGCTGCCACGCAACTGACCATTTATTAAGGGCCAGTTTCACCAGGTCTTGATTTGAAGTTATATATAGCTATCTGGTACTCATATACATATACTGCGCCACGGAATGTGAAAATAAAATAGAATAAAATAGAAAATGGGCATCTGGGCACAGACGACATAATGCAGAGAAAAACGAGACGACTAATACCATATTCCACAACGCTTTCCTCGTTTACATTGGCGAATTTTACATACTACTGACAATTTTCAAATCAAGATCACTATGGAATAACGGCTTCCTCACAATGTTTATTTCACCGTTTAAGTCAGCGGGGTAGATCACCTAACTATAAACAAATTAGAAATTATCCAACTGGTTGGGTTGAATTCAGCCCATACACGTCCAGATTTACATGAGCGTGAGGCTAGTTTGGTCGCTTGTTACTTTTAAAATACTTTTTGAGGTAACCTATGGGTGGCGTTAGTTTTAGATACATAGATACATAAACACACGCCTTTTTCCCAAAAGGGTTAGGCAGAGGTGCCTTGACACCCATATTTCGCCTTGTATGTTCCGTCCCACGATGTGATAGGTGGCGAGCCTATCGCCACATCGGGCACAAATTCCTGACTCCGGGCTGATAGTAAATAGAAAAATCCAATATCACTTTTGCAAGCGTACCTTAGCACAACTACGCCACCAAGACAGTTAGTAGTAGATACTTTTGCTTAACCCTTCTGGAATACATGCGAAAGCTGTTGCATGTATTTAACATTGTGGGTTAGTAGATATAGGCATTTTTAAGTATTTGAATGACTCCTCTGATTATAATCACATTTATATTTCCATCATGTTGATATTTTTATTGCCTTGTGATTTAATTACCTTTAACACTTTCAGGAAATATTTCCATTGCATCTAGATATTTATTTTGGCTTTGTTTATATGATTTTCAAGAGATTTACTATAAATAAGACATACCTACTGCAAGACTGTAAGGAACATAGTTTTTGGGGTAAAATATATGAATTACTAAAAATCTATAATATGAATACTAGCACGATAAAGTGGCATCACTGCACTTCATTTAAATTTAAAGTATCAATCGACGATTATTTAACTGTGGATATTATTAATAACTAACGGTCGGGCCCGGCGCCGCCCGGGTGCATACACGTTTTAAAATGGCGGTCAAAATGTTTAATTCTGACTATCAGTTTAGAATATCGACCAATCGGACCACGAAAAAAATTTCCTCGTATTTGCTAGAAATATCACTACTGCTTTTCTCCTATAGGTCATAGCGTGATGATATATAGCCTATAGCTTTCCTCGTTAAAGGGACTACCCAACACTGAAAGAATCATTTAAATCGGACCAGTAGTTCCAGAGATTAGCGCGTTCAAACAAACAAACTTTGCAGCTTTATAATATTAAAGTATAGATTTAAATTAAATTAAATTTTCACACAAAGTGGCAGCCCTGCGCGCATGGAACACATAAATACACAGAATCAAGATGCATGTATAAACGCACACACATACCGAGGTCTTCCCCCACACTAACACAAAGGGTAGGCTTTATTCTCATTCGGTAAACGTAGATGCACTATCCTAATTATTGAGAGACTGGCGTAGTATCTATTGTTGGACCATTGTATAGAATCTTTATCTAATCTTTGTGTTTGAAACGTTAATTAATACTTTTGAATTTAAAATTGAGTTTCGTGACCAAATTACTCGTTCAACCTTTGAAGTTAACTCGGGTCGTGTAAAGGTTACTTTCTACTTGCTTTTGTTTTATTGAAATATGTAAAAAGTTTTTATTATTGTGTTTATTTGTTAATTATTATTTTTAGAGACTGTTTAATATAAAGGTATTTTGTATCATATTTCTACTCTCCTTCTTGTTACTTACGAATCGAGGACGATTCTCTTTTGGTTACGAAATTCAACGTCTTAAAAATGTCATTCAAAAATAATAGAAGCCTATTGTTGAGTATGTAATCAATACAGAACGGCTAAGGTATCTTCTAATTATGTTTATGAAAATAGTAACTAATTTTTTTTTTTTTTTATTGTTTTGAATGGCGAGACGAGCATGCCGTTCGCCTGATGGTAAGCGATACGACCGCTCATGAACAGTAGCAAAACCAAACAACACCTTGAATTATAAAGCAATGCTTGGCATTCCACTGCGCTCGCCATCCTGAGACATAAGATGTTAAGTCTCAATATGTCCAGTAGTTACTCTGGCTACAATGCCCTTCAACCCGAAACACAACAGTGCGTTTACACTGCTGTTTGACGGGAGAAATAGACACTGCGGTGGTACCCACCCAGATGGCCTCTCACATATGAGAGACCTACCACCAGTCATTCAGTCACCATTCAGTCACCAGTAATTTCTTAAATTTCAAGCTGCGTAATAGTAACCAATGTTAGTTTCTAATTAGGAGTAATGATTTACTTACTTACACGCTTGTGTTTTTTTAAAATAGTCGAAATTAAAGAGTCCCTAATGCTACCTATGCTTGGATATGTAATAAAATTATTTTGAAATTTTTCTGCCGTCATTTTCCCGAAAAATATTAAAAGGACAAAAATAAATAATTTGCCGTTGTAAATAAATAATGGCTCTATAATCTTAAAAAGAAGCATATAACAATGTGAAGTAAGAATTTTATATTAAATATTACTGCTTCAAAATGCTCTCTCTCAAACTAAACAGCAATGTGTACAATCAGACCTAACAAACCTAAAAAATACAACATTCAAATCCCTATACATCAAAGTTTAAATTGACATTAAACGCCACAGACAAAACAGATAAGATTATCTTTGAACTTGTAAATACAGCTGAAGCTAACGTGTTTAGGCGGCCCAAAGCCTAGATTATTGGTAAATTAATTTGTCCGACTACCTCCCGCCAGATGACCCCCTCTCACGGCCCGGCCACTAATGTAATTTTCCCAGATAGTATTAGTTATTTTCACTAACTATGATTTTAAACATGGCTTCTTGACGTGAAAACGTCTGAAATTTTCATTTTCAGTCTCTGATATGTGAGAGGTCGCCTGGGTGGGTACCACCGCAATGTCTATTTCTCCCGTCAAATAGCAGTGTAAATGCACTGTTGTGTTTCAAATTGAAGGATATTGTAGTCAGAGTAACTACTAGGCATATTGAGACTTGACATCTTATGGATGGCGAGCGCAATGGAATACCAAGCATTGGTTTGTAATACAAGGTGTTGTTTGGTTTTGCTACTGTTCATGAACACTCGTATCGCTTACCATCAGTCGAACGGCATGCTCGTCTCGTACTCTATTGCATTAAAAAAAACGTCTCTTTGATATCGTAAAGTATTGTAAGTACCACCACTACAGACTATAACGGTGAAGGAAAACATCGTGAGGAAACCTGCATACCATAGCGATTTCTATGGTATGTAAAGTCCACCAACCCGCACTAGGCTAGCGTGGTGGACTTTATGGCCAAACCACTCTCAATCGTATTCTGGATTGTGGAGGAGGCCCGTGCCCTGCAGTGGGACGTATATTTCGAAGTTCGAATCCCGGGTCGGGCAAAGTGATATTGGATTTTTTTATTCATAATCAGCCCGGGGTTAGAAATTTGTGCCTGATATGCCGATAGGCCCTCGATCATGTATTGGGACGGAGCTCAAATGACGAAACGCGGATGTCCTGGCGCCTCTGTATACCCTGTCTGGAAATAAGGCGTGAGTTTATGTATGTATAAATAAATAAATAAAAAATATGTATGTACTTGAAGAATCTAATACTGCCTTATAGAAAACTGATAGCTTTGCTGTAATAGTCGGTGAATGTGTTTTTCGGAGACCCAATATTCCTTTCCTCCTGTAATTTTGTAATTTTTCTCATGTACTTTTAAAAGGCTGGCTACATACCTATAATTCTAATATTGCTTTGCTTATGAGCGTTGTAATCACTTAGGTTTACAATGACAGTGGTAAAAATATGATAGTCAGTCTATTCCTAGAAAAGTGCAAGATAATTATAATGACTACATATATAAAATAACGCCTTTTCCCAGAGGTGCAACCAGGATACTCATGTTTCGCCTTATATTTTCAGTCTCACCATGTGATGGGGTGAGCCTATCGCCATATCGGGCACAAATTCCTTACTCCAGATAATGAATAGAAAAAAATCCTACATCACTTTGCCCAGCCTGGGATTCGAACCCGAGACCTTGGCATCGTACCGTAGTACATCTAAGCCACCGTGGCCGTTATAGAGTAACTCTACCATTTATAGGGCTGAGTTAAATAACGTATAGTAAGGAAATACATGGATGGCATATCTAATTGTTTTACAGTTTCATAGTATGAATGAATGAAAGAATGAATGAAATATGAACTATTTGTCCACACGATTTAACTGTGCTACACATTATTTAGAGCAGAAAATTTTTGCGTTTAGTTTTCAAACTTTTTAATAAATTTGGCAATCGTAAATATGTTGGTGGAAATGAAAATGGGTTTTATTTTGAATTAGTTACGGTAGTAAGAGAAAAACCATACTGAGTGATTAATTTTTTTTTTTTGTTATTATTGATATTTTGAGGGAGCCGAATGCCGACACAATTTTCTTTTATCGATTCTGGCAATATCATAAGTGAGATTGAATTAATTGATATTATTTTTGACAAATAAATTTCTCAGTTATAACAAGCGTAAATGCATATGATATTTGATACTTAAATAATATATCAAATTACTATGCACTATACTATTAAATAACTAATGGCGCAGCAAGCTCAAACTACGCTGGCAACGCTAATACTTCACTCTAATGTCCAAGTAATCCAGACTCCCAGACAAAACCCACAGAGAATTTCACTAACAACTATCAAGATCCTAAATCTTCGATCATAATTCCATATTCGGACGTCTGGCCTAAACATAAATTCATACGTGGCCGCACGCACGCATCGTACCGTCAAATAAACTGGCAGTTTAATCAAAGCCATTAGACAAGTGAGCCAAGCACCTACGACCAGCGAAACTTGAGCCGGCGACTTCGCCACTACTTCCCCACCTTCGTATTGAGCAGACGGGCAGAGAGGGGGCGGGGGGGTCTATTAAAATTGGTGGGTGGTGTAGCTGATGCCTTTAACGCCTTGCTGGCTGTTGACCAACGCCAGGAGGCGGGAGGCCATGCGTTCTTAATAAAGATGGCGGAAACACGGCACGTTTTGGCGGGCGAAATTTTGGCCGATGATGAAATTATGTCCGCAGTTGTGGACACTGCAGTCCTATACGTCTGGAGTGGACGCCCAAATCTTACAAGATTTCACGTGCTGTAACTAAAATTGATTGGATGTAACCCTATTTTCTCGCAGCAAAATGTTAAATGCCCGGATTTCTCAATACTAAGGATCACATTTTTTTCTAATCTGTTTTAAAATAGTAAAGAAATGATTACTGACTACCATAACGTATAAAGAAGAACTAAAACAAACATTCTTAAGTAACAAAAAACAATGTTTCGGATCAGAGTGATGTCCAAAAGGTCTTTAATTTCTGGTAGCCACGACATAAGACTTATCTACCACACTATGTACTTGACTCTAATGAATTCATTTTACCGCTCAAAATCTATTTTAACCATCTTTGCAGGTGAACTTACAATGATTGTCAATAGGCACGCAAGAATTATGTTTCAATTACAAGTTGCTTTATGTTACTTCTGTCACCTTTTAAACTCGCTATGTAAATGTCGATGCAGAAAATTACATTCCTGTATATATTATTCACAGTTGGATAAAATTAATTGTAACGAAAGCTTAGGAAAAAAGTTTTAAAAAACACTTCTCTGTCATGCGATTATAATTTTTCATGCAATAATACATTAGATAAGAAAATACGCATTTAAAATCATCGCTTGATACATTATAAATTTTTGGAACGCCATGTATAAGACTGGTATTTTGGGAGCATCATGTATACTAGCAAAACTGTTTATGCACCGGGCCATCTCAGACGCATAGAGCACGGGGTAGATGGGGCACATTTATCAAATACGCCACATACATTAAACCGGCCGATACAACAACTATAATGAGAGTCCACGGGCCGCGTAACTCATCTCTGAGGCACCCAGTTAAATTATTCAAGGGAGGGTAATCTTATTACATTTACATATTAATCAACGGATTTTAATTATACCCCTCCCCCGTCTCCCCCCGCCTTGATAATTTGCTTTCGAAATGCGACTTGCCTTGATTGAAGACACGTTTGTGTGTGTGATGTTCGTTTAGTTTGTTTGTGTTTAAGTAATTTTGTATTCAAAACTGTTTGACATTGGCGGTGTAAGCGTTGTTTTTGTTATGTTGGACTTGTTTAATTGACTTACGGCTGACGACGGCCGGTACTTTACCTGGAAAGAAAATACACTAATTAGTACGAACGAAAGTATTTATAATAACTAAAATGTAATTGCATGTGTTCTGAAGGCGTCATTTCCATTTCCCATTTCTTAAATTGTATACTACAATAATTTAGAACACTAATAAGAGCAGTGATAGCTCCATAATACGCAAAAAGAGATTTCAAAAGACAAAAAAAAAAGTTACTAAACAAAATTTAAGTCTTACAAACTCGAACTACGAGTAACTTAGCTGCTGATTCAACGTAGAACAAATTAAGAATAAAACACCCAAAAAAATACCAATAAAACAATAAATAACACAATTGACAATATTTATAGACATAAGCTAATGTAAAAAGGTGAAATATTAAATAAACGGTGCGTACACGGGTTTAATCAGCGAGCTCATTTGTCGGCGTGGACTGCACGCATTTGCGTCTCAGTCCGACCCGTACTGGGCGGAGCGCGCAATCGTAAACCATTGGAGAAATATTATGAGGCTACCATGGTAGCCCGCGGGATGCAATTAATAAGCATGTTAATATCATACGGGAATGAAGTGGTGTTTATGTTGAAACGCTGACTTAGCTACGTAAGTGTGAAATGAGAATAATTATCGACGCTGTTGAGACTGAAAATATACCTTTTGTGAAATTTATGTTATTCTGCTCAGTCTCATTTTAAAACTTGCAATGTTTTTGTAGAGATTTGAGTAAGAGTATGGTCTAGTAAAAGCTATTCTTAAAAACGTTGACTTCATTCCACCCGGTCTTAAAATCGCAATTCTACAACATGTGAAATATTACACAAAGCTTAAAAATAATTAAAATTTAGGTTTTTAGCGCAGAAAAAAAATCGTAACGAATTTCTAAAGTCTACAAAATCGGAGAAAAAGATTGATTAGCATTTAACTATTCAGCGATAGGCTAGCAAATGCTTTAACTGTGTTTCCTGTCTGATTTAGCAAATATATGCAAGACGCAGACACTGGAAATAGATGCAGATGTAACTTTAATTAATAATGATTTGTCGTTCATCTCTAGGCCGAGTTACTTCTTAAGGAGACGTGGAAGTTTAGATCAATCTGCGGATTATTTTGATATTAAAGATTATTTTAATATAAGACTACCGATTGGACCAGTTATATTGCTCTTTAGGATTGATGTCTGTGGATTAAATTGCTTGACTTAAATATTTATGTGAAACAAAAATGTTTACGGTTTAGGAAAGTGTAGGTGTATTAAGAAAAACGATTCCACAATGATAATGGAGAAATGATTTCTAATTATAAATATTACAGTTAATTTGCATTATTCTACTAAGGAAATATATCAACACATTATCTGAGATAGAAAACAGCATATCTCGAGTATTGCTTAGTGCAAATAATACATTGCTACTCGCTGGCCCAGATAGCAACTGCGATAAGATTTACACGAATGGTAAATTAGAAATCGAATAATCAAATGGAGGTTAATCTTAATAAGTTCTTGTTTTAATAAATAAGGAACGAGGCAAACCAAACAGATTGATGGCACGATTATTATTTAAATTAGGGTGGAGTCGGCAAACGTGTGCGGATTTAGGATTTTACTTTTTTGTATTTGAACTTTGTTGGTATCTTTTGGATATAGTTTAGAAGTATCAAGGCAAGAGAAGAAATAAGACATGAAAGGCAACGAAGCGATGGGCTTTTTGGAATGTACTTTTAGTTATTCTGTTTGTTTGAATATTTGTTTTAAAAACAAGTACAAGTACAAGTTGTGAATTTCATTATCATGACTAGAGTGAATGAAAAAATGAACTTACTTAACCATGATTGTCACATATTTTGTCAAAACTAAAATAGGTTTTCTTGAAAATCAAACAATGTAATAATGAGATACTAATGAGCTTCTTTAAAACGGTAAAAACGAATATTCCGGTAAATAATTAACTCATTAGAAACCTCAAAAATTGCGTTTAAATGTAAGTATAATATAATTAGGCACTCCGGCGTGTACCGCAAAAAATACAATTAACGGGAATGCAGTCCTAATTTCTCGCGCAATAAATTATCGCCCACTCTCGGTGTACGATTCTCCCCAGCTTCCCTCAAACGCAATCCCCCGTAATGGCGCCTCGTCCTTATTAAACGCTTGCATCATGCGAGGAAGATAAATGCATCTCGAAATTAATTAATAAAATTGCATCCATAAGTGTTCAACCCAGATAAGGGGCAGTCAAAAAGAGTAAAGTGAACATTTTGGCTTCTTGATTGGCCGTAGCATTCTTGTTTTGTATTTTTTTAAGTATATTTCGTATGAGCTACGTAACTGCCCTGGTACCAGTTTTGTTAGCTGTTTTGCAATGTTTAATTAGTATATCCTTCCCTACCTTGCCGGTTTGCGTTTAGTAGGTTTCCTAAGATTTGTTGGTAACGCTGAGATAAACTGCGCTAAGTTGATAAAATGTTTTCCAACATTGTTTCACAACTATCTATACCGTATCAATATACATATTGTAGTTGGGTGGAAGAATCCGCCCATATTAAGTTTCTTGACAGTATTAGTTAGTTCATGTTAATTCAACAATAAAACATGTTCAGCCAAAACAAAACGAATTTGTTACACTATGGTGGTGACCAAATAAGTCAAGCAGCTTTGGAGGGTAGTTGGAAAGAAATGTACTGGTATACAGTACTGGACAGATTTTTCAGACTCATATATACTTATATAACAGCTTAGAAAGACTTGAATCTGATCAATGGATGTAACCAAAAGTTTTTGCAAAGGTAGACGGTAATATTTAAAAATATTAACATAAGCACAGAACCGGTTAATTTGAAATGTAATATAACATTAATCTGTGAGTTAATTAAACAAAGAGCGAATGGTACGAAGGTGCACGCAATCTCGTACCTTCGTTTTGCATATTGATTAGCATCGTCGATCGACTTAGTACAGATACAGCTTCTGTTTGTTGCTAACCGCTAATTATTACGTTTTTGACCATGCTGTTTGTGGTGATATGATTATTCTTTCATTTAATTTCGCCAGCAAATTGTTTACGAGTCGAAATTTATTTGGGATCAATTGGGCTTCTCATTTTATCATCATCATCATCATCTTCTTTTCTATTTGCCCATATTTCACAGTAACACGATTCACGCCAGTAGAACTACTTTTTTTTACTGAAAAACGGATACTAGTTCTTGCTTTTTGAAGCGAAAAGTTTACTCAAATTAGGTCGCGCGATTTGAGAACCGAAATCGCTTCACAATAAGCTGTTACATACCATCTTAAAAGAAACACTAGGCTTAGAGATAGTTTAGTTACCTTACACAGAATGTCGACTATAAAAACCAAATGGAATGTATGTTCATCGCCTTAAAAATTAATCCGGTCGAATACATTATCAAACTAGTTAGCATTTGCATAAACTCATCGCATACCAATAGCTATTGTGTTTAAATAATACATCAAAAATGTTGTTGGCCCATAAATAATCTATGCTAAAGCAATTGTTCATAAATTATGCACATTTTATAAATAGTTTAACACTAATTAATGGCTGTATAAATCCTTCATTGGGATTTGTTATTATTTCTACTTTTTTATAGTTTTGACTGGATTCTGCACTAAATACGTTAACTTTAAAATAGTAATAGTAGTAGATAGGCTAACATATCTTGTCACTAAATAGATTTTTTTGTCATCTTCTCATGAATTAAGTTCAATTGGATCCATAAATTTAAAAACTAACGTATAATTTCGGTCAATTTACAGTCTAGAATATCCTGATTTCTTCTGAGTTTTTCTTTTAACAGTTATTAAAAAGGTACCATGATTCCTCTCTTGTTTAGACCACTAAATTAACTAAGTCTGGTAATAATAATACATAATTTAAAAATAGAACAATTTGAAAGGAGTCTGAAGGTTTAACCTAGAATGAGGGCGTAATGTCAAACTCATTAAAAATTAAAAGCACAGCTTATCGACGGCTCTTGTAATTATCGCAAATATGGTCTCATAAACATCGTTTACCGGCGGTTCATTAACGTTCTTACGTATTGAGTAACATTTACTGTGGTGTTTAATCTCATTTAGTGACAGGAAACCTACTAATAGTGCCGCAATTATGGACTTGGAGCGAAAATTAATGTTTACAGCGAAAAATTAAATTAGCTGAGGAAGGTTTGAGCAGGAAGTGAAGAAGACAGTGAACGCAATCGTGAAGATGTTATAAATAAAAATCCAATACATTAATGTTTTATCAGTTTTAAAATGAAATACATTTCTCTAAAAAAAAACATATGTATACTGTTGGTCTCTCATATGTAAGGCGCCGCCTGTACCACCGCAATGTCTGTTTCTCCCACCAAGCAGCAATGTAAACGCACTGTTGTATTCCGGTTTGTAATACATAGTAGCCAGAGTGACTACTGGACATATTGAGACTTAACGTCTATTGTCTCAGAATGGCGAGCGCAGTGGAATGGCCAAGCATTGGTACAGTCTATTAGCAGTCGTATCGCTTAACATCAGACGAATGGCAAGCTGGTCTCACCATTCAAAACAATAAAAAGGAACATTTAAATGTGCACGATATTTAAAGACATAATAAAACTGTTCCACAAAGATAAACTTATCTTGATTCTGACAACGCGACACCCGGAAATACGTAGTTAGATACCGATCCGCGAACCGCCTACTCATTTACTAATATTAATGAGCTATCCAATAAAAATGTCATCGTACATAAATTATGTTCCGCTAAATATTTTAAAACATGTTTAAACGTTACAACACAGAATAATAACATAATCGAAAGCGCTACCGACTCCTGGGCTACGACTGAGGCCGCTACAATCTTACTTTAATTGCATGTAACATAAATTATGGCGACTTATTACAATCCGCTCCCGTTCTGATACACGCTGCCCCGAGGTGTATTATGCGATATGCACTAGTTATTCTATACGATGTCGAAACGTACCAAGTTTGTTTGAGTGTTTGCGTGTTTGTTCGCGCGCTTTTGTTACGGATATTAAGTTCGGCTGCCATTGTTGCAGTGTTTGATGTGTTTAAAGGAATTAAGGTTTTTTGTGTTTCATAATGAAGTAAAAATATGATTTTTATACATTAAGGTTTGTATATATTCATAAAAAAACTTTGTGGTCGACAATTTTATAAATGATTTTTTATAGACGAAAAACTTTTGTACTAAATATCGCAAAGAATATAGGGACCAAGCGTATAGTTTTAAAAGAACAAAAACATTACCTTTGTTTTATAACTACACATTGACGTCTCCTTGTTTTAGAAAAATAATACTTTCCGTTATATGTCCAAAAAACTTTTTGTTCACCTAACTTACGTTATATTTCCAGTTTTTTGTTTTATTAGTTGGTAAAAATGCACTAGAGAGAAACTCTTATATTTACACTCTAAAATGTATATCGAAAACAAATTAATATCGGTTCAAGTGTACAAAGAACCGCTGCAGGAAGTAAAAAACCCTCTATATACTTATTAAATTAAAGTGATTTATACGGCGAGATCGTTGTCGGTTTTGCTAATGGTATTCTAGATACAAATTTTATTGAGAAATATCAGGTAGTGGTGGTATTATTAAATTTTATAGAGAAACCGTGTCTTGAGCTATCGACGCCCACAGGGCTTATAAATCGTATCATTCCTATTGATACAAATTAATATGACAAATTGTTGTGGATTTATTTTTTATGTATTAGACTTGTGATTGCTTTTGATATTGTAGTTGTTATTTTATTTAGCACTACAATCACTTGCAAAGATAAAATTTTCAACATGTCCAAAATTCATTATAATTTAGTATTTTTGTATATTTATGAGAATATTCTTACGGAAATTTCAAAATTAGTTTTATTTTCTTTCCATCAATAAATTCACATAACACTTACGTCTGTATAGTAACATACATACGTAAATGTGTAGTTAAAACATTAATACATCAAATGAATTCGCGTTTACTTCTAACATAATTTCTATATTTTACATTGAAAGTATTATTAAAATGCTCGAGAAATGATGTCGAACGCTATACTCGGAACAGTCGACTGACAAACAGAATAGACCGCCAGCGCAGATTATTCATAGGCTCATTATCATAAAATTAACCGATAATAAATCATATAGCCGTTCCAATTAAGTGCAACAAGCTGTACAAGATCGGATAGTGTGGATTATTAAAGAACGCGGAAAAAAATCTGCTGTTGAAGCGATTATGTTTAGAATTTTGAACGAGTGTGATTTCATTTGTGATCTGGTTCATTTGTAATGGAGTAGTTAGAATAATCGTAGTTTGCAGTAGATAGACTTTTTTGACACTACATAATATGGTGTCAATCTTCATTATTTGTAGCTACAGGAAGTCAGATGCTCTTCAAGGAAAATAATATTTCTTAACCCTTAAACCGTGGAAACTTTGATGTTGGCAATACTCTTTTTCATTAATAAGTATGTTAAAAAGCTACGTTGAAAAGGGAGTTCATTTAACGGCCTAATTGACATAACATTTCAAGGAGACATCACATACTCAGAAATTCATCCCGAAATGTCACGGTTCATTGCTCATACGATCTGCCGCAAAACCAATGAGGTGAAAACTTCGACCGAAAGGAATACAACTCTTGAGAAAATAAAACAATGGATCTTTGACCAAAGAATTAAGTCCACTTTATATATTAGGGTTTAGTACTAGACTAGTCTATGGTACTGACGTCATCATATTTTTTTGTGCGAGTAACATGAATTTTGTGGACATCTTAGTACAATTGTAATGGTTAATTTACCAAAAAATATTAGCACGGATCTTCGTAATGTTGAGAAATAGAAAAAGGCAGTTTGTGAAGACGAACGATTTTGAGAAGACCAAACTGAATTATAAAACACTACTTTATATTTCGAATTCCCATAATTAACTCCATCGTTATAGTATAATTGATTCTAAGATTGACGTGAATGTTACATACATACACATACGTAAACTCACGCCTTTTTCCCGGAAGGGGTAGACAGAGGTGCTACCCACATTTTGCCTTAAATGTTCCGTCCCACGATGTCATAGCGGGCGAGCCTATCGCCAATGTTAAAGACTGATATAAACCTAATTCCGACAGATTTTAGCGCGTATTCGGTTTGATTTTAAAAATTTTTGAACTGCCCAATGTTTGAATTATTTTAATCACAGCTTTCAAATCCGCAAAAAAATGTTTTATTACAATTCGTTCTAGTAATTTGTATTTCAAAAGTAAAAACCAGACAAATAACTCTTCCCCGACACCAACACAGCAAAACTAAATGCGCAAAACAAACTGTATCATGGCAATGGATGTTAAATTACACTGAAAGTTCATTTAATTGAAAAAAGGAGCCGAATCCATAAGATAGTTTCCGTCGGGAGCGCGCAACTCGATCCCGGTAATGATCTAATTACGTTGATTAATGATACACATTTATATCCATCGTAAACGTACACTTTCCTATCCGGGGAGACCGTTTCAAGGACATTTGATACACCGTACGCTGTTCTATTATGCCACAATGGGGTGAAGATGCTGAAATACATAGGCTTCATAACTTCCACGAAGGCTGAGTATTAAAACCTCATTTGTGTTACTACAGATTTCTTTCACGCTTTCGGACTTAAAACCTCTTTTCTATTAAAACTTATTTCTTTTTCAGATGCTTTAAGAGTGGTTTCATTGATGGAAAATGATCAACGTCTTCCACGAATATCGACAATACGTGAAGAATTATGAATGTTATTGTGATCTTTGAGGTTGTAGTAAAGGCAAAGGGGTAAAGAAGCTATTATTGAGTTTCCGGGAACCTCAACCAGAGAATAAAATAAAGTTACAAAGGAGCTATGCGGAGATTTCGTATACAAGTCCTTAGGAGTTAGGTTTTGTGCATACTGTAAGCATATTTACAGTTATGCCTTACCATTCTGTACTGGATGTCTAAATTTAGAAGGTTCCCCGAAAATATTTTAAATTATATGGAAATGTTGGTTTTGGCTAATTGAATATTATCATAGAATCTAGATTAGCTTAAAGGCATAAAGACTGAGGTATATTGCTTTAAATTAATTTTGTAACTGGAATTGGTTCTGTTCATTACTTGCGTCATTTGAACATTAATACAAAAATTATCTTCTAGCATTTATTCTTATTAAATTTTAGAACTTTCTATAAAAATGGATTCTATTACTATAGTTAATGCGTTAGAAACATTATTCTTGTGTATTGAGATTTGATAATATCCTATTATAAGTAACCTTAGTTTCTCACCCATTACTTTTACAAAGTCATCTAAGAACTCATTGTCAATATGTTTGTTCTTAGTTATATCTATATGGGGAAGGAAAAAGTATACTTAGTATATTTTTTCAGCTTTAATTATGTTGTATAACTGAATATGTTGACTTGAGTCTTCATTTCCGATCTTCCACAAATCCTTGTCACTTTGACTTGAATGTCTCTACGTCAATCATTTTTATGCTATATAAAGTACACGACTAAACATAGGCCTGGCATAAAGATTACTACATTACTATATAGGAAATACCCTTCATCCTGCTATTCCCTTATTTTATAATACAAAATAAACTGCACCTATTTCATTCAGTTACTAAAGCCGGGAACCGCCTTAGGCGTTCTGCCTTATACTAGCAATTACTCGCATTATATTAACTATCAAAATTAAACACTCATAATTACAATCTAAAACCTTCTTATGGTCATTAATAACTTCTTGCTACTTCAAGATATTATCTTCGGTACGATTTCTTTGTGTGCTCTCTAATCAGAAACAGTAAGTGTGCATTTTAATTATAAGGGTGCAGAAACCGACGCGTTGCTTGCGGCGCGGCGGTCGAGTACTACGGAGACTTTGGACTTCATATCATTATACGGTTAATCTTACGTGTCAATTGAGGTGTTTATTTGTTTATTTTTAACTGCACACAAAAGGAAAAAAAAAAGAAACTACAATAAACAAAAAAGTTTCGATGGCAGTCTTCTTTCTTCTTCTTCTTCTTTAAATATTTAAATATAATAGATACAAAACAACTATTTAAAAATTTGCTGGCAAGGAACAATATAATTGATAGTAATAACCTTAGAATTGCCTAGAGCAACAAAAGACTACAAATTACTAATATACACATTTTTTTAAATATATTCACTTATTTATCGTGATATTAAGAATACGGTGTAAAATTGAATAAATACATTTCCTACAAATTGAAACTTGGAAGCAAAGCGTTGAAATGTAAAATGCGTTGTTCACTAAACAAAGTCCGTTGTCATTCCTTCCCAGCATAACTGTTTTGCGATTTAAATCATCCAAGGTGATCGTTAACTTTAATACCTCCGTGTACACCGATGATAACAATTAGTATATTTTTTGTGCTTTTTCAACAGCCGGCATATAATTATTGGTAAATGTCTCTAGTTTACGTTGTATCACTATAAACTCCTTGTGATTATCCGTAGCCGGTTAATAATCGTCTTGGTGATATTTATTGCCTTTTGCTCGCTAATTATCAGGGAATTTTGATACTTGAGTTATTGGTCTACGCCGGCGAACGGGTACCTCGTTCATTATATTCAATTTTAATACAGATATAATTGCCACGGGGGAAAAGTTCTAGTTTTCTACGTGTTAAATACATGCAATACGTACCGCGGTGCCGATGTATATCAAATGTAGATTAAAAACGTACCCAGCCCTGTATTTACGTTTCCTGCATAACCTTTAATTATAAATGTTTGTTTTGTTTCAATCTATTCGCCATATTTATTAACTGGTGCCACAATTAGCCGCCATTATTCTGTCAATGCGATATTTTTAATTAAACGAAATAATACTCGTGAAGCTATAACTTATCTTTATTTATCAGACACGTTTTGTATTTCGTTTTCAGAGTTCACACACGCAAAAGAAACAATATGAACGTGAACACTCACTTGAAGAGTCGTAGAGCGATCAGTCTCGAATATGAAATGGATTGAGGGAACGATGTACGGCCGGTAAGTACTTGGCGATTGAGCGTAATTCTCTCTCTAAAAATCCTCCACGAACCGTGCGTTTTTATTTTAACACAGAATTTAATTTCCTGTGCTCACGTGTCACGGGCCTCAAAAACTATTGCGCATCGCTCAACCGGTAATACAAAGCAATCTAAATTGGAAAATAGGCAACGCGCAGTGTGTGCTTACCAAAACGACCATTCTGAGTGCGACGCGATTAAAAAAAGAAGTCTGATGCCGATCGCGCCGCGGGAGGGGTGTGGGGCCGCTACCCCCCATTTTTCGTATTTTTTTCCTTTTTTTTCGGGAGGTGGGCGCGCCCGGGTGCATGCAGCCAGCACCCACCTTTGTTTCGCATAAACAAATTAATTTCGGACGCTGTTTTTGATGGTTAATGTGTTCGAAAATTGGGATTTTTTCATATGAGAATCGATGGCTTGGAAGGTGGACTTAGTAAATGGCGGACGTCTGTTGAACAGTTTATTTAGGGGAACATATGTTGTGTTCGCTTTGTGTTGTAGTTTTACCTTATAGCGGCTGGGTCGACGAACTGAATTATAGATAGACTTATCTTTATGAAACTTTGCGCGACAGTTCATAACACCTACCCTGTAAGACATTGCGTTTATCATAGACACTGTTCGCAATACTAAATATACATTTGGATATATATTGCGTAAATCCGCCGCGAAAAATCAATCCATCCAACAAAGGATAGCACGTGCCAGTGATCAGCTGTGTGCAATCTCAAACGGCCGGCCATAGAAAAAAATCTCGACCTAGTTCGGCTTGTACATCGTACAACAGCAATTCACGCGAACACAGATGGAATCAAGTGATAATCAGCCACTTCAGATACACGTTGCGCGTACAGCGACGGGGGACATACCCCTTTCCCTCATTAAGGGTGGGGGTGGCCCAGGACAATGCATGTTTGTACTGCTTTTTGCCCATTTTTTTCATTATTTCATTTCATTTCGCCCACCTCCCACACGTCCGCGCTCGCGATTGTGTGCCTCCGCTTTTTTATAATTCGTTACCTTTTTTATCGGTCGCTCCATTTTCAGAGGATGGGCAGAATGCGGGCCGGCAGACGCAGCGTTTCATATAAAAACTCCAACCAGTCATGAATATCTGCCGTTCTACGTGTCTGAATTGGAGTATGATAGTCCACGACTTACTGTTGATTTTTTTAAATTATTTTGCAAAAGAAATAATTATAATTTTATATCATGGTTTAAAACTATAATCCCGATTCACACATATATCGTTAGATAACATTTGTAGCTTTATTTTAGAAGATTAATTGGTTAATTGACTAAAGATTTAACAGTAATTTAAAAATCCTGGCAAAAAATAAACAACTTTATATCTAGTAAAAAGTTGTTTCCATGTAATTTTAATAATGTACTGATCTTAGGCAGATACAAGACCCAATATTCATATACCTGACGCTTAATATTGCGCAGACTATACATAAGTAGAAAGGCAATAAAAGCATCCAAAATAAAAAAGAACTATTACTTTTCTGCAACGTGAGCGTTAAAATAAAAGTCCGAATCCGCGACGCCCGTCTGCACCGCGAGTTTCATATATCTGATGGCGGTTCGATCTAAGTTGTGCATTACTCATATTGTTAATAGAGTCTTTGTTGGGTGCTGGGATAGGTGCATATTGTCTGGTTTCACTGTCCACAACGATGGAGATCGAATAGTCTTATTGGATATAAAATGTATGGACGTTATTGCCACTATTATACAAATGGCGTATTGGTGTCGTGTGATTTGATTTAAC
Organism: Hyles lineata; assembly: GCA_030180105.1. Classification (NCBI taxonomy): domain Eukaryota; kingdom Metazoa; phylum Arthropoda; class Insecta; order Lepidoptera; family Sphingidae; genus Hyles; species Hyles lineata. The sequence goes on from JARJEE010000030.1 coordinate 3,968,732, forward strand.
GTATCGCTGATTGGGGAATGAACGGGTTTTTGAATTGGACAAGTTGGATATTCCTTTTGGTGCGAGCACTTCTTGTTCTGCTTTAACTGTATAGACATTTGGTTTTCTTCACGATCTTATTACTTTTATATGTAGTGTAGTTTTATATGTACTGGAATGCGCATTCCAGTAAAAGTACTTATTTAGCATAAAACGATATAAAGTAGTGTATATACTAAGAATTAAGAGTTAGGGAGCATACATACACTTCAGTAGTATCTCTTCTTAGATAACTTACGATTTGAATAGGCAGAAGTTCGATCTCAACGCTTTTTTAAATTTACAGATGTGTTTGTGTTATATAAAATCGAATGATTACAAAAAAGGTTACCAAAACTGAAATCAGAACCTAGGTTTATAAGATTTTATATGTGATACAGCTTATAATTGCTATTGAATCAGTAGCCAGTAAAGAAATCATCAACTTTAGTACAATATTCATTGCCATAAAATAAAATACATTTATTTTCATTTGCTCTATTATTTGTAATGCATATACTAATATAATAGGAGTAATATAATAAACATAAAGCAAATATGGCATTCATGATCTGTATGAATTATAAGATGTTTCTAAAAGAATAGATTCTGATACGAATATAACCCTCTTGTTCTTGGCAAGCTTTTCTACTCTCTCATATCCATTGAAACTCATATACCCTTTAACTTGGTAGAAATAATTTCTCAAAATTCACTCGGAAGATATTTTTAATTACTTGTTAAATCACATCGAAAAAAGCTAAGGATTTAATCCGCTGTATATCGGCGCAATCTTGAGCAAATACCGACAAAAAAAAACAATTAAATGAATACACAAAGATACTCCACGCGTTCCGCAGTGCGCATTTGTAAGTGTATTGAAAAAAGTCCCGAACGGCTGTAATGTACGTGATTCCGCATTTTAATTCGTCTGTAATGTCGGGACATCTCCCTTTTTAAATGTTTATTGCTTGACTGTGTTTTTTTACTTCGGGCGCATTATTGAGTGGGGCGCAGACGCGTCGGCCGTGTGCATACACGATCGCGTTTTGCATCACAACAAACGACGCTTGCGCAGGGTTGCTGAGAAATAGCTGGTTTAATAATATTTCATATTATAAAACTTTTCTCATTATACTATTTTGTTAAGAAATATTCATTTTAGTAGCAGTCGTATGTAATAGGTAAGTTGTACTAAGTTACCATCTGATAATAAGGTCTCCACCACCCATAAAAACGTCAAAAGCATTATAATAATAATTTTCAGTGTGTTTCCGGGCTCCAATGAAAGTTTTTTTCTTGCAAATACAACTATACTATTGTATTAAAAAATATATTTGTATTTATAAATTATATCTGTATTAATTAAAAAACAGAGTACCACTTTTTTACCTTAACGTAAAAAAAACGGTGCTAGCTAATAATAATGAACACCATGAAGTAGTTGAAAAAAAAAATGTACGTAAAATACAGGATATTTTCTGATGTTTTTGTGTAAATGTGTCACATACTGGCATAAAAATGTGATATATTTCATTTTAACTATTGAAATTTTTAATTAGTAATTCAAAAGAGCAGCCAATAGAATATTTTTATAGATTAATCCTTTATTTTGAAGATAATACAGAAATGAATATTTTAAGAGAAGACAGCTGTTGGTGTTGCTCAGAGAGCTCCATTTCTTCTTCATGACAATTCGTTTTGAAATGGTAGTAGTACTTATTAACGAATCAAAGTATCTTACAAAATACTACTTGAAAACAGAAATATTTTAGGTTTCGATTTACTAGTAATTATGTGTTTCGAATTTTAAACGTACTTATCCGAAGTCCGTATTAGATCAGTGTATTAGATTCAACCTCCTTTCAGTTTTAGGAGAGGCAGATTGTTTTAATAATCTTTCACTAAAGTAGAAACTACTTCACCCTGGGTTGTGCTATTGTCTGATAGACAACTGTCGTAATTTGACAGTCTTGCAAAAGACCCACCCACCCTTTTCTTCCGCCTGTTCTTTTTCTTTTCTTTCTTCCTATTTCAAAAGTCAGTCTCATGGGCGGCGATATTCACATAGGTGAAAAATTAGCTCTTTTGCAAAACTTAAGCAATAAAAAGGAATAATGCAGCTGTCTCTTTCTCTCTTCAGCCACAGAAAGTCCACTACTGAACATAGGCCTCCCCCATGGATCGCCACATAGACCTTTTGGAATCGGCATGCATCCAGCGACTTCATGCGACCTTAGCCACTTTGTGGGTGGGCGTCCGATACGTGTGCTTGTATGTGACATACTAAGAAATGTCTCGAATTTAAAAGCACATCGCCACCCCTATCTTCAGGTGATAGATGGCACATTAAAGTATTATTATAGAACATATAGATTATTTAATCGTCCGTACGAGCCGCTCAGTACCATAAATTGTTTTGAATATTCATTGGAAAATAATTGGATTTCTGCTATGTTCTTATGATCGTAAAAGTGTCATGATTACTATTCTCATGTCGACATGGATTTTTGACGCACTGGCAATTATAATGTGAACAGTTCGTGTGGAATTAACAGATCGATGTTGCGAGAACGATCTTCAAATTATTAATTTGTGCTTTATTATGTGCGTGAAAAATGTACTTGGTGCTTTAGATTTTTTTATTCTGGTGAGAAAAAAATATTTTATTATACAATTATTTAAAAACATGTAATGTACTATTTATTTATTCGCTTATCTTTATTTGTGAAAAAGCATTAAAAGCAATGTATATTTTACAATGCGAAGTATGGAATAAATGAATAGTTGCGACATATTTATGTTCATTATTCGGGTTCTTTGGGTTTTTATACAAAAGGGGATTGTCCTTTTGTGTTTTGAAGTGTATTTAAAAAAAGAAGGTTATTTTTTTCTGATCTGCAACGCACTGGCCAGTCACACATAAGTCGCGTTGCCATGGTAACGGTGTTCTATAATTAAAATTAAATTTGGGCGCATTAGACGGCCAGAATCATGTGCTAATTGCGCAGAGCTACCAACAGTCGCGACGCGAGCCTGACAAACGACTTTGATCAATCACGGCCGTCCTCCGTGGGCAGCCCTGGCCGCGGCTGCGAGGAGATTTATATTAGCGGCAACCCTAGCTCGGAGGCGCCGGCATTTGAGGTTGTCAATAATTATTTGCAGGTGATTTTGAACTTTATTTCAATAGCGACAAGTGCTATTGTTGACTGTTGATGAAGTTTTGACTAAAGCATTAGGTGACATAAGTAAAATTGGAGCTTTACTTCATTGTACTTGTATTGACCAGTCATGAATGAAAGATAGGGAATCGGGAATTTTACGATTTCCATCGATTCTTTGATTTTAAACGGAGACTGTTCAACTTTTTGCTTTAAGGATTACAGATTCTAATATTGCCGCATTACGTCTTTTGGATTCTGATTTTTTTATTTACATATTTAATGATTCTTTTAGTTGTTGCAAGGTTAGTGTTGTTTTGGATATTTTTTGCGACAATTTGGCATTAACTTTTTCAAAAGCTTTCAAATTCTTATGGAAAATTCTTAGGTATGCAGGTTTTCTCACGGTGTTTTCCTACATAATATGATATGAAAATTTAATTACCGGCGCCATAGGGTGTTAGTCCTTCTTTTAGTGCAATAGTGGGGCTATAAATCGATATAATAATATTTGCGTAGGACTTAAATAGATTTGTAGAAATGAGCTAATTTGTTACATATTTTACGCATTTATAAAATAAAATTCGAGCAAACTGAAAACGTGACATACGCCCTTGAAAGTCTGGGGTCTCGGTATTTTGTTACAGAACATAAATTATTTAGTTTTTTAAGCAAAGGTTATTCTAAATCCAGCCAAAGTTTATAATAAAACATCAGAGACAAAGTTTAAGATTCTCGAAACTACGAAATAAAGTATATTCATACATTGCAAGTTAACACCGGTTTAAAATAAAACAATCATTAAGTTCACATAATGACACCGTAAAAATACCTTCCACCATTTTCACTATAACTTTTGTAATTTACAAGCCAATTAAAATAAAAAATGGTTTGCACCCCCGCTCAGCCACCCCTTTAATTATGATTTTTTGCATTTTTTAATGATAATAAATTCGCTTGTCTGTGTTGTGGGTTCATAATTTTACATTGTTTAAAGATACACTGGGTTTCACGGTTTTATGCAAACATATTAATGTCACTACAGTGAGTTTAATACACTTTTGTACTGGTGTTATTTACGAAAAGGGTGTACATTAGTTATCTTTTCTTTCGTACTTCACGACTGTGCGTTATGAAGGTAGATAGAGGACATGGACTGTCAAGTGTAGTAATCTGAATATCCTTACAGTTGAGTCTGGGTTAAAATACTATCGCAATAATTTGTCACTTTTCCATTTAAAAAATTATAAAAGTAAGTGTTATATATAATCTACATTATAGAAGAAGTTTTTGTGGCCATAATTAAACAACCTTTTTATTTATTTTATTGATATCGGAATCGCTTAATAACCCATACCTCACATACTCGTATATGTGAGACTATTACAGTAAATAATACATAATAAAATTATATGTTAATTTATTATATTATTATACGTTATATATTTTTGAAGCATGGTTAAATGTTTTGGTAAATGTGATAAAGAAAAACATATTATGTTTTATATGTTATTTGCTTATTTAGATGTCAGCAAATAAACTTTCCAATGACTTCGTTAACGTTCATCCCATTCAGAAAACAAAATAACCGATTGTTTGTCCCGAACGACCCTTTCGGCAAATTGCCCCTTCCAGATCAGATTAGAGTTGAGTTTAGAAAACGTAGAAATGTCCCGATCACCGATACGATCCGCACACATTCGACGCCCGACGAATGGCACGCTTATTCAATGGAATCTACATTTGTAAATGTAAATAGTGTATGCGGTAGTAACGAAAAAAGGTAAAATTTTCTAACATTACGCGTTCAAAGGAAGTAGATACAAATTGAACGGCAATCGGCTCGGTGGCGGCCGATAGCATACCTCACAAAAAGCCCAATGGTTAATGAAAAAACTACACGCAGTCAATATTTGATGAGAGCCAATTTAAATGTTCGTCCACTTGTAGACATCGTATAGTTCGATTCTGCAACGTCCTATGCGGCCCACATGTGCGGCCGGGGTGGCCTCACCCCCACCCGATTTCCCGAAAAAAAAGGGGAAAAAAGAAGAAAAATAAAAATGGCGTGCGCACCGCGCGTGTGTGCGTCGAAAAAATGCAGATATAATGCAAGTAATAATAATAATAATAGGCGATCGGGCGGCGCCGCGACCGCCCGCCCCCACCCAATTTTCATTCAAATGTGCTTGGGTTTTTTAAACTATTTTTTTTCACCGCCCCGATATTTTTTCGGGATTTTCCATTAGCACTGCGACTGTCCCGACAGTTCGTCGTGTTGTCCGGTGTATAAGTGCTTTACCCGGTCTTTTTGTGCAATGTTCGCTTGATAGTAGATTTCATTAAAAGTTAAACATCTCGCGCGCCACTAAAACACGTGTTCGCTGCTTTTTGTTTACGCCTACATTATTTAGTTTTAAGACACCTTAGCTAACTTTATTTTATTTAGTACTAAGAAAACTAACTAAACGTCTTAATAACGTTTCAAGGTGTTTTTATTACACTGTAATGTTGCGCTTTTTGTTAAGGGCAAATTATAATGTTAAGAAGTTATTTCTTATAACAAAGATATCCTATAAATACAAAATCTATACGATTTCTAAGTAATAAATAATACTATACAAATGAAGGAACAGCTGATACGCTGGTGTATCAATGGAATTACATTGAAGAAACTCCAACATGGGGTCTAACTAGACTGGTCGAAAAGTAGGTGAACTTTGCGCTTATTCAAACGCCGCGTAGCCTTGGGGAAAGACAAGGAATTCCCACGCGGAATTTATACTGTGTTGATAATTTTTTAATTTCTTTTACATTGATGATTATGGTTACAATATGTGTCATTATTAATGTCGTATTTTTTAACGCAATACAAATTGGAAGTTTGGCGCGAATTCGAATTGTACCGGGATGCAAACATGAGTTTTGTGGAAAGTTGGCATAAATTAAATTATTTCAAACATAAACGTAATAGGAGGTAAAAAAAGCGTGTACGGGCCGAGGACGGGCGGGCCGACGAAGTACCACGACATGACATTCAATTTAAACTCGCACCAACAGAACCACGCGTCCAATAATTAACATAATGTACTTTTTCTCCGTTTTTTCACTTCCCGTTTGACACTCCATCACTCATGGAAATTCCATTTTCAATGCTGCTATATGAGGGGTGGGGCGCACGGGGTGGTCTTTGCATCCGCGCAATGGACATGGCGGTTTTGGGGAGACGGGTGGACGAAAAAAAGATTGTTAAAAAGGCTGGCCCCCGCTCCGGCGGTGTGTGAGTGCGTGTGGGTAAAAAAGCGCTCACTAATCGATACTATAGATTCTGAGGCAAGTAGGTTGAGCTACCACGCCGATTGGTCGGCTTCGGATCGCGTGGCGATTTTTTTCGCGAGGCACTAACGAAGCGGCCTGTGTTTAGTCTTTGCGTCGACCTTTTGAGCCCGGAATGTCGTCTTTTTACGCGCGGCCGGTCAACACTTGAGGACTCGGTTCACACTTAACTTTATCCATGTTTTTGTTTGTACGGTCACGTATTACGCCGGTTACGTAGCGCTCCCGACACGGGACCGTCGAGTTTACTTTCTAATGCACTTATTTTATATTTATTTGGTTCTGCGCGGAATTTTACGTTCCGTTAATAATTGTGTGATTGTTGAATGCACAATTAGATTTTAGCACTTGTTAGGTTTTTTTAGTCAAGAAAATGCCCTTATTTCTCCGCTTTTTGTCTCGGATTCGCTCAAATCTCTAAGTACCAACAGGAAAGCTCTAATTTGAGAGGCATATTAGTCACTTCGAAAAAATTCAGAGAAAGGAAATCTTATCTCAAAGATAACAATACTTGACCTTATAACAGTTTGTTATGGTTTCCAAGCAATATGTTTTATTAACAAATTCAATTCAATCACACTAAAATCATTTTCACTTTACATAGCTGTCAAAATGTGTCCAAACAAATTCACGTGCTGATATTAATATTCGCCGATGTGTTTTGCTGCGGCAAATAAATAATTGTTCAAAATGTATGAATAACGATGTAGTATTTTTATAAAAACATTCTAAACAACACTTAACAATTATGAGGTTTTTTTTTTCAATTAATTTAATCTTTTATTATATTCAAGGAATGTTATATTCTATATACTTATGCAGAAAGTATAATGTTATACGTGTATCTCTCTATCTATGTGTCTAATCTCTGCTACTTACATCCTTAAGTCTTATTTTTATTGTCATTATTAGCCACAAGTTTTTGGACACCAAATATTAATCATAAGCCAAAGGTTTTCATGAGAACTACTGAAAATATAATTGTATTTTCGTAAACAATATTACTTTGAAGTAAAGAAAATAAAATAAATATTATGATTGACCGTGTGCGTCAAACAAAATTATTGATCCACAATTATAGAACAATAACATTGCATTCTATAAATTGTCTAATTTCTCCTTATGGTAGTCTTATTTAGTTCAGTTTTTTCTGATTAACGTTATGAAAAGAAATGCATATGCTTCATATATATTAACTAGCGGCCCGGCCCAGCTTCGCCCGGGTACAAATAGATTTCTGTACAATAATATGTACGTATTATACTTACAAACCTTCCTCTTGAATCACTCTATCTATTTAAAAAACCGCATCAAAATCCGTTGCGTAGTTTTAAAGATTTAAGCATACAAAGGGACATAGGGACAGAGAAAGCGACTTTGTTTTATACTATGTAGTGATTTTGTAACATTCACCTTCTTCGATGATAACAAGTCCGATCTTCTTAAAAAGTTTTTTCTTTCTTTTTTATTAGTGCAACGATTAAATAAATTAGTTCGGTCAATAATTATATTCCTATAGCATTATGTGCATACTTGATGCTACATTGTATTATTAATGCGACATTTACATCTTAGTAAAATAATAATTTAATTAATCTTAAATATTCCATGATCTGTTATTGTATCTGATGTAAATAATCCTGCAATTATCTCTGAATAAACAAAAGTCAAGGCGTTAGTGCATTATTATCTAATCAGTTTTATAATAAAATCTGTATAAGATTTTTTTTTTTAAATTTTTTTTTTCGTGGTGCACTTGATTTTCTCTGTATTTTAAGAGCTAACAAATACAATTGTCATAAATTATGCACTAATACCTACATATAGATATTATTTTTTGTTTCTTTGTATTGTTTTATTCCTATACTGTAACTATTTCTTCCGTGCTTCCGTTCATTCCAGTCCAATTAAGGTTGTCTGGAAGAAGTCGCCGACAGCGAGAAGAATATCTAATCTATCTATAATACAAAAATTACCAAGTGTGGTAACGAATCCGTAACCATAATCGAAAATCATCAGATTTTCTAAATATATACTAAACTTCCACTAGCATCACATCAAGATAATATTTATCAAAGAAGCAATCATATAAATTAGCTATGGCCTACGGTCCGTGACACACTTTAGCTCTCAAGCCGGAAGTTCAGGGTTCAAGGGAAGGATCTAATACAATCCCACTGAATATCCATTTTAAATTAATCATAATTGTTTTTTAACTATCATGTTAAATATCACTATAACTTTATGATATTAAAATAAGTAATTGTATTTGGCTTTTCTGAGACACTTACGTAGGGTACGATGGTCAAAAAATACTTATTTTGTATTGATGAGACACTAACCATCGGTGGCCTATTCAACCTCGCTTTCGGAATCTAAATATATTTTTTTCCAAATACACATAATATGTTGGTATTAAACCTATTTTTATAAATAATCGCAAAAAAATACCAAACTAAAATCCCCTTAACCCACATACGTTGGTATTAAACCTCTTTTTATGAAAACGTGCAAAAATCTAAAAAAAAATTTAAAAATCTTAAATAAACACCAAATTAAAATCCCCTTAACCCACATGTGTTAGGGTGTGAGGAGTGACGAGAGAGTGAACTTACCTCATTCTTGAGGTTGATGGGCTCTTGTTGCGGCCGGGGCGGCGAGTGCCGGCCCGCCTCGGCGCCCTCCAACATATCAGCCTCGCATCCCGACTCGTCTGCACAACATTGCATAACTTCATTAGGAAACTTGGCATATTTTAGTAAAAAAATATTTAGGAAAAAAAAAGATATTTTTTTGTATTTTTATGTTAATGGCACTGTATATTGTTTTAGCACATATTATTCCCTCATTATAAATCGTATCATACCATTAATTTCCCTTTCAATTTGTTATTTTAATAGAGTTTTTGGAAATGTTAATAGGGATTTACTGTCTCTCATGCCACCGCAATGTCTACTTCATCCACCAACAGCAGCAAATGTGTTCCGGTTTGAAAGACATTGTAGCCAGAGCGACTACTGGACATAATGAGACTTGACATCTTATATTTCAGGATGGCGAGCGCAGTGGAATGCCAAGCATTGCTTTGTCATTCTTGATGTGACTTGGTTTTCCTGCTGTTCACAAGCGATCATTTCGCTTACCATCAGGCGAAGTCCATCTTACCATCATCTCAAGCTCATCTCAAAATTCAGAACATAAAAAGAAATAAGTCTTATTATTTTTACTCTAAGAATAGACTTCAACGTGTGACTCAAACAAATTATTAGATTAGTATTTATTTTTATAAAGTTATTATGTATTACATATTCTCTTATTTATGAAAGTAAATGAAATAAAATAACGTCGTGTCAAAGGCATTACAATAGCGGATATAAATATACCAGTCATTTAATATTAAGTGGAATTCATTCTAACCATAATGTATTGAAGTTCTAAGAAATTTGTAATATCATAACTCCATGCGGATTTAGTCACTATTATAGAACTACTTGCGTCAAAACAGTTAAAACAACGTTAACACTGAAAACAATAACTCCTACGTTTTCATTTTTAGTATTTTTTGTATTTTAATTTACGTTGTGTGAGTGTGTGTGTTCTGTTGTCGTGACAATGAAATCTCTGTTTCTTTATTTATTTTTCTTTCTATACAAAGTATTTAAGAAACTGATTTCACAACAATTAGTTTACAATTAGTTAATAGCACCATAATTATTAAAAAGAAGAGGTCTAATTATACACAGTAAATGATAAGTGATAAACAACACGACAGCAAAATCGATTGCAAGGAGTAAGAGCTAAACTCCGAAATCCTGAACATTAAATTCCGAAGCATACGCGTTCCTTTTACGTGGAACAAGTAAACACGAAAATCTCGACCTACCCCAACGTGTCGGCAGGGAGAGGTCAAGATAGGATTTAGAGGGAAAACGCCGGTTCTTCCGACGACCTTTTTATTTTTTTTTCTTTTCACGGCCATCACACGTTTACGAGCCCGGGCCGTGGAAACATTTTCACACAGCCTTATTTTTGTTTTCTTCACGCCTTCTTTTAACACCTAATTTTAACGTGTTATTTCGTTAAAGGATTTTGGGTTTTATACGAAGATATTTTGCATGATGTATTTAAGACTGAAAACTTTATTTATTTGGGATTAAACTAATTCGAAATTGTTGCTTTATCTGCAAAGACATCGTAATTTATCAAAACATCTATAGCGAAGAAGATATAGTATATCAAACAGATAAACACAACTGCACCGACACAATTCTGAAGACGCAAATCCATATTTTTGCAAACACACACAACCATGAATCAAACGTGCAAAACCCGACCTTACCGATACAAACTAAGACACCACCAATCATTGTTCCGCAAATAGCCTCCGCCGGCCTAAGCAACACGAACCGATGCCAAAACCTAGCACCCGTCGAATATGATTGCTCCTAATGCGCCGGGGGGCGAGTGGGGGGCATCGGGGGGCACTGCGTCGCGCCGTGTTCCTGACCGAGCAGTAAGTCTGGCTTAATCCTATCGGAAACGCGGGCCCCATTGAAGATCGGCATAGGATATACGCTGGAGGGCTATGTAGTGACGTGTGTGACGATTTCTGAGAATTTTCGAATGTTCTGGAGAATGTTCGTTCATTACGCACGGACGTTCGGAACGTCATGTCCTTTGCAATGCGTTCTAAGCTTGTTACTCTGTGTTTACTCGTCTGTATTCGATCTCCTTCTAATATAATTTGCTTTTGTGCCTATTTGTAGCATTTTGATAGAGCAATTTGTTACTATTGTAACTCATTTTATTGTTTTAATGATAATTATGTATTCATACATAATCAAATGTCTATATGTCTGAAGGGTAACCAGTGCTATCCACAATCTGCAGAGCTTATTTCCATTTCAAAATCTGATAGGAAGCAAACCAAATCACATCCGTTGTAATTTCTAGGTCAACTCATATGAAAATACAAATTATTATACTTGTAACATTAACCATTTAAAACTTGTGATAAGGCGTAAAAAAATTATTTGAGAATATAGTCGATTTTATGTCAGTCCATATACGCCGCACTGCAGGGCACAGACCTCCTCCACAATGGAGGGTACGATTGAGAGTGGTTAGGTCATATAGTCTACCACACTGACCTAGTGCGAATTGGTTGACATTACATACGGAAATTCTTACAAATTGATTTCATGTAATATCTACTAAAATGACAATAAATATATTTTTAGCAAGTTGAACCTTTCTAATACACACATAATTCTGAAATATGCAATATTTGAAAACTAAAATCGTACGCACAATGTCTGAGAACATCTCCAGTCGGTTATTTAAGCGATCGTGACGTTTATAGAGGTACTTACTTGTTTAACTTAAGTCTGTTAAAAGTTTCGAAACAGATCATCTAAGTCTCAAAGTGGAAGAGTATACTTTTACTAAGTTTAAATTATCTTCGCGATTAAACGTTGGATAAATATAAATACGGCCAGGGAACTACTTGTACAATGTTCAACAATAATTTGCTTTCATGTAATAAGGGGAAATGGGGAATATTCCAATATTGATGATAATTATTCAAAGTCTTGTTCCTCTTTTATTTTTACAAACATGATAGTTGAATTTAATGCACTTATACTTAAGAGTTTTTTTCACAGTGACTTCATTAATGCAAGTCTAACATACATCATCTTTAATAAAAAGAAAGTCTTCTGATAAAATTCGATAATGCTTTACCATCATATTTTAGCGCCATCTAGTAGTATCACAACACACTACTTGCACGAAGGATTTATTAATCCTACCCTCTGTATCCATATATTTAACCCTTAGGTCCGCAATTTTAAGTAATGATCTCCATAAGATAATGAATCAAACATTAGGACTACAATATTATACCTTGGGAATGAAAAGTCCTCGATCCCAACTATCAACATTAATAGACGGAGATGTTATCGCAAGGAATTGTATTAATATGTCCTTACTCCTTAGAGTTATCAAATGATGACTAATATTTTTTCTATACTGTAAGTGTGGGAATCGGAGAGCAAAACATGAAGTACGGAATCTCATAAAACATTTACTTAGACAGGTATTATCGGCTTTATTTTTTTGGTGAATTTGAACCTCAGGAAAAATTACAAGTTTTTGAACTGTTATTATTCTTCGACTTGCAGCATACATCAAAAACGCTCCATTAAAACTAATACGAGATTCCAAATTCTGAAATTAGCAGAGCTAATATTTTCATCAAAATCAGGCATAACATTCGATCCGACCAATCTCGAGATAGGTCCTGCGATAGCGTCCTCGTGCGGCCGGCAAATGCATCTAGCCGGCTGCAGAAGGGGGGGACATTACAAATTAATAGCACAAAGACCGACCACAGATCGCCGCAGCAAAATTTACAAGCAACAGACACTTATAGCGCTGTGCCGACGATAAAGGCGGGCTTTAGTTACCCTGCCATGTATATTAAACCAATAGCGGCTATTGTTTAAATTCATATTATTTTTAGGTTATCGAGTGTGTGGATGGTGCGTTATTTTTTGTTTCGTTTGGCGATAGTGTGGATGAAATGTTATTCGGATTTGTAAGTGATAGGGTTGTAGCTTTATATAATTTTCTTTCTATGAATACTATTAAAGTGTAGTGTACCAGTGTCTTTTACATTTTAGCAAAGGGGATGGTTTTTTTCCCGTTATTCTTACGATGTTTATGACATTACGTTTATGTTTACACACCACTGAATCATGATTCTAATGTTTTGAATACATTTAATAGTAACAACATTTATAATTCTCCTTTGAAAATCACCTAGTAACATATTTCGCTTTCAATAAATATCAAAACAAATGAACTACCGCGAACATTCTAAAACCTAAGCATCTACCCATTGATGTATGTTTAATAACACTTGACTCGAAAAGGATTCAAAGAAAGGGGCAGAGAATGGGAGGTGCAAGTCAATAGATCTTAAATGCACCGGAAGCGATAGCCCTCGGTCGTTTTTTCCATCGCCGGCTATCCTTTCCATTTCATCTGAGCTCTATTGTATGACGCGCTATTCAACTTTGTCAGATTGGTGGCGCCACCTATGATATTATGAGTTTAGTAATTTAAAAATCGAATGGTTTTTGTATTTTGTTGCAATATAAAAACGAGTGAAAGATTTTAATAAGAACAGCTTAATATGTTTTGAAGCGTATTGTCTTGCACATGTTTTGCGGTTTATAATAAAATAAAAATATAAAATGTTTATAAAACTGGAGAGAATTTTTGATCGCTCTAATCTCCGAAACTTCCTTTTTGATTTGTTAAAATCTGTATATTTATGATAACCTAATTATCGAGGTATATGTTATTCAAGACCACACTACAACTATATGGAGCTGAAAAAAAGGAAAATCAAAATAATGAGAAAAACAGTTATCTTTTAGTGAGTAATCTACATCATAACATTTCTCCACTCCAGACAAGGTCAAAAAGATATCTTAAACAGAAATCAAGCGTCAAGAACCAAAATACTTTCGCCATATGACCATTTAACTTGGTATAGTTACTGCCCCTCGTAACGGGGTGGTCGAGTGTAAAGGGGTTGGGGTGAAAATGGGGTGGAATTTCCTTAACGCGCGCTGTGCTACTGAAGAGCCCACAGAATACTGGTACAACGCACCGTGTTATGCGTGTTTAATACTGCCAACTTAAGGAGTTATTTGACCGGATTTCATCTATAATCTATGGTGAATAATAATAAAACATGTAGATGACTTATTGGTAGAGTGGCAGAAGTCTAGATTGAGCGGAGTTTTTTGGTATGAAAAATTCGCACTCATGTTGTCTGGAATTTGTGTCAGTATGGCGATTGGCTCGCCCCCTATCGCATTAGGGACGGATATAACTTCGTCGAACTAAGCGCGATAGGTATTAATATCATTTCTGACGCTTCTATATACCGGCATAGATATAAGCGTGAGATTATGTATATATGTATAAAAAATATTAAAACATGTCATGTACGAGCATATGATAAAAAATGTTAATTTAATTATATCACTGGTAGTAGATCTCTCATATGTGAGAGGCTAACCGGGTAGGTAACCCCGCAATGTCTATTTCTCTCACTAAACAGCAGTGTAAATGCACTGTTATGTTACAGTTTGAATTGTAGCCAGAGTAACTACTGGACGTATTGAGACTAGGTGTATAAGGTGTTATGTCGCAGGATGGCGAGGGCAGTGGAATGCCAATCATTGCTTTGTATTTTATGGTGTTATTTGGTTTTGCTACTGTCCATTATCGGTCGTATCGCTTACCATTAGGCGAATGCCATGCTCGTCTCGCCATTCATAGCAGTAAAAAAAAACTTTATCAGTAATTTCCACACAAGATGTGATTATATGATAAGTAATGATAAGTAGTAAACACAATGTATTATGACTACACTACTATATTAGGAAATTAGTTCGTGTTTTTTTTTCCTTTTTTTGTGCGGAATCGGTATTAAAACATGACATTTTAAAGTGGGTGGCTTGTTCGGAAGAGATCGGACGCGGCTGCCGATTCAGTGACCGTGTATTTGAAACACAAGGCAGTTCTAAGAATTTCGGAGTCATGATTTATTTATTTATTTATTTATAATTCTTTATTGTACACAAGATATATTAAAATAATTTTACAATTAAGGGACTTATAACATAAGTACGTACAAACGGCGGCCTTATCGCTAACGGCGATCTCTTCCAGACAACCTTTGGATGGATTGGAATGAATAGGAGAAGGAAAATCGAAGATAGTCATTAAAAAGGAAAGGAAGAAACTCATGTACAACTAAAAGCTATATAAATAGACACTATATATATATTTATATATACAAGTATGCAAATATACTACACAAAGTAAAATGTGAATTTACTACATATGTTATATAATAAACATAATAAAGAATATATGAAGAAAAAAAAAATACTAGTTCATCTAGGGTTAGGGGAAAAAAAGAAAAATCACCACAGGAGAGAGAAAATATAGATACATACATATATTACTGCTGAGACAAATAGTGCGATCTGACTAGTCTCTTAAAAATAGGGAGTGATTTAGCGAGTTTTATTGTTAGTAGTTTTTCGCGCTTTAATACCTACATGCCATAGAGATGTAAAAGTACTAGAATTAATGTCAGCCAGTGTCGTGACCTACCCAATAAAACTCTTGACAGTACAGAAGTCTCACGTTCCGCACTATGTGTATATTGGCTGATATATTGTTAAATGTTTAAATGATTATAAGACGTAACATATTTGTGCTGAAATGGCAATAGCTTATAGCTCAGATCTGATCGGTATAACTATAATTATGTTATTCATTAATTTCTTTTGGGATAGATGGAGCCAATTGCCGTTAATTTAATTTAGTAATAAACTAATGCTTTTGCTTTAATTCCTGTGATGGCAAATATGTTTAAAGGCTTAGATTCTATATTATTATTTGTACTCGTATTAATAATATTTCAATATTTAAGAAAAAAGATAAATAAAAGTAGCTGAAAAAGGAAACATCGAAGCAGGTCGCTCATTCCAGAGCTCGCACGTACGTGGTAAGATAAAACCCTGGAAAAGTACCGTTCAGGGTTGTGTTTTACGGAGTTTTTACTGCAGTGTTGCTCTTTCCATTATTCTATAGCTCATCTATACTCTCATTCGAGTCTCATTGAAATAGCTACTGATACGTGTAAACTGTTTCATTACTTGTTTCATGTATATATTTGATACTTAAATTTATTGTAGTTGTATAGAAAGAGCCTAAACACAAAATATGAATAAGAATGCATTGTTTGGGGTATTTCTCTTCAAAAATAAACAAACATCTTACAATTGAATTTTTATATGAAAAATCATAAAAATCCCAATCGTAGGAATAGTTACATTTTCCACTCAGTTACGTCACATCCGAATAGAAACACGCCGAAACCCTTTTGTCCGATATATTTTTTTATTCCGTTCGAATATCATTTGCGGAGGCTTTAACGACTGGTTCTCTACAAAAGTAAGCGGACAAATTGCTTCTAAAACAACAAAAGCTAACCGGAAAAATTCACAATCGCACCGAATCATTAATCTCAGAAACAAATGGAAATCGGCCGACATCTGCTATACTCGGGCTCGAAAAAAATGGCGGCCGTAGTCGACAGTTGTCACGTTATTCTCGACGGGATTAATTAGAAATGCGATTAAAAGCAAACAAAACAGGGAATGGTGAACTTAAATTAATGAAAAATTACCACCCTCCGCGAGCACTCGTCAACTCTTTTTTTTAACGGGGTCGCTCCCGCGCATTAAGCGGCTTTAATTTGAATTCGGAATTAGAATTACGCGCGTTTTATAATTATTGTTTTTTTTTATTTCGGCCAGTCACTGATTTCTGATTGTATTAAAGCGTTTCGTTTTACATATTTGAATATTACTCGCTATATCTTTATGAAGTTGCATAATTAAGGTTCTTTATTAAATTATGAACAAACGATCACATTAAATTAATAATCAAAATATTTAAGGCTGTATTTTTTACGTAAGTACCAAATAATTTAGCATATGCATCTCATTGATTCTCTTTCACGACATCTAAATTGCAGATTATTTTAATATATAATAGTTATGAAGATCTTATACTACTTATATTATATAATTAAAAAACCGTTTATAACACATAATAAGTAACGCCTATATAAATGGTAAGTAAAATGACATCCGGTGATATAAAATTATTTATGTTTTACGTATCTATTGTTCTAAATTTGAAAAAAAAAACATGGCGTTCCCGCGTAATTTTAAATTTAGAACAATGGAGGTGAGGAAATAATAAGTGATCGGAACGCGGGCGCAAGGGCAATCGTGGCTGTACCGGCGAGTGCTTTTGCTTTTGTACGCTGAGTAGGAATTGAGGGCCCTCGTGCCGCTAGACACAAGACCAACTCTTTATGAGCTATGTAATGTTTTAATTGTACTTATTATGTAAATTATTAACTTTTTACATAATATTTTTAATTTATGAAAATCCTAGTTGATTATTAAACTTTAAGGTGGAGTGAAGTTGTGTTTAGTTTTAAAAAATTGAAGAAAATAATGTAGTTTCATACAGATAATTCAGTAGTCAAACGTTAATACAGACTTGTAACTTGTGTAGCGTTGGAAATATCAAATATATATATCTATGTAACTATTTATGTATGTATTAATTATTAACTCAATTGTCGGTGTTAGTTAAGGCAAGTTTATGGTTTGCCGAAATAAGTCTGCGTATATTTGATTTCTAACAGACTCAGATAGTAATGTCTATTTGCAAGTGTTTTTTGTATTGCATAGGTCTGACTAAGCAACGACGAATTGCAAACTTAGTAGGTATTGTATCAAAACCGAACCGTACTGTATATAAGGAGCACAAAAATGCCTAGAAATATTTATCACTTAATACTTATAATATGCCAATAGATTCATACAGCCAACACTGCAAATCCAAAACGACCAAAACCCCACCCTAGCGCAAGTCGCTTACGACATTAATAATTAGACAATATAAATTGGCGCGATGACGCGGTTCTTTGAACTGTTATATTAATAGTTTTATTACTCTCACATCACAGGGGAACAATCGTAACACTTGAATACAGGAACGCGTAAATTTCTCACATTCTAATGTATAGTATTTCTAATGTCTTACTTACAGACATTTCAGCTTAATGTCTGTCGTATGGTCGTATATTTTGGAAATTATTGAGTTGACGGGCTCCTCTTGCATACAATCAGGCCGGCATAATTGTGTAGCAAAATATAAATATCTCTTTGGATGTTTTATCTGGACTGTAGATATTCTCTCTCTCTATGTCTCTCCACATCAACCTGTTGGAAGCGGTCTGCATCCAGTGACTGGACTGCACTGCCCTTGTCATAATGTACGAGAACGCTGTAGTCAATATGTCGTGCCACAATAAAAAGTTATGTACATTTATGTAATTAATAATTATAATTTGTTATGGAAATGCCATTGCGGATTATAAGTTGGCATTTTAATGTTTCTATGGAAATGTTTAAGTTCAGGCAAATTTGCAGGTATCCTTAGTCATTATAATACACCTAACAGTCACATACGTAGTCTTGACCCCACACTAAGATCGAGTCTTGTATCGTGGGTATCAAGAACTACGAGAGACTTTTCGGTCCCACACACACCCAGAGCCGGAACAAATGCCTGCGGCTCACACAAACATTTGTCTCGATGCGGGAATCGAACCCGCGGCCTCTCGTTTCATTAATTTCATCATATTCTACTTTGCAAGGATACTTGTTAGTTTACGCGTGACAAATGACTTGATGAGAAAACTATTATTCTGGTGGAATTATAATCTTTCCATTCAATGATGCAATGTTACTATTTGCCAGTGCAGGCATACGAGTACAAAGAAAAGTCAAATGGTTCTTTGATTGACACCAAACCCCACACAATTGTAGGAAGGCATGACCAGCAATGAGACAAACTTATACAGATAACAATATCAAACATATAGTAATAATAATCGAACTACCCAACGTCAACCCATACTTTGATCCAACAATACCCAAATGTCTTACCGATTCCCGTATAATCAGTCTACTCTCCAACCAATATGATCCAGCAAAAATGACGTACAATAAAATTAACATACGGTAGCACGGCATTGCGTTAAACGCGTATCGCATCGAACTATAACGATGAAAACACAAATTAACCCTCACACTCACATTTACAAATATCGGTCAATTAACCGTCGAGCGAGATAACAATTGAAAATGGTTTCGCTTTCACCGCGGGCCGCGTATACCCGCTAAATATAATATAATAGACGGGCATGTACATCAATGCATGTCCACCACGTTTTCGGACTGGCCACTTTCAATTTTCAGGATACAAGCGCCACGCGGGTGTGTGAACGTACGAGTTTTACCGGACATTCCTGCTGTATTTAATTAAAAATCGAACGGATTTTAAAATAAGAATACAGTTGGTCTAAAGGCTATACTAATAAGTTTGTATGCATATAAGGTTTCTTTTTATTATTTATGCTGTAAGTTACGGCCAGTAGTATTGGCATGCTTTGAAATTTCCTTACCATGTAATAAGTTTATAAATGTAGGAATGGATATTATTTTATTATCATTATACACATACATTACATTTGTGGGAACAATAAATTAGTTAACGTGTATTTTTATTCTTAAATTCACCTTTTTTACTATTTTTGTCTTTTACTTTTAGTGAACATTATTGTAAGACTTTAATATTTCTTTACAGTTAAAACATAACATTACTATTAAATCACGCATATGTGTAGGCAAGTTGTGTAGTCGTGCGTTTCCTGTTCCTGAGATACCTAACTTCCTGTTATAAACCAATTTAATGTAAACAGCCAGTGTTTTTAAATTGGACGAGTTAATTCGCTAAAACACCATGTTAGTGTTTTTTAACAAACTTATACATTTATCCAACCGAATTGGAATTCCTTATACGCTTTGAATGTACCTTATAGTTTATAGAATCTATAGGAATGTGCACATATATTTTAAAACATTAAGTACTCTTTTAGTTTCATATATACGTCAAGCAGTCTAAGATGCAATCTGCAAAATAAGTAAATTGAAGAGAATCCAAGACAAATCTTTCAGTCTCATATCCAAAAATAGTTTTTCTCTCTTCACTGAGATGGCATTTTCGCCAACATATACTATAGCTACAATTCTTGTGAAAACGATGTTTATCTGCTTAACTTCGATATACATTGAAGCATCATGAAAAATAAATTAAATCTCCGCTGTCCGGCAAAACAAACACAACGACGTGGTCACTTCAACGCTCGCTGCATTCGCGTCACCGACCACACGCACGTAAGCCTCGGCTTATTTACACGTATTTTAATTAATAATAACCTTATTAACATTTATTATTAAAATGGGAAGCGGGAAATACCCAGGCACGTGTTAGTCAGGTGTGAATGGTGCTTCTATTTATGAATAACTTTTCCTATTGCTGGACGTCTCAGTGACTCGTTACGGTTTAGGAATTATTTATTTAACATATACGTATGTTAATGCTCGCCTGGGTTTCGATGAGGTAGGCAGACATGATAGACTGCCGAGTACTACGGTCCATGCTTACATCTTTTCATTTATAAGCGATTTAGTTTTTATTTAAGTAAGGAGGATAGCTACTACACCTAAAAGTCTGGTGCAAAAAATATGAATGATGTGTGAGTCCATTAACTTCAACCAGGCCTGTGTTGTAAACTAACATTGAAAGGGTTCAATCCTAGAGTTTCTTAAGCCTTAGGTTCTTAGGTTGTAGCCTCAACAATCGGATACATTTCGTCTAATATAGACTTTATAATATTCCCCGGACAAGATTCGATAATAAGCGGTGTTTCACATTTAGATAGCGATATTATAAATGTATTTGGATCTAAACGATTTAGTTAAGCAATTCCATTTAAGTAGATACTATTATTAACATTATTTACTAACGTTCGAAATACTTAAATATTAATTACAAGGTACTACCGTCCTGATTTGCGCAAGCATTGGAGGACGCGAGAGATTGTTAGTGTATTTAGTGACATCTAGCGGAAAATTGTTTTAACATTTCATATTGGACAATAAGGAAGTACCCAATGTTTTATACGTATACGTATTATTATTAAACCTAAATAAATATAAATGTTAGTGTATAATATTATAGATATTGTCTTATACCAGTTTTTTTCTAACAGTTAGATACGTTTCATTATGATTATGGCCTATATGCAATACCATTTTTTATAAACATAAGCCAGGGAATAGTCGTTTAATAAATAAGAACAAAACCAAATTTTTCCAAAGGTAAAGAGCGCCCTGTATGGCTTTTACCTTATAACCAAATAATAAAGATGACAATAGAGATGGAGAAGTTCTGGGTACAAAGCCAATGTAGGTAATTGTAATCAAAAACTACGGCAGAAATATTTTATAACAGAAAAGATTCAAGGGAACAAGTATCACCAAATCATATAGTCCACGCAATACAAATTTCTTATGTCCATCCAAAGGTTACCTGGAAGGGATTGCCTAGTGCAATAAGGCCGCCGGTTGTTCTTATTTTATGTATTAGCCCATATACGTCCCACTGCAGGGCACGAGCCTACTCTACAATCGAAAGTACGATTGAGAGTGGTTAGGCCATATAGTCCACCACGCTGGCCTAGTGCGGGTTGGCACTTATTTTATATCTTGTTATAATTTCTATTTTTCCTGGTGTACAATAAAGTTTTTAAATAAAAATAAATAATAAATAAATTATCCGATGTGAACACGAGACGTATTGCTTCGTTGTAAACAAATTCAAATATCAACGGGGCTCCCCTACCCCGTGTTCTAACTTCAGAGCGGACTAGTTGTTTTGCGATAACTTTACCATTGCATTGCTTGCTAATCATCCCATAAAAGTAGCAGATAATTGTATTCTTATCGATTACAAAACTTCAATTAATCGATTAGACATTATAACAACATTTTTACTGACGGCTTGTGTAATATATTCAAGCTCGTGCCGTTCGGCAAACGAAAAGATTTTAACGTTTAATCTAAACAATAAACTTAAACATCTGTGTGCTTACACAATACACGGTACAATAATAAAAATTGCTCATCCATAAAACGTTCTTAATAATATGCATTAACTGCCGAAACACACACGAAATTCAACTCAGTATTTATTGGCTTAAAGTTGAAAGTCAATCGTGAGTAGTGAGTATTCATTAGTAGATCGAATCAAAGGGTTGGCAAATCCAGGTCCTATTGTTAATAGTCACGCGTCAAATAAGTATTAAATATAATTACACACGTTTTTATATTTCCGTTTCTATAGAAATAATGGTCGTACATTATGAATCCTATAAATAGACGTAGTTTTAAATGAGTCCCTTAATATTATTGTACACAATTTGAATTATAGTTCACCATTTTTTTAAACTTTCTTCATATTCTTAATATTTCCTTATGGTAATTTAGTCCCATGACATGATGACTAGTTTATTCTCACAACGGTTGATATCTAGTGATTTTGTATTAAAAACAAAGTCGTCATAAAGAAGAAAAGGAATATGATAAACAGCCTATTGGTGTGCCGTTTATAAATTCAAGAAACAAAATCATATAAGTAGAGGAATTTATGGCCTGAGTATTAACGTTACCTGTAGGATAGCAAACTCTGGTCCTTGATTATGACAACATTTGCGTCGAATCTGAGTTTTGCTGGACTGAAAATTGTCTCGTAGTTTCTTATACGTTTATAGGTTACTATGGGTTTGAGTGTAGAGAGCAAATATTAATTTTGTGTTAAATTTATTGCACTATACTATTGATAAATAATTACATGTGTAAGTTATAGTAATATGGAGAGATGTAAATTCGAATAAAATTACGGGTTAATTTGTTTCTATCTCCATCCTACTACAACTTTCATCACATAAATCAATTTAATATTCCTACATACCTCCTACGTAACTGTGCACCTGATGGTTAACGCAACATTATCCAGATCATATCAACGTGCGCAATATCGACACAATCATGCTGACCTCTTCGAATTGTCAAACAATAAAATCGTATTCACAAAATGGCATTGAAATGTCCCTGGAAAATATAACTATAAGTGGAAGAACCTTTCCGCTGCCACTTAATAGGGTGAAAAGGCGATTCCGAGGTAAAAAGTGTAATTATGTTGATTATTTAGGCCTTAATGCGCCGACTATCCCGCGCCTCCCCGGGCCATCATTAATCGACCCCCTCCTCCCCTTTCCTTTCGCCCTTTATTATTTCGTTTCAATTATTTTTGTGATTATCTTTTTATGGCGGGCGAACATTAAAACTCGAAAAAATAACAGTCGGCATTAAACGTAATTAGAATCGAAATTACGAGATGTCAACACTGGTGTTGGCTTTTTGTGTTATTAGGGTTCAGTGCGATAAAATTTGTGAGCCTTTTACAATTACATCGGTCGTCTTTTCAGATTTTATGGTTTTCTATTCTTTTATACGTCCATCTACAAAGTGTGGCCTGATAAATGTTGCAGATGTTGATGAATGCAGGTCGGTTTCAACAAGAAAATTTCTAAATGTAATAGTCTTCCTAAGCTTTATCGTTTTAGCTTTATATTTTGTAACCCGCTTTGCTGCGGAGGGAAATAGACAATTATTATATACTATATCCAGATATAATTAAATAGCCTTAAATGTGTAATGATATCTTGACAATCTCTAGTAAAGTTAGAGATTATAGATGCGTTATCAAACATTGGTTAGGAAAAATGGTGAAGAAAGTAAAAAAAAATCTATTAAAATCAGGGACATACATTCTCTTCTTAGAAAATTTACGTGAGTGCAATAATTTAAATTAAAATATTATTTAATCCAGATTTACTTTTAACCAGGTAAATCAATGCAAATTATTACTTAATGAGTCGTCATAAGGTAACTGAAATTCCAGGAAAACTTTACCGTGTATGCAAAACTGCTATTTTTGACCGCTAAATACACGAGGAAAATCATAATAATTTTCGGAGCCATGAATTAAGTTATGTCAATCGATATAATATGATTTCCAAAGGCAGCATAAGATAGATCCTGGCATTGACCTATATAACGCTGGACAGAATAAAAAGTCTATATAAATCTAATTTCTAATATATGGTTCTTTGACGGGAAGTTGAAAAAGTAATGGAAAGTTTATATTTTTTAAATAGTGCTGACGAAGACCAATTGGTTACAAATGGGCATCAAATAGAATGGATAATGTATGAATTCAGAGCTTTAAACGTTGGAAATGTCACAAAATAAGCAAGGTGATCAAATGTTAAAGAAAAATAGGCAGAGCAATATAAAAACAATAGTGGTAATACAACTTACATTCAATTAACATCAATAAATCTTCACATTAAAGACGGTTTAAAACAGTCAAATAATATAAAATAAAGGCCAAATGCAGCAATAAGTAAAGCGAGCACCCTTCTGCCAAAGAATCAGTATATAATTAAAGATAATGAGACGCTATTCAGATGTCCGTCGGGATCCTTTCGCTTCAACGCCAACAGAACGCATGGAGATGGCACCTGATTTATTAAAAGTTTATAAATCATTCAATTCGGTTTGAATAGTGTCTATGATGTTATTTAATTCGGTCACCTTATGATAAATTGGGCACGAAAGATTTCTTACAGATCAACAATGTTAAAAGACAGCAGATTTTTTTATTACTGTCAGATTTCGAGAGTCCATTTGCGTTCATACTCTTATTTCAAACCACTGATATCCTAAACAGTTATATTCTATAATTATAATGATCAATAAGCTTCAATATAATATTAAAATGCGCCATATAAACTAGATCTAACTACTAAGACCTGTTTGGTCTCCAAACTTAAAACCGAAATAAAAACCGTATAACTATAGAAATATTTTTATGTTTACTCACGATCTCTCAACATGAATCAGAATTGAAATAAATGTACTAAATAATCTTACTTCATTTATTTATTTAATTCAGTCGCCGTGTCTATCCAAATATCAGTTGGTAGCTCTATGGCACGTCCTTCACGAAATCACGACTGACGAAGACAGAGCTTTCTAAATGAAAGGGGTTTTTAATTCAGTTAAATTGTAACTCGTCTCAAATATAAATATAGACGGTAATCGAATATTTCATTATAAAAATTTAGTCCAGTATCTTATGCTTATGCTATGGCTTCTTAATTTGGGGTTTTAGCCTTTTTTAAATGCGACAAAGTGGCTTCAACTACTAATGGCGATACAAATTGATTATCTATTGGGGGGAGGTACTCTCTTGCTGATTGGGACAAATATGACGGCCCACACACAAACTGTATTGTACTGTATCAGCCCAGACATAGGCCTCCTCTACTACCAAGAGTACAATTGAAAGGGGTTAGGCCAACTGCGAGTTGGCGCACTTTACTGTATGTATTCCTCATTATGTTTTCCTTCACCGTTATAGTGCGTGGTGATTGACTGTCAATACACACATGACTCCGAAAAGTCAGAGGTGTCCTCTAGGATTTGAAACCGCGACCACAGTGAACATGTTGACTGCCGCGTCTGGTCTGTTACGCACTATAAACACAAACTCAAAATACTTATTTATGCTATTATGAAACAGGATCAAAAAACAATGGTTTGAGTACAAAATGTACTAAGCGCCACGAAAATAAAACCATCCCAATCATTACCTTAAAAGTTACTCTCAGTGATATTAATTAGTTACGTTGCTTAACTGGCAACATTCACTTGTATCGGCCAACTTTAGTATCGCTAAGTTTATTTAACACCGATAAATTCTAATTTTGCAAGGACAGTGCTGAGCTGAATGCAGCCCTGCTACTTATTTTGTATCAAATTGCGACACTTTTGTTTTGAGTATTTTCATTGATGATTCTTGTTTAGGTGTCTCTACTTTAAAGGAAGACATGTACAGCAATGTACATCTTTTGTAGTGATATTGTCAGTCTTCATTTTATATTGCAATAACTAGTATGTAGAAACCAGTGTTATTCGAGTCAAGTTAGTTGTGAATTATTGGAACTGGGTTGCTGGAAGGATATTCTTATCCCTAAAGATATTCATCAATGGAAGTAATTATATAATGTGGGATAATTCTACACACAAGCTTCTTGCTATTTTTTTTATGGCTAGGAAGGCAAATGAGCCAGCAATTCATCTGATAGTAAATTTTCATGAAGGTCAAGAGACCATAAACTTAGAAGCCTGCAAGAGGAATCTTATTCTAAAACCACGTGTGATTGAATATTCAGTATAAAACGTGTTAAAAAATATTGCTAATACATAAAGAAAACAATTTGAAACAGCTAGGGATGGTACACAATTCGGTAAAACTCGCAAGAAGCAACATTAAAATAGTGACCCCGGCTTAAAAAACAAACGCAAGGCGAGCTCTAATTAAAATGATTAACTTAATGGTCTTAGTCATTAGCGATTTTAATTCGGAATCGTCTATTTTTTTGTCCATTGAAATTATAACTCGGCCAGCCATTTTACGATTGGCACAGCGATTTTTAACTTTTACGAGCAATCGTAATGCGTTAATTTCGCTATTGTTTGTTGTGTTTATTTTTGCGTGTAGCCTTGGACGCCGGCGGCTTTGTGGGAAATTATTTTCGAAAATTTCATGCTGTTTTTTTTTTTATTTATTGAATTGAGGTGTTAGGTTACCCATTCAATATTATCTATTGATTCGAATGTAGTGGTAGTATGAATCATTGCAAGTGTTGTTTTTTTTATTACAATTAATGGCGAGTCGAGTATGCCATTCGCCTGATAGTATAGTAGTTACACTAGCAAAATGGAATACAACAGTGCATTTACACTGCTGTTTGGCGAGAGATATTGATATTGCGGTGGTACCTACCCAGGTGGCCTCTCACATATGAGAAACCTACCAGCATTGTTTGTTGCTTGAATACATACCACCGTACAAAATTGCTAAGACAGAGCGCCCCAAGTTAGTGTGTCGTCTTTCAGGTTCACCCTATTTATATCCGGCGAAAATAATACATAAATAATCGTCCGGTCTGTATCCCATAGGGGTAGTCAGAGACTATAGATTGCCACTTTGCTCGATCCTGACATATTACTTTCGCTTCATGCACTTTCATCAACCTCTAGCATTCTCGTCGATTCAGGGTATTTTTGACCTGACCCTTGTTGAGGGTATCACCAATGTATCACCGGATATCTGTTACAATCAAACCGGCATTAGTGCGTCTATCGGCAAGATATCCCTGGTGAGTTTAGGCATAATTAAAGTCTAGATTACATATAAAAAAATAATTATTTGCATAATACACTAATGTCCTGTATCTGTATGACGAATTTCACTGAGTAAAAACCCGCAAGATTGTTTTATTTTTATGACGCAGACCTACATTATCCTTCGTAAAATACTAATAAAGAAATATTGAATTTATAGTTTTTCTTTTTATACTGGTTTGACAGTACATAAGATGGTAAGTAAAGCATATTTGTCTGCAGTGGTCGATTGTAATTTACCTTCTATGATTTTTTGATATGAGAAATAGGTTACTATGATTTGCCGTAATGTTTCAGACGGAGAGACAATCGTAATGGAAGTCAAATTTTCCCACCATTTGAATATATTACAAACATACAAACAAACATACAAGTGAAGCTAATATAAAGCGTGTATAAAAAATATAATATGTCACCACATGATATTAAGGACAACTGATAACAGGTCCTTTCTATTAGTTCAAGAATTGCAGTACTCATAAACAGTAAGTATAACAATTTATAAAATAAAATAAGTTCCTCAATATAAGTGATCACTAAGAACTGAAGTAGGAAAATCCATATTAGTGTTTATAGTGGACCTAATTACAATAACACGTAGTCGGTGGATGCACTGATTCCAACAGGTCGTTGTCCAATCATTAAATAGTCAATGATGGAGGCCTATTTTAAGTTCTGGATTATTGTAGTTAAAGAGGATGATTTTAAAGTCCCAATAGGACATTGCCTGCCAGGTCTTTAGTATTCTGATAATAATAAAGATCTCAAACACTCCCGACAAACAGCAGTGTAAATGCACTGTTGTGTTACAGATTTAAGGATATTGTAGCCAGAGTAACTACTGGACATATTGAGACTTACATCTTATGTCTCAGGATGGCGAGCGCAGTGGAATGCCAATCATTGCTTTGTAATTCAAGGGGTTGTTTGGTTTTGCTACTGTTCATGAGCGGTCGTATCGCTTACCATCAGGCGAACGGCATGCTCGTCTCGCCATTCATAGCAATAAACAAAAATTACTAGAAGCCACAGACCTCCTCTACAATTCAAAGAAGTCAGGCCACAGTCCACCACCTTAGTGAGAATAGTATTCTAACTAGTATTCCTTATTCATAGAGTTTTAAAATCTATTTCAGTAATCATAGTCCTGACCCCACACTAAGATCGAGTCTTGTGTCGTGGGTATCAGGAACTACGAGAGACTTTTCGGTCTCACAAACACCCAGACCCGGAAGAAATATTTGTGGGCCGCACAAATATTTATCTCGGTGCGAGGATCGAATCCGCGACCTCTAGTTTCACAGGCGGCGTCTAACCAACTGCGCCACGAAGGCTGTCAGTTATCTAATGTTTTGCCTATTTCGCTCAAATTGTCTTTAAATGTCGATCGGAAGGGAAAACCATTCGATAATTAAGATTTTAAAACTGTCAGATAAATAAGCCCGTAATACATTAAATATACCATTAAATATTTCAACAAATGTAAAATGTTTAATATTATTTCGTCACAAAATGACCAATTAATTTGGTATGTAATTAACTCCCAGTTATCGTGTAAACAACGGCTAATTAAAAGTTACATCGAAGATTTGACTCTCGAGATAGCGAGGTCAAATAGATTTATTAATGCATTTTAAAATATCGTAAAAATACTCATAATTAAATATCTTTCATCAGCATTGTAATTAAAATGTTTTTTTTTAATGTTTCATTTTTGTTGTCTTTAACTATAAATGTTATATAGGCTTCAGTAAATATTGGTTAATGGTCTGTATTTTGTAAGACTGCCTATTATATTTTAAATTACATTTTGCTATATTTGAGCATAAATGCTATAGAGTAAAATATAATAACTTAGGTACTTAAAGGATTAATAAATATTTATTTAGCGTCTAGATTAGTAGGACTGAAAATTCTAGAATAAAGTCCTAGCAGTTGTAAAGTCGAATTCATATGATTCGACAATCGCGGACTGAATCGAAAAACCCGTCGTGTACTACGCATGTGTGTTGCGTTCCGGGGTTACTCTGTGATCCGAAACCAAGTCGGAAAATTCGAACATTCGATTTAGTCGTAAAATGGAGGCTAGTATAAAAACACAGCATCAGAATTTGAAATCATTGTTTTTGGTGCATTAACTAATATTAATAATTTTAACGTTTGAAAGTGTTGCTACCGCACAAATAATCTACCCCGACGCTCGCTAATGACATGTTATATTTTCTTAATTATGTTACGCACTTGGAAAATAACAGTAATTATATATACCGTAACGGAAATGTGGTCGCGCATTAGTTCGGATAACAAATAATGTTCAATTGATTAGGCATTAATAGTTTCCTTGGTCTGTTAATTACATCATTATTTTGATTATGTTAAAACTCAGTTTTGTTTGTTACACGTGTGTGGTCTCATTATATCTTTTAAATGTACGGTTTTAATTAGTATTGTGTGCCACGATTTGATTGGTACGAGGAAAAGAACCAATCGTTCATTTAAAGTTCAGTCACAAAGATGTTATTTTGAATTTCGAATTAATTTAATTGAAACCGGAAAATAATAAATAAAAAAAACAGAGATACATTTTTATAAATTTTAATCCGGATTAAATTAATTTATAAATTCAATTTTGATGTTCGATGTTTAAAATGTCGGTTAGTCTAAGCAATTTCGCATAATATATTCTCGACTTACATCCCGGAACGAGAGGATTATTTTTGGAGCTCCACTATCGTAGATTCGCAGTTCCCCTTCCTCGGAAGACGGCACTTGATACAAATAACGTGATTATACTATCAAATTGACGAGAGATGATTCGTACAATTATTATAAGTAGTCACATCCCTCTATGCACAATGGCACACTAATACTATATGTACTGCTAAACAACCTCACATTACAATCATTCAAAATGTTTATTACATTTAATTTACCAACAATGTATTATGTTTAAAATATAAATTATGAATAATTTATTAAATTGTACAATTCAATGAAGGATAATTTATTTTATAATTAATAAAATATTAATTACATAATTTAATTCTGCAATAAAATTTCTAAATTAAATGTGATTCCAAAACCGCTTAGGTATGTCATTATCACATAATTCTTATTACGCATCCCGTGAATTTACGAAATGTAAAAGTTAATAATTTAAGCAAAAAAATAAGCTCATACTAAATTGTTGCCATTAATCAACGTCGCGAAAATGCTATTTTCGACAAAAATCAAGCTCGTACCTATACTTTGCCGAATCCGCGAGCAATCGTACCGGCTGGGAACTTAATAACAATAACTAAATGAAGGGTTGCGGCTCTTAGAATTTTAATGAAATATTTGATTTATGCCCACCGAGGATCAGGTAGCTTATTATAAGAATGTATCATTAAACATTACGTATATAATTAAAGGCAAGCTTAGCCCGCAGCTACCCCAATTTGAACGGGGCCTGTGCATTATAATTTTAATAAAATTGCCCGACGTTCGATAAAAATAAAAACACACGACAATGTAATAAGAAAATTATAACACATCTGATTGATGTATTATTTGGTAATTTATTGTGTGTAATTACATCGTGTAATAGTGGCCGATAATGCCGCGGCGGGACGATTTATTAGTATTTATTAAAGTATGAATTATTGTATAATTAGTGGGATGAGAGCTTCCAAACTAAACAGAGCGGTTGTTTTAGGGTTGAATTTATGGCCGGTTCTCGGAGGCGATCTAATAGCGCTTGTCGGCGAGGCGAGGCAGGCGAGGCAGGCGGGCGAGGCATGAGGCAGGCAAGGCGAGGCGAGGCGAGGCGGTGTAGCGCTGGGCGCCGCGGCACAAAACACCCGGCCACGTGTTCCACGAATAGGGTTTGGGTAACTGTCTGCGCTTAGCGTAATGCGATCGCAGCGCACGGCCTGATCTCGCTAAACACTTCATGTTCAACGGTCTTTGTTAAAATTGCACCCGGTTATGCTTTATTTGCTTGAATTACTGTTGGGATTGTTGCAATTGTTGTTGCCAACGGATTTCAACATATTATTGCCAACGTGTGTACGTAAACATATCACTGTCATATTTTACGCCACTAAATTGTTTAGCAATTTTCCATAATACGTTTATTTATCACTTTTATTGAAACTAAACAAATATAAAGTAAACAATCGAATACTTATTCGTGATTTATAATTTGAATTACGAAAGTAGTTGGCACGTAACAAAATTACGTCATAAATAAAGAAAAAAATAAAAAAGTCTTTATTTAAAAGACCACCCTCCCACGTTATGAATGTTTTTTAACGATCAACAAAATCGATTCCACATGTCAGCCCGCCATCTATCTACGCTCAACGTCTCATTCACTTAATCCCCTTAATCGATTAATCGGTTTTCTCGATAAACCTATATCGATAACTTCCCGTTCGATAGAATTAACTCCTCATACATAAACAAACACGGTTACTGTACTGTTAATAGTTTTTACGGGGCCTTTAATGTACAACACAGAAGTGTATTAAGTAATCTAAACTGACACTGAGAAATAAAAAACGAAAATGTATTTTTTAGATCATAAATATGAATGAATGTATGTGTTGAAAACTTCCTGTACATGTTCCTTATATCATTTCTATATGATAGCTATCCATATTGTATACGTATAGGGATTTGGCGAAAAAACTCACTACTGGCAGTCTTCCTAAAATTAACCATGTTCCAAATTCAAAATATTGAATTAAAAAATATAAAGCATGTAAGATCTATATTAATCACTCATATGTTTTATCTATTCGCTACAATTCTTGATGTCATTAGTTTTAAAATGTAGACTAACTTCAGTTTATTCAACGCACCATACAGTGCCGTATTTGTGATCATATAAAACTCAAAAGGGACCCAACAAGTTAAACCAAAAAAATATGTTTATCAAAACATTTTCTTATAAGAAATTTGATTGCAATATTCCAACATCTAACAAGATCCCAAAGGATGAATCACCAGACAAAATTATTTTTACCATGACCGATTAATTTTTTTGGGACCCTCCAGTGACTTAATTACGCGCCTGGTCTCACTACAACGTAGATCGTACTTAAGATAAAATATTTCACAGATGTTGTAGACCAAAAGCTGTTATTATGTGCCGCTCATAATTTATGCATTGACATTATAATTACTTTAAACATACTCGAGTTGGTTTTTGTAATGACGGCTGAATGAAATTTTTTCAACTTTCTACGTGAGTTTGGCGGTTTTATTATTTTGATGTATTTGTACGATGTTCGACAATATTTCGGGATCAGATCGCGCTTAAACATTACCTAAGTATTAAAGGCTTTATGACCATATAAAAAAAAACAATAGTCACACACAATATATAAGTATCAAATACAAATCGTAAATAAGATAAAGATACAAGATTGTTCGTGGATATCAAAAATTACGAGACACTTAGTACTGACAAACAGAATCCCGACACAACTATTTATGGGCTAAATATTTTTATAGTCCTAAAGATAGAACACGCACCCTTTAGTTTTACAGATGGCTTTTAATCTATTGCGCTACGGAGGCTGTCAAGGTGGCAAGGAAAAAAATAAGAAGTTGAAGAACAGCAATGCTGTGTTCATTGATCAGCGCGATTGCAACCCCAAAGGTTAAGTATATTCCTGGGTTGCAGTGAATACTAATAAGATTTGGTGATCTGTTTGCTCCTTAGCCGGACCTATACTATGAAAAGCATTTCATCATCATCATCATCTCAGCCACAGGAAGACCACCGCTGAACATAGGTCTCCCACAAGGATCTCAACATCGACCTATTGGAAGCGGCCTACATTCAGCGACTTCCTGCAACCTTAGCCAGGTCGTCCGTCCACTTTGATGTTGTGAAAAGCGATTATTGAATCTGTTTCGTTCCAAAATCATAATTTATACGAAATTGCAATAATGTTGTGTTGCACAACACCTAGACCTGAATAAAATATTTATTCATCGCACAAACAAAATTCGTGTTTATATCGAGTTAACTTCAAATCCAGAGATGCTTGTTTCATGACGAATGTAGCACTTACGATTTCTTAAAGAAAGGCAGTAGTTAAATAAACTAAGTGAAATTGTTCTAAAGTATCTGGATTTTAAATTTTTATTTATCATAATATACACAATGACTTATGATAAAATCAGGGTGAAAAATGATGATGCGTCGACCTCATATAAATGTGGAATAAGGGCCGACAGAAGATATTATAGAGAAAAAATATCGTGATTTTCGAATTTCGTTTAATAATATCTCGCGAACGGAGTTTTGAATTTCGAACTGATTTTTAATCGTTCAATTATTTCGCGAATGGCCAGTTTAGTCAGATTTTTAAGGTGCAAGTTTCTGACTCGGCTTAACGATTTGTTCCTTAGCTTTTCCCTTAGGCGCGACATGAATTTCTTTTTTTAAATTTTAAAACGCCTGCCTTCAACTGGCTTTTTGGATTTTTTTTTGAATATGGAAATATAAATATTTAAAAATTAAGGATTTTAATCGGGAAATGATTACACATCAAAATATATTCTTACTAAATTACATAAAACATTTTATGACGTTACATACAAAAATACGTGTGCTGTATTTATTGATTATTTATTATTGTATAAAGAATTTATGTTAAAATAAAAAAAACTTCATAATTCCAGGGTTGCACGGAAAAAGTTATAGAAATTGTTTGAACTACGGCTATACAAAATTGTTTCGACTTTTAAGTATGAAATGTCAACCGATACCTATGAGTTGAGATTATACGATCTAGAATCTAGATGGATAGTGAAATGAAACAAACTCACATTCGTATTTATAGTATTAGGATATGAGCTGACTGAAATGTAGGACAAACACCAACATCTTAGCACTCCGTACCACGAAATTATTCGATATCTCTGCATTAAAAATCAAAACAGGCATCGCATCAATACACAGCGTATGACAACCCAGATTCTAAAGTCCCATATTCTATTACTACGGACAAATTGGAAATTCTATGGAATACGTTCGTTAAAAATTACATGTCAGATATGTTCCCCGGAACAAAGGACGGGCAGGTGTCTATTAAAAAGATTTTGTTGTTGTGCACCCGTACGTGAAATTTCTATATTTACGTAGAAACACTACATACATAGATATATCATATAGCTGTATGGGTTCATTAACCGACTTCAAAAAATTAGGAGGTCTTTTTATTGAAGTGTAGATTGTAAAAAAGTAAAATCCACAAAATGTCCCCATGGACACAAACATTCGTATATTTAATAAATATTTTGGAACAATTTTAATCAGGAGAATCAAATTCAGCCTGGAGAAAGGAATATGTGCCCGATATGATGATAGGTTAGCATTCTTTTCATCGAGGGATGAAACTCACAAGGCGAAATGTGGGTTCTAGTAGCACCGCCACCTACCCTTACTAGGAGGAAGGTGCGAGTTCATTTATGTAAATATTCCATTAATTAACTCATATTAAATGAACAGTAACTTCAGTATTCCCTAACAATATACCATAAAAAAGTGCCCGATGCTCAACACTAAACGATTTTGAGATGATACAGCATATTATTCTATCATTTTTCTATCTTAGCTTTTCCTCACATTTCGTTTCCTCACTCAAATATCAATCTTAAGCCAAGTGTAGGATATCAGTCAGATCAGAGAATGATCCGATGGTACTTACCAGAGCCACTGGCAAACAGGAAATCCCTGTGCAGGGAAGACGTCTTCAGATAAGGGTAAAACAGCTTGCCGCCGTGTCGGGTACTGGCGTCACCAACTGCCGCAAACGAAAACAATTAGTTAGCACTGTCTTTCTCTCTCTCTCTTTCTTGAGCCACAGAAAGTCCACTGCTGAACATGGGCCTCCACCAAGGATCTCCACATCGACATGTTGGAAGCGGCCTAAATTCAGCGACTTCCTGCAACCTTAACCTTGGTACTGTCTACAGTCAAAAATATTTCCAGCTCGTCTTATTAATTTGCTATACAGTGTATATCAAGACTGCTACCGAAAACGAAGCCTGGTACTGGTTTTTGTGACTTCAGACACAATGCAACTAAAATTTTCGATTTTCCCGGACATCTAGTGCATATTTGATCGAAGGCTATAATCTTAGAGTCAAGTAAATCATTATTACGGACACAAATAAAATCTAGTAACTTCTTTGTATTCCTAATGTACATTCAAGGACTTACAAAAACGTTTTTCTATTTAATATCTCCGATATACTCATCCTAAACAGTTTTGTTTCCTGATTTCAGTTGTTCTAGATGCCACTCATTTGTAGCACCTAAATGGATCTTGACTGGAAGGAACACGGCGTTGCCTTAATATTTAATGTCTAGCGCTTCCGGGCCTATAACTGTAGGTCTATTTTAATACCTAACTCTCTTCTATCTATATTAATAATTCTTCTATTCAATACAATATTTTTCGCGGTATTGAAAGAAATAGTTTATCCTGTCGACTAGTTACTGATTATCCTGTAAGGCAGGATTAGCAGAGGCATGCAAAGAATTTAAATCGATATTCGAAGTTCTTGGAGTTTATTCAGAACACTATCCTCTCTTGTCCGTTACACAATAAATTAAATTGAATACAAATAGTAGAACCTACATACATAGTTATCGATTCTATTGACAGATCTTAAGATTTTTGCTATTATCAAGTATTTTTAATACACGTATTTCATCATCATAAGTTGTAAGATGAGCATCTTACAACAATACTTATGCACGTCATGTTTCGTTCGGAGAGTTAGATAACTTGGAAGGCCAAATACTCCTTTCCTTCTTCCGTCTGAGTTCGCTCCATTCCCTTTTCGAGAGTTCACCCATGCCCAAACGATGTAAATATTATAGATATTGCCAAGGCGCGGTCTCCACTCAGCTCCACAGTACCTGGTAGATGCTGGTTGTGACAAGCCGAAGACAAGGTGAAATGGCGCAATTTGGAGGAGGCCTATGTTCAATCATCTGCTACGCCGATGACTCATCTGCTACGCCGATGACACGCTGGTCACCGCGTGTGGCGGAACCTTCGAGGAGGCTGCCTCACTCGCCGCGTTGGGAACAAGCAACGTGGTGAGGAGGATAAGGCGACTGGGCCTGGCCGTGGCCCTCCATAAGTCCGAGGCCATCTGCTTCCATAGGCCTCGGAAGGGACCACCGGCAGGGGCCCAATTGGCGATCGAGGGCGTGCCTATTTCCATCGGCTCCACGATGAAGTACTTGGGAGTCGTGCTGGACAGCCGGTGGAACTTCCGCGCCCACTTCACCCAGCTAAAGCCGAAGCTGGTTCGGGCGGCAGGCGCGTTGTCAAGCCTGCTGCCCAACCTCGAAGGTCCCGGCATCCCTTGCCGAAGATTGTACGCGGGAGTCGTGCGATCCATGGCTCTTTACGGGTGCCCCGTTCGGGCCGAGTCCCTGGACAGGCGCTGTGTTTTCCTCCTGCGTCCAGCGCAGCGAGCGGTGGCGCAGCGGATGGTCAGGGGCTATCGCACGATTTCCCATGAGGCAGCCTGCGTATTGGCTGGTTTCCTTCCCTGGGACATTGACGCCAGAGCCCTCTCGTCAGCCTACCACTGGCGGGAGGAGGCGTTCCGTCGTGGGGAGCTACCGGCCCTTAGAGAAGTCGAGGCCGTTCGGGCCTCCTTCCGCACGGCTGCAGTGGAGGAGTGGCGCACCAGGCTGAACAATCCCAGTGCTGGTGTTTGGACCATCGCGGCAGTGCGTCCTGTCCTAGACCAGTGGCTGGGCAGGCGCCACGGCGAGATGACGTTCCGCCTGACACAGGTTCTGTCGGGGCATGGCTGTTTCGGCAGATACCTGTGGCGGGTGGCAAGAAGGGAAGAATCCGCCGTGTGTCACCATTGTGACAACTGCCCGGAGGACACAGCCCAGCACACTCTCTCGGAGTGTCCAGCTTGGGAAGAGGAGCGTGCAGCTCTCCGAGCAGCCATCGGAGAGGACCTCTCACTCTCAGCCGTGATTCCTTCCATGGTTGAGAGTAGGAGGTCATGGCAGGCCATGCTCACCTTCTGTGAGATCATCGTCTCGCAGAAGGAGAGTGCGGGGCGGGATCGTGAGCGGAACGATCCCACCCGCCGCCGCCAACCGAGAAGGAGGCGCCGGGTGAATGACAATGGCTGACCCGGCGCCCCGCCCAGTGGTCAAGGGGCGCCAGAATTCCACCACGGTATCCCCTGCCTGTCGTAGGAGGCGACTAAAAGGGGTCATCGGGGTCGCTAAGCACACAGCGGGGGCTGTGTGCTCATGTCGGGAGTGACCCCGAGATGGGCGGCAGAACGTGTGGCCTCGTGTCTGTCGCGGACGCCCATCTCACCATGGGCGTCCGAAGTAGGGAAAGTGAGGGCATCTGCGCCCTCCCAACCTGTGAGGAGCCATATTTGGCAGTGCGCCGGGTGACACGGCGAGTTAAATGGGCGCCATATGCCTGTCCACATCGCCTGTCACCCATAACGCGCGTGAGGGCCACCGAGAGGTTTTAGTCGGTATGCCGGCAAAAGATCTTTTTAGATCTCGGTAGGGACCCAGCCTGATAACAGGCTGGAAGGCCGGAGACCCCGACATGCCCCTTCCGATCTCCCCCGAGTGTCGGAAGGAAGGCTAAAGGAGCTTTACTCTCGTTAAAAAAAAAAAAAAAAGGCCTATGTTCAACAGTGGACAACAGTGATGATGATAATAATTCCTTAATACCTAATGAGCTGTTTGTTTCGTTGCCGGATATATTGTTAAATGAGCCTGCTAAAGATTTTTAGTAATTAGCATCCAGCGACTTTATCAGTTCGGTGCTTGTATGTCGTCTCGAGGACTATTCCGACCTAAACCGGTATACTTATGTGATTCTAATTATTTGTTAGATAGAATTTATCGTGGTATCTTTAGAACGACGGTAAAAAATAATCTTGCTGGAATCCAAAAATCTTTGGCAATGCTATTTTAAAGTGGTATAAGGATTGACAGAAATAGAAGATGGCGTATAACAACTTGACCTACTAGACGGTGGCAAATTCGTCATAATCGCTTCCGACACTACGCAATTACATTGCAAACATCAAAACCCGCGCTAAAACATCACAATAAAGTATTATCGTTAAATGAACTAGCATCACTAATGACTTTAGCATGAAAGTGTAATAAACACCTCGAAAAACAACCGCAAAATGTGAACGAAAGTACCGGAACAAAATACGTCGGGCCACACATCGTACCGACGCGTATCTTCCCGTTTCGTTTAGAAAGGACTCCTCGAGTGAGTCCTCTGAGGGGTGGCGAGGGTGGCAGCGGGAGGGACGCAAGGAGCGCGCGGGGCCTGCGCGATTTTTCACCCAAGAACCACGTGTTAACCACGTGCATGGAAACTTTTTGGTAAACTTCCTTCAACGCGCGCACTCTCGCACTCGTCTTTTCTTAACGCCACACACCAGTATCTACAAATCACAACAAATGACGTCACAACGCAACTATTCCAAATTCGAATTAATTGTTAATGTCAATTCCGTTCAGAAATTGCCTTTGTCGGACGAAGCAAAGGAACAGCGGTTCAAAAACGTAATCGTTCAGTACTTCAACGTGTAGATTAGTAACTTATGGATATTAAAAATTTAAAATAAAGTCGATTAGTTCCAAATTTGTGTATGATCATTAATATTGATTGATACGTACCGTGTCTAACGCACATAAAATTTATTGATTATCGACCAAAGATTTCACCGATACACAAGGGAATTAATAATAACCTATGTAATAGTAATAAAATAGTCGCTTTCTAAACACAATGCATCGGCGGTACCAAATCATTTTGCAATGAACATATCAACTAAACCGTGTCTAGAAAATTCTTAATTGAACTAATGAGAAGTAATTACAATTTTTATTGCGGCCATAATGATTACGATGCCTTAAAATAATAAAAGCAATTAGACATTGATGGGCGTAACGGAGGCTTTGTGTCTGTCTTCGTCACACCTATTACATGTCGTGAAGATGGAAAGAGAGGGGAAATATGATTAGATGTAATTGTTTGAACGGTTATAAAAGTTGATGTCAGCGACGGTGTTCTGTTTGTCGTTAAATGTGCGAGATGTTTCCATTTCCAATGTTTTTGATGTGTCTAAATAAAGATATAATGTCTATTGAAATATTACATTTGCCAACTTCAAGTTTTATTTTTGGACATCAGATCAGCGTAGATTTGTTGCGTCGTTAGTGAAATGTCACTTGATAGTCTGTGAACAGTCAGTACTGGGTTCGATTACAATTTATAGGTTTTTGTAATGTGTAAATTCCAAAAATACACATTATAAGAACCTATGATTAGAATAAAATGAGTTAATAATTTCCCAAAACATTTGATGCTGGTATGTGATTATATAGATGCTTATGAAGAATTTTGTTAGTGATATGAATCTTATCTTAAAGCTGGAGACGCTTAGAAAAATAAAT
Source organism: Hyles lineata (assembly GCA_030180105.1). NCBI lineage: Eukaryota > Metazoa > Arthropoda > Insecta > Lepidoptera > Sphingidae > Hyles > Hyles lineata. Next base: position 4,008,646 of record JARJEE010000030.1, read on the forward strand.
TTACTCAACACAAGAGAATGAAATTACAAAAGTAAAGAAAAATCGAAAATGCGAGTTCGGATGCTAGGAATAAATATAAGTCGAAACGTTCGACTAATATTTGTTTTGATATGGGTGTTGTGGGTCCGAAAAACCTTCGCAGTTGTTGGCGCGCTTGACTGAAGACGTATTATTGTGAGGTTAGAACTGTAGGTTTGGCTCTCAAGTTTAACATTTTTGTGTAAGAAACACAGTTACATAGTACTGATTTTCTGCATAAAAAATATATTGAAGCTGATAATGAGAAATTTTGAGCTAAGCTTTGAGCAAAATGATCGGACAAAAAACTAATACTTTTCATGCGTATTTTTATTTTAATGGGGTCATAGAAATTGAACCTTTTGTTATATCAATGAGCAGTCTAACTAGGAGCTAGTAGCTATACCTGAGAATCGAACCTGGGAACTCACTGTTCACACTAAACTTTTGCCAAATAAATAATAATATGAAAATGTAACTATAAAGTATTTTTGTTATGATATCATTAAGGTAAGACATATAAATAAGTTTTTTTCCTGTACGATCATTTTAATTTATGTCACATACAAATTCCCGTTTCCTTAAGTGGAAAAAACAATTGATTTATTATATAACTCAAAGCGATAAATTAACTAATAAATGTAAATATTTTTGCAGTGAAACATTATATAATATATGCAGAATATTTGTAATTTAGGTGGCTAGGTAAAATAAATTTAATGTTATATAAATTATATAAATAAATTCACTGAACAGTTAGAATAGTTCTGAACCCACAAATACAATGATTCTTCTGTCTTACACGTTAACAATTACGAGATATTTTTGTTCTCATCTCATTAATTATTTAAAGGAATATTTATCACTTTATTTGCATGCCTTCTTTTATCTATTTTTCATTATAATCTGCGTACTGGTTTATCTTCTGTTTAGAAAATTAAGAATATTTTTATATGAGGTAAAGTTTGTATGCTACAATATGATTATCATTATTGATTGAATGATACATTAATATTACAAAGAATTATTAAATGAGTTAGTTCTAATAATTATAATCCGACATCTTGTTACGAGTATTAACAGAATACCTGACCCTAATAAAGTTGAATTCTGTCTTTTAGAAACTACGATTTTTTTTAATTAAAGAAATTGTTTAATGTTTGAAAATAGAATCTACGCGCCTTTTGCTTATCTGTTGACGCTACATCCAAACCTCTTTTATCAAAAATTTGAAAATAGTGGCTGAAAAAAGTAAAAACTTTAAAATAGAATTCGCAAGTTTTTTTTAGATTAGGTAAACTATGCTCGCATCTTAGAAACTGCAACACATTACTTTTTAAATTTAATTCGCGGGCAATTGCACGAGTTTTTCTAGCATACTGCCTCCATAAATCCATCCATTAAAATTTTAAACATTAAAATAAATAACAATGACCTCAAACGGGCAGCAGTTTGTTACAATTGTAATCATAATATTAATCAAAGTAGCTGTATGTTAATGACTGTGCTACAATTAAAATGACTGATTCACACAAAACGATACAGCTAGGGACAAATGAGTCACGTGCGCTGTAATTAGGTTCCAACCGACGAATCGTGGGTTTGAATTGAATTTATTAAAAGCAAATAATGGAAACCGGATTTAAGCGGATCTTGCGACCATGTGTATTTTTTAATCTGTATCAGTCTTATTCTACTCGTACACTCGCTTGCTAGCTACACTTTGCGTTGTTCTTTTAATTAACAATTTTAACATTTTTTATGTCTTGATGCAATGAATATCGCATATTTGACACAACCAAAAATATTTATGAAATTTAATAACAATATGTTAGTGCATTTAAAAAAATCGTAAATGTTATGAAAATGTTTAGTACCTTTTTTAATTTGTAGTTTAAACATTAATTTTATTAATTAAATAATTGTTAACAATTAATTTCTATAAATAATTAAACGCTATTTTAATTTATCAGAAAATATTTTATCAAATTGTATTAATCAAATTTCAAAATTATTTTGCCTGTTATATGCGCATACGCACCGGAAGAAGTGGAAGCCATCTAACAGCGACCTGCCGACCTGGCAGAGGTCGCGACAGTCGATAGTCGACGGCGGCTCGGGACCGCGGTTTGTAGTCAGATGTAGTCTGTAGTCTATAGAGGCTAAGCTCTATGTCTCCTGTCTGAGAAACATTCCATTTTTTAATTAATTAATTATAAATTTCGAATTCACTGGATTGAATTTGTAATTGTTATCTGTAAAATATATTCGAAATTTCAAATTTACAATTTGTATTTAATTTACGTTTTCCTGTATATGTGTAATGAGCAACAATTTATAAGGTTAAACATTAATAACATGATACTAATAAGTTATGCGGAAAATACATAATATATTGCATTTTGCAATACTGCGCCGGCGCCGATCTGACTTCCTTTTTAAAATGCTTTGAAAATATTAGTTTTCTATAACGTGAAATATTGTTAGAGGATGAAATGACATTTCTTTACTTAGTAAAATTGAAAGACATTATGGAGATGTGTGGTAATGGGATAGGCAGATAATATTATATTCGTTGATGTATTTTTTTCTAATTTTAATCCAGATGCTCGTGTTGATAAGAGTCGATGTCAACTAAGGATCTATCAATTGTCTTATAAAATATTCTTAAGAAAGTTTTATTCAAAAACATTTTAGGGCTAGTTATGATCATTCACGAAATGAAATAACTTATTGTATTGACTTTTTGTTTTTCAATTTCACAACAATACTTACAATAAAGCTTATATTGCAAATTAACTAACATTAACAATTAATACGTAATTTTATTGACTATAAAAAATATTTTATATGTATTATCTCTCACATTTTCCACTTTAAATCTCAGTACCCCAACTGAAATTTCAGTACTACGAAAAATTCTGAGATTTAAAGTCGCGTAAAATATGAGTTCCAAGTATGTTCCGTGGTACGGGTAATGTTGATGTATTTATTTACTATGGATGTGATATCAACTGTTGTCGACTGACATGCGGTGGTCTTTTCAGTTCCCCAGGGGAAACTGACGATTTCATATACTATTATACGTCGTTTGCATTATCAGATGGTTATTAATGTGTATTGTTGATTAGGTTAATTTATTTTACGTTTATTGTATTTTTTGTGTTGTGATATTTTTATATGGTGGAAATATTGAAGGCAATGCGTTATTTTAGGTGAATATTTAATATAATAATGAATTTTTGGATGGTTTTTATTTATTAATATTTGCGAAATTGTTTTTAACAAAATAATTGAATATACAATAGTGTTGAAGAAATAAACTTTAGACTTAATTTTATGATAAGATATGGTATTTTAAAATGTAATATTTTTTTATTTAATTCAAGTAATATCGTATAGCGTGTTGTGTACAATATGACAAGTATTACATATTTAGTAAAACCTAGTTTAGTAAATCCTATGATTAACTTATTATTACTATTAGGATTGGTTAGTTTATAATATTGTAATTCAAAGATATAAAATATTTAATTAATAAATAATAATCCGTAGCTCAGGTTCTGTGTAAAGCTCTCATTAAAACTTAATACAAATATTTTATTTGCAAATTAAAAATACAATTAAAAAAATTGGCATCGAGAAAAAATATTTATGAAAAATGTAAAGGAACACGGCCATTACGCCTTGTCAACGACTTGGAAAAAAGGCTAAATAGTCGACTACAAAAATTACGTTCGGAAATTAATAAAAAGTCGAATAAAAAATACCTACAGAAAAATCCGACACATGTATCCGAACCAATCAGCTGTTGGTTAGCAACGGACGCCCCGCCCCGCGGTAACTTTTCCACATTTTGCACGTAGAAATTATATTTTACTATTTCATTACTCGCTCGACACGAGTGAAAAACTTTTTTGCGCGTTCCGTTCAACTGTCATTCGGTAGTTTCGAAACTTCCGCCAACTTTGTACACAATTTAAACAATCTACTAAAGTTGTTCTAACAGCATTACGGGAAATCAGGCTATAAATTAATAAATCTCCGGAAATATAAATAATCTTAATTAATTTTAAAGATACAAATCTCGAGGACCCAAACTATACTAATTAATTTCCGCATTCGCAATTAATAAAAACGTTATTAAATGTCAAGCATAAAAACAAAATGATTATTAACTAAAAATAGAGTAATAAAATTAAAGATTGTATTGAAGGTAGTGCGTGCTACTTACAATATGCGAGGAGGTACTGCGGGATTTGTTTTGGTTGTTGCGAGGTGTTTAATGAGCCGGCGCTCGCTGATTCATCACTTGGCACTTGGCAGCGTCTCCGAGATAGTCCGACAAGTAGACACTGCAGCACTCACTCCGGCTGGCCGAGGAAATAGAGGCTCCAGCTGTTCACAACTCACAACAAAGTTTGTGCGTGGAGGCGCCGCTCCACTACGACGCGCGATACGTTAATTTTTTCCCCAGCAAGTGAGCCGAGTCGCGGCGCACAGACACAGCCGTCCACGTCAGTACTCTGACGTTCACTACTCGCGACTCGGCTAAGTCGAGGAGAAGAAGGCAGCGGTCTCGTGCAACACGCCTTTCGTTCGTCTCTCTCTAACGCGGCTATGCCCGCCCGACCATTTTTACGGTTTAACCGACTCAATTCAATTCAACTCAACTCAATTGTCGTGGCGCGAATGCCTTCGGACTGGACGCTAGAGCGAGACGCACATAGCGCCGCGAAACGTGTCGCCGGTGTCGCTAATTAGGCACTTTGGACGCGTTCGCGAGACGCGGAGTGCGTCGTCTTGAGGCGACGTGTGTTTTAAGAGGGAAACGTCGACGCTCGGTGCGTTTGAACGGAGATTGTGCGATCGGAAAAGCGTGGCGGAGGCTCAATGTGCGTTGGAGACGCAGCAGTGGCCGCGGATAGGCGGTTTCGCTCTGGCGGCGGCGGGCGGCGGCGGCGGCGCGGCGCGCGCGACAGAGACCGCCGCCGCGCGGGAGGCGTGCCCCGCTCTCTCGGCACACGCTCTGGGTGTGTAAAGTTTTAGGCCGAAACATGTAAAAATGCATCTTGAAAAAAAGTTATGTATTAAAAAAAGAAGCTTAGTGCGCGGTGGGGGGACATTAATGCCGGGAGGTGGTGAGGATGGCTTTTTTCGCATGCTGTATTTTCGGGGGTGCCGGCGCAACTGGACAATGCATTACGGGGCGCCGATGGACGGCTCCACCGCGTCACCTTAGTGCCACATTTGGATGCGAAAACAACGTTTGAATGGGAACAGGCCTTTTAACGTGATTATGTCACAAAACGAATATTAATGATATGTATGAAATGAAATTTTAAACTTAACGCAATAAATAAATTTTGAAAAACAACCGTTCCAAACGGCGATGATTTTTAATCAAAAAACTATTAATTAACATTCGATATCATTTGAACGGTATGAAAAATTACTTTCTACGTATTCAAATTTTATTCCTTCCGAATGGCCATCGAAATTATGCACAATTATTAGCGCTTTTGAATGAATACTTCATCGGTAACGAGTTTAATTAGAAAGTGGCAGGTTCATGATGTCTTCGGGCAATGGCACAATAATTTATTGTCGTTTAAAATAAAGTAATTGACTTAAAAATTCATAAATATTAACACTTATAGATTATTACAATAAATAAAAAGCTACATTTTGAATAAATCGTGAACACTAGTAACTTTACGTATTCTTTTGTAAAACTTGTGTACGCAGACGAATAAAAATACAATATACTGGCTAAAACAATTTCTTTGACTAAAACCTAAACCCAAATTATTTTCTTTCTTTTCAGAACAAGATTATCAATTATTGAAAAATTCGTTGCCTGCTTTTTACTTACATCCACACATAAAACATTTCAATTTTTATTAATCTTGCACAATCGTTATATTTTACCATAGATACATACTGATTTTTTAGAGTCTGTTTTTAGATTTTGAAGTAAAACAAGTCTTTAGTTGCTGGCTTAGCCCGTCTTGAGGGCCCAGAAATATTCGAATGGAAGTATCACAAGTCAAATGAAGAGTTAATTGTTGTAGTTTTCGTATTGAGATTGAAATATTATTGCTCCTTCATTTTGCTCATAATGCAAAAAAATATAAGTTTGTAATTTAAAATGCATAAAACAAAATCTCAGCCATTACAGCTACTTTTGCCAACCAATCTTCGGTTATTTCGAATGAAACAAAACCTTTTTAGAACACATTTTTAAAAAACAAAATTCAAAAAGCGAACGTTCTAATTTCAAATAAATCGCGCGCAAAATCACCTCATGAAAACTTTATAACAATATAATTTGCTCGCAAATCGAGTTCTTCTGTGGCCGGTACGTCCTGGATGTAAGGTCCAGGCACTTAACTAACGTAATTACAGACGAGGCTAGGTAAACAAACTGAGCTAACGCACTAACGCTTGCATTATACCGCTTGGTCATCGAAGTAACTCAATCATTGGATCGGTAGTCCAGCGTCTCCGCACCGTAATAACATCACCTTCACGTATAAAAGGCTTGTATAATAAAGAGCATAACACACATAAAATGAAAAGGTAGTTACGCCCTTTCGATATTATAAGAATTTTAATAGAAAAAGACGTGTGTGGAAAAGTCTTGTTGTACATTGGTTAATAGAAAAGTATGATTTATAGTAACTATGCGATAAAATTATATCTACACGAAAAACCTCGAATTATAAAATTAACGATATTATCCTAGTATTTTTTAAGCAATTGGCTTTAAAAAAAATTTAGTGTAGATATCATAGAAGCGTATTAATTTATGAAATAAACACGTAGCAAAACGGTGAAGGAAAACAGCGTGAGGTAACCTGCATACCATAGCGATTCATCAGAATTTCTATGGTATGTAAGTCCACCAACCCGCACTAGGCCAGCGTGGTGGACTATATGGCCTAACCACTCTCAATCATACTGTCGATTGTAGAGTAGGCCTGAACTCTGTAGTGGGACGTATATGGGCTGATACAGAGATACAGATTGTTCAACAGTGAATGGCCGATTTAAACTGTTATTTAATTGAATAGAAAAAAAATCTCTCACCATTATGAGCTGGCAAGAATTGTTTCAAATAGGAATATTAGAACAATCATAATTCTTTGTTACTATTTCTCTTTTATTAATCATATTGTAATGAAGAGCATATCCTATTTGAAGTAAAAGTTTTTTGTTATTGTTATTTCTATTTAATTCGCTTTACAACTATACTTTGGGCTTTTATCCCAAACTTACATCATGTTCTCGAGACGTCATAAAAGATTCGATAATTATTTTCATAAATAGGTTGAAACCTATGTAATCATAAAATAATAACCCTGAATTCTTGGTGTTGTGAATATCATCTATACTTCATTTAACTCTAAGCACCCAAAAAAAACGATCATTCCTCTACAAGAGGACCAAAATTATTAAAGGATAAAATGTTGTAAATTTCTCTGTTCTTCTAGGAATGATCACACGCAATTGAATACTAATATGAAAAGTAAAACTAAATCAAGTGTGTTTAATGTACCTTGGAAACACCGATTTTTTAGTCGATACCAAATAATAACCTAATAAGGAGATCTTTTTAATAATTATTAAATAGTCTGTATCTTATTTCCTGTCTGCCTGTTATCCTCAAATACCGCGGTTTAACTTAATTTATTATGTTTAACTTCTATGCATAGGTTAAAGGAAACCTAAATACATTGTTTAGTATACAAATAGTGGATAGTATCCTATGTAAAGTTACCTATTTTAGAAGAGCAGTCTATTGTTAGACGTAGGACTCCTAAAATATACGCGACCTAGTACGATCTTCGCTTTCTCACTTTAGGCTTCTCACTTGTTCGTGCTCTTTATAAAAATATAAAAGGACTAGAATAAAATCTTGTTCAGTATGTCAAGCGATATAATTTGGTCAATGTAAAAATATTGAACATCTATAGATGAACTATAGCGCCTCCACTTTTTATGAAAATATATAAGTACTAGAATAGATTTTATTCTAGTACTTATATATTTTCTGTGGATGTAAAAATGTTAAATATTAACTAAACAGCCATTACCGAAAATCCTAAGTCATACTATTGAACTGTATCCATGATATTGGTTATTTTTATTTTCTTCGAATTAATGGCTATATGAGCACGCCATTTGCCTGATGGTAAGCGATACCGGTCGTATCGGTTGAACAGTAGTAAAACTAAATAACACCTTGAATTATAAAGCAATGCTTGACATTCCGCTGTGCTTGCTACCCTGAGACATAAGATGTTAAGTCCCAAGATACCCAGTAGCCACTCTAGCTACAATGTCCACAACAGTGGATTTATACTGCTGTTTGGCTGAAGAAATAAACATTGCGGTGGTGCCTAACCAGGCGGCCTCTCAAATATAATTCATAATAGAAAATTGCACTGACGTGTTTCTTAGAGGGAGAAATAGATAAAACATTTCGCATACAAGAAACGTCCCAATTAGTTAAAAATAGTTCTTAAATAATGGCTTCTTATAATTTCTACCGCCTTTCTAAAAATAACCTAACAAAACAAACCAAAAATTTTACGAGATCCAATCATCCAATATGAACTATCATAGGATTCGAACCCGGAGAATCACTTGCAAGCACTAGCACTATTGTAGTGGGTATATCTGCGTGCGCCCCAATTAATTCTTCAATGCGCCTCCATGTATTTCTATTTTGGAAGGTGCGTTTTGAATGACTAACTCCATGCGACGGTAATAACCGGACATTCGACACGTTGCTGTGACGTCACGGTTTTTTTAAACTGACGTAAATCCACTGTTCTGTTTATCTGTTGATGTAACTAAATATTCATCTCTTGGTTCAGATTTATTGTATAAATAGCTTTGACAGCCTCCGTGGCGCGTTAGACACCGGCTGTGAAACGAGAAGCTGTGGGTTCTATCCCCGCACCAAAACAAATATTTGTGTGGACCACAGGTATTTGTTTTGCGTCTGGGTGTTTGTGAGACCGAATAGTCTCTCGTAGTTCCTGATATCCACGACATAAGACTCGATCTTAGTGTGGGGTCAGGAATATGTATGTGACTGTTGGATGTATTTATTTATTTAAAATATGATGCTCAAGACCTAAGCTGTGAGTGAAGCAACTCCTCACGATTTATGTTGTATCCAATAATAATGCCTTCTGCGACCTTTTTTAGAGCCAATAGTATATTAAGAGCTTTTGGAGATGTTGCTCAACATTTTTGCTATCGACTACTTAGAGGCTAAATCCCACAAGAGAGTACCTTGTGTACAAAGTTAAACATTAGTGAAAAAACTAAATATCGCATATCACTTTCCACTTCCATATGGTAACGAAAGTAGCAGCTATCGCTACTTACCGGTAGCTAGATGTCCAGAGATTGATATCTGAATTCCTCATAATTACTGTCGTACGCTTTATCTTTTGCGATCGCTATCTTGAAATTCACAATCTAAGCCTTTTGTTTGACACTATTACAGGATATACGTTTAATGTATACAAGGATTTATGTACTTATATAGTAAACAGTTAGTAGCCAAAAAATAAAAAAATACAAATATTTTAAGCCGTAAGCGCAAGTGATGTGACCTGATTCCACCTGATAAATAAAAACAAATGCAAATTTCTACCTTTCTGATATCCTTTAGCTACAGTAAGTCAACGCAAAAATCCACCTAGAATATGCTCAGCAAGCTTTAGAGGCGGCCTGCGTCCAGTGACTTCCGGCAACCTTTATTAGGTCATTCGACCACGTAACGGGTAGCTGTTCTATGGTGCTCTTGCTTGTACATGGCCTCATCTCGAGAAAATAATATTTTAAATTAAACCTCCTTTTTCCCCAACCGTAGGAGAAATTAAATAAATTCTAAATTCAAATATTTTAAATGGAACCTCCTTTTTGTTCTATCTTTAGAAAAAATTGGACGATAGAATTCGAATCGATAAAACCTACCGTATATTTAAAAAAAAAAGTTAAAACAAACTTTGCAAAGTTATATTTTTAGGAGAAATATTTTTACAGACCTTTTACTTGATACCTTTTGAAAGTCATTGCAGGATACGTGAGGTAGTATTACTTTATGTACACGGGTATGTTTAGACAATTTATGCTGCTGATCAAAGGCCTCCTCTTCATTTCTGCTCTTGAAACTTGGCGATCTCTAGCCATTTTGGCTCGAATATATTCAACAGTAGCCTGGTCCAACAGTTTGGATGCATTTGAGTCACATCTCCTACCCAGTTACAATTTAATATAGCTACCTTGCGCCCTATATCCACAATACGGGATTTAGAGCGCAATTCCGCGTTTTGGATGCGACCGTTTTTGGTCAACCTAACTCCGAGAATACTGAGCTCGATTGCTCGCTGGCAAACCTTGAGTCTGAGCTTCTGAGATGCTGTTAATAAACTCGTCTGGGCGCCATAGATTAGGGCAAAATGCAAATGTGGACAAGTTTGCGTTTAAGAGAGAGTAAAGCAGACGTGACCTTCTAACAAAATTATATTAAGGACTAGTAGTTCTTCCTAGAATTTGCGACTAATCTGGAAATTTCCCAATCTTGTCTATATTCCTGAATGAAACTAAATATTTATGATCAAAAGCCTGATTAAACTGTATATTGGCACAGGTTCGATTCCCACGTGATGACACATCTGATGTGATTCCCAAATATTTGTTTCGATCATTGCAAAGCCGAAAAGACATATACCAAAATTTATATATCAAATTTATGTATATTCATTTACAGTTAAGTTTCAGAATGGAAGGACCTTATCTATACATATAAATAAAATTAAAGTGTATGTTTGTAAAGTGAAAATAAAAAAAAATGTCCAACTACATATCGTTATATACACGAAACCTATAACGAAAATGAACTTAGATTTTTTTTGTCTGTCTGTCTCTTTGTTCCGGCTAATCTCTGAAACGGCTTGACCGATTTTGACGGGACTTTCCTTGAAAGAAAGCTATTTTTTGCGAGAGCAACATAGGCTACTTTAATTTTGTAAAACAAATTAGGGTTCCGTAGAAAAAATTATAAACCCTTAAATTTTGAGGTTGTTTTTTTAAATATAAAAGTCCTATCGAAAAAAGTCAAATGGCAAAGTTGTAGGTAATAAAAAGATCTAAAACTTTTGTATTCACACTTTTTTCACAAAACCTCAAAGTTTATGTGAAAAATTCAAAAAACCAAGTTTTTGGTTTTTTATTTTTATCTTTTACAAAAAAAAATATTTTTTTAACGAAATTTGGTGAAAACTTACCTTTTTATGTCCCAAATACGCTGTAATTTATTTGATTAAAAATATTTATTTTTTCGCCTTATTTTGAATTAATATCGAAAAAGCACCCTAATTTTCAATCGAAAATTCACCTGTCAATATATCAGCTTTTTTCAAAAAATTGGTATGTTTTCTGTTCGTTGAAATCTCTACTTTCCGATGGTGAAAAAATATATATATGTTACTATAGTACATCTTCTCAGAAAATGCAAAGCAAAGCTGCTTTTTTTAATATATTCATAATATATTTTTTATACATTGACATTTATTTCTTTACTATATTTTTTTTTCATGGGTATATACTCACCATAAAATAGTGAAGGCATTATTAATTCGATTTTGTGTTTCAGATTATCAGTATGGATGAATCTGTTTGTATCATCTATATATATAAAAGAGGAACCTGACTGACTGACTGACGTATCAGCGCACAGCCGAAACTATTGGAGCTAGGAACGTAAAATTTTCCACAGGAGTTCCTTTTGTGACGTAGGTGAGCACTAAGAAGGGATTTTTGGAAATTCAACCCCTAAGGGGGTGAAAAGGGTAAAAACCTGTTGTATGGAAAATCGAAACCGTTAGAGTTACAATTGTCAAACTTGACACTTTAGTTAGTCATTTAAAAAGAAATTTAACTGTATACTTTGTTTCTCTAAAATTAGCCCTAAAGGGGTTAAAATAGGGGTTGAAGTGTTGCGAGACTAGAGCGATTTAATGACTGTCTAATCAACGCACAGCCGAAACTACTGAAGCTAGAAACGTGAAATTTTAGACAGGGATTCCTATTGTGACTTAGCGTAGTACTAAGAAGGAGTTTTTGGAAATTCGACCCCTAAGGGGGTGAAAAGGGTAAAAAACTGTTGTATGGAAAATCGAAACCGTTAAAGCTCCAATTGTCAAACTTTGCACTTTAGTTAGTCAATTAAAGACAAAAATAACTGCATACTTTATTTTTCTAAAGATCACCCTAAAGGGGTTAAAATAAGGGTTGAAATGTTGTAGAACCAAACTGTCTAATCAATGGACAGCCGGAACTACTGGTGCTAGAAACGTGTATTTTTACACAAGGATTTCTATTGTGACGTAGGGTAGCACTAAGGAGGGATTTTTGGAAATTCAACCACTAAGAGGGTGAAAAAGAAAAAAAAACGTTTGTATGGAAAATCGAAACCGTTAAAGTTACAGTTGTCAAACTTTGCACTTTTGTAAATCAATCAAAAACAAACATAGCTGCATACTTTATTTTTCTAAAATTAACCCTAAAGTGGTAAGGGTTGAAATTTTGTAGAACCGAACTGTCACATCACCGTACAGCTGAAACTACTGAAGTTAGGAACTTGAAATTGTACACGGGGCTTCCTATCATAATGTAGAGCAGCGCTAATGAAGGATTTACTGAAATTCAATCCCTAAAGGAGTGAAAAGGGTGAAATTGTGTTGTATGGAAAAACGAACCGTGAAAGGTATAGATTCAGATTAATACTTATAAGTAAAATTGTGCGTAACTCTTGGATTATAAATGTTAGTGGGAGGAATTTATTATGTTTAATAGTATTTACTTATTATAGATAAATAATGACCAATTGTAAGGTTTTGGATTTTTATGTTTTAAGTGGAGTTAAAGCGGGAAATGGTTGTTGATAAAGTAAGTAATATATATTGCCACATAATTTGCCCAACACGATGTTCACAAATAAATAGTGACGTAATTCGGAGTTTTAGAATTTTCTCAGTTTTAGCGGAGAAATGAGAACGTAATATAAAATATATTGTAAATAAAGTTAATAAAGCAGACGAAGTTGCGGGCAAAAGCTAGTCTGCAATAAGGCAGATGATAAGCAAGTGTATGAAATAAAAAAAGCAGCTTTGCTTTGCATTTTCTGAGAAGATTTACTATGGTAACATATATATATTTTTTCACCATCGGAAAGTAGAGATTTCAACGAACAGAAAACATACCAATTTTTTGAAAAAAGCTGGTATTTTGACAGGTGAATTTTCGATTGAAAATTAGGGTGCTTTTTCGATATTAATTCAAAATAAGGCGAAAAAATTAATATTTTTAATCAAATAAATTACAACGTATTTGGGACATAAAAAGGTAAGTTTTCACAAAATTTCGTTAAAAAAATATATTTTTTGTAAAAGATAAAAATAAAAAACCAAAAACTTGGTTTTTTGAATTTTTCACATAAACTTTGAGGTTTTGTGAAAAAAGTGTGAATACAAAAGTTTTAGATCTTTTTATTACCTACAACTTTGCCATTTGACTTTTTTCGATAGGACTTTTAGTTTTGCCGGAAATCGAGAAAAACCGTTTTTTACCCTTAAAAACCCACCCCCATCCCCTTCCCGACCTCAGATCGCCCGTAAATTATTTTTCCTTTCATTTTTATATTATCCCCCTCTTTTTCTAATGGGTTTCATCCTACTATTATTTTTATTGGTTTTAAAAATTATCGACCCTGGTCTATTACATACAGGGACAATTATAAAAATAATAATATCTAAATCCCAGGTGTCTGTTAGTCGGAATGCAATGCCGTTTGCTCAATAGCTATCTCAACAGGCTCTTATCAAACATCTAAATTAGAAATAGACTTGTCAAGTTGATCGGTTACTTCATAGACCTTATCTAAACGCCAGAATGAATTACTAGCTATTGTTACTGTCCTTAATGAAATAGAATTTGGAATCAATAGCAATAAGATAGCTGGTGGTAGAATTTGGCAAGTATTCTGTATCTAAACTGATATTATAAAGAGGAATTTGATCGTTTGTTTGCTTTGAATAGGCTCTTTTGACACAGGACTTTGAATGAGCATAGGTAATATAATATCCAAAAAATAATATATTCAGCCCGGCCCGTTATTAGTAATAAAAAAAATTAAGGCCAATTTAATCTTGAGTCGGAAACTACGAAAGACTTTTCGTTCTCACAAAACCCCTGACTCGAAACGGTCGTGGAGCGAGGATCGAACCCGCGACTACTAGTTTCACAACTGACGTTTAAGCAACTGCGCCGCGGTATATAAAATTTTGAAAGTTTTTAAGTCCTTATCGTCTGTTTTAATTTATCTCCCTACCCTATTTCAAAATCCGTGTCAAATTCTACGAAATATAATAATAATTTCGTTGGACCAATAAGCAATTAAATATCGCTTAAAACAAGTCAATGCAATAACAGTTACATTAAATTATACTAATTAATTTCGCTGCTATAAAAATATTTTAGCTTAATTAGTTTAATTACATGCAGAATAATATTAAAATATTCATATTTTTTTACTTATATTCAAGGATATTTTTTACTATTTCCCAAAGCTATTTAGTATTTGAATTCGCAACGTAACTCAGTCAAATACTACAACGGAGTCCAACCCGACCTTGCCCGACAAAACAGTGCAAAAAAACCTTGGACAAATGATTTCTGGGTTATAATTCCGCAACCTCTTTTCCACAGAATTTCACTATCCCAGCCTAAACCCCCTAATTCAATGAACCAATTCCTAAAGTATAACACAATTTCTATCTGGGTTAAAGACAAGAAATAGCGCTACAAATCGAACATCAATTCATTTATAATTCTAAAGAAGCAGTTCGGAAATACATTGCCACCTGAAACGTTTTAAAAAGACAAGACGGGCGTCCAAACAAGTTGTGGGGCTATGTGACGTCACTACTTCAAATCCGGCCAACTTGCCGCGTCCAAAAGTTGCCGAATCGTTTAATAATTGATAAGCCGACGCTATTACGTGTGATTGTCCGATCGCTATTCATTTTTATTGGTTGAAATGATTAGTTCGATTTGGGCTGTATTATATGTCTTGATAGCGATAGATATAATAATAATAGGTAAAATTGTACGATCCCCTTGAACATACATGTTTATTAAGTTTAATGCTGGCGATCAAAATATATTAATTAGATATTTTTTTTCAATTGTGTACGCAAAAAAAAAATCGAATAATTCATTTGTAGATTTTAAATTCACGATATCATGGTCGTTTTCTAATAAATAATAGACGACTATAATAGATTTTAATAAATCGTTCAAAAAACGTCATCGAATATGTCTATTACATACAAAAAAATCTACTTGCTTAAATTATCATTAGCCATTTCTGATATTTCTTTTGATATAAATATCAATAGGAATTTCCTTGAAAAATGTACTCATAGCTATTGCAAAATTTCTATCACGACACGTAATACGGCCCCGTATTAGATCACTGTCTACTGAAGCCGTTGTCTGGGTCGGATCTAAAAATTAACTAATCCGCTACAAATCTAATGGAATGTTATTTCCTACTTACATTTCGTCCCGAACTATGTGTTAGGTGGGACTGTTCCATGTTGGAGCATTGGGCACAGCAGCTTATGTTTGCTAAGTGCGCAGTGCTCTAGCTAGCATACCGGTTCACGTCTTTCTAGTTCTTTTGTTCCAATCTACACCTTTTACTTACAATAGCTTTTTCCCATAAGTAATAATGTATGTACTAACACTATGGGCTGTTTGGTCTGCAATAAAAGATTTTTTTTGTTATTTGTGAATGTTTGTATATTTCATACAAGTCTGTCGACACAGACGTAATGATAGCATTTATTGAATGAATGATAATATAGTAACTTTTGACTGCAGTAGTAATATAGATTTTATTTGGTGTGTAACGTCCATCAATTTTCACTAGGCAAGCGTTGTGACCTGTATGTCCTAACCACTCTAAATCAAACTTTCAGTAGTAAAGATGTCCTGTGGCATTTGGGCTATTATAGGCTAATAAAAATACAGTAGGAATAAGACTGGGCTAGTGTACAGGTTAATTATAATAGATCGGTACTAAATAAAACAATATAGCCAATACTAAGACCTTGCTTGATGTTCAACAGCAGAATGGCGCAGGAAGCACAAACACTAGCGCCCTCTCCCTTTCTCCAGGTGGAGGGCGCAGTTGGTTAGAAGCCGGCTGTGAAACAAGAGGCCGTGGGTTCGATCTCCGCTCCGAAACAAATATTTGTGTGAATCGCAGGTATTTGTTTCGGGTCTGGGTGTTTGTGAGACCGTAAAGTCTTGTAGTTCCTTATACCCACGACACAAGACTCGATCTTAGTGTGGGGTCATAACTATGTATGTGACTATTGGGTGTATTTATTATGAATATTTTTTGTACTTTTAAAATGGAACTAAATTAAAAAAAGACTGTTTTTCTTAAGACACATTATTGCGATTTGAAATAAAATACCTCGCTGCTTTGTGCAGAAAGGCTTAATACGTATTGTATAGTACTACCAAAGTCATCACCCTTAAACGTCCTATTTTTTTATTGCCTTGGCATCCGGCAAACGAGTTAACAGGTAAGTGATCACTGCCACCCATGAATATACACGATGCTTAAATCTTGGGCGTGCTACCAAGTACCAAATAAATCAGGAACAGAACTGGAGGGGAAAAGGATGGGAAGAGCTGTCGCTTCACTTCGACCTGTGAGAAATTGGTGCCGACCCGGACGAGTCTTTCCATTCATGCTGAGTCGTGGCTGACCACAGCGCGGCTCTACCACTTCCTGAAAGAGTAGTGTGTGTTTAAATACAGTAATTTCACTGATTTCTATTGAAATAAGTTTGCATCTAGCGGATTTGTGTAAACTCATAAAAACCTTATCACCGAGAAAGCGTTTATTAAAAGCAGGTAGAATAATATTTATATTTAGAAAACATTGTAAGAGCTGAAATGCTATTAGCCTTAGAGTACTGTATTTTAAGTTCACTTACCACTTCTAGGCCAGCGTGGGGAAGCAAGATATAATCCTTTACTGAGAGAAGAAAATGTAACGAAACATTCGAACTTATAAATTCACCATCGAATAAAAAGGCAAAATTTCCGAACAATTATTAAAAATCGTAACTAAATAACAAAGAAGTTTTACGTAACAAAAATAAAATTGCCAAATTTAATATAGGAGAAAAAAAAACTGGCCACCGCAAACCGAAAACTTGCACAGAAGGGAGAGGCGAGACATGAATAAATTAAAAGAGATGTTCGGCGGAAGTGTAAAAAACTGAAAAAAACTTTCGCGGAATTGTAAAATAACTTAGTAGATCCTTTGTTTGATGTTGTTACGGATTGAATTTGCTTTTCCTATTTACATAAGCTGCAATAAGCGTAAGAAAATCTGTAAATTCATAGTCTCTTCCTCTCTTACCCTGTGGTTCGGGGGTACAAGAATTCCGCCACGGTATCCTCTGCTCGTCGTAAGAGACGACGTAAAGGGGTCATCGGAGTCAGTGGGTACACGGCAGGGGCCGTGCGCACTCGCGTATAAACGACTCCGAAACGTGTGATGGAACCTCGTCTCCGTCATGGACGCCCATAACAGGTGGGTGTAAGTGGAGGTAATCTGGGCCCTCATAATGGTAACATAAGGCCCAGCGATGGTTTTGCGCGGGGCGGTTCGCGAACGTAAATCTGGGCGCCCTTCGCCCTGGGATGTCCGGTGCTGCGCATAATGCGTGTGAGGGCTATCGAGAGGTTTTTAGTCAGTATGCTGGCTAGGCTAGGGACCCAGCTCGGCCACAATATCCGCGTTTGTACTGGGCTGGAAGGCCAGAGACACTGACATACCCCTTTCGTCCTCCCCCGGGGTATCGAAGGGGGAGCTTAATAGCTTTTCCTCTTGAACAAAAAAAGTATCTTCCTCTCTCTTCAACTACTAAAATTACACTGCTGAACATAAGCCTCCCCCAAGGACCTCCACATCGACATATCGACTTGTTGGAAGCGGTCTGCATCCAGCGATTATTTAGAATCTATAAATTCCAATATCTTCAACTTAAATATTTTTTGTCTTATTATTATATTTTTTGCGGTGTTCAATAAAGAATTTATAAATAAATAATATTTGTGATATATCTTCTTCGGCTTACCATAAGGTGAAGCTAAGTGTAGTATTGTGAAGATGACTCAGACAAACTAGCAAATGCCGATAGCTAGAATTTTTCACAGTTGCTTAAATTTGTTTGAAATCCCCTGAGGATTTTCATACTGCCATTTTGAAAACGGATTGAATCCAGCAATGTGCCATTTCCAACCTAAAAACTTGGACGTACGACGCTTTGCAATGATGACAGTATTATGTTTTCGATTTGAAAATCTGAACACCCTAAGCGGAAAATATTTCCACTAGATGAAATACGACAGGCCCCCAAACGCCCTAAGTTTAGGTTGTGAGTTGAGAGGCAACTGTGGATGAATCCCCGCACCAAAACAAAGTATGTTTATGCGGCCCATAATTATTTGGTTCAGGGTGAGACCAAAAAGTGTCTTACTTTCTGTTACCCACAAAACACTTAGGATCAAAGTTAAAGGTCAGAATTGCAACTGTTAAGTGTATTAATAATATTTATGTTCCAAAAGTACATCGTCTAGCTAATTGTTTCACACAAACTTTTCCTTCGAATTCCATTTATTCGAATTCACAAATCAATTAATATAAGCTAGCAGACCGATGGTTCAAGAGAAGCATCGATTTCGTAGAAACTAAATATGAATAGTAAACGTATTGATTCCTGGTTATGAGAGTACACCAACTATTAATCTCTTCTATAATTGGTGCAATTCTAGGAACTGAAATGGGTGTTAATTTGACTTTTAGTTTATTTGCACGAGGGTTTATGCCGTGACTCAGGTGTCGAAGTTTGAGACATGGTTGTTCTAAGCTTTGGCAGTCAGATGTATAGCCGGAAGGAATACTGTGGCAGAAATCAATTTAAAACTGTTTGCTCACCCGGTTCTTATAGAAGATGACTTTATGAGATTGATTTAATCTACTTACGCCACTGTAGCAAGAAACTATTGTGAATCATTAAATTTTAAGCACAAAACACGCTTGGTCCTCGCAACCCATCAAACCATTCAACTACTCGAGACATCAAATACATTTCAATAATCTAATTAAACAAAAGTGAAAGATATTACTAAAGTTCCAAGCAGCCCTTCATTTCAAAACGGGAGCCACTTTTAAACGCAATACGCAATCAGATAAAAGTTGATGAATCTACCAAACAAAGTTCCAGCCTCTTATTATAATAAACTGATTAATGACTGAGTCGTACGATTCATTATCGAAGCAAAACTGCCTTCCGAACAATAATGATAATGAGTGTAATTAATTATAGGAACTTGGTTCAAGACGCACTTCGAGGGTGCGGTAGGAGGCGAAGGATTAAAATAGTTTCCATTCGGTTTGGATGAGGCATCTGCTTTATTAATGACCTTGAGAGACTTGATGACAGTTTTAACTGTCAGTTATAACGGTGTACTTGTATTAGAAGATTGCTGACGGAGCTGCCAACCTCTCGAAAGGTGAAGTTAGCTACAAGTTCAGATCTTTTGAAGAATGCTATTCAGAACATAAATAGAGGATGTTATTGCTAATATTGATGTGAAAGATTTCTTAACATAGATAGGAATAAAATTTAGAAGATAACATACGTGTTTATTATTGGTAATGAAGAAGTTTTTTTTTGATTGAAAAGACCTATTGAGTTAGTCGTTAAGAATTTAAAAACTCTTAAGAATATTTAGGAGGTGCAAGCAAGCAGTTGTGAGAACCAAAGGAGCTAACAACATCTCAGCTGTAGCTGAAAAAGCATCTAAAGTGAATCATTACACCGGGAAAGAAGTTAAACACCAAGATATCAGTACTTGAAAGTCTTAGCAAATAGATACCGCATCTACCTCAACATTAATGAATGTAAAAAGAAAAGGGTGTGAGACGGGAGGTCAGGCCGTTGTCGCGTCGCTGATGGCTTTAATCATTATTACTTATAATTAAAATTTAGATGGAAATATCTATTGTCCTTTTGACCTTTTGTTGCGCTACGCTGCAAAGCCAATCGGCCATGTTGGATCAACTATTGGCAAACAATCTCCAACTTTGCGATTCATGTGTTGTGTAATGTGTAGTTTTAAATTGGCATGATACTTTTGATTGTAATGAATATGACATGCTACAGTAAGTAGATTTGGTAGAAACGTTAAAAAAATCGTAGATTCATTGCCAGCTTTTGGTATCAAATGCGAGAAGAAAATAAGGACATTTTTTTTATTGCAACGTATGGCGAGACGAGTATGCCGTTCACTTGATGGTACTACTGTAGTACTTACTCTGGCTACAATGTCCTTCAATCCGAAACACAACAGTGCATTTACACTACTGTTTGGCGGGAGAAATTGACATTGCGGTAAAACCAGTAAAGGTAAACCAAAAAAGAAAAAATAGTAAAAGTGAATATTATTGAACTGCCAGCATTCCACTGACCGAGCAAAACAAGATACCCAAACTACTATACTATATTTTCATTTTCTGTGAGAATTTGCTACCAAAACCCTAAAGCATAACTGTATTTTACATATCTCAACCAATTCATAAAGTAATCTAAAAGATGTTTGACATGAAAATATAAAATGAAAAACGCGTCCACTATTATTTGAAAAATGTTGACGATCCCCATTGCACTAATCATATTAAAATAATAAAATCCATAAGTCACCAACATTTTCCAGCCGTATCCGCTCTCACTGTGCGAGTAACTGAATGCGCAGTTTTTGTTTTTAGGGTTCCGTACTAACACGGGAACAATAACCTTTGTAGGACCCCTTTTTAAAATTTAAAAAAAATCTATTGGTAATTCTCAATGACGTTGAATCAGAAAATTTGGCAAGAAGCAGGGTTTCATAGGACGAGTAAAGAAAAAAACGAATAATGTTTATAAAATAATTTCGATAAATTGATTTTGTAATGTTAATTCTTTTCCGATCACTTTAAACTTGCAGTACCAATATGGCTCGCTATTGCATAGTACGGAACCCTCGTTGCACGATTCCAGCTCGCTCTTGGCGAATTTTTTGTTTTTTTTTTCCTTGCAGTATAATTATGTACTAAATTGCTCGTTGCTATCTTTGCCTCTTTAGCAACTGTCCAAGCTTAAGTTGTTCAACTAATTGTTTTGCATTCTTTCCGTTGTTTTCCTTGTCTGGCACTTGACTCTTTTTATTTAACTGATCATTAAACTTTTATTGCAAAATATGCATGATTAAAGAGAGTCCATTGTTATTTTGATCTGATTTAGAACGTAATTTTGATTTTAAATTATATTTCTGATATGATATTACTCTATAAGTCTAAAGGCTACTGAGCTGTTGGTCTAGTATGGATAGATGAACATTACCCGTTCCAAATAAATGACTAGTTTAAAATAATATTTGGTCCTTTTCATATTCAGTTTGAGCGAAAAAGACAAAATATTCGATAACTAATAAGGGTTTTAAAACTGTCTTCGAATAACGCCTTTAACCTTCGATGTGACCATTAAGTGATTAAAATATCTAAAGTAAATTAAAAAGTACCTAATATTCTCAGATAACTGTCTTAAACATATATGAAAAAGCTCTAACTAGTGATAAAGATTGTCCATTCAAAAACCAATCGTAAACAAAAACAATAGCGCATGACGTAACCGATACTTTATCCTAAGTATAAAGGTTGAGGGAGCCGCTCATTAGGTCCGTGGTATCGTCCATAAATACGTTATGGCGGGGTGGACGCCGGGAGGGTGCAAGGTGGCGGGTTATCGAATTAAAACTTCACTAGCAATAGTAGAGTTGAACAGCGTATTAATACACCATGTATAATTCGTGCGCTTGGACAAACTAGCGCGTTTTCCATTTGTTACGATTCGGAGTTTTTGATAATGTTTTTTTTTTTTAGAAAATCAAATGTCTATTTGGCGAAAATAATAAGACAATCGGTGGATAATGGAATGGTTAAGAAAATGATTTTTTTTTTGTGGCGCAAATGATGAGTGAATATGTTTTGCCAATTGGTTAAGTTCATAATTATGATTAAAAAGCAAAATCAACTTACTATTATTTCCGTTGGCCATATTTTTGTCGTTTTCCTAAGCCTATTTCGAAGTACTGTACCAATGATACTCGCGTATGTGATATGGATTGACAGGTTAGGTGATAGAGACTATTCGACATCAGTCAAATGAGATATATGATTTTTTTAGAACATAAGTCCGGTAAAAAAGAGACTTCTCAACTCTTACTGATGATGAGTGCTTACTCTCGTCATGAACACCGACCACACTTTAATCCCGGTCGATATAGTCCTTTTCAACAACAATCCACTTAAATAGAGCGTCACTAACTGTAAAACTACAAATGTTTATAATAAAATGTTGATTTAGTAATAAAATATTTTTATAAGGTAGGGTAGTTTGCACGGAGTGGAAAGCGGCCGGCCGGGCGTCGCGGGGCGGGCGCGAAGGAACGATCGAGGTAAGGGTACTCGCTACGTAATTAGATTTTCAAAGTCCGAATACACTGCTCGTACTTGTCTTCATAATAATGTTACAAGACTTAGACGTTTTGATACTTTTTCAGTTTTATTTCATGTTTAATATAAGGAGATTATTTTATCAATGTATTTCGATTGACTGAAAATGACTGCAATAGTTCAGTAGCGACAACATTTAAGGAACTACGTAGTTTTCATTACGATCTGCATTTATATCAGCGTATATGCGTCCCACTGCAGAGCACATGCCTCCTCTACAATCGAGAGTACGATTGAGAGGATTCAGACCATAATGATTTAAATATTGGGGCATTCCACGCGAAGCGGACAGGTAAAAAATCGCGATGTTTCTGATTTCAGAAATATTTGAGTATGTTCTACCTATATATGTCCTTGATTCGTGTATCAAATATTTTTCTAATATAGTGACTGGTTAAAGAATTAAGGAACTTTGAAATTTTGGCCAACTGGTGGGCATACAGTACTTCAAAGGCGATTATCTAGTCAGAAAATTATTAATTAAAATAATTAAACCACTGGACTTAAAACTTCATTTAATGAGCTTTTTAATTGCATTTTTGGATATTAAAATAAATTATTTTGTTCCAATTTTTTTTTATTTTTTATTTTTTAACTTCGATTTTCACAAACTTAGACCATTTCGATTTTTTTTATTTTTTTTATTAAAATAGCTAGTATTGTATAGAACATCCTTGCCAAGTTTTATAATGGGCGTGGAAGTGGTTTACGAGCTATGCTGGGAATACTGCCGAAGCGCGGCGTCCTGCGCGAGTTACGTGAAACTATCAATAAAATAAAATCACTTCCGACCGAATAGTTTGCATATTTAAAACGATATAAATACATTTTAAACACTTTTTAGATACCGTAAAATCATACAACTATAGTCCTGAAATACAAATATGGTCCATTACCATACTTTGACATATTGTATTATTAATGGGTTCCATTCAGCGATTTTTTTGACAACATTTGACTAGAATGGATGTAGGCGTTGAAATTAAGAGCAATTGCGATAGCTAGTATGTGAAATCAACAGCGAGCGGTGCGGAATTAATCAATTATTGCGTGTTTTCAAAACTCTCCTAACTTTTATTTAAAAAAATAAGTATATGTAGCTGCCCAGTCCTACAATTTATTTTTTTAAAAGGTAATATGTTTGTATTTATTATATTATAGCTGTTTTTTTATATCAGTTAATTATTTTAATACTTAGGCAAGTTTATTCTAATTTTCATACTTTGTTTAAAACAATAGTCCAACGGTTTTCTTGGATAATAATTAAAAACCAGTTAAAATAAATTTAGAATTACATCAGGGATTTGAAAACAATGTCAAGGAAGAAGCCTGGAGCCAGATCATATAAATATTATTCAAATCGACAAATGGAATTATGTCTTTCTGATATTAAAAACAGAAGACTGACTCAGCAGAAAGCATGCCATAAATACACAACTAAACAAACAGGGATATACAATTGCAAATTCAGCCTCCTTAAACACGCAGCACTAAAAGAGCGCTTTTTCAAGTTGCTGAACTGGAGAGGGTCAAATGCAAAAAAAATAGCAATTGTACCCGGTGACTTTTTAAATTAAATTGTTGTACTCATGGACTACTGATTTAATATAAAAATATGTTACGTAAATGTAATATCATAAGTAAAAAGTGATTTATTAATCCATAAAAGTGTAATATTCATCATCCATAATGTTGGAAAAGTGCGTGGTGGCCTGTTGGAAAAGTGCGTGGTGGCCTGTTGAAAAAGTGCGTGGTGGCCTGTTGGTAAACGGACCAGACGCGGCTGCCAATATGTTCACGGTGGTCGCGGGTTCAAATCCCAGGGCACACCTCTGACTTTTCGGAGTCATGTGTGTATTGATAGTCAATCACCACGCACTAAATCGGTGAAGGAAAACATCGTGAGGAAACCTGCATACCATAGCGGTTCATAAGAATTTATATGGTATGTAAGTCCGCCAACCCGCACTAGGCCAGCGTGGTGGACTATATGGCCTAACCACTCTCAATCGTACTTTCGATTGTAGAGTAGGCTCGTGCCCTACAGTGGGACGTATATGGGCTGATACAGAATCCATAAAAGACATAAAGGAACGAACAAAATGTCAAAGTATGGTAATGGACCATATTTGTATTTCAGGACTATAGTTGTATGATTTTACGGTATCTAAAAAGTGTTTAAAATGTATTTATATCGTTTTAAATATGCAAACTATTCGGTCGGAAGTGATTTTATTTTATTGATAGTTTCACGTAACTCGCGCAGGACGCCGCGCTTCGGCAGTATTCCCAGCATAGCTCGTAAACCACTTCCACGCCCATTATAAAACTTGGCAAGGATGTTCTATACAATACTAGCTATTTTAATAAAAAAAATAAAAAAAATCGAAATGGTCTAAGTTTGTGAAAATCGAAGTTAAAAAATAAAAAATAAAAAAAAATTGGAACAAAATAATTTATTTTAATATCCAAAAATGCAATTAAAAAGCTCATTAAATGAAGTTTTAAATCCAGTGGTTTAATTATTTTAATCAATAATTTTCTGACTAGATAATCGCCTTTGAAGTACTGTATGCCCACCAGTTGGCCAAAATTTCAAAGTTCCTTAATTCTTTAACCAGTCACTATATTAGAAAAATATTTGATACACGAATCAAGGACATATATAGGTAGAACATACTCAAATATTTCTGAAATCAGAAACATCGCGATTTTTTACCTGTCCGCTTCGCGTGGAATGCCCCTATTACCTTTAAAATAATAATAATGAGATCCGGTGTTAGATAACTTTCTGAAAGTGTAAAATGTGAGCGCAACCTGTTGCAAATGTTTTGATAGATAGTATAATTATTGTACTACTAGTTTTCTTGAAGTTATAAACTTTTGAAACGAACAAATAGCTAGGAAATCGATCTAAACCACATAATCTAGCTTTAGACCAGAAAGAAAACTAACTGAATAATGAGTATATTAACAGCACTAATAAATACTACTGCGACATTATTTTTGCAATCAATTGTTGAGTGTATTCATTTATCTATTCCATTTTTTGAAATAAAATTTCCGTCCAAGTCAAAAGTTTACACCGCTGTTTGACGGGAGAAATAGATATTGCGGTGATACCCAGGCCGCCTCTTACTTGAAGACATATCTACTGCCAGTAGATTTTTAAGTAATTTTATAGTACTGTTACATATGACATACCTACCACCAGTAAAATTTATAGTCATTTTATAGTATTTTGTATAATACTTTAAAATTACAAAGCATCAAGACGTCTCCGTCCGCATTCAACATCGAGGTATTGGATATTTAGTTTGCTTTGGGCCGGCGGGGCGGGCGGGGCGCGGTGCTTAAGTCCAACTATAAATTAGGAAGGGTACAGTTTCATTAATCACCCATACGCCGTTATTATTAATTAACCCCCTTTACCAACCACCGACGGAATTAACTATCGACCGGTAACCCACACCACCGTGTCAACTTTAAACTTGTGACCTTCGAAAAAATATTTTGCGTTTTTTTTTTCGATCGAATTTTGAACTTAGTACCCATAGTAGATTGACGAGGTATAAATAAAATATACATATCTACAGTAAAAACTTTTGCCCGCATATGGGACGTACATATATGCGTATGTAGATATGGCTAGTATCGAGAATTTGACGATATTACTGGTGGCATGTCTCACATGTGTGTGAGGCCGCCCGGGTAGGTACCACTGCAATGTCTATTTCTTCCGTCAAAAAGTAGTGTCAATGCACTGGTGTGTTTCAGTTTGAAGGATATTGTAGCTAGAGTAACTACTGGACATATTGTGACTTAACATATTATGTCTGAGGGTGGCGAGCGATTTTTGCTACTATTAGCAATATGTTAACCGAATACGTTAGTTTACTACAGTTTGGAAGCCTACTCCATACCTTTGAAATTTTTGGTAAAACCTTTCAAGTCTGGAGATGTCTTTATCATAATTTATTTTGCGTTTAGTATAGTTAGTAAAGTACGATTGAGAGTGGTTATGCCATACATATATACCATGGAAAATATTACAAATCGCTATGGTATGCAGGTTTCCTCACGATGTTTTACCGTTATAGTACATGATGATTGACTATGAATACAAACATGACTCCGAACAGTCAGAGGTGAGCCCTAGAAATCGAACCCGCAACCATCGGAACAAGTTGTTAACAGCAAACAGTCAAAAGTAGACAAAACAAACAACAGCAAACAGCAGTGTAAATGCACTGTGGCGTTTCGGATTGAAGGGCATTGTAGCCAGAGTAACTACTGGACATACTGAGACTTAACATCTTATGTCCCAGGATGGCGAGCGCAGTGGAATGCCAAGCATTGTTTTGTTATTCAAGGTATTGTTTGGTTTTGTTATTGTTTATGAGCGGTCGCATCGCTTACCTTTAGGCGAACGGCATGTTTGTCTCGCCAATAATTGCAATAAAATAAAAAAAAAAGTTGGCCGCCGCATTTGGTACGCTTACCAACAGGCCACCACGACATTTTATTCTTTCATAACCACACATTATTCTTGAAAAAGTCACATTGGGCCATGGATTCAATCCATTCTAAGCAACTATCACAAAAATGCATATTTATTTTTCCAAACTGATACATGCCTAGTATAATTATATAATTCTTGGATCGAACGTGATTTGTCCGAGATTTATTAATATGATATTCCCGGGGGACTTGTGGTCAACGACCGCCCGAGACGGCCCCAAAACTTCGATGTAACTTAATGTATGTATATGTTGGATCAACATCACATAAGCGAGTGGACAATTACAACTTTATACTTACACGCATAATTTAATGATGATGGATTATGCTCGACTATTTCCTTTAGATTTCTTTCATTAAAATCAACTTTCAGTTTAAAGCTGGGAATCCTTTTAAATTAAGTCTTTGTTAATTGTGTAAGAAATGCCTCTTGAGTCAATCAGACATAATGAAATAAATCATTTCACCTAAGGTAAGTAGTAGAGTAAGTAGTAAGTAAGTAGAGTCATATACAGGGAACTTACCTCAGCGGTTAAAAAGAAAAGAAGACCTATACGGGTTGATCAAAAGCCGCGAATTTTTGACAAATCTACCAGGCAGTTTTTTCTAATAATTGGTACAGTATTACCTCGTGTTAAGTTAAATATAACATATCAATATCAACCTGTAAATAGTCCAAAACCCATATTATAGGACCAGTTCTGTGTCATAGCAGATAATTTTTCGGTCTCCACACACTCAGATCCGAAACAAATACTTGTGTATCACATTTTTTTTATTGCAATGAATGGCTAGTTGAACATGCCGTTCGCCTGATGGTAAGCGATACGACTGCTTATAAACAGTAGCAAAAACCAACACCTTGAATAACAAAGCAATGCTTGGCATTCCACTGCGCTCGCCATCCTGAGACATAAGATGTTAAGTTTCAATATATCCAGTAGTTACTCTGGCTACAATGCCCTTCAATCCGAAACACAACAGTGCATTTACACTGCTGTATGACGGGAGAAATAGACATTGCGGTGGTACCCACCCAGACAGCCTCTGACATATGAGAGACCTACCATTATTTAGTGAATGCGCCCCGAAATTTGATAAATATTAAACCTATTAAAAAGTAACATCTACAAAAATGTGTAGGATCACGCCATTTATACAAACAGGTTTATTTAATACTCAAGCGAAATTTAGCCAAGTCGGGCAGCATGGCAACACATAATATTCCATTTTTTTTATCATTCTAACAGTCACACATCACCATCTTCAGACAAAGTAAGTCCACTGTTAAGCCTTTTTCATAGATCTCCTTATCGACCTTTTGGAAGCTGTCTGCATCCAGCGACTATCTGCAATTTCGTTCCTTCATAAATACCACACAAATGGCCCAGACTTGACAATAAGTCGCCTAATGAATCCTAAGCCTCTTTGTTTTGAAGATAGGCTGGGCCATCAAGAAACAATCGAAAAACCTATTATTAATATTTTACGTCATAACTATGAAATAATTTAAAAATTAATTCCGGTAACGTCCGATTCTCACTATTTTGCCTGTTTCCATTGAGTTGCGAGAAAATTATGATGGTAAAATGACGGATGTTCAGTACGCAGCTTTATTCTGTTATCATAAATTGATTATTTTAATGATGAATTCTTGGCTATATTATTAGAACTACAACTATTCCATGTATATAATTTGATAAATATTATTAACCAATATTAAAAACTTTGCAATATTCTACAGGTCACTACCGCAGAACCCATTGCCCATAGAAAAGGCTCAAATAATTTGAACTATCCACTTATGAAACTGCGGCTACACTAGGATATTTCCTATTAGAGTATATCCATTTTTGAATTCCTCAGGTCCGGAATGTTTTTTATCCAAAAATCGAATCAGTCAATGCTATGCAGGATGGTGGACTCAAGCAATGGTTGGGATAAAACCAAGTAGAACGAATGAGCCCGTGAGAAGTATAGAAGAAATCCATTACTTAATAACCTTGGTTATTGTTAGACAACTTGCCTTCATTTCATACCTGGATTTATTTTAACTATTATAACATCGCACTTGCGAGTGCGCAAGTGCGTGGTGGCCTGTTGGTAAATGGACCAGACGCGGCTGCCAACATGTTCACGGTGGTCGCGGGTTCAGATCCCAGGACACACCTCTGACTTTTCGAAGTCATGTATATCAATACAATCAATCACCACGCACTAAAACGGTGAAGGAAAACATCGTGAGGAAACCTGCATACCATAGCGGTTTATAAGAATTTCTATGGTATGTAAGTCCGCCAACCCGCACTAGGCCAGCGTGGTGGACTATATGGCCTAACCACTCTCAATCGTACTGTCGATTGTAGAGTAGGCCCGTGCCCTGTAGTGGGACGTCTATGGGCTGATACAGATTATAAGATCAACCCGAATCGCGACATATTTACGGGAGCAAATATGACAACCGGCGTGAGTGGCCGCAATAGCAATTACTAACAATGAAACTATTCCGGATAAAAATGTATCAGTTAGACGAATGGCAGTCAACAGTGTAACGCCTTACCCACTGGCGTATCGGTCTTCCTTCCCTCTCTATAGCGTCTATCCGGATACGAATATTCTACCAACAATAGCGACTGCTAACAATGAAACTATTCCGGATAAAAATGTATCAGTTAGACGAATGGCAGTCAACAGTGTAACGCCTTACCCACTGATGTATCGACGCAGCGCGCCTGATTTATCCGCCGGCGATGGCGACAAATAGCTACGGATTTACGCACAAGAGTACTGTTACTGGCGAAACACTGCGCTGTGTCTTTGTCATATTTAATGTCTGGAGGATGGAAAGGGACTGTTTATGTTAGCTTGGACAATGGATAGTAATCGCTCTGTAATTGTCTTGTTGCTACACTGGCAAACTTTGTAATGAGATTCAGGTGTTGTGTTTTTATGTAGTGCATTAAACTTACATAGCGTATGTTGGTAGGTAGCACGTATAATACTTTAGAAAAAACATTTAGCTTATTACTATTTAGTAAATACGATTCGTTATATTTGCGTCCCTAGAAATTTAACTTATAAATTAAGAAAAAAATTTTAACAATCAAATACGTCATAATTATTAAAAATAATAAAAACACAAGGCAAAAAAAATCGTTACTTACATTGTAAGGAACTCGAAGTAAGATATGACATTAAAGCCTTGCGTCGCCCTAAATATAATTAAAAGACTTTTTCGTCCCAATACGCTCAGATCCGATACATATATCTATTCATAATTATCAAGTCGGTCTACAGACATAGCCAGTACAGTCGGTCAACAGGTGTTTTTAAATACAGATAACTATTTAAAAACAATTTTGTCTACACGTGGATCAAACCGCGGCCCCACGTCTTGCAAGGTTGCTTCTTGACAAAACACCCAAATTAAAAATGACGTACACAATCGACGTATGGAAACGTCCCTAATGAGACATTAGCATCAGTAATTAGATAACCGTGAAATTAATGGCCAGCATTATTTTATCGGTAAAACAACTCGTAAAACATGTTTTATAATTATTTTTTTCACCACGTACAATTATCTTTAGTTAACTGGTGCCGACAAAGTTCGGCCGGCCGCTCTAACGTGCCGTACAGGCTATAAAAATATATGAGGATTGTTTAATCAATTATCAACGCATTCTACGATATAACGGCCATGTAGGAAATCTATGTATTATCACTAATTGTGCTATCGCCTCGTTTTATTTATATGTTCAACTTTACAGTGGGTACAAGTCGGTGAAATAAACCATAGGTTCGATTTTCAAGATAAAATTCCGAAAGTTCACCCTAGTTCCTAATGACAACAAAACTTTCTCAAATGTATATTTTGATTATGAAAATGTATATCTAAAAAGAGTCACCATATTAGGGCAGCCTAATGTATCGACTAGCGACATCTATGTCAGGTGTCATTTTGCTAACTTGCCAATAAAACAATATTACAGGGCATAATAAATACAGGTTTCTCAATTGTTCAATTTAAAAAAATAAGAAATAATAATTAATATATGGATATAATTAGACTACAAGCTTATGTCTCAGGATGGCGAGCGCAGTAGAATGCCAAGCATTGCTTTGTAATTCATAGTGTTGTTTGGTTTTGCTACTGTCCATGAGCAGTACGTATCACTGACCATCAAGCGAAAGGAATTCTCATCTCGTCATTTACAACTATAAAAAAATAAAATAAAGAAATAACGAATAACAGCACAAGATAATTCTTAAACAGTACAACACTATGATCAAAAACAAACCGAGGGAGCGAACAAGACGCTACTAGATATGCTAATTAATAGAACAAAACAATCTACGAATGAAATGAGGCTTTATTTACGTAAGCGGTTGCAGTTTAAGCGGCCCTCTGCGATCTGACTGGACTTGGAGAATGTCTCGCCACACTGAGACAGTACAAAACTGATACAAATTACCATCTAAATAAATAAATACATCCAACAGTCACATACTTTTTTATTTTATTTCAATGAATGGTGAGACGAGCATTCCATTCGCCTGATGATAGGCGATACGACAGCTCATGGACAGTAGGAAAACCAAACAACACCATGAATTACGAGAGACTTTCGGTCTCACAAACACCCAGACCCGAAAAAAATACCTATGTATCAAACAAATATTTGTCTCGGTTATTATTTTTATTCAAAACTAAGTTTTTCAAAGTATAAGAGCCAAAGAAAACATCCTAAAGAAACCTTCATCACCAACACTAGAAATTTCAACAAGGTTTGCTAAGGTATGTGAAGTCCAGTAGGCCAGCGTATTGGACTATGGCCTAAGCCCTCTCAATTGAACTCTTGATTGAATAAAAATCCTGTGTTCATCAGCGGATGATTATTGAGCTGATACAATCAAAATACATGTATAATTAATTAATTGTGTTAGTATTGAGATGAGTTGGTCTACTGATTTTGGCTTGCAGATATTTGTCTTGACCTGATATTTTTTGAATCTTTTATATTGAGGATGCAACAGTTAAAGTAAAGGATGCTTTTTTTTTTAATCTTTAATTATTTTCTTATATTATAGCTATCAATTTCCTGTTTCCTAAGATTAAAGATTAAAAAAATATCAACAGATTCTTGGTACTTGAAATTGATACTTGAAATTATCGTAAAATGAGATGACTATTTTCCTAAATCACATGAATTCTTACAAGAAACACACAGAAACTGTTTAGTGTATATATCCTTAAACGAAATACTCAGATAATGAAATAATTTCATTAATTATTTCATTAATTTTCATGTAAAGGCTTACTATCTCTCGTAATAGTATAACGTCCATACATTATTAAGTATATGTATGTATATGTATGTATATGTATGTATTTTTATGTAAGTTTATTAATATGCTGAATTTAGTAATATATATATATATATATATATATAATTCTAGAAATATATACTATATATGTAAGTATTGTTTATGCAAGTTTATAACATAAAGCACCGCCAATGTCTCCTGGCATTTTTACCTGATTTAATGGTTGTCTGGAAGAGATCGCTTTTAGTGATAAGGCCGCCGATTGTTTCACCAAATGTTCTTCTGTCTCATATTTTTATTTTATGTTTTGTGGTGCAATAATAAAGAGTTATTATTATTATTATTATATTTATATTTGTACCAGTTTCTACCATTTCTGGCGAAAGTGCCAAGTACGCAGGCTTGTGGCCAAAACGTTACTGACAATAAAAGACAAATTTAAGAGATATATAATAATCAATGAGAAAGAAATATATATATGAATTAATGTTAATATTAGGTTTCTATAGAGAGAAATTTACGCACTATGCGGCAAGTATTCAAAATAACGGCTTTTTGCATAAGTGTGTATGTCAACGGATGCATTTGGAGGGTTTTCAGACTGTTGTGCAGATACTTAGGAATAAGACCAGTAGACGACACTACTATAGGGACGGTTCGTACAGAATTTACTCTCCATTGTGTCTTTAGCTCTATTGCAAGATCGGTATATTTTGCAATTTTTTCTGTAAAGGTAGTTTGTAAATTATGGCTGTTTGGTATAGCAATATCAATTAAGAAAACTGCTTTGTTTTTCTTGTCATGCAATGTAATGTCCGGTCTATTGTGATGGATTGTTTTATCAGTCATAATAGTCCTGTCCCAATAAAGTTTGTAATCGTCTGACTCAAGAATTGTTTTGGGTGAATATTTGTAATATGGTGTTTTATTCGTAATTAAATTATGTTTATAAGCTAGATACTGGTGTACTATTGCAGCTACTTGGTCATGTCTATGTTTGTAATCAGTCTGGGTGATAGATTTACAAGCTCCGGTTATATGCTGGATGGTTTCAGGACTACTATGACAATGGCGGCATAAATCGTTTCGTGCAGTGGGATCTTTGATTATATATTTCCTATAGTTTTTTGTATCTATGGTCTGGTCCTGTATGGCGATCATAAATCCCTCCGTTTCGGGAAACATTTCGCCTCGCTTTAACCATGCGTTTGACGCTAGTTTGTCAACGACTGAGTTGGTTAAGTCGAGGCGATGTCTCCCGTGGAGTGATTTCTGAGTCCAGGTTTCTAGTTTTTGGGTAACAGTAACTTGGTTTAGCGGTATAATAGGTTCTGATAAATTAAGTGGTGTGTATTTACGGTCAGCTAGAACTATTGCTCGATGAATGGTTGAATCTTGTGACTTAGTAAGGAAGAAAGTTCGAAGAGTTTGAATTTGTTTCATATGTAAGTTGTGCAGATCGATTAGTCCTCTCCCACCTTCGGCTCTAGGTAGTGTTTGTCGCTGAATGCATGCTCTTGGGTGGTGTTTACGGTATTTTGTCATAACTGTATTGATAATTCGCTGAAGATTTTTTATATCTGTCTGTGTCCATTTGATAATTCCAAAAGAATATGTAAGGATAGGAATGGCATAGGTGTTAATAGCCTTAATTGTATTGCGAGCATTTAGGTGCGTATTTAATAATTTATGGAGTCTTGATCTGAACTTTTCAATTAGAATGTTTTTGGTTTGCTTATGGTGCATCTGTCCAGTCTGTTGAAAACCCAAGTATTTGTATCCTTCTAATATATCCAGTGGTTTTATTTCAGTATTATCATTTAGTTTATAGTTATTGTGTTCTATTTCGCCTCGTCTAACCGATAGTATTTTGCATTTGTCAATGCCGAATTCCATGTGTATATCTGAGGAGAACATTTGTGTGATATCTGCTAGAGTGTGTATATCTGCAAGTGTGGTACCAAATAGTTTAATATCGTCCATATATAGTAGATGCGAGAGTGTGTAATGAGTATCGTCAAATTTTATTTTAAATCCTTTATTAGTACTATTTAATAACGTGGACAATGGATTCAGCGACAAACAAAACCAGAGAGGGCTGAGAGCATCTCCTTGAAAAATGCCTCGTTTGATATGAATGCAATCCGTTTCTATGATTTGATTATTAAGGTGTAGTTTTAAAGTAGTATTCCAGCCTCTCATTACTGATTCTAAAAATAATACTAATTTAGGGTGTATGTTATAATGTTTCATAATATATATTAACCAAGTATGTGGAACGGAATCGAAAGCTTTCTTGTAATCTATGAACATGCTATATATATTTCTACTTTTGGAGTGGGCCTGATTACATGCAACGGCGTCAATTGTTAGTTGCTCTTTGCACCCTTGACTATTTTTACGGCAACCCTTTTGTTCTTCAGCTAAAATTTTGTTACTATTAATGTGCTTATAAATCAATTCACTTATGCAAGATGTTATTATTTTATAAATGGTTTGGAGGCAGGTTATTGGACGGTACTTTGCTGGGTTAATGGTATCGGATGGATCTTTAGGTAGCATAAAAGTAATTCCTTCAGTTAAATATGGCGGTACAAGATGTGGTATTTGAATGAATTGGTTAATGTGTTTTAATAGGACTGGATGTAAGCTTGTAATTTTTTTATACCAGTAATTGTGTATTTTGTCTGACCCGGGAGCTTTCCAATTATGAGTTCTGTTAATGATGCGTTTTAAAAGAGCTAAGCTAATGTCGTCAAATTCCATAGCAGGTAGGTCCGTCAGTCGGACTTTATCTGCCTCAATCCAGTGATTTTCCCTATGTTCAACTGGATTGGACCAAATACCAGACCAGTATTCGTGCAGTTTTTCCTTACTAGGTATGTTGGTGGAAGTAGTATGAGAAGGGAGGTTATTGATATTATTTTGTGCTAGTGACCTGTAAAATACTTTCTCGTTTCTGGCAAATAAACGGTTTTGAGTTTTCCTGAGAGTTGTCTGTTTATATCTGCGCAATCTACTTGCTAAAACACTTAGTTTTTGTTTTAAGGTATCTAAGAAATGGGATAGATCTGTATTTAGGTTTTCATGCTGTGAGTGTACTTTAAATCTACTTAAAATTTCATCTATTTTCTTCTTCAAACGTGGGCTTGGATTACCGTTGATGTATTCTGTCAGTCTTGCTATATTAGTTCTGAGTTTTTCTATTCTATTTTGTAGATTTTCCTGCCACCTAGGTATAAAGATTTTGGATTGGGAGGATGTATGTGTATGTGTAATTTTCGTTCCATTCTGTTTAGCTGCTGTGTATGCCGCGGAATATATTATAAGTTGTGTAGTGTCAAAATCAACGTCGTCGCATATCATTTTGGGTATTACACATAAGTTGAGGAAACGAACTATATTTGTAAGTTTTTTCGAAGGCTTTTGTCTAGGGATTGGAGGTCTTTGGGTGGGACTAGTATTTTTAAACACAGCTAATGTCTC
The DNA here is from genome assembly GCA_030180105.1 of Hyles lineata. NCBI lineage: Eukaryota > Metazoa > Arthropoda > Insecta > Lepidoptera > Sphingidae > Hyles > Hyles lineata. The sequence goes on from JARJEE010000030.1 coordinate 4,044,731, forward strand.
TGCAAAATTTTGTTCTATTTGTCTCTGTATATCTGTTGGTAGTGATGATCTATCCTCATCTTCAGTCTCGGCTATTTCATTTAAGTTATGATGTGCTGTGCTACTTATTTCTACTGTGCTGGAATCATTAAAGGGTTCAGTGTGCTGGTTTGCTTGGCCATTTAATGTTACGTTAAGTGGGCTTATATTTTGTTGCTGTCGCACTAGATCTATCCTAATTTCATCTTTTATTTCTTGGAGTCTTTCGGCTGATATGTATTTATTATTAATGATAGCTCTACGCTGATCGGCTATTCGCTGGGCGGACACATGTGCAATGCTTGGGCAAAGCGTTATAACTTCGCGATGTAGTTGTTCACGGTAGGCGGTTACGTTATTTTCGAGGTTCGTTAAACGGTAATAAGTTTTGATGATAGTTTCATTGATATCATTGGTCCACCTAAGTCTGTGATTATTCTGTGTACCTAGATAAAGATCGCTATTATTTTCGGGTTGGAGTTTGAGCAATTTTTCAGCTTCCAATTTGATTTCATTAATTTTACCATTTGACAGTAATTGCTTTTGTACAATGGCTCTACGTTGGTCTCCTAATCGCTGTTTACTTGCTTGCATGTGCGGATATTTTTCAGTAAATTTAGCATATAGAGGTGTCAAATAGTTTTTAGTATCGGATTCTAATGAAGTAATGATGAAATAGGTGCGCATGATAAAGATATTCATTTCTTCGGACCATTTCTTGCGCGTTCTTTTATCGCCTGAGGCGGATACAGGGATATTGGCGGTAATTGCCTCCTGTACAACGTCCTCAGAGGAATTATATGTTAAGGATGATGATGGCGAATGGTGATTAAAATTTTCTAAATATGATGGCGGTGATGATGGTATAGAAGAAAATAAAGATGATGATGGTGAAGAACGTGACCCTATTGGGTCATGATGAACTGCAGCAGCTTGACACTGGACAGTTTGATGCAATACGGTGCCCTCCCCAGAGTACGCAGGGCAGCCCGAGCCCGAAGGCCCGGGGCGGGATTCTCCATCGCTATTAGCTCCGGTACCCGCCTGGGGTATTACTCTACTTCTTAGTCGCATCGCATGTATTTACTGAATACTAGAGCTTCGTTGGTCATTGGTTAGTAATTAGCTATATGCTGCCAATGTCCGCCCCTTACGTGGCATCAGATGTTCGTGCCGGACGTGAAGTTAGTTTTGTAAGGGGCTTATTATTATTATTATTATAATTTCCAGCACATAATTTAAACTAGCGCGCTAACTATCCTATTGTGGACTGAACACATCCACCAGACTATCCGTCGGCTGACCCACCCTTATAAATAATAGTGGTAAGGCGCACCCCCCTCCACCCCGCTCCACACCCCCCTCAAGGGTAACCTACCCTCCGGATCTCATTTCCAAATTGCATTTCTGAACCGAATCTCGACTTTGGTATTTAAACGTATTAATCGATTTTGAACCCTAGCATTTCGGATATAAAGGCGGTAGTGACGTTTAATGCTATGCCAGTGTTAAGACCACGGTAAGAAGGGGCTTGCTTGTACAAGCGCTAAGTTGTATAATGAGATATGATAATAAACGCTTCACTTGAATATTGATGTCTAAGAGTTAGGAATGCACTTGGCGTATTTATTGCCGTCGAGTTATAATTAATTTTAAATAGAATTGCTGAAAAGAGCGGTCAGTGCTCGTGCAAAATTAATGAACGTCTGACTTGAGAAAATTTTGCTTCGTATCAAGTTTACAATTTGTAATTATAATACTGTGTTTGCTAATACTGCGGCGTATTGGGGGTTTATTTATTAGATATTACGATATAGTAATTAATGGTCGATATTTAGGTTTATCTTAGTGAGTAACTCGTTGACACCGATCTATGGCCAAATTATTGCTAACGCTCAATGACCTAATCCTGAAAAGATCCTCGAATAGATGAAGATAGATTTATGGACCGTAAAGTATTAATTTCTACGGACTTATTATATCATACATCAACAAGAATTCAAAAAATAAGACAACTCGTTCATATAAAGGTGACAATTGACGGTCTTTTTTTCCAGGCAATTATTAGATGGACTGGATTGAAATGAAGCTAAGAAGAAATGCGTGATCACAGCAAAGGCAAATAGTAATCAGAAAAGAGAGTAAAATATATAAAATATGAGGAATACAAACATACATATTTTACTTATATTCAATTTAACAGTATTTTTATGTTTTATATTACATAATTACTGTAAAAGTAATGCCGTAATACTTTTCTTAAGCAAATCGTGGTGGCAAACACTAACTAGTTGGCTAAGTTCATGAAATGCGTCGTGAGTCATCCGCTGATACTCCGTGCACAATTATCGGGCCTCGCCTAGTACTTATGACAATTAATTGTTATGACTGCTTATTAAAGAATAAACCAAGAGATCACGCAGAACATGCGAAACTTTCACATGTGACAGATTTTGTTATTATTCTTTGTGCTTACTTTCTGTAAGTAATAAATCAGGTGTACAACTTAAAGGCCGGCAACGCATCTCCATGCCCCATAATGTTGCAGATGTTCATGGGCAGCGGTAAGCACTTACCATCAAGTGAACCGCATGCTCATTTGCCCCTAGAAGATATATAAAAAGAAGGTTTTCGTGTATAGCAGTTTTTTACCTATAGCAGATAAAAAAAACTGCATACTGGATGTTAGTATATATGGGTCATTATCGTCGTCTATGAACTTCTTCAACAACCCCACAAGCAGCTCATAAGATGGAAAGTAATCAATGCCACCCAAACATACTTAAAATATGTACTCCATATCAGATCAGTCTTTGAGGATGGAAAAGGAAGAGAAAGAGTTGTTTACTACTCAATACAAAGAACCAAGGTTCACACAACCTGCATCCACCAATTTCTTGCTTCTCGAAGCCAACGCTCTAGCAGCCAGTACACTAATCTTTCATAATAGTATCTATTTTTACCTAGTCCAGTCCCTTTAGCAGCTCACTATACCACCTATATAATAGTTTATCCCGTACTGCTTAACATCTGGCTTCTCAAGTTGTTTATCTTTATATCGGAGGATAATACCTCTCAACTCAATATTTTGTCACCTGCTTTGCTGCGGAGGGAAGTGGACAATTATTTGTTTCCAACTCCTCCTTTTTGTTTTTCTTTCTGATTAAATTCGATGTGGGTTAAAGACAAGTTAGTGTCCCTGAGAAACTCGCCGAGCTCCGGAGCTCGGTGTCAATTCTTTGCATACCACTGTTGATCTAGGCTGACAGGAGTTGCAGTGGTAGGTGTGAGGGCGGGAAAATCTAAAAAGCCCGGTCTGTCAAGCTAGTTTATGTTTGTAATCGAAAACGATGTACATCGGCGTTATATTTGAAACTTCTAAAAGTTCTATCTAAATATTTAATCCCTCGCAATTCCGATCAAGCATATACTGCGTCAAAAGCAACAATAGCGTCTTGGTGTGCAATTAATACTTTTATGGCGGCGCCTAAATGCGGCTGTGACTACATCAAGCTCTATTGTCTCAACTTCTATGTAAGGATTGATTTAGAAAATTAGATGACTGATTCAGAGGTGTTGACTTGTGAGTCACAATTATTTTCAGCAGTAACGCATTGTCTTAATAATTTAATTCGCATTTTTCCTTATCTGCATCAGCTGAAAACAGTTCCATGAGTACTGTACTGTATTAGCACTTAAGTACCACTGCAGGGCATGGGCCCCATCTACAATCGATTGTACGATTGAAAGTTGTTGGGCCATGTAGTCTACTATGCTGACCTACTGAGGGTTTGCAGACTTAACATACCATAGAAATTCATACAAATCACTATGGCATGCAGGTTTCCTTACATGTTTTCCTTCTCCGTTAAAGTGCGTGGTAATTGACCATCAATACATACAATGACTCCGAAAAGTGAGAGGTGGTCCCTGGGATTTAAAGCCGCGACCACCGTGAACTTGTTGGCAGCCACGTCTGGGTCCATTTACAATCAGGCCACCACACACTTCTATTCCACGCAGCTCCATTTGCTACTCCTATATTTAGATCTTCTTTACTATTGTGATACTAGTCGTCAGTACATTGTTCATGTAGCATCAACAAGCGTGATAATATAAGGAATACACCGATATTGCTAAATCCGCTCATGCTTCCTAACTGGCAGATTTCACGATTTCAGCACCAAGACAAATATTTATGTGATCCACAGGTATTTGTTTTGGGTCTGGGTGTTAGTGAGACCGAAAAGTCTCTCGTAGTTCTTGATACCCACGACACAAGACTCGATCTTTGTGTGGGGTCAGGACTATATATGTGGCTGTTGGTCGCCCTGATTCGATGATTTTTTCTAGTCAGAAATTTAATTTTTATAACATTTAAAAAAAATTGCTAGATTCTTTCTCTTTTTCCAAAGTGAACAATAAATTGATGATCCCAACTAGAAATTGATAATTTAATTAATATTTCGTTGAAAAACTAGGTTGATCTCTGTGAAGCTAAGGTCATGTTTTAAATTTCAGTTCTTTTAAATCTGATTAAATTTCTTTAACCAATTCCTAATTGAAATGGATTAGCTGTACAATATTAATTTTATCTTATTGATCTTTAATCTGTTAACCAGTCTGGGTGTTGTGGCCGCAATTTAGCTAACTGAGCTCCTGAGCTTGTTTATTAGTTCTAATAATACATTTTGTAAAGAAGTTAATCAGTTTGACAAGTTATAAATATTATATCAGTGTTAATAATTAAATTGTTTAACCCATAACTTCCAATATATCTAGGGAAAATCCTCGATGTCATTTTACTCCTTAAAAAATAAAAAAAGCCCAAATAACTTCCTAATGTCGAAATATCATATCATATCATTTTCAATGCCAACGTTATACAGATTTAATTTTATATTTATTTGAGATTTTCCACACCAATTCACAGGGTTAATGATATTTACCCTTCCTCTCTCCTTTCTTTTATCTCCATCCAAAGGTTATTTGTAAGAGATTGCAAATTGCAATAAGGCTGCCCATTGTACTTACTTTAAATATAGCTACAATTGTTTTTGTTTTTCTTTTGATGTACAAATGTATGTATAATAAATATATAAATAATAATAATATTTAACTTTCAATTTTATGTTGTGATCAAAATTCTAGGCAAATATTTTAGAATAACCAACTATTATCGATTTTTTTACACTGCAGCAGTACGTGTATATACGAACAATGTATAAATTTTAGTCTCAAAACCTATCCCATACATAACTCTGACGTGATTCTGTAGAAGTTCGCACAAGGCTCTTAGTCTGCGAGAGCATCGATCTTCATTCGTTTTAATACACTTAAAACTGGGTTACAACTGATCACGCATGTTCGATGTGATCCAGTGTTTGTACCGGATTTGTGAGATCACTGAATTTTAGCTACACGTACATATTTTAGTGCTAAATTATATCAAAGTAAACGAAAAGGTATCAATCTAATTTAGTGTTATCTTTGGCCATCGATGTTACATTGATTTAAAGTTAGAGACATGTCTTTTGTTTTTAAAAAAACAGTCTAGAAATCATACGCCAATTTTATTTCAGGATCCTAAACCTTTATTATTTTAATTTGTCATTGTTAAATATATTTTAATTATTCTATACGTATTGGGGAGTCTAGTAGGCAAGGCATCGGTCACGATTTTTATATAAGGATCTCTAAATTTTAAAGTCAAGTCTGTTGATTATATTTAATAACAAAGAAATCATCGCGAGAAAATACCCACATGAGACTTCTCCAAGAGAACTACAAGCTATGCAAAGTATTTCTACGTAAAATAAATCAGCTTAATGGAGTCAGTACTATACATGATACATACATACATAAACTCACGCCTTTTTCCCAGAAGGGGTAGGCAGAGGTGCTACAAGGACACCCACATTTCGCCTGGAATCAGGACCAGCTGCAGCTTAATTATTTGATGAAGCTGATTTAATTAGAATCTGCTGTCGAATAGAATTAAAAAATTTCAAAATTGTATATAGTTTTAGATTTCTTAACAGTGTAGGAAAAAGATTCAATCACTTTTGATAAGTTTCTAATTCCTCATCTTCCTTCCTCATCTCCTCTACATCATTTGTTACTTTTCACTGTTTTGTTCAAACTTTGACCACCCAGTTCGTCTTAAAGTTGTCCGGAAGAAATCGCTGACAGCGATAAGACTGCCGTGTGTTACATGTTATTTTTATCATGTCTGATTTATTTGATGTTCAATAAAAAATATACAAATAAAACGTACTGTACTAGGTGCTCAACGTATACCTATAGCTCACAGTTGAAACTTTGAAATTATACGCATAAGACCTAATTAATTATTCAACAGTTTCTTCTGATTATAACTAATGATCGTGTGTACAAAGCGCTTACGTCGCTTACTTGCCAAAATCAACAACATAGTAGTTTTTGTTTGGATGTCTGATGCGAACAATTAAGCGATTCGAGCGCTGCTTACAGCTATGTCCTCTCGTAAAATCTGCATAAGAAGCCAGCCTTGAGGCGGACTGCTTGCGGTCAACCGTTCCACAATGGCCCCACGATAATAAATTATTATAATTAATTTTCTGACTCTCATTCTCATTTAAATTAATTTTCATTAACAATGTATTCGAAATTGGAATTATTAGTATTTAACCTCCGTATTAATTTGCTATATTTAAACAGGAATAAGTATGACTGAATAAAGATTATGTCTCTTAACATTTTAGTATCTATTTTTGTTATACGATTTTTGGTACTGCTTTCTTGTCATCAATCGTGTTGCCATATTAATAAAAAATAATATATGTCATTAGTCATATATATCAATCTATGGCGTATGGCGAAATTTGAAACTTTTAAACAAAATTGAAAAAATATAAATTAACCGCTTTGTTTGGGATGAGTCATAATTTTAAACAACAAGAATATAAACAGTACTTATGAGTACCACCATCTCTGTATATTATACTAATCTATGAGTACCACAGAATTAAAACAGTACTCGTATATAACAGTATCAATAAGGAGAAAAACTATTCCTAATATTTACACAAGAAGATAAAAAACTGTTCTACTGACTATCACGTAAATGTTTATGTGTTACTTAACTTCATAGTTATGAATGACTCATAAATTAAAGTTTGGGCCACGGGCCACCAATCACCATGCTCGAAATAAACATCTCCATATAAACTACATTTCGTCGTGTTTTTGCTCAATAAATATAATTAGTAAAGCACATTATTTTTGCGTCCACTGTAGAGCAGCTTGGCTCTTCGACTCATTACTACGGTTCCAGATTATTGTTTCAAGTCCACACAATGGGATGGGACAAGAGTTCGCGCCCCTTCTGCGCGCTGTCCACTACCACCGACACGGTGTCGACATACACAACTTTCAACATTGTCTTTGTAAGAGATGTTTTGGTTAAATTCTAGTTTTTAAAAAGTAATTCTTAAAGATATCATAGCAATATACTTCAACCTTATCTTTTTAGCAGAAATAGAAATGAGTTACATCTAAGTATTCATAGCTATGTCACTGGCTTTTAAAAGTTATAACGTACAAAAAGATTGAAACGTAAAATAATGGCTTTTATTAAATTGGAAAAAGTGAACATATACGAAAAGTTGACTGTCTAAAGTATGCCCACGTTATCACTCCTGCTCAATCATAGCTCGACTGTTGAACTCTTAATTTTCTTTCGTAACTCACTTTATTAGCAATTATGGAACTACAAATTAGTATATACCAATACAATAGACAATTTCTTGAATACAATTGTTTCAAAATATGTAATAATTACAATAATTACGAGAAAGTCGTGTCCAGTGGAGAAGCGCGAACTATTCGCCGATGCGCTATTTGGCGACAGTAAGTAATTTACAACCGCCTCTACATTGTATTTGTACAACATTAATGTACTGCTTTATTACGCATACAGCTTTTAATGAGCTCGACGTGTCATTATATACTTGTGTACTAAAGTAACATATGTTGTGCCCAATATACAAGGTTGGTTATAAGGAGTATATAAAAGCGAAAGAAGATGCTACACTAATTATATTGAACAACTTTTACCATGGGGCCAATCCTGAAATAGCGAAAAAAAATTCAGCTGTTCCATACATTTTGCAGATTGAATTGTTTTTTTTTTTATAGAACAACTGTTTTTTTATTTACGATTATACACATGTAGAATTTCCAAAAAGTGAATCGTGAGGTACGCAGACTAGACGTATACCTATATCGATATAGATGTACAGCCTGCCCATAGAATTAGAAAAACCATGAGTCCATACATCTTGGATCTGTACTTAGATAGAAGGGTTGTGTCGTTCGTATCAGAAACTGTGAAGGACTTTTTAGTTATGTATGATTATTCCTTTCAAAAAACCTTTCTTTGTGGAAGTAGAGACCGTTGAGAATTTACAACAAAATAATTTACAGCAAACATTGATAGAAAAAACTTATCATTCGGGATAGGAACCACTGCTAAAAAGCAGAGCCAGTGTTAGTCAACCATTTGTACCCTCGATAGTGTTTCATACTCATGTATGAGCTAATGTACATATACTTCTAAACAGTCAATATAACGGCCTCAACAGTATTAGAAAATCTTCTGCGTGCTTGCCCATTCATGCTGAGTCATGGCTGACAACAGCGTGGCTCTACCACTCCCAAAAACTGCAGAAATACTATCAATATCTTAGTTTCAACAGCGTAAGTATCTTTTCAAGCCAGCAGACAACATATAGAAATCACTGCAATTATAGATGCACATATAAAATGTACAAGGATATACCAATTTAGCAATAGAGCTGAGACTTTAAAATACCCTCTGTGCTCTTCGTCGCGTCAATCACTTATAGCCAATTGACTTACAATCGCGTCGAGATTACGTCTGCCAGCTGGATTAACAATAACCTACCTAGTTGCTATAGTCTGTTTATACCTTTATGCAGTCAAGGTTATTCTATAGTTCTTAGACCTGATTACATGAGTAATGCGTTTGGAGACTTGGTTTACAATTTCGTTTTAATTTTAATGCTTGGGAGGTTTAAGCTTAAGATCGATCTTATGATTGTGATGGATCAGGATAAGTTGAAGAATTTATGATAAAAAGGAAACCTAGTATTGTTCAGGATAATGTCAGACCAAAAGTAAGCAAGCGAAAGGCTTCCATGTTCGAAGGTGACCTAGGCATTTATTGCATCATTGAAGCACATCCACGGCAGCCTTGGTGTCAACAATGTGGCAGATTAACTCTGAGAATGCCGCTTGAGATGACATGTTCTAAGAAAGCCGCAGGAGTACGTCGGCAATGTAGCCGAGCCTCAAAATTCCCGGACCCCAACCGAGGGGCAGACCAAAGAGCGCTAACGAGACGTCGCTTCGTCAAGAAAGATATGGGAATCAATGGTCTTGGATGCCGAAGACCGGGCGAAATAGAGGAGTCTTAGCTGGAAGGCGAACCTTGGCACCGGGCGGTATAACATCCAAGCAGAATAAGAAGAACCTTCACAAAACCAAAGAAATTACCATACCACTTCATATTTCTATAAGACACTCAATTAAATCGTAAAATCAAGACATTACGAATTTTACTGCTGTTTACCCTTGCATCAATGTTTAGAACGAACATCCAGCCCGACGTGGAATTAGGACATTTTAACACGCCCCACTAAAACCACAAATAAAAAAAACATAATAACCGCTTTGTTATGTAATTAAAAACACAAAAACATCGTCTTAAACAAGCGGTATAGTGTCGTGTAAAAGTATAAAGATCGGTAAGGTGCCACGTCGCAAGCGTAGCGCTGTGAAATATGGGACCACCGGCCTTACGGCGCCCTCCGACGATAAGTATCGCTAAAGAGCTGGAATTAATGATTTTACATTATTTCGGTGTGATTTAAGTTTTTATAATTTATGAATACAAAAATTTAGATATCGCTTTTGACTGCCTAATAAAATATTGGATTTTCTGAAATATCTCCAATGGTGTTATTAAAGACGTATCACTTCAAAATATTTTTATACCTAGAAAATGTTCCATTTAGTCATTATTTCACTGAGACACTATTCAGTGGTTCTACCTTAGTTCAAAGTTAAAGTATTTTTAAACTATCAAGGTTTCTTTCAAAATCAATGTAATCAATAAAATAAACAAAATAATACGTAGAATTAAATTCAAACCCAGACAACGTATTTCTGCATAGCCCACCTACAAGTAAGATCTAATAAACGTCTTTAGAGATAGGTGGATGTAAACCGCTATCAACAGGCCACTGTAGATGTCTTTGGGGTGGGTTATTTATAATTAAAGACAATATGGCTGAAAATAGCACCTTAAAAATTAAAATAAAACTATTATTTTATTCCAGATTATATTGCGGATATGGTTTAATTTTTACATTTTTTAACTTCCCGACTTTTCGATTACTTAAAAGCTTTTTTGGTTCGTAAATAATAGTTTTATTTCAACGTGTAACATTCGCGTAAATGTAAAAAACCATTATTAAAAAATTAACACAAAATTAAATAACTAATTGCGTTAAGTATCAGCTCTGTACAATTACCGTTTTCTCCCAAACATTGTTTTTTATTTGTCTTGTTTGAGCCACGTAACCGAGTAGCGATGTTCCGTTGCAGTATATCTGTCCGGTCGACTATGTTTTTGTGTCGGCCGTCTTTTGTTGGCCACGACCTTCACCTTTGCACAGGGTGTTCTGCTTTCGCTCGCTCCTTTTGCCTTCCTTTCGGTGTTGGTATTGATTTTGTTGGGTTTAAAGTGATTTAGAAGTGTGAGTTTTATGTAATTAGTGTTTTAAAATAAGAACTTTAAAATAAGTACTTTATGGTGTCATTTTTTATTTGTTACAGAGAGTTTTTGTGTGATACAGAATGTTGTTTAGGGATGTGTTTTCGAACTATTTTCAGCGCGAACTCCTTTCGCGTATAGATAATAACCATGTATTTTGTTCGTAAGCAATTAGTTGTTGTTAATGTTTATGAGATCGTAGAATATTTATAAAATGAGGAGATTTGGTTTGTGATAAACACGTACTCTAAATTCCTGGATGGTCAAAATTATGTGAAAGCGAGTTATTATATATATTAATTTTCCTTTAATAAATTTAATTATATTGCTTTTTAAATATTCTTAGGTGTTATTTTTTCGACCAGGTGCTCTAAAAGGATGACACTGCTTGTCCTGTAGACACTTCGCGAATCGAACAGTGCATAGAGGAACAATATAATAATCAGCGAACACACATAAAAACACATGGATGTCTGTAAGACATTTTTTGAGACATTCTTTGAGCGATAAGACCACTAATAGAATTTTTCATTTTTGTGATTTCTTACTTTATTGCTATTTTTATGTCCAATAAATAGTTACTAGATAAATAAAAAAGATTCCTACGAATTGAGAACCTCCTCCTTTTTAAAGTCGGTTACAAACGAACAAACTACAATCTAACCGAAAGATAAACATATCCAGCCAACTCACCGAAGTCCCGTTCCCGACGCTGATGGTCGGCGCCTACGACGACTGTTGGCTATGGAACCACTGAACACTTCCTTGCATCACATAGTGGACGTTACACAAAAAAAAAATAAGTGAATAGCCAGCTTAGCGGTGGACCACGCGCCATGCGTTACGAAGCGCACAAAACTACATACCAAAATGATGCACCCAGCGAGAGGCAAGCGACGACAAACTACCCTCTACTGAATTATATTTATGCAAATCAAAATTAAAACTAGGAAAATATTGTTATTATCTACTTGAACTTCCACACGGGCCCAATGTCAATTTTATAAAATACGCCCTATTTCTATTTTCCTTAAGGCTGTCATTATATTGACATTGAAAAACCTCTAAAGAAGCCGGAACTTTGGAGTACGTTAAGCCGAGAGGTTCTGGAGTGGAGGCCACGTACAAGCAAGCAAAGTGTCGGACACCCGCCTACAAGGTGGGCGGATGACCTGGCTAAGGTTGCAGGAAGTAGTAGATCCTTGGGGAAGGCCTATGTTTAGCAGTGGAATTTCTGTGCCTGAAATGATGATGATGATGATTTAAATTTTATTTTTGATTAATTCGAAGAAAGTGACTTCTAGGTAATTGTTATCAAAACAAATTGTTCTTAAATTGTTTGCAGGATTGTTACACCTAGTTGAAATTGATCGACATTATTATATTTTTAATTAAAGCTGTATATAGAAAGGATAATACTTCATGTACCGTACTTTGTGATCGCAAATAACTTGATGTAACGCTAACAGGCATTCTACAACAATGCCCTTCAATAGTACATTTGAAATCTAAGCTAATACTAAGAAATATTGCCTTCAAGATCTTTTCATGGACAGCTTCTGGTGATAGATCTCTCATATGTAAAACACCTGAGTAGGTAGCACCGCAATGTATATGTTTCCCGCCAAACAGCAGTGTAAATGCACGGTTATGTTCCCGTTTGAAGAGCCTTAATATCTTATGACTCAGGATGGTGAAAGCAGTGGAATGCCAAGCATTATTTTGTAATTCATGTTTTGTTTGGTTTTGCTACTGTTCATAAGCGGTCGTCTCGCTTACTGTCAGGCGAACGGCATGCTCGTATTCCCATTCACTGCAATTAAAAAAAACATCGGGGTCATACTTACTTCCAGCTTTTAAACGTTCCATCAAAATATTTAATTCTTCACAATTCCGATCAAGCATATACTAAGTCAAAAATAACAATAGCGTCTTGGCGAATGGCCTGTTAATCTCACCATTTATTGTGATTAAAAAATAAAAAAGCCTCCGTAAGTAAGTCTAGGAACCGAGTGTAAATGAGTTTATAATTTTTATTCGTGCGATTTCACAATTATTTTTAATGTTGCGACTCCGTGTAAGTACATAAGGGCAACAAAAGAAAAATGGAATCAATTAGTTATTATTAAAGCACGCCCTTTAAAAAGAATACATCCAACAGTCACATAAAGTCATGGTCCTGACTCCACAATAAGATCGAGTCTTGTTTTCGGTCTCACAAACACCTAGACCAGAAACAAATGCCTGTGGATCACACAAACATTGTCTCGATGCGGGGACCGAACCCACGACCTCGCGTTTCACAGCCAGCGTATATATAACCTGCGCCACGAAGGCTATCAATATTACCTGTGACATAAAATAATACTTTAGGTAGCTGATTTTTTTTTTTATAATTTGCAACTTCGTTATGTGTTCCTACAAGATACCAGTAATATGCAAAAATAGTTTAGTTAGATCAAATGCAATATTGTTAGTAGCTTTGAATAATTTTTTGTTCAAAATTCCAATCCACCGCCTTTCGTTTCAAAATCTCTCTTATTTCGTCCGTGAAGAGTACTTAAAGGCAAGTTTTAATTGGCTCTCGTCAGCGCATGTAAACACATCCTAAGCGCACTTGTACATGAAACATTAAAACTCGTAACTCACAATTGGCCTCACGTTACAATTTGCACTAAATTTATCATACAATAACGTTTGTACCTGAAAATTATTATTCAAATCGAGCGGCATTAATCAATGCATCGATAAAAGAAAATGCGAGAGACGATGCTCCTGCGCATGCTAGTGCTGCTGCTTATTTATATTAAAAACATCGATTAAAGCTGCGTTAGTTGGTAGTAGATTATATTATTTTGAAATAAGATGAACTGTTACTGTAGACGGTATCTGTACTCCAAAACGATTGTGTTAGTGGTCCCTTAAAGTAACACTGAAACGCTATAGACAGTATTACTTACTAGATCAACTGGAGAACATTTCATCATAATATCCTCTTAGACATAATTACTTCACGCTTGAACAAGCCTACCCTAACGAACTTCTAAAATACTTTACTAGCCCACCCCTCCTTTAACGTGATTGCTTATTGCTAGTTTTTTGGTAACAATACCTCATACAATCCACTACTCGCTCATTATCTTAAGCCATAAGAAGTCCATTGTTAAATTAGGCCTCGTTCAAGGATTCCCATAGCTCGAAAAATGACAACAATTACCAGCAAGCTTAACGCCAGTATCGGGTATCCACAAACTAGACAAACTAACTTCTAAGCGACCCGCTTTGAACAGCTCATTGTGCAATTTAGAAGAATTTAATTAAATAAAAAATAATATCGATATCGATATTCCAAAGCGCGGACATCTCAACGAGAGGTATTGCGTGAACGTGCCTGTGTGCGTGAACTGCCCACCAGATAATGAACTATCTCAACTAATATATTATAAAGTTCATTATAAACAATTATTTATTGTTAGCGAATGTTTATTAATAAGCCCGCCGATACGCGGCTACCGTACGTGTCTGCTAGATAGGGCTGCTGAAATTATTGCCTCTTACTTTATTAGTTGCCCCTAATGGATATTGAAACTTTTTAGCTTTGTTGTTGGCTATATTATAGTGACGTCACTGTGTTGGGTATTGTTGATGTTAATTGTTTCCGTACTTGATTCACCGATTATACCGATTCTTAATTCACTTTTTTTTTTGTTTGTCCTTAAAGCTTATTGCTTTTATTCTGTTGTTAAGTGGTGAGAAAATGGTATTAATAAGGTGGTAGGAATATGTTGGAAGAGAGTAACATAACAACTGAAGAGAACTATGCTGAAAAGAAAGAGAATCAACAAACCGGTGTCTAATATAATCATTATTTTCTTCCAAAAATGTAATGAAACGAGATCTCACCTAGTACTTCTTTTTATTTTTCTTTCTAGTTCTTTTTAGTTTCCCATACTCACACATGTTGGGTGGATAAGCGCACTACCAAAGCCCCCCGTTGCTGATGTTCGATTTAATAGGGACTTGGCTTGGATGCATTATCCGCAGCGTGACAGTCTGGAAGGTCAGTGACACTAACATACCCCTTTCGACCTCCTCTGGGATACCGAAAGGAGAGCCGCCTGAGTAGGTACCACCGCAATGTTTATTTCTCCCACCAAACAGTAGTGCAAATGCACTGTTGTGCTTCAGTTTGAAGGACGTTGTAGTCAGAGTAACTACTGGACATATTGAGACTTAACATCTTATGACTCAGGATGGCGAGCGCGGTGGAATTAATTTAAAGAAGGACAGGTGATAGCTCGCGGAGAAAAATATCAGGAATAAATTGCTTAAAAATTATAAACATGATAGCTAAAAACGCACATATCGTACATGATCGGGTTTTTTCCAATAACCGAAAAAAACAATCTCGAAAAATTTCGTAATATCTAAAAAATGTTTTATACCTAAAAGACCGAATTCGTGGTATTGATCAGAAAGACTGCATCAATCGGATATTGCTTCGTGGAAGCCCTGCTCTCTGAATATGAAAGTACAAAGCCGTTGGGTTAGATTGTACGTCGCCTGTTCCAACATTAAATATATCAGCCTGGTCTAGTCCGTCGAGAACTAAAGTGCCCACTGGGTGTGATATGTGATCGAATATATTAGGAACTTAAGAATATGTTATTAAATTCAATCATTGATGATTATCGTCTTAGTGTTAAAAGGAAATGAAAATATGAGGCCACACAACAACCCATACGAACTAAGTAACTAAGAAATTTGGAGAGATTTTTTTTTTGTTTTGTATATATGTCCCACTGCAAGGCGCGAGCCGCCCCTACAATCGAGAGTACGATTTAGAAGTATAAGGCTATATAATCGACCACGCTGCTAGCCTAGTTCGAGCTGGTGGACTTTACATACTATAGAAATTCTTGCAAATCGCTATGATATACAATACAGATATACAGGTTTCCTCACGATGTTTTCCTTCACCGTTATAGTTCGTGGTGATCGACTATCAATACCCATGACTCCGTAAGTTCAGGGGTGTGTCCTAGGAATTCAAAAGTACCTTTGTAAAATCTACCAAACAGTATAGGATCAAAGACTGAAAGTCTTATATTTGATACAACTGATGTTCGTAAAATTATATATAAAATTATTCTAGAACGTCACTGAAAATTCATATTGCGCTGACCTCATGTACTATGGCACAAAAACGAACAACTTTTGATACGTCGAATTTGCAGTTCCACTGGGGCTAAACTATAGGCATAAACGATCAGCGCCATTTTTCTACGAAATTTAATTTTTACCTGTGCTTTCTATTGCCCAAGCAGGAGGGCGTAAAATATTCGACAAACCTTACTGCAATTCTAATCAATCAAAATTCTTCTGCTGTAAAGAGACAAAAGAGTAGGAAATTGGAACACTATCTATCTCCCTTGAACTTTAACGTAACTAATTTTCTGCTCCTAAAAATATTAAGCTGCCTATTTAAACGATTTTTTTATAGTGACACAACATATACACAATATACCCTTCCCCCCTCCCCCCCTCTCTCTCTTAAGCCGCAAAAAAATCCACTGCTAAACATAGCCCTCACCAAAACATATCCACATCGACCTGATGGAAACGGCTGGCATACAGAGACGTTCTGCAACCTCCACGAGGTTGTCCCTCACCCTTGTAGGCGCGAGCGTCCAACACTAACAGCATAACGCGGCCTCCACTGCAGAACCTTTTGGCTCCAATCGTATTGTATTTACAGTGTTCGTAATAGCAGGTAGATTACCCACGTGAGATTGCTATGTCTTGCAAGACAAACCAATTAACGGGTTCTGATCGTACCCGCATGTACACAAGATATAGGATAACCCTGGAATACTTACGTGTTACAAAAGGCCCTTAACTCATGTGTATGGTGGTTGCAATCCTGGTGAAATATCAAACTACCAGCACAATTTATATTGTATTTCTAATAATTTTAATATTATTACAATACAAGCAAACGAAGAGTTCGACGCCTACTTGCAAGATGGACGGAGGACCTAGTTAAGGTTGCAGGAAGTAGCTGGATGCAAACCGCTTTCAATATGGCGAACCATGGGGAGGGCTTTGCTCAGAGGTGTAATTCCTGTAGCTGAAGAGAGACAGAAGCCAAAAATATTCAAGTATCAAAAATATTATTCTCCCCCAACCAGATACCAGATTTATAGCAAGATTCAAACCTATGTGTCTATAAGTATCTTGGCTACTCGTACTGAGCTACAATCAAGGAACATCTAATATGTAGGTCTAATGCACATCAAGAGATTAATGGACAGCCACCTCACCTTTGCCTCTCTTCGAAATGATGTACGTAAGTAGAACTAAGTATGAGCACAATCTATTAAATTACAGGTTTTTCTCATTATAATGTGCAGGAGCTCTTACTTCATTATTATTTATTTCATATTAACATTTTTAATATATTATTTTATATTGATTTTATTAAATTATATTATCCCTCTGCTGCCCAACATATGAGGTCCCTCTGATTTTACAATATTATTTTGAAACAAGTGTGTCTTTGTTTAATAAAAAATGGCACAATCCCAGTAGTAAAATGAAGAAAAAAATCTAAGCTTAGCTTACCCTGTTTGTTTGTTTTCGAATCTTTGCCTCAAACTACGAGTATTATGTCTCATACTTTAATTTTAAACAGGTCTTCTAACATCTATTTTTCAAACAATTACCTAAGTTTAAAACAATTTACTATCAACTTAAAGAATATTATCCACGCAGAGAAGAAAACCCTTAATTCTTTAAGGCAGAAAGCCGATATTAGCCATTTAACTATTTAACGTTAATATTCAAAATTTTCAGGTAGCTCCATTTTATAAATACACTGTTCTTCCCGCCCGTGGAATCGCACCCAGGACTCTACAGTTAAAAGCCCTTGCATACAATCATAATTACCACGCGCACACATTAAAGCCAGCCTTATTTGCATTGTTATTGCATGGTTGCATCCCATAATGTATCCTTTAATTTAAACAGAATCATCGAATTATCAATTATAAAATTAAAATCGGGGCTATTGTAAATATGTTTTTATTTCTTACCTTTTATATTTTGTATCATCAGTCCATATACGTCCCACTGCAAGGCACGGGCCTCCTCTACAATCGAGAGTACGGTTGAGAGTCATGGTTAGGCCATATTCACCTCGGAGGCCTAGTACGGGCTAGCGGACTTTACATACCATAGACATTCTTTAAAATCACAATGGTACGCAGGTTTCCTCAGGATGTTTTCCTTGATTGTCATATTGATATTTTCTTAATATTATATTATGAAAAACTACTATTACATATTATTATATATTTCTTCAAATACTTTACACCTACTTAGCTCTTGTATCTACCCAACTATGTTGTCTTGTTCTTTTCTTAGTTATTACCTGCGTTCTCCAATTTTAGATGACGGATTGAGACCAATAGCATTGTTGACAAATCTTCGTGGTTTTTTCAATGCTTATTATGTGATATATTCATGTGACTATATTGTAAAAATGATATTTTTTTATAATGAGTTAGGTTCGGTACCTGTAATTCATCTTATCTTATTATGGGTTGGTAAATTTTACATACCAACCTTTAATACGCCCTAACCTGACTTAGCAACTTAGGTATCTGGTATCTTAGGTATCGGAAATAATGAAAGACTTTTCGGTCTCATCATTCACAACCGCATCAAAAGTTTGTTCAGTGCCGGAAGTTGAACCTGCGACCTCTCGTTTCTCGGCGGTTACCAAACGACCAACAGGGGTTGTCTAAATAAAATTGTTGTTATATAACCTTTGAAATTGTTTAATCTTTCAAATATACCATTTGATAATTTATCTGATTCCCTTGATAAAAGAGAGAGATAATTAGTAACGATACGAACCTAACTTGGAAAAGTCAGAGGTTTATTACCCGCGACTTTTTTATTCCGCTGCCAAACTAGATTATCGCTTACTAAACGCATGTCTAAGTCACCATTATAAATAGTTGGAATAGAAGGAATAAAATGCAACGAACGCGCTAGTCAACACGGCATTTGAATTTGAACATATAGGTAAGGCTTCAACTGCAATACAGTATTACATACACCATTGAAAGAGAATAGGCTTATATCTTTCGATAAAATCACCCCCCACGTCAAGGGTGGCACACGAAATTTGACGAGCACTTCATAAATAACTACAAAAACATAACTACAGCGCGTAGTTTTCATTTATCGACATTTTAACCCCCGCACCGAAGTGGTCCATTCGGGGGCGTTCGATAAAAAAATAAGTCCAAAAAAGTCGCGCGCCACCCCTAGGCTCGGCGGGTAAAAAAACAGATAAAAATGGGTCCCGGCTCGTAATTTAAACGTCGTACCAGTTGTCGATAACCGGTGGCACAGATAGCAAATATATTCCATTTCACTCATTATTCAAACTGATTTGGTTGGAGTTTAGTAGTCCACTTAGTTTGTCCTTGATTAGTTGCCACTTGGCTGTCTGAAATCCGTATTAATATTATGGTTCAAGTCTTATAGTTTTATCATTATGTCGTACATTAATACAGCGGTCCACTGGTGGATATAGGCTTTTCTTATTACTACTGGTGTTATCAACATTATCTCAAATAAAATCTGAGGGGACCTGAGGGCATATTTTACTCAGTCCCATTATATGGTGAATAAATAAACGTTTAATATTGTAAAGAGCAAGTCGCGACCTCGGAGATTTAATAGAGTGATACTGTATCAGCTCATTACTGAGCACAGAGGCTTAAAACATAATCCACCAAACTGTCCAAGTGATAATTGTAAATATTTTTTTGGGAAGTGCTCCTACGAATCAAACCATAAACCACTGTCGTTGCAATCGCATTTCAATTTACCAATAGCCTGCCTTTCTCCACATTTTGAAAATTACGTACACACAATATGTTAATGGGCACAAATTTCTATCCCGGGACTAATGATGAATAGAAAAATCGAATAAGGAAAATTGGTACAAATAATTGCACACAGTAATTGCCAAACAGCAGTGTTGTGTTCCGGTTTGAAAGACATTGTAGCCAGAGTAACCACTGGACATATTGCGACTTAACTTATGTTTCAGGATGACGAGTGTCAAGCATTGCTACTGTCCTTGAGCAGTTGTATCACTTACCATCAGGCGAATGGCATACTCATCATTCATAGCAAAAATAATTCTGAATAAAACGGACCGCGTATAGAAATGGTTGGCGACGCATTCGCGCGGGGCACACGTAATTTATAGAGTAGCCGGTCGCAGTGCGTGCATTCACACACGACGCTCCGCTACTCAGTCACGTTATGATAACGTTATGAGCATCGTTTGTCTTATTTCAATTAGTTGGTGTTGGCGAGCTTGTAAATTAGTACGCTAATCTTGTAAATTTTATACATTATACTTCCATGTCTTGGAAATTTTTATTCATTGGGCACACGCTATGGTCTGAAACTATGTAGTCTACACGTATTGGTTGCTTAAAGAAATGCTTAGCTGATGGTATAATAGGATGACATACATTTTTAAATATTTTCGTATATTTAGCTGTGATTTGAATCTACCTAGGTGGTATTAGTGTCCCATAGAAACATAATTGAAGTGCAAGCTTTGCTGTTACGTTTTGTTTGGTGATTGTGATTTTTGTAGGCCTAATACACATTCCCTCTTCGTGCTTAATTTCCTGCTCTTTTTCCTCTCATTTTAAGATGCTGGCAATTGACTTACGATTCCAGAGTTGTAAAAGTTTATGGGTGCCGTAATCATTTATCATTTGCATTGTTTGCTCTATTGCACAACTCTTAATTTAAAAAATCTTCAGCCGTCGGATATGTTCTTTGCCAATTCACATTTCCTAATAGTTTATGCGGTAGACCGGTGAGATTTACCAACTGGCCACCACGCACTTTGACAAAAACTGTAGATGAATAATTCGAGAGAAAGACTACTATAGTACTCGTAGTAGAAGGGGTGGTGATACTATAGCTAGGCCCTACTTAACGCTTTTAAAGTACTATCAATGTTATTTAATCCTCAAGTCGTTAATAAAATGATCAGAATTTTGTTACAAATATTTTTCGCGAATAGTAAATATGGATAAGGTCAATTTAAATTCGACCACGGCCCACACATGATGGTTAAGAAAATTACTTTGAAACTAGATGCCAAGGATTTTATTTCACCCATCATTCCATGATAAAATTTTTGCGATTTATCAATATTTTTCAGATCAATTGTGGAAACAAAAAGCCTCTTGCACTCTGTCACCCACGCTACAAAGTTTGTGTCATAACCTCAGATCCGGGCTTTAAGTAAGATTACCAGTGCATTTAAGGCATAATTTAATACTACAATATTACAAATAACCCGACACAAAATCACGATGCCTCAACGATCGACATCCTAAAATTTTCCGTTCCGCTAATAAACCACTTATCATATCAACATTCGCAATGCTGACCCAATAAAGCGCAATAATACACCGCAATAAGTGGACCAAATAGTCCTACTAAGGCACCTATCCTGGCACCGCTCGCAGGATCTCTAAACATAGTTACAATGGCTAGTCATCATTCAATTGTGCCAGTGGAAACCGTCAGTTTATCTACAATGAACGATCATTTCGTTGCATTTCTTTAAGTTTCATGCATTATGTATGAGGTGGGCTACTACGGGAGATTTTGTTTCTACTCGCAGTTCGTCTGAATTGAAGATATCTAGTGTTGAGGTGGCTTTTGCTTTAGTTGTTTTCTACCAAGCACATACAAGCTTTGGAATTAACTCCTGTGTTTCCTTGTTTAAGTAAATTATAATATTTGGTGCTCGCAAAATTAGTTCCTTTTACGCATGATAGAGGCGCTGTAGAAATTTCATACAACATTACTCGATTACTATACGAATACTTTTTTTATAGTAATTCGTGCTCGGGCCACTGAGCACTATGACCTGTATGGTCAAACGAGGCTTAAAGAGAGTACTCTCCTTAAGGTAAGCAGCGACTTTGATGTGCTGGCCCCCTGGCACTGCAGAGGTCCATGAGTAGCGGTAGTCGCTTACCATCAGGCGGGCCACTAGCTCGTCTGCCTATAACGGAAATTAAACAAAAATCTTCTTCAAAACCTTGTGTTATCAAGTGCTTAACTTAAAGTTCTGTAGTTTGACACCCACAACACAAATATTTTACTAAGTGGCCGATATATACTGACAAAAGATCCCTACAGAAAGATATAACTGACGTCGGCGATATTTAAGGTTTTCATTTTAAGATTTCCCGGGACCAAATAAAGTTCGAACAAGTATTTATGTCAATTAGTATATGCTCTTTTTAACCTACTTCATCAAAGGTATAGGTTTTAAATTAGCCTGTATATTTTCAGTCTTATTTTCCAAGTAGCAACTTGTTTGTCACGGTCATTGAAAATATAAGCAATATAGAGTCACACTGTGTACGATTTTAGGTATTCTATTAGCAGAAACTAAAAAGACTTGATCAGAATAATGCCTCTGCTAGTCTTGAAATAATAAAATTGTTGTCATATACTTCTTAAAATGACTGTGAACAATTTTAACTTTATAATAGTCTGAGCCTTTTTTCTTCTAGCTTATTATATGAAAAACAATAACAAAATAAATAACCTACAACAAAAGGAAATGGTAAGTTTTATCAAGCTATCTTAATTCATGCGGTATATCTATACTTTATGTTTTTCTGATTCAAATCAATGTGTCTTCTCATAGCTAGACACCATCCTTTCCTACATACTGTCTTCATATTTTCTCAAACAAAAAACCACCGTACAGAGACCCCCTTCAGAGACCTGCACCGATGGCAACAGGCGTAGAGGTCGGGAGGAAAAACGCATCGACCTCAAGCAGTCACTCCTGATTTATTATTATGTGATGCGGCCCGCCGGTGTAATGGCTCTATTAGAGACCTCGGTATCATGTGGACGGGTCACGTTGACCAACCGATTGTGTGGCGACCTCTGGGAAAACGGGTTGATGTATCTTCAATAATTTCTTTCCTGCGCTGTTTCAGCAACCTGTAAGAAATTTACTAAGCAACTACACATGTTATTATTGGGTTTAAATATAAGTGTACTAATAAAAAAATTGACTTGCAGCGAATTTAAAATTATTTGCAACAAAAATATAATCATTTGTAGAGTTTGGAT
The DNA here is from genome assembly GCA_030180105.1 of Hyles lineata. Lineage (NCBI taxonomy): Eukaryota > Metazoa > Arthropoda > Insecta > Lepidoptera > Sphingidae > Hyles > Hyles lineata. The sequence goes on from JARJEE010000030.1 coordinate 4,067,805, forward strand.
GATTTCCCAGAAAAGCCAATCTGAAAAACTAATCGTATTTCGGCAACTACAAATCGGATACAATTTTTTTTTTTTTAGTTTTCACAACCCCAATTTTAAAATAGAAATAAATATTTATAACATCACGCTATAACTTAAAATGGCGGAACAACAAGAATAAAGGTCAAACAAAAATACGCGTGGATGAAAACGTCAGAATCCAGTATTCATTATTTGTAATATTTCTGCATATTTTCGCAATTAATATCAAACTAAAATATTAATCAATGTGAAAACATTTACAGCAAGTTTTAAAAATACTCTTGTACGAGGTCACTGTAATAAACAGCAACCGAAATTACATATTTAAAAATAACAGCCAACGAAAAGTCTCATTATGCCTAATTCAGTGGTGCTTCCATTCACGCAAATAAATTTCAGCGACGGCGGACAAAATCTATACACAAATACAGGAAAGCGTGATATGTACACGTCGCGTATTTATAATCGGCTGTTTTATACCTCGCCATAACATTTCGCAGCGTAACCAAATAAGCTCATTTATTACGACCGGGGGCAGAACAAAAACAAAAATTTGAATAAGGAGGGCATTATTTATCGCCGCCCCAATGAACGCTGTTAATGTGATTTTTTAATAAAAAAATAAAAATATATTATACACGAACCAGCCAAACGAGGATCATGTATCATCGCTTTTTTCGGCCAGTCATTGTCCAGGCGTTTTTTTTTATGTACGGAAAAGTGTACGTCATATTAATTACTCTGTAAATTATCGAACAATCGCTAAAGTTGAATGTTAAATAGTTTGCGGCTGTCTTCATCCTATCGTACTTTATTCGTTGGGAAAACAAATGTAATTTATAGCAATTTTACATGTTAATTGAATGTTATTTGAAATATAGTTTTTCGCAACGATAGTTTTCGTACTACCATAGATATGCAATACTAAAAATATGAACTACACGCCGAAACAAAGGCAAAACACCGTCCCAAACCCTTCCGATGCCTAATTAAAAAAAATTAAAAAAAAATCGCTCCCTCAGAACGCGCGTTGTCACGTTCCATATTCGCGCGTTAATTACACGTCATTCTTTTTTCAAAAAGCGCGCCAATGACGCGCGCAATTAAAGCCGTGTACAGACAACGGGAAGACGCGACATAAAGCCGGCGCGCACAATGCGTCCTCGGCGAAATTCGCCGCAGGGCTAGCGAAATTAACAAGGCGATTTACACTTGACACTACACTGTTTTTCACTACTTTCCCCGACGTTGTGCGTCCACACATTGCCAACTTTCCCTGGAAACTTTTTCTTTAGGCACGTTCTTTTCTATTCAGCCTCTGTAAGACCAGTACAGAATTTTCCTGAATGCGATGTTTTTAATCTGTGGCATTGTGAGTAAAAAGGTGGCGTAGTGTGAACGCGTAGGTGGGCTCGTCTTCTCCACATATCGCAGTAATTGTGTGAAAATAAAGTGCTTTGTATCATTATTTTTCTGTTTTATTTTTTATGATTTGTTTTTTAATGAAGTCTGTTGTATTATTGTTTATTGTAAGATCGTATCGGGCTTTGTTTTTGTAATTTTAAATTAGTCAGTTATCGCTTTAGAATATCTTTTTGGTTGGTTTTGGCTCGTTTTTATGTGTTTAATTCGTGTAATACAGCTGCATTCGACCATAAAATTGAATTATAGCCACTTTATAACATAAAAAATTCAATTACTTTTGCAATATAATTTGCGTATAAGGCGTCATCGAGTGTCATATAAGCACAGAAACGACCCGAACATTTTTATAATCTATTTTGTATTCTCTATTTTCCCCACGTATGTTTACTTAACGAATACTAAATTCCAGTGATATCAAAAGCGAAATTGTGACTTCAAAAGACTAAAAATATTGTAATCTTAGGTGGCTTAGTAATATTTACAGGCACCGAAATTAAGATTGGAACCAATGAGGACTCATTTCGTTGTCAGCTTGGTATTTACGCCTGCTTGGTAGTAAATATTTCCTATATTATTTAAATAAATTTATCACCTAATTCAGTATGAATTAGCGTCATTGACAAGTAGTGTCAAATAGAAATACATCTCGAGAAATCACGAAGACCATTAAAACAGAGCATAAAGTTAACAACGGCAAATACAGGACCACCAGAGGGCATACTTTGACATTCTTCACGTTCTGTGTCAGAAACGCAGTTCACGTTATAAAAAAATCATGCAGTGTGACTGAACGTCAAAGTGTCTGTGAACAAAGTTTTTATTTTAAGTGTGTTGTGCGGCGCAATTAGCAAATGCTGGCCTCAAATAATAATGTAGAACAAAAGTGTTTATGTTGTCAATAATACGGGATAACTGGCCGCATGTTATTTTTTTATCATAATAACACGTGTATTTTCAAAAAAGGAACTTTTCATTACTTATCTGTATTTGTTTTCTTTTTCTTCTTATAATATTTTGTCCGTGCTTTTCTTTTATTTAAAACAAAATTAATATTCAAATCATATATCAAAGATCCAGGGTATATCTAGGATGCAACCGAGCACGAAGCCAAATAGATTTGTTAAAAATTCGCAAAAAAAAAAAACAGCGAAGATTTATTTTTGTATTTTTTAGCATAATCATGTTTGGATAATAAATACGTAGTTTTTTCTAGAATAATAATTTAAACTTGCGTACCATTGCATATTTTTAAAGAGTAAAAGGTGTACCTGGTTATTTTATGAAAATATATGAATTTACAACCCAAACACGATCATAGAAAAATATCGCCACTTCTTTTTTGCAAAATTTTTAATTGCCTTGTGTTTGAACTCACTAAAACTACCTGGCTTCGTTCTCGTCGCAGCCCTGGATATATCCTATATAACAAGATTTTATATGGCATATAACGTCCGCCAACTAGGCCTCTATTAAATTTAATCTCAGATTTAGCGCAGTTCCATGCTGAAGAGTGACCGATTTGGGTACACTTAGACATTAAAATAATTAACGTAAAGACTCATTAATTATACTTTTAATAAAGGCAGTAAAATCACAATTAAAAGCATTAACATACAACGTAGCCAAACAATCAAACAGCATAACAAAATTTCTATTGTCAAAACATAAACAGTTATAGAACTTGCACAATTATGTAAATTTTATGTCACCCCTAATTGCCATCTTATTTAAAGAGGTTTTTGTTAATTTCCTTGAAGGGGAAGAGGCACTTTCAAGATTTTCTTTTCCCCAAATCGCATACAAATGTAGTTAAGAAATCTATTGATGGGGTTGCAAGGGGTGATGTTTTTAAATTCGAATTATGCTTTTAAAATTCCAAACTTGAGTAACACTGGGGAGGCAAAGGCGTGAAAATTGTGATTTGTTCGATATAAAATTGTAATGGTAAATAATAAATATGTGATGAACATTTTGCGCAATCATGCATTATGAAGTAATTTATTTATATACATTGTGATACTGTAAGGGACAGTAACTGATACTAAACATTGTAAGTATTAATAGATACTGAAAAAGTGACATCCTTCTTTGTAATATTCGTATAAGCAAAAAAATAACTAAAATATTATTAACGAATAAAAAAGTGATAGTTACAACAAAGGAATGTTATTTTTTAATTTATAAATTATAACTAATTTAAAATTAACAAAAAGAAACATTAACACTACCATTCACCGCAGACGAAATCAATATGGCGTCTGGCAAGGCCTAATTTTAACTTGAAATCGATAAAAACATAAAATAACAAATGCCAAACTATCGAATTAACCGACATCGGGGGCGCGGTAAGGTCAGGGGTACACCACCCTCGCCGCCTGATCATTTATAATGCCAAAATGTTTTAATTAAGATGCTGTAAAATGTAATTTACATGCAAATTCGGTTTATGTTAATGTGCCGCGTATATCTGTTTGGGTGCGTGCTTGGTATCTAATTTGGCGACAGTATGTACCGTCATTATCTTGGTTCTAATGAGAAATCTGGCGAGGCTGTGATGTTTGCATAATTAAAGTTGCGGTCCGTTCTGATTGTTGTCGAGATAAAACATACGCTTCTAATGTGTTTGGAATTGTGTATTGATGGCCGTTTTTTTTTCAGGCAAAGGAATCGGTGTATAAGGCTTTGTGTTTAAAAATGGAAATAGTCGTAGGTATAAGAATGGTGTTACCTATATACATACATAATATATATAAATAGAAGCTTACGCACTTATTCAGAGAGGTAGGCAGAGCTTCCACTAATGTTAGGGCAATCAAATGATTACACAATCTAGCGATATATCTGAACTACTACTACTACTGAGTGCGTGGTGGCCTGTTGGTAAACGGACCGGTCGCGGCTGCCAACATGCTCACGGTGGTCGCGGGTTCGAATCCCCGGGCACACCTCTGACTTTTCGCAGTCGTGTGTATTATTAGTCGATCATCACGCACTATAACGGTGAAGGAAAACATTGTGAGGAAACATGCATACCATAGTGGTTTGTAAGAACTTATATGGTAAGTCCGCCAATTCGTACTATGCCAGCGTGGTGGTCTATATGGCCTAACCATTCTCAATCGTACTCTCGATTGTAGACGAGAAGGTATGTATATGGGCTGCTACAGTACCTAAACTACCGTATCGTAGTAAGTGTAATGTCATCATTTTTAGACTGATAATAATTATTGTAACACATCTAAGTTCAATGATTTATTGAGTATCATAAATAAAACAATTTCGTGATAAAAAAAATTCCATATACCAAATTCAATATACCCACATCAAAACTCAATAATACAAGAACAATCAGCAAAATTAACATAGAAAATAAACCATAGTCACAAATACAGTGGCAAATTCTCATTAAATCAATTAATTAAACGCAAACTCGAGTCGAATTCGTCGTCAACCAGTCCTCAAGACATTCATTAATACCAACCCGAGCACAATTCCGCTAATTTATTCCAATAAAAAGGGAATAATTCCGCCCCTCTCCCCTTCTAACACCCCGTTTTATATTTACCTCTACATTGGACAAGTTCTTAGATTTCATGATTGTACAATGTTGCTGTTACAATACAAAATAAGTACATAGAATGATATCATAATTATGTTACTAATATTACTATCCTGTATGTGTATATACTTATGTGTAATTATGAATGGCAAGGCGAGCACAACATCTCCTGATGGTAAGCGATACGACCGCTCATGGACAGTAGCAAAACCAAACAACACCATGAATTACAAAGCAATGCTTGTGATCCTTAGACATAATATTTTAAATCTCAATATTTCCAATTGTTACTCTGGATATAATGTCCTTCAAACTAAAACACAACAGTCCATTTACACTGCTGTTTGACGGTAGAAATAGACAAGAAATAGAAATAGACATTATATGGTAAGATGTCGGGGTTTTCAAATTGATAGAGCCTTACTGTAGGTAGTTATAACTATAGTATTAAAAGGAAGTCTTGACCGAAGCGTCTGTTTCAGTACACCAACATGAAAAAGAATTTGACGTTGCGTTTTGTTCAGTGTGTGAAATTACGTGAGAACGTTTACTGGTGGTAGGTCTCTCATATGTGAGAGGCCATCTGGGTGGGTACCACCGCAGTGTCTATTTCTCCCGTCAAACAGCAATGTAAACGCACTGTTGTGTTTCGGGTTGAAGGGCATTGTAGCCAGAGTAACTACTGGACATATTGAGACTTAACATCTTATGTCTCAGGACGGCGAGCGCAGTGGAATGCCAAGCATTGCTTTGTAATTCAAGGTGTTGTTTGGTTTTGCTACTGTTCATGAGCGGTCGTATCGCTTACCATCAGCCATCATACCAACGGCATGCTCGTCTCGCCATTCATAGCAATAAAAAAAAAAAGTTTTATTACTGGTGATGTATGTTCGAATCCGCTCGAATAGCGACTACTAATACTGTATATTTATTTATTTCTTTTTCATGGAAGTCTAACAGCTTCTTAACATTTATACTGGGTGGAATCGCTTAGCGTCACGAAAAAAATTGTGCATGGCAAGTACATGACTTAGAACCCTTTAGCATACTTATTTTAATTATTTTATGTTTTCGTTTATGTAGTGTAAAATTAATTTGCCACTACTAGTTACTAATTTAGAATAACTTATTCATAAAAAAAAACGTTGTTTAGAGAAAAATGATATAAATGAAAAAAACTTCATAAATACACATCATTGTTACCCTACTTTATACAATATGAATTCGAGTAGAAACTTCTAAATCTAGGTAATAAAATCCTTTGATCAAGCCGCCCTCACCGCCGCACCGCCGCATGCGCAAGTACAAAGCGTGCCGCAGCGCCGCGCCGCCCGCTCCCGCTCCACCGACGCCTTCCAGGGATGTTGCTACTTCCTCAGTCGTGCGAAATTCGGTACCGAGTGACGGTACGAAATTATTTTGGTTATTGGTTAATTTCTTACGGTCAAAATGAGTGATTACACTACACAAAAAGTGAGTATGTGGCAATGATAACATGCTATGTCCGATCCAATGAAAAGTTGGATCATGCAAGAAGGATGTATGCAGATCCAGAACATCTGCAGTCTTTGCGTAGGAATGGTATCTTTAATGATGAATCCACGAGTTCCCAGCGCAAGAACTATTTTAAAGACTTATCCGAGGCTACTCGGCCATGGTAAGTTCAGACTTCCTAATCATGCAAGAATCCGTGACCTTCCACAGCGAAGTCGTCTTTTCTCGTCTTTATGAAAAGGTTCAAATAAAAACATATGCAGCTTTTTCTAAGATAGTAGGTACGTTATGAAAATAATATGTTCAATTAAAATGTAAATCTTAACAACTTACCAACAATTACATTCACTTAAATGATCCTAACACATTAAAATTCTAAATAAATCAAAATGTTATATTAAAATATTTAGAGTAATAATACCGATAAATAGGCGCAAAGTAAGTTCAAGGTCGCTGCTCGATAGTCAGCTGTGGCGTGGCGTGACTCATACACGCGCGCGTCTGTGTATTGACATGTCGTTGCACTTTTAAGTGTAGGGTGATTTAGATAATATGTGTTTTGGGGATATCTTGTACTGATATTGTTTATGGGATAGTTTGTAGTTTTAATGATAAATCTCGTATATAACGTTAATTTCACATACACAATACATTATGAAATTTTCCGGACGATAAGCGATTCCAACCAGTATAATAGTTGTGTAGCAATTTGAAAGCCAATTACAAGTATTCACGTATAGAATATGATTACAAAAAATATATGATAGTAGAAATCAGTTATAATGACTACGTATGCCCGATTTCGAGCATCCCGGTATTATTGTGTCGACCAACGAGTCGACAGCCTTCTTTCAGATTTGGTTTCAGCCCGCCACACTGCAAGATATGAGAGACTAGATTTCTAAAACTTTTCTACGTACTAGTCTTTTGAACTAACTATTTCCATAAAGCTGTATTAGTGCATTTACACGTTGGCTGAGGCTGGACCAACGTCTCCCAACTCCAAGCTATCAACGAAGACAAAAAAAGGCCAGCCGGGCCAAACACCCCGTTCACACGCTTGCGTTAGTGGAGGCTGGCCGAGGTGGGCTAAGCGTGTAAATGTACCATGTGATTTTAATAAATCTGATATTTTCTGCGATGTTTACAGAGTTTCTAGTTCAGTACTTGTCACTAGCAATGAGGCCGCCGACGTCCATTATTGTCAAATAGCAGCAATCGTTAAGCCAATTCAGTAAGTATCCAACCATCTATCAATCTGCATTAGAGTGGTGCGGTGTGATTATTACTGCCAAGAACGATGTGTTAAAAACCGGATTTACGTTTAAAAATCGATGTTGACGTCTAATCGGTACGTGAAATGGAACTATCGACTCACTCAATTCAAAAATAGAATGTATGTAATAGTTTTCGGTTTTTAATTTTAGTTTCAATTGTTTTGAATTTAGAATATAAAGACATTAAAAAAATCAATGATATCTTATACGTCGAGGATCTGGGAGAGTTAATTTTGTTTAAAAGCACTGGTTGAGAATTACCTATTTTTTTTTTATATTTATAAAAAGATAGTAAACGAGTAAACTTTCATTGCGTATTTGTCGGCGAATTTCATCCTAATTTCTCGTTAAGTGATTTTTCCTATCTAAATACATGCTTTCTTCGGGTTTAAAGGCTATTGACTATTAACCAGCAGAAAATTGTGGAGCCAAACATCAATAACAATCGTAAATATTAAATAGCCGATCCAACTTTTTCACCACCAAATACCATCAATTTTCGCCCATTTTTTCCCTTTACTAATCGGTCCGCACATTTCACCTTTTATGGAATCCTAAAAGTCAGTAGTCAGGTGTGAGAGAACAAAACGAAAGTAAAACGTGTGTAGAGATACGGTGTGCATGCTCCGTATGGTAACCTTAGCCAACCGTGTACGCGGCAAAAAGACACGCCAAACGGTTTTAAAGGATATTACCGCAAGGATGTATGCGGCTCTCGTTTGTTTGAAAACATGGGATTTTTGTGTTGCAAATGCCTGCATGGCTATGATCGCCTGGTACTTTGAATATTTCGTAGGGATTTTAACTGGCTTGGTTTTATGTGATACCAATTTCTTTTTTTATGTCTGTACATTCAAGCAGTTTATAATGTAATCGATGACCACCTTGTTTTGTTAGGTATATTGTTTTTGGAATATTTGGCTATAATTAAAATAGCTACTTTGTTTTCTTTACGCAAAGCAAGAAACTCTTGAAGTTTCACCATATTTATGTAAACTGTAAGAAGCCATCGTCAACCTATACTTTATTTAAATTTAGTCATTTTACCGTAATTAATTTGTTGTAAACAAATAGATAAGTTTGAATATTTGTCTTCTTTCGCACAGATAAGACGTAGCACACACAAAATTAGAAATTAGAATTAATTCAAATTACATTTGAATTTAGAACACCGTTTGAAAAATCAGCTAATTTAAAAAAAATAACAGCCTCCCTGGAAGTTAGTACATAATTTTTCCTCGCTAACCCTTCGCTATTCAATTCGGCTAAATAAACTGAATTATATGCTACTTAAATGAGTGTCAAGTCCCTGAGCCGGCCCGCGGCGCCCCCACGCCTGTAAGGGCCACTCACTTCTTCACCTCACCCCGAGATTCTTCTGAGATTGTTTCGTACGAAGCAGAAATGGGTAAGGCGGATTTAGTAAAAAAAATAATTGTAAAGTGAAACGCTCTGACATAGTTCTGCTGTTTGTCGACACAAATGTACTGGCCTATTGAAAATCTATAATTTTTTATGTTAGTACTACCGAGTTTAATGATAGTGCGAAGTTTCCACCGGCGATCTACGGTTGATCTATTGCCGGTCAATATTATGGTGTCTTGATAAAAAAAATATGCATACGCTAAATCCTCAAGAAAATACAACGTGTGAACGTTATTCATATTTAATTGATATTCTTGTTCAATTATGCACAGACGCTGGACCACAAAAGGATAGTGAAATGCAAATAATCTTAAAAATAATGCCACCGAATATAGTTCCATGAGACACTCACGATTTGACATTTCTTATACCTAATTTCTATTCAATTTCCCCTTATGAAATTTGTAACCAAAAGTACGATTGATAGATATTTTAGCACCAAAACAAACTCAGAAATTTCCTATCTTTATATTAAAACTAACCAAAAACACAAAAACTGAAAACTAAACTTACACGGCTTGTGAAATGGAGCGCAAAGACAAAAGTAGGCGGCCGCCCTCCGTGAAACGAATAGGCCGGGCGGCGAGCTTTTCTCACTCTCTTAAACGCTCTCGCTGACTGTACCGCGACGGAACCGTCTTGGTACTCGGAAAGGCGGTCAAGTGCGGTCAGCTGGTGAATTAAAATATATGTTTTTTGATAAATCTATTTCAAAATATTTTTTCCTATTTTTAGTTAACAGAGACCAGAGTTTTTGGTCTACAGTTACCATTGTAATTAAATGTATTGTGCCATTAAAGTAAAAAAGTAAATAAACGTTTTTAGGTGTAAAATTGATATAGTATATAAACGGTACCTCATAATTTCACCCACATAATTTAGAATGAAATTTTATTTTGTGCCTTTTATATTTCGATAAACATATTTTTATTCACCATTGAATTAAAAAACACCTTACAACACTCACATATACAACCTCAAAACTCCTACCATAACCAACCAAAACCTCGCCTACATTTAACCCTATTAAACACTAATTAAACATTTTCCAAGTACCAAGACGGTTCTATCGCAGTACAAGCGACAAGTGTCGGTGAAGAGGCCCCGGCCGCGTCGCGTCACGACGTTGTCGCAACATGTCTACCTACTAATATAATAATGCTTAAGTACACACCTTCATTACAATGGTATTAGCTTGGCTATGAACTGCCTTGTGACGTCATAAGCCTTGCTGACCTGATAGAGCATTGGCTATAGGTCCTTTAAGCCGGATATCATATTATGATTCTTAAAACGGCTAAGTTTGTCTATCTAATTAACTTTATTTAAATATTAATTACATATTTTCCCTGTATCAAAACAAGCTGAAAGCCCCTATGCTCATTTGTTTTATATGTATATATACACATATATACTTATGAACCTGACAACATTATTGCATTATTGTACTTCAAGCCAGATAATATGCTAAAAAATCAGACTTACGTTTTTTAAAACATTCTTCAGTTGTTTATTAGCGAGCTCGTATTTCTTAATTAAAAAGGAATAAAATTATTATATATATTAGCAATAGTAGTCGAAATGATGCGACAAGTATTTTTACGCTAAGATTTACATAAACCTAAAGATCGTTTACTTTGTCGCTTCGATTAGTTTGTTGAACTGTACATATGTTGTTTCATAATACTGTTAACAATTATGATAAAAATCTTTGTTTTATTATAATATGTTATGTTATTAAATTATTTATGACCCTAGTTACGAAATACTCATTACATAATTTGAAACTTATAGTCAGACTGAAATATTGTTGGGAACTATTAGCTATCTCAAATGTCTTGAATCTACTCAACTATTGAAGTATAATGAGCACGGAATGACTTAGAATAATATTAGTTTGTAAATTAAGCTTCTCCATTACAAGACATTGGCCTACTCTATAATATGTATATCTACCGAATAGTTAATTCATTGACATAAATACATGGAAAAGGCAAAAAGTGTAAAGTGTTCCGAAGTAAGTGGTGCAACGCTCCAATGCACTTCGACAGCCTCCGTGGCGCAGTTGGTTAGACGCCGGCTGTGAAATAAGAGGCCAAGGGTTCGATCCCCGCACTGAAACAAATATTTATGTGAACCACACCACACCACAGGTTTGTTTTGGGTCTGAATGTTTGTGAGAGCGGAAAGTCTCTCGTAGTTCCTGATGCCCACGACACAAGACTCGATCTTAGTGTGGGGTCAGGACTATGTATGTGACTGTTGGATGTATTTATTTTATTTTACTTATTGCATCTATAGTAGAGCGTTTCTGAATTAGTCGTCACTCGCAACTGTTTTCAGAATACTTGCTTGTCAAAAAAATGGTTGCCTGTAAAGTCGGTTTTACGGGCGAAGATTTTACGTGACAACGTCTTTTTCTCGGTAGAATATTTATTGATATGAATATAATTAAATTAATCACTCAACTATAATTAGATCATAGTTGAGTGGGAGAGAGACGCAAGGCATTCGGCGGGCCTCTCTCTCGTTCGGTGACTCATCGTAACGTTACCGGGTGTTACACTTTTTCATAAGTGACTCCCAGCCGCAACCTAATTTAAGACGTTGTCACGTCAAAAGTTTAGTAAACAAATAGATAATAATTCATGTCACCATTAAGACAAAATCTATAACTTTAATTTATTGTTTTTAGTGCAATTTTCCCGGTCATCTTTTTGATGCTCCAAATGTACTGAAGGGCCTATCCTTAGCTTTTAAATCAAAGGGTAATGATAATGTAGTCTCGAAATACCTCCGAAAATCTTATATAAGTATACAGTTTTGATACTCATCCACTAGTATAAATGCAAGAGATGAGTGTTCCGAGACTGACTCTGGCGATGTGTGGTGAAACATTCCCTGTTAAATCAAACGCCGCGAATGTGTAAATGGAAATTAACATAAAAAAATCAATAGTTAAATACTCGGTATCGGTAAACAGAACCAACCCTTCAATAGGCAAATGATTCAAAATTACAGATAAAAAAGTATAAAAAGCTCCGAACTCCATTAGAAACAAAAATAAATTGAATTACAACTCGATCGACATTTTCGATTTGGGAGCCTAACTCAATTAGATGGGAACGCTGATGGAAAAATAAAATAAATACGAGGAACAAAAAAAAAATTAAAACAAAAAAGAGTCCAGATATAATTTGAAATATCTCCGTAAATGCAAAGTGCGAGTGGTGTTATTTTATTCAAATGAGGGTGAACTTTTTTCCAACCCTTTCTCGTCGCGCCATCAAAATGGCCTGATATTCAATTAAAAAAAGAAGAGCCCAACCCCGCGACTGAAAATTAATCAGAAAAAATGCTTTTAACTAGATCTACATTTTAATGAAATTATTATTGACGAATATTATATAAATGGGAGTGCTCTTTTGTACAGATTGTGCCCGTTATATTGAACAACGTTGAATCGTCTACACTTGTTTTATTAACACTTTCAATTTATTTCACGATTCTTAGAAAGTAGTGACAAAAGTACTACCTATTCTCTATTAATTGTTATTACCTAGCGAAGAGGTAAATAATAGGTAAATAAATTGCACTTCTATAATACATATATATACTCCCGCCTTTTTCCTAGAAGGGACAGATAGAGGTGCTACCAGAATATCCACGTTTCACCTTGTGTGTTTCGTCCCACGATGTGATAAGAGGGCGAGCCTGTCGCCTTATCGGGCAGAAATGCCTGACTCCAGCTCATATTGAATATAAAAATACAATATCACTTTGCCTGTTCTAGGATTCAAACCCGAGACCTCAGCTTTTGGGATCATACCATAGTTCAACTGCGCCACGGAGACAGTTACTTCAATAATGCCATTATTATAAGGATTTGTTGGTATTGACAAATATAATAATATAGAAACCGTTTATTAAATATACGCATTCAAAAGGCTGAGATTGCTATAACTATTATTAAAATTTTATAATTTCAACAAGAAGCCTTCGGAAATTACAAAATGTATCAAATCTGAGAATCAATTTTACAGTGTTACATGATGTCGAGATGAAATTACAGCATCAATCATACTTTGTAATGCACATAAGCAAATTTGTAATATACAAACAATTTAAATCGAATGAAATACATAAAACTTTTAATACTTCTTATAATAATCATCCTTACAAATCAACGAGCCAAACTTATATGGAATGACTATCCTTATAAAATTGTGATACTTTATATTGTGACTCCAAAACCCTCTTTATTTTGTTTTCAAGCAAAATTATTTAATCCTTAGGAAAAATTAGCAATGCTATGTAATATGTTTATTGAAAAGCCAGATTATAATTTGTCATAATGATATACAAAATCAATTTTACTTATCAACTAATCCCTTTTCAAAAACAATTGCTTAAAATATAATTTAATTATCATTTCCACAACCAGGACAAAAATATTTCCAAAATGGCACATGACAGGCTGTTGAAACCACTAAAATATTCTAAGCGTCATAATCATACATGATTTCAATATGCATATGAGGTCATGAAAAGTGCTTTTCCGGATACAGAGATACGAATTAATTGTTGATCTCCATAACTCAGTTCGACCATCACACCGTCATGCTGTCAAATAGAAGCCAGCTGAAAATCAGTGCTGTTGTAAAACAGCGTATACTGATCTGGTATCCATTCTTCACGCATATTACAGCAAATACCAGAATGGGCCTGTTAACTGTTATCTTATTCTTAACTTACTTGTATTGTTATTTTGTTGTATTGTGTGTGTGGAAGAAAAAAATGGTTTAAATATCCAATGAGATGCATTAGATCACTAATTGTATTTGTATCTGATTCTAGTTTGAAATCCAGATAACTGAATAAAATTTACATATTCAATATCCAAGGAATAAACACATAATTTAATAACATGATTTTAAATATATTTTTACACTCGTGATAGGGGTCTCATATGTGAGAGGCCGTCTGGGTAGGTACCACAACAGAGAATATTTCTCCTGCCAAACCGTAGTTTAAATGCACTATTGTGTTTCGGATTGAAGTACATTGAAGCCAGAGTAACTACTGGACATCTTGAGACTTATGTCTCAGGATGGTGAGCGCTGTGGAACGCCAATCGTTGTTTTGTAATTCAAGGTGTTGTTTGATTTTGCCATTGTTTATGAGCGGTCGTATCGCTTACCATCAGGCGAACGGCATGCTCGTCTCGTCATTCATTGCAATAAAAAAGTCAAGATTATTACTGAATAAGATTAATTACTACTAAAATATCAATAGAATAAACACACATTTATAAATAGCATGATTTGGAATATAGTTTATATGTAATTTACCTACCGTCAATTAAACATTTTTAAAAGTGGGTAGTTATAACAATAATAACAAATAGTAGCCGTCGCAAACTCAGGGAGTACAGTACAAACGCAAACTGTCGAAAGTCCGATTAACTTTTGAAGCTGGCATACAAACATTAACAAAAGTGTTAAAGTGATTTAGTGTTATTAGAGGAAGTGATTGATTTGTAAAGATAAAGTGTTGAATTCATAGCAAAAACTTTGCAGTACTGAAATTTCACAAAATGAAGGGAATTGGCGGTGTAAAACTACTGCAGGTAAATGTAATACTAAAAATAAACACACTTTTGCTGTTGATACACATTCTTAACATTTTTTTTTTGATATAAAAATAGCTTTATTTTAATTAAACTGTTTTTAACTGATTACAATGTGCTAATCATTACGCCACGGTGTGACGCGGGCCGGTGTAATTTGAGACTCGACTCGTCCAAACACATTATTATTCACCGACGGCACGAAATGAATTCGTTTTTATTCAAACGCCAGAATGATATAATTAAAATTTGAATACAAGATTAACTCGAGAAAAATTCAATATCGAATTCGCTCTGTTACGCTGTTATGATTCGCCGAAAGGATTTTAGGGCGGGCACTGTCTAATATAAATTAGTTTGGCTGCTATTGTATTATGCATATTCCGTCGGCGACTTTTAATTTATACGTATCAATGTTTTATTTCAAATAGCATTATTTGGTTAATTGTGTTTCATTTTAAATTTCGATTTCTTTACTTTCACGAGTGGATATTTGGCTAAAATATAATTATAGCTTTTAAATCAATAAGTCGTCATACCAAGTTCAACGACATCTACCATCATAGGTACGTTATTATGAGACACTTCTCTGAATATATTTTTATTGCTTATGTTAAGTAGAGATTCGACTAGTGAACACAATCATATACCATGTTATTTAAGATGTACAAACATACATAAATATGATAATGATCTTAATGTTCTTCCAAAATCAATAGAAAAAAAACACACTTTATAGTATTAAGATAATACATTAGTTTCTGTATAAGACAGCCAAAGCCTAGCTTGCACTGAAGTTTTCACCGGTACAACACATAAAATATCATCGAAGCGAAAGACGGTCAAAGCAAGAATAGATTAATCAGAGCAAATCAGCTGCATAGGAGCGAAATATATCTTCATATACATCTGGCACTATACATAAGTTGTAACCGAAGTCACCGGAACACCACGTAAAATATCATCAAGCAACGAAGCGAAATGACGGCGCGTCTCCCGGCTGCACCGTCAAACGGACGGGCGTACATAAATCGAGGAGGCTCCCCATAATAGCGAGCTCACTCAAATCTAAGCCTAAAGCCCAAAAGCCGGACTTCTCCCCGTAATACACTTAAAACGCCTGAGCTTAAATCATCGTCATCGTTTGTTGAACAAGACTCTCCGGTCACATATCAGGCCTGCGACGGCTGGCCCACGCCAAAGAATATGTAAGGCGTTCCATTAAGAGATGCGACTTTTCCTTTATGTTTTTGTTGTATCAACCTTATGTCTTGTACTAAGTGGTGTAGTACTTGTGTCTTTTAATGCCAAGTATTTGGATGTGTAAAAATATGGCTTTGTTTATCCAATTAGCTATGTTTAATGGTTTTTTGCGTCCGAATTTGAAGAATGTTATAGTTAGTGATGCTGGGCAAGAAGAGACGATACATTTGATATTTTGAGAACACGAAAACAATGCCGTGCTTTGCATTACATTCATACAATGTTTCATCACTTTGTTTACATATAGCATACATTTATATTAATCCTCCAATATGCTTACAAATAGCCAGTCTCTCAATTCATCCTGAACATCCCTCTAACAATGTCTCTCAGAGGAAACTAGCTTCAAAGGCACAAACACCCGCACAAAACAACCCTGTATATTCACAATCGTCCCCACCCCACTCCCTTACCCCGTTTAACTCCCCAACCCCCCAATAATTTTCGGCCTAGGCTCTCTGTAGGCATAGATTTCTAGTCTCAGCGTACAAGGTGGGTGTTTTGTGATAGGTTACGTAGGTACAGCGTAAATACGGAAGGATATTCTCTGCATGTATATTTGATCATTTATAGAGTAAACGTATCTCGAGACGGATCAATAATGTGCTTACAGTGCACTGGACCAAATCAAATATCGTGTTGCGTGTCTGTTTTTGGTATTGAATCGTTCTTTTGTCTTTGAGATGTAGGTTTCATCTTGTGTCTTATGCACTTTTATATGCGTTTTTAAATTTCGCGAGGAAATAATCGCATCGGATGGATAGTGCAATGTCGTCCCAATAATCTAATCTATCTAACCAATCGACATTATAATATCAAAATAACTGTATCTTCTTTAATAGTTTTAAATGAATATGCATCAATGATCTTGAAAAAATTATAAGATTCGCGAACCGTGAGGTGGTTGCTGCGATTACCAAACATTTTATTTTATAAAAGTCTAGTATCGCTTGCATTCAAACTAAAATCAAACTTTTCAGCTTTATATATTATTATACGTGTAGATCAGATAATTTCTTGAATGGGGTAATGTGACAGGCGGCAATTTGTAAAATTATTATATTTTGTACCGACTCAACATAATATTAAATGTGTGTGTGGGACATTGGTTCGATATGCTTGACGTTAAATTACGGCTCCTTCGCTGTCGATACTAGTTGTCTTTATTAATTATATTAAAGATCAAGTTGCTCAGCTCCAAATTACGTTAATATTGTTTTTAATAACATGTCATTTAATTCAATATACGGTCAGCAATAATGATGGATAATAACATAATAATAACTTGTTTAAATGATTATCCATCGACAGGACGCGGGAAACAAGTGACATGTCGCTGTCAAAAGTGACAGCAACCGAACCGCGAAATGCGAAAGCGTTCCGTTCCACGCATAAAATATTTAAACACAAAGTTAATATCGTAGTTTATTTAATTAAATTCCTTAGTTAACGGAGGCGATGTTTGCGTCAATAATGTATATTGTAATAGTTTCGTGTTGATAAATAAAATATAATAAGCTGTATAAAGGATCCGTGCGTGAGCGCAGGGAAGTCGGTTTGGATTTATGTTGGAAATTGGCGTGCTGCTAGATCCATTTTTGTACGTAACTGGATTTCATAGGGCTTGCAGACTTTGTTAATAGATCTTGTATAAAGGAAAGTTATTATAATTAATTTGAGCAAGATTTTTCGTAACTAACAGCAATATTAGTTGCAAGAGATAAAGAATAACTTTACAAAATAAATGTATTATATTTAATTCGGCATATGTATATGGTCTATTAAATAGGACGCAATCCATACATGTACGGAAAAACTACAAATATGAATCCAAAAGCAATAAACTTAAACACTTAAAAATATACTTTAAGTAAATACAAAAAACTTTCACAGAAATCTGAAATATTTAACCTTCAATCAAAAATCAAAACGATGACATCTAGCGGAACACACCCGAACTTCCTCCCAAAAATATCGACTCTAAATATCAGTAAAGCCTTAATAATGTATGCAGCCCTATGTAGCAACGGCCAAGTGGTATCGGCGCTAGATTTATTCCTGCGGCGTCGTGATTTGCGAGACATTATGATAAGTGGGCGAACGGCAGCCGAGCAATTAGAACACCGCATATAAAACCGGACAGAAAATTAAATAAATTAACTGATACACCACGGTAAATTGCATTTTTAATTTTTATTCAATATCTCATTATTTATATGGTATACATTGTCAATATAAAGGCATATATTGTTTGATCTAAATTAGTTTAAAATATTTTTACCATATAAGTAATCGCAACGAAACAATTTGAAAAGTATGTAGATATTTTTTTTCCATAATTTAATCCACCTTCAAGGATTTATAAATATACACAGTATCAAACATTTCCGAAGCCTAGCAATAATCTTCTGTACTAGAACACAAATTCATTACTCCAAAGCAACCGTTACTCATGATCTCAAACCACAAAATTTCCATTTAAACCGCGATCTTCCGAGCCGCTGATAAATGATGTTTAAAAATAACCGAGCCATTGAAAAGCGTTGGTGTAATAAACGCAACGTCAATACGAACAAGTTGATTCATTACAGCGCAATTAAGCGGACGATAAGAGTTGTAATTACGTATGCTAATCGGGAACTTAATTCGATGCACTTGCTGTTAAGGGTGCGGCACACGGGTCTTGTGTTTTTGAGGTTATTTCGCGGTGGGGAGAGACCAGGCGTAGACCAAAGGTCAAATTTATCGAAATGACACTTGGCAGTCACGTGACTTCTGTCATGTCAATACATTTGATCTTTCCGCAGGCGTTCACGCCAACAGAAAAGTGACATTTGTCTATAGTTTTGCTGTTATTCATGAGCCGTCGTATCGCTTACCATCAGGCGAACGGCATGCTCGTTTCGCCATTCATTACAATAAAAATATGTTTACTGGAGTAATACGTAATTCCAAATTTGGTTCTTTTTTTGATAGATGGGTTAGGTAATTATTATACTGTCCATGAGTAGGCGTATCGCTTACCATCAGGCCAATGGCATGCTCGTTTCGCCTTCATTGCAATAAAAAAAGTTGCAACCAGTATGCCTAATGCTAAGTGATTAGAATGAAACAACAGATTAGATTCTAGGTGCATTGCTGGAATTTCTAAATAAAATGGAATAGGAGAAAAATAACTTTAAGGCAACTGTAAAAAAAATTGGAACTAATATTAATTTGTGAGTTGTGTAGTTAAATTATGATCTTCCGTCATAATCATTCACGCAAGTATTGTGTAATGCCTATTCATTGTAGACCACCTTTCTGGCGCGGTTGGTTAAACATTGACTGTGAAAAGAGGTTTTTGTCTTTTTGTAAGCTCTAGCCTCTTTTTTATAGTGCAGAAACATTTTGCAAAATTTTACGAATAGCCGGCAGCCATAAATCATACCAGGAATCTATTCCATATATGTCAAATCGTCTTTTTCACAGAAACTAACTTATGTATATTGTCCGAAAAATTATATTTTAGATATAACCGCTCATATTCCACTATCTATTAAATGCTATTAGAGTCTTCGCCAATAAGGCGATATTACATTATACTTAGCTAAACACCGCACGGAAACATTCTAATACTCTCTCATGAGCATAAGTATTCGTAAGGAATTCTCCGCTCATGTGCAACCTGCTTTAGATACTGGTAGCCCGTATTCGAGCCTGGCGGCCCTTGTTTGCATTACTGGATATTATCAATATATTATAATTAAAATTAAAGTGTAATGCGTTTTACTGCAAGTTTCCTGTACGATAATTTCTATACAAGAATTGTTGTATCTAAACGCACCATTAGAGTTATCGTTTTGTCCTTATAATCTCAACTTATGTTGCAGATATGCTTTTAATATTGGAATGTTGGTTCTATTTATTCATAATAGGATTTATATGACAAGCCGCGTTCGGTCAAGACAAATGTTTGATATATCGACAAATATTTGTTTCGAATTTCGAGACGGGTTGTTGTGGGATGAAAGAGTTGGTTGTAGTTTGTGATACTCATAGTTTATCACGCGTAGGGTTCTATGGCTTTACAGGCTTAAATATTGTATCTATTAAAAAATAGTATATAAAATAATATGTCAGTAGGTAATATCAAATTAATTTAATCAAATTTTCATTTCGTCAAAATTACTTACTTTAAAAAATCGCTTCCGATTGATGTCTTGAAAGATGCCAGAATTTTTTTATCTTGAAAATGAGAAAGTAATCATGACAAAAATCGTGTTTCGTGTCCGGCTTTTTTTGACCCGAAAATCTTTAGTACTTTTTACTAAGAAAAAAATCGCATTTTTATGTAGAGTCTAAGCTATGTTGATTGTATCTATTTAGCATCCTCATTAAAATTACGTCATCGTTCTAGATCCTTCTCTTCCAGTAAACATTATCTTGCCTCGAAGGCCGCCTCGACATATATTTAAATAAGGTGTTATTATCACATAAATGTTATTGTGCACTTTAATTGCATACTTAATTCACAATGCATGTACCGAGATAATACATTTCAGTGCGTTGATTAAATAAATGATTGTTACAATTACGCGCAACGGGTTTGCGCCGGCTTGTACTCGGAAACTTTGTATAACTATTGTTAGATTATGTTTACTGGTTTGAGGTCGAGATTTTTGTGTATTAAAACCTTTTTTGTTAGTTTTCTATTTTTTTTTATATATTTAATGACGCATACAAGCGTACGGCCCGCCTGATGGTGAGCAGTTACCGTAGCTTAAAGATGTCTGCAACATCAGAAGAGTAACTCGCGTGTTGCCGATCCTTTAAGAGCCTTTTAACCCCACTTTTGAAGAGCGTCATGCTGTACTCTTTTAGGAAACCCTGTGCAGGTATGAGGTAACTCATTTCACAGCCAGCCATTTTATATTCAAATATGGCCGTCGTTATCTTAAAAATTGTGAGTAAGGCTTTTTCAACACTAGCGGCCCGGCCCGGCTCCGCCCGGGTAGATAACTTTATTGAAATTATTCTATCGCCTATGATCATCTGTCATCAATTTTAATTGTGAAAGAATTTTTCAAATCAGGTCAGTAGTTTCAAAGCTTATTTACTGCAAACACATAACAAACAATAAAATCTGGAGGAAGCAACCTGGTAGCATCCAAGGCACCCAGTTTTCGCCTTGTATCTTCCGTCTCACGATGTAATACGGGGAATTACTATATTTACTTAATTATGAACAAGGTTACGTATAAAATTCAATTACAAATAAAAGCAACAATCACAACACTCAAACCAAATGCTTCATTCCAAAATAAACCCATCTCGTCGGTTAATATCTTCCTTTTTTATAAATCCATTAATTCGTACGATGACACCGCCATCACTAATTGACACAATGAAATCGTTAAAATTGTGTATGAAACGTTCAAAATATTGTCACACCAAACATCGAGTAGGAAGCGAACTATCCGATATCCATTAAAAATTAACTGTTATACCGTATTAATACACCTCAAAGCAACTATCAACCACCGCCAAAAATAAATTGGACATTACAATAAGCGCCGGGTTTGTGTTGTGGTGGGGAACGTAGCATGTCGCTTTTTGAGTTCGAGTTTTTGTTCGGGAATTAAAACAGCGAGTTTTATTAAAATGAAGCATATTAAACCTTGTAGTAGGTAGTTAACTATTTATAAAATTACTTATATCCACCAGCTGCTGAAATTCGGTTTGGATCCTGTTGAAATTGTATGTTTGTTTAATTCCTGTGAATGGCGAGACGAGCATGCCATTCGCCTAATGGTGAGCGATACGACTACTGCTTCCAGACTCTAAGATGATGATCACTTTGCCCGACCCGGAACTCGAACCCGAGACCTCTGGTTTGTACCATAGTACAACTACGCCACCGAGGCAGTCAAATTCAATTTATTATTTAAATCTATACCACTTAATAATAATCGTAATATTTTCATTTATTTTCTACTTAATTAATAAGCACCTGCTTCCGTCTCTCTGCACTACGTTAAGGTAGGCTGGTAGAGAATGCCCTTAGGTATCGCGTCTGCCTGTACTATTTATTTGTACCAAGAGCTTAAAATTTTAAAAAAATGTCTCTGTATCAGCCCATTTACGTCCCACTGCAGGGCACAGGCCTACTCTACAATCGAGAGTACTATTGAGAGTGGAAAAAAAATGTAAAAACACATACCTCTTTTTCACCCACAGCAGCGTTGTCCAGATGATCGGAACGTTTCACTTGTTAATGCCTCGTGGTCCGATAAATTCATTACGTAGCTCTAGCTCAAAGTTTAAATCATAATGAAACACCTCCAAAGTTACGTTACACATTTGAAAGATTAGTAAACACCGAGATTAGTCCCGCAATGTCTATTTATCCCGCCAATTAGCAGTGTAAATGCACTGTTGTGTTCCGGTTTGAAGGATATTGTAGCCAGAGTAACTACTGGACATATTGAGACTTATGTCTCAGTATGGTGAGCGCAGTGGAAAGCCAAACATTGCTTTGTAATTCATGGTGTTGTTTGGTTTAGCTAATAGCTACTGTCCATGAGCAGTTGTGTCAAATCACAGTCAAGAGAATGACATGCTCGTCTCGCCATTCATTGCTAAAAAATGCGATACGACCGCTCATGAACAGTAGCAAAACCAAACAACAACTTGAATAACAAAGCAATGCTTCGCATTCCACTGCGCTCTCCATTCTGAGACATAAGATGTTAAGTCTCAATATGTCCAGTAGTTACTCTGGCTACAATGCCCTTCAATCCGAAACACAACAGTGCATTTACATAGCTGTTTGACGGAAGAAATAGACATTGCGGTGGTACCCACCTAGATGGGCTCTCACATATGAGAGACCTAGCACCAGTCTGTATTGATGTTCTTTATATTGGACTATTATTTCATCATACGAGGTCGTGTTGTAGTTTAGAATATGTATATCATTATCAGCCGATATACGTCCCACTATAGGGAACGGGTCTCGTCTACAATCAAGAATACGATCCGAAGAGGTTAGGCCTACAGTCCACCACGCTGGCCTATTGCGGGTTGGCATGCTTTTACATACCATATAAGTTTTTCTGCATCGCTATAGGGTGCTGGTTTCCTCACGACCCTCGCCGTTATGGTGCGTGATGGTTTTGTTTTAGAATTGACAAGAAGTATCTAAATTGTCAATGTGGTCTAGATAAACATTTTATGCGAATGAGTAATTAAAACAGTGTGCACCATTACCAAAATGTTAAGGGAAACTCAAATATGTATCCATAGCATTTCCCTATATCATAAAAGTGGTTAGTAAATGGTTCAGGTTAGGTTCTAGTAATATTCAATGAACGGCCATTGTATTAAAAATAAAGACAAATAATGTTACATTATAATTATAAGCAGAGAACCCGTCGCCGACAGCGTCATAAATAATGAGAAAAAACTTGTATTGTTTCATGAGTCTCTTATTAACTGTTTATTTATCAATGTGTCAATCTTAATATGGTGACATCTTGCGGCATATGTCAGAACTATTTTTGATCACAACAAAGATACGTCAGCTATAGTTTAATTCTATTAATAACCAATTACCCCGAATCTACTTGTCTTATCGACTGTCCTTCGCTCCAATAAAATGCAATCAATAAATTGTCCTTTACAATAATGAAGATGCCATTTTTATCAAATACAAAATTAATAGGTGACAATTAAAATTCCCTCAAAACATACAAATAAATAATCACCAAATATAATGGCACTTCATTAAGAATATCTTTTTGATAACATTTATAGGTCTTGTCTGCAAACTGACACGGCAGATAAGAACACAACACGGACCAAAAGTCGTTAACACCTCGAAACATACGAAAATAGACACGCGAAAGTTCAATACAATACTGTCACACCCTATTAAAAAAACCTTGCAGTGTATCCATAAAAGCGGCAACGGTCATCGACCGCAAAAAACTATCGCACACATGAATAGAAAAAAAAATATATTAAAAAATGAACAAAAATTTTGTGAACACTCAAAAAGAGCGGCGATTGTCCGCGGTTTCGAACCCTGTGCCGGCCCGTTATTAATTCTTGGACAGTCAGATCGGACGGACCGCAACGGCAATCGAAAAATAAAATAACTATCATTCATTTGCGAGTGGCGACGTGTTTACCGAGGTAGCTTTACTTCTTCTATACGTGTGTCTAGCAGATCATACCGATTAATATTCGTAATAAAATATAATAATTTGATATTATTGCTGGTTAGGTCATATAGTCCCCGTCGTTGACCTAGTGGGGTTGATGGACTTTACGTACCATAGAAATTCATCCAAGTCGCTATGTTATGCAGGTTTCCTCACGATGTTTTCCTTCACCGTTTTAGTGCGTGGTGAATTTCTGACTCAATAGTACTCTCGAATGTAGTGAATGCCCGTGCCCTGAAGTGAGACGTATATGGGCCGATATAGATTATTGCTGAATTAAGTAAATGTTTTGTTTTCTGTTTTTCTTTCTGGTCTAGAGCTTAGTGGGAGGTATCTATCTATACATAGATGGATTGAGATTGGAGATGTTATAATACCATGAGATTACAGGAAGTGACTGGATACAGGCCGCTTTCAACTAATCTCTTTGGTAATTTGTATAATTATTATAAGGATACACATAAGGAGGAAGGAATACACAATACTTAAATATAATAATATCACAGAGCAATAAAACAGCGTGTTTCCTTAGCTACTGAACATTAACAACAACAAGCTCAACAAATACTCACTACAAATCAAAATTAAATTAAATAAAAACAAATTCATCATCTCAACGGCAGGAAGTCCACTGCTGAACATAAGCCTCCCCCAAGGATCTCTACATCGACCTGTTGGAAGCGGCCTGCATCCAGCGACTTCCTGCAACCTTAGCCAGGTCGTCCGTCCACCTTCTAGGCGAGCGCCTGACATTTCGCTTGTACGTGGCCTCCAATCTAGCATCTTTCGGCCCCAACGGCCATCAGTTCTACGCGCTATATGTCCGACCCACTGCCACTTCAACATGCTAACCTATGGGCTATGTCGGTAACCTTTGTTCTCCTACGGGTCTATTACTGATTCTATCTCTTAGGAAAATACCAAGCATAGCCCGCTCCAAAACAAACTAATAAGCTAAATGAAAATTCTAACTGGTATTAAAAACATGAAGATATTATGTAAGGAATAATAAGTAAAGGCCTGTGTCCAGATTGGGCTTCTTATGGCTGAAGACGATTGTGATCTTCGGTTTGACAGCTCATAATAACTTTTTTGTTGGTTTTAGTGATATTAATTAGTATTACTTTGATTTGTCGAAATTGAACAGAACTTCGAATACTATGAAATGATTTACCTATTGCATGTTTTAATGGTGTGCAAAGATTTAGATAATACCAATTATATTTCAATAATAGAATAGGTAAGAGAAATGTTCTAGTTAGTTCATGCTAATTGTTTCTTGAATAGATTGACTTAAGTACTAACCATCCTTTCATTATATTATAAAACAATAGTTTTGTATATTTGGTATTATTTTTTAACAAACCCCAAGGAGTTTGAGGTAAAGTCAGACCAAAAATATTGTTTTGATGATATTAAGATAAACTCAAAACGGAGAAGGCTACCAGTAGAAATACTTTTTTATCAAACGGCACCATGGATTACAAAGCAATTCTTGGCATTTCACTGCGCTCGCCATCCTGAGACATAAGATGTTAAGTCTCAATATGTCCAGTAGTTACTCTGGCTACAATGTCCTTAATTCCAGAAAACAACTGGGCATTAACACTGCTACTCGGAGGGAAAAAGAAACATTGCGGTGGTACTTTCCCAGACGGCGTCTCATATGACAGACATACCACCAGTAAAAGTAAAGACTGTTAAAAATCCAAAAGAAAAATCCCCGGTAATCGAACCCAGTCCTACCCTTACCAGCCAACCAAAATCCGTCGGCGCCGCGCAGTTTTTCACTATTTTGTAAATAATTACGTTTAAACCAAAAAATGTCATTGCCATTCGGCGCGGACTGAAGCAATTGTTTTAACATCCGCGCGTTTGACTCTCATTAATTTTGCGTATTGATTCAAAGGGCATGGTGGCTTGTTGGTTGGAGATCGAGACGGTAGTACGGGTACGAATCCATGCAGTGACTTTGAAGATTTGTGCGTGTTAAATTACTATGCGTTTTAATGGTGCGTGAAAATGTTGTTAGGAAAACATTATGCCTGCCTAATAACTTTTAAGGGTTAAGTAGTCCACATACAATTAATCAGCCCATTTCTTCTCTACAATTGGGAGGTTTTTTCATCGCTCTGGTCTAGCATGAATGGTGAAATTCACATACTTACCTGCATTACAAATTCTTGTTGCTTTATTTATTTAAAATATTTTCCTTTACCATTCAATAGAGTTATAAAATGATAACGGCTACAGCCTACGCAAACAATTGTCTCTGTGTGAGAATCGAACCAGTGCACCGGTGTCTTATTTCACAACGGACTCTCCAGTAACCACAAAGGCTTTCAATGATTGTTTTAGGAAGTACGGAGTACATAAAACGGATAAACTTATAATAATTTGGTCTTCACAAGACATGTTATAAAAATAACCCTGTATAATAAAAATAACTGTTGTGTTTCGGTTTGAAGGACATTTTAGCCAGAATAACTACTGGACATATTGAGGCTTATGTCTCAGGATGGTGAGCGCAGTTGGAACGCCAAGCAATGCTTCATAATCCAAGGTGTTGTTTGGTTTTGCTACTGTTCATTAGCGGTCGTTTCGCTTACCATCAGGCGAACGGCACGCTCGTCTCGCCATTTATTGCAATAATAAAAAACCACACAATTAGCCACATAAAATTTCACAAACTAAATACAATATCGTGTTGGTTAAAACAGTACGAACATTGCACTGATTATAATGAATTATTCAATACGCGAATATCTGTAACGCAGAGGTCTGCGTGGGCCTCATTCCCATTCAACCTTATTAAACTTATCTTTAACTTTTGAATTCATTATGTAAACTATCCCTAATTAATTCGTATCGAAACATAGTGGAATTTGTAATTTTGTTGAGGCAAAAATTTTTGTTCTGCGCTAAACTATTATCATATTTTAATCATTTTCTGTTTTGGATATAGCTTTGAGGCTTTGGGATTGACTGGATTAAGCAATTTATTAATTTATTGGTTTATCAAAATTTTAAAGTATTTTTATTTTTAATATAAAGGGAGCGCTGTCATAGATTCGTGTCTTTAAAAATGTAGATATTTTCTTGTTCGTAATGTTGATAGCGCTCCTATATTAGGGAAAATTAATTTAATTATTTAGCAATAAATTGTGTTGCTGGCTTTCTTGACGGATATACGTTGTTTCTTAGTTTATTTCCGCCCCATATGGAATAGAGAACAATGCTGGACACAAATTCCAGTTGAGGACAAATTGTATGTTTCTTTTAAAAAAAGAAATTCTCATTGGCCGAAAATAATTCCAAATTCAAACCTTTTGTCATTTTAGCATACCTAAATTATCTTTTAAACCAAAACCATTACATTCTAACTCTTACGGATATTTACAAAACTTTTAAAATTATTTCCTTTAACTTTATACATAATACATAAATAAATATGTAAATTCACGCCTTTTTCCCATAAAGGGTAGGCAGAGGTGCTATCAAGACACCTATGTTTCGCCTTGTGTTTTCCGTACCACGATATGATGGTGAGCCTATCGCCGTATCAGGCACAAAATCCTGACTCCGGGCTAATACTGAATAAAAAAATCAAATATCACTTTGCTTGACCCGGGATTCGAACCCGAGACTTCACCGTTGTAATTGTATCGAAGTATAATTGCCCTACCAAGGCAGTGTTGTCAAGGCATTATTACATCTATAAATCTGCACCCCTAGCGACATCTAGCGAAAATGGTAAGGATTTTGTTCTGAGAAATCACCCAATAATATCAAAGTAATTCGAATAGAAATCTTCATGTCACTACAATGACAGTTTCGACTTTCAACCTACTTGAAGATGACATTTAGAAAGCAGAAAACTTGATGTCACTACCATAATCTGTAAGCAGAGAAAACAACTTGTTTATACAAAATTAATTTCGAAATTATTAAAATATTTAATTTCTTTATTTATCGTTTATAGATTCAATGCTATAATATTTGGTCTGCATTCTTAAATGTCTTCATTTTGGTAAGGCAACCTTCTGGTGTAGGTGTTTAATTGAAATTAATATGGTATTCAATTGTTCCTTAATGATTTGGAGGGATAGTGTCTTCGTATCTATTTTTGGTAATAACAGAAGACTTACAACCTTCTTAATAGTCCTATCAGTAAATTATAATATCTCAAAAGCGATTAATCAAGTAGCTATTGTTGTAATAAAAATTATTTGTCTTACTTAGTATTTACGACTAAAACGGTGGGCTAAGGTATTGTTCGAAGTTAATTAATAATGAACTAAACTAAACATTTTTTCAGATTTATTACTTTATGCAAATAAACTAAATTCTCAAATATTTGTATCGTCATTAATTCCTAATAACTACAAGAATGTCTTGCAAAGCCCAATAATCCCTAATATAATATAATAAGAGCGCCATTGAAATCCACAAGAAAACATTGATAGCAACCAATAGAACAGGAGCTCGGCAAAAAACCAAATCGTGACTTATCCATGCATTGAAACAAACGAGGGCTGTCTGTCAAGCAAATCTGTCATTTATTGCGGCCGCTGGGGCCGCTTTCGCCGCATTAACATTTTATTAACATTTCCCTCGCGTCATTAGAGTTGAAATTTGAATATCTACGGATCGGAAATGCACAAATTAAGCGAGTGATCTGTTGCCAGTAATGAGCTGAAAGGTAGGTAATGACGGGGACTCTGCGACGGAACAAAACAACACTCTTGCTTACCTCAGCGGGACGGGGTAACGAACGCCGGGTAACATACGCGGAGGAGGCTTTCACTTTGCTAAATGTTTGTTTAATAAATGCGCAAAGATATCCTAAATAAAGCGACACTGAGAAACAATAAGGTCTAAAATAAAATGTGCAGACTTAATTGAAGCTATTGCATTTGTAATAATTCCATGGGAGATGTAGATAAGTTTATCTACAGAGTTAGTTATGTATGTCGTCAAAATATGCGTCGTTTAAAAAACAGGAAGTAATTCACGATTGATCTTCGTTCTGCCAATTGTAATTCTTGATATGCTGTTCATAATCACAATGGGCCATGGAATTACCAATTCTGCACAAAAGCTTTTCTTAGGAATCCTAAGCCTCTGAAACTTTTCGTAAAACATTATTACAAGTCTTATTTTGAGGCATGTACAAAGAGTTCAAAAGCCGGTGATATAAAGACAGAGGGACATGTAGCGATAGACAATTCCTCACCAATCAACTCTATTCCCTCTTCAATTGCTTCACCAGCTTAAAGATGATTTCCAAAAATCTCTTCAAAACAAATTCCTGTTCCATAGCCGGCTACCATCGGATACTTATTAATAAGGAACGGTAGGTCTCGGGGCACACAGACAGACAGACGGACACACGGACACGGCGAACGACATTTGTAATGATACTAAATAGTGGCGTGCGGTAGGTATCCTTGCCTAAGTAATGCGTTCACAAGTCCGTGAGGATGGCTACATGCGTCAAACACTAATGGATTTCATTGCTATACATTTCTAACTTACTCTACTGTATGAGTCCATATAGGTCCCAATGCAGGTCATAGGCCTCCTCTATAATCGAGAGTACGATTGAGCGGGGTTAGGTCATAGAGACCACCACGCAGGCCTATTACGGTTTGGTGGACTTAACATACCATAAAAATTCTTTCACGTCGTTATGGTATGTAAGGTATGTTATGATGCGTTTCTTCCCAGTAACAGAGCGTGGTGATTGACTAAAAATACAGATATGGCTCAGAAAAGTCAGAACTGTGCCGTGGAATTTGAACTCCTCCCATAGATTTTACTATTTGAGTTAATTCGTTGCAGGTTAAAGACAAGTTAAACATTCCCGAAGACTCGCGGAACGTCTATGCTCGATGTCATAATGCATGCCACTGTTGATCCTGGCTTAAAAGAGTTGCAAGTGAGATAGTATCCATAATATTTAATTACTAAGTGAAGCTTTATCTATCAGTTTCAGTTGGGTAGACACCGAGTATCCATACGATAGATCACGGTTCGATCCCCACATTTAAACAAATGTTACTTCGATGTTGCGTTGTATACGTTTCATGAGACTTAAATATTCCAGAAACGTCTTCTCACATCGCTACAAGTACAGATGAATACGCTCAGTCAAACGACGCTTATATCATGGTTCCTAGTTTGGTAGATTAAACTAGTCTTAGATCATGAAAAGCAAGGTTTAGATTTCGTTTAGGTATAGCACAGACAATTATCGATACTAGTGGTCGCCCAATGGTCGAAATTCGACCACTTAATATACATTATTAAAATATAATATTTAAACATTCTTAAGGTTCTACTGTCGACAACTAAACTACTATAACCACAGATTTGACCAAGACTGTTATTTGCCCATTTCTTTTTTGAACCAATTATATGAAATGAAATATGTGTGTGTGAAATGCATGGTAGTGTGTGTAATGTTTTATTTATTGATTTAATGTATTTTATAAGCATTATTATTGAAAAATATTAGCTTTCTGCACTTCTCCTACACATAAACTATAAGTGTGCCAAATTTTATGCTCCTGCGTCCGCGCAATTTTCGTAAAAAGGGGTCCAAAGTTTTCGCATCACGTATTAATATATAGATAAATACCAAACGAATCAACTTCTATCGATATTATTGTTCCACCCATCAACCACACTTCCACCATCCCCGCTGTTTAATACTAAAAAGCTTTTTTTTTATTGCGCTGAATGGCGAGACGAGCATGCCGTTCGCGTGATGGTAAGCGATACGACCGCTCATGGACAGTAGCAAAACCAAACAACACCTTGAATGACAAAGCAATGCTTGGAATTCCACTGCGCTCGACATCCTGAGACATATGATGTTAAGTCTCAACATGTCCAGTAGTTACTTTGGCTACAATGGCCTTCATTCCCAAACACAACAGTGCATTTACATTGCTGTTTAGCGGGAAAAATAGACATTGCAGTGGTGCCTACCCAGGCGGCCTCTCACATATGAGAGACCTACCACCAGTAACTGTACCGATATGATTGAAAGCCGTCCAGTCAATAAGTCAGAAGCACCTATCTTCGTAATGTCTCGGCAGTGCATTTACATATTTTAATGAGCACCGCGGCCTATCGCCGTAGGTAGCTAGCCAGGTAGCCTAGATCGACCGCTCTCACTCGCCTTTTGTGCTCACTTGATGGATGAAGTTTAATTGTAACGTTTGAGCCATTAATTGATATAGGTAGATGTTATTAATCATTAGTATTATGTTTATTAGGTGTTTGTTTATTGTTCGGTGATAGCAGAATTTGTCTATTTATTTTTGAAGGATCAGTTGCTTGGTAATACTATTTAAGCTCACGCCTTTTTCCTAGAAGGGGCAGGCAGAGGTGCTAGGACACCCACATTTCGTCTTGTATGTTTAGTCCCACGATGTGATAGCGGGGGCCTATTGGACACAAATTCTTGACTCCAGGCTGATAATGAATAGAAAAATCCAATATCACGTCGACCGACCCGGAATTCAAACCCGCGACATCAGCTTTGTATCTGTACCCTAGTACAACTACGCCATTACGCAATAGCAATACATTACACATTATTTTAAAATGACTTGAATTTTATTAGACGTATCACTGCTGTTGTTTATATAAATTAAGAAATATGAGACATATAATATTGTTATATTAATAATTATTACAAAACGAAATCATCGCCCGACCCAATTGTGACAGCCAGGTATTCCAAGACGGAAGTTTGCTGCTATTTGCTATCCGACGGATTTTTAAATATATATTTTTATCATACCCGGTTTTGTTACTGCACTGTACCTGGTACAGGGGCGTGCGCTCCTTGTAGGCAGAAATGCAGTGCTTTACTTGCCATTTACAGATATTTTATTATAACGTACGTACTTCTTAATGACTTTAATTAACAGTAAATAAATGAATAAACAAAATATAATAACTTAATAACGCCTAATATTTTATAAATAGCACCTATTTGCAAGCGCACAAACATTATGTTTGCCACTCGAAAAGCAAAAGGCGCTGCAAAGCAAAATAATGTACCTAATCAACCAAGTAATGCCGCCGCGTCCCGCATGACATTTGTTTGCATGTGTGTAGTAATTTTGGTGTCCGTGCATAGTCGCAAACGCACACACGCATGAATATTGAAAGCCGCGACTCCTGCGGCAGGCCTCGGAAGCTCGGCAGTTGTCGGGAGTAATCGGAAATGTTCGTTGCCTATAATCCGAGTAAAAATAATAGACAGAAATCTAATAAACTGCGCAAAATGCACATTATGCATTTTTGTTTGGTAAGGTTTTATTTCTTTAAATAGCACATTTTTTTTGTGTTTCGCGGGGGCCATTTTGCTTTTTTCATGTGATAAGCATTGTTTATTATTTTGTTTGCGTCAGTTTAATTATAGTTTTCTTATAATATTTTACATTTTAATATTTGAAAGTGTGCACATTTAACAGTTTATTTCTGAGTTTCTATAATAATTGTAGTGATTTGCTTTTACTAGTACGTTTGTTGATTTTTTAAAATGTTATTTGATTGTGAGGTTTGTGTTGAAAGTGTGTGTTTATTAAAAATTAAAAATAACAAGTTCTCACAATTGTCATTCAGTGAAAAGATTCAAATTTTGTCTAAAGGTAGGTGTGTACCCGAGTTACAACAATTAAATCAACAAAAAGGGAATGTAACTCGAAAGTTTCATGTTAAAAGTTATGAAACGTATAACTGGCTGTGTGGTTGTGTACACACGATTAAATTATATTGTTTTCCTTGCATATTGTTTAGTAATTCTAGTACAGTGTGGACTGATTCAGGATATTCAGATTTAAATAATTTCTATGCCGCGGCAAAGAAGCATGACCATACAGAAAAACATCTGGAGGCCTGCTTAAAATTAAATACTTTTGGTAAATCTCGTATTGAAATGAGTATCAACAGCCAGTTACGATTAGATATTGAGAGGCATAATGCTAAAGTTGATCGCAATAGAAACATTTTTCAAAGGCTGATCGATGTTGTTTGCTTTCTGGGAAAACAAGAATTAGCTTTTCGCGGTCACGATGAGTCAGTATCGTCGTTGAATAGAGGTAATTATTTAGAAATAGTAGATTTATTAGCCAAGTATGATGGAATTTTAGAAACCCATTTACAGAGTGCAAGTACCTCATTCACGGGCATGTCGAACCGTACGCAGAATGATTTGATCTCGAGCGTTGCATCTGTGATGATCGATCGCGTTAAAGCCGAAATTAAACAGTCCGATTTTGTCGCCGTCATGGTAGATGAGACTCCTGATGTTAGCGGCCGTGAACAATTAGTATTAGTTTTGAGATATTTTCGTGATTTTGAAGTAGTAGATCGATTTATCAAATATGTTGATGTCAGCGCGGATCGGACCGCTGTAACCTTGAGTTCTATTATTTTGGAAATTTTAGAAGAGTTCGATTGTGTATCCAAATTAGTTGCACAAACTTACGACGGGGCAGCAGTTTTATCCTCACAAATTAATGGCGTGCAGGCTTTGGTGAGACAAAAATGTCCACAAGCTATGTACGTTTGGTGTTCAGCACATATATTAAATTTAGTTTTATCGAAATCGTTCGAACGAGTTGCTGAAACAAAACGCTTTTTTAGTATTATAAAATCAATCGCGGCTTTTTTTCACACCAGTACAAAGCGAATGGCTCATTACAACAACTTTGCCGATATGAAAAAGCTGCCTCGTGTCGCGGAAACAAGGTGGACATATCATTCGCGCACGGTTAATATTATTAATAATGCGTCCACCCACCTCCTAGAATTGTTTGAAAATATGAACGAAAATACACAAGACTGGGATGGTGAAACACTGACACAAGTCAGTTCATTTTTATATATTATGAAAGAATTTGAATTTAATTTTCTTTTAAAATTTTTCGCTGATATTTTTGCAGAAACGGATATTCTGTACGATATTTTGCAAAAAAAAACTAGTGACATCGCGTATTGTGTAACAAAGATAAAAGAGTTAGAGTCATTTTTAGAACGTTTTAGAGAGAAGTTCGAGATCTATTATGATGCCGCCGTTCACATTACCGGACCACGTAAAAGAAAGCGCAATGTCGATGATGTAAAAATACATTATCGGCGAATTTTTGTTGAAATAATTGATAATGTAGTCAGTGAATTAAGAAATCGTTATAAAAACATTAAAGATTTAAAGTTTATTGAGCTACTTTCTTGTGAGAATTTTAAAAAATATAGTGAACGTTTCCCTGAAAATGAAATCAGAGAGTTCACCAATAATTATCAGGCACATTTTAATTTTGATAAATTGAAAAATGAATTGCGCTGTATTTATAGATCACCTCAATTTGCAAATAGTTGTGTATTTAGTATTATTCAAAATTTGTATAAGGACAATTTAAATAAAGTTTTTTCTGAAGTGTTACGATTAGCGAAATTCATTGTGACTATCCCAGCAAGCAGCGCATCGGCAGAGCGTTCATTTTCGTGTTTAAAACGTATCCACACATATTTGAGAAACACACAAAATCAACAACGACTCACAGAGCTTTCCATGATTTCTATAGAAAAGGCATTAATGATAGAATTAAAACGCAATCCAACTTTCTATGACGATATCCTAAAATCATATTTAAAAAAGGATAGGCGCATAGATTTAATCTATAAATGAATGAGTAGTTTTTTTTTACTAACCCGTAATTTTATTATTAAGTTTATTTATATATTTTGCGAATCACATGAAAATCGGTCTTTTTAAAGGCCACATCGGATATCTTGCAAGGGACGTGTTCTATAACCATCACTCACTTGGATAAGATATTTGAGGTAGTCGTTTATTTACATCGGGCTATAGTAATCTCAATTAACCGGAACCTTGAATATGTGAAAATTGAAGCTGACTCGGTGAGTAGTTATAATATTTTAGTTTATTAATCATTTACTTATTAGACTTTCTTCGGCCACGACAATCGATCGCTGGTTTTTCTGCGTTCCGTAGATGTATATGAATAGTAGTACATCTAAGACTTGTTCTGTTGGCATGGTTTCCGACTTAGAGATCCGTCGCGTGGCTGTGGCTATGCTAAACATCTATAAAAGAAAAGTTTTTGTGCCGAGTACTTCGCCGCATACCCAGTATCATAATCCTGTGCACGCCACTGGTATTTAGTATTATTCAAAATTTGTATAAGGACAATTTAAATAAAGTTTTTTCTGAAGTGTTACGATTAGCGAAATTCATTGTGACTATCCCAGCAAGCAGCGCATCGGCAGAGCGTTCATTTTCGTGTTTAAAACGTATCCACACATATTTGAGAAACACACAAAATCAACAACGACTCACAGAGCTTTCCATGATTTCTATAGAAAAGGCATTAATGATAGAATTAAAACGCAATCCAACTTTCTATGACGATATCCTAAAATCATATTTAAAAAAGGATAGGCGCATAGATTTAATCTATAAATGAATGAGTAGTTTTTTTTTACTAACCCGTAATTTTATTATTAAGTTTATTTATATATTTTGCGAATCACATGAAAATCGGTCTTTTTAAAGGCCACATCGGATATCTTGCAAGGGACGTGTTCTATAACCATCACTCACTTGGATAAGATATTTGAGGTAGTCGTTTATTTACATCGGGCTATAGTAATCTCAATTAACCGGAACCTTGAATATGTGAAAATTGAAGCTGACTCGGTGAGTAGTTATAATATTTTAGTTTATTAATCATTTACTTATTAGACTTTCTTCGGCCACGACAATCGATCGCTGGTTTTTCTGCGTTCCGTAGATGTATATGAATAGTAGTACATCTAAGACTTGTTCTGTTGGCATGGTTTCCGACTTAGAGATCCGTCGCGTGGCTGTGGCTATGCTAAACATCTATAAAAGAAAAGTTTTTGTGCCGAGTACTTCGCCGCATACCCAGTATCATAATCCTGTGCACGCCACTGACCTGGTAAGTGAAAATGCCGTCCAGATAAAATATCAAATGGCATCAGACAATTTCATTGCCATGCCAAAAAAAGAATTGGTGAACTTTTTGGTTCCTGCCGCGATGATTTTTACCATGAAGCTATTGCTTCGCCAGCCAGCACGCGTGGTTCTGTTCATGATGCGGGTGTCCTGCCACAAACTTTTTTTAAATATACTTTTGAAGAACACTCGTGAAAATTGGCGGAAAATTGACAGAAAACTCGTGAAAATTGGTGGAAAATCGACTGTGGTAGTATTAATAACTTAACAACTCAAAAGATCTTATATAAAAAGACGCTTTTATTTTGTGTATTAAATTATAGGTACAAAGCTTATTGTATTTTTAATATAGAGAGAGCGCTCGTACTTCAAAAACGTAGATAAAAATTGTAGTGCCGGACTACCTTTCAAATGTCAGCCAATAGGAAAGCAACTATTGGCTGACATTTGACATGTTGTCCAACATGCACAAATTATTTGGAAAAGAAAAATAAAAGTTAATTGTTTACAACTATTGAATACCACTCAAACTCGTTTTAAAAGGATAATAGCTAAATATACTTTCGGTTATAAAAGGAATTTATAAAAAAAAATTAGTTCATTTTTCAATATAGGAGCGCTACCAACATTACGAACAAGAAAATATCTACTTTTTTGAAGACGTCAATGTATGACAGCGCTCCCTCTATATTATAAATACTCTATGGTACTAAACTATGCATTTCGCACTTTCCTGTAACTTACACTAACATTCCGCGTGCAATATTCTAAAACAGACATAAATAAGCCATGAAGTCCATTTCACCTTCGGTAATGACATGGCGCATTTGTTATCACGCGAACAAAAACCCGTTGAACATTTCCAACATAATCAACAGGCTATATTCAGCGCGGCAAACTTTTTATTGTTTGTGTTCCTACATAAATTAACGATAATTAATTGTCAGTATTATTAGCTTATCTATATGTCTGAGTTTTTAAATTTGGAATTGGTGTTCAAAAAATATTGTTTATCACTAGCGCCTCTTTAAGTTATGAATGAAAGTGTATTTTGTTTTTTAAAGGTTGACAAAGGAACTTCATCTATAATGCCTTTTACTGTCGCTGTCGCTATTAATTTATGCTACTTTTACATTATAATGCATTATTAATATTGGTTTAATTAATTAGTAACTTTGTTAGTCTTTTGTTGTAATTTAAATTGCAGTACCTATTTACTTTCAAGTTTATTTTATGTTAATGTTATTCATAATATAAACAGAATAGATAAAAATTGACTCGTACACTTTGAACATTAAGTAGGAACAAGAGGCATACCAAAAATGTAACTTACTTTTTCAAACTTAAAACGTATCACAATCTATAAAAAGAATCCCTTTGCCGATCCACCCTCCATCGGACAAACAAACGAATAGCTCGCTTTGATTAAGAAATTAGCAAAACAGCCCAATTCACCGCTGATTTCCCTAGCAACCCGAGAGACTTGCCGTCAATTAAGAAGCTCTAATTATCTAGCACGTCGCCAGACGGCCAATGAATATGCATCCACTGCCCGACTCTACAAAGCTTAGGTAATGCTAACACCTACTTTCGGGGTACCTGTCGGATCTTATGTTGTCTTAGTATTTAGGAAAACATTCGGATGAATATGATGGAAAAGCTTTGGTAGTGACGTAAATGTGACGCTTATTGACCTCAGCATGTGTATGTCTCGTTCGGATAGACTGGCATAATTGCGTTGCCAAGCGAAAG
The DNA here is from genome assembly GCA_030180105.1 of Hyles lineata. Taxonomy (NCBI): domain Eukaryota; kingdom Metazoa; phylum Arthropoda; class Insecta; order Lepidoptera; family Sphingidae; genus Hyles; species Hyles lineata. The sequence goes on from JARJEE010000030.1 coordinate 4,105,879, forward strand.
AATATCTTTTGTCGGTGGATAGATGTGGGTAGATTTTCCATTTGGATGGCACTGCTCTAGATGTATCGACTCTGTTCATTATAAAAATGTAGAGATATACCAATTCATCATGCATTATTCAGCTCCTATGTCCCCTAGATAGTGCAGAGGGCATCGATAGTGACTTTCCAACTCTCACGATCTTAAGCTGCGTGCTTGGTCCTCCAGGTTATTACCAACACTTCTCGCGTCGTCAAAAGAAAAAAAAAAGAAGACAGTTCGTGTTGCTGAGGGAGTTTCTTGCGCCGTTTCTTCTTCACAGCTACAATAAGTTGCGAAGCGGTGGTAGCAGAAATTAACGAACAAAAGATCTTATGAAAGACCATTTTAATAAATTAAAATAATATTTTGATTTTTGATTTGATTTGACTTGATCACAGTGCGTCGCCAGGTTTGTGTGGCACAGCCATGCTTTCGCTTGCTTTGGGGGTTCCACGCCATTGTCTTTTTAGATATATTATGGTCTGCACCTCTTGAAAGGGTGTGGCCCATCCATTTCATGACATAGTTTGCACAGCTGCTCGTTTGAAATTCTCTCTGGTCAGTAAATATCTAGGATTTGGCGAAGGCATCGATTTACAAATGCCTGGAGCTGGTGGGTTATAGCTTTGGTTACCTTCTACGTTTCGCACCCGTGTAACAGCACTGTCTTTAGGTGTATATACCGACTAGATATAGCATAGTAAAATATTAATAATTTCCAATAAGTACCCTTGTGTTTGTTATATTGTTTTATTGCGATATTCATAGCCTTGAAACATATCTTTTTAAAATCAGGTGACTCATAATAATTTAACCTAAATAGAATTAAAATACAAAAATACCTCCAATTTAAAACATGCGAAAAAAATGACGCATCCGTACTCGGGCACACGTCACGACATCGACAAACTGGAATAATTTACAACCTGTATACAGATATATGGTACATGAAATTCATTAACAAAGCCGCCTAATAACTTCCCCCGACTGGGGGTCAGCGGGGGTCACACGCCCGTCCAGGGAGGGGCCGAGGGGGTTGACAAACAGCACCCTGTAATGCGCTACTGTTGAATTGCAAAAATCTCATTATGGTCTAACTGTCGTTATAGGAGTAATTAACTACTAAGGATAGGGGAATGTGTGGAGTCGGATTAGATTACAGATTTCAGAAGGTAGAAATCAACGAAAAAAAGAAGGCACTTCGTGTTGCCCAGGGAATTTCTTATGCCATTTCTTCTTCACGGCTACAACACGTTCCGAAGCGGTAGAAATAATTAAGGATTCAAAAGAATATTTCTTTTTTTACATGTTCAATATAATTAAATATGAAGAGAGAAAAACTGTTCCTAATATTTTGAAAACAGCATGACAACAAAGAGATCGTAGACAATCTTGAATATCTTGATCATTATTTATATTTGTTTACTTTTAATGTTATCACCAGCAACATGAAGAGAGGATATAATAAAAGCTACATAAAAGCCCTGAATATACATTCCTTTATAGAGAAAACACTTTTACACGCATACTAAATATTTCCACACTGACTAATTAACATACCTAATATATAGATTAATGAAATTATTGAAATGATTAGTAACGAATCATGTTTTTGTCACGAGTTAGAGAGACAATCTAAAGACTACAGGAAACCCACAGCTGAACATATACTTCTCCGAACCCTTATTTTATGATCATGTAAGGTTAACTCAAAACAGCTAGCTTGAAATTATGTCAATCAGCCTACATTGACAAACCCGCATCCATGTGGCAATCTACGATCCAAATCGTCAATTTGAAGAGAGCCTTTTGCTTGCACGATCACCGGGATTGTGTGCTAATCGATTCTGGTTAACTCCGTTGTCTGTGGTGTGTAAAGTACTTGAGATTGTGAAGAAATTATTTTAAATAACTTTCTGTTAGTTCTTACTGACTTTCCTATCGTAAAAGAATATCCTCTTTTTTGTGTTTGATTCTTTCCAGCCCAAAGCTATTTGTTTGTATTATGTAAGTGTTTTAATCCTTTGAGAATCTTTCACTCTATTTGTCAGAAGACTCAATGAACAATTCTGACGTATTCGCATGCCTTTATTGCAGTACAAAAATAATATTGGAGTTCGTACTTATATCCTGCTCACTAAGAGAACATCGCGCTTACAAGCAACTCCTTCATTTAATTCTTTCCTTCCTCTCTCACTCCTCAAGTTGGCAATGCAATATGTCCTTAGCATTTTAGATGCCGTAAAGGCGGTGATAAATTTCCATCAGAAAACCACACTTATTCGCAATCACCAATCAAGACATCTCAAGAATTTTAGCCTAAAACGACTCCAAACCTCCGTCTGTTTGATGGTAATTGTGTTTCGTTTATAACGAGGTTTTTTGGCGGGCGACGCCGCGGGCGCGGCCACGGCTCGCCTGTGCAATGCATTTGCTATGCTCATTTCCTGGCTTGTACAACAAACATATTTAAATCATTATTCCTTGCTCGTTACTGCATAGTGTATGAGATTGACAGGAACTCCGGACGTTCGTCTTGGTCGTCTAGCGGGGGATAAAAGTTGGTTTTGTAGTGGCATAATTTACTTTTTTACGAAATTTTATATGGTAAGTAGAAATGCAATGATTGTAAGAGATAGTTTGTAGATTTTGGCTGGTTTAATTCTGTCGAATCACTTCAACTATCTATGGCCATTCGATAATCCATGCATCATTTAACTTCCTCTAAGATGAAGTGATCACTTTTAGTGCCTTAAAAAAAAAAGCTGATTGACTATTGTTTATCGTCTGCAGATTTAGTTGACATATTAACTCATAATCATGTTTACTGGTGGTAGGTCTATTTGATGTGAGAGGCCACCTGGGTAGGTACCACTCAATGTCTATTACTCCCACCAAACAGCAGTGTTGTGTTTCGATTTGACGGACATTGTTGCCAGAATAACTACTGGATATATTGAGACCTTCTTATTGACATCTTAAGTCTCAGGATGGCGAGCGCAGTGGAATGCAAACTGTTTTGTACTTCAAGGTGTTTTTTGGTTTTGGTACTGTTCATGACCGGTCGTATCGTTTACCATCAGGCGAACGTCATGCTGGTCTCGCCTTTCATTGCAATAAAAAGAATGGAGAAGTCAGGAATAAGCATAAAAAAAAACCTTTTTCCTTACAAGATTATTTATAAAAATCACAATACAAAGAAATCAGCTAATCATCAAAAGTCAAATCTATCGCGTCGTCTTGTACGACGTCCATTTCTTCATCTTTGCCGGTATCAACGGTTTTGGATGCTGATGGTTGGTCCGGAGTAGCAGACTTAGCTGGTGTCTCTGTAACCCTGGTGACTGGCACCACCGTCTTACGCCTCTTGTCTTTCTTCGCTGAATCAGGGGCTAGGGCATCTAGGCGGGCTTTCTGATAAACAAATAGACGATTTAATTCAAGTTGGTACAAACGGTGCCAAAATACCTTGTCTATATGACCTATGAGGTTTAGTAATGTGACCTGAACTTAAAGTTATTTCTGTCCTAAATATGATAAGATGCGAGCCTATTACCATTACTGATTTTAGTCGCAAGTTGTCCTATTCAGCTCATAATTAGGTGAATTTGTATCTAAATTTGACCATCAGCGTTGAGAAACTCTAAGTCAAAAATAAACGTTTAATGTATTGTTACTTCATAAAAAATAATGTAACTATACGAGTAGTATACTCAACGTTAGCCCAAAAATTGTCAATTGCTTGATAAATTAATGATAAAATTGAGCATATTCGAATTTCAAACATCGCAGTGCTGTCATTGCTACTAAAGTTATTAAACACCAGAATAAACTCAATAATGTTTCTGAAATAGACTAACTGGCAAAGCATAACCTCAACAAAACCACAATACAATTCGTAATTTCCGCGAGCGGTGCCACGTGTAAAACAGAGTCCATCATGAATCGAATTCCGGTAATATTAACAACAATTTCAAATGTAAATTCGATACTGAATGTTTAAATAGCCGCTGTGATGGACCGTTTTATTTATGCAATTGCTGTTTTCATGCTGAAATCATGCGCCTAATTGGGTTCAAATCACAGTATGCGATACGTGCACCGCCATTGTTCCTCTTGTTTAATGTAAAATTGCCCTTACAGGATGGGAATTTGGCGCTACAATTTAGTTCAGAGCTGTGCATGGTTTAATGAAGAATCCTTAAATAATAGATAAGGGTTCATATAATGAGAGGGAGAGAATATTTTTTGCTAATTATGAATTAACTAACGCATTAAAAATATAAACTGATGTAAAATAAACTACTGCTTTGAAGGCGTAGTTGTACTAAGGTGTGGTTACAAAGCTCAGGTCTCGGGTACGAATCCCGGGCCGGGCAAAGTGACATTGGATCTTCTATTCAATAACAGCCCGGAGTCAGGAATTCGTGCTGTAGGCTACTTCTGCCTACCCCTTCTCGGAAAAAAGTGCGGGTTTATGTTTATTTAAAAAATTGGACTGCTGTTTGATATTTCATAATTTTTCACATGCTAATAAGATGTGCTTCTCGTCTGTCAGATAGAAATCTGGATCGATATCGATCGAGTCAAATATGGAGGTAAGTAGATACTAATTTGTTTCTGTTATGGGTGTTAAAGATCCAAAAAATCTCTTGCAAATCCAAACACCGTGGTCTTAAATTATACAATGTATATACTCTAACACTAACAGCCGTATTAATTACAAGTTTTTAAACCTATAATAATTAGTGAATGTTTTGTCCCTTTAGAACCACATTTGTATTCAGTTTGAGTGAAGAAGACAAAATATTCGATGTTGCCAACCTGTCTATGAAAAAGCCCTTAGCCTAAAGCTCGCGGCACAAAACACGTATGTTACTTTGAGATAAACACTTTATAATTCTTATTAAATTTCCAAATAATACGCTGGTTGTGGAATCATATTTCCTCTATTTTTTCCAACATCATATATTTTATCACAGGGCTCTCTACAACATACAACTCGCATATTTAAATGCCTACAATTTCTACTCTTGAACAATCACATCGGATTACTCTCCCGACTCGGCCATCCTTCACATCAGCCGTTGACAACTCCGTTCTATATTCAAATCCAAATTATATTCTTTTTAATATAACTGCCAGCACCATCGTCGTACTAGAATAGGTTGCATTACTCATAGCTCATAGAAATTACCCGATACACTTTTAAAAAGTCCCGATAAAAGGATAACCAGGATAATTTATTGGTTCCGAAAAGTAATACTAAATCAATGGCCGTATCTAGATCTTTGCAACATTAATTTAGCAGAGAAAATATAAAAATGAAACTTACCAAAGACGGGTTTCTTCTGACCAATAGTTTTACATCTTGATCGTTGATTGTGCTCCGTTTGGCGTGTCTGAAATGTTATTATTTTTCATACAATTTTAAGCATTTCTTAATACATACATAAACTCACACCATAATATAACCATAACATAATATAACAATAAGCTGATAATAAATAAAAAATCCAATATAATTTATTAATACTGATACGTAATTGAATTATTATGTATTCTAATTTATATTATATTTGTAAACAATATTCCAAACACTAAATAATGAATATCTACCCACACGTCAGATTATTTTTACAATAAAAATACTTTTCATTGTACTTATTTAGTTTTTAGACCAGAAAAAACATTTGTTTAAAGTGTTCTCTGTTTTAGTTTTCATATTTTTAATATGTTAAACTATATTAAACTACTATCAGTCATCACTAATTTCTAGCATGGCGATTGGTACACACATGCATTCAGTATTAATAAGATACTTTACGAAAGTTATAAAGTATCGAGCCATAAAGTTTATCTGTCATTATAAGCAGTGTTTATATGCCTTGTTACATGCCATTCGCCTTACATTATACCTACTTAATTACATTACCCACTTAGCAAAAGCTTCCAAGTCCGTTCCGTAAACAGAAATTTTCTTGTAAACCAGTTCTGCTACAATTTCCATTGCTGGCTTCGTAACGTCCAGACCCAGGAAATGGCATGTTTCCGTACAAATTGATTTAACGTCTCGGTACAACGCAGCCCGGCCTCTCTGAAAACATAGTTTGGTTTTAACGCCATCTATGATAATTATTTGTAACTATTTTGTGAGCAGCAAAATTTACAATTTCCTTATTAGGCAGTTCATTTAGTTCGGTGCAAAGGTTAGACCACTAGTTCAATGCATCTCTGCATAGATGTCGTGATTGAGCATAAACTAGTCACAAAACAAAACCTCAAAACTGCTATTTCTTTCAACTTAAAAATTATATACAGGAATTAGGAAACGGAAAAGTCAGATTTATGTAAGAAAAATAAATCCTTCAGTTGAAAATGAATACCATTAAATTTTATATCTAGCTTGTCACTTGTATAAACTTGCGAAATGGGTGCAAAATGTAAACTTTCAATCAACTGTACAGTGTACTTACCATTAACAATTTTAAGTGTGACTGTGTAACTGTGCTGTGTAAGTTGCAACTGACCAAATACATCGTAATAAAATAATACACATTGAGAAAGTATTTCTGTTTCTTAGTTAGAATAAGAATAACTTACCTGAACTTTATTCAAATTTTCAAATGTCGACATTGTTTATTCACAATAATGTATCTGGATAAAGCATATGTTTATTTTTATACAAACCACATAGTATCTATTTAAAAACTAATTTTGATTTTATATTATCACAAAGCTATCACAAAACAAAACCCACAGAAAACACCGGCTATCAACATAACCTCGAAACTTTTTTTCTCGATGTCAAAGATGTTAAAATATAAGGCGCCAAAAACAAATTCCGCGATATCCATGGGGAGTAAAATTAGTCGTCTGTGTAAAATTAACATAATATTATAGTAACTTGTTCAGATCGCGTGTTAGACACTAAAATAAGGTCAACGTTTAAATTGATAACATAACGTTACTAGTAAAGGCAATTAATTCCGAGCCTCAGTAGGTATGTAAAATGTACTTTGTGATTCCAAGTTTGACTTTTTACGTGACCAACATATTATACGTACCTACCTATCAAATATATTACAGCCAGTCACCACTTTACAATAAGAGCCTTCCTACTGTTCCTATCTATTTCCAGTAATTTGCTCAGACTGACTGAGAAATTAGGGGACGTAGGTTCCATTTCCGCGCTGAATCAAATACGTACCTACCTAATAAGAATGACCAGTAGCCAGTAGGTAGGTAATCGTTCATCGATGGATGCACGGATGTAAATCGGGACGCCTTTTGACCAGGGAAGTTCGATGCCAGGCCTAATGCGTGTATGTGAAGGTCCACTGAGGGATTTCAATTGTTCTGGAGTAAGACTTGTTTGGGATCCCGCCAATATCCACAAGGTGCCGGGCTTGAAGTCCAGCGACACCTTTTCCTTCCGCCTCACACCCGAAACTGAATGTTATATGACTATATGAGCCTTTTGAATTACTTATATTGATCAAAGAAATATTATTTCAAATATGGCCAATGACTAGAAATAAAACAAAATCATAGTTTTTTTGTGTTTTAATGAGCATTCTGTACAACATATTATGTAAAACAACCCAGTTAGAAAAACACATACAAGTATTGCTGAATAGTACAAACACAATGGATATCTATTTATTATTTTTACATGTACTTAATTAGTCTCATTTTTCACCAACCAAAATGTTTTTTTTTTACCGGCAAATTGTTAAATGGCAACTTTTCGTTTGCTGACCATATATTTCTCAGTTGCCAATAAAATGGAAATGAAAACAGAAAAAGTACCACTAACTTACACTGGGTCAGTGTGGTAAACATAAAAGGACTCAAGTGAGCATTAGGACATATAATATGAGCCAATATATCAATTAAAACAGTGGTTCTCAATCTTTTAGATATGAGTGACCATTTGACACAATTTCTGTTAGCCATTGACCACTCTGTTGGATAACTGGTTTCATTGTACGTCAATAAGTTACATAAATGTAAGTAGAGGGATTTTGTATCTATCCTTAAATAAAACATGCATGAAAATATTTTAAGGATGGCTTCGCAAACCACTTGGGATGCTCCCAGGGACCACCCGTGGTCCGCTGACTACCGGTTATGGATAACTGAATTAAAATATAACATTATTGCTAAACTTAGATGAGGTCTGGTTCATTCGGTTGGTGAAAAAGGGCTTTATAAGATCCAATAATTTACAGAAAAATAATCAGCATAAAAATGATATTCTTATTTGTTTCATTCCTTTTCTTTTCTTATAAATTTATTATTTTCATATCAACAAAGTTACACCAAACATATTTTTTCATAACATCATTCAGTCATACATTGAAAACATATTTATACATCATTTTTATGTTATAATTTAGACAATTATTTTTTTGCTGACTGTAATATTTTATTACTATTGTTGAACCAGTAGGCGCATAGAAAAAACTATTTGTATATATACATGTTATTGCATGATGTGAAGTTTAGTAAATGCTTAATACATATTATTATGTAAACAAAATGCTTAGTTGAATATGTTTTCTTGTTTATTTATAAATATCAAGTATCTGAAGAATTTGAATCATAATACCTACATTTCCTTAGTCTATTTTATTTTTCACTGACACTGGTACAAATCGCAATGAGGACAGAGATAAAGGTATTGTAATTTAACATACAATAGAAAACGTGTCTAAAGATTTTATTATATTTTCATTCGTACACGCAATACTTAAATAATGGCTATAATAAAATTAATCATTAGGAATATTTCTTGAACAATTTAATTTTTTAACACAATTCATTATATATTATTCCTGATATGTGATCAAAAAATATTTTAATTTTTTTTTATACATATTATATTTTTAACTTGTTTAAATCGACTGGTTATAATAAAACCTTTCTAGTGACAGGCATCCCATAAATTCAAAACCTTCATGCAGCTTTATTAGATTGTCTGTCCTTATCGCAGTTGGATTCCGACTTGAAGCCTGTCAATACATGGTTTCCATCCCAAAATACATCCAAGATATTTAAAATATGCAAATTGTTCTTTATATCATTAAATGGGACAGGGTTTCCCAATCTTTTTCAGTCCGTGGCGCACATACATCTTAACACTTTTGTTTTGAAACCCTAAACTATCTAGCTGGTTGAAATAGATGAGTAAAATTATACCAGTTAGATTAGGATAGGCACAAAAATAAAAATGGAGACAGAATTGCTTTACGGCGCCCTCCTACACTTTCTATCGTACACCAGAGCGTCTTGGCGCATCTTTTGAGAACCTCTGATGTAGGAGAATTTAGTTCAATATTAGCATTAATATTGTTAAACAGTTTAAAAGAATTTGTAATCATTATGAGATAATAAGAAACAACTGATAGCTGTTTTACAGCATTACTTTACATATCTACTATTTTACTTCCTTGTCTTAATTAAAACAAGCTATTTATGTCTTCAGATACTCAATACATTAGGATGCATATTTATATTCTCGCAAAAATATATATACTTTATTTTATTAGTAATTTTTACACTTTCTTCACAATTTGCACAACATCTTCGTCGGCCAGGATGTGCTCAATACCAACTTTCTGCGGCTGATGTTTTACAGAAGATCCCCATACCAACGCACTGAAATTAAAATGATATGTTTAGTAAAAAATATATATCATAACTACATATAAGAGCCCCTTTCAGACAGTTTTAGAACCAATTTTAGTTATAGAATGTTGTGTTTTCTTCGCTCAAAGTAAATTCAAAAGCCATTCGAAAGGGACAAAATATTCGATAAATGAAAAAGGTTTTGAAAATGAATAAGGCTGTTAAAATGCAGTATTTGAGTCTCTGTGGCGCAATTGATTAGACGCGGGCTCCATCCCCGCCACTGAGTCAAATGTTTGAATGAATCACTAGTATTTTTTTAGGACCTGGGTGTTGTAAAACTATAAAACCTCGAAGTTTCTGAGAATTAAATTACAAAAAAGATAATATTTTTTTTTTATTAATTCTAAAAATGAAATAAATAAATACTCACTATTTAAATTCCTTCACTATAGACCTATGTAGTTTGTTACAGAAGTCTTCGACACTTGTTCGGTCGGCGTGTAACACCACAGGCGCGTTGTAGTCGGGCAGTTGTCCTTTAGGCTTCGTGTATATCCTGATCAGTTTCAAATACTCCCACATCTTCTCTAGTAAATCGTCAAAGTTCCATTTGTGGTGCGCTGAGATTGGGACGCAGTGCGGTATCTTGTAGATCACGTCTAACTCTTCTATGCTGATTTGATCTAGAAAAAAGACATGGTAATTTACAAGTAAAAAATATTTTTTCAAATGCCAAATATAAAGCCCTTTCCATTATTTTTCCTCTTTTACATTCTTTTTCCGTTTTGAAGGCTGAAAACGCTCAACCCCTGTAATATTCTAGATTCTAATGTTACAATTAATTAATTTTTAATGTTGTAGATGTTTATAGGCAGCAGTGATGAATTACCAAAAAGTTAACCATCTGAATGTTTACTGGATAAGATAAAAAGGGCCAATGTATGAAGATGATACTTGGCAATTAATCCCACCGCAATATCTATTTCTCCCGCCAAATAGCAGTGTAAATGTATTGTTGTATTTCAGTTTGAAATACATTGTAGCCAGGGTAACTACTGGACATATTCAGCTTTGTAATTCAAAGTGTTTAGTTATGCCACTGTTCATGAGTGGTCGTATCGCTTACCATCAAGCGAACGGCATGCTCGTCTCGCCATGATTTGCAAAAGAATATATGTTTTCTTTCACCGTTATTATCATGAATAATTAGTAAATAAGGGTTTATGTAACTCACCAATCTTATTGAGCAGATAGATGCACGGTACATATATCCTGTTTCCTTCGATGACGTCGATAAGGTCGTCGCTCGTCGCGTCATAACGCAACGTTATGTCGGCATTGTGTATTTTATATTCAGATAAAATTGTTTTCACCGTTTCAAGGTCTAGTTCAGATTGTGGGCACTGCAACCATATAAAAATATTTTAACTTTATTAAAATACAAAGTTTTTGAATCATCTTGGTATTATCAATTTTGGTATTGATATTACACCCAGGTTAATAATTTCAGGTCAAGCTTTAATTACTATCAATTTCTTGAATTCTTTGCTATTGCTAAGACTGTGTATAATATATTCTTATGTATGTTTCATTATGAAATATATTAAAATAACAAATTGAAAAGTTATATATGCTGCTGTTCTGCTTAACTGCTACTTTTTCACTATTAAGACATGAACGAAAAAGGATAAGTAAAGGAGAATGCCCATTGCTAAAAAATATCGTTGATGCCGATACCAATACGGCTTACACACATGCTTGATTTTCTTTTTCTTTTCTTCATTTTTTTATTGTGCTACAAGTTTATTTCTCAAAGAACTCCGGTCCTGGGTCGCAATTAATCTTTATTTATAGAAAATATATATTTTTCCCTACACAACAAAGTAGGTTTCATCGAGGAACAAAAATCTTCGCAACAATACTAAGTTTTATATTAAAATGGGCATTCTCCTTTTACATACTAAATTAACATTTTTCTATATTATATAACTATAACAGCCAACAGGGACTATCAGCATCACTCACAGTAGTATTCAAATTGATTCCACCCTTGTCTTTTTTCCTGAAGTGTATGTTGGGTGGTTGCTTGTTTAACCGGAGCCCGAAGCCTTCCAACTCGTGTTCCAGAAGTTTCTTATGTTGGAGCGGTTTGAGAACGTCCAGTACTATGAATACGAGACTACATGTACGCGCCACGGCTATGACTTGACGACCTCTACCTTTGCCGTCTTTGGCTCCTTCAATAATACCAGGAAGATCTAGGAGCTGAAAATAAATCATAATTAAATATGCACCTAACAGTCAGCTACTTAGTCCTGACCACTAAAAAGTGTTGCGTCATGGGATTTCAAACCTACGATTTTTTCCCTCGCTCAAATATTATGACTCCAAATAAGTACTTTCGATCACTCATTTGTCTTGTTGTAGGAACAAACCCGCAACCTTTTGTTTAACAGTCAACTCTCAAACAAATGCACCTTGGGTTGATACAAATCACTTAATAGAATGTGGTCTTATTTATTTAAATATAACTCAATATATCAAACACAAAATTAACTTTAGGTAATTAAATAGTTCTGAAAAATGTCATCAACAAAAATGTACCAGAATATTATTTTCGTTCTACTATAATTTATTTATAGATTATTTATTGAAGAGGCAACTTAGCATGTCTAGATAATTGTATCAAGTGGCATGGGACTGCCATCTGATGCCAATCGATACTCAGCCTGGACAGCATTTGGGCTTACCATCATGCTCAGTGTAGTCAGGCCTCATATGCAACTTATTGCACATTTTAATAATAGCAATGCGACTCAAAAAGAGTGTTTTGAATTTTCGATGCAAGCAGTGAATGCTTATCACCACATGAACACTGATAATATTCTAGATTTTAATACAAGAAAAAACATTATCAATAATACCTGTATTTTAGCACCCTTATATTTAATACAGCCTGGTACTGTTGTCAGGGTTGTGAACTCATACGCTGCCACTTCAGAGTACACACCCGCCAAGTTAGAGAGCAATGTGGACTTGCCCACCGATGGAAAGCCCACAAAACCAATGCGGGCATCGCCAGTTTTGGCCACATCGAAACCTGTAAAACCCGCATATTATTATTTTATACAGAATAAGGGAAGTAAAACAATAATTTTGAATTGATTGTTATTTTCATGTGATATATAGAATTTGCTATAGTAATTTTATGTTTAGTTGAAAAGTACAGATTGGTAGGAGAAATGAATAAATGTAACTATTAATTTTATTAGCAATTTAATGTTGACAACTTCTTTTTCTTGTGCTAACCTTTGAATAAAAAAATGTGTTTATATTTATACCAATTATACCACACCTAATTCCTTTTATCAAATCTTACTTTTGTTTACCAATTTGTGGCTTGTTACATAATAATGTAAACGGTGTTTTTTTTAATATTTATTAACTTATTTGTAACATGAGTACTTTATTGGTATCCTACATTTAACATTACTCCTGAGGGAATTATTTATTCATATATATGAAACAAACATTCCATTTTTAATAAAGCTAAAATGTTAATAGTTGTGTTTACTATAGTGTACACTTGACATTGCCTACTGTAAGTAATACAATAGAACCTCTAATAACATTGATTGACTGCCTATTTGATTATAAATAGGAAGTTTCCACTGTCAAAAACGTCCTTATTTACAAATGCTGTAAAAACTTGCCTTCGCCTGTAGCGCCGCCACCACCTTTTGGCGTGATCAGTTCTCGTCTGAGTTTAGCGAGACGAGCCTTCAATATACCCAAATGGAGCGCTGTCGCTTTATTTTTTTGTGTGCGGGCCATCTGAAAACCATTTCAAACTTACGTGTTTGAAACTTTTTCTCATTGAATAAAAACATGTTTACGTGTTTTATTACTCGTATTGAATACTTTTATAGTAGTAATTGTACTTTTTACAGCAGATACATCATTATTTAACTCATAACCTCTCATACTAACCTCGGACTCAATAGCCGCAATTTTCTCCAATATTGTAGACATTTTTGCGGTTTTGTTTGATCGGTTTTATTAATAAGAGTAGTGAAAATAAATAATTAGCTTAATAAGTCACTGCTTTACACAGTAAATTACATAAATATCAGGAAAGCGTGTCAATCTTGGTTCGTGTACAATTTCCAGAAACGATCAACGAATTGACATTGACATTTGTGAGAGTTGGAAAATTATCCCAAGACTCAGACTAAAAAAGTAGAAACAAATGTAACCATATTGTATATAATTTTAATTTTATATCGAAAATAAAGATAAAATTAAAATTGTCTGCTGATTTTTAAAACTATTTTTTGCAGTATGAAATTATTATTACAATATTGAAGTCTGTTTTACTGCCATCTATACACATTGTGCTGTATTATTTCAAATACACTCTTTACAAAGCGACAAATAATGTTTAAAGTTACCGATAGATGTCAGAGTACGCAGTAAATAATGAAAACCACGTGGAAATGCTTTCCCAAAGGTTTGCGCATCGTAACTACAGAAGGAAAGGAACGATGGAAAACTGTTTGCTGGGTTTGTCTCAGTGCCACCTTGGATGTCGGTACCGAGCAGTCTCGTACTCTCGCGGGGCTCGATTGAAGTTTCGAAAGTAAATTGAGGTCGGAAAAATGTTTTGTTGAAAAGTGCTGCTAACATTTTAAATGTGTTTGTAAAATAATCGTGTATAGTAATAATATGTTTTACGTGTAAATAACTCTGTAATATCGTGTATATAAAATATTAAAGTAATCTCATGGTATAAATCTTATTAATTTAGCTATTAGTGTTATTTTAATTTGGTAAGTAATTGAAGATTTTTTAATCTTTTAAATTTAATTATTAATAAGATTATATTAAAGAATTATAAATATTAAAAAAAAAAACATTTTGGCATAGAAACGACTCTTTAACGTGCTTGTATTTTTTGTAGGTACCCACATAGATTATAATATTATTATAATTAATTGAACTGTTTATTCTGTTAGAATTTGCAACTTTGGAAGTTAAAAAATAGAGATAATAGTAAAAAATAAGAGTAGATTCTATATTAAAATAACTTAATGTTCATGTTTTATTATTACTTACTTTTTTATTGAGAGGAATACATAATAAAAATTTAATTCTAATTAAAACCGAAACAGTGCGTTTTTTATGTTATGAAATATTTCCAGTAAAAATATAATTTAAAATATTGTAAATAATTATTGTGCATATTTTTATTCTTTCGCCTAAAACGAGTCCCACATAAGCGCCTTTTTTAATTTATGAATATGTTTCGTGAAAATTCTTCTCAATTTATGAATAAATTACTTGTGGACAAAAGCTTTTAAAAATGCATTCGGATTTACAACTTTTACGCTACTACTACTACTACTACAACTAAACTAAACTAAACTACGTAGGTAGATATTCCTCGTCACTACGAGGAACGTTCCATGACATCAACATAATTTTCAATATTTTTTTCTATTGGTACTTATTTTTTGTTAATTATATTTTGATATATTGAAGAAAAAGGACAGTTTGCTCTTGTAAACCGTACCTATATGTTTCTGGAATTTATACTCGGCATTTTTTTTTTCCTAGCATTTTGAATATTTAGCTGTAGGCTTGGGGTTTATCGTAGGAAAATAAGATGACATAAATGAACTATGTGCAACACATATGATAATTCTATCTACCCTTTCGGTGATTCGACATGAGTATGCGTTTAAGTTATAGGTCAATTGTAGTAATTCTGTACACACACGAAACCAAAATACAGTTTCCAACCTTCTATAATATATTAGCGGTCTGGCCCGGTTTCGCCCAGGTGCAAATACCTTTTGAATCCAGTCCACTTTAGAAACACGGGAACAAATTCGCGTGATAACTTTTTAAAATATTTAATTCAACATTATTGTCGTACTTTAAACTTCCCAACCCATTCCTTTGAGTTTGAAAGGGTATCGAATATATTCGAATTCCGTGCACATCCCACGGTAACACTACCTTTTGTTGGGATAAAAAGTAGCCTATGTCTTAATCACAAATATTTCTTCCGGGTCTGGGTGTTTGTGACACAGAAAAGTCTCTCGTAATTCCTGATACCCACGGCACAAGACTCGATTTAAGTGTGGACTATAATATGTATGTGACTGTTGGGTGCTATTTATTTATTACTACTTAATCTAGGTTGTTGGCTATCTCCATTCCAAATTTCATTAAAATTGCTCCAGTGGTTTGAGCTTGAAGAGGTAACAAGCACACTTTCGCATTTATAATATTAGTAGGATTATCTGGCAAATTACAAATTCCCTTTATACGTCGCAACTAGTTAATATTCGGTTCCGTCAATCCCGCTAGGAGATCGCGGCTTACCCCTCGGGTGATATCATTCAATTTGCTTACGAGGGAGGGAGGGGAATTATTACATTTGGCTCGCAGACGCGTGACAAGGTTTTGCCAATAGTTTTCCTATGACATTTTGATGTATGGGCCCTTGGTTGGGTTTACGTATTTGCGTAAAGGCATTTGTTTGTTTATTTTTAGGGTCCTGTTCAGAATGTATAAGTATTATGTCAATGTATGTTACATTTTGGATTGAACTTGTATGAATTGAAAAGGAGAATGAAAACTCGATGAAACTTACTTTTTTGTACGGAAATACATATATTTTCAATAAATACAAACATAACTACGACCTAGGCCCGGATTTCTTGGAGAAATATACTTGGAGTCCAATAAAAAAAAATGTCTTTGGCATTGTAAATAAAATGTAAAAGGTGACGATAATTACTTTATTTTATAAAATTCTGTCACTCGGGATAAAACGGGAAAACGTTTAAGGACAAACCATAACAAATGCTTAAGTGAATTTTAAGCAGTATCGGTTTCGGGGTTAATTAAATTTTTTACCGATACTATGAATGGGTATTCTCCTTTCGAAGAGTCATATTCGTATGTATGTATCAGCCCATATACGTCCCACTGCAGGGCACGGGCCTACTCTACAATCGAGAGTACGATTGAGAGTAAGAGTGAGTTGAAGAGTCATATTCAACTTTGTAAATTGTGGTAATTAAGCACCTGTTTGATTTCTCTTCATCTTCTCTCTCTATTCAATGGTTCTCTCACTTCTGAGGTTTGTGACTCCTTTTGGTTCCGTCAACCAGTTGTCTCCATCGGATCCTTTTTGTAGCTTGGTGGAGTGCGTTGCTGAAAGGTATTTGCCTGCTTTACGTTAGGCTGGATTATTATCGTGTAATGGAATATAATCTTTAAAAGCAGGGCGGAATTTATTACGTGTTATTGAATTCAACAATTGGATGCTCAACGTTATTAATTACAAATCAACAGATGGCATTTTCCACGGGTCTCATTTTATTGATCAGATTTATTGAATTCAATATATTGAACTTTTATACTACTTTCGATAGAAATTGTTTCTGAAATCAATTTTGTTTTGTTATTATCTTATTAAAATGTTTAATCGCTTTCGAAAATGAAGTGTAATAGAAAATAATCTTATTTTTTAAGCCTTCATTGGAAAACAACTGAAATAAAAAACGGCTTTAAAACTACTTATATTAATTTACTTACTGTCTTATAAACAGTCGTATCGTAGTACCTAATAATGTAATGAAAATGGAGCACAGTTTAGGAACTGATATTTTATTTTTACAAGGCTGATAGCCCCCTCAACCAATGCATGAAGAAATGAATAAAAGATGATGAACCGAAATGAACCGATGATGTGACTGACCTACGAGGACATACTTTTTAAACGACTTCACATAAAGGAGATTATGTATTCAATGTGTATGTATGTAATTTTGTCAGAATTGCACAGTTTTCGGATATGTTTCGGTTATTACACTGCCATAATATAAAAAAATCAACTGCCATCGAGTTATATATACAGGGCATATCAAGACTGTTATCGAAACTTTACGTTAGTGACTGCGAACACAATAGAACTAGAAATTTCGCTAGGAAATGCGACAATTTTTTTAATGATTTTTTAAATAACATCATTTTTGGGGGGTAAATTCATAATTTTTGCCAGAATAATATTTAAACTCTTTTATGCCTTAGAGTCTTTATAAATAAAAGGGTGTACGCTATTATTTTAGGAAAAAATGTAATTACCACCCAAATACTACTATACGAAAAAAATAGCAAAAAAATCGTCGCTTTTTTTGCAAGTTTTTCTGTTGTTTTGTGTCTGAACTCGCTTAAACTACCACCCGGCTTCGTTTTCGGTAGCAGTCTTGATATACCTTGTATAGTTAATATAAATGCCCGTAGTGTAGCTCTTGCCATGTATTTATTTATTTACAGTATTTGCCTCCTGTTGTACAGATGTAGTGTGTACAAGAATTTTAAATCCGATTCTACACATTAAGCACAAACTTCACGTTCCAAAGCCCACATTGACCGGGACTTATTGTCGAACCGCCTCGGTTGAATGCGAACGCAATAAATATTTAAGTTTTATTAAGCGGGGGAACTTATGTACTTTGAATTTAAGTGTGTTATTCACTGCTCCCGTTTGTAAGTTCTGTGTGAAATTGCTTTGCTTCGGTTTTTTTAATGGAATTTTAATTTTATTTACTGACGAAGGTAGAAAGTCAGGTATGGTTGCAGGAACGATTTAGTGGATTTAGTTATATTCATATTATTTTCTACACTTTCGCACTAGGAATGTATTACCCAATAGAAACGATATGTTCTAATTCAATAATTATTTTTGATTTTGTTATAATGACATTATAGCACTTTGCCATCAAAAACACAAACGATTTATACATTTAACTAAGAAATCAATAATGGTGTTGAAAATTTAATTTTCTAGAAGTTTGATCCTTCTACACCCTTCTTGAGTGACTTCTGTAGTAAGTTATCAGTAACATTTATTGCTAATATTGGTATCGTGAATATATTTTTGAAGGCGCTGTTTAATATTTTCCTCACACTGAAATTAATATCCAATAAATAGCCCTATCTTAACGTAGAGAGGCTGTGCCCTGAA
The DNA here is from genome assembly GCA_030180105.1 of Hyles lineata. Lineage (NCBI taxonomy): Eukaryota > Metazoa > Arthropoda > Insecta > Lepidoptera > Sphingidae > Hyles > Hyles lineata. Next base: position 4,124,579 of record JARJEE010000030.1, read on the forward strand.
GTGGGCCAGGTTGATGTATATGTATATAAATAGTAGGTACAATTCCACTTAACATTCGTAGGCTTGTCGATTATACATTTCACCTGAATTTATCCCCTCGTCCCCATGTCCTTGATGACTATTGACAGTCGAGTCTGGCGGCTTATCGAGCCCTTAAGGGATGTGGGATTCTCGATGTTTGGTACTTCAAAGGACTCAAGTGGTCTACGTAGTTTTACATACCGTATGTCTGTTCTTTACAAATGCAGTCTTTGAATTTCAATAGGATAGTTTGAGGTTTTGATGTAACGGCATGGGTAATGTGATGTGGCAGTGTCTGTCTTGGTGATATAACTTTTAGAAGTTGGTTGAATTATTTGTATGGAAATATTAGGAATATTTATATCAGAATATTTTTTCCTAGGCATCTACATAACAAATAAATAAGTAATTTTTAAATTAAACGTAAAAATAAACTGAGAGTTCAAAGATATTCAAAATTAATTACGAGAATGTTATATGATTCACTGAACAACCTAACAGCTCTAAAATACTCATGGATGAATACACTTTTCCAAAATAAGACTGATGATAATAGAAACACATATGCCTCTTACACAAGTAACTTTATAATTATTTTCTAGTGATAAAAATACGTAATAGAAAAGTAATATTTTCATGTCTCGTACTTTTTGTATGCTTACATAAAAGATATTTCCTAAAATTACATTAAACACGCATTGATTTGAAATAAACCTAACCTTTTTTGTTTCAGAACATGGAAGCAACGTGATTCCAAATTCAAAAATGGAAACATCAGTGCCAATTAAATTTAGAATTTGAAACGATTGGACGATGTCGTCCGAAGTATCATTGGACGGGCGAGACAGGCCGAGCTGTCTCCGAAGGTTGTCGAGCGCGTGTGCCAGGGCTGCCTGCTCGCAAATAGGGCTTGTTGTGTTGGTAGTACTGTATGTACTGCTTGGTGCAGTGTTGTTTGAGTACTTGGAATCGGGACCGGAGGTGCAGAAGCGGTCGGCGATACAACGGTCGAGGGAGGAGTGTTTGAAAGAGCTCTGGGCGATTACAGGTGAGTTTTACATTTGTTGCTATTACATGAAATATTTTTTTTGTCTGTAATTTATTTCTAGAAGATTGTCTTAATATCCTTCGCTGATGCTGTTAACTTAATGTTGTTGTGAAAATCACTTGTGAATATAAAAAAATATCAATAGTGGTAAATTATATTAATTTCCAAACCAAGTGTAAAAATAACTTGCACTATTTGCAATTGAGGCAAATATGACTCCTTTAACTGTCTTTTTTCTTTTAAACTTGTTACCAATATGAGCGTGTATTTGTCTCATCGAGTTACATGAATTTGATACAGTTGTATCGCTAACAAACAACTAAAAATTATCAAAAACATGCATTCGACAAAACAAAGATCAAAGGATACATTCAACTCAAATGCTAGAGACGGGAAGAGCACAAAAATACGTCACTGACGAGAAGAAAAAAAAGGGTCTCAAAGACCAAAGCAAGTATTTCTGGCGACATCTTGCGGGTTACGCAACAGACACTGCCTTTGATTCCGCAAAAAAGTAGTGAGGTATAAAATGTTAACCCTTTGATGCGGGCTATGACTGTTATTGAGAAATGCCTTCCGTGTTTTTGTAAACAAAACTGAAATGAGTGGAGCGTTTTCAGATTTAAAAAAAAACTTGTTTTAATTTGAAATCTGAAATAACCGACTACCCGCAACTGTTTTCTTTGATTGAGCCTTAGACTATAATAAGAAAAGAGCATAGGACGTTTCAATATTTCTTGGTCATAGTTTTGCGGAACTGAGATGAAAAAATATTTAAAAAACAAAATGTATTATAGCATACTATAGTTTAGTAGTATATCCCTTGAGGCAAACCTATATCCATTAAACTGAGTTTCATAACAATATAATCGACAGTATTTTTATATTATGAATAGATACAATTATACAATTAGTCTTGCACGAAGCAAATCTATTTGTTTGCAGAAGAGGGCAGGTCGAAATTAATTTCGTGTTATTAGTATTAAAATGGAGAACAATTTGACGCTCACCGTTATTAATTACAAATCAACAGATGGCACTTTCCACGGGTATTATTAATATCGCCTTTTATTTAATTCCATTGTACCGAATAAACAGATTTATTTAAATCAATATATTAGAATTTTATACTAGTTTCGACAACAATTGATTCCGAAATCGATTCTGTTTTGTTATTATTATATTTTAATGTTAATGAGTCGCTTTCAAAACGAAGAGAATTTTTTGATAAATTTGTATGTATGCTCAGAATAATTATGGACGTATATTTATTTCGTCTTGAATGTTGCAAAGAACCGCTGATTTTAATTCGATGAAGTTTTAAATAATCAATAAAGTCTGGTATGTCTTGAGTAGGATGCAAATCGGGTAGAAATCTCAAGTAAAGTTACACATATAAAATTTTGCTGCTGTTATTTTATACACCATGTAAATTTTTTGTTGTATTTGGTAATTGCGGACGGTGGGGGTCTTATAAAAAATATTTAAAATCATTTATTCACGTCATGGCAGGCATTGGCGTGAACATTTCTTTTGAAATCTCCATTTACCCTTAAAACCCTAAACATAAGGTACGAATATTAAAAATGTTATCAGGGGGTATGTTCACTCCGCAGGACGTCAGTGTTGCCACGATTTTTACATAAAAAATAAAATTAACGGCACGCGGGACGTAGCATATCACTGCGTACAAATCTTTCGTCGCACTTTGATTAATTAAAAGCAGTAACGTACTGTTTATTGGGTATCGTAGAGTTTTTACTTGGCAACACCACGTTGCGTGCAATACTGTTATGCAAATTCAATTAAAACAAGGTGTAAAGTTTATAACATTATTTGTAGTGATTAGTCGGAGTTTTAAATCAGTGTTTTAAAGGAGTATCGTGGAAATTCCTACCACATGGCGTTTGATTGTGTTAAAAGTTTAATTGTTACAAGTCAATAAGTAAAGTACTTTGATTTAGTTCCGTGAATACTTAATTGGCAACAATTTTCTGGTAGTTTTGATGTAAGGCGGTTCTATATTAGTAAATTTGGTATGCATTATTAAAAAATATGTTTCATTAACCTTAAATCGGATATAGTATATAGGCGAAGCAATTACGTGGATTGTAAGACAAGGAAGTCAGGAATTAATATGGATACTGGTATTGTATTCAACAATCGGAGTACTCATCAGTCATCATGAGCCACAAGAAGTTTGGTCTTCTCCTGAACATAGGCCTTTCTAAGGATTTCCACAGCATTCTGTAGGAAGAAACATGTATCCAGTGACACTTTGCAATCTTTCTGTAAGTCTTTGTAACAATGATTTATTTACTTTCTTAATGCAATAGTATTTTTTGTAAAAAATAAATTACTGGAAGAATTCATTTCAAGTATATTTTGTCAGAACAAATGTAGTCAATGGACCGACAACAGGACGTTTTCGCATAATAGTTTAATGTTCCCGAACTTAATGTACCGCAATGTAATCCCAACCCACTTAAATAAAACAAACGGTGTTACAATTCTGGAATGTTATATGTAAAATCCGATCTACTGTATTAAGAAAATTACGCTCTGAAATTTATGGCCACTGACCACTGATACGGGGGCGAGAAATAAAGTCTTTATTCTAAAAATAATTACAATTAACTTGAAATAGATCCATAGTATACGCAGTACTGCATGGTGCTCTGTTGGTAATGTACCAGACGCGACAGCTGACATAATCACGGTGATGGAGGTTTGAAATATCAGGGTCCACCTGACTTTTCGGAGTCATGTGTGTATTGATAGTCAATTACCATCCACTATAACGGTGAAGGAAAACATCGTGAGGAATTCTGCATACCATGGCGATGTTTAAGAATGACTATGGTATGTAAAGTTCGCCAACCTGCAGTAGGCCAGTGTGGTGAACTATTTGGCATGACCTCACTCAATAGTATTCTTGATTGTAGAGGAAGCCCATGGCCTGCAGTGGGCCGTATAAGGGCTGATACAGCCACCCCAGTGCTAATTTCTTTGCTATAAATATGACAGACCCATTTTAATTAGTATTTTTTTTATTACAATGAATTGCGTGACGAGCATGCCGTTCGCCTGATGATAAGCGATATAACCGCTCATAAAATTACAAAGCAATGTTCGGCATTTCACTGCGTTCGCCATCTTGAGATGTAAGATGTTAAGTCTCAATATCTCCAGTAGTTACTCTGGCTACAATGTCCTTCAATCCGAAACACAACAGTGCTTTTATACTGCTATTTGGCGGGAGAAATATACATTGCGGTGGTACCTACCCAGGCGGCCTCTCACATTTGAGAGACCTACCACCAGTGAAATTCTTTGATGCATTTGCAAACTCATTTGAGTTTTACATCCGTTCGTTTCGAAGTTATGCCAGCCGGCTCTATCACTTTATCATTTATTAAAGTAAATTTTGCTAGTAGGCAATATAATTTTAAATCTATTAATTACAGTTAAGACTATAATAAAAAAAAAGGATTATTTGCCCTGTTATAATTGTTGATTTATTTTACAAACATTTTATCAATAACTAATGGAATATTAATTAAAATTACATACTGATAATATTAAAAAAGTCTTCGGCGCTGACCCGCGGAAACTTGTAAAATGCATAATTTATTAAGCACAGTACAATGGACAATGAGTAGAAAACTGTCTTTTGTCTTGCAAGTGCTCGCTTGCAAAGAATCTTGCGTCATGCCTTTGTGGCGTACATTTCTGTCTCTTACCGAAGTATAGGTAATTATTTTGTGATCGTTGATGTACTGTAGATCTTTCAAGCTAAGGATCAAAGACTTTTTTGATGGTTCGTGCCTAATTGCTCAGTATTGTTTAATTTTGAGCTTGGATCGGTTTCGAGCAGACCAAGTGGGTCAAATTTTGGTTTTAACCTGTGTAGAACTGGATTCGAAAAGGTCAGAATAATTGTCTTGACTCAAATGATAATGTACTGGTGGTAGATCTCTCACATGTGGGATGTCGCCTGGGTAGGTACCATCTACCCTATAGGCATTGCAATGCCTATTTCCCCCGCCACAAAGCAGTGTAAATGCATTGTTGAGTTTCAGTTTGAAGGAAATTGTAGTCAGAGTGTTCTACTATACATAATGAGACTTAGCATCTTATGTCTCAGGATACCGAATGCAGTGAAATAACAAGCATAGCTTTATAATTCATGCTGTCGTTTGGTTTTGCCACTGTCCATGAGCGTATCTTTTACCATCAGACGAATAGCAGCTTGACTTCATTGCAACTTTATCACAAATATTCCTCGCAATAAAAAGTAATTTTGTCTTGATTTCATCGCATACTTATTAGACATAATTACCAATCCATTGGTAGGTCAGTATATAAGTTAAGACAAGTCTTATGTCAGAAATATATTTAGCTATTTTCTCCTTTATCATCATAACAATCCATAAGGAACAATCAGGTGCTATGACGACAACTCTCAAAGTACGTGTTACAGCGAATCTCTTAATATCTCCGAAAGCTTTTTATCCCTTCATAAATGTCTTTTAACAAATTCTAACATTGTAACAACTCAAATCTCTTTGTCTTACGGAGTTACGGGAATAAATTATTTCCGTGCCAACTCGCTTACGATTAAGACTCGTCTTTCGCTTGTTTAGTTAACAATTCGTTTATATGTACTTCTGTCGTGATTATCATCTTCTTTGCAGATGGGAGGCATCGGATCCAATTTTATGTTACTGAATTATACTGTGCTAATGGGGAAAAACAGAATCTACTTCTTTAGTGTCATTTTTATTTCTTCAAGTGTCAAATTTCAATGTTGAGTCATAATAATGGCCGGGCTCGTCCGGGGCGGTACCACTTTTTTACACTAAATTGGCATGAAGCGACGACTTTGTTGACGCGTTTCATTTGTTAAGTGGTATTGCTGGATGACCAATACCTTTCCTCATCCCATCCTGTTTTTATTCCCGCTCTTCTCTCGATTTGATTGGCCGGGAATATAAGCATGATCCCGGGGTTGTGTATGTCCATTGGCGGCAGTGATAACTTACCATCGGGTGGCCTGTTTGCTTATAAGGCGGACGTATTGAATAAAAATTATTTTGGAAAAAAAAAGACTAATGTACTATTCAAAGCAAGGAAGTAGTTCTCAGTTCAATGTTACTCCTATTTTTGTACAATTGTGATGGGTAAAAATGTAAATTGTGATTATTGTCTTGTAGGATTGCAAATAGATGACTTTTCTGTATATGAATGGCCTAATACGAAAGTATTGATACTTTTTTCAGTTTAAATCACATACAAACTCCTTTTACCCAGAAGGGATAGGCAGAGGTGGTACCAGGACACCCACATTTCACCTTTTATGATGCGCCTCGTGCCTATCGCCATATCGGGCACAAATTTCTCAAACAGAAGATTCCGCGTACATCAAAGAGAAAGTATTTTGAAGTGACGTGATTACTTCAGATGAGTTATGACAGTCGACTCCAACTTTGTATCTCTCTTCAATCTACATCATATTCATAGGTAGGAATTTTTTCTCCTCGTATTAAGTTTTTAAAAGCAACGATGATATCTCTATCAATTTCCTCTTCAACCCCATTTGCTTGTTTATTCCATCTAATATAGAACTTGGGACAATAAATCTCTTTCCAACTTTTATTTACTTGTTCCAAATAACCAGAGTACATTACCCTTACGCGAAATTCCATGCGTGCTAAAAAATCGTGACTTGTAGTTTCTTTACGACCTTTTTATATCGTGATAAAAATGAGCGAATGACTGTCCCTTAGGTTTTCCCGACGCCCTTACGAACTAATAAACTTGTGGTAAACTAGTCAGGGTTATAAATTTGACCGGCTCTTTATAATTTGTTGTGTACTTACAATGGTTTTTTTTCAAATAATAGTAAATAATGATTTAGTATGATCTTACATCGATTGTGTTTCGAGATTTGTATTAATTTCTAAATTTTTTTTGAAGACTTTTAAATCTAAAAAATTAGTTTCTATTACAATGGCTTAGCTGTTTATTTCAGACCGCCAACCCGCACTAGGCTAGCGTGGTGGACTATATGCCTAATCCTTCTCAATCGTACTCCTCATAGTAGAAGATGCCTGCATTGGAACATATGTGGGCTGATACAGAGTTATATGTTAATATCAGAAATGTATGTTGTGAGGGAAATTGATGTCATTGAGAATAAACTAAATTAACTCCCCTTTTAAAGCATATACAATTTAGCCAGTTTCTATGCATTCGATCGTAATATAAAGTTTTAATCATGTTTGCAAATCCAACCATAGGATTTTCGTTTTTCCACTACTAGATCAAACAGCCGATTATTATTTTCATTATACAATAAAAAATTGTATTACTTGTATATTTTTAGTTTCTTGTCTAACTTGCCAGTCATGTTTCTTTGTAGTCACATTCTTACGATAACCGATGCCTAGGTAATAAATTACGCTTTACTGACAGGTTATTTTTCATATCAAATGCCCTCGTCGTGCGTTCAATAGTTCTATTATGGTACAAATTGTAGAAAACTTTTAGAGCTTTTTGTACTGGCATGAGATATGTCTACAATGCTTCTTTGGTAAGTGCGGTGGAGTTATAAATGCCTACCTAATATCCACTACATGAAGAGAGTTTTTTTTATTCAATAGGTCACTGCCACCCATGCCATGTATTTCCACAGAGTTTCTCATCAAATCTGGAGGGGTGAGGGAAGGAAAAAGGATGGGAAAAGGATATCCATTGTATTGGGCATCCGGTAATCTGAACGAAACGAACCGAACGAAATGACAGCAAAGCTGACTTCTCACATGTTGTCATAATTATGCCTACCTGATATATTAATCCGGAAATACATAAACCAGAATAATAACAGAATACTGGTAGAATACTGGTGGTAGGTCTGTCATATGTGAGAGGCCACCTGGGTGGGTACCACCGCAGTGTCTATTTCTCCCGTCAAACAGCAGTGTAAACGCACTGGTGTGTTTCGGGTTGAAGGGCATTGTAGCCAGAGTAACTACTGGACATATTGAGACTTAACATCTTATGTCTCAGGATGGCGAGCGCAGTGGAATGCCAAGCATTGCTTTGTAATTCAAGGTGTTGTTTGGTTTTGCTACTGTTCATGAGCGGTCGTATCGCTTACCATCAGGCGAACGGCATGCTCGTCTCGCCATTCATAGCAATAAAAAAAAAAAAAAAAAAAAGAATTGTATTGTATCGTATCGTATTCTATCGGTAGCAAATGTCGAAGATTACTCTTTGTCTATTGATCATGTATAGTCTCTGCTATCTCACAATTTAAGATCACCGTAAAAATAGTGAAGAAGAAAGAACAATGGCAACTGTCCATACATTATTTTTATTGAAATTAAAATTAAACGTCTTAAGATGAAAAAATCTCGTTAGCCAGAGGATTAATTTCTAATTCAACTAGTGTAATAATTGTTGTTAAAGAAACAGGGGAAAAATTGATATTCACATCAGAATTTTTGTGTTTATATACCTACGTCAAACTACGAGTAAAATGGCTGACCGTACTATGAAGTATTGTATTGTGAAGAATATCATTTTCTAGTAAATTAAAAACGTAATAATACACCTGTTCTGTTAGTGGCTTGTGTTATTATTTATATTGGCTTAAAAATATATTTACATTTATCATTAATTAGAGTTGATCTGCCGCAGTCTCAGTTGACAGTTACCTTCAAGTCTCAACATATTTATTATGAATAAATCTAACCATTAAAACAAGATCGGTGATCATAACAAACATAGCATATCACACACAGAAAATATAAAAGTCCGTGAGAATGCATGGATCATACAACGCAATATCAGGTTCCTTATTTCTCAATTATTTTTGACTTCGTCCGGTTTAAATATTTATCAACAATTCATGGAACAGCAACGTCAAAAGTCTTTTTTTTTACAAAATTATCTTTGTCAATAGTAGGCAGAGAATACCCTGTCTACAATGTCAATCGACTATTTGCTTTGATTATGAATCTTCTAACCAGACTCATTTCATATTCTGAATTTACTTCTTTTTTTAGGACAGATACAATATTATGTTTAGTAACTATTAAAACAAATAAAATATCAATTCAGCATAATTATTTACAAAATTAAAATAACTGACGAATTGCACGAGTTTGCGAATATTATATTGAAGAAAAAAGTTATCTCAAATATAATTACTTTGCTAGATGGCAAACTATTTTAGTCGAATAAATATAAAATGACAGCAGTCACAGCACTAAGCCAATAATAGTTTATAAGTCCGGAATTACTCAAATGACTTTCCATTTTAAAGGTTTTTTTTTCACCCGCTTTGTATAATTCATATCATTATTTGATAAATTGTACAATAATATTGGAAATCGTTTTGTATATATGCCACTTAAAGACGCTCAAATTAAGATCAATCAAAAAATCGCCATTGTTCTTTGAGTGAGACTAGGTAGAATTAAAACTCTCACATAAATGTTTCAATCTCGTAAAATACATTAATATTACTCGCCCATAGCCATACTTGAACAATGTTCTCACACAAACATTTACACTACAACCTGTTGTAAACAAACAAAAACTACAATCACATTTCGATTACAAAATAATGTTGTATTTCAATAATATAATCTTCATAACACTCAGTTCATTTCGGTCCACAAACGTTGTTTATCCCATTTATTATCCCATTCGTACGGTAAAGCACACAATGTGAATTCATAATCGAAAATATGTCAAATTTTATCGTCATTCCGATGAATTATTGCCGAAATTAATGCCCATATCGTGCTGTGAGCTATAAACGTTACACAAAGGTAACTATTGATTGTTGACGAGACTGTTTTAGTTGCTAGTTTGCTGTTTCTGATTTAACTCTATGAAAACAGAGAAAAGTACATACTATGGACTTACTAGGTCTCTTTTATGTGAGGTCACCTGGGTAGGTATCACCGCAAAGTATTTCTCCCTCCAAATAGCAGTGTAAATGCACTGTTGTGTTCCAGTTTGAAAGACATTGTAGCTAGAGAAACTACTGGACATATTGAGATTTAATATCTTATCTCTTAGGATGGCGAGAGCAATGGATCGCGTGTATCGCGTACCGTTGGGCGAACGGCATGTTTGTCTCGCCATTCATTGCAATAAAAAAAGAGCTTTACGAAATAAATAAATACACCCAACAGTTACATAAGTACATAGCCCTGACATTACGAAACAAACAGAACAATACTATACATGAATGTATAAAATATGAATACTCAATCCAGCATTTCACTAATTACTTAAACATAAACAAAGAAGTGTACGTATTGGAATTAAAGACAGGATAATTAAATCTTACTTAAGAAACAAATCAAGTACAAAAACTGCTCAATCATATAAAATTACTCGTCCTTGAATTTACACAAAAAGTACTCCATATCCCAGGTACCGTCTTTTGTTCTAACACGAATTTGTTCTTCCATCGACAATAACCGTTTGACGTGCAAATTAAAGCTTCGAACAATTCCATACAAACTTGCGAAAAGTACAAACGAGTACGAATGCGGATAGAGTTGTTTACAAAAGCCATTTTAGAAGTTTCAATTCTAGGTATTTCACGTTACAGGATTCCGGTTAGAAGCGTACACGAGTTGTGTTTTTATTTAGACTTAAAGGAAACAAATTTACTTTTTATTTTGCATGCAAACATACATAAACTCACGCGATTTCTGTAGAAGGGGCAGGCAGGGGTGCTAAAAAGAAAGCCACATTTTGGCTTGTGTGTTACGTTACGTTGAAGCGAGGCTACATTGGACACAAATTTCAGACTCCGAGTTGATAATGAATTGTAAAACCCAATATCACTAACTTACCCGAGATTTGAACCTGATCCCTCAATACAGTTGTAATTGTACCATAGTGCAACTACGCCACTGAGAAAGTATTTATTGTTTTTTTTTTTATTGACGTGGTGGTTACTATACCTGTTTGATAACAGCAATGCCCGAAATAAACAGGCTAAACCCGAAACGCGACACACTTGTATATTGAATCTTGAAATAATAAACAATTACTAATACATTTACAACAATTATTAGTTCTGAACATTGACATAATGCAGTAATAACGAGCGTGTCTATATATTTGAAAAATATTCATAGAATATAATTTTGCCACCCGATTTGGGCGCGTTTTTAAATATTGTTCTTTATTACTTTGTCTCGTCGACTTTGATCGGCGCGGCGGCTGTTCGTTATTCTTTTGTTTTATAAAAACAATATTTACCAAAGGTGAACTAGAGCTTGTGTTCATTAGAGCCCATCATCGTAATAAAGTATTGATAGGTATACTCGTAATGTAAATTATATTATAATTTACATTTTAGGCAACGCAATTTATTTTATATTGAATATATTTTTTTATTTGTATGTTTTCATCCTTTATTTAGTCTTCATGAATATAAATTTACTTATATCATTTTACTTGGTGTTTTTATTAATTAATTAATATTTTTTTATTAATATATATCGTCTGCTTACTGGTAAAACAAGATAAATGCATTTTTTTACAAAATCGAGTTAAGAATGCAGTTATATGAAATTTTTTATTCTCTATCTACTGGTAAAACCCTATAAAAGCAAAGTCCAATATCTTCTGAGATAATAAGTTTGTAAAAGTGATAACTTCTTACATTTTGGAAAAAATATACAAGTAAAACATAATAAATATTCTTATAGCTTAAATGCATTTCAATTTTAACAGGTAAAAAACAATAAATACGGTTAAAGTTTTTTACTTTGTGTTGTGACAAGGTCTTAACGCATTTATTATTATAAATCTTACAATTTAAACACCATCACTATATTAAAGTTATTTATTCCATTGTATTTATTAATTTTTGTTTATTAAGGATCGATGTTTGATTGCCATAATTACGTGATAAGAAATACAAAACTGCTGCCCGAGAGCCGAGTTGATCCGACACTACAGCGAAGACATCCCGGACATCAGTCGGTATGAGATTCGGATGGCCTTTGATCGACTTAAAAATAACAAAGCGCCGAGCGAGGACGGAATTACAGCAGAGCTTCCGAAAGCGGGTGGAACCCTGATACTGCAAGGCCTTCGGAGGCTCTTTGATTCCCTCCTGCTTGAGGGCACAACTTCAGAGGCATGAAGCAGAGGTGAGGTGGTACTGTGCTTCAAAAAGGGTGATAACAGCTTCTTGAAGAATTGCAGGCCCATCTCACTCCTAAGCCATGTCTATAAGGTGTTTTCAAGGGTCATCACAATTCGTTTGGAATACAGATTTGATAACTTCCAGCCTCCCGAACAAGCTGGTTTCTGAAAAGGCTACAGTACCATAGACCACATTCATTCGCTCCGGCAAGTTACATAAAAATCTGAGGAGTATAATTTGCCACTTTGCTTAGCGTTTGTGGACTATGAGAAAGCTTTCGATTTGATAGATTTGGGATGTGCTGCAGTCTCTTCAACGGTGCCACATTGGTTATAGGTATATCGAAGTGTTGAAGTGTTTGTACAGAAACGCCACCATGTCAGTCCGAGTACAAAATCAGAGTACGAATGCTATTCCCTACTACAGAGGGTCATGAGACATGGAGATATAATATCCCAGAAAATGTTCACTGCTGCGCTATTCGGCATTCGGATTCGGCATCAACATCAATGGCGAGTATATCAGTCACCTTCGATTTGTCGACGACATCGTAGTCTTGGCGAAATTGAATCTGGACTCCTGCGCCATATGCTCAAGGACCTCAATGAAGTTCCTCAACAGGTGGGTCTTAAAATGAAAACGGACAAGACGAAGATTATGTCGTGTCCACCTGGATTGCGGTTGGAAACTCTACGCTCGGAGTTGTGGACGAATACGTTTGTTTGGGACAAGTTGTCTGGTTGTAAGTTGTAGTCGTAGTGGACCGGACACATGGCGCATAAAACCGATGGCCGTTGGGACCGAAAGGTTCCATAGTGGAGGCCACGTACAGACAAGCGAAATGTCGGACGCCCGCCTACAAGGTCGACGGACGACCTGGCTAAAGTCGCAGGAAGTCGCTGGATGCAAGCCGCTTCCAACAGGTCGATGTGGAGACCCTTGGGGGAGGCCTATGTTCCGCAATAGACTTCCTGTAGCTGAGATGATGATGATGAAGAAATACAAATGACTGATTATTAAAAATCGTTTCTTTTATTATCGTTTACCTTTGTAAAGTTAAATTCTTTTTATTAAATTAATCACCTTTGTATGATGTAATACTTAATAAGTGACACGCTTACACTAAAAGTATACAAGTAAAACAGGTTAAATGTATCAAAAATATCATTATTTCAGCGAATTTGGTCAAAAAAAATCTTTCCACTTAAAGGATTGGTGTAAAGTACAACAAGTCTTCATACAAAAGTAAAATAAGCTTTTGAAATCATTTAATTTAGAAGATATAACACCTTTGATAAGTTCCGGTAAAACATGTTAAATGCAGCCCTCCTTTGACCTAAATTTAATTTTATTCAATTTTTATTAATACCAAATATTAAATAAAAGTAAATCTCAAAAGAGGGGTAGTTAGCCCTACTTTTTGGTTTAACAGTTTTTTAATTAATGAATTTGAAATAGATCAAATTACAACTCAAACTTTAAAAACTAATTTACTCGAATTGGCACTGACTGCATTTATTACTTTTTACCCGTAAGCAGACGATATGCTTTATTGTAAACCAAAACGAAAGACAGTTACAAAACATTAAAAAACTAAAGGCATAGTTACAACATGCGGTTTTAACTGCTATGATTGGCGAAACGACCATGCCAATCGCCAGATCGTAAGTGATATTATTATTGCTAAATATTCATAGACAGGAGCAAGACCAAGCAATACCATTAATTACAAAGCAGTGCTTGGCATTTTACTGCGCCCGTCTACCTGAGAAATAAGATGTTTAGTCTCAATATGTGCATTAGTTACTCTGGCTACAATGTCCTTCAAACCGGAACAGAGATAACAACTAGATAAACTAAAATTCAAAAAAATCCAAATTTTATAATACCTAGTTTCAAATATTTGAAAAAATATTTTAATTCTACACCATTTAAATGCATCACAAAAGCTATTAAAACAAAAGGCTGATTTCCCTTTTATTATAAATCGCGTATAAAATTCATAATTTTGAAACCAAATGCTACATACATTTCAGATGGGTAATACTATTGTACTGTACTGTATCAGCCCATATACGTCTCACTGCAGGGTACGGGCGTCCCCTACAATCTAAAGTACGATTGAGAGTGGTTAGGCCATATAGTCCACCACGGTGGCATAGTGCGGGTTGGCGACCTTTACATACCAAAGAAATTCTTACAAATCTCTATGGAATGCAGGTTTAAGATATTTTCATTCACCGCCATTGTGCGTGGTGATTGACTATAATACACATACAATAATATACATATTTGATTTTATAAATATTTATACGTTCACTTCATCACAACTCTGCATCACCCATAGGTAGACTGGTAGATAATGTCTTTTGGCATTAAATCCGCCTCGTATACAATGTATATGAAGTATAATAAATAATAATATGAGTCGTTACAATATGTAGTGGATTTTTGGAATATCTGTATATTTGTAAGGTCGGGTCTGTATTTGTTGTTGAAAACCGTCGTTGAAATATTTTCGTAGTTTAGAAATTTCCTTATTATTTAGGCTTTTGCCTCAGAACTATTTTGAACACTTTTGGTAAAAACACAAGCTATTGATTTTGTGGCTCTCTCTGAAAACGCTTGGTACATTGTTGGTCACTTCATTCTTTACGCGTATTAGATTACATGTATTTTTTCTGCAAGCAAGCCGATTTGCACATTCTTTTCTGACGGCTTCCAATGGCTAGGAATTCTTAAGATGTGCAAACGAATTAACATATCTAATGCTACCGTAATATATTGTATCTACGAACCATTAAATTGCATGATTGGGCTGTCTTTCGACTTATCGGCTTCTTCGAGAAAACATCGAGTGGTGTCAGATTATATTTTGTATCTCTATAACGTGATCGGTTCAAGAGAGCTACAATTACATCAGTATATATACGTTTGTAAACAGTAGAATAAAATCAGGTATACGACGGTAAAGAATATTTTAAACCGTTGTCGAAATGCAAATGCGAACCTTTTTGCGGACGAGGCGGTACATTAATGCAGTAACGCGTATCACACGTCCATAGGAACGTTTACAAGATAATAGAATTTTTTACCAACACGACGCTGATTTTAGTCCCAGCACAATATTTACATTTGGGATGTGTTATTTTTTATGATTATATATTTAATAGAAAGACCAGTCACGGTAATCGGTGGTTCGAATCCCAGGGCACATCTCTGACTTTTCGGGGTCATAAATATGTGTATTGAAACTCAATGAGTACACATTATAACAGTGAAGGAAAGTCGTGAGAAAACCACATATTTCTATGGTATGTAAAGTTCACCAACCCGCAAAAGCCAGCGTAGTAACCTATATGGCCTAACTCGTCTCAGTCATGCTATTGATTGTAGAGAAGGTCCGTGCCCGGCAATGGGACGTATATGGGCTGATACATATACACAATAGAAAAGACGAATTACCTAATACTGTCATAACCAGATATCCATTCATATACTGCCACAGCAACGTGCAGCGAAACAAGAACTTCTGATAGAGTATCCACCGGCTAGAGTAATTTGTCTCTCCACTCAAAATCTAGTATACGATTACAAGCTAAAAATAAAGAGCGCGAAATAGTTTTTTTTTATTGCAATGAATGATGAGACGACCTTGCCGTTCGCCTGTTGGTAAGCGATACGACTGCTCATGAACAGTAGCAAAACCAAACAGCACCTTGAATAACAAAGCAATGCTTGGCAAGCCACTACGCTCGCCATCCTGAGACATAAGATGTTAAGTCCCAATATGTCCAGTAGTTACTCTGACTATCGATTCAATCCGAAACAAAACAGTGTATTTACACTGCTGTTTGGCGGGAGAAATATATTACATAGGTCTACATATCGAGTATTCCGCCATACGGAGATCGTTTTCCGAGCACGTTAGAATATCCTACAACTAGCTCAAATGCAGAATGGTAGAATATCAGATTGTCTATTAACGGTCGTTCTCTATATCCTATCTATCTTTAACTAGAGGTTAAACTGGCTACCATTATTACGTCGGTTCAATGCTACATTTTATTAAACAAAGATTGACATATATATTTATCTTGCCTAGCTATCTATACACATATGCACCATATCTATATTTTTATATCTTTGTTAACTGAAATGTAAAATGCATCTAAATATCTAATGAAATCCCAGGTTAAAGACAGATAGATTATTGAGAACGGCTGTTAATCTTCAGCTTTATGAAGCCCCTATTGACATATTTGAAATAGCCTCCGTCGTTCCGTCCTACTTGTAGGCGTCCGACACTTCGTGGCCAACTAGATTTGTACAAACAATGAGTCGACAAAATGTACTGAATTACGTCGAGCGGACAAAACCGCACCACAAAACTGTGTAATTATTTATTTGTGTTAAAATTGGAAAGATAATTAAGTTGTTAAATCCATTAGTACGCCATGTGTTAATTAAATTAAATAAATGTTTATGCTAATGATTATTGTTTGAAAAATGGTATATGACAACAGTGGGTTGCGTTTGTAATTTGTTACAAATTATTACTGGTTGTTAGCATGATACAATTTGTTTATCCATATATTGTTATGACAATGGTTGCACTCTTTCATCTATGTATTTTTATTACTGGACTAGCTGTGCCCGCAACTTCGTCCGCGTGAAATTTACCAAAAACTTTATTTTTCTAAAATAAAAGATTTTTTCTAAAATAAATTTAGCCTAAGTTACTCCTTATTATATCAGCTAACTGACAATAAAAGTCCCGTCAAAATCGGTGCAGCCATTTCAGAGATTAGCCGGAACAAACAGACAGACAGACAAAAAAATCTAAGGTCATTTTCGTTATAGGTATCGTGTATATACGTAGTTGGGCATATTTTTTATTTTCACTTTACAAACAGACACTTCAGTTTTATTTATATGTATAGATTATCTTAATGGTACAATGCACATGACAGAAATGTAGTTCAGATACTGTATTTACCCATTGGTGAGAGATGACTATATTTTGTCGGTTATCCCAATCATACTGGTTCGTAATCGTCCTCTGTAATGGTAGACTACTTGACATAATTATGTATGTATATTATTAGTTGTATATTGAGTTCAGTCCGTTTGTATCTACTATCTGATATGAAACAAAGCTGCGTAATAGATAAATGGGCTATTTGGCCTGGGTTTATCTTAAGACGCAAATTAGATACGTTGCTGCACCAGTGTAAATATGATTAGGTATTTCTGTCACAAGTAATTATGAACGTGAACGAAAACATCGTAAGGAAACCTTGTTACCATGATTTGCAAGAATTTCTATGGCATTTAAAGTCCGTCCACTCGCATTGGGTCTATGCCATAATAGCTGTCAGACGTGCTCTCAATTGTAAAGGAGCCCAGTGCCCTGCAGTGAGACATATTATGGGCATTTACAGAATAGTATATTATAGTACTTTTGTCAAAGATTTCAAACTATATTTCCAAAAACCGAACGAGTAGCAGAGTAATAAAGTAAGTAATAGAGTTATTTTTTCCGTCTCTAAAAATGCTTTCCCTTAGGAATTCGCTGGCATTAAAAGGATAAGAGGTACATCGTACAGCCGTGCCTTCGCGCTTCAGAAACACAAGTCAAAATACGATGTTATTTAATTTGCCACTTCTCAAAACCGCAAAAAAGACACGTGAAAAATTCTTTGAGACTATAACGAGGCGTCCTTACCTACATTGTAAAATGAATTTTATCTCAACTGAAAAAGGTTGCTTATGACTTACGATTTATTTTAAAGATCAATCCTTTCAGGGCTTACAAAAGGATTTTACGTGGAAGGCTCTTGGTTCGCTCTAATGCTACTCGTTTCCAATGATTTTTTCATGCTAAAGTGTTCTTGTTATATACGAATGAGGGAATAAAGTAAGTACTAAAATGACACTTGAGGTCGAGTGGCGCTTGCGGCTTTTTATATTTGAATGACTTCGTTAAACCGGTTGTAGAGTGTCTCCTTATATTGAACAGTGGAAATTATTTGTTTGTGATTAAATGGAATAAGTTTTCAGGTTTAACCTCGTTGATCAAGTAGCGGGATATGTGAAAGTTCATGTATCAATCTATGAACTCTATAAAATTACTTGAATTTAATATTCTTTTCCGTGGTCTAAACTTTACACTTTAGACTGCCATGTGTTTTTCCATTCCTAAATACATCCCATGGTTGTCTGTAACACATTGACTGAGCAATAAAACTGCAACTTGTACTTTTTATGTTTGTGGTATTCGTTTTATTTGTATTTTTTGTGTGCAATAAAGTGCATACAAATAAATAGTTTTGAAAAATATCATATTTAATAAATAAGTAACACCCAAAAGACACATAGTACGTAGTCCTGACCCCATACTAATATCGAGTTTTGTGTCGTGGGTATCAGGCACTATGAGAAAATTTTCCTGTAATGAAATATTTGGCCGTAGAAACATTTCTCTTGGACTGATGATCGCAGTGACTATACAATATGTAAGACATTTACGATAAATATAAGACCAAAATATCGTGGGTGAAACTGATGCCATCTCTACCTAACCTTCCAGGTTTGTGTATTAATTATGTCTATACGTGAAGACTTGTAATTGGCTTTCAAATCGCTATACAACTGTAACGTAATTGTTTTAAAGTTGTTAGTTTTCCATGAAAATAAAATATAAATTATTTTGTGGAAAAAATAATTATACGACGCGGGACATAATATTATAATAGTAGGTTTATGAGCTGTTTATTAATTTGACTGCGTAATTAAATGTCAAGTACTAAAGATACATTTTTTTATATATAATATGTCATCAATAATAATTCTATACGATACAACACTTTTCATTGCACACACATATTTAACAAAAATAGTATCATGACACCAACATTACTATAAAATATATAAAAATATCTATACTTCTACATTACATAAGCTCTTTTTAATATGGGTTAGAACCAATACGTATATTTCATTTTCACAAGCAACAGCAAAAGTAATTAACCGGAATAAACTTTGTGCAAACATTAAAAACGAATTTGACCCGCGGACAAATTGTAAGCACTTCGCTAATGATCAAAACATTTCAAAAACACCAGTGTATTGTCATCGGTTCGTTTACGAAATGTTGATTGTTATTCCGTTGTATTTACATAAAAAACAATGCGGAGCGGTGTGAAGGCGGACCGGAATTATTTCCGGTCGTAAAAGTATTACCGGAAAAGTGTTTACAATTTCGCAACCGTGAAACCTCCTTGGATGAATTATTTCCTGCTCTCAGTCCGGCGCTGGATTTGTTCTATTTTTAAATGATTTATTTTTTTATTGATCAAATTATTGTTTGAGCCAGTGTTAGTTTTGTTCCTTGTACCTATGATTCATGAAATAAAAATAATATATCGTACTTAACCTTTTTTAATCTATTTGATTCGATTTTTTTTCTCTGGTTAATACGCCAGAAGCAGACTAGTCTGAAACTTGTATTTTTTTTAAATATCAAGCGTAAATTTCATAAAATTATAAAATAAACCATAATCTTTTTTCTAATTATTTTGAATGCCACGTAAATTACGTCTGTCTACTTCCAACTTCATTATTCATTTTCTATTTATAGCAAAAATATTCGTCGAAAATCCTGTGAAAATAAATATGAAACATTTAATTCCGGAATTACGAATACACGAAACAATATAAAAGTTAATGCGTAAATTTAAATTCTTTCATATAATTACAAGAAGTGAGGCCGTGGAAAGTTTATAATCTATTTATTATTTATTACACAACTTGCGATGCGATTTGAATAATGCTACTTAATTTGCAAACTTCAAATAGGAGCGTTTATTCCGGTTGTGTGGGGGGATTAATTTTATTTATGAGAATAATTTAACGGACATTTTTGCCTGACTTTGTCTACATTTGGCTTACATATACGATTATATCTCCCGCTATGATACCTTAAAGTTATGGTATGTCCAAAGTGGTATTTTAGTACCTATTCGTTTACCATTATGTATATGGTATTATGCAAATGTCTCTGTCTCGCTTGGAACAATATTATATATAATGCACTTTTTATAATTAGAAAATTTAAAAACATCTGCCTACTCCTTCAGATACGACCGCGATACTCAAAACCAACTGCCTATTTACAAAAAAATATATAAAAATTCCAAGAATGTCGGTAACATTCTCTTATTGAATACCGTAAAAACTGATCCGAGATTTATTCCACAAAAATGTCATACCTAACTCTGTGAGAATGTTCGAGAAATGTTACGCAGAAAAAGCCCAGCATTTAATCTGGCTAAAGCATTGAATTTCAGGTCCGAAATCTCGGACGTAATCTTTAGGGAATTGAGCTGTGAGATCTTAAAGAAGTGGGCGTTGTTTTATATCACTGTCTTTTGTGGGATACAACTGTTTTTTTACTTTTCTTTTTTGTTATATGGTTTCCTTGTCAAGTGATATTACATTTCTTTTGAATACGGAAACGTTGGTATTTTAACGGCTTTTACGTATATGGGGATAAGACGATACCAAGAATTCAAAATAAATGCACTCAACACGCATTTATGTCGATTGTATATTACATTGTTAGGCTCATTTTATTTATGATTGGATTTTTAAAAAAAAAAAATTAAATTGACTTCAATTGCATTAAATTATTTTAAAACAATATTAATTTTACAATAATATATTTTTATTTTATAAATCCATCTGTATATAATTTGTACAAAGTGTAAATAAATAAATACATTAAAAAATTAACTTTTCAAAGGATTAAGTACTAACATACTCGTCTCTTATACTTTTAACAACTCTTAATTGGACTCTCACGGTTCGTTTACCGCACTCTTAAAAAATACAAAAAAGAATTCATGTCATTGTTGCAAATATTTAGAATAGACGCGAAAAACAATGATGGAATCTCGGTCATGCTACCATCGTTCGCTTAAGGAAACCGCACGCAGTTCCATCAAAAAAAAAAAAAACTAGACAGTAATGAGACCGCGTGAAGAGTTCATATTCCTAACGACGAAGGATAAAACAAAAAGTCATCCCTACACGCTAAATTGCACTCTATCAGCCTCATTTTAGACTTCCTTTTCACTTGCGAAGTGACTGCTAAAGCAAAATTACCTAAAATCAAAGTAAAGAGAGTTAATGTAGCGCCCTTTAAGTATCTTTAAATTAATAGCACTGCTGACGTTGGATTCGCTTTGATACCTGCGTATTATACTGACGGTGTAATACATTTTGTGAGAGCTTTTGAAGTACGCAAGTGAAGTAAGCAAGATTTATAAAGAACATTTTAGGTTGAAGTATGTTATACTTCAGTGAAGATTTTTTCATTTCCAGGTACTGATATAAAAGGATGATGTTGTGTATTCAGTCGCAGATATTAGATGCATTTGTTCTATTAGTAAGAAGTACTAGAATTTTTGAAAGTGGAATTAAAAAAATGTAATAAATAAAAAACATATCAAAAGATAGGTGCGACATCAACCTTTGGGGAGGGAACACGGAGGATTAGGGTAATACTGGTGGGATTATTGTGTCTCCTGTAATCTTTAGATCGAACGCAAAGCGGCAGTTGATTTATTACTTTACATCGGTATTCTATGGGACATTAAAATTCCCAGCGAGAGGAAATTAATCAGTTATTAAATGTTAAATTTCTATATTATTTTTTAACAGAAGGTTTTCTTTTGCTACCTCAGAGAATATTGGAAGGCATATACCTTCATATACCTTCGTTTCGCCATGAAAGGATTGAAATCTGGAGCCTATAAATCTTGAAAACTTTCGATGGCTATCACGCGCATTAGGGTTCATTTCATGTTACGAATATGTATTAATAGTATTATTTGTATATTAATTAGTTTATTATTATTTTATTTTTTCTGTTTTGAGTTATTTTTACACTGATTCTTTATTTTTACACTGCCCTCGCTTTCTCCTTCCCTTATATCCAAAGGTTGTCTGGCAGAGATCGCTCAGAGCGATAAGACCGCCTTTTGTAATTGTGTATTTAAGTTTATTCCTTTGTGTTATAATAAATTAGTGTACAATAAAGATTAATGAATAAATAAATAAGATTCAAACGTCATATCCCAGAACAGAAAGAGTCCCGAAAGTCTCTCAGTAGTGAATTTCCGAATGTAATTATCACCTTTTAGCAACCAATTTTAACAAAACCATCCAATTCAAACAGGTGTGTTCAAATGTATAAATCACGCATCTTATTAACAGTGCCCGCGTTTTTCCAACATTATTAGTGTCGCTAAATCACGAACAGCGACCATTTATTTTGTGTGAAATTATGATAATAAAGCCATTATATGCAACCTCATGGCATGACTGGAGCAAATTTACAAGACCATAAAACGCTAAGCAATAATAAAATTAAACTCTGCCCACTGGTTTGTAGGCCGTTTGTGTTGACGTTCCACTAGCTGTGAGGAAAAATAGGGCGGTATTTTTTTACTTTTTTTACAATGTTTTTTTAATTTCCTGAACCTTAGGAAGTTGTTTTGATAATGCCTATTGGTTAAGAAAATGTCAATATGAAACATAACAAGTTTAAACTAGAATTTATGTAGCCTATGCCTTACGGTAGAAGATAATTGTTATTAAGTAAATATTTTTTTATGTGTATCAATCTTAATACATTATTATAAAAGTTCTCACTGTATGTTATTATGTAGTTTCCATCCATATTTACGAGAAAGTTTTGCTTTATGGTGAGCACCTATCACGTGATGAATTATCGCATTACATATGTTTTTTGCAGAATTATTGCGTACCATTCATTTCATCACATTTACATACGAATACATGCATGATTTATTTATTGCAATCAGTGGCGACACGACCATGTCGTTCGCCTGATGGTAAGCGATACAACTGTTCATGAATAATAGCAAAAACAAAAAAACACCTTGTATTACAAAGCAATGCTTGGCATTCCACTGCGCTCGCCATCCTGAGACGTAAGATGTTAAGTCTCAATATGACAAGTAGTTACTTTGGCTACAATGTCCTTCGAACCGAAATACAACAGTGCATTTATACTTCTGCGTGACGGGATAAACAGACATTGCAGTACCTACCCAGAGGGCCTCTTTATACATACATAAATAAACTCTCGCCTTTTTCCTAAAAGGGGTAAGCACAAGTACTACCAGGATACCCACATTTCGCCTTGTAAGTTCGATCCCACGATGTGATAGGGGGGCGAGCCTATCGCCATTAACATACACAGCATCTGTTTATAAGATCCGCATAAACAACACATAATATTAAACTTAAATTAATTACGTATAATAGGAGGTACATAAGCGTTACACCCACGGGTATTATCGTGAGTTAAGGGGCGGAAACATAAAGTCTAATGTCCTCTAATGCACACGAAGTGGCTACATCGGCTGATGTCCATTAACTCACTTGATTTGCTTGAGCGCTTTCAGTTATGTAGTGGTTTAGGTGATATAATACAGAAATTATATACAATATTTGATTTTGTTGTGATACATCGTGAAGTATGTAGGTACGTAGTGGGATAAGTGTATGATGATTTTTGATGATTACCTATAAATAGCTTCGGATAACCTTATTAGCTTTTTTTCGACACTTCTGACTTTTCTGAGCCATGTATTGATAGTGGATCACCACGTACTATAATGTTAAAGGAAAAAGGAAACCCTACTATCATAGCAATTTGTCAGGATTTCTATGGCCGCACTAGGCCTGCGTGGTGGTGGCATGACGGATTTAAACTACAGGCCTAAGCCTAAGCCTATGGGCCAATCTTGATCAACTAAGTAATCGAAGCGTCGGATATCCATCAGTAAGGTATGAAATGATTTTCGACCGAAAAGTCTCATGTAGTTTCTGGTACCCAGGATATAAGACTTAATTAATCTTAATGGGGGGTCAGGACTATGTGACTGTTGGGTGTATTTATTTATTTATATGTATAAACATCTGCAAGGTAATTTGAGGGCGGCGTATGATTGGCAGTAAACTTTACACTATGACTGATAAGATTAAAATCACTGAGTGGAATTGTCACTCTGACCTATTCCCCAACCTAGGTTACTCAAATATCATGAAATTGCTTTCATCCACCCAATCCATAATCCGATAAGTAAACAGATCAAGCCAACAACCAAAATTATTACAGCAAATATCGAGGGTTGAGCAGCGCCGCGTCGAACAAAGCACGCAACTCCACAAATAGACACTTTCATAACAAAATCCCGTTGGAAATTGGGGAAGTCATTAAGGCGCGGTGGCGGCAATTAGGAATCCGCCGCGATGAGACTGAAAATAATTCGCAAATATTGTAGTTGGAACGTACGGCCTCTGAAATGTGTGTTGGCTGAGAGATATACGTGGGGGAACTGGCATTGTTGATAGGAATGGTTTCTATATACTATATGGTATGTAACGTACATAAACTCACGCCTTCTTCCCAGCAGGGGTAGGTAGGTGCTACCAGGACACCCAGGATTCGCCGTGGGGGTTCCGTCCCACGATGTGATAGGGGGCGAGCCTATTGCCATATCAGGCACAAATACCTGACTCCGGGCTGATAATAAATTGAAAAATCCAGTATCACTTTTACCAATCCGGGATTCAAACCCAAGAACTCTCCACACCTCCCACCGACACAGTTGGTGGTATCAGTATTAACTTATAAAAATAATTGTAACTGGATCAGCCTATATCGCCCACTAATGGGCACGGGACGCCTCTACGTCGTACATTCAATTGAGAGGAGTTACTTCATAGTCTACAACGCTGTTCTAGTGCGGTTTGTTGGACCAGAATGATTAAAAAATATCAAATAAAATGCAAGTCATGAGTATCCTTAATCGATAGACCTGTCATACCTACTAACTTGTGTAAAAATTTGTATCCAAAAATGTCTTTCAAACAACTGTGGATCGAAGGAAGAGGTGTGGTGGGGTTTATTATCATAGGTTATTTCGGCATAAATTATACTTAAACGTGTGCTTACGCAATAACATAAAATAGGAAGGTAAATTTATATCTTCAAAACATTTCAACTCCTCAAACCTTTGACACAATATAGCTGAATTATTAAAAGCATTGCGTAGCTCTTTGTGGCGGAATGTAAAATTTGAAATGCTTCAAATTTTATGGATTCCTACGTTTTAACTTTACCTGAATGTTATTTCGACGTTCAGAAAGGTACGACATTTCTGAAACGCCAATTTTCTGACGAGGGTCTGTGTAAGAGAATTATTGCGGTGTTTAGCTGTATTTTGTAAATTTTTAAAGCTTCAAACAGGCGAGTAGCTTGTCAAATGATAAGTAGTAATTATTATCAGCCCATATACGTCCCACTGCAGGGCACGGGCCTACTCTACAATCGAGAGTATGATTGAGAGTGGTTGGTCCATTTATTCCACCACGCTGGCCTAGTGCGGGTTGGCGGACTTTACATACCATAGAAATCGCTATGGTATGCAGGTTTCCTCACGATGTTTTCCATCACCGTTATAGTGCGTGGTGATTGACTATTAATACACACATGACTTCGAAAAGTCAGAGGTGTGCCCTGGGATTCGAACCCGCGACTACCGTGAACATGTTGATACGTAGATATCTTACCCTATAAATAAAATTGTTAATACAAGTTTCCAATAGTGTTGTCGGGTTGGGTATTTGTGTAGAAATGGAGAGACGATTATTACTTTAGCAGGTCTTTAGGTATTCATATTCGCCTAGGGGTATTATAGGGTAATGTACTCGTAACGTGATATTCGATATATCGTGCGATTCAGCGTACTGAAGAGTTAATTTCAGTTTATATTAAGTTTATTTTAGTTTCTAGTAATTTCAATTTTACTATGTCGATGAATATTCTTTATGCAGGGTATATCTAAACTGCGACTGAAAACGAAGCCAGGCGGTAGTTTTAGTGACTGGATATAATTAATAAATACACCCAACAGTCACATATATAGTCTTGACCCCATACTAAAATCGAGTCTTGTGTCTTGAGAATCAGAAACTACGAGAGACTTTTCGGTCTCAACAACACTCGGACCCGAAACAATTATTGGATGACACAAATATTTATCTCGGTGCGGCGATCGAAGTCGTCGCCTCACATTTCACAACCAGCGTTCAATCAACTGCGCCACGGAGGCCGTCATACCCTATATATGACACTTGTCAACACTATTGAATCCTTGAACAGTCGAAGTGAGTGGAAAACATACGTGCTAAAAGACGGTTTCAACAAGCGGCATCGCAGGATATATCGAATGTCGTATTACGTATTAACCTCTAGATTTCGTGCACTGTTATACTCACGTATGTATATCGCATCTTAAATTGATCCTGGCATCAAAAAATCATCGTCGAAAGCCTTTTACTGTCCACTGCTGGACAAAGGCCTCTACCGAGATACGCCACAAAGCCCGGTCTGCTGCTTTACGCATTCAGTCGCTACCAGTCCTCTTGTACAAGTCGTCCTGCTATCTGGCAAGACGACGTCCCACGCTACGTTTGCTAAGACAAGGTCTCTACTCCAGAAATCAACGAAAAGGCCAAGAAAATTATTACCATCAGGAGCTCACTCACTTTGTCGACGTAAACGGCAGAAAGGAAAGGGAAAAGTACGGGATTGTGTACTTCCGGCAATCTCGCAGGCTTGTAGAACGTTCTCATACTTTGTTAGCTCGTGTGTACTTACTGCATTTCATAATCATTATCAAAAAAATATATATATTTTAGGTTCGTTGAAGTATTTTATCTTAATAATATTTATCATCCGTTCCAGCTATGGGTAGACCACTTCTAACATACGCTTTCCCTAAGAGTTTCTAATTTGAGGAGACCTTTTAAATACAGCGTGTATCAAGAAAAAGTGCGTGGTACACGGACCATATGCGACTGCCAATATGTTCACAGTGGTCGCAGGTTTGAATCCTATGGCAGACTTCTGACTTATCGGAGTCATGTGTGTATTAATAAATAAATATATAGCGATTCGTATGAATTTATATGGTATCCGCCAACCTGCACTAGGCCAGCTTGGTGGACTATACGTCCTAACATACATAATTTTCATCATTATTACTTAAATCTATTTATATAAAAGAAAGTCGTGTTAGTTACTCCACTTATAACTCAAGAATGGCTGAACTGACTTGGCTGAAAATTGGTGGGGAGGTAGCTTAGAACTAGGAGAAGAACATAGGATACTTTTTATCACGTTCCCGGTTTGTCGAGTGTCTATTAGCTTATTAACATTTTCTCATACAAAATGTTCATGGGTTCGTAATTGTCAAACATTTCATGTTCATCCCGTTGATACGGTAAACTCTTCCCTCAAATTAAAGATCGTAATTAAATAAAGGTTTCGAATCGACATCCATATCATGTATATCCATAATATTCGATTAATGGCGTATTTTAGATTTTAAAGATGTAAATTAATGTCAAAAAAAGGGATTGACGTTTAAATTGGTTGTCAAATAATGCGCTCAGAAATGTATTTTGTGTGAACTAAGGAGAATATATCAAGCTACATCAATAGAGACGATTAAATAAATAATTTGCACACGTAAAAAGGTATAATATTAACTTCTTTTCAAGATCGAATATCACTTTATTCACGATTTTTTTTACAGTAGCCTTTCCTTCGCTATAATTCACTGATAGAAATTAATTTTATATATCGTCTCTGAGTGAGATAGGTTATATTTTACCTAAACATTGCTTGCAACGTTTTTGGAAAAGCAGCATTGTGGGTGTGAAATAAGGGATGAAATATTGCATGGATAATCAGAAGCACTAAAGTTTTTAATGACAAAAATTCATAAGGCATACTATTTGGATATGGAGAGACGGGATATAATAGAGTGGGAGGTACGGGAGAGAACTGGGATAGCTGGCAGATTTGATAGGACGAATTTCACGGTATAAGACGGAATGGATAATGAAGAGAAAGGATGGAACGGATCGAGAAGTGACTGAACAGACGGGTTATGACGGGATTTAGCAGGACAGTAGGATAGCTACAGCAAGCGTATGCATTAATTATTATGCTAATTAATTAAATACAATATGAATCCTATGATAACCAAGGCAAAGCGAAGCGTGGCCGGGTCAGCTAGTTTCAAATAAAACAAATCTCAAAACAGCATCGAAATCATGTAAGAAAGCGTATTTATCTACACAGACAACTGTGCTCTGAAGTAAAAGGTCGTGAATTAAGGTAAAAACACTTAAATCCCGAGCTGTCCTCAAGATTTTCCTCGACGTGTTTGAGGTTGACGTGAAATTGGAGGGATAAAAAACGACGGAATGCGTACAGGTCAGGTGTTAAGTAAACCTCTAAGAGTGGGTTTATAAACCGAAAATTAAATTTAGTGTTTTTAAACATATTTCTTAATATTGTTTTTGATGTGACTGCCTCGGTGGCGAAGTTGTACTATGGTACGGTTACGAATCCAACGTTGGGTAATGTGATATTAGATTTTTATATTCAATATCAGCCTGGAGTCAGGAATTTGTGGCTGATATAATGATATTCTCGCCCCTACTTTATAGTGGAATGAAATATACAAGGCGAAAAGTGGCCTGGTAGAACCTCTGCCTAACCCTTCTGGAAAAAGCCGTGAGTTTATGTATGTATGTATGTTGTTGATGTGACGGGAATAATTTTTGTGAGATGTTAAGGCGAATTATAAGTTTGTAGTCATAAATTGTTATACAGAATGAATATAAGTCAAGTTTCATCAAATTTATCAAAGTAAGGGAATGCTATGGGCATACACATAAACTAAGTCTACTTTAGACTATTTTTAGATGGATAATTATTTCTCGTTAATGAAATATTCCCGACGTTGATAATAATGAAGTGACAAATAAGAAGGCCTCTATTAAGAGCACCAAATAACTAATTATATAAATATGGTGTTGAATCTAATTTAGTATAGAAAAGCGAAGAGCTCTATTTAAACACAAAAAAATGTATTTAAATTATGTCTTTTCACTGAAACTAATGACGTAATGACTGAAATTCAGCGTAAATGTACTTACAATGAAATTCTATTCAACGGTGACATTCATTTCGAACTGAATCGCTTATTCCTAATGCAATTAGAGACTATTGGAACAATTCATTAATTCAATTGTATTAATCATAGCTTAATTGCAGATTGGTACTGTACATATTTGAATTAAAAATCTGATCCTGGAATTTGTTGACAAATAATATTATTTTATTATTTATTTACATATCTATTAAATTAATTTAATATTATTCTAACATTTAAATACGAGCATTTAACACAGAAATAAATTATCAACAAAAACAACAACAAAAAGAAATATTTGCTAATAAAAAGATAAATAAAAAAAACTAATAAGTAAGTAAGGTAAAAGCACCAATGCCCGACACTGAACCAATAGATGACACTTTCGAAAAAATATTTTCTAATAAGAAAACTAAATATTTTAATGACATTGCTCCTAATTTTAAAGCCACCTCGTACCATTTATGATACATGCCCAAAAGCTTGTTTGCACTGTCAGAAGTAAATTTCAATTTTTTTGTTAAATGACCACAAACAGTGTGATTTCGCGCCATTATGCGCGTAATTCTTAGCGTTTTTCTTAAGGAACTGATTTTCAAACGGTATGGTTTTGTCTTATATTATATGACTTTTGGCTATATCGGATTTCGATATTATATGGATATTACATTATTGATTTATTTGGACCATTTCCTTGTTATTTTGGCTTGTTTTTGTATAAATTTTTAGTGGTGTCTACTATTAGTTCCAGAAATTGATCAAAATCTAAAAGATGACATGTGTGAACTTGATTTTATTTTATTTATTTAACTTTATTGTACACCAGAAAAAAATATATACAGAAATTAAAACAATATTTATAACAAGTACAATCGGCGGCCTTATTGCACTAGGCAATCTCTTCCAGGCAACCTTTGGATGGAGATAAGAGACAGGAGAGAGAAAGGGCAGTCTAGGATGTATAGTGACAAAATAATATATCTACAAATAAACATTTTAAAACACAAAATAAAAGTAAAACATATATATTAATACATACAAAATACATACATGATATGTATATACATCTAATTTCTATTTAAGCAATCAATAATGTAACATCCCAATATTGCCGTATTATGTTAATTGTAAGATCCAAAATATTAACAAGATTAATTATTAAGTATTGTGCTGTTGTTAACTCGTGTCAGCTCTGGTATAAACCTTAGTGGTTTAATTGATGTTGTTCATGTTATGATTTATGTATAATTTTCTTTTGTGTACAATAAATGAAAAAAAATATATACAAAATAGACATAAAATATAATAAATATATGCATAGTAAATAAATATTAAAAAATGCTAATAGTAAAAGCACAACAATGTGTAAGTTCAGCGAAAAAGATAGTGTTCCTTCACTAGTGATTTAAATGATGGCAATTTGCGAGCCTGTCTCACGACATCTGGAAGTGAGTTCCACTATCGAACAGCGAGTACGGGGAATTATTTGTCCATAAATGTCGTGGTGTGTACGGGTATTCTCAGTTTCAGGTTCTCCGATGACCTCAGGGATCTTTCATGGGAATCGTGAAGAAATATAAAACGGTCTTTGAGATAAGAAGGGGCGAGAGGGTTAAATAATATATTATATAAAAGTGAAAGAGTGAGCATTCCGACAAAGCCGTATGGGTAACCACTTGAGCTTAAGACGAAACTCAGAAAGATTGTCATATTTGCGTAAATCAAATATGAATCTTATGCAAACATTTTGGAGATGCTCAATTTTATTTATTTATTTTATTTTTGTTGTGAACACAACATTCATATCTGAATTTCGTTTGGTGTACACTAGGCTAATTAAAACATACAAACAAAGATACAAGTGAAGCTAATATAAAACGTGTAAAAAGAAGACAGTGTCAACTATTAGGGTCTACTAGATGTCCACTACTAGTATACATTAATTTCAGATTACGGTTTGAGCAATTAAAAATGATGAGATGAATTAAGATCAACTAAGAATTATGAGATGGGAAAAAGAAAATCAATAAGAAAGATAATTAATGAGAAATTGATATAGGACTAATAATAATAAATTTATATACAGGTGAAGAAAATTACCACGAATAAAATAAGATCACACCTGATGATAATGTAACTTTTAAGCCCATGAAAGAAAGAAGAAGATATCTATACTAATATTATAAAGCTGCAGAGTTTGTTGGCTTGTTTGTTTGAAATCTCTGGAATCTGGAATCTCTGGAATCTGGAATCTCTGGAACTACTGGTCCGATTTGAATGATTCTTTCAGTGTTGGGTAGTCCATTTATCGAGGAAGGCTATAGGCTATATATCATTACGCTATGACCTAAAGGAGTAAAGCAGTAGTGATATTTCTAGCAAATACGAGGAAGTTTTGTTCGTTTTTCGTGGTCCGATTGGTCGATATTGTAAACTGATAGTCAGAATTAAACATTTTGACCGCCATTTTAAAACGTATATGCACCCGGGCGGAGCCGGGCCCGACCGCTAGGTATATATATTTTGTTACTTAATTAATTCTATTCGCTTCGGCAAGTTATACAAAAACCCGAGGAGTATAACTTGCCGCTTTGTTTAGCGTTTGTGGACTATGAGAAAGCCTTTGATTCGATCGAGACCTGGGCTGTGCTACAGTCTCTTCAGCGGTGCCACATAGACTATCGGTACATCGAAGTGTTGAGGTGTATATACAACAACGCCACCATGTCGGTCCGAGTACAAGATCAGAGTACGAAGGCTATTCCACTACGGAGAGGCGTTAGACAGGGAGATGTCATATCTCCGAAACTGTTCACTGCCGCGCTGGAAAATGCCTTCAAGCTCTTGCAGTGGAAAAGATTCGGCATCAACATCAACGGCGAGTATATTACTCACCTTCGATTTGCCGACGATATTGTAGTCTTGGCAGAATCGCTGGAAGACCTTAGCACTATGCTCGAAGACCTTAATCGAGTTTCCCAACAGGTGGGTCTTAAAATGAACATGGATAAAACGAAGATCATGTCGAATATCCATGTTGTGCCCACCCCCATTGGAGTTGGGGGCTCGACTCTCGAAGTTGTAGACGAATATGTCTATTTAGGACAAGTGGTCCGGTTAGGCAAGTCCAACTTCGAGAGAGAGGTCAATCGGCGAATCCAACTCGGTTGGGCAGCGTTCGGGAAACTTCGCGACGTCTTCTCGTCCAAAATACCTCAGTGCTTAAAATCGAAAGTCTTCGATAGTTGTGTGTTACCAGTGATGACATACGGCACCGAGACGTGGCCTCTCACTGTGGGCCTCATTAAAAGGCTCAAAGTCACTCAACGAGCCATGGAGCGGGCTATGCTCGGTGTTTCCCTACGAGATCGAATCAGAAATGAGGAGATCCGTAGGAGAACCAAGGTTACCGACATAGCCCATAGGATTGGCAAGTTGAAGTGGCAATGGGCCGGGCACATAGCTCGTAGAACCGATGGCCGTTGGGGCCGAAAGGTTCTCGAGTGGAGGCCACGTACAGGCAAGCGAAGTGTCGGACGCCCGCCTACAAGGTGGACGGACGATCTGACTAAGGTCTCAGGAAGTCGCTGGATGCAGGCCGCTTCCAACAGGTCATTGTGGAGATCATTGGGGGAGGCCTATGTTCAGCAGTGGACTTCCTGTGGCTGATATGATGATGATGATGAATTAATTCTAAAGCACAATCTGTGCTTAGTTTGATTTTAAATTATATTTTTTTGATAACACAT
Source organism: Hyles lineata (assembly GCA_030180105.1). NCBI lineage: Eukaryota > Metazoa > Arthropoda > Insecta > Lepidoptera > Sphingidae > Hyles > Hyles lineata. Next base: position 4,157,699 of record JARJEE010000030.1, read on the forward strand.
AATTTTAAAATGATGTTATAGACATGTCTATTATTAGTGCCAATTGATGTCTATTATTGGGGTATCTGATTTTTTATACATGTCATCTATTAGTGACTACGGCAATCCTAAGAAAATATTTTTTTTTTATATAAAATAAAGCTATCTTAATTTTATTATTATGAAATAGTTAAATTCCAAATGTTGCTCTAACAGTAAAAGAAAATGTAACTTTAATTTTTTGAAAAACATTTTTGAATTTTGAGAATTAAGTTTGATTTATCCTTAAATTGTCTGCTATTGGTGCTTTTACCTTACTATATTATATTTACAGTACATTAAACATTTCATTATTTGCAGTGTGCGTTTTCTTTGAGGATTTTAATAACAGTTAAAAATTTATATTTAATCTATTGAACTCGAGGCTTCGTTTACAGGTACAGCGTTGAGTGAAGCCATATATTCATTTAAACAACATTTTAATCAATACAACAAGCATTATGTTATAATAGCGTAAAGTTTAAAAATTCCTTGTTTCTGACACCTATGACTCAGTACTTCTGTTTATCCTCTTGGAATTATTACCAAATCTTCAGATGTACATAATGTGTAATCATTTTCATCCAAAGTTGTTACCTATGACATATAGGTACTGAAATTTCATACTCGTTTAATTTCAGACGGCATTGAACTTCGATACATCCAGAGATCTTGTCTATATATGCCTGACTATAATATGTGTAGTTTGTTTATTATTGTACTCCGCCCTGGTGCAGATACACTGTAAATATTCTATGGCCTGTGTTCATCAGAATAATGTAGGATTCTAATGGTGAAAGAATTTTTCTAATCAATCGAGTAGTTTCAGAGCCTATTATCGAACAGGAAACAATCTATGTTTATTTATTTAGTTAAAATATGTTTCTAAGGGGAGGAATGTTATGTTTATTTACTTGTATGGATCTCTATGTTCCTCAGCATATACTTATTTATAATTTTAGTATATAAATCAGTCCCTCATTTGCAAAAACCCTCCACTCCACGCATAGTTTCAAAGTCGAAACCACCAATCCCTAAAGATACCCTCTCAAAGAGTAGAGTAATAAGCGAAGAATATAGATAACACGACAGCGGTCGAGAGCCACTAGACAAGAGCCGCTCAGACTATTTCCGGCCGGTCAAGGCTCTACGATTGTTAGCTATGAAATATTTTATCACCACTAATTGACTTCAGTACTTGGGTTAAATTGTGTTTTTTACATCACGCTACGATCTTAAGTGGAGATTTTTTTTTTGTCTATGATGGGTCTTCAGTATAATTTTATTAATGATAGTTGAGTGTTGTAAGTACTCAATTTTTAAATTGAGTATTTACAACACTCAAAGGTCTAAAGAGGAGCACTAAACAAAAATAAATTTGGAAAATTGCTTATTGTGGTAGGGTTGAAATAAGCTCACGTCAGAAATCTAAGTTTAACGTGTTTTTTTTTTTCATTTTTCATGACTGTCAAATCAATTATAAATAGACGTAATACATACTCAAATACACAGTCCTGATTCCACAATACAATATAAGTTTCTTAGAGCGTTTTAAGTCTTACCACCGAGCACCAAAACAAAAATTTCTCTTGTTACGGGTATTAAATATATAATATATGCTATGGAGAAATAAACAATTGCCTTCGAGACACCAACATTGTGTTCTAGAATCAGACCAACAAAATTCACTTTTGATATTGCTCTGCTAATCACGAAGCTATTTACGAACTTAAACCATCCGAAAAATTTAATAAATTACAACATAAACTATTCGTCCCAAATAACAAAATTACTCCAGTTCAAATTTGAAATAACACTGACTTTAATGATACGCTGTTAAACTCGTGCACTATTTTACCTGTCAAAGCTAATGAGGGCAAGGTTGTAGAGAATTACTAACGAGAACAAACACACCAGGTCTTATACAAAGTGACATGAAATTGCTCATTATTCTCCAAGAATTTCGAATGGCGCTGTCTGTGATTTGATACGTTCATACAGTAGTTCAGATGATGATGATAATACGTTCATAAACTTACGTATTTTTCCCACAAGGGGTAGACAGAGGTGCTGGTTGCTACTAGGATTCCCACGTTTCGACTTGTGTGTTCCGTCCCACGATGTGATAGGGGGCGAGCCTAACGCCATATCGGGCACAAATACCTGATAATATCAACTCATGTATATCCAATTGCTAAGGATAGGCAAACTATAAAATTGGGAGGAATTTAGACAAAATGCCAGGCACGAGTTGTGATGCTACTACGTAAATGTTATATCGTTTGTTAAATGAGTTGAAGTTGTCATATGTGTAGTCTACCGACTACTCACCTTCATTAGGCATCATACGATGTACTAATAGCCTTCTCGAAAGGTTTATAGGCAGGCAAATGATTAATCCAAATCATCATCATCTCTAATTTGTATAAAATGTCATATTGCGACTTCATTTAAACGTTGGATAAGGACTGACAGTGGGAAAGCGTTTTTTATATTTATATTGTTAAGTTTGTCTCAACGACCTTGCCTGGTCCGAAATATTCTTACCGTATCTCGCCCAGTCTTCGATATTTCACTAGAACCCAAGATCAGACGTCGCCCCTGTGTCACAGTGCTAATTGCCGTAAACCGGAAACGGATCCGACATCAATCTTCACTATATCACTAGACGTTACGTAATTTGTATATACTGGGTGGAATCGCTTATCGTCCGGAAAATTTAATAGTGTATTGTGTATGTGACATTAACGTTATATACGAGATTTATCATTAAAAACTACAAACTACCCCATAAACAACATCAGTACAAGATGTCCCCAAAACACATATTATCTAAATCACCCTACACTTAAAAGTGCAACGACATGTCAATACTCAGGCGCGCGAGTGTATGGGTCACGCCACACAACAGCTGACTGTCGCGCATCGACCTTGAACTTGCTTTGCGCCTATTTATCGGTATTATTACTCTAAATATTACCATATAACATTTTGATTTATTTAGAATTTTAGTGTGTTAGGATCATTTAAGTAAATGTAGTTGTTGCTAAGTTGTTAAGATTTACATTATTATTTCCATAACGTACCTACTACCTTAGAAAAAGCTGCATATGTTTTTATTTAAACGTTTTAATAAAGTCGAGAATGGACGACTTCGCTGTCGAAGGTCACGGATTCTTGCATGATTAGGAAGTCTGAACTTACCATTATCGAGTAGCCCCGGATAAGTCGTTAAAATAGTTCTTGTGCTGGGAACTCGTGGATTCATCATTCATGATACCATTCCTACGCAGACTGCAGATGTTCTGGATCTGCATACATCCTTCTTGCATGACCCAAGTTTTCATTGGATCGAACATAGCATGTCATTATTGTCACATACTCACTGTTCGTGTAATCACTCATTTTGACCGCAAGAAACTAACCAATAACCAAAATAATTTCATACAACGTCACTCGGTACCGAATTTCGCTCGACTGAGGAAGTGGTAAGATCCCTGAAAGGTGTCGGCGGTGCGGGAGCGGGCGGCGCGGCGCGGCGGCACGCTTTGTACTTGCGCTTGCGGCGGCGCAGCGGTGAGGGCGGCGCGATCAAAGGATTTTATTACTTAGATTTAGAAGTTTCTACTCGAATTAATATTGTATAAAGTAGGGTAACAATAATGTGTATTTATGAAGATTTTTTTCATTTATGTCATCTTTCTCTAAACAACGTTGTTTTATGAATAACTTATTCTAAATTAGTAACTAGTAGTGGTAAATTAATTTTACACTACATAAACAAAAACATAAAAAAATAAAATAAGTATGCCAAAGTGTTCTAAATCATGTACTTGCCATGCACAATTTTTTTCGTGACGATAAGCGATTCCACCCAGTATAGATTGAAGATAATAGATGTTTTTCAATATAGCCAAACAAGGTATTTTGAACTTGGCTTTAGTCTCAGGTTAAGTGGCGAAATATACATAGGTACGCCCATTAAAATTATATTATGCTGTAGGGTAAAGTTAAAGAGAATCTCTAAATTTAGGCTAAATTTTATATTCTCTTTCTGTACTTGCGGTTTTAGAATGCTGTTGAGTGTTATTGTTTTATTTTATTTATAAGATTAGCCAACAATTGTTTATAAAAATACAATTTTATAAAAATGTCAAGCCATGATGGGAAATACAGGTGCAACAATTTCTTCCAGGCTAATAAAGTTAAATTTTACTTGATGATATGATGACCTTTTATCTGGAGTCATATTTTCTGAATTGAAACATGAATCCCGAAACCTAATCCGCTAATAATAATTAAAACTGCTAATGAAAAAATATTTTAGCACCACCAGAAATAACCTAAAATAAACTGCAATTTCGCTTAGTGCACTCAAAACGCGGGTAAAGGGATGTAGAAAATAAGGGTTGAATTTACGAAGGTAATTGAAATTTATTTCGTGAGCTGTGTAGCTGATTGCAGCTGACGGATGTAATCTTTATGAGGGCGTTAAGGGAACGTCGACTTTCATATTTCAGCGTACTTGTCAGTTGTCTTATTGTAATTTATGTTACCTTGAAACTTCGTGACGAGTTTTTTTTTTTTTTTTTTTATGTTATACGGGGCAAACGAGCACGCGGTTCACCTGATGGTAAGTGAACACCGCTGCCCATGGACATCTGCAACACCAAAGGGCATGGAGATGCGTTGCCGGCCTTTGAGGTGGGAATACGCTCGTTTTATTGAGTTCCAGTTTAACGGTTTATGATCGGAAGTTAAAGCTGATTTGTCTTTGTTGTTTTATGTTGCTTAAAGAAGGGATATTCGTGATGGAATTACAGAAAATATATTTAGACGGTAAAGGTATACAAATGATGTACCTTATGGGTACTTTGATTCTATTGTAACATGGAATTAAATTACCATAATCTAAATGTAAAATGATGCCTCTCCAAATATAGTAACCAAAGCTAATTAAGAATGTTATATGTACTTTCAAAATAAATAGCTAGAGTAATTAATATAATATTTATATTTAGAAATAGCTGAAGCAACAAATCAATAAATCAAGCAATCCTTATGTTAGCAAACCAATCCTTTGACCAACATGATCCAATATATTTGACAAATAACTGGCAAACATTTCAAAGGAAAAAATCGCATACAAATTGAAAGCAAACATCCTCTTAACCCTTGCCGACAAACATGACAGGCGAGGATAGTTCCTAACCCTTCGTGGCTCTTCACTCAAGATCGCGCCTTGATGTCAACATCTAATGAATTCGGATTTAATTATCCAGACTCTATTAAATTAAACTATATATTATTCTGAAGCGGTTTTTAAACTATTTAATTTATAATATCAGCTCATATCGTCTCAATAAGGGGCCGTCCATTAATTAGGTTTTTAAAAAACATGTAACCACTCTTCCGCTTCCCCTGTTAATACGCGGTGAGGGTTAAGACTACGCATATCTTTAAAAAATATATATAACTTTTATTAATATAAGTTATGGTCCGTGATAAAATATCCACATTGCATGTTTTATTTGGCTGGTATAAAAACGATGGTGTAATCATATTACAAACATATATAATTTTATGGAACATCAAAAAATATTGTAAATAATTATCTTCGGACCACAGATTAGCCAGACTTTTCTAACAATAAAAAGTGCATCAGAATTTTCCAAGTCAAAATAAATATACGTGATTATTCTCACTACACCATCCTCCTTCCTTGCGATGTTTCGTGATTTTTTCGAACCCTCTTCCACCCCTTTCGAGCCTCACGTAATTGATGGACGGCCCCTAAAGGAGCATGATTAAAGGGTTGTTTTGGGTTGGCAGATTTGACATAAATGTTTTTGTAAATATCTCTGTAGTATGCAGTTTTTAAAAGTTTGAATAACAATATGAATATAGTGTTTTTAAAGTCATATTGTTGTTATCAGTAATCTACGGGCTTTTGGCTCTTTTCACATTTTATTCTAATGGACCTATTAATAATATTAGTTTACGAGTTTATATGCTAGTTGTATGGTAAAAAGAGAAAAACTGTTCCCAATATTTTGACAACAACATGACAACTGCATACGCACGATGAAACACCGTCGTGCACACATTATGATCAATTTGACTTGATGTGATTTTCTAATATTTAGATCTTGCTGTCTTAAGAGTTAGCCAGATGCCGAAACAGAGGTCTGATGTTCGAGTTTTGGTCACAAAAGCCCTAACAAAAGTCAAAACAGGAAAATAGTCCTTATTTTCCTGCCGTGAAGTCACACTCATCGATCAGTTCTAAAGAAAGTCTAGGTTGAAAGTATTTCGCGGTTGGTGATAATGTTGTAGTACTTTTGGTCATGAGAATTTTGGATATTTTTTAAATTATTTATTGATAGTAGCTTAATTAATTAGACCAAAGCGGCAAAGTTGAAAAAAGAAAATACTAAATCCGTGATGATATCCATATAAAACTTTTATTAAATAATTTCTGTTAATTCGATCATATAGATCCATAAAAGCCGTCGGTTGTAGGCATCCCTTATCCAACGGCGGCTCTCAATAATTTCCTTCACCGCTTGACACAAAGTATAAACTCACAACCACCATACTTTCTGACTGACACGTTTCTAAGTAAATGATGTAATTTATGAATATGTCATCGACAGAAAGTTGATAATTTATTTTTAGATATCAAAGTCGATCAATGTTTGAGAAGAAAAAAATCAATTAATACATTACCTTTTTCATATAAAAATGGACACATATGTGACATACTACAAAGGGCTGTTGATTGGGAGCGCCCTGTAAAACACAAGTCCACGGGTTCGAACCTCGCGCTGAGGGTTTGCCAGTTGTAATACATGAAAGCCTCTCTGAGTTTCTGATTTTTTTATTCAATATCAGCCCGGAGTTAGAAATTTGTGCCTGATATGGCTTTAGGCCCGCCCCCTATCACATCGTGGGATGGGACACACGAGGTGAAACGAGAGTGTTCTGGTAGCACCTCTGTCTACCCCTTCTGGGAAAAAAGCATGGATTTATGTATGTATGTATAGATTATGAACAGTTAATTAACTTAGCATTCGTCAATGCAAGCAAGCTGTACTCTCCTATTATTGAAAATGCACGATGATACATATGTAGGTAAATATAAATGTTATGTGTTATCTTCGTTGCAGATTCTAATAAATAAAATAAAATAAAAATAGAGTAATATATAAAAGTGTTGATTAATAAATCGAATGTATCTGTGCGTAAGTTCATAACTTGCCCCGCAACAAGACAGTGACTTGCAGGGTTTGGGCGGCAATTGAGTAATCCTGGAGATTTAGGCCGCCGACTACCATTCATCATAACCTCCGCTGGATTATCTCGACTGTATCATATTTAGCTTGACGCGTGTCCTCGTTTATTATGTGATGTATTTAGCGAAATGCTGCTTTTTCAATATAAATTAATCAGCAAATCGTTCTAGAAAAAAACATAATATTTTTCTTATTAAATTGGATAAGAGGTTAATGCGAATTAGCAAGTTTGTTGTTGCCAACTTTGTGGTGCTATGTACACAAATATGTTTCTAAGAGATAAAATGCAGCATCTTATTTTTTTTGTCTAATGTTGTGTCTCTACTTTTTTATTTAATCTTATAAGTCCATAGAGTTGTCTGTAAGAAATAGCGCAGTGAAGTAACAACGTAATTTTATATTTGTACAGGATAAATAAATATACTTAATTTGTAATTATTAAACGGTCGTTATTGTGCAATAAAGGCCAAGTAAATAAAATGTAAAATTGTTAAATGAAATTGAATAAAATAGTTGATGTATTTTATTCATTTGTCGTATAATGTAACATTTGTTTTACCGCCAGTCACATTGGAAGCATTGCAAATATCGAAACCTTTTATATCAATTAACTGCCACATCACTCAAATAAAAGCTTTTAAAATATTACTTTCATATTGGCATCGATGTAATTGCACGAATGGGAAACGTTGTTTATACTTCAGGATACAAAATGTACAAATATTTAATAAGGTTTCCATCTTTTGATAATATCCGCCTTCGTGGCACAGTTAGACGCCGGCTGTGATACGTTAGGCCGTATGTTCGATCCCCGCACTGAAACAAATATTTGTGTGAACCATAGGTATTTGTTTCGGGTCTGGGTGTTAGTGAGACCGAAAAGTCTCTCGTAGTTCCTGACTCGATCTTACTGTGGGCTCAGGATTATGTATGTGACTGTTGGGTGGTGTATTTATTTGTTTTAATTCCTATTTATGGATGATCTACTAGTGTCTTAAAAAGGTAATTGAATCTTAGTTCTCAAGATTTAATACAAGCACACGTAGGCAAACTTAGGATTGTTATTTAAGCGATTATAGATTGATATTTAGTGAAATTATAATTAAGAAATCAATACATAATTAAATGATGACAAGATAAATCTAGGCTGTATTTCCGAAGTACATAAGCACGAAAATTTCTAAACGTACATACATACATACATACATAAACTCACGCCTTTTTCCCAGAAGGGGTAGGCAGAGGTGCCAGGACACCCACATTTCGCCTTGTATGTTCCGTCCCAAAATTCCTGACTCTGGGCTGATAATGAATAGAAAAATTCAATATCACTTTGCCCAACTCGGGATTCGTACCCAAGACCTCAGCTTTGTAAGCGTACCGTAGTACAACTACGCCACCGAGGCAGACTTCTAAACGTGTCTAAGATTATTTGTTAATTGGATCGGGTCCGCCTTACGAATTAACCTGAATCATGGTATGGTTATTGATCTGATAGTACCCATTAATATTCATATCCAAATGGAAATGTCTTGGGCCGATCAAAATTATTGAACACTTGATTGCTTGTTCGTAACTGTGTCGCAACTAATGGGTCTGCTAGCTATACGTAGGTATATTAAGTTGTGTAACAAATATTTTATGAGGATAATGCCTCCCAGTAGTATGCCCCCTTAGCTATGGAGTCTAATGGACAATGGTTTGATATTAATTATATGGAAATTTTAAAAAGGAGTAGAGCCAGGTTGTTTTCAGTTATGACTCATGACGCAGCATGAACAGTCAGGCTCGTCCTAGGTAGTAACACTGTCTCACAGGCGAACAATGTGAAGCGAAATCTTCGCTGTCGCTTCGTCGATGAGGTTGCCAGATGCCAATACTTCTTCCCATCCTTTTCCTACCCCCTCCTCTACCGATTTGATGGGCCGGTAATACATCCATGATTCGTTATGAATGTTCATGTGCGGCAGTGATCAATTACCATCAGGTAACCTGCTTGCACTTTTGCTGGACTTAGGCAAAAAAAAATATTTTGTATGGCTGTATAAGAATAAGAGGATTTATAGTCTATTCGTTTAAAGAACCTACCAAAAATCTGAAAAATCTCTAAATATTAATAATAAATTCATGTTTATTTTTCACTAATATCTCTTGCAAATTATTTGTAGGTTTATTTTAAATTTGATAATAACTATTTTGCATAAATACTAATATAACTTAACCCAACAAAATATACAAACCAGAGTTTGTACACATCACACTGGCATCACTCCATAACTTGCCTTCATCCATAAAATGGATATAAAAAAAAACTCCCGCCAAATCACGCTGTTCCTTATTTAAAATAGATCAGCAAGGTCATGCCAGGGCTGGCGCAGTAAACATGCCAAGGTCGAGCCGTGTCGGGATGAGCACCCTTCACCCAGCGTTGGATGACGTCTTAGCCACTCGGACTAATTTTACTGTACTCTCCGGGTCATTGCGTTATAGTCAGATTTTTGTACTGATACGTCAAGATGTAGTGGTTTATTGGCAAAGAGGGGTTTTCCGAAAGGGAAACTAGTGTAAAAGGAATTATGATTTAACCTAACCTTATTTAATAATAATATAAAGAATGAAAGAAAGAAAGGAAACATTTCTTTCTTTCTTTCTTTCTTATCTAATAATCATAGCTTTGCTATTGATTTAAAAACTAAGCAGAGGCGCTTCAGTATATTTGGCTTTTCAAAAAGATGACCGTGAAAATCGCGCTGAAATAAATCTTTGTCACTTAATTTAAAAAATAATAATTGAACGCCGCGGTCATAAAAAATATTATCTTCATTTTTATTAAATTTTCTGTCTCAACAAGAATTTCAAAATCGTTGCGAACGACCACTAATTTCAGTTACGCTACACTAGAAATGTACTGGTACACTTACGCTGGAACACTTTACACGCTTTCCGCCCTGTCCATATATTTATATCAATGAGCTTTGCTTGCATTTTACTTAGTAACATCGACCCCCAAATAATTCCCAACACTTAAATCCCCTATATCTCTTCTATTATTTCTCTATTAAAAAGAAATTTATATAAGGTCCTCAGGTATGCGTCAAGTTTTGTTTGAGCACCATGCGTAATTCACACTAAATGTTAACAATAACAGAACTTTAAAATTTAGCGTTATATTATGTCTATTGAGAATTACGAACATTTTTAATATTTATATTCAGTTTACAATGTATAAATTACCAGACCCCCAGCAACCAGTAAAATTCTATAATAAAAATAAAAATAATGTAACAAAATAATTAAAGGACTTATTGTAAAAGAGCATACGAAATCATAATACAAAATTAAATATTCTTAATCCAGATCTCATTTAGCGAATGGTTGTAATGAATTCGGGCTCTCTTTAATATTAATGTTTTATTGTTTACTTATAATAAGAGTGTTTGTATGAACAATTTGATATTAAATTGGTAATATTGCGAAAATATAATATTCCTTCGTTTGAGCAGTAGACTAGTGCCCACTTCAGTATAAGGATCTTTACTCAGTTTTAAGCAAATAAATTCGACCTAGGTTTACATAGTAAATAAAAATGACATTTTATTGAACTAACACGTGTTGATAGAACAACGAATCCTTTTTTTTTATAATTATAGGCGAAGGAAAAATTATCGACTGCCTAATATGTGGACAGATGAGTTTCTATAACATTTAAATAATCGATTAAAAAGAGTGGTCTATCCTTGTTCTAAACACTACTGGTGGTATGTCTGTGTTCTCAATACAGATCGGGTTTTAGTTATAAGATTCCAGAATTGTAACACCGGTTGTTTTATTTAAGATAGTTGAGAGTACATTGCGGTACATTAAGTTCGGCAACATTAAACTATTATGCGAAAACGCCCTGTTGTCGGTCCATTTACTACATTAGTTAAGACAAAAATATACTTGAATTCTTGCAGTAATTTATTTTGTATAAAAAATACTACTTTACTGGTGGTAGGTCTCTCATATGTGAGAGGCCATCTGGGTAGGTACCACCGCAATGTCTATTTTTCCCGCCAGTCAGCAGTGTAAATGCACTGTTGTGTTTCGGTTTGAAGGACATTGTAGCCAGAGTAACTATTGGACATACTGAGACATAACATCTTATGTCTCAGGATGGTGAGCGCAGTGGAATACCATTTCTTTATAATTCAAGGTGGTGTTTAGTTTTGCTACTGTCCATGAGTTGTCCATCGCTTACTACCAAGCGAACGGCATGCTCGTCTTGCCATTCATTGCAATAGAAAAGTAGTAAATACTTGCTGTAGATAGATATAATCAAAACAAGATAAATAAAAGTAAATACTAATAACAACTAAAACAATCAAGCGAAGATCGCGACGGTTCCGTGCAAACTAAAGATGCCATCTCAAAATCATTTTCTAACTTCCGAGCGAACTTTCATAAACATAATTAAAAAACCATTTTAATGGCTTCACAGCGGCCGCGGCACAATGCAAACTACACCAAGTTAGAACAAACTCGGCTGGAAATAAAAAACATCTCCATTCCGACGGGAAGACTTAACAAAACTTCATAAGACGGGCTAATTACGAAGAATATTTTTTTGCTTCTAGTTTAATAAGAAGTCTTTAATCAAATGTTTACTACAATCTTTTTCTATCGCCTGGGAAAGTTAATGGTGTTGCGGCGCAAGTTAGGTATTTTAAAATAAAGGAGAATATGTTGGTACATTCAAATTCTTATCTTCAGCAACAAAGCCACGATGCAATAGTTTATAGCTTATGGAAACATATATATATATTGATGTCCTTTAAATTAAATAAATAAATACACCCAACAGTTACATACATAGTCTTGATCCCACATTAAGATCGAGTCTTGTGTCGTGGGTAACAGAAACTACGAGAAACTTTTCGGTCTCATAAACACCTAGACTTGAAACAAATGATAGTGGTTCTCATAAGATATTTTCTTAATGCGAGGAACGAACCCGACCTCTTATTTCACGGTATTTATTTCAAAATGATTAAAACAAAGGTTATAAAAGTATGAAAATTGTAAATGTTAAAGAAATTAAAAACTACTTTGCGTGCTCGCGGGCGTTGAACCATTTAGGTCCACTTTTAGACAACTCTTTACCATTTTAAATATTCATTAATGTCTTTACGAATTCTCACTGACTTTGAGCTTGTCAAAAACATCATTAAAACCGCTATCTACGGCTTTAAAGTGTCTTAGTTTAGAGACAAAATATAGCTATCTCGTCATTTTCACTTTTCTCTTAGCTCGCTTTATGAAAAGCTGCGGAATTTATAATTACAGATGGACATTATTTTAATGAACAATTTGTCTGTTAACTAAGAACCAGGGTATAATGAAGCTTGTAATAATTTAATAGTGCAAATTCAATTCAATAGCCAGTATTTCCAATTTATCATGTCACAATAATATTCGTAGCCCTTCTTTTCTATTTATAAGGAAATTTGAAATTCGAATTGATCCTTTGAGCAATGATGGCTTTTGTTTTTTTTATCTGTTAAGTTACATACTGGCAGTAAAACCTCCTTTGACAAAAAAAGAAAAACATCACTCGCGAAATTAGGAGAACACAACCAATTTCAGATTTAGAACACATTCGGTATTTGAAAAAGGCCACAAGGCTCGGCGGTTGTGCTTGGCGCGTTTCCAAGTTGTGCGCTCTGGGACACCGCGCCGCGTCCATATCTGACGTACACATTTGGGTCATAATAATATTTTATCTGTGGAGCACCGTTGAAACGTTTAGTCCAAACGTTTGTGAACGCTCTCTCATCCGGAAAGGTATGTTATAGATAAATTCAGTTACTTTAATTGAATTGTTTTATTATTTGTGCAGTGGTCATTTTCCAAACCAATGGTCTTGGTTTTTTGGGACCGTATTTTTAAGTCTGTACTGTGTATGTGCTGGGATAGAGAATCTACGTCAGCAAGTTATCACATACCTAAATGAGTGAATTGTGCATCTTTCCATCAACTTGTACGTTAGTTGCGTTACAAATCACATATTTTTTGTGTTGAAATTGGTGAACTGCTACGGTGGCGTAACTACAACGCTGAGGTATCGGGTTCGCATTCCAGTTCGGGCAAAGTGATATTGCATTTTTCTATTTATTATTAGCTTGGAGTCAGAAATTTGTGCCCACTAACACATCGTGAGACGAAGCACACAAGGCGAAACTTGGGAGTCTTGTGTAGCGCCTCTGCCAACACCTTCTGGGAAAAAGGCGTGAGCTTATTTATGTATGTATGTATGTAAAATATAGACCTAAATATATGGACAAAGCGGAAAGCGCGTAAAGTGTTCCAATGTAACTGGTGCGGGCGCTCCAGTAGGCACATTTCTGGTGGAGCGTTATTACTTGCTTACTTGTATTATGACAGAAAGTTTAATAAAAATGAAGATAATGTTTTATATCACCGTTAAACGAAATCCATCAAATTAAGTTATTTTAGTATTTATTTTCGCGCGATTCTCACGGTCGCCTTTTTCAAACTCCAAATGTACTAAAGGGTCTATCCTTAGTTGAAAATAAATTATTAAAATCAAAATATTGTAATCTGCATTCTCTGATAGATTAATAATCTTTTGTCATCAATTTAACGCATCTGTTACCTCAAAGAGCATTTGATTGGAGTTTCAATTGCCATTGCTGCATATCCGACTATATTAATTAACTAGTTTCTCGTTGATAATTATGTTTGAGCTAAGCCTTGTGAATGCCTGTCATATGCAGCAATGTGCTGCAAAAGGCTGTTTGCAGTAAGATGGCGGCTTGAATAGTACGAGTAGTATTGAGAATATACCTGTAACTTTAATCCTGTTTTAGATTAATCCACGCAAATACTTTAAATGCAAAAGTAATACTCATTGTGAGTTGTCTATTTAAATATTAACAATAAGTAACTCTTGTTTTCTTTACATCATGTTTACAATATAATAACACCCTGACTCCTCAACTAGGAAGTCCTGTACAACAGAAGTCCGTCTCTTTCGACAATAGGGTATTTGACTATAATCTGTTTTTGGTATTATTTCGCTTACAAACACAAATACGTGTTAAAAATAAAGCCTTGCTGTCAAAATATTATTAAAGTAGCTTGTAACTTAAGGCAAATATTAATTTAAAATTAAAGAGTAGGGGTGAAGTGGGGACATCTTGCTGTCTCTTTCACACGCGCACATTGTAATGTATAATAACCCTAGTGACGTCATTATCTTGGTTTTATATTTCTTTTATGTTACTACCACTACAAGATTTAAAACGTTTCTAACTTGTTTCATTCTGAATGGATTTATAAATTCCTTAGTTTGTTAGACCATAATTATAGAAACGTTTTGATTAGTACAATCAAAAATTGGAGTAAAATACCCTATTCTTTATTTCTGTATCTGTATCAGCCCATAAACGTTCCACTGCAGGGCACGGGCCTACTCTACAATCGACAGTACGATTGAGAGTGGTTACGCCATATAGCCACCACGCTGGCCTAGTGCGGGTTGCTGGACTTACATACCATAGAAATTCTTATAAACCGCTATGGTATGCAGGTTTCGTCACGATGTTTTCCTTCAACGTTTTAGTGCGTGGTGATTGACTATCAATACACACATGACTCCGAAAAGTCAGAGGTGTGTCCTGGGATTTGAACCCGCGTCCACCGTGAACATGTTGGCAGCCGCGTTTGGTCCGTTTACCAACAGGCCACCACGCACTTATTAAACCACTATTCTTTATTTAACAGCTGCTAATGTTCAATGTGTTCATAATTACATGTGGCCTGATTTATAAATGATAATAAAAACACCCAACAGTTACATACATAGTCCTGATCCCACATTAAGATCAATTAAGTCTTGTGTTTTGGGTATCAGAAAGTACAAGAGACTTCTAGGTCACACTAACACCCAGATCCGAGACAAATACTTGTGAGTCTTACAAATATTTGTCTCCATGGAGGCCATACCCGCAGTTTCTTGTTTCATTGCCTTCGTCCAAACTACTGCGCCACGAAAACTGTCAATTGTCAGGAATTATCAAGTGGCAGAATGACGTAGGTTGCTTGGTCTCCATAATTTATGTGGTACAATCACGCTAAAGTTCTTATTATTAAATATTTGTTTAGTATTTCGACTCTCGATTTCAGAGGACTATGACCTGCAGTGGGACGTATATGAGTAGATGTTGATATAGATTTGAGTGTTGTGCTACTAAAAATCCTACATAGTCTTTGATTAGGCCACTAGACAACTTATGTATCTGCAATATTATCGGAACTAGTTATTTAATTATTGCTTGCATAGATTAATATCATTCGATAGAGATAGGTTAGACCTTATAGTCCACCACGGTGGCCTAGTGCGGGTTCGCGGACTTTAGATACCGTATAAATTTTACATATCGCTATGGTATGCAGGTTTCCACCGTTTTAGTGCGTGGTGTTTGACTACCTATCAATACGCACATAACTCCGAAAAGTCAGAGGTGTGCCCTGGGATTTGAACCCGCGATAACTGTGAACCACACTCAATCCAATTCTAGATTGTAGAGTAGGCTCGTACCCTGCAGTGGGACGTCAATGCACTGTTGTGTTTTGGTGTGAAGGACATTGTAGCCAGAGTAACTACTGGACATATTGAGACTTAACATTTTATGTCTCAGGATGGCGAGCGCAGTGGAATCCCAAACAT
The DNA here is from genome assembly GCA_030180105.1 of Hyles lineata. Classification (NCBI taxonomy): domain Eukaryota; kingdom Metazoa; phylum Arthropoda; class Insecta; order Lepidoptera; family Sphingidae; genus Hyles; species Hyles lineata. Next base: position 4,173,743 of record JARJEE010000030.1, read on the forward strand.
TGCTTTGTAATTCAAGGTGTTGTTTGTTTTTTTGTTCATGAGCGATCGTACCGCTTACCATCAGGCGAACGGCATGCTTGTCTCGCCATTAATTACAATAAAACAATAACTTCACGACCAGCGTAATAAAACATTCTATAGATAAAATACCATTAATTATAAACATTCCCTTTTTGTACATTTATCCTATCAAATTCTCTGTCCCGCTTCAGTTGTTTTTACTTCTGTTCTTAAGCCCCATTCATCTAATCGCTCTTAATCGGGGTCCTCTACGAACGCTCCCGGGGGTACAATCTCTGATTGGACACGAACCATTTGTTTGAAATGCTATTGGATACAGTTTATGTAAGGAATTTGGAGCTTTGTTTTATATTTATTGGGTATATTAAGATGTATCATGGCAGATATACTTTTGCTGGTAAAGGTGGAGTGGTCGATTTGTAAGTTATAACCTACTAGCGGTCCGGCCTGGCTTCGCTCAGGAGCAGATACTTTTTGAGTCCAGTCCACTTTAGAAACAGGAACTATTTCGTGTGATATCCATTTTTAAATATTTAAACTCAACGTTACTGTCGCACTTTAAACTTCCCATCTCATACCTTTGGGTGTGTCAGAGTAGGGAATGTATTTCAATTCCTTGCAAATCCCACGAGAATACTAAATTTCGTCGGATTAAAAAGTAGCCTATGTGTTAATCCAGGGTGTAAGCTACTTCAGTACCGAATTTCGTGAATTATTAGTCCAGTAGTTTGAGCGTGAAGAGGTGACAAACACACAAACTTTCGCATTTATAATATTAGTAGGATTTTACTATTTTTATGTGATGTCATCTTGATACCCAGACTATTAGACCGTACTGTTTATATTGTCAAGTCAGTCTTCTCCAAGGTCGATTCATGATTTCGATTATTTTGTCGCCCCATCTTCCCAATTCCCAAATTAATACCAACGCCCGAGCATCAAACATTTGCACGTACACAAGCGTGGCACATAATCGTGTCTCTATAATCTAATAATCGGTAACGCGTCGTTCAAGGCGACTGATACAAATGTCATTTGTCCAAATCAAATTTATTAGCGTTGTGAAGCGAACCGGACTGTGTCAATCCTAATCCACCTGCCAGGGTTTCTGTGCTGAAAATGAATGTCATTTTAGTTCAATTTATATTTGTGAATTGTTTTATTTATTTTCGACTTAAAAAAAGGGATCTTAATTCGTAGAGAGCTTTTTGTTTGTTTACAAAATGTTCACCGATTACTCGAAGACACCATAACCGATTTGGAAAATATTTTATTTTTATGTGTATAATAATAAAGTTTGTAAATCAATTAAACCTAAGATATTACATGCGTAATTTTGTTTCTCAAATTATATTCTTTGCTGATCACACAACTATGAATATGATTGATTTTCGGTCTTTGCACAGTTTATACTTTTTAGAGTTCATTTATATTAGAAATTAATATCATATTTTAAAATATTTATGCATATTTCATCATTTTTATTTTTCCATTCAGATTTTTCTTACTTTTCTATGTTGTATTTTTCACATGAACCGTTACAAAATGATTAAAACATTAAGCTTACTCCGGCTCTGTGTAAGCCTTAAAACACAAAAATAATTTCACCAAAAAGTATTTGAGCTCGTTTAAACCGCCAAAACTCGACACACAAGGTAGTAAAAATTGGAAACTCTTTTGAGAACTGCAAAAGAACCATCTAAGTTTGCGAGCACCGGCGCAGTGGAATTTGTGACTGAATGGACCGCTAGTGAAGGGAAGTCTTGAAACACTCCACGCGTCCGAGAGGCGGGGGCAAAAGGAACAAGAGATTTTAATTTCGTAACTTCAGTCTTTTCATACTTAAGTTGTGAGTTGACAATTGAATAGGTTTAATAGGTCCAGCAAGAGGTCACCTGATGGTAAGTGATCACTGTCGCCCATGAACACCCACTACGCTGGGATTATAAGCGTTTTGCCGAACCGTTACATCGGAAAGGGAGTGGGAAGGAAAAAGGAAGGTTATTTTATAATTACATTGCAATTAGTTATTAAATGCTTCGATCGGCATAATGTCCATAGATATTTTTTGCTGATAATCACTACATATATGAAATATATAAAACAAAGTCGCTTTTTTTTTTATTGCTGTGAATGGCGATACGAGCATGCCGTTCGCCTGATGGTAAGCGATACGACCGCTCATGAACAGTAGAAAAACCAAACAACACCTTGAATTACAAAGCAATGCTTGGCATTCCACTGCGCTCGCCATCCTGAGACATAAGATGTTAAGTCTCAATATGTCCAGTAGTTACTCTGGCTACAATGCCCTTCAACCCGAAACACAACAGTGCGTTTACACTGCTGTTTGACGGGAGAAATAGACACTGCGGTGGTACCCACCCAGATGGCCTCTCACATATGAGAGTACCTACCACCAGTAAAACTTCCTACTGTTTGCCCCTATGTATGCTTAGATCTTTAAAACTACGCAACGCAGAGTGATTTAAGATAAAGGTAGATATAATAAATACATATTATTGTAGAGAAATTTACCTGAACCCGGGCGAAGCTGGGTCGGGCCGCTAGTAATTTCATAATTTTCATATGGTTGGCTGGAAAAGTTCGCTTATAATACCGCTATTACTGAAAAAGTGGTCTCATGGACCGCCAATTGTTAACTTATTTTTATGGTTTCTCTGTTCTTCTTTCTTTTGTGGTGTTCAGTAAAATATTGTGCTCCTGTATGATTTTTCATGCACTATATAGTAATTATCAATTGAAAAGTGTAGGTCTTATTGCATTACCTTCTATCTTTGGGTCACAGGCGTTCTTCTGGCATCAGCATATAATAGATAATTAAATATCATCTAATTTCATTATAATATTAACTTGTCTTCGAGATCGAATAACCTTTTTATAAATCTTAGTAATGTCCACATGCTTAAATGTAGTATATTTATGTTTTACAGAAATATTTGGTATTGGAAATAAATGAACGAAAAAAATGTTACATATTTTTCTCATTTCTACGTGTCCTTAAAGGCTTATAGATAGTTTTATCCTCGGATTTGACGTGTTGTACCTTATCAGTTATCCTGAGGGGACCGTTCATTTTTCCGGGAAGCAACCTATGTCCTTCAACGATCTTCCATATTACTTTACCGTAAATAATGCTCTGAACAAGCTTATGATAAAAAAATAATTGGTGATTATGTTTTTTTAAATTAACGTATATTTTTATATTAATTCAATAAAATATTTAATTTAAGTTAAAATGTAGTTTTCCATATCTAAGTTATCATAACTTAACAGTCGTGAAGTACATAAGAAAACTTCATCAATAAAAAATGGTGAGTAGACTCTACACTGAGTTAAAGTTTGAATTAAGAGGTAAATATAAAGTAAAAAAAATCGAAAATAAAAGAAACATCCTAAATTATAGTTCGAAACAAAAGGAAAAATATAACATTTAAAAAATTATATGAATAAGCAAAATCATGATAAAAGGTTCGATACTAAATTTTGAGTTGTCGCCACTCACAAATTCTAAAACCCGCCTTGAAATATATTACATAAAAAATCACAGTGTCATATCAGATAATTTTATTAACCCTCAAAATACCCAACACAAACAAACATCAACACTTAACCCTCCCTTCCTTATGTCTAAACTAATTCGCGGTAGCCGTCACTTACCCACACGCCTTCCAAATGAAAAGATTAAGGTGTCCAGCATCCATTTAAATTGGAAACATAAGATCACGTCCGGACCCTTTGAAATGAGAGTCCGTAAGTGAATATGTTAAAAGGGTTAAGGGACGTATTTGTCATTCATAAATCGTCGCGACACGAGTGAAAACGTAAGTGGCTCTGGACTGTGGAGTTTATTTATAAACGTATTGTGTGGGACAGAAAATGTTCAATACAAAAAATAATGTACTAAAATAATACTACTCATATATGTTCTCTAATATTTTAAGAATCGAATGTAAGGAAAAAAAAGTAAACATCAAAATTTCAATGATGAAAGCGATTTGTTTATTTTGAATTCATTTTCATTACGACACAAGGTTATTTCTTATGATTAATGTGGCGTAACTAATATTTAGACAAATATATATCATTGAATATGCAAACAACGGCAGTTTTTGTATACTATTATGAGAATATAAAGCCGAAACACTCCAACGACCAATTAGATTTTGGTATGAAATATACCTAGATTCTTCTTCGTCATATGTACATGTGATGACTGTAGTTGTAGGTATCAGTTAGCGACCGCGATTCGCTAGATTTTTATTAATCAACAAAATAACCGGCTTGACGGAATATCCATACGTTTTTGGGATAAAATATTATGTAAGTTAAACGATTGTGCATTGGATTGTACCACTGATTCTAAACAAACTACTTTAGTTTTTTAGTATACTATAAAATAACCTTAAAATATGTTAGTTAATAACCTACACCTTGAATCCAGACATTTATTAGACATTATTTTGCAACTCTATCACCAGAAACATCAGTCAACAACTGCAATACTAAATCTGAAAGCTAAAGCAGGCGTTTTAGCATCACATTTAGAAATGCATTACTATTTGCTGAGTTCGTTGTTCCCACTAAATAATAGTTCTGTGGTTCGACTGCATACAACGATATGGCTTTTAGTACCAAGTGACGGAATCCGACGGATTATAATAGCTTTAAACTGAACGTTGCCTGTTTAGATGGCTCTATTAAAATATTCAGTGCTATATGTGTATAATATTACTAATCAAAATAATTTGTATCAGCCCATATACGTCCTTCTGTAGGGCACAAGCCTCCTCCAAAATCGAGAATGGTTAGGCCGTATATAGTTTGAAGGATATTGTAGCCATAGTAACGACTGGACATATTGAAACCTAATGTCGCGTTCACATATTCGCCCAACATCGGCAACTATAGGCGATGACGATTATGTGAACGGCTTATCGCCTTTCATCGCCGATGTTTGTTTACATCACGACACATATAAGCAGTGTTGCTAACGACATATTTTTCATTCCCAAATCTGGAGATTGTAGCGGGTCCGCGAAGTATACTTAATAACATCATACCTATGATAACAATAAATTAGTGACAAAATATTTAGAATGTCGACTCATGTAGTGTTTTCTTGTATTGCATGTATATATTGCTATTGTTAATCTTACATTAATATAATACTAACTAAGTTACATTACAGTGTAATGATTCTGATCATTTAACTCGTTATTATAAAATGAACAAATTAAAATATAAATTATTAAGATTTCCCTCAATTTAGGGATTTGTTCCAAAACTTATAACCCTGGTAAAATTTTACAACATTCGTATTCGGGGTTTTTCGCTAACTGTCGGTAATCAGAGTGAGAGTAAAGTAAGAATACCCATATTTGCCTGTTATCGTCGACGATCCGCTAGTTATGGATTTCTAGCCACATGCTCCGTGGGTTTGTGACAGTGTATTGTTGTAGAAATTTCATTTTTCATAAAAAAATATCAAAATACAAGTTCCAGCAACAACAGAAAGTAATAAAATAATCAAAATTCATAAATGTAGCATTTTCCGGAGCTATCAGTTAACTCCGTATAATAATTGGTTCAGTTTGGTAACAATACGAAAACTATTCAGAAATAACTAACATAGTTTGTGTCCATAATATCATGATTGAAACTATATATTTGACTATTATGATTTATATCTTTACGAAGATCACTCCGCTTATCCCGATGACGTACACTGCATTTACTGAAACGCGGTCTTCTCAGGATATGTTTGTTCCATTTATTGTTATAAGGCCCGCCTGCTTCCATTTTAGCTTGCTATTGCGGGTTGATATCTTAGTTGATTTCCTACAATATATACCAAAAGAAAATAACAAAACATTAAATCTTTATACATATCAGCCCATATACGTTCTACCGTAGGGCATGGGCTTCCTCTACAATCAAGGGTACGATTAAAGGGGCTAGACTAGAGGTGACTTGGTGGTAACGGACCAGGCACGACTGCCAACATATTCACGATGGTTGCGGTTTAAAATCCTAGGGCACAATTCAAGGATCATCGGAGTCACTGAATATACGGCGGGAGCGGTGCGCCGTCGCGTATTACGACTTTGAGATGTGCGATAGAGCCTCGTCTCTGTCATGGACGCCCATAACAACTTAAACAGGCATCCAAAAATAGACGTAAAGGGGGTCATCTGAGCCCCCCATAATAATGGTAGGACCAGTAATGGTTTTGCGCGAGGCGGTTACGCGGACGTAAATCGGGGCGCTCTTTGCACTAGGATATCCGGCGCCGCCCACAATGCGTGTGACGGCCATCGAGGGGTTTTTAGTCAGTACTCTGGCGTAGGTATTGCTAAGTACCTAGCTCGGCCACAATATCCGCGTTTGTACCGGGCTGGAAGGCCAGATACTCTGCCATACCCCTTTCGACCTACGCCAAGGTATCGAAAGCGGAGCTTAATATATTTTGGGGTTGGACCCCCTTTTGGGGGTCATGTGGATATTGATAGTCGGTCACATTTCGTCTTGTATGTTCCGTCTCACGATGTGATAGCCACACCACACCGGGCACGTATTCCTGACTCCGGGCTGATAATGAATAGAAAAATCCAATATCACTTTGCCCGACTCGGGATTCGAACCCGAGACCTCAGCTTTGCAAGCGTACCGTAGTACAACTACGCCACCAAGGCAGTCCTCCATATTTAATTGTAAGAATTAATACAGGATGTTAAATCTGCAAAAGCGCACTAATCGATTTAGAGGGCTAAATCGTAGATTCAGGACCATCTGCAATGTAAAGCATGGGGGCCGACAGGAGGAATTTTCTGTTCTACAAGTGTTGTGTGAGTCAGCGTGCCTGAGTGCTTGCATGCGTGCGTGCGTGTGTCTGTATGTGTGTGTGAGTGTATGAATGCATGTGAGTTTAGGTGTTATGTAACAATGTTTAGGATGTCGAATGGATATCTTCGGTTTGAATCCTTTTGGAGCCAGGATTAAATCATACGCTTTGCCTGGTGAGTAGATATGTTATTGACTAATGACTATGTTATAATATATGTTTTTGATTTACAACGAAAATTAAATTGTGTGACAAAAAATAAAATTATAGATGTACAGAAAACGTTTATTGCAAATAACAATATCCAACAAATACTTTAAAAAGAGTAAGAATTATAGGACAAGGCGCGCGTGCGATTCAGTGGTATCAGCATTCGGCACCAGTTTCCTGGTGCAACTTCTTCGCTTTTTTTTCTTAGTATAAAATTCCCAACCATAGTTCAATTCCACTGCAAGCTTAATTTAATTGTATTATTTTTCTAAAAAGGTAAAAATAAATTGATCCTGGAAGCACGCCATAGCAAATTAATTATTGTCTTGGTAGCTGTCCGACAATGATGTTTCCTCATTGCCAATATAAATCATCAAACCTGGTTGTCAGTCTTTTTTCATTCAGATATTTTCGGAAATATTCAATATGTAAGAGCAAGAATACCTGCATTATTTGAACCTTGTTATTGTTTTTTCTGACAAATGTATAAGGAATATTGCAGCGAGTGTTAGTAATCTTTGCAAAACCTAAATCTATTGCAATGAATGGCCTGGACAAACGAAGAAACTTTTAAATTTATCAAACTTTACCAAAGTGAAGAATTAATTTGGAACCCTAGAAATAAATATCATAAAGATAAGTAAAATAAAGCACAATTACCATATATTTAAATAATCCTAAATAAAGTCTTTCTACATGACTATTTAATAATAATTACATCTGATAATAAATAAAATTACCATATTTTTATATTTTTGACAAAGATGACACAATTGACATCTGTGTATCTATACGACCCGTAGACAGATAATACGACCCATGAATACAAACAAAAACCTTCTTCGTCCACTACCATTTCAAGTTTCTAATCCAAATAATATATCTGCAACTACTAACTTCGTTCTTTTATGAAATTCTACTACTGATTTTACGAGAATCTGCTTTAAAAAGCAATTCCTAGTGCATTGCGATTTGTTAAATGATTGGCTTCCAAAATGAATTAATGACATTAAATCAAATGCCAGCCTTCGTGGCACATTTTGGTTACATCTCACTCACCGAATGCAACGAAAATCTGTGCGACAGTGGTACCGCCCTGGATGAGCCTGCCCATTCATGCTGAACAGTAACTGAGAACAGCATGGCTCTAACTCTTCTGTTTATGTGTCTGTCTATGTCTGTGTGTTATGCTTTTACGCCTAAACTACTATTATTTTCTAATGTAGTGAAAAATATATCCCAAAAAAAATATGTTCTTTTACTGTGACGTAAGTTTGGTATTTACAATTACAAACCACCATCTTCTCCTTCTCTGGTTCCTCGGTATTATTTGGTTTTTATGTATATTTAAAAAGCGCGTATAGACACTTAATAAATATATAGTGGCAACCGCTAATGCATCGGCGTCCATTTTTGACGGCTTATCTATTGAAAACCTCATTGAAAACTTACTCGAATACGTGGCGAGGTGCGCAACATTTGTGACAATGATGCGCAAACGTGTCATCGCCTATCATCGGCGAACATCGGCGATTGTGTGAACGCGCCATAAGATCTTATATCTCAGAATGGCGGATGCAGTGGAGTGCCAAGCATTGCTTTGTAATTCAATTTGCTACTGTTCATGAGCAGTCGTATCGCTTACCATCAGGTAAACGGCACGCTCATCTCGCCATTCAGAGCAATTGAAAAAAATATATTATTATAATCTAATATTGCGATTATGTACGGCACTGTTGTGAAAAACATAGCACATAATATAATGCTAAAAAGCTTAAAAAAATTTTAGTATGTTGTTATAATTTCCTGTACAAAGTTAATATAATTTTTGTTATGGGTCCTTTGTTACCTGAAATAAATAGAATAAATACCCCACGGTGTTTCCCCCACAAAACAACATAACATACGACAAACAAGTTACCCGTACGGAGTCTAAGGACTCATAACTCAAAAGTTGGTGACGGTTCGTCTCACTCGCTTTGCGCGACAACCATAAATTCCCTGTGGATTCGAGTGTTGGCCTGGAAATTCGGCTAATTATTCAAATTGTTGCGAATTTCGCGACACGGCTCATGTCGTTGGAACTTCGGATCTCTCTCTCTCTCGGACTCTTTTATGATTTAATTCGTTTGAGCGATGCGAACGGTTTAATTGGCGGTAAACAGTTGATCATTTTGCTGTTCTGTCATTTTATTGAGACTTTTTATGTTTTTGTTGATAGGAAAATAAGTGTTTATTGGTTTACAATACGTTTCCTTAATTTTGTTTGAGTAGGAGATTGAGATGAATAAAATAAATAAATAAATAAATAACACCCAACAGTCACATACATAGTCCTGACCCCACACTAAGATCGAGTCTTGTGTCGTGGGTATCAGGAACTACGAGAGACTTTTCGGTCTCACAAACACCCAGACCCGGAAGAAATATTTGTGGGCCGCACAAACATTTCTCTCGGTGCGGGGATCGAACCCGCGGCCTCTCGTTTCACAGGCGGCGTCTAACCAACGGCGCCACGGAGGCTGTCAAAAAGTAAGACATTGAGTAAGAGCGCGTCTGAAGAGATTGATGACAATTGGAGAAACGAAAGATATAGTACTTGGCGTTCAATAGTCTCTGTCTACGCCAATGAGACATAGCGTGAGTTTATGTATTTATATATGTATGTGAGTGATTAAAAGCGATGTTGGCCAAATAATCACGCCAGTTTAAAAAAAAGTACATTTCAAAAAATATTCTACATAAAGTTACACAAATTCTTTATTTAAAGCTAATATTCTACCAAAAAAATCAACCTTTTTAACCGCCCACCGTAACAATAAACGTGAAATAGTTGGCATATCATGCACTTATCCAAAATCGTCATTAAGCAAGCCGCAGAAATCTCGACATTACGGTTAGCGAGTCGTCATCACAACAAGTGCTCTCACGCTATTTCCGCGCGGCCAAGGCGCTGACCCCGTTTCAGGCACTTTGCCGATTGACTTTGCTATGTCGTGCCACTAGAGGGCTCTCCGCCCGCTAAAACGTTACTGTGCCGGCTTTTAATTTTTTTCAAATTATATTAAAACGTTTAAAATTTAGAGCGCTTTGTTGCGGTTCGGAACAATACGCTGTGTGATTATGGGGTCATTTACTCTGCACGCACTAAATGGTGAAACTAGATAGGAATGGAAGGTAAAATGCTGGATTTATTTTTTCGTATACAACGTTTTATGAGCATTGTATTATATATTTGATGCTTTTATTGTCAAGGCTTAAGTATTTTAATAAAAATACGAGAGCGTTATTAACATTGTGACTTTATACAAGAGCCTATTTTTATTATTACTACCCTGATTATTCGAATAACATTTAGCTTCATACCGACATCTAGTGGCATATCCTTAATAGAAGTTGATATATTTTCTGTTTCAATATTATGTCTTACATCCAACGTACGGCTACGCATTGCTACGCAACGACGCTACGGCGTAGCCTCGTAGAATTGGCGTAGCATTCTGTGAATGATATCATTGATTAATCTTAAGTCCTTTCTAACTACACTAGTTGAATGAAAAAAATGAATTTAATTGTTCATCCTCAAAAAGGACAGACGACCTTGTATAGGTTACAGGAAGGCGCTACATGCAGGTCACTCCAACAGGTAGAACGGAAATCCTTAGGGGACTCCTGTGTAGTGTGTTAAGCGACGAATTCCCTGCGAGTTGAGATGATTATTATGCAACTATTTTTGTTCTTCTATCTGATGGTATTAAGCATTTAAAAAATACATTTTGCAATAGTATACTGCTTTGTTTTTTTTGTATTTTGCTTTTACCCAGATCATTGGGCAAATATTGTCACCCAATGGATACTTGATAGTCGACGACGCCGCAGTAGGCCTTAGAAAAACTGGCGAGACGACTTGAATGCTTTCGAGCCCACGTGGTCTGGAATCTCCTTAGAACGCGAACTGTGGAGATAAAGGGGGGAGACCTGTGCCCAACAGTGGGATGAGATATGTCAAAGAAAAAAAATACTGCTGTAACAATTTAAAGTAAAGACAGCAGCTCACAGCCTTAAATTTTTATACAAATATTTACAGACCACGCGGACGATTAAATATTTAATCTTCATCGAAAAGTCATCTGCGACATCAGGTGTAAATACAACCCAATATATAACAGCATCAATAATGTAATTAGCAAAATGCTGCGCCGCTTAATTCACGATTCGCTCCATCAAAGTCATGCATAATTGAGTAAATCGATACTCAACAAAGAAATTAATTATTTTGTCGATTTTAAGTTGAAACGCCGGTTTAAAATGTAAATTCCTTTGGCGTAACCTCAAACGTTTTGTTCGGAGCGATGAGTTATTTCAATCAATTATTCATCATTCCACCCTGTGTTTAGGGATTTGTTTGAAATTTAATATACAAGATTCGACACGGCACTCGACATTTGTCATTATTAATGAAACTGAGAGCTATTAGTGTGATTAATTTAAAATATTATAAAAGGAAAGACACTTGAGGGATCCCACATACAATTGATACCTTTACAATTATTTCTGTGATATATGACGTTGGGTAATAAGAAATCAGCTGGCATGACTTACGGCCTTAGTCCCAATCGAAGAGATTTTTTTAATACAACTATTGATTTAAAAACTAAGATCGGTACTTTTATGAATCGGTATTTTTGGTTGTTTTCATACTGCTGACATTAGCAGTATCAAAATTATAGTCGTGAAAATCGCGGTAAATATTAAATAAACTGAATGTAATAAATAGATTTTGTCTTAACGGTGATAAGAGTTAGTATCTTCACTACTGGTGGTAGGTCTCTCATATGTGAGAGGCCATCTGGGTGGGTACCACCGCAGTGTCTATTTCTCCCGTCAAACAGAAGTGTAAACGCACTGTTGTGTTTCGGGCTGAAGGGCATTGTAGCCAGAGTAACTACTGGACATATTGAGACTTAACATCTTATGTCTCAGGATGGCGAGCGCAGTGGAATGCCAAGCATTGCTTTGTAATTCAAGGTGTTGTTTGGTTTTGCTACTGTTCATGAGCCGTCGTATCGCTTACCATCAGGCGAACGGCATGCTCGTCTCGCCATTCAAAGCAATAAAAAAAAAACTACTTTTTCTGTCATATAAGCAAGCATTTTGAAAACCTTGAGAACGACGACTTATTTCTGTAACGCTCCACTGTAGATGCAATGAATTCTCGCATAATTTACGTCGGAACACTTAACGGGCTCTTCACCATGTCCATATATTTTTTACGTTTTTTATTTTTATTTACACTTCATACAAATTATGTATAGTGGCCTGAGGCATTCTCTATCAGTCGAACCTAGGGTGATGCAGAGATGATATGAGGTAGGTGCGTAAATAATTAAAAAGTACATATAACAATATTTAAAAATATATATAAACAAATATGCCAATATATAATGTAAATAAAATACAATACATAATACATACATACTTATAACTATGTGTTTGAATACAACTAATGACACAAACAAGCATACGTCCCGCCCGATAATCAGCAGTAACTTTTAACTCCTCTTTTAAAGAGCTCCTTGCTGTAATCTTAAATAGATAGAATAGATCGTTTTTGGGCTGATTTTTTCGTCACTCACACATAATCAATCATAATATTTTACGTCCTAGACTATAAGTGGTTCTATAAATAAATAGTACTTCCATATGCTTGAAACCATCGTCAATAACAACATGATCTTATCGCATACCTCGACACCATGTCAGACACGCAAACATTGCGTTATGTTTCGATAAAATACACGGTTTGTCGACTAATAAATTATATAAATAAATATTGAATGGTACTTATTCGTATGTTAGTTAGTATCTTTCTTTCATCTTTTTTTTAATGAGCCGTAATGATATTTCCTAGCTAGTGATCGGTTTGTTTATATGTCAAACTTTGCGGTTCAAATATAGAATAACATTAATATTTGGCTACCAAAGATAATTTCCTATGTCAGCTTACCGCTCCAAGGAATCACGTTGTATAGTACGAGCACTGCGGTTCCTTTCCAAAACGACAAATTTCCCAAAAGATTTACTAGTAACAAACGGTAGAATAGTTCTTCCGCCACAGTAACTCTTACCGCAAGCCAAGCTGGTAGAACGGTGACTTGTCAACCCGTCAAAACTTGTGTTGAAACGTGTACACAGCTCGGACAGACAATTAACGTGAAAAATGTATTGTGAGAACCTAATTGAAGGCCGGAAATAGGGTCGTACCGTCCTTAAATCTTGGCATCGATTGTAAAATTCAATCGATATAATTCAGAACCATAAAGTATTATGTTACATGTGTTTCCTTTAAACATGGGACATTTTATTGATAATGGGGTTTGTAATAGGTGTCTGTCAATTTCAACTTCTAATGTGAGGGGGTTATAGCTTATTTTTGATTAGACATCAATATGTCGCTTACATGAAGTCTTGTTAAAATTGATATCGTTCAAGTGTTTGGAAGTTATTATTTTATTAAATATTAATTGTTATTCGTAAACGGTGTAATTTTAATTATTTTGTAATATTCGTTATTCTATTTGTAATTTGAAACATGTAGTTATATTATGTATTATTTTTTGAACCATGAATATATATAAATAATATTTTGATAATGAACAGATTCTGCCTTTACAGGCTTTGTGGATGTGTGCAAAAAATATAATAGTATGAAATATTACAATTCCATAATTAATTTAATCTCGACACCTTCAATATTTTTGCTTCACTTCATCATATTCTAATCCCTTACTTTGCTAAATGGATCTAGTTCCCGACTATGAAATATCATCTAAGATCCTTGTAAGACAGGTCGTATGATTAATACAACCACATTGGCCCGGGTTCGAATCAATCAGTGACGTCACAGCTGCGACCCGACCTCAACGTCACCCTTCCATTAATTACCCGATGGGAGTCCAGAGTAAACTCTTCAAGAAATAAAAAAAGTTGGGAATTTATAAAGTTTGCAATTTAACTGTTACGATTGTTGAGTCAATTTTGTAACTGAGCGGGCTTTTTGTCGATTCCTTTTTAGTCATTTTCCTTAATTAACTCGCACTTTTTAAAGATGACGGATTTGTTAAGGAATGGAATGGGCAGGTGAGATGTTTGTTTAAAACTGTTGTTTCTCTGTCTTAATTTTAGGTGCAATATTGTAATCTGTGTGCTTTAAACAATTTCAAATTGTTACCCACTTAAATTTCATATGCAAAATACACAGAATTTTATGTCTTTAGTATTAATTTTATTTTAAATACTCAGTCAGTCTTGTTATTTATTTTAGTGAGTACTCTATTCCCGTACATATTTACAATATATAAAACTTCATATTGGGTTTTGGCGAAACAATAGACCCCAGTCAACCCATCCCGTTTATTCAAACAGAAAAGTTCTGCCAATTTCACGCAAGTTTTAGTTGAGGCAATATTCTCTTTTTCAAAGTTACGAGGTCAAAAATATACTAATTGATTCGCTTCAATCATGAGTGTTAGATTAGCATAAGTTGTCAAAACAGTGTGGGCTGCTATTTAGCATTTTCGCTAACGATACAGGAGTTCCAAATTTCAATATTGGAACTAATCAATCAAGGCTGCCGTGGAAATGAGTAGGCGTGCCCCATTTATCAAACACCCTGTAGATGAAACTTGCGTCTTAAAACGTATCATTCAAGACGTAGAAGAAAAGCGGTGAATTGCGATTTTGGTTGAGTTAAGTAATGTTTATTGAGTGTTTAAATTTGAAATGTAGTCACTTTAAAGCAGGGACCGAAAACGGTAACGAAAATACCGGTATTTTTTGGTATCAACCGAAAAAAAAAATACCGGTATTTTTAAAGGTAACCCCTATACGCCAAATTTATTAGATTCCTAGAATTTAACCGGTATCATACCGGTAACCGAAATAAGGATTACCTCTATGTTTCAAGCGTTGTCGGCAAAAGTCAAAGCGTCGCTGCGCCGTGCGTCGACCAAACACGACCTCAAGGCCGTCGCCCCGGTTGGTGCATGTTGTAACTTGCACCGATTCGACGCAGACCATACGCAGACGCGTTCTTTGCGATTTTTGAATTTTGAGACTCTTAATTGATATTTCATTCAGTACGCACGTCGCACGGGAGTGTTGAATTATTTGTTTGGTTTGGAATCGGATTACCTATATACTTTGAAAATGGGACGAAAGCTAAAAAATAATGTTTATGCATATTTTACCTACCAAAAAGAAACAAATTCATCTAAATGTAATGTAAAAGGGTGTAATAAAGTTGACACTAATAACGAAAAAGTAATAGTAATCACCACAAATCCATATCTATTTTAAAATACGATGTCTGTGCCTTGTGGTAATCACATTGTTAATATTTATTATTGTCTGCCCTGAGGAACTCCGGCATTTACCGACATGAGCGCCGAAGCGTACACGTATTCTACGCCCATGCAGAAAGCCGGAAATCAACGAACACAGGTTGCCGGGCAGACCGTATGCCGGAAGTTTAGAAAGAAGACCACGGTGCCAGATTCTATCAATCGACTTGGCTATGTCGAGGCTCACAGCAAGAGCCTCGCCACGCCGGTCAATCGCCTCACTCCAGCGATGCAGGACAAACGCTAGAAGATCACCCGTCGATCGATTATGACGGAATCCGTATTGTCGGTCACGGATCAACGAGTGATCCTCCAGGTAGCGGACCAATTGAGCGTTTATGATCCGCTCCATGACCTTACACATCACTGAGGTGATAGCGATAGGGCGGTAATTGGTAGGGTCCGACCGATCACCCTTTTTTGGGATCGGCTGCACATTGGCCTCCCTCCAAGATTCCGGCACAACACCTGTGCGGTAGGACGCTCGGTAGAGGCAAGTCAGTGCAGGAGACGACTTGGCTGCACAAGCTCTTAAAACCACGGCTGGTATCCCATCCCATCCAGACCACTGGCTTTCCGCACATCGAGAGACCGTAACTCACGCTGCACATCACACTGCCTGATGCGAATATCCGCCATTGAGAAACCGCAATCAGGCAGTGTGGGCAGCGTCTGGGAACCACGGTCTTCAACGCGGGAATTAGCTGCAAAGAGATTTGCCAGCAAGGCAGCCTTCTCTTGCGGCTTGTGGGCCAGCGACCCTTCTGGGTACCTCAGCGGTGGCAACGCTGGACGGCAGAAGTTAGATTGAACGGCCCCGGCCAAACTCCAATAAGCACGACTGCTAGTTGGGTAATTGGCCAACGCACGCCCAATCCTGCTGACGCGCTGGGCATCCACCCTAACGTAGGCCTTCTTGCAAGCCTTGGTTGTAGGCTTATTTGAGGGAACTGATATTGGTATCCTTCATGGCACGACTCCTGATCCAAGCGCGGTACGCCGCCTGTTTGTCACTGACAGCATCGGCGCATGCACGATTGAACCAGGAGCGTCCACGGCCCTTACTGGCGATCTCAAATCTCGTCAGCAATAGCGTTGACATTCGCTGACGGATCTTTACCCTCAAAGCAGCGCCGCCTCCAAGAGATGAATGCGAAATATTCCGGCATACCATCCCAATCTGCCACGAGTAATGCCAGACCCTCCGCTTAATCTGCACGGATTGTGGTGGTGATGCGAGCGGTAATGACGACCCAACCAGGCAGTTATCGGAAGTGCCTAGAGGCGCACTAACGGTCACACGATACCCGGCTGGGTGACTCGCCAGCAGAAGGTCCATCAGAGAAGGCGCATGACTCGCCACATCCGGGATCCTGGTGGGCTAGTTCACCAGTTGTGTCAAGTCATGAGTCAGAGCGAATGCATGGGCAGCTCTGCCAGCATGATCAGTCCTAGCCACAGTTCGTGATGAGCATTGAAATCCCCCAAGACCACCATTTCGGGCGACGGGAACTGCGCATGCGCGTCATCAGCCGCCTGGCTAAGATACCTGAACAGCCGAGTCGCCTCATCGTCCCCGTGGTGAGAGCTGTAAAGGCACACGTAGATAAGGCTCAGGGAATCTAGATCGACTTGCACCCACAGAGCGGAGAAGGAGGGGTCCTCCATGCAGTGCAAACGGCGGCTGCAGATGTCCGACCGAACACACAAACATACCCCGGCTTTAGGTTTCAAGTTTACTTCAAGCGAATAACCGGGATACAACAAGTAATAATCATCGGCCGGACAACGAATCTGCATCTCCGTTAGGAAGAGCAAAGCAGGCCGGGCCGTCTCGAGATGGACGGCATTGAGGTTCGTATGGGGTCCGCGGATATTAGTGAATTCCATAGTGAACGCGGTGGTGGGGTTATGCACCGCTGAAGGACCTGCTCTGTTTAATTGCACTGTCATGGTTGAAAGGATGGGATTGGTGAAGAGGCAACGAATGGCTTAAGTTCGAGAACTAAGAAGGCCGAATGGGCACCGGTACGAAAGGATCTGCAAGAAGCGAATTGATCCGCCGGACGGAAGGGCCCCCGTACACTCCCGGGATGGGCCGCCGGGACCCCACTTCCGGTCACCAACCGGCACGACGGACCCACCCAAGATTATGCGCGGCACGGTTAGGCAGCCTCTCGAGGTGGTTAGCCCCTGTACTATACCGCGGGCGGCCAGCGGACAACCGTTTCTACGGGTCTCCCTGGCCGGCGGATCAACATTCCTCCCTTCGACAAACGACCCAAAATACCCACACGGTACAACCTCATGCCTGGACTCAAGCCCCTCGAAAAAACCGGAAAACCATGGGCTGATCCTGGAACGCGATCCCCTTATGGAGATCACTATGGCGGCCTTTACGTCATCGTCCTCGTGGACGGTCGTCGCTACCCGGGCGGACACTTAAGTCCTACCACCACGAACTGCGTCACTCATTTGGCACTACCCAGGGGTCAAGTGTAGGGAATCTAGAGTCTAAGCCTACGGACGCGGGTGACGTTAACCCCCTCGAATGAACTCTACTGCGGTAAAGTGAGGTGTGATGGTAAAAAAAGCGAAGACTTGTGGTCAGAAGTCGGACGTTCGCACCAAAACCCTTTGATCCGTCCCACAAAAACCGACAACAATCGGATTCGAGGCGGACGCATCTGTGGACGTTAAATACGTACAACAGACGCACAAATCACTTCCTTTATACGTCGGCGGACGTAACGGAATACGACGTCGTGTATAGAAGGCATTAGAAAGACGTAAATGCTCAAGGTCATTTGCTCGGGACCTGGTTTATCTTATTTTAATGTTTTATAATTTAAAAATATAGGGTTTTTGTACTAAATAATATTATTTATGTGAATTTAGGTACCTATGTATTTATTTATTAAATTAAATATACTGAGATATAAAAATGTCTTTACTATATAGTATCCCTTTACACCAAATTCTTGCCTTCACTCATTTCCTTTTCTTTTCAACACAATTACATCGCAAGTAAAATGAAACGATTCCAGGGATATTGCGTAAACAACACGCCAAGTATAATATATTTTATTTGGTATGCAATATGGAAATGAGTAACTATTCTCCAATGCGCTCTCTTTTACCGTCAAGGTCTTTTTTAGGTTACCGGTATTAAATCGGTTACCGTATATAAGGGTAACCTTTATAATTTGCATTGGTTACCGTCATAAGGGTTACCTAAATCTTAGAGGTAACCGAAATTGGTCGATACCGGTACCGTTATGTACAACCGGTTTCGGTCCCTGCTTTAAAGGTGAATGAAAACATCGTGAGAAAACCTGCATCCTATAGCGAATTTGTAAGAATATAGTATGTGAAGTCCGCACTAGGCCAGCGTGGTGGACTACATAGCCTAACCACGGTGAATCGTTCTCTCGATTGTAGAGGAGGCCCGTGCCCTGCATTGAGACGTATTACATTGACATATATGGGCGGATCTGTATCACTTTACTGTAGTCACTTTTGAAAGGTTTTATGTATATAGTGCTTATATTCGGTTTGAATTTCAGGATAACTTTCGAAACAAAAAAGTTTGGAATGATACTAATTACAGGAAAGGGGACTATCTCGATGGCATAGTCGTATTACAACTGCAACGCCGAGGTCGCAGGTTTGAGTCCCAGGTCGGGTAGAGTTATATTGGATATTTTCTATTTATTATCATCTTGAGTTAGGAACTTGTGACCAATATGTAGATGGGCTCGCCCTCTATAGCATCGTGGGACGGAACCTCTGCTTATCCCTTCTGGGAAAAAGGCGTGAGTTTATGGATGTACGTATAAAAGGGGGAAAGGAAGGAAATTCTCACTGAACATAATTTGGACTGCACTGTTATCATATTCAAAATAAATAATATAAATAAATAGAAATAACTTCAGTTCGCCTTTTACTTAGACCAAACCGCATTCATTCGCAATCATTTGTAATATTACAACAAAAATGAGAACCAAAGAAATCCACATATTCATCTGAAAATTGTTCAAGACCTTTATTACTTTCTTATAGCAATTGTAGCTCTTGTTAAAATGAAATATTCCACGGATTACATCTTTATATAAAAAGAAAATATTTGACAGTTGAAGCGCAGTTGGTTTGACGCTGTCTGTGAAACGTGAGGCCGCGGGTTCAATCCCCGCACCGAAACAAATGTTTATGTGATCCAGAGGTATTTGGACAGGTCTGGGTGCACGTGAGACTGAAAAGTTTCTTGTAGTTTCTGATAACCACGACACAAGACTCTTACTGTGGGGTCAGGCCTATGTACGAGTATGTCACTGTTGGGTGTATTAATTACAAAAGAATGGAAAAATAAATAAAAAATAATGTATGTATTAGTAATAATATTTCATAAGCTAGCCGCCGTAATAATTAGTGCTACACACAGCTCAACGACCCCACTTTCGCCTTAAGTCCTGTAGCCTATTTCTTCATGATATATGTAATAAAATATGAGCTTTACATTAAAATTTACATCTTTAGAGTGTGAATTCTCTTTTTTATAGAAACGGCTTAGGTTTTAGTCAACCACACTGGCTAGTAGACTATGCCTTAAATATTATTTTTACAAAAAATACAAAATTCTTTATTGCTTATTTTCTTATATTTCAGCTTACATCATTGCTCGATAGTACTTACAATATTATGACAAAATATATGATATATTTTGGTACTCTAGTGTTTGTAACATTTATTGAGATGCATTCATTGATTGATTGATTATATGGCCTAACCACTCTCAATCGTATCTTCGATTGTAGTGTAGGCCCGTGCCCTGCAGACGGACGTACGAGTATATGGGCTGATACAATACAATTGAGATTGCCGTGGTTAACACTAAGCTCTATGCTCTTTTTCTTGTATAAAACTCTCAGACAGTTTAAAACTTCTCGATATTAAACACAACACAGGATTGTGTACAAAACGATCGATTTACCAAAACACTTTAATAAATAAATATATTTCATTTATTTCCAACATCTGAATGTACTGGTGGTTGGAACAATTCGAATTGTCTGTTAAGTGTTCGTATTGTTTCGTGGTATTTTAAATATCTGGCGGGTATTGTTAGGTTTAATAAACGTGGAAATGGGTTATTCAATATTATTAAAATTATCTTCAGCGACGGGAGTTCTGCTGAATGGAGGATGCTAAATAAAAAATGTATAGGGAATTATTGTTTTCACCCGATCCTTTTGTGTAACGGTTTGAAGGACATCCTAGCCAGAGTAACTACTGGATATAATGAGACTTAATATTTATTTATTTATACAAGGAAAGCTTACAGACTAATAACTTAATGAGTAAAAAATAAATAAAGTAACAATATAGCTAATTACAAGCCTTCACATATAGCTACTAATTATAGTTTCACCAAAATAATTATGTTTAATGCAAAAGAAACATAAAATAATACAAACAAACTTCTAAATTAAATCTCATTGAAAAACTGATCACTTAATTTACGTTTAATCACCGAATTGCTCGTACAAAATAAATCTATATCCAAATTATAAGGAAGTGAATTAAACTTAGTAAAAGAACGAGGCAAGAAAGCATTACGTCTATAATTAGTTCTTGTAAATGGAAATTTTAACAGTGGCCGCAGTCTCAACCCGAGCTGATTAGTACTTAACCCTATTTTACTCAATAAGTCAGGGCAATCAATATGTCCCTTAGCGATATTGGACAAATAACATATATCGTTTATATCTCTTCGTAAGTGCAATGGCATTATATGATGCCTTTTACAACGATGGATATAGTCAATTGATGTTAACCGTGCCTTAAAATCTAGAAAGCGCAAAAAATTTTTTTGTATGTTTTCAATACGATTTATATAAACGCCATATTGCGGGTTCCACACCTGTGAAGCATATTCTAAATTACTCCGCACAAATGAGCAGTATAATATTTTAATGCATTTTAATGATTTAAAATCAGCTGACATTCTCATTATAAAGCCCAGTGCCTTTGATGCTTTCTTAACTATATAATCAACATGTTTATCGAATAATAGATTACTATCATGTATAATGCCAAGATCGCGAATTTCGTTAACTATATTAATTATTGTGTTGTCAAATTTGTATGACGAATGAATTGGATTTTTCTTTCTAGTAAATGATATTTGATAACATTTAGAAACATTCAATTGAAGCTTATTATCTATGCAGTAATTAAAAAATCTATTAAGATCATCTTGAAGAAGATGAATATCACTGAGTTCATCAATTCTCTTAAGGATTTTCATGTCATCCGCATACAATAATATAGATGAATTTTTAAAGCAATTTACAACATCAGCAATAAAAATTGTGAATAGTAACGGGCCCAGAATTGAACCCTGTGGTACACCAGATGGTACTAAATTCCAATTAGATACGAAACCCTTTAACGCAACTGCTTGCGCCCGATTATCAATATACGATGCAAACCAACGAAAGAGATCACCGTGTATACCTGTATTCATTAATTTAAGTAGTAGTATGTGATGGTCAATTCTGTCGAAGCATTTACTGTAGTCGGTGTACACTACATCTACTTGGCCACCATTATCCATGGCTTCAGTGATAATTTCATTAGATAATAAGAGGTTTGATGTTGTCGACCGTCCTTTAAGAAAACCATGTTGTGCATTACCTAAGTTGTTACTAAAAGTTGAATAAACAGTATCATGAACTATCCTTTCGAGAACCTTAGCAAATAAACAGAGTTTTGAAATAGGTCGGTAATTCTCAACTCGAGATTTGTCACCTTTTTTGAAAACCGGTGTAATAAATGCGGATTTCCATAATTTTGGAACGATACCTTCAGATAATGACCGTCTAAATAAGATACATATGGGCTCAACTAAACTCTCAGCACATTTGACGATGAAAATTGGTGGTATATGGTCTGGACCACCTGTTTTATTAAGATCCAGTGTTTTCAATAATTTCAAAACTTTATTCCGACAAATATTAACAGAACATAAGATACTTGTTGAACTGTTCGTAGAGGAAACCACATCTTTATATGCATTTAAATTTAATTTAGAACTAGAATTCTGGTATGTAGAATAAAAATAATGAGCAAATAAATTACTAATATCAGATCCATTTTCAGTCGATATGTCATTGTACTTCATGACGTGAGGAATTCCGTGAATATTCTGCTTATTTTTCACATACGACCAAAACAATCTAGGATTGTTGGTAATTGATTTCTCGATCAGATACACATAATTTTTGAAGCAATCCTTTTCCACTCTTTTAGCTCGGTTACGTAATAGTGAAAATGAGTTAAAATCTGAAATATTACCATATTTTTTAAACTTTCTATGATATTTTTGTTTTTCTTTAAGAATTTTGATAAGTGCCGAACTATACCATGGCGGATGAGACATATGTTTGATGGATTTTTTGGTAACAAATTTCTCTCTAATCTCGTATAATTTGGTATAAAAAATACTAACAGCATTCTCCAATTCAATATTACTTAAGAGTTCTGACCAATTAATGTTACTGAACGACTCATTTACTAAAGAATAATCCGCCTTGTGATATAAATACTTTATATTAAATTTTTCGGGTAATTTGTGAGATTGTATACATTTTATTTCAATAAATAAAGGTTTATGATGCACATCAACG
Organism: Hyles lineata; assembly: GCA_030180105.1. Classification (NCBI taxonomy): domain Eukaryota; kingdom Metazoa; phylum Arthropoda; class Insecta; order Lepidoptera; family Sphingidae; genus Hyles; species Hyles lineata. Next base: position 4,196,929 of record JARJEE010000030.1, read on the forward strand.
GGCACTGCCAAAGAGTCAAAACTTTCACTAACAGAAAGAGACACGTTTGAAAAGGCTAAATCAAGTAATCGGTTATTAATGTTACGCACATGATTATATTGAGCCAAATTACACGTAGTCATGGTGTCAATAAAATCCATCAACATATGCCCCGATATATTCGTGGGTAATAATTCATCACAATCACCAGTAGCACACCAATCTATATTATTACCGAAGTTGAAATCTCCAACCAAAATAAACTTGTCTAATGGGTTTGCAAAAATTAGTTTATAAACACTATCAGCAAAATTATGTAATTGTGTTGAGTACGACTTGCCTAAATGTTCACCACATAAATAAAGTGCACAAATGTGTATATTATACGTACATGAGGGGTTTTTTTGTTTGATCGTCAATGTGATCCACAGGTCTTCCGCAGAACTGCGCCAGTCGCGCCTCTCGATAGCTGATAGATTTCTTTTAACTGCCACTAATACACCACCACCCAATGTTTGCTTAGTGGCGATGTAGTCCCTATCACGTCTCCAAACAACATATCTCTCATCAAATATTTCACCGTCACTAATTGAATCCACTAGCCAAGTTTCAGTAATAATGATAATATCATAATCATTCAAATATACGTTACGCAAAAAATCAGCTGTTTTCGTCCGTAGCCCGCGCGCGTTTTGGTAGTACATAGTAAGATTAGACATTTGTACATTTAGCTATAACAATATGAGTACACAATAGTACATTAAGAGTATAACATAATAAATAAGTTAATGCGGAATATAAATGTAAGTAAAAGCACAATAAACATCCAATGTAGGTAGATCGTATATAAAATTTTAACACGGATAGTAAAACACAGTGTCTAAAAAAGAGAGGTATTGAAACGATTAACATCAATTGGCCACATTCACAAACAATAGGCATCACAAAGACACAATTGGTCGTATGTCGCATTAGAACATATTGCAAAACCAGTTTTATGCGAATACATTTATGGTAGGATTTGGCATAAGAACAAGCACCTATAAAAACAAGGTAATTAGGAGTACGCAACAAAGTGACATTATAGTAAACAAATAAGTTGCACAGTGAGTATTGGAAAAGCATATCAGCACACAAGCAGCTATGGTTCTCAAACTGAGAGAATGTGAATAATTCTAGTTTTTTAACATACAGTAATTTAAATTGATAAATCAATATAATTTTCAGGCTATCTTTCCTAAGTCTGCTTCTGATCTTATATTTATAACTGGAGATGTGTCGGATTTTCGAGCATATATTTTGGTATGTTTCACCCATACATATTGAAAACCCCGTTCTGTAGCGACTTTCTTTGTATTATTTAAAAGTGTTTTATTATGTAATGTTAGGTGCTCATTGACGAAGATTTTATTCCTTTCATTTCCTGCAAATCCAAGATATCCAACTGTAAGTGGAGTAGTTTTCGACAATGTTCTTGCTGCCGCTAAATAATTTTCCTTAGTGTATCTATTATTGAAATTGACTATGATAGGTTTGGGTTTATCTTTTTCACGGCTCGGAACCCTCATAACAAAATTAATTTGCGGTTTAGTGATTGGATACTGAATTTTAGTTCCAATTGTAGACACAATATCGAACAAGTTCTCATTTTTCGTCTGTTGTACTCCTTTAATCTCGATATTATTCATTCTGCTCCACTGTTCCTGTTCCCTCGAAGCCTGTTCTATTTTGTCAAGCCTCACTTGAATTGATGTTAATTGAGCCTTCGCGCACTCAGCCTGTTCGAGACGATGTTCAATGTCATCTATTCTTCTATTGAGATCCTTAAGAGAACCGTTAGCCTCGTTGATTGACGCTTTGAGTTCAGCTACTTCGCAACGAAGCGCTTTAACTTCCGCATTTAGGGATTCCAAAGGGGCCAGTTTCTCAGCAATCGCCTTTAATTCTGTTATCAAGAGTGGTGCTGACTCCGGCTTTGGCGAAGATGGCGGCTGATTAGCACTTGATGCCTTACATTTCATACAACGCCAAGCGTGTTTCCTTTCTCCTAACTTGCGAAAACCGCCCTCAGTTATACCTGCACATTGAAAATGCAGCGTATGCAAACAAGCACTGCACAAAACTCCATCAGTCACTTTCTCACTACATGCACCACACTTCATAAGAGACTCCATGACGTAAAGTTGGATGAAGAAAAAGTTTGAGTACCACTGGGCTTTATTCGGTGAACTAGTAAGTGCAATTAGAAATACGGCCGATCGCTGGGAGACCAACGAGCTGACTGAAATATCAATTCTTATGTCAATAGATCGCCAAGTATTGATTTGTAATTCAAGGTGTTTTTTGGTATTCCTACTGGCTATGAGTGGTCGTATCGCTTACCATCATGCTCAAATCAAAATTTAACGCAATAAAAAAACAACGTGCTCGAACCGGCATTCAAACCCGCGACCTTAGCGTTGTAATCGTACCGTAGTACAACTGCACATTCGAGGCAAATCTCCAACGATTTCAGCCAAACTCTTTTTTGGTACCGTTTTCTGACATTAAGTGAGTACAACCCTAAAGTTTTAAATAAAAATATGAAGCTATACTTAATAATAACAATGTTGCCCTCTCACCGTCATTTACAATAGCCTCTTAAATAACAGCGGGAGCACTAACATTATTTGCTATCCGATACTGTTTCTATACAGAAGTTTTGTAAAAACAAATCGTAGACGATGAGACGGTATTGTTCCCAGTATTTGTGTTTTATCGTGATTAACAATTCCATTTTAAAACAATACGACTGGATATTTATCTGTGTAATCTTTTTATTATGAGGGTATTGTTGATCCTAGTTTACAGGAGTTAGTGGAGTATGGTGGATGTGATCTTAAAATGTTTTTACTCCGACGAAATTGTAGTAATAATTTATAATGTATTTAAACTTAATACAATATGTATAGGTGGACTTAATACCGTCGGCATTTTCTACCAGTCATCCTTTAGGACATGCTTAGATGAGATCAAAAAGGTGTTTCTAAAGTACGAAAAATGGTTAAGTAAATAAATATAATTAATTTACTGTATGAATCATTATTTTGATGAAGAAAACTTGCTTCGGTAGCATTTGGTTACTTAGCGATTACCAATTGTCGTACACGTTTCGAGTTCCACTCGAGTCTAAGTATTTTCACGTATCGGTCAAACTAGAAAAAATCCAACTAGTAATCTGGCCGAACAAAGATTTCCAGCTCGGCGTCCACTTAAATGAAACTTCAGCGCATTTAAATGTAAATTCCCAGTACATTCACTAAATGTTTCTCCCTCCGAATGAAGTTGTTCTAAACGTTGATTCGTCCAATCTGGAATTTTTCGCTAACTACCACCGAGGGCCAATGTTCGGACCCTTCGTTAAATGAAAAGATCTAATCTTACAAGTACTTTTTATCCAATTTTGCGTCGAGATCGGTCGGATTAACTTTTGTTTAAAATCCCTAGCGATTAAAACATTTTAAATAAATAAAGTTTGAAACATCCCGACAGTAAAAGGAAAATATTTTTATTGATGAATTAAAATGGAATAAAATCTTTATTAATAAGTAAAACTTCTGAGATGTCTTAAATTAGTCCGCAAGAAAGATTGGTAAGGATTGTTGGATGTCTCGCGAAATGGAGATATCTAGCGCAATAACTTAACCTTTTATAAAAGTAATCAATGACAATAAATACCCTGTGAAAATGCATTAATATTTACATCGTAAATGTTTACTTATATATGTGAGGAATTTGTAGATAAATCATAAAAATTAAAAATAATAAAATGCTCAACTACATATTGCTGGTTTGATGATTAATTTGAGTAATCACTCCTATTATTTATTATATCGCTTGAATTTTCCCAAATCTACCGATTATTGCAAAAATAATATCTTTTAATAAAACAAATTCCCACCAAAAACAAAATTTGTAAAAAAATCAATTCTCGCAAATCAGTTCTTCTACCATAAAAAGTTGTGAGATCCATGTAATATCAAGTCGGTAAATTTATTCAGTCCCTACTTCAGGAGCTGTGTCTGATAAGGTTTCTAAAATTATGACGTAATTAGCTAAACTAACAACATCATATAGTGACAATATCAACATTAAAAATCTTTTATGTTTTAAATAAAATAGATTGACTTGGTCATCGCACTAAACAATCTTATTTAATATAATATGTATTACTTGTGAAAATAGTTTATTTTAAACGATGGCTAAGTCAATCTTTAGGCGAAAATGGCCTGAACTGTTTCGAGAAAAGGGTGTTATGGCCGTGCCGCTTCTTTGTTCGACTTGGCGGGGCACTCCTGTGTCCCCAGACCGTAATGATTGAAATTGTTTTTTGGCCACACTCACACATCTTCTCTGTCTCTCTTCAGCTTTTCTATGGCTCCATCCAACGTCGAACATAGGCTCTCCCCAAGGATTACCATAGATACCTACAAGCAACACACGTTATAGTAAAACGGTTTATTTTGTCAAATAGCGAGGGTCGAATCAGAACGGACCGGCCCATTAACCTGTCCGTACGACATTTACCGAAAATTACTTTTTTCGCAAACTTCGTACAAAAGGGATTTTAATGGAAATGCTACTTTTATTTGCCCATAGGCTGTTTGGCTTATGTGATGTTTTGTAAATAAGTGATGAAATGTTTTGGATGCTGTAGATGTATATGGGGATCATTTCAGTTCAGCATTTTGTGTTTATGACGTCAGATGTCGAAAAAGAAAACATAAACTATCTTCCTAACTTATTCCTAAAAATATTATGAGGCAAAGGACCTATACTCATTATCGAGTGATATGAAAGCTGCGCCCGGGCCAGCTTCGCCCAGGTACAATAAGATTTCTGTTCAATAATATGTACGTATTATACATATAAACCTTTCTCTTGAATCACTCTATCTATTAAAAAAACCACATCAAAGTCCGTTGCGTAGTTTTAAAGATTTAAGCATACAAATGGACATAAGGACAGAGAAAGCGACTTTGTTTTATACTATGTAGTGATACTAACTCACTGATGCTACTAGGACAGTACTAGAAGGTATATCATATTTTTATTTATAAGACTGAGCATATTCGCGTCAACGTGTTGTAGCAACCCTACCTTCCTAAATTCTTTATGATTTATCATATATATGCAATGTAATGCAGCCAGAGTAACTGCTTGATATAAAGAGACTTAGCATCTCATGTCTCAGGATGACGAGCGCAGTGAAATACCAAGCATTGCTTTGTAATTCTTGGTGTTGTTTGGTTTTGCTACTGACCATGAGCGGTTGTATCGCTTACCATCAGGCGAATGGCTTGCACGAATGGCCATTCAAACAAATTTAAAAAAACCACTTACTGATCAACCCGCACTAGGCCAGCGTGGTGGACTATATGGCCTAACCACTCTCAATCGTACTTTTGATTGTAGAGTAGGCCCGTGCCCTGCAGTGGGACGTATATGGGCTGATACATACATACATACTTACTGATCTTGTAAATAAACGTTCACAATTATGCTTGCAACCTTTTGGTATTCTCGAAAATTCTTGTGGCGAAACAAGAGTATATATATCATCACCGAGCTTCGAGTATAATTTAGTTATATTAATCCTCCAAGGAAATCACCAACTATTTTTACCGGATGAAATTCCCCGTCAATTTTTCATGCTTACAAACACCGCCTTAATCTGTCAAAGTTCACGGGACACTGGGGAGTTGAATTAATGACATCATATCATCCCGATAACATTCAGCATGTAAACGATTTTTTTTTTATTGCTATGGATGGCGAGACTAGCATGCCGTTCGCTCATGAATCGTAGCAAAACCAAACAACGCCTTGAATTACAAAGTTATGCTTGGCATTCCACCGCGCTCGCCATCCTGAGACACAAGATGTTAAGTCTCAATATGCCCAGTAGTTACTCTGGCTACAATATCCTTCAATCCGAAACACAACAGGGCATTTACACTGCTGTTTGGAGGGAGAAATAGACATTGCGGTGGTACCTACCCAGGCGATCTCTCACATATGAGAGACCTACCACCAGTAAAAAATATGGTATGTCTTCTCATTAAGAGTCCTTCCTGTATGTAGAAATAAGTTGTGCGGTAGTTTTGCTGATGTAGTTTGGGTCTAATGGTAATGGTAATAATTGATGCATTAGGTTTTTAATAGATTTAAAAAAAAAAGTTTTTCATCGATTTTTTTTTATTTAATGGGTTAATATCAGGCAAAAGTCTTGAACAAAATCATTAGCAGATCCCTGTGTAATGTAAATAAAAATATTATTCCGAGTCCACCCGTTTGGAATAAAAGCGAGTAGAAGAAAGTTCATAATGCACATTTTATTTTTTTATTTTTTGAAGAAATTATAGAGCGAATACCTTAAACGTTCGTGCTTCACCGCACTAGATCTTGGATAAAAAGCGTATTATCAAAATCGCTTCAATAAACGGGTCACGACAATAGATTTTGTATATTCCTTATGATATTTCATTTTTTTTATAGAGTAACTCCGATAAACAACAAAATGGAGTGATTAATTGCCTGTGATTACAACTCATTAATAAATTTTAATTTTTTTTAGGTCCCAGGTTCGTTGCTAACCTTCGATATCCGTAGAGCTAAAAATATAAATCTAAAGTCGCAAGCTTAGGCTTTGGTATTCTTTCAAACTGAATAAAACGACACCAAAATAGTTGTTCCGTGGCAGTTTTGAGTAAGCAGTTTTAAATCAGTTGATTTAATTTCGTTTAAACTGTAGCGAGACTACCAGTGACATTTTTTTTTATTGCATATCGAGACGAGCATGCCGTTCGCCTGATGGTGAGCGATACGACCGCTCATGAACAGTAGCAAAACCAAACAACACCTTGAATTACAAAGCAATGCTTGGCATTCCACTGCGCTCGCCATCCTGAGACATAAGATGTTAAGTCTCAATATGTCCAGTAGTTACTCTGGCTACAATGCCCTTCAACCCGAAACACAAAAGTGCGTTAACACTGCTGTTTGACGGGAGAAATAGACACTGCGGTGGTACCTACCCAGATGGCCTCTCACATATGAGATTTATTATCACCAGTATTATTTACAATATTTTACACCACATTTAAAATATTTTATTTTTTGCAGAATTGTATCAACACAAATAAAAAAAATTTCAGAGCAAAAAATCAAAATAAAATGTAAAAATTTAATTTCCTAAAACGCGTTATCTTTTATGCTATAAAAACGCGGAAGCGTCGTTTTCAATGCACGCTCCAAAATGGCGACTTATTTATTTGCAAGGACTTTTTCGCACATTTTTCTCCCTTGGACCTTTTGTCACTTTCATTGTTCACTACGATATTGTAGATAAACGGGCGGATGAATTAATGACCTCTGCCGATAACAGATTCTAAAACCCTTGTTACGGTAGCCGGCTCCTTAAAAAAGCCGGCTAATCTACAACAATTAGAAATGTTGATTTCGTTGCTTAATTATTTGTCCAATCCCAAATAAAAGGGTGATGGCGCTAAATGTGAATTTACATTTTTAAATTTATATTTGTTCATAAAAAGAAGGTTGTGAAAAGCTTGTGGCAGGACACATTTTTGTTTTTGACTGCGATTTGACCGCAAACTCGTCACATTTAAAAGGTATATATTAGGCCTTTTATTTTTAGAGTTTCTAAGGCCCCCATACGATGTAGTAGTTAATACTTGGAAATGCCAACTGATTTAAATACGCAGTAGACATTGTATAGGAAGCTTAAATTCCTTGACTCACATTGTTCAATATAACCTACATATCCACTAACTCAATTTGGACAAGCGTGCTCTTCTAATACTCAAGTTTTCATGTCTCAATGTTAAATCAATCAGTAACACCATGGTTGATAAATACCAGACAAAATATTTTATTTTTTATTTTTTTTGAAGCCATAAACTATTACATTTTTCTATTCTATATCAGCTCATATATGTCCCACGCAGGGCACGGGCCTCCTCTACAACCGAAAGTACGATTGAGAGGGGTTAGGCCATACAGTCCACCACGCTGGCCTAGTCCGGGTTTCATATTTGTATGAACTCAAATATAAGATTTTTTTAAATTACGTTAAAGCGCAAACAATCTCGTTGCCCACGAATTAAACAATGTTAGACAATTAAACAATAAAAAGAAATAAAAACTTTGAAACATCAATTACAAAATTACGACCGAAAATTTAAAATACATCACCGAACCTTTCTCTTGAACATAAATCGGTTTCTTAAAACTCGATTGGATTTAAAAACTCCGACATTCAACTTGAAAAAACTTAAAAAGTCTCAGAAAAGCGGGGCGTTTATTTCACCGGTCCATTTCACAGTTTCTTTTACTGCTTACCCTTCAAGTTAGCATGATGAAATCATTGATTTTAAGATGGAGATTGCAACTTTCGATTTAGAAGTAGTTTTGTGAAGGTGTTCGGTATGCTATTCAATCTTGATTTTTTCCCGAATCCCTTACACCTGAAAGCTATTTCGGTTCTGGTTTACGCTACCGTGGTTTATTGTATTACATGGAACCCTCTCGTTTTCCCATGCGTGATAATAATTCGTAAACAATAAATTCCCTGCGATGATCCTTTTTATCCTTTTGTGTTTCATAACGAACCCTAGAATGGGATTGTTGTTAGCTAAGCATTTTATTTTCTATTTTTAATTCGTTTAGATAAGTATTGGAGTCCTTTTTTTTGTTTTTAAGTATTTTTACACCATAATGTATTCAATATAAACGCTCTATAGATTTCTATGTGGATTAACATACTTCTTTTAGTACAAACTTTCATATAATTACGTGTGCTTATAGAGGCTTTCAAAGTGAGAAGATATTTTGATTTAATTGTATTTACTCATTGCTGTTAGTTTTTGTTTTAAATGTAAGGGCGTCTCCTTTTAGTTAAGAGCCTATGCAGCTCTTAAAGGTTCGTAATACTGCAAGATTGCTATTGGACTTCATAGGCATCTACGTGTTTAAGATAAGACACTCATGAGATGTCACTTTCAAGGGTTGGCCTCCTTGGTTGTAATATGAATACAAATAATTATAATAGCTAAAGATATAAATAATAAAAAAGAAAAAAAACAACAGATGATCAAAAACAAAGCTTAACAAAATGTACTCGGTCGTTTTAGCTCACAAAAAATCTTTAAAATATACCCGTAAATCCCTGTACCAAATATATTTTTTCATTTCAAAATTTTCTGCAACTAGTTTTGCTATCGCATCGGATTTGGTCGCATTTTTTTTGTGTAATATTGCACTGTCCAGCGCTTTTGAATAGAGATGTTATCCGCAAAACGAGTGTGCAGGTCAATTTGATTTATTAAAAATCGAACAACATCGGTCCTTTCGACCCGAATGGAAAATGCAATATATCTACTTACAGGCTGTTTGCATTCCATGTAGAATTCCTCTTTGTTGAAGGGTATAGCCGTTTAAATTTAATTGGTAATGGTATGTATTGTTGCCAAAAATAAAATAAGAATATAATACCTCGAGAAAAATGTGTCCAGTGTTATAAGTAGAATCAAATTGATTAATCCAAATACAATCAAGACCAGTGGTTCTTAACCTCCCTTAAACCTAATGTCATTATGACAAATAAATTGTCTAGCCATTGACGAACCATATGTATAGAATATAGTATACGCGTAATATAAAGGATAGCCTTGGGATGGCTCCACCACGGACCATTTGAGATGCTTTCAAGTTTACCACGGTTAAGAACCACTGATCTAGACAAATATTTGCCCTGTTGTTAATTTGAATTCTCCAGCTCCTGTTTTTCCAAAAATATAATACTTAATTAGTTAAAAAACATAATTTGTTAATTAATTTTTCATTCGCAACATAAACTATGACGTTAACAACGAAAAGATGGATCATAAAACTCAAAGAAAATTAGGACGGGCCGTGAAGAGATCTGTAAATCGGGCGTCGTTACATCTGAACGAGCGATTTACTCCCAGGAGTGGGCAATAAAATCACAAGGGAATCTCGTCAGTCTTATTAAAGGGCCCCTTTTGGTCATTACTCTGTTTTGGCGGAAAATTAAATCACTCAGATATCTTTTTGTATGCGACAGTAAGGAGTTGTTTTATGACAACAGCTGCATTGCTTGATAAAGCCGCCGTTCCTTACGGCTGTGCCGTGCTTTCTTTTGATTAAATTCTTTGTGGATTGCGAGAAAAATACGCCGGGGGCATTTGCTACCCGCTCTCTTTATTTAGTAAAAATGTTCGCCCGCCAGTATTTTTGGGTTAAGTGAGAACTATTTTTAGAGATGGAACACATTAGTTAGGGTGTACGGGGGCGTTGTGAATTTTTCATAGTTCCTGGAGCCGGGAGAATGAAATGAAAGCACGGATGTTGGTACAGTACCATAAAATATTTTTATATGACGTTTGTATTAAGGATATTTGTTTTAGTCCGGAGAAATACTTGAGAAGAAAGAACGAAAAGAGGTGACTGAATTTCCAAAATTTTTCAAAGATGAGGTTATAATTATCAAACAAATTAGGACACTTTACCCATTGGCACATACATATTATAAACTAAGAACTCTATTGACACATGATGCCATGAATACAGCAATTCCAATTATTAATCAGCAAGCATCGTTAGCCAAAATTAGCATTAAACATACCAAATTACTCACTAAACCCAGATCTACTTTACCAAACTTACAAATATAGTTTTCCTCGTAAATACGGAAGTCCGTGCAGTAATCCGAAGACCTTTTGAACTCCTTTTTATTTCTTCTGCCTATCCCCTGTACTCTGTTTCAATGTTGCCGAATTTAAATAGTCATAACACACAAAATCATGTATAATAGAAACACAAATATTATTATCAACTTTGGCGAAAACATAATGTAATAAGACATTTTCAGTTTATGAAAAAAGACTAATGGGAGTTGATGAAGATTGTCAGGCAATTTAATATCAGCATACCTATGCGTTTCAAATTACCCATAATATAATAAACAGTACGGTGTAGTCAGGAAGAACATTAGCCCCTTACTTATGGGTTTCTCTTCCCATATTCAAGGCGTAATATTCCCCTTCGGAACATTTTTATATTATTACCAGCGATAAATATTTATTTCTAAGGCACCTTAAATGATGCAAAGCGTATCATGTTTTTACATCTGGCTTCTCCATTTTTATAGTATGAAGATTGTAAGTCTTAGTCTAATGATTTCGATTATATTCTCTGAACTTTTAAAACTGCTTAGTGTTCCTCGGTGTCTAGCATTGGTTCTTTATATTATTTAGAGGCACCACTGTAGATCCAAGGCCGTAATAGTTTCAGCTAATGACAGATTAGTAATATAGCAGAAGAGGTATATATTTCCCTTGAGAAATGTAATAAGGTGTAAAGAACTAGTTTAATCTCTGGGTTTGCGTAACAGAGTTATATGTGTTTTATTCTCTCTTAAACTTAAGAACATATAGCAAATCAAATGATGCTCAATATAATGTACTACCAGCTCCTCGCTGGTATATTCCGACTTAAGTTTCAATAGTGGGGCCAATAACCTTTAAATGCCTTGGAAATGTAACATGATTCCTCTTAGTAGCCAAGGTTAGTTACACGCCGACTGTGTAACTAGAGGTCGTGGGATCGATCCCCGCACCGACAAAAATGTTTGTGTGGCCCACAAATATTAGTGTCAGGTCTGGGTGTTTGTGAGACCGTAAAGTCTCTTGTAGTTTCTGATACCCATGACACAAGACTTAATTGAACTTAATGTGGGGTCAGAACTATATATAACTGTTGGGTGTATTTACATTTATATTTATTTAGGTCTCTCAAGAGTTAAAGATAGGATGTACAAAGCAGAACACAACATATATTTGATAAAGCATAGGGGGTTTCCGTATACCAATTAATACATTCGCTCTTCCCATTGATGTCATTAATATACGGCATTGTTTATGTACTGTGTCCCGGAAGCCCGTTAACACATTAATTAGGGAATCAATCCCGGTCATGTTGGTTCAAATTAATCAGACGTTTTGGCACATTCCTGCGAAGTGAACACGTTCGATAGATGCATGTTGCGATGAACGTAATTGGTTGGTAAAATATTGCTTCAGGAGAGGTTCGGGACAGAGATGATTTTATACGGAATGTAGCGATGTGAGCTAGAACTAAGGGAATTAATAACCAGTGTTATAGTGAGGATTCAATCAATTTAATTCAATTTGTGGTAGGTTTATGGTGAGTTGTGGAATTCCTGTGGCTGATGTAGGTAATATTCGAGTTTAGAGTTTCTTAAGTCATCAGAATTTGTCAAGATTAGAATTAATCAATAATTAAATAATATGTATGAGATGACATTATGGCAAGCACAACATCGATGATACTAAGACAATTTTTTGCTCCTTAATTTTTTACATGAAAAATACTGATACTCCGAAATCGTACAAAAACTATTGTAACTGGAGCAAACAAAAACCATAGAATGAACATGAATGCGTAATAAAATCCTTTCGTAACGATTTTACCGGATAAGTACGGTCTTATTCTCACTGGGCGAAGAAAAAAAACTTGATGGCCCAACCCTTCCGATTCCTTGGGCCATTTGACACGCGATTCCATGAGAACGTTTCAATAAAAGCGAATTTATGGACATTGTATTGTTGGACTCCTCGTCCGATTGAATAGGTGGGCGGAATGATGCGTTTGATTTTGTTGATTATGCTTTGAATGAATGTATTGTTGTTCATTTCTTTCTGAATGTTTGTGTAATTGTTCTTGTTACAAGAATAACGACTAGAAATTATGTTTACACACTGTTTGAATGTTTGCATGGATTTACTATGATGGTATTATAGGTACATGTATCCAATTAAAACTATACTTAAAGATAACATTTTAATATGTTTTATTCATATTAATAAATTCATATAAAATGAATTAATGTTCGGAGTGCCTATATTAACCTCTTATCCATCTCCAATCACTCCTCGAATAGCTTTGCTCCACTATACCTGAACTCAACCTGTGCCTTTGTTAAGCTAATAAAATTAATCAAATAGACACACGATGTAAATTTTATTATCCGTGAGAAATAAACAAGAGATAGCAACAATGTCTGCGATTTTTTCCATTGCGAAGCGTTTTATTGGCGCTCAAGTCGTTGAGTGCGGCGGTGGCGCCCCCACCGCCTCGCTTCGTTAAAACATCTACAATTCCCGGTGATTTTACGAAATAAGCCCGCCCATTGTCTGTGTCGAATGCCACTCGATCTCAGATCAAACTGCGCCATTCGGAGATTTCATTACGATTTGACAATCTTATGGCAGGCGCTTGAAAAATAATCAGCTTTTGTCCCCTACTATGGGTCCGGTTGTGGCAATGACATTGGTCGTTCAGATAGTTATTTATTTTTTAACAGCTTCACACATAGACAGTGTTAAAACGTATTTATTTATCGAATATTTTGTCCCGCTCAAACGACTTTTGAATTTAGTTTGAGCGAAGAATATAAAATTCGATACCTAAATTAGGTTTTAAGGATGTCTATGAAAAACGCCGCGTGTGTTTTAACTCTGGCATAAATAACTGGAAAAGTATTTTTACCTAAAGTTTTTACAGCTCTAGTTCAACGCACCTCATACCCAGACCTGAAAATAATTATTAATGTTGTTCACAGAAGAATAATATGTATAATCAGCATAAGGACCAATAGTTTCACAGCCAGTTACTTCACCATTGCGCCATAAGCTTTGATCACCTTGTTTATATTATTGTCTACATAGACCCACGACCTAATTTTTGAATTGCACTTTAGGTGAATTAATGATACAAAATTCCAAGTTCAAAACGTAACGTTATAAGCGATCGTAACTACACTTCCGTAGAAAGAACCGATGGTAGAGGCCTCGCGGTACTTTGGCATACATTGTGTGCCATTCAGTATATAGCAGTCATGCAAGATTAATGGCGCGAGATGTCGTTGCAATGTAGTAAATCATGCGTCAGAATCCGGCGATAGTGAATGCACAGGTTCTGTTCACTCGACTAGACAACTTCACAACTGTTATGCGATTTTGAGTATCTTTTGTATCGATTTTGATGTATAATAGATTGTCAATGGCCTGCAGCTGTCTGTCAGGGTCGGAGCGTGTGGTTTGTAAATGAATACGTGATACAGAAGGAGTCGCAATGTAGAGCAATGTAAAAAACGTGTTATTTGGTTTCTTACATTTCTTGCTATGAAAATGAACTACTGATAAATTGTAAAAAATATTAAGGATGCCCGTCGGTAGTAAGTACACTAATTAATATCAATGCAAGGACTAGTGTGGTTTGCTAATTTATAGATCCTCACAAATATCCTTCGAAGATTCGTTGAAGTATGTTCTAATCTGGATAATAAGTTTAAAAATTTCAGCGTAGTCAAATTCAATAACATGTATGAAAAATATGTTTTACAGCGCTTTGAACGTTAATAATCCTCACATTCCCCCACAAAAGACCTAAATTACGTCAACGTAACCGCAAAAGCGAAAATATGAAACATAATTTAAAATTGGAATGCGCTGACCTTTGTCCGGCGACATATTTAAAAAAAAAAAACAAATCTAAAGCCGAGTAAACACAAAAGTAAATTGGGAGCCGCACAAAGGAACCTCGCGGGACAGCTATGAAGTGTAAAAAGATTTCAACAATATAGCACTGCTTTATAAATGATGTTCGCAACAAAAGGCCCGGGCGCGGTCAGTTGTCAGATAAACTCGCGCCCAGACTTCTTCCGGGGCTTAGACTGAAAAAGCGGGCAGTGTGGCTGTTCCACATTATTTTGACATTAACTGCACTGTTGCAAGTCACTAGATTCATAGTGTTATGCTAAATAGCTTTGCGACGAGTCTGTTTTGGTTATTAAATTTTGTTTTGCGTTATTTTTAATATGTAATATTTACGTTGACAAAGCATTTGGAAACGCTGGCTGCTTGCATTGCTTGGCAAACTATTTGTAATAAGATAAATTAACTTTTCATTCGAATTGAATACGTTTGCCTCTAAGATATTTTCTTTTATATTTTTTATATGTATTTGGGAAACATACAGAACAATAAAGCGTATGAGCACAATACAATAGTAATAAATGTTCTAGTGAAGGTTCCACAATTAAGTTATACATAAACAAAGCAAGGGTAGAATACAAAATTAAAATGAAACATGTTTCCGCTGTGCTACAGTGAACAGTATATAAACAAATCTATGAAATTATAACGAAATGTAAAAACTACAAATATATTATACTATCTTAAAATATCACAATGGTTTTAAAGTACTTACAAAAACATTGGTCTACTAGGTGAATGGTCACCACCAGCATTATAATATATAATTTATTTATTCGAACCGGTTAAAATGTATTTAAATCCCGGTGAAACAGAATTATTAAGTAGGACAAATTGTTTTAAATTTTAATTGGGTCCTCAAGTTTCTTGAGTCATAAAATGTTGATTTGACATTTCATAACTTTCTTTTATTGAATCAATAAAGAAAAGTTGGGTCTGTAGTGTATGCGCGTGCGAGGTTGGCGGGCATTCGGCTTCCGATCGTAGCCGAGTGAACACCTTAACCGTTGAGTACGTATGTACCTACACCTCGTGAAGTATAATGTGTGTTTTATTCATACCAAAAGTACTACAAATGGCGACGAGGATAAAAGTAACCAAAAGGAAAATTATAACAATACATTATAATGAAAATAAATGCGCGCCAAATGGTTGACAACAAAACAAAACGCATGGCTGACATGTTACCATAATAATTAGTAAGTATTACTTACACAATTAATTACGAATATGTTATTCAGGAAATATTATCCATATTGTGAGATATCACTAACAAATAGTTAGATATTCAAAAGCTTACCAATGAAATACCATGGTTGTTAATAATAATAGAAGGGTGACAGTAAATTTTTATTGAGATCGGCCTATCTGACGGCCATGTTGTAAGTACATTTTATAAATGTACTACAGCAAAATAAATGAAAAATTAAGAGCCATGCCTATACACGGGAAATATAAACGGAGCATTTTATAAGAGGGCCACGCAATATTATACATTGTTGAAAAATGTGATTGTGTCAGTGTTCAGACGATGACCAATATAATCATACTTTAGTTGTTCTTTAGTGTGATACATTAAGAATACCTAGTTATTAGAAGAACTTAATTACTTGTCCATGATAATTATTGTTATATTAATTACTTTTATACGTTTGGAAACTGTCTGGCGGTACAAGCCTATATTTATAATTTTGCACAAGGAGATATTATGTCTAATATGACGAGTCATATCACAGATGTATATATTATTTTAATGACTGGGAAATATTTATATTAACAGTATGCAATGTTATACTAAGCATAACAGCAATTTATGATCCATAATATTCGTCCCTGTTTCCCGCCTTTTTTCGCATGTTTTAATTGCGAAGCAAATAACAATAAACCATACAGCCAACGGCGACAAATAGGTACGTTGGACAAAACGTGCCATATAATGCAGTAATAAGAAAATGTAACGTTTAACAATATTTTGCTTTTTGGATTTTATGGTTTTTAATTATGGTAAAAACAAGGGTTTTTATATTATCATCAATCATGTAGTAAATTAAATATAATTTTGATGTGTGTTACATCTACGGTCTACTATATGCGCATATTATAATTGTTTTAATAATAGGAATTTGTCATTTTATTGTGCAATTATAGTAATGATTAATAAGTACTACTGGACTATGAGTAGATACCAGACGTACGAGTATTTCATTACAGTTGTAATATAGTTTCAATATCTCTTCTTATTTTATTGATTGTAATTGTTATTTGATTACAGTACTTGATTTTATTCAATAGTTTTAATCAAGGAAAAATTATACAGTTCAACAAAATGAATATTTTGTTGCTCTGGATATTATCTCTGAGGATTTAAATACTATTAATTTATTTCAAATTATTTTCAAGTGTATGTTACTTGGTTGAAATTCGATTAAGAATAATTAAATAAGGACGGGGAATATTTTAAAAGTATTTGTAACATTTTAAAAGCTGAGTGAGTACTGTAAATTTAAAAGTTAAATGTTTGATGACCCTAGAATAGAGTATTTGGCTATAAATGAGGAAAATCTAAAAATAATGAATCTATATAGTACAGCATTAACCAATCAGACCATGTTAATTTTAATGTACAGCTTCAAAGAATACTTTGTGTAAATTGTTTTAAATATTTTAATCTGTCATACAAATATGTATGTGAAACCGTGGCCACCATGATGGCTAGCGATATTCTAGTCTGTTGATATGACGTACATCTTTATGTAAATAGTAAAACTTGTGTGTTAACAAAGAAGTTCTAAAACTATTATTCCAGTACATTATTATTTAATAAAATATTACAACAGAGTAACTCATGTTTGTGTCTTTGCTTACAGTACTGTTGTATAAAAAGTTTATGTACTATCAGAGTGTCTTAATAACACGAAACATGGGGTCAAGTGTGTTCTTACATTTACGGAAGTCTAAAATACTAACTTTAAATGCATTTTTATGGGAATTATCAATCAAATAAAAGTTGAATATATATTTAATTGATTTCAAAAAAAAAAGGAGATTATTCATAGTTTGTTTTACCTTTGGAATAATCTAAGATAAAAAAAAAAAAAAAAAAACAGCCTGAGCTATTCGTTCAAAACTATTCATAGATCATGGATAATTAGCATGGAAGTATTCAATACCAATTTTACCTTAGTGGCAACAAAACCACTGTTGATCAGTGTTATTTAAAAATATGGACTAAAATATTTTGATGCTTTTCATATGGAATTTTGGCAGATACCTACGTATCTAATGTTTATAAACTGACACAATCCACATTTAATAAGACCACGCTTTAGAAAAATACAAATGGCCATGCAAATTAAATAAGGATCATCTCTAAGTATATAACTTACATACTAGAGACCGCATCCACGCAATTAATACATTAGTCAGTGAAAAGGGCTATGCAGTTGTAATAGTGTCACTGAGCAAAATATGTATGTGACTGCCTCGGTGACGCAGTTGTGCTGCGTGTGTGTGTATGATTGCAGCGCTGAGGTCTCGGGTTCGAATCCCGGGTCGGGCAAAGTGAATTTTTCTATTAATCATAAGCTCGGAGTCAGGAAGTCCCATATTGTGCTAGGCTTACCTCCTATTAATACGCACAATATGGGATGTACATACACGCCGAAATATGGGTGTCGTGGTAGCACCTCTGCTTGCATATATGTATTGTAAATAAACGAGTCTGTGTTAAAACGACTCATGCATCATCGACACTTCTTAATGTAATCTATTATATAACGAACTGCACTCCTCCATGTAGGCGGACTGGCATTACAAAAGGTTTACTATAATTTAACCTGCAACTACAATGGAAAATGGCCTAGATGGATTGAGGTATATTCTACCGAGAGACGAAACCCGTCATATAAACTGTTCGTCCGTATTCACCAAGGACACTAGCAATATCAAATTCAAAAATTTTTAATATTACAACTAATGGTCAAAGAATAACAGAGCCTCACGACAAACAGGATGGTTCATATCAATCACACCTCTCGTTATGTATGTTATTGTCTTAATGTCGATGCGGACAAATTAATGTTATATTTCCTATTGGCTTCTTATACTTAGACATAAATTACTCATTGAAATAAAATTACTTTCTCAACGTTTCAAAGACTTTACAGGATTCATAGTCACAGGACAGACAGGACAGGAAGTCTTGGTCATTCGCAAAGTAATGCTAAGACTATTTCATTTCTAGCAAAAAAAAAAAATGCTGTAGAAGTAACAAGACGTTGAGTATAAGGCTGATTAGTTAAGTATTGACTGATTGAAATAAAACTATAAGTATAGACTGCAAGTTGGATAAAGTAGATTTTGTAAAATGAAATAAATACTCAGAAAATGATTATGTTTTAACAGTTGTATATATATTGAGCCAAAGAAAACACATAAAAAATTATTATACCTTGGAAAAATACTGTTCCCGATTATTTTATATATTAATATATAATTACGAAGCGGTAGAAAGTTATCTAATTTGTTACATTTCTGGATTTGCCCTTGCTGTATCGTAGAATACACCCCATCATTTGTAAAAGGAAAGTCCAATTTTAGAACGGATTAATGTGTTGAATTGTGATAAATGTGTTGTTCAACAACATGAGTAGTGATAAAAATAAAGACACAAATGAATTTCTAACTACATCATAAAGTTTATGTCTTATAAAGACAACAACTCCTTAATACCATGCAGATTTTAAAGTTTCAGTTTCGTTCCAGGAACGGATGTGTGGCTGATACATGTTTTCCAGCTTGTAAATGCCCTATGCAGGTCAACTGGTTCATAATATAGGCAAGTCCTAGTAATTGGACCAAATAAGCGAATTTGCTGAATTGGGTCGCAATGCATCGATTCCATTGGAGGATCAAGCAATATCATTTGAATTATCATCAAATTGGTAATTCATAAAAGTTGTTAACATGATTTAAAGTTTTTGTACAGTTTTCAGTTAAGCCGTTCAAGGAACTATTAACCTTACAAATCGTTGCCTAAATTGACAGAGGAGTTTAGGTTCTTCTGTTCAGAATGTGGCATGAGACGATACAATAATTCCACACAATATTGGATACAACCAGAGGAAGTCAACCCAAGGAGTCACTATTTTAGCGAAGTTTGGCACAAAATCACGGAAACTAAGAGATGTAATCATAGTTAAAAAGAGATGGAGACATACAATTTACGATAATATTTAATTATTAGTTACTGAGGTCGAACGGCGTTTGACATTCGACCGTAATTTATTTGTATACTGTTATTAATTTTGAAAAGTTATATACAAATATATAAATCTTTTATACTAGCCTTATAGTTGACATACGTAGCAGAACGAATTTGAAAATGAATCATTGTAAATACTTTGATTGGATAACCTCTGGATATATAAAAGCACCAAATTTTACTAAACATTTGGTTGCTGAAATCAAAACTGATGCTTATTTTGTATTTATCCCCTAGTGCATCAAAATACGTCACTTCATAAAACAGTGTTGTTATAAAAAACTAAAAATGATAAATACAATTCATACACTTTTGCGAAAAGCTTGGATTGCACCATACTCCTTAATATAGAGGTGTAGCCACTGTCTTAAAAAAAAATGGGCTATTTTAAAAGATTTAGCGATTATTTAATTTTTTAATTTATTTAAAGATTTATTTTTAGATTTGCGTCCTACCCTTGGGGGCGGCTTTGTTTCTCCTCCGATGATCCTGACGCCTGTGCGGACTGCGTTGCGTATACGATCAGCTTGGGTATGGAGACTTTCATACCCAGCTCAAAAATACCTGCAGGGCGTCGCAGCCGGCCTTGGTACAATCGTGCCTGTGCTGTTGCTGCGCGCCTTAAGCAGTCCGCATACGCGGCGTGGCAAGACGCAAGAAGGCGTCGGGATCCAAACTCAAAGGAGGAGAAACGGAAATTCAACGCCGCCTCTAGATCCAACAAGAGAGCCCTAGCTAAGGCCAAGGCGGAGCACATCCGCAGAATTGGCGAGCGACTCCAGAGCTATCCCTCTGGGAGTCGTGCTTTTTGGTCGCTCGCTAAGGCTGTGGAGGGTAATTTCTGCCTGTCCAGTCTCCCACCACTGCGCAAGCCCGATAACAGTTTGGCCCACAGTGCAAAGGAGAAGGCCGATCTCTTGGCCCAATTCTTTGCCTCGAACTCGACTTTGGATGACGGGGGCGCCACACCGCCGAACATCCCGCGTTGTGAGAGCCTCCTATCTGACGTAAAAATCACCCAGCGTGTTGTCAGACGGGAGCTCAGGCTTCTAGACGTCCATAAGTCGAGTGGGCCAGATGGTATCCCCGCAGTGGTTCTTAAAACGTGCGCCCCTGAGTTGACACCCGTGCTCACGCGCCTTTACCGTCTTTCCTATAAAGCCAACCGGGTTCCGGCTTCGTGGAAGGTCGCCAATGTACACCCTGTCCCCAAAAAGGGTGACCGTTCGGACCCTTCGAGTTACAGGCCGATTGCTGTCACATCTCTACTCTCCAAGGTCTTGGAGCGAGTTATAAACACTCAGCTCCTGAGGTATCTTGAGGATCGCCAGTTGATTAGTGACCGCCAGTACGGTTTCCGTCACGGTCGCTCGGCTGGTGATCTTCTTGTGTACCTCACGCACCGTTGGGCGGAGGCTTTGGAGAGTGGGGGTGAGGCGATTGCGGTCGGCCTTGACATTGCGAAGGCGTTCGACCGAGTGTGGCATCGCGCCCTTCTGGCGAAGCTACCTGCGTATGGAATTCCTGAGGGGCTCTGCAAATGGATCGCCAGCTTTTTGGATGGTCGGAGCATAAGAGTCGTAGTGGACGGCTGTTGCTCCGAGACCAAAACCATTAATGCTGGTGTTCCACAAGGATCGGTGCTATCGCCGACACTCTTTATCCTGCATATCAATGACATGTTGTCAATTGATAGCATGCATTGTTATGCAGATGATAGTACGAGTGACGCGCGGTACATCGGCCAACGGAGCCACTCTCGGGATTCCATTATGGAAAGACGGAGTCAACTTGTGTCTGAAGTCGAGAGCTCTCTGGGGCGGGCCTCCGAATGGGGTGAATTGAACCTAGTTCAATTTAACCCTTCGAAGACACAAGTTTGCGTGTTCACTGCGAAGAAGGACCCCTTTGTCATGGCGCCGCAATTCCAAGGAGTTACTCTCCAAGGATCCGAGAGTATTGGAATCCTTGGCATCGAAATCTCAAGCAAGGTCGAGTTTAGGAGTCATTTGGAGGACAAAGCCAAACTGGCGAGCAAGAAGTTGGGAATCCTGAACAGAGCCAAGCGGTACTTTACGTCGGGTCATAGATTGACGCTTTACAAAGCGCAAATCCGGCCCCACGTGGAGTACTGCTCCCACCTCTGGGCAGGTGCCCCAAAATACCAGCTCGACCCACTTGACTCCTTGCAGCGACGAGCTTGTCGAATAGTCAATGATCCCGATCTCACGGACAAATTGGAACCGTTAGGACTGCGGAGAGACTTCGGATCTCTCTGTGTGTTCTATCGTTTGTTCCATGGGGAGTGCTCCGAGGAGTTGTTTGAGTTGGTACCACCGTCGCCTATGTACCATCGCACCACACGTTTCCGCAGTAGAGTTCATTCCCACCACCTGGAGGCGTACCGTTCCCGAACGGTACGTTTCCAGCGTTCTTTTCTACCACGTACGTGCAAGCTCTGGAATGAACTCCCTGCATCGGTGTTTCCTCAGCGCTATGACCTGTCCTTCTTCAAACGAGGTTTAAGGAGAGTACTTTCCTCGAGGTAGGCAGCGACTTTGTTGTGCTGGTCCCCTGGCACTACGGAGGTCCATGAGCAGCGGTAGCCGCTTACCATCAGGCGGGCCGCTAGCTCGTCTGCCTACAAGGCAATAAAAAAAAAAAAAAAAAATTTAGACATAATTGTACTCGACATTAACAAAACTAAGCGAAATGTGCCGTATCCAGACATTATACAATCGATGCATACAATTTTAATATGTTGTTTCGCATGCCTCACCCGTCAATGAAAGACATTATTTTCAACGTTGGTTGGTCTTAAGGTCTTTGAGCTTTAAAGCTTGAACGTCTTTTAAATTTCCTGTCAACCGTAGACACAGACCATCATGTATTGGTGGGTATGCTTGAACTATTTAATAGGTTAAATTAAATTAATTTACAGCACATAATTAAATTATATACACAAGCACTTCTTGTTCATATAATTTTCAACTGTACATACAAAGATTTTCCTTCACGTATTAATATGATAGAAATAACAGCTATATTGTCTAATTATATACCTTGATATCTTAGCCTTGATATGTGTATAAATACAAATGTAACTGTAAAAAAATATAATAATTAGTTAAACGAATAGTCCCAACTGAAATATTATCATATTTTACTGTATTAACAAATTATTTATGAAATGCTTTGAAGCGTACCAAGTTGTAACTTTTGTATTAAGCACTGTATTGTAAACTGGGTTTGAAAAGAGCAACACTAGAGTTTCTTGCCCGTTCTTCTCTAGTGATAACCGCCTTCCGAACCGGGTGGTAAAAAATAAAAAAATAATAAATAAAAAAAAAATGAAAGATAATAAGCTTATAAGTAATTTTAACGCATACAAAAATATAATTAAAGTAAAGACTGATCATACTACTATCCGGAGTAATGAAACTGGTAAAAATAACGCCGGATTATTATACCTTTAAAGGTAGTAAAAGGATTCAGAGTCTTAAACTAATAAAGCTAATATTGATAATAATTCCGTAGACGATATGTAATACATTTGTTGAAAAATTAAAATAAATAAGGGATGTAGTGTATGCGCGTGCGAGGTTGGCGGGCATTCGGCTTCCGATCGTAGCTGAGTGAACACCTTAACCGTTGAGTACGTATGTACCTACACCTCGTGAAGTATAATGTGTGTTTTATTCATACCAAAAGTACTACAGGGTCCTTAATTTGGACAATTCTTGTCATTATTAAGTGGGCTGTGAAATGGAATAAATAGAATGTATTTTTACAGTTACGTTGAATTTGGTAAAATTGATTTTTTATTTGTCTTCGTCCGTTCGAAACAACAAGATTAGGTAGGTTATGATACTAAATATAATTATGATACAACAAACCGCTTCTCTCCAATCATCCATTTTATCAAAAAAATCTTGAATTCGATGCCTGGGTTCGACAACTTTCCTTAAATTGTCTTCTCAACCGTTTGACGTGAGGTAGGCTACAGGCTACGGAATACGCAAACACAAAAATCAAAACAGTGTCGTTAGTGACAATTCAATTAAAATTTTCGCTTGTGATGTGTTAAATATAATTGCGTTTGAGTGGTAAATGGATAGTCTTTGATAAAATAATAATGTATACCCTTGCATACCACAGCGTGTTAAAAATAAAAGGAAGGAGGAAGAATAATCTACACGATTATTCTTTTCGGAAATCTATGTATTTTAACCACCTTAAAACGACGATAAAAAAAATAGTTTTTTTTGGATTATGTTATTGCATTGAGTCTGAAGTCTCTAAAACTACCACCTGGCTTCGGTTTCGGTAGCAGTCTTATTTACCCTGTATATTGGTTCATAGTCAAAGAAAAAAGTACATACTTACTATCATTCGTTTTCAACAACTTGAGCTCACGAAAAATAGTATCAATAAGTCTTTTCTAGTACATCTTCATTCGCATGCTATTTATTAAGCCGTCTGTCTGCCAATGCAAGAGTGCTCGACTGCGAAACAGCTCGGAATGTTCCCAGCCCATCTGCTGCCAGTATTAATATGGACCAGTATATCTGACCACGACCTCTAAATATTAATGTATGCACTACTGTATGAAAGATCTGGTATACATGATTTCGGGTTTTTTCAAATAATCATACATAGCTATAAATGTTTGTGTGATATGATCTCGTTTCTATATTCGAATGGTTAGCAAAAATTTGAATTAAATACGAGCGGCGATCGATTAAATAAAATAATGACTCTTAATACGTTTTAGTAATACTAATATATTATACTAAATCTTTATTTTACTCCAATAAGACTGTATTCTATGATATATAAAAAGGCTCACCTATTTAAATGATCTAATAGGAAAATCGATGGTTTATATTTTTTCGTAAAATCAAGCCACAAAGCTACGCTGCTGTACTAAGTCTCATAATGTTCTCCTCATCAATTTCTCCATTTCTATTTGAAATTAATATATTTTGATAGCAATCCACAATTACTATACACCTACACTGAGCCTGTTACACAATTCTATAACGTATATTCCACACAATAGCATCAAGAAGCTAATTACACCATAAAGAGCCATAACTGCCAAACAATATTACACAAACGATACAGGTTAATCTAGTATGCCGTGCTTACTGAATACATTGGAACTATACACAAACCTAATTAGTAGTTGGGAACATCAAACAAGTGTGGCAGTATGACTATACATTCACTTTGTAGTTGGACAAAGGAATAGTTTCTTCTTGACCATTGTGTTTCGTACCGCAATCGGGACAAAGCGGGACAAGCTAACCCTTTTTTTAAGGCCTAGTTTTGGTGACGTGTTTGTAAAGGTTGATGCAAGCCCTTTGGGGCCAAAAAGTTGGACGTTATAATGTGAATTTGGGTTCATATAAAAAGCGCATATAAAGGGGTGGAAAGGAAAAGGTTTCAATTGGTCTTCCGTGATAAGCCTAAGAAAATTTAGTTTTGGATATTTTGAAATAAAAACAATAAAATAGGCCGAGTTGTGTTTTTGCCAAGTTGTATATAAGTTTTATGTGCATTCGTAATTAATTACGTATTTAACAACCACTTATAATACGAATAGAAATGTGAATGCGAATCAATCTGTAGTCGTAATTTTATAATGTTTTCAATGAATGATTAATAATTATTTGTTGTATTATTTTGTTTCAGGTAACCTTTGCATTAAACAAATATTTAATTGGTAAGTTATAAGTTTAATTTTATAAGTCTATAAAATCTGAAATTAACAGCTTACTTCCTAAAATCCACTCGATTACTTCACTTTACAAATAACAACTTTAACCCACATATCAACATTATTCCTAAAAACAAGAGAAATGTTACCAAATCACACAAGGAAGTGGTGACGAAAAACTCCTCTACAAAGGAGTTGTGTTTCTTATAGCAAATCTGTCTGTGTTAACACTTAGAGTGTACTCTGAATAAATTGGATTCCAAACGGAAATGTTCGTCTACTATCGCTTTTATACTATTTGATCTACCCACAGCATCGAGTATTTTGATTGTATTGTATTTCGGTATTTCAAGGTATTTTTTTTACAATATTTTTTTATTGGTTGGCTGATTTTAGTGAAATATCAATATGACACATGTGCATGCCTGTATTACGTAAACAAGTTGTCATTTATACCACGTGATAGATTACTTAAAAATATGCTCTATCACACATTTTTACGCATATTGATTTATTACTTATCTTGTTAAAGCATATTCATGTTTTATTTTACGGAAATGTTTGCTACGATCGTTTATATTACCAAAATATCATGCAGTAGTTTAATACCCATATGTTAGGATATTTGGGCTTGAATACACCATCTTTGTTAAAAATATGCAATATTTTTTCCTCAAATTATTATTGTTTAATTGTTTTAAAAATACCATATCCTATAACAACAGGTATTAAATAGGTACAAATAAACCATTAATAAAATCATGCAATTTAATATTAAACATATTTGTAGACCTTACCAGGGGGATTTTGGCTTTTCTATAGCGCGCAGGGTCATGTGCAGATGACCTCGCATGGGGTCGTTATTTATTTAGGACTGAGGACAACCCTAATGATCCACTTTGCCGGCTCACAAAAAATACCCGCCATGTGCTTAAAAAGACCTTAGTAAATATATCTCGGAATAATCATTTATCGTATAAATATTATTTCGAAAACCTTTTGAATACATTTATAATTGTTTAAAATAAACTATTATTATATCCAAGATATTAAATAAAAATTGTTGTAGATTACTAAAAAAGTGACGTCATCCATGTCAGTCACAAAAACTAATAAAATAGAGGATAAAAATAAAACAAAAGTGTAAACGTTGTTTTCTAAAACGAACTAGACTGTGCTACCGCTTGTTAGCCCAGAGCTATGTAGGTGAATATATTTTACAATCAAAATATTTATTGTACAGGGGAATATTTTGGACCGAACGCTGATGGAAATCGCTGTCAAATCAACAATAAGAATTTCATAGATATGTAAAATCTACGAACTTGAACTAGGGATGTGTGGTAAGGCCAATTTTTGCAAGCATAATGCCAGGTAGGTCGCATATCGTATTGTAAATTCTGAAACACGACTAAACAAAATGTTATGTCATCCTGTAAATATTTAATTGTTAGATGGGGCTGGAAAAAATAAAATATTCCATAAAAAGATAAATCGATTACCCTATGAGGCCCGAACTAGATTATAACACTAGATTATAAGTAACGGCCTAAAAAACGGCAAGAGAAAAAAGAGCACAAATAAGCGTGTGGTCTTATTTTTTTATTTTTTATTTCAATGAATAGCGAGACGAGCATTTCATTGGCCTGATGTAAGCGATATCACCACTCATGTACTGGAGCAAAACCAAACAACACCTTGAATTACAAAGCGTTACTTGACATTCCACTGCGCTCGCCATCCTGAGACATAAGATGTTAAGTCTCAATATGTCCAGTAGTTATTCTGGCTACAATGACCTTCAAACCGAAACACAACAGTGCATTTACACTGCTGTTTGGCGGGAGAAATGAACATTGCGGTGATACCTACCCAGGCGGCCTCTAAAATATGACAGACCTACCACCAGTGATTATTTGATTATTTGATTTTAGTATGGTCCTATAATTTAATTTGTTCCAGACCCTGTGTCTAGTATATATTTGATCGAAGGGCCGAAGCCACCCAAACGCTATGCACTGCTATTCAACCGACTAAGCTTTAGTAATTGATGTGTCGGAGTAAACAACCTTCAATATAGCGTAGTGAAATCACAGGATTATGACGTATAGCAGCTTCATCAACGAGGCTAGTGCCCTTATTGTGCCGGCCAATCCACTTATCAAACTAGCAATTATTGGTAAATCTGCACGTAAATCCACAGCCTCCGTGGCACAGTTGGTTAGACGCCGGCTGTGAAACGAGAGGCCGCGGGTTCGATCGGGCTTGTTTGGACTGAAAATTGTGATCCCAATTGATAACATTTTAAAATTTTAAGAGAATATAACTACTACCCAATTGGCTTCATTGACGATGAACTAATATAACTAGAACCAAAACAATAGCTCAACCACTTGTTAGCCCTGCTAGTAAGCCTACTAAATGCGATGCGTTTGAAGTATATAAACGTATGTCGTCGAGGATGTACGCTCGTCATCGTTTGGTTGACGACCGCGCGTTACGTTTGATGGCGTATTTACATAAAAACCTTATGAAATATTATAAAGCTCGTAATTCATCCTCTGAACTTAATATAAGATTAAGGTTTTCCTCCTTACACGTTTTGTGGTGGAATGCATGAATATTATTACAGTTTTTTAGATTTTAGATTATTTCCAGTAGTTGTCATTTGTTGAATAAAAATATTATAATAACACTGGAGTTTCTTGCCCTTACTTTTCTAGTGAAAATGGCTTTCTAAGCTGGGTGGTAGATCAAAAATTTACTGAATTTAAATGACGTTGAACATTTTAATGGATTCAATAAATTATTTTCATTTTTCATTTTCAATAAACCTTAATAATAAGAAACTGTACTGATACATTCGTATTTTTATAATTAGTGGTCTCTTTTGGATAACCATAATATGATTATTATGCTTGATCAGTTTTTAAAAAATAAAATGCATGAAGCCACAATAACATTCTACAACATAGGCTTATCTATTCTCGGTTTTTCTGACAAAACTGAAACTGACTGAAAATATCCTTCAGTTGCCGCGACTATTTACGTCAACTCTAGAACATTTTTTTTTTTTTGTATATTTCGGTCGTGATCGGCCGATAAGACTTATAAAATATAATATACTTAACTACAAAAATTTCATATGTGAAAAGAAAAAAAAAAACTTGATAATTTGCTGACCATACACTCGGTCGTAATAAATTATACTCTACCTAATTTATTTTTGTATTGAATGAAATACTGTTGTACTGTATATTCCAGTTTTAATTAATTACTTTCCTGGGATATCCTAGTTTGAATTTTGTTAATTAATTACGTTTTTTGCTTTTGTAATTTTCTATTGGTTTTAAAAATATGAATGCTGATATTAAAAAAAAAGTACTATATTTATTAATATTCAAATCATGTGGATTTGAATATAGCTATTGATGGACACACTCAGATAGAAACACTTTTGAAATGAATAACAAGTAATAACAGAATAAAGTTTTATACGGCGTTTCTGTACTACAGTATGGTTACAACGCTGAGGTCTCAGGATCAAATCTCGAGTCAGACAAAGTGATATTTGAGTTTTCTATTCATTAACAGCTCAGAATCAAGAATTTGTGCCCGATATGGTGATAGGCTTACCCCCTATCACATTGTGGGACGGAACACGCAAGGCGAAACGTGGGTGTTCTGGTATTACCTCTGTTTACCCATTATGGGAGAAATGCGTGAGTTTATCTATGAATGTATGTCAAAAAATTGCATAAGACCGCTACAAAAATTAGATTATAGAAAGATATGTTTCGCGGTGTAGTTGGAAAAATGAATATAAATGAAATATAAACGGTTATGATAATAAATAAAAGCACTTTACCCAACTCAAAAGCCCAATAAAATTCTATACCTTCTTAAATTTCACGCAGAAGTAACAAACTCGCTGTAAGCATGGGTACTCTAAACAATTATTCAAACACGGGGCGACGAGGCTATACCAATAATTAAATCAACGATTCATAGCATCCGATACTTGCTCATGAAAAATGCAACGCGGCAATTTGCGGGATGGTCCCAGGAGGGATAATTTCAGACTTTTTACGTAGACGTCTCGCCGTGGCGGCATTATACTAATATCATCAACTTACGGGATAATACATTCTTTTTGGGGTGGAATTGTGTTGAATAATTTCGGGAATTATCTTGAGATATTCGTGGAGTCGCGAATCGAGGTCTTGAGTACGTCTCAAGGATTACAATAAACCTTAATGATTTCAAAATTTGGTAGAGTGTAACCGAATTTGATAATATAGAAATAAGCTGGTATACATACTGTAGAATACGTACATGTATATTATAAACTCACGCCTTTTTCCCAAGCGGGATAGGCAGAGGTACCAGGACAACCATATTGCGCCATGTGATAGGGGGCGAGCCTATCGCCATATCGGACACAAATTCCTGACTCCGGGCTGATAATGAAAAGCAAAATAATATTGGATTTTGCTCGACCCGGCATTTGAACCCGAGACCTCAGCTTTGTAACCGTATCGTGGTAGGACTACGCCACCGAGGCAAAATTAATAAAATTAAATAAATAAATGCATCCAACAGTCACATACATAGTCCTGACCCCACATTAAGATGTATTAGAAACTACGAAAGACTCAGTCAGTCAGTCTCACAAACTTCCAGAACCGAACATACCTGTGGATCACACAAATATTTGTCTTGGAGCGGGGATTAAGCCCGCGGCCTCGTACAGCCGCACTATAACCAACTCTGAAATAATATCATCACAAATTTTAGGAATTGATTATGTACATGGAATCGCTCATAGATTATTACAAAACAAACAAAATTTAGAGTTCTGTTTAGTCCATTGATTTGTCTCCCACTTTGCTACAGTGAGAAGAGGGCAAAAATATTTCTAACTCTTATTATTTACTTCATGATTAATTTCATTGCGGGTTAAAGACCAGTTAGACATTCCTGGGGACTCGCCGAGCTTCAATTCTGTGTCACTAAAATGCGTGCCACTGTTGAATCTGGCTTACAGGAGTTGCAGTGGCGGGTGTGAGGGCGGGACTTTTAAAACAAATTCAAAAAGCGAAAAGTCTTTAAATGTGAAAGTATTTGCATTAGAAATAACAGAAGCAAAAGGAAATATTATGTACCTCATGAATGTTTTATGAAGGAATGAGCGATGTGCAGTGTGCAGTCGACGATGCCATGCGGCCGTTTATGCAGCCAATGGCATTATTCAAAATATTTCAGGATAGTGCATGAATTTATTTGTAATATAAATCCTGAGGCTATATCGCTTATCATCTGTAATTTCAACTTCATACTTCTACACAGCTAATATACTGAAACGTAGTGTTATTGATGAGTCATTGAGAATTCAGTTGTTTATTTTTCCATTGACATGAGATTATGTGTATGATTGAAGAGTGAATACAAAAAATATAAATTAACTTTTAGAGATATTAAAATAAAGCTATTTAAATTATAATAAAAGTAACCATGCCTTCAATTAAACGTGTCACTCGTTTAGAGAATCACACGTAAACTAATCGTGTAGCGAGATGGTACAAAGTCGCTATAGATTATGCGTTCTCAGGTATCATAGTATTTCTAGAGTCCAGTTTCAGTGCTCCGGTTTACTTGCTCTGCATGGTATCAATTCTAGTTTAGAAAATATGAAGAAAGTAACAGTCAATAGTTCAAGTCAATAAATTATATAATTTAGTATTTAGAAAAGAACAGTAGTCATAAATACTCGTCAAAACCATGATTTAATCAGAAATAAAAACAGTTTTAAAAAGCAGTGTAAGAAAAGTCTTGTACAAACATCAGCAAAGTCGAGTAATAAATAATATTTCATACGTAGAAAGTAAGCTCATGTTTTATTTCATTGTATGAATAAAACTTGCCCGTCTAAGAGCAATTCTACTAAACCTAATTATTCTTCGCCTCCCCCTACATTCAGCCGACTACTAACATATTAATGATTCCAATCATTAAATATGTATTAACTTTATTAGCATTAAGTAATTATAGTTTTCTTGTTAGACAACGGTTGACAAAGGAAAGGAGCTTTTGTTTCTTTACCATCTCATATAATCTTAAGAGCCCTTTGTATTTAATCCAGCACGCGCGCAATTTGTGGTTTAATGTTAAGATAAACAGCCTCATTCATAGACAATTTAAAAACCTTTGTTAGTTACCAAATGTTTTGTCCCTACATACAAGCCGAAATGTGGGTGTCCTGGCACCTCTGCCTACCCCTTCTGGGAAAAAGGCGTGAGTTTATGTATGTATGTATGTATGTATGTATGTATGTATGTATGTATGTATGTATGTATGTATGTATGTATGTATGTTTTGTCCCTCTCGAGGGAATTTAGAATTCAATTTGAGCAAAAATACAAAACATTCGATAAATAAAATAGACTTTACATGTGTCTATGAATACGGGCCGACATTCTTTTATTAGTAGTTTAGTTTCAAACTTTTATGATTCTGAAGCCACATTGCTAAATAGCGAAAAAAATAATGCAAAATTGGGAATTAACTGACTCTTACCACCTTCATACATTAACTTCGCTAGAAGTCGCTAGTTTGTTAAGTACAATACACGTGATATCAATTAGTGTGGTGCAATCCAAAGATATCGACTAAGTTTTTTTTTTTTATTGCTTTGAATGGCGAGACTAGCATGCCGTTCGCCTGATGGTAAGCGATACGACCGCTCATGAACAGTAGCAAAACCAAACAACACCTTGAATTACAAAGCAATGCTTGGCATTCCACTGCGCTCGCCATCCTGAGACATAAGATGTTAAGTCTCAATATGTCCAGTAGTTACTCTGGCTACAATGCCCTTCAACCCGAAACACAACAGTGCGTTTACACTGCTGTTTGACGGGAGAAATAGACACTGCGGTGGTACCCACCCAGATGGCCTCTCACATATGAGAGACCTACCACCAGTAGATAACCACAAGATAACCATATCTGAATCTCTATAGATGAATACAGAACATTACATGGCTCAATGTTGGTGTTTCAACATCTTTACCTCTGAAGTATTTGAGTCGAGTGAGCCCTGCTATTTGTTGCTATAAAACTTTGCTAGCCTTTCCGTTCCTTCAATCGTCTTACATACGAGAATGTTATTTTATTTCATTCCTTATTGACGCTAGAAATAAAAAATAATTTCAACAAAATCGTCGCCAATATTTTCATCGTATCGGGTGGAACGATTTTAATATGAACGTGGGCCATATTCATATATTTTATTTATTAAACCCGCCCGATATTAGATTACATCGCGAGGAAAACGGGAATGAAAAACCATTTTCGTCACAAATTGTACGAGAAATTTACGAAATAATAATAAAATTACTTGATTATTGCATTAGGTTATAGAAAGAATTTATTTATTATCAACATACGTGATACGGTGATATATTTGCTGGCTTCAAGAGACCAGAGGGAGGGAGGTTTGATTATTGGTTTTATTTGATTTGCTTTTAGCAAGAACTCAGTAATCGGTTTCGTGCACAATATTTTAAATTTTATTGTAATTTTAGTTTTTTTTTTTCCTGGCGTACATTAAAGAATATGTATAAATAAAAATATACAACAATTCATAATAAAATAAACCAAGAATATAAATTCATTTTTCTACGACTACTAAATGCCAATAAAGTGAAAACAAAAAGTGCTAAATCACTTCGCCAGTGACCCAAAAACAATGGTATTAACAGGTTTATTCGAACGCTGGGTGAATGTTGAAAAATATCATTAATTAACCAAAAGTGGGGAGCGGCGGAAAGATATTTTCGTGGCGGTTTAATTAACTTCGTAGCCAACTTTATTTTGTTAAACCTCAGCCGATTTATTATGAATTTCAACGCCGTGAGACTCTGGCTGTAGGCTTGATGATACATTTTTTAATTCACTCATATTTCTTTTGTTGTAAGAATGTTTTGATGTTGTGTTTTATTAACCTTATCCTGCGTCTTATTGCTGTACTGTGCTTCACTGATGACTTAAAAATATTATATATATAATAGCAAATGTAATAAATATTCAAGTTAATGCAACATTGTACTTTTTAAGGAGTAAATTTCAAATTATTCGGCCTAACATTGCTTTTTAGATGGGACAATCACTGTTTTATGGAATAATTTAATTCAGATAGTACTAAAACGAACGAATTCTTGTATTCCCATGATATTTTCGTATAATTCTTGGATTACCACATGCCAACCCAACATATCATTACTATATTATATTTTGTACTTTCGGATAAAAGCATATTCTAGTGTCAAATAGGCCCTCAAACGTATTGTTTTAATGTCAGAGCGTTACGCTATAAGCACTAGAATCTAGATCAAAGATTGGGTGGCATGCAATTTTAAAAGAGAGACTATAGTCGTCTTTCCTTTGAGTTTCTTATTTTGTCGGATACTGTACTTTACGCTCTTGTGTTGACTGGGATAATGAAGTTTCGTGAAGGTACCTGATACGTATCTGGTCCAACAGGTTGTATAACGGTTCAAGTTTTCTCTTCGGTTTTGTCTATGTTAAGCTTGGGACTAATATGCAGTTTTGTTTTTACTTGAGTAAGAACATCAAGAGAAAGACTTTGCAAATATTTTTATAGTTAATTGACATAAACGGGTTACATGAAGGGAACAATAAATTGAATGAACGTTTTTTTTTTGGTACATTTTATATTTGAAATAGGACACGGTAAGTAAATTGCCAATTTTAAAATCAGTCTTCACATACATAGTAAATAAATAAATAACACCCAACAGTCACATACATAGTCTTGACCCCACACTAAGATCGAGTCTTGCGTCGTGGGTATCAGAAACTACGAGAGACTTTTCAGTCTCACACACACCCAGATCCAAAACAAATACCTGTGAATCACACAAATACGAGTATGTGTGTTCAGTGCGATGATCGATCCCATGGCCTCTTGTTCCATAGCCTGCATCTAACCAATTGCGCCACGGAGGCTGTCAAACATTGTGGACTAAGATCTTATCTTATGTTATTCTCTTAATAGTGTAAGAAAAGAAATGTTAATAATAATAATAACTCTTTATTATAACACCATATATAAAGGATAAACAAAAGACAAAAACAAAAGAAAAAATAAAAAAGAAGAAAACAATAGTTAAAGAAACATAATGGTGGTGATATAACTGGCGGTCTTATCGCTTTAAGCGATCTCTTCCAGACAACCGGTTGGTAAAGGAAAGATCCAATGGTTATGGACGGTGCTTATTATTAACAATAAACTTACATGCAATATAAATATATAAATACCGATATAAAACGAATAAATGCAAGATATGATACACTTAAATACAATATAATACATATACATACATATATACATAACAATAATAGTGAATGGTGATAAATCTATTGCGAAAGGTAGAAAGCTTTCACCCTTGATTTAAATATTTCCAGCGAGGACGATCGCTTAATTGTAAGAGGCAAAGCGTTCCACAGCCGCACTGCCTCAACAGTAAAGGAACGGTCATAAAATGACGTCCTATGTGCTGGAAACTGCAACATCAGATTCTCTGATGACCTAAGAGAATGTTCTATAGTAAAAGGTAGACAATCAGATAACAAAAATAAAGGGTCTAGCCGGTTAAGCTAGTGAAAACTGCACTGGCGTCTAATGAAGGTTCCTTGTCTTGGTTTTATTGTTTTTCATCTAAAATAGCCATACACTTAATCTCACACCCCTAACCTCCATAGTTAGGGAATAATAGGGGTAACAACCCTGAACGTAAATATTTTTTTCTCAGTACCTATTGAAGATATTTTCATGAAATCGAAACTGTACATGACTATCCATAAACTGATTATAATATATTTTTTCTAGAATTTTTGCAATATTAGAAACTGTAAAAAACGAAATGTTATTTGTTGGGGTGGTTTTTTATACCAACCCCCAAAGTGACACCTACGTGCGAGATTAACCAAGACAAGAAACCTTCATTAGACGCCAGTGCAGTTTTCACTAACTTAACTGGCTAGACCTTTCTTTCAATATCTATTTCAGAAACATAGCACCATTATTTCAGTCGAGTCAATTAACTTTCTTTATTGCGGGGCGGTGCATAATGGAATTCCTTTTGCAAATATTCAGGCAGCTAGACTTATTAAAATATTGTTCAGTGGCTTCGCTTCCTTAGTAACACTTGTGGTTTGGACTCTAAGAACAACTTCGCATACAAGTTTTAATATGAACATGTGCCCCTTTGTAACCTACAGATTAATTTTCATTTCTGATCGAACTATCTGCTTTTATGTTCGGTTAATAGAAATTTTTTAGAGAAAATATGTTCTCGATGTATCTTGAGCGTTAAATTGTTAGTTGATTGTTAAATTGTAATAAAATACCTGTCTTCGATATATTTTGTTTTTCATGTTACATACCTACTACCTAAATTATATATTTTAAAAGTTTATGGTTTTTGAGATTTACGGGAATGTTACCCATTGAAGCCTAATTTTTACAGATTTTGTTAATTTTTTATAAATTTGTGGCCACGGGGGGCGTCGACAAGTTAAAAAAATAAAATTAGAACTAAAATCTCGATAAAATCCGTAATAATTCGTTTTATTTTAAAATAAAAAAAAAATTTTTTTTTGTTTTTTGTTTGAAAACTGTGTGACTCATGCAGTACCATTTTTAATTTTTGAAACTGTCATCAAATCTACCGCTATCATTTTCACAAGATTCAGTAGCTTTAAAACCCTCACTACTCCAGCGTAGTTTGCGTAATTAAATCGATACCATTCCCAGTTGCTTAATGACGCATCAGCGCTCAAGTGCATTTAGTTGGCCATCTCCGTTTTGCGGAATCCTCTGGCGAAATTATTAGTTGCCAAGTACTTGGAGATATCATGTTGTATGCTTCCGATGCTGTGCATCGGAAGTTACAGCATACTCACGCCTAATTGCCGGGTTTTGAGAGCAGTCGATGGCGGAACATTTAAGAGGCGATCGATGGTTGAATGGTACCCAGTAGACAAATTGTAAGCGATTGGAGTGAATAGTTCAGCTCAATGGATGTACGATTGATTTTAATAAATTATGAGCAATAAAATCTTGGTTTTCAGGTATTCTGTAAGTGAATTTGTTTGGTATACGTTGAGCTCAATTTCTCCCCATATTGGTCATGGGCAGCGGTAACTTTCCATTGGATGTGCGACTTGACGCTCTTTCAACATAATAGAAAATAAATAATTAATGTTTTATTTGTAAGCTTGCTTTATTAAGTTAAGCTCAAGTTTATTTCCCAGAAAACTCACACAAAGCCGACGTGAAAATTTAACAAAGCTTCTCATGTTTACATTACGCTGTCATTATAGTATTAGGCCAACAAAGTCACCTAGGATATTGTAGTAACGAAGAAAAATTACATAGTATATTTTTACATAATCTCTTGCTTATTATATACCACAAAAATCTACCATCTGTATCAACCCATATACGTCCCACTCCAGGGCACATACCTACTCTGCAATCGAGAAATCGATAGTCCACCACGCCGGCCTAATGCGGGTTGGCGGACTTTACACACCATAGAAATTTTACAAATTGCTATGGTATGCAGATGTTTTCCTTCACCGTTATAGTGCGTGATGATTAACAACCAATACACACACGACTCCGAAAAACCAGGGATATGCCCTGGGGTTTGAACCCGCGACCACCGTTTTGTTGGCAGCTTCGTCTGGTCCATTACCAACAGGCCACCACGCACTTACATGCACTTACTACAGTAAAAATAGCATAAAGTATGAACACATCTACATACATCTTAATTGTTCTTTTGTAGCTGAAACAAATCTTCTGAACCACTTGTACTCTGTATTTGCGGGATCACGAAGTTTGTATCAAATTTACTCATGCACGACTTGTTACTGCGTACTTAGCACATTGCAAGTACTTGCAATCTCTGCACAATGAGTTTGTGACTCCCGTATTTGAGTAACATAATGGCTTTTAGTTAGGTGTGCGAGCTGAAGTGATTATCCGGCTTTGCAGTTAATAGCTGGTATAACAGGTTTAATGATATCTTTAAGGTTGAAACATTGTTGCTAAGGGATCTCAGGTTCAAATGAAAAACGTAAGGGCTTGATATTTGTAGATATACTGGTAGATCTCTCATATATGAGAAGCCGCATGCGTAGATGGCAATGCCTATTTATCCCGCCAAACATCCATGTTAATGCACTGTTGTGATTTGGTTTTGTTACTACCAATGTCCTTGAACGGTTGTATCGCTTCAATTTATAATTATATTTAAACCGTTGGAACATCTTATGATGACGACTGACTCGTGGCCGGCCCACTGCCTCTTCAACTTGCTAATCCTTTATACAGTTATTCTCCTACGGATCTCCTTATTATTGATTCAATCTCTTAGAAAAACGCCAAGCGTAATCTCCATAGGGTGTTGAGTGACTTTGAGCCTTCATATCAATCCGACAGGTGTATATATTTATTATTATTTGAATATACTTGTCACTGAAGTAAATTAATTATAAAATTTCGTAGTCTTCTGCTAACTGCGTATCGAACAGGCCAATCAACGGTTGAATATTTATTCCAGCAGCTCAAACAGCGGAATCGCGATAAAATAACCATTAACAAGTGAATTGCCATCATTATAGCTGCGAGTGTAATTCACGCAAATAACTTAATCGCCGGCAACTTGGCATTTGCATAATAACTGCTATTTCAACGTCTTCTATATTACACTTTACTAAATGAAATTTGATTCTAATGATGAAATTTTGAATTATGGCCTTTTGTGTTTTAAAAGGTTATTAATTAAGGCATTTGAAATGTTATATAGTTTAGTATTTGGGTAAAGATGGTATCAACTTTTGGTAGTGAATTTACTACCATGTCGGATCTTTGTAATAAATATACCCCATCAAACATAAATGTGAAATGAGAGCAAAGTTCGATAATATTGTATAGGCCTTGGTTGTTGACTTGACTTCAGCGAAAAAAGGAGTGAGATATAAACGGGTGCCAAAATCAATGTCCTGTTACTTACAACAACATAAAATACTCGATAATAACCTGAAATATGATTTGTTCTTATAACTTGGGATAATATATGGAAGCCTAAGTTCAAACTTGGCTAGGCCTAAGAACTGTTAGCTAAGAACTAGGCTGACATGCTCCACGTGTCTAGACATTTCCTAAAATGAAGAATATTAGGACAAACAAAGATTAATCCTTAAGAAATACATATAATTATATAATGCTAACCACAATTGTTTCGATATTGGTTTACATAACATAGTTGTATGTAAATAACACAGTATCTTAGAGTATCGAAATAATAAACAACAAATTGGAAATACAGTAAATTGGTTGAACAGTGTGTCCTATCACAATCTGTGATTCGATTTATTTTGCAATTCTCGGCGTGAAATTTGCCACGTCCGTTATTGGCAGGTATCGAATCTGAAAATAGTTTTGCAACGTCAGATGTATGTCGTTTTTTATGTTTTAAGCTGATATATATGTATATTGAAATTATATTTTAATTGAAACTTACCACAAATAATATGAAGAAAAAAATAATGGATGCTATAATAATATATGAATAATATAATATTATGAAGAAAATAAATATATGGAAGAAATCGCCGACAGCGATAAAACCGCCGTTTGTTACACATATAAGCACTTTGTGTTATTATCTGTAATTTGTGTGGTGTACAATAAAGTATTTATAAATAAATAAATAAAATATTTAAATAATAATGTAGATGGTTATCCTTTTACTTTCTACTACCAAGCGAGTATCCTCCATTCGGCTCGGTCTTCAGCATTCTCATTATCCTGAGTGTTTGCATCCTAGGTGTTTGTGAGACCGAAAAGTCTCTCGTAGTTTTTGACACCCACGACACAAGGCTTAATTAAACGACATCTAGCCAGCGCTTCTTTGGTCTACCCCTCGATTGAGATCCGGGAATGTTGAGGCTCAAGCACACATACCCACGTACTCCTTTAGCTTCCTTAGGACGTGACAATACCATCTCAAGCATACCTGGAGTGTATCTTCCATATTGCGGACACAAAAGCTGTCGCGGATGTGTTCGCTAGAAACGTGAGGGCACGCCACGGCTCCTATACCAGAGCACAGGCCGTACGATACTTTATAGATGAGTTTTTTTGAGTCTCATTGGCATTCGGTGGTCACAAGTATTTTTTTTTATTTCTATGAATGGTAACGCGAGCATGCCATTCGCGTGATGGTAAGTGATACGACTAAGCAGTCGTAAGCATGAACAGTAGCAGAACCAAACAACACCTTGAATTACAAAGCAATGCTTGGGATTCCACTGCGCTCTCTATCCTGAAACATAAGATATTAAGTCCCAATATGTCCAGTAGTTACTATGGCTACAATATCCTTTAAACCGAAACACAACAGTGCATTTATACTGCTTCGACGGGAGACATAGACATTGCGGTGGTACCTACCCAGGCGGCCTCTCACGTATGAGAGACCTACCACCATTGTAAAGTATTCTATAGTCTTCCATCCACTAATAGACCAACCACCACCTATACGGGCTTTAACGTTAAGGTCAAAGTCGCCGGACTTATGCAATACTGACTCGCGGTTCTTGAACTCATCTGTCTTTAAGGCAAGTTCCTTGCCTATCTCGATGCTTTGGGGGTCCGTACTCCCGCATGCCATATACTCAGGTCTTGCCAGATTAAATTCCAGACTAACGTTATCAAGCGCCTCCTTCCAACGATTACCTTTTCACTCCAAAAGTCCTCCATCAGTGTAATGTCATCGGCCTACATCAACAACCACCAAACTGTGAAACTTTATGATAATTTATATTCTTTCAAGATTTCAAGCTATTTCTTCGTAGATCGACCTTTGCTGTGTTATGTGTAAAAAATATTATTATTTTTATTTCTCATAGTATAAACGTCTAACGGGAGATCTAGAGATAAAATTTACCACCAGAAATAGTAATGATTTTACCACGACAAAAAGCAAAGAAGAAAAGAATACATTTTCTGAAATAAATATCAAGACACACAATCTTGGTTCAAAACATCAATTATCTTCGTAATTACATCCCGAGCGCATGGAAATTGAGCAAATCGCTCGTTATTCAAGCAAGCCAAAACAAATTTATCCTGTAAGCGATACCGTGCGTATTTTAATGAACCTTATTGGGATATTGAACAAAATATACGTCTTAATGTAAATAGAATTTGATGTTGGGAATGTACTCATGTTTTGTGTTTAGTTTTGGGCTTGTAACTTTATATCCATACAAGTTCAGAAATTCTCTGCTCTTGTCCTAGCATTTATATCAAACACTAGTAGGTACTATGTTTTGCTTGGATATAGTTATAGAGTATATCTCATTTAAACACAATTATGTTTACAAGATAGTATAGCTATTATGTAAATGTTAGCTTTCATAGCATAAACTTGGCAAATAAACGTAAACCTTACAATATTCTCCGTAATCGATGTATTGTTGTTTTAGAATTATATTTGTTTCATCCATAATTCTAGAAGGCCTGCAACATTTTTGTGATTCCCATTTATGTTGTTTTCTCCATATTAATAATATTTCTATAGCTTGGATTATTGTACCTGATTATTTTTTGGGGTTACGTAAGTTCGGTCCGCTCATCCAGACACTTTCTATTTTCCTTCTAACAATTTGAAGAGGGTATTCACTCATCAGAACAACGACGTGTAATTTCTCTCTTCAAATTGTTTTTTTTTCAGACAAGTTAGTGTTCCTGAAGAAACTTACCCAGCTCAGCATCTCGATTCCAATTCTTTGCGTGCCACTGTTGCTCCTGGCTGACACGAGTGGCAGTGGTGGATGTGCGGAAAAGTATCTAGAAAACCTCATTTGTCTTGTTTGTAACAAATAAAATTGCTTTTCTAACTTACCTTTCTTTCTAAAATCTCTTGTTGATTACTTATTTCCAAAGCCAGCGGAGTCGTGCACACACATACTCGAAATGCAATCTCGGTTTTCTGCCCGTGACACCGCACCGCCGATAAACTGCACGAATAGTCATTTTAAAACTCAAATTATTATTTCCACTCTTATCATACTTTTCTCGTCTCTTCCAGTTATAGTGTTTTTATTGTTTGGTGGGTTTATTTGTAATAAATGGTATTAGATCAAAATATGTATCCATAATAACTGTAAAAAAATGTTCCTATAAAAGAATTAATATGTCGTGAACACCTGTCATTGTATTTAAAATATACCGGAGAAATTATAAAAGTAATTGAACTAAGTTTCATTTTGGCGCCAAAATTGCTACCTTGCGCGCTCTCTATAATCAAATCGTGGTAGTAAACTTAATATATATATTTTTAATTCCATTGACGGCTGAATAAATATGGAGGTCCATAATTGTAGCCAGATGCTGATAACAAACGAGCATGAAACTAAATGTAAAAAGACTGCCATCGTCAGTAAACTGAACTAGTTACCTATAACAGATTTTGTGGATGGCATAAGGGATGGAAGAAAAGAAAGTGATTATGCAGCTCCATTAATTGAAAAATTTGAAGCTGCTAAGTAGGTATTTTATGATTAACTCTCTGTAACAGACGTAGAACGTAGTTTTACTTATCATTTCAAGGTCAAATTGCACAAACTAACCTTGCCTATAAATTTAACTGTAAAAATATCAATCCCAATGTCAAATATGAGACGATGACATTATAAAAATTAAAATTATCGTCAAAGTTAGTTTAAGATATTAAAACCAGTTTTATCAGCTATCTTTTATAACGTTTTAACTATCTTCAAGTAACGGCCATTAGCTGTCCATTTTTTAATTATCTTGTGATGTCTTCAAAAGCTAATGGGTTCTTGTAAAATATTATTAATAATAATGATTTACTCTTTAGTATTAGTATAGGGAAACATAATATTCTTGTACATAATATTATTTTTAATAAGCAATATTAAAGCTCTAAGTATGCTTTCTTTCGTTAACAATAAGCGGATCCTTTAGGGAACCATGGCAAGTAAAAAAAAAGTTGATGTGACATTTTGTGGAATAATTTTAAATATTTTTATTGCGATTGTATTGTGTGCAAGCTTATGTCACAGCTTATGTTCAGCAGTGGACTTATTGTCGCTGAATATGATGGACGATGGTAATAACTTATTGTAGTCTAATGCCATATCTACATTCTG
Source organism: Hyles lineata (assembly GCA_030180105.1). Lineage (NCBI taxonomy): Eukaryota > Metazoa > Arthropoda > Insecta > Lepidoptera > Sphingidae > Hyles > Hyles lineata. The sequence goes on from JARJEE010000030.1 coordinate 4,239,827, forward strand.
CACGTAAGCAAATGCTCTTCACAATTGTATCAGCAATGTAACAGTTGTCTATTAAAGCCGATACAAAAAGTGGAACATTTCCCCCCTAGTTTACGACTCTTCAGAACAAATGGCATTGAGTTAGCTACGATTGCCGGCACTAGACGCTCACAAGTATATCGATACGAATGCACAATGTCCATTGTCTGTTGCCGATGGCAACCTCGTTTCTGACACGGTGAATAGCCAGCTATGTATTGTGATGCGTGCCTGTGTTGTCAGATGTTTGTTTTTCTTGCTGGAATTTTGTTGCCAGGCATTTTTTGTGGGAATAACTATCTTCATAAATAAATTAAAAAATAAAAACCAATTTATGTCACATACGCATAAAAATAACATGCAAGTGAAAATAGATAATAATTGACTACATACAAAAGTAACTATGATTATACAGTAACAAGAAAACTAAAATAATAACCATTATAAAAAATAAAAACAAATTAGGAAGTGTAGGCAGTAACATATCGTGGTTGTGACAAGTAGATGACCGCTCAGCATATAAAAGTCATGCAGTGACGCGAATCACAACACAACGCTGATTTTCACCGACCATGCCATGCATGTCATGCAGTGGAACGAACCAAATGAAATCTAATACATTACAGTATTCATTCCATTTTTTTCATTCTGTGGTACCAGTATATATAAAAAAAACTGTTTTAATAAAAAAGTAGAGATATTATTATTATATTGTGATCAAAAATAGGTTCTACATTTAGAATGAAGATATTTATTTTCATATTATGAAAAGCAAAATCCACATGGAACAATGTTAGAAGTTTAATCGGAAAACCATGTACAGAGAAGTTACCCACTTAAATGTACACAACGGGACGGCAGCCACTGATCAATTTCCTCAGTTTCTTGTTATTTACTTTACTAGTAACATCGTATATGTATAAGGGAAAAAATGCGCTTTAAGGCAAATTAAATAGAATATAACGGTTTTTTAAATTGATGCGAATGGTACACATTTAAACCTTAAATGGGTAAAATTTAGAATAGGGCAACACGATTTGGTAGGTTGGGGGTGTGGAGGGGGGGAGGGGGAGTGTCCCATCTCCCCTGGTACCACTCCCGTGAAAAGGTAATACATCATTCCTGAGATAGGTATATCAATTAAGGTAACCTAACCTGCTGTAACGTATTCTGCAACGTCTCCGGCTTTTTATATACACTCTAGGGTCGGTATCCAAAAGGCTACGTGAAGTTGGGGTGTCCCGAGTCGGTTTTGGGGCACAGTCGACCTAACTGATCCATAAAGTGGGTACACTAATTTCCTTCTGAAGATAATGTTTCGGACCTTTCTAATATATGAGTCTATCACAGATGCGACAACTCCGCCAACAAATATCAACAAAACATTCCTAAAAATTGTTATTGTTAATGACACTGACACATAACGCAACTCACGTCATATTTTACGTTCCGTTTCACCGATTTTTCACGACATTTTACACCACAGACTATATATTTGACATATTATTATCGACTTGCTTGTCAATCGCCCATAATAACGTTCCGTTTATCCTAATATGTGATTTAAGGTTAGAAACTATTTTTATTAATTTCTCGAAAACCATGCTTCACCTTTCAATAAGAGTTGCAATCAGGAACTCAATCCCTACCACCTGTGATCACTTTTACCCCTCAAATCGTGTTGCCATACACAGTCAAAGTCCCCCTACAAAGTCCGCCCCCTTAAATAGCACTATTTTTACACTCAACAGTCAAATAGCAGTGTAAATGCATTGTTGTGTTTCCGATTGAAAGACATAGTAACTACTGGACATATTAAGACTTAACATCTTACGTAAGGATGGCGAACGCAGTGGAATGTCAAGCATGGCTTTGTAATTCAAGGTGTTGTTTGATTATACTACTATTCATGAGCGGTCGTATCGCTTACTGTCAGGCGAACGGAATGCTCGTCTCGCCATATATTGCAATAATAAAAGCTTTTTAAATTAACTTTTTAATTTCATAATTGTATAATAAGGGTAATTAAATTGTGACAGTCACTGAGCGGATGATTTATACCTCAGTCCGCCCCGTGACCACGAAAGCTGTAAAGTAATCGAAACTTCGGGAAGTTAAAAAATGAAAAAATCAAACCAAATCGGCGATAAAATCCGCAAATAATTGTTTTATTCAAAATAGAATATCTTTTGAATAATTTTACCTTTCGCTGGGTCTTTAATTTGTGACAAAACAGGCTTGCCCTCTATCATATTGAAATGGAAGTAAGATCAGTAAAATGTGAGTGGCATTAGAACACCTCTAATTACTTTGAAAGTGCCATAAAATAATGGCGTGAGCACATACGGCACTACATTGAAAAATGAACACCTGTGAAGTGTGGATTAATCAATCAGGACCGTGAGTATATTTTTCTATTTATTTCTTAATATTATCAATTATTTTACACCAGAAAAAATACAAAAAGATACATAACTAAATTTAAAATAAGTACAATCGGCGGCCTTATTGCTCAAGTAAATGTCTGCCAGGCAACCTTTGAATGGAGATAAGAGAAAGGAGAGAGAAACTACTAGCCTGTAAACTTTCAGAAGCAATTTATTTGTCTGCACAGACTGCATGGCCCTTTACAGCCCAAAAAGGATGTCCAACTAATGGCAGATGATTTTCTCTAGTAGTAGGTATATAAAGGTACATATATGTAGGTATATAAAGGTTACCGATATAACCCATAGGATTGGCAAGTTGAAGTGGCAGTGGGTCGGGCACATAGCTCGTAGACCCAATGGCCGCTGGGGCCGAAAGGTTCTTGAGTGGAGGCCACGTACAGGCAAGCGAAATGTCGGACGCCCGGCTACAAGGTGGACGGACGATCTGGCTAAGGTTGCAGAAAGTCGCTGGATGCAGGCGGTTTCCAACAGGTCATTGTGGAGATCCTTGGGGGAGGCCTATATTCAGCAGTGGACTTCCCGTGGCTGATATGATGATGATATGAGTAGGTATATGTTGGGTTGCTCATTTTCTTCGTCTACTTAATTTTAATGACCAAGGATTGTAACTTGAACACTTTAATCTGTACTTAAACAGGATCAATATCATCAATGTCTAGTTTCCTAGTTCATATAACTTAACCCCTTGTTAACTGTAATCGTATGGCAATAGAATTAATGTAATGAGTTATGAGGCAGTTACACGGGTTGCGTATTAATCCTACTATATTATAAAGGCGAAAGTTTGTAAGTATGGATGTATGGATGTTTGTTACTCTTTCACGTAAAAACTACTGAATGAATTTGAATGAAACTTTACCACAATATAGCTTATACATCAGAATAACACATAGGCAAGACGGGACGAACCTGAAGTCCACGCGAACGAAGTCGCGGGCAAAAGCTAGTTAATTATATTAGAGCATTTGGTACACTAGACTGTTAATACGTTATTAGGATTTGGTCTTTACAAGTATCTGAATCTGTATCAGCCTATATACGTCCCACTGCAGGGCAAGGGCCTCCTCCATAATCGAGAGTACGATTGGGAGTGTTAGGCCATATAGTCCACCACGCTGGCCGAGTGCGGATTGGCGGACTTTACATACTATAGAATTCTTATAAATTGCAATGGTATACAGGTTTCCTCGCGATGGTTTCCTTCACCATTTTAGTGCGTGGTGATTGTCTATCATATACACACATCACTATCATATACACATATTCAACTGTTCTGTGATATACACATTGACTTGCCCTTATAATTTTATGCTGTACAAGTATCAAACCATAAAGGTATTTACTCACCTGATCGAAAGGATGCTACGCTCCTATATCTTGCTAACTATGATTCCAAGATGGACTGTCGTGGACGCCCACAATATCTTAAAGAGTATTCAGATCTAGACGTAAATGGAGAGCAACTGTGCTCCCTAATGAGAGAGACCAGTCTGCGTCCTAGTTCCAGGCGGTCACAGAGCAGGATTGGAGACACTTCTGACTTTGAAATTTCCAGTGCCGCCCGAAATGTGGGAGACGGTTACCGAGGGGTCTTAGTCAGTATGTTAGCGTAGGTTTTTGTTAGGGGCCTTGCTCAACCGCAATACCTGCGGCGTTCCAGGCTGATAGACCAGTGACACTGGCTGCCTCCTCCGGGTTACCGAAAGGAGATGTTTACAGGTTGCCTCCTGACATAAAAAAATGTTAAAGGTGAATTAAAGATGTGGGTTTTATTGGATATCCGGTGACTTTAACTTTAAAAGGAAAGCTATTAATTTATATTGACAACTTATATAATAGACATGTAATAAAATAAAACAAGCTGACATTAGTTAAATAAACAGGAAAAACAGTTTTTTTTGAATACAAATTCAAGTAGTACATACCATGAATAATAATGTTAAAATCATGGCTTTGTAAGAAAAGATTCCTTTTGTGTTCTCAAATACTGTCCTGAAACATTTGAAATGCATCAGCATAGTAATGATCAGATAGAACTTGAAATAAAATCTTTGGCTAAGAATTGTAAAGCAAATAATCGCACTTGCGATAAATATTACAGAACATACCACGAGTAAACTATCTCGATCCGTAGAAAAATATTGTGCATTCGCTTTCAAGCTTAACGCTGTTATCATCTGAATTACGCTGTGTTTTTCAAGTGTCTAAAGCAAATAACTCAATTTAAAATCCCGGTGATTCCTGGAAATCCCTCGTACCTGACCACTCCTCATAGCGAGTCCTGCTATTGTTTCTACGTCAACACTTCCCAGCTGTAAATGAATGCAGAACTGGGACGTTTATTGTCGTTTATATCGCCGACACTGGCGCGAAATGCAAATGTTAACAAAAAATATGGAAAACGCTTTCAAGGATTTCGCTTGCAAGATTTCATATAGTGGATGAGGTTTGATGTGTTTTAATTACGGTAATGGAATAAACATACTGTTTTAGGAAAGTAAATTAAAGTTTGTGTCAGCTGGATAATTACACTGAAGTAGATTACGTGAAGACTGGGGCTAAATGTACTGCATTTAAACTAATATTAGACATTTGTTGAATGAAAGAATGACTTTTAAGAGTCGCTGTTAGTGAAGCATAAAATATTGTGAATAAGACCTTTTCATGAGCAGAACTGGCGACAACAGTTGACGTCTGCAGGCTGACATAATTCAGCATAATTTATTTATATAGCTATAAATATATATGTATATAAAAAAATATATGTACCTTTGCATATTTATAACCGCCACACCTTTGCTAACGTTGTAAACGAACCTACAATTCATTGGAATATCTGACTGCAAAACTAAACTGCACGCAAAGTTGATCCATCATGGCTGGATGAATGTAGAATATTTGTCGAACAACTAGAGTTAGGAACTAAATAGATAAAGCAGTTTTGGACACATAGAAAATATTGGGATAAATAAAAATAGCACACAGGCGAATGATAGTGATAAATTCGGTATCCATCCCGTAATGTGATGGGCCAAACCTATCATCGCCACTAATCCTGAGAGATACGAACTTGTTTATCCTGATATTCAGTACCCATTCCAATCCGCAAGAGTTGTTTACTCAGAAAATAACTTCGCGAATGTCTACAACCATCTCATAAATAAGTATAAAGACGATTCAATAAACCTATTATCGAAATGCCTGAAAGTATTACCAGCGTCGATATAATCTAAGCTTGTTGTCACGGTGACGTTCGACATTTCAGCTCAACATCACGTAAGCAAATATTTGAAATACATTTTTCACTATATTTCGTCCTTCGTGTGAATTAGATGTAGTTTGATGGAAATTTTCTTATCTAATTGTTATAGTTTGTTCATTTTCAGTTTAAATTAAAGAAGAAGAAATAAGAAACGAAACATTGTGAATTGTGATAAAGGTCGCTGAATGTCATTAAATATTTGATCGATATATTTATAGTGCTGACCATATTGTGGCTAGTAATTGAGGTAGTTATGAAACGTGATAGACGGACGGAGTGCCAAGACAAAAGAGCTCGAGCTCTTTAATCAAAAATATTGGAACAAGAAGAGGAGACGCAATTATTGATAACAGAAAAAAGCGACAGTAAATAGCACGATATTATCACCCAGGTTAAAGCGGCTGATTAATATTAAAGAATCAACAATTACCACCGAGGCCATAACGCTTACTAAAATTAAGTATTGTTCCAACAAGCGATAAACGGAATTTGAGTAAATTATAATTTTATCGAAGACATTAGCCTCGTCGAGTCAATGGCAAAGTTGTGATCTTGTGCAATGAAAGCGCCAATTCGCAATTAACGCGCTCAAGTGAGAAATGAAGATAACAACATTTACTGTAGCGACGCTAGGAAACCGCAATAAAAAACTTTTTTAATCACAAGGTAAGTTTATTATTATATTATTTCTGTATAGTTATGTTGTAGTAAAGTTTGTGAACAATAAAGATTAAAATAAATTAAAATTATAATATATTTTTCGGCCTGTTTATACCTTACATACATTAACTCACGGCATTTTCCCAGATGGGCTAGGCAGAGTTGTAACCAGAACACTCACGTTTCGCCTCGTATGTTCCATCCGATCATGTGATACCCCTATCAAGCCTATCACCATATAAGACACAAATTCCTAGGTGGGGTACAGCGTCCGAAAATTCGAAGTTCGTATCTTTTCATAGAGTAGTAACCCCCCTGACTCCAGACCGATAATGAATAGAAAAAGTCAATATAAGCCGACCCTGCGAACCCCAGACTCCGTTTTGCATTTATTAGTACAACTGCGTTACCAAGGCAATTTATACTTTAATAATGAAGAAATCATCGTGAGGAAACCATACCACAGAGATCCTAGCTAGAGTTTCTACGGTATTTCGAGTCTGTCAAACCATCCTACACCAGTTTGATGGATTTAGAGTATTTATAATAAAGAGGGAGCGCTGGTAACAAACAAACTGCACTACAAACTGCGCTACAAACGTAGATAAAAATGGTGGTGCAGGGCCACCTTTTTTTGCCTGTTTTTGGCTTCTATTTGACAGGTTGTCTAACATGCACGAATTACTTGGAAAAGAAAAAAAAAATTACAGCTATTTAATTTCACAAAAGGCGAATATCCAAACATACTTTCGGCTATCAAAGGAATTTATAGGAATTTGTTTTTAAATAATTAGTTCAATTGTCACTAATATAGCGCTACCAATATTACGAACAAGAAAATCTCTACATTTTTGAAGACGCAAATATATGACAGCGCTCCTCTCTATTATAATAATACTCTAAGACAATTGTCTAAGCCTTCTCAATCAAGTTCTCAGTTGAAATGGAGTAGCACTCTCAGCATGGGACGATTAATATCAACTATTACATTATATCAGTTCATACGCAGTTACTTTTTCAGTATCACTAGTAGTTACTGGTGGTAGGTCTCTCATATGTGAGAGGCCATCTGGGTGGGTACCACCGCAGTGTTTATTTCTCCCGTCAAACAGCAGTGTAAACGCACTGTTGTGTTTCGGGTTGAAGGGCATTGTAGCCAGAGTAACTACTGGACATATTGAGACTTAACATCTTATGTCTCAGGATGGCGAGCGCAGTGGAATGCCAAGCATTGCTTTGTAATTCAAGGTGTTGTTTGGTTTTGCTACTGTTCATGAGCGGTCGTATCGCTTACCATCAGGCGAACGGCATGCTCGTCTCGCCATTCGAAAAATATTTTCGCTTGTAAACTGAGCGTACTGGATACCTATCTATCCTCAATAAACTATTGTGTTTAGAGTAGACTGCGGCTTTGAACTTCTTGTTTTATTGGTCTGTTTCTTGTGAACTTTAAGTTAATATTGTTTATTATTTTATTAGAGGTCTGTGGCATTGAATTACAAATTAATCCTCTGTTGTTATTGAAACGAACATAAAGTAACCTAATGAATATGTATATTTTATGAAGGAAACATTGGGGAAAAGTCTGCACATACACATGCATACAAACATTCTTAAGCTCATGCCTTTTTCTCAGAAGGGATAGGCAGATATGCTATCAGTACACCCAAATTTTGCCTTACCCATGTTCCGTCCCATTATGTGATAGGGGGCGAGTCTATCGCCATATAGGGCACAAATTCTTAACCGGGCTGATAATAGAAAAAATCAGCATCACTTTGCCCGCTCCGGGATTCGAACCCGAGACCTCCGCTTGATAGCGTACCGTAGAACAATTATGCCACTGAGGTATGTTAGTCTGTAAAGAAATAGTGAGTAAAATAATACAGATCGAATAATTATCACCACACATAAAAGTTTCAATAACCGGAGGTAATAAAGGCTTTTAATATCAAAGTGCTCTTCAGATATAATATTAAAACAATTTTTATTCCAGTTATTTCAATATCCAAGCTGTTTTACAAACTAAAGGTCTCGTACCCTCTTTTCTAAAGTTTCTGTTAACATAATACTTTATTGTCTGGTTTTAAATTGAAATGAAACAAGCCGACTGTTCGTCTGGCAGCCTTAGAAAGTATAATATCAAGCATTGTTCTTGTAATTACTAAATTACTTGCCTTCTTGATAATGAAAGTTTATAGCTTCATCATAATCATCATCAGCTCTTCCGCGTCCGCTGTTGGACATAGGCTTCATTTATGGCACGCCACTGGGCTCCTTCTTCAGCAAACAGTCTCCAACCACTGCCAGTCATCCTAGGAATATCGTAAACCCACCTGTTTGGGGTGTAAATTGAAGTAACAGAATTCTTATCATCGTCTTTCAATCAGAATACTATTTTATCTTAACTCTATCCAGAGTAATTAAGACACATCTGCATTATCTACAAACCTTCTGCCTAAATAATCCGTACAGGTTTGCAACGACACATTGCTCTACTAAAATCATTAGAATTTATTAGAGCAATGTGTCGTTGCAAGCCTATACGGATCATATCTGTAGATTTCTGTGTATGTAATACATATACCTTTCCATGCCGAAATTATACAGCCTAGTGATTTTCACACAATTGAAATATCTGCGCTACAATTATTTTGAATGTTTTTGCTTTCACACCAGTAATTCTGTCGCAATCAACAGAAACAGCATCTGTGCTCTGAATTGTTACGTAGAATAAAACGCGAACACCCTGTATCTGCCAAAAGAGCAGTTTCATCAACATTATAATTCCAAGACATTTACCAATTGTGGTTGACACATTTTCCACTGTATAACTTTGAAGATTCCGTCTTCTGTCGTCGGGGCATGGTCTTATTACTTCGGGACTTCCTTTGAGTTTCATGTAATGAAACTTAAGGCTACAACAGATGGATTAGACGCTTTTAGTTTGTACACCTGTTTGGTTGGGTATTGGGACTATTTCCAATTTATGTTGTCTGTCATCAACGGAATATGTGCGGTTTGAGAACTATTGCTTGTAATAAAAGGCTACAAGAGGCAATGTAAACAAACTACAAAACTACAGTTGGTGTTTAAAAACATAACAATTAGGAAATAAAAATGTATAATAAGAGAGCAACCATAAATTTAAAGAAAATTACTCTAAAATTTGTACCAATTATAAATACAATCATTCGAATACGACTATATGGCTTAACGAATCTAAATCGTACAATTATAGATCGTAGAGGCTGGCAGAGACAGAGACAATAAGATTCATTCTTTTTATGCGTCATTTTTATATCAGAAAATGAGTCTTAAAATTGTCATTTCTGACTTGAATACATTTTAACAAAATATAGGATGTATTCTATATACTTTAGCATCAAAACGAAAAGTCGCTTGTGTCAAAAATATGCAAATCATCCTCGTTAATTATTGGCAAAATTGAACTTTATTTTCAACTTCTTTGTGTTTTATTATATAGTAACGTTTTAAACTTGGATGCTTAAAACCACAATAATATTTATTGACCTCAACGTGGCCGATATAAACAAAGGTTTCGCCTTTTATTGTGTTAAATCACGCAAACTTTTTGAAATCGTGAACTAAATAAAATATTGGAATATTAAATTACATTTTTATTCGCTGTTGATTTTGTATAATTGGTATGTGTGGAAAGACTTTTAGTTCAATTAATAATCACAATAATACTTGTTGTTAAATATGTTAATTAATAGGTTCTAATTTAGTTCAATATATTTTCAAAGCCTTCTTGCTTCTTTCCAATCTTTATTGTGATGTTAATTTCATCATCTCACCGTTAAATTATCAAGAATAAAATATTTTATAGGAAGTCATATAATATTTTGTTCAAATCTATGCGCATCGCTTAAAGTTTGTTTTAACAAAACAAAAATAAGAAGAAAATACATTTAAATTTGCTCGTGCTGTTTTCTCTACTGTCTTTCTTTACAGCTGTAATACATTACAAATGTGACATATTACTGACCTATGAAAAAAAATCTTAGTTGAAATCTATCCCTTTAGTTCCTTGGTCGCTCACAAGCCCTATAATTTCTAACAGGGCAAAAATGGCGATACTAAAGTACACTACGGCTGTTGTCCAGTTCACCGTATAGAGGACAGTGCCTGATGATTCTTTGTAAAATCATTGTCAATGAACGCGGCCCATGTTCCGCGATGCGCTCCAACATTTCTTATTGTGAAAGTTTGCATTGAGGTGAGCGCTGCATACCATTGTAGTACACCGTAAAACGGCCGAGCCGCGCTGTCACGCTATTGTCGCCGCTAGGACGGAACTTTGCCGGCCTGAGTTGAAGAATGTTGCGATTTTTATTTATTATAATTACTATAATAGTTTTTTTTATTTACGCGATTTTTAATTTTTTAACTTCCCGACAGTTCGATTATTTCACATTCATCTTTTATGGCCACAGAGCGGACTGAGGTCTGAAGTTGAACCAAACCAATTTAAGACGTTGCGAGCTCCTTCAGCGTAGATCGGATCGCAAAACCAAATCCGCGATAAAATTCGTAAAAAATTGTTTAATATTTTCATAATTGTAGATATTAGTTTTCCATCACCTGATGAGATATTAGTTAGTTAGAGTACAACTATCCTTTGGTGAATTCATTAGTCAACTTTATAATATGCAACAGTTTTGGTCAAAACTAATGTAATTGGTTTTGTATTTGGCACATTCCTTTTAAAATATTATCGTCAAATGCTATATTATCTGTGAAATATAAAGCACCTGTATTCAGATTTCCTGGATTTGTTTATAGGTCTCTTTCCTTCTTTTCTTCTTCTGAACTACCAACGTAGGTAACTTAATCGTAGGAATTCCTTTCCGGTCTTCACCGGTTTGGGCCCAAAGTATCAAAACTCGCTCCCGCTCATCACTCACATCACCAGTACGTCATTCAATCCAGTATCCCGTGAAACTGTAGTGAAATGAAAAAAACCTTCATTATTATACAATTCGTTTAAACTACTGTCTCAAAGCGCGAGTTGGAAACAGAGCTTTGCTTGACAGTTCAACACTTTGTCATGTCGGTGAACTGTTTTGTGTTTTCATAATTATGAACTATAATTAGGTTGAGGTATTTTAGTGTTAATATATTTGGGTATAAAATCAACTTAATAGATACTTTTCAAAAATTGAATATTAAATTATTTTTAGCAGCATCCGACTAACCTTCTTATTAATTATAAGGACTTAACGCAGTTTTCAAATGCCGTTAATATTAGCTGACTCAAAAACGTTATTCTTAGACGTCAAAAATCACTAATCAGCTGTCTATCAGCTCATTAATTTTAAAATGGTCGAGACCCTTGCAATTAAGCAAATTTTAAGAAGAAAAATTGTGTGTCAGCTGGACGTTTGATAATACTGACAAGTGAATGAAATCACAGTTTTTCTGTGAAGCGGGAAGATTAGAAACGATTTTTTAGGCTTAGGACTTATTAGATAAAATATGAAGAAAAAAAAAACGTTATGAATAGCGGAACTCAATGAATGTTTTATCTCCTTTTACCATGATTTAACTAATTTACGTTTATGTGGTTTATTAGCGTGTTATTATTTATTTTAATTATACATATGTAGTTTTATTACCATATTCCGCTAAAATGAATAATATGCAGCGGTATTTCCAAAATGTCGTCGTTTAATTCTTTTGAACTGAGTTCATCAATAAATTTACTTGTATTCTAATATCACATGCTTTTTCTCTATCTACCATATTCATATAAGTAACTTTTTTCATTCGTAAAATATTATATCATCCCTATATAAGGATAAGTCGTCTTTTTACTCGTGGTAGGTCTCTCATATGTGAGAGGCCGCCTGGGTTGGTACCACCGCAATGTATTTTACTCCCACGAAACAGCAGTGTAAATGCACTATTTTGTTTCGGTTTAAAAAATGTTGTAGCCAGAGTAACTACTGGACATATTGAGACTTAAAATCTTGTGTCTCTGGGAGCAGTCGTATCGTATACCATCAGGCAACGGCATGCTCGTCTCGCCATTCATTGTAATATAAAAAGTATTTTCCGTAGTTACACTTCTCGCCCAATAAATAGCCATACTAATGTTAATTTAACCGTGAATGTTAATCTCCTACACTACATACCGCAGCTCATTTGACCCATAACGTTTTGTTAGTCATACATACAAACATGAGCAGTGACGTCATAAAACTCGATAAATTGCTACCCATTAATATAATTAACTTCTCTATTTACACATCATAAATCATATTTATTGCCAAATAGTAAGTTATTTCTGCACTAATACTATGATTTGATTATTCGACAGAATAAAGCTTTATTTGAAGAAGAACCGATGACCCAACGGAATTGCACTTATAAATAGATAAATTATAATAAATAAACACACCCAACCCCTCCAAATTATCATCGATTCAGTCGAGGTATCAGGAACCACGAGAGACTTCTCGGTCTCACAATCACCCAGACCCGTTACAAATATTTGTGGGCCACACAAACATTTGTGTCGGTGCGGGGATCGAACCCACGACCTCGCGTTTCACAGTCGACGTCTAACCAACTGCGACATGGAGGCTGTGAATTATGGGAGTGGTGTGGTAGGTTTTCTGCAAGGCACTAGTATTATCATGCTCGAGTTGCCCCATTCTGTCTGTTCTGTCAATATTGACAAGGCTTCATAAATTTAAATTGGGGTAATGTATTGTTCCATAGCGCGCAACTAGAGAGACATATATCCAGCTTATAATAATTATGATATTCTTGATATTGCTGACTATGACGTCAATGGACGCTGATAACTATGATTATTAAGATATCCTATATATTTTTCTACCTTCCTCAACAAATAATGAATCGCTGTGGAGTCAGCACAAGGTATAAGAATTGTAAAAAAATAGCCTTCGTTAAGTAAAATCTTTGTGACAATATTGATAGGTATCAATTTAACTGGAAGCCTGGTTTGATCCGAATAATGAATCCTTTCGAACAAGCGTAGGAGTAACGTAATGAAGGTGAAAGCGAGTTTTCGACCCTTTGAGACATTTCAATTCCGAATGCCTTATTATAATCCGTAATTTTTTACAGTGAAAAATGCTAAATTTACAAAACGCATCTACATTTTTGATGAAGCTTCTTCTAAAATTAATCATATCTAGCTCACAAGCAAAAATAGTTTCAGCTCATTTTAAGGTTACTTATTAACATACAAATACCTAAAACCACACAACAGCTCTATATTCAAAGTCTGTAACGTATTGTACCTAAATCTCGTAAAGAACTTACATGTATGTGACTCACAAACGAATTGGTAGACTACGATCGAAAGTACACAAATGAAACCAGTATTTGCAAGATAAGTTAGGTAAACTATAGATCCATTTTTGTATTTTCACTTCAACGTAATCTAAGTAGAAATTGATATAAGCTTACTCTAAGGCGTGAAGGAAACGTCTTAAAGTCCTCAAAGCTGAAAAAGATTCTTTGTGGAAAATGTCTTTGTCTCAATTTCTATCAGCTTTACTATAGTTGGAGTCTTTGCGAATACCTCACAAGGATGCCGGATTTAATAATATTGCTTTCTCTTTTACTTTTAAAGCAAAACCTGGGCGAATGAAAGCAGAAAAGCTTGAATTTTTATTTTGCACCTCGGAAGTAATCAAGGTCAGATAATTTTCGAGCGTATTATCATCGTATGAAATTTGTATGTGTTTGAAGTTATTAACCAATTTGTTTTCCTTCTTTTCTTTCTTTGGAGTCTCAGGTAATCTTACTAAATAAAAAAGGAAACGTCGGACGTCTGCCTACAACTTGGACGGACGAACTGGTTAAGGTTTTTGGAAGTCACTGGATGCAAGCCGCTTCCAACAGGTCGATATGGAGATCCTTGGGAAGGTCTATGTTCAGCAGTGGACTTACTGTAAAGAGAGAAAGAGAGAGAAACAAATGAAACAGCAATAAGAGCTATTGAGCAATATGAGTTACTTCAGTAATAATTATTAGTATGATAAACATAGTATTTATTAAGATGTTTGTAGTATTAAATAAACTTTGACTTCCTCTATTACCTTGCCGTATCCAAGCAACTAACCGGTGTAAAATTTGAAGCGACGATGGGATTTTGAAACTTGCTTGGTAAACTCAAGTTTATTCCCGCTAAGCCTTAGCGGAGTTTTACATAAATAAAGATGCTTGTGCTTTCATAATACTTTAATCCAATATCAGAAGAATATTAAAAGGCTCTCAGGAATATCAGACTTTCATAATTAATAATGTATTTATCCTCCTTTCGTAATTTATTTCTAGTATTAATACTTATTTTCTCCAAATTACATACTTATTTATTAGTTATCTATTTTTTTTTTTATTGCTATGAATGGCGAGACGAGCATGCCGTTCGCCTGATGGTAAGCGTTACGACCGCTCATGTACAGTAGCAAAACCAAACAACACCTTGAATTACAAAGCAATGCTTGGCATTCCACTGCGCTCGCCATCCTGAGACATAAGATGTTAAGTCTCAATATGTCCAGTAGTTACTCTGGCTACAATGCCCTTCAACCCGAAACACAACAGTGCGTTTACACTGCTGTTTGACAGGAGAAATAGACACTGCGGTGGTACCCACCCAGATGGCCTCTCACATATGGGAGACCTACCACCAGTAAATCTATACTAATATTATAAAGATGCAGAGTTTGTTTGTTTGTTTGTTTGTTTAAACGCGCTAATCTCTGGAACTACTGGTCCGATTTGAATGATTCTTTCAGTGTTGGGTAGTCCATTTATCGAGGAAGGCTATAGGTTATATATATCATCACGCTATGTCCTATAGGAGGAAAGCAGTAGTGATATTTCTAGCGAATACGAGGAAATTTTGTTCATTTTTCGTGGTCTGATTGGTCGATATTCTAAACTGATAGTCAGAATTAAACATTTTGACCGCCATTTTAAAACGTGTATGCACCCGGGCGGAGCCGGGCCCGACCGCTAGTATTAAGATAAAATCAATATTTCTTGGATATGGCATATATATCTTTGTGTTTTTTACATTTGATAACATTAAATCAACATTATAATTTACTAGCGGCCCGTGCCAGCTACGCCTGAGTATAGCCAGCGTTTGCGATTTAAGCGCATAAAAATGTTATGTTTGTTACGAGATAATAATTATTAAAAATCTTAGATTTTTTCGGCTTTTCTATACTATTATATGTACTATACATAATATAAATTTTCCTCTTAAATTACTTTATATATTGCTGCAAATTGTCTTAAAATGCGTTGCATAGTTTGAAAGATCTAAGCGCACAGACAACGAACCGACTTCATTTTATATATGTAAAGATTCACCAAAAATCTTATTACGCAAGATTCGACGTGTTGATAAATGACATGAAATTGTTTTCCCCGATATTTTTTGCGGGTCCCTCGAACCTTCCTTTTGGAGTTAATTTCCTGCGTAACAAATCCCCGATCCTCTCCCAGTCTATTGTTTATGGAATCATAATCAAACTTTATTGATATTCAGAAGCCAGCTTATTGCCAATATTGAAGACAGGTGTATTTATTGAAATAATATAAACGAATGAATTAAGGCGTCCCCCACGCTTTTCAAGTACAACATAATTTCATTTGTCTATATTGCTTTGTTCTTTTCGTGCTTGAGTGCGTTTTCAATTACTTATTCGTTTAATTATTATAATATTTCATTTATAGACTTCAATTGTTGTATTCAACAAGATATATATAATATATCAAAATATATAAATTTGTTATCATTCTATAATTCTATTTTAATAGTTTACTTGATTTTTTTTAACACGCACAGCAGACATAACTAATAATTTATACAAATAATAATTAATAATATTACGTGAGCTTTTTATCTTCATATTACGTATTTTGTTGAAGTGTTTGCACCTGCGGCATAAAGAACCTACGTATCATCATACTAAACCTAAATAATAGGAATAGAATACAACTGATTTATTCAAAA
The DNA here is from genome assembly GCA_030180105.1 of Hyles lineata. Taxonomy (NCBI): domain Eukaryota; kingdom Metazoa; phylum Arthropoda; class Insecta; order Lepidoptera; family Sphingidae; genus Hyles; species Hyles lineata. The sequence continues at coordinate 4,256,250 of JARJEE010000030.1, forward strand.
AACTCAAAGCAAATTGTGTAAAGCTTATTATTTTGTAAATGTGGATTGTACGTTAGCAATCGATTCGAACAATTTCCATTAAGCAACTATCCTTGCTATCGGATTGTCTTGCATTAGATACTGCAAATTGAAATCCCCGTGGCTCCCTTAGCCCCTTGTAATCACTTAAATAGTGTAGCCGACAATAAACTCGCGTTTGGGTTGACGTTTAGGCAAAATTTCGTATAGTTAGAGTCGACGATTATGGACACTGGAACTTTGGGTAATGGAAAACTGACATTTAATTTCCTGTTACCAGTTCATTAGTGCTATTGAAATCATGGCAATGACTTTGGTTTTATACAAAATGTAATTAGTTTCTGTACTAACAGACTGAACGAGATAGGCAATTGTCAATAATGTAGTATTTAATAATGAATAAGTTAGGCTTGAGCAAAGGTTTTAACCTTGTACTGTGGATCTTTTTCAATCTCAAAAAGGTTTTATTGAGTTTGGGATATTATGGAATACAACAAAATGGATTTTGAATGAAAGTTACGTTATTTTTTTATTGCCATGTATACCGTTCGTCGGATGGTCAGCGGTACGACCGCTCATGAACAGTAGCAAAACCAAATAACACCTTGAACTATAAAGCAATGTTTGGCATTCTACTGCGCTCCCCATCCTGACACATAAGATGCTAAGACTCAATATGTCCAGTAGTTACTCTGGCCGCAATGTCCTTCAAACTGAAATACAACAGTCCATTTGCACTGCTGTTTAGCGGGAGAATAGACATTGCAGTAGTACCTACCCAGGCCAGTAATATACCAGCTTATACGCCATAAACCTTTGATTTGAAGAATTACCCTCATCAGATCCTGTTTTATTGCAACTTGACTACTGCCCACTTTCATTGGTTCTACTTCGGACTATCCCTGCCGAAATCTAACTTAATTTTTCTATAACCTCATAATTTAGCCCACTTTCTTTAATCTTCAGTTTCTCTTCCATTATTCTACTAAGACTCTTTATTGTTACCTGCCGTATATTAATAACTACATTACAAATTATTTTCGTAGTGCTATGCCTTTGTAAACGCTGTGAATACGGACGTAAATCTTAATTAGCGTTCCTTACGCCAGTAGTAAAATCAACATCTAACTAGGCAAGAAACTTCCGCATGTATATTAGATAGTGGGGAAGATAGCTTTATCAAGGGAAGCTACTAAATAATTTTTATTTGTGAATATGCCGTCCGCCTGATGGTAAACGATACGACCGCTCATGAACAGTGGCAAAACCTAACAATGCCTTGAATTACAAAGCTTTGCATTCCACTGCGCTCGTCTGAGACAAATGATGTTAAGTCTCAATATGTCCAGTAGTTACTCTGGCTACAATGGCCTTCACACTGAAATACAACATTGCATTTACACTGCTGCTTGTCGGGAGTAATAGACATTGCGGTGGTACCTACCCAGGCGACCTCTTACATATGAGACCTACCACCAGTACGAAATTGATTTGATGTTTCCCAAATTTAAATTGGCAATCAAGGCTTATAAGAATAAAAGCATTAACAAAATCAAGGAGCTATTGGCTGGTCATATGTGAGGAAAACCCGATGACCGTTAAATGAGTTCCGGAGAGTTGATAACGTTTATGCAAACGAAGTATGAAACTCATCGAGCAACCGAGCGATGAAGCGGACGAGGCGGCTGTAAGTTATCGGGACGAGCCAATACATAATAAACATGCTTTATAATATCATTTTTATTATAATCGATATAGTGACAGGGCGGTAACTAGCTGATTCAGACTACTTTAAGTAGGTTTTAGTAGGAGACTTAATATCTTATGTCACAGGATGACGAGCTTAGTGAAATGTCAAGCATTGCGTTGTAATTCATGGTGACGTTTGGTTTTGCTACTGTCCATGAGCGGTCGTATCACTTACCATCCACGCATACAATATGACAGTCTCTGTGGCGCAGTCGGTTAGACGTCGCCTGTGAAACGAGAGGCCGCGGGTTCGATCCCCGCACCGACAGAAATGTTTGTGCGGCCAACAAATATTTATTTCGGGTCTGGGTGTTTTGTGAGACCGAAAAGTCTCTCGTAGTTAATGATGCCCACGACACAAGACTCGATCTTAGTGTGGGTTCAGGACTATGTATATGACTGTTGGGTGTTATTTATTTATTTACCATCAGGCGAATGACATGCTTAAATCGCCATCTATTGCAATAAAATACGAGGTGCTAAATATTATAATAATGATTATCGTTTGCAAAACCTGATTCTGTGGTTGAGGGTCAGTACTATCTCTTCTTTATTGACTCGGTTTTATTAGCTACTATACCTGAATTCAAAAATATACAAATGATGTTGTTTTGATGATACATGATAAAGTGATAAAAACCTTTGAATCCAGCGATCAATCAATACGTGAGTTTATGTATGTATATATGTATGTATATTATAATTTTGTATGTGATGATTATCTTTCCATAGAACCAATATTGCACGTACCATCAGCAAACCGAATTAAGTTTACGACGCGAATTTTATGTACCTTAAATGAAATTTCATGTAAATATAATCGTGTGGAGACGCGAATGTCATCAAGTCGCAGCATAAAAGTCGTGACGTATTTCAAGGCATCGGCTCACAATATGTACACAACTGGCGGTCGGTAAACACAATCAACTTGAGTGGATGTTAACGGCGTATTATAATTTAGACCCGGCGAAGCATCATGTTGACACTACATTTGTTATTTTAATCTGAATGTTATTATTAACGGTGTTTTTTTTTGGTTTATAAATAGATTATAAAGTGGATATCGTTGGTATAGAAAGGTATTTTCGAATGTCACCTGGTATTTTACTAATTTTGTCGGTAAAGTTATCCTATCTATATCAGCCCATATACGTCCCACTGCAGGGCACGGGCCTCCTCTACAATCGTGAACACGATTGAGAGTGGTGTGAAAGTTATCCTATACCTGTGTATTATTCAAATGGTGAATATAGTTGAATACGAGTAGTCGGATACCTTCGAAATGCTTGTGGAGTGTTCTTAACAGTACAAGTAACTTTACTATTCTTCAAAGTTAAGTGAAGCTATAAACTATACATGCATGCGAAACTTTACAAAGATATGCCTGAACTTGAAGAGAAAGCAAATTTTAAAGAATACATTACAGATATTGTACACCTGTCTTTTGAATTTGAGGTTGATAAAAAAGTTGCAGACAAATTTTAGTACAGTTTCAGCAATATTCCGACAACACAAGTTGGAATGTTGAAGTTTAGTTGACAGGAAGTTTATCTTCAAAATCCGTCAACGATTTTGTTCGAGTTAGTTGGTGAATTTTTAAAACGATTTGCATATTTGAAAAAACACGCCATGTTATTTAGGGAGGGGAGTCACGAACAATGAAAGGAGCAAAGGTAGCTATTAGAAAAATGTTTTATAGCTTGCGGCTTTGTTGGTGCGCTATTGGCGTTTGATATTAAGATTGTGTCAAAATATAATTACTTTAGCTTAAAAGGAAGTGGTAATTAATGCAGCAGTAAAGCGATTAAGTAGTAAGCAAACAAACTTAATACAGTAATTTTAAATTTGTTTTGCCATACAATTATATAATTTTCTTTTCTCTTCTGAAGAAAAGAGCATTCTTATTCTAGCATTAGGGTGATATGTTCATTGGTTATGATATTATTTATTGCTGTGAATGACGAGATGAAGATGCCTTTCACCAGAAAATCCAAATAGCACTATGAATTACAAAGCAATGCGTAGGCATTTCACTGCGCTCGCCATCTTGAGACATGAGATGTTAAGTCTTAATATGTCCAGTAGTTACTCTGGCTATAATTTCCTTCAAACGGGAACACTACAGAGCATTTACACAGCTGTTTGGCGGGAGTAAAATACATCGCGGTGGTACCTACCCAGGCGGCCTCAAACACATAAAATTCCATCTGCTCAAAATAAATACCTTTTAGTATTAATGAAAAAATCATCAATACAAACACAATATATCTGCAGAATGTGTGCTCTGTAAATATTTCAGTAGGTTACCTATTCCAAATTCCGCCGCTTGCCAGTCAGAAGTCAAATATTGATTCGCAAGTATCGGGGTTCGATGCAAACTGAATTTTGTTATATTTGCACATTTAGCTGGGAATGTTTACTGTGGGAAATATGTTCATCACACATAACACGTGTTGAATCTGACGATGGCACTCGGCATGTTTGTAATTTTATTTGGAGGGTTCGTATTGGGAATGTTAGGTATTTTGGATTGAAATTATCAGTAAAATACCACTGTGGGGAAATACTGTTGGGAATGAAACCTTTTTGTTCGGTTTTATGTTTTAAGTTATTCGATATTTGATTCTTTTCTCGATTACTGTTGTAAGTTTTTCCTGTAAAATATTTTATTCATTGTCTTTCCTTTATCTTGGCTTCTGTTCATGTTTGTAAATATTTTCCACTTTGTATAAACTAATTATTTTAATTTCAAATTATATCCTTGAAACAAGACGTGGTGTGTAAGCCTCGTCGGCAGGCACACGCCACACTTTCAAGATTATGTATGTTTAGAGTAGCAAGGATTAGACGATGGTTTCTTAGATTTACGCGAATTTTACACATTGAAATAAAATTATTATTTACGGATTTTATCGCGGATTTGGTTTAATTTTTACATTTTTTGAGTTCCCGACGTTTCGATTACTTTACAGCTTTCGTGGTCACGGGGCGGACTGAGGTATTAGACGTCCGCTCTGTGACTGTTACAATTCAACTACCCTTATTTTACAATTATTAATTTAAAAAATTAATTTAAAATAGCTAGTCTGTATTTGCGATCCGATCTACGCAGAAGGAGCTCACAGTGTCTTGAGGTCTGGCAGTTGGTCTTTTGGGTTCCTGATTATGAATTAATTATAGTATTGGATCCCATGCTTGTGCAAGCTTCAAGCCATCTTCTCTATTGAAATTTGGATGTTTTTTAATTTCAATAGCCTCGCGAAACATCCTGGGCAGGAAACGGTGTTCTTTAGCAAGGACTTGGGGCTGGTCAAAGCGGAGGTAATGCTTGGAGCCTTCTTCTATATGTTCAGCAACTGCAGACTTCGTTGAGCGTCGATGTTTGACGTCAGCTATGTGTTCTTTCACGCGGGTCCCTATGCTTCGTTTTGTTTGACCTATGTACGAGAGGCCACAGTCGCAATCTGTTTTGTAAACTCCCGGCTCTTGCAAGAGCCGGGAGTTTCGTGACCACGAAAGCTGTAAAGTAATCGAAACGTCGGGAACTCAAAAAATGAAAAAATTAAACCAAATCCGCGATAAAATCCGTAAATAATAATTTTATTTCAAGGATTAGACGGTTAAAGTTATTAAATAATATTTTAAACTACGATATATTTTAACATATTTAATTTTGATCAAATTCCTCGGTGGCGTAGTTACACTACAGTACGATTGCAAAGCTCAGGTTTTGGGTTCGAGTCCAGGGTCGAACAAAGTGATATTCGACTTTTCTATTCATTATCAGCCCGAAGTCAGGAATTTGTGCCCGATATTGTTATAGGCTCTATCTCTAAAAGGGGTAGACAGAGATACAACCAGGATACCCACGTTTCCCCTAGTATTTTCCGTCCCACGATGTGATAGGAGGCGAGCCTAACGTCATATCAGGCACAATTCTGATTACCATCATTAGGAAAATACCTAAAGTCAAAACAAAATTAATCTGAAGAAGATGGAAAGAAAACAGTTTTATTCGTCACAGACAATGAAAACAACGTACAAATACAGGTGTAACAAAAACAAGTTAAAATATAAGTTTAAATAAAAAGAGAAATAAAAAGAACCTGGAAATGGTACCTTATATTTTTAGCTTTTTACCTAAGAAATACCGGCCCTAAAGTCCCTAAATCAACGAAGCGTTCAACAATAATAGATACCAATAGCAAAATATTATTTCACTGGAAGTTGATCGGAAAATAAATATTGAAGGCCGTCGACAGTAGCCGCCGTTTGGTAGACTGGAAAAAGACAAGATTTATACGAAAGACAAATGTTTAGTAGTCAAGATTTTTGGTTAAAATAACACTTTATTTGCAAATCTATTGTTAGTGAATTACATTAAATATCTCGACATTGTGAAAATAATGGGTACATGAATTGATATTTTTAACACATTTTATTTGAAACATTGTGATTGTTTAGCTTTTTTACATTTATGAGTTTTTACAGCTTAAGCTATCCTTTAATTGAAAAAAGACAACATTCTTATGAGGTAGTCTAATTAATATTAATATGTATAAAGACAATAGATGTGTAAAGTAGTGAACAAACGAACTTTAGGAAAATACAATAAACAAGGTCAAAATATTTGAAATAAAAGACAGAAGAAGAAAGAAAACAGATTTATCAGTCACAACAATACAACACACACACTCACACTACATACTTTAAAACGATTTTTTACAGATTTTACCGCGGGTTAAATTTAAGTTTTAAATTTGTATACTGCTCGACGTTTCAATTACTTTACAGCTCTCGTGACCACGGGGCAGAGTTATACCAAATCCCCAATAAAATTCATAAAAATCATAGGTAAAAATAAGTTTTATTTTAATGTGTAACGAAGGCGCAAATCTAAGAAACCATTAAGATTAAAATAGATCGGCTGTAACAGTTATAAATATATTAAGAGTTATGCTTAAATTTAAAGGAACTCTATCTCTGCTGAAACATCAAGGTTTTTATCATTTTTTTGGTCCTTTATCTTGTAGCTTCTGTCTTCAATATTACATTCGTTCATCGTAGCGTGAGTAATTAATCGATTAGGTTACACTTTTTCTATTATTACCAAACAAGACCAGTGCTGTAGCATAGAATTATGAGAGATCACAAACTCATATAGTAGATTCGATAAATAAAATTGATAATAGTTTCTTAGATTTACGCAAATGTTACACATTGAAATAAAACTATTATTTACGAATGTTATCGCGGATTTGATTCAATTATTTTTTTATTGCACTGATTGTGAGACGAGTGTGCCGTTCGCCTGATAATAAACGATACGACCGCTCATGAACAGTAGAAGAACCAAACAACAACTTGAATGACAAAGCAATGCCTGGCATTCCACTGCGCTCGCCATCCTGAGATATAAGATGTTAAAGTCTCAATATGTCTAGTAGTTACACCGGCTACAATATCCTTCAAACCAAAACACAACAGTGCATCCACAATGCTGTTTGCGAAATAGACATTGCGTTGGTACGCACCCAGGCGGCGTCTCACATATGAGAGACCTACCAGTTAATTCTTTACATTTTTAAACTTTCCGACATTTCGATTACTTTACAGCTGTCGCGTTCACGGATAATCCAAAGATTATTTTCCTTTGGAAATTATTAGCCCAAAAACAATTCGATTTCGCACATTCCCTTTACTTTTAATCATAGGAACAGTCACAGTACCTATGTCTACAAATTAATCCCTGGAAACCCGGGAGTTCCAAGCAGGTAAACGAACAAGGCCAAACCCGTGCGGCATTATAAAAAATATCGAGCCGTCCCGAATGGCATTTTTATTGCCACCGCAAAATAATGACGGTCCCGCTCGTGGCCGTTGCGATGCGACAAACTGAAAAATATATTTTACCTACTACCGCCATTTTTGTACGATCCGATTTACAGTTGGTTTGGCGAAGTGTTGTAAATAAGATTGAGAATACATAAATAAACATACGATATAGGAATCTTGACTGTAAACTGTATACGTGATTTTATATCATGAGTATATAAAACTACAGCATACTTTTCGACCATATAGTATCCATACATAAATAATGCTCGAAAAAATGTATCTTTGAAAGCGTCCTTGGCGCAGTTGGTTAGACGCCAACGGTGAAACGAGAGGCCGTGGGTTTGATCCCCGCAACGAAACAAATTTTCTGTGTGATCCACGGGTATTAATTGTTTCGGGTTTGGGCGTTTGTGAGATCTCTCAAAGTTTCTTATACCCACGACACAAGACTCGATCTTAGAGTGGGGCCTAGACTATGTGTGTGACTGTTAGGTGTATTTATTGTCAATTTAGGTCTCAAAACCACAGCTATAGCTAATTTATTACCGATTCAACCAAGGAGGTCCAAAGCAATAACGCAATGTACAAAACAAACTGGCATACTTACCGCTACGTATGGATCTAAAAAAAGTAATTTGAATTCACAGCCGTTTGGTACACCCTACACCGAAATGAGTGCAGTGGTTTTATGAAACCTGTGCGCCTCAACTGGCAGAATTTGTGCCATTTATTTCCCACAAAGACTTTTTGGGCGGAACGTGGAAATGTTGAGTAACCGTCATATATTTGGTCAGGGATATGGGCGGTTTTTTCGTTTGTTATTTCGATAATATGATGAGGGGCTTGAAGATATATTGTTAGAATGATTTGTTAATGTCACTACATGGGTGAATTGTTTCGAAACTTAGTTCTGTAAACTATTTTTTTTTGCAAAATTCTTAGTCATTGGTGTAACGTATTTTAGAAATGGTAGCAACTGTAAAGCTCCTATTGAAACGCTATAGTTATCAAGGATTTTAAAAATTATAAACCCATCCTCTTAAGCCGTTTGTGTAAAAAATTTATACATCGACTTTATTTTATAATTTTGGTTTATGTCTAAATCTCCTCCCTTATCATAGGAAAAATGATATAAGCTAATATACAGAAACTTATTGAAATATAACTTTGTGTATGACATCGTTTTCCGAAAGCTTACAATCTAATATTTGTCTCGGGTCTATTTGTGAGATCGACAAGTCTCTCGTAATTTCTCATAACCACGATACAAGACTTAATTGATCTTGGTGGTCAGGAGTATGTATGAGACTGTCGGGTGTATTTATTTATTAACTGCTCTCTCTCTTACTACACTTACTAGTTTGTCACTATAAGATAGTGACAAACATTACCATCTGCACTTTTGTTCATTTCATGCATCTCGCCCGCAGTCAATGCTGACCTGATTTATTGCATTATTGACTGATGTGTGCAACAGGCGGGCCTATTGATCATGATTCGTGCCGCTGGAACCCCATTGAGTTTATTTTTATACTGTTTTGAGACAATCTATTGTCGCTACAATTTGAATATTTACTTTATATCGATAGAGTTGTCAATTTTCATAACAATTGCATATTGAAATATTTTTTACCGATTTATCATGAATGTGGTTATTTTTTATATTTTTTTAATTTCTCGATGTGTCGATTTCATTACAGCTTTCATGGTCACGGACGGACTTGGATACTCGCTATAGCGAAACGTCGGAAACTTAAAAAAAATTGTAACATTCACGTTAATATAAAAAGTTATTAAACAATTGTATACTTTAAATCTTTTATGTTTCTATGAGAATCAGGATATTTATAAGATAAAGCGTCAGTTTGATCGATATTGTAATTATTAATCTTCAGTAATTTGTTACAGAAATAAATACTAGCGTAACATACACAGCAACTATGAACAACGATTCTTCTGATTCCACAAAATCCACACTGAAACAAATATTCAAAGTTCACAAACAGTTGCATTGTTTCGTAACTGAAATTGCGTTCTGTAATTTTATAGCCAGATTTATTCATTTAGTACTTATAGTATATTTATTAGTTATAAATTCATACAACATTGAAAATTAAGGGTGTTTGCATTGGTCTAGACACCTGAAGGCTAGCTTTTCTAATCAGTTACCTACAGTAGTTACTAAGTATTAGGACCACAAGAGTTTTGGATGATCTATCATTTGTAAGCGATCAGATATAAATAAATCTGGCTCAAATTACTATATTATTTGGGAATGATAATTGTAATATTATTCGTTAATTAATTGTTAATATTATAGGTCTTTATTCCTTTAGTACTAAACTCTTTCTTAGAAACGAGCTGTCCGTTTGGACATAATTTGTCATAATATCTATCTTTTATCTCATCAAATCTATCTTTGATCAGCGCGGATGCGATACAAATAAACCTAGGTGTCTTTTGAATGTCCATTTAAAGTATCGTACAGTGTGTATTTTCGTACATGTATCTGTCTGGTGCCTATTCTGTAAACTGCCTTCTATTTCAGAAAACTTTTCTTAGCTACCTAACTTCCATTGCTTTCTGATGTGTTGCCAAATTTGTTTCCATGTTTTTTTTTTCGTTGAATGGCGAGACCAGCTTGCCCTTCGCCTGATGTAATCAATACGACCGCTCATAAACAGTAGCAAAACCAAACAACACCTTGATTTACAAAGCAATGCTTGGCACACCACTGCGCTCGCTATCCTGTGACATAAGATGTTAAGTCTCAATATGTCTTATATATGATATATCTTAATATATGCCATCTTGGAATTTTTAGAATTTAACAGTAACAAAAGTTAACTGGTACTTGTATCAGAAAAAGAGTTCAAACCAGTTGAAATTTCTGTAGTTCTGTTTATTTGGTCAATTGGATTATTTTGACAGTAATGATAATATTAGAAATTAATTCAATGTAAGCTGGATACATCTGGCGAAGATGATGATAATCTGTATCAGCCCATATACGTCCCACTGCAGGGCACGGGCCTACTCTACAATCGACAGTACGATTGAGAGTGGTTAGGCCATATAGTCCACCACGCTGGCCTAGTGCGGGTTGGCGGACTTACATACCATAGAAATTCTTATAAACCGCTATGGTATGCAGGTTTCCTCACGATCTTTTCCTTTGCCGTTTTAGTGCGTGGTAATTGACTATCAATACACACATGACTCCGAAAAGTCAGAGGTGTGTCCTGGGATTTGAACCCGCGACCACCGTGAAAATGTTGGCAGCCGCGTCTGGTCCGTTTACCAACAGGCCACCACGCACTTCATGATGATAATAGCAGTTACGAAAAATTAATTGTTGATCTATTTCCGTTTATAGATAGGGAATAAGCTGATAAAGTTATACTAGTTTACCTTCAAGATCCCTTTAATACAATCAACAGCACAGAAATGCGAGGCAGTATTAAAAGTTTAATCAAGATTTTTTTGTAGAGCATCGTAAAGGCTTTGCTATGGATCTATTTTATAGCCATGCAATTTGTTAACGCGGTGTATCGCAATAAAATAAATCTGCTATAAACAGATCCGACGCTTCTGGCTCGCGCAGTATCGATCTTTGTTACTTGCTAGTTCGATTTTGTATTGCGTAGAACTTTATCACTGATGTTCTGACTGGGTTCCAGATGTATGAGTCTGGGAGTGAAAAGGTTTATCAAAATACTTTTTTGCAAGTTTTAAAAGCTATGTAAAGGATTATAATGTATTAAAATATTTATGACGTTGTTCACGACAAATTCTTCAATAGTATAGTTTATGGCTACTGGCATATTCAAGCGGATTAGAAAGATATGTCAGTGGAAAGAAAAATGAATGAACAAAATAACTATATTAAATATTTATAGGTATAGTAGAAGCTACGGACAGACAAAATCAGCGTGAATCCGTCACCTAAAAGGTCTTAACGATAATAGTGTATGTAAATCCCATACTAATATCTCTGCTATAAGGCGAAAATCATGAAGTGAGGTGTTATCTAACTTATCCTAGCAGAATGGTGGAACAAAAATACTTCGTCAAGCTTAGTGATTGGTGATTAATTGGTGATCAATAACCAAGCATTTGGAATGGTCATGCACCACAAAGGATTAAAGAATCACATAGCCCAAAAAAAATCCAACTTCTTCCGACTAAGAGTCTGTCGCTCATTTTGTCGCTTTGTTTGTTTTTTTGGCTTCCTATATCCACGAAAAGATATAAAACTGTTCTGAAACGAGCTCGACTCTCATTTGTTTCCAGTATCAAGGATTCAAAAAGAGAGGATGGATGAAAGGAGAATAAGAAAACAAATATATTATGCGAGTGTGGATGGAAAAGTCGGTAGGGGTCAACCTCACTGAACATACACCATCCAAATCGGTGATACTCTCGACAAGGACCACGTCAAAAGTACCCTGAACCGTTGAAAATGGATGAAGATGTTGATGAAAGTGGATGAAGCAAAAGTAATATGTCAGGATCGAGCAAAGTGGCGGTCTATAGTCTCTGCCTATCCCTATGGGATACAGGCGTGATAATTATGTATGTTTGTATGTATGTATGAAGGATTCAAAACCGCAAGCGGCGTCACATGTTTCCTCCTCTTTATTTTGTCCTTTACGATTTTCTTATAGGCTAAAGACACTTGTGTTTAATAGCGTCCTGAGACACTCGCCGAGTAATAGTGCTGGGTGATATTATCTTTTATTATAGCATGCGGTCAACGGACTAATAGAAGCGAGAGAGAAAGGGGAAAAGTAAGTAAGATCTTTTGCAATATTACTAAACAAAGTTATGACTGCTGCATAAAAATGGATATGCCTGCATGATATGATATTTTTTTTATAAACGTATATTGTTCTTGGTTTGTCATTTAACAAAAAATATATTTCTTATCTAAGTTGACTGCCAAGGTGGCGTAGTTATATTATGGTACGGTGACAAAGGTCTCGGGTTCGAATCCCGAATACCGCAAAGTGATAGTGAATTTTTATATTAATTATCAGTACGACGTCAGGAATTCGTGACTGATATGGTGAGAGACTCGCCCCTGTCATTGGACGAAAAATACAAGGCGATATATGGGGTCCTAAGACCTCTGCCTACCCTTTCTGGGAAAAAGGCGTGAGTTTATGCATGTAGACACGTATGTAAGTTTTCTTTGAAACTGGCATTCTATCAAAATCCATCCGATGTCTTACGATGCAGTCTAACATATCCAGTCCAAAATATATTATCAATTCCGCTGGTACTATCTGCACAGTCTAATTAGTCTTTTCACGGTAAAGCTGATCAAATAAACGCTTCGAAATTCAAAAACGGGATATCGCAAAAACCGACTACTTACTGCCAGTGTCACCTGTCACTCTCATATTTATTTTGTTACGTCCACTTTGTCATTTTTCATTTCGTTGTCCACTGCAATACGACAACACAATATTGAAAATTTTATGCGTACGTGCCGGGCAATCGACGCCTGCCAATCTGAACCGAACGATATTGAAAATCGTAATTTTTTAAGTACTTTTACATAAAAATGTTTGCTGGAATATTTTGTCTTTCTGCTGAATTAGGTGGCTGTTTGGTTCTCATAGTTTATTGGGCTTACCCCCAAATACTGGATAGCTACTCAGCCGCCGGACTCATTAGATATGCCGTTATTTTGAGGTTCCGTTAAATTTCGAAACGAAATACTGGATCGCCATTTAGCTCATAAATCGGTCTACTCAGCAAACATCCAGTTAAATTTCCACAGATTAACGAAAAGTTTGTTTTCAGTTACAATTTTTATTGTATAAATATAAACGTTTCATTTGACGCAATATTCTTCATACATGAAAAATTGGAAATTTAACCCTTTATATTTAATCTGAGGAATCATTGACACGTTTTTACTTATGTTACGAATATGTTTAAAGCTATATTAAATATTGCTAAATTACTGTTTAAAAAAAATTGTTGATAAAATCATGTGGGCGAAAAAACTTATGTCCCTATATCCGAAGCGAGTTGATTAAAAATATTATGATGTTTGTTTTTTTTATTTATTGTTTACAATAATTGCACTCGGTTTGAAATTTAGTTTTTGGAATATCTTTTATAATAAATAGGTATATGAAATACCAAACAACGGCTGCAGAACCAGCTAAGTACCAAACGGAGAAAACTACGCAAATAAATACGATATGAGAAAGAAGCTGTGCTGGATATTATAAACAGGTAAGTATACACGTATTTCCCTAAGTTTTAACGTATTTATATGATCATTAACTATTTAATATATAATATGAATCGAATATTCGCACATTTTAAATCATCATCATCATCTACAGCCTGTAGGATCCCACTGCTGGGTATCTATAGGCCTCTCTCATATTATACCTCCTATATATTATCTCCTCCTCATATAATAGTATTAGGAAATAAATTTGGAAAATAAAGTATGGTACAATGTGTATAACTATAAATAATCCTTTGTTTCAGGAGTTGGAGTGGAGTACTTATATGTTCAATGTGTAAATAATAAGATCTTTCAAGAAATATGGCTCATATATATAGTGCCATGTGCATCATCTATAGACCAAATAAGTAAGCTCAACAAATATATATAAAAAATAAAAAGAGATATATAAAATTATGATATACTTTAACTTAAAAACTTTTGCAGGTAATGCTATAGAAATCATACATACAGCAAATCATTTGGACAATAGACACCCCTTTGAAATTAGTATCTAATATGAAAATATACAAAAAATAATGAGACAAATTGTGTCAAGGAAGAAAAATTTGCATCAAAAAACAGTGTTTTAAATCAAAGTTGAAGGATGTTATGAATTTTAATTAATATGTAATACATAAAATAAATTGTTTATTTCACCTATTTTCATAGTTAAAAAATGTAATATTATATTTCTATTGTACATTTTTAATAGCGCATTCAATAATTTAGTTTTAAATTAATGTTAAAATAATTGTTATTATTTTGTGTTATAAAGGAATATAGATATAAATGTAAGACAGATCTAAAGAAATGTAGATAAGTAAAAAATTATTATATGTACTAATGATGTTATTAAAATAAATATACTACAATAAAACATAACTCATTTTTATTTGTATTCATTCTATGGTAATTCAATAAAATGCACTGTATGGTGTAAAATATGTATTTTATGACATTATTCCTTGTTACAACATTTTCATTGGTTATACTATGTGGAGCTGGTGGAAATGATTCAAAAAGATCCATCTCCAATAAATGATCATTTTGGGAACATGCTATATTATGTAACAGCACATGCCTCTATAATAGTAAGCAAATTTTCAAAATCTTATAACCCGACAAGGAGATCTTTGTCTTAAAACCAAATACCCTCTCAACTGGGTTTCTTGTTTTAATATGGTATTGATTGTAAGCTTCTTCAGCCTTTCCTTTCAAGACATGCACTTAAAGGAGAATCATTGAAAATTGTGCTATCATGCATCGAGCCTGCTTTCTTATCCTCCAGTTAGGGTCGCAGACTGCTTGCACTTTTATAGACAATTGGCCTTTTCTGTTTCTGCTTGTGCTCCTCCTAAAAACAAGATGGTTAAAATTAGAGCTCTAGCAAATATTCTTATATCAAACTACAGATTATTTTATATACATTGAAAACATATATATTTATAAAATTGGATTCTTTATAGGAAACTATTATTGTGGTTGAACATTGTTCCAGTATATACTGAATAGCTACAATCAGTACAAATCATAGAATGATTATTTTAAAAAAATTACAATTTATTTAGCCCTACAACTATTCAGAGAGCTTGGTTATATGGGGTACCAGTGGGCTGAGGAAGAGCCAATTACCTGCTAAATGTTTTGATTCCAAGAAGCATACATATATAAATTATTGTGTAGAAATCATTTAAAGTGTGCTTTTATATTGTGCATACTATATTATTCTATTCTATGCTTAGAGTATATATATATATATAGAGGGAGCGCTGGTACCTCAAAAACGTAGATAAAAATGGTGGTGCCGGGGCCACCTTTTTCTTCCCTACATCCAGTATGAATTGTGACAGCGTGGAATATGCATGAATTTCGTGAA
Organism: Hyles lineata; assembly: GCA_030180105.1. Classification (NCBI taxonomy): domain Eukaryota; kingdom Metazoa; phylum Arthropoda; class Insecta; order Lepidoptera; family Sphingidae; genus Hyles; species Hyles lineata. Next base: position 4,271,987 of record JARJEE010000030.1, read on the forward strand.
AAAGAAAAATCAAAAAATGTGGTTTAGCGTTATCGAATACGATCCAAATTTACTTTAGGGGTTAATTATTAACTGTGTATTCATTTATCATCGACAATAAATCCAATTTCTTATTAATTAACAAGAAATAATTTAAATAATTTTTTAGAAAAACATTCATATTTTTGAATTTTCGAACGCCTTTTTATTCAATGTTGCAAGTAATTAAATTGTTGAAATTCCGAAAAAGTTCCGGAATAATTTTTAGGTAAAAAATATAAAATATTTGAATTTGGAGCGAAATAAATTATTATAAGCCAAGGGTGAGTTTTATTTTTCATTTATTATTAATATTTTGTATTATGATAGCTAAAAACAATGTAACGTGAATATGTTAATTTCCGTTTATTTATTTATTAATATATTTTTCGTGGAAAAGTCATTTATCGGTAACATTAATATAGCAGTGCTACCAACATTACGAACAAGAAAATATCTACGTTTTTGAAGACGCAAATGTATGACAGCGCTCCCTCTATATATAAATACTCTAACCCCCAAATACTGGATAGCTACTCAGCCGCCGGACTCATTAGATATGCCGTTATTTTGAGGTTCCGTTAAATTTCGAAACGAAATACTGGATCGCCATTTAGCTCATAAATCGGTCTACTCAGCAAACATCCAGTTAAATTTCCACAGATTAACGAAAAGTTTGTTTTCAGTTACAATTTTTATTGTATAAATATAAACGTTTCATTTGACGCAATATTCTTCATACATGAAAAATTGGAAATTTAACCCTTTATATTTAATCTGAGGAATCATTGACACGTTTTTACTTATGTTACGAATATGTTTAAAGCTATATTAAATATTGCTAAATTACTGTTTAAAAAAAATTGTTGATAAAATCATGTGGGCGAAAAAACTTATGTCCCTATATCCGAAGCGAGTTGATTAAAAATATTATGATGTTTGTTTTTTTTATTTATTGTTTACAATAATTGCACTCGGTTTGAAATTTAGTTTTTGGAATATCTTTTATAATAAATAGGTATATGAAATACCAAACAACGGCTGCAGAACCAGCTAAGTACCAAACGGAGAAAACTACGCAAATAAATACGATATGAGAAAGAAGCTGTGCTGGATATTATAAACAGGTAAGTATACACGTATTTCCCTAAGTTTTAACGTATTTATATGATCATTAACTATTTAATATATAATATGAATCGAATATTCGCACATTTTAAATCATCATCATCATCTACAGCCTGTAGGATCCCACTGCTGGGTATCTATAGGCCTCTCTCATATTATACCTCCTATATATTATCTCCTCCTCATATAATAGTATTAGGAAATAAATTTGGAAAATAAAGTATGGTACAATGTGTATAACTATAAATAATCCTTTGTTTCAGGAGTTGGAGTGGAGTACTTATATGTTCAATGTGTAAATAATAAGATCTTTCAAGAAATATGGCTCATATATATAGTGCCATGTGCATCATCTATAGACCAAATAAGTAAGCTCAACAAATATATATAAAAAATAAAAAGAGATATATAAAATTATGATATACTTTAACTTAAAAACTTTTGCAGGTAATGCTATAGAAATCATACATACAGCAAATCATTTGGACAATAGACACCCCTTTGAAATTAGTATCTAATATGAAAATATACAAAAAATAATGAGACAAATTGTGTCAAGGAAGAAAAATTTGCATCAAAAAACAGTGTTTTAAATCAAAGTTGAAGGATGTTATGAATTTTAATTAATATGTAATACATAAAATAAATTGTTTATTTCACCTATTTTCATAGTTAAAAAATGTAATATTATATTTCTATTGTACATTTTTAATAGCGCATTCAATAATTTAGTTTTAAATTAATGTTAAAATAATTGTTATTATTTTGTGTTATAAAGGAATATAGATATAAATGTAAGACAGATCTAAAGAAATGTAGATAAGTAAAAAATTATTATATGTACTAATGATGTTATTAAAATAAATATACTACAATAAAACATAACTCATTTTTATTTGTATTCATTCTATGGTAATTCAATAAAATGCACTGTATGGTGTAAAATATGTATTTTATGACATTATTCCTTGTTACAACATTTTCATTGGTTATACTATGTGGAGCTGGTGGAAATGATTCAAAAAGATCCATCTCCAATAAATGATCATTTTGGGAACATGCTATATTATGTAACAGCACATGCCTCTATAATAGTAAGCAAATTTTCAAAATCTTATAACCCGACAAGGAGATCTTTGTCTTAAAACCAAATACCCTCTCAACTGGGTTTCTTGTTTTAATATGGTATTGATTGTAAGCTTCTTCAGCCTTTCCTTTCAAGACATGCACTTAAAGGAGAATCATTGAAAATTGTGCTATCATGCATCGAGCCTGCTTTCTTATCCTCCAGTTAGGGTCGCAGACTGCTTGCACTTTTATAGACAATTGGCCTTTTCTGTTTCTGCTTGTGCTCCTCCTAAAAACAAGATGGTTAAAATTAGAGCTCTAGCAAATATTCTTATATCAAACTACAGATTATTTTATATACATTGAAAACATATATATTTATAAAATTGGATTCTTTATAGGAAACTATTATTGTGGTTGAACATTGTTCCAGTATATACTGAATAGCTACAATCAGTACAAATCATAGAATGATTATTTTAAAAAAATTACAATTTATTTAGCCCTACAACTATTCAGAGAGCTTGGTTATATGGGGTACCAGTGGGCTGAGGAAGAGCCAATTACCTGCTAAATGTTTTGATTCCAAGAAGCATACATATATAAATTATTGTGTAGAAATCATTTAAAGTGTGCTTTTATATTGTGCATACTATATTATTCTATTCTATGCTTAGAGTATATATATATATATAGAGGGAGCGCTGGTACCTCAAAAACGTAGATAAAAATGGTGGTGCCGGGGCCACCTTTTTCTTCCCTACATCCAGTATGAATTGTGACAGCGTGGAATATGCATGAATTTCGTGAAAAAGAAAAATCAAAAAATGTGGTTTAGCGTTATCGAATACGATCCAAATTTACTTTAGGGGTTAATTATTAACTGTGTATTCATTTATCATCGACAATAAATCCAATTTCTTATTAATTAACAAGAAATAATTTAAATAATTTTTTAGAAAAACATTCATATTTTTGAATTTTCGAACGCCTTTTTATTCAATGTTGCAAGTAATTAAATTGTTGAAATTCCGAAAAAGTTCCGGAATAATTTTTAGGTAAAAAATATAAAATATTTGAATTTGGAGCGAAATAAATTATTATAAGCCAAGGGTGAGTTTTATTTTTCATTTATTATTAATATTTTGTATTATGATAGCTAAAAACAATGTAACGTGAATATGTTAATTTCCGTTTATTTATTTATTAATATATTTTTCGTGGAAAAGTCATTTATCGGTAACATTAATATAGCAGTGCTACCAACATTACGAACAAGAAAATATCTACGTTTTTGAAGACGCAAATGTATGACAGCGCTCCCTCTATATATAAATACTCTAAGATTCTATGATTAATAATATATTATGTACAGTATAAAGGGACACTTTAAATGATTACTACACAATATAAAACACACTAGGCATTTTAGAAGCACATTTAGTTAAAATAAGATAAGAAAACATATATTTGTGTACATGTAAAAGCTAAATAGTTATGTATACATCATTATAAATAGAAATTACCTGGGGATTTGATCCTTATATGTGTGAAATTTATAACTCCAATCACTCCTGCGATCGCGTAGAAATCATTCGCAATATGACATTGTTGTTGTTAGTTGGGAATTTTCCTGCCACGATTTTGTAGTTTAACCGACTCTGCTGCAACTTTATGATGTACAGTTGGCTGTTCCACGTGAAATACGTCTCCAATCACCTTCTGGTAACTGCCTGTCGCAGAATATCATAGGTAATGCAAGTAACAGTTGGTCGCAAGTTTTTATCAATCGACTTCTGTTTGTAGTGGGTTCTATTGTCTCCAAGCAAGGTTACACAGATGCAGAACAGGTTCTTTCTTCAGGCGGAGCCTCACTTTGCTTGAATTTTTTCTTCTTTGTATTTGTCGAAAGCATTGAATTTTTCTTGATTGACTCGCCTTGACGAAGCTATATCGTCATCAGACAGCGATGGAAACGTCGCGAGACACATTTTAGTAAATAACATGTAGAATTGGAATGTTTAAGAGTGGTCGCAGGCGGACTTAAGACGACGGCCGCTTAAAACTAGAAATTAGACTGTTTGACAGCTGTCAAACTCTTAAGTTGCTTTCGAGTATACGAATCGGACGACTAATGCCGCGTTAAATATCTAATTCTTATTTGGTTTAATCGTAGTTATGTTTGATTGAAATCAGTTTAAGAGGGCATTTGAGCTAGTTAACCGGAGTTAAAAGTTAATTGGCTTTCCAGTATTTGGGCATTAGAAACATTAATTTGTTTTTAACGACGTCCTGTGAATTAATTGCACCGTATGGTAGCAATTAATTTTCTTACATGCTGGCATTTGAAAGCTTCTCGTTTGTTATAGAAACTACCTGTTTTGACGCTTTGTGTAAAGTTATATTTTATACAATTATTGTATTAAATATCATATACATTTTTGGTTATATATCAGCAAAAATAAATAAATAATATACCCACAGACAGGCGAGAGATAAAAAACTAATAAATCCCTCAATAAATAACAAATAAAATAAATATACTCAATATTCATATACATAGTCCTGATTCCACACTAAGATCGAGTCCTGTGTCGTGGGTATCGGTTACTATGTGAGACTTTTCGTTCTCACAAATACCAAGACTCAAAACAAATGCTTGTGGTTCACACAAACATTTGTTTCGATGCGGGGATCAAACCCGCGACCTCTCGTTTCACAGCTTTCCGAACACGACGAACGATATACAAACATTGTCTCTCTCCTCTTTAGATTAAGTTTCAGAAATGAATATTATTATTCTGTGATGACAAATCTATGAAACTTAGGTCTTTGGACTTTAAGATTTTATTGCGGAAGACATATTCACAGTGCTTTTGTCTAATGACCCCAGGGAAAACAATTTATGTTCTTACTCAACGAAATATTGCGAACTGTTGTCTATATTTACTTGTTATTTCACAAAAGCAAAACAATACATTACCAATAATATTAAAATTCACATTAGCAACACATGGCGCCTAACTCACAGTTGACATACATCGGTACGTGTGTAAGCCAAACGATCCGTTTAATTTTATTTTATTCAAACGAAGCGACTAAAGTGATTACATTTGGAAACGTTGCCGAATTGAATTTATAATACGGCTCCATTGACATACGTATTAATACACGCACTTTCAAATCCGTCGGATTATAGCATACTGTGTTAGCTTTGTTAGTTCACAAATCATAGTACTGATTCCGGGATAAAAATAGGTTATGCTAGTTTGAGAGTAAATTAAAATGTTTGGATATGTCCATCAAACAACACAAGTGATATGATATTAGACTAATATAGGATATATCAAGACTGCTACCGAAAACAAAACCGGGTTGTAGTATCAGTGACTTCTTCCATCACCGCTTCGCTCTTATCACTCCGGTCAACTCAATCAGTTGGTATGGTAGTAAGTACTAATGGGCTACTGTATCAGCCCACATACGTCTCGCTGCAGGGCACAGGCCTCCTCTACAATCGAGATTTCGATTGAGAGTGATTAGACCTAATAGTCCACCACGCTGGCCTAAAGCGGGTTGGCGGACTTTACATACCATAGTTTTTTTTATAAATCGCTATGGTATGCAACTTGCATAGGAAACTTTCCTCACGATGTTTTCCTTCACCATTTTAGTGCGCGGTGATTGACTATCAATACACACATGACTCCGAAAAGTCAGAGGTGTGTCCTGGGATACGAACCCGCGACCACCGTGAACAAGTTGGCAGCCGCGTCTGGTCCGTTTACCCACAGGCCACCACGCACTTCTACGCAATGAGTTACTCCAGAACACTATAATTTTCGTAATTCGTTTTATACAAGAACCATATTATGCGTAGGTGTGAGAATGATGTTCCTATACTATGTATGTGCACTAACATAGCTATGCCTGTGTTTGTACAGGGTCGATGCAATGTGATTTTTATATGTTGTGGAAATATTTGATTTATGATTTTATGACTTGTCGCCTGTCAGCCGTACCATTTGGGAGAATGTCCAATCGTTCGCTCGAATCGAATCGATCACAATATAATATGATCAGCTTTATTTGACGTGATTGTTTTGGTAATTCAAAGTACAAAGTGAGTTGATGGATACAATTAGTTAAAATAAAAATCACTAGAAATTAAACAACAAGTATTATTTATTGGTATCTTGGCTTAGTATTTTTTTATAGTACAGGTCCGGCAAATTTGCAAACAGGTAAGGATAAAGGATGGGTATTGGGCATTCGGCTATCACCGAACGAATCACAACAGCTAAGCTGTCGCTTCACGTCAATCTCCGGTGAGATATTGGTACCTGCCCGGAAGAGCCTGCCCATTCATGATGAGTCATTACGTGCAACAGCGTGGCTCTACACCATGAAGAATATATTAATGAAACAATAATTTCAAATATATTATTGTAGATATAAATGAGAGTAGACTTCTCCCAAGAAGTATAGAAAATAGAAAAAAACCAACGAGAATAAAGTAGGCTGATTTTACCATGAAAATTATTTTTGTGCCTCGATAAAACCTACTTTTTTTGTAGAGAAAAATATGTTTTCAATAAATTTAAACATGATGCGACGCATGCCCGGAGTTCTTGGAGAAATGAACTTGGAAGTCCAACAAAAATATTTTTTTGTTTTCGTCTTTGTGAACAAAATGTAATTGCTTTATATTATAAAAAATTGTCCCCCGGAATGAAACAGGAAAACGTTTAAGGACAAACCACAAAAAATGCTATTATGAATTTTAAGCAGTATCGGTATCTGGATCAACGATATACGGCCATTCTCTATACTCTATCTATCTTTTACTACAGGTTAAAATGGCTACCATTACTATCCGTTCAATTCTACGCTTTATTAAACAATGATATAAATATATACCTATATTTATATTACCTAGCTATGTATAAATATATGCACCATATCTATACCTCTCTATCTTTGTTAACTGAAACATAAAATGCATCCAAATATCCATTGTAATCTGTAGTTAAAGATAGGTTATAGAGAACGGCTGTTAATTAATGGACATTCATTTTTAACCGATACTATGAATGGGCAGTCTCCTTTAAATAATTTATATTATATAAAGTAATGGGCACAAGAATAAGTCACCCTATTGATTTATCGACGGCCAAAACTTTTCATTCAACATTAATTAGGTCGGTTGGTAATTAGTGGCTATACATAGAATTGAACCCCTATTTAAGTCAATGAATGGAGTATTAGAGAGTTTATTTTCTCGAATGTAGTTGAAAATTTGGAGCTTTGGTGAAATGCAAATTACAAAGTTAATGAAATGTTTTGACATGAAAACTGCTTTATTATACGTGATAGTATGTGAGATAATTAAAAAATGTTGTAAATGTCACACAACCTATACGTCCTTAGCCTTATTTCCAGGAAGATTAAAATAAAAACAATTAAAATACATAAAATCAATAAAAAAATCAAAGTGTTTTAGAAAAATAGAAAATATGTGCATAACAAATTACAATAAATATGCCATATTTTTTTACGCAATATAAAATCAAATTGACCTCAACCATGTCTTACAAGTCTATAGTTAGGCATCCTAGATTGTCCAGGTCAATAGGCTTGCGGCTGACGTCATGGTTAAATAGTGCGAACAATACGATATTTCACCGCCCTTCACCGACAGAACGTTGGATAATTTGTTAAGACAATACTGGAGCAAAGAGGTTTCGTACTACTCTGGTTCGGTTTACGTCCAAGGAGGTTCTTAGTTTATTTGATTATTGATGCAAGTTTAAAACTTGATTTGGTAGTCAAAAGTTTAGGTTTAATTCATTGATCTGGCTGTGTTTTATGTAATACTTCATTGTCATGAAACCTATACAAAGATGGAGAAAATTTAATGCAATTATTACAGTACAATCAGCGGTATTATTGCTTCCAGCAATTTGCGCTCGAATGAATAGACGATAAAACGAAGTCCACCAATTAAAGTGTAATATGAAACAAGACAAATGTTATGATATATATCACTTCTTAAATATATATCAGTATCAGCCCATACACGTCCCACTGCAGGGCAAGGACCTCCTCTACAATCGAGAATACGATTAAGAGTGTAAAGTGTACGATTCTTAAAATATATACACCGATTATTTATTAATATGCTTTCGATCACATGCTTACATACTAGTGCCTTGAAGACACTCCGAATATTAGTTTCCCGCTGGGCCATTAGAAATGATAAGACTTATCAGAATTCATAATGTGACATGAAGGGTCCCTAAATAAATAGTTTGTTTATCACATATGATCGAACCCACAGCCCCGCGTTTTATTGTCACTATCTCGGCCATTGGGGCCTGATACTGAAAAACTCTAAGCAAAAGTTATAAAATAATCCAAAGGCCATACAGGTAAATGAAATTTCATAAAAAAATTCTTCGAAAGCCGTTCTGCTTCGGACAAAATATTTTATCGACGTTGTAAACACCGCGAGTAGTATGAGATTTTTGCATCTTTACAAAATAAAAACAGAGGATGTTATTCTTTGTTTAGAAATAGCTTTTCCATAGAGGGATAACTTGGACTAACAACGGTTTTTATTGGATAGTTTTGTGTTTTAATAACGTCAAAGATAGAATATTTTACGTAAACTATTTTATACTTTGACTAGCGGTCCGGCCCGGCTCCGCCCGGGAGCAGATGTGGATAATGGATATACTTATCAAAATGGCGGTCAAAATGTTCAATTGTGACTATCAATTTAGAATGTCGGTAAATCGGACCACGAAAAACGAATAAAATTTCCTCGTATTTGCTAGATTCTTCACTACTGCTTCCCTCCTATAGGTCATAACGTGACGATATATAGGCAATAGCATTCCTTAAAAAAATTACTTATCTAACGTAAAAAAGTTTTTTCAATTCGTAGTAGTAGTTCCTGAGATTAGAGGATACAAACAAACAAACTCTTTGGCTTTGTATATTAGTATAGATTACAATTTTGTAACAGCCTTGGTGTATTGAATTTTGTATTGAGTTATCTGATATTCTGGTCTCCTTGGCATTAAAAGTAACCTTTTTAAAACGTGATAAAAATTGTGACATAAACAATTTATGGCCATTTACTATTTAGTATGTAGTCCGTAGAGCGAGAATACTTATCCATCTACGATGTAGTCTATTACTTTGTCGTGTGCATTCATAATGTTATAGATCGTCTGCGGTCTTTTGGCGTGCAAATACGTTGTTGTCAAAATGTTAGGAACAATTTTTCTCTCATCATATTTTGATATATTAGACGCATAATAATGTCGTACTTTCTAGATAATTACGAGTATAAATACTTATTATTTATATTATGAAAATATATCATAAACGCATTGCGTTAACTATATTTTTTGTTTATTATTTGTAGTTCCAAATATGGCCACACGCCAATAGAACTTAGACAGGCGTTAAAAAAGTAGTTGACAATGAAAACATTGTAAGCTAAAATGGTGGCTATAAAAATACCAATAAACGAAAATGTTTAATGACTAGGACAAAATTTTATTAAGTATATTTAGCTTAAAATATTTTTATTTTATGTCATAAATAGTTTGTATCGTAAACCGTCAAGCTATTTACTTATCAAATGGGGCTGTTTTTCATTTACTACATTTTAATGAGTTTCGCGTTTTATTTCGTACCGAGGGCGGTGTAAAAAAAAACCTTTCTACTATGGTAAGATTTTTAGCCATCCATACATTAAAATAAAATGGAATTATTTCTAAAATTTGAGTTTGTATAAAATTTTATAGAAACTAAAATTTAATCAATACCTAATAGAACATACTTACCGCTAGTTGTGTATTAATTCAGGAGGTACCTACTTCATATAGACATAAATGAAAACATCCATCCATCCATCCATCCATCCATCAGCCAAAGGAAGTCCACTGCTGAACATAGGCCTCCCCCAATGATTTCCACAGAGACCTGTTGGGGGCAGCCTGCACCCAGCGACGTCCTGCGACCTTTACCAGGTCGTCGGACCAAATGAAAACACATGAAAGAAATTGTATTTTTCTGCCAAACTATTTCTACTATTGATAGAACATCTTAATGCGGAGTACTTAGACGGAAGTAATATATGGAATGGCCTTTATATAGTAATATCTATAACACCCACATAAAACAATCTACCTTCACTATCCTTCTAGTCATTTTAGAAATAATGGACTAATTAGAATAACAAAACGAACGTAACTTTATATTTAAATCTCTATTTAGAACGTCTAACGTGTTTGGATTCCCGCCGAAAGGTCATTCGTTATTATTATATTTTCAGAGCGGACGAAGGAATAACAAGCTATACAGCCTTGACTGGCTTGAAGTGGATTTCTTTTTAATTAAATTACCGTAGAGTATATATTTCAAATATGTATTAAAATTAACAATATTTTACGTGGAATATATTGCGTTAAGAATTACATAATGGCAAATACTATAATTCGGAATATAGCTAACTGTCATTGTTTCACAACAATAGGTAATTATAAACTTCGCCATTATTGTATAAATTCGGACAACTTTAACACAAAAAATGTAAAATTAATCTAGTTTAAATAGCAATTATAATAAGCGGCCGACATCGCTGTAATTCCCACCGGAACTCGTTTCATAATTTTCTTTGTTGACAGAACGTCAAAGGACACATCCATAAAGCCAAGGGTGAATTATTTTTTAATTTTTATAATTTAATTTATTCTATATAGCTGCATTAATCGACAACAATGTGATGCGGCGAAGCGCGAAGTCACCGTAAATTGGCGCGTAATACATCCGTTTTTCGGTATCCAATTAATGTGCGCGATGATTCAATGGACAGCGCGGTTATTTCGCGTTCGACGAATCTACGTCGACGTATCGGGGTCTTAATTAAACTACCATCGATTCGGCAACGTTTCAATAGAATTGTTCCAGTTTGTGCGGGTTATGTTGGGTGCTAAGTGCTGAATGATTCTTTAGGTTTTCAATTAAAAGTCTTTCAAACCTTTTGCTATTGAACGTTGGTGTTAAAGAATTTCTACATTTCCGCTCTTGTTCGCCTCATTTTGCCCCGTCCGGTTCCCTTGTCTTCTTTTCCACACATTTAGAAAGAAAGAAAATATATTTATTTTTCATAATCTATAACATCGCACAACTCATACCACATAAGGTAAAATGCAAAACAATAGGAAACAAAATAAAGGAGGGAGTTCCTATTTATAAAGACGATTAACACAAGCTTTTCTCTTATTTGTGCAAAAGTTTAATAAGTACAATAAAAAAAAGCTTAATCGCCGAGGTGTAAAAAGACTTGAGATTATTGCCATCAAATTTGGTTACTCTTTATCACAGAATCGATGTAAGGTCATTTGAATAATACCACGAATTGACTTAATACTGCAGATGCTAAGCTACTGATAGCGTTTTATAATTATGGGGCTGTCTATAAATTATTTATGAACTGCTCTGAATTAAACTCAGCTGCGATTCCTGTGTGAACAGTCGACAACAGTTCAACTTGTTATGAAAAGAGCAACACAAGAGTTACTTACCCGTTCTTCTCTGGCGAAAATAGCACTGTGGACCGGGTGGTATTGAAAAAAAAAATATGCGTCATTTTATGGGTTCAATAGTGTATTTTTATTTTGTTTAATTTAATTTTATTGTAAAGATAAATATCTCTTCCACTCTCTCTCATTCCTATTATCTACAGATTGTCCAATGCTGTACACAGACCTCTCTCAGAGACATAGATAAATGCCTCTTACAACTTGGTCATCCACACATCAAAAATATAAACAAATCCTGTCCAAAGATTATTTTTTTGTCTCGCCAGGTCTTCTCAGCCATGGTCGCATTGGATACGGTGGAAACAATAAACCGCTACGCGTCTTTTTAATAATACTCATGGTCCAATTAAATGACGAATTTGCTTGAAAAAAAAAAAACATTAACGTTTAATCCATTCCATAATACTACTGTTAAACGAGTAAATTTAATATAAATAATATAGCCAATGTTTTGTAAATACTATATGTATTGACTGTTCATAACAACTATTAATTATTGTCTACATGACCAATAAACGAATTTCATTTCAAAATCACGCCAAAATAACAAGCAAATGATCAACAAAACGTTGAATTTGATACTTCATTGCCATCAATTACATCAGATCAATTAGATGCATCAAACCGGACTGGTTCACACTTCACGGAGTTCCATCCAGTGACGTCATTCTACGAATGGCTGGATGTAATTTTTGTAAAATACCCCTTTATACGTGGATGTCGCAAAATTTATGAGTCACGCCGCCTGCTTATGGAAACAAGTTTGTGACATATGTGAATTATTTTGTTGCGGATGTTTAGTTAAATTATTTAATTAAAAGAACTAAACTATAAGTCGATCCTTGTTGTATGTAATGTAATACTTTAAAAAATAAAATTTAAATATATATTTGACAGCCTCCGTGGCGCTGTTCGTCAGACGCCGGTTGCAAAACTAGAGGCCGGAGGTTCAGTCCTCGTACCGAAACTTTGTATGAACCAAAGGTATTTGTTTTGGCTCTGGGTATTTGTGAGACCGAAAAGTCTCTCGTAGTTTCTGATACCCGTAAACAAGACTCTATCTTAGTGTGGGGTCAGGAATATGGATGAGACTTTTGGGTGTATTTACTTATATATTATTATATGTTTGTTGAGCGATATGATTTGTCCTCAAACGAGAACTAAATAGAGTTTTCACCTCACGGTTCACGGACTTATCTATGCCCCTGGCATTGTCCATGAGGAACGGTAAACTTTTACCCATACCAATGCCAAGCATTGCTTTGTAATTCATGGTGTTGTTTGGTTTTGGTACTGTCAATGAGCAGTCGTACCGCGAATGGCACTCTCGTCCCACCATTCACATTATTTTCACCATTCATTAAAAAAAAAACATACGGAAAAAAAATCAAAAGACACTGGCATTTAAAACTACATATTTAAACACACGAAACAGCTTGACAATAAATATTTTTAACATTTTCAATTATGATTAATAAGACCTTTTAAACCTGCTTAAGTGAATGATATTAATTAGTTTTGATTTCCCATCGAATTATTTCGACATAACATATCGGTCATTATAATAACATTCATTTGATGTCCAACCCATGTTTGTTTGCCAAAGCTGAAATATGCGTTCTGTATATCGATTTCGGATAATTAATTGAAATAAAACCGCAGTGTGCGTCTAATGTACGGATTAGTTTGGCAATAAACACTATCGCAATGATATTCATAAGGCACATTTACTCGTATTAGAAAATAAAATATCAGACATTATAAAACAAGTGTAAAATTATTTTGATCAGTATCCGAAAATACAAAGGAAAAAAAGAAAGAAGGTACTAGTAAGGAAATTTTATGACACATTTCCAAAAATGGCCTATGATCCCACCATCAAATCACCACTGAGTATAAGCTTCTCAATCACACCATTTCTTTCTACTGAAAACATTTTTTTTACACTTCTGTGTAATTTATTTCGCTAATAAGCAGCTTGAACTTTATTCCACCTCAACGTACAAATAATATTGCGTGCCTTAAACCCTTCAATAAATCCTGATCAACCTGTAAGCTGCGACAGTGAATATGCATCAGTAAGGCAAGTGCGCAAAAAACTGGCAGCCGGCATAATTCAGGAAGGAATGTGAGCGCGATAATCGTATTTATGCATGCCTCGCTCACTGTGTGCCTGCGACTGACCTCGATGGAGAGGTACAGATAATAAGGCAATGGAAGCGACTTCGAACCGCTATGGTTTTGTAGGCAGACGAAGTGACTGCTCGTATGTCCTACAAAACTAATAAAAAAAACCTCATTGGTAAGGGCTATAATTTTCTTTTTAATTTTTTCTCCTTGAATAGCGGGTTGAGAATGCCGTTCGCCTGATGGATATCGATACGATTGTTCATGAACAGTAGGAAAATCAAACAACACTTTGAATTACAAAGTAATGCTTGGCTCTACACTGCGCTTGCCATCTTGAGACACAAGTTGTTAAATCGCAATATGTCTAGTAGTTACTCTGGCTACACCGAAACAAAACAGTCCATTGACATTGCTATTTGGCGGCAGAAATAGACATTGCGGTGGTGCCTACCCACGCGACCTCTCACATATGAGAGACGAGACCTACCACCAATTAAGTTAATTTTATCTGTGATGCTTTACTACTGGCTAGCTGGACTAGATAGTTGTCAAAATCTTCGTATAATAATAGCAACTTCCATGACTAGAGTTTCTCGCGGCGAGAATCATATTCCATTATCCCACGATCGATAATCACCAGAGATTATCTTGTTCTGACAAATGTTTATGTTTACGATAATCATTTCTTCTAACCGAAAAGCTCTTCCCGTGTAAATGTTTTTTAGTTTTTTATGATATTGCGGTGATATGGTTCTCATTCACATGGTGATTGCAAAGCAATTTAAATTAAATATCCACTGTCGAGAAATGGTTGTCCCCGCGGAAAGGACTTTTTCTCTTTCGTGTTTAATAAAAATAATAAAATAAAATAAAATCTTTATTTAAATAAAACTTAATTACTTACTTAAAATCTATTACCAGGGGTTCCCAAACTAGGCACAGCCTGTGACTTGGGATACCAACTTATAATGTAATTACACAATTTTACCATACAAGTGGAAGAAAAGCAATATCAGTTTATATCTATAGTGTTAAACTTGAATCAATTAGTATCACGTTTTAACGAAGGGAAGTGGAGAATATATTTTAATTCTCATTTATTCATTTTAGTATTTCAATGTTTCAATGCAGATTAAGGACAACGTATACTTCCGTAATCATCGTGGACGTAAGTCTATTTTTATACAGTTTCCATTTATATTCTTAAAAATCTTCTGTGGCACGGCTTTGAAAAAAATATTTTTTCGCACAAATTATTAACGTTTCGTCGACAAAACTACAAAACCGTTAACAAAAGAATCGGCCCTCACGGATACCGATTTTAAGCTCACAAAATTTATATTGTTTCATTTTTATCCACTCAGAAATTGTTATTTTATTCATGCTAAGCGAAGAGTGGTCTTCACAATAAAAATATTATTATTCTGATTCTGAATATATTTATATTAAATTTAGCTAGTGGTGGGATAATTCTCTCTCTCTCTTCAGGTACAGGAACTTCACTGCTAAACATAGACCTCCCCCATTGACCTGTAGAATAATTATGTTACGTCCATTCTAATAGTCCAAATAGCAACCACCCAATTTATAATGAGCAAACATACCTCAAAAACCTAAGCAGGTATGTTGGGTTCCGACAAAAGCTTGTGCGTCTTGAGTTTTGAGCAAGACCGTAAAATGATATCTGGACTTCCCATTGTCTTTTTTAATGCAGAATATATAAGATTATATAGCTGGCCAGTGGCTACTTCTGTAATCAGTAACCACCAATAATACTGTTTTTAACGGTCTAAGCGTTATATATTAGTGAGACCACGACGTAACAGTGCACCTAGTGTTACCATCATAAAAAAATAACACATAAAGTTGGCCTGATCGAAATTGAATATCCAAACTGACTTCCCAACTAACGTCCCTTACCGCGTTACCTTTGTTTACGTGTCTGTATGCACTTACTCACATACGTACATAATTTCATCCTTATTCGCAACATTATCGAATGGTGTATACCGGGTATCTCAAGACTGCTACCGAAAACGAAGCCGGGTGGTAGTTTTAGTGACTACAAACACAATGTAACTAAAAATTTCGCAAAGAAACGCGACAATTATTTTTTATGATTTTTTAAATATCGTCATTTTTGTGTGGTAAATCCATAGTTTTTGCTAAAATAATAATTTAAGCACTTTTATACCCTAGATTATTTATAAATAAAAGGGTAAACACTATTATTTTAGGAAAAAATGTATTTACCACCCAAATATGGTAATAGGAAAAAAATAACAAAAAAAAAAATTGTCACTTTTTTTGCAACTTTTTCTGTTGCATTGTGTCTGAAGTCGCTTAAACTACCACCCAGCTTCGTTTTCGGTAGCAGTCTTGATATACCCTGTATAACAATGCAGCATGTGACAGTCTTTTTCCAAAATCTAGCTAGCTAGAAATATTGCATTTATCAAAAACCCAAGTAGATTAGTCTTCATCAAAATCGAGCTCCTTACAGTTTTCAGTATTTTTCGCTAGTCTTCGTAGTTTCAGATACGTCTATTTGCAAAATTCGCCCTGTATAACTACCATATAGTACAGGCTCTTACCACATCCATACTCTGTACATCGTGAGCGGTAGCAGGGTAAGCGTAGCTTGCGTCGGCGGCGCGTTAATATTGCACAACTTTTACGCGTACAAATAAAAGTTGAACCGCTCAACTTGGATGCGTTTGTTTGTGGGCCGCAACGCAAATGGACTGTTTCAAACAATTTGCCACGCTTTTTGTATGGGGTTTGTGTCTGTCTGGTGGCTTAATTTTGGATATTGTTACAAGGCGCAGATGAAAGTTATGTGGTAGATAAAATCTAAATATCTAAGTTTCTATGGTTTGGTAAGGCGACACAAAAACTACCAGAATAAGTTAGGAACATAATATACCCTGCCTCGTCCTTAACATAACAAAAAAATTTGACGTATTTTTAGCTGATTTACAAATTAAATCACAAATTTCGAAGCTTATATTGGATGTTGGGCAGAAACTCGGTGCTTTCCTTGGATAACAAACTCATGATTTATAACGCTATATTGAAACCCATTTGGACATATGGGATTCAAATATGGGGAGTGGCCAGCAAGAGTAACATCATGTGTTTACAAAGGGTGCAAAACAAAATTTTTAAAAAATATAGTGAAAGCTCCGTGGTTTATAAGGAATGACGAAATACACGAATATTTAAACATACCAACAGTGGCATCAGAAATAGAGCGTCATAAGAAACAGCACATGGAACGTCTCAAAAATCATCCCAACCCACTTGCTTCAGGCTTACTCGACAATGTCAATGTGGTTAAAAGACTAAAAAGGAACCACATACTTTGAGGTGTCAGCAAAGCAATGGCTTGCTGCTCTTAAAACCATATTTCCCTTAACTCAGTTGATAAAAGTCTGGCGACTGATTGCAGCTCAAAAGCAAAACAGAGTATTTTTAGCTAGCTTTAATACCTTTCTTGATATCAAAGAATATAGGAGCAAATAGTCATATAATTTGGCAGCTTCCGTTGCGCAGTTGGTTTGACGCCGGCTGTGGCATTACACTGCGCTCGCCACCCTGAGACAAGATGTTAAGAGTAAATATTTCCAGTAGTTGCTCTGGATACAATATCCTTTAAACCGAAACACAACAGTGCATTTACACTGCTGTTTGACGGGAGGAATAGACATTGCGGTGGTACCAACCCAAGCGGTCTCTCACTTATAATATATCTACCACCAGTAAAATATGTAAATATTTGAGATTATCCCTATCAAAAACTAATTAAATCAGCTTACCCGTATAGTTTCCCAATATGTTCCCTCATGAGGATGTAATAAGTTTAATACAACTAGGAGCGAACCCTCTTAACTGATGCGTTACGGCACATTAACTCAATTCGGATACATAACATTATGGGTTGTGTTGAGGCAGCTTCAACTTCGTTATGGTTTGTGGTTTGTGGGAATTAGGATTGTATCTCTTGATGTGTTAAGTTTTCTAATACCTATTAAAAATTGTAATTTTAATAACATAGTGATCTGACCCGGCTTTGCATGGATGCAATTATCCCCTCCTAACACTCCTTTACCTTATTTTCTGCGGTTTTTTTCATCATCTTTTATTTAGGGCCTTCTATCCAACTAAGTAACCTCATAGCCGAGCTTCTAAAGGAGTTAAGCGTACATACCCACTGTACATGTATAATAATATATTATACATGTACAGTGGGTATGTTTACAAAACGATATTGAAATGCACAAGTGCCCTTACCCGGACCAATATTAGGTTATATAATATTTATCCTTTATTCTGTATCTGTATCAGCCCATATACGTCCCACTGCAGGGCACGGGCCTACTCTACAATCGAAAGTACGATTGAGAGTGGTTAGGCCATATAGTCCACCACGCTGGCCTAGTGCCATCCTTTATTACATTGCATAAAATGTAAACTGATATAAACATTACTATTTACCAGGATTTAAATTTGAATATATGAAATCCATCCAAACTTTTTCAGGTTAAAAAGCGCGAAACCACGACCGGAGTTGTAGATTCGGGATTTTTCGCGCGAACAGCGAGTGGCCTGACGCGGCCGGATTTCCACAATTCGTTTCGGCAACCCTTCATGAGATACAGGCCGAAACGGACACGTATTTATTTTTAGAAAAGTCCGTTTCGGTTTTGCTGAAAGCTTCGAAATTGAAACTGTATTTCAGGCGTTTGAAGAACGCAATTCTGTACGGGATAACATTTAAAAATCATTGGGTTTTCCGTCTGGTCGGCTTGTGGCGTGACAACAGTACGTAGCTATTTTTAGTTTATCTGGACAAGGAATTTTTTGATTTAGTAAAAAAATAAATATTTATAGTAACAGTTGTGCATTCAACTTTTCAAACATAATAGTTGCAATAGCTTCGGCCTGTCGAGCCCTTTTGCTCGCGAGAGCTCCGAAAATTACTAAATGAATTTAAATAATAACTATTTTTTTTTTCTCATTTAAATCTGTTAACGTACATCATAATTATATTTTATCGAATTTAAAGAGTATGATTTAAAAACATTATAAATTTTGGAGATTCGTGTGGATCTCATAGGCAAAATGCAGCAACAGTTTTGTTAGTATGTATTAATTAGAGGACTGTATTTATGTACATGTTTGTTATAAATATATAAAAAAGAGAATACAAAAGATTGGATGGTGGCTGCAATAACACATAGTATAATAAATTATTATTATACCCATAAAATAAACTTTAACCATACAATTTCATATGGAAAACCGAACCCAAAGTCAGACAAATGGCTTGCACCGAAAAGCTATTATACTAAATCCTATTACTTATCAAAATTACAATACTTTACGACATTGAACCTTCGAACCCCTTCATGGCATATTTAAATTCAGCCTGAAAGGAAATTAGATTTTAGTTGGTTATAAATTACATTTACGATCGTTTGATGTCGTAAATCCATTATGTTAATTGGCCAAAAATGCATGGACCAAATGTTCGTGTCGATGGCAAATGTAAGATCAAACGACCTTGGAATACTTATAAGTTGGAGCAAGGAGGTTTGACTTTGAAGATCGTTTTCATTTTCCTGTGATATGTCGGAAATGATTTTGATGTGTTCGACTTATATCGATGTAATTATTGACTATGATGGTTGGTTTTATTTATTAGTAAAACAGTTTTATATATTAAAAAATAATTTCTGGTAATCTTAAAACGTATGTCCCATTAAAATATGTAAGAAAATAATACTGTACTGTACTGTATCAGCCCATATACGTCCCACTGTAGGGAACAGGCCACTTCTATAATCGAGAGTACGATTAAGTGTGGTTAGGCCATAATGTCCACCATACCACGCTGGCCTAGTGCGGGTAGGCGGACTTCATATATGATAGAAATTCTTATTATATATGGTATGCAGGTTTCCTCGCGATGTTTTCCTTCACCGTCATAGTCCATTGTGATTGACTATCGATACACACATGACTCGAAAAAGTCAGAGGTGTGCCCTGGGATTCCAATCCGCGACCACCATGAGCATGTTGGCAGCCACATCTAGTCAGAAAGAAAGAAAGATAAAATAGCAAGAACACATGTATTTTAGATGTAGTTCAAATAAAAGTGTTTTAAAAATAGGCAACATGTAAAATGATATACAGTGCCATCAAGTCTATGTCTTTTTTAACCTTTTATAATGTCGTATCTATGTTGATGTACCTAAACGTACACGTGTTTGTGAAAGTAAGTGAAAATAAACTGATACTTTAATTCCAAACAACGTGGAGTTCCAAAATCTATAGATTACAATTGCCACACAGGCGTCCTTTTCATGATGGCGTCCTGTTGAAAAACAAACAAATAATAATCAAAAGTTATTTTTCAAACCGTGACAACTTGAAGGGGACACCGAGAAACACCGCTAAAGCTTAACAACTCAAGATTTCCTTATAAAACTCGGGTCGCGACGCCGAAATTTTGATGAGCATCGCAATAAAAAAGTTTTTTTTGCGAGTTGCCTACAGCCCAATTAAAGTGTCCTCCGAGAGATGGAATGACAAATTCATTAGCCGGTTGATTCGTTAAGAATTGTTGCCGTGAAAAGAAACAATTAGAAATTCTGTTATATTGTTCTTTTATTTTGTAATTAAATCGTAAACATTTTCTTACTTGGCTTCGAGTTTTGTTTTTATGGAAGATATTTTATTGTTATTCTTTAACACCGAGTTTTATGGCTAAGAAAAATATACAAATTAATTAAAATCACACCATCTTAATTGTTGATTTAGCTCCAAATATCTGCATAATATTAAAAGTATGGATACATACATCCATAGATAGATATTATTGTGCGAAAAGTTGAAACTCATATCGGTTGTGAATAAGAGTACCAAGAAATAATATTAATGAATACAACTATTACAAATTTACTAAGATATTTACAAATTGATGAAAAAAATACTAAAGTATATTTTTGAGGTTCTGTGCCTAAAAGGTAAAACCGGGACCCTATTACTACGACTCACCTGTCTGTCTATCAGGCTGCATCTCATAAACCGTGATAACTAGTACAATACAAGAAACGATTTTGTTTCGTATTTTTTTGCTCAATATTTATAACGGTCACAGGTATACGCTTAAACTTTCACAGAATATTTAGTTATATATTACCTTTCAAAATAAATAACAATAAAAATGAAGTAAATATTAAAGGAGGGCTCCCATACAACAAATGTGATTTTTAGGTTTTCTTTTATAGAGTCCGACTTGCTTTCGGGTGTTTTATTCTATGCAGCCAGTTAAAAAAATTTAGCTGGCCAGAATTTGCGAGTCTCCTTTTCCCTCCATTTCTATCAGACATTTCAGATTTTCAAAAATCGAACCCTAAATCAGATTAAAGCAACACTCCTTGGAACAATTCAGGCGTGTTATTCCGACCAATCAGTGCGTTTTGCATTTGAACATGGAAATCTAGTTCGTGGAAGTGGCACAATATCCGATCCAATTGCACCAATCACAGCTTATGATTGAGACTGGCGACGTGTTCTCTCGAGCGTCGACAGCTTAGGTTAGCCTCGATCGTACGTGCTTCAAATTGATTTAGATAATGCTTGCCTAACCAGTGGATTGCGGGATTTTTAAACATGAACTTCAGATAGCTTCTTTTATGGATTAAATCATAATACCTCGCAGTCATAGTAACTATTTAAATAATTGGCTATAATGAGATTAATTATCTAATCTCTCGGAGTGACGAGTCGGTTGGCAATATTCGACTGTTCTGTGGATTATTGTTATGAGTCATACATTTTATGTATGTGTGAGAATTGAACAACTTGGCCCTTGTGGTCACATTTTAGATGCCTGAGTCAAAAAGTATAGTTACACAAAAGTTATGTTAATTTACAATTATGAAAAGATACCCCGGAATTAAACCTCGCATAAAAACAAAAAAAAATGGCCAATAAATATTTGTTAAAGTTCTGAGTGTTTTTAACACCAAAAATTCAAAGTAGTTTTTGATCTCCATGTAAGAAGACTTGCATCCTACCACAGGACAAAGCTTGTCTAATGTATTTTAATGACGAGCTAAAAAACACACAATCATGCATTATTGTTTGCGTAACACAATATACCCATGTCTATACACCTATATGTCGTTTCCAGAAATAATAATTCTGCTAACACCCGTGACAGTCACCAAACGACGCGTTGTGTAGTTTCCATTTACATGACTAATTAGTTGGCATGGGCCCAGCGTGTACAAAGGCACCACGAAGGTGCTTCAATGTATCGAAATCCCACGGATTATTGTGGCGTTTATGAGCAAGATTAATGCTTAAACCACGTGACGTGGCTGTAATGAATCTATTAAAATATTGACGAGTATAGTTAGTAATTAATGAGTTGTTGAAATATCTACATGGTGTATCAAGACTGCTACAGAAAACGAAGCCGGGTGATAGTTTTAGTGACTATAAACACAATGCAACTAATTTTTTTGCTTAAAGTGTCGATTTTTTTTTGTTCTTTTCCTATCGTCGTATTTGGGTGGAAATACATATTTGTTTCCATAATAATTAAAATACTCTATGGTACGCAAAGGTTAAAAATATATTTTGGCAAAAACCAGGGATTTACTACCCAAATACAATGATATTAAAAAATCACAAAAATATCGACGCTTTTCGTGGTAAAATTTTTAGTAGCACTCTGTTTGTAATCACTAAACTACCGGCTATCCGGCTTCATCTTCGGTAGCAGTCTTGATATATCTTGTTTATATCTATGGACTATATGGCCTAACCACTCTCAATCGTACTCTCGATTGTAGAAAGCCCGTGCCTTGCAGTGGGACGTCTATCTATACTAATATTATAAAGCTGCAGAGTTTGTTTGTTTGTTTGAACGCGCTAATCTCTGGAACTACTGGTCCGATTTGAATGATTCTTTCAGTGTTGGATAGTCCATTTATTGAGGAAGGCTATAGGCTATATATTATCACGCTATGACTTATAGGAGGTAAGCAGTAGTGATATTTCTAGCAAATACGAGGAAATTTTGTTCGTTTTTCGTGGTCCGATTGGTCGATATACAAAACTGATAGTCAGAATTAAACATTTTGACCGCCATTTTAAAACGTGTATGCACCCGGGCGGAGCCGGGCCCGACCGCTAGTTGGCTGATATAGAAACATCTTAGTTTCATCGTAGTGAATGAAGTCTTGGGTTCAATTTCCTGGTCCGGCAATCGTGTTTGTGGTAGTTTTTCTGTACAAAAATCTCACACATGCGTATCAGTTCCATGGATTGAAATTTGTACCCATAATGGCAATAGGATTAGGTTGGAAATAAGTTTGCAGACTATAGGTACCACTAGGGCTACTTTTACCTACTCTTGTGTCAAAAAATTATATAATAGAAGGACGCTTGTCTTGTGACCAAGATAAAATATCTATAAGACAATAATCGGTCCCACAACGCCCACACCTGAAAAAAGAATTTGGTGAATAGCCAGAGTAACTACTGGACATATTGAGAATTATTATTAATTATTTATAATCTTATGTCTCAGGGTGGCGAGCGCAGTGGAATGCCAAGCATTGCTTTGAAATTCAATGTGTTATTAGGTTTTACTACTGTTCATGCGCGGTCGTATCGCTTACCATCAGGCGAACGACATGCTCGTCTCACTATTCATAGCAAGAAAAAAAAAATACTAGTATAAGTATTGAATATTTATTTCCTTAGTTTACTTCTCAACCCATTTTTATGCACCTTCTGAATTTATCTCTGCACCACGTGAAGGTTGGCTGTTAGAAAATGCCTCTGGCATTAAGCCCCGCCTGTATACTAATTTGTATATGAAGTATTCAATAAATAAATATATTGTTTTTAAGACTGTTTAAGATCACCTTCTATAAATACTTTCGTTCCTTACCACTCCTCTAAAAAAAAAAAAAATCTGTTGATTGTTCTTCAACGTCAATCCACTTACGATGACATCTTCAATCTCAACCCTAAAATTGAAACACCTGAATAATATATACATTAAGCGTAAAAATCTAACCCGTCAAAGCAGACACACATTGAGAGCTCTACTAAAAATTGTATCCAGTTGACTTAAAACATAGAAAATTACTTTATACCGACTGAATATTTGAAAACGTTAAAGCGATGCCAGCGTGCCGTGGCGTTTGTAATGGTTTAAATTATAATGCTTAGAGTGGCTTCGTTTTCATATTAAATGCACGCATTTTCTGCGATGCTTAAATTATCCTAGCTTTATGTTTGTGTACCTGGCGTCATGTTTAATGTAAACGGTGTGAGATGCATTTTTTTTGCAATTAATGGCAAGACTGGCATGTCTTTCACCTAAGCGATATGAGTGATCAGAACAGTAGCAAAACCAAATAGCACTTTGAATTACTAAACAATGCTTGGCAGTCTACTGCGCTCGCCATCCTAAGACATTTTATAAAAAAGGTTGAAAAACGTCATAGTAGATTACTTAGGTATGTGGGTTTTCATGTTCAGCCTATGATATTCGGTTTTATGCAGACAGGCTAATTGGTTTCGACCAGAAAGAGTTAAACATCCTTTATCAGTAAATACTCCATTTACATTGAACGGTACATTTATGTAAGTGGCCTGTTGATAAATGGACCAGACGCGGCTGCCAACATGTTCATAGTGATCGGAGGTTCGAATCCTAAGGCACACCTGTGACTTTTCGGAGTCACGTGTGTATTGGTAAATAATCAATTAACACGCACTACAGTTGTGAAGCAAAACATCGTGAGGAAACCTCCATACCATAGCGATTTATAAGAAATTGTATGGTATGTAAAGTCCACCAACCCGCATTAGGTCAGCGTAGGACTATATGGCCTAACCACTCTCAATTGTGCTCTCGATTGTAGAGTAGGGTCATGCCCTACAAACTTAATAAAATTAGAGTAATATTGTTGTGTTTCGTGAAATCGATTTTCCTTACATTAATCTTTTACGCTACATAACGTATTTATATCAAAGTGCTTTAATAATATTCGCGTGTCCGTTTATTACTTTGATTAATGTTTGTTTTCCATGGAATAGCGTTTGTTGGTAGATTACTAATCAATATTCACTGTTTGCTTACAAGTATTACAACCTCCATAATCTAAACGAGGGCACCGACCTTTGTTTTTTCTTCACGGTGTAATCAAATATTTGAAGCGTGAATTTAGGCTAGTTCTGCAATGGATAAGCGTCTATGTAGCGATCCCTGTGAGAGGCCAATGTTCTGCAGCGAGCTTCCTGGGCTAAAGGGAGAGAAAGAAAGAGAGCTTTTTTTATTTCTTGTAGACAACATTCAGAGTATAGTAAGAATACTTCCAAAAACAAAGCCGGGTAATAGTTTTAGTGATTTCAGACACAATTTTTTTTTTTGCAAATAACAGCGACTAACCGTTTTTGTATTTTTTTCCTGTCGTCTTATTTAGGTGGTAAATACATAGCTTATCTGAAATAATAGTGTACACTCTTTTATTCTTTAAGACGCTAGGGTAAGGTAGGCTTTGAATTATTATTTTTGCAAAAACTATAGATTTAACACCCAAACACGATGGTATATAAAGAGAACAAAAAAACTGTCGCGCTTCTCTGCGAATTTTTTGTTGCTTTGTGTTTGGCGCCAAAAAACTACCACCCCGCTTCGATTTTGGTAACAGTCTTGATATACCCTGTACATTGTTATGCAGACAAGTAAATGTATATCTCCCCTGGATAACCGATTAAAAATATTTTGCAAAAAACAACTTATTCATATAGCGCTGCTTTTCAAAACAAATGACTGACTAATTGGGAATTAATAATATGCCCTGACTGGATGCAATGAAAGAAATCACTCGAACAAATAAATCCAAGTCGGCGCGGAGGTTCATTAAGCTCTGTCGACTGTTTGATCGGGAGCCAAAACAAACAACACACCTCATGGTCCAATATTTGATGAAAAGCACAGCCAAGTATTACGGTTGGTGTTGGCCAATATTTGGACAAATAAGGTGATAGGCACCCGTTGTTGATATTGTGAAATATTTTCAGATTTATTTTGTACTATTGTAGTGATTTTGTTACGCAAGTCCCAGTATTTGTAAAAGTGAATTCTTCAATGTTTCCCTTTTCGTAGTATTTATTAAGCTACTTATATATAAATGTATTTAAAGAATTTTTTGCTCGTGTAATTCTAGAAGTAAGATCTCTGGAAATTTGTATATAAAGTAACAAAATATAACGAATTATTAAGTTTTACACAAGAATTCAACAAAAGCCCAAGCTTTAACTTTAAATACAACATTTTGCGAAAATAAATAAACTGTGATACTGAAACAAAGAGATATAAAAAGAGGTTGTTTTCATACAACACAGTACTTTTCGTAGAAGATAAATTTTAAAATCCACGAAATAAAATTTAATAACAATTCTTTGCACCTTTGTCTCGTCCCAAAAATCTGTCGTTACAAAAAATGTTTGGGCGTTGGAAATGTTTTTTTCTCGCTTCATCCCTCTGATCCCTGTATGTACCTTAATAAAGGTTTTTATGGGCCCTGCAACAGGCGACCGTATACCACGCGAGATTTTAAGGGTGTTGAGAAAATTTCAGCTTTAGAAGTTTATAAATAAATTAACTCAAAATCACATATGCCACGTTTATGGTTATGACTTAGTTATTATTTATTATAAGGCTAGAATAATGTGATGTTTACTTACTGGCAAGGCATGTATTTAATTTAAAATGAAAGCATTTAATAATTGATAATACCTCGCGAGGACACCTGAATGCACTAAAATTCTTAAAAAAATTTAACGTGTTGTAATTTTTGCAACTCACTTAGGTCTTCCACGTTGGCTATATCTAACTGTTTTACCCCCGTATTCACGAACAATACTATGAGGACGCATAGTGCAACCTAACACATAGTGTGCCAATTTATAAAAGTACTTGAGACAAGGGGAGTGCTCCGAAGAGTTGTTTGAGATGGTACCACCGTCGCCTATGTACCATCGCACCACACGTCTTCCTAGTAGAGTTCATTCCCACCATCTGGAGGCGTACCGCTTCCGAACGGTACGTTTCCAGCGTTCTTTCCTACCACGTACGTGCAAGCTCTGGAATGAACTCCCTGCATCGGTGTTTCCTCAGCGCTGTGACCTGTCCTTCTTCCATGACATGCTATGTGCGATGACTTAAAACGACCCTCAGGTAAAATAGCTTGAAACAGGCTGGATCTTATGATCTCTATGAGAAATGACGTAGCATTTCTCTTGCACTGAGTAAATTATTGTTTGTGAATACAGGGGTCAGATACCTTAAATCAGCAATGGCCTCTATACGATAAGCTATTATTAAAACACAATCTAAAGTTCATTATAACAAAGTTACAATAGGTTTTCCTCGGTAAATGCGAGTAACAAAAGTTGACTCTTAAAATAAATCAACCTGTATTCTTTGGTCTGAAGTCAGGTACCTAAACCGGACGCTTACCCATTACCGCATGTCGAAACCAACCGTTTTCATGTTTACACAATACACGCTAGACCAACTTGGAAATACAAGCAGAAAGAGACCTTAAGACAAAGGTATAAAGTTTGCTGTTGATCTAGATGTAGGTCCGCAGCGAGCCGTGATCGTCCAATAAAAACTGCGACAGTGTTTGTTTCAGTTTTTTCCAGATATTTTTATTATAGCAAATGTGTCGACAGGGTTACTACTACGGACTATTGATAGGCTATGGGATAGCCAAAACAGTGAATATAACCTTGAAGCTCCTACTTATTTTCGGATATCAACAAACACACTAGAATTTGAGTAAAAGTGTTCAATTTGGAATAGATTTTCGGGAATATTAAGAACGAGATGTATAAAATATTCTGGACGATCATTTGTTCTTATTTTCGCCACGGATGGAAAGCAAAAAGCGGATGGCAACCCCGTTATTTTGTTGGCATTTAACTACAAGAAATTAATGCTGAATAATATATAAATAATTATGAAGATTCTCAAAGCTAACTACTGGACATATTGAGACTTAACATCTTATGTCTCAGGATGGTGTGACGTTGTAGAATGTCACCTGTAATAGTTGCGGTCTATGGCTCAATAGTCAGCATAAATCCTATTGTCTATGCCAATCAACGCCTCCGTTGCGCTGATTGGTTGATTCAATTTCTGACATCTGTCAAACGTGACGTGCGAACTGTCATCGGCGCTCGCTTAAATACGCGTGTAACGTCGCTCGCGTCCTCCTTTCTTTAACCTAAAAGCCGCGTGCTACCACGCGTCTTTCTGAACCCGCTGGGGTGAGTGTTCTATTTTGTGTATGCAACAGGAGTCACTGGCCTTCGTTGGACACTGATCCGGGTCTTCGGCACGTGGCGGAACCCGGCGACAGCTCGCCGGCGAAGTTTGCTGCCACGTGGCCGGACACGGTGCGCAGGTCAGCGGCGCGACGCAGGCTCGGTTGTAGTCGGCTGGAAGCGGTGCGGAGCGAAGCGGGCAGTAAGCACGGAGTCAGCTCTCCGTGGCGGAAGCAATCGAAGTAGCGAAAAATGAAGAACGCCAAGAAGAAGAAGAAGAACCTGGAATCAGCGTCCAAGAAATCGGAATGCAAACTAGGCTTGCCATAGACCGCAACTATTACAGGTGACATTCTACAACGTCACAATGGTGAGCGTAGTGGAATGCCAAGCATTGCTTTGTAAATCAAGGTGTTGTTTGATTTTGCTACTTTTTATGAGTGGTCTTATCGCTTACCATCAGGCGAACGACATGCTCGTCTCACCATTAAATAAAATTAAAAAAAAAAAACACATTATTGGCTAAAACGCAAAAAATCGAACGAATCAAATAAAAAGTAATCTTTGGCCAAGGTATCCTTAACATTCCCTTCTAAACAAAATATAGCCCTTATTTTTACTCGTTAATAATGCTAACGTCACCCGAAGCAAAGGGAAAAGAAGTGATTAAATGTTGGCAACACATCAAACGCAGCGGCGGCCGGCGCATAGCCCAATTAAAAGTTCCACGGCGCGGAGTGGGGGGTAAGCAGAACATATTCTCACCTGTATATGAATATTTGTCCGAGTTACTTCCCTCATTATAACTTATTGTATGCTTATTGTTAAAACAAGTTATATTGCATATAAAAGTCAATGTAACGTTGTAATACGTTTCGCGTAAACAATTTTTTTGTTATTGAATAGTTCCGACAAATAAGCAAGCGGTAAGTGATCACTGCCACGTATGAACATCCATAACGCTTGGATCATGGATGTGTTGCCGGTCCAACAAATCGGGAGGAGAGCGGGAAGGGAAAAGAATGGGAACGGTATTGGGTCGGAAGGGGTATTTTTGTCAGTTAATTTTTCAAACGAAGCAAAAATATTATGTATGGAGCTTTTTTTATTTATTCACTGTGTTTGACAGATTTTTTTATTTCTTTGATACTAATATACTCGTATTATGATTATAGCCATAAATTAAAGCATAAAATTTATTTATTTTCTATTTGGTGACAGGTCTGTCATATGTGAGAGGCCATCTAGGTGGGTACCACCGCAGTGTCTATTTCTCCCATCAAACAGCAGTGTAAATGCACTGTTGTATTTCGGATTGAAGGGCATTGTAGCCAGAGTAAATACTGGACATATTGAGACTTAACATCTTATGTCTCAGGATGGTAAGCGCAGTGGAATGCCAAGCATTGCTTTGTATGTATGATGTATGAGCGGTCGTATTGCTTATCAGGCGAACGGCACGCTCGTCTCGCTATTCACTGCAATAAAAAAAAATAGTATATGTTGTAAAGAGTAAGAAGACAGTTTTCATAAAAAGTACACAGTAAGTGGATATATTATAATACTTATCTATCCAATATAATAACATCCAACATAACACCCAACAGTCACATACATAGTCTTGACCCCACACTAAGATCGAGTCTTCTGTCGTGGGTGTCAGGAACTACTTTTACGTTGAATAGGTCAAAGGACCGTAAGTGAATAATAAATGAAAATAAAGACAGTTGTTAGAGTTCATTTGCACTATTTTTTTCATCGGAAGAAACGGTGGTAAAAACTACAATAAATTAACAATTCCAAAGATTTTGTGAAAGATTACTTTCAAAAAGAATATTTTAACTTCATTTAATGCAAACTAGGTAATTCTATAGAGATGACACTGCACTATTGAAAAACCTTAGTTCAGTCCCCAGTCGTAGCAATCATTTCTGAGATTCTCGGTTTGAAAAAACCATTTTTGGATGTAGCTCGATACGATAGCTCACGGTCCGAAATATCGTTTGCGTTTGAATAAAAAATGGAAGATTGCTTTCCATCCGTTCGTGACCATACTTCAAAAGGCTTTTATTACAGCCCTGTACATTTAGACCAGCCTACATACCTTCCACTGCTGGGAGTTACGATAAATATATAGTCTGGCTACAATGTCTATCAAACCGCTCTTCAATGAAATTTCGGTAAAACGATGTTTTACATATTATTACGTACCTACACTACACTACTACCACATTACACTAAAATATGTTGGATTATGTGCAATGTGCATAGTACATAATACTATTTTGTATGCCAGATATGAACTATATCAGAATATGATATCTCTGGGTAATTTACTGAATATTAAAATATCACACTTATAATATATGGACTATATGACCTAACCACTCTCAATCGTACTGTCGATTGTAGACGAGGCCCGTGCGCTGCAATGAGTGGTATATGGGCTGATACAGACAGAATACAATAGAGTTGTGTCCAAGATACAGTTCTTAAAAATAATTGCGTATAAAATAAATGATTTTCAAAACAGTATCAAAATTGTCAATCAAAAATTAATATTTTTAATAGCGCGGTGGGGACACTCGTTTTCACATTCGCACGCATGCACCTTAAGGAAGATGTCACGTAGTGTAGCACGCTTTTCTATTACTCCTATCACATATATATTGGTAACTTGCTTATTACAATACGGATATTAAAATATCTTCCGGATTATAATTGTACATAACGTAACGTTGCGATATAAATAATAATAATTAATGAATGACAACTAGCCTATTGCATCATATTATACTGAATATTATATAATTTCAAATAAATTTCCTCGTCAATAACTCTTTTTTAATTACTTATATCTTATTACTAAGAAATAATATTTGAACATATTTTATCCCTTCATGTTAAAGTGAGGGTTACGATTTGAATTCATATTCGTGGAAATCAATTTTGATGATCGAAATGAGAAATTCTACCGGGAATATGAGTATTGTGAGTGAATATCATATACTTCATAAAACTATACGATATAAAACCCAAAAAATATATTTAAAAAAAATGGTAATAAAAGAGTTTGTAATTTCACTCCCGTAAAGTATTATTAATATAAAAGCACATTAAAAATACGTTGAACCGTAACAAAGACTAAGATCGAACGCGGTCTCGCGTGATGCTAAAATTGGCGCCTATTTCCTGCACCCAGACCGACAGGAAATTTTATATTTTACACCAAATATTGTAACAGCATACCAACAAAAATATAATATTATAGTTGAAATAAGAATACAAGAAAATCAGCAATAGAATTTATGAATTATAAAAAGAAAAACTATCTGCACCTGAGCGAAGCCGGAGTCGAACACTAGTCCCTTTAATAAATATACAAGTTATATGAAGTAGTTTGAATGCAACAACACAAGCACTGTTAAGCCGAATTCAGGGTTAAAGTACTGGAGCGCGAAAACACGGGAATTTTTCATATAAAATTCCCGACGCCTATCTCTCGGTACGGCCGAATGATTCTGAAATAAAAATTGTGCTCGTATAAATCTCGATTTGAGAGCTGTGTAAGTTGCACCGTGTATCGTTGAAATCGCGCGAGCAGGAATAAATACACCCGCCGCTGGTAGTGCTGGTATTCTGCAGTCAGCTTTTTTTTCTAAAAGGTTTTTAATGTGATTTTTTTGGTACGGTCTACTTGGTGTCGGATTTTTACAGCGTGGATACAGGGCTTTTTGCTTGGGGATTAGCATTACCGGATTACAGTAATTTTTGGATTTTACTAATGTATACTTATTTATCCGTAATATATTTTACGTGCCACTATTAATCCAATATTGTTAGCGTTGCAGTGAGGGGCGTATAGGGGTATTTATATTTGACTCAAAAATTAATTGAAAATAAATCAATGCAATTTTCTAGGATCTTCAAAGTACATAACATGTTTCTGTCTTCTTTGCTAAAACAACGACTAAAGGTTTTGATAAAATTATACCCCTTAAATATATCATTAAAACCATCTAGCTATTTTTAATGAATGTGAAATTCTATTCAGCTGCTAAGTTATACGGCAAATCACCAACAAACATTACAGCATTATTTATATTTCATCCTCAAACGTAAAGTTGTAACCTCAAACTGCTATATTATTCGGCACATTTCAGGCCAAGCGGAAGAACGCACTTTTTGATGCCACTGAATAAAGAACTTTATCTCTGTCTCATTTGAGTGCAAAATTTAGCGACAGTGCTCCAGAATAATCAAGGATACCATTGCTGTCTCCATTCAATTTTACACTTAAATGTTATAGAGACACAGTTCTTTACACAACATTTGTACAATTTGAAGAATTTTTCCTTTTGATCTTTACTGACTGAAAGACCGATTTGTCCATGATACCAAAAATTATTTTATTCCTAAACTTACACAATGAAGAAATCGCTTGCAAAATTTTAGTCGAATTTAACTTTCAAAACGACATTTTGTTGTTGTGATTATTCAAATATGTTTAGAAAAAGTATTTGTAAATTAGTTTTGGGCGGCAAAACGGAAACTTTTATCAGTCTTTGATAATCTCATTGACTGTAGGTGTTTTTTTTTTTTTATGAAATAATCACTCATGTTGCTTTTTTTTAACAGTGGGATACTCTATGATCAAATTTGTCATTTTTTGTAGACATCTAAATGTTTGTCTGAACCACAAGCATTTATTTCGGATCTGGGTGTTGACGAGACCGAAAAGTTTCTATTAGATCCTGATACAGACGATACAAGACTCGTTGTTTGTGTGGGGTCAGAACTATTTATGAGACTGTTGGATACATTTATTTATTTACATCTACCAGAATTTATCTGCAAGTGTAGGCCACTCATCCGCGTGTGCTGCATTATAGTCCAAATTCTTTTAATTGGATTCTCGTTTAATAAAGATTCCCGTGCTCAGGTTGCAATGGTTAGTCATCCACTATATTAGCTGGGATAAGAAGACGTAAGTCGGTTCACCTGCAAGGTGGACAGACAGACTGTGTTTACAAGAAGTTGCTGGATGCAGTCCGCTCCCAACTCGTTATGGAAACCGTTGGGGTAAGACTGTGCTCAACAGTGGACCTTGTGGCTGAACAGAGAGCGAACAGGAATCTTATTTCAGCTTACCTAGGCTGATAAAGCATAAGTCCCTTATAAGCATCGCTGATGCAGCCGCTACCCATGGTGGCCGGAGCAACCATCCTTCACAATAGTTAAGGATCCTACATAGGCACCCACGTAAATGGATCGCGTTTTGATTCATCAGGATATACGATACATTTAAGCCGATATAATTATACGAGTATCCACAGATGAAATATCTGATTATGGATATGATGACGTAATTTCGATGGAAACTTGACTCCATTATAATCTGTAGTCATTTTACCTCCTACTGCGAAAGGAAGTGGACAATTATTTGTTTCAACTCCTCCTATTTGTTTATTATTTCGATGCGGGTTAAAGACAAGCCAGTGTCCCTGATAGACTGGCTGAGCTCCGGATCTCGGTGTCAATTCTTTGCGTGCCGCTATTGATCCTGGCTAATAGGAGTTACAGTGGGTGTATGGGCGGGAAAGTCTCTAAGTCATTTTACCAGTATAAAATTTTAAACATCAAAGATATCACTTGTAAAATTAATTTAAAACACGTCTTTTATAGTTAATCCGGGTGGAACGTTTACCTGTACACACGGAGCGGATGCGAGATCACGAACTCAATTCCGACGCGATGACGACACGGATCTAGATACAGCCGGATTTCGATACGCTTCGTTCGCAAATTTTTACCCGTAAATTGAATCTGTGGATCCACCGGCAGTGTTGTAAAATTTTCGTAAAATGATTTTCTATCATATAGTTAGTTCGGTCGCCTGGGTAGGTACCACTGCAATTTCTATTTATCCCTCCAAAAAGCTGTGTAAATGGACTGATGTGTAATGACTTAAAGGATATTATAACAACTTACGACTCAGGATGGCGAGCGTAGTGGAATGTCATGGATTGCTTTGTAATTCATGCCGTTTTTTGCTACTGTCCATGAGTGGTTGTATCGCTTACTATCAGGCAAATGGTATGTTCGCTTCGCCATTCATTCTTATGACAAAACTAGATTCATTCACAGGTCTACAAGAAATCAAGCTTTCTAGGAATTTATTTAATAGGGTGTTATTACTTCGAATGCAAAATATTATTATTCGTACCCGAATGGGAAACAAATTCAAATTTGAATTGCTAATTTTTACGATCTCCTACAGAATTTGTATTTGCGTTTTCATAAAATCAATAAAACAGTAATAAATATATTTTATGTGATTAAAAATTATTTTCAGAACATTTATACAAATAAATAACTTCATAACTAAAATAATAAATATTTTAAATACACCGAAGGGTGGGAGAACAGAATCGACGCCAGCCCGTGTTGACCCATTAATTTAATTTGGGACTGATTTCAACTTTAGGGTCCAGCGTTCCTAATATTGAAACGATAAGTGTGATTTATGTTCGGTAGTTGCTTACTCAGATAGATATCGACATTAGATTCATTATTTATATGATTTATTTTAATCGTTATTCGTTTAGATACTATCGTACGTACATATGTACCGATATTATACTACCTAGCATCAACAACGTTTCCATAAATTGATCATCCATATATGCGCCAATACATTTGTAAGAATTTTTATTTTTGTTTATTTTTGTTATTTTGGAAGTGCGTGATGGCCTATTGATAAACGGACCAGACGTGGCTGCCAACGTATTCACGGTTTTTCATGGGTTCGAATTCCAGAGCACATCTCTGACTTTTCAGAGTGATAATTTTATTGATAGTCAATCAACACGCGCTATAAGGGTGAAGGAAGAGATCGTGAGGAAACCTGCATATTATATTATAGCGATTCGTAAGAATTTCTATAGTATCTAAAGTGTGTCAACCCGCAACTAGACCAGTGTTTCTCACAAATTCCTAATTTCTTTTTCTAATTTCTCTCTCTCCTTTCTATTCATTGCTATAAAAAACGCTCAAACTTCGTATATTATTTCATACCATCTATACAATTAACGTAACTAGTTAAATAAAGAGCTTCTCCATACACGTTTTAAGATCCATTCATGACAGCAAAATACTTAATAAACTTCATGTTCTTTATAATAATTGCAAAATCTCTTTAATATAGAATCCAATTAACACGAAAACCCATCGAGTGAAAGCCATGGATTGTTTACAGATTATTCAAACGGAATTTTAATTAGCCGTTTAGAGACGCGATCACGTAGAAAAGATTTAAACAAGCAAAATAGACTCAATGGAATAACTCCGCTAATCATTTGTGATTTGGCACAGGCCCCGTTTATCGTGAAATGGTTGATAATACTTATGTAGACGGGCGGAGTTTGGGCTTCTTTGCGGGGCCCTTTTAAATAAATGACGTCATTCGTATCTATTTATTGATTAACAGCCATATTAATAAATAGCTAATAAACCTATTTTAGCTATGGAATGCTTTGTCTTCTTCGCTTAAATTGGGAAGTTACTCTAGACTCCGACACGAAGTTCGAATGTTCAACGTTCACGTATAAGATAAAAGATTTTTACTTCTAAAAATGCATACTATTTATTCTCTATGAAACTTATCATTTACTCCGAACTTAGTCTATGGTTACAACGTGTGATTAAGGATTCCAACATTTTGTAAAGTATTTAGGCATATTCATCGGAAACTACGAGTGACTTATCGGTCTCACAAACACCCAGACCCGAAAGAATTACCAGTGTTTCAAACAAATATTTGTTTCGATGCGGGGTTCGAACTAGCGGCCTCACGTTTCACTGCCGATACAGTCTAACCAACTGAGCCACGGAGGCTGTCATTCAATATATTATGGAAATGTTGATAATAAAAAGAACATTTTATTTTATTTTGAAGTGGGGGGTCAAATACCCTTTTATTGACTGGATTACGTCCACGTAGTATACAGTTTGTCGTAAATATCTTCTAATTTCTGTCGATTCTGTTCACTTCGGAGGGCGAGGTTTTAAGCCGATTACAGGTTTTCGTTTACATTGCTAATAAATATATAATTTATGTACATTTAAACAAACAATATTACGGTTTAGTAGCTATTCGTTACATTTATACTTATAAACAATGTGTTTTTATCTGTTATATAATAATGCTTAAAGGCGCATGAAGGCATTAATAAAAGATCAAATATATCAACTAACTTATCTAGACCAAAGGTAACATATGCTATGATATTTTACTTGTTAAGTCCCTGTATTCTCTGTATTCTCTCGACTGCCTCGGTGGCGTAGTTGTACTACGGTACGCTTACAAAGCTGAGGTCTCGGGTTCGAATCCCGGGTTGGGCAAAGGGATATTGGATTTTTCAATTCATTATCAGCCCAGAGTCAGGAATTTGTGCCCGATATGGCGATAGGCTCGCCACCTATCACATTGTGGGACGGAACATGCAAGGCGAAATGTGGGTGCCCTGGCACCTCTGCCTACCCCTTCTGGGAAAAAGGCGTGAGGTTATGTATGTATGTATGTAAGTCTCTGTATTTGTTCAATAATTAATACACGTTGTTCTGTGCATGTAGGTTAAGTGTTTTGTTTTTTATTCCCTGTTTTTATGATGTTCAATAAAGTGTATAAATTGAATTATTAAATGGACTGTAGAATTTGGCGCTTTGGTTTCTGCTTACTTCTGTATGGTTGATGTTTAATATCAATTTAAATTTTCGAAAAACTGGTGGTTGGTCTCTCATATGTGAGAGGCCGCCTGGGTGGGTACCACCGCAATATCTATAGCTCCCGTCAAACAGCAGTGTAAATGCACTGCTGTGTTTCGGTGAAGTATATTGTAGCCAGAAAAATACTGGACATATTGAGACTTAATATCTTGTCTCAGGATAGCGAGCGCAGGGGAATGCCAAGCGTTGCTTTATAATTCAAGGTGTTGTTTGGTTTTACTACTGTTCATGAGCAGTCGTATCGCTTACCATCAGGCGAATGGCATGCTCGTCTTGCCGTTTGTAGCAATAAAGAATAAAGTATACACGGTATTATTGCCAAGAATCTCCGCCTGAGGCCAGCCTAGTGAATGACTATAGGGTCTATAGGGTTCTTTATAAAATACAGAGAAAGGACTACTAGATAAAGGACTATACATCCAACAGTCATATATATAGTCCTGACACCACATAGAGATCAGTTAACACTTTCAATGGTGGTGGTAACGTAAAATTTGTTAAACGCTAATTGACACAACGTTTAATCACGTCAGCAAAAAATATGTTTGGTATGAAGAACTTGTATAAACGGCTGCGCGTTATAGCAACTCCTTTATGCTACGTCATCACGCCGTATCACTTTAAATTTCTGACTATTTGCACCAATCCACGTTAGTTTTTTTGTACATTTGTATGAAACGCAAATGACAAATACTTGTGGGCCTCACAAACATTTGTTATGGTTCGGGCATCGAACACGCGGCGTCTCGTTTCACAGTCGGCGTCTAACCAATTACGTCACGAAGGTTGTCAAAATTAGGTGGTTATTTTCTATGTAGAGGTATACATTATTTATTTAGAATCTTTTAAAGTGCCTATTTTCAGTTGTCTGCTGGTCTTTGACATTGACGTCCTATAAAAAATAATTAGTTATCGGCCCGTCTGAAACTTTCCAATTTGTTAAGATCAGTCACTTTTTTCCTTAAATCTAAAGATATTCTATTATTACGTGCGTCGGTTACAATAAGGGGATTATAATGGTTGGTGTAACTGGAAATTGGCTTCCGAGCTCGAGTATTAGGCGGGATCTCATCATGTCCATTATAATTTGAGCGCCACTCAAGTTAACAACAGTCTCAATCGTCCCTCTGTGCAGTTTGGTCAAAAAGTAAATGAAAATTTTATTGTTGTTAGAAAATATATTTGTTCTACTTGTAGAGAAAGTTATGAAGTTCAACGATCTTGTTTATTTATTTAATCCTTATTTGCACTATACAGGGATACTATTTGGAAATTACACAGTCAAAATAACAGTAAAAGTGGTGGCCTTATCACACTAGGAAATATCAATCTTCAATATCGATCAATCTTCTTTTGGATATATCATATTTTTGTTATATTATAATTACAAGTTTGAAGTGTCAAGGATGAAGTGCTTTAAACTTACGTGTATTGTTTGTGAAAGAAATTATCGAAGGCACAATAGCTACTCCCAGTGTTTTTCCTACCCTTTTCTTATCAATTCTCATAGATCAACAACGGATCTACTATCTAAGAGTTGTTGAAGTGTATTTTCAGTGGTTATTAGATAAGCAGCGTAATTACCTTCTGGACGTATTCAATAAAATACCATACGAATGCACGTAGTAAAATCTATGTTAAATCTATGTTGGTTTAAAAAAACGAGTCCCGGATGGAATGGTGAACCATAAAAAATATTCAGTATTATAAATTGTATTGTGCAAAACCTCGTTATTTTTATTGCACATTTTTGCATATGCAACAATGCTGCCTGTGGTAATGCAAAACTGTTGCCAAAACGCGCAAGCTGAATACACAAATATATGCCATTATATTTGTAAAACTCTTCCTAACAAGGATATTTTTTATTGCAGTGAATGGCGATATGAAATGCCATTTGCCTTAAAATAAACGATACGACTGCTCATGGTCAGTACCGAACCTAAACAACATTATGAATTCCAAAGCCAAGTTTGACATTCCACTGCGCTCGTCATCCTCAGATTTATTATGCTAAGTCTCAATATGTCCAGTAGTTACTCTGGCTACAATCTCCTTCAGACTCGAATACAGCAGTGTACTTACAATGTTTTTTACCGGGATAAAAAGACATTGCAGTGGTACCTACCCAGGCGACCTCTCACATATGAAAATCCTATCACCATAGTGCCACCATAGTCATTGGCAATTGTGATCAAGCAGTGCAAATATTCAACAGGTCGATGTGGAGATTTTTGGGAGAGGCCTATATTCAGCAGTGAACTTACTGTAGCTGAAGAGAGAAAGTACAAATATTATAACACAAGCTTCCATGTTTAAATACATTAATATTTTAAAATTATGGTTTCAATTACTCAGGAGCGTGTGTAAAGTTTACAACTTTTAGTTACGCGAATCAAGTTACCTGTGAACTTACAACTGTAATAAAATTCTTCGCAAACTGTTAATATTCTTGGACTTTTAATTAAATGTTTTCAAATTATATTTGCACAACACCAGCGCCTTTATGATTGTGAAAGAAATAAAACTATGACAATTGATAGAAGTAGTTCTCTGTAATGCGATTTCGAAAAAACTTGATCAGAATCGAAAAGTTTCGCGTAATTTAACATTTTTGTTTTTCTTCTTGATGTTTTTCTCTTATAATATAAGAAAAATAGATTTGAAAGCATATATTTTACTTCAATTTTAAACATTTAATATCTTAGAATTGATACCAAAGTATATTTAATTAATTGAGTGATATACATTGTACAAGTTAAAAATAAACAGTGAATACTTGCTCACATCGTTTATTTATCGTTGTGTATACCAAAACCAATTCCAAATATTGCTTTGATAAGCCATCTGTTTTATCCTCAAACCTTCGTCACTGAAGACACAAAGTGTCACTGTTTTCTTTGCCCCAGGCAAAGTTTTAATGATAGTTTGGTTAAAACACTCTTAGATTAGAACTTATTAGACCTACCACGTTAAAGACTTATTTATAAAATTTGTTCCTGAAAATTCTTTAATGAGTTTGTGGGGATTTGTGCCTTAAATAGAACTACAGATTACCGTCATATTGTTTTATATATGGTAAGAGAGATATCCATCTTCTATCAAAATAATTATGGTGGTTTGGTCGCTATCGGATGTACTAATAATACAGAATAACGTCTTGGTTGCACCTCTACCACCTCTACCACACCTACCCATGAGAAAAAAGGCATGAGGCTATGTATGTATAGATATACTGAACTCAAAACATACCATACTTCTATATTTTTAATATTTATTTATTTAATTGGTTACCAAAAATTGTTTACACTAACTTATCACTAACTCTTTCATACATATTACATAATAACTAAGTGTAACAATTACTTATAGATAGACACAACATATATCAAATGTAGCAGTTAACATAATATAAAGAGAAACAAATTTTTATATAACATAAGATTAATATTACGTTTAAAATTTAACTTCAATTTTATTTCATTTCATATTTAAAAAGAAAAGCAAAAAAGATGCGAATCCTAGCGAAGTGTGAGTAAGAACCTAACACAGTTCTTCTTAATGGTGGGCAAAGCGGTTTAATTGGCTTTCGTGGAAATTTTGAGGGAGCACGTAGCCTAAAAATAGTTAGTGGCGCAGGGCAATCAATTTTATGTTTAAATATTTTACAAGCAAATATTGCATGATTGCACTCTTTACTTTTGGCTAAAGATCTAATTTTGAAATACTGAAATCTGTGTTTATATGATACAATTGTTTTGTGCATATACCCGCAAATATTCCGCCACTACCTTCAGGATTTTCCATCCTAACATTTACTTCTCTCTTGTTGCAGAACGGCTGAATGTCCTATACGAAAGAAACTGGACGAGGCTGGTGCACGAACAGCTGCGGAAATTTGAGTCATCCATTGTCGCGGCTGCAAGGCAGTCATCGGATTCACAACCTTCAGAACTAGCGTTGGACTCGAAATGGACGTTTTCGGGAGCACTTATTTACTGCATCACGTTAATTACTACTATAGGCAAGTATTTTATCTACCTTTAAGTTAGTAGTACATAACAAGCGAATATTGTTTCATTCAATAGTTATTTGAAAAACGTCTCCTATGACTTATGAGTATATCAAACAGATAACCTTAAAAATACAATTTTGACAGATAATAGGAATACAAAGGCGTCGTTGAATCTCTGGAATTATTAAGTCACGCAGACCATACTAAACATTTATCGTAGCAACCAAAAATACTTTTTCGTTTTTCTACATAGCTTTTGGTCATTATATCTTGGGTATCTTGACCAACTGATGCAGTTGCTGAACCGACCGAAACTGTTGATGTAATTTATTTAAATCTTAACATTATGTTACCCAGGATATGGCAATGTATCACCGAGAACTGCCGCGGGTCGGGCAGCGACAGTGGCGTACGCAGCCGCTGGCGTGCCATTGACCCTCGCATGTCTAGCAGGACTGGGAGCTTCACTGGCAAGACTGGCAAGATTGGCATGGCTGAAGGCAACTAGGAGAAAAATACCTAATTCATGGGGGAAGGACGGCGAGGTATTACAACATTTGTTTTATAAAGTCTAAGACTAAAGTGATAAGCCGTTTAAGAAGTGGTCAATGTGATGCGCACCAGAGTACTTAAAATTTTACATTATCACTACTATTAACTTAGAAAATTACTATACTTTATAAACCAAAGACAAAGAGACTAAAACGTACTTGATGGTAACTGCAGAAAAGTCTTTATATTGGTCAGCGTGAAACCAGATATTCACAGAATATATCTGAAACACCACTTAATGTATGAGAGGATTTTCACCGCTGTAATTCAGTGGTAGCTTTTTAACGCTATTCATTATACTATACTATTATGCCACCATCAGAAATACGTCTCTCCAGTACAATTACAGAATAAATCTTCTTTGCAGCTGGAAAATCATCTTCAACTGCACGAGCAGCAAAGGCTACTACCACAGCCAGCGGAGCACAATCAGTACACTTCCTTTCCGCCCAGATCCCATAGATCTCCTGGTACTGTGAAGGCCAGAGCGGGAGACAGAGGACAGTACTCCCAGGTGTTTGAAAGAGCTCCAGCGAGTCCTAGAGCGGCGACGTTGGGCCGAGTGAAGCGTAGTGCCTTGACTGATGGTAAGTCCTTTTCTTCAATATTTGTGACGTCATTCTTCCAACGTATTCAAGTCCAGCCAGTTGTAGCCAATGATTACTGGGCGGTAAGAGTATTCATTAACAGTTTTAAAGTCTATTTCAAGTATTGATTGTTTTGTCTCCTTCACTCAAACTGATTTTAAAAGTCGTTCCAAAGGGACGAAACAATCGCTAACTAAAATAGGTTTCAATTTTGTCTATGAATAAGGCCTATAATGTATCAGAGTGAGAAGTGGGAAGTTCTGTCATGTCATGCCTAACAGTTATAAGTTCATTAGATAAGCATTCTGCACGTTTTATTTTTCACGCTTATCAAAAATCATTTAATAAGATGTGTGCCTGTGTTATTGATATGATAATGCTGAGAATTTAAATAAACACTTTCTTGAGATCCCCGGCTCCGATGTCGTTAGTTTATCAGACTTAACTTATTTTCAATTTCATACATTCAGTTCTTCAACGTTTACCATAAAATGTGTTGACCAACGTGATGTTTCTCAAATTATTCACTCGCTTAAATCTAATGCACAAGGTGTCGATAACATTTCTTTAGAAATGCTTTTACTAACTCTCCCTCATTCATTGGCAGCAATTACATCAATTATCAATGCTTCGATCAGTACCTGTACGTATCCTGAATTATGGAAAACGGCTATTATCAGACCTTTGCCTAAAAACACGAATCCCTCATCACCTAAAGATCTTCGTCCAATAAGCATTTTACCGTGTCTATCCAAAATTATGGAAAAAGTAGTGTATCTACAATTAATTAAGTAC
Source organism: Hyles lineata (assembly GCA_030180105.1). Lineage (NCBI taxonomy): Eukaryota > Metazoa > Arthropoda > Insecta > Lepidoptera > Sphingidae > Hyles > Hyles lineata. Next base: position 4,315,060 of record JARJEE010000030.1, read on the forward strand.
CTGGAGCAAAATGACATTCTGCCCCATGCTCAATCTGGCTTTCGCAAACACTGTAGTACCACAACAGCTTTACTCGATGTTACCAATAATATATTAGAAGCGCAGGACTCTGGTATGAGCACTATTCTTGTTTTATTGGACTTTTCTCGTGCTTTTGATACGATAAATGTAGCTTTATTACTTTCCAAATTATCTTTCTATGGATTTGACATCAATACAATTAAATGGTTCAACAGTTATTTATCTGATCGTTCACAAAAGGTCGAGGTTCACAATAGTAATGGTTCCGTTTCTACATTTTCTCTAGCTCGGGTTACAAGAGGAGTACCGCAAGGTTCAATTCTGGGGCCTTTACTTTTCATCCTTTATTGTGCTGATATCATAAATTCTATAAAACATTGCAAGTATCATATATATGCGGATGATTTGCAGCTATATTTATCGTTTCATCCGAACAAAATGCTTTCAGCTGTGGATAAAATTAACGATGACTTGAACAGGTTAAATCACTGGTCTACGAAAAATTGTTTAGTTTTAAATCCAGCCAAGTCAAAGTTTATGATTTTAGGTTCGAGGCAACAAGTTACAAAAACTAGACTTCTTCAACCAACGATAATCATTGATGGCAAACCTATCTCTGAATGTCAAGAGGCACGAAATTTGGGTTTAATTATGGACTCAGAATTAAGATTCGAAAATCATATTAATGAATTAGCACGTAATTGTTTCTATCGTTTAAAAGTTTTATATAATGCCCGCCGCTATTTAACTTTAAAACTTCGTATAAACCTTATAGATTCAGTAATTTTGTCAAAATTTAATTACGCTGATACCGTGTACGGACCAAGACTTCTTTCTAAATCTAAAACCTTAATTCAGCGTGTCCAGAATGCTTGTGCTAGATTTTGTTTTGACATACCGCCGAGAAGTCATGTTTCACCTTATTTAAATCAGGCGCAGATAATGAATATGGGCTTTAGACGATGCACCCATTTTGCAACCCTATTATTTGGCATCTTAAAAACACGTAAACCTGTTTATTTATTTGAAAAAATCGAGATGTCTTCACGAGCTCGTCTAGCATTTCTGATTTGTCCTAATCACAAAACCAGCGCCTTCAAAGGTAGTTTTAAGTATACCGCCACCAAAATTTGGAATATTATTCCCCCTCCAATTAGAAATCTGTCCGTATCCCTTAGCACATTTAGGTATAAAATTAAAGAATACTTTCTTAAACAGCAGATAGAGGGTATACAGATTTAACGAGCCCCTCACTGTAATTGTAAATTAAAATGTGATTTTGCTTGTTGCGTTTTTTATTTTCCTAACTGTGTCTGTCTGTAGTCTATATGAACTAATCGGTTAATATACCAGTTCATTGAATATTGTGTGTGTCGAATGTTATACTATTACCTATTAACGATTTTATTTTCTTGTTTACATGTTTTATTTTTATTTTTAATGTGTCAATATTTTTGTTTTTCTCATAATGTGGACAACATGATTTTACGCAAAAGTTAAAGTTTTTATGTTTTTTACTTCGTAAATATTTTAGGTCCAGCTGAAAACCAGCGCCGTAGCTCAGGCTACGGCAATAAGCTGAGCTGGAACCTTTTTGGTTTAGGGAGCACATACCTGTATTTCTTTTGCTTTTAAGTTACGCTATGAGCACGATATAATTTTAATTTTTTTTTTTGTAATAAGATAGTTATTGTATTGGTTGTTTTTATATGTTAAATGTTATATAAATGTGTTACTTGATCTAAACCAAATAAACGTTTATTATTATTATTATTATTATTATATCGAAAATAAAAAATAAATAAAATTGATATCAATCTCATTTCGAATAATAAATTAAATAGTACTAAGGAACATCAATGAAATATTTTTCCGCTTATAAAACCATTAAAAGATTAAAGATCAGCACATTTCACGGCAGTGAAAGCCAATAAAGAACTGAATCTAAATGATCGTTCTGATCGCGTAGAAATATTAAAACAAATCTCGCAGCAGTGAATTTTTTATGAAAAGCTAAAAGTCGGGGTAATTGAAACGATTTTTTGAATAAAACGCCTTTTGAATATTTAAATACGAATGTGCACGTAAGCCATTTTGTATGAAAAAAATGGAAATTTTAGCCTTCATTTAACTTTTATACCGAAACGCCTTTGTAGTATTCAAGCGATATATAACCTTCGGCTAAGTTGCCTCTGGAGGTATTAAAATCGCATAAAACAATGCATGAATTTAAAATATATATTTTTTCGTTAAAGTGAGTTAACCAAAACTAGAACTAGACCTAAAATACGGGTTATAAATATTCTCTATTTGTTTTGATAATGCCAAAACAGATTAATAAAACAATAAGGTAGAATGAAAATTGTTTCATTGCATATCCTTGAACTAACCTATTATTCATCAAAATTGTTGTTCGCCATGGCCTAGTCAGAGGCCTATTCATAATTTTTATTGAATTTTTCTTTGTTATCATCAGCTGGAAGTAAATTGCTGAACATATGCTTATTTGATTTACTTTATTTAAATATAACCTTCTTTTCAGAAGCTCACTCATCATCAGCTCTTCAAACGCAGACATTAGACAGGAAGAAGACGACAAGTATGAAGTGCTTGGCAACAGTCCACGGCCCTGGTCGAGGAAGAGGCAAGGGTACCATCCAGAGGCCTAGAGGTCCAGCTATAGAACAGCTCATAGCTGAAGAATGTGGAGAGCTGACGCTGAATAGGAGTCAAGATGACCTCGACGATTCAGAGGATCCTGATGAAGCGTAAGATAATTTTATTATTTTAATAGTTGAAGTCCCTAAAATTTCGGTTGTAAAAGAGGCTCTTGCCTTAAGTAGAGGGTCCATGTGGTCGATAATATTTATTCATATACCTACGTTATTACTAAATTCTAAATTAAAACAATGCTTAGAAACATTTAATAACTTAGCGTCTTGGAATTGTGTGTTTACAACTATAATGAATTGCTTAAATTACATGGCTCAAATTATAAAGATTAGATTTCCAGTATTAATATAATAAGTTTTTATCTTTATTTAACAGCAAACACACTTTTGTCTCATAGATTTAAGAAACCTTATGCATTGGTTTAAAACGATTCAAGAATATACCCTGCTAAGTTTTCCTATTAAGTTTCCAGACGGTGTTATTGTAAATATCGCCAGAAGGTATTGGATAAATCCAATATTATTACTTGAAATTGGCAAAAGAGCAAACTCTAAAGAGTCTGTATAAAATACTGTTGAATTTAAAATTCTACTCAATATGAATCCGACTATGAATTCTCCAATACAGATTGTAAATTCAAACTGAGAGATTATTTTTAAACCTTCCTTAATTGGTAGTTTCTGTTCTATATTACATTGATCCGAGATATGTTCACAACAGCTTCCTCTTGAAAAATAATGACTTCAATAAAACATACTTCCTTCTGCAGAGAGTACTGCAGTTTATCGCAGTTATTTCATTTAAAAAATATTATCAGAGATGGTTTTGTATCAAGGTAATATGTAAATTTTATGACGATTAATTTTTTATGGTATCAGATATATCTTCTGTAATTTAATTTTCACCTTCCTGTTATGCTTTGTTGACAGAATATGTCCACACGACACCCCATCACGTGTGCCTTTGATTTGGAACGAGGAGAACCACAAAAGCAAGAGCTGCGCCGTTCCCAGCAGTAGCGCGTCGACAGTGCAACATCACCATGGCATCGAACACTGCCACATCCCAGTTGGCATTGTCCTGTTCCTCCTTCTCGCATACATCTGCGTAGGAGCCGCCATATTCTCCGCCTGGGAAAACTGGAGCTTCCTAGACGCAGCCTACTTCTGTTTCATAGCATTAGCAACCATAGGCTTCGGAGACTTCGTGCCCACAAGCTTCCTCACTTCAAAAACTAGCACAGACAGTTCTAAAAGTGAATATGTACAGATGATAGCGTGTTGTGCGTATCTAGTTTTCGGGCTGATATTAATAGCGATGTCCTTCAGCCTCCTTCAAGACGAAGTGGTCGCTCGGTGTTCGCAATTAGCTAATAGCTTAGGGTTGTCTCGTCAATGACAGTACGAGAAGAGCGAATGTCGCTCCACAGACAATCATCTAAGAATGTTATGATCGTTATTGTAAGAAGCCACTGTATGGATCCACATTTATTTTCCTCACAGGATCCGACCCCGATACTTATTATTATTGGACTTTGTATTCATATTATCATTGTATCATAAATGAAAAATTATTTTCTCATATCTCGAAAAAGGCAAAATTAATCTTTTAAAAGTAAACTTTTTACGGAATTTGTACTCAAAAATGAATGATGTTTGTATGTAAATAATGTATATTTGTAAAAGCAAGGCTGAAATTGTAATGAAACAATAAAATTGTGTTGAACTGTATCTACTTTTTATTTATATTTGATGATTTTATTAACATATCCCAGCAATGCCACATACGTCAAAATATAAAAAATATGTACATTTAAGTCATGTATAACGCTTTCAGATACGATCTCTCTGAAGACACAAAAATATTAAGAAACTAACGAATTATATTAAACAAGTAACTCTTAGAAATCGCCAAGTAGCCCTTTTTACGCGAGGGAAAAGTGACCAAATAACCTGATCTTTCCGCAGTTTGCCTCAAATTCTCGGGAGTATGATTACTTTTTCATCGACAAGGCAACTGCCCTTGAACTACGTTTTCATTACATGTAGACGTCATCTTTCTTCTATTCACATGTGGCGAAACTTTGAACTCCAAATTTACTTTAATGGTGGTAGGTTTCTTATCAAATAAAAAAAATCTATTTTTAACGCAACGTTTGAGATTTTTTTCATAATATAAAAACCAAGTGTTTATACTCGTAATCTAAAAGTATTAATTAAATTTCCAAATTAAACAAATGTGAAGAGAAAAAACTGTTCCTAATATTTTTACAATAGCATGACAACAACGCATTCGGACTACTCGTAATACTAAACTCTTCCTCCATTGTAGTTAGAACAATTTGCAATATAATTATTATAGTTGGTTATGGAATATAATAATACATATTTTTTACTAAATAAACTAATCTATCCTGATATAGATTGAGATACGAATAATCAAATGGAGGAATATAGCTCAACTTATCTGCGAACCCATGATCATTTCTAAGTAATCAATGATCAATTACTATAACAAATACCTTAAACTTATTGCTATGATTATAAAAATAAGTAATCATTTTATTTTTAATTACATTGTAGTACTTCATATCTCGTTCATAACTCAGTTTTATCAGTCATGATTTACAGAGAAAGGAGTACTGACTTTTATAGCCCTAATTATAAAACTCTTTGGAACCGAAATTTCTCGGAAACGTAAAAGTCACTTATAAACCGAGAACTATTCTTGTTGGGAGATAAAAAGTTTTTGCGAGTTAATCCCGGTATAAGTTTCGGGGTATTCGATTTACTTTCTTAATGTTTGGAAAACAACCAATCAATACTGAATTTTGTGTATAGGTACATATTTTTTATAACAAATCTTAGATTGAGACGGAAAGAGGCTGTAACATTTATAAAAACAATTAAAATGTATAAAGTTCTTCGACCCGTTCAGATGTATAATAGTTCGGGAGGCTTAGGTATTTTCAATCTTTGGTAATAATATCCAACAAAAGGTACAATCTAAAGAGCCCGCCCACATTTAATACATAGAACAAAAGATAGCCTTATCATTCAAAAGTCTCGTTGTTTCTGATACCCACGACACAAAACTCGATTTTAGCGTGGGCTTAGGAATATGTGTGTGACTGTTGGATGTATTTATTTATTATCATTTTTGAAATGATCTAATTTTGAGCAAATATGTTTTTAAATACCAATCTGTCACAAGACAAACAAGGCTACAGATTCGTACTCCGGCATAATTTTGATCACGTTCAAAAACCATATTTGAATAAGACTGCATTATCTAGAAGCAATAAATATCGAGGCGAAGACGCCGAAAGAGCCCGAACCAATCACGAGAGTGATTTCAACAACTAACTTCTACTATGTAGTTGGCAAATTCTGAAATATGTACCCACCTGTTACAGAAGCCGTTGGCGCGAACTTAATAAAACTTTTGAATGCAACCTTTGGCGAAGTCCCGCCTCGACCCGATGATGAAAGATTGATGAGATTTGAATATTGGAAGGAAGTTGGTGTGTGTTTAAATTATGTTCAGGTCAAAGACAAAATATTTTTTGTAACGATACTTGATTGGAAAGTCGAGTCCTTCATATACATTTTTATCGCAAAAAAAGCATTAATGGGAAAGATATCTGATGATAAACATCTACATATACCTTCAACATGTGACTATCTAAACCAGATACAAGACTAAAAGCAGTTTCCAAAAGAATTCATGGTAGACAGACTCCTGTGTAAAACTCACAAGACTAAATATTCTGCAATAATATATGTACATACATGCAAATGGTTAATCTACGTTAGTTAGTTTAATATATTGAGACAGTTTTTAAAAGGTAAATTTATATCATCATACATTATAACATTTTTAGAGTAAACCAAAACAAATTATGTGTATAATAAATAATACGTATAAAATAGATTAGTAATTCAAATCTCATTGAGAATAGAGGGATTTTAAATATTGGTTCATTAGTTGCCGGAATATGCAAAGTAACGTATTGACCCATTACTATGAGCGCGACGATTAAATCCTGCGTTTTGCAGCCGAGAACTTAGGTTTCAATTAATTGTAGTAATTTATTAGAAAAATTATAGATTTTCAATAGTGTAGATTAAGAATATAAATTTGTCGTAAATATAATCAATTGAAAATTATATTGAGGGTAGTTTGTCCTCTTGCCTGTCGGTGGGTACGTCATTTTTGTATAGTTTCGTTTGCGCTTCCCAGCGCATGGCGCATGCTCCGGCGCCGAGTTGGGTATTCGCCTATTTCTTTTTTGTATATCGTGGACTATGTGGTGCAAAACAGTGTTAAGTGGGTCAATAGGTACCACCGTCGTCGGCGCCGATAATCCAGCTTCGGAACTCCGGTAAGTAGCCTTGGCGTATTTTACCCATCGGCTGGATTATAAATTATTCTTTTCGTATTTTAATATACATATTTTGATTCGCCAAGTGTGTACAGACCACTGGTTATTATTTGAAACATAGCGATTGTTCTTATAATATTTAGATGTTCATATTGAGATTTGCGAATTGTGTACAAACCACTTCAATTTACTTGAAAGATAGCGAAATGTGGATTATGCTGAGAGACTTAATTTAATATAATTGTATTTTCCATCGTCTCTTCAGCTAGTGGCACAACTACACTGAACAAAAATTTTAAAAACATTGTAGCCAGCAATGACGTATAAACATCTTAGGTAGCCAGAGTAATTACTGCACGTATTGAGACTTATCTTATGTCTCATAATGGCGAGGGCAGTGGAATACCAAGCATTATTCGTAATTCATAGTGTTAGTATATAATGCTACTGGTTACAAGAAGTCGTATTGCTTACCATCAGGCGAACGGAATGCTCGTCTCGCCATTAATAGCTATAAAAAGGGATATGTTTAGTCCTAACGCACTACAAATCAAGGACAACGTTAAACAATTCCCAATCGGTGTTTCGTGTTGTTCGAACAGAAAGCTCCGAGACAGATTACAGGGGTGGCTTTCATTTGTCTTGCTCCGACCGACACGCTGCAAAAACGTTGATCGATGCGCCGCCGTTTTTTATAAACACCTGTTTTGGTGTTCGCTGTTTATTTTTTTAGGCTTTTCGTGTAGGTCATTAGTGATGTCTTCGATTTCTAACAGACTTGATATGTGTAAAGGCTTTGAGAGGTATTCTTAAGTTATGATATAAGCCTTATAAGTAATTAATAATAATATTATATATCGAGTACCTAAAAAAATTAACTTTTCAACATTTAAAAATCATATGCTGGATAGGAAAAACCAACCAATATTTCGCCGACAGTGTACTAGATTTACGAAAATGTTAGAAGCGAGTGCTGCACTTATCGAGTATTTGGTACTTAAAGCTGGAAAATGCGCCTGCATTAGTTTAATAAGTGGATTACACACACATAATAGCTACAGTTTAGCTGTTATTTTTTAAGTATAATTTCAAGGCTTATTTGATTATGTCTGAAAAGTTATTTAAGAACTGATACTTCATTTCATGCTGTTAGAATGAACTTCAGGATACAACTGCGACTTTTCTACGTGTGTAAATTCAAAGAAATGTAATTTTCCATAAATAGTATTAACGTGACGAAAACATTCCATTGCAATTGTAAAAATTTTTGTACTGTGTAAAGTCCGCCAACCCACAATAAGCCACCGTGGTAGACTATTTATGGTCTAACTATATATGACTAAATCGAACTTTCGATTGTAAAGGACGACCGCGCCATGCAATGGTACATATATGGGCTGATACAGATACATATAAAGATAAAACACAAGACTTCACAGTTAATGTAATTCCGCCAAATATTTTGTTTTTTCTAAAAACAACCATAGCTGCTTTGTAAATTCAGTTATTTTTTCTACACAATTCCTACACAAAATTTCCGCATCGGATCCCACTAAAATCAAGATAAATCTTCAATTCGCGCGAACTAATAAGAGAAAACTTAGGAAAATGTGAGTTAAAAAGTTAAAGTTGGCTGCAAAGGCCATTAGTTTTAATACACAGTTAGGTCTCATTACAGAGCACTCGAGGCAGCGCTTTCAACCTGTACGTATTGATACCGGTTTTTACGCAATACAGTAAATAATATTTATAATCATGAATTAGAAATCCCGGGTGTAATATGTTAGCAATTAATTAATTAATTAATTTGAAACTGTTATATAATTTTTCACATTTTTTATGCAATACTGGTCAGTATTTATAATCATGAATTAGAAATACCTTTTGTAATAGGTTATGCAATTAATTAATAATCGTGTATTATAAATTCCTGGCGTAATATGTTATGCAATTAATTAATTAATTTGAAAATGTTATATAATTTTGCACATTTTTGTCCACCGCCGTTATTCCGCTGTGTGTTGATAAAATTCTAAATAAGTTCATGAATGGGATCAGTGTTTTGTAATATTCCAGCTAATTGAAATTTCATAAGCTGAATCTACATGATTAAAATGCTCCACATGATTCTGAAAATAGCGAATGAAAACATTATCTCAGGAAAGATACACAAAAACCAATGACAGGTAAAAAAATATGGAAATTACTAATTGCAATGCTATCAAACCAATATCGTTTTACATTTACTGGTGGTAGCTCTCTGATATGTAAGAGGCCATCTGGGTGGGTGTCACTGCAATATCTATTCCTCCCGTTAAACAGCAGTGTAAATGCACTATTGTGTTTCGGATTGAAGGGAATTGTAGCCAGAGTAACTACTGGACATATTGAGACTTAACATCTTATGTCTCAGGATGGCGAGCGCAGTGAAATGCCAAGTATAGCTTTGTAATTCAAGGTGTTGTTTGGTTTTACTACTGTTTATGAGCAGTCGTATCGCCTACAATCAGGCGAACGGTATTTTTGTCAAAAAATGAAAAACAAAAAAATGCAGCCTTCAATGTAAATTATTTAAGAAAATAAATACACGTGACCATTTTTACGAACTTCGAAATTGACAACGTACTAAATATCAACGGTGTTAAGGTCTTTTCACACTGGTATATTTTTCACACATTGTGTTCCAAAAAGGTTCAACACCCAAAACATCAACTACTTCGTTTGATCAAAATAAACCTGGTCCTTTAGACCCGACATAAAACCGTATTAGACTCCTTTCACCAGTACTTTCATTACAGGCAGCAATTGAATTTGAAACTAAACCCGAGCAGAAAAAAATAGAGTTCGCTTGTGAAAACACGGACGGCTATTTACTCCGTCCCCTTCATGCTTAATTCCGGGCATGTGTGCCTGTATTATGGCTTTAGGTGCTCGAAATCACAATTAACATATAGATGCGACGGTCGACCCGACCGGGCCCCTTTTAACAAAATTACAAAAGACACGTTCTCAACAAGGTCTTGTAAAAGTTTCACCCTGTATAAACAAGGCAGATTAAAATATATCGCTCGGAAAATGAACGCGCACCGCGGATTATATTTTTACACTGTTAACGTTAGAAGGATTAGATTTTAGTTGAAAATGAATATGAATAAATGTGACCTCTGGTAGAACATAATATTTACTGAATACTTTGAGTATGTTACTTTATGTCTCATGTCATAATAATACCACCCTGTATAGTCCCACTACTAGGTATAGACCCCTTATCTACGATTCACAGCTTTTCTACTATAACCATTTATTAAATGTATAATAATAACAATTATTAACAAGTACATACCGTCATTTTGTGAAATTAGCCTTTATAAATAATATTTTAAACACAACAATGCAATGATAATGTTACTTCTACTAAGGCCTAATTGAAATAAGCAACCACAAGACATAAATCTACATAAACTATGAACATTATCCCTTTTTCCCACATGTCTATTATATGGCCCACACTATTGTAGTGCAGGCCAGGATATAACCTTACCGGTAACATCGTTACTGTTATTCAAAACATGACATACACTAAGCGAGCGAAAAGGTTCCCAAAATATTACATTCCTTGTCAAATATTGTCCTGTGACGTTTATAGACATTGATTTATGTTACGGAAGTTATGAAATTGATTATTATGACATTTACTTAAATACTTGTAAATTTAGTTATTCGTGATATTCAAGAAATTAATCATTTGTATTTTACACATGGATTGAGACCGTAGGGTGGTAGATCAAAAATCGAGTAATAGGTAACTTTTTGCCACTATGGTCGGCAATACTATAATCATCTGAGAAAAGTAGTGCAGTTGAACAGGCTAACTTTTGGAATCAGTCTGCTTCTAGCGCTCCAAAAATTTTCAACTGCATTGTCATCGTGTTTTAATTGTGAATTCTTAAATCATACGGTCTGAGTATTATGAAGAACGTTGCATAAAACAATGGAAAATTAAAAAGAAATATACGTACTTTATAATGCAAAGAGGATTATTATAATATACCGTATAAGTATCGAATGTCAACATTTAATTAATACGAAATCCAAAACCGTCCTCCTATATCTAGAATTTCAAAATACGGCTTAAAAATTGTCAGTACACGTCACAATTGAGTCAATTTTGTGACTCTCCCTCAGGATTGGTCATTAACCTTTTTTTACGCAATAATCATAGCAAACGAGCAGGTAGGAACCGCTGAAGTACGCATCCGGGACGCGCTGGGGTTGCCTTACACGTACGCGGAATATCCGGGATCATAATATTCTTTGAAGCAAAGCCCCAGGATCATATTATTGAGTACAAGTCCGATTGATGTACAAGCAACCTTTCAGTTCTTTGAGGCGCAAACCCCGGGATCTTTAAGAGAACTTTTAAGAGTTGGTAGTTGCTTCAGTACTTTAATATTACTTATATTGGCGCCAGAAAACACAGTGAACAATCGTATAAAAATCACAGATTCCAAATTCAAAAGGTTTTTTTTAATTGTTATTGTTATGACCAGACTAAGTATATGGAAAAGAAAAGAAAATAGAGACGGGAGTAAAGGGATAGAAGACAAGGAGTGGGTTACAATGATTAAGTTCTGATTATGCGAGTCAATGATGATTTGTGTGCATATAAACTTTTTGATTTCCTTGTAATCACTCTTATAGTTTTAACTTTACAAGGTTGAAATGGTGTAGCACCTAAAACAATTGTGATGTCGTCTGTCGCAATATGTCAAATGAGCAAGTTATAATTTACTAGCGGCGCGGCCCGGCTTCAACTTTTTTTTCTCACCTGTACTCCTGTCACATGTCATCCATTTGTATTTGAAAGAGAACAACATATTTATAAATTAATTCATTTCCCAGCCCACGGGAATAGTACATTTATCGGGATAATCTGTAGTCTATGTGTTAATGCAGGGTGTCAGCTACCTCTTTAACAAATTTCGTTAAAATCTATTCAGTACTAATAGTTTTTGCGTAAAACCGTAACAAACATCCATCCATCCATTCATACTTACATCTATACGAACAAACTTTCGCATTTACAGTCTAAGTAAGGACGATTATGATGAAATCAATGTAAGTAGTCAAGTATTCTGAAATGATGTTGATCCGAAACCTGAATCTCAAGAGTACATTAAATCACAAAAAAAAAAACTTTTAGAAACGAAGTTTTGTATGTGATATGATTTTCCTAACCAGTCACCTACAGTTCCTACAAATATTTAATAATATTTTCTCTCAATATAAATCATAATAGTAGATTTAGAATAGAATACAATTCTAACACAAAAAACTAGGTTACAAGTTCGAAGTCCCAAACACAAGGCGTGAAATCCCGGGGCGCTCCCGGATTTCCCGGATATCCCGGATGCCTGGCGTCCCTGCGCCGAGGGGATTCCTGATTTACGGATGTAAGAGGATGGAGGTAAATTGGAATTTGTGACTAAACGAAGGTGCCTACTTTCTCGGAATTAATGATAGGCAGTTACTTACTTGAAGGTTTCTTGAGGCTTTTTAACCGAAGAAGATGACGTCATTTATCCTACTGATTTAAATTTTTAAGTATTAATTTTCAATTATAATTCAACAACAAAGTTCCTACAAAAATTATGTTTTAATTTTTTTATTGCACTGAATGGCGAGACGAGCGTGCCAATCGCCTGATAGCATGCGATACGATCGCTCATAGACAGTATCAAAATGAATACAATGAATTACAAAGCAATGCTTGGCATTCCACTAGTTGCTCTGACTACAATGTCCTTCAAACCGAAACACGACAGTGCATTTACACTGCAATTTGGCGGGAAAAATAGACAAGTTTTAATTTAAAATATTACAACAGCTGCAATGTAATTATTTTCAAATTGAATAATATTTTGTTTCATGATAATGAACGCAAGTTTTGCCATATTCATTACAAATTATCGCATTAGTGAACATTTTCGCATGGCGTAATTATATTATTTAATTTTATGTTTCATAAATCATTTGGGATAACAAAATTATGAAATAATTAATCGTGAAGAATTGAATTCAGGTTTAATTTGGATTAAATAGACCATTGGTACGTGCATGATTATTCTAACTTCGAATAATGTCTTGGAATACATTCGTAAAAACAATCAGTTTGATTGAATTGGCGTAGTAATATGAATATTAACGAAAATAATTAGTGTAGATTTAAAACATAATAATGTAGCTATATTAACTGATCATATTTATTTTGAAAATATTAATCATATCACACTAAAATACCAACGATTTTCCAAACGAATATAATAAAAGTCGGCAAAATTAATAAACTTAAATGTCAGATGCCAGAAACAACACGGAACGATGTATTGAATTGCTAAAACCAGATAATTACAGTACTAACAAACCGACGAACTACGAAAACGGTTGCCGCACGGGGACATCAATCACCTATTCACCCAACGCACTAAATAGACACGTCACGAAACCTTCAGAAGGTACTGCAAATTTACAAAACACCACTCCTCAAATCATTAATGGACAACCTAAACTTTATTATAAAGTAGTAGAGCTCAAAATCGCTAAATATTTTTATAAGATGACGAAACAACTTGGCAGAATAGATCTAAGAAAACTTTCGGGAATGTACAAAGGGGGACTTTGAAAAATATTACCTCAGCTGCACACTAATGGGCAAATGGATGTAAAAAATTATATTGTGCACGTGATGGGGCGTTTACTACGTAAATATGGATTATGAAATCATATTTTGCTGGATATTCTTTGGATATAATGAAATAAAAGATAGGCGCAATATATTTACCAACTTAACTAATAGGTACCGTTTGACGTTTCGTACTTTTCAAGTTTAAGCAACTTTGTATAGGCGTAACTCCATAGCTTACGGGAAATGTTATTGAAATTGTGTGAATTATGCATGTACATAGTTGAAAAGTATGAATTGTCAAATGGTGCCTATTAATTTAGTTGGATAATACTTACTCCACACATCAGGACTTCGGGGTTTTGTAGGTTAGAGCAATAAAGATTATTGTAGGTCTCTCGTAGAGAGTAACAAGCAAAGTTAAAATAGTAACATTACAGAATTATATATTATACAGAATGCGTCATAATGTTTTTCACCTTTGGTACATGAATATAAATACAGCTACAAATGTTATTTTTTTGATTATTTATATAATGTAATAACATTTTATTTGGGTAATAAAATGTATTAAAAAATATATTATGTCAAAATGTGCATCGTTTCATCAGTAGTAGTCCTACAATCGACTACACACACACTTTGTAGAATTCGCTATCACATGATGCGGGAGATGCTCTCGACGCAAACTAGTTCTTGGTATCGCAACAGCTGCCATCTGCGTAGAGGATTGTGAAACATTCCATATGGAAGTTACAACCTACTGAGTGTTTTTGGCTTTTTCTTGAACGTGGCCGGCAAGTTTGTTGAATGTTCGTCGTTGATCTCTGTTGCTGGAGCTTCTCAACCTAAGCTTCAATTAAAATGAACACTTGGATAGTCATTTACACTCATAATGGCTGCCTCGGTAGCATAGTTGAACTACAGTACGGTTCCAAAGCTTAGGTCTCGGATTCGAATCCCGGGTCGGGTAAAGTGATATTGGAGTTTTCTATTCATGATCAGTGGGGAGTCAGTAACTTGTACCCGATGTGACGATAGGTTCTCCCCGATCAAATCGTGGGACGAAACATACAAGTCGAAATGTTGGTGTCCTGGCATCTCTGCCTACCTCCTTTTTTTTTATTGCATTGAATGGCGAGACGAGCATGCCGTTCGCCTGATGGTAAGCGATACGACCGCTCATGAACAGTAGCAAAACCAAACAACACCTTGAATTACAAAGCAATGCTTGGCATTTCACTGCGCTCGCCATCCTGAGACATAAGATGTTAAGTCTCAATATGTCCAGTAGTTACTCTGGCAACAATGCCCTTCAACCCGAAACACAACAGTGCGTTTACACTGCTGTTTGACGGGAGAAATAGACACTGCGGTTACCCACCCAGATGGCCTCTCTCATATGAGAGACCTACCACCAGTAACGTCCTCTGGGAAAAGCGTGAGTTTATGTATGTATGTTAACGTTGTTATTTTTTTTTTACATAAAAACCCAATGTTGATAAAAATTGCAAAACGCATTGGAGAATTCTACGCCATCCGCACGCTTACCGATTTTAAGAAATTCATTTTTGAATATAAAATTTTTTGGTCCACCCCATAATGTATTTATCTATAATATTTATACCTATATCACGTATATAATTTACATATCTGGTTTATGCAGGTTAGCGGTGTATTAAGACTTAATTAGTTTGGTTGTACATATTACGCATAATGTACAAGCCACATTTATGTCTTAAACAGACAGCCTACGTTCTTGGAATATTAGAAATCATGTCTCGGTGTCGTAGTTATACCACGGTACGGTTACAATGCTCTCGGGTTCGAATCCCGGATCAGACAAGACAATATTAAATGATTTTTATGTTCATTATCAGCCCGGCGTCAGGAATTTGTGTCCGATTTGGCGATAGGCTTACCCCCTAACACATCATCAGACGGAACGCAAGGCGTAACTTGGGTACCGTGATTGCACCTCTGTCTACCCCTTCTGGGAAAAGGCCTGATGTTTGTGTATATAGGTGTGATCCAGGTATAGCCAGTGGATATTTTAATGTGTAAAGTGGATCTAGTCATCCACTTTGACTAAAAGTCATATCATCGTAAAACTCTGCCGTAATTAAATGTATTTTAAATACGCACGTGCTGCATTTCATACAATAAATAGCTTTATGCTGCTAATATTCTATTAAAAATTCCATAGATTTTCTAACCTTCAGTAATGCCTGAAGTTCTAGTTCAAAACTGCAATAAAAAGAAGCCTATTCGATGCAAAGTCAATACTCAATTGAATCACTGCTGAATAAAATCACTATAAAAGTGAGTCGAAGTCTTCCTTTGTGAACGGTTTCCTTCAGAATATTCTTGAAGATAACCATTTCTCACTTTTCAACACGATGCTGGATATTGTCAAGAATTCATTGGGCCCGTGTCTGATTTATGACGGTATTATATTTCATACATTCAAGATCTACTTACAATCATAAATGCGATGTATGGAGGGATTTCATCCATCCCTACATTAATTCAATAGTCAACAGTTTAACTTTTCAAAACAATGCTATTCTTAACGCCTTTCTGAGTAAGAGGTGGTGATAGGACATTCGGATCATGCTGTACTGGGTGGTAGATAAAAAAATTACTTAATAAATAAATAACACCCAACAGTCACATACATAGTCCTGACCCCACACTAAGATCGAGTTTTGTGTCGTGGGTATCAGGAACTACGAGAGACTTTTCGGTCTCACAAACACCCAGACCCGGAAGAAATATTTGTGGGCCGCACAAACATTTCTCCCGGTGCGGGAATTGAACCCGCGACCTCTCGTTTCACAGGCGGCGTCTAACCAACTGCGCCACGGAGGCTGTACTGTATCTACATGTTAAATATTTTAATAGATTCCGTAATTTATTTTCATTTTCATTACTCTATATAGATAGCACTGCAATAAGCATCAAAAAACAATACTTCCTTTCAAAGTCACTGCTTCCAGCAACTTTGGTCTCTTTTGAACAGGTTTTACAAAAATATTGTTCTGAAGAAAACGATTTATTCCATACCACCCGGTAGGGAGCAAAGTATAAGTAAATCATCCTGCAAAACGAAGTAAAAGCTGATGCTGCATGGTTGCCTCAGCAGCGATAACTAATCTATTCATATAAATAAAATTGAAGTGTCTGTTTGTAAAGTGAAAATAAAAATGTCCAACTACATATCGTTATATATACGATACCTATAACGAAAATGACCTTAGATTTTTTTTTGTCGGTCTGTCTGTCTGTTTGTTCCGGCTGATCTCTGAAATGGCTGGACCGATTTTAACGGAACTTTAATTGTCAGGTAGCTGATATAATAAGGAGTAACTTAAGCTACATTTATTTTAGAAAAAATCTTTTATTTTAAAAAAATGAAGTCACGGGCACAGCTAATGTGTAATAATATTGTAAGTGTAACCGAGCATCTATGTGAGCTGCAATGTTAGAAAATTTGATAAGCAATAAATATTTTGTATTTGTATGCGATGGATTAGTGTCCGATTTTGCGATAATGCTTACAAATCAAAATAAGCAACTGAATACAGGGCATAATATTTTAATGGTGTCAAAAATACATATTATTTCATTCCTTGGTAGAGACTAAAGTATATGTAAAATGATGTCCAAAAAACGAAATAAATATATAACGTACTACGCTAATTTGCCAAGTACAGAAATGAAACAACAATAACCAAAATAATATTTCAGTTTCATATCACAAAATGTATTTTACATTTAATAAAATATATTCAATATCTTCTGAATACTCCTAATTGGAAATCGGTTGGGTATTACACTTTCCTGCGAGCTTCGGAACTGAAATTATATTTACCTCATGTTAATGTTACTGCCGCTAATTGTTTCCTGAATGCCTCCGCGTTGGAAATCCGCAACATTAGTCGAAACCCTCATTTATTTCATCAATACCTAATGGATTTTATACTTCGCTTATATAATAGAATATTTTGTAGTCAGTATGCCAAGTGAGTCTGATCAGTGGTCCGATAAATGCGGAGTAATGTTGGACAATATGCAAATAACATGTTGAATACTAAACGGATCTCGTGGAATCTAGGAAGAATTTTCGTGCTCTCCAGCTAAGCACATTTGCCGTATTATTGGACTATATTATTGGACTAGCACGGTGGCGTAGTTGTAGTATGGCACGGTTAAAAAGCTAAAGTTTCGGGTTCGAATCCCAGGTCGGGCAGTGATATTAGTTTTTTTCTATTCATTATCAGCCCGCAGTCTGAACTTTGTACCCGATACGGCGATGGCTCGCCCCCAGTCACATCGTGGGACGGAAAATACAGGGCGAAATGTGGGTGTCCTGGTAGTGCCTCTACCTACCCCTTCTAGGAAAAAGGCGTGATTTTAGTTATGTATGTATTTATTCTGCCCAAATTGAGCAGCACACACTATAGGAACTATAAAATTGTTTTGCATATGATTTTTACGTCAGATCCAGTTTTACATGTCTATATCTTGTTTTATTTTTATTTCCTTTAATTTACACAAAACAGGTTACAATCTTGAAGCCGTTACAATACTTACAAATAATGTTTTTATCTCAAATTATGACCCATTGTGTTTCACGAAGAATACTAGAATACGAGGCGAAAATATAATATTATGAACTAGACAAACCATATGGAAAAAAAACAAGAAATTGCAACAAAAAAAAACAGTACAAAAATAGTTACAACTATCAAATATTATTTCACATGATATGATTTAGTTAACAGAGTTAAGTTATGCTGTGAAGTTACATACAGTATATCGTGGGATAATACCTCTGAGCCCAACATTGTGTCACCCCGATAAGCAGAAGGGAAGACAATTATTTGTTTCCAAGTCCTCGTCTTTGTGTGTCTTCTATATTATAAATTTTAATGAGGGTTAATGATATAGTCTGGTTTATTTATGTGCTTTTTTGAACTATCAAACAATTACTCGATGCAAAGAATATGAAATCTATTACGCCGCCTGGAAATAGGAGCGTAATCTTATTTAGTTATATTTACCAGAAATGTTAGACGTGTGAAAGATCTGGTAAAAATCGTTCTATGATCAAATTAATTAAAGAAATCCGAAATCATTATTTTTTAATAAACAAAGTTGAAACCCCTTTGTTTATTAATATTAAACCTACAGAACCGTATATTAAAATATTATTCTTACTTATCAAATAAATGTTACGTAAGTCTGTGGTTACACGCGTATTCTATGTTTTGTTTGTAAAGAGCTTATTAGTTTCGAAAATAAATAATTGTTAGTTTTCGTGTTTGCAGCATGTTTCTAGTTCTGTCGTGGTAATTAATTAGTTTGTAATTAATTGGAACAACCTGCCAAGTTATTGTTCTGAATACAGTAAAGCGATTATTTACGGGATTGTTGTAGTATTATAGAAAAGAATGAGAGCGGATATACCAGTCATTTCTTTACGTTAATGTGTAATTATATACAATTATTGGAAAATAAAGGATATTTTTGATCCAAAAATAAGTTAGGCCGTAAATTACCATTTACAATACACTAACAGTCTTATTCATTAATTTATGTATGTACATTTTATTACCCATACACAAAAAAAGACATAAAACGAAAAAACATATCCAATTTTAAAATCTATTTTACTTATCTAATTTTTGTCTTCTTCACTCAAACTAAATTCAAAAGCCTTTCGAAAGAGACAGAACATTCGATAACGATCATAGATTTTTAAACTATCTGTGAATAAAGCCGAATATACAGGGAATATATCAAAGCTGTTGGCTAAGGCGAAGCCGGGTGGAAGTTTCAGTAACTTAAGACCCAATGCAAATAGGAATTTCGCAAAAAAAAAGAACTTTTTTTTGTCATGTTTTAAATATCATCATGTTTGAGGGGTAAATCGATAGGTTTAGATAAAATAATAATAGTAACCTTTGCGTACCACAGCGTCTTTAAAAATAAAAGAATGTAAATTATTATTCTAGTAAAAAAATTGTATTTACTACTCATCAACAATAGGAAAAATTAATACATTGCCATTTTTTGTTAAAGTTCCACTTGCATTATCTTTGAAGTCACTTAAACCACCACCCGGCTTCGTTCTCTGTAGCAGTCTTCATACACCCCGTATAACACTCAACATAGGGTATAAAGTTATCAAGTTGTAAACTGACGTAACCACATCGACGCCATAGCGCAATTAGCAGCTCTGTTATTAGCGACCATTTCACTACAACTATGTTTAGCGGTTTCAACTTTCGTGGTCCACCTGGCGCTGAATTATTTATAATTGTTCGAACTGACGATGTCAGTGCTTTGATCATGAACTTTATGATATTATTCATTCATTGCTGGGCTCAAAGTTCTACACTGATGATTTAATTGATACAACTAAAAATGTCTTTTTGTCAGTCGTCCATTGAACCTTCGGACGAGTCTTTTATATCCAACAAAAACTTATGAATTCTCATTATTGATTCACAAATTGGTACTAAGATAGATGATTTAGGAGCACTCTATCTAAAATAAGCGGTATTTTATGAACTAGACCTTTTAACTTTCTTCGTGCATACATACATAAACTCACGCCTTTAAAATTAGCAATAGTTCGAATAGCGTTTGAATTGAGAATGTCAGTGCTTTCATCACGAGCTATATTATTCAAGTTACTGCTGGGCTTAAAGTTATGCACTGATGATTTTATCACAACCTTACAGTAGGAAACAATACAAAAACGGTGTAAATGCACTGTTGTGTTTCGGTTTGAGGGATATTGTAGCCAGAGTAACTACTGAACATATTGAGACTTAATGTCTTGTCTTAAGAAGGCGAGCGCAGTGGAATGCCATCATTGTTTTGTAATTCAAGGTGTTGTTTGGTTTTGCTATTGTTCATGAATAGTCGTATCGCTTACCATCAGGCACGCTAGTTTCGCCATTCATAACAATAAAAAAAGGAAACAAAAATGTAGTATATCCAGTTCAGTCTCAGATCTTCGAGAATGACAATTACCTGTTTATTTGTTTCTCATGAAACTTTACAGCATACATCCCACACATGCTGTCAACAGATCAATTAGTTGAAGGAATATACAACGTTATACAATGACATAAGGAAAACTGCCTTGGTGGCGTAGTTGTACTACGGTACGGTTACAAAGTCGGGGTCACGGGTTTGAATCCCGGGTTGGGCAAAGTTACATTGGATTTTTATTCATTATCAACTCAGAGTCAGGAATTTGTGTCCGATATGGCGATAGGCTCTCCCCCTATCACATCATGGCAAGGAACATACAAGGCAATGGATGTGTCCTGGCAAATCTGCCTACCCCTTCTGGGAAATCAAATCAAATTATTTATTTCACTTATGATACATACATAGGTAGGTGCTCTATGATCAGCCCACATATCGGCATACATACATATTGGCACACATAGTGTGACTTCAGCCAGAAATTAAATAAAGAACCTAAATAAATTAGCTTAAAATAAATTCACCATATTATATTATATTCAATTATTTTAAAGGCGTGAATTCATGAATGTATGCACAAAGTAAGTTAAAAGGTCTGGTTCATAAAATACCGCTTATTTTACACTGATTGCTCCCAAATCATCTATCTTAGCAGCAATTTGTGGATCAATCATGAGAATTCATAAGTTTTTGTTGGACATAAAAGGATCGTCCAAAGATTCAGTGGATAATTGACAAAAAGTCATTTTTAGTTTTGTGACGTTATATTTATTTAATAAATGGTATATTGAATTTTAATTATTGGTTTATTAGGTGTATTTTTATTCGTCGTTCCACAGTCTTTTTTATTTCTAATGGAAACTGTCAATTAAATCACTTCAATATTGAACACACGTTTATTTATTTATTAGTAAAACATACCCACAGCATATACATTATACATGATATAAATCAAATGGACGCATCAATACAGTACTGTAGCAACCCATATATGTCCCACTGCAGGGCGCGGGCCTCCTCTACAATCGAGAGTACTATTGAAAGTGTAGATACATTGAGAGTACTTATCAATAATTGAATTAAAGCTAAAGCATATGCCTGTTATACGTCTGTACAGCGCTCACCACATAAAATGTATACACGCACAAAATAACAGTTGTTCTTACATTAAAACATAAATATTAACAAAACAAACAAATATTAATTATATGTATATTTCTGTATTTATTTATATTTATATAAGCTTTATTGTACACCATAATTAAAACAAAAGGAAACAATTCAAAATAAAAAAAGTACAATTCTGTACTGTCTACAATGTCAAAATTATATTTATAACATCACTTTTTTTAAATAATCCATAGTCTATGTTCAATAGGGTATGATGTAGGATTCTAATGGTGAACGAATTTTTCAAATCGGTCCACAAGTTTTAGAGCCTATTCAATGCAAACAACCAAATCTTCCCTCTTTGTAATATTATTATAGGCTTACTAATGAGTCGTGGTGAATGTCAAAATCGTCTGAACCTTCAGAAACAGTATTATATTCGAAGCACATTCGTGCTAGGGATGAATTATGTCCAACGTTAGTTATGTAGATATGTAGAATATTTTGTTAATAGTATATCGAGGAAATCTACTGGGTACTGCGAACTGTATTTTTTCTAGTAAATTACTGCAATTTTCCTGTGACTACTTTATGCAGAAATACGTAAAGTACGCTGGACTTTACGCCGGCGAAAGAGAATGTTGAAACAATAGTCATACTTATACAGGTTTTACGTAATTATCATCAAAGCAATTTAATCTTAATAATAACTTGAACGAGATCAGTCAAATACAAGATTCATTACATCTATAATATAATAGCACAATATTCGAAAAATAAGAAATAAACAAAAAATATTGACCCACATAAAAAAAATATATTAAAATATACCACATAACAATAATATATTATGTAATTAGTCTAGATGCTAGAGTATTCTTATATTTCCTTAACACTATTACACCAAGACTACTACCATAAATACTATATTCAGTTCTGTCAAAACCGAGACTACAAGACCTTAAAAAATGGGCTTATTTTTTACTTCCTCCTTCGGATTTCCTTGTATTACTTACAATCTATGGAATTGGTAGAGCTACGCTGTTGTCAGTCATGACTCAGTATGAGGGCAGGTTTGTCCGGGGCGGTACCACTGTCTCACATGAAATCGACGTGAAGTCACAGCTTTGCTGTAGCATTTCCTTCGGTGAATGATATTGCCAGATTCCCGTTTTCTTTTCCCATCCTTTTATTCTTCCCGATCTCCTCCTGATTTGAAGGTAATACATCCATGGTCCAAGCGTTATGGATTTTCATAGGCCTCAGTGATCACTTACTATAGGGTGACCTGTTTGATCATTTGCCGGACCATTGCATAAAATAAATCAAGCTAACAGCTTGTCTGTTTCCCTCTTCTCCCATTATGATAAGGACTATAATACTGTCTACTACTTCTCTTAAGCCAGAAATATCGATTGAAACCAATCCACAAGCAATAGAATAAACAAACATCACGCACACAGCAGATCTGTCAGTATCTACCGGCTCGCTCCATTTCGCACGCTGTATCTTTCAGAACACGTTCTCAGCGCGTCGCCTGAATAAATACGAATATTTTATTCCACTATGCGACTGGCTTCTGATGGAATCTGCTGTATGGTATGGTGCAATGTTGCTTCGTTAATTGATTTTGGATATGGGGTGTAGAACATTAGATTAGTTTTGCCCACGTTTTGCCTGTCATGGATCTACTGGTGACGTTTTTGTTTTTTTCGTTGTTGAAACAGGATTCATTTCTATTTCAATTTTCTAAGCTCAGTGTGGCTATGTTGCTTTAGTTGATATTTATTAGCCGAAATTTATTTTATGCATTTACGAATTATACGCTGTAGTAGACAGAACAAGCTACTTATTCACTACGCTTTAAGGTAAATTGAGTCTCTTGTATTAAACTAAACGTGTTCAAGGCACATAAATATTTGTTTGTTCAATCAAGTGAGCCACAATAATCGTATCATTAGGCATAGCTCAAATACAACTTCCCTAATTCGCCAGATTTTTTTCCTACAACCAATATTGTGAAAATAATACCTGCTTTCCACTCACCGCTTGTCCCTTCTTAAAAGTTTACCGTAATAATTTTATTAAATATTCTTTGTCAAAGTTTTCGGGGCATGGAAGTTGCTTATTAATATTTTATGAGATCCCAACACACTCTAATGTTAGGCCACCTTTATGCCCGGTTTACAGGGATCCAGTCACTTCCATTGAATTAAGCTGGCGTTTTAGCACGTTTTATATTTCATTCATCATTTAACAATGCCTTGCTTTTGTTTTTGCACTTAATTACGATTTAAAAAGGATACTTGGGCTTAGAAGATCTATTTTTTAATGTAGTACCCAGATGATCAAATTCGCATCCATAAAAACATGTGGGATTAGGCTAGCAGGCTGAAGTAAGTCTGTGTTGCATTCAATTGCGGAAATTATGAATTCAACCACAAAACTACATTGCGTTAATTCCATCACAACAGCAGGTGTTATAATACAGCACATTACCTGTAACCAAAAAATAAATAGTTGTAATGTCGTTTTAGCCCCTACAATAGTTAGCTGACGAGAGCGACCCCATGCCAGTGTGTTGTACATTACCAATATAATTTGATAGTTGGTCTGTTACTTATCGCTCTATTTGTGATATCATCTGAGGTACAATAACCTAATCCCATACTTCAACCCCTTATCCATGATTATTATCTAAGACTGAGATAATATATCAACGGTTCTTTAAGTATTATTATTAATCTTATGCATTAGCAACAGTTAGCACTTCTCATCAAGTAAACTCCTTCCTCGTTTCAGTAAATTTGTCACGCCGCGCTGGTAACATTAATCGGGTTTACGAAATAATCCCTAAGGATTAACACTATGGAAAATAATATAACTTGGGCCCATGTGTACAGATCTTTATCAGTCCTCATATCACGCAACTTCGATTGAAGTTAGATAGTTTGACAAGAAAACCGATGCGAAAAATCACAGGTTATTGAGTTCAGCAAAGGGCGGTCAAAATGTGATTACTTTGACCAAGTTCATGTATTACTTATGAGCAAGTTTGTTTCAGGGAATTATCTAAAACGTGCCACTTGGAAGTTTTATGAAGTTTAAAATGGCAGCTATCAGACACTTCGATCGTTTGAACGGTTGGGTGATCAATTATAACTAAGATTTTCTTTACTAGAATTTATTTTAAATTCATTCGTGTTGTGTTTTGGTTTGAAGGACATTGTAGCAAAAATAACTACTGGACATTTTGAGACTTAACATCTAGGTATTCGGATGGCGAGCGTAGTGGAATGACAGACGTTGCATTATAATTCACGGTGTTTGTTTTTGCTATGATTTATAACAGTCGCATCGCTTAACATCAGGCGAAAAGCACGCTGGTCTCGCCATTCCTAACAATAAAAAAATATTAAGTGGTGAAAAGCCTCGATTCTATGTTAAATTTTGGTAACACTGTAATTGAAATACAATCAACGTAAATACACTAAAAGGCTCACAAAACGTTGTGATTCTCTTAGCTTTACTTAGGAAGTTAGAAGTTAGAAGACATTCAAGTGATATATCAACTTAGGATAGCCGCGGATGAACGTTTATACTTCAACAGCGGCTCTTAGATTGTATTAATTATCTTGCCTCTTACTTGCCAAAGCGTGGCGAACTACGAGTAACATTATCAAAGTGTCTTTCGCCTCCATTGATACACTTATTTGTTAACTACTTGAAGTTTCAAACAACCATGATCTAACGGTTGCGAAAGTGGTAAAAAGTTAGTTTTGTATCTTTACACGAGAATTGGCATCTAGTTGCCCAGAATAAAATGATTTGGTAACAGGTGAGTTACATAATTGGGTTCGAATCCCAGGTCGGGCAAAGTGATATTGGATTTTTCTATTCAGTATCAGCTCGGAGTCAGGAATTCGTGCCCGATATGGCGATAGGCTCGCCCCCTATCACATGGTGGGACGGAACATACTGGCGAAATGTGGGTGCCCCGGCACCTCTGCCTACCCCTTCTGGGAAAAAGGCGTGAGTTTATGTATGTATGAGTTACATAATTAATGATCCTTATTATAACTAATGATGCAACGAAGTCCCTAGTGCTTGGTGGCCTTTGATAAACGGATCAGAAATATCTTCCGACGTGTTCACGGTGGTCGTGCGTTCAAATCCGAGGGAACACCTCTGATTTTTCGGAGTCATGGGGGTATTGATAGTCACTAAAACGATGAAAGAAAACATCGTGAGGAAACCTACATACCATAGCGATTAAAAATAATTTCTATGGTATGTAAAGTCCGCCAACCCGCATTAGGCCAGCGAGGTGGATTATATGGCCTAACCACTCTCAGTACTAGCTATTAGCCTTCCGCATTATACCAGCTAAGGTATTCACAACGAAGGAGAGATACGTTCTAGCCTTCACAGTATTACTGACCTGGCTTAAACACAAACCCGAGGCATAGAGTGATTACATTTTAGTTATTTTAAACATAGTTTTAAAACCCGAAATCAATTTGACGCAATGGTACCTATCTACCAAAAGTCGTGAACCATCTAAACTTCAAGCCCCTCAAAGTTGGCATTTTCGGTACAGACGTGTAATTGGGATCAAAAAGACACAACTTTCCGAACCCTCAACTTGAAAATCATGCTGACAAATGTAATAAAATAAATAAATTTCATAAACGCTTTGGAAATTTATCAACGGATAAATGAGGGAAGTTTACAATTTTCTCTCGTGTCCGCGGCAGAGGGCCGCAGCTCGTAACTTTCTCTTTAAATTACGCTGTAATCTGCCTTGTCATTGTGGACACGACTGTTATTAAAATTTTCAATATTTCGAATCCTCGTAATTGTGAGTAATGAAGATAGGAAGAATATTATTTTATTCATTAACATACATACGATTATATTGACAGGGCGGAAAGCGCGTCAAGTGTTCCCACATAAGTATTGCACGCGCTCGAATGCATCTCTAGTGGAGCGTTACTAAGTTACTAACATGAGTTGTTGCTTGTAATATGACTGCAAATTTAATAAAAGTGAAGATAATATTTTTTATCACCGTTAGTGTTAAGTAAATAAGTTTGTAGTTAGTAAGAAAATATAAATTAAGTTAAATTTAATATTTTATTTAGAGCGATTTTCGCGGTCGTCTTTTTACACTCCAGTTGTACTGAAGGGCTTATCCTTAGCTTTTAAATCAATGGTTTTATTATTATTTGGTACGTCAGCCTTGGTAGCGTAATACTACAGCAAGATGACAACGCTGAGTTCTCGGGTTCGAATCCCGGGTCGGACAAGGTCATATAGGATTTTCTATTCATGGTCAATACGAACAAAGGATCGATCGATCGATCGATGTCTGATGTGGCTAAAGGGTCGCCCCCTATCACATCGTGGGACAGAATGCACAAGAATAAACTAGGGTGTCATAGTAGAACGTCCGCCTACCTCTTCTGTGAAAGGCGTGAGTTTATGTATGTAGGTATTATTTGAAAGTATGAGGGTATTTTTACATTACGCGGCTTTTTGAGTCTGTTCCATATTTATTTAGTGTGGCGTTTTTTTTGGATCTTTTTGGCTTACATGACACAATTTGCCTTTTGTTAAATAAGGTAACTTAATTGTGTAACACGATTCCAAAATAATGTAAATTTAAATAAACAGACATTTGAATAGCTTTAAAAAGCGTGGCAATTTAAGTATTTTAGTAGTATTATGCCATACTTTAAATCAAGCAGCATTATACTAGTTAAGGGGAAAAATTGCTCCGTAAGTCAGCGGTAGGGAGAAAGAAATACGAGATAGGGAAATTGCAAGGAAATGAATGGGTTCAAGCTCGAAGAAGTTTAGCTTGGATCTCAGTGCGTTTCATCTTAGGATTACGTTGCAGTTTCATTTATTTAATAATAGTTCCTTTGTATTTTTATGAAATATGCATTAGCGCGAAGCATCCGGTACCTTACGTCAAAGATACGCAATTACACATTTTATTTCGAAAAGAATATTTACTGAAGTTGACAATATAAGGAAAATCATAACAAAAAAAAAACCTTTATTTATTAAATATTTTTTTTTAATTTTGATATTTTTGACTAAGTATACAGATCACAGGTTTATTTTCATAGTAGTATTCAAATTAACAGGAGGTGCGAAATTATGAATGTGGTCCATTTTTTAAATAAAATATAGTATATTTTTCCAAATATTCTATAACATTTATAGTCACAAAACAAAAAAAGAAAATACGCATGGTCATAAAAGTATAAACTGTACGAACCCATACACGCTCGCTCATCTGTGTATAAAAATGACCGACGACAGTGCTCGTACTAAATTATTGAGCATAATTTGAACATTGATTGACATATTTTTAATGGAAGGAATGACTTATGTATAAATTTAAATATTTTCCACCATGCATTAATCAGCATTATTCTCTTGAGTAAAATAAAAAACGTGCATTCATTTAAAAATAACTCTGTATAATTATAATGATATTAATGCATCCTGCTTCGGTGGCGTAATTGTACTACAGTGTGATAGCAAAACTGAGGTCTTGAGTTCGAATCCCGGGTCAGGGAAAGTGATATTAGATTTTACTATTCATTATCAGCCCGGAGTTAGGGATTTGTCCCAATATGACGATATGCTTATCCCCTATCACATCGTGGAACGGACCATACAAGGAGAAAGTGAGTGTCCTGGTCGTAAGACTGCCTATCCCTTCTTGGTGAAAAGCGTGAGTTTATGTATATAATATGTATTAATCCATCCCCTATAGAGCATTAACGCTAGCTACAAACACAACTTAATTATTATATCCCATTAATTACGGCCAAATGGCCCAAAATAGGCTATACTCCGTACTAATACCGCCGACAATGGCCAACGCCTTTATTAAAATCATTTCGTTTATAAGGTCTCGAAAGATAATACCGCAGGTGGGATCTTATTTCCCGGCCCTTGGAACAATCAATTATTGATGGCCCGGTGTCAAATTCTTAAGGTTTCGACATTAAATTTAATGTCTAAGGCACTGTTTCTCGAGGGATTATGTAAGGTTCTTGGAAATGTTAATTTTAGATTTATGATTTTGAATAAATGTTAGTTTTGTTGTTATTCACTGAGAAGTTTTTAATATTTTTGTCAGTGACCCAATATATAGCAAAAGAATGTTACGTAATAACAATATTATGTTAAATTCTAATCGATTATTTAATAATGATGCCGCTTACGTTTCCATTATTGTAATGTTTCTGAATGAGAGATACACATTAAAAACAAACATTTTCAGTGTAAATATAATAGTTTTAGACTAAATCAAAACTAATATCGACAAGGCCAGAATAAGCACTTCCCACAACAACCTAAATCCCAAAAATAAATGAGAAAGTACGCGCCCAATGATATACCGGAAGTCCCGGTTCTGCTCCAATAGATTTGTTAAAGATGAAAATGGCCTTGGGTTTTCTCCAAATGTTCTTTTTTTACGATGCTTCAGAATTTCTTTGAGTTAACATTATGAACTCAATCATATGGGCCGTCTAAATGAGGATTATTTGAGCATAAACGATAATGGCGTATTACGATAAATGTAAATTCGTAAAGAGTATAAATGTTCTTTTTCACGTTCGTACATTGTAAATTGGTTTTGTTGCGTTAGCCACACTGTCTGTTTTATATTTTTATTTGATAGATTTATATTTTCTATTTTTTTCAATAAGGATTAAATAAACAAACAAGTGATCACTTCCGCTCAATCACATCTACTAGGGTTGGATCATGGATGTGTTGCCGGCCCATGAAATTGGAAGTGGAGCGGGAAAAGGGATGGAAAGAGAATATTGGACATCCGGAAAAGTCACTTACCGAACGAAATGCGCTAAACTGTCACTTCACGTCGATCTCCTGTGAGATAGTGGCACCACCCAGGAAGAGCCTGCCCGTTCATGCTTAGTCATGACTAACAACAGCATGGCTCTACCGCTTTCAGAGTTTTAAAAAGTAGCACTGGAGCCTCCGTAGAGACACCGGCAGTAAAACGAGAGGCCGCTGGTTCGATCCCCGCACCGAGACAAATGTTTGTGGTACCCACAAGTATTTCTGGGTGTTTGTGACTGTTTGGTGTACTTATTTATTTATTCACCATGCTTTAAACGCTCTTTAATATTACCTCAATATAGTAAGGACTTTAAAAATTGCAGGCTCAGCCTTATTAACCAGAAAGTTACAAATAATTTCTCTCCATTCTAAACACTTATAAGAAAGTATTACATAGAAAATACGAAATAATACACAAAATTATGAATAAATCGCGCGAGAACAATCCAGTTTTAGTGGCACGCCACGCGTCGCCAAATACTAAAATACGCGAAATAAAATATGAGACTCAATATAAAAAGTTTTGGCAGAACTATCAGCACAATATACAAAAGTTGCGGACGAACTTGTTGGAAGTTATCGCCAACAATGACGTGGCTTGTTGTCGCCGAATTTTGTTATGAATTTACTTTATTTCGCAGTTCAAAGTTTTCTCATATACCCAGTTGCGGCGTGGCAGGTAAATGGAAAAGCCGACAAATGTTACAGACAGATTGTTAGTGGGATAAGTCTCGTGTTTTGTCAAATATTTTTGAGTATTATTAAGTCTATGGTATTGATATAAGTAAGACGAAAACTATCAATATTTTGGCAACATTGTTTCTGTATTAGACATCTGTATATGAAGCAAGGTTACTTAGTAGTTATAATGATAAGATTGAGATGGATTAGGTATTACTTCATCAGGCTAATTAGTGTGAATAAGTAAAATTCCGACAACATCAAATCTCTGTGAATAACGTTTTGTTCATATAAATTAATCCTGCATATTTTATACTAGCAATTAATTTCCGTTATTAACATTAACCAAGAAATACGTGTTGGGATCGTAAACTTACTATTCATTAAGGTAGGCAGAAACTAAACACCCTTAAGAAGTTACAACCTCATAGCCATCTTCTTCAAGTTTTAAATCTTATTTGGCAGTCACAATTAAAAACTACTTCTATTGGTCCTTATTCACCTCTTATTTCAAAACAAAACACGTAATTCCGCACGTCTCTCCCATGTTTTAATTCCGCTCACTGCAACAGTATCAAAAGACCAATATATCGCACATTCAACATGAAAAGACAGCGGGCAATCAAGCACCAATCGAGTGGAAGTCCACGATCGCGCCGACTAATGGCCCAATATATCCGACGTGGGGCGATGCCTCAATTGTCTTATCATTGTTCCAATACTATTGTTTATCTTGTTTACTTGTCTTGGGTCGCTTTGGCATGTTCTTTTGTTTTGTCGTGACGGGTTAATTATGTTTTTGCTGATTTAGTTAAGATAACATTTTAGGGTCAAGTTGGTTATTTATAATTAAATTATATCAGACGTGGGTTGATCTGAATTATTATATAATTGTTCCAATACTATTGCTTGTCTAGTTGTCTTGGCTCGCTTTGGTATGTTCTTTTGTTACCTCTGAATTACAGTTTGATATTAAAAATAGAGATAGAACCGTAGATCGCGGGTTTCAATTGTCTTATTAATATTCTAATACTATTGCTTATCTAGTTCACTAGGGTCGCTTTGGCGTTTTCTATTCTGTTTATTCGTAACGGGTTTATTATATGTTTTTTGCTGACTCGGATAAGATTTTATTTTTGGTCTAACTCTGAATTGTATTATTGTTTGTTTATTATTATTGTAGATAATATATTCAACATGGATCAGCCCGCTTAATACAGAAGTTAAGCATAAACAAATCGATAATCAATCTAAACGACACTGTATTTGCTATAAGATACAAATAGTACGAAGAAATATTAACATCATTTTCTACTTTAGTCGTTCTACCACAGCAGTTAATAAAGGTACAGGCTAACTTAAAATATTTAGGAATTTGGAAAGTACAATATAAAGTTTACATCTAAAATTACCGTTACCAAACACAAAAGAGGTTAACGCCAAAAACACTACACATTAGAAAAATACTCATTTCTCATGAAAGGAGTCCGAGAACAAGAAACTAGTAGATAATGCCGTAATACAAAGTCGTTTCAATCGGCCGTCGATTAAAGGTTTATTGTATCATTCACGTTAAATCTACCGGAATGAGGACACTGGTTCGGGAAATTAATGTTTCTCTTAGAGATACTCATTTATATTCCTTAATGTACCTCTAGCTTTATTAATTATGATAGAGTATAAGGTATTTGATTCAATTCTTAATACTCAGAACGAGTATTTGTTTGTCTGGGATATTGGGTATTCGTCTTAAAAATTCGATGTTATGCCTGTCCCCAGCCGTAAAATCATAAGCTTTATATCTATATTTAAGCGGATCCATTAATCCAGAAGCATAGCATTACAATTCATGGTGTTGTTTGGTTTTGCTAAAGTCTATGAGCAGTCGTATTGCTTACCATCTGGTGAATGGCGTGCTCTTTTCGCCACAAAAAAAGATCCAAGATTAATGCTTACATTTACATTTGCCTCTATCTTAATTAATTTTACCTAGCAAATATTTCTTCTTTCTGGTTAAGGCCGCAGAAATGTATTCAAATAGTTCAGGCTAGTAATTTGGCGCTCTCCAAATATTATTCAATATAAGGACCGTAAGTGTTCACAGTTCCGGTCGCAACCGGTCAAGGACTCACGTCACACCCAATAACCGGAGTGTGAAAATTTATTTTCTGGTGGTTTCGTAGCTTTATATGGAAGTTCGACTAGTGGTAGGTCTATCATATGTGAGAGGCCGCCTGAGTAGGTACCACCACAATGTCTATTTCTTCCGCCAAACAGCAGTGTAAATTTACTGTAGTATTCCGATTTGAAGGATATTGTAGCCAGAGTGTCTACTGGATATAATGAAACTTATCTGATGTCTTACGATGCCGAGCACAGTGGAATGCCAAGGATTGCTTTGTAATTCATGGTATTGTTCGGTCTTGCTGCTATCCTTGAGCGGTCGTATCACGTACAATCAGGCGAAAGTTATGATCGTCTGTCTATAAATTGCAAAAAAAAAAATTTAATGCTTACTAAGTATTAGAAGTCCGAATTATAATCTACCCATATACATCACGCTGTAATGCAAAAGCCTCTCCTAATGTGGAGAAGAATATATAAGCGCTAAGATATATCTATACTTTTTATGCTATTTTTATTATTTCTTATACTCGTAGTTCAGACTTGATTGAAGATTAATATTATCTTTATTTTTTATAGTATAAGCCTGCTAAGTAGGCACATACAGATACCATCAGCCTTATTCACAGACAGTCTTAAAAACCAATTTTGTTATCGAATTTGTGGTCCCTTTCTTTTTAATTCAATTTGAGCGAAGAAGACAAAACATTCGATAGCTAAAATAGGTATTAAAATTGTCTATGGATAAGGCCGTAAGTTATTACCGCCTTCCAGAAGCACCCATAATAGTTGAAAGCGAAACGCAATACATACATTGCGAATGTCCTACATCTTCGATCAAATATACACTAGATACACAGTTCCCTGTAAAAGTTCTGTTAAAAAGTGGCACCGATGCATGACATTAAAAAATGTAAACAAAAAGGTCACATATTCCAAATATATTAACACAAATTCCACCTTATTCCTGCAGCTTAAAGTAGCTTTTCACATAATATTGTCTAAAGTTCTGCGACGTTTTGGACTGAAGGCGAAAGAGTGCTTAAAGCACTCTTTTTTGGTGCCATTTTCTAAGCGCTCATGTTGTATCTAGTGTATATTTGATCGAAGTCCTACATACATACATAAACTCAAATCTTCCTCCCAGAAAGTG
Source organism: Hyles lineata (assembly GCA_030180105.1). NCBI lineage: Eukaryota > Metazoa > Arthropoda > Insecta > Lepidoptera > Sphingidae > Hyles > Hyles lineata. The sequence continues at coordinate 4,348,789 of JARJEE010000030.1, forward strand.
TAGGCAGAGGTGCAACCAGAACATCCCCATTTCGCCTTATGTTCTGGTCTACGATGTCATAGGGGGCGAATCTGTCGCTATATCGGGCACAAATTCCTGACTCCTGACTGATAATGAATAGAAAAATCCATTACCACTTTGCCCAACCCGGGACTCGAACCCGAGACCCCAGCTTTGTAACAGTACCTTCGTACAACTACGCCACCGAGGCAGCCTCGAGTCAGAGTCGAGGTAAATATCCGATCTTTAAAAAGTGAAAACAAATGCCTCCAATTTTTCCTATACATTGTGCGTACGTATCTCTAAAAGGTGATTACCTTTTCCGGAGCGTAGGAGGTGCGTAAAATTAAATTTATTATGCTCTGATGAGGTTAATTTTTCGTTATTTCCTTCATCCAAATAATCATTGAATAATGGTGATTCACAAATGACTGCCTTCATAATTCTATCTATAATTAAACATTATTGTATTTTGGTACATAATATTGTACCTACCTATTATTAGGGTTCACTTGGAGGAATTACTCCACTAAAAGTCTTCTTATACTTTTTACAATTTATTATTCCAATACAGTCAACATGGTCTTATTCTCTTTCACAAATTATTTCCAGTTCCGCTCTGCGAAACATACCGTACTTTATATATACTCTCCCGATCCAATACTCGCTCAATCCGGCAGTATATGTTTAGTAATCCCTCATTCAAACCATTAGCCTTATATCCAAAATTCCACGTCATATTGCCAATGTCACTTATTATTTTTTTGTTTTTGACATACACTTCAATATAAACCTTACACTATGCTTATGTATTTAAATAAATTAATATTATATACAACATTTCATGCGAAATTAGCATTAAATTTCATAGTATTTTCGGCATGTATATTGTATGTACATATAAAACAGTCCTTAGAACATTTTAGTTTATCGTTTTTCCTTATTTCAATGTGCTAGTTAATTCGCTAAGAAATACAAGAATAATACATGTATGTACCAATTATAAACAAAAAATGTCCAGTGTCATTTTGTGCTAAGTCATAATTATGACTGTGGCGCAGGTATGCTGCGGTACGATTACAAAGCTTCGAGTTCGAGTCCTGGGTCAGGCAAAGTGATATTGTTTTTTTTATAAATATTTTTTTGAAAATACAAAACGAAACATGGGTGTCCTGATAGCATCTCTCCCCAGCCTTTAAATATAACAAATAAATAACACCCAACACTCACATACATAGTCCTAACCCCACACTAAGATCGAGTCTTGTGTCGTGGGTATCAGGAACTACGAGAGACTTTTCGGTCTCACAAACACCTAGACCAGAAAGAAATATTTGTGGGCCACAAAAACATTTCTCTCGGTGCTGGGATCGAACTCACGGCCTTTCGTTTCACAGGCGTATAACCGACTGCGCCATGGAGGCTGCCTGTGGTTTCTGGGAAAAGTTTTGGTTTTATATATGTATGTAATGATTATTTTTTAAACGAGCTCCGCATGAAGTAAAAACACCAAATGGTTTTTAGCCAGAAATCTCTCCACGCGCTTAAGTAGCGTTATTCGGCAAAGGGCCACTTTGGAGATTACAAACGTCCTTTTTTCTAAAATGTAAAAAGGATTCGCGAGGACTCTTTTTATTTTTAAACATACATTTACAAACGTAAAAATACTGAGAGGGTTAATTTTCAGGAATTGAATCAAGCGGGGGCTTTTAAGCAGTGTTCTTTAAAGAATTGAATCTGAATGTTAACTCAAAGTGCAAGACGACTAGATATAAATAGATATATATGGAATATATAGTTATTGTCTGATCTTTTGGTTAGAATCGATTTTTTGAATCATAATGCGTCGTAAGTGGTATGATTTAGTGTCTAATGAAACTCTTTAAGCCGAACTCAATAGGAAATCATCACAAATGAAATATAATCATATTTGTGTATTTTGATATATGCATGAATTTAGGAAGAAGAATAAATATATGTAATAATAATTGTTCTAATGAGCAACTCCCAAACATCTTTAAGGCCCATTTCCTATCAGTACACAATTCCCTATGGTATTTCAGTCATCGATTTTTCTGTTACAATATTTTTCCTTATAGCAAGGATAACCATCCATATTTTCCTTGATTACCTCTTAGGTGCTCGTCCGGACAGATTCGGCAAACGGCAGCCGGATCACTACCACTCTAATGAAATTTTGAATCGTGTCGCGTAACTAACTCTAACACGATTTCAACCACCAATTTCGTTAATCGTGTCATTCCGAACTCCCGATTTCGATGGACGATGCGACCCTCACGATATATCGAAAATTCTGTGCTAAATGTGAATTCGAGTCGGAAACGCGATATGTGGTAGCGGTGATTTCATTTTCGTTTTCAACGCTGTTTTTTGAGCTGATGTTATGGAAGTCAATCACAATGTCTGTTTCTCTCGACAGACAACATATCTCAGGATGGCGAGCGTAGTGGAATACCATATATTGTTAAGTAATTCAAGATATAGCTTGGTTTTGCTACTGTTCATGAGCAACGTATCGCTTACCATCAGGTGAACGACTTGCTCGTCTCGACATTCATTGGAATAAAAAAAAAGTAAATACTTCACTGTATTACTATATTCCATTCATATTAACAGTAATAATATATCTAATTGAATCATCACTGTAATATGAAGCTTTAACAAAACTTCTTCATTTTATATTTGGTCACCAAAAATGTACATATTTCACAACATCTCAACAACAATTAAGGGCACTAAGGAACGGTAATCCTAAAGTAAACGTCAAATTGTATAAAGGGAGATTAATTTCTCTGAGATCCTCACTAACTATTGCACTGGTAAGACAAGCCTTCCTGGTAGAGACACAAACGAATGGCGAAGCCTGGGTGAAAGGAAATACCTTCTTGTTGTGTATCGAATCAACCGCAGCTTCCTACGATAGTTTGTATCGAAATATATTGTAGTTGCGACTGCCTGTATTTGTTCATAGATACATGCAAAAGTTTAACAGACACTAGGCTTGATACATTTAATTTTACAATTTAATTTATAAGACATATTTAAATTTGGTCTGATTGAATACATCTTGACTAATTTAACATTATAACTTATAGATTGATTCTGTGACATATTATTGAAATAAATGTTTTTACGGATTTTATCGCGAATTTGTTGTTTTTTTTTTTTTTTTACTGCTTTCGTGGTCACATATGGGCGAAACGTTGGGAAATAAAAATGTAAAATGAACCCAAATTCGCGATAAAGTTCGTAAAAATTACTTTTATTATAATCTTGTTACATTTTTTAATTAGTAAATCAATTATTATTTCTAATTTCAGTAGTTTACGACATGAATAAAATATCAATATCAACGTTTGTAATAATAATCCAGGAAAACCAAATGAAATTGACTCACAAGCAATACTAACAAAACAGTGCTTCAATCAGTATTCTCAAAATCTGTCGGCATAATACACCTTCTCTTACAGTATCCATAAGACTGACAGAGACAAAACATAAATGTAACTAAATGGATTGCATTCCACGGAACTCGCTGTCCGAACTGGGTAGCAAAGTTGTGAACAGAACTAAACTTCAATATGCATAGATCGTATAATGTAGCTGGTAGTCTGATTTTCAATCCAATTTTGAGGGTGACTGGGGTATCGCACAGAAATAGCTTGCTGCTCGTAGAATTGCAACCACGGATCACAAATCTTAAGAATACATGACGTTGATAAAAGGGAATGAAGCGAAAGTAATATGTCAGGATCGAACAAAGTGGCATCAATAGTCTCTGGCTACCCCAATGGTCTATGGAATATAGGTGTGAAGATTATGGAAGGGTACAAATGCGTAAAAAGGGTAAAAACGGTTCAATTTTTAACTCAACCTTAATAAACAGGAACAAACATGATTTTTAGGGTTTCTTTTTTACCTCAAAACTGGACTTTCCACAATGTCTCTGATAAGCACAGACACACCTCATCACTCACAATCGTCCTGGTTGAACATCACAAAGTTACGACTAAAAGGATTCGCTGCAACTGGCAAACAAGTTGATAACACGCGAGTGTCCACACAAGCGGTGTAACAAACCCCGCAGCTCGTTATCTACAGTTCACCACGTCTGCTCGACTATTCAAACATTGTGATGCAGCTTACATCTAATATTTTAGCTGTTGGTGCACAGCAGGTTAATTTAAATTGTGAATACACACACACACAAACGCACGCACGCACGCAGGCACGCATGCACGCACGTACGCACACACACACACACGTACATATCACCCCTTTTTTCCAGAAGGGCTAGGCAGAGATATTCACACACACACACACACATACACGCACGCACGCATGCAAGCACGCACACACACACGCACATATCATGCTTTTACCCAGAAGGGCTAGGCTAGGTAGCAACCAGGACACCGAAATTTCCCACAATGCGAGACGTGGAAAGTCTAATTCCATATCGAACATAAATTGCTAGCTCCGGTCTGATAATGAATAAAAAAGTTCAATATCACTTTGACCGACCAAGGATTCAAACCCGAGACCTCAGCTTTGTTAGTCTTATAATTTTTTTATAATACATATTTATATTTTTTATATGTTACAATTTAATAAGATCCCAGAAATTAGATAGAATTATGAAACCAAAAAAAAAACGTAACAACCATCAAATATTATATACATCAAAATAGTGTAAAACAAACAAAAGACGCAATTACCAACTTCCTATCTATACAAAATGTACAAAAGTTAAATCATTATACAAATAACAATAGAAATTCCGAATAGAGCGAAGACTTTAAGATGTTAACCATAAATTGTTCTTATAAGTTACAGCGCAATTTTCCTAAACGCTACAGGGTACCATCCGTTCGGGAATTAATTAACAGAAAAGGTGCCGAGGGACGTCGACATTGTAATTGAGAAAATGGGATGTGTTAGCTTGAACTAGCATTTTTACTAAACTATCGACATTTTCTGAGAGAACGTTTTTTTATTGCAATGAATGGCGAGATGAACATGCCATTCTCCTGATGGTAAGCGATACGACAGCTCACAAACAGTAGCAAACCATACAACACCTTGAATAACAAAGCAATTCTTGGCATTCCACTGCGCTCGCCATCCTGAGACATAAGATGTTAAGTCTCAATATGTCCTGTAGTTACTTTGGCTACAATGTCCTTCAAACTTGAACACAACAGTGCATTTACACTGCTGTTTGATGGAAGAAATAGGCATTGCGGTGGTACCCACCCAGATGGCCTTTCACATATGAAAGACCTACCACTAGTATAATGTTTGTGAATGATAGCTGTTATAGGTTATTAATTGTATCTGTATCAACCCATATACGTCTCACTGCAGGGCACGGACCTCCTCTACAATCAAGAGTACGACTGAGAAAGGTTAGGCCATTTAGTCCACCACGCTGGCCTTATCTTATGAATCGCTATGGTTTGCAGGTTTCCTCACGATGTTTTGTTATTGATGTTACTGAGTTACATTAATTTTAAAACGTTTAAAGCAAAAAAAAAATTTCGTTGTGGATGCGCCATTATACTCGAAATCACTTGATTGTGTCAAAAGAAATGTTTTATAGTCTCTTCCTATTCCTATATATAGGAAATTATGTGTATTTATATAAATATCTAAATAGAAATCACATTTAACAACTCCTGTGATCGCAGGCAGTCACAGATATGCTCTACGGAATATTCAGGGATGTGATTTGCAATCGTATCGAGTCGTCACATAATTCGGCACGCCCTCAACGGGTTCAAAGCGGTATCTCAACTCATGAAATTCACAAACTTGATTTTACGATGATAGGTATGCGTTAACACTTAAACTGTGAACTTGGGGAATATATATTTCATAATACAGCCTCCATGGCGTAGTCGGTTAAGATACTAATTATTATGAATCAACAAGCCATCATATATTTATTTTGGGCCAGGGTGTGTTGTAAGACTGACAAGTCTCTCATAGTCTGATACCCACGGAACAAAAATTAAAAAATGTTAATATAAACCAAATCCGCGATAAAATTCATGAAAATAAGTTTCATTTCAATTTTTATGTTCCATTCAAAGACAGCCGGTCAATAGGCAGCTATTGACTGACGAACAAACCAACAACCAATCTACTTTATGCTATCACATCATCGAAAATTTTACTCATGATGTGCCCAGAAGTCAAGCAACCATTAATTTAATTTAATTAACCAACCGAAAATGATTTCCTCATTATGTGCCAAGTTGCCACTATACGCGTTTCTCGAAACCTGTCATAACCCGGCCCCGGAGCTCGTCCTCGATTAGCACTCGGGTTCACGGGTCATTAAATACTTTCGGACGCCCACGGCCTACTTGACTAAGGAGCATGAACTTTGTGTTGTATCAATATGAAAGATTCGAAAATTAAAAATAATCATATAAATCACAATGAATGTAAGGCACTTCTAACAGGTTCTTGTTAAGGGATAATTTTTATTTTCAGAATTAGAATTCTCATGTTTGAATATGATGGTAAAATAAAAGAGTAAATAAAAATGAAATACTATACATTATAAAGATTCAATCGCTTTTTTACTCTACCACCCGGTTTACAAGGATATTTTAGCCAGAGAAGAACGGACAAAAAACTCGTGCGTTGCTTTTAAAAGCAAGATTACAATATATAAACAGGAGTCGCAGCGTACCTACCTGCTTTCGTTCCCATTAGTGAATAATTAAATATGAATTAAAAGCTATTAGCATTAAGTTGCCTTTAGACCGCATAAAAATAAATTAGAAGAAAAACAAATAAAATGACATGTAAACATGCAACATTTCATATTCATCCACAGCAAAGTGGGATATAAAATTGTTAATCAATTCTAAATTTAAAATTAAATTAAACTTCCTAGTATAAAAACCGTTGAAAAAGCTGACCAATGAAAATTATTATAATGCCCAACTTGATTCTGAACCATGTTTGTACAAGGATATTGCACCCGTTAGCCGATTAGCAAAAACGCACTGTAAGCCAACCTCAACGCTTGATTACGTTTCAATCGGGAATTATTGGGACTCAGAGATAAAACTGATAAAAACACTAACTTGAATATTAAATCTAATTTACTGTTTATTTTCTGACCTACTAGAACGAAATTAGTTTTTTTATATAACGATGAATGGCGAGACAAGCATACTATTTCTCCTAATGGTAAGCGACACGACAGCTCTTGGACAGTAGAAAAACCAAACAACACCAAGAATTAAAAGCAATGCTTGACATTCCACTGTGCTTGCCATCCTGAGACATGAGACGTTAAATCTCAATATACCTAGCACTTAAGCTGGTTATAATGTCCCTTAAACTTTCGTTTAAATTGAAAGTTTACTGATCAACAACTTCCTCGCAAAAAAAACCTGAATCACTTGTAGGGAATGGTCCGCATTCCTCGTCTTCTTACAATAAATTTAAACAATATAACTTAAATAATAAATAAACCCAACAGTAGCACACATTGTCCCGACTCTGCAGTAAAATAGGGTCTTATGTTGGTGTTATCAAAAACCACTGGGGTCTTTAAGGTTCCACGTTAGTTGTTTACAAAAACATTTGTCTTGACTCGGGATGGATTTTACAATATCTTGCTTCAGAACTCGCTTTTCGTCTACTGCTCTAACTAGACTTAATGGTAAAATAAGATAGATAAGGGCAGCCAGAAATTTGTAAGAATTTCTATGATATGTAAAATCAACAAGCCCGCACTAGGCCAACGTGGTGGAATAAATGACCTATCTACTCTCAATCATACTCTAAATTGTAGAGGAGACCTGTGCCGTGCAGTGGGAGGTATATAGGCTGATACAGATACAGACCAGCTAGGAGCAACAAATTTTATTCAAAAATACTTCTCAAAGGAAATTTAATTTCTTTGAAAGGAAATATTAAATAAATACGAGCAAACTAATTTCATTTTTCCTTTCTTTAATAGTTCAGAAACAATCTGACCCATGACGCGCTCCAAGTGCTTTCTGATATAAATTTAAAAGCGCATTAAACCGTCATATTGTTCAGGCGCAAGCGTGAATTATAGTGCTCTTAAAAACGTCAGGGAATATGAGGCTTCCTAACAGCTTACATAAGATTAGCGTCTAAAGAATATATTACATTAGTATAAAACTTTGTTCTTTCAAAAGTGGTTGATTCTTGCTGGAACTGGTAAAGACTACTATGTATAAATCTGGTTCTAACTCAATGTTACCTAATAGCTGTGATGCGTAAACAATACAGACGTACATACATATTTTTTTAATTCTGTCTATACGTTGTTACAAAACTGCATCTAATGCAGTGAAATCCACTTATAGAATGTCCATTGGTGAATGTTAACCAGAAAGAAACTTGTTGAACGTGACGTTATGTAATGTCTTAAACTTCACATTTTTAAACGTGAACTGGTTATATATAGGTAATTAGTAATCTATCTCCTATTGGCTTGTGGCAAAAGAAATATGTATTCACAATACTAACAACAAGCATTTATACTCGTAATCTAAAAGTATTAACGTGTCTAATAAAATAAATTATGGAGAGAGAAAAACTATTTCTAATTGTCTTTTTGTTGCTTTAACGACTTAGAGAAAATTTGAAAGAAATAATGAATTTATTATTGACATAGTAAACTTCAGAGTAGTATATAACAGTTAAGGTGAAACAATAAAGATAAATATTGCGCCAGCAAAGGTATCTCTCATTCAGCTAATATTCTGCAGGACTACTTGGGCAGCAGTGTAACGCTGATTTTCGATGAGACACCTTCATTACGTTTGTTATATTTCACCAATTATAACTCGTTTGTCCCTGGTCTCTTGACTATCTATCCCCGTCATGAGCCTTTCTCTCTAGGGTGTCGTACCTTCTTCACCTGTATCAAAAACATCCTCATTAAAACCAAAATTCAGATTAATTTCGAACATCCCTGTTTAAGGAAGTGCTGTGAATAACAGTTAGAAACTCGGAAAATCAGCTATTAAGCAACACCCTGCAATCCACTGAACATTCCTTGCTAATTGGGCTACCTGTATTGTTCCACCAACTGGCATAACTTTGCGCACATCGAAGCTGTATTATAATGCATTAAGGTTGATTTTCGTGTGTTATATCTTACGGATGACGTGTTTAATGTTGAGAGTTTTATTGTAACTTTTTAATTAGTGGCACGCATTGTGCTACCGTTATGAATAGTCTAGATGATTTAAAGGGCGTATATTGAAGTTACTTTCCATGCGTCCTATTGTAGAGGGGAGGGGTGAAGGGAAATAATTTGTTTGTAATGGTCTTGGGCACTTTGGAAACTTTTGAGAGTTGTTTTAAGTAGTGCTCAACTTTAAGAAAGGGTTGGAATGGCGTTAGTAAGGGTTTAATTAAGTTTGTTTCGCATTATACATTACTGACAAATAGCTCCAGAGGGGTCTTGGTTTTTCCGTATGTATATCATCTATATACATTATAATATATACATTATATTATGTATGTATATTGACAGCCTCGGTGGCACAGTTGGTTAGACTCCGGCTGTGAAAGGAGAGACCTTGCGTTAATGTCTGTGTGAACCAGTCATTTTAAATCTCGTAGTTCCTGATACCCACAACACAAAGCACGATCTTGGTGTGGGGTCAGGAATATGTTATGTGACTGTTGGGTGTATTTATAATTGATGGATATATGGACTGAGACCCTTACAGTTCTCTGGAAATTAAAGATTCAATATCAATGCCGGTGTTCTGAATAAAAAATATATCGACTTCACAAATATGTTTGCCAGCCTTTAGACAATGTTCCGAAAAATCACGCGACATCACCGGTGTTGGAAACAAAACGTTTAAAATATGTTCAGAAAATATACTTTATCGACCCGAAGAACCAAGCACAGGATTGGTAGAAGAAAAAGACTGTAACAAACAATACAAAAGAGATGAATAAGAAATACAAAACGCGGTTATCCCATTTAACTTTAACGCAGTCATTGTATTAGCAGAAATAAGACTTCCTCGATTAAAAGATTCATGAAACCGCCATGAATAGTCCGTTTCGTTACCCCGAGGATAAAGTACGCAGATATTCGTACAAAAGAAGGGCTCCAACAATTATAATCAACAATAAACGTGAAACAATAGTTTCAGAACACTGCAACTTTAATTACGTATTGTTAATGCTACGTGGAAATATTTTATACTAATTAATTATGAATGTGGCAGTTGGATGGTGCTCGGAGTATCTTATATACTTGTAGGAGACTGTCCCGTCCTCACACCCACCACTGCAACTCCTGTAAGCCAGGATCAACAGTGGCACGCAATGTAATGACACCGAGCATTGAAGCTCGGCGAGTCTCCGGGAATGTCTAACTTGTCTTTAACCCGCAACGAAATTAATCAGAAAGTTAAATTAATAGGAGGAGTTGGAAATAAATTATTGTCCACTTCCCTCCGTGCAAAGCGGGTGATAAAACAATGAACTAAAGAGGCAAATAACCTCGCAAAAAGACTTATACGGCCGGAGAAGCCAGCCGTAAAGCACCACGGATCAAATTATTGTTACCTTAAAATGGGACCTATTTATGTGAGCTTTTATACTTGATTCCAGTAATATGTATGGCAAAAACGCCGGAAAGCACGGAAGTTCTTCCTAGTCTCTACAAGGTCCATGTAGTATACAACTCCAGATGTTATTTGCATACTATCCAGCATGGTTTTACGCTCATCCTGCCAAAGACTACACTCCCAAAGTATATGATGCGCGGATTGTTCATATTCGCAATTAGATGTTGAACACGGGCACGCAGGCGATTCGACAAGCTTAAAAGAATGTAGTTTAGACTTAAAGTTACCATGGCCCGTGAGGAACTGTGATACGCAATAATCGACATCTAGCCAAGTCTTTGTCAAACGATCACGCACGCAAGGAAAAAATTGGTATAAATGCCGTCCCTTCAAAGATATTTCCCATCTATTTTGCCATTCATCTAATAGTTCGCCATATACCACTGAAAGCGGTTTAAATAATCTTTCAACTTTTAAAAGTTCACGTGCGGTTAAAAATCTTTTATCCATATTCTCCCTAGTAGAGTAATACATGGCGGCGCGACGTTGCACCTCCAGGTCGACTGGAAGTACACCCGCCAGGACAGGCAAAGCTTCCGTACTAACAGTTCTATATGCCTTACACAAGAATATCAACGCCAAACGTTGGCTCTGGAGCAGTTTTCTTCGCACAGCACCGATAGTAGCCCTATCAGCCCATACGGGAGATCCATAACAAATACATCCTAAGTAAGTTGCTCCATAGATGGTTTTTAGTGTATTGAATGATAGCCCCCACGTTGATTTTGATATTCTTGTCAAAGCAAAAAAGTAGTATCTTATATACTTATTTGTAATGAAAAGAAATGAAAATAATTTATTGAATCCATTAAAATGTTCAACATCGTTTAGATTCAGTCATTTTTTTTATCTACCACCCGGTTCGGAAAGCAGTTTTTACTAGAGAAGAACGGGCAAAAAAAACTCTAGTGTTGCTCGTTTCAAAACCAGTTGTAAAATGTCGGACCCGATTGAGTGGGGGGCGATGTTTATATACGTGGTGTATATTGCGTACAAGAAATGGAAACTATGTCGTACAAATTACGCGAACGCGATCTGACGCGATCCTGACAATAGTTGGTGGAGCCGACAAAAAGTCGGTTTCGGATATTTATTCAAATATACACAATGAATATACACTAGATTATAAGTAACAGTCTAAAAAAGGGCAAGAGAAATAAGAACACAAATAAGTGTGTGTTCTTATTTGATTTTAGTATGGTCCAAAACATAATAAATCTTAATTATATTATATTAATTTAAAGGAATAAAGTTTATTATTAACTGAAGTTGATTATCTATAATTTAAGACTTTTTGCTACATTTCGTAGTTCGAAATTCAAATGTATAAGCAACCTCGGCCACTTTTGGCGTGTGATTTTATTCCGGACCCTGCATCTAGTAAATATTTGATCGAAGATTAAAAACTCATAAAAAACCGACGCTCGTCAAGAAGGACTGCGCTTCGACGTGAAGTTGTAATGGTTTTTCTTTAAATGGTAGATTGTCGTTGACTCATTATTTATCCCCTGCCTTACCCGAGGTATGCGCCTGGGGGTCAAAGCGATTTTATACTAGAGGGCGAACTTATCGCCATATCGGGCACAAATTCCTGCCTCCGAGCTGATAATGAATAGAAAAGTCCAATGTCACTTTGCACAACCCGGGAATCGAAACCGAGACCTCAGCATTGTACCCGTAGTACAACTACGCCACTGAGACAGTCATTGCACTAATATTTTAAAACAAATATTATACATGAATTAATAACAAAACTTGATAGGTAGTTTAATTGTATACGTACAGCCTTGTAACCTAACAAAACACGTGTTCAAAATGATATAATAAGACAGACTACCCGAGAACAAACAAGACAATTTGCCCTTATTACGGTATGTATCGGTAACATTTTTCCGCTTGTCTAACATTCGCCGGGTTAAACTAAATATGCTTTCAATGCAGTATAAACCCGGCGATCAAAGGCCTGAATATAAAAGCATTACCGTCGGGATGAAGTTTCATAAAATTCCGTCGAACAAACTCAATCTTGGCTCCTCGCCTCGGTACAGGCGATAGGTTTTGATTAAATATTAATTAACTTACACATCGAACGCGAACAACAACGCTTTTTTGTTGAGTTAAGATGTTATGAACGCTGTATTAAGTCCCGTAATGAAAATGTGTGTGGGACGTTGTTTTGATATTCTTGATAATAGGTATAGTGACGACGTAAAGTGATAAAATTACCTTAGGAACATATGAGACAATTGTCTATATTAGCCCACATACGTGCCACTGCAGGGCACGAGCTTCCCCTACAATCGAGAGTACGATTAAACATCCCACCAAAACCATGCTGCTATGACGAAATCATATGACTTTTGATAGTGCTATCAAAAAGTAGAGCCCATTTTCTTACTCTTCACACCCTAACTCTACAAGGCCTAAACTAAGGCCTTCACAAACTCTTCACCTTAGTCAAAATATGTGATTTAGCCGTTTCTTGACTCGGCCGTTGATCGATGTGACAGCTTTGCCGTCTCATTTCGTATTTATAGTAATGAATAACTTATTTCCTTCTTCTTTCCTCTTCCCATCCTTCTCCCTGTATGCTCATTTGCCGAACGTGTAGATAAAAAAACCAACCAATCCGCTTGTCCATTTCGCTCTTCTACAATTATAATTAAGATTACAATACTGTCTACTAGTTCTCTTAACTCACAAATATCGCTTGAAACCAATCCACAAGCAATAGAATAAACAAACATCACGCACACAGCAGACCTGTCAGTATCTACCGGCTCAATTCATTTCGCACGCTCTGACTTTCAGTAGTACTAATTGATTTGTTTCTTTATTATTCTTTTGTATCATCAGGTGACCTGTTTGCTTGTTTTGCAGATTTAATGAAAAAAATATTCTCCGCTTTCTATTGGTTAATGAATGCACCTATTTGTCCGCCCCACTCCATCTTTTTTATCACCCACTCATATAAAAGTCTAAACTAGCTAAAACGTATTTTTCTCCCGCCAAACAGCAGTGTAAATGCACTGTTGTGTTTCGGTTAGAAGGACATTGTAGCCAGAGTAACTACTGGACATATTGAGACTTAACATCTTATGTCTCAGGATGGTGAGCGCAGTAGAATACCAATCATTGCTTTGTAATACAAGGTGTTGCTTGGTTTGCAACTGCCCATGAGCGGTCGTATAGCTTACTATCAGGTAAACGGCATGTTCGTCACGCCAATCATTAAAATAAAAATACCACTTACGTCATTCAGTACGGTCAATATGTAGAATGGACATGGAAATGGGGAACTTAGATGTAATTAACATATAGAATAAGCTTTTACTACTCCAACCATTACACGGTCACTTTACAGCCCAATTTCACACCTGGTAATTTCGACGATTGTCCGACGACGCCGTAATCTTCGTGTAATCTGTAGTTTTACTGCGACATTACTCGCTCGTGATTGTACTAGCTAATTTATGGAAATTACTGGCAGTAACAAGCTTCTGTATTGTTTAGTATCAGTATGTATACATACATAATATATATATAAACTCACACCAGAAGGGATAGGCAGAAGAGCTACCAGGACACACACATTTCGCCTTGTATGTTCCATCCCACGATGTGATCAAATTCAATATCACTTTGCCCGACCCGGGATTTGAACCCGAGACCTCAGCTTAGTACCGTAGAACAATTACGCCAACGAGGCAGTAGTATGAGTTAGTTAAAATCATGTGAGGAGAATGAAAATAAAATATCAGGCCTGTCTTGTTATCCCACTTCTAGGCAGGCTACCTTTAAATTACAAAAAGGTGAAATCATTCTAATTACCCCTTTTATTTCAATTTGCTTTTCTTAAAAATATTATTGAGAACGAGAGTTAGAAAGTTTCCTCAGCATTGCATTTGGTTATATATTTTGTACCCATGTTTCCGAAATACGTGTCATCATTTTCCGACATTCAAGAGTAGGGGTCCTAGACTCTAGTCTACTACGCTAGCCTAAAGTGATTGCCTTAAAAATATCAAGAAAATTCTTATAAATAGCCTCAGGTATGCAGATTTCCTCACGATGATTATTATCTTAAGGTTAAGACGAGCTAGTTAAGGTCGCAGGAAGTCACTGGATGCAGGCCGCTTCCAACAGGTCTATGTGGCAATCTATTCAAGAGGCTTATGTTCAGCACGTTAATATAGGAAAAAAGCATTTATATCCTTCCAACAATATCAAAAAATCTATGACGGTGTCCCCAAGACTTCAGAAGTAGTTTCTGAAGCTGCGATCCACTTATAAAAATGACATTAATCGGCTTTGACTAAGAACTCGGCTCTAATTAAGATTAATTTTTCATCCAACTTCTCGTGCTTTTGTCCGTGGCGTTATTATGTCACACTGGCGCCATCTACTTGCGTTGCTTCTTTAATTGCTCGCGAGTCCACCAATTAACCATTCAAATTATGTCTAGTGTTTTTATACTTGAATGAATTTTGTTTAAAAATAATAGCGCCAAGCGAAACTCACCTGATAGAAAATATTTATGTAGTGCAATATTATATTAATGCAGAATTCGCTAATATTTATCTTTTAGTGGCAATGTATTCAAAGATCGATCACAATAAAAACAATAGAATATTAAAATAAAAAAGTTGCTTTCAAAGAATTGGGTCAGAAAATTAAACAGACAGAAAACTATTCGCACCAAACACCATAAAACCACATAAAGCAAAGGTTTTGAAACTGCCTCGGTGGTTGGCGTAAATATATTACGGTTTGGTTACAAAGCTGAGGTATCGGGTTCGAATTCTGGGTCGGACAAAGTGATGTTAGCTTTTTCTATTAAATATCAGCCCAGAGTCAGAAATTTGTGCCCGATATGGCGATAGGCTCGCCTCCTGTTGCATTGTGGGACGGAACATAGAAGGCGAAATGTGAGTGTCCTAGTAATACCTCTGCCTACCCCTTCTAGCAAAAAGCCGAGAGTTTATGTTTGTGACTTGCATATTATATCTCAGGGTGGCAAGTTCAGTGGAATTCCAAGCATTGCTTTGTAATTCATGGTGTTATCTCGTTTTGTTACTGTCCAAGAGCGGTCGTATTACTTACCATCAGGTGAATGGCATGCACTTTCCGCCATTAACTGGATAAAAAAGATTATATAAAATTTCCAAATCTTGCATTATTTACAACTCGTATTAGTATTATCTAAAAAAAATCTCTGCTTCTCATAATGCGTTCAATTTTTTGCAAAACCGTGATCAGGCATTTGCAGATTTTAATTAGTTCGAAGTGTAATCTTCTTACCTTCCGCGATTCTATTGAAACTTTAACGTCGATTCATAGTCTGTTTTTTATACTGCAGTTTCCTGAATAAATGGTATAATTTATGATGAAGTTCTGTAGTTGAATATTTTATTACTTAGGTAAAGTTAAACATTTTTAAATATGTGTGTGAACCTAAGGTATTTGTTTCGTGCATGGGTGTTTGGTGTTTTGTGTACGGACCAGCAAGTTGAAGTGGCAGTGGATTGGTCACATTTTATTTATTACTATGAACGGCGAGACGGACATGCCGTTCGCCTGATGGTAAGCGATACGACCGTTCATGAAAAGTAGCAAAACCAAACAACGCCTTGAATTACAAAGCAATACTTGGCATTCTACTGCGTACGCCATACTGAGACATAAGATGTTATGTCTCAATATGTCCAGTAACTACTCTGGCTACAATGTCCTTCAAACCGAAACACCACAGTGCATTTACACTGCTGCAGATTAACATACACAATATATAAATTATGTAAATAAATACATATGAACTTGAAACTGAATAAGGTTACATGAAAATATCACTGGTCGAAAGTACAATTTTACTTTGTAATTAGCTCTTTACAAGCCGATACACGTTACAGAAGAAAATAATAAACGACAAGTCGGACTGAAAATGCGAAACAAAGTTTTCGCCAGAAACACAGGCTTTGTGGCTAACGTGCTCTATCCGTCTAATACTTTACGGAACGGGTCGCTATCTTGTAACCTTCGATAAAACATACAAAATTAAGCTCTAGAATTTTTGAAGCCATTTTTTTCTATAATTTAGAGGCTACGTAGTGTAGTAGGATAGACTCCGGTTATGGAACGTTAGGCCGCGGCCTCGATTCCCGCGTGTAATTTGTGTGATCCACAGGTATTTGTTTCGGGTCTGGGTGTTTGTGAGACCGAAAAGTCTCTCGTAGTTCCTGATACCCACGACACAAGTCTCGATCTTAGTGTGGGCTCAGTAGTATGTATATGAATGTTGGGTGTATTTTTTTAACCATACGGTGGTACATTGGCCATATAAATTAAAAAAAAAACACCCAATATAAATAAACAATTCACGTACATAGCCTTGACCCCACAATAAGATAAATTAAGCCATGTGGGCCTCACAAACATTTGTCTCGGTGCAGGAATCAAACCCGCGGCCTTTCGTTTCAAATCTGGCGTCTAACCCACTGTCCTATTGTCTAAAAAATCAGCCCGTTGCAGTACACTGCTGGACATAGGCTTCTCCTAAGGTAGGTCTGAGGGCTCTGCTGCTTTATGCATCCAGTAGCTCCAACCATCTTGTGCAAGTCGTCCCGCCATCTGGCCAGAGGTAGTCCCACGGTAAATGAGATTTTTCAATAACAGTTAAAGAAAAGTGCATTAATACAAATATAAATATATAATTAGCTATTCATTTATCAAAATAGATATAATTTTAAATGAATATTGTTGTTTAATTCATAAAGCACGCGAAAACAAGAGATAACGGAGATTGTATCAAAGTTACTGATCGCATGTCTCGACCAGATGGTGCTGTGTCAACAAAGTTTTTACACCCCAACATGAGTGATGGTTATTCCATCGGCTGATCCATTATTTAGAAGCCTGTTTCGAACAATGAGACGTTTTACTAACATCTTCTTAATATTTCGACGTAGAATAGTGACTGATCTCACTTAACTTTAAAGAAATTTAGAGAGCTATTTTAAATACTTGTAGTTTTAGTATACATTTTTCTCGTATTTTTCATATAAAATCTTGTGTGTTGGATGTCAGCAATCGCTCCAATATTACAGAGTTTATGTTTTAAAATAAATCATTAGACATATTAAAAAAAATAAAAATGAATCTGCTGTAAAGATTATTATCAATTTTGAGATCGGCTGCTATTCTATGGTCTCGATAATTTCTAATCCTCTATTTTGCACGGTATATTCTGATCAAGTATGTTAAAATAATATATTTATTTAAATATATTGTAAATCAAACGATAAGTTACATATTTTAAACAAATCGTTTCATATAGTTTCATATAGTTCATGTATTGAGCACATTTAGTATGAACGAAAGTCACAAACAAAATTAAATCCAAATCCGAGAATAACAGCCCAAACTGTTTAACTTTTTTGCTGAAAGTCGTATAGAAGTGCTCACAAAGAGGCGTATTTTAGGGGAATGATGAATGCGAGTTGAGAGATTAGCAGCAGTTTTTAAAAATGTCTTATTTATTTTAGTACATTCCGACGGCGTGAGGAAATAGGTAGCTAATGCGCTTTTTATTTTACAGCCAGACGGGACGTTTTTGTTTCAGGATTAGGTCTTTTGGAAGTAAAATAACCGGGTATATATTCTTGACAACTTTAAATGGGAACGACAAATATTTTTATGCTTAAGATCCTTAAGTTATTGTCTTTCGTCTAAAATAGTGAGCCTGACACTTACCTGAATCTCAAGACATCTCTAAAGAAGAACGTTCGAAAGTGTCTGAAAAATCTTTGTTTCTCTGCCCTGCCACAAAATACTTCACGTGTTCCGTGACCAAAATAACCATTCAATGTTACAGAAAGTCGCTAGATGCCGGTGGCTTTAACAGAACACTGTGTAAATTCTTGAGGAAGGCCTACCTAATATGTTTAGTTCATCAAATGGGAAGGAAAAAGATGGGGAAAGAGAACGGGGCATTAGGCACCCTCCAATTTCATTAAAAACGAAACGCAATAGCAAAGAATAGACAGTGGTACCGCCCCAGATGAGCGTGCCCATTTATGCGGAGTCATGACAACAGCGTGGTTCTACCACTTTCGAAGTGACTAATTCTAACATCATAATTATATTCACATGATGATCATAGTCGGTTGGTGAAATTGCATCCTATAGGCATATTAAATAACCAATCCCTTAATCCCTTAATCGACCCCTGATTGTCGCCTTTAGACCTATGGATAACGTTTGCTTTGATACATAATATCATCAAAACTATTATAATGAAGCCAGTTTCGCGTTATTATTCAAATGTACATATTACAATATAATACAAAGCGGCATAGCCCGAATCTGCCCTAGTGCAGATACACCTTTTTTGAAAATATTCTAGCGCCTATGTTCATCAGGGATAATTCAAATAGTGAAAGAATTTTTCAAATCGGTCACATAGTTTCAGAGTCTATTCTTTGCAAACTATCAAATCTTTCCTCTTTATAATATTAGCACAGGTATGTTCAATATCTATCTTCTTAATCCTATATGAAACAGTGTTTCAATCCCAAAGATGTGACAACCACTATCGTTACCACGTTACAGACGAAATTCCATGTGTCTTTTTAGAATGAGTTCTCTTTACATTTAACAAATTCTTTATTAATGTAAAAATAACGTTAATTTGTTGGATTTAATAATTGCTGAAAGAATTCCGCTTTGCTAAAGGATTTCCAGAACTTTCGATTTCAAATAAATGAATTGAATACAAAATGTGATAGAACATCCTTTTTGCTATTCCATTGATCGTATACCATTCAACTATCGGAACTAAATCAGCGTATTTCTAAATGCGGTGTCTACGGGCGGAGTTGAATGCACGGTTTGTTCCGATGTGTAAGATGTTTGAAATTGTTCACCAATTTGCTAAAAGCGTCCACATTATCGGCTACCAAGTTAGCTGTACGTCCAGCAAATGCCTCGGCCAACGATTATTATTCAAAACTTATAAGTTACCCGCCATGGATACAAACTTCAGCTGGAATGAAGGGTTATGTAATTTTAGTTTAGTTAAGGGTTAAGTATTTAGATTCTGGTTTAATCTGTTCGTTTACTTTAGTCTGAATTTACTTAATCTTTTAATCTAATTTTGAATATTTGCCCATAGAAGATAAGTCTGATTTACTTTAGTTTTATGATTAATTGAAATACTATCGCAAATAGAAATCCTAGTTGATTACATGTATTTATACTCACAATACTTTGAACCTTTGTGAGATTCGATATAACGTTGCAATTTTTAATCCAAAAATTATAATTACATCACTTTACCGGACGACTTAAATAAAAACGTGCTTCTAAAGACAGACATGTGAGAAAAATTGAAGATCTTGTAGTAGAGCACGAATTCCGAATTGATTGATCTATACTTATAAACGAGTCAATAAAAAGTGAATTACTTATAAATAATGATCTCAATTATAGAAAGCCGTATAACATATTTGGAGCCACGACAACTTCATATAGCTTTATCAGGTAGTTTGCTCCCATAGCCCTTCCAGCTTCCGAACATCTTCAAGTTCAAGTAAGGGAGAACTTGTAAGATGATGGTGTTGGTCAGTTGAGAACTGCTGACGGGAATATTCCGAACACCAATTAACATCTCGCGCAGTCTGAAACTATCGATAGGGTTCTTTAATTAAAGAACTTTCACAATTGAAATTTTACGTTTCGATTAATATTGTGACGGGCTCTTCGCGGAGTTCTGCGGCTTGTTAACAAAACCGTTCAAGTGTTGTACGTTCTACTTGGATTATTGTTCTGTAGTTTTATTGGATTCTTTATTTTAATGTTCACTTTTTCATTTATAAAGTTATGATTGGATTTATATGGAATTTATGACCTTTTAATTTTGCATGGAAATTACTTTAGAACTGCTCAATAATGGAATTTGCCATTTTCTTCTCTATAAATCAAAATAAGGTTATGGGATCAGACATATTTTTACCGAATTGTTTTGACCAGTAAAGGTCACTTAATTTAAACCTGATGTCAAGGTTTCACAACTGAGTTACTACATTTTACAGTCACTATCACCCTAAACTAGACTTAGATTCCTAAAATCTAGCTTACTAGATCTTTATCCAACAATGCACTTTTAATAAATTTGATTTCTCACTGCCTATTTTCTTACAAAAATTTGCTAATTCATATATTGCCACACAATACTTTTCGAGATTATTTGGCGTAACAGATTCCATTACTATCCAGCTGATTAAACCTCAAAAGACGCGCTTTCAGCCTATTTGCAGAATACATTGCGTTGTGAGATTTTTGTATGTTCACACACAACAATGCTTGTTCGTAAATGGATCACGCTTTTAACCAAATGGTGTCTTGCTACAGTGAAATGAGATTGAGGAAATAATACTATGCTTACGACAAAGGATTGTGTAAAAGCAACAATAGGAAAGAAAGCTTTGAAAGTGATGACTGTATTTAAAACTATTGTGAGATTAAGTTTTGCTTTTCGCTTTATTTTGAGCCTGTGTACAAGAACTGCTTTGCTGTCACGGTTTGTTCTTTTTACATTCTTTGCTGAAGCCTCAACATTTTTTTA
Source organism: Hyles lineata (assembly GCA_030180105.1). Lineage (NCBI taxonomy): Eukaryota > Metazoa > Arthropoda > Insecta > Lepidoptera > Sphingidae > Hyles > Hyles lineata. The sequence goes on from JARJEE010000030.1 coordinate 4,370,089, forward strand.
ACTTAAATCTTTCTCTCTATTCTCAAACTTTTGTATTATTAAATAATAGTTTTTATTTCTCCGGGTGTTATCGTTGATAGATTACTTTATATTAATCTAATTGTGTTCCTGTCAAGAGTTATTAAGAAACAGTTCGTAAAACTATTTTAGTTATACAAATCTAATTTATTTCAGTTTGTGTGGAAATGGATGTTATTTTGGTGTTATCATAGCAAATTATGGAATAAATAACATTAATGTTTATTTAACTCATGTGTGCATAACACTATATTGTTGACGTATGAATAGGGTATTTGACTATGATCGATTTATAAGCTATTGCATAGCTTCTATCGCGGGCCTTAAGCGTGGAGACCGAATCCAGAAATTCCGTAACGAAAATAACCTAAGACTCCGACCGAAATTTAAATTTAATATTTTTATTTTGATTCAAATATGTGCCAGTACTTTTAAATTTAATATTTTTATTTTCATTCAAATATGTGCCAGTACTTTTAAATTTAATATTTTTATTTTCATTCAAATATGTGCCAGTACTTTTAAATGCGAATTGTAAAGTTATTGCGTGATTAATTGTAATCTAACCTTTTTCGATATTTAGTTTTACCATCGATCGATGAATAGCAGAACTTTTAATGACTTTTTGAAATATCACGCTTGTTTATTTAGTTCAGCAACTCGCCTCTAGATGGCATTGGTTGTATGGGCGTTACTACGCATGCGTAATCCCCCTCTTCGCCCCGCAATCTGGAGACTCATGCCTGCTTAAAGTTTCGGCGTTAGGGCACCTCCTCTTTGTATTTACTTCATGGTACGACTCTACGAAGCTCGCACGTACGACAGTGAATATCTGTGCAATTAATATCAAAGAAAACAAAGGAAAAAAATACTTCATAAATAAAATAAATAAATAATTATAATTACATAAGTTGATAAAAATGCTATGCAATAGCTTTACCGCGGCAGTCTCCGAGTGCCACACGTCTTTTAATTTTGTTGTTTTATTTTGCTTAAAAAACATTTATGTCAACACAGTATTGAAATACATTGTAACATGAGACAAATATTAGTGTTTTTAATTAAAGGGTGGGAGTGTAGTGGGGACATTTTGCCGCCTCTTTCACACGCGCACATTGTAATGCATGTTAAGACTAGTGACGTCACTAGTATTATTTTGCATCCCTTTCCTTTAACTCCCACTACAAGATTTAAAATGTTTCTAACTTGTATAATTCCGCACGGATTTTTTTTTTGTTATATTCTGGATATGGATACCTTTTGATAAATACAATAAAAAACATGGAGTCAAGTACCCTATTGTAATGGTGACCTATATTACTAAAAGTATTTTTCGTTCCTTTTTATAGCTACGAAATATAACAAAGCTGAAAATAAAACAACTTACAATTTCAAAAGATTCTTTGAAAGGTTGCTCGAAGAAAAGAACATTTACGTTTTGCCTTTTCTTTTCAAAAATGCATGATTTCGATATTTCCTTCCAACTAAAGTTTTTACTATGCAGGTAGTAATAAATATGGTATTAAAAACAAAAGTTAACTAAAAGTATAAATCAGGTCACTAATTTCGTAACAAAATCAAAAAAAATCTAGACGGCTACGATGAAAAGTTAACTTCAAACAGCTGGATTCAGTACTAAAATGGGCTAAATGTTATTCTTATAACTTCTGAAAAGATATATCCAAATGGAAATAACTATGATATTTTAAGGCTCAGTTGCACAAACTAACTTTGCACATAACTTGATTTGATGATTTTGAATACTCGTAAATCAGTCTCATACATTTGCAATGTCAAATTCGTCTCAAATGTATAACAATCACATTTTTGAAGTCAGTTATAGGCAAAATTAGTTTGTGCAATCGGGCCTTAATAACTTTTTTTATCAGTCAAACTTTATTCTACAGATATATTTTTGACTGCCCTCCCATTTTCTGCCTGGTGCGATAGGACTGCCTATTAATGCTGGGTAATAGTAATATCGCTTTATGGTTAAGTTTTTTTTTTGTACAATGAAGGATTAATAAATATTACTCTAACTTATGTTTTAAATTAAGTGACAAGACACTCAAAACTCATATGCGACCTGTATAAATAAAATTTATTATATTTTTATTTTTTATTTTATTTATTTAGGATCGCCAACGTAACATATAATTATTAATTATACAACGAATACAATAAAATTGCTGTTACAATTATAGGCAATCACGACATGACATCAAAGAACAACAAAATATAAAATTTAAAGATGTTATAAAAAGCTAATATAATTCTAAACAAAACACAAAAAATTGAGACAGTGTGACTTAAAACAATGAATTTACAAATTGAAAAAGTTAAAAATATATATTACAGAACAATCAATTTAAAATTTCTTAACTTATATTAAACTATTAAACAAAATATTAAACATTAAACAAAACAAAATATTAAACAAAAGAAGCAACATAATAAATTCCATTATGAATCGAAGATATATAATATCTCTCGCCCTGTTCCTGTCAATACACAGTTCAATTTGTAAGAACAAATTATCGTTGAATAAGTGACAACGCGCTTGAACCAGATGCTCCCGAAGGTATTTCGAGAGCAAATACTGCTTTTTAAAAGAAAATATTTTGATGTGACGTAAGGCCTGTGAACGGCGAAGATTTGGATCGGTGCTGATTTTTTTGGAAATAGGAGAAGATGATTTTGAATTATACGGTTGAAAAAAATATTGAGTACATTGCTGCTAAGAGATCTCGATGAATTTTTTTAGACCTGTTAATTTTTTACCACCGGATGTCTGCCAATATAAATAATAAATACAATTTTTATTTTTCCTTAAATTCTAATTATTCATTTTTACACGCTTTATATTAGCTTCACTTGTATGTTTGTTCGTATGTTTGTAACCGACTCCTTAAGACGCGATTTTGATCCACTTTAAACGGACAGATTTCATTCAAATTTTGCACACCTGTCAAAGACCGATGACAATACAATAATTCGATTAAAATATATGATTATCCTGCTTAGATTCGCCAGGATTAATTATTTTTATAATTAATGACCATTGCTCCTGACCACTAGATGGCGTGATAACGTCAATAATGAATGTTTGCACTATTCATCGCTAGATGACGTTGACATTGTATTCTTCAAGTGTCAAATGTTACTACTGACCAACAGATGGCGTTATGTTACTAAAAAGTAGAAAATAAATAATGGTTTAAAAAAACTAAAAAACACGCTTTATATAGAAAACCCAACTAAAAAATAGAAAATATTTTTTTTTTAATTTGAATTAAGAATATTGTATTTAAGAAAAAAATATTTTTTATTGTAAAAATAGCGTGGGGTGCTTTTTAAGATATTATCAAAATGATAATCCTTCTACGTAAATCTGTCGATAAAATAATTATATCTATTGAAAACATGCACCCCACGCTTTTTTTACAATAAAAAATATTTTTTTCTTATATACAATATTCTTAATTCAAATTTTTAAAAAATTATTTTCTATTTTTTAGTTGGGTTTTATAAAGCGTGTTTTTTAGTTTTTTTAAACTATTATTTTTATTCAACTCTTATATTCACCTATAATTGTTATCTACTTTAACCAGAGAAGCATTTTGTATTCTAGCGAATAATAAGAAACATAACGTAACCAAATAGTAACAAGTTAAAACAGAGCAATGCTTTTAATTTTTTTTTTCCTCATATTTATCTTAATCGGAGCTGATACAATAACAAGTGAAGCTAATATAAAGCGTGTAAAAATACCCCATCATTGCATTTCTCCCACATATATCCCACATAAGTAAAAAGTGATAGGTCTCTCATATGTGAGAGCCCATCTCGATGAGTACCACGGCAATGTTTATTCCACCCGCCAAACAACAGTGTAAATGCACTATAGTGTTTCGGTTTCAAGGGCATTGTAGCCAGAGTAAATACTGGACATATTTGAGACTTAACATCTTATGTCTTAGGATGGCGAGCGCAGTGGAATGCCAAGCATTGCTTTGTAATTCAAGACGTTGTTTTGCTACTGTTCATGAGCGGTCGTATCGCTTACCATCAGGCGAACGACATGCTCGTCTGGCCATTCATAGCAATAAAAAAAAAGGGAAATTGTAGCCAGAGTGACTGTTGAACATAATGAGACTTAACATCTAATATCTCAGTATGGCAAGTGGAGTGCAATGTCAATCAATACTTTGTAATCCATGTTGCTGTTTGGTTTTGCTACTGTCTATGAGCGGTAGTATCTTTTACCATCAGGCGAATGGCAAGCTCGTCTTTCCATTCGAAAAAAATAACAATAGCGCCTTATTGTACTTACTATTCTTTCTTCCGTCTGTTTATTATTTTATAGAACTCACGGCATTCTTAAAGAAGCGCTGGACCGTAGTTCATTCCGCTGAACAAATAAATGTTGACACTTAAGTGTTTGCGTCCACGGCGAAAAATAAATTGGAAAGGATTGAAAAGACTATTGTTAAAGAATTATGTGTTGCTTTACTAGGTGTTATGGCGATATTAAATAGGAAAGGTGATAGATATGAAATAAGATGGTTTTCATTATTTTTAAGGAAACAGACCTTAGACCACAATGTACTTTCTTATATAGGAACCTTAGACTTGGAAAATGACTACGTTTTATTATGTACTTTATTTAATTTATGCCTTGGGTGATCAGCATTGAGCTTTTCCAAAAATAGTAGGTACATTTTTATTATACACGCACTATATCCTATTTCCTATTTATTTCAATTATAGTTCTAATTATAGTAATTACATTATTTGCTTGTTACAGGTTTCCTACAAGCATGTAAGCTAAATGTGTCGTATCTACAAATGCATAATCTTGGTTGTGCGGTGAATAAATGTATAATTTTAAGTTGATCCACTGTGTTCCCGTGAGACTCGGCTGGGTAAGTAATTCTTTGTGTTACTCCTACTGTACTGTTGCTGGTGTTTCGATGATTTATTAATGCCCCACTCAAATGTGTTTTCAACATTTTTGAAGAATATTTTTGCTTATTACATTTCGTTGAGTCTATGTGATGCGAAATTCTTTGCGAGTTATTCGAGATAATTTTATTTGTGTGTGCTTGTTGACGTTTTATTTTTGTATAGTGTTACATTTAATGTATTTTTTCATTGGTTTTTGTATATAGCATAATAATTATAAGTTTTTTCAAAATAAAGATGGATAGTAGATGGGTGGTAGGTTACTTATTAAACCTTTATAATTTTTAAAACAGCGTGGATAATAATCTAATATAATAAAACATAACATTCACCAACTAATGTAATAAAAATAAAAACGAGCAACCAATCCAATTTAGTTGTAACAAGTTATCCAAGAATATCAACTGTAGAAAAATCAACTAAATGAGACTATCACGAACTCAAGACAAAAAGTACGAAGAGACAGTACTTCGAGAGGAAAGTTGTCACTTGAAAATGAAAAAAACTACTTCGCCAAGTTGAACGTCTTGCCAAAAAACACGGTGCTTTAGCGTCTCGACTTTTTATTTCAATTTTGAAATCTGCACTTTTGTTGCGTCATTTTATTTAGTACATGATAAATGACTCAGGGTGTTGCCTGGATGCAGGACATTAATTCTAAATGGTTTCATTAATTCTAACTGCCGGTATTTTTACTGGTGCTAGGTCTCTCAAAGGTGAGAGGCCGCAAAGATAGGTACCACCGGAATATCTATTTCTCCCGCCAAATAGCAGTGTAAATACAGGTGTTCCAGTTTGAAGTATTTCAGACAGAGTAACTACTGGACATAAACTTAAGACTTAACATCTTATATCTCAGGATGACGAGCGCAGTGGAATGCCAAGCATTCCTACTGCCCATGAACGGTCGTATCGCTTACCATCACCAATTTCACCTGGGTACCATAGCAAAAAGTTTTGAATATGATTACAATTGTTAAGACACAGTTACCAACAACTTATAGTAGAAAATACAATTCGTCAATATATGTAACTGACCCTGGGAGTACAAGAGAAACATTTCAAAAGCAGTACAATTTCGCAGCTGATTTGTATCCATTGTGTCGAGTTTAGGAAAATTGCCAGCTCACTGCTAGAATGTTAAATGGACCATTGAATTCTTACTCGGCTGTCCGGTTATTTGCCCTTTGACAACAACAGGAAATGACTAAACGTATTACAAGACAAGATGTAGGGAGTCGGACTTTCACTGAATATACATACATATACATACACGCATATTTAGTACATAGTTTTTTTTGTTATTTTCGAAACATACGATAAGCGCGATGGTTTGAACCAAGAAATTTGTCGACTTTATTTTCTTATAATTATGTTTGTTGTAATTATTTTCGGTACCTATGAAAAAACGTCTTGAAATGTAATCAGTGGCTTATTCTTCAAAATTATAAAAAAGTTAAATGATTGAACCAATTTTTTGAGTGATTCAAAGCTATTATTGTTTTGGTTTTGGTTTGAATGTGGTTTGCATCCTTTTCTATTACTCCTACCACAAAGGTTAATATATTTGTAACTTGCCTAACACAATACGAATTTTACAAAGTTCATGTATGTCGATAAAAAAGTAAAAAAGTGTAGCTGTGTATTCACAAATCACGTGTAACGAACATCATTTTTACGAATTCCAATATTGAAACCGGACCCAGTGTTCTGAAAGGACTATATGACCCCCCCCCCCCCTGGCGTAAAAGCTGGATCCGACCTTGTTCACAATGTGATGTAAATTGATGAAGCATATTAACAGGATGAATGCAAGGCATGCGCAGAATGTTGTTGAATAAGAGTAAAGGAATACGGAAACGCCTCGAGCATTAGCTCGGATCAAAGGGCACGGCAATATAGTAAAACGTTAAATGTATGTATTTGTATCAAAAAGCTTATATACTTACTGAGAGCATGTCTATAAGGAACATAATGAGCCATTACAATTTGCTTAATTAGTACTGGTATACATAATATGAGGGAAACAATAGGCAACGGAAAAAGGACTGCCTTGGTGGCGCAGTTGTACTACGGTGTGATTGCAAAGCTGTGGTCTCAGGTTTGAATCGCGGGTTGAGTGAAGAAATAATGGATTTTTCTATTCATTATTAGCCTGAAAAATACAAGGTGAAACTTGGGTGTCCTGGTTGCACCGCTGCACACCCCTTCTGGGAAAAGGCGTGAGTTTATGTAGGTATGTAGAAAAGGATTGATATGAATTTTGCCTAATAATATAATATAATTAAGTAAGTACTCAGTGATGATACCTCTGATACTTCCTAACCCAGGAAAATTGTCAGTTCTTGTTGATTTAATAGAAGAGTGTTGGGTTTATGAATCTGTAGGTAAAAGCTAATGGATTGCAAATACTCGAATAATAAAAATGAAATGGTCGCTTTGGATATTTTTAGGAAAGGCTATTCAGCAGACTACCTCCTAAAAAAAGAGATTGTAATTACGTATACGAGGCAAGGAAGCAATTAACATTACAACAATAATACGTTTGTCGGGATTTCTAATGCGCAAGTGATAAATCTAAAAACATTTTTTTTTTCTCATACCCAAATTTGATATATCAATTTTAAAATCGGTTTGACATATAACTTCGCGTCAGCAGCATAGTAGTACTACGGTAAGGTTACAAAGCTAGGGTCTCAGGTTCGAATCCCGTGTCGGACAAAATGTTATTGGATTTTTCTATTATCAGCCCGGAGTCAGGAATTTGTACCCTGGCGATGGGTTTGCCCCCTATCACATGATGGGATGGAACATACAAGGCGAAATGTGGGTGTCCTAGTTGTACCTCTACCTACTGGGAAACTTGTGGAAAAAAGGCGTGAGTTTACGTATGTATGTAAAACTTCGCCCCATATTTCATGAAATTCTCACATAATTCCATATACTGTAAAAAACAAACCCCACTTTTGATATCGAAGAACGTTTAACACAATAAGCTGTGTAAACTGAAGATCCGTGCGGGCGGCCGCCTCGCCGGGATTACAACCCGGTGCCTGCCGCGTAATCCACTATCACTGACAGTTGTGTGCGCGCCAAATCCGCAATTAGAGGTGGCTATTGGAAAAACCACGTAGGTTATCGCTCTAGCTGGAATGTGGAGACAATCTTCCGTTTGAAATGCGGGAATTGAAACAAATGCACGCTTTTGTAGAGATCAGATTGTTTTAATTTTATAAACAGTTTGGAGGAGTCGTGAATGCTATGTGTTGCTAAATGAATTGTTTATAATTCTTACTCTTATTGTAGGGGATTAAATGCGAGCTTTGGTTGTTGTCTTCCTAGAGAAATTAGAAAGACAGCAACTTCATACAATAGTAACTTTACAAGGAAAATCTTACGTTAGTTTAAAATAACATGTATCATGACTCAACGTGAATAAGGCAGGCTTGTCCGGGACGGTATAACTGTCTCACAGGACATCGATGTAAAGTCACAGTCGTGACGTCGAAGTGACAGTGATCGTCGTTTCGTTCGGTGAGTGAGACAGCCGGATGCCCAATATTATACATTTGTCAATACCTCCATCTTTCACATTCGGTTTCCTTCCCGCTGCCCTCCCGATTTGATGGGCCGACAACACATACAAGAGCAAAGCGTTAAGGATTTTCATGAGCGACAGTGATCACTTATCGCTGACTAATGCAATCAAAAAACTGAAGACAAATCCAAACAAGCATAAATCTATCGACGGGAAGTGGTCGACATTTATCTGTACATCAGTGTACTTATTTGTCACTGCCATTCCATAGACTATTATTATATATAGAGATTGCCATCTATGTGCCATCCATAGAAATTATTCTATAAACCCATTAAAAATACCATCAAAGTAGGTAGGTAGTGTTTTCTAGTAGGTACACTTTCCTCTACCACTAAAAGTACAGTAGGTATGGTCATTCCACGGCGAGTTATTTCAGTTCATGTGCTCACATAATAATGGTTTTTCGCATAGTGTGAATATTCATTCGCTACGTACAAGTTTAAATTGAATCCAGTGGAACTTTCCAAGCTCCGCTAGTCGGATCGAAAACGATCTTCATTAAATATTGACCGTTTCCAAACGGATTTCGTCACTATATCAAGAAGTTTTTGTTGATTTACGAATTGTGTGTTTGTTTCAAACAATGGTGTAGTGTTTGAAGTTGGCATTACAACTAATATTTTAGTACACATTCTGAGCTTGGAGCCTTTCTCCAATATACAGGTGTTCAGGGTTTCCACATCGCTGGTGGAGGACATAAAGTATTACACATATTACTTGACTTGAGTTTTTTGTGGGAAAGCACTAAGACTTTAGTTGACTTTAGTTGACTTTAGTTTTTGTAGTAATAGCTCATGTAACCCATTCATTGTTGTTTTAACTAAAGAACCATGCGCCGTCCCTTGTAGTCTATATTACCTCGTCGCAAGTCAAATAAAAAAAACAATACAACACATTTTTGTAGTTGAAATAATATGGTAATGCTAATTTGTAAATCTGTGAATAGCGCGCGATAATACTAAAACCATATGTCATTGTTCGCCATTCCTTTCCATAATACAGAAAACTAAAGAAGTATTTTTAATGCACTACCAAGTTTTTGCAAACCAGATGTTTTATTTAAAAGCAGCATTAAATTCCCTCTTCTGTGTTGTTCAAACTGTCCGTAAGACGGCGGAAGTACTAAATTGCATTTACGGCATAAAGCGAAAGGGTCAAAGCCTGGGGAATAAGTAGAGAGTTGTGTTCATAAAATTATTACGTCGAGTTAAAAATGTTGTGATAAAATATTTATTTTAAAAACAGTGGAGTTAGAAACACGACGCGGTGAGATTAAAGCTGCCCGTTAATAAATAACATCTAAGGAATAGTTGTACTGGAGACTTTTTAAATGAATTTTTAGCTGATTAAATGGGTGTAATGTAAAGTGACTGGTAAGGACAATGGTTACCTTTCGACGACCGACACATTTAGTCTCACCTGATAGTATTTGCACAGTCGAAAGTGATTACTACGACAGGTTTTCCACCCTTGTTTTTTGTAATATAGGGGGGAAACGAACCTACGCTTGACCTGGTGGAAAATTATCACCGCCGCCCAAGAATCATGAATATCTGCAACACCTAAGTAATAGAGATAGAGATGCATTGGGTGAGAATACTCTCTTTTTCTCAAGGTCGGCAGGTTGTATCCCGAAATGCAACCATTGGCTATTAGTTACAGAGATTTGTAGTAAGTGATGACAGAAAAATATAGACAACCCTTTCCTATCCGCCACTGGACTCCCAATGAATGTACTATTTTGGATTTTTATATACAATGGAAAAACTTTTGTGACTTATACCTGATGCCTGCTGCTGTGCAACAAATAGGGTAACTAGCATTTAAATTCTTCACACTCAACCGATAGAGATTGACAACCCATTATATGATTCAATAAAAAAACATGCAACTAATAACCAAAACAGACTTCCAGAAGCAAAACCTCCTGCAAGTCACCAAAACAACGTAGACGCGTGAACTGTAAACGGAAAAATCATATTTCGCATTGCAAAAGTCGAAATTATCGCCACACTCGCGTTCGACTGCAAAAATTATTCAGCACGAGTTTCTAGCGTTTTCAAGCTGCCGTGCAATCAGTTCGGATTGAGATTCGATATTAAGGGAAAATAAACTGGCGAGGCGGCCAAATTACAGGCTTTCCAACGCTCTATCCAGGCACGTAATGAGCAAGCGCCCTTGGGACTTACAACAGATATTCACTTGATTAAAATAAGAGAATTTATAAATGCTGCGAATATTTTGAATAGATATGCTTTCTGAGAATATTTCATGGAATTTCAAGGCTGTGGGCATTAATTTCATATGAATAGAATGATTGGTAATAAATAAATCGTGTTTATTGAATTGTGAATTAGACGTTTCCTTTTTTTGTAAGTTGTGAATAGTCTGTTTTGTGACTCACGTTTTTGCTATTAGGTTTTATTGAGTGATCTCAATTAACAAACTAGGAGCCATTAAATATCATAAAGCGTATTGCTATACAAGAAAATTAATAAATAAGAGAAGGATGAAAAGGGTAATCCAGGTATAATCCGCGACTTTGGTTTAAAAAATCCCGCTTAAAAATCTGTTATATCTTTTTAAATCTTTCAAATTCTGTTTTTAGAGATCTTAACAAGATTTCCCATATTATTTGAAGTCCATCAACCTACTTAAGGCCAGCGTGTCAGACTAAGGCCTTACCCGTTTCTGACAATCTTTTGGTTTTAGAATCTCGTGGTCAGCAGTGGAAGATATATACGTATAGTATTTTAAAGGAATTGTAAATTATGATTATTATCATTAGGTAGGTATCTCATATATGAGAAGTCGCCTGGATAGGAACCACCGCAATGTCTATTTCTCCCGCCAATCAGCAGTGTAAAAGCACTGTTGAATTTCGGATTGAAGGATATTGTAGCTAGAGTAATTACTGGACACATTGAGACTTAACATCTTATGTCTCAAGTTGGCGAGCCAAGCATTGCTTTGTAAATCAAGGCGTTGTTTGGTTTTGCTACTGTTCATGATTGGTCGTATAGCTTACCATGAGGCGAACGGCATATTCGTCTCGCCATTCATTGCAATAAATATATTATTATGTTTTAATCTACCAAATTCGCGCCTGCAGTCCCATAGAGAGATCAAAAAGAGTAACGCACGAGGAGTTTTTCAAAAGTTTCGGATAGATATTGCCCGATGGAGGCTTCCTATTAACTTGTGCAATGGAGTATGAACAGTTATGAATTCTGACTTGTAAAAGAAGGGAAAAAACGCTAAAGAAAAAGGTTTCAGGCAAAATTATGCAATATATCTTTAGAGAATTCATTTTTGCCTATTCTTATATTTATTAATTTAAATATAAGTAATAATAAATACAAAAAAAAGGTTAAGATGGTAAAGTAAGCGATGGTAAGCGATACGACCGCTCATGAACAGTAGCAAAACCAAACAACACCTTGAATTACAAAGCAATGCTTGGCATTCCACTGCGCTCGCCATCCTGAGACGTAAGATGTTAAGTCTCAACATGTCCAGTAGTTACGCTGGCTACAATTCCCTTCAACCCGAAACACAACAGTGCGTTTACACTGCTTTTTGAGAGGGGTAATTTTTTTACATTTTTTAACTTCTTGACGTTTCGATTACTTTACAGCTTTCGTGGTCACGGGGCGGACTGAGCCCGAGTAAAATAATTTTATTTCAATATCCATGGTGCTTACATTGCAATTAATTACAAAATTATATTAATTGTAAAAAAAATGTGTCTTGTCAACAGTGCATTTTTCTATTAGCTGAATATACTGAAGGTATTTTCTTTAAAAAAATACCTGCACGGCATGACGAATAAATTTTAAATTCCTTGCAAAATGAGGAAGTCAAACGCAGTCCTAATGTCTTTATAAATAGATCCGGGAATACTTCAGAGCATTGTGAAGAGTTCCGTGGTGTAGGAGATAAACTTTAAGCGGGATTGGTAAAATAATATTTCTGATGGCGGGACATTCATTCTAACAGGATGATGACCAACATTTACGAGTATATAAAGGCCCGTCATATTGACCACAGTTGCCGCATTTGTACTATAGTACGCTGCGGCCTCGGGTTCTTATCCCAGGTAGGGTAAAGTGATAATGGATTTCTATTCATCATCAGCCTCGAGTCGAAAAGTACTAGGTATAGCGATATATTTGGTCTCAACACATCGTGGACTTATTGGATAAAGACATATTGAGACTTAACATCTTATATCTTAGCGAGCGCAGTGGAATGCCAAGCATTGCTTTGTAATTCATAGTGTTCTTTGGTTTTGCTACTATCCATGAGCTGTCTTATCACTTACCACCAGGCGAATGGCATGCTTGTATTAGATTAGTGAAACCATATATAATTTTAATTAAGTATTTAACACGTCGAAACTGGAAACATTAATATTCTCTTTATCACATTAGCGTATAACAGTTGTAGCCTTTGAAAGAAAGTAATTTCCCAAAGGTAATATAAAAACCTTTATATTTGTCTAGAATATACCTATAAAGTTAAATAGCTTAAGATTTTCTTTCTATTAATATTTTTAAAACTTGGTGGAACTTATTAGCTTCTGAAATTAAAAATATAAAAAATTAAGATATTTTTGCATTAAAGTATAATACTCGTAAGCTCTAAAAGTCCCGAACTTGTAGACCTGTATCTGTATCAGCCCATATACGTCCCATTGCAGGGCATCGGCCTCCTCTACAATCCAGAATATGATTGAGAGAGGTTAAGCCATATAGTCCACCACGCTGGCCTAGTGCGGGTTGGCGGACTTACATACCATAAAAATTCTTATAAATCGCTATGGTATGCAGGTTTTCTCACAATGTTTTCCTTCACCGTTTTAGTGCGTGGTGATTGACTATCAATACACACATGACTCCGAAAAGTCAGAGGTGTGCTCTGGGATTCGATCCCGCGACCACCGTGAACATGTTGGCAGATATGTAGACCTAAATCAATAATATGAAAGTCATTAATGTATTACTTTATTTTTATTTTCCGTATGTAAATTAGTAGCCATTCAAATATTATTAGGATAATATAACAATGACAAATAATAGGCATACGAAGTAGAACATAAGAAAAATAATCCAAAGTTAATCTCTCTCGTACGTTTGAAGACGTCTCCATAGCTATTTTTGTTTCAATTCCCGAAATAGGAACACAATGTCTCACCGATGTGTAGCAACCAAACCTTGCTAATACCGTAGACTTGATATCCCAATTCCCGGAATAGTTGTACATCAAAATACTTTCGCTTTAAAGCGGTACAATAATAGCTAGTTATTTGTGAATGATTGATAGCTAAAACGATGCTTTTGTAGTAGGCTAATAATAATATGTTAGTTCAATATAGCTTACCATATTATTGCATTGCTTTTTATCAATATTTTGTTATAATTTTAGTGGATGGTAAGATATTTTTACCAAATTATCCGCTTTGACCATTGTACATTATCTTGTATTTAAGGCTCAGTTTGTATATTACTTATTACAGACAAGAGTTTACCAGACATCGTTAATTTAGTAATAGGTAACCATTTTTGCGTGGGAGTAGTAAAGAAACAATTTTTTGCAAGAATTAATGAAATTTTGAATCGCTTGCATTATCACCGCGGCTCTACTGCCTAACGATTATGGCGATATGAAATGCTTTTCGTGTCCCATATAATTATATTTGTGCATCATAACGATGACCGTTCTAAACATTCTGTCCCATGTGGAACAACATTAATATTAATTAAATGTGCTGTTTTAGTTTTCTATTGGGAGCTTACGGGTTCAATTTTATTAATAGCTTCTTTAATATTAGCAAAACAATGCTAATTAGTGTGCTTAATTCGAAAATATTTATAGATAGCTAATTATGGAAAAGGAAATCTTTATGAAGAACACACACTTAAGACTTTTACCCAAAAGTTAAGATTTTTCATATTTTTCTAGAAAATTGCTCAATGAAGCCTGCTTCCAACGAGTTCGTGTAGAATTTTTTTAGGAAGGCCTAAGTTAATTGTGCAATTCTTGAAGCTGTAGATGTTAATTATACTATCTTCATGGCAAGAACTGTACATTTTTATGTATGAATACGATACTTCTAACCAAAAGATTAGAAAAACAAACCGTATAATTACTACTAATAAAAGCCACGACTAAAACTAGCTTAAAATATAAAATTAACACCCGAGAAGAAATAAAAATGTTACCGTCTCAAACCATTTTGCCATCCCGTTTCTCTTTAAGGTAAAATTTAATATTAAAATAAGTAAGTTCGGTGTCATTGCGAGGCACCTGGATCCCTGCGGTTGTAAAACAAGCAATCAAGACATGTTCAAGTTATTAAGCATATAATATAAGCGTAACTGGATTAGAATCCGCCAGTCTAATACTAAAGTTAAGCTTTGATCACACCCAACTTTGCTATGATATGTGTGGCAGATGTTTATATTGTAATTTTATTCGCTTTAATTTTGTAGTTTTTGAGTACAATGAATAGCAAACAGCAATGGAGAGTGGAGAAAAAGCGAAAAGTAAAGGGGAAATTTACAAATTCAATATATCATGGAACATTATTTTTATAAAGTCTATGTTGCAAGGGATTAACGAGTAAATGTGAAATTTGATACGTATATCATTTAGCGGTTTATACAACATTAGTTCAGACGTTACGCAACTGTTCCTTTTCTTTCTCCTATTTATACTCGTATATCCATCCCATGGCTGCCTGTAAGAAATTACTTAGAATGATAGGCCGCAACTTATTTATTGTGTAATTTCTAAATATTATCTCTATATACTGCAAAAAGGATTAAATATAATATAATAACATATGTATTAATATTATGTTCTGGGTGATAACAGAGAAAGATTTCAATCTCAGTCAGTGACTTATTACACTTGAAAAAAATTAATAATTTAATCAGTATTTTTTATCTTCATACATGATATGTAGTTGACATTCTTTTAAGCTTGTCGAATCGCCCGTGTTCAACATCTAATTGCGAATATGAACAATACGCGCATCATATATTTGGAAGTGTGGTCTTAGGCAGAATGAACGTAAAATCATGCTGGATAATATGCAAATATCATCTGGAGTTGTATACTATATGGACCTTGTAGAGACTAGGAAGAACTTCCGTGCTTTCCGGCGTTTTTGCCATTCATATTACTAGATTCAAGTATAACAGCTCACATAAATAGGTCCTTTTTAAGGTAATAATGATTCGATCCGTGGTGCTTTACGGCTGGCTTCTCCGGCTGTAAAAGTCTTTTTGCGAGGCTATTTGCCTCTTTAGTTCATTGTTTTGTCACCCGCTTTGCACGGAGGGAAGTGGACAATAATTTATTTCCAACTCCTATTAATTTAACTTTCTGATTAATTTCGTTGTGGGTTGAAGACAAGTTAGTCATTCCCGGAGACTCGCCGAGCTTCAATTCTCGGTGTCATTACATTGCGTGCCCCTGTTGATCCTGGCTTACAGGAGTTGCAGCTGTGTGTGAGGGCGGGACAAAAAATTAAATTAAATTAAATTCCTACAATTTCATTTTCTTTGTCGGAAAAATCTTGTACCAACTGATATTAGATTAGCGCTTATACCATGTTAAACTTCCTTGATAACTGATGTACGTAGGTACATGTGTAGACATATAACCACATCCGCAGCATTGCATTCCTGGCCATCAGGATTTAATCAAATGTGTGGCGTCAGTTGATTGACACAGATTTGGTGAAACGCTGACTAAGCAACGCAAGATGAAGATAAGCTACTTAATATATTCTATCAATGAGTAATACTCGTAATTATGACTCCGACATCATATTTGCCAATTATACATATACATTTTTTATGATTATCAACGTAATCGGTAACATGGTGACATGGTAAGACCAAAAAGTCTGTCATAGTTTCTAATACCGAGGAAATAAAACTTGATCTTAGTATGGGATCAAGACTGTATGTGATTATTGGTTGCAATTATTTATATATTTATTTTGTACCTTACTATTGAACACAAAGTCGTACACTCGTAGCGAAAATGCATTTTATTTTGTTTTTTTATTCGTACTTCAACGCATACACATGTTAAGCATATAAAGAACATTCGTGCAGCCAACACAAACTATTTACACAAAACAAGTTCCAAACGGAATGTAAAGTAAATCAAAGTTGCGGCCAAAGTAATACACCAACTAAGTGTATCGCGAACTTTAAAAGGCATTTACGTTTGCAGTCGAAGCGTAACTCTGCTCACTCCGTCACAAATGCTTTGTGACATATTGCACTCAATCCCGATCCACGTACTTCGTGTTTCGGGATCTCGGGAGACAAACTAAGGATACCGCGCCTTTGACGGCACTTAATTCTATTAGTGGAGTAATTTATTAAACGCATCTAATGGATAGTCTGGTTTTATGTTGTTGATTTTGTGGTCTTGCATCATGCAGTAGGTTTTTAAAGATGGATTGTTTAAGATAATTTGTATCAGCCGATATACGTCTGACTGTAGAACTTGGCCCTCTACAATCGAGAATACGATTGAGTAGGGTTAAACCATAAAGTCCACTACACTGGCTTAAAACGGGTTGGCGGACTTTATATATCATATAAATTCTTACAAATTGCTATATATTCTTACAAAATAACCGGTGTGCACTCACCCTGAAATTTGAACCTATATCATCACACATGTACATCGCATCATGCATCACACTTGTATGTTGTTCAAGGAAGATTTTATAAAACAAGGATTTGTGAAAATCTGACGTGTGTAATTATGTATTTTAATCGTCCAAACTTACTTAAGAAACAAGGGGAGCTATACCAAACTTCCCTTCTGTACAGGCTTGTCTATGAGGGGATCACGTATGTAGATATAGTTTACAATGTTTATTCATTCTACTCCTTTCCACTTTCATTATTGTTAATTCCAGAAAATACAAATTCTTAATTGTGAATGTCAACATGCTAAAACTCAAATTCAAGTAAAATGCACTCATAAATATTTTCCCGATTTTCTTTCACATTGCTATCTTTTAACATTCAATTTTTAATCAAAGTTAAAACGTCGAAATCGTAGCCAATTAAAACATATTTTTAAATGAAGCAACATTTTTTCATAAGTAGAAACGAATGCTGGAAGTCATAACGTTTATTTATAACATGGGTTTTTCAACATCCGGATTATCTGGAAATATGAGATTAACTGATTACTAATAAGCACTTAAAGATCGTGGGTTTGTTGCAGGAATTTTATATTTAAAATCACAGTTCCCGATATTTCCAGTGCATTTTACATATACTCGTATATTATATTCGACATGCTAAGAGCCACACCAGGAACCGATTACTGAAAGTCAAACAAATATTTATCCGTTTGAGTGCAGTTAGAAAGAGGACCTAATTTCTACATGTTTCCACAAAAAAAAACGAATGTAAGTAAAAAAAAACTGGCACTTCACATAAAACTTTTCCCAGAAAGCCTCTCTTCAACAATTTAACTGAACTTACGTTCAAGATTATAATTAAATCATAAGAAAAACACAGAAACCTTCATAAATCCCGATACCAAACGAAACACGAGCACATAGAAAGAAGTTATTCCTTATAAAGCCGCCTTATTCTATCTTATTAACTAGCGATACACCTGTGAACTATTCTTCGGAGCAAACTCAATACGTTTTCTACAACGCACGTGAGCTGTAAATCTTACAAAGTTTCTTAGAAGCAGTCAAATACATACGGTGAAATATTCTTACGAGTCGAGCATCGATCTAAAATATATTTATAATCTGTTTAATAATTATGGCAAAATATTGCCAGCAAAAATTAAACTACTTCGGCAGTTGGCAATATTAAATAAATTATAAAACATTTAAAAAATTGTAATTAATTAATTAACGCATAACACGAGTGTACTAATTACCAGCATTAATAAAACATATTGAAGAGCTAATGAGAATATATTGAGTTTATTCTATTTGACCTCGCTTCTGCTATCTACATGCTATAAAATATTTATTCGTTTTTATTTTTTCTGCAAATATACTTCTCATCATAAAAATCGAAACATCTTGCAAGTTTATTTTTTGAAAGGATTTTCAGAAAAAATGTGTATTTATACTGGGGAATTGATGAATCACTATTTTTAAGTCTATCATAATATGACGGATGCCTCGGTGGTACAGTTGTACCTACTATGTATGATTACAATGCTGAGGTCTCGTGTTTGAATCCCGGGTGGGGTAAAGTGATATTGGATTTTCTATTCAGTATCAATTTTAACTTTATTTTCTATGTTATCATCCCAAATTCGCCTTTATATTTTTAAATAGCACTATTAAAATTTGATTTAGTTCACAAGAGAGCTTCTGACACAAATGACCACAAGCTAATTTTTCATAGCTTTTTGAAGGATATTGTCGTAATAAAACATCATTTTTGTATTATCGGATTAAGATCCTTGATGATTTATTGACTTTCTAAAACATTTCGTTGATGCAAAAAAAAATTAAGTAACCAAATACTATTTTCATATAACACTGTAAACTTGGAAAATATGATGATACGTATTTTAACTAAATGCAACTATGCTTGGTAAAATAATTTAATCAATTAGTATTTGTTATTAATCATTTTATATATATTTATTCAAATCTTTATTGTACACAAAAAAATTACAATAAACATGATCAAAAAGAAAAATTACAAATAGCGGTCTTATCGCTTGCAATGTCTTACAGACAACCATAAGTGAAGTTAAAAGAAGGAGAAATATAATAAACCTGGAAATTCATACATTTATAAACATTTAGAAATATCTGGGTTGAATTTGCCCTTCTCTTTTTCCATAATTTCAGATCATTTCAGAAACAATTTTTATAATGTGAAATGCTTGATAAAATGTAGTCCCATATGTCCCCAAACCAACAATTTAAAGATAAAACACAAAGACGTGCAGGATCTAACACACTATGTACCTGCCAAATAGTTAACGACAAACGTCAAGCAGGTGGTAAAATATAACACGTCCATATTATATTTTAACAGTACGTAACTTGCATGTTGCGTGCCAAATATTTTATATCCAAAAGTGTTGTCAAACTTGTGACTTAAAATTTACCTATGTTATTTGAAGGTAATTTTTTTCCCTATTTAAAAGATTTTCTTATTTTACATTTTCTTATGCAAAAAACCGCCTATGAAGTCACCGCCGTTTTATCTTTAATTTTATTGCATTGAATGGCACGACGATAAATAGTAGTCAAACCAAACAACAACTTCAATTACAAAGCGATGCTTGGCATTCCACTACGTTCGCCATCCTGAAACATAAGATGTTAAGTATCAATATGTCCAGTAGTTACTCTGGCTACAATGTCCGTCAATCCGAAACACAACAGTGCACTTTACACTACTGTTTGGCGTGTAAAATAGACATTACGATGGTACCTACCCAGGCGGCCTCTCACATAATTATGAGATCTACCAACAGTGTAATATATTCATTCCATGCCAAAAATAAAAAAATAAACTTTAATTAGATACTAATGAATTACATCACCTGGAACCCATTAAATGTTTCCGAAACACGAAAACACGACGAAGCACAACAAAACAAATCATTCTAAACGATACATAAATTAGTAATGACGGCTTCATTACTAATTTATGCACTTTACTTGCACTTTTATATATAACAAAGTACTCTGTGACTTCTATTGAGGCCCACTTACAACCAAAATATAAAATACATGGTAAAAATAAATAGACGTAACTCTTTTTATACACGCATAAAACAAGAGAAAAAATCGAATTTATATAACCGTCATTATGTTTTCTAATCTACTTCAATTGTGCTTCTGATCAACCTATGGGGAGGAAATTGTTGCGTAAGCAAAACATATTCTGAAAACATTTTCACAACAAAATTGGTAATACGAGGAAAACTGTCTGTAAGATTAAAAACAAACAACGCAAGAAAATTTTGTTTAATGTTGTATTTCGATTATACACATAACGAAGCCAAAAATGCAAGTAAAAAATTTGCATTTTTTAAAATATCAACCTATTTGGGTGGTAAATCCATAGTTTTTACAAATATAATAATTTTAACCCTGGCGTAGCGTAGCATATTTTGCAATAAAAGGGTGTACAACATTGTTTGACGAAAAACTATGTATTTACCGCTCAAATACGACGATAGGAATTTTTTTTTGTTTTTTATAATAAAAGCGGTAATGAGTATAACTTGGAAACTGTCCATGATTGATGATTATATAGAATGTAAAGAAAGAGATAACTTATCAAAACAAAACTAGTAATGATAATGAATAAACCGATGAAAAACAGGACTAAAATGTTAACAACCACGATTTTTTTTATTACTTAAGCAACATCGTGTTTGGATAGATTTATAGAAAAACCGTAATGTTAGTTTTTTTTTTTAAATAACCACATTTCAAATTTTGGGGATTACATATCGTAGTACATACATACATAAACTCACACCTCTTCCCCAGAATTGTAGTTACCGTCCCACGATGTGACACTGGGCCAGCATATCGCCATATTACTTTACGTATTGTAGAGAAATATAAGATCATATTTTGTAATAAAAGTAAAGCATTGTGACATTTTTATCGAGTTTTTATAGCTACTTTTTAACTGACGCCAGAGGTCACTCAATGCATAAATTCAATTCAATAATCAGAATGCCGGCCACTTGTACATATACTTTAAGCTGTGAAACACAACTATGCACATATTTTGTAATAGTGGCACGTGTTACAAAAAGAAAGAAAGATATAAGTCTGTTTTTAATAAATTTCAATGCGAAATTCTATTCAATGTATAAAAGCCTAGCTATGTCGAAGTGATTTCTTTCTCTTTTATAAAAATGTGCGCATTTATTTCAAAACCACGGTCATTTATTAAATTGTCTAACCGCTTTACAATCCCCAACGCCAACGAGTATTAGGCAGTAAAACAAAAAAATAATCAGCACTGCTGAGAAACGAAAAACCAACGTAAAACGAGATGATAATTGAAACCGTACCTTTTATTAGCATCATCGGCCATAAAGCCGGCATAATAAAATATCCCAAGACTTTTATCGTCTTCCATAATGCGATGAAAAATTCACAAAGTGGAATTGCTTTTAAGACTGAAGATATAGCCGTTGAGAATGTTGAGACAACTGAGAAATTGTTACACAACTCCGCAGATTCATGAGGTAATGATACTCGTGATAAAATGCCCTGTACACGTGATCTTACTGAATCGCCTCGGTTGAGAGTATACAGGTTAATTGAATTGTATGTTTATCAAATCTTTTTCCATCTATTCTGATGTCGTCTTTATCCTTCAATGTATTATTCTTTAGTGAAGGACGTTTCCGTCTTTGAAAAGTTTTGATGGATGATCTTCGGGAATAGACAGACATTTTCTATATATAATCCAAACTATACTCGTATATACCCCAGAGAATTTTCACTGCAAACTATATTTGTAATGGAAAGAATTTCATTATAAATAACATTTATTTTATCAAGCGTCCGTTTCTCTTTCCGTTTTCTTTTAAAAGCAAGTCAGTGGACTTTCTCCAGAAATTGAAAGTTATTAGACAACAGGCCCGTGGCAAAAAGTGATGGGTCATATGAACCACCAGGAGACTTATATAATACGATACAGGGGCATAAAATAATAACATTTAGCACTAAGCCGTCACTTGCATCTAGCATCCTTTTGCGTGCGAATGCGTGGTTGTCATGCTGTTATTAAAATATTGGGATCAGTTTTTCTATCTTTACATTTTATTTTATTGCATAATTTATTAATACTATTAGATTACGATTATAAATGCTTATTAGATATTTTTATTTTATTTTATTTATAGTTCAAAAATTAGATAATAGAACATAGATGAAGTTTATAAAATCGCCAAACGAGTTACAGGATCTATAGTTCTGTTTCTCGTTCTTTTTTAAATATTAAGTTAAGATTAAAGTGGGAGATTTCAAAAATGGATCGAGCATGTTTATAAATAAAATAACCTTGACTCGATTTCACAAACAAATTCTAATACAAGGCCATAATAATAATATAATAAACCCGTTTAATTCCATAAACCCTAGTAATACCTTTTTAATGACGTTAGTAATTTTAGTAGCTGTGCCTAATAGTTAGTGTTAGTTCTAGTTAGAGTAATTTAAATCTAATTAATTTAAGATATGAACCCCTTTTTGAGTATAGGCTTTCCCCAATCTTTCCCACCGTTCTCTATATTTGCCCTGATTGGTCCAATCTCTCCCAACACCGGTCCATAGTGTAATAAAATTGATCTAAATACCACGTACAAATAAGCAAAAGTGATCCTAACACCCAAATCCATCATCAGAGAAATTTGATACAAATCGTTAGCACCCATCACTAACATGAATAAACAAAGAACAGACACATATCCAACAATAGAATGCACTAAATCATAATTTCTAACACAAATTCACAATTTTAGCGAGGTAAAGAGCATCGTGGAGCGTCTAAAATAGCAAGATACAAAGTGTGGTAGTGAATACTCGCATTTCAAGTGCTACACGGCACAACATTATATGGGAACGTAAAATAAATGCGAACCAACATAATTTGTTCGGTGGAGTGTGTACGCGACGTTTTGAGTATGACAAAACGTGAGCTCCTGATTTTACACCGTCGTGTAATGAGAATCGAAAAATCACGGCATATATAGGGTATATTTAGATTGCGACCGAAAACGAAGCCGGATGGTAGTTTTAGGCTGAGTTGCACAAACTAACTTTGCCAATACCTTTGACCTTGAAAATATCAATCCCGTACATTACCAAGGTCAAATACGTCTCAAATGTATGGCGATGACATTTTCAAAGGCAAAGTTAGTTTGTCCAACTCAGCCTAAGTGACTACCTATCTATTTATACCGGTTTGTTGTATTGCTTTGATATTATAAATTGGATAAACACACTATTTACTACATTGCCTCCGTGACGCAGTAAGTTAAACGCCCGCTGTGAATCGTGAGGCCACGGGATCGATCCCCGCACCGAGATAAGTATTTGTGTTATCCACAGGTATTTGTTTCGGCTCTGGGTGTGTGAAAGCTCAAAAAATCTATCGTAGTTATTGATACCTTCTACCTTATGGACTAACTCCTCTCAATCGTTCACAATTGTAGAGGAGGCCCATGGCTTGCAATGTGTCGTAATTTATAAATTTCTAATACGTTTTGTATCTTGAACTTGTACTAATCTAACACAAATTTGCCTAAATTTATAGAGCTAATACGCGACGGTGTAAAACGCAGACACCTTACGTTGAATTTTACAAAATGTTCAGTGTATTTGTTGAAATGACATGGATTCCCTCTGTTGTTATTTGTTTAAAGGCTCGATTACGGCATGTAGGCAGAGATTTTATCCGGCTGCTTCGCTTTGTTGGCATTGCCTTTGACCAATTGTGTTAAAAGCACACGCGAAACAGTTTATCTGAAACATTTATTGTGTTTAGTTAACCACAAAGCAATGTGTGTTATGCTTACATATTTAAGTAGCTTGTTCGAAAGAGCGTCGTTCCTTAGGTACTATATATGTAAGTTTTTTATTTAAGAATCAATGTAATTTGATTCCATCCTCCATCTTATATTACTGGTAGGTCTCTTATGTGAGAGGCTGCCACCGCAATGTCTATATCTCCCGCTAAACAGCAGTGTAGATGCTCTTTTGTTTGAAGGATATTGTAGCCAGAGTAACTATTAGACATAGACACATATTGAACATCATTGAGATTGTAGAATGCCAAGCATTGCTTTGTTATTCAAGATGTTATTTGGTTTTGCTACTCTGATCATGAGCGGTCGAATCGGAGCGGTTTGGGGTGTCCTATAATTTAACAAATGTGGATCCTGCCGTACTGTTACGTCCCGCGACGAAAACAATGGTAGAAAGTAAAAGTACGTCCACGCAAGTATGTCGTGATCGGGTTTATCCATGGTATGTTCTATTTTGACCTATCAAGTATATCAATATTTCTCATGCGTTGACACTACTGGACATATTGAAACTTAACTCTTTAAGTATCAAGATAGCGAGCGCATTAAAATGCCAAGCATCGCTTTGTAATGGTGTTGTTTGGTTTTGATACTGTCCATGAGCGTTTGCGTCGTTTACCATGAGGCGAAAGGCAAGCTCGCTGCGCCATTCATTCATAAAAAAACACTTAATTTGGATTCTACTGCTCTTACCATCAAATATATTCTAGTAAGTTTATTGTGCTAGTATGAAAAACAATGACTGAAAACAAAAATACCTATTTCTAAGCAAAATACAAAAGTTTACCAAGTCTTAAAACTCAAATTACTGCTTTGCGACCGCCTCGAAGCTAATTGGGTAGCCATTTTGCGGAATTTGGCTCATTAAAGACAAAAGAAAATTGCTTGGAAAATCAATTTCCACCAAATACCAGCGGTGAGGCTATCTAAGTGGAAATCTACGATGTAATCTGGCAACAAATGCGTTTATAAACCAATTAATCCGCTGCTTAATTAAATAGAATATACGAAATAGCAAATAAGGAAATATTATTACATGACGCAAGGATAAAGCGACAGCGTTTCAAAAGGACTCCAGTAATATATGATTTTATTATGAACTATCTCCCAATTTAATGGCAAAAGGAATCTTGTGATATATCTGCACCATAATTAATTAGACATGTAAAATGTTCCAACTTACTCTAGACCTACGTGGTGGGCTAAGACCTAAAGCTCTATCTTTCAAGTGCAGCAACGAAAAGGCCATATTTCTGGTGTTTTGGTGCCACCACAGTACCTTTACCATTTTTTTTCATCGTTAACTCTATTCCATACTTTAAATAATTCTATAAGAAGTATGAACGCTGTCCTTTTTCAAACGAGGCTTAAAGAAAGTATCTACTCTTCTGCGGAAGGTAGCGACCTGGCTGTGCTAGATTCCTGGCACTGCGAAGGTCCATGAGCGGTGGTGACTGCTTACCATCAGGCATGCCGCATGCTCGTCTGCCTGCTTAGTACTAACGGCGTATTTATATCAGCCCATATACATACGTCCCATTGCAGGGCACGGGCCTCTTCTACAATCGAGAGTACGATTGAGAGTGGATATACCATATAGTAAACCACGCTGGCCTAGTGCGGGTTGGCGGACTTTACATACCATAGAAATTCTTACAAATAGATATGGTATGCAGGTTTCCTTACGATGTTTTCACTGTTATAGTTTGACTATCAATACACACATGACTCCGAAAAAATAGAGGTGTGCCCTGGGATTCGAACCCGCGACCACCGTGAACATGGTGGCAGCCGCGTCTAATACGTTTACCAACAGGCCACCACGCAATGCAAACGGCCTAAAAATGTTAACTGTTAAGTCTTACAAATACTGATATTATCGCTCATTACTTCATCCCATCGTACGGTCCGTTTCAACATTGAGTTTAATTTGAACCTCATAGCCAGAGAATTAATAAGAAGATTGCACCAACGACCCACCGTTTGCTCATACTTATTTATAGAGAATGTTCGATGAACAGTGTTATTAAATTGTTCAGCTAGACATACTTTCATCGCTATTTGTTCTTTTTATTAGTATTTTATGAACGCTGATAATGCATAAGCGCGATGTAGACTATGAAACAAGGATATTTTAATATTAAATATTTACATGTTATTACGATATAGACCGAGCCATATTTTATATTAGTGTGTAGTTTCGAGAATGTTATCGTACAATCATCTTATAGTAAAAAAATACATTTAAAATACATAGGACAAATAATTTATTTATTTATTTATTTTTATTTTATTTATTTATACTTTAGTGTCCACCACACAAAAAATGTGAAATAACTAGGAACTAAACATAAACATTAGTGTAACGTAATCGGCGGTCTTATTGCTAAACCGCGATTTCTCCCAGACAACATTAAGATGGACTAGAGAACGAAAGAAGTGGGTGGTCGCAAAAATAGAAGTAAACAAAGAATAAATAAATTAATAAATAACACCCAACAAGATTGATTACAGTGACTAAATAATTAAATTGTCAGTCAAATAATTTTTATTCAAACCATGGACGTAGCATCAAATTTCAATTTTGATACTACGTCTATGATTCAAACAAAAACGTATTTTTGTGACGTTACAAGACGCGTAAAAGAGGTTTTCTCAAATTTTGATATTTTATAAAACTCTATTGACCTTACGTGTGTCGGTTTGTGACTCCTGCTTCAAATTTCCTGTTTTATTAACCACATTGCATATTAATATCGTGGAATACCCTGTTGGATCTCAAATGTAAGTGTAAAGTTAGCAGCGAACCTGATTTCTCCAATGGCGTGATTCGCACGTTAAACACTCATTTTGCTTAACAAGAAACAAAATGACGGAATTCCCAAGTATTTTATCATGCCATAGAGAAATTCGTGTTGATTAAAACAATTTTCGTTTTGTTACAGCGTGCGATATCAGTAAATGTTTATAAAAACCAATTTAGCCAATAGTGCGTAAATTTTCAAAGTAAAAATGGAATATTATTTTCACCAAAATTGGCGATGTTAACTCGGGCTATAAAAACGATGCGGGGTTAGAATAGCTTCGGCTCAAGACGTAATGCCGTCATTACAAAAATTGACAATAAAGTTACCCTTTGCGGGATTAAGTAAAGGTTTGTTTTATGGTTGTAATTTTATATACAAATACTGTTAATGTTGTAATATTACTATAGCTTTTCCTTATACGTTAGCGGCATTTTTTTATTGCAGTGTATGGCGAAACGTGCACGCCGTTCGCCTGATGTTAAAGGATATGACCCTTCATGAACAGTAGCAAAACCAAACATCTTGAATTACAAAGTAATGCTTGGCACTCCACTGCGCTCACCATCCTGAGACGTAATATAAATATCAATATGTTCAGTAGTTACTCTGGCTACAATGTCCTTCAAACCGAGAATAACAGTGCATTTAAACTGTTGGTTGGCGGGAGAAATAGACATTGCGGTGGTACCTGCAAGGCGGCCTCACACTATCAGAGACCTTCCACGAGGAATTGAGTATTGAGGGAATCATATGGTATCTTTTTTGTGTCGAGTGGAAACTCTGTAGTGCTCACCTTTCGTTAAGCGTGTCTGTCTACTGAGATATTTTAGCATATGCTTGAGCAACTTACTTGAGAATAATAAAATAATTAGCCATACAAATATTTAAAAACTCAGAACTAAACGTTATTTTTTTTATGAATGGCAAGACTAGCATGCCATTGGCCTTATATTAAACGATACGACCGCTCATAGATAATAGCAAAACGAGACAACACCATGAATTACAAAGCAATGCTTGGAAATCATATTGAGTATCCATTATTTATTTACAAATTTGTTCTAACCCCGATACTTTCTCTTGGCTTTAATAAAAAGGCGATAATGGCACAATATTATTTGAATAAGATATTCAAAGGCAAATTATTACAAATTGTTTTAGCTACCGAGCGCGGAAGATCCGGTGAATTAAACTTCATAAAATTATAGGGGCAGGCGTAGGCGGAAACCTTTAACATTTATTTGGATAAAAATTTCGATTACTCAAATCCCAAGTTGTGGTATAATCATCAGTTTTAGAAATGAGAAATCTCGTTTTATTTTGTTGTCTGTTTTCCTTGTTAGCGAAAATGATGAGGAAGTAAAATGTATCCTTAAATTTAATTTAAAATGTTAATATTATATAAAACTGTACTTACCTAACAGTACTTATATAAAACTTATTGAAAATCAATGCATTTTTAAAACCTAATATAAATACAACGTAATAAAAAGTTCTTAAACTGTAGCTTTAATAAAACACGATAGATAATGTTAAATATTTATTAAAATAATTACATTAATAAGGATAAAACGAATCACAATTCAAAATTAAACATAAAGTGAAACGTAAGAAAATACGTAATAAGTATATACGGGATACTTTAATAACAGCACTAACATAATTATTATTAAATTCTAAAAAGAGAATAATACAAAAAGTCTAATATAGCCAAATGTAATTGTATTTTTATTATTATGTCTGACATGTGGATGGATGTAACAAATACACCCACACACTGTCGCATTTTCGTATTATATGATTCGTTGAATAGGAGTTATGACGAATCTATTGAATATAATTCTGCAAAAAATAGGCTTTTTGCGGTAGGCGATAAGCAACAATTGCCATCCAAAACTCCATACGTGCTTTTTAAGTTGTATTTTATTTATTAAGTGACATTAATCAACCTCAAATAAATGTAAAAATTATAGCCTTGTGTTGTACATAATAAACTTGTAGGTAGTTGTAGATCAAATATGTTAATTAAATATAAGTATGCGAGCTACCTTTACCATTATTACTCTGGGAGAGTGGATAGGTCTCAGACAGTAGAAATCAACCATTATGTTTTATTTAAACTATAAATAACTAAACAACAGAAAATAACAAGCCCTATGAAATATTGTATTCATCAATAGACGGTAAAGCGTAATCTTCAGCTTTACTACATAAAATAAGTCTCTTTTAAACTCACTGCATTCATTTGTTATTTAAATAACTAAGCAAGCTGGGATTATTGGCTTATGCCTTCGATCAAATATACACTAGATACACAGTTCCCTGTAAAAGTTCTGTTAAAAAGTGGCACCGATACATGACATGAAAAAAAGTAAACAAAAAGATCACATATTCCAAATATATTAACACAAATTCCACCTTATTCCTGGAGGTTAAAGTAGCTTTTCACATAATATTGTCTAAAGTTATGCGACGTTTTAGAAGCAATGGTCGGTGCGTGACTGAAGGCGAAAGAGTGCTTAAAGCACTCTTTTTTGGTGCCATTTTCAAAGCGCTTATGTTGTATCTAGTGTATATTTGATCGAAGGCTTATGCAGTGGGAGAAAACATTTTGGTCTGGCATTTCGAGTCATCAATCCTCTATCCGGACTATTCCACTCTTACCATTAGACTCATTCTACTATAGGATTGAAGGTAAACTGTTCCCTATTATATAATTATTTTCCCAAATCCTTTTTCAATTGTCTAGCAGCCGTGTACAAATCGCACTTCACGTCGGGGTAGCAATCGAGCAGGTCTTTCCAATCTTTGAGTCTTAAATACACCAAGTCTACTACCTGTAAAAGGCCATATAAAATTTTATTTATCAAATTTTGTTGGTATTTGTCTCGGATTTGGGTGTTGGTGAGATCGAAAATCTCTCGTAGTTCCTGATACCCACGACACAAAACTCGATCTTAGTGTGGGTTTAGGACTGTGTAAGTGACTGTTGGGTGTATTTATTTATTAACAAGAATACTTGTTTTTAAGCCTTTTTGTCAAATCTTAAGTAAACGATTATAATTCACATAAGATTTCCTTTTTTTTGAATCAGTCCGGCAACAGAGGAAACAGGTCACCTGATGGTAAGCGATCACTACCGCCCATGAACATCTTTAACGCTTATGGTGAAATCTTCTTGAGTCGTAGTATTATATCTTCACCAAAAGAAAAATCCTAAAACAATCCTGCGGAACAGTTTGCGCGCCTGTTTCCTTTTCATGTGCTTATTGCATAATCACAGTGCATAGTGCATAATGCACCCTCCCGCTTTGCCATAAAGGAGTCATTTTCTCTTTATGTTGTAATGTTATTTTAGTGTACAATAGACATTAATAAATAATAATAATTGTTTAACGAGAAACGTTCTTTTAATTTGACTGAACTAATCTAAATACTTTTAGCGACAGTACAGTGACGGAGTCGAGCTTAAATAAAAAAATATGAAAATATTGCACAATAATATTTAAATTATTACCGTTCTCGTGTAATAGCTGAATTGGAATGGTGTGTTCGGAAATAATCCGGGTAAAAATCCAAAATATCCGTTTACCGACAGCAAAGAGATCATTTTGTTTTCACCGCTGGAATAAATTTTGTTATTAATTTATTAATTACATTTGAAATGGTTTATCGGTGGAATATCAAGTGGTGGAGATATGAAACTGATTAAAAACCACACATATCATGTGCAGCTGGTAGTCCAAAAAATATTAAGTTATATTTGACAGCTGTGCCTTTAGTATTATTTTTTAGATAGCTAAAAACAGGATATACTTTTATTGTCGCATTTAATTCTCGACTTTTGAAGTTGAAGACGAATATGTCTATTTAGGACAAGTGATCCGGTCGCTGGATGCAGACTGCCTCCAACAGGTCTCTGTGGAAATCATTGGGGGAGGCCTATGTTCAGCAGTGGACTTCCTTTGGCTGATGGATGGATTTAATTATATCTCGTTACTCAAACTTATAATTTTAAAGTATTTTGTATGACTCGCAAGGACTGTGTTGTCGTTGAATATTGGCATAAGTCATTCCCGTATTATGGTCAAAACAAAACCGCTCCAAAAACATAGGCAGGTAAAATTCCCCGCTACAGATAAGAAATCACAAAAAATATATTTGTATTAATTTGTAATATCACTAAACAAATTATTGATACTTTTTTGACGTGCTATAATGGCTATATGAATCTCGGTAAAAAAATCAAATCATATTTTAATTATTGCAGAAATAATAAAAAGAAAAAATCATAATAGATATTCGACAAAAACATTAGTTGCTGCGGCCAGTATAACGTAGCTCTTTGTAATTTCATGCAACATGTTTGCCTAGCCAAATTTTATTTCACTACGAGCGTCGTAAACCTATCATCAGATGTTTTTAATAGCTTTGCGTTTTTCAAACGATAACAAACATATTTTTGAAATTACTTATATTTTTGTGTATTAACATTTTAGTAATTAGCAATTTATTGAGTAAGTTTGTAGCTATTTTTCGACAAAGCACCACATTTTCATTGTGTTCTTCTTCATGTTTTGGAGTCCAATCTCTCTACAATATGAATAGTATTTACGAAAATTCGTGTCATCAGTAACAAATCGCACATAAAAAAAAGAAAGGATTAACTCATTATTATTTGTGGTCATGATTTCGTGATCAAAGTTTCGTGCTTCTTTCTTCCGATGTTTGGTTACATGTTTAAAAAGTGTTTTTTAAGAAATCTGTGATTTTAACATAATATCAGAATCTTCGTTCATATTCGATTCAAAAATATTTAGTATTTATTTTAGTGATTTAATTTTCCAAGAACGCCTTTCCGATTCCATTGATGGAACATAATAAAGTCAAAAACTATTAAAATCTTAACTCATGGTGTGAAAGTTATCAAATTAAACTAACTATAGTAATCAATCTAAAAGTAATATTAATCATTTAGTGGATATTATTTTTAAAGCTTCGAATATGTAAATACTTACAATTTATCGATATACCATTTCTCAACTTCACCTTCGTGTATGAAATATATACAGGAGAATATATCGCCCTCTCGCACCAAGAATTTGCCTAGAAATTGCAAAATGTTTACACCTTTATTCAGCAACGTACATGTCCAGAGTCGTGGTCCACTGAATTCGGCCGGATCATACCATCTACGTGTATTTCTATCAGGTTGGATTGGTCTGATGACACCGAATAAAGTCGTAAGCTAGTGCCTGCAGTCCGCAATCTATACAATCGGCTTTAATACCCTGAATTAAGTTTCGTATTAAGGTAATCCAATACATAAACTCACGTCTTTTTCCAGAGGTGCAACCAGGACACCCACATTTCGCCTTGTATGTTCCAACCCACGATGTGATAGGGAGAGAGCTTATCGCCATATCGCACATAAATTCCTGACTCCGGGCTGATTATGAATGGAAAAATCCAATATCACTTTGCATGACCCGGGACTCGAACCTGAGACATCAGCGTTGTAAGCGTACCGTAGTACAACTACGCCATCGAGGCAGTCATACGTAATAAAGTAAAGTACATTCTATTTCCCCACAATAATTTGATGGTGTGACATTGACAAATAAATAAACTATAATTTAGGTAAGAAAACAAATCGATAAATATTCGCGAGACCCTTTTTGACAATACCGTTCCTTTATTACTCCCCTATTGTCCCGCTGATTCGCACTACATCTGGTAGTCACTCACAGATTTTATTTGTCATATCCGCTCAATAAAAAGTTCACAATGAATAACAAACTTCTAATGCCGACTATACTTATTCTTCTATTTAAGATATTCTCTTTAGAGTAGTCTGTCAGATCTGTTGAATTGTCTAGAACTGATTGTAATTGATACTACTACAAGCATACAATGGACCAGCAATCGTATCGAATGGCAAGAAATAATCGCTTTTGTCTAGTCGCGAAACTCTATTCAATAGGAATTGCAATTGTATACAT
Source organism: Hyles lineata (assembly GCA_030180105.1). Lineage (NCBI taxonomy): Eukaryota > Metazoa > Arthropoda > Insecta > Lepidoptera > Sphingidae > Hyles > Hyles lineata. Next base: position 4,403,082 of record JARJEE010000030.1, read on the forward strand.
AGTATTAAGTACACTCAAATTGTTTGTGGTAACATCTTGTGATCATAATATCATTAACTATGAACGCCCTTCATACGAGATGTATCAGGGCATATACGTCCCATTCGTCATGGGTCGTCTCTACAATATAGAGTCCGATTGAGAGGGGCTAGGCCATATAGTCTACCACGAAGTTTTCGGGTGGCGGACTTTACACATCACCGAATTTTTACAAATCGCTATTTGCATGGTTCCCTAACGTTATTATCTTTTACCGTTATATGGCTGGACTATCATTACAAACATGACGCTGAAATTTCAAAGGTGTGCCCTGGGATTTGAAGGTGAATACGATACGACATAATGTAATAAAACAATAATAATTACAATTCATACCAGGAAACACAACAATCCTATGTAGCCGTGCGACTAACTGTCGACTGAAGTAATGAGGAAGCTGTCGAAACAACGGCGGGGTCATCAAATGATGCATATATAGTGCATCTAGTAGGTCTTCTCGAAGGCATGGAGGTGCTTGCTGAGCTAGTTCTGGTAGCCAATTACCTAAAATATGTGTGATTCCTGATAGCTCGTCATAATTTAGTAGATTCGTTGTGATTTTACTAATAGTTATCAAGGTTCTTGGTTTATCGAAGGAGAATGCCAAGACTCTTGGTGGATAGTCTTTGTAGATTTATCTGAATTTTCATTCAGATTCACCGTACTCATTTTGTTGTGCCAATACAAAACGTGAGGCGATTTAAAAAATCGTCTGTAATTTTACTGTGTGTATAAGTAGTGAAATTATAAGCTAGTTACCTAAATCAATTCATAATCATTAAACTTCTCAATTTCTATTTATGTTTACTTACTTCAAGTTTTTCTATTCATTTAAACGTATTTCCATTACATTATTTTATCTATTTGTGTTTATAAAGTATTCCTAATCTTAGTTTATACAAGAATTACCTCTCTGCCTTCTCCATAGTTGTTCCGTGTACTCCTGAACAGACTCCAAAAGCGAAGGCGAAAGACCGCTATGGTTCAGATAAGTTCTTAAATGATTCACCGAGTAGTCGTACTGATATAACTCCCTGTATTTAGTATACATGGCGCTGATTGCTATACTTATCATCCATATGTTCACCAGGTATATTAACATGTTTAATATCACTTTGTAGTAGATCTGACTTAGGGATATAGCGATCACCTGCAAATAAGACTGTGTTTAGGTTTTGATTATCTTAGTCATTCTTCTCGATAGTAATAATCCAGGCCCTATACATTACACTAAAGAGCACGTATTTCCTTAACAAACAACCGTTCGCTTCCGCAATGACCATTTGGTACAATGTTGTACGATTTTTTTTTATCAAGAATGTTACATCTAACAGTTGTTATATATTAATGAGAAGGATTCACATTGGACAACTATAGATAATAATATAAATAATAAATATAATTACCGCATCTATCCCAGTTTGTGTGTAAATCAATATAATGTACGTCATGGCAACTATGTAGTCGTCTTCCCAACGTTTTGGCACTACAAAGCTTGCCACCTTCAATTTGCCAGGATCATCGTACTTTGTGACTCTTGCACAACCTGCACGAAGTAAATGAAATTATATTATATCATGCATATACAACTGCTGCTAAACTATTCTTACTTACTTCTTTGCATTTGAAGCGTAATTGAGAGGCTTATTATTTATGCTATTAACAATTATCGGTTTCAAGCAGTCTCGTCTAATTGTAGTGATGGACCAGACATAACTAATTTTCACAAACAGATCCTCTATCTGACCTGCACCGTACTTATCATCTTTTACACTGTTGTCAGTACATCTTTTCGGTTTAAAACATACTACTTCGACTAAATACATGTTAGGAAGTGGTAGAGCTACGCTATTTTCAGTCATGACTTAGCCTAAATAGGCAGACTCGTCTAGGGCGGTACTACTAACAGAAATCGACATGAAGAGATCGTTTTTTTCTGTCGCGTTTCGTTCAGGGAGTGAGATTTTTAGATGCCCAATACAAGGGGTATTATAAGGATATCCTCTTGACTATTATTTTTCCTTCCCGCTCTCCTCCCGAGGTTGATGGGCGTCGGTGATCTTTTACAATCAGGTGACTTATTTGCTCGTTTGCCGTACAAACCGAATTAACAATACTCAGTTGTAATTGCTATCCTACCTCCATATCGTTGATCTGGTGTTGTCCATTGGTCATAATCTATAGTCCAGTTGATTCCGGGAGAAATTGTTGCGTTCAATGGAAATGGACCTGAATATTGGCACAATGTGAGCGTCTTAAATTAATGTTTTATTTTTATAAACAGGTAGGGTACTATGTTTGTTTTTATTGTTTTTGTTTAAGTTTTTTTCTATTATTATATAGCCTGTGTCAATTATAGCTTTGGTCGTTTGCTTAACCAAAGCTATTACGTAATATACTCGACAGTCAGTTGGTGCTAATATAAAAAATAAATTACCTCTACAAGCCACGTGAATCCACCCACAAGTCGCTGCATGCAACATCAGAAATACGATCATAAGTTTCATCAAAATGGGTGCGACTTTGCTCTGTTAAATAAAAAATAACATCATATTAGGTATAATATCCTTGACCAAAAGACGCAATCCAAAGAAAAGTGACCGGTTTTTAAGAACATCGCAAATTCAACATGTCTAAATATCATTTTAAAAAGAAAATATTTGGTAACATAACATTTTCTCATTTTACTGAAATATTTAACAGTAAATTCTAAATATTATAAGATGGAAAAGTCATGTTGAAGATGTCCCAGTAGAGAAATATAACAAGCGAACATTAAGTCTGGATCAAATATGAAAAGTTGAAAAGAAACATTTTAAAATTGCGTCTTTAACATAACAAGGGCTTAATGGAGATAGAACTTGACTTTCATGATTTATTTAAATATGAAGAATACATTTATATAAATCGGTGAAAATATTATCTTTAGTCAAACAAATACCAATATTTCAATGAATCCTTTTAGAAATATTAAAGTAGCTACTCGTATGTTACTTACGTTCTCAAGTAACCGTAAGCCTGAAGAAAATATTGCATTAGGATTAAGTTCATCCCTATGATAGAAATAGGCGAAAGGGAAAATAGCATGTATAAGGAATATTAGTGTATATTTATTGGTTAGATTTATTTGTTATTTATAAATACTTTATTTTACGCCACTCAAATTGTCAGTAACTGGCGACCAGTCCTAGCTTTGTCTGGGTGCAGATATTTTTTAATTCCACTCTACACCAGATGTTATTATTCGTTTCAACTCGTGTGTACTTAAACTCGACGTAACTATAAATAATTCAGGTCGTACTATAGACTTTAAAACTAAGGATAGGCCCTTCAGTACATTTGCAGTTTCAAAAAGATGACCGTGAAAATCGCGCTTAGACAAATATCACATTAATTTAATATATTTCGTCTCAACAGTGATAAAAATATTATCGTCATTGTTTTTTTTTCTGTCATAAAATAGCAAGCATTTTCAAAATCATTGCTAGCGATGAATAATTTTAATAACGATCCACTGGAGCGCGCGCACCACTTACGTCGGAACACTTTACGCGCTTACCGCCCTGTCTATTTATGATCAATGGGTCGTACAGAAATTATTCTACTAACCTTAAAACTCTTGCAAAAATAGATCTGGAAGTCGTAAAACCATATCAGCCTCAACAATCTCGCTAGCTGATAACTCCAATCACCAGTGAGAAAAGTAATAAGTGGTATGATTAGGGACAAAGCGTCGACATAGAATCCCCATCTCTTGAAGATCCTGAGTCCGATGTTCCGTAACACGCATTTGTTGTTGGCAATAGTTTTTTCCATCTAAAATAATGTTAAAAATGCAGATAGACAGTGGAATGTTCGACACCAAGGCGTCATTTTGAAGTTATGTGTGTTTTTATTTATCGCTTTCTTTCATATTACTGAAGATGATTGTGAGGGAATCTGCATACTTGAAAATTCTGTACAGTCACTTCGTATATATTAAGAATGCCATAGACGGGTAGACAGACGGATTGATAGCCATAAACGCTACGGTTTCGCAACAGGATTTAGTCGAGCCGTCTAACACTCATGACTGACGGACTAACACGTGGTGAGAATAAATACAAAATGTAGGGTTACAATAAAAACGAGATAATAACTGATCCCTGAGACCGTATGTAGTGAAATTAGATATCAGATCCAAAACGCGACACATGCATTTATGGATACAAAAATTATTCAACTATGTATGTAACTATATAGTTATTTGTTATTTGAATATTATGAATATTCATACGGCAGATATGAAATGAAATGAAAATGGAAAATTTATTTATTAAAATATACGCATCAACGCTAATAGAATATGATCACACAATTGCATTAAGTTTGTACATTAGTTCCTTGTTTACTTGCTTAACTCTAATTTTAATAACATGTAACTCTTTTTAGTATGAATTTGTAATCTTCTTTTATATAATTTTGTAATTCTTTCCAATATTACTTTGTAATTCTTTTTAATGTTAAATTGTATTTTTTTACCATTGTACATTATTTTGTATTCTGTAAAATAAATTCATTTAATTTTATTCCCAGCTGAGATCACTTAGATTCATTTCTGATTTACATTTATTGTAAATTTCCTTTTATTGTTTGTAATTCCATATTTTATCGAAATGTTTTAATTTTTTGTCTTTATTCGATTCTGTTTCCTATAATTTATGTAACTGTGTAATCTTAGTTGGAGACCAATAAATAAAAAATAAAAAAAACATTTAACGTGGTCACCCACTATTATAGGCATGCTTGGATCAGGGGTACCATTCATACGAAAACCTTACAGCCTCATGAACATACGCTGAACGGAATAGAAAATACTAAAATGATAAGGTATGGCAACAAACTTACCGTATAAAATTCTCCAATGAATTGAACTAAATGGATAATGTCGAGAACTATTAATACCCAATACACTCTGAGTATGACATCCATTGGCAAAGTGTTGAGCAGTAGAACGATTACTGCTGATACGAATGGACAGATCAACCATACAAAATAAAGCCATCTTGAGTACCAGTTGTTATGACGAGCCTCTATCGATGACATGCCCTGGATATAAAAGATCTATTTTATGAACTATTCACCTCAATTCGGGTAAGTTTGTTCCAATGTTGGGTCATAGACTTTTCGTTGTAACCAATGTCCCTTCATTTAAAAATTGAAAATTAAAGTGGTTATGCTCTTGCGGCCTTATTCATACGTCTGTTTGAAAATCTATTTCAGTTAATGAATGTTTTCTCCTTTTCCAATTTTGAATTCAGTTTAAGCAAAGAAAGCAAAATATTCAATAACTAAAATGGATTTTTAAACTGTTTATGAATAACGTCGTTGGACTTTAACTGCACTAATTTGGCCCAACATGGTATTGTAGATGGATGGCATTTTTAATTACACGTTTTTCAAGTCCGATTTCCCAACATTTAATAGCAAAAAAAATAATTCTACCAGTAGATGAATTCTTGGAAACACACAAACCGTCGTGTGCGTATAATCAAAAAAGTAAAATATCGAAATGAATATTTTTATAACCCTTAATAAACTCCTCTTTTTACTTTCAAAATATGTATATACCTCTTTGAACTTCTCTTTTTAATTTCAAAATATGATTATTTGTTACTGAGAAATATGTTAAATATTTAATCTTATTACTTACAGGCAGTTTGATAGTCTTTCTTTGTTGTAGAATGTACATGACCGTATTGTAAGGATTTTCAGCGATATGTCTCCTTGTCGCCATGTAATCATTTTTGGACTGCGGATTTTGTTTTATATTATTTCTTACCTGAATTGAACACTAAGGATATTAAATCGGAAAATATAATTTAAAATAACTTGACTCGTGAGAGTGACTACAGTTCCTCTGAGGACAACTGGAGTTAAATAACTATTTAGGTGGAGTGTAGACTGAAAACATATTTTGCCATGCAAATGATGGCAATCAGCCTTATTTCATATTATTGTTTTACTTAAAGAAATCAAGATTATGGGAAGGATTTGAAAACGTGGTCTACTTAACTGTTACTTATAGGTTCATATCGCAATGTGGAATGAAGACATATTTGGGTATAACATGGGTACAAATCCATGTCCATAATGAAACATCTCCTATTAATGTTTTCTTTTTACTTACTTCATTCGTAATAAGGTCTTGGAATTGTTTGATGGTAATCTGAAGCAAATCCGCATAATCGTCCGCTATGGCTGAAATCCGGACTGGACGAGGTTTTGTGCCATCTAACTGCCCGAAAACACCACCCTGAATTAAAATTCGAAAATAATGCAATTGAAAAGTCAACGAAATTGGAAACGAAGTATTCACTTTTCATCCAAAAATTAACACAAATTATCCAAAACAAAATAACCTTTGAAAGTGTAGCAATCTTCATGCCATCCTGACTGAGAGTGACTCTTCCTCGATGGACTACGAACACCCACGGTGCTAAGTCCATTTCTCTAGTAATTTCTTGACCCGGCAGAAAGTATATTTGCGTGCTTGTGCTAGCCAGTTGGCGTTGAAACGCCTCACCTCCTTGTAACAGTGTGTCTAGGGCTGTGAAAGTACTGAGGAACACGATGGAAAAATATGTAAATTGCATGATAAAATCCTAATAGCAGCAGCAGCAGCATCAGCCCATATACGTCCCACTGCAGGGCACGGGCCTACTCTACAATCGACAGTACAATTGAGAGTGGTTAGGCCATATAGTCCACCACGCTGGCCTAATGCGGGTTGGCTAAATCCTAATAATAAATGTGTAATTTTTATAAGGTGTAACTTCTCATAAATATTGCATCCACATATTTTTTTGCATCGAAATCGGAAATAGTGCTAAGGCTTCTTTTTACCTTATAAAACATTCGATACCTGTATTGTTCACGCGGAAAGGCGAATAATGATGAAATAAAATAAAGAATAGATAGTATAACTTGTTTAGGATTAACGTTAATTTCCATGTCTTAGTGATTGTGGCTTGAGAACTATATAACTTATACAGATATATGACATCTTAATCACAAATAGGTGTGCAAAATAAGACGTACTTTCTAAAGAAATAGTAATTCAAGTCTTGTCTGAATACAACACCAATGCGCTCGTTAGTCAAATGATGTATGTTGATTCCTTTTGTTCTGTAAATAGAAAACAGAGAGTTATAGATAAAGGGAAATTTTCTTCGCAATGTTTCTAAGTATTGTGGCCACTTTTTCTCTTTACTATTTCTATATAATATTTACTTTTGTGCACAGCCTGTATGGTTGTTATACTATTGCTGCACGTGTTAACGGTTGGAATATAATAGTTTATTTGTAAGCATTATCTATACGTGAAGACTTGTAATTGGCGTTTAAATTGGTATACAACTGTTACATCATTGCGTTAAAGCTAGTCTTCCATGAAAATAAATTAAAATAAATTAACTAATAAAGAATGATACGAGTGCGAGTGTGAATGGAAGAGTCGACAGTCAGACTCAACAAGGGATAGTTCAAAAGTACCCTGAACCGACGGGAATGCATGAAGAGGTTGACTGAAAGTGGATGAAGCGAAAGTAGTATGTCAGGATCGAGCAAAGTGGCGGTCTATAGTCTCTGCCTACCCCTATGGGATACAGGCGTGACGATTATGTATGTATGTATGTAAAAAAAATATGTGTTTACCTTATCCACCAATATCTAAAATGACGTACGGTTTGATATATCAGTTTATCATCAACTCTTTCAGCTTTCAAAAATCTTATCAATTGGCTGACACCGTGTTGAAACAACTCGTTTCCTCTCGAATTCAATACTAGCAACGTAAGCGAATAGCAAAACACGAACCTGGTGATAATTATATTCTCTATTATCTATCTATATCTATTGAAATAATCTTTTTTTTTAGAATTTCAAGTAAATGCAATTGCAGTAAATGAGCAGTCTCTTTGTTGCATTTCACGTATGGAAAATTTTAATTCAACCCGAGTTCACGCAAATCAACAGAGCCAATACAAATTTACTGCAATCACATTCTAATAGACTACAGAATTACTTTCCTGCCTTTTTGTATTAGAAATTGATAGGATTCTAGAACTTTTAAATATCGAAAATGAATACACGATCACACTAGAACTGTAGACGTAGGTATAATTAAAGGTGATCACTCAATACTAAATGATTTGATTTTTTTTTTATATTTTTTATGGGTCATATATTCTACAAAGCCAACATAGACACCATAATTAGTTATTACCCTAAAGTATTTTGATGAAAAATAATGTTAAATTATAGATGGTGAAAGTAAGCATTGAAAAATGATGCATTAATTTCCGCACTGTCTCGGACGTTGAATCCGAGGGGCGTTATTTATTTTGTATTATTCGCGCCACACCCAACGGTGCGAGCTTTATGAAATGTTTATTTTTGGTCTCACTACCGCAGTATGTCAGAGTTTATCTCGTTACCCCGTTGTTCTTCAATTTGAAAGAAAAAAAATGTTTATTGTCGCATGTATCTGTATCAGCCCATATAAGTCCCACTGCAAGGCACGGGTCACCTCGCTGGCCTAGTGCGGGTTGAGTTATCACATGGCCAACACATAACAATGAAAACAATAACATAAACATACGAGGTGATAACAATATGCCAATAATATATTCATGGCCAGATGACTACAATGATCCCCCATTCTGCTATATGATGCATTACAACGCAACTTTTATATTGTCCTCATCCATAAAAAGGGATGATTTTTTGTAATTATTAGTTTTATGGTTAATGTCCATCAAAACTAGTCATATCTGATAAAATAGGTAGGATAATAAATAAATAAGAGAGATTCAAAATAAAATATTGACTTACCAAAAGAAAAATCCAAGGAAAAATAATGCCATGCCAACACCAATATTGACTCGGTCGATGTAAAAATTACCTAAATTTATTCTTATGAAGCCACATTGCACCAAATTCAGACTTTCAGCAAACAGCTACAGATTAAACAAGATCTTAGTGATTATAAAGTCTCGTGGTCGATTATAATTGAAGACAAATATTTCAAGTCACTTTCTGATATAGGTGTCAAGCGCACTATACATCAAAGCCAGCCCTATAAAAAAAGATGCATGTCGGCGACATGGAGACGCACGTGTTGGCCGCCGATATGTTGGCGGCATGTACTCTGCTCAGTTGTCCAACGCCACACATCAACGTCATAAAAATGTTCATGTCATGTCGGGCCGGCGACATGTCGCCTACAAAGATTTTCGACATGCAATGAGGGAAGCTATCGCATCGACTAGGCCGCGAACAAAAAGTTGTCGACGTGTACCGGCGGCTTCAGTGTGTAGTGCGCTTTAAAAGTACCTTCACGACACACTGTTCAGAAGTTTAATTAGTTCGTACATGTGGACTTAGCTTTAAAATGTTGTTGATTCAAGACGGACTGTTATAATCTAAATATTTATATCTCATAGAAATTACTTACCAAAGGTAGATCGTCCACAGTAAGTTTTTCTGGAGGTTCAAAAAACTTTGGCATCCAACACGTGTTTCGACGCTCTATGTTAGCAATATTCATTTTGTTCGCGGTGTCAAATTCGAATTCGACGCAGTAACTCATCAGATAATGACTGCCCGCAAGCATTACTGTCACTAGTATTACTTGCCATTTTAATATCTATAAATGTAGAACAAAACTTTAATTCCGTTCAGCCAAATCTACTATACTGATCGATCCATCATATTCTTTCGCGTATGTGTTTATTTATTTTCAAATATATACAGCGTGTCCCGGAACTAGACGATACACCGGAAACCAAAAAAATGTATACAATCCCCAATAGTTTTCAAAATACAGCCTTCCTAGTGAACATTTAAAAAATTCTACCTTGAGCAACATTTTGCAACAGTAAAAATTCTGCGTCGAGCAACACTTTCCACCAGTGTGTCATGTGGTTTGTATTATTTATTTTTTGGCTCACGTTTTCCAATTCACTTTCTCAAATAGCAAAAAAATATCGAGTGCAGTAGCAATGTATAATCTAGTCTTAGATTGGTCTATCTTTTGTTACCGGTTAGGGTCTAGTTCTGGGACACTTGTATGTTATTGCTATGAATGGCGAGGCGAGCATGCCATTCGCCTGATAGTAAGCAATACGACCGCTCATGGACAGTAGCAGTGCTTGGCATTCCACTGTGCTCGACATCCTGAGACATAGGATGTTCAGTCTCAATATGTCCAGTAGTTACACTGGCTAAATATATATCCATGGATATCAATCTTCTCTTAAATTTTACTCAAATTTTATTACATAATACAATTGAATGCATAATTTGAAAATGTACACCAATTTACGTTCCAAATAAATTAGGCATTCACCGAAGAGTTCATAACACAAAACCAAAAGTAACTTTTGATGTTTGATGGTTTCTCGAAAATGCCAAGAGCGTTAATTTAATTTCAATAAAACTTCACTTTAATAACTTTGAACAAAAGTATTGAATCCTTTCATATTGAAAATGGAATGTTTCGGAGCACAGCGGTCGATAACATTGCACACTAATTCTAGTTGGATCTATTCATTAAGTAAAACAAAAAGCCGAATGATTTAGAGGTTTTGCGCTATTTAGTAGTGGAGAGGAATATTGCGAATGTAACTAATTAACTATAGAGATGCTAGTATAACGTCGTATACATCGCACTAATCGAAATTTTGTTACAATGCCATTGAATGCAATTGTTCGTAAGATGTTTTGTTACCTTTTTCATAACCGACTTCAAAAAAGGAGGAGGTTCTCAATTTATCGGAATCTGTTTTATATATAACTGAATGATCTCTATCGCTTAGGTTACTTCCGTTGACCTGTGGATCACCTTATAAGCAAGTCATTACTACCACCATTATCTTAAGCTCCAAAAAGTTCACTGCTAAAGATAGGCCAAGGGTTTTTTGGTCAAATGTGGTCTTATAATTCTGGCTAGAGATGAGATGAGATACTAGAATAATAAAATCTATGATCAAATGTTGAGATAAAACTAATACGAGATACCGAACTTCTTGAATGAAGAAGACGTGAGATGTCGCCTAGGTCTGCACCAACGCAATGTCTATTTGACCCGCCAAAGAGCAGTGCAAATTCAATGACGAATGAGTATATATCCGCGATTTACGTCTCAACCCATTTTTATGCACCTTCTGAATTTATCTCTGCACCTGAAGGTTGGCTGTTAGAGAATGCCTTTGGCATTAAGCCCCGCCTGTATACTATTTGTATATGAAGTATAAAATAAATAAATAAAATGACGTGTTCCCGTTTGAAGGACATTGTAGCCAGCGTAACTACTAGACATATTGAGACTTTACATCTTATGTCTCAGGATGGCGAGCGCAATGGAATGCCAGCATGCTTTTGTAATTTACAATGTTCTGATGAGCGGTCGTAACGGTTACCATTAGGGGACTAACATGATTGTCTCGCCAGTCATGGCAATTAAAATATATATATCTCATTATCTCTAAGCTGTTATTCCTTTTTATTGTGTACAATAAAGAATTAAATAAATAAATATCACAAGTTAAGTTACAATACAATCACCCACCTTAATATACGTAGCATTAATTGTAGGAGCATCAGCTATGTAGTCAAAGTAACCGAGTAATATGTACAAATGAGCGAATTTACATATTGTGTTAATGAGCATAGCGTCATTGTCGTTAATCGGATTAGCGAACAAGAACCGAAGGATCTCGTACAATGGAAACGCGCCGATGACGTCCATAAGAAATCCTCTGGTCAAGTAATGAACCATGCACTTGCGTTTGTCGTATATTAGCAAGCCGCGATGGTCGTAGTACGCCAACTATAATGAAAATATGGATATTGGATACAGACGGATATATTATTACATTACAATGCAATAAATAAATAATCAATACACCCAACAGTCACATACTCCTGACCTCCCTAAGATCGAATCTTGTACCGTGGGTATCAGGAACTACGACAGACTTTTCGGTTTCACAAACATGCAAATTTAAAATTATTACAGTAAAAATTCGCCCTAAACTGAAAAACCATATAATAGTATTAAAACAAACTTACAAACATCTTAATAACAATGTCCATCCATGCAATACAATCGCAAAATGCGCCTATCATGATCAATTGCCATCTATAATTAGCTCCACCTCCACCTATTAAACAACGTTCAGAACTATAGTTTTTGTACACTTAATTATCATTAGAGATGTGCCTGTAAGTAACAGACCAAATTCGGCTACCAAAATTATCATAAAGTTCGTGGATTCAAATCCCAGGGCACACCTTTAACTTTTCGGAAACATGTGTCTATTGACAGTCAATTACCACGCACTATAACAATGAAGGAAAACATTATTAAACGTGCATGCCATAGCGATTGGTCAGAATTTCTATGATATGTAAAGTTCGCCCACTTGTACTAGGTCAGCGTGGTGGACTATATAGCCTAACTCCTTTCAACGTATTCTTGATTATAGAGGACGCCCGTGCCCTACAATGGGACCGATATGGGCTGATACAGATACAGTTTAAGATGCCTAATGAGGTTAGTAAAATGCAATGAAACACAAATGTCGAACGCCCGCCAACAAAGTGGACGGATGACCTGACTAAAGTTGCAGGAAGTCGCTGGATGCAGGCCGCTTCCAACAGTTCGATATGGAGATATTTGCGGGAGGCCTATGTTCAGCAGTGGTCTTCCTGTGGCTGCGATGATGATGATGATGAATGAAACACAAATTAATACCTTGTAACGCGGCAGAAGTAATGGATACGAACACGATTACTGCCCTAAATAACATCCAATACTCCATGAAACTGCAAAAATAAACAAATAATTATTTCCTTTTAATAATGTTGTATTCGTCGGGGCTATTTTTGGGCCATTCATTATCTTTATCCAGCCATATGTAGCCAGAGTAACTACTGGACTTCGAGCGCAGCAAGCAAGAATTGCTTTGTCATTCAAGCTGTTGTTTGGTTTTACTTCTGTCCATGCGCGGACGAATCGCTTACCATCAGGCGAACGGCATGCCTCGTCATTCATTAAAATTAAAAGAAAACCTCCTCCAGTGTTAGATATGTGGGATATTTACTCGTATAATCGTGCAGATTGTGATAAAGCGTACGTAAACCATGCCGTAATAAGCCGAAAATTTGTAGTTACCAGATTAGCCAGGCAAGCCATATCTGCTTTAAATCAGCATCAGCAACCAGAAAAAATTAAATAATTTCGAGCTAGATTGTATTTAGTATTATTGACATTCAGATGTCGCTTCGCCTTTCCATAAAAATCATATTGATGTAGCATTATGTAAGTTGCAGTAACGGTCGTTCTAACTGAAGCTTCTGTTGTTATTACTTATTATAAACTGATTATGAAAAGAGCAACACTAAATATTTGTGCCTGTTCTTTGACGGTAAAAACTTCGGAACCGATTGGTAGAGAAAAAAAAACTAAATTACATGTTATAGATTCTATAAATTATTGTCAATGACAACAATTCTAATTACTTACTCTGATTCAGGCTCTTTCCAAAAATCACCTTCAAAGGGTATTGAACGTCCTCTTAAACTTTCTTGTTGCTTTTTAGCCGATGCCGATACCGATATCGACATTCTGGAGTGGAATATCCGATCTCTTAATTTGTGTTGGTACTGCAAAAGATTTTTTAAAATAATTTGATGAAATCACTAAATTTCTGAATGAACGTCGTTTAATTTTTCTATTGATATCTTTTTGTTGCCAACGGAAACCAAGAATTTATGACATCTTCTCAGATTCGTAGCACGTCTCAGGAGGCCCGTATTATGGCATTTTGTCCCATTGATAAAAATACATACAACTAATTGAGTGATTTAATAGTAATGCGCAGTTTTTAAACAAGGTATACCCATGAGATTAAAGGCATTGACCGAGCTATTTCTTATTATTCACTGTTGTATTCCCGTTTGAAGGCTATTGTTGCCAAAGTAACTACTGGACATAATTAGACTTACCGTCTCATGTCTCAGGATGGCAAGCGCTGTGGAATGTCAAGCATTGCTGTGTTATTCATGTTGTTTTTTGATTTTACTACTATCCATGAGCCTGAAGCAATACGGGCGTATTGCTTACCATCAGGCGAATGGCATGCTCGTCTCGCCATTCATTGATATAATAAATATATATGTATTTGTATCAGTGATTCTTTGTATTAAAGATGTTACTTAATTGTTAACCGCACCATAATATACATTCCATTGTTCCTAAAGAAATATTCAAATCCAAAGAAGATTAATTATAAAAGTCACATACATCTCTATGCTTTTTCACATATAACTGACACATTTCATCGTAAACAGGAGTTAACTCTTTGATGCAGGTTTCAAAATATTTCCATTCGTTTGGATAGTGTTTTATAATACTATAAAAATCTTGGATTCTTATGTAAAGTATCTGAAATAAATATCAAATAATAAGATTAGGACGCAATAAAAAAAGTACCTTTTTTTATTTCCTAATTTCGTCTGCATTGCGTACATGGGATAGAAAATATAATCAATAAATACCTAATAAACAAATCTACCCAACAGTCACATACATAATCATGATCGCACACTAAGTCTCGTAAGTATCAGAAGCTACGAGAGACTTTTCGACTCCATAAACACACAGACCCAAGATACCTGTGGATCACCCAAACATTTGTTTCGGGGATCGAACCCGCAGCCTCTCAATTCATAGCCAGTATCTTACTAACTTAAACGTTTTAATCTCAAACATTAGATAAGCAGGGTTTTCCTGATATGAAAATATGTTTCGTAAAAGCTGAAAACGGAATATTAAGTATTGACATATTAATACAGTATAGTGGAGGAGTATAGTTTTCCAAGTACGCTTCCAAATAAAGTTACATGCGGGAAAAGTTCTAACCTCACACTCGGTACAAGCCGTGAATGTTCTTAGGCAGGCTTTTCCTAGAAAAACCGCGTTTACCGACAGCATATTCCCCGGGCTGTGGAAAAACTTAAGCAGTTCACCTTCTTCGTTATGATATTCAACTTTAATGTAACCCTGTGAAACATTTATTTTTTATTTCTGTTTTAAAATTTAAACAATGCAATAATTGTCAAGTAAACTTACTTGGGCAATCCAGGTAACATTTTTACATTGAACTCCAAATAGAAATAATGCAGCATTCTTCGGCAAAATCAAGAATTTTGCCGTGTACGCAAGTTCCCTTATAAGTGCGGGATCGGCCCCGACAAACGCTTTTGATTCACTAATAATTTTCTCTGCTATCTCACCATGGACCTTCCAATATATGTCGTATGGCTCATTTTTCAACATGTCAGGATGCATAACGTCTATACCTTGATAATATTTCCAATGGCACATAAGATATCTATCGAGACGCTTCAATAAATCGTCATGAATCTTATAGAACTTATAGTACTCCTTTAAATTCGTCACAAAGTACTGATAATTGGATATGTCTCTGTGCTTCAAATACAGAGCTGCAATGAACCTCGTTTCACAGTATACAAGAATTATAAAAGCCAGCAAAGAGACCGCTGTTCCGAGGTATATGTCAGCTAATGTTTGTGGAAGGTATTCAAAGAAAATCAGTTCAAATGTCCAAGATATCGCTACAGCAAATAAGTTAGAATGCGCTGGATCACAATCGCTGGAATTTACACTCTGCATGCATATAGATTCTCCAAAAAAGTATGGCACTGTCAACTCCGGAATTTGATCAACGAGAACGTATGTTACGTAGCTCATGATGAAAATGAAGCTAAACTGGATCAACCCAATTTTGTAATAATCGATGATTAACGGGTCGTTTCTCACACCCCAATCAATGAATTCACCAGTAAACAATATGTAAATTTTAATCAACCTGTTGGATTGCACCACGTAATAAAACTCTGGTTTACCGAAAAGTATTGTCAAATTCTCTATCCACAAAGTAGCTAAAACGTCTAAGAGGAAACGAAGACTTTTACAACGTTCAAACAAAACAGTAGCGAAACTGGTAATTGTATCTTCTTGTCTGGTCACAGATGTGGTTAAAGATACGAATACATCAGCAGTGTAAACAAAATTAGTCCAAATCTGGAAAAACTTGAAAATAGGTGGCACTGCACTCCGTGTGATATTGGGTGGATAAAAAAGTAGAACCATCACCACTGTAAAAATAACAATGCGATGCCAAATAACAACAAAACTGGAGTGAGGAACGAGTATCCACGGGAATTTCACATTAGCAAACATCGACTTTGTTTGCAGTTGGGAATCATTACATAGAACGAGTTGCCCGATATACTTAGCACAGTGGTAGGCAGATTCCTCAGGTGGCAGTTCATATTTATTCTGGTCTTTCTTTCCCGCTTTCTTCTTCCAACTGTTAATAGCATCTGATATTTCCCACCATCGCTTCTTGATCCACGCCACGCCTTCATCGTCAGCCCTATCAAGACCTCTAACGTGTTGTTTGCAAATATATAATGTTCGAGCGTGTTTCATCCTATCTGCGGTTGAGGCCAAAATTTTCCGACGATCCTCTGGAAACTTATGCATGGCTTTCAAAAGATCAAAACGTGATAAGTAGAATATTTCGCAGTAGGAGAGACAGCGAACTATTACTCTCCTTCTCCATGCTGGTACTAAAAAGCTAACATCTCCGAATATGGTGCCCCCAGTGACTGAGAGAATGGACGTTGTACCATCGTCTGCTGATAAGAGTTGGACAACACCAGACTTTATATAATAAAGGTTTGTATAACAATGCGGCCCGGCAAAGAATTTCTCTCCAGGCAGTTTATAATCCAATCGTATGTATTCGCATAGCCAGCGTTTGAATGGCGATGAAGTTTTCCTCAATGTAGGGCTGTGGTAGAATACGGGCCAAACGAGGTCTTGTTTGATATCCAATCTCAAATATCTCGGGAACTCGGCTATGACTTCAGGTAAGCATGTTATTCCACTTCGCTTTTTCCACATTAATTTATAAAAGTTTTCAACATTCACGTAAGCTGTGCGCGAGGGATTTCTTCGACGAGTTTCTTGAACAAGCCTGTTAACATGAGGGTGGAAAGTGCAAATTCTTCTGAGTCTCAAAATAGATTCGGCAAACAATTTTGGCAAAACAACAAATATTACGAATAGATATCCGAAAATCATTAACATTGAGATGACAAAAAATTCAAGTATCGTGGACGGTTTTGTCTCATCCAATGTTCTATTGATGGCAAATGAGAGGACATACGACGTACCGTATACATAAGTTGCGTAACCACGAGCAGTTTCATTTAACTGGAACAATATATATACATTAATTTCGTATTTTTTAAATTTACTTACTATATTGAAGTTACATGACAACATTTATTATTTAAAACTATTATGTAGTATCCGACCTGTGAAATAACTTTATGAACTACACTTACCACCAGGTCCATTCCATTCCATAAAAATAAAAATAAAACTTCAACAAATCATTTTATCCTATATCTACCTTATGCATTACATAATTCCTCCAGTCGTAAATTATTATATCACACTGCCTACACAAGCCGTGTTTGGTGAGAAGCAACCACAAGCAAGTAGTGGCGTTGATGCAACACGCCAACATTATCACGAAACCAGTTAGCAGATTCCAGAAAGAGTGGGTTGATACTAAAGAAAAGTACTCCACTACCCTGTAAACGCTAGAAAGGAAAACAAAAACAAACAGTAAACAGATGTACGTTGATATTTAAATTTCATCATGAGACAGCACACACATGAAGTGCATTGTTTTTAGGCACTATATCTCGAATGAGAATAGCGACAAATATTTAAAATATATTCCTCTAGATATGAAGAATGAAATTTATAATTAGGTATTGATTATAATAAAGTAATATAATTTGTATGTAGCTATAAAGCTTAAGATATCTGGTGAATTGTATTTGACATAATGTTCATCCATTAGTTATACCGTGATATTTATTTCGATTTCTGGACATACTAAAAATAAATACAAAAGATAAAGGTACATTTCTTAGATCACCGATCATCGAAGATCAGGCCGCCGTAAAATCAAAAGGCAATATTCCAGTAACGATACATCTATGCCATTTGATTGTTGCTATAGGCAGGTAGAAAAATATGTTACGTAAATAATAGGAGAAATTATACTAACATAACAAACTCGTTGAAAGCCATAATATTTGGCCACAGCTGTGTGGGCGGGCAAATGTCCGATACTATCAGACGAAAGAATGGAATCAGTGATATTATGTCCAATAACAACAGAAACGCTGACTTCGGCAAATACTCCCGTCTCATTGCCTTATCGGTTACTTGTCTGAAAATACGATCTTCATTTGAGAAGATTTGTATCATTACGTTGATTAATTCATGATAACTATTACTCTGTTTTATTTCTGCATAGGTCACACAATATTAAAATCCCAAGATGAAAAATTTACATACATACATACATAAACTCATGCCTTTTTCCCAGAAGGGGTAGGTAGAGGTGCAATTAGGACACGCACGTTTCGCTTTGTATTTCCCGTCCCACGATGTGGTAGGGGGCGAGCCCATCGTTATATTGGGCACAAATTCATGAATAGGAAAATCCAACATCTCTTTGCCCGACCCGAGCTACGAACCCGAGACTTCAGCTTTGAAGTCACAACATTCCATCAAGCACAACAAACAACCAATTTTGTGTTTTGTTTAATTCCTGCAATCGTAATGACATAGTAAAACGAATAGAAAATCAGTGCTTTCACGTAAAACAAAGATTCTATATTTTTATTTTATGTAACTTACCTGTGAACGATGTGGAGAAACGTATCCACGCCGTATATCGTGTCGCAACAGTACCAATAGAAGTACTTTATAAACGATAAATATGGGTCCTCGTCCATCACGTTTGTACAGTACACAATCTGATATACCGACTGGACCGGACCCTGAAGTACACACAATATATAAAACATTGATGTAGGCACAGCATATTCAAGAAATCTTGGTCCAAATATATTAGTATTACATTGTATTTTAAAAGTCAACTTATTAAAATACCAGTAACGAGCCCAGTTGTTAACAAATCGATGGCGAGATATAACAATAATCAGTACAAACATGGCTTAGTCGACTGACTGGTAATGAAATCAGCGGATAAATTATGCGCTCAGCAACCGGCCGTCCAAGTGTAAAAAACAAAACCTTCCCAAAATAAAATCTTGTGTAGATCTGCATGTGGCTTCATATAAGGAGGATGATCTAAGAAGCAATGGATAACCACATTCATTTAGTGTTGTTTTATTTACTATCTTCTTGAAATTGTAGCCATACGAATATTACATTAAGGGCATTCTAAAATACTTTTGAATCTTTTTTTTTTTTATTGTTGTGAATGGCGAGACGAGCATGCCGTTCGCCTGATGGTAAGCGATACGACCGCTCATGAACAGTAGAAAAACCAAACAACACCTTGAATTACAAAGCAATGCTTGGCATTCCACTGCGCTCGCCATCCTGAGACATAATATGTCAAGTCTCAATATGTCCAGTAGTTACTCTGGCTACAATTCCCTTCAACCCGAAACACAACAGTGCGTTTACACTGCTGTTTGACGGGAGAAATAGACACTGCGGTGGTACCCACCCAGGTGGCCTCTCACATATGAGAGTACCTACCACCAGTAAAATCTTTAAACAATAATTAAGAAGACGAACAACAATAAATTACTCTATCTCACCAGGATGCTTTTAATAATAACGCTGAATAACACAGCAAGTTTAAACACTGGGTGGAAAGGTAGAAATATCAGATTACTCCATTCTATGTGATTCTGTTCTAATAACTCCTCATCATCTTCTTCTTCTTCCGCGCTCCTGTGTGAACTCGCTTGAACGCTCATGATTTCATAATTATATTTTAAGAAACATTTTACAAAATGTTGCTTTGAGATCTAAATACATTTTCTGTCATGATCATTTTTGAAAGTCATCATTCTGCCAAAAAAATATGAAGCTTAGAATGTATTGAAACGAGGTTCAATTGTATTAAAATGTGTACAAACTTCTAAATCCTTCCTCATTTCGTGACTGACAACGCGCTATTGTGAATCAATAGTATACTTAACTGAATTAACGAGGACGTCAGGAGCCATAATTAAAGTCTAAACAATCAAGTTGAAACATGAAAATGATCCCAGCCATCAGATAGAGACCAAAACAGAAAAGAACTTAATTAACTTCTTTCCATTGTTAAATAAAAGGCTCAATGTTTGTGCCTTTTGTTCCTCAAGTCAATTAAGCTTTGAAAAAATGTAACTCAACCCTTAGTACATTGAAATGTTACGTATACATCGGTATAAAGGCTCCTCTTTCATCTAGACGTCAAATGACACATTATTAAGGTCTTATTCCTGACATATTGTCGACGGAAAAGTGGTTTTGTATCATTCTTTGTACGATCAATTTTTTATTGTGTCTTTTGATCTATTAAGTAACATGCTACGAAGATATACCAAATGATTCGACAATTATTGTAATAATGATTTCCGTGGCTCAAAGGCTTGAAAAGAATTTAATTCACGCATCATTAGCAAAATGGAATATTTTCAATTTACCAACACAAATATATTTTTAAGTAACTGTAAGGATTTTGCGAAGAATTGATAGTGAATTCGGCCTATAATGGCTATGATTTTTAATTCACCATCAATTATATTATACTCAGTTAATCTGCTATCGTTGGTAATAAAAAATCTCTAAAACTACGTCTCATATTTTTGCAATAGTTTTAGTCACTTGCATTCTTACCAGTAGCATATTCGTACTTTTTAAATCTGTAGTATCGAATACAATGCAAATAGGGGGTGCGTAAAAACAGATATTTAAGTTTATGAATTTAATACTGGAATTGTGACTATTACACTGCAAACCAAACTATTTCGGATGCAGGCGCACTTCCAACTGCTTCAGGCTATCGAGTTCTTCAATCTCGTGATATAAAGACAGCAAACATGAACTAGTATGAAATGACACCTGCTATGAATAGAACACTGAACATTCACTCCCCTTGGTACCTATTGACGGTGCCCACTGTATGTCACTGTATGTCTGTGTAACAATTAATTTTGGCGATCGTCATATGTTATTTGATTTTGGATAGAAATTTCATAATAAGAATGCAGTTTTGTTCAAGTGGAATGCTGCAATTGAAGGACCCTATACGCAATTAATCGCTGTGGATATTTTAATGTTCAGCGTCCTGATTGCGTGATTGAATACAATATTCTCCGGTAATAGATGATTAAATCTTACTGGTCAGTCAAGACGTCTTCTCAAAATAGAATATAAATAGACCGAATCCGTAACGTAAGTGCATCGACACTTGCGTTTTTTTAATTCCTATGAATGGCGAGACGAGCATAGCATTCAACTGATGGGAAGCAATGCGACCGCTCATGGGCAGTAGCAAAACCACGCAAAACGTTGTGAATTACGAAGTAATGTTTGCCATTCCACTGCACATGCCGTACTGAGACGTAAGATGTTCACTGCTTAATCCCACTATGTCCAGTAGTTACTCTGGCTACAATCACGATCTACAATTGCGAAGATCACTATGGTTTATTTTCCACCATTGGATATGATAGACGTTATCGAAGGGGATTTGAATAGATAATGCTTCCAAAAACTCGTGGTTCACCAAAACTCATTTATAGAACAAACGCAAAAGCTTAGTTACTTACTTATGCAGTTTTCAAACGCCACTAATATAAGTTAACTCAAAAACGTTATTCATAGACGTCAAAAATCACTAACCAGCTTTTTAACAGCTCATTTACTTTAATATGGCCGAGACTCTTGTATATGCAACTCTTAAGCAGAAGAATGCCTGATGTCTGTCAGCTGGACGAAATTTTAACTAATATGAAGAAAAAATCTTTATGAATAAAAAACTTATTAAACGTTTTGTCTCCGCATTTACGTGTATGTCTTAGATTAGCTGTTTCCTATGAATATGGGGTTAATATATAAATTGATCATGTTCCCAGTGTCAACATATTATAATTGTTAATTAGAAGAGTCAAACATTGAAACGATTACATACCTTTCATTTAGAAATACCACGCCTGTTCTTAAGAATAATATTTATGATTACGCTCAGGTGTAGATACATGTAACGCAAATCCCTATGTGATTACAACGAGCATAAAAGTAATAATATATCATAATAAATCACGACGCCAACATGTTTTTAAAATCCATTGCGAAGATGTCCTCCGCTTAGGTATCGGGAATAATGCTTTTTATTTATAATCTTGAGAATAATGATCACCTGCGTCATATTGAAAAAAAAATATGTATATTTCAATTATTTGGCAAAATATGGAACGGCATAAATATCAAATGTTTTTTTAAATGTTTAGAATGTTGACTTAATTGCCTTTATACCAATTCCCAAAGCAATTTTAACGATTGATTACCCATAAATAAATTAAAATAATCTTAATTAGTAGATTAAAAAGTCTTCAACTGGTCATTTTTAGGAAAGGCACGTATATTGGCAATTTCATATGATTTCCCGTGCATAAATGTTTCCAAGATTGTTTAATAAAAAAAAAATTGCCATCGCAATGTCTATTTCTCCCGCTGAACAGCATTGTAATTGTGCACTGTGTTGTTCCAATTCCAGAGTAACTACTGAACATATTGAGACTTAACATCTTGTATGTCTCAAGATGGCGAGCGCAATGGAATACCGAGAATTGTTTTGTAGTCCATTGTGTTGTTTGGTTTTCCTACTATCCATGAGGGGCCGTGTCGCTTACCATCAGGCGAGTGGCATGCTCGTCTTGCCATTCATTGCAATAAATAACAAACATAAAAAAATGAAAAAAAAGCAACATACAGTCGAATTGAGAACCTCCTCCTTTTTTTGAAGTCGGTTAAAAAAACCTAGCCCATACAATTGATTATCTAGAAGAATAGACTTGTGGAAAATCATCTCTATGAATATTAAATTATTATTAATGTTGTTTATTAAAAAGGAGTCCAAATAAAATAACCATGAAATTATACGCGACTGTCTTATTATATTTAATCAAAAATAAAGTAACAATTTAATCATAATATAGTATTTTACAACACAAAATTATACCTATAGAATATTTCGAACACCACTGTAAAATTACCTTAATCCATTACAAAATCTAATTTCACAACCCAGATTATCATCTCAGACCATACATGTATACCTCAAACAGAACGCTTATAACGAAATGGAACGGTAGGGTTACTGAACGTGATTTGCAAAATACTCTCGCAAAACAACATACAGTAATGAGCACTAATGTTCCATCCATTTAATTATGATAATGCGTACTCACGCCAGCTTTTGACGGCGACTTCATCAGAGAAATGAAGATTTGCTTTACAAATCCTATATTATACTTAGCAAATACTTGGAGTACCTACTTATAACCCCGAACGATTAAATTGGTAAATAACAAAAACCTGTTTATTACAAAAACCATTACAAACTAATGGACATTAAACTTAACCAAATATTAAGCCTCTTGAAGACATCTATTTGAAGACAGTCTGTCTTATTCATGATCTAAATCTAGAAATATCTCATGTACTTGCAAATGTTCCGGGGTGTTCAATACAAACTTCACTATTTCTGCAATGTCTTTCCTGGTTTTTGCCAATGTAACTTCTTGAAAATCTTCAACATCATTGCATATAATATTGGTAACTTTTATATTGGCACTTAGATAGGTAAATTCATGTCTTAAAATATTATTAACAGAGGAAACAGCTGCTCTTGTTGCTAAATACACGCTTTTACCATTGCTCATCGATCTATCATTTCTTATAAAATCATTAATAAATATTATATGACCTCGATCATTTCTTTCGATAATAGGCCCAGCGAACAATCTTGTACAAGTTATAACAGCATTTATATTCGTATCGATAATTGCCTTTATGTCGTTAATATTACCTTCACTCACACTACAGCCAACGTCGAAACAGGTAATATTGATAAGCAAAGATACCACGCCATATTTTTCTTCGATTTCATAAAAAATGCCTTTCACTTGGTCTATATCTGTAATCTCACAAATTTCAAGAATAACTTTTTTGCTCATATCATTTAAGCCCATTTGGTTTAGATTTTCTTTTACTTCTTTTAAACTGTCATCTGATTTACAAAAACCGATTACAATCATTCCGAAGTCCACTAAAGTTTTTACTATATGTATTCCTAAATTATTTTCACAGTTAGTCACAATAGCTATTTTATTAATGAAAAAATACATAGTAAACGAACGGTAGAAGAACCGCAAAATTCAGTTGTTGAAAACAAAATAAGCATTCTTATATTTTTCTTCTGATTTATAATATACTATCGTGAAACGCTACACAGTGACAAATTCGTATTATTTCGATAAGTTATTTAGATAACAAACTGTGTTTACTGTGCAGTAAAAAATAAACATTTTAATACACGCAATATTGTAATTTGTTTATTTTTCATTTATTATACACGTAATCTTGTTAGCTAGTTTCATTTTTAATGACCCATTGAAAACAAAATATTTTAGACGAAATAAGTATATGGTTTTAACTTCTGATTAAATTTACGGCGTATATTATCAATCTACAATTATATCTTAACACTTTTTATAATTTTTCATGTAACGCTTGGAATATCACTTCATTCACCAGTAAACCTCGGGGCACAGATAATACCATCAGTACGATGTCCGATACATCTTTTGTAGTCAAGTGTGAATTTCCGTCGAAATATTTGTCATCGATAAATTCTATGCCCGCCGTCTTGAAAAGTCCTGTTCGAACGATCCCCGGGGATATACTCGTAACTTTTATATTTCGATTTAGCGATTTAAATTCCTCTTTCAGCAGTCTATTCAGAGCAGTCATTGTTCTTTTCGACGCAATGTACATGTTTGTAGTTGGTTTTTCAAATGAAGGCATGAAATGGCCGCAAATGCTATTAATGTTAATAATGAAAGCATAATTCTTTTTCGCCATGGATTTGATTGCGTAACGAGTGCAGGCTATTAAACCAAAAATATTAACATCTACAATCTTTCTAAAGTCTTCGATGTTTCCGGTAGAAATTAATCCTGCTTTGCCTATAGCAGCATTGTTAATCAATAAGTCGACACCGCCGTACGTCGCAACAATACCGTTGAAAGACATTTCCAAGTCATCTATTTTTGATATATCACATTTACAAGGAATCAACTGACCTTTTACCTTGCCCCAATTATCAATGTTGTCAAACATTTTGTCAACTTTTTCTTTACTCGGCTCAAAGCCAATTACTGTCATTCCTTCTTTAACTAAATCTTCAGCTATCTTCGCCCCGATACCTTCCGCAGCGCCCGTGACTACAGCTACTTTATTGTTCCAAAACTCCATTGTAGTACAAGATTGTTCTCTCTTCAAACATTGCCGAATATTTATTCGAGTAAGTAAAATAACAAGGTGTCATTAAAGTCACTGCGTTAAGATCTAAATTATAAATTCGCGTGTTGATAACCGCTTAGAAAATTAGCGATGTCATTGTGATAACTTTTTGTAATAAAAATGAGTGTAAATGTGTATGGAAAAATCTTTTGCTGTTTACATAACGTAAAATTATGCAAATTATTGTCATTATAAAATAGTTAACTTGAGATAATTTACCTAATATAGAGGTCGGCGGTAATCTGGTTACCACAAAGATAAGTAAAGTCGTTAATCGGATACAATGCGGCACCCTTAGAGAGATCTGATTCCAGCAACAGATAAGGGACAAAACTAATTACACGAAGTCACACACGATGCGTAATAAATTCCAATTTTCAGCCCTCATTATGTAATGTACAAAGAACCTTTCCAAGCAAATATTACGTCCCTAAACATCCCTTTACCTTTAGTACAATTTATATTTGTGTAATATATAAGTTATTACGAACCAAAAGATCTTTGAATATGAATATTAAAATGATTCATAAGCCTCAGCTTTATTTGTGAGTAATAAAACGTCGAGTGTAATGGAACGAGCTGGGATCTATTTGCCCATTCGACAGTAGCGCGGGAAATAGCCCACTCTATCACAGGTTATTGGATCTAATCCCTGCTGATATTTCTGTTTTGTTTACCAATTCGCATGGAAACATAGGAAAAGGAGTCTTTTTATTTTCAAGTGAACAGCGCGTTCAAAAGGTTGTATGATATTTCGAGATGCTTTCGAAACATTCATCAGATAATTGTTATTTTCATCTCTTTCTTTTGGTTATGTTGACCTATATATTTTTGTATCATTACTTTGATGACTGTAATGGCTTTTAAATTATAAGCAGTATTTATTACGTTTTCAATATTTTCGCCATTATTACCCTTTGAATCATATGGGTAAACATGCCTGGCTAAAATAGTAAGCTATATGTGTCCATAAAGAATAATCACATCAAATTAATATAGGGTAGAGTTCAATCCTTTTATAGTTATTAAAGATAGTACTAAAGTTGGCCGCATCTCGTAGAACATCTTAAACTGTCGCCCTAGATTGCTGTCAAATGACAAAGCCTGTTAAGCCATGTCAGAACTCTTAAGAGTGGTATAAAATTAGAACTAATGAAGTACTAAAGAATGAAATAAAGTAAAACCATTTTTAATAAAACATTCTATAACTATAATAAAGGCAGTAACTATTGGAAATATATATAATTGATATTATTGTGACGAAATATGCGCTACTTCAATTTTCTAAAGTGAATACTCAATACTCAGAAAAATGCAATAAGCACTAGGGGCAACCCCCAATCCATAACGCTGATCATCGATAAATTTAGTTATATCTGCTCTTCTGCCCTCGACTTTTAGTCTGTACATAATATGTATCTCTGTACACATAAGCTGTTGAAGTTGTTTACTTAACTACTAACAGCACTGCAGTGTCTGTATTTAAAAGGAAATGAACGTGCCAAATTGTACGGCGCAAAATCAAAAATTACGCCTGGCCCATTTACTTACGTCAGCGACAAAAAGCCATCATTGTTCGTGCTTACAATAGCCTTTCAGCGAATATCTCGAAAATTTATTCTAGAAGCGAACGCGATTAATAACATGCTGTTAGATTTGATGCAAATGAACTTTTAGTGCTGCTCATAGTTCACTTCACTGGAAATATTTTCTTGATACTAGTTACACTGGAGTGACATGGTACCAATCAAGAATTAAGGAATAAGTAGGCACTCTGTTAACTAGTCTTTCCGTACCTCAGAAAATACATCGAATTGTTAGTTCTTGTTGTTTTCGTCTGATAGAAAAATCAATAATAATAACGATAAATTATTACAATAGACTTTTCGCTGTCCTTAATTCCATTCGTACATCTAGACTAATTTAATTAGACCAGTGTGGTGTTGCGAATATATGAACCTTGATTCATATTTTAATTCAATGTGGACTAAGGTTCAAAGCGGTGTAGAACACTTATTTGCTAATTTACAAAGGCAGATAAATTAAAAGCAACTTAATTTAAATAACATTTTTTGTTGGAACGCGCTGCAATTTTTATTCAAATGTTTTAATGTATACTAAAATAAAACGCATTTTAAAAAGATGTTGATAGCTGTTTTTGTTTGTTGCAACCGCAATTAGCATTTCAGGAACGGCAACGATGCAATAAACGCGTTTAAGTTTTTTTAGTAATTAATGCTAAGTTTTATGCATGTGAGGAAATATTAAACGCGAACAAACAATAGGTTAACTTTCAGCCTACATTATTTAGGTATTAATGTTGGTAATTTGTGTTGCACGGAATTTTTAACCGACATGGAAATTTTTAAGTGTTGATGACAAAATGTGTATATTAACCTAGATACAGACTTCGGTAAACTATGGGCCATGTCGGCTGTCATGCTGTGATGCATATGTGTTCCATGAATAGTTTTGCTAGCATAATTGTTGTCGAACTGCGAAACGTAATCATCTATTTCAGATTGATACTCTGTCTGGTTGACTTTCCACTTTCTACAGCATACAGATTATATATCTTTTCCGTGATTCTATAAAAACACTTGAAGCCACACTCAATGAGCTAACCCATTCAAACATTCTAGTTACCAGATTTTCACATAGCCGTTAATCATACGCCAATATTGATAGAATACCTAAGTTATGTTACCCTATACGATATTGATATCGAGAGCCGAACGTATTACGCGTTGAAAAGATGCACTCGAGAAAATAGCGCGATCTTTCACGGCTGATCGGTTCTGATTTACGGCAATTGTGAGATGTGGCCCCGTGTTGAAATTGGGAAACTTTTACTTGCAAAATTCCTGCGTGAGAGGTAAAAAATAGAATCGGTTTCACGTAAAAACTTATAAGAATTTTGTACGTTATATCTCTGCTTGCTAGGTAAGTATCGGTCTTCGGAGTGTTTGCTCCAAGATTCCTTTTCTAGTAAAATCGTTTTCATTTGATGGATAACGCAACCATAGAAATTGTGCGATCACTAGTAAACAATATCGCCCCGTAGACATTTTTATTGAAACATTTTGAATCTCGAAGCTCATAATTAGGTAGATACTTCATGGTACCACAATAATAAAATAGTCCACAAACAAAAACCTCTGAGGCCACATTACCTACATATTCTTAATAACCCATACTAAAACAACAATTGCATTTAAAATTTAACGCAAGGGCGTGAATTTAACATTCGACATTAACCCTTACATTGAGACAAATACGTTGGCTCCACATAAAACTTGCGGCGGACGTTGAATTAACCGTAAAAGTAATGAACTGTAACCGCAATAAGTGCGGTCCACTTGGACTGACGGATGCTCAACCTTGCTTCAATTTCAACTGGGAAATATCTTATTTACTTTTATAAAGTACCAGAGGCAGTTTATCATTATTTACTGTGTTTGCGCTTATAGTTTCAAGATTGATGAACTGATATTCTGTTATATGGATCTCGTACCACTTTTATAAATATTATTTCTTAGAGTATCTATAATATAGAGGGAGCGCTGGCACTTCAAAAACGTAGATAATAAAATAATATTAATTAAAAATTAAAAGACCGACTTCAAAGTGCACTACAAACTAATAAATAATATTAATTTCATTGTTAGTACACATTGATTTATTTTATTATTGACTCGACTAGCCAACAAATCTTAAATACGTAATATTTTGAAGGCGGGTCGCCAAGTGCCGACCAAGAACCAATTTAAGTAAATGTATTACAATTAATTATTATCTATTCATAGATTGGATATGATAAAAGGGTGCAGTGTTCAAGGGTTTTAATTGCAGCAATATAAGAAAAGGAAGGGTCCGATGCTCAACAGTGTTGATTAAAGGTTGATATATTAAGGACTTGCAAAGTAATAGTGGATTTTTTTATTAGTTATCAGGACAGAGTCTGGAATTTGTGCTAGATATGGCGATAGACTTGGCCCCTATCACACCAAGGGACATAACACACAAGGCGTAACGTGGGTGTCCTGATTGATATCAGAAGAATCCTTGCCTACCCCTTTTGGGAAAACGGCGTGATTTAATATACATTAAGACGAATTAATATTGCGTGTAAGACTTGCGTATTTTTCGCCAGGATGTTTTCCATCCATCCATCCATCAGCCAAAGGAAGTCCACTGCTGAACATAGGCCTCCCTCCAATGTTTTCCACAGTGACCTGTTGCCAGCAGTGACCAAGATATTTTACACAAATTAAATTTAAGTGTAAGTCATCGTGTTCGTCACTTGGCGACCCGCCTTCAAAATATTACGTATTTAAGATTTGTTGGCTAGTCGAGTCAATAATAAAATAAATCAATGTGTACTAGCACAATGAAATTAATATTATTTATTAGTTTGTAGTGCACTTTGAAGTCGGTCTTTTAATTTTTAATTAATATTATTTTATTTATTACTTTTTAGTTTTCATGTAGCCACGCTGTTTTCGTTTTTATGATAAAAAAATCACTTAAATTGGCTCAACCCGCCAGAGATATTGAGTACACCTATGGGTGGTAATCATTCGTCCCCCTCTCTCTAAGCCTTCTTCACTTCTTTTTTTTTTAATAAATCACATACACTGAACCTAATAGCAGAAAAATCATTGCGTTTCTGCAAAATTTTGAGGAGTTCTGCTCTCCAGATATGTACTTATTCATTAGATCTTCACCATATTTTGTGTCACCAACATTACATATCATTTGTTCCGAAGAAAAGCTATTTTAAATCAGTTATGTAATGTTGGACATGTGAAGTATACAGTATATTTGTATATATTCTCCTCCTACCATGCCCTTTTCTACTTTCCCCTTTCCATCCCCCCTTTGTAGTAATACACTTATACTGAACCTAATGTAAAAAGAATTATTTCTGCCCTTCAGGTCCGAAGATATTCATCAGGTCTTCACAGTATATTTTTTAGTCCAACCTTACATATAATACTATTTGACAAAAAAGTTATTTTTTAAATCGATTAAGCACTGCCGGAGATATTGAGTATTTACAATTGTACCTATTTTCTACCCCCCACCCCCACCATTTTTCCATTTTCATCCACTCTTTGTAGTAATATACGTATATTTAATGAAACGCAAAAAGAACTAATGCTGGACTGTTCAATTTTAAGGAGTTCTGGTCAGCAGATCCGAAGATATTCATCAGGTCTTCACCATTTTTTTATGGGACCAACCCTGTATATCATACTTTCCAACAAAAAAGAAAATTTCAATATCGGTTGCCAATTGCCGGCGAAATCGCGTAACAAACATACAAAAAAAAAATTCAGTCGAATTGATTACCTCCTCTTTTGAAGTCGGCCAAAAATGGTGGTGCCTGGCCATCTTTTTCTGTAATCCTATTTTGGCTGACATTTGACAGGTTATCCAACATGCACGAATTATTAGGAAACTAGGAAATGAAAAATAAAAACAAATTATTTAGAACCTTATTTAGAACCTTATTTAGAACTATTTAATACCACTAAAACTCTTTTTAAAAGGATAATAGCTTACTATACTTTCGGTTACAAAAGGAATTTATAACAATTTGTTGTTAAATAATTAGTTCAATTTTCACTATTATTGGAGCGCTACCAACATTCCATCCATCCATCCATCAGCCAAAGGAAGTCCACTGCTGAACATAGGCCTCCCCCAATGATTTCCACAGAGACCTGTTGGAGGCAGCCTGCATCCAGCGACGTCCCGCGACCTTTACCAGGTCGTCGGACCATCTTATGGGTGGACATCCCACGCTGCGTTTTCCGCTACGCGGCCTCCATTCGAGCACTTTCCGACCCCATCGGTCATCAGATCTCCGCGCTATGTGCCCTGCCCGTTGCCACTTCAACTTGCTAATCCGGTGGGCTATGACGGTTATTTTAGTTCTCCTACGGATCTCCTCATCTCGTAGGGAAACCCCGAGCATAGCCCTCTCCATAGCTCGTTGAGTGACTTTGCTTACCACCATTACAAATAAGAAAATATCTACGTTTTTGAAAATGTATGACAGCGCTCCCTTTATATTTTAAATACTCTAAGTATAATTTATTAATTTTATTATTTTTGTACACCAACGAATCTTAACAAATAAAACAATTTAAATTACATCAGATTACAAATGACGGCCGTATCGCTTAAGTCAAACTCTTACCGACTACCATGGTATGGAGACAATAAAATTATTTTTTAAAAAATCAATAAAGTCGACTTCAAAACAAAATTACCACCATAAAGTAAAAAATAATAATAAAATACCACTGCAAAGCAAAAAATAATATTTATTTCATGGTACTTGTACATGTTGATCATTCGCTCATTGACTTGACTAGCCAACAAAATTGAGAATCTATACCAAACTAAATAGTTTTCACATGATTATGTATATTTTTATATCCTGTAGGCATACCTAAGAAATCTCTACTTCCATATTTTGAAGGTACATGATGTTGGCCAACGTAGATTAGGCTGGCGTGGTAGACTAGTCTTCTAAATCTCTCTCAATGGTTGAGCAAGCCCATCAATACGGTGAAAACAACATTTATTGCTATTACTTAAATTACTTAGTATTAAATTCGTATATTACTTGCCATCTTATAATTTACTCAATTCAACAAAAACAAAACTCTCCATCATCCCCTACGTTATCTGTGCGCCTAAACACCCTATTCTTGCGTTGGAATAATCCATGGAGGCATAAACACTGGAATATTCGAATATATGCAATAATAAATCAGCACAGTCGCGACCGTTGTCCGGCGTTCCACCTAACGCAGCAGTCGTGTAGTAAATGTTCAGTAAAGAGCATGTATTGTAATTTAATTTGGGTTATATCAAGTATCTACACTTCTTCTTTTCTTTCATTGTGTACTGACTGGAATCGAGGTAATATAGATTTAATGAGTTTCCATAATAATTCTTCTTCTGCTTTTATTGCGTACTGCCTGTGATCGAGGTAATATGGATTTGATAAATATATATTTTGTAATAATTTTGCTTATTAATTAAGGGCTAGCTTTTTGCAATAGGTTCCTACACTGTATAGTCTATACTGGACAAAATAATTTATTCTTTTAGATTATGATTAATTACCATAATAACATCATTAGCCATTGAAGAGGTTTGTAATTTGTATCCAATAACCCCCTGCAAACTTAACATAATCGCTACCAAATCTACTCATTATTTTGACGAAAATACTAACTAGGTGTCATGCCGAGATTAGCCAACATAATCCAGTTTGGAGCAGACTGTTATAACTTTAAATTATTATCAGTCGCCAGCTGATACTCTGTCTAGACAAAATTATACTTATCATCAAAAAGAGTACAAATATACAGTAAAAAAACTTACTTTAGTTTTTTTATGAGACAACTTTTAAAAAACTTAAATGTTGCATTACTGATCGTCGTGTACGTTGTCTTCTCTCTCAATGTTATGCGTGTCGTATTGTATTAACAGCGATGTTGTGTAAGCCGAAAGAGATTTGGGATTTATTAGGAACCCCATCTCATTGTATGCGACCACATGTGTAATTTTGTGCCAACATACTATATCGTGCTTAATTTTGCCATTTAAAAGTATGTTAGTACATTTTGAACTTCAACGTGAGAAGACATGTATCAGCCCATATACGTCCCACTGCAAGGCACGGGCCTACTCTACAATCGACAGTACGATTGAGAGTGGTTAGGCCATATAGTCCACCATGCTGGCCTAGTGCTGGTTGATGGACTTACATACCATTCTTATTACAGAAATTCTTATAAACCGCTATGGTATGCAGGTTTCCTCACGATGTTTTCCTTCACCGTTTTAGTGAAGATGAAAGTGAGAAGACATACCCACAATTAATTTTTGCGTTGATATTTAGTGTAAGCTGGCGGACCCTGGCACCAGCCGGGATAACGCCTAATCAGAATGAATGAATGAGTAACTGTAACCCATACTGTGTAATATAGGGATATAATTGATATTCCCTAAACGTATGATGATGTTAAATGATGGCTTAAATCTTGCTTTCTTACTAATCCGATGTTAGTTTCTCTACGTATGTACGCATACATGTATAATTATTATGCGATTTTATTATCAATATTTATTTTTAGACATTGCTTCTAGACATTTTTATTTAAATCGATTTAATATTTCATATACAGCACATTTTGAATATCTTTGTGGGTGCCAATTGATAGATTTTTTAACTTCTTTTTCTACACTAGCAGGTACTTGTAACAATAAAAACCGCAATACATTACGGTTTAAACAGCGTGAAACAAAAATTAAATGTATCATAATCCCTCGTGACGGAATTCATTAATATTTCATAATTTAAACAAACAGCAGAACTATCGGGAGCGGCTTAATCAAAATCATTTCCTATTAACCGAATACCAATTACACCGGGCGCCAGTTGTCAGCCAACTTTAAAATCATGGCAGTTTCGTACAATATTTGATTGAATTTAATGCACCTTTTACGTGTCCCTAATAAAGTAAGTCATATAAACAACTATACTTACATATATTGTATGGACTTCCATACTACTTTTCATAAAAAGATTTATTTTCTTTAAATTAAAGCAGAACATGAAATTCGCTCATGTATAAGTTGGTACAAAAAACTCACCTATTCATGATAATAGTTATGGCTTAAGAAGTTCTCGCTTAAAAAAAACAATCTCTGAAAAATGAAAATATAGCGTGGCACTTCAGCAGTTTGCTTTCGATAGTAAAGACAGTGGAATTTTATCGAAACATTTTTTAAAAATTCCGATTGTTGTGTGCTTGAAATTAAAACTCTTAATCAAAACTGTGAATCTGTTGCGAATTAAAACACGATAGTGAAAACTCTTTTTGTTGCAAAACTTTATTTTCTCTTGTTTATAGAGAAGAATAAAGCCAGTAAAAAATACCCAGTATTTTCTAAGTTTACGGTTTTTTTATTATCTTGTCAGCAGTTTCACCTTTTTTAAAGTCTAGGTCAAGAAAATCCTTAAACAGTGTTTTCTGTTACTAAATATGATTTTACGAGTTTCGAGGGCCGTTTGACGCAAGTCATAAAATAACACATTTCCTGTAATCTTATTGAAATGTTATAATGTTGACTATAAATATATGTACATCAGGATTTTGAGCAAATAGAACGCTCGTATATTTTTCCTTATTATTTATTTAAAACCCATGTTCACCAGAGAAAAGTTGAAATTAAAAATCGATACACTCACCAGAGGTGTATTGGTTATATTATATTATATTATACGATTATTGAGCTATTTTGGCTAACTAATTTCTGCCATAACAATTAATACAAAGTTTTTTCTCGAAGTTTTCTTAACATCACAATTTAATTACTTTCTATTACAAAAGTAATTTATTCTAACAATAACGAACATGTTAGCATTCATCAAGCGTTAATTCATGGAAATAATTATAATATTATATACAATACACACTGCTCTTTAAATGCAGCACTCTATTTTATACGCAACGTTATCGGCGTCCATTTTGATTTGTGCGTTTAATTTACTCCATTGTATTAGCTGCAATGTTACTGATTAGTGAAATTGAATTCGATAAGTTCATTAATTGAATGTAGGGAACATTATTAATAATTGGTAATGAAATGAGGTGCTTCTTTTAACGAATGCAATGAAACAAGTAGACTATTGAATTGCGTTATGAATAGGAGCTTTGTCTATTTATATTTTAGGGTGATGGTTTTGTTCTGCTTTAATATCGTGTACAGGAATATACACAAATATTTATATAACATTGTAGGAAATACAGAACAAAGTATCAGATAACTAGCTTACACGTTTTCTTGTTAAGACTCGTATTGAGATGAATACAAGGTATATCAAGACTGATAGTTTTAATGACTTCAGACATAACGCAACTAAAAATTTTGCAAATATAAGTGACGTTTCCGTAATTTTTTTGCTATCGTCGTATTTGGATGGTAAATACATTACTTTTCTAAAATAATAGTGTACACTCTTTTATTTTTAAAGATACTATGGTACGCAAGAGTTAAAATGATTATTTTAGCAAAAACTAAGGATTTACTACCCAAAAATGATGATATTTAAAAATTCGTTAAAAAAACTTGTCTCGTTTCTTTACGAAATTTTTAGTTGCATTGTGTTTGTAGTCACTAAAACTACCACCCGGCTTCGTTTTCGGTAACAGTCTTGATATACCCTGTATAAATGTAAAAGAAGTCAACATTTCAAGTTCCTTTTTCCATCCATCTGACAACTTAATAAAGCCCAGGAAATTACATCTTAAGTATTAATACGGAGAGCTCGTACCTAAAATGTTTGAACTTCATTTTTTAATATTCAGAAATAGCATAAGTGCTGGTGGTGCACACGACACATATATCAAAAAGACCTTTACTCCCTACACCAGATTTATAATTGCAAAAGAAATTATATTTAAACTGTTTAGCAGATAGTAAATCCACAATAGAACATAATATTTCAATGTATAATAATCCTGACAACAAACCCGCTGACAGACATAGGCCGCAAACTTTCCCGCAGCAGTTTTAAATTAGCGCCACAGTAATAGCAACTTCAATAAATCCCGCACATTTTATAAACATAAAATACTGTACGCCAGATACTTACGTGTAATGACGCAAGTTCCACCCCGTGGAGCATACAGTTCAACACTGATTACTGTGCGGTGAAAAGGGACACGCCGCAGGGGCACCGGTCAAACTCGGTTTAATTGCTAAGCTCATTCGTTCAACCTATTCTACTTAAACTTTTAACACTATCCAGCCATAATTAGAGGATCTTGGAATTAACAGTGGAGTCTCATTAATTGTACAGGAGTATTGACTTAGGTTACGTATAAAGTTTTTGGTTGTTTCTTTGTGTGAAGTAGACAGTCTAAGATTTGTTAGAAGATTGCTTATTGTGCCTCTGTGAGTGAGAATCTTGTAGTACAATATTCTATCTCTTCGTTTGATAGTAAGAAATGGGCGAATTTTATTCGACTGTGTCTCGTATCAGAATAAAATATCTCATAACTCTTAAATATTTTGATTATTATTTTCAAAAGATAATATACTGATCATAGAGACTCGAAAGAGCTTCAGATTTTTGATATCAATTCTGGCAATTGCCCCTCCAAGATTAGAATCTTCGCCATTCCGAAAGCATAAGGAACATGCTCATTTTTAAACCGTAAGTTCTATAGGCTCAAAAATATTGTGGTAATTAAATATAATATTACAGGAATATCACACAATTATCTTCGCAGACAAGGTAATTAAAACAGCAAAACAGCTCACATTGTTGTACGATGTTTCAAACGCTAAACAAATGTAATATTATGCTCTGAAATGAACAAATATTTTCAGTACAATCCCTCCGCGTCTCGCCGCTGACTGGTAAAAGCACAATATAGTTGTATTCGTAGAAATTTCCGCTACAATCTTACCTCCTGTCGGCTTTTCCGGCGTATCAAAAAAGCAAAACTTTTCCACCGATGCAACTTGTCTTGTTACAATGAACTACCAACAGCTCCAATGTCAGTCCATTTTTCTTGAAATTTACTGGAAATAAGAGCTGCCGATTTGTCTTTTCTTTATGAGTTTAGAAGAAATTTATATTCAACACTTTTCTGTGATGTAATGTCGACGTTAGTATTGTTAAATAACATAAGTAAACTATTATTTCACTAACCTTTAACCTATGAAACCAAATGTTTACGTTTGTGTATCTATTAAGAGGATTATTACTCGTATATGACGAACAAGAGCTTCTTACTTAACGAATGTATACGGGGTATATCAAGACTGCTACTGAAAATGAAGCCGGGTAGTAGTTTTAGTGACTTCAGACAAATTGCAACCAAAAATTTGGAAAAAAAATCGACGGTTTTTATGAAATTTTTTTCCTGTCGTATTTGAGTAGTAAATTCATAGTTTTTCTAAAATAATAGTGCACACCCTTTTACTTTTCAGGGTGTTATGGTACGCAAGGGTATGTTATGGTATTTAAATTATTATTTTAGTAAAAACTATGGATTTACCCACAAAATAAGATGATATTAAAAAAATCACAAAAAATCTATGTCGCGTTTTTTTGGGAAATTTGTAGTTGCATTTGTTTATAGGTACTAAAACTACCTCCCGGATTCGTTTTCGGTAGCAGTCTTAATATACACTGCATATTTTTATTTTCCAAAAGAGTAAATAATAAGCTGATAATAGACAGTAAGATATCAGCTCGAGAGTGTGTGTTCGCTTACCTACCTACCTAAAGTATTTGCAAAACCCTCCAATAAATTAGGTTTATAGGCCATATACATTGAACATGATCTGAATCTGACAATTCCAGTGAAAGCAAATAATTCTGATGATTAATACATAACACAGATCGTTATTTAATTTGAAGTTCGGAATGAAGAGTGTATTAAAATTATTTGGAGAATATATTATTTTAAAACAAATAGTAATTGGGCTTAATCCCAAAGCTTTATCCTTTTGAATTAATTCTGAGAGGTGTTTATACGTACATCTACCTTCATTTTTGTTTCGTAAATCACCGCTCCACTTGTTAAACGAGGTGATCCTTTGATCCTCCTACGTTAACTTTTAATAGCCCGTCCATTTCACAGGAATTAATATGCAATTTGCATGTTAATCGTCCATTCGGAGGGAAAATCTTAATTTTCGTCAAGATGAAGTTTCTTATGTCTTTAATTAAATTTTCTACGTAGCACAAATTTAATTAATTAATAGTTATGTGTTTAACTGTAGCTGTTTAAAATGAGTACATTGAATTTAATGTTCTTGGATCTATCACTTAATATTTTTCAAACTTGTTAATTTTATGTTTCCAATTAATTTTCAAAGATATTTGAAACATAACAAAGTATTGTAAGAGAGAGAGATGTTTTATACAATTTTGATGTTTGATACTCACAACCAAGTTTAAAATATAACCGAATGCTACGTTTGATATTACCCGACCAAAAAGTTGCTTTTTTAACAGGACTCCTGTAAAATATTATAACCGCTGTGAACGCGGCAACTTAGATTGACTTCTTGTGACTTCTTGCAACTTTAAGATTAATCCGAGAATTTCCTCGTCATCCAGACACCTAGCGTCTGGAGCCTTCAACCTTGAAATTACATAACAATAAGCAAATTAGAAACATTTTTATCCATACGTAGTTTTTGTGCTGATTTACTTTTTGCATCGGAATTGCGCGATCAGACCAAACTCGAATTAATTGAATTAAACTGCGGTTTGAGCAAGCGACTGCTTTAATTTGCTGTGTAAATGAAATGTTTGGTCAATTTACAAATCTATATCGTGAAAAAAACAAATATTTGTTAAACAAATTGCAATTCATAAACAAATTCATCGTCAATTCTAAAATATACATGCTATGATATGAAATACAGAAATAATTTAATTCAGTCTCTATGACTCGTATACTTTTCTACTCATATTAAACTTCGAATGGCAAATTTCAAATTCAAAATCATCCAGCGACCTTTTGAAATGAAACTCACTATTATAATGACGACATTATAAAACATCTGTTTAATTTTTACATTTGCAATAATTCAGTTTGGTGCTAATTTAAATTCATATATTTATTACACCATTCCAGTTATCTCCGTCAGGAACAATACCCATGTCTCATAAAACACGTATTCACAACTACCTTCATACCACTCAATTGACAAGGGAAATCAGTTACTCCGTCATATTCAAATTGACCGGATTTGAGCGTGCAATCACGATGAGCCGTCTGGAAATCTTGGCAGATTTTCAACAACATTCGCTCCGATATCTTGTGTGGACGTTTCCTAAATGCTGCTATCTCCTTTCCGGATGAACAATAAACAGTCATTCCTTTGGAAAGCGCTCAAGGAAATAAACTAGGAAATCTTAGATAACTGCTTTTAGTACATTTTGGATGTAATGCCAAGTTAGTTAATAGTAGTTTGTAATAGGTACTTATTTGGAGTTTGCACGACATTTTTGATAAATAATATACTTCATAATTTAACTTTC
This sequence comes from Hyles lineata, assembly GCA_030180105.1. Classification (NCBI taxonomy): domain Eukaryota; kingdom Metazoa; phylum Arthropoda; class Insecta; order Lepidoptera; family Sphingidae; genus Hyles; species Hyles lineata. The sequence goes on from JARJEE010000030.1 coordinate 4,442,780, forward strand.
ATTCTTATGTTATTATGTTAAGACTTTAGGAGTTCAATAAATAACTAAATACAACTAATAGTCACATACATAGTCCTGACCCCATACTAAGATCGAGTCTTGTGTCGTGGGTACCAGGAACTACGAAAGACTTTTCGGTCTCACAAACACCCAGACCCGAAAAAAATACCTGTGGATCACACAAATATGTCTCGGTGCGGGGATCGTATCCTCGGCCTCACGTTTCACAGACGGCGTCTAACAACTGCGCTACGAAGTTTGTTCGAAATGCACACCTATTTCGCATCATTACCTCATTCAAGCTCGTTGGTTACGAGTGCTCTTTCACTTAATTAATTTCTTCAGCTCTTTTACAAATACTTAACAATACAGAATGTTATAAATGTGAAAGTATATATTTTGTTTCCAATTCCACCTATTCGTTTCCTTTTTTAATTAATTAAGTTCCGGTAAAGAAACAAGCTAGTATACCTGAGAGACTCGCCGAGCTTCAGTGCTTGGTGTTAATTCTTTCCATGTCACTGTTGATCCTGGCTGAAAGGAGTTGCAATGGTAAGTAAACGGAATATTAAAAAAAAAGTATTATAATATATTCTCTATTTAACCAATCATTCGGCGACAGATCTCTTTATTTCTAAAGTCAAAGATATGGATATAAAGTGAAGTATGATACTTTGAATTTGTTTTATAAATATAACGGCTATAACTTATAAGAAAATCTGGCTATGAAAAATGATCCAGTTAAGTAAGAAAAACTATAATTCGAACGCAGGTCACAGGTGCTGATCGGATTTCACTCGTTAAAACAATAACGCTTCTAACTAACATTCGCTTCGGTAATGCTATTTCTCTTTTGGTATTCTTTACATTTTTCTTTGTCATGACTTGAATGTGTTTTCTTGCGGCTTTTTATTCAATTTTAATATGAGATCCTATGTCATGTGAGATTTGTTTCGATGATCAGATACTGTAGCTAAACTGAACTAAATATCAAACAAAACACTTAACAACATGTCGAAAGTAGAAGGATTAAGATCTTGATTTTAGAACTGGTCTTCTATCTAACGTCGCACTTTCAGAAAATATATTAGGTAATTTAATCAAAAAAATGCATAATGTACATATATCATCTCACCTATGACGATACAGAAATTACTGTGGACAGTGTTAAACACCTTAGTTTAGTTTATTTTTATTTGTGCAATGCAGAAAACTAAAAGGAATAAGTAGAAGATATTATTTTCATCACCCACAAATAAATGTAAGCGTCCATTAAAGCAGTAATGACCAGTTGTTTTATACAAAAATAGCGCTTTAAAACAAATGAATTTAGTTTTTTACGGTTTAAAAGTAACACTGGGTGCTTGATCTAGACTAAGAGTTTTTATAGTCTGTAAATTTGTACACTTCGAACTAAACGGAGGTATACTTTGTCATTTTAATCGCCACAGCTTTGCTTAATCGTTATCCAAATGAGTCTGGTCTGGTAGATAGTCATTAAGTTTTATTTACCAAGTTTGGTATCTATACAAAATGTATTTCAAACTTTGCAACAATCGACTCTGATCGAAATCGATCTGCAAAAGTAATTTTAAAATAAAAAAATACACCTTAACTAGCATCAAAGACTGTAAAACTATACTAATTCTAAGTATTTCACCGCAATAATCTCTTGATAATACTGGATAGGTAAGTCAATCTAAGAAGTTTTTGCTCAAATTATTCAAGTCACTCCTGAAAGTTCCAAGTTTGCGAGGGTTATGAAATCGCAATTCCCGACCAGTGCACCATAAAAGATGTCGTGAGATTAATTTTAAATTCAAACGCTCCCACCAGACTGCCGCTGCCGTTTGTAACTTTACGTATGTCACACCTAATAAAAGGCTTTATAGTTCCTGCCTCAACTGCCTTTGAGAAATAATGGAATTTGTGTATCAGTGGCGTGCACAGGATTATGATACTGGGTATGCGGCGAAGTACTCGGCACAAAAACTTTTCTTTTATAGATGTTTAGCATAGCCACAGCCACGCGACGGATCTCTAAGTCGGAAACCATGCCAACAGAACAAGTCTTAGATGTACTACTATTCATATACATCTACGGAACGCAGAAAAACCAGCGATCGATTGTCGTGGCCGAAGAAAGTCTAATAAGTAAATGATTAATAAACTAAAATATTATAACTACTCACCGAGTCAGCTTCAATTTTCACATATTCAAGGTTCCGGTTAATTGAGATTACTATAGCCCGATGTAAATAAACGACCACCTCAAATATCTTATCCAAGTGAGTGATGGTTATAGAACACGTCCCTTGCAAGATATCCGATGTGGCCTTTAAAAAGACCGATTTTCATGTGATTCGCAAAATATATAAATAAACTTAATAATAAAATTACGGGTTAGTAAAAAAAACTACTCATTCATTTATAGATTAAATCTATGCGCCTATCCTTTTTTAAATATGATTTTAGGATATCGTCATAGAAAGTTGGATTGCGTTTTAATTCTATCATTAATGCCTTTTCTATAGAAATCATGGAAAGCTCTGTGAGTCGTTGTTGATTTTGTGTGTTTCTCAAATATGTGTGGATACGTTTTAAACACGAAAATGAACGCTCTGCCGATGCGCTGCTTGCTGGGATAGTCACAATGAATTTCGCTAATCGTAACACTTCAGAAAAAACTTTATTTAAATTGTCCTTATACAAATTTTGAATAATACTAAATACACAACTATTTGCAAATTGAGGTGATCTATAAATACAGCGCAATTCATTTTTCAATTTATCAAAATTAAAATGTGCCTGATAATTATTGGTGAACTCTCTGATTTCATTTTCAGGGAAACGTTCACTATATTTTTTAAAATTCTCACAAGAAAGTAGCTCAATAAACTTTAAATCTTTAATGTTTTTATAACGATTTCTTAATTCACTGACTACATTATCAATTATTTCAACAAAAATTCGCCGATAATGTATTTTTACATCATCGACATTGCGCTTTCTTTTAGGTGGTCCGGTAATGTGAACGGCGGCATAATAATAGATCTCGAACTTCTCTCTAAAACGTTCTAAAAATGACTCTAACTCTTTTATCTTTGTTACACAATACGCGATGTCACTAGTTTTTTTTTGCAAAATATCGTACAGAATATCCGTTTCTGCAAAAATATCAGCGAAAAATTTTAAAAGAAAATTAAATTCAAATTCTTTCATAATATATAAAAATGAACTGACTTGTGTCAGTGTTTCACCATCCCAGTCTTGTGTATTTTCGTTCATATTTTCAAACAATTCTAGGAGGTGGGTGGACGCATTATTAATAATATTAACCGTGCGCGAATGATATGTCCACCTTGTTTCCGCGACACGAGGCAGCTTTTTCATATCGGCAAAGTTGTTATAATGGGCCATTCGCTTTGTACTGGTGTGAAAAAAAGCCGCGATTGATTTTATAATACTAAAAAAGCGTTTTGTTTCAGCAACTCGTTCGAACGATTTCGATAAAACTAAATTTAATATATGTGCTGAACACCAAACGTACATAGCTTGTGGACATTTTTGTCTCACCAAAGCCTGCACGCCATTAATTTGTGAGGATAAAACTGCTGCCCCGTCGTAAGTTTGTGCAACTAATTTGGATACACAATCGAACTCTTCTAAAATTTCCAAAATAATAGAACTCAAGGTTACAGCGGTCTGATCCGCGCTGACATCAACATATTTGATAAATCGATCTTCTACTTCAAAATCACGAAAATATCTCAAAACTAATACTAATTGTTCACGGCCGCTAACATCAGGAGTCTCATCTACCATGACGGCGACAAAATCGGACTGTTTAATTTCGGCTTTAACGCGATCGATCATCACAGATGCAACGCTCGAGATCAAATCATTCTGCGTACGGTTCGACATGACCGTGAATGAGGTACTTGCACTCTGTAAATGGGTTTCTAAAATTCCATCATACTTGGCTAATATATCTACTATTTCTAAATAATTACCTCTATTCAACGACGATACTCACTCATCGTGACCGCGAAAAGCTAATTCTTGTTTTCCCAGAAAGCAAACAACATCGATCAGCCTTTGAAAAATGTTTCTATTGCGATCAACTTTAGCATTATGCCTCTCAATATCTAATCGTAACTGGCTGTTGATACTCATTTCAATACGAGATTTACCAAAAGTATTTAATTTTAAGCAGGCCTCCAGATGTTTTTCTGTATGGTCATGCTTCTTTGCCGCGGCATAGAAATTATTTAAATCTGAATATCCTGAATCAGTCCACACTGTACTAGAATTACTAAACAATATGCAAGGAAAACAATATAATTTAATCGTGTGTACACAACCACACAGCCAGTTATACGTTTCATAACTTTTAACATGAAACTTTCGAGTTACATTCCCTTTTTGTTGATTTAATTGTTGTAACTCGGGTACACACCTACCTTTAGACAAAATTTGAATCTTTTCACTGAATGACAATTGTGAGAACTTGTTATTTTTAATTTTTAATAAACACACACTTTCAACACAAACCTCACAATCAAATAACATTTTAAAAAATCAACAAACGTACTAGTAAAAGCAAATCACTACAATTATTATAGAAACTCAGAAATAAACTGTTAAATGTACACACTTTCAAATATTAAAATGTAAAATATTATAAGAAAACTATAATTAAACTGACGCAAACAAAATAATAAACAATGCTTATCACATGAAAAAAGCAAAATGGCCCCCGCGAAACACAAAAAAATTGTGCTATTTAAAGAAATAAAACCTTACCAAACAAAAATGCATAATGTGCATTTTGCGCAGTTTATTAGATTTCTGTCTATTATTTTTACTCGGATTATAGGCAACGAACATTTCCGATTACTCCCGACAACTGCCGAGCTTCCGAGTTCCGAGGCCTGCCGCAGGAGTCGCGGCTTTCAATATTCATGCGTGTGTGCGTTTGCGACTATGCACGGACATCAAAATTACTACACACATGCAAACAAATGTCATGCGGGACGCGGCGGCATTACTTGGTTGATTAGGTACATTATTTTGCTTTGCAGCGCCTTTTGCTTTTCGAGTGGCAAACATAATGTTTGTGCGCTTGCAAATAGGTGCTATTTATAAAATATTAGGCGTTATTAAGTTATTATATTTTGTTTATTCATTTATTTACTGTTAATTAAAGTCATTAAGAAGTACGTACGTTATAATAAAATATCTGTAAATGGCAAGTAAAGCACTGCATTTCTGCCTACAAGGAGCGCACGCCCCTGTTGTGTATATATGATTTGGTTGCTTATATATTTACTGGATGATGTTTGGAGCTTACCTTAGTGAGTAGATAGATCATTTTCTACCCGCAGACTTTTCAGAGTAGTTTTTACTGATGGTAGGTCTCTTTGTGAGAGGCCGCCTGGGTAGGTACTACCGCAATATCTATTTCTCCCACCAAACCGCAATATAAATGCACTGTTCTGTTTCGGTGTGAAGGTCATTACAGCCAGAGTAACTACTGGACATATTGAGACTTAACATCTTATATGTCAGCACGACGAGCGCAGTAGAATACAAAGCATTGTTTGGTAATTCAACGTGTTGTTTGGTTTTACCACTGTCCATAAACGGTCGTGTCGCTTACCATCAGGTGAACGGCATGCTGCAGCAGCAGCTCGTCTCGCCATTTCTAGCAACAAAAAAGTCTAAAGTATATTTATCTATCCTATAGGTTAGGTTAACCTAAGCTGTGCAGTTTTCCGAGAAAAAGTATCTAAGCCATGGTCCATTTAAAAAGTCTGCCAAAACTTACGGTTTAATGAATTCACAGAACGACGAATAAGGAAACCCATTCCGGTATAAGTAATGTTGGAACAGTAAACATTAATCGACTAATGCATTGACGAGATATCAAGTTTGGCATAACACAACCGAAAATTGATGAAGTTGTATGAAGTAAGCTAATAAGCAGACTTGCTGTTGCGTTTATAACATGAGTGAGAACATTGGAAACAAGTATAGTGTTTAATTTAAGAAAGGATCTTTTAATTTTAGGGAGAGACTTACTCACACAATTTGATATAGAATTTGTTAGAACTCAACTAGGAGCCACGAGAACTGCAAACATTTCTAAATGAGACTCAAATACAATAACTTATAATATGTAGTATTGCATTTGGACACTAATCAAATCTCTTGTTTGGTGATGTAATAAGGTTATAAATTCGTCAGATGCAGAGCTCTTGTAGCAGTTTATTTTTAAAATACATGAGAGCGGTAAATGGTCTCCTGTGAATATTGAGTGACATGTAATGCTAAAGAAGGTGAACAAGATAGATACACATAAACCATATCACATAAAATAAAATATCAAAAGATAAGAATCATCAATTTTATTATTTAGAAACGCTTTACAATGCTATAAAGATCGAATTAACACAATAACTAATCTTTGCACTTATTATAAAATTTACAAGTAGGTACCTCAAACCATACTAAGTAGTTATATGAAAGTCTCTACTAAACACGTATTACAGCGTCGGAAGTTTTGAACCAAAACAAAATAATGAAAACAAATTAATTATAAAGCACAACAGAATTAAACGCTCGCTCCATACTCCTTGCAGAGTTTGGCGACATGGTGTGCGGCGACGGCGGCGCGGCGCGGCAACATCGCTACATCGTCGCCCGTCGCGGGACGCACGTTGTATGCTTGCAGTCTACATGTGCCGGGCATCATACGACCGATTACCCTACAGTTCCAAGTGATTACCTCTTAATATTTGAAGAATGGCATTACATGATTATTACATGTTTGTATCAAAAATACTTATTGTAAAGGAGTGTGCCCATTCATAGAATCGGTAAAAAAATACCGATACTACTTACAATTCTTTATAGTATTTTTTATGGTTTGTCCTTAAACGTATTCCTGTTTCTTACCAGATGACATATTAAAAAAATGAGGTAATTATCATAAAATTTTATATTTTGTTCACAGAGCCGAAGACAAAAAAATATTTTTTTCCCTACACAAAAAAATAGGTTTCATCGAGGGACAAAAATATTCGCGTCGATACTAAGTTTCATAGTAAAATTGGGACTCTCCTTTACCACCAATTATTAATAAACTGCTTCCAATTTTAAACCAACTTGTAACTTGTACAATAATTAGTAACATTGGAAACTTTTTTGAAAAGAGCAACACTAGAGTTTCTTGCCCGTTCTTCTCTTGTGAAAACCTTTCCGAACTGGGTGGTAGATCAAAAAATGGTTGAATCTAAATTACGTCAATTTTAATGGATTCAATAAATTATTTTTATTTTCAATTGATTCCCATTCATATTTTTGGTACGTAAAAGTTAAATTCGTTTTAATTTTTAAAGGATTCCAAATTTAATTTCTTTGGTAGTACAAAGTTCAAAACAATGGTTTTGTCTGGCTTTTTCTACGAATTCACAGGGAACGGCATGTTTGAAATTCATAAAATAAACCTAGCCTCACACCCATCACAGCAATTCCTACAAACCAAGATCCACAGCGATGCATTTTATTGACACCGAGCACTAAAGCTCGTGGCGTTTTTCGGAATAATTAAGTTGTTTTTTATACGCTTTTATACCAGAAAATAAAAGTGCGTGGTGGCCTGTTGGTAAACTGACCAGACGCGGCTGCCAACATGCTCACGGTGGTCGCAGGTTCAAATCCCAAGGCACACCTTTGACTTTTCTGACTGAGTTTTTGACTGAGTCGTGTGTGTATTTGATAGTCAATCACCACGCACTAAAACGGCGAAGAAAAACATCGTGAGGAAACCTGCATACCGTAGCGATTTATAAGAATTTCTATGGTATGTAAGTTCGCCAACCCGCACTAGGCCAGCGTGGTGGACTATATGGCCTAACCACTCTCAATCGTACTGTCGATCGTGCCCTCTAGTGGGACGTACTGATAGCGCGCGAGTTGAATGCAGTCGGGGCCTGAGGTAAAGAGCGGGAGCATCTCCCTCCGCCGTCCGCACGTGTCCCCTCCCGGGCCTGCAGCTAAGTGCAGTGCTTCCCGAGTTATCGTACGCTTGTTACGATACTCAACATATTATAGCCCGTGTTGTTATTAATTTTTTTAATTATTCATTATGACAAATTGTCCATCAATTATGTTAAAAATAACGAATTTTATTCGTGGCCAAGCACTGGCGAAAATTGTGAATAAATAATTTGTTTTATTTGATTTTAGTGTGTAAAATAATTACTTATTGAAAATGTGTGATATTTACTATATTGTTTATTTTTTTAATTATGTTTATCTAGTTTTAAGTGACAAACTTAAAACAATGTAAAAATTATCGATATACCCACTATGGCCATCAGTAATTAGATCACCGCACTACCGCATTCCTAAGCTCTGCATTCAACTCGCGCGCTATCAGTATATGGGCTGATACAATAATACCAGAAAACTGAACAACACATAACAATAGGCGGATTTCAGAAGAAAAACAAGAAACTGTAAATATAGATGAAACGGATCTGGAATATACGTACATGTGAGTGTTTATACACCCACATACAATGGATCAACGATCGAGCTACAAAAAAGCAAATGAGATTTAGTAAATTGTTGAAGGTAATGCAAAACGTTTGGCGCCAGAGAAGATTTTTTTGGGAAACTACGAGCTGAAAAATCTCTTACAACTTTTCATCACAAAGTTACAGATTGGGTTTACTTTATTATGATTCAAAAAGTTTTTGATTAAGTGACTATGCAGTCCAACTGAATACAAATTTTAATTTTGACAATGAAACTTAATTTTTGTATAATTTGATTGAAAAAGGTTGACGATATAATATAATAAAGCGGGTTCCTTTTTATAATCAATCAAAATTAAGCTTTATCTGTACTGTATCAGCCTACATACGCCCTACTGTAGGACACGGGTCTCCTCTACAACCGTGAGTACGATTGAGAATGGATAGTCCATATAGTCCACCACGCGGGCCTAGTGCGGGTTGGCGGACTTAACATACTATAAAAAATATTATAAATAGTTATGGTATTCAGTTTTCCTCACGATGTATTTCTTCACCATTTTAGTGCCTGGTGATTGACTATCAATACCCAAAGGACTCCGAAAAGTCAGAGGCGTGCTCTGAGATTCGAGCCCGCGACTAACATGAATAAGTTGGCCTAGTTAAATTAAGCAAATGATATAAAAATATAAAACTTTGAGCATAGGTATGAGGAACCTCTGACATTCTACTTAAATTAAGAAACACTCTATTTTAAAACGAGATGTATGGTCACCATAAGAACATTAAACGACGAAAAGCTTTCCATTCATAAATCATGAAAGTCTTCAGCTAGGTTTTGCTTTTTGTAGCCGTACAAGTCGTGATTCAATGTTAAATGACAAATTGCAAGTCTTTCTTATGCTACACAATGGTTTTGAAGTACATCTTAGATGGGATGTAATGGAAATTAGTGCTACACTTTGTTTAACGATCCATGGTGTTCGCTTAAGTATCTCCTTGCTTGAAGGATTTCAAATTGTCTATGACAAATTGCGACCCCTCTCGGTATGACGAGGACAAATTACATCAGAATCCATTATATTAAGAATGCACAGTCAAAATAAAAGCCAGTTCTGTGTAACTTACCTGACAGTGCAAGGTGGCTTTAACTCGGGCAGCAGAAAGTCGATTTCATAATAAACGACCTGCATGGCTGGCCCGTTTTCATCCCTCACCACTAAATTCTTGGCACATGAGTCGCCTGCCCTCACGCTAACACATTTGGCTGAAATTGTTGTTTTAGGATTCGGTGCCAAAATGGAAAGCGAATCTGAGTGATGAGATTTTTATTTGAATTATTCAGTACTCTTTTGAGATTTATTTTTGTTTTTACAAACCCACCCCGTTGGAACTATTGAAGCTTTTTCGCACAACGATGAATGCTAGGCCCGGTTAACCTCAATTATTTAAACACCACTCTGAATTGAATGAAACCATTATAATATACGCTAACCACAAAACATTTTGGCTTATTAACACTCCGTCACACACATTTCAAAACATAATATTATGTATACCATTCACGGTCTGGGCACCAAATTACCACAACCAAACTATTGATTGGTTATTACAATGAACAAAGACAGACTCTACTAATAACAGTTAATTAATGACTATAATTTAAAATATCATTGCTATTATTAAACTTTAAAATAATATAACCACAGAACAGATGAATATGGTATATAACATTTTGAATAGAATAAAATTGTATTGTATCTCTGGAGGCATACATGATACTATTTTAAGAAACGAAAAAGTCATAGTTCGCTATGCTGAGTAGTCGGTTCTATCATATATCAGAGGCAATAGATAATAATAATTAATACTCGTAATTATTTTAAGAAATAACTAAAGGTGATAATCCTGTGTTGTACTATAAAGGTTAGTGAACCTATGAATTTTACTACGTAGTTAGGCAAATATATCTTATTCGCATTCCATTCATACTTTCTACGAATTATTTACGGTTTACATTTACGAAATAATGTAGAAGCATATATTTTGTTCTTCTGAAAATCGAATCATATTCATGCAATCAAGCTAATAAATATTATTTTACATAATAATTTAAACCTTATATTTGTTTCTGATTTATAACCGTGTAAATAATTATATTCGAATAATATTCATTTACAAAGTAAACCTGTAAACTGTAGCTAATACGTAATGATAATATTTACATAGATTATCCGTCTGCATTCGACAATACGAGCAATATCCCTTTAACAATGGAAATCATTAAATTGCAGAAATTAAACTTACCGACGATTTCATAGAGCACCAATACGCCTATTTCGTGAAGTGATTTATGCCACTTCAGCACTTTGTCGACTGGGCCGGAAAACGCCCGAAGCCCGCTTTTGTATAACGCCTGAATGCCACCATATATTCATATAATAACACCATATTTTACAAATAACCGGTAATGAAGGTAGAAGCACCCAACTTAATATCCAATTTAAACTTTTATGAGATTACGTGGAACCGGCACTAATCTTGTCTTGTTTAATTTAAAGAGGATGCCTTTAAGCGTCTTAAATAGTTACAGCAATTTCTTTGAATTAGTTAATTTAGCCTTAACTTCTAAATTAGTTATCGTCAATTTTAGGGATTACTCGAATAAGGGTCTTGTTACTCTGTTGTTTGGACACATTTTTCCTGGTAATCTACATATGTTTATGTCGTGTTAATTAAAATCAGTTTCTCTCTATTTCTCGAAAACAAAGTAAATTTTTCTTCGCCAGGTGTTGTCGATTCGAATAATTGGTTTATATTGGAGAATATATTATACTTTTTTCAATGGGAAATGGAATTTCTCTCGGATCGAGCTAAGTTTTATCAAGAGTGTGCATTACTATAAGGATATTTTCTTCATTAAAATCCCGTCATTACACAACTATATCTACGAGTATAATAGTGGGCCTAAGACAATTTTCAGTAAAGAACCCGTTTTTTCCACTAAGACGTCTACGGATATTGCATCGGAGAGCGCACCGACCCGCTTCCCGCTATGGACTTCGCTTTATTTACTCCAATAGACTCGACTTTTGTGTCTCGAATTACAAAGAGCCCAAGATACTTTTATTACCAGCAATTTCTTTAAAATTTCACCTCTGTAAATTGTAGCGGCCTTAAATCTTTGTTGCATTTACGAATATTAAAGCTTAAAAGGATGCTACAAAGTCTGAAAACTCTAGAAGCTAAATATTGTTCGTTTTTCAATTACAGAATTTTCAGAGGTGTAATAAAATTTCTTCAACAAACGAAATACAAATAAACATTGATTACGTATTTAGATCAAATATTTTTTTTGAAGACAGATTCGAAGAAGTCAGAAACAATACAACTATGAAGAGATCCTTTAAGGAGCGTTACACATTTGTTAGCTGAGATTTCATTTTATGAGGGGAGTTAGTACATTTTGATGGGGCTGTCTGTCAGAACGTCTTGAATGAGGCAAGTGATTGAGTACGGTACGCCAAATTTAATTTGAGTACGAAGGTATTTTGTTTCACGTAACATGCGTTCTTTGTAATATCATAAGTGCAGAGGAATAAAGCATAAACCAATTTGTACATTGTATTTATTGTATTAAAGACAAAGAGGAGACCAGAATGTCGCCATAAACAGAAGCAATATTGCTCAGAACTTATGTGCCTTTTATTGAAATAAATAATTGATATACTCGTAATTTTACGTGGGAATCTTACAATCAATACAATGCAAAGGATAGATTTCAAAATTACGAAATTTACGTACTTAAGTATAATTACTTTCTTTCTAATAGTTTAAATTTTTGAGAAAGTAAACAATATTCCTCTTTATGAAGACTCATGATTGTGTAATGCCATTTATAACATAGTGGAAATAAAATTTCTGCTTTTATAATTTATCACGCAAGATTCCCGTGGTTTTTGAACGTGTCGTAAATTTTACTAACGTCCAGCGTATTTCATTGTTCGCCCTCAAACACCAAGTCCCTTTATGACACAGGGGTGACGATATATTATCTAAACAGACCGTTGTTTCAATACATTTACAAAAAATATAACTGCATTTTAGTGCCCTTCCGATGTGAGTTGACTCCACTTTTTTAATGATGACAAATATGCTGTCATTCGCAGAATTGTAAAGTTTTTAATATGAGTAAACTTTAAATTGATAAATATAAAGTTTTTGTTTCTGCTGTCCGAAAGTTTACTGATTCTTAAGTAAATAATAAACTAGTTTTAACGAAAAAACTACAATAAAAGGTTCTGTCTTCAGAGTGTGATGTACTAGATTCGAAATTCTATTATTTTTAGGCAAAACCATACTCACAAAATACAAAATAATAATGAACAAGGACACAAAACTAGTCGCGTATTAGGCAGTATATAGAAAATATTTGTGGAGACAGAAGGAAATAATATAATCTTTATCTGATACAAATTAATGATATTTTACAACACAATCTCCATCATCATCATCATCAGCCTATACTGTTGTCCACTGCTGGACATAGGCCTCCTCCAAATTGCGACATATCACCCTGTCTCACAATCTTACTAACTTTTAAATTTTATATAGGGTCGGTGTGACATTTTCCGAAACTCAAACCTCTCAAGTCGAAGCTACTATTATTTGAGAGTGATCGAATGAGGTGCGATATTAGGGTCACGGTTATAAACCAGTCCGGTCATAAATCTGGGACATCTTCTGATAAAACGCTTTACGGCGTGATGACTGATTTGTGAAACCTGAGATTGTTATATAAGCTGAGTGAGATTATCTATCGTCCATTTGTACGATAGGACGTACTCTTTTTTTTTTTCAATTTGAATCTTTTACAGTACCTACTTCTAACTTCTCTCTGTTTATTTAAAATTTCTATTTGTTTTTATTAACTTTCGGATAAGAGGTGTTTTATTCTTGAAATTCTCATAAAATCTTGATATTTTAGGAATAATTTTATTAACAAGGACGCTACGCTAGAAATTATAGCGTAGCGTCCTTGTTAATAAAATTATCACGTTAGTTTCTTGAAAATCACGTTTTTTACGACCAAATTGCATAGTCCTTTGAGAAACAGATTAATGTGTTATTAACGTATCAATGAATTTCGTCTTTCAAAATACAATGCTTGTATTTAATTTGAAACATAAGGGATTAAGAGATGTGCAAAATATTGTGTTAATTCACCGAGTTGATTAATTATAAAGCATCGTATTCAATATAGTCTAATCTAGTTTCATTATATGAAAGCGAACACAAAATTAATAACTTACTTGGAGCTTATCAAAGCGGCTCATTGTGCGATTCTTGGCTCCGTCTTTGCATGATTCGGTTTCAAACAATTTCTTCTCGGCTGTAATTTAAACATTTTTTTATTTGATTGAAAATTAATATCTTATAAATATTTGAATAAATTGATTTTAAACGTTGTGTCCCAACTCATATTGAGATCTTAATTTAAATTTTTCAAGCCGTTTTTATTACACAAAATAAATTCAATGCACATGGAAATATAAATGATAAATTGGTAATAGAGTCCATGAAATTTCAACAACCTGAACTTATCAGGATACAAAGAATTTTATAATTTCTAGAAAAAAAAACAGTACATCTAAACACCTCTTTAATTAGAACGCTAATTAATTATCATCAATACAATTTTATGTCCAAAACCGTGATTCAGATATTGACATCTTTTCTAATTCCTTACGAACCGTAAGGAAACCAAATTTAATTCAGTACAGTTGGAATTTGTCTATTTTATTTTTACAATGTTTAATACTTTTATTGTTTCACTGATTTACTTTTAATTTAATTTGATTTAGCTTCTCCTTCAATAATATTATTATATTTAACTCTCGTTGATTCATTGATTAGTTGTTTATTTTTTTTACGTTATGTGTATTTTTCTTTGTTTTATTTGGGTGTGTAATTTTTTGTAATTTTCGTGTACTCCTATAATGGGTATAAACATCAGAAAGCAACTTGTATAAATAAGTATTAATTGTATTAGTGTATATACTGTTGGATAATCGTAAATAAATAAATAAACGCTCAGTATTCGCGACAAAGACTTTGAAGTTATGACCCATCGGGGACGGTAGCATCGCAAACTTCGTCTACATAGCTTAGTACACTCGAAAATATAGAGTAATGAGCTTGTTAGACAGAGTTGAAGAGCTTTCCCTTGGTTCAGGTAATATAGTGGCATTTAAATACCTAGTCTCTGTTTACGGGATCAGAAAATTTATTTAAATATAGATTAACTAACGCATATTGAAGCTGCACTTCCCCTAGCAAAAGTACGCTATAGGCTTTATCGATAAATGAACTATTAAACACTAAATCTTTTTTTTATTTTGACCGTCATAAGATTTACGCGTTCAAACAAACAAATTCTTCAACTTTTTAAATTAGTATAGATTTTATATAACTACGTCTGTATCTCGTTAGGGTGAGCAAAGAGTCTTATTATAAAGAGAAAAGCTACGACAAACCGAATGCGGTGGTTTAAATACACCTCTTTCGGTTTCTCAGCTGACATTAATCTCCTCATTGCAAGTGCACTCGGAAAATCTTCAGCAAACGGAATACAGTTTTGCATTATACATTATACGAACCAGTTGTTTCGTCAGTATTTTGTAATTCATTAAATCAGTATAAAACTAACTAAATACATATTGCAAATTGTTTTTAATTTTTGTAGTACCACATCTATTGTACACATCAATAAGTATCAACAAATATTGTTTTCAAGTGGTAGAGCCACGCTATTGTCAGTCATTACTCAGCACGTATGGGCAGGCTCATCTGGAGCAGTACCACTGTCCCAAAGAAGATCGACGTTATTCTACAGCTTCGCTGTCTCGTTTCGTTTGCTGGTGAGATTGCCAGATGCCCAACACCCCTTTCGTCTTCCCATCCTTTTCCTTCTCGCTCCCCTCCCGATTTGACGGCCCGGGAATACATACATGATCCAAATGCTATGGATGTTCATAGGCAGCAGTCATCACTTACCATCAGGAGACCTGTTTGCTCGTTTGCCAATTTTATGCAATAAAAAATTAAAAAGTAAGATTAAAACTAATACCCACTAACAAGATGTAGTAGCAATTGCTGAGCTTACTAATAAAGGTACTTCCGTAGGTAATATACTAGCTGGAACCGAAATGCGAGTAACACAAGCGTATACAGATTTGTACGTGGAAGTAGTTGTTACGACAGGTACAAATACCATGCTATTAAACTGAAGACAGATACAAACAATAACATACTGTTTAATACTATGTAGAGGTCTACTTAGAATGCAATGTAGTTCTAACATACGAAATAGTATATACGATAAAGCAACTAATATAGATTATACCAAACCACGTCAATCGCAATGATTGTAATCGTTAAAAAATCATGAAGCCTTAGTAAAGAATTATATAAACTCACCGTTTATGTTATTGTTAAATTCTTGTTTCTCGCCAGCTTTGAAGTATTTATTCGGGCAAACGTTTAGTTCCTTAGGTTTTGGGGCTTCCTCCCTTTTCGGTTCTAATTAGAACAAAGTGAAATTGGCACAATAATATTCAAAAGGTTCCCTCATTAGCGCTTTTTTCTATAATTTTGGCAATTGATCGGGAAAAAAGGAAAGTGTTTACAAATGAAAACAAAAGATGTATAAAAACAAATTGTATTAATAACACGAATATACATGTAGAAAATGTTTTTGCAAAAGTTAGAGTTGATCACCTTACTAAATTTAATTTTTAAATCCACCAATTAATTTAATGTAATTCGTAAATGTCTATAAACCTTAACTGTAGTTAATTCCCGCAGTAATAAAGTCTAATTCGTCCCAAAATTACATGTTTTTTTAGACCTTGTGTATGTGTATACCTTACATCAAGAGCATGTAGAAGTGAACTTCTAGTTAATAAGCATTCACCTCATCTAATTCCCTGAGACAAATTTTATTGCGATGCATTCCTACATTCAGTTCACATCTGAAAACTATATCAGGTCACGTGTCTGGAAGGCTGCCCTATACTTGAAGTAGCCAACAACAGACAAAGCTAAGTCAATATGCCTTGTCTAAAATACGCTGCCTGTCATCAGCGGGTATGAATAAGTGAAAACTACACAAAGCTGCACATGCACCTCTTTGTTGTGACTGGTGTGTGATTACCGACACAAACTGTACGTGTTCTTTGTTTACACGTACTGGTTTCATTTTCTGAGCCTCATCAGATGAATGATCAGTTTAACACATTGAAAGGAAACACCAATTGGTAAGGTAAGGCACTTCAATATCGTATTGGCTATCGAAGATTTTCGTTTCCTAATTAATGATTTTTAGTTCATAGTATGTACGATAAAGGGGCAAACGGTTCTTATAATGAAAAGTGAGCAATCATAATGACCAAAAAACAGTTTGGGTTAAGTCTTTAAAAATAGACTGGGAAAGTGAGGGAGATTTTATTTCGCGCGCATTCTACTGCTCTCTCCATCCTGAGACATAAGATGTAAAGTCTCAAAATGTCCAGTAGTTAATCTGGCTACAATGACCTTCAATGCGAAACACAACAATGCATTTA
Source organism: Hyles lineata (assembly GCA_030180105.1). Taxonomy (NCBI): domain Eukaryota; kingdom Metazoa; phylum Arthropoda; class Insecta; order Lepidoptera; family Sphingidae; genus Hyles; species Hyles lineata. The sequence goes on from JARJEE010000030.1 coordinate 4,459,950, forward strand.
AATTGCTGTTTGGCGAAATAACTTTGCTATGGACATGATTAAGCAGGCTCATTTACCTGATATGTTAAACTTAGTAGGTGCAAAGATAAAGGCTTTCATAGCAGTGACATTAATTAAGAGTAGGTATGAGGACTTTCTAATCTTAGTATTATTAGGTAAAGGAAAATAATGTCTGAATTCTAGAATAAATAATACAGTAGAAAGTGAACAAATAATACTGATATTTCAGCTTCTTGAAAGTTCATGAGTATTTTGTGTCCTTGATAAATCTGAGAAAACAATCTTTTGAACAATTGAATAGCTAAAGCCATCGAAACCTACGCAAACAACGAAGTCCTAAAAAAACTAAACTTCTAACAACCGAACCTTCGATTGTTTAGAAAGAAATAAGAATCTGATCAAAAGCAAAAGTATTGATAAATGTAGAGTAAAAAAATATTTTGGCAAAATTATAGAATCATATTCTTGATTCAATACAAACAAAACAAGTAACTGAAGTATTAAATACTATTGTGAATGCGTTCGAGACGACGGTGTATAATAGACAAATAAATACTAATCAATAAATACAATTAGTTTACACACAACATTCAATACAAACAAATATAAAAAAATCTTAAAGCGTTAATTGATTTCTACACTTGGCCAATAATTGAATCGAATATCAAAGTAACTATTATATATTTACACTTTCGATTTAAATCTAATCTTTCAAATAAGATGTATACCTTTGTTTAATCATGAATAAATTAACTATCAATAGCTGAGACACCTATTAAAAGTACTCAAATTGGGACACTGAAAACCAACAAATAAGCATAAACAAAACACTACATATACATAAACAGAAAGTCAGATTCTGGCCAATATCCAAGAGTGCATCTCATTTGGCTACGTAAATTAATACTGTAAAACAGTCGTAAAGGCTTACCAACTCTTTGAGGTGTGAATGCTTTCGGTTTAGTTCTCTCCGGCGCCGCAAATCCCCGATTTTGGTAGTTAATGCCGAAATCTGTATTTTGTATTGGGATCCTTTCGGTTTGGAGTTGCGGTCCTGTTATATGTTTTAGAAATGGCTTTTAAATAAGAGTCTTTAATAAATATGGTATTAGTTTCACGCTATTTAATACAAGTATTGAATTGTTATATTTCTATAATCTTTACAAAATATCCTCTATCTTTATTTAATATAGAAAATTCCGTCAAATTAACACATAGTAATACATAATATGTATTACTATGTGTTAATTATATATGCACTGTAGTCTGTAGTGCCTCTGAATGGAATCTAACTATATATTTATATAGATACAAAATTCATCGGACTACATTTTCATTTTATGCTCGAAACGCTAAAGGAGAAGCTATTACTAATTTAATACAATATTCTTATAGCCAGTAATCCCGCCTAAGACCATCAAACGGACGTCCATTTAACGAAGACACTTTTTACAGCAGTCGTAACTGGAAAGGAACGTGTAAAATAAGTTTTACACCACAATCAAACATCCCACCTGTGAGTATAAACTGAGCGCTATTGTCGGCGAAGCTGGACAAGTATCGAGGATCGATTCCGGATACTTGACCTTGACCTGGTAATAGCTGAGAAGAAAAAATAATCAAAATATAATTAGATATTACATATTATTTAAAATGTTCACATAGATAAGAAAACTCAACAGACCGCAACTTTCTAATAAACCATTGATTTAAATGTCAATGATCTAAACTTTATATCTAGAACATTAATTCTGTTCAAGAACTATTATATTTCTTCTGAATGATTGTAAGACGCAATAATATTAAATTATAAAAATTAAACGAGAATCTAATCGAAAAAAATGTTATATTTAACAGCCTCCGTGGCGCAGTTGGTTAGACGCCGCCTGTGAAACGAGAGGCCGCGGGTTCGATCCCCGCACCGAGAGAAATATTAGTGCGGCCCACAAATATTTCTTCCGGGTCTGGGTGTTTGTGAAACCGAAAAGTCTCTCGTAGCTCCTGATACCCACGACACAAGACTCGATCTTAGTGTGGGGTCAGGACTATGTGTGTGATTGTTGGGTGTTATTTATTTATTTACATAATAATTATGGTTATACATACAGTTACTGGTTGTGGGTAAGAAGTGTTCATTTGTGGCATTCCCATGTAAGGCGAACATACACGTTGCATGTTAGGAAAATCTGGGTGATACGATCCATTGTAATAAATATTTTCTGGAGGTCTGTAATAAGTCCAGTATATAAACTACATTAACATTGCTCACCAGTCACCTCGGTCCTCTTCTACGATTGAGAGTGTACTAATTAGATAATTATTGCCCAGTCAATGAATATAAATTGCAAAAATATTCGTAAGTATTATAAATTCTCAAAAAAATGGATCTTAAATGGTATTATAAATCATAAGACTTTTAATAGAAGACATTATTACACTACAATTTAATCGTAATTATTACGTTCAAATCTGAAAAGTCCAAACATCCATTTAAAAGTTTAATAAGTACACGTAAAATTTTCTTTGAATGCTATAGATTTATTTTTGTGTATAAATAAACTTAATCACGGAATGAGTAGGTACCAATGTATTTCATTTGTATGGCTAAATAGATTTTCCTCAGATATAAAATATATCAGGATTCGTACGGCACATAACATTAAAATTATAGAGTAAAAATGATCAAATTACTTACATCGCATTACTCCCACCAGCTTTCGCTAAAATTGCTATCATTTGATTTCCCTGTGGATGCTCTGAAAGGACATTTTTTTATAAAATTCATATTTTGCGCACATTTAGTAAGTAATAATTGATATAATCCTTACCAGGGGTGGCTCTTGGTTCTCTATTAATGTATCTGTCCATATTTTACCTTCGTTATAATACTAAAATCACCAGCCACGCAATAGAAAACTTAGAATTCCCGCCAATTACATTTTGTTCTTTTGTGGTAATATTTTGAATGCAAAGGAATAAAGATGTACATCCTCATAAAAAATATGTTTTTGTAACTATTGGCTTCATACCATAAAAATACCTGAACTCAAATCAAAAATACTTTAAACATTTATAGCGGAGGTTCTGTACTAAATCGTAATACGTAACTAGCATTTAGCTATAATCATAATAACCTTAAATATAAATGATATTAGACTACTATATTTTTTTTGTATACACAATATTTATTAAAACAATAAATATTATCTTTTTTAACCGACTTAAAAAAAGACTCAATTCGACTGTATGTTGCATTTTTTATATTTTCTAGCATACTGCATTATCGAAAGGATAAAGGGTGCGTTCCACTTGACGATCGTAACTACAAAGCTCACGACCGCGATGTTTACCGTTCCACTTACTCGTGAGCGTTGCGATCGTAAACCCAAGTGAAACGGGGCATTTTGAGCCTTTACTTTAATGTTTATTGTCAAGATTGACAAACTTAACCCATAATGCAACATAACTTTTTATAGTTTTTTAAAATATTTGATATATAAACGCTCAAAACGCCCCATAACCCGTTCCACTTGGGTTTACGATCACAACGGTCACGACCAAGTGGAACGGTAAATATCGCAGTCGTGAGCGTGGTCGTTGTGATCGTCAAGTGGAACGCGCACAAAGTCTTACCTGCTGGCTGCTCCTGACAGCTGACATTGACAATTATGTTTCAGGGTAAAACTTTTGACATAGAGTGTTATGAGTTGGTTTTGCTTCTGAGTCACATAAAACACAATTTATAAAAAACTACATAAAAATGGAGCTTCAGGACATTTATTACAATAAGTCTGAATATGTCGAAACTGTAAGCATGTTTATTATTTCTCCCATATGCAAAAAACATTATTATAAAAACAATATAAACAAACTCATCTTCTTTTAGGCTTCTGGGAACAAAGTAAGTAGGCAAACGGTGCTCTGTGGATCTCAAAACATTGTTTTGCATGGCAAAGTGATTGTGCAGAGTGACGCTATCATTAGAGGGGACTTGGCGAATGTAAAAACAGGAAGATTTTGTATCATCAGCAAAGGATCTGTTATACGACCTCCTTTCAAGAAATTTAGCAAAGGGTATACATTTCTTCACAGTTATCCTGATATACTGGCTTTTATGCACCATTCCTGCTTAAAGTCCAAAATTCTAGTTTTATTCAACCTTGAAATAACACAGTTACTGTAGCATTCTTTCCTTTCCCTTGAATACTGTTGTTTCATAGTTTGGTTTCTTTAAAATATACAATCCTTTGTAGAGGTATATTGAAAGTTTGTAATCTCTGTGTTCATTTATTTGGTTTTGGTTTGTTTATGCCAAGAACTTTGTTTATTTGTGTTCAAAAGAATTCAATAAAAGTCTATTCAACACTCCTAAATAATCTCATAAAAAGAAAAAGAAGTGATTCTTTAGTTACCTAATCACATTATGTTCCAATATTTTTCAGTGTGGCGTTTTTCCCACTTCAAATGGGTGATCATGTGTTTGTCGGTGAAAATACAGTTGTCAATGCTGCAGTGGTTGGATCATATGTTTATATTGGCAAAAATGTTGTTATTGTAAGTATTACCAATTACCAAACTATGGAAATATTACTTGGAAACATATTTTCATTATCATTCCCCCTTATTTCCATACAATTATTGTCATAATATGAAAAATTATGGAGCCAAACAACATGGACAAAAAGTTTATGTGTTTGCAACAAATAAATTCAAAGGTATTATAGTGGTAACCTGCCTGTAGTTTTGATTAATGTTGTCAGGTCATCCCCTAGAACAATAGTATGATGAACATGATACCAATGCTTGTAAAAACTAAATTTCATAAAGGTACCACACCATATTCACACTTAGGCGGCAATTCCATAATACCAAATTGCCCACCAGAATAGATGTGGCATACATTATGTGTGGAGATTCTGGATTGAGTTTGTGATAGACAAATGTTGCACAGAATAAAACATTGTGTATCTGAGCCACAGTTAAATCTTAAATATGAACATTTTATTGATACATAAATACACAAACTCTCACCTTTTTCCTAAACGGAGTAGGCAGAGGTGCCAGGACACCCACATTTCGCCTTGTATGTTCTGTTCCATGATGTGATAGGGAGCGAGCCTATCACCATATTGGGTACAGATTCCTGATTCTGGCTGATAATGAATGGAAAAATCCAACATTACTTTGCCTGACCCAGGATTCGCACCCAAGTCCTCAGCTATGTAACCATACCATAGTACGAATATGCCACTGAAGCAGTCACATTATAATTATAAAACTTAAATGAAGAGGCATAAAATATTTATTTATTGAAATGATCATATTACCAGCTATAATTAATATAACATATAATTATTTTACATCTAAGACATGGTTATGTTATTATTACTGTGTCTTTTAAAACTACCAACAATAATTGAATGTCATTTTAATTTCAGGGCAGAAGATGTGTTCTAAAAGACTGTTGCATGATTGAAGATAATTCAGTTCTTCCTGCTGAAACTGTAGTACCATCCTTCGCTCGATACTCTGGCAGCCCTGCAAAACTTGTCACTACATTACCTGAGGCACTGCCCGACTTAATGACTGAGTTTACCAAGAGTTATTATCAACACTTTTTACCAACTACTGTGAATTAAAAGTTGAAATATAAAATAAAGATAATAGTTTTAAGTTACTAAATCATGTATAACATTATATTTTTCTGTGTATGATGGCAAGCTATTAAGTAAAGTATGAATGTTAACATTGCATTTATATAATAGAAATCATTGCTTTATGCATCACACAAGCGTTTTTTTTTTTGCTTTATAAAATACTTTATAGCCATGTTTTAATGTGGAATAGAATGGCAACCCTGAAAAAAATGAAAATTATTATTTCGCTATTTATTCAATTTGAGTTTTGCTAGCAACAACTACAACAATAAAGTTTGAAAACTATGCCAAAAGTAGTGATGTAAAATTGAAAACTATCCATTTATCCCACCCGTATCATAATGCCTAAGTACTATAAGATTGGATGTTAATGTAAAGTATATATCAACATAATAGAATCAAACCAAACGAAATATTAATGTTCTAGGAAAAATGGGCTAAAATATCTAGATTAATAGATTATTATTAAATTCACATTGATGGTGTGTAATTGAAACCTACACACATTTTATTTCTTGATGATGTTTAAATATATCTTATCACACGGTTCATAAATGCCCGAATAAAATTAAAGTATTCTAGTCTAGATAATAAAAACTTTTCCTGAAACATTATATATGGGTAATATCTAATACTGTGTAGAAAGGAACGATGGTACAGTTTGTTGACAATGACAAGAGTATGCTCACATCTCGGAGCGTTTTCCAAAATGAACACAGTAAAAGACAATGTCAATGTCAAGGACCTTATTTCAACGAAATAAGGCCTAGTTTGGTACGATGAAAAATGTCACAGAAGAATTTATCTCAACAACGTGTCAAAGTTAGTGCCTTCAAAAAAATTGCTGTCGTAGCTCGGACCACAACCGTTTTAATCCGACTTCTTTATGTTATTTATTACAAAATAATTATTAGTTTTTATCAAACAATACAAACAATAAATGCCGCGTCATATTAAAACTACGTTATAACGAACATGGAATATCATTATTCGGATCTATGTATACCCACGGATCATCTACTTAGTGGTTAGTATATTTTCCTGGTGATTTACGTTGAAATGCTTTAAAATAATTTAAAAACAATATAATTATATGGATTTATACCAAGTTTCTCATATGAAGAAATATACCATTAATATATTTCACTTTTTATGATTATTGTTCAAAAGTATATAAAAGTTCGATTTACTTGTCGATGTGTATAAACGTACTGTCATTGCAAAAAAAGTGGAATACATTTCGATTTTGAATGTAGGTTTCAGTTTATCTTTATACTTTTAAATGTCAAAGGTCGTTTAGGTTTACAGTAAAGGTATGTATGCCATTTATGTTTATCTTTCTTTATAAGTTGAGAGGATCATATACCTACCGTATTAAAATAACTTGTTGATAGCACTGCAGCAGTAATTTAAAATATTCCTGTACAATATTTTCATTAGTGTAAAACAACTACTGTCAACATATACCAGTTTCAGTACCTATATAAAAGGTTCATGACAGAGGATACAATACCCAGACAAATATACAGAAATGAATGAAACAAAATATGTGATAAATTAAATGGAATAGCATATTATTCACACTTATCATTTGTTGATCATACCTTAAATTCTGTACTCATGCTAATTGCCTAATATTCAAACTTTTAAATCGTCTATGATGCACATTTGGCACAAGCTATAGATGGCAAATAATATAAAATGTTTGGCAATGAGTTGCCGAGTGGAAAAGATCAACAAGATATTTTTAAAACTTACTTGTTGATCAATTCCAAATGCTTTATTACTTTGTTAACTGAATTACTTACAAGCAATACTAAGTTTGCATAAAAGTTAGTTATCAATTGTTTCAGTAAGTAGTTTATAATTCAATTAATCTTTACACTGTAAATAGTATGCAGTTTTTTAAAATCATATGCTGTTTGAGTAATACTTTTTCTTACTTTAGAAATATGTAAGCTGCACTGGTCTGTGTATTTGGTTTTTATCTTGATCTGAGTGTTTCCTGTAGCCACAAACATGAAGTGTTATTTATAGTTATTGAAATATTTTAATAATAACATTTAATTATAAGTTTATTTTTGCATTGTTTCAGAGGTATGTAAACTTTAGTAACAAATAGCATTTCACTAGTGTTACAAACTAAACCCCTATTGTTTTTAAAAGTAAATGTGCCCATGTTCAAAAATAGTTTTTAAATTACAGGACCGTTAAGTTAAAAACATGTGTATTCATATTTATGTAACTTGGATTGATATTTACTTAACTTTGCTTGTGCTGAGATCTGCGTAAATATGAACCACCAAACCCATTTGCACAAAGCACCTTACAATGGCATAAACAAGTATTCCAGTTTTTCAGTTTGACTTATATGCATGTGCTTTTGTCCAGGCAAGTATTGTTTCCATGACTAGTTACAGCCATAGGAAGTCTCCTACTGGACATAGGGATCTCCTGTTCATCTCCACAGCAAACTATTGGAAGTAGCCCTTATTAATATTCTTGATATTGTCATCTTATAGATAAATCTCTCACCAAAATATTATTAATCAATTTCTCCCAATTGGATGCTGTATTTGTATTGCATTTTTTCTAAGAGGTTCATTGTAGTTTGATTGTGGTGTCAGTGTCAAAAGAACACATAAGCGTGTACATATTACATTGTTACAGGTCAATACACCCCTGAGTTCACCCCTCAGTATATGGTACCATCTCAAGAAGCTGAATATGAGGTCCGCAGCAGTGTGCTTGTTGACGGTGGCGACAGGTATGGAGTGTCTGCTGTTGTTTTTGACAAGTTTGAAGAGCTTGTATGGATGGGGAATCAAGGTGTAAGTGTTCATTCATATATTTGTTATGTTATCAACTTTAACTTGTGATAGTATATTGATATGTAATATGACAGCCTCAGTGGTGCAGTTGGTTAGATGCCTGTGAAACAGAGGTCGCAGGTTTGAACCCGCACTGAGACAAGTGTTTGTATGAACCAGTAGTATTTGTTTCAGGTCTAGGTGTTTATTTGAAATGTTTCTTGTAGTTCCTGATGTAAAAAAATAATGGGTATACTTCATTGCTAACATTACTAATTGATATTATTTTTATATTTTAGCCTTATAAGAATTAGGGCTGTCTAATTCATTGAGGAGTTCAAATATCTTTAAAAAATCTAGAAATTGTAATTTTTATATTTAAAAATCGACTATAAACATGAGATATTTCTATATATTATGTATGTACCTATAATTGTTCATATATTAATCTGAAAATGAGCAGGCGGTGGTCTGTTCAAAGAATTACATATTATTTAAACAAACAATTTTAAGGATAATGTATGATGAGGAAATTAATTGTACATAAAATATGCATAATAATACTAAATTGTAATTAAGTTATTTTCAAGTACAAGTATTTCAAGTAACATATTTCCGTAAATAATTTAATATATCTATCTATTTAATAATGTTATAATTTGTTACACAGATCTTATTTTATCTCTATGGTCACGCCTGTATCCCATAAGGATAGGCACGTTGCTCGATCCTGCCATACTACTTTCGCGGACAGAAAAAAGCTGCTTTTCTACTTTTTATTTAAGGATGTGTAAATAATGCATAGGTCAGGCACTTAGGGAACACCACAACAGGATTTTCAATGTTTTGATTCTATATATTTTGTTTCCAGGGTCATGTAACATCATACTATGGCCCTGCAATGCAAAAGTACACCTCATTCCAAGTACACGAATCTGATGAAGTCAGAGACATTATCACTGTCGAAAAAGGCATATATGTGCTGACCAAGACGGTGTTAAGGCATCAGATACGCAGAGGACTTCCCAAACATACTTTTAGGTAAGAATGTGTTCAGAAAATTAATTTATACATTTTAATTTCAAATTTGAAGGCTTATGTGTCATAATCCAATAGGATCCCTTTTGAAAGATGAGGTATGTCGCCAATGGGTCTATCTGATCGATGAAATGTGAAAGGTTGAAAGGCCAGGATAAAAAGTTATTACTCAAAATTGACATGGATCGAGTTCTGAGCTACTTCAGCCGGTTTTGCTGTGGGTGGAATACTCACATGTTTCCAAGTTGGTGGGAAACTCGCCATAATAAACTACGCAAGGCCGCGTCAGGCTCATCCTGCGTAAACAGGATATAAATCCAGTTTCGGACAAGCCAAAATTGTTTTGACTGGTGAAAGATTGTTATTTCTTTCTTATGTCTACTCAATTTTAAGGCAATTAACTTACCATCATATACAGTTTAAATTCTTGTCACGTGAGTATTAAAAAAAATATTTAATAAAGAAAAATGTAACACTTTTGTATGGTAATTTTAATGTCAGGATTTTTTGTACCTCACATTTGAAACGATGGGTCGTCAATTACGTAAGGATCGATCATATAAATTGCAAACCTATCGGCTGATTGAATCTTATGTTCGTGCATCGTGCAATTATGTGCTTCAAAAGGTTCGAACACGTAAGAGTAACAATCAGATTCCTTATTTGGCTCTTGGAAACAATATAGAGTTTATGCTTCACAATCCATTTATGTTGCATTCCATCCTAAGAGATGACTTTAAAAAATAGCCTACTTTTATTGTACAATGCCCTTAAAACGCCGGCTGTAATACGAGAGGCAATCTATTCGATCCCCGCGTTATAATATATATGTATGAATGTATCATCCAGTATTTATGTTTAATGTCCTGCGCGTTTTAACGCCCAAAAAAAATGCCGTAGTTTCTGATACACAGGCCAATAAATTGGTATCTTACTTTGGAGTCGAAAATATGTTTCAAAAATTCTAGGGTGCGTTTATGTAGAAGAAATAAATACCTACGTGCATAAATAAACTCACGCCTTTTCCCAGAAGGGGTAGCCAGAGTTGAGACATCCTCGTTTGGCCTTGTATGTCCGTCCTACGATGTGATGATAATGAATAGAAAATTTCAATATCACTTTGCCCTACCCGGGATTATAACCCGAGACCTGGACGTTGTAATCGTCATTCAGTATGTGCCATTGAGGCAGGCAGTAAAAAATATATGGAGATTGATCATTAATCATATATCATTGTGTAAAAGTGCCAAAAAGTTAAAAAAATATTTAAAAAAAAAACATATTTTGGACAACATCATCAATTGTGCTCAAATAATGAACATTTCAATTAATTTTGTATTTAGGCGATATGATTTACGTGCAAGTGGTAACCTTTTTATACGTAAATCATGTTATTACAATTTAATGTTTTTTTTTTTCAGATCAGATAATATGACCGACATGCAATGCCTTTTCCAATTAAGTTCAACACAGCTACTAATGGGTGGACACCAAGACAAGCTAATTAATTTTGATTTGACTAAAATGGCCGAGACTGTGATCGTAAGTACATGTATTATTTTAGTCTATTATTTAAATATAATAATCTCCTATTTTGTTTAGGTACTGTATAAATAGATTTTTTACGAAACAATAAACAGAATTACTCAAATGGAACTGGGCAGGTCATGTGACTCGAATGCATTCAAATAATTAGGCCAATATTGTCACTCGACGACGCCCCGACAAACCTAAAAAACGCTGGCGAGACATCCTGGATACTTTCGAGCCCATGTGGCCAGAAGTTTCCTTAGAGCGCGAATTGTGCAGGGTCAGGGGGGAGACCCTTGCCCAGCAGTGTGATGAAATATAATTCTGACAAAGTAACATATAATTCTGAAATCGACGACAATACGGGAATGTTAAGAAGAGAAGTCAAGAATGCCAATCCAAGATTAAACCGAAAAATAAATATTAGAGAGAATACATTCATTATAATACATAGTATCGGTAAAAATATCGTTGATCCCGATACCGATGCTTTTATCCCAGGCGACAGATTTTTACAAAATAAAGTAATTATCATTATATTTTACATTTTTTTCACAGAGCCGGAGACAATTTTTTTAAATTGTTCTTTAAGTTCATTTCTTAGATCCGGGCCTAGATCGCAATTATGTTTAAATTTATAGAAAATATATTTTTTTCCTACACAAAAAAGTAGGTTTCATAGAGAGACGAAAATCTTCGCACCGATACTTAAGTTTCATAGTTAAAGGGTTTTTTTTTAATTCTGGCCTGGCATAGTGATAACACTGCACCTGATGGAAAGCGCTAATGCCGCCCAGGCAGAGTATCGATTGGCATCAGACGCTAGTCCCATACCAATCGATACAATTATGCCGGCCTGCTAAGATGCCTCTTCACACTACGTATTCTCCTTTAAGTCAAAATATAGTCAAATACCTCCTTGCCACCGGGCATTAAAACACTTATTTACCCAGGACTAATTATTAAAAAAAACCGCAAACAACCATCTCCTCCAGCCGATCCAAGAGGAAGGCTGCGCGGTACTCCGCAGCGGTGGCGGCTCGCTGGTGGGGTGCGGCAGCGCCAGCGGCGTGGTGTGCCTGCGCGACATGCGCAGCCCGGCCAGCGCCGAGCACACGCTGCGCGCGCACACCGCCTGCCTCTCCGACCTCGACATGCAGGGCGATATGCTCATCACGTGCGGGTTTACGGACTCGTGAGTATTACATACATACATACATACAAACTCACGTACATACATAAAAACGGTGAAGGAAAACATCGTGAGGAAACCTGCATACCATAGCGATTTACAAGAATTTCTATGGTATGTAAATCCGCCAACCCGCACTAGGCCAGCGTGGTGAACTATATGGCCTAACCACTCTCAATTGCACTCTCGATTGTAGAGTACGCCCGTGCCCTGCAGTGGGACGTATATGGGCTGATACAGTATACAAACTCACGCCTTTTTAGGGTAGGCAGAGGTGTGCCAGGACGCCCACATTTCGCTTTGTGTGTTTCCATCCCACGATGTGATACTTGGCGAGCGTTTTTTTTATTGGCCATTAGCAGGCAGACGAGCATGCGGCCCGCCTGTTGGTAAGCTATCACCGCCGCTCATGGCCCTTCGCAATGCCAGAGATCCAGCACTGCCAGGTTGCTGCCTACCGTAAGGATAGGACTCTCTTTAAGCCTCGTTTGAAGAAGGACAGGTCATAACGCTCGGGAAACACCGAAGCAATGCGAAAAATCCAATATCACTGCTAAACCTGAGACCTCAGCTTTGTAACCGCACCCTAGTACAACTACGCCACCAAGGCAGTCGTGAGTATTAATGGGAATTATTGCTATTTGAAATAATCGTCACCACCTTATTATTTTTGAAGACTTAGGGCCAGTTTCACTAGTTCCTGATAAAGTCCCTGATATCTGGCATTCATCAGTCAGATAAAATACGAATTTACATATTTTTCTTTCTTTCAAATGTATGACATCCTACAGTGTAGCAGGTGCGATGCCGGAACCCCACGTGGTGGTATGGGACGTGCGTTGTATCCGACGCGGTAAGAGCGAGAGCGCGTGGTCGCTGCGTACCGCCTCCCCCCCACTCCTACTGCACTTCCTGCCAGCATTCTCGGGGAGGGCCGTCGCCGTGTCAGGAGACGGACACGTGGCGTTACTGCATGTTAATGCACCTGATGAGGAGCAGTCTGTGTTCAGGGTAAGGGATTGGAGAGGTCATTTAAAATATGTATATGTCAGTATTTGTATAAAAAAAAGTAAGTCAAGTACGTGATAAAAGTACTTAATATATTTTTTTAGCTATGACTAAGTTCTGAATTGGGTAAAAAAGTTCTTGCATTCAGCTAGAATTATAAAAGCAGCCGAAGCAATTGTTAATATTTTGATTATGTTCATTTTAATTACTACTATTTTGAATTGAGAAAAAGCAAAACTTAAGAAGTTTCAGATTCTTTAAGATATATATTTTTTTTATGAATGAAGAAAATGTAATTATTTTTATGTAATTGTAATCTAAATTCCGTTATTCCTGGATAATTTTACCATTAAAAAGTTGCAAAAGCAACACTAAAAACATGTTCTTCTTCAGGTGGACACGCAGAGTTCCCAGTGTAGCGTGATGGACGTGTCTTCCACTAGTCAAGCATTGGTGTTCGGTGACCAGTCCGGGCACATGCACCTGTTCTCACCGCAGCACAATCATGAGCCTGTGTTTAATAATTTTTCAAGGTATGATACAACAAATTAATTAATTGCTTTATTGGTCAAATGCAATGTATTGGTTGTGTGTAGCGCTCGGATAAATTTTGTTCAGTAAAAAAAATCAGTCACAATTTTATCTGTTTTTTAGTTTGCCAATTATTATAGATGCCTGGGATAACACACAACCACTACCATTTTGTAATAAATTTGGCAAACAGTGGTTGGCACTTTTTGCTCCTGGGCCTAGCCCTTATACCAATATGCTATCATGGTATATGAAATCATCATGATAAATAAACAATAAAAAAATATACTTCACTATATATAGTGTAATGCATTTTATTCCCAGAGCAACCGAGTTTGCGGACCCTGTGGTCGGGTTGCCTAGCGTTAGTTTTAACGACACAACATTCCGGTTTTCTTCCGTTCCTCTGCCGCAACTCGCGTCTGGCAGCAAGTGGTTCAACGAGCTACCAGAGGAGTTTTTCAAGAAGACTTACAGGTACTTACTAATGAGAGTAGTTACTGACAGATTTATAACACATTTTTCTAAGAAATTATAATATTTTCTTCTAGCGAGCACCTAGAAATGTATTCATAAGAGCACATATTCAAAGCGATGACATGCGTTAATTGAAAAATTAACATAGAACGATCATCCTAATCACCATATTTTACTATCACTATATTTCTTTCACGATAAAAACGACTCGTGTATTCACACGCATTCTACCACCCACCAGCAGATTATACCTGTATAAATAAAATAAGTTAAACGATTTTATTGAAATACAAGATAATAGTGATGTAGATAATGTACTAAAAAGTAAAAGCCAATAAGTTATTCGGTAGGTCCTACGTCTCATTCATTAAACTCCTCGCATCATCAATTCGGGGAATTATTCAGACAAAAAATAAAACTGTGGAGCGTAGCGCATATTGATTTAAAATGTAAATAGCGTTTATCATTATGTGAGCATTTTGACAAAAATTTCATGCGCCCCACGATTTTATTTTATTGGTGAAGAATAGTAAAGATAATTTTCATTTACAGAAAACCTAAACCAATTGATCCTGAAGTACTAAAGACAATGAAAATGCAAGGGCCTATAGGTTACGCACCAAATCCTAAAACATTTAGGAGGAATCAGGTAAGAACCGACGCCTAAGGGCCAGCGCAGATGGAGACGGCATGTTAAGGTTTTTTTACCAAAACATTTTCTATCTTATCCGGCGGGCATACGTCATAAATTCCATTGTTTTAAATTTATCCCGTGGCATCAAAAGGCATTTATCGATGACGTGACGCAACGGATAAGTTTTAAATTCCTTTGGTAAAAAAATATCTGTTATACCGTCACGGTCTGCGCTGGCATTAATTGGGGAAGGAGGAAATTTCCCATGTAAATTAGTTACTATGATTGTCTTATTCCAGTTGCCATACGTTGAAGACAAGTTCGAAGATTTGCAGGCGGCAAAAATGAACGACAATAAGTTCATAGTTCAACCGATACCCAAGCATTATCAAAAGGTAACTTTAAAATTATTATAATACTAATTACCTTTGGAAAATATTACTCAGATTAATTTTAAATTACATCAAATCGAATATATAATGCTGTTTACATGTATAAAGACCTTGTTATATGTGCACCGATGGTTTATCGATTGAACAATAGATGTAAAAATAAATAAATGGACATCATTTAATTTCTCTTTGCACAAGTTAACCCCAGGCTTAAACAAATCTGATCTGGAATACTTAACGGACATAAATAGCTTTTACTTTTTTTTCTGCTTCTGAAGGTCGGTGCGTGATATTATTTTTTTAGCCTAGAACATTCCTCAAAAATAAGGTATATAATGTAAAAAAATCCAACTTGTTCCCTAGATTAGCGCGTAACCACCGGTTTTTATTCATATATTTTTAAATTGCTTCGTACTTAAAGTTAAGGATATACTTAAAAAATATTTCCTTTTTTTTTCAGACGAACCTAAGGTATAGCAAACACTCTCCGAGCGACGACGATATAGAGAACTGCAACAAGTCGGGTCTGCCGGCACTGGAAGTGACCGCGGCCAATTCCTACTGCAACCCCATGCTGCAGGTGTGCTGTGCTATTATAATATTTCAACACTGTTTGAAATACTTCATATTTACAAGGGGTTGAAAACCTACATATACACATATTGCACGCGACAGGTCTACATGGTAGTTTATATCGATATTTTTATTGCAACTCAATGATATAAGAATAAAAATAATATAAGAAAAATAAAATAAGAATACAAATTAAGTCAAGTTTATTATACTCGTATGCAATATGACAATATATTTTTCTTTAATTTGTTACTGATCGATGTTTGCACATGGAATATATATGAGAAATGATATTATGGGGGACTGTGTGTAACGTAAAAAAGGAGGGTTTTTATTGTTTTTTTCTTTAGCTTTAAAAGCTACCGCAGTCAATTCTATACATAACAATATAATACACTCAAAACAATGTAAGTACGATCGATATCGATATACGCGACCGATATTGACTCGTGCAGCACTAAAATTAGGATGGCACCGGCGATGTGCGGGTCTGCGGGGCGTCCCTTCCCCCACGCGTCATCTCATACCCCGCTTGCCATCATGACCCGTCGCCTACTATAGATTTCTCTTTTTTTTGTAATCGGCAAAGTAACCCTTGAATGTCCAAACCAATTATGTATATAATTAGTTTCTTTTTTTGTTTTAGGTGTTGTACTACATTCCGCCTGTCAAGTCGACATTGTTAGCGCACACGTGCGCAAAGGAGTTCTGTCTAAGTTGCGAGCTTGGTGAGTATCCATTCTCTTCCTAAAACGTAGAAAGTTCACTGTTAAATATAAGCTTCCCCGACGGATCTCTACAGCGTCATATACAGGGTATATCAAATCTGCTACCGAAAACGAAGCCGTGGTAGTTTAGTGCGATTTTTTTTTTTATTTTTTTATATGGTTGTATTTGGGTGGTAATTACATTTTTTTCCTAAAATGATAGTGTACACACTTTTATTTATAAAGATTCTAAGATATAAAAGAGTTTAAATTATTATTTTAGCAAAAACTATGGATTTGCCACCCAAAAATGACTACATTTAAAAAAATATAAAAAAAAAAATTGTCACGTTTCTTTGTAAAAATATTAGTTGCACTGTGTTTGTAGTCACTAAAACTACCATCAGGCTTCGTTATCGGTAGCAGTCTTGATATACCCGATATAATATTGTGTTTAACAGCTATGTTCTATTATTTAGCATCCACTCCTTCAGATAGGTTAGTTAATAATAATAAATACACCCAACAATCACATACGTAGTCCTAACACCACACTAAGATCGAGTGTTGTGTCGTGGGTATCAGGAACTACGAGGGGTTTTTTGGTTTCATAAAATAATTAAATGATTATCGCCATCACAATTTCGGGTATCAGAGCGCGTGTAGGCCTAAAACCGACAATGCTAGACAAACCAATTATGAAGGTCGTGATGCTATTAATTATGATGACAATAGTGGTAATGATGGTAATAATGGTGATGATCTCGGTAAAATTGGTGATGTTGGTGATATTGGTTATGTTGGTAATATTGGTCATGTTGGTGATGTTTTTTAATTAATGGCGAGACGAGAATGCCGTTCGCCTGATGGTAAGCAATACGACAACTCATGAGAAGTAGCAAAACGAAACACATTGAATTACAATGCAATTGCATAGCATTCCATTGCGCTCGCCATCCTGAGACATAAGATGTTAAGTCTCAATATGTCCAGTAGTTACTCTGGCTTCAATGTCTTTCAATCCGAGATGATGATAATGTCGATGATGTCGGTGTTACTGGTTAGGTGTTAGTGACATTGATGATGTTGACTATGTTGGTGATATTGGTGATGTTGATACTATTGGCGATGTTAGTGATAGTGGTCACTTCGGTTATGTTGGTGATGTTGGTGATATTGGTAATGTTGATGATATTACTGATGTTAGTGATATTGGTCACGTCGGTGATGTTGTCGGTCATGTTGATTATGTTGGTGATAGTGATAATATTGCTGATGTTAGTGATATTGGCTATGTTGGTCATGAGTGATGCCGTCGTCTCCAGGCTTCCTGTTCCGCACGCTGGACACGTGCGGCGACGCGTCGTGCGCGGCGAGCGGGTTCCTGCGCGCCTTCCGCACCGTGCCCGAGGCCGCCGCGCTGGGGCTCATCCTGCCCGAGCGCGGGCCCGCCGCCGACCTGCTGCCGCTCATACAGGTGCACTACTTACTGCATGCCTACATACATACATACATACATACATACATACATACATGTGGGAATAGTTCTATTTCGGATCAAATCTTCCAGACTGTTCTCCTTTATTCCGTCCTTCCATATTTCAACATCTTAATCATTCATCTTCTAAGTCTTTCCATTTTAAGTACTTTCATTAGTCATCTCTTTCACACAAACCACGTACCATACCAGTTATTCGTCACAAAAATTTCATTCTACTCATCTTTCTTCATTACATTCAAATCCTGCATCTCGGCCATACTAACATCTGACTGCCCTCAGTCAGATCTTATTTACAACATAATATAACATACACTTAAACACATATATCCCAATCTTTCACACTACGTAACATCCTTCGTCTATTCAAATTTCGATCAAATTTGTTCGAAGATTTCTTTGTATCCTAGCGAGGCTAATCACAGCTAAATGTTCGTTATTGAATAAAAATAAAATCTAGTCTCAACATCCTCAGAGTTGGAACCGCTTCATTCTCCATCAAATCCACTACGAGATATTGGAAACACGAAAGAAAGAGAAGGAGCTCGCTCTACTAGCGAATAGCCCTCCGAAGACGCCCAGGGCTATCAATATGACGAAAAACAGAAACTCAACGCCTCAAGTGAATGGACAGTATTCGGAGGAGTACCAATTCACGGAATTAGAGTTTCTGGGACCGACGGAGTTTGAAGCGGACGGCGCGGACGAATTGTGGCAATCGGGACGTGATGAAGGTAATTTATTTGATATTTTTAAACGCGACATATTGGTAGAATTTGATACAGTCTTAATATATTTTTATAAGAGAAAAAATAATGTTTTCTATAAGGGTAAATTTGCTCTATAATGATTTTTAGATTAGGTGGAAAATATAGCTTATGTGCCAGAAAATACATCGGTAGCGCCACTCCCAATAAAATGCTGTTACAAAAAGCTCTTTAAAAAAATATTTTTCTAGATTGTTTTCCATGTCAAAATTGATTGCGGACGACTACACTCGTTTTGATATTTAGTCTCCATGAAAATTGGTTACACTAGCACACATACAATATATACAGTGATTTTTATTGCATGCAGTCTTTTTTGGACAATATTTCAGAGGTGGGTATTTTATTCTTTTATTCTGAATTTATAATTATAGGTTTTAAAATACTGTTTTTAAAGGGTAAAAAATTAAATTTACGCGAATTTGTCATATGAGTCAACATCCCTATTATAGAAGAGTTTTATTGGTAATTTACACAAATGCATTTCGTATTTATTCAGTTTAACAAGTGTCATAATGTAACCGTAGCAAGCTATACATCTGGTAAGATATTATATGTAAAATAATATTTTTGTTAAATATTTTACAGCATGAAAATTGTTCTATTTCATTTTATTTTAATGTAGTAAGTATTTTTTTTACAAGATAATATTATAAAGTTGTCGTTTCTAGAAGTTCTGCTTTTGTATATTACTTCAATTGAACTCACTTTATATCACTCATGTTATATTTTTTTGATAGAATATTGTTCCTTATAAGTTGCAACGGGTTCCATGATAAATTCGATTTTATTTGGCTTTATATCTTCTGTCCCTATTTATCTTCTGAACCTTTTATTTCTTTCATATCTGGATTTTTTTGTGTCGTTATTTTTATTTTAGTGCATGTCATGGGTACAAAATAGCGTATATATAGTTTTATCACGTTTAGTATGTAGACAGTAAAAAATGTGTATTGGCCGTACCATCGGTAGAATTAAAAAAAATATTTTTTAAAATAGCTTAAACTACCACCTGCCTTTGTTTTCGGCCGTCTTTGCATTCCCGATATAATTGCTTTATACAATTACTGTCATGTGGAATTTTTCAGTAGCAGTATTTGATTTGTTTTAGTAAATTTAACAAATCACCTGCCTTTGTTTTCGGCTGCAGTCTCGATGATATAATTATTGTTTTACACTACTGTAACGTGACAGGCGCAGGTGACGGCGAGCCTGTCCAGAACCACGAGAACCACGAGTTGAACAATCAGCACGCGAGTAGAGAAGAGACTGAGATATCGAAGCTGTTCGCCATCGGCAGACATCAGTTGAATAGGTGTCTCAAGTGTAATAAGGAGGTTAGTAATATTTAAAGTATGTATTGTATCAGCCCATATGTCCCACTACAGGGTACGGGTCTCCTCTACAATCGAGAGTACAATTGAGAATGGTTAGGCCATATAGTCTGCCATCTCGCACTATGAGCTGCAAAATCATAGTATTCTCAACCTTATTCGGATGCAGGAAAGTCGCATATCAGTTATACTGTGCATGCTTGCTGCAAGAAGTGTAGGTAGCTCGCGAGGCACGGATGTAAAGATAATTCTCACTTACATAATCACACTATTCTCGACTTTATTCCAACGCAGGAAGGTCGCAAATCAGTTGTACTAGCATGCGCGATTCAGCACGGGCAGACAGCTCGCGGGGCGCGGAAGTAGAGACAATTCTCATTTATATAGTCATAGTAATCTCGAGTTTATCCCCACGCAGGAAGGTCGCGAGTCGGTAGTACTTGCGTGCGCGCTGCAGTACGGGCAGGTAGCTCGAGAGGCGTGGATGTAGAGACAATTGTCACATAATCACACTATTGTCGACTTTATTCAAACGCAGGAAGGTCGCGAGTCGGTAGTGCTGGCGTGCGCGCTGCAGTACGGGCAGGCGGCGCGGGAGGGTCGGGAGGCGCGGGAGACGCGGGAGGCGCGCGAGGCGGAGCGCGGGTTCGCGGAGCTGCTGCGCGCGTCACTAGCGGCGCGGCGCAGCACGCCGGCGTGGTGCGAGCACTGCGCACGGTTCACGCCCACCACGCAGCGGGGACGACTCGTCAGGTATTACAAGCTATTTAATATCCACGTGTTTGTAATCCTCTTTTAAATATAAAAACCCGCCTCGCAGTTTTGTACTGTTCTGTGCCTGTATCCCTAGTTGTGGGTACACGGGGTGATTAGAAACAAGTGTTTTAAATTAGTTATCACACTTTGTCACCAACATCATCAGCCCGATGCAACCACTGTTGGACATACGCTGCCGGCTCTCTTGTGCAAGTTATCCAGCCATCTGGTCCAAGGACATCCCATGCTACGCTATATTTTGTCAGTAGAGTTTAAAATTGTGTGTACCACTCAAGCGGTAGCTATTTCTGTCTCAGTCACTCCTAAGAATGCAGTCTTTCCTCCATCACGGTCTTATGTTTTCGCACGTGTCTAGTAGGTTCGTGTATAGTGGTAGCTTTTATTATTTTACACACTCCTATGCAATCACACTACTTCCCTCTCACTCTAGTGACAATCCACTTACGTGTTACGTACAGATTTTGCTCGTTATATTCGATCTTGAGAAAATGACAACGAGGCGAGAAACAAGATATTGCAAAAATAATCTATATAGTATGAACCAAATAAAACAGATATGTTATCTAATACCGAAGAATGATAATCTCTAAAGCCGATTGGAAATAACTCCTCTTGGCATCGAACTCAACCTCGTTACTTGATCCCAATCCTATGTGAGGTTCAAGGACTGGTTGAGGCCTAAGCCAAGAACTATGCATCGGCATGAAATCGACATTGGACGTAGGGGTTAAAATATCGTATATAAAATCCGCTGTAAAATGTAATCTGTTGGAAAATGTTGTGTCTTAACTATTACAGAAGTTAATCTTAGGCAGTAAATTGGTTATATTATTACTGTACCGATAAAACCAATAGTTCGACAGTAACTTCACGTAATGTAAATACAGAAATCACCATCGACAACAAATTGGCAAATTATTCTCCCTTGTTGATGAACAAACAAGAGTCAAAACAAACAAGAGGCAAATTAGACATAGATGGCGTAAGATCATGACAAAAAAAGTTATACACGATGGAATTCGTTATAATCAGAAACCAGCAAATCGACTCCAGGAGGAGAACTTATCACATATTACACGATGAGAAAAAGAGAGTAAAATAGCGTTATAACAAAATTTTAATTATTTTTATCCTACTTGTACCTACTTTGAGTAAATTGCTCGTTTCGTATACAACAAGTAGGTAAATCGAAATCTTATCGATTATCTACACTAATATTATAAAGAGGAAAACTTTGTTTGTTTGTTTGGTTGTAATGAATAGGCTCAAAAACTACTGGACCGATTTTAAAAATTCTTTCACCATTCGAAAGCTACATTATCCACGAGTAACATAGACTATATTTTATTTTGGAAAAAAATAGGGTTCCGTAAGATATTTGGATTTTTCGGACACAAACTGAAAAAAATCAACCAAAGAAGTTACTTATTTTGCGTACGCTGCCTAAACTACAAAAGATAGAACCATAAAATGTTATAATTAATTGTAGATCTTATAAATATCTACAAAAAAGTCCGCGACACACTATACCTATCTATGTCGAGTGAGGCACAACCACATTTTTATTTAAAAATCTTGATTTTTTTTGGACTACATTTAAACGCGTTTATTTTACTCATGCTATTAATCCTTATCAAAATAAATTATTTCATCAATAAGTGCAGTTTATGTTGATAATATTTGGTCTTTGAATGATTAAAATTGGACGTTTGGTTTTGAAGTTGTGGTGAAATTAAAATATTACGATTTCTGCTGCACGGCCCGTTGTATAAGATATATATGGATGTTTGTGGAGAGAAGGGACATAAAGTAAAATAGAATCGAAGGTACGGGAGAGGGCTGGGATAGATCACAGATTTGTTAGGACGAAATTTAAATGCACGTTATAAAACGGGATGATAATAAAGAGAAGGGACGGGACGGATTGGAAAGAGACTGAACAGGCGGATGAGACGGGATTGAGCCGGACAGTAGGATAGCTACGTCAAGTTTAGGCATACAAGAGTTTATACGAAAAACAACATGTATTTGGTGTGGAGTGGAATCAAAAAATACATGCACCCAGGCGAAGCTGGGTCGGGCCGCTAGTAGTTGATAAATTAATGTTTTTTTTTTTCAGATTACCACCTATATTAGCAATAAATTGCGGAGGCGTCACTGTACGAGAAAAAGCGTTCTGGGCGAGAGGATCTTCGAAAGAAATGGTATGTTTTTAATGAGGTTTTTCGGGAGTCAATTAAAACGCGATTAATTGAGGGGATGATAAGGGTGGTAACCATTTTTATAACATACATTTTTCTAAAAGGATTAATTCGTACAGGTGTAGTAAATTTTCATGGTTACAAGTGTGTGTGGTAGTTTGTTTCATCACTCCAAACCTTGAAAACTTTGTCGTTTTTTCTGGGATGTAAGATGGTTATTAAAATTGAATTTAATTGGTTGAGTTTTATAAACAGTAGAAATACACGAAACACTCTTAAGGAGATGTATGCCGCTGTCATTTAAATTACTATATCTATCTAATTTGATTTATCTGTTATGCGTGTTCGCCAGAATCGATTTGCAATATCGATTTTCGCAACCCAAAACTATCGATTATCACTATTCCACCATGACCACTCTATCAATCATCTATGCATGTATCTACTCTATGTTTTATAACATAGCATCGTCGTTTAGTTTAGTATTATGTATAATTCCTAATACCACCATTCTATAGCCAGAAGCGAAGAGAGGCGGTAGTGGTAAGCCGTGTCGATACGGTCTACATTGCGCGCGGCCAGGGTGCCATTTTAAACACCCAGACAGGTTAGATATTGTTTTTTTTTTCTTTTTTTTTTACAGGTAGCATCTTCGTTTCCAAACTGATAAGTCAATGAAACTTTTACAATTTCATTTCTCATGACTATATGGGCTTCTCATGATTTACCAAATAAATACTGTGTTTATTAAATTTCTGTAAGCGATATGAAGTGAATTTTAATCCATTTTTTTATGACTCCGCCTTATTAAAATGTCATTTAATAAAGTATTTAATAAAAATCCAATTTCGGCCAAATTTAAATACAATACTTATTATGCGATGTTCAAAATACTCTGATGTAGTCTTATATAGATAGCGTTCGGCAAAAGTCGATAATGTTCGGCTCAACTCGACTCAATTCAACTTTGAAATTCGCATAAACTCGTAAAGAAGCCATAGCAAATACTTTGTTTAATTTCCAGGCCGAATTCCTCTACGTCCAACGCGTCGAAGGCACACGACTCGCACTGTGTCCTCCCGCTGCAACTGGTCATCAGAGTACAGTCTGACGGTGACGTCCTGATCAACGACAAGGTTTGACTGATATATTTAATTATATCGACTATATTGCAGCAGTCACCTGCTGCAATATATTTTATGTGCCAGTGCTATTTTTATTTGTGTTATTAAAATAGCGGAAAATGCACTAAGTATAATAAATGCTAATTTACTTTAGTAATACGTCGTCTTACTGTTCAGTGACGTCATATGCCAGTAAACAAATATTAAAAGGGGTATTTACTTTTCTACTTCAGTGACAATATAGATTTGATCCATTTTAAATTTTATTAATGTATTTTTGTAATATAATTGAAGACTGACATAACTATTGCGAGGACAGACACTTTAACCATACAATTAGCAATAATCCCACAAATAAATACATATCAGAATGATCATTCAATGGAAAACTCGCCGAGCAACAGGCCGGACACGAACAAACATAAAAAGAAACACGTGACGACGCAATCTGAAGAGGAGTACAGGTTGTCCGCCGCCGTGGTGTGCATAGAAGACAACCCCAAGAACTTGGTGGCGTACATACAGACGTCACAGAAGGAGGGAGACCCGCGATGGTACCTCTTCAATGATTTGTGGTAAGTACCTTTCATCTAGCTAAGACTCCGTTAACATAGGCTCCTTAGTCCATACAGTCTTATTTAAAGACGTATTAAAATCTATTTTAGCTATCGAATGTTTTGTCTCTTTCCAACGACTTTTAAATTCAGTTTGAGCGAAGAAGACAAAACATTATATACTTAAAATATGTTTTAAACTATGAATAAGGCGATTAGTCTACGTTATTTTGCTAAGATCTGAGTCTTTATACCTCATATGATGCTGAGTAATTAACTTTGTCCATGAATGTGTACAATACTTGGATCAGTTGACACGGTGGCTGTTCCAATCGAGAGGGGAAAAAATAAAAGAAAAGTTGGGATCCGGCAACCTTATTATATTGGTCCTATTAGTCTCTCCTTTGCTCCAATATTCTAATACAATCTTAAATATTAAAAGCCCAGTTGGTCTCTCCTTTTCTCCGTTCTATTAAAATATAAAATATTTACAGCATAGTCCCCGTCGCCCCCGAGGAAGTGGTACAGTTCGGCGCGTGGTGGAAGTCACCGTGCGTGTTGTTCTACTCGTCGTCGAGAGCTAGGGTAATCAAGGACGACGAGGCCAAGTCATAGCCGTCGCTTCTGTATGGGCCTTATAGTGAACGGTGAGTATGGATTTTATGTGTTTTAAGCAAAATATAATAAAATATATTAGTGGAATAGATTAGTGGATGGAAGAGTCGGTAGGGGTCGACCTCACCGAACGTACACAATCCAAATCGGTGATACCCTTAACAAGGGTCAGGTCAAAAGCACCCTAAACCGACGAGAATGCATGAAAAGACTGATGAAAGTGGATGAAGCGAAAGTAATATGTCAGGATCAGGCAAAGTGGCGTTCTATAGTCTCTGCCTACCCCTATGGGATACAGGCGTGACGATTATGTATGTACGTATGGAAAAAAATAGTCCTATTTTAGAGTTCTATTATTGATTAGTAATTGATGAAAGTTGTTTTATAGATATCGTGAAAAAAGTAGTAATATTCAAAAGTATCTGGCTCGAAGGATCATGAACGTTAAACTCAATTATTTCGTTTAATGTTATTCAAATGTTTATGTTTAATTGCACTGGTGTGAAATATATGTGAAATTTAATAATAAGGCGATATTTTTCAGAACAAAAAAATAAAATTATACTATTATTAGTTTGGAAAAAATGTTTACAAATAAAACGTGTTTACTTTTCAGCGCTATGGGCCCATACGACATAAACGGCGGGCACTACCACGTGCCGGCGAAAACGCGTTACAATTACGTTTGAATTCCTCTTAGTTATAATGTGATGGTTCCATAAAGCACAAAAATTACGTGAACAAAATGCATATTTATAAAAATCGTGTGATTTACGAGCAAGTGGGATGTTTGGAGATTAGTTTTGTATTGTTGTGTGAAGTGAAAACGTCCATGTGGTATAGTTGAGGGAGTGGTGACGTCAGCGTGTACGGGCTGTATTGTATATATGTGTATGTATATGATTGGCCTACGTCAATATGATTTAACAAATTGAGTGGATGAAGCATTTTTTGGCTATCTTTCTTGATAGCTATGCAAGTTTATGAAGTATGTATTGTATTGTTTCATCTTGAGAAATAACTGGACGTTGTGATGCCAAACCGAGTTAACTCATAAAACTATATTTAAGTTTATGCATCTAATCATTTTTGTGACCGTTATAAATTCAGAACAAACTTTTTACTTATCACTTATCAGAATACTTTTCACTTTTTATGGTTCGGCACCATTATTTTAGTTTGCCTGCTTGTAGGTTTGATCTTTTCTGCACCACTCGGTACAAATGTTTCGCAAATTGAGGGAATTGGGAATTTAGACTGAATATAGAAAGTGGGTGACTTAATGTCAAAAATGCCTACTACGTCTTCAAAAAGAATAAATCGAGGGAAAAGAATGACAAAAAATTAATTATCTACAATCAATTTTATTAGAATAAAATGAACGATAAAAAGAACATCGATCAAAAGTACTTAATGTTATTTATTTATAACAAACTGCTGTACACGCTGACGACCAATAAAGACGTTGCAATAAGCCAGGTTCAAAATTTTGAGAAGAAACTAGTTTTTAATGTCGTTTTATATATTAAGAGACTTATTCATATTCCGAACGGGACGGAGTTGTAGAAACAGGTCGTTAATGGAGTACAACGCTGAATGCACTGGCTGTTGACAAAAGCAATATAAAGATAAGTCATATGGTCGCGATAGCACACGCTTAAATAGGCTGTGTTGTCGCGGTTTTAAGGGTGTGAATGGCGCGGCGTGTTGCTGTAGTTACTACGTTTTTGAATAGGCATGCTATGGGATATCTGACTATTGAAAAAATCAATTCGATCAACTAAAATTGATTGTACTGGATAAATGATGATATTAACATTTTTAAAATCTAATAACCTAAGAAATGGAATTAAGTACGATTATTACATACTTCCTCAGTGGCGAAGTTGTACTACATACTAGTATGATTGTAAAACTGAGGTCTCGGTTTCGAATCCCGGATCGGGCAAAGTGATAATGGATTCTCCTAATCATTATCGGCCCGGAGTCAGGAACTTGTGCCCGATATGGCGATAGGCTTGCCCATTATCACCTCGTGGGACTAAACACAAGGCGAAACGTGGCTGTCCTAGTTGCTACCAATATAACGTCTGCCTACCCCTTCTAAGAAAATGGCGTGAGTTTATATTTTAAGATTTTGAATGATGATGGATTTATAAG
Organism: Hyles lineata; assembly: GCA_030180105.1. NCBI lineage: Eukaryota > Metazoa > Arthropoda > Insecta > Lepidoptera > Sphingidae > Hyles > Hyles lineata. The sequence goes on from JARJEE010000030.1 coordinate 4,487,529, forward strand.
GGCTGATCCCATAAAATACAGGGTTCAAAGCCCGACTTTTCCATAATTCATGTTTGATATTGGGAAAACAGGTATAGGGCCATATCAGAGGGGAAAATACCGTAAAGCATTCAGCTTATACTCGTATGGGAATAGTGGCGTGAATTTCTCGCACCATGGTTTTCATTTAAAAAAATTGGGTTGGTAAATTATTCTGAAAGAGCAGTGCTTAAGAGTAAATCAAGCAACTTCGTCTACTTTTGCCTAATACCGATATATTGATGAATTTCAAAAATATAGCCAGTTTTGTGCTATCTAGTCTTACTTGACTTAAGGAGTTACCATTTGGTCATAAGAAAGGCCAAAGGAGGCTGAGGCTATTATTTTATTAAAATGTATGAAATACGTGAGTTATTTGAAAATAGAATGACAGAAAAATCGTGACAATCGATAATTTGGCTAACGATGCTCAATTAAAACACAATTGCACTTACCATAAGTTCTATAATAGTGACGGCATACAAAAAAGCTGAATCAAAATGAATTCACATAGACATACAAAAGTCAGATATGCTTAATCTATTTATATTTTTAAAACAGCAAATAAAACCGCGCAACACACCAATCGATAAGAGCCTACGCTAGTGCCTTCAGAACTGTCTCCACATTTATCGTTTCTTAAAAATCAGATGGGAATTTAATTATTGATTTTGTAAAATCACAACGTGATCTCATTACTTTCGTGGTTCAAACGCCTTAATTTAAAATCAAGTGTTGGTCATGTTATGCCATCGCTGGGGAGGAACACTGCGATCAGATATCGACAGATATATTTATAACCTCTAAAATTATTAGCAGAATTTGAGATTTTAAAATATCCAAATTATTTTCTAAGTACTTTCTGGTAAGGAATGGAGAGGAGGGGATCAAGTTATACAATTCCTCAGAGCATTCCCCGTGATACAGGCGGTAGAACACGCTTAGAGAGGCGACATCCCTCCGGAGTTGTAGCGACTCTAAGTTGCTCGTAACGTCTGCATCATTGACAATGCGGATGGCCCGCCGCTGCAATCCATCCAAGGCATCGAGCAGGTACTGGGCGGATCCATCCCAGAGGTGCGAGCAGTACTCCATACCCGGCCGGACCTGCGCTTTATATAAGCGACAAAGCTGACCGGGCGTGAAAAACCGACGCACCCTGTTCAGGACTCCAACCCTGCGTGATGTGGCAGTTATTACGCCCTCGATGTGGTCCCTTGGATTGAGATCACAGCGGATATCCACACCAAGGATACTTAGGTCATTCCGCATTGAGAGGGGAGCACCCTGAAGAATGGGGATAAGAAGATGTGGATAACTACTTTTCTGCAATTTTTCTTAATGATTTTAAAGACAACTTACTGTCCCTTAGAAACAAATATTAAATAATTTTTAATTTATTTTCTATTCAGTGGTTTCAAAATTCTGCTAATAAAGTATCTGATTAGTATCCCGGTGTTGTTTCTCACGCGTTGCGATATCCCCATATATTGTTGTTGGGGAATGAGAGATTAAGCTGTGTGTCCACTATGCTTCAGAACAAGCAATGTGTTTTAAACTTTTGTTTATTGAATTTCTCTTGTATACGCCAACATTAGGATGAATCAAAATGCAAAAACAAGCAACTCTGGATTTGAAAAATTACAAAATACGCCGAAAAATATTGTGACAAACATTTTTATGATGAAAATTAAAGCCTGATTAGAGAAATAAAATATTTGTTGTTTCTGTTGAATAAAATAAGAGAGAATAAGATTTTATCCTTTTTAAAGTATATTGCTGTTAACATATTCAAATAATATTTTTATAAGAATATGCCAAACTGAAATTTACCATGCTAGCTCCAAATATTTTAAATGGTTATGTATCTTGTATGTATATTATTTTTCGTTATTTTGTTAAAAATATTTGTATATAGAGCAAGACAGAATGTCTAGGATAGAATAATCTGGGCTTTTGAAGACTTCTTATTTCCGAAGTATCACAATTGGTTGTATATGTCAGTGAAGCGATGATATAAAATAAAAATAAACAGACAAATTTATTCATATTGTGTCTGAAGTTTTCTTGTTTACTGTCGCAGTGGACACGCAGCTTTACATTTTTTTAAACGAACTTAGTGATGGAATGTGGTCAAAATAATATTTTATCTGTTTCTCCAAGTATCAAGACTTTATTGAAGTTATACGATAAATAAACTTATATACAGCCTTAGATAGCTTGTTATATAGTGAAATAATGTTGTTAATTGCTATGCACTTCTGCTACAACTTTACTTTGGTCTATGATCGAAACGCACACCGATGCGTTATGCGATACAGTTTTGGATAAGAGATTAAATTTTCCTGTCCTCACACCCAATTTTGGTACGCTAGGATTAATAGCACGCATTTTAAAGATACCGAGTATTGAAACTTAGTGAGTCTTTGAATGTCTTTCTTGTCTTTAACACGTTACGAGACTGAATTAAAAAAAAAAAAAACAAGAATGTTATTCAGTATGGCGCTGCGTTGTGCGTTTCAACCATAAGACCGAAGCTTAAGATGCCGCCAATCAATGGATGGAATTCAAATATGACTAGGAATGTTGGTCGGTACCTGGTAATATAGTTTGTTGGGCAATTGGTATGGTTACTGAATACCGACGTTTTTGTCTTAATAATTTCTTGTACGACAATGTGCGGTTGCGCATAAATATTGCTAGTAAATTTGCTTGAGTCCCAAAACTCAACAGACTTTCGGACCGCGATCAGCGGTGAGACGTATATGGACTGATATACTTAGGTATAGATATTATATATTATATTTACATTCCTCTTCGTTATAGATTTTCTTTCTTTGTAGAAGGCGTTAACAACATCAACATGTTACGCTTTCCTTTTCAAGTCTTTTCACTCGATTCTTAAGGTCCTGAAGCTTTTATATGTCCCATAATTTAAAAAGCATTTTGCAGGAAGTCGCTGGATGCAGGCCGCTTCCAACAGGTCATTGTGGAGATCCTTGGGGGAGGCCTATGTTCAGTAGTGGACTTCCTGTGGCTGATATTATGATGATGATGATGAATTTAAAAAGCCAGCTGTTTGAGGCCGAGTTTGAAGTCATCAATATTATTGACCAATTATGAAATGTTATCGAAGTTCATACTTCATAACAACTTCCTACATCTCCTAAGAATTGTTATGGGAGCTAAGATCGATGCAATAGCTTGAATATCGCAGTAGATGCAGTTGTTGGACTCCGGTTAAGTTGTGAATCGCAGGATTGTCCTCCTAGAACAGTTTTCATTTCGACTTCAGCGAAAGTTAATTAACTGTTGTGAATCTAAAGTGATTAATTGGTTATTATGTTGTTGTTATTTATGATTATTTGACGAGGCCGTAAGTTTGATATCCTCTTTGGTGTCTTAATTAACTCCAAAAAGAACGAGAAAGCCATTGCCTCCTTTTATTAGTGGACGCCTATAAGTCATGGATGTTCAAACTCAGACGGCAGGAACATTTATGTCCGCTTAAAAAAGTATTAAATCCATAATTATTGCCCAGTCACTGACGGGATTCCGTGACGTGTAGTAGTATTTATTTAAGTACTAATTCCGAATTTATTTTACATATTTTCTCATTTTATATTTCACTTTAATTCCATAATAGCCAATCTTTCTGCTTTCTCTATTGTCTATTACGGACCTAAATCTTTTAATTGCTTCGGTAACCTAATATTTTGTATGTAGACTATATGCAAATTGATAAATAATTTGAATCAAAATAGAACTCACATATAAGAATTGCTGCATGAGTAAATTATAGTATAAGATTTGACTGAAGGATTTGAAATTATTGCAAGAATACAATTCCTCCGGACTACCCATTAAAATAGCTGCAATTAGTATTTTAATATTCATTTTCATCAGTTTAAGTTCTGGTTTTAGAACTTATTAATAATTCGCCATATCGATATTTTACATATTTTATGTAACATGTTGTTCTTGAAAACAAACTTAATTGGAGCTATTCCATTTTTGCAATTATAAAAGGAATACAAATCAAATAGTCGAATCTTAGGCCATAAAACATGAATACATAATCCAGCTTAGTGATATAATTAGCAATAATCAATATTGGTGCTAACATATACGAGACAAACGCTTGCCTCATAATTTTATACACATTCACAATATTCTAAGAGTAATCTTCCATATATTTAAATAAAATACGCCAAACTTGAGTTATCATTCCATATTGAATAGTAATGTTTGTATCCGTTTTAGCTAGACAAATAATTCAAGACTTATGTAAATAATTGTTGTAATAATTGTTTAAATTTTTAACTACAGAGTGTTGACGTCAGTAAATTGTTTGGCAGTGACGTCATTGATTCGTTTGAATCTCATGGGAATGTTGAGCTCGCTTCTATCAATGTGTTGAAGTGAATATATTGAGTGTTATAAGCTCAAGCAATCCCTGTAAAAACAAGAGTAAGGACAGTTTTTACCAATACGAGTGTAGCTGGAACGCTGTTTGTAAGCTTGTATGCGTTTTCGCTCAGAACGTTCGGTGTCTCACAAAAATACTACCGATTAAATAATATTATGGAGAAGTGAGGAAAAAAAGGTATCGCTATGCTTCAGAATTGTTTATTTCGAATAAATTGATTGACCAATTAAATCAAATGAAAGAAAATGGTTAGTCAATTCTTCAGTTAAGCTTACTGCGATTTATTTGAACTTAAACTCAATTTATAAATTGGCGGAAAGAAAAAAAGTCACAAAGGTTGTAAAATATATTTATATCACGTTTTGTGAATACGCAATAAGGCAATTGTCCTGTATAATTAAATAATCCGTGAATATTAAAATATTTACTGTTACATATTGAAGTTATATATTTTTCCATAAATTACATAGAATAAAAGATGTATGTATGAATCGTAAAATAAATTGTGCACATTGAGAAAGTTATCTATACCGATAACTGATACGGAAACAAAACTGTGTTGTAAATTTTGGCCATATTCCATACAACTGAGTGTATATTTAAGACAAATTTACATATATTGAATGTGATATTACAATTTCTCATACTCAAATTAATGACATTATTGTAATAAAAGAAACGACTGCTGATGTGAAGAGGAAATATTTTTAGAAAACACGAAATCGGCAGCATTTATTAAATTGTAAGTTTTAATCACAGTATTTTCTATTTTTCAATTTAGTCCGCTTAAAATGGTGGCTGGTTTTAAATAAAAGTCAAATTATCAAATGTATGTGTTTCATTTATTATCCTAAGTAACTTAAATGTTTATCCTACATTGAACTTAAAATAAAACTATTTCTAACTACTAGTATTTGCTTAATTACGCCATCCTCTGGCAAAGTTGATTAAGAAATAATTTAATCTACCCTGTGTCTACTTTCTGCACTAATTTTGATCTCAGTCTTGTGATGCTCGTCCAATACACAAGTTCTTTCAAATCTATTTGCAGCTACCTTCTTTATATCCTCATACACAGTCGGGTAACAAGCGATAGAACTGTCAAAATCTTCCCTATCAAGTCTAAATAGTTCACAGTTAGTGACTGCAACCGCTGACGCTGTTCTGAAATGATGCTTCATAACCAGAGCTATCTCGCCGAAGAAATGTCCGTCTTCTAAATGGCATATCTCTTTACCGGACTCTGAGTATATAGCAACGGTTCCTTTATCGATGAAGTATAGACAATCACCTAAAAATTCTCATGCATTAGTTTATTATTCAGAAAATTTGCTTGTCATGGCGGAAGATCTTCATGATTCGAATTGTTTCTTACTACTGTTGTGTACAGGACAGGTGTGAATGAAAGGCCGGTTAATAGCACACTGATGTAATCGCAATCTGTCACATTGAAAGATTTTATTACTTTTGTAGGAATATAAGATAGAGGCCCGCCTTATGGTAAGGACTTGCTGCCACTCATGGACTTACAAAATACTCTTTTTCGTTTTTACTAGAAATCCATAGCTCTTGGGAATCAATGAGATAAAGAGTCCCAACATTCCAGATTCTTTAGTTGCTATGTAAAGATTTTGAAATTTGTGTACTAGGGGTATAAAAAGATAAAAAGTTAGACTTCATACTCACCAATAGAATTGATTTTGAATATAATATCACCAGCGATGAATACGACAATACGTAGTTTGATGCCGATTTCCAAAAGCAGCGTTCTTGGCAGTTGTTTGAGGAATTCCAGCTCGCTTACCAGCTGCCTACCGGCATGCATTACTATGTCTTGCCGTAGTTGTCCTGACACGCATGCTAGCATTCGGGACTCCTAGGATATCGATGAATATAAAATAGTAACTAAGTTTATTTATACATTAATATCTTTATTATTGCCTTTCATTTTGAGTGAGATTTCAAGATGATTGCTTAGCTTAGGTAGGATACATATTATTTTTTTCCGTCTAGATATAACTAAAACCGCGTTTGATGGTGGAAAAGCTGTCATAGTTATTAACTTCCAATAACACAAGTTTTTACTTCAGCGTAAATATATTTAGTTCCAAGGGTCAAAAATACTTCGCCGTATTTGAATCAAGTTACATAGTAGATGTAACTTACAACCACAATTGCAAACTTACCACGAAGAAGTTAGATTGGAATCGTATGGCATAAAATTTGAGGATCTTGCTTTTGATTCTAGGCGGAAATTTCTTCTGGTTCATGTAGTTCTCGATTTGCTTCGTCATGATATAGTATCTAGCTCGGGCCGACTCAAATCCGAATAACGATACAACGTATTTTAAAGCGCAATGAAATACCAGTAACTAAAAATAAAATTGGAAGTGAAAATTCTTTAGCATTGTTGGAATTTGAATATTTGCTTAAACGGAAAAGCGATACCATAGAGACCAAAATAATAAAGCACCAGGGAAGGGAAGGACGTTTCGTTAACACTATATCATCAATATGCGAAATATTTATCAGAGCACAATCATAAACGTAAAACAATAGAAAAAATACCTATGCTTGGTTGCCATAACACTTTTTTTATTTCTGAGAATTCGTACGCACTTTGAAGCATTTGATTTGATGAAAATCTCCTTTCACTCTATCGCCCTAGTACTTTTTGAGCTCCGAAGAATATTTCACATATTGGTGATATAGTTTTAAAAAACCTCCTCTGTCGAGCTAGTACTTTTTGTGCTCTGAGAAATATTTCGTATATTCATGACATGGGTTTAAGGAAACCTTCATTTTTCTGTCGCATAGTACTTTTATGCCCTAATAAATATTTCGCCTATTACATGATTTAGTCAAGCTAATTTATCAGGTCTAATTAGGTATACAACTTTGAAATATCTGTTACCTTAGCTATGAGCCAAGAGACGATAAAAAAGTCTTCAAAGCAGCCGTCGTGTCTTATAAGATTTAAATTAGAATTTTTCCTCAACAAACCAACTGAAACCAAATGAAATTTTCTTATTGGATTTTATTTATTGGATTTGTGATTACCAGGTAAATCCCTTTTTTAAATAATAGATATATATGCAAATAGATATATGTTACCCATTGACATTATGATGCAAAGTGTAGCTACTGTTGATAAAATATCACCGATAACTAAAATTCTCTAAGTGGTGAGCCCTGTTTATCCAACAAATTGTTACATGGAAAAATATTGATAACAAGAGTATCGTATCAACGTATTTCATAACAGTGTAGAAATCAAGGTAATTGTTTTGAAGATGTATGGGATCATTGTTGCTTTTTGTGCAATAATTCTTGGCAGTGTTCCTCGATAACATGTGACTAACAATCGAGATGTCAATGAGAAGTCTTGGGCCAATGTCCACGATGAGCCTATTGAAGGTTAGAGGACATCAGATGCTACCACGGATATTCGTTCAAATATCTCTCCGATTTGCCGGTTTCTTGATGATGTTCTACTACATCGTTAAAGTGCTTGGTTGAAGAACAATACACACATGACTGTTAAAAGATATAGTTTTGCCACCGTATACGCACTCGTTCCCGTCTATAATCCAATTTTATTAAAATAACTATACCTGCTCTGTCAAATGCGAATATAAATCTCGTCGCGGAAGTGGCATTCCATAACTTCCCAATGGATATCCAGGAACAGTTTCGCGGATTCTTAGGAGCAAATGCCCCTTCGATTAGGTATTCCGTTGCGAATTGGTAGTAAATGTTCCATGACAAGTATGAAATTATAAGGGCGGTGATCTCCACTGCAGACTTTTTGAATATCTAAGAAGGAAACATTTAGCGAAAAAAATGGGACAAGTCAATTATTTCTGTATATGTAATGGTAATAAGAATACTCTCTTACTACGTACGTGTTATACAACAGTAGTGTGGCTCTCAATTACAGGTTTTGGACTACCGCCTTGAACAGTTGCTATCAGATCGGAATATCTTACCACCAGGAAATAGCAAACATTGTCAACATTGGATCACCATCTAAACTTATTACACAAATGTTTTGGTCGTATAGTACAATATTTAAAATTATTTTGTTTAAATCTTATTTTGACTTACTTATTAATATAATTTAATGGCACCAACTCACCTCAATCTTCATTACAGTCATGACATTATTCAAATACATAAGAAGCACTGGCATTCTTAGAACCTTCATGGACATAAGCATCAATTGCGGAGTTGTATTCTCTATTTTTAATAGCACAGGCAGGAAACATACAGAGGAAGGCAAGTCCACCAGAAACCAAGAGCTAGCGTATCTACACGCGATTTTCTTCAGGTCTAATACAGCGTATTTGTATGAGACGCCTTCAATGTATCCAGTGAAGAAATTTACGATAACATTCAAAATGTACATAATATCAAAGATGTACATCATGTAGTCATGAACATCCTAGAAATAATAATATGTTTAATTAAATATTTATAGAAAAACGGAGTTGTGGTAAAACCTGAGATTTTTTTATTGCAATGGGCAAGATTAACTCGCCGTTCGCCTGGTGGTAAGCGATACAACCGCCCATGAACAGTAGCAAAACCGAACAACACCTTGAATTACAAAGCAATGTCTGGTACTGTACTGCGCTCGTCATCCTGAGACATAAGATGTTAAGTCTCAATATGTTCAGTAGTTATTCTAGTGGCCTAATTAGCTGTTGGGAAAAATTTACATGCGGAACATTTTGTTTTTGCAAGTAAAATATGGAAGTGAAAACTATTTTAGCAACATGTTATATTATGTTTATCTTCAGCCGCACTAAGTTCATTGCTGAACCCAGACCTCTGCTATAGATTTCCACAGCGACTTGTTGGAACCGACCTATATCGATCGTCTTTCTGTGAACTTTATCAGATCGCCTGCAACTTGTTGTCTGTTCTTCGAGTCAATTATTCCTTCGTAGAATTCCGATACCGCAAAATCATTAACTTTACAATTATTCATAGCATCATGAAATTGATATACTTAATTTGATTAAGGTATAGTTTGACAACTTTTTTTCTCTTTACCTCATCATCCGGTATAGTTTCGCTATAATGTACGGCTAAAAGAGCGTTGGATACCAGCACGAAAAAAACGAACACGGCCTCCAGCCAAAACCGTAGTTTGCTATACGGATGTACAGATAAGGGAAATAACGTGTACTGACGGTATTTCTCTGCGGATAGCGCAGCGTACGATCTGAAAATTGTGTAATTTCCGCTGTTTAGTAACATGTATGAAAATCGTAGGTTTATTTAGGTACCATAGATATTCAGTGGTACCATTGTGATAGTGACCATCCACCTTATTTTTTAAATGCGGAAATCCTCTTGGATCTTTCTTTTCTTTGGGGTTGGTACACAGTGTATACCGGATTTCTACATACTAATAACCCTACATGCTCGTTCAGCACAAACCTGTCTTTAGGGGCCATTCAAGTATTACGTAAGCAGATTTATTACAATTGTATACCCCCCCATCCCCCTTGTCAGCAAAAGTAAGCAAAGCTCTTACCCCCTCCCCAGTGCTTACGTAAACATTTTGAATTAATATATAGTACTTTTAATTTTTTAATGATTCCTGAAGAAGTTATAATTTTAAAAATAAAATAACAAAAAAAAAATATTTTTTGTTGCATAGTTTCTTCTACTCACCAAAACTACCACCCGGCTTCGTTTTCGGTGGCAGTCTGGATATACCCTGTATATAACATATATCTTATATTTTCTAAATTTCTTTTCATAACATCTCTGTGTTTATCTGGCAACTCCATTTTGAATCTTCCTGTTAAGATTGTTTTGATGACGTAATCATCATCTAGACCCCCCTACCCCCCACGTCATCCAAAATAAGCAAAGCAAAGACCCCCTATGGTGCTTACGTAATACTTGAACGGCCCCTTATATATACATATATACATATATACGAATTTATAACCATTAAGTAAAATGAGTTTATGTGTTTGCTCAAGCAATTCATATTTAAGTTAATTTTGCAGATGAATGAAAACATGATTAGCATGATATTGGATGGTTTCCAGAAATCATGAGCAAAATATTATTGGAGTATGCGTGGAATTTAACCAAACACCAAACAACAATATTAAATACAGTTGTATTTTAACCATTGATTTTATTAATGAACACTACAAAATTATGTAGGTAATAATTCGTAGGTTTATAAGGAGATAAATACATACATTTAGAGAATTTTCTTACGAGTTATTCAGTGACATATTAAAAAAATAATAGTGGCTTCCAACGTTTCATACCTGTACAGTTTTTGAGCTCTTATATCATCCGGGTCGACTGTCGTTGCAATTAAAATTAACTTGCGAAGTTTGCTGCATTTAATTTTTAAACTGGACAGCTTATCATTAGTTAAATTACACTCATGTCCTTGGAAATATCCGCGTGATATCACCACGTTGAATTTTCCCTTTTCACTCTTCTTAACCATTTTTATATTTTAATTATTAAAAGACTTCCAGAAACATTAAGGAAATAACAATCAGACAAATAACCATACCAACACAAACAATTATTCTGAATGAAGATGGTATGTCAACGGTATGTAGGCTCGTCACAAGTGTCAACATGTCCTTATATTTTTATGATAGAGGTAAAGAGTTTTTATATCCGATAAAAGACATGAACATGTAGGTGTACAAGAGGTAGGGTGAAATTAAAATTCCATAGAAAATAAAAAAAAAACTCTTTAATTATATCATTGATTTAAAGAAAATGATACGTATCAATTACAGACTGGATCACATTAGTAATAGCACTCTAAGATAAAAGTTTTCTTCCTTTTGTTTGTAATCAATCTCCGTCTAATGTCCACGATATAATGTCTTTGCCAAATTTCCACGCATCTGCACAAGATTTCGAACAAAATGCAGCCGTTAGCACTATTTCTTCAGTATTATCAATTAGTATTATTTTCCTGAAAAGTTAAACAGGAGTTATAATATTAGAAAGAGCTACATTTAGTCAAATCATAAATAGTGTTTCACTGTGACAAAATCTGAATTATCCAAAGTATTAAAATAAAATTACGATTATTTCAAAATATTGTGTTGGTATATTCTCGATCAGGCGTTTTTTCGACAATATACCTAACGTTTCTTATGCCTAAGGAATATTTATTAGCATTCAAAACAATTCTACGCACCCCAGACAAATCTCATAATAAACATAATCGAATATAGGTTTTTTGCAACTGACGTTCTCACATCTTGAAATCGGTCCATTTATAAATTCAGTTTTCATAAACTTTGGTAGAAATGGAAAATATTCTTCTATTAAGTCCCCAGGTGTATAATAATTTCTTCTTCGTTTAAAATGAGACATATAACCATTTGTCTGTATTTCATCACTATGTTTTCTCTTATCTAAATTGTTGTTTGCTTTATCACCGTTGTTGATATTAAAATCTTCGAAATTGTTTTCTAAATCTCTCAAATTGTTATTATTTTCATATTCATGTCCTATGTTATTGGAGTAAATGCTGAAAGGTTGTGTACTTAATTCTTTGGCCCTTTCATAAATTATTTGGAAGAACTTTCTTTTGCAAAGCTCGGATAGACTAGGTGGTGAATAATATTTAGATTGCAATACAATATTATGTTGTGGCGGGACATTTATTCTATAAAACTCCTTGGACCCATCAAGTAATTTTAATTGACAACCGCCTCCTCTTGTAGTTTTTAAATGTTTTCTTATATTCAGGCACCTAAAACAAACAGGAGATTATTCAATGAAACTTTTGATTAAATTATACAGCATATCACAAATACAACTAATATTAAGCTGAAAATTTTGTAGCAACTAAATCAAACACATAGTTTAGTTCATTAAACACTTATTGTTAACTTCATATGTCTTGCGATATAGTCGGGAAACTACTTGGTAAGTAATCCCAAGTCCTCAAGTTTCGCAACGCGTAACCTTACAACTTACCCTATATTAAGACTTCTAGTTTGCTGATCTCGGAACATGTGATACCACAGCGAGTAAGGCAAGCAAGTCAGTTCCGTATTTCTCCAGAATCTAAATTCGCAGTGGTGGTAGTTATACACAGGTTTCTGAGGAAGCCATTGGAGTTTGTTATCTGTAAAAGCAATTTTTTACGCCTTCTATTTAGTGCTTGTTTATTAGGATGTTTATCATTTTGTGATTTAATAATAATGCTAGCTGTTACTCTGGATTGAAAATATTGTCTTTATAACATTGGAATTATTAATTGCTAGATGTTAATGATTGTGAGTAATAGATTCAGGATATCTAAAAAAATCTCATAGCCATAAGAGGGTATAAAATAACAAATATTTTAAACTCTGTTGTATATTAGATACAATTACCAAAAATTTTTGTATGCGTGAATACATTATTTTTCTATATGAAGACAGGCGAAGAATAAGTACACCTATTTTTGAACTGTCCCAATTTTAAGGATGTTGGTGGAAACATGAAACAGAATTAAGATAACTAGTTTTAAATAGATAAACATATCTAGTAATGCTAAGCATTCACTGATTCCCATAAAATACAAACTAACTACGACCATTCAAAAAGTGCGTGCAGAACATACTTTATCTGTTTTTCTACACAAATTAGAGACAGTAAAACTTAATAACTATTCTAAGGCAGGAAACCGTTAATAGGCTTAAACACGAATCTTTTTACTCATAGGGTAATAAGAACACAACGGGAGCATCGTTTGATGGCCCACGGATAAATCAACGGTCAAGTAACCATTCCTTCGAGTCTTAAATAGGTCAAACGATCCAATGAGGAAGCTTTAAACTTGATTTATTGTGCCGTTGGTTATCGGAGGCACGGTACACAACACTCTTCTGGAAGTTTACGACGAAACCGCGCTAAAACTGGTCTCGGTATTGCTTAACCGTCATTAGTCTTGTAAAGGCCGGTAAAGATTAATAAATTATTAGGATATTCTTCATTTGAATATTAGCTTAGGTGATGATTAACATTGTGATCATTAGGCATACTTGCAAAACAAGTCGTCGAGATTCTGTGTCGAAATACAATGCATATATTAAATTTATTTCATTGTAATATTTAGTTTGAAAATTGTAAATGAAGAAAAGCTTACTGCGAATACAATAACGAAAATATATGGTTATAAATTCTAGTAATACATATAATATCATTAACATTTCAATCATGCTATTCGACTTAAATCGAAAGATATATCCAACGTGCAAATATATTGATGAACACTAAGAAATAGTAAATAAACCCGTCAAATTACCACAAACCGATAGGTACCGGAGATATCGCAATTCCGCAATCCTTAACGGAAGCTCTCGCAGCTCGTTCTCGTCCAATATAAGAAATTTCAAACACCTCACATCTCCAATTTCGTCTGGAATACGTCTCAATCTGTTCCCGCTAACGTCTAGGCACTTGAGACACCGCAACTTAGATATCTCCTTAGGCAATTCCACAATATCATTACCGCTTATGTATAAACTCTCGAGGTTCTCGAGAAGTCCAATATCCCTCGGCAAATGCGATATGAGATTCTCTTTTAAATAAATATCCGTTATTGCCGATTCTTCACCACGTATCTTTTCAATGGGGAATTCTGTGAAGCCTCGATAGTTCCAGTGGAGGACTGTGCTCGGTATTACATCGTAGTAATTCATTGTTTGCTGCGGCTACTATTTCTTTTGTATCTTCATTGTTTGTATCTTAAGTAGTTTTAGCATCGAAATCACTATTCATAATTCAATTTACACTTACATCACATTGTATACGAGTATATTTATTTGTGAACGTCTGTCAATCGACACTGGTAATCTGCGCGGGTTCCCTTATATCCCGATTCTTGAAGACTGCAACCCGTCGTGCGCGAACCGTGCGTGAATTATTTTTAAAACTATAACAAGGTCTTTGCTAAGATAACGTGTAAAAATAGTCGTTTCGTTTGTTGCTCTCCCGAAATAATTACGCAACAAAGAAACTATTGATTTTCTAATCGTCCATGTAAAGTATAATATTTTAGCTTTACATATTGAAAAAACATATTCTGCATAATCAGTAATTATTATATTAGCTATAATTACACAGAATTAATAATATATATTCTTTGAAGTTATAATTAAACAGAAAATATTTTTAATACTCTTTTATTATTACTAATCTTTATTTAGATCAGATATTAAATTTTAACCATGACACAAAAAAAGTAAAGTGCAAAAGAAAAAAACAATAAATAATTATGGAATTATACCAGATTCTCTCATATATGAAATTTTATTATTTTGTACGGCAGAAACAAATAATAATGGCAATATATTTTCTGAATATGCGTAAAGGATGTTTGGCACTCGTCCAATAAACACCACTTGTCTGTTTGAGGACACTGAAAGCTTTCGTATTAACATTGAAAATTCCGTTAACATTATTTTCACCAGCATATATTTTTATAGAACATACGTATTTAGGTTTTTAGTGTTCAGACCGTTCCATTTTGTGAAAATCCATTAATCTATTTAAAAGATTTTTCGTTGAATAAATTAAATCGTTAATTGGTATCGACCTCGGCAAAAAAACTATGTTGTTGAATTAATGAAATAAAACATGGCAAATATTTACTCATTGAAATTTATTTACATTGAATATATTTGAAACATTTAGATTCCTATCTACAGTCTACGGTCTATGAAGTCACAAGTTTTAGTAGAGTTTCAGACTTAGAAATGATTGCACTTACTCACTATGTGCTAACTACCCACACTCAATATATAACCCTTCCTTTATTACCAGTCCTTTGTTTTCCAATAGCACATTTATAATTACATTTTACTACATAATTGTAAGCAGATAATTAATGATAGGTTGTCATTGCATTGTATTTTTAAATATACCCTTTCCATGTCGCAAGCCTGAACATCTATCGACTATACGGTAAAGATTTTAACCGAAATTTTCGGTGCCAATGATGGCACTATCACCCCGAAAATAAATACATGGGTAGGTAGGTACATCGTAAAAGTAATTAATCACGATAGTATTTTCATTCTTGGGACATAAAAGTTAATTTTAATAAAGATGGAATGATTATTTCCAGTGACATTAGTATGAATTAAGGAATAATATAAATAGAAGCACAACAAATTTCGATAGTTGTTGTAATTCTCTCGAACTACAAAACTAATAATTTTATTCCATTAATTAAATAATTAATAGTATTCTTCAAACACAACATTACTTCGATAGACGTTGCAGATATAACAGTATACTCGTAAATAAATAATAATATTATGATTACAGTCACATCCTTACGGAATCCACTAATGTGTAAACAGTGCATTATATACTCGTAGGTGTCACAACGGTGTCGCTATATTATTATGCCGTAATATATAGAACCTATCTTATATTAGTTAAAATAATTCCATTGTTCTTTTTGTCCAAGCATGAATCAAGCAAATGTTTAATCTTTCAAAAAAAAATGCCTAAATATAAAACAAAGGCGTTCGCAATTCGCATATGGTCGTTAACTATCAAAATCATCGAATTAACAGGTGAAAACCTTATCAGATATGTAACACTATCTCAATCTCGAACAAATTACAAACTCCCACCATACTACCAGAAAATTAAAATATATTTACCAATCTCAGACTAGGAATAAGTTGTCATAAATACTAACTACAAAATTTTAATACCTTTAAATGCATTTTTCTACTCGTATTTATTTATTAAATTAAAGAAAAACTTCCACCGCAACATGATTTTGACATCAATACATGTTTTATTAGCTACATTCCTCTTAATACTAAACTCGATTATCTATATAGTATTTATCTATTAAATAATTTAAATAAATATTATTATAATTATAGCTATACAATAATAGTATCTAATTATTACATTTAATAAATTGTATAAGGTTTATAGAATAATCAAAAGGTCCTCAGAAGAATATTGGGATTATTAATCAGTAGAGTTGCAATTTAACTATGTAAACTGTACCCTATATCTTACATATAATAGTGCCATTTTATATTGGAAACTTTCTATACATAGTGCTCCGTTTTATTCAATACAAATCTTAATTAATGACGTAAGCAATGATTACGTCACTCAATAGACTAGTCAGCAGCTTCTTATTGGCTTTGTCTTTTAACATAATTTTTTCGATATTAATACAATTACAAAATTCTAAAGATAAATCTGATATTGTTTATTACAACATGTGTACTTAGCTTTATATATTTTTCTATAAAGATAAATACTCCTACAAGATTTATTCTAGTCCATGATAATTTAAAATTCAAAGAAGCATATAATATAGCGTTATGTTGTTTCTGGGTGTGGACAAAACAGTTTTAAAATAGTTTTGTGACATTAAAAATTGAATACAAGGAGAGTTACATAAATATATGGATATAAGCAGCTATAACTATTTTAAAGAACATTGAAACGTATCTGTCACTATACAATATATTTTTATCATGGATTTTTATACTAATAAAGGTGTTGTCAAATGTCAATGCAGGCGGCCTAAACTTTGGGTACAATTTAAAACATTAATTGTAAACTAAAAATATAATACAGCTAAGTCTTCATAGTAGTTATAAGAAGTAATAGATATATATTTTCTTCGAATAGTTTCGTGTATATTTTTCTGAGTATCCATCGACCGACCCAAATGTTTGATCTCAATCAATTGGCCAAAAGCTTGAACTATTTCCTTTGAATCGTTTCATAAACATTTGCAACAACACACATATTTAAAATCACTACAGTACAATAATACGAATTGTCGTATTTGGTATCGGTGCTAATAATAACTACAATTCTATCACAATTACTTTGACAATGAAATGTACAACTCCTACAAAATAGGAGACAAGACTTAAAAACTACTTACTAATGGTATACCAATCGGTAAAGCATAGTTTAATATCTCCGTATGATTCTGACTCGTCGTCCTTTGCCGTCTTCGTCATCGCTGTCGAAGGAGGCTTGTCTGTGTCCCAGCATCAGCGCCTGGATATCAGGATTCAGTGGCAGAGCGGGGAACGAAGACCGGCGAGCCATCGGAACGGGGCGACCTCCTGAGGGATACAAGGCCTGTTTAAAAAAGGATTGAATTTTGCTAAATAATGATGAGGTATATTCTACTGGATAAAGTGGTTAATCTTCTATTTTTAAAATTCTAGCTAATACTGTTTGAAGTATTTTGGTTCTTGGTAATGGAATTAATTCTATAGTCTATTTGATTACCATACTTTGAAAAGCTAATGACTAAGTTGAACTAAGTCCAATTGAATAATGCATGAGGAATTCTAAGATCTGTCGTAGCACTAACGTCTCAAGGGGTAGGTATGTAATTGTAAGGGTTAAATGTTGGTTGGGACTTTATTCCTAACGTATCGTATTTTTGATAATATTTTATCAGGTAATTACTCTAAACTTACTTTTAATAGGGTTTATGTTAATTTTGGAACTATATCTTTAGAGATGTTTAGAAATAATTGCTCGTTTAAAATGTTATTCGCAATACATTATAATAAAATGGCACTATTAACAAAATTTAATAAACTGATTCATGGAATTATAAATTACTATCTGGAATTGGGACAATCCGAAGCAAATAAGGTTACTATTCACAATCCACTGGTAAAAGTCATTTCTTATGTGGGTTCTCATAATTGTACTTAATCTGGCTTCTTTGTTGGTAAAGGCAGGCGATATTATTTCTAAAATTTTACTTCGATATATCTAAACCAATTTTAAAAACACTGCGAATACTTACCATGTTATTATGTTCTATATAAAAAGATAGCTTTAAATAGACGTGATAAATAAAAGCCAATTAGCCTTTACATCCAACCCTTTAAGCTATTGGATAATGCACATGTATATAAAGCAGATAATTGTACAAATGTGTCTGTGTGAATACTTTGATTAATCATTTGGAAGGTCATGTGTTCAATAGGCCGATATAAATTGATTATGAAACAGACAAGCTTATAGAAGCGTTCGTTCGGTACCGACCGTGGCGTGGGTCATCAAAGAACAAAGAGCATTTCATGAACAGTTTTGCATATTGTGAAATTATAGTGAATTAGCAGCAATTATTATTTATTGTTTCCTATTTAGTGCATTGCGCCTTAGTTCGTTAAAAGATTAAATACACTAGCCTGCATTAAATTAACTTTATACAACACCACTGACCTAAATTCTGATCCATTATGTAGGTCAAATTATGTGTAAAGACTAAAATTTTTACTACAAAGCGTTTCATACACTAAGATACAATAACAAGCTTTTTATTTATGTAAATAATAGTAACTACAAATCATACAAATAAGCATCTACTTCATCTACAAGTGTGTACAACATTGATTACCTGAAAACCTTTTTCAGTCGTCAGACAGACCTTATTACGAAACAGAGAAATTAAAATAGTGACAGAAGGTATAGACACTGAAAATTTTAAAATAATAAACATTTAACGATCAGTTTTGTTTATTTAATCAAATTAATAGCAGACTTGCAATGAACTCATAAATTACTTCAGAATTTAAATAACGATTATATAAAAGTAAATAGATTGGTAGGAATGTAAAGCGTACCGAAAAGTTTGGCAACTGATTGCCTCTTAATCAGCCTCGATTCGGGTGCCGGTGTCTCAGTAGTAGATGGAGGCGAAGATTCTGCTTTGCTTTTCCTATCACTGAGATACGAATTAATCGATTCTCCTCGTGTATACGGTCGGCTTTGACGGCGGTTCTTCTTCTCCTCATCAGAACTCACTATAGACTCCGTGATTTGAAACAACTGAAGACCAAACTTGCTCGATTCGCGTCTCAAAGGTTTTTTGTTAGCAAATTCTGCCAACGACTGCCTTCTTTCTCCATCTGGATTCAGCTTCCGTCTAGCTCTTTCTTCTTCTTTCACTTTGAGTACATCTAATACTGCGTTCAGAACCAAAACAACAAGGAACACGGTGATACCAATGACAGTAATTGTGTTGTGGTCGGCGCTCAGCTGTTCTCTGTTACTTTTAGGTTTAATATCCGGTTTCTCGGTAAATATTTGAAGAATGCTGCACGCATCCTTCATAAACAATGGAATGACTTTTTTCACTTCGTTTTTTACCTGCGTAATATTTCTGGTTTGTGGCTTCGACGCGACGGCCGTCGCCGTCTCGACATTATCGATCTTTGTTTCTTTCACATTTTGGTTCATGAGCCACATTTGAACACTATACATGCAGTATACTATGACGAACAATATAAAAAGTATTACCCTGCGTTCGTTCATGTTTACATCTCAAAAACACTGGTTTGTTTTGACATGGAACCGCGCGTGCGTGTTTCTGTTCACTCACTGCTCGATATTATTTAGGTGGGAGCATGGATGCGATGATTAATGTTATTTTTACGTTTTTGCGGGTATTTTAACGTGTATTTAGAAATGTTTGCGACGTATAAGTGGTTGGCGGCGTCATGTCGCGGTTTGTGGAGGTGCGCTACCCTCTGCGCATGTGCGGCGCGGCCCGGGCTTCAGGGTCGGCTTTGTTTGTGTTGGCTACTGTATAGTGTATACGTGAACGCTGACTATCACAGATATGATGTTTTTGATTTCTCTCATATATAGATGATTATCTTTTACGATAGTATGTTTAGCTCTTTACACAATAATTATAGGTAAAATGGATCTATCATAATTTGTGAAGATTACGTGTTTTGATGACTGATATCAAATATTTATACTTGCAATTATAAAATGTTTAATCGTCTAACTTTACCACAATTCCAATATATTAGATTTAGCAAAAATTGCTCGATTTCATAGCCATATATTATAGATAATTACTATATTAGATTTTCCTTTTATCAATTTAATTTACCTACGCATACGATGTTGTCATATCTCCGATAACGCAATTGCAATAGATATCAATATTGATGGCTGCAACGATGTTAACTATACAATACAGCCCTTGAATATTTAATTAAAATGAATATTTTCAAAATTGTGTAAAATGATGTTAAACCAAATGGGAAGTGTATCAAAGTGGTTAATTGGAATATTGGAATATTCATTTGTATTGGTCCACATAGGAATTTATAGGACAACAAATGCGTGGTGTATCTACTGCTAAACACAGAATTCTAAAATTTAGTCAACCATGCCTGCCCAATATTTGTGACAGGGTTTTTTTAAATTACTGACCAATAAAAGTTGGCACTGTATTTTAAACCGCCTCATTCACTAAACCTGATTTTTTCGTTTGAAATATGGTTTTTCATAGTTGGTAATAAGTACAACGGATGTATTGCTTTCAGCAGTCTTTATCAGGTTAATAATGATGTACTGATAACAAAGTTACACGTGTATGATTTAATAAAACTTGATAAGTTTGTTTACCTTGCGTTAGACTTTTGGCAGCGTGTATGCGCTGTGAACTAATTGTATGGGTTTAACGCACACAAATATCGGATAATTTCATCTATCCTAAATCGAATCTGCTCGTAGTGCACCCTATAGGCTTACGAATGAGGCTCTAAGTGTCCACTTGTAGTGGTATTTGGCCCACTATTAAATCGTGGGACGGAACATACAAGACGAAAAGTGGGTGGTGTTGCACCTCTGCCTACCCCTTCTAGGAAAAGGCGTGAGTTTGTGTACGTACGTATTTACTAATAACCATCATTATTTGATGGATTCCACGCGGACTTAAATTTATTAATGAAAACAAAATGTTCGAATGTTGTTGGAATGGTATGGCGTTTACGATTTTAGTTACTTTGATACGTTCGCTTTTATTCGAAGCAAAACTATTTTTTAATCTTTTGAAATAGCTTTTACATTGTCGAGTGGAACGAACAACGCTTCGGAATGAAGAAGGAAGAATGCAAAGAAAATCAACATTAAAACTCTAAAACAATAGTAGTTTTTGTAACAATATCAACATAATAAATCTTTTACAAATTAATGCCGCATTGTATTGGCCAAGAATTTGTTTAATATTCTGAACGTGAACTTGATTTGAACCTGAAAGACAAATCTGTTTCCCCGTCCGATAAACAATTTTGTTTAATGTACGGTTTGGTGCAATCTGATTCCAATAAGTATCTGTAGAAGTCCTTGATATGATCCTATTTTAGCAATGGTATTTTTGCGGTAGAAAAATTCTGCCAAGAAATTAACAACACTTTTGTGTTGTCTGTTTTAAAGGGGAATTATTAGGTATAAAGAGAAGATTTTCTGTAGGTACATGTATTTTTATATTAAATATTGCCTGCTCTTTCACCCATAGCCACATATTAATAATGATAATAATATATATTATAACATATTATAATCCTATACATTGCATTGGTAATTATTGTTGGAGTCCTGTAGCCATTACCATTGAAAAATCATACGGATTTTATTAGTACTTTGTCTATTCTATATCAGCCTATATACATCCCACTGTTAGTGCGGGTTGGCGAACTTACATACCATATAAATTGTTATAAATCGCTATGGTATGCAGGTTTCCTCACGATGTTTTCCTTCACCGTTTTAGTGCGTGGTGATTGACTATCAATACACACATGACTCCGAAAAGTCAGAGGTGTGCCCTGGGATTTGAACCCGCGACCACCGTGAACATGTTTGCAGACGCGTCTGATCCGTTTACCAACAGGCCACCACGCACTATGTCCAAAAATCATTTCAAAAACCTTATTGCAGTATCCATGTACCATTTGCCCATATTTATCTGTCGGTTGCCTGTCCCTATTTGTATTGTTCCCTATCACAGTGTGTTCCGTCAAATTTAATTGCACGTCAACGATCCGCGTTTTACTTGAATTTAAACTCTATTCTGTTTACTATTAGGTTGCAATTGACATTGTGCACGAAGCGTGCATTTGTGGCGGTAATCGTATTACGTGCTACGTTTTAGTGATGAATACAGGAAATGATTTTGATGCTCTATTTTGGTAACAAACATAAATATCAACGAGACTAGGATCGATTGTCGGATTAGCTGGATTACTGTGGCTTTTGTTTAGCGAATCACACAAACCGTAGGCGTGGACGAGGCGTTATGGCCATTTCAATGATTTTCTTTTTTAATATTCCCGTTCCTGTAGGAGATTAATCTTGCATCTGTAGTCGGGAAGATGTTAAGGATAAGAAAGTAAAGAAGACATATTAGTAGGAACTTGCAGCAATGCTTATAGCCGTAACTTGACGTTTGTATACGCTGAAAATATGGTGTCATGTTGATGGCCTGGTTACTATGAATGTATTATTTTATAAACTAAGTTCGACTTCGTTAGACTAAGTTCGGAAAAAAATGTTAAGTATAATAGAGAATAGTATTGAGTTTTAGAAGTTGAAAACTTATGACTTACTCCGGATGTCGAACATCCGAACTTTCAAATTTCGTATCGTTTGATGGAGTAACCCCCCTGACGCGGCTGCCAACATGTCTACGGTCATCGCTGGTTCGAATCCTAGGACACACCTCTGACTTGTCGGAGTCATGTGTGTATTGATAGTCAATGACCACGCCCTAAATGAGAAGGAAAACATCGTGAGGAAATCATACCATAGCGATTTATAATAATTTCTATGGTATGTAAAGTCCGCCAAGCCGCATTCAGCCAACTTTATGGATTATATGGCATAACCACTCTCAATCGTTCTCTTGATTGTAGTGGAGGCCAGTACCCTACATTGGGACGTATGTGGGCTGATACAGTACAGTACAGTATTTTATATCACAACTTATTACCTATTTATTCGGTAGAATATTTGTAGGCTAAATGAAAGCGCCTGCGGTATTTCAAATTGCCAGATATGAAACCGCGCCATACTGATTTGCTCACGTAAATTGAGTTTCAGAAGCATTATTGAATTTGAATAAAATATACCCAATTTAGACAAATAAGTGATAGAAAAATGCATACGGTTGTAACACGTGATCTGAGGCGAATGTGTGATATAAATTCATTTTTGGATATTCAAAATATCCTTTGATTCTTATTCTGCGTTCAATATACTTGCTATGGTTTGAAAGGATAGGATAGCATAGCATTAATTTTGTTTACTGCCTTAACAGTAAGATAACAATGTAATGAAAATATTTAACAAAAGAATCAACAATTTATGTAAGAAGCAATAATAAATCGCTTCATTTAGCAACATGGTGCAATACCGTCTAAACTGCACAGCAGCGCTGACTTACAATGAGGGAACTAAATGAGGTGTGAATATTTGGTGAACAAAGGAACAGAAGAATAAATAATGGTGCACCATTCGATTCACTATTAGAACTAGGAAATAAAACGCACTTTTAGGAAAACAACTTAATATATGCTTTATTTCTTTATTCTTTATAATCAATATTTCTAGATCATAGACATCCATATTGCGGGAGACATACGTTCAACGGTGGACAATCTGTGAAAATTATGATGATTAAGATCATAGATGACTATCTTTACGAATAAGACGATTTACAAGAAGACTATGATTAAGATTTAAGACGATGCATCAATTCGTTGAAGTAAATTCATTGTCATGACCATAACATCGGTTTCTAAACTCAATTCTTATATCTATATATCAATATTTCCATTGTGAGCACTACTGCACACAGACATGTACTTACATTGTCTCTGTGTGTTAATCACTGGAGTTTGGAATACCAGTGGCTATATTAGATTATTGGTCAATTAAGACTTTTAGACTACATATTCAAACCAAACATCTAGGTGTAATGACTGCTACCGTAGTTATAATATACTTCAACTTTTTTTATCATTATTGCAATGAATGGTGAGGCGAGCATGCCGTTCGCCTGATGGTAAGCGATACAACTGCTCATGAACAGGAGCAAATAACAACTCTCAAAAAATTATCATCTATGTAGAAAAAAAATCAGTTTTACGAGAATCCATTGTCACAATTATAACAGACTGTGAGACTCCAAAAATCTGACATGTAAACACCTTTATTTAACCACATTCTTGCAAATGAATTTTCTTTTTATTCCATTCTCCCGGTGGTCGCAGGTTCGAATCCCAGGGCACACCTCTGACTTTTCGGAGTCATGTGTGTATTAATAGTCAATCACCACACACTAAAACGGTGAAGGAAAACATCGTGAGGAAACCTGCATACCATAGCGATTTATAAGAATTTCTATGGTATGTAAATCCGCCAACCCGCATTAGGCCAGCGTGGTGGACTATATGGCCTAACCACTCTCAATCGTACCGTCGATTGTAGAAGAGGCCCGTGCCCTACAATGGGACGTATATGGGCTGATACAATTTTGATACAATTCTATTCCATAAAATGGTGCTACCTAGGTGTTGGTTATTACAAATATTTCTACCAGTAAAGCTGCAAGCTACTTACATTTTAGATAAATATTAACGGCCATAGAATTGGTATCTGCAATCCGATTAGCATTGTCACGGAAAAACCGCATCTGCACCAAAACCAAATAATTATCGCGTTTAGATATAAATTGTTAGGAGCTTTGTGTGGTCGTTTAGCAGATTGCCTATTGTTGGAATTATAGTTTAAAATTGAATGAACTGGGCACACCATTTAATTTTCATTTCGGTGAAGCCATTTGTACTGCAATTAAAGTATTGATGTGTTTGCATTAATTTTGTGAGATGCGAATATGTGGTTTGTATTTAGACAAGTGTGACTACTAGGTTTATATAACGGCTTTATTCATAGACAGTTGATAAACCTATTATAGTTATTGAATGTATTGTCCCTTTTGAACCACTTTTGTATTCAGTTTGAGCGAAGAAGTCAAAACATTCGATAATCTAAATAGATTTACAAACTGTTTATATAATACAGTTCAAGTTTAATCTTTTATTTCAAGAGTCTTGTCATGGCTCATGCTTTCATTTAATTCGGTACCTGTCCGGTAGATGTCTCACAGGAAATCGACCTAAAGTGACAGCTTTGCTCTCGTTTTCTCTTCTGTGAGTGAGATTGTCGGATGCCCAATACCCAATTATTTTTCCTTACATCTCCTTTTCCGATTTCCTGGGCCGGCAACACATCTATGATCCAAGCGTTGTGGATGTTCATAGGCATTTACCGTCAGATGATTTGTTTGCTAATTTGCCCAACCAATTTTATAAAACAAATTGGTTAATGATCTTCAATACTTATGACGTTTATTTTACTGAGAACTTAATTAAGATTGCGTATTGAGAACTTATTTGGACAAATATTTTTTGACAAACGTACGAAACTCAGTCATGAAGTCATCGAGTAATTAAAAGGTTAAATGTGCTTTTTCTATATCAATCAGTTGATTCATTATCATAGGAAAAAATAGCATCACCAAAAACATGATATAAATAGGTCAAAGTATCATTTTCAAACGATCTCTTCCGTTGCCAATTTTTTTCAAAAAAATATTATTTCGATATTGCCGCGCAGTCTAAGGCAGCCTGTTACGATTCAGAAAGATTTCCATTTCGCGCTTCGTCGCATTCGGCTGCGCATTAAAATATGCAACGGGGGTGTATTGTGAATTTACGAAAAAAAAAATTTGTATTATGCGACATTTTGACACGGTCTCGGTGGAATTAGGATATTATATTTTTTATATTATAGCGGGCGAGCGGGCATGTGGTTCACCTGATGGTAAGTGATCACCGCCATGAACATCTGCAACATCGTAGGGCATGGAGAAGCATTGCTGGTCTTTAACCTTCCAAAAATGAGTGTATTCCCGATACGCTCGTTTTTGGAAGGTTTAGGTCGTGTTTGTCCGGAAATACTGCCGCTGGCAACTGGTTCCACAGATTCTTTTGCTCCCAGACAACTCCAGTATATGATATGATAGTAGAAAACTCACCATAGTCACCATAAAATAGTGTCGCAGATCAGGTTCAGCCTATATGTATATACACACATGCGACGGACCATTATCTTAACTAATATTATAAAGAGGAAAGATTTGTATTTTTGTATGTAACGAATAAACTCAAAAAGTACTGGAGCGATTTTAAAAATCATTTCACAATTCAAAAGCTACATTATCCACAAGTAACATAGGCTATATATTTGCCTAATGGGGTTGAAATAATGGTTGAAATGGAAATGGAAAATATAAATTATTGAAGATATATTTATGAAAATTTATATTTTAGCTCCTTATTACAAACTCAAATTAATGGCGTGCAACAATTTTGGAAAAACGGCACATGGGGTGAAATAAGGGATGAAACATTGAACTTTTTAGTTATTGATCCAATAGGTGTCAAAATCGATACCTGAGATACTCTTTGTGTAAATAATTCAAATTCATAGTCGGAATCGGAAATTTCGGAGCCACCCTTTTTCTGAATAACCTAAATTCGAAGTCAGAATTGAAATGGTGGCAGCCATTTTGAACTTTTTTGTTATTGATCCGATTGGTCTCGAAATTGGATAAGCATTATCGAGAGCGGCAAGCATGTTGAGTTTAGATAAAATACGATCGATCGATCGATCGAATCGTATTTTACCCTGTACCCAGGCGAAGCCGGGCCGGGCCGCTAGTAATTCATAAAATACACTTTAGTCACTTTGTTGTGCTTGTCTGTGTTAAGCGGAATTATTTTATTATTATTATTTTCTTCAGTCAAGCTTTTTCTACTTGGTACACTATTGACTACTTTATATATATCTTATCTTATTTTTCCTTATGGTATCTTTTTTTTCCATCTCTTATTGTCTATCCCAAGGTAGTCGGTAAGAGATTACTTCGAGCGATACGACCGCCTTTTGTACTACTATGTAATATAATATTCTATTATTAAGTTAACTTAGTGAACAATAAAGGAGATAAATAAATAAGCGGAAAATATAGTTTATACCTGAAATGATTCGTCAAAAAAAATACCGCATAGATGTGCCAAGTCCCTTTAGATTATTTAATTTTATTTTCAACATAACAATTCACAAAAGCTGCGTATTTATTTACTAAATATAACTTTTAACACAACTTCACCAATTACACTTATATCCTCCTAATTGTTATTGTCGTTTAAGGTTAATTGCTAAGATAAAGCACATTTGAGTCCCAAAATGTTTTCCCATTACGGATTAAGTTTGGCTTTAGATACGACACTCGGGCTCCGCAGATGTCTCTTTGTAATTGCAATACTTTAGTCTACAGTTTAGTTCTATAGAAATTAGAACAATTGAATCTCGGAAAAGTTCACGGAAGGATATGAATTACTTAATGTGTTCTTATTTTCATACTCTAATTAAAAGATTCTTCTGAATATATTATATATCGTCTACGGACTTTTGGCAAGCGAATGCGTGGTTGACATTATAATGTATTAGGTTCTTTTTTTCACACAGGTATTATAATATTGGACATATTAATACTATCGAGTATAAATGCTTGTTGTTTATATTAGGAAAAAATACCTTAAACAACGCGTTAAAAATAACTTCTTAATATTTGGAAAACAGCATGACAACCTCACAATTGCACGCCAAAAGACCAAAGTTGGTCATCTTTACTTACACCAAAAAGCGCTGCTAAATGTAATCAAGGAAAATAAGGTAGGTGACGATTTAAGGTACAACTTGCCTTGCAATCTATAAAGCACATGTTATAGAAATAAAAGCTATGAAATAAGTTTTAAAAAGGTTAGAATTTTTTCATAATCATAAGCTCATTTTATAAACGGAATTTTTATAACAGACTAGAAACATCTGGTGGTAGTTCGCATGTGTAAGAGGTCGCTTGGATAGATACCACTGTAATGTATATTTCTCCCGCCAAACAGCAGTGCAAATACACTCTTGTATTCCGGTTTGAAGGACATTGTACCCAGATCAACCAAGGGATCTTACCATCAGGCGAATGGCATGCTCTTCTCGCCTTTCATTGGAATAAAAACAAAATGACATAAATATTAACATTTAATTATCAAAACGGTCGTTAATACGATCGTCGAAGTCCTTGCCAACTCCTAAATTCTTACTATAACTCAGTTTCCTTACACCACAGAAGCGGCCGAGCCAAAGCAAACTTTCAATTGCTGCAGACAATCAAAAGTCGACCGAGCAATTTGTGAAGTGATCGACAAATGGCCCAAGTTCGACAATAGTGGCCCCGCAAAGGCGGCGTTTGCACCTGTCGCACTAATGTAGCACCGTATTACGAAACATGAAATTACGAACTGATTTTATTATCAAATAGCTTTTGCTTAATCTCTGCATATGCATTTGGTCGCGCTGCGTCATCTTGTGTTGTTTTAAATTTGTTTTGGTTAATAATTTGGAATAGGAATGTTGTTTGGTCTTATTCTATTGAGTATATTTTTTGTAAGAGGATTATTACGGATCGTTATTTTATTCTTTTGTTTATGCTGTTGCCGTGTCTCAGTATTAATTGTAATTGTTGATATTGTTGTCTAATTATTACCAAGGATTTTAATTAAAAAAAAAACGATAAGTTCAAAAGGAAAATCAAAAGAAACTACATAAGGGCTTAGAATATAAATAGCTATTTTGGATTAAGTCCGTAAACATTTTTCTTTTTTCGAAATAAATAAATAAAAAAATATTAATTAAGGAAAGAAACAGAAGTGTCAAGAAGTGTCAACATGATAGCACCCCAAATAACTCATAAAAATCACTCACAGGCAAAAAAAGAAATTAAAATGAAAATGAATTTGTCTTATCTTAAATAAATGTGTATGTTAAATACCATACGAATTGGGATAAATATACCAATTACAATTAAAAATATAATTACAAAACAATAATAACTACTGATAGCGCGCGAGTTGAATGCAGTCGGGGCCTGAGGTAAAGAGCGGGAGCATCTCCCCCACCGTCCGCACGTGTCCCCTCCCGGGCCTGCAGCTTAGTGCAGTGCTTCCCGAGCTATAGTACGATTATTACGATACTCAACATATTATAGTCCATATTATTATTTGTTTGTTTAATAATTAATTATAACTGATAGTCTATCAAATTTTGTTGAAAATAACGAGTATTTTTTCGTGACCAAGCACGAGAAATAGCAAAAATTGTGAATAAATAATTTGTTTTATTTGATTTTGGTGTTTAAAATAATTACTTATTGAAAATGTGTGATATTCACTATCTTGTTTATTTTTTAAATTATGTTTATCTAGTGATAAGTGACAAACTTAAAACAGTGTTAAAAATTATCGATATACCCACTATGGCCATCAATAATTAGATCACTGCACTACCGCATTCCTAAGCTCTGCATTCAACTCGCGCGCTATCAGTAGTCTCAAGAACATAATCGTTTACACAGCAACTTGAATATTGTACGGCGAAATTGAAACAAAATTTTTAGTAATTCACATTTATTACTAATTCAGAGGTCGTAGAAGGGTCTTCCACTTGAATATTCATTTCAGTTATAATATCGCAGGCTTAAAGTTACAAACCGATGTGTTAGGAGAAACTGCCTACTTTAATTTTAACAAACTCGACTGGCTGAAATATTAATTTGCTTGGGTTTAATTAGGTCGGCACGTAATTTACCCGGGTAAGGAAAGACAGGCCTCACCTTTTCTTGTTGTTGGATCTTGATATCATCTTGAGTCAATTAACCTAGAAACCTCAGTGCTAACTGAACTGGAGCTTCCAACATGATAGATGATTTCGGGAGTATCAGCTATACTAGACACAGATATGCTAGATTAATAGTCTCTGCGATAGGACGGCTTTGTCCTTGGTTGATTTTAACTTAGTAATAGTTGCCTTTGAAATCCATCTTAATTATTTCAGTAACAACAAACTTGTTCGGTGTATGTTTCCTTAGGATGTAAAACTTATGCAACAGGTGACGTTGATTAACAAAGTGACGTTTAAGAAGCAATTTGATATGATTGCTATACAAATTTTAAGAATTCAGATGATATTTAAACGAAGATAAATAGTAGTAAATTAAAACTGAAAATTACTACCATAATAGCTACAATTTTCACGCCATTCAAACACGATAGTTCGTACCGCTAGCAATATTCGATTTTGCTTAAACATGAATGATTCTTTTAATAATGCATTATTAGGACAAGTTAATCTCCCTATCCAGAACTAACTTCAAACTTTCAAAAAACTATAAATCTCACACAGGTCAGAATACCCATTGTTGTGTTCTAAATCGATACCTAGCCAATAAGTCTATCGAAAGATCATATATCTAAAGTCATACATGCCATGGACATTGTACATATTCCTAGCTAGAACCACAATCTGCCCGCACTCCCTTGTCAATTATAACAATTGTATCAGAGTCCCAGATCTCGTTAAGGAGGATTGGCTTGGATTGGAGGAAGTATACGGTTTATTAGTATTGTAAATACTACGTAGATATCTGTTGATTAATCAAGACTACTGGTTTGTGTTTTGCTCACTTTATTGGATCTCTGCAAGCTTCACTACGATCATTTGGGAGCTAAACATGCGTCTAGGTTGAATGTAATTTGTTCGATCAACATAATTAGCTAAAATGTACGCTTTGTTAGAAATTTTGATGTCCTCTAGAGTTAAAACATCGTTAACTTAGTGCAATTGCACTTAGTGCAGCTCCAATCATTTGAAATTAAGTATTCTATATAATATTATTATCCAATAATTCGAGATCAAGGCAATTTCGTCCATAAAATATTGGTATTTCCGGCAAATAGCATGAATTTAATGATAGTAATTCAAGCCCTGTTCAAAAATGTTTTTACAGTCGACGCTTCTTTGATATCATATATCATATAATCACAGCACGTATATTTTTTAAGGTTCATAGAACAAAAATCTTCTAATAGTTCTTGATCTACGTAACCTTGTACTTAAATCTCGATTTTTAGAATCATTAGCAATCAACTATCCAGTATTGAATAATCCTTAATCGAAACCAATCAATGTGAATGTATGAATGTAGCGCCATTTACGGTAACCGCTTGTATCAATGATTTGCTTTGAATAGCCAATTTGGTATGAAAAGCGAGTGGGACGAGTTTTTACATGGAGTTGCGAATGAGGGCCTAACGAGCTCCCTCGCTTTGTGACGTCACGGGCCTCTTTGTCGGGCACATGATTGTAGCTTCATGATTTCGTGTTAGAAGTTCCAAATTAATGAGCTTGATGTCTTCTAATTTTATTGTAAATTTGAAGAATAGGAAGTGGATTTTGGCAATTATTGGGAATTATAGGACGTAGATTTTATAGAACATTTTTGAACAACGCTTGATCTGATAAATGAGCAGAGATTTTACATAATATGTCATATTTTATTTTGCTTATACTTATTAATTTAAGTGATATCAGCAAAACATTGGGATTATAGACATGTTATAGCCTTTGGAAATGTATAAAGAAGTAAGGAAATAATACGAGTAGTATGGATTGTAAAATGTAAACCTTCCCAAAAATTAATGACTGGGAGAAAATAATATATTATTTATTATAATAAATATCTATATATTTCACATTTACCTTACCATGTACTTTCCAATAGTGTGGACTATCGCCTAGCACCATCAACCATGACTGTTTATTACAGTCTATTAAACCCACTAATGATTTGTTTACTTTAGCTATGTAATTTTGCATTCATTTATCAATTAAGTTATTGCATACGTGACTTTAAGTGTCTGTAAATCTAATAAAATAATCTGAGTAAATGTGAAGTTAAGTAACATGGTGTTGTTTGGTTTTGCTACTATCCATAAGCAGTTGTATCGCTTACCATCAGGCGAATTGAATGCTCTTTTCGCCATTCATAGCGACAATAACAAATAAAACGCTCAAACAGCATTATAAAATAAAAAATACAAAAATCTTTAATGCTTTACTTATTTTCTTACATTGTGGTTCACATAATTGCTCGATAATACTTACAATCATTGACATAAATATACAGGGCGGAAACCGCGTAAAGTGTTCCGACGTAAGTGGTGCGCGCTCCAGTGCATCTATAGAGATACACTGGAGGGTTACTGACATTAATCGTCATTCGCAACGATTTTGAAAATGCTTGCTTATATAATGACAAACAGTTTAATAAAAACGAAAATAATATTTTTTATCACCGTTAAGACGAAATCTATTGAATTAAGTTAATTAAATATTTATTTTAGACCGATTTTATGGTCATCTTTATGAAACTCCAAATGTGCTGAAGGGCCTATCCTTAGTTTTTAAATCAATGCTTACAATATTATTACGAACCATATTATCTGTTTTTGATATATTTGTAACTAGCTGTGCCCGCGACTTCATCCGCGTGAAATTTAACAAAATCTTTATTTTTCTAAAATAAAAGAAATTTTCTAAAATAAATGTAGCCTAAGTTACTCCTTATTATATCAGCTACCTGACAATAGTCCCGTCAAAATCGGTCCAGCCATTTCAGAGATTAGCCGGAACAAACAGACAGACAGACAGACAAAAAAATCTAAGGTCATTTTCGTTATAGGTATCGTGTATATAACGATATCTAGTTGGACATTTTTTTTTTATTTTCACTTTACCAACAGACACTTCAATTTTATTTATATGTGTAGATGATTGCTGCTGAGATAACCAACGTCTTACAAATTAGAACTGAAAAGCTGTATTGTATTACGGAGTAAAAGTAAAAGATATCGTGAGTACGCTTGAAAAGTCGTTCCCAATGCCCAATAGAAATTTTAAGTGTTTCCCAATTGAACCGTGGAGTTTTTAAAAACCCCATTTGAATTTCAACTCGTCCCTAATTAGAATGAATTCCTTTCTGATTATATTACTCCACCGGTCTCAATTTGAACTGTTATTGAATTCCGTAAGGACGTCAATTTTATTGAATTTATATCAATTACAGGGGGATACTTGGCATTTTAGTGATATTTTAATTGGACTCTTATTACATTTTATGTTCGATCCATTTTTAGCGGAAATTAATTTCACGTTTTATTATATTAAGTACTAGAATAGGTTTTGCTAGGTAGTAAAGTTTTTTTTTTATTATAACGTTTTCTCTCTTTGGTGTCATTCGTCTAAGCACTGATCTGCCAACTTGTATTTCAATGAACGACTTTATCGTTGTGACAAATAATTTAGCCACTCGTAATTTATTGCTATAAAATAATAATACCCTAACCCTAATCAAGGGCGGATCCAGGGGTGAGGTCATGAGGGTCATGACCCCCCTCTTGGCTGGCTCCAGATGTATAGAGGCTATGTATTTATTATAATGTCGATAAAATTTATAATCTCAATTAATTCTCTGTATGTTGATAAATGAAGTAAAAAAGTATGTGTGTGTTCACAAATAACGGATGTAACAAACTTAAAATCATTATTACGAATTCGACCCTCCCTGGCGTAAAAGCTGGATCCACCCTTGACCCTAATATAACCATAGGAAGCCTTATTATAATATATTTTAATGCAAAAATAATTATGTGAAGCGGATGAGTTGCCAAGGGTATTCCGTGTACGTTGCTAAGCAACGACACCGATTCTCAATAATACAAAACTTTATAATAGTGGAGAGTGCCTTATTATTCAGATTAGTATTAACTTGCCCAAGCCGTATTAATGTAACGATATTCAAATGTATGCGCCGAATGATTGTGATGAATGAGTGATGATCCTTGATAGCTATTTATAGTAAATAGGTAAAATAAATTTAAATTGAAACATATTTTACTTTTCTTTTATTATCTATAAAATCTGACAATCTATAACAGCTGCTGCCAATAAACAATCCCAATCAAACCCAATCCAAAATTTGCCGTTTGAGATTGACAGCTCAATCCTTTTTCTGATACTATATTGCCAATAATCAATCTCAGTAGTGAAAAAACTATGGCAACACGGTAAATGACAAATCGAAAAGTAGAAAACAATTCAGATTGACTTCAATCTAATTTTTTCGATTGATTATTGGCATCGGCCGAAATCTATAATGAGTGCCTCGGTGGCGCAGTTGTATTACGGTATGATTGCAAACCTTAGGTGTAGGGTTCGAATCCTGAGACGGGCAAAGTGATATTGGATTTTTCTATTCATAATTATCAGCCCGGAGTCAAGACATCACTTTGTGAGACGGAACATACGAAGCGAAAAGTCGAAGAAAAGTCCTGGTTGCACCATTGCCTACCCCTTCTGGGAAAAGGCGTGAGTTTATGTATGTAATTTATAAAAGCCAATAAATATATGTTTAAATTAACCCGTTTGTTTCTAAATATAATATTTAAATTATTTTACAATCGGTATTAGGTATCCATTTGTTGTTCGATTTTTTTATGATATGTAAATCTTGATTTATTTGTTGGTTTAAGTAATTAAAACAAAAAGCCAAGCGGATGGAAAAAAACAAGATTAATTTAAAATGTCAAAATTAATAATTTCATTTCCATAAATTTTATTTAACCTCTCTCAACCACACTCTCAATTTTAGAGAAGAGTCGTGCCCTACGGTGAAACGTATATGGACTGATAGAGAAAGCAGAAATTATATTCGCTTTAGAGAAAAACGTTCGATTTTATCACGTGTTCAAAATGTCTTTATCAGGTTTGAAACGTTTCCATTCGCAAGCTTAGACAATAGTAACGGACCAGACGCGGCTGCCGACACGTTCACGGTAATCGCAGTTTCAAATCCCAGGGCTCACCTCTGACTTTTCGGAGTCATATGTGTATTGATAACAAAATCAATCATCATGCAATATACCAGTGAAAAAAAAAATTGTAAGGAAACCTGCATACCATAGCGAATTGTAAGAATTTCAATGGTATGTAAGGCCCGTTAACCCGCACTAGGCCAATGTGGTTGACTATATGGCCTAAACCCTTTCAATCGTACTTTTGCTTGTAGAAGAGGCCTGCTGCTCTGCAGTGGGACGTATGTATATGGGCTGATACAGAAATAGATAATAAAATAAACAGATGATAAAATAGTATTTGACAGTCTTTGTAGCGCAGTCGGTTAGACACCGCTGAAACGAGAGGCCGCAGGTTCGATCCCCGTACAGAGAAAAATGTTTATGCGTTCACAAATATTTCTTTCGGGTCTGGGTGTTTGTGAGAATGAAAAGTAGTTCGTAGTTCCTGATATCCACGACACAAGACTCGATCTTAGTGTAGGGTCAGGACTATGTATATGACTGATGGGTGTTATTTATTATTATTTATACTTGGCACAATTAATGACTTCCCCTAAAAATATTGGGATATCTTTACCCACCGAGGAATGTGGACGTCGGTTTAATAAAATATAATAAAAAAAATACCTACACTGCTCATACTTTGATAAAATATACTGAAACTATATTAAAAAGCAATCATCGTTTTTGCTAATGAAACAGTCTAGGCGTTTATTGCGTTGTCTCAAAGTCTCAAAATTCTAATTCGTAATGGACACTTTTCAATCTCTAGCTGCTTATTATAGGCATTGTGAAAAACAAAGGTTTCTAAATTGATGAAGGTGTACGTACAATAATTTTGTTATTTATGAAATGCAACCCTGCGGTAGTTAACATATCAAATGCTCATCGAAGGCTTATTACTTTAATTGTGTATAAAAATATTTTCCGTCTGCTCTTGCTTGACATTAATGTAGAAAGTATCATGTATACAGCCTAAAAGTACTTAAAAAAGGTTGAATAACCGGCGTTCGTTGTTCAATAAAACTGACAGCGAAAGGTACCTAGATAAACCGGTGTCGTTGATAATTTGCATATAATTTAATACAATACCTTTAGTTTCTAAAGTATAATATCAATTGACACTCCCCCTAATATTAATTGTCATTAATTAAACTTAATAATTTTATTATTACATATTTTGTGTTTTAAAGTCTACAATTTCATACATCAAATATTTTTCTCGATAAATAATAAACACACAAAGCTGTATAAACCGAGCTTCCTTTCCCTTTGAAGAAAATAAAAAAACGTCGTTCAGTAATAAAAAGTCGCACCATAAAGCACCTGAAAAGAACAGCGGTTGTACACAATGCCTTATTGTGCATTAACCGTTGTCTATGACACACTTGCCAAAACAATGGTTTCGAAAGAAGCACGCCTTTGTAAGCACGTGATTTATAATGCTTCCAGCTGAATACAGTTGACTGCTACTGAATAATTATTGTTCCTTCGCGGTATTCTTTATGGGTTTTCTTTCTATTCTTTGAAATGAAATTCTTACGTTTTTTCCGCTTCGCAGTTTTTCAAAATGTCGTTTAGGATAATGGAATTTGAGTACTTTGAATACCATTTGTCCCTACATTTGTGTATGAATTATAATTCGTTACTTCATAGAATACCTACTGTCGTTTTGTCAGTTACTTCATTGTGACAAAACAAGATCCATTTATAGCTCGTCTACGATGTCCTGAAGCCGAAAGCACTTTTGTCAAAATACTAAAAATATATTTTCTTATTTCACATTTTATTACATTGGACATGTTAATACTATTAGATTGCGAGTAAAATGCTTGAAGTTTATATCATGAAAAAATATCTGTAACATCGTGTTAAATAAATATTTTTGAAGTTAATTTGTAGTTCCAAATTTCGCCACACGCCAATAAACGATGAATGACGTATATTTTTATATGGCTTTCTATTAATTAACAGCTTCCTTTGAATTTATAGGCCATATGCTTTTTATAAATATCTACTGTACTATACTGTATCAGCCTGTTTACGTCTCATTGCAGGGCACAGGCATCCTCTACAATCGAGAGAACGATTGAGAGTCGTTAGGCCGGTTAGTCCACCACACTGGTCTAATGTGGGTTAGCGGAAGTTACCTACTATAAAAATTGCTATGGTATGCAGGTTTCCTCACGATATTTTCTTTGACCGTTTGAGTGCATGGTATTTGACTATCAATACACACATGATTCCGAAAAGTCAGAGGTGTGCTCTGGCACGCACTCACACATATATTAAATACATAAAGATTAAATAAATACAATGCTTGTTCAATACCACTGGCAATTTATATGGTTTCTCTTATAAGACGTCATCGAGCTCAATCTGCCAACAGTCTTATCCAATTATTGTCTGCTTTTCAGTTTTTTACCTATAACGTTACGCTATGTGTTTTGAAAAAATACAAAAATTTTGGAGCAGTTGGATAAAAAGTATTTTTCCATGCATTGATCCAATGTTGAATGATGATGCAGAATCTCAACAAAACACCTTGTATTGGTTTTTGTTCGTATATTATTTAAAATTATGGGGTTAAAAAAGGGTTGAACAATCTGGGGAATAACTAAAATTATAATACTTTTTTCAGTTCATATCCATCTTACCACAACATTGTGTTTAAATGACTTCGTTTTTCAAGATCTTTAGCCACAGATAATTAACTGCCAAACACCGGTCTCCATCGAGAGTATCTATATTATATCTATATGGTATAAAAATTGTCTACCATTTTAACTTTAAAACAATTATTTTAAGCCATAACAGACAAAAATCATAAAGCAATTCCTTATAATTCCCCAGAAAAGTACCCATCCAGCGTTACTGCGAAGCAATTTATAGGCACTTGGCGGTAGGGTGGGGTTATTATGGGAATAATTCATGAAGTCTGTTGTATTAACCAGATATATCATACTCGGGAACGCTATCCCGCTTTATTAAAACTCCCAAACATTTAGCTTAGCACTTATGGATGTGTTTTTGTGAATTATGGGCTTGTAACAGCTGGATACGTCAGTGTTTCCCCAATTTTTGAGAATTGACGGTTTTTCATGGGTGAACTTTGATTGCCTCGGTCTAAGATGTTTATAAAGCATAGATGCGTTGTCCGAGCTTTATAATGGCAAGACGTTTGGAGGTAATTGCCTCACATGCAATCAGTCACGCTTCAACCAGTGGCGCGGATACATGTTTCTCTGACTATTTGTTTTCTCAAAACCAATTGCGGAAAAATAGGTTAGACTGATTTAAAATAACGTACAAATTATTCTGAAACTGTGAAACAAAATAAATATTTTATTTAGTGCGCAAGTACACACAAATTTATTTTTCTATGAAATAAAATTATTAAATTCGCTCTCATGGCGACGTTTGACAACTCTCGCCACGTCATCCCGTACTTGATGCTTGGTGCTACGTCACACGCGCTTTAGCCAATAACAGTGCGGCACTTATTGTTATATACGTAACTGGCGATGTCTATTCATCGCGTTTCATCGCATCGCGCCATTTTTTTGTGTCATTATGTTAGTGTATGACGCGTCTATTTGTAAAACGTCATTGGCCTCGGTAGAGTAGTTGTTCTACGGTATGATTACAAAGCTGAGGTGTCGGGTTCGAATCCCAGGTCGTGAAAAGTGATATTGGATTTTTTTATTCATTATCATCCCGGAGTCAGGAATTTGTGCCCGATATGGCGATAGGCTAACCCCTATCACATCGCGAGAGGAAACATACAAGGCGAAATGTGGGTATCCTGGTAGCACGTTTGCCTATCCCTTCTGGGAAAAAGGCGTGAGTTTATGTATGTATGTATCATGGATGAATTTTGGTATATATTTACATTTGTTGCCAATTACTGGGCATTTTTTGAACACCATGTCAATGCAATGGATTATTCTATGTGGTCTTGCGTCTGTTCTTTCGCAGTAGTAACTTCTATCACTATCAGATCAGTGGACTGAAGACTAAAGAGTCTTGTCACATTCGTTCATGAATAAAATTCAGGGTGTAAGCATAATAATATTTTGTGCATGTTAGAGAATATCATCTGTTGAATATCTTCATGGGAATCATCACCAATCATGCTTTCGTAAGGAGCAACTTTTAGAATTCGATCTAGTTAACGGAGCTAGTCTGAAAAAATAATCATAACCCATGGGTTATGTATTATGTATATTTCGACTACATCATGATGCAGTCGAAATATTGTGAAAACCGGTTTTTGTCAAGCATAGATATAGTCACATTATTATCCGTTTTAAAATTTGTAAACGACTCTTAAGATATAAATACTAATAAAAATTGGAGATATATTTATTTTCCATTATTTTCTGATAGCATATAAGAACATGACGAAATCACAGCCACATACCCACATTATTTTAAAATTCAAAAGTATAAAAAATATGACAAAACTAATCTTTTCAATTAGCGATTGTATTGTGTAAATCACGTTAGTTGTTAAGCAATATGAATTAGGCATCCGAACGCAAGAAAAGTTCCAATAGGTATGCAAATTAATGTGTTTATCTTCTATCCAATGTGGAATTAATATGCTATTTAATTCGAACTAGTTTCTTTCCATGGATTGACGTTCGCTTTAGGTATTTTTAATAAAATATAATGTTATTAAGCATTTAATTTTCCTTACGGATTTAATTTTCTTCCATTTTAATTTTCTTAAAATTTAATTTTCATACCGGCTACCTCGATTCAAAAATGTATTTGTTAATTGCTATTGAATTTTACTAAGAGATTTTTATACTAATGCTTCTATTTGAGACAATGCCATGTGACAAAAAAGTATAATAAATATGGAAATTACATGCATACAGTAAAAAAAAAATATTAAGTTAATCTGCATTAAGCCTAAATGAAGGACTACCAACTTAGAGCAACAGGCTGGTACCAATAGACAGGATTGCCGTTTAAAAACTTGTGTGACTGCTTAACATTACAAAAGCCAATTATTAAATTACTACAAACTAGAATATAATTTTCAAACTCACTATCGACATGCTATAAAATGCGAATCCATTAAAATGACGCACAGACAAGCTGTAGGCATCGTTTTATAGTCGCACGAGATGGAACTAGTTTACCGGGACGGTATAATAAAGGAAGTTTGAATATAATAATAAAACGTTTATATTGTCAAATAAAAACGTGTTCGTTATAATGTCGACATGGGAATAAATCGGTATGTGTCCATCTTTGGAACGTTTTAAACCTTAATGAGCAATCATAATCGAGACATGTTTTATTACATTGAATACATAATTAATAAAAATTATTTATATTTGTTATATGAATTACATTTTGTCCTCTTATTAATTTGTGATAATACAAGAATATTCTTGTTCTTGAATAATTTAAAAATAGGTAATAGAAAGCTATAAAAATAATGATGCTATTTGGGTCTTCTTTATTTGTTTAGTATTAAACGAACAAGATATGATTAAAATATCATTCTAGAGTCTAGATCAAAATCGGGACCTGTTAAGACTTCTAAAAATAATATAAACGGAGTTGATGAAAGAGTTAGTTGCTCACTTTATTCAGGGTATATCAAGACTGCTACCGAAAACGAAGCCGGGTGGTAGTTTTAGTGACTACACAAACAATGCAACCAGAAATTGCACAAAAAAATCCATAGATTTTGCTAAAAAAATAGTGTAAAAACACCTTTTTATTTAAAAATGCTCTAAGAGTTTATTTTTTTTTAACTTTTGTATGTTAGGCGTTTCACTATAATCTCACCTGATGGAAAGTGCCGATATAGTCTACGCTGTTACACGCCTACCTAGAAGGTGCCTATTCACTGTAGCCTTAAAGATACCCAAGTCATAATTTTCTGGGAACACTGATTGTGGTAAGGCATTCCATTCCTTTGCCGTACGCATGATGAAGGAGGACGCAAATCGTTTCGTGCGAATCGATGGTAAATTAACGACATAAGGATGGTAGCCAGCTGTTCTTCTTGTTGTTCTGGAGAGGAATGGTGAAGGTGGAATTAAATCATGCAATTCCTCTGCACACTCACCGAAATGTATCCGATAAAATATCGTTAGGCTAGCAACTTTCCGCCGGTGTTCGAGACTTGGAAGTTTTGCCTCTACCAGGGAGTCGTTACCTATGAGCCTTATTCCGCGACGTTCCACAGAGTCCAATGCTGCCAGTTGGTAGTTAGCTGAACCATCCCAAAGATAGCAGCAGTATTCAAGGCCAGAGCGAATCTGAGCTTTATAAAGACTCAGACGTATAAATGTTCATGAGCGGTCATATCGCTTACCATCAGGCGAATGACAAGCTCGTCTCATTCAAAGCAAAAAAAAAATAATTAAAAAACTAGTCTATAAAAAGTCTTATCGAAACAAATATATTTTATTTACGAGCCATGCAATATCGTGTGAAGCACGTACAATCGGTTTAATCCAATTAAATTCCTGCTTCAACTACATAATCAACGCAATTAAAATACTGAAGTGTCAATTTAGTTATAAAGCTGATGTGATGTCGATGAATACGGCATTGTATCACGTGTTTCACAAATTAAATACAAAAAAATATATATTAACAATGAAGCGTAAAGAACAAATTGAGCCGACTATTTAGATATCGTTAAATTATATGATTTCGTCTTGGTTTTTTTGTCCATGTCGCAGGTTGAGTATGCTATTTGGTTTGTATGTGAAAAGTCTAATTATAGGTGGATAACTGGACGACCGATGAGTTAGTACATTCTCTTAACATCATCCATGAGCATCTATAATACCTGAAGATAATTTTTAGGGTTCCGTGCCTAAAAGGTAAAAACGAGACCCTATTACTAAGCCTCCGCTGTCTGTCTGTCTGTCACCAGGCTATATCTCACGAACCGTGATAGCTAGAAAGTTGAAATTTTCTCAAATAATGTATTTCCGTTGCCGCTATAACAACAAATACTAAACATAAAAAAATGGAAATATTAAGGGAGGTCCCTATACAATAGACGTGTTTTTATCGATTTTTTGCTCAGTAGTAATAACGGTAACAGGTAGACGCTTAAAAATTTCACAGAATATTTAGTTGTATTTTACCTTTGAAATAAATAATTAAATGTCTGTTCAATCAATTATGTCTCTTTCTTCCGCCAAACAGCATTGTAGTCATAGTAAGTACTGGACATATTGAGACAATGCCAAACATTGCATTGTCATTCATGGAGTTGTTTGGTTTTGCTACTGTTTATGAGCAGTCGTTTAATTATTTATTTTTTCACTGTATTTCGAGACGAGCATGTCGTTCATCTGATGGTCAGCAATACGATTGCTTATGAACAGTAAGCAAACGAACAAAATGTTTTGTTTATTGCAGAGACACTATACCAATAATTACGTTGGAAAATTATTCAGGATAACAGGATAGAAGTTCAATCGAAATCTAGATATAAGTAGTGTCTACGCTACAGTTAAATAAAAAATAAGGAATGTCACAAAAGTCCGGAGTATTTATTAACTACCACATACAGCATAAAGCGCTCCCAATGAAAGTGATGATGATCTCAAGGTGACCCGCTATACCAATAGGTCGCGTCTGAGCATCTCGGGTCGGGTCAATACATTTTAGGTTTAATTTTTTATTAATAGATTAATAGATTTCTTTGTGATGTCATTTTTGTTACATAATAAAAATTATGTGATAGGGTATGCTGTTTTGGTAGATTTTAAAGAGGTTATTTAGGCTAAATATGTTTAGGGGAGAAAGAATATGTTGAATCTAATACCGAGACGAATTA
The DNA here is from genome assembly GCA_030180105.1 of Hyles lineata. Lineage (NCBI taxonomy): Eukaryota > Metazoa > Arthropoda > Insecta > Lepidoptera > Sphingidae > Hyles > Hyles lineata. The sequence goes on from JARJEE010000030.1 coordinate 4,530,505, forward strand.
GATGTTCAACTATTTTTTTCCCTAATATTTTAATATTTTGCTAGTGTTGGTTGGCGCTATAAATTAGCGCGCGTCAATTAAATAAATTGATAATAAAAAATACTCAGGTAACTACAACACTATAAACACCGAGCAATATTAGTAAATACGACCAGCTAAATGAATATTGATCACCAAGCCATTTTATTCCTCTTTCTTGCTCTACTCCGACATTGGCAAAATCATCGAATACCGATGGAGCTATACAACTTTTCAAAGAAGAAGAAGAATAAAAAATACTTATATGTTCTTACTTAAAATAAATACATACATAAATAAATTCTCGCCTTTACCCAAAAGAAGTAGGCAGAGGTGCAACTAAACCCACGCGTTGTATTTTCCGTACTTAAAATACTTATGTAATATTTAGTTAAAGATATCTTCAAATATGACCTCGATAAATCTAGCCGTAATGTTGGGAATGTTTAAAATAAATATTTTATACAAATATAGTTTTTTTGCGAACCTCCAATATTGTATAATGGGCGAGACATCGAATTCTTGTTAACATAATTTATATTCATAGAAATATTGATCTGTCATATTGCTGGTACTTGTGATATAATTAGCTATGAACTGAGGTTCTTGGTTGGATATATGTATTATGGAAATCTCTATTGAGACCTCTGAACAGCAGTTGACACCTTTTGATTGTTGATGATGGTGATGATTGGGAGTCATGCTGTGTATCGGTGAGCAGATTCAATAGAGGAGATTAATTTTAATTTTGTTGTAATGAATGGCGAGACGAGCATGCCGTCCGCCTGATGGTAAAGGATAAGACCGTTCATGAACAGTAGCAAAACCAAACAACGACTTGTATTACAAAGCTATTCTTGGCAATCCATTGCTCTCGCCATCCTGAGACATAAAATGTTAAGTCTCAATATGTCCAGTAGTTACTCTGGCTGCGATATCCTATTATCTAATAGCGTCCTTATATTAATTATGAACCCAGAAAAACTACAGGACTCAATGGGAAAACGGCGTGAGTTTAACAAAGGTTCAAAATATTAATTTTAACTCGTAAGGTTGGAATATAGGCTAATTTCAACATAGATATAGCCAAAAATCTACCACAATTCTATTTAAATACAACACGTGCTCAAATCGTGATACGCATACCAATCAATATTTCTACACATTTCGCATAAATATGTGATTTAATAAACGTTTTCACGATAAGCATTATTGAATCAAATATTCAGCTTTATATTAACATATATTTTTATTTGTAATTAAATTAAGTCTGCTGGCATAATATTTCTACGATGTCTACAGCTTCTCTCTAATAAGATAACACAGTTACTAAACGGATAGTGATTATAAAAATATACATAATAAATCTTGGTATACATATAGGTATCCCCAGTCACCACTGTGAATACTTCTCTGGAGGTTACCATAGTTCATAGATATTTTTAATTTGTGTTTGTTATTGTTTATTTGTACTGATAAATATATAAATGTCCTTTATTGTTTAAACTTTAGAAATTATATTAATATTGTTTATTAATTAGGATGTAAGTGTTTTAGTTCTTAATACTAAAACTGCATTTTATCTATACTAATATTATAAAATAATCACAGAACTGATGAATATGGTCTGTCAATATGTACATGAGTCTAAAAAGAAGGATTGCTCTAGAGTTTGTACCAGCGACTACCGTCATAGATCACGTCCTGTTTGCTATCGACGCGCACTGTATGAAAATTATATGAAAGCCTCCATGGCGCAGTTGGAAAGACGCCGGCTGTGAAACGGGAGGCCATGGGTTCGATCCCCGCACCGAGACAAATATTTGGGTGATCCATAGATATTGTTTCAGGTCTGGGTGTTAGTGATACCGAATAATCTCTTGTAGTTTTTGATACCCACTCAGTCAGGATTATGTATGTGACTGTTGGGTGCATTTATTTATTTATTGTATTCATTCGTAAATTAGTTAACGTGAATGTTTAGCTGTGTGCGTTGAAAAAGATTGATGTGGAATTATATTATGTAATTTATATTTTTTTTTACTACTGTTTCTATTGAGACTCCACATCTTAATGTCTCAGATAGGCGAGTGCAGTGGAATGCTAAGCACTGCTTTGTAATTAAAGGTGTTGTTTTTTTGCTACTGTTCATGAGCAGTTGTTTCGGTTACCATCAGCCGAACGGCATGCTCGTCTCGCCATTCATTGCAATAAAAAAACATGGTTAATTCAAACATAGTAGGTACGTGTGCTTTTATATCAATGTAATGCATTGGTATTCAAATAACGAACTCTCCTGCTACCTGAGCATACTAGCAATCATGTCATTAAGAGCAAAAACATTCAACTTAATTTGTCAAGTCTCCTCTAGTCAACCTTGAAAATATACATAGATAATCTCATATTAAACGAGCAGTTATTACTGTCAGCTATGCTCTAAACTCTAAAATTTTGATACAAAACTACTTTCTTCTTTAACTATTGTATTTTCTCGTGTAATTTCATCAGCTTTTGGAAACTAATATTCCTGTTAGAATTTTAGGAATCAAGATTATTCTTTTATCATAGAATTGGTTCCACAAAGAACTTGTAAATTAAGTACGCAAGGCTATTCACTTTTGGTAAAGCTGCAACTGAATGGAGCAATCTTCAATCTTCATTGCCTTCGTGGATATAAGCTCCTATAGCGTCGTTTGTTGTATTTTTCCCAGAAGGGGTAGGCAAAGGTGTAGGCACGACACCCACGTTTCGCCATGTATTTGCCGTCCTACGATGTGATAGGGGGCGAGCCTATCGCCATATCGAACACAAATTCCTGACTCCGGGCTGATAATGAATAAAAAATCACAATATTACTCGACCCTGAATTAGATCACAGCTTAGGAATTATCTTCTTCTTCTTTTTCAGCCTATGTATTCACCCAATGCAGAGTGTGGGCCTCTTGTAGTGCATGCCAGGTTGGTCTGTCCAGGGCAGTCCTCATCCAACTTCTTTCCGCCACGTGGACCAGGTAGTCGGTCCACCTCATCGAAGCTCTGCCCCGGTTTTTATAACCGGTTCTTGGTCTCCATTCTAGCACAGATTTATCCCATCTGCCATCATTTCTGCGGCATATGTGGCCCGCCCATTTCCACTTTCGTCGAGCTATGGTAATGCCAATGTCTATGAGACCGGTTCGTCTCCGTATTTCCGTGTTACGGACTTTGTCTCGGACAGAAACACCTTACATTGTCCGCTCCATGGCTCTTTGAGTGATTTGCAATTTGTGGATAAGTTGCTGTGTGAGCGTCCAGGTCTCGGCCCCATATGCCATTACAAGTAGAACACATTGGTTGAATGCTCTTCGCTTCAGATTCATGGGTATGTCTCCCTTGAAGACGTCAGAGAGCTTGCTGAACGCGCCCCATCATAACCGTATACGGATTTCTTTCTCCTGGCAGTTCTTTCCTAGGCTCACTATTTGCCCCAAGTAAATATACTCCTCTACTGCTCGGTGTTTTTGCACATAATTTTAGTTTTGCTCATGTTCATTTTTAAACCCAACATTACAGACACGTTATAGAGCTATTCCCAATTATACCATAGTACAACTACGCCACCGAGGCAGTCTTTGGATATGTTTTCAAGAAATAAAACATTTCTTATATTTTAGTATATTTTCACTCATTACAGTATATTTTAAAGAAAAATAATAATGCTGTAATACATGCCTGACTCTTAAAATAGCGGAGCTTAAACTTTAAGTTTGGGCAAATGTAGTGTTAGTTTGATGTAGTCAAAGAGAGTATGTATCTATCCTACGACTAATGAAATAAAATAAGAAAGAATAAGGCGGAGTAAGGAAACTCGAAGAACTGGATGACGGATCCTGGCATCGTCCGGGATAACGCCAGGTATTTCCACCTTCTGTAATATAGGTATACAAAACAAGTCTTTTCGATTTCTTCACAGAGTCATGATCCTATTACAGCTGGGTCACGGCATCTGTTATATTATGTCTCATTTTCCTCATAATAATCTGCAATATGACAGCATATTTGTAATATTTTTCTTAGAATTCGTCCACCAAAAAATATTTTACTGTACTTTAGTACAATCGCAAACATCCTTATAAAGTAATTGCTTTGTATAAACACTTACATCAATTTTTTTACAGTTTTTTGTATGTAAATTCCACGTATTGATATTCTGTCATATCATAGAAGTATTTTTAGACTCGTTTGTCTATCGCCGATATTCAAAAATAGTCAAACGAGCGTTGTGAATTATAATATCGTAAATTTTGATATATGTAATGTAATTTTTATCGATATTTTTATTGCACTGACTCTGGAACTCGTCTCACTAATTTAAAATTAAATGTCAATTAAAATCGTTATTGTATAAAAAACATGACCTTTTCTACGCGTAACAAAATACAGGTCTATCATGATTTTTATATTCCTAAAATGTGTATAAAAGATACAACACAGGTGTTCTCATTATTAGATTGAACTAGGAGTTCGTTTAAACTACACAAGATGGTAAGTAGCCGTATTCGGGAGTTTAATAGTAATTATATAATTTGACATTAATCGGGAGTGAATTAAAAAAATAGTAATTTATCAATGAAGTTAATTTGTGTAGCGCGTCTCGCCGAATTACCACCGTATTCATTTGCTTCCGTCCATCTAAATAAAATTTCACTACAATACTTTCCACGACATTTATTATTATAAAATTGTATATAATAGTAGTAGTATAGTCTAGAAATAAACTTGGAAATAGGCTTATTTTATAACATAAGAAAGCATTTTAGAATTTTTTTTACTTTATCTCAAAATGAGAACTTTCAACTTATTTGTATTAAGAAGTAAGAAATGTTTAAATTAATAATAATACTATTCTGATTTTTGTATGTTTCGGTATATTTTATGTGAGAGATTTTTTATATTTAAACTTTCTAAGGAAGTGGGAAGAGAGGATTGTGCGTATAGATTTGTCAAAGTGCTTTATATCTATTATATTTAATAGTATTTTTACGATGCCCAAATATCTATATGCGAGATAGCGTTAAGAAGTTGATAAATAATTTTTTTTTCTCAATTGTCCAGTGAACTCCATGTAGTCAGGATTTTTTTATTTCATAAATTTAAAATATATTTTTTTGCATAACTTGCATACCATCCAATATTATTGATGCACAAAACATAAAGAAATAAGCGTTTAAATTAATAATTTATATGCAAAATCAAACAAAATTATGAGCACTTCATAACAATAAAATACATTTGACGCGATATATATAATGCGTCGACAAAGAATGGGCACGGTTATGCAACGAAATGGCAGATTGCATCTTGTTACATTATGACATAATTGCATGCCTTTGTTGGCTGTGGGTCAATGATTTTAAGGTCGATGGTGCTTTACATTGGTTTATTGAGTCTTGCATCGATTAATGGATTTTGAAATATGTGAAAACAGGTTATAGATTTTATCTAAAGTTTTGTGAAATAATATTGTTATTTTAGAATTTAATTATGGAGGTTTCAAATCCCTAACACAATAGGTTATTCCACTTCATTTTTATTATATTTATTTAAAGGTATTTATATCCAAAAACCTCGTATTTTATTATATACATTCTGAATGAAATAAGTAATACACAAAAAAGGGATGCAAAACAAAACCAGTGACGTCATAGACGAAAACATGTCCCGAATGCGATCTTTTTATTATTTAGTCAAATACTCTAGCGAGATAAAAATAATAATACCCTATGTGCTTGAACGTATACTATTACTTTTTAATAGTTAACGTGTTTAGTTTTTTCAAAATTTAATTTATCTATCAAAATATACCTAATGCATGTTTCAATTATATTGTTATAAATAATAATGAATGTGCAATTTGTAATTATAGATTTCATAAAATAAAATGAATTGATAATAAAATTAATGTTTATTGCAGCAGTAGAATTTGTTCGGATAATAATGGAAGATATTTATTTAAGCGCCGTTTAGTTTTGTGTTATTATATAATCCTTCTACTTATATCTGTCGATAAAATAATTATATCTATTGAAAACATGCACCCCACGCTTTTTTTACAATAAAAAATATTTTTTTCTTATATACAATATTCTTAATTCAAATTTTTAAAAATTTATTTTGCATTTCTTAGTTGGATTTTCTATAAAAGCGTATTTTTTTAGTTTTATTGAACTATTATTTATTTTCTTATTTATACACTATTATTTATTTATATTTATTATAATTTTTTACACTATCCTTAATTCAGTATTATTAAAATTTATTTTCTATTTTTTAGTTGGGTTATCTATATAAAGCGTGTTTTTTAGTTTTTTTAAACTATTATTTATTTTCTACTTTTTAGTTTGGTTTATTTATAAGAGCGTTTTTTCTTATTTTTTTAAACTGTTATTTGATCTCGTCTACTATCAATTCCGTGATAACACCAAGTAACTGTAATTATTTTCCAAATTATTAATGTGTAAGGTAAGAGCCCCAGTACATTATTGTATTGTCATCAGTCTTTGACAGGTGTGCAAAATTTGAACGAAATCTGTCCGTTTAAAGTGGGTCAAAATCGCGTCTTAAGGAGTCGGTTACAAACATACAAACAAACATACAAACAAATATACAAACAAACATACAAACAAACATAGAAACAAACATACAAGTGAAGCTAATATAAAGCGTGTAAAAATAAAGTTGATATCGGGTTGCATTTTTTTCTTTACTTTATATTTTGAATAATGTTTAGTACTACCTTATTATCTAATAACAGCATGTATGGGCTATTAACCTTGAGGTTCTAGGTTAATTCCCAGGTCAAAACGGTTTAAGATTTTGAATAGAAGATTGCAATACCTAGCACTGAAAATTATTTTATGTATGTATGTGACTGTTGGGTGTTATTTATTATAATTTATTTATTATTAAATTCTGTAAAGGCATCTACGCTTGGCTCCAGTTATCGAGTGCTATCATTATCAGTGAGATACTGTACTGGACACTTGTTAATTAGTATGCTTAAAACCTTTTTTCAGAAATCCTTCATTGTCGCCCTCTGCGTCGTCGGCTGCGTGCTGGCTGTTGACCGTGTTCCCGAAGTACTCCGTAACGAGTACAAACTCAGCCCTGAGACCTACAGCTTCGCTTACGAGACTGACAATGGCATCGTTGGACAGGCTTCCGGCACCCTGAAGGTTGTGGGCAAGGTAAGGAACATCACAATTGGAAGAAATAAACTTTTTTTATTGCTATGAAAGGATAGACGAGCATGCCGTTCGCCTGATGGTAAGCGATACGACCGCTCATGAACAGTCAAACTATCAAACAATCAAAACTAAACAACACCTTGAATTACAAACCAATGCTTGGCATACCACTGCGCTCGTCATCCTGGGCCGTAAGATGTAAAGACTCAATATGTCCAGTAGTTACTCTGGCCACAAGTTCCTTCAATCCGAAACACAACAATGCATTTGCACTGCTGTTTGGTGGGAGAAATAGACATTGCGGTGTTACCTACCCAGGTGGCCTCCCACATATGTACATATTGAGACTTAACATCATGGCTCCGGATGGCGAGCGCAGTGGAAAGCCAAGCATTGCTTTGTAATTCGTGGTGTTTGGTTTTGCTACTGTTTATGAGCAGCCGTATCGTATATCATCAGGTAAATGATATGCTAATTTTGTCATTCATAGCAATAAAAAATAACGATGCGAGGCGGCTTTTTCGCCGTGTTTCCTTCTAGTGCTGTTGGAGACACTTCCTCCACACGAACCCTTTCCCGTCCTATTTTAAGAGGTCAGCGACGGATCCGATTGCCGACAATTGAGCTGTTTGCCGGCCTTAAAAAAAGTGTTGGATGTTATGTACCGTCTTCATTATGTCTACCTAATTGTTAATTAGGTTTCTTTGTCCTTTCACGATATTCTCGGCTCAAAGTTTTCATCGCTTCATATTTAAAACCGGTTGTAGCAATTTGATACGCGTTGATAATGTAATTTAATTATATATTATCACATTATACTGATAGACGGTCTCTCATATGTGATAGGCCGGCTGGACTTATTGAGACTTAACTGATCTTATGTATCAGGATTACGAGCGCAGTGGAATGCCAAGAATTGCTTTGTAGTTCATTAAAATTATGTAACAACACCATTATGTTGTTTGGTTTTGCTCCATGTTCATGAGCGGTCGTCTCCCTTACAATCAGGCGAAGTGCATGCTTGTCTCGGCAATAATTGCATAAAACATTCATTTTTTCTATTATTTGTTGCGGTCAATAGTCATAAGTAGATAGATTGTGCTTAATTTCAATGCATTAAGATCAATTTGGTTAGTATCGGCGTAGGTACTAGAAAATAAAACTAAACAATCGTTATGTAATATGGACATATTTTACACATGCAATGACCTCTACTTAAATGTATAACATTACAAACTAAAGTTACGTATCTAACATCTCCATTTACCTTTAAATTGTGTAATATACATAAAGGTTGATGCGTCCACGTGTTGCTCACGTGATTAACGAAATGCCAATGTTGCATCAGTTTCAAGTTTCTATAATATGAGGATAATAAAATCAAATATCGACGTATTTACTAGTTTAAGTTTTGTAGCACATTAATTAGATTATACGGACGATTATCCACAAAGACAGTCGGTGTACCAATTAAGTTAGTGAAAACGGGTCATTTAGTACAAATAGATTGATTACTATGGACATTCTGCGAGGCTTTTTTTGTCCTGGGGAAACAGCTAACGTCAGCAACAGCCCACTTCTTGAGAAAGTGGGGCGATTATGTTGGGTTCACCGGTCTACGGCATACTGAAACCCCGCGTGGCTTTCTACCGTATATTCTGGGAGGCCTGTGTACAGTTCCCGTGGGTGTAAAACAATATTGTATTTTTTTATAGCTATTAATGGCGAGACAAGCATGCCTTTCCCCTGATTTACCTTGAATTACAAATCAATGCTTGGCATTGCGCTGCGCTCGCCATCCTGAGACATATAAGAAGTTTAGTCTCAATATGTCCAGAAGTTAGTCTGGCTACAAAATCCTTCAAACCGAAACACATCAGTGCGTACACTGTTGTTTAACGGGAGAAATAGATATTGCTGTGTATTTACTCAGGCGGCTTCCCACATATGAGAGGCCTACCACCAATACTTGTATACTTAAAGTAGTATATTTTAAAAATATATTTATTGTTACAGGACCAGGTTGGCTTTGAGGTGACCGGCGCCAACGCTTACACCGGTGATGACGGCAAGGTGTACGACCTTACCTACGTCGCCAACGAGAACGGATACCAGCCTAAAGTAAGTAGGCATAGTTAGGCAGAGGCATCTTAACTTAACATTTGCGCTTATCATCAGGCGCAGGGCAGTCTCTATGCCATGGCAAAATGTGTTGCCATAGACAAGGAAGGAATATATGAAGGACCCAAGCTTCGGTGCTCGGTGTGAATTATTTACAGAGGCTTGCAAGAGTTAACTTGCAAACCTATTGGCTTGCAAGCGTTAAAGTGGTGGGTGAAATTAGATATAAATTTGGATGATGGGCCAAATAATTTTTTTTGAAAGCCACCACCGCACTTCCTGTACGCCAGGATGAACAGTGGTACGCATTTAAAGACACCGAGCATTGAAGCTCAGCGGGTCTTGATGTCTACCATGTGTTTAACCAACAGTTAAATTAATATAAGAAGTATAATAAGGGTAAAATTAAGACAAAAAAAAATTGTCCTTTGCCAAGCGGATGACAAAATGGTATTGACTGTTGGGTGTTTTAATTTTATATAATACTAATCTTTTGTTCGCAGGCTGACTTCCTCCCCACTCCCCCCGCCCCTGTACCCATCCCTGATTACATCGTCCGCGCCATCGCCTACACCGCAGCTCAGGCCAAGAAAGCGTAAACATAGCTCAACCAAAACAACAGTGTAAAAATCATACAATGGCTTTAAGGATTTCATCATAATGTTATTATATTATTGAAACCAATAAATAATATGAAAACGTTTTGTATTTGGATTGTTTTATTACTGTAATCCGGGAAATGATTTGTATATGGTCCTATTTTATGTGCACATTAGTATTACTATATAGTAAAAATAATACAAAATAAAACAAAATAGCTTCCCGTCTGTTTGTCCCTATACATATATTCTTAGATCTTTGAACTACGCAACTGATTTTGATGCAGTTTTTTTTAAATAGATAGAGTAATTTAAGAGGAAGGTTTATATGCATAATACATATATAGGGTGTCTCAGTTTGTACGAAAAGTATATATCTGGTGTGGAGTGAATAAAAAAAAACTTGAGCACCCAGGAGAAGCTGCAAGAGCCGCTAGGAATAAAATAATTGTATTATTGCAGGATCAAGTGTGCTATTATAAGGCTTTGAGACACCAATACCTCATTTGCTGTTTGACGGTTTGAAGCATTGGTGTCTATTTTCTAATGTAAATAACAGACAATTGCATTGTTGCTGAATTCCTCTGATAGATTTTTCTTCTTGTGTATGACTATACGTTTGTCCCTTTTTGATTTTAAATATGAAACAGACGAGAACTATTAAATGGATATTCCCATCCGGAAAGTTTTGAAATACATATAATAAAATATATTAAAAAAGATTATGAGCATTATATTAATCAGTTAACATTTTTGTAAATTACTGTTTGTTAGTTACTGTTCACATAATTAAAACGTGTTTACAAATTCTAATTGTCTGTATTTTTAAAATAAAAATGTTTGTTCAAGATATAATACGGTTTTATGGGGTGGCAAGTTGCTATATAGTGTTGGAATGTGGAATTTTAAATGTAAGTTTTAATTATATGATTATTCATTATCTAAACACAAGACTTGTTAATACGGAAGATACAAAAGGTAAATAAATAAATAAAAAACTAAATCAAATCAAAATACATCAAAACAAAATCTAATAAAAACAACTTTACAATCCCGGAGTACAATTGTGTGTTGTTACCGACAGTAGTAAACATAACTGTGTCGCAGCTAGCAACAGGTATAGCAGGTATTATGGCAATTGAGTTTTCTTAGTGTTTTTTCGGTTTTCTATGTCATTCCGTGAAAGTCACGATCAAGAAATACTTGATCATGATTTTTTTCACTTCAAAGCTATTTGAGCTAATAAAATCAGAACATTCGTATATATGTTGAGTTGTTCTATCTACATCAATACTTTTAAAATACAGTACTTTTCCCATCTATGTTTGTCGAGAAAAGAATAATCTATTTTTATGTTTTTCATTATGTGAGTGTCAAATGCAAATGTATTCATATCATTAATTTAATTTATGCCGAATAGTTTTATTTCACATTAAAAATTATCATTTAATGACGCTAATTTGAATGAACGTGTCTTCATTTTATTATTATAGTTCACATTTTAGGGATTTTAATGTATAGAATTAATTAGATTTTTTGATATCGTATCATTTCTTTGACCATACCATATAATATTTTAATCAATGACTCCGATAAAGGACTTAATTTCCAATAGTTTTTATTATAACTAGTACAGGTATTTTCATACACTTTCATGCTTATTCATGTCTTATTCATAGACAGTTTTTAACACCTATTTTAGTTAATTAATGTTCTTTCCCTTTCGAACGACTTTTGAATTAAGTTCGAGCGAAGAAGACAGATCATCGCTAGCTAATTTATTTTTTAAAACTATCCATAAAAAATATATTTAGAAAACCAACATTTATCTATATTTTGATTGAACTTGTTATCCTGAATTATTTGTCTGCGTAATTATCTTTAGTGTATCTCTTTACTAAACGTTTTAAAGCAGGGAAGTCTCTTCATTTGATTAGATAGTGAAATTCTCTTTAAATCATGGTGCTATGATATGATTGACAGCCTCCGTGGCGCAGTTGGTTAGACGCCGCCTGTGAAACGAGAGGCCGCGGGTTCGATCCCCGCACCGAGAGAAATATTTGTGTGGCCCACAAATATTTCTTCCGGGTCTGGGTGTTTGTGAGACCGAAAAGTCTCTCGTAGTTCCTGATACCCACGACACAAGACTCGATCTTAGTGTGGGGTTAGGACTATGTATGTGACTGTTGGGTGTTATTTATTTATGAAACGAAAATGCTCCAAAAATGCCTTCTATGCATTGTGCAGCATTTAAGATAAAGTGAGTTTGTTCTGTGTTTTTTTAGATGCATGACTTGAATTGAAAAAAATGAATATTCTTCAGCAAAAACTATTTAAGAAAACACAAGGAAATATGTATGTCTCGGTCAATAAGGTAAATCCTTTTTTATTATTCGATAGATCCACTAAATTTGAATGTCTCGCTGGAATTTATTTTCTTGACCTTTATTCTTTACGAAAAAAAAACGACCTTAACATTCATAACCGCAATATGCTTAGCTATTATATTGGAATTAAAATGGACGCGTCTTCGAACGTCTTTGAATTTGTATAACTGGTTTACACACTGTACTGTTTCGTTCTACGACTATTTGTTGTAACTTTTTTATGCTGGTTATGTGACTATAGTGTAGTATCTGTTTGTCGAACGATTTAAAGTAGTTGGCAACATGTTTACGGTGGTCTCGGATTCAAATCAGGGCACACCTTTAACTTTCGGAGTCATGTGTATTGTTAGTCAAACGCCACGCACTACAACGGTGAATGAAAATATGAGTCTAAACTTCTATAACATTCAAATTCCGCTAATCCGCACTAGGCCAGCGTGGTGGATTGTTTATAGTGTAACACTTCTCAATCGCATTCTCGATTATAGAGGAGGCCCGTGCACTGCAGTGGGACGTATATGGGCTGATACAGATATAGATACAATGGCTGATAACTTCTCACACTTCTCTACTTGTTATAATTCTGATATTCCTAGCTGGCACTATTGCGTCAATGAGCGAGAGACTAATTACTAAGGTTGGCTGTTACTGTTGTTGGCTGTCTTTGGCATTAAGCACTGCCCTTATACAACCATGTGTAAATAAAGAAAATCAAAAAGGCCCTTTTAATTCTTGCATCATAAATTCACAATAACAAAACTGTAACAAATGAGAAAACACAAAGAATAAAAAGTTCCTCTATATTTTCTTCGATTTAGATTACATTTTTAATTCAACATTCATAATTTTTTAATAAAACATTTTATAGAACTTTCGTAACTTCATAAGTATAAGAAGTATTCGATCAATAAATGATAAATTATTTATGAATGTTGTTGAACGGTATAATCTAGCCGGCAGTTTATTTACTTTTTATTTTATACTTCAGGTGCAGTGCAGGTGCAATCACACTGTAGAGTTAGAATAAATGAAAAAAGATGCAAAGGTTAAGCGGCTGTTTTTCGACCTCTACATTGTGGTCACCAAAATATCTTCATAGATGTACCAAACAGCATTAACGAGAGAGGGTCAGTTCCACGAGTTCCTGATAAAGTCACTGATCGCTATCTGACATATATCTGTCAGGTAAAATACTAAATTAGGTTGCAAAAATTCTGAAAGTTGTATTTTATCTGACATATGAGCGCCAGATAGCTATGAGGCACTTTCTCAGAAACTAGTGAAACTGACCCTTAATGTAGTATTTTTCATACATTCTAATCTTAATATTAATATAATATAATATAATATTATTTCAAATTAACTCTCCTGTTATGTTGTTTTTTGTACTTTGTGTTAGTTGTACTACGGTACGCTTACAGAGCTGAGGTCTCGGGTTCGAATCCTGGGTTGGGCAAAGGGATATTGGATTTTTCAATTCATTATCAGCCCAGAGTCAGAAATTTGTGCCCGATATGGCGATGGGCTCGCCACCTATCACATTGCGGGACGGAACATGCAAGGCGAAATGTGGGTGCCCTGACACCTCTGCCTACCCCTTCTGGGAAAAAGGCGTGAGTTTATGTATGTATGTTGTTTTTAATTTTCCAAGGTTGCTGCTACATAAAATAAAAATATAGACATGTACCACTCTTTGTTATAGGTTTCCCACATTTTATTTGAATTTGTATTTTTGGTCTCATCGTACCACATTGGCATAGTTAAAGTTATAAGTAAGCATTTATTTCCTTGCAGATTTCAACCTAAAGTTAGGGTTTTCAAGCATTACTTAATATTTATTATGGGTGCTACCAACTAACCTACTAGTTTTTTGAGGCGCCATAATTAATTAAATTACTTATTAATAAAATATCACTCGAAAAAGTAATAAAAAATTACTTATTACTTATTAATATCGAGCATTTGATAATTATATGTTAATTAACACAAGTCAAAGTTCAGTGACATAATTTTATTAAAATGATTTTAGTTTTGCATTCTTGACACGCTATTTTATTATTACTGGCAAAATACGCTTCTATTAAATCCAAGTCACCAAGAGTTTTGCTGTAATATAACTGAAATAAATAATAAAAAAGTCCTCCAACCCGCACTAAGCCAGCGTGGTGGACTATATGGCCTAACCGTATTCAATTGTAGGGGAGGCCCGTGCCCTGCAGAGGGACTTACATGCGCTAATACAGAGAAATAATAAATACACCAAACAGTCACATACACAGTCCTGACCCCCCAACTGATAAAAAAAATCTTGTATAGTAGGTATCAGGAACTACGAGAGACTTTTCGGTCTCAAACAACCAGACCCGAAACTAATACCGGTGGATCAATCAAATATTTGTCTCAGTGCGCGGATCGAACCCGCGGCCACGCCTTTCACAGCAGGTGTCTAACCAACTGCGCCACGGAGGCTGTTACTTAATAATACAAGTACGTTTATAAGTTTATAATATGACAAATAATTGGTAAGATTTATTAATATCTTGTAGTCGGATTAGATCGCTTATACATCATTTACATTAATTCAAAATGAATGTTTTAGATTGGCGCCTGTGTCTTCGTAAAGTTGACATTGACCCGACACACATTTTGATTCCTAGAATATCCTATATCTGTAATCATAGGCTTTGCTATTTGAATAGAATGGGCTGGCGGCAAAAAATCTGGCACATAGCCTGAGGCATTGAAAGCAACAAAGTGATTTGGCTTGCGAAAGATTCGTCACGGGTGTTCAAGATTTATGCGTTGAAGATTATATTTATTTTATGGTAGTTTTTATAATACTGAGTCATAATTATAACTTTAGAACCTTAACCAGTTGTTGCTTTGTCAGAGTGATTTGATACGGAATAGCATAAGGAAAAGTATTTTAGTTGCTTACTTGCTTATAAAACTACCTACTTTTGAAATGAAAAATTGCCATTTATTGTTATTTTGTACTTGGACAAACTATAAAAATATTGCCGTATACATACAGCTACATCTGGTGGTATAACTCTAAACTAATAATTTGCATGGAAAGTAAGAGAAAATTGAGTCGTTGACAGCTGAACTGAACTTATTGAGGTTTGTTTATATGGTTTTCTAATAAAATGTAATAATACGGTCATCTGTTTGTCATGTTCAAATATTATTAAATACTTTGCATATATTATTATGGAAAAACAAATGTTTTTCCCTTTCTATTTATCTGTACACCATAATATTTAATGTTTCTCAGCCAAGTGGGACCACCATTTTCTATTTACCTACATATAAATAAGCCAAGAATCTAACAATGCCTAAGAACAAGTGCCGTGTGTAGATTTTTAAATAAGGTTTTTATTCTGCTTAAATCCGACAAACAGCTGACGACTCATTTAATAGTAAGCGATTCTCATGGTGCATTTACATGTTGGCTGAGGTTGGGCCAACGTCTACCAACTCCCAGCCATCTACAATGAAAAGCTTAAGGCCAGCCACGCCAAACACACCGTTTACACGCTGGCGTTGGTGTAGTTGCTGGCTGAGGTTGGCCAAGCGTGTAAATGCACCATAATATCTATAATACTTGCGTACATAATATAGGATGGCAAAGGTAAGGGAAGGACGAGGAAAAAGGTAAAGGGCCTCCGGCAATCTCATTAGCAAGTGAAACCGCCGGTAGTCGCAGCTTCACTTCGGATTTTTGGGAGACTGTGATATCAGCACAGTCGATCTGTCCTACTCCTAAAGTATTCTAAGGTAATGGAAATTTACCATTACTACTTTTTATGCAAAAAAAAAAGAAATATATTGTTTTGATTAATCTCAGCTTAGGTGAAAGACAGTTGTTAAAAGAAGATAGTTTTCATTGCATTCAGTGAGCGGATGACTAAAACCTCTATCCGCCCCGTGATCACGAAAGCTGCAAAGTATCGAAACGTCCGAAAGTAAAAAAAAATGTGTTTATTAAGTTCGCGATAAAATCCTTGAAAAAATAGTTTTATTCCAAGGTTAAGGACAAGTTAGTATTCTTTAGAGTTTTGCTGTGCTTTAACCGTCTATCTGTAGGTATCAATTCTTTACTTGTTTTTGATTCTAGTATTCCTAACTAACAGGAATTGCAAAGACAAATCTATTTTTTTTTGGATTATATCTCTTATACACTTGACAGCCTCCGTGGCGCAGTTGGTTAGACACCGGCTTTGAAATATTTATGTGAACCACATACATACACATTTGTATCGGGTCTGGGTGTTTGTGAGAACGAAAATTCTCTCGTAGTTCCCAGCACCCACGACACAAGACTCGATCTTAATGTGGGGTCAGACCTATGCATGTGGCTGTTAGGTGTATTTATTTATCAACACTTAGTACAGTTCCAGATAAGCTGTACGAGATATTCTATGAAGTTTATCTTGTCTGTCTGCATGTCTGAGAGACACGGGCGGCGCTAAGTGCCTATAAGAATGCAAGTGAAGGTCACAGCGACCGGATGCAATACACAAGTGATTTACAACACGGCGTCTATTATGGATTCTTTCATCGTTCAAGTGTGGGAACTGCGCGGAGACGGGCATTTCGCAACAAGTCTAGACTACTTACTAAATAAGGTACGTGTGTGAAGAGGTCACGGAAGGTCAGGTGTTGTGGGTTCAAATTGATGCGTTATCGAAAACCACACCTATGTTTCTAGGGAATTATTTGCAATGTGTGTGCAAATTGCTTGTAATGAGTGTGCTATGGGTGTTGGTAAAGAACCGATTGTGACTGTCGAACCGGTAATCGCAGGTTCAGATTCTAGGTCACACCTGTGGCTTTTTGCTGATGTGAATATTGATAGCACTAACACGGTAAAGGATAACATTGTGAGGGAAACAAAAAGATTTAGTAAGAGAAATAAGCCAACCCGCGTGGTGGTTTTTGGCCTGTCCAGCAATAATAAATAAATGTTTGATTATTATGATCAATAATTATTAATGAACTGCTCTGATTTAATCCAATTTGTAACATTTGTAGATAATAATCATTGTATTGTTACCTGGTTTTGAAAAGAGCAACATTAGAGTTTCTTGCCCGATCTTCTTTAATGAAAATCGCTTTCAGAACCGGGGATGGTAGAATAAAAAATGACTGAATCTAAATGATGTTTACATTGTATGGGTTCGATAAATTATATTATAATACCAATAAAGTAATTATCAATATCAATAAACCCAGGAACTGAGCCAAATCACCACCAACAAGGAGAATATCCTAACGATCTAGTAAAGTGAATGCAATAAGGTAATGCATAAATAATACTCTATAGTGGTAATGTATTTATTGACGCTTTTTTGGCATATAACAAGAAATATGCAGTAAAACTCAGACGGCGCCGGATGTTTCCAAACCATTAAAGTAGGACAAGTACGATCAGATGATAAATTGGCTGCACAGGGGTACCTTGAGTAATTATTGTACTAAGATAAATTTGTTACTAAGATAAATTGTATTCGGAATTAACTATGAGGAATTGGCATTATGTACCCTGAGCTGACGAGAATGCATGAAGAGGTTGATGAAAGTGGATGAAGCGAAAGTAATATGTCAGGATCGAGCCAAGTGGCATTCTATAGTCTCTGCCTATGGAATACAGGCGTGACGATTATATATGTATATATAGCTCTTGATGTTCGTGGCGCAGTTGGTGATGATGGATGTAAAATGAAGAACGTGTTCGATTTCCACAGTAAGTCAATTTTTTATGTGACCTAGCGTTTTTAGATGAGACTTCTATGTGAGATGACCTATGTGTGTGGTTTGTTAGATGAATAAGTATTTTTTTTTTACAAAAAGAAATCCCTACACAAATGCAAGATTCTACCATGGATCCTCTAGAAAATGGACAAACTTAAAAATAATATGCAGTAATATTTTAAAATGCAAAAAATATACATGTGTCGTAACGGTATTCTAACACACTTTGTTTCAGAGACATTGTAGATAATCTTTCAATGAAATATATTAACTTTTCTTAATTGAAAATTATCTCAATATCTTAAAGCAGATTATCGCTACGTCTCAAAGTGGTTTTATTATCAAAATCTCTATTTTTGAGACGGTCAGCATCAATGCACTTATTAGGTATCGTTCTCACGTACCAACGAAGAACATGCTCTCGCGATTTTAAAGTGCTTAATTATTAGAAAAAGTACGCTGTAAGACACGTACGTTCGTAAAATTGTCTAGGGTAATTCAATTTTATTCATTAACTCCAGGTATTTTAATGTTCGTTTTTTTACTTACATAGTATATTTTGTTCCTCATCAGTCCACTGCTGGACATAAGCCTCCCAAGGTACGCCACAGAGCCCGGTCTGCTGCTTTATGCATTCAGTCACTGCCGGCCATCGTCGTTCACATCTCGCCAGAAGACGTCCCACGCTACGCTTGCTAAGACGCGGTCCACTCCGGAACACGCTTACCCCAGCGGTTATCTGTTCTGCGACTATTTAACATATATTTCTTATTATTTATTTGCAATTACATACATATATTTATTTAAAGGTATTAATCTAATTTTGAGTAAGAAGATTGAGCTGTCAATCTCAAACGGCAAATTTTGGATTGGAATTGTTTATTGGCAGCGGCTGTTAGTCTATGTAAAATATTTTGCATAAAATATTGTTGTTAGGATATTTTTAAAGCACTAAAAGACAAATTCATCGCATCCAAAAGGTCAGTGCAACGAAGAAGGTTGAAATCTTTATTGATTTGTTAGAATGTGTTAATTATTTCAACGAAATAAATTCATTAGACAAGGATACGCATTTATTGCAGTTTTATGCATATTTAATAACCTACATAAAACTTGCTTACATATTTTTCTTCATACATCTTAAGCGAATTTTTACACCGTATATTTTTGCGATGATAATTTGCAGCGCGATTTGATAAAAAATCGATCAAATAGTTGTCCATTAAGTTGAACTGACCTCTTGAAATTCGATTTCATTTGATATTCAGGATTAGATTCGAATAAACTTCATTTTTGCTAGTGACAAACGGTTTTAGATTAAAGATTTTGCTCTATATTAAGTAAATGCAGTGAGATTTATAGAAACTCAATGAAATCGAGTACCGACAGCAGGCCACCACGTAAAGAACACTATATTAGTTTTTTTTTATTGCAATGAATGGCGAGACGAGCATGCCGTTCGCCTGATGGAAAGCGTTACGACCGCTCATAAACAGTAGCAAAACCATACAACACTTTGAATTACAAAACAATGCTTGGTATTCCACTGGCTCGCTATCCTGAGACATAAGATTAGTCAAGTCTCAATATGTCCAGTAGTTACTTTGGCTACCTACCATAACCGTCAGAACTGAAACACAACAGTGCATTTACACTACTGTTTGGCGGGAGAAACTGACATTGCGGTGGTACCTACCCAGGCGGCATCTCACATATGAGAGACCTACTATCAGTAGGTACTGTTTAATCCTAACTAAAAGATTATCAACACAAAAAGTCCTCTTTTATATAAAAACACATTCACATATTTTTCATATCTTAGGACGCAATTTATGGAATGCAGTTTTATTTAAATTTTATTTTTTTAATATTATATTTTTAGTATGCACAAAAATTATAAACACAGAATACCTGTGTTTGAATTTTAATGATTATTTTATAAAACTTTTTATATGAATAAGGTATTTAATCATTTAATATTCCACTGTACGGCATGTTACCCTGTATCAAATGTGTGATCCTTTTTAATTCTGACAACTGACTGCACTGGGCCAAATGTTTTATACTGTGTTGTCCAGCTAGACGATCTACTGGGAGTACTAGCAACTTTGTTGTAAGTTCAAGGATGAATTTATAAATACCTCAGATGCAGAAATATGCATTCTGATAAACAAAACAAGTTTACCAAATGTGGAACCAATTTTGTTAATAATGAAATGTTGTGAAGATGTTGTGATGTCTGCCAGCCAATTATGCAGCAGAGGCTTTCGTATGATACAAAACAAATTGTTGTGTTTTTTATTACACAAGTGCTGCAATGGAGGAAACGGCTTACTTGAGTCTAAAATACGTAAGATACAGGATTCGTACATTTTGTAAAAGATTTAGGCATGTTCGTACATTTATACGTGATTATATGTTCGAACACTCATCATCGTGGCGAATACTGAGTAACTCCCCTGGTCTATTCCTATTGAGGTCTTATTATGTAAGTAAGTATACTGTGGCGCTATGCGCAATGAGGCAGGCCACTTCCAACAGGATAATGTGGAGACTATTGGGGTATGCCTTTATTCAGTAGTGGACTTCAGGAAATCAACCATCTGGCGTTGAAGAGAAGAAGTGTGGCTCTACAAACTTTGGCATAATTTTTACCCTTGACTTATTTTAATCCCACCGAGTAAAACCACGTGCAGGAAAAGAAACTTATAAATAAATAATGAGCTGACATTTAGCAACACTATGAATGGATTTATGTTTCCCATCCGCGAGAAATTATTAACATTTGATGCTCTTTATGGAATAATTCTATACTAATTTGATTGTATAATTCAAGGTCGCGGTATGTGATCCATTTTCGCCTTTTTTTATGGTTCCCTTTTTCAGGGTTAAAACCCAAATATGAAAGATTGTAAAGCTTAAATAATAATGTGGGCATATTTTTGGGCGTCAGACAAACCCTATATGATGATTCAATTTGAAATCTTTTCCATGAATAAGTTTTGAAATTTTCAGTTATTTTTCCATTAACAGTGTTATGTCGATTTAAAGTTATTGTGAAAAAATAATTATCAAAATATCTCATAGTCAGTCACAAGAAGTTCATTGATGGATATGGGTTTCCTAATGATTTCGAGTGACCTTGTTGGAAGCGACCCCCTTTCCTCGTCTCTTCCTTTTTCCTTCCCGCTCCCCTCCCAATATGATGCACCGACAACACTTCCATGATCTAAGCGTTGTGGAAGTTCACGGGCGGAAGTTATCACTTACCATCAGTTGACCTATTTGGGCGTTTGCCGGAACTATGCAAAAAAGCCGCCATTTTTAGTAACAGATATTTTAATTAACTTCTTGCACACTAGGTTATTAGGTATGCATGTGTGCATAGTGTGTGCATGGATGTGTGTATTTTTAAATAATATTAAATTAATTACTATCTTGAACGTATGCAGAAAAACGTAAACAGCAACATTAAAACATGTTATTTTGTTATGCTACTAACATCCTTGCTCATATTATGTGTTATTTAAGTCTATTTAATATGACAATAAAACTAGTGTGTCCAATAGCCATTTGCTTGCATTAAAAACGACCAGAAAAATAAAATTGTCTCTAACTCCAAAGGTCATCAAAGTAATAAAGTGTTTATTAATTTCGCCGTGTTTTTATACAAAATCAATATTCAATATTTTATTTATGTTGGTATTGTTCGAATGCTCCAAAAAAGACAATATTTATTTAAATTATTGCTTTTTATGTTGTAAAATATAAATATTTAGTTGACAGAAACATGCGTTGGCGCCTAATATTTGGTTGCATAACAGATATGAATTTAGAGTTTTCACGGGAGCCTTAAAAATGGCATTATTAAAAGAAGGCTCTAATTGGCGGTAAACCTTATTCCCGGTAATATTATTCCTATGATTTCCTATTAGTAAGACAATATTTGAATAATTCATGGATATCAAAGCTTTACATGTCACGAATTCTTTTAATAATATTGGGATATAAAAAGGATTAAAAGGTTTCTATAATAAAAAAAAAATCATTTAAAAATAAATTGTTACAATGACCTAATTCGTCACAAATTATCAAAAGTACTAGTAACTTTAGTAGCTCAAATAATCACTTTAAATATATATTTTTAGTTAAACGAAAAAGTTTATTTCACATAACATTTAACAGTCTTGGGCCCCAAGCATGGCAACAAGTTACACACCTGTTCTGACAAAAATATTTTTTCGCACGATTGCACCCAACGATATAGATATATACAAATGTATCTACAACTTACAAAAAAGTGATGGCACGACCTTGAATATCAAATAGTTCCCGGGTTTTACGTTCACTGGCGTGGCATAAATTTTAAGTAAATATCAGACAGGCTAATAATACTTCGGACGGTCAGTGATTCGTTCTATTGGAAATAGATGCGACAGTTCTTTCATCTATTTCTTTAAATTTGTGATATACAATAACTAACTATACCTACTAATATCTGACATTATATTTAGTGAAATGACAAATACTGATTAAATTTCTGGAGTCAAATATTAAGCTTCTATTTATGAAAAGTTGTCATTAGTTAATAACCGTGCACTTTGAAAAACATTTCCCTAAAAAAAGAACAGAAATCAGACAAATGTACAAAAATGCAATGACGTCACCTCTCAACATCCTTATGAAAATATTAATGAGCTATTTAACTACTATATTTATTAGTATAATATATAATAATATTTTTTTTTTTAGCCGTACAATAAGGGTGCCTGGCAAATAAATAATTCTTATGTCATGCATAGTTTAGTAGAACAAATAATAGTATATTGATAGTCCTTTCTTAACCGATAGGTTAAAAAATCTTTATAAAATTAAAATACATAATATAAATAATTCAAATAAATTTGTGTGATAATCTACATACTATTATTATATAATAAGATATGTATGTTATGTTAATATATTTTGTTGATCTATAATAAAACTTTATTAAATAAAGTATCATTTTCCTGTTATATGTATTGATTTAATTTTATAAAAAAACATGTTAATTATTCGAAAATGACTGATCTATCATTTTATTATAATTTATTGCCTATTATATCTTGAGATATGTATCTGATCTGCGTAAAGAACGTCAAATATAACACTGAGCACAAAATTGAATTAAGAATTTCTCTCTGTACTCGTTCCTTTATATAAAAAGTGTGTAGTAAACAACATATTTTTTTAAGTAGAAGACACAAAAAAATCCAAGTAATTAAACAACAAAAGAATACATCATGAGGAAACATGCATACCATAAAAATCTAAGAATTTCTATGGTATGTGCTTTGTGAACCCGGAATAGGCTGGCGTGGTCGATTCTCGTGCATACCTCGACACGATTGTTGATGAGTCCTATGGTTATCAGTGAGTTATTGATAGTAAAAATATACTTATATCAATATTAGATCCGGCAAACGAGCAAACAGGTCACCTGCTGGTAAGTGTTCACTGCCACCCACGAACAACCGTAATGCTTGGATCATTGATGTGTTGCTGTCCTATCATTTCAGGAAGAGAGTAGGAGGGGAAAATAATGAGAAAAGGAAAGTAATATTGGGCACTGATTTCTTGTTCTGATCTGGATGTTTATAGTCTTTTCTAATGAATATTAATTACCTATTAGATAAGAGCACGTCTTCATTGTATGATGATAAAAACAAGACGAGTTAGACTTGTAAAAAATCAAATAAAATGTCTACATGACGATTCTCGAAATAGTCTACTCGTATATAAAGGCATACCAATCACACACTAGGCACAGAACTGTCAACCAGCTTTCCAAAATGGTGAGACATTGCATAGTCTACACATAATAATTATTAGTGCATTTATAGAAATTAGTGAAAATAGAGATATTAAAGTGATAAATTATTAAAAACAATTAGTGGCAATTAACATCATTTCACCTTAGATAATTAGTTTAAAATTTATGAATATTTTTTATTCATGGTGTAAATTGGACAGGAGCAATTTGAACCCTTAAATAATATTACCATCGTGAGAAACTTAATAAGGCAATGATGGAGTAAGGCAACAAAACTCCCTTGGCTATATGAACAACCTTCATTTCTTTTCCGTTTATTTTTATTTCGTTATTCAACTTCAATAATTAATATTTTTTTAACATTATTTCTTATGTTAAACTCAATTCTGTTATACATTCTATAAGATTTGTTTTGTTTCATTGTTCGTATTATTCGAATATCAAATACATTCTCTCTCTTAGGGTACCTTAAGTCCTATGCTCCTCTTCGACCTTCTCGAGTACTTCTATAGTAAACTGTTGGAAGCGTTCTACATCCAGCATCTTCCTGGAACTTTAGCCAGCCCGTCTCTCCATCTTGAAGGTGGAAGTTCAATAGTTTACGCTTACTTTAACTATACAGTGTATATTAAAGGCCACATCATTGTTAATTTCAGAAACTCCTCGTGGTACTCGCCGTGGCTATTGCCTGCGCTAGCGCAGATGTCTCCCACGTCAATAGTGACTTCGAAGCTCCTATCGTGAAGTCTACCTACGAAATCTCCCCCGAGGGTAAATTCAACTACGCCTACGAAACTGGCAACGGTATCGTCGCTGAAGCCACCGGCAACGTGAAGGCTGGTGTAAGTAATTTTATCATTAATTGAAACGAGGCAGTACAGCTTTATTTCGAAAGAATAGGCCGGGTTAAGGAAAATTGTTGGGTATCTACGGTAATTTCATTCAGTCAGTGATTTGCATATATTTTTTCTTTGTCTCATCTTGCGTCTTTGGATACCAGTGAATCTATGATTTACTTTGTGTTTTGAAGTAAAATTAGGTGGAAATCATTTTTGGGCTTTTATACTAACTTACACTAGAAAAATCCAAACGACATTGTGAACCACAGAATTTATAAGTATTATTTCTAAATTAAAGAGGATCATTACCATATAGATAAGTTGAAGATATATTTAAACCGGCAAATGCTAAGCACTAACTCGTTGGCCCTCACTTCACAGTCAAGGTCGCGGCGAGTCGAGACTAAAGATGTTCATACATAATCAAAGTTGTATTTCGTAGTTCCATTTTATCTGATTGAGTGAAACGCGAATCGTCAGAACCTTGCAAAGGTAAAGGGTTCAACGCCTCATTTGCATTTTATCAAACTCAATCTGTCTAGATGTTGATAGCTATTTAAAGTGGTGCGAAGGTCACATAAAAAATAGTTTTAAGAATAAATTAGCTATGATTTATAGGACATCTAAGCTAGCACTTACTCAAATGTGAAATTAAACTCGTTTTACTGAGAAGCATGTTGTCCTTACGTCATTACAATTTTATGCACTTAACCAGTTCCCGACAAATTGTTTTAAATTTCCTGCACTTAAGACAATATTTTGTATTTATTAAATTCAAATCAATATTTTATTAAATTAATTTAAAATCATACTTATAATGTCACATTTTAGTTATTTTGGAATACCCTAGAAATAGGTCAAACTGGTTCACCACGATGGTTTCTTAGATTTACGCGAATGTGACACATTGAAATAAAACTATTATTTACGGATTTTATTTCAATCGTTCACCACGGTTTTAAGACAACAATTATGGACGGCATTCCTAAACGCTCCTATAAATTAGACTGATCAAAGGATTAAACTCATATTTTTTCCAGGAATACCCCACATCTGAGGTCAAGGGATTCTACAAGTACACTTCTCCCGAAGGTGAAGTCGTTGAGCAGGTCTACACCGCTGATGAGAACGGTTACGTACCCCAGGTAATTTTGTTATTTTTTTGTACCCTGGCAAACTATCTCCCTAGCAGATTGTAAGCGGTCATCTTCACTCATGGACCTTCGCAATACCAGCACTCTATCACAACAAAGACGCTGTCACTTGGTATTTGAGATTGTCAACAAAATTTCAATCTGTTTGGTGTTGTCTAATGAAATATAAAAATTGTAATGGCTATCTTAATCGATTTTGGAACAGTTATACCGCTGCAGATTTTGTATGAAATAATTGAAGTTATCCATTTCATCTAGGCCAATGATTATTACATAACAATATAATGTTCTTTAGATGCTTAAAAAGTACATTTTTCTTAATTTATTTAAATTAAATCAGCATCACATATTATGAATTCTGTAACCTGTGAAAACTGTTAAAAATATAGGAGCCAGTATGTATATTAGTTCTATGATCTATTGTTTTTTTCAGGGATCTCACCTCCCCGTGCCTCCCCCCACCCCCGAGGCAATTCTTCGCGCCCTGAAGTACATCGCTGACCACCCCCCACCAGTAGAGAAGCCCTGAACATATTAAGGATCCCGGAAAGACATCCTACCAGACGATTTTAGTACAAACATACTGCCATAAAGTAGTCAGTAAAGCTTTCAACACTTAATTACCTTGTTTTATTTAGACCTTAATATAAAAATTTGCTGATTTAAAGCTTTGGATCTTGTCATTGAAACGCCTATACCAGCTCATATTATGTCTCGGGCGCATAGCCTAAAGAACTGATGGCCAAAACCACACCAAAATAGATGGCTAACAATGTGACGATATTTCAATTTTTAACGAAAGATAAAAAAAATGCTCTGAGGTTTGCTGAGCCTTTAATGAATTTTTAATGCTGGTCAGTCGATCACCCACATCATATTATAATGATTTATATTATTAGGGCTATGCGTATCAAACACATACAAAACTTAAACGATTACGGGAGTCTGCAGAAGAAATTATTATGAAAGGAATGTGTTACATTTTTTAAGAGGTCTATTTAAACAAGATGTAGGATTTGAAGAGTTGTTGAAAATTTAAAATTCCTTTCATGAGAGATTTGATTATTTTTGCTTGTAAAGTAAACTTGTTTAAATGTAATTCGTTATGAAGTTATTAAACTAAGATATTTATGATTGCAATTCATAAATCAAATTAATAAATTATTAACTATTATCACAGTGTAGGTCAAGGTATCGATTTTGAATATTTACTAGAAATGTTGTGATTTAAGAACAATTGGGGATAGGAACGTTATTTTTTGGTTTTACGCCTTTTGTTTTGTCCTTTTCGAACAAGTTTTTAAATTTAATTTGAGCGAACACAAAACATTTGATACCTAAAATTGTTTTTTAAATATTTATGAATAAGGCCGTAAATAAAAGAAAAGAAAATGTTTTAATTGTTTTAGTCTTGGTTTTAGTGCATTATCACTACATAGTATAAAACAATGTCGCTTTCTCTGTCCCTATGTCCCTTTGTATGCTTAAATCTTTAAAACTACGCAACAGATTTTGATGCGGTTTTTTTAAATAGATAGAGTGATTCAAGAGGAAGGTTTATAATACGCGCTTTTATTGTAGAGAAATATATATGCACCCGGGCGAAGCTGGGCCGGGCCGCTAGTATCAAAATAAGTATTCATTTCGTAGAAAAATAAACTGATTTAGATCGATCCCTGACCTCGATGTTTACAATTTAATTTATAAGTACTTACAGTTCATAATGTAGGTGTAACTTCGGTGAAGATGACACAGATTGGCTCTTTATATAGAAAGCTTACAAGTACACTTTACCTTGGGGACAATATTGTAAACATTATAAAAATAAAATAACATTGTATATTGCTTTGTTCATGGATCTGTAAATTAAATATATATTGTGTACAAGTCATAACTGACTTTTTTGCTTTTTTGTATGACAAAAATATTTATGCATGCGTAAAATTGGAGACGGATTGTGTCATTGCTAACATAACATACAAAAAATCCTAATAAACTGTTAGAAAATATCGTAAGGAAACCTTCACACCACATGAACAGATTAACTCTAATACGCTTCTCATACTATTTCCTTACCTTCTTCATGGGTAGGCAACACATCTATGATCCAAGCGTTATGAATGCTTATAGGTTTGCACTCTTCAAAAACAATTATAGGAGTAGGGATGTGCCCGACCTATTGTATAGAAAAAGACATTCTACATTTAGTTTTAGTAATAAAATCGGGTTATTATGTTATAACTCTGCAATGAACAATGGACTCGACAATTCTTTTACGGCCGTTTTCTAAACTTTTTTCTCTCTTCTTAAATAAAACTTCTTCTCTCTTTTTAAATAGAATTTCATTATGTATTTCGATGCATTTTATGTTTTAATTATCTTAGAAAGAGATATATAGATATGGTGCATATATTTATAGACATCTAGGCAATGTGCGAAATGGCGAGACGAGCCTGCCGTTCGACTGATGGTCAGCGTTACGACTGCTCATGAACAGTAGCATAACCAAACAAGAACTTGGATTACAAAACAATGCTTAGCGTTCCACTGCACGCGCCACACTGAGATGTAAGATGTTAGGTCTCAATATGTCCAGTAGTTATTCTCACTCATTACTCAATAATACAAATAATTCATCAGCAAGCAATATAGCCATTAGATTTAAATAGAATTTTTGCTTTTTAAAAACGTTATCAGTTAAGGCCAACGCATTCCGGGACGGCGGAGCATAGCAAGGGATTCATTTTTTTACCAAAGAATATTCAAACATATCCGGTGGGAATACGAAATAAATTGCATTGTTTTAAATTGATATCGTGGCATGAAGAAAAGTCTTTTTATGCAACGGCATAAAAAAACAATTGGATATCCTTGGGCCCCGCGAAATTAATTTTAGTTCTTCATAGTGTCATATGTTTTAGTTACATGTTTGTTTGACAAGTAAAAATTGGTTTTTAATATTATATTTGTAACAATTTAAAAAATAAATAAACCCAACAGTCATACATAGTTCTGATCCCACACTAAGACCAAGTCTTTGTCGTGGGTATTAGAAACTACGAGAGACTTTTCGGTCTCACAAACACCCAACAAATTTAATGAAAGAACAATAGATTTAATAGTCGTTTATAGATACACAGATACACAGCACTTTACTGAACACCGCAAATTACAGGAAAAATAAGACATAGAGAGACCTTACAAATAAGTGAACAATTGGCGGTCTTATCGCTATGAGCGATCTCTTCTAGACAACCAAAGATAATAGAATGGATCGAAAGTCGCATATAATAATATTATGATATGCTTTTTTTACTACAGTGAATGGTGAGATAAATAATAAAGATTCCTCGATCATCTTTTATGAAGATGGAGAAAGTTCCTTGTGGTTATAAGAAATACCTACCACCAAAAGTACGTTTTTTTTAATACAGCTATTCATTTTCTAAACTGATTGATGTGTTTTTCGGCATACAACACTTATATCCTGCAGCTCAATTATAGACCTCATTTGGAAACTGGAAGAGTCTCTTTTGGTGTTACACCTAGATCCAAATAATTATACTGGGTATATCAAGACTGCTACCGAAAACGTAAACAACGTAGAAAACGTCGTAAAATAACGTTGTATTAGTGACTACAAACACAAT
Source organism: Hyles lineata (assembly GCA_030180105.1). Taxonomy (NCBI): domain Eukaryota; kingdom Metazoa; phylum Arthropoda; class Insecta; order Lepidoptera; family Sphingidae; genus Hyles; species Hyles lineata. The sequence continues at coordinate 4,560,068 of JARJEE010000030.1, forward strand.
GCAACAAAAAAAAATTTTGCAAATAAACGCGACAATTTTTTTTATTGTTTTTTAAAAATTTGGTTGGTAAATCCATAGGTTTTGTTAAAATAATAATTTAAATTCTTGTATACCTTAGAGTCTTTATAAATAAAAGGGTATACACTATTATTTTAGGAAACAATGTATTTACCACCCAAATATGACCATAGGAAAAAAATAACAAAAAATAAAAAAAAATCGTCGCTTTTTTTGCAACTTTTTCTGTTGCATTGTGTCTGAAGTTGCTTAAATTACCACCCGGCTTCGTTTTCGGTAGCAGTCTTTATACCCTGTATGTGATACACACTAAGTTTGGATGCGGGAAACGAACCCGTGACCTCTCGTTCCAAACCGGCTTCGTAACCAACTCCACAGAGGGTATTAATTAAATATACAGCTTCAATAAAATTAGTAGACATGAATGCAAAAGCTAGTTCCTAATATTGAGAATGTGGAATCTTTAAAATGTCATTCAGTGATTTACTATTGTGTGACATTGAAGTAAACAAAATATATCTTTGAGCAAAGAATTTTGGAATATATTTAATGTACAAGGTGGAAGATTAAAAAATAAATTAAACAAATAAATATACCCAACAGTCTGCAAAGTCCTGCCCCTCTAAGATTCAAGTTTTATGTCGTAGGTATCAAAAACAACGGGAGACTTCAATCACGTGAGACTAGTACCTGTGGATCATACAAATATGTAACTCGTTGCAGGTATCGAATCCGCAGCGTCTAGCTTCACAGCCGGAGTCAAAACAACTGCACAGCGGAGGCTTAATGAAATTATTTAAACATTCATTAAATTATTTTTGGAATAGAGCCACGCCGTTAGTCATGACTGAGCATGAATGTGCAGGCCCGACCGAGGCAGTACCACTGTCTCACAGGAAATCGACGAAGAATTTCGTTCGGTGAGTGGGATTGTCGGATGTCCAATACTACTTTCCTCATCTCATCCTTTTTCCTTCCCGCTCCCGTCCCGATTTAATGCGCCGGGAACACATCCATGATCATGATGACGATGATGATGTGGATATGGATGTTTATGGGTGGCATTAATCACTTACCAACATGTGACCTATATGCTCGTTTGCAGTACCCAAGAAATAAAAAAAAAAATGTGTTTTCATGTAAGTAATAAAAATTATGATGATAGAATATTCGGAATCGCTCGGACAGCGATCCAATACATAGTGGTTCAGGACACTTCATAGTGACCCACTTTGTGTCGTGTTTCGGGTTCAGCTGTACATAATATATAATTGAGTCAACCGCCGGGAGACAACTTCGGTGGATCCTCTATCTAGCTCTTAATGTAGAAATTGGGCATACTGCATCATATTCTAAGGGAATAAAGGAGATAGGAGGGGAAGGGGATTAATAGCTAGCGAATAAGTTAAACAAATATATATATTACATATATATTACAGTGTGCCAATCTGCATTAGACCAGCGTGGTGGACTATATGACCTAACCACTCTCAATCATGCTCCAGGTAGACCCATGACCTGCAGTGGGACTTATATGGGCTTATACGGATTATAATGATGGGAAGTGAACGGCAAATGAAGTTTAATGGGCATTGGGCATATTATATTAATGTTATATATCAGTCGAAATGCTGTTACATCATTGATGAATATTCTATTGTACTCGTTTGATAAAATAAAATAAATATCACATATGTCAAGAGTTCCATAGCAACGGCCTCATTATACTAGTTTCGAGATTTTAAACCGGTCATTGAGAATAAATTGTGAATTCGAGTGTTCTGGTAACATTATTATTTAACTTTTGCTAAAAATAGGTCTTCAATTTTATAATACCAATGAGAGCTTAAGATACTAAAAATCATTTTCCCCCTTTGGAGTGAATAAAAAGCAAAATCTTTCCTAATGAACTATGGATGGAGTTTTACTCACTACTTCTGGCATTCCACTGAGCTCGCCATCCTGAGACATAAGATAATAAGTCTCAATATGTTGTAAAAAAGTTCTCCAATGAAGGCCACGCACCGAAAAGCGCAGCGTAGGACGTCTACCCACAAGTTGGTCTGACGACCTGTTAAAGGTCGCAGTACGTCGCTGGATGCAGGCTGCCTCTAACAGGTCACTGTGGAAAGCATTAGGAGAGGCCTATGTTTACCAGTCGACTTCCTTTGGCTAATGAATGATGTCTAGTAGGTACTCTCTACAATGTCCTCCAAACCGAAACTGAATAGTGCAACTCAAGAGCAAAACCTCACACCCATAGGTTCACAATTATTAGGTAAGGGAAGGTATTGACTTCCCTAAGTAAGAAGAAGAATGGAATCTCTTCCCTAAGAAGGGTTCGAGAGCCAAGTAGTAGTAAAGTTGCGTTTTTTAGTTCGAAAAGCTAAGCTTTGCCATTTCAGAATTATAATGTATAGATCTTAATATTCACTTTACATGCGAGTTGAAATCATCGTTGGCTGCCATATTTCAAAGATAATATCAGATAAATCTGTAATTACGTCTACATGACATAAAATTGACTGTTGAAATTTAATATTTTTACAAGCTCTTTTATCATCTTCAATATGACTGTAAGAAAATCGCAACAACGACTCTTCTGATATCGCCTTTCATGAATATTCGGATCGTAGACCTGTTGTGCCAGCATAAAAGGTAGATGGGAACTTAAAATTAATGTCGCTCAGAACATATTTTCATTTGTGGCTCTGACTAAAATACGACGCCTTTTATCTTGCAGGTTTAACCTTGTATATAGTCTATAACAATAATTATATTAACAGTAAACATTTTTATTCAACTTTTAATATTGGCATCTTAGTAACTTATTATTGATTAACAAACAAAGTTAATACCTTAAAAATGGACTATCAAATCATAAAAAAAGTAAAAACCTAAACGTGTTTCCTATGAATACAATTTATTAAATGTAACATGGAGATAGATTACCACCTTTACTGAATATTAATATTTGTATCAACGTGACATTTATTTTATGACGACAGAGAATCACGAGCTATTAAAAAAATAAAATGTCCTCATTTCGATTCAGGACATGTAGTATATAAGGCCGTTCGTAAAATTCACAAGTCAGTTCGTCTCTAAACCCGACAACCAGCTTTGCAAAATGGTAAGGCTCCGATCGTTTGGAGTGACTCATTACTTAATAATATAATCACATAAAAAGCTCCGCGGAGAAACGTAGACATCAGTTTTGAAATGAAATTTGCGCCGTTTAAAAAGTGATCAGCAATTTGTTCGGGACTTTTGGGAGATTTGCTAATTACTTCGAGACTCTACGCTACGAAACAGGGATTTTTCTATTCAGATAATCCAAAAACGCTTCTTGAGTGAGCAAATTCGGGACATCAGTGTAGTGATGATGGCACTTTTATGTTTTCACCGATACTATCCAACCAAAAGTTGCTTATTGCTATGTATAAATTAAATGCTATATGATAAATTTCTAACCGCACTTAGATTCTATTGTATAAATCTACACCAATCTATTATACTACGAAAATAACTCTTCTGTAACTCGCACTCTAAAGTCTGAAATATTTCGTCACCGTATCATCCTCAACAACCGGTTGTGTATTGTTACTTATTTTGTGTACAATAAAGGGCTTTTATTGCAGAAATTCCTCGTGGTTCTCGCCGTCGCCGTCGCCTGCGCTAGCGCAGATGTGTCTCACGTAGTTAAGGACGAGGCTTCGGCCCCCATTGTCAAGTCCTCCTACGACATCGCCCCCGAAGGTAACTTCGAGTACAACTACGAGACCGCCAACGGTATCTCCGGTGTCGCCTCTGGCAGCCTCTTCAACGCCGAATCTGTAAGTTTCAAGCATTATTTTTCTATATTAGACGATAGTTTATAAAAAACTTCGTGATTAATTAACTTTAATGTTTTGCAAACTTTCGAACGATAGAAATATTTACAATTGGTTCTTCTGCACTGTCTATGGAAGTGCCCATGTTTCAACTCAATGTTAGGTGTCTTAGAAAACAATGTAATTACATACTATCTCTGTTTATTTGAATCCTATTAGATTTTTAGAACGCTTAATTATATTTCATGTTACTACTTCTAATTTCTTATGTTATCAGGGGCTCCCCGCCCTCAAGATCGCCGGAGCCAACAAATACACCTCACCTGAGGGTATCCCCATCGAGACCACCTACGTCGCTGACGAGAACGGATACCAGCCACAGGTAAACATAAGTGATATTTATTTGACATTGACTTTATTACTTCGGGTATAAATTTAGCCTGAAATTCGTTTTGAAAAAATATCGTTGAACGAAAATAATTGATATAATTAATATATCCGCAATAAAATCTGTAGAGATTTTTGGTAGGATTTTGATCAATTATAAAATTATTAGTAAAAAATATTTCAACGATACCACTGACATGTGAACAGTATTTTAAGTGATCAACTTTATCGCACCTTGAAAACAAGAGGTGGAGTAGCAAAATACTGTTTTTAAGTTGAGAAGTAGCTCATACTGCATAAAATCAATACTTATTCGAATACCTTTATATTTTTACTATAGTTATTTTCTTTGGTAGATGTGAGCCTGCAGTGTTTATTGGCCATATTAAAAGCCACATTTTTATTGCTTTTCAATGGCTGACCAATTTTAATTCGGATTTGACCATGCTGTTCAACGTGTCCATTATTATTAAGATGTTTGATACTGATTGTTATTTTTTGCAGGGCGCCCATCTGCCCGTCGCTCCCCCAGTACCTGAGGCCATCCTCCGCGCCATCCAGTACATCGCTTCCCACTCTCCCCCCGTAGTGGAGAAGGCTGCCCCCACCCGTTTCGCCCGTCGCGTTTAGAAACTTGCTCGCCATCGGAAACTGTAAATCCTATATTAAGTACAAACTGCCATAATGTAGTTAATAAATTCTACATCAATTATTTACTGTTTTATTTGGACTTTTAAAATAATTTAAATATGGAAATATTTGGGTATAAATATGTCTTCATATACATTTTGATTGTGTCTTTGAGCTATAAATGTGCTGATTTAATATTTTTTCTACATTGTTATTAAAATGTCGGTTTGTCCGCGGTGGACTTATATAAGGAAATATAAAACATTTGAAAAATTTATACAATAAAACCGCGTAATGTTCACCCATAACACATTGCCAGCGGGATAGATTATAACTCATTAACAAAAACCTCAAGATTATAACTCATTAACAAAAACCTCAAGATTATAACTCATTAACAAAAACCTAAACGGTACTCAATCAGATGTTTGAGGTTGGATTTTACATTGTTTTTTTTTGAGGAATATGGTAAAAAGTATTGGGGATACCTAATTTCAAGTATTCTGTTAAAAAATCACGAGAGCCTGATTAAATTATGATGTCATTAAAATTGTTGAAGTCGAAACTGCGCCTACAAACGAAGCTAGGAGGTAGTTTTAATGACTTCAAACACACTGCAACAAAAAATTTAGATAAGCAAAGGATTCTTTTTTAATTTTAAATATAATCGCATTTAGGTGGTAAATACATAGTTTTTACTAAAATAATAATTTAAATCCTTGCTTGCCGTAGCGATTTGCCTTAGTTGATTTTAAAAAATAGGGTGAACATTATTATTTTACGAAAAGTTACGAATTAAAACCACACATAAATACACGAAATAAATCGCTATTCCAAAAAAAAAAATCATTGTGCTTGGAGTCACTAAAACTACCACCCGACTTCGTTTTACGTTGCAGTCTAGATATACCTGGTATAGGCTCACTGACATTACTATTAAATATGTTAAAATGATTCAAAAATTAAAAGCAATATTCGAGGATCAAAGCGACCTTTAGAAAAAACATTTAAGTCATAAACAACATCGTTTGTTCAGGGTCACCGGGCCATTTTCGATACCTAACCGATCTAAAAATAATTTGAAGATTAATGTTATCACTTATATATCACGTGATATAGTCAGAGTTTAAAAATCACATTTTTAAATTGCTGATACTGATACTGATACGTCTTGGAGTCAGATGTAATGTCTTATGGTCAAAAATAGGGCATAAGATGGCAACTTATTTTTAAAGCCTCAATTCGGCGGTTTATCCAACCAATCGTAAAATGCAAAGGTTGGTTTTGTCGAAACCTGTATAAAAGGGAAAAGAGTGGAAAAACAAATAAGAGATGGAGTAAGACTGTGAATAAGCGCGGCGAATTATCCCCAAAAATAATTTGAAATATACTATACTTAATACTCAATATCTTTATTGCACACTACATGTTATAAGAACGTTAACATTTTATAAAAGATACAATCTGGACCCTGTTGGGCACGGCAACAATTTAGGAGAGAGGAGGAAGCCATATTATTAATTTTATATATTAATATATTTAGAATATAGAATCGTTATAATTTATAATAAGTGTACATATTTGTATTTAATATGCACTTATACATATAATAGAATCATTATTTTTGTTTCATTTTTTAGAATTTTTATTTGGTAAATATTCCTGTTTTGCTGTATATTTATTAACATAATAATATAACAATATATAGGTATTATAAATAATTTGTTTATCTATTGCTTTTCAGAGCATGTTTTCCTTTAAATTCTATACTGCCCTCTCTTCTTGTCCTTTTCTTATATCCATCCAAAGGTTGTCTGGAAGAAATCGCCTAGGGCGATAAGACCGCCAACTATACTCTTTAATTTTATCAGTTAAATTTGAAAATATTGACACCATTATCCTTAGTCAGAGGAATTCACTGATTGTACAGTGGATTTTTATTTATTTAATTGGAAATTGAAATGGACGGTACCGACAGTCAACGTCCGTACGTTTGATCCCACTCAGCTTTTTAGTCTTCACTTAGAATTAATACATAATTTTATGTGATTATAAAGTCATGAAAAAACCTGTCTAAATTCCCAATATTGTTATAATGTTATGTTTTAGGATCATTGGGTGAAAGAGTTTTCGTTACGCTAGGAGCAAGACTGGGATGCCCAATAGTCCTTTTTAGCCAGAGTAACTACTGGACATAATGAGACTTAACATCTTATGTCTCAGCATGGCGAGCGCAGTGGAATGCCAAGCATTGCTTAGTTATTCAAGGTTTTGTTTTGCTACTGTTCATGAGCGGTCGTATCGCTTACTATCCGGCGAACGACATGCTCGTCCCGCCATTCATTGCAATAAAAAAAAAGAAAAAAAATATATTTCTAAACATGAGGTCGAGTTTTACGTATAAATATAAATTTGTTGATCAACCTCATAAGAGATGTCGATGAGGATACGAGTACCTTCTGAGTATTCTAAGATAGGAATGGCCCATCACGTGATAATCTCGACATTGTACTTTCAAGGTTAGTCATAAAAATAATATCGTCATCACGACTATACGATCGTAATTAAAAATGTCACTTCCCGATTTTCTTGTTAAGATAGGCTTCCTTTTAATTTATATGTTAAATAATTCTGACCATCTGACATGCCAATTTGTACACAAAAATTGTTATGGTGATATGTAGTAATTGATTTAGCTACATAAATGGCAATAAGGCCATATATTTAGATTTAATAAATCAGTGCGCACGCATACATTATTATATAAACTCAAGCCTGCATTCGAGGGGATAGACAGATAGGGGGTTTCACTCTAAATGTATTCCATGGGTTTTTCACCACAAGCATTGCAGAAATGTTATCGAGTTTCTAATTTATATTTAATGTAGTCATATTATATTATATGTTTCTTCAATATACTACACAAGAATGTAATTAACTCCGCTGACTCAGTGATCCGAAGTGGGTCTTGGCCTCCGAAACGAGCGTTCTCCACCTATCTCCATTCTCCGCCAATTACCGGACTGAGGTTGACTCAGGTCACCTTATACCATACTCAAAATCAAAATATTCTTTATTCAAATAGTCTTTCACAAGATCTTTTGAATCGTTCATTTCTGCTACCACCGCTTCGGAAAGTGTTGTAGCTGTAAAGAAGAAGCGGCGCAAGAAATCCCTAAGCAACACGAACTGTCTTCTTTTTTTCTTTCTTTTTTTTTTACTGCTCTAGCAATACCTGGGCCGACCCATCCAGCGTCAACCATTTGGTAGATTCAAGTATTATATTAATTATAATCATAGTAATCAAGTCCATATTAGTTCAGCTGAAGGACAAGGGTCTCATCCACAATAAAAGTTCATATACTTCCAAAATTATAAATTCTAGCGGACTTATTCATGGGTAGTTTTGAAACCTATTCAGATATCGAATGTTTTGTCTTCTTCGCTCAAACTGAATTTAAAACTCGTTCGAAAGGGACAAAATATTCGAAATCTAAAAAAGGGTTGAAAACTGTCAAATGATGATTCTGGTTCGAAGTATAAGACTTCGATACATGAACTTGCGTCAGATTTCTACACAAGCTTCTAAAACGAGGTAACACCTACACACGTAGTAGCATCAAGGTCTAGTGAATATCTTAGTTTATTGTAAACTAGCGGTCCGGCCCGGCTTCGTCCGGGCGCAGATAATTTTTGAGTCCAGTGCACTTTAGAAACAGCAACTATGTCACGTAATCTATACTAATATTATAAAGCTGCAGAGTTTGTTTGTTTGTTTGTTTCAACGCGCTTATCTCTGGAACTACTGGTCCGATTTGAATGATTCTTTCAGTGTTAGATAGTCCATTTATCGAGAAAGGCTATATATCATCACGCTATGACATATAGGAGGAAAGCAGTAGTGATATTTCTAGCAAATACGAGGAAATTTTGTTCGTTTTTCGTGGTCCGATTGGTCGATATTCTAAACTGATAGTCAGAATTAAACATTTTGACCGCCATTTTAAAACGTGTATGCACCCGGGCGGAGCCGGGCCCGACCGCTAGTAACTATATATTTTAAAAATTAAAATTCAATATTACTGCCGTACTTTAAACTTTCCATCCCATTGAGATGGATCGAGTATTGAATATATTTCAATTCCTTGCACATCCCACGGGAACACAACATTTTGTTGGTGTAAAAAGTAGCTTATGTGTTAATTCCGGATGACAGCTACTTCCATACCAAATTTCATCAAAATGGTTCAGCGGTTTATAGTATTAGTAGGACTTACTAGACTTAGGACTCGGTAAGGCTTCGCCAAGACAAAGTTATTTTTTGTGTCAATTCCAAACCAATTTTACTCCCTGTAAAAAACGTACCTATATTTAAAATTCAACCTACCTACCTATCTATAAATGAGAAAATAATTTTTACAAAATCAAAAATATGAATAATTCAAAAATAAAAACAATAAATATTTTAAATTATAAACGGATAATGTAGGTCAAACCTTGAAGATTTGTAGGCTTCTTTATTTTTAGAAATTTTTACTAGTTCATTAAATCCATGAATAATGGTCACATCATATTTCCGTAACTTCTTTTTTTATCGCAGCGTACGCCGTAGTTCTCGAGAAGCACATTTTTTCTGTTATATCCAACAATAATATTTATATTATAAATTTTATTTAATAACCCTAAATAATACAACTTTTCAACTTTCCTTGTTAATCACTCCGTCTATTCTAAACCATAAAAAAACGATTGATAATATTGACAGCCTCCGTGGCGCAGTTGGTTAGACGCCGCCTGTGAAACGAGAGGTCGCGGGTTCGATCCCCGCAACGAGAGAAATGTTTGTGCGGCCCACAAATATTTCTTCCAGGTCTGGGTGTTTGTGAGACCGACTCGTAGTTCCTGATACCCAGGACACAAGACTCGATCTTAGTGGGGTCAGGACTATGTATGTGACTATTGGGTGTTATTTATTTATTTATTTTTGAGCTTATCACGTCCATACAAACATACACAACGCAAGCCTTTGTTTTATATCATTAAGTGATTTATATGATGTTCACTAATTTAGTACATTCTCCGTTCCGGAGTAAAATACTTGAAATAGAAGGTTTTATACGTATCTATTAATATTATTTATATTCATGTGATGATTTACGGTTGTCGAAACATTGAAATTCTTTAAAGATCACCGTGATATTTAAAAACCGCCTAATATAGCTTTTCAATGGATAAATTAAAATAAATTTGTCTATAATAAATTGTTTATTTATGTAGGTATGTGTAAGCCGTAGTGTGTGAGCTTATTGTTCTAAATCGGTAAATGAGTATAATGCCATGAGTTTCTAAGTTGTCTATTTTTCGCCTTGAAAGGCTAACAGCTATAGATCTCGAAAGCTTATTTTAAATATTTTACAATCTTGCCCCTAATTTGGCTGCCTCGGTGGCGTAGTTGTACTACGTTACGGTTACAAAGCTGAGGTCTCAGGTTTGGAATCGAGTCGGGCAAAGTGAAATATTTTTTTCTATATGAATAGAAGATTCCGGGCTGATAATGATATCAGCCTGGGGTTGAAAATTTGTGTCCGATATGGCGGTGGGCTCGCCCCCTATCACATCGTGCGACGGGACATACAAACCGAAATGTGGATGTCCTGATTGCACCTCTGCCTATCCCTTCTGGGATAAAAGAATGAGAATATATAATAAGTGTATGTATGTACGTAGTATGTTAATTTGTTTATCCTCAATAATCTTTTCTTTATGATCTTTTGAGAGTATCCAATTTGGTTTAAGACTAAATCGAAAAAAAAATATGCCTTTATGTATATCACAAATTAATTTGGCGTGAGAGCAATGTCATTACGAAAACTGTGGCTCGTCAATAGTTTCGTCATAGGAAAAGGCTCCAACCTTAACTCCAGTTAATTTGATTTTAATATGAGGTCACTCCGTTCATTACTGCGTATCGAAACGTATGAGAAATTATAAGATTTAATTTATGTTAAAATAAATTATGCACTAGTAAATTGTTATAAGATCCTCTTCATTTGACTTTAAGAATAATCAGGTATAGTGTTAATGGATCTGACGTTCAAAGCAAATGTATTCATCAATAACTTTCCTTTAATTCTTCTATTCCAGGAGAGGAGAATTCCGGGTGGCGTCACCAGAATGGATAGAATACGGAACGAGTATATCCGAGGTTCGTTTAAGGTAGCTCCGATCCCCAAAAAATTACAAGAAAATAGATTACGATGGTATGGCCACATTCAACGAAGACCAGATGACCACGTGGTAAAAACAGCCTTAAATCTCACCGAACGTCCGAGAGGGAGAGGACGTCCAAAAGCTACGTGGTGGTCCAATATCAGGAAGGAGTTGGAGACCTTTCATTTAGACGCGGAGACAACCCAGGACAGAGCGGCCTGGCGCAAATTGATAAGGAGACCCGACCCCAAATAAAGGGAAAAGGGAAGGAAGAAGAAGAAGATTCCAGGAGAGGAGAAGTTGGTCTCTGACTCGAACTACCACGAAAACCACGAGAGTTTTTTTTAGTTTTTTAAATTTTTTTTGTCTTCTTCATCATCAACGCCAGATCATTTACCATCAGGTGACATGTTTGCACGTAAGCCGAACCTACGTACAAAAAAAAAATACAAGGAGTTGTGGTCTAACTTTCAACACCGAAGAGTCACTCAAACAAGAAGCTGAAGATTTCTGTTCAATGTTAGGCAATGTAGATTACAACAATGTTAATATTCTTTTAATATCACCTCAAGGTGACCTCAAGTCATCTGATGACAAATGCAGGCTACTCTAGATAGGGTACCACTATGACGGTGTGGGTGAAATTGAATACCCATATAATATGAACATATCGGCAAGGTAACTAAGGTAAACAAAACCTCCGTGTAATCCGGGAGTATAATAGATATGAATAACCACCAGCGCATTAGCGTAACAATATCATATTGCTGATGAACGTATTGGCCTATAATTTTATCTTCATGATAATTTTAGAACATTCGTATCCTCTAGCAGACACACAATGCAAATTCTATCATCCAGAATCAGCAGTACAGAATTCAGCATTCAGCATTTGGCAGCAGCTGAATTTGATGTCGGGTTTCATTCGGTGAGTGAGATTCCCGAATGTCCAATAACTCTTTCCTCTTCCCATCCTTTTTTCTTCCCACTACCCTTCCAATTCGATGGACCGGCAACACATCTATGATCCAAGCGTTATGGATGTGATCACGTACCATCAGGTGACTTGTCAGCTCGTTTGCCGGATCTAAGCTATCTACTACAGCTCATTAAGTTTCTTAGGAAAATTAGCTTGTTAACCCATACTGAAATAGGTAGCTATCGGGAAAGAAATTATCATAATCAGGTGTAAAATAGTAGGAATGACTCACGGGGACTCATGCAGTTCATGGGAATCAACCAGTCATAGTTTTGACGAGAAATTGACCTTTAGCTAATTGTTAGCTATTGCAATAAGTTTAATATGAAGAAACGAGAGCAGTCTCTGACATTGAGCCGTATTTTGTTCAAAACTCGGATTTAATTATTTATTATTTTATTTAATTATGTCCGCCAAATATGCAATGGTTGATTTTTTAAATATATTTTTTAGTTAATTTTTTTAGGCAAATTGCCTCAACGCGTTTTGCTTAAAATAATAAATTAACATGAGATAGATACGAAAATTTGATTATTTACATCTCCCATAAATTGAGTTAAGGCTTTTCCTTAATATTACATCATTCAATATATTCATATTGAAAAAAAAAAAACATTTAAATATTGATAAACACGTGCTTGATAATCCACTTTTATTCTGTTGCTAACTAATAAAAAAAAATTTCCTCTTAATATTAGATGTCCTTGACCTTTTTAGATAGTGAGCCATTATCCGAGGTTGTTGAAGAAATATAACCAATTTTTGAAAATGTGGATCGTGGACCAAGCTATAAAAATTTCAAATAATTATTTCTTTTAAAAAATAGCATATATATTTAAAAATATAACATTTAAATAATAAATGAGGTATAACATTCCATTAAAATGCAGCAAAGGTACTTACAACACATTTTTATCTCATTTTCTATTGTTCATACATACATAAACTCACGCCTTTTTCCCAGAAGGGGTAGGCAGAGGTGTCAGGACACCCACATTTCGCCTTGTATATTCCGTCCCACGATGTGATAGGGGGCGAGCCTGTCGCCATATCGGGCACAAATTCCTGACTCCGAGCTGATGAATAGAAAAATCCAATATCACTTTGCCCGACCCGGGATTCGAACCCGAAACCTTAGCTTTGTAACGGTACCGTAGTACAACTACTCATTTTCTATTGTAAAAAATATTTAATAATCAATAGACAGTTTCAATTCAAATTCAATTACTACTGCGGAAAGTGTCAAAACGACCACATCATAAATCAAAATCCCATAAACTGGACATTATTATAATTAATTACCTCAGTAATACCACCGTGAATACGGATACGGTGACCGTCGCAAACACCAACTATCGCGTTCACCTTGTAAATCAAATCATTTTGAAGATCCCAGCTTCTTCGTTGCAAAATAATGCAAATGGTGATACGTTGTACGACACGCGGCTTATGTTGGCCGACTATAAAATGGCTCGCTGTTTATTTTATAATCACAGTTACACATCGACCGTTAACTTTGACACATACAACATGGTGAGTCTCGTGCTTCCGAGCAGTCGCGATCTTAATCCATTCAATTATGTCTTTTGCCCTTTTTCGTTCTTTTTTCAAATTCTGATAATTATTTTAATTCAAATCGAACCCTTTTTCGTTCTTATTTCAAATTTGTATACTTAATTTAATTTAAATCTAATTGATACTTATAAAGTTTCCAAATCATTGATTTTTCGTATTGTTTTAACATACTGGAAGTATTTCATATACACAATGAATAAAATATTTTTTGAAACTTCACACATTTAATTTGACTTCTTAAATATAAATTGCTGTTTCGAAGCCAATAAGACCTTATTATTTTTTTGAATTATCATTTTTTTAATATATGACAATTGTTTGGTGAATTTGCAGAAGGCCTTCATTATTCTCGCCTTGGTCGCGGTCGCCGCCGCCGACGTGTCCCACGTGGTCCGTCACCCCGAAGCCGACGCCGTCGTCGTTGGACAGGAAGCCGATGTCTTCCCCGACCAGTTCAGATACAAGTACGAAACCAGCAACGGTATCAAGGGTGAGGAAACCGGAGTCCTGAAGAACGTTGGTCGTGTAAGTAAAGATTATATCTCATCATTATATCTGTCTAATCTATCAGCCCATATACGTCCCACTGCAGGTCACGGGCCTCCTCTACAAGCGAGAGTAGAATTTAGAGTTAGGCCATATAGTCCGCCACGCTGGTCTAGTGCGGGTTGGCGGACTCTCATACCATAGAAATTCTTATAAATCGCTATGGTATGCAGGTTCCCTCATGATTTTTCCTTCACCATTTTAGTACATCATTATATACAGCGCAAGATTACTATATCTCATCTTTGTTTAAAGAGACGCTCAAGTATTCTTTATTTTTAACACCAAACGGGATAAAAATAAAGAACATGTGACCTAAAGTTCTAATTTTATTTTACCCGATAGTTTTTTATTCCGATATGCCATTAAATTCTATTAGCACGATTTAGTTACTATTTTTCTGTATTTATTTTGACCAAATGCCATTTATGATTGTTAGTGGGCCATAGTCTCTTAAAAAGCATCAATAAGTTTTACCTTTGATTATAAATTAAATTTATTTTTCCTTATAATTCAGCAGTACATAATACTTTAAGATGTAAAAATTCAAACATTTCATAATAAATAATATTCCTTAAATTATTACTTATTTCATGGAACGACATCGGTTTCTCATGTTACACGATACATTGATTATTATAATGAAAAATATTATACAATAATTTTGACAACATATGAGGCGATGTGGTCTTTATTAATGAAGCGTCGAAATAAAATAAGCTACGCGAATTCGTTAACTGAGTCGCCGTCAAGGATAACTACCATAAGAATAATGAAAGGATGGGCTATAAAAGTCGTAAATTAAAAATGCCTGCGAATCAAGGCCAGACCAAAATGACACGCCGGGCAGATGAGCTTAACTTTAAAATATGTTAATGTATTTACATATTAAACCTTCGTATTTATTTTAAGGTCACATACTTACGTAATTCTATCGAAATTAACTAATTTGATAATTCAAACGTGTCACATTGGACGACCTTACATTGTTGAGAAAAATTTGTTCACATTAATAACAATATTTAACAAGATTAGTCCAAACTGTCTAAAATAAATCAGTCTCATTATAATGAACATTCGTTAAATTTTTTAGCCCCACATTTTAATATAGCTGATACTTAATTGAAGCAACTAGTACCTTTTAGTAAACATTATGCCATATCCGATTGTATTTGCGTAAATACCGATTAATGAATTATTTTTGTTTGTCTAGGAGGACGAAGGTATCGCTGTTCAGGGATCAAACGCGTACACCGCCCCCGACGGTCAAGTGATCTCTCTCACATACGTCGCCGACGAGACCGGATACCACCCACAGGTTAGTATTTAAATAATGCTTAAAAAAATGGGTATAATGGGTATCAGGAACTACGAGAGACTTTTCGGTCTCACAAACACCCAGACCCGAAACAAATAACTGTGGTTCACACAAATATTCAATCGAACCAGCATCCACTCATTTCACAGCGGGCGTCTAGTCAACTGCGCCACGGAGGCTGTCCTATTATAATAAAATACCCGTGTGCCCGAAGACAAAGATACCAAAGCAATTGCTAGTCTGATCATTTTTTAGAAGCAGGGTGAAACGAAAAAACGGGTTCGATCCTCGCATTGCTATATTATCTCACAATTTTTACTTCTGGGTGCTGTCTAACCAATAACACTTGGTATACCTATTACTGTGTGTTTTGATTTTTTAATTTGTCTTTTTTTGTTTCAGGGTGCTCATCTCCCCACTCCCCCCGCTCCCCTCCCCATCCCAGACTACATCCTGAGGGCTATTGAATACATCAACACTCACCCCCCCGCCCCCGAGGTCCGCAAGGCCTAAATATAACTAGCGAATAATATTTAAAATACTATGAAAACATCAAAAATGAACACTGCCTATCTTGTTGTCTCTAGTCGCAATTATGTAAATGTTCTGAAATAAAGGAACTAGGTACAGTACAATAATTTATTTTATTTCCACTGTTTTAACATGACGTTAATATACAGACCAGTAAGGTTAATTGGACATAATGTATGAGTCGAGAAAATAGAAAACCAAATACGAAATCCGTAAAAACCTCTGCTTCTAAGGCCCAATTGCAAAAACTAACTTTGTCCATAACTTTGACTTTGAAAATGTCTGTCTCATACATTAGTAATGTCAAATATGTCTCAAAATAGCGATAACATTGTCAAAATAAGAGTTATCGTCCAAGTTAGTTTATGCAACTGGGTCTTTGTCAATCAAATCAATTTTGACTGATCACTCTGTAACTGATCAAGGAAAGTTCGTATCCACCTAGATGAAAAGTAAAATATATTGGAACATACATCATCAGATCTGCAGCGTTTCGGATCGTATCTATCCGATTGTGAGCAGTCTGACTTAGTTGAGTCCACCAGTTAGAGATGATGACGATGATGTGATGATCATCATTCATCTGGATTACTGATGATATTTGAATTGAACTGCATTTATCACCAGGTGTTTAGAAGTCATATTGCCAAAAGTAAAAATCTCCAAAATGATTGAGAATGCATAATCAATAAATAATTTAATTGATTTCTCAATATATGGTTGCGTCAAAGAAGGTGTTGGAATAATGTACTAAGGTATTTGAAAGGTAATTACTATATCTTGTGAGTCAACGGATGATGCATTGTCTAAAAATTTGCGAAGGCGAAAGTTCAAGAGCAGTGCATTAATAACTTTCGAAATATTATATATTCTATCTTATCCAATATTTTAAAACCTTACTTGAAAATTGATTTAATTGTAATGTCAAAATGTTGCATTCCTTTTCTTCTGCATGTCATTTATTGTTTTAATACTTCGTTTACCCATATCTTCAACTCGTTCTATGGGTAAACGAAGTATTAAAACAACTAATGATAACTAGACTAAAAGGAACGCAACAAATGCTGACATCACAATTAAATCATTATTCAACTCGTTCCTCACTTTTGTGATCATATTGTTTTTTATATTGCAATGAATTGCGAGACGATCATGCCGTTCGCTTGATGGGAAGCGGTACGACCGCTCATGCATAGTAGGAAACCAAACAACACACTTTGCAATGCATTGCACAAAGCAATGCTTGGCATTCCACAGCGCTCGCCATCCTAAGACACAAAATGTCAAAACTTAATATGTCCAGTAGTTACTCTGACTACAATGTCCTTCAAACCGAAACACAACACGGCATTTACACTACTGTTTGGGGAGAGAAATAGACATTGCGGTAGTACCTACCCAGGCGGCCCCGCACATATGAAAGACCTACCACCAGAAAAGTATGATCTACAGTCACATTAGGGAGTTTTAAAATAAATTAGTGCCTTTTTTTCTATTGATTTTATTATTGGTTTTGTAGTTTTTATTTCATATAAATCCAAGGTATTAATTTGACGATCTTTGCACCTATTTCTGCATGCCTTTGTTACATGTCGCCTAGTGTCTCATATAATTATTCACTCAGGCTCAAATCAACATGTCTCTCGAATAAGTATTTGTTAATCCAAAATTTTATTGATACCGTCCTTCAAATTCCACAATATAAAACATAACAATAGTATATCAAATAAATTGTACTTGACCAACGTAAATAATGTGTTTCGTTCAGCGATAAGTGTCAGTGGCACGCGATGCCGCCATCAATGTGTGAAAGACTGATTCTTCAAAATTGTCCCCACTATGTTTTATTAGAGTTAATTGCTTTTAATTTCCATAACATCGTGGACATTAATCAAGTCGATAGATGTGTTAAATGCTTTTAAATATTGACTGCTAATTACAGAGCATGTCTTACTGCCCGAGATATATTATCGCGGCGAGAATCGTATGCTGTGATCGCATGACATAAGTGCCATAGATTATTGTATTCAGGGGGGTTAGTCTACGCTTCGACACGAAGTTCGAATGTTCGGACGTTCGACATCCACGTAAAAATCTTACTGGTGGTAGGTCTCTCATATGTGAGAGGCCATCTGGGTGGGTACCACCGCAGTGTCTATTTCTCCCGTCAAACAGCAGTGTAAACGCACTGTTGTGTTTCGGGTTGAAGGGCATTGTAGCCAGAGTAACTACTGGACATATTGAGACTTAACATCTTATGTCTCAGGATGGCGAGCGCAGTGGAATGCCAAGCATTGCTTTGTAATTCAAGGTGTTGTTTGGTTTTGCTACTGTTCATGAGCGGTCGTATCGCTTACCATCAGGCGAACGGCATGCTCGTCTCGCCATTCACAGCAATAAAAAAAAAAAAAAGTTTTCCACTTCTAAAAATCGTATCTTTGAGGCGAGACTCTTCTCTCGTAAATGGTGGGGCTAAATGGGGAGAATAAATGAGGCTTTAGTCTGACAGCCTACATGACGCTGTTGGTGTGTTTGGTCTGTGAAACGAGAGGCCGAATTTGATCGATTAAGAAAGAGCGATACTTGTTACATTATCACTGTTTCTTTCTTCAGCACTCCTAAGCAATAACGCTATCTTCCATCTTTCTCCACTAGTTTCCCGCCATCCTGGTTGATACATATTAAATTTGCCCAGATTTGGTCAACAATATCCACAGCATATTTCAATTTATGAACATACATTATTTTCAGCTTATGTCACTGAATACCGCTGTTAAACTTTTATAAGGATATACATAAACATCATTCTTTACCCAACATTCTCCTTTATACCTTCGAGAAGATCTTTAATTCCTTTAAAATCAGCATAATAATGCTTCAGCACATTATGTACGCCACAAAATAATATGGTCACGGACGTTACTCTTCTAGTTGATAGTCTTGTATAAAATGATTCTCCCGGTGGTTATAATTCTAGATTAATTAAAGTTTTTATTTCTCTCCACTGAAATTCTAAATCACTGAGAGTATAATGATATATCAGGTGGAGTATCAAGTTCATCGATCTAGCAGCCGCGGTTTGTTACCCGAGTGTAATTACACTGTGATTTTCGTAATAACATCCTTTGTTTGATGTGAGAACATTATGTTCAAGTAATGAGGATTTCATGTAATAGAACCTTTCTTGCTTTATGTACATAGCTGAAGTGGGTTTTACGGCTTTTGCTTAGTATATAAACTCAGTTGCCTGAAGTAAATAGACATGTTTTCTCAAAAGCAAAAAGAAGCAATATGCATCAGCCTATGAAAATAAGTAAAACAATAAAAACTATGTGCATCAGCACTTCAAACACGTGAAGGTTTAAAGGATATTCTCAACTCGCAACACAATTATCAAAGTACTAAAATTAAAGGGAGGAGGTGCTATTAAATAATAAAAAAAAACATGATTTTTCGGTGCAGTACAGTACTTTTAACATTCCAATAATTAGGCACTTACTAGTTTTTTTCGTCGTACGTTTCATTGGAACTAAGTTTCATAATAATATTCTACATAAAATTCTACATTTCTGACAAAGCTATAAGCATGTATAAAAGCATTATCCGGTAGGCACGATGCGCGAAGCACTGTAAATATTGTCCCGAAACCAACACGCTTCATTAGCTATGAGTGATGTAATTAATTTCAGTGTTCGATGAAAAGCGCGTAATCGATATGGCGTGGAGGATATCCCTTGTTTGTTGGAGGTTTTGACAGCCCTCATCGAGTTTTGAGGGCGTTTTCAGTTGCTTGTGAAGGATAATTGAGTAGGATAATATGGGAAATTGCGTTGGGAAGGTTTAACGTGTGAGTAATTTGATGAGTCGATGTCCAGCAAAATATAAAATGAACGTGAATAAAATTAGTGTAGTCGATGTAATTTTTTCCAGTATACCAACTATTTACTTAAGTTTATACTTTATAATAGACTGAAAAAGTAATAACAAAGGATTACGGAAATTTTTTTCAGAGATAAAATAAATACATTACGCTAATAAAATCTTTTCGGTAACAACATTTACAACTACTACACTGTTAACAAGTATGAAGTGAAAATAAAAAAAATATGGTCACATATTCATTTGTCATATTATTCATTTTCCTTATCCGTTCAGAAACAGGCACGAGTTCATGATTAATGCAATGTTTTTTGTACTAATTTCAACGTTAGGATTTTCTAGTGATTGACGTATCGTGACACATCTAGTTCAATCACACAACAGTACTCTTAATACGTGTCTCCTATCATAGCTATTAAACCAACAAGTGGTGAATTACACCACGAAAATCCAACCAAAACTGAACCCGTCCATTCCAAATAATGATTAAAAACCACAATGACTAATACGCGCGTGCTAAATATTTAGACAGTCTATCGTTTATATTCCAACTCATTTCGCTGTATGCAAAACCGCCGAGCGAGTCGCGTAATTCCATTAAATGCATTCGAGTTTGCACTCAAAGCGGCCGACTTATCGAATTTGGTGTTTGCGCCAAATACGTATGAAATGGGGATTCATCGAGCGTGGGTACTGGTGAAATATGCAGTTCCGCGAGGTTGCCATGCCAATGATCTACGGGATAATTGCTCGTGCGTTTTGCTTCCAGAAAGTAGTACTTCTAGTATATAACATAGATTTTTGGAATTGGATTTATAATTATACATTATTGAACTAGTTTAGGAAAAAATTGAAAGATGAGCCTACACTTTCCTAAAATGCCGGTAATGTACGAACGGTACTTCTGAAGTTGTGGATGGTCATGTGCGTTGGTAACTGTTTAATATTGTAGCACGTTTACTGTTTACATATATTCCATAGATAATTTACTTGAGGAAAGACCAGTTCATCTACACCAACATCTCTCAAAAAGAATTAAGAAGCTGGTTGGTCCCAAACAAGCAATCGTATCTAAAAGTAAAGATGAATAACATCAGTGTAAATACTATTGTATAATTCCTTATAATTTTGATGTCAGCACTTTTTGCCGACCATTGGTTACTCGAGTCTAAGTTATCGTGGCTGACATAATATTTCTTAATATTCTAGTTTTCTAATTTAAGCAACACATAATTTTGTATATGCAATAACAATTTACACAATGAATTCGCGAACTCTGTCGGATCAACAATGAAATTGCATAAAGTAATGTAAAAGCGTAATGATGAGCCCATTTTTTTGTGAAATGAAAACGACATTTTGTTACTTCCCACTATCGTTAACTATGTATTTTTTAGTAACTATTTAGGTTATCCTACTAGCATATATTTACCTACTTCGAATATAGGCCACTTCTTCGTTCCACCATTTACCCGATGCAGCTACTTTATATCCTATAAGATAACGATGAAACTTTAATTATATATAGTTACCAAAACCATATGGTCGTCTCTATGTTACTTTATAAGTATTAAAATACAATAAATAACAAACTAGTAACAGTATTAGTTCTAGTAACACGACTAGCTGCTTTTGCAAAAAAAAAATGATGACAACTTTAAATTATAATAAGGAAATAATGCAAAATTTTATACTAGTTTAAATATGACACATGACTACATTAAAAATCTAAAGTAACACTCGACATAAACTACAAGTGCAAATATTTAAAGTTACCAAATCAAAAATATTAGCTTAAAATTGTGTAAATTGCTGTTAGTAAGTGTAATCTTTTCAACAGCAAAAGTCTACTATAGACTACCCTAATACTGCGAGGTCAAGTTATATCTACAAGTAAATTAATAAAAAATATATGTTGAAGCTACAACTTATAGAGTTGTGTCATCGAGGTATTCCAACAGCTTCATTTTTTGTAACCGCATTGAGGAAAATGTAAATATTTAATAGCAAATGATTCTAGTAGCGAGAATAGCAATTCACTTAGATTATTCAATGTCACGTATTTATAAGCCTGTTGCGCAAAATGACTGCAGTTTTTATACCACAAATAATTGGCTTCGTGGTCTCGTATCTTTCGACCAGACATTAGAATTTCGCTAATACTCTGTACTGTAGCCCTTAATATTTCTATAAAGAGCATGGGAATCGTCTTTTTATAGCAATGAATGGCGAGACGAGCACGCCATTCGCTTAATGGTAAGTGATACGACCGCTTATGGACAGAAACTGAACAACACCAAGAATTACAAAGTAATGCTTGGCATTCCACTGCGCTTTTTTGTTTTGCTTCCGTCCATAAGCTGTCATATTGCTGACCAATGACATGCTAGTCTCGCCATTCATTGCTAAAGAAAACAAAATGTATCACTTAAAAAAATTTGTAATTTTATTCATATTTTAGTATGCTGAAAAAACTTTGTTTTCGAAGTAAGTTCTAAGTCCACGTACACCGTAACGAGATTCCTTAACGCACGTATAAGAATATAGGAAATGGATTGTACGGCTGCGAATAAATTTTCATTTACATACATTTGTGAGCCGCGATGTGTGCTGAAGGTGACTTCCTGTAATAAAATAAAATTGCCCTCTTGATCACATTTGGGAACGATGTGAATAAACAAAATATTGTTCTCGAATATCCTGTAATATTACATTGTCGTGTCAATAATTTCTTGCCTTGGATCAAGAGAAAACAAATATTGTTTTCCGCCGTTATTCATAAAATAATTAGACTAGGTAAAAAATGTCTTGAAGTATTATTGATGTAATTATCGGATTTACACTCTATATAGTAAGCAGTCTTGATCCTAACTTTTAAGTTGACTGTACTAACTCATTATAAATAAATACACCCAACAGTCACATACATAGTCCTGACCCCACATTAAGATCAATTAAGTCTTGTGTCGTGGGTATCAGAAACTATGAGAGACTTTTCGGTCTCAGAAACATATCATATTTGTGGACCTCACAAACATTTGTCTCGGTGCGGGGATCGAATCCGCGGCCTTTCGTTTCGTAGCTGATGTCTAACCAACTGCGTTAAAGAGTCTGTCAAACTCATTATGAATGGACGACCAATTGTATTCAGACAGTCTAGAGTCTGATATTCTGTACAATCACGGGCTTAAAATTCTGAGACCAGTTCATCACTGTCAAATCGCATTACATAAGGATTAACAGGTCCTTATGTCATGATAGGCTGTCACATCAAACTTTGAACTATATACTCCGTGAATACATAATATGCAGCCCTGAATGGTATTACGTGAACACTTACCATATTGTCATCAGAGCATAGAATTAATCGTTTAAGCGCTGAAATTGGATGCGAGGCGCCGGAGATTAGATTCAATGGCGCGTCTTCACTGAGATATGTACTTAATATGACCGTTTAAATTACGTCTTGTGCTTGAATAATAATGTCATTTGGGGTGTTATTTAAGCTTTTACTTATACTAATATTAACTGTATTAGCCCATATACGTCCCATTGTAGGGCACGGGCCTCCTCTACAATCGAGAGTACGATTGAGAGTAGTTAGGCCACACCCAGCACGCTGGCCAAGTATCATAGAAATTCTTACAAATCGCTATGGTATGCAGATATCGTCAGGATGTTTTCCTTTACCGTTATAGTGCATGATGATTGACTACCAATACAAACATTACTCCGAAATCGCGAGTGTACTTCAAAAGTATCTCTACGGAGTTTGGGTTTCTTCTAGGAATCGGATTTATTCTACAGTCTACCATTCTTGCATAATGATGATTAATATACACAACTCTTTGGAATTCTTGAGGTCTAAGCATGCAGATTTTCACATTATGTTTTCCTTGACTATTAACGCTTGATCTTTTACAATTATAGTACTGACGCGAATTATCGACTTACCTGATGTTTTAACTAATCTTCAAGAACAGCAACACTTTAGTAAAATATTGAGCTGTATCTGCTAGTTAAGACACTAACAAGCTTGTAGCATTGTATATCAAAAATGATAAGCTTATACCATTGCATTCTAAAAATTGTAAACAAAGAAAAATAGTATAAAGAAGTATACATAAGTGAACGAAACAGATAAAAATGTCTGCAAACAAAGAGCCAAAAAATTTTCCCGTCGCGTCGCCACATACCGACCGCGGTGTTCAATATAATCATCGCCATCCAAAGGCAATATACATCACGATCAAGCAATTTCACAGTTGTCGTAACGTATATCTGCAACCTTATTACTAGATACACCTGGGAGCGGGCAACGAACAGGAATCACGATAAGGCGTGTTTCGACCACTACTACTGGTTCTTGAGAACTGTTAAACTTTGTTTTCTATCGGAATGCAGCAATGTATAGATAAACATTGTTGTGGTCAAATGAGCGCAGTGCAGTATTATGTATTTTAATATTAATGTAGTATTGACATTTTTGATATTAGGTAAGTATTGGTAACACTTTTTTTACTAGGCTTGATGCTTAACATTATGTAAGCGATTAAATCTTCTCCTTTTATCCTTAAATACAATATAAATTAAATAAGGCAAAGCACCAACAGACTGCATCAGAACGATTACATAGCTATCTAGGTCTGAGGTTCGAATACCGGGTCAGGCATAGTGATATTGTATAACACCAATAATCGATATTAATTTTGGATGGTATAAACTATTCGATTAAAATGAGTTCGCGTTGTGATTTGTTAACCATCGCCCACTAGTAGGGGTCAGTTTTGCAATGCATGCAGTGATATCAAGCAATGTAACAAGTGAAATGTCTACATACGTTAAGTTAGGTTAAACTATTTGTTAGTCGACAAGCGTGACGTGCCCTTTCACATGCGAGACGAGCAGGAGATTTGAGATAATTTCATTGTCTGGTACATAATAGAGCTTAAGCTAACACTGCCGAAATTGTACAATATGATATTAACAGGACAATATAATAGTATCGAATAGGAAATGATAATCGTTTGTCGCCTCAAGATTATGCTATTTCGACTGTACCACAGTGTGCCTGAAGTTCAATGTAGTCCCCTTGCTGTAATAGTGTTAAAAATATTATTATATCCAATTATCACGAAGTTTGACAACGCAGGAAAATATCGTGACAAAACTAAATAAATAAATGCACCAAACAGTCAAATACATAATCCTGACCCACACTAAGATCGAGTATTGTTTCGTGGGTATCAGGTACTACGAGAGACTTTTCGGTCTCACAAACACCCGGAGTCCAGACCCGAAACAAATACCTGTGGATCACACAAATATTTATCTCGATGCGGTGACCGAACCTACGGCCTCAGGTTTCACAGCCGACGTCTTAATAATTGTGCCACAGAAGCTGTCTATTGCATATCATAAAGACTTATTATGGAGTAGGTGAAAATAATTATTACGATAAAAAATATGCCATACAGTAGGCTATGGTCTGAAATCACTCGATTGTAGAGGAGGTCCGTAGAATGTATATGGGTAATTATTTGAAATTTGGTTAACTTGGTGTTAGCTTCAATTTTCACATATTTATATTAATTTTATCTGATGTTTTTAAACTACTTAGCGATGTTAAAGTTCCATTAAATTCGGTTACTCATTTTGATATATATCATAATATTATTTATTTCCAAAAATTGCCACATCTTACTCCAAACATCAGGCCCTAGCCATGTAAGATCTCCCGAATTTAGTATTCATATCAGTGTAATTATAATTATATAAGAATAATTTGATTGAACTACACTTTATACTTGTTTATTATACTTTACTAACATTGTCATTACAATTTAATTTAAAATAACATATTATTTCATCACATTATTTCAAGTCAAAAAGTGTAAGCGATAAAAAATATCAGGCCCTAGTCATTTACGAAATTCATAAATACACGCCATCCAAGCGTATGGCTTTTTCATAACTCATTCAATACGATAGCATCGGCGTAAAGTTAGTTGCAAACACAACCCAAGCCGCGCTAGCCATCTTGTTATTAGTGCGATCGCCAACTTTGTTGTGCAAACACGTGCTGTGCCAGTCAAGCTCTCAGGCCCTAGGTAAGTAGTTTTAAATATAGTTTATAACTAATTGATTTCATGACTTATTGTAAATATGAGTTTGGGCTGCCTTGTTATTTGGACTGCCTATTGGTTTTGATGTTGATTTTAAATAATAAGTTTTATTTGATTTTGTTTCATTTCGTCAGGCCCTATTCCGTCAGTTCCTAGTCATAATAAAGACTAGGGCCTGACGCCACATCTAGGGACTGATGGTTAAGGGTGTGATCCATGGTTTTAACATAATACCACAATGTATTTGTTGTAGAATATGGCACCCAGAAAGAAAACAACGTTGTCTAAAGAGGAAATTGCAAAAACAAAGGCTGAACAGGCAAAGAGGCGATTGGAAAAAATAAAAAATGACCCTGTTTTGCTGGCAGAGTACAAAGAACAGGAAAGACTGAAATATCTAAAGAAACAAGAAAAAGGACAACGGAAATGTGTAAAAGACATGACTCCGCGTGAACTTAAAATGAACTGGGTAGCCTATTCATCAGATTATAGAAAAAAACAAAAGATTCTTGAAAATACTGATAAGTACGTGCACCAAAATACGCCGCCATCATCGAAAGATGAAATTATTCCTGAGGTTCCTGTATTAAATAAGGAAAGAGAAGCTGAAGCAAGAAGGAGGAGTATAGTTCAACGGAAAAAAAGAAATAGTATACTGAAGAGGAAGGATTTACTCATTAAAAATCTAAAGAAAAAACTTGCTACCGAACAACAAAGAAGTAGAAGACTGAAACAAAGAATGATAAAGAAGAAGAAAGCACTTACACCAAAAAGTAAAGATGATGATGGAGAGCTGACAGTTACATTCCTTAAAGTTTGCAATGAAGATGGAACGGAATTTAAAATAAATGATAATGATATCGCTGACGTGCCTTACGAAGACGTCATAGAAAAACTGCCAATACCTAATCTAATCGTCAAGAGAGAAACAGTATTATACAAATTTAAAAAACCCGTTAATGTTTACGAGAAGTGAAACAAATAGTGATAAAAAATAAATACGAGGTGTTACATAGTTTAAGTTTAAAATATTTGTGATCTCATACTAATTACTGAAAGTCTGAATATTGTATTCAAATTATAATTTAGTTACTCAGAACTTTAAAAGGCTGATTATTTAATAATTGTTAATTACTTTAAGTACCTATTGAACTCAAAGTACAAAATGAGTGCTAAGAAATATTGATACTTTATTTTCGTTTTTATTACCTAATTAATAAGAAAAATGTTGTGTTTATAACTTGATAGATGTGTGAACTCAAGAGATAATTTGTTATTACAGTTGATTTTTCAATAAACATTTGATTTGATATAATAACAGTGTTTGTCATCAGTCCCTATACAGTCCCATCAGTCCCTAGATCACTGATTTTGAAAAATCGTATATTTCTCGTAAAATAACAAGTAAAGTGACTGGCCCTTTTAGATGCAGCAAAGTAGAATTTATATACACAGCATAGAATATAAATTGTGCCTGTTTTTAACTAAAAACACCACTTTCAAAATTAGCTCAGAAGTTAACCAAATTTCAAATAACCACCCATATTATATATAATAATAATAATATTTCATTTATTTCTAAAAAATTATACACCCAACACTATGTTGGTAAATTACAATACACAAATTGAACGTTATTATGAGCAGCAATATATACAGAAGTATTTTATTATGAAGTGTATCACGGCAGCATGGAAGACTGAGGTTCAATCGCCTCACGCAATTAACGGAGAGGCCCATCAATAGCAGAGGAATTTAAATGGCCCCATATAGATTGTTTATAAAGTATTTTACATAAGTATCTTATAACAATCCGTATGGTGTAACACATACATGTGACATTTGTGACATGTTACGTATTCGTGTCAACTCGTTCTACTTGCGTGGGCAAATATTTGTGTTGTTTGCTAATCGTAGCAATAGAAATACGGATCGGGCTATTTCAATATATTTTTGCTTTGCAAATATTACCACATGAGAAGGATGTTATCGACTGAGCGGTTCCTATTGAAATCCAAAATTATTATTAAATAAATGTAGAAATCCTTATCGACCTATGTTGGAGGAAGAAGAAGAAGCTCCTATTAAGATCGGCTTCCTCCTAATAATGCAGACTAATTCGTAAATATTTAATTTAGAGTATGAGGCCCTGGTGATAAATAGTGTGACTGTCTTTGGAAGATAAGGAGATTGTGTCTCCAGCAAACCTACACACAAAACAAAAGTTGATGCCGAAACTGTTAATCCAGATTGGGTTTGTTTATAGTAAGTATCACCCTGGCCACGCTTGAATAGTGAAATGAGCATGCCATACGCCTGAATGTAAGCGATACGTCCATGGACAATAGCAAAACAAAACAACACTGTAAATTACAAAGCTTGGCATTACACTGCGCTCGCCACTTTGAGACATAAGATGTTAAGCGTCAATATGGCCAGTAGTTACTCTGGTTACAATATCCTTCAAACCGGAACACAACAATGCATTTATAGTGCTGTTTGGCAGGAAAAAAGATACGGTAGTACCTACCCAGGCGGCCTCTCATGATATGAGAGACCTACCACCAACTGATCCATATTACAATATTTAGTAGGCAGGTAAGGATCCACGTAAATATGTCACGTACATGGTAAACTCTCGGTAAGCCTGCTTTTGATCAGATATTCAATAATTGCGCCTACTATTGCATACAGGAAGATTACCCTGTGATCCGAAATGCAACTCCAATATTCGGACATTCGACGTCCGAAGTAAGTTGTAAGTGTTCCACTTCTATAATATTATTATCTATAACACTTTTTATCACTCCGAACTTAGTCTTTGATTACGACGTACTATAAAGGATTTAAATATTTTTGTGTTATACCAAGGGCCTAAGTAGAATCTTATGGTACATTTACACGCTTGGCCAACCTCGGCCATCCTCCACCAACGCCAGCGTGTAAACGGAGCGTTTGACCCGGCTGGCATTAAGCTTTTCATTGTTGATAGCTTGGAGTTGGTAGACGTTGGCCCAGCCTCAACCAACGTGTAAATGCACCATTAGAGTTTTACCTTAAGGTATTTATAATATAGAGGGACCGCTGGTACTTCAAAAAATGTAAATAAACATTGGCTGATATTCTACAGGTGATCAACTTGCACAAATTACTTGGATAAGAACAATAAAAATAAATAGTTTAATTCTACGCAAATTCGTTTTAAAAGGATAATAGCTAAATATAATATACGTTCGAGTATCAAGGGAATTTATAGCAATTTGTTGTTAAATAGTTCAATTTTCACCATTATAGCTATTAATATTAAGAAAAAAAAACTACGTTGTTGAAGACCCAAATGCTCTCAAAAACGCTCAAAGAGTTTTACGTACAAAGTGCATTTTGTTTTGGGATTAACCCCCTAATCTAACTTTCGATTTTCGACTTCACTGCACCTTAAATATGACAAAAAAAATATATCTGTATCTGTATCAGCCCATATACGTCCCACTGCAGGGCACGGCCCTACTCTACAATCGACAGTACGATTGAGAATGGTTAGGCCATATAGTCCACCACGCTGGCCTAGTGCCTAGTGCTAGTAAAAATATAAATTCATTAAATCATAAAGTTTATTTCACATATGAATGAAAATCAAAATGGCTTCGTTTAATTACATAAATAACCATGACCTCTCCCATCGAAAATAGATTGTGTAAGCTGACGAGATGAGTTTTGAAGACTTTCCTATTGATTTCTGTGTGATATTTTAAGTCACGCGATGCAGTTACGAAGGAACGTTAGACAGGCACAACCCCTTCACGAAATATGTGAAGGAAAGAGATGGCTTTATGTCCAAGTCACTTAGTGTGAATAGGACAAATATGCATGGAAGGAATTATGTAATAGATTTTTTTGAAGTATTTTTTTGTATGATCGAGTTATTCAAAGCAAACCATAGTTCTTGCATATTTTTTTTGGCAATTAAGGTTTTACTGTGGCCCTGTTTATGTGATTATGATGAGTTTGAAATTACAATGGTGTATTATATAGAACAAACAAAAATTGAATTCACGTTCTTTGGTTGGACAGGACTATCCACGCCCAACGGGAAACACTTCGCTCAAAAAAATGACACATTTATTCAGTAATATTTAATACCATTTTAATGAAGATTTGACGTGTTTATTGGAAGTCAATTAAATATTTAAAGATTTTAAAAATGCGAAACTGTGGTACTGAAAGCGGATATTTCATTTAAATAATGAAAAAGTTCAACCACCATGTACGAAAGTTAATTCGGCGGAATGAACTTTTAAATATTTTATTCCAAAAATGAAATAAAACATTAAAAAGTATGCAGAGTGCCAGCGCGGAATTAGACTTTTAATTTGGATCAAATATATTTTAACAGATATTCCTCAATTATTCACGAACTTATTCGATCTCTCGTTGATATCGATGGTCTCTCGCTTATTTTATCGCTCACTCACATAATAAGCACTTTTGGAATTAAGTTCAGTAAAATTTATTAATATGGGATATAGAATATGTACGTATGTTTATATTTATATGTTTGAATATAGTAATGGAATATCTATATGATTCGTAAACCTGGTGATGCCCCAACAACAACAACACAAAAATCACGCCACAGGTCCTGTAGATAGCGTCTGTTCAAAGGGCTTTATTTTCACAAAATATTATACCCCAATACACATTGACCTCCCTATTGGATTAAACAGTTCTGCATTTATATATTTTTCTAAATTCTCGCAGCTCTATATAATCTGGTTTTACAAAAGCTATGTCGCCTTTATGACAGAAGTACTCTGGGATTACACGGTGTGGTCGGGTTTCATATCATGACAGTTTTATGGGTGCGTTATCGAACGATTTGTGTTCAAGTGATGCAAAATTCATGAGCGTGTTTTGTTATATGGCTGTGTGGGCTATGACGTAATTGTGGTTGAAACTTATTGTGATTTAATTGAGGATTAATAAAATAAATCATTTTGGCATCTGTTTTTTATTTGTGTTAATTTTTAATTTGACCGTTCTTTGGGGTGCTTAATATGTACATTTCCAAAAGCCGTATACGTAGATAAACGAGCCATACAGTCCAATATTTACCGGGCATTTTAATAACTTAATCGTTCCATTGTAAAAATAAAAAGAGCTGGTATGAAATAAAAAGGAAAAACCGCAATACGATGAATACAAAACGGCTCGAATTTCTCCAAAAATATTTCGTAATGCTTAAAACGAGCAGTTATCCTAAACATACTGGTTAAGGCTTTGAGGGTTAAGAGGTCGCTCATTGTTTGCAATTCATTTTGGACTGTTATTTAACGTTTTAAAGGCAAAATGACGTGACGTGCTTTTCAATGTGGATTTGGGTTGAAATTACGAAGGGTATGTTTGACCCATATATACGTTTTTTTTATGTAAAGTAAACATATTTTACTGTGTTAGAAATGTTGTAATTTATACCAAACTTTGGCATATGACATATTGAGACTTTACATCTTATGTATTAGGATGGCGAGCGCCAAGCATTGTTATTCAAGGTGTTGTTTGGTTATGCTATTCATGAACGGTCATATCGCTTACCATCAGGCGAACGGCATGCTCGTCTCACCAGTAAACGCAATAAAAAAATCATTGACTCGTAGTAAGTATCGCATTTTTAAGTACCTCTTACATTTTCAAAATTACATTTACCAAAAACTCAATGAAAAATTAAATTATATTTTTTTTCCAAATTTAATTAAAGTTATGACAGTGCGGCTGAACGCATAAGTGCTTGTTCAAAAACTTTTACGATTTCGTCTGTGATGTATGCAGCTACTTTAAAAATAATTTTTAATTTCGTAAACTTTCTTCAATTTTACTTTCTTCTAGATAGGAAGATAGCGAGGTATACTTTAATGAGCTTGGGTTTCTGCTTTTAATATTTAACTAAGAGTCGGTACTTACTAAAAATAGGTACTTAAAAAATATTAATAATAAGGCTCCTTTTTACCGAGTTTAAAGTTAAAAAACAAAGGAGGTGCAATCTTATTTGAATATGCATTTTCAAATTCACAAAAGTTAATTAATATTATAAATCAATAATTTTAAATAATCTTATAATACAATATTATCAAATACACATTGACAGGATACAAGAAAAAAAGGGTAATTTTCCAAATTTACACGCATAATTTATGTATTACTAGCGGCCCGACCCAGCTTCGCCCGGGTGCATATAGATTTCTTTACAATAATATGTACGTATTATACATATAAACCTTCTTCTTGAATCACTCTATCTATTAAAAAAACTGCAAAATCCGTTGCGTAGTTTTAAAGATTTAAGCATACAAAGGGACATAGGGACAGAGAAAGCGACTTTGTTTTATACTATGTAGTGATGTATTCAAAAATTTTATTCTTTATTTTGTAAAATAAAATATTGGATAACAAAATATTTAATTATACATTGCAATCCCATTTGCATGTTGCCCTTTGCATTTTTCATTTCAAATACGCAATAATATTTTTGTTCTCAATATTAATCAAAATATTCGCTTTTACTTACTCTATAAAAGATTTGGCTGAAACGCGTTATATGTATAATAAAATAGTATATAATTTTGATTTCTAACACAGTTTAATTGTATCACTAAAATTTTATGGAATTTCTATTCTGAAATAAATTATGATTTGATTAGAATACTTTTTATATAACTACCCTGCACAAGTAAGCCAAAAACCTATCGACGAAATGTTATACATATAAAACCAACAATTGAAACCATGTGAAACAATTTAGATTAAATAATATCATTTATAATAATTAACTCGGAAAGAGGTTTAATTCTAAAGAGGAACTTTTAAGCCAACTAGATTAAAAAAAAAGTCATGCGCGTCTGCGTAATCCTCATCGCGCATGCGTCATAACCATGGCGTCTAACAAATGACAGTTTTGACAACAAACCCGACGGGATATCTCTGTCTCCGATAAATAATAAAAAAGTTAATATTCCTCTCGATATAATATTTGAAACTGTGATAATTTTATTTAGTTTTATGACCTCAATCGATGGAAGCAAAGTAATGTGATAATAAAGTGTCGTTTTACGATATAACCTCTCATATTTGTGTTTATGTTTTATCTACGACAATGTAAATAAATTCGAACTAGTGCGCTGTTAGTGACATTCCTTGTGCCTTTTGGTTTTCTAATTTATATGAATGGCTTGGGTAGAGAACGGCGCGGCAGAATAGGTGAATCGTAAGGTAAGCAATTTTAAATGTTGACCAAGGAAATTAACTAAAATGCCAAGTTCGGCAACAAATTAAAGTAATTAAATTAGCCAATTATATTACATCTAGTGTTAATATTAATAGCACCTCTTTGTGACACAATATTCTTAATATGATTTGCTTCGCGATACAAAAATATTAGATAACCGATTTCTGAGATCTAGCAGAAAAAATATCTTTGTTTTATAATCGGCGGTATTTAAAAAAGTATTTGCTATTTATGAAAAACTTACGATATCTAAAAATTACCGCGCGAAACTCGTTACTCTGATGTGATGAAACAAAGAATATTTGAAAAACAGAACATTGTAATAATTGCAGTCTTAGGTCATGGTGAAACTATTTTCTTAATATCGGCCGCATTCATAGACAGTATTAAAATATATTTTAGTAATCGAATGTTTTGTCCCTTCTGAACGACTTTCGAACTGAATTTACTGGTGGTTGGTTCCTAATTTTTGCAAGGCCGCCTTGGTAGACACCACCACAATGTCTTTTTCTCCCGCCAAACAGTAGTGTTAATGCACTGTTGTGTTTCGGTTTGAAGGGCTTTGTAGCCAGAGTAACAACTGGACATATTGTGACTTGGTATGTTATGTCTCAGGATGGCGAGCGCAGTGGAAAGCCAAGTTTTGCTTTGTAATTCAAGGTGCGTTGTTTGGTTTTGCTTCTGTTTATATTTATGTTACTCAGGCGAACGGCACTCATGGCAATAAAAAGAAAAAAAAAAACTAACGCAGAAGACAAAGCATTCAATAGCAAATTTAGGTTTTAAAACTGTCTAATACTCGTAGTAAGGCCGTTAATATCTTAATCTAAGGTCACGACTGTGACTGTTGGGTGTATTCATTTACATTTTCCTTCGATCGCTAGCGTAGCTGGAAGCGCAACAGACCTCCGAAGGTCGCGGGTTCGAGCTCAGGGCACATACCTTTGACTTTTCGAAGTGACGTGTGCACTCGCCCGATATAAAGGTAAACAAACATATCGTGAGAACTCGTGAATGTCTAAGAGTTCTTTAACATTTCGATGGTACGTTATTATGTTATACTGCATACAGAGCCGATGTTAGGGTAAGACGTGGTTGGGCGACGGCCTTAGGGCGTCAGTTTAAATAGGCGCCGAATGCCTGGATTTACTGTAACCTATATTATCTATGATTTACTGTCATTCGCTTGGTTTTGGATAGCACTTCTAGGACGCCATAGTAGTCTATAATCCTACATCCGCTACTAACTGCATGATAAAATCGTATGAAGCAATTGAGAGAGGCATTTATCATCAGTGGGATACATGTTTCGATTTTTCTGCACTCACCTCAGGGGATTAGACTGCAGTCTCTTTTTCGTGACATTAAAAAAAAACTATGGTCACGCGGGTAGGAATAAAAATCATTAACCGTTAATTGTATAACATACAAGAAAACATACCGTTTCACGGTAGGCAGCGGCTTTTCTATGACCCTGGTATTGTACAGTTCATGGGTAACGGTAGCCGCTTACCATCAGGCTTTAGCTCGTCTGCTAATAAAGTCAATAAAAAACGAAAAAAGAAACAATACCACGTAAATATAGGATAAATTGTGGTAAGATCCTTCACTCCTTGTTATGGAAAATCGAACCAAAAACTGTTACCAAAAAGGGCAAATTTACGTATGTACTATTATAAATTGTAAAGACTTCGCTGAAAAAATCTGTTGAGTCAACCGTACAGTCATCTAATTAGCTGTCCATTCATTCGTTTAGCTAATTAATGGAATAAGTACAACTTTAGATCTATCTATAGAATAGACACTGCTTAGTTGGCTATTAACTTATTCGTAAAAAACTGAACTTATGGCTCATTTCAGTACTGAATGGGTTCCGCTGCTGAGTAAAGTGATAGTTAATATATCAACAGATTGTAATAAAATTCCATCTACTCTAATCCGTACTCCTTTATAATAAGGTTGAAATTTGTCTGAATTGGAATAATAAACAATATGTATGTATATATGGATTAGTAAATAAAATGTAGAATAAGTAATATAAACTATCGAAACCTCGATTGCAATGAATGGCGAGACGAGCATGCCATTCGGCTGATGGTAAGTGATACGACCGCTCATGGAAAGTAGATAGCGAAACCAAACACACACACTCGGCATTACACTTGTTTGACAACCTCTGTGCTGCAGATGGTTTGACGCCGACCGTGAAACGAGAGGTTGCGGATTCAATCTCCGGACCGAGACAAATGTTTGTGAGGTCCACAAGTATTTGTCTCGAGTCTCACCCAGGTGTTTGTGAGACCGAAAACTCTCTCGTAGTTTCTGATACCCACGACACAAGACTTACTAGATTTTATTGTGGACAATGAATCACCACATCAGGACCATGAATGTGACTGTTGTGTGTATTTATTTATTTATTTATTTACACTGCGCTCGCCATCATGAGTCAACATGTTAAGTCTGAATATGCCCAGTAGTTATTCTTGCTATAATGTCTTTCAAACCGGAACACAACAGTGCATTCAGGCTGCTGTTCGGTGGGTGAAGGTACGAAAATAAATAATAATTTCATCATAATTAATACTTTAATTCTCAATTAAGTTATCAACAACTCAAATTAACCAAATGGCGACCGACGAAGTTATGTTAATTTCAGTAAAAAAAAAAGAAACGAAACGAGCCAAATCCAATTAGTATCTAAATTACATTTCGTGTTTGGTTTTTCTCCTTTACGAAAGTCTGTACTAATGGAAACCCGATATGATATTGGAGGACGCGGCTAAACGACGTACATATACTTTAAATTTTTGATACAGAAATTCGCAGATTTTCTGGATATTTTTTCTGATCGATTTTATCACGTGTAGATTATACCATCGGATTCAAATTCCTTTCCTTCAAATAAAAAGGATAGTTAGTAGGAATCCGTTTTCAAAGCATATTAAATTTTCAAATCTAGTTTAATTAACCTTAAAGTCAAGTTAGACATCTCCTTTCATAAGTTCATTTACCCTCGTAGTATTATCCTCGGTTACAATATTAACTTCATCGTCATTATCATCATTGATAGAACGACTACTGTCTAACGTAGGGCTAGTTCCTTATAAATTAACTGCACAACCTATTGGAAGTGGGCTACGTGCACCAACATCCTGGGGCCATTATTAGGTTTCCTGTATACCTTGTGGTTGGATGTCCAAAGGTGTAGGGTCTATGACCACGCTATTCTCACACGAGAATATTTTGAACCTATTGTCCATTATTAAGCAACTAATTGATCATCTATGCTTTTATTTGATGATGGTC
This sequence comes from Hyles lineata, assembly GCA_030180105.1. NCBI lineage: Eukaryota > Metazoa > Arthropoda > Insecta > Lepidoptera > Sphingidae > Hyles > Hyles lineata. Next base: position 4,596,687 of record JARJEE010000030.1, read on the forward strand.
TCGATTTGGAAAATAGAAAGAATTTAGAGCCTCTTACAAGATTACAGATGATAAAGTTCTTACGTACGCAGACTTCATCAAATGTTTTCCTTTATCTCCTGTGTCACTCTTAAAATATTTCTCCAAATTATTTGGAATAATAACATCCTCCCACATCTCACCGTGACCTATATTATCAAACGTGTTGGTGGCATGATTACAACGCATCCTTTTTAAGACGTTGCCACCCAACGTAAAAGCATCATTTGCTTTGTTCGCGTGGTAATTTACATATCCGTTGCTCCGGCAAGTAGCAGCACATACGTTGACAACATGTTCTATCTTGTGTGGGAATTGTTTGATATTGCGAAGATATTTGCATTTTTTACTGATCGAAACTATGCGCAAAATGTTGTAAATATTCAAATACCTCTTTCTATTGTTTAAATATTAATCCAGTTTAGAACTAACAAAGAGCTAGGTGTCGAATGTCTGAAACGTCTTTCTTCATTGAACCGGTCTGTCTGGCATAACTTATTTGCATAATTGGTGTTTTGTCGAAATTCATTCGCTGATCGACAAAGACTTCACCTAATACACCAGCAATTTGACTATAGCTAGTGTTTTCACCTACGTTTGCCCTAGTGTTATAAATATTTATCAAGCTGAGCTCTGTATAGCTTGCACTATAGGCAGCTGTTGATTCATTAACACCGAATTCTAAAATGCTGAACAAGATTTATTTTTAATTTCTACTTTAGAGAAGAAGAGCTAGCTACAGTTCATTGTTTAATCATGAAAAAAGACCAACAGATATAACAACTTTTCCATGAATATAGTTTTGACATAGATGCATGAGGAATGCAAAAAACATACTATGTGTCTATTGATGAAATAAAATGAACCAAGATATAATCATTCGAATATAATTTGTTTATAACTATACGACAAAAATATTGCAACGTTCCTAAAGGTGAATGCAGTGAATTCAAATATTTACAGATTATACGAGATAACCTTATCGTCTGCCGGTCGATATTGTTTCATTAGCTTATTTAAAAGTTCATAATAGGCTGCAACTTGAACGAGGCGCATTTGCGTAGGTTAGTGCTGTCCTGGCTGATAAAAATATTCCACTACCATATAAACAAGTCTCATTGCCCCAGTGGGGCACTTGTAATATGGTACGAATACAACGCTGAGATTTAGGTTCGAATCCAGGGTCGGGTAATGTGATATCGAATTTTTTGATATGGTGATAGGCTCGCGCCCTATTACCACTTCGTGGGACGGGATACTCGAGGTGAAATGGCTGTCCTGAAATACCTCTGCCTACTCTCTCTGGGAAAAAGGCGTGATATTTATGTATATAGTATATACCAATCATAAGTACCAAACGAATTAAATGCAACTGGTTTTGATCAAAATGTGTTACTAAATACTACAAATGTAAAATCATACATAAAAACCAGCGGCTTTGCCCCGAATTTATGTTACAATAGTTATTCAAGAATTGTATTCCATACAAAGAGGAAACTTTGTGTAGGAATAAATTCCGCGTGAAATCATTTGCCTTGCCAATAAAAAGGTAAGAAAGGGGTGGCATTATTCAAATAAACGCCTATCGCCTTCCAATAGCAATATTACGCTCGCATTGAAATATCTTCTTATAAGGCATTTTGAAAACGCAAAATTGAGCAGGTAAGTTTCACTAAATATGGTTCACAGTAATAACAGAAATCTTCTGAGAAGATAAGTATCCTTTAAATAGAAGTTAAGTCTCTTTTAAATATCATTGTCATCCCTAGTCACAAGAAGTCTACTGCTCAACTCGTTTACCGCATTGAATTATTTGCAGAGATTTATATCCAGTGACTTTTTACTACCTGTACTTCAATTTATTACAAAAGAAATTTTCGAGTATAGAATAAGGCTAATATTCAAGCATTTTCATTTCAACGGTGGATTTACTACCGAGCTAGGCCTAGGGAAGACCTAAACACGCAAGTTATTCAAACCCTACCGAAGTCGTAAAAGGCACGCAATGACAACGAATGAGGTGGACGACCAATAAATAGTTTTTTTACTTTTGTAAATAAAATTATGACAAACTAATGTGATAAAAATTGGAATATTTACTGTCGTCATTAAGGTTTGTTTTACTAGAATTATGACTAATGGTGGTCATAACCGAAAAAATAGTTTTAATCAGAGTCAAATAGAAGCATAAATATTAAATAATTAAATAGGACGTCATAAAATTAAATTTGACTAGAGTGCCATGGATCTTAGGTGCAACCCCTATGGGCTGATTTATGACCAAAACCTGGGTGCTTATAATTTTCAGAGTCAAAGACATCCCTTGCTAAACATGGAAGAATGACTTCGTTATTTCTTTTCCGCTCTTAAAATCTTAAGCTGCTTCATCTGTATATATCATTCTTTATGCTATAGCGGTCTTATGATTCGAGCAGATGCTGGAGAATGTTGAATAGTATTCGTAATAATGCATAAACATTCCAAAATGTCGTATACACTTTATCAAACGTATAGACTGAATAAAAGCTAGGTACAAAATAAATTGTACCTCGGAACACCGCAAACAGAGCATACAAGAGAGCACCAAGCCAGCTAATAATAATTTGCGTGTCTCGTTTACGCTTCTTGCCAGCTGCCGTAATAAATAATATGTTGGCCCCACCAAAAAGGGTGTTTTTGCATGCGAGCCGTATTTACCGCCCGATGTTTGGGATCGTCATTAATTACGTTGTTATGAGTTCAGCTCGCAAGTTCGCGCGAATGCCGTGAAATCCTGTAAGGTGTTTTACGTACAAAAACTTGCCAAAAACAATGTAGGACCCCTGGCTCAGTATAATGGAACCCAAATTATTGTTATGTTCGCGTTAGAACACGTCAGAGAGATTTCGACACGTGAAAGCCTCGCGTCGCGTCGCTATGGGGGGCTTACTGTTTTCGGAGAATATCGTGTTTTTCTAGAGTTGATATTTGAGTTGTTCTAGATGTGACGCGTTCTGGGTATCTAATATAATTCTACGCTTTTTTAATGTAAATTTAATATTATAATATAATATTCATTAATAAACTAGAATTTACAATTAAATTATAAATGTACATTTAATACTAAAAATAAAATAGTGTAGGTGCAATGACGGGCCTTATCGCTTTAAGCGCTTTCGTCCAGACAACCTTGCTATGGACAGTAATTTAATAATTTTCGCAGGTGCAAAAATATATAAAAATGTACTTAGTATTCTAAATTATTGTATCCAAACATAATAAAATTTGACATTATTGACTGTTTGGTAAGATGTATCATATTTCAACATACATTATATTAAAAGAATTGCGAATATTATAGCGAACTTAGATGCATGACTAACTTCTTTATGACCTATGTTCGCCAAAGTAAATAATAACACTTAAATGTCACGGTACTTGCATAATAGAGGCGACGAAGATGAAAGCCTAAGAGATGTAACATTTGTATGTCATAAACCTACATTACGTATAGACTATGAAGTACATTAGATTAGAAAGCGTACAATATTGATGATTTAAAGTCAGAATCTTGATCGAATGACGAACATGGATGTAAATCACGTACAGCGGTTTAGTGGTTTAACATTTAGTAAACAGTTGCATAACTCAGTTAAATTGGTTTTGATAGTTCGCTTAATTGTCTGTTCGTGTAGTTTGGTGTTATAATTGGGTAAAAAGTTGTGTAAATATTACTAATGTTGATACTTTTGTGGTGTGCTTGTGCAATGATTTGTTAAATTTATTTGATTTGTAAGTTTTCGAGTATTATTTATTATGATGGTTTAGTCATAAACGAAATAGAAGAAGGCGTCTAAGTGAAGAAATAGTGATTTGGCACTCTAGATGCAGACAAGGTTGTAATAATAGTCTGAATTATTATTTACTCAGATGAATTGACTTATGCTATTGGGCTACCAGACATCGCAGTCTAGACTAATTATTAAACGTAGATAGTGGAGAAATAAAGCCATTTCATAACAATATGGCCATTATTAGACTGTAAAAAAACATCTAGATTATTTATTTATGTATATTAGGGAAACATACAGAACTATTACAATTGATCATAGATATATAAATATGTAACATAATCCAAAAAAGTTTCCACCAAAAGCTAATACATATTATTAAAAACAAGTGAACGGGAATCTTACACTAGACAATGAATACACAACAAAAACAATTATTACATTAGATGTAAATTCAACCAACCCGTCGACGGTGGACGGGCCCAGGTATCGCTGGAGCGATATCGTGGAAGGTGACCTGCGCCAACTTCTCGTAATTTGGCGAGAGGTGACATATGAGCCCATATACGTCCGACTGCAGGGCATGGGCCTACTCTACGATCGAGAGTAGGATTGAGAGTGGTTAGGCCATATAGTCCACCACGCTGGCCTAGTGCGGGTTGGCGGACTTGCATACCATAGACATTCTTATAAATCGCTATGGTATGCAGGTTTCCTCACGATGTTTTCCTTCACCGTTTTAGTGCGTTAATGTTTTCCATGGGAATGGAATATAGTCTTTCATGTTTTGTATTGACTGAAGCGCTGTAATTTTTTTAAATACAATTTTAAAGTATCAGTTGAAGTAATATCCCTAAATAAATAAGCAAAACTGTGGTTACAATAAATATATTATACTATACATATATTTGTTAAGCTACTTAAATTGAACGAATCATTGTTGTATTGTAAAGCCGGAAACATACTACTGAAACGCGACGTGACCCGACCCATGTTATGAGTCAAATCAAATCGTTTCAATCGTCTACGGTCTTTTGGCGTGCAACTGTGTGGTTGTCATGTTTTTGTCAAAATATTAGGAACAGTGTTTCTCTTTTCACATTTTACTACGAGTATAATCTATATATATAAAAGAGGATCTATATATATAAAAGAGGAACCTGACTGACTGACTGACTGACGTATCAACGCACAGCCGAAACTACTGGAGCTAAGAACGTGAAATTTTCCACAAGGGTTCCTATTGGGACGTAGGTGAGCACTAAGAAGGGATTTTTGGAAATTCAACCCCTAAGGGGGTGAAAAGGGCAAAAAACTGTTGTATGGAAAATCGAAACCGTTAAAGCTACAATTGGCAAACTTAGCACTTTGGTTAGTCATTTAAAAAGGAAACTAGCTGCATACTTTGTTTGTCTAAAATTAGTCATAAAGGGGTTAAAATAAGGGTTGAAGTGTTGCGAGTCTAGGGTGATTTAATGACTGTCTAATCAACGCACAGCCGAAACTACTGGAGCTAGAAACATGAAATTTTCCACAGAGATTCCTATTGTGACGTAGGTGAGCACTAAGAAGGGATTTTTAGAAATTCAACCCCCAAGAGGGTGAAAAGGGTAAAAAACGTTTGTATGGAAAATCGAAACCGTTGAAGCCACAGTTAGCAAATTTTTCACTTTTGTAAATCTATCAAAAACAAATACAGCTGCATACTTTATTTTTCTAAAATTAACCCTAAAGTGGTAAGGGTTGAAATTTTGTAGAATCGAACTGTCGCATCAACGTATAACCGAAACTATTGAAGTTAGGAACTTGAAATTTTACACGGGGCATCCTATCATAATGTAGAGCAGCGTTAATGAAGGATTTACTGAAATTCAATCCCTAAAGGAGTGAAAAGGGTGAAATTGTGTTGTATGGAAAAACGAACCGTGAAAGGTACAGATTTCAAACTTGGCAGTTTAGGTGGTCAATTAAAAACAAAAATAATTTCTTCCTTTTTTTGTCTTAAATTAGCCTCAAAGGGATTAAAATAAGGGTTGTAATTTTGTAAACAAAATCGAAACCCCTTTTATTGGTACGAAAATTCGTATTTCAGCTACCTATTATAAACACAAGAAATTGGCATGCACTAATTTTTGAAAAATGGCACGAAGGGGATTAAATTTTATAAAAAGTATTTAGGGTTCCGTGGGTACAAAATAACCCTTAAAAATTGAGCTTGATGGTATAATTCAAGAACTGGATAGGGAAAACAATATTTAATTTTTTACTAATTTTGTACGTTGTTCATGAATGTAAGAGTTTCACATTTACGGGAGGGTTCAGGGAAAAGGAGGGAATGGACGGAAGGTTGTGTTGGAATATCGGGCATAAGCAACTTTCATTTTTAATATACATAAATGGGTTTCGCGCAAATAATACTTATAAGTAAAATTGTGCGTTGCTCTGGGATTATCAATTTTAGAGGGAGGAATTTATTAAGTTTAATAGTATTTACTTATTATAGATAAATAATGACCAATTGTAAGGTTTTGGATTTTTATGTTTTAAGTGGAGTTAAAGCGGGAAATCGTTTTTGATAAAGTAAGTAATATATATTGCCAAATAATTTGCCCAACAGTGTCCTCACAAATAAATAGTGACGTAATTCCGAGTTTTAGAATTTTCTCAGTTTTAGGGGAGAAATGAGGACATAATATAAAACATATTGTAAATTAAGTTAATAACGCAGACGAAGTTGCGGGCAAAAGCTAGTTTATTATAAAAGCTTTTTATTTTTATTAAGAACCTTTATATCCCAGACAATGCGTTAAACAGAGAATAAGAAGAAAAAATACATGAATTATACTATTTTATATGTCCAGAATCACACTACGATTTGTTTCTCGACTGATTCGATAATGAGTCGTTTCGGCACATATTTCCACTCTATGTATCCTTTTAGAAGCAGTCTAGCAGTTTTACTGTTGGTAAGTCTCTCATATGTATGAGACCACCTTGGTAGGATAGGACCACCGCATTCCGCAATGTCTCCGCAATATTTCTCCCGATATACACAATGTAAATGCATTGTTGTGTTCGCATTTAAGGACATTGTAGCCAGAGCAACTACTGGACATATTGAGAATTAACATCTTATGCCTCAGGATGACGAACGCAGTGGAATGCCAATGCATTGCTTTGGAATAAATGGTATTTGGTTTTGCAAAAAAAGTCTGAATCCAATGATATTCGCGATTCGACATTATTACACTGGCCAGCTCAATTTCACAGTAACGTTTAAAGCTGGACCCATGAGATCAAGAATGAAATGAATGAGATCAAGTGTGCCGGAATTATTTCACATCACTTCCTTTGCAATTTGTAGAAATATAATCAAAAACCGTATCCAGTAGCTTTATCCGGTCGACATTATTTCCATGTATCCCCTTTATTTGAATGGAAGGTAAGTGGAATTATTTATGGCATATATGGAAATGCCTCGTGTGAAATGGGGACCGTAATGTTTGATCGTTTTCATGATAAAACACAACGTTACGTACGTACGCTGCGGATGGCCGTTTCTCTCTTTATTTGCTTTTCATTTGCATGCCTGATGAATGAGTAACATGTTATAATAAACTTTCGGACGTGTCGTGTTTACACCGTTTTGGATATGAGTCGGATGCTGACCTTGTCTGTTATGGCTGTGAGATGAATTTGAATTGTTTAATTAATATTATCTTTTAGGTGTGGGAACGTCGGGAAAAATTGCAAATTATTAATTGTTAACATGAATATATTTAACATAAGCTCACGAATTAAAACCATGCTGGATAGTATGCAAATATCATCTGGAGTTGTATATTACATGGACCTTGTAGAGACTAGGAAGAACTTTAGTGCTTTCCGGCGTTTTTGCCATACCTATTATTGGAATCAAATATAACAGCTCGCATAATGGGTCCCATTTAAATGTAATAATGATTTGATCCATGGTGCTTTACAGCTGGCTTCTCCGGCTGTAAAAATCAATTTGCGCGGTTATTTACCTCTTTAGTTCATTTTTTCATCCGCTTTGCACGGAGGGAAGTGGACAATAATTATTTTCCAACTCCTCGTATTAATTTTACTTTCCGATGATTTCGTTACGGGTTAAAAATAAGTAAGACATTCCCTCGGACTCGCCGAACTTCAATGCTCAGTGTCATTACATTGCGTGCCACTGTTGATCCTGGCTTACAGGAGTTGTAGTGGTGGGTGTGAGGGCGGGTAGGTAAAAAAGCTCACAAATTCCAACACATATATAGGGCATAAATTTCTGACTCCGGGTTGATAATGCATATAAAAATCAAAATATGTCAATGTGACTCAAAATATTAGGAACTGATTTTCTCTTTTCACATTTTATTATATTGAACATGTTAATACTATTCGATTGCGAGTATAAATGCTTATTGTTGATATTAAGAAAACATATCTCAAATGCGTTAACTAGAGATAAACTGTTTCTAATATTTCGACAATAGCACGAAAACCACGCACTCGCAGGCCAAAAAACTGTAGTTACTGTAGCACTGTGTTTGGTATACTACTGTTCGTGAGCAGTCGTATCGCTTACCACTAGGCGAACGGCATGCTCATATTGCCATACATTGCAATAAAAATAAGAGGGCGCTGATGAGTTATCAGTAAGGAAAATGCTGGGTCGTGTACCGCATAAGTAACATAGAAGATGCGTAATGAGATTTCTGTGATCACTCATCTATACAAATATATAAAGCTGAAGAGTTTTTTGTTTGTTTGTTACATTTAATCTCAGAAACTACAATGTCGAATTAAAAAAATATTTTTGTTCTGGATAGATCATTTATCGAGGAATGCTATAGGCTATATGTCATCACGCTCTGAATTATAAAAGGGAAGCAGTAGTGAAAAGTTTAGCAAATACGAGGAAATTTAGTTCGTTTTTAGTGGCCTGATTGGTCGATATTCTAAATTGATAGTCGCAACTGAATATTTTGGCCGCCATTTTGAAAAGTATATCTGCACCCGGGCGGAGCCGGGCCGAACCGCTATGTCTCATATATGGATAACTTGACGGCGAAATTTCTATACACACTTATAAGAAACTATCTATTCTAGGAATTATCTCAGTGAAGACGTGACTAGGTTGGGTGGATTATGAATTATTCAATAAGCAAGAAAACAAAGCTAATTGTTATTTCTCATAAAAATATTCGCACAGAATAAACACTCGCCATATTAGTAAATCAGGTTTTATTATTGGAGTTAATATCCACTCCGATGCGTTCAGTCGTAATGATACGCGGGCCAAGCGTGCCTCAGTTGAATAAATAATAAACGAATATCGAATTATTCACGGTTGCGGCAATCGTTTCGACTGTTGTATGTCCTTTGTCTATAGAAATAAAATAGTATGGAACTGAGCGTGAAATGGGGACATGTGTAATTTCGTCGGGGTACAAAGATGTGCATGGGTTTTTATTTATTGCAATGAATGGCGAGAAAAGCATGCCGTTTGCCTGATGGTAAGCGATACAACCGCTCATGAACAGTAGCAAAACCAAGCTTTGCGCGTTTCACTCGGTGAGTGAGATTGCATGATGTTCAATACCCCTTTCTTCTTCCTTTCCTCTTCCTTTCCTCTTCCTTTCCTCTTCCTTTCCTCTTCCTTTCCTCTTCCTTTCCTCTTCCTTTCCCCTTCCTTTTCTCTTCCTTTCCCCTTCCTTTTCTCTTCCTTTCCTCTTCCTTTCCTCTTCCTTTCCTCTTCCTTTTCTCTTCCTTTCCCCTTCCTTTTCTCTTCCTTTTCTCTTCCTTTCCTCTTCCTTTCCTCTTCCTTTCCTCTTCCTTTCCTCTTCCTTTCCTCTTCCTTTCCTCTTCCTTTCCTCTTCCTTTCCCCTTCCTTTTCTCTTCCTTTCCCCTTCCTTTTCTCTTCCTTTCCTCTTCCTTTCCTCTTCCTTTTCTCTTCCTTTCCCCTTCCTTTTCTCTTCCTTTCCTCTTCCTTTCCTCTTCCTTTCCTCTTCCTTTCCTCTTCCTTTCCTCTTCCTTTCCTCTTCCTTTCCTCTTCCTTTCCTCTTCCTTTCCTCTTCCTTTCCTCTTCCTTTCCTCTTCCTTTCCTCTTCCTTTCCTCTTCCTTTCCTCTTCCTTTCCTCTTCCTTTCCTCTTCCTTTCCTCTTCCTTTCCTCTTCCTTTCCTCTTCCTTTCCTCTTCCTTTCCCCTTCCTTTCCTCTTCCTTTCCTCTTCCTTTCCTCTTCCTTTCCTCTTCCTTTCCTCTTCCTTTCCTCTTCCTTTCCTCTTCCTTTCCTCTTCCTTTCCTCTTCCTTTCCTCTTCCTTTCCTCTTCCTTTCCTCTTCCTTTCCTCTTCCTTTCCTCTTCCTTTCCTCTTCCTTTCCTCTTCCTTTCCTCTTCCTTTCCTCTTCCTTTCCTCTTCCTTTCCTCTTCCTTTCCTCTTCCTTTCCTCTTCCTTTCCTCTTCCTTTCCTCTTCCTTTCCTCTTCCTTTCCTCTTCCTTTCCTCTTCCTTTCCTCTTCCTTTCCTCTTCCTTTCCTCTTCCTTTCCTCTTCCTTTCCTCTTCCTTTCCTCTTCCTTTCCTCTTCCTTTCCTCTTCCTTTCCTCTTCCTTTCCTCTTCCTTTCCTCTTCCTTTCCTCTTCCTTTCCCCTTCCTTTTCTCTTCCTTTCCCCTTCCTTTTCTCTTCCTTTCCCCTTCCTTTTCTCTTCCTTTTCTCTTCCTTTCCTCTTCCTTTCCTCTTCCTTTCCTCTTCCTTTCCTCTTCCTTTCCTCTTCCTTTCCTCTTCCTTTCCTCTTCCTTTCCCCTTCCTTTTCTCTTCCTTTCCCCTTCCTTTTCTCTTCCTTTCCTCTTCCTTTCCTCTTCCTTTTCTCTTCCTTTCCCCTTCCTTTTCTCTTCCTTTCCTCTTCCTTTCCTCTTCCTTTCCTCTTCCTTTCCTCTTCCTTTCCTCTTCCTTTCCTCTTCCTTTCCTCTTCCTTTCCTCTTCCTTTCCTCTTCCTTTCCTCTTCCTTTCCTCTTCCTTTCCTCTTCCTTTCCTCTTCCTTTCCTCTTCCTTTCCTCTTCCTTTCCTCTTCCTTTCCTCTTCCTTTCCTCTTCCTTTCCTCTTCCTTTCCTCTTCCTTTCCTCTTCCTTTCCCCTTCCTTTCCTCTTCCTTTCCTCTTCCTTTCCTCTTCCTTTCCTCTTCCTTTCCTCTTCCTTTCCTCTTCCTTTCCTCTTCCTTTCCTCTTCCTTTCCTCTTCCTTTCCTCTTCCTTTCCTCTTCCTTTCCTCTTCCTTTCCTCTTCCTTTCCTCTTCCTTTCCTCTTCCTTTCCTCTTCCTTTCCTCTTCCTTTCCTCTTCCTTTCCTCTTCCTTTCCTCTTCCTTTCCTCTTCCTTTCCTCTTCCTTTCCTCTTCCTTTCCTCTTCCTTTCCTCTTCCTTTCCTCTTCCTTTCCTCTTCCTTTCCTCTTCCTTTCCTCTTCCTTTCCTCTTCCTTTCCTCTTCCTTTCCTCTTCCTTTCCTCTTCCTTTCCTCTTCCTTTCCTCTTCCTTTCCTCTTCCTTTCCTCTTCCTTTCCTCTTCCTTTCCTCTTCCTTTCCTCTTCCTTTCCTCTTCCTTTCCTCTTCCTTTCCTCTTCCTTTCCTCTTCCTTTCCTCTTCCTTTCCTCTTCCTTTCCTCTTCCTTTCCTCTTCCTTTCCTCTTCCTTTCCTCTTCCTATACTTTTTTCCCGCTCTCCTCTCGATTTCATGGAACGGCAACATATCCATGCTCCAAGCGTCGTCGACGTTCAATGCAGTGATCGCTTGCCATCAGGTGACCTATTTGCTCATTTGCCGCATCTATGCAATAAAAAAAGGAACTTACATAAGTATGTTATTTGTTTGTAGTTAATGAGTATTTCGCTTCAAGGCTAGTTCCGAAAAGAATATTATAGTTAGATTTCAAGCCGAAATATATCCCAAACATTGTTATTATCAGGATCAAATCATAATACTTTTCCCGTATATGTGTATGTGCCTACTGGAATCAAAGATATCTAACACTTGATAAGATTGCTATTGATAGAAAAATTCAGTCGTAAAAAGAAAAATTAGTGTATATGGTTGTTATTATATTTCTTGCAATAATATTTAAGAACGACATTGTAGCCAGAGTAACTACTCGACATATTGAGACTTTACATCTTATGTCTCAGGATGGCGAGCGCAGTGGAATGCCAAGCATTACTTTGTAATCAAAGGTGTTCATGAGTTGTCGTATCGTTTACCATCAGGGGAACGGCATGCTCGGCCCGCCATTCCTTGCAATAAAAAAGTTATTTCCGCAACGTACGTTTTCTTGAATATCGTTCAATATCTTTAATAAATATATTAAAGATATTGAACACACATGATTTGAAAATACCGGACAGTAAATTATTAAGCCAATATTTTATAATATATACTTACATACACCTCATCAATTTTAGAAGGTAGCAAAGAAGTTCAATTACTCAAAAGGTTGCATGTGATCGCTATTAATGGTAATTATTCCAAGTCAGGAAGTCCATCACCGATCCATCTATCCAAACAAACTCTTAGCTTGTTGGAAACTGCCGATATCAAGCGACTTCCTAAAATTACAGAAGAAGCTATGTTATTAATAACTTTCTAGAATCAAAGCAAAAACTATGCTATTAATTTATTATCAATATAAAATCTCACGATCAAAAGCAAAATAAAAAATGTTGTTAATAAAAAGGCAATTTCTAAAGCACATGCCACCGTTTAAATTCTTATACATTTACAGTAAGTACTTAATTAAATACGTTATTAGGTTTCATTCCTCCTCATCAAGGAGCTAATTAGATTTTGTTTATACAGGTGCTACTCAATATTCGAGCGGTCAGGTTACTTTATATTACATTAAATAATTAATTATAGGAGATAGACGGATGACAAACATGATCGAAAATATATTACGCTTGTTAATAATACGTCAATTTGTAACGATGAGAAGTTGATGATATTTTATAATGAAAATTTTGTGGTGCCTTAATTTTTTATTGAGGTTGTTTGATTGAGATACATTTAATATTTTTTTAAATTATAATTATATCGTGCTAGAAGCTTAAGCTAGCTAGCGTAGAGATATAAAGCCGTGTTTTGCTAGTCGGTACTCTATTTGAATAACAGTGTGTAACCTTGGATACTATGAAGTACATACATTTTACAAATTTTATTTTGTGAATAGAAGAAAAATATAGTCATAACTAATAACCTCCAAACCTTTACAAAATAATATGACTTCATTAACATTTCTTTTTTTTCCACTAAGACCTTTGGTTTTATAATCCCAGATCTATTTCAGGCTTAATATTAAACTTTAAACTCCAACAGCGGATAAAAATAAATTAGCACATTACAAAATTTCCACCAAAACGGTCGGACCAATTAATCTGTTTGAACGGGACAAACTATGGACGCGATGGTTGATACAATGAATTTGCCAGTTTTAGAAAATGAATTTTCGTCCATCCCAACTGGTGTCAACAAAGGAAATTAATAAAGTTTTTAAGAGCTTTAATGCAATCACTGTGGAGTTGCCAACGCGCTGCGAATTTAAGTGACCGAACCGTTGTACAATATGCAACTGTAATTAAGTATCGCGCTCGGTGTTAACGCAACCGCATTTTATGTTCTGGCGATGATCTTATTTGCTTAAGTTGCAGCTTTGAAGATTTATTGGTAATAGCAATGCGCCACGCTGCCTGGGAATATGCTTTTGTATTAATGGATTACGGAGGTTATGTTCGTCGTGGTCTGGTGGTTTTCGATTTGGAATTCTATCTCGTATTTGTGGGCTTTGTATCAATCGGGGAAGTTCATTTGTTTGAGATCGGATTGCGTGTTTTCGATCGGCTGGAAATAATAAGCTAAGTTGATTTTTATCGATCCTCAGATTGATGCTAAATATTTATTCATCTAATCGGTTTTTCGTCACTTCTAAATTTTGCTTATTTTGATTGTTTTATTTTCTGGATCAATCTGAAGATAGTTATTGTGTTATACATTAATTTCCGTCGTACAGTGACAGGATATTCATATACCATATTATTAGAACTGAATTAAACATTTTTTTTCCATAATTGCTGTCAGACGTAATAATTCTATATTCACACTTTAAAAACATGCAACTATAGCGTAATGATCTCTCAAAAAGTGATCTATAATTAATAGCTCACTAGCCATAAACTCCTTTTTTGTCCTTAGAAATATGTCAAAATAATTATTTAAACGAGGCCATTACTAACGTTAACTCTTCATTTTAGATATCACAGGTAAAAACTTTAAAGTCCAAAGTTTATGTAATTTAAGATGTCATCAAATGTAAATAATTATGCTGTGATTTGATTTTTAATATGAATATAAATATGAGAAATGAAGAATATGAGGTATAAAGGCGAACGGAAAAAAAAAACATTTTAATATGCTAAAATAGGTTCTTCCGAAAGGAATAATGTCAGGCAGATAATAGTAAATTTATAAATAAAAGCATTTTTCAATAGGACTGAAAAGTCAAGTTCCACTGCTGAAGAAGACATTAAAATACACTTTATACATACGAGTACAAATTCCGAAAGTACCAATGGCATATTCGCTCGTGTTGTTAGTTGAGAAAATCATTTCTTATATGCATAATGGCAAGCGTAGCACCTCTTTCATTTGACGCATCACCGAACCCAAAATGAAGAGCCAATATGAATTTAAATTGAAATTAAGTTGGTCGCGAAGTGCGATTAAAAATTTAAAATTCGGACGGTGGCCGCTGGCCGTGCGAAATTTCTCGTGTGATGATGACATTTTGGTTCAATTGCAAGCTTTGCCATTGGTGCGCATCGATTGTTCCTTAATTATCGTTTTGTTCATATCAAATTAAATTTCTGAATTTTTTGATGGCTTGTATTTAAGATTATTTTTATCTGCATTTATTGAAATAAGAATTATATGTAAGAATTCGTAGGTAAGGTAGGTCGTGAACGAAATTGAGTACTTAGGTACATTTATAAAAAAACTGTTTAAGACGATCAATTACAATTTAATAATATTATAGTCTGAAGAGGAGTTTCACTGTTATAAAGCATATTCATCATTCAATCATTAAGCAAGCGATCACAACATGCATATTATATTAAGGTGTTTTGAGGACAAAATGAATGAATAAAAGGAATACTTACCAAACAAAAAATAATCGTAAAAACACTTTATAAATATGGAGGAAAAGTTAACAATGAAAATGTAATAAAGAAATGTGCTATCGTATAAAATATTAAACAAGGCGAGGAATAAATTTCTGGGCGATTTCAATAAATAAATACCGCAACACATTTACTAAACCGAGAAATACAAATTTATACAAAAGTTGAAATAATTACAATATAACAGCATATTTATTTCTTTTCAGCCAGAGAATAAAATTATGAAAAAAACATCGCGGCGTTAATAAAACAAACTGTAATAAATATTGTATAAATAAAAAAGGTGAAAGTTAATTTTATGGCAAGGTAAATTTAACGCTGCAGTTTTATCAGCAGCGGGTAAACTTTGCCACGCCGACTGAATAAACATCCGCCCTCTGAAGTTACAATCTGGTTAATTTCATACATATTTTTGTTAATTACACCCATCTCGCTTGTTGGACCTGGTATGACAACACTATGCACTTTATGGTGAATGTTTTATGCGTTTTTTATTGGAAACTCATTGTTTTGTGGATGTGGTTCGTTAGTTCATTTTGTTTCTATATCTATACATTTAAATAAAATTGAAGTGTCTGTTTTTAAAGTGAAAATAAAAAAAAATGTCCAACTACATATCGTTATATATACCATACCTGTAACGAAAATGACCTTAGAATTTTTTTGTCTGTCTGTCTGTCCGTCTGTCTGTCTGTTTGTTCCGGCTAAACTCTGAAATGGCTGGACCGATTATGACGCGACTTTATTTCGTGCGACTTATTGTCAGGTAGCTGATATAATAAGGAGTAACTTAGGCTACATTTATTTTAGAAAAATAAAGTAATGTTGCAATGCCCAAGTCCAGTACCGCGCGCAGCTCACGCGCATGCCCCCACTGGGCCGTCACGTCGGGCGCCTCCCACCAACGAATCAATAATTAAAATAAAAATGCTAAAAGGGAAAAAATACTAAATAAACTAATTAACTTTTTGTTAAATTCCACGCGGACGAAGTCGCGGGTACAGCTAGTCTTGTATATATTTGTTTCTTGTATCTTTTCGAATATTTTTTCAGTACTGCTTTCCCACGAATCTTATCGATCGTAGATATTAATATGGTATGAGTAACCAACTCTTGAGCTATCGATCCATAGTCCGGGAGTATGATTAGCCTATGTCGGGCTCTAAGTCTCAAGGGATACTGTATAAATAGCTATCGGAATGAACCACTCATTTTATCGTTGCAGACAAGTTCTAATTCCTTTGGGATTGCAATCTAGGAAGCGTTTTTGCCAATCTCATTACATTGGATTTTTTGTTGGTTAATGTCTTTCTATAGACTGTGGAATTTTGGGAGAAATAAATATTTAACACAGTTATTTTTCTTGTTCTGTCAATGTTTAAATTAGTCGATGCAGGTTTATAACAGCTTTGTACGTAAATGGTAAGTAGAATCCTGTTTTTCTGAAGGGGTGATTCAATGGTGGTCAATGTTTGTGTTTTAATTCTAGGTAGAGGAATGGACTACATTCATGAGAGAATAATCTCAAAATATTTTGTAGTAATAGAAAAGTATAATAATAGAATAATGGGAGACAAAAGGAGGTGGGTGAAATAAAAATATAATATGCAAACATATGTGAACTAAAATCAAACATACTGACTAAAAGATTATTAAAATTAAACTGAATTGTAGGAGGAGCAGCAACATTATTGATATTCACTATGCCTTTCAGGCAATCTGAGAGTGAATAGAACTTATAAAAAATGATCGCTCAGTTTAGTTGACCAGATCATACATGCTTGAAAAAGTCACAGTTAGGGATATTTAAACAAAAGAGAATTTGTGCCTATTTAAAAATGGACATTGTACAATATAAACGGGTAAAAACTAAGGGATATAAAAATAGCTAAGTGCGTGGTGGCCTGTTGGTAAACGGACCAGACGCGGCTGCCAACATGTTCACGGTGGTCGTGGGTTTAAATCCCAGGGCACACCTCTGACTTTTCGGAGTCATGTGTGTATTAATAGTCAATCACCACGCACTAAAACGGCGAAGAAAAACATCGTGAGGAAACCTGCATACCATAGCGGTTTATAAGAATTTCTATGGTATGTAAGTCCGCCAACCCGCACTAGGCCAGCGTGGTGGATTATATGGCCTAACCACTCTCAATCGTACTGTCGATTGTAGAGTAGGCCTGTGCCCTGCAGTGGGACGTTTATGGGCTGATACAGGCAGATACAGATAAAAATAGCATTATTGTAAGACTTGATGCAAATACCATGAATAAAAAATTTGCGGGATCATTGCAATGGAATTGTATTTTCAAATAAACAAGCTCGTGTGGAATGGAAACAAAATATTTATTTCGCGTCTCTACACTGACACCAGTTGTATGTTTTCTTATATTTCCAGCTATTTTGCAGGACTTTTATACTACTAGCTCTCACTACTGCTATTAGACTATGAAACACATTTTCTTTTACTCTTGGTAAGATATTTGCATACACTCGGATAGAGATGTTCGTACATAATAGTGCGAAACCTGACCCATGAAAGTAAATCACGTTTCGACTTCAGTCTGAATAGTACGAGAGTACACAAAACTGCGATGCGACGTCGCATCGTAAACACTTGCGAATTGATTCGCATCACGCATTCCTCCTTTTTTGTACGTTTTCCTTTGTTTCCTTGGCAATAAGTGTCACCCGAATTGTGCCGCACCAAATCGCATCGCAGCAATCGTGTCATTGTTTTCTGTGTTGCGAATTCGCATCGAGCCGATTCGCAGTTTTTTGTAAGAGCCGATATCTGGTTTAGGGAAGGCCGGCATAATTGTGTCGCCAGACAAGAAACAATATTTATTGTTTTTCTGAAAGAGATGGGCGAAACTTACATATGAATCCAATCACTTAACTTTATTTACCCGTTATTTCAGCTGGCATTTATGCGCACTAAAAGCGGATGTGTACGGTCGATTTGACTGACGTTGCATTCGCGACTATTTCCAACGGTTGCCATTTTTATGGAGAGTAAAAACATGTCCTAAATAGCCCGTCACTGCCGGCCGCGTCCATTTAATTATTCCAATCTTCTCGAATGCACCGCACTCCCGCTTAAAATAACAATTGCATAATTTACACGCCGTCATTCCCGTGTCTCATTTGAATCGCAAAATACGGACATGATACGGATTGATATTTTAAGGCGTTTTTTTGTTGAGGCATTATTTATCGATAGTCAGTTTTATGATGTGTCTGGAATAGAATTACTGGTGGTTTGATATAAAGTCGGGAATACTTGGGGATTTTTTTTTTTATTTGTTCAGGTCTTCAATCGACAATACTGTTGATCAAAGGTTCAAGTAGACTTTATGTTTGATTTGTACCGGATTAAGAGAGCATCATAATATTATGAGATAGCTCTCTCTCTAGTCAATCGAGCGCCCTGATGAATGCGATCCTCAGATATGAAGATGTCTGACATCAGGGCTGCATCTGAAGCGGGTGATATGCCTCTATTTCTATCTGTGGGATAGCTATTTTATTATAAATCAGTGTTTTGTGATAGCTATATTATCTGTATCCCTCAAAAACTTTTAATAACATTTTTCAGATTATAACACAACTAAACTAACTTTTCAAGTGTAAATAATATTTTCCGTTAAACTATGGAATTGTGGTTTAAGTAATTACATTGGATAGTAAAATAGGTCTAAAATTATTTTCACATACTTGCCCGGAATTTTCTAAAATAAAAATAGTAATCTCTGTTGGTGTTGCAATAACTAAATTAAATACCTGTATCTGATATTGATTCTATAAAATGATCGAAAAGGGTATTTAGTTAGGAAGCCCACACAAATATTTTGATTGAATAGTCGAAATCACTGGTGCAATGGTAGTTAATTTCTCAGTTTGCGTTCGCTAATAATCGGATGATGGAGATATAACACTGAATAGAAACGGTTAATTAACATTTCAATTTGTTAATGGTTTCACGGTTTGCTACCAATCGGTATTATGTCGACTAGACAGACAGTTTATCAACGAGTAATGTTCTAATAACGTTCCATTGATATAATTAACTCGGCGCATTGCTTTGTGCCTATTTTCGGAATACTAATGTGGGCATTGTTCTAAGACGTTCCGAATGCAATACCATTCAGAACTAGTGCGTAGTTTCCTTGTGTAGCTTAGAAATTAATTGGTACAACTCCTGGTAATAGGGACATGAAATGCTTCACCGGTTCTTCTCAGGCAATGCCTATATGACTTTCCTTTCATTTCCTTTCACATTGTGTCGTAATTTAGACTTCTACTAATTTTCTTGAGAAATATTCTTATCATTACGGTCAGTTGCTTTTTTATCATTACGTCCTTTATCAGCTGAATCTACACATTCAAAAATACAAAATTCAGTCACAGTTCAATTAGCCTTAATCTTAAGTAAACGTTTAATTACGTACACCTCAAGGTCTACAAAACAGAAAATCTAATTTCATTTGCGCGCTTCTAAAGGCTCCTTGGGTGAACTTCTATTCCTAAATCACAATAAATTAAGGGCTTCCTTCCTCAGTCGAATTTCACGTACAGTTTATTCCTCGGAAAATCCCGTTTCAGCCCGCGTAAAGCCAAATACTTGCCTCCTTGGTTCATAGATTCACCTAATTTACCTAATGCGTGATTTACTAAGTGTTTTTGTTCTAAGACCTTCATTTTAGACTTTAGTTTCATTATACGTTGAAACGATCTACAAAGAAGCTGAATGTTTTAGTTTTTTCGTCAAATATAAAATACGACAAAGTTACTTCATCTAATGGTCATTGCAGTATTGTCCATAAAAGTAGTGAGTAGCAAAGTAATCATTCACCTTGAAAGTAAAATCTTTCACCATTTGATACAAATTCGATGGTTTGCATCAGTTGATATATCGTCATCAAATCACCGTATATTAGCTGAAGATCATCAGTTTCCTCGGTGCCTTGGTGGCGTAGTTGTGTTGGCGGTCACAAAGCTGAGGTCTCGGGTTCGAATCCCGGGGTGAGCAAAGTGATTTTTCTATTCATTATCAGCCCAGAGTCAGGAATTTGTGCCTGATATGGCGATAGGCTCGCCACCTATCACATTGTGGGACGGAACATACAAGGCGAAATGTGGGTGTCTTGGCACCTCTGCCTACCCATTCTGGGAAAAAGGAGTGAGTTTATGTATGTATGATCATCAGTTTTTCACATCGTTCCTTCGGTGATATGTTTATCAACACTAAGGACATTCTGTACATCACATTAAATGCCGATAGCTTCATTAAAATTAAATGTATTCAGAATTAGTTATCAGGGTCTTCATTTATTTACATAGGACACGAGGTTATTCGTTTGTATTCATATCCTCATATTCAATTTTATTTTGAATTATTATGTTAATTTTATCTCGGCTCTCGAGTTACTGTTTTATGTATAATGTAAGTGTCTGGTTTTTATTACAGGAATAGACTGATTTAATTTGAGTAATTGGTTCTGCTCAACCGATTGCTGTTAGTGTTAATTATTAATTCGTGGCGGGAGTGAGGAACAATCATTTTTTTACTTTCTTACTGTATTCAGTTCAATAATGCCCCTACAATTACAATTCTTTACTTGTAATCATTATCTTTTGTCATTTATCTGTCAGAATGAAATGTAATAAGTCTTTTTTCCCATTTTTTTAATTCCTATTATAAAAATTACTATTTATTTCAATACAAATTTTTGCTTTCAAAATTTACAACCACTCGCTGTCAAGTCTTATTGCGCCCCTTTTTACTTGTTGAATATTGATGCGTATTTTCCTTAAAACATAACCTCTCCAATATGTTCAAAAAGTTTTCATTTCTAAAAGTGTTATCCATTAACCATTACCTAACTGAAGTCTCTTTCATACCATAAAACGACACTTTACATAGCATTAACTACATTCACACTCACGGCAAACTAAATTGTCCCTAAGCAAATTACTCAGCACTTTAACTTTACATCTTACACGGGCATTATCACAAAAATCAATATTCCCGGTAGATCTAATTACCCCACGTCTGCCGAGGGCACAGCAAGCCATTGCTCTAGTTAGTGGGAGCGTCAAAATGAATTATGCCTCTTCATTAAGCCAAAGTGCTATCTTAAAGTGTCTAAAAAGATTCCATTATAATAAGGGAAATGGCCGCCACCTCATTTATTAAGCTTGCCAAACAGTTTTTTTTATCTGATTACACGGAGGCAGATTTTGAACCACTCTTCTTTATGGAAGCATCGTTTTGGAAATTATGACTTGTTGATGGTTTATGGTGGTGTCACATTTTTATTAGATTGAGACTTTATGTCGGCGGCAAGTTTGCTTTCCTCATTAAGATTTCTTGATAAATGTAGTATGGAATTCATCACTTTAGATGTATTTCTTATGGGAGTTGAGAGAAGCAATAAAAATAACACTGCACTTGCGAGGTATGGTATAGAAGGTAGGAGTATTATAAAAAAGTGTTTTACGGTTGACATCACTATTGAAGTAAAATGGATGTTAAATCTATTGATGCAATTAGGTTTTGACAGTAATTTATTTATTACAAATACTACAATTACTGAATTTCAAATAATTTTAGGTATCTAACATTGACAAAAAGGACCTTTACCAAGCTTGTTTTTCTAATTGTCGTCCTACATCAAATAATCATTACAAACTGTAGTAACATATGCGAATATCATCCGTCTTCCAGAAATGTGTGTAGTGTATAAGATAAATGTGGTGTTAGTGCCGTAGAATTTGTTCTATTATCTGTGTGACTGGGGTCTAGATGGAGCTGTCAGCCGTCCGCCCACTGTGACCGCGCCATTTCACTTCACTCTCATGATTAATTAATGTACTGTGCTATTTCTAGATATTATATCATTTTTGACGAATTTTTTACTGCTTCATTAGTTTAATGTTGAGTGGGACTCAACTGTAGCGATATAATCGTTTCTGTATTGGAATTTTGTGTTGGAAAAGCTGGTAGTTCTTATTGGGAAAATGTAAAAGGTTCAGTTTGGATATATGTTATGAAGTATAATGGATGATTGGCAGATAGTTGATGACAAATCATTAGCAAAGTTATTTTAGGAAATTGATGTTTAATAATGAATAATTTAAATAATTTATATAATTCTCTAAATATTCTACTAGGGGTTAAGCTGGATTTCATACTTTAAGTATTATACATTCTAAATAATAAAATAAAAAATTATGCTCACAGATCACATGTCTGCGTTGATAGCATGATCTACTACATATTTTAAGAGTTAACTACTCGCCCAACGGGTCACGTAGGTCAAAAATGTTTAGCCTTCATGAAAACGTATGTAGGCACATATCATAAACTCCAACCAGCCGTGAAACTTCGCAGCCTTGAAGACGGCGGTCTCATAGCGTGTCCCTGCGTCGCTTTAGTACGGATTACAAATTATACCCTTTCTTTGACGGCTTAGGCCTTGTAGTAAAATAACCTTGGATGTTTTCTTCTACCTGCTCTTATACGGCATAAAGAGCGTGAAGAATAAAGTCTGCGTGCAGAGTAGGTTGCGGCTTTTTTAATTAAAAAGATAGATAAAGATTGGACGGGTTGAATTGGTAGGACAAGCGGTGTATGTATTCGATTATTAGTAATCTTCGCCGTTAATGACTGTTGATTAAATTGAAGTTATTTATGATGCGCGGTTAGTTGTTTAAAAGGTGTTATATTAATATATCTGTATCAGCCCATATATGTCCCACTGCAGGGCACGGCCCTACTCTACAATCGACAGTACGATTGCGAGTGGTTAGGCCATATAGTCCACCGCGCTGGCCTAGTGCGGGTTGGCGGACTTACATACCATAGAAATTCTTAAAAATCGCTATGGTATGCAGGTTTCCTCACGATGTTTTCCTTCACCGTTTTAGTGCGTGGTGATTGACTATCAATACACACATGACTCCGAAAAGTCAGATGTGTGCCCTAGATTTGAACCCGCAACCACCGTGAACATGTAGGCAGCCGCATCCGGTCCGTTTACCAACAGGCCACCACGCACTTATTAATCTATACCTAGTCGTAATGATATAACTGGAGAGAAGGGAGACGAAGTACTTAGTTATTGAGACAATTTACCTGCCAGGTTAATTGAATTCTTATTAACTATGCAAGATGTTAATGTTGTACTTCGAACCGATTTTCTTTATAAAAAATGTACGGTATCCTGACTATTGACAGGGGTAAGTGGTTCAGTGATAGAGTGATTGACCCATTGACAGTCGAGACGGCCTTTATGTATTCGTAAACTGGCTACTACGCCGCTTTTCTTACTAGTATTTCGTATAATCATGACCTCTCAATTACTCCGTAATAAGTGACTATCGTTCCACGTCAGGATTGGCTATCGCGTTGCATCCAACACATAAATAGTGCGCGAAGAGGTATTAGCCGAAAAGAGGATCGCTGAAATTTCATACACAGCGAGTAGGTACATCCCTCGGGAACTTTTACTGCACGCTCCGAACACAGGAACTACTTACGTGGCGGATAGTATTAACAATTTATTACGTTCGACGTTGAAACTTTGGCTTGTTTCCACCGTCCGTTGTTACCCCTACACTTATTATGTCCGGTACACAAGTTAATAATTAAAATGTACTTACTCTTCGTACATGTGGTGACATTCCGACTCTCAACCGGTTTCGTGACACACAATGAATTATTTAGTTCCTCTTTTTTCCACGCATGAATATTTGATGGGTGTCCTTTGTTTTGTGTAAGTGTTTTGGTTGAGTTGTAGCTTCATTTTGTTCCCATTCTTTGAGGGGTTTGAATACCGTGTATTAATTAGCTTTGAGTTTTGTAAACATATTAGGTAGGTTTACTTTATTATTAAAACAAGAATTGATTTTATTACCACTACATCCACAAATACAATGCCACGCGTTCAACGATCTCCACAACAATCACCAAACATAAGCGAGGCTCACTCAGAACCAAATATGGCTTCCATTCAAACAAGTGAAAATGCCACGGATCGCCCAAATCCCGGCTCTAGAGCAAAACGACTCCGTCGGGAAGAACCCATCGTGCTTTCAAATGAAATTGAACAGTTAAAAGAAATGCTAGTAACATGGAAAAACGAACAAACGGCTATTTCGACTGACCACTCAAAAACTTTAAAAATAATCATGGCTGATATGGCGGACCTGAAGGCACAGGCTCAACAAATACAAAAAACAAACACAGATATTGAAAAATCAATAGAGTTTTTTAATACTAAATTTGAAGATATGTCGCGTCGATTAGATGAACTGGAGAAAGAGCGTACCTTTTACAAGAAAGCCCTTGAGAACCTAGAATTAAAACTCCAAGACATGGAACTTCGTTCCCGTGCAGCAAGCGTAGAAATCAGGAATGTCCCATTTAACGAAAAAGAATCTATCGAGGACCTGTCAAAAATCATTGTACAAATTGCATCAATAATAAATTGCGACATACAGCCAAATGGTATTAGGGATATTTACAGGCTCCCCGGAAAACCTAATACAAACAGGCCAATAATAGCTGAATTCTTGGCAGTCCCATCAAAAACCAGCTTTCTCTCTTCGGTGCGATCATATAACAAAAACCATATAAAATCAGAAAAATTAAACTCCGATCTACTCGGCCTAAAATGTGAAAATCGACCGATATATGTAAGTGAGTACTTACCGCCTTCTACAAAGAAATTGTACTACCACGCCCGAGAATTTGCTAAGTTAAACGATTATAAGTTCTGCTGGTGTACTAATAATAAGATATTTTTGCGCAAGATTGAGGGTGAGAAACAAATTTATATAGCTTCAGATAACTGTTTAACACGGCTCCAAAATCCTATATGACTATGCCATATATTGTATAATACTGTTCTCTATCGCCCGCAAACTTGCAGTCTTTTTTGTAATATGTCTGTATACATACATCTAACAATTACTTATTGTGACTATGGAATTCACTACCTTACCTTATATACCTTAGTTGTTCTAAATATTAACCGTAAAGCAATTCATATGCTCAATCATACATCACCTACTCAAACATATCCTATCAAACCATCAAACACTCTTAACACACATTTCATCACCACATTCACAACCCGTAAAATATACGATATAAAAATAAAAAAATCACACATTTCACATAAACTATTATGGAGAGGGTATCTCATATTACTACAAATTACCAGTTTTAATGTCTTAATGTATCCACCTAACGTCAATTATTCTGTAACAAATAAAATTAAATGGCTAATAACGCTATAGACAGTTTGGGATCAATCTTGGATGCCTATCAAGTATCTAAGTCTTATAAAATCCCATTACAGGAAAGTTATAGGTTTTTGAATAAATCCCAAAATCAATTATCAGTACTACATCTAAATATTCGGAGTATTAATAAAAATTTTGACAATCTGGTAGTATTTTTGGACAATTTAAACACAGAATGTGACGTTATAATATTAACAGAGTGTTGGCTACGTAAATTACCCGTTATTCCTAAACTAAATGGCTATAATGAGCACTCTACTACAAAAAACCATAATCAAAACGACGGTATAGTGATTTATACAAAGTCTTCATTAAAATGCTCAATTTCGGAACCAAAAATACTTGATGCAAGTTCTTTACTATGTAAAGTCGAAGATAATGTTGTTATCTTGGCCGTTTACAGGTCTCCATCCCACAGTCATATTGACAAGTTTAAAAACAGCCTCGATGTCACTCTTCAATCTATATCCAAAATTGAACACGTTGCCCTAGTTGGTGATATCAACATTGATATTAAATTAAACAACAGTGACAAGCTTTCTCACGAGTACCTTACTTTCACAGCTTCTCATGGGCTGCTACCAGCACATATGTATCCTACTAGGCTTAACAACTGTCTCGACCATGTGCTCCTTAAAACCAATATTTCAGCGACCACTATTGTTTTAGACACCCATATTACTGATCACCTACCTGTAATAGTTCTCCTTAACTTAAGTAGCCAAAAACACAAATTACCAAGGACGGCTAAAACAGTTGACATTACTAGTATACAAAAAGACATTGAAAAGACAGATTTTACAGCGATACTTCTAGCAAATGATGCCAATATAGCAGCAAATCTTCTCATGTCCTTACTTAGGAACATAATAGCCAAGCACACACGATTTTTAAAAGTCTCTAGGAAAAACCGAAACATAAAACCATGGATTACTCCAGGTTTGCTGCGATGTATACGAAATAGAGATCTAATGCACCAGAAGTTGAGGTTACAAAAAGATAATTTCATTTTAAAAATAACTTACACTAGGTATCGTAATTTTTGTAATTCTTTATTGCGCAAACTTAAAACTAATTATGAGAAATCAGAATTCCTTAAACGAAAGAACGATCCTAAAGCCACCTGGGATTTCATAAAGTCTATAACACATACTAAGTATATGCCGTCACCATCTGTAGAACTTCTTAAAATCGATGCATGCCAATATAAATCGACAAACTTAGTAAATGATTTTTTTGTTAATGTAGGAAACAAATTGGCCACTACAATACTACAACGGAACACCGCTCTACCAGCCACCCTAAGTATAGCATCACGTTGTCATTCCATTTGTATATTACAAACAGATAATTCTGAAGTAGAGCAAATCATAAAAAATCTTAAATCGGACTCTGCAGTTGGGATTGACGGAATATCTACCAAGATACTGAAATTGGCATCAAAGACGTTAGTTCCACTTGTCACTCACATCTGCAACCTCACCATTTCTACTGGCGTCTTTCCCGATGCATTCAAAATAGCCCTGGTCCATCCTATTTATAAGGCAGGCGACAGAGAGAGTGTCAACAACTACAGACCAATATCAGTTTTACCATCGATATCTAAAATTTTGGAAAAGATCTTAAACAAGCGTTTACTTAGCTATATTCGAACAAATGATCTGTTGTCTAAAAACCAGTTTGGTTTTCGCGCTGGTGTTGCTACAGAAGATGCGGTAGTTGCCTTGTCTGAAGCGGTGTCCAAGCTTTTGGATAAAAAGCAGAAATGTCTCGGAATATTTTTAGACTTATCCAAGGCCTTTGACACTGTATCTGTCCCGACCCTTTTATCCAAAATGGAACGTATCGGTATACGTGGTATTGCACTTGACATTTTTACAAGCTATCTTACAAATAGATACCAACATATTAAAATAGGTGAAATAATTAGTAATAAAGCAAAAATCGATTATGGCGTCCCACAAGGGAGTATCTTAGGACCAACCTTATTTCTTCTCTATATAAATGACCTATGTTCCCTGTCCCTCCCAAATTGCTCGGTGTTCACGTATGCTGATGATACAGCTCTCTTGATACATGGCAAAGACTGGAGTGAAGCACTGTGTTATGCTCAGGCGGCAATAGACAATGTTGCTGTGTGGCTAGCCAAAAACCTCCTAACATTAAATATAGAAAAAACGAAAGTAATTCCGTTTTGTATTAGTAACCAGTCTCAACCAAACATTCCGATTACAATAAAAGTTCACACATGTCAGCACACCCAACATCACACTTGTTCCTGTACCTCGTTAACATTAACGTCGCACATAACATATTTAGGAGTACTTATTGATAACCACTTAAATTGGCATGCTCACATAGATAATCTAGTTAATAGGCTTCGTAAGCTTATGTATATTTTCAAAAAATTACGTTTTTCGGCTGATTTTGAAACACTTATGTCAGTATACAATGCATTATGCCAGTCTCTCTTGGTGTATTGTGTCACGGCATGGGGCGGTGCACCCAAAACGTATTTACTCAGACTAGAAAGAGCTCAAAGGGCCGTCCTTAAAGTCATGCTATGCAAGCCATACAGGTACCCTACAGTGGAACTTTATAAGAACTGTAATGTGCTATCGGTGAGAAAATTGTTTATTCTTCAGTGTATACTTAGAAAGCACCGAGAACCGCCAACAATATCCATAAAACGCCGAGTCAATATTATTTTTCCTTGTATTAAACACCATACAAACTTTATGAAACACCAGTTCTACTACCTCAGTTCTAAACTATACAATATAATTAACCAAATTCTTTCAATACATAAGCTGACTAAATACCAGACCAAAAAAATAGTGCAACTATGGCTAATGGAACAAACCTATGATACTATAGAAAATATCTTCTCCCCCACTTGAACTCTTAAATATACCCCCCCCCCCCCCCCCCCCACACACGTACACACACACACACACACACACTTCCATTACAAAAGAATTCCATAGCACGTTTTAGATCTTGAATTATGTAAATTTATTAATAGAGTTTTACTAACACATATTGTTATATCCCAAAATATGTCACAAAAATACTATTTAAGGAACCTTGTGGAGGAACACTGTCACCCAAAATACAGGCTAAGCCTAGTTTGGGTGCCAGGGGACCGAAACCTTTATTGTTGTACAAATTCGTTTGGGTTTTAAATAAATAAAAAAAAAAAAAAAATAATAAATTTTATTAGTAACCGTGATGAAATAACTGAAAGGCAAAACTTTTTTGTTTATTACGATTAACGTTATTATCAGAGCAATTTTAACCACTAATAGGTAAAAAATATTTCTTATTCTCAATTAGTGGCAGAAATACTGAATAGTGAATACTAAAGGAAACTAATCGTCTGTTTTAGGCATCTTAAATCGTTATCAAAAATATTTTGAAGAACTACAACGTTTAAATCTAGTACTACGCGGTGAAAACCTTTTGAAATTGTCATAATAAACATCTATCACACAATCTTAGATAAGTAAGGCAATAACTTAAATTGCTTATCCTCCAGAACTATTACGTGAATATTAGCTTAATTATAAAATATGACCATATACACCATTAGACCAGCCATACCGGGCCATATCAGCTCTAACTGGCTCCTGCTGTTTTAGTGTTAGCAATATGTGCACAGTATTTGTTGCCCGTAGAAAAATGTCAGGCGTTTATATTGCAGGCGTACACAGTATGTCACCATTCACGTTTGATAAAGCTCGTAACTTACAATTTTACGACTTTAGCCTGTGGGATGGTGAAAAACGCAGTTCTGCCCTTGTCTAAAGGGCTCGTAAAATGCTTACCTTAACGAGCTTTTTGATAAGGCGCCTGTGATAAGGACCTTTTTTGGGTGAATAAAAACGTCTATTTAAATTTTTCGATGGCTCCTTTTCCTGTTTATATTTCATTTGAATAGACATAACAAATTCCTTTTTGAATTTACGATGGATGTAAAATATATTCTGTAGGACGCTGGTTATTTCTTGCGAATGATGATGTATGAATGCTGTGGTCATAAAAAATAAAAGTATTTTGTAGTCTGAAAACGAATGTAGAGATTGAAACGCATATATTGGGATGCTTTGAAAACATAATAAAGAGAATTTTGATAAAAAAGACAGCTTTATGAGTACTATGAATAGACGCGAGTGCGTCAAACATAGAACTAAATAAAGCTAAAAAATTGGAACCTTACGCGGTGAATGTACTGAACGAAATTATTATAATATTTAGCATTTATTCTAGAACTCTCGAAAGCAAGTCGTCTTAGATGCTGTGGTTTACCTTATATAAATATTTACTAACTTAGTACAGGAAAGAGCTTGTATGGGTAGAGCTATGTATGATTCCTGAAATATTCTTTGGAGATTTTCGTATATTTTCAGTAGGATAATAATGGTAACGACAACTGATCAAATCTATGATAAGGATGCACCACCTCGATTCAACATTTTGTATTCTAATGATTACCTTATATTGCCTATTGTTTCCCGTTTATTGAAATAGAATCGTGGTAAGCTAGTAATGGTCACGAATTGGAAACCACAGCGTGGAAACATCAACCGTAAAGTGAACACGACGAAATAGGCAATGCTTGAATTCTCGTAGGGTTTATTTGGAACTTTCGTTAATAAAACGATGTATAAGTTAATAATCTATAGACCTCTCTGACTTCGGACCTCTCTCTTAGACCTCTCAAAAAAAGTATGCTGGGAATTATGGTTACAAAATGAAATTGGTTTAATTAAAGGAAAAAATACTGTAGAATATACTATTTAAAGGCATCTAGTTCGTTATTTAATTTCTTTTTAAACGCATTGCTTTATATTATCTGCAGGAAGCAAATTAAAAATGGTGACAGGACATCCACTGAAACCAGATTTTTGGGCGTTCCCTTAAATCGCATTCGTTCGAAACAAAACGTATCTTCGATTACGCAAGTATTTATCCAATCCATTGAATGTTCGTTGACGGCAATGAAGCTTTTTTGTGCCATAGTGTAATTTCGGCCAATCACTTAAGCCAAAATCAATACAGTAAGCAATTAGTCCGGTATAATTGAAGCGACCGCCGCAGGACCGGTGGAATCACGAATTTGTAATTGACCAATTAAGTGGCCGATGAATGTTCTGCACCCCTTTTGTGATTCGCTCTGACAGTGGATTGTTGCGTTTGTTTGCTCTTTCTCCTCTTTGTGGAGGTGCTTTGCCAACGGCCACTGGTTTGATTTTAACGTCTTTTTCCGGTGAGGTAATAGGAGTCATAAAATCCTTTTAAGTTTTAAGAGACGAAGTTCGGTTTGATCGAGCATTTTAGAAATCTTTTGAGTATTCACTGTAATGGTATGAATGTCGGAATAACAAAAAAAAAATGATATATTTGTAAGGATTTCCTTGCCTTTACAACTTAACACTATATCTCAAGATTTCTCACCATTTTTGCCGTCAGATGTGGTTAATTCTCACCCTGGATTCACGAATAATTGCAAAAATGCTGTCTACCCACAGACCTCAGAGGCCTTAAGTACAACTAATGGTATAATATAATGATACATAAAACGTTTCGAGTGGCCTATGTTTCTGAAGAGAAAGTAGGAGATACTTAAGATAGTAAGAACGTATTTATTTAATAAAAGTCTCTCAATGAAAGTGGAATCCTTTCATTCTTGCTCCTAAAAAATTCAAACGGAATTATTTTCACCTATAAGAACATCAATATATAATATATCCATATCATCCGAATCAAATCCGAAGCTGTAGTAACGAGTAACATTTCTGAACAGTTGATTGCGGGTTTTCGAGGAGACCCGACCGAAGTTGGTCCGTCTGTGCTATTGAACGGTCATTTGTGGGGGAAGCCGCAAAACTGAAACGCGCCGGACTTGTCTCCAGCGGTAGGTAGTAATCTACCGGCGCGGTGCAAGCATTCGATTGTTTCTAGTTCATTTTAATTAACACTTGTGTGATTTTGAAATATAGTCAATATTCAAATTTAGTGTTGCTTTGGTGTCACTTTTTAAATTTTTGTTGAATGTTGATATGATTTCAAACTGTGTTTTATTCTGCTAGGTTGCCATGATTATTGCCTAGTCCCAGAATATAATCCTAGGTTGAATTAGTGCAGCCTTTGGATGGTTAAGAAACATTATCGGTGTTTATATTTGCGGCGTAAATGACCGTTTAAGATGATGATGGCGAAGGATACTTTTTAGTATTAGTCTATACTTACCGCATTTATGTTATCTTGTAGTGGGTACCATCAATGGAAACAATATTGCTAATAGCAGTTCAATAATAGATACATCAATTAACGGATTGCGTGAATTTCGGTCTCATTACACAAACCTTGAACATTGTTCGGTAATAACTCACAGGGAATAGATCGAAAGTGCAAATTAAAACTTAGGTGTTGGCTCTCATTCAGCCGTTGCCTCGCCTAGTTTTCGTCTAGTATCTGCGAACTTCGAATTTAATGAAGTTACGTAATCCCCTCGCCCGGGCGTGTATGAAAGCAAAGCGTACACCTCACAACCAAGTCCGCCGTGTAAGTTGTGAATTAATGGCCCCGTAAACATTGTCTGGTTCCATTTGCTAAGGTGCTTTTACTTGGCCATTCATTTTGTACAAATTAATTATAACACGCCGAGCTGTCGTGTGATTTTAAAGCGCGCGTGTGCTAATTGAAACGATATTTATACCTGTCAAAGTGTCAAACAATACGAACGGAAAGACACTCACCCCGCGTTTAAAATTCATGTATTTGCGTGTCATCTGTGAGGTTGTTTTTTATTTATTTCGGTGAGTCGGTGACAATACGAATTGATATCTGTGGTTATTTTATTGAGTTTTGCATTTAATTCGGTTTGGTTTAAGAATATAACATATTATCATGTTGTAAACAGACCAATAATTATTATTAAATTAATGAAGTAAGTACATTCTGTGGTGGGCCGCCTTTCGCACTGCTTGACGGAAAATGGTATCCTATCGTATTAACAGTCTCACGGATAGAGACTAAATGATTAGTTATCCTAGTTAGATTATGCGGAAGGTTCTCCAGGCATCTAATGTTCATAGACAATAATGATTGCTTCCTGTAATAGTGGTGGGATACTTCCATATTTTACTAGCCATCCGCCACACAAAAGACGTGACATCAGGTATTTTTAAACACTAACCTCCTATAATGCCCGAAATATGTTCTATTTGGCATTAATTTCAAAAAAACTCATCATAGTCTGAGGAGTTATGGAATTTTACTGTGGGGTGGTGCTGCTGATATTAACACCATCTTTAATTTTTTTAAATTTAAAGAGATAAATATAATGACAGTGGTATCACAATACATTTTTGAAAATTTAATTTATGTCCATAGAAATAAAGAAAGTTTTCTTAAGATTAGCGATATTCATGACAAAAATACTAGGAATAAGAATAATCTAGCTACTCTTAAGACCAGACTCCACAAGATTAGCAAATCTTTTAAGGGTTACTGTATACACTTTTATAATAAAGTTCCCAGTCATATTAAAGCCTTATCTATTACAAAATTCAAAGCTACTATCAAGCAAAAATTATGCAATAAAGCATATTATAAAATTTCGGAATATTTAGACGATAACAAGGCTTGGGAATATAATAAAATAAAATAAATGTGTAGTATCTCGGAACGGAAGTCTTGGTGTGCTCTATAAAATATCATTTAAATTAAGAACTTGTCAATTTGCCATTGTTTTCCTATGTAAGTGATTGGGTATGTCGTGCTCGCTAAAAAGTCTGTGCTTGCGGTGGCGTCGTGTGCCGGGACGGTCACTTCCCTGTAACATGGTTGAGGAGGCCGATGGCTGGCACATGCGTCAAACTCGTGAACGGGTGCTGCTTGCGTAGACAGGTCTATCCGATTTGCTTACATTGTAACGGATTGATTGATGGATTACATAAGACTTTCGCAATTATTCACTGCTTTGGCGGAAAAGAGTATACTAATTCTTCGTTCTGGGCGACTGCGCTTCACTCAGCCATAGTAATTATAATATAATAATATTCGTATCAAAAATATTTATTGTAAATTTACAACAAATTATTATTAAACTGCTCTGATTTAAACCAACTTGTAAATTTTGTAACAATTCACTACATTGTAAACTGGTTTTGAAAAGAGCAACACTAGAGTTTCTTGCCCGTTCTTCTCTAGTGAAAACCGCTTTCCGAACCGGGTGGTAGATAAAAAAAAATGACTGAATCTAAATGATGTTGAACATTTTAATGGATTCAATAAATTATTTTCATTTTCAATGAAATAAAGGCAAGGTAGCAAGCGTAAATAAGTTTTTAATATCTACATAATAATGCACGCATAATTTCAAACAGGGTTTTGAATTTTACTTCATAATTAAAATCCTAAGGAATGTTGGGAGGGTCGTAAATTTTATTATGTGAACATATAATAAGGCCGCTTAGAATGTGCGCAGTAATAAAAAATCATTTTGGAAATTTGAGTGTTCTGGCTTAATTTCATCGGATTTTTATACTTTTGTAAATATGACTTATTCACGGCGCGTACTAACTTATTATTTAACCGTTGAATTGTTTGTTTTTTATTTAGACAATTCGATAAACGAGTAAGAGTTACCTGATAGCAAATGATTGCGACAATCCTTGAACAACCAATGACTACTGAACTATATATAGATGCATTACTATCTGAATATGGTTGGAGAAAATGTGGGAGAAAGGAAAGAGGTAGTAACGGTAGACGTCTCTTAACCTTGGCTAATGTTATAAGCCTGAAGAGTTTCAACATAGTGATCTTTAGAACAGTCAGATTATTATTTTTTGTATGTTCATCTGGATAAGATAAAAGATTACATCTCGTTGGACCTATACATTAGTTTTAATTTAAATCAAGGGATCAATTTCTATATACTTTTGTAAATAATGTTCAAGAATTGTTTTGGTTTTCAAAGCCGCGATTAGAATAACATTCGCAAAAATTTACGATGACATATCAAGATTTACGAGAGTCAAAACTTACATCCAAGTTTTACGATCCTATAAATAATCAGATGTCTCGTCGGCAACGTGTTCCATTATCCAAGTATTGTTACATAACGTGACAGTTTGACATGATATCTTTAACCTTTGCGCGACATTATGTTGCGATTTGATATGAATATTTGAAAGGCTTTGACATCGGCCGGATGCCATTTTGCGGCGGGTCATTTGGCCTAAAGGTTACACGGGTAGGCTGGCGTGTCGTGCACGGTTGACCCTATATTACAAACGAAGCGGGAAGTTTTCTTCCTGTACGGATATTGGGTTTGAGTGTTAATTTAAACTATGTAGACTTTAAAACCTAGAAAGGGACTAACACAAGATAAATTATATTCGTGTATTTTTATTACTTAGTATAAATCGCTACTACTCACCACTACTACCACTCTCAATCGTACTCTCGATTATAGAGTAGGCCCGTGCCCTGCAGTGGGACGTATATGGGCTGATTCATACATTTTTATTAGTATAAAAATCTTCTTCCGGGCCACAGGAAATCTACAACATAAGTCTAACCTAAGAATTATCATAAAAAATTCTCTGTCGGATGCGCTTTGCATCAAGGTTTTAGTATAATAATAATTTTCCCTAATTTTGTGGTAGGTACAAATTACGATACCAAAACCAGATGATACAAATATTAGTCCTGTAGTAACGATAGATGACATTCGTATTAATATGGTTGAAAAAGATATTAATCCCGATACTTTGGAAATTCGGTATCATATTGCTCTGTGTTAAGAATTAAGAAACTTCTAAACTGCTACTAGTTTACGGTATAAACATAATACCATTGTAAATATTACTGAAAGCTATTCTCTGTTACATAAGCATAGACTAAATAGATCACTTGGTAAAATCAAATTACTTAAAACATTAAAAGCCATAAAGAGTATTCCTATGTGGATCGTTTCATATTCCCGAACGAGTGTTCCATAATACAGAAAACCACTTAATTTTGGGTACATGTTGCGTGTTTGATACGTGTTGAAATTTCGATGTATCCAGTTTTGATTGTCATATAAATAGGCAGAACATGATCAAGGTTTGAGTATAACTTATGCTAATCAATATTTTCGTATTTGTTTCGATAAAAAAGGTTAATGATTTTCGTATGTATGGACTAAAATATTTGGAACCAATTATCAACAGCAGTATTTCCGTATAAATCATTCACAAAAATTGCGTTTTCCTGCCTTAAAGACGGCAACGCAGCTCTATAACCTATAGTGTTGCAGACTTTTATGGGCAGCGATAATCACTTACCATCAGGTGAAACGTATGCTCGTTTGTCCGCTAAATTATCAAAAGAAAAACTTGACCAGGGTACTCCCACAATCTTGTGGATACCCGATGTGAGGTAACAATTTTCTTGTATTTGATTCGGTGAGCAAGAAAAAATATTTAACGATCCTCGTGGCTTAACGCTTTCCCCTCTTCTTTCTTCATATTTTGGTTGTCTTCTGACAAGAAAGTGCATTGTGCGATAAGACCGCCAATTGTACTTTTTTCTAATGTGAATTGTTTACTTTTGTTTTATTTCTGGTGTATAATAAAGCTTAAATAAGTAAATATCTTTCTAGATTTTTTTAAGCATAAAAAACATAAAACCATCGCATGCTGCTGAATAGACAGTGGTTATATTTCACCGTTAGGTGACACGCTAGTTCAGTTCTCGGACTTCAAAATTGTAATAAATTCACTGCGGGCATAAAATCTTTATCATATATGCAGATAAAGAACTTAATTCATATAAATATCTCTCGCTCACTCTACTGCTGCAATAATTCCAATATTGAACATAGGCACTATTCTGTGACATAGGCGTCCCTCAAGGATTTCCATAGCTATCTGAAACCTATAAATAAACAATATTTTATATGATAATTGCATAGATTTTATAATTATTCAAACCTAAATCTTGATTTAATGGCATAATATCTTATCTATACTGCTAGCTTGGACAAATTTTATAGCACAAACTGACAGGTGGGTGAGCGTTAGAATCGTTTCAATCAGAAATAAAAGTGCAATAAACGTACTCAATGGTACTTAAGTTCAATGGAATACGTTTTATCTCCGAATAGAGTTTAATTCTCAGGTTTTCTTCGATTTTAGCAGCGCGGAACTAATGGAAGACGCCGGAATTACCCGAGATACGGTACAGGCTAAGGCACTCAGTGTGTTAAAGTGGCACTTATCATTTCTCACTCGAATTATTTAATGAATGTTATATTGTATTACTTGTCGCCTAGTTGTGAATTATGGGGTCCTCGGTTTGGTGTGAGTATTTTATCAGCCCATGTACATCCCATTACAATACAAGAGCCTGATCTATACTAGAAAGTACAATTGAGAGGGGTTAGGCTATATAGTCCGACACATTGGCCAAAGTGGTGGTAAGATCACTATACCAAGTACTGTTGATGTATAAGTACTGTTTATACCATCAGGTGAACGGCATGCTCGTCTCGCCATTCATAGTAATAAAATAAGATACTCCATAGTATCTTCTCGGATAGTGACCATCACACTCCAAGGTGGGAATCTCATCATAGCATCCACATCAATCATCCATCAACCTCATTACACGTAAGCGTGTCGACCCAAAATATCGGGTTTCTCCTGTGCACATATGCCTTCGAACAGATTGGCATAACTGTGTCAACCGGATACTCTATTTAGATTTCACTGTGCTAATCATGAGGTGCATTGATTCACTTCATCGTGTCAGAATGAAAACGGTTGTGTGGGGAGAACAAATTTGTGTTTCTGTATCAGCCCATACTATACGTCCCACTGCAGGGCACGAGCCGCCTTTACAATCAAGAGTAGCTAGGCCATAAAGCGAAACCAAGCTGGCCTAGTGCGGGTTGGCGGACTTTACATACCATAGAAATTCATGCAAATCCCTATGGTATGCAGGTTTCCTCACTATGTTTTCTTTCACCGTTATAATGTGTGGTGATTGACTATTTAGAATAATACTATGACTATTTACACACATGGCTCCCAAAAGTCACCATGAGCCACCATGAACATATTGGCAACCGCATCTGGTCCGTTTAGCAACAGATCACCACGCATTTCACCACTTTGTGTGACATTACAGTTTGATGAATATTTTGTGCTTTCCCTGGAATCGTGACAGGTTCGTCCCATGTCCTCCATTGGGACGAAATTAAGGTTGGCGAAGTATAAGAGCCATTAATAACACCTCTATACTCTGGGGACATAACCGCGAGTGTATGACGTATACATATTGTAATAATAGTATCAATGCTGTAATTATTACTATAAGTGACTGGTAAAAAGTAATTCTATTCAGATCTAGTGCACAGGTCCGTGAGAGGCAATTATAAACAATTGTGTTTGTTTTGTCTATTATCGGTTGGCATGTCTCTGGTATTACTCAAGTTTATTGCTGCATAAAATGGTAGCCTACTTTCATCGGTGTTTTTAATTTGTAGGTTTATAGTTATAATTATTTTTTATTTAAATTATGAGGTGTAGTAATGCGTTGTGTTGCTATGGATGAAAGATTTCTAGAAGTGAT
Source organism: Hyles lineata (assembly GCA_030180105.1). NCBI lineage: Eukaryota > Metazoa > Arthropoda > Insecta > Lepidoptera > Sphingidae > Hyles > Hyles lineata. The sequence continues at coordinate 4,634,640 of JARJEE010000030.1, forward strand.
TTATCTTCTATTTAGGTATTAAAAACTGTCTCTAATGCAGATTATTGATAAGTAAGATGTCTAATTTTGACAGCCTCCATTGTACAAGCGGTTAGACGCCGCCTGTGAAACGAGAGGCTGTGGGTTCGATCCCCGCACTGAAAGAAATGTTTGTGCGGCCCACAATCATTTTTTTTGGGTCTAGGTGTTTGTAAGACCGAAAAGTCTCTCGTAGTTCTTGATACCCACGACACAAGACTCGATCTTAGTATGAGGTCAGGAATAGTCACACTTAACAAGTCTAGTCATACATAGGTATGTGACTGTTGGGTCTTATTTATTTTATTTATTTAATATTTATGTAGCTGGTTGATATAATTTGCCGACCTATTAAATAACGAGTGTACAGTGGCTTATCATGGATCGTGAAAAGCTCCCGTGGATGCCTAAATTTTTTATATCCTTTGTAATGCGAAACGAATGTATTAAGTACAATCAATAGCAGATGATAAATTATAATCTCAAGTTTTGTATTACAGACTGTTAATAGTAAAGTAGAGTTTGCATGCAACCTCAGCATTAACAAATCGCCTAAAGTCTTCAAAGAAATGCATACAAAATTCAATTACTGGTGTGTTACGCCTTTACTTCCATTCCATTGTCTTATAACGTGCTGGAAACGTTTGATCGCTATCAGATAGTGACAGTGGTAGTGATATTTTTCGATAGTGTCTACGGAATTGTATTCGTTCTATTTTGAATTATACGTACGTACGTATTTTTACTGGTGGTAGGTACCTTATATGTGAGAGGCCATCTGGGTGGGTACCACCGCAGTGTCTATTTCTCCCGTCAAACAGCAGTGTAAATGCATTGTTGTGTTTCAGATTGAAGGGCATTGTAGCCAGAGTAACCACTGGACATATTGAGACTTAACATCTTATGTCTCAGGATGGCGAGCGCAGTGAAATGCCAAGCATTGCTTTGTAATTCAAGGTGTTGTTTGGTTTTGCTTCTGTTTATGAGCGGTCGTATCGCTTACCATCAGGTGAACGACAGGCTCGTTTCGCTATTCACAGCAATAAAAAAAATACGTGTTTTTTTTTTCTGTCAAAGCTCAAGTGTACGAGATTTGTGAATTTTCATTTCAAATATTTATCTTGAATCTGTTTGGAAAAGAATGTAGACTAAAACCCACATTTTTATAATGTTTGGAAAAATATTATTTACTTTAGTCCTTAGGTAGGCTGGGAAGTCGAACTAAATATGACATGAATGTTAGTGGAATGTGGCCTGGGGAGATTTTTTTCCACGTATTACTTGGTACTTTTTAAAATGTCATTAGAATGAATATTATTAAAAAAAAAAACAGAATTAAAAACTTATCTTTTATTTTATGTTACGAAATGGACCATTTACAGAAAGGTTACCAATGTCAACAAGTAAGGTAATATAACTGTAATTAAAACATTTATTCTTCGAAACATTACAATATAAGTCTTACTACAAACGACATTCTCAGTTTATCTACAACTGCTTCGATTTTCGTTTAAGCCACCACTCCTAATGGCCTGCCAGGCAACATAAATCGATTACAAGCTGCCCACAAATATTTCGAATGCCCTCAATCATGTGAGTACATTACTCCCCATTTCCCTATATAACTAAGTTTGGTTCAAGGGCAAACCCTTCAATTCTTATATTGAAAATTTAGCTATAAACGACACGACAATTTACTCTTGAATTAGAGGGTTCTTTCTTATGTATTATCGCCCAAAAAAATTAGGGATGGGACTTTGAATGTAGATCAGTAGATAGAAACAGATGTTATTGTTGGAAAAGTAATTAAAAGGCATTTACATGATGTTTATTTTCCACATAGTCAGTTGAATTATTGAGATATTAATTCTCTTTCTGAAAATAGAACATATGAATATTAAGAAATGATATCTTGGATGTAGACAACATATATATACTTTGAAATGTTATTCATCTCCTATCGTGATTTAACAATGAAAATATCTTAAAGATTGATCCATTACAATGTAATAAAAAAGGGTAAAGTCCTGAAGAAGTTCGCAGACAATATCTGCCACTGTGTAGATGGATCTTAATGGGCTAATGAAGATTGCGGTGTAAACGCGTTTAATAAAGATTACTCAATAAAACTAGATCCGTGGTTTCTACTACTTGACTGAATCATGCCGCTTATTTCCTTCAATTAATATTTATCTTGTAGTCTTTCGTTTTTCAGTAAATTCTGAGATAAAATGATATTGGTACACAAGCTTTCTTGTGTGAACAATTTGTCACCATTGTAATATTTGATATAACACCGCACCGCAACACAAAGGGAGATGAAACAATTTGATTCATTATCCGCGCCGCTCGGGCATACTTCATTCATGAAAATTTTAATCACTCCTTAACGAAAACAAAACTCCATAAATCGCGCGAATTAATACTTTGCAACTTTTACGAACGAGGTAATAAAATTTCATAAGCAACGCTAATATAATGCTGTTTTGTTGTGAATAAATTATTCCTTGTAATATTCATAGCTCTGGAACCCTTTCGTGTGCCGAATAATTGTGGACTTCTTCCAAAAGTTTTATTGTTTACATGGTTCTTTGGAAATTCTGGACAATTGTTACTTTGTCCCTTTCTTACCCGTGTGATTATTACGTTTTCGTCTCTTTCTAATTTCGTGTCACTTATTCGCTTACTCGAAGGTTGCTTCCTTCCTGCCCTTATTGAATTGATATCGAATTGTTATTTTTTCTCTTTTGTCCCGAAGATTGGCGCTTTGTTTGTTTTTTCAGGCGATATTTGCCGTCGAAGAATTTTGGATATTGGAATTTTTCCATAAATAATTCCTGTATGGTTATTACATGTTATATAATATTTGCATAGTCTCCATTCAAATTAACCTATATAAATTAAACACGTTAGATAGTTCAATAATTGATAAGTTATTTGCACTTAGTAATGGATGTCTGTTGTCTTAAGAGATTGATGGTGATTGGAAAGTGCTATAGAGAGTTTACTACATCGATAATATGTTGAGTCAAATGTTTAAAAACGAAAATCATAATTATAATGTATGATACAATTAAATAAAATTTGGTGATAGTTTAATATTCATATCCACCCGAATTACTACCAATATACAGAATAGTGGGGAACTAATCATATTAATTCCAATAAATGAAAACCAAATGAGTTTCAAACTTAGTATGTTAGAATATCAGATTCCGAATAGGGTTAAATTATCAAATTCATAATACAATTTTTTTTGTGATGGTATAAGATTCCGCGAACTTAAAAACGTACCCTTTTAGCCCCATTTATATCGATTAGTAGCGTATTATTTTAAAAATTATCATGTAATATACTCGTATATATGGAAGCAGATACATCATGCCTGAGCGCACTCGTGTCACCGAAATCGCTGACATCCTTGAAAAGGAAAAGTTCAGACGTATACTCAACTATCCAAAACATGCGCAAAGTTTGACGTAAGTTGACGACGCGGAAGGACTATGACAGATTCGATCTCAGTAGAAATCAAAATCGTTTTCTACATATACTGATTGAAAAAAATGATAGGCATTTCTTTATTATGTCACCGCTTGTCGTTTTTTGCACTGAGACCGTGATTTCCAAACATTTGCGTTCTGTAAGTTAAAGAATAATTTATTTCACACCAAGTTTAGTGATTAGCATTACATTATAAATAAATTAATTTTATTCCTAAAACACCGCAGTGTCTTTTTCTCCCGTCAAACAGCAGTGTATACGCACTGTTGTGTTTCGGGTTGAAGGGCATTGCAGCCAGAGTAAGTATTGGACATATTGAGACTTAACATCTTATGTCTCAGGATGGCGAGCGCAGTGAAATGCCAAGCATTGCTTTGTAATTCAAGGTGTTGTTTGGTTTTGCTACTGTTCATGAGCGGTCGTATCGCTTGCCATCAGGCGAACGGCACGCTCGTCTCGCCTTTCATAGCAATAAAAAAATAAAAAAAAACAAGTGAACATAAACTCAATAACTACCTAAATTATAAAAACTACACTAAATTATAAATTAGAAAAAAAATAATGAAATTAAAAGCAGTACATTATCTGAAAATAAACGTATATACGATGCATGTTAGTCGAGAAATACATTAATAAAAACAAAATATATTTAATATCCTTTATTTTCTTCACGGTGGGGTTAAGTAAGTGTCCGCATTATATTATTTCCTGCCATGTAAGGGCCCCGACGGCACACTAAACGCTTTTATACACGGAAAATTAACAAGTTTGGGCTCTTTCGAGTTCCATTTACACGGAGTTTGGCCTTTTAATGACGCAAGTTGGCCAAAAGCATGCTTTTATTTGTCTCTGTTGAGCTTTTTATGGTTTAGTTCCTTTTTTTTCGTAAAACTTATGGTCTGTAGATTGTGAAATTATTTCTAGAGAGTCATTTTCATCCATTGAGCGATATGAATGCGGCCGGAAATGTTCAATATGATCGCGATTGTCAACTCATCACGTTCTGAACCAATTTGATTTATTCAATCTATCCTTGGCCAATATTAGTATAAGTGGGTTATATGATACCATTTTTAGATGTCTTCATCTTCAGCAACATAAACTCAGGTGTTGAACATAAGCCTTTCACGAGGTCTTTTACTAGGTCACTGAGAAAAATGGTAGATACCATATGACAGTGGTTTGAGAATATTCTCAGAGAACATTCAAGATTACCACATGGTAATCTTGCAAAAAGTGCACCAAAATCTTCAAATGTTTTTGGGTATTTTTCTAGATATCGGTTATCATTGCCCATCAAGGAACTTGCTTCCTTGGTTACCTTGCTTGTGCTCTCTCTTTGCAATCCCTTCCACTGGCTTCTCCACCGGTCTCTCCACCGGCTTCAGTTTTCTGTCTGATTAAGCGCTGCATTAATAAGGACCTTCAGTGCATTGGCAACCTGATTCAACCATAGTTGCGGTATTCGTCCTTGTGGTAATTTCTCTCCAACTATCCAACTATGAGCTGTTTTTCTAGGTTGTCTGAAGTTCTTGTTTGAGATAAAAAATAACATATAACTTTGATTTGATTTCCATTGCAATCCATGACCTAATATAACGTAACGTAACTGCAAGATAAACTAATGTAAGCAATCGCAGCTGTAATTAGCATCGCGGTTTCACTATATTTGTCCTCTCTTTGTTCACCAACCGCTCATTGTAATAAACACGTAAATTCACTTGATTCTATTTAACATTCAAGTGGGAATAACGCGTCTGACAAATATTTGCTGTACAAACTAGATGAAGATAACAAGGTATTACTTTGTGTTGTCTGTCTGCGTCGGCAATCATAATTTTATTATATGCTCGACTGGTGGGTGTTCAAAGTTGTCTTGTTCCTGCTTCACTGCTTCAAACTTGAGTTTCGGATGTTTCGGCTTGATGAGATTTAGGTGTATTAGTCTGTTGGTTTAATTAGCTGCAGCTGCTCTGGATTAGAATTTAAGATGAGTTTGTATCGTTGCACCTTTTGTTTATTACTTGTTTGTATGTTTGGTAATGAAATAACACAATTTTATCTATATTTTAATTTATAATTTAATCTATACTTTACGGTAGAAGCTAGTGTCAATCTTTACAATCCTCTACATTAAGTCGATTTTGACTTTTATTTATAGATTCTTTTTTGACCAGACTCAAAAAATAATCTAAGAATGCTCCTCTTTAGCTTAATAAGCCTGCGTATTTTACACTGTAAAAGATCAACCAAATATGTTCATGTAACGACCTCGTGATGCAACTTTACTATCATTCCGTCTGGTAATAAAGCAGCATGGAAATATACAGATCATATTTTCGACATAGGACAAGGATGAAAATGAATGCGATAAAATATTCTATGATTGGCAACTATATCACTGTATATGAACATTTTATTATTACACTTAGACTAAGGACTTAATTGTGGTAGTTTGCGTTTCCTAAATAAAATACAGAAGAGCAATACTTGAATATGAGCAGCATTTAACAATCATGCAAGGTGCGCTAGCCTTAAAATAGTTCACATTGTCACAACTGTCGTCACGTGACAACAAGTTGTACCAACATGGACCCATAATTGAATTACAAAATAAAACATCAAACAAACTGAAGAATGTGCAGGTGGCTCGGCTATTCCTTTTAAACCAGTTTCAGATGTACAGCTTCTTGATAAAGTGTCATGCAACGGTGCGTTAATAAGATTTTTAAAAAGTCTCCCGTTTAACTTGAATTTTCTTTCACAATTCACGACATGCTTGGCTGCACGTTAATATCATTCCAAATTTTAATTACGTCGCTCGAGACCAGATGAAAATTGTCAATGTCGTACGCGAAAATACGAGTACTACATGTATTGATGCTGCTTTTGTTTCAAACGGATATATACAGGCTGGCCCAGAAACGCGAGTCACTATTTATGTCACAATGATGGGTTTTCCACCATTGTGTGAGGTTTGTACTTGCTGGCCGAATATGAATATTCTACCAAAATTGTTTGGAACTCTGGATGTCTCTAAGTATAGTCGTATGTATATGAAATCAATTTTATCTATTTTATGAGAAACAGTTACTTCATCCGAGATCATTATCCGGCCCAAAGTTTACACTATAAATCTATTGCGTTTTATTGTTTTCCTAATCAGTGCTATCTACCACGGAACAATAACAAAAATGCCTAGTTGATGGGTTTTAAAAAGATCGTAAAATAAAACATCGGCAGACGGTAATAAAACATGTAATACCATGGGATTCAGGTAGGGAGAAAGAGAAGTGCCTAAACAAACAGACGTGTGCCATTTCAACTTTTTCAACCATTAGTAATGAAGGTATTGTGCAGGCCGACATAACAATGTTGTGAATAGACACTTACGTCCGTCGTCATTTGCGTTATTTGTATTCGTTTTCCATAAAAGATTCTGATTCGTTCAATGCAGATTGTACAGAAAAAGTACATAAATGTCCCTAGTCCCGGTGGTGTCTTCTTTACTGAGTTTGCGAAATAAAAAACGATGGTTTATGAATCGCCAAAAAAATCGCCAAAAGGCAAAATCTTACAGACCATGATGGTACTAATAAATTTGCCGATAACTATAAAAATATGTTGTATAACTGTTTTAGAAATTAAAGTAATAAGGCTGTCAATAAAGTCATATTTATCATCCTGTGCAATTTATGTTTTATTAGCATGGTAACACCAGTATAACATAATAAGAAATAAGGAGGATAAAGTAGCGATAAAAGCAGTCTTCAGTCGCAGAAACCAAATAAAATATAAGAAAAGTGAGTTAAAGTTAACTCAGCTGACCTAAGTCAACTGAATGCTCGTGGATAAATAAAAAATGGTAATGAACCCTCAGCGCCCGATAAGATATCACAACGGCCGGCGATGCAATCGGAAGTGTGCGCTGTGCACTGGAATGTAAGATGAACGTTATTTCTTTAGGAGACGTTGACCCTTTACATTTTCTGTGACTTATTATTTAATTTTTATAGATGGTTCATGATTTGATTATAACTTTGATATTTATCTGTCATCTTCTGCATATGTAATATTCTTCCAACTATGCGTTTTAAATAAAAAAAATGGTTGATTTTATTGATCAAAAGATTTATAATTATTGATTAGCCTTATATTAAAATGTTTTCCAATTAACATCACGATTGCTTGGGGTAATTGTTCAAGATAAAATAACAAGAGATAAATGACATGTAATACACACTTTTTATCACTGTGTTATGATTGAGAAACGGATATAAAATTGTTTCCACATTCAAAAGTGTTGAAAATTGTAACAGTCTATAGATCTCGCCGAAGTCAATCCGAGCGTGACGGACAATCATAGAACGATAAAAATAATAATTTGGGTAAAACTAACTCGGATAGATCACGATGTATAAGTAAACTTAACATTTTTTTAAATAATAAAGATTTCGGTGGTTATATTTTACTTAAAGTGGACGATTTGTTGTTAATCTGGGAACTAAATAAACCGTGAAATTTGTAATTCTTCAGAAGTAGATTTTTGCAGTTAGAGAGCATTGAATTTTGATCGTAATTGGCCTAATAAAAGGTCTAATAATTTTGATAAAACATTATTTTCACATATTTTAGGATAAACAATTCATCTTAATAGGGATTTTCCCTAGGTTCAACGTCTGCGAGCTATTTTAATAGAATTTATGATTAGAACTGTCTAGATTATTGTTTATTGATTCAATGTCGAGATAGTACTCATTGTGCATTATACGAATAGTCTAATGCAGATTTCCCCAGAAAGCTTATAAAAATAATTAGGTTGACCTCATTAAAATAAGAATGTTCTAACGAGGTCGACCTAATTAATTTCAAATTTTAACAGTTCTATGTTTCTCGAGTTTGATACTAAACAGCAAAAAAGTATAATTTATTATTAGTAGTCCTCATTAGTTGCCTGTCAGTTTTTAGATTTGTCCTAATATTTAAATTACCTATTTGCCTTTCAGGCATTAATAAATTGTTTTCCGTTAACACATGTAATGTTAATAATTTTGGGTATAAAAGGTTTTTTTTTTATCAAAAAAGTAATCAATGTGTTAAATTTAAAAAAATACTCTTTTATAAATGTACCTACTATATTAGTTCCTATGACGAATTCAATAGCAATATCGTTCTTATAAATAGAATTGCCCATAGGTACATCGTAATAAACTACTTTCAAAATTAAAAATAGCTTCATATCTGTGGAGAGGACTATTTATATTTCCGAATCTTCCTTTTCAATAATTCATTGAGCTACTACCGATGGCCTCCGAAGGTTGTCGCACCATTCGACCTCAGATAACCCAGAACCAATCACTTAAATAGAAAACAATTTAAAAAATATAGGCAACTGAGTTTAACCAAAGCTATAAATAGAACCCTATTATAACTGACAAATGCGAATGGGTTTCTTTCCCCAGTATAGCAATTAGATGAATCATAGATTTTGACATGCCGGCGTTTTAATTGGCCGTGATCGTTAAGGTACACAAACGCTGATAGAACTTATAATTGGTGGATAATTTCGATTTGTTATGGGGATATCAACAGTCTCATTTGAAAATAATAAAAAAGTGGATAATGATACATTTACACCATCGAGAATTTTATCAATAATTTGTATCAAGGATATTAATTATTAAAAATGATTTATGTGAATAATCTGGATGATTAATTGCACGTGTAATATTGCATGTTCTCAATCTTCCTTTAAATGATAAATATTGGCGCCATCACTGTCGTATCGGAAACCAAGAACGATAATCCAAATCCATTGTCATCATTCATCATTTATTTCGCACGAAATTGAGCTTTAATGACACAATTAGCACTGACACAGTGGATAGTACTAAACACGACGATAGTAGGCCAGGATCAAAGATACAAAATAACACCGATGCACTGGTTAATGTAATGTAATGGCCAGATGCTACAGCCGCTCCCCGATAAGGGAAGTGCTCACTTGATAACGGGTCCAGCTAGCACGCAAACGATGGGTAATTGTATCGGCCACAGTTCCACTTGACGCGAACTTGTTGGCCTTTGCGAATAAATTCGTTTGTTGCTTTTGAGAGTAGATTTCTGGATATATGGAAAGCAGAGGCACGCTGTACTGTGCTACTTCGCCCAGTCTTCAGCACCGAACACTTCCTTTAACAAGATAGTTTTCTTCCAAAAGTTCGTTTTTTTATTAATGTAAATGGCGAGACGAGCATGCCGTTCGCCTGTTGGTAAGCGATACAACCGTTCATAAACAGTAGCAAAACCAAACAACACCTTGAATTACAAAGCAATGCTTGGCATTCCACTGCGCTCGGTATCCTGAGACATAAGATGGTAAGTCTCAATATGTCCAGTAGTGTCGATTGGCAGGAATTAGACTATAGCCCATCACACAAGCCTAATGGGGGTTGTACGGACTTCTAATACCATAGTCAATCTCGTTAAGATTTCTATGGTTGCAGGGTTTCTCACGAGAGGCTAAGGTTTGCAAGAGTCATCACAAAATGTAATGTGAACTTTTTGTGTTTCCAAGTGTTAATAATTACTTAACTTAACTTATGTATGTTGTTTTAATGTTTTTAAACATAAAAGTAATTTTATGTGCTTGTAATACTAGCACTATTCAGCTGTAAAAATACCTCAGCACCGCGACGTTTTATTTAGATTTATAGAATTTACCGATTGTGGTAAAATTGAATTTTGATTTGCACTTATTTATCGACATTCTCAGGAAAACTAATATCAAATATTTTAATATGAGAATAAATACCATTTTGGCTGCTTCGAATTAACAATGCATTGTCGAACAAAAATGTATGATAAGTTAAGATGCCAATTGCGGACAGTTCAATAACTATGAAAATCTGTCCATCCACCAATATTCATACTTCACTTAGCTTGATATCATCCTTTTACCCCTCCGTACTCTTGCAGTTCAGTCAACGTCATACCCAAACCTCGTAAAATGGACTATACAGTTCCAGGGTAACTATATTCGGATATGACGCGAGAAATTAATCTTGGCGTGAATAGATAAGAATCTCAGTATAAAACGTGCCATCTTTTCTATTTCTCTTTGTTTCGTGTTGCATAACGTCATTCATTTCTTTGTTTACGCTACAAACTTTATCTTATTACATGTCGTTGTCTTAGGAACGTCAACAGTTTATGTAATTCTTGTAAATGTTGTTGCTCTTTTAGCTCGTATGCAGTATTATTTACTGTTATTATTTAACTCATATAATACTTGTCATGCGGATCTCTTTTTAGGTCATCGCGGAAATCTTTCTGAAAAGGTTTTAGAGTAATGGAATTCCAATTGCTGATGATGCTTCATAATGAATATTAAGAAAAAATCAATTTAAATTAGTTATCAAAATATCTTCATTTTCGAATTTGTAATTATGCTTATCAAAATGATACGCCTTTTTTTCTGCTAATATAATTTAGCAAGCGTATATCAAATTCGTAACGAGCCAAAATTTATTTATTGCTAAAATCTGGAAAATCTAATTTAAACCGAGTTTGGAGAATGAGGAGAAAAAAAAGTGTAAGAAATGCGGGACATGGCAAAAAGCTTTGGCAAAGTAGAGGAAATTGAAACGGAAAGCGGACCCAGCCGCACATCGGGTTTGTGTACTAAAAGGAATAAATATAAATTCGATCAGCATTGACTTCATCTCCTACATGATTTATTTTATAGATTCTTTCATATGACCTTAAACTTACGTCTCTAAGATGTTAAAAATATTATTTCCCGTGAGCATGCTACATATTTATTCACTTTGATAGGTATCAGTAAGATGTAAGATTTTTTCTTTTATTATATCACTTTCATTCCACTGCTGGTCTTCCCCGTCTCCCTTTTATAGAAAAGTAGATCGCGAATAGTAGCGATCTAAAGGAATTTAGACCAGACAGCCTCGAAGGAGGTAAGATTAAATAATAAAACAAAATTTAAAAATATATTTTTAGTGACGAAGCACCTTATTACGCATACTTTACGTAGTATCAGGTATTAAAATTCTTTATTGCGTTTGTTCGAAATCGACGTAAATTGCCTTCTTTATATTAACTCTTTATGCGGATTTGCTGTTATATTTATAGAGTATGAATAAACAAATTCATGCAAATGGGTTTAAATCCTTTAACGCGTAATATCAAGCGGTATGTGGTAATGCTGATAAAAGGCATTAAAATTCTAAAAAAGATAACACTTACATTTAAGTACATACATAATATTATGGAAAATATGAAAAATGGAAAAATTATGGTTAAAAGAATAACAACTAAAGATTTTTTTATGGAACAAACAATAGGTATTTATTTAAATCGGATTTTCTTTTGAGTCTATCATTCTAATTCCATAAGAGTTACTTATATCAACACAGAATCATATCAGCTTATCTATAATCAATGCTACTTATCAAACGTTACTGTACTAAGTGTAGATATGATAGGTGTTAAATAATAACAGCGCGGACATCGTCGATTGCCACTCAAGTTTTTCCACGGAGAATTCTATCTAACGCGTTGAACGGAAGCCGAATGGTGCGCACATCTCGTTGCCGCATCCCGTTTCACTCGTCCCTCCGCCAATCGCCTCCGACCTCCGACCAAACGGACCTCTACACCTCAGGTTACCCTCAGTATTGCTTCGCGCGTCGACGAGTGCGGACGTACGCCACTGCCGCGCACCATACGTACGCGAGCTTTCGAATTTTACCTGTGGATTGTCAGTGACATGTGTTTTTGAGGGGAAACCTGTAACGCTGTGCTCGTTTGTCTGGATTAGCATCGGTCGAGTTCGAGGGCCGCCAGGAACATATCGTGTCACATTCAAGGTCGGTGTGTTATATGCTTTGCGAATAATAATGCGATTGGATGCACTCGGAATGTCACTTGTCCAGTCTTATTGGCTTTTAAAACTTGGTTCAAGTGTAGAAAATTCACATGCGCCAGGAGTTCGTTGACGTCTCGCACCCGGCCTGTGTTTTTTTTTCATTTCTTTATTTACTTTTTTGTTGATTGACCGGTGTGAAGCGTGGGAGGCATTTCTGCACGCAGTAAATCATTCCGTAAATAAAGATAATCGAACGAAAACTTACATTTAGTACTGCCGACGGAGTTTGAATTGAGCCAAATTTGTTCAGATTTCCGGTCCAACTTTAAAACAATAGGGTATTTAGGCCAGATTCGCTTGTCTGGATATTCTTGCTGTAGACTAAATAAGTCTTGTAAGATTCCTATTAGTTTTGTACTTACTGAATTTATTTGCATAATCAGTATCATTGCATACGATTTATTTATTAGATAATAAAATCTACGGTCAGAGTTAAATGCCAAATGTTACCTAAATGAATTTTATTGTTTTGATTATTCAACCATGCATCCAATAGCATTTACATTTTAAAACAACGAATGTAATCGCTTCTTTGTAATTACTATTATCTAACAATCATTAATACGTAACATTGCAATCGTTATCAAAATGAATTAGGTGCTTAGATGCGTCTACACATAATATTAGGCCACATTACTGACGAAACGATTTACATTGCTATCCAATACAGTATTTGAACCGATCTCCTAAATATCTTTACACATTCAAAATTATCTCATGATTGCATGAATCAGAATGCATTGTAAATCCTTTGACATTTGGATATCAAAGCGCATGTACTCGCCATCATAGTTTCAAGCCATGATTAACGATTGCCATCTTGGATTCCGAATATACAATGTATAAATGGCATTCTATTGTCAAGTCTCCTTGACACGACGGTAGCCTTCAAACTTTGTAGGCATCGTGTGTTATCACCATGATTCAGAGAGGATCTCCAGTACAATTGATAAGATCCTCTGTCAAGTGAATGTTATTGCTTTGTCTGTTACAATGAATTTATTAACATCGATTGAGACGGAACACCAAGGAAAGGACGATGAATTATTCGCGTAATGATTTTGAGTAATTGGTGTACTGGATAGATAATTGAATGTTCGAGCATCGTCCTTAATTTGATTTATCTGACTGTTGGACGATTCTTGCGTCTCAGATGGATTGGTGATTAATGATCCTGTTTTATTGTTCTCATTAGTGTTTGTATTGAGATGTGCTTCTTCATTATTAGCGACACTCGGCAATTGTTCAATTCAAGCTCTTTGCTTTAGTGATGATTGAATTTAGAGATTCTGATAATGGGAAGTATAGATTAGATCCGATGGATTCATTCTTGAAAAGCACACCAAATATACTGCCAATTATTATCTAGTATTGGTTTGTATCAAAAATTTAAGTATAAATGAAAGATAAAGGCACAAAATTGTTAATTACAATGTTCTATGAAAGTACGTTATGACTGAACTAGTTTTCTTTTTACAGAATCAAGATCAATTTATTACACTTGACTTGTACTTGAAAATTCATAGGCTAACTTAGGTTAAAACACTGTTTTAGGTGAAGTTGTTTTAAGTAAATGCTACAAATTATTGCATCTAAGTAAGAATGTCATCTATAAGCCTTTAAAATTTAGATATAAATAATAAGAATAAACTATATTCAACACAAGGAACAACACCGGAATTTATTCAGCAAAAGTAGCTGAATCATTGCTACTTTAATTCCTAGACAGTGCAGGTGACGAATCTGTAACAAAGGCCGGTTTAATACGTATTTGTAGTTAATAATTATTCACCGACTTATGTGGGTTTTCACGCGTACTGCACTGAATTGAGAGAGGAAGTGAAGATTAAATGTGTTTATGTTTATGTTACAACACTGAACACTGTAATATAACATTATGACGTGATGTTGATCGACAATCGATTTACAGTTTGGTTATATATGAAAGATTAGATAATTTGTATCGGTGAATTCGATCAAACGCAATGTTATAACTTATGCATATCCTTGTATCAATGGCAGTGTATGTATCAAATATGAAACAGTTACCAACTAAAAATACTAATAATTTGAACGTTTTTAATGCAAATTGAAGATAAGCCCGTTTTCTGTAAATGTTTAAAGGGTGTGAACCCGAAGGTCCTCGGACCAATTTCCATTTCTGGCAATTAATTAAAACAATAATCTAACTTAGAATTGGGTCTACCGAATTGCTCGCCCGCTATCACATCGTTGAAAGGAAATATTGGCGAAACGTGGGTGCCATTTGCGTCAATGCCTACGGTCGATTCTATCAATACTGGCATGGATGATACATGCATCGAAAGATGGCTTTTTAAACAGAAAATTCTCACAAAAAAAAGGGCTTTAAGAAGTGGAAATGATATTGATATTAAAGCATAAAAATATTTCGCTTCTAAATTTCTACGTAAACTGAAACATTTTAAAGTTATAACTCCTGCCATTGAAACTCCCCAATTCTAAGTAGAAATTGTAACGAGAATAGTTTCTTAAACTCACTAAAGCTCTGAAGATGCCGACTTGGGGCTAATTAGAAAGGTGAGCTCGTCTGTCGAGCCAGATTTGTGTCAATGAGTTTCCGTCGAACAACGGACGATGTAAAATTACGGAAGTATTTAACGTGGCATCAATTTATGAGCGGCTTGCTGCAGTCCCGCTGGTTGTAATGCTATTATTAAACTGCAGATGTTTACATACATTGGCGGAACGTAAAATTATTGAATTTTATATGCCGCCGAACGTAGTTTGAGCAACAATGAGAGTTTATAAATCTGTTATGAGTTGATTAATGTTTAAATACTTAATTTATATTTAAAAATAGATGTAATTTGAATAATAAACAATGAAGCAAAGAACTAAATAAAGAATTAGTTTGAAGTTAAAAAGGGATCAAATGGGCATCCATTTATGTCAATAAATAACAAAACATAGATATATTTTGTAATAAAATGTAATTACTGTTGTCGGAGGTCGTGTCGAACTATGCTTTTATAACGTAGCCTAAAACTGAATTAAATTCCGTATCATACGCGGGGTAATACGCGCCGAACAATGTGCGGCATAATTCTAAAGCGCTTTGTTTAAGAGGCAATCAAAATTATGCACGGCGGCATCCATATTTCTGGAGCGTCAACTCGGTGCGGGTAACGAGTTTTGTTCCCCACCCTTCATTCAGGAACAACTGCTGCGGCAATTTTAGCTCCAACACCCAAGTGCTTTTGAACAGTGGTCATAAATCCAACAGGAGACGTCAAGGTGCTTAATTTATATAGCTTATAACCATACGGATTGTAAGTCTGCGTAACTATGATGGATTGGAAAAATGTGTGCGCAAAGAACGGTGTGTGTGCATTTTCAGTGGTACGACTATGGATGCCAGTGACAGATGTTTATTATTTAACTTTTTTGCCGTACGGATTATGTTAAGTATATTTGATACTGTATTTAATTAGAGCCACAAAGGCTAATTACAGTTGGTTTTTACTACATCGTTAGCATTCTCGGTGTAATTGTTATGAACGCCCAAATGTATTTCTATAGTTGCCTCGCTAAGCCTGTTGCTGTAATGAAAAGTATTTATTGATCCAACATACCCAAACATTAGCTTTGAATGGCGTCTGGGAAATTTTCTATACCAGCTTAACGGTATAAAATATCGGTTCTGAGAATCCGAGAACACTCAAGGCTTTCAAACCAGTATTGGATTTATGCATTTAATTACAACATAATATCCATGGCATCATCGTTTGTTGTTAGCGTTTGTGTAGGTGGTAAAGAATGCATATAAAATTCTGCAACAAATCTGTAACAAAACGGATGGGCAGTTAGATGGAGACGAACGTAAATATTTGGCTATTCCTGTTCTATTGTATTCGATATCGGTTCTCTTTAAGCTTCTGTTGTTTTGCCAAAACCGCAATCTACTTTAACAAGTATTTGAACATTGGAGGCTTGTGCCACTGTAAACAATAGACTAAAAAAATGATTGTTACACAATTAGGTTTATAAATGAAGTGTTTAACCAAGATACATTGCTATGTAAAAACATTATGAGTGACTTTTATTTTGAAAAATGCCAATAATAATTTAATATTTCCTGTACTAACTAAAGCGTAAGGATTCCTAAATTACTTAGTCATAAACATAATCATATCATTGTCTAATTAACCATCGGATTATCATTACGGTAATGTCGGTGGTAATAATTTAAGCGAATCCGTGTGTAATTGAGCGAGTGACGTAATCGCAAGTTTTCTCGCGAGACACGGCAGACGAGCATGAGTAATTAAACTTAACTAGGCTTCCGTACCGCTATGCGGAATAAGATTTGACGTCGTGAGAACCTATGGGAAATCCGCTCTTTACATCCGAAAATGTTTCGCAATTGTGCTCGTGAAATTCTTTTTAATCAAAATATTTTAAGGTTAATAAGCATTGCTGCAGGCCCAAACATCATCTAATGTACTATCCTTAAAATCACCTGAAGTGGAGGCACTTTACAGAGCTAAAAGAATTAAAAATATGAAATTACTATCCTCAATGTTTTTTTATGGTTAGAGGGTCAGTTACACAGCCAGGTATAGCGTTTGTTCCTATAAGACCTAAGTTGTAACTAAAAGTACTCAAATATTGAATTATTAACAAACACGATGCTATTTTTAAGACTAACTACGTACTACTCGTTTATATCCGTCGTTATTAAAAGTTGGGTCCTTGAGTGCGGGACGGACTCTTGTTAGAAGTGTACTACACTTTTTAGTGTCCGCTTCTTTCTTTCATTTCTAACCATTCTGCCCGGTCGGCTTTCTTACAATAGTTTTCTGTGAGAAACGAATTTATTCCATGACTGTTCAATTATTCTTTTGCCTTCCTTATATTTTACTTACTTGAAGAAACGACAAGATTTCTACCATGTTGCAAATTTGGTCAATACTGATAGTCTGCCTGGCATCCCTAATATTGACAAAGAGTTACAACAACCAGTGGCCTAGTTGGTATTTAAATAGTAATAGCTCTTCAGACTTGAATATCTCGCATCTTTCAATAGTACACAGAAAAAGCTAGTAGGTGTCATGACGTCTGTTATAACGTCACCACTAGGTAAACATGTAATTGTGTCTATGCGCAGCGAAGAAAGTTAACGAAACAAAACATATTTCGTTTGATAAAAATGAATTCTAAAGTCTTTAAGTGGTTCCGGTAAAGTTCACATTCTACATTTCTAAAGAAATTGGTAATGTTTACGGCAGGTTTACATAGACGTGACGTCATGCGTCGTGACTAGCGTTTCTGTCAAAATGGCCGATTGCTATATTTTGTGCTTTTATTTTATTGAAAATCTTGTTAATCTCCTATTCTGGATTACAACTAAAACATCGTTTTAAACCCTTCTAATATGTATTTCCCCCTAATATCATAAAATATTTGATATTTCGATACTGTCGTCACGCCTATTCTATGCAAGATTCTAAACAATATTTTCCTTGATTGTTACACGAAGCAATTATAAATAACTAAAAATAACAACACAATTTTGGAATTTTCCCCGTTGATTCTCAAATTACAGTGAATAATTTACGAGGAATTCTCGCTTACCTCATTGAATTTGCGGTCAGTGTAAGCGAGTTTATGGAAGATGTTTTGTCATCTTGCGGTTTCACTTTACTAATACCCCTGATGGTATCATCCGATATTGGTTCATAGGTATTACACGAATTATTTGTAGTTCGATAACTTTTGACTTGAATGTTCTGTTGTGGTTTTCTTTGGAGATTGTGTACTGGATAAACTTGTGTATCGATCTTACGGTCGTTTTCATTTGAAACCGTATTTCGAAGAATGACGAAATTATGCTTTACCTTTTTAAGCACATGGTGCAATTTTTTAATAATATGTAAAAATACTCTAAATCGAAGGTATCTTAAAAAAAGAGAACGAAATGGCTGTATTTTCAGAATAAAATATTTACTGTGGTTCCGATAAATATAAATTCAATAAATATACTCCAGATGTTTGGGTAGCTTCAATAAACACACAAAATATTTATCTTTTTTTCAGTGAGGTTTATGACGAACAATATAAAGTAGTAAATGGTATCAACATCACCAGATTATTTTTACAGTTTAATGACATCAGTGACTACATTTCAGCGAGAATAGCACCCATAATGATTAGGTCTAAATATAGTTATTTCTATCTTTATCTTACTGCTATCTTTATCGCTGTATTCGAGTAATTTCATTCATTAGAATTAAGTTCATTCAATGAAGCCAACAAAGACAGGGGTGTATTGGGTGAAAACAGGCTAACAGAAATACATTTAGATAGGAAACCACAGGTTTATAGGTAATCACCACCCAGGAATAAATCAATAAGTTTGCTTATTGGTAATGTAGAAACAACAGAAATATCTACTTTCTTCTACTGATGCAGAAAAATGACATAAAAGCAAATAATTTTAAGTGAGGTGCAATCTCGATGACACGACTTTACCGGCCTACACGCGCCGAATATGATGCACACTGTGATAGGATAGGTTTTTCAGCATCAGTTAGTATCCAGAAGACTATCTCTTATTATCTATAATTTATTATTATTACTACTTTTTATCACCTCTTATTAAATAAAATATAAATATAATCTTCGACGCCAAATATTCTAGGCCATCGTTTAGTAAATTACGTCTTAAAATCGTAATGTGAAGGGTGTCCTGATCTAAGCAACGGAGCATATAAAGCCTGGTCATGCTTTACATTAAACCAGATCGATGTTTGAACGTCTTATAAAGTCATGATCGGTTCTTGTTTCCATATTGGATGTGCTAAACCGTACTCAGGGCCTTTAGCCTTCAATTAGGTAGAATTTTAAAATAATTTATATAACCCAACTACTTTTAGGCGGTAGAAATACGGCATATACCTTTTACCTTAACCCAGGTAAAATGGAATTCTAGAGTTTTCCCCCAATATTTTAAACCGCGATGACAAAATGTACTTTTAATTGTTTCTTTTATATTTATTACATATAAATTATGTGATAGCACAAATTAATTATGAATGATGTGGTGTAGAGTTAAATGACTGTAAAACTTAATAATCGTTTATTGCACACAGGTTTTGCAGTCGAGTAATATTTTATTAACGATGTAATTCATTAGAACCGTAAGTGGTAACTTTTAAAATAATAAAGCGTGAATATAATTTAAAAGACTTGTTTTAAGTAATTATTTGATAATTTCATGAACATCTTCAGTTGCAAGAAGGTCCATTATGCAATATAGGCTTTCTAATAGTATATTTCTCTAATTCTATAGTGACCTGTCAGAAGCGGCCGGCATCTAGCTTACTGCAAACTTTAATAGGTCATCCGTCTATCTCATGCGCGGATATTTGACGCTACACTTGCCTGCGCGACCTACATTAGATACCCTTAACGGCCAATCGGAAAAAATTAAAACCCAATAATTCTAAAAAAAATTAATTTAGGCAAAAAAAAGTCACCTAAACTATTAATAAAACTATTAATTAAGACTATTAATAAAAAATATAGATTAATAAGTAAACAAAATAATAAAATGCATAATTCAATTATTAAATAAAATTAAGCGCCGAATAATTTGTAGCACAATAGGCTTGCAAACGATTTAAAAAAATGGTGTAATGCGAATAATTGCATAAAATCGATTCAATTCATTCGTCACGTCACAGTGGTTGTAAAAAATCGTATTGTTCGAATGAACAAACAGACCCACTTATGTCACAGAATGGCACGCTTTGCACGGCCATAATGCATTGGTTATTTACTTTTTTTGTTCCTTATGTAACAATGGGAGATGCGTTAACATAACCTATTTGATTGCATTGATGTTTAAATTATGTCTTGCCCTATAATTCTTTGGGGTCGCTCTATTCTTCGTAACTCAAAATACGTAACTGTGAAACGGGAGTCTTTTGTAACCTAATCATTGTGAGTTGAAAGTTTTTTTTTATCCTGAGTCGATGTCAAATACCAGATTTTCCAATATCCATCTTAGCATTGAGAATAAAAAGTATCATATTGTTATGAATAACTTCGACATGAACATATATTAATTGATGTTCACATATTGGTTTTGTTATAAATACAGAAAAAAAAATTAAAGGTCAAAGAACAAATTTATTCTAATACAGAACCCGACCCATCGTGACATTACTGGTAATATATTCCATTGATTATAATTTCAAATATTCATTAAACCGGTACGTGTAATCGAAAGGCACTCAACCATCGCATTCGCTCACTATATTGAGTCATACGATACTAGTATTATGTTTTCTTATGAATAGTCTCTACCACGTGTCTGATGCTTTGTCTTTCTATTTTAGTTTTATTATGTGTATTCTTTTTTTAAATATTACATTGCTTTTTAGCTTCAGAGCCGTCTTCCTTTGCCTAATGTTACAACGACATTGTATATCAACCAAAGCTTTTTAGAGATGGAAGAGCCACGTTGTATTTCAATTTAATCTATGGTTCGAACCTCTTTCGCCTACGTTTTTTATTTTATTTTTTTTATTGCTATGAATGACGAGACGAGCATGCCGTTCGCCTGATGGTAAGCGATACGACCGCTCATGAACAGTAGCAAAACCAAACAACACCTTGAATTACAAAGCAATGCTTGGCATTCCACTGCGCTTGCCATCCTGAGACATAAGATGTTAAGTCTCAATATGTCCAGTAGTTACTCTGGCTACAATGCCCTTCAACCCGAAACGCAACAGTGCGTTTACACTGCTGTTTGACGGGAGAAATAGACACTGCGGTGGTACCCACCCAGATGGCCTCTCACATATGAGAGACCTACCACCAGTAAAACGTTTTACTATTGTCTAACATTAAGCAATCTTTGTCATGGCTTTGTATTGTCTTTCTTTTGATCAGAATCATAGCTTGAGATCCAATTCCTCTTTTGCTATTTTAGATTTCAAACGGTTGAAATGTATCTACAATGTGTAATATGTATAGGGAATTCATGACCAATGGTTCTATTTCTAATAGCTTTAGTACAGGTTTTTTTTATTTCTATATATGGCGAGAAGAGCATGCCATTCGCCTGATGGTAATTGATACGACTGCTCATGCACATGAAAACCAAATAACACCTTGAATTACGACGCAATGCTTGGCATTCCACTGCCCTCGCCACCCTGAGATATAAGATTTTAAGTCTCAATATATCCAGTAGTTACTCTGACTACAATATCAATAATAATATAAGGAGCTGTAAATAACAGAGGTCCTTTAATATAAAACATATTATATCACTCTCTCCAATCGCCTCATTAAAAACAGCCTAAGCACTCCCGGCGTAATAAGTGTAAAGCGCATAAAAACGAGCATTTTTACAGTACAGCACATCGCAAAGAAGAGTTAATCGTGTGTGGAACAACAATCGGCGGTCCATTGTCCGCTCGGATGTAATCGCGCTGGCTCAGTACGCTTCCGATGTAGATTAACTCGCCACTCGCGATAGGGGAAATGTCCACTGTGGACACTGTCGCGACACTTTTCAGATTTCGTTTTTTTTTTTTATGGAATAATGCTATGGATTTTTGTATAAGCGAGAGTAAGTAATTATGAAATTAGTGTTGATTTTTCGCCGGCTCAGTATGCTTCCGATGCAGATTAACTCGGCACTCGCGATAGGGGAAATGTCCACTGTGGACACTGCCCCACCACTTTTCAGATTTCGTTTTTTACACCGTCGCGACACTTTCAGATTTTGTTATTTTTTTATGCAATAATATTATGGATTTTTGTATAAGCGAGAATAAGTAATAATGAAATTATTATTTTTTTGTTTGGATATTAATGACTGGTTAATGCACTTTCGTAAGTTACTGACAAATTGAATTTTATTATTTATGAATGTCAATGTTTGGAATATGATGTTTTATAATTTTATAACTTTTTTTTTCTTCAACATTATATTTGACGATCATGCGAGCAAAACCGCATAAAAATTTACTCAGTAATTTGCTAAATGACCTGCCATCAAAAATGACGTTTATAAATAATTTCTGCAGCTGTATGTAAACTTTAATGTAATTTATTTTATTGACCATTAAAACAATAATAGTATATAATAATTACGATATTAATATACATAACACATAATTTCAGGCATGATGATCATTAATATCCAAAAAACTCCATAAAGTATAAAGTAGCGATGCTATAAAAAAAAAATGGTCAAGCGTGAGTTGGACTTACTCACTTAGTGTTCCGTACCATACAATAAATACTATTCCACCCCATACAACTGCAAGTGTAAGTGTGTAACCAAAAATATCATATTTATATGATATTCTTTTTTTTTACTTAAGATGTTTCTGATTTTCGTACTTATTGCTATTTTTGTACCAAACACCTTGTTTCTCTAGAAATGTCATGATTCTAAGTCATAATAGTATGTTTAGACCTACAGGTTCCCTAACTAAGAAACAGATGAGCAACGAAGCGACGGATTACTTTCGATCTTGATCAGTCTCAGTAAAATAAAGGTTCCGTTATTCCTTTTTTTGAAACGGAACCCCAAAGAAATATACTGAATACGCAATTAAGTGTCTAACGGAAGCGCATAAACTACCGCGGGCCACTAAAACTCATAACTTTTATCGGTTGCGTTTTAAAATTCTGTTCGTACGCAAGATAAACATGCGGGTATTTTTTGTAAGAATTCCGTGTGGAACAATAGTTTTTATGGATTGTTTGGAAAAAATAGATGATAAAGTGTTGCTTTTTAGTGGCAGCAAATGGGCTTGGATAGGTTTATGTCTGATAAAAGAATTATTGGATCGCTTGTTTTGAAATGTTTTGAAAAGATAGGAAAGAGATAATGGCATAGTGACACAAATTTGTCAGTTGCCACCGGGTGGACAACGCGCGCGACGAGGAGGTGCCGTGTAGGTCTAATGAGCGGTAACCTTAAAGCTATGACTGGAAGTCGAACTGCTCACGTGGATAGGGCAGGTGTGCCGCCACTTGTCCTGTTTGGCAACTGATTTGAACTGATAAGAACTTACCTGATGGTTATTGATCCCTGCTACCCAATAAAAAGAGGAGTTTATGTGTGATCAGCTTTTTTACATTGCCGACTGACAAATTGATTCTTGGCGCTTTTGGAGCTCGAATTGCCTAAAATGTTTTAGCAAAATTATTTATGTCAGAGTTCTAAATGACAGTGATATTTTAACCCTGGTTGAACCTAACATACTGTCAATAAAAGTATATTACAATATTGTTTATGGTTGCAGTTTTGTCTGTGTTTACAACATCGATGTACAGAAAAACGATTACGCAAACAAAAAATTATACAAATAATAGAGACTGATTCATAATTGGATAAATATTATAATTGAAGGTTATGCAACGTTCAGAAGTTTAAAATTCGATGGGTAAATTTAACAATGTTGTATGAAGCAATAATTTGAATATATATTTTTTATTGTACAAAGAAAAACTTTTGCTTTTATATAGTACTATATATTTTCGCTGTACTTTAAGCCGTAGAATAGTTTGTTTGCCTATCCATCCATAGTATTAAAACTTCAGATCCGATAAGTAAAGTGCAAAGTATCAGTTGAAAAAGATGACGAAAAATATTCATATTTTTATATGTATTTATCCATACATCAATGTACACAAAACTATTTACTTCAAACGTCAAACATCATCCTTAATGAAGAAAAATACATAAAATAATTTCTCTGCCGCAAAATCTTAATGACGAATGTCCTACGGCTTCCCCTCTCAGTTATTAGTACGTTTAAGACTAATAAGAATCGGAAACCGCCGGCGACTGTGTAATTACAAAGCCTTTGCGTACCGATGTGTTCCCTTATTACGGCCTAGTTGCCTACGTTAATTACGAGAAAAAAAAAACACGCTGATTAATTAATCATAAGTCTGTGTGGAGAGAAAAAGCGTGAGAACTGAGAACTGTGCGGAGAATGTGTGCTAACTCTTTAGACGGGTTGCTAACTGAGTTTTTGAAGGAATTATTTTTAGCCGAGTTCAAAATAAGAGGTGCTGTATCTAACCCGTTTGTATGTATTATATGTTATGGTTTTCTTAACTACTGAGCCGTTTGGGACGAGGTTGCCAGCAAATATATCTATCTATATCAGCCCATATACGTCCCACTGTAGGGCACGGGCCTACTCTACAATCGAGAGTACGATTGAGAGTGGTTAAGCCATATAGTCCACCACGCTGGTCTAGTGTGGGTTGGCGGACTTACATACCATAGAAATATATTATATCCATCTATTTTCATCAGAATTAAAATTAATTATAGTGAAGTGGCCTACTGGTCACAGTCGAGAGGGTTACCTAATATATCTAATTAGTTCTAATGAAATGATGTTTATTGTGTTAATTTGTAAAATTATATTTTTTTTATTTACTTGATATGACAAGCTGTTAAGCCGAGTCGGGTATTTTCTTCTTGTTAAAATTACAGAAACGAGAATATTATAAATGTCTGATCGAATATTACGACTGGCGCTAGTCTATGTTCTATTCTATAATACAAGAGCTATAATAATTGTACATCGTAATATTTGTCATTCATTAAACACCAAAGCGACGTCATGCAATTACACTTCTTCATAAAAATAGCTAAGATATTATGTATCTGTATCAGCCCATATACGCCCCACTGCAGGGCACAGGCCTCCTCTATAACCGGTAGTATGATTAAGAGTCCACCACGCGGGCCTAATGCGGTTTAGCCAGCATAAAGTTAAGATATTTTAGCTTTTAAAAAATAGAGAAACAGCGTACTCAACGCATTTAGTGAAACGCTGTCGCTCATTGTGCGACCATACGATGGAATGCCGTGGCTCATTGTGCAACCATAGAATGCGTGTGCATCCCCGTGCCCCCAATAGATTGCGTCGCCGGTAGCAACAAACAATTATTATAAATGCATTGTATTAATTACAAATAGTTGCTTCCGAAGGTATTCTAATTAAATTAAAATAATTGGATGTTTTACAAAACTATTTTAATTTGAGGTAATGGATGGTTGAATTGAATAATATAAGAATGTATTGCTTAATTAAAAAAATAAATAGGTAGAGCCAGTTCCGATAAAGCGACGTAAACTTCCGTTGCGTTCTTCCTACGTATAATGTTTTATGGGTAGTAAATCATTGATCAATGATTTTTTATTACACGTAATAAAATTTAAGTTATTTTTAACACGGATAAATTTTAAAATGAAAAGAAATTGCAGGTTGTTTTATAACATTAAGTAATAATTGTATGTTACGTTGGCGATCCTAAATAAATAAAATAAAAATAAAAATAAAAAATAAAATAAGTTGTTAGTGGAACAATCGACAAACTGCACCACATTCTCAACCAGAGGATTTTATTCAAATATTTTTTTGAAGATTTTCGCATTGAAAAACTCAACTCGTTCTGTGTCTTTTTTTATCGTTTTAATACTCGTAAAGTGGTCAACTTCGGTCAACAATGGTTGAGTAAACCGTTTATGCAATGTACAATGTTATTATTATTGCCTACATTTTATTTTTTCGTGGTATTTACATACAAGTATTATCATGCCGATGTTAACTACATTTAAATAGTCAGCATAAACGTTTGTCTCTTGCAAAACACTATTTTCCATTGCGTTGCTCGATTGCTTTTGCAATGAAGAAGCTGTTACAAGATATTCAAGTAAACATAATTTTCCAAACACGATCCAAGCGTTCATTACTCCAGAGATTATAATCGATGCATTAGCCGGACGGGTAAGAAATGTGAAGTTTGCCAACAACCGCTCTTTGAACAGGTTATGTCCTCTACCACGCTCGTTGTGCGGGCTCTATCGACACATTTGTAACGAATCAATCGTTTGTGTGTATCGATTTGTTTGTGGTACAGGGGTCTGTGTAGCCATGGTGTGGACCGGTGTCACCCGAGGCCATTCGTCGGTCAAGTGTACCCGTTTGACCGCGTAAGAACTATTTGCGTTGCTATTTCGCCGCGAGCTGTCGACGAAACGTATTACTGCATCTGAGTTCACGGTTAATGAACTCCGATTGCCGTGTGAAATGAAATGTACGCGAAAGTGCGCCGTGGAATCGGGAATTATGGTGATTTTATTGATAAATATATGAATGTGATGGTGCGTGAGTCACGGCCCATCAGATAGAGATGTCACAAAAACGACAAGAATACATGTAGATAATTAAGCTGTGTCTGACAATGACATGCCTACGAAATACAATCTACACTAGCGTACACCTAGATATCTCATTGTGGGATATGTATTTTCACTCACATTATGAATATTTTTGGTGCCCATTTTTTATGGTTTGGTTATTTAGTTATTATTTAATTACATACGTTTTACAGTATTTTTTTAAATATTTTATTAATGAAATTAATGTGTTTTTGCATAACTAGAAATATATAACACAATTTACCGACGACTTACTGAGTACTACCTTTTATGAATGACATTTAAAAAATATATTATAATTAAAAAGAAAGGCTTAGATAATCCTAGATTCAAACTGAAGTAGGACCGGGAATTCAGAACATAAAAATTTGTATATCATTTTTAAAATAATTGCACTCTACATTTAAATCTTTAAATATATCCTGCCAAAATACCGCAGCTGAGCTGTCCTACGATGCGTGCTATGTACCGGAGTCTTAGGAAATATTATATATTTTAATTACATCCCTCTAAGTTTTTTATAGTAATCTATCCTTGACATCATAATAAAATTATTTATTAAAAATTTACGCTTAGTGACCAAAATGTATTTTGATTGAACTCCTTGAAATATTCTAAACACTTTCCACGGGCTGACCTTAGGAGAACGAATGTTTTGACTAAAGGTCATCATGGAGCCACTTAAAGTAAGTGGCCTGACTCGCGAATATAGTCACGATCTAGTTTTAGGCAGCAGAAGCAGGAAAGGAAAATTTATTAGTAATTAATTTAATATTATGACACCACAAAATTATTTTAGTTTGCTTTTATACGAGTTTGGAAAACCCCAAGGTCGATGTTCAATAATTACTCTCACTGACGATAATGATATTCTCAATCTATGGGTCCATAAAATCCAGATGATTTCCCTATATCAGAGTTGTTATTGTTTTTCTAAGAAGTTAAAATAAGCATGTACAATTTTTGAAATGGCGTCGATGATTTTTATGTAATAATCTTGGTTAATCATTTAAATTATTTATGACTAGCTGTACCCGCGACTACGTCCGCGTGGAATTTAACAAAAACTTTATTTTTATAAAATAAAAGATTTTTTCTAAAATAAATGTAGCCTAAGTTACTCCTTATTATATCAGCTACCTGACAATAAAAGTCCCGTCAAAATCGGTCCAGCCATTGCAGAGATTAGCCGGAATAAACAGACAGACAAAAAAAAAATAAGGTCATTTTCGTTATAGGTTCAAGGTTTTCTTTTTTATTTTTATTTTATTTTTCACTTTACAAACAGACACTTCAGTTTTACTTATATGTATAGATGAAACACTGAAAATAAACATTGTAAATTAAAGTACTCGAGAGGCAAGTATAATGATAATGCCTGTATAATGATAATTGTAACGTAGACATTAAACGGTTTTCAGAAATGAATCAGCTTAAGAGAGCAAACAATCGCAAAGTGAATAAAACTGTGAATAAATCTAGCACTTCGCCATTCGCAGGTCGCGAATAAACTGAACTAATAAAGCGTTTAACTAGAGCGGTGCCAGCAATTTGTGAATTAGCACTTCCAACGCGGTGTTCCGTATCCTGCGTCCGTTGAAAATATCAACAACTGCCAATGAACGAAAGCGAGACGTTTAGAAAACATTGCGTATGTTTTATATCTAGATGTTATTCTCGCAAGTTAAATTCAACATTCAATTGAATGACATCATACGTTTGCAGTAATTGCAACACCAGACAATTGATATGATCATAACACGCGCTCTTAATGTGTTTAGATAAGATGTATGTGATGTCGGAAAGATTTCGGAAGCGGCTTCTGTTTTGATGGCCACTTTTCTCTTTTGATTTTTGGTTGTAACTGGAGTTGGATCGATTAAGTGTTAGTTGAAAAGTTAAAATTAATTTCGTACTGTCAAGGATTAAGATTGGATGTAATTTTCGTTGAGATATTGTTCTAAAAGATCATTAAAATTTAAAGCTTAATCTTTGTGAATTTAATTATGATTATCTTATTTTAGAGATTCTAATTAGATATTTGCCAGTCTGCAAAAGGTTGAAGTTGATTGTTCGAGGTCGTCTCCTTTTACAAAAATCGTATTTGTGGAACCCGTATTAATGTATAATACATACTCTTTTGTATCTATTTTAGTAAATATTGTTTTTATAGATAATAGGTATTGGGAATTTATTTTCCATTATTGTCTGCAAGCAGCTATTGTACATTGTTTAATATTTAGTTCACATGCGCACTAGCCCTAAAAAGAATTTCCAGTAATGAATAGCTATGATGAAAAGTAAACGTTTGCAGAAACTTATCATCCTAGTTTAAGTGAAATGCAGGCCATCTCAAGCCAGAGTTAAACGTTAATATTATTCTAGTTAGAAACGAAACAGAATTTGAACGAGCTAGTGAAAATACTGTGAAATGAAAAAGAAACAATTATTAACAAGAATTTAGGCAAATGTTTACCAAATCTCAAACATCAGCTGATCTCAAAGACAGCGCTTATTTTGTTGCAATTGGGAGTTCTAGACGCAAAAGATTTTGCGTTTAGTAATGATAAGATTTTTTCGATGATTCATTTACGTGAAGATTTCAACAAGAGCTGAGAAATTGTACGGACTTTGTCAAAGCAATTAGAAACACGGTCGAACGTCTTAAATTTGATTTATGAGAAATCCTAGAAGATTTTCAACCTGTTATTTAAAATACAAAAAATATATTAATATTTAAATTTGTATTGAAATTTATTTTCATAGTCGTAAAAATGCAATTTCATGTATATTTCACACCGATACACGGTGCGTTTCATAACATGTTGTAAAGCGTAGTTTTAGAGCGCTGCCCGTTCGGTTATCGTCCAGCCAATGCGTTCGCAACAACAATAATGCCCTTATCAGAAGCATGCTATTCGATTTCGATTACGAGCGAGCAAAGCGTAATGCATCGGTCCGTAACTGACGACAAACCTGCTACGTTTCTCATTTCTTTAACTTTATTCGTAATGAGAGGAGCAAGACCGATATTATTCATATTTTCGCTATGTAGCATTTGCTAAACATGATGACTAAGGTTGTATTGTAATTTTTATCTTTATTTCTAAGTTATTAAATCGGATCAAATATTATTAATTAACATTAGAAGGGTATTAGATTAGATTAGTTGGATTCAATTTATCAGTGCATGATTAGCTCACCCAAATATTACAAGGCACATATTTTAGAAAACTAAAACTTATACAAACTCATTAATGCGTCATTGCCTTTTGCTAATGCTTCGTAGAGGACTAATGTGCATTTATAGTATACCAGTTCATAATAATATTTCATTTAAATGCTGAGTATTTAGTGGAAATCCTTGGGGAATGCCTATGTTAGCAGTGGACTTTCTATCGGGGTGGTTCGCCCTGGGATATCCAGTGCTGCCCACAAAGCGTGTGACGGCTATCGAGAGGTTTTAGTCATTATGCTGGCGTAGGTATTGCTAGGGACCCAGCTCAGCCACAATATCCGAATTTGTACCGGGCTGGAAGGCCATAGACACTGACATACCCCTTTCGGCCCCCCTGGGGTACCAAAAGGGGAGCTTAATAGCTTTTCCTCTTGAACAAAAAAAAAAATTAAAGCTGAATGATCGACACAAAAAAATCAATGATATTTAAAGTCCACCAATCTGAACTTGGCTAGTGTGATGGAATAAGATCTCAATACCCCCAACCGTAGGTAAGTAGGACTTTCGAACTATTCTCCGAAGTAGGACTAACATAGTCTAACATACTTCTGCTATAAATTTCACTACTATCAATGTTCTTATCAATAACATAGTTTCGCAATTATCTATCGCCGTATCCAAACACAGCCACATATCATACCACATACAGGTTCTATTGGTGTATTCACATCGACTGTAAATCAAATTTCGACAACGGCACCGCATCGCATATGCGATTGATAAATCAATTGTCTATGATAGTTACACTGTTATGTTGTACATTCGAATTTACGATTTAATGGCGACGATAAATACTGCGCGGACATGATTTGATAAGGCACGTCCAGTGTTAGTGTTAGCAATAACTTTAGCTGCTTATGTTGGTAATGAGCTGGGTGATATAAAGCATTGTGAATTATAGGTAGTTGTCATGGAAGTCAGGTTCGTAATAATTATGAGGACCGTAATGGAATTAGTTAAGGCTAGCAATTCAGCTATCCTTCTGAAGATCTTATTGTCAAAGGTTGTCTTATTAAATGCATACCCAATCAGGCACTGGACTCATACTACATCTAATAGATTTCTTTTAAAACCTAACTTCAGCTGGATATTTTGTGACTAAAGTTGATAAAAGAAAAATCAACCGTTCGCTATTTATAAAGCGCCTCCGCTACATAAAAGGGATCAGAAGTGACAAAACCTACCCCAAAATATTTAACTAAGGTTTTGTTTACATATCTTTTAA
The DNA here is from genome assembly GCA_030180105.1 of Hyles lineata. Lineage (NCBI taxonomy): Eukaryota > Metazoa > Arthropoda > Insecta > Lepidoptera > Sphingidae > Hyles > Hyles lineata. The sequence goes on from JARJEE010000030.1 coordinate 4,665,829, forward strand.
TATTGACTTAGAATCGTTTACTCTGAAATATTTCGCTTAAAAATAACAATACACCGTCACAATGAAAATGATATTTTTAGTCACGTTCTAAAAAAGTTTATGTTATATTTTGTATCATATCGATACCGTTACGCATATATTTTGAATTTGAAATTCAAATTATAATATATACTAGTTGAAAGCTTTATCAAAACCGAGAATGACGTGATCAACTTGTAGAAGCAGATTCTATTGCCATAGACTGCGGAGGTGATGTGACTCAAATGACAGCTCATATTAACTTTTTCAACGCAGGAAAATAGCTCTAAGCTTCATTGGAATAATGATTTTCAGTGTTGAGTAATTTATTTCTAACGCAGGGACAGGTTCCGCCACACACAGTCGTTTATTGCCGGGCATAGACCTTCCATCGCATTAAGCCTCATAGAATCCCACGATAGTGTGTGACGGTAATGTATAGTGAATAGTTCAAGGAAAATTCTTCCATCTCGACATTGGCTGTACGTTGTTTCCTTTTTTGCACATTTATATTATTATAGTAAAAGTAAATTGATCATCCTAGTTTATGTTCTAGACGGTCTCTGTTTAAGAATAACAATAGCTTTATGCTAATACAGATTGTATTAGAATTTTTTCTATTTTCTCTTCGAATAATCATTGAATATTTATGATTCCGTATTTTTGAAAAGTGGGACTCGTTATTAGTAAAAAATCAATTTCTATCAAAATGTTATTTCTTTCATACGTTACATTCACTATTCAGTTTTTATTTGTTTCTTTTGCAATTCGGTAAACTTTTTAGTTTTTGCAACCACCGATCATCGTCATACCTCGTACTTGGTAATCACGCAAAATATTTCCCAACCGCACAATAGAATACGATGCTCGGCCGCAACATGGCATCTGTCCTCATTTGGTTTTATTTCTCTTTTTGCATTTGCGTAAAGTGCCTGGACAAAGATGATCCAAGGTCGATGTCGAAATTGCAACGGAATCTTTCCATCTCATACATAATAGAGGTAAACAAATCGCAATGATACTGAGCGCTGCACCGACTTACAAGAGGATTTAAAATGAACTTTATTTGCAAACACAAAATACTATTTAATATTCCTTTGATGTACAACATGGATCGCATATTTGCATGTATTACTTATGTGCGCATAGCTCCGATGCCTTTGACGACATATTAAAATAAAGACTTCATTATGGTCCACGGGAAATTATTTGATAAAAAATTGTTTGAATTTGCAACGAAGTTAGCGTTGTTTATACTGTGAATGTACTGTATGTTAATAAAATGGAATAATTTGTTCTTGGAAGAAACTACATTATAGCTTCTTGGAAATTACTTGATTATGTTTTTGTGAGAATGTAAACGTCAATGTACACTTACATTGACGACTCAATAAATGTAGTACAGGAATATTGGAATCAATAATAATTTTACTTCCATAAGTAGGTACTACAGCCAACTTCCTGTGGTTGTAAATAATAATGTCGATATTGAACAAGCTTAAGGAAAAAGGCAATTATGGGGAATAATTAAAATATTGCGATATTAAATAATCCTTATACCGGCCGAGCTATTTCAATTCCTGCATATAGATTATTTTTTTTACTCTGGCCACATTGCACCTGATGGTAAGCGCAAATGCCGCCCAGGCAGAGTATACATTGGCATCAGACGACAGTCCCATGTTAGTAGTATTGGTTAGTAGTATCCCTGATTTAGTAGTATAGGTGGAGAATATAAAAATTACTCATGAGTGAACCCTAGTTTGTTACTGGGAATTGATAAGTTTTTCTTCTCTGTATTTATTTATCATTCATTTAATGATATTTTTATTCGTATTCATTCACATCAATCCTACTGCTGATTTTTTTAGAACTCTTCGAACTTTCAGACTCCCTCTTGAATTTCTGAAGAAACGAGTTACGAGTGACGAATATACCAATATTAACAAAAGCAAATTTTGTGTTTCAGGTACAGCATTAATTGGCGTAATTATAGCTCCGTTGCGTAAGTAGCACGGCAAATATGTGACATGGGACCAGTAATGGTGTTTACGTTTTACTCGGCGACATGTTTATTGTGCTAACATTGTTGATACTTGATACATACACTTCTGTGGGTGACCGCTACCAGTCAAAGAGCTGTATCATCCTGTATTTGAGTAGTGCTAGGAATAATTATTCACTAGTGTATTGTTGAACCTTCGCATTCATGGGTCTGAGCCCACGTTAAGATCGGGTCTTGTGTTGTGGGCGTCATAAACCAAGAGAGACTTTTTGGTCTCAAACATCGAGACTCGAAACAACCTGTGGATCACACAAATATTTGTCTCGGTGCGAGGGTCGAATCCGGGGCCTCACGTTTTACAGGTGCGCCACGGAGGCTGTCAAAGCTGGAGCCTGGCTAGCTGTTCGTGATAGAAATTGTTATGATTATATTATGTTGTATTGATCTATCCCCGATTCAAGACTAATGTTGGGGGCGCCCATAATTACTTATTTATTTCGGGTCTGGATGTTTGTGAGACCGAAAAGTCTCTCGTAGTTTTTGATACTCACGACACACGAGCTGTATCTCAGTATATGCTCGAATCTATGATTTTTTTGATGTATATGTCCAGTAAACGAGTGATCACTGCTGCCCATGAAAATCCATAACGCTTGGATCACAGATGTGTTGCCGGCCCAACAAATTGAGAGGGGAGCGGAGGGGAAATAGGATGGGTAGAGGGGAAGGGTTATTGATATATGTATGAATATTGGGTGATTTTTTATTTATTTTGCGTATACCTGGTTTATTAATACTAAAATAAAATAGTGAAACGTTATGCTTCACTTTATACGGTTTATATAACTAGTTTATTTACTGTCGTGTTTATTTATATTCGAGTTTGTGATCAGTTAGTTATTGATGTAAATATAATATTGTTTGCTTATTGTGGCAGATTAAATTGGCTGTGTTTAATTTAGCTTTTAGTCAGTTTGAATTAATATTGAGTATTAATTGAATTAGACTTTATGTAAATATAAATTTATTATTTTAAATAATTTTTTCATTACGTTGTTTTTATGTTTAGTTATTTTTATAGCCTTTTTTATCTTTCCTCACTGTTCAAATTGCATTATTCAAAAATAATCACATTTAAATTACAAAATTACTTTCTAACTTACTCATGGACAGTTTATAAATCAATTTTATCTATCGAGTTTTTTGTCTTCTTCGCCCAAACTGAATTCACAAGTCGTTCGAAAGCGCCAAAAGATATGACATTTTACATAAGTTTTATAACTATCTATGATTAAGTCCGTAAAACTACAAAATATGTAAACAAACATGAGCAATAAGATACAATTGAAATCAACTCTCAAGAGCATCTGTGCACTGTATCGACATATTCGAATTTATAGCAATAGATTCTCCATACCAGATGTCTTCGCTATTCTTGACCGTAATACTTTGGAATTTAGGAACAATTACCGTGATCTTAATGTGTATCCGGAACCGCATTCCGAACCTGAAATATTGATTTCGAAAGCCCATTAGTGTCCTCGACCCTCGATAAGGCAAAATTTGACCGGTTATGAAATGGCAATTCGGTTAAATGCCAACGGATATTGAGTGGACTGGGTTGGAATATCGGGGAGTATTTAATTATGATTCTGGTCTATGTAGAATTTTAGGACTGTAGGCTATATGCATTAACTATAATTTTATATTATATAAGAATATACAAAGCATTTTTTTTATGGGTAATTACTGTAAACTATTTTCACGTTCGATTTTCTCTTTTATTTCTGTTCTATACGTAATTCATAATCAATATTGTTGTTTGAAAATAAAAAGTCACTGAAAATCAGTGGCAATTAAGTTATTCAACCATTTCTTTGGCATAATTTAAAGGTTACGTTACACAGGTTAGTCTTTTTATTTTACTATTATCTAATCATCCAATTAAAAGTATTTCAAGGGGAGTGTAACCTTTATTTACCCATCAAAATCAACGCGACAACACTTTTGCTTTAAATAAATCAGCGTTAACTGCTATTAGCAGTACGCTATCTAGATAAAGGTTCGGTTATCATGCATTAAACATACGTGTTCGATTATAATTATCAGTAAAAAGGTAATTTGCGATGTGATAAACAAATATTAGAGGTGGACACGCGTCACACTCGCGTATTATTTAGATTTAATTTTATTGTACCGTTAAATTATTGAGGCTATTTTATCGTGTGAATAGAATTAATTGCCTCCTAATATATCATTATTTAATTTGAATTACTCGTATACGTATAAATTAAGCTTAGATTTCAATTTCATGTTTGCTGACAAATTTGTATTAAATATATAAATTGATCGAAGTGAGAAACTCTTCGATTTTAATGTTCCATTTTTTAAAGCTAGTAATAAGTTGATTTGTTGAACTGGGGAGGTGTTGCAGTGCTTAAAGAATTAAGGTCTAAGCTGGTATTTATTTACTATGTTAATAATTGTCTTTGCAAGGCCCAGAATGTCTGCTTATCATATTAATCATAATATTCAATGTATTTGCCGAAATTCCAAATTGTGAAATATTTTCCTGTTAAATCTTTTCTACTGAATCTGCGCCATCTAAAATGTTAAATTAAATTAATAATAATATTATTATGCGGTGGTGTATACTTGAAAAGATTTAAGATAAGTGTAACAGTTACATTAGAAATGTACATGATCCTATTGTAAGACATAATTAAGCGTTTTGGCATGATGATTCTTGATAACATGAACACCATTTTCAAACGAACCGTAATATTAATTTCCATATTGTACAGCTAACACACATTTTAATATAGAAGATTTGCTTACTGTGATAAATAAAATGCTAATATATTTTTTGTTATCGATTCTGTTGCCAATGTTCCCGCTTTTAATTCGTTGATTTAGTACCATGAAATTTCATATTTCACTGTTTGCTTTTCCAACGACACACGTGGCGAACTCTTTCAATCAACACGCGTTTAAATAACAAGAAAGCGTGAACGGAGAACAAATTAAAAATTTGTGCTCGATAAGCTATTTCCATAGTTTCTTTCGAAAGGGCTTCGAAAATGAAATTTATGTTACTTTTCTACGCAAATATTCACCTACATTCGTTTCTATTGGTGCTATTTGCCGTTTATCAATTAGAAAGCATCGGATGGGTTTAAATCGGTCTGTCACAGCGCTTGTAGCTTTCGAATGGTTTTTGATCGTCTCACGCGGAAGTGCAAGGGTCACGTAATCATTAATACTTGTCTCTACCGCGGCGCTGTTATTATTCATTGTTTTGGCTTGTCTGAATGCATCACTATTGTTCCCACACGTGTTGTCAAAGATCGTGTTTGAAAAATAATGACTCACTTCCATTCAATTCGTTGCGAAACGCTCATCGCTTATTGTATCAGCGCTGTATTTTTTTTTATTTCGTCGTGATTATTAGGTCTGTGGGTTTAATTATGTATAATTCAGTTTTAGTAAGATGGTTTTCATGTTAATTTATCAGTAAAAATTTCGAGGGCTTTCATTGCCTTTAAAGAATTTTCCTCTGAGGTCCTGTTTGTGATGATAGTATTTATAATTAGTACTCATCAAAATCTTTACGGGTATCTTGAAATCCTCCGTAGAAGCAGATTACTAATCGGATTATAATACGCTTGCAAAGCCGAGGTCTTGGGTTCGACTCCTAGGTCGGGTAAAGTGATATTGGATTTTTTTATTCATAACCAGCCCGGAGTCAAGAATTTGTGCTCGATATGGCGATAAGCTAACCCCTATCACATCGTGGGACGGAACATACAAGGCGAAATGTGGGTGTCCAGGCATCTCTGCCTACCCCTTCTGGGAAAAAAGCATGTGTTTATGTATGTATATATGTGTCCAGTAAAGAAATATGCGTATATGCGGACGGATGTAAGAACTATCGGTATATACATAAATAAAAGAATATAAAGTTTTATGCGCCAGCAACCGGAATTAAAATATTGATACTAATGACTTCATTAACGCGATAACCTATGGGTAGGCGAAATTGTTTTGCAATTGGAATGCAATTAGTGACAATTATCGTAAAAGCTAACTTCTCATATTGCCCAATTTAAAAAAAAACAGCTATAGTAAAAAAAATGTGTTTAATGCTTAATATTGTAATTGGCTTGAAAAATAGGCGGAAAAATATTAATGTTCTTATCACAAATGCACTGGTCTGTTACGTAAATTATGACGCTTAAATAATATTGAATAATAATATTAATATGTAATTGTAAATAAACGTTACGTACGTAAGGAAAATCGTAAGTTGTGTTTATACACTGTATTAAACGACAATATTGACTTCATTCATTATGCTGATGTGAACTATAATATCCTTATCAATGAATGGTTCACAAGAACTTATTTCATGATATCTTTATGACTGAGGGAATAAAGTGTGCATTGATAGGAATAAAACACTGCAATTCTGGATTACTGTTTGATGCCAAATAAAAGTAAAAATGACATTTTTTCTTACATACATACATACTTAAACTCACGCCTTTTTCCCAGAAGGGGTAGGCAGAGATGCCTGGACACCCACATTTCGCCTAGTATGTTCCGTCCCACGATGTGATAGGTGGCGAGCCTATCGCCATATCGGGCACAAATTCCTGACTCTAGGCTGATAATGAATAGAAAAATCCAATATCACTTTGCCCGACTCGGGATTCTTTTTAAACATTATTCTTCGGGATTTTTTTTTAAATATTAGTTTAAGTGAATATAAGAAAGATAGTTGGGGTATGTAGAGAGGATAGATAACAGAAACATAAGGCAAGTGTAAATGGAAGAGTCCACCCTATCGAACCTACCTCAACCAGATCGTTGGCACCTTAGGAAAGGGCCAGGTTAAATCTACCATAAACCGAGGAGAATGCATGAAGAGATTGATGAAATTAGACGAAGCGAAAGTAGTATACCAAATCGAGCGAAGTGGAGATTCATGGTCTCTGTCTGCCCATTTGGAATACAGGCGTGACGTTTATGTGTGTATTTTTAACCAATAATATTTTTGGTAATATAACAAAGCTTTTATTGACAAGACTGCATAGCGGTATCAAGTGACGAGATGAAGCAAACTTTCTAAGCAAAATAATAGTCTATTTTGTGCTTTGTACTATAGGCTTGTAAAAGCAAAGATCGAGCTATAGGTTACTCTCCCAGATGAAGTTTATAACGCTTATTTCTTTTGAACTGCCGACATCTACAATAGATAAATCGATAGCAAGTATCGTAGCTTCCTTCTCCGTTAAGTTTGTGATTCGATGAGGCTTCCATTGTGGACGTTGAGTGTCGATTCATTGATAATGGTGTTTACTGTGTTCTCGTCACTAATTTTTTTTCAGTAGATTCCCTTTTGTTGCGTCGAGCGAACGATATTTATCTTTTATTTTTTGCTCTAGCGTTACTCCAACCATAGCCGAGTGTTTCTTTGTAAAGTTTTTTTCATATTCGGGGGTTGATCGTCAAGATGTTTTGGTTTATCTTTCCTTATGTGTTTTTTTTAATGTTTGCACTTCGTTTGCCATTGATAAATACGTGACACACAAAACAATTAAAATTTATATTTAGATCGTTTTGTTGACGGTTGATAAGGTAGATAATGACGGTTATCAACATTTTAAATGCTCGTTTCCGCCTGTACGCATTTTTCTTGGAAATATTGTTTCCTAGACGGACGCAGTGAGAATTAAAAGGAGTCTTGTCGTACAGAGATTATAAAATTGATTTATAACAAGCACATTTTTGGTATTGATAAAGAAGATAGTCTTAGCTATTGGATTGATTGAATAATTAATCAATGATAGAGAATTTTAATCATGACCGCCAATATGCGATCAGTATCAGCCCATATACGTCCCACTGCAGGGCACGGGCCTACTCTACAATCGACAGTACGATTGAAAGTGGTTAGGCCGTATAGTCCACCACGCTGGCCTAGTGCGGGTTGGCATGCGATCAAAGATCAGATTTAAAAATCTATAAACCCAAAGATGTCCTATTCACCATAGGTCGGTTCTATTGTGAAGAAGGATTGAGTAACCTAACACAATAACCTCATATTTAAATGGAATTAAACCCCCAAAGCCTCCACGTGCATACGGAACGCGGGCGTGCTATGAAAACAATTCATGTGTGCTATGTGTATTGCGAGCGAGTAACAAAAAGAAACCGTGTCGACACCGTTATGGGCCAACTGTATGTTGAATGCTGTATAGTGAATCTTGCGATGTTTGACCGCGCCGGGGCCGGCCGTACCGTTAGCGATGACCATTCGTATTGTTTTGTGTGATTTTGTGACTATGCAATACCGATGGGAGATTGTCTAGAAATTATTTAAGAAATGTAGAATATTGAAATGAAATATTATTTACGGATGTTATCGCGTATTTCGTTTGCTTTACAGCTTTCGTGGTCACGGGGCGGACTGTAATGTAAGTAATCGAAACGTCTCAGGAAGTTAAAAAAGAAAAATAAAATCAATCTCAATAACATTCGTAAATAATAGTTTTACTTCAATGTGTAATATTAGCGCCGATCTAAAAACAAAAACATTATAAATTGAGTATTATTTTGGTTTTGAATTGGAATAGAAGGATTTACGGTGTAGTGTGAAGATAAATGTGAAATGAGAGGTTCTGTGTTTATTTTAACACTTCTTATAATGATTTAAAATAATGTTTGTACTCTGGGATCGAAAAGATTCCCGTAGTTAACTTACGACACAACAAACATCTTTTTATAAGGATTTAAAATATTGTCAGGGTTTATTATTACAATGGAAATTAATTATAGGTACAATATGTTTATTTTCTGATTGTTTATCATTTAAAAATTCAATTTTTTGTCGCCACTATATTTCGCTCGCTAATATCTCATCACTTGCACCAACACGCGTTAAAAACACAGCCATGAATAGTAAGATATTTACGATTCGATTATACTTGTTAAATATGTCAATAGTATATATACATTATTGGACGTTTGTATATTGAGTTAGATAACTGTATGTGCGCATTATGGTTCTCAATAGAGAGAGATTTGTGTGTCAAATGATATTCTAAAATATTTTATGGTAATTCACAAACTTGGACTAAAAATTGTTGACCAATTTACACAAACACGTTTTGTTGAATATTTTGACATTGGACCGGTAACTCGTTTTAACAAAAGGTATCCATCCATTCACTAAGTATTGGCTAACCGGGTTTGACACAAAAACGGTGTGATTTATTTTGGTGAATTATGACATTACGATTTTGAAGAATAGTAGAATTTCTTCGATAGTTTATGTGGATTTATAATAGGATTATTTTACGTAAAAACATAGAGATTCGGAATATTTGTAGGCTATTCGAATAATTATCCGTATTGGAATTAAACCTGCATTAATACTTATTAATAATATAATATTATTTATAGAATTGGGCTTTATTAACCTCTCAATAAATAGCAATCTCAATAATCTTGTTGTTAATAAATAGAAGAGGGTATTAATTAAATTTAATAAAATCCGTGTAATCTTTATGTAGGCTTCAAATATACCTGTGCGGAGACTATTTAATTTAGTATTCTGTGCTGGTCACGGAACGAACATAATATAGTAATTAAAAAAACAAACTCGACATTAATTTCAATGTAAATACCACAAAATGATGCACTGACGTGCAGCATTCGAAAGTTGATATTTAATATCTAAAAAATACAAAACCGCAAGAAAATATATATAGAATTGAAGGACGAATGATATTTTACTTCCGCATAAATTATTATAAACTCAGGGAATGTTAATGTCAATATAAAAATTATACTTCATAGTCTTATAGATTAGACTATTCAGAACTCCATCCTAAGCCGGTTTGTCGTCACAGTCATACATCAAAGAAGTTTTAAGGCAAAAATGAATCATCTTGTGGCTAATTGTAGTATATAAGTATGTTTTTATGTGTGTATATGTGTATTCTATATATGTATTATATATATTTATAAATATATGTTTGCAGGTGTTTGTATTAATATAGTGTTATTATCTATTTTTTATTAATTCCACCTAATTATTTACTCCTTTGACTACCCTCTCATTCTCCTGTTATTCGGTGATTATCCCGAGGTTGACTGGAAGAGATTTTTTTATTATGTTATTTCTTTTATATGTATATGTAACTAGTTTTATATATGGTGCAAAAAAGGATAAATAGTTAAAATCAATAAATAAATGAAATCAGTTCACAAAATATTAAGTAAACGGTCAAACAATAAGCAACAAGCGTAAGGGTGGTCTGTAAGTCTGAAGCAATAACCGTTTATATTTAGATCGTTTCTAAATCAGTCGCAGCGACAGATGTTTCTCTAATCGCCTGCCCCTTCAGATATTAGCTGGAATTGTGTTTGGAAAGCTATCGAGTGCATGGGAAACTATTGGGTTGTTGAAGGGTGACTATTTGGTGAGATGGATGCTAATGTCATGAACGTTGGAAGTGTTAAAAAAATTGATACTTGTAAATGAAAATAAATTACTGATTTCAAGATAATAGGTACTAGGCTAACGATTTGAAATACTTTTTGGTTGTATATCGTATTGTCCTGAATCGTTATGGAGGTTGTGTTAAGCTTTTTAAATTTGGAATACCCAGAACCGAAATAAATACATTTGTATATGATATTTTTTTGCGCGTCTTGTTTCGTTTGCAGCACGGAGTCCGTCGAAACATTTCTCATATCAAAATATGATTAAATAATTATAAGTGTGTTGTTAACAAACCACGAGGTGTATTATAATGATTCACGCAACGCAAATGTCTGTTGAGGTCGACGCCCTTTGAAACGTATGCAATGATTTTTATTTCTGCATAAACCAACAAACTGGTTTCTTTTGATTTATTGTCTTATTGCTTACGGGCTGTTACTCGTCGGCTTGTGAAGAAGTATTAAAAAACAAGCTCACCTATTATAGCAAAAACTTCCCCGTTTACCACACGTTTGGTAGACATTGTTGTGAAACAAGGTTTCATAAGTTTTCCGCTCTTTCGATATTCTTCATTTATTTTTATATAGGCAGTATAGAAATACTAAGTAGATATTATGTCCTAATAGGAGTCCCAAGCTGGACGCAGGCACTTAAGTTCTTATGGATATTTTTTAAGAGAGGCCTATGTTCTTTCTCTGGATGATAGTGAAATTTCATTTCGAATAGCAGTTTTTCTTTGCAAAATGTATATAAAATTTAGCCACGCAATGAAATTCTATTCTAAAAAATCATGCAAATCGGACCAGTGTTTCTCGATTTTTAAGCGCACAAACGAAAACAGAAAGAAATACCTTTTTAACATACCATAAAGAAACTTTGGATTAAAAACATCGCTTAGGTTAGGCACTCAGTCTTAAAAAGCAAAAATATTACCAACATGCACCTCATTTTTTCCGGTTTGAATGGCGACGCGTGGGTTTTTCAAAGTCTGTTGGGATTTTATGTGAATTTTAAATAGATTTAGTACTTTGACATTTTGTTAAGTTTGCCATGCACAGGCAAATTATGTTGTTTATTTATCCTGCTTGTACTAGCTATGTTACTATGCAGCGTTTGATGTAAGTGCAGTTCAGAATCAAAGGAAATGAATAACTCTTTTCGTCAGCATCAAAGAAACTGAATATCCACTGCCCGATTCCGGAACGTGAAAACATTGTCCAAGTCTTTGTTTTAAATTAAAGAGAAAATCACAGCACCCAGTAAAAAGACAGATTCAATAAAAAATGAAATACAATGACCAACCGACCCGAGTTCTTTCTTTTTATTTCGAGATTAACAAAATTAATTACGCAATAACTTGTCGCCGCTGAAGACGCCGCGGGCGATCTGCGCCCGATTAACAATAATGAATGGGGAGGATTTTTTTAATATTCAATATCTCACTTAGTGAATTTACGAGACGTTCTCTGTGAAATACGGTGGGATGAATGGAAATGTGCGTCTTTTTTATTGGGTATTTTCAATTGTTTTTATTTGAGTTATTGATTGTAGGTACTGCACTGTATTGTACTGTATCAGCCCATATATGTATGTTACCGATTGAACGATTGCTTTAGTTAAAATCTGGTTATAGTCCTTTTGTGCCTTGTGTGAAGTATAGTCATGTTTGTGTGAAATGATTGGAGACGAGAATTAAGTCTGAAATTTCGGTAATAATATATATTGTCATATTCCTCCTCTTGAAAGTGCAAAACTCTATATATTAAGTCACTATAGTCAATCTGGTATCTTGAATTATACGTGTTCTACCAACGTACCTCCAAAACATTTTGAGATTACGTATATAACTTTTTCTTATCACGTGCTCTGTTAATTATTTTTGTATACTTATCTTTATAATAGTTAAGTGTTGTAAATAAGTATTTGACAGCTTATTTATCTTTTATCAAAACGTGTACGGAGGTAGGACAACTCGAAAAAAATCACTGAACTTTCGTTAAAATAATTTAACATTAACGATTAGTTCAACTTGGCAAGTGTTCAAGATCGTACGGTCTAACCCAATAATCAATTTGTTTATACTAAATATTTTTGCTTTGATTGTGTCGATCGGCGATAACTATTTAATTTAGGATGAAACACCAACACAAAGCACTAACCATATGGTGCAGACTTTCTCTAAATCAGAAAAAAAATAATCTCGCATCTCATTTTTCGCTAATATTTTTTTTCTCTTATCGCCTCTTTTAATTCCAAAGCGTTTGCGCATTAACAGCCGAGTCCCACTTTGTCGAATAGTATAATTAAAAAATATGTTGTGCGTAATTAAAATCTCCGGCTCGGAGGCTGAGCATCGGAATTGTAAAATTTCCACGTTGAAAAGTAAAATTAATGCAATCACTTTGTGTACTCCTTTCTTTGCTTCGTCGGGCGTAACGCAGGTTACATTATGATGATTGTTCAAAAGTGGATTTTTAATTGAAACTCGCCGTTCTATTTGCACAGTTATCGTTTAATCGTGCAACAAATGTACGTGTGTTTTGTTAAATAAATTTTGAAATTTCTGTTTTATGCCTGTGCGCTTTTAAAGCATACACTTTGTTTAGTTGTTCAATATAAGCGTGATTGTTTTGTTTTTTATTATAATGAATGGTAAGACAAGCATGCCATTCACCTGATGTTAAACGATGCCACCTCTCATGGACAGTAACAAAACCAAACAATACCATGAATAACAGAGCAATGCTTCGCATTCCACCAAACTTATCATACTGGGCCATAAGGATCCAAGGAGGAGGCCCATGCTGGGATGATAAGTCTCAATTTGTTCAACAGTTATTCCGTTTAGTTGTATTAGGATTTGTGCCCTTTGTACCAATAGTGTGTAATGCTTTTGTTTTAGCTTAATATTCCGTGCTTGCATGAGAGAAGGGTCCAGCATTCACAGGCATTAGTGTTAATGATGATGCCGCCATTATCGGCCCATGTACGTCTCATTGCACACATCTGACCTGCATTCATAACACGAGAGGCTATTACGACCATTGTTGAGTAATTTGCCATTCTTGTAATGGATTTAGTTCCTATATGATTTCAATTCATATGTATTTAGTTATATATTTTTAACTGCACATGAAAATGGAAAATGAAACCTAAACGAAACTACAATAAATAAAGAGGTTCAGATAGCGGTCTTATCGCTCTAGGCGATATCTTACGACAACCTTTGAATGGATTTATGAAAAGGAAAAGAAAAGATATTAGTTTAGTTAATTATCATCACACAACATCCTTTGCTATAGGAACTGATGAACGTTGATCTACCTAAAAGTTTTCCACAAATCGACTGTGTATTTAATTGATTAATTATTTCCTTATTCTGTATATATTCTTATTGTAATAAATTAGCAAAGTAACAACACTTATGCCTACAAAACCAGAACCTAATAAATCTCGTTAATAAAATCCAGAGCAAACGGTCAGCGGTAATGAAATAATGTGGTACTGACACACGACGGCCAAACAACGCAATTACGTCTTTCATTTAGACTTAATACAAAACCGAACTGGCCAAGGTCGCTGGCAATGACCGCAACGAGCACGGAAAACATCTGGACTCATTAATAAAGATTTCCAATCCGCAGAATTGCTTGAAACCGGTATACGGTTGGTAAGATCTTGATCTGGTTATGGCATTAGACGATGCAAGTGCAGCCAAGGCGAATAGGAGGAAATGTCGTATAAAGTATTGTAATTTTATACGACACCAGGTTTGTTGTCAAAGGAAATTCAGACTGCATCTTTTATAAGGAAAATTTGAAGCGATATCCTTACTTGAACATATGGCAATTTATTTGTATGTATGTACCCTTGTAAATTGAGAATTATTGGCCCGAATTGTGGGATTTTTTTAAATAAAAATATATAGGTATGTTTTGGTTGGGGTTTAGTAAAGGTTTGGTTACAATAGGTAAGCTTGGTAGTGGCAGAATTATTGTTATAAATAAAATATGATCATCATAATGATGTTGCAGTCCACTGCTGGACATACCTAGACCTCCCCCAAGGTACGCCACAAAGTCCGGTCTGCTGCTTTATTTATCCAGCCGCTACTGGCCCTCTTGTCACTCCTCAATTTGTCCTATCATCTGGGCTGAGACTCTTACTCTGGTCTAAAAGCGATGCGGTCTGCACTCCAAATAAAATACGAAATAAATAATATCACGGCACAGGGAAGCTACACAGTAGAGTGCAGGAAGATCAAAAAACTATCCTTCAATATTATTTCATAAAGCTGTTCCATAATGCATTCCTTTAAAGCGGCTTTTTTTACAACATATCGCTGTTAAAGATAGTAGTTAAGGTACAAGTAAAACGATCGAACATGCATGTTCTTTAGGCACTATTGAAACACGCCCTTGCCATGAAAAACAACATTGGGACGGAACCTGGAAGTCATTACGATAATAGTTATCCACTGAATAATTTGCGTCCAGCGTAATGATATTTCCGCCGCCCATCACATAATCGTTTCTGTTGGTAATAATATTTGGGTTGTGACGTCACAGTAACAGAAGTTTACATAGTACGAGTATATGTATACAGGTGGTAAGTTCCCTCTAGATTTATATCATGTGAATCAAACGAATAAATATTTCAAGGCCTCATTAAAAGTCGATTTTGAATTGTCTAATATAATTGAAATAAAACTTATTACAAGTTATTATTCGGATAAAATAAAAATAAAAAGAAAAGAAAACTACATTAATATCCTTTTCAAATTACGTAAATTTTAGTTTCTATCAGGTTTGTTCCATGGATAACTTTTAGCTGATAATATGTGAGAAATCAAGCCTAAAATTATTCGTATCGGTGACGTGTCATTTACTTTCTGACTTTGAACAGGTAGATTTTTCATAAATACATACACAAACTCACGCTTTTTTTGGTAAAGGTGTAACGATGACACCCACATTTCGCTTTGCCCGGAGTCAGGAATTTGTGACCGATATGGCGATAATCTTGCCTCCTATCACATCGTGGGACAGTACATACAAGGCAAAGTGTGAGTGTCCTAGCACCTCTGCCCACCCTTCGAGAAAAAAGGCGTGAATTTATGTATGTATATACTTTGCCCGACTTGGGATTCGAACCCGAGCTTTGCAATCATAATATCGTTGTATAACTTCGCCACAGAGGCAGGAAGATTTTCATTTAATTAAAATTGTTTTTAACAATCAAGATTATGTTTCCTTCGATACAGATCTCTTTTAACGGGGTATTATCTGTAGCCTTGTGTCAAGTGTCTTAAGTATTTCGAAGTAAAATGAAAAGATTAGATAAAGTAAAGTGATTGTATTTAATTAAAACATCATGTTTCTGCTGGCGGGAAGTATGCATTAAATTCGATAATTATTTTGATGAAATCTTTCAAACATCATGTGAATTTTAATGCACGTGTTTTTGACAAGGACCTAATTTAGATTCTATTATATGGTGGGACTCGGCAGATAATAGTTTTATATATCGGAATTACTCAATTTGAACCAAAGAGCAACGGCATTAAATTACTTTTAGCTATTTTTTAGTTCTACTTACAATGCATGGCTTAAAGCGTCAATTTGTTTTAAATTAATTTGTCCAGATCATATCGCGCTTGAGAGGATTAATAGCTTAAGAAAACATAGTGCGCATAGCGTCATATGCGTTCTGGTCTTCAGTGATTATAATTAGGTCTTTGTCACAAACACGTGTATATTTTATTCACATTTTTATCGATTATTACGATATCAACATATGCAGTATAATATGTTTTAATCGTGCCAATAATTATATTTAATAATAACTGTATTATCTAGTCCTCTTTATCATCCACGTTTTTTAAGCCTCGATTATTGCGTGTCCATTATCGAAAATATGAGCGTGTAATTACATTTACGTTAAATAAAAAATCACTTTTGCATGTTCCTCGGTATAAAATTCCGCGGTTCAATCCATTTGTATGAAAGATTACCTTTTCATCGAACTCTGTATGTACATGTGGCGGATCATTAGTCATCATTCGAGGTCACGCGTCATTCCCATTAGATTGGCCCGAGGCTTTCCGGAACCGTCGCAGACGTTTTTAACTTTATGATTGTCAAATTAATGGTTGACTTCTTTTAGTGTATTGACAACGGTAAATCAGGCTTTAGTAGACGTTTATAAGTCGCTCTTAAGTTCATTGTTGGTATAACTTTATTTCTTTAATATCATTTTTCTGAATTAATTTTATTCGAGATTTTATCGTAAGTTTTCGTTACTGGTTTTAATTTTGGTATTACTTTTTTCTTTAATATCAGTTTTGTTAATTTATTTTATCATATATTTTCGAGCCTCTTTTTAATAGGAATTAATTGGTGGTTAAAATTAATTTCCTCATTTATATGACTGGTTTTACAACACCAGATAAGAGTAGTTGTTTTATATATTGTTACTTTTATACTGGGCCGTACCGTTTCTAATTTAATTAACTATGCCTACGTCAACAGAGTACATGAAGTAGAAAAATAAAAATTACTGTAAAAATTCAATTTAAAAATGTTAATATTTTACTTACAATTTATCTTGTAGTCCCAGTATAATTTGTAATGTAAATGTTTAATAGGATCATTAATATAATTATAATTTTGCATAGCTACATAATAGTAATAATAATAGCAATTTTTTTTTTTATATATTATTATTATTTTTATTGTCTTCCTTTAAATTGCTCATGCCTTTCTAAATAGTATTTAATTTTATATTATTAAAGTGTTATTGTTTGTATTTCTTTATGTTAGTTTTATAGTTTGTTACTGGTTCATATTTCAATTTATATGTTTAAAATGATAAGTGTTAAGAATAGTACTAAGCTCATTGAATGTAAACGTGTTGGCATATTAAGCTGTAATGTTTGCATTGTACATTTTATAAATAAATAAATAAATAAAACACGTCGGTTGAGAAAAAACTGAAATCAAGAAGCACATCGAAATGGTTTTTGAAATTAAATTAACGAGATGCGTCTAACATTGTATTACGTGGCGCGTAGGAACCTGTTAAATATGCGTACCGTTATGAGCGGTCAATGTCGAATAACCATCTTCACGTTGGTCGGAAGTGAATCTTCGTGCGTTGACATGGGTGTTCCAACTCGCTTTTGTATTAGAGATAGTTTATAGATTCGATGGCTTTTATTATATACCATGCTATAATTGCTCTCAAATTACGCCAGAATAATTAAAACAATTATCATCGAGCACCTTAAGTTTATTAAAAAAAAATGTGATTGACTCTATTTTCGAGTTTTAAATTGATTAATAATTATTTATTTTTGCTTCTTAGTTGCAACTTTTACTAAAGCATGTTTTGTTTTAAAATATTATTTATTTATTACAACTTTGCATAGTAATGTTTTGAAGCGCCCAATTTGTACGTTGCTATGCCTTTAAATATGTGTTATATTTAGAGTTCATTAAACCGTTGATGTCAGGATATTGTGTTAACACCATTTAAGGTTTAATTGGCCGTAATATATTATTTCATATCGGACGGAAAATGTTAATGCTGTCGATAGTGTTTTTACGAAGGCCGTGTGTTTTCCTATCACGTCAATTGTAATTGCTCCCGTCCACTTTGATAGTAATTTGTTTGCATTTGTGTTGCACGTTGCCTGGAGAGTTCATTGGCTTCACACGTCGGGCATGACGTTCGCGCTTTGACGAAATGACGCATTGTATTGTTCGGATACAACAAGTTTCGTTTATCTGAGATCATGGATTTTATCGGGTTTGTGCATTGTCGAGATGAAATTTAATTTTATATATCTTACACATTGTAAAAGGATTTTGAGACTTGTTTTTTTGTAAAAGGATACACAATATATTCTTGAGGGGGCTGGTAACGATGATGCTAGTAGTATCTACGTTTTCCTGACACAATATTTGTCCCAATATATGGTCCCCTATCATACGACCTTATTGCCAGAACTTGTGGTAGGTCTCACATATAAGAGAGGCCGCCAGGGTAGGCATCACCACAATTTCTATGTCCTGTCAAAAAGTAGTGTAAATGCACGGTTGTGTTCTAGTTTGAAGGACATTGCAGCCATTAATACTGGAAATATTGTGACTTAACATCTTCTGTCTCAAGATGGCGAACGCAGCGGAATGCCAAGCATTGCTGTGTAATCCATGGTGTTGTTTGGTTATGCTACTGTTCGTAATACGGGTTTTTCTGCTAAGAGTTTTAAAGGCAAAAATAATGTAAATATACAAGCAGTTCTTGTGTACAGTATTTTCTGATTCGTTTAACATTTCTGCCTACTTAATATGTAGCTACTGTGTATTTTTATCGCATTGCATATGGAATGTCGAAACATATCGACAACAATCGTACCGTATACACGTTTTAGTTGTTTCTTGCAAGAATTCCACTTTGTATAACCAGTTTATAGTTTTCATCATAACCTGAGCGTCCTCTATTAAAACATACATACCTACTTATATACATGAACTCACGGTAGTTTCTCAGGTTTATGTAGAAGTAGGTAGGTACTACTAGAAAATCCACGTTCCGTCTTATGTGTTCCGTCCCACTATGGGATAGGCCTGTCGCCATATCGGGTACAAATTCCTGACTCCGGCCTGACAATGAATAGAAAAATCATATATCATTTCGCCCGACCTGGGATTCGAACTCGAGACTTCAGCGTTTTTGCTACATTGACTTATTACATCCTCTGGTTGTTTATGATAACAAGATCAGATGAAAGAAATATACAAAACTAGTTAATGCTTTTATAGAGTGGTACAGAATAGTAAATTACTGCAACTTTTTGTTTGTTATAATATGTTAACTTTTTTTGTACTCGGCCTCAGTATAATGACTGCATTGCACTTGATGGTGAATATAGCGTTGTCTAAATGTCTAGTTGTCCGATATTCGGCCTATATCTTCTCCTTAATCCACTGCTATGCTTAAACATAATAAAAATCGTTTCGGCTTAGGTTATTTGAAGCGTAATATTTTTATCCCGTTCAAAAAAATCTGAAGTGAAACTTTTACGTAATAATAAGTAAATTCCAGTCACGCATTAGCCCCATGCTAACTTTGTACACAATCGATACAAACTTTGCGGCGTGAAAGAAGAACAACAGTCGAAATATAATTTCATACTTTGTTTCATATTATTTTGACACCCACATAAGGTTGTGGGCGACATACCGATTGTGTAATGAGTCACATTTTTCTGGTATCAGCAAAAATATATTTGTAAGGTTTGGGCGTTGACAAACCTAAATATATCGTGATTACTTTTTGATACGTCCTACACAAGACGCGCAAGCTAATATGAGAACATGAATAGGAGTTTTTTGTTGTAATTGAAATTGCATGTTTATAAGTATAAAAAGTAACATTTTTTGAAATATTTCGTGGAGGTAAATAGTCAACTTAACTACTATGGGTCGAAACACAGTCTCACATAAACAGACGTAAATCGATAACTTTGCACTGATATTTCGTTCAATAAATAAGATTGCCGAAGGACCAATAACCCTTTCCTCTCGTACAATTCTCTTTTTTATGTATTTTTTGAGAAGGTATGACAATAATTTTGTATGTTTATGGAGTGCAGGAATAATTTACCAGGTACTATTGCAAGTTTAAAAAAAACTACTATTTTTAAAAAGTCATAAAACTCAATAAATAACTGTCAAAGAACATAACGCTCGATAAATCATCGGAACTATTTCAATATTCTATATAATAGTCCGCGTTTAATTCAACAATGGACATCATTCATGAATGTTTAATCTGTGCGGATGCTGAAACGAGATTAAACAAGAAGCATCAAAACGCATTATCGCATATGTACATTGCGTACTATTTAGGAGCGTCTGTCGGGGTTTTAGTTTCACAATCATATCCAATTCAGTGTTCGCAATGGCCGGG
This sequence comes from Hyles lineata, assembly GCA_030180105.1. NCBI lineage: Eukaryota > Metazoa > Arthropoda > Insecta > Lepidoptera > Sphingidae > Hyles > Hyles lineata. The sequence continues at coordinate 4,686,339 of JARJEE010000030.1, forward strand.
ATGTTTTCATTGACGTTAAATTATGATGAATGCAGCCATTGTTGTGTGTGCACTTATTACTGTGTCGACCTTTTGTTCGCCAAATTATTTTGTTGCGCAATATCTCATCATTGTTGTCCGCGTGTTGATCATATTTTCAATACTTTTTGATTATCGGAATTTTGAAATTGGAACGGTGTTCATTTGTTTGTTTTGCATTAGCGCCTTTGTGAATGATTGGTGGAGTTTTAATCAAGACTTGATTAAAATGTAAATATGTATTTTAAATTAACGTGTGAATACAAATGTTGGAATGAATGTTAAGTAAAACATCGTGGTCAGTATAGAAACTATATGGTAAACAAAATGCAGTAAGGATCTAACCAAGTTTTACATACATATGTAAGTAGGAGTAGGCAAAAGGGGAACTAAAGCCATCCATCGTTGTTTAATTCGTTGAGTTTGTATCTGTCGTCATGTTAGAGTCATACTTACGTACATTATGTTTTTTTATACTGGGAAACTAACAAACTGGATAATTCTACCTTACTTAGGTAGGTACTTGTCTAATGAGTCGACTTTTAAACATCTTTATATTCGAAAATAAGTATACTATTAAAACTCTATTTTTTTTATTGCTGTGATTGGCGAGACGAGCCTGCTGTTTACCTTATTTGCGTTACGACCGCACATGAACAATAGCAAAACCAAACAACACCTTGAATTATAAAGTAATGCTTGGCATTTTACGGCGCTCGTCATCCTGAGATATAAGATGTATCAATCAATGTATCCAGAAGTTACTCTGGCTCCAATGTCCTTCAAACCGAAACACAGCACAGCATTTACACTGCTGTTTTGTGGGAAAAATAGACATAGATATTTCATGAAAATAGAAGTATTTTACGCGTATATTTGTCTATCCTAATATTTTATCCACACGTCCTTAAAACAAATAACGTTCGGTCGTAAAACTTATTTAAGTGTAATACGTCTGCGTAGGACGCACCGCATTCTCCCCGATAGTGCTCCCTATAAAAACAACTTTTCACATAACGAAAATCCCCTGCCTCCTCCAATGTCTTTAGTGGTGGATCTATCGACTTTCGTGTCTCTTTTCAGTTATATTAGACGACATTTTTTTTAATGTGTATGTTGTCGAAATTAAGCCAGCAATTAACGGTAGACTTTGTAAAAAAATTAAAGGTTACTCGTGCCGTGCTCTGGTAATTGAGATCGTACGTATTTTCCAGTTTCAGTGGTCGCCAATTCGTTAAATTAACATAGGGATTTAATTAACATAGATACAACATACAAAAGGTCGATGTTTTTTTAAACAATAATAAAAACGGCACAATTCGGTGTCCCGAAGCTATTCTCGCGGACAACGGGAAGAAGAAGCAGCAAATACGACACCTCCCGTAAAATGGGGAAATATTCTCATATTATAATATTATACTGCATACCACTACTATCATTTATAGTACGGCACACATTACAGTAGAAATCGAGTATCACATTAAAGCAACCTCGGGACTTGTCATTTGCACTTTGAACTTTGACTCTTTAGTCTCGACTTTCCACTGTATACCAAGTTTTGAAGTGTTGTTTACACTAATGAATATGTGATTATACGGAGTCAGGTTTTGTTCAAGGTTTATAACGCGATTGAGTTAAATTTTGTCGCCTGTAAGCATAGAAGATGATATTTCAAGACCTGAAGAATAATCAATTTTATTAGTACCTACCTTTGGATATGGTTGTCCGGGGAATCAATTTATGTCCTGCATAGGCTTACCCACCTATTTATAATTACATCTTATCATATCTTAGGATGGAAATGTCTTCAGCGAATTGTGCGTGGCCATATTGACACCTCAGCCTACCCTTAAGACGATACTGACTCAAGTTTATTATTCAAATCTTATTCTTTTGAAATAAAATGAAATGAAAATACTATTATTATATTATTTGGATTCAGTAACTTTTTTTCTCTACCACTCATTTCACCAGAGAAGAACTTTATTCTACTGTCATCCAATAGTGATGCTTGTTGCTAAATTATTTAGCTCCATATCACTACATAGTATAAAACAAAGTCGCTTTCTCTGTCCCTATCTCCCTTTGTATGCTTAAATCTTTAAAACTACGCAACGGATTTTGATGCGGTGTTTTTAATAGATAGAGTGATTCAAGAGAAAGGTTTATATGTATAATACGTACATATTATTGCACAGAAATTTATTTGTACCCGGGCGAAGCTGGGCCGGGCCGCTAGTAATTCTATAATTTCATTATCATCATCGACATCATCAGTCCGTTGCAGTCCACTGCTGGGCATAGGCCTCATTTATAATTTATTGGGAATGAATTTTATAGCTTTTAATTTTACATTGTAATCCTGAAATAATTTTTAAATAAAAATAACATCAAAAAATGGGAGTGGCCATATCATCTTTCAACTGAATATTTTTTTAATATTATTGGTTCTTTCACATGAAATGGAAAATGGATGATTAATGTTTACATTACCCGGAAATATGTCCGAAGATATCTCCATAACGTATCTGGAAATTCAAATAGAAAAGAGATCGTATTAAATTCCAATGAACTGACTAAAACTACTCAGTCACGATTTGCAGACATGACCTTTTTAAATGTACTGCTAGTTCTACTGGTAAATTCAAGGCAATAAAATTGACATTAGATAGAACAAAGACTGCAAGTTACTCTGGTTCGTCTTATTCGACAGACAATCTAGTAAAAGCTACAGTGAGAGAAAAAGCAGAACTAATGATAGACAATTTGTCCGTTGCTGGTAGGTTTAGTGTCTTCAACAAAATGGGTTAAAACTGACTGAACAAAACGTAGAACTTACAGATTTAATTGTTTTGTCTAAAATGCTATACTTATTTTAAACTGTTTTTATTTCTGTCTTTCAAGGGACAAGTATAGTTAATTTATTTCGGGGAATATTTGTTTTGTTTGCGGAATTGTACGATTTTGCGAAATTTACCAATTTTGTTTGGGGAATTCAACGATATTTTTGCGAAATTTACAAACTCCTTGAATTAAAAATCTCAAATATCGAATTGTGTGTACTGTCATAACTTTATAGGCTGCAAATAATACCTATGAACAGCTCCAATAATTAAACTTAGTGTGAACAATTTTACCACTGCCTAATTTTATGTGTTTTGAGTTACTAACAGCTCCTTAGTAATTCCAATTTAATTATTTGTTTATCTAATGCGTGTCGTAAGCGGGTAATTGACTTTGCTAACATTACAAGTATTAACATTAATGACATTTCTATGTAACGTGTCGCCAACGTGTAAGTTTGTAATGACGATGAATAAATGAGCACCACTTTTGATAATTACACACGAGTAATCCATTTCCGCGCTCGTTCAATATGTGTACTGCTAGTAATTTATATTATAATTAAGGGTAGCTATGAAATTCTTCAGCTGATGGAAGATTTTCTCTAGAATTTGACCCCACTTACATGTCTATTTCTCCCGCCGAAAAGCAGTGTAAATATACTGTTATGGTCCGGTTTTAAGGACATTGAAGCCAGAGTAACTACTGGAAATATTGAGATTTAACATCGTATGTCACAAGGCGGGGAGTGCGATGGAATGCCAAGCATTGATTTACGATTCATGGTGTTGTTTGGTTTTGTTACTGTGCATGAGCGGTCATATTGCTAACCATCAGGCATACTCGTCTCGCCATTCATTGCAATAAAAAAGTCTCGGTTTGCTTAATACTTATTACTTCGATTTGTAAGCTCTTATTTCCAACTCCTCCTATTCATTTAACTTTCTGATTAATTTCGTTGCGGGTTAAAGACAAGTTAGACATTCCCGGAGACTCGCCGAGCTTCAATGCTCGGTGTCATTACATTGCGTGCCACTGTTGATCCTGGCTTACAGGAGTTGCAGTGGCGGGTGTGAGGGCGGGACAGTCTCCTTGTAAGCTCTTATTGGAATATATTTTTAATGTCGATTTTACTTAGTTGGATATCATCGAATTGCCTGCTACTAATGCACTTTTTCAAGTATAGGCTAGTGCAGCGTCGGACGTTCACCGATAAAATGAATTGACGATCTAATAAAAGTTGCAGAAAGTCGTCGACTGTTACGAACAGGTGGCAGTGAAAATCCTTGGGTGGCAGGTCTATATTTAGCAGTAAAATTACTGTCGCATACTAACGATAACTATCAAAATTTATGAGGAAGAGACAGCCTCCGCGGTGCAGTTGGTTAGATGCCGGCTGTGAAAGGAGAGGCCACGGGTTCGATCCCCGCACCACGACAAATATTTGTTTGATCCACAGGTATTTGTTTCGGGTCTGGGTGTTTGTGAGACCGAAAAATCTCTCGTAGTTTCTGATACTAACGATACAAGACTCGATCTTAGTGTGGGGTCAGAACTATGTATGTGACTGTTGGGTGTATTTAAATATACATCAGCATATTCACCAGGAGGTATCTTATAATCTGTGTATAGAAGCTACATTTAAAGCTTTATTCACGGAGAGATTGAAAACCTATTTTATCTATAAAATTTTTTGTCTTCTTCTCTCAAACTGAATACAGAATTTGTTAGAAAGGGACAAAATTGTAAAGGGACAGTGTTGTAATGTATTAAAATTTGAAGTGCTATCTAAAGAGTACCAGATTTACCGATGTAAATAACGAAATATTTCTTTTCATTATTAAAATAAACATTCCTTCCGGATATTAAGTTTTACTTCCGTAGTCATATTCTTAATCAAGTGAAATTATGATATTTGTTTGTCTTGGTCCCCTGGAGGTTTAATTACGTTGTATTCTTGTTTCTCTTAATATAAATATTAAGATCAGATCCGTCTTTTTATTATTTTTAACTGTAAATTCACGAAGTTTGTTGCTTATTATTAAATAATTTGGTTAATACGATATATTAATGACGAGTCTTTATTCGGCTTAGGTAAGTTTCCGAACTGAATTAAAGTTCAGCTAATCGGTAAAAATACTTGTATCTATATGAGGTGGCTAAAATTCGTGAAAAAATTACGTCAGAAATATGTGGATTAAAGTAAATACTATAAGTAAATATCATTCTTCATAATATGTTAATTCAATATAATGTTTGATAGTATCATTCACCTAGCAAAAAGACATAATAGTTCTAACCGCAAATTATTTCTATATTATCTAACCATTGCAGACTAACATTAGCCACAAATGCATCATCAAGAACCGTTTTAATTGATTTGTACATCGCCGCTACTAAAGTATTCTCCTAAGGAATGAAACGTTACATCGCATTTGCTTTTATTGCCGTACAGAGGTTTAGTTTTAGATGAACGGTGTCGGCATTCAAACCCTTTTATACTACCGTTCGACCATTGACAATGACTGACACACGGCTTTCATGAGACCGTTCTTTTCTATGATCAATTTGGATGTATTGATTTCAATAGAGTTTGAGAGTATAAAAATGTTAGTGATATTGCTATGAGTAACGGTGATTCATTGAAATATAATACTATAGGCGATAAGTAAAGTGAAAAAGCAGGTATAACACTTGGTAATAAACTCAAGGAATGAAATAAGAATTTTAATATACAAGCTTTAGTAAGACGCCGTGAGATGATGCTTCTGTGAATATAATTTTTAATCGTAGTTTATCCACCTCTATTTTGTTTATTTTTTGTTAAAAGTAGCTGAAGCCAATTATTATTTCGTTGATGCACTAACAAAATTACTGTAACATAAGTTATTTTTTCCATATTATAATACACAATATAAACGAAGTGATTTATAGTTTATTCATTAAAGGTCTCATATCAGACTAGAAATTCAAATACAATTGAATCTCCAGTATGAAGCAGCAATCCAAGGCGTATATTTTTAAATTTCTCAGCATAAAAATGAAGTTTGCCAATTACCTGAGATTCGTGACGAGACAGCCTAATTAAGGCCTTGTTAGGATAGCATTAGCCGTGAGCACTCGAGATAGCACCAGCCCCTTAATGCGAACTCTAAAATTATCTCTTCCAGACAACGAAGCTGCTGTTCCTATATTTTCTTGAAGTTTGTAAAAAAAGACTCGTTGTTTTTTATCTTGGAGGTAGTAAAGGCGATGTAAGGTTTACTCTCAACATAAATTAAAATTATTTTTGTGATGCCCACAAAATAGAACAAAGTTGTTGGCGAAATAGACGCTGATCAAATGAGCGATCCTATAAATAGGAGTTCACAAAGGGATTAGATCCACTGATGTGTTCCAGGAATCCTTGATTGCGTTTCCGGTGTTATCATAAGCTGACATTATATGTCTCATTTGGGTTATTTATATTTATTTATATATACTTTATTGTACACCATAAAATAGGAAAAATGGTTTATTATGTATTATGTATTATGTATTGGGGTTATTATGTACTGGGTGTTACTGAATGCAATTCGTAAGCGCGTTGTTTGAATTCATTAAAAAAATCTTTACAAAAGTAAAGCCAGTCTATCTATTTATATGAACCAGGGAGAGATGTTGATCTGTGTCTGGATTCGACTTTAGTAGCCACTAGAAGAAGTTTTTCCACATTAGCTGCCAGTATAATATAAGGGTTAGGATTCAAAATGTTGATCTGATGAAAATAGTGTGCCTAAAGTGGGACAGCCAATCTTATTTTCTATACATCTTATGGGCGTTAGATGTTTCAAATAAGTATTACATCGAATTTATATTTTCTCGATGCTTTTTCTCAAACTATGTACTTTTGGGTTTTTGATCCAGTACAAATATTTTAATGCTCTAGGCATAAAAATTTTAATACTTATCTTTTTGACAACATTTGTATCTTATGATCCATCCTCATCTTTAATACATTATAGAAGTACATTTACCGTACCATGTTATATTAATGCTCATAAATTTCGATCCAGCTGATTATTTCGTTCCATATTAGCGTCCAACTGGTGCTCTACGTCAATTGTCGAGCTTTAGTGCAGTCGTGTCCTTTTGTAGATTTCGTGCTGCGATTCATCTCGACTGATTCACGCTTTTAGACCGGTCTTTGGTGACGTACAGTTGTCAGCAAAAGTGTAAGCGCTGAATATATAAAGATATTGATAGATTGGTGCATAGTTATGAAGGCGTGACGCAAAAATATAGGATCTTAATGTTTTTTTTGTTTTATTACCAACCTAGTGGCCTGGTCTGGCTCGACCATGGTGTAGATTATTTTTACCTCTAGTTCATATACGATATATTAGTTCCCGTATCTACTGTTTTATATTCATCTCGATGTGATTACCGTCCTCTACCTACCCTACCCTTTCGATACTGTCTCATCACATCCGGTCTTGTCCCGTCGGATTTATTCCGCATAATAAAATGCGTCCAAAATACTCCAATATTTATTTTTCCGCGGAAGTATTTTAAAACTGATAAATAAATAAACCTAACAGTCACGTTTAGTGTTAACCGCACACTAAGATCGAGTATTGTGTCGTGGGTACCAGAAACTTCTAAATACTTTTCAATCTCACAAACACCCAGACCTAACAAACCGAAACAAAATAACATAAAAAACATATTTTGTTTCGGCGCAGAGATCGAACTTGTGGCCTCTAGATTCACAGCCGGCGTCTAACCAACTGCGCCACAGAAGCTGATCAAAAATAATGAAAATATATCTCCAACGCTTTACCCCTTGCATGTACATTTATGACATCGTACGTATGACACGATCGGGCGACGCGACGAGGCGAGTAGCGAAAGCATCCTCACTTTCACCGCGTGCCGAGACCTTTGACAGGAGGTGTAGCGGTCCGACTAGACTGCGGACCGTTGAGGCGTGGTCCATGGCACACTGCACTGTCCCTATTGACCTCTCTGTGTGCGCATCGACTACTTCCAATGGGGAATTGAGAATTGCGGGGAGGTTTTTGGGTTTGTTGGAAACTGTTTTTGGTTTTTTGAGTATTCGGACAATTGTTTTTAGTATTGTTTATCCGCTTAGAGATTTATGGATGTCAGAAATATAGAAAATATTAAAGGCATTTATTTTAGTTCTTATGGCTAATTTTATTATAAAAAATGATGTGTATTGATTTCAGACAATTTAATATTGTTATAAAGTTAAATGAATAATGGAGCACTGGCAGGCATTAACTATTATAGCCATGGATGGGAATACTGATTCAATACTATTGGTTCAAAATAGAAGGAAAGATACAAGGAGGACACGTAAACCCAGTAATACGCCTTAATGGTAAAACTTAACAGGCGTTACACATTTAAACCGTATAAAAGCAGCACATGTAAACGCATTAATAGATGACTTTCACCGTCGGCAATACAATTATAAAAAAGAAAATGTTTACGGTAGTATTAAGGCGATTACTACCGGTGCTTCCACGAGCACTGGCGCAGTAATGATTCTCCTCTGAAGTATAACTTTACATACATTTCGTGTGTACTTTCTATTTCATCTCTAAGATTTATCATCTTTTTACATTTTGTGAATATCTCGAGTTTTCGTTTTATGCTCGTTGTTGCTCATGAGATCTCTAAGAGGTTGCATGAATAACGAAAAATGAATCTTAAATTAAAATTTATTTTTATCTCCTTCAATTGAAGTTACTTACCATCAAGTTGAGAATTTGACGATAAAGATACACACTTAATCGATAATGCTTTTTTTCTACATATAGAGGCGAACAGTTAGACCGTGTACCTGATGGCAATTAATCATCGTTGTCTATAAAAAAATGAAATAATGGCTGTGGTAGCCACATTAATAATATTATGACAAAGTATGCTATAATAATATGAATTCAACAAAAACAACCACAAATTAGATTAACAAAAAACTTGAGTCAACATCGCGCTGAGCACATGTGTCCTAAAATCTCTTGGGTGACATAATCACGGGTAATATGATACGTTAACAGAATAATGTTTGGGGTGAGTTTCTACAGAACGCCCTCCGATGTACCATATCACGTTATGCGTCATGGGGCACGCATTCAGATGGAGAATCGATTTTTGGGGTAAAAAATCGGGTTAGGGGCGCTTATGAATAATTGCGGTGATTTTGTGTGTAGCCCTGTACCGTTTTTGTGCCGTCACAGTTTCCTTTCGTAGTTACAAAATTTGTCAATTTACCTTGTCTTGTATCAAACCATAAACTTCCCACTGCAGGGCTCGGATCTCTTCTACAATCGAGAGTTCGATTTCTTTATTTATGTACACTTTATTGCACACACAAAAAAATACAAAAAAAAAATGAAACTCACAAACATAAAAAGTACAATTATGTTATCGCACCAAGGCAATATCTTACAGACAACCATGGGATGGATTTAAGAAAAGGATTAACGGAGGGCAGTTTAAAGTGTAAGGGATAAAAGCTAACACGGAATAGTATATGAAATATAAATAATTTGATAAACTACACATAATCAACATATCAAATAATAATAAACATAAATACATATACTAATAACACAAAAAATATTCATACATATACGAGTATAAATGATTGGAAGTGGTTAAAATTTTCCTACATACATGTAATAGTTCATTTGTATTGTAAACGATTATTATAGAATTAGTCCCGAATAAACCAAATTAAAAATACTAACACACATCATTTACAAATGTATGTCGAACATAAAAAGCCTGAAGTGAGCTGCGTGATCCTAAACCTTATAGATTTTATCGCCCAACGGAAACTAGCATTGCCAGTACAATAACACTAACTGTAGATTTCAATTTGTAGGCAATGGCTACAATTTTACACAGAAAATGGCTTTTACCTCATTTACTTTCAATTGGATGTGACGTATTGTCGATTCGCTTGTTCTCTGCGGATAACGACTTTGCAGGGGAGTTAATTCACTCGTCTGATGCTATAAATGTGTGGACATGGTTGAGAAGATTATTTTGTTAGTATTCGTAAGTTGAGGACTTGACAAATAGTAGACATAGTATTGGCTAAATATGACAAAATAGTGTCTATTTTTTTATTAGACAGTTAAGAAGGAATAATGGTAGCTTAATTATTGACTATTCTACCTCGCAACTGTTAATAATATTCGCCTGTACATATGTCCAAACAAATCATCATGATCTGTCAATCAGTTGCTAAAGAAAGGGTCGACCGTAGAAACAAAGTTTCACGTTAACAGTTCAGCCGTATTAGTGTGAACATGTATTTATGAACGCACCCACGATACAGCAGAAATTCTAGTTAGGTGTTGTATTCATAAAACTGACACTATAAACACATACATACTCTCACGCCTTGTTCCCAGAAGGGGAGGCAGAGGTTGTCCTACTAGGACACCCACAGTTGGGCTTGTGTGTCCTGACCCACGATGTGATAGGGGCAAGCTTATCGCCATATTTTGCACTCAGGGTTTATAATTAATAGAATCAAATGTCACTTTGCTCGAACCGGGATTCGAAACTGAGACTTCAACGTTGTAATGCTGGTGTGTAATATTCAACTACGCCACCGAAGTAAATATATACTAAAAAAAACCAACACGTCCAAGTATACCGCAAGATGCTTAACTATTGTTTATTTAATACATTATTTTGTTACAGGTTAGTCGTAATGATATTGCTGAACACTCGCGTTACACTCTCCACGTCGTACACAGAACACTAGTGGGTAAGTTGACACTTTCACTGGCTCTCCGCGACTTGTATAGTGTTTGCATTCGGTGCGAACATCTTTTAATGAGATGTTGTCGAATATAGCCTTAGTTAAGAAAAGGTTGAAGGAAATATTACTGAGATGAAACACTGGTATTTTTTTAGGATTTGAATCTTTGGTTTGAAAATCGACACCAAGCTATTAACCAAAGTCAATATCGAGAAACAGTAAAAAAACTGTTTATTGACTCTAATATAAAATCTATTTCAGATACTATACAATTTTAGGAAAGTAAAAATCTTTAATTTGTAAACTATAACTATCTCTAGAATATAATTTGTCATTAACAGTGTTACGTAATCGATGACTGCCTTTGTTTACCTAAGTTTAAGTAGAGGTAAAAGATTTTCGCTTTCTATCTAGACACAGTCCTTTCGCTTCGTTTACTTTCATTATTTTCATATACTTTGGTATATGTTACTGTGACCGTCTAAGATTCACAATCTACTAGCCAGTTCGCTCGTTTTGTTAATTATTAATTATGTTTCATAATTGGACACATGAAATATATTTTTGCAAAGGTTTGATGTTAAATTAATTTTATGCTTACTTCTTAACCTTATTTACCACTAACTATTAAATGGTGTATTAAGGAAACCTGCATACCATAGGCATTTATAAAAATTTCTATGGTATGTAAATCCGCCAACCCGCACTAGGCCAGCGTGGTGGACTATATGGCCTAAGCACTCGCAATCGTACTGTTGATTGTAGAGGAGGCCCGTGCCCTGCAGTGAGAAGTATATGGGTTGATACAGATTAAAAAGTGTAATGGTTTCTTTTCTTTACGCGAATGTTTATTTATTTATTTATTTATTTATTTATTCTTTATTGAACACCACATACAGTAAATAGATAAAAAAAAATATGACAACACGTTTAAATAAAGGTGACAATTGGCGGTCCTATCGCTTAACACGATTTCTTCCAGACAACCATTAGATGGATTAGGTTGAAAAAAAAAAGCTACAAAGAATAGGGTGGTCACAAAAAAGGTAAAAAAAAAGAAAGAGAATAGTAATTATAATTGAAAGTAATATGTACAAAATATGAGGAATTACAATATACATTTTCATTAAACATACATAGACTACATAAAATAAAAATATCATATAATATACTACATAAACTACAATACAATATAAAGTTCTGATTTAGGGGAAACTTTAAAGTAATAATAAATTTTAAAGTGATAGATAATGTGAATGTTATATATTGAATAAAAATACTATCCACAAAATTTTATCGTGGATCAAGCAAAATTTTTAAGGTATTTCATATTTGCATCCAGACCGATTGGCATTCGTTAGGCATCATATTTACAATTGATGTATGCAAGTTTTATTTCCATCATCGTAGAAATTCTTTGTAATATTAATACCTACGATACATCTGTATCAGCCTATATACGTCCCACTGCAGGACACGGGCCTACTCTACAATCGACAGTACGATTGAGAGTGGTTAGGCCATATAGTCCACCACGCTGGCCTAGTGCGGGTTGGCAGACTTACATACCATAGACATTCTGATAAATCGCTATGGTATGCAGGTTTCCTCACGATACGATACACGATACGATACGATCCTACCATACATGTTATTTGATAATTATTGTATATCCAATTAATAGCTCTAGTGTCTGCTTTAGTTGGTTGTCATGCACACATCTAATCAGGTCGTACCATATACATAGAAACCAAACTAGCTTTAGAATTTCCTTTGTGTAAAATTAATAGAAAATTTAATGGTTTGTCGCGACATTTGATATGTTTAAACTATAATGAGTAACTGATTGTCAAGCTTTCAAAATAACGTTACAAATTGTATACCTATATGAAAATAATGTTGTAATCGATACTGCTTACAATAGATAGATCGCTCACCTATTATAGTGTATTTCTGTTATGTTTTTCTTTAATTTTTATTTAATTTTAATTCAGTTGTTACTGTTGCCTGTTGTGATATTTTTAAAAGATGGTACTTTCATTTTAATGTTCTTAAATATTCTTTTAGTGTAAGCACGTTTGTAACCACTACTTTTCGCCCTGACTACATAAATATGTATCGAAAATGAAAAGTGATTGAGTGTGCTCATATATTTTTTAACAATAAACAAATATTTTGTTTACTGAATATTTAAACCGGAACTGACTTTATAGCGAATGGGAAATATTTGAGTTGGATACATTTAGTAATCAAAATTTCAAATAAGCGGATTGTTACTGAATTTCGATATTATGACCGCTTCAATAACATGTAGGTTGGTTTTAGAGTCTCGCTGAATGCGCGCTGACTGTCGGCGCTGATAGCTAAGCGCGTAGTGTACGGACAGAGGTCAGCGCTGACAACTACGCGTTATTCTAAAACGCTCCTTAGAAGCTCATACATTTCAACTGTCAGCGCTGACCGTCAGCGCGCGGTCAGCGTGACTCTAAAATCAGCCGTATAGTCACATGTTGTTTTCCCATCGCTCCAAGCATACTAGAATCAATAGAATGACGTTATTTCACCGTCCCAAAACAGAGGTTTTGATTTCACTATAAACATTAAACATGCATTGTAATAATTAATTAGGGTAGCGCGCTAGATACACGCGGCTAATGGGGACTTTACTTATAATAATAATTGTGTTTATTTTGTAATGTTATGACATTTAGTTCGTCAAAATATTGTTTGATGGCCTCGGTGGAGCACTAGGTCGGGAGCTAGCTGTGAAACGAGCGGTCCAGGGTTTGATTTTATCGACGAAATAAATGTTTGTACGGCCTAAACTTCGTTTTGGATTCATGTGAATATAGACATAAACAATTAGTTTATGTGTGTAATACAAAACTTCTATCTTTTACTAGAGGTCCGGAGAGTGGAAATACACTTTTTTGAAATAATATATCTATTGCCTATGTTCATCAAGGAAAGAATAGTGAAAGAATTCTTCAAATCGGTCCAGTAAGAGTAGAAGCCTATTCATTGCAAACAAACAATTAAATATTTCGTCTTTATAACATTAGTTTAGAAAAGTAAATAAGGAAATGAAATTAAAATGTACTAAAGAAAACAAAATATAAAAATAAAAGTCTCTTTGCCAAACACAGAATTGCAAAATATTTGTGCTCTAAGGCGAAAATCCATTTACATCGGGAGCTTGTTGATACAAAAAAAAACAACTTCGCCATACAACGCTTCTAGGAGCTCAGCCAAAGTTAACAGAAATTTGAACATACACACAGGCGTGTGCAAACCCTGATATTTTCGAAAATAAAATATTTTATTGCTTTGAATTAGTTCTTTGTGTACGAACCATGTTATCTAGTATTTTATTGCCAGATCTGTTTTACAAGACGTCTACAATCATATGTCGCCGAAAGCGCTGCTGTCGCAATAATAACAATAGTTTTTCTCTCTTCACATTTTATTACATTAGACATATTTATTACGATTTACTATTAGATTACGATTATAATTGCTGGTTTTTTACATTATGAAAATATATACCAAACAATGCGTTCAATAGTATTTTTTTTAAATTTCACTTGTAGTTCTGAATTTCGCCACGTGCCAATTGATTTTAGATTATTTGTAGTACTGCCTTCTGACAATATTTTAAAATACGAAAACACAAGCAAAGTTTGCGGCGTTTTATTATTCCTTCTGCGTTCTTAGTAATTCAGACACCAGTCATATTGAAGTATGGCCTTAATATTCCAGACGCATTGCTCAGTGCGCGAATGTGTTTGTGGCTTACTTTTGTTTAAATAAATGCATATTATACATGTATTCCCAACAAAGGAGAAATAACTGTTAGCTAATGAAAGTGCGAGGGTGTCACAATAACACTATTCCGTTATTCTCTTTGCTGTATTGAAAACCATTTGAAATTGGAATGGCATTCTGTGTTACACATGTACGTATGTTTTTTATTTATTTTTTATATTTTCATCAAATAGCCAGCCAATAGCTTTTTTCTGAACAATGATTATTTTAACTAATTGAAATTGAGAAGAGAACCATACGGAAATAAAAGTGCGATTAAATCTAGAAGTGACTCATAAGGTATGAAATGTTGTCATTTTCTAACCAGTATTCAACGTCAAGGCATATCAGTAGATAGTTCCTACTAATTGCATGTTGGACACTGAGTTACTGGCCTTAATAAGATGTTTATTTTCTGAGTCATTCGATCAAACCCAACTCGCCGCGATAAGTTCCTGTTTCGTGATAATTGTTAATGCTTCTTTATACTAAGCTAACAGTTTGTTAGAGCAGGCTGAAATTAAAAGTGATGAATGTTAGATAAAAACGAATGCCCCGCAACCGTTTTACATGCATATAAACGCAAGTATAAATTAAAATAATCTGATTTAGATGTAATGCTTAGTTTAACAAGATCTTGAACGAGTAAATAAAGTGAATTAAATCATAAGTTTTATTACATTTCCAGAAGAACGACTGCAAGTAATGGAATATAAATATTTGCTCGTGCAAAATTGTTAGTTAAAACTCCATCATAATTTCTTTTCCTTTCGCAGTTTTTGTGTTTTTTAATTAAACGCGTCGTCAATAACTGGTGAATGAATAGTAACAGAATTAAACTGCTTAGTTTTTAAATAAACATTTGTCGGATCAATCAATTTAGCTTCACCGATTTTTTTACGCCAATTGAAATTCTGTTTAAATCAGATGACAGAGGAATCTGTAGATGCCGGTGCGGATTTTAAAACGTGGCATATCTTCGTTTTGCTCAGGCTTCATTGCAGTTTTATTACGTGGAGGATCTTCTTTGAGAGCTCGGCTTATCCGGAGCGAGAGGCTGATTTTCTTTAAGCCTCCTGTAGGACGCCGTAAAATTGTGAACGCAGGGTGATATTCTTCAGAGAGGAATAAGCTTTATTACAACTAAACGCTTTGTCAGTAACAGGATCGTGCCCGTTTTTACTGCGGTGTGTCTCGCAATTTTTTTTATTACAGATTAACATGGCCTAAAAGAGTTATGTTTTTATACTTGCGTAATATATTTTTTATGTTACGACCGAGTAATAAACTCTCTATGGATATTCTTAACCTTCATAAAAAATGAATGAAGTTATGTGGGTCGGGCTATTAGTATAATTTTCTTGAGGTCAGACTTACGACCCAACGTGTAGGGCTCGGAAACGGTCGTGGATTTTCAACGAAAGTTTTATTTGATTGGATTTATATGTTTGATTTGGACAAATGTTGGCGATGAAATTTAAAAAAAATAAGAAACTTTATTTCTGAATCAACAAAGAATAAATCAATAAAAATGTTAACTTAATAATTGCAGTAGTTTAAACTGTCCTATTAACTTTAAAAATGTTAAGAAATTAAACAATTTTTTACAGATTTTATCACATATTTGGTTTAATTTTTAATACATTTTTGACTTCCCGACGTTTCGATAGTTAACAGCTTTCGTGGTCACGGGGCAGACACTTTCTATATTATATTTGCGTAAATCTAAGAAAACATAAAACAAGAAGTATCCTTAATACTTTAACAGTCTTAATGTCACTTAGCGAAGGGTTATAAACTAAAAAAAATACTGAAGCCAAAATAAAACTGAAACTCTAGCTTAAAAAAAAAATTTGGCCTTTTTTCCCTCTGGCTAGTCACGTTCGTGTTTATAAAAATCAAAAATTACATTTTATTTCATTCGTTTGATGCCGTTTTAAAGGTATTTATTTTGTTCATGACAGAATTCAAAGGTTTTTCATTTATTTATACACAGCTGACTGGCGTTGCGTATTTTCGAAATGCTTTCCGATTATTTCACGGTTCGCAACAGCCGCTGAATCATTTAGTAATTTGTGTTAAGGTTATTGAAAAGCTTTCGTACAATGCAGCCGTGTATTGTGATATGAAGTGCGAATGTGATATATTAATTATGACTTATTATTACTTATTGGGTAATGAACGATCAATTTCGATGCAGAATAATATATGGCATAAAATGATTCTGTAATTTATTGTATTAAATTCTTTATTTTGTGTCTTCTTTCTTCTTATTCATTATCATTCTAATTCATTAACTTCTTATTTATTTTAACATAAAATAACACATAAAATTCTTTATTTTATGTTATTTTATAAACAAATTTTTCGACATTGTTATGACATACAGGCTTAATCTGAAACGCTAAACAGTGCATTTAATTTTGAGTGCTATGCAATTTAGCTGGAGTATTCATCGCCACGAGATTGCTGTCCCTCGCCGGGTCAAAATTATTCCGGGTAAATTGTATCCCGATATATACAAAATAAACCCGAGACGCACTCAGGTGGATTACTATGACGGGTCTTTAAAGTATTAACACGAATATTAACACTTGCGCGAGTCACTATGATTTTTTTTATTGCAATGAATGGCGAGACGAGCATGCCTTTCGCCTGATGGTAAGCGATACGACCGCTCATAAACAGTAGCAAAACCAAACAACACTTTGAATTACAAGGCAAAATATTTTTTTTTTGAATGGTATTCTACTGCGCTCGCCATGCTGAGACATAAGGTATTAAGTCTCAATATGTCCAGTAGTTAATCCGAGAAATAACAGTGCATTTACACTGCTGTTTGAACGAGAGAAATAGACGGAATGATTTGACTTGTAGCGTATTGTAGTTATTGAAGAGAAAACGATTCATTTGCACGTCAATATGACGCCACCTTCGGAACAATGCTATCACCCGTCATCTTCGATTAATGCGTTGTTCGTGCGTGTTCCGTTTCGATTTGAGATTCTAATAGTGGCGTCTAATTCTTCCGTTCTTTGTTCAATTGACTTCGTCGCTTTGATGTTCTTATGATATTACCGTAGGCTCACGTTTCCGTGTGGGTTTTTTATTTGAAATATACTATTTGATTTGCTAAGTGCGTGGTGGCCTGTTGGTAATGGACCAGACATGACTCGCGGGTTGAAATCCCAGGGCAATCACCTCTGACTTTTCGGAGTCTTGTATGTATTGATAATCAATCACCACACACTATAATGGTGAAGGAAAACATCGCGAGGAAATCTGCATACCATAGCGATTTGAAAATTATTATGGTGTGTAAAGTCCACCAACACGCACTAGGCCAGCGTTGTGGACCATATAGCCAAACCACTCTCAATGGAACTCTCGATTGTAGAGTATGCCCGTGCCCTGCAGTGGCACGTATATGGGCTGATACAGATACAGATTTGTTATGATATATTGCTCTTCCGCTATTACATATTAGAAGGATAGGCTTGGCAAACTGTGGGTGGCATTGGTGTTATCTCTACCCACCCTACCTAAGTAACCGGCTTGAGATGGTAGTTTGTTTCATTATTACTTTTCTTACATAGATATACTACTAATAAAAATCCTTTCAGTGCTTAATATATTTTAAGGATAAATTAATTATCTCTTTTTTTCCTTCCCGTATGTTCATCCTATGGTAGTCGGTAAAATTGCCTCGAACAAAACTACCGTAATTTGTACTCTTGTGTTAAATATTAGTTGAGTTTAAGATGTACTATACTGTACTGTATCAGCCCATATACGTCCCACTGCAGGGCACGGGCCTACTCTATAATTGAGAGTACGATTGAGAGTGGTTAGGCCATATAGTCCACCACGCTGGCCTAGTGCGGGTTGGCGGACTTACATGCCATAGAAATTCTTATAAATCGCTATGGTATGCAGGTTTCCTCACGATGTTTTCCTTCACCGTTTTTAGTGCGTGGCGATTGACTATCAATACACACATGACTCTGAAAAGTCAGAGGTGCGCCCTGGGATTTGAACCCGCGACCACCGTGAACAGTGGCAGCCGCATCCGGTCCGTTTACCAACAGGCCACCACGCACTTCGTTTAAGATGTATTTGGTGTATTTTAAATCCGCACAACTTACTATTGGTAAATTTTAATTTGTCATAAATATATTTTTTTTTTTGTAAAGAGATCGGTTTTCCGTCTTCTAATACTCGTACTTTTTACATTTCAAAACTTCAATAAGGTTTACAAGAAAATCTACGAGTTTCATTAAAGAAAACAAAATAAGTTCATTTAATCAAGGTAAATGTATTTGAATTGGATCTAGTGACTAATTTGTTTGTATTGTCTTTGTTGACTTTGTTAGAATTAGAATATAGTATTTAACAGTAGTAATTTAGTAGTGGCATCAAATTATTATTATGTTGCTATTATTATTATTTTATTCGTATTTTTATTGTAATTTTTGAATTTACCTAATTTATTTTCATCGATTTTTTTTCTTACATTTTATTGTACAACACAAAATGAAAAAATACACAACTATGAACTTAACCTATATTTACAATACGATTGATATGCATTACCTCAAAATTACTTAATTGTTATTGTTCTATTTGGCGATAACTGTGAACGCCTATAATGGGCATATACATTTAAACGTTAACACAGTTTATACAACTCAATTTAAGTGATATATTATGCTATTGGCGCACCTTTTTTTTTCAAATAAATAAATATATTCTAATATATATTTCAGTATGAGCATCTTCTATACTGAAATTGTTTGTTTCACATTTCTATTTACTAACAAATCGAATATCTTCATAAGCTTTGATTAAATGAGTCATAATGACGTCACGATCGGGAGATTCGCTGCCAATAGCCACCAGTCACGCACGCATCATCTCGTTTTGATCGATCGGCAAGGTCGTTCCGGCACATTGTTACTAACGACCCACTGAGCATGGGATTGGCCCGAATTCCAGCTGTGTCACGTGGTGTTTCATGCCATATTTAGATTTAGAGACGAAATGTCAGCAACTGTTAATAATTGAGTATCTAATACTTGATATTTTGGAGACGGAGCTAATATGAATAAGTACATCCAACAGTCACATACATGGACCTGACCCTACACTAAGATTGGTGTATCGGAAACTACGAAAACTGAAACTGAATCAAATATCTGTGGATCACACAAACATATATTGTTTCGGTGCGAAAATCGAACCTGCGGCTCCTCGTTTTAAATCCGGTGTCTTAGCAACTGTGCCACGGAGGTTGTATTATTGTTGGTTTGACATTTAGCTAGCTAATGTTTTTAGCAATGCCAACTTTCATGTCACTACAAAATTTTGTTTTTGTAATGAAACATAGATGACCACAAGAAGCTTATTTCAAATTGTTTTTTTTTCTTCTATACTGAAGATAGGAATGTAAACTTTGATTACCAACGCAATTTGCAATTCTAAAGGCCGTTAACCTTTATCAATGGTTTTAGTATTTAGGCTTCTGACCTCTGTTTTGTTATTGAGGTTTATGAATGTGTTTATTTATTCACGTCTATTACTCCTTCAACACAATTCGGAAACAATGTTTAATGTCTGACTTCAAAGACGTGTATTTTACGACCGTCTTCGCAATCACTAGCCAGAATATTATATTTGAGTACTTAAGCACTTAAATAGTTCATGGCCTTTGTCATCCAAGCTGTGAAATGTCAGCTTTACTAATGTTAACAAAAGACATCACTAGAATTATTCAGTTGCGATAATCACGCCGCTTTAAAAATAGAAGTAAAGCCGCATAAACAAATGCAGTAATAAATTTCAACTTCACCTTTTGTAGAAACTTACGTAATTGGACTGGGTCCAAAACAAAACGTATCTAAATTCCAAACATAAACAACAGTAACAAAACAAGTACAACAATGAGACGACTAAAAACGGTAAATTTGCGCGAAATTCATTTATTGTTTCTCCTTGAAATTTGATTTCATATTAATTGCCCTCCCAATTGCTAAGCCCGCAGGGTGGATTTTGAAATCTAATTTACTTTCAATCTGCAGCATTAAACTTCAGTTTATTTTGGAGCCAGCCATCTAGACGTGTGTGTGTTTCATTAAATTTTAAAATATTGGATGTGGATACAAGCCAATTTGTGTTTCGTTTCGGATGCAATCTGAGAGTCGTAATTACGAAACAATAAAGGGTCCGAGGTAGATAAATTCTCTCATATTGTAAATTTAAGTTCAATTTGATACTATCATTTTCAGTTGTTTTATTTATGTAGTTATCGCAATCTATTTTGACAGGATTTTATTAAATTGTAAAAAAATATATGAATATATTTAATAGTATTTTATATACTTAATTTAAACTTGAAGGTTATACCTTATTTATAATAAATGAATATATAAATAAACTTTTAGTGAATAAATAAAAGAATTTAAAAATAACCAAAACAATTCCAGAGTTCATTGAATTTTCCGATTGAAGTTTGTATTTGTATACGTTTTTATGTAACAGTTTGTTGCCGGAACTGGTTATAAACTTTGATATTGTCGTACGCGACCAACATTTTTCCGGCTAAAAGCATTGAAGACGTAGAAGTTCAACAAGAATCTTTGCTTCGACCCGCTGTGAACTTTCTAATACATGACAAAAAGTTCCCAAATCAACTTTATTGAGCTATTTTTATGCTTGATCACATATGGAATTTTAGTTGTCGAACACGCTACATGTGGGAGTCTTATTAATAATCTTAAGCTACAGGAGTATATTTCTTAGTGAAGACTTCCTGAGGAATCACATTTTTGTGTAATACGGCACGATTTCCAGGCTTGACGAGGATGCAGAACACAAGTTAGTTTCTTCTGCAGGTGTAAATAAATTGCTCTTTTTCATACTATCTTCTTCTTCCAAATGATCTTAATTCAAGTATTACTTGCCCAACATGGTGTTAGGTTAAGTTACTCCTAAAATCAATAGTTTTGGGAGAGAATTGAAGTCAATTCTTATTTTCATTTACTACTTTTCTTTAAGCGTGCGGTAATATTGTAAACTAATACAAATTTAATTCTCGATGAGTTTATCTACTCTCCGGATGAAGTCTTAATACCGGGAAGAGCTATCAATTTCCTGCTTTCTAATAAAATAACGTAGGTTTCATGAATAAAAACAAATTCATCGATCAACATGCTGATATAAAACAGCAGGACAATCTATCTCATAGTAATACCATAAAACTAGCCTGAAACACAATTGATCACATTGTTCACAGCACAATAAACGATATATTATAGACTGATGTTGCTATTATGTCTAGTGGTGGTAATTGACGTTTCTATTTGATTATGTCTCATGACCGTTACACCAAATTAGCATTCACTTCGTGAGGACCTGCCTAATATACTACGCTAGCGTATGTATGTCTTTCAGCTATGAATAGAACTCTCTTCGTGATATTTAAGACGGGTATTGGACTGTTGTACGCCTTCATGTGGTTTTAGGAATGGATTTAATTTAAAGCAAAGAAAAATGATGCCACTGTTAGTAAAATTGCTTCTATAACAAAATATCTGTAAATGAGACCGATGGCTTGAGTCACGATGGAACACAAAATATTCGACGATGATATCTCTCCTGCAGCTTTTGTTGCTCTTACTCGCAATATAGGACAACTAAATTCATCACCAAATGTTGAATCTAATTTTTGAATTACAGGAAATATTTTTTTGTATAAATATAAGAAAGCTGAAAATCGCTTCCAGTCCTTTCCTAAATAATTACAGCAATGTAACAGTACTGTATCAATTAGACCCGTCGCTAGCACGTGCGTCGGTCGACGTTAATGTAGATTGCGTTCATCGTCATTTGCGCTATATTAATTGATTAATCTACTTGGATCAATGGACTCTTTGTTTTGACAAATAAACATTGTGACCCATTTGCCTAATTCTTTTGCACTTGAAATTTTGTCAAGGCCACAATTCGTCACCGCAAAAATGTGTTTTTCTTTTGGATAGTTTGTTTATCTCTACAATTTTTATAGTTTAATTCGCTGTTTTTTCCTTATACTTCATGGGGTTTCAAACATATAAAAAATACATAATCGCGGATAATTATATTCATGGATGTACTGTAAATTGCGCAAAATTTAACCATTGCGTTTGAGTCTTTTACGTCTTAATATACAACCGATCCATATTTCTCAGCGGATATCGTGAAAGTCAGTTATGGTACAAAATCACCCAGCACTTGGCAATATCCTATCGAAAGCCATGCTTCAATTAAATTGTGGAATGGTGTCTTAATTTTATGACCGTAATAGATGCATAATATGACTGTATGCTTCTACCGAC
This sequence comes from Hyles lineata, assembly GCA_030180105.1. Classification (NCBI taxonomy): domain Eukaryota; kingdom Metazoa; phylum Arthropoda; class Insecta; order Lepidoptera; family Sphingidae; genus Hyles; species Hyles lineata. Next base: position 4,709,166 of record JARJEE010000030.1, read on the forward strand.
GATTTCTAAAGATCAATTATAATTAATTTATCATATCACTTCGTAAAATTTGTAAAGCAACATAGTATGATATAAAAAAGTAGTGAAGAAAAAAATAACTCTATATGCATTGATTGCTGTCACTATCGAGATCTACAAATTACTTTCCTTGATACAAGAGGAAGATATAATATCTCGGTGGCAAATTAAATTCTAATATATTCAACACAGATTGATGGTTGAGAGTTGTGTCGGCATATTTAATTTCTTTCAATAGAACATGTTTTATTAACAAGAATAATTTATCCATCGTCCTCGATGAAGTATGTTGCTATTGCATAATTTATCATCCAGTTTTGTTTCAATATCTATTTTTGCTTTTTACTGTTTATAATTCAAATACTTATCTGTTGCGGCATCAATAACTATTTATAAAATAAATTTACTATTCGTCTTATGTAGAATTTGAAAGGAATGAAAAGTCTGTCAACCCGCGTTTGGGCAGCTTGCTGGACTAACATCTACTCATTCTAAATCCTCAAGGAGATCTTTTCTTCCAATAATTATATTTGCATACCCATGCACATACTTACACAAATATTTTTATGTACTAGATGCATGCGTCGCTTTGAAGCAAATTGAAAAAATTTGCCATTATCTGATTTCTATTTTCTCATTTCTTTTACCCAGTTTAAGTTGTGTATAACCTTTGGCTTAGGTTATTTGTTTATATTATGAGAAAAAGGATATTTGGTCACTTACATTATGTTGTATCCTAAAAAATGTAATGAAAGACAACAAAAAAAAAATCATGAATATAAAGCTTAAATTTCCCTCACGCAGCCGTATGTAAAACATTACTATCGAAAGTAATTGGATCGAATAGTCGCATTCGTTCATAATTTGATTAAAACGTTTGATAAGAACGATTTCGACTTTATTCGGTTCTATCTATAGAACAATTTACTATGTAAATGTTTAGTTTCAAACTATCGTAAAAATCGGATGTTAATTTTTGTTTTTATTGTTACTAATCCCTCGACTTACTATTTCAATGTATTTGTAGCGTGTGCTACATTGAATGACGTGTATTTTACTACTTTTTAACGATCTCTTTACGAATAATTTTATTTCAGTCTTTAAGGTTTCGTACGATTACCATTTTGAGTTGACCTGAAGTATATTTTTCTTCACGTGCAGTGACTATTTTTTCTATAAAACGTTCGATAAATTTCTATAAATATATTGAATATCAATAAATCACTGCATTTGACAAAAAAATGTTTGATACATTAAAGAATATTGTGGCCATAGTAACTATCGTATCGTATCAGGATGGCGAGCGCAGTGGAATGCGAAGTATTGCTCTGATATTCAAGGTGGTGTTGTTTGGTTTTGCTACTGTTTATGAGAGGTCGTATCGCTTATCATCAGGCGAACGGCATGCTTTTCTGGCCACTAATTAAAAACAATTTATCTTGATCATAATTATATCATAGCTAAATCAAAGGCTAATAATAGCTATATGTTATCCCACCTGTGAACATATTATTACCTGAAACGACATGCCATATAAGTTTATTTTTTGTTCAGACAATTATTGTCTCTTCCCTCGCACTTGTCTACGATCTTATCGAACAATAACTTCACACAATGCATCACACTGGCATTCTTAACCTTTTTTATTTCAGCTGTGCATTGAACATTCATATGTTAAGTTAGTGAAAGGATTTATATAACTCCACATAATAGTGCAACGGACGCAGCGAGTTTACACATTTTTTTGCAATTGTCACTTTCTACATTCGCAACCCGGTATTGTGAATTGGTGAGTAATGGATCTGCGCTGTTGAAAGGGCGAATAGTTGAGTGCTTATTCATTGGCCGATTCAATGATTGTAAGTGATCTTCGAAGGCCTTCTAAATGGTTCATTTTATTAGTGTCTTTGTTGAGATAGGATCTCTCTTCATATTGTGTAAGAATGCTTGAGTGTTAGTTGAGCTCTTCGCACCGGGTTGAAACACACACTAATTTTATTGGACTAGTGAACAGTTTAATGCTACAATAACCCTGGTACTTCCTGGTATCCCTATCCCTCCTATCAGGTTCCTGACACCTTGTACCTTGGACGATTAATAAAAACAATTAAACAGACCGATAATTATATGTGCTGTCATGGACTTTTTGTAGAAAAATCTAATTAGGGTAATTGAGCTTTATGTTGTAAATATTAAACACACATTCATAATAAATTATTGTTGTTCAATGTTATACTGAGATCATTGCGTTTGCAATAAAGCGTAACCTATATGCAGATATTGGAAATAATGTAGTGTATAATATGCGGTATGAATATGACAAATGACCATACATCTACGGATCTAATTGATGAATGTGCAGAATCAGTGCTGCTTATGTAGAAAGTGGTCTGTGCTTCATAGCCAATAAGCACACTCACCCGTTCCGTCAATTTCGCGGACATCGCTTTGATGTTTGTTTTCATTTCATCGGTCAATTTGCATCTGTGTTGAGTTTTCTAGGTACTCTTCTCTTGCGAATCTATCTAGGATTCCTTTAATTTTATAATTTTAAATATAAATGCACAATCCTCACTTCTATTTTCATGTGATCAAAGTTTTGTAACATTGATTTCGCTGGATTGAAAGTCATATCCAATTCTCGTCTAATCGTACAGTTAAAGTAATTTCGACAGTAACTTTGGTGCTAAAACAGAAATTCTTGGGTGCCATCTAGATTAGAATCTGCTAATTAATTTACTCCAGATAAGGTGAAAATAAAACACATCCGTGCATTGTTTTAGCATGCTTCTTGCTCCAAGACTGTGTTGCTTAACATGTTAGAGATTAAATTTACAATTTACAACAACTGAAAAGTTTATTTCGAAGGTTTACGGCAATACTATTAGCTACAAAATAATTGCAATTTCTAATACCATTCTGCACCGACTTTGTATTGTTTGATTTTGTTGTTTGCTTTTGAATACATTGTACTTATTAATGGCTTGTTTTACGTCTGAAATATTTACTTAGTAAGTCGCGCATGAAATCAATAGGTTATTTCAATAGCTCTTGTAACTGTTGTTCTTTTAATGAACAACTTTGTTCGTAAGTGCGTTTATCTAAATCAAACTCTATGCTATTAAATTTCGTCACGAGAGCGTATATCGTATTTAGCAGAGGTAGATTTTTAGTCACATTTAATGGCCGATAGTTCAAAATGTTCTGATTGGTAAGTAAATGTAACATAAATAAAATATAATGTTTTTTTTTCTCCGAATACTAAACAACTATTATCTAATATGGGCGACTTAATGTAGTCAGTAAATGAACTCATGAGGTAACAGTTTCTACAAAATTTAACATATCTTATAATTTTTTTCTCACAGCTTGAAACTGGCTTACAGTAGACTAGGTTTTGTGAAGCATAACATAATTTATCTCTGCACCACCCTAAGGTTGGCTGTTAGAATATACCTTTGGCATTAAGCCCCGCCTTTATACTACTTTGTATATTAAGTATAAAATAAATAAATACCTATCATGATAGTAGAGAGGCCGACCCGGATGTGAAGATTCTAAAGGTTGCACCGAGATGCGCTCTCGCGTCGTGACGACGTAATGACTGATGACGTAGCCAGGTGGACTGTGGTGCTAAACAAAGTCTAGACTTTCCTTTCATCTCCTTACTTAGCTCCTTTCCTATTGTGTATTGTGGTAATGAATTGGTGAAACTAGATTGTTTCGTAACATTTAAGTGTCTTGTCTTTTGTTTATTTATTTATATCCTTTTTGTACTCTAAGTAAACTTAATAATAGAACATTATATTACGTAATAGTATAAAAGGCGGTCTTATCGCTCGAGGCAATCTCTTAGCGACTACCTTAGGATGGATAATAAGAGATGGAAAAAAGAGAGGGCAGTCAATAGTGTACAAATAAGGATAAAGCTTGACTGAAGAAAAAAATAAAATAAATTATTTTAATATTGTTTATTTTTATATTGTCCGAGGTTTTGTGTTTTATTGTCGTGCTTTTGTTAAATAGTTTGTAGATGGTAAATGTTTTTATTAATTTTAGTATTTTACATCCTAGTACGAAACAATAATCAGGAATGGTGACGTGAGGCCGTGGGTACGATACACGCAAGAAGATAAATATTTGTGTGATCCACAGGTATTTGTTTCGGGTCTGGGTGTTTGTGAGACCGTAAAGTCTCTCGTAATTTCTGATACCCACAACACAAGACCTCATCCTAGTTTGGGGCTAGTTGTCTGTGACTATTGTTAATAAATTAATGTCGACATACAATTATAAAATATTCGCGTGTTAAATTCTGCCACAGCAAGTTTCAAGCACCGCATTGATGTAATCTCTAGAGCATCGATCGTATTATAGATGAGCATTCGCTGGGTATAGAATTATATATTATTCAAATTACTGCAATCTCCTCGCTGTGTAATCATCCCTTTCCAAGAAATACAGTGTTGCACAATGAACTCTGTCAAATCAATTACCTGTCGCTTGAGCAACTTGAACACATTCTAACTGCAGGTAATGAAAATGATGTACAGCCACTCGGGAATCCTGAGTTTATGAGGCTCAGAGACGAGTATCACTTAGAAGAACGGGATTGGAAATTATAATAACATTGTAGCTATTGCATGCATAGAGGTACAAGTCATTCTAAATTTCACAGTTATGTTTTCATACTTGATGGAACACAAAAATATTGGTTTTAAAATTCAGATGTCGAGTTTTAAAGTTCTTGTCTATTGTACCTTGTCTTACACCTAATGGGGAGTGCATGTTTAGGTTGTTGATTCAATTTTTCGAGTATAATTGTGACAGGCCTAACCAATTTAAGTTTTACAATCCATACTGATACAAATTGTGTAAAAATCCTTTAAATAAAACATTTATCAGAAATATGCCGTCCAAAGTTTCGATGTTACCTGTGAATTATTGTTTTTGTGTTTACCACATTGTTCGCAATATACATTCAAGTCACAGGTGTAGCTTAACAAAGCACGATGATAGAAGGAAAATTCCAACTTGACGGAGTCGGCTGTAGGTTTGTTGTTAATATGTGCATAATTATATTATAAATTCAATATTGTGTAATCAAGGCTGTTGATGTCAAGTTTAATATAGCCGTTTATGTATCTGTATCATAGTATGTAAGGAAATAATTTTATGTATTTTCTTCAGCATAAATTATTTTACTATAAGATAATACCCACACAGTCCTGACTCTGAACTAAGGTAATACTATTCCTCACAAACACCTAGAGCCCAAAAATACTTGTGGATCACACTAAATTTGAAGTGGGTACGGGGATCAAACTAACTATCTAATGTAGGCATTCACGCGTGGCCATTTTATAATGATTAATTTGAATTGTTGATTAATCAATCGTCATGTGTCTATTGATATTCAATCACCACGCGATATAACTGTAGAGGAAAATATCGTGAGGAAACCTGCATACCATAGCGACTTGTAAGAATTTCTATGGTATATAAAGGCCGCCAACGCGCCCTAGGCCAGCTTGGTGGAGTATATGGCCCAGACCTTCTCAATTGTACTCTCGATTGTAGAAAAGGCCTGTGCCCTGTAGTGAGACGTATATGGGCTGATACAGAAAAGAAGATATAAAAATTGTTGTACCAAAATATATTATTTTTAATATTAGAGCTTCCAAAGATTTCAAGAGAGTCTTGTCAGGAATGGCTTGCATCAATCCGCTTCCTGCAACCTTGCATAGTTCAGGTATAGCATAATGTTTATAAATAAATGTTCCGTGTCATGCATATCTATTTATGATGCAAGTATAATTTTTATTATTTTATTTTATAATTGTCTTCAATAGTATTCGAAGTAAATAGCAGGTGATGTGAATTTAAGTGCATGCGATTGAAATGTCTACATAAATAATATTCTCGAGTATGACTAAAGAATACAGTATTTTATTTATTTGCAGTGTAAAACATTAAAAAAAATCATAAGTACTATGCATGATGATACGTAACTACGTACAACGTAACTCAGTTCATCCTTGTTCCAAAAAACATAAAAATATTACAGCAATTTGTAACTAACTAGCGGCCCGGCCCGAGTCCGCCCGGGTGCTGATAAGCTTTTTTAGAAAATATTCTATCGCCTATGTTCATCAGGGATATTGACGGATTCTCATGGTGAAAGAATGTTTAAATCGGTCCTGTGGTTTCAGAGTCAATTCCATCCAAGCGAACAATCAAATATTTCCTCTTTATTTATTTATTTATATATTTTCGTTTTTTGCATCATACATAGAACTAGTTACATTAAAGAAATAACATAATAAATGTAAAAAAAGGCGGCCTTATTACTAGTTAATATCATCATTATAATTTTAGTTTAGACAACTTTATAAAATCAATAGACACAAATACCGTGACAGGCTAATTAATGTACACACAAAAACCACGAAAAAACTATTTAAAAAAAAATCAAAACACTAATGCTGTAATTACGTCCGTAATTACACTAAAATAACCTAAGATTCACCCGCGACCCGCTATAGTTCAGCGACATCCGCGTCTTGACCTCGGGGGCGACCGGTAACAACCCGAGTCTCAGGCACAATTCGAAAGGTCAGCTTGCCTCACCGCTCCTATGTGATCATCGTGAATGCGACGGCCTCTGACGTCTTATTAAATTGTTTGGTGCATTACAACAGCCGGGTTTCTAAGATGTACTGAGGTGGAATTGATTTCTATTGATTGTCCAGTGATTTGTGGGTGTCGTGGTATATAGATGTAGGCTACATGTGCACCTTTTTATAAATAATAAATACACCCAACAGTCACATATATAGTTCTGACCCCACACTAAGATCGAGTCGTGGGTATCAGAAACTAAGAGAGACTTTTCGGTCTTACATACACCCAGACCCAGAACAGATTATGTCTATTTGATAAAAAAAAAACATGAGTAGCCCAGGACTATACAATTACATCAAAAACATGATAGGCTCGTTCCAATAAACTGACACAATATTTTGAAATGAAATTGTTTTCTTCTAGCTATGTGTAGCAGTAGTGACACCTCTACCTAGAGAGATGGAGGTTCGCTGTTTCTTGTAAATATTAATACATGAGACACGTTACATAATGTATAACACAAACTGTTTAGTCTACTGGTTTATTGCTATGATTATTGCTTCAGCGCCTTCCAAACAATAAATTAATCAAATTACAGCCTTTACACACAAAGTAAGATTATTACAAGCGTCTCAATTTCTCAAAATAATTCTGAATTGGCGGATGATTGTTGCAACGGGTGTAACGGTTATTGATTCATTATTTAGTGCTGCGTCATCACAAACGTGCAGTTTTTTTAGTTTGGTTTTTGTTCATAATCTTGTTTTATTTATCAAGGAAACTGCCAGTGATTTAGATATGATCGTTCGCTGATCCGCTGATGATTCTCCCGTTTTTGCTGTACCCGGAAATTTTTACTGTTTGTTTTTATGTCAGATATCATGTAATGCTAATTAAGGTTTTTATTTGTTTTGCTTTGAAAATCGGTTGTAATTTTAATCCGACGCCGAACAAAAGTTTGAGATGTCGAAAAGTTCGCTTTGGGATTCAAATGGAGTTGTGCTGGGCATGTGGCTAGGCGCACTGATGACAGGTGGACTAAAGAGGTAACAGAACGATGGCCAAAACTGGGTAAGCACAGCGTTGGCCGTCCGGCGACAAGATGGGTCGACGACATTGTCAAAGTCGCAGGCCAAACCTGGATGCGACTGACAAAAAACAAAGAATAGTGGCATAATATGTGAGAAGCCTATACCCAACAGTGGGAACCTACAGGCTCTGGACGATGATGATAATGATGTAATTTTAATAGAAGGTTTTAGCTAAATTTAATCTCACGATTATTTGAGAGAGGATTTTAGATTTATTGCAATTTCGAATCCTGTAATTTTAGAGACAAGTTATACTTTTTTAAATCATATTAAGCCTCGTGATGAGAAATGTTAGTAAGTTTCTTAAACTACTTAAAATTAATCGACGTACAAGTAAATCAACGTCAACTCTCAGTATAAGAAATATTTGTCGAATTAATCCTTGTCGTCGACGACTATCGTTTTAACCGTTGTCTCTAGATTTGTTAGGAAAGATTAATCAAGACTTGCTATCTGCCGCGAAATATTTCGTAGAATGCCGTTGATCAGCAGATTTAAAGTGAAGAAGAGCTCTTGCAACAGAACAAGTTGTAGCTAAAATTGTTTTATTCCGTTCCTGATGATAAGAAAAAAAAAAAGGAAATATATTTATGAAGTCACCATCACACCATTGTCGACAATAACTGTAATGCATTGTTTTATCTCTGTGGTTTCACATGTAGATAATATGGTTAAACTGACGTATTATAAGGTTTCTGACATGGCCACATTTACTTACGTTACATTAGTGGTGACTTATATACAAAATTAAATCCTATGGGCAGATTAAAACCAAACTAGGTAAAAACGTTACTCAAAATAAATAGCCGAAATCTCGTTTCACAAAATTCCCAAATAACCTCTTTGGAAGTGCAACGGGCATTCATTGCGCCCGAGCGAAGTCTGACCAGGCCGCCGGTGTTAATTTAATTAAATAACTTACTTAACTAAATTAACTCTTTTACGATAGCACATCGGTTGCAATACAAAATTTGCTACAATATAATCGACTATCACAATTCAAATTCGAGAATTTTCTACTGTATATCCTAATTTTTAGATGAGGAATCACGAAGATTGAATTAAGCAACCATGAACTTAACAACTTCGTTACTAGCATTTGTTTTTTTTTTTGTTGCATAATTCTGATGGTTTAAAAAAATGCGGAAATGATTAGTTTTAATTGAGTTGATGTTTGCATGTCAATGCATGGCATATGAGGTTTCAACAATAGAACATAATACATTACGAGCTTGTCAAATGTGCCCACATAAGATAAGAAGGAACACTGAAAATAAAATCAAGGTAGGCAAGTATTTGCTTTTATAATATAAGAAAGTAAGAAAGCATATCCATCCCAAGGTTGCCTGGAAGAGATTGCCCAGTACGATAAGGCCGCCTTTTGTACTTTTTTATCATGTTATTTCTTTTATGTAACTAGTTCTGTGTATGGTGCAAGAAGTATAAATAAATAAATAAATAAAATTATATTTTAAGGATTTTATGTGGAGAGTGTGGTAAGGAATATGACGGTTTCGTATTCAAATGAATTTAAGCAAGTCGAGGAACTATGATTGTTTCCATAAGCTCTACGATGTCAATGAATAAGGCTATATTTTCTTGAATATGTAGTTTTATATACGTAAAATGATCGATATTGAATACAGTATACTGGATGCTGATAAAGATATAAGCCATTATTTCAGTCAATTGAACATAGTTTAAGGCTTTAATTTATTTAATGGCATATTTATTTATATTAGTGCTCACTTGTATAAAGTCAATTTTTGGAAGTTATTTATAATACGTAATAAGTTATTTATACTAGGTATTGTTAATTATTTGATTAAATTAATTATATGTAAATTTATTCCGACATTCATACATACATAAAACTATACAGTATTGAAAATTCCAATAAGTTTTGAAGTAGTGAATTCGCTACAAATTCATATTTCTTAGTGAATGGTCCTGCTTGAAATGGGTAATCTTGGTAATCTTTGGTAAAGCTAGACCTTGGTCCCTGAGAAGAAGTACTTAAGAAATAGAAATATCTCGATTCACTTAATTTGTTGTTCCTTGAATGAAACTTGAATGACATTTCTAAAATTTCTCATAGATTTAGCACATTATCAGAAAAGTTCATGAACTGCTCAGTATTTAAGTTTTATTAAATTTATATACCATTTATTTTAACTTGACTACAGAAATTTGTATATAAATTATTATTCAGTCATCCAAATTGATGCCGCCCACGATGTTGCTGATAATTTCTGTTTTATAATACTCAATGTGAAGTCAGCTTTTCTGGTATTTAACATTTGGTTGACATTTGCGTTTTCACAGATGAATATTAAGTTTGTATTTTCATTCCTTAGCCTCAGTTTTACGTTTTTTTTTGGATTTTCATCAGGTTCGTGCGAATTCTACTCATTTATCTATCCATAATATCAAGAAACTCCAAGAATGTGGATTTGAGGAGGATCGTAAATGTTGGTGATCGATTTTGTATTTCCAATTGATGGTCACTGTTTGATTTTTGATAAATGCTTCACCTGTATTTAATTGTATTTTGCAATTTTTAAGACTAGCGAAACCGAATTCATTGAACTATCAGAAGGTTGTATCGATCACGATTTTTAAGTTCTTACAAATTCAATGATTCATCAACATTTATACGTAATCATCTATTCATAAAATTATTAATCGTTTTACGTCCGGATCACTATATTTGCTTAAACTATTTGTTATAATCCTCATACCGATTTATGTTAATAAATCTACACAATATTATATTGTAGATATAATATTAATATAATATTGTAGATATACGTATGTCTGCTACAATAAACTCGTCTTGAATTGCTAAGTCTACTGTTCGATCAACAGATGAATACTCCGCCGCCCACAAAGCAACTAATCAAATTCTAGCCTTTGCGCACAAAGTAAGATTATTACAAGGGTCTAATATTCTCAAACTGGATCTAAATAGGCTGATGTTCCTCTACAATATTCAGTACTGTCTAGTCTTACACAGACAGGAATTATTGCGCGCTTTGTGGTTTCAAGGTTCACTGAAGATTTAATGGGATTAGAAGTAGAAACAGATATTTGGATTTTGCTTAATAAATGTACATTTAATTATTGTGCGGCGGTGGGTGAGTGGATCAAATATGTTTTACCAATTATAAATTTAGATGCGTATCGTCCTTGTATTGGTTTGGGCATAAACAGAGGCTGTAAATGATGAGATTTTGATTTATGTTGCTAATAATATTGTATTATTTCTTGGTTTAATCCCCTTGTCTCGCATCATTTTTACAGATTTTATTACCTCGTTTCATCTTCCACAGTAAATTATTTTAATTTTTCTAGAAAACGATTAGTTTCGTTATTTAAATCAATGAGTTAAATCCCAAACAAGTTGGCATGGTAAAGTACAACAATAAATTATGATAAATCGTAGTTAAAACCCTTGTAAATCAATTTAATCCGTTTGGATATTAAAGTGACGTGAACAAAGTATCCACTGACTTTATAATAAACATAAATCCATCAAATCACTAAACATACACGCGTAAGTACAACTCACAAATACTCTCAAGCAGATGAAACTCCAAAGAAAGTCCAATTACGTAATTCAGTGAAAACTTTGTTGAACTGAATGAATTTATTATGAATCGACCGCGACAGAGCGAAATAAAAAAACGACAGTCCACAAATTAATTACTAACTAACGACTTGTAATAAGACACCGCGATTTGAGTTGAGACATTAAGACGAACAAATTTCACGTTCATGCTACGTTTACCTTTAATGTCAAAAGTGTTATCTTTGCGCCGTTGAATTTGGATACCTTTTTAATGTTGAGCGAAATTTATGTCCTGTTTACGTGAAATGGGGAAATTATACTGTCGCCGCGGACTAACATTGAATATCGTGATGTTTTATCTTCTCGAGCGTAACGCGATAATGTTTTCTTTGTGTAAAGCTAACATTATGGAATAAGATGTAAGATGATTTTGAGCGTGATGAATTTCTATCATTTTGAACAGTGAAATTATTTGCTAAAATATTTTATACTGTTTATTTGATAAGCAAATAATATTAAAGGTATTTTTCCATAAAGTTTGTTCTTATAAAGGATGTTAATAAATTGTTTCATGATGTTAAAGTTAATAAATGATAGTGAAAGTGTGATCAACTTTCGAAGCAGCAGTTTATGCAATAATTCAGATTTTATTGGCCAGGGTGAACTCCACTAGTGAGATGATTATTATCATAAAGAATAGACGCATTTATTTACTTACTGATTTTAAACATTTAGCTCATCAATACAAGTAAATTCATATAATTTTTATTACTGAGTCAGGATTGAAATGTCAAAATATAGCCAATCTAAGCAAAACCACAAAGATCATATTTCATTCTTTGACATGACATCTGCTGTCGCATAAAAATGTCATATTAAGATCTGGTGGCGTTCAGATTGAAAGTTTCGCTTTAAAATTTCCAAATGCCCTTTTGAGTTTTGCTTCGCCAATGGGAATCGTTGAAAAATCCTTAGTGCAGCGCCCGGTTTGATTGTGTCTCGTGAAATAAAAGAATACGACGAAAGTCGCGTCGTTTCTGAAGTTCAAATGGCGACTGTTATGAAACTTCCTCGGGCTGCATCGACGAGATCAGAATTAAATTAATAAAACGAACTTATATCTGGATTTTTGATGTAAAGAATTTCTCTATCGGTTGGAAAATTTATTTATCTACGTATATGTGAGATTTGATAGAACACTGCTCAAATTTTGTGATGAAAAAGTAGGTCACACAATATATGATGGTATTTAGATGTTCCGGTATCTAATTATTCTTCACCGTACAAACAAGATATCCCATTTTTTGTTCGTTAAATATTAAGCGGTATTATTTGGTGAAGAAACCGAATCACGCAATTTCAATTGAGTGTTGTGTCACATAAAGAAACTCGAACAAATTGCCAAAATCTTTACACAGAATACCTACCAGTTATAATTTTATCGCGCGCATACTTCAACATCTCTTAAGATATAAAAAGGCTCACACTGATTTTGCATCCCGGGGGACTTTCAATTTGAAATTGCTCGCGAGTTGAATGGGAAAAAGAAGATTGATATTTGGGATTTTTTCCTCTTGGCCGTGCGTGGAGGATGCCTCACAAGTGACTGATCGCTCGTGCCTCCGCCGGCTAATGATATCGGAAGCTTATCGGATTGACTGTCGCGCGTCATTTTTACGGATTCAACGGGATTTATGTAAATTTGTTTTGTCAGCGACGTCGCCTTGTTACGGGCCCGCCGAATCTGTCCCGATATCAACAATATTGATATTGCTGTCGATTTGCTTTGATAGATATTTTTTTTCCGTTGCGTTCGCTTCCACTTTGAAGTGTTGGCTTTTTTGTGATTGTTATAGCTGGGGCTTTGTCGTGCGCTGTTGTGTTCTTATTTTTGTAGCTACTGCCTATTACTCTGCTTTGTGTGTCATGCTTTAGTTTTGGAAACAACTGCGTTTTTTTTTCTAATAAATAGTTGGTATACACATGCCGTAAAAATAGTTGCATGTTCAAAAAATATTATTTGCTTCACTATTTCGTATTTGAATATAGTTTCAAATCTTTTTGTATCCGATATGTGTTTTAGCTTTTTCAATTTATAATATACATAGTAAACTATTCTGTAAATTAGTATTTATTGTAAGTATCAAAGGATAACCATTAGCAATGCTGTTACAATTCAGGGCCTGAAAAAAATTAACACACCCGAATCGATACCAATTAGAACACGCCTTTCATAACACATTTGTAACGCGCGCAACGTATGCAAATGTTGATATCCACATAAAATTTAACCTCTCACCGATACGCACACATATTAATATTCATCGCACCGGCTCACGCAACTTACCTGTCGATGTAATTAAGGCGTTACAGGCGCCGCACAATGTGTTCACTGTCTAGTACTGTGATCATCGCAGATTTGCTCTATTCAAACGGAACGCTTCTCAATACGTCCTGTAGTTAATGTAGCTATTGTATTGATTACACTGGTGGTAGGTTTATCATACCAAACTTACCCGCATTAGGCCAGCGTGGTGGACTATATGGCCTAACCACTCTCAATCGTACTCTCGATTGTAGAGTAGGCCTGTGCCCTGCAGTGGGACGTATATGGGCTGATACAGATACAGATACAGGTTTATCATATGTGAGAGACTGCCTGGGTAGGTACCACCTCAATGTCTATTTCTCCCGCCAAACAGTGAAACGTGTAAATGCACTGTTGTGTTTTAGATTGAAGGACATTGTAGCTAGAGTAACTACTGGACATATTGAGACTTAACATATTATGTCTCAGGATGGCGAGCGCAGTGGAATGGCAAGCATTGCTTAGTAATTTAAGGTGTTCCTTGGTTTTGAGAGTTTGAATAAAGAGGTAATAACCTCTTTGGTTCTTATCTTCGCTAAAAACACTATATACTGTTTATAGTCACCGCAGTGCAGAAATACATCAGCTAAATTAAGCACTATATTGTACGGAACTGTATATATTACAAGCGGGCAGTAACGGGCTGCGACAGAGCAAGTTCTAGACAAACATACCAGAAATACGAAGTAACTGACCGCAGCATTGTGACTCGGCTAGTCTCTAGAGGATATTTGGCTTAAACCGGCAACACTACGAAAACATTAACTGGATTTTTTTTTACATTTTTGTTACCGTTTAAGGGTAGCTGAAAATAGCATTGTTTAGTTAATTTCGAATGTCGTTTTTTTTATCTTGTAGGATAATACTATGCATAGAATTAGCTAATGGTAATTAAATATGCGTCACTATAATTACGGTCTTATTTAATGTTATTTAAAATTTAAAATTGATGGTTGCAAATTGCATTTCAATGTCATTAAGTTTGTATAGGATATCTTCGGAAATGACATTGAGTAGTGCAGCTACAGGTATACTCTATTCTGTAAGAACAGCTATAGCGGTATTCATATCGTCGCTGTCAGAGCATCACACTTGACCTCCACCGGTTTCTATAATATTCACATTATAATTTAATATAATTCAAAAGACTTTGATTCGGTCTTTGACCTTCCTTCCCGTTATATTATTCGGTGTCACGTTATTAATCCGGCCCATTATTACATTCATTTTTAAATATAGCTTTCTTTTTTTACGTATTTTACTGTGTACATTTACTAGATAATTTTTGGCAGAGACTTTTATATGCCTTGTACCTTGGTGGCGTAGTTGTATGGTAGGGTTACAACGCTGAGGTGTCCAGTTCGAATCCCAGGTCGGGGAAAGTGATATTGGATTTTTATAGTCATTGTCTGCGCAGATCAGCCAGGAATTTGTGTACGATATGGTGATAGGCTCGCCCTCTATCACGTCATGGTACGGAACATACAAGGGGAAATGTGGTTTCCTGGCACCGTCTCCCTACCCCTCTTGGGAAAAAAGGAGTCAGTTTATGTATGTATGTACTTTTATTTTATATATTTTCACAAAAAGGTTTAGCACTTTTTTGTTAATCGGTTTTTGATCGGTACTGGAATGTTCAATTTATTTTGTTAAAAGTTTTTCATGCTATTAACGCGCTCATGTAGATTTAATTTGGAGCGTGCGTTATTAATTACATTTTAGGAATTTAGCACAAGATTTTTTTGTTTAACATTTAATTTTATCGGAACGTTTGGTATTTTATGAACGCTTTGCTATCGTTTTTATCGCGTAAAATACGGTAAAACTCGTAAAATTAATGATGGTTTCATACCAATTTCTTCTTCTTCTTCTTCTTCTACCTGGCGTTATCCTGGTTTCATACCAATTTATTCCAGGAAAATTATTTCATATTTACACACAAGCCTATGCCTACAATGCCTATGCCTACAATGCCTATGCCTACAATGCCTATGCCTACAATGCCTATGCCTAACACACAATGTATACGATTGTTACAAATTCAGACACATCCATTGGTTTCTAACAGAAAGACATTCCATGCAAATCGAAGTTCGCCTCTCAGCACTAATGAACCTAGTATGTTGATTTTTATCAAGACAAGTACTATGTACATAAAGGCATATACAACCAGTGGATAAGGTCCTTAGCATTGATTCCTCGGTGATTGATGTGTATCTGCTTGCGACGGGCACGTAATCCGATCTGATTTTGTGTGTGTGTGTGCGTCTAATGCCTACCGTGTACATAAGCTCTCCTTTAATCCCCGTGATTGAATTATAATTCTCTTTGTGTTTGACAAGACCCCCACTTTGTTTTGGAGATGAATGAGTTGAAACAGAATGGATTGATAGAAACATTGACTTTGATACAGTGAATGGAACAGATGAAATTGATTCGATGTTCGCTGTAGATGAAGATATCTGTAAGATTAGTGATATGAATTGTTTTTGTGATATTAATCCTATAGATTGGCGAACTAGTTTTGCTCTAGATCTAACATCGTTATCGTTTACAATAGTTACTTTACAATACTTTAAGGTTGTAAATATCTAATTTTAATTAGATGAGGGAATTTCAAAAATTAAATAAAACGTACGCCCTGGATTCGAATTGCACACCGTTATTAACTAATAACACCTGGGCAGTATTTAAATGTACATCGTTACATGGGAGTGCTCGCAAATATTTTACGAATACTCGTATTTTGAACTAATCGGAAATTGTGCATTACAAAAATACAGCTGACAATTATCATAATTGCATGCAGTTGTACGCGTCCTCGTTCCATTTAACAGGAACACAACAGCATAGCGTTATCCTAATTACATATTGTTTTTTTTTATTACAAAACCGACACTAAGTTGCAGCGTTTGTGATACAAATAATGTATTATCTCTAAACTGGTGGGCGTGAATTCACAGATAAACGCGTCCCGTGCAACGGTTTGTTAAACAAATTGTTGTTTTTTTTCAACCATGACGATGTGGGTTTTTTTCGCCTGCGCCTCTCTGATTGGCCTTTGTTCGGTATTTTAGAATGAAAGTGAGCGTTTAGTCGGGATCTTATCTAGTGTTTGTTCACGTTAGGTTCACGCTTGGAGTGATAGGTTACACCGACGTAAGAGCTGGTACATTTTATGTTGTTACAAATGTATGGACGAAAGGAGATATTTGAGCATGTGGTTTTTGAAGAAGTTCAAATTGTGGTATTAGAGGTAACTCCTACAAAACATGTTGCGCTGAATTATCCTTGGTAGTAATGGGAAGTTTGGTACAAAATCACTTATATGTGTTTTACAATTTGTTACACCAGTTTATTTTACTTTAAGTATGAGAATAATTAACTAAAGCTGGTATCGCATCGTGTTATTACGATTTTTTTTTAAAGAAAGGAGGTACTATGAATATAATATTAAAATATTATGAGAAGAGGAAGAAGAATATTCAAAAGTAAAATAATGTGAAATAAAATTAAAAGTAATGTGTAGAGTAATTGTTGCTTTTCGTTTACTTCAAACGATATGTAGATAATAATACCGTATATTTAATGTTGTGTACCAAATACCAATACTATCATTTAATTGTAATTACATACGCATCATTGCGAAATAAAATTGATCAATTAGTCCAAATGTTTCACAATAAATAACAATTGAAGCCGCAAATGTTTTAAATTAATATCCCGTCATTACAATTCGTACATTAAAAACACGATGATAACATTTTAAACGTTATTTCATTTGTTTTTTCAATACTCAATGCTCAATATCTTTATTGCACACCACATGTTATAAAGATGTTAACATTTTATAAAAGGTACAATGTGGACCCTGTTGGGCACGGCCACAATTTAGGAGAGAGGAGGAAGCCATATTATTAATTTTATGTATTAATATATTTAGAATATCGAATCGTTATAAATTATAATTAGTGTACATATTCGTATTTAACATGCACTTTTAACGATTCATTATTATTCTTGCAGGTACAAGTTTTGATAGCGATACACGGCAATAATAAGGTGAGTGTTGGATAATATTCACTGCGTTTGCATATAGAAATTTCACAAAGCGCCGGGGCGCAGAAAATTCTGGAACGTTTCCAAATCTTCTTACCCAGCAAGCGAGACCCTTGAGTTTAAATTGTCAAGTGGGGAGTTTCTTCCAATTTTCACTTCACATAAATCTCGCATTCACGATAAATTGGTCTCTGGCAGGGTATTATGAAAATTATTGTTTTTTTTTATATAAAATAAGTACGTCTAATACACAACAGCTGCATCGATAAAAGCTTCAACATAAGATAATGGAAGTATCGTGGTGAAACGATTTTAATTAGGAAATTAAAATATGAACTAGGTACAATACATAAATATAATAATATAATAATAATATAGTATAATATATTTGGTAAAAGAAATATTCTTAATATTAACAAACTGTCTACTGCGTTTCTTATGAAAAATATCTAATTACCTCAGATTAGTTCCAAATAGACAGTTTTACCTTTGAACAATTTTAAATTTCCTTATTTCGCCCTTTTTTTGGCAAATAATTTGTATAGTAGTCAATTATTTAATAAAAGTGGTTTCAACGATCATTGAATTACTGTTTTTGTGAGAACAATAAGAATGAGGTTTCTTAGAGCACTTTATATTTTCCTTGTATTTTATATTTACAGTAATAAGTAAGTAAGTCTCAAAGCAACATTTTTGTGACATCTCTGTGGTAGACTTAAGTAATATGGAATCGAGGATTAAATACACATAGATCACAATTGATGACAAATTCCTCGTTTTCCTTTGTCCAACGAACATGGGTCGATATAGAATAGCATTTATGATTCAATAAAGCCTTTGTAATTCCCAGACTCATTTGCATTGTAACACTTTCGCCCAAACAATAAACCACCAACAATTTGTAAGTGAAAATCCAATTCAGAATCCTGAAACTGTGAAATGCGTTCCAACTTCACGTTTAATTGGAACTCTCGGAATAATTGACGGTATTGTACCGATTGGCATCTACCAATTTGCAGCTAAATCTATACAATTTGTTTAGAAGTGATCCGAAATTTAGTAATAATTAAACTCATACAGAGTACACTTGAGCAGCAAATCTGTTTATTTGCTTTATTTTGAGGAACCGAGAGCTAAACGTCGAAGATTGATCGATTCTTGAAAGAACAGGAAAAATATATTGAGAGTAACAGATGGTCGTGACGAAAAAAAGGAAATGTTGATAAATGTTACAAATGAAGGAATAAGTCTGTTATATGAAGCCGTTGATTTGATCGTCTGTATCAGCAAGCGAGAGTACGATTGAGTAAAGTTAGGCCGCATGGTACACCATGCTGGCCTAGTAGGTACGAGTTGGCGGCCTAGGCCAGAGTTTATTTGATCATATTAAAAATAATTTCGTTTAGTTGCGATTATGTTTGTGGGTGGTAATTGAATAAATCATGATAATTTAAAGATTATAACTTATTATAATAAGTAATGATTCCTTGAATGACTGATTTACGTATGCTTAAAGAACATAATAATATGCAAGAGGTTGCTTGGGTAGGCACCACTGCAATATCTATTTCTCTCGCCAAACAGCAGTTTAAACGCACTGTTGTGATTTGGTTTGAAGGATATTGTAGCCAGAGTAACTAATGGACATATTGAGACTTAACATCTTATGTGTCAGGGTGGCGTGCGCAGGGAAAATGCCAAACATTGCTTTGTAATTCAAGGTGTTGTTTGGTTTTGCTACTGTTCATAAGAGGCGAACGGCGCGTTCGTCTCGCCATTTATTACAATAAAAAAAATATTTGATATGATATTATGTTATCTTATAAATTATCAGGTATAATATTGTAATGAGTAGGTAAACAGAAATGATGATGACTGATATTAAAGTAAATTAACATATTCTAAACATTGTTATTGATGAAGTGATGACCACAATGGAATAGGTTTTAATCACGGCTAATGTACACAATAAAATTTAGTATAACTTACTCCGAGGTATTCTAATGATCAATTACCAGTGCATCATTCAATGGTCTGACACAAACACAATAATTTAAGTGCCTTAATGTTTTTGAACGTGCGAACATGGACAAATGGAACCTTCAAACTGATGGGAACTAACATACCTCACGATTTCGTGATCGTGTTGTCATTTGTAATTAGTTCTAAAAAACACGCATTGCAAAAGAAATACGTAGAGGGTTCAAAGAAACTACTGAAAAGAAATATGCTCTACAATTTAAACATCATAGAAATTGGTGGAGATGATAAGATTAGATAAACATAATTCTTTATGAATAATAATTTACAATAGTTAACTAAAGGCAATCGAATAATGGGTGGTATTCGGGTAATGCTAGGTAGAGGATTATACCTAAATTATATCAAAAATGTTGAATTGATAAAAGCTTCAAGGACTATATGACCTAACCCTTCTAAATCGTAGTCTCGATTCTAGAGGAGGCCCGTCCCCGTATAGTGGAACATATATACATATATTAGCTGATATAGTGAATTGTTCGAAATTTGGATTTCGTTCCTTAGCCTAAATAGATTCTCCACTAACCTTTTCTGAATAGAAAAGGCCATTGGGTCATAAAGTTAGCCGAGCACCAATACTTAAATACGTACTATTCCAGTACATTTTAACAATTGAGTGTAGCATCTCACTGTGCAATAAACATAAATTAACACGTATTTGGTATTACAGCTGCATGTTACGCCGATAATATTGGTCATCGGTAGATGCACGATTTCACTTAAATACATTTCGCTACGTTTGCAAATACGTATAGACCGGTACATCTTATGACACTTCACCTTCTAACATGACCGGACAAATTGCAACATAAGAGACGTGTCATATTTTGGTATTATGCCGAGTTGTTCAAATGAAGTTTTGAAGGTCTATAACGGTAATTAGGAATGTTTTCGTCATTTGATGTGGCTTGATGGTCAGGGCATTAGCATTGCAAAGGTTTATTATTCGATATTAATGTGATGAGTGGAAATAAATGATGTATTGGTTGGAAGCTAGTTTAGCTTTGTAGTTTTGTCATTATGCTAAATAAATTTTAATTTATCATTGGAATTTTGTTATGTACTTTTATGATGAAGAACTAAAATTTATTTTACCTATTAGGTTGTGGAAACATCCGGAACGTGATATATGCAACTTTTAATATATTCATAGTATATGGATTTGGAGCATCAACGGTATAAATATTGAAAGAAGTTTTTCCAGCAGTCTTTAATTTATGATAATCATATTCTAAAATAAGCAACAAACTGGCCCAGATATTTCATTAAATATATTTAATGACAACATTTTGTTAATACGAAAAAAAAAAACAAGTTTTCAAGTGATTTCTGATATGAAAATCCAAGTGTTTTTTGGTGTTCCTAATATTTTAAAGGCATTAATATGATTCAGATGTGCTTCTAAGCTTACTCTAGCCAGTACAACCAATCAAAATTTACCACCAATAATACTGGGCTATGGCTGCGTATATTCTCGACCAGGTGAATCTTAATCATAAACTTCTATATACATAGTATCTTTGTACTGCTAGGAGTAGGACATCTTTTTTCTTCTTTTATTGCAGTCGTTCCATAATGTTAAAGCCTAAATCGCTGGCTTTTATGATATAAATTGAACTCTATATAAGTATAGACTCTATGGAAATACAATAACATTTACACGAACCAAACACAAGAATGTAAAGGTTTTTTGCAAACGTGTACACAGGGACAGAATGAAAGCAATTTCACCGCGTCCGCCCTTCTCGTGACTCGGGTGAAATTGGCATAGGGCACGCGGTCAACCCAGTCACCTATTGGCCCGTTGCTGCAGGCAATAACATCGGGGATGCCACGGCAATAAATATAACTATAGTAGACGCTTGATAATGGAAACCTTCGATAATTCAAACCTCTCTATAATTCGAAATAACTATAAATAAATACCTTAATATAAATACACCCAAGAGTCACAAATATAATCTTGACCCCACATTAAGATCGAATGTTGTGGGTATCAGGAACTACGACAGATATTTCGAACTCATTAACACCCAGACTCGAGACAAATATTTTTGGACCTCACAAACATTTGTCTCGGCATGGGGATCGAATCCACGGACTCTCGTTTCACAGCCGGCGTCAAAACAACTGCACTGTTTGAAAACTTATCAACATGTTGGTCACGCATCGGACCTTATATCTGTATTGCGGTTTGCCGTTACTGTTACTCACGACTACGCTGTAATGAACTGAATTTAATCTGATTATGATATTTTGGATTTCTCTGTTAAGTTTGCTTTTAAAAGTTCATTTAAATGTTCGGATTGACTTGATTAAATGGATAAACGATGCTATATTATAACGACGAGAGCTATCATGGTCATCCAGAAAGAAAAGAAAGAAAGAATTTATTGTTGGATAGGGACGAAGATATACCAACAAGACGGTTAAACTTAAAATAAGTATTACTGCGCTAACAATGGACCACGTAATCAGCACAATTCTTCGGTACTGCATAAGCAGCATCGCAGCGATTGATTTTACTGCATACCATGATGATTTTTTAAGAATTTCTATGGTATGTACAGTCCGCCAACCCGCACTAGGCCAGGAGTATAGGTGGAGTATATGGCCTAATCACTCTCAATCGTACTTTCGATTGTAGAGGAGAATGGTGCCATGCAGTGGGACATATATGGGCTGATACAGTTACGGTATATTATGTCTGTATTGCTGATAAAATTATAATAACACCACTATTATAATTGTATCCTGAAAAGATAACTTAGATATATACCAAATTCATCCGTTCGCACTGATTGTTATTTCCGTTAGATAATGCTATACAGGCAAGCGTGTATATAGGGGACGGATCTAATCCCGACCAAACCATGTTTGTTTCGGAAATGAAAGTGATTTGATTAACTACGGATTCAAATATAGAATCTCATAAATCATAGTGCGCATATGTTGCCATTAAATATATGAAACGATGTTATAAATGGTTTAACACAGTTATTACGACAGTAATATACCACGGGAATGCACACAACAAATTTAATATGAACGTCGTACGTCGTAACATGCTCATATAAAAAAGTGAATTAAAATTTAAAGAAATGTAAAAGAACGTAGAAGCATGGCTTTAATATTAAACACATTTAAGAATTATTGGTGGTAGGTCGCTCATATGTGAGAGGGCCGACTTCGTAGGTCTGTTTTTCTGTGTCTATTTCTCCTGCCATACAGCAGTGTAAATGCACTGTTGTGTTTCAGTTTGAAAGATATTGTAGCCAACGTAGCTCCTAGATGTATTGAGACTGATTCTGAGATCTGATTTTACTGTCCATGAGCGGTTCTATCGCTTACCGTCGGACGAATGACATGCTAGTCTCGCCATTCATTGCAATAAAAAGTTGCAGTACCAAGGAAATTATCGTCATAGTAGAAATAGGTCACGCGACTCTCGAGTTTATGAAGGGTTTGTAATAAATCTAGATGTCAATTCAGTTTATACCCTAGAGTGAAATACAAATTGCCTTATTATTTCACACAACGATAATATCTACATTCGACATAATATATCGAAACATTAGGGACTCAATAAATTTCCTTGGAAACAGCCGTGGTGCCACATTCCCGGAGGCGTTTGGCGATCGACCAATACATTGGTGAACGCTGCACATGGCATAATAATGCCATTTGGTAAGGAATACGCCATTTGGCATTATCGATATGTAGCAATCGGATCGCCGGAGTTATGCGTTTAATGAAAGCCAATCTTGCATTGTGTACTAACAGACCGAATTGTACTTCTGCTGATAAAGTGCCTAATGTTTGATAGTATCGCTTAGTTTTTGTAGATTTCAATGGAATCGACTATCTTGTCGATAAGGCTTAAAAGCTACGATAGCGTCTGATTTATATATTTTTGAATAGTTTCTATGTCAGTTTAATTTGTAACGATAAGGTTGTTGGTATGTGTTGTTGAATCATCAAGTGCAACAGTTGAAGGTGAGTTTTGTAATTGTTCTTCGTCTGGTTGCTATGCAATGTTTAACTTCAAATCTATTTGTTTCTTGATAAAAAAAATTGTGATTCAGATTTTTATTTTTAGTTGACGAGCGTATGTTTGTCGGTTATTAAAATTTGACTGTGCCCGATTGTTTTCTGCTAAAATTTCTCCTACTACTTACATCCCCTGAAACCGAAGTGCTTTGACAACATTTGAAGTGTGCACTCGGTTGGCAATTTGTTAATGCAGTTTGAACTCTTGAACTATCAGCGTACTGACCAATTTTGTTCAAAAATTCATATAAAATATTTCAGCATCCACTGGAACGAACTTTGTGAAACCGGTTCAGGATCTCTTTGTGGGTTAATTTCAGTATATTTTCAAAGTGCTCAAATGTATATAAAATAAACATAAAGGCTAATTTTCTGGTTACGATATGAAATTCTTGGAATTTTTCCATCTGCTTGAAACACAATTTATGACTTACCCTTTCGATGATCAATAGAAATGATACCAAGAACTCTTAATACTGACATTCGGTATGACATCTTCCAGTCGTCTTCCCATTTATGACGAAAGTATTAAAACCCATAAATATTTTACGAGTACGTGACTGTCGGCATCGTCTCGTCGAGACCTCAAATCGAATTTTATGCGTTGTTACAGAGATCCGGTATTGCCGCGATTGTCGTTTCGGCAGTATTGTAATTATCTATAATAACTCGTAACTCAACCTTATCGTTTTTTACAACCACTTATTGTGTTTAACAGGATAATACGCTATTTGAAGGTTTTACAAGCACACACTTTTCGTGATTGGCTAGATTTTCGATCTTTCAAATTGTCGTGACCCACATAAAATTTAATTTTGCAATTTGGTGAACGTCTGTTAATCATCTCTTAAAAGTCAATGTTTTTGAGCGAAATTGATGTATTTATACCGTGTAAATGGTAAATCGTGGTTCAATTTGGAATGTCCGATTATTTTTGTACCGTGTCCGAGATTATGTAAAGACAATTTATATCGGAACAAGGAATTAACGATTCAGAATAAATATAATCCGGATGTATTTGATTGAGATATAACGATTTATTTAAAAAAATAAGAAGCAACTTGAGTCGACGACAGGAAGTGAATGTAGCAAGAATGTAAATAAGTCGTACCACTCTCTAATCGACTTGTAAAAGAAACCTCGTGATATATGTCCCGGTCAAAGTCTAACAGTACTTTTATATCCAAAACAATGGATTAATCGATAAACGAGAAAGTGAAATATTCGATGCACAATTCATTAATGGTGAGAACGGTACAGATGTTTCTCGATTAAATTCGAAAGTAAGGACGAGATAAATCGAAGATGGGCTAATGATCGATGATTCACAAATGCGATCCCACGCCCCGTATTGTAATGATGAAGTAACAAACTAATATGTAATGTATTCGCTTATTTCGCGTCACTCTGTTGATAATCTTGTTGCGAGAATTTATTGGAGGAGTTGCGATTGCTAGCGATTATTCCGCTGGGAGTTTGCATGTTCTAAGGAGTCTTCGTGTGGGACACTTTCTATTGTTTGTTTTACTTAAGATTGTAGTAAGCGAAGAACAGGTTATTAATAGTGTATTAGGATCCTAAGATTCAGGTGTGTCTTTGTCTAATTCTCCTATATTGGATATTTTTTATAAACTCTAATTATTTACTGTAAAAATATATTTTACTATAATAAATTTACTATAATAAATTGATTTCTTTGACATTGATTGGTTTTTAGTTTAAAAACTAAGATGATTAATAAAGAAACAGAACAGACTGACAGCCAAAAGTAAATATTTTACGGCAAATACGGAATGAAATCAATGAAAAAGGACGGTAGATTTGGTTTGTTTAAACCTTTGGGACATGTTATTTATATGATAGTAATCTTAGATTATGCGATATAATTATTACTCAACAACATAATGCTATTAAAAATAGATTTTATCACGCATTTCAGTTGATAATCCGTACGAAGCTAAAGTATATGTACCATTCATCATAAGATCGAATCAGTTAGCGGATGTTATACTAATAACATAATTGATTGATTGTATAATGCAGATTATAATGCATTTTGGAGCAGACTGTACGTGTAAATAATTAAAACCATTGGTACTAAGTTTTCTATTAGAATGCATAATAGGATTTAAAAAAAACTGATTTAAGAATATATAGCCAACTTATTATCGTAGTAAATTATTTCTTTTTATGCAATATCCTGCCTACATTTTATAAACTATCACAATCTTTTTTACCAAAAATGGCGATGTAAAATGTGAAGATTAGTGGACAAACTAAATACGTCCAAAATAAATAATCTTGAAAACAGGTACTTAAGTACATATTTCTCATAAGCTCAGGTGAAAATTAAATGTTATTGTAAAAAGTTTAAACAAAATTAATAATATTAATCCTAAGCATATTTATTGTGTCATAATACGAGTATCCTTACCTCATGATTACGTACCATAACCATGCAATATAATGTGCTTAATGAACTGTTAACGGACACGCTAATCAAAACCCGTGACGTGTCACCTTACAATTGTCCACTAACAGAACCACGGCCACTGCCAATGCTGAACATAACCCGTCGACAACTGCCCCACATATCTCTGGATCAACAAGGCCCAATGGCCATCGAAGGTGCTAATGCAAATATCCAGTCTACATACGGGTTAAATAACAGTTTGCGTACGGATTAGCCGTAAATAGCTCGTTTAGAGCACAATGTGAGGGCGGTCGCACCAGCCGCATTGTCGCCCTAATGGAAATGCCATGCGCAGTGTATTCCGTGTTATTGTCCAAGAATTTAGTGGGTCAAGGAGGTTGGACGACGACGCGTGTCGGACCAAACTCTGCATAAATACCATAACTTAATCCGATCTAGGTGTGCGTACATCCGTGGGAAGTGGATTTAATTGAGTGCTAATGAAGATTACTGTGCATGTATAATATCTATGATAGTTATAATACTGTACATGCGTCATACACATCAGTGGCAAATTGCAATTAATCTATTGCAATATTTGTATGTTGCATTATCAATAGTGAATGAACCGGGAGGTAATGAATTGTGTCTTCAGGTTGATTAATGCTTCATTAAAGTTCTTGCACTTATTGAACAGAAATCTAATTATTGTACAGAATAGGCCTTTCATTGAGCATACGAGTATGCTGTTCGGAAAGTGTTAATGAATTTGTTACTTTAGAACTTCGAAAATGTGGCACGTCATTGTAATTATCTGGTTTATATCAAAATATTCGTTGCGGTGTGGATGTCTAATCTACAGCCCCTTTTCATACTTGTGATATTGCCTACTTTGGCATGAAATCTACAAATTATTAAACATTCTTTGGAAACAATTGTCGCACTCAATAACTGTGTCAGCTGTCCCACATACGGCACAACACAAACGATTTGCAATCGTACTGGTTGAGAAGACACCCACAACGCATCGATAAAATTAAAGAGTCATAAAGATCTAATAAACGTCTCGGCTTGTTGGTAGGTACTAACGTGAATATGTAACTCCTTTGGTACATTTCAAACCACCAATGTCGTCTCGCCGATTGCTTCCAGACGTTTATTGCTTTAGTTTTGAATTCGAAGACGTTCGACGGAACACACCGCGTTCAATGTTTGTACAGACTCTAATATTGAGGGACGAACATTCGGCTTCGGTTACTTTCGGCAAAACGTGATATTCGGCAAAAACTACACCCTCGGCCGAAACAGACCCACTTTTTAGCGGAATCTAAAAGTGGATGTCTATTGTAATATTTATTCACTATTGGATAATTACTTAAAATTGTTACTATTCTGATTTAATAGCAATGACATGTTGCAAGTTAATTTAAAAAACTCAATAAGTTTTTTATGTCCCGTTTTTTGATAGTTTATTAATAGTTACACGCCGCCTGTGAAACGTGAGGTCCGGTTCGATCCCCGCACTGAGAAAAATGTTCGGCCCACAAATATATCTTTCGGGTCTGAGTGTTTGTGATACTGTAAAGTCTCTCGTTATTCCTGATACCCACGACCCAAGACTCGATCTTGGTGTGGGGTCACGACTGTGTTTAGGTAACTGTTGTGTGTTATTTATTTATAAACTGTTAATTTACCATTAGCAAATTCGAACTGAATTCTTTCGGTTATTATTCTTCGGGTTGGCTTTCGGCTAGGAATAAGTAGTAGTTAGGTAGAACACTATTAATATTAGAGTTTTGAAACTCGTCAAGTGTCGAGGATGTGTGGTTTGCCTTCGTCTCGCGTGGCTGTGGCCCGAACGTGTATCTTTGAATTTGTTATGTTCTACATTTTAAGTAATTAAGCCGTTCGTATATTTGCTTCGCAATGCTTGGTTATAAATATATGTATGTAAACTTTATGTTGTAGGTGGTTTAAAGTATGTAGGAATAAAATTTGTTATTGATGATTTATCTTGGTCAGTAATCAGTACGTCTTCAACAACATGTATTTGAAGTTACGTATAATTTTACATATTTATTGTCCATAAATTAAAATGAATTAATGTTTCGTGGAAATTCTTTGAACACGTTAAAATAATATTTGAAATGTTATATCAGTACCAGAAAATTACAAATTCATAAATAATATAATAAAATATTCTGTGAGTTTTATAAGAACAGTATTAAAAATAATAGTTATTCGGAAATAGTGTGGTAAAATCAGATTCTCTTCCGTTGCTTTGAAGCATAAAATAAATTAGTTCTTTTTTTCCATGTTCTATTTTAATTGCCCCATTAGGTTGCTTTTTTGTAGTATTTTGTGGTGTTAATTAAACAATATGTATTTACTTCAACAAACTTTTATTTTTGATTCTTTAAAACAAGCGACTGCTATTAAATCCCTTTATTTATAATCTGTGTTGTATCCGATAATGTCCAATATTTTTGTGCAATCTATAAAGCTACTAAATATACCATCTCCTTATACGCCAATGTTAATCCTATAAAATTTATTACCGCAGTCATCATCAATAAAATTCAAAAGTGATTTAGTCATTGACCTTTCAAACAGTTCGATAGTATTCTGACCTAAAAATGAATCCGGTTGTATCATCTCTTAATGATATTCCGCATTTTTTGTAATTTTACGTAGCCAAAGGAAAGTTTTTGTGGTGCTTGATTTTTCTATGTTAAGTACACATTTTAAGACTTCCCAGTTAACAATTAAATAGCATTGATAATTTTTTGTTAAGTTAATTTGCATTTCAACGAAATCTTGGTTCTCAGAGCCTATTACAAAAGTTAATTCTCTATGAATAGTTTGAAAAAAAAGTATAAAATGGATGGCAACATAATACTTTCAAGCGAATGGATATTTTGACACAAGTCAGATAGAATAGTAGATAATTTTTGTTTCAAGACAAATGTAGGCCTATGTTTTAAGGTAATATCTGACAAAAGTGGTTTTAAATTAATATGAAAGCTATAAAAAATAATTATTAACACAGGCGTGTCACAGTGTAAAGTCGAAATTTCATTAACTTCAATTTATAGAAACATTCGGATGTAAAGAATCAAAACGCACATTCGCTAATTTTTAAATATAAACCTTATCAATGTAAAATGTTTTCCTCAATAAAATAAAATAATCCCTAAACAGTTTTAGTCTGTATTTAAATTCATGAATAAAATATCGTATGTGTAAAATGTATCGTGTTTGTAGCTGTGACGTGACGAGAGAAAAAAAAAAGCATAATTTTCATAACATTTATTTATACGGTTCAAATGGCACACGTTACGATTTCAACCTTAAGAACCCGGCAGTCTGTGAAATTAAATTAAAACACACAATATTTTTATGTTCAGTCGCCATGCAACAAGCTATTTTTTATTTGCGCAGCTTAATTGCTTTTTAATTGTGGTTATAATTCAATCCAAGTTTTATTTATATACATACATACATAAACTCACGTCTTTTTCCCAGATGGGGTAGGCAGACGTGCCAGGGCACCCACATTTCGCCTTGTATGTTCCGTCCCACAATGTGATAGGTGGCGAGCTTATCGCCATATCGGGCACAAATTCCTGACTCTGGGCTGTTAATGAATAGAAAAATCCAATATCACTTTGCCCAACCCGGAATTCGAACCCGAGACCTCAGCTTTGTAAGCGTACCGTAGTACAACTACGCCACCGAGGCAGTCCGGAGGCAGTTTAATTAATATTACTGCACTAATTGGTGTGATAGATTTAGAATATGAAAGATTGATGGGTCAAAATTGACATATACGTTCATTCTGCTATCTTTGCATATTCACAATTAAAGAAATCATAAATACTTGATATTTACAGAAATTAACATGATACGTACAAAATATTGACTGATGGTAGGTCTCTCATATGTAAGAGGTCGCCTGGGTAGGTACCATCGCAATGTCTATTTCTCTCGTCAAACAGTAGTGTAAATACACTTTTATGTTCTGGTTTGTATATTGTAGCCAGAGTGTACACATTGAGACTTAACATCTTATGTCTCAAGATGGCGAGCGCAGTGGAATGCCAAGCATTGCTTTGTAATTCAAGGTGCTGTTTGGTTTTGCTATTGTTCGTGAGTAGTCGTATCGATTACCATCAGGCAGAGGGTATGCCCCTCTCGCCATTCATAGCAATAAAAAAAATCATAAAAGACACTCATAGAAAAATGAAGTAAAAATTACGTTGCAAGACTTGACCGTGACAAATGGGCGACCCCTTTCAGAATATTCGCTGTGTTATGAAGCGAACCAACAACCGGGCTAGTTTTTAAAGACCACTTAGAGCGACGTCCAGAAGCGACACAGATATTACCGAATACTCCATACAATGTAGATTAGCTACCTATATTATGGATAGAGACTTACACATAGTACAGTACAGTATAGTACAGTACGCTTACAAAGCTGAGGTCTCGGGTTTGAATCCCGGTTTTGGCAGTGATATTGGATTTTTCTATTCATTATCAGCCCAGAGTCAGGAATTTGTGCCCGATATGGTGATAGGCTCGCCACCTATCACATTGTGGGACGGAACATACAAGGCGAAATGTGGGTGCCCCGGCACCTCTGCCTACCCCTTTTGGGAAAAAGGCGTGAGTTTATGTATGTATGTATGTACTTACACATTTCGTAAAAGTGTGAAAAGACAGGCCGCGGGTTCGATCCCCGCACCGAGGCAGACATTTGTGGGATCCATAGGTATTTGCTTCGGGTCTGGTCGTTTGTGAGACCGAAAAGACTCTCGTAATTCCTGATACTTAGTACGCAAGACTCGATCTTAGCGTGGGGTGATCTATGTTTGTTACTGTTTGGTCTTTTTAATTATGTATTGTTATTATTTATAATTAGATAATTACAATAAACTGGACGGTAATATTTCTATAGCAGTCAAAGTCAACCTACTGCTGGGCTTAGGTTTGCAAGCCACATATTTCAATTATGTGCCGAGAGAATCCATTGTTTTCTTACCTCACGACTTAATGTAAATACTTTGAATTTATCCTTTTATTCGTTTTGAATATTTTCAGTAAAGTATATTTAGCAGCAGCTAAACTTAACTAATTATAAAATAGATCATATTTTAGAATTTCATTCCAGGAAAACCAAGATAGTACCTATTAAGACATCCGATAATAGAAGATCCCTCGTTTTGCATTTGTCTAATTCTAGAAATATCCGGCCAGCTCGGTAAAACTGAAACCATATCTGGACATAGTTGTAAATGATCGACCTATGACCTTATTCCGTTATAGACCGCGGTCAGGAGAAGCTGTCCACTTTGACATTTAACCTATTAATACTTGTAATATCTCTGTTAGAATTTAGGGAAATTTTCATTTATATCTTTCGTAATTTGTTCGATGTTTTAATGAATTCGACTGTAAAACCGTGGGATGTTCGTGGGTGGGTAATAAACCGAAATTTACTAATTATGAAAAGGTTTTCAGGAGGACGTGTGTGTGTAAAAATATTTGAAAATCATAAGCTAGTGGAATAATTTTATCTGAGATTACAATTTGGTCGTGTGTTGTGTGTTATTTTTGATACATTTAATTTATTTAAATAGTAGTTACTTGGTTTATTAATAAAAAAATATCTACGCAATCATCAAGTTATTGATTCAAGTGCTAGTTGATATATTTAAAAAATATAAGTACTTGTGATATGAGTGTTATATAATATGATATTATATATTGGTTTTGTTATGGACCTACTTTATTGAAAGATTTATTGAGTACTCACTAACTTGATAGTCATTGCTGAAAGTAGGCATAAACATTATACAAATAAATGAAAAGTGCTGATTTTTTTCATAATAAATAGTAATTTCATAGTACTTAATTTAGTCAAGTTATCCGACCTTAATATGTCTGATGCCAATAGATAACGTTATATTCCCAATGGAAATTCAATCTTTTGATAGCATGCCGTTTAGTCGGTTCGCCGTAAAATGATGAAAAAATAGAAGAAAAAAAAAACCCTTTACAATGATGCCATACAACTTGACTAACCAGAAACAGAAACTCGCAGTGCATTACCAATAAATTTTAGTGCATGACTTACTAAAAAATTGAAATATACGCGGACCAATGCGGCGATATCGAGTTAACAAAAATAGGATTAGAAGCGTGCCCGGCCGGCGCGGCGGTCGCACGGCAGTCGGTAATATCAACCGGACGGGCCATCTGAACTTCCGTAACTAAATTGTGCCACACATCCGGAAATGTGACGGGTGAATTTCTGTACACTATCGCGTTCGGCATGCGTTTCTGCTCCTTGATGGGAAATTTGTTGGTGTTCGACACGTTTGCTGTATAATATATGGTGTTTACGTATATATGTCATGTAAGTTTTGGTCAGTTGGCAGGTTGCAAATTAATTTTAAAGGTATATTATGTTGATAAAGACAAGTTGACAACCAAGAAATTATAAAAATATTGGAGATAAAGATCATAACATTCACATAAAAAATATCAATTAAGTATAAGAGATCATAAAGCTTTAAATACCACATTGAAGTCAATATGAAGATATTCAAAAATATACAAAGACTAAGAATAAAAAATATACAAAACACGCGAGCGAAGCAAAACCTTTTTGCCAAGTTGCAGCAACAATCCCCTTTTTATATCCAAAGCTACAGATACACGTCAGGTACTCGACATCTTTATCACAATCAGCGAACAACAGACGCTGGCAGTAAAACCACAACATAAACAACAAAATGTCGTGCGGCTGGAATCGAGTCGGATTGCGAACGGTCGCTCGTAAAACTAGTGTCATCTCATCACGGATCGAGCTTTGCGGACTTCTGTGCTTATGTACTGTTATACTGTTTAACATAAAACTGCTAGGCATTACGTTCTGCGGGTCTTTGCTTTTCATTTTTTAATTTCACTGGTTTCCATTTCCCATATGTGAAAGGCCATCTGGGTAGGTACCACCACAATGTCTATTTCTCCCGTCAAACAGCAGTGTAAATGAACTGTTGTGTTTCGGATTGAAGCACATTGTAGCCAGAGTAATTACTGGATATACTGAGACTGAACATCTTATGTCTCAGGATGGCGAGCACAATGGAATGCCAAGCATTGCTTTGTAATTTAGGTGTTGTTTGGTTTTTCTACTATTTATAGGCGGTCGTATCGCTTACCATTAGGCGAACGGCATGCTCGTCTCGCCATTCATTTCAATAAAAAAAACTGTGTAATTGAATTGCGAAGACCAGAGGCAGGCCATTCAAGTGGTTCTGCACTGGAATTGGTATATATTTAATATCCCCGCAATATGTGTTAACATCTATGTTTGATTGAGTTCTGAATGTTTGTGCATGTTAAAATTGTGTTTAGTATTGCCAATATCTGATTGATTAATCATGAATTTGTATTCATGTCTGAATATGATTGTGGTTAATTTAAATTCTAGTTTGATTTTACGAAAGCATTCTACGTAACAATATAAATAATATAAATAATTAAAAAAACAAACTCGAATGAAAGAACATATCTTAGAGTAACATTTTCGAGCTCTACAGAATTTCAGATTATATTCCAAAAGTTGTAAAACTTTTAACTTTACACTATCCACTTTTCCGATATTTCGACTTATTGAAGCAAAGTTTCACCGAAGTACGGATAGCTTTGCATTGTCTTTGTATTCTTAAGTCTGTAACAATATGCACACTTTTATATTCGATACTTTACGCGGCACTGGCAAAAATCGAATTCTGAGATTTTGTATCTCCATTCTGCAGTGACGCTCATGTTTATATTGACTGCTGTCCTTGCGGTATCATCAACTTGGTATAAAAATGTTCCAGTGCATCGTAAAATTGGGTACGAACTATCGAATAGCACATTTGTTTGGTGATAGCTGAAGGAAAATCTTGTGAGATGTTCAAGCCAGGACATTGGTGAATCGAATATTTTTCTATAGATATAAAGTTAGATCCGAGCCTGCTAACGTAAATTATTATTGATGCAGATTTTATAGCATCTAACAGTAATGAATGAAGAGACATCTGTAAGTCATTTAGTTAGTCATTACAATTTCAATATTTAATTGTATGTTGTAGCACTTATACAAATCTGAAAATAGATGCTATTCATATATCATCGTAGTTAATACCTAATAAAACTACCTAATATCTTGCAGTTTCAAATATTTAGGACGTACGGTCGACGTATTTTTCGTGGATTTATCAACAACCATATGGTAGTGTTATCCTAGACGCCATATGTTATCCATATGTTATTCATATATCATCGTAGTTAATACCTAATAAAACTACCTAATATCTTGCAGTTTCAAATATTTAGGACGTACGGTCGACGTATTTTTCGTGGATTTATCAACAACCATATGGTAGTGTTATCCTAGACGCCATATGTTATCCATTTGTTTTTGAGGACGTCATAGGTCATCGCCTTGCTAACAAATTTTTGTCGAGTCGTCGTACATTTATAAACAGTAAACACTGATGGGAATTTGTAGTAGAACTGCGTTTTAAAATCCAATTTCTATGTAAATATTATTTGATAATGAGAGATTTTTTTGTCAAATTCATGGAATTGTTTGTTTTGCTACTGACCATGAGCAATCGTATCGCTTACCATCAGGCGAATGACATGCTCGTCTCCCCATTTTTGGCCGACTTCAAAAGAGGAGGTAATCAATTCGACTGAATTTTTTTTTTGTATGTTTGTTACGCGATTTCGCCGGCAATTGGGAACCGATTTTGAAAATTTCTTTTTTGTCGGAAAGCATGATATACAGGGTTGGTCCCATAAAAAATTGGTGAAGACCTGATGAATATCTTCGGATCTGCTGATCAGAACTCCTTAAAATTGAACAGTCTAGCATTTATTCTATTTGCGTTTTATTAAATATAAGTATATTACTACAAAGAGTGGATGAAAACGGAAAAATGGTGGGGGTGGGGGGTAGAAAATAGGTAAAATTGTAAATACTCAATATCTCCGGCAGTGCTTAATTGATTCAAAAAATAACTTTTTTGTCAAAGAGTATTATATGTAAGGTTGGACTAAAAATATATTGTGAAGACCTGATGAATATCTTCGAACCTGAAGGGCAGAACTCCTCAAAATTGAACAGTATAGCAATAATTCTTTTTACATTAGGTTCAGTATAAGTGTATTACTACAAAGGGGGGGATGGAAAGGGGAAACTAGAAAAGGGCACGGTAGGGGGAGAATATATAAATATACATACATAATATAAATACTTCACATGTCCAACATTACATAACTGATTTGTATGTATGTATGTATCAGCCCATATACGTCCCACTGCAGGGCACGGGCCTACTCTACAATCGAGAGTACGATTGAGAGTGGTTAGGCCATATAGTCCACCACGCTGGCCTAGTACGGGTTGGCGGACTTACATACCATAGAAATTCTTATAAACCGCTATGGTATGCAGGTTTCCTCACGATGTTTTCCTTCACCGTTTTAGTGCGTGGTGATTGACTATCAATACACACATGACTCCGAAAAGTAAAATAAAAACGAAAACAGGGTGGCTACATGTAAACTAAAAAGTAATAAATAAAATAATATTAATTAAAAATTAAAAGACCGACTTCAAAGTGCACTACAAAGTAATAAATAATAAAAATTTCATTGTGTTAGTACACATTGATTAATTTTATTATTGACTTGACTAGCCAACAAATCTTAAATACGTAATATTTTGAAGGCGGGTTGCCAAGTGACGAACACGATGACTTACACTGAAATTTAATTTGTGTGAAACATCCTGGTCCCAGATGGCAACAGGTCACTGTGGAAATCATTGGGGGAGGCCTATGTTCAGCAGTGGACTTCCTTTGGGTTGATGAATGGATGGATAGAAAACATCCTGGCGAAAAATACGCAAGTCTTACACGCAATATTAATTCGTCTTAATGTATATTAAATCACGCCTTTTTCCCAAAAGGGGTAGGCAAGGATTCTCCTAGTATCAATCAGGACACCCTCGTTACGCCTAGTGTGCTATGTCCCTTGGTGTGGTAGGGGGCGAGTCTATCGCCTTATTTGGCACAAATTCCAGACTCCGTCCGGATAACTAATAGAAAAATTTAATATTACTTTGCAAGTCCTTAATATAACAACACTGTTGAGCATCGGACCCTTCCCTTTCTTATACTCGTACTATCCTCACTATGATTTCTATCACTGTTAAAGTGCTTAGTAATTGAATATAAATATACAAGTGACTCCAATAAGTCAAAGCTGTACCCTGGAATTAAAACCCTTGACCACTGTATCTGATATCGTATCCAATTCACTATTATTAGTCCACACATATGACATATAGTAATTCTATTAAAATTTCAACATATTTACACGTAGGATCAATATGTCAAATTAATTTGTTTTTAATTTACATATGGACCTTACTGAGCGCCCAACAATACAGGATCTATAAATAGATAATAATAAATTGTAATACATTTACTTAAATTGGTTCTTGTTTGGCACTTGGCGACCCGCCTTCAAAATATTACGTATTTAAGATTTGTTGGCTAGTCAAGTCAATAATAAAATTAATCAATGTGTACTAACACAATGAAATTTTTATTATTTATTACTTTGTAGTGCACTTTGAAGTCGGTCTTTTAATTTTTAATTAATATTATTTTATTTCCAATAAAGAAAGAATATATGTCAATGCTTTTCTGCTATATTGTAAATGCTTTCTTTTGTGTTATATCACTTCCTTTGTTTTCATCCACTAGAACTTATATGTTTCACTTCACCATACATTCTCCATCCCACGGATTATCCGCTGAACTGGTTCCCATAAATATGTATTATCGAATAATGGAAGACCCCGTCGCTTCTCTATTTATGTGTCATGGTGGGATCGTTGTTGATGTTTTCCTGGCACAATAATTCGTCGTTGTGTATAAAAACTATTAAGCATCTGACAAAAGTAAGTAGGTTGCTGAACGCAAACTGGTTCATATAGGTAGCTTTGTTTTTTATGAGACAATTATAATCAGTAAAGGATATCTTGTGGATGTAAAAGCAAAATTTGTTGGAATCTTTTTAATTTACGTCAAAAATAATGACGTGTGGTTTATTGATCGTTTTAATTTGATTCGATCACTAAAGTATCTTACCAAAAATTACTACTCAACAATCAAATCAAAACAATCTTTTACAACTGATTGCGCATTGTCATTCATTTCTATAGTGAATATTGTACACGTTGAATATTCTTTCATACAGTACGTCGGAATGGAAACGGTGTGTCAACATACGAACGTGACGTAGCTGACGTCACTTTTTGTTTGCATTTCCCATTTATTTGCACTTTCATCTACACTGAGTATTGGTCTTGCGTATTACGTCTACTTCGTTTTGGTTGTTCGTGTTTCTACAACGGTATATTGGACAAATGTCATGTATTTTAATTGGACTCCCATGTTTGGATTTGCGATGACTTCGTCGGATTCGTATTGTTGTCATAATTTTGTTACTTTACTAACATCTATTGTTCGTTGAAGATTTCTTCTGCCAATAACGGGTGGATAGTTTTCTATAGATATTACAATTGCCGACCCTTTTAAGCATCGCCGTTTGCTTTTCTACATACATACTGAGTTTTTGCTTTCATCATAATTATCTGCAGTCACTGCCTCTTCCAAGGCTTTTAACAGCGACCTATTTAAAATAGCTAGCATCCAGTAAATTCCTGCGTTATTACTTTCGCATGTTCATAAATATTATATCTTTGACCTATTTATATGACAAGTTATTTTTAATTAAGTTCTATGAATAAACTCTCGACTTTATAATCATCTTCATTAACCGTATTAATTGATCTCGTTGCACCACCTAACCACCGAACGATCCGCACGTTCCAAACTACACACACAATGTTAAAGTCATCAAGAAACACTTACAGCGTCTCAAACATTTCTCCCTTTCGAAACGGCGAACGCGTCGAATCAACGTTTGAATCTGCACCAATTATAGTAATAGCATCGTCTTATATCACCTTCAGAAATGCCGCTTCGGCAGCATCGCTTAATTGGCCACAATTTGCAATATTAACGCCATAAGTTCAATCTGTCGATAATTAAAGCGGAACTGTTTGCGTAAACAGAATTTCGGAGGGCGTAATATTGCGGAAGCAAATATGTTTAGTAGGAAACAAGTTTCAGCCGCATGGTAAATACGACTTGGTACAAGTTTGTGAACAAGGCGCGTTGTATTAGTGCCATTTGTGAACTTATGTGAATTCGAATTGGGGCATGTTTTAATACAGATTGACCTTATGTAATTCATTGATGGTTAGCTCCGTCCATAGTAGAAGATTTAGGATCAGTATCTTTGGTTTCAAAAGAGATGTTAGTATATAGTAGATAAGAGCGTGACTAAAAAGGCTTACTAGGAGCAACGGTATTGGTCGTATTATCGGTAAAAATATACATTCAAAGATGATGTTGCATTGTGATTTTAATATATTTTTTGTAAGAATATTGTTTATGTAATAAGAAGGCTATAGATAAAAAATCTTCAGTACACCATCTTCCATCATATTATAAAGAGGAAAGATTTGATTATTATTTGCATTGAATAGGCTCTGAAACTACTGGACTGATTTGAAAAATTATTTCATCATTAAAATCCTACATTATCCCTGATGACCATTTTCAAAAAA
This sequence comes from Hyles lineata, assembly GCA_030180105.1. NCBI lineage: Eukaryota > Metazoa > Arthropoda > Insecta > Lepidoptera > Sphingidae > Hyles > Hyles lineata. Next base: position 4,748,172 of record JARJEE010000030.1, read on the forward strand.
GTGAATCAGCGCCCGGGTGGAATAAAAAAAAAGAAAATATTTTTACATGACGAGCACCTGACTATAAAAGTAGCATGAAATTATATGTTAATATAATTCAAAGTTACCCTAGTCGTATTTACAAGTAAAAAAGTCTTTATATCTCTCCATCAATTTCTAAGAAAACGTAAAATACTTTTGTATTATATGTACTGAAATTCCTAAAAGAATTTTCGGTATTCAAGTAAAAACAGGGCGACCCTTGCCGCTCCACAAAACGTGAAATGTTATCTTAAGTTCATCACTTTCACAAGACGAAAGTCTTATAAAGCGATTTGAAACTAGTTTCTGGCTAATCAAAATCTTTTGATGGAACTTATCCCCAGGTTTTTGAAACTTCGTATAAACTTGACGCATTTCATTTCTCGTCTCCTGCCTGACGTGAAAAGTTTATTTATGTTGGGCAAATTCAGTTGACGAAGACGAATTAAAAATGTTGGTTCTTTAGCTCGTGGAGTGAGTAGTTTTATAATTAATTTTAAGCTTCAAATTTAATTTATCTGATGTTATTACAAAAGAAGGTTCTTGTAGCTTGTTTATTAAAACGATTTTATGCCAGCAGTGCGTTTATGGAACGTAGATTTAGATCTGAGATGGGTTAGGAATTATTTCGGTGGCCCTAATCACTAGTTCTTAATTAAGAAATTCTGGTTTACTTAAATTATCTATTCTTCACAAGGTCGTCGTGTATCGTAGGTCAGCGAAATAATCTAAGGCATGAATCTCTTTATAAAAAGTTAGAAATATTTGGTATTCTTAGTAGATAACCATATAGAATGTATAATAAAATATATATTTAGTAGAACAATGTACGCTTACATTATATTGCTTTATTTATTAAATACATTGGTGGTGAAAACAGCATCAAAACAGATAATTTCGCTTTACAAAGCAGAGTTTACTACCAAAGTTGCTTTGTGTAAGAGTACTCCACACTGTTTCATTAGGATCGCAACCAAGTAGGTCCATAAAGAACAACATATCGTACCAAATCCTTGTGTAATGTTACCCTGTGGAAGTTCTATCCCAAAATATGAATTCGTTTACACATTTTTAGTTTGAAGTCTTTATGTTCTTAAGTGCTCCTGGGAAAAATCTTGAAGTAAAAAGTTTTTGTGTGAGTTTCTTAAAATTCGCCTCTGTCGGCTCCTTAACTTGAAAGTAGTACGTAATATAAAACACTACGTTTATAATAACATATTCAACAGTCCGTACCGTTAGATAAGCCGTAAAATTTTATTACGTACCGGACGATGTCGGCTTAATTTATTTTTTAATAAACTCGTATTTTCTTTCCGTACGGCACGGAAGATTTTAATTATTGACGACGTGGGCGTCGTATAAAAATATGTGCTTTGAATAATTTAGTTTTGTTTGACGTTTACATTCGTACGTATCCGCACTTCTGTCATGAGCTGAAGGGTTTCGGTGGCTTAGATGAATTATTAATGAACTTGGTACAATGAGTTTTGTAGTGATTTTTTTTTTCTTTTTTAGTTGAACCTCTTTGATAATTTTCGGGGTTTATGTTGCTTAATTTAATCATTCAAGTTTATGTTTTGCTTTGATGATGTTCAAAATTAACTTTTTTGATATTATATGCAGTGTAACATTCATTCATATATTTAATCCTTCGTCTAATTCGAAAGTTTCTGCTGCAACTTAATTTAGCCTTGCCAGGTATTTGTGGTGGCGGTGAAGGAAAACATCTTGAGGAAACCTACATACCATAGTTATTTGTAAGAATGTCTATGGTATATAAAGTTCGCCAACCCGGACTAGACCAGCGTGGTGGACTATATGGCCTAACCACTATCAATCGTACTCTCGATTGTAGAGGAGGCCCGTGACTTGCGTTGAGACGTATATGATACAGAGATATTTTTGGTGCCATAAAACAACCTGAATACTTCCAATACTCATTTATAAAACTTCAATTGATCCGCTTAACCAAACTATCGCGAAATTTAAGCACGTGTTAGAATTTTTTGTGGGAAAAGGTATATAAAATAATACAAACATGGGAAGTTCAATAGATTTAACTATAATTATAAATTTTAACTATATCATTTAACCTATATCACATAACATAACGGTCAATAATTATTTTAATGTTTCAAAGTTACCGATTATATTAAATGTCATTTATATTTATATAATAGTATGGTTTAATTCAACCATAATCGACAATTACAATGTTACAGAATAATATCCGAATATTCTGAACAATAAGCAACAAAACATAATATTAATTAACTTAACTTGCAAATCCTGGTACTCCTCACTGCTCAATCTCAGAGCTTCCGCTCAGTGCAACGACTCACGATCGAAATGTGTCTCCTTTCTCAAACTTATGTTGCTACCGACGAGGATAAGGTCCTTCCTCTGTCGTTGTCACTCGAAAAGTGACGATCCAAGTGAGACAACGCTTTATATTACCGATTCCCCACTACTTGTGAATCATACGATGGGTAGTTTTAATAAAATTTATAAAAATTGTTGCGGTATTTTGTGACAGTATTCTAACACGGCCATACTGACATGTACTTCGTTCTCGAAGTACAATAAAATATTCTAACACGGTCCAGTCTCGTTGCTCTACTTAATTTTCTGCCTAATATCTTGAAATGAAATGAAATGAATTTATTAGTCACGTAGGCAGTTTAAAAGCTCTTATGACAAGTCAATACACATATAACTTAATCTCTATATACAATATATTTCCTATACTTGGTATTACTTATTTTAATTTCTTGGTTTAATTAATTTATTTATGTAATTTATTTATTATAAATTAATTTTATTTTTATTTAAAATTAGTTTTATTTATTTGTTTACTTTTTTATTCTTATTTTATTTAACGTATTAGGTATGACTCTATGGTAATTTATTTTTCAAAGAAATACAATATGTACGTTAGTCAAATTAAATTAATTAGTGGACCATGAATATTATTACAACGGTGCGTAGCGGTTTATTGTTACCACCGGATCCAACGCGGCCCTTCCTGAGAAGACCCGGCGAAACAAACTCAGTGGGCTTACACTACCACTGGAACTACGCGACGCGACCCAGTCCTGAGTATATCCAGCGAATAAGACTCAGTGGGCTTGTTTTGGGTCCAATTTAAGACAACGACCATAAGTATTTCCGAAACGTCCCGTATGTTTAGGCTTACTGCCGGATCCAACGCGGCCCTGACTGAGAAGACCCGGCGAACAAACTCAGCGGGCTTTACTTTACCACTGGATACTACGCGGCGCGACCCATTTCTGAGTAGATCCAGCGAGTCAAACTCAATGGGCTTGGTTTTGGTCAATTTACTAAAATAAATATTTGTGACTTGTTTTTATTTGTTTTCTCGATCGGTCGTCAATGATTTTATTTCTTACAAATAACTGAACAATCCATTCAAGTACATTATCTATTACCTGAAAAAAAAGTATATTATTGTCATTATTGATACACCTTGCTTTGTACAAACACCCGCAGTCAGTGAAGCTTAATCACCCGCAGCCAGTGAATGTAAAACAAAAGCCAAGGGATCATCATCATAATCTCCTCATAATCTCATCATAATCTCGTCATAATCACATCATAATCACATCATAATCTCATCACATCTTTTTGATACACCTTGCTTTGTACAATCAAACACCCGCAGTCAGTGAAGCTTAATCACCCGCAGCCAGTGAATGTTAGACAAAAGCCAAGGGATCATAATCATAATCTCATCATAATCTCGTCATAATCTTGTCATAATCACATCATAATCATAATCACATCATAATCATAATCACATCATAATCACATAATCATATTATACAAATCCTTAATATTTATTACTATACACATTGGATTCTAAAACAAAGAAACATGTTTCACAAAAAGTATTTTCTAAATAATATGTCAGGGCATTTTCAACGGAAATATTTTCCTCAATCGATTCACCGGGCCGCATAGTAAATTTTACTTTACAACGACAGGTACATATCTGCTTCTATTCCAATCAATAAATGCGAAAGATCATATTGATTTTACTATGTATGTATACAAAGTATTTTGTTATCTATCAAGATAAAATATACATGGGTAACTTTGCATATTAAATATAGGGTAAATACCGGGTAGTGAATCGAAATGTTGAAAAATTCTAATGGATTCATTTTATTTTTTTTTTTTTATAAATCGTTCGGCCAATCTGACGTTTCGCTTTTAATTCCCAAATTATACTCAGTTTGTCCGGATATCAAGAAACTCAACTAATTCTACTATTATTGAAACTTCCAGAGAACTGATATTGAGAATCTGATGGTCACGATATTTAAAACATCAATATAAAATATAAATTATAAAAAGGTTGACCCCACAAAACGTCGGACAACATACCACCTATTTAAATTGTAATCTGTGCTTAGCAATTAACTACATCATTTAATTACGGATTTACAACATTGTGTGAACAGTGCCGTGGGTCAAAGAGGGAATTGATCCTCTACTTGTCAAATACCAACATATTACTTCAGTTGCTTACTAACATTTGTAACATCAATTGTTGAATAAGGAAGTCCTTTTACAAGACCAATAACTATCTTAATTCACAAATGTTTTTTTTTTTGGAAATCTCATGTAAGTTGCTAGAGTGTTAAATCTGTTAAACAAATTTGCATTTGCGTCTGCCATATAATTATTTAGTTATTGGTCCCTGACCCATAATCTCTTGGTTTTTTTTTTTTGATAATGTGTTTAGGATATTAATTTATAAAACTTTATTTCAGTTATAAACTGAACGAGGCTCGGATTTTAAATACAACAAAATATTACTTTACTTAATTTATTAAGAATGTGTATCAATCAATGGCCAACATTGTGTTCCATTTGTAGCACACTCTAGGGTGCCTCGAAGTTTCGACTTAAGATCATTATTTAATATATTATATATCTATAAAATGACTCATTTCCAAAACTATGATTATTCCATGTTTGCAGGTGATCTCAGAATTACAAGGACGGATGTGAATCATGGTTATGCCAAATTTCTTCAGAATGCTCCAATTTACTATTTTAAATACAAAGTTCTTTTGCTTTTAGTATGTAAGCACAAAATTCAAAACAGCCATTTTCAAAATACTTTTCAGATAAAATTACTAATTTTCTTGTATATAAAGTTTTCAACATTACCAGCAGCTCTTTGAAAAGAGTATCAGATTATCCTAGCACCATATGAAAACAATCGTTCCACTGGTACGGAATTAGAGAGATAGGTGTAGTATTTAAAAAAAATAAGGTTTGCATTGAAAATTGTCAGTCTAGTGTCTGGTTATAATACAATTACTTTGTATATATTCTATGATTTCAATTGGATTTCAAAGCTGCAGCGCCTTTAGTGGCCATTTGCTGAATCGCTAACCCAAGAGTTTTATTTAAGTGGTAATGTTTTCAAAACAGTAGCAAAAAAAAGTATTTTATATATTACAAATATAAATTATATCTTGCAAAGTATTCCAAATAAAATACGTATTTTGCAACTGCACTTAAAATACACGTGTTTCAAATAAGTCACTAAACTGGTCCAGATGTAAGATAATACATGGAATGTTTCTAAGTTCAAATGTTTTCACATTAAACCATTTTTTTTTTTTTAATTTTATTTCGTATGTACCGTCTTGGGAATGATTTAGAAAGGCAACTTTTTAGATGAAACTAAATGCTGCTAATATCTTAGATTTCGTTCTACTATCTTGTCTACAACATCACATATTCAACAGCTATGTACGAAGCAATATAGACAATAATAGTTACACCGTCTCAGAATCGAGAAAGTCAATTTAAATTACCATTTCATCTGAAAGTTGAAATGACGCTATGCAATAGTAAAGAAGCTTGAAACTTAGTACACATAATTATTTATGATGCTACTAATACACCATCTATACATTAAATAAATCTCATTAAAAGTGCCAAGTAGAATATCTCAAATACCCAATCTTTTGTTTCTTATTCGATTCTGTAGAAATAACACGACACAAAAACAATCTCCTGTCCCACTTATACAATGAAAGTGCGGAAAAATATTTAAATATTGGGCAAGTTTTATTTGTTTCAGTTATTTTAACACCCTACAAAGATTTTCTTACTAAAGACACATCGCGGTTCACAAGGCTCGAACCAGAGTAATGCATTTCCCGTCAGGGCCTTACCTGCCTTAGCGACAGTCTAAACTTCAACCAAACCCATTTTTTAAGGAAGTCTTTTACAGGTCACTTGTGGCTGGATTAAAAGCCGGTAGTGCAGTATCGTCGTTTCGCGTTGAGCTAACAGCGTCTTTAATTTATATGTGAAGGTCCGTCAGAACGCCGTGATTCATCCTTGAAACAAAAGTATAATTTGTATATAAAAAGCAATGGACACGATCCCACTTCTGATGTTAGAATTTTTTGTGGGAAAAGGTATATAAAATAATACAAACATGGGAAGTTCAATAGATTTAACTATAATTATAAATTTTAACTATATCATTTAACCTATATCACATAACATAACGGTCAATAATTATTTTAATGTTTCAAAGTTACCGATTATATTAAATGTCATTTATATTTATATAATAGTATGGTTTAATTCAACCATAATCGACAATTACAATGTTACAGAATAATATCCGAATATTCTGAACAATAAGCAACAAAACATAATATTAATTAACTTAACTTGCAAATCCTGGTACTCCTCACTGCTCAATCTCAGAGCTTCCGCTCAGTGCAACGACTCACGATCGAAATGTGTCTCCTTTCTCAAACTTATGTTGCTACCGACGAGGATAAGGTCCTTCCTCTGTCGTTGTCACTCGAAAAGTGACGATCCAAGTGAGACAACGCTTTATATTACCGATTCCCCACTACTTGTGAATCATACGATGGGTAGTTTTAATAAAATTTATAAAAATTGTTGCGGTATTTTGTGACAGTATTCTAACACACGCACTTATATTTAGATCTCAAATCCTTTATCCTCATCCCTAAATAGTTTGAACGCCTGCTGGTGAACCAACCTCGCAGGGATCAAAGAATTCTCCTTGATTGATTCAAAAGTACAAAGAACATGTTACACTTGTATGATTAAAGTTTCATGACATGCGAGCTTTTACCTTTTATTAGGGATTCTGTCGGAGTACACGCCTCAAAGTTCTCTTTGTTCAGCATTAGGATTAGAAAATTTTGATCTTGTACCTTCGCGGTTTTGTAACTCATTGTAAGATGTCTCGTAAATAAAGTCATTATTTTCCTGTGGTTTGTTATTAGGGAAGCCGTAGCTAATTTATAAGAGCAACTTTAGTTAGTAATTAATATATTAAATCCTTTCTCGTCTCCCAGTATATGTAGTAATAATCTATTCTTGCCGTATCCATACGGAAATAACAGCGGTCTAGCTATGTTAGGCAGTCCCAAATGGCCTAAAAATAATGACACTCGACTGGCTACCAGAGCTGTTGAATAATTATATTTGTCCGATAATCCTGATTTTGTCAGAACGATGGATTACGTTTCTGCGCATAGCTTGGCTGATTTAGATAAATCAAGTGTTTTGCATTTTTGACTTATCACTCAGAAGAGCTAACATTCGCGTTGTTTTTATTTTCTGCGATCATTAAAAATAATTAGCAGTTTAATATTACGAAAAAATTAAATTATATTTTATGTTTAATAATATCTTTTTTTCTTTTTCAGGTTCGTATTCCTGCTCAATCTGGTCTTTTTCAAGGTAAATTAATAAATATGAACTCAAAAATCAAGTTATCCTACAAGATCGCAATTTAATTAACTTCGTAATAAATCATAAACTAACGGGGCGTATGCAAAACCTTTTCAAAGGTGCCATGATGCCATGATATTAAAATTTAATACGGACCAAGGCCTTAGCTCAAAGATCCAGTTACAAAATTTGTTCTTAACTAGAAAATGTAAAATATATATAAAATCGACGGGCGCACCTAACCAGCTGTCATCCGGTAAGAATGACTGAAGCTGTTATCTGAACGCTTGAACGGCGGGCACTAAAAACTTCGCCCTTAAAATTTCGAAATCTACGCCTCTGCTATCGCGACTCTCTTGAGTTGTTGCTTTGTTTATTCTTTTGATTTTGAGGGAAAAAATATATCTCTTGGACTGAAATTTTAAGCCTTTTTAGTACTTTTTTTATCACATGATTTCGTACTAAGTCTTTTTAATGTAGGTGGATAAAGTTAATTTATTAGAAATAAACAATGCTGATGCTGTAATCATTACGGTATCATTTAAAATGTACCTTGCAAGGGAAATATAATAGGACGAATTATCTAATATCTGATTAATATCAACGATAAGTAAATTAAGAGCAACTAGTGTGTTGTATTGGAACATTGCAGGAAAACGATGGATGCAGGTTTTCAATTGGTCATTTTAAATTGTTTGATAAAGCCTATGTTTTGCAGAATCTAACAAGAGCCGTTGATAACGCACAGTTAGATCACATTAATTTCTTTATTATTGGACAACAGAACCTCTAGAATGAAAGCATCTGATAGATACTATAGCTACCATTCCTAAAGACGATAAATAATAGCAGTAACTGACCGTTGATGAGGCAACTTTTCAGACAATTGTTACCTCACGTTACGTCTAAATAAGTATACTACGAGCATTTATTAAGCGGTAAAATGTACGTCTGGTTTTAGTGCAACGCTCGTAATCGTAAAGCTTGTTGCGTTATTTTCCCCACCAAGTAATACGCACTCGGCGAACGGTTTGTAATCCTATTTTGTGGTTGTGCGATAAATGTTAAACTTCCTTTTTTTATCGTTTGTTTTTCATGGTGATTGTGTCGTAACCTCTTTCGAAGCTGATGGATCTTTTTTGTGAATTATCTACGGTTTATAGTTATTGTGTTTTTAAAATCTTTGTCGCCTGTTATCACCGCATTTCTGTGAATTAAATTTACCATCGACATCATCTTTAGCCACAAAATGTTCATTACTAAACAAAGGATACCCTCAATATTTACGCACTGATTTGTTCAAAACACCCTATATTGTTTTCTATTCTTATTCTTTACCTATTGTGTATGAAAGATTTTGACCTTTCTATATTCTCTGTAGATTAAAAATACCCTGCTAAATAAACATTTGCTAAATACACACATGAGATTTATAACTACACAGCGTAGTTAATTTATTGATTGATTGATATTCCCTTTGTAAGCTCAGCATTCAGATATTTCTAGTAACAATGTTAACATATAAATATCAAAGGGCATCACCTCATGTGTAATTCATAAAGATAATGTTGTCTGTATAAAAACCTGCCTGTCGTAGAAACTTTGATGTAGCATATATTTGCTTCTTTTTATAGGGCGCTTAATTTATTTTTGCCATTTCAAAAATTCTCGAGTTCAATTATGTAGGAGTGTCATGTGATGTTGTTTACTAGATCATAAACACTAGATAGTAAATATTTTGTTGGTACAGTTGATTAATTTTTGGTGGCAAGTAATTAATTTCGTTTGTCTTTTGATTTTTATCGTTGATGGTCAAAGTTTCACGATGCTGTGTTACATTGTTATTAGAATCGGTTTTTACTTTGATCAAGTATTATATAATATTTTTTACATGCTTGGGTTTCATTGTAAAGGATTATTATTATTATTTAAATCTTTATTGTACACATTAAAATAATACAATATTCAAATACAAAAATAAAATGTATTACTGTCAACCATGGGGTGCATTTAGAAGAAGGGCAAAGAAAGTGGTAAAAGGATGTGACTTTAAAGGTTTTTTGTGCCTACGCGTGAAATTACGCTCCGAATGCGAACCAATCTAATCCAAATAGGGACCGTACATTTTTTCAGGGTAAAATTTGGGCTATGTTACTCCTCAGTCTATAAACTCTCTAAGCTGTAGTCATGTTGATCAAGCTTTTTGTTATGTGAATGAAGGACAAAAATCCCTAAATATTTTTGTATTCACGATATTTTCAACAATGAAAAATTATTCGTCGTAAAGCAAAGGATTTAATATTTAAATACTGACTTAAAAATCTCATTATGATACCGCCTAGGTAAGACAACCGAAAGTCACAAAAGTTCATCTCAAAGAATAAATTCGCGTTCACTAGACTAAAATGAAGTTTTGCCAAGATTACTCGCCGCCCGCCCAGTAATTCTGATGGAATGACGCAAGTTATGGCCACGATGCTCCGAGCGGCTGCCTTACCGGCGGCTTCAACCGTTCCTGCCGGCTTATTCCCGTCGGCTTTAAAAGCCTATTCTCAATCTCGTTGAACTTTATACGGGAAGGAATAAGGATCACATCGCGTTTATTGAGCCTCGAGGTGGGGATTGCTTCAAACGCTTTGCGGTTTGCCTCCATATTTCGAGGTATCTACAAGACAACGTTTTAATTAGACACCCGAGTGGTGTCATTTCTGCTTTAATTGAGGACTCAAAAGTTACCTCTCATCGGTTGCTACCGTTCGCGTTATTTTAATTGCTTGTGTATGACAATTAGATGTATGGCTACGTGAACCGGATAATAATCTAATTCGTATTGGGAGTGGAAGGAAAATTGCGTTCGGAAGCTAATATTAATAAATAATATTGAATCTTTTGTTATGAGCACCCGTTGTGCTCGAAATAATAAATATTACTGAGTATCTAATATGTACAATGTTTTGCAAATTGTTACATTGTATGTGATAGTAAAATTTGTTTATGTTCCAACAACTTTGTGGTAGAAATGTTTTGAATTTTAGTATTAACCTGATTTGAACCAATGTTGTTAGGATATATTTTGGGTGTTCATGCTAGTGTTGCTAATCTTTGTCCACATTCGTCTGAGTTCGGAATGTCCTTCCTGGAAAGTGAACTAAATACCTGTCTGTAAATAGCTCCTGTGTATATTAACCAGACAGGCGTTTTAGCAATGTTGTAGTGTGGTATGATTTCGCGAACAAAATTTATACAATGAAAATATATATCTTGCTTTCTCACTAGGAATTTGCCTCTGGTCTAGGGCAGCATGTATGTATGTGCTGTTAACCATGCAGTTCTAGGTTCGAATATCGGATCATTTTGTATTAGGTTATGAGTTTGAATAATATTTTCGGTATAAGAATATATATACCGCATGCTGCCAGTCAGACCACCTATCTCTTAGAATGGAAATAGTTTTGGTGTACTTTAAGTTACACTAGCTGCATCTTTGATAACCCATTCAAGGGGGTTGAGCGTATAATTTAAAGAAATACATTCATATATAAATTCACGCCTTTTCTCAGAGGTGCTATTAGGACTCCCACGTATCGCCTTGTGTGTTCCGTCCCACGATTTGATAGGGGGTGAGCGTATCGCTGTATCGGGCGCAAATTCCTAATTCCGGGCTGAAATTAATTAATACATAAATTCAATATCGCTTTGTCCGACGCGGGATTTGAACCCGTGACCTCCGCGTTGTAGTCATACCGTAGTACAACAGCGCAACCGAGGCAATAAAAAATAATAATACACTAGATGTAAAAGTATTTTATACAGGGTATATCAAGACTGCTACCGAAAACGAAGCCGGGTGGAAGTTTTGTGACTACAGTGTAAACACAATGCAACTAAAAATTTCGCAAGGATACTATAAAAGATGGAAAAGAAATATAGAAAGAAAGAAGTATCCTGTACAAATTGCGAAAAACTCCCAACTATGTAAGCACTTACCCAATATAACATGGACCGTACACGCACGCGCGATATTGACACGCAAGGATCCAACGCTGATGGATTTATTAACTCCTCGGATTGTCAGGTCGCGTGACGCACCACGCATTCGCAGGAGTAGTGGGACTGACGGGAAACCAATATGTGACAAACTTATATGTACACTAATGTAAGTTGAAGGAAACAAAAAACTTAGGGTAATCTTAATTATTATTATCTTAGGACGTTGGCCAGTACTTGCGTCATTTGGCTGAAGATATAATATATGTATGTTCACCCAATAGTCACATACGTATACATATAGTCCTGACCTTATACTAAGATCGAATATTGTACTCAAGGCATTAGGAATTACGAGAGACTTTTCGGTCTCACAAACAGCCAGAGCCGAAATAAATATTTACAATATTAGTTTTATTTAAAGACGATTTTATGTTGCAATAAACGGCAATTGTCATCATGGTACAAAAATAATCAGAGAGTCACCAATACCGTAATTGGAAACGTGCTTGCTTCTGGCTTGAGATGCAGGTTCAGTTCGACTTTTAGTGACTTCTTAAAGTAATGTTTATTTTAAGGCGTGTGAATGGAATGCGTGGTGGCCTGTTGTTAAATGGACAAGACGTGGCTGCCAATACGTTCACGGTGGCTGCGGGTTTAAATCCCAGAAGACATCTGTGACTTTCCGAAATCATATGTGGATTGATAGTCAATAACCGCGCGTCATAATGATGAAGGGGGATTTATAAGAATTTTTATGGTATGTCAAGTCCAACCCGCACTAGGCCAGCGTGGTGGACTAAATAACGTAACTCTTCAATCATACGGTCGATTGTAGAGGATACCCGTGCCCTAGTAGTGGGACTTATATGGGTTGATACAGATTCAGATACAAAATCAATACGCACTAAGCAAGAGTGGTATATTAAGGCCAACTTGAGAATGGCAGCGTAGGTCAAGTAATGGAACATGGAAGGTTCGTTACAGATTTTTTTTTTATTGCTATGAATGGCGAGACGAGCATGCTGTTCGCCTGATGGTAAGCGATACGACCGCTCATGAACAGCATCAAAACCAAACAACACCTTGAATTACAAAGCAATGCTTGGCATTCCACTGCGCTCGCCATCCTTAGGCACAAGATGTTAAGTCTCAATATGCCCAGTAGTTACTCTGGCTACAATGCCCTTTAACCCGAAACAAAACAGTGCGTTTACACTGCTGTTTGACGGGAGAAATAGACACTGCGGTGGTACCCACCCAGATAGCTTCTCACATATGAGAGACCTACCACCAGTAAATAGGTATATTTAATTAGGATTCTTTTTAGATTTAAATATGTTCGCAACAATAGACATTAACAATATTGGGATTTCGTACACCTTGATATTTTAAGCTATATAATTTTAGTTTGTTTAAATGTCCGTTAGAGGCCAAAATAATATTTGCAGAATAGTTAAAATGTATGATGTTAAGTAATGTTTGTTTTACTGTTTTGTTCAAAATTATCGAATTTAACGAGTGTTTAGACCATAGTTTAGACTGTGTTCAGAGTACAGTAACGTTTGTTTAGAGTATTTTAATGTTTTGATTAATATTTTGGTGCACATTAAATTAAATTAATATAAATGAATACGTCTATGAATTATCATTTCCTTTATTTTAATAACGGAAGAGTAATACTAATCTTACTCAACTTTCTTAGTAGTTTTTCCCAAGCGTTATTCAATGTCTAATTAATATTTACGTCATAATTCAAGTGCAATTATAAACAAATTAAAAAATGCATTAACTCTCATTTATCAACTCAACACCTCGACAAATTTTGTAACAATTTACCAAAACTCGACGACACTAATCGCCTTACAAGGTATCAATGACACGAGACAAAACGGCACAAGCGACACGAAAACTTGAACCGGGTGAAACTTCCCGAAACAATCGAGCCACTTGGTCGCAACAAGCCGCCGGAATATAACAAACTAATTTTATACCAAGTTTGCGAATTTTCGCCTTAAAATCTGCCTCGGTGTTGTGAGCTCTTCGGCGGTTCGCAGCACTCGTGAAAGTTTGATACATGGACTGGCTATAAAACGCAGGGCGCCGTGGTCTGCGCATTGTACAGTTTAGGCCGCGCGCGTGGGCCCGTCTATTATTTTTCTTATTTTTTTTTTCTTATTCGATAGTTCAGAAAAACGAACAAACAGGTCGCCTGATAGTGAGTGATTACCGCAGCATATGACTATCCAAAACCCTTGGATCATAGATCATAGAACCTTGTTGCCGGCCCATCAGATCAGGAGGGGAACGGGAAGGAAAAAGGATGGGCAGAAGACCAGGCCTAATGCCCCTTATTAGGCATCCGGCATTTATTTATTCGAATGTGACACGTTTTTAGGTTATAGCGAAGAGCACTTGGTAAAAAGAGACAGAGAGACAAGGAGAATTACATTAGTGGTAATGACATTAAACATATATTAAGCTCGGTGTAGATCCTAATTCGTCTTAAAAAAGAATAATTATGCTAAGGTATTTGGCTAAGATAATGTAATTAACCATACATGCATGGAATACTTCGGTTCTTTTTTCTTTCAATATAAGAAAACAATGCGTATTCTTTGTTTGTTGAAATTTCTACTGAAAACAAGCCTCCTATAAAAATTGTACAACGACCTGTTGCAAGCGGGCTGAATTCGCTGAAATTGACTGCCTTCAACTTAATGAAATTTTTCTTCATTTCTTGTGTAGTTAACCTCATTATATTTCAACATTATTTAATACTTTACAAAGTGGTATATTATTTACACAACCGTAGGAAAATAAAAAAATACCCGCATAATTATTTTTTGAAACTGTTATCGCTACACTTTTAGTTGTGAATATACAATGCATTAACAAACTCTAATTTAATACTACGTTTACACAAAGAGTTAGAAATAACAGCGCCAGTAATTCCGTCCAAACCCAATACAGTATAACAATGCCGTCGGTTCGGAGTCCGCTGCAGGTGCAACACGGTAAAATAACAAAACTCGCGCGTTAACGACAAAATTTAAATTACATTCTATGATTTACGAGCGTCCACCGTGCGCGAACTCACACACAAACAATGCAATAATGATACGGACCAATATATTGTTTCACTGCGCACGTAATGCGATTTGGCCCCAATTGTACCGCGTAAAAAACTCTCCGATATTGCCGCATCGATGTGACATCGCGCCGCGCGAATTTTATCCCCGAAACGGAAGGCCCCTGTTTTCCGTCCGTGCGTACCCGGCCGAGCGGGTTATTTTTTTTTTTCGCCCCGCGTGTCGGTAACGTACAAGCTACACGGTCGAATTGCTTGCCAATGAAGTCCGGGTGGTTGATATTTTTTTGATCGTCCGCCGAATCATGCCGGATATTTGCAACGAACGCTCGGCGACCAGTGCCCCGATTGTAAATTGTTTTTTTTCCCCGTATATTGTTATACATATTTTATATTTTTTGATGTACGCGGTGTGCTGTGATTAAATTTGGCCGCGGGTGAAACTGCATTGTTCGATTGATAGTGTTTTTGCGTCAATTTCGAGTGTGAAGCAGTGAATCGTGACTGTTTTATTGCGTTCAGGAAACAGTAAAATTGTGCGTACGTGTTATATCACTAGAAAATGATTTTAATTGGATCTGATAACGGGGGAATTGTAAGTCATTCGCTTGATTTGATTTTTCTCAAGCATACTCTTTTTGGTGTAATGGGATTGGTATCTATAATTTTTATATTCGGTGATATGGTCAATAATAAATACACCCAACAATCACATACCTACATACATAATATTGACTCCACACTAAGGTCAAGTTTTGTGTCGTGGGTATCAAGGACTACGAAAGACTTTTCGGTCTTAAAAACATTCAGATCCGAAACAAAAAAAAATTATACACTATATAAAAACAACAAACAATTTTCTCATCGACCAGTAGTAGGGTACCTACATCTAACAAAAGCGATAACTAACGTATCAGGGAGCACTTACGTCTATGTAACTCGAGTCGACGTCATCTCAAAGCCGTAATCCCCGACCGCTCTATCAATCAATCAAAGCCTTTTCTTAGCGATCTAACCTCAGTAATGCTTGCCTACATCACTGCCAGAGTTTACTTAGCCGCGCGAAGGACGTAATCATAGTGTCGTCGATTGAAGACGAACCGCTCTCGTGATTGCGATGAAATATGAGTACGATTTATCATAGATATTTGAATTATTTTTGCCTTGAGGTGACTTTGGAAAAGGATCTACAATCTCTAGGAGGTTCGAGGCAGTGCCCATAATATAATATCACCGATCTATTGCCTTTTAAATTGATATTTTGTTATTAATAAAAGACAAGGGCTTCTCCAGCTGTAAAAGTTTTTTTTGCGAGGTTGTTTACCTCTTTAGTTTATCGTTTTGTCACTCGCTTTATCATCAAGGAAGTAGTCAATAATTTATTTCCAACCCCTAATTTAACCTTTTGATTGATTTCGTTGCGGGTTAAAGATTAGTTAGACATTCTCGGAGACTCACCGAGCTTCAATGCTCGGTGTGATTACAATGCGCGCCACTGTTGATCCTGGCTTATAGGAGTTTCAGTGGTGGGTGTGAGGGCGGGATAGTCTATTAATAAAAGACAAAACCCAACTAAAGATATATTAGTTTCCAAATCCCAAACCATTGCTCGCAAGTCTAATAATTCTAATTGAGTAATTAAAAGTACATGTCAATGGAAAAAAAAAAACTAGTTTGTTTTCACAAATTGTAGCGCCGTTTTCAGCTAGCGCTATGGTTATAAAATACTTATTTAAAAAGCTCGTCGCGTCATATTTATGAAGGTATCAAGTACTCTCAGCAAAATTTAATATTTAATCCCTTATTACACAAAAAAGAAAAAGAAATACAGCGAAGAAACAACACAATAATAATAGTACAAGAGGCAGTTTTATCACTTCAGGTAATTAAATAATGTCAAACTGTGACTGGAAACACAAAACAAAGATGACTCATCGGTCTTTAAGTTATAAATAATATTGAACCATGCAAAAGATTCACGGCAGTGAGTGGCAACGAAGATATTATGCAATTTAAAATATCATTTTATTAAAGCTAATTTGTATGTACATATATTTCCAAACAGATGCGCCGGGGATTGTCATAAAAAGTTATCAATATTGCGACATGATTTAATGTTTATTTTTTACATAATCATATATGGCGCCACAAACTGTGTCAATAAATTCCGTATAGATATAAATAAATTATACCGTGAAACAGCTTTGCACTGTACAATTCGAATTGAGTAATTGACACGTTCACAGTAACTTCTGTATGGGGTTTGCAATATCCTTTATACTCAAAGCAAATTGTAGCGCATTCTAAGCATAGCATTATAATGATTTCACCTTATTAATGGAACGTTGAATAATAAGTCGGTTTAATATTAGCGACATTTTCGATTCAACAATCCATTTTGACGAGTCAGATGAATCAAACCACAGTAATCATATAAATGTGAAATCGCCTTATCGACTTTAATTCCGCATTTAATCATATCCGTTCAATCAGCCCTTTTCATAGTTAATCGGCTCGATGTTCCTTTTCATCCCTTCGCCCTTTGATTAGAGGTCGCTTTCGTCTTTACGGAGGATATTATGTCAATCAATTGACGTACGAAAATTTCGGTGGTCTAGGCAACCGTGCTTTTGTGCAAATGAAATGCCAATTTAAACGTTGGTTGTTGGATCGCCAACCGCCGTTTCTTGTTATGGATCCGTGGGGCTTATATTTCCTTTTACTATAATGTAGGAATCATTCATTTGGGAAGTTATTTTAACGATTATTGAATTTTGTTGGAGAGGTTATGTTTACTTTGGTATGTGTAATTATTTACTGACCCTCATTACGTGTGATAGAATATAAAACTTTTCAACTTCTGGGTTTAAGACTCTTGACTTTTATTTCATGAGCATGCCCCGACCTCAATTCTACGATAAGAGAAGTGTTGTTTTGGTAGAAATTCTGCTGTTGAACAAAAAAAACATGCCAAAAAAACTTTCAAACATAGTCCCAATTTACCTTTTATTAAGAAACATTATCCTGATTTTGAACTATGGTTCAATGAGAGCACTTTTATTCTATCGAATACTTTCTTTGATCACACAAGAATCGATAACTATCTACCGAATCCTAGAAAGGGTACAATGTTAGACAGTCTGCTCCATTGCTAACGTGTAATATAGTTTTTATCCGTACAGTCCTTTTTCATATGTTAGAAGGCTATTTAATCACACCAAAAAGGTACAATCCAACAATACTTAGTTTTTGTAGGAGACGAATATAAATCATTCTCAAAATGTGACAATACAGTGCATTAATCTTTTGTTGGAAATACCAGGTCTTTAATAAACGGCAATGCTGTACTTGTAGCGCTATCCTTGTCAACTTTGTAATGAACGTTCGCGGTAAGCAAGTTACTCTCCCGTTTAATAGTATACACTAATTGGCCCGCGGTCTCCTGAACTTGTTTTAATTTATTCACAACTGTATTCAGCTTTGGGGTATCAAAATTTTAGTGTACCTACGCGATTTATTGTTATTTCATTGCTACTACTTGCCACTACTATGAATTGGTTTCCGTTGACTTTATCTGATGTTAACAGTAAGGATGCTTTAAGTGTTCTCTATAAGTACACGGAGCTCTAGATTTTCGCAATTAAATGTCTATTTCCTATACTAGAATTGGGTTTACAATTATTCTAAAAATAGCGAAAACTAAGATGAAACATATGTGATGTGTGTATGTGACTGCCTGGGTAGGTACTATCGCAATGTCTATTTCTCCCGCCAAACAGTAGTGAAAATGTATTCTTGTGTTTGGGTTTTAAGGACATTGTAGCTACTACTACTACTACTGGACATATTGAGACTAAACATCTTGTATCTTAAGATGGCCAGCGTAGTAGAATGCTAAGCAAAGCTTTGTAATTCATGTTGCTGTTTGGTTTTGCTACTATCCATGACCAGTTGTATCGCTTACCATCAGGCGAATAGCATGCTCGTCTCGCCATTCATTGAAATAAAATAATAAAAGACGTATGGGGTAACACATGACTAATAGCAGAACATAATGTTAAACGTGTATATTAACAATCATCTGAAAAAATGTCTGTGACTCATAATAGCAACTGTACGAAACAGACATTCAAGGCTATATAAACATAATACACTACCACCATCGTGATAGACACAAGCTGCCTCTCCAATAAATATGACCATGGCGAATAAAGAAATAAATTTACCGGGCACGTGTGAACATGTCGGCATTTCATCGGTGCCGTGGCCATACCCGGCGACATCCATAAAACGGTTGCTAACTGAAATATGCCCAGCGCACATTTCCATCCATACGTGTATTGGACACGAGCTTTATTTGTGTTTTACGCCACATTTCGTATTGTGCAAACGTTCCGATGACTTTAACAAATCTTTTTCACGTGTCCGATTGTGGCGGCAATTGCTTTTTTAATTTTTGTTGCGTCATCCAGCTTGATGGTTTGATTAATCTTCCATTGGTTTTGAATATTGATGTTATTGGTATTGCTTCAGTGTTGCTTTGGTATTGTCTATGAAAAAGCTTGAGTTGTGTACCCGAGTTATTGAGAAGTAATTAAGGTGCATTGGGGTAAGACTGTCATACACGGATGGAAGGAGTAATAACGTAAACTCCTATAGTTTATATGAGTTTACGTTCTTACCTCTTAAACACTACTATTACAGTCTTACCACAGCGAACTTGTTTGTCTTTTTTTTATTGCAATGAGTGGCGAGACGAGCATGCCGTTCGCTTACCGGTAAGCGATACGACCGCTCATGATCAGTAGCAAAACCAACAAACATCTTGAATTACAAAGCACTCACTCACACTGCGCTCGCCATCATAAGACATAAGATCTTAAGTCTTAATATGTCTAGTAGTTCTTATTGTTTTTTGACTTTTCATGTATACTTTTATTTTCTTTACCCAAATATGACCACAAATTTTCAATTAATTGGGCGTGGATTTTATTGTATCAACTATGAACTAAACAGATTGTATTAAGTGCTTTTAACACATTGAACAGCTCACTCAATTTAAATAAGCTTTATGCGATGTTTTAATAACAATGTGTACACATAAGACTTAATGAAGTGCTAGTTATTACTATCGTTTCAGTGGCTAATATAATAAATTGCGTAATTACAATCAAAAAGTAATGAGCTAATGTTTAATCGCAAACATTTGTTAATTGATATAAAAGTGCTTGTACAAATCCATTAACATTAAAATTGAATGGCGTTACAAACAACTTCAACTAATAGAGTGAAAACTGTAATGTAATTAAAACATAACAACATATTCGAACGTCGAGACAAAATATATTTTCATTCACAGCAACGGCTTTAAAGCCATCAAATATTGCGGAATCAGGAAGCTGAGATAGTGGAAGGTAATTAACGCAGCTTATATTTTATATTTTCGTTTATTTCCGAGGTTTAAAATTAATAAAAATAAACCGACTGAAAGAGCGTTTAATGTAGAAGCTTTAACATATCAGATGTATTGGTGAAGAGGAAATTAATTTACACTTGGACGATTGAGGTTATGTCGATCATATCATTTATAGAATATCTGTCTACATTTTAATGAACCATAGTGTTTAATACAGCAGCTTGTTTATTTTATTCCTTAACTGCATTTTGATTATTTTCGTCATTTAGACTCGAATGATAATTTCTAATTTCAAATACACACCAAGTAAATGGTATGAACGGTACAGCGAGACAAATCCGGTGACTATAAGGAAAACAGAGGTAGCAACGTCGAGTTGATGAATAGTTTTACAAATCCTAACGTTTTACAACCCACAGTAAATCTTGGTGCTTTAATAAAACACACTTCGCCGGCTACCGTTATTTTAACATTTATTTATTTATATCATTTATTGTACACTAAGTAAACTTAATAATAGGACTATATTATATAGTAGTATAAAAGGCGGTCGAATCGCTCGAGACAATCTCTTACCGAATACCTTGGGATGGACAATAAAAGATGGGAAAAACGAGAGGGCAGTCAATAGTGTACCAAGTAGGATAAAGCTTGACTGAAGAAAAAAAAATAATATAATCATTAAAATGTAAATTAATGGATACTCATATAACATTGTCTGAAATTATTCTACCACTTGCCGCCTAACTTCGTTGCGGAGCTTAAATGTATTTAATTTGTCACTGGCATGGTCAGCGGTCGTTGCGGTCGCTTCGCGTCTTTCTTCGCAGGAATATAATATTTTCGCTACACAACTGCTCTTGCTACCATTTCTTATTCTCGCTTTGTGTTGTCGCGTTGTTTTGTTTTCAAATTGAACGTACAAACTTCATTATAACGACTGTGTTCTCTTGAGAAATTACTTTCTGAAGTCCTTTTTAAATTGAGTAGTTTTATATTATTCTGAACTTGTTACTTATTCTCATTTGCACGCAATGTTTTATAACACTGTTGTTGTTTCTGTTTATATTCTCTTATTTGAATGAAAATTGTGACGGTTCCTTGAAATTTTCCGCATAAATAATAAACGGCATAACATCATGGAACTCTTGGGAAATTTACTTTTAAACTTTTAAAAAGGTTTTTTTACTCTTCGTACCATTACTGGATTGAAATTATTATTGAATTCATTTTTCTCGGAAATATTCCCGAGCAATTCGTAAATAATTGAGCAGATGAACCAGCTCTAGGAAAAAATATTTCCGAGATTGTATTATACCTAACTTTACGTTTTATCTGACAACATAATTATAAAAGTTCTTATTATTTAATGTAGTGAAAAGTCAATGTTATTCTGAGTGTCTCTCGATCGTAACAATAGCAATAAACATAACATTATCTTTATCCATTCGTGCGCGGAAGTTTTAAAAGTGGCTTGTGAAGACGTAAAATTCCACGGGACAGCGGCATAGAAACGTGAGTATCTTCCCTAATCGCAATTCACACTATGGCGCCTCTCGCACCATTAACCATGAAAGGAGCGATCGGACGGAAGAGATTAACATCCACCGCAGGCTCAGCCCGTGTTCTTGCAGCGATCCACCCAGCGAGTTGGCAATGGAATTTGCGCTCTTTTGTTTTCACGTGAAAAGTTGCAGCAAATTTCCATCGATCCGCATTCGATGCCGCTCTCGAATTAAACAGATTTGCTTTATACACCCCTCGGTTAGTCGTGAAGTTACTTCATAAAGAACGGGTTGTGGATTTACTGCGTACGTTATGAGAATTTATGCGTTATGGGTGGAACGGTGGCCGGGAAAAGATAACTCAATCCGTCGTAAAGGTGAAATGAAATATGGGGATCTTTTGCGTCATTTTAAAAGTTAATGCTATCCTGTAGTGTGAAAGCTCAATGTATATTAACCTATAGCGGGTTATTTGTGTACATCAGTTTATTGTTCCGTAAAATGAATAGAGATGATGGAATATATCAGATTATTGAAAACAATTTTACAATATTAAATAAATAAATAAAATAAATAACACCCAATAGTCACATACATAGTCCTGACCCCACAGTAAGATCGAGTCTTGTGTCGTGGGTATCGGGAACTACGAGAGACTTCTTGGTCTCACAAACACCCAGACCCGAAAGAAATATTTGTTTGCCGCACAAACATTTCTCTCGGTGCGGGGATCGAACCCGCGGCCTCTCGTTTCACAGGCGGTGTCTAACCGCCTGTGCCACGGAGGCTGTCAAAAATATTCTTTCAAGTTAATCTAGTTAAACATATAATTTAAATTCGTTCAAAAATATTTAAATATGCTGTATTTACTTTGATATCATAAAGTTAACACTAAGCCTAAAAATCTGAGAAAAAAATGAGATGACTGAAATATAATCCTTGTAAATCAATGCTAAGGAAATATAGCCGCTCAATATATTCCGGGTAGGTCGCAAGGTCACTTAGGGATTGGCCGGGGAGATTAACCTTCCAGTTGTATATATTTACTGTTATATGAGCTATGGAGTTGGTAAACGTGATTTAAGAGAATCAATGGATTGTATTTTTCTTGGATAAATGTGGAAATTATATAATAAATATTCTAATCTTAATGATGAAATAAAGATGCGAAATGTAAAAGAGCCTAGATATTTTTTTTGTTTTGAAATGCTCTTCTCGATGATAGGGTCACGCGTATTAATATAGGTCAGAGAAAAATACCACTATTCTATTTCTCTTCTCCTTCGACAGTTTGATAATTTTTATCGATCTTAATATGTATCTACAAACCTATATATTGTTTATTTATGTTTCTCGTAAAGGTAATATTGAAGTAATGTTTTGACTTTGTTAATAAACATTATCTGTTTAAACTACTGAGTTTACCTATCCTACGATTTATATTTTTTAAATGAAGCTGATAACATTTTAAAGCTAACTTTTAAACCAAACGAGTAAAAATGTGTATAAAATACCTTCCTTATCGAGGTATTATTCGAAAACAATTTTCTAGCACATTCTATCTCCTCAGGTAGTTATAATATTTATTTTGAAGTTAAAATCCCATTACGTCACTTCTGAATCCGCTGAGAGCACAAAAAGGTTGTTTTTGCGCATAGATCCGTCGGAAATACTTCCACAACTTAGCTCTCCTGCTTTATTTATGAGCTTCTCAAGAAACAGGTGTACCTTAGCTAAAACCCTTTTTTCTCCGGTGTAAGTTGCAATGCTTTGTGATTTCTTTTTACTTGCACTCCTTTCTGTAGATAGATAGCTTCAAGTTTTTTGAGTTGCTGGTGCAGATGTTTCTTGAATTTCTTAAAAGAGCCGTTCGTTGATTATTGTTGGCAATTTACACACCTTCACAAGTTTAAAAAAATGTATCGCGTATGAAAGGTGTTATTTAAATTGTAAGCATGATTTCTACAATACGATTTTATCTCTGGTTCTTGCATATACTTCAAAGAACATATTCACAAGATGGTTACCCGAAATAGTCAAACGCTCATTGGAAGATCCTGATACAAGAACACTATTCGTCAATACATAGCATTACCTGAATAGCATTTGATTTGCATAAGATATTTCGCCGAAGTTAGCTGTACTGCGCAAAGAGGTGGCATGAAGCAGCTTCAGGGATTTGTCAATAGAGATGCCTTTTGCACCGTCTGCTCTTTGAGTACTTAAAGTTGAGATCATTTCACTACAAACGTGAAAGGAGACGATGCATGAACATTTATGGCTAACTCGAAGGAAAATATGGTTTCTATTGGTTGTATTAAATAGTATTCAGTTGAAATGTAAAATCTTGTACAGATATTTCGCATTATTGTGGAAGATGTAGTAATAACGTCCTCCTTCGTCTCAGTAACGTACCTAAGGGTATATTAAATTCCTTTTATGTCAACAAAATACTTTTCTATACTGCTGAAGTGCAATCAATTTAAAGTCTAATATTCAATGTTAGAGACATTTATTCAGCATTGCAGTGAGTGGTTAGTCAAATCTTTAATTTGAATCGAAAAGTCACATTGTCGTGGTCGATTTGGGAATTAAAACTTCCGCTGCAACATAGCATGTTTTATATTAATTAAAT
Organism: Hyles lineata; assembly: GCA_030180105.1. Classification (NCBI taxonomy): domain Eukaryota; kingdom Metazoa; phylum Arthropoda; class Insecta; order Lepidoptera; family Sphingidae; genus Hyles; species Hyles lineata. The sequence continues at coordinate 4,772,597 of JARJEE010000030.1, forward strand.
AATAATATCAATATTAAATATGTGTCTGTAACATTTGTAAATGTTTTTATTACATTTCGTTACACAATATGCTAATATAAGATTGTTCAGTCTGCTTCGAGCAGTTGTGTAACACTCAATTACTCTTTCTACTAAAAACCTGACAAAATATTTTAATTTAAATTAATGATATTTGTAACACTCTATTTATTGTTCTAACACAGATGGCAAAGTATCTAAAATTTTCATTGGTTGCATTCGAACAACATTGCTCGACAATGCTCACAATAAAAAGAATTAAAGATCACAGAGTGATAAATTGATCGCGAAATTCGCAAGAGGAAGTGGTCGACCTCACAATCATTGAGAGAATGGGAAGCGAAGTAGAGAACTAAGTTATTGTATTACATATAATAAGACAAAGTGGGTTCAACTAATAGGGGAAAGTTGATTCGCTTGTGTGCAGGTTTTATCCAATAAGACGGCAACTTCCGTAACGCTGAGGGGTTTGTTTTGAGTGTTCGGCGAGGCCCAATTTTGCTACCAACCTTTTGCTGTTGCGTCTTATTCTTTGATTACTTTCCGAGGGAGATGTAACAGGGACTTGATATGATGTAGGTCAAAGATTGATAATGTGTTTATTTTTGATTTATTGACATTTATTATATTCGCGCAGTTATTTTTTTTTTATTGTTTTAGACTTATTCAATTTCCACAAGCAATTGATTACTATAAATACAGATGGCTTCATTTCAATACGATGTATAATCAAATAATAACATTGAAGAAGTATTGCCAAATTAGCAAATTTAGTCGTTGAGATTCCAATTTAGTAGATGGAAGATTCTTTCCAGAATGTTATGTGATATACAACATTGATACAACCGAGCGACTTTTCTTTAAACTACATATACTAGGCACCATTTTCAAGGTCTGTACTAAAAATCAATTAAATAGGAACAATAGTTTAGTCATAAATGATTTTTTAAGTTTTTGCCCTCTTTGAACACACTGTGGCTTTTCTAACAGCTGATTACGTCCAACGCATAGGTCATTCACCTTAAAATGACAAATCTTACTAAAACCTATGCGCTGTTGCCGCTCTGACACAAGTCACATAAATAAGTACAACTAAATTACTTTAAAAGTTGGCGATGCAAATAAGAAAGCAATAAATACACACACACACTTACACTTTCATTACGAAAGCGACATAGCAAAACATCCTGTGCGTAAAAGAAATAGAAATAGGTCAGTATGTGTGTGTGTGACACGTACGCAATTGACCTCTAAAAAATAGTTTTTAGTCTGCCGCCGGTATCCTTTCAGAACGCATGTAACACGGAAGCTCCTGCGCCGCCGCGCCACGCCGCTTTGATCTTGCCGATCTCGCGCCGATAATTTTAATTTTGTCTTGTTATTGACACTACTCGTAAATAAGTTTAAGACATTATTTATTTTTTTATTGTGACAGGACACGTAACTTCGGATAATTATTATTTAGTGTTAGTGTTTCTGTGTTATTGACTGCTAGCCAACAATGAATTGGTCGATTAGGACCTGTACGGTGGCCACCGCGATCTCCGGACCTAATCCCTTGGATTTCTTTTTGCGGAGCTTATTAAAGAGCTAGAAATAGGGTTATTAAGCATTTGAAAAACTAAAGTGGCTAGTTTCGAACACTGACTTAATAACAATTTAAACAATAATAATATTGTCCGACGCTATAACTTGTACGTTCATGTAAATGGAGGACATTCCAAAATTTAAAAATCTAGTGCACCTAAGTAAAGTATGTTGTGCGCGTACTTCAAAAGTACTACCTAACTACGCGTGGTGACCAAAGCCACGCTGCGCCGGCGGCGTGGCCTTGGCGGCGCGGTGCCACAATAACACACGCCGCGCGCGACGTTGCCAATTTGTTATCTATTCGGATCTACAGGTCAGTGAAATGTACTTACACAGGGTGGTTACGTATTACACTTATTTGTAACCTATTTAGTTTGTTTGAAACAAACAAAATCTCAGTTTTGGTATTATTATTTTTTTTGCCGTGTCGAATAAATACCAAGGACGTATAGTATACGTAGTGTAATTTTATGCCCATAGGTCACATCAACTTTGTATTTCAAGTTACCGACATTTATTTTTGTTTCCTAATGCGGTAGGGTATGAACCTATAGCAATGCAGAGCACAAATTGTAGGTTTAAGCAAATCTGGTATAAACACTGCTGCCATTAACCGAAAGAGGCGACAGTTATAAAACATCACAGGAACTCAACACAATGACACACACATCGGAAGTTTTAAAATGTTTTAAGATATTTTGCAATTGAACATAATTATGTCATCGCAATACAAAAAAGCCTGTGGGAAACAGCATCGTCTCTAACAATGTGTGCGCGCGACGCAACAGTAACGTAAGATGCTGCTGTGTGTGCCAGTTTTTGTCCACTTTCATTAGCCACTGTTATTGGGTGCCGACATACGCCTTCACGTAATACGAACGGATGGTCTAAGTCACGTTAGTCTTGTTTACAAACATTAGCGCTGTCGAAGCAGCTAGATTGATTTGTAGGTCTTATTGTGATGATTTTGTTTTGCCTATTTGTTGCCTTTACTGCCAGTGTAAAAAGTGTTCTTGGTCTACTTTAACTTGTTACATTTTTAATGCTATATTAAGAATTGTCATAAATGTCTTGACCGACAAGGATTCGAACACATCTTCTATGACACTTTTAACGACTAAGAAATGAAGAAATAAAATTCTTATAATCTTATTATCATACGCACAAATCTCAATAACAACTCTAACTTTAACAATCTTACTTGTTTCAGATCCACCGCACGAAAACCGCTCACTTCTAAAAGGTGAGTGCTCCGCCATAACATCGACACCCGACATCCGGTAAAGTCTTATAAGTTCCACTCATTTGTCCCCGAATTTATCGCGCCGTGCCTACGCTCCAACATCAAACTTTATCGTAAGCCATCGCATCGTATTACGTCCCCAAACTTGCGCAATGTATCCGCAGTTTTTATGCGAGTTTCGCCATCGTTGCCACAACAATGAAATATATTCGAAACAGTGTGTGCGTCCTCGAGTCGGGACATGTTAGGGAATGATTTACGAGCTACCGCTGTAGTTGTTTCTTTTCCCGTGTTCATGTCTTGTTCTTCGTTGTGAGTAATTGCTGTTTTATTCGGATGGTCATATAAAAATCGCTTCAGGGGATTTAAATTATTGTGTCGCACGGTGCTGACATTTGTTAGATTTTGGAGCATTGGTAACATCACAAATGCCATCGCATTGCTTTCAAATATTTTAAATAGTACACCTAAATCTGTGATGTGCATATTATTGAACAAATTTATCGTAATTGCTTATGGAGCAAGGAGTAATAATATAAGCCAATTTAAAAATAAATATAAAACATATTCCCCACAACCTGTTTCTACTCGACTGGGATAATAATTTTCTCCATAAATTGACTGCATTAAAGCAACTTAACGTCTAGCTCGGCGGCTGTATTGAAAAGAATTGCGATATTCCGCCGCTTAATGGGGTGTCATTCTAACTGGCAGACTAAAATCCCTCTATGGATAGCCAGTAATAAGCTTTCTTAGAGTTAATGCTTTACGAAGATAGCAATCTATAAAGTATTAACCCCTTGCAATCGATGATCATGTTATTTCTGTCCTCTTTCTTGATAGTGGGACAGAGAGGGACGGTCGTCAGGTGTTGTGAACTGGCCCAGACGTTAGCTCTCACGACCGTGCGTCGAGGTCGTGTACAGGCTTTTGTTTTAATATTTACTAATATGCTCCAAGATGTGATGAAAGGAAATTGTGATTGTTACAGCAAATCAGATTGATATTGCTGTTGCAATTTGATGTCGTGAATTTTCTCTTCATTTATAAGAGCGGTGAACTATGTTTGTTTATGTTAGTGAGTCATAATATTATCTACTGCATTGATAATATTATGGTTATCGCTTAAAACTATGTCACAGTTTAGTTTCTCAGAGAGAAAACAACTCTATTAAATGTACAAATATTAGACACAGATTACTTTTATGACATCATGTTTGCAATTTTGCTACATATTACACCATTGTGTACATTAAGAAGCACAATTCAAAACCATTTTACTTTCTCACAAAACATCTTGAGTTGTATAAAATTAAGATACAATTGTCTCGAGCGATAAAAACAAGACCGCGCGCGTGAGAATTACTTGACCTAATCATTTCTTTATCCTTTCACCTGTTGGACATAGTTGCGACACTAATGATGAGTAATACATTGCAAACTCATTAATTGTGTTTACTGACCTTTAAATATAAAGATACATTTAAGATTATTTTATTGTAATTGGTTATTTATAGAGACGTACTCGTAGTATTAACAACAATGAAGACAAAAGAGCAGACATATCTTACTGGTATAAACTGATGGTAAGTTTAACGATTCAAAACATATTAAGGATTTTTTAAAATCTCTTGAATACTATTAATCAATATGTGCTGGCCAACCAGCTATAAGTTAGTTCACTGCAATTAACGATATAATGATCTTTGTTACTGCATATATGTAGGATTAAGCAGGCTGCTAATAGTATTTATGCGGTAATATTGTCTGTATCAGCCCATATACGTCCCACTGCAGGGCACGGGCCTACTCTACAATCGACAGTATGATTGAGAGTGGTTAGGCCATACAGTCCACCACGCTGGCCTAGTGCGGGTTAGCGGACTTACATACCATAGAAATTCTTCTAAACCGCTATGGTATGCAGGTTTCCTCATGATGTTTTCCTTCACCGTTTTAGTGCGTGGTGATTGACTATCAATACACACATGACTCCGAAAAGTCAGAGGTGTGCCCTGGGATTTGAACCCACGACCACCGTGAACATGTTGGCAGCCGCGTCTGGTCCGTTTACTAACAGGCCACCACGCACTAATACACACACTGCGGTAATATTATTAAGGCATAAATATTAGTATAATCAAATTATGGGTCTCTACACCACACTACATCGTCACTACAGGTTTTCTTATAATTTAAACTAACAGCAAATGTCCCGTGTATGGGTTTTTAATTGAAACTTGCTACGTTAACCAAGCGAAATGACAATTTACTGTACATGTCTGGGATCGCTCGTATAAAGTTACGATATTAGACCATTCTCCGGTGAACCGGGTGACTTTGGGCCCTTGGTTGGTGGAATATTCGACGACTCGGGGCAAGACACAAAACTGCTGTTACCACCGTCGTATACTTTTATTCGTTCGGCCTGTGTGGTGATAATGTAATCAGATTTATTCTTAATGCCTCGGATTATGGCGCACTGGCTCTGCTCGTTGGCAATGTGTTTAAATTTGTCGCGAGGTTTATGGGTCCTGTGCTGGGGTGCTGGCGATCGTTAAGTTAATTTCTGGATTTGTAGATTTAGTCGTTGAATGGAGCAAAACTTTTTGGGAATAATGAAGTGTAGTAAAATTGGGACCCTATTTATTTTGTCACTTGGAAACGATTCTGATATTTGTTCCATTAATAATGGCTAGTTCTAAACGCCTCGTCTTCTCTTGTTTACCAATGGCGTTGTAAAATTGTGTAATTTTCTCGATCATCAAGAATTATTTACCTGAAAGTAAAATGTTTAATATTTCGTTTCACTAAAGTCACAATTTTATCTCGTCGGTATTTTGGCACATCTTTGATATTAAAATAAGTATGACCTCTCACTACCTGTTTTACGTCTGGTTTAATAAATTTATTTTCAAGGTGAGTGAACGTACATACCAAATTCCAGATTATTGAGGATGATCCACAACTGTAGGTATGACATTATAAAAACTCTTAAACATTTTTGGCCTATAATTTCTGTGAGTTCAAGGATGTAGGCAATATAACTGGTTATGTCACCAAACGATACATCGCAGAGCCGATACCAAATAGATAGTATAAAGGTGTGTACGCACGAGTGGGTTTGTTATGGTTGGCGCACACGGAGTCATATTTATGATTCTTGAGGGTTTTTGCGGCCATTCTTAGGGACCATAATTATGGAAATTTGTTTTGATCTTGGAATTTCTATTAAATTTTGTTTTCGTTTGTAGGTATAAAATCTATTAGCTTCCGTTCCTTGCCAAAGTATTGACATTAATAGTGTTTAGATATATAGAAGTTTGTAGGATTTTGTACTATTTCAATTTAATCTGGTTGAAATTGACGGTTGGTTGCTTTAACCACAATTGGTACACAACCACATTGGTATACAAATAACTACCTTATTTTGCTTAGATGTCGCGTCGTTTATATATTTCATTAAAAATATAAGAGTCGAAAAAAATCCTTACTAGTCAAATTATTACACCGTACAGATATAAAAATGAAAACTTTAGAAAATAAAAGAAAACTGAATGATCCTAAGGACCATGAATCCTAAATTAGTTATTAATATTGCGACTACATATCAAAGGCCAGTGTTGTGAATTTAATAGCGTTAGAGTATCCAACACGCAGAAGGCGTTTATATGCAAATAGCATACAGTCCGAGGCTATGGAAATCATTTAATGAAATCATTTACGGTTAGGTTTGCTAATATGATCACCCGTTATGACGTTGTGGGTCACATTTACAAATGAAGGTCACATTTATGAATGTGTAACTTTGATAATGAAATTGTAAGATTAATTTGGGTATGACTTTGTATTGATACTTGCACACTTTACGTATTGGTTACGCCATATTTATACATTTTGATACAAGGTCATTGTTCATTTGACGGTGTCTCAAACCGCCATTTTATATGCATTTCACGCGCAGTTGGCAGTATTGTAGAATCCTTACTTTCCAACGTTCCCGCTCTTTCCTTCTCCCTCTAACGCACGCTTTACCGATATATTCTGTACTCTTCGTGCGTAACGTCGCGCGGGGACCACGGGGACGCGCTAGCGCACCCCCAGTTCCGCAACTTCGCTTCGATCCGCCGCACGCGCCGCACACGCACTCGTGTTATGTAAGTGTTCCCGCCGCCGCTAACCCTGCATGTGCATATGGCGCCCCGCTAATCCGCGAATAAATAACTAATCGCACGCCGCTTAAATATTAACAAATAATAATTAAGGACTGAGGACCGCATAGTTGATGCCGGCATAGCTATTTAGCACGGGACAAGCCTCTGTTTTGTGTGTGTCGCGTTACTTGTTGCTGCGTCGACGCCATCACGCCGGGACTGCGCGCCACCTCGCCGAGGATGCAGATATAAGGTATGCGTGCGTCCCTATACTTGTCCCGACCCAACCGCATCCGCACCGCGAACCAGCCCCTTTCTGAAGGGGACATTAAAATTACAGTCCACTATATATATTGCCAACTACGCCTTATTATTGCCTAGCATCAACTTCTAATTGTTTCACCGCGTATACCTTTCGGACCCTCAGCCCTACCCCGCAATCGCTCCCCCCGCCACCGCATGGCACGTCGTTCTTTCCGCCCCACCATTTATTTGGCCACTTCGAACCGGATTTATTGTCGTGAATATAGTTTAGTCTAACTTAATTTGCACACGACGTGCCACATTTCGATTCGAATAGCATTCCCGCGTCCGTTAATCGGTTTTAAAGAACTTATTATTACTTCATAATGTCGCGCTCAAGGACAAAGGGCGCCGAATCGCCCGCGCACGACCTTGAGCTTACTTTATTGGAAAGTAAACGGGACACATATTTTTCTATCTTACAAAATGTTTTCGATAACTCTCAAAAGGCGTTTACTAGTGAGGATTGCATGGAAGCATTTCTGAGTTCGGTAGGATCGATCGACAGGTTGTCCGAACAATTCAGAGATGTCGTTGATGATTATAACCGCGCTTTGCTCAAGTCCGATCCCACTGTTAAACCCGACTTTCAATGTTTAATTTCTTTTGAAGATCTATACTGCCGCATAAAACGCGTCTTAGCGCGTGTTGAATCCACCCATTCGGGAGTGGACACGTCTCCGAGTCACAGCATTTTAAAACATAAAAAACCATCGTTGCCGCCGCTAGAAATAATGTCATTTGACGGTGATATTCGAAACTGGCCTTTATTTTACGCAAGTTTTAAATCTATTGTACACGATAATTCAACGTTAACAGACGGTGATAAGTTATATTACCTAATTAGTAAACTTTCACAAAAGGCTAAACACGTGTTCTCGGGTATTACGCCGTGCGCAGAAAATTATAAAATAATATTGCAGTGTCTCATTGACAGGTACCAAGACACTCGTACACTCGCGTCCACTTATTTAGACCAAATGATTAACTTCCAAAGTATTGGTTCCGCCTCAGCGTCTAAGTTCCAAGACTTTTTGGAACAGTTTATTACCGCAGCAAGCGCTTTAAAAAACTTGCAACTTGATGATTTGGCAGACTTCATGCTTTTACACCTCGCCTTACGGAGGCTCGACTCTGAGACGGTACATGCCTTTGAAGAAAGATACCGCGATGTAGAAATACCTACATTCCTTGACTTGAACGATTTTATTCGCAGTCAATTTAAAATATACACTAACACGCAAATAAGTTCCGCCGCTATCAATACTCCGCGAAGAAATAATGTTATTAGAAATAAACCCCGTAATCACGTACCTAACCCGCAGGCCTACACGCTGGTCTCATCACCTAGTCGTAAATGTCTATGTGATAATTTTGTTCACGCTCACTTGTTTAAATGTCCTAAATTTAACCAATTTACTACGCCTTCCGCACGATTTAAATGCGCTAAAGATTGCAACGCGTGTATAAACTGCCTTAGTTTATCTCATAAATTACGAGATTGTAAGTCCAATTCCACATGTCGAAATTGTAATTCAAAACATCATACGTTGTTACACTTTAACAAAACAGTTTTGCAAACACAACGTAATGCAGTAACTTTACCCGCACCGGGAGTCGAAGCCGCTACTCTCGCCTCCGCAGCTCGCGCTACGCCTATAGTGCGCGCCCCACATATCGATGCGTCATCGATGCCCGCCGACGTGGCGCGCGACGTTGCATCGCTGCACATCGCTGCGCCAGTATCGAACGCCAACGCTATTGATCACATTAACGAGCGATCTACGCAGTCCACCATATTGTTGTCGACGGCTCAAGTAGTCGTGTATGATATTCAAGGTCGGGCCCATTTTATTAAATGTTTACTTGATTCTGGTTCGCAAAGTAATTTTATTACATCGGAATGTTGTGCATTGTTAGGTTTGAATTACAATAAACATACGCAAACCATAGTACGTGGTTTCGGTGGTATAGAAAAAGGTATTAGAGGTTCCGCGCAATTTAAAGTATTCTCGCGTTATAATAATAATATTTGTTTCGACGTATCCGCACTTGTTGCCGACCGCATCACGGATAGTGTACCTTCGGTTCCCGTTGATAGAACTTTATTCGCGCATTACATAAATACGCTGCCGCTCGCAGACGCTTCTTTCGCCACACCGTCAGAGGTACATGTGCTTCTCGGCGCTAATATTTTCCCACATTTGTTGTTGCCGGGTACTGTTAACAGTATGAATGGCTTACCGCCCGCAATTAATACAATTTTTGGTTACGTACTAATGGGTTCCGCTCCGATTTTGATACCTAGAAAATCGAATTTAAAGTCGACGTCGGCTTGTTGTACCGTCATCGACCAGACTTCTTTGGACCTCCTTCTTAAAAGATTTTGGGAACTCGAGGAAGTCTCCGCTCCGCCCGCCCACGGTCAAGATGACCTTGAATGTGAGAATCATTTCCAAGCCACCACTACGCGTGATACTAGTGGTAGGTATAAAGTCGCCTTACCGTTTAAGGATGACGTATATAAATTAGGTAATTCATTTAACACCGCACACAGACGTTTTCTTTGCTTGGAACGCAAGTTGCAGTCTTCGCCTACGTTGCGCTCCGCTTACGACGACATAATTCGAGAATACGTTGCCAAAGGCTACGTTACCGAAATAGGACCTGTTGATAATGTCGATTTCGCCGCATCTTATTTCGTACCGCACCATTGCGTGCAACGTGAAGACAAGTCAACTACCAAAGTTCGCATGGTATTGGATGCCAGTTGCAAGACTAGTTCTGGGCTATCCTTGAACGAAGTTTTGCATTCAGGACCCAATCTTCAAGGTGATTTAAATTCTATACTTCTTAATTTCCGCCTTTTCAAAATTGCTGTTTCCGCCGATTGCCGCCAGATGTTTTTACAGATTCTTATGAACGAATTCGATCGTAAATTCCAGCGTATTCTTTTTCGCTTCAAGGTCACTGACCCTGTGTCAATTTTTGAATTTAACCGCGTATTTTTTGGAATGAAGTCAAGTGTTTTCCACGCCGTCCGCGTCGTCAGACAGCTGATAGCAGACGAAGGACACAAATTTCCCGTAGCAGCCGCAATTGCATCCAGCTCAACTTACATGGATGATGTATGTTTCAGCATAATGGCCGGCGATTCGTTTCAGGATGACGAGTCTGCTGCTGCAGATGCCTGCATCCAGCTTATAGGATTATTTAAGTCCGGTCAATTTGACCTTGTCAAGTGGTCTAGTAATTCCGCCGCAGTTCTGCGTGAAATACCCGCTTCGCATCGCGCTTCCTCTTGTCTCGAACTTGATAGGAGTGCCATACCGCATAAAATTTTAGGCACGCTAACTGAGATACGTAATTGGGATAGTTCCGCCGATGTTTTCACGTTTAAGGTCACCGCGCCTGAGCCGGGGTGCACCAAGCGTAGCATTCTCTCCGCAGTAGCCCGTTTGTGGGATAATTTGGGTTTAGTGGCTCCCGTCATTTTGTATGCCAAACTTCTCATCAGAGAACTTTGGATGGCAAAATGCGACTGGGATGACGCTCCTCCAAAACGCATCGTAACGCTCTGGGCGCAGTTCTGTAATGAACTGCCCGCCTTGAATGGTATACGTATACCGCGAGATTTGGGTGTAGTTCAAGGTTGCACCGTTATTAGTAGTGATCCCGCAGAGCCTTCGGTGCTCACACCCGCACACTTTCTTCATACCGCTCCGCTATTTTCGCTACCCGCGTCTCATGTAGACTCCTATAGTCTACGTGAAAGACATTCGTTTTTAGATAAAATGGTCCAATCCTTTTGGCAACGCTGGAGGATTGAGTATTTGCATCAATTGCAAGCTCGAGCTAAGTGGACCACGCCTTCCACTCCCATTCAATTAGGGACGGTAGTGGTTATAATTGTCGATAATGCCCCGCCTCTTTCATGGCCTCTCGGTGTGGTGGAAGCAGTCCACCCTTCGAAGGATGGAACAACCCGCGTCGTCACAGTCAAGACGAATAAGGGGAACTTTGTGCGACCCGTCGTCCGACTGTGCCCTTTGCCAAATCAATAATTTATACCTCTCACGGTAGCTCGTAGGACTAGGACAACTAGTGGCTGCGGATATTAGATTCGTAGCCGATGCCGAGAGCCCCGTGGGCATATAGTATTTCGCATTTTCGCTCTCGCTTAAATTTAAGAATAGGTTTAGGGTTATTCTTTATTACCGCGCTATTTAGTTTATTTTTTATTAAAGGTACCCTTTAAGGCCGGGGGGAATGGTTACGCCATATTTATACATTTTGATACAAGGTCATTGTTCATTTGACGGTGTCTCAAACCGCCATTTTATATGCATTTCACGCGCAGTTGGCAGTATTGTAGAATCCTTACTTTCCAACGTTCCCGCTCTTTCCTTCTCCCTCTAACGCACGCTTTACCGATATATTCTGTACTCTTCGTGCGTAACGTCGCGCGGGGACCACGGGGACGCGCTAGCGCACCCCCAGTTCCGCAACTTCGCTTCGATCCGCCGCACGCGCCGCACACGCACTCGTGTTATGTAAGTGTTCCCGCCGCCGCTAACCCTGCATGTGCATATGGCGCCCCGCTAATCCGCGAATAAATAACTAATCGCACGCCGCTTAAATATTAACAAATAATAATTAAGGACTGAGGACCGCATAGTTGATGCCGGCATAGCTATTTAGCACGGGACAAGCCTCTGTTTTGTGTGTGTCGCGTTACTTGTTGCTGCGTCGACGCCATCACGCCGGGACTGCGCGCCACCTCGCCGAGGATGCAGATATAAGGTATGCGTGCGTCCCTATACTTGTCCCGACCCAACCGCATCCGCACCGCGAACCAGCCCCTTTCTGAAGGGGACATTAAAATTACAGTCCACTATATATATTGCCAACTACGCCTTATTATTGCCTAGCATCAACTTCTAATTGTTTCACCGCGTATACCTTTCGGACCCTCAGCCCTACCCCGCAATCGCTCCCCCCGCCACCGCATGGCACGTCGTTCTTTCCGCCCCACCACGTATAAAACTGGAAAGTACGTTTAGTTCTTTGTTTGTTTGGACGCGCTACTCGCAGGAACTACTCGTTCAAATCCAAATAATATTGTAGTGTTTAATAGTCTATTTATCGAGGAGGGCTACTGGGTATGTTTTAGCACTTAAAAATATGAATTGGGACCTTTATCCTGAAAAAGCTATATCACACAGGCAAAACTGCGAGCAATACTTTATTGACTAAAGCACAAGAATTGCATTTTGTATATTTAACACTATTTATGTATTCATCTTGCAGTGCATTCACTTCAGCGAGCGAGATTAAAATAAACAGAAAGAAAAAATAAGACCTGATGAATCTAATTTGAGTCTGCCCAGATTCGCATAATAATTACGCAGCAGAATTAAATCTACAACTTGAATACACTGTTTAAAAATACAAAGATTCCACTACAGCTAAATCCGCAACATTTTCAGCATTAAAATGGTTTAATTTTACATTCGGGTTGGAGTTAACCAAAAAGCGCACAGAAAAGATGACTATCAGGAAATCTAGGCATTGGACATACGGTCAGTGGTTTTTTTTACCGTTTTTCTAGCTCTAGTACTAGTACTAAAATGCACCCGTGCTGACCCTAACTCTGTCTAACGTCGGGTGAAACTAGGCCAATGGTGGAGCGCTTTTTCCTCGCGGTTTTGAAAACGAAACCAGTGTAACAAGTATTATTAGAGGCATGATGGAAGCAGTTTGTGTGTGATATTGGAAAATGTTCTGGTCGTTTGTGTTAATGCGTTGGTGATGATTTATAAATGCATGTCAGAGAGAATTATTTGAATAATGTTCTGAAATGTTTTATAATTTATATGATCTGATTAAAAGGCTGGACATGATGGAAAAATAATCCTCACATTTCACATTTTACATATAATCATCATCATCGTATTAAAAAAGTTAAATTATCTGTCCAGAGTTTTTCTAGCTGCTGCACCTTGACAAATCTATGTATAATAATTGTATTATGTACATAAATTATGTAGTTGGCATGCCATTGTTTTGACTAATACCTCATAGATAGGTACGCCATTTCCAGTTTGAATCATATCAATATATATTCTAGATCTTCATTTAGCTACTTTTGCTAATAATACACTCATTTGCAAAAAATCGGGCGGTTTTAATTTTAATTCTTCTTTAAAAAAATACGGTACCAAAATGATTTCAATCATTTGTACATGTTACTGGCCGGTTTTAAAAATGCCGTGGTGTTTAAAACAGTACGTTCTAAATTCAAATTTTCGTTTGATGCTCGTTTTTACAGAAAACCACTTTTTATCCTACATTTTTGGTGCGAAATTCCAAAAGATAATATCGATTTTCATAACTTTTAGTCAATTTTTATGAATTTATTTCATATTCTTAATTGTCAAAGCTTCATTTATTGCTGTTTAGCTGTCTCAATAATGTTAGAGAAAGTGGTAAAAGCTTCCAAAATTATTGCGCTGCTCGAAGAGGGTTGCAGCCAATGCTTTGTTGCTCAGAGGCTAAATGTGAGTCGCTCGACGGTTCAAAGGACCTGGCAGCGGTATCAAGACACCGGTGCCGTCGAGAGAAGGCCTGGTTCTGGAAGAAAACCATGTACCCAACCACGGGATGATCGTTTTCTTGTGAGTCGCGCATTGAGAAATCGCAAGTCTTCGTATGTGGACCTTAAGAACAACCTCGAAGAAGTAAGAAATGTGCATATTAGTCTATGGACGGTCAGGAGGAGGCTTCTCGCGGCCAATATACGCAGTCATCGCCCGGCCCGCAGCCCTAAGTTACTCCGTGAGCACAGAGTTGCCAGGTTTAGGTTTGCTCGAAATTGTGAGTCATGGACTCAAGAAGACTGGAATAGGGTATTGTTCTCCGATGAAGCCAGGATATCTCTGTTCGGTGAAGATCGACGTCGGCGAGTGCTACGAAGACGAGGAGAACGCTTTGCAGAGGCTTGTTTTGAAGAAATCACAACCTTATGGTGGGGGCTCTGTTATGTTTTGGGCAGGAATAAATTCAATGGATCATACAGAGTTAGTCTTCATTGAAAACAGCTCACTGACTGGACATCGATACATAACGGAAGTTCTAATTCCTCATGCACAACCCGCATTGGCCGCTTTAGGCGAAGACTCAATTTTTATGGACGACAACGCTCGCGCCCACCGGTCTGGCGATGTGGAAGCGTATGTGCAAGAGATCGGCGTTCGTCGTTTGGATTGGCCAGCTCAAAGTCCCGACCTCAATCCTATAGAGCATGTCTGGGACGTTCTGAAACGACGGCTGGATATCCTTTATACATTTATCTGCTTTTACTTTATTAAAGAAAAACAAACAAAAATCTTTGTTAACTTTTACTTCACGAGCATATGCACTACTAGCGAGCATACACTACTAGTGAACTTTAGCATTAAAACCCATAAATTTTATCAAAATTTTATGATAAAACTACCTATAATTATCAAACAAACCAATAGTAACATTTGAAATGGTTCATTGCTTAGGTGCCCGTTTTTTTGCAAATGAGTTTATTATATTATCGCATTCATCAAAACAAGAAGTATATAAAGTAGTTTTACTGGTAAGTATATTAAACAAGTAAGTAAGTATTACTGTACTATTAGTGAGAGGCCATCTGGGTAGGTACCACCACAATGGCAATTTCTCATGTCAAACATCAGTGTAAATGCACTGTTGCGTTTCGGATTGAAGAGCATTGTAGCCAGAGTAACTACTGGACATATTTATGAGCGGTCGTATCGCCTTCCATCAGGCGTACGGCATGCTCGTCTCGCTATTCATTGCAATAAAAATGTAGAGGTTTTGGTTCAATAGTTAAAAAAATTAAGGGATCGAAACACTTATAAAACCAGAAAAAAACATAATATCTTATTTTATTTTTTTACTATCTACTAATAACGTTTAAACACTTATCTGGATAGTGACAAACATTATCCATGATCGATTATGCCTTAAATAATTGGACTTTTGTTTGGTAATCAAGAATTAACTTACTGATAGGTGACCAAAATATAAGTTAATGCGAAAAATATGAAATTGAGCAGGGTCAAGTAAATCTTCAAATCTCAGAATCCATTGGCTTATAAGTCTGAATTTATTATTATTGTCTTAGGTTTTACGTATTTTTTTTCTATTCTGAGGCAAAGTTAGCTTTTTTTATCCCATAGTATTATTAAATGCGGAGTCAATAATTACACTTTAAAATCTCAATACAGTTCTGGATAACAATAAAAATATCAAAACAGCTAATAATGTCGTAAAACCATATTCACTAGCACATGACAAATGGAATTGCAAAACGAAGCTATTCAATACGTTGCGAGTTTAGGAATTACAAACGTGTCGACGCCGCCGTACATCGGGCAAATCGGTGCTCGCGGAACGAAATCGAATTTTTAATAGAACACTATCGGTTTGTCCAATAAATCTGTGGGGAATCCTCGCGGGTCGACGCCGTGGTGTTGGCTTATCGACCGTGCCGACATCTGGCGACTGGAAATGCTCCAAGAGCAAGCAATCGGTACAAGATACGACAAGCCGTATAAATTATGTAAAAACGTTGCGGACGCTCCGTGAGACCGTTGTCGTGTCTGTATCGATTGTCATGTGTCGCGACTGAGGTGATTTTGATATCGTTTGCGGCAGTGCTATGCGGCAGTCGGGTTTTAAGGAAATTAGTAAAGTTTCAATTTTGAGTAGAAGAAAGTTTATTTTTTGGGGCCATTTCATAGGTGTGTACTCGTAATAATAAATCGTAACCTAATTTTGCCTAGAGATTATTAATTATTTATTAGTAATATTTAGTTATTTAAACGTAAAGTTAATTTATTTATTTTCTCCAATAGTATTATATGATTAAAAATTAACATTATAAGCAATTCCTTATATTAATAACAGGGAAAATTGATTTTTAAAGAGCGACGTCCTATTTTCCCTTATTACTGCGTTATTGCACTATTTTCTAAATACATAAAGAAGCGTCTAACAATGGTTGATCTTTTCTTTAATGCAATGTCGGTAAGATACAAAGTGTATAAATTAATGAACTAGATTAGATTGCCGATATTTGGTTCGTGTATTGATCTAGAAAATTAGGTCATCGGCGCAGATGTCTATTTTAAATTATCCAGACTTAGAACGTTCGGTTCGCGTGCTTTTAGAGCATCGGATGAACTTCTAACATAAACAGATTATGTATTCAAACCCATTGACCGAAATATAGTTCGCAGTTGGATGTATAATTAAAATAATAATTATAACTATGACATCATAAGATCTATGATCAGTAATGCACTTCCTGTGGCTTAATGTGATGGAAATGAGGATGATGACAACATCGAATGCGCAGAGGCTGAAAATAAATATATAACATAAATATTCCAAATACGTACAAAAAATTGGATCACTTGTTTAGGAACAATAATAATAAAAACTTTATTTCTCCTCACAATCATCGTAGGAACATAAGTTACCTTCAAACTAATTTTACTTAAATACATACATATTTTGTGAGAAGCTGGTGCCTGCTGTAGGTTTAACTTGTGGAGCAGATCCCCAGACTCTCTTCCCTTTTAAAATAAGATATTAGTTTTCACAGTTCATTGTCCATTTACCAAAGTAAACTTTTACCCATAATATTGATTGTGTAATTGGAAAACGTGAAAGTTGAGGTTGAATAAAGTACACAACGAGTTTTTACAATCACCAAATATTGACAAGCCGATCACATAATCTTTCTTTACCTTATTATAAGAAAGCCACTGAATAAATGCGTTGAATGGAGATGCTGACGGCCTCATTCGTAGACAGTTTTACATACATACATACATAATCAACTCACGCCTTTTTCCCAGAAGAGGTAGGCAGAGGTGCCTGGACACCCACATTTCGCCAGTATGTTCCGTCCCACTGTGTGATAGGTGGCGAGCCTATCGCCATATCGGGCACAAATTCCTGACTCCGGGCTGATAATGAATAGAAAAATCCAATGTCACTTTGCCCGACTCGGGATTCGAACCCGAGACCTCAGCTTTGCAAGCGTACCTTAGCACAACTACGCCACCGAGGCAGTAGACAGTTTTAAAACCTATTTTAGTTATTAAATTATTTACTATTTTATTTATTACAAACATTTACAAAACAAAAACAGTACAACTAATACATTGTCCCACAAAACTGCTGCTGCAATTTGCCTGTGGGATCCCCGTGAATCTTTTAACTAACAGTACAGAATAAGTGTAAAAGTACAAGAATCAAAGATTTTCCACTATTACTTTGCAAATATAGTTTTATATTTGAAGGCGACGATCCCAGAGCTACTCAACCCCGGACTTGATATGGAGGAACGGGAAGGGACTGATGGGGAACGGGTGGGGACGGAAGGGGACGGGAAGGTACGTGACAGGTCGGGAAGGGACGGGGGAGTTGGTGGGACGGGAAGGGACGGGAAGGGAGTGGATGGTAGGTGACGGGAAGGGGAAGAAGGGACGGGAAGGGACGGGAAGGGACAGAAGGGGACAAGAAGGGACGGTACATAACATAAGGATATGCGAGGATCTATCGAGTCACAGGGTATCCAGTAAATATGCCTTCAGTAAAGATTTAAATTTACTTAGTTTAACTTCAGTTTTGATATTAGCAGGTAACATATTAAGAAGGAATGGGATTCGCTTTTCTAAAGTTCTGTCTCCGTATTGGTTGTTATTTTTATGTCCTCTTTGCTCAAAATGAATTCAAAAGTCGTTCGAAAGGGACAAAACATTCGATAACTAAAATAGGTCTTAAAACTGTCCATGAATAAGGCCATTAAAGTCTAACACGGCGTTAGAAAAGGTGGAAACGGTCAACCACTTTCATACAATACAACAATCACGGACAAGACATAAAAACTGTGACATAAATTTTAGCTCGCCACTGCAGTTGCGAATGGAGTGTCGGGAATTTTTATCTGTTGTTTTATGAACTCGGATTGTGTGCTTACAAGAGGTAAATGTCACGGGTTTATGTGTAGATTACTGTATCAGATTCTATTATGATTTAAATTAAGATTTGTTATAGAGGTAGAGTTTTGAATATTGTGAAGTCTAAAATTAAATTCCTGCTTTGTATTTTTTGTTTAATGTTGTATTATTGGTTGAATTGCCAAATTATGTGTGGTTAAAATACTTAGATAAACTTTAAATTGTGAATGATCAACGACATTAACTTAAGCTTCTTCTACAAAATTAATGACTATATATTTTTTAAACCATCATCGTACAGAATCGTCTAGTTACAAGGACTTGATATAATCTTATTTCTTAGAATATAATCAGAATTATTTAAATCCTACAAAAAAAAAAAAACAATATTTTAGTTTCGCACCTATATCACTAAAACGAATGATCGAACCGTCGTTTCCCTAACATTTCTCACTCGCGGGCACTCCACGCGCACCGGTCGGTAATTTTTCCTGCCTTCACACCACGATATTTGGCAAAAGTCACACGTGGCTCTGTATTGTGATACAAATTAATTCGTTACAAGCGCGCTCCACGGACCAGATGTTCGCCAACAATAAGCAACACATGTGCCTGCTCTGAATTAACGTCGTGCAGGCTTATTATTTAGAACTCATAGGTCTGCAGGTAGGTTATTGATTAAATGGCTCCTGTTTTGGTTTTTTAACCTATGATAGCCACAAATAAATACAAATATAACCTACATGCTGGTGGTAGGTCTCTCATATGTGAGAGGCCATCTGGGTGGGTACCACCGCAGTGTCTATTTCTCCCGTAAAACAGCAGTGTAAACGCACTGTTGTGTTTCGGGTTGAAGGGCATTGTAGCCAGAATAACTACTGGACATATTGAGACTTAACATCTTATGTCTCAGGATGGCGAGCGCAGTGGAATGCCAAGCATTGCTTTGTAATTCAAGATGTTGTTTGGTTTTGCTACTGTTCATGAGCGGTCGTATCGCTTACCACCAGGCGAACGGCATGCTCGTCTCGCCATTCATAGCAATAAAAAAAAATGCTATCATGTTTACTCGTCAAACGGTTATGTTCTTTTTCGGATTTTACGCCTTTCTAGAGACGTAGTTTTTTGTTGTAAGCATTCTAGAGCGGACATCGGGAACAAAATCTCTGCGTATGGTGCGTGCACTCGGGTACACAGTGAAGCGAGAGGGAAAATAATGTTATTTCGTAGGCGTGACAGAGACAGAAATAGAATGTACCGTACATTTTGTTACATACATTTTGTTTGCAGTGTCCCTTCTAGTATATTATCTCAATGGTTGTAAGTGAGGTATTTTTCTGATAAACGTGAAAGTCAAAACAACAAAATTAATGTATGAAAATACTTACAATGGCAGACAGTACCATGAATTACTCATCATACAACGCTATATATTCTGATGTCTATTACAAACTAACATAAATCACGTGATTTATTTTATATTTATTGTATGTGACTATTGAGTTTGATTTATTACATATTATTTCGCTCTCACTGAAAAGGTATCGTACCATTAGATGTTTCATAAGTACTTAAATAACTTTCAAAAAGTTTGTTTTTCATCGAGCACACACTTAACATCAAAAGGGTTTGCTCACTCCACGGCCAACGTGGCATTTTTCAGGGAGCTCGTGTTTCCTGCTCGTATAATGTTTACGAGTTTACAATAGAGGTAATATTTTTTTACAAGCCATTGGTACTTTATTAATTTTTGTTTTCATTATAACTACAATTTCTGACGCACTACATCTTGGTGGTAACTCGGGTATGTTAATCTGACACGGAAAAGTACTGCGGATTGTAAGAACTAAGAACTGTGGAAGTTTTCAAAAGCATTGACAGATGTAACTTGTTTTATACTATGTGAGGAGCTAATAACTTTAATCTGAATGGTGTTGTCGGCTAACCATAATCCTTTCTCTTTTACAAATCCACTCTCAATCCATAAAATTTAAAGGCCGCAAACGCCCTAACGACTCTCCTCTTCTATATTTCCATCAGGTAACCATTACATGTTATGATAGTCATCATATATGTTAGCAACTTAATGAAGTTTACTACTGAAAATAGACGTTATTTATGGTAAGTTTTTAGACACCATTAAAATATGCTTGATTTCAGCATCTTATCGTAATGAAATGAAAATGAAATGAAAATAATTTAAAATGTTCAACATCATTTAGATTCAGTCATTTTTTTTATCTACCACCCGGTTCGGAAAGCGGTTTTCACTAGAGAAGAACGGGCAAGAAACTCTAGTGTTGCTCTTTTCAAAACCAGTTTACAATGTAGTGAATTATTACAAAATTTACAAGTTGGTTTAAATCAGAGCAGTTTAATAATAATTTATTGTAAATTTACAATAAATATTTTTATACAAATATTATAATATTATAATTACTATGGCTGAGTGAAGCGAAGTCGCCCAGAACGAAGAATCAGTATACTCTTTTTCGCCCAAGTGGTGAATAATTGCGAAAGTCTTATGTAATCCATCAATCAATCCGTTACAATGTAAGCAGATCGGATAGACCAGTCTACGCAAGCAGCACCCGTTCACGAGTATGACGCATGTGCCAGCCATCGGCCTCCTCAACCATGTTACAGGGAAGTGACCGACCCGGCACACGACGCCACCGCAAGCACAGACTTTTTAGCGAGCATGACATACCCAATCACTTACATAGGAAAACAATGGCAAATTTGACAAGTTACTTAATTTAAATGATATTTTATAGAGCACACCAAGACTTCCGTTCCGAGATACTACACATTTATTTAATTTTATTCTATTCCCAAGCCTTGTTATCGTCTAAATATTCCGAAATTTTATAATATGCTTTATTGCATAATTTTTGCTTGATAGTAGCTTTGAATTTTGTAATAGACAAGGCTTTAATATGACTGGGAACTTTGTTATAAAAGTGTATACAGTAACCCTTAAAAGATTTGCTGATCTTGTGGAGTCTGGTCTTAAGAGTAGCTAGATTATTTTTATTCCTAGTATTTTTGTCATGAATATCGCTAATCTTAAGAAAACTTTCTTTATTTCTATGGACATAAATTAAATTTTCAAAAATGTATTGTGATGCTACTGTCATTATATTTATCTCTTTAAATTTTTCTCTAAGAGAATATCTGGACCCTAGCGAATAAATTTACCTTATAGCTCGCTTTTGGAGAACGAAGATGGTGTTAATATCAGCAGCATCACCCCACAGTAAAATTCCATAACTCATCAGACTATGAAAGTAGGCAAAATATACCAATCGAGCTGTATCAACATCAGTCAATTGGCGAATCTTACCCACCGCAAAGACTGCGGCGCTCAGCTTTTTAGCTAGAGCGACTATGTGAGAACCCCATTGAAGTTTGGGATCTAATGTAATTCCTAAAAACTTAGTTGTATCCACAAGGCTCAACTCATCTCCATTCAAATTAATGTTAGCATTAACTTTTTTGACATTAGGTGTCACAAACCTGATACATTTCGTTTTTTGGCTATTTAATAACAAATTGTTAATGCTAAACCAATGTACTATTTTGTAATTATTAATAAATATTCTTTCACATCTTGTGAGTGAACATCAGACTCTATGCTTGCCGTGTTAATTCCATAAAAATGCCATAACACAACTTTTTTAAAACGGCGTAAATAATTTTAGGTTGTTTAAACTTGTAAACGAATAATAATTTAAGGATTTTTGATCGTGTTCAAAATAATTAGTGTGAAATATGTTTTTAACGCCCTTCCGCGACGTTTCTAGTAAATATAATCAAGTGGATTGACATGGAAACTTGCGTGTTTCGTTTATCTAATTGTAAAATCTAGTGCCGAACCAAAATAAAAAGGAAATGAACTGCCCGTACGGATGTTATTGTGCTTAACTTTGATTCGGAAAACCATTATTTATGTTTCATGGTTTTTTGTCTTTTTAAATTTATTTTTTATGCACGGCACAAAGCTTTTCCAGTGTACTTATTTACAACTATTTGTAAAACCCAATTTTTTTATCAAAAAAGGATTTCGGTTGGAATCTAAAACCCCATTAGTCTAACAACGTGGGTATCGAATATAGGATTTCGGTCTTGGTCCCAATTAAAATTTGCGCGGGTTTTCGATTAAAAATATATATTTCCCGGATGGTTTGATGTCGGTCGGTCAAGTTTAATCATTAAATCGCAAGCAACGTAATGAAGACTACCGTACTAAATGGCTATATTGGTATAGAATATATTTAAACGTTCCGTTGTAATTGATAATGGTATGTTCATACATCGCGGCTTAGTAGCCAAGAAATTAGTTTTGACGAAGAAACCGCGGTTTTAAAAAATCAGTTTGGCTTTGGCTTTACCTGCATTTTTTTAGGAATATGCAAGCGAAAAATTTGCAAAATTCTACCCCGGGTATTTTCTATTTATTCGTACCAAAGAATTTTAATAAAACATATAGATTTATAGAATGGAAAGCACAGACAAAACCTCTTTCGCTCCATTCATTCATCATTATTCACGGAACCTCTTTCATGTTCCCACTATCCAATAAAACAAGAACCAAGTGTAAATTTGTGGAACTGCACATTAGCGTCATTTTGGTGTAACACAGGACATATTAATTGTAAATTATTGTTAAAGCCTTAGTGTAGTGTAGGTTAGGGTCGCGCGGAGCTAAAATTATCATGTCGCGGAGTAATGATACGTATGCGTTATTATCTTCAATTACAGCTAAAGAGTATATTTTATCTATACCATTATATTTAATGCTTGTACGCTACGGTGACCCTGTTTTTCCGTGCGCACTTTTCATACCAAATGTGGGTGGATATTAGGAGTAATACCTGTATGACGTAGGACATTACAATATTATTTTTAATACATTTAATTATTGCGCTGTATACTATTATAATGATATATTGTGTAATTTGTATAAAACAGTGTTCAAATATAAATTAATCTACTATTCTTGAAGAAAGGTTATTTATAATTATGGCTTTGAAGCCGTAATTAATAGGGGTAATCAATAATTCAATAAATTTTATACGACAGGTGAAGGTAGGATTATGAATTGTAATTAGATTTTTTATCTAATTAATCATCTTCTACGGTAATTAGTTTGTTGTTAGGTTCTTTAAGTGATTTTCACACACATAGATGACTATGATAATGTTTTTCATCTTCGAAAGATATCTTTTGATATATATTGTGACGCGAACAAAAAATACCTTTCTCGAATTTTCGCAGAAAACATATCGGATGGAATAAAGAGAAAAAAATTTATATAAAATAATATATGTGTACGTGGAAATGGCTCGGAGCGGCCAAAAGACGGGAAGTGCTTACGTCATCACCACTTGATTTATACCATCCCCCCGCCATTGAATATGAACTTACCCGCTGAGACAGCCTGAAATCTCCTATATTATGAAGTTATATGAAAATTAAAAGATATTTTCGCTGAGCGTAAAGATGAGAAAACATTACTTGACGCTTTTGTGGTGGTTCGGGACGTAAAGTTTATATTTGGTTTATCTTTTTTTTTTTTTTTTCTAATACGATTTTAATCCTGAAATCGGATCCATGTAGTCCATGAAATGCATTCAGCAGTGTAAATGCAATGTTGTGTTCCGGTTTGAGGGACAATGTAGCCAGAGTATCTAGGTACAGGACACAATGTGATTTAATATCTTATGTCTCAGGATGGAATGTCATGGAATGCCAAGCATTGCTTTATAATTCATGGTGCTGTTTGGTTTCGGTTTCAGGCAAATGGCATGCCCTTCTCGCCGTTAGTTCAAATAAAATAAATAATTAAGTAATCTTAAAAAGGACGGTGAATTTTATCATACAAAAGTCAATAAAGGCCCCATTAAGAATGAGATAATAATGAATAATTTCGCTTTCAAAAAACGCAATGGTCCCGGGAACGTTATCGAAATTGTTTGACACGTCGCGTCGCGTCGCGTCGTGATATTTTTCAAAACGATAAATGACTTTGAGATCGTTCTCATTATGCTAATGATATCCTTCACGAAATATCTTTGGACATAAATCGCTTATTGTGTTTCGTGTGTATAACGTAATGGCATCAAGTGTAGTTAAATGTAATACGTGCAATATCGTTATTAACGAGTTGTTAGCGTTCTTGCAAAACAAAATGGATGTGATGGACACTGTGAGCCTAATCCGTATATGTACTAGTGCCTTTACGGAGGAAGACATTGTTGCTGCAAAGGATCTGTTATTTGATTCTGTGAAAACCGACAAGAGGAAAGTATCGCGAAAGAAAGGTGGAAAATCTCAGCGTGATGTGGAAGACATAATAAACTTAATGAATCAAATAAACCAAGAGGATTTACCAATTTTTGTCGCGCGTAACCTGACCAAACTACCGCCAGTAACATTTGATCATGTAGACGTCACAAGGCTTTTGAAAGATATTGTGTTATTACAACAAGACGTAGCTATAATTAAGCAAACATATGTAAAGGTGGATGATTTAAATGAAGTAAAAAATGATATTATAACATTTAAAAGTACGTGTCCAGCTGAGGCGGGTAGCAGAAAAAGGTCGGAGAGTATTTCATCCGCGGACTTGACCGTCCAGATTGAACAGCCAGTCACTCAAATACCTTCGTCAAATATGATTTCCAACAGCAGTTTGCAACATAATAAGTCGAGTGAGTGCAAAACTATAAGTAATGTAGAAAAAAACATTGTGGAATGCGGCTCACAATCAGCGATAACGCAGGTACATGATATAGTCTCCCATCCGAGGAAGAAATCTTTTGTCGAAATTTTTAACAGCGGCGGAGGGTGGAATAATCTGAAAAATGTGAAGGATGATGAAAACTGGAAGCTAGTACAAAGGAAAAGGTTTCGAAACAGGTTTCACAGCGAAAAGGGTGAGGCGAATGTTGACTCGGAAGCCAACTTCAGGGCAGCGGATATCAAAATACCTCTGTTTATAAACAATGTTTCAAAATGCACCTCGGCGGAAGATATTTCTAGTTATATATATAAAAAGACTCAAGTACAAATCAACTTGGAGAAAATAGCAATGAAAATAGATAGAGAATATGATGCCTACAAAATACTTGTACCAAAGAGTAAACTAAAAATTTTTATGGATGCGAAACTATGGCCAGATGGCATTTCTTTTAGACGCTTTGTTTACTTTACTAAGCGAAGTGAGTCGGATAATACACATGGTAAATGAATACGATTTTAGTCACTTTTAATTGTAAATCTTTCAAAAGAAGTATAGACGGTGTTCGAGAATTATGCGGGCTGGCGGACATTGTGGCTCTGCAAGAGACTTGGCTTATGCCTTATGACATTCCACTGTTAGGCACAATTGATTCTGACTTCGGTTTTACTGGAACATCGGCGGTGGATACATCGGCGGGTCTTCTGCATGGCAGGCCCTATGGTGGGGTCGCCCTATTGTGGAGGAAAAATGTGTTTCCATCAGTGTCGGTAATTGATTGCAATTGTGCGCGATTGTCGGCAATTAAAATAGTGTTATCGCAAAGATCGATTCTAGTGTTTAGTGTTTACATGCCCACCAACAGTATTGATAACCTAAGTGAGTTTACCGAGTGCTTAAGTAGAATTAGTGTTATTATTGAGGAAGAACAGGTAGAAGCTTGTTTTGTTCTGGGTGATTTTAACTCTCATCCGGGGGAGCTTTTTGGCAATGAGTTGCAACAATTTTGTTTAGACCAATGTTGGAAATGTGCTGATATACAGATTCTAGGTACAAACTGTGAAACTTTTACTTTTGTTAGTGAAGCGCATGGTTGTAAAAGATGGCTGGACCATTGTGTTGTCACTGAATCTGCATGGATGTCGGTTGTAAGTGTAAATGTTAAATATGATGTGTTGTGGTCCGACCATTTTCCTTTATTTATTAACTGTAATTTTAATTATGTTAAACCGAAAATTTCTGTAAATAACTCATATAATAACAAAATTTTGTGGGGCAATAATAGGCATGTAGAACAATTAGAAAAATATAATAAACTTTGCCATGCTGAATTAAGACATATAGACTTTCCAGACCAGTTTCGTTTCTGTGCCGATCAATATTGTAATAATTTAGAACATCGCTCTGTTATTGATAATATGTATCGCTGTATAATAAATATAATGAGTAAGGCAGCCTCTCAAACTTATATTAGACCTCGGTGTAAGAGAAAAGGAGGCTACATTAAGGGATGGAATAGGCATGTTAGTGCAGCTCACAGGGAGGCTCGACTTAGTTTTCGATCTTGGTTAGTGGCTGGTAAGCCTCAGGGTGGCCAGATTTATAATAGTATGGTTAATACAAGAAAGGAATTTAAATCTAAATTGAAATGGTGTCAAGAAAATCAAGAGCAAATTATTATGGATAAATTAGCTTGCCTTCATAGTAGTCATAAATTTACGGACTTTTGGCGTAGTACTAACAGTATAAGCCCTAGGCCTGGCGTTCCTGTGAGCGTTAATGGGGTAACAGATGCGGCTGAAATATCAAATTTATTTAAAGACTTTTTCACTGTTAAATCACCACTTGGTCCATCGTCGTCTGGAGAGAGTACTTTTGAGCCACAGCAGGGTAAACATTTAACAATTAGGTATTCAGCCAGTATGGTAAGAAATATTGTAACTCGCATGAAGCGAGGCAAGTCTCCGGGCCATGATGGACTTAGTGTTGAGCATTTAAAACATGCGGGTGTTCACCTTCCCAGAGTCTTGGCTTTATTATTCAACTGTTGTATTTCTCATGCGTATTTGCCTAAAGAAATGATGAAAACTATTGTAGTACCTATCTTGAAAAACAAAACAAGTGACATTTCTGATATAGCGAACTATAGACCAATTTCGTTGGCCACAATTGTTGCTAAAGTTTTTGACAGTTTATTAAATAACTATTTAACGAAAAATATCAAGCTCCATGATTCTCAGCATGGTTTTAGAGAAGGCTTATCGACTGAAACTGCAATATTATGCCTTAAAAAAGCTGTTAAATATTATACGGATAATAGAACACCCGTTTTTGCTTGTTTTTTGGATTTGTCAAGGGCATTTGATATGGTTTCGTATGACAAGTTGTGGTCCAAACTTAGCATAGCAAAGATTCCGTTTGAATTGATAAATATTTTTAAATACTGGTATACACATCAAATTAACTGTGTAAGATGGGCGAATACACTCTCAGATAGTTATACTATGGAGTGTGGTGTAAGACAGGGCGGGTTGAGCTCCCCGACAATGTTTAACATATATATTAATAACCTGATAGTTGAGCTCAGCAGTGTCCAAGCTGGCTGTTACATAGATAATATAGCTTTCAATAACATAAGCTATGCCGATGATATGGTGCTGCTGAGCCCATCAATGGCAGGTCTGAAAAAGTTGATAAAAGTTTGTGAGAGTTATGCTGAGCAGCATGGTTTGACGTACAACACAAAGAAGAGTGAATTGCTTATCTTTAGAGGTGTCAATAAAGGCGTGGAAATATATCCACCGGTCTCTTTAAACGGAAATGTCTTAAGCCGTGTACCCCAGTTTAAATATTTGGGTCATATCGTTACGGAGGACTTGAGGGACAATCTGGACGTGGATAGGGAGCGGAGGGCATTGGCGGTGAGGTGTAACATGCTGATCCGTAGGTTTGTCCGTTGCACAGATGCAGTTAAAATTACACTCTTTAAGGCGTACTGCCAAAATTTTTATACGTGTAGCCTTTGGACGAATTGTTCTCTGCAAGCCCTCAGTGCTCTCCGCGTCCAATATAATAATGCGTTCAGAATGCTGTTGGGGTTGCCACGTTTTTGTAGCGCGTCTGGTATGTTTGCAGACGCACATACGGATGGTTTTGCAGCCATAAGACGCAAACGAGCGGCGTCGTTGTTGCTCAGGGTGCGTGGCAGCGCCAACAGCCTTCTGCGTGTTCTTGCTGGCAGACTGGATTGCCCCATTATGTATAAATTGATTTCACTGCATGTGCGTATTTCTAACATAGTTATATAAGATTATTGTAATACTAACATTTTATGTATATGAGATATTTCTTGAAATAAAGTTATTATTATTATTATTATTATAAATCACGCCATATTATACGGGGAATATTAGGCGTTTCATGATATTCCTATTGTTGGAATTGGTTTTATTTTGTGCGATATATTTATGATGGGACTTTTTATGTCCTTATTTCAAATAAATGAGACAACACCTCTTAAATAAGGACTTAGTTTTTTAAGATATCAATACATTTAAATATTATTTATAGGATTTAACGAATATTAATGGAAGGTAAGTTCAGAAACGAAATTAATAAGTTTCGCACGGATTGGACCCAAATAAATAAAAAATAATTTATTGCTTGTAGTGCTATAGTACATGATTTAGTTTATACTAGGATAGCTAATAAATTATTTTCAATAGTTGGCGGAGTTCACATACCTCTAAATTTCTTACATATCTGGTATGAGAAAACATACAGAAACAGAAGTCAAAAACACATTCGTATTTAACAAAATTTGCAGCAAATACGAAACAAAAAGCTACATTTAGATATTGCGCATAACGCTATCCATTACTCCCCGCTCTCCCCTTAACAACGAACAGACGAATAGTTAACATCCCAGTGCTCTTGTTTCAATTTAAAAATTGCACCGCGCCGTACGTGCAAATCACACTGACCTATATATTAGTGAGGTTACGATATTGCGGTCGGAATATGTTCAGATAGGTTGGTTTAAATTAATGACAACCTTGTTGAAGAGTTTTTTACCAGTATTAATGCGGAAATGTGATTTTTCTGGGTTCTGTAATGGATTTGTTTGTTATAGTTTTCATATTGGATTTTATTGAGGAAGATTTGATTAAAAAGGGTATTTTTTCAAGTAATAATGTAGGTTACGATTAGATGGATGATTTTAGGTACAAACTATACATCATTCCATTTTTCGTTTAAAACGTCGTATTTAAGCTAAACGACCCTACAGAAGGCGGTAATATTTAATTAACAATAAACTTATAAAATAACACCACACTTTCCATTATAATATGAAATTGTTCCTGAAGGTATAGTTTTGGTGGATAAAAGTCATATGACCTATGAACACTCAAAAATTCTGACACATGACAGCAAGTAGTAGTCATTCAAGACATTCTCAGAGGGTTGTGAATGCTTAGTCTCAAAACACAATAAATGATTATTATTCCAAAACATTCAAACTAACTCCACTTGAGGCCCTTATCCGATACTCAGTTGAAGCCATCCCGCGGCATTAAAATTAATATCTCAATTAATTTAATTATGTATCCCTTTATGCGGATTAAAAAGCTTTTACTCGTGGATATTACTAGTGGACCACCCGTGCTGCCGCTTTGAGAACGCCTCATTAATTTGCGCTTGACCGGCGGAGTGCTTTTCAGGCGTCATAACGAGGGAATTTCTTTATCACGTGAAACAACTTTTTTTTTCACGCTGCAAAACTCGACGGTTTTCTTTTTGAATGGACTAGAGTCCGCCGTAGCATTGGATCGTTTCGTTTCGTTTCGAGACCCTTTGCTAAACTCGGGATTTTTATTTTAGTGAGAAGTTGCGTTTGCGAAATTTTTATATATTTTTTATGTATAGGAAAATGTTTGGAATGAATTAATCATATTTTTTCTACGGATATATAGTTGGCTACTATATATCTGACGATAAGTTTGTGTAATTCATATAGAATGGATATGCACGACCAAAAATGAATAAATCTGTTATTACAATAGGCTATTTGTCATTTTTGTTATTGTATTTATCAAAAGGTTTCCACATCCCAAATCTAACAAACAAAGAATTAAGTAAATTCATTCACAATTAAACAAATTAGAATCGTTTTTAATTTTATAGTGGGAGTAAAAGAAAAAGGTTGCTAAACAAAACTAATGTGGCTTAATTAGTCTTAATATGCATTTTAGTGTGCTGGTGTAAAAAAGACGGCAAGATATGCCCACTATGATCCCACTCTTTCATTTAAAATGCTTATATTTGCTTCATGCTCAAGCCACTTTAATACTTTTTTGAAAGAAATGTTTAATTATATTTTGTGATCAAGTACATAGTCAAATACCCAATTATGGCGGCCTCCATGACATCAATTATATTGTAAGCTGAACCTGAAACGCAACACACTTGTGTAGGTGATAATAAAATTAGAATTCTCAACTCATGTCCAGATTAACATGCTTTTTTAGTTAATTTAAAAAACGTCTCATCTTTGAAATGTTTTGCAATATTCGTCACGGTGCTGTCTCGTCACGAATTGAATTTAAATATAAATAGCATAAGATGGGCGACTCTAATCGCATTCAATTACAAAACGAATGAACTGTTACGAAAAATATTAATTTTGTTCATACAAAATGTTATATTGTCTTGATATACATACTTTGTGCGAATTTTTCTCTTAATGATCTTTTGAAATTATGCGTTTTTGTAAGTAGTTACTGTTGTTTGTCTTGACATTTAATGAATTTGATACTCATAGGAAAAGCTGTGTCCTACACAAATTATTATAATGTTGTCGGTTTTGCTATTGTCCATAAGCGACCGTATCGCTTACCATCAGGCGAATGATATGCTAATCTCGCCATTCATAACAAAAAAAAACGCTGGTAAATTGTCTAGCCCCAGAGATTCACTTCAAATTAATAATGAAGTCATACAAATCGTAAAAGATTTCGCATAAAACGATTCAACAATTCCGCTGAGAATTCCTCATTAATTAACATTTCGCAGTATCAAAAGAAACGTGTATTTTTAATTTTAATGAATTTCAAACATGACAGACGTAGTGAGGGGAGAAGTGGAAGGCAATAAAGCTGTGAACGGGAGCTAATTCATAAAACGTAATTAAACGATGCCTTTGGAATGTAAGAACAGTTAATACATGGCTTTTTAATTAATCAATTAATTAATTTTAAGCGGTATAATTTTCAACGCGCGTGCTACAGATGTTGAATGGAGAGTGGATCGCTAGGAATAGCTTTAGTATTTTTTTATGTGGAAGAGTCAGTTTATTTTGCATGAAGTTAATGCATTTGTTGCAAGCCAACCCGCACTAGGCCAGCGTGGTGGACTATATGGCCTAACCACTCTCAATCGCACTGTCGATTGTAGAGGAGGCCCGTGCCCTGCAGTGGGACGTGTATGGGCTGATACAGATAATACATTTGTGTTTGATAGTAAGGGTTTATGAGCATTTTATACTAAATTGATGCGGTCTCATATCAATTAAAGCAATGACGCATACTGTCGTTAAACCACTAATAATATTATATCGTCAATGGCACTATGAGAGCCCCAAAAAGGGGCTAAAGGTCACACAACGAGCTGTAGAGGGTTACGCGCAGTATTCGCCTTCGACATTAAATCCGGAATTCGTATGGCTAAGAGACTAGCTCACGTTGTGAGCTAGATATCAATTATTTTAGTGCCGTAATGGACTTGTCTGCCAGGAGATGCTATAATGAGTGGCCAGGATAAATTCAAATGCTTTTTTTTTTTTTTACTTCATTAAATGGCGAAATGATGATGGTAAGCGATACGGCCGCTCCTAGACAGCAGTGCAATAGCAAAACCAAAGAACACCATGAATGCAATGATGAAAACAAAGCAATGCTTGGCATTCCATTGCGCTCGCTATCCTGAGACATAAGATATTAAGTCTCATTATGTCCTGTAGATATTCTGGCTACAATGTCCTTCAAACCGGAACACAGCAGTACATTTACACTATTTATCGGGAGAAATAGATATTGCAGTGGTATCTCAAACGGACTCTTACATGAGAGAGAGATGATAGATTTACTACCAGTTTATTATGTTCCTTTAAAGATTTTGATTATTTGTAATAAAATTTCAAATTTTAAATTCAACGTGCCGAAATGAAAAAATCACCGATAAAATGTAACACTTAGAGAAGAAGTTATGTGGTGAACGCTTTAACGAGCACCAAACTCCCAGGTGGAGCGTCGAGCCTTTTATTACAATTCTGTCTACGTGTCTTCGACGACGGAAACTTGCTCCTTGCACCATTCAATATCAGGCCGGCTATCAATTAAAAACTAACTCTGCAGTCCAAGCATGCTTGTAACTTACTAATGACTTTATCAATGGCTTCACTAGAACATGCAAATATACTTTGTCTACTGCTTGTGTTTTGGATTTTCGTCTATTTTATTAATTTACGGTTCGGGTTCAGATTGTTTCATTGCATGACCCTTCATTACTTTCCAATACAAAAAAGGTCGAATAAAACACAAAACAAAATAGAGATTCATCGCGAAATTGGATTAATTCACGTTTCATACACAAATTGTGCCCGTATTTGAGTGGAAAAAGGAGCTGCGGTAAATTATTCATCGGTAACCGTATTTTGTTCCGAAACCGTTATTAATCCAATGTTAAGTCAATTAGGCGCGGGGTCTCTTTTAAGAGTTGGGATATATACGGATACAGGCGGATAGGTGCGGATATACGTACTCGAGAACGCGTCGGGTTGGAAACTAAAATCGTGGTGCGGTTGGTGGGTCTGGTCTAATGGGCACCGGAATAACGAGGGACGACGAGTACACTCGAGTGCCGAGACCCGATCCGGGAACGAACGCTGCGCTCCAGAACGAGTTGTGTATGTGAAGGGTCTTGTGAGATCGCACAGTTAAGTGCTCCGATTCTACTAGCTGCCCGAGTATCGCACGAGGCACCGTCACTCGTGTTTTTAATTGAGTGCGTGATCACAGCCCGGCGGGAGACAAAGAAACGCAATTCCGGCCAATTTACGACAACGCCAATTCTGTGACTCAAGCGTCATTCTGCGTGAGGTTAATGAACGCAGCGCCCCGTTGACAGACACAGTCGACGTTTCCAAAACGCGAAAAAGCCGAGCCATTTTTCAAATGATCAAAAGCGGAATAAATCGCGAGCGCCGGCGAAAATGTGTCGAGTGAAAAATATCATTAAACATTTTCAATAAAGGAGGGCCCCGGTGGATGTCATTTCTTTTTGGCCATTAATTCGGACGTTGTGAGTGACGTAGCTCGATCGGCCGCGGGCTTAATCAATTGACATGGACGAGGTCGAAAAGAGGGCTATTTGAAAATGGACGGGCCTGCCAACTTGAGCTCCGCACAATCGTCGCTTCGTTCATTATTGCCGATAGTAATGCTGACCCTTCGATCGAGGGTGCTGATAAATTTAATGGAACTATCCAATAATGTGCCTAAAGTATTTTGCTTTTGGACCCTAAATAAACCCATAATGATGACGCGTATTCGTATTGATAAATGTGCTTTGTGAATCTACATGGACTTTTACGCAACAAATATTTCATTATTTGGAACTTGGAAATATTTTGTGTACGTCATAACCGCTGAAACAATGCGATGAAAATGTAATGATGTGGAATAAAATGCGGATTTTGAATAACTTTAATATTTAACTGTAAGTTATTGATTAAAGAGTTTAATAACCGGTGCAGATTATATTGGTGCATCTAAAATTCGTGACTGTAAACGCCATACAGATTTTAAAATTTACTCCAAAACAGCATTAAATTAAAATTTATATTTTTAGTAGTAATTCTATTTAAAATCGTTCGGTAGTTGAATACGCGGTTTGAATTAAGTAATTTGTAAAACTTAAGATTGAAAGGAATCTAGTTTACTGAGCTCTTTGGTGAATAATTAATCTAATTTATTTATTGAAGTTTGGGATTTCAACCACGTACCAAAAAGCGAAGTATTGGACGTGCACCCACAGGATTAGCAAATAGCCTTAAAAAACTTGCAGTAGATACCTTGATGAAGGCACTTTAAACAAGCCTTCTAGATTTTTTGGAGATGGACTTAGTTCAACTGAGACCTTATATCAGATAGTGAACATCTTTACTCCTTCTACTATTTTGCTCAATTACTGTGGACATATTATGTTATGTTTACGGGTATCTTCCCGTTATTTTCCATCAAGATCAGGTATTTTATTATCTTTGAAGGGTACAATGTCATCTGTCTGTAGAAACCATTCTTCATCGGTATCATATTTATTAGTAAAATTATTTGTGTCATCAATTGAGACATGAAGCCCTCACAGGAGCTATCAAATTATCGCTTTGAATCAGTCCCTGTACTACATTTCGTCGAGTTCAGCGGCCGCGTCCAGGATATCAGCGCTTATCCCATCAACCAGAGTGCCTTTATTGCTTTTAAATTTCGGATTTCAAGTGATCCTTTTGATATGTACAATTGTGTTGTCCCTGTGCTGATGTTTGGGAGAATTTGTTGTGTTTTGTTTTGAGCGGAACGAAACTAAAGTTGATAACTTTTGACTTTTTGCAGTTATGGCATTTGTGGTTTTAGCTTACATTCAAGAAAAGCATAGTAAGAAAACCTGATTGATCGCTAATAGAATTTGATTAGAATATTTTTATGAGAAGTCAAAATGGTAAAGAAGGTCGATGAAGTCGGTGAAGAGAACTCTTTTGATAAGATGTATGCATATATAATTTGTGTATCGTTTATTGGAAATGTCGTCATAATATATGGATAAACTTACCTATTTAATGCGATAGAAAGCATTAAAATTATATATCAGGAGAAGATAATGAATAATGAATAATGAATAAAATTATAAAACGGTTTAAAATACTATACGGAATTATATTGCTAAAATTGGTTCACAGCGTAATCGCGCCAATAAAAAACGTGATCAATATACACTGGCGACGTCTAAACGTGTAATAACCATCAAAGAAATTTCACACAGGTGAAAAAATCACATTCGATACGCCACACCACGTAATGTGAAAACAATTTATAAAATTACCCAAGGCCGTCTGATGATCATCGTTCTCAATGTTTTAAACGGCCAATAGTTTATGACACGTCATATAGTACTATTGATTTCTACTTCGAGATCATGTTAGAGCAGTTATAAACGTTTCACATGGAAGAACCGCTACCACGTTTAACTTATCGCGACCTGTGAGAAAATAGTGAGTTGTTACTGCAACGGTTTCGCCTCTGGACCGTTTGCGGCCAGCCTGGCCCACTGAACTAATTGCAACACATCGCTGCGGGACTTTTAATCTAGAAAACTATATAGGGTACCATTTGTTAAATAAGTTATTCGTTTTGTTTCGAGTATTTTTCTCCCGTTCATTTGTTCCTTTTCGCGTGCTTTTCCATTGTTTAGGAAACATTTGTGCGAACTCAATGCTGAAGTTATGAAATGCATTTATGTAATAAGGTTTTTTATTGTTCAAGCACTATATTTGAGTGAGTCATTGTGATTATATAAATATTTACTATGTTTTGTGTTGTGATTCTGTTGTTACCGTTAAACAGCAGTATATAAGGAACTGAGAATGCAGTAGCAATTGTCGTCTGTTAGATGAAAAAAATATTCCATAACATTTTATAAAGTGAGCTCAGAACGGTAGAGTAATTTCGCTATAATAAAATTATATGACAAAGTTTAAATCTAAACATGTATTACTAAGGAAAATAATATTTACATCTCAATTTTTATTTATATGCGCGTACATTAATAAAACATGACACAAATAAAACCTTTTTAAATATGTTGTGATATATTTGGATGGTAGTCTATAATTTGTGGCGCCATTATAACACCCACAAATCATTTATAACTCGATGAAGCGTCAAAATATGTATAACACTGCCACATTGTCCCTATTAATAACACAATGCGATTAATAAATCATTGAAACCTAGTCACGAATGACGCACACAATGGGCATTAAAGCCAAACGCACAATGAAGCCGGGCACAAATCAACTCATAATAAGGTAAGAAAAAAAAAAGTTTGGCTAAACGATGCTGTGCCACGTTCACACGTCAAAATTTTGTTTAGAAGACTTATATTTTATTAATGAATACAGGAAAATCTAATTTTAAACATCGTGATTGTGAGTGAGTTCACGCAGTATATAATACTGATAATTGTAATGCAATCGTTAATTATAATTTTTTAAACAGCCAAGGTTATAAGATATAAGGAAATGCTTGAGTCGCCGTCTATTCTCACATAATATGGTATAGAAAAGAACGAAAGAGTCTATTTATTTGAAACAAAGTGAAAATGAATAAGAAACCATAACTTAGAAAACCAGCACACATTTAATGCACCTTAGTCAATTTAAGGGATATATAAATTATTTTTGTATACAATATTTATCGACTCCATTACCAACGTAGAATATTTTTTGGCAAGTTGACATATTAAAAGAAATGCCTATATGGTGTGCTGTGGCTTCTCAATCAGGAATGTCCGTAATTTGCAATTGAACGTAATTAAAGACCGAAATTACTTACGGAGCCGAGACGTGGACTCTGACTGCGGGGCTACTTCATAAGTTTAAAGTCGCTCAATGTGCTATGGAAGTAAGTATGCGTGGAGCCTCACTGAAGGACAAAAGTTTGAACGGATAACCGCTGCAGCAAGAGTGTTCTGGAGTGGAGATCGCGTCTTGGCAAACGTAGCGTGAGATGGTCAGATGGCCGATATGCAACAACAACTTGCGCAAGAGGGCCAGCAGCGACTGAATGCATAATGCATCAGACCGGGCTCTGTATTGTAGGAAGATGGAATCACTTTAGAAGATGACTATGTCTAGCAGTGGACTGCAACGGGCAGATGAGGATTGGCCATTTTATCAAAACAAAAATATAAACCCAATAGTATTTTAATATCACTGTACGCAAGCCTTTACTCACCACAGTATATGTACAAATAACCGATACTCTATTAATTTATGACTGCCAAATCCGATGTGCTGTTGCGTGTAATAATATCCCGTGCATTTGTTAACGCCACGTTTTTATTCACTGAGTTTCGATAAAATGATGCCCGGCTTCAAATATTGCTCCCCGGGGTGCCGTACGCATTTGCTACTGTCCGTATTTGAAAACGGTATCGTTATTTTAACTCGAAGTAGATGGGTGTATTTTGTTTGCAATATGTGTGGGAGAATTGATTTGTTTTTATAAACTGGTTACATTAATTTGATTGTAATTATATTTAGTAAATTTGACGCTCATGGAAGGAAAACATATTTTAATTTTTAATGTCTTAAATTTACGTGAATTTAAAGTTAACATTGAATTTGAGAATAAATCCAAAAGTCAAAGACGATGTCTGCAAGCATTGTGTTCCTAAAATAGATGCATTTCAAGCATGTCAGTAGATTTGATTGACAATACAAGAAGTGACGTAACACGGTGCAGACGACCTCGTGTGCACATCACGACCTTGCCGTCCGTCCGTGGTTGCCGTCGAGGCGTGCTCCACGATTCGTTCAAATCACGACTCTTCAGTACCACCAACCGGGGTATTGTTATTTGCAGGAAGTGTGTTTACAAGTAGCAGTCTATATGATGATTTATGATTAATGGCATATGAAGGTGAACGACGATTGAAAACATTTCTTTTATTTAAAATTAAAACCTCCGTAGTGCATTTGGTTAGACACCGGCTGTGAAAAAAGGCCATACGTTCGATCCCTGGACCGAGATAAATGTTGTTGCAATTCACTGGTATTTGTTTTCGGACAAAGGGTTTGGAAGATACGAGACTAATAATATGGGTTCATATACATGTCATTGTTGGGTGTATTTATTCATGGTTAATGACGTACCAAGGTTAATCACGATTGAAAGCGATTTATTTATGATATTTAGCCAGTTAACGTTGAGCGGAAGTCGGTAATGTTGGTTGCATTGTGCGGTGTGTTTGTTGTGTGATGTCGGTTTTCCACCGTTTTTAATGTAAATGAATGACTTTGTAAGGATATGTAATTTGGTTGTTTGTTTTATTTCAACATTTTTTAGTATTTTAAGATGCAGTTGGGTTTTTGGGTCTATGCTGGCAGCTGATGATAACGAAGTAAAAAAATCTGGGTCCATAGTTAATGTGTAAAATTTCTTTCTTTTAAGAGATCAATGTCAATTATCAATTGTATTTGTTAGTTTGTAGGATAGAATTGGCGATTCATGCAAAATTCATTATCAAAATACCCGCTTTGTATGTAAATTCATTTGTACAATTGAACATGAATGATTCACAAACGTTTATTGGGAAACGCTGGTACACAAAAAGAAATAATCACCTCGTGAGTAATACACGCTAAAGGTCGTTTATCTCGCCGAAAGACGTCGACGATCTGCTTGCTGCGTGAAATATTAAACAACTCATATAAATTCCTGAGTTCACGCTAACGTAAAATTTTCTCGTACTGTTTATGTGTTTCTTTTTATTTCACTCTTAAATATGTGGCGGTTTGCATGTAAACTGTGAGTTTATCTTCATGTCCTTTTTTTGAAAGCTGAGTTAAGAGTGTTTTATGTGGTGGAAAACGCGTGAGTGTCTTCAACTTGGAGAATATTTTAATCCTGCTTTTGTAGGGTTTGCAAGAAGTACTCAGACTTGCCACTAGATGTCGCTGTACTGGTGTTATAAAATAAGGATATTTAAATGTTACTTTACGCGTTAAGGTTTCATATGTAAGGACATATGAAAATGATTTTATCACCATTACCTGTAATCACAAGCATAACTACTAAATTAGGCCTTCAACTAAAGACCTCAACCTTTATTATTGAGGCAAACATATAAATCCAATTAATGATAAAACATACTAACTGTACTGTATCAGCCCATATATGTCGCATTGCAAGGTACGAGCATTGTTTACAATCGAAAGTACGATTAAGAGGGCTTTTTTTGTAAATTTGAAGAGATAAATGTCAATTTTTACTTGAGTTATGACCTAAAACATCGATAAAAAAACACCACTGTAATTCAAAAGAAAAAAAAGGGGAACAAGGGCTATCGAGAAGTGTTGACTAAGTCTCATCCCCACACATACCGTGACTAAAGTATTTGAAGACACAACATTTACTCTACGGTTTACAAAGCCGGCCTCGCGATTTATGTGTGTGGCTCCGGTAAAGTTTAACAGTACTATTTAGAGACGCTGGTGTCTAGCGCAGTACGGTTCAATTAAGCCGCAGCCAGCCCTGGCCGGGTGGCAATACGTTGTGGTTGAATTGTGGTCTCATTAAACTATCGAGTCCCTGAGCAATTGACGCCGGATTTGGTACGTACTGACTCGTGAATGTGCCGATTTACTCGGTATCGCGTTTATTTATTGTTTTTAAGCTAATATAAGGAAATTGTAATATTTAAAATAATGTTTTGCATAAATGATATAGGAATTCAAAAGCAGTATTAAACGTTTTAGGCTATTTCTTACGGTCAACTAGGATATGGATAGAGTTATATTTTAAATAAGCTACTTTCTTCTCTCTCCTGAGTTTTTCCCTGCCCAACAGGGTACTACAATACCTACTTCAATAGCTCTGTAACATCTTCACATACATGTGGTATGCAATAAAGAAATTGAACTTGAAATTGGATAAGAAAGCCAAAAGGTTGTTACTTGGCAAACTTAGCGTGTGTCGTTCTGTGGCCATATTGCGGGAGGATTTGCACAAGAGGGCAGTCACTGGATGCCTATAGCAGCAGACAGGGCTTTGTGGCACACCTTGGGAGAGGCGTATATCCAGCAGTGGACTGCAAAGGGCTGAATTTGATGAAAAGGTTGAATTTGGCAATCTTAACAATTTATGCTGTTAATTAAGAGATACCATCAAATTCACAGAATATAGATGCCATCAAGTTAAAATGCCAGTTAGTCGAGTCGTAAACTTTGACAGTGAAGAAGATAAATACAAAATAATGAATAGAATATTGCAGGGTTGAGTGACGATTTGTTTAGCAATTTTTGCCCATAGTATTGGATAATGCCAAGGCAGTTCGTTTGCTTATAACACCTTCCAATTTTTCACATTCCACGCCTGATGTAGCAATTTGCGTTTGCCTGTTGTATTCCTACGTAAATCGGAATGAAGAAAAGTCATTTTATTAAAATACACAATTTTATGGTGAATTTATATGTTAATAAATATGAAGTTTTATGGTATTGAATGGTGTTATTTTTAACAATTCATTTGTTGTGTAAATGTACAGAGAAACGTTTTCATTGTTGGAACACCTTTTAAGTAAAATTTTGATTTGTGGGCGTGTGTATAAGTGAAAATATTATACAGAAATAAAAACAAAAAAAAAACAAAAGAACAGAAGCTTACAATAAATCATTATTACCGAGCAACAAGAGGGTCGGTGCAAAACAAGAAACTCACACAGTACGTAGTTTTTGTTTCGCCTCGTATTTCCTACGTTTCGTGGCGTCGAACAAATAAAAATCACAAGAGAAAAGTAATTTAAGTGCTGTCACTCCGAACGCCGATCCACCTTCATAGCAAATGCGTCAAACGAACAAACGTACATTTGTGTTTGGATTCTTCTAATTGGTATCGCTTTGACTATCAGCTCTGGGTCGATTTTTTTTTCGTGGACTGTGTATGTGAAATCTAGGGACATGTTTTGATCGTGAATTGCCAAGATTCGGAACAAGTATTTGATTCTCCGCAAAAGTCAGAGGTGTGCCTGGGATTTGAACCCGCGACCACCATGAACATGTTGGCAGCCGCGTCTAGAGTCATGTGTGTATTGATAGTCAATCACCACGCACTAAAACGGTGAAGGAAAACATCGTGAGGAAACCTGCATACCATAGCGGTTTATAAAAATTTCTATGGTATGTAAGTTCGCCAACCCGCACTAGGCCAGCGTGGTGGACTTTATGGCCTAACCACTCTCAATCGTACTGTCGATTGTAGAGTAGGCCCGTGCCCTGCAGTGGACGTATATGGGCTGATACAGATACAGATTTGATTCTATTTATGTGTTATATTATTAGCATCAGTGGTATCTTGTTTAGGCTGAGAAATGTGATGACCTAGTCTCGATGTTCATTTCGAGGACAAACCACTTTATATGAGTTTAGTTTGTTAGGAAAATATCACATCAATAACGTATGAACGATATGAAAATCGTGTCACATATGGATCTTGGATTGGAAATAAATTCGACATATGTTGATGACATATTATGTAACCCTTCTATCTACCTTCTAATAGTATATATTATGTAGATGTGACCTTATGTATCTGCATGATAAACCACTTTTATTTTATAATCTTGGTTTCAAAACACGTTTCACCTTGCGGTACGTACTTTTATTAAACCAACAATTACTCTCGAAATAGCAGTCTGTTTTCAGTACTAACATATATTTTTTCAGTACACAACGCGCAATTTTATGTATAATAATTTACCGTCGTGGGTGAATTTATAAAACAATTTTTCTCACGTTTTGTTCGCGAGGAATAAATTATGCGAGATTTTTTTCTAATCACTAACGGGTCTTGATCGTGTTTGTTCTATTTTACAACGTCTTTTATCTGGCGTATTTAATAACTGTCTTCAATGCTTTCATATTAAAATTGTCACACAATTACAGTGTTATCTTTAATAGTGGGATTTAAATGGTAGCTCAGTTTATTATTTCTACTGCAGTACACCAAACTTATCGATTACGAGGGCTTAGGACATAGTCAAAGGTAACATACGGACGGTAACATAAATTGATTCAAAACGCGATTTGGTGTACTTTATATGCGATAGAAATTCTTGGGAAGAACTGTATTTCTTCACAATGTTTCCCTTCTCTGTCAGGCCGGAAACATACCACTGAAATGTCACGTGACTCGACCCGAAGCGACACGTGTAAAGTCAAATCAAATCGTACCATTTCATGTGACTAGAACCACACCAACGACATTCTACTTTTGGCGTATACATAGTGTGGTTCTAGTCGAAGAATAATCGTACGATTTGATTGATTTGAATCTGCAACTACCGCGTCTGCATTTCGCATTCAGTCGATTACCTTGCTCATGAACCAAAAGGTTCGCTTATCTCTGTTATATGGTATAAACTGTTCAATAAAAGCAACTACTCGTGTTGGCATCACTGTGTTACATAGGAATAAATATTCGTTAGCAGTCAGTCAATGCTTTTCAAAGAGACTGTACAGTCAAGTCCATTAGGAATTTGCTAGGTTATAATAAAAATCATGTACGTCTTAAACGAAACTAGTTCGTAATATAAAAATAGATTTCTAATGAAAAACATAAACTTTTACAGTTGGTAGATCTCTCATAAGTGAGAGGCCGCGTTGGTGGGTACCACCGCAATGTCTGTTTCTCCCGCCAAACAGCAGTGTATATGCACTGTAGTGTATCGGTTTGAAGGACATTGTAGCCAGAGTTATATCGAGACTTAACATCTTTTGTCTCAGGATGGCGAGCGCAGTGGAATATCAAGCATTGCTTTGTAATTCAAGGCGTTGTTTGGCTTTGCTGCTGTTCATGAGTGGTTGTATCAGGCAAACGGCAAGCTCATCTCGCTATTCATTGCAATAAAAAAGGTGCATTAAGAATTTGCCAGGTTATAAAATCCTGTACGTCTTAAACGAAACTAGTTCGTAATACAAAAATAGATTTCCAATGGAAAAACATATTATCCTGTCCAATACCACGTACACATGGATTAAACTAGAATGTTCGTTTGGCTCTCTCGGAGGATCCGAGCGATAAGGTTACTAACCTTTGACCATTCCTTAGACCGGACTGACGAGAACAGCTCTTAGAAACTTCATCGTTTGCATTGGAAGTATCGGTTTGTTTGCACTTTAGTAATTCCAACTTTGGATGCTTTTAT
Organism: Hyles lineata; assembly: GCA_030180105.1. Classification (NCBI taxonomy): domain Eukaryota; kingdom Metazoa; phylum Arthropoda; class Insecta; order Lepidoptera; family Sphingidae; genus Hyles; species Hyles lineata. Next base: position 4,815,716 of record JARJEE010000030.1, read on the forward strand.
ACATTCAATTTCATTGAGATGTTGTTTTGAGTAGATGTATCTTGTCTGGTCGCTTTAAGTTTGAAGACAATATTTCTTTTTTAAATGTTAATAGTTTTTGTGCTTGTCACTTTAAACGACTATTAATTGTCTACTATAATAGAAATTGTCTATTACGTGGTTAATTTAAGTACATTAAATACAGCATGAAATTATTCGCATCATAAAATAAATTTTCGTACTTCATAGTAAATCACTCGCAAAAAAATATTCTCCTAATCTGATTCACAAACAAATAAAGCCGTTCTTAGGTAAACATAAAACACTAGTGAAAGTCACGAGGCCCATAAAAGGGAATTGGTATAAAGGAGCGTGAGATAAAAAATAAAATGTGTTAAAAGAAAATTGTATAGCAAAATGGGCAGGTTTTATTCGAAAAGGTGAATTTCGCGCGCGATATATAAGATTGCTGACTACAGTTGAGCTCAGGTGATGGTATTATATTGTTACAACCAAACAGCTCTGAGGAACGTTAGTTACGCTTAAACATCTGCTTGTAATTCCGATCCGGGTGTAAAATATTGTTGGATTTTTTTCTAAATTTGGACGGGGTTTTTTTTACTTTATTGGTTTTTTAGCAGTTGTTACAATATTACATAATCGCCGTACATTATTTTATTGATATATGTAACATATATTTATATCTCTAATTGTACAACTATTTAAGATAAACTCGACGTGTATAAGGTGTAGTCAAGAAAAAAAAAACCTAATTTTTACCGGCAATCTGAATTTTTTTATTGGACTTTGAATCTACGATTATTACTTAATAGGACGTAATTAATGGACGAAACACTGGCATATTAGTATACATTTGGGAATGCAAAGAAAAACAACTAATGACATTCATTTCACAAATTCTTAAAGGGATTACGATGATATACGAGAGTTTATGAATGATTTACATCGTGTGGTACTTACGAAATCTTTGACGTGACCTTAAACCCACCTAATATCTGAAGTTTAACGAATTCAGAACACCGAACTATTCAAAGAAGTTGTCAAGTTTATAATTTTGTCACAAAGTTTCGTCCGATGTAAATTCCCTTTCGATTGTTTATGTTAAATCTTCTATGTAAGTTTAAGTTATTTGCGCTCGATTTATTTTTGATATTGTTAGTTGAGAATTATCTTATTTCTTTCGATACCTATAATAATAGTAGTTCATTATTGGCTTGCTATCCAATATACATTCAATTAATGGTGTAAACAAAATGTTTGTTGGCAGCAGTGAATATTCGAAAATACATATTTTGTTAACACAGATCCTCACAAAATCAAGAGCCCTAAAACTTCGTACTGAGGTGAATCGCTTTTCTTAATTGAGTTTCTTGCCAATTCCCGGAATTCAAATGTGTTTTTGTCCAAATTCTCCACAATGTTTTACTTTGAAAATATGGTAAATTATTACAATTTCAAGTGTTTGGCGGGATTACATCGTTCATTTTGCCATCCGTCAGGCGGTTTTATCGATTCGATAAAGAGGAAAATGAAGCTTCCTCAGGAGAGATTGCCAAATTAGACCATTTTATCTTCGTTCTGAAGGAAAATCTCAGTCGATTCTTTGCATCTGACGTTCACTTTTTTATATCATTTCACTGCGAGGTAAAGTAATTGGTTTATTATCTCGAATTGATCATCGGATTAACCATTACGCGATGTAATTGCTTGCTACAGGAAAAAGTCGTCTTGATTACTGTTCCTTTAGTCACATGTTATTTGATTATTCTAAGGGTTAATACGATTATTGAAGTAGTAATGTTTAGTCATTTTCTAATGCGCAGAGACTTGCATTCATTTCTTTAGCACGGGGGTCATACTTTATTGGTCCTACCAATCGATTTCTATTCAATTTGTTAAAAAATCATCGTAATGTTTATTGATCAAGTGTCAATTCAATATATTCCTGGTTAATATGTATAGTTTTGACAGGGGTGGCACATGAATTAACTCAAAATCTTTACCCTTTAATGCAATACAGCCTCATCAAAGAATGCAAGTGTGAAAGTTTAGGCCGTTCATAAACGGTAAAAGCGATTGGCGCAGACATATCCGCAGAAACAAATGAATGAAGTAATAACATGGTAATAATAATAAGTAGGAAAACATTACACCAAAATGTTAATTTATCTACATCTACGATGATACATCACGAATGTGGGTACGAAAGGCCTAAAAGCAACGGTAAAAGCGATTGGCGCAGAAATATCCGCAGAAACAAATGAATGAAGTAATAACATGGAACCGCCGGTTGCAGCGCGTCGTGACCCGTAGGTGGGATTGGTTCGTGCCACAGCCTGCTTAGGTCATGGTTACTTCGCGCTCGCATCTCTGTGTGGGGCCATTAAGACTAGACACCATAAATATACTGTCCCCTAACGGCCGGTCTCTATATTCTATCTAACTTTAACAAGAGATTAGAATAGTTACCATTACTATGTCGATACAGGGCAATGCTGCAATAAATAAAGATTGACTTATACATTTATCTTGCCTAGCTATTTATAAATATATCTGCCATATCTATACTTCTATATATTTGTTAACTGAAAAATTGCATCGAAATATCTCATGAAATCTCCAGTTTAAGATGGATAGATTATTGAAACCGGCTATTAGCCAAGTTACAAGCGCTTCCAATCTATTCTCTTTCTACAATCGTTAATGCCTTGACGTAAGCGATGACGTTTGTACGTTGTACAACGCCATTGGCTAACTCCCATCCAAATGCTATCCAAGATGCAATTTTACTAGCGTCAACGATACCTTTTCTAACTTGACTAAGGGGGCTGTTCTATGGTAATAATGTGGTAGTAAATACTACAAGGCACTTTTGATAGTTTACTAGACCGTAAAAATACAGTGGTATTAATGTGAGTAAAACTTCGGCCGAATGTGTGCAAAGTTATGTACGACGGGCTACGTGACGCAATGAAGGTCTAAAAATTCATAAGTAGGTACCTAGTTTGTGATATAATAAAAGACGCGTTTGCCAAATGTGGAATAGGGGCTATGCAGACATGTTGGGTTTATTTAGCTACAATCACAAGCTTTTTTTTAAATGTAAGCACGTCAAAGCAATGACAATGTACGTTTTGTGGTAGTGCATGGCAATGCACTTACGACTTAATTATGCTCTCCTGTCTGAACTCCCGTTTTATCAAAGTGCAGTAAATTGAAAGATTATGCGTTCAAACTATCGTAGTTTTCGCACGTCGCTACCTCAATGGCCACATTGGTAGATTTATCTCGCGCGAGATATTCCAAACAGTTGAAGCGGACGCGGGGCCGCTGCGTCGTCAACTGTTTAATTAAAATTGTTCTTTGCGATATTAACAGCTGGAGAGACTGCGGTGGGAAGATTAGTGGCGTTGTCCACGCGTTTTGTAGTTGCACACGTGGTTATGCCCTGCGTTTACTTTGGTATTTACATGTTTGTGTGAACCACTAGTTTCGGGTCTGGGTATTTGTGAGACCGAAAAGTCTCTCGTAGTTCCTGATACCCACGACACAAAACTCGATTTTAGTGTGGAGTCAGCACTATGTATGTGACTTTTGGGTGTATTTATTAATTTATTCGTTTTAGATGAAGAGTAGAGTACTTTAAGTTAGTATGCTTTTACCCCACTTAGGTTGAAAACTGAACATTTCACTTGCCGAAGGTGACATAAGGAACTACACCACCGATTAGGGATGTGGACGATATCTTTATAATAATAATACAATATACATAATCGTTCACAGCGTTCTGGCGTTTCATGTTTTCTTCCTTCGCGATGCACTGAGTTCTGCTGTGAATTCGCAATGATACATTGCAGTGATTTTAAAATCCGATATCACTATTATTATTTATGTCTTTTGTGTGTTTTAAAGCCTGACACTACATGAGACTTTTATAAATTGCCTTACTTGAGGCGTTCTTCTATCTCTTGTACAAATGACTTTTACGAGCATTATCATCCAGCTATACATCTATCTGTAGATCTTATAAATATTATTACATGGAGGTTTGAATTCTCAAGTTTTGAGGCTGGAAAACTGTTTAACCATTGCACCAATTAGAGGTCATTGTAGTAAAATAAGTTTCTTTTCCAAGACTAGAATCTGCATCACCTCACTGCAATGCTGTATTTTAATTAAGCGCTAACAACCTACGAGCAAGATCCTGTTGTTAATCTTCATATATTTAATCCAATAAGGCGGTGGATGGAATTCCCTATTAATACGGCTTATGTGGCCAGCGACCGGGATTCGGTGTTAAACTGGCCGATTATCTTGTCCGAGAGCAGAGAGCTTCCGGAAAAAACATATTAGATAACGTTTTATCAGAGTAAAAGTGTGCATGCAGTTTTTAATTGGGTCTTAATATCAGAGATCGCCTCGCCAGGAGATTTTCTATTTGGATTACAATGCAGTTGCGATTTGGTGCATTATAATAGACATTTTGCGTTATTAGATAAATAGAGATCTAAAATTGTAGCATAAAATATTAAAATATGTATAAACATTGGATTATGTACGTTTCTTAGTTAGTATTTTAGTGTTTTATTTTATTGCTATTTGCCTTTTTTTTGCAATTAATTGCGAGACGAGCAGGCCATTCGCCTGATGGTAAGCGATACGACCGCTCATAAACAGTAGCAAAACCAAACAACACCTTGAATAACAAAGCAATGCTTTGCAATTACCTGATAGTAAGCGCTACATGGGCAACACCATGAAATTATATCATTTAATGTGCGTGTATATAAAAAAGTTAAATATTTCTTCAATTTATTTTTTTAAAGTATAAAGTATAACCCTAATACTAGTCACGGGATAAAATTGGCCTGCTTAGTCACGATCTTTAATAGATTTGATTTGTATTAATATACAAATTACCCTCTATATATCTTAAAACTGGGTGGTAATCTCTCACATCCAGGTGACCCGGTCATTCAACGTAAGTTGCAAATAAAAAACTATAAACGAGACCACAATAATGTCAGCCTTAAATTATTATAAGCAGAAATTCATTTTGCTAACTAGGTGGACGTTTTGATGGAAAAAAATGCACCGCTAATAAGTATGCAGCTTACTTTCCTAATCGCGTTTTCTGTTGATTGTCACGTGCAATTTTAGTTTCTTTGAACGACAAATGCAATTAAGGGCACGACTTACTTAACTGTTAAATGCAACCTGTGCCCGTTTCAAGTGACGCTTAGTTTGATTACTGCTAATTAATTAATTAATACGACCAACAATCACGAAATTAACTTCAAATGCAAAAATATAAAAAAAAGGTAACCACGTTATGGTGAGATAAGTGAGGCTAATTTTTAAGGAGGTAAATATTTATATCCACACGTAGAGGCATTTGTAAAAATCGTGAAAATTCTCTCATAATTATCCACGCAGGCGACTCGTTTTATGGATTCAGCCTCTGCTCGTCCGATTTTGATCAATGGTTGATGGATCGATGGGCGAAGGATTGACTATCTATCCGTGGATGATCTATTTGAGCCTCTAAAACTTATCATTAGGTGCAGTTTAAGCCAGTGGCATAACAATCCATAAATTGTATTTTTCTTTGGACTACGAGTAGAATGGCTCCTCCATTTGCAGTAGATGTAGCTTTCTCAACATCGCGTAATTATTGTTATTAAGAAAAAATATCAAGAGAGAAGAACAAAAGTATCTGCGTATAATAATTATTATCATTCATCATCATCATTATCTATTATTTTATACAGACAGATGGCGCTAATGCCAACTATCCGACTGTTGACTCTATCTCCATATATAGAATGTACCCGTCTAACCAGGAATACTTGCCATTCTTAATATAGTTAGGTGCATCTTTGAGAATAGAGCACGACAGGTTGGGGAAGAAAATCAGAAGTACTATTAGATCTATTGTTTACGTGTAAGACGAAATACTCGCTAACTAATCACAAAATCTCAGCAACGCTTACAAAATTGAATTTTGTCACGTAGGTCCTTTGCAGGGTCTTTGGTATCTGTCACGAAGGGATTTATGTAAATCCACCCCTTAGGAAATACAATGCGTATAGAAGGGTTTGTGTCATTGAAATTAGTATTTGCTTAAATTATGTGAAATTATTAGAAACGATGTAAAGGTATGTTAGTAATACTGCATTTATACAAACTCGAAATTTGAATACAGGTAATGTACTGTTTGTCTGTTGACTATATGGCCTAACCACTCTCAATCGTTCTCTCGATTGTAGAGTAGGCCTGTGCCCTGCAGTGGGACGTATATGGGCTGATACAGATACAGAATGTACTGTTTAAATTATAGAAAATTGTTGTAAATATTTAATACCGTTATGGATATATTGAAACTGGAATATCATAATGAACTCCTCAGATTTTTGCAATTTATTCAAAGCTATTGAAGCAGCAGTTAAATGTCTTAGTAAATTCATAAAGAATGTTCATTTCGCGTCATAATTATAATAATTATCCTCGTTCATTGTTATGAAGCCCTTGGACTTACATAATATTTTTTAATGATCTTAAAAGAAACCATAAAGTTGGCCGCCCTAAAAAGCTTTATGTTTCAAAAGGTCGATCTTAATATTTACACTCTCTCGTAATTGTGTAGTGATACATAATATTATTTAGATAATTTATTATACGAACGTAAGGATATAGATATAGTTGCTTTGTTGTCATTTGGTATTGCTGTATTTTAGGTTATATGTTTAACAGCCCGATATGAAATGTATATTCCTTCATTCACATGTTTACTGAAGACATTACGTGTACATTTTCAAGCTGCATAAACTCAAACTCTTCTACTGGATTAGTACAAAGTTACAGACTATACGTAGTTACCAGGACTATAGATATCAATAAGCTTTGAATCACCATCCTGAGACATAAGATGAAAAGTCTCAATATGTGTAGAAGTTACTCTGGCTACAATGACCTTTAAACCGAAACATAACAGTGCACTTACATTGCTGTTTGGTGGGAAAAATAGACGTTGCGGTGGTACCTACCCAGGCGGCCTCTCATATATGAGAAACCTACCACCAGTGATTCTAAAGCAATTCTATAGCCGCCGCAAGTCCGCAGATTCGCCTACCGTTTTTCCGCAATCTATTACAAACATTTTAAGGCAATATTACATGTGTGTTTTCACACGTTCCGTTGCTCATTTGTGTGCGAAATGACCGTTTCGCTTTGCGAAAGCGTGTATAAAGCTTGTGCTGCAATTTGTGGCAATACCAGCGTTCACCGCGACGACAGAAAATCAGTAGTCCGTGCCGCTTTACAGTGCTGAATCGCTAACTCTTTCGCCGCAAATTGGTTGCTGTTTAAGTTTTGAACGTTTAGCGTGTGTTTAGCCGGTCGACACGTTGTGAGCGGTTTCTGATTGTTACGCGCTTAGTATTGTTGCCGCTGATTCGATGTGGCCGCTTTGTACGGCTGGAATTTTAAATAATGCATTCGTAACTTTAACAATTTGTTGTCATTTTATTAACTAGTGTTTGGTTATAATTTTAATTCCCCGAGTGCCGTATTCTTGCTTAGTTCGTAAAGTTATATGACTTGTTTGCTTTAGTACACAAATTGTTTTGTTAAACCCAAAATTTGTCCAGCACGATAGCCGTAATGCGGAGTAAAAACGCTGTACAAAATAACACTAATCAAAAAAACATATTTGAGACTCAAACTTTCGCCCTCAAATAACTAAGTGTTTTTACTCTAAACGAAATAATTCAAAACTGCAAATCTAATCAAACAAATGCGAGCACTGAAATTCAATTGCGTCATTTGCAGTATCTCTGAACCGAACAGTGATAAACCTATACATAGCGCAGATACCATCAATTGCTTGATACAACTACAGGTAAACCCGGGGAAGATGTTCGCCAAATTTATCGCCCAAGACGTCTCGAACCTCTGGATATTTCGCCATTTAACGTTATTTACGTTAAATTTGAACCCATAAAGATTTTATCAAATTTATAGCACGTATACCGCTGCTCGCTTTGACTCGGAATTAAAATGTTTTCTTTATTGTTTCAGATTTTGTTGGGAGATCTACTGAAAGCGGTGTGTGTCGACGATTTTTTTGGATAGGTAAAACTATTTTTTTATTTTTATATGACATACATACATAAACTCACGCCTTTTTCCCAGATAGGGTAGGCAGAGGTGCCAAACCCCCCACATTTCGCCTTGTATGTTCCGTCCCACAATGTGATAGGTGGCGGGCCTATCGCCATATCGGGCACAAATTCCTGATTCTGGGCTGATTTTTATATGATAATAGTTTTAATTAAATTGTATGCTTTTGTATTAGATCATATTATTACTACCATTTTTTTACATTATTGATGATTATTTAATTAAGTACCTAATAGTTTCTGTTTAGTAAATATAACATTACATATTCAGGTTATTACACTGAAGGAAAACATCGTGAGCATACCATAGCGATTTGTATGAATTCTATGTTATATAAAGTCTGTCAACCCGCACTAGTCCAGCGTGGTGGACTATATGGCCTAACCACTCTAAATCGTACTCTAGATTGTGGATCTGCCAGTACCCTACAGTAGGACGTATACAGTATTGATACGGGGCTATTTTTCAGTCCGACCTATTTTTTTAAATGCTTCCCAGAGAGTATATTTGTGACGATACATCGAATGGTCGTACACATAGTTTAGACCCTGCAACATGGTCAATGAAACTCCATGTCTGGGATAACAAAAAAACTATTTTATTTCTTACTACAACTAGGTCGGACACAAATATTTATAAGCCACACAAATATATTACGGTCTCGATACAAGGATCGAACTTGCTATCAAACCGTCTACACTACTTAGGTAAAATATTATTTGAATAAGTCATACGTGTATGTATTCCGAATATCAATGATCTTTGAAAATTCTTTGCAAACTCTAATGAAAGCTCAAATGCGAAAATTCCTAAATTAGGTTAAGCACTTATTTGGAGCAATATAAAAATTCAGGTCAGAACGCGAACCAAGGCCCATCATACTTTACCTTCTCATTTCCATTTCTCGTTGCGGCGCGGTACCTATTGAAATTTTATTGAAATTCCCCCCGTTCACTGAATAAAATGTTTTAAAATAAGAAAGTATTACCGTTGAGCCGGCGGCTTGCGCGTCCCGCTCGTGTGAATTTGTATATATTCGCAAATGTATTGGTTTTGTTTCGAAAATATAGTGTGGTATAAAGTCGGGGACTACGGAACCCGTGGAAAAATATTTAAGTAACATATTATGCTAGACGGTATTTAGGTCCCAATTAAAAAAATATATATATATTTATAAATGGATGGATTTATGCGGAGGTGTATTTAACGCCAAGAATGCCTCAGCCATTCAATTTGTCCTAAAATATATTTCAACATAGGTATAGAATTTCAATAAACTTTGAATATAAATTATCGATTCTAATTATCATCAGCCATTTCCATAATATCTATTGGGAAATCTTCTTCCTTTCTCTTGCTTTCAGAATTTGCAACCAGTGTCAGACAACTTACTTCAAAAATTACGTGTGGGTAAGAAAAGTTGACAATTTCCATATTCGTATAGCGCCCTACATTACAATATTATAAATAACCCATATAAGTTTTGGATAAATAATTAATTATTTGTGTTGGATTTCACAATCATAATATTTTACAATATCTTCCTCTACTCTAAAACTTTTCCAGAGCACTCTTTGAATTTGAACACGACTTCAGAATATTACCGAGTAACTTCCCACAATTAACTTACGCAGATATATTAATGCCATAATCGCTCCGAATTGCCATTCCGTAGTACAAATAGCTCCGTGCGTTGAAAAATGGCACTGGCGACCGACCTCGATAATGTAAATAGGGGCACAATCCATCAGCCTTGCGGCAGGTCCACCCGCTCTTCTCTCTTCTAAAGGACTAAATTGTAGCCTTCCATGCTCTGACACAATTGGGAATGTACGTGGAATAAACGCTGGTTATAATCCTTATTGCCATTTCGAATGGGATGATATTGTGTGTTGGTGTAATGTAGTAATAAAAAAACTAAATGGGCCATGGAGGAAATATCATATATTTTTGTACGTTGATAGTGCGTCTTTCAAAAATATTTACGGAACTATCCCAAAGGTTATCGTATACAAAAACGTTATTACATAAAAAGCATCGTATCTAAAATTTGTGGGGTCCAATATAGCAATTATAATATTGGGAGATAGAATCCACGCCCCTAAATAACTCCCCCAGAAGGGACGGTCACGACGCAATTACATTTGCGAGAACCATCAACGAAGATTCAACGGAAATTCAACCGCAACGAAACGTAAAGTCATCAAAGTGCTTTTAACATGCGTCAAAAATATTCACCGTATTTGATACCCTTAATATGGAAATGTTTAAATAATTGTTCATTAATCGTGACTTTACATCAAATTTTAATTTTAGAAGAACAATTTACGATGTATCCCATATTTTGAAGTGTCCCATATTTTTTAAGATGAATAACAGCTGTAAAGTAGTGAAGGAAAAATGATGATTTCTCTTACACACACATATTTAAATACACATACACTGCTTGTATCTGTATCAGCCCATATACGTCCCACTGCAAGGCAATGGCTTCCTCTGTAATCGAAAGTATGATTGACTGAGAGTACGATTTTGAATGAAACTATAATGTCGCGTTTTGTCTACAGGTTCTAATCAGAATATCATGGACGATAAATCATGCTGTCGGAAGTATCAGAAATGAAACAAAAGACAAGGAAGAAAATCGTAAATCTTCAACACAACCTGGCAGTGTTATAGCCAAAACATATACCAAAGTCATGTGAATTGAAATTGGAAAAATAAACGCTCATATCGGAGAAGCATATCTGCGACAAAACAAATCTGAAGACATATCCATTATTTTATGCTAGTCACCTTTTGTGATTGTAGATAATGTAAATTTAATTGCTCAAATTCTGAATGAAATAATCTCTTAGGAATAATTGAATTGCAATTTATGTACTGAGTAGATAAAGACTCAGTAAATAATATAGAACAACTTTATAGTGATAGCTATGAAATACTACAGCATGTTCTTCTTAAGGAGACGAACATTGATCTTGAAAGCTGTGTTGATACTGACAGCGCTATGGTTCATGATCGCGCTATTGACGACGAATGGTGGTTCAAGGAACGCCATCGGTGCACCAGCGGTAGAATACGAAGATGCGGAAGCGAAACCCTTGAAAATGGCAAAACCCACATCGACAAAACGGAAGAGCGAATCTTATGGCAACAATTTATCTGATGGTATGTCTATTTATACTTTAATTGCACAAGCATGCGGTGTAGGTATAGCTTAATCGTTGGCTGTATTATATTGAATTTATTTGCATCTCTGTATATTTTTTACAGTGAAATTTGTTATAACTTTCCTTTTATTTATACGATAAATCGGTATTTCTCTAATTGTATTAGAAACATCAATAAGAAGAAATAAAAAGTGAGTTTTAAATGATTCAATTAAAAATTCTTGTTGTTTTGTTCAGGTTACACGTTGTTATCACGTGACGCTAAAAAGGGTCCTATTGGATTTCTGGAAATGATTTCCAATTTCCTTAAGTAGGTTAGACGTAACGTTAGTACGTTTAGGATTCTTATCGATGACCGACTGTTTCTGAGAATTGACGATTGCAGTCAAACGAAGTCAATGAAAAATTCAACACGACAGCTTTCATAGAATTTCAAGATTACTTGGAATATAACGATTGAAAACACATCAAAAGTTATGTGTAATGAAGGCAGCCGACAAAGGGAAACTATAGAAAAACAAAGTTCGCCTTTTTATTCTACCATTATGAATTGATTTGACCCATAAATTGGTGCAATAATGCATTTGTCTTATTCGAAATGACGGACTTAATAGTTATTTGTTTTGAACTATTAGTATTATTGAAACAAACAAAAAACAAATGCCACGCACTATTACGTAAATCGCCAGTTTGTGTCTATAAAGTCTCCTCTTTCACCGCTTATATCTCGTTGTGGCTGTGTCCCGTCTAAAACACATAATAGCTATGCTAATGAGGTTACGTGTTTGAGAAATTCCCCCGGAGCGTTATAACAATGTTTCACTGTTGTATCTAATATATTCGCATTGTTGCTTAATGTGTCTCCAACATCGTTCACTGTACATTTGTTTGCATGTGTAGCATCGTTTCTTTCTAAATGATGCATGATAATTTGCGTTTGTCCGTCGCAGCACGAGCTCGCGTCAATTGGCTCGGTCGGATTGCGGGAAACGAAGGTAATTCGAAAACGCTTTCAACTTTTTTTTGTGGGTTGTACGTGTTTGAATTTTAGGGTGTTGCTTGTAAATGCAGTTTTAGTGTTATAACTTCAGTGGTGTTGGTTTATACTATAATAGTGTTGTAATTGTGTTGGGTATTGTACATGTGTGTTATTTCTTTGCACTTTAGTTTAATCTACTGTGAAATTGGTTTTGTGTATTGGATTTTAGAATGACAACATTTTATTAAATAAACTCTGTAAGAGAATTTAATTCTAGAACTGTAGTAAATGATAATATTGGGAATGATTTCCAATAACTTAGGCCTTCACCATATCATCGTATGCAGTTGTTGGGAAAACCGGTATTATAAATCATTAAATATTAAAAATGTACTTTTCATACCTATCTTACTCCAAAAGCATTCAAATGTCACCCGCACAAAGGTGTAAAAAAGGACAACTGGATTTTTATACTTTTTGTGAACACTTTATTAACATATTTACTACCATTTTCATACTGTCATTTTTAGTATATTTATTGGTAGTCGTAGGTTTTTGTAACTAATATTGTGTAGTCTTATTTAAGTTTTTGTAAATATTAAAACATGGGAATATATTTTCGTCTGAATGAATTCTCAATCCAGTATTAGCTATTCTTAACTATTTTATCATTCATATAAAATGAAACAGTTTTATATAAACTTTGGAAAATACTTTTGTTTACTTGAAGATATTATTATTTATATACATATCTAGATACTTCGCTGTTTGTTAGATGCATCAATTTAATACCAATGACGATATCCATAGGTTTAGGTGTGCTTGCCGCTCCTGGTTCAGATAATGCTCCAGGTGAATTGGGAAAGCCTGTAGTACTACCCAAGAACTTGACTGAAGACGCGAAGCAAGCAGTCTCTGAAGGATGGAAGAAGAACGCGTTCAATCAGTACGTGAGCGATCTCATATCGATCAGAAGGAAACTGCCAGATCCCAGAGACGAATGGTAAGGAGATTTGAATATTTATGATAAGATTGATGCCTACATTAAAACTCTTCTTATCCTTTTCTTATATCCATCCAAAGGTTGTCTGTAAGAAATCACCTAGGGCGGTAGTACCGCCAACTTTGATTTTATTTGTAAAATATTGTATGCTTTTTGTTCTTTTTGTGGGCAGTAAAGAATAAATAAACTGTAAATAGAATTATCAATATGGTTGAAAGAGTCTACAAACTAAAATGTGAAGCCAGGACTATGAAATTGATAATATTATTTCGTGGAATGATCAAGAGAAAGTACGCAAGTTACATAATATTTGACCTCATCGATGAAATGGTCCCCAGGTGCAAACAACCAGGACGATACTTAGAAGATCTACCGCAGACGTCAGTGGTTATATGCTTCCACAACGAGGCCTGGTCTGTGTTGCTCAGGACTGTGCATTCCGTTTTGGACAGATCGCCTGCACACTTGATCAAGGAGATCATTCTCGTCGACGATTTCTCTGATATGCGTAAGTTTATTGGAAAATAACATTTGTTAAAATATATTTTTTTATTTTATTTCTTACTATGAATCGCGAAATGATTCTGAGACATATGATGTTAAGTCTTAATATAGTATGATGCAGTTTCTCTGGCTATAATGCCTTCAAACCAGAACACAATAGTGTATTTATACTGTTGTTTGACGAGAGAATTTAACATTACAGTGGTAACTACTGAGGCGCCCTCTCACATGAGAAACCTACCTACTAGTATATTTTTTATTTATTGGATGTTACATTACATTTGGCATTAGTTATTTTTAACATCTCTTTCAATTGATCAAATGAAAATAGCTTCATCTAAATTTCGCAATGTATAAAGCAGCAGTCAATTTTGAACATATTTTATTTCATCTAGTTTTTAAATAATAATTATTAAATAATTTAATTCTTGCAGCGCATCTGATGCAGCAACTCGATGACTACATGTCATCTCTGCCTAAAGTGAGAATAGTGAGGGCGACCCGTCGTGAGGGCTTGATCAGGGCGAGACTGCTCGGCGCTCGATACGTGACCGCTCCGATCCTTACGTACCTCGACAGCCATTGCGAATGTACTGAAGGTAAATGCACGCCACCGTATATCGTGAAAATGCATTGGCAGTAGACGTTTTAGATCGATGAACGTGTACGGAAGATTGGAGCTCGAATTTTTGTGTTATTTGCAGTAATTCGTCTTTGATGTTTTTGCAAAGCTGAATTTATTTATGGCAACAATATAATATGCCTGCGTAATAACAGATTAATTTATTTATCGTTAGATGTTTTCCTAAACATTGTATAGAAAATATCATGAAAATTACAAACATCTACTCTGCCGAAAGTCACGATTGATACTTCTAATTAAACTGTAACATAAAACAAGAAAATTATTATTAAAAACGAAGACATTTTCATAACACTACGATTTCAGGTTGGTTGGAGCCTCTGTTGGACCGTATTGCACGTAACAAGACAACTGTCGTCTGCCCTGTGATTGACGTCATCGACGACAACACCCTAGAGTACCATTACAGGGACTCATCATCAGTAAATGTCGGTGGATTCGATTGGAACTTGCAATTCAATTGGCATCCAGTACCGGCGAGGGAAAGAGCGAGACACCAAAACACCGCAGAACCTGTATGGTCTCCGACAATGGCTGGTGGTCTCTTTGCTATCGATAAGGAATTCTTCGAAAGACTCGGAACGTACGACAGCGGTTTCGACATATGGGGAGGGGAGAATTTGGAGCTGTCGTTCAAGACGTGGATGTGTGGGGGCACATTGGAAATAGTTCCATGCTCTCACGTTGGTCATATATTCAGAAAACGTTCGCCTTACAAATGGCGGACCGGTGTCAATGTGTTGAAAAAGAATTCAGTTCGTTTGGCCGAGGTAAGCTGGCTTCTGACTACTGAAATTGGAATTTAGAGTGCATATGGTTAAAATAATCTTCTCTTCTAAAGCTTATAGTAGATTTTTCGAAACATTCTGTATTCATCTTTGACTTTTAAGAATTTATACCTATCAAATTGATTTTTATGACTATAACACTGTTTATTGATTTTATTGTAACATTGATTTGTGATTTTAGGTGTGGTTAGACGATTATGCCAAATACTACTACCAGCGTGTAGGTAACGATAAAGGAGACTACGGCGACGTGTCCGGCCGTAAATCACTGAGGGACAAGCTTGGTTGCAAATCATTTGAGTGGTATCTCAAGAACATCTACCCGGAACTGTTTATTCCTGGAGAATCTGTTGCACATGGAGAGGTTTGTTTACGTGCTCTGAGATTCTATTTCTTTGAATATCAGGAAAATGTAACTTGAAAGAAAACTGAAATATTTTTTGAAAAATAATAATTTACAGATGTTTCTATAAAGCAAGATAAAACAAATTAAGTACGCCAAATAGCCTAGCAATGTTTATTTAATGAACAGTATTTGTAAGGAATATTTGTACACTTATTACATGTAATGGAGTGAAGAATCAGGACTTCAACTTACGCGATAATCAACTGAAATTAGTCAATATTTTGTATTTACACGCTTTTTTTAAACAGTATGTTTTTTATTTACATGATGTATGTTAGTATAGCCGATAAAATGAGTGCAAAATTATTTGAACGTGCCTATCAAAATTATTCCTACACAGATCCGCAATGTGGCCTTCGCAAAGATATGTTTGGACTCTCCGACGCGCAAATCCGATCATCATAAACCTGTAGGACTATACCCGTGTCACCGGCAGGGAGGAAATCAGGTCTTCTGTCGATTATTATTTCGACACATTGCGGCAGTACCATTTTTAATAAGAGTCGTCGTATTTTTTATAATTATTTTGCGGTCCAATTGGTCTTTCTCTTTTGCACTCTTTTATGCACGACGGAACACGATCACTTCTTATAGCACGGAATCGCACACTTCATTTTTATGATGACTATTAATAGATAAGGAACACAGCGTTCTATCGTCGCTTCTGCCTTGATGGAGCCATTGAGGACAACGAAGAGGATATGCAACCTGTCTTTATCCACAAATGCCACCACGATGGTGGAGACCAGGTACTCCTACAACAAAGGAGTTCTCTTCGTGTTTTTTTTTTGTTTCTTTCTCCGGGCTGTATCCCTTTTCAGCTGTCACATTTAATGTTTTCAATTTGTTCTCACGCGTGGGTTGTGTGTATTGCCAGTTTATGTTATGTTTGTTTTTCATTTCCATTATCACGTTATATACGCTGACATGATCGCTCGATGTTGCCGGCTCTTACACCGAGCAGGGTCGAGTGATAATGTCTGTTGAGCACGCTTGCTTTGGCACGCCTTTATAACTTACGGATGGCATCAGATCGCGAACCCCGCGGCGGCAATGTGCATCGATTCTGCCGCCGGACCCGAGGACATGAAGAAGCCAGTGAACCTTTGGCCTTGTCACGGCGAGTATGGAAATCAGGTTTGTCCAAGGCCGCCAAACGTTTAACCCTTTTATTCTCTGCTTTTGCTTACCTCTCCAGTCGGGTGTTGGTGTTCAATCATCGTCTTGGTAAGTGGTGCTTCGTAGCGTTAACGATCTTCGCTATTAAAGAATTGACATTGATTAATCAACGAGTATTTTGCGTGTCGCCGTATCCATTTCTCATTTGACACGCAAAACATGCATGCCGTTCATTTGCTTTGTATACCGTAATAATGCGAACGAACGTTGTAACATAAGTAATACCCATTAATTAACACTACATTTGTTAGATTTAAGTATATAGAAACGCACATTACACTTGGAGTTTATAAAAATATGAGGGTTTGCAAAGGTAAGTAGGAAAATCAATCGAATCACTGTCATGAGAAGTTTTCGTGGTCATTTGGAAAAAAGTATTTTAATAGAAAATGACATCGGCTCATAATTAATATGTCACATTATATAACTCTTCAAAATTTGGTACTGCCGTGATGTATCTAGTGTGTAAGGAGTGTATAAATAATATATGCTGTATATTATGTATTTAATATTTTACGTTATTTTTTTTGTATCCTCCGATTTTGCTTTCCTATTTCTTAATTTCGGGTTTTGGGCTATGGACAAAATCTTCATCTTCCTTCTAATCATTTCTTGTTTTATTTTAACACCATTATTGGTTTAAAATACATTTTTATTTTACAATTTTTTAATTATTATTTAAGGATGACATTCAGAATTAGATGACACAATCATTTATCATTCTCATAATATGAGCTTGAGCTTTATATTTTTAAAGTCACTCAACTAGATAAAAATCACTTATTAAGGTGACGGTTTCTGATTTAAAGTTCTGAATATCATCTAACACCAAAAAAAAAATTGAAGTTTCCAAACGCAACTGAAGAATTATTATTCGATTTTTGATTTTCGAACGTATTACCAGATTTTAAATCGGACCGATGTTTGGAAACTTCGAAATTAATTTTCACTTTGTGACAATATTTCGTCAACGGGTTTTCAAATGTTTTTCAGTACTGGATGTATTCCAAAACTGGTGAGATACGCAGAGACGAGACTTGCCTGGATTATTCTGGTCGCGACGTCGTTTTGTACCCGTGTCACGGCGCTAAAGGCAACCAATTATGGTTGTTTGACCCGAACGTAAGTTTTGCATAATTTCTATCTCCGTAGGTACATAAATTGATGAAGGTAATTCGCAAAACTCTGGTATAAGTGGTATAACGCAGTTCTATTAAATATTGAAAGCATAACATTCAAGCTGATTGAGTTTTTTTAGTCATATTTTGTGGTGTAATTACTGGGCTAAATTACTTACTTTTTTACACTGGCCGGGCATAATGATTACACTGCACCCGATGGTAAGCGCCGTCCAGGCAAGAGTTTCGAATCAGACGTCAATCCCATGTCATTTGATACAATTATGCCGGTCTGTTAATACGCCTCTTCATATTTAATTAAGAATAGTTTAAATTAATATAGAAACTGGTGTTACTTTTTTGTTGAATCACACGCTTACCAGCCTTTTCTCATAAATATGGTCAACATATTCGTCCACACTTTATGTCTATCCTTGAAAACACTTCAGTGTAGATACCAAAAAATCTCATCACACGCGTAATACCGCCCACAGAAGCCAGTAAATCACAAAAGGAAAAAGTTGAAAGAGTTCACCGTAAAGTGTGGTGCAAGTTTCATTTCCGCTCGGAGGCAAACATTGTGGTCTCCCGCTGTTTGTCTTAAGGCGCTTCGGTTTAAGACTATCTTCTCGGCAGCTCTCGGCTGTATACAATCATTACGAACTCCGTCTGAATGTGATTCTTGGTCACATTGTTTCGGTTGTGTCACAATGTGTGGTCTTGCGACATTGTTGAATGTACTGTTACAACTTTATATAGAGATAAAAAAAAATCTAACTAGCATAAAAGCCTCGGATCACACTTAAATTCTTACTAATCAAAGAATATAATTATTTATCTTAAAATATATTAAAAAATATGTTACGAGTTTAGATTGGATTATAATTTGTACACACAAATATAAAAATTACATTCATTTCAACATTTGCGATATCACTAAAAACTGTAAAGTATATTTTCTGCAAGCTTACTATCTAAATCATTATGAATTCCGAGCTCGGAACACAGTTGCCGAGTTAACTCGGTAGCACAAAATTAGCGAGCATTTACATTATTTTATTTGCCTTGACACATTAAAATCTTTGCAGACAAAGTTACTGAAGCACGGTTCGAGCGAGAAATGCATGGCCATATCGCGCAATAAGGACAAGATTGTGATGGAGACTTGCAAGGAATCAGAGGACCGGCAGAAGTGGACCATGGAGAACTTCAACGCTGACAGACTAAACCCCGAACTGATGGCCGAGCTTCAGTAGCCAGAGGCCTATGATGACATACTGTTCATATAGACAATTGTGAAATGATCACGTGACCCTTAGTGTTAATCGAAGAATTCACTTGTTGTCAAACGCAATGTATGCTTTATAGTGTACGTGGTTATGTGTGTATTTATAGGAGACGCAATTTGTTTAGCCTTTCTACTGGTGTGCAATTTATTTGTGAAATTTTAAAAATTGTTATATCAATAACTGTAAATAATTAAGGTGATTGTAAAATTAAATTTGACGATAGATGTAAAAGTTATTGAAATATTACTTTATTGTTCGGCCTAATTACAGACTGATTTGTTTCAATTTAATTTACGTTTGCCATTGTATATTCAGTTCCTAACAGATTAATTTGAAATAAACCGTTGCTAAGTTGCAACCAACTCGCCTAGTCGATGCTATGATTGAAGATCTGGTCGATGCGAAAAAATATCGCTTCAAGAACTAATATGACCGGCTCGAATCGGAAAGCTATCGAGAACGATAAAGCAAAGCGACTACAAAAATAAAAATGGATAGGGAGAGCCCGGAAATTGGGTTCAATGGTGCGCTTTGAGAGTCAGGCTCTTTATAAAACTGTACTTGTACAGAATGGCGATATTCATAATTAAACAAATCGTTTTAAAAAATGTTAAATTTTTCACGCAATATTGTGGACGTTTATGATTTATGAAATAATTGAAGCGACGATTAATGAAAAAGTGTCTCGCGCACATGCCGAGAAAAAATTCGATAATGTGACTTATGCATATCTGAAAATATTATGTTATATTTTTTTTACGAATTTTCAAAGTATTTAAATGTAATTTAGAAACGTAATCGTATTATCTATGAAGTATTATAATACATTCTAGATGATAGTGCGACTGTACATATCTTGGGATATCGTCTGTGTGCTTTCAAATTTGATGATATTTATTGCGATCACTTGTTTAAGTGCGGGTGATCCGCTTAGCTTATAATGTAATTGTGATTTTTATAAGAAAAATATTTTACTGCCAGCATTTAATGAAGTTGTGGGAGGATGAAAATATTTCAGAGTTGAAACTAGTTTTATTCAAATTATAGTGTTGATGGTTCTAGTTAAGGAGGTTGCCAATTCATTTGTGTGGGCTATATACTATATTTATATAAATATTTTTGTTATCATTCAATTGTTGCATTTTCGTTTGCTCTCCTTTAGTTTGATTTGATAATTCGAACTTATGAGTTACGAGTATATATTTAAATTATCGAAAATTTAAATGGGAGTTAATAGATTGAAAAATTGTTTATTATTTTCTGTTATCTTTTATGTGATTGAATATTTTTTTCTACAATATTTCTTAAGTCTCTTTGTATTAATAAAGTATGAATTATTTAGTCATTTATCGTAGTTGATGGTTTAGTAAATGCGTAAACATTCCTTTGTGATAGAAATCCTGCGGTGTTATTCGAATCTCGTCTTTCGCCATTTTTAGCATTCCTTCAAAGAATTCCATTTTTTTTCAGAAAAAATAAGAATTTACTTTCCAACAATTAGTATTTCCACTATTTTCTTTTACTTTTATGAATGTCACAAGTAGCCAATTAAAGTTACAAGTTTTTAATAAAAATTCAAAGTAAGTGAAGGACTCGAAACTTCATCGATTTATATTAATAAATATATTTATTGTTATTTTTAAGCAATACTGTTTCATAAAGAGATGTTTTAATATAATGACATATCAAACTTTATTTTAATTTATTGTGTTTATCTTTTGAATTTATAAAAAAACGGCAGTTAAGAGAATATTCGCAAGTTAATTGTAACAAGATAGTTGGCGATAATTGTATCGTTATTGAAATATGAATAAAAAAATAATATTAAGGGATTCAGAAGGTAATTTATACAAAGTTTCATCAATTTAGAACATCTACAAGATTTAGATAGAATTCTTAGACTCAATATTAAAATGAAATTCGTTTTAATATGATTAAAATACACTCATATTGCTGCTAATTAAAATCTAATTTGATATAATATTTGATATAGTATTTTAATAAAACCGTGGATCAGATTGCATTGAGGCGTTAATTTTCTTAGTTCGAAGTTTTGGTTGAATTTAAAGATTTTCATGTAAATAACGATTTCTGTATTTATAGTTAGTTAATGAATATCTCTAGTGTATTATTAGGAAGATATGAACGTGCCTTATACTTTTATGACATAGGTAATTTTATCTGAATGTTGACATTTTTGTATATAGTTTCAATGTCTCCCTCTGTATTATATTATAGGGTATTGTAATGTAATGTTTAGACAATGAAGTAGTATTTGTAAAATAAAGCATTATGTTGGATTTGTATTTTGAGTTTTATTTTATCACTGACTTTTAAAAAGTTTTTTATACTAGCCATAGTAAGTGAGTAAAGATATTGATAGTCAACTAAAAACTATAAGAATTTCTATGGTATGTAAGTCCGCCAACTCGCACTACTAGCGTGGTGGACTATATGGCCTAACCACTCTCAATCGTACTCTAGATTGTAGAGTAGGCCCTTGCCTTGCAGTGGGACGTATGTGGTCTGATACAGAATCTTTCGCCTTTTACAATAGACCTGATGATAAATGCAGAGAAACTTAAAACTAATATTATAAAGAGGAAGATTTGCGATTTGAAAAAATCTTTCACCATTAGAATTCTACTATAACGAGTGATTTTTAAGAGCGTTAAGTAAAGTAACCTATTCTATTATGACGACGGTGCTGCTCAAGTGCTGCTGGTTAAATTAAGAAGAATACAGTAAGGATTTGAATATAGAACGGAGTTGTCAACAGTTGATGTGAAGGATGGCCGAATCGGTAGATGACGCTGTGATTGTTCAAGAGCAAAGTTGTAGGCATTTTTATTATTTCAATGAACGGCGAGACGAGCAAGCCAGTCACCTGATGGTAAGCGATACGCCAGCTCATAAACAGTTGCAAAACCAAATAACACATCGAATTACAAAGCAGTGCTTGGCATTCCACTGCGCTCGCCATCCTGAGAGATAAGATGTAAAGTCTCAATATTTCCAGTAGTTACTCTGGCTACAATTGCCTTCAATCCGAAACACAACAGTGCATGTAAACAGCTATTTGGCGGGAGAAATAGACATGGCGATGATACCCACCCAGGCGGCCTCTCACATATGAGAGTAAATATACTAAAGCCAGTAAATATACCCGTGTGGAGCCGGGCCAGGCCACTAGTCTTATAATATAACTATAACCACCACCAGGGCCATGCCATTTCAGGGCATGGGCCTACTCAACAATCGAGGATTCAAATGAGATGGGTTAGGCCATAGTTCACCATACTGGTGAAGTGCGGATTATAGGGACAACTGTGAGGTAGTGTTGTTTGCTGACGATACTTCATTGATATTTAAAGTAAATCGACATAATCCTAATATTGACGACGTAAACCACACCCTCTCAAAAATAGTACATTGGTTTAGCATTAACAATTTGTTATTAAATAGCCAAAAAACTAAATGTATAAGATTTGTGACACCTAATGTAAAAAAAGTTAATGCTAACATTATTTTGAATGGAGATGAGTTGAGCCTTGTGGATACAACTAAGTTCTTGGGAATTACATTAGATCCCAAACTTCAATGGGGCTCTCACATAGTCGCTTTAGCTAAAAAGCTGAGCGCCGCAGTCTTTGCGGTGGGTAAGATTCGCCAATTGACTGATATTGATACAGCTCGATTGGTATATTTTGCCTATTTTCATAGTCTAATGAGTTATGGAATTTTACTGTGGGGTGCTGCTGCTGACATTAATACTATTTTTGTTCTCCAAAAGCGAGCTATAAGATCAATTTATTCGCTAGGGTCTAGATATTCTCTTAGAGAAAAATTTAAGGAGATAAATATAATGACAGTAGCATCACAATATATTTTTGAAAATTTAGTTTATGTTCATAAAAATAAAGAAAGTTTTCGTAAGATTAGCGATATTCATAACAAAAATACTAGGAATAAGAATAATCTAGCAACGCATAAGACCAGACTCCACAAGATCAGCAAATCTTTTAAGGGTTACTGTATACACTTTTATAACAAAGTTCCCAGTCACATTAAAGCCTTATCTATTACAAACTTCAAAGCAACTATCAAACAAAAATTATGCAATAAAGCATATTATAAAATTTCGGAATATCTAGATGATAGCAAGGCTTGGGAATAGAATAAAATTAAATAAATGCGTAGTATCTCGGAGCGGAAGTTTTAGTGTGCTCTGTATAATATCATCTTAATTAAGTAACTTATCACATTTGCTATTGTTTTGCTTTGTAAGTGATTGGGTATGTCATGCTCGCTAAAAAGTCTGTGCTTGCGATGGCGTCGTGTGCCGGGTCGGTCACTTCCCTGTAGTATGGTTGAGGAGGCCGATGGCTGGCACATGCGTCATACTCGTGAACGGGTGCTGCTTACGTAGACTGGTCTATCCAATCTGCTTACATTGTAACGGATTGATTGATCGAGTATATAACGCAATTATTCACTGCTTTAGCGAAAAAGAGTATACTGATCCTTTGTTTTGGGCGACTTCGCTTCACTCAGCCATATTTATTATAACATTATAACATAAACATATTCGTGTTAAAAATATTTATTGTAAATTTACAACAAATTATTAATTAACTGCTCTGATTTAAATGTATATTATGTAATAATCACTACATTGTAAACTGGTTTTGAAAAGAGCAACACTAGAGTTTCTTGCCCGTTCTTCTCTAGTGAAAACCGCTTTCCGAACCGGGTGGTAGATAAAAAAAATGACTGAATCTAAACGATGTTGAACATTTTAATGGATTCAATAAATTATTTTCATTTCATTTCATTTCATTTCATTTTCATTTCATTTCATTTCATAGAGTTTTCTATGGTATTTAAATTCCACCAACTCGCACTAGGCCAGTGTGGAGGACTATATGGCTTAACTCCTCTTAATCGTACTACGCCTGTAGTGGGAACTCATGCCCTGCAGTGAGACGTATACTCGTATGGGTTGATATTTTAATACAGCACATTTAGTTTGGATCTAAACGTAATTGTAGTAATTGTAATACTCGTACACCCGAAGCCCCAACTTTCGTTCTTTTCGTTTATCCATCCCATGGTTGTCTGGCAGAGATTGCTTCAAGCAATAAGACCGCCACTTGTGCATATATTTAATTTCATTTATTTTTGTCTTTATTATGTATATGGTGTACAATAAAGTGTTAAATAAATAAATAAACGAAAACACATACTTGTATAGGTCATTACTACCGCCGTGTTTTCAATTCGTCTATTTCCATTTTAAGATTCATCAGCTGTTGGGTGGGAATCGATTCCTGAGCTCGATTGAATTAGGTTCCAAATTTAGAGAGCTGAATAGATGAATCTACTAAATCCTATCAAGCAAGTCTTTTGTCTGGCGGCAGGTATTTTTTTTTTCTAAAGAAAAACATGAGTTTATTTAAATTCTAAAGGATTTCATTTTGTTGAGCTCGTATTAATTATGAATATGCAAAAAATATGAATTTACAACATTTCACCTACTATAGGAATATTTTGTTCGTAAAATATCCGAATCCACGAAAATATAGTGTTTTATAAGTAACAAAAACATACTAGATTTGACTCATATGGCAATTTAAATAATTATGCTAACATTTTCAAAGATGTTTATTATTAGTTGCTTAAATATTGAAACAACAATAAACTGACGGCTATATCCTCGAAGACAAACTGAGCTGCCACTGACAACGGTCATAGTTCGTCAAACTGGTGGTAGGTCTCTCATATGTGAGAGGGCGCCTTCGTAAGTACCACTACAATGTCTATTTCTCTTGCCAAACAGCAATATAAATGCACTATTGTGTTTTAGTTTAAAGGACATTGTAGGTAGAGTACCTACTGGACATAATTAGACTTAGCATCTTATCTCAGGATGGCGAGCGCATTGGAATGCGAAGCATTACTTTGTATTTTAAGGTATTTTTTGGTTTTGCTACTGTTTATGAGCGATCGTATCGTTTACCATCAGACTAACGACATGCTTCTCTCGCCATTTTTTGCAATAAAAGAAAACTATTTTCTGCCATGCAGTAAGCCTATAGCCACATACGAGCCTCGTATGTACAAATCCAGTTCCGGGTAATTCAAATATTATTATCTGAGTTTAGTAACTAAACTGTGACGCGGTTAATAGCTCTTACATGCTGTAAATGAAATATTGAGGCGATCCCTAATAAGATAATAATGTTATTAGAATACTACAAGAACTATAGCCTAGTATTATTAGATGAGTTTACAAGTGATTGAATGTGTATTAAAGCAAAAACATATTCAGTAACTACACTCTGCAGTCTCGTCATGTTTCAATACCTTTAAGCTGTTGGTTCCGGTTATCCAACACCGAAATACAGTTTATGCATTGCATAGAATCTGCAACAGCTGTCGTTGAAACCACTAACACAGCTTTATACTAGGTTTCTATGTTATGGTACTTTATTTTAGATTTATTGGTAGTTGCGGAGTACTGTTCTATTGACATTATATGAAACCCTAGAGCTAATATATCTAAATTATTTGCGTAATTTTTGACATCCATTTATTCGGGCCTAACGATTTTCCCTGCAAGTATACAGATTGCTCTTAAAGTTGCCATATCCTGTAAGGAACTGTGATACACAGCGATCGATTTCTATCCAAGATTTTACTAGGCGATCGCGTACGGATAGAAATTATTGGTAAAGGTGACGCTCCTTTTAAGTTTTGATTTGTTTTAAGATTTTTCTTCGAAGGT
This sequence comes from Hyles lineata, assembly GCA_030180105.1. Lineage (NCBI taxonomy): Eukaryota > Metazoa > Arthropoda > Insecta > Lepidoptera > Sphingidae > Hyles > Hyles lineata. The sequence goes on from JARJEE010000030.1 coordinate 4,841,766, forward strand.
TGTAATTCTCTCAATAAATGAAAAAGGCAAAGCTTAAAGGTCCTAGGACTAAGTCACTCAAGTAACTATAAATACAGGGTATATCAGGACTGCTACCGAAAACGAAGTCGGGGGGTAGTTTAAGCGACTTCAGACACAATGCAAGAGAAAATGTTGGAAAAAAAAGCGACAATTTTTTTTTTGTTATTTTTTTTATATTCTCGTATTTGGGTGGTAAATATTTTTTTTCGTAAAATAATAGTGTATACCCTTTTATTTATAAAGACTCTAAGGTATAAAAGAGTTTAAATTATTATTTTAGCAAAAACTATGGAATTACCACCCAAAAATGACGATATTTAAAAATTTATAAAAAAAAAATTGTCGCGTTTTTTAGCAAAATTTTTAGTTGCATTGTGTTTGTAGTCACTAAAACTACCACCCGGCTTCGTTTTCGGTAGCAGTCTTGAGATACCCGGTATATAAAATAACTTATGGACTAGAGCGAAGGTTGCTGTTAAGGCTATTTTAAATATAAGCCACGTCGAAAGAGTCCTTAGAAGAATGTATGTCTCGATTGCTGTATTATTATAAGATATTTTTTGTCAATAGTTGTGTTCTACGAATAATGTAATCTCCAATAGTACCAATAAATGATACTACTTCCTACAATGTATGTACACGGAAAAAGTTTTATTTTGTTCAGCACATTAGTAGTTTCACTTCTTTCCCAAAGTCCTGCTTGTACACTAAAATTTCACATTAATCCAGAGCGAAAATATCCAGATATAGCTACGAGCTTGGCATAATCTACCGTTCAATCTGAAAATCAAGTGCAAAGTTTTCGCAGTCTCTTCGTGCAACGTCCGATGGCTTAGTCGGGTTTTGTTTTGTTTTCGTGTCCGACGTACGTTGCTTCTAGGATTAGGGTACGTTTCAAATTCCTATTGGATTTTGTTTTAATTGGTCCTGCTAGTGTTTTGTGGGGTTTCTTCAGTGAGTAAAATAGGTATTGGGTGTTTAAGAAATTGTGTTAGGTAGAATTAAATATTTTGTTAATGTAGCTGATGATTTATATAATACAAATGACAATGAGCTGAATTATATGTTTTCTAATGTAGTTGAAATTATAAAGATTTCATTAACAGTTTATTTAACTTTTTGCCTCCCTAAATGACAAATCTACACCAATAATTTTCGTTTAGAAGTACGAACTAACCTAACAACAAATCTTCTTGATATAAATTTGAAATATTTGACTTTCGATATTTATCCACAAATCATAGTCATAAACGTGATGACACACAATTTATCTAACATTTAATTTATATCGCAAAGAAACTGCTACGTATACGATGTGCTACACAATTAATAAAAAGTTACTTCATTTAATACCGCTGAAAATTACATGTTATTTTACGATCTGAAAGTCCCATCATAAATTCTGATGAACCCAAACAAAAAGTCATAATTTTGAACCCGGGAGTTGTTCAGAAGTTGGTCACACCAAATGCGTGTCATAAATGGTGACGAGTTAAGGGTGAGATGTGTTATGTCCTTGAAATATTTAATATGTATTACCGTATCAATTTTATTCCCATAATGCTTAAATTGTATAACAATGTCCTATTTAGCGTAGAAAAAAATGTATTTTTTAAAAAGCAAAATAATATTAAATTATTCTAAGACTCACCAAGGGTGCTTGAGGTCAAATCTGAAACAAATAATAAACAAATTAAGTAGTTTTATAACTATTAAATTAATTAGTACTATTTTATTTTTAGGCTTGAGCTTCTGCAGAAATTGTTTGTTTGTTTCTTGCAAAGTATTTATTATACATTACCACTTCTTATAAGACAAGGAATATTTAAATTTCGAAAATACATTTCTGTAATATGACTAAATTATTAAACGAACACATATTTTGCTATGCCATTCACCTGATGGTAAGCGATACGACCGCACATGGACAGTAGCAAAACCAAACAAAACCACGAATTACATGAAATGCTTGGCATTTCACTCCACTTGCCATCCTGAGACTAAGGTGTTATCTCTCAATATTATGTCCAGTAGTTACATAGGCTCAAGGCTGTAATTTACTTCAAACCGGACCACAAAAGAGAAATATCCAGTGAGGTGATACCTACCCAGGCGATCACTTACATGTGAGGCACCTATCAGTAGAAACTTAATTAACTTAAATATATTGAGAAACAAGCCCTGAGCGCTCTTTAATACAGCGCCTACTATTTTGTTCATACTTCAGTCGATCATCCCGCTTTTGCCGCGTTCTTTTAGCAACTCCACGGCAGATTATGTTTTCCATTCATTTATTTTTTAAGCTAACTTCGATGCCAAGCGGTTGTTTTTCTCTCGAGACTCGTACTTGAATTGCGCTTTGAATAATAGGGTGCCTACTTATTCAAAACGCGATATTTATTCCTTCGTTTTCAGGAATTAATTTATTTGTCAGCGCATTTTACATTAAATAGTTCTAATAAGACTATTATCATTAGTCCATAGTTGTCCAGTTCAGGAAAGTTTTTTTTCAAAAGTAGTCAAAATTTTTTTTTTTCTTTTATCGTCACTCTGCCTAGCTTCATGGCTTCCTAAATACAGGTCCATTATACTGAAATTTTGGAATTCATATTATTCTTAAATTAAATTCTTCGTTTTAAGAGAAAATTTTATGAACAGACCGCAGAGTATGCCAATTTCATCGCACCCTCAGCAATTCAGCAATTATTAAATGACATTTGGCCACAAATTTGAGCAAAAAATTAGCATCATCATTATTTGTTTTAGATAAGATATTGTGGAATATGCCTATGTCAGTTTTATTAAAAATTATAAAACAAGCAAATTTTATTCATCTATTTTCACGAAACGGATCGTCAATGTGATATTTATTTTTTGCTTTGAAATATTGCATGTGATACTTGAAAGGAGGTTTTTTGTTTCGAAAAATTCTCGGTACTAGCAAATTGGATGGCTTTTTAACGATGTGAGAAGCTACCACTGAAATAAAAATGATAGAAGAATTATTCAATATTGAAGATTTTTTTTCTTATTGCAAAAATTTTGATGACTCAATAGCACTAAATGAATAAAGATTCTTCTTGTTACCTTTACTTATGAGGTTTAGTTATAGCTTTGAATTATTTTCCGCCACAATAACAGTTTATTTAAAAAGAATTTAGTCGTACACCGGAATTTGCGCCAACTTTCGTTAAATAACGTTATCCATCCCATGGTTGTCTTGGAAATTGCATTGTATCATAAGACCGCCATCTGTGCATTTTTTTCATGTAATTCTGTCTAATTTTATGTATCTGGGGTACAAAAATATATCTAAATAATTTAAGGTAGCTTAGGTTTTTTCTTATTGCTATGAATGCCGAGACAAACATGCCATTCACCTGATGGTAAGCGATACGACTGTTCATAAACGGTAGCAAAACTAAACAGCACCTTGAATTACAAAACAATGCTTGGTATTTGACTGCGCTCGCCATCCTGAGAGATAAGATGTTTAGTCTCAATATGTCCAAGTAGTTATTCTTTCGAAACATTAAAGGAAATTTTAATAGCGACATCAAATATGTAACCCTATCTCGTTGTTACATTTTTAATCTCGTCGAATCCTTGCGTTGCCCGTTTACTTTGAAGTTCATTTTAAAATTGTTTCTATAAAAAGAACAAATATTTCGCGTAGTTTAAAAAAACCTTTTGTATCAAGAAAATCTCGGATAAGTTGCCGCTTATTCATGAATAAATAATGGTGGAGGTAAAAGTAGCTGAACGTCAAAAGACTATAATCTTATCTACAGAGTCTGAGAAATCTGGTATTTTCTACCTAGAGTTTCACAAGTTTGCATTCGTTAGAGGAAATATCTTTAAGTAAACGATTCTAGATACTGTACAGATTTTTGATAAATGTTTCAGAACAAGAGTTTGAAAGGTTCGAAGGGAACTGTTTTTAGGAATACTCACTGTTACTAACAAACGTGATTGTTGTTTTGTGTAAATACTACAAAGCGGTTGGGCCTGGCTCCGGCGGCCAAAATTTTCGATTCTGACTATCTATAATATTGGAGCAAAGGATCCCTCAGATATCCCTCAGAAAAACTAATAAAACTTCCTCGTATTTGCTAGATTTTTCACTACTGTTTCCCACCTATAGGTTATGGCTTGATGATATTTAGCCTATAGCATTCCTCGATGAATGACCTATCCAACAATAAATGATTTTTCATTCAAACCAGTAGTTCATGTGATTAGAGGTAATAAACAAACAAACAAACCCTTCTTTATATGTAATATATGTATAAATCAGTGGCGTGCACAGGATTATGATACTGGGTATGCGGCGAAGTACTCGGCACAAAAACTTTTCTTTTATAGATGTTTAGCATAGCCACAGCCACGCGACGGATCTCTAAGTCGGAAACCATGCCAACAGAACAAGTCTTAGATGTACTACTATTCATATACATCTACGGAACGCAGAAAAACCAGCGATCGATTGTCGTGGCCGAAGAAAGTCTAATAAGTAAATGATTAATAAACTAAAATATTATAACTACTCACCGAGTCAGCTTCAATTTTCACATATTCAAGGTTCCGGTTAATTGAGATTACTATAGCCCGATGTAAATAAACGACCACCTCAAATATCTTATCCAAGTGAGTGATGGTTATAGAACACGTCCCTTGCAAGATATCCGATGTGGCCTTTAAAAAGACCGATTTTCATGTGATTCGCAAAATATATAAATAAACTTAATAATAAAATTACGGGTTAGTAAAAAAAAACTAATCATTCATTTATAGATTAAATCTATGCGCCTATCCTTTTTTAAATATGATTTTAGGATATCGTCATAGAAAGTTGGATTGCGTTTTAATTCTATCATTAATGCCTTTTCTATAGAAATCATGGAAAGCTCTGTGAGTCGTTGTTGATTTTGTGTGTTTCTCAAATATGTGTGGATACGTTTTAAACACGAAAATGAACGCTCTGCCGATGCGCTGCTTGCTGGGATAGTCACAATGAATTTCGCTAATCGTAACACTTCAGAAAAAACTTTATTTAAATTGTCCTTATACAAATTTTGAATAATACTAAATACACAACTATTTGCAAATTGAGGTGATCTATAAATACAGCGCAATTCATTTTTCAATTTATCAAAATTAAAATGTGCCTGATAATTATTGGTGAACTCTCTGATTTCATTTTCAGGGAAACGTTCACTATATTTTTTAAAATTCTCACAAGAAAGTAGCTCAATAAACTTTAAATCTTTAATGTTTTTATAACGATTTCTTAATTCACTGACTACATTATCAATTATTTCAACAAAAATTCGCCGATAATGTATTTTTACATCATCGACATTGCGCTTTCTTTTAGGTGGTCCGGTAATGTGAACGGCGGCATCATAATAGATCTCGAACTTCTCTCTAAAACGTTCTAAAAATGACTCTAACTCTTTTATCTTTGTTACACAATACGCGATGTCACTAGTTTTTTTTTGCAAAATATCGTACAGAATATCCGTTTCTGCAAAAATATCAGCGAAAAATTTTAAAAGAAAATTAAATTCAAATTCTTTCATAATATATAAAAATGAACTGACTTGTGTCAGTGTTTCACCATCCCAGTCTTGTGTATTTTCGTTCATATTTTCAAACAATTCTAGGAGGTGGGTGGACGCATTATTAATAATATTAACCGTGCGCGAATGATATGTCCACCTTGTTTCCGCGACACGAGGCAGCTTTTTCATATCGGCAAAGTTGTTGTAATGGGCCATTCGCTTTGTACTGGTGTGAAAAAAAGCCGCGATTGATTTTATAATACTAAAAAAGCGTTTTGTTTCAGCAACTCGTTCGAACGATTTCGATAAAACTAAATTTAATATATGTGCTGAACACCAAACGTACATAGCTTGTGGACATTTTTGTCTCACCAAAGCCTGCACGCCATTAATTTGTGAGGATAAAACTGCTGCCCCGTCGAAAGTTTGTGCAACTAATTTGGATACACAATCGAACTCTTCTAAAATTTCCAAAATAATAGAACTCAAGGTTACAGCGGTCCGATCCGCGCTGACATCAACATATTTGATAAATCGATCTACTACTTCAAAATCACGAAAATATCTCAAAACTAATACTAATTGTTCACGGCCGCTAACATCAGGAGTCTCATCTACCATGACGGCGACAAAATCGGACTGTTTAATTTCGGCTTTAACGCGATCGATCATCACAGATGCAACGCTCGAGATCAAATCATTCTGCGTACGGTTCGACATGCCCGTGAATGAGGTACTTGCACTCTGTAAATGGGTTTCTAAAATTCCATCATACTTGGCTAATAAATCTACTATTTCTAAATAATTACCTCTATTCAACGACGATACTGACTCATCGTGACCGCGAAAAGCTAATTCTTGTTTTCCCAGAAAGCAAACAACATCGATCAGCCTTTGAAAAATGTTTCTATTGCGATCAACTTTAGCATTATGCCTCTCAATATCTAATCGTAACTGGCTGTTGATACTCATTTCAATACGAGATTTACCAAAAGTATTTAATTTTAAGCAGGCCTCCAGATGTTTTTCTGTATGGTCATGCTTCTTTGCCGCGGCATAGAAATTATTTAAATCTGAATATCCTGAATCAGTCCACACTGTACTAGAATTACTAAACAATATGCAAGGAAAACAATATAATTTAATCGTGTGTACACAACCACACAGCCAGTTATACGTTTCATAACTTTTAACATGAAACTTTCGAGTTACATTCCCTTTTTGTTGATTTAATTGTTGTAACTCGGGTACACACCTACCTTTAGACAAAATTTGAATCTTTTCACTGAATGACAATTGTGAGAACTTGTTATTTTTAATTTTTAATAAACACACACTTTCAACACAAACCTCACAATCAAATAACATTTTAAAAAATCAACAAACGTACTAGTAAAAGCAAATCACTACAATTATTATAGAAACTCAGAAATAAACTGTTAAATGTACACACTTTCAAATATTAAAATGTAAAATATTATAAGAAAACTATAATTAAACTGACGCAAACAAAATAATAAACAATGCTTATCACATGAAAAAAGCAAAATGGCCCCCGCGAAACACAAAAAAATTGTGCTATTTAAAGAAATAAAACCTTACCAAACAAAAGTGCATAATGTGCATTTTGCGCAGTTTATTAGATTTCTGTCTATTATTTTTACTCGGATTATAGGCAACGAACATTTCCGATTACTCCCGACAACTGCCGAGCTTCCGAGGCCTGCCGCAGGAGTCGCGGCTTTCAATATTCATGCGTGTGTGCGTTTGCGACTATGCACGGACACCAAAATTACTACACACATGCAAACAAATGTCATGCGGGACGCGGCGGCATTACTTGGTTGATTAGGTACATTATTTTGCTTTGCAGCGCCTTTTGCTTTTCGAGTGGCAAACATAATGTTTGTGCGCTTGCAAATAGGTGCTATTTATAAAATATTAGGCGTTATTAAGTTATTATATTTTGTTTATTCATTTATTTACTGTTAATTAAAGTCATTAAGAAGTACGTACGTTATAATAAAATATCTGTAAATGGCAAGTAAAGCACTGCATTTCTGCCTACAAGGAGCGCACGCCCCTGGTATAAATATATTCATGTAAAGTTAATTTAGAAAAACTAAATAGTTGAAAATATGGACTGATGTAAAAAAAATCTGAAATAAAGATGATTATTATATTATTATTATAGATTTATGAATCACATTCAATATACTATACGATATATTGCTTTAAACAATTTTTTAGGCGTTTCTCTAAAATGGGCAGCCCAGTACTGCTTCGCCCGAATGTACCTATATAAACTTTTTTGTAAATATTCCATCGCATATCAGGGATAACATAGGATTCGAATGGTGAAACAATATTTGAAAATATATAATAGTTCCGGTAGATTCAATACAAACAATCAAATATTTCCTCTACATAAGTATATGTGTATGTCTATAAATAAAAACGAATCTGTAGGGAATTTTGAGTAAATTAAAAAGCTAAAAATGAATTGATTGTTATTTATTATAGGAATCCGTCTAACCCATGAAAAATTTCACCAAATCTCTGAAGTTTAAATTCTAATCAATACCTCACGACAAAATATTTGTGTTAATACATAACTCCAACAGCAACTAGACCTTAACGCAAGTAATTTGTACTCATAACTGATATAGCTTTTAAAACAGTGTAAAAATGCTTTTAGGCTAATAAAAACAATTCGCGGTAGTCAATTTGTTTTTATGAACGCGTGTAAACCGTCGCTCGTTTGTTAATATAACACGCGCTGTTAAATGTAATTCAGTTTTATATATACTGCATCTGTATCAGCCCATATACGTCCCACTGCAGGGCACGGGCCTCCTCTACAATCGAGAATATGATTGAGAGTGGTTAGGCCATATAGTCCACCACGCTGGCCTAGTGCGGGTTGGCGGACTTTACATACCACAGAAATCGCTATGGTATGCAGGTTTCCTCACGATGTTTTCCTTCACCGTTATAGTGCGTGGTGATTGACTATCAATACACACATGACTCCGAAAAGTCGGAGGTGTGCCCTGGGATTCGAACCCGCGACCACCGTGAACATATTGGCAGCCGCATCTGGTTCGTTTTACCTACAGGCCACCTCGCACTTTATATATTCAGTAACTTATATATTTCATCCACTGCATGAGTAACAGTATGCATAGGCTTTTAATCGTGGGGTTCGGTTTTCTGTTCTTTGAGACGCGATTCTATTTTGTTCTCTTTTGTATCTGATAAGGGGCTTATAAATCTTATGATGTGTCTGAAGAAGGCTAACTTCAGGTGATACGATGCCTCAAAATGTTTTACGAAACATATTATTATTTTAGCCTTATGTACTTTTTATACCATGCTGGCCTAGTGCGAGTTGGCGGACTTTACATATTTTTTTTTATAAACCACTATGCAGGTTTCCTCACGATGTTTTTCTTCACCGTTATAGTGCATAGTGATTGACTATTAATATACACATGACTCCGAAGATTCAGAGGTGTGCCATAGGATTTGCACCACCAGGAACCGTAATCTAAATTTTGCATTCACAGACATAATATGATTTTTCTGTCCTAATCTTAATCGGATATCCTTAGACTGAAGTCTAGTTGCGAAATATTACTAGCTCATGTTCTTATGGAGGGCTGTCCATTTTTATATAATAAGCGTAAATGTAACTGAACATACCTAAAGAGTACCTAATGTTTGGAGGATATAGAAATAAATTTCCATTCCAATCTAGGATACGAGACTGATTCAATAATCCCAGTATCCATAAACGTTGTATACGAACCCATTCGCTCCTTGCAATTTCCGATTTCACTCCGCTAGTCCATAATACTGCGTCGGTCCAGACTGAAAAAGTTTTCAATCCACCGCCGATTCCACTTTATTCGTCGCACCGTGACTCGAATGTCTTAGGAATGTCACTCCATTTAATTTCATTCGGTTTGACGAATCCAAGGTTTTTTTGTTTACTTTTTCATGACTCGTCGTTTTGTCTCATTTGATTTTGAAAAGTTTGTGTAGGCTTTTCAGTGCTTACATAACGCTTTTGTAAGCATCTTCTTATATTCTTAATAAAATGGCAATGATAAAATGTACTTATTTACCAATGCCGGTATTGACTGTCGTTTAAGAAATAATTTATTAATGCTTTTGTATTTGAAAAAAATAGACACTACAAATTGTGTGTGTGTGTGTGTGTGTGTGTGTGTGTGTGTGTGTGTGTGTGTGTGTGTGTGTGTGTGTGTGTGTGTGTGTGTGTGTGTGTTTTCAACAGAAAGAAATAAAATCGATTACACATCCTATCCATATCTTCTACTAATAAATCAATAAAGAAATAACCAAACAAAAACGATTGTTATTACGAATTAAATATGATAATAATATTTGTTTATTGCGGAAACCTCCAAGAAAATACAATGTACACTTTTTACAATTACATATGTATTCAAAATGTGGGTCCCAAAGTAGGCAAGCGCGTATCTTGGGCACCCATCCTGGAGTAACTTTTCCCAGTGCAAAAAATATAAAGGAAAGATACAATAGATAAACATTTAAACAAAACAAAAAATAACAAAATAAGATTTATCTAAATATTTTTAATTAATTCTTTCAAACGTAACCTCAAGGAAGTAGTTTGGAAAACTAAGTTAGCGTCGAGACGGAAGCGCTGGAAGGACCAGTGAAACGGAACACTCCGCCTACCAATGCATCTAATGCAGTAACTTTATATGCTTTGCATTCAATTTCCAAGCACAAATACAGTTTATAAAAGTATTTGTTTAAGTACAAACAAAAGACATGTAGGTATATGTTACGTGTGTACTTTCTTTTGTTTGTATTTATGTGTATAAATAGTATTGATTGATAATATTCTCTTTATTTTACATTGCTCAATCTTTATCTTTCTCTTATATCCATCTAATGGTTGTCTGGTAGAGATTTTCTTAGTGCGATAAGACGGCCATTTCTACTTAGTTATTTTTCATCTCTATATATTGTTAGTATTTTTTTGTGTTAAATACAGAATAAAAAAATATATAAATAAAGATATAGGAAGTTCGCTAAGGATGGTGGACAAAAGCTTGTTTATTAAAATCTTAGCCAGTAGAGAATCAAATTACTAGCTAATATTGAGCGATTTGTGTAGAATTTGAATTGAGAATATCGCCTTTATTAAAAAGACATACATTTTCCACATTATCAGATTGTTCAATTTTGGAACAATTGTGTTATTAATATAAAGAATGATATAAATGTTCCATTATTATTATAATGTGAGCTAGGTCCTGCACCGTGATTATTTTCTGAAATAACTATGTTATTCCAACTAACTCTGCTGCAAAACGAATTATCCCCAATCGAGCTAAAAGGGCACTGAAAGAATTCCATGATTAAATCTTGCACGGTAAAATGGACTTTCCCAGGTAGTTTCGACGTTATTAGCTCGGAAAGGATAAGAAAATACTAATACTTTATATAATTCTGTTATTGTTCAGCTTTTCATTGTTACGATGTTACACAATTGTTTTGTGTTACGCTCTTATTTAGCGAATGTTCGGCGTAAATACAATAAGTATACGAAAGTGGTTGTTCAATATTACGTATTTTATTGTTTATGAAATGCAGGAATATTTGTTTCTGTGTAAGCATAAGAGTAAAATATAGTCTTAAAGCTTAGTATGGCCAACACAAGGGAAATTGGTGAATATTGAGCAGAACAGCATACTTTGAGACGGGCCAAGATAATGTAAAAAAGAACTAACGATTTACATCTGTTAACACAAAATAATTACTCTCCCATTTAAAGACTTGAATGTGCAATTTTTATTTTCAAACGCAAATCCTACTAAGGTGTCATTAATTCAGTTGGAAAAGCTTAAAAATCCTTAAAGCCGGCGAGATCCGTCGGCTCCACGGCGCGTATTCATATATTATTCAAAGAACGTTCGTGAGCGTAAATGAAAAAGTTTTTGTATTCAATGACTATTGGAACACCACCAAAATACTGGTAAACCCCCCAAAAGTTTTCGAATCCCGTCGAAATTACGAGTTGGACAAGTTGTTCCGGCTTATAAGTTATTCGTACCGCGTCTGTCACTCCGTAAGGTACGGAATTATAGGGAAATGGCAATCTTGTTGATCAGACGAGGAACGCGACGTCAAAATTGGACGATTGATTGGCGGAGTACCGAATATATTGGCTATATGTACTGAGATTGTATTGATAGATAATATATTTGCTGAGTATTAATAGAACAGCAATTTAGATGTGTAAATTGAATGGGTGATTCGGACAAAATACTTCATTCATGAAAGTTTTAAATCCTATTTATGTTATTTAATTTTTTTTCCCCCTTTCGAATGATTTTTGAATTCAATTTTAGAGAAGATAAAACAGTGGATAACTAAAATAGTTTTTAAAATTGTCTATGAATAAGGACATTATTTAATAAATATAAGGTCTGAGTTCAGTTGGTCCTGTTTATAGGTATGTCACATTCACACAAAACATTCAGGCAAACAAACTTTCATGTGTCAGTCTTTGTAATAATAATATATGTATCTTTTCAGTTTGTTCATATTACTAAATCTTCTATCGTTCCCATCTCATACTTATTCCGTTTAACATTTGACCTTTAAGTGTTACTTAATATTAAATCGCGGTCACATCTATAAAGCTATAAACCGTTTATGATATTATCGGGACCTCATAAAAACAGCTCAGGCAGCGGTCTCGTAGTCCTTTTAACAATGGATGTACTATGAATTTGTTAGTATTGATAAAAGCGAAAGAACTTGCTATACTATTGGAAGTGAATGTTTCATCCGGCCGGTCTATGAATAACACATGAGAAGTTCCTTTATTTGACCGAATTGAAAGAGAATTGAAATTGAAGATATCGAGGGCAAAGATCGCGGTTTAGTGTTTGGGGATAATTAGTTTTGTTTCTAGGTCTGAAGAATTCTTGGTACGTAGGGTGCTTGGGAACTTCTGTAACTTCATGTGAAGGGATATGCTTTATTAATAGTACTATGTTGTGTGTGTCAGAAATATAATAGGTATATTTGACTTCATAAACTGGATGGGTGAAGAGGGCATAAATTATATAATTATTCATCAAACGTTATTCCTCACATTTCTGAATTAAGAAGTCAACATATGCACTGCAACCTGCCATCTATCGACAATAAATAAACAAATAATTTTTAAAATCTCGGAATAATAATTAAAACGTAATCCAATTTCACTGACAGCCCGTTTCACCAAACTAGTCCATCTATTCGATACCACTGCAAAATACCAACATGAACCCGTTAATGTAAGCTAAGCGCGTCGCAAAATGACAACCTTTCATCGTAATTACGTTTTGTATACTCGTATGACGCGAAAACATTCCACATTTGAAAAAGACATCAAAAGCCGTTGCTTTAGTCTCGCGTCGAAGCATTCTGGACAAAGGAAAGGCCCGTAAAGGGAGCCGGTGTAAAAAATATCATTTCCCCGGGGAGATTATCGTGCACCTGAACCGATATTAAAGGGTGTACGTTGGATATTGGAATGTAGCATGATTTTTGTCTTACTGAGGGTGTGGGTGGAACGTGGGTTAGGCCGCGTGAATTAGCATTGTTTTATTTGATATCGGCTCTTTTGGAATAGTGATTTTATTGGTTAAGTCTGGCGTGAAAGGTTTTAGGTGTTGGTGATTATTTCGATACTTAGATCGTAGATATGTTTCCGGCTAATTAATACGGGTGGTCAATTAAGAGGAGGGGTGGTAGAGAAAAAGATTATTCAGATGTCTACAACCAAGCTAATCAGGCGGAACACGACAGCAAACATGGAGTTTATATTTATACATTTTGACATAAGCATTTAAACTAAAAAATGAAATACAACTAATGTAAAGTTGGGGTTACCAGAAATGCAAATTATCCACAGAAAAAAAAAACTTGCTATATAATTTACTTGAACAAATAAATATACATTCAAACTGAAATTAGCACCTGCATTTTACTGACAAAAGACAAATTCCGAGGACCAAACACAATATTTATTTGTTGACTATGAAAATAAACAAATAAATTCGGATTTTTCCATGTAAAATATCAGCTATAAAAGTAGGCTCAGTATTTTTCTACAAACTGGGAAAATATTTTTGTTTCCAAGTTCAGTTATTCCTTTTAGACAATATTTTAAATTTATCATTTTACATACCGTATACAATTTTAAAAATAACAAAGATAGTTTTAGTAAAGATAACAAACAGTCGCCGAGACCGAATACGGTCGGATATAGATATATAGATAAAATTTTAGGCTGTGAATATCGAATTTTTTATTCTTTGTTAAACTTTTATTTGAAATTAATGTAGCTTCAGCAAATCTTCATACAAATCTGTATTTATTACTATATTTTGAAAGTAAAGAAGAACAAGACTAAAGACTATAAGACTCGCACGATGGAAATATTGCGCCGAGCGAAACGTACTTTGCTAACATAAAGAGCTGAATCCTACATTTTGATCCGTTCCTAAAGTTGAATCCATTACAAAGTTTAGTTTCTCTTCCAGCTTCACGCTACTCGTAAGTTCAATCCAATGTAGGTACCTTAAAACTGGTTTATTTATTATGGTCATCTTCAAAGAGATTATTCTCAGACATTTACCATTGTAGTTTGTGAGCCAATCTGAAAAAATGAGACCTAGCTCTGATACACAATAAGTCTTCTGAGGATTTTAAATATAAGCCCCCGCGGCACAGTGGGTTAAGAAGTTCGCTGTGAAATTACGGGTTGGCGGTCCAATTCCAGCAACGGGACAAATATTTGTTTGATTTTACGACATCGTAAACTCTTGCAATTCTGATAACCATGGCACTAGAGTTGTATTTAAGTATGAAATAAGATCTAGCTATCTGGGTCACTGCTAGAAACATTGCTTCATACTCAACAAAGAATGAAATTAAGTTTAAAAATAGTAAAGCTAAGACAAAATATGGCGTTAAAATCTCATGTTATCCTCTGGTATAAAGACGGCTACAGGGAAAGGGGCCAACTGTCAAAGAGCCAGATATAAAGTGGCCCAGATAAATATTTACATAGATTTCATTCCAGTAATAGTGTGGTCAGTAGCAAGAGGCGTACCATACCAAGCGTCTCTTGTAAATTTTTGATGTCCTGGTTGACCGAGTTTCCGGGAATCAAAGGTAGCCCGAGCATTTCTTGAGTGAAGCTATTTAGGTCTGCCCTAAAAACCCATGCGGTCTTCTTAATCTAGATAGGTATACCATGTTTAGACACATTCGTCATGTTACATTAACGAATAGTGAAAAGGATATTAAAAAAAGCGAAAAGTGGTTGGTTAAATCATGGGAATTAGAATTTCGCGCTGTTGTCAGTCATGACTCAGCATGAATGGATAGTTCGTCCAAGGTGGTACCATTGTCTCACAGAAAAGCGATGTGAAGCAACAGCTTTCCTGCCGCTTTTCCTTCAGTGAATGAGATAGCTAGATGCTCGATACCATTTTCCTCTTCCCATCCCTTCTCCTTCCCGGTCTCCTCCCGATTAGATGGTCCGGCAACACATAAATGATTCAAAACGTTGTGAATGTTCATTTCTTATGCAATAAAAAAACGACTTATAAAAGTATGTCTATTACAACCAAAGCATTGTGGCAATATCCATTACCGTTCAAAATCCGGCTAGACTACACATGTCCAATCCCAATCGCGATTGCATTAAATAAATTAAAACACGGAACATTACCGAATTGAACTCTCGTTCTAGACTCGTGAGAGACATTAGCCAATAATTTATGAAGGTTCAAATAGCCGGATAAGCAGATTCACGCTAATCAATTTTGTTTGTACCAAGCTTTATGGCCTGAGGGAAAAAGGGAATTTATGGATCGAGAAGTTCGTGTTGTCGGGCCCTTGCTTTTATGATAGCGCGTGTTGGTCGCAAATGTGGAATTAGGATCCGTTTCGTCCATTGCGAGAAGGCTAGCCGTTCTGTTTTTATTGAAAATCATTCCTTTTGTGCGTTTAACGACGAATGTATTGTTGGAAATTGTTTTGAATGTTTAAGGAATAAGTTTTTTATAGCATAAATCCAAAAAATTTGAACTAAGTCGCTTAATATGAATTATTACTACTGCCCATAAATTACACGATGCTAGTATTGGCAAAAACTTCTTCTATATTCTTGATGATCATCTGTATATAGCTACATATAAAAGGGAACACGCATATATTTTTTTCTTATATTCCGCTAAAGTAATAGCTATCCAGTACCCTCTTAATAACAAAAGAAATCCTAGTCATCACAGATAAAAAGAAAGCAAAAACTGCAGCAAATGAAACAAGTCCGAACAAACTTCTTTAACTTAGACGGATTACAGTAATACGACAATGTAAGCGGCAGGAACAGTAACTCGGCCCGCTTCTGGTCCAAAGTAAATATCGATGGAGTTAAAGTTCAACCCGCAAAGCTTTAATGCCCAGCTAATACGTACTTTGACCTGGAGCCTCCGTCCGGTTCCGCTTTCTCAGAGCTTTTCAGTTTCAGAGCTTTACTCACCTGTCTGTGATTTTTATTCACAAAGCTTCGCTAGGATTTTTGTTGCCACGACGCAGTGCAGTATTGTTTGGTTTATGAGTTTTTGATTCTTTTGATGCGATTCGATGATTAGCGATGAGATGAGCGTAATTTTTTTCATAGCATGTTGCAGAAAGGCGTGTCTTATGACTTTTAATTGATTGAGCTCCAAAAGCTAAAACAAACTAAAATATTTTTTACATCAACTACATGATTTTTATTTTCTCGTTATAATTAATAAATCTATAAAATAAAACTCAATTTCATAAAATTACTATTTTGCAGTTTCCTAAAATAAAGCATTTACATCTCAATACCTTAATAAATTAAAAGTGTCGCTTTTTGTAAATACTGGACATTCCCCGTCTCTGACAGCAAACGCGGCCCCAAACTCGATTTTTCAGTAGCACAGCCCGTGAAACCTTTTGACTTGGCTGTTACTTCGCAAAGTTATGTTCTATGGTCTGCGCGGCTATATTCCAACGGAGTTCTGCAGTAGTGTTTACATTTTTAACTAGGTTTAACATAGGTTTGTTATTTTTATTCTTTTCTATTTCTTTGTTTTGTCCCACCGCACCGGCTTCTATTTCGTATTCTGTTTCATTTATAATTTCAGGTATGTTTTTTATTTTGTTCTTTTTGGAACGCCTATTAATTTTAGTTATAATGCCATGAAGCTAGTCAAGTTTACTACTCATATATTCGGTTTTTCTTAGCTTCTCTATATTTTGTTTCTTATATTATTTTCTGAATTAAATATATTTTTATGTTATCTTGCTTCAATTACCTCGTCAAGGCACACAATATCTATTTGTTTTTAAGGGCAAAACACCACAGCATACATTTCAAATTTAGAACCCTCAAAGGTTACTAGTCCCACACCAAAACATTCCTTCTGTATATGCGATAAAAAATTTACTCAACCACATCGGCTGTTCGGCCAAAACGAGTGGCACTTGTGTCGTGTCCTAAATTTTCCCTCATAAAACACGAACACAAAGCAACGCCACTGAAAGATGTATCTATCTTATCATGTGGAAGCTTTACGCGCATCTCAGACACGGTCGCGTAAACTGCGACGCGATATCTTTACACGAAACTGGGAAGGGAAGGATGTGGTTTTTAGTTACAGAGTATTGAAAAGTACTAGTAACTGTATAAAATAATAATATAAGTGACGTGTTGGAAACAAAATGAGACAATATCAAAACGAGCTTGATTTGACCCATTATGAGGTGAGATTAAATACATTTTTAACGAGTTAGTTAATTATATAGTAGGAAAAAAAAAGTGGTCGATTTTCCGGTAGATTTATTGTCATGCTCTCTTAACCAATGTAATTTAAAGGATGGCGAAATTAATTAAAAACCACAAATTCTCCATCAAATAATCAAAAACGGTTAGAAACAGGGTGTGTACAGACTGAACCCGACGTTTCTCATTCTTAAGTCACCATCCTAAATTAGACATTTAAAAAGTTATTTGTCGATTGACACAAATATATCGACCTCATGGAAACAAGGAATGTAGACTGAACCCGAAACATGCATATTTCGCTACAGCAGATTCGCGACAATCGTACACATCGGTTTTTTTATAGCTGGTCACATCACACGACAACAAACCAACAATATTGTTACAGAAACATAAAAAATATACAAAAAGCCAAAACAAAACACAGCTAATTTAGACGAAAGGGGGAACTTGCAAATATTTCCTCCAAATAAGCGCTATCATCCAAAAACAACGCTCTCTGTTTCTTAGATACTTTTTTGAGCACACATCGCATTTTTCCTTGATCTTCGTCTCGGGTATTGTTTTCTAAAGTAGCTAGTAGCAGGCCGCGATAACGCGAGCCCTGCCCAGCGGGAATTCGATAAGATTCGTCAATGCTTAGCGGAATCGTCGACTAAAACCGAGGGTAAATATTAGGGTTATCTACAGAATTATCACTGAATATTTCGAGTACTTTAAGGTTGTTTTTGCGTAAAGTTATTTTTTAGTGTAAACTAAAAACATTGTCGCCTAAGATAATTATAGCAGTGTCCGTTGGCTGACGTCCTGAGTTTGTTTTACAGGTACCTATAATTAAAACTTGTATTTTTTTGATTCACTAACTCTGATATCTCAAAGTAAGATAAGTACTAGAATTTATTTATTCTAAGATTGTATTTTGATAAGCATAGCGTCATTCTTTAATGGAATACAAAATTAAAAGTGCGTGGTAGCCTGTTGGTAACAGACCAGACGCGGACTGCTAATATATTTACGGTTGCCGCGGGTTCAATCTTCTGACTTTTCCAGTTCATGTGTGTATTGACAGTCAATCACCACGCACTAATAGGGGCGAAGTAAGCCGTGCCATAGCGATTTATATGAATTTCTATGGTATTTACAGTCCGCCGACACGCCCTAGATCAGCATGGTGGACTATATGGCCTAACCACTCTCAATCGCAGTCTCGATTGTAGAGTAGCCCGTTTCCTGCAGTAGGATCTATACGGGCTGATAAAATACAGTACACAATAACAGTAACTTCGCTACAGGCTAACAACCAACTTAAACATTACTAAACACGGAGCTAATTTCAAAACAGTAAAATAAAAAAAAACATCCCCCGTACTCGCCACAGTCGTCCATTTGAAAAAAGCCAATACGTTAAATCCGACACAAAGAGGAATACTGGCAAGTTAAACCTTAGACAATACGTGGAGTTAGCCGGTGTACGCCCGAGGCGCTGTAACTTTTTCTACACGTCCGTTTGTTACTTTTTTCGTTTTTTCTGTCAATCCAGAGCTACCGAGCATTGCATCAGACACGCGCGCCCAGAAACGGCGCGGGGCGTCACTAACGTGGGTGGTTGCTCATAGCCTGAACCAAACTCAAACTGTAGACCGTATACTTCGAAGTTTTAAAGGGTATCTTTAAAGTAATGCGCTGTATTTTATCTACCTGGCTTTAGGCGGCAGAATCATCTATATTACGTATCCCTGTTCTGCACCACATCATTAACAGACTCAATGTAAACGCACGTCATCTTTTACCATAAAATTATATTACTTTACGTATGATTTTATGTAAAATCTGTCAATTACGTTTTACAAACGATACAGGTTGGTCTGCTATTCGGATTTTCGGTTACATAAGTACGACGCTCAGCACCTGTCATTGTAGACAGTACAGTTTTTTACCGTATTAATAAAATGTTTAAAGATCTTTAAAACCCGAATAACAATACACCTAATACAAATTGATAAATCTCACCTATTTGCGAGAATCCGACAGGTCTGCACAATTTATCTCGCCCACATCAAATTTAGGTCTCGCGCCGCCACTGCACGCCCTAGGGAAGTGTTGGAACACTACTGCAAAGGGCCGTATCTGGTCGGCTGACAATTAAGATGGCTTAGCGTTTGTTTGCGGAATTTTGGCGGCTTTTTGCCAGGTCCTTGTCGAAACACCTGATGCTGGGTAATTTTTTGTTTGTTTTGTGAAAGGCTTGTATGAGGATTGGCTTAGGCTTATGCGGCATTTTAAACGTGCTTTTACTTTCTTTTCAGCAAATCATTATGTTTTGAAAGCCAGTGTCTTTAGCAAAAACATCAAAAAACTTCAAGTTTGTGACGTCTTTAAAATAAAGATCTAGATTATGACTATTGGGACGGTACTAATTCGATATCCGGCTTACCTACACAATTTACTCCTCTTTACAATTATGACGTATATTATACTATAAATATTGGTACTTTAATATGCTTAAATTCAGTAATTGCATTATGAAAACAATTTCCGCGCACGTTATTGTAGCTTTTATGATAAAAACTTTAAATATTGTTATGTTTTTCAACAACCAAAGTATTTATTTGAGTACCAAAACATCCTATCCTAACTATCTCAAACAACAGCGGAAGATATTCAAAATAACGCAGCATGAACTCGACGTTAAACATTCAGCAACACTGCACACAGCACAAATTATTTCAAAACGACTACATCTACCGAGTCCTTAACATTGTTCCAAGTAAAATATTTAAAAGTTCATTCTCAGTGTTGCATAAAAGTCTGACTTGAAATTCAGCAAAGGAAACTTCTTAGAAAGAATTGTTCGAGGCAGGAATCCGAAGCGACAGGCGTACCAACGAAGAAACACACGTGGGATATGAATACGTCAGTGCAACTTATGCATTGCGAAAATGTACACTTAGTAAATGGGATGTGAGTTCTGACGCATGCATTGATGATGAAAGGGTTAGAAAAATAAATAATAGCCAGCTAGCCAATGAAATGGTTGGGAAAATTAAAATCAATACTGGCCATTCGAACTAATTTAAAATTAGAATAGGGATCGGAAACTTCTCACTTTGGTACGTTTGGATAGCGAGGGGTTTTGCTCTGTTGAACTTGATCAACGTGTCATTTTATGAAATGAATGAAGTTGGGTAGCAAGATTAGGCCAGTCGTTTTTAAATATCTTCGGTTACAGGGCACATCTCTGATTTTTTAGTCATGTATGTACAATGCGCTTTAATCGCGAAAGAAAACTTCGTGAGAAAATCCGCAAATCTTAGTTAACTTTACGAAAATGTATCTGGCTTTTGAAATCCTACAACCAGCAAAGATCGCTCAATCAAACTTCTGCAATTAATGTTGAAAAGTCCAGTAGGCGTATATCGTGGCTTATATAGTCTAATATTCATACATTCAGAGGTTTTATCTGTTACAAATTCCCATGAAATAATTATACACAAATTTCAATATGAGGCAGATTAGTATGTTTCTTAGAATAATACAAAGAAGACAATCAAGAGACAAGACAATTAAAGACAAAATTAATACTTATTACACCGATTTCTCGGAAACTCTTAACATACAAGCATTTAAAAGCTACAATATAGTGTCAAGTTAAAATCGTTTTCATTCCAACGCCGAACTTGGTGAAATATAATTTTGCGCATTTTCCATCCTTATCACACTGCAGCTTTAAAATATAATGTCGTCTCGTTCTTATTTTGGTACTCTCATTCGGCCTGTAAAATTCATGTGTGCAAGCGTTGTTAATACATTCGTTCACGCTTGTCGAGTAACTGCGGTCCCTTAGGAAATAGTTCCGCTATTACATTTGTTTGCACTCACAATAAAATATGTTCAGAATTATGCTATTAACACTTTGTAATATCAGTACTGGGAATTGTACGCGGAATGCGGGAAATGCGGTGTCGTTTTTTGCTTGAAGATTTATTATGTTTGTGGTGTCAAGGTGAGATAAAATATTACTGTGAAAGTGTATCATTGTGATAATAAATATGATAACTCGTTCTTATATCGTAGCCAGTATTGTATTATAACATACATACATACATAAACTCACGCCTTTTTCCCAGAAGGGGTAGGCAGAGGTGCCTGGACACCCACATTTCGCCAGTATGTTCCGTCCCACTATGTGATAGGTGGCGAGCTTATCGCCATATCGGGCACAAATACCTGACTCCGGGCTGATAATGAATAGAAAAATCCAATATCACTTTGCCCGACTTGGGATTCGAACCCGAGACCTCAGCTTTGCAAGCGTACCTTAGTACAACTACGCCACCGAGGCAGTCGCACCGAGGCAAGTATTATAACATACTCTTTTAAATGCCTACTTATTACTTAAAATTAAACAACATTCAACATGGCATTGCAGAAATGGCGGATGGATACGTTATTTTCATTGCAATTTATGGCGAGAAGAGCATGCCGTTCGCCTGATGGTAAACGATTCGACCGCTCATGGACAATAGCAAAACCAAACACGTCTTAAATTACAAAGCAATGCTTAGCATTCCACTGCGGCCGCCATCCAGGCACATAAGATGTTAAGTCTCAATATGTCCAGTAGTTACTCTGGCTACAATGTTCTTCACACCGAAACACATCAGTGCATTTACACTCCTTTTTCACGGTAGAAATAGACATACCGGTGGTACCTATCCAGGCGGCCTCTCACATATAAAATTCCTACAGTAGTTCTAATTGTAATTCTAAATATCGCCACGCGCCATAGAGTTTATATGAATTAAAATATTCGTACTTGACGTCAACTAGTAACCCAAAAGGCCATATTCATATTCTTAAAAAAACTCCAAAAAGGTCGAAAATAAAAAAAGAATCACTTAAAGAACATTCCCGAACATGACTGAGAGTGAACCTACTAAAAAGCCTTTTCGATAGCACAATAAAAAACAATTTAAGGCCCTCGTCCCCGCGGGTTTATGTTAGCGAAGTTTTTTGTTGTCAATGTGTCGACTCATGTAAAAATGCTTTCTATTAAGTTCGGGTTCAATACTGAAGTCGCTATCGATAAAGAATTGAGTATAAAGGATTAAAAATGTCACGAGATATTGATGAATTTTGTAACCTTGGGGTTAAAATGTTCTTCAGATTTTATTGGTGCTCTCATACGTAAGATGGTGCAATGTCTCACTGTGACTGCTGTGTTTCGGTTTGAAGGACATTGTAGCCAGAGTAAGCAATGGACACATTGAGACTTAACATCTTATATCTTAGGATGGCGATCACAGTGAAATGCCAAGGATTGCTCGGACGGTGTTGTTTTGTTTTGTTACTGTCCATGAGCGGTCATATCGGTCACCATCAGGTGAATGGCAACCTAGTCTTCATCACAATAGTTAAAAAAAACATGATATTAAGATTTTTGGAGCTCTTAGTTTATTTAATAGAAGGAATTTATTTTAACGCGAAAGCATATTTTCTTTTAAACGAATACACCTGAAAATAATGTTCCTAAGTCTTAAGGTCATGACAAATCACGTTTTATAACTAAACCTTGTATTCCGTGTAACCTTTTCCACGTGTAACCTTTGGCCCAAATATTTAATGTTTTCAAAACAATAATATATTTGTCCTATATGACAGTACGAAATTAAATGTAACAGACATCGCAAACATAATTTCAATATCTCGGCAGATTAATGTGCGCCGTCACCTGTGGAGTGATATTCTGATATTGCTATTAAACCAATCCACTGGCGTGCTGCGTTTGAAATAGGCAGTGGCTTAATCAAATATACACATATGCCCAATAGCCTGAATATCGAGGCAATGGATTTGATGAATTCGTTGGTGGAGAGGATTGAATAGTTTTATTTGATGTCGGTGAAAATGTAGAATATCCCAAAATATAAGGACCAGTTTCATATTCCCTTTGTACGCGTAGATTAAAAATCAAACACAATAATTTCAAGTTACTATAGTTCACATAACTCTTTATTTCTTTTTTAAACTCCCAAAATTTTAAAATTTAAAAAAACATTTTTGACTTGCTAACACAATTAAAGAACTTATATCCAAAATTTCATGTTTCTTTATTGATTAGGCTTGGAATACTAATTCTTTGTTAATTTCACAACAAAAAAGGTTAAAAACACGCGATGAAGGAATATTATTCTTACTGGCTATCATGATACAGAATTTTGTTTTAAGTTTTACTTTTTATGAATATTTTATATATTATTAGTTTTATATCTTAAAAAGTTTCGTCATAAAGCTAGCTATATTATTTCCGATGATTTAGATAAGAAGCCTTGAGAACAATACTTGGGAACGAGTTATTTGCAAATAAGTTAAGCATATTATAACAATATTATCATTAATATTGTTTTTTCCTTAACGTTAAAGACGTGATGGAAAGTTAATCAGATTCTTTATATGTCTAAAAGGTCCTACTCTCTCTAAACATACTTCATCATATTATTTTTTACTCTCTATGCGTAATTTCAGTCCGCAGGTTTACCCCTAAATGTTTTGATTTTGTTTAATTCTTACACGAGCTTATTAAGTTAAGTTAACTTAGCTATACTTAACGAGCAATCAACGATACAAAGCAAAACAATTTAATGTCCGATATGAAGTCGAAGCGAATTGATACACAATAAATACATTTTCATATAAGCGGGGCCACCTACTCACTCGTTACAACTTCAGTCCAGACCAAATATTTTGCGATTACTATAGCCAGTAACTGTTAAGTCAGCACTGTCTCAAGTTAAAGACAAATTCAAACAGAGCACCGAGTTGTAGGAACCGTGGAGATATACAGCAACAACTTCATCCCACATATCAGATCACAGTTGACTGCGTCGCATTCGTTTTTCATTCTGAATAGGTTCTCTCTCGCGTAAATAAATCGATGTATGGCCAACTTCTGTGACATGTTTTGCTTTTGTTACATTTCTGTTTTCATATGCCACGATACTGGATGTTTTACAAATAACGTCAATGTTTTCCTTCTTCCCTTTTATGTTTGGTATCTTGATGAATGATATATTCAGTGGCTATATGTTAAATGTTTTTGGGTTAGCAAAGTATGGGATTGAATGATGATTTGATAAACATATTTTTATTTAGCGTTAGTCAGTTATCTGTAAATATTATTTGATGACTTGTGTATTGTAAAGGCATCATTAACATAAATGATTTTAAGTAGATTTTTCTTAAATAGGACTATATTTTGAATTCTTTCAAGATAAATGTTAATTTTCAAAGTCAACAAACACCAAAAATAATAAAAACATGTCTTGTGCCAACTTATCGTCAAACCGAGGAGAGGGATAAGAGTTATTATAGTTTTAGTTATTGATCTGAAGTTATTATTGTTTATTTATGTTTTTACAGGAATCAAACTTCGTTTTGAGAACGCCACGGTTATTAAGGACGAATCTTTCTTCTATCTCTTACATAAGTTTGACATGAAACAACGCTATTAATTCTTTTATTTCACTAAATTCCGTTTCAAATAACATTAAAACCTTTAGTTTTAATGGCCGTCTTGCAAGAGGGTATTAGCAGCTTCATTAGAAGGAAACAATTTCCGCAAAACCTATTCTAGAATAAAGCATGTCTTGGAACGTTAAACTAAAGCAGCTTTTACTACAAGTTAATTACTATTCTAGTTAATATATATTTAAGGACAGAAATAGTTAAATTGTCTACTACGAGTATTTATATGGCTTAAGTCATCATTTATTTAGTTAAATATTACGATTACTAATAAAATCAATTACACAATTAAGTTACTCATTATAATATAAAGACAAGAGATAAGAAGCACAAACAAGAGATAAGATCCTTAATAGCGACAAACATTAAATTCGTGCCATTTGTAGGCACGACAAAAAGTAAAAAATAATAATCTTGTACTAAAAAATAATAGCATTTTTATATGTATATCTAATAAATAACTTACTGAGGAATATAATTTTCGCTAAAATGTATTGTAACATCAAATGTGACACCTTAAGTACGGTAGTTATTATCCACTTTACATAATTTTCTAAAAATTATGTATTAGCCTATATACGTCCTACTACAGGGCATGGGTCTTCTCTACAATCGTAGGTATGATTGAGAGGGGTTAGGCCATATAGTTCACCACGCCGTTCTGGATTTGTGCGGGTTGGTGGACTTCACATAACTTCAAAATTAATTATTAATTTGAAAAAATATACCAAAAGTTATTTTTTGGGAATCGTACACAAGGTAATGCCTACAGTATATTATTTTATAATTATGTATATTTACCTGTTAGTACATTCACGGATTCTAAAACGGTGAAGGAAAACATCGTGAGGAAACCTGCATACCATAGCGATCTCTATGGTATGTAAAGTCCGCCAACCCGCACTAAGCCAGCGTGGTGGACTATAGGGCCTAACCACTCTCAATCGTACTCTCGATTGTAGAATAGGCCCGTGCCCTGCAGTGGGACGTATATGGGCTGATAGAGAGAGAGAGTACATTCACATTGAAAGGACTTTACGAATAAATCTCTGGATATTTTATGAATATGAAATTGTTTTGTCTGCCATATTATTTTGATTCGATTCCTGGCACTCACAAAAAATATAGTTTCTTTAGACTACATTACAGGATAGCTAGTAATTATCCTTTGTGAGTTCTTGAAATATTATTCTTTTTCGTTATCTCTCCTACGAATCATCATTAATATTGAACAGGCTTCGGCTTTGTAGCAAACGAATATTAATGTACCTAACGTGGCGCAGTTGGTTAGAGATCGGTTGTATGACGAGAGGGCGTGGGTTCAATTCCTGCGCCGAGACAAATATTTGTGTGATCCACAGGTATTTGTTTTGGGCCTGGGTGTTTGTAAGACTGAAAAGTCTCTTATAGTTTCTGATACCCACGACACAAGACTTGATCTTAGTGTGGAGTCAGGACTATGTATGCGACTGTTGGGTGTATTTATATATTTATTATTTAAAAGATTTTATTGTAATCCGTACCATTCCAGTTATTATAAACATACATATTATTGCCATTAAATGTAAAGCTAGTTAAGTCAATATATCAGATTTTTCAAACCTTCATGTATTTTGAGACTTCATAATAATTGTAGTAGATGCTAAAATTTAAATATTGATGGAAAAAAGATTCGCCCCCGGGTGGGCTCGAACCACCAACCTTTCAGTTAACAGCCGAACGCGCTAACCCATTGCGCCACAGAGGCTTTGGTGAAGCCTTAGCAAATAAGCAACACAAGAGCCATCCAGAAATACTATTATATTTTACAGTTAGTAAAATATGCATAGTAATAGATATTAGGAGATATGAAGGTGCTAGAAAACGTAAGATAAAGCAAGCTTAATTTACTATTTCGAAGTTATTGTTTTTATTGCTTAATATACTTTTAATTCTAAAAAATATAAGTAGAATAAAGAATCATAAACTTTCATGACTTGTTACAAAATATTTAATTCAAAATAAACAACTCCCAAATAAGAAGTCCGGTTGGAAGAAGGCACAACAAACTGACGTGAAGTGATTGATAAAAGCAGATGAAGGAAACGTGGCATATCAGGAAATAATAAGAGCATAGAAATCCTATGGGTAACAGAAGTAACTTATTGTTAAGTCCACCATTATAGAAGATGCACCTTAAGAAAACAATCCAGTAATTGTTAAAGTTTCAAAACAAAATGCTCAGACTACTAAGTTACCTGTTTTATAATTTACTCGCTATACACGGGCACACACGGGTCGACTGAAGCCAAGAAGTCCGAAGAACTTCTGCCACAGACTGTTCCGTAACTCCGAACGTCCCTGTATCGGTATGTTGGAAATTTTAAACGTGTCACAAATTTAACGTTTCAATTCGAAATTTCAACAAATGATGTTGGAACTTTCTCGAAGTTTGTTTTGCGTTTGAGACGACGTGACTTCGAGTAGCGTTTCTAATTAAAACACCTAATTATGTTAATGTAGAACAATAAATACTTTGTGTGAATATAATTAATGTTGACGAAGATTTAGTTGTTAGGATTAATTAATTAATAACTAATTGTAGGAAGGAAAATTACTTGCCTTGCTTGAATATTATTATGTAATACCCAAACCGATCTGTTGGAAGTGATTTGCACCCGGCGAGTTTATTGCAATATTTATGTTTTGAGATTGCGTTTCACCGCTATTTAAAAAAAATACCAGTTGAGGAAATAATAGTATGACGAACATATCCGATGTAAGATAGCGATCGTTGAATTGAAAACTATTCTTGAAGAATCGCATATTTTGTGACAAATTTGACTCATGATTACTTATAAACGCTACGTTTAGATGATAACAAACAGAATTCTCGAGAGCAAATCAATTCTATAACATTAAAATGATTGATATATAAATGCTATTGAAACGTATTTGTTACTTTAAAGTAAATAAAACTTAATATAAGCACACAGTTTCAAGAGAATTCTAAAGAATTAGTAAAAGCCAATTACAATTCCGATATAATTAAAACAAACGAAGAAACAAAATAAATATATAAACCTAAGGTATCTAATGTTACAAAACAGCCAATGAATCTTTTACAAATAAGAGTTATAGATGTTTGAAAAATCAATTACTCCGCATGAATATGACGCTTTGTGGAATAAAAAACTTGGATCTTGTTATCTGAGCGATTGTTATAGTATTCATTTTTAAATTAGTTGCTTCTATTGATGGTCTGTAATGTACCTGTTCTTGTTGATTCTATTCTAATTTGTTTTTTTTTTTTATATTTACTTTGATGTTTTTTTTTTCTCTGTTTAATGTTTTTATTTTTGTAATTTTTTGTGGTGTTTAAAATAAAGAGTTATTTTTATTATTATTATTGATGTTAACATGATATATCAAGACTGCAACCGAAAACAAAGCTGGCCGGTAGTTTTTTAGGGACTACTAACACAAACCAATAAAAATTTTTGTAATTAATGCGACAATTTTTTTGTGATATTTTAAATATCATCGTGTTTGGGTGGCAAATCCGTAGTTTGGCTAAAATAATAATTTGAACACTTGCGTAACATAGCGTCTTAAGAAGTAAAAGGGTGTACATTATGTATATTTACCAATTTCGATGAAAGGACAAAAATTGCAAAAAAAGTCGCTGGGGTTTGTTGTTGAATTTTTAGTTGCATTGTATCAGAAGTCACTAAAACTACCAGCCGGCTTTGGTTTCAGTTCCATCCTTAATATACCTTGTATTTTAAAATGCATCTCTATCAACAATTTTTGAATTATTATTTTTTATTGCTATGAATGACGAGACGAGCGTGCCGTTCGCCTGATGATAAGCGACACGACCGCCCATGAACAGTAGCAAAACCAAATAACAACTTGAATTACAAAACAATGCTTGGCATTCCACTGCGCTCGCCATCCTAAGATAAGATGTTAAGTCTCAATGTGTCCAGTAGTTAGACAGAGAGATAATGCATATCACTGAAAAAATAGCTAAATAAAGATACAATATATTTAAATGTCCACTCTATTCAATTGAATACAAAATCCCGAACAGTTGCAAACGTTTTGGTAAAAAAATCGAGTTCCGTGTGGCAGGAAATTAAAATTGGACTTCATTGAGCCTTGTTTGTTTTTCTTATAGAAAGTCTGGATTAAATAGATCGAAAATGTAATTTGCTGTGTTTTGTTTACAGTGGATATAGTATTGTTTCACACGTGGATTGCTATGTCATATAGAATTTTTGTACTCCGATTTTTTTATAAACTTTGTGTATAAGAATTTCGATGTATAGAAATAGATAAATTGGTAGAAATATATCAATTGCAAAAATAATATACTTAAGACTGAATAATAGCTAAAATCCGTTCATTGCTATGCTACGCAAATTTCTACCTTAACTGTAGCTGAGAAAAAAAAACATTCACATCTCTTGGTATATTTTAGGATAGGTATATGATATGTTTGTGTATGTATTATAGGTATATATTTGTATACATTTTGTACGTGTGATTATATTTATATTTTATATTTAGTTATTAATTTTAGATTATTTTTATTTCATTCACGACTTACGACTGCCTGTAAGAGATTACCTAGGGTGTTTAGTGTTTAGTGTGATTAATCCATCACTTGTGTATTATTTTTATTGTGTAATTTCTAAATTGTGTCTCTGTATAATGCAAAAAAGGATTAAATTAATTATACTGGTATTTTATAATAACAGTCAAAAACTTCGAAGTCATAGAATATGGCGTCATGTCGTTGACGTTTTAATAAAAAAACTAAAATTACTTTTTAAATATGCAGCATAAACTAAACAAGACAACGAATTTATAAAATAATTTTACCTTAAAACAACTTTCACATTGTACATTCAACTTAACAAATTATGCAAACGATAAAAGATAAACTCCCTTATGTTATAACAAGTTCTTTGAAGTTTCAAAAATCTCATCTTAATACGTTTTCAACGTTTTCCCCCACAAGGTTGGGCAACCTTTCAATTACGAGTTTAACAAGACACAAGAATGTATTTTATTATATAATAATGCTTGTAAGGTAAAATGTTATGTTAAATTATTATATGTGCTTTTTATAACATGTAACTTGGAGGTTATTTTGAGAGAATTCCCGATCTTCGGCAACCAGAACAAAAATGATTTATGGAGTCTTAAATAATTTAGAACGCCAATTGTTACCTATATTTAAACAAGTTGTCTTATTATTGAATGTGGTGTTCAATCAAAAAAATATAAATAAATTAAAAAAAAATACACAGCCTGGTCCATAAACAAATTGGCCATGGATTTTGTGCATATTAAATGATAATTACGCCAACACTTTTTCCTAATTCTGTTTAAGAACCCGAGGTAATAAAAAGATGGAAGTAATAATCCGGCAAACTTTTCCACAGGCTGATGTTAAGCGGAGACACGAAGTACAAATATTTAACTAACTAAATATATTTATTATTGATGACAATTATTGAAGAAAATGTTTACGGTAAATGCAATGTTGTGTTTCGGTTTAAAGGACATTGTAGCCAAAGTAACAACTGGACTACTGTCTCAGGATGGCGAGCGTAGTGGAATGCCAAGCATTGCTTTGTAATTTAAGGTGTTGTATGGTTTGACTACTAAGCGGTCATATCACTTACCATAAGGCGGACAGCATGCTAGCTAGTCTTGCCATTCATTGCAATAAAAAAATTGTATACATATATAAAACTCAAGTTAATTCATAGTTATACTGGGTGTATCAAGACTGCTACCGAAAACGAAGCCGGGTGGTAGTTTCAGTGACTACAAACACAATGTAACTAAAATTTCGCTAAAAAATGCGACAATTTTTTTATCATGTTTTAAATATCGTCATTTTTGGGTGGTAGATCCATAGTTTTTGTTAACATAATAATTTAAACTCTTTTATACCTTAGAGTCTTTACAAATATTAGGGTATACATTATTATTTTAGGAAAAACAAATGTATTTAGCACCCAAATCCGACCATATAAAAAAAATAACAAAAAAAAATTGTTATGTTTTTTTCCAACATTTTCTGTTGCATTGTGTCTGAAGTAGCTTAAACTACCATCCGGCTTCGTTTTCGGTAGCAGTCTTGATAGACCCGGTATGTAAAGCACGACCAAAGTTGAAAATACTATATTATAGTATTAAACCAAAAATCCCAATGTATACCTCCAAAGTCGCACAGCACACATGTTCAGCTTATAAAATACATCCTATTTTATAGCGCAATATTACAATCTTGCCTGCGATCTGGCACAAAGATTCTCTTTGACGGATTTGTGGGCACAGTAAGGATGCCCGTCCGTCGTATCCTATAACACGGTGCAACTGTGGCGAGTCATCCGCGCGTGTTATCCGCCACTTCGAAATCCATGCCACAGTACGTCGTTTTGTACGGAAATGTTTTTGTATAAATTTATTTTTAGGTGTAAAAATATGTGGGTTAATTTGGTGCTAGTTAATTAGTAAGCTGTTTATTGCAACGATTGGCGAGGCTAGCACTCCGTTTGCATGATGGTAAGCGATACGACCTTTGATGAAAAGTAGCAAAACCAAATAACACCTTGTGCTGTAAAACAATGCTTGGCATTCCACTGTGCTTGTCATCTTGAGGCATATGATGTTAAGTGTCAGTATGTCCAGTAGTTATTCTGGCTATGAATCAATGTTGATTTGAATCATTCGATGTGGCTTTCAATTACCTTCACCTGATGTAGTCGCTACTTCGATCAAATATTTGATCTAAGAGGCGCAAGATATTTCCAATATACCCCATCTTCAACGCTCTCCCCTATAGCATATAGGTAAAGAATAATATTTAGGCAGGGCATATATAAATATTTGAAGAATTATCTTACAATTTTTATGTTAATTTACTAGACAATTATGATCTCGAGAATCCCTTAATTCCTGATCAATAAATGTCTTGCAACTAAAAAATATTTCAATGAACAAATCCAGGACTTAACGTTTTACAGCATTCATTATACTTAAACTCATATATCAACCTAACAGAATTTCAGCAAAATTAAATATAAACATCCAAAACACTGGAGCTACCTTCTCCAAGAAAACACTCTTAAAATCCACTTTCATTCTTAATAGATTCTGTACTTAGAGTTACCATCACGCCCTCTAAACATATTACAGAAAGAACAAACACACATTACACAGTCTGCATATAAAACTTTCATCAACGTTTTCAAGAGTATGAGAATTCTTGGCGCGCTACGAATGTGCATTTTAAAAGGCGATGTACTTAAAAGTGTAGCTCATACATGCCCCCGGGTGCAATGGCACACTCTTAAACAATAAGGGGGAAATCGCGATGCAGATTGTCGCATTCGGTGATTTCTTTACACGATACGATATTTTTGTGTGTTAGGATTTTTTTTTTTGCCTTGGAAAATTTGGATCAATGGCAGGTAGAGAAGAAGAACAACTAAATTTCATTATGTTATGTGCACAGCAGTGGTACAATTCGCTGATGGTACGCGTCATGTCATAAAAAATGTATATTCAAAGGCGAGTAATTGTTATTTAATTTTGAATACTTGTAAAGTTAAATTATATTAGATATGGAATGTTATGTCCTTTTAAAACAATTTTTGAATTCAGTTTGAGCGAAAAAACCAAACATTCGAAAACTAAAATATGTCTATGAACTGTCTATGAGGTAAGTCGTGTTTTTGGTGGTAAAATATGTTTTTTTTTAATCGTGCTGTCTAACATAATTAAAAGCTGTTGCATAAGACGAGTAGTAGGTATATTATTTGCAAAAAATAACCCAATGTAAACCAGAATTCACTGTAAATCAAAATACAATGACCTAAACACCCTCAATTGTACTGTCGATTGTAGATCAGGCCCTAGCCCTGTAGTGGGTCGTACATGAGGTAATACAATACAAAAAAACATCGTGAACGTAAAACATTTACCTACTTAAATCTATTTCCAATACTGAAATCAAACGTAAAATCACGCTATACATTCCGTTTTATCTAAAGAGCAATCGATGGTAAAAAGCAAAGTGTAGCACGGCCATCAAAAGTTCAGTAGCTTTCAACGATATCGACGATTGGGGAGGGCACTAGGCAAGCACTCAACAACATTTGCGATGCCGAACCAACGTAAACATTTCAATATAAGATATGCAATAGACTGCAGTGCGTGCTAACTGGGATATTTGCTGGTGAAGGCGATTTTAAACGTTAGATAGTGTATTTGAAGTTGAAATTGAAAGTAATCTACATACATACATAAATAAATACACTCAACAGTCATATATAATATGGTCCTGACCCCACATTAAGATCAATTAACTTACACACAAACTATTGCCTTTTCCCAGAAGGTGTAGACAGAGGTGTATGTAACCAGTATACTCACATTTCGCCTTGTACGTCCCTCCCACGATATAATTGGGAACGAGCCTGTGGCCATATCGGGCACAAATTTCTGACTTCGGGCTGATAATGAATAGAAAATTCCAATATCATTTTGCCCGGCCCGGCATTCGATCCTGAAATGTCACTCGGTAGTCTCACGTCATTCGATACAATCATGCCGGCCCGCTAAGATGCCTCTTTATATGATAAATTGTAGTGCTTGATTATTTTATAGAAATTACAATACATTTGGTAAGTCTGGTGGTAGATATCACTTACTTGAGAGGCCGCCTGAGTAGGTACCACCCCAATATCTATTTCTTCCGCCAAACAGCAGTGTAAATGCACTGTTGTGTTCCGGATTGAAGTACATTGTAGCCGGAGTAAATAATCGCCATATTGAGACTTAATATATTTTTTCTCAGGGTGGCAAGCGCAGTGAAGTGTCGAGCATTGCTTTGTAATTCAACGTGTTGTTTGGTTTTACTACTGTTCATGAGCGGTCGTATCGCTTACTATCAGGCGGCATGCTCGTCTAGCCATTCACAGCACAAAAAAAAATCTATAATTTCGTGCTATTTTTATATGCTCCTTTATAATCCTAAATTAGAAAACATAAAATAAAATAATGTAATAAAACTTAACAAAAATACTTAAAGATTTACACACATTGAGATTCCACCTCAACGAAATCCCCCACGAAAATATGCATGTTCCATACTTCTCGTTATAAGTTTTTGATGTATACCGTCGGAACTTTCCTTAGAGATAAGTAAAGAAATATTTTTATCCCCTACTTTAGTTCGGCCATTAAATGCACGCTCTTGACGTCTCTAAAAACGTTTTATAGTTGAGGCTTTAGTGTGTATGAACTTTAGTGCCCTTTTTGCGGTGTAAGGATCAAATTTTATCCCATACATATATCGTTTTATGGTGTGCCCTTAGAAACATATTTGCTCTTATATGTAAGGGCTGTGTTCATAAAATGATATTCTTAGAAGACCTCATAAGAAAATTGTAAAATTTTGGATTATATTTTCTATGTCTGCAACAACTTGGATACTTTTAATTCTAGGATAATAGGCTCCATTACATGATATAATGCAGGGTTTAGGTAGTTTCAGTGATATTAAGACATACAAACTTCTTAATTAAGCACTAATTTTATTAACAACTTCTTGATACAATTTTTTATAATTTATCTGCCTAGTAGACGGAACATCAATATGAAAACAGAACGAACAATGGAATTGTTGTAAATATTTATTAAAGCTTGTTACATAACATGTAAATTAACGTCCAGTTTATTATTCCTGCTCATAAATAATTCATCATGACGTAGAATGCAAAATAAACTACATCTAATGTTTTCACTGCGCTGCAGTCTAAACAAAACTTAATCAATGCTAGGCTTAGCCTGAATTAGTTTGACTTCGCTAGCCTGCTATCTGGGCTAAGCCAACCATCAAAACAGACCCCTGAAGGTACATATGCGCCAAAGAAGCATCAAGCGTCAGAGAAAAACACGGGGCTCAGTTTAAAGTGGCTCCATGATCCTCGGGTGTTAACCCGCATTTGCATATGAAAGAGGTCCGTATACAGCCTGTTTTAGCCTCGTATCGACGCAGTAAATATTTGGTTTAGCCGACCACTGAAAATATTTGAGCACGGATCACTTTTACGAGGTTTTTATTGAATTTGTCCACACGGGTAACAAATATTTTTTGAATGGACCCTGCGGTCTTTCGCGTTTTTGTGCTCGATGTAAATAACAGTGATTTTTCGCAAATAACCGGTGTCTGTTTCTATGTATCAGTGCTCAATGCCGACTTTTAGACGGATATTTTGTTCCGGGGTTTTTGTGGAACTTAATTTTGTTTACCGATCTTGTTTGGTGTTTGGTTCAGTGAATAGTGCTTTGTGATACAATAAAAAATTCATTTCAGTAGTATTCGATATGTGTCTAATTTTCATAGTACACAAACTCACACCTTTTTCCCAGAAGGGGTAGGCAGGGGTGCCAGGACACCCACATTTCTCCTTGTATGTCTCTTCCCACGATGTGATAGGTGGTGAGCCTATCGCCATATCGGGCACATATCTGACTCTGGGCTGATAATGAATAGAAAAACCCATTATCACTTTGCCTAACCCGGGATTCGAACCCGAGACCTCAGCTTTGTTACCGTACCGTGGTACAACTATGCCACCGAGGTAGTTATTTTCATAGTATTGTATTAATATTTGATAATTACAGGTTGCTAATTAGTACGTTAAATTCAAACGAGACTCAACTCAAATCAACTCAACAATTGTTGACAGACTTCGTGATGCAGTTAGTTACGTTAGGTTAGGCCATGAATTCGATTCCCGCACCGAGACTAATAGTTGTGTGATCCACAGGTATGTTTTGGGTCTAGGTGTTTCTGAGATCAAAAAGTCGCTCGTGCTAGTTCCTGATACCCACGACACAAGATTCGATCTTAGTGTGGGGCCTATGTATGTGGCTGGTGGGTGTATTTATTTATTTATAAAACAAAAGAGTTGGGAACCTCCTCCAATTTATTTAGAAGAAGATATAAAATACAAATCATCAAATATAGAAAATCAGATTTGATATCATTATAAAACACCTTATTTGATATATTTTGATGGCACTTTATATGAATCTTTTATAAACTGAACATTACGGATTCGTGACCAAACAAGGACCAGTAGACATAACAATATGTCATCTGCCTTAACGACACATATCCTTTTGTTTGACGTCAAATTTCGGTCGAACACATACAACAACTTTCATCGTAATTACGGTTGTACAAATAACTGATATTTGTTCTATAACATAATGTTGAAGCATAATTTATGTCAAAATCATTGCCTATGCTTCTGTGACAAATCAATGTTCGATTTTCATTACCACTTCGAATATTTACACTTTAATATGTAGTCATAAAGCATTTACTTTACCAATGCGTGAGTTATGTATAACTATAAATAACATTGTGAAATATTATGTAATATTGTAAACATCACTTTTTTTTCCATCTTTTTTATTACTATGAATAGCGAGACGAGCATGCCATTCACCTGATGGTAAGCGATACGAGCGCTCATAAACATTAGCAAAACCAAACAACACCTTAAGTTAGAAAGCAATGCTTAGCATTCCACTGCGCTCGCCATCCTGAGAAATAAGATGTTAAGTCTCAATATGTCCAGTAGTTACTCTGGCTACAATGCCCTTCAACCCGAAACACAACAGTGCATTTACACTGCTGTTTGACAGGAGAAATAGACACTGCGGTGGTACCCACCCAGATGGCCTCGCACATATGAGAGACCTACCACCAGTGTTACCATTTCACGTATGAGAGGCTATATTAATTATTAAAAAATACACCCGACAGCCACACACATAGTTCTGACTCAAGATTAAGGTCAATTAATTTTTGAGTTGTGGGAATCAGAAACGATAAGAAATTTTCCGGTCAAACACCCAGACTTGAAACAAATATTTGTAGGTCCAACAAACATTTGTCTCGTTCGAGAATCGAACCCGTAGCCTCTTATTTCACAGTCGGTGACTAAGCAACTACGCCACGGAGGCTATCTGAAATATACAAGGTGATATTGATATGGTATTTTATTAAAACTAAAAGTTCCTAACCACGCCTGGTAACATTGTACCATATACATATAAAAAAACCTGCCTAGTATTTTTGGCAAAAATGCGATATTAGTTTTCAAGGCTTTTGATCAACCCGTACGTATAGGTACTACACTTTTTACAGTAAGGTAAATTTCCAAACCAAAATGAAGTTTAGATAAACGGTAGAAATACTCGTGAAATAGTGAAAAGGAAATTCACGATTTTTAACAAAACTCTTTTTTTTTATTATATATCTTACACAATATCACCTGGGACGATAAGAAATGTGTAGGGAAAATAAAATATTTCAATATTGCGCTATATTCCAATAATATAAAGCTTATAACACAACATAAAAATCACATCAGAAACTTCAAAAGAAAACGTAGCTATTTTATAGTGTTGGTATAGTGTGTAAGTTGCAACTTGGGAGCAATACATCACTCGGCGACGGGGCAGCGGATACCCCAGCGATCTCCATTGATACACTCATTAATCATATACTGTCTCGGGCGGGAAGAATCTCAGTCTTCTAGAACTTTTGTTTTAATAGCGTAAAATTTATGAAATATAGTTAATGTTAAAACTTTGCTGTTGGGAATATTTTTGAATTTTATTTTAGAAGTTGCTTTGGGTTAACGGCGGTAAATTATAGCGGTATGGTATACTGGTATGGTCTACAATGTTGTACAGTTTTATCAAAATCGGTTCAGTAGTTTTAGCGTGAAAGAATAAAAAAAAGCTATTTTTTATTTATTTTTTATAACTTATGGAACTATCATAGAAATTAAAACTATAGATTGCAACCTACTAAGTGTGAACACAGCGTGCTTAATCAGAATGTAGGTTGTGTTGCACATTAAATTACTATCTCAATTAGATTATTTGGTATTGTAGATTAACATAATGTTTTTTCTTACGGAAGCCTTCGCACCAGGACCGAAAATATCAATATTGTTTTTGATGTTAATATAAGCAGAAGTCATGCGGCTATTGCTAAACTCTTAAAAAATATATTCGTGGAATTAATTACGGTAGTATAAGTAGGGAAAATAAAGATTTCTGGATGTCTGCCAATTTTAATAAGCTAAGTTAACGCGACAGCATAATTGTGATGCAGGATAATACTCATTTTTATATTTTTTTATTAAAATACTTATCATTCCTAGATTACTGCTTTAATTCCTCATTGACGTGTGCCTTTGGCTTATTTATCTACTAAGTAACCGTCTTTTAATCTAGCGTCTCTGACGTCATTTCTCTTAATTTCTCCAACACTGTTAATTAAATCAACACACATAGCAGATTAAATAAGCTTAAAATACTTCCGCAATCTTCAATTACTTCAAAAGCACGCGACATAAGTCTCCGCTAAAATTCTTTTAACTTTAAAATATTCACGTCACAAAACATACACGCGGTACATGTGACGTTTTTAACAGATACGCAAGAGTGATGACGGGAAATAGCTCATTTTAAATACACGAGACTGAGCTAAGCAAGGAAACTCCATGCGGAATCACCTACTGTACTTTCACGCTTTTTAGAATCCATTGAAATTCTTCAACTATTGTTTGGAATGTTGCTATTATTTGTGGTTTTGAAAACAGTTCTTTTGACGGTTAATTTTCTGTATTTTGTCTGCTTTCTGTTTAAAAAAAAATGGTTCGAAACAGTATTTTTGTTGGTTAATTTTCTGGATCTGTACGTTTTTTGTTTAAAAAACCAAATGTCGAAAATATGGAGTGGGAAGAAACAACAAAAAATGAGTAGTACATTTCAATAGTTGTCATATAGCTTAATGTAAATATTACATGACTTTTCCAATCTTGATCCGATAAGGAAAAACAAAGGCAATTATTTTCCACTTTATATGATTTTGACACAGATTTTCGCTTCGTTTAGTTTCATAACATATTTGCCTAATATATTTCATATGTAGGTACTCTCTTCTAAACTCCGTTAATAAAATGAACAAAGCCAATAAAAACCGAAGCCAATGAGGCAAACTATTTAATTATCTAGAGGGTCTTAAGTAACAAAACAAGTTACCGGGTTAAGTAAGTTAAAACCCAATAAAACGTAATGTTGACCCTTCATTCGGTCAATTAAAACGCTTCGTCCCTAATTCGGCATTAACCCGTCGATTTCTCACGGGTATAAAGGACCATGTGGTCTTTATGATAAATGAAGCTAACTTTATGAGGTGCTATTAAGTTTATTCGCTCGGATAACGATGTAGTGGAGGAATACGTGGAGTAATGCTAGTGCTTCCTGCGTGTTAGGGTTAAGTTTAATGGGAAATGTAATTGTGTCTGGGTTTTCGGGTCAAATATAGCCAGGTTATTAATCTTCAGAATTAATAGTTTTAAACGGAATATAAAAATTATCTACTTTATTAATAAAACATGAATGACTGACAAACAAATTCAGAAATGTTTCATAACGTGAGCAAGCATTATGACAGAATTTTTGAAAAGTCAACGTCTAAATTGTGAATGAGTTACTGTATGTTTATAAGGATTTTTTAAAGTTGAAATTGCGGGACTAAAAGGACTCACTTCAAATATTATGTTAATAGGAATATCATTGCGTGTACATCTAATATCAAATAGGAATACTAACTTAAATAACTTTTAACTTTGCGTAGAGATGTAGCTTCGCTCTGCATTCTCTATCGCATTTACCACGGGGAGTGTTCTCGAGAATTGTTCGGACTTATCCCTGCTACTGAGTTCCGCCACCGTACAACACGTCAAACCTCCAAATACCACCCACATCACCTTGGAGGTTGGAAATCCACCACAGTACGTTTTTCCCGGCACTTTCTCCCGCGTACTACAAATCTGTGGAACCAGTTGCCAGCGGTATCATTCCCGGACAGATACGACCTGGCGTCCTTCAAAAAACGAGCGTATTCCCACCTTAAAGGCCGGTAACGCGTCTCCATGCCCTTTGGTGTTGCAGATGTCCATGGGCAGCGGTGTTCACTTACCATCAGGTGAACCACGTGCTCGTTTGCCCCCTAAAACATAAAAAAAAAACCACACATTGTAATTTGAAAGAAACACAACTTCAAAGTGAACGTTACTTATTACAGCAGAGGTTCATACGTAAACGAACTCAAGATGAAATCGCATTAATAGCTTGTGACATGTGCTTTTATACTGAGTGCTACTCCGACAAATTAAAAGCGCCCTCTATCGGATACCTTTTACAATCTTTAGTGCCACCCATCGATAGTTCAAAGGATAAAAGTATTTCAGCGAAATGTACATTATTTATTAATTCACTTCTGTAATCGAGCTGAAAGGTTACGATTAAAGCGGGTATCTCAAGACTGCTACCGAAAACGAAGCCGAAAAGTGGTAAATTTAGTGACTACAAACACAATGCAACTAAAAATTTCGCTAAGATACACGACAATTTTTAATTATCATTTTTTAAATATCGTATTTTTTGGGTGGTAAATCCATAGTTTCTGCTAAAATAAAAATTTTAACTCTTTTATACTTGAGAGTCTTTATAAATAAAAGGGTATACACTATTATTTTACGAAAAGATGTATTTGCCACCCAAATAGGACAATATAAAAAAAAAAAATTCGCTTTCTTTCCAACATTTTATGTTGCAATTCGCTTAAACTACCACTCGGCTTCGTTTTCGGTAGCAGTCTTGATATACCCTGTATTGTAAATAAATAGTAGTTGAAGTAAGGAGTAATGTAAAGAGAGGCATAGGTTTTTGCAAAATGGTGTATAGATCGTCATATTTTTTTATGTTAATTAAGACGACTGCCTCGGTGGCGCAAGTTTAACAACGCTACGATTACAAAGCCGAGACTTCGGGTTCGCATCCCGGGTCGGGCAAAGAAATTTTATCAATTCAATATCATCCTGGAGTCAAAAATTTGTGCCCAATATGCCGATAGGCACGCCTTTTATCATATCTTGGGACGTAATACACAAGGCGAAACGTGAGTGTCCTGGCAGTACCTCTGCCTACCCCTTCTGAGAAAAGTGCTTGAATTTATGTATGTATGTAATAAAAACGACCTTTACGGACATGTTTCATGATATGTAATATGGATATATTAGGTACCCATCCACGTTTTTCCTTTATAGTGTCTATTCAAGTTGTCACAAACCTGAAGGTTGTATAGTGAATACAGTAGCTGTACAGTGAAATTTTTGTCAGTGATTTTAGTGTCTGTAAGATAAGATTGCTCTGTTTCTTCTTTCAATCATAATAAACGTTTATTTTGTGTTGAATTTATAGTAAAATAAGGAACGTACCTGCAATCATTGAAGCGTTGATGGTGTCGATGGGTGGTAGTGGTGAATTTTCATAAACTGCGTCAGTTGTATATACTCGTATTTCCTGAAAAAGAACAAACCGAATATTGACATTTTATTTCAAAATGCTAAGCATTTTCTTTACCTAATTTTGAATTTGTTACCATAATGTGTGGAATAAGAATTAATATTAATATAATTTATGTTACCTATACACAAATTTATATAGTACCTTAAACACGATAGTAAAAGTCACGATACTGAACAAGATCGCGTGAAATATCGAACCTAAATTTCACCCAAAACTAGACAAAGACAAAACAATTGACACGATAGCAGAACAAATTATCGCCATTTGCCACAAGCACATAAAACGTAAGCACTCAAGGATCTTTGTTTAGAATAAAAGAGGTCATTTAGTACAAGAGAGGGATATTTCTGGAACGACCCTTACTATACTGACTAGAAAGGCTTGCTACGACCGTTTCCTGTCCAAGATATATTGTGATATTCAGGCTTTTACGCTTTTATGGTAAGAAGGCTGTGGATTGTAAATATTTTTGTTTCTTTGTACGCTTTATTCAATCACTAGTTTGTCCCTTAATATAGTACCAGTACCTGCTTATTTGAAATAAATAAATACACCAAACATTTACCTACAAAACCATAACCCCAGGCTAATATCCAGTCTCGTATTGGGTATCAGAAAGACTGAAACTGAGCGACTTTTCATCATCACAAACACTCAGAACCAAAACAAATCATAATAACCTTATGATGATTTTTGCTCGGCATAGTAATTCACTTGCCTTCTGTTATATCTTGTGATAAAAATACAGATGTGAGCTCATGTAAATGTGTTTTTTATATCATCAAAATTGATCAGCTATTCACCAACATTATTTTGTTATAGACTTCCGCGTAATATCAAGTTAACAATTAGACCGGAAGCATTTGCCGCAGCGTGGCAAATGTCCTGCAAGAATGCCTTCCGTCCTGAGCGGACGTGACGTAACGATTGCTCGTTAGCTCCACGACGTAGCTTACTGCACTTTTGTATCACTTATACTGCGACTTTGGAGATATTAACTTTGCGTGAAGACATTTTTGGTTAAACAAATTAGATAACTAGAATCATAAGTGCAATTCAAAAGAGTATGCAATATTAATGGGAAGTAAGAAGGAAAAATGGAAAGGATGGAAAGAGGAAAGGAGTATTGGGCATCCAGCAACTTCCCGACGATCTCCTGTGAGACAGTGGTCCCGCCCCGGAAGAGCCTGCCCTGAGTCATGATTGACATTATTGTGACTATTGTTTAACAGCATTTGTGGCGCAGTTGATTAGTCGTAGTCTGTGAACCGAGAGACTGTTTTAATGGCACCACAAAATACAAATATCTCTGTATCCGACCATATATGTCCCACTGCAGGACACGGGCCTCCTCTACAATCGAGAGTACGATTGAGAGTGGTTAGGCTATGCAACGCGAGGCCGCAGGTTTGATTCCCGCTCCGAAACAAGTTGGGTGAACCACAGGCATTAATTTGGGGTCTAGGTGTTTGTAAGACCGCAAAGTCTTTCGTGGTTCCAGATACCCACGACACAAGACTCGATCTTAGTGTGGGGTCAGGACTATGTATGTGACTGTTGTATGTTGTAATAACTAATAACATTATGTAATTACGTACAGGTACTCGTACTACGAGAATGCATGAAGACGTTGATGAAAGTGGATGAAGCGAAAGTAGTATGTCAGTATCGAGCAAAGTGGCGGTCTACAGTCTCTGCCTACCCCTATGGGATACAGGCGTGACGATTATGTATGTATGTATGTATGTACAGGCTTATGTAGCATAATGCTTGATTTTTTTTCCATAAACCAGCAAGTTTTATAGGCTGAATATAAAAGTTAAACACTAAACACTACTC
The DNA here is from genome assembly GCA_030180105.1 of Hyles lineata. Classification (NCBI taxonomy): domain Eukaryota; kingdom Metazoa; phylum Arthropoda; class Insecta; order Lepidoptera; family Sphingidae; genus Hyles; species Hyles lineata. Next base: position 4,885,068 of record JARJEE010000030.1, read on the forward strand.
TTACTTATGTCCGTAATTATCCATGTTATTAAGTTTCTTCTTACCTTTAAAGCAAATTTATTATTTTTATATTCACAAGTTATTTACTGAATGTACTTAACCAATTAATTAATCTGTTATTAAAACATTTATAAAACCCCGACAACTTGAATACCATTCAGTTACCCACTTCTGCATAATGAGCTAAGTTTCAATAAACGTGTTTTTAAATATATTTTTTTACGTTGCTTAGCAACTAATTATCTTCTACTATTCATGATAAACATTTATTATAATTAACAAAAAAATACAATTGATGCAATATGACTGCAAATGACAGACTAGACTTTTATTCAATGTTTTAATCATCGCAACCTTAACGAACTAAACTACAGTACCTTCCATTCACGATATTTGTATAAAATAAATTTTCATTTAGTTAAAAAGACCACTAGCAAATTCATTAAAGTCAAGAAGAAAAAATATCTGGAAGGATAAAGGCACCTACTCCACATGAAAGCGGCGGCTGCAACTGACGGATAGTGTTGGGTATTTAGTATCGATTCCGCTCATGACCCGATTGCAGAACTGAATCGATAGTTCTAGTTCCATCAATGATAGGTTCGAGTCTAATCGGTTATTAACTGTTGTATGAAGAACGGTGTCCAATTTATAGTAACAAGTCCTATCTATAGAATAAGGTAAAATAATTTATTTTCTCTTTCTTCATTTTTGCTGGTTGGTACGAATATTGTCTAGCACTTCAATAGCAACTAATATACTTGATGGATAAACACCTCATAGTGAGTAAGTGGAATATGTTCTTTCCACAATTAAACTGTTTGGATGCCTCTGAATGAACTTAGTTTTATATATATTTTATTATAATAGAAAACTTTTCTACCCCGAATAAGGTTCACCTCTAGGTAAAACGAAAAATCATGCCTTTCATGGTTTTCTCACACAGTGTACATTAGATAATAGCAAGAGAGGAAGAATAATTAAAAGCATACTTTTACAGCAAACCAGTATAATTTAATAAGTAAGTTGACTTGCAAAATTCAGTACTAATAGAGATTATTTTATAGCATCAATAACTCATTCCGCGCGAAATCATTCTTTCACTCCACGGAATGGCTCATACAGTTCGCGCGCCTCTCCTCACTGAGCTCACTAACGGTGGCTAGAGGGTTAAAAATGCAAAAGCTCTTTACTTGAGTAAACACTTCTTTTGTGTGGCCCGAGATGCGACTTGTGTGGTACTGAGGCCGGTGAGCGATGTTATGAAAAATGTAGTTTTAATTATTTTAACCTGTTTCACGCGACCCGCATCAGTTTGTTTGGAAGTCTGAAATGTTTTGCTTCATTTAGTATTTATTTGAGTTGGATTAAACAGTTAAGGCGAAGCTATCATAAAGGTATAAAAAGAAGAAAAGTTTTTTAGTGGTTCGCGTTAATTTGAAAGAAAGTTTTTACGAGTAATTATTGAGTAAGAGACATAAATGAAGGAAGGAATGCCCTCAGCTCTTTATAATGAAAAACAAAATGCAAGCTAGATGAGTACAAAAATCAAATACCAAGCATTGCTTTGTAATCCATGGTGTTGTTTGGTTTAGCTACTGTCCATGAGGGGTGGTGTCGCCATTCATCGCGAAAAAAAAAACGATCGAAGTAGTTGGACTTGCTGATGATAGGATATGGATATCCAGGCGGATAGCTGCCACCGTATAACTACGGTGGAATAATAATAATAAATAAGCCTTTTTTTCATTTTGCACAAGTATTTTTTTAAATTATGTTATACAAATAGTATTCAAATCAAATTGATATCGAATATAATAATTACATACATTTACATATATTTTTAAGATTACAAGTTTTATTTTGCATTTAATCATTAATATTATTAATAATAGCATTTTGTTATCCTTGTTTAGAGGAGGGGCTTAATGCATTTTCTAATAGCCAACCTTAAGGTGGTGGATAGCTAAATTAAGAAATATACATTCAATAACTTCCAATGAGAACCTCTCTGTAGCGTGAAGTACCACAGTAATGAATGGTGGATAACCCATCATAGTGGCCCACGCTAACGTGTCGCGTTTGAGTTCACCCAGTATATGTTTCATCAGTTTCATCTAGGCTAACATAATAGATAGCCTCCGTAGTGCAGTTGGTTAGACGCCGGCTATGAAACGAGGGGCCGCGGGTTCGATCCCCGCACCCAGACAAATGTTTGTAAGGCCCACAAGTATTTGTCTCTGGTCTGGGTGTTTGTGAGAGCGAAAAGTATCACGTAGTGTCTGATACCCACGATACAAGGCTTAATTGATTTTAATGTGGGGTGGGACTATGTGTGTGACTGTTGAGTGTTCGCATGAATTACAAAAAAATGTGTCAACCGGAGAGAACAGTCCTGTGGGTACTTAACATGGATTGCATTGCACTTACCATCATTACATTGCAATCACTTTGTCGTTCCACTCTAAACCACCGTTACGTGTACAATTTTCCGTCTTGTTAAATGTCTTTTTTCACATTTTTCACGCCAGCTTACGTCGGAATAATCTATTGCGCTCAACACAAAACCTTTTTATAACAGTATAGACAAGAACAAATTGGATACTTCAGTACAATGTTCTTGAGGCGTATGACTACCGAAAAAAATCCATTTTACGATATCTGACAGGGGATAATTTGATGTGACGTAAGCGAATCGACAGAATAAATAACGGCAAACAAGCATTTCGTTGTTGGAAGTAATGTACTGATAAATATATTATTAGGGTAAATATAGACGGATTTTTCTTATCTCACTTTTGTTATTAATATCTAGTCACTGCATGTTATGCGGTGGGTGAAAACATTGCGAAATAGTTGTACCTGTTCCTGTGTAATAAAAGTGGCTTTCTTATTATTATTTCCTGTAATTCCTAGATTATTTCAAGACATTATCAAAATCCGGGCGTTGTAAAACACAGCCATATATTATCATTTAAATTGGAACTCCCAGTAAATATCAGTTGCAGCAGAAAGGATAAAATATTATACTCGTATGATTATTAATTTGAGCCTTTATGACAAAAATAGAAAATGTTGCCGTATCTACCTCGGTGGCGTATTTGTGCTGCGGTATGGTTGCAAAACTTCAGGGGTAAGCAAAGCGTTAAAAACCCGGAGTAAAAGTGATATTGGATTTTTCTATTTATTATTAACTACTGGACATATTGAGACTTAACATCTTATGTCTCAGGATGGCTAGCGCAGTGGAAAGCCAAGCATTGCTTTGTTATTCCAGGTGTTTTGGTTTTGCTACTGTTTATGAGCGGTCGTATCGCTTTTTATCAGACGAACGGCATGCTCGTCTCGTCATTGGAATAAATATATGTATATTATCAGCCCGGAGTCAGTTAGTGCTCGTTATGGCGATAGGCTTGCCACCATTAGATCGTGGGATGGAGCATACCAGGCGAAATAGTAGCACTTCTGCCTGTCCTTTCTGGGAAGAAGGCGTGAGTTTATGTATGTAATAAAAAAATATTCAACTTAGTAATCGAATCAAAATACCCTGAAATTGTATATCCTACTAGATAAATAAGCCATTGCATTTCACAATACATTTAATTGGAATAAATAATAACCTATGCATATCAAAGTAAACAGCTCATTACCATTAAATATTTGATTATACGGCGATTAGTGTTTTCATTACTAATATTAATGTTTATAGTACAGGAAGTAATTATATTTGATGGAATATGAAATGGCAGTCTGCAAATAAACCACATCAGATCATATAAATGAATTTGTAATGTAATATTATTTATTCAGTTACGGGTTTTATTTAAGTTAATTATGACATATTGACATAAAATTATTATTTACTGACAGTCCCATGACAGTCCGCCGTAAAGTGACCAAAACGTCGGAAAGTCAAAAATGTAAAAATTAAACCAAATCCGCGATAAAATCCGTAAATAATAGTTTTATTTCAATGTGTAACATTCGTGTAAATCTAAGAAACCATTAATTATAACATGTTGTAATTTAACATGTAAGGAAAATTACGCACTTGACGGTTCTCTTCAATAATATCTAAAAAATTGGAGGTCTACCAATTTCATCGAACAGGGTGGTGGTCATAAAATTTTAAGCGTATCATTTTGTAAATCGGTTAAAAGGTCGTATTATGTAGGCTCGGTTATTTCAAAAGTAGAAAATAGTATATTGTCAAAAAAAAAAAAACGGCAATATATACAAAAAATACCAGCAACTGTGCCCGCATGTGGCAGAGAAATAAAAGCGCGAAAATAATCAGTCAAAATATATAACTAAATATAAGAAATTACAATAGCCTCTGGCGGCCTTATTCGAAACAATTGTGTACCCTATTTCAGTGATTGAATATTTTGTCCCTTTTAATCGACTTTTGAGCGAAGAAGACAAAACATTATTTAACCAAAATAGGTTTTGAAATTGTCTATGAATAAGATAACAAGGCCATATATCTCTATTAAATGTAATTTCATTTCAAATACCTCGACCAACGCAAATCATACTGTTGAATTAAGACATAATCTGATAATCTCATGATGAGAGACATCTCAGGGCAATGCAGTCGAGGAATTCAATTTCTTGCCTTTGGCTGTCTTCGCCTGGCTGGAGTAGAATTCGTGGCAGAAATTTTACATTATAAATTTCAGAAACGATTTAATTATATACCGAGCGACGTCAGCAATTGAATGTCGTATTAAATTCTTTGGGGAGTTATTTTTTATTTGCACGAAGGTATGAACCCGGGGGATACCTTTTTTATCTTTAAGATGAGCGACGCATTTTTTGGATGAGTAAAATGGTTTGTGTATTTTAAAACTCAGTTATTTTTAATAACGACAAACAGCGGTAAACTTCGTTTTTAAGCATTTTTTATTTAAATTCCGAATAGTAGTGGAAGACAAAAAGAAGGTTACATAAAAAATGCAAATACATATACCTAAATTAAATAAAAATAAAGAACTTTTTGTCTAAGTTGCTACCCCTTGTAATACTTGTTAGTAGTTAGATGGTAAGCGATACGACCGATCATGAGTATGAACAGTAGCAAAACCAATTATTAAAACCATGAAATAAAAAGCAATTGCGCTCGCCACCCTGAGACATAAGATGTTAAGTCTCAATTTATTCAGTAGTTACTCTACCGAAACACAACAGTGCATGTACACGGCTGTTTGGCGGGAGACATAGTATTTGCGGTGTTACCTACCCAGGCGGTTTCTCACACATGAGAAACCTACCACCAGTAAATTAGTAAAATAATTACCATTAATAAGTATATTTAATAACCTCATTCACTCGTTTCGATTTAAGTTGTAAGCGCCTTCACTGTAACGAATAATCTTCAATAAACTTGTCGGGAGAGCAAGATCTGTCTGCGCTACCTCTGAATTAATCTTCTCTTTTACATCGAGTGCTTTATTAACTAAGTCTTCAATGCACTTGCAGTAGTTTTTAAGACGTGTTAATTTTTATTTAAAAAAGTACTTGTTACTTTAAAATAAATTATGTAAAAGCAAATAAATTGCACAGTTGACATTCAATGCCAATCATCCTAAAATAGAAGTTTAGTTAATTTTTATAATATTTTCATGTAAAATATTTGGACTGCCTCGGTGGCCCATTTGTACTACGGTATGATTGAAAAACTCAGTGTTGGGTTCGCATCCTGGGCAAAGTGATTTTGAATTTTTCTATTTATTAAGTCATTAAGCCCGAAGTCAGGAATTCAGTCAGCACCTCTGCCTATTCCTATAAATAAATAAAATGAACACGCTCAACAGTCACATACATAGTGCTGACCCCAAACTAAGATCAAGTCTTGTGTCATGGGTATCAGAAACTAGGAGAGACTTTTCAGTACCTTAAAATATCTGTGGATGATACAAATATTTGTATCGGTGCGGGGACCGAACCCACGCCTTTCAGTTTCATAACTGGCGCCTTACTTACTGTGCCGCCAACGCTGTTATTTACCATGACAGATTATTATTAAATCAGATGATGTGGCTACGTCATTACTAAACAGTAAACCTAGTGTAACCCATTTTCAGATGTAGGACTTTGCACAGCACTAGAACAAACCCAGTCAAACTCAATAAACATCAAACAAAACAACACGAGGTGCAACAGAGAACTATTTGACGTTCAAAGAACGATTCTATTATGACACATTTCAAAACTGGATATACCAACGTCCAACAAAGGGTTGGCAGAAATGTTACTAACAGTAATTGGTTTCGGACCACAACTACAAATTTCAGTCTGTTATAACTTTGTACCACGTTTTGTTTGCTGCATAAAGTTTTTAATGGAATTTGTCATAATCTGTTGGTTTTATTATCCTGCACCTCTCGAGATAATTCCTTTTGATGTTGCGTTAGCTGTTTTCGCACTAAGTTTTATTTATTTCTTTGTTTCATTAATGTCGTGCTTAGTGGTATTTTTTGTATTATGCTGGATTGTAAAAGCTGTGATAGTATTATATTTTCTTCTTTACTTATAAGATAGTAATTACAGATACATTATATGTAAAGCGAAAAACATGTGAAGCCAAAAGATTGAATTATTAGAGTTAACGAACATAAAATACACAGGTTGTGAAGTTTTGAGCAACCATGGTTTTACTCCTCATATTTTATTTCAGGCAAATAATTACTTCTGAAAAGTGTTGAAAATATTATCATACCCCAAGAATGCGATAAAATCTACTTTTAAAAATATAAGCTCCAGTTACTAAATGTCTACCACATCGTGGGACGGAATACAAAAAGCGCAGCGTTTGTGCCCTGATTGCTACCAGGAGGCCTCTGCCTACCTCTTCTGGGAAAAAGGCTTGAGTTTATATATGTATGTATGTTTATATGTCGTTTTACAAAAATGTACAGTTTATTCGACTTCTTTTTAGAGCAAATCTTCGGCCATTTTATTCAAGCGAATGCTTATTCTTCCGCCTGAGCGATTCGAGAAACATTAAACGGTTTCCCATTTTATTAACTTCATGAATCTTCGACCGCCTTTTTCGTGTACAAGGAGTTACCGTTGAAATAATGATCTTATTATACCCTCTTTAACCTCATATTTGTTTCTAATTATTTTAAAATGTAATTTTTTATTTTATAGTAATAAGGGCCGATGTTGTAATAGTCAGATAAAAACAATCGATAACATAATTTGTAACAACAATACAATAATTAAAAAAATAGTTTTTATTTTATTTCCAACAATTTCGCCTAACAGATTTATCATACATTAATTTAATTTTTAAACTGCAGAAGTAAATAGCCCAATCGCAAAAAATATTAATTTCCATACTGTAGAATTATCTTAATACTTCATAAGACACTACGTATTATCACAAATCCCAGTCCGAATACATCAAAATAATTTCATTTAATATAACTTTGTTTTAGAACGTAGGCATTAAAGTCGCATTTTCAGTAGACACTTTGGCGTGGCTAAATGTTTATAGTCTTTGGCACAGTTTCAAATTATCCCGAAGGGGATTTCAAGGCACTTCGTCAGTCAAGCCTGTGATGGGTACGATAGGCAATATCGCGATAGACGCTTAGGTCTAACTGTTATTACAAATAACTGTATAGAAATAGTTCATTACTTTCGGTAGTCGTTTTGTTTGTTTACGCGTGATATTGTATGATTTGGGGAAGAAGTAAATTTATTACGGCTATGAACGAATACTGTATCTGTATCTGAATAAGCCCATATTCGTCCGACTGCAGGGCACGGGCCTACTCTACAATCGAGAATACGATTGAGAGTGGTTAGGCCATATAGTCCACCACGCTGGCCTAATGCGGCCTACTAATAATACTTTGCATACCATAGAAATCGCTGTGGTATGCAGGTTTCCTCACGATGTTTTCCTTCAACGAATACTATAAAACGAAATGTATAAAAATAAGTATGCTGTGTGAGTCAGTACATGTTATTAAATTAATGAATTTTGAAATAAATGTCAGCATAAAAAATAATTAAAACAGAAAATTCCTTCAACATATTTTGATATTTTAAATCGATTGGGGGATGTAATAGGAGTAATGCCTCATGGTTTAAACTTATTTCAAAAATGGATAAAAAACAAAATCAACAAAATTTTCCATGACTCATAGCTAAAAAAGTTAACGTAAACCAGTAGGTATATATTTTACATTATTTGGTAAAGAAGATTAATATGATTTTTCATAAAAAATAAGAACTTCAGTTCCTCCGTAATATCCCTTGAGGATTTACCATAAAGATTTATTAAAGTTGTCTCTTATTAAAATTAATTCGTCCTCTAAACTCGTTCCCTTAAGAATCAAAGTTATAACCTACACATCGCGACCTGTACGTTTAGAGTTGCCTTATACACATTACACATACGAACAGAATACAGACATATGATGGTGAAATGTTGCCTAAGTTGATGCCTTATTCTGGAAAATTTTAAATGTGATTAAATAGGAAATTCTCCGAAATTCAGTTCAATTTTACTATTAAAATGAAAAAAGTTGAAAATTGTTTTTATAAACTGTTATGGTCCTTATAGTGTCTTGATATTTAAGTATAGCTTTTCTAAAAAGGAAGAAAGACAACGCAAAGTCATAAAATTATGGTAATTATCAACTAATATTTCTTAAGTGTTTGAATTTTCTGGAATGGAACAACAATGTTTTCCCAACCTCAAAAGTGAAAAGCTAAATACTCAACCGAATATTCATTTTCCATCAAACCATTAAATGTTTAACATTATAACATTTGATCCACTGAATAAAGAACTCAAGAATAGAGTAGATAGAACCTTTAACAATAAGATTAAAACAAATATGTATCTTTATTAAAACGAATACTAGATACAACTAATTAAAAACCAGCAAAACTAATATAGCTCCCATGCGCAAACGTTATTGCAATATAGAATAGGGAGGTGATATAGACGTCTTCTTAGAGCATGCATTATCCCCTAATCCGGGATGAGTTGAAGTGTGACACTGAATATTAAACGGGCTTTCGGTGGGTTACCCAGGATTAGACGATCCCTAAACTTTGCCAAGAACGGACCAACTTTAATTATGCCGTAATCACGATAGTTCAGATTTTCCCTATCTATGTTTTTGTAATATTGATAGTTTAATAGTTGAGGTTGAAGTTTATCTTGCGCTCGATTAGGGTCTGGGGCGATTTACTTGATCACTTGACGGCAGTGTCGAAGCGATTTGCATTTGGTGACGTTTGGTTGAAACGAAAATGGTGATGGAATCTGTTAATTTTTTATATTATTTGTGACGAGAAAACATGGATTTTTACTTTAATTTATTTTAGTTTTTTTATGTTTTTAATTTGACATTATTTTTATATTATTAAAATACTAGTTTTAAAATCGCACAAAACGTAATGAAACTCTCACGATTCTAGAATAATAGTTATGTGATGTGTAATAAAACTATTCAAATTAAATTGGACTTCTCTTTTAATTGAAGAGATTAAAATTCCTACATTTGCACCGTCATTCTAATTCAAAATGGGAATTATGGATATACGGCAAATATTACCTTCTTTCAGATCAACCTATCGCTATTGAAATGGTTACGGGAATCAGTTCTACTTATACTATAAAAAATACAAATCTATTTCATTTTCAGAAGTAGCTTTCAGTGCTCTTGATGTATCCGAAATAAATCCCGGTCCTTTTTTGTTACAAAGTAAGTACATTCCTGACTGTTAGTGACAATATCAAACAAGTGCTTGTAGTAAATCAACTGCTCTATTGTTTACGACAATAGTGCTGGAATAAGTTCCTGCCGAAGCATTTTCCTTGAGGAAATGACTTCCTGCGAGCTCATGTTATTTGTAGAATGTGCTAACATTTGTCACGATTGCGGCGCCTTTTTTTATTTCTTACTTAATATTTTAGTAATGTATAAGGACCTTAATGATAATTTGCGCTTTAAACTGATCAAGTTATTCTAGATTTTTCAATTAGGCTTATTTTTCAGGAATCAGATTGAATTTGTACAAGACATATTTATTTGTAACTTTTTATTTTTCTATTCATTATCAGCCCGGAGTAAGGAATTTGTGCCTGATATTGTAATAGGCTCGCACCGAATCACTTCATGAGATGAAACACACAGGGCGAAACAAGGGGGTCCTGCTTGCTATCAGTATAACTTCTGCCAACCCTTTCTGGGAGGGAGGCGTGAGTTTATGTATGTATATTAATTTTTATATACGCATTTAATGAGTTCAGTAGCAACTGTTATAATAATAGAGAGTCAGCTGACGTGAGACAATATTTTTTATGATGGATATAATAAAGCTGACCAGAGTTAATAGCACCATTAAAACTAGTGAATCATTTACATATAAACCTGCTGAGTTGAAAGAAGTTACAATGAAACATTTTAACTGTTATTAGAGTCTAATGGACTGAATATCCATCAGATTACGAAAACTCTCACAATCACAAAGTTCGACCTAATAGAATCAAGAGTGAATTTGGTACGGTTTCAAAAAACTTTCCCACCATAGAATTCCACTAATGATCTCCATTGTGACGGTTCCGTAGTTTTTCCATTAGCACACTTTAATTGAAAGTAAAAATTCAGGAAAGAAGTTTCATGAGAAGTGCAATAAAATTAACTTAAAACCGTCGACTTTTCTCTCTTCGTATTGTTGTGCCGTTCCGTTTCTTTCGCAAAATAAGTGGTATTTTTATTTGTATTCTCGTTAACTGGTTTATTGTGGGCGTTTTTTAAAATTTAATATCATTTTTATAGTTATTCGTGGGGCGTTTTTTATGGAACGTTGATGTTTTTATTTTCTTCTTGATTGTTACAGATAGTTTTTGGTTTTACGTTCCGTTTTTTAAATTAATTTAACTAGTTTATGTTAGTTCACTTGCTAATCAAAAATATGTAAAATTGATTCTGAAATTGTTGTTTAATTGGTTTATTTGAATTCGCAAAAAAAAATTGAATCATAATATTAACAACTTTTAACGTGCACTCAAAATTAAACAAATACTATAAAAATATAAAAACAGCAGTAACCAACATTATTGTCATCATAATAATGGACATAATGACATTCGACATTTTATGCCTCAGAGTGGCGAGTGCTGTGGAATTCCAAGCATTGCTTTGTAATTCACGGTACTGTCCATTACCATCACGTGAGTAGTGTAATCGACTCGCCACAAAATAAAATTAAAAAAATCAAACAAAAAATAATAAAGCTGAGAAAATTACAGCAATTACGTAGTTTCAGATAACATTAATGCGAAGCTACAGGCTACAGAATAAAACATTGTCCTTCATAATAAATACAAATGACGTTAGGTAAAATGTTTTTGAAGAAAATTAATCTCGGCCACGTAGTCATAGTGAAGCGAAGTTCTTTATACTAAACAATGAGGGAGATCTGACAGACGGTGGAGGAACGAATTTACCACGAAATAAAGACGCCACTGTGTTTGCCATTTGCAGTGGCGGCTAACGACCGCATCATTAATCATACAAAACAGAAGCTTGTCTCTCACTTGACTTGCTGAGTTATTGTGCCGTATAGGATACTTGGGTATATTTTTTCCAGTGTCAGATCATGCTAGCAATCGAAATTTTATAATCAACTAATTAGTATAAAAATGATTTTATTTGTAATATCACATTTCGTCTCTGGTGAATGTTTCGATTAAGATTAACTTAAAAACATTGTAGTACTGTGAATTATTGAAATTAAAAAATTAGCCAATAAAACTAGTAACCACTTCTTTTTTCTATTAAATCTACCTCTCTATCTTCTATTCATAATTTTACATTAATTATAATATTTCTATGAATATTGATTTCGTGTCTGTAATTATGATCCTCCCAATATGAACACTGCTATCTGCGACTTCATTCAAATTGATGACGTCGGATGATTCTCCACTCAAGTCAACTATAGCATCATTTACTGCTACGTTTTAATTGAAATATGACGTTTCATTCTTTAATGTCCCACACAGTTCCATGGAAACTGACTCCTGCATTGGTTTAATTACTTTTTAAAGAGTTAATTACGCTCGTCTGAATTATTTGTAATAGATGTACTACAAACGCTTATCAATTGCCTAACAAAAATTATCTATCACAGACTGTATCTTTGTTCCAAAATTAATTACCAAATGTTTAACCTATCACTTCTAGTTTTACACCTAGTATACTATTTGCAAATTTATTATTACATTTCGTAATATTATTATCTAATTTTACGTCTACAACTACTATCCTCATAATATGAACACCATTATCTTCGTCTCCATTGAAATCGATGACGTCGGATTCTCTACTCAAGTCAACTATAGCATCATTAACTGCTTCGTGTTAATTGAAATGTTACGTTTCATTCGTTAATGTCCCACACAGTTCCATGGAAACTGACTCCTGCATTGGTTTAATTACATTTTAAAGAGGTAATTACGCTCATCTGAATGATTTGTAATAGATATACAAACGCTTATCAATTGCCTAGCAAAAATTACGTAAAATAGACTGTGTATATCTTTATTCCAAAATAAATTACTGATTATTTGAGCTATCACTTCTATTTCTTCAGCTACTCCACTCCTTGCAAATTTATAATTATATTTTGTAATTTTATCATCTAGTCTTATGTCTACAACTACTATCCTCATAATATGAACACCATTATCTTCGTCTCCATTGAAATTGATGATGTCGGATGATTCTCTACTCAAGTCAACTATAGCATCATTAACTGCTTCGTGTTAATTGAAATGTGACGTTTCATTTGTTAATGTCCCACACAGTTCCACTGAAAATGCTCCTGCATTGGCTTAACTTTTAAAGAGGTAATAAGCTTCCTTTATTGTTAGTAATGGATGCAAATGAGGGGAATAGCTTAGCTTCTGTGTGTTTTGTGAAAGTTTATTGTCTTAAAGGAAATAATTGAGTTGGTATATTTTAATTCATTTGTTTAAATTATTTTAATATAAGGATGGTACGCACAAGCTAGTCTTTTAATAATTATTTAAAATGACTTAGTAAAAAAACAAAGTGTACGAAGCGAAACTAGTTTTTTAGTATCGAGGAAAGTGGAGATGTAAAAAAAAAAAAGATTATATTATTCGCATGTTAGTAGGAATGTTTTTTTTTTTTGTAAAATACAGAATAAAAAAAATATTGAAATAATATAATTCAGGCTTTGCATAAAAGACTTTAGGTATAAGATTTTTTAAAGTTTGTCAGTTAATGGAAATTTTGCGTTAATGGAAATCTACCAGAACAAAATGAACCGAAATTATTGTGGAATCGTTTGTAATATAATATTCAGTTAGTTATTTACAAGAAAAATCTAAAAACAAAATTTACATTTTTTCCAAGTACATTTTCCTGTACTTTGCAATTGCAGCTCGAAGCTATTCGATAAAAGGATGCTTTATTGGTAAAATAAACCAAATAATTGTAGTGCTTTTTCTCTTACTTCTAAGAATGGCGAGACGAGCATGCCATTCGTTTCGTACTAAGCGATACAAACGCTCATGAAATGAAAACAACAACAGGAATTATAAAGCAATAATTGGCATGCCACTGTCCTGAGACATAAGATGTTAAGTCTAAATATATCCAGAAGTTACTCTGGCTACAATGTCGGTCAAACCGGAACACTACAATGCATTCAACTGCTATTTAGTGTGAGAAAAAGATATTGCGGTGGTACCTACCCAGGTGGCCTCTCACATATGAGAGACCTACCACTTGTAAATAATATACAGAGTATATCAAGACTGCGACCGAAAACGAAGCCTGATGGTAATTATAGTGACTTCAGACACTATACAAAAATTTTACTTGCATTGTGCCTGAAGTTATTAAAACTACCACCTGGCTTCGTTTTCGGTCCCTGTCTAGATACACCCTGTTTATTATAAAGGTAATCAGTTTACCTAATTCATTTCTATTTTATTCTTTTTCCCTGGATGTACCTCGTTAACTCCAGTATTTGCCTACCTTAACCTCAATTTACTTTAACGACGAGCCCTGTAAAGTAAATCTAAAGAGACCATTTTTTTGTCGCCGACTTGTTCTCCTAAGCGCAAAAATAATTTACGTATACCGGAGCCCTATTTTAAAATGTTTTTTCTTTAGTCTATTGCAATTAAGTTCAAATTCCTTTGAATAGTTGGTTTTTGAACTGTATCAGGGTATCGTGCAAGTAATGAGTGTAATGAAGGTTTTTCCAAAGGGAAGGATTTAATTAAGGAAGGCCAAGCCTTTTTTTGTGTAATCTCTTTAGATGCTATACGAATGCAAATATTTTTTAACAACTGATGTGATTACTAATCAGCGGAACTATAGTGGCCAATAATGCACAAAAATCCTATACGAGTAATTAAGAAAAATGTATAATTTATAAGCAAATATCTTTTAATCCGATATTACACAGTGAGTATTATACGAGTTTGTCTCTCATTTCTATAGTAAGTATTTCAAATGTTGTTTATAGTTCTGAATTAAAAAAAAAACAGATCCATTTACATGACCATTTCTAATGACAATATAAATTTCACCTTTTCCATTAATTAAATAAATTTAAATGTCTTCTATATCATTCCACTTTTGAAGTGTTATGATATACCCCAAATAATAATTACGAAGGACTATTAAGATTGAATCCATCACACTACTAAGATTTTTTTAAATAATGTATACCTAAAACATTGAACTGCAATTTGTTGGTGTGTTGTTGGCATAACACACCAACAAATTGAAGTTCAATGAAAATGTTTTGTCACATGTTTGAACCAATAGGAGAATTAATTATGCATCCAGAGTGTTTACTAAGCGAACATAAACTTGCGAATAATTGTCAATTTGAAACAGCGAAGTTTCAGATCGAGATTGATGACTATTCAACGTGTGTGTGTAAATATTTTGAGTTCTACCACGCAGTTCCATTTGTACGCTTGTTATGGGAACTTTGTGCTTATTTACATCTCGAGAAACTGTGTAAACAGGGGTTAAGGCTTGACGGTAATTTGCAAATATGAAATCAGTTTTTTTTGGAGAAACTTTATATGTAAAAGCGGTTACTTGATGAAAGCACTGTAAAATACTACACTTTTTACAATAAAAAATAAAATAAAATGCAGTACATACATACATGCATACGTATCCCATAGGGGTGGGCAAAAATGCCACCATAGACCGCCACTTTGTCAAATCCTGATATATTACTTAAATGTAGCGCAATTATTGTTTTTTATTTATACCAATTTGTTTTGAAATTTTAGTTATAGGTAATTGTTTGATTTTTTTCATAATATTCATCTTATCAAATCTATTATTAGATTTTTTATTTATCTTTACGCCAAGCTGGTTCTTTACTACAACTTGTAAGAGACGTAAGAAATTTTATAAAATAAAAGCAAAATCTAAAGTAGGTTTTCTGACTTGGTAATAGATTCCTAGAATTTAAATACCTTTGCCACAGCATAACAATCAAATAAAAAGAAATCGCTTTCACCTGTCCACATACCCAGACCTCTTCACAATTGATTCTCAGTATTCCATTGTTTATTTCCTGAAACAGCTTTCATACGAACCGATTCTTATACTTCAGTATCATTTCAAAATCAAGCGAAGCAGACGCACATAACAGAATGTTTAAAAAAGCAATAAAAATATTAATAGTAATTGTTATTATGTGGATAGTGTCTTTGATTACGATTGTGAAAGAGTACAAGTCGAATAGAATGTTTATTACGAGTGACGAGCAATTGTTTCAACAGGCTTTGGATAAATTTAGAGTTAAACGTAATGTTAACGCCTCTTCGGATTTTCAAGGTAATTATTATTTTAAAATATATTTGATTGCCTTATTAACTGATTAATATATGTACATTGTACATTGTTATTGTGGATGGAAGAGTCGGTAGGAGTCGACCTCACCGAACATACACCATCCAAATCGGTGATACCCTCAACAAGGGTCAGGTCAAAAGTACCCTGAACCGACGAGAATGCATGAAGACGTTGATGAAAGTGGATGAAGCGAAAGTAGTATGTCAGGATCGAGCAAAGTGGCGGTCTATAGTCTCTGCCTACCCCTATGAGATACAGGCGTGATGATTATGTATGTATGTACATAATTAAACGGATAGTATGACTACGACTTTTTTCCACACCGGATGTCAACTCTCTCAAAAGTAAAGCTTTAGTCTACCATGGTGGCCAAATGTAGGACAGTAAAGTTGATATTCAATGGCTTAGTTAGAATAAGGATGGCTTGCCCACAGGTCGCGGGTTCTATCCTCGCGTACAAAATCTGCATGCGTCTTTGCCATTCGAATAATTATTATTCTCCGAATGGGTGTGATATATTATCAAACACTTAGTGTAATAATCAATTTCAAATAATCCTAAAATATGAGTCATTGCATTTCAGTGTGGCAAAACTTTCCTGCAGTGAATGCTTTATTATCTATGGAAGAAAAGTTGTCTATAATAAAAGGATTTGACTTTCCTCCAGGTAAATATTTATATACAAATATATTTATATACAAATCAATCAGAACTTCAACTTTCGAGTCATGTTTGTAATAGTCAATCACCACGCACTATAACGGCGAAGGAAAACATCGCAAGGAAACGTGCATACCATAGCGATGTGTAAGAATGTCTATGGTATGGAAAATTCGCAACCCATATTAAGCCAGCGTGGACTATATAGCTTAACCGTTCTGAATCGTACTCTCGATTGTAGAGGAGGCCCGTGCCCTGCAGTGGGACGTTTATGGGCTGATAATATTATATAGAACTTAGACCAATTGTATCTGTATCTGTATTAGCCCATATACGTCCCACTGCAGGGCACGGGCGTACCCTACAATCGACAGTACGATTGAGAGTGGTAAGGCCATATAGTCCACCACGCTGGCCTAGTGCGGGTTGGCGGACTTACATACCATATGAATTCTTGTAAATCGCTATACAATAGACTAATTATACCAATTATACTATATAATGTTAGACCAATTATACTTTATAAATATCTTAGACTAAGACTATTTTTATGCAGGATTGACGAAGTCTTTTCACTGCGCCTTATGTCAAAAGCTGTCCGACTATGTAATCAATTGGCGAAATATGATTATCAGTTCACGTAAAATACTTATAATTCTTTCTACTTTCGCAATTGCCTATTCAAGTTTCTGGTAAGATACAATAATACAAGAAAAAACGTTTATCAAGTATCTGTTCCATTGATTGACGGTACGGCCAAGAAAATGAATATCGAAACTTTTATTTCTTTAATTTATACAATTTAACATTTAACACCGTTTATAAAAGCTGTATAGATTTAGCTGCCATTGCAAGTTTATATTACATTGAAAGATTAATATGTCAAGAATAAAAAACACACTCCTTACAGAGTCGGATAGTAATGAAACTTACCATTTAGGAACTGTCTTCTCCTTAACCTGTAACATAAAAATTAACAATTAAGCACCAAATAATATTTGAAAATATAATATTAAGTCTGAATAAAACATTGGTTATCTTTGGAAATGGAATACTACAATCTTACCAAAACTCATAAATTAAATTAATTATAGGAAGGGTAATATTTAATTTCATACATCGTTAATTACACAGAAGCACGTTTCGAATAAAACGGACCAAAATAAATCAGCTATTTGTTTCGTTTTCACGAACCATGTAATTAACTGCACAAATCTGTTCCGTGAAATTTTGTCAGTTATTGCACTATTTTCAATTGAAACGATTCATGTACATGGTTAATAAAGCAAGGACTATTTTAAAACATTTTATGTATGTGCTTGTTTAATAATTACACAACATGGCGAAATCTACAGGATTATATACTTTGTCAATAAATTAATTTTAAACATAAATCCAGCTATTTCCCAAAAAGGCTAGGCGGAGGTGCAATCAGAACACCCACGTTTGACCTTGGGAGTTTCATCATACGATGTCAAGACGGCAAGCTTATCGCCATTTCAGGCACGAATTCCTGACTTCGGACTGATAAAATTAATAAAAAAAAAAAAAAACATTATTTTGTCCGACCCGGGACCCGAAGGCCGAATACTGCGCCTCAGAGGGTGTCGAGGATAAAATCAATTTTGATGGATAAAAATTCGTTACTACATCTCATGATTTAGGTTGAGTGAAATCGAAGATTTGATGAAAAATATGTTACTGCTATGAATTCATTCTGCGAACTAATAACAATAATCCATCGAGGGTCATGTGCATACATTTAGTCAACTTACCGAAATTTCGCTTTTCGTGGTTGATGGCCCACGTCAGAAAACTAAACACATCACTCACTCACTATATTGTCCACAACACTCGCGAAATTAGGCAATAACCTAGCGCAGTATCGATGCATGCGCCACGCGACGTAATACTAGACAGACGAACGCAGGTGAAGGCGATAAAAGACGGCAAAACTACCCTCCGTTATAAAATATTTTCAATCAAACTTTGATCTTAGGCAAAAGGCCGAGAAGCGATAACAAATACAGTAATGTAGATCTGTTATCTTTTTTTATTATTGTAAATTATTGATTAATATCTAATAGTTTTTTTTTTTACAATTTATTATAATTATATACTTGTTTTCAGCCATAAACATTTTTTCCTTCTTTAGACCTTTTTTCTATCTCAAAATTCTATAAGTCGGCCTACTATTGCTAAAAGAAATAGGTGATGATTTTATTACCAATCACCTGAATTACATCAAATGTTATGGGATTTATTTAGTCCTAATATAATCACAACTTTTAAAACTAACGTCTGACGTAAACCTTTCGAACCTCGAATTTCGAATCGAACTTAAGAACATTAAATTAAATTCAGGAGATAGGACTTCTAGCGGTTGAACATGACAAGTATTGCAACAAAATCCCATAATAATATCAAAAGACAATTCCTTAGGTATGGAAGGAAGGCCTGTGGTATTAGAAAAGGATCTGCGGATCTACATAAAGCAGCTGATACTCAAAGGATGGAGGGAGCACGCGTTCAATGCATTCGTGAGTGATCTCATACCCGCAAACCGCACGCTTATGGATCCTAGGGACGAATGGTGAGGAAAATAGCAATAAACAATACCTTTAGGCCCTAGGTATGAATGGTGAGAAGACTAAACGATACCTCAAATACATTTGTTGTTTGTAGGAAACTGCTAAGAATGATAGACCATTTGTGCTTTTTTATTTAGATTTATTTTTAACTGATTTTGTTTTGTGTGAATAGATATTTATGATTCACGATTATGATACATATTCGTAACAGGAATGTTTTTAGTGCATTTTCCAATTTTATATTATAAAAATCAAAGTAAAAATAAATTAATCTACAGTAAAAGTAGTAGATGGAAAGTAGCAGATTTTAATAAATAAATATTGTACAAGAATATTTGGTTGTATCTTATTGTTTGTTCAAACAACCGTGTGCGTTTGCTTCAAATAGAAAAGTATCGTCTGCCGCATAAAATATTTAAGACGGGGAAATGCATTTTAAGATCTTGCTTGTTAGATTGAACATTCATATTACGATTTTAGGGATTTGCTCTTGAAAAATACTTTTATTTTTTATGTCAATTATTCCGAGGAAACATGATTGCTCGTAGATTCGCTCGGTGCTCCTCCCCAGTAAAAAATACTTTGTTTAAGGCATTTTGTCAATCGTTTTACGCGAGCAGTCTATGGGTGAATCATACTCAGCGGGCTGCCAGGGTCCTGCGTGTTCAATATAACAACATCTTTAGGGTGCTGTTGCGGCTGCCTCCCTACTGCAGTGCGTCGCAAATGTTTGCTGATGCTAGGACGGATGGCTATCAAGCTATAATCCGAAAAAAGGTTGCCTCTTTATTAAGACGAGTGAGAGACAGTAGTAATAGCATCCTCGAGATGATTGCTTCTCGCGCTGATTGTCCGATCCAACATAAATGGATGTGTATAATTACCGGACAAGAGTGACATATCCTTATTATTATCTTACTCTTCATTATGAAACATATATGATTTTCTTTTTATTTTATTTTTTCTCCAAATTAATTGACTGACATAATGATAGCTAATTATTGATATAGAGTGGTTACTACTTTATTGATATAATTATGTGTTTCTAATTCATTTCCTTTGTATAACTTAATTAATTGAATTATTATATCGTTAATTTTCTATTTGTATTCTTGAACTGTCTGTGTGCTGACTACTGTATTATTATTTTATGGATTTTATCTGAAATAAATGTTTTATTATTATTATTATTATTCCATCCCTCAATAAGAATTTAGGTTATACATTCTTAAATAAAAATGTGTCTAGATAATGGTCCTTATAATTTTAATTGAACGACGAGCTAGAGGAATAATCAATAGTAACCAATCGTCCCCGGTAATTAAGAACGACTTGATCAATTGCGTATGAATTTCTATAAAAATAGTTACAAATTGGATGACAATCATGAGTTTTCCAAGTGTTCCACTTCAGCTGCAGAGTGCTACATTCATGTCTATGAATTAAAATATATTAATATTTTTAATAATTTTAATAAATTTCTAATTACAGGTGCCAATATAGGAATTATTCTCAAAAATTGCCAACAGTGTCTGTAATTATATGCTTTTATAACGAAGCTTGGTCGACCCTTATAAGAACAGTGGAATCTGTTATCAACAGATCTCCTAGTTACCTTATAGAGGATATTATTCTCGTAGATGATTTCTCTAATATGAGTAAGTATTTAAGATTCTGTTTCATTTTGGTTAGACATCAGCTGTAAAATGATAGGGCGCAGGTTTAATCCTTGCACAGAGACAAATGTTAGTTACGTTAGTGTGATCTATATTTTTTTAAAATTGCTTGAAAATATTCGATCGCCTATCACGGGCATAGGGAGATCAGGGATAATGTAGGATTCTAATGGTGAAATAATCAATTTGTGATAAACAAATTAAGTAATCACACATTATTTACAGAACATTTAAAAGAACCGCTGGATGAATACATAAGAAATATACCAAAAGTAATATTGGTGCGGTTGAAACGTCGAGAAGGTCTCATCAGGGCCCGAATGGCAGCAGTAAGATATACTAATGCTCCTGTTATTTTATTCTTGGACAGCCATTGTGAATGTGCCAAAGGTAAGCGCATAAACCTATTAAACTTATTTTTCTTCCATATCACGGCTACTATCTATTACAAAAATTTTAAAATGATTAAAATAATATATAGCTCATCAATTAGATAGTATTTTGATTTATTAAAACGCTGAGAAACAATGGTAATAATGGATTGTAGAGATGACAAGATATGAGAAAACCGGCATATTTAATTACAAATTAGAAAGTTACTAATGTTCTCTAAAACAAACGGATAATTAGGTACTTTTCCATATTTGACAAAATCAATAGACTTGACATAAGACAATAGGAATAAAAATAATTATGTCCATTTATTCCCACAGGTTGGCTTGAACCGCTTCTAGAACGCATTGCCAAAGATCCGACAACAGTAGTCAGTCCAGTGGTCGATCACATACACGATAACACATTTGAATACATACCCCAAGACGTGTACGATCTAAAAATAGGTGGTTTCAACTGGGGCTTGAATTTTCAATGGAAAGCAATACCTTATAGAGTTATTTCCAAGAGGCGGTACGCCGCGGAACCCATTCAAACGCCAGTTATATCAGGCGGGCTTTTTGCTGTTACCAAAGAATTCTTCGCGAAAATAGAGATGTATGATGATGGTTTCGACGTGTGGGGAGCAGAGAATTTAGAATTGAGTTTTAAAACGTGGATGTGCGGTGGGTCTTTGGAGATTGTCCCGTGTTCTCACGTTGGACATGTTTTTAGGAAGAGTTTTCCTTACAAAAGTAAAGAGGAGTCGTTTAAAAAGAACTTTGTGAGATTGGCTGAGGTATGCTTTATTTTTGAAATGCTAAACCATTATATGATTGAGAAATCCTTTGATTATTTTTACATGAGGTTTTCAACGTTATATTTTTTAACTTTTGGTTTTGTTAATTTTTTTCTTATACTTCGAACACATTTCCCTAAAAATATTGCTCAATTTGAAAAAAAAAAATGAAAGTGTTTTATAGGAAATACATATGAGAAACATTGATCATACATGAAGATATTGTTCAAAGCAAGTACGAAAGAAACAATATTTACAAAATATTTTAAGGTTTAATTTGTGGTTTCGCTTTAAATGAATTATAACTTTGAGTTGACTAGTTTTCGACGCTCACTATATTTCACTTGAAAAATATTTAAAATAATATTTTGTGGATAATTTCTTTTTTTACAGGTATGGATGGACGATTATGCCAAATATTTTTTTGATAGGATAGGAAATGCGAAAGAGGATTTCGGTGATGTATCACAAAGGAAAAAACTACGTGAAAGTTTAAAATGCAAATCTTTTAAATGGTATTTGGAGAATATTTACCCAGAATTGGAGATACCGGATTCGTATTTGGCGTCTGGTCAAGTAAGTATTTTTGAATATTCCTCACAACCATTGCACAGTTGGGTAAAATGTCGTACTTATGTGAAACAGCTGCTGGAAATTTGATCTCTACAGAAAGAATAATTTTATATATTTATTTTTATTTATTTTTACAGATAAGTTAACAAAATATAAGATATCAACTAAAAATAAAAAATAATAATAACATATGCGACGAGAGAGCATTATACGAGTATATTTTAGCAGACGTAGACTAGAGACATTACGCCTTTTATAATTAGTCATTATTAATTCGCCTATATTTATAATGTTTCCATGTTACAGAATTAACGACCTTATTCACAGATAATTTTAAAACTCATTTTAGCAATCGAAAGTTTTATCACTTTTAAATCCAATTTGCGCAAAGAAGACACAACATTAGATACGGTTTCCGCCGCTTTGCTACGGAGGGAAGTGGGCAAAAATATTTCCAACTACTCCTATTATTTACTTGATTATTAATTTCGTTGTGAGTTAAATACAAGTTAGACATTACCGGAGACTCGCCGAGCTTCAATGCTCGGTGTCATTATAATGCGTGCCACTGTTGATCCTGCGACACAGGAGTTACAGTGGCGGGTGTGAGGGCAGGGTAGTCTCAAAACATTAGAGAGCTAAAATAGGTTGTAAAGCTATTTAGAAAGATGGCCTGGATGGATTAGATAAGTGTTTCTGATCGAAAAAGTCTCGTAATTTTTAATAAGTAATAACCATTGTATAGGGCTTCTGTCTCAATGCGGGGTCAGCAAGTTTGGAACTATTAAGTTGGTATAAATAAATAAATAAATAAATAACACCCAACAGTCACATACATAGTCCTGACCCCACACTAAGATCAAGTCTTGTGTCGTGGGTATCAGGAACTACGAGAGACTTTTCGGTCTCACAAACACCCAGACCCGGAAGAAATATTTATGGGCCACACAAACATTTCTCTCGGTGCGGGGATCGAACCCGCAACCACTCGTTTCACAGGCGGCGTTTAACCAACTGCGCCACGGAGGCCGTCTATATCGTATAGTTGCTTATTTATTTGAATGTACGCACTCACTTTGGAATAACATTCTTACGCCCGAATACTGGAACGCTATTTAAATATAAGTTGCGCTTAACTACGTTAATCCCGATTAAATGTACTGGCTAAGTGGGCCGCGCGCTGTTAAGAGCAACTTATTATTTGAATGGCGTTCCAGTATTCGGGCGTAAGTATGTTAATATTTGATATAGCAGTCAAGGTAATACTACATTTTCATATAAAATGCAATTTTCTATCCCTACACGCCTTCCTGCCTCTCCAACTTGGGATCTGCGTGTATTAATAATATACAAGTTGCAGTAATACTTCACATGAATTTTCCGCTGGCCACATATGGGACGACAGAGGAAATAAACTAATTCCAAATAAAAATATTATATTTTTTATTGGCACCAAATTATTTCTCATTTAATATTGGATTGACTTTTAGGAGGTATCCAAAATATAGCAAAAAATTTTTTTTTTATTTCCATCCATATTATCCATTTACAATCATAGTTAAGTTAGAGACCTTTTACATTTTGTTGTAGGAGTTAAAGAACCAAACTAGTGACGCCATTTTAGTAATCTTAGTATGCATTACAGTGCGCGGGTGTAAAAAAGACGTATCTCCACTATGCTCTCACTCTCTCATTAAAAATATTAATATTTGCTTCATGTTACAAGCTACTTTAATACTGCTTTGGCAGTAATGTTTTATTTTTTGTACGCAAAATAATACAAAAAGTCATTCACAGTACAATATTATTTAATAATTAGGAACATCATTTTATTTCTTCTTATTCGACATAATTTTGTTGGCTAAAACAGGTTCCTTAATATCTTAAATTATATGAATATAAATTTATAATATAGTTCAACAAAGACTGCAAATATTCTTGACATGTTTGTCGTACTATACTAAGTCCATAAATGAATTACAAATTCTTCACCGTCTACGTAAACCCATATTGTCCAGTATTCACGTCAGCGGTTTCCGTACTATCCATCTCATTTCGCAAGTAATACCATCAGTATACGACAGCCATCCAATTTATAAATTGCCTGTAACCTTTGATGTAGAAAAATCCTTTGTTATAAAGGCTTCAATCTTTATTGGCATTAGAAGGCCTTAGGAACCTACGTGAAATTCAGCCTTTCATCGCTATAATAATACTGCAAAACTCGTCTACGATATGAAGCTGATTAACTTTTACTATTTTATCAGTACATAGCATAAAACAAAGTAGCTTTCTCTGTCCCTATGTCCCTTTGTATGCTTAAATCTTTAAAACTACGCAACGGATTTTGATGCGGTTTTTTTTAATAGATAGAGTGATGCAAAAGGAAGGTTTATATGTATAATACATACATATTATGGTACAGAAATCTATTTGTACCCGGGCGAAGCTGGGCCGGGCCGCTAGTAAAGAATAAAACGATATATTTCATTTTATACATTATTATAAATATTGACTATTTGATTACGACATTGTAAGTTTAATTTGGTTTGATTTCTAGTACATATCGGGAAGTTTGATATTAACATTTGGAATTCCAATATCCAAATCTGTGGAACTATTATAATTGCCATCGACGGCATTTCCGGACAGATAAGACCTGGTGACCTTTAAAAAAACTAGCTGTTACTGCTACTTCTACTAGCTTAAAGGCCGATGACGTATCTTTATGCCCTATGGTGTAAAAATGCGGTATTAGTGTGTCAATATAAAAAAAATATGTTCTTACTCGTAATTAAGGTGGGGGAAAGATCCGAAATTAATTACAATGCAAGTTACACTAAAATGATCTTTACGTCTGTACTAAATGCTAACTCCAATAAGGGTGAGTGAAAAGATAAACGTAATTTATTTCAGATCTACAACGTTAACAGCGGTCTGTGCTTAGATTCACCCAACCCATTGCAGAATATTCGAGAGAGTGTCAATTTAAGGCATTGCCATTTCCAAGGTGGTAATCAAGTAAGTAACTGAATTGTTTTAAAAATTCAAGTCATTTTATGAGGAATTTATATTATTGTACAATCATTGCAAAATACAGTGTAAATCAAGACTGCTACCGAAAATGAAACCAGATCGTAATTTTAGTAACAAACACAATGCAACTAAAAAAATTCACAGAAAAGGTTTTTTTTGTGTTTTTTAAAATATCATCGTGTTTAGGCAAATCCATAGTTTTTGCTGAAATTATAATTTATTACCCTAGCTATTTGTTGCCAAAAATTTTCATGAGACACAATGTCTGACGTCACTAAAACTACCACCTGGCTTCGTTGACGGTTGCAGTCTCGACAAATCCTGTATTATTTTTAGATAAGTGACCTGAATTTTTATTTATTATGATGACTTCTATTTTGTGACTTTTTTATCAACCTGTCACTGTAAATATAAAATAAGGAATATTTCAATACAGACCAAGAGCTCGTGGCTGCCAGACTTTCGTCATTTTATAAAAGTTGAAAGTTTGTCTGCGCATGCCTTTAACATAGGTATTACACTATCAGCTATTATGAAGTTCCGATCGTAGTGGCCTTGGAAGTTATCAGCTCAATATGTCTGGCAATATGAAAGAACCATCAAAAGTGTCTAACTGCCAAGGAAATACCATTTGATAGTTGCCTTAATAACATATACCGGTTATATCAAGATTGAGACCGAAAATGAAGCCAGGTGGTAGTTTTGGTGACTTCATATACATCAGTATCTGTATCAGCCCATATACGTCCCACTGCAGGGCACGGGCCTACTCTACAATCGACAGTTCGATTGAGAGTGGTTAGGCTATGGCCTAACCACTCTAAGCCACCACTCTAGTCCACCACGCTAAGCCAGCGGGTTGGCGGACTTACATACCATAGAAATTCTTATAAACCGCTATGGTATGCAGGTTTCTTCACGATGTTTTCCTACACCGTTTTAGTGCGTGGTGATTGACTATCAATACACACATGACTCCGAAAAGTCAGAGGTGTGTCCTGGGGTTTGAATCCGCGACCACGGTGAACATGTTGGCAGCCGCGTCTGGTCCGTTTACTAACAGGCCACCACAACACACCACGCACTTATCATATACATAGGAACAAATTTTTTGTTTGTTTTTGATCTCTTTGTGTGGTAAACACATAGTTTGTTCTAAAATAATAGTGTAAGCACATCCTCTTATTTATAAAGATGCTTAAGTACGCAAGGGTTTAAATCTGTATTTTAGCAAAAACTATGGATTTACCACCCAAAAACAATGATATTATAACAAATGACAAATAAATTTGTCGCGTTTGTTTGTCAAATTTTATGTCTCATTATGTCTTTAGTCACTAAAACTACCACCCTGTTTCGTTTTTGGTTGCAGTCTGGATATACACGGTGGTAATATAACGCAGGCAATTTTTTATTGTTCTGAATGGCTAGACGAGCATGCGGGAGAAATAGACATTGCGGTGGTACCTACACAGTCGGACTCTCATGTATGAGAGACTTACCACCAGAAAAATATATTATGATATCTTCAAACTTTAAAGCTCTTGCTTTGGACAGTAGCTAGTGGTTATTTTAGTACCAGAAATATTAATTCAAAGTAGCTTAGCAACAGTCAAGACTAATATCAAAGACGATAGAGTTTATATAATGATTATGGCCTGAATTGCGTGACTACCAAATGAGTTAACAAAAATTCAACATTTCAGTATTGGGTGTACACGAAAGAAGGAGAGATCCGTCGCGACGACATGTGTTTAGATTACTTTTTGAACTCAATTACGTCATTCGTATGCCGTGGTGGAACTTCATCGCAAGCGTGGATTTATGACGTCAAGGTCAGATTTCAAAAATAATCATAAAGTCAGCCTATTCGAGTACCTCAGCTGTTTCTAAAGTTTTCTACTGTTGAAATTGGTTTAAAATGAACATATTGCATTATAGAAAGCAAACGTTATGTACATTTGAGTTCTATTTACTGTCTTATTATTAAAATTGATAATGAAAATTTATTTATTAATTCAGTGTTGAATATTGTGTTTTGTTTATTTCTTGAAACCTTAAACAGAAAACAGTTATTATTTATCTGTACGAGTATTCTATGGTTGTGATGCAAAATTGATAAATTTTATTCTTTTATTTCAGACAAAGAGTATAAAACATAATGTGACTAAGCTGTGTTTGGGGGCAGAGAAGAAACGAAGAGAATACATATTGACACTTGAAAGTTGTTACAAATCGCGCCATCAAAGTTGGGTGATGGAGAAATATAATGACAAGAAAATTAATTTTAGCTCGACAATTCTTCGTCCAATAAACGTTGTATGATATTTGTAATTAAAGTGTGGTGATTGGAAATAACAGTTGAATATATAATGTATATTAATATTTTTAATATACTATTATATGTAAACAAACTTTTTACTGGTGGTAGGCAATGACGTTTTACAAATAGACGCGTCATACACTAACATAATGGCACAAAAAATGGCGCGATGCGATGAAACGCGATGAATAGACATCGCTAGTTACGTAACAATAAGTGCCGCACTGTTATTGGCTAAAGCGCGTGTGACGTAGCACCAAGCATCAAGTACGGGATGACGTGACGAGAGTTGTCAAACGTCGCCATGAGAGCGAATTTAATAATTTTATTTCATAAAAAAATAAATTTGTGTGTACTTGCGCACTAAATAAAATATTTATTTTGTTTCACAGTTTCAGAATAATTTGTACGTTATTTTAAATCAGTCTAATCTATTATTCCGCAATTGGTTTTGAGAATACAAATAGTCAGAGAAACGTGTATCCGCGCCACTGGTTGAAGCGTGACTGATTGCACGTGAGGCAATTACCTTCAAAACGTCTTGCCATTATAAAGCTCGGACAACGCATCTATGCTTTATAAACATCTTAGGTGGTAGGTCTTTCATATGTGAGACGCCATCTGGGTGGGTGCCACCGCAGTGTCTATTTCTCCCGCCAAATAGCAGTGTAAATACATGCACGGATTGAAGGGCATTGTAGCCAGAGTAACTACTGGATATATTGAGACTTAACATCTTATGTCTCAGTATGACGAGCGCAGTGGGATGCCAATCATTGCTTTGTAATTCAAGGTGTTGTTTGGTTTTGCTACTGTTCATGAGCGGTTGTATCGCTTACCATCAGGTGAATGTCTCGCGATTCATCGCAATAAAAAAAAACTAAGTTAAAGTGTTAATATTGACATCAATAAACAAATAATCCAGATTGATAAAAAAATCATGCGTGGAGCCGGGTTAAATATTACCTTATTATTGTAAACATATTATACATTATCAATAAAGTGCCGTGGTTGCGGGTTCAAATCCAAGAGCGCCCCTCTGACCAGGCACTACAACGGTAAAGGAAAACATCGTAACGAAACCGGCATACCGTAGCAAATTGTAAAAAAAAAACTGTTATTAAGTTTGTCAACCCGCACTAGGCCAGTGTGGTGAACAATATGATCTAACCCTTCTTAATCGGCCGCTAGATTGTAGAGAAGGCTAGTGGAGGGTATATGGGCTTACAGATACAAATAAATTATCAATATAAAAAGAAATAAGGTAAATAATACGCAAATCACACAATTATATGCCATTATAAACCAACCCATGACTTCATAAGGCGGAAAACCATATATAAAATATATTTATTTACACAGACTTAATACGATTAAAATAGGAAAAGCGGCAACGCGTGTACAAGAAAGAACATATTTATGACCTCAAAATATTTTATTACTGTCCCTTTTCCTTTGACCCCTAACCGCGAGGTCGGCCGTTTGACTTGTCAGACATTATTGCGGTTTTACCAAAAAGCATGTTTTACAAAGGGTGAAATAAATATAGATGTGAATTTTAAAGCTCATGCGGACATTTTACCACAATGTCACATAAAAATATTTATAATTTTTTAAATTAAATATAAAAATTTGAACATAAAAAATTAAAATATATTATGAGTAAGGTTGCTTGGCGGATGGGATCAACCGCCTAAAAATATAATAAGTTACACAATTAGGTATCAGCGATGTTTGAATATTACACAAACAACAAAACACAAGATTTCTTATACTTTCGTTGAGTTGGTAAAAAATTCTATATGATTGAATATTATTGCCACAAAAAATATCATAACATTGCAATAAGAATTCGACTGTGATAACCAAAGATCGTGGCAAACGTTTTGTTTAGAATTTTCCATTGCTTAATAAATTGTTTAAAGCCCCTTTTACACAAAGATAGTATCTTGCGGCAAGAATGGTATGCCATTATTGCATGACATGATATAGATTATCATATTTTGACAAATGTTTACACAATGCAACTTTTTTATATTCTAACTAGCGGCCC
Source organism: Hyles lineata (assembly GCA_030180105.1). Taxonomy (NCBI): domain Eukaryota; kingdom Metazoa; phylum Arthropoda; class Insecta; order Lepidoptera; family Sphingidae; genus Hyles; species Hyles lineata. The sequence continues at coordinate 4,915,050 of JARJEE010000030.1, forward strand.
GGCCCGGTTCCGCCCAGGTGGAGATACACTATTCAAAATGGTGGCCAAAACTTTCAATTCCGACTATCAATTTAGAATATCGACCAATCGGATCACAAAAAAAGAAATAAATTTCCTCGTGTTTGCTACATTTTTCACTTCTGCTTCTCTCCTAATAGAATAAAATATACAAACAAACAAACTCTTCAGCTTTATATATTAGTATACAGATGACAATCGTATCTTCGAGGCGAGAAACAACCAGTTGCCAGCGGCATCATTCCCGGACAGATATGACCTGGCGACCTTCAAAAAACAAGCGTATTCCCACCTCAAAGGCCGGCAACGCATCTCCATGCCCTTTGGTGTTGCAGATGTCCATGGGCAGCGGTGTTCACTTACCATCAGGTGAACCGCGTGCTCTTTTGCCCCCTATAACATAAAAAAACTATCCCCGTGTAAATGAGACTTTGAAATACTGATATTTGTTTACGGCGATAAAAAAATATAATTATGATTTTAAATTAATTTAATTCACACATAAAAACAAAAGCTTTTATTTCAAAAGAACGAAACGTTAAATATTTACACAAACACAAATTAATTTTGTTCAGCGTCATAAAGCCTATTTGCTGTAGTGATAAATACGGCAATTAGGCCACCTGCTGTTTAACTCTTAATGGATGGCAAAATTATTATATGGCATTTTGATTTAAATGCGGATTCATTTAATTCTAGTTTATAATTATACTTTTATATTTTATGCGCTGAGTATCGTGAAAAATGCGGGAACCCCGCTTGGAAACAAATTTTGTGGGATCCATAGGTATTAATTTTGGGCCTAGGTGTTGTGAGACCGAAAATGTCTCTCATAGTTTTTTATACCCACCATACAATACTCGATGTTAGTGTGAGTTCAGGACTAATTATGATACTGTTAGGTGTATTTTTTATTGTTATTTATTTATCCGGAAATTCTTATTTGGGGATATTGAAAATGATGCAACTGATAGTAAATGCAGTATGGTTTATATAATATGTAAACTATTACTTATAGATAGTTTTGTCACTGAAGCATAAATTAAACTGGTTTTATGTTCAACTTGATCACGTATCGACAATGTACCTAGAAAAGTAGCTTGAGATATATGCTGTAATACAAGAGGCCGTAGTTTTTATTATCGAGTCGAGACAAATGGGTTGAGTATCCCCTAAATATTAATTTCCATTTTAATCTCTTTTATTTTTATACCCGCGTAGATAATAATTTCAAGTTCTAGGCTTTATTCACAAATACTTAAAATATATCTTGTTCCAAGTACATAAAGTACTTATTTCGCTGAGCAATATTAACACGCTATGCAGTTTAGTTATCTTCAGTATCGTAGAACAAAGACTGCTTCATACGGGCCGCATCCACTTCACAGGTCATGTGACCGGTCGAATCACGTGGAATATTCTAGAAAGATCTTGTTCTTTCATAGTTTTTATGTTTCTTATTGATTGGTTTAAAATTTAAACGCTATGAGTATGGGTTATTTTCATTTGTCGATATAAAGCATTCGACCCCATCTGTAATGTACTATATTAGCTCATATACGTCCCACTGCAGGACATGGGCCTCCTCTGTAATCGAAGAATAGTTCAAAGTAAGGCTATATAAAAATAAAAGTTTTTTTCTTCTTCCTCTATAATATACTCATGCATCGATTATTGAAAATGATTCGGAAAAGCTTGCCCAATACCTACTTCAAATAAAATTTTCCTTAATTTGTTTGCGTGTATCTGTATCAGACCATATACGTCCCACTGCAGGGCACGGGTCTACTCTACAATCGAGAGTACGATTGAGAGTGGATAGGCCATATGGCCTATATAGTCCACCACGCTGGCCTAGTGCGGGTTGGCGGACTTACATACCATAGTAATTCTTATAAATCGCTAAATTAATACTAGTATAATGAAGTTCACTTGTCTAGTAAATATATCTAAGATGCTCTCAATCTTGTGAAAGAATTTTTTGTCAATAAGAGAGATAAATATACGCGTTAAACGGAGTAAGTAGAAAACAACATTACTTGGTATAAATTATCCATAAATGACTTTCTTTGTTATAAGTCTTAAAGATTTATCTTGGCATTAACCTAATTCTGGGGCACAAAGTGAAATATTTTCGTGGAAAAGCGAAATTTGAGAACATTTTATATTTAAGCTTCAGGTGGGATTAGGTTGGGTTTTAGTTTTTTCGTGATATTAATGAATGCTTGTTCGTTAAGTGAGAATGTTTTTTGTGAAAAGAGTTTGCATTGCATTCGAGCTCGTTTCTCTTTAACGTTTGATGTTTCGTATTTCAACGTATGCGATGAATTATATTTTATGTTTTTGCTCCAGATGCGTATTTGTAAGCTTCTATTTGTACCTGTATGGGACAAAAATATTTTTAATTTTGTACAACTTTACTTCACCCAAAATTATATTTTCTCTAAATAATTCTCAAAGTGGAATTTGGTTTGAGAATTATACTTAGGACTTTACAGCTTCTAACTTAATCTCGCAACCACTAAACCAATGAAGTCTATATAAAAATAAAGATAAAACATTTCCTATCAGACTTTCAGATCAAACGTTATAATCAAGTCTTTACTATAAAACGGACGAGCCACGTTTCTATGCAATTGTTAGAAAGATCAAAGCGCATTCTATTCGGAGTTTCAAACTACTGTATACATTTGCTTGGCCTCAGTATTACTTTTACGTCAGGTTTGTTTAATTTAACAAATGGTGCCTTTTTCAACGGGGTCCGGCATAGGGACGGGCAACTTCGATGTTTTCCATTTAATGAAAACGATAGCTACCTGCTTTCCGATAACCGCAAAGTGAATGAATGTACAGTGATGGTCGTAATGTTTATCGGAGTTGTATTGAGATAGAAAAAAATACAATGGGTTTCTTTACTATGCTTTTAGGCTTTAATTAAAAAATAGTGGGTGAACTTTGATACTATTAATTTAGGCTACAATTACATTATTTAAAAATATCGAGTTTAAAATGAAAGAATACTCGTCTATAAGGACAGCAAAATTACAATGGCCGAACTTAATACTACGCTTTAGGCTGCAATTACATTAAAAATAAAAAAAATCCCTAAGATTTTATGCTACTTTTCGTAATTAGTTTGGTCATTATATCAATTTGTTCTCCTGTAAACTAAGATCGAAAGTGCTGTACATTGAGAAATCAGGCAAACCAACGTGAAAAGGATCCAAACACACAATTATACAATAACATCAAAGAGTAGAATAAGACTATATGAAAAATAACATTAGACGATGGTATTAACCCGGTAAGTGTAAGTTTGGGTGGAAAACACTCGGACCATAACAGATCTGTCGATATTTTAAGGGTTAATCATTGTAACATTATGTCTGGCTTAGTAGCTCTTCGTAATGAGGTTACGTTGTGTTGTACGTCACGGGCTCTGCCGACCCCCATTCGGTAAGGAGTTTAAACGAGATCAAATGTATCACCGTGTGAATTTTAGTAAAATCAAAATAATAACAATAATATGATATAATAATCTTTATCGAGGTTTAAAACCCAGCTTACGTTCGGTATTACCCATTTTAACCTTACGCTCGGAGGGTTAGAATATACTCAAAATAGAAACAGTCGGTAAAAAAAGTATGCTGTAATTAAAATGAAGTTTAATCTATATTATGATGAAGATTAATTTGTGAATTTTTGATAATTATAAACCACATTATGCATTAGTTGTTAGTATGGTCCCTATATTGTCGCTTCACTTTCTATCGCGACAGTCCTTTATGTACCTACTTATCGACACCGTAGTCGAAAATGCAGTGTAAACTTTGTCCCCTACTATTTTATAGTAATTAATTAAACATAATATTATTCCAATGTTAAATCGTTGACGTGGTTTTGTGGTGCTTACTTTGAATATTTCACTAGTGGCATAACCAACAATTTCATAATTTATTCAAGAATTTATATAACATCATGGTTTGTTTTTGTTTTGTATTTAAATAATTCACTTTCTGATAGTGATATTAGCGTCTGCCTACACACGAAACACTGATAGTATCGGTTGATTTTTATTTTTTTACATATGATGGTAACAATGATGTGTTTTAATGACTGATACATTATTAAACATATACTACGAATTTATATTAGTTGTTGACACAAACATTTAAATAGGTAAATTAAACCCGAGGTTACCTGACCCAATGTAACACTGAAACTATCGTATTGTATGTATTATAATTAAAACTTCAAAGGAGAATGCCCATTTTACTATGAAACTAAGTATTGCTGGGAAGATTTTTGTGCTTTGATAAAACCTACTTTTTTGAGAAATATAGAGAGAATAATTTTAGAGAAATATATCTATTTTCAATAAATATAAACATAATTGCGACCCAGGACCGGAGTTCTAGGAGAAATGAGCTTGAAGTCCAATAAAAAATATTTTTTTGTCTTCGGTTCTGTGAACAAAATATAAAATGTGATAATAAATATTTTATTTTATAAGAATCTTTCGCCCGGGTCAGAACAGAAAAACGTTTAAGGACAAACCATAAAAAACGCTATTGAATGCTGCATGAATATTAAGCAGTATTGGTATCGGGATCAACGATATTTTTACCGATACTATGAATGGGCATTGTCCTTTTCCAGAATATATTTGATATTAAGTCTATGACTCCTCTATAAGGTAATCAAATTGAAGCACTAGATTAAAGGTCACGCGAAAAATCAAAGTAACCCCAAATCGTTTGAACAACCGAAAAAATTGGATCCCATTTTAGGTAGTATCCTTAGAGATCCGTCCAGACGCGGTGGTCCTAAACTGATTTGCATAATGGCCCGCGTAGAAGATAGATGGGGTATTCCAACATCCACCCAACATATTGAAGGCACGGATGAAGAAAAATTGCCCTGGCGTCTCGCACTGAAAACTGGATCCCTTAATTTACATGTGCAAAGCAACTTTGAATTTTAACACTTAGATGTAGAGTTGATAATTGATTGAGACTAATGTATAACTGAAGTAGCAGGCGCGAATGAGGGTTAACAAATATGTTAGGGGCACGCGGAATTTATGATCGGAGTAGAATTTTTCAACGCTAGTATTGCTACGCCTTGAAACACCTGTGAAATGAGACGAGTTTTATTAATATGGGATTTCTTTGGAGTTTACCACATTTGTATGAAAATATTTGGAATATTTTTCGCTAAACAATTGGAGAACTGGACTATCACTCGAATTTTAAAAAACCGCGTGTTGTTGCATACTGATAATTACGCCTCGTGTTACGTAAGACACCATGAGGAAGTCTTTCATATTTGAATTGTTTTATTATTGCATTGATTGGCGAAACGAGCATGCTCTTCGCCTGATGATAAACGATACGACCGCTCATGAGCAGTAGCAAAACCAAAAAACTACTTTAATTACGAAGCAATGCTTGAAATTCCACTGCGTTTGCCAAACTGAGACATAGTACGTTAAGACTTAATATGTCCGGTAGTTATTCTAGCTACAATGTCCTACAAACCGAAACACAAAAGTGCATTTACACTACTATATGGTGGGAGAAATAGACATTGCGGTAGTACCTACCCAGGCAGCCTCTCCCATATGAGAAATAAGATAGGTAGGTATATGTACACATTATATTTATGAAATCTACCAACTAGCACTTGACCCCTGATCACAGCACTGATCTATCTATCTTAGAGTAAGCTCGTACTCAGGATTAGGACATAATATAAGGCTGGTACTAATAATTATTTTGCATAGTGAAACCATATGCCAGGAACTTGTAAATTCTTGGTCACGTAAACAAAATTTACGACCGCGGTTATATGAAATCCTGTATAAAGTTTTGATAAGGGATGCATTAAATAACACAACTTTGTAATCATAGTTACGACTAAAAGGGCTGGTAAGGGTTTTAGTAAAAGTACGGAAGGCCCATGGGTCTCTTGAGGGAGTAATGACATCCCTTTAAGGAAAAGGACAAATACATTTATGGTTAGGTAAACACATATTTGTAACGCAAAGTTTTTTTTCACCAATTTAATATCACGTTAGATAATAAAAATGAAATTACATACTTGTGTATATACATATGTTCAATTCTTAGTTTATAAACTCGCGCCTTTTCCCAGAAGGGGTAGGCAGAAGTGCAACCAGGACACCCACGTTACGTCTTGTATTTTACGTCATTGTCGTGTGATAGGAGTCGAGCCTATCTCCATATCGGGCACAAATTTCTAGATACAGGCTGATATTGAATAGAAGAATCAAATTACCCTTTGCTGGGCCCGGGATTCGAACCCGAGACCATGACGTTGTAAACGTACCGTAGTACAAATGCGCTATCGAGGCAGCCAGTAAAAATTAAATAGAATATATGTGATGCCCCATGCTGACATTGAGGGCAATTCCATCAATTTGTTATGCCTAGAGTCACCCATATTTATGGGCATAGAAATAAAAAAAAACGTATACCTTAGACTCTCAATAGTCTGCCGAGGTATGATCAAATATACTTTTGACAAACAGGAGTATGTTAAAAGTATATTTCAATCCAAACTTAAAAGGCATTATTTATTCAATTGCCCTAATATACGAGTATAAATACACGTAAAAAACTGATCCTGTAGATAAACCGTTCTATAGTTTATAAACTTATCCCTTCTTTTAAATATATATAAAAAAAAACTTTTTGACAAATGACACGAAAAGTTCTGGTAGATCACTTTATCATGTTACAGTTGTATTACTAAAATATACAAATTTAAAAATTATAGAAATAGAACTGTAACATGATGTGATCCACTAGATGTTTAGATTGGTGAGACGAACATGCTATTCGTATGGTGGTAAGCGATACGACCGCTCATGGAAAGTAGCAAAACCAATCAACACCAGGAATTATGAGGCAATGCTTGGCATTACACTGCCTGGCATTCCACTACTAATGTTTGAAGTGATTAAGAATTATAATCATTGACATATTATAACACTATTTGCAAAGGAATTGTCTGATAAGAAATCGGTGTGGAGGTGTAGACACAAAATTATATTTAATTTGACAACCGTTCAAATGTAACATTTTGATCTCAGGCCCTTCTGATGACATTGACAAAAAACAATTGATAATTAAACAACACATAAAACAGTTATCTTTTCTAAAGTGTAAATGGCATCTCCGAATTATTAGCCTCTTTTTAATTTAATAGACCGCTCTTTTACACCCTCGTAAAATATTTATTTTGGAAACATTACAGGGAAAAGTTATATACAAACTTGTAAGTGGTATACATATTTCGCATACTTTTTTTTATAATAACGCGTTCCTAACTTGCATAAAAAAATCGATAGATATTTTGGTCAATGGTCATCTGTCGATTTTTTTGATATCGACGATTCTAGATTTAATCAGTCATCCCAGTCAAGGTTGAGAATTATTTATGCGACTGTTGCGTGTTTTTAAAATTGTTAATGCATCGTTTTTATCATTATCCACAGTCTATAGTAAACTTAATATTATTGCAAATGTATCCAGATGTGGGTGTATCCAGAGCTTAATAATGTATGATAGCTACAATCAAAATATTGAGATTAGTATTTTATTCCTATAGATACTCATTTTATTTGAAGACACAATAATTGACTTCAACACCCACGCCTCTCAAATATATTAAGTTTATTCTTTCACTCTAATATACTCAACATCATTAGGCTTCAAATGAAATGTATTTCTTCAGACACTTGATATTCGGTCGTATTTCTTCATTTACATTAGGCGTCGATATTTTTCGTCTGGCACATGTCTCTTAGCAAACGCTAAAGTACTTTATCAAAGTACATTGATATCTTTGATCTATTTATATAAAACCTTTTTATGAGGGTATATTTTAGACCTAATATCACATTTGTCGAATATTTTTAAGTTGTATCCATTGATTTAAAAACTAAGGATAGGCTCTGAAATCGCACTAAATTAAATATTAAATTAACTCGAAGTCGTTGTGAGCGACGACACATTTCAGGTACGCTTGACTAGAGATGTACTGGAGCGTGCGCACCACTTTACGTCAGAACACTTAACGAGCTTTCCGCTCTGTCCATATATAAATGTCCGTTGTATCTTAAAATTTAATTTACTGGTGGCAGGTCTCTCATATGTGAGGGGCCGCCAGGGTAGGTACCACCACATTATCTATTTCTCCCGTCAAACAGCAGTGTAAATGCACGGTTGTGTTTCGAATTGAAAGATATTGTAGCCAGAGTAACTACTGGACATATTGAGACTTAACATCTTATGTCCCAGGATGGCGAGCGCAGTGGAATGCCAAACATTGCTTTGTAATTAATGGTCCTGCTACTGTTTATGAGCGGTCGTATCGCTTACCAACAGGTGAACGGCACGCTCGTCTCGCCATTAATTGCAATAAAAAAAACACCTACGATTCCTTTGGTCATTTTAAAACGATAAAAATATTTGATGGTGGCTAAAATATATAGTATTGATCGTCTATGGTCTTCTGATGCTGGCCAAAATAATAAGAACAATATTTCTTTTTTTATATATATTATTTTATTTGACATGGTAATACTATTAGATTATGAGTACAAATGCTTGTAATTCATATTATGACACATCTCAAACAATGAATTAAATGGATTTATTTTATTTTATTCGTATATCTAAATTTCACCACACGCGAATTATAGATTTTAGAAGATCTAAATTTGTAAAATCGCTAACTAAATTACGTCTATATTGAATTATATGGCGCAGAGATTTATAAAACTGATGGGTAATGAAGTGCTACAAGTTAGATACCATGCACTGTGAAAATTCTGTATTATGCCAATATATATAAATATTAAAATTTTCTAGACTGAAAAGTGCGGGGCGGCCTGTTGGTAAACGGACCAGACGCGGCTGCCATCATGTTCACGGTGGTCGCGGGTTGGAATCCCGGGGTACACTTGACTTTTCGGAGTCATTTGTGTATTGATAGTCAATAACCACATACTTATAACGTTGATAGAAAACATCGTTAGGAAATCTGTGTACCATAGCGATTTGTAAGAATTTCTATGCTACGTAAAGTCCGCCAACCCGCATTAGAGCAGGGTGTTGGACTATATCGCCCAAGCACTCCCAATCGACCTCTTGATTGTAGAGAAGGTCCGGGTACTACAGTGGGATGTATATGTGCTGATACAGATTTCCATTCTAGGTATTATGTGATTAAATCACAATAATGGTTTTTGAAATTCCCGATTAAACACACATCGTTATACTCTGAGGTCAAGACTATATGTGTGGCTAAAATCATAATTGGCATTTGGCGTTAATTAATAGCGGCAATGAAGCATAAGTTTATAATTACACATAATCCATCTGAGCTCATAAGAGCACTCCCAAACATTAAGTCCGTCCAATTAATTTCAAGTAAATGTGTGCTGAAGCTGTTTCGAGGCTTAAGCGTGGATTAATCGCTGATGGAGATACAAAACTTTGTACATTTATATTAAAAAGTCTGGAATCCCTGGGATATTTATTAACAGCTAGTAAACTTAACAGAGAATATGTTAAATGAAGCCAGATTAGCGTGCATTTTTCCAGACATAAATTACTAAAATATAATAGGTACATTGATATAACGGCGAAGGAGAGCACCGTAAGACGTGCATATCATAGAGATTTGTAAAGATTTTTATGGTATGTTAAGTCAGCAAAGGTGCATTAGGCCAGCGTGGTGGACTATATGGCCTATCCTCTCTCAATCGTACTCGCTATTATACGGGAGGAGGCTCGTGCAGTGCGACATAATATATGGGTTGATGCAGAGTACATACATATATACATAAACTAACGCCTTTTCCCCAGAAGCGGTAGAAAGAGGTACTATATAGACACTCACGTTTCGCCTTGTTTGTCCCGTTCCACGATATGATAGAGTTTGAAATTCCTGACTCTGGGCTGACACTGAATAGAAATATACAATATTACTTTTCTCGTTCCGGGATTCAAACACGAGACCTCAGCTTTATAATTCTACCGTTCTACAACTACGTCACCAAAGCAGTCTAAAATATAGGAAACTAGGTTTTGTTCGTACTTTTGCTCACTGTACAAGAAGGCTATGTCGATCAATTAATTTATGGGTAGACGCAAAAAGCTTCCACTAAAAACGAGTAATATTTTTTCTGTCTCTCGTGGATAGTAATTTTTTTCTGCATAAAATGTAACCTATGTATTTATTTGAACCTTGAGCAACGTATATGCAAAAGTTCACGATGATCTCTAAAGTGATTAAAGGGTGAAATATTAACAAATTAACAAACATATATACCGCATTTATAATCAAAGTGTACTATAATCCGTAGATTAAACTAGTTATAAATGTACCAAAAAGTATAAAACAGTAATCTTACGAGAGAAATTAGCAAAAGTCAAGATAATGGAACCCATCTTCGTAACTGCACTTCTCTAGAATGACGTTTGATGCCAAAGTCGTTGAGAAACTTCGTGCCGCCAAAAGCACGTTAAGACGTTCGCTCTGATTGATGCCATTTGTGGAACGTGGCTTAATAAATCTTGTACTATAATAAAAACACTAAAATATCTATATAAAGTATAAAGACCGTTACCGAAAACGAAGCCGGGTGATAGTTTTAGTGACTACACAGTGCAAATTAAAATTTAGTAAAGAAACGTGTCCAATTTTTTTGTGGATTTTTAAATATATTGTTTGTTTGGTAAATCCATAGTAATTGCGTAAATAATAATTAAAACCCTTGCGTGCCATAATGCCTTCAAAAATAAAAGGGTGTATCCTATTATTTTAGAAAAAAACTTTGTATTTACTACCGAAACACGACGATAGGAAAAAAAAAAAAACTCGTCCATTGTTTGCAAATAATTGCTGTCGCCCAGGAACATCCACAATGCTACACTTGGATCATTATGCAATTAAATTTTGCCTTCTCTGTTTTGTTACAACATTTACAGTGAAAAATTGTACGAAACTCAAATATAATATTCTAAAATCGATATCACTTACCACAGAGGCCATTTTAAAACTTCAATGTACCAAAGCCCTGAATGTAAAATTCAAACATATCCCAGGTCAACACAAGTTAAAGTAGAGTTTGAAATGTCACAAACGGTCAGAATGGATATTTTAAATAATAAACGAAGGAACTAGGGATTGTCACGGACTTTACACATGAAGTAGGGGAGCATGTTTGTGAATATTGAATTGTTTTATAGTAGAAAGGGATAATAGTTTTAAATGCAAACTAAAATTTATATTACGAGTTCTAGGTAATTGATGTATGTACACTTAGAGCAAATTGATTCGAAATGAAGTACGAATGTTCGATCGTCGTACGTAAAACTGTACAAATATGCCTAGGTAATACACAAATGTTCGAGTCGTATAAGGTACGTCGTAACCATAGACAAAGTTCGGATTAAATTATAAGTATCATAGAGAATAGTGTTGATCTATAGAAGTGGAAAACATATAACTTACTTCGGACATCGAACTTTCGAATATTTGAACTTCGTTTCACACCATAGAGTCACCCCCCAGAAGACAATCGATGGATTTTTATCGTCAGAAAATAATGGTCTATCGAAAATGGACGTCAAATTTTAAACCAAAAGAACATTTTATCCTTGTTGTTTTTTAACGAGATCTCATAAAACCTAACAATAACTAAGTCATAACGGCTTAAAATTTCATGTAAATTGTTCACAATGAATAATATTTTAAAAATGTTAAATTGAATTTTACTTTACCTGTATATGTTAAAAGCAAGTTAAATTACCTATTATTGTGCACTTTAATCTTACATGTATCAACTAGAATAATGCATTTAAAAATAAATTGAAAACGTTCTTTATTAACAATTTATAACTTTATTTTGTTTAATGTATCTACAGTGTCTACTGAATTTGGAATTACCTACCATGTATTTGTGAAGTGCTAATAGATATTATAAAATACAATTTAATGTCGTATTGTTGCTGTTGTAAACTCTTGTTAGCTCTAGTATAAACCTTTGTGGTTTGTTAGCAGCTATATTGTAAATTATGTATTTCTGTTTAAAATAATAAATTAAAAAAAAAACTGACAATAATATATATTAATTATCGTCAATAATAAACTACAGTAAAGTATCCAATATTGATATAAAACATATTTTCGATGATATAATACTTGATAGCTGTCCAGTCAATTAAAAAACTCGAATAAAACTTGTCCGTCACGTACTAAAGTTGTTCAAACTTTGCTACCTATGAAATGCAATCTTCTTTGCTTAAAACCACATGCGCTACGTGGGCTCTGGCGTAACTAAATAACTAAGAGCTAGTAAAAACTTTGTATGGTAATTTTTCATAATATTTACGTACATTTTCGGGCTATCAGTGTTAGCATAGCCGTTGGAAGATTGCTTTCAGTAATGTTGGACTTTTAGGACTGGTTGTTTATCCTTATGTTTTCTCTAATATTAGCTTAATAGTTTCAATTTTATAAAGCATAACTATTGCAACCACCTACAGTTATTGTATAGGTTGTATATTCATAATAACTTAATCAAATTCTCTTCACACTTTCTATAGAATTTTTACCATACCTTGTTATCAAATTTTTTTCAGTTTTTTTTAATTTAATATTATCTATTGATTTTAAATTCAAATTGTTTCCAAACTTGCCCTTTTTAAAATTACCATTTCTTTTAATTTTCCTAGCTCTAATGCACGGCTAAGATTGAGTTAGAAGCAAAGTTAAGGTCCATCAAACTTGAATCCCCGATACATTGGGAGGTGAGAACTATCTTAAATTAGCTCGCTTGGAAAGATGAGATTCCTCCGGGTTTACTTTTAACAAACTTTCCAACTGAAGGTGCTTTGAAAAATAATTTTACTTCGGAGATTAGAAGCTTGCTTGGAGCTTGTTTCGTAAAACTGGAAATATGGTGGAAAATATTAACAAAAAACCTAATATTGTAAGTTGTTGAAGTTGTTAAATTTGGAAACATTATAACAAAAAATACAAAATAGAAAATCTTTATTGCTTATCAAATTTTCTTATATTACAGCTAATATAATCTCAATCAATCCATCAGCTAATAAAATCCTAAATTTTAATTTATAATAATTTGCCGTTATAATGATTTGAAAATTCATTCCACATTTTTCAAAATTTTCACGATTATGGTTATGGTAATTTAAAATAATTTTCTATCTATATTATAAACAACTTAGCACATAAAATAAAGGTCCACCCTTATGTAAAAGATCAAACACAATGCAATTGAGAGACGCAGAGGAAACGCAAAAGTTTAACCCTCGCGAATATTCAATCAAACTTTGTTCCTACCTGAAGAAAAGTTTGCGGACATAATATAAAAGAATATACATCCATGGTTCACCGAGATTATAAAGACGGTATAGAAGTTGGATGTGTTCTATTAAAATTTGTATTCTAATTATTTTATAACATTTTGCTTTGATCATAAATATTTTCATAGTGTTATCACTATAACCTTGTTTACACAAGGTTTAATTTCTATGGTATGTAAGTCCGCCAACCCGCACTGGGCCAGCGTGGTGGACTATATGGCCTAACCACTCCCAATCGTACTCTCGATTGTGGAGTAGGCCCGTGCCCTGCAAAGGGTCGTATATGGGCTGATACAGGTACAGAAACAAGGTATATTTAAAACGATGTTTAATAGAAAAAAGGCAATATACCCTCACCTTCGATATACGAAATGTAGTTTTATTTTCACTATTGTTTTATTACACTGAATGATGAGACGAGCATGCTATTCGCCTGATGGTAAGCGATGCGACCGCTCATGGATAGTAGCAAAACCAAACAACACCATGGATTACAAAGCCATGTCTGGCATTCCACTGCGCTCTTCTTCCTGAGACATATTAAGATATTAAGTCTCAATATGTCCAGTAGTTACTCTGGCTACAATATCTTTCAAACCGGAACATCGCATTTTTGTGGCGGGAGAAATAGACATTGTGGTGGTACCTACAAAGACGACCTCTCACATATGAGACTTACGACCATTTTTTAATCTAATCACCGAATAAATTGATAAAAAGTTTTAAAGTTAACAGTGTATGTTGAAAAATCTCCGATGAATGTTTAATCTACTCTTGCAGTGTAATCATTAGCGTCAAAGTACGCCATCAAAATCTTCTTCAAACAAGAAATTAGAGAAAGTCATACTAAACATTAATTATTTGGCTATATTCTTTGTAATCCCTTCTCTGAGATAGACCATCTTATTAAAAACTATAATTTTGCTATGTAATAAAATTATCTGCCTTCTTCACTTTTAAAATAAAATGTTTCATCGTTCAATGGCAATAGTTTTGACAAATACAAGAGTTTCGAAGTCGTCAAGATTGAGCTGTACCCGAAAAGACACGACTTGCGTTGATAACGAGTCACGAAACCCTAGATAAATATCTAAATTTTCTTATAAAACTTGTTTTGTTAGGCAGTTGAATAGTTTAAGTTGCGTTAGACTAAATTTAGCTTGTTGGATGATTGACAATATATTACTGATACCACACACCTATATAACAATATTTTTTTTTTTTTTTTTTTGTTTTTATTGCTATGAATGGCGAGACGAGCATGCCGTTCGCCTGATGGTAAGCGATACGACCGCTCATGAACAGTAGCAAAACCAAACAACACCTTGAATTACAAAGCAATGCTTGGCATTCCACTGCGCTCGCCATCCTGAGACATAAGATGTTAAGTCTCAATATGTCCAGTAGTTACTCTGGCTACAATTTTATTTATTGTAGCTGTACTTAAGAACCAGAATAGCATAGATTTGACTTTATGGATATAATAAAAACATATATAATATATATAATAACAGGTAATTCTTCCAGCACTTAGATTACGCGATTATAATTTATATTTTAAAAAATGAGAATAGAATATCGTGATGGGATTAAGATAGAAACGTAAACAATGATCATATATTATAAATTTAATAAATATAACATCATAATTTCTGTATTATGTATCAGCCCATATATGGTATGTTCGTCCCACTGCAGGGTACGGGCCTCCTCTACAATCGATTCGATTGTGAGAGGTTAGGCCATATAGTCCACCACGCTGGCCTAGTGCGGCCTTTATATACCATAGAAATTCATACAAAATTCAGTATTATCCGCTTGAATTTTGTACATTATTTATACTTTTAAACTCTATTCTCAGATTAATTAAAGGGTATGCACATTTTAAAACTTAATTTAATCTTAAAAGCAACTACTACGTTCCGTGCAAATACAAGATCAAGAATAACGCTACTACGTATAAAGTTAAATCTAACAACCGTGTTTATTCTCGGGCGGGCAATTTCTTAATTTTCTGTTTCTTTAAACATTTTTAAAATGTTATTCTTTAATTCAGCGGAGTGGGGTCCCCGTGTCTGTAATTACGTCGTTCTGTCTGTCCATTCTGTGTGGAGGAAATCCCCACAAATAAATTAGCGAAAAAGATTTTTTTCCTTTTTTTTAAATAGACAACGCTAATTACTCTCATTTTGGAGACTTCCTTGTCTTTTACATTTTGATGTGCCCATTCAGACGCAAGTTTGGCGTAATTGAAAATATATTGGGTAAGAGAATTAGTGACTTTTTCAGTGCTTCTTTTGTATTTTTAATTTTATTTGTAGCTTATTTAAAAAAAAAAATTGTATGTTTTTTTTTTATCTGGCCCGGCAAAGTGGCGGTATTGCACCTGATGGTAAGCGCAAATGCCGCCCAGGCAGAGTATCCATTGGCATCGGACGGCAGTCCCATGCCAATGGAAACAATTATGCCAGCCTGCTAAGGTGCCTCTTCACACTACGGCGGAAGGACCTAGGATTGTAAATTTATTGTTATATATTATTTCGACTAGACTCATCTTAAGCCGCCTCACTCACCTTAACAGATCCGATTGAAAATTTCACTTATCAAAAATCATACAACATTCCTTACGTTACCCTTCGTTAATATGCAAAACATTAGCACACGAGTGAGGAACACCCTCACGTAATCTAATAAGCGGAGTTTCACCCACTTTTCATATAAATGGGGCACTATTATTGCGTTTAGTGGCGCATCTGTCATAAGACTTCCCCGTTACACTATTCCAGGCTCGTCACCCAAACTTGC
This sequence comes from Hyles lineata, assembly GCA_030180105.1. Lineage (NCBI taxonomy): Eukaryota > Metazoa > Arthropoda > Insecta > Lepidoptera > Sphingidae > Hyles > Hyles lineata. The sequence goes on from JARJEE010000030.1 coordinate 4,931,300, forward strand.
CTTTACGGCTCATATTCCCTTAAACTTGCAAAGTTTATCGAACTTGTGTAACCTTTGCTCCGTCGGATGACTTGTTAGATATCCGCGGCTCACTTGATACGGGTTTTCTATTAAAATTTCGGATTAGTTCGTTGATTGCTGTCTGGATTGGGTGGGGCGATAATAAATCTGAAATTGCCATTTGGTGTTTGGATATGCTCACTTTGGTGTATTTTATTAGGAAAAAAATACATGAGGTATTTGAAAACGTGTAGTGATCACTTTATAGTTTAGATAAGGACATTGATTCAGGGAAATTGACACTTGAAGACACATGAATGCCATTACTTAAAACAAAGTAGCATATTGTACAATGGATAGTTTCTTTTAATATAAAGGTATTAATGATGTCCCTCCACGTAGTCATATAACACCTTTCTTGAACAAACATAATATATTAAACATGAAGTACAGGAGGGACTTGCATCTCGCGTCCCTAATGTTTGGTGTGGTAAAGTTGCAAATTCCACGGTATCTCTTTTCCAAATTGTTGTGGGCTCGTGATTATAAAAAACATGACTCTCGTACCACAGCCTACTTATTACGTACTCCGCGACATGGTACAGCCGCATTCCGGGGAAGTTTTCGCTTTCAAGCTACTAAATGCTGGAATTCGCTCCCGCCCCCTTTGCGTGAGCTGAAAAGTAAAATTTGCTTTAAAATTAATTATAAATAGATTTTATTAAATTCTCAAATCCTATCGTTCCCGTAATTTTTATTTGCCTTGTATGTATATAGTTAAGTGGTATTCTCTGCGGTATTCTCCCATACTTATTTTTAACCTGTAATATGTATGTGTATGTATGTATGTATATTATATAATGTATATAATTAAATAAATAAATCAATAAATAGCACCCAATCAGTCACATACATGGTCCTGGCCCCGCGCTGGGATCGAGTACTGTGGCGTGGGTATCAGAAGCTGCTAGAGGCTTTTCCGTGTCACAAGCACCCGGACCCGGGGGAGGTGTTTTGTGAGCCGCACAGGCATTTCTCTTGGAGTGGGGACCGAACCAGCGGCCTCTCGTTTCGCAGGCGGCGTCTGGCCGCCTGTGCCACGGAGGCTGCTATTAGAGTGTGTGTATTAGAGTGTTGCTTTCGAAACTCATCTAAGCGGAGAAACTATTTTATCGTGAACCTTATTAGTAATTCAATAAGCAATTGGTATCAGTAGATGATGTAATCGACTAAGATCACCACAAATTAGTCATAGTCATAGTATAGTCATAGACATAATCTTTGTTGATACTGTAAATGTTGCTGGGCTAGATTAGCTCCTGTACGTCGCGTCACCCTAGGTTACATCTGAAAACCAGCGCTGTGTGGTCGCTTCTGTTATCACACAGCAACATGCTGAGATGTCGACCTGTTGTCGCGGGTGAGCCGCGCAACATACTTACCTTACTGTTTTGTACTTTTTTTTTCTGTTTTTTTTTTTTTTTTATATATGTTACATTATTTTGTTACATTATTATATTGTTTGCATTGTTATAATAGTACTGTGTTGTATGCGGCTGATTTCCGCGATAATAAAAGCATTTTTCTTTCTTTCTTTCTTTCTTTAATAACCATTAAGACTAGATGTGTAGAATCGTAGATTAATCAATAAAGTTAACTCCTTGTTCATCCGAGTTTATTAATAAGACTCTTACCCACTAATTCATAAGGCCTTGACGCGGTTTTTAAATGCTGTTATTATGAGCTGACTCAGAACATTGTTCATAGACGCTGTAAAATATGTAGACAAAACCATTGTGAATAGCAAAACTTAATGAACATTTTATCACTTCTTAACATGATTAAACTAATTCATGTTTGTGTGCTTAACAAGAGGCTCTAGCTACAATACCCTTTAACTCGAAACACAACAGTGCATTTACACTACATTTGGCCGGCAGAAATAGACAATGTGGTGGTACCTTCCCAGGCGGCCTCTCACATATGGGAGACCTACCACCACTATATGAATATGGTATATGAATAGTTTTTATGAAAGGGTTAGAGCTTGTGCTGCATTCTAACAGTTTTCAAGCTCATAATCGAGAACCATAAGGGCAACGGTCGTACGTCAGCGTATCGAGCAGTTTTTCACTCGTATAGCAACTGCGGACCGATCGGTACATTGACAAGACTAATTTATCATGTAACAACTGCAGCACGTACGTGAAAGAATAAAAAACCCAGCTCAAAACATGCTATAGTGTTGAAGTTGAGAAGTTACGTGATGCGTGGATACAATGAGTAAATTGGATACAAGTAATTACTACTATGTATTTTGTGTTTTACGTGATTTTGAAAACAAAGTAAAAAGAAAAAAAAGAGGAAATAAGTAAACTTCTCGTATTTCAGAGGATTTTTCCTTGCGCCTCCATTTCTTCCTCATACGTTCTGAAAAGTTGTTAGTAGTTATTGACAATGCAAAATATAGCGCAAAAAAACTATGTATTTGATTAAATATTCCATATTATATTTTGAGTTTTTATTTAATGGAATAAATAATTTTCCAACTAGTTTTAGATATGCAATGAATGTTAGATGCTCATAAATAATTTAAATTAAAATGCAATTGCATTCAATATTCAATTCATATTATGTTTGAAAGGCAAATATTTTTTAATCAAATGAATATTTGACGATAGTTATAAAAAAAGAAGATTAATCCATTTTCAATAATTGGTTTTCCTATCCTTAACATTGAATCCATATTTTAAAGTCATACCTACATAGTTTATTGGTGGTAGGTTTGTCATATGTGAGAGGCCACCTGGGTTATCTACCCATTATTCCCCTGAAAACGGGAGTGTAAATGCACTGTTGTGTTCCAGCTTGAAGGACATTGTAGCCAGAGTATCTATTAGACATAATATTGAGACTTACTAAATTCATGGTGTTGTTTGGTTTTGCTTCTGTCCATGAGCGGTATCGCTTACCATCAGGCGAATAGCAGGTTCGTCTCGCCATTCAATGCCCGTAAAATATAACTGTATATCAATCTAAGGACTCTTACAACTAACAAGGAATTAAACATTCAAATACAAGTCTAAAAGACAACTCCATTGAAGCCAGAGAAAACGTTAAGCTTGCAGATGTTATCCTCAGACAAGTGTAGCACAAAATAACATTAATAACAATACATTAGTTCAGTGTAGTCCGTCGCGATTTATTATAACAAATGATAAGAGATGTCTGAGCGGGAAGGGTCCGCCATATCTCGTTTATCACGTACTGCGGCGGAGCTACGAATGGACTTAATGTATTATACTATTTTCTGAGAATAATTAATAATTTCATATCTATGTTTAGTAAGTTAAATATTTATTAAGTCGAAATTTTATTTACTTGTTAGGTTTTGAACGGGGGTACGAAAGACTAATGACAGATATATCGGCAAAGGAGATACTATTTTGGAATTTATAGAAATGTTTCTTTACTCCTCTGTATTTCACATTTACTTATACCCAATGCAATAAGTTATGAAGAATGTAACATAATGGTTTAGCAGTAAGCTAATAATTTTACGAAGGTGCCGCTTGCTAAATTTAAACCGAACCAACACACATTAGTTAATTAGTTTTTGTTCAACTTTCTCTAACGTTTCGACTCCCTCTTATTTATATGCCAGTTGTATTCAAGTAGAATTAAGGGCTATGGTTTTTCAAGCGAAGAAGTTAAATTTCAAGAATGTACCCATTCTGGGATTTTAATATAGGTTTTGACTGTTAAAAATTTTCAATATTTTTGTCCATATACATATTACAATATGAATGGTTGTTGAGTCTGAATTTACCTACTATTTTAGTTGCAGTAGTAATATCAACTTCATTCCAACATGGTCATTTTCGTTTTTTATAGTTATTTCGCATCGTAACCATTTGTTTTGTTTTTATTTTAATAAATTTCCTAGTGTGTACGCGACATTTATGATGATTGCTTTTTCACCATTGGAATTGTAATGTACATCGTACGGGAGTTACAATGCCTCTCCCATTTCACGCTGAAAATTATTATTATTGTTATTGAATTTCTCTTATTGCGTAGAAACAGCACGCACGGGGAATGGAGATATATGAAGACCATGTCTGTTCATGGTTTTTGTGGCGTACAGACTAATGAGCTTGTAGGTATTGATATTTTTTTTTTTGTAATTGCAATATATGGCAAAAGATACGACCGCTCATAAACAGTAGAAAAATCAAACAACACCTAGAATTACAAAGCATTAGCATCTTACTGCGGTCGCCATCCTGAGACATACACACACCCAACAGTCACATACATTGTCCTAACTCCACACTAAGATCGAGTCTCGTGTCGTGGGTATCACAAACTACCAGAGACTTCTCAGTCTCACAAACGCCTCGTTCCGAAACAAAGACCTGTAGATCACATAAATATTTGTCTGAGTGTGGGGATCGAACCCGTGGCTTCTCGTTTCACAGCCGGCGTCTAACCAACTGCGCCACGGAGAGTGTCAACAATTAAATATTTATATGAATATTTATCTTTGTTTTATATGCTTGATCGACATAATTTACTGGGTAATAAACACGCCATCGCCCTTTCGAAATGCCAGGAATATATGCAATTTTTTAAATTACCTAAATTAAGCAGGAATATTTTTGGAAGAAATAAAAAAAATACATAAATATAAGTAATTAAATGAAAAAATCTTTATCAACAATATTATATCAAACATGGGTTATTGAACAATCATCTACAATGAAACAAGTTTTAAAATTCAGTTTAATTTTTTATACAAATAATAATTAATTATTTAAAAAAACGTTGTAACCATAAAGCAACCCAAAATTAACTCAATTATAATTAAAACATTTTCCTTTGTAATATTATTGAAAAGAGCAAACACAAAGTGTGTTAAATATTCAATTTTAATTAATTCATTCCATTTAATATTCGATTTTAATTCATTCATTCCAATTAATGTATTTATGAAGCATTTTATTAATAATTAATGTTAATAAATTATGATGTATTAATATACATTATTGAATCAATTATTAATTCGTATTGTAAGCATTTAATGTAATTTCTATGGTATGTAAGTCCGCCAACGCGCACTAGGCCAGCGTGGTGGACTATATGGCCTAACCACTCTCAATCGTACTGTCGATTGTAGAGTAGGCCCGTGCCCTGCAGGTGGTCGTATATGGGCTGATACAGATACAGATTGTAAGCATGCGATTATTTTCGGATGAATAGTGTAAAAACGGGTTACAAAAACTTACATTAATGTGTATGTAAGACATTTTTTATGCAGGACTTTTGCTCTCTTTGTTATATATTTACTTATTTATACACTTTATTGCGCACAAAAAATACAAGTAAAACGAAAATCACAAACATAAAAGTGCATTGAGAATAATTTGTACATTTTCATTTTTGTATATTTTTAGGATAGGTATATAATATGTTTATGTACATGTATGTATTATGTATGTATGTATTATTACATGTAGGTATGTTTGTATATGTGTAATGTGATTATGTTATATTTTTATTTTTAGTTCTTATTTGTAGATTATTATTATTTCTTTTACGCCTTAGACTGCCCTTTCTATCTCTTATTAATATATCCATATCATGGTTGCCTGTAAGAAATTGCCTTGTGTGATAAGGCCGCCACTTGTACTATTATTCGTTTTGTGTAATATCTTCGTAGTATTTCTGTACAGTACAAAAAAAAATGATTAAATAAATAAATAAAATACAATTGGCGGTCTTATCGCTTGAAGGCAATGACTTACAGACTCTAACAAACCATGGGATGGATTTTATAACAGGATAAATATATATAATTATCTATCATATTTCGATGTGAGAAAAACGTACGACTTTAAGATTCTATAATTTTCTTTTAGTATTCATTCAGTAAGTGCGTAGTGGCTTGTTGGTAAACGGACCAAACGCGGCTGCCATCATACTCACGATGATCATGGGTTCAAATCCCAGGGCACATCTCTGACTTTTCAGGTCATGTGTGTATTGATAGTCAATCACCACGCACTATAACGGTGAAAGAAAACATTATGAGGAAACCTACATAGTACATACCATAGCTACTTGTAAGAATTTCTATCGTATGTAAAATCCAACATGGTGGACTATATGGCCTAACCACTCTCAATCATACTCTCGATTGTAGAGGAGGCCCGTGCCCTGCAGTGGGACGTATATACTGATAGCGCGCGAGTTGAATGCAGAGCTTAGGTATGCGGTAGTGCGGTGATCTAATTATTGATGGCCATAGTGGGTATGTCGATAATTTTTTACATTGTTTTAAGTTTGTCACTTATCACTAGATAAACATCATTTAAAAAATAAACAAGATAGTAAATATCACACATTTTCAATAAGTAATTATTTTACACACCAAAATCAAATAAAACAAATTATTTATTCACAATTTTCGTCATTTCTCGTGGATGGCCACGAAAAAATATTCGTTATTTGTAACAAAATTTGATGGACGATCAGTTATAATGAATTATTAAACAAACAAATAATAACACGGACTATAATATGTTGAGTATCGTAATAAGCGTACGATAGCTCGGGAAGCACTGCACTAAGCTGCAGGCCCGGGAGGGGACACGTGCGGACGGCGGGGGGAGATGCTCCCGCTCTTTACCTCAGGCCCCGACTGCATTCAACTCGCGCGCTATCAGTAGGTATATGGGCATGATACAATAATCTATTCAATATTTTTACTTGTTGTGTTTCCTTTTGAATAAACTGTAATGAAATAAATATTTCAATTTGAACCCTTTAGTAGCTCAACAAAACGTCAGATTTACAAACTGGCCTTGAGAAGTGTCCAACTTGGAAGGGAAGGTATCCCGGCCATTTCGAGACGTCCCTGTCCCCAATCCCCGGTGCATTCGTATGAAATAGCTGAATTAGGTAAGTTCTACCTAGAAAGGACCTCCCATGGGACCAAACTGTTCACGAATCAACATTTTTCTCTGGAAATTGGTATGCGTTGTGGATATTGAAATAGGAAAGTGTTTTTCGGAATATTATTTATGAATATAACTTCTTTTAATGACCAAGAAGTTAGCTTCAAAGATAATATAAATTAATTAATCAATGATAATAAGGGTTTAATTTATATTCATAGCGATGAAGGAAAACGTCGTGAGAAAAACCTGCATACCATAAAGATTTGTCAATATTCTATGGTATGTAACGCACTAGGCCAGCGTGGTGGACTATATTATGGCCTAAACCCTCTCAGTCATACATATTGTAAAGGAGGCCCGTTCCCTGTTAACCGTATATGGGCTGATACAGATACAGTTTATTCAATGATGATGCGTAAAAATATGCAAAAATATTATATTTTGGAATGGGCATTTTTTACACGTATCAGTTCTGTATTGTATAGCAACATGTCAGCAATATCTCATCATATTTTCTAAACATTAATTTTCTCTCTCTGCTTTATTTATAATATTAAAATAAAAATTGACGCTATAAAAACCTACTTCGCAAATATATATTGTAAATATCCAAAAATAAATATCGTCGTGCATCCATACATATTTTTGTCAGGAAAAATAAGAGAAATATTCGTCTGCGAGAATTCAATCTATATTCGAAACGTATTTATGATTTATGGACCGAATGGCACGCGGCGCTTGGACGCTTTACTGGTAAGAAACGTGATATCGAGACTTACTAATATTAGCTAGTATTTTTTCTTTTTTTCTACTATTTACAAAATATTTTATGGAATCGGCTAGGGATGACTATTAGTGTAAAAATATACATTTAGTTCCTAATATAGGGATATACCTACATGTATCTATGAATGAATGTGGATACGGTTTAGTTTAAATACTTTTTGTAAAGAAATTGTTTGGCTTATTATTATTGGCCTATCTAGGCTAGGTGTCACTTAAGGCGGCCACTGAAAATCAGCGTTGTGTTGTGGTTTGCACCACATCATAACATAAAGCTGAGTGGCCACCTACCGGTCACAGTCGCGACCAGCCATTTTTTATTATTAAGTTTTATATTACTGTATGTTTCATGTACGTTGCGTCTGTGATTAATAAATAGTTTTTCTTTCTTTTTTTCTATATAAAATATTTTATGAAATAACCTGTTTTAACGAGTGAGCCGTGGAACAAGTTACGTGCCTGCTTTATCTCTTTTTTTTTCTGTGTTACAATAACTTTTTATGTTGCATGTGGCTAATTTCGAGACTGTAAAAGTATCTTTTTTCTTTTTTTATAAATGTAAATCCTTTGTTTGTTATTTAGGTAATTAAATAGTCCTTATAAAAAGTCAATCTCGTTTTGCTATACTGAATTATTATTCTAGTTTCTGATAACTTTTACAAAATACGTTTCTCACCATAAGTTGCGATACTGTATTTGGGTTCTGAGTATATTTATTAGCAATATTGTATGAACATTTCAACACCATAACTGATGTGAGAACTGCTCAAGGCAGACTGTCAAAGTAACTGGTTGTAGTACTTCAAACAAACAGGGGGATTTATATAAATAAAGGAAACATGTCAAACACAAGGTCTGGGAGTTGCAGCAACTACAAGTTGGCAATAAGTTAGTTGGGCAAGTTTTAATCAGTTCGGTTTACTTGACACGATGTGGCGTTTCGTACGCGCTAACCGCATAATCTTAATTCCTTGAAGTTTGATTGCAGCTACTTTAATATATTATCATTATTTTGAATCGAGTGATAGTGGAATGGATTGATGATTTAGTTGGAGTCGGCCGCGGCTGCCAACATGTTCACGGTGGTCACGGGCTCGAATCCCAGAGCACACCTCTGAAATTTCAGAGTCATGTGTGTATTGATAATCAATTTCCACGTACTAAAACAGTGAAGGAAAACATCGTGAGGAAACCTGCATACCATAGAGATTTATAAGAATTTCCATGGCATGTAAATCCGCCAGCCAGCATTACGCCAGCATGATCGGCTATGTGGCCTAATCACTCTCGATCGTACTTTCGATTGAGGAGGAGCCCCTTGCTCTGCAGTGGACGTATATATTTTGAGACAGTACCACCTCTGTAGAGACGGCGAATTATACCACATTCTTACCTACAGTGGGGCTCTGCCATTTTTATATATATACTTGCATTTGCTTCATTTTCTTGATAAGAACAAATAACAAAAAAATATATAATTGAAGTCCATCTGAATAACTTTAACCATTAAAATTCTTATCCCCATTTCCAACCACATGATTTACAAAATTGTTAAAAAATCAATTCGTTTATAAAAACAGCCTAATATACCTGGCTAATTTAACTTTGTCACGTTTTACCAACTTACCCCATTATCTGGGAGAATTTTATGCGACTAAATAAGTTTAGTTGATATAATCAGAATATCACGGGCCAAGTTAAATGGAAAAGTTTCTGGTACTGGTTTATGCAGGCCCTTTGGGCTAGTATTTGACCTTAATAAGCGACTTTCGACTCGGCCGGTTGTAAAAAGTTGTGTGAGGTACTTCGGTTGAAGGATAACACGTCTTTTGGGATATCTAGGGGTGTTTATTTCGTATAAAGAAGGTGTTATATAGGAAGATATTTCTTCTTCTGCCTACCTAATTTACATTTTAATACTATTGTATGTTATTTTATTTACATTAGAATTGACCCATTTTGTGTTCCCATTCATTGATTCTTTTATTTATTTAATTATTCATATTCAGTCAATTCAATTTTTTATTCTATATCTTGATTGCACATACAACATACATACACCAAAAGAAAAACAAAATAATTATAACTAAATTTAAAGTATGTACAATAGGCGGTTTTTTTTCAATAGGCAAACATCAAAAATTCTTTATGTACACAGTAAATAATAAAATATGAGAATGTGTTACGAATTTTGATATTTATTTATCATGTAAATCTTTAAAACTGTAAATACACAATATATTCGTAATAGGTACATGGAAATAACGTTAAATGTTTTATTATTTTTTATTATCATGTAAACCTTCTCAATTGTAAATTCACAATATGTTCGTAGTACATGGAAATAACGTTAAATGTTCTATTGCAAAAAGTAATCATTTTGAATACAACTAAATCTAAAAATACATAAAACCGTTAACGCATCTTAGAAATCCTTTCATTTTTTCTAAATATAGACGCTTCTGAAAACGCTTTAGGCATTATAAAATTTTCATAAGCATAAAACTTCCATTATACGAGGCAGAACGTTACTCTCCATGACAATTTTAATTATAGCCGCTTTCAACAGCGATTTTTTTCGCTTTAATATCCCGAGCGCCTGTGATAAGTTTAGATAAAATATATTGCTCGAGAATTTCTAAGAAAACGCTTACAGCGCTGCCTGTTTTCCCCTTATTATACAATTACATGGGGTCAGTTTATTAATATGCATTTATAAATATAGATTATATTAAAATATTTAACGTTTGATGAGCAACCTAGAAATTATATAGTCATTTTAGTTTTCAATGAGTAGCGAGACGAGCTTGTCGTTCGCTTGATGATAAGCGATACGACCGCTCATGAACAGTAGTAAACCAAACAATACCTTGAATTACAAAGCAATGCTTGGCATGCCACTGCGCTCGCCATCTTGAGATATGATAAGTCCCAATATGTCCAATAGCTACTCTGACTACAATGTCCTTCAATCCGAAACACATCAGTGCATTTATCCTGCTGTTTGGCGGGAAAAATAGAAATTGCGTTGGTACCTACCCTGGCGGCCTCTCACATTATTATGAGAGACCTATCACCAATAAATGGGTGTATTTATTATGTTTAAATTCAACTGGAGAACTCACGAAAAGATTTTCCAGATTATATTAAATTAGTCTTTACCAAGTCCAATATCGGAATAATAAACCCATCCACAGGATTTCTTCCAAATCTACTCCAAAATATATCAGAAAATATATGAAATAAGTTATAAATCTTTATAGAATCTTTTATTGGATACGAAAAATGGATTCTTGAGGTAAGCGACCCTCCGATCAATCATTGGTTGCATGAATGTGACTTAATTTATTTTTCCTGTAACCCGTCGAGGTCCGAGATCTTCGGATAATCATTTTTCGGGGCCACTCGTATTAATCTTTTTATCACATTGGGTTTATTCGGGTTGATGTATTGAGTGGACTTAATATTAGCTACTCGATAAAGATAAAATTGTACATAATATTAATATTAATTTGTTGTACGAAAAGGTTTATTTGTATTTCGGAGTATTCTTACAAATTCAGAAGTATCTATGTAATTGGTGTATATAATTTAAGAGCTTTCTTAGAAATATAAAGAAAGAACAAAGAAAGAAAATTGATTTATTAGTCACAAACACATGATAAAACTATGCGAGAAAAATATCAAATAGTAATTTCAAGGACTGCTTACTACACCAAAATAAATTCAGCTGTCAAAATCTTTAGCAAGAAAATTTTCTAGTGGAAAGATAGCATTTCATTACGACAGATTTTTCATCAAAGATTACTATCCTGCTTACTAGCAGAATCAGCCCAAGTGGACTATATGGCCTAACCACACTCAATCGTACTCTTGATTGTAGAGGAGACTCGTGCCCTGCAGTGGGACGTTTATCGGCTACAGTACAGTAACCAGAATTTGGGTTAATTACTCACTCCCACACCATTTTTTTCAGCAATATTTTATATTGATACTAATATGCCAATACTTGGTACTTACGTCATTATTTTTAAACCCACGCGTATATTTCCGTAATGAAGACCCCACCATAATTGAAATTCATTGCCGAACCATTAGTAAGGCTTATCCGACAAATAAAAAAAGTTCGTATAGCGATATAAATAACATTATATCTAATTTAAACGTCGATATAATCTCACCAAACTTATTTAGTGACTCCTGCTGCGAAGAAAATAAATAGCTTTAGGAATGTAACACGAAAAGTCGGGACTTGCTTTTCTACTAAGTTTTGAACTTCACTTCGTTCTCTGTAAAACAAGTCTTATAGTTTGACCTGTATTTGAAAATAGGTCATCTATTCATCATGTGCAACCATCTACTTTCTTTAGAACGCAAGGAACGCTGTTAAGCTCCGCTATTGGTACCGCGGAAGGCCGAAAAGAGAGTGTGTCACGCTTGGCACTCTGCGAATATTGCAGCCGGGCTGTGTTCAGAGCAAATGCTAGGCATACCTGCTAAAACTCGCTGGGCATCACACGCATTATAGCCGCTTACTAAAATCAAATATTGAATGTTGCACACAACTCTTATAGGTATGTGTAGGATCTGGTGTCAACAATAATATTGAATCAATGTGTCTGACGTAATTTAACGCTTGCTATACATGTTTCCGCTCGTCTTTGCTCGCGGCTCCATGCGTGTGTGTGTGTGCTTGTGTAAATGAAGTACGGTATGTGCATATGTGCCGGTAAATTTTAGTCAGCGGGTTCATTTATTGCAAGTTGCAAACCTTATTGGCGACTTGTCGCAGGCCCGACATGACACGAACATTTTTATGACGTTGTTGAGTGTCACCGGGCAACTGTGCAGTGCGAATACTGCCAACATGTTGGCGGGCAACACGTGCGGGAGGTTGTCACCGACATGATTCTTGAGGACAGCCTCCGTGGCGCAGTTGTTTAGACGCCGCCTGTGAAACGTGAGGCCGCGGGTTCGATCCCCGCACCGAGAGAAATGTTTGTGCGGCCCACAAATATTTCTTCCGGGTCTGGGTGTTTGTGAGACCGAAAAGTCTCTCGTAGTTACTGATACCCATGACACAAGACTCGATCTTAGTGTGGGGTCAGGACTATGTATGTGACTGTTGGGTGTTATTTATTTATTTATTTATAGGCCGCCGGGTTGTGTCGCTGGGCCGGCGGCTTTGTTTTATACTGTGCTTTATATTTCCAAGCACACGCACAAAAATTCAATTAAACCAAACAGAAGTTCAAAGATTCAGTAGTCAGTATGTAATCCAAGACAGAATATGTAATTTCACTCACGTAAAGGTCTAGGACTGACCAAAATGGTTCGGTGACAGTGAAAAATATTGCAGCTCAACCTTTGTAACATTTAACAAATCATTCACTGGACGTTTCCATTACCTTTTTATTTCGATTCAGAAATCGATCTATGCGTTATTAGTTCCATATATCTAGTATTTCGAATTGTTTTTAATGAATATTCATGTAAAAAGAAATATATTTTTTTAATTCAATATAAATTGGGCTTGGTGGCCCATTGGTGTATATGTTCACGGGTTCAAATGTAGCTATTTGTAAAAAATCTATAGTATGTAAAGTCCGCCAACACGCACTAGGCCAACGTTGTGGACTTTATAACCCCTCTCAATTATACTCTTGATTATACTGGAGTCTCGAGCTTTGCAGTATGACATATTTGGGCTATATATAATAATAAATAAATATATACATAAATTAAACTAACTAACTAACTTAATTCTAAACATTATTATATCAACTTAAGTTATTTTTTGCTTTTCACTTCGGTCGCCTCTGAGTTCGATCCTCCTTTTCTCTCATACACACAAAGATAATCACTCTGAGTTGATCCTCGATCTAGCTTACTATGGAGTAAGCTATCTATATTAATGACCTCATTAAAGCTAATTTCATACAAAAATTATAATTTATTTATCACGAAAAATATGAAATCTAAAACCTCAAATATCCTTATGCCCCTAAAGACGTGAGATCTCATTTAAATTTGTATCGTACAACAAACGAGTAGAAAATCCAATTTACATATAAAATATTGTTATCAATATGTATAACATGCAATATGGAGTTTTTTCTTTTTTTTTTTCTTCGTACATTCTCGATTACGCAACCGGTAAGCCGTCGGCGCAAAATTGAACTTTCTGCGCCCAAATATGTTTTGTAAATGGATGAGTTTCTCAAAAGCGTATACTGTGGAATACTTAATCAGTTTCTTTCTGTTCTATCGAATTAATTGGCAAATGTGTGTGTATTTACTAAACTGGAGAATTGTTCAGGTCTTCTTAGGTAAAAAAAAGTCAGATTCGATGGCAAGATATTATGTCAAAATATACCAAAACTCATACTGAGATAAATTAATACACCCATACAACTCACGCCTTTTTCCTAGAAGGAGTAGGTAGTGGTGCTTCCAGGACACCCACGTTTCGCCTTGTGTTCCTTAAAAATTTAATAATAACTGTCATAATTTATATTTTTTTAAAGGCTTAGGAATTGTATCTGATGTTGTTATTTCTGTTTCATTAGTGAATTTCTTTTCTTGTACCGAAAATCTATAAATCCATCAAAATTTACCTGACATTGTAGCCAGACATTATTTCTCAGGATTACGAACGCAGTGGAATCCCAAGCATTGGTTTATAATTCATGGTGATGTTTGGTTTTGCTACTGTCCGTGAGTGGTCATACATCCATCATATATCCTTTACCATCAGGTGAATGGCATACGCGTCCCATCATTTGGCAAAATAAAGAATAAACAGTCCTCATTGCCCTATATCAGTTTGATTGTGTTTTTGCAACACCCCAAAATAATAACACATAATTTTACCTGATTAACTTTAGAATCAACATCATTACCCAACACGCGATTAATGTTAACTGCTTGATACATTACGTACGTCGGTAAAACGCAAATTGCAGTGCGGTTGCATACGTGTAGTGTAATCAGTTTGGTTACATCGTTGATTATGCCGTCCACGACCACCGGCTGTTTTATTTTATTGCCAGTTTTGAATGGTTCATTCGAATTTGTATTGCGGTAGTGCCACAGACATGGAGCTTAATAGATACCGCATACACGCTCCACGTGTCAGAACAAGCTTAGTTTGTGTTAATACCAGCCCATATACGTCCCACTGCAGGGCACGGGCATCCTCTACAATCGAGAGTACGACTGAGAATGGTAAGGATTTACAGTCCACCACGCTAGCCTAGTGCGGGTGGACTATTCATACCATAGATTTTTTTACAAATCGCTATGGTATGCAATTTTTCCTCGCATTGTTTTCCTTCACCGTTTTAATGCGTGGTGATTGACTATGAATATATACATGACCTGAAAACTCAGAGATGTGCCCTGGGATATAAGAAAGAAAGAAAGAAATACATTTATTGAAGGCGCAAACATACATAGGTAGGTAATAAAATAACAAAATATACAAAAAATAAAAAACATGAAAAAAATATACAATTATGCAAAAAAATTACGTGGCTAAACTATTGCGCCGACAATGGGCCTCCCATTCAGCTTTATGCTGCAGAATGGGAAAGCAAACTGCAGCGCTGATTTTCAACGGGGTGCCCTGGTGAGACACGAATATCCAGTCGGTAGGCTGACAAAACATTATCATAAATATCTGCTAATAATTACATTCTTTTCTGTGGGTACGCATAGTTTTTTTTTTTTTTTTTTTTACAATGTGCGGCTGGAATGCGCAGCCACTGAAAGGCTTAACAAACTCTATCATTATCATCGTACACATAGCATAAATCATATCGCACACGTTGCTCGAGTTTAGTCATTTAAATATAAAAGTAATAACAAACAAATACAAAACATACATAACATGCAAACCCCGCCATAACTGATCACGTTTCAAGAGGATTTACACAGGATAAATTAAAAGGATAAAAGTTGTGCAAAGTGTAAACTGTGGATGTTCCCACACGGGGATGCCGCCAATAACGCTGGGAGGGAGGAGGGGACACATTCCTGATCGTGATACGTTCTATAGCAGGAAGGTAAGTGAGTAAAATATGTTCAATAACCTTTCTTTTGGATACATATTAAATGTTGTTTATAGCTATTTTTAAATCCAATTTTATTATTTTTAGAACGACACGGTGGAGGAATGTTGTTCCAGCAGCGAGTGGCGGCATATTTGAAGGATCCCCTGAATGCCGCAGTCCGGTGTAGTGGAATCGTTAATGGTTTGGTGGTAGAACGCATGCCATACGAGTGACTGTCCTGTCTCCACGTCAGTTTATCAAATAAGTACTTTAGTTTTTTTGTTTTTATAACGCCAAAAAGTAAGGTTGCCATGTGTAATTCCCGAAGGGCACTAGTTTTAAGAATATTGGCCTCATTTAGAAACGGTGAGACATGACTACGACTGGGAATGTTGAAACAAAATCTAGCGCATGCGTTTTGCACTCGTTGGATTAGTCGTGCAGTGCGGGACAGTAAGCACGGACCATACACCGTATCGCAGTAGTGCAACCTTGAGAGAACTAAACTGTCAACAAGCATTTTTCTTACTTTGATATTGAAATATTGTTTAAAACGATATAATACCTTGAGTCTGTAAAAACAGTTTTTGACAATGTTATTTATATAGGTCTCAAATCGTAGCTCTGGGTCAATAATTAGTCCTAGGTTGCGTGCTGTTTCCACCCGTTCAATACTTTGCCCCTTGAGTGTTATCTGCGGCGATGCCGACAGTATGTTGTGTATTTGAGCTTTGCTTCCTAAAACCATAAATTTTGATTTAGTGGGGTTCAGAACAAGAGTGTTGCGGTCAGACCACGCCACTATGTCACGAAGCGCCTCGTTCATTTTATTGACCGATAATGCCATGTCCTCATGCTTAAACGATGTGTATAACTGTATGTCATCGGCATACATATGGTATTTACAACCATGAAAAGATTGTGAAATGTCTGCACTGTAGATAATAAATAATAGCGGACCAAGAATCGATCCCTGGGGTATACCTCTTGTCACAGGTCGGGGTGATGAGAAAATCGAGGACCCATCCTCCCTCCGCAGTTCAACACACTGCGAGCGATTGGTAAGATAACTATGAAACCATCTCGCTGCTTCTTGTTCGAAGCCATAATATCGTAATTTACATATTAATAAATTAATATTAATTGTATCAAACGCTCGCGAGTAGTCCAGCAAAGTGAGAATGGTTCCTTCCCCCCGATCCCGTGCCTCAAGTATATTACCCACTACATCTAACAAGGCAGTTGTAGTGCCACGTCCTTTTCTGAAGCCCGACTGGAGATCCGGGAGAATGTTGTTACTTTCAAGGTAATCTATAACTTGCAAGTATACTACCCGCTCTAGTATTTTAGACAGCCAAGGGAGAATGCTTATGGGGCGTAATTCCTTGAAATTTTGAGGATTATTGGTTTTAGGTATTGGTCGAATGATCGCACAACGCCAAAGATTGGGAAAAGTACTGGTTCTAATGGAGGTGTTAACAATTGCTGTTATAACGGGTAAAGTTTCAGGAAGTGTCAGTAGAATCATATCCTTGGTAATGCCGTCCGTTCCCTGAGCATTGGTCGAAATCTTCTTTATAATACCAAGCACAGTGGTCTCATCAACTTCTTTGATACAAAAAGTCGACGGACCATGCCTGTTGAACTCGAAAAAAGTAAGTTGGGACATGGGCACCTCGTGGTTTCCAGGGATATCTAAGAATGCCTTGTTAATATCATCTGGTTTACACAGGTGGTCTGGTAGTACATTTACCTTGTTTGATGGGTATACCCGTGACCTTAGATTCCTCCATAAAACCTTCGAATTATGTATATGCTCATTTACATGATTGTTAAAATAAGCCTCCTTTTCACAATGTAGTGACTTTGAAACCAAACTTTTTAATTGAAGGTAGTAGTTTTTGTGGGTTTGGTCTTTGGTGCGTCTAAATCGATCCTTGGCCTTGTCGCGCAGACTGCACATCAATTTAATGGTTGGGGTTATCCACGGTGTTGGTGCATCTCGAAAAGATTTGCGTTTAGTCGGGGCATGCGAATCAAATAAATTAATTATATTAGTATTAAATATTGACAACATTGCATTGACGTCTTGGGTGTTGCATATTATATCCCATTGAATGGACTTAAGGTCATTTTGAAATAAATCAAGCACAATGTTGTGAAATGGTCGGTATACTACAATTTTTTTTACGGGTTTATCTTTTTTTAAAGACAAACGACACGTAATGAACGAATGGTGTCCCAACTGGCTTATGTGATGAACAGAAACATCTCGGTATGGAGCATCGGTGCATATAAGATCGATAAGAGAACTACTGTGATTTAAAAAGTGTGTTGGTGTGGTTATGATTTGTGTGAGTCCACTATAATGCACAAAGTCTTTAAGACGGCTAGTTTTGCTATTCCCTAACTCCAACATATTAACGTTAAAGTCGCCAAGCAATATAAGGTGATCATATGGTGATAGGGCGTTAATACTATCTGTAAGCGAGTCAAGAAAGAGGTCAAGGTCCAGCCAGGGCGGACGATAGGCAGTACCAAAGAGAAGTAATTTTTTGTTAATTTTAAGGCTCATCCAAAACTGCTCGACCTCTGATTGGTGCGGATGTTGTAAAACGCGCGCGTTTATGCCAGACTTTAAATAAAATCCGACTCCTCCGCCGCGACCGCCGCGCACAGTCACCGGTCGAGGACTATGCCTTAAGCGATAGCCTGGAACCGCGGGTGCTCGCCCTTCCTCACCCAATCGTAACCATGTCTCATTAATCGCCATAATATCAACCGAATGATTACTCATGGCAACAAGGAACTCATCATGGCCAGTGGCCAGTGATCCCGCATTAAATAAACCAAACTTTATTAGTTTTTTGTTTGACATTGGTATTGTGAGTCTAAGAATATTAATTTATTAACATATAGGAATAATGGATAACTAACAGAAATTATGTAAATAATAAACGGATTGTAATATATTATAGTAATCGTTGCACAAATTATGATGTATGCTTCACAATATGTAGAGACAGAATGCATTTTTGATAGAATCATAACAATGATTACATTAACCGTTGTAATGTATATTTTACAAGCAGTTAATAGATCAAAAGTGGAAATATTTAAAGAAATATAATAAGAATCAGTAATAATACACTGAACAGTACTACATGGCGCAATTCCTGAAATAGCCTCATTAATTAAATGTTTATGGATTATGAAACAATACGCACACCTCAAAGCCTTAAGTCTCGCTATAACACAAAAAACAAAATTGTATACCGAAATATATTTAAACTTAGTTAAATAATAGCTATAAATAAACCATTTAAAATGATTAGGTAATATAATAAAAAGTCTCCTAGACATTTTTAACCAGACAGCCAAATATTCTGTGTATGTCATCCTCACAGTAGATGCGGCAAGCAGCATCACCATCCTTACGACGGGCAAGGATTCGACCTCTGTCCGTCCACACGAACCTCCACCCCTTTTCTTGTCCCGCTTCTCGAGCTTGACGAAAAAGCATTCTGTTAACTTTCGTCAGACGCTCATTGACATAGAAGCGCCTTGGATGTCCGGATAAGCCCAAATCAGCAGTGGTGGTTCCACGTCGTACGCGAGCACCTTTATACAGCGCATCACGTAGGTCCCGACGTGCCAGACGTACAACTATTGGTCGCGGCCGGGACTCAGCCGGCCCAGCAGAGCTCACAGCGCTAAGGTGTCGGCTGCCAACCCGCTCCGCGCCAACAATATCACGATCCTCCAGGCTGACTCCCAACTTAGTTGCGATGAGTTTAACGGTGTGAATTACACTCTCTCCAGCATTCTCAGGCAAGTTAGTGATCTCAACATCGTTGGTGAGAAGTTCTTGGTCCCGAGTATTCAGATCGCGTTTAAGCTGCGAGACGATCTCCTCGAGGTTTGGATCTATGGATGTCTTGTTCGTGTTTGTCTGTTCCAGAACATCCAGCCGCCTCTCCAGGGAGTCAACACGACCATTCAAGGCCCTGAATTCCGCCATCTCCTCTCTGAACGCCCGAAATTCGTCCCGCACCGTTCGCAGCTCGTCCCTCATACAGCGCAGCTCCGACTCGAGATCGCTCACTATAGTGTCTGCAACTCTCGGAGTTTCAATGTCCGGTGAATTAGTTACAGCGCTTAGAGTGCCCTTCGTAACCCGTTTTTAGCAGTCAAAACAACGCCAAGAAGCAGCAATCATGCCAGTCTGCGGTAATGCAACACACAAGCGGTGGTATAAAGTATTGCACTTCGTGCATTTAGCGCCATCTACGGGCGACATAAATTTGCTGCAACTTCCGCATCTTACGCCTGGCATTTTGTATATCGATCAGAGAACCACCTAGTATACAGGCAAACTAATAGATGGCGCTAGTGAACCACCAATAGATGGCGCTGTTATTGTAGAATAAATAACTATAGCGTTATTAAATAGGCTGTCACGGGGTCCAAACACCATTAATCGCCGCACTCTACTGTAGGGTAAACGTCCACACACAAAGTCACTGAAATATGTCACGTATTGTTTCACAAAATATTTATTCACTAAAGTTAAGGGTAGTTATAACACGATTTGGGCAAATTGTAAGTTGTAAATTTAGATTTAAGTTATTGTTTATTGTTACTAATTAAAACACCACGATAATAATTGTGTCCGTCTATAGCACTTTGATACTCATTTTGGTAATATATGAAGACGAATTAGATTAAGACTTTTATTTATAAAAGGCAAAATACACAACGCACATATGACCGACTCAACATCCGTGACGTCACTCAATCACGGATATGAACCTACCATTATCGTGAGCATGATGGCAGCCGCGTTTGGTCCATTTACCAATGGCCTCGTGCATAGGAGAGACCATATGGACCATCCATCACCACCATTTATCTAATATGCATGTGCCGTTTTAGTTAAATTTAACAAATAATTTAGTTCTAACTAAAAACTGTTAATAGCAAAAATTTTCACGCCGGTTTACTGGTGGTAGGTCTGTCATATGTGAGAGGCCATCAGGGTTGGTACCACCGCAATGTCTATTTCTCCCGTTAAACAGCTGTGTAAATGCACTGTTGTGTTTCGGATTGAAGGGCATTGTAGCCAGAGTAATTACTGGACATATTGAGACTTAACATTTTATGTCTCAGGATGGCGAGTGCAGTGGAATGCCAATCATTGCTTTGTTATTTAAGGTGTTGTTTGGTTTTGCTACTGTTCATGAGCAATCGTATCGCTTACCATCAGGCAAACGACATGCTCGTCTCGCCATTCACTGCAATAAAAAAAAAACGCTGGTATACATACATTGGACTATTTGCGGCATCCATCTGTCTCATGTCTGTGGGTAGTCCTGATGTGGGGTGATCTAAATAGTTGATTTTGCGGATCTCAATATCATCATTTATTTGGAGTTGGGTTCAATGGAGTTCGGAAAGGGTTTAGGGTTTTGTCGTAATTTAAAGACGGAATTTTGTTGCGTGGTGTATATATTTTTTCGAAATGAAACTGTGGAATATTTTGATACAATAAAAAATCAAAAACGTGGTAATATAATGAACAGTCGTGTCAAACATTACGGACATAATAATAAAGGTGGGTTGTTTAGTATAAAAAATAAAAATTACTTTTTAGTGTCTTAGTACCCAAAATAGGAAGAATTTAATGGCATTCGAAATTGTTGTCTTGGTGCGCAATTTAAATCTACAGCGTCATCGTAAATCCAGCCTATTACATTTGTGATCAAACCTTCCAATAAATATAAAAAATCCAAAGTGCACGTAACAAAATTACCAAACATGAAACCGCAGTCCCCTACAAACCTTAAGACGATAAAACACCGCTAAAAGTAATAGGCTGTAAGCGGTCGTAAAACAAAAGAACGTAGAGAGATATTGTCCAGATGTGACGAGATGAGTAAACAAGTGTTACACATCATTCGAGTCACGAACCGCCGCGGCGTGGAAAACAATTTTGTATCCATCTGCCCTGACAAGGATGGAGGATGTGATACCGAACCGTTTGTTATTCCTTTTTTATGACAACTGGCTGATGGAAAAGTCGAGACCCCTGTGTACGATGGTAGGAAATTCTTGATAGTTAGAAATTTTGCAGGAGTAGTAGTAATTAAATATCAATAACAATATCAATTACTTTACGAAATGTGACAGAATACGAAAAGATGAAGACGACCCATTCGTGGCGTAGGCCGTAGTCGATACTTGCTACGACGTAGCTCTACGACTTTTAACTGCTGTAGACTTTTTTTAGTGAGCCTTGCTATATTGCTACGTTTCGTAGCGTTTTATTATCAATAATGGTTATATTGTATATCAGTTTTTGCAGTCACTAATAACACTATCAATTATTCAAGAACAAATATTCAAGTAAATTATGTAAATATAGCAAAAACAATTTCATCGTTCTTGAAAACAAGTTATAGGTATAACATTTTTTCAATATCGAGAGCGAAACTCTGAATATCAAAAACGGTGTCAGTGACGGACACGCTCAATTCATAATAATATTTTCTCTCGACATACGTGTTTGAGAACACCAACTGAATTAAACAAATGAATAAACATGAATAATGTACACCGCATTTAATAAATATTAATATCTGATATTGGGTAAAATACGATGCCATTTTTGGCGGCGGGAATTTCGAGTTTATTCGAACCTTGGATACAAAATATAATGAGCTTTTCAGTCTTTTTCAGTTGATAATGTTTGGCGCTGGCATTTAATATTGAGTTGAGTTAAAGTTGTTCTGAGAGACTTAAAACTAATATCATCATCATCAGCAAAAGTAAAACCACTGCTGAATATTGCCTCCACTAGTAGCTATTATTCCGATATCTTTTGACAGCAGTACTCCATCTTCGCCTTAATAGATATTCATTTTCCTATAATCACGTATCCAGTGGCTGATATGATGATGATGATCACATATCCAATGGTTTTCTTCGTGAATTTCAGGCCATATATCTTTTTACTATTTGACAACGAAATGTTATATTACTCATATACCTGTACAAATTGAAGTGCTCAAGGTTTAGCATTACCTTTTTTAAGCGCAATGCTCCATTTGAAGATTTTATTTTTTTTGATTATCGTTCTTAAAAAATATGTTTATAATATGAATTAAGATTTTACTAATAAATCAATAAAAATAATTTTTAAATTAACTTGGAAGCAATTTATCCTTCCTATCTACTTTATGCGCTCTCGTCATTAACTTTGTATATTTGTAATTTTTACTTTGCACCCGACGAACTATTTTGGGTAAAAATTACCTACTGTTCTGGTACAAGCTTTATCAGATTTCTTGAATTCATTTGTGTGCCAATATGTCACAATATGTTCTAGCTTAACGTGTCCCGATCCAGTCTTTTGTTCTATGTCCATAGTGTACATCAATTAGTATTCGATTCCCTTGTCAGTAATAATAACATGCATTAGAATATCGCATTTCTATCGTACGAAACATCAGAAAGAATGTATGGTAAGAGTAAAAATCAAAAGTATTGTTTACCTCACAAATGTCTTCTATTCCAAAATCACGGCCACACGGAAGACCAGCGCTGGTAACACCAGCACATGCTGAGTGTGGTCCGTTTTTGTAACGAGCACTATTTTGTCATTACTAATACTATAAAATTTTGTTTATTTTTGTTACCGCTACTTGTTACAAATAAATAATTTTCTTTCTTTCTTTCTTTCTTTCAAAATTTGGACATCTTCACCCAACCCTAAAATTCGAAGTTGAATCTCGTCTAAAGTTTTCCCGAACAAATCCAAGTTCTGTCGATTCGTTTAACTCAAGAACCGTCGAGGACCTGTTTGTTTGACAGATCTCCTTTTATTTGGCCCAAGTTTTTACCATGTAATCTAATTTGTTGCGGATGAAAACACGAAGAAATATGTTTGAAATTTGAATTGTTTGTTCCCCGGCAGCTGTTGTTTGGGAATCAATTATTCAGTTTGCGATTTGTAAATGGTTTGACTTTTGTTTTTCAAATGTAATCAATAAACTTCCGTGACAAATTGAAAAATAAGAAACTTCGTGTTAATACAATAATTGAAAGTTTTACAACATTAAAAGTTTGATTTGGAAGAAATCTTAAAAATAACTACTGATTATCTTTTTGATTGACTTGTTTTTATTGCTCGAGGAAAACATATTTTTGTAATTTATTTTATCTGGACATAGAACATTAAGTTGAAAATTTGTAACTATTATTAGATAAAATGTCAGAAGATAAATTTACAGCTGACATTAATGCTAATGTAAAGATCATCTACGATCTTTTGACGTCCTAATGCGTTGTTGTCTTGCTGTTGTCAAAAATATTAGGAACAGTTTTTCTCTTTTCCCATTTTTTTTACCGTGAACATGTTAATATTATAAGATTTCGAGTAAACATGCTTGTTACTTATATTATGAAAAATATCTCAATCTAAATTAATATCTATTTCTTAATATCTATTAAACTTTTTGTTTAAATTTTATTTATAGTTCCAAAGTTCCCCACACGTCTATAAAAAATAGGTAAAATATACAAAGTACTAAGTGTGTGGTGGCCTGTTGGTAAACGGACCAGACGCGGCTGCCAACATGTTCACGGTGGTCGGTGGTCGCGCAGCTTTTCGGAGTCATGTGTGTATTGATAGTCAATCACCACGCACTAAAACGATGAAGGAAAACATCGTGAGGAAACCTGCATATCATAGCGATTTATAAGAATTTCTATGGTATGTAAGTCAGCCAATCCGCACTAGGCCAGCGTGGTTGACTATATGGCCTAAACTCTCTCAATCGTACTCTCGATTGTAGAGTAGGCCCGTGCCCTGCAGTGGGACGTATATGGGCTGATATAGAAAATATACAAAAAAATTATAATAAGACACATTTTTTGTCGTAAAAACCGTATATTTTATTATAATCCTTAAGACATCTGCCACAATTCTGTTTCCGTCCAACCACCCCACGCAAACGCACCGGGAATAAAATATTTCGTTTATTGGCGGCGTACACGGTTATAGAATAAGGAAAGAATTTAGCGTATTAAGTGTGACCAACTCAGGATATTTTACGACACATTTAAAACTTCAAGATAAAAATTTTGGATTTTGTATATCCACAGCCTTTTTGATGAACTTTTAAATCGCATACTAGATATCAAAGACTGCGTAATATATAGCTATAAGTGAGGCAGCTTTAATACACCGTAACTTATTTGACTGCGCCTTTCTAAATTATAAATTGCTTTTTTATTCACAGCAATAATGAAATAAACTCAAAACAGTCCCTGTAATCTAAAATACACTCTGGCTCCTAATGAAACAAAAATATTAACATATCAGGGAAAATTCTTACATCATTTTTTTTATTTAAAAAAAAATACCTTTTCAGTGTGGTCACCCCGAGTGTAACACATTTGTCACGTCTGTATTATCATCCTTATGTCACGTGGGGTACTGGATAATGTGGGGTATCGCTGGAATTTTAAGCGGCCTATCTCATTGGTACTACATATTTTATGAGAGCCTGCATTCAGGATATATTTTTGCAGAGACCAATGAGGTTTAATATGTATATATGTACATATGTCAATTTCACTCTGTATATAAACTTGATAAACCCGCACTTAAAGAGGTTCAATCTAGAGCCACTTATAAGCGATTGTAGGACTTAATTATCCTATAATTATCTACCTAAATCCCAGACTAACATAAATTGAGTATTATATTTTAGTGCAAAAGATATTCTAATCCTAGTTGGTTCAATATTTAATGAATTATTCCAAGCGATATTACAATTTTTGAACGAAATAAATTCTATGAATTCATTTTTTATAAAAGCGAGATGAATGAATAAATGATGGACTGTGATGGTTCAGAATTAAATAGGTACCATGTATTTGAATAAATTAATATTTTAATCTTAGAAATTAATCCAGAAATTACTGTAAGTTTCTGAAGCTTCAAAAAATAATAACTAAAAAGCGCATCAACAATACTTTTGAGTTTAAAAATACATACTATGTACCATCTTCTGTATCATATAAACTTTTATTTTAATGAGCAATGGTTATGCTTTGTTTGAATTGAATAGACTCTAAATCTACTGGATCGATTTGAAAAATTATTTCATCATTAGAATCCTACATTATCCCTGATGAACTTAGCGATAGATAATTTAAAAAAAAAGTGTAACTGAACCCAGGCGGAGTTAGGCCGGTCTCCAGTTATAAATAAATTCGATTGATTTACACAACCGTAATAAGATAAACACAAAATTAATTTAATTAGAAGGTTTCATTAAGCGATACTACTACTTCATAATTTCAAAGTATTTTCTAACTTTCAAGTCACGAAATGAAATTTCGCTGAATGGAATAACTTGGAACCGCGTCGGTTAATTCTGTTTATGTTTGAGCTTGTTTCTTGTTCACAGAAAAGAAGTGATGAAGGGAATTCTTGAAATCAACCGACCGAGTAATCGCTTTAACATTAGATCTAGGTCGCTGGTCATTTCATTGCCTTTCCAATTAATAAAGCATTTTTTAAATTTGAAAATATGTACTTTGATCGTCTAAAAACATGAGTCCGTATCAAAAGTGATTTTCATATATTTATTACTAAAAGTATAAAAGTAGGTACTTTTGTCGCAAAAAAAAGAAATATACTATTTCCCGAATGACTATATGTCCGTTCTATGGACACCCAAGCAAGACACCCACTTTTATAGTATGTAGGAAAGATTTTCAAAATGAGATTAATAAGAAGAGGCCTTTAAAATATTTTACTCAATTTTAATAATACGGTAGAAGCGTAATTATAATCTTTTCTTACTTTTTCTTTATTTTACCAAGGAGCTGGAAATACAAGCTTTGTTACCAGAAGTTCCTACTCGTAAACTTATCTATCAATTGCAATATGAAAATTTTACTCATAACTTTTATTTACTTCAAGCAACTAACAGTCCTTAAATTAAACGGGAATACATATGAAAGTGTTAACTTAAACAGTATGTGGAAATTGTCGGCCATTAATGTGTTCAGTCTTGAAGTTGTTAATTTTGCTATTTAATTAAAAATAATTTCTCAACTCCACTGATGAACGTGGAAGAAAAAAATATAGATGCGCTAAATTTAATATTTTGATTTTTATTGTTATAATAGAAACCCGTTATTTTTAAATGAAATTTAATTTGCTTAATAGTCAACAAGACAACTCAATAGCGCTTAAGAAAAATCAGTACAAAAACAGCATCAGCAATGAACTGTGTTATATTTTTATTTAATTAATTGATTGTGTTGTCTTATTTGTTAAATTGACAGAAAAACAAAACTCATTATCTTTTCCTTCTATTTTCGATCCTTATAAACGTATATCGCCACCAGGGGCCTATAAAGAAAGAAAGAAAAAAAGAAACTACAAATAAACAATTACAATAAGTACAATTTTTAAGGTAGACTGTTTGATTCGTCAGTCTCCTTTAATCCTTTCTTTGTTTTATTGCTATGAACAGCGAGACGAGCAAACCGTTCGCCTGATGGAAAGCGATACGACCGCTCATGGACAGTAGCAATGCTTGGCATTCCACTACATTCGCTTTTCTGTGATAGAAGATGTTAAATAAAATAAATAAATAGATAACACCCAACAGTCACATACAAAGTTCTGACCACACACTAAGATCTAGTCTTGTGTCGTGGGTATCAGAAACTACGAGAGACTTTTCGGTCTCACAAACACCCAGACCCGAAAGAAATATTTGTGGGCCACACAAATATTTCTCTCGGTGCGGGGATCGAACCCGAATTAAGTCTCAATATATCCAGTTAAACTGGCTACAATGTCTCTCTGTCCTATTCTCAAAAATCGGCAATACAGTAGCTGCTTTTTCCTTTTCTTCTTTCTTTTCCTGTGCCTTGCAGTGGGACGTGTAATGAGCTGATTCAGGTAAAAATTTAGAAACACAATCAAAACAAGACAGTTCTGATACGCTTTCATACTTCCTTGATCTAAGTAATTAATGTTACGCGGTAACAAAGTATCCATTTAAACGTAACTGGTGGTTTTAATTTCACTCGGAACGCTCTGGTGTCTTGGTTTTTTGGACAATTATCATTCAGTCTGATTAGTGAGCCCATTCCAAATGGTGTTTGTGGCTTTTTATTGCATAAGGAGTGTAAAACGGTTCATTGCAGTAATCTCCTCCGTCTTTTAGGTTATGTGTGGATGCTATAACTTTTTTCATTACTTTTACGGGTTTTTTAAAGTGTTTTCTTGCAATAAAATTGTGAAATATGAAGTTTTGGTTTGTTTTTCTGTTGGAG
This sequence comes from Hyles lineata, assembly GCA_030180105.1. Taxonomy (NCBI): domain Eukaryota; kingdom Metazoa; phylum Arthropoda; class Insecta; order Lepidoptera; family Sphingidae; genus Hyles; species Hyles lineata. Next base: position 4,959,465 of record JARJEE010000030.1, read on the forward strand.
TTCTGAGGTGATTATATTTTACAAGAAAAAAAGTATTTTTAATTTTTATTCTACAGAAAGCAGTTATGAAGTACATTGTCTTTATCCCAAAGAGTTAGGGACTATATATTGCCATTTGACACGATTCAGACTTATAATAATTTTACACCGCAGACGTGTTTTTCTTTTTATGGATATTCCTAAATGTATTATGTAATTGATTTAGTGTACGCTTGACTAGTCCTCTGTTAGAGTATCATCGACTAGTATTAGCTCTGAATTAACACCATTGTAACAATGTATCGAAACATTCTAAAAAACTGAACTGACAGCCTCCGTGGTGCAGTTGGTTAGACGCCGGTTGTGAAATGTAAAGCCGCGGGTTTAATACCCGCTCCGAAACAAACATTTGTTTGCACAGGTGTTTGTTTCGGGTCTGGGTGTCAGTGAGATGGAAAAATCTCTCGTAGTTCCTAATACCCAACGACACAATCTTAGTTTGTTGTCAAGACTATGTATGTGACTGTTGGGTGTCATTTATTTATTTAACAGAACAACCTCAAAAAAAAAATTTTTGGACTAAGCCACACGACGTTGAGTAGAGCCTATCCCCCTTACCGACGCGACAGAAAGAAACTAAGCCGAGCAGAAGCAAATATTATTTAGTCTGCTATAAATAACAGCATTTCTTAAACAAGGACAAAACAGGGACGTATATTAAATGAAGAAATTGTCTAATTAATCAATGCGAAAGTTTGAGACTAGTTAAATATTATACGACGAAGGTACGTATCGTCTCATTAAAAGTTGAGAGTCGTGTGGTTAGAGTAATGACTTCAGCCACTATATTATTTTATGGAAGCTTGTAACTTGTGCTAGTTAATTAATTTTGTGTCGTAGTAGAATAATTTGTTATTTTTCATACCTGCAGCCCACCATATTACAATATTAAAATTTTACAGAATATTAATTGAAATACTATTTTCGCGAATGTAAAATCTATCAATATCTATTACGTTGTTGGACGGAAGTTATATAATTTTTAGCGCTCTTTATACAATTTAGCGATAAATTTATGACATTAAAATCTATCTACCCATGTATTTGATCCTGAAAGTTTGTTTATGGAACTGAAATATCGCAACTATTGTATCTTCATTTATGTATTATAAACTCTACTGCAACGCTGAAAACCTGAATCAAATTCGCTTTAGCGAAACAGAATTATCGCTTCCCTACATCCAAGTATTTTTAATCCTCTCTCTCTTTCTCTCTCTTCAGCTTCAGGAAGTCCACTGCTTAATAAAGACCTCGCCCAAGGATTTCCACATAGACCTGCATCCAGCGACTTTCTGCAACTTTAACCAGGTTGTCCTTAACCTTGCAGGCGGGCATCCGAAATGTATATTTTTAATTCTAAATCAAATATATTGTTACTAACGATATTACCATCTACCATGCTCCAGTTTTATACCGGTTCTTGCCTTCAGTAAGTAGGTACTAATAGCATTTTTAATACTACAGTGTACAAAAGTTTAAATACCAGTCGGAGTACATATTGAAGTTTAAGTGCGCCACAACCGCAATTGTTCCGTAATGGCCCTCGACTGTATTGTACGGAACACCTTATCGGATAATTTGTATAGAATAGGCTGTATTTTTGGTAGCCGTATATGACTTGCAGTACAGCAAAGCATTGCTTAGCAAGCTTTAATCTTATGATGTCGTATTTTGTATCTCAATAATTATAAATAAAACATAATTGTTGAGAAGCGATTGTTACTACTTCAGCAATAGTCAACAAGGAAAGTCAACAAGCACTTTTCGCTTCCTGACAGAATGAAGACCGCTTCATCCTGAAACTATTTAAGCTAATGCCAGAATTATCTAACGCGTATCTCATTTTATTAAAGAGGCGAAATCCTATGGTAAGTACTTATTTACCATAGAGTTCGCGAATTTACTTACCAGAAGTTAGTGCGTTAGTATTGATGACATGATTTCTGTGATAAGAGATCTCGTTAGGTATCTATGTAAATACGTAGATCCAAAGCGCATAAAACATATAAACCTTATGTAATAAATATATGTAGGTTAATATAATAAATACCACCAGTTTAGTAAGATATTTCACGATATACTCCTTTACTTAAAAATCTAGTAGCAGCAAATAGACCCTAATACACCAAACGGAGATACGAATAGACTTAGTCTCAAACAGTACATAAAGATAAAGTCCCGAATACGACGTATGTGGACATTTTAAATTCCCCAGCGCGTATAAAAGTCTCGTCTCCAACTTCTGGCTCATGTGTCTTCCCCGTATCTTGGTCTGGCACAAAACACACTGCGAATGCGCTTGCATACAAAACAGACCAACATTATTATTTAAGAACATGCACGCGGCAGTCTCTTGTTTGTTTAGGGATTTTTTGAAAATGTCTTGTTATTTTTATAGCTTTGGTTATTTTTGAGGCTTTAGGTTATTTTCTTTAAACTAAAATATGAGATTTCTTACGGCCAAATCTCACCCCTTTTTTCTCAGAAGAGATAGGTAGAGGTATCAGGACACCTTTGTATGTTCCGTCCTACGAGATGCGAGCCTATCACCATATCAGGCACAAATTCCTGTCTCCATGCTGGTAATGAATGAACATCCAATATCACTTAGCCCGACCTGGGAATCGAACCGGAGACACCAACTTTGTAACGGTATCGCACTACAACTACGCCACCGAGGCAGTGAAAATTATATACTAATATAGTGAAAAATGTGACCGTTCTATTAAAAAAATGTCATATTATTATTTATTTCATTACAGTAGCATCAGAACATGCTCATAACTCATAAATTGGTACGTATCTTAAAAATTATAACAAACATAAAGCCGATAACTGATTACAGAAATAGTGAATTTTCTTTATGAATGGCATTATGATTAAACCATCCATATAAAGGTCAAATCATAAGGTCAAAACAAAGTAGATTATGATAAAAATAACTAATCATTTAATAAGGGTCAGTAATTTCTTGCGGAGATAAAGGTTAGATCTTCACAAGCATTAATATTTGTTTGACCTATTATATTATTCTACATCCGCTTATGCCTACTCCCTCGGTGGCGTAGTTGTACTACGGTACGGTCACAAAGCTGAGGTCTCGGGTTCGAATCCCGGGTTGGGCAAAGTGATTATGGATTTTTCTATTCATTATCAGCCCAGAGTCAGAAATTTGTGCCCGATATGGTGATAGGCTCGCCACGTATCACATTGTGGGACGGAATATACAAGGCGAAATGTGGGTGTCCTGACACCTCTGCCTACCCCTTCTGGGAAAAAGGCGTGAGTTTATGTATGTATGTATGTACATCCGCTTATGAACGTGACATGTCTTCATAATCCCACAAAACAGGAAATCGCACTATAATTACTTTAGGGCAACACTTTAAACTGACATGTTTACGGTGGTCGCGGGTTCAAATCCCAGGGCACATTTCGGACTTTTCGAAGTCATCTTTGTATTTTTTTTTTTTTTTTTTTTTATAATGTCCCGGCATAGTGGCGGCATTGCACCTGATGGTAAGCGCAAATGCCGCCCAGGCAGAGTATCCATTGGCATCGGACGATAGTCCCATGCCAATGGAAACAATTATGCCGGCCTGCTAAGGTGCCTCTTCACACCACGGCGGAAGGACCCAGGATTGTAGGAAGGAGGGAACACGTGAGATGGCAAACAATTCCACAGATTTTATAGAACCGTTTGGTTCGCGCCGGGATGGTTTGGACCGACAAGCTATGGCTTCGCAAGCCAGCCCGCGTGGTTCTGGTAAGGAATGGAGAGGAGGGGATCAAGTTATACAATTCCTCAGAGCATTCCCCGTGATACAGGCGGTAGAACACGCTTAGAGAGGCGACATCCCTCCGGAGTTGTAGCGACTCTAAGTTGCTCGTAACGTCTGCATAATTGACAATGCGGATCAACATTGACAATGTATCGATAGTTAATCACTACGTACTATAAAGGCGAAGGAAAACATGGTGAGGAAAGCGATTACATAGCGATTTGTTGGAATTTCTATGGTATGTAAAGTCCGCCAAACCATAATAGGCCTGCGTGGTGAACTATATGGCCTAACCACTCTCTATCGTATTTTTGGTTGTAGAGGAGGCTCGGATCCTGCAGTTGGACGTATATAGGCTGGTATAGATATATATGGAACACTTTAAAAAGCCTGGCCTATAAGACTTCAAAGAACAGTTTTTGAACAATAGGCTTTTGTCGACTAACATTATTCCCATGTATGCAACTTGCTCAAGAGCTCCCTCTGGGCAGTGTTTAATACTAGAGCAGTTTTACCGTCGCATACTTTGTTATACGCTGAAAAGCATGAAACAATAGATGTCGCCGCAACTCTAATATACGACATTATCTGCGGAATAATTTCCGAGTACAAAGTCAGTGCGTTTCGCTGTAATTTAACTGTAAAAACTGGGATTTAACTATTTGCAATGGTTATTAGCGGGATTTTGTGCGCTCTTTTTGTTATATACTTTGTGTTGTAAATGAAGTTAATTACGGTAGGAAAATTTATTTAACATATTAGTTTAAAGTGGCCTAACCACTCTCAATCGTACTGTCGATTGTAGAGTAGGCCCGTGCCCTGCAGTGGGACGTATATGGGCTGATACAGTTTACAGTATGACGTGCTTTTGACGGGAAGTCGTCTGTATAGTTGTAACTTATTCAAAAATCTTTATGCGTTCTGTACATTTGTAACTGATATGGCAGTTATACAATGACTTTTTACTAACTACTTGCACGTCCACCTGTCAATGTCAAATTTCAATTTTTAAAATATACCCTATTTCTATTTACATTAGGCTGTCAAATTGACTTTGACAAATGTCATCTGTCAAAATTGGGGGTCGGAACGTTTTAGTACCTAAACAAAGATGCATGCAGCATCAAAGAAATTCCTTTTCCGCTGAAAGTTATGGGTGCAATTCCAAAATGTTGAATTCCTATACTGTGAAAGATATTTGTAACACTGTTTCTAATAAATATATTTTTTTATTTTTATGTATTTACTGAAAATTGCCCTAATTACAGTTCCATCTATCACACTTGCGATCCATATATGTACATACCTGAATTCATCATTCATTCAGAAATTGACAGTAAGATGTAAAATAAAGTTTGAAAGGATTTTATTTACCCATGTATACTCCAATAAAAATAAACAAATAAATTCAACAACACCAACGCATAAACAATGGACTTAATTGAGAGCAGAGCATAGACATTTTCCCCTACATAAAGATTCGGGGTAATTAATCTCAGTTTGGCCGTTAATCCGTCTTTTAGTGGGAAGCGATAGTGGCGAGGAACGATTCGTTCAAACGTACCCCGAATTTATCGATGTCAAGTGACGCAACATAAGTAATATATCATTTTATTTGTAGAAGCATGTGAAGATTTAATCGTGTTTAGGTTTACTATTATTTTATAAATTTTTAACTTTTCTTCTTTCACTAAGGCAAACGTATAATCATTGTATTTAACTCATAGTCATTGTTTTTGATTGTATTTCCCACAATTTGGGCAAGATTGATTTATTAGTGATTTCAGATGCACAGTGTTCATTTTAAAAGTTATGTAATTTATGAAATATGTGTTATGTGTAGTCTTAATTGAGGACCAATAAATAAAATAAAACTACTGGTAGGTATTTTCTGAATAAAAGTCTTCTTAACTCATTTTGCAAGGCTTTGTTGGAAATGACTTGAATTAGCATCTTCCCATTGCTGAATACAAAAAAGTAAGTTTTCTAAAATTATCTTACCTTGTTGAAAATTATCTGTATTTAGCATCCTCCTGTAACTTTCATGACAGCCTTCATGGTGCAGTTGGTTAGACGCCGACTGTGAAACGACAGGCCGCGGGTTCGATCACCGATACAAATATTTGTGTGATTCACGGGTATTAGTTTCGGGTCTGGGTGTTTGTGAGACCAGAGTCTCACTTAGCTTCAGTACCCACGACACAAGACTCGATCTTAGTGTGCAGGACTATGTATGTGACTGTTGGGTGTACATATTTATTTATTGTACCGTTTTAATGCACAGATTACTCAGTACAATGAGGTCTGTTATCTTAGCTTGACGGGCTGGGCGTGCCATTGTTTCACTGAAAAATTACCTTACGCCGTGTTACATTCGATCAGTTTAATGGCAGGAAATTTAATCCTTTCCTTTCCTTTATCCTCGTCCCTTATTCCTTTCAAATCTTCAAAGGGTAGCTACACCCCAATGATTTCCTTATATATTGTGTTATTATTACCAGAGCAGTTCCTATTAGCATCAGAATAGATTACAACGATATGCTCGAATACAGCAAAAATAAAATTATTTACAGCCATATTTTAAAGATTACCTCAGTGGCGTGGCCTGTTGGTAAACGGACCGGACGCGGCTGCCAACATGTTCACGGTGGTCGCGGGTTCAAATCCCAGGGCACACCTCTGACTTTTCGGAGTCATGTGTGTATTGATAGTCAATCACCACGCACTGAAACGGTGAAGGAAAACATCGTGAGGAAACCTGCATACCATAACGATTTTTAAGAATTTCTATGGTATGTAAGTCCGCCAACCCGCACTAGGCCAGCGTGGTGGACTATATGGCCTAACCACTCTCAATCATACTGTCGATTGTAGAGTAGGCCCGTGCCCTGCAGTGGGACGTATATGGGCTGATACAGTGGCGTAATTGTACCACGGTACGATTACAAAGCCGCGGTCTCAGGTTCGAATCCCGGGTCGGGCAAAATGATATTGGATTTTGCTATTCATTAGCAGCGAGGAATCAGGAATTTGTGCCCGATATGCCAATAAGCTCGCCCCCTATCACATCGTGGGACGGAACAAACAAGGCGAAATGTGGGTGTCCCGGTAGCACTTCAGCATACCCCTTCTGGAAGAAAGTTTATGTATCTTTTTAGAGCGTAATTATTTGCTCTAAAATTGTCTCTACTTTTAAAGTTGCTCCCGACTCCATTCCCAGTCGTGTTATAAAACATAGTTCATATTTATTTAAGAAAAATAGTCTTGGCAACGTCGCGACATAAAGGAAGGAATATATTTAATAAATACGGGTCTCGTTTACAAGGTAAACAACTCATCAGACAAACCAAACAAGGAACGCTCCCCGCCTCCTTTTATGCAATATAAGAGTTCAGATAAAACAATTTTAGTTTACATAAAAAACTTTAATATAAAACAGGAGTTTTATCGTCAATGGTAATTTACGTAGGGTGGAGGGTTAATACCCGATGTTGTTTTGAAGTAATACGCTTCTGCGTTGTGTTGTTTGTTCTTAGACGGTTTTAATCAGTTTCCTACTGATTGTATTTTTTTAGATTTGTAGAAAGAAAGCTGAACTGTTTAAAGTCGCAGGTCTGAACTCACTACATAGAAACCTGACTTTTCGGAATTTAGTACGTAAATTACTGCGATGAAGAAAAACATATAGTTCTACATAAAAGCATTTGTACCAGTATCTGTATCAGCCGTATACGTCCCACTGCAGGGCACGGGCCTACTCTACAATCGACAGTACGATTTAGAGTGGTTTGGCTATATAGCCCACCACGCTGGCCTAGTGCGGGTTGGCGGACTTACATACCATAGAAATTCTTATAAACCGCTATGGTAAAAGCATCAAATGAATGATTTCTATTAACTGCAATAAGCAAGTTTGGAGGTCTAAATGTATTATTTCAAAATGGATTGATCTGATCAGGTCGGCGTTTCAAACATTCTGAAACATAATATAATTTACTTCTGACACATGCGTAGGTAGGTAGACGAATCGGTGGGCGGATAAACATCTGTCTAATAGAGAAATTATGGTTAAAAGATAATTTTTCATCCTTTATGGTTCTTTGTCTGAAAATGATTTATCATGTGGCTTATTTGGTATATTCGTATGCCGACGTTATAATATTATTGTCAACTCTTTGTGTAATAATTAAACCACTGGAAGTCAACCATCTAGGTTGCTTGGTGTTCATTCGCTTCAACTTGAAAAACTTGAAGCGAAAAGGAGAAGCATTTGTCATGCTATTAGATTCTGATATCAATATTTTTTATTTCCGCGAATGGCGAGACAGGCATGCCATACGACCGCACATGGACAGTAGCGAAACCAAACACCACCATGGAATACAAAGTAATGCTTGGCATTCCAATGCGCTCTCGATCCTGAGACGTAAGATGTTAAGTGCCATTACCCAGTAGTTACTCTGGCTACAATGTCCTTCAAACCGGACCATAAAAGTGCATTTAAACTGCCGTTTGGCGGGAGAAATTGACATTGCAGTGGTACCTACCTAGGTGACCTCTCACATATGAGAGATCTGCCGCCAGAAAGTATTATTATTATCATAATAATATAACTCAATATCAACGTATACATTCAAATAATACACATCAATAACCAAAATTGATTAGTCCCCTGACTGAAACAAACACCGGCTATATCGAGCCACAAAACCGAATTCCAAGTTGGCCATCGATTTGAATTACAAAACGCTACAAAAAAGGTCGCCGTCCCAAGCAATTAACCGTGAAATGGGGTCATGTCACACCACTCGATGAGACATTGAGGGATTCCCAGACTCGAGCTCGCCCGGGTTTACATAGATAGTTCTAGTTATATAGAGTATATTGTCTTCATAATCGATGGTTTGAGTAACAAAAACAGTGTTTGACAGAGCCTAGAGAATAATCTAGCTGGAAAATTTGACTGTTTCAGACATGATTTTTATGAGTATAACAAAAGTCAATTAAGGCGCCTGACTTAGCTTAAACATTCGCAACAAAAGCGTTAAAGTTTTCTTCAAAATAGAATATACATCTACTGAAATTAACACAGCAGTATAGGAGGTATTTAAAGACCTAGAATTTATATGTACAAATCGTTGGGAGTATATTTGTGAACCGTACAAATATTTATTCTTGTATAAATTACGAATGTTTAGCGTAGAAAACCAATAGCGTAGCTGCTACGCCAGTACACTGTCGTACCAATAACATCTTAATTACACGTTTTAATAATACTAGTCATATTTCGCTCGCAAAAAATGTCACCTAAGATGGCATTAAACAACCACTTATTCTTTTGAAGTAAATATACGGTGGTCTTGTAATGTTATTATCAATAACGCGACCGGTAGTTAATTTCTTACACTAATGGGAACCAAACGTAGAAACTATGCATTAATAATATACATTTTAGTCTCGTTTGGGGTATAAACAAACTCGTACTCGTTCATACCACTGCCAACTTCATCTCCATCTGTCATACGGCCAACTTCTTTTTTAATTTCATCTATATTAACCCCAACTACGTCATCCGAATTATTAAACGCAACACAATTTTTAATAAAATCAATAGTCTCCACATCTCAATTCTCTTCAAAATCCTCTCCAACCACGTGAAGTGCAGAATAATTTATAGTATGTATTAAAGCGAGTAATTTTTCAGGGAACATTCGTACCGTATGTCTCGTACATATATCAACGTCTCCGTCGTGTTCTTGCTCCATTACGCCACTAATCGTATGAGATTCCACGCTGATGGTTCTAATTAATAGCACATGCCCTTCAAGTATTACGTCGGTGAATTAAATTCGCATGTACTTGGATAAATGTTCTACGGTTTGTTTGTAGTGAGTAGTTTTGTAGTTAATGACAATGGCTTTTTAAGGATCTGGTAAAATATCGTGTTGATTTTCAACTGTTTTTAGCCGTGTGATGTGATTGAAATTAATTAAATCTTATTATTTTTTACTTATAAATTACATGTATATTTATGTTTCTTAACGAAATTTGATTAAGTTGCCTATCTCCAATTATACAGGTTGAATTTTTCAAATGATTATAGATTGCCAAATCCAAAACTATGAGGAATAGGGAAAAATACTGAAAAGAGTTACACAAGCCTAATTATATGTTAAAACATGTTACGAAATGCAAAATATTCTAAGTCTTATAATTAAGATCAAACCTCTCAAAGCTCTTCGCTTCCCCCAGTTTAAATTATTAGGATAAATTTCTAGTTCCAATAAGCGTAACTAAATTATTATAACATATTCTGTCCTTTTAAATGTACTGAAAATTAGTTCCACCTTTAAAAGCTAAAATGATTTCATACTTAATTTTATAAATCACTCAAGTATTATGTCGTGGGCTTTCTATTTTATCTTTTTAAAACAGATATCCTAGAGAGCTATTTTAATCATCGCCATCTGTGAGGTTTATATTGAACTAAATTACAAGGCATTTTCCCGCCCAACGTTAAGAATGGGCGGGCATATACAGCTTACTTAAAATGTTAATTCCTTGGTATTCTGCTAGATGGCGTAAAATTAAATAATACAAAATCAAAACTAAATGAAAAGCAAAATACATGCTTGATAAATATTTTCAAAGTCTTAACATTCATTCGAAGTTAAGTTATACAACGTGCAAGTCACGTCATAATTTTTACAAAGATGTTTTTTTTTTCTGGCCCGGCATAAAAAAATTGCCTCATTGCGCCTGATGGTGAGCGCAAATGCCGCCCAGGCAGAGTATCCATTGGCATCGGACAGCAGTCCCATGCCAATAGATACAATTATGCCGGCCTGGTAAGATGTAATGTTTTTATGGTAAGGTGGCGTGGTGTATTGATTTTGTCTCTTTACGAGACCTGATAGCTCAATATTGGAAAAACTTCGATGCTCTTGTTAGCCTTAGCAACTTGTAAATGTGAGGTTTTTATTTTTTTATTACTTATATTGCAACGTAAAATATGTACGATGTAAGGGGTAATTCTTACCAAAACATGCCTACGTAAACAAAAATTATATTAATTTTTTTTTTCTCCTATTGATACGATGACATAGAATGCACTTAGATGGAAAGTAGTGCAAATTCATTTTCGTCAATATTTTTTAGATCAATCTAAGCGAATTAAATGGAATTACAAAAAGCAAACAATATTCCAATAAAATAAGTTTCAATTCTAATCCAAATATTAAATTTATTAAACCTGCACACGCAACGAATCATACTTAATATATGACATTGAATATAAAAGTTACATTCGCCTTGACCACGTAATTTCCAAATGAAATAAGCTTTCACTACAGACTCATTCATACATTTTCACCTTAGTCCATTGAATGTCGACCTTTCTCCGTATCGTCATATTGATATCAGCGCCGCGCATGCGCTGTACGCTCCGGGCATGCGCAATACCTCCAGTCTTGTGTACGTTGCCTCATGTAGCCAAATCTGTCAAGCTTCAACAATAAGTCTATACCTTATGACTATTGACTTGCATAAAAGCGCATTAGTATACTAATTTGTGTTCACAAGTGTTTCTCGGATTTGTTCGTGTTTGAAGGACAATAGTTATTTATTTCTGATTATAAAGTGTTTGATCTAAGTATTTGGTTAATTAGAATAATTATCAATTAAAAGGACATTTTGAGGTGCAAAAGGTGATACAACAACAGGTAGGTCCTACAGTTTGGATATTTGACAGCGAATGTAAAGATATGCGGGCGGCCAGTGGGCGTTTACGCCAGACGAAATGCGTGGGCGTATCATCTGACTCATTGTACTCTAAGCGATGGTAAATAGTCACATCATGGACTCTCGGTGTGATAAAGCATTGTCCTTTTACAACGCCTTTGATTTCCAACTCATTAAGTGAATACATAGGTAGACTTTTGTTTCTAACACATGGGTACCCATAACACATGAGTTACACGTTTTAGTATTAATGTTTCTTCTCTCATAAATCTTTTAAAAAAATATTTTTTATTATTAAATACAAAGAAATACAAAGAAGTGATTTTAGCAAAAATTACACGGTTACCAACTTGCTTCCATTTTGTATTGGTCAGCGTTTATGGCCGTTGTTACGTTTATGTACTGTTCCAATACATTCTTGTGAGACTCGTCTTCTTTTAGAAATTCTTTTGCTAGATTACCATTGTGCTTTTTTTTTTACAAAAATATAATAATATGAAAATAATCAATCTATTTAACATCAATATCATATTGTATGTGTTTTTTTCTAACTTTCATACTCTTCAAAAGTAAAAAAAAATCGTCATATCTTGTTTTACTCCTTCTTTAAACAGTAATACAATGTATTCAAATTTCAAAACAATTTAGTAAACGACTGATACATTAGCATACAACAATGGCGCCAAAATATTGTATCAAAACTCCAAAACCTATCTTTACTATTTTAACTTCACCTTTCACCTCTACACTGCAATCGCATTCTGCCTCTAAATTAAGTCAAACTTCATTAACATTATCTTTAAAAAGCCTATTCATTTCAGCATCATAACCAAAATCAAAATTGACTTTAAACATTCCAACAAGCTTTAAAATTTCAACAGCACTTCAAGTGGCATCTCACACTCGCAAAATCAATATTGGCTATTGAGCGTGGTGCAAACGTTACGGGTCGTTGGTTTTGTCCTACATACCGGCGACGCAGGATACAAGTTAATTAAGTTGCCTGAATAAAATTGGCTGAGGATATTCAACAGTGTTTCCTCTTAGGTTATCTGCTGGTGTTTAGATAGCTGGCGATGTTTTCGTACATACAACCATCTATACACTTGTAGATAAATACATACAGACAAGGGATGGTACTTGTCCATTCACAGTTTGCTGAGCTTATTTCCATCACAAATGTAAAAGGAAATGAACCTACAGCCCAGAACGCATTGTAGTGGCAGGCAAATCATGATATTTTTTATTGAAAATCTTCTTCCTTGGTATTCGAACCCAAGACGTCCCAGTTTAGAGCCCATATATATGCTAACATTACATTCATGCAGCAACTATTATTACTCAGTATTACATTATTTAGAAAGCTGGCGATTTTAAATCTTTTTTATATTTTTTATTGTGTGTGTGACGATTCCAACATGTTTACGTTGGGCGCAGATTCAAATCCTAGTGCATACCTTTAACTTTTCGGATTCATGTGTATATTGATAGTCTATCACCACGCACTATAATGGCGAAAGAAATGATCGTAAGGAAACCTGCATACCATAGCGCTTCGAAAGAATTTCTATGGCATGTAAAAGTCCGCCAGCCCAAACCACGCTACGTGGTGGAATCTAACTCTAACTACTCTCAATCCTACTTTGAACTGTGTGTAACCAGGCCGTTTATAGAGGATACAGAAAAAGATTTTGTACTAATTATTGCTTTAATCGTTTTAGACGAACTCATGTGAAATAGAAAAATAATTTTAATTTTCTTCTACATTTTGATGAGAAATTAGTTTTTGTCGTGAATTTTATGTTGTTTCATTCTTAATGGATTTATATAAAAACGAAGTTAATGTTTTTTGCTGTATAATTTTATTCTACAAATTAATTGTATAGATCGTCTACGATTTGGCGTCTGAATGAGTTGTTGTCATGCTGTTGCCAAATATTAGATATTTTCTTTCTGTTAGATATAGATTATATTATGAAAACATCTCTCGAACAATGCTTTATCGATAATTATTAGGCAAACGGCACGCTTGCCATTCATTGCAATAAAAGAAAGTAACTACATGCTTGGGCTACTGTGACGAATTCTCCACTTTTTATTGGCGTTGCTATTCGAACGGGTGAAAATATACACCAGCTTAATTATAGGTCAATTAAATGCAATTTCAGTGGGAACTCTTTAATTTAATAGTGATTGATTTTATGTTTCGTGTTTTGATTGATTTTGCTCTGTTTCCAAAGAACAGTAAGTAAATTAAAGCTTTGCTTAACCAAAGGTAGGGTGATTTAAGAATTATAGGATAAGTATTGAGTGAAATTAAGTGCATGGTTGCCTCTTGATAGACGAACCAGACTTGGCTGAATAAGTACACGGTGGTCGCAGGTTCAAATCCCAGGGCACACCTTTAACTTTCGGAACTGTGTGTATTAACAGTCAAAAGCCACGCACTACAACAGCGAATGAAAACATTGTGCGGAAACCTGCATACTATAGCGATTTGTATGAATTTATATGGTATGTAAAGTCCAACCCGCACTAAGCCAGCGTGGTAGGCTATGTGGCCTAACCACCCTCAACCGTACTCTTGACTGTAGAGGAGGCTCGTGTCTCTATAAAACACAAAGATAAACTCACTCGTTTTACCCAGAAGGGGTAGGCAGAGGTAGGACACCCATGTCTCGCCTTGTATTTTTCTTTTTCTTTCGGCAATGTGATAGGGTGTGAGCCTGGCGCTATTAATAAATATTAGTATGGAAATTCTAGATTTCCCCAACTATTCTAGACTGCCTCGGTGTCGTAGTTGAACTACATTACGATTACCAATCTGCGGTCTCGGAATACCGCGTCGAGCAAAGTGATATGCGATTTTTCTATTCATTATCAGCACGGAGTAAGGAATTTGTAGCCGATAAGTCGATAGGCTCACCTGTATTAGTATTTCACCTGAATTTATGTATGTATGGATGTGAATCCTTTATTTTTATTTATTTTTATTTTATTTTATTTGGGAACAAACAGTGTTTCGTAATATACTCCTAAACAAAAACAAAGCACCAATTATATGATTCCACAGTTAAATATACATATAAAATATATACAAAAAATGCCCTAGTTTCAACATTAAACGGTAATTTACATAGGTATGTACGTTAATTATAAAGAAAATTGGAAAAAGAAAAAACATCACAAAAATAATAATAATAGAGATTACAATGTAAACACTTAAAAAGACCGATCAAACACTTAATAAAACCAATTAATTCTAAAAGCACGAATTAAAATACTAAATATAAAAATGACCAATCAGGATCTATGTACGTTTACGCATTACGGCTTGCGGCTATAACAATCAGAGAACCAATGAGTCGCTAATACATTTTTAAAAATATGCGGTTTTGTGTAAAATAAATCAAGGTCTAAGAGATCTATTGCAGCGTTAACATACTTTGTTGCTCTGATGAAGAATGCATTCTGTCTGTAATTAGTTGTACTTTGTGGAGTACATAAGCACACGGGTCGTCTTACATTCTTATAGGGAACTCTTATATTAATTTTCGATAGTAAATGCGGGGAATCTAATAGATTTTGTGCAATTTTTGCAAGTAATACAATATCTGCAACTTTTCTTCTTTCGTATAGCGGGAGAAAATGATATCTGCGGCACCTTGCTTCATAATCTGCGTCATAACAATGACATTTAAATTGTAAGAATTTTAAAAATCGGCGTTGAATTGATTCAATTCTATCAATGTAGCAATAATACTGTGGGTTCCAAACCTGTGCACAATACTCCAGGATACTGCGTACCAATGAACAATACAGAATTTTTATCACTTTAATATTGGTGAATTGTGATGATAATCTAATCACAAAACCAAGCGCTTTGTTAGCTTGTTTAACGATATGATCAATGTGGATGTCGTAGGTTAACTTGGAATCGTGCGTCACACCAAGGTCTCTGATGGATTCCACATGCTTAAGAGGTTCTCCTTTTAAGAAATATACGTTATTAAAGGAACTTAATTTACGGGTAAATGATATAGAGTAGCATTTAGTGACATTAAGATCTAATTTATTGGCCAAACAATAATTCTCGAATGAATCCAAGTCTGACTGCAACAAATGACAATCATTAATATTCTTCACTGTTTTGTATATTTTCATGTCATCGGCATAAAGAAGGAATTCAGAGTGTTTGAAACAGGAGCTAACATCATTAATAAAAATATTAAAAAGCAAGGGACCAAGTAGAGAGCCCTGTGGTACACCAGAAGGGATAATATTCCAGCCAGAAGAGAAACCACCTATAGCTACAGCCTGGGACCTGTTTTCTATATACGATGTGAACCATCTTAGAAGGTTTCCATGAATACCAGCAAAGAACAGCTTTTGCAAGAGAATCTGATGATCGATCCGATCGAATGCCTTGGTAAAATCTGTAAAGACAGCATCTACTTGACCTCCACCATCCATATTGATTGTCAAAAAATCTGTGAATGATAATAAGTTGGATGTGGTAGAACGCTTACTTATAAAACCATGTTGCTGAGGAATGAAATTGCATGATAGTTTATCATAAACTTGTGTATATATTATTCTTTCGAACAATTTGGCAAATATACATAATTTGGATATCGGGCGATAATTTTCTATGTCGTCCCTACAACCGGTTTTATATATAGGGGTGATAAATGCCGATTTCCAAGTACTAGGTACAGTTCCTTCGTGAATGGATCGTTTGAACAGGATGGTTAGAGGCTCAACCAATGAGTCTGCACATTTGAGAATAAAGTTAGGCGTAAAGTCGTCGGGTCCCGCTCCTTTCGTGGGGTCTAATGACTTTATGAGTTTTAAAACAGAGTTTTGAGTTATGTGTATATCACTAATACAAGTTGTTACATTATTTTGAGAAGAAGAGTTCGAAGGAGTAAAATGAACATTGGACGAGGGGGTAAGGAAGTTTGAAGTGAAATAAGTTGAGAACAAGTCGCAAATTTCATCACCAGTATCTGCTGATTGGCCATTGTAATGCATGCTGGAGGGGAGAGAGTTGGAGCCTTTTTTATTTGATTTTATGAAGGCCCAAAAAGATCTGGGGTTCTTAACAATTAAATCTTCACATCTTTTTATATACATATTATAACACTCCCGCTCTAGCCGCTTGGCTCTTTCCCGAAGTAGACAAAAGGAGTCGTGATCTCTGGTATTACCATATACCTTATATTTCCTCAAGTACTTGTATTTTTCTTTAAGAATTTTTTTTAAGGGAACTGTATACCAAGGTGGATATCCTGAAAGAGTAAATGGTTTCTTTGGAATATATTTATCTCTCAAATTATATAAATGTTGATAAAAAATTCCAAGAGCCTCGTCAAGTGTGTTATTGTTTAAGATAGCTTCCCAATTAATTTCAGTTAAGATAGCTAGCTATAAGATAGCTTCCCAATTAATTTATTTGTACATATATTGCAGAGAAAGTAATAATTCTCAAGCACAAAGAGCTTCATGCACAAAGTTTGGTACATCTCAGCCAAATCCTATAAGTAACTTACATTAACTAAATGAGATCTGAAGGAAACTATCAAAAAGTAGGTCTCTTGGAGCCAAAGTACAGTTGCAGATCTTATAAAGAAACCACTTAAGTGAAGTGGCAAGTTGCACTCGAGAAAACTTACGTGAGTGACAAATGTGTACCGACGACTATTCAGAGAATTCTTTTAAACGCTACATAATACATCAATTTCTCTTTTCAGTTTTATCGAGGTATACTTTTTAAATGCCAGCGGTTGGGCGTTTTGGTATGTTTTCAGTGGGAGAAATAATGATTTAAAAGGGGTAAAGTGATGTTAGGTTTAAATCAAATGATATTTGCAAAAGTCCTGGCAAACGCTGAAACTGAAAGTTTGACATATTAAATTATTGTTATTTTTTGTTTTTTTCTTTATTGCCATGAATAGTGAAACGAGCATGTCGTTCGCCTGATGGTAAGCGATACGACCGCTCATAAACAGTAGCAAAACCAAACAACACCTTGAATTATAAAGCAATGCTTGCCATTAAAATGCGCTCGCCATCCTGAGACATAAGATGTTAAGTCTCAATATGTTCAATAGTTACTCTGGCTACAATGCCCTTCAATCCGAAACACAACAGTGCATTTACACGGCTGTTTGACGGGAGAAATAGACACTGCGGTGGTACCTACCCAAATGGTCTCTCACATATGAGAGACCTACCACCAGTAAATGAATGAAATCTTGGTTACGGGTTTCGAGGGTCGTCGATGGGAAAAAGGCAGCGGCACAAATGTGATTAAAGGAATTTAGTTCTCCATTTAAGATTTAAGTTAATTTATATTATGGTATTTAAGATGATATCTGTAGAAATACGAATTAGTTTCCACTCAATGCGATAAACTGGATTTTCTAGTAAACATATTTACTAGAAAATCCAGTTAAAGTATCAAATGTGTTTTATTAAATAACTTAAAATAGGAGTTAAATTTTTTATAAGAATGAGTTTAACTAGAGGTTCAGAGAGATATGGCTTTAAAGCATTTGCAGTCGAAAGAATAGGTCCCTGCCTTTAAGAGTGTGTAATCTTTTAGTGATATATTTTTACGTCCATTTTTTTTTACTTCTCGTGTTGATATAGTTTGTTTACTGTGTCAGCCCATATACGTCCCACTGCAGGGCATGGGTCTCCTCTATAAGTCAGAGTACGATTGAGAGTGATGATCATTTAGATGTTACTTTATAAAATTGAGCTTCTGCAAAGTACTACATAGATCGTACTACGGAAAAGGAGTAAAAATCGACGGTAAAATTGTTTTTAAAGCATATATTATTTACATATACTATAGGTATTAGAAAGTTATCTTTAAGTCAAAATGACAAGAAAATTACACAAAGTGTAGGACGCGTCATAGTAACTCACGAAAATGTGTTGCGTTGAGGTACCATTTAGATTTTTAGGAAACCAGCCATTTTATATTCACTGGTAGTAGGAATCATTTTATAATCGAACTGTCTGAATATAAGTATAAATTATTATAAGTTCTAAGCTTCTGTCTATCTTAGATTTTAATGTTGCAAATATCTAAAATTAAAACAGTTACATACAGTTACATCTTGTAAAATACTATTTCTATTTTCTTCATTTAAATAATTTATAATCGTATTATTTCGCGATGCTGAATTCCGATATCTAATAAAAAATATACATCCTCTTTACAAGCGACTACCCATGTGCAGCTCATTAAAATGCATCGTATCAATAATACAATTACGTTATTAATAGAATTATTCGCGGAATATTACTCCATGATAGTGATTTTATTATGAACGGATTTACTGCTATAAAAGGCTTTATGTAAATACATTCATGAAGAGAATTGAATGGGTATTATGAAATCTGTTCATGATTTTATTACCTCGTTCAATCATGTAAATTGCATTCATAAGCGGATTGAAAAATGAGGAAAGTACTCTTCAATCCTTAAAAGTGAAATAATAATATCCGAGTTTTCTATTTATTTTTTACTTCACTAATCTTAAATGGCCATATTAATAAACTGGGTTGATTGAGGTTTTAGAATTCGCACGATTATTTTGTACAGCTTCGTGTATACCTCCACGACTTTATTAATCAACAAGAAGAAATAATATCGGGTTGAAATTGCTTAAAATTACCTTTGTTGTATGGGAGCACCACTAAATAATTAATTTTTTTTATTTTTTGTTTCTTTTGTTATAGTGGTAATGGAAATACATAATTTGTAAATGTATTTTAGGTTTCTAGCTATCACGGTTTATAGGATACAGCCTAGTGATAGACATACAGACAGACAGACAGCAGAGGCTTATTAATAGGGTCTCGTTTTTACCTTTTAGGTACGGAACTCAACACCAAGTTTTGTTGCGCTACAGCAAAGTCTAAGCATAACTAATTAGAACGAAATTATAATCATGCTGAAATGTATGTTGAAAAAAAATACGAATTATTCTAGGAACCATTATATTATACGTGCTTATGGATTGCCGATATAATACAAAGGTTAAAAAAACATAAAAACGATCGAATTAGCTACAGCAATATCAAAACATGATTAAAAAGAACTAAATACTTATTTTGTACCAAACTTTTGCATGCCTTAACCTAACTAACCAAATGGTATGCTGTAAAACGAATTATTATAACACAAACCATTAAATTATATAAAGCATTTATAAATAGGAAAAGACGGAATCGTATTTCCTTTCACTATTTCTAAAGACTAATCCCAGATGTTCGCTTATAGAAAGCTATTTCAATAGCGGCTAAGTCTTTTCACACTCCAGATTAGTTGGTAAACGACTGTCACACGCAGCACCCGTGGTGTAATTAAAATACGTCACAAGAAGAAAGCTGAACGGTTTAATACTAAATTGTACTCAGAAATTATACGTACGGAAATGAATAATATAGAAATTAGATACAAAGTTAATACATAAATGAATTCATTCAACTGTCACATATCGATAAAACCGAATCTTGTGTTGTGGGCATCAGAAGCTACCAGAAAATTTTCGGTCAACAAACACTCAGACTTGAAACAATAACAAAACCGGCGGGGATCGAACCCTCGGCTTCACAGCCTGCGTCTAACTGACTGCTCCACGAAGACTGTCTCTATGAATATATTACTGATAGATGCAATGGAATCGCTGTTAATGATTGATATGAATGTCAATAATATGCTTTAAAACCGACAATAGTAAAAATATCAATCGATCATTCTTTATTCAGCGAAATTCGACGCTCCTATTCTAAAATTAAAAGGAATTATGCGCTAGTCCATCATGCTAGCGTTGTGCGGGTTGATTCACATTCCTTTTGTTCCCATTTAATATATGTACATGCATTTTTACTGGTAGTAGGTCTCTCATATGTGAGAGGCCATCTGGGTAAGTACCATCGCAATGTCTATTTCTTCCGTCAAACAGCCGTGTAAATGGACTGTTGTGTTTCGGATTGAAGGGAATTGTAGCCAGTGTAACTACTGGACATATTGAGGTGTAACATCTTATGTCTCAGGATGGCGAGCGCAGTGGAATGCCCACATTGCTTTGTAATTCACGGTGTTGTTTGGTTTTGCTACTGTTTATGAGCGGTCGTATCGCTTACCATCAAACGAACGGCATGCTCGTCTCGCCATTCATTGCAATAAAAAAACATTAAAGGGAGTGATCAATAACTCATGAAATAGAAAGAATAAAAATGACCCACATAGTTCATGGTATTACCAACTTGAAGTGGGAGTGGGCAGGGCAAATAACGTAGAGGATTATTGGTCGATCGAGGCAAAAAGATCTCAAATGAGGGCTGGAAATGAAAAAATAAGGTTGATTGATCCGGATAACAGGAAAATTTTAAGTTCGATTTTCGAAAATGTCATCCGAAAATTTAGAATTGTAATTCATATAATTGTCAGTATTCCAATAAAATGTAATACAAATATTGGAACAAGTTTCATTACTTGTTGACCTAATATTGAGAAAACGAGAAAGAAGGAACACTAATGATTACAAACAAGCAATTTTAACGAACAAGATATTTCTTCTTGCAAGTTGAATTACTTCAGTAACATCGGGTTACACTAGCTCGGAGCCATAAACTTTTTATAGGAATCTTTTACGGCAGAACTACGTGTACACTCCAATTCATTATCTTCTTCCATCTAATTTGTTGGAAAAGTCCAATATATTTTCACAAAGTAAGAACAAATCTGTTTATTTACCCACGCTCTATTCTTAATAATTTACTTCCAATGGAATAATAAAAAATCGGTACATAAAGCTAGAAAATTATAATTTTGTCACTATTAGATCAGATCAGATAGTAGGTCTGATATTTTACTGATATTTTTACTGGTGGTAGGTATCTCATATGTGAAAGCCCGCCTGGGTAGCTACAACCTCAATATCTATTTCCCCATCCAGTGTAAATGCACTGTTGTGTTCCGCTTTGAAGGATATTGTAGCCAGAGTAACTAATGAACATATTGAAACTTAACATGTTTCAAGATGGCGAGCACATTAGAATGCCAAGCATTGCTTTGTAATTCATGGTGTTGTTTGGTTTTGCTACTATCCATGGGCGTTGAATCATGGCATGATTGGCATGGCATGGTGGCATGCTCGTCTCGCCATTCAGTACTTCGACTCCACGTGCAAAAGCAGGAAAAATAAAAGAAGATTTAATTTATATGTGTCCTGTAATAAATTTATTTATGCTCACACTGTCTACCACATTATTATGGAAACGAGAAGCAACTTTCCGATAGTTAGAAAGTTATTTTACAAGTATGTTATTTGCAACAACATTCTATCTCCCTGTACCCCCCTTAGAGGTCGGCAACACACCTACGTTGAGATTCTTAGTAATGTGGGTGTTTAAACTGTTTATACGCATATTTAATTTACTAACTGGTTAAATGTTGGCCTCATAATGTAAATATAATTTTAAATTTATCAAAATAAATTAGCAATCCGTCTCGGGTGTACCCAGTCATAGAAATCAGATTTAAGTTATTTTGTCCAGAAACACATATTATCATACAGGGTATATCAAGACTGTTACCGACTTCGATCAAATATACACTAGATACACAGTTCCCTGTAAAAGTTCCGTTAAAAAGTGGCACCGATGCATGTCATTAAAAAGAGTAAACAAAAAGATCACATATTCTAAATATATTAACATAATTCCACCTTATTCCTGGAGCTTAAAGTAGCTTTTCACATAATATTGTCGAAAGTTCTGCGACGTTTTGGATGCAACGGTCGGTGCGTGACTGAAGGCGAAAGAGTGCTTAAAGCACTCTTTTTTGGTGCCATTTTCTAAGCGCTCATGTTGTATCTAGTGTATATTTGATCGAAGGTTACCGAAAACGAAGTCGGGTGGTAGTTTTAATAACTTCATACACAACGCAACTAAATTTTTACAACAAAAGCGAGGACTTTTTTGTTACGTTTTTCCTATCGTCTAATTGGGAGATAAATAGGTACTACTTGTTAAGGATTTTTAATCTACTTCACGTTTCATAACATGATTTATCGAAAATAATTGGAGGCTCAATCGATTTCAGTTCACACGCGAAGTTTCCAACTAACGTTCTGTGTAATGAGGGCTTCAAAGGCACCAGTTGCTTTGAAAGCTATACTTCATCGCCGGTACGGCAACTTGTATAAAATATCTGCTGAGCAGTAAAAATCGACCTGTACGTTTTATGATCCAGTTACTTTAATGGCTCAGAGGAAGTTTCGAAGATGGGTCGAGTGTATTGCATAAGGTCGTGTTTTTTGTGAAAATCTTTTTGGTGTATATGCTATAGTTCTCTCTTACTGGGTGAAACAACGACGTAGGTCTATTTGAAAAATTTAACTTCATTAATATTCACTGGTGGTAGGCCTCTCATATGTAAGATGCCGCCTGGGTACCATTTCTTCCGCCAAACAGCAGCGTGAATGCACTGTTGTGTTCCGTTTTGAAGGATACTATAGCCAAAATAACTACTGGAGTAATGAGACTTAACATCATATGTCTCAGAATGACGAGCGCAGTGGAATGTCAAGCATTGCTTTGTAATTAATGGTGTTGTTTGGTTTTGCTACTATCCATGGGCGTTGAATCGCTTACCATCAGGCGAATAGCATGATCAATAAAATGGTATAAATGAGAAGGCAGTTCAACAGATGGTTGGTGATTTCCCTTAAACATCCTTGAGAGATGATTTATCGTTTTTATTCGTATCTGCACATGATAATGCTGCTATACAATTTAAGCCTGCTCGAAGTCTGACTTAACAAAACGTGATACACCTGCGGGGAAACTCACGGGATTTTTAGCATTGTCGGAAGAAATAATAAATCCTTTCCTCGACTGAGGATTTCTTTCGCCTCTGCGAATTCACCAAACGCAACAACAAAATTGATACATTTCATCCGTGTTCCATATGAATTGGAAGCTCTACTTTGCTCTTTATGATAGTTATGGTATAGTTCGTTTTCAGTGAATATTAATTACTTATGCATCCTGCTCTAAAACAATGACTAGTATAACGTTTTTTTTTTTTTCTTTGCTTTCGCACAAATTAGTCTAAAAAAGTTGCATATGGTAACAGTACCACCATCTGTAGTTTTTTAACGTGTGCTATTTATATTTTATTGTTCTGTATTCTTTAGTCTACAATAAAGAGCACATAAAACAAGTTTCTTACACTAGTAATTCAGAGCGACCTTAAATTATAGCAACGCGAATCGCTCATAACTTGCACCATGCGCCGTTTTCAGCGTAAAGTCTCGCTTCGGAGTCTCTATTTCCTATTTTATGTCAGTCGCCAGTCGGATTCCGCCGAGGTCGGACGCGATATTCCAAATTCAAATATTTGTGTTGCAAAGTTTGTTCCATCATGGATATTACTATAACCAGACATTACAGTTTGGACGAAGTAAGTTTAATATGTTAAATTCTAATTAAAATAAGCATGTTTTAGCAAGCTATTTTATATTATTTAAAATTAGTGTTAACTTATGAGTAGTTGAACGGATTGTCGAGTTGGAGGTGTGGGTTCAACCAAAGGACTCTTTATAAACAATTTTTTGATGAATAATAAAATAACGAAAAGTAATTTGACAAATAAGTAATATTTTTTTCTTTTTTAATATTCTCTATGTTGCATTGTGAGCATAATGGCATCAAAAGATCAAATCTTCAATTCATAATTAAAAAAGAAAGAAAACTTTGCCAGTTTTAAGAAAACGTTGCAATACAATCTGTTTGAAAAATGCTGATAAAACTAAATGAATTTTATTTATAATAAAATAATTATCTTCTCTTTTCCATATTCAAAACATTTCAATTTCAATAAATTTTATTTACGTATATTTTTGAAGCTACTTGATTTTGTTTTGTTATTAACAAAATACTTTAGTTTATTTCTCATAGAGAAAATAATATTTTTGAAATATGCGTACCGTTCTTTATTAAAAAAGCGATACAAAGCAGTGATCTAGGTATCCTTTCAAGAATGCAATAAAGTTGCCCTTAGTAATAGCAATATATAAGACTAAAAATATTCTTCAGAACAGCTCAGTAAAGTAAAATCCGTTGTAGCGTTTTGCATACCCCAAAGAGCTCTCAAAACACTCGCATAGTGGCTTTAAGAGTTAAATTTTACTTTCATCGCAAGCTTTTAAGGCATTTCAAATGTTTGTAAGAAATAAAGAAAGAAAAGAATATTTATTACTAGCACAATTAATTATAGAGGAGTTAGTAGAACAGTTAAAGTAAAAAAATACGTAATGTAAGCCATACAAATAAATTGTTTTTTTTTTTTTTTCATATTGGAAAGATAAATTGATAAAAATGCATTTTATATAGTATGTGCGGTGCAAAGTAAATCTTCTATATTTTTATTTTTACAATTTCACATTAATACCCACTTTTATTTTCTTCTCTTACGATCTATTCTATGAACTTTGGTTGTCTGGAAGAGATCGCTCATAGCGATAAGACCGCCAATTGTTCACTTATTTGTAAGGTTTCTATGCCCTTTTTTTGTATTTTGTGGTGTTCAATAAAGTGTTGTGTATTTTTATCTTATGTAGGTTGCATGACAGTACAATATTATTACAAGGAATAAAACTATATATTATTGATATACCTCAATCACTACAACATACATACAAACAACTATATTACTATAGAAATATTTTAAATCTTTCTTGTATTTATGTATACTTGCGCACTTTTCTTTAACCACAAAAGTGTGTGCTAGTTATCTATCCACATATACCACACAGTATAACTACGGAAAGTCAGTGTTAATCATGATGAAAACATTCCACTTAGTAAATTTCTTGGCATAGATCTCCAGAATATTCTATCGTAAGTACATACCACCCGCAAATACTCGTAACTTATCCATTACTTGGTCCCTCACTTTTACCCTTCGCTAAAGCACCCAATATTGGAAGAGTGAGTAAGGCGCCATAATGTTCCACAGCCTAATGGTGTGGCTGAGATAAGAACAAATATTATGGGTACAATCGGAAAATATGGTTACCACAGATCGGGGGTTTGGCAGGTCATAAAGATTGCAATCATACCGTAAAATTTCACCACTGAAGTAGGTATTAAGATGCTTTGTCATATTGAACCCAACAGGCAATAGGAGTTATGTACATTTTTTTTATTCGCTCGTGGAAACATTGTTCTGGCACAATAA
Source organism: Hyles lineata (assembly GCA_030180105.1). Lineage (NCBI taxonomy): Eukaryota > Metazoa > Arthropoda > Insecta > Lepidoptera > Sphingidae > Hyles > Hyles lineata. Next base: position 4,985,295 of record JARJEE010000030.1, read on the forward strand.
TGTAACTTGTTATCATGCAATTTTTATACGCACAATAGCACGTATGTCATTATATTGTGTTACCCTCCGTGGCACTGTTGGTTGAAAAACTAAAGGCCGCGGGTTCGATTCCCGTACTGAAACAAATGTTTGCGAAGCCCACAAATATTTCCCTGGGGTCTGGGTGTTCGTGAGACCGAAAAGTCTTTCGTAGTTTCAGATACCCACGACAAAAGACTTAATTGCTCCTAATTTGTGGTCAGGACTATGTACGTGACTCTTGGGTACATTGTATTGTATTGTGGTGTTTTGTAAAATATAACTTGTTATTTGTCAATTAGCAGAGCATCAAAGGAGCCAAATTAATTTGTACATGTATGAAGGAACCCATTAAATAATCCTAAACAGGTAAACAAACAGTCGCCCTCTTTGAAGGGGGCTACCGTTCTGAAGATCAATTTCACGTGTCGTGACTTTGATCAAACGAATTTGACGAATGATACGGGTGACATATTCAAATTCTGTTTGAATTTGAGATTTAGTTCCGTATATGTGTAGAATTTACTGGTGGTAGGTCTCTCATATGTGAGAGGCCATCTGGGTGGGTACCACCGCAGTGTCTATTTCTCCCGTCAAACAGCAGTGTAAACGCACTGTTGTGTTTCGGGTTGAAGGGCATTGTAGCCAGAGTAACTACTGGACATATTGAGACTTAACATCTTATGTCTCAGGATGGCGAGCGCAGTGGAATGCCAAGCATTGCTTTGTGGCTCAAGGTGTTGTTTGGTTTTGCTACTGCTCATGAGCGGTCGTATCGCTTACCGTCAGGCGAACGGCATACTCGTCTCGCCATTCATAGCAAAAAAAAAAAAAAATTGTAGAAACTAAACTGCGTTGATGAGTTTAAGGTGAAAATTCAGGTAGGAATTATATTTGTCCTACCTTTTTATGCAACTTCTATCAACTCTTTACTGATGGTTGGTCTCTTATGTGAAAGGCCGCCCGGGTAGGTATTACCATAATATCTGTTTCTACCGCTAAACAGCAGTGTAAATGCACTAGCCGCTGTGATATGAATTTTCATGTAATAATGCTTTATTTATGTGAAAGCAGGTTTTGTTTGCATCCGTATTCACTGTAAATTTTGTTCAACTTGTTACACAGAAATACCGGTTTTTACGACATTTCGAATTGAGCAAATATATTCTTGTTTCGGTTCCTGGTAAAATAATATTCATTTTAAAATATGAATTGCATTTCATGTTTATTTAATAAAATAGTACGAACATTTTTAATTGGTAGCCTCTCGTCAGTGAGGTTATAGAAAAGAGCGGCTCAATCAGAAAAAATAGTAAGCCGACATAAATTTATTCATTTCCCAGAAATAAAGAGAAAAACAAAAATATATTCTCAAATGTTTATTTTAATTCCATCATAAAATATCAAAGCTGTTGTGGTAATTGCAAAAACTGTATTATTTATATTTTCATTTTAATTCGTTATTTCCGCATCGTAGTAATTGTGTAACAAGTTTTTTGGGGAAAGAGAAATCCTTACTATATTATAAAAGTGAAAGTTTGTAAGTATGGATGTATGGATGTTTGTTATTTGTTACTCTTTCATGAAAAAACGGCTCATCAGATTTTGATGAAATTTGGTATAGTGATAGCTGACACCCTGGATTAACACATAGGCTACTTTTTATCCTTACTATATTATAAAGGTGAAAGTTTGTAAGTATGGATGTATGGATGTTTGTTATTTGTTACTCTTTCATGAAAAAACGGCTCATCAGATTTTGATGAAATTTGGTATAGTGATAGCTGACACCCTGGATTAACACATAGGCTACTTTTTATCCCGAAAAATGTAGTGTTCCCGTGGGATGAGTCAGGAAACCAAATATACATATTTTCTACTCTTTCAAATTCAAATTGTTGGCACGGGATGTCCTCTCCTACGGAAGGGAAATATAGTCGACGGCACGCGGGAAATATAGTTAGTAGACACGCGAAATAATATGTTCTTGATGTGGATTGGACTCAAAAACTATCTGCACCCGGGCGAAGCCGGGCCCGACAGCTAGTGTTTATATATTTTGATAAAAAATATTCTTAATAATTCCAAAAAACTCTTAACCAAATAATCCCTTTTAGTTCGATGAACAACGGTGCCCAAAATATACATCGCTTTCCCTACTGAATTAAAATTAAAAAAGAACAATGGTACGCAGTCATTCATGTTTTTATATCATTCAGTGTTAGCGTTAAATTCGGTTGAGTGATTGCTACCTCCATATTTTAATTTTTTCGAATTCCAAGTCTTAAAATTAATAGTTAAATATAATATTTTGTTTATCACATTATATTATTATACCTATTGGTGCCAGTAAGTAGATCAAAGACTGATTAAGTGGAAATGTATTAATAATAAACTTACTAAAATTTTGTGATTTTCGGATGAAGATCTACTGGCATGCATCGAAATTAAAATCATCATCGGCTAGCACTTTCAATGATTTAAAATCAAATAAACGATACAAGTAAAAAGGCATATCCGGTGATGGTTCCAAAGTAACTTTCCATAAATAAAATAATAAATGCAATCGAATTACCAAATTGACCAATCTAAAACGCACAACCCAATTTCATACTACAAGTACTAATCTTCATAGCTATAAAATCTTCGAGCTCACTTCCTTCAATATGTGCCATAATCTATAGGTTGTTATATTTTAAGTGCCAATAAAACGGGCGTGCTCGATTACAGGGCCCAGTTTTAGCCTTATTACGTTCATAACGACCATAACTCTCGTATAACTCCATATATTTGTCAGGAAGGGAATATGAGCATGATATATTAGGGAGAAATATAGATGAAACGATGAAGGGAAGCGTCGCGAAGAAACCTGCATACCAAAGCGATTTATAAGAATTTCTATGATATGTAAGTCCGCCAACCCGCATTAGGCCCGCGTGGTGGACTATATGGTCTAACCATTCTCAATCGTACTCTCGATTGTAGAGGAGGCACGTGCCCTGCAGTGGCACGTATATGGGCTGATACGGATATTAGAGAATATAGTGTCGATTATGTAAAGGGCTGTATTGTATCAAAGAATATGTACGGTAGCTATGAAACTTGTGGGTTTTAACTCCGAATTTTGTTTTGGGTTAAAGCTTCATAGAAACGAAGACTATTAATTGTAATAGTCACTATTTAAGGTTAATATGTGCGATATTATCGTAGAATATTCGATAAAATATACACTAGATTAAAAGTAACGGTCTAAAAACCGGCAAGAAAAATAAGAGCACAAATAAGCGTGTGGTCTTATTTGATTTTAGTGTGATCCAAATGCCTCAATGTGCTTTAAAAAACTGTGAACACAACCACCGGAACAATAAGGTTTTAGAAGGAGTGTTTTTCTTTCGATAAGTACATATCAGTTTCAGTTTTACAGTACTTATAGTATTATAGTACACTCTAGCCATTTTTGGGCAGTGTTTGCATGCAAAGTTGAATCTAATACTATATTTGATCGAAGAATAGAATACAATTATTAATATTTATCGGCTCGTTTGCTACACACCACGTCTTCACAACGTCTTCACCATCAACATTCATATCTGTTCTTCTTCACTTTTGGTTAGCGTTATGTTTAGTTCGAGACGACACGTGCAAAGAGTATGAATATATCGATATGCTGCACCATCATGGATCTATATTCTATTGTCCTTCGAATTCATATGGCAAAATGTTTCTATTTTAAACTTATTTAGGAACGTTCGAATTTAATTAATACACGATGATTCAAATTATGAATTACTAGCGGTCCGGTGCAAATACTCTTTTCAATACGGCGTTAAAAATCAATTCTAACTATCAATTTAGGATATCGGAGCAAAGCATCCCTCAGATATCGATTTTGAAACCAATGGGACCACGAAAAACTTAAAAATTTCCTCGTATTTGCTAGATTCTCACTACTGCTTCCCTCATATAGGTTATAGCGTGATGATATATCTTATAGCATTCCTTAATAAATAACCTATCTAACACAAAAATATTTTTTTAATTCGAACCAGTAGTTCCCAGGATAAGAGGTAACAAACAGACAAACTCTTCAGCTTTATATATTAGTATAGATTGTAAATAACTTCAATGATAGCAAATTATTTTACAATTACATTTGAAGTTATTAAATATAATTGTATGCATATTGCATACAAATATGGATACTAGAAATAAAACGACATGCATTAACAAAGAGAATAATGGTAACATAAGACCTAATTAAATTAATTATTGATTTCAAATGAAGAACACGAGTCTCTCTGTAACAAATCCTTTTCATTAGCGTCTTCAAAGTAACATTAATGAGGTTCATCTGCTTTGTAACAATGAGACTCCGACTGTTCAGTTTTTATCTACCTGATACCGGTAATTCTTAATTACAGATGTTTTTGCCTTGTAGAATCTACATCATAAAACCTAGTAATAAATTAATTAAATATAATAATTATGGTGGTAGCAGTTGGTGGCAGGTCTCGCATATGTGAGAGGCCATCTGGGTGGGTACCACCGCAGTGTCTGTTTCTCCCGTCAAAGAGCAGTGTAAACGCACTGTTGTGTTTCGGATTGAAGGGCATTGTAGCCAGAGTAACTACTGGACATATCGAGACTTAACATCTTATGTCTCAGGATGGCGAGCGCAGTGGAATGCCAAGCTTTGCTTTGTAATTCAAGGTGTTGTTTGGTTTTGCTACTGTTTATGAGCGGTCGTAACGCTTACCATCAGGTGAACGGCATGTTCGTCTTGCTATTCATAGCAATAAAAAAAAATGTTTCTATACCTATACATGGGTTACAAAAGCCGTTATAGTATACGCTGACCAAAAAGGATAATAATATTTACCACAGTGTGCAACGCGTCGTACGGATGACCGCACCGGTTAATGAATATGGTTGACCGACACCCAATTTATTTTGTAAATAAAATTCGCACCGTTGACACGGAAAAACTAAAAAATATATTGCATTTTTGGGAAAAATATTGACACTTGATTTTTTGTTTTAATTAATTCTTCTTCTAACATATGTATGTATATGTGTTGCCATAATTGTTCGAAAGTGTTAAAATGTTTTGTAGATAAAGATTGAAAATAAAAAAATGTTGACTGACACGAGTGTATAATCGAAGTACAGAAACTAAAGCAACAAACTCAAATAGTATATCAAAATTAAAACACAACCATTTGTCTACCCTTCAGTGTTATTTAAAATATCCACAACAGAAGTTACATTTCTCCAACAATATTTACATCAATCTTACCTGTATACCTCTGAGATGGGATGCAGACTGCCTCGTCGGCGCACCGAACTCTGCAAACAATTAATAGTTTTACTGGTGGTAGGTCTCTCATATGTGAGAGGCCATCTGGGTGGGTACCACCGCAGTGTCTATTTCTCCCGTCAAAGAGCAGTGTAAACGCACTGTTGTGTTTCGGATTGAAGGGCATTGTAGCCAGAGTAACTACTGGACATATCGAGACTTAACATCTTATGTCTCAGGATGGCGAGCGCAGTAGAAGGCCAAGCTTTGCTTGTAATTCAAGGTGTTGTTTGGTTTTGCTACTGTTTATGAGCTGTCGTAACGCTTACCATTAGGTGAACGGCATGTTCGTCTCGCTGTTCATAGCAATAAAAAAAAATTGTTTCTATACCTATACAAAAGCCGTTATAGTATACGCTGACCAAAGAGTATAATAATATTTACCACAGTGTGCAACGCGTCGTACGGATGACCGCACCGGTTAATGAATATGGTTGACCGACACCCAATTTATTTTGTAAATAAAATTCGCACCGTTGACACGGAAAAACTAAAAAATATATAGCATTTTTGGGAAAAATATTGACACTTGGTTTTTCGTTTTAATTAATTCTTCACTTAACATATGAATGTGTTACCATAATTGTTAAAAAGTGTTAAAATGCGTTGTAGATAAAGATTGAAAATAAAAAGATGTTGACTGACACGAGTGTATAATCGAAGTACAGAAACTAAAGCAACAAACTCAAATAGTATATCAAAATTAGAACACAAACATTTTTAAACCCTTCAGTGTTATTTAAAATAACCACAACAGAAGTTACATTTCTCCAACAATATTTGCATCAATCTTACCTGTATACCTCTGAGATGGGATGCAGACTGCCTCGTCGGCGCACAGAACTCTGCAAACAATTAGGGGAAGGCCGGGTAAAGTGAATACCTTAAGGTATTTAAGGTTATAGCAGAAAATGTATATAATACAAAATCAAAATAATTATCAGAAACCAGTCTTTATTTATTGCTCGTACAAATACGGACATCAGTTACCATTAATATTTAAACAATAATCAACTACAATTAAAATTTATAAAAGAACGAAATTATTTGCTTTGCCCGGTACCCCGGGTAAAGCGGATACAGTACTTGGGTAAAGTGAATACCCATATTTAATCTCTGAAAACATAAAAATAACTTTGATAAACTGAAAAAAAAAACTTAACCTATACAAGATTTGCCTATACGAGGTCGCATAAGCCAAACCATACTTTTTAGCTGTGCTTTTTATTGATTCTCCAACTCTGCACAAACCAATAGCCGTTTGCATAGCATTTTTTACTGGTGGTAGGTCTCTCATATGTGAGAGGCCATCTGGGTGGGTACCACCGCAGTGTCTATTTCTTCCGTCAAACAGCAGTGTAAATGCACTGTTGTGTTTCGGATTGAAGGGCATTGTAGCCAGAATAACTACTGGACATATTGAGACTTAACATCTTATGTCTCAGGATAGTGAGCGCAGTGGAATGCCAAGCATTGCTTTGTAATTCTAGGTATTATTTGGTTTTGCTACTGTTTATAAGCGGTCGTATCGCTTACCATCAGGCGAACGGCAGGCTCGTCTCGCTATTCATCGCAATAAAAAAAAAATTCATCCCACGTCCCTTGCTTAGATTTTTTTTATATTTATTCACCATCTGAAACAAATAAAATACATGTTTAGATAATAAGTCACCAATGAGAAATGGCAGGCAAAGTAAATAGGGCAAAGTGGACCATATCCACTTTGCCCTATTCACTTTGCCCGACTAGGTAAGTTTTAAGGTTAACACAATTTATACAGAAACTAATAATTATGCCTTTCTGTTAAATATACCATAAAAAACTACTTTGATATGCTACCAAATTGAGACATTCCTATAAATAAAAAACTAGTAATATAGGAGAATTGATCAATGTACTTACCGCGTAAAATCAATCTTTTATTTACGAAAACACAAATCTCCACTCCGCGGATGGGACGCGACGCGGACCCTCGCTTCTATGTTTGCCGCGTATTAAACCAAGATGGCCAAACGTAACAGTGGTGGCGTGTTGAATGAAAAAATAATAATTTAGGAATAGTGGGGAGTATTCGCTTTGCCTGGGGTATTCACTTTACCCGGCCTTCCCCTAATAGTGGAATTTATTTAAAGACATCAAGGCATTCATATTCAGTAAGTCTATGGGAATGTTAACTTGTCTTTAAACCGCAACGAAATTAATCAGATACTAAATTATAAGTTGGATACATTTTTTCCACTTCACTCCGTAACAGATGAGGAATATTGTCTATTGCTTTGTCAGCGATTGGATATGTCATGCTCGTTCACTTGTAATTTTTTAATATTTATTAATTTATAAACCGGTTTTGAAAAGAGCAACACTAGAGTTTTTCGCCCGTTGGTCTAGTGAAAACCGCTTTCCGAACTGGATGGTAGATAAAAAAAAATAACCGAATCTAAATGATGTAGAACATCTTAATGGATTCAATAAATTATTTTCATTTTATTTCATTTTCAGTGATGTAGGCAGAGTAATGTAGTAATCGAGCCACTACCACTTCGTCTATAAAACGTGACAGGTCGAGATGGCAATCGGGGTATGAGGTGACGCGTGGGTGAGGGGACGCCCCGCACCCCCGCACATCCCCCGCGCCCTCCTTGTCTTAGTCCTGCATGAGTCTGCATCGACAGCATTTGTCGATTTCGATAACGCTCACATTTTTCTTTGTGTATGATTATGTTTATGTATGTATTTATTGAAATTACTAACGTAGATTTTAAAATAAAAGAAAAGAAAACAAAACAAAATTTCATTATCATTCTTACGGTGAGAGACTCGCTGAGAGACTCTTTAATTTCAAATGTAAAAGAAAAAATGGACTATTATTAGTTACTAGTAATACTCAGGTTCTATTACTATTATTAGTCCCCCAAAATATTTTTTCTTCTCTGTTATCTTTCATGTACATACATTGATCATTTAAATATTTTATATAAAAATTGGTTTTAATAAACTTGACTCAATTATATTTACTTTTATGAGTTGCGTTGCAAAATAATATCGATATAAACAGCTTGGAACGTGATACTACATCACTAGAAAATTGCCATGTCGACCTATCGCGTACAGTAACTCATTTCCATTGCGTAGGTTGGCAGGAATATCACTAACAATTTCAACTAACTCTAGCTAAAGTTATTCGAAACTGGTCACAAAGTTTCGGTAATATAATATAGCTAGCTGTAGAAATTATGATCAAATTCTTTAAGTACCTTCTTTTCAGAAGTCAGTTAATAGTTAATGCCCATAATATAACTGTTTTGCATTAAAACAAAACAGGTATTATGTGTTGAAGAAACACACAGCATTGATATGAAGAAAGCTATCATTCGTTTCGACTTTGAACTCAGTTTAACTAACGAGAATACCAGTTTTATACATACCAGAATGTCAACCCGAGCTTCTCACATCTGTCACCAGAGGGCGCCGCTATACGTTTGCCCGCGCTTTTGGTTGTCATCTGTCAACTCATAGTGTCTTCATTACCAGCAAGGGCCTTGTACTAATGCTGTGTGTTTCTTCAACACATAATACCTGTTTTGTTTTAATGCAAAACAGTTATATTATGTGTTTCCTAAACACACAGCATTGATATGAAGACCTGTTTGATATCTGCTGGTGACAGTGAGACGACGCTATGTGATAAAAAATTATGAAAGAAAAACCTTCTATTATAAATGTTACCCTTTATTGATTAATATCTCTAAGCACTATATAATAAAATCACAAAAAATCACAATTTGTTTTAATTAGTATACAAAATCACGATATCAAGTTATTAAATTAAAATCTATTTTGATGTATGGAAACTAAACAGTTCTAAAATTATCATATAATGAATTATTAGTCAGACTACTCTTATCCATGTTAATTTCTCTACAGTAGAATTTTGAAAAGGTTTCCACAGACTTCCAATTCCCTCGCTCTAGGATCTCTTCTATTGGTCTGCCATCCAGCCATCCTCTTGATGCTACTGCTGATCTAATTGACCCTGGGGGTGCGTCAATGTCAACCAGCTTGAATATTGAGCGTATCCATCCTGCAATTATAGTTCTGGATGCCGGTTTAACAACACCAGTTACCGAGATAAAAAGAGAACTTGTATTATTAGTGTTACGTCTGGTTTCTGATAATTCTATTAATTTCTTGACATGGGTTACAGGACAAATATGATGATCCTGATGTTTGGTCAGTAACCAGCCTGATTGTCTGTGTTTGCCACTGTCTGTCTTAGAGCCAAACCTTGGGTAAAATGTAACAGAGTTCTCAGTTTCTAAAAATCTATCCTTAGATATTTCCAGAAGGGTTAAGTCATGCAGCCTACGGCCTGAAGCCAGTAATAAAATCAATGCTGCTCTTCTACTTATATTAAATAGAGAATCTGAGCCTGCTGAGCATTTCAGCCAATCAAACAAAATATTTACATCCCATATTGGTGTTTTATGTACCCGAGGTCTAGAATTAGAAATAGATTTTAAGACTTGTTGGATGAAAAATTTTTTTGATATATCTTCTAAAATGGCTGCGCAAAAAGTAGAAATAGCAGATTTATGTAGTAAAATGGTGCTATATGCAAACTTTTTTTGTAGAAAAAGACTAGCTAAAAATCTGGCTACATCCCGACCTTCTGGTCTTTTAGGATTTAAACTGTTCCTACGACACCAAGCTACCCACCTTTTTATTGGGGCCCTATAGGTGTTTAATGTGGCAGGTCGCCAGCTCTCTCTTAACAACTGTTTCTCCTCCTGACTCCAGTTGACTACTTGTTCAGCCCACCCCCAATTTTCCAAGCTTGAAGAGACAGCTTGTCCACTTCCGGAGGGTTCCTTCTCGTTGTCCAGTCGATAAGGACTTTCCGCAAGTCCCTTATCTGTATTGGGTTGGCTAGTGCTCTCGCCTGTAAGTCTGGATACCAAAAACATTGGTTCCACTGAGGAACTATTAGGAAATATGTCCCTTTCGCACTGTTCATGTGTGTTAGTATCCTTGGTATCATGTTGGGTGGTGGGAACACCCATGCAGTCTGAAATTCCCACCTTCGACTCAAGGCGTCGTAAAACATTGCTGATCCGTCTCTGGAGTCTAAGCTCACATAATTCTGCACAACAGCCGTTTTTTTTGTGGCAAACAAGTCCACTTCTGGCACTCCCCACCTTTCGAAGATTTTCTCCGTGGCTGGTGGCAGCAAGTGCCACTCTGGAACAGCTCGTCCCCTCGAGAGACGATCTGCAATTCCGTTCAATGGGCCGGGCAGATAAAATGCTGTCATTGTTATGTTTAGGTTGTGTGCCATCTCTAACAACTTGATTGTTAGACCCAGGAGGTTCATTGACTTTGTCCCGCCTTGGTTCCGGATGTACGCTACCAAGGTCCGGTTGTCGGATTGTATCAATATGTGTGCATTCCTTAAGTGGTTGCTCTGTGATTTGATTGCAGCAAACACCGCATACAGTTCTTTTAGATTTGAATGCCACCTTCTTTGATTTGGAGTCCACTTTCCCGCTAGGTAAAGGTTGTTCAATTGTGCACCCCAGCCCGCATCCGCTGCGTCTGTGGTTAAGAAGTGTGAGACTTCCTTCTTGCGTATTGGGGTTGGATTGCTGTCTATTGCATCCAACCACCAAGTCAATTCGCGTTGGACTCCGTGAGGTAACATTACTCTTTGTCTCATGCGCACGAATTTTTTTAAAAATATTTGTGCCCTGCGGCAATGTAGTCTGCCCTGAGTTATAGTGTGGTTTGCAAAATTTAGCATTCCCAAAAGAGCCTGCAATTGTTTTAATGTGCAACTGTTCTGTTGCAAAACATCCGTCAAAGTACTCTTTATCTTGACAATCTTTTGTCTGGGTAATGCTACGGTCTGATCTTGTGTGTTCCATACGAGGCCCAAATATTCGACCTCCTGGGTGGGTTGTAGAACCGATTTCTGGTAATTTACATACCATCCCAGGAATTCCAAGGTTGCAATTGTCTCCGCGATTTGCGCAACTAGTTTGGACTTGTCCTGAGAAGCTATCAGGTAATCGTCCAGGTAAACAATAACTCGGATGCCGCGACTTCGTAGGATTTCCGCAATCCAGTTCGAAACCGCTGCGAAGGTGCGGGGGGCTGAAGATAGGCCAAAAGGGAGGGCCGTTAACTGTAAGATTTCTCCATTGTAAACGATTCTTAAAAATCGTCTGTGCATTTCCGCAATGCTCAAATGGAAATAAGCTTGTTGAAGGTCTACCTTCACTAGCCAATCCCCAGGCTGGATGAAATCTATTACATCTCTCTGTGAGATTAGAAAGAAATGTCTTGTCTTTATGTATTTGTTTAAGGCCCTGAGATCGAAAATTGGTCTTAATCCTCCGCCTGTTTTTTGAACTAAAAACATTTTTGAGAAGAAACCCCGATCCAGTTTGGCAGGCTTCTCTAGGATTCCTTTGTCCTTCAAATCCTGAACCATTCTTGTCATATTTGAAGATATTTGTGTTGCAAGGGTAGTCATGTAATTTTTTGATGGATATCTCAGAGGAGGTTTGGTTGTAAAGGGTAGACGATAATTGGAAATTATTTTTAATATGAACTGGCTGGCTCCTAACTGACTCCATCTGTGTTTGGAAAGCTGAAGGCAACCTCCTCTGAATTTTCTTTCAGGATTGCTTTGTTGTGTAGGAGCAGGATGCAACATCATTGGTGTTGTGGCGACGAAAGGGCTGACCCTTCTTAGTTTGTCTAGATTTCTGGATCCTACTCTGTCTCTTGGGTTGAAACTTACTGTTTTGAAATTTTTTGTTTTTGTTGGATGAAGGTACTTCAGATCTATCTAATGGTTTTCCTTCTTTAACATATGAAGGGGTATTTAGCCAAATTTGAGAACCACCAAGGGACTGTATAACCGGTTGTAAAGCCTCTCTACTAAATAAAAATGTACTACTCGGAGGAACATCTTGCAGTGTTCTTTTTAGATTAGGGTTATTGATTTCTTTTAAGATCCGATCTCGCCTTATCTCAATACATTCAGATCGTTTCCCGCAAATGATATTCATTGTAGTTTCAGAGTTTTTTTTGTATGAGGGTACCTGGACCAAATGTATCAGAGATCTTTTTAAACAGAGAATTTGGGTTCAATTCCATTGGTTTTGAGGAGGACCAATCAATTACAGATTGTAATCCGGCTCGCAGTAATTGTCTTTGTTCTAGGATCTGATTGGATAATCCCGCTAACAAAAGTTCAGTCGCAGCTAAATAATCCTTACTCTTGTTCAAGTGACACAGTTCATCATTAACTTTTAAGCCTATAAAGCCTGGAGATGCTAAACATTCCTGAAGGGATTTTTTGTAGCGAATAGCCTTCCAAGCTGGGGAGTCAAATTGTTGAAGCTTATTTAATTCTGCTAACCGTTCCTTGTCGGCCGGTGGAATTATTTTCTTCTCGTCAAAATTCGTTTCTAAATTACCAATAGATAAGGTAAGTGACTCAGGTTGTGTGGGATTAAATAAAAAAGAATCCTGATTAATGTCGCTATGTGGAATTTCCTTATTCTGAAGAGTAGCGTGTGGCACAAACTGAGACAAATAACTAGTAATGCATGACACCTGTGACATTAACGTTTCGACACGTGGATCATAATTAATCCGAACATGTCTGTGCTTTCTTTTAGATAGTCTCGCACGCTTATTCGGAAGAGGTGAAGCCGTGCCCTCCTCAAACTCCGAGTCTGAGGAGGTGCTGCTGCTTGATCCATTCGCGCTTCGAGTCGAGATTTGTTCCTCCTCCGAGGCAACAAAAACTCGACCGGTATCCTCCGTGTCCTTATTATTGAAAGGTTCCATGCTTACCGAAACAATGCTGTCTGGAGTGAAGTCTCCCTGTCTTCAACGAAAAATATTTCTGTTGGCACTAAAAAGTAAACTGTTCTGTTCGAAACGAAACGACGCTATGAGTTGACAGATGACAACCAAAAGCGCGGGCAAACGTATAGCGGCGCCCTCTGGTGACAGATGTGAGAAGCTCGGGTTGACATTCTGGTATGTATAAAACTGGTATTCTCGTTAGTTAAACTGAGTTCAAAGTCGAAACGAATGATAGCTTTCTTCATATCAATGCTGTGTGTTTAGGAAACACATAATATGAACTAACGTTGAATAGTAAATGATAAAATACACATTGCCCAGAGAATTTACGTCCCTTTATACTTCTGAAAATGAAATTCAACTCTAATTATGTGACGTTTTAAAACGAAGCACCTGATACAATCAAACTAAATGGAACTGAATACAATTTGTATACAGTTCTTTGACGTCAAAGAACACGTAGTATTATTTTTTCAACTATTTGGTGCATTACAAAACGAATGCTACATTTTGAGTCGACTTTCTGCTTGCGACCGAGTTGCAAATATTCTCTTTGAATGTAGATCTGACTCGGTTTTTATGACCAAAAACTATGCTGTTTTGAAATTTTGAGAATTTTCTGGAAAGTTTTACTGCTTGCTTTTAACGATGCCGAGTCGCTTTTCCGCATATTCATGAATGTTGAGTTTCCTCGAAGTAGTGAGGCTGAATTTATTTGTGTTTTTTTCCCACTCGGTAAATGTAATGAATGTCAGAATAAAATAAAAGTTAAATATTAAAATAGCTCTGCATTATTTATCATCATTTAATTTAACCTCAAAAAACGTCTATTATCTTGTCAAAGGAAAACAAACTGCGTCCAAATTACGCACTAATAAGATAATAACAATTAAGATATAATAAGAAAATCCCATATTATATTGTCATCGGCCCTTGATGAGTGTGCAAACTTCAAGTCAATATGCCGTTTTCAAGTGCTCGAAAATTGACTTCTAAGATCCACACATAGATAGATATATATTACATACATACATACATACTGGCATATACTTACATACATACTGGCAAAATTTATAAAAGCGTGTTAAATATACAGTTTATTTTAAATTATCTGCTTACAATCATAATTATACTTTTCATTGTAACTTTTGATACATTCAAAACCGTTAGAATAGATAAACATAAATATTTTAGAACTCGTGACCTACATTCAAAATAATCAAATTGCTACAAAATCATTAGGCTTCAGTAATTTTTATTTATTACTGTCTTTATTGCAAAGTAAAAACAAGAACAAACACAAATAAGACAAATTAAAAATAAGACTTATGGTATTACAATGCCTTATTGCTTAAAGCGATCTCTTCCAGACAATCATCTTAAAAATATTTTTCCAATTTATCAATATTATTACTGATGGAGACAATTGAGTTTATAAATACATTACTTAAAATTAAAATAAAAAAGGTTAAGACTGAATCTAAATGCCTGTTTAATACGTTAATCACAAAAAACAAAAAAACGATTAGACGGAATCTAAGTGCTCGTTTAATACGTTAATAAAAAAAATACAAATAAGTTTTAGACTAGAATCTAAATGTTTATTTTTTTTTATCAGTCGTCAATGCGAAGCGGGGCGTTAGCGGCTATGGAGGCGGAGCCCGACCTCAGCACCTTCGAGAACAAGTCGGGGCTGGCTGAGGACATGAAGTTCCTCGCCTCCATGCCCGAGCTGTGTGACGTCACGTTCCTCGTGGGAGACACCAGGGAGCCAGTCTGCGCCGTGAAGGCTGTACTGGCTGCCAGGAGCAGGTAGTTAATAAGTTATGCTTTTGGATAGTAATTCTCTTACGTGATGGCCTATGATCAGCCAAGAAAAAAGAAAAGTTTTTTATATTCATTTAATGTATTTTTGTAGTGTAGTAAGCAAACTCTATTTTATATTTTGTTTTTTATTAAACTTACTTATTATCTGTCATAAAAAATTGTCAGACTACTTTCTGAATATAATATCAGTAAGTATTTCAGCGTGAATTATAACAACGACTACTGATAGCGCGCGAGTTGAATGCAGAGCTTAGGAATGCGGTAGTGCGGTGATCTAATTATTGATGGCCATAGTGGGTATATCGATAATTTTTAACATTGTTTTAAGTTTGTCACTTATCACTAGATAAACATAATTTAAAAAATAAACAAGATATTAAATATCACACATTTTCAATAAGTAATTATTTTACACACCAAAATCAAATAAAACGAATTATTTCTTCACAATTTTCGCTATTTCTCGTGCTTGGCCACGAAAAAATACTCGTTATTTTTAACAAAATTTTATGGACGATCAGTTATAATGAATTATTAAACAAACAAATAACAATACGGACTATAATATGTTGAGTATCGTAATAAGCGTACGATAGCTCGGGAAGCACTGCACTAAGCTGCAGGCCCGGGAGGGGACACGTGCGGATGGCGGGGGGAGATGCACCCGCTCTTTACCTCAGGCCCCGACTGCATTCAACTCGCGCGCTATCAGTAGATAGAGAATCAACACTTGTACTACGGTATGATTGCAAAGCTAAGGTATCGGGTTCGAATCCCGGGTCCGGCAATGATATTGGATTTTTCTATTAATTATTATGAGTTAGGAATTTGTGCCCAATATGGCTACAGTCTTGCTCCCTATCAGTTCGTGGGACGAAACATAAAAAGTGTAATGTCCTGGTAGCAGCTAGCACCTCTGACTACCCCTTCTGGGAAAAAGGCGTGAGTTTATGTATGTATGTCTGTGAATTATAATATTCTTTACTAATTTACTCTTATCTTCTGCTTAAATACTAAAGGATATACTTCTAAAAGGGAGTAAAGCGCGCCGTAGGGACCCACGCAAATGTTTCGTGTTCCGGGATTAGGTGGCCCATAAAGAGTGCCGGTTTCGTATAGGCTGATATGATTATACCGATCGGACAGAGATAGACATATATTTTCCTTTTTTTATATTTATATATACTCGTATGGCGATTCGAGCATGCCATTCACCTGATATAAGCTATACGACCGCTCATGGACAGTAGCAATACTAAACAACACCATGAATTACAAAGCAATCTTGGCATTCCGCTACGCTCGCTATTCTGAGACAAGATGTTAAGTCTCAGTATGTCCAGTAGTTACTGTGGCTACAATGTCCTTCAAAGCGAAACACAACTAAGCATTTACACTTGTCTTACATTTTCCTGCCGGTGGATATTTAGACCGTATTGCACTTATAATCAGATGCTAGTTTTATGACTTTGCTGAACCAGTATTAATATAAAATATCTAATCTATCTATCTATCTTCCTGGTGGCAGGTCTCTCATATGTGACAGGCCGCCGCGGTAGGTACTACCGCAATGTCTATTTCTCTCGCCAACAGCAGTGTTAATGCACTGTTGTGTTCCGGTTTGAAGGACATTGTAGCATTGTATTGGACATTTTGAGACTTAACATCAGTGGAATGCCAAGCATTGCTTTGTAATTATTTTTTTTTGTTTTGCTACTGTTCATGAGCGGTCGTATCGTTTACCTTCAGGCTAACCGCATGCTCTTCTCGCCATTAATAGCAATAAAAAAATGTAGAAATACCGGCAGATACCTAATAACAGTAGAAAAACTCATCAACAGTTCATATTCCAGTCCATTCCATTAATGTAACCGCAAAGTCCTAAAATTTAAATACGCGACGCATAAAAAACATAACGCTCGTGTAAAAACAGTTCATATTTTCCAACTCGGAACAAAAACATTCACTTGGACGCATGAAGTATGAAATTCATTACGTAGTTGCCATGACTCCGAAATATTTCTTTCCAGTGACCCATTTTACAGCGGGAATATTTCGTATATGTGACATCATATTTTTTCCAGCGGCCATGCTTGATGAACTTTGCAAGCATATAGTTGAATATTCTTTTGGGGTCTTTGCATTACGAACGAGAAAAAGAAAAAATGTAATCAGAACAAAATACATATCTTATTTTATTTTTTATTTTTATTTTACATTCTGAGACTATAACACCAACAGGCATCGAACAGTCGTGAAGTCTATTAGTATTTATTATTTTTTCATCGAAAATTACAACAAAAGCAGGGCAGTATTCCTCAAACTGGACAACAACAGAGCCAGACACGAGAAAGAATAGCTTCACTAAATACAATTGCTTTTTGGTCAGGGTATTCCAAAAGATGCTCTATCAAGCTCCAAGCCCTCAGAGGAAGAAAGAGCCAGCACCCCGCGAGAACAAGCTGAGGTTATTCCTGAAGCGATCCTCCGAACCCCTCCTGAACTTACAAAATGCTGCTCAACAGGTAAGTGAAGATAATCATACAAAGACTGATACTGACGGAATGCTTGATGTCAACATCCAGATGGCCCAAAATTCTCTGTGTAGTGATAACCCGAGAATTGTTGTACTCCCTGTAGAAGACATTTAGGCACTATGTGTACGTGAATTAATAAAAACACTAACAAGAAATCAGTAACTCGGTCCAATAAAAACATAACAAGACAGCGAAATAAAGTTGCTGGGAAAGTTGTTAATACTATTGGAAAAATAATTACACTTGCAATTTTAATTGAAAACGCCAATAATCCTTACTTTATTTTACTGAAGAATCTCATCTAAAGTCTTGCAAGAAAATGATTGCTGTATAACAAGATTTTCCAATATCTATCGGATATTACGCCTTCTTTATTGGTTCATTGGAGGGGTTTTTTATAGCCACTCAACGAGAAACGATTATTTCTTTTATAGACTGGCTCTTATTAAAGCTTCAGCGTACATTTGCGTGCATAAATGTGGATAATAATTTTTAAAGGCATGGATTTTGAAACGGATCTGAAGGAAATCGATTCTGCGACTATCAGAGGATTGTTAACGTTAAATTTTTTAATGTGTTTACCACAGAGATCGACATTCGCGCAGCAATTGGCACCAATACAAGAGGTAACAAAATTGACGATCTCGTAGGGGCACTTGTACCATCGGTTTGAGTATTCGATGTTTCATATTGTACAATTTTTTCACTTTTAAATACACTTTAAGCATTTATGTAGATAGGTTTATATTCGTCTTCGCAAACTGTTCGACTTTATTTTTCTGAACTTACTTACGGGAGTATTACGTCATTCGATATCGTGTTGCATGATTGTTTTTGTACTTTCAGCAGCGCTAGGTAAGGATATTGATGTTGTATTACACTATATTGTGTTTGTTTGTCGGAAGCAGAACACCGTATACATAGTGGCACCTTAAGCATGTAGTTGTTGTTTCGTATTCATTTCCAATTATTTCACGATATTGCAAGAAATCACCTTAATTTTTTATTGTCAATATCTTTTTTGTTTTTCCTAAATACACCAAAATAACGGCCAGAAATAAGAACACGAAAAATCGACTTAATGCACCCTAAATTATACAAATTTAAATTAGTACCTTCTCCTAATAAAAATATTCCACTTTTGCAAAATATGTTACGTAACTTCATAAATATAACATTATATGAATATGTTAACTACAGATGCGTTTCAGAAATCTCCGACTTGTTTACTGTAAAGAATATCATGGAAAATTAGTAAAATGATTGTTTCTTTTTTATTGACAGCCCTCTTCCCAACAGCATCAGACCCTGATCATAGAAGAGTTTGAGCCAGATGTGTTCCGTCAGCTCATCGAGTACATCCACACTGGATGTGTTACGCTTCAACCAAGAACTCTGTTGGGTAAGTTTTAACACCATTATCAAATATATTAATCAGCTACCTAGCTATATTTACGCCTTGGATAGCCACACTGCCGTTAAGCCTAGCATTTTATAATCTTGCGATATCTTAAAAATTCTGACTCTACACTGTATTCAAGATATGAAAATAAATTGTGTGGATAAAGAATGTTCAATACAATTCCTGTAGCTGAGGATAATACTAGTGATGGAACAACAAACACTTTCTCTTCAAGCAAATCTTCAGTTCCCATCTGTTCATTGTTTGATCATTACGGACAGCATCTACAGCATAGTTGGTTGGACGCCAGATGTAAAACAAGAAGCTGAAGGTTCGATCCCCACACCGAGACAATATTTGTGTAATCCACAGGCATTTGTTTCGGGTCTGGGTGTTTGTGGGACCGAAAAATCTCTCGCAGTTTCTGATAACCACGCCACAAGACTTGATCTTAGTGTAGGGACAGTAAGATCAAGTCTTGTGGCGTACTATGTATAAATGTGATTGTTTGGGTGTATTTATTTATTTATTATCATGCACCAAAATATTTAATGCCTTTAATGAAGCTCAAAATCCTTTCCATCTTAAAAGCGAATGTGTTCAGTACTACTACTGTCATACTTTATGCTAATAAAGACCTTGTTAAAGAAGCGACCTACTTTAAACCTAAGATCACTTCACTTGAAGAATACTTTCTGTGTTACGGACGCTCTTGTTCCTTAAGGTCACGAGAGGGTGAAAACTCATCTTTGGACTTTATGGCTCATTAAGATTACAATCGAAAAAATACAAATTTCATTTTTGTTATCTGTTACGTCAAGCGACTGCAATCAAGCGGAAGCAATCAATTTGCCATCAGAATTATTGGATTTTGTTGAGAAGCCTGTTTTATTTATTCGATGGCTGTATAAAGTGGAAATAAAAATTAAAGACAGATGCGACTCTGTACAAGAATTACAAAAGTAGAACGCAAAGCCTAACTTAATATACAACTTATTTAATAACATTGCTCATAAAAAATACAAAAATAAAACTGATTTTAAATATACTACTTAACTTTATACTACGTCTAAAGACATCGCATCATTTTCTATTTTTTGCTCAGGGTAAAACTCGGTCAAGTTTGAAAGAAAACCAATAAGCTTATTACCAGAAAGTTATTAACTTTAACATCGGACTTATTAGAACGAAGATGTTACATTTTATTTTTGGATCGAATGACAGTCTTCTCTCTCTCTTCAGCCACAGGAAGTCCACTGCTGAATATAGGCCTCCCCCAAGGATTTCCACATCGGCCTGTCATCAGAGTTTATTTTATAGTGATACATCCCCGTAAAATGAATTAAAATTTATTTAAAATAACCTTTGGAGAAACTTTTAGAAAACCTCTGATTAATAAATTTATAATGTGAGGAAATGTGATTCTAAAATAGCACATGAAGATTGACAGGGGTTAAAAGGAATAGCTCTAAACATTTTCAGTGACTGAAATGTTTGTCTGACTGAAATTAAGTACAAAATGTTGTTTTTATCTATGCATTTAAATAATTAAAACAAAAGCTAGTAATAAGCCAAGATATTAAAGAGTTATTATCGAAGAATTGAGTTGGATCAATTGCTTGTCATCATAGCTCATCTGAATTGTATTGATTTTTTTTATTCAAAATGAATAAATCATATCAAAGATTTGGCTTCCTAAATACCTGTTATTTTGCTAATCTATTCGAAAATTTGATCCAAAGACGTTATAATATTTCAACGTGTCCCTCACACGTTTACTACTGGTGGCCAAACACAAATCTTACATAGTGATAATTTTGAGGAAATCTCGCCATTAATTTCTGGCAATCACCATCATATTTGGACTTGGAAGTATATTGTAGCTAGAATAACTAATGGACTTATTGCGACTTAAAATCTTATGTATGAGAATGCTCAGAGCAGTGAAATGCCAAGCATTACTTTGTAATTCATGGTGTTATTTGGTTTTGCCACTATCCATAGGTGGCCATATCACTTACCATCAGGCGAATGACCTGCATGTCTTGTCATTCGTTACAGTAAAAAAGTTACGCTCTTATCATTAAATATTCTTAAACGAAGAAGGAAATGTATGGAATCCCCTGGCTCCTTGAAGACATTTTCTATGACCACTGAAGCTATTTTGGCTCGTTAATGACCCATTGCTGTGCATTGAATCTAGTTGAGTAGTATGAATGCTTAGTGTAGGTTTATGGGCTTTTATATCTTCTAAATTCTTTTGGAACAACCTTGAGAAGGGACTTTTTCTCACTATGTTTCTTATACAGAACTAACACAGTTAATCAGGTCAGGTTGTAGTAAATATTCCTGTGCATTAAAACTGTTCTTAATGCCCAAATACCGTGTATAAAAGCACCAATAGAAAAACATTAACAACTTAATAAAGCAAACAAGGTTCACTTAAAAGGATCGTCGTAAACGTATTTCTCGTCTCTATTGTCAACATAAACGCTCCGGTATAACTAAATAAAGACGCGTTCTCTATTTTGGTATTCCAGTGGCTCTTAGAAACAATTTGTCCCGTATGTAATAAATATCACTCAGCCGCCCGAGTTCGCTGTTGCCAAGTGGGAAATTGAATTGTGGTTCAGTTTTTTCCACGGTTGACCAAACAAATTTCGCTTCAACCAGTGAACCGTTCGAAAGGAAAGGGATAAATTAAAATCGAAAATTGCTTTTCATTTCCAGGAATTATTAAAACTACCCGTTTCGTAAATCAGGGAATGTTTTAATATATTTCATGTATGGGCAAAATAACAATTAAAATTCCATGCATAATCCACGTATTTTTTATAGAAGGGGATCCGAAATTAATTTTTAAAAGAAAGGATTGGATAATTAAATATTTACCACTTAGGATTGGGCATTTATTATAGCCCTATATCTTTAATATTTTCCAAATTATTACAAAGAATATTAAGAAGACAAACTTATAGGTTAATTTATTCGCTTTTTCATATAAATGTGCAGTTATATTATTTTTCTTTGCTAATCTTCCTGATTTTAATTACCGGTCGAAAATTGGATTCGTGATACTTCGTTCTTGAAGCAGCTTAAAAATTGCTTTAGTTTAACTAGTTGATTATGAAACGTGACGTTTTATCAGAAAGGGCTTAGGTAAGCATGTTTCATAAATTTTAGTAAAATTATTTGATATTTTGTTCGAAGCTTAATTATTCTAGTAAGTTATTATTATTCAATAATAATTTAAAGTAGTGTGTAGATGAACAATGAAGATTATTTAGTTTAACAATCCTTTCTATGAAATTATCGAAGTAATTCTATTCTGATTTGTCACTGGTTATTTCGAATTTTGTTAGTAACAAAATCTTTGCCATAACTACAATTTGATAAAATCTTTATCGCAATATTCATTATTTGTAAAACAACTATGTATATTGAGTGTTTCATTCAATAAGAACCACTAGTTCTGCGACATTATTGAACATTAACAGACATTCAACATTGAATTTAATTACGTATTAAGAATTTAGAAGGATCCTCAACTTTAAGATCGTTAGTCGTGTAACAGAGTTCACAAATTACTGTCAGTCTAGCATCTAAATCAGAAACTTGTGCTTTCTCTTAAAGTTCATGACGTCATCTATCGATATCGTCTATTTTCTCCAATTTTTCCGATGTTATAAAATTCCGCTCACGCATCACTTTTCCCCACCTTTCCACGTGACGGAATGAATATTCAGCTTAACGAGACTCTAACTCGATTCGTTTCAAGCATTGGTAAATTTTGCCAATAATTCAGTGAAACGTCACGATTGAACTTCTGTTCTTCTATTATCACAGTATCTAGTAAAGCATTTTTATCAACTCTTTTTCTGAATTCGTTTAATTAATAAAATGCCAACCCGTAGTACGCCAGCGCGGTGTCATGAATATGAGACTTATTCTCATCCAATCGTACTCTCCATTTTAGAGGAGGCCGGTGCCCTGCGGCATTGCGTTTATGGGCTGATACAGATACATAATTAGTAAAACAATAATTCACATTTTCTGGAGACGAACTAATTGTCAAAAATTATTTGAGAGACCTGCCACCTGTAACTTACAAGATATTTAAAATATTTTTCATAGCTTTGCTAAATGTATATTTAAACACTTTAAGTAACGTACAAATTACATCAAAAACCTTCTTGGTTATCTTAATAAACTGAATATTCTCGTAAACACTCCATACCGACTTGCATGCATATTTGCCAACCATTAAGTCTATTAGTTGCCAAGAAATCTAATCATGCAATCAGCTCAAATTAATTTACTCGACGTTCATACATTAACTAAATTGAAACTGCAAATGTCTGAAGAAGTGAAGCTAAACACACAGAACTCTTTAATATAAAGTCCCTTTGACCTTTGAATGTTCAAGATTTCTTTGTAATGATTTTGGAGTCCATGTGTCAATATTTCATGAGTGCCGCTTTGACACATGTTATAGGTACATCAAATACGCAATATTTCTTAACAACTTCCCTTAATTAATGGTTAGTTAGGTTTATGCGAATGTTGCACATTGAAATATTTTTTTTTTTTTATTAAATAATCGAGACATCGGGAAGTAAAAATTAAACTAATTCACGATAAAATCCCTAAAAAATGGACTTATTTCAACTTCATTAAATTTTTAATTACATACATGAGACGGTCCCTATAATTATAATTTTGTACAACATATCATCAAAAAATAAAATTATAATTTTAGAGCTTTGTATGTATGGATGCATGCATGTTTGTTACTTTTTCACCCAAAATGGCTCGACCGATTTTGATAATATTTGGTGTAGGAGTAGCCAATTCATGATATTGCGCAATGTAATTCTTGGTCTGGAGACCGCCTTGGTCATTATTTTTCTTATAATCATCACAGTCCTCAGTTTTATATATCGGATGTGCCCTGATTGCATTTTTATATCTTTTTTTATAATATTATTTAAATGTACGCTTAGCCCAAGTGCTTGGTAAATCCATGATCAAGTTTTATACAAACTTGTCCTTATGTAAGTAAGGTCTCGGTTTCGAATCTCAGGTTGGGCACTTTGCCCATATTGGATTTTTGTATTCATTATCTGCCCAGAGTCAGGAATTTGTGCCCGATATGGCGATAGGCTCGCCATCTATCACATCGTGGGACGGAACATACCAGGCGACATGTGGGTGTCTTGGCACCTCTGCCTACCCCTTCTAGGAAAAAGGCGTTTATGTATGTATGTAAGTAAGGTTACGCGGTTAGTATATTATTAATATAAATTTGCACTATTCCAATGATTCATCGAAGGCTGTAACTATAGGAACAAGTTTAATAACAATCACTTCTGCAAAATCTGGGAAAGCAATCATAATGAAGCAGATAGCTGTAGTGTATATATAGTGTATATATCTGATATTTTCGATATTATATCTCTTTATTACCATCACAAGGTCAATGTGCACTTCATTTGTTTATCCATATTTATCGCAATACAAATAATCTTTAAACCTACCTCGTTGACTTTTAGGTTTATTAATGCCATTTACGCTATACCTGGATTTTGTTCTCATTTTGCAATTAGGTATAATAATACTGATTTCAATAGTATGACGTATTTCTTGACTATAGATTAGTTGGTAGAGAATTGATATCAAATGAGGAAAATTACATAATATACATACTTATACAATAGGTATATGTACATACGAGTATATATCCTCACTACATCTTTGATACTATATTTGAATACCTACTAAAGGTTTTTCTCTATTACTATTTAATTACTACGTATAATTTTAACATTAACGAAAACCAATTACATACGCAAAATATTTGCATATCAATTTTGACAGATTGTGAGTAACATTCTTGCAGTTAGAGTATTATTATTATTATATAGAAACTCAGGTCCGCAGAAGACCTATACTTAGCTGCTACCAGGATAGCCACGTATCGCCTTCATCGTTCCATTTCATGATGTAATAGCGGGCGGGCACATATCCACATTCGGAAAAAAATTATGATTCCGGACTGATAGACACTGAATATAAAAATACAGTATCACTTTGCTTTACCAGGGATTCCAACCCGAGACCGCAGCGTCGTAATCGTACCATAGAAAAACTGTGCCACCGAAACAGTCTACTAAAATATACTCGTGTAAGTCTAGTAAGCATTATCAAAACATCAAGAGAGCTGATAATTTTTTTATTTGAGTTTGTGACTTTAGTAAACTGTAAATACCAAAAATAATGACCACAAAGCGACAAGAGTGCCATCTATAAATTATCGGGTTTATATCGGTCTCAAACTTTTAATGTTAATTTACATCTGTTACGTGTTCACAATATTAATAGCGTGTAGTTTCACTTAGAATTGACTTTTCCTTGCCTTTTAAAACACTTTTGTACTTTGTCTTGTTTTGTTTCTTATCCTTTGAAGGTAAAAATCAGTAATCCAAAAACAAGATAAAAATATAAAAACAAGAAATTGAGCACTTAATGTACAAATATGTCTGAACAACGGTAATGGCCTATTTAAAATCCCTCTGTATAATGCCTTTCATTATTTACTAAGTACCTAATTGTCCTTCAATTCAACAATAGTTCCAAGAAATAGGAGCCTTTGTATTTTTATTGAAATATAATCTATATTACAGACTATAAGGATAATTGACATCTACCAGACATAGAATTAGGTTGCTGTCAGTGAGTCCAACCCTTATATTTGTCTTCAACACCAATATTTGTACTATCAAGACGTTATTAAATACACCCAACAGTCACATATAAATTCCTAACTCTATACAAGGAGTGAATCTGGTGTTGTGAGGATCAGAAACTGCGATAGACTTTTCGGCCTAGTAGTTACTCTGGCTACAATTTTCTTCAAACCAGAACACACTGATGCATTTACACTGCTGTTTGGCGGTTGCTATTTTTATAATCTCGGTTACGATTAAATCGTCAATTTACCACACATATTGGTTATTGATTATAATTAAGAAGCAACCGACAGTACATGATAATTTATGTTGTAAATTTTCTCCAGACTTCTGAAAATTCCATTCAAAACTTGCAAACAAGCCTATTTTGTATAATTAGCAAAGTTACAAACTTGTTATTCACTCAGGCGTGAAATTTCTACCTACATGTCTGGAACTTATTTTATCAACCCTTTATCCGTTATACGTGAAATTTACTAAACAAAAAATCACATCTAATGTTTTACAAAACCTGAGTAGTTTTATAAGTTAATTTGTTAAAAGTTAGGTTCAATTAATGTAGCCTCTAAACTGAATTCAGTTATTCTAGCACCGTAAACGCCTAGTTACACTAAAAGTCAGTTTCCAGTGTAACAATACATATAATGATAATTAAGTTTTAAAAACAATAAAAATCGTGGAGGGTAAAAACCTGGCTGTATGCCAAACTTCCCTTTTCACACATAAGTATCATTCAGTATCAAAGATTGGAGTCAAGCCAATGCAAAGTAAAGGCTGCAATCACCCGATTGCAGCCTTAACTTTATAAGCGAAAAGATGAGTGTTATTTCAAAACTGTTAACAATGTATATAATCGACTTTTGTTTTATACTGGCCCCGCATGATAATTACAATGCGCCTGATGGTAAGCGCCAATGCCGTCTAGGCAGAGTATCGATTGGCATCAGACGGCAGTCCCATGCCATTCGATACAATTATTCTGGCATGCTAAGAAATCATTTGGAAGTTGTAATAATATGTCATCTGCATAACATACCTACTTTTAAATTTTCATCGTTTATAACAAAAGCATTTTTATATTATGTCCTGCTTCTAGGCATAGGTTATTCTCCATATGATCTGTTCAATGATATAAATAGCCGCAGTTTTTTTCAACAAGGTCCTTGACTATTTGCTAATTATTTTTTTCAAACTTAATATACCGGGTATATCAAGACTGCTACCGAAATCGAAGCCGGGTGGTAGTTTTACGGCCGTTCTCTTTATCCTATCTATCTTTAACTAGAGGTTAAACTGGCTATCATTATCATGTCGGTTCAATGCTACAATTTATTAAACAAAGATAGACATATAAATTTATCATGCCTAGCTATCCATAAACATATGTACCATATCTCTATTTTTGTATCTTTGTTAACTGAAACGTAAAATGCATCGAAATATCTAATGAAATCCCTAGTTAAAGAAAGATAGATTATTGAGAACGGCTGTTAGTGACTATAAACACAATGCAACTAAAAATTTCGCAAATAAAGGCGACCATTTTATTTTATGATTTTTTAAAAATCATCATTTTTGAGTGATAAATCCATAGTTTTTGTTAAAATAATAATTTAAACTCTTTTATACCTTAGAATGTTTATAAATAAAAGGGTATATACTATTATTTTAGGAAAAAAGTGTATTTACCACCCAAATATGACCATAGGAAAAAAAAAGTCGCTTTTTTGCAACTTTTTCTTTTGCATTGTGTCTGAAGTCGCTTAAACTACCCGGCCCGGACTTGTCATTGAATTTATGTTATTTAAAGCACGTTTACTCTTATTGTTAATGACTTGCCTAAATGCCTTAAGTTTCCATATTTTAAATAAATAAATAATCCTCACTGTAAGAGTAGGAAAAGAGTCCAACATTATGAACTGTTAAGGATCTGTTGGTAAATAAAGTTTCTTATTGCACATAGAATTTCACTATTCAGTATCGGCCTGGAGTCACAAATTTGTGCCCCCTATCACATAATGGGACGTAACATACAAGCCAAAACGTGGGTGTCGTGGTAGCATTTCTATCTACCCCTTCTGGGCAAAATGAGTATGTATAAAGTTTATTACACAGCTCGACGATTATTCGCATTGTCTGCAAACTATAGTCAATTCAATCGAAAGCATATCTCACATCGTTTATTTCTAAGAACAATATTTCTCTAGCACGTAATATTATTATGACCTTTACAAATTTTTAGGAGAACGAATTATCGTAAAACAGGTCTTTCACATTCCCCGCTATTAATAGCGAAAATATTATAACTGAACCTAAAAACGTAGGTGTTCTCTCGAAAATGTGGGTGTTGAAGCTATTTTTGAGTGGGTGAATTATTTTTGCGCTTACGTTAGATATCTGGGGTGTTTATCTAAAGGTCAAATGTCGACTCGACTCTTGTTCAGAGAATTACAGGAATTTCCTTTGACATAGTTCGCCTAGAGCAAGAAATCGTTTCGATGTCATTGAAGAATGTTTTTGCTACCAAGTTTACTCTTCGGGTTGCCCGTTGGCAATGACTGGAAATTTTGAAGAAGATCGTTTAACATATTTACTTAAAGATTGTTCTAAATATTTTTATTTTATTTCATTTTATTAAATATTAACGGCTTTTTACACAGTCAGTTTTTAAACCTATTTTAATAATCGGACTATATGACCCTAAGCCCTCACAATCTTGCTTTCAGTTTTAGATGTGATGTATATGATACAGTCCAGTTATCGAATTTTTTATCCCTTTCAAACGACTTTTGAATTCAGCTTGAGCGATGAAGACATAACATTCGATAGCTAAAATGGGTTTTCAAATTGTTTATGTGCCGTAAATAAATATGGCAATTTTCCGCCAAGCAAGCAAAACGCTTAACCATCTGCTCTAATTACTATTACATCAAATCATAGATAAATAGTTTTGACAGCCTCCGTAGCGCAGTCAGTTAGACTCTGGCTGTTAAACGAGAAGCCGCTGGTTGGATCCCCACAACGAGAGAAATGTTTGTGCGGCCCACAAATATTTCTTTCGGGTCTAGGTGTTTGTGAGACCGAAACGTCACTCGCAGTTCCTGATATCCACGACACATGGCTCGATCTTAGTGTGGGCTAAGGACTATGTATGTTACTGTTGGGTTTTATTAAAAATATTTAAAAATAGTCCTAGATTGATCATGATCGATAAGGACTATTCAACCACTACACTCAATTTCTACCTATTTTTTTCCACTCCATCCAAAGGTTGTCTGGAAGAGATCGTCGCCCTTAGCAATAAGAACGCCACTTGTACAATCGATAAAATTTATATTTAAGCCTGTTTCTGTATAATTACTACATATATACATAAACTCACGCCTTTTTCCCAGAAGGGGTAGGCAGAGGTGCCAGGATACCCACATTTCGCCTTGTATGTTCAGTCCCACAATATAGTGAGTGTGTGATAGCTAGCGAGCCTATCGCCATATCGGGCACAAATTCCTGACTCTGGGCTGATAATGAATAGAAAAATCCAATATCACTTCGCCAAACCCGGGATTCGAACCCGAGACCACGGCTTTGTAACCATACCCAAGTACAATTACGCCACCGAGGCAGTCTTAATTACTTTTTAATGGTGTACAATAAAGTATTAAATAACAATAATAGTATTAACTAATAAAGATGAAATAAATGATGAAACCAATAAAACTGTTCCAGGAGTCATGAATGCTGCAGATTACTACGGACTGGATGAGTTGCGTCGAGCGTGCGCTGGGTTCGTCCAGTGCTGCATCACCGTGGACACTGTTTGCGCCCTCTTGGCTTCCGCTGAGCGGTACATCCAGTACAAATGCACCAAAAGCTTGGTCCAGAAGGTATTTCCTCTTAAGTTGCTGGATCTAAATGACACTGGAATAAGTAGCTTAGCCGATGGACGGTATGAAATTGAAGTTACTATAGGACTCATATAACTTGTAGATCAGACAATAGACATAAGTATTTTGGATTAGAAACTGCATATAAGTGAACCTAGGAGGAGAGGTATGTAATGAAATAGTCTGATGACACTATATATTTTTGAAGAGTTTCGAACCATTTCTGAAGAAATTTATTGAAGGAATTCTAAGTCAGCAGTAAAACAAAATGATTAGAATGATAAAGATTAAAATGATATTTAAAGTACGCTTATTATGTTTCAGGTGTTAGAGTTCGTCGATGAGCATGGCAATGAAGTCCTGAACCTTGGATCCTTCACACTTCTTCCTCAGCATGTTGTCAGACTGATACTCGCGCGGGATGAATTACGAGCGGATGAGTTCACCAAATTCCAGGTTAAATATGTTTCTGAATTATATTCCTATATCTTTAGTATTATAAATAAAATAAAAATAACCGTATAGGTAAGGCCCAAATTCAAAACAAATATGTAATTTAAAATATGTCGTTGCTTGGCGTCACCAATTTTGTAACATTTATGTTCCATCAAGCATTTTATAAAATTGGTTGAGTGAATTTTATCTCTAATCACTAATAAATTATACTTAGGTGAGTGATATTAATACTGATAATAAATTACTCAATTACACGTTGGTTCTAGGCGGCGCTAATGTGGAGCAAGAAATACTGCGACACAAACCAAAACATGTCCCTCAAGGATGTGATCGGGAATTTCCTAGAGTACATACAGTTCCACAAGATCCCTGCGAATGTACTGATGAGGGAAGTACATCCACTTGGACTGGTCCCTTACTCCATCATCATGAATGCTCTTGCGTATCAGGTGCGTTACAAATATTCCAATATTTTTATAGAATGGACGCGCATTATTAAGAATTTATTGATATGCAGACCTAAATTACAGAAGGTAGGTCCTAAATGAAAGTAGATTTTTTATACATTCTTCAAGATTAAAAAAAATGTACAACATTATAAAGATACTTATTTTTTGCCTTAAGCGAATTAAAACGGTGGTCTTTAGCCTCAGTAAGGTTAGTTAACCTTCCTAACACTTTGGAGTCATATTTCTTCCTGTATAATTCTGGTAAAATTTATAAATATTGTCGTAATTCAATGTTGATAATAGAGCGAAGTATTAGAATAAATACGTCCCTTTGCAGGGTACAGATCTTCCGTTAAATTGAGAGGATACGAGACACAGGCCACCAAATTGGCAAAATGCGATCGATTGACAAGGTTAGAGTAGTGGGCAGTCTAGTGCCAGAATATTCAACCAACTCAAAATTATTCTATAGCTTAAACGTCTGTTGTTGCTTGGTACTAAAATAGATATGAAAACGCTCCTTAAGGCACATCTTCTGTCCTAGTAAATTTTGCGACCGCTCGCCACGCATAGCATTTCAAAGGTTGATACATATTCACCAAGTAGAGCACTGAAAACACTATTGTTGCAGGCAGACCCGGCCAGCGTAGACCCAGGCAAACTGTCTCCCGCACGAGTCCGACGCGCTGGTCGCTCCATGTCCGTGCAGTCCTCGCTCGACCCCTACGGCTCCAACACCACCCTCTCCTCCACCGGCTCGAGCGATGTTCCGTCGTCAGACTCTCGGCACAACTAACGCGAGGGGAACCTCCCCCGTCCCGCGCCCGACCCTGTCCCCGGACCTTCCAACGCTCCTGTTGTCCCCCCGCCTGCCCCCATACCAGACAAGCCGCCGGAAAAACTCGGACTTTTCTCGTCTATTAAGCGAGCAGCTAGTAAGAAGTTCGGTGATCGTCGCTCACCCACGCCAAAGACTAGAGAGCCGAGATCAAAGTCGGACTCCATAAAACACGCAGCTCTGACTAGACAAGTCTCAGAAACTGTAGCTGCATCTGGAGATCCGACTTTCGAAAGGTGCAGGCCGAGGAAGAGGGATAGTGAAACCGAATTCCCAGTCCGCAAGTCCGCCTCCGAGATATCGGAGAGTTTCCCGTTCGTGAGACGAGCGTTAGCAGAAATAGAGAACGGCTTGAATTACTTCAGAAGGTCTATAGCTTCAGAAGTAAGTGAGCCGAGAGCACCGTTGGCGCGGGCTGAGCCTGTAGTAGTTGTTGCGGCTGCTGATGACGACGTTCCTTCGTCACCGCCGCCTCCAATGGGTTTAAAGGAGCGTCGTGGTTCGCGAGGGTCGCCCTGTGCTAATCTTCCGCCGCTGATGTTGCCACCGAGTTCACCAGATCCGTCTCCAGGTCGTTTATCTCCGAACCGGCTGTCGCCACAGAGGCCTAAAGAGCCGACTTCGGCACCGATAATACGAAATCCACCACGACGAGTTCGTACCAGGTCTGAGGTGCCTCCGGAGCCACCTCCAAGATCGCCGCAGACTCCGCGACCCGCTTCGGTGTCTCCAAAACACACGTTCACGTTCAAGATAGTGCTTAAAAAAGTGGAGAGTACGCCGAACACTTCGTTTGATAGACCCGACCAATGAGAGTACCTCCTCTAAGCGCGGCCGTGAAATACGGTGGGGTACTCGAGGTCATAGACGCGCTTTTCTCCGTTTTCTAGGAAATGCTAGCATAGATTAGTTAGCGACGAATGAGCCAATGGATTTGTCGGATGTTGTAATTAAATCGTGACGCTTTGGAAACTTCTTCGTAATCTTATGAACCCAGGGGCTGGTTCCCTGGCGTGGTTGGTCTTGTCGTGTAATCGATAAGTGTATGTGTATGTTAACATCACTATGATAGCTGTTATGGTACGACTTGTTACTAACATGATAATTGAGGAATTTTAATACTATTGATTCTATTGCAAGTAAACGTTTTTAATCATTGTGTTTCCGAAAATATTTTTGAGTTATATCTTTCTATATGTAATGTATCTGAAATGTGTAAAATATATTGATGTAAATGTATTGTCAAGTTTTTAACAAAAACTAATTTAATTCCGAAAATACTATAACATTATGTACTTTTATACGATTGCTAAGTGGAAATGAACAGTTTCTCTATATGTATGTATTTTCGATGTTATACAATGTGTCTAATGTGAAAGTATTTTTATAATGTTGTATATACATTGAAATGTTTGTTGTTGGCTTCGATAGCAGTTTCCGGTGATTTTCATACACCTTCTATTTTCAATTAAGCCTCTGTCATCCTATTATTTTAATTTTATTTTAGTTTTCGTGCATGTAGGCACACTTTTATGAAAATCTGTCTGTAAAATTGATCTTTTGCTTACGAAGTCCAGTTATGTCGATGTAATTAAATCTAAGTTCTTCCATATAAATATATTTTATTACCAAATGATCACAAATGTGATATTCAATTTATTCTTCCATAATTGTTATCGAAGGCATTGTTTTTACCATTCAAATCCAAAATTGCTGTTGTGATTTGTGTGGTGTGAAATAAATGTGTAAATTGTCTTTAAGATAGATATATCGTTTATGGTCTAAGAGCCCGTGAAGCTACAGCAACCCTACATGCTTGTCTGGCAAGGGGTTGGAAGTATCAAAAATGTCTGGCAAATGTAAAACGTCATTTACTTATTACTCAAGTATTATGTATATAAAAATCAGCTTTTATACTATAACGTAAGTAAAATTATGATTTCATGAACATTAAGGGTGTCTGGCAAGACGTTGCCAGTATGTTAAGTGTCTGGCAATGAATAATGTGATTTTTAATAATATTCTGAACACAATACCAAAAAATCGCACTTTATTATTTGATGAAGTTAGATCGGCATATTAAACTCCTTTAGTACCGTTTAGTTACTTTCAGCTTTTATAAAATAACGAAGGTCTGGGGTTCACGGGTTCTTGCTCTATTATAATGTATTCATTATTTCAAATAATTTCAATATAATGCGTATACACGGTATAATTGGTGGTTTGTGTTTCCTCTATAATAATGTCCAATGTAAATACGAAAATACTATTATAGGTGGATTGTTGAATCGATTTTTCTTATGAAGCTTATTTAAGGATAATTCGCTGTTATTTATTCTATGCTTGGCGGAAAAGGCGTGCTTATTATTAAAAAACAACATTGCCTTTGTATGCTCAATAATGTAAAAATCGTGTGCCATCATCGCATGAAATTACCGCAATACTTTATCTTGTTACACAATTGTTACATTGTACACATAAACACGAACATGTAAACACGATGTAACGTTTTTTATATCCGTACGATAATCGCATATTCGAGGCGAGAAACTCTCTTCTTGTAAATGTGGCTTAAGAGACTGTTTTTGCGTTCGTTTCTTTGCCTGCCATTCTTGATCTTGGCTTACAAAAGTTGCAGTGGTGGATGTTTGGGCATGTGTCTTTAAAAAGAGCGCTAAGGTAAACCTCATAGCACAGGGCATGTCGTAAGCAGTCTTGACTGTTATTTTTAATCGTGTAACATGATGTTATTTAAAAGAAGGTATAAAAGAGATTTTACTACGGATAATATTTTATGTTCAATTATTATGTTTAATGTTCTAGAAAACATAATAATAACTAGTATAATAATTTTTTTTTATACTGATATATTATATTTTAATTTGCTACTTTTGGGTTGCTTAAATAGGCATTTTTAAACTCTTTGGAGTGCGTAATATAAAAATAATAATTTGTTATTTTTTATGTAGTTCACAGACTTTCAATTCGTTCTTCAATCTACCTATGTCCAACTTGCACAGCAATATTTACTTACAAACAAAAAATAATTATATTTATAATGTTAATCACTTAAACCAGGAATAAGGGATTATTCGTTGAATAATTAATGTGCAGATTTTTCTTGTAGTAATTTACCTTCATTTTTTAATTTAATCAGGTCTTGTAAAGATGGAATTCTGTGGTCTGTATTTTCAATAGTTTTGTTCGTTTTTTAATATATTGATATCGGAGTTTCACTGTAACGTATTGGGTAGTGCGTGGTGGCCTGTTGACAAACGAACCAGACGCTACTGCCAGTGCTCATTGGTTCAAATCCCAGGGCACACTTCAGACTTTTAGGAGCCAAGTTTATTGATAGTCAATTATCACGTACTATAACGGTTAAGAAAAACATCGTGAGGAAATACATATTCCATAGCAATTTGTAAGAATTTTCATGGTATGAAAAATCCGCCAACTCGCACTAGGCCAGCGTGGTGGACTATATGGCCTTACCTCTCTCAATCGTACTCTCGATTATAGAGGCGGCTCGTACCCTGCAATGGGACGTGTATGGGCTAATGCAGATATAGTATTGACTACTAATATCCAACTAAACTAATAGGTCTCACTAATAGGTAATAGACACACTAATAGGTCGACTGCCTCTGTGGCGCAGTTGGTTAAACGCTGCCTGTGAAACGAGAGGCCGCGGGTTCGATCCCCGCACCGAGAGAAATGTTTGTGCGGCCCACAAATATTTCTTCCGGGTCTGGGTGTTAGTGAGGCGGAAAAGTCTCTCGTAGTTCCTGATACCCACGACACAAGTCACTCATAAAATAGTAACAAGAGGAATTACCCAAGGCAAATTGCATATAAAGAAAATAAATAACTATTACGGAAGGCGAACGTTAGCATATATTATACCGTCTTTATTGAATAATATACCGAATGACTTTAAGTTAGATATAAATAATAGAAATTACAGAATTAAATATAAACAATTATTTCGTAATTGTAATTTTAATTAGCTGAATAATTGTAAATTATTATTTGATATGTAATTCTTACAACAATAGCCATTATACAACTTGTCGATTTTTCATCATGGTATATTCCCCTTATTATTGGAAAATTTCATATTCATGTTATTGTAGTTAATAAAATCGTAACTAACACGCTGTATAAGTCCAACCCAGTTGTAAACTACAAACAGGTTAAAAAATGTAACTGCCTACATGAGTTTAATACCAAGTGGCAAACATAAATTTGTATATTACCCACACATTTAGTTTTGTTAACGTAATAATATTAATTATATACTGTCGCCGAACTGTTGATATTTAACGGAAGATGTATTAATAGTAACTTATTTATAACTTGCTTTAAGTGAATGTGAGCACCAACACAAACAACTAAGTTTATATGGTGCAATACTAACAAACATTGTATTATTATTTTAGTGATGAAATAAAATAAAAAAAAAATAAAAGACTCGATCTTAGTGTGAGGTCAGGACTATGTGTGTGACTGTTGGGTGTTATTTATTTATTTATTTATATAGGTACCGTTTGACGTTTCATACTTTTTAAGTTTAAACAACTTTGTACAGGCGTAATTTACACGATTTAATATATAACCATATAAATGCGGTATTATCTACGGAAAATTGTATGTAACGCCTGTACAAAGTTGTTTAAATTTGAAAAATATTAAACGTTAAACGGTACCTATATGTTTAGTTGGAATAGTATTACTATCATAGCCTTCCAGATTTCCACATAGAGTATCAAACGGAAAGTTGTGACTAAATTAAATTCTTTTTGGGTGAAATAATCACGTCAGTATGCTTTAAATTAAATAAAATTAGCCCACGGCGATAACTAACTAACGTGGATTCAAAATGGCGTTTAAGCCTTACGTACGGTGGTTAATATACATATGGCTATTATCTGCAATGGATAATTTCTCCATCGGGTCTAAAATTTTTTAGTACTTGATATGACGAAATAATTCCGACACTCTTCCAATGAAAATACAAACCATAGAAATCGATTTTTATAAGCTTAAGATGTTCGTTTGTCTCTGTGTCTTGAGTTTTGCAGATGTATCAATATTTTGTTACTTTAAGACTATAACGAGTGCAAGTGACTCCGTGACGATTAATTGTTAATCTATTTATATTTTTTATATTTGCTCGAAAGCGTATAGTTACTTAAAATATATGTTTTCCGAAACACCAAGTCTTATATTCGATTCCCAAAACAACTTTCACTACGCAATATTTCTAAAAACTATACCTACTGCGTATACACGCAAGTGTGAAATAAACTTGAAGTCTTTTTCAGTATGTGTACTATATTATACCACATTTAACGTTGCGGTATCGCTTATGTTAAGTATCCACTAGGAGCGCGTGGAAATTGTGCAATGGTCACGATGCGCGATCACAAGCATACTTCTTCATCACGAGTCACGAATATTTTAGCACTATCGAAAAGATATTCAAGGTATCTAGTAATTTACAAAAAAACAATTTACTGTCTATCTAAATCCTTGCGGGCGGCTTGTAATCTAAAATGGAATAATGATAATAATGTAACGGTTAGAAAAAAAAGCATTGGAGACACCATACCATTAACAGCCTCGTCTTCCTATGTGGACATTTAGCATTACGCTAAGTTTTATAATTATTTTAGTTTATATTCTCAAAGCAACATCGATGAGTCGAATGATCACTGTCACAAAATGTCGGTACGATATATTGTTTTTTTTTCTATAATATAATTATTATGTAAAAAATATGGAGATGAACATGACCTACAATGTTCTTGATTATGTGTTTTATTTCTAACCCTTAATTTCCCCCATTAAACTTACATCATACATCAATTCGAAATTGAAAGAACTAATAATGATCTGATGATATTTTATAAACAATTTTAACACCCACAATATAAAAAACGTATAGTAAAAATATTGTAGCAAACAGTCAATTAAAACTTGAATAATTACATACGTATGTATGTAATTTATTATAAACTCACGTCTTTTTCCCAGAAGGGGTAGGCAGAAGTGCCAGGACACCCATATTTTGCCTTGTATGTTCCGTCCCACGATGTGATAGGTGGCAAGCCTATCGCCATATTGGACACAAATTCCTGACTCAGGCTGATAATTAATAGAAAAATCAAATATCACTTGAATAATTATGTATAAAAAAATATCGATTAGTGATTAATAACTACCAAACGCCACACATAGCCATGATACATACATGCATAAACTCACACCTTTTTCCTAGGAGAGGTAGGCAGAGGTTCTACCGGAATACCCAACGGAACAATTAATAATTTTTCGTAGCCCATCTTTTATATGAAGATATAGATCAAGAAACTCTTGAAGTTTAATTTATTTACTTTATAATGTTATTATGAACCTTTTTCTAGTACATTCAATTTAATTCTCCCTTTACAGCTATTTCAAACTATAAACAATATCCAATCTAGCTCTAGTAAAAGTCCGAACGACCGTGCAAAGGAAATGGTGTAATATGAAGTTATTATTTCTAATAATCGCTCTTGCTGTGTTATTGGCTATTACGTGGGACCTACTGAACTTTTTTTTCATTATTTCAACGTCTGCGCAAGAAAATGAAAGCTTTGATATGGGTAACTGTTACTGCTTATATTCTTTAAACAGTAGCGTATAAGCGCTGTTATGTTTCGGTTTGAAGGACATTGTCGCCCGAGTAACTACTGGATATATTGACACTTAACATCTTATGTCTCAGGATGGAGAGCGCAGTGGAGCCAAACATTGCTTTGTAATTCAAGATGTTCGTTGGGTTGCTACTGTTCATGAGCATTCGTATCGCTTATCATCGGGCGAACAACAAGCCCTCGCCATTCGTATAAAAAAAATATCGTCACTTATTTGCCACTTACACGACGTATATATTTTAATGTTTTTCTGTTTGGTATAAAATATAGTTTAATTAATTGTTAATCGAGTGTGTGCGTTGTAGTAAGTGACAAATAAATGTGTTTTCTTTCTTTTTTTTTTTCTTTCTTTCTTTCTCTCTTTCTTTCTTTCTATCGTGAAGAATCTGCATGCGATAGCGATTTATAATATTTTAGATGGTTTGAACTCCACCGACCCGAACTATACCAGTGTGGTGCACTATGATCAACGGCTTTATTAAAATACAGTTTTAAAACCTGTTTAATTTATCGAATGTTTTCTCCTTTTTAAATTCAGTTTGAGCGAAGAATACAAAAGATTCGAAATTTAAAATAGGTTTCGAAACTGTCTATGAATAAGAGCAGTAGACCATAGCCACCCCACCGGTCTTGTACGATGGAGTTCAAATTAATTTTATTTTATTGCTATGAATGGCGAGGCGAGCATGCCGTTCGCCTGATGGTAAGCGATACGACCGCTCATGAACAGCAGCAAAACCAAACAACACCTTGAATGCACAAAGCAATGCTTGGCATTCCACTGCGCTCGCCATCCTGAGATATAAGATGTTAGGTCTCAATATGTCCAGTTACTCTGGCTACAATGCCCTTCAACCCGAAACACAACAGTGACGAGAGAAATAGACACTGCGGTGGTACCCACCCAGATGGCCTCTCACATATGAGAGCCCTACCACCAGTGAACAAACTATCTAAAATATTATAAATCACTATCACATCAGGTCTTCACAATGTTTTTCTACACCAATGAAGTCCTAAAGAATATAAACAGTAAAAGTAACATCATGTTGCATTACGCATTTAACTTTTTCCTTTTTACTGATTTTTGTTTCATTTTAATATACTGATATAAGAATTATTATAGACCTAATAAAAAATAATAAAATAACCTATATCAATAGAATAAGACTGTACTCAAGCCTCAACCAAACAGAAGGCCTATGGACCGGAATACTTATATTATGGATATTGCCCGTTTCAGTACAATTGGCAATTCGGGTGGGTGACGAATCTCTAATGCTGGCACTTCACATGGCTGTTTGTATTTGCTATTGGATGTTTGTTGTATTTGGCAAAATAAATGACGTTAAAAGCAAACATGCAAATAGAGGCAAATACGACCATCTATACATACGTATTTGTTATTGGCCTTGTTTGTCAAATAGGCAAATAAGGCCACACTTTCTCAATTAAACTGACCACACATGGTAATTGTATGCCAAATATGCCAAATACACAAATACAAATAGCCATGTGAAGTGCCAGCGTGAAGAATGCAGTTAATAACTGAATGTACAAATATTTTTGAACAGTCAGCTGATCTACCCATCCTGTGGCATGGATCAAATCTACGAGCCCACATTTCTTATAGCCGTAGCCCTATATAACCATTGCCCGCTTGTTTATAGTATTTGAGAATGTGCGTAGAACTTGAAATAAAAGATTTGATATGAGTTATTAGGACAAGCTACTAACTCGTTTAGTGCTAAATTATATATGCACATCGTTTAATGCAGTTATTTATCGATTTTCCAATATACTGCCCTTTTAAAAAACATTGTTTAAGCAAGCACCGAAAGAATTTTAATATGGATTCGATCAAATGGCAAAAAAGACCTTGTAGTAAGTTGATTGCCATCCCGATAAATTAAATAAATACACCCAATAGTCACATAAATAGCCGTGTCTCCACATTAAGACCACTTAAGTCTTGTGGCGTGGATATCAGAAGTTACGAGAGGCTTTTCGGTCTTACAAACACCCAGACCCGAGACAAATATTTGTGAAACTCACAAACATATGTCTCATGCGGGGATCAAACCCCCGGCTTCTTATTTCACAGCCGGCGTCTAACCAACTGCACCACAAAGGTTGTTGTATCATTCCATTCTACATCCAAAAAGATCTAACTCCATCAAAATGGTCTCTAAATTGCGCTTGGCTAAATGAATACAGCACGGAGCCTGTAAACTGCAATATTTTGAATATAGATATTAAAGTAATAAGCGCCGAAGCGAACCCGTAGTGGATATCTCGCTATCGAATTTTATGCTTCGCTCCAAATTTACAACGTTAGGATGAAATTTAGGACGCGCCAGTTCAGATGCTTTTAGGTGTACGTTGATATTGATAGATTTTAGTATACTCATCAGCTGTTGAACGGGTATTAGAATTTGAGTGTTATAAATAAATATGCTTTACTATAAATGTAAAAACGAATTAATCTCTCCATAACAAGAATTATTCATATAATGTCTTACAGGCGAACATAAACTCGAGAATCAATTTGAATGATTTGTGGCAGGAGACCACATTTCGCCTTGTATGTTACATCTCACAATGTAATAGAAGCGAGCCTATAGCCATATTGGGTTCAAATTCCTGACTCCGGGCTGATAATGAATGGAGAAATCCAATATCACTTTGCCCGACCCAGGATTCAAACCCAAAACCTCAGCTTTGTAACCGTAGTAAAACTACGCCACCGAGGGCAAAATACACTTTATACTTTCTATAATTCTACTAAACTCAGTAAGGAAAATCAATTTACTGGTGAAAATCAAAGTACTTCCGTCGTATGCGCTTTGACGCGGGCGAGCCTAAATCGCCTATTATTATTGGGGCTACAAAGACTCAAGCAATATCCGGTAACATGTCACACGAGCCGGGTGACGGACGACCAATAGAGCGAGTAGACACGTATTTACGAAGTATAGTTGATTATTTTGCAATGGATTAAGTTTACAACATATTTTCATGAATTGATTTTGTATTCTGAACCGTAGATTTGAAATCGGCTGCAAAACGAAAAGTTGTGTTGTTGTTTAGGTGTTCGATTCCGAAGAACTGTAAGGTGACCAATATGTAAAATGT
This sequence comes from Hyles lineata, assembly GCA_030180105.1. NCBI lineage: Eukaryota > Metazoa > Arthropoda > Insecta > Lepidoptera > Sphingidae > Hyles > Hyles lineata. The sequence goes on from JARJEE010000030.1 coordinate 5,026,528, forward strand.
TTTTGGTAAGTAATTATAATCATTACGATAATAAATAATAAATACATCCAACAGTCACATACAGATTTCTAAACTGCACCACGGAAGCTATCAAAGTAATCAGCTACAAGCACTCCATACAAGTATCTCGGGCTCCAAGTGAGAATAAAAAAAAGTAAGAATAAGAGATAAACGAATTATATGTGTGTAATTAATATGTATAATATATTTATTTACTGGATTATTGATTATGTCCTTTATATTCTAGACTGCCCGTTCTTTTTTTTCCTTTTGCATAAATCCATCCCACGGTTTTCTGTAAGAATAGAGCGATAAGACCGTCATCTGGACTTTTTTGTTTATTGTATATTTTTCTGAGCAATTTTATTTATTGTGTGCAGTTGAAAAAGAAAAGAAAAAAAAACTACAAAGCCTCATAAACGATGCTTGGATTGAAGAAAAGGTAGATTGTAATTACGCGACTCGCTGTGAGCTAAAAAGGGGCATTTTTATTCGAGGACGTCGGTCAAACCCCATTTAATGGGCTGGGAAGTGGGCAAACAATAAATTACTATTAGAGGGCGCGCTTTGAACAGAGTTAATTATTTACTGGACCAAAAATTAATGGAATAGGGACCGGAAATAAGGAGAATTTTGGTTTTGATTACATAGAGCACTGAATATTCTAATGAAGTTTTTACGAGGTTTTCTTTGTTCTTTTGGGTTAATTTAGAGTTTGGTAATCACAACTGTTAAACTTAAGCAAAGTAACGTCTTTGTTAGTTTTTAATTACTGTCTTTTTAGTTGTACAGACAGCAGACAAAATCGGTAATATAATAAATTATGCGTAATATGTATATTATACATTCTGTATCAGCCCATATACGTCCCACTGCAGGGCACGGGCTTACTCTACAATCGACAGTACGATTGAGAGTGGTTAGGCCATATATTATACATTACACATGATTTAATGTGAATCAGGAACTAGCCAACCAAAACAATGTTTTGTAAAAGCTACGGCAGCAATAATTTTATGTTCAATCGCATGAATTACTTTTGTTATAAAAAATGTGTTTTTTCTACATTTAAGGCCGATTTAGATAAAAGACAATGTCAAGTAATTTTATATTAATTTTACATTTATAGATTCCAAACATTACAAAGTACTTTTTCGGCTATTTTTCCATACTCTAAATTAAATTTCAAATTAACAAATCTAGATACACACTCATATACTCGTGTCAGAATTTCCATCCGTACATACCAAGGTTGGACTAGAAATTGTTTCATTACCTCCCAGAGCGTGTATGAGGAGGTCCATTGGAATTCATTACGTACAAACGCAAGTTCGAAACAGATCTGTCTAATACAAACAGCTTCACAATCCGAGCTGAATATCAAAGCAATCGTGATAGGCAATATTCTCTAAATAGCTCTATCTAGTTAAGTCAATATCTAACTTTATGGTCGAAGCAATAATGCCTCACTGTATTCATTCGTGTTGATAAGAGAATAGTTATAGTGGATTGGATTTATGAATCGGAGGTTTGGTGAGGCATTTATGAGTTTTCACCCGGCTTCGTTTTCAGTAGTATAAAGTCCATTCTTTCGAACTAGGACTATTTTCTTTTTTACTTTTATTGACATAGGAAATCTAACGACATGTGTATTTAACATTTTTTTAATAATATATTCATGGTCAAACTACTGATATACATATGAATTAAAAGTATACACATCATTTGTAATAGTACAAAATCAAATTAAATCAGAAGAGAAATTCACAAAAATGAGAAAAAAAAAAATTACAACGCAATTCGAAATAAGCTTATTTGAAAAAGCCATCGTGGTATATTAAATCCTATGTACGTCCCTATCTATCTAAAAGGAGGCCCATATCTTGCAGAGTCGCGTGTATGGACTGGCATATCATACCTCGCAATAATCTATTGTAACAGATAGCTTTACTAGTGACTTTCAGATTTCTGAAGGCCGCAATTGCACACAATTTATTTTCCAACAACGTGCATAAAAATTATGTTCCCTGCAGAATTCAACATTGCTAAAAAATCTCCATACTTTTTACTTTAGACTGACACGAATCAGCAGCTACAGACGAATCAATTAGAATTCACGTCAAGTCCAATTGATTCCGTTGGATATCTTGTTACAATGTGGACATAGTTTAGACCTGACGAGGCAGTCTTTTCTTTTGTCAGCTCGTCGTTTTGGACAACATTCATAGTTTATTTAGCAGGTGAGATGTGCTACTTTGGCATAATTATAACGCGTGGTTCTAGGTTTTCTTATGATACTCTTTAAATACGAATTGATTTAATATATATTTATTTGTAGCTTTAGTGTACACAAAAAAATATTAATGTTACGTCAAACAGCAGTGTAAATGCACTGTTGTGTTAATTATAATGTGTGATTCCAGGTTTTCTTATGACAATCTTTAAATACGTATTGATTTAATATATTTATTTATTTATAGCTTTATTGTACACAAAAAAAACATTAATTTTACGCCAAACAACAGTGTAAATACATTGTTGTGTTTCGGATTGAAGGACACTGTAGTCAGAGTAACTACAGGACATAATATTGAGACTTAACATCTTATGTCTCAGGATAGCAAGCGTAGTGGAATGCCAAGCATTGCTTTCGTCTTTGGTCATATCGCTTACCATCAGGCGTCTTGCCATTCATTGCAAAACAAATAAGTCATTCTAATAAATAATTATACGAGTAATAAGCTTACACTCTGCAAATAGTACAATTGTAAAATACAAAACGTTAAATGAGACATAAGCGGAATAGCGTTCGTTATATTGTTTCGCTCCAGTTGTTCTGTAAATAAAGTGAATATTGACCGCGGTACCAAAAGCCGTATTTAAAATTCAATATTTGCATTTTCCGCCCGATACAGCCCGCTTTAATTACAATTAATTAAACCAACAATCGGCAATATCTCTTCAGCGGTTATTTCGTAATTTGCATGTCAATGCGGATTTTTATGGATTGGTTATTGATTTATCTGAAAGTTTAAGGTATTAAGGATCGGTTGCCACAAAAAATGATGTACACAAATACATAAACTCACGCTTTTTTCCAGAAGTGCAGGCAGAGGGGCTTGTAGCAAGCACCCACGGTTCTCCTAGATTGTTCCGTCCCACGATGTGATACTGGGCGAGCCGATCATCGTATCGGGCACAAATTTCTGAATCCGGGCTAATAATTAATTGAAAAATCCACTATTACTTCGCCCTTTGTAAAATTATAAATTTAATATTTATATCCTTAAATTATGATATTGTTAATCTAGTTGTAATGATATTGTCATCATTAGCGGAATTACTATATTCTTACCTTCTATTATTTTATTGTACAATTCACTGTTTTATACTACAAATCCAAAGAACAGGGGTATAAATAAATAAGCAAAAGATTTATATTAATTAAATAATATTATTATAATAACTTTGAGACCATCATAAAATGGGATATAATATTTTCGATAGGAAACACAAAATGAAAAAATCAGTCAACGTAAAATTTTCGCAAATAAATAACTTTACTAACTACCAGAGTTTATTTACTCCATAGAAAAGCGACGCAATTTGGCTGGCGTTTGAATAATTCCGCGGTTGTTGAAAAAAAATCACATTTTTGGGACACTCGGTGTTTCTCTCCGAATTGGGCGACTGAAGCCCTCTTCTGGTGCTAACGAGGTACCAGATGAAAAACCACCGCCCTTCGTGTTCCGCATTTCGGTTTTTAACTTTTTTAAATTCTAAACAATGGGAATATTTATTTTGAAAAATCGGTTTGTTTTTTATTTGGGTAGATTTATTGTACTTAGACTTTTTATTATCGGGTATTGAAAATCTTATTTTCAAAATTGTTATTTTTATTATATTTATCTTAGGGAATTAAAAAATACATAATTTTATTGGAGCTCTAAAAATGCATCTCTATAAAGAAGAATCTTTCCGGTGTCCAATGTTTATAATAACTTCCTGTCAGGATAATTATGTTTTTAACTTATTTTTTTAGTCTATTGTGGTTTTGTGGATAACAACATACCTCTAAAATATTTAGATATAACATACGTACATACATAATCATCACGTCTGTATCCCATAGGGGTAGGCAGAGACTATAGACCGCCACTTTGCTCGATCCTGACATACTACTTTTGCTTCATCCACTTTCATAAACCGCTTCATGTATTTTCGTCGGTTCAGGGTACTTTTGACCTGACCCTTGTTGAGGGTATCACCGATTCGACATAAAAATAAACTGAATTTTTAAAAATTGTTTCGCACATAAAAATAAACCGAAGCGTGTTAAAAATATTAAAAAACTAAATCGGTAAGTCAAGTCAATGAAATATTTTATGAAGGGACCACCGTTTCAAAGGTCAGGCATTTGCTATGTTTGACCTAACAATAACTTTGGTGCCTGAAATAACTTAAGAGTCGGGTAAAACACCTTTTTATGGTTTGTATTTATGACTTGGCTTGCATAAAATAGAGATTTTTGTTATTTATGTTATACTTGCATACATTGTCTTAACGGGGTGGGCAGATTTAATACAGTTTATGGATATTGCCAAAAACAGATCAAAATAGTACGTACATACATAAACTCACGCCTTTTTACCAGAAGGGGTAGGCAGAGGTGCTACCAGGACATGCACTTTTCGCCTCGCTTTCCTACGATTTGATACGGCGAGTATATATCCCAATAACGCGCATAAATTCCAGACTTCCGACTGATAATAATTAATAGAAAAGTCAAATATAATTTCCCAACCCGGGATTCGAACCCAAGACCTCAGAACCGTAGTAAAAATGTGCCACCGCTGCCAGGCTGTCTATTTCTTTTTATTTATTGACCACTGAAATAAATAGAAGTAAACTAGGATCGAGTCCTCCCATTTATTTATTTCGAATGCTTCTTATATGCATTTCAATTAAGAATAGGAATGATCTGGCGCCATATTATGTCATTATAAATCCAACCATTAATGTAGAGCGAGCAAAACAATATTTTGTAAAATGATATTTTTTGTGAATAAAAATACGATTTACACGTACAACGAAGCGTATCTACAACAACGAGATTGTGATTAGCGTCTTTAGTACTTACTTTCTGGCGAATTATGGCAATGAAAATAAGAAAGAAAAAAAAAACTAAATAAGGCTATACATTCTTCCTCATTTTTACATATAACATATTTGTTTTTTTTTGTTTTAATTTTTTTTATCTATTTTTTGTTGCTAGCCGAACATTTCATGTGATATTTGATAGATAGGTGTTATTAACTTTCCTATTCGTATATGAAACGCATAATACAAACCAACAGAGGTTTACCGAAGCATCCCATTTATGGCTCTGATTTAATTATCCCTGGATAGTAAGATTTTTACTACGTGGTACTTTAACTGCCAATAAAACGGGGGTCATATCGTAAAATGGTGAGAAATGAATATCGTCTGATTAAATAAGTTTGGTTTGTATGAGTAATGTAAATAAACGCGACTGCAGTCAAAGTGTCGTAAAATGTAACGATGCACCAGAATTGCCAACCCATAATTTGATAAGGGATACCCGAAGGGGCAAATGTCTAAGTTTGGATAAATGTTAATCCATAATACTTTAGTGTTAAAAAAATGGAATGTAAATTCCTTAAAATACTTCTGATTGCTCGCGGTACGGGTTGAACCTGTGGAAACGGCGTTTACGGCCTGGCGTAATAGGATATTTGACTTTTACCTTTTTTTTTGTTGCAATCAATGGCGAGACGAGCATGCTGTTCGCCTGATGGTAAGCGATACGACCGCTCATGAACAGTAGCAAAGCCAAATAACACCTTGAATTACAAAGCAATACTTGACATTCCACTGCGCTTACCATCCTGAGACATAAGATGTAAAGTCTCCATTTTTCCAGCAGTACTCTGGCTACAATGTCCTTTAAACTGGAACACAACCGTGCATTTACACAACTATTTGACAGGAGAAATAGACATTGTGGTGATACCTACGCAGGCGGCCTCTCATATATGAGAGATGTCCAGTAGTTACTCTGGCTAGATTTGTCATTAATATGTAGATGCAGTACAAATTAATACAGTTCTATCACAGTGCACATAAATTATCAAACATTAAAAGTCATTGTTTATTTAGTGATAAATGTGATAACTTGATTCTCAATAATACATCACACGAAAATACGACACAAGCTCCAGAAAATCGCAATATCAATCTTACAAAATGTCTCGTCGCTCAAAATTCAAATCATATTTACATCCACTTAAGGCGGGCACACTAAAAGCATACGGAACGACTAATATGAATGAAGCTCGCATTAACGCGATTCGGAATACTGCAGCGAAGCATTACAACGGAGATAGTGTGTTCATAGAAGACATTTGTCAATGACAATGCGGTTTAGGAAGCTGAAAGGTTTTCTAGATTTATTATAGGGATAGTAAATTAAAAGGAAATAACAATTGAAATGAAAAATACTTTTTGTTAAAACTATCTTTTATAAGTTCTTAAGAAAAGTTAAGTAGTTAGAAGTTTTGAAACCGTTACAGTTAAAAGAAAGGTGCAAGAAAAATCCCTTTCATAATCAAGACGGGCATCTTGGTAATTCAGCTAACATAACTATGGCCTTTGATGTCTTAAATAAATAAATACAAACACCCAACAATCTAACACTTAGTACTGACCGTATTATAAATATATTTTTTTCTAATAATATTTTTCGACAATGTCTTGCTACATATTTGGTACGTCTTTAGGCTGTAACAAGATTTACTTGTTATTTTATTCCTGTCCATATTTAACGTTTATACATGGGGTCGATGCAACACAAAATATAAAAAATGTGTCCTATATAACAACAACGCTAATTAAAAAATAACATTAAGAGAAGAAAAATGAACAATAAATTAAAAGCAAGATGAAGCTACAAAGAACGAGCCGGTCACCAAGAGACAGAAAAAATATCAAGACACACTTTGAGGAGAATATTTTTATTTGCAAATAAAAAAGTACTAATTATTGTATAGTAAAGTAATTTAATAAAACTTTTTTGTAATATCTGCTGTAAATCTAAAATCTCATTTTACGTCAACATTTATATTCTAAAAAATTACATATCAACTGCCGAATACTGAAATTTCTTAGCATGGCAATGGGCTCTTCTTCTTGTATACGAGTATACTGAGACAGAAAAAATAATTGTAAATTATGAATGCGCGAGGGACACTGAGAACAAATACGTGGGCTTATGTATATGTCATCAGATTTCTTTCCCAACACACAAAAGTATTTCTGAACCCTAAAAACAAAAGCCGAGCACTAGCATCAAGTGAGGGCGTGCAATAAACATAAAGGGCTTGTCCCTTTCCATGAATGTTTTTAAAGCTTTGTCACAATGAAAGCGTGCGAATGTTAACTTTATAAAGTGAATCTTTTCAGCCTACATTTCTCTTGGCAGCACGCCAAGGAGAGATGTTAAGAGGCACATTCATGTAAAGTGATTATTATCGATACGTTCGAGATTTTTGTGAGGACGATGATGGTATTGTTCGATATTTTGGCGAAGTTTATAGGTGGTATGTGAAAATGTGAATGAAATTAATTTGGCACATGAGCATATCGTGGCTTATGTTAAAACAGATGGAAATGGAAGAGTAGTGTCCTATGACATGATGTGAATACTAAGTAAAATATATATCAGTATTTTTATACTGATATATATTTTACTTTATTGCGTAAAGGGCACAAAATTTTATAGTATAAAATGAATAGTTATATATGTTTAAGATGCACAAAAATTAAACTCGTCACAATTCTATTAGTACTAAATTAGCGTTCCAACTTTTCACATAACCTCTTTGGACTTATAGTCATAATTATTCAACTTTCTAAAAATAAATATAATTTTTTCTTTCGTCGTAGCACCTCCATCGCGATCAATACAAACTCCCCCATTTAAAGTATATAACGGTGATTAACTCCGTCTCTGTCAGAATTTAAAATAGACATTCTCGTGTGCTGTACAATAATTAATGTCGCGTGCTTCGGTAATACCCACCTTTAAAGAGCGGAACTGTCAACGAGCATTTGTTTCTGTGTCAAGGGGCTACGGAAGCGATATCTATACCTTACAGAGACTAAAGGGATGTAAGTGAAAACACAAAAAATAAATTAGGCAATGTTTTGGGTGCGACTCATTTTTTAAGGTTCCTGCAAATACCTTTCAAAATTCATGCAAAAATATTGTTTTGTTGTGTTATTTTAATGATTGAATGAAAATTAGGGTAAAATTTACGAGTGGAATGATATTTTTATTTAATGAAATTTTGAGTTACCCGATATTTGAATTTACCCTATATCGGTCAAAGATTGAATATTTTTTATATCACATACCTATAGTACTTTGCTTGATATGTCAGTAAATTTGTATCTAGATTTTAAATATCATGCTAACACATAATTAAATTAGTGATAAACACTTTAAATACATATTATTATTTCTGTATCTGCAAAAAGTATCTATGTTACATTTACAAACACAGTCCTTAATATTTTTTCCACACAAAACCTACGAACACTTAGACCTTGCTTGAATGAACTATCCAGAGCTTACTCGGTCAGGTCACTGACCTTTATCAAGCCGCTGTAGGCCGTGTTTCTGTTCTCAACCTAGTCATTGTATGTATGTTGTATTGTGAACATGTTTATCCTTGTCGGATTTCAGTAATAAAAATCTATTTATGATTGCTATGATAGAGCATCGTTATACTCGTAGTATTACGAAAAAGAAAAAATATTTTGACTATATTAAAATAATAAATAAATACACCCAAAAGTTACATACATAGTTCACTAAGTCTTGTGTAGTGGGTATCAAGAACTACGAGATATTTTTCGGTCTCACAAACACCCAGGTCTTGAAAGAAATAACTATGGATTACCCAAATATTTGTTTCGATGCAGGGATCGAACCCGCGGCCTCACGTTTCACATATGGCGTCTAACCAACTGTGCTACGGAGGCTGTCGTATTACAATATATTACATATACAATATACATAAAGCATGTAGTATGCAAAAAAAATGGCTACAATGCGGTACGGATTGAGTTTCTCTGTAAAAGACTCTATTCTCCTTTAAAAGACCGCAGTCTAATATGTGTGATTGAAACCAAACACATACAGAAAGTCAGCCGATAATTTTCATGAGACATTAAAACGGTAGCACACCATTCTGTTTGGTGATCGCTATTCAAGCGGATACGAATATTCACCAGCGAATTTATAATTTTTACCTGTGATTAGAAAGAAAGAAAGAAAAAAAGCTTTTATTAAGCGAATTAAAAAAATAAAAATATAAAAAGAGAAAAATAAGTAGGTACGTATTTTGCATAGCTCACTCGTGAAAACAGGTGGCAACATATTATTCCAGCATAATTCTGTGTGATAACAAAAGCTATCACATAGCGCTGGTTTTTAAATGCTTGGATGACATACAGAAGCTAGCTTAGTAGCAATTCCAATAAAAAAAACTTTATAAATATAATACAAGAAACAGTGTAGGCAATACTAATTAAATATGGTAAGTTTTAAAAATTTTAAAATGAAATTTCTCAATTACCAATTACTTTACCTCTACCACTAGACCTCTGTAAAATCCAAAACCCAATTGTGAATAAAATATCAGTAGGCCCAAGTTATGAGCCATTGTTGCGATTATCCTATTCTGAACTCAGCCTTTTTAACATTCCGTCGGGATATTCTCACGACCTACTTTTGTAAAACGGAATTTGTTTCCATAATTTAATTTGCATCAAAAAGAATACCAATGTAAATATTGTTTAACGAACTGTTATGACAATCTTGCGTGTTACGTTACAAAACTTCAGGTAAGGGGATTTTTAGGTTACAAACTATTTTTATTATGGTTAGTGAGACAGCCCAGACTTTGGCGTAATTTTTTGTTGCTTGTAACGACTGAGTGTAACAAACTTTTTTAAGAGAATAAATAAATAAGATAAATAAAACCCAACAGTCACATACATAGTCCTAATCCCACACTAAGATCGAGTCTTGTGTCGTGGGTATCAGGAACTACAAGAGACTTTTCGATCTCACATACATCCAGATCCGAAATAAATATTTGTAGGCCGCACAAACATTTGTTTCATCGGGGATCGAACCCGCGGCCTCTCGTTTCACAAGCGGCGTCTAACCGACTGCGCCACGGAGGAGAGAATGTCCTAAAAATCAGTTCAATTTTATTAATAAGCACTAAATGATACTGTAGTGCACTTGTCACCTGAAATAATTGTCTACAATGACCTCCAACTTGCCTCCAATCCATATAAAAAAGAGATTTGACAATCCAAGTTAAAAGGTAAGGATATGTCTATGAAGCATACATGTTTTAGCTGGTATTGAAACAGCACTTACGTCGCCAAAACAGCGAAAATCTTTCCAAGATTTCGTAATCATACCACCCAATTCCCGAATTAGAAAATATTGATATTAAATTGCAGCCACCTTGTACGATTCAAAACAATACGTCACAACGAATGAGGGGGCGAAAATTCAGTGGACCAGTTTAAGTTAACTTCACGATGTTATAAATAGCCAACAGTTTGACGTCATTGCTTCAATATTATCGAAATAATACTAGCTCGTGTACGCTGTTATTGGACAAAAAGGTGATAAAGAGATCAATAAAGAAAACAAAATCATAGTTGTCATTAAGTTATTCCTTGTATTAATGATAACAAAAACACATGACTATGCAAAGTGACTCTCCTAACAATTTACTTTTCTATCGTATATTTCCTTTTTTTTATTATAATGAATGGCGAGACGAGCATGTCGTTCGCCTGGTGGTAAGCCATACGATCGCTCTTGAACAGTAGCAAAACCAAACAACATCTTGAATTACAAAGCAATATTTGGCATTCCACTGCGCTCGCCATCGTGAGACATAATAATATGTTAAATATTTTCAGTAGTGACTCTGGCTACAATGTCCTTCAAAACATATTTAAAATTAACTAAATATAACGAACGGATTTATGCAACTCATTTTGTACTAAGAACTAACTAATCTACAAGGATCAATTCATTTTTTTGGTTCACAGAAACACGCAAACCAAAAATATCACAAATCATAACTTCGAAATTCAAGTTAAAATCACGCTTGCCAAGAACGTTCGCAATTTGATTATTTCCATAATTTTCAATAAAGTTTTAATCGTCGACGAGGCGGAAGTCAAATGAAATACGATTCAAAAACATTACATGCGGAACGATTCTGTTCCCCCTTATTAATTAGCTTTAAGGAACATTTGCTCTTACCATTAGTTAAATGGCCACATTTGCTGTTTGAAGTTTGCCTGGCAGATTTTGAAATCAGCTGTTAATACTTCCAAACTTGAGTGAGTTTAAGCTATTTATCTTTCTATGTTGGATTATGTATTTAAAACTGCTTGATATAAAGTAAATAATGTATTGTGTGATGGTATTTTAGTCCTAATTAACTGCCGCGTTTAATCAACTTTGTGAAAATAATATTTACTAATGCGGTATAGTGGATTTTACATACCATAGAAATTTTTGTAAATCGCTATGGTATACAGGTTTCCTCATTATGTTTTCTTTTACCGTTTTAGTGGTGGACTGTATGGCCAACCATTTTCAATAGTAGTCTCGATTATAGAGGAGGCTCGTGCCCTGCAGTAGGACGTATATGGTATCATATAGATACAAAATAATAGCCACTGAGAATGACTATGCTATGTCTTCTCTGTCGAACTACCAAAAAAATTTGTTTCGCCAACTTAAAACTCTCCAACGTGTATTCCGTATTTAACGTTATTACACATATTATAACACCATAGTAGGCTCATTGGCGACATGCCAGCATACATAGGATTATAATCATGAAGTTTGTACCCTAAGTCGAGTAGTTCACTTGATTGTTTTTTACATTTGATTCCAAAATCATATGGCCAAAAACAATATTTTTTCTTCGCCTTGTCTGCATTTTTCGTTCACATGATGAAAGAATAATATAATAACTAAACTTCTACCTTAAGATTGAGCACTGTAAAAACACTCACACTCTCTTCATTCCTCTTAAGAGATAAATCCTTCTATCATATTTATTCAGTTATACAGCATTTCCCTCTGTATTATCAAAATGCAGGCAACGAGTGGCGTTAATATTATCATTTATATTTCAACAAGCGTAATAAAATGTGTATTCATATCCACTACTAGAAGCTAACTGGCTCGGTGGGACGCCATACATATTTATGCGGCGCAAGAACAAGAAAATATATTTAAAAAAATTCGTTCGCGTATTTACATTTCAAAGTTGATGACTTGGATTACATTTATTTTTATAGCATATTTCATTGAAATGCAACTTTGCTTGTTGGTACGCTTTTCTTACAGAAAAACCAGGACCGGAGAGCTAATTTAAAATTTGATTTGCGAAATGTTATGTTACAAAAGACATATTATTAACACAGGTGTAAGATTACCTAGTTAAGTCCGTACTACAAAGCAAGTATTTACCTTTTCGAAATTATGTGTGTATTCTTAGTTGCTGTTTGTTTTGACGGCATAGTTATAATGGGAAAATACACATATCTGAGAGTTCTTCACATGTATTTCGAAATTAAGTCTGCCCACAACATTGGGCCAGCATGATACGCCAATACACCTAGTGCTAAAAGGTTGATGTTAGGCAGACAGTCAACGCTATGTAAGTGTGGGATAAGGCCAAACTGAAGAAAATTTTTAATGATTTCATAAAAAAAGAAGTTACAAATCTACGACGTAATGATAATTGAATTAGAAAAATTCTTAAATCGACCAGCGTGTACGAAAAGATTAAAGATATTCAATGAAGCGAAATAGCTATACTTACATATACCTCTCTGTAAGTCTTTGTATGGTGTTGAACACAAATTATATTACATAGTATAATGTAGCAATATTTCATATCTGAATAAACAATGCACACGACATCTGCATTGTCCTTGTAACTCCAAACACAAATAGTTTCAGAGGGGATATAAAAGTTTGTTTAATATTCTAGAATTCGTAAGGACTTGGCAGCATGTTACCATCATATTATGCCAAATGCTACGAGTTGCGTTATTTCTTCGTGCCTTGTTTGATACATTTCCTAGTTGCACTCTCTTTATCATTATCACAAATGTAATTGTAAGATGGTGAATACATGTTAATAAGAAGAAACTATTTAAAACAAAACGTAAGGAGTCATAAAGGCTTTCATTGCTAGACATATTTCTATCCGCATTTTATGAAATCTAATAATGGTTAAAAAATTGCACCATATTTTTAGTATTCCAATGAACCAGTTACTACCAGTTCTATTGTGGTTTGCAAAATACGCAAAGACAAGATATTATGAAATGTAAGATGAAATTGTAAAAGGCAGGGCAATTAACGTGTGAACCATGACTAGATAGATCAAAAAATCTTGCAATACAGCGTCAAACCTGTACCAACAAGTTCTACTGAAAGCCTTATAAAGTTTGCAAAAAACGCTGAAAGCCCATGCTTTTTTAATGCAATGAATGTCGAGACGAGACTCTCAATATGTCCAGTTGTTGATCTGGCTACAATTTCCTTGTTTCTGACACAACAGTGCATTTACACTGCTGCTAACCGAGAGAAATAGACATTGCAGTGGTACTTACCCAGGTGGCCTGTCACATATGAGAGACCTACTATGTTCATCAATGGACTTCATCTGTCGGGTAATGCAGAAGATGTGATGTCTCTAACGTTAATGATAAATGTTAATATGTATGCATAAGGCAGAGAGGACAAAACAGTGAATAACCGAACACCTTCAATAATAAGCATGAATGTACAATTCAAATCAAACACCACCAAATTAAACTAACAAAAATCGATTCGACTGAAACAGAATTCTCTCATACATTAATATATTAATCATTTAAACTTGCTTAAAGAATTAGGTCGCCCGAAGTTTCGGTTTCAAATAAGTTTCGAGGGTTGAGGAGTAACCACTCGTAGCAAGTTTGTGCGGAAGACCCTTCTTAGTTAAAATTTGTATTCTAACAATGATATAGATAATGCATGAGATTTGTGTTTGACTTGACAGGCTACAAGATTTGATAATAGTCTGTATAAGAGCAATATTTTAACTGCAATGAATGGTGGGACGAGCACGCCATTTTGCCTGATGCTAAGCGATACGACTGCTCATGGACAGTAGCAATACCAAACAACGCCATGAATTACAATTCCATGCTTGGTATTCCACTGCGCTTACTATCCTGAGACATAAGATGTTAAGTCTCAACATGTCCAGTAGTTAGTCTAGCTACAATGTCCTTCAAACCAAAACACAACAGCGCATTTACACTGCTGTTTGGCGGGACAGGTAGAGGTAGCGTTGCGGTAGTACCTAAAGCGGCCTCTCACATAGAACATTTGACATATTATGTGACCAGTGTACTACCAGTACAGATGAAGCCAACACTAATTGTGAAATTAACAAGTATTTATTGACGGTAATACCGAAATTGCCTTAAGCAAGTAACATAATGTAACTGTTTCTATTAATCATCTTAATTTATATATACACAATTAATAATATACACCATTCTATACCAAAAGCTGTATGCAGAAGTGTCATTACTACAATTCACATTCCGCCGAGCTAATTTCCATGCCAAGACTCCAACCACGAGCAAATCATGTAAGATTTATAGGCGCGAAAATTTACAGAAAGGGGATTGATTAATATAGAAATTAATGCCAAGACTTCTTGGTTCACAAACAATGTATGTTCATATTTATAATATATTTATATTTATGAAATTTAATCTATACTAAAATATAACGCAGAAGAGTTTGTTTGCTTGTTCCCACATATTTTTTTTTCGTTGGGCCATCGATCCCGCGGCCTCCTGTTTCACCAGTCTTAAACCAACTGCGCCACAGAGGCTGTCAAAATATATTAAAGGTAAGATCTTGATCATGTTGCAAAATTGCGTGAACTTAAATGCCCTTGAAAAACAACGACTCATATGTCAAGTCCCCTTTGTACGCTGTGATATACGGTGTCAGCACAAATTGAAATTTCTTACGGCAGTGCAACGTGTCGTCGGTACTGTGCGTCGGTACAAGGGTACGCATAAATTTATTCCTTTTATCAGGTATAAATAAATGATAGCAACAGAGGAGTCAGATTAAAGCAAAATATGGAATATAGAATTGAAAAAAATTTTGGTTAGGCGAATAGAATATTTTTTTTATTTAATAAATCATAAATGAAAAAATAAACAAGATTTGATGATCTGAATTACTAAATATTAAGTTAATTCCCATCCATAATTCATCTGTATATTAAGCATGATATTAAGTTCAATTAGTAATCGAATTAAACTAGGTTTATACCAAGACGTATTAACTACAAAGCGATTCAATAGTCCTTAGAGACGGACTGTGATTACAGAGAATTAATAAATATACAATGAACTAAGGTAGTCTCTTAATAGGATATCAAGCTCTAGGTAAAGATACGTAAATCTCTATACATAGGGTCCCGCTAAAAAATATACCAGGTGTATCCAGACTGCGACAGAAAACCAATTTTGGTGGTAGTTTTAGTGACTACACATTCGATTGTAGTATATGTTAGTTTAATTGTTGATTACAGACACAAGACAACAAAAAAATTAGTAAACGAAAAATCGACCACGTTTTTATCGAATTAATTCTTTATATTTTTTTTAATATCATGATGTTCGGGTGATATATACGTATAATATAACTTAAAAATAATTAAAACAGCTGAGTTCCATTGCGCCTTTAAAATAAAATGGTGTGCATTATTATGTTAGGAAAAGAAAACTAGGTATTAACTAAAAAAAATGTCGCTTTTTGCGAAATTTTTAGTTGAATTATGTCTGAAGTCACTAAAATTACCACTTGGCTTCATTTTCTGTTGTAGACTGGATATCTCCGACAAAGCATTTACAATAATGACTCGAAATTTTTTTGTATAGTACGAATGGTGAAAAAATCGAGATCACATAAATGTTTTAGCGAGCAGGTTTATAAAACCAGTTTAAGTTTATCCGTAGATTTTGTCTGAACCTAACATGAATAGGTTTCAAAGAACAAAACTTTATTTGGGAATGTTTCATCCAATGAAATTATCCACTGTACAAATGGTTTAACAGAAGAATAACTTTCATATAATATTTAAATCTCCGAACAAAATGCGTCAAAAATTGCTATTTTACGTTGGATTTCTATGAGACATTTATCCATCAAGACAAGTTAGTCAAGTAGGTGAGACGACATTTTTATTTAGTGTGACTATAGTATATGGCTCGTGGATATTTCTTTACATTAGATAAAAATATTGCTATAGTTATTAGTAATAGCCAACCTGCACTACGGCAGAGTGGTGGACTATGTGGCCTAACCCATCTCAATCGTACTGTCCGTAATAGGTAGAGGAACCTAGCATTGCTCTGTAATTTGTTGAGGTGGGTAGACGTTGTTTGGTTTTACTACTGTCCATTACCCGTCGCATGTTTACCATCATGAGATTGAAGAGGTCGTCTCGCCAATGTCTGATATAATCTTTTATCACTACATAGTATAAAACAAAGTCGCTTTCTCCTTCCTTTGTAGGCTTAAATCTTTAAAACTACGGAACGGATTTTGATGCGTTTTTTTTTATGGATAGAGTGATTCAAGAGGAAGGTTTATATGTATAATACGTACATATTATTGTACATAAATCTATTTGTACCCGAGCGAAGCTGGGCCGGGCCGTTAGTTAGTAAATATAGAAAATATTCGGCCTTATATGTAGTCAACCACTTATCTTAGTAAGTATAAGTTTTCAAGCTTTCAAGTGGTCACTATAAATGTTATATAGATTATGATAGATTCGACTGAAGTTCTAAATATTTCAATTCTCTGTCAGTAATTTATTGCAGGAACCCAAACTAATGTTCAGTGTTAAACTGTGTTTGTAATGAGTTATATCGCGGTCAATTTGGTTTAGTACAACGTTAACAAATTATCATTTAGATTATTTAATGGTATTGCCAGCATTAATTTATGCATTAGTTGTTTGATTTAAATGTGGTTTAAATTGAACACAGCAAAACGCACTTATTTTAATTATATAAATGCGATTTGATATTTGTAAAAAGTAGACATACATACATATACGTTTTTTTTTTCACTGATGCGGCACTGCAATCATCAGAAGGTTCTCTGGTAGTTACCCATAGATTAGGCAGATCGAATAAATGTTAATCTCTGTAGCTATTGATCAGAAAAATAAAAACTAAAAAGTATAGATATAAAAATTATTTTGATGTCATTCGCTGTTTGATGTTACATCCAAAATATTATATTATTCAAATTATATTAAAAGTAACTCCTATTCCTATTTGCATTGTAGCTGCCAAGTTAAAGGAAATGTTAGCGAATGCTATGATTGATTAATTAACTGTATCGCGCGACGTAACCGCAGACCGCCCGCAAAGCAACGCTTATAAGCCAGCAATAAATCTTAGCAATATTAATATAATATTTAGATTGAGAATTATTTATTATGATGTCCTTGATGTTTGTGACAGTTAATTATTTTATAGGAAACCAATAAGAAGCAAAGAAATTAATCTTTAATAAGGTAAATTTCGTACGATTTTTTTTTATATAATACCAATTTTTATCGTTCAATCGAATCTCGAGAATTTTTATTATTCTTCTTCTTCTTTTCTTTTATTATGTGGTTTCCCGTATAGTCAGAGATTTTACCAATTATAATTATTAAAAAAAAAAAGGAAAACTAGTATACTTTCTTGATTAAATTAGCTCATTTGTCACCGTATCGATGGTCACATTGACAGGGCTAGTTCGAGTCTTAGCTGATGTCTGATATCTAATATAGATAGCCTCTGTGGCGCACTAGGGATGAAATAAAAAGCCCTACATTCAATCCACGTTTCGAGACAACTGCTTGTGGAAACGATAACTGTTTCCTTCGGATTTTTAAATATATTTTTTTGCCTTACTCCGGCTAGCTTGCAAACAGGCCACCTGATGGTAAGTGATCACTACCGTCCGATATTTGATATTTTACAGGCCCATCAGATCGTGAGAGGATCGAGAAGAAAAAAAAATGGGAAGAGGAAAGAGTTACTAGGTGCACGGCAATCTCACTCACCAATCAAAACGTTATGAGACAGTGGTACTGTCCTGAACAACCCTGCCCATTCATTGAGTCATGACTGACAACAGCGTGCCTCTACCACTTCCACATTCGTCCAAGTGTCTCGTTGATACTAATACCTATGTTACAGGACTTCTATCTTAGTTTGAGATCAGGACTATGTATGTGACTGTTACGTATATCTATTCTACAAAGTATCTCCCCTGAGCATGTGATATTAATTTGTAATATGCAACGATATTACTTAAACCACAGCAGTACATTGCAGAATTTAATAGCATCTTAGAACCGGATCGTCGCCCTTCGTATCACCTAGACAACAGACAATATTCTCAGTTTGTGCAAGCATGACGATTCTCCCTAGAGATTTCTAGTTTCAACGTCGTTTCTACAATGTTGAGGTAGTAAATATGAGGTGTATAGCTGAAGTTTCACCGGTAATATCGTTTCAAAGTACATTATATATTAGTTTTGCAAATTAGAGTATAAGGCAAGAAATGCTATTATACTGTTGGATGTGTATATTTTATTTACTAAGTTAATAAACAAAATGTAGTATAAAATCAAGCATTATTTTTTTCATATGTGTGAAACTCCGTAAAAACATCATCTATATAGTTGATTTTTTATTTATTACAAGACGCTGTAACCTAATACAAGCTGTTATTGTAACAATGAAATCTTTCAATATTTCGACTAGTCACCAAAATGCTATTTCCTCCTTCCTCTACCCTGATTTTTAGGTTTAGGTTTAGTTTTAAAGAACTTTATTTAAATAAATAAATTATTTACATACTTTATTGTATATCACAATACAAGAAACACATTACCTTATAGAAAAAATCACATCAATCTTACGATTACAATTGGGGGCCTGCGATTTCTTCCAGGCAACCTTTAGATGGATTGGATTATAATATTATAAAATATTTAATCTCATAAGAAATAAATATTTCACATAAAATGAGATACAAAGAGAAAGAAATGTTAAACTTAATTTAGTCTCCGCTACTCCTAGAGACAATATGAACTTAAGCATATTACTAAAACTATTTAAACTTTCACAGTTTCTAACAGTTTTCAGTAGTTAAATATGCAGCTGTGCACACTCATATAAAATTGGTATTTCTTTAAATAAATTATCAAAAAGTAACTAACTAGGCAATTATGATTACGTCGAATGCAGTCCGAGTAACAACTGGACATAGGTAATAAGACTTATAGATGAGACTTATATGCTTATGTCTCAGGATAGCGAGCGCAATGAAATTCCACGAATTGGTTTGTAATTCATAGTATTTCTAATGTCCATGAGCGGTCACAGTACCATCAGGCGAAAGACATGCAAGTCAACTCAATAAAAAAATGGCGAATGACGACCCTGTGTGTCTGCTCGCCATTTGATACCTTGACACAACGGCTCCATTCTTATTTTCAAATGCTGTATAGTCACTTACCGCATAAGAATAAAAAGTCGCGTAATTAGCGTAGTTTAGAGTAAAGCGCTATTTACACAGGGAGAGATTATCGGCGAAAATCATAGGCCATTATAATCATCGGAAGATTATCGTGCTTGGCAAATGTTTACATGACGCAACTTATTTATATCCTTACAACAATCATATCTTCGAGGCGAAAAACTCTCTCTATGAAGCAGGGCTTAAAGATAGTCTATATACGTCACAGTGCCACAGTAGACACACGAAAAACGTTGATAACAAAAATATCGATTGCCCCGTGTGGTGGCATGTAAACATCAAACTGTAATTCTTTTCTAACTCGACATTATATCGATCGGTACGTCTAATTGTGTAGCCTTGGAACCAACTGGATATTATCTTAATGAATAATCAATTACTCGCCATACTGAATTAACAGAATGTTAGTTTTGTACGAAACGTTTCGGTGGATCGTGTGCGTGTAAGAAAACACGATGCCTTATTTCAACATACGCCTTAAATTTATTTATTTATTTAATCTTTATTGTACACAAACAAAAGGACATAACAATATAAAGAAATAACATATATAAAAGGTACAAAAGGCGGTCTTATCACTAATAAGCGATCTCTACCAGACAACCTTTGGATGGATATAAAAGAAGGAGAAAGAAAATTGTAAAGAACATAAACATATTAATAGTTAAAATCTATTTCATTGGTTTCAAAGTAATTGATGCTTCGAAAACATCTTATAGTTTTTGATTGTACATAATGAAAAAATATTAAGTAGTTTAACTGGTAAGTTTTACTGGTGGTAGGTCTCTCATATGTGAGAGGCCATCTGGGTGGGTACCACCGCAGTGTCTATTTCTCCCGACAAACAGCAGTGTAAACGCACTGTTGTGTTTCGGGTTGAAGGGCATTGTAGCCAGAGTAACTACTGGACATATTGAGACTTAACATCTTATGTCTCAGGATGGCGAGCGCAGTGGAATGCCAAGCATTGCTTTGTGGTTCAAGGTGTTGTTTGGTTTTGCTACTGTTCATGAGCGGTCGTATCGCTTACCATCAGGCGAACGGCATGCCCGTCTCGCCATTCATAGCAATAAAAACACAACTGGCAGTTATCACTTACATAACATAGCAGGAATTGTTAGCTTGTATTTATAAATATACTTACATATACTACATAAAACACTTTTTTCTATGAATTAAAAAATCGTTCATATATAGTAATATCATAAGTTTTAAGTTCTTCAAAATAATGGCGCCCACCGTGGTGTAATTATCTGAGACACCCATACAGTGATATCTATATGTGATAACAATAATACTTTAGGCGAAATAGGTTTTTAATACAATATGTTTATAATGAAAGATATGGGACAGGTGGAACTGTTCCTTTCCCAGGCAATTATTTCACGCACGTTTGTTTATTCAATAACGTTACTCAATTTTATTACAAGTGTATTTTTTCCGATAAAATATCTGTTTGCCTATTTATTTTTTATCCAATACACTAAATCATATAATATATATCACTAAAATTAGTTGTTATCTAACAGCTTAGCGGAATCTGCGTAACAATATTGTTATGCATAAATGAATTTTAATTTCAAATTTCTTTAATTCTTATCGACTTCTAAGATTTTTAGCTCGATATTATCATACTTAAACTTTGGTCAAGTACATAACTATTGAATCAAACAATATTTTGTCACATCCAACAGTTAGATTCAAAGATTTTCGAGTTCAAACAAACTTACTGTCATCTTATTAGTTTAATTATGTTAGCTGCTAGGCTTTATACCTTATTTCCAATATTCCCACTTCATTGCCAACATTCGTTTTACTTTCATACATATTTTGTGCAAGAGGCAAGCGTAAAAACAAAACCCTAGCCGGTGTTACTACATATTGCGGCTTCAGTGAGCTGTTCATCGACAACGCGTCACACGATGCTCTCAATCGTACGTTTGTTTGCTTAGCCTCTAACAAGTTGAAGTTCACTACGACAGCCTCCATGGCGTAGTTGATTAGATACCGGCGGTGAAAATAGTGGCTAAAGGTTCGATCCCTGCACCGAGATAAATGTTTATGTATACCGCACGTAATTGTTTTAGGTTTGGGCCTTTGCGAGACCGAAAAGTTTCTTATAGTTTCTTATACCCACGACACCGGATCAGGACTATGTAAGTGACAATTGGGTTTATTTATTTAGTATTACCAACCCACTTTAGGCTAGCTTGGTGGACTATGTGGCCTTACCATACTCTGTCAATCTTAGGCGCAATTTTAGAGGAGGCCCGTGCCCTACAGTGGGACGTATATGGGCTGACCAAGAAGAAAGAAGATTTAGTATTTATATAGTTTTAGTGTGGGGTCAGGACAATAAACATGCTTGTTTAATTATGAATTCACGGATATTCAGTGCAAGAGGGAAGCGTAAAAACAGAGGTTTGTAATTGTATGTTGCGGCTTCGGCCGGCTGTTCATTGCACAGCGCATGGCACGCGGCGCTTTCAATTCCACGTTTGTTAGCGGTTAGCCTCTAACAAGCTGAGAGTTCACTTTGGAGTGTGGTTTGAGTATGCAGGTTTTTTTTTATTTCAGTGAATGGCGAGACGAGCATGCCGTTCGCCTGATGGTAAGCGATACGAGGATCATGAACGATAACAAAACCAAACAACACCTGGAATTACAATGCAATACGGAGTCCATTAGGATTTTTAAATATTGTTGTTAGTGGTATTTTGCAGGTTTGAAAATATAATACGGATGTTAGTTCATGTTACAAATTCGTGCAAAGTTATATTTCCACATTAAAGACAATATTTTAAACGTTATATCATATTTTGAGAAATTTCCATTTGTTTTATTCATTATCCATTATCACGTGACTGAAAACAGCAATCAGAGTACACTGACGTCATTGGCCGCGCGGTAAGTTCGAAGTATCACCGGTAAAATTTATTTGTATCAATAATTTATTACAACAACATTTTCTTACAATTTCCATCACAATCGAAACCAAATTCATTAAATGAAGTAGGTATATCATAAGAATTAACTCAAAAATAATTCATTTTCATAGAAAGCAACATTCGGTGAAAGGCGGGTGACGTAGATCATAGTCACGTGACAGTTTGGAGCGTGTTAGCGAATATTTTGCCAACTATTGTTTGCGTATGTATGTTTTTGATGAAATTTATCGTATTTTCTTGTAAAACTATTTCGTGTTTATATAGAGTCATATATACAAAACAAAAGCGATTCCAAAATTAAGTCAACATCCCTATTGTGGCAGGTACTAAAAAGAGTTAGATATCACTAAAGATACGTTAAGATCAGAATTGTTGATTCGATAAAGTAACATTATGTTTTAAAAATGCCAAATCCCCTTTTAATACTTTATAAGTAAAATATTCCAATGCGGTCCATAAGCAAAGTTTATAACGACAAAATTCTCCATGATTTAGTTAATCAATTTACCTGTCACAGTCTTTATCCTTACAAATATTTCACGAATAGGTATTCCAATCGGTAATTTGGTAAAATCTGTATAGATCGTATTTTGTATCGTTATTTTCTCGGAAAACGTTCTCATAATTGGAAATCCGTGAAGTAACGAAGAAAATTGATGACGACCGATTAGTGCGGTAGTTAGGAAGCTGACATTCTGTTGTGAAGATAAATGTTTGATCCTAGCACATATATTTACACTCTCTTTCGATATTTCAGAAAAATGCACCAAAGTAAAACAAATGTGTGTGTGTGTGTGGTTTAGACAATAGGTCCGGCAAACCAGCAAGCAGGTCACCTGATGGTAAGTGATAACTGTTGCCCATGAACATCCACAATGCTTGGGTCACTTTTGTGTTGCCAGCCCATCTAATCGGGTGGGGAGTGGGAAGGAATAGGGATGGGAAGAGGAAAATCGTATTGCGCATCAGGCAATATCGGATTGTGTGTACTCACAGTGTGTACTGTATTACCACATAATCGACCACAGCCGAACATAGCCTTCCCTACAATCGAGAATTGATTGAGATAGATTTGGCTATAGCCTATCACGCTGGCTTCATACGGGTTTACGAACTTCACACATTATATATATTTGAAATTCTAGCGTTTGACGATATTCAAAATATAATAAAATAAAATAAATAAATAAGGATAGGTGTGGACCCCATCGAATGTACTTCAACCAGATCGATGGCACATTCCGCAAGGGTCAGGTTAAAAGTACAATGAACCTACGTGAATGCATGAAGTAATGAAAGTGGTCGAAGCGAAAGTAATACGTCAGGATCGAGCAAAGTTAAACTCTATACTTTGGGCTTACTCCTATGGGATACAGGCGTGACGTTTATGTATGTATACATAGTATGTAGGATTATGTGGCTTATCGCATTCATCGAGACGAGGATTCAAGATTTTTATCCACCAGGGTCGATGTTCTTCCATTCTAGAATCGAATAAATATAACACTGTTATGAGTTCTTAGATTTACGCGAATGTTAAATATTGAAAGAAAATTGTTCTGGATTTAGATAAAAAATAGATAAATAACACCCAACAGTCACATACATAGTCCTGACCCCACACTAAGATCGAGTCTTCCGTCGAGGGTATCAGGAACTACGAGAGACTTTTCGGCCTCACAAACACCCAGACCCGGAAGAAATATTTGTGGGCCGCACAAATATTTATTTCGATGTGGGGATCGAACCTGCGGCCTCTCGTTTCACAGGCGGGGTCTAACCAACTGCGCCACGGAGGCAGTCTTTGGCTGTATTTATCGTGGATTTGGTTATTTTTTTCTTTTTTTGTATCTATAACTCTAGTTATTAGGACATGAATATTACAAAAATGGTTTCACCATTCCCTCTATTGACTCCTATTTCAGTTCTATGCCAGCTATAAAAATCAACCGAAATATTATGCTTCATGTAGTGCTTTTACACAAATGACAAAATATGTCGCAGTAGCGTGTATTTCGGAATGGGAGTCGTTCCAAAACTAAAACGGAAATAGGTCACTCATGATAGGTTTTTAATTATTTAATGATAGCGTGGAGAAAGGTTTTTGTTCATAAAGCAGCGTTTTCAAATAATCAATAATCTGGGTAGCAAAGACAATGATGAGTCACAGCTGGGTCTGGTATTTGCTGATATTGGAATCGGATTCCCATACACTTTATGGTGAAGTTTGAATTATCTATTCTAACTGAACTAAATTTATTATTAAGTGCTATGTGTATTGTCTTGTCGTAAGAGCTCTTTAATTGCCGACATGGCCAGTAAATCTGCCTCGGTGGCGTACTTGTACTATGATACGGTTACAAAGCTGAGGTCTTCTCGGGTTCGAATCCCGGGTTGGGCAAAGTGATATTGGATTTTTCTATTCATTATTAGCCCAGAGTCAGGAATTTGTGCCCGATATGGCGATAGGCTCGCCACCTATCACATCGTGGGACGGAACATACAAGGCGAAATGTGGGTGTCCGGGCACCTCTGCCCCTTCTGGGAAAAAAGGCGTGAGTTTATGTATGTATGTGTGTATGACCAGTAAATACATTTCATTCCATAACAAATATAATAATTTTAAGATATACCGGCGCGGCGTTCGATTCCTGATTTCTATCAAATTATGTACATTCATACGGGACTTAAAAAGCAACTAATCTATAGAGATTAGTATAGATACACAATACTTTCTATACTTAGTATTACGAGTATTTATGTCAATGTTTTACTTTAACTCTTTTATTAATTTTATTTATAATTATTTTTATTTAATTCCTTATTAGTATTTTATTTTAAATACTAATTACTACTTTATGGTAATTTGTGCCGTAATAATAATAAATAAATAATTGTGAACACATGGTACAAAAAGATGAAAACAAAGCTAACACGTAGCGAGTTAACTTTGCAAACCAGAAATAATAATTATTTATCTTAGTAAGCTAGATTTGTTTCGATAACAAGAACAGTGAAAATTTACTGTTAAAATTAGAAAAAACCTCCCTTTCTTTTATGTTCTGTGAAACACAACACGACGCTAACTAACTACTTTCATAATAATTAGGAGACAACTGCGTTGGCGGAAATTTTCTCAGCCAAGTTTCTTAATTATACGTTGCTTAGAAAAATTCCACAATGTATTTAGGTGAAAAAAACACGTGTTTTCTTGCGAAACTGCTATGAAGTAATGGATATAAATGGGTTTTAGAACTATTATTTTTTAAGAAAAAAAACTAAAATGTATGGGAATGTAAGTGAAATGCTAGCCGAACGAGTTCTCGGCGAAATTTTGGTAGCGGATTCGAATCCATGGGCAAGCATCTGTCTTTTTGGGAAGATCACATTGTGTTTATTGTTAGTCCACTATAACAGACTTTTTTTAATTTACTGCTCACGGAAAGTAGCAAAATCAAACAATACAATGAATTACAAAGCAATGTTTGGCTTTTCACTACGATCGCCATCCTGAGAAATAATATTTTAAGTCTCAAAATGTCCAGTGCCTCGTCACAAGCATTGCTACTTTGTGTTTCCACTTTCAATAAAATACAGGATGTGTGATTGTAAATAAGGTGGTGAAATTTAAAAAAAATCACCTTGCTTTTTGGGTCAATAACTCGTTATATTATACATTGTGTTTTGTTAAAATAATAATTTCCATTATTACTATTAACAAACGCAATGGCAATGCGATAAATAATCAAATGGCGCTAAGGGTCAACGCTCCCGGTAGTTAGTAGACGCTGTTTGTAAAAGAATCGCGTTCGTCGTTTTTGTGCAACAGTTTTTATTTTTACAATTACTATTACTAAGCTTCGTTGTCACTTTCTTGTTACACCCTGTATATTTTTACATCACGTTGTAGCAATATGCCAGTTGCAAAGATCCTCTGTATCACTCATGTGAATTATAAATATCATTTCTAAAAAAATTACCAAAGAGTTTTATTCTTCCGAGACTACGTTTTAGAGAGTTTTCCCCTTGTCTCGATTTATGAGATAAACTCAACTATCCACTTAAATGTAACAACTATATTGTAATGAAAAACAGTGTTTCTATACTAGTTGACAGCCTCCGTGGCGCAGTTGGTTAGACGCTGTCTGTGAAACGAGAGGAAGCGGGTTCGATCCCCGTATCGAGAGAAATGGTTGTGCAGCCCACAAATATTTCTTCCGGGTCTGGGTGTTTGCGAGACCGAAAAATCTCTCGTAGTTCCTGATACCCACGACACAAGACTCGATCTTAGTGTGGGGTCAGGACTATGTATGTGACCGTTGGGTGTTATTTACTAGTAAGACACCTGTTAAGTTTATTATTCCTTGTTATCAAGATAAACTATGAACTTGTGGACGAAAGATAATCAACATAAAATTAAGAGAGTGTGTTTAATATTGTTGGTTTGGGTCGTTATCAGAATTAAATACACTAACACCTAAACAACATCAATGACCAATTGTTATACCTGTTTTATTTTTAATTATTTTTTTAGGTAATAATAATTATTATTATCTAATTGTTGCAATGACTTTTCTGTTTCATATCAACATACTTTTGCTTGGTGCTACTATACTTCTTTAAATGATTAGTTAATTGCTTCTTCAACTTATAGCGAGAATTAGAAATTCTATTAAGGTTTGATATTTTAAATATCATTAAGTTTTTTTATTTTTTCCTGATAATATGTGCTTCGTTGGCTTCTAAAACCGTTGTTTTTCTGTGAGGCAGTACTGCAACCCTAATCAAAACAACCAATACTTAGCGTCCAATGTAGCTTCAGCAAAACTCCACCTCCAAACAGTTGTGTCAACCTAACTCAATTTTATTTTTTCTACAAAAAGGCATAATGTTATAGTATTGGTATGCTGAACAATATATTCATAGTCAGTCATATTTTTTTTTGGTTATCGATTTGTTTGTCCCTTTAGAAAGACTTTTGAATTCAATTTGAGCGAAGAACAAAACATTTAATAGCTTATCACCGCACTCAGAGACGTTTAATGTTTATTATCGTTCTTTAGTAAAAAATTTCTTCGCAATGTCTACACTAAGTAATGACTTGTGTATCTGTATCAGCCCATATACGTCCCACTGCAGGGCATCGGCCTACTCTACTATCGAGAATATGATTGAGAGTGCTTAGGCCATAAAGTCCACCACGCTGGCCTAGTTCGGGTTGGTTAGGTTATAGTGCGTGGTGATTGACTATCAATACACACATGACTCCGAAAAGTTAGAGGTGTGCCCTGGGATTCGAACCCGCGACCACCGTGAACATATTGGCAGCCGCGTCTGGTCTATTTACCAACAGGCCACCACGCACTTCTTACTTAAGTAACGTTACGTCTTACTTAAGTAATAACTTAATTGACATTAATTAATGTCTTTGGGTACGGCAGTAAAATATGTTTATGAATAAGGCCATTAATATACAAAATATTCCGCTTCTGAGTGGAAGCAGTTCCTTATTTCAGTTCACGTCGGCAGTTGCATAAAACAAGGCTGTACGTTCTCCGTATGAATAATTTAATGTGAGTGCTTTCAGGCCGATGCACTGGAACAGTAACGAGAATATAATGGGCTACATATCGATGATATGTAATGCTGAAGCAGCGAAGATACCCTATTCACGTATCCATTCTTATTTATTAGGTCATTTGTAACACAAAAAAGTGCTGAGATACTTTTAACCGACTTCGAAAAAGGAGGAGGTGCTCAATTCGTTGGTATCTTTTTTAATATGATATACAATGTTTGAGATTTTTTGTACTTTTTTGAAACATAAAAATCTCTTGCCTGATACCTGCATACTACAGCAATTTATAAGAATATGGAATGTAAAGTCCGTCAACCCGCATTAGGCTAGCATGGTGGACTATATGGCCTAACCACCCTCCATTGCAGAGAAGGCCCGTGCCCTGCAGTGGGATATATATGGGTTACAGTATATAAGATACTTCTGTGCTGAAACATATTATGTATTACATACTTGTAGATAGATTATTAGCATGTACGGCTCATGTATGCGTAATAATTGTTAATTAATACACATAGACGGCGACAAGATCCCATTTATTGGTAATCAAGCGTGTATTGGCTCGGTTTGCCATATCATGTATGAGTGTGGACGGCAAATTAATTAGGAGATACCGGCCTTTGTCGATAAAGCGTGTTCAGATAATTGTGATACCGGAGCATTGAATGTCGATGCATCTTCCACTATTCAATTGATTAGTAATTAATTAAAATTAATTAACGAAGCCGAGTGATGGGCCAATGACATAATTTAGGTTGCAGGATGGATTTCTGTGCGATTGGTAGAAGACCAACTAAAGTGGCATGCAGTGAAAAAGGCCTATGCAAGTCGTGAATGAAGATGAGTCTTAAGAAGTTTGTAAAACGAGAGTTACCTAAAATGTTTGAATAGCGAACTGAGGACAAAGTTAGCACGATCAAAAAAAGTTGTATGATATAATTATTCCTAACAATTAGTAATATAATAAGGCATTTACTTTACTTTGAAATATGATTTTTTTTTTGATGGAAGTATATGTATGTGATGTATACATACAAAAATAAGCAACTAAAAACTTTCTTACTCAATTTTCATTCAACCCGAAGTTAATTTTTCCAATACAAATTCCTAGCAAACATCTTTCATTTCTAAACCATTACGCAAGAAATTCCTCCAAAACCCGATTACCACAGCTGTATTACGAACATATGCACATGCATTCCTTAAACATGCGAATTACTACGACGCATCCAATCAGAATGCATTCATGCATAGTCCGACAATTCAGTACAATCACAGAGCTATTGATTTCCACTCCCTTAGGCGTTTGTATTTACTGAAAGCTATTTCATTTGTGTTGCGAATATAATACTGCCAATGGACGGTCAGATGATAATTGATTTTTATGTAGGGTAATTAAAATATGCGTAGTACTAATGGTAAACAGACTAGACGCGACTGCCAATGTTTACGGTGGTCGCGGGTTCGAATCTCAGGGTACACCTCTGACTATTCGGAGTCATGTGTGTATTGATAGTCAATTACTACGCACTGTAACGGTGAAGGAAAATTTCTTGAGGCAACTTGCATGAATACTTGTATGAATGTCTATGGCCTAACCACATGGCCTAACCACTCCCAATCCTACTTCCGATTGTGGAGGAGGTCCATACTCTGCAGTGTGACGTATATGAGCTGATATAGTATGTTAATTAGGTTTTTTGCATTTAATAATTTTATAAGGGCTCGATAAAGCGATGCACCTGATGGTAAAATATATCCAATAAATAAATATCCTCAATTATGCAGAGTTGATCGAACCCTAACACATACATTAAAAGACAAATACTGCTGGCTACATATAATATACCATCTCATCTCATCTCATTTTTTAATACCCCTTAATATCGCTCAAAACAAATCGAAGACTGCTTCGGTGGCGCGTGGTTGTACTATGGTATGATTACAAAGCTGTGGTCTTGGGTTCCAATCCCGGGCCGGGCAAATTGACATTGGATTTTTCTATATATTATCGCGTTGAATTCAAAAAATTGTGCCTGTTATGGCGATAGGCTCACATCACATCATGGGACGGCAAAACGTGGGTGTCATGGTTTCACCTCTGCCTACTCCTTCTGGAAAAATGGCATGAGTTCATGACATACATAATATAATATTTAATCAAAGGAACTTAACTGCTGAACTTGTATATGAATTATTTGCTAGCATAACTAGTAGAATCTCGAGGAAAATGTATCACAAAATAGCCAGCAAATATCACAGCGAACTAAACCCGAAGGATGCAGCGGGAAATATACAGATTCCGAAACGCTGGCTCCGTGTCATAATGCTATGAAGCTTGTGACAACTATTGAATGGAAATGTTGGGTACGGACGTAAATTTATCGGAATGGACTTATTATACTATTATTTATGAATATTATGCCTCGGTGGCGTTGTTGTAGTATGGTATGATTACAAAGCTGAGGTCTCGGGTTCGAGTCCCGGGTCGGGAAAAATTATATTGGAATTGACGGAGATTATCAGATGGAGTCAGGAATTTTTACCCGGTATGGCGGTATGCTCGCCCCATATGACATTGTAGACACGGTACATACAATGCGGAATTTATGTGTCCTGGTAGCAGCTCTGCCCACCCCTTTTGGGAAAATGGCTTGAGTTTATCTATATATGAATGCTATTTTTAGTCTGCTCGGTCATTGCATAGTAGGTATGAAATTATGCCATTGTCATTCTTTAGTATATGACCTATCTACACTGACACTGACAAGGCTAAGGTATGTACCTACTCAATGCGAGTCGTAAAAAAAAATTAAAAACTCATGGCTCCCAATAATATATTATATTTGAAATGTATGTCTTTATTTAATTTTACCGGCCGTCAATACTTTCGGAAAATATATAAATTATTATTAATTTTATTTCAAATTGAAAAACTCACAAAGAGTGGTGCCAATGTTACCCTACAATACCGCATCTATAAAATCCTGCCACTAAACCAATATGCAATAATGTCACTTGTCAATACAATAAATTATGAACTGACCTTCTATTCTTCTATTCTATTCCAGTAGCGCAATATCTGTGTCGCATTGCACAAAGCTTTGAATTCATATCAGCACGACGCCGCGTTTCAAAGCTTCGAATACCCTTCAACTTAGCAACTTGTAGCTTTTTGTTCGCAAATAAGCTCCATCAAGATAAGTTCATTAATTGAAGCTGCCATTAAAAAGCTGCATTCGTTGAAGCGTTTATTTTTTCATGTAGCAATAAAAAAATTGATGTCTGTAATTTGTTTGGTAAACAGTATAACATTTATAAATCAATCAATAAATATTATTGCGGGATTTATTATTTAAATAACTTAATAAATAAATAACTTACTCCAAACAGTCACATACATAGTCATGACCCCACACTAAGATCAAGTCTTGTGTCGTGGGTATCAGGAACTACGAGAGACTTTTCGGTCTCACAAACACCCAGACCCGGAAGAAATATTTGTGGGCCGCACAAACATTTCTCTCGGTGCGGGGATCGAACCCGCGACCTCTCGTTTCACAGGCGGCGTCTAACCAACTGCGCCACGGAGGCTGTCATTTAAATAAAATAAATAAATAAATAACACCCAACAGTCACATACATAGCCCTGACCCCACACTAAGATCAAGTCTTGTGTCGTGGGTATCAGGAACTACGAGAGACTTTTCGGTCTCACAAACACCCAGACCCGGAAGAAATATTTGTGGGCCACACAAACATTTCTCTCGGTGCGGGGATCGAACCCGCGGCCTCTCGTTTCACAGGCGGCGTCTAACCAACTGCGCCACGGAGGCTGTCATTGTCATTGTTGTCATTTAGTCATCTGTTTTGCAGTGAATCATCATGGTTATTGTTCAAAGACTGCACATTTTGTTATTGAACTCATGTCATTATTACTGATTAATGCGTGGTGGAAAATGTTCAGATTTCGCATAGCAAGTCATGTACTATTTCAAAATATCCAAATCTTGTACTCAAAAAAGGGACTGTCGTCGGACATTTTTATACACAGACGCGTGCGCGTGTGTTTGTTGGTGTAGTTTATGCATGGGCTTATTATGTGTACGTATTATCAAGTGTTTTGTTTTTATATAGTAAGGGCCAGTTTCACCAGTTCCTGATAAAGTCCGTGATAGCTATCTGGCACTCATCTGTCAGATAAAATACAAAATTCAGGACTTTTGCAACCGAGTTTCGTATTTTATCTGATAGATGAGTGCCAGTTATCTATCACGGGCTTTATCAGGAAGTGGTGAAACTGGCCCTAAAAATAATTCATTATGATGAATGTAGCATCCCCTTTGGCCTTTGTGTACCCTTTATCCCTAATCTTGTAGAGTAAAAAACTAATTTCCAGTGTGACTGAAATATCTTAGAGTAAGCTAAGTACACGCAAACGCAGCATCATACGTCAAGATCAAGAACCAAGTTTCAATCGATTTTAACATTCCTAAATTCTATGGTAGAATTCATGCATCTAAACATGGTAATATCGGTCTTATGAATACAATATAGACTGACTAGATTGCCTCGGTGGCGTAGTTGTACTACAGTACGCTTACAAAGCTGAGGTCTCGGATTCGAATCCCGGGTCGGGCAAAGTGATATTGGATTTTTCTATTCATTATCAGCCCTGAGTCAGGAATTTGTGCCCGATATGGCGATAGGCTCGCCCCCTATCACATCATGGGACGGAACATACAAGGCGAAATGTGGGTGTCCTGGCACCTCTGCCTACCCCTTCGGGGAAAAAGGCGTGAGTTTTTGTATGTATGTATGTATGTATGTATGTATGTATGTATGTATGTATGAATACAATATAAACATCAGACTAAAATACTACGATTAATACAAGAGGAAATGAATGAAATTGTTTCCTCTCTAGAATATTGACTTTCAGTATGACCTAATTGCACTTTGTTAGAGTATCGGCAATGCAGTTATCGGCTGACAGAAGTTTTTAATTGTGTTATATTTATGGAAAGTAATTATTGTCATAACCTTTTGATTAAAGTCTAGTTTATTTTCTCCGCTGTAGCAATTAGGTTTATATTTGCTTCAGATAAGTTACCTATATAATTCTTTTAAGATTGTGAAATATTTTGACCTGAATATTCCCTACAAGATTATCCTTACATTTAATTGTATGTAAGCCATTTAAAAAAAAAAATATTTTAGTCAACAAATTAATATCCAAAACCGAAAGTTATATATAATGTAAACCGTTTCTAAAGCACGCTTTGTTTGACAATATAGCCCCAACTAATTATGAAGATTTAAACAAACAGATGCCTTATCAATGTATTGTACCGTCAGAAGATTTCTATGTATATTAAATATGTACATTTGCACAGCTTATCTTAATAGTCAATTCAAAACACAATTTTTGAATGGTAAATACTCAGAACCTCAGAATTATTTCACATCATAATAAACAAGCACCCATTACGAGACGATAATTTTTTTATAACACCGACCTCAACAAATAATTTTAACTGTCACCGACATAAATCAGGCATATCATTTCATTATGATCATTTTTACGAATGTTCGAGAGCAGTAAAATATTTCAATAAAGATATCAGAGGACCAACAACACGAACGTCCATAAAGCGAACCGGAAGAACACATAAAACCATCCATTTCCCGTTTAACAGTTCAAAATCTAGATCACGGCAAATACCTAAGACCTAAGTGCTGAGAATGGCTTGACCGGTATGTTTAATTGCCTCAGTTAAACTGGAAATAAAAGTTTTGACGATTTGTCTCACAATTTTATTGTGTACTTCAGAAACATTGTGGTGCAATAATTGCAATTTTAAAGTCGGTTTAAAAGTTTCGAAAATCATATAATTAACTTTTAGATTTGTTTCATGTATCTGAATCAGACTGCTGAAATTTAAATGCAGTTGCATTTTCATTTTGTTTGCATTCAATTAAAAAGAAAAATATGAGAATTATTTTAAATTTGGAATGAATACTAATATTGCAATGCGTTTTTATTTTCGTTTAAATCCATTTTCTTAATAATAAAACCTTATTAGATGAACATTCGTATTTTCCTACTCGTACATCAAAACGAAATAAATCCTATATAAATATTCTATCCATAGGCATTCATTTCAAAAGGGACACGGTGATACGAAAACAACCACCATCATGATCCAGAAAAATAACAAATACATCTAACTCACCGATATTCTGTTCTCAAAGCGGACTGATCACCGCTGACCTAAACAATAATACTGGAACACACATAATCACTCTCACCAAACTCATCACTCTCACCAATTGTCCACAATTTGAGAAAAAAACTAATGCGGCAACAAAGCACGCATCACGCGTTCTGTAGCACTCACGACTGTAAACTAAAATTATGGAAATCCAAAGATATCAAACTACCCTCAGATTATCAGCCTTATCAAATTTCATTAAACAAAAAATATTTTCAAGGAAGATTCGAAGATCAGCGTCTGTAGTGTATTTATGTACAAATTATTAGAAATATACATATTTTATTTGTATAATATACCTACATAAAATTTTATTTATTGTGATAACTAATTTACCTTAATAAGCCTCCTAATATACAGATTTAAAAATAGAATAACCAATCCATACTTCATCGATCAAGCATAAAATATGTTTTTAGTAACTCATTTAAATAACCAACAAAGGATGCTTAATTGAAACTGATACTGATATTCATGCATTTATGAATAAAATTTGCACCAAGCGACTAAGATCAATTCCCATCGAACAGCTCGTTCAAAAACCTTTTAAGGATAGTGAACTGCATTATCTAGGCAAAGTATTATTGATGCTATCACCATCAATATCTTTGATTGATGAATGCAAGGCGCGTTGATTGATACCTTTACAGCGCTGATACCTTTGCGGTTGCAGGAACATCTGTGCTCCGTCAAAGTCCTGATTCAGTATAGATTAAGATTGATGAAAGCACCCTTTGAATGTGGGGCTAAGCTCTCGCGACAGGGCTAATACCGATCGCAGTGTCATCCTTACAAATTGGATAGCGAAGACTAGGATTTATCTTGCTTTGATGCAGCAAATTGGTTGTGATCTTTGTGTGTGTTAAGCAATTATATCGTGAGAGTGTGCATTCGCTTCATTCTTTGTATTTTTTATACCGACATTTTAGATAAGTTTGTCTTAAACTTCCATTTTTAATATTTTGCTGGAGCTATTTTCTTATTAAATTGCTAGTATTTTTTTCCCTTTGGATGAAATCTTTCGTGTGTTTTGAAATGGTTATTATTTTACTATAGAACGTTCTTGCAACATCCATAAACCAATTGATTAGAAGTTTTCAACTATAAAGGTATGGTTCCAAAATGTTCATATTAATAATCAGTAAATAAACAAACTTCAATAACGTTTTGTGTGTAATGAAAATTTGTATAAAACAATTACTTAACCCTACATGTAGCATTTCCGTCTGAACCTTTGCAAACATCACCTGAGAATTAATTAAAAGAGTTTCACAACACGAAAAATAAACACTTCCTGAACCCGAGTTTAGTGTAAACTAGCTGTTTCTAGTTCAGACCAGTTTACAAAACCGGATGAATGCAGTTTTGGCTAGTTCTACTTAGTCTATGCAGAACGCTGTTTTGTTTAGGTTTCATTTTATTTGTTTTATTTTATATAAACACAACAGGTTACAATTTTGAAATTGTAATAATATCATTGTACTTATAGTTTATTATTATAATTATTAATTATTTAATTATTAAAATTTCGTAATTATATGGTCAGGATAAAGCAAAAAAATCTCGATTATTCCGGTTATGGCTTATAATATACAAATTTCTATCTTATACTGTTTCCATTCGTTTATTTTATTTTTGACACATCGAGTACTGAATCAAATAGTGATGGCCTGATGCGTTATCGAATCAATTTTTTATAACAAACGATTTTATTTTTGAACAAGTTTTAATCGATTTAATACATATTTTATTTTTTGCTCCATGCATTGTTTTATAAAACTTCAGGGATATTTAAGTTACTTGATTTAATAATTATATTAAAATAAACCATTTACTCATGTTAAGTTAATATTCTTATCACTTCCGTCGGCAATAGTAATGTTGTTAAAAACAAATTGTGAAACGGCAACGCTGGGCAGACAGGTGACGCGCGCCGCCATTTTGTGGTCACTCACAACGAGACGCCCGCGCCCGTGCTAGTGTTTTCCGTTCGCTGAATTTTAATTCACATTTTTCATACGTCGAGTTGAGTATTTATATTCCTCCGTATTGTTTTACCCGTGAATTCCTACATTTGGTTGAATTGAGAACATCGTACCTGCCTTCATCACTTTCAAAATGCCTAAAGGAAAGGTGCTTAAAGGACAAACAAGGGAGTTTGTGTTGCGACTTCATGAGTACTTTGAAAGGGAAAGCCGTAATGGTGGACCTCTTATACCAGTGACTCAAATCAGAGACCGTATTTCAGCAGCATTAGGTATTACTGCTCCAACAGTTTCAAAAATAATTAAAGAAGGCTACGGCAGTAGTGGCATGGAACAAAACAAGC
Source organism: Hyles lineata (assembly GCA_030180105.1). Classification (NCBI taxonomy): domain Eukaryota; kingdom Metazoa; phylum Arthropoda; class Insecta; order Lepidoptera; family Sphingidae; genus Hyles; species Hyles lineata. The sequence goes on from JARJEE010000030.1 coordinate 5,063,435, forward strand.
CATCTACACCTAAGAAAAAACGTCAGCCCTTTAAAGTGACAGCAATTGACAGTTTTGATGGTGATGCTATTCGTCGTCATATATACGATTATTACCAAAGAAAAGAGATTCCTACTTTACATAACCTAGTACAATCTCTGAAAACTAGTGGCTTGTTCCGTGGTCAAAAGTCTTCTTTGGCGAAGGTATTGAATAGGATTGGATTCCAATACAAAAAATGTGACAAAAGAAAAATATTGATGGAACGCAATGATGTTGCTTTGTATCGATGCGAATTTTTAAGACAAGCTAAAAAAATAGAAGACTGGTCGAATGTTGTTTTCACCGATGAAACTTGGCTCAATGCGAATCACACGGTATCAAAAACTTGGACTGACAACACTGCTAGCTCCTCGACCGCAGTGCCAATGGGAAAAGGTGAAAGAATTATAATTTGTCATGCAGGAACCGCAAAAGGATTTGTGCAAGATGCTATGTTAGCTTTTAAATCAAAGAAAACAGGGGATTACCACGAAGAAATGAATTCCGAAGTATATGAAAAATGGTTTCGGGAAATGTTATTGTCACTCGAACAGCCATCAACAATATTTATAGATAATGCGTCCTATCACTCTCGGCAAATTAACAAAATGCCAACGCAAGCCAGTAAAAAAAATGAAATAATAAACTGGCTCCGTAACAATGGCGAGGAGGTGGACGAGTCCCTATTAAAAGTAGAGTTACTTAAAATATTAAAAATGAGGAAGCAGCCTAAACGATACGTTATAGATGAAATGGCTGCAGAACATGGGCACACCGTCCTTAGAATTCCTCCATATCATTGCCAGTATAATGCCATAGAGCTAATATGGGCGCAAGTGAAAGGATATGCTGCGAGAATAAATACAACTCCTCCTTTCACCGCAAACAAAATGCTGGAGTTGCTTAAAAATGCGTGTGAAAATGTGACGCCTCATAACTGGGCGAGTGTCGTAGATAAGACGAAGAAAGAAATAATGTCTGATTGGGATCGCGATGTCGCATTTGACAACTTACCCATGCACTCATTAATAATTAGTGTTACTGGGGATACGAGTGACGACGACGCCGATTCCGACGAAACAGACGATTGTTTATAAATAAAAATATTAACAAATTACCTTTTAGTTGTTTTAATTATTTAATCCTTAAAGTACTATGAATTCCAACATGGTTTAACTGTTTATTACAAGTAGGTACTAAACATTTATTTTCGTTGTAATCATTGTAATTATTTTAAATTAAACTCTTATTAAAAGTCACTTCAATACGTATACCTTTATTCATATTAATTAATTTGCAGCAAATACATTCGATCCTAATATTGGGTACTATATTACGTTTAACTGTTTTCATTAGCATTTTAATGTAATTTTATTTCAAATGATTCCGATTGATTGATTCTATTCAAAATCGTTTTTGTTATCTGTGGTCATTCGTTACGAATGGCACAACTCTAAGTGGGCGTTACCCGTCAAGAAAGTATCTACTTTTATTTCAAAATATTGTTCTACTGTAATGTCGTACTTTATAGGCGTGAACTGTCAAAAATAAAATAAACGAATGGAAACAGTATAACTCATTTATATAAAGTATAGAGCCATACTTTACAAAATGGAATTAGGAAAGTGAGGATTCATTGATAGCAAAAGACTGCAATGTTTGTATAAAATACGTTTGTTTTAAGAAACCGATTCGCAAATAAATCTAAGATTTCCTATTTTTTATGGCATGACATAATTTAACTAAACTTACTTACAATTTCCAATAACTTGCCATATTCTCGGTAAATTATACCCAAATGAAAATAACTGCCCGTTTATAGACTTTTATTGCAATAAATGGCGAGAAGAGCATGCCATGCGCCTGATAGTCAACGATACGACCGCTCATGAACAATAGCTATATCAAACAACACCATGAATTACAAAACAATGCTTGGCATTCCACTGCGCTCGCCATACTGAGACATAAGATGTGAAGTCTCAATATGTCCAGTAGTTATTCTGGCTACAATTCCCTTCAAAACGGAACACAACAGTGCATTTACAAAGCTGTTTGGAGAAAGAAATAGATTTTGCGGTGGTACCTACCCAGGCGGCCTCTCAAATTTTCTCAAAGCTTCTGCTGCAAAAAACACCATAAAGATTACTTTAAATTAAGATTCTCACACCGTGCACCCTTTAAACATCCATAAGTACCATTAGCTTTAATACCTAGTAATATTTATGCACGGTCTTAAAGTATTTAAGCACTTTGTCACATAAAGTTTTATAAACGATATCCCAAATCCCTCATATAAATGCTTTGGTGTAGGATCATAAAGTAACAATAAAAATGTGTTAATATTTCAAAACACTCGGCTGTTTTGCGACATTTTTTGTGCCGATGAATTTATCAAGGAAGATTTACAAAGAGCTCGAGTTGCTGGCAACGGTGTTTTTAACATATTCTATTATATTTGCAAATGTTTGGAGTGGAGAAATATCGCATTTAAGGGTTCTTTCTTGGAAATTTATAATTATATTTTTGTACTTAATGTATCATGGAAAGTATTTACAAGAGTGAATTTTGCGCAATTTAAAATCGCGGATAAAATTTGACTTGAACACATAATTAGGTCCCGAAAGGAAACATAACATTAACTATCCGTTCTTTAAAAAGCATTTACTCCTGAATAGATGTTGTCGAAGAGTGCCGATTACTAAGCAAATACAGAAAAGTAAATGACTTAAATTCTTGCCACTATCTATAAATAAAATGAATGAATGGAGTATTACATTAATTTAAAAACAGTAACCATTTAATCTTATAGCATAAATGTGTTAACATCAAATAAGTTACCAGTCATACAAAATAAATGAAGCATTAACGTAAGCTAACGTCAGATTAATGGATTATCTAGGCTTAAACTGTTCAGCAGTATTATAAGAATATGTGTTAAATTGTAAGTTTAATTTTCATTGTGAAATACTAGTGTAATGCTATTTATCCTTGGCGTTGTCCTGTTTTGTATTGACACCTAAGCGTATTTTAAATCTATCTTCATTTTATAAAAGGTGAAAGTTTTTCTGCGCATGCCTTTATAAAGACATCATACGATCAGCTATTATGATGTTCCGATCGTGGTGGTTTTGGATGCTATCAGCTTCAATGTGCTTGGCAAGATGAAAGAACCTTAAAAAATGTCTGATTGCTAAAAAACGTATTTTGATAGTTTGGTACTATAAATACAGATACACAAAACTTTAAACATCACATAACTGAAAATAAAAAAAAAATATAGAAAAATTTTACATCCTCCAGACAACCATATAGCAATAGAGTATTGTTATTTCACATCTGTTACCTATATTTTCTTATAACATCAGTTTCCTTTTATACGTAATATTTTGTACCATACCGGTTGAAACGATCGATCATTATTTTAATTTGTTAAGCCCTTTATCGAGTTCTAGTAAAGAACCTCTAACATACTTAAGGGCAATGACGTGTGTGTCAAAGGTATATGGTGAAAGATGACGATAATGAAGCGTGAGACGAATGATTGGTACAGAACGTAGTTATGTGGAAGAGACGACGAATGAGAATACTTAAAATGATAAGATAAAAAGTTCAGAAGAAAGAAAGAAAGACAGAGAAATAAAAGGGCACTGCTTAGAACACGGTGGAAGAAGTAATAAAATAAATAAAGATATTAAAGAAAATCTGATGAATCTTCGTTTCATTTGACTGGAACGGAAATATTCCCATAATTATTTATCTTTAATTTACTGAGAATATTGCGCCATTGATCCTTGCTTTCCAATATGAAATTTTATCCTCAATATTGCCTTGACTCAGAAAATTCAGGCATTTCACAAACGTACAGTCAGGAGGCGCAAATAATCCATAACCGCAGGGAAACGAGAAATATTCCAAACGGATACCAACATTCATATCGAAAAGGTACGTTTACAAAAATCAAACAGGTGGAAAAAGCAAATATTATTCGGGTGTATTACAGCAGGGGTTGGTATGCGTTCAAATTGAATGCATATTTTACTCAGTGCACAATAAAGTCTAAATTGATTTTTCTATAGGTTCATATTGTTTACTTTAAATTCAAATTATTTTACATAAAGCTAGTGTTTTGGTTTGATTTTGTATGTTTAAAGTTTATTTTTGTCGTGGTTTTATCGATTTAATTTCAAATATTCGTAATTACTCCGATGTTAAGTGGTAACCGCAACTAATTGACTTTGTCACACCCACACACTGCCAATTTACTGCCTATCGTATTGCAAACTCTCTTTTTAGCCCCGATCAAATTAGCTTAGATCATAAACATACACAGTAAGGTAAACTTTGGAAGGATGTCATTTTATTTTTAAAATATTGATTTTTTTTTTATTTCAGTGAATGGTGTGACGAGTATGCTTTTCGCGTGGTAAACGATACGATCACTCATGGACTAGCAAAACCAAAAAAAAACATGAATTATAAAACAATGCTTAACATTCTACTGCTAATCTATGTTAGGTCTAGTAGATACTCTGGCTAAAATGTCCTTCAAACCGGAACACAACAATGCATTTACACTGCTGTTTGGCGAAAAAAAAATAGACATTGCGGTGGTACCTACTCTGGTGGCCTCTCACATAATATCTGCCACTAGTATTTTGAACCATTTACCATTAGGCAGGCCGCTGAATTGCCAACATAGTTATACAAATTTGACTTATGTATTATAAGAATATTGTAAAGATACGAAGCTAATTTGTGTATTGTTGGCGTGGCAATGTTCCACGGCATCGGATAACACCATTGTGTCGGCTTCAAAGGCAAAGTTTCTTATCCTCGCCACTACAATACATCAAAGGATCTTCATACTTTTGTGGGGTAATTAAAACTTCCTGATCTGGCTTTCATCACATCGACAAGGTATTTTATGTTATTTTAGTTTATTGAGGTTTAAAATATGAAATGTTTTGACATTAACCTAATTAAATATAAAGTTATAAAAATATAGATGTTTTTTTTTTTTTTAGAATATTTAAATTAATGATTCGTCCTAACTGAAAGTGATTATAATTATGTAGCTCACACCCCACAGGGATAGATTAGACATAAGGTATTGTTTGAAGTCAATGTTGAATAAAGACTTTGCCAAAAGACTGCCAGTATTACATAGAAATTTATTGAAGCATCTATTTTTAATAAACTTCGGATCCTTACAATTACCGAAACATACACAATGAAACTGCGCAAACAGACCACTACAAAACAAGCCACAGCTCGACATATTTTTATTAAAAAACAAAATATTTTATTTATTTTTATTTATATTATATATAAATAATAATATATATATTATATATAAATAATAATAGTTTATTTTATTTATTTTTAGTTTAATAGACACATTGTCTTACTTAGTTTAAATTTTTCTATTATGTAAGCTGTGCACACCTATAATTGGTATACACATTAGAATTATCCCGCCATAAAGATTATTTTTAGTTATATAATATTTGATGTGTGTACTGTTGATGTGCCTTATTTAAAATAAAATAAAAAAAAATAAAAATAAAATAAAAATATTCGAAAAGTAATTTCACAAGTTAAAAGTTCAGAGCGTTTGACGCTAACGATGCAGTCACGTTCTGCTTAATATCCGCAACTTAAACAAAAAATTGGCCGCGGGCCAGAACCAAGTATGCAGTTTTGTACACTATAATTTTTAGCCATTATCAAACTTGCTACCTGCTAAATTACTCCGCTTTTTCAAACTCACATGCGAGAGCGCACTTTAACTAGCTATTGCCCGCGATATTGCATGGCTTGGGGACTTTTGAATTATCTTTGGGTGAAGAAGATAAAACAATCGATAACTAAATAAAATAGCTTTTAATATTATCTATGAATAAAACAGGAGTTTAGCCTAGTCTTTATTTGGCATATGATTAGCACCAAGCTGTTAACATGACATCACCGCTTTGAAGCAGATATCCGGAGAAGTATAGAATTTAAAAAATCACTGAATGATAATATTTTAAATATTCGACTAAATGGATATTTTTTACTCATTAATCCTTTATTTACGTTAAGAAAATATCCTAGTTAGTATAAATAAATAAATACACCCACCAGTTACATAATTTGTAGTCCTCACCCCACACTAATCGAGTCTTGTGTCGTGGGTAACAGCAACTACGAGAGACTTTTTGGCCTCACAAACACCCAGACTCGAAACAAATGCTCGTGGTTCCCACAAATATTTGTTTCGGTGCGGGGATCGAACCCGCGGCCTCTAGTTTCACAGCCATCCAACCAAGTGCGCCACGGAGGCTGTCGAAAGAAACTCGGTACAACTTCATCGTGAGTGTCTTATCGCATTAATACGAATAAAGACAGCATATTTTAAGGCCTCTGATAACTCATTACTTTAGACCGTAAGAAACAACGTTTTCAGCGCTGAATATATTAATATAAGCTCACCTGCACGGAGCATATCAATTAAAAGGCCCCATTTCGTAATTAATTATATCGTTTGCGCGTTCATGACATCTGGTGCAGGTGTGAAACAGTACTCGTAGCTTTTTGATGGACGCGTCGGGTTTATACCGTTCATTTATATAATTACATGCGTGGGATGTGTTTAGCCGGTGAATTATTTACAGTATTTGTGGCTTTTCTGTGTGATTTTTTGCAATTATTTATAGTGGGAAATATTCAGGAACTCATAAATAAATTATTCGAATCACATTGCCGTGGAAATCTACCTACTGATTATTAAATCTGTGACTAACTAAGAACTAACTTACTTTCTGTAAATAAATAAGCTAGCGTCCCCAATTTTTATAATTGTTTACATCTAAATATGCATAATCATAATCAGGAATCATTTTAAAAACCGTTTATTAATAAGCAAATTACAAATAGTTCAAATTTGGTATTAGGATTGACAGGAAAGGATGCAGCTTGCACGCCGTGACGTCATCCCCTATAAGGTGCACGCGTGCGAAAGAGAAAATTACTGTCCCCAACGCGCTATTAAAAATATTAATATTGCAGTCAATTTACGACAAATTTTGATGCTCTTTTCGAATTAATGATGTTCATAAGCGATTTTTTTTACGGAATCATTAAAAAGTGCTCCAAATTAAACCTTGGAAATATATGTGTATCTATTGTTATTAAACTTTTTTTTTCCACTTCTTAATAAAGAATATTAATTCAGCAACTACCTTACAATTACAAAGGATCATCATCATCATCGACGACGTACTACTCGTATTTGCATAAAATAGTTAAGGAGGACGTGCAGAAATTTCTAATCTTTAAGGTTTTTTGCAAAATACATTTACTAGTAACTTAAACTGAATTTTAAAAGTCAACAGTTCAATTCCTTCGCAGCTTCAAGCAAATTGATTTTAAACCTGCTGAGTTAAGGGCATTGAATTTGTTTGATTTTGATTGCCTACGAAGGCAAACACAATTATGGAACTGATAGTAAGTTCAAAATTTAGAAATGTGTAATAATATTGGACTAATATATCATCATTTAGCCCATACATATCACTGCTGAATATAAGCCATCTCTATCACAAAAATCATTATGATTTCAGAACACATTCATCCACATCTGAACACAACCTCTTTTCCGTCACAACATTTTTACGAATTATACTATGTCTATTATATGTCACTAAGCCAGCGTGGAGGACTATATGGCCAACCACTCTTAATCGTACTCTCGATTGTAGAGTAGGCCCGTGCCCTGCAGTGGGACGTATATCGGCTGATACAGATACAATGTCTATTTTCTTCACAATTTGTCTTGAAAGTTACTAAAATGAAACAATTAAATATGCAGAAAAATTAAATATGTAGGAAAATTAAATACATTTAGAGAACAATGCCTCTAACATGAAAATATGTCGTCGCTTTCGAAGCGGAACCGTTGCAGTTCCGTACAGTTTTAAATACATTTTTTGGCCGCGCGGAAACTACAGCCCAACCACACATGCGGTGAAGTTGTGCTCGTATTTTTTGTATATTTGACATTTGGTCTATGCATTCGTGTGCTGCACAATATACGTGGTGATGTTGTAGTTGCTCAAGCTTTAAACATTTTTTTTTGTTTTACGTTAGATTTATTTAAAAATATATATTCTAAATTTATATTCTAAATTTCTATGGTATGTAAGTCCGCCAACCCGCACTAGGCCAGCGTGGTGGACTATATGACCTAACCACTCTCAATCGTACTGTCGATTGTAGAGTAGGCCCGTGCCCTGCAGTGGGACGTATATGGGCTGATACAGATACAGATACAGATTCCAAACCGTTAGACTGTAAAAACAAATGTATACTTGACAATCTACGCAGGAAAAGTGTTAGATATATAGATAAATATCTGTCATATTGGTACTGAAGTACATCATTATTGCCTCTAACGGTGGCGGTTTTGCTTCACATCGTTTCACAACACAAAAAAAGACTTTCCAAGCCAAAAGTGCAACCAGGAGCAACCATATTTTGCCTTGTATGTTCCGTCACACAATGTGATAGGGGGGGTGGGATTCCTATTGCCATATAGGGCACAAATTCCTGATTTCGGCTGAAAATAAACAGAAAAATCTAATATTACTTTGCTCGATCCGGGATTTGAACCAGATACCATCATACCATAGTACAAAAGTGCCACCGAGGCTATCACATAAAACAACAGTAGAAGAAAATGCACAAACCCTGAGAGAACCTAATGGGCGTTCAAGCAAACTAATTATATTAAATAAACATTCGTTGAAACATGATCCAAACCAATTTAATTAGTTTGTCAATACAAAATTCTTATTTAGGAGTGAAAAGTCAGCCTGCGAGCAACGTGACTACAGCCTTCTCGATTTACTTGGTAAAAGACGCCTCATCGCCTTTCAAGGCACGCGCTCTCGTCCGTCCAACAGAAATTGGTCAGGAAACATCGGTCGGACATAATAAGCTTTGAAATCAGAGCTAGTGACCCGGACTGCTAGTGTGAAATACAAATTGAGATCGATTTGTTTGGTTGTTTTGAAATGTGTTTTCGCGAAATTGACTTGCACGTGGCACGTGTTGTTTCTTTAAATTATTAGGTTTTGTGTTTATGTGTATGTTTGATAGAAAGCTATTGTGGATGAGTCAGTGTCATCAATGATCATTTTATAGCATTGATTCATTCAATATTCAACTTTCCGTGGAATCTTATTTTTTGAATACTTCAGGATTTGATTTGTATGAAAATTGTACAAGCGTTTAATGTCGAACAATTAAATTATAAAACATACGAGTATTGAGCAATATTTTTATTTTTTGTGATTGGGTCAAAGTCTTTTATTAACTGAACGTAAAACAACATCGCGAGATCGAATTTTTTAAATGCGAAATCGATGTTGTCATACTACCAAGCAGATTTTATACAATCTTGGTACAATGTTACCTGGGACGTTTAAGATTAAATAAAATACTATGTCAATTACACCCAACATATATAGATGCGTTAAATGCCAAAAAAATTGTTCACATAATCGTACTTTAGGTACAGTGTTAATTTATTAACATATGGAATAAACCATCAAATCCTAGTTACTATTGTCTCCTGACGGCCACTAGACAATGAGGCTTGCCAGCGGGGATTATAGTAATACGGCTTGAAATTAATTGGTTTCTTGTTCTAATTGCTACATATTCTACATGGAAGTGAATTTCGCCGAAATTCATGTTGATTATTGAATTGTACTAACATTGCATGTTTATAGGTCACTTGTATTGATTAATTATGTAAATTTATTTTATGAAGTATAATTCTAATGTTTCGTTTCGTAGCAACATATTTATATGTCCAATTTAATAAACTTATATTTGCAGATGGAAAAAAACACGTTATTTAAGTTTCCATCAAAATTCACTGATAGAGTTTATCTCTTAATTTATGGCGATGACTAAATAAGGTGTAGGAATCAGTGTCAAAACTTTTACGCCATTTTAAATTTCTATTCCCCTTAATAATTGCGGATGTGGTAAACAAAGAACGTACTATTAAAGGTATTATAATATTCTGTTTCCCTACCCTATCGTAGCACTTTCACAGCGGTCTGTTATCAAAAGCAACATCAAGCAGTGGCAACATTGAAAACATTTTAAAAATTCTCTTGGGGGAGTGGATTTTGCGCGAAGAAAAAATGTGCTCGCATGAAAAGCATTATTATTGTTGCGGCAAATGCTTTTAGTTAAAAATGATACGTTCGGAATCTTCAGTTTCTAACGTAAGTGGTATTGTTTATAAATAAGATAGAGAATATCATCAAATAAATATGATTGAAATATAAAGATAAGGAAACTGAAAATTAATAAATTTCTTCGGAGTTCATATAAATTGAAATTTGAATACTCATCAAATTTAGATGATAAATATCTTTGGAACGCTTAATTTAATCAAAAATCGTAAATTTTCTGCAATAATTTGTAACGTTAATAATACTTGTTTGTTAACGAGTTACTGCGAGACATTAGTATTAGCAAAATACATTTTTTTACTTTCTGTAATATGTATACTTACTTAGTTTTTTTGTTTGTATACGGGGCAAACGAGGATATATTTCATCTGCTGGTGAGTAATCACCGACACCCATTAATATCTTCAACACCATACGTGCCTTTAATATGAAAATAGGTTTTTTAAGGTCACCAAGTTGTATTCCTAAACAAACTATAAACAAGCAAAAATATACTTTTTCGATTCATTACTAAAATTTATAGACTGCACAACTGCTGATAAACCAAACATATTTTACAAGTTAAAATATTCATTTTTGTTCGTGATTGAACCAATAAATTTAAACTTTCCTTCATAGTTTCTGACTTGTATTACACGACTTTCTGTTATGGGGTTGTAAAAGTACGTTTTATAGCCTATATACCGTTTCCTTATTAGGTGTCGGTGGAAATGCCAGGGAAATGTTAAGTGATGTATTATGCTTGGGTAAGCTAGTCTTTTTTCTTTGAAATGACGATTTAATAGGCTGGAAATTAGTGTTATGCGACAAAGCATTCTAGCTTAAATGCCACTTAGTCACGTTCTTTAGAAACTTCGCGAACGCATTGGTTTTCAGACAAAGAAGATCAAGGCTATGTCATCGAAAGGTTTTATTTTAGTTCTATTAAGTAGGGTTATTAGGTTAAGAGTTGATTTGATACGTAATTTATTGTGATGACGAATAATTCACCGGACTGGTATTTATTAAACATCTTTTTCACAGTAGCACACCAACGTGATTGTGCACATTCGTAGATGGTGTGGCAGATTTTTCAATTTTGTACAAACCTTGGCCGCTACATGGGTGAATAATCTACCTGTCACTCTCTCTAATCGTTTCCTCAATGCTGAGGATCATGATAATAATAACTGTAATCTACCTCTAGTCACATAAAATATAAATAAATCACTAAATAGTCACATACATAGTCCTGACCTCACATTAAGACTAATTAAGTCTTGTGTCCTTTTCAGAAACTACAAGAGACTTTTCGGTCTCAATATCACCTGGGTATTATGATTGTGGGCCTCGCAAACATTTGTCTCGCTGTGGGGATCAGACCAAATCTCGTTTCATAGCTGGCGTCTAACCAACTGCACCACGAAGGCTACAAATTATAATATACTGATTTTTAAATTACTTTAAGGACGATATGGAACTGAATGGATTTACAAAATTAAGTAAAATATTCTACAATTTCAAAAATACATACTAGTTTTTTGAAAGTAAATATATTTTCACTAAACAATTTACTCTAATGAATGAAAAAACAACTCATGAAGTTTCTACAATTATCTGTGAATTTCTATTTTAAACTACAAGTCTGGAACGGCGTCAGCTATCCTTCGGGAGCTGAAAGATTTTTACCGTAGAATATTGTCGAGGTCTCGATGGACCGGATTTAACAAGAAAAGTTGTTGACAGAATCTATTTACTTTCATTAGGTTCTTAAAAGGATTGATAAGGTTTTGCTATACCCTCTTAAATTTTAATTGGGTTTACTTTGGTTGTATGTGCTTATTTATTCACTCTCTCAAGTTTTAACCATTCATCTTTCATTAAAAATACATTCAATATATGTATAAAAAATTTGCGTATTTCAGTTTTTATGTTTGTTTAAAAAGTTATTTTCGTTGTTATGACAAATTATCCATATTTTTTATATTATTGTTTATAATTTACTGGTACTCAAATTGTTTTTGTAATCACCATAAACAGTGTTCCTAAAATGATTATTACTGTATATGCCATAAAAATAAACAATTAATCAAAAAATCCAATTACAGCTCATAATTTCGATATGAAATTATTTTTGACACGTCCCAACGCCGAAACTAGATCAAAGGCTCGTCATTACAAAAATAACCTTACTATACGATCAATATCAGTACAATATTGAAGAAGTAATAAAACATGTTCCGGAAACGTACAAGCTATTACTAAAGCAAATATGAGTCAGCCTTAGCCTCTAAATGTTTCATAGCGGGAACTGAAGGCCCTATTCCACTAATGGGTGAAATATAGGAACCATTCCGAGGATGTGAATTCGGTTTTGGTGTTATTTCATAGGGAATGGAAGTCAATGGAATAATATAGTGTTTTCGATATAGAGGGAGTTGGATTTCGTTAATTTTTGCTGGTCTTGCTTTATTGTGTATTTTTTGGTAGCTTAAGAATTGAATGTTAGATTAATTTTACTTATTAAAGTTAAATTAAATGTATGATTTTTATTGCAATTAATGACAAAATGAGCATGCCATTCGCCTGATGGTAAGCGATACGACCGCTCATGGATAATAATAAAACCAAACAAGACCATGAAAAATCAATACTCGCCCATCCTGATATGATCCTGATTTTCAAGTCTCATTAAGTTACTCTGGCTACAATGTCCTTCAAACCGGAACACAACATTTACACTGCTGTTGGGCGGGAGAAATGGACATTGCGGTGGTACCTACCCAGACGGCCTATCACAGATGACAGACCTACCACCAGTGATTTATGTGTCAGTAAATAAGTTTTTGATAAATAAATATTAAGAGTCAATGATAATTTTACATGACCTTTTTGTATATAAAATGTATACTGTATTTCATAATATATATTAAGTAATTTAAATATGACACAAGGTACATAAATAAAACATACAGTAAGATTTTCAAATTTTATTTCATCGTGATAGTAAATAGACGTAAGGATGTAAATAGTAATTGTACAATATACTTATTAGGTTTAATAATTTACATTAAAATTATGAGCATTTATTATAATATAATCGTGTTCATTATAGATATGTACAACTTTAATTAGAATTACAAAATACGCACGTACTATGATACAGAAGCTGCGACTAGATTAAATTGTGTAAAAATATTTAAAATGGACTTAGATGATTTCGTTGGATTAGGATTTTATAAAAAAAAATTAAAATATCTATCTACTATATTTAATAACATAAAAATGTATGTATATATGCGTAAATAAGTTTAAAAAGACACACTATCTATTCATACATCTAAACTGACTCGAAGTTCCGCGCTTTGAATGACCTCTGCTAACAGGTAGGATGCTATCCTACGTATGCAAACTAGGGGAAATACATGTAGACCCTATATTAAGACATCCGCATTATACGGCTTAAGTAATGTCCTGACGTTAAAATGGATTGTAACATACACCGTAAAGCAATTCCAAGCGCCTGTTTTGCAATAGTTAAACAATGAATGTTTTTAAAGAACGTTTTTGTTTGTAATGAATAGCGAGACGAGCATACCATTCACCTGATGGTAAGCGATATGATCGCTTATATTAGTAGCAAAACCATACAAAACCTTGAATTACAAAGCAATGCTTGGAATTCCACTGCGCTCGCCATCCTGAGACATAAGATGTTAAGTCTCAATATATCCAGTAGTTACTCTGGCTACAATGTCCTTCAATCCGAAACATAACAGTGCATTTACACTGCAGATTGGCGGGATAAATAGACATTGTCGTTGTACCTACCCAGGCAGCCTCTCACATATGAGAGACCTACCACCAGTATTCGTATTTAAAATTCATCAGAATTTCAAATACGTTCAAGCACTCGTATAAACAAGCGCCGAAAGGAAAGTAAATTTTAATTAAATAAATCCTTTAAACTCTCTCAGTTCTCACTGTAATTGTAATTTGATAGATAACGTCTAAAAGATATTGCAAAACAGATTCTCAGAAGAGCTTTCAACAAGTCTTACAAATATTTGTGCCACATCGCGTTCTGAAACCGTACTGATATTATAAGTTATGATTATACTAACAACTGACACGATATATGTAACTACATAATCTGATATAACCGGATACACATAATTATTGGCACAAGACAAATTTTCAATGCGTGAAATATAACATTATTTATCTACAATACAACAGGAATGAAATTTCAAAGCATTTTTGCGAGTAATTTTGTTTAATTTTTGTCCACTAATTCCATACAAAGGTTTACTAGATTTCTAGTAATGGTTTTCCAATCTCTTTTTCTTGATAATGTTTTCACTAAATGTTGAATTATCATCCTGTATATCCGTATAACTCCTGTGATTATTACAAGCTTTATTCTAAATGTATTAAACATGATTAAATTCCTATGATATTGACTAAGTTCGGAAGGTTGATAATTGTCTTATATTTATAAGGAATAAATGGGAAATTGGGAAATGTTTATCGTGGATTTATACAGGGTGAGTGCATCACACGACTACCTAGAGATGGATGAAGGATAAACGCTATAATATAGTGGAGGGAATAATATAGTCTTAGCTTTGAAATAGCTTTCGATATATTAAATCGACGGCTTCTAAATAATGTTGACGCACTTCTCGAATGTTCGACGGAAACATCGCATCTGCTAATTATAATATTGTTTACAGTAACCGAAATATTCGGATTTTAATGCTATTCTCTGATCTTAATAACCTTAAGATTAGTTTTGTGACCTTGTTATTTCAAAGTGGTTAAATTAATTATTTTACAAAGTAATGAGTTGACTAATGGGTGGAAACCGGCCAGTCAACATTTATTTGTTAAATTAAGATTCCCGAATTTTAATAGTGGAGTGTTTTTTTTTAACGAAAACAAAATCTGTAACTGTCACTCATTTGTAATCTGACGATATCTTACTATTGAAATTCAAAATTAAAATTACTTACGGTAATTACATTTTTAGGGTTTTTTTTTGAAGCACACAATACTTGCGACAATTCTATGAAGACATAATTATTTAGCTGACATTTTGAAGTGAAATTACAGGCTAAAGACGAAAGTAATAATTTATTTAGAAACCGTCGAAAAGTTTATTAAAAATGTTTTGGAATTACCTTGACATTTGGATAAGGCCTACTAATGACATGTCCTGTCCATCTGGTCCCCGATCACCAGTTGAGATTCGTACACTTAGAAAATAAAAGATTTTACAATAGAACCTTATTTTACACATCAGTATAAATTAGTGCCATAGTATTTTATATGCATCTATATACAAAATTAGATAGCTATATCCTTTAGTATTTGATACTACTACATGTATATGTTCTAAGATAATTTATAGAATTTTGTGTGATATTTTATATTTTCATTTACTAGCATCCTTAGCGTAAAGGTAATTTTAAATAGCATCAAAATATTTAGGTGGCATTATTTCCTAATTGACTTTAGAAATATTAATTGTTGTTCATGAAAATGTCAATTTTTTATACGTCATTATTTATTTATAGAAAAAATAGGATTAACCTTTGGAAATACATCAGCGGAATTCGGAGTGCTAGTTGAAAATCTACGTTAGTTTGAATAATACATTGGATTATATTTTATACACGACACCAAATACTTCTCACACAGCGACATTGCCATCAATATCAAATCTATCCCTTACCCTCTAAACATCATGTGCACATAATACATTTCATTGGACCAAAGTTCAACCTTCAAATCATTTCATATCTCTATAATAACTACTCTACCTATAGTTTACATATTAAGAAATGCGATTACACCTAGATGCGATATAAAAATTGCCTTTAGAATTACACTCACAGTGATCTATCTAGTAACTATATTAAATGAAATTGCTAAGACACTGCAGATTATTAGATATCATAAAATATTTATATAATACTTACATTAAAATTGCTTATAAGAAAGTTATAGACAACACTCCCCCTAGTATTCGATAAAGTTAAAAGTGGCACTGTTAAGTTAATATTGATAATTCATTGTGCAGTCCTTAAATCTATATTAGTGAATGGTAAAAATCTACACGAGGTCCTTAATCTAACACTCAATGACACAGACGAGTATAGATACAAAAATATTAGGATCAATGAAAAACACACCACGCAGCAGACTATGGTCCCTTAACAAGACACACAAGACATACAAGAACATCAGCGGAAAGTCTTCGTTGTGACGCCGATAGTTCTAGATAGACACACTTCCCTATATCGGTAAAGAGACACACACTAATATATCACAAAACGAAGGTTCGTAAGGTCCAGTGCAGTGCGAAGACTCCAAGTTTCCAGCTTAAGGACTTTGTGCGGGACTTGGCCATGGCGGCCTCATCTTTTCGAGCACATACTTCAGCTGGAAACTCGTGTGAAAATGCTACAGATACTCGTCTATTTGATCATAGTCCTCATCGGGGGGTGAAGGTCCAGAAACTGACAAGATTGGCAGTCCGAAATGTTTGACAGTCTCTATGCTGCCGTGACTGTCGTCCGATTTGGCTTCTTCGTTGATTGTTTCCTCTCTAGGAGGTTTGGCTTTGCATAAGCGTTCTGATGAATCGCTCATTGTGGACAGTGGTATGTTGTCAGCTGACCTGTAAATTATATTTCATCTTTTATTTCTGATCTATAATCTACCCCCCTTATACCTTATACACATCTTATTATTTTATCCTTACCTGGCTTTGCGACACAATTTGGACTGAGATCCGTGACGTCTGAGGAATTCACCAGGGTCAAAGCCTGCGAACCCGGTAGGTTCAGCGGAGACAAATATGGCAGAGTTGACGCGCGGTCTGTTGCACCGCGCCAGCAATCGCTCTTCGCACTCCAAGCTCTGTGTATGGGTATGCGACCATCGCATGTGCTGAAAAGAACATGAAATGTTAAAAAAAATATAAAACTAGAAACAAACCTTGAG
Source organism: Hyles lineata (assembly GCA_030180105.1). Classification (NCBI taxonomy): domain Eukaryota; kingdom Metazoa; phylum Arthropoda; class Insecta; order Lepidoptera; family Sphingidae; genus Hyles; species Hyles lineata. The sequence goes on from JARJEE010000030.1 coordinate 5,080,702, forward strand.
AACAATACAATTTTGGGTATGATAAGAGTTGTATTAGACTTCATAGAAGAAATTGCGCATATAAAGATATCTGTGGCACTTGAGAAAAAAAAAACATATATTTATTATTCTCAAGCCTGGACCTAATAATTAAGTTTTTTCTCAACTACACCCCAATGTGAAATACAACGCAGAAATCGTGCCGCAAGTATAAGTGTAGAGATGCCTGACTTTAAAGCAAACAGTTTCAACATCCTAGATCCTGTAAGAAACGTGAAATGCACGGTGCTAATTAAATTACTTGAATCTTAACAAAACTTAGCAACTATAAATATGATTAAACCATGCAGATAACTTTGAAGAATGAAGAAAGTTGGAGCCAATCCGCAAAATAACGAAGTGTTTCGATAAACTAACGGTAGATCTTGCATTTTCATATTGTAAACATAATTAGTAACTTAAGTCTGTTATATATAATATTACATACAAATATAAAGAATAAATAAACTTATAGATAATTGATACAAATAAACAATCATTATTATCAGATAGGTCATACATAATAATAAATAGTTCTGCTCTATATGTGACTAACAATCAATCAATCAATCAATCAATCAAACAATGTTAACCCATTAATTAGTTATGTAAATGATAATAATGGACAAAAATATCAAATCTTCGGACGTAATAAGAGGAACTGAAGGTTACATTATAGTTGCATCCATGAATAACTTTGAAATAAAATAGTTGATAGTCCAATTATACTGCTGGGAATTCGTAAAAATGAAAATATTCATACATTTGTAAATATCAGTATGAATACTGGTGAAAAGTAGAAAAGGCATGTTTAAATAAATTTGGTGTAACCAAAAATCCTCGAAATAAGTTCACCAATTGAATAAGAATTAAATAATGTACTATAACGTAGCATAAAATGGATAGTAAATTTTGAAAATATACTTCTACTTCAAAGGGAATATCGAAGAAGTAGGCTATTTTTTACACAATCAGAACATTGATGTAAACAGCATCCTATAGATCTTAATTATCAAAAATAACCGCTTAGTTTCATTACTTCAACCAGAAAATCAAAGCTGGGAATATAAATAAGTGCTCAAGTTGATAATAATAAATATCAAAATAAAGAAACATTCAAAAGATAAACCATAACATTAAACAAAAGCATCACACGAAGTATTTATCATAAAAAAGAAAGCAGATAGAAAAGGAGAATAAAGGAGAAAATAGTTTAAAAGAACCAGAGTATCTAGCCCGAAAACTAGTAAGATAGACGATGCATTAATTTTTGAAATATTCGGTAAAAATCTTCATGACAAGACTCGAGTTCACGCAATGTTCCATTTCGTAGACTAGTTTTATGCTAAACGTGCCGGTTGAATGTTAAAAACTTTTATTTTCTTTCCCAAGTCGCATGCATTTCTACCCGCGACTTGAATTGTGGAACAAGACCCGATATTTTTTAAAACAAAACATAGTTTCCGCGGCTGCCCGCCATTTACAACGTCATTTCTTACATAACCTCATTCAGACCTCGTCTTAGTGAATAATTGACTTCGGTTCAGTTTTAATAAAGGTGTGTGATTGTTATTTAGTTTATTCATGGAAGGTTCCTTTTAAATGCCAGGTTGAGGGAAAGTAGAATTTTAATTTCCACTTCAATAACCTACATGGTAATCCCTGTACAGTTTAAAAATGCAACAGTTCTTTACTGTAAAACCATTTTATATGACACGTAAATTTGTGACGTAAAACTTAGCAATATGATATCAGTAGATTTTACTGTATGTGTTGTAAGCTTAGTAACTGTAAAAATTATTATATTCATAAATCAAATTTGGCAAATGAATATATAATATATTACTCTCATCACTGTTTTTGCTCAAACCGCTATAAATTTAATAAGCTAAAAGGACTTATTATACAACCCAATCAAGAGATGATTCAAAACAACGAAAACCATAAATATTATAAATCCATTTAATGAATACATTTATTAATTGTATAAGTTGAAACAATCATTTACATTCCTGAAATAGGAACGCATGTTACCCTGCAACTCGACACAATGAAATTAACTTGTCAAAAGCACTAAATTCCATTACAAAAGTGCAATTTTCTGTTCAAAACTTGTTACAAACTTCATACGTTGTGTTGATATTAACAATAGGGTTAGCTGGACCGCTGGGTATATGCTGGTAATGGTCGGGACATCGTGGGAAGCTGAGGCTAGATGCAAGTGCGTCTGACGTGGCCTTAATTTACAGGTAATTGTGCAATGTGTTTCGCAGGTTAAGCCGATTTGAACGTTTAATTGTATGGAGGTATCCAATGAATCCATTCCGTTTTATTCCCCCATTCATTCTTAGTGTTAAGCAATGAGTATTCAAATTTTATTGTTCGAGATAGCTTTGTTACTCCAATTACAATTGTGTTAAATAATTGTTATTTGAGTTGAAATATTTTTTTATCTATTTTAAAAATTGTTATCTCGGTGATATTGGAAAACATAATAAAAAGGGATTCCTTATGGAATAGAAATATAAAGATAAATAGTAACTTTGTAAGTAAACATGGTACTTTGTTCTTCACTTACAATGTTAAAGTTTCACGGAAAATGCTAACTTTTGAAACAATATGAAAGGTTATTTGATATAAACCAATAAAAAACATATTTGTCGACCGTCTTAGCAAGGTAGGAGAACGGTAATGTGAATACAATTCCACATGAAACTTTTATACGAAATGTATTTCGTATTACTACTGAGGAAAGAATTATTTATGACTTGTGTAGGTTAAACAACCCTGTCGACTGTTGGTAGAACTTGCCAAAAAAGGTGAATTCTTTCCAATTACGCGACCAATTATATCGAGTTGCGAACTTGGTCGGCGCACTTTCGTGTGCTCACATTTTGGCTACAATTTTATTTAACTCGAAACTTTATAGACAAACTCAACTATTATAAACATCAGCCGTTCAATATCAAAGCCGTGTATAAACGAAACCGCACACTCGTAGACAATCAATGTGAAATAAACGCGAGAAGCTCGGGAGCTCACTGGTTGATCCGGTGCAAAGTTCAATTCGTGTACAGCGTGCTCATAGCAAATACGTGACGCGACTTGTAACACACTAGTAAGCGTGCTACTGCTTACTTGGTGGTCGCAACCGTAGCACCGGCATTGACAGTGGGAGCAGGCCCGCGATCTAGCGCGGGCGGGGCTCCGCTAGCTACCCTGGTTTTGTTCGTCTGGCGCGGCATGCAGCAATGCAAATTGACAGCCACAGTCGCGGGCGCTCCGCCGCGGGTATTGGAAGCAACGATCCAGGAGACAGCATACATCCTGCGCACGACACCAGTTAAGCAACACGCACAGTACATACAAGCTTCAGCGGGCGCGGCGTGATTTACAAAGTATCCAACTATCCACAGTAAAATCATCTAGTACAAGCGGCTACTAATTTATACTAAGGGGAAGGCGCCAAGTGCTGACATAAATGCCATGTTCAATGATTATTGAAGATCCGATTGGATGATGTGTATATTGTTCTATATTCTTCCTTTCGATATCTTCAATTACAGTTTGTTTAATCTTGACTTATGTCAAATAAAGTACTTTTAATATGTAGTAATTCGTGACCAATACTTTCAATAATATTTTAGATACTATAATTATTTTAATCCATAAATGTTACACCATTAGATTTCCGGGCGATTGTCGAGTCGTTTAAATGACCAAAAATCTTATATTTATAATTACATACATACATAAACTCACGCCTTTTTCCCAGAAGGGGTAGGCAGAGGTGCCAAGACACCCACATTTCGCCTTGTACGTTCCGTCCCACAATGTGATAGGTGGCGAGCCTATCGCCATATCGGGCACAAATTCCTGACTCTTGGCTGATAATTAATTATATCTAAATTCAACAAAAGCTTAAATAAGTGCAAACTAAAAAACAAAACCATAGAAAAAATCTAATTCCGAGCCAAATCTGTATCAGCCCATATACGTCCCACTGCAGGGCACGGGCCTACTCTACAATCGACAGTACGATTGAGAGTGGTTAGGCCGTATAGTCCACCACGCTGGCCTAGTGCGGGTTGGCGGACTTACATACCATAGAAATTCTTATAAACTGCTATGGTATGCAGGTTTCCTCACGATGTTTTCCTTCACCGTTTTAGTGCGTGGTGATTGAGTATCAATACACACATGACTCCGAAAAGTCAGAGGTGTGCCCTGGAATTTGAACCCGCGACCACCGTGAACATGTTGGCAGTCGTGTCTGGTCCGTTTACCAACAGGCCACCACGCACTTCACAAGCCAAATAATAATAAAAAATATATTTAAAACATAAACAAACCATCCTGAATTTACTTTTTTTTTTGTATTGCTATGAATGGCGAGACGAGCATGCCGTTCGCCTGATTGTAAGCGATACGAGCGCTCATGAACAGTAGCAAAACTAAACACCACCTTGAATTACAAAGCAATGCTTGGCATTCCACTGCGCTCGCCACCCTGAGACATAAGATGTTAAGTCTCAAAATGTCCAGTAGTTACTCTGGCTACAATGCCCTTCATCCCGAAACACAACAGTGCGTTTACACTGAGTGAGAAATAGACACTGCAGTGGTACCCACCCAGATGGCCTCTCACATATGAGAGACCTACCACCAGTTACTTCACAAAAATTGCTTTCGTCACAACACATAATTGGACGATGGCTGAAAATAAAACAGGTGAAACATTTTTAACAGACTCGCTTTGTATTGATTTAGAGGTAGGGTCAAACAAAAACTTCACTATATTGTGGCGGCTTTTATCCGTGTTCCGTTACACACGGTACGTATTTTCATTTTACAAAACAAAGGCATGTCGTTTTAAGCAATTTGCTTGCAGTTTTTGTCTATAAAAGCATTATGTTTGTTTTCCGTGGCAATGTTTTTGAAATATACAAATGCGGATATTTTTTGGTTTAGTGTGAATTTATTTACTATGGGAATTACGCTTTCAATACTACTTTTTCTGTTATGTTTCCATTGGATATAATATATTGAATAATTGCTAATAAACTAATTGCAATATTTATTTCCTCTATAAAAATACCAAACTGTAATTGCTATTTTCTTTCTTTCTTTTTATATATATATGTATAAAAAACTTCACAAGAATAATGGATTGTAAGAAGCAGCAGTTGGTTCGAAAAAGATAGCATTTACTATGCTACAATCATCATTTTAGCTAGACTAAAAGCAAGCCACGGCCTTAATAAAAAATAATTCAAAAACCCGGTTTTGTCATAGCACAGTTAACAATTACAACATTACCCTGTTTCATATCAACAAGAGGAGCTGAATAGACGAAAGTAACTAATGTCTTCAAGGCCCTACTATTCGGGACCCTTAAATTATGTCCTTCATAGATAGCGAATGGTCTGAAATCCCATTGTGTTCCAGTCTTTGTGCCCACACATACCGGATTATACCCGAGATTTTCTTCACTATTTATTTATTTATAGACCAAGAATGTGTACTGCTCTTGAGCTTGTATACGAAGTGTATTTTTAATAAAATTGAGGAAACAATTCTCTGGAGATGATAAAGTAATTTTAGCTTTGAGGAAGATTTTGGAGGTTAGGTCATAAAATATGAGTAATAAAAATTATGCACGAAAAAAAATTTACTGCAAAATATACAAGTGACACAATTATTAGTAATATCAATTTTTAATAATTCGATTCAAATAACTGTGAAGGAAAGCATCGTAAGGAAACCTGCTAAGCATAACGATTTCAAAAATTTTTATGTTGTGGAAAGTCCGCCAATCCACACAAGGCTAGCTAGATGGACTATATGGCCTAACCACTCTCAATCGAATTCTCGATTGTAGAGTAGGCCCGTTTCCCGCAATGGGACGTATATGGGCTGATACAGTACAAAATATTCAACTGATCCTTCCTGTAGTTTATATAAAATGGACAGCACTGACAATAATAATTGATATCAAAATTCTACGCGAAACAAATCAGAGAATCCTTATTAAAACAAAGAAATACTGAAATAAAGTACAGCAACCTCGAATACGTTGAAACAGTCACGTTTGATAGGCACAGCGAGCTAGCCTAAACATTTCAAATCAGCGTCTCTGTTGGCATAAAATTAGACAGAGATCCAGTTCAAAGCTCCGGGGATGGCGCACGACCTATATCCGGAAATATTTTGAACCTAGTATTTTTGCTAGGTTTCTGTGTAGTTGCTAACTGAAATATAGGACAAAGTTTCTTTGATGTCATATCTGATAGTGGTTTTAGTTTTGATGCAGAGAAGATCGAATGATGGAATAATTTGAATCATCGTTGCGCACTTTTTTAGATGGACGCTAACTGGCTGTCTAATTATAATTCTAGCCTTCTTTAAATTGTAGTGCTACTTTATGGTACATGCCACCATTTTGTGACTTTCTCTACAAGCTCACATAATTATGGAAATACGATTGTGTTCTGACTTAACACCTAATATCTCGGGATGATGAACCACCATGCATTGTTAAATAATACAAAGCTGTGAGTATTGTCCTAGTTTATAAGATGGAATTACGAATAAATTAATGACTTGAAGTCTCATTCCTATTGGAAAAATACTTCTTCAAGTTTTTTAAACGGAAAATAGTAAATATGAGATGACAAATAATTGCCATACTTAATACTGTTGTATTTATATTAGGAAAATACATATTTTTTTATTACTAGTCCAAATAGACTTTGCTCAGAAGTACACTTTCAGCTGAAGAGACAAAGAAGAAAAAAGAAGAAGTGGAAGAGTCCATACGGTAGAATCACGATACCAAAGTTCCAAAAGACTTTTATATATAAAATGGGTGCCATAATCAATTTGTACAACCCTATTAAAAACAAACATCTATAATTATGTACCGTCGCGTCTGTCAGATCGGATGATGGTCATTCATAAGCAGCATTCCCCCATGATTGTTAAATCTTTATATTGTATGGAATACAATCGGACAAACGCTTCAATGCTATCGTTCTCATTGTATTAAGATGTAGTCAGATACACGGATTACAAGGGCCTGTGCTATGTCTTTAACTGAGATAAGGTTGTCGGGCATAACAATAGCTTTACACTCTCTAAGGCTATTATACAATATTGTATTTAAATGTTTTTATATAATAATATAACACCCAACAGACACATACATAGTCCTGACCCCATACTAAGATCGAGTCTTGTGTCGTGGGTATCAGGAACTACGAGAGACTTTTCAGTCTCACAAACACCCCGACCCGGAAGAAATATTTGTGGGCCACACAAACATTTCTCTCGGTGCGGGGATCGAACCCGCGGCCTCTCGTTTCACAGGCGGCGTCTAACCAACTGCGCCACGGAGGCTGTCAATAAATTAATAACTATCATCAATTAACAACAATGATGATATTTAGATGTTGATTTTGTTTTATAGCATCAAACGGGAAACCCGCTCTTATGATAGAAAGAGTATGCTAGGAATGTATATTGAGGTATTTTACTAGAGCGGACATTGGGAACAAAATCTCTACGCATTGTGTTGGAACAGGATTCTTGTCCGTACACACGAGGCATCCCAGTGAAGCGAGAGCGAAGATGATGCTACTGCATAGGTGTGAGAGAGACAGAAACAGAAGAAATATGTCGTATCTACAAACAGCACCTACAAAATGAGTTGTCGGTCATAATAGATTATGGCAAATGAAAAAGTTGCTTCCAGATAATTTCATATCGAACAATAGTAGTTATGACACCTGTTTGGAAAGTTAAAATATTTACTTAATACAAAAAAAAAAAAAATTCAAACGCAACAAATAGATGATCAACACGTTTGTTTTGATTGTTATTGCTGACATAGTAATCAAGATATTGGTTTGCAAATGAGAACAATCTTCACTTTTTATGAATTATTATGAATATTGAATACGGCACACTCGCACCACATTTTATATTACAAAGTATATTAATCCTCTCATATAGCGCGAGTTGGCTACGAATTTATTTATAAGGATAGGAAATTTATACAGTGATTGCTTTAAATGTATTAAATTATGGCACGAACCGTAACAAACTTTCATTGAATAAATCTAATTTACACTTAAGTTTGAGAAGGATCTCTTGAATATTGATATCAAGTCTGAAAGCTTGTTGTGTATAATCTTTAGGTTATCCAGAATGTATTTTACTTTAAAGTCAATAAAATATTAGGACCTTGAATAAGTTCTCGCTGTTTCTTCAAAGATGACAATAGCAGTACCCCGTTTGGGAAATTTGAAATGGTAATATACATGCAAGGCAGCAGTATATCTAAGCCTAAATTTCAGTATAGGATAGTTCATTTTAGTGTAACCAATTTTTTTTTTCTTAGTTCTGAAAATGTCTACTTTTGTGCCAAATAAAGTGTATTTGCGGGGAATTGTATTGCACTACTTCATTCAAAAGAAATCTGCGGCTGAAGTTCATAGAATTCTTGTTGAGACTTATGGAGACAATGCTTTATCGGATACGATGTGCAGAGACTGGTTTCGAAGCTTCAAAAATAATAATTTCGAACTTCAGGATAAAGAAGGTTCTGGTGCACCGAAAAAAATTGAAGATGGGAAATTGGAGGAATTACTCGATCAAGACCGATGTCAGACGCTAGCAGAACTTGGAAAAAGATTACACGTAGATGAGTCAAGTGTTTCAAAATGTTTAAATGTTTTATAAATGATCATGAGGCAGGGACATTGGGTACAGAATGAATTGACGCGGAGAGACGTCGAACGGCGTTTTCTCGCGTGTGAACTACTGCTTCAACGGCAGAAAAGAGAAGTTTTTTTTCACCGTATCGTGACTGGCGATGACAAGTGGATACACTATGATAATCCAAAGCATACATAATCGTGGGGTAAGCCCGGTCATGCATCAATATCGTGTGCAAAGCCAAATATGCATGGTTCGAAGCTTTTTCTCTGTATTTGGTGGGATCAGCAGGGTGTATTTTTTTACGAGCTGCTCAAACCGAATGAGACTATCACGAGGGATCGCTGTCGACTTTAGTTGATGCGTTTAAGTCAAGCCCTAAAAGAAAAACGGCCGCTATTCGAGCAGAGACACGACAAAGTGATTTTGCTAGATGCCAACGTTCGGCCTCATGTTGCAAAACCAGTGAAAACCTTCCTGGAAACACTTCAATGGGAAGTTCTACCCCACCCGCTGTGTTCACCTGTCATAGACCCTTCTGATTTTCACCTATTCCGTTCGATGGCACATGACCTGGCTGACCAGCGCTTTCATTCTCATGAAGAAAGTAAAAAATTGGTCAATTTTTGGATAGCCTCAAAATACATGTCGTTTTTCCGACGCGGAATTCATATACTGCCAGAAAGATTGGAGAAAGTGGTAGCTAGTGATGGATAGTACTTTGAATGAAATGTTTTTGTTCCACGAATTTTTAACAAAAAAAAATATTTTGTAAAAAAACAGCGAGAACTTATTCAAGGTCCTAATATATCTATTAATACATGAATATCATGAAAACACTTTAGTATTGTACGAGAAATAAATTGCAGAATTACATCAAAATTATTCAAGGTCATTATTGAGCCGAAGAAACGAGAGCCATTACTTTACTTTTTAGAAGAGTCTGAATTTCAGGATAAATGAAGGAAATTACATCTAGGGTTCATGCCTTCTAGGGCCGCCCCAGTTCATTCCACTTGTAGAAAGATATCAGACTTGTATACCTAGTAATCAATTTCAATCTCATGAAATGTATAACATTGTTCCAAGGCTTTATTTTGGTAGATATAAACGTCTTTATGAATAATCCTGTTATTATGATATTATTATTATTCAAACAAATAAAGCAATTTATATGTTCATTCTAAGTCATTATTTTTTTTGTAATTACATATTATTGTGTCAGTGATAGCGTGCCGTGTAAAAAAAATATTTTTGCTTCATTTGACATAGCTGGTAGCATAAAATCATTATTTTATCGTATTAATTTTAAACACCACAATATGAATGGTAATAATTATATTAAATTGAATTCATTCGTCGACATTCCACAGTGCTCGTTCCCCAATCAGAGAACCATAATTGTATTAAATCATGTATTGCCTTATACAATCAAATTAATAATCCGTGCAGGCTTTAAATTCTATAAAAATACTTTACTAGACTAAGTGTGTGTGTTATTAACTAGTAAAAAGACGCTGATGGTTAATTTTCAGCACCAAGTGCGATACACAATCTTAAAACGTTTAACTTGGACTATAGGATAAGGAGACTTGCAATCTGCTCATCATAAATGAACGAACATCAAAGTGAGCTGCCTCAAGGTTGAATCAGATCAACGGATGATTTATAACAAATTAATTTATATGAAGAAAACTCTTATGAATTTGAAACTCTAATGGTTTTTTCGCAATTTGGAAAATTAGTAAAAATGGTTTTTTGATACAAGATTATTTTATGACATTTTGTTTTTGAGCACTTATGTATCAGTTATGTATTAGGTAATGTTAATGATTATTATTAAATTAATGATAGATGCACATTTCTATATTCTTACACGAGGTAGCAAGTGGCTTTCTAATTAAATGATAAATGTAAATTAACGTTGAACAATATTGACAATTTCAAGCATATGTATAAAGCTATTAAAAAATTTGTTTGAATAGCTAGATATAGTAATGTAGGCTGGTTATGATTTGGTTTACTTTACCTCAATAAAAGGTGGAAGTATGAAATGAAGGCATAAAAGTAAGCTATAGTGAGCAGTAATGTACCAATTATAATTTCAAGCGTTATTTTCATAACATCCAATTAATGTCAAAATTATTAGTGCGTGACGTATAATTTCAGATGTTATCAACAAAACGAATAAATTATGATAGGTATCATAATTTTTTCACAGATTTCACGATAAGCGAAACGTCAGCGAGACATAAATCTTTTGAAGTTAATACGGTTTCAACGAAATTTGACTTGACTTTAGCTGTAGTTCATTTAAAAAATTGTGAACGAGCTCTCAAAAGGTGTTAACGCAAGTCAATATGTCTTTGCTATTGTTGAAAATACATTCTGTGTATAAAGGACGCTTTGATGCACATTATAATACGCTATAAACAAACATGGCATGAAATTCGCACGCTCGGTGTATTATTCTGCTATAGACAACCGTATTAAGTTAACAGCATAAGCATTTCGTTCGGTCTGTATGATAACCAAAACGTGAAAATACCTTTTTTTACTCATTTCATTTTTCATCTATGATCCTTTTGGCTTGAAAGTATTCAAATACAGCGCTGATATTATTTTTATCAAGAGAGCCGGTAGCACGTTTGCTGTTCTACATAATACTTATATATCGATCCATTTCGTGAATGCTATTTGAACTTTATATTTCTTAAGATAAAATTTATCTAGTAAATCCTACTGAAATAAAACTATTATTTACGGATTTTATGGCGCGTTTGGTTTAATTATTACATTTTTTAACTTTCCGACGTTTCGATTATTTTACACCTTTTGTGGTCACGGGGCGGACTGAAATCCACGATAAAATCCGTAAATAATAGTTTTATTTTCATGTGTTACATTCGCGTAAATGTAAGAAACTATTATAGTTAATCCTAGTTATTTAAATGGTTAGTTGAAATATTTTAATTAAACTTCAAATTGATACCAAATTTACGGTTTTGGTCATGTCACTTGCTTTGCAAAGCTATATCGAAACAAATTGTTTCTGTATTGGCTGTGACGTTTTTCGATGACAAAAGGACCGCAATGTTGAGGGGTTCTCGAATTAATGCGTAGTAAATTAAACCAGGTTTCCGGTTTCCGGTGTCGATACGTCAACAGCTGTTATTGTAACGCTCCCGAAAACAAATTGTAAATCACTGTTATTAACCAAGAAAACAACTTAAAACTGAAAGTAACATTGAAAGAAGTGACGAATACAAGAGGCGAAGATATATCGGAAGCTCGGAGTGCAAAATTAAAACAAAAAAAAATAATTTCGCCGATGACATCGCTGAATAGAGGTTAGAGAATAACAAACATTCAAGTAATAGTACCAACTTGTCAACTACAAAAGTTGTGTTGCCATCTCGGAATTCGTGTTGCCAACTACAAACTAGTGCTGCCAAAATCAATTTAGTGTGGCCCGCTCCTAGCTAGTGTTGCCAGTCGTATATTAACTACCCGAACACGATGGAAAAAGAAATGGAAAATTTCTGGCGAACAATGAAAGAAGAAATGGCAGCTCAGACAAGAGAAATAACCGAAGCAGTGACCAAAAAAGTAACAAAAAGTATTCAAGAAACATTGACCACTCTAATAGAAGAAAATAAAAGCCTGAAGATTGAAGTTAAGACCCTACATAACAAAATTACGTCACTAGAAGAACAAAAAAGGAAGAATAACATAATTTTTTTCGGTATAGAAGAGGCACAACGTAGCGAATCTCCAATAGAAACAATTATAAAATTACTCGAAAAAGACATGCACATTCCCATAAGCCCCAACGAAATAAATAATGCTTATCGATTGGGAGAAAAGAAGGAAAACAAACCGCGCCCTATCCTCGTAAACTTCATCACAAACTGGAAAAGGAACGAAGTGTTTAAAAACAAAAAGAAACTACGATCCGAAATCTACATAAAAGAAGATCTCAGCAAAGAAACATTGGAAAAGAGGAAACTGCTTCTGCCTGAGCTAAAGGAAGAACGAAAAAAAGGTAAGATCTGTTTCTTTGTGAAAGACAAAATAGTAATTAAACAATCCAAAGAAGACATAAGAGACAAGAGGAAAAGAGAGGGCACCAGCTCCCCAAACAAATCTCCTAATCATCAACCTACTCCAGCAGCAAAGAAGCTCAACAAAACAAACTTGCTAGACTACGTGGCACGGGGCAGATCTGCATCTCTATCGGCAATACCCTCAACCCAAAAAAACGCCCAATAGACATCGACAACGGAAAATTAAACCTTACCACAAAAAAGTATATACCCATAGAAACATGCAAAACCAACACCCCAAGACGGTTGGTCACCGCGGGGAATTGCGACCACTACCCTCCAATTACTACCTCCTTGCCTCTAATGAATGTCTTCATAAATAAGAAACAACTGAATTCCAAAAACTTACATATTGCTACATACAACACACTCTCCTTAAGAACCGAAGAGAGCTTACAAGAGCTTCTATACTCCTTGGAAAGTATCAAGTGGGACATCATAGGATTAAGTGAAGTAAGAAGAAATGGTGAAGCCATCGAAGAACGTAGTCAAGTTATACTGTACCATAAAGGTGAAATTCCAGGAAGAAATGGAGTGGGGTTCCTAATCAAGAAAGAACTAAAGAAATTTATTGTAGAAATAATAGGCATATCAGATAGAATCGCTATACTGAATATTAAAATACCACCGGGGAATGAAGTATGGTCCATAGTACAAATATACTCACCAACCGAGCAATCAACCACTTCCGAAATTGATTTTTTCTATACATCTCTTAATAACGCCTTAAAAGACCACGCATACAAAAACTGCATCGTGATGGGCGATTTTAACGCACGAGTTGGCCAGCCACGGATTGGAGAAGATTATGTACTAGGGCCATACAGTAGTGGGAAAAGAACTAGAAACGGCCAAAAACTGATGGAAATGGCTTTCGAAAACAACATGAAAATAATGAACAGTGTATTTAAAAAAAAAGATTCCAGAAGATGGACTTGGATATCGCCAGATGGCCGATATAGAAATGAGATAGATTACTTTCTAACAAATAGACCGAAATCAATTTACGATTGTGGCACCATTGCTAATCTAAATTTCAATAGTAATCATAGAATGATCAGAGCACGTCTGAATACATCATCTAGTTTAAGGTTAAATAGACCCTTCAAAATTAAATCAGCCACAATAAACAACAGAACAAGAATAGCCACCATCAAAGAAAACCTCAAATCTGTGACGGAATCATCTCTTCAGCACTTAGACACCCAACAGAAATATAACACTATAAACGAAATACTAACGGCACGATCAGAAACTAGCTGCAAAGGGAAAGAACAGACTAACAAACACATATCAGAAAAAGCAAACGAACTCCTAGAAAAAAGATCAAAATTAATTAGAATGGAAAACAAAACAAAAAATATCAGGAAACAAATAGGAAAAATAAGCAAAGAAATAAAAAGCCAAATGAGAAAAGACAGAGAACAGTTTAGACTCATGACTTTTGTAAACCACATAAATAAGACGGGAGGAATAAAAAAGGCGCTTAAGTTCTTGTCTGATAAAACGACCTGGATACCTAAAGTAAAAGATCGAAACAAAATAAAAACTAAAAGATCTGACATACTATCAACAGCTACAAGATTCTACGAGAACCTTTATTCGAGCAAGAACAAAATTAAAAATACAGACTTAGACAGCAACGATAATGTACCACCTATTCTAGTAGACGAAATAATTAAAGCAATCGAAACACAGAAGAAAGATAAAGCTCCCGGCCCTGATGGGGTTAGTAATGAACTACTTGCTGACTGTAAAAGCGTCATTGCACCAATATTAAAATACATTTTCGACGACGTAGTAAACACGGAAAAAATTCCAACACAATGGACCACATCGTCGATCATCCTACTTCACAAAAAAGGAGACAGGGACCAAATCAACAACTACAGACCAATTAGCCTTATGTCCAATGTCTACAAAGTTTTTGCAAAAGTGATATTACAGCGAATAACTAAAACTTTAGACGAAAATCAACCCAAAGAACAGGCGGGATTCAGGACGGGCTACTCGACACTCGACCATATACATACAGTAAGACAAATTTTCGAAAAGACTAAAGAATTTAATATGCCATTTTACTGCTGCTTCATCGATTATAACAAGGCATTCGACTCAATAGAGCACGAAAACATTTGGAATTGTTTGAAGAAACAAGGAGTCGAACACAAGTACATCAGAATCATAAAAAATATTTACACCAACAGTACAGCTAAAATCAAACTAGAAAAAGAGGGGAAAGAAATAAAAATAAATAGAGGAGTAAGACAGGGAGACCCGCTTTCGCCTAAACTGTTCACTGCTGTGTTAGAAGGAATCTTCCGAAAACTAAATTGGGACCAGTATGGACTAAATATAAACGGGGAACTACTATCACACTTAAGATTCGCTGACGACATCATATTATTCGCCATGACAAAAGACCATCTACAAAGCATGCTCATAGACCTAGAACGAGAAAGCAGCAAGGTAGGCCTGACAATGAACGCGACAAAAACAAAAGCCATGACAAACGCATCAGAAGAAAACATCATTGTTAACGGAAATCGGATTGAGTTTGTCAAAGAATACACCTACCTGGGTCAACAAATATCAGCAACCGATATGATGTCAAAAGAAATAGACACAAGAATTGCGCAAGCTTGGAAATGTTACTGGGGGTTCAAGGACTTAATGAAGAATACCGAAACTAAGATGAACGTCAAAGCTAAGCTATACAATACCTGTATACTCCCAGTCTTGACATACGGCTGCCAAACTTGGGCACTCACCAAAGAACAAAATAATAAACTGAGAACCTGTCAGACAGCAATGGAACGAAGCATGTTAAATATAAGGAAATCTGATAGAATAAGAAACAAAACAATTAGAAAACGCACAAAAATCGAAGACGTAACAACAAGAATTAGGAAACTAAAATGGA
The DNA here is from genome assembly GCA_030180105.1 of Hyles lineata. NCBI lineage: Eukaryota > Metazoa > Arthropoda > Insecta > Lepidoptera > Sphingidae > Hyles > Hyles lineata. The sequence continues at coordinate 5,096,467 of JARJEE010000030.1, forward strand.
AGTGGACCGGTCACATAATAAGAGGCACTGAAAAGTGGACCAAAAATATAATGTCTTGGTACCCAAGAAACAGTAAAAGAAATAGAGGCAGGCAGTTCCGAAGGTGGGAAGATGAAATTAAAAAGACAGCAGGAAAAACATGGACAAGGACGGCGCTAAATAGAACGAAGTGGAAAGAGATGGAGGAGGCCTTTGCCAAAATAGGGCAAACAGACCAAGTTGTCGATGTTACTGACTCGAAAGAGTCATTAGGTTAAGTTAATTGTAAAAGTGTAAATTGTCTGAAATAAAGGCTTATATTATTATTATATTATTATTATTATTATAAATTAAACCAAGCCAGTTGCATACGATGGGTTTATTCATTATTGGATGCAATTAAAACTTTATTTTGTTAATTATGAAAAATAAGTACAATAACAAGTTTATACTGAAGTAATATTCTTCTGCTACTGTATTTAAATACTTTTATAGAGCAAAGAGCGTGGGAATGAATTTAAAAGAGAATGCCCATTTTGTTAAGAAACTTAGTATCGGTGGTAAGATTTTTGAGCCTCAATCAAACCCTCCTTTTTTGTTTAGGGAAAAATATATATTTTGAACAAATATAAACATAATTGCGACCCAGGCCCGGAGTTCTTGGGGAAATGAACTTGAAGACCAATAATTTTTTTTCGTCTTCGGCTCTGTGAAGAATGTGTAAAATGTGATGATAAATACTTTCTTTTATAAATCGGTCACCGGGATAAAAGAAGAAAACGTTTAAGGACAAACCCTAAATTGCTATAGTGAATTTTAAGCGGTTTCGGTATTTTTACCGATACTATGAATGGGCACTCTCCTTTATCAAGACAAGATTTTGTGGAATTAACAGTGTTTGCTCCAAGCCTAGTAGCGATGATCGAGTTTTTTCACATTTTCTATAGTGAACAGCATAAAGTATTGCCATGCTGTTTCATACAAAAAAATATATGCATAAATGACATCCATAGCGAGCTAAATTTAGCAACAAACACAATTCCATAAAAATATAATTCTACTTTTTATCTAATCACTTAAGCAAAAGTAATTTTAAGTATTGAATAGAATTAATTCATTGAAAGCATTTTATTTCGCGCCTCCTTTCATAAAACCTCAAACAGTACAAATTTCGTTTCAGAAAACCAATTCCACGAGCAGCCTATTTTCGAATCGAAATGCGATTGTCACGAGAGCCTTACATTTCTCCACGTCACCTTACCACGCGGAGTAGGGTTTTTAAAAACCGGACATATTATTACTTTTATAAAAATTGTGAGTTTTTCGCTTCATATCGTATCTTAGTTATTGTGGTAAAGTTAAAAAACTTAGCTATAGTTTGAAAATTCCCGGTATCACTAGTTTTAGATATCTGTAGTTATAGTTTTGAAATATAAGTACGTATAAGTCTCTCTATAATTCTACTTTTTTTAATAAAATTTATATCTGTATAAGCACGATCGTTTACAATGAACAGACAAAACCTTATAAACCTTAGCTATCTCTAGAATATCAAATCCACTGAACGATCAATATTTTTAATCTATAAATAAATAAATAAAATAAATAACACCCAACAGTCACATACATAGTCCTGACCCCACACTAAGATCGAGTCTTGTGTCGTGGGTATCAGGAACTACGAGAGACTTTTCGGTGTCACAAACACCCAGACCCGGAAGAAATATTTGTGGGCCGCACAAACATTTCTCTCGGTGCGGGGATCGAACCCGCGACCTCTCGTTTCACAGGCGGCGTCTAACTAACTGCGCCACGGAGGCCGTTCTACAACTAATTATTAATGTACGATCACAAATCACGTTCTGTCTGGTCGTTAAGGAAAGTAGGACAATCAATGGTCTTAAAACGGCCGAAAAAATCAAGATCTTTAAGTTCAAGACCTGTCAATCAGAATAATTAAAGAAATAAACAACTACAGCCCGCGGAACTGCCTGCTATTCAGATTCACGTCTCTTGTTTCCATTCGTATTAGGGGACATTCATCAAATCGTAGAACTTCAAATAACTTAACTAACTATCTTCTTTTTTTTATTGCTATGAATGGCGAGACGAGCTTGCCGTTCGCTCAATGGTAAGCGATACGACCGCTCATGAACAGTAGCAAAACCAAACAACACCTTGAATTACAAAGCAATGCTTGGCATTCCACTGCGCTCGCCATCCTGAGACATAAGATGTTACGTCTCAATATGTCCAGTAGCTACTCTGGCTACAATGCCCTTCAACCCGAAACACAACAGTGCGTTTACACTGCTGTTTGACGGGAGAAGTAGACACTGTGGTCGCACCCACCCAGATGGCCTCTCACATATGAGAGACGTACCGCCTAGTAGAGAGTAGTATCTGTAGTTAAAAATACGCTTTTGCATTTAATTTGAGAAATATCCCAGAATTTCAATAACTGGATTGTTATTTTTTTTGTTTTGAAATGATAGATCATAAATCTCGGATCCGAGAGCCACGGATTGCCGCCATATTAAATGTCAAATTTAGAGTGACCGATTGCACGTGACAGTTTCCACTCACTTTCAAAAGCTTTTATGAATGTAAATGATTTTTAGTGGATAGATTTGATTACAAATATTCAATACTGGTTCTATTTTGGGGAACTGCGAATATGAAACTTAAAATGTTCGTCAGTATTTTTTAGTATTAAATACACGTTTTGTTCAGGTTTTTAACTATCTGACAGCAAGCGGTGGTCAATTACCTAATTGTGCAACGAAATACAAATAGACTGAATGGTTGCAATATGAATAAGTCCAATGTTTATTTTTTTCGCAATCATATGAATATTCTATTCTCGTGGCTTTTGTAATCGTTATGTTAAACCAGTGGATATAAACAATGACAGGCAGAGAGGCGTTTCCATTTAAATCGGACATCAGCATGACGATTTGGACATAATCCAATGTTTACACGGACAGTAACAAAGTATCGGGTTCAATGTGGATTCTCGTATGTTTTCAATTATATTTTACGTGTCCAGATGTCGGACGAATTTATTTACGTTGACCTGGGCTGTCGAGCGACATTGGTTTAGGATTAACAGTTTTCGAATGACTTCTAATTTTCAATAAGTTGTTAATTATATTTCAACTGACTCTTATTATGTAAAGAACGGTCTGAAAAACACTATTAACTGTGTTTCTGTGCTCAACTTATTACGTATATGCCTTTAAATCAAGGGAGTGGGTAGAGAGTTTTGAATGCTACAATTTACGATCCTGACACACCTTTTCCGCCTATTTCACGCTAATGGTACTCCTGACTTGCTCTTTTCGGAGAATTTGTTTGATCAACATTTACGTTCTTATTGAATATTCCTTTGCAGCTCTTCCATCCATATTCTTATAGCAAATTAGATTTGTAAGATGTATTTCATCCAAATTCCCCTCATCATAAAACCGAAACACTACTTATTAATCTTCCCAAATTTTTGAATTATTAGATAAAAAATAAATCTTTTAACGTATGTCATTGCTTTGGCAAAGGTATAGATCGTTCACGCTGTTGTCAAAATATTAGATACAGTTTTTCTTTTTTCGCCTGCCAAAAGACCGTAGACGATCCATGTAATAACATCTGTTCCACAAATTGTCAAGCATTGAAATATTAAGATAGGTTTACGATAGTCTTAGCGAAAACTTTATCGTTAGATTTTTATTGTTAACTTCTAGTGGATATTTCTGCGAGCACTTTTAGCGTTGTAGCTAGAGTAATATTTGGTAACGGTCAAGAGCCTTTTAATGGCAGCTTTATAATAGAGCTGATTGCTTTTCAATAAGCTACGCCCTGGTGACCTGTTGACAACGAACTATACGCGACTGCCCACTTGCTCACGGTGGTCGCGGGTTCAAATCAAAGGGCAGACTTGTAACGGTGAAGGAAAACATCGTGAAGAAACCTGTTCAGGTTCCATAGCGTTTTGTAACAATTTCTATGGTATGTAAAGTCCACCAACCCGCATTAGGCCAGTGTGGTGGACTATATGGCCTAACTATTCTCAATCGTACTCTCGGTTCTAGAAGAGGCTTGTGCCCTGCAGTGGAACGTATATGGGTCGATACAGTAAAATACAGTACGGCCAGGGACAAGAACTATAAAGCATTGGCAACTCTCGTGTCTTGGTTATAATCAACATCTCAGAAGTGATTGTGATTGAAGTCTCATAAGATGATAATAGATTTATGTGCAGCAGGGAATATCTAGATTCCTTATACATGTTGGAGTTTGCAATAAGTGGAGTAGGACACAACACGTAAGTACTTAACGTGAAAGAAAGACTTAAAAGCGACAAAGTAAAAACCTGTTTACAGAAAATTACCATACTAAAAATGTTGAAGATGCTAAACAGCAATTATTACATTCCATACAAAGTAAAGGCTTTGCGTAACACGAGTGGCCCTATAACAAGTACCATAAACCATTTCAGCTTTAAAAGCAAATAAGGAATTAAAAACAACAACGTTTATGGGCAATTTGTAAGCAACTCGATTACGGGCCTTAGCCTTCGGAATCCCTTGTAAAATGCGACGCCGCTGCTAATGGCCTATTATTACGCTAATATAGTTCTTCGTCCAGAAAAATACAGCATGAATTTATGATTTGGGAAATGAATCTTCCGTTCCACTCAAAATATACCTTTTGAAGGAAATTGATTAATTTAATTTCGCTAAAGGGTTTATTGTTTCGCAAATTTGAATTTTAGATGGAAATCAGAAATATAATTATGTGAGGAGGCAAATGGAATACAAATTGGATGAATAAGCATGATGTGTTTCATAATGAAGATAAATCATTGCGGAAAAAGTGAAACTTTTTGCATTCCCCTTTACATATTTCTATCGAAAAAAAAAATCCTTAATAGGCCGAATATTCGGATTGGAAGTTTGAAGTAATGATTCTGCCTCAAAGTTTAGTCGATTTAATCAATTTTTATCTAACAGATGTAGCCTTATACCTTATGACGAAGAAATGACAAATTCCACCAAAACTACCTAGAACCTTTAATGTTGTTAGTATAATAATATTATCACTGAAAAATCAGCCATGCCTCAGATCTAAAGTAATTTTGTAACCTGATTATAAAAAGGAAATCCTTTGTTATACAATTGCTAACATAAAATACCTAATTAGACTCTTGGTTGTTACTAATAAGAAGAAATACGTAATAATGAGGAATACTGCGTACAAGTAATGAATACAAAATCAGAAGTAACTATGAAGATACCAGTAGCAATATTTCTGAGCCGTTCTATCAAAGCTGGCTTTACTTAAGTAAGCAATTAATTAACTCCCCCGAACACCAGTTGCATTCTGATTGCAAACGTCAAGTGCCAATTACTTATTGTAATATTTATAGCATGTACGAGGGTATTGTCATGATTTTATATCAGAATTTTAGGATTGAAAATTAAGTTCTTGTGATTACAAATAACGTGTTAAGACGATTTTATCAGCCATATACTAAGTTTTATTCCTTTTTTTTTACTATGATTTTGAAAACTAATTTATCCATATAAATAACGTTGTATCCAAGCATAATGTACATCTTTCCACACAATCAGCCTGTGGATAAATTGCACTAAAAAATTAAGCATCAGTGCATGTTCAATTTAACAGCCCCAACAGCATTAAATGGTGGCTTAAAGTGAAAATTGTCCATAATTAGATAATTTTATAAAAATACTTATTAAAAATTGGATTATGTTATCTGAAAATAATTGATTTATGATTTATTATTGTATAATTATTCAGGATTAAATTGAATGAATGTATCGTTTCAACAATTGGAAATGTAAAAAATAATTTAGTCTTCATAATAACAGATTAATCGCTGGCGAAATTATACCTCGCTGCCAAATTAATTGCTCATCACAAAAGATAATAAAAAAGTATTAAAAGCCCTCGAATTAGGTGATAAAATTAATTGATCATAAGCTTAATGCGGCATAAAACCAATTATCAAACTGTACAACAAATTCTCAGTAATTTTATTTTTCAGAATTGTACTAAAAATAACAAAATACGACTAACGAAGGGTAAGGCCCCGTGTTATTTTTATCTCTGTATATAATCAGACGTGTGCCAATCTTGTATCCATCTTGTCTTTTCCCATTTACATGGGTATGTATGTCGGGTGGATTTGCACGGAACAAATCTAGGCTTAGCTAGAAAAACTCTTTTTGTATCTAAAAATATTTTGGGCTGGAAAAACTGTTATGCGGCACGAATAGGGATTATGTCATAGGTAAGTCATTGAAAATACAATGTAAGTAAAAGTAATCTTTAAGGTAGTTTTATTCTATTTAATATTATAGGTGTTTATAATAGGAGTTACCTTGTGAAGGCTATTTTTATTTATGGAACCAAGTACACAAGTCGTAACAAGGGTTTGCATAGCATGCGTGACTGTTTTGCTCTACATTTGTTTTATTTCTGCAAGTATACTATAAATTGGCGATAATATTAACATAAGACCATAAAATATATTTTTTGATAGTGAAGATGAAAGACTGAAAAACTGTTTTATATAATACTTCAATATTTCATTCTTTTGTATTTCGTAAAAGTTTATTTCGTAAGTTGTGAATAAATTATTCACGAAACTAAATAATATGATTAATTAATATCGTGTTATATATTGCATAAATAACATTTTTCTTTAGAAAATATACGTGAATGAGCCAATACTAAATTTAAAGCCTTCAGAATTGGTTTCTAGATTATATCGAAATTACATTATTTTCGACCATGATATTATAATCCTCTTATGATATCTCAAATAAAGGTATATGAATACAATCCTGGATAATACATACTTAATTCAAACTTCATACTTTATTCCAAAATTATTAATATTAAAATAATGATTAATTAATATGAAAGTATGTAAGGAGTCTCTCAGGAGCGTAATTATCAATAATTAATTCTCAATTTATTATATTTAGCGTAAAATATATTACGAAATTACATGTGTCAACATCATTTGTCTTACTCTGTTTAATTACTACCCTTGGGTTTTCAAATAATGATTCTAGAACAAACAAAAGTTGGTTGGAAATAATCAACGGGTACCTACCGCTAATTATATTAAACGTTATTTTATATTTAAACCACTTCCAACTTTTGTAATAATCACTAAATTGTAAACTGGTTTTGAAAAGAGCAACCCTAGAGATTCTTGCTCGTTCTTCTTTAGCGAAAACCGCTTTCTGAACCGAATGGTAGATAAAAAAATACTGAATCTAAATGATGTAGAACATCTTAATGGATTCAATAAATTATTTTTATTATTGTTATTTTTAGGCTCGTCCAAAATAACATCGTAGGACGGAACATACATGGCGAAATGTGGGTGTCCTGGCACCTCTATCTACGGAAAAAAGGCGTGTGTTTATTTATGTGTATATGCTATTTTAAGGATCTTGTTTGGTTCCTTGTTTTCTTATAAAATATTTATTTATTTATACTTTTTATACGTGTTGTATACTGGCGGACTTAATTTCCTGGACATTCTTTATCATCCAACTTATATATTAGTATTATAGTCAGTGTATAAACCTGTTTTAGTTTTAGAATGTTTCGTCTTCTTCGCTCAAACTAAATTTAAAAGTCGGTCCAATGGCAAAAAACATTTAAAAACTAAAAAAAAAATTAAACTGATGGACTGACTGAGAATAAGGCCTTAAGTTTTAAAGGTCTTAGGAAGTTACTAATTATAAACCGCTTGAAATAAGTCTCAGAGGAAATCTTTTAGAGAATCTATGTTCTTGGATTTCATGCGGTTGTAGTTAATTCTGTGATGGTGTTCTGATAAGAAACTATCATTTTTTTCTTTAACCTATCTCATCCGACTGCTTGGCAAAGGTTTTCCCTCTTCCTCTCTACATAGAGATTGCAGGCCACATGAGCTTGAAAGCATTCAGGTCGTCTTTTGATCGAATCACAAAAGTCCCAACTTAATATTTGTCAAAGAGCTATGGAGCGCAGCATTCTGGGCTGAGCTATATATTGGCTAAGTAATAGGGCGCGAAACAGCGAAATTTGTTTGAAAACCGGGACAGCATACTTGGGGCGCAGGACGGTAATGCTTTAATGGAGCTGGACAGGCCATGTGACTCGAATGCAGATTGTCAGGCAAATATTGCACCAAAAAGTATAACAATTAAAATTTCTTATATTAAGTTTGATATAAAATAACCAATGCTTTGCCAGAAACTGTTAAGTGGAGAGATAATAATCAAATTCGAATGCAAATTTCAGACAATATTTCGAGGCCGGCGCTTCGGTTTACAAGTCAGCCGCAGGCGTGATTTTAAGCTCACATGCATGATATTTCAACGTAAAATGAACGCAAAACCGTCCCAACACTTTATAATACAAACTAGTATCATTTTTCAAAGGATAGATTTTTATTTATTCCAACAGGATATACAAAGATATTTGTTAATGGAATTAAGTTTTAAGAGTCTCTCAATATGTTTACAAATAGAGTGGCCTTACGGTTATTTTAATTAGAATGGTATTTCTAAGTAACATTATTTCAACGATGACTATTTATGAGGTGGGTAGTGAATTAATGTACTGTACTAGGTCATTATTTTTTATTGCATTGAATGGCGAGACGAGCATGCTGTTCGCGTGATGATAAACGATACGACTGCTCATAAACAGTAGCAAACCAAACTAACACCTTGAATGACAATACCTGTGATATAAGATATTAAGTTTCAATATGTCTAGTGGTTACCCTGGTTGGCTGTTTAGTGGGACAAACAGATTTTACGGTGCTACCTACTCAGGCGACCTCTAACATATGAGAGACCTACCAACAGTAGGCCCACTAGCCTCCGGGCAGTACTATTGATAGTGGTTAGACCATATAGTCCACCACGCTGGTCTATTGCGGGTTGAAAGACTTTACATAGGTACCATAGAAATTTGTACAAAGAGCTATGGTATGCAGGTCTCCTCACTTTATTTTCCTTCACGTTTCCGTTATATTGCGGAGTTGTTTATAGTGAATTGGGTAAATGAAAATATATAGCAACTACATAAAACACAACTCTTGTTTCTTTTGCACTGGATCCTGAGTTAAATAATTGCAGTAATAAGCACATGCCTTGATATTATATTCAGGATTATTTATAACTGCCACGGTGGCTTAGTTGTACTACGGTACGGTTACAAAGCTGAGGTATCGGGATCGAATCCCGGGTCGGATAGTGGTATGGATTTTTCTCTGTTAATGTATTTTTTTCTATTCATTATCATCCCGGAGTCAGAAATATGTGCCCGATATGGCGATGGGCACCCCCCTATCACATCGTGGGACGGAACATACAAGGCGAAATGTGGGTCTCATGGCACCTCTGTCTACCCCTATAGGGATAAAAAGCGTGAGCTTATGCATCATACATACATAAAACAACTTACTGGCTTGCAAATATATCACTTAATTTTGTGAATCTGTCAGAAATTAATATCAGCTAACAAAATTGAACAAGCCACTCAAATCAATAACCAAATTCTGAGACACTAAGCCTGCTAGTACAAATGTCGCAAATTAATATTCACGGGGATGGAGCAATGCAAATAATTAAACCAATCCCGATATTGGTGTCGACCGTGTCACTACAGACTGGCAAGTCTTTATTGGAAACCTAGAATATCTTGCTCTGAACTTCGATTATTATGTTTTAGTACTTCACAATTTGAGAAGCCAGTGAGTATTTAAATTGAATCTAGTAGACCGATTATTTTCGGCATGCTAATTGTCTAAATGGAATTCGGTTCATGTTCATGATTCGTAGAATCTCAAGCAAGGTGATAGATGGGTGAGTAAAGTGGTTTACTTACCCTGCTGAAAATGGAAGTCCCATTTTCAAAAGGCATTAGACCGTTCATATTTGTCGCTGTAATTATTGTTGCTGTGGCTATAAAATATTGGAATGGAGACAAAGTACTTGCAAGAGCACCGTGGATCGACCTCAAATTCGCTGGACCGACGATATACGATTAAGTGTCCATCAGAAAGTCAATTAGCAGTTTGAAGCCCATCAAATAAACATTTATTGTCAATAGTCATACAATTCGATGTTTATTAATGTCCTCATCGCAAAACGTAATCGTGTCTCAAAATCGATTTTATTTTATAAATCGTCTGCCGTTTATTGGCGTATGCGTTGTTGTCATGCTGTTGTCAAATTATTGGAACAGTTTTTCTCTTTTCACATTTTATGATATTCGACTTGTTTATACTATTAGATTACGAGTATAAATACTTATTGTTTATATTCAGAAAACATCTAAAACAATGTGTTAAAAAGAGAAAAACTGATACTAATATTTTGACAACAGCACGACAATCACGCATTCGCACGTCAAAAGAACTCAGATGATCTATAGGTATATTACAATAATGTATTGGATAGATTTTAAATAGCTATTGTAATCCTAACACATTTCGCCAGTATAAAGATTAAATAAGCTCTTTTCCACAATGTAGGCAGTCGAACAACTCATTTATTTTTTATAACGCCGGCGACCTCGGGCTGTTCTGCCTACATTTTATTTTCAGGTCAATTGCTACTTATACTCGATTAACTGCCGATACAGGAAACCAGCGGATTTTCAAAGCACCCATTAAAATATCGCTTATCCTTAAGGTATCTTTAAGATGTTACAACCCCGCCATTTGTCTGAGAGATTAAAAGCTCATGGATATGAGTATTTAATAATAATAAATCATATTGGAATATTTATCGCATTTATTATTTACTAGTAAAAGAAGTAGATTCTTTTATAAAATAGTTTGGTGAATTTTGTGATGAAATTTTTTTACATAAAATTATAATTATGTCGAATAAGACCGGGTGGTTTTAAATTCTAATTAAACGATTACAGCTGGAAATTTATTTTTATCAATTACTAGAAAATACAAATTAAATGAATTTTCTTAGGATGATGTAGACATATCTAAGTATTTATTTTTATATCCATGATAATACATTAGAATGCAGCTTGACCGGTTTGTGAACATCTGAAATCCCTCCGTTCTATGGAAACCACGAAAGCTGTCGCGTAAAGACGTATGGTAGTCGTCTAACTTTATCATTGAAAATCTGATATTAAAGAGCCCATTAGTTAAATTAAATCTATCAGTCTATCAAATCCCAGTGACAAACGTAATACATTAAACGCTGTATTCAGAATTAATGTCAGTCAAATAGTTCCTTGGTAGCTTGCCAAGGAACTATTTGACTGACATTAACAAGAACATCTACATATTATTAAGGAGCTATTCAATTGACATTATTTCTTTGTCACTGCGTGTGGCAGAAAATCCTGTTTCTTGGCACAAAATGTGGTGAGAAAATATGTGGGTAAATAAATGGATGAAAATCCAAATAGTATTTTACAACGTCTTATGATTCGGTACATGATACAACTAATCTTTTGGAACGTGGAACGTGTTCGAAACTGTCTTACATTTTCTTTTGTTTTCGTTTTTCATTTTCTTACGCAATTATTATATATTTTTATTAATCCATCTGCAAGTTAACGTTAGTTAGTTGGATTGAAGGACATTGTAGCCAGAGTAACTACTGGACATATTGAGACTTAACATCTTATGTCTCAGGATGGCGAGCGCAGTGGAATGCCAAGCATTGCTTTGTAATTCAAGGCGTTGTTTGGTTTTGCTACTGTTCATGAGCGGTCGTATCGATTACGCATGCTCGTCTCGCTATTCATTGCAATAAAAAAAAGTAGCCCGGTGATTATTTTGCATTCCACATGAGGAAATGATGGAACCCTAACGTATCTGATAACATAAGTACCAAGAAAGGGCCATGGGAAAGATCACCTAATCCACAAATTAATCTGCCCTCAATGAATTACGTGATCCAAGCACATAAACTTACAGTACTAAAGTGAGTTAATAGCTATCTCGAGATGGATCCTCAAGTAGATTTACAAAGCAGAAAAAATACGAGCCCAATAAAATTCTACTAATGGTCGCATTGAATCAAACGAAAAGAGGCTTTTCATTGCTAAAGAAATAAACAAAGTCCGATGGTAAAGGTAAGCGAGATGATTAATCTAGTTCAATATAACATGTATATTTAGTTTCAAAAGTTTTATCAAGTTTCGGTTGCAGTTCGCTGATCATAAATATGTAATGTTGTTTGTACCTAGGTCCATCCAAATACGATTTGTCCTCTACACACCGCACCATAAACGTTTTGTTTTGTTTGTTTTTATTTTACTTGGGTACATTTTGTTTTTCAATCTTATTTTATCCCGATACTCGATAAAATACTGACAAAACACAGATTAACAATTATTGTAAATATTGTTTAGATTTCACACAACATGGCTTGTTTTATTCATAAAATTTTCAACAACATTATATCCGCATATAAATCGTCAGTTACGACATTTTTTCTAAAAATACTTAATATGTTAGCTCCATGTTACCTTCAATAATATTTTTCTTCCACTCCGCGTATACATTTAAATATAACTCAAAGGTTATTTTTGCTTTCCTCAAAAATATCAGAAACGTGAATTCGAGAAGGAATAACACGAGTGAACCCGATTTTTATAGATACATCAAAACGATAAAATCAAAATTCGAATCGGAGTGGCGAAACGATCCCGCGCTTTTATTTGGATCACTGATATACATCTATGTGGTTACGACTGGGTATAAATAAGAGGTTTTTCAAGGCGCAACCTATGTAACTTCAAGTTCATTTATTTTTAATTTTATTGGTCAATATAGCTTGGCAAAAAAAGAGTCCTTTTTTATGAGGGCGCTAAGATCGAATTTAGTGTATTAACACTAAATTATTTAGAGTGTTAATACTGAATTCGATCTTTCCGATCTTAAATCGATTTACTACGTCGAAAAATGTTTAGATACTTTATATTTCTATTTATTATTGATAATAGTCTTTTTGTTTATTTTTAATCCTAAAACAAACCGAACCGTACGAAAATGTATAGAAATACCTGCGTATAAAATTATTCAACTAACATAATAACATTTCTAATAGTGTTATCGTAAAATACTATTAATAGGGATAGGTAACCTCACATTTGTATATTATTGGGAAAATATTTATTTTTCTAAATTTCGAGTAACCTTTGCAAAGGTTGATGTGGTAAGAAAATTAATAAAGTATTTAAGGGAATGATTTATTTTATTGGTTTGAAGTGAAATTTTGTTTTGCATTCTTATTTGCTTGATTAATTCTTTAGTTATAATGATTAATCAATTGATTAGTCATAAAAAAGACATAAATATTTTACTTACAAACACACGGGAGAAACGTATATACGTAAAAATGGCCGTATTTCTCAATTTTCGTTAAAAAAATAATATATTCAAATTCATTCCCTAGTTTTTGTTCGCCTGTAAGACATCATTTGATTTATTCTAGTTATGGATAGATTAATTCATTTTTAATATTTGTAGTACAGCATATTTATATTTAAGTATAAAATAGTACCCGTGCAACAGCTGATGAGTATACTAAAATCTATCAATATCAGCGTACACCTAAAAGCATCTGAACTGGCGCGTCCTAAATTTCATCCCAACGTTGTAAATTTGGAGCGAAGCATAAAATTCGATAACGAGATATCCACTACGGGTTCGCTTCGGCGCTTATTACTTTAATATCTATATTCAAAATATTGCAGTTTACAGGTTCTGCTGTACTCATTTAGCGAAGCGCAATTTAGAGACCATTTTGATAGAGTTAGATCTTTTTGAATGTAAAATGGCAAGATACGACAGCCTGCGTGGCGCAGTTGGTTAGACGCCGGCTGTGAATTGAGAAGCGGGGGTTCGATCCCCGCACTAAAACAAATATTTGCGTAATACAAATGTCTTTGTTTCAGGTCTGGATGTTTGTAAGATCAAAATGTCTCTCGTAGTTTCTGATACCCACGACACCAGACTCGATCTTAGGGTGGGATCAGGAGAATGTATATGACCGTTGTGTGTATTTATTTATTTTATTTATATTGCATTGGTTTGACCAACGGCTCACCCCGTAGGAAGATTATGGCCGCTCACGAAAAACTACTTCTGTTGGATTGGACCAATTTGATCTTAAGTATGGTGCCAATCTCCCAAATTGAAAGGAAAGGGAAGATAAAAAAATACCCTTGGGATAACACACTGTCTATTTGAATCATTATGGTCGGTGACATTTAATATGATATATATACCTACATTTCATCGCATCAGATACTTTAGCAATGTTTTGAGTTGTCTTAGAATATGTAACATACGAGTATGTATATGTATATATAAACATATCTATACTTCTAATTACTTAATTCTCCTAGTCTGTTGGACTAATGTATCAACATCTATATAGGAATGTAAATAGCTTCTTCTTCATTTTACATTCTAATATTTATGTACAGCAAAAAGATCTTGTGAAAGACTATTTGAATAAAGTTATTTTTTTGCAAAACTCCCTTTTAATAAATTCGAGAGTATGAATCTAAATTGAAGAAGACATTAATGCTTCAGATAGTTCAGTTACGATTCTCATAAAATATAAAAACTTAAAATCATAGTTGTCTTACACATCTAAAAACCACATTTTAGTGCACTTTCAGTAATAATAATAATATTTTTTTCAGATTGCAGCTTGGTTTTCTTTCAACTTGATGACTTTTAATGAAACAAATCTGGTATAAGCACATTATCTAAATGTTTCTGATAAATCCTGAGGAGCTTAAACATAGTTAACTTATGTTTTGAATCCAATATAGAAAATCGAAACCTAAAGGCGCAATGGGATACAAAAAGTTAAAAAGTAATGTCAAATACCCAGTGCTTGGAACGAAATATTTATACTTAAATGTGCGTCGACAATTTATTTTGGCTATAAAATCTAGATGGAGTCACTTTTTCGTCTTTTATAGATTTAAATATCCATGGCGAAGGCTTATCTCAATTTTAATCTCAACTCACAGCGTGAATTACACATTAAATAATGCTATAACACGCGGAAAGTATAAATAGAATCAAAACTTCAGTAGCTACAAAATATTTGCATGTAATAAATTATAAGGGAAGTCGCTGAAGCTGAGATTAGCATCGCCACTGCAAGATCTTTTACACACTTTGAATATGAAAATATATAGGTTTTATCAAAGGGAAGTTAAAAGTGCCGCATATTAAAAGTGTACATGATATCCAGGTATTCTACTTTAAACACATACATCAGGTGGTAGGTCTCTCATAAACGATAGGCTGCCTAGGTAGGTACCACACCAATGTCTATTTCTCTCGCCAAACAGCAGTGTAAATGCTCCGTTGTGTTTAGTTTGAAGGACGTTTTGGCCAGAATAACTACTGGACATATTGAGATTTAATATGTTAATATATCAGGATAGCGAGGGCAGTGGAATGCCAAGCGTTGATTTGTAATTTATGGTGTTGTTTGGTTACTGTCCATGAGCATGGCATGCTCATCTCGTCATTTATTGTAATACAAAAAAAAAACTGCAAATGAAAGCAAAAAATATCAAAATCCGCCTTTATTAAATGGCTACATTTTAAAGTCCAGCATTTCTCTATAAAACATTTGCGTTGACAGTAATTTTTCAACTGGCTTTATACGTTCATTAATTTATTTTATTATCAATTATTGAGTGAATTAAGGATTAAGTTATATTTGATTATACATAAAATCGGGGATGTTTAATGCGCTTTTTGTCTCTTTGTCAGTGTAATTTAACGTGACATTTGCCAATGTTTATCGTAGTGAATAGTAAATGATGTATTAATATAACGTTCAAGTACGAATTGCTTATATTTTATTTTAAATCCTATATTTTAGTGTAAGTTTTAAAATTGATAATATCCTTTTATTAAATAATATTAAATAATTGAAAACAAAATGAATTTATTTTTCTACCTAATTATACTGTTATGAATGTATGCACATCAGGTCTATGTGGCGATCGATAATGATGGCCTATGTTCAGTTGTGGAGTTCCTTTAGCTGTAGAGAGAAAGCGAGAAAGAGATAATTTATATATTTTTAGTATCTTCTTTACCATTACCGTTCGCATTATTACAATTAATATTAATTTGATATTGCTATTATAAAAATAGTTTTACTTGTTTTTGCTTACATAATTTAAGTAACTTAGCTTATAAAGTTAGGACTTAGCTCTAACTAACATCACGCAAGGTTTTACTTCATCAAACACAGCCAAAGCAACTAAAACATTTTCAAACCCTCAATTAATAAGCCCATAACTAATTACAAGGACATTTTAGAGCACGAATAAAATTACCAAAGCGAAAATGACTAAGCAAACATAAACAAAACCGTCAAAAATACGTTAATGAGGCGCGCGACGAGCTAAAATATTTAATGCTCAACAAGGATCAATCAGATTTGATTGACACATCAATTAGCAACTGTCTGCCCCTGATAGCGATTGAGCGGAATATTAATGTGGGGATTACTTCATTAGTGGAATTAGAAAATACACTTTCGTCTAAAGTAGTTTGCTAAAGTTACTTTTAGCTCAGGTGAACGTGGTGGGACTGATAAGAGAAAAACAAATTGAGATTAAGCTTGATTGATTTACACGTGAAGTTTATGGTGGGTAGTTAGGTTGATAGTAATAAGTTTTTTGTGGAGATTTTCGCAGCGACTAAGTATCTCCTTGAAGGCGGTTCGGCATGGTGTATTTGGAGAAGTGCTTCTAAACTGCAGGTGATAATTCATGGCTTATAAAATACTCTAAATACAAGAATTACAGAAATATAACAGGAATAAATAAGGTAATCAGATAAATAAGATGACAAGAACATTTTCTGTATCAAAATATACCTTTATTTCTCAAGAAGATGTGTATTATTAAGTAAAATTTTCTACAGTCCGGGTCTATATGTTTCAGCGTGTTTTTTTTTTTTGGACATACAAAATTTTCCTAACGGTGTAGCTATTTTGAATAATACCCCCTCACTAACTTTTTAATATAGACATGGGATCACAGTAGTGTAGTTTCTAACATTTAGGAAAATCCACTTCATCTGGGTATAATACGTAAATTGTTGAAAATGGTATGTTGGACGAAATAATGGTAGGAATTATTAATAATGGATGTTATAATTAATATAATGTAAAAATATAATGTAATTTTTATTATGTGGAACTTAGGCGTAGCTCAGTTTTTTTTTTTTATTTCTATGAATGACGAGACGAGCATGCCGTTCGCCTGATGGTAAGCAAT
Organism: Hyles lineata; assembly: GCA_030180105.1. Lineage (NCBI taxonomy): Eukaryota > Metazoa > Arthropoda > Insecta > Lepidoptera > Sphingidae > Hyles > Hyles lineata. Next base: position 5,113,795 of record JARJEE010000030.1, read on the forward strand.
ACGACCGCTCATGAACAGTAGCAAAACCAAACAACACCTTGAATTACAAAGCAATGCTTGGCATTCCATTGCGCTCGCCATCCTGAGACATAAGATGTTAAGTCTCAATATGTCCAGTAGTTACTCTGGCTACAATGCCCTTCAGCCCGAAACACAACAGTGCGTTTACACTGCTGTTTGACGGGAGAAATAGACACTGCGGTGGTACCCACCCAGATGGCCTCTCACATATGAGAGACCTACCACCAGTAAAATAAGTTTAATCCATAAAGTACATTGGACATATGGAGATAGAGTCAACATTCAGAATAAAGGTATTAGCGCCCTCTGTTGGGGTACGACATAACAAAGAAACAGCGTTCGTTGGTTTTTAAATTATATTTCCCTAGTTATTTTGAAAGCCAGAAAATTTCAATGGAGTAAGTTTTTCAAATTATTTTAGGGAAACTGGTAATAGTGTTTAGGCAAATAAAATAACAGTTTATCAGTTGTTTACCGAGTCCACAAAGGGCGAATTGCGGTGTCCAGAGATTCAGTCGTAGTAGCATTGTGAAAGCAAATAATTCAAATTCCAGGGATAAAGCAAAGTTATTGAGAAAGAACAGCGACATCAACTGCAATATGCTAAATCTGTCCAAATATAGATAACATCCAGTTTATTCTTTATATTTATGTTCGCCACATAATCCATTAATTTTAGGAATGCTATTACCATGTCTGATTTATTATAAACCCCAAATAAAACTTTTTAGGAAAACATTTTCGTGAAAATAAACATTGAATCCAAACAAGCAGCGATTTTACAAACTTTGACAAATTTACAGCGAAAAGGTCCTTTAAATAAATAATAATGTATTCCAACTTTTGCGCTATCTAGATTGTGAATTATATACAACTTTAGCAAGCCATTAAAATTTAAATAAAATAAGTATTTTGTTTAGTTGTTTAATGTAATGATTTACCAGCTGTAATCACAACTTCACCTGAGTTTTTATAAATAACCCAAGTTCCATTCTATATATGCGTATATTTCGTCAGACATTAAATTTTAAAAGATTTACGTTTTTTTATTGTCTCAGCAGCAGACTAGAAAGCGACCCGTCTGATGGTACGCGGTCACCGGCGCTCATAGACCTTCGTGGTGCCAGGGGTCTAGCCCAACAAAGTCGCTGTCTACCGTACGAAAAGTGCTCCCATTAAGTCTCGCTTAAAGAAGGACAGGTTTTTTTTATTGCACTGAATGGCGACGCGACGACGATACGACTGCTCATAAACAAAAGCAAACCAAACAACACCTTGAATTACAAAGCAATGCTCCACTGCGCTCTCCATACTGAGACTTAAGATGTTAAGTCCCAATATGTTCAGTAGTTACTTTGGCTACAATATCCTTGAAATTGAAATACAACAGTGAACTTAGACTGCTATTTGTCGGGAGAAATAAACATTGCGGTGGTACCTACTCAAGTGGCCTCTCATATATGGGAGACCTATCACCATATAAGCAGAGGTAGCGCTCAAGAAACACCGAAGCAGGGAGTTCATATATGCAGTGCTACCATGAAAACAACTTGAGCAAATAAGTATGAATAGTCACTAGTAATTGAATCTGCTCCATCTTCATCATATCCGTCAAACGGGAAACCTTACAAAATTGGATTACACAACAAACAATGTAATATAAAGTTATACAATTTAACACTCCCAAAAAAGATGCGTAGAAAAAAACATTAACTATACAAACACATCCCAAATATAAGTATAGAGTTACATGAAACTTTTGGATAATGAACTTGTCAAAGAAGTTTTCTTACGAACTGTGGATTTCCCACGGAGTTGTTGGAACGCGTGTTGAGTATCTTTTCGTCTGTTAATTAAGTTTTTTTGTTGGCAAATAGTTAGGTAAGAACACCCAATTACTGTCTGTGTGCTTTTCGCAATAATAAGTAAATTATTATTGGATATTTGTGTTTGCTTAGAGTTCTGATTCAATGTCATTCAATCAATCAGGACATCCCTAATTATTACTATTGGCATGTCAATAAAATAAAGAGTGCACAAAAAACGTGAAAAAAATTATACCTAATGTTCTATATTACGAGTACAATAACTATATTAATTAACCCATTTAAAAGTCTAACTCTTTGAAAATTTCAAGAATTAAACTGTTTACTAGTCTAGGAAAATCTTTTTGTCTATGAAACTAACTGACAGTATTTAAAAATCATGCCATAAAGAAACGTGAAAAAAAAGCCTAATGTCCTATTTTACTCGTACAATAACCGAAAAAGATTAGACCTTTTCGAGAATTAAACTGTTTACTAGTCTAGCAAAATCTATTTGCCTATCATACTAACTATCAGTATTTTAAAAATATTAAATAAAGTGTGACTTATACTCAGCAGCGGGCGTTATTATGCCGAATACGAATACAATTTCAGAGCTTAGTTGCAGCAAATAAACGTTTATCACATTTGAAAATCTTTAATACACATCACGTAATATTGTTAAACCAAGACAATAAAATTAAACATTGCATGATACCAAGGAACTTTACACAGCTTAATATCCTTTCATATAAAAAGGGCACGTAACTGCCCCGGCCTAACCACGATCTTAATAACATCTCTCATTGCTCTGTTTTATTGGCAACAAGAAACCTTGCGGTTCAGTATAATGTTGAGTAAAACAACTTTTACAACACATTTTATCGCGTCAATAAAATGGCAAAATAGATGCCATCCGAAGCATTTGTATGATTGTGAGGACCTATCGCATTTACTTACGATCCGTAAAAAGGCCGTACATTGGGAGACACCGTAAAAATGTCGCCTTTAGAAAAGATTGGATTGAGAATAACAGTCTTGAACGTAATTTGCGTGGATTTTTATGATATAATGAAGTTGTTATCTGAATGTTTTGAACGTAAATCAGTGGATTGTGAACGGTTTTATAGCGTCGATTCTCTGTTATGATAAAAAAAACTGAGTGGTGTTATGTTCATGAGTTTCAAATTTAATCGAGTATTAGTGATTTCTTAAACGCTTCATTGGCCTAATGGCAGCGTACATTTGTTTAGTTCTAGCTTTAGATAATCCACTTTCTGTATTTTTTTAAATTCAGACATCACTTTATTTGAACTGGATATGTTTCAGAAAAGATTGATCTAGTTAATAAAATCGTACCACTCCGCCGAAGGTGTGGGTCAAGGTCAGGCAAAATACTATTAAGTTCATCTACATTAATGGCTTCATAAATATTCACTACTTCTATGTTACTATTTTGCTTTGCAATTCCTAAGAAAGCTAGTTTTATATCGCGAAACTGATGTTTCAAGACTGTTTTGTTTTCCTTTATAAATTATACATAATCCATTCTTGAACGTGCAAGGATTTTCTCAGTTGTTTGTATTTGCATTTTAAATTGACTTTAGAATGAAGCATCTTGGGAGAATATATTCGATGTATAAAGCATGTCGAGTTTTATATACAATCAAAATAAACAAGCTATTTAGGTGCAAAGTTAATAATAAACTAGCTATGTAAATAAAAAAATAAATGGCTACTACAAAGGAGGTAGTACACGTTGTTAAATTAGTAATAGTTTCATTTAAATTGAAATCCAATATTACGCAGTTATCCAAAAATAGGCCCTTACTGTACAAAGCAGTAGAAATGAGAAATTTGGTAAGAAAGTTAATGAAATAAAAACATATAAAGTACACCTTATTGTTTGTTCAATTAAAGCCGAAGTTAATGGGAACTATCCAAATAGATGTCCTAAAAATACTTCTACTACAAACAGCAAGTAAAATATACGCGGTGACGTGACGGAGCTCAGACGCTAAATCATTTATTCACTAATAGTCACTAAGGCATTCTACCATCTTTAGCTTACGGACATTCATTTCCATAAAGTTGTTAAAAGTCATCGCCGCGTCGAACCGTGCGTTCAAGCAAGTCATTAAAACTATATTCTAAATATAGTCTCCCATAAGCTGCAGGATTTCTGCGACCTTCAAGCGAAAGTAATGCTGCAATGCGGTAGGAATCACGCTACCATTGTTCTGTTTTACTGCAATTCCAAGCAAATTTGCTGCCTGAGCGGCCTTGATGGATCAAATGTTTAGATAGCGTTTGATATACCATATCATTTTATTTGATCTATTTAGGATTTCGATTCTACTTGATACTTAACATTAAGTATTTTATCTAGACTCCGATAATAATTCACTTACGTAATATTGGTTTAACGACTTTGCCTTAATATGCGGTAAGTAAAATGTAATTACGCCTATTTGAATGTAAGGAAGATAATATGTACTTAACTGTCTACGATAGTATAAACCTTATGTTGGTTCAAAATTTCATATCTATTCAATAATACTGAGCTACAGATAGCTTAGATAGTGTTAGTAACGCTGTTCATGTACTAAAGACTAAATACAAAGATGTAATTACCGAGCATGCTGATGGTGCAGAATGGGCACCACATGTCGTTCCCGCTGTGGCTGCAGCTAACGCGCTGCTTCCTGGCACCTGATGGAAAGTAAATCAAATCTTGAAATCCTTCAACAAACCTAAAGCTGGAAAATTCGAATATAATACTTTAAACTTATCGGTTATATTTACATTTTTTATATTATTCGATACGAATGCATATGCAGTTTAAAAATATATTACATTTGATGTCATTCTATTTTGACTACTATCTCGCATTTATTCCAATGTCTTGTTATAAATATTTATGCAATATATCAAGTCGAGAGGTACTCCTAAATATCTAATTATGAAAATGTTGGGCATGTTACCGAAAACCAATTTATATGTTTCGAACAAGAGCTTGGCTTTAATAATTAATATATTATTTACATTCGCTCATTGCTAAATATAATTTTCAACAGCTACGTATTTGTTTATCTTATTGATAGGGAGTAAGACCAGTTTCAATGATATTAAGTAAATGATGATTACATTTACATTAGTAAGGGTGGCAGCTAGTAGACTATTCTACTGACGAATTAATAGATTGGAATTCTAATTTCAGAACAAGACACTACACAAATCATAGCCAAGTATCATTTGGACTGATCTAAATACAATGTTATTACGGAAGAAATTACTTGGATAGACTATTGCTAAGGTTAATTTCTTTAATACTAGATATAATAACACACCATTCCTTGATCCTAAAGCGATGTTGGCGTGTGAGATAGACACTTTTCCACCTGCCAAATTATATCATTACAGCTAATGTGAATTTTATTACCAAATTTCTTTTCTATTTAGTTGCTATATTTAACCAGTTTAATTGAAAGCTCAACTTTACTACTTTTATAAGAAATCAGGTTAAAGTAATTTTGTCTTTACTTTACTTATTGGTTTCTTGTCTATATTGGAAATTAATGGAACTCGTTTAATTTTGACCTTCAATATTTAATTTAAAATATCGTTATCAACTCTTACCTTTAACTGTTCCTGTTTGTAATCAGGCTGATATGGTAATAGCATTCTGATCTTGCCCCAACGGTTGAAGAATAGAGCGATGGCACCGATCCACACTAGTAGAACCAAAACCACTATTCCAATCTCCACTCCTCGTATCTATTTAGAAACAAATTTCCTTCAGAAATTGATACCATATTAACGATAATGGCCTAAGTTCCTTAAAATAGTAGATCTATTTTCTCAAATGTTCATACATCTTGGATTGTAGTTAAGGAAAGGCAAGGTACATAAACGACAGACTAATTAATAAACACAATTATTATTAGAAGTAAATCGAGCATGCCTTTGAATTACTGATTAATAGCTTAAAGGTAGCTACAATTGTGCAAGATCATTTGTGTAGCGTCTAATGAAAATACAACAAGAAACGGGGTGTTCTAAACAAACGCCTGATACTCGACACACATTAGTTTCTATTGTGTCAGGTTACGAAGCCAATTACGTGCTTTGTGATATTCAGTTTTAAAACTAGTCTTTGAAAATGTCAAATACGCTTTCGTTTCTTTTGTTGTATAGAATTAGAGAGGCTATAAGCTTTCCTTTAATATAAAAAGTAATAAAATCTCTTTTAACTTCAAACTCAATGAAATGGTAATTACTATTGTCTTTCTTAGAAAATTTAATTGAAAGCGTGAGTGCCTTGTTGGTATTTCACATATTCGGGAGCAACTAAATTAAAGCAAGTGTTCAAGAAATTCTTTGATCAAAGTAAGATAAAATGAACGAAACATAATAGCTACATGAACCGTTTTATATTGCATCTATTTATTTATCCACCTAAACGTGCTTTTTTATTTTTATATTTATTCCACAATATAGTTCTTAATCAATTTACTAACGCATTACTGAGATACTAACTCTCTTCCAAACCAATATAAAGATTGACACTGATGTTTTTGTTTCTATCACCACTTATAGTGTGACAGGCTAAATGAGTTTTTCGTGTACTGTCAGACCTATATCTATGTATGTATTACCGTTGGGAAGGTGGGCGAGGGGTCGGGGGGTGCCACCGAGGAACGGGGTGTCGCTGCCGCCAAACCTCCATCCTGCTGCGGTGAGGTACGCGGGGGCTCTGCACAAACACGATACCAGCATTAGTGACAAATTATTTAATAATCGTTCGAACCTTCGGTTCATAGTATTCTAAAATGTTGAGTTCAGCCGTAAATACTGAAAACCATGTAAAGGCATCCTAAATTTTTGAATTTAATTACAAATGATTTAATTTAATTAGATTTGATTCAGATATTCTGAAACCTTCATTTTATACTAAGATATTCTTAAATTTTGAGGTAGCATGTTTAAATATCTGAACTCTTCACTACATACATATTAAAGTGTTCTAATATTATAAATAAACTTAGAAGTGAAAATCTGAGACCTTCGATCCACAAGAAGGTATTTTCAAAGTTTCAATTAACTAAGACATCAATATCTGAAACTTTTGTTCTCAAATGTTTTAAAATTTTAAAGTATCTTGTGTGTTAATATCAAAACCGTTCGCTCAATGGTAAGGTATTGTAAAATATTGAAGTAATAACTAATGCGTCAATGTCAGAAACCTTCACCATAATAGGGTGTACTCTACAATTTATGTTTTGCTTTACCGACTTAGGGGGACAAATCTGAAGACTGAATCCCGTGGTACGATATAATAAAATTTTAAATTAACATAAGCATAAACCTTCGCTCCATAGTAAAGTATTCTAAAAGTTTAAAGGAAATAAATCTGAGGTGCTGTTTGTTTCGCTATTGAGACGAACTTGATTGTAAGAGTCCATTAGCCAATTAGTTGTAAGTCAGAGTTAAACTTATTCGGAAACTTTCCGGAAATGTATTTGCGGACTGTATTTAAGATAATTAGAATATCTAGATGTCTAACGTGAAAACAGTTAGAAAAATAATAATTTACCATTAAAAATTAAATTAACTGGATGAAAATCGCAATTTTATCACACGGATGATTGGGTGTTCTGTTAAAAAGAGGAGAAATTATTGTATAGCCTGATTATTTTTAAGGCATATTTTGTATTGAGCTATGAAACATCGCATCCATTTGATTTATTTCTATTTTCTGTAATTAAATTTATAGTCGTAAAAGTAAAGTTTTACACAATTTTCTCGTTTATGTGGGAATATTGCATTTTGTTTTGAAGATAACAACGTTGGCTGGCTTTTAACATTATTGCAATATTTTTATCAAAATACACTATGTGAAATGAACGACGTAAACTAATTCTTATCATGCTGCACAATAATGACGATATTAGTAATCTGACATTCATAATAAATAAAATTTCATTCCTTAATCTAAGAAACAAACCGCCAGCAAAACTTATTTACGCAATTTGAAGGTACATTGATGATTTTCAAAATTATATTATTAAATTCATATTACGTTGATGTAGCTTAATTTACACAACACATTATCTAGCTCAGTAAAGCCATTATGTTAATGTGAAAACAACAAACAAAATTATGTGCTTCAATAATTATTCAGAGCAATTAACCCTTATAATGAGAGAAACTTCAATTCAATTATCAACTGAACATGGATGTAATTATGAAATAATAATCCACATAATATATTAATATTGTTCCAGAAATATTGTGTTTCAAAAAGGTAGAAGTTGACCTATTGGATACAAAATCATACGTAATTAATTATGCACACAAATATTTGACATTGCGCCAATTCTAAATGACATAATTTTAATTTTATCCCGTATTTTTGTTACAATGTCGCTCTAATCACAAAACTCCCTAACTTTTTTAAAGTGTCATCCTAGAATCTACTTATATCACCTAATACGGTGTACAGCTACTTTCAGGAATTTCTTTTTCTCACTTTAATTTTTTCGCCTCTTATAAATTCTGAATTGAAAGAAGACAAGTAGAATGAAACGTAAAACAAATGAATGATACTCAACATTATTTCGCGAAAGAGATGCCTAATGATATCATTCAAGAGTTAAAGAAGTTAGAGGATGAATTATTAAGATATTGAAGCGTGGAGACGGAATAGCAGTGAACTGCAAGGAAGACCTAAATCACGTGAGACGGAAAGCGTATTCAATACTATATTACGTTAAGTTTACCTTCATCATGAATCAGACGACGAATCATATTGTCTATTTTCTCTAGCTATATAAGAAATTATATGGAATCTTCGTCCCCTTTAATTCTATGACTAAAGTTTTGAATCATCTCATCAACTTCCAAACAACACTCATTATAAAACAATTAACGCACCAAACAATCTAACGCGGCTCAGTAAGCCAGTAAACTAAATGTCGATACCAATTTTAGAAATCGGTCAGAGCACTCGGCAATGTACTTTGCACTCGGCATGAGTATTCGAGTGTTTGGAATTGTTCGAGGGGCAATTTGGACGCGTCGTTGACCGGTGTAAATAGAGAAGCGTGTTTTCAACTAATTCAAAAACACACCGCGGTTACCTAGTGGACTATGGCTTTGTCAATATTCGGTTGTGAAACGATTTGAGTGCTATATTCATAGATGAGGTATTAAAAGCCGCTGTTGTCAGCTAAATCTCTCGGGTAATTAGTTTTGTGGATGGACTCTCAGTGGATGTTTTCGAAATAGCAGTTCCTGGAATTCAATCGCGCAAGAAATGGAAAATATTTTCTGTGATAAAGATATGAAAATAATAGGCGGAAAACCCAATACAATATAAGATTGCATATCCCGGCTCTTATGTTTCTATTTGATAAAAGTTATGTGTTGCTAGCCTGATGTTTTAGCTTCATATTTTGAATATAATTTCCGGCGTTAAAATATTATTTTGATCCTCAAAATAAACATGAAATTGCATAGCTTTACAAATTGAAACTGTCTGTTAACCAGTTGTTACGGAAATATTAAACAGCGCTTATCCCATACTGCAAACATTTCCGATATTATCGCATGAATATATCGGAAACGTGAATCGTAATAATTTGTATTTACATTTTGTAAATACGTGATTTCGTATCATTTAGCTGGTTTATATTCAGCACAGAGAATTCGCCGCGTCATGCTTCCGACTCAACTTCTTTATTTAACTGAATATTTCAGCCGATATCGTGCTTGCAAGGTTTTTTATTTGACCGAATCCACATTATTTATAGGTATTAAAAATTCTTAGCTTATTTTTTCACATTGCAGCTTTTATGATGGCTTGATTGTACTTACAATATTATAAAAAAAATACTATCTATTTTTGGTATACTAGTAACATTTATTGCTTTTTAGATAACTATGGTTTCCACACTAAGCTCTATACTTGTTTTGTAGGTACTCAATGTTGATACACCCAGGCTCCAAAATATGCGACTAGGATATTTTTTTTATTACTTTTAGAAAGCCTACAGACTAATCACATTATATTTGTTTGCTTAATTAAGTTGTCTAATTGCTAATAACAAACCACCACATACGAGTATAGATAATAAACTAATGTGAATTTGTTGAGCAAAAGAAAAAAAAAGAAAACTGAGGACTGAAAAAAGTATTTGATAAGTTTCTATTACAGAATTTTCTATTACTTCTTTCTCATTATTAATTATTTCAATGTCACCTTCTTCAGAAAATATGTTGCTTTTAACATCCCTAGTATATAAACAGAATAAGACTGCGCAGTAACTGGAGATGTTCGTGTAATCATGCATCCGGAAGATCGAGTGCGGGTAAATGAACCATCTGGAGTATTGCCAACATACGCGCACAAATGGAATGAACGGTAAAACACGTCTAAAGTTCAACTGAAATTGGAGATGCAGGAAGACTTGGTGAATAAACCTTGTATATTGGTCGAGACGATATTTACATTAGGCAAATGTTCTTTAGACGCTTTCTGAGATAATATTGGGATGTAAAATAAAGGGAACTTATCAAAATGTGTTTTGAATATCTTGGTGAGTATAATATTTATTATATTTATTTTTTGCTGTTTTGGTAGTAGAATAGGTAGTGACGATTTTTCCTAAAGAGGATAAGACTTAAATGTGTAGTTTGGTCCTCTGAAAATGTATATTTTCCCAAAATATTATTTACTAGCCTTTTAGTACAATTGATACTTTTCACTGCCTCGATGGGGTAGTTGTACTACGGTACGGTTACAAAGCTGAGGTCTCGGGTTTGAATCCGGGGTTGGACAAAGTGATATTGGATTTTTCTATTCAGTATCAGCCCAGAGTCAGGAATTTGTGCCCGATATGGCGATAGGCTACCTATCACATTGTGGGACGGAACATACAAGGCGAAATGTGGGTGTCCTGACACCTCTGCCTACCCCTTCTGGGAAAAAGACGTGAGTTTATGTATGTATGTATATTACTTTTCACTTGAATTATTGTAAGGGAAGTTACATATCTGAAATTGAAATATGCGATAACTCTGCTTTCGTTACTAATTTAACAAAATAGCCTAAATTTACGCCAATTAATCTTTAAATTTTATCAGGCGACTTTTCCCTCAAGTACAGTTTAATAGTTTTATGTCTGCCCACATGAAGTTTCTGATCAAATTTATTTGAAACTAAATAGGACAGCTATAATTTTATCTCGGAACTGCCGTCGACCCTCAAGAAGTTGCGTGACAACATTATTTATTACTTCAGACTAATATGTGCCTTGGGGCGGACACGTAGGAATACTAATAGCTTCTTGCTGTTTAGATCCAGAAGGTGGTATAAAGCTTCCACTGAGTTTGTAAAATGATTTATTTTTTAAACTCTTGCGGTGCGTTATTCTCCAATCATAATAATAATTAATTGATTAAAGTTGCAAGATCCATACAGCTGTACATATCGTCCCTCTGCCTTTGACCTTCAACGAAACATATTCTTGTGTTTATGGCCCACGAAATATGAATTTTAGATGTTTTACTTATTTTATTATGGCTTTAAATTGACTTCACAATGTAAAGGATAAGTTTCAATAAAGCCTTATTCATTATCTAAATTAAATTCTGATCTTGTTCAGTTTAAATTAGTACTTCAGTTTTTGAATGGTCTCTTTTCACTAATACAAAGTTTAATGTATTGAATACATTCTTGCAATAGAAATATATGATCGTAACTTTCCAAAGATTTTACCACAACAGACCAGCGCTTTAATAAAAAGAATACAGTCTGAAATGAACTATTCCTCGTAAAACGGTTAAATATTAAAAATAAACATGTTATATGATAATTTATAATAAATACCAACAGTGCTTATTGATACGTGACATATCATGAAACCCGCGCAGCAAAATATTTGCTTTTGTAAAATTGTTGTCCGCTATTAATTATTTATTGGAGATACGTTTGTAAGCTGGAGCGTTATCGCTGTTTATTTTAATATTTTAAATTCTCTTTGAAACATTTCATATTTATTTAATGCTAAAATATATGAATGTGTAAACAACAACAATTATATCAATAAAACTTTACGTTTGCCTTTCGCTTTACCACACCATATACCGACCAGCGTATCTAACTCTATTTTTATATGAAAGAAATGCTGTTAAGTTCCTTTAATGGGACTTTGGGGCGGATCCAAAGGGTATTGGTGGCACTGGCCTTACAGCTCTGTACGCTTGGGTATATTACAGCTTAGACTGGTCCCCCGCAAAATTCTATGTCAACACATCAACTTAAGCTGAGTAGTGACCATCACGTGCAGAATGCTCGGCCCCTGATATTTCCAGGACTAAAACGGCTTCGATTGATGGTTTGTTCTTGTAGTAAATATTCACTGTGTTCTTGCATTTATAAAAAAAAATTCTATATATTTACTAGCAATAAAACTTCTTAAAACCAATGTCCATCAACTTTCCATCAACAATATCAATTTGTTTCAAATAGATAATAAACAAACAAAAGAAATCGTTTCCCGTACACTATAGTAAATGTATAGCTTCTTCTAAAACAGTTTGGCGAAAGCCAATAACCGACAAAAAGGCATTGACCCAAGAAAAATGCTCGATACATGCCTCTATTGAATTACGATAACACAATTTAGTACATTTTGTGGACGAAATTGAATTTACGAAAGGTTGAATCAAATTATACCAAAGTTGGCAAACTTATCATGACAACTAGTTTAACTATGCAAATTATGATTATGTTTACGCAAACTTGGATGCATTTAGTTCAAGTTTTGGTTCGGGTCACTGCTCTCTGACTTAATGCATGCTGCTTGGAATACTTTGTTAACGGCAATGAACTGAATTTACGAAGAAAGTGAAACGTGAATTCTAGGAAATAAGTGTTTTTATTTTTAAGATGTAATTCAGTGATAATGGAATGTTATTGTACAAAATTACGAAAATAAACAAGATAAAGTTCGTCGATAAAGAGAGTAGCAACAGATTGTATATTTCTTAGATTGTTTTTTTTTTATTGCCATGATTGGCGAGACGAGCATGTCGTTTGCCTGATGGTAAGCGATACGATCGCTTATGAACAGTAGCAACACTAAACAGCACCTTGTATAACAAAACATTGCTTGGCATTCCACTGCGCTCGCCATCCTGATATATAAGATGTTAAGTCTCAATATGTCCAGTAGTTACTCTGGCTACAATGTCCTTCAATCCGAAACACAACAGTGCATCTACACAGCTGTTTGACGGGAGAAATAGACATTATGTATCATACAGAAATCTGTATTTGGTAAACATTCGATAGTATAAAAGTTTGGAAACGTTTATTTAGACTGTACCGCGCTTTATATTAGTCAATTTAGTCACATAAATAGTCTAATTATTGTTCCTATCACTTGAAAGGTTTATCGAAAAATAAGCTACGACTTCAAAATGCCTTTTTAAATTGACTTATCTAAAATCATCACATCTGTAGCCTTCAGTGTAAAATACAGAGCTAATTTTCCTCTACAAACTTACTATAACAAATAGAATAACCTACAAATTACCTAGAAATACGGCGACTTCTGAAATAACACTCGAGGGAGTGAGCCACCAACGCAGACAAGTACAAATACATTCGAGTTCATTACAGTTCTAATTGAGTCTACTAACATGCACATTCGTTTAGTTCTGTCTAGTGGGACAGTGTGCACGCACGCACTACACGCAACAGGTCATATTTAATTCTGTACTTAAGCTTGTTGTTAGGTATTGCGGGGCTTTTGTGACACTGGACAGTTCTTATTTGTATTTTGTGTTTGCTATGTCGTTTAGGGTTACTTTGAGTTGAATTTTGGAGTTGTTATTTAGGATCTCTTCGGTTATAAAGCTGTTGTCAACTGCTTTGAGACATTGTCCGTTGCCTTTTATGTTAACAGTAGGAGCATTTAATTTTATTAAGCTAAATTAATCATTTAAATTAGTTTGTAAGAGTTGCAAGATGTCTAAGTTATATTTAATTCTGTACTTAAGCTTGTTGTTAGGTATTGCGGGGCTTTTGTGACACTGGACAGTACTTATTAGTGTTCTGTATTTGCTATGTCGTTTAGGGTTACTTTGAGTTGAATTTTGGAGTTGTTATTTAGGATCTCTTCGGTTATAAAGCTATTGTCAACTGCTTTGAGACATTGTCCGTTGCCTTTTCTGTTAGCGGTGTGAGCATTTAATTTTATGGAGCTAAATTAATTATATAAAATAGTTTGTAAGAGTTGCAAGATGTCTAAGTTATATTTAATTCTGTACTTAATCTTGTTGTTAGGTGTTGCGGGGCTTTTATGGCACTGGACTGTTCTTATTTGTATTTGTATTTGCTAGGTCGTTATGGGTTTACTTAAAGTTGAACATGGCAGCATGTTTTTAGGACCTCATTGTTTCGTTGCTCATATTGCTCTTAGTATTTTCTTTTAGCGTTGTAGATATTATATTTCATTCTGTATCAGTCCATACTTATATATACCTCTCACCGCAGAGCATGGCCTCCTCTACAACCGAGAATACGATTGACTGGGTTTAGGCCACCTTATATTTCCAACCATTGTAATATACATAATATATGAATTGGCAGCTGTGAAGGACCTAATAAATGAAATAAAATAAATTGAAAATATAGTTCACCATGCTGACCTTTTATTTAGTGTGGATTAGCGGAGTTTACACACCATAAAAATTAAAACTTATCGCTATGGTATGCAGGATTAAAAAAATATTCTTTCACCATTAGATTGAGTGGTGGATGATTATTATCAATACACACATAAATCCCACACACGACCACCGTGAACATGTAGGCAGCCCAGCCACGTCTCCTATTACTAACAGGCCACACGCACTTCCCCTTCTATTTTATTTACGTTAAATTAATTGTATTTACCTTAATCACTTCGATCCTTAATCAGCTCTTGTGTATCTCAGTGATTGGCAGCGGTCCCTTGCCGCATTAGGTGGGAGGATTTAGAGTTTAATCCACCACGTAGACCTTTTTGGTTTTGTGGGAATGGATTTTACTATTCTATTATATGTATATGTATTTTTTCATGATCAACGACAGTATTTTACAACGTGTGAAGATAGGTTGCATATTAGAGTGTGAGATGAAGTGTGGTAGTTTCCTAGATTCAAACCCATAAAATTCCAGGATAATCTACTTTACAAATTATAGTATGTGAGATATTGAACAAGATTGAGAAAAAAACCTAAAATATAATAAAGAGTACATACATACATGAACTCACGTCTTTTTCCCAGAAGGGGTAGTTAGAGGTGCCAGGACACCAACATTTCACCTTGTATATTCCGTCCCACGGGGTAATAACGGGCAAGCCATCGCCATATACATCTATCGTCATATTGGGCACAAGTTCCTGACTTCGGGCTGATAATGAATAGGAAAATCCAATATCACTTTGCTCGATCCTGATACCTCAGCTCTGTCACCCTACCGTAGTACTACGGCACCGAGGCAGATAATAAAGAGTACATCAGAGTAATTTATACCTATCCTATTTCGTTATTCCAGTCATCTTTGAATTGAAATCATGTTAATGTATAACATTTCGACTTTGAATTGGATATATCCCAACAAGATATTGTTGCTAAAAGCTTCGTTCCCAGAACACTTGTTGCGTATTTCAATTTGCGTGAGTCGTGTGTCCCGAATATTAAATTCATATGAAGCCGCGCAGATTAAAAGCATAGGGAGGTTTGCGATAGCATCGGAACACGTTACTACTAAAAGGAAATAATACTGCGTCATTCGTGAGGCTTATTGGACTTGGAATTTGTTTATAGATTAAAAAGCGAATAAGCAGAGCGATTTCCTGATGAGGATTATTCACCACCGCCTACGAATATTGAACACCGACAGTACAAGAGGAAAATACAGTTGATTACTTATAACTAAAAATGTACACTGTTTTCTAAACGGTTGGTAAAGTCAAAGAAACTGAAATATACATAAAAATCATAATGCTTCCACTTTCCAGTCTACCCTGTATTCAACTCCTGTTATCCAAGATCAGTGGGACTTAATTATTCACTTTAAGTGAAGCTCAGTGAGCCTCTTAGGGACACTAGTTTGCCTTTATCTACAAGGAAATGATACAACGCCAGATAGTTTACGTTTATTACTATGTTCTTATTTGAATTAATTTGAAATTTAGGATATGGGGTTAAAAATTGTTATATCGTATTGAACGCTACAGTAGCAAAGAAAAATATTTTTATTTAAAGTATTGAAAATGATCGTCAAAAACAGGCAAGATAATAGCAAACAAAGAACACCAGTATATTAAACCTTTATAACATCAAATAGAAGGAACAAAAAACGACTACATTTTTCGATACCACCCAAACATGCAATTTGAAATGTGCTCAATATAGAAGATTAAACTACAGACATAAAAGCACACATAGATAACGAATAGACACCTAAAGTACGGTCCAACCTCATACCCTAATGTGTTGCTCGCATGCTCACTATATTAATAACAGACACGCCAAACGAAACTGACCGAGTAGTTCGTTCACACGAAACTCACAGAAAAGTTGAATTTTTCATACACGACAAACTGACTATACTACAATGACTATCATGACTTGAATATAAGTGCAGAGAAGTCCAGATAGTTTCCCCAACGGGAGATGATTGTCTCATGTCAATCGGGATATTTATGACGGCCTAATCTAAATTAGAATTGGAAAGGGTGTATTGTAGATAACTTAATCTTATTTGTATCGTCTATAGTAAAAACACCTGCATTTACGAATAAATTATTTTGATTGGAATTGATTTAAAAAAAACATTCTCTTGATTGTAGAGGAGGTTCGTGTCCTGCAGTGGTACATAATAAATGGACTGATATAATCGAAATCGGATATACATCGGCTAAACCTGAGAAATGACACATTTACTGAGATTACTACGTTGGGTTTTCTGCTATCATGTACGGACCACCGTTAGAACGTAGGATATATTTTTTTCACCCTGGCACGGCATAATTACTACTCTGCGCATGATGGTAAGCGCAAATTCCATCCAGGCAGAGTATCGAATAGCATCAGACGGCAGTCCCATGCCATTCGACACAACTATGCCGGCCGGCTAAGATGCTTCTTCACACTAACCTTATACGATCTTTCATGTTGGTAAGCATTATTATACAATAGACGGATACAGGAAAACAGATAACGATGATAATAATGGTCATCGGTATCTAAGTGAATACAAGTATCCGACCACAATCCTCTAACATTCTAATTCTAATAAATTCCTAATGTAATACGAAAGGGATACGATTAAACATAATGAAGCTTTGAAACGTAGTATTTTCTTAATTAACTTCGCACGTCCCCTGGGCGAGTTCAATAAACATCGCCGTGTGGATGTGGGAATTGGATCGACTATTGTAATTGGAGAGTGAAACTTAAAAGCAATTGAGTTGTAAAAACATTGCTCATTTTGTTCTATAATGTAACAGAAAGGATGAAAGGTATAATTGATTTTGGTAACTAGAGGGAGATACAAAAAATGCTCTACGGGGTATTTGGTAACTATTTCTTAACGATGGTAAGTATTAGAACAAGATTTAACAGAAAATTAGCAATAAATAAATAAATTGCCTTTATTAATTGAGGAGAAAAATTGTAAAAAGAGTACATCTTAAAATATTACGCAATACAATAATATACATACATACATAAACTCACGCCTTGTTACCAGAAGGGGTAGGCAGAGAGGCGCTAATAGCAACTAGGACACCCACGTTTCACTTTGTGTGAACGCCTGTTCCGTTACACGGTATGTTAGGAGGCGAGACTATCGCCATATCGGGCACAAATACATGACTCTTGGCTGATAATTAATTGAAAAACCTACTATCAATTCGCCGACCCCAGGATATAAATCCAGAAACTTTAGCTTTACAATCATACCGAAGTACAACTACACCACCGAGGCAACAATAATATTTTGTAAATACTTACATCAAGTATTCATTAAAATAATTGTTCACACACAACATTTAATTAAGGTTTATGGATTCTGCAGGAGGTAGATGGGTTCATGCGCCCCGAGATTTGAATGCTTTAATTGCTTGCTTATGACAAACGATTTTATTAAAATATGTGTAAAAGAAATATGTTATATTCTCGAAAAATACAGAACGAATAAAATAAAAAAAAAATACTTCAAAGTAAAAATTTAGTATTTCGTCCCGCTTAAAAGCTTATCAAGTGCTTTATTTAATGTATGTTTTTAAATTCAAAACAAAGGTTTGTTATAAAATTAAACTTCACAATTTCGAAATTATGCTAATTTCTCGGTATCAAAGTAATCATTTCAATAAAGCGAAATAATGAAAGTGAAAAATTGGATTTATTAAATTTCGCCGAATCTCAAACTACTAATTAAAGCATTTCAAGAGATTGTTACGTTTAAATTCAATTTGTAGTTAAAAAAACAACTTTTACCACTTGAAATATTTAAAATGGAATAACTAAAACTATAAAATAGCTTGGTTGAACAAAGTTTGGAGTTTAGAATATTTCTCTAGATATTTTGAAAGATAATTCGGATAAAGGAATAATTATATTTTTGGATTTCAATAAGCGGCTTGTCACTTATTTTAAGATTTTCTAAATATTTCGGTTTCCTGATTGTCAAATTCTTAATACAGGTGATCTTTTAAATATTGACATGATAAATTGACTAAAAAGGACCTAATAATTGAGTATTGCATATACTGAGATGAATTATCCACTTATTAATACAACTCCGATCCTTTCAAAACCGGATATATTATGTATGTACATAGACTAAAGTACATAAACAATGTTCACTATCTGGGGTACCCAGTATACCTTACTACCAACATTTTTTTCTCGACCTATATATTTTATTTATTAGGAGAACCAGTGGCACTTTTAAATTTTAGCTATAATAAATACTAAAAATATTTCATATAAAAGTAACATCTGTTAAAGGCCTTTAGCTTTACACATGCACAGTTCGTGATAAAATATCAAATCAGTTAATCACTTATAATATAAACGTTGGAACATTGAAATACAATTTAATTGTTTTATAATAATTTCGAATTGTAATACCTAATGCATAGTTGTTATTGTCCCTTCATCGCTTCATAGAGGAAAGGCAACACTTACCCAGCGTGCGGAAGACAATAGGCCTGCTTCTGTATTTATGACCGCCCCACAGCGCGGCCACAGTCACCTGGTACTGAGTGTCGGCCTCCAAGCCGCTCAGAATGACCGCATCCGAATTACCAGCCACTTCCAACACCACTCTGTAACTAACGAACAATGAGTCAATTTCGTCGTTTTCTACCCAAAAGCTAGAGTGGAGAAGTAAGGAGAAGAAGGAAGTGTAAGTAGTAATAAAAGCAGTATAGATAGCATATCTTAGATTGTCAGTTTTCGGGTTCGTTTCGCGAGTCGCATATTTATTTTATTTCGCCTTGATTATTTTCCCGAAACCTAAGTATGAGTTCGGAAGGACGACAACCACTATTGCTTGTTAGGACAGGAGACAGTTTGGCAAACTGTGTGAGGTACTCGTGACGTCTCCACCTCTTTTAGGTCATTTACTATATTTCTATGATAAATATACAAGAAAAACCATGTATATCCTCATGGGAATAGCTAGAGCATAGTGTTTTACTAGTAGCACCAACATCACCGAACTTATACCCGTCCCAAGATACGTTAGGAGGCGAACCACAATTTCAGTCCTGAATTGTGTCCTTAAAAAAGTACAAAAACTATTCTCTGTAACTACAGAACAGAGAGCTGCGCGTATCATTAAAACTTTTCTCGTAAGATACGGCGTACAGGGAATTAGATACTTATGACCTGTTTTTGGTCGTTTCAAGTTGGATCCCTAAGGATTCTTCCAGCATTTTATTGAAGCCGTTTCAGCTATCTACTTCGAGAACGAGCCAAAAACATTTAATAAGACGAGAAAGGTATTACCTCTCGCTAGAGACTTCATTAAGTACTTCAATGTTTAACTGTAAGTCACATAGAAGCCTACAAAATGCATTGCAGTTTTTGCACCTTAATTTTTTCAAATTCCAAACATCTTTTTAATATCACACATATTTGTGATGGCTTAAGATACCAATGAATGTCCTCAAACGACATATAAGTTGTGAAAATAAGATACCAGACTCTTAAAAAACCATAATCAAATTCACATATTGATGTATTCATATTTTTATTGACACCATTTAAATCATCTGAATGCGCTTTGAAAATAAAAAGTAAAAACCTCACAAAATCACTGGTATTCAATGGATGTGAAATAAAATTTCACCCGCAATAACTTCTTTGAGGTGATTCTGCGAGTCGATACTATTGTTCGAAACTCTATCGCGGCAAATTAGGGATACGTTGGCACAACAAAGCGAACGATTTCTCGGGAAATTCATCGGTTATACGACTTCCGTGTCGAACCGCCCCGCTCTTTTAACAATTCCTTTTGACTTCCCCCACCCTGTCACTACAGCGCAACAGCTCTTTGGTGTATTCGATATGAAATCTTTTTTATCGATTTGCATCTTGTTATACTTTCTTTGTACCACTAATTTTTTACTTTCTATAAATAACACCCAACAGCCAGATACATAGTACCGACTCCACACTAAGATCGAGTTTTGTATCGTCGTCTATGAAAGTATTAACGTCATCTCTGCCTTCGGAGCGATATGCTTTTCATGCACATCGCAGGATTTAAGTTTAAATTTTATAGTTTTCTCTCTCCGATTTAAATCCATTTCAAATCTATTCTATTTGGTTATGTGTCAATCCAAGTTCAAAAATCTATATTATCTTTTTCTACCACACGAACTTTATTCTCTCTCCCTTCGCTCTGTACTCTGATAAATCCAGCAATTCAAAACTATTAGATAATAATAGTATTTTTGGGCAAGAGCAATCACAAGAATATGTAATTGTTTTTTTGTAAACCGTACCTATGCCATAAATAAACTATATAAAATATTGAGATATTACGAATATTACATACTACTATTCAATTTAATTTTTCTATTACCTACTCTTGATACATGATTCATTTACCACTAAAAAGCACCACCGCGATCAAATTAAACTATGCTACTGTTGTGTTAAATAATAGGTATTACAAAAATATCGAATGTTAAGTTTCAAAAATGATATATATTTGACAGCCTCTGAGGTAGTTGGTTAGTTAGAAACGAAAGGCCGCGGGTTCGACCCCGCATCGATAAAAATGGATGTGAGTCTCACAAGTATTTGACTCGGTTCTGGGTGTTTGTGAGACCGTAGTCTCTCGTAGCTCCAATACCCACGACACAAGACCCGATCTTAATGTGCGAACAATGTATGTGACTGTTGCGGTATTTATTTATTTATTTATATTGATATAACATAAGCTTTACTAATAGTAATTCAAAACCATAATGTCATCACTTCATGTAGTACTTTATAAGCCTTTGAACTCCACTCCCTTTGAAAACTCTAAAAACAACCGGTTCGACTGAAAAGGCATTGTGTATGTACCCGTTTTGTAGCCGTTTCAGGCGCTTTTTGACACCGGATTGGAGATTCTCACTGATGTTTGAGAGATTGAAGATAATCTCCACTTTAAAGCGCTGTCTGTCCACATTTTTGCTTTTTCTATTTTACGACGCTCAATTTGCGACTATGAACTTTTAAATTACTTACAAAACGAATTTCTAGGTGTATTTTTATAGCTATGAATAGCTTTAAAATCATTGATCGCCTTTTGATTCGGTTTTCTCTAATAAATGGAGTTAATGCTCTAGCATAAAAAGAGGTAAAATCCGCCAAGTAATTAACGATTAACTATATTTTAAGGTAAGAAAAACTAGTTCAGAATCAACATAAATTAAAACCCAGCAATGCCAGATGTTAAAATAAAACCGATGAAGCTCAAGTACTTCACAAGAACACGACGACTTCATAAAATAAAAGCGTTAAACTTAGCATATTTCGGAAAATACAGCTGTCTGCATTATTACTTAAGATTGTATACCTTTAAGTACGAGTTAACGGATCTTTTATGATTCTTACACTTGTATTCAGAGCCCTGGCTTGGAGCCAACGCGCCAGTACAGTGCACTCTAGTAATAAAAGAACTAAAAGCACCATCTTACATTTGACTGTGAATAAACTAGTATATAGATAGTATTGCAAGTCATAAAAATAAATATTTGATACCGCAACCATATCTTTTGTTCACGTGGAATGTGCAAAAATGAAGATAATAAAATGGAAAAAATATCTTTTTGTATGCCAATTTTTATATTTCACCTTTTAATTTATTTATTCTACACTATTCAAAATAACGATCATTTTATTTAAACAATCAAGTATCATATTTCCATTGACTTCACAAGGCAAGAACGAATACAAAATCCGTAATAAACCAGTGTTAACATTACGCACCAAGGACATATACAATGTAGACTAAAAATCTTTTATGCTTATTTTAAAGCTTAAATATATTAGATAGAGTTTAATATTTACAAAAATTAGTTAAAAATTATTTCAACTTGTCTCTACTTTTTCTGTGACTGTTAAGATCCCTGGCATGGTCTATTTTTAATCTTCTTAAATCATAATATATCTTCTAATTTTGAAACTGAATTAATTGCTCAAAGACTACAGCCATTATACAACTAATTTTGTTCATTACTCTATTTTTCATTGGACAGAAAATAACGTAATAACGATCCTGTAATACAAATGGCCAAAGTGATTTTGTACTGGGGCTATTTGCAAAACTAATTTGTCAATTGGACACTGCAAAAGGCACATTTCATTCGTTATAGCCCATTCAGCTTTGAACATCTGCTTAGTAATCAATCAGAATGCACTAATTGCCTGCATTATGTTTAATACGATTGTTAAATCGAAAATAGACGGGATAATTTCCCAAAAGAGCTAAATTATAGTCCAATTGTAGCTTTATCATATCCGCTTATTTGGAACTCAATTTAAGACTTTTACGTCTATTTTATTTTGTGGTTTTCAATTTCAAAACAGTTTAGTTATTGCATGAAACTATCGCCGTATTTTTTGGAAAATTATTTCAATTGTTTTCAATTACTTGACGCCTATATGTTGAGGCAAAATTTTACACTTTTAATACTTAAACTGGCATGAAAATTATGTTAAAACTAGCTTTTGCCCGCGACTTCGTTCGCGTGGACTTCAGGTTCGTCCCGTCTTCTATTTCCTGACTCATCCCACGGGAACACTACATTTTTCGGGATAAAAAGTAGCCTATGTGTTAATCCAGGGTGTCAGCTATCACTATACCAAATTTCATCAAAATCTGTTGAGCCGTTTTTTCATGAAAGAGTAACAAACATACATACAAACTTTCACCTTTATAATATTAGTAGGATATAACATGTTTATACAAATATTAAAACTATATCTAAGATCAGTCTCAATCTAAATCAAAAGAACTATAAACACTCTTATAAAAACACAACCTAAATGGAATTCTAGGCTATCTAGATTCTAGTCTGGATGTCTAAAAGACCTACTTACCTCAGCAGCCGGTATGTGCCGTCACAATACTGACAATATGTTCCTATTGTGCTACATTTATCACTAGCATCAGACGCACTATAATTCTATTATGACATGTTTAATCAATACTTGTGACCTGATTTATTCTGCACGCATTGATAAATGTATTTGCAGTATCGCCTCGTGATGTTATCCAAATATCGGGAAATTGTTTTTTATTTGATGTTTTTGTTTATTGAAAGATGATTTAATGGGTATTATAATTGTTTTATGAATTTATACGTGGATATATCCGGCAATACATCAGTATTACAGTTTCTCTGTTTATCAACAATCGAAAATGTAATATTTCTTGTAATTATTATTTAGTGTAAATATTATATATATTTTTTCATAGTGACAATTTTTTTTTAACGCTAAAAACCACACATTAATTAATTAAATATTGAGAGCGTTACAAAGTTCTTTCACAAAAGTCTGTGTGATTTTATTAACTCTACGAAAAGTAATATGTTTTCTTAGATTACATGCGTTATTAAGATTCTATTTTCTTTTAATAAATAGAAATTTAGATTCAAAACATACTATGGGGCATTCCACGCGAAGCGGACAGGTAAAAAATCGCGATGTTTCTGATTTCAGAAATATTTGAGTATGTTCTACCTATATATGTCCTTGATTCGTGTATCAAATATTTTTCTAATATAGTGACTGGTTAAAGAATTAAGGAACTTTGAAATTTTGGCCAACTGGTGGGCATACAGTACTTCAAAGGCGATTATCTAGTCAGAAAATTATTAATTAAAATAATTAAACCACTGGATTTAAAACTTCATTTAATGAGCTTTTTAATTGCATTTTTGGATATTAAAATAAATTATTTTGTTCCAATTTTTTTTTATTTTTTATTTTTTAACTTCGATTTTCACAAACTTAGACCATTTCGATTTTTTTTATTTTTTTTATTAAAATAGCTAGTATTGTATAGAACATCCTTGCCAAGTTTTATAATGGGCGTAGAAGTGGTTTACGAGCTATGCTGGGAATACTGCCGAAGCGCGGCGTCCTGCGCGAGTTACGTGAAACTATCAATAAAATAAAATCACTTCCGACCGAATAGTTTGCATATTTAAAACGATATAAATACATTTTAAACACTTTTTAGATACCGTCAAATCATACAACTATAGTCCTGAAATACAAATATGGTCCATTACCATACTTTGACATAATTATTGTATTATTAATGGGTTCCATTCAGCGATTTTTTTGACAACATTTGACTAGAATGGATGTAGGCGTTGAAATTAAGAGCAATTGCGATAGCTAGTATGTGAAATCAACAGCGAGCGGTGCGGAATTAATCAGTTATTGCGTGTTTTCAAAACTCCCCTAACTTTTATTTAAAAAAATAAGTATATGTAGCTGCCCAGTCCTACAATTTATTTTTTTAAAAGGTAATATGTTTGTATTTATTATATTATAGCTGTTTTTTTATATCAGTTAATTATTTTAATACTTAGGCAAGTTTATTCTAATTTTCATACTTTGTTAAAACAATAGTCCAACGGTTTTCTTGGATAATAATTAAAAACCAATTAAAACAAATTTAGAATTACATCAGGGATTTGAAAACAATGTCAAGGAAGAAGCCTGGAGCCAGATCATATAAATATTATTCAAATCGACAAATGGAATTATGTCTTTCTGATATTAAAAACAGAAGACTGACTCAGCAGAAAGCATGCCATAAATACACAACCAAACAAACAGGGATATACAATTGCAAATTCAGCCTCCTTAAACACGCAGCACTAAAAGAGCGCTTTTTCAAGTTGCTGAACTGGAGAGGGTCAAATGCAAAAAAAATAGCAATTGTACCCGGTGACTTTTTAAATTAAATTGTTGTACTCATGGACTACTGATTTAATATAAAAATATGTTACGTAAATGTAATATCATAAGTAAAAAGTGATTTATTAATCCATAAGAGACATAAACGAACGAACAAAATGTCAAAGTATGGTAATGGACCATATTTGTATTTCAGGACTATAGTTGTATGATTTTACGGTATCTAAAAAGTGTTTAAAATGTATTTATATCGTTTTAAATATGCAAACTATTCGGTCGGAAGTGATTTTATTTTATTGATAGTTTCACGTAACTCGCGCAGGACGCCGCGCTTCGGCAGTATTCCCAGCATAGCTCGTAAACCACTTCCACGCCCATTATAAAACTTGGCAAGGATGTTCTATACAATACTAGCTATTTTAATAAAAAAAATAAAAAAAATCGAAATGGTCTAAGTTTGTGAAAATCGAAGTTAAAAAATAAAAAATAAAAAAAAATTGGAACAAAAGAATTTATTTTAATATCCAAAAATGCAATTAAAAAGCTCATTAAATGAAGTTTTAAATCCAGTGGTTTAATTATTTTAATCAATAATTTTCTGACTAGATAATCGCCTTTGAAGTACTGTATGCCCACCAGTTGGCCAAAATTTCAAAGTTCCTTAATTCTTTAACCAGTCACTATATTAGAAAAATATTTGATACACGAATCAAGGACATATATAGGTAGAACATACTCAAATATTTCTGAAATCAGAAACATCGCGATTTTTTACCTGTCCGCTTCGCGTGGAATGCCCCCTATTTTAAAATATATAGTGGAATGTTTTCGGTCAACTGTTGTGACAGCAAAATAAGGTAACAAAATACCTGCTATTGTAGTTTCCGGTCAGCGAAGTGACTAGACACAAGAAGAGCACTAGCATGTCCCAATTTATTCGCCGAAAAATTGTGGCGCTGACCTATATACGACAAATGCACGCTACCTCCTTTCTAAGATGTCCTAAATTGTATTCGAGGATTTTATTCTATACGTATGACCAATATCCAAATTAATTGTTTACAAAACACTAAATATTTCACTTTTTACGATATATTTTTTACTATTGAACAGTTTTCAAAGGTTGTAGAGCTATAACATGCTACAGCTACAAGAACAAAGGCTCAGCTTGACCAGGATGGTATCTTATTCAAAATCAACGTGAAATAACTAATAGGTTTGTGTTTAGGATTCTTTGGATAAATCTGTTTTGCGATTGTGGAGAGCCGATCATAGTGACCTCGATAATGTATTGCCTTTCAGTTTCAGTCTAACTTCAGGTTTAAGCAGGCCAACATAATTCATGCATAATTTTAGACGTTATATTAGACATAATTTAAGAAGGCCACATTAATCTGTTGGAAGCGGAAGCATCTAGCGAATTCCTGCAATCTGTACTCTACTTTCCATAAAGCGCATAATAGCCACTTTGTCGTCACAGTATATAAAAAAGAACATTATTAATTTGATTATCATACTTCACGTACCACGCATTAAATAGCAGAATATATTACCAATAGACTGCGGCGGAATACGTAAAATTAAGTGATTGAAAATCGAAAATAATGAAGACCAATGGCATTATAAAATCACGTGGATTGCCGAGCTATGAAAGTAATTTATTCCGAACAAAACGGAATTGTATGCAAAGCACAGACATTAGTTATCGTGGAAGGAAATTCAATTTATTAGCATATTATTATACATGTATTTTGTACGAAATGTATTATATAAATGAGAATTTGAATACTTTTCAGTAGAAAAATAAAATCATTTATGGAAACGTGCTTAGATTTATTATTGGATATATACCGCGTGTTATTTCAATGTAATATTAAAAAGGCTTTATTAGGATAATAAAATATTGTTCACATACTTGTAGGGTCTAATGACTGGAATTGTTATACGCAATAAACGCATGGATGGAACTTATATACTAGCCTGCCCGCTAATATATAACATAATATAGCGAGAATAGTCAAAAATATTCTGGGATTTTAACTTTCTACCTATGCTGAAGACTAATACTATAATATAAATTACAGTAATGGAAATAAACACACTAAACGTCAGAAAGAAAGCATCCAGGAAGCAACAGAAAAGCTTTCATATTTATCGACAGAAAGACCGCACCGGACGTTAACCCACCCAAACAGAAGTCCGTTGACACTATCCGGAAACGAATATATCGATTAGAAAAAATGGTGTCAAGATCCAATTTCCCGCCAGCTAAGGAAGTTTCACGTTATAATATATGTTTTAGTGGCATCGAACTTTTACTTACCACTTTTAGTTCACCTCTATCGGTCGGCTCGGCGTTGAATATTTAACAGTTTGTGGTGTTCCGATTTAAATATTGAATATTAAATTTATCCTAGACTGATTTACTGATTTACTGGTGGTAGGTCTCTCATATGTGGGAGGCCATCTGGGTGGGTACCACCGCAGTGTCTATTTCTCCCGTCAAACAGCAGTGTAAATGCATTGTTGTGTATCGGATTGGAGGGCATTGTAGCCAGAGTAACTACTGGACATATTGAGACTTAACATCCTTTGTTTCAGGATGGCGAGCGCAGTGGAATGCCAAGCATTGCTTTGTAATTCAAGGTGTTTGGTTTTGCTACTCTTTATGAGCGGTCGTATCGCTTACCATTAGGCGAACGGCATGCTCGCCTCGTTATTCATAGCAAAAAATATATATTTAGAATGTGGAATGTCTATTGCCAACGTTCGGTATTTAAAAAAAAAATATTTTTGTTGTATGTCCAGTACAAAAAATCAATGTTGTAATGTTAAAATAGTATTATTATTATTAATGAAGCTGTCTTATCCTTATACATACATATGTATTCACTAGCGGCAGATACACTTTTGAAAATGGCGGCCAAAATGTTCAAATCCGATTATCAATTATAAGAATATCAGAACGAAGGACACTCTGATATGGATTTTGAGATCATCCCATGCAAGTTTAAATAAAGACAGAAATTCATTCAAAAGTTACTGTCTACATTTTGTCAGTAATTTATGTTAGCGGTAACGCTGACTCCGGCGTATATGCAAATATTCTTACAAAATTCCTTTAACGTGCAGGATGTCTGCATCGTTAGAAAATTGTTTGTAATATAAACAACTAATTTTGTTTATCGTAATACAAGTCCAACGATTGACTGAATGACTCGTAAGAAAATTAATTCCGAGATTGATTTTGACTTCACAAACTTCTGTCTGAGATGAATAATTTATGTATAGTTCAGAATTTTATAGATGTTATTTTCTATTTACTTCTAAGGAGTCTCGTTAAAAATCCTAAAGAGGTGTCTATTCTTAGCAATAAGTTCATGTAGACTTACTGTAAGTAACAAGAGAGAGAAATAAATATCGTACTTCCGCGCTCGGAGACGTTTAGTGTCAATAAAATTGTTCCTTAGTATAGATTATTTTTGTAAAGTCTAAACTAAGTAAAGATTTCATCGACATTAAATATCTGTACGACAGTTGGTATACCAATATTATTAATACAGAATCAAATAATAAATAATAATTGATGCTATAGTGAGAAGTAGAGCGCTGTAAAGACCTCTGTGTTGTGATTAACAGTTTTTTTTTATTGCTATGAATGTCGAGATGAGCATGCCATTCACCTGATGGTAAGCGATACGACTGTTCATGAACAGTAGCAAAACCAAACAGCCCCTTGAATTACAAAGCTATGCTTGGCATTCCATTGTACTCTTCATCCTGTGATATAAGATTTTAAGTCTCGATATGTCCAGTAATTATTCTGGCTACAATATCCTTCAAACCAAAACACAATAGTGTATTTACACTGCTTGTGACGGGAGAAATAGACATTGCGGTGGCATCTACCCTAGCGGCCCCTTACATATTAGAGACCTAACACCAGCAAATTTATTTATATTTATCTATTACCCTGACGATATGCAATACTTATTATATACGTACATCTTGTGTTTTTATTTGTGTACATGATGTTTATTTTAGTTGTCATCATTATAATTTGTTTTCATAATTCTTTTGTCGAATTGAATTCTTTGTATATTGTCCTCATCTATTTCATAATAATTATGTAATCGTATTCTTAACTCGTAGTTGTTATTTATGATTAAAAAATACCCTTTAAAAAAATCGGCTTAACCAAACGCAATCGTCAACAAAGGTATTCCGACAAGCGCCAACAAATCAATCTAAAAGATTGTTTAGTAAACGTGTAGCAACTGAACACCAGGCTACATTTCCATTATTCATTTGCTATACATTAAGTGCATTAACCTTTATATTGTTTGTATAGGTCTCGCAAAGGCGGACAAAGCTTTTAGGCTTTTGTGACGTAACATGCCAGTGAAAACAGCAATGACTTCTGCGCGACTGGTTGATTAATTTTGAAAGTGATTAAGTATTTTGGCATCGGAACTTTATTTCCTTACCTTTATTAAAAAAATGTTGGTTAATTTAAAAATATACAGCAATTAAGCAGAGGTGCCAGGCAGCCGAATTTCGCCTTGCATGCCCTTCGCCTGATGGTAAGCGATACAACCGCTCATGAACAGTAGCAAAACCGAACAACGCCTTGAATTACAAAGCAATGCTTGGCATTCCACTGCGCTCGCCATCCTGAGACATAAGATGTAGTTTCGATATGTCCAGTAGTTACTCTGGCTGCAATATCCTTTGCTAAATAAAAGCATTCCATCTTACTAATTGTTGCCATAATATAATATCTTAACAAAATTAAATACTGCAATCTAGCACGTCTGAGTTTACATTTCAAACGTGAAACAATGACTCAAGAGCAAATATAATAATGTCTACATTTCCATTACAATTGTTTGCATATCCATTCATATTTGTTTAAATACATTAGCGTTTTTGCGACTAAGAAATGTTAGTACTTTTGTTGAAAGTTTTTGAAAGTTTTGCTTCTTTTTGGTTATTGTATTTAAGGATTTATACAACGATAGTGAACATAAAGATTTATTGACGAAAAATAAATATTTCATATCTCCAAATATTTATGTTTATAATGGCTATTACATTATGTCCCTAATTTCATAATTTATATGTTGATTCTTAATTTAAGAAGTATTGGAGTTGTAACCAAATTTCTTAAAAAAAGTCCTTGATTTTATTTATTTATTTAAATACTTTGTACAAATAGTACAGGCGGACTTAACGCCTACGGACAGTAGAATTCATTGTTTTTATGGGATTATTATAGAATATATAAATTATATAGAATATTTTATTTCAAAATTTATATTTATTTTGGTATAAATGTTAAAAAAACATTCTTTTTTTGAACTCTACGGACAACCCTTCATAAATAAACCCATTTTTATTATATCTAGTAACAATTTATTTATCAGATGTTCGCGAAACAGAATTTATTTGCCTCGGTTTATTTCAGGGCGTCCACTTTTAAAACATTCGCATCACACAAAGCTTATTAACACGATATTCAATGTGATGAGAATATTGTTCCTCCGGAAATAAAAGACGTATTTTTCATTTAATTTTTTTTTTCATTGCTATGAATGGCGAGACGAGCATGCCGTTCACCTGATGGTAAGCGTTACGACCGCTCATGAACAGTAGTAAAACCAAACAACACCTTGAATTACAAAGCAATGCTTGGCATTCCACTGCGCTCGCCATCCTAAGAAATAAGATGTTAAGTCTCGATATGTCCAGTAGTTACTCTGGCTACAATTCCCTTCAATCCGAAACACAACAAT
This sequence comes from Hyles lineata, assembly GCA_030180105.1. Classification (NCBI taxonomy): domain Eukaryota; kingdom Metazoa; phylum Arthropoda; class Insecta; order Lepidoptera; family Sphingidae; genus Hyles; species Hyles lineata. Next base: position 5,144,924 of record JARJEE010000030.1, read on the forward strand.
GCGTTTACACTGCTGTTTGACGGGAGAAATAGACACTGCGGTGGTACCCACCCAGATGACCTCTCACATATGAGAGACCTACCACCAGTAGGCTTTATTTAAAGACAGTTTTTAAACCCATTTTAGTTATTAAATTTCGAATCCTATTGTAGCTTTTGATTTAGTTTGAGCGAAGAAGACAAAACATACGATATATAAGGCCTTTTATGTATACAGTTCGCTGCATTGTATGAGAATTGAGATGAATGCGAAATTTGGGCAATCCCGACAGGTGGGTTCTATTGTCTCCATTTGTATTGTCAAAATATGTTGATCGTGCGCAAAATATTTATCTAGAAATAGTTTAGATGGATCGCTGAATATACAAAGAACACGTAAAACATATTTTCATTTATTTTATGGTTTAAGACTCACGATCTGATCATCATCATCAGCCCATCTGCGTCCTCTGCTGGACATAGGCCTCTTCTATTGCACGCCACTGGACTCGATCTTCATCCCATCATCTTCAACCACTACCAGCCATCTTTGAAATATCTATACACTCGAGAACATGATCTGATAGCATTTGCATAGTATATTTACACAAAACTTTAATTATCGATTACCTGCTTAATGTAAGCTGTTTTAAAATTATTAAACCGGGTGCATTTTTCACTATTTGGATGTTTGTATCCACCTGGATGGTGAAAAACAATACACAATAAAGGAAAACCTGGCATAAAATATACGAATACGCCCCGTGCATATGCGGTTTAAAATAAGCCGACGTCATTGTATCGACAGGCGAGGGATTTGTCATCGGTCCGGCTGTCCGGAATTCAATGAAATAGTGACGACATTTAAGTTACTGTGACGTGCTAGTTAAAAGTCTTGATTTTTAGACCATAATACCTAAAATAACTTGACAGCCTCTGTGGCACAGTATTGTTTTGTAAGAAGCATGTTTTAAGGAGAATATTGTGATAAATGTGATTTGCTTTGGTTTTAAATGAAATACTTTTTAAATATCTTATCGATAGCGTAGAAATTTTACAGATTTGATAGCTTTTATGGGACAGTTGGTTAAACGCTGTCTGTAAAACGAGAGGCCGCGGGCTCGATCTCCGCACCGATACAAATATTTGTGTTGCCCTCAAGTATTTGTCTCGGGCCTGGGTATTTGTGAGACTGAAATGTCTGTCGTAGTTTCTGATACCCACAATACAAAACTTAATTGCTCTTAATGTGGGATGTATGGTATTGACTGTTGGGTATTGTAATTGATTTATTTACAAAGTACAAGTGTAATCAAATTTCAATTGTTACTAAACAAATAACCCAATAAAACCGCTTCAGAAATTGAATATTAATTTCACAATTTAATATCGGTACAAACGTACACTCGATCGAACGATCATTGATATTTAGAAATATATTCATCGCTTCAATGATTTTTAATTTATTTACTCTCCTTCTTATTTGAGTATCGCTAATATAGATATATTTAATACGGTGCTGTAATTTTTTCAAAGGATTTATTGACTTCAGGGATCTGGCGACGGGAATTATTCAAAGTTCTGCGTACACATTTTGATTAATTTAATGGACTATAAACTTTTTAAAATGCAAAATTAGCATTAATATCTCGTTGGTTTTTTGATATAGGCGTTAATTGGATAATCATTGTTGAAAATCAAATTTCGACGCCTATTTATTGTCCACAACTTTTGTACCCGTGCAAAAAAAACGCTAAATTAAATAACTTTAATACTCTATACATCAAAGAAACCAAATATTTTCGCAAATAATTTTGAACATACGTCTGTCTTGAAAGCCCAAGCGGCGGAATGTAAGTCGGAGGTTTGAAGCGATCATGTGGCTAAGTTAGGTCCAGTGGCATTCCCTTGGGTAGCGGTAAAAACAAGAACCTTTGTGCCTTGAGGCTAAGCGGTCAGCCCTGTTCAGCATAAATAATAATAAGCGTTAAGGGACTTTGAGGCTATTCCTAACATAATAGTTTCAAGTAAAGTAGTGTATAGGAAACTTGTAAAAAAAGACTTTGCATATGTGTTGTTTGTTCAAAGATGGAATTTTTTGATAAGGTTGCATATATATTTTTTAATTACAATGAATGGCGCGACGAGCATGCCGTACGCCTGATGGTTATCGATACGACCGCTTATGGACAGTAGCAAAACTAAACAACACTATAAATTACAAATCAATGCGCGGCAATTTGGCAACGTGTAAAGGTATAAAATGAGCTTATTATTCTCCTTTTCTTTTTCTCCGACAGCCTCCTTTGCGCAGTTGGTTAGACGCTGGCTGTGAAACGAGAGGCCACGGGTTCATACCCCGCACCGAAACAAATATATGTGTGAACCAAAGGTATTTGTTTCAGGTCTGGGTGTTTGTGAGACCAAAAGTCTTTCGTAGTTCGACCCACGACACAAGACTCGATCTTAGTGTGGGGTCAGGAGTTCAGGACTATGTATGTGACTGTTGGGTATATTTATTTATTATTATTTATTTTTATACTGGCGCTGAAAGTGACATGCCACAGGTGCAGAACATTAGTATTGACTTGCGAGTTGCGAGTAACGTTTACACCAGTTATTACAATTATGCCGGCTTGTGCAAAATTAGTTATAAAGATGTGAATACGTAATAAGTACATGGGTCACTATGTCTGGTCCTAAAACCTTCCTTAATTATAAGTACTATATAAGTAGATGAATTTTTATTACGCTAACTAACTTTGTTGCCTCCTAGTACTATAAAACATTGAAGCATGATTAAACGGTAGACAATATATGAAAACATTTAAGATTATCGTGTTTTTGCCTTTAGGATTATTCGGGTTTAAGTAAGGATCAAATTATGATTTAATGTTATCCTAACGGAATTCACTACGTGACTTCATTACGTATTCCGAGATGTTTTTGGTGTTCGAAATTAATTTTAATGTCGCACTTAAGTTTCCCTTGGGTAACAGAATGAATTTATTATGGAAATGTTTTTTATTTCACTAAGTCCCCGATTAACTGAGCTTGTGATTTAAGAGATATATTTTCAATTACGTAGAAGTTACAAATGAACAATTGGGTTACCTTTATATTCTTTATAGCTATAAATGGCGGGACAAGCATGCCGTTCGCCTGATGATAAGCCATGCGACCGCTTATGGACAGTAGCAAAACCAAGCAACACTATGCAGTTAAAGGAGTGTTTTTCATTCGACTGCGATCGCCATCCTGAGATATAAAATGATAAGTTTCTTTCTATCCAGTAAAGTTATACTGCTGTTTCGGGGGAGAAATAAAAATTGCGGTAGTATCTAACCAGGTGGCCTCTTACATAGGAGAGACCTATCACCAGTTATAGTGCTACAATATTTTGAGAAACCATTAGTGCTGTTAAGGATTGAAAATAACCTCTATGTTCAAGAGAATTTGGATATAGAGAGAATTGAAAGAATTACTAGGGCGGAAAGCTATACATATAATCTCAACTAAGCCATACATAGCCATATAACACTACGACATAGTTTTGACACTTTTAACCCCTTACTGCATGAATTATGAAGGATGTTATTAAAAAAAATTAAATAAACTGAAATAGTTTTGACAAAAATTGCTTAATAAAGCAAAAAAATATGCGTCGTCTTATGAAGGAACGCTTCATATGATAAAATTTATTTAATTTTATGTTAATGATTAGTTAATTGTAAAAAATTAACAAACTGACCAAACCATAAATGGCTTGGTATGCGGTAAGGGGTTAAAATGTATGTAATTACTACCCAACTTCTTTCATCATGATGTATTTTTAAAACAACTTCATAGTAATGTACTCATTACAGTTTATTTCTAAGATAGTTTAACAGAACTAAATGTCACCAACTATTTTGCGAATTCAATACAAAAATGGATCCTCCTGTTTGCGTGTTAGAGCCTTATTTTCTAATATATTTTTTTATTTTTATAACCTAGGTCTAATTTTCCAGCGGCCCACGTTAGTAATTAGGTAAATAGGCAATAGTGGAAAGGTCAAGGTCGTGGAGTGACCTTAATTGCTTTATTAGGCGGAGGTTTGTTCTTTGATGTATAAAAATGTCTCATGATAATAAATTATATTTTGTTCATTTTGTGATCCTAGTGACCGATTTAAAATTGAAGTGGTATCTTTTCATTCTGACTCGATTATTTCAATGTAGTTTATTTTTATAAGCTTGAAAATTATAAATCCGAACGTATGCTTTGATATTTTTACTTTTTTGTGAGCCGTGGCGGATTATCATTTTTTCGCACGTGAATTAGTTTAAATACACGCCGTAAAATAATACAACACTTTTCAGCCCAAAATAATCCAAATATCCTCATACTTAAATGAATTAGAATTCAAGCTTTTAAACCTTCAAGTTAATTTTATGTATGTATTTTTAATAATTCCTCACAATATCGACAGATTTGATATTCAATTCGGATGTACCATAACATAACGGCTCACAGTCGGAAGTCATTTAAATAATAATTTCCAAGTTGCGCGCACACGTGGATAGAAAGATAGTTTCCGTCAAGTGACATGTTTGAAAGTAGAATACGGACGGAAATAGTAATGCTGGCTGAAAGCAAAGGAAACTGGTCGCATGTCTTGCTCGTGCTAAGGTTTTTGTCTTAAGGACTTGAGTTTAAAATGCACCTGCTTTTGTTGATTTGAAGTGATATCGACACCTTGTTTTAATAATTATATAATAGCTGTGTTATTTATTTGGTAAGGAAGTGGTTTTACGATTTCTAGACTTTTTGCACAGATTTAATAATTAATACAATTGTAGTTTTATTTATCAATGGCCGATTGTTAATTTAAAATTTCTGCAAGTATTGCACGAATTCCATATTAAGAACCACTTCAAAAAATGTCTTAACTCATTGTATGGAGAATAGTATTTTATTATGCCTGTCACATAATTATTTCAGGTTCTATTTGATTTGATATAACTTCATTCGTAATTGATAATAGGTACAAAAAATACATACCTGCAAATATTAAAGTTCACACATCCAAAGTTATTTACTGTTACTTTAAATCGTACATAATATAATAATGAAATCAATAAATATACGCAAAGATAACACAAACATGAAGATAAAAACAGCCAATGAACGTGCAACTCAACATTTTTCAACCTGCCATGTTTTTTACACGCTAAATGCACAATAAATACCCGCGCTTTTAAGCGTGGCCAACTGGATTTTCTTTTTTTTCAGCAGGCACTGAACGAAACGTCGTTCAGCCTGGCATTTAAGTTGCATTTGAACACAAAGCAAAAATAAAACGCACTGTCAGGCCTTAATAACTGACAAGAGGTATCTTTCTTTTGAACGCGGGACTTTTCAATGCTTTTAGGCTATTTTGCAAATAGATGTAGCGCAGTGCTTGAGTTGCAAAATTCCTTCGTAACTTTTTACAGAATAGCTATTGTTTGAAATTTACAGTTATCGTATTGTTCAATTTAGTAAGATCTTGATTGCTGGATAGTTTTTTTTATTTTGAGTTCTTTTTTTAAGTTTAAAAATGCAATGGAAATAAAACATTCAGCCAAGATTTATTTTAATTTTATATCTTGATTGTTATATAAAGATAATAATAACCTTAAGTTTGATTTATTAACGTATGTATACTTTTATGTAGCCAGCACTTCAAGGTAGTTAAAATATTATTACGTGTAGACTAGAGGACGTCCAAGGTGACTTATTAATATGTACTGAAATTATAAGACAATAGCCGCAAACCATAATGATGGTTCAATATAGTCTGCTATCGATTTTTTTATTGCTTTATGAAGGGTGGACAACAGTCACAAAAATGTTTTGTCTCTAGAATGGAACATAGAGAAATTACTGTCTCTGTCGTGGGAAAACCACTTGTGATAACTGCTGAGGCAAAGACGTATTATTTTTCTCAATCGTTAGTGCTAGTATATTTCAATTTTCGGTCGGGATATTTTTGTACAATAAGCTAAACTATTTTATACTTTTAATTAATAACACATTTAAATATTTATGCCCAAAATATAGCAAAGATCCTATGTAACTTAAAAATATGAATAAGAAAATTGCTTGAAAAAATACAATTCCCAAACGAAAGTTGTAACCTTGTAGACTACATATTAAATATTTATATGGCTCTGAAATTAGCCTGTAAATGCCTAAACTTTAAATGTTCAAATTTTAAAAGTTTAGTATTAATGGCAAATGATTACTGTAAAGTAAAATGTTGACCTTTACGCGTAATAAAATGTAAGTGGGAATTTTAATATTTTACTTAACAAACAGTCTATACAAGACAATAGGTGAATTATTAATTCAAGATAATTTATAAAAAAAAATGTATAAGAAAGACGCAAAAGCAACTGTTTATCACTTTGTGAAATTCGCTTCCCCATTTCAGTTATTTTTGTGTTTAATCTAAATTCGGGAGAATTTACAATCATCCAAAGATTGACATTCACATACGTAGACATTAATTATTCAAAAAAGATTAATAAAGCACAACAACACAAACAAAACAATCGCAAAGAAACAAGAAATATTACATCAAAAGCTAAAACCCAAATTTCAAGCGATCTTACCTGGCGTCGGAAGGTTTGTAGGTAACATCGTATTTCTCGACGAGTTCCGCCGTGGTTGACCACGACACTCGCACTGTGGTCGGGTTCAGGAACGTGACCGTTATGTTCTCAGGCACCCCGGGGCCCATTGAACCTGAAAACAATGTTCCGTATAGAAGCAAGTTTGTTTCAGTTGTAAGAATAAAATATGAACGGTTTAGGATGGATTGAAACATAAAACAAATGTAATCTGGTTGATGCTTATTTTTTTCAGCTCATGTTTAGTGATACAGATTTGTGTGTGGACTTTCTCCGTAGAAAACAGACTTACAAGCGATTTAAATTATTTAAAAGGATCAATACTAAAAATTCAGGAAAGTCGGAATAATAACATATTTTGTAAAGGTGCTCGTTAGTGGATTTGTAAGAAGATTACATAATTATTAATATTTTGTATGGACATGAATAAAAGAGTAAAAATAAATTCCAAGCAATTCGATACCAAACTGACGTCGCCATCGTTTAAGCCCATACATAAGGTCAAGAAAGACATATGACACAGGTAAATGTAACCTACATTTCATAGCAGAATTTCGCCGCACATAACCGCGGTATGCCAAAGACAAAACCCATTATTACGTCACCAACGTATAAACATCGAGAGTCACGCGAAAGACAAATTATTTTTCAACTCCCTCGTGGCAAACTCACCTTTAAAATTATCAACATTGTTAAAACATGGATGTTGTAAATTGAAATGTCGATTTTGTGCAAGGTTAACGGATAAGCATTGATAATTTTTATGTTATAAATATTCACGTGGATATTTTTTCTTTTGTAGTGAAATAAAAACGAAGATTTTTCATATAATTAAACATGTGCAATAATAAAAAATAAGTTTTTTGTAAACACAAGTATGCAAGTTAATAATAAAGCTCTGTAATAAGTTAAAGAACAAATCTCTGACCAATTGTTATAAAAAATCATATTAGTTATATTAAAAAAATGAGGAAGGAATTCTTCAATTAAATATAATGATCTCGAAATATGTATATTGTACAAAATAAATTGTAATCGAATTCTCCTTTGTGTACGCAAAATTTGCAATGTGTTTTTCGTTTCAAATTTTATCACGAAATAATATATTTTAATAAAAAACTGGATCTAATATATTATATTTCTGAAACATTTCCTGTTATCTCAAATCGTCGAAATTGCGCATTTTGTACATTGAATATTACGTTGTTAACTGTTGACAACCACTTCAGACAATTTATACAAATTTGATTCTAATGAGTATGTCAAGTAAGTTTCTCTTGACGAAATAATTAAATATTCTGGTAAGTGACACATCTCATCATGATACAAGTTTAGGTAAGTAATACAATGATAATATCAAAGAAGCGAAGCAAGGAAGATAGAAAATTCAATGATTTTTATAATTTATGACGCAGGAAATTGAGAAGTTCCGGAAGAATACTTAGCAGGAAGGACTTAGCAGGATCTAGGTATAACAAAGGATTAAAATAAATATAAAAGTAATATAATGGTAAATTATATGGTTGTATAATCAAATAAGTAGTAAAAAAAAAATAATAAAGAATCCTGCTTTTTAATACAAACAAACAATATTTCCAAAAATGATTCACAAGATTTTTGTAATATATGAACTTCGCCGCCAATTCGCAATATGCCGGCGTGGTGGACTATAGTCACACCTTTTTCAATTTAATTCTTAATAATCAAACCAAAAGGTTCTTCAATAATTATTTTCTGTGCCGCACCGTCAAGTTGTGGAACGGTTTGCCATCACACGTGTTCCCTCCTTGCTATAATCCTAGGTCCTTCCTCATTAGCGTGAAGAGGCATCTTAGCAGGCCTACATGATTGTGTCGAATGACATGACACCGCCATCTGATGCCATTCGATACTCTATTTGGACGGCACCTGCACTTACCACCAATAATGCAGTAATGCAGTCAATGGGCCGAGCCAGAGTAAAAAAGGCCTGTTTCTGGAAGTGGGACGTGTATGAGCTACAATCAAATAAATACTAGATACAGGGTCCGCAACAAAATCACACACCAAAAGTGGCCGAGGTTGCTTATTCTAATACATTTGAATTTGAACTACGAGAAAATCGAATTATAATCAACTTCAGGTAACAATATACCTTATTCCTTTAAATTAAGATTCATTATGTTTTTTGACCATACTAGAATCAAAGACCACACGCATATTTCTATTGCCGTTTTAGGCCGTTATTTATAATCAAGACTACATTTGATCGAAGTGTATGAGGGTTAAAGTTATAAGACATATACACACCGGCGTTGACGAAACGCAGCAGAAGAGAGAGCGCAATAGCGACGACGGCGGTTTGCGCGGGCGGCGCGCGCCGCATGTCGCGCCTACCCGACCGCTCATGCCATGCCGCTTCTGCAACAAAACAAACATCATTGTTATTGGAAACATGATCAACGTCCTTAGCTACATGGAGTCCATATCTGAACATAGCTCTGAAGGATTAATGAAGGCATTGAAATAAAAATAAAACTATTATTTACGGATTTGGTTTAATTTTTAAATTTTTTTAACTTGCCAACGTTTCGATAACTTTACAGCTTTCGTGGTCACGGGACAGTTTAATGAAGGCAACCAAATTAATGTGTTATCTGTAGATAACTTAAGATGTATCTTAATTTTCAGCATAATGAAGTACTGAAGAATTGTGCTGCTAAACAAACAGCTTTTAAAATATTTTAAATGTAGAGAACAGCTTATATATCGTGACTTCCTACAGCCCTCTTTAAAGTTGAGTTCTTTAAGTTATATATACCAGATGTGTCAAAACAAAAATTAAAAAGTCATAAAACTAGTCATATAGTTCTCTGGTTGTACTGGAAATAACATAAAATAAAATAGTGGTGGAAAATAGAATTATTTCTCTGTTCACCTATAAGATAAAAGAACGTTTTAATAGAGGTTGCTGAATGTCGCTGGACCCAGTTAGAATATTAGAGCATATTTAAAAAACTTCCATATATCTTCAGTCTTCGCGCTAGGTAAAACGTGAGGTATTAAACATAAAACTGCGCGGCAAATGGAAATTTTATTATACACAAAAATAACAAAAGTTTACTACGGGACCATAACTACGAGGAACGTACCACACAAAAATTCCTGTCATTTTACTTAAATATTTCTATTCAATATAAGATAGGCATGGTCGTCGTTACAGAAACGTTTGTACATCCATGGTTCTGAATATGGTAATTAATAAATACTACTTAAGTAGATAATGCTTTCAATTCAAATCCATAAGATGGTAAAAGTTACAAGAATTTGCTGGACCAAAGCCACCTTCGATCTCTAAGGTTTTTTTTTAAAGAAGCTATGTTCATTAATAAATATTTGTTTTACCAAAAGTCGCTTACATTGATCTATCAACAAAGGCACATACCTCTTACATTTTAATTTCAGATCATGTATATCTATAAGGTATATTTAGATGCAATGGCAGTGATTACTTAACACCAGGTGATCTTTTTGCTCATTTACTGGACCAATACAATACAAAAAAAACCTGTTTGTTCGTTTGCCGGACCTACGTAATAAAAAAAGAAAAAAAAATATTGTGCTTTCACGGTCACTGCAGTTTCCGTCATATCCATAAACCGGCATTCCGCCCAACACGATAGTACAGCGCCATTAAAATTCTCGAGCCTGATGGTCTCGCCTTATAGATACATTTAATGCGAAGCGTTGCCGGGATACCGGAATATTCCGTTCAATAAAGCAGTTGATTGCTATGCATTCCCGCGCATATAGAATATGGCTTCGTCAGATATAGTTTGGTCTTTAGAAATGGTCTTATGCGTTTATTTGGGTTATATGTGTAATTATTGTATTTAAAAAGACACAGACAAATAAAAATTAACCACTAACAATAATTTATTTAGCTGTGAAAAGGGGTTTTTTATAAGGTAATTAATCTCAACATTCCCAAAAGGTTCGAAAGAAATTACATCGATATTAAGACGCATTTAATTCCTTTTGAGTTATGTTCTTTTAAACATCTTTATTAATCCAATAAATGTATATATTTTATGTATTGAATACGCTACTATCCAACATTAGTGAGTTTGATGGCTTAACTGATAAAATTGACATAAGTACTTTTTCATATGCAAGGATCAAATTCATAAGCTTGCCAAACGTTTTTATGATCAGTTTTATTTACACCTAGTTTTAATGAACGTAGATAAGTGAACTAACTGCACCCGGGGAAATCCAAGCCAGAACATTAATAACATTATACGTCAATTAAACTTACGCAAAGCTTACACCCAACAATAACTTGAAACAACAATAAATTATTATTCCAACAACGGAATTAATTCCATCACTAACTTGTGTTTCTATAACCTTCAACAAACGCATCAAACATAAACGCTTCGTGCAGTCTAATTGTAGAAGACTCAGACATATAACGTCCTATGAGACTTACAAGACTCAGACATATAATTTTAGTTACCTTTCTCAACTGGTACCTGCCCAGGTGTCACAGGGCAAGCTCCACAAGTAGGCAGGTATTTAAAGTATACTAGACGCTACTAAGTCGTGAAGGTTTCATCCATGGGAAAATAAGTAATGTCAGAACACTCTGGGATCTTGGACTATAAAGCTGGGTTAACACGGTGTGTTGCGTCGACACAACGCACCAATTTTGACGCATGCCGGCCACATAGGCGCTGCGTCATCGCAGCGTTGCTACGAACTTATTTTTTTTTTTAATTTTATTTTGAATAGCGAGACGAGCATGACGTCATTACTTATAGATCATCTACGATCTTTCGGCGTCTGAATGAGTTGTTATGCTGTTGTCAAAATATTTGATACAGTTTTTATCTTTCCACATTAAATAGTATTAACATAAAATATTTTTTTTATTATACCGGACATGTTAACACTATAAGATTGCGATTATCAATGCTGTAGTTTATTTTATGAGAACATATCTCGAACAATGCGTAATTTTTTTAAAAATTATATTTTTATTTCTAAAATTCGCCACACGCTAATAGAATTTAGATAGCGCTGCGTCGAAGCAACGCTGACGCAACACGCGGCGTTGACTTAATATAACATCGTATGCGACTCATTAAGGCCCGAAACATACTACTAAAACACCACGCCACCCGACCCGACGCAACACGTGTCGAATCAAATCAAATCGTAGTATTTTCTATGACCAGAACCACATTACGAACACGCCACGCAACGTAGCATCGAGTGTTGTTGTGAGAAAATACTAAGATTTGATTTGATTCAACACGTCGCGTCGAGTCGGGTCGCGTAGCATTTCAGTAGTATGTTTGCGGACCTTAAGCTGAGGTCAGACTTGCGAATTACTAGACACCACACTAGTACAAAGCAAGGCACGATATTACCTCGTCTGTAATGGAGATTACGTTCTTTATGAAGAACAAAACTGTATACTGCGGTAATAAGTTCCAGTTAGGAAATGAGCACGGATAATTTTGTTTGAGAACTGAGGTAATTAATGTTAGTGGAGCTTGAGAAAAATGGCGTGTTAATTCTTCTGCCTGTGGAGACTGATAATGAAGCTCTAGTAATAGCAAAAAAGAAAAAAATACAAATTAAATGTGTGCTCTATGCATAATAAAATGTAGGTATATAATTAAAATACACCTACTATTCAATGCTTTTTATTCCGAGTATAGAATCCAGGATATCTTAATCTTTATTATCAATCTATTATACGAAAGGCCACGGGTTCGATTTCCACACCGAGAAAAAATATTTGTTTCGGGTCTGGGTGTTTATGAGACCGAAAAGTCTCTCGTAGTTTCTGATGCTCACGACACAAAACTCGATCTTAGTGTGGGGTTGGTACTATGTATGTGACTATTGGGTATATTTATAATCTATTTATTGACTACTAGACACAGGCCAGGTTACACACCATTATCTTCTCTCATCAATCACCAAAGATCCACTCAGCGCTAACCGTCATTCCATTTAGAATGAAACAATTCTTTCATACGTTTGTCCAAAATCTTGGCGTACTCTATGATACTTCTGTTCCATAAAAACCATGAATGCAGAATTGTTTAAGATACGGTTTCTACAGAACATAAATGCCGAAATAAGAGTAAATTTAAATGAAATACGAGTACTAAGACAAAAGCAAGGTCATTGCCAACGCTCAAAAAACAAAAGACGTAACGTTCTTATGTTTAGGAAACTGGGTTACTATAAATTAGTTTGTTAAAAAAACAACGTATTTTACTGAAGTTTGTGGAGTAGAATTGTTTCTTTGCTCGGAAAAACAGTCCGGAACTTGTATTTATTGTGATAATTAAGTTAGTAATGCGAGCGCGAACTAATATTGATATATCTGAGATTTTATTGTCAGCTAGTACACGTTTGAAAAGAAAAATAAAGTTTAATTTGAGCTATTTTTCATTTCTAAATCTTTATCCTAATAATGCTAGTTTATATTTGCAATTAGCAATGATCATGAATCATTTTGGGCGTAAATAAGTAGGAGTAAATAAATAAAATCAAACATAGTCGATATTCCAAAAACAATGCTTTTACAATAGCTACATTTTTATAGAGTTTATATTATTTTGACTGCCTCGTGGCGTATTGTAGTACAACTGTAGTATTGGGCTCGAATCCCGGGCCGGGCAAAGATATATCGAATTTTTCTATTCCCTATCAGCCTAGAGTAAGGAATTTGTGGGATCTCTCCCTGCCTCACGGTAGGACGGAACATACAATGCGAAATGTGGTATCCGGGCACCTCTGCTTACCCCTTCTGGGAAAAAAGACGTAAGTTTATGTATGTATCTCTTCTTTTCCTTTACTTATATTCATCCAATGGTGGTCTGTAAGAAATCGCCTTGAGCGATAATACCGACATCTGTACTTTTTTATTCCTTTCGAATATATTTAAGTGTTTATCCTCTTTATGTGCAGTTAAGAATAAATAAGTACATAAATAAATATGTATGTAGATTTTTATTTATATATTTAATCAGAGCACATAAAACATCATACACCATTACATATAACAAATAATCAACATAACAGAATAAACCGTATAACGTGAATATAAGCATCGTCGGTGAACAATAGTAGCAAATGACTGAACTTTGATTACCAAACTTGTGTTGATAACGCGTCTTAAACCGGAGTCGGGGGTGTTTAGTGATTAATAGTCAACTTTGATGTGGTGCCACTATGGAGTTCACACTGAATAGGCAGATTTCAGATACAGTTTCCTAAAAGCCAAAGGTTACGTTAGATGATAGGTAAGTTGGAATAATTTGAATCGAGTTTCGTAAGTTAGATAGTGGGAGAAATTTGCAATTCACGCCTCAATTATTGATATTTATAGATGTTGACATATTTTTGAATCTTTATTTGAGAGTGAAACTAAAACGGTGAAGGAAATCATCGTGAGGAAACCTGCATACCATAGCGGTTTATAAGAATTTCTATGGTATGTAAGTCCGCCAACCCGAACTAGGCCTGCGTGGTGGACTATATGGCCTAACCACTCTCAATCGTACTGTCGATTGTAGAGTAGGCCCGTGCCATGCAATCGGACGTATATGGCCTGCTACAGACATATATCAAATAAGTCTTCGATGTGAAAAATATAAAACTGTGCAAAAGATAAATTAATTTTTACAACAAAATTCTGACGGGCCACCCACATCACAATATCCCAATGTAAACAAATAATCCCTTTCTACTGTAGTAGAATTAACTTCCGTTACTTTGAAGTCCGTACTTTTTATGCTAATACAATTTTACGTAACCGACTCTTACAAAAAGAAAAATATATTATTTATTGCCATGAAAACTTTCAGTCGAGCGGAAAGTAAGCAATTGGTAATAGAGATTTAGCAAGCGATATGAATTCTTTAACAATTCGTTGTTAAAACTCTAGAAATGGAAGTGAACACTCTCTTTGAAGTTGATATGTCAAAGGTATAATTGGTGTTAATAATAATAAAATCATTAATTCCGCATTTAACTTTGGTTAGGGATACAATTAGTAAGGAGAAGGCCTTACCCGACTCCATGATTCCAGAGGCTTATACTTCGTTGTAGAGTTCTTCAAGAAATACCTTTTTGAACAATATTATTATGTATGTGTATGTCTAATGATAAAGATTAGAACCCTTAATTACACAGGTGATTTTATAATCACACGCCGAAGTCATAGTATCAAATGAGACACTCACATTATATTCCTTACTGTTATTTTAAAATGGTAAAAGCATTTCGAGTTAGAATATACACAAGTACTAATATTTATTTAAATTAACTCAAGAACAAGAAACAGGTACATCATATTTTAGAATTAACAAGCATATAGAACTCTAGTTCTGTAATATTTAATTTTAAAGTTCTCAGATCTGATAAATCTTTATTAAACACCTTTTCATTGAGGCGAGCATGCCATTAGCCTGATAGTATACAATGCGACCTCATGTTCATGACAAAATCATGAATTACAAGGCAATTCCTGGCATTCTACTGCCCTCGCCATCTTGAGACATAAGATGTCAAGTCTCATTATGTCCAGAAGTTTCTCTAGCTACAATATCCATGAAACCGGAACACAACAGTGCATTTACATGACCTTTAACATAACCCACTAAACAAAAGCCACAATTACAAACAGCCGCGATTTACAAATGACCTAGAAACGTATGAACCGACGATAAATTCTAATCCACCAACGTCGCTTTGTTTATGGACGATGTATCCGATAACATGAAAATACTGAACTCTATAAATCCGTCGTATCGTATCCGACGTGTGACGTCATCTTCGCCTCTCAACGGTTCCATTCACGAACTCACGGCTCGTTGAGCCACACTGATAAATTACAATACGCTGCAACGTATGCTAGAATACAGTATCATTTTAGTATTTGCACGTACTAATATTACTACAGAGAGACTACTACTGAGAGGCCACCTTGGTAGGTACCACTGCAATTTCGCTCTCGCCATACAGCAGTATTAATACACTGTTGTGTTCCGGTTTGAAGGACATTGTACCCAGAATGGACTGGAAATAATGAGTCAGAAATTTGTGTCCAATATGGAGATAGGCTCGCCACCTATCACATCGTGGGACAGAACATACAAGGCGAAATGTGGGTGTTCTAACACCTCTGCCTACCCCTTCTAGGAAAAAGGCGTGAGTTTATGTTTATGTGTATGTATATGATTGTACATCAACCTGCAGTGTACGTTTAAAATTTTTAACATAGGACTTCTTCCAGTCTCACAAAAAATATCTATCAAAGCAAAATAAAACGTAGACCTTGAAAATTAATGAGAACAGGTAGGTATTGCGAAACAAAGATATTAAGAATTCAATATAAACATAAGGCTCATTCAACAACCTTCAACAAAACATTTACTGAGGTATATCAAATATTTCACATCGGTTCAAAAACCTTTTTATCAGCATCCTTAAATCTATTGTCTCTTTGTCTGCGGTAAATTAAAATAGCTTCTATTCGTCCCACGTTGTCGACATCCATTAAAATTGGAATTTTATTGCGTCTGTCTCTAGTTTTTCATGCTTTAAAGACATCTAGATTTTTAGTTTTAAAAGTATTTTCTGGTCTAGCGTCTACTCAGCAGTTTCCTTCATCTTAATTTACTGTTTTTTGCGCTTAAAGTCTGTGAGGATAAGCTGATTACAAGTTTCTTTTGTTAGCCCCATAGATATCTTCATAAAATAATTAATAAGAGTTTTAAATTTTAAACGTACAACTTTGAGCTAAGTGAAACTCCGAGTATACTATCCAGGTAATTATTTACAAGTAAGGCTTTTTAATTTTTCAGCACGACTAATTAGTGATGTTGTAGAGGCAAAGTACAATTCAAGTTCTGTGACAAAAGGTGTGCTCAATGTCGTAATGAGGAAATTCATATTCTTTGGTCGAAATAAAATGCATGAATTACAAAAGTTGACAAAGAAGAAAATATTTTAGTTTTACCGCTAAAAGCAATAAGCCCAATGCCCTTATATACATTTTTAAGGCATTAAAATAAAACAAATCTTAACTTTAGGGCTTTAGTATCAAGAAAACGTATTTTATCCACTGACGAAAGCAGGCACGAGAAAATATTTCGTTGGCTTCTAGCTATATCATCATATGAGAAAATGGAAACCATTTGATCTTTTATTTATTTGTATTTGGCATGCAAAATACATAGTATCTAAAAATATATTTCGTTCCTTCCTTTAACTTACATAATAGCAAATCGAGTGTCAGGATATAAATGTCAAAAAATCTTCAAATATTTCTGTAACTATACTTTTCTGAGGAGACCTCAATTTACATCGAAATAAATGTCCAACACCCTTTCCAACATATTATAATGTATTAGCTCTTATACGTTCCACTGCAGGGCACCAGCCTCCTCTACATTCGAGAGTACGATTGAGAGTGGTTAGGCCAAATAGTTCTCCACGCTGTATTGTGCGAGTTGGCGGACTTTATATACCATAGATTTTTTTACAAATCGCTATAATAAGCAAGTCTCCTCACAATGTTTACCTTCACCGCTATAGTGCGTGGTGATAGATTGTCAATACAATTTTCTAACTTACCGCAATAAATATCCATTATATTTTGTCTATTTAATGTCTCATACAGACTTTCATAAACTAATCTATTGTGATTACCAGTAATTCACCATGACCTATTTCCCTTTAATTACACGACAAACGTCACACATCACTGGGTTGGTACAATTTGTATGGAAATTGGGGTATAAACTAGTTAACTGAGCATGTTTTTGTTTTTCGGTATGGATAAATGGAGCAGATGTAAGTAAAGCCTCAAGTAAAGGTTACAGCACAAATGGAAGTATTCAACCGAAATGAACCATTGCCTCATAGAAAATTAATATTTATGCTGTTTAATTTAATTCGGGGAAAGCTCTAGAATCTGAAGATTTATGTAACCTTGTCCTGTATTATTCCGACTGAACGGGCGGTAGCCCACAATATCTATAATATAACTACGTGTGCTAGTTTACAAAATAATAGCAGTTTAGCAAACTGATAACCACCACCATAATCGAAGTCTAGGGGTTTTCTAATATTATTTATACCGAATTATTAACCAGTAGAACAATTTGTCAGGCTACTTACATATTTCCTATAACCTTGAGACTAAGCATTTTTTTAATTGCAATGTATGGCGAGATGAGCTCGCCGTTTGCCTGATGGTACCTAAGCGATATGACAGCTCATGAACAGAAGCAAAACCAAACAAACCTTGAATTACAATTCCGACAACTTCGATATGAAATGATCACAGAAGATAAATGCTAGGATAAATCACGTTCTTTACTTTTCAAAAGGCCTTTTCAAAAAACCTTCAAAAAACACTCACAAGAAATAGCAGTGCTATTGAACCTTTGTTGTGTTTCCTTGAATCCAAGGCTTTCACCACACGTTAATGTCACTCTGTATGCTTATCATACAGGCAAATTCCGTGAAATTATAAAGCCCACTACGTAATAAAAGGCCGGTGTATTATTCAATGAGACACTTTACATCTGACTATGACAATACGGCGGACACCTGTCTGTGACATGTTGCGGGAGTAATGTCGAGTTGGTCGATTACGTAAACGGCTGTGGGTATTATTATTTTTTAATATAAAAATTTATTTTTGCTCATAATGTTGTCAGGCAGTTTGATAATGGTTTCAAATTTTTCTTTTCTATTGCAGGTGGCTTAGCACAACAGATCAAGTGAGCTAAAAGACTAGAACTGTAAAAACATTTTATGTATGACAAAGGAAAGATTAAACTGAGATCTCCCACTTCTCCTCGCTTACCGCACCGTGCCTCGAACCGCGTTATTCGTTAATCTCCGCAGTGTTCACCAAACTAATTACGCGACATAGATCCTTTATCATTGTCTGTCAAATTATTGTAAGAATAATTCGAAATAGAGTTTGGGTAGTAATCTACGAGGACCGTAAAAGTTAGCCATGAACCGAATATCAGTTTAAAGGATAGAAATAGGAAACACTGGTATAGTCGTAGAAAGTCAGTAATATATATTTATTATATAAGTTCAATTATATATAAATTAAATGATAAAATATAAATTAAATATTTGCCTTATCAGCATTATAGTGAGAAAGCAATGCTAAAGTCAGCATTATCATGTGAATTATATACCCATTGATTATGTCGACATCTTCACAATTCTCACGCTATTGATGCGCGTGTTCTTCAGGCTATTAATTTGTTCAATTATTGTGACAAGTCGTACATGCAAATAAAGCATGCGTTTCCATTATAGTATTATAACTTCATTCGATTTTTTTATATCATATTTTACAGTATCTTATACAAAGTGAGTCTATGCCATTTAAAAACTAATTAACCTTACTTCAAAATATTATTTATTCATGAAATATCTTTAAAATAAGTGAACGTGGGTCAACCATAAGATATATATATAGACCACTTTCAAGAGACCATTATTGAAATATCATTAGAAATACTACTGAGATATAAACATCTTCTGATCATGATAAAATAAAGTTATGTTTCCCAAATTTTTTAAATTAATTTAATACTTAACTATAAAAATAATATTAATGAAAGCTCTACAAAACTTAAGAAATAGACATTTCTATATTAAATACTTGTGGCTTTTGACTGTAACATACCCTGATTCTATTAGTAAGAGATAACGAAATGAATGCGCGGTTACTTTTGTGTTGAGCTCCTTTTGTTGCCTTTGTGCTTTGAAGGATACAATGTACTGTGTTCAGGTGATTCCATTTGTATTAGAAGAAACGCAAGGTGTGCATAAAGAATATTACTTTCTTTAATAAAGGGGAAATGGAATTGAAAGCAACAGGGCATAAAGAAAAGGTTGTCGAAACATAAAAGGCATGAAATGAGAATAATATTCATTTGATTTCGCACATTTTTTTCGAATTTGTGTGTTTTGTGACCCAAAAAGGCTTATGTTACTGATACCCATGACACAAGGGTTGAAAAGGAATTTCTCATTTTAGGCTAAACTTAGAAGAGCGATTAGCTTTGAGGTTGTACTCGTATATCGTGTTTTCCAATGTCCAATTCCCTTTAGTACTGTGGTGAGACTAGTTGTATGATTGTCGGCATTGAGCTAAATCTTAAGAAAATGTTGTTTCTGTGGAAACGTAATTAAATTCCTCCGCTATTGAAATGCTTCTTACCTAAAATTGTTTACCTTCTTTCTCATACAGAAAAAACGTTCAAAAGTTAAGCAACCTCCTTACAGCAGCTAATACGTTAAATCCTATCTACTCCGAAGTTATGAACGATAAAACAATTTCCCAGCAAGATATTTCCATTTCTCTCTTACCATAATCTCCTTAGATGCGAAATAAAATGTTCGCAACTTCTTTTAAAATAATACTGGGACTTATTCTCAATGATAACTTTTTAGAGATCCTTCGGTATGAAATTGAGAATACTTTTATATGATATAAAGACAGTGAATGGACAAGAAAACCACCCGATAAAAAAGAGTATTGATATTCATACATCATGAATAACTGATGAATTACTGCTATTTGAGGACGTATCTCAAAACGATAATTACGTCAACAATTCGAATCATCGCAATTTAGGTTGTTCAAAAGACTTAACTAATGAAATAAACTTGTCGTTTGCAGCTTTGAATACCATATACTTGATCAAGTAATTTTGTCGACTTACAATAATTCCTCCACGAATTGAATTTCATCTTCAACGACGAACAACTTAGATACCCTATATCGGAATTCGTTTCATACCCCTTGCACGCTATTATAACATAGCACATCTGCTATATTTCATGATGTAGGTCAGATATGGTGAACTTCTGGCCCGCCTGCCTCAAGTGGCACGTAACAAAAAAAATCTCGCATGAAATTTGTTTACGACCTGACAAATTTTCGTGCATTTTTATTGGTAACAGACTAGTTGGGTCTTTGTCTGGTTCTGACACGATACTACTCGTTTTAGTTTATTAAGTAACATTCGTCTAAGGTTTAGTCGAGTGAACTTGTTAGACTAAGATCGAAGCATTCCCGAATAAAGTGGACTACGATCGCACTCAGTTATGGGACGTATATGTGTACATATTTTTCTATACTAATCATATATTAACTAACTTAAAATAAATTGTGACACATTATGTACCCACTAGTTTACCAGCCACTCCACACAACGTGAAAACTCATATTAGGGACTTAATGACGTTTGCGCATACCTGAATTAGCAGCTAGTTTTTTTTAAATTGCTTAGGTCAGGCAAACGAGCAAGAAGGTAAACTGGTAGTAATCACTGCTGCCCATGAACATCCACAACGCTTGGACCATGAATGTGTTGCCGGCCCATTTAATCGGAAGGGGAGCGTGGAGAAATTGGGTGACCGACAATCTCACTCACCGAAAAAAATGCGACAACTGAGCTATCGGTTCACGTTGATTTTCTGTGAGACAGTACCAGGTACCGCTCCGGACGAGCCTGCCCATTCATGCTCAGTTATGACTGAAAATAGCGTGGCTCTACCACTTCCAATATAGTGCTTATACGAATTCAAGTGGGCCAACGAAATTGTGTCGACCAACAATAAAAAATTATGTCGTTATATCTAAACATCATTTCTATCATCATAAAGTAATTAAGCTACTTTATCGTACATAAAAAACGTAATAAAAATAACGTATCTTTAAAAACATCTCACAAACACACTTCCAAAGTCATATACATGGATCTCGATTAACATTATAATCAAAAATGTAATACTACGAAAAACGCCGACTGCGGGCGCCGAATGGCAATGTTATTAACATACGGCAACCCGGAGTTTGTAAGAAAATTAATTTGAAAACTCCATGTCGCCTTTATGATAACCTAAACTTATTTAATCTTCAGTCGTATACTTGATGTTACGTATTGTTCGACCTTGGTTTAATATATACCATTTTGTGTTGCGAAGTTTTTAATAATTTGATATAATTAATATTGAAGTCATTGATTTAAAAACTCGGGTACGACAAAAAGATGCCTGTGAAAATCGCGCCATCCGTCAGATTTTACGTCAATGGCGGCCATGAAATCGTTTTTCTATAATGAAAAATAAATGTTATATTGACTTAAAGTAATATAATTTTTACTTAGCGGTGATAAGAAATATTATCTTTTTTTCGTTAACTTTCGATCATCTTTATTTCACCCACGCACGATAAATTAGGCATTTGTCAACGACTTACACACCGGTGCGCAATGACGTCACAACTGCTGCACTGGTGCTACGGACCACTTTAGTGACAACACTTTTCGTGCTTTCCGCCCCGTCCATATATTTTACGTCAATGATTGAAGTCAATATTTAAGGGCTTATTCATAGACAATTTTAAAACCTATTTTAGGGGTCAAATGTTATCTCTTTCGAACGAATTTTGAATTCATTTTGAGCGAGGAAGACAAAATTTAAAGTCCGTTAAGGTATAAGTATTAATTGTTTCCTAAATGCGCAGCCAAGTAAGACACCGAGTGTTCGATTCTCTTATAAGGATAATCGTTTGTAGTATCAACAGATTTTATTTCATTTTTTGAGTAATGTATCCAAAGAGATTCTTATACAGTTTGATATTTACTTTTAAATAAGTATGGTTATAAAATGTGCACCTAATGCGGTTAATGCTTCTCGACAGTAAAGCTCTTCTCGAAAATTATTACCATGTGATTTTCTGATTATATTTACTAATTATTCTATGAATCAGCTAATACATTTATCGCTAATCGGATTTAGTACTCCGTGTCGACACTAGAATCATGGAATTGAAACCTAATGGATTTTGACCAGGCACTTACTAACCGACAAATCCGATTAAAGGTCATCCAAACACCAATATCATGTTAAAAATCCATCTGTAATACATAGATTACATGAATTTTCTTTTCTTGACATGACCCGAAAAGGCCTTGACTTTGTAAAAATTGGATCTGTAATACTTTAAGAATTTCTAAGTTATAGAAAGTCCACCAACCCGCGCTAGGCCAACGTAGTGAACTATAATAATATGTCCTAACCAATATTAATCATACTTTCGATTTTAAAGGAGGCCCTTGCCCTGCAGTGGGACGTATATTAGTTGATACTGTAATACTTTTTAATATTTTTCATCAAGCTTTGAATCTTGGGACTTGTTTAATTAGTTTCTTGGAACATAAGATAGATGAGCTCATCTAATAATACGCGATTCCTGTCGATGAAATACACAGTATTGGTCTATATTTTAAAAATAATAATAACAACAGTCACCATCTACACTAAGATAGAATCTTGTGTTGTGGGTAACTACGACAGACTTTTTGGTCCCACAAACACCAAAACTCGAAACAAATGCTTGTGGCTCACACCAACAAATAGCCGCAACCTCTCGTTCCAGAGCCGGCGTTTAACCAAATGTGCCACGAAGCCTGTCACTATAAAAGGTATGTAAAATGGATTAACACTAATGTACCACTTTGGTATACTCAGACAAGAAGGCATTGCCCTAATTGATAGCCATACGAGCTTGCTAGCTACAGCGAAGATTAAATTATTGCACGCATCTCAGATGCGATCCAAGTTACCACAGGCAGTAATGCATTAAATGTGATTTAGATTTCATTTAAATTCGTTGGTTTTGAAAACCGGCAGCGGCCGCTTGGAAGGCATATTTGTCTATTTTTGCTTTGTTTTAAGTTTTTTTCACCATTCATGACTGTCAAATATATTTGACTGATAAATTAAAATATGTAATCTCAGGTAATCGTAGATAAGTTCAGAATATCGTGGTTGGACATTAACTTTAACAGAGCAGATCTCGCTATTTTAAATTGAAAATTGAAATTGATCTTAAATTTAACTGTAAAGAGGACATACAAAATATATTTTTATACAAAAACACACTTATAACGAGCGTTGTTGTTAAACTTATTCCGCGGGAGTGTGGATAAATTGGATGCGAACATAAGTTCTTACACAAGCTTCGGAATTTCTCCGCTTAATAGAATATTTTATACCTGGCTAAGGCCCGCGCAAAGTTTAATCTTCATATAATAATAATTATGCCGCAAAGAAAATGCGGGCTGGAAGACCTAAGTCAGCTCATTACACTAAAATATTCTTTGACTGAGAAAACAACTTAAAAACTAATTTTCAAATTCAATGACGATTAAGGATTTTTTTTATTGCTATGAATAGTGAGACGAGCATGCCGTTCACCTGATGATAAGCGATACGACCGCTCATAAACAGTAGCAAAATCAAACAACACATTTAATTACAAAGCAATGCTTGGCATTCCACTGCGCTCACTATCATGAGACATAAGATGTTAAGTCTCAATATATCTAGTAGTTACTCTGGCTCCAATGCCCTTCAATTCGAAACATAGCAATGTATTTACACTGCTGTTTGACGGGAGAAGAAGTCCAAATATCTCCAGTAGTTACGCTGGCTACAATCAGAACACAATAGTGCGTTTACAATGCTGTTTGGCGAGAGAAATGGACATTGCGGTGATACCTACCCACGCGTTCTCATATGAGAGACCTACCACCAGTATAAGCCCACTTTGTCGTGCTTTTATACCAAAGTCCAACTCTAAAACACCAATTAATACAGCTTACCATACAAAGGTAGAATGCTGCAGTACCAGATTAAGCCGCATGTTCAGCTCCGTACAATGAAATCAAATACGCAACATTGCAAAATGAAATGGCAAAATTCAGCTTCAGGCGAAATTCATGGCCATCGGACACGGCCGTGATAGAATTACTTATGTGAATTTTGCGGTGCTACGGTCTAGCTGTGTTTCATCAGTGTTCCAGTGAGTATGCAATGAAGAGTTTATGATCTTTAGCATTGTTACAATCATAAGCGCTCGTCAGCTCATAACAAACTTTTTAAGGGGTAGAGGTACTACTATTGCCATCCATATTTTGATAATTTATTTTCATCCCCAAAGATGTTATAAGGGAGAGAATGCGAGCCCATCGCTAGACTGGGTTCAATTTTGAAATCGCGTGCAATTTGAGATTCAACAAACTGAAACTATCGTCAAAGTAGAGGATCTAACTTTAGGATCAAGCCAAGGAAATTGTGCTTCTCAACTTACACGTAATTACACACGTTATTTAATGCGTTCAAAAGTAGTAGCAATAAGAGGAACTTAACGATTTGGATCAAGATCAAGAATTATTGGAAGCTTTAACAATTTTTTTAGAGTTTCATGGTGTACTGATAGATTTTGAGGTGAATTATAAATAGTAATGATAAAGAAAAGAAGAAAATATGAACCATGAATTAGCTTAAATGCATCGAAGGCAGTATTTTGACCACAAGTCATAGTCATAAGAGCAATACACTGCTAAAAGCGTTTATAAAATTGATAATGACATAATTTTAAAGTTGAATGCAATTGACTGAAGACCCTTTTTCAGAAGTGGGCAATAAAAATTAAATAATATGAAACATTTCAAAATTAATTACGCGACTAATGGATGCCAAAATATTGTGGTTTTTAATGAAGAATAAGCGGATAATTTTAGCAGCAAATTTTAAGCACAAAATGTGAAATTACATTCGAATGCAAATGAATTCCATTAAACATTCGTTAGTACATCATCGTACTATGAGTGGCCGTAAAAAATGAACATCGCAAAATAAATATAGCTGGAGAGTCCATAAAGTATCTTCATTAAGTTTTATACCAGGGTAAGGTGACTTATTGGAAGAATTCGTTTTTAATTCAAGTATGATTGTTTTGTAATTGCGTTTGTATTGTACGAGATTGAGAGTCAGTTTCACCAGATCTTAATAAAGTCCCTGGTAACTATCTGGTACTCTTCTGTCAGATAAAATACAAATCTCGGTTGCAAATGACAGATAGCTATCAGGGACTTTATCAGGAACTGGTGAAACTGGCCCTTAAGGTCACAACTTTGAGCGTTGATTGTTAAGCCGGGTATCGACATTGCGAGGCTGGCATGCTTCGCGAATCAGCCTCGCGGTGTGGAGACGCCCTTGCCTCGCAAGCCAATCAGAAATCATCTCTCTACTTACTGCTCAACCTAGCAAATTCCTCTTAGAGCCTCGCAAACGATGTGGATACGCGGCATTAAAATTCCATAATAGCTATTATGACTTAAGAACGCGTGAAGTACTGCGACGAAGTCTCATGAAATCCTAAATCGCGAATTTCACTATTTGTGAGTAGTATGTTTGAAAAAAACTCACACTAGAAGTTACATTTTATAATTTAGGCATTAGCGTAGACATATCCTTATCTAAATACAGACGTGATTTCGTGTAATTGTTTGTTAGTGAAATACAAAGTTTGTGTTTAAACATGCACACTACTATAAGAAAAGCAGTTTATTATTTCCTGTATATTATTTACTGTTTGTAGTCACAGATATGACCTGCCAAATACAAGCTCTCTTTAACTAATTAAGTCGTCATTTGTATAATCTGAATAACACAATTCCGATACCAATATCGTGAAACAGATTTTGCGGAGTCTATTCGACACAAAGGATCTATACAGATTGTAATATCTCCCGCCTGTATCACAAATCTCTTTGTGTTAGTGAACAAATGATACAACTTTAGAGAGAATTGGTCTTAATTGAGGAGCTATGCATTGGCCAGTTTTAGTTACTTTATGTATGGCTATATATTCGCCCAGATATTAACTACTGTACATAAGGTATTAACTGCCGTACTCAGAGACATTTAATGTCAATTAAGTCATTACTTAGTGTAGATTTTGTGAACAAAATCTTTACTAAAGAAGATTTTAATTGACATTAAACGTCTTTGAGTGCGGCCGTAAGTGTCGCAAATCTGTCTCAACATGTTAATATACCATTCTGAGTACTTAATTTTATAAATACATATATACATAAACCTACCACTTTTAACCAAAAAAGGGGGGCAACAAGGACTCACGTTTTCCCTTGTATTTCGTCCAACGATATGATGGAATGCGAGCCTAATCCCATATTAGGCACAAATTCCTGACTCCGGGCTGACAATGAATAGAAAATCCAATATCGCTTTGCACATAATATACGATTGTAAAAGCGATGGTTATCCAGCAGCAACTAATACCCAAACTGTTACTGAAAACATGGCCAAAGGTCAAAACTTCAACAAAGTTAAACAGAGTAGGTATATGTTATTAACTGGCGCAGTAAAATGACAGGATGACGAAGGTTGATCGGCGTAGGACGGAAGGTCAGAATTGTTCGGTTCCTACACTCAAATGATACTTTTCAACGAACAAACACATATATGGAGAGACTGAGATAAAATATTATTTGAAACCACAAAACTGAACTAGTTCAGCTCTAGTTCAATTTTGTGGTTCGTGCAGTGCGTATACAAAAATAATTATAAACGATATTCAAAAAGACGAAGACCTTACAAAAAGCAAGAAGTGCCTGGATGTAGACAACTTAAAACACGTCATTATGGCGACACCTGAAATAAGTCTTTGTTCAGCGTTTTACTTTTCGTGGCTGGAAATCATGATCATGGTAATTAACAACAAAGCCACTAGATATTTTTAAAAGCTGGGTTCTGTTGGATATTTTATTGCCTTATTTAATAATGTTATTATATTATTGAGGACAACCTGTAGTGCATCGGTGGCGTAAGTGTACAACAGTAGGATCACAAAGCTGGCTTCGGGTTCAAATCTTGGTTCAAGCAAAATTATATTGGATTTTTCTATTCAAAATCAGCCCGGAGTCAGGAATTTGTTCCCGACTTGGCGATAAACTCACCCCGTATCACATCGTAGGAGGGAAAATACAATGCCAAATATGGGTGTCCTAATAGCACCTCTGCTAACCTCTTCTGGGAAAAAAGCGAGAGTTTATATCTGTATGTATGTATGTAAACGGTGACGGTTACAAATTTACTTTAAGTAACACTTTTAAGGGTATCACATATATATCATCACAAGATGCAAAAATAACAATTGAATAAAAAATTAAAAAAGAAAAAACACATTACCGAAATACACAATAATAAGAAAGCAACTGCTAGTAGGTACCTAATACGAGTAAACTTAGATTCAATAAAATAAATAAATATGACTAATTCTAGATTAGAAATAAAAGAAAAAACAACAAAATAAAACCGATTACAAATTAAAAAAAGGGGATACTAGTAATAATACGAATACAATAATGTTAATATTACACCTAAGTTGACAACTTTAAAGCTTGCATTAGTTTCACTCAGAGCAATCGTGTACTAATCTCGTGCCCCTATACGAGTATGTAAAATTTATGACATAGATTTCCTCGGATGTTTCAGCGGGCGGGCACATTTAAATATCCTTTTTGCGTTGGTACATTATTCAGACTTATCTCCCGGTAATTCGTGACGAAATACTTTGAGGCTCGATTTACATACATACAATTGCAAATTTGTATAAAAGTGTATGGAAATGTATGAACCGTTTCAAGAATTTGTTCATTTACGATCCGTGTTGTATTTTTTGGCAAATATTTGATGTGATTGCCGCGTTGGAAATGGTTGGGGAATGGCTTTGTTTGTTAATAAATAAACGACCCGAGCAGAAGGTATTTCATTGGTCAACAATTGTTAATTGTTTTTATGTTATTATTCCTTTCGCAAACTTTGCCTCGAAAGGGGATACCTTCGATTAACAGAATAAATTGAAAATTTTGCTGGTGCCATCATCTAAAAAAGGGGAGGATGAAGCATAAAATAATAATCCCCATATATAACAGTAAAACCCATAATACTGGGTATATGTAGACTGCGATAGATAACGAAGCCAGGTTGAAGTATTAGCCACTCGAACCCAATGCAACTAAAATTACGCAAAAAAAATCGACGAATTATTTGCAAGTTTTTAAGTATCATCGTGTTTGGCTGGTAAATACATAGTCCTCGGCAAAATAATTATTTAAGCCCTTGGGTGCCATCGCTAATTTAAAAATAAAAGGGTAAATAAAACACGCTGATAGTTAAAACATTACAAATAAATCGCCGCTTTATTGCGAAAATTTTAGTTGCATTACGTCTGAAGTCATTAAAACTACACGTGGCATCGTTTTCGCTCGCACTCTGGATATACCCAGTTCATCATCAACGTATAAATCCACGCTTTCATTAACAATAATCCACAAATAAACCTCCAAACATCCATTACAGTTGTAAACACCAAAATTCATAATTACTCAGCATTCCATTTTCAAATCCCTGCATTTGTAATGCAAAATTCAGTGTACATTTTGGAAGGCACCGCTATAGTCACGTGCAAAGTTAATTCTATGATCAATAATGTTTGTGGGGCTTCCCAATGACATCTGAGTACACTTACATCGTAATCCTTGGGTAAATTTCGTGTTACTGCCTTAATAACTTAAGACTTGAGTTGTAATGAAACGAAATGAAATTGCTTTATTGGACGTGTAGGCAATTAAATAGCTATTATGACATGTCAATAGTAATTGTACTTAATTTCTATTAACAAAGCATTTTTATAACATTGTTTACATCTTTTAGCTTGGCTGTTTTTCCATAGTCTTATTTTGTATTATTAATTAATATTATTAATTAAATAATTACAGTCCGGCTCGGCTCCGCCTGGTTGCATATACACTTTTCAAAATTTAGAATGTCGACTGATCAGACCACGAAAAGCTAATAAAATATAAATATTCAAATACGAGGAGTATTTGCTAGATTTTTCACTACTGCTTCCCTCCTATAGGTCCTGGCGTGATAATATATTACCTATAGCGTTCTTCGATAAATGACCTATCCAACTGAAAGATATTTTTTCACTATTATACTAATATTATTATGTCATATAATAATATTAGTATAATATCCTCACAAAGCTTCGAAATAATTCCACAAACAGTTTTAAACCTTTCTTTTGTCGGTAAAGTTAATAATTGAATCTGATATAAAGTCTTCGCACAAAGAAACCAACAACTGTAAATCCTTGATTATCAAAAAACGTCTCTTCCGCACAGCAAATTGAAAATGGCAAAAAACACAGAGAAACAACGAGATGAAATGAAAATGGTTTATATCTGAAAAGAGTTTAATGCCGACTTTTACCAGATACTCGGAATAAAATCATTTTTTTATCTTGTTTTTACGAGTCTCAGCGATTGTAGAGGCAAATGGCTGAATTTGAGTTTTGTTTAAATATTGATCTAATCTGATTGGGGGCCAGAATCGTGTTTTAACTAAGGGTTAAAATGTCTGAATTTAAATTTTTTGGAGGTCATACATAAAAATACAAAAGCTTAAGCGTCCCGAAGGAGTTAAGGGAGATGCCACTTATACGATCAAACATTCGCTGAGCTTGGTTTGCAACATACAATGTCTAAATAATCTAGTACCTTACCATGCACGAAGATCTGTCCATCTTATAATATAAGATTTTTTATACCTAATCAATAAAAAATTGTGAACTGGGAAATCGAAGACGGACTTCAAGATCGAAACCTTATTTGAAAACATTTACAGCATAATATAGCAGGCATTCAGTGCAGGCATTCAGTGGAGGATACAAGGATAAGCTTTTAGAGTCTGTTGAGGACTTATCTAGTGATCTAGCTGCAAAACAGACATTCCATTTTACCATATTTGACAATGAAGACATTTCGGTCAATTCAACCCTGCCCAAAATTCTATGCTACAGTCAAAACCAGCCATACGGTCTCTGGACAATTTGTTACAATAAACTAAAACTATATTAACAATAAAACCCAACATCTGATAACCATGAAATAACAAACCAGAAATATTTATAAAATGCTATTATTTTTAATAATTGAGCCATTAAGTACAAAACACAGTAAATCGTGAATAACTAAAAATACATGGCTTGCGATTAAAATAAATATTGTCGGCGCGCGTTTTAACTGCTATTAAAACACTAATAAAAATATTTGAATTCAAACCTTTGTAGGCTAGTAGTTAACATTTTTCCGTATACAGTACAATAGCGTACATTTTAGCACGTTGAATTTTATCGAAATTACATCAATCCCTATACCATAGAGTAGTTTGGAGAAATTTGTTTTTGAAAAAATATTATGACCAATTTACAATTTGGCATTCGCTTCAATAAAAAAAATGTGCATCATTTAAAGTTAGTATTCCTATTTTCTATTCGAAGTTTTTTATAGATATTTTCGTTGTTTGTGCTTTTTCATTTATAAGAAGATTCATATATTTTTTAAGAAGTACTTACTCTATTTGATGGTGTGGTGAAAATCGTTAAGCACATTTTGAGACCTCCACCTCGTATGAATCAAAGGCAAACTGCGAACTCTTAGGCTTGTACTAAAACGGGCATTGTGATGTAAATTATGACGCCGCCATTCATTAAACGAACCGACAAAATGTGCCTAAGTTTGCAACATTCAACGTTTGTTAGCACATTGTGTTAAATTAAGTAGTACTTACATTCCTTGTGAGTAAAATATAATGGCGTCATTTATCATTACAAATTAGTATTGTATGATAATATAGGTAGTAAAAATATTTTAATTTAACCAAAATACCCCATGCCCTATGATACAAAAAAATAAAGAAATATTCATAAAATAAAAGTACATCGCGCGGTCTTCATATCACTCAAAGGGAATGTCTTTCATACAACCGTGATACATGGATATAAGAAAACGATAAACAGATAAATTATATGATATAATCCTTCCTCAAAAATTTTATAAGTGAATTCTTCGCTGGAAGGTTTTCATGCAATGACTATTTGTGGCCATTTTCGCACCGTGTCACATTTCCGAGAGAATTCATTTAACGCTACGCTGGTCTATCTGCGGTTTCTACTTTAGAAACTATCTGCCCCGACAGAAATATTTGCTTTATTACTAAACCGAATTCACAAAACTACTAGTAAGTTTCCTAGAAATAAATTCTAATGATATATAATTATGTTTTAAAAATAAATGGCCTTAATTCCGAAGCTGACTCCTGACCGGGTGTTTATTTTGTTTTATCCAATAGTAAAAGGATAATGGTAGATAATCAACTGAAGAGGTTCACAGCCGGACATACACCGCCATAAATCTTCACATGTGGCGGTGCCGTCTGCGTCCAACGTTCTCGGGCTTTATCAAAACATTCCTGTGTTTTGTACTACCATTCCCTTTTTTTTTTTATTATGTATTTCAAACCACAGCTGTACAATATGTATAGGGTTTTTTCAGTTTTTGCTCGAATGCGTCGATAAGCAAAAGGAAAGGTCATAATTTAGCCACCCATGTTTATTTGTATGTATGTTCTATCGTAGCGGGTTATCTAGTCGTCCGATTTTGATTAATGGTATGGTTATTGATTTGTGATTGTGGTCCTAGTAAGCTTAAATTTATATTAGACTCCGTGGCTCTTGATTTTTCCCATAAGTGTTACCATGCTATTATAAAATTAAGGTAGGTTAGGTTTAATTTCGGAGAAGTGATTTCCTCCTCCAAAGAGCGGCCCGAAAATTCAAAATATGAATACTCGTAGAACTCTAAACCTAATACTTCACAACCTGAATTCGACACAACTATTCTTAACAGTTTATTATAAATACAATTGACTAGTGCAGGGGTCAGCAACCTGCAGCTCGTGAGCCACATTCGGCTGTGGTTGTGAAGCTGCGGCTCTTTAAGTCCATACACCAACACAGTTAATTTAAAAAAATAATATAAAGTAATCATTTTGAATAAATTAATAAGGATTAGGCACCATTTGTATCTCTCAGCAACTTGTCCTTGCTTTTTACCGCACCCATCCCCTGCGACATACTTTGTCATAGTCGTCACAAAAAAGAGGCCCTTTTAAAACTTAGAAATTTTGTAAATTGTATATTTTGACTCTACCAATTTGAAAGTTTGCCGGCCCCTCGGCTAGTGTCATATTTTTTTATTATTGTTCAAATTGAAAGGTAACGTTAGGCATAATCTTAATCCGGAAGAATATTTAAAATCTGTATAGTAATAAGTTACAAATACATAAAAGTTGGTGATAGGAGTTAAGAAAAGGATGGAACATGCACGACGTGATGTCATCTTACATAGGGTGCGAAAGAGAAAACAAGTGTATTATCATCTATTAAAAATATAATGTTTTTAAGCGATACTTTTTAGGAACTATTATATACTGCTCAAAATCAAATCTTAGACACAACCCTATTCTCAAAACCGACACGAAGCACTCTAACGTTCAATTTACTTTCGCTTCTAGAATATTCGCCAATTTTTGCATGCTCAAGAATTAAAACAATTGTTTATTTAATGTACGGTGGCGGAGTTATCTCAACCTAAGTACGACGAAGTTAAGGCCCCTGGAGTAATAAGTATAAAACCTTATGTTACGTCAATGTAATTATTCACAAGTTGTATTACAAAATGAAGGAACATATTTGCAGAAAAAGAGATTACATTATTTATGAAGACCTTAAGATCAATAAAAACAGCTAACAGTCCCATACACAGTCCCAACCCCACACTAAAATCTAGTCTTGGGTCGTGGAACCAGGAACAACGAGAGACTTTTCAATATCACAAACACCCAGAAACAAACTTGTGTGGCAGAAACATTTATCTCGGTGTGCGGATTGAACCCACGGCCTATCGTTTCCAGCCGGTATCTAACCAACTGAGCCACGGAGTCTGACAATATAAAGTGACTACAGTGCATCTGACAATGGTAGTTTGTTTCAAACTAGCGGTCCGGCCCGGCTTCGCCCGGGTGCTGATACTTTTTGAGTCCTGCACTTTAGGAACTTAGGAACTACTTCGCGTGGTAGCTATTTCAAATATTTACTCAACGTTACTGCCATACTTTAAACTTCCCATACCATTCCCATGAGTTTCAAAGAGTATTGATTTTTTTTTAATCGGTTCCGTGCACATCCTACAGGAACAATACATTTTGTTGGGATATAGAGGAGCCTATGTATTAATCCAGAATGTCACTTCCATACAAAATTCCATCAACATTGCTCCCGCGATTTGAGTATGAAGAGGTAACAAACACAAAATTAGACATTTATAATATAGATAAAGTATCTGATTTAAGAAAGGTAATGTCCTCGATAGTCGCAGAAATTTTTTGTCCCCTTTGTAGGAACCAGATATAAGCAGACTTTTGAAACGCCTCACATTTGGATCGCTCTTGCGGCTTTTCTACTGCTTTTATAATGTTCGCTATAAGCGCGGAAATAAACATACTTAGCACCAACTTTCGCGTGAGTTAGTCAAAGAAATAAAAATTGATAAAATATTTTTGCGCACATTAATTAATTCCGCCTTTTGTCCCTATTATAACTGGTATGTCTACACGTTGATCATTCTCTTTTTCTTTTAGTATTTTAGTTTAATTGTTTGTTGAGAAATGTTAGATTTGTGTTGTTTTATCTCTTTTAATTTGTTGGGCAGATATTTATTAATAAGGCGAGGAAACTGCCATGTATTTTGTAATAGTATAATATAAATATAATATAAAAGACCATTTAATTTTACTGAATAAAAAACACGTTGATGCGATATTAAAATATTTTACACAACATTTTGAAAGCGTAAGCTTTTCACGACGCACACTCAAAATTTAAGCTTTTACTGTAAATTTGTCATAAGTAGACGATTTCCTTTCATTAAAATCGTCCAAAAATTCGTCACATTTAAAATATTAAACACCCACTTATACACACCTACCTGAATGAGTAAGCGTGAGTTAATTAGTTCTCTTTCAAAGTTTTTTTTTAATGTTAAGAAATATTCGTTCGTGCCCCTGTCGTTAATTAATCGTCAGTTCGTGAGGCAGCAAAATGAAAATCAAAATTTTTGTTTCGAATATTATGTTACATTCTGGTATAATTTATTTTGTGCTGGAATTTATAACGCAAATTGTTTGGTTATAAATATATTGTACAAACCGCCCAGCTCTGCCTTTTCCGGGTGCAAATACACTTTTTTGAAAATATTTTGTGGCCTTGTTAATCAGGGATAGCGTAAAATTCTAATAGCGAAATATTTTTTCAAATCAGTCCAGTATCACCAGAGCAAAGCATTTACTAGTGGTAGGTCTCTCATATGCGAGAGGCCATCTGGGTCAATGTCAAAAAAAAACAATGTCTATTTCTCCCGTCAAACAACAGTGTAAATGCACTGTTGTGTTTCGGATTGAAGGGCATTGTAACCAGAGTAACTACTGGACTTACGTACCATAGAAATTCTTATAAACCGCTATGGTTCGCAGGTTTCCTCACGATGTTTTCCTTCACCGTATTTGTTGTGTAGTGCGCTTGAATAAAGCTTGACGTGTAGCATCAATTTGTTCATTAACCTCGTCTGCTCATCATCCATTCATTCAATGTGCCGTCGTATCTGCTTAATGAAAGTCATTCAAATGATTCCACCGTGTTGCGTTTTCTTTGTATATGCGCCTCAATGATTTTATGCACTTGGTTGGATCTACTTTTATGTAGATATGAACACTAATGTTGTATGCATATAAAAGGTCAGTAGTTTGGAAAGGTCTTTTGTATTCATTTATGTAGGTATAGTTGCGTTTTATATTTATTATATATCATATAAAATACATATAACTATCTGGATTGAAAACAAAAAAAGGATGGTCATAACATAGTCAATGTAAAATCTAAAAATATGTAATACTATAAGACATGAGTATTCATAGATATTATGTATAAACTGTTTATGAAGTATTAAATTACAGAGTCAAATTAAAGAGTTGGACACTTCATATCGGCAATGATAGCGTTAGATGGACATGCATAAACAGATGACGAGATTATGATCTCAAGAAGTCACTAATTATACATCGTATTAGTTTATTTCCAGTATATTTTTAGGGATACCAAGATAAGACAATTTATTTGAAACGCAGATAAAGCAAAAAATTGCATTATTACTTTTGTAGCTATTTATTTATAAAATAAAAAAGAGCCGAAAAATATCTTGCAAAGTAATTCAGATCAGAACTAATTTCATAGCCCTTACTTTAGATCAACTGACCACTCGTAATTTTAAGAATAATGATTTCTAAAATTGATCAACCTTTGACCTCCAAGCTGCGAACATCGCCAAAGGATAATGGCATCTATTCAATATCGGGCAGGGTCATTTGTGGCTCGCGGCAAATTGAGTTGTTAGCGGGATTGCCACGAGACGCTATTTCTTCAAGACCGCTCTGTGTTCCAAGGTGACTTAATAAAGTGGTAAAAGGATTTTTTCTTCGTACTGGAATAGTATTAATTACAACCTTAGTAGGGTATCTACCAGCTAGGGAATTGTTACGGTTGCCTGTTGACTTCATTATGCTGACCTGCTCAAAACTGGGTATAACAGACCCCAAACAACGACACATTTGTTTGGGTCATTATAAATAATTAACTCACCGGTCTCACTGTTGTATGCTTTAGTCACAATCTGGCTCCATACCTCTGTCTAGTTGGATGACCATAGCAATTGAATCATTTGCGATTTAAAATCTTTTAATTTACTTAAAGTAGGTCGCCATATGAAACCTCGGACGGGTTATATTTCAAATTAAATTCCCAATAATTAAAAAAACATCATAGCATATTTTTTTCAAGTAACAGAGCTACGCAGTTGTCAGACATGACTCAGCTTGAATGGTCCGGCTTTTCCAGAGTGGTTCCACTGTCGCATAGGAAATTGACATGAAGCGACACTTTTGAGTAAGAATATCGAATGTCCAATACCCCTTCCCTCTTCCCATCTTTTTTCCTTCCAGGTCTTCCCCCGATTTGATGTGCCGAGAATACAGCTATGATCCAAGCGTTGTGGATGTTTATGGGCGGCAGTGGTCACTTACCATAAGGTGACCTGTTTGTTCGTTTCCCGAACCTGTGGTTATCATTCCCTTACCGCAAAATGTGCCATAAAAATATGATAAAACTGCTTA
This sequence comes from Hyles lineata, assembly GCA_030180105.1. Lineage (NCBI taxonomy): Eukaryota > Metazoa > Arthropoda > Insecta > Lepidoptera > Sphingidae > Hyles > Hyles lineata. Next base: position 5,181,618 of record JARJEE010000030.1, read on the forward strand.
TAAACCGGGAGTTTCTTTATAGAATTTTCACCAGCTTTTTGGGCGAAAAATGTAGGTAATGCGTCTTTACATTCATCGTCGACACGCTTCATATATTAGCTCACGCTACGGGTCAAGCTAAGTTGACATTGATTTATGTTGGATGTTACACAAATAAATATATAATCACTATAAAACTACCTACTCGTTATTGAGTTATGGCATCTTAGGAAAATTAGTTAAAAAGTATTACATTAAATATTTGAAAGCGGTAATTGAAGTTTAAATGAGAGGGTTTATTTTGTTATTTTTATATATATTATTTTGAAATAAAGCAGCGTTTTTATGAGTTTGGCGATTTTTCAAACAATCATGCCATACATATAATTTGTGTGGTCTTACATCACATTAAGAAAAGAAATAGGTATTTTATTTCTTAAACTCTTGGAATTAATTAGAAATCCAAAATGTTTATTGTGAAATTTAATCAAAAATACTTTATAAACATGTTCATTTCAAAGAAATATGTTAAAACAGCAATTTAAAGCGACTAAGTTGACATAGCTTCCCTTGCCTATGCGTAACACAAAAATACCTCCGTGTAAAATTACAAAATTGTACCACCGGCCTTTGTCAACTGAAATGTAACTCTAACTGGAGTTATAAGGGTTCAAAATCGTTTGGTATAACCCATAGATATCCATGTATAAGTAATAGTGGGGAGAATAAATTACTGAGTTGCGCCCACCTGCTATTTGTTCTGAAGGTTTTCTTTGAATATTCTATGGGTGGTTGAAATAACTCTTTACACCCTGTTTACAATGTCTATGTGTTTCAAGAAGTCTTTATTAACGTTTTGATTTGCTTCGCTTGGTGTATCATTTCAATAAGTACCGTTCTATAGAAGTTTTTATTTGTTTTTTCATTTTTAAAACATTGTACCTATATTTACTTTGATTATTGTACAAAGGTATTTTAACTTTTTCTTAGGGCTGTTCTAGAGAAATTGTATTAGAGTATGATTATAGTTAGTATATTTGATACTATACATTGTTGTGTATTTAACCATAGCAATGGACTAAGACATCTTGAGGAAAGCCATATCTAAAAGTTTGATTCACGTGAGTCAAAGGAGGATCAAATGAATTAATAAAATATACATAGATTTAAACACAAACGGGACGGAACACACAAGGGGAAATGTGGGTGTCCTGGCATCTCTGACTACCCCTTCTGGGAAAAAGGCGTGAGTTTATATATGTTAGAGATCGCATAGGTCATTAGTTTTATTGGAATAGCAACACAGTCGGACTTGATTGACGTCTAGTAAGTTATCGGTTGCCCATGGCAACGTACAAAAGATCTGTCAGTAGAGTCTGTCCGAGAAATAATAATTTTGGTATTGTCGTAATTGTTTTTCTTGCCGGAACAGCGCCGGATGTGCGCACTGATAGATTATTAAAACCATCACGTCGGGCTATAACAGCAATCCATTTAAATCTCTGACAGCAGCGGTGGGATCGATGTTAAAATCATCCCGCATGTCTACCGCAATGCCTACTACCCAATCTGAAGAATATTTGCGATCGGAACGGGCCACTCAAGGAGATAATGCGGCGGGTCCATCAACATCAAGGAATGAAGGACATGGCGTGCCTACGCCTGAAACCTGGGCTATGTTTTTTCAAAATATGATGACGGGCTTCCAGAATATCAACCAGAAATCTTTAACGAGTGTAGACGATTCCAGGAACTTGAGAAGCAAGCGAGGTTTATGTACCATCTTTTGATCCGGAAAACTGTCAGTTCACTGCAGCTCAATGGTGCAATGAGATTGAAAACCATATGAAGAATAACTCGTGGACAGACTATGAAAATAGGAATGCTGCTTTTACTCACCTGCAGTTCCTCTCGACCAGGAGGTTCTACGACTTGTTTCGCGACATGGTGGAGTACACAAGCGATCAGGTGACGACGTTCGTCGAGTATTCAACAAACGCATTGATAGATCGGTTAGATACTGATTGTGGTGAGTCTAATGTAATAGAGGTGGTGCTCTCGGGCATCACGGACCTTCAGGTACGTACAGATTTACTCAAAAATACGCCTACCAGTTTTGTGGAACTAGATAAGCATTTTAGTTCATATACTAAGATTAATATAAGATGCGAAATGAACATGAAACTCCCAAGTGTCATAGAGACTGCGAGTTACCAGCTGACCCTCGCTGTCATTATTGTAATAAGGTCGGACACTTGAAACGCTACTGTTCATATTTAAATAACAAAAATAAGGACTCGTTCTTTTGCGTCTGTTGATAAACCTAGCGATAAGCCTATTACACATTGTTCTTATTGTTACAAAGCTGGACATTTTGAATTTACTTGTTTCATCAAACAACGCAACGAAAACTCGAATGATTTATTGCAGTTAAAATCGGTCAACGTTTGTTCGTCCTCAAAGGAGTCTTTTGAAACAAATTGAAACATGCATCTATGGTTATATTTTGCATTTATTGACAGTACAAGCATTAATTGACAGTGGTTCGGAATGTTCATTAATTAAAAAGGAAATTGCTGATTTATTTTTACCTGATAAGAAAGACGCCTCATTTACCCATCTCACACGTTTTGGTTCAGTGCCATGTTTTCTATTTTGTAAAATGACGCCGATTGCTGAGTTTAATGGATTATGTGCCGAGGACACGTTGGTGATTGTTGATTCTCATTTGTTACCTTACGACGTAATATTAGGTAGAGAGTAAGGAATGGTATGGTGCGATAGATTCTAATGCGAGGAATGAACAGAATTTATCTGAAATAAGACAAACGGCTAAGAGCAGGATGGACGAGCAGGCGATGAAAGATAAAATTCGTTATGACTCTAATAAAGCCACTATTCGTCCTTTTGTAGTTGGTAATCTAGTGTTAGTCCAGAGAAACTGAGTTGAGTTGACGTTCGGTACTGAATTGAATTATTTTTTGTATTCTGTGTGGATTGAAAGCATTTTCGCTTTATCCTGGTTTTATTCTGTTGAAAGTCATTACGCTTTGCAGATGTGTGGATTGAAAGCATTTTCGCTTTATCCTGGTTTTATTCTGTTGAAAGTCGTTACGCTTTGCAGATGTGTGGATTGAAAGCATTTTCGCTTTATCCTGGTTTTATTCTGTTGAAAGTCATTACGCTTTGCAGATGTGTGGATTGAAAGCATTTTCGCTTTATCCTGGTTGTATTCTGTTGAAAGTCATTACGCTTTGCAGATGTATGGATTGAAAGCTTTCTCGCTTTGTCCTGGTTTCATTCTGTTGAAAGTCATTACGCTTTGCAGATGTATGGATTGAAAGCTTTCTCGCTTTGTCCTGGTTTCATTCTGTTGAAAGTCAATACGCTTTGCAGATGGATGGATTGAAAGCTTTTTCGCTTTATCCTGGTTTTGTTTTTAGTGCCGAAAGCCCTTACGCTTAGCTTTGTGTGTGAGGTTTAAAGCTGTTTGGAATATGCTTGTGTATGCGTTGTGCGCTGGATCATCTAGCCTGGATCAGAGATTGAGAAGCAACGCGAGAGCGCGTTGCATTGCAGAATGGCCGTGTTAGAGATCGCATAGGTCATTAGTTTTATTGGAATAGCAACACAGTCGGACTTGATTGACGTCTAGTAAGTTATCGGTTGCCCATGGCAACGTACAAAAGATCTGTCAGTAGAGTCTGTCCGAGAAATAATAATTTTGGTATTGTCGTAATTGTTTTTCTTGCCGGAACAGCGCCGGATGTGCGCACTGATAGATTATTAAAACCATCACGTCGGGCTATAACAGCAATCCATTTAAATCTCTGACATATATATATATATATATATATATATATATAAATTAAGACATTATGAAAAGAAAACTTCCTCGCGAAATTTACTATTTAAATAGAGACACTAGATAGCAGGAGTGTTGCCTACATTTTGAAAAGCCAAATTATAAATTAAGTGTTTTAATGTCCAATTGTCCAATTAACCTTTAAACACGCTGACGCTCCGTGGACTTAGTGTTAATTGAACAAAACTTGAATTAGCTTTGTTCTTAATGCAAATATTTTTTATCAACGTAGTGAAGAATTTCGCAGAAAAAATTCTGAATAAAATATATTATTGTAAGGCTTTATGACTTTAGTTTACATATTCGTTAATTAATAATAACCAAATTCTTTCCTACAATAAAATGAATTAACACATTTCGGCAGTTAAAACTCAGTCTTGACACGACTTTAGTTCACCTCTTGTAGAGTAAGTTTGTGTCCAACAGCAAGATTGGAATGTACTTAAGCACCATTTACACGAGAAAGTTTTTCTCCTTGGGTATCGTAAGGACATAGAAAAGTTACTTTTGAACATTTGTTAAACACGTTAATCTCATGCGATGGGATACAACTCTCGCCGCGAGTAACTCTTCGTGTAACTGGCATTTTCAGATACGTAGAAAAGTAAAACATATACAACTAACAGCTACATTTCTTCAATGAGCTCCCTATATCACATTATCTGTGATATTAAATTTATTATAATTTTAAAGTTTTCCCCTAAATTCGATTTTTATTTTATGTAGTCTATGTATGTTTATTGAAAATGTATGTTTCTGTAATCTGTATAAGCCCATTCACCACACTGTCACATCGTATATCGGAAAACGACCCATACAGATAAATATCTGAACGGTGATTCTCACCATCATCCAAAACAGTTAGCTACCGTGGGTAAATCTTTGTTTCAGAGAGCACGAGGAATCTGTGACGAGAAACACCTGGCGACTGAGCTGCAACACGTCAAGCAAGTACTGCGAGACAGCAAGCTCCAAATTCCACGCCGCCGCCACAGAAATCGAGTGAAACCAGCCACAGGTGAACGGATCCCGGTTGTATTGCCATACATTAAAGGAGTCACGGACAAGATTGGCTATATCCTGAAGCGTGCTTCTATCAAAACATACTTCAAGCCGCCCAAGAAGATTGTCAATTTCTACCACCTGTCAAGTGCCATATAGCCTTGCAAGAACCGGGCGTATATAAAATAGATTGCGACTGTGGTCTCTCTTACATCGGTCAAACTAAACGAAGCATAGGGACCCGCGTAAAAGAACACATAGCTAACGTGAAACATCGACGCTCAACGAAGTCTGCAGTTGCTGAACATATAGAAGAAGGCTCCAAGCATTACTTTCGCTTTGACTAGCCCCAAGTACTCGCAAAAGAATACCGTTTCCTGCCCAGGATGTTTCGCGAGGCTAATGAAATTAAAAAACATCCTAATTTCAATAGAGAAGATTGCTTGAAGCTTGCACAAGCATGGGATCCAATTCTACACTTAATTAAATCGGAACCCAAAAGACCAACTGCCCGACCTCAAGACACAGTGAGCTCCTGCTGCGTAGATCGGAACGGAAACATAGACTAGCTATTTAAATTAAGTTTTTAATTTAATAATTTCAAAATAAGTATAGTTTAATAAGGGTAGTTTAATTGTAACAGTCACTAATACCTCAGTCCGCCCCGTGACCATGAAAGCTGTAAAGTGATCGAAACGTCGGGAAATTAAAAAATGTAAAAATTAAACCAAATCTGCGATAAAATCCGTAAATAATCTTTTATTTCATGTGTATATTAATAGTCAATCACCACGCACTAAAACGGTGAAGGAAGACATCGTGAGGAAACCTGCATACCATAGCGATTTATAAGAATTTCTATGGTTTGAAATTCCGCCAACCCGCACTAGGCCAGCGTGGTGGACTATATGGCCTAACCACTCTCAATCGTACTGTCGATTTTAGAGTAGGCCCGTGCCCTGCAGTGGGACGTATATGGGCTGATACAGATACAGATACAGGATATTTCATAATAGTATCCAGCAGGATAAAATAATTTACGATCAATGACAACGTAATTTAACTACATAACATAGTTTATAAACCAACCATATCAAATTGGTTTATATAATTTAATTATGTATTATTTGACATAACTGTTAACTGTAACGATCCAGCTATTATTTTAATCAACTGTTAGTGTTATGAAGCCCGTAATTTCATTACAGCCACTGATTAATTACCTTTCGCATAATTATCAATTTGGATATAGATGTCGCTGATATTTGCTTGCGGGTCAATCCATGAAGAAATCGAATTAATTAAATACATGGTACCTGGCGAATCCGCTGTCACTAGTTGCGAATAGATAGTGTTTTTTGGTATATTTTATAAGTTAATATGTGTATTTTTATCAAGTATAAGGTATGATGGGAGTTACATGTCCGCTCGGATAAAAGTCCCATAAAAATAAAGACAAAAAATATACAGTAGGGACTAGGAAGCATATGCGTTTTTACCAGGATAGCAATTACTAACCATTATCCACACAAGTTAAGATCTCAGTTAGACAAGTATTACCCGTGATTTACGCAAGGTAGTCAAGCAAGCAGCTCATGATGGTAAATGATCAGCGTTCCTCATCAATACCAGAAAAATAATAAAATAGCCCATGGAGGGAAAAATATAGGCTGTTGATTCTCCGTCACTCTGTAAAACAGTGATATCACTTACCAGTTACCACATACCGCAATCTAATCCATTTATGATTTTGTATACTATAAATTAGACACATTATGACATTTCATAATTCATACAAATACACCCAACACCCAATAGTAACATACATAGTTCTGACCCCACACTAAGATCGAGTCTTGTGTCATGGATATGAGAAACTACGAGATAATGTTCGGTCTCACAAATACCCAGACCTGAAATACCTGTGGATCACACAAACATTATTTTTGATGCGGGCCTCCCTTTTCACAGCCGTCGTCTAATCAACTACGCCACGTAGGCTGTCAAATCTACAACATTTATACACTATAGAATTATTAAAATAGTATTATATTTCATTTAAAACCAAAGCAAACAACATTTATCACAACATTCTCCTAAAAACATTTGCTGCTTACAAAACAGAATCTTCACAATGTAGCGGTTTCGAAATAAGCCCTCCGAGTGTCCCGTCTTAATGCACAATTAAGGAGAGATTTCACGGAGTGCCTGTGCCCTTCACGAGGATGAAATGGGACGAGAAAAAGGTTGCTAAATTACCTGCGAACCTGAATAGCGAGTACCGCTTATTTTTCATCATATTCTTAAAGAGGTCTTGGAGTAAATGAACTGAATGTTTTTTAGAAACGTTTTTTCTTCAAATTGTGATTTTTAATTGTTAATGTCCGTGATTTATTAAAACAGACGGTGATTTCGTATATTTTTTTGTTTTATTGCCTAGGTCAGGCAAACGAGCTAACAGGTCACTTGATGGTAAGTGATCACAGCCGCCCGTGAACATCTACACGGCTTGTGTCGAAGATGCGTTGACAGGCCAACAAATTGGTAGGAGAGTGGGAAGGAAAAACATGTAAAGGGGAAAGGGATACTTATTGTGCATCTCACTCAACAAACGAAACGCGACAGCTAGGCTTTCGCTTCCGTGAATTTCCCATGAAATAGTAGTACCGTCCCGGACGAGCCTACCTATTCCTGCTGAGTCTTGACTGAAAATAGCGTGGCTCTTCTACTTCCAAAATAATATGTTGTAAAATAATAGAACAATATAGTGAGTTCAATTGAATTGACTCTCTACACAATATGAAGCAGTATGTTTGTGCGTCTGGTATTGTCTAAGTTCATGAACTGCGTTAGAATACACTTATCAAAAGAAAGGCCGTCAGTTTTTCGGCCTACACAGGCATTCAAAAACACCTGAGTTACTGGTAACATATCTCTCATATGTGAGAGGCCGGCTGGGTAGGCACCACCGCAATGTTTATTTCTTCCGTCAAACAGCTGTGTAAATGCACAGTTGAGTTTCGGTTTGAAGGACATTGAAGTGACTACTGGACATATTGAGACTTAACATCTTATGCCTCAGGATGGCGAGCACAGTCGAATGCCGACATTGCTTTGTAAATCAAGATGTTGTTTGGTTTTACTAATGTTCGTGAGCAATCGTGTCACTTCTCATCAGGCGAACGCTCGTCTCGCCATTAAGTGCAATAAAAATAAATAGTTATTTCTATGGGAAACTAATAGTTTTTACTTTTAGTTTGACAGCACCAGGCGTGAAGTATCTCATAGTTTAATACCCTCCACATATCTTATTCTGAGGTCGGATCAATACGCATGACTATCGATTTTTCCATCACACTACAATATTCATAGTCTGAATACATACATATTTGCATAATAAGATAGAACTGATCCTTGTAATATACAAATATAATACAAAAATTACTTTATATTCTAATTTATGCACGGTGAAGGAAAACACCGTGACTGTGGACTATATGGCCTAACTACTCTCAATTTTACTCTCTATTAAAGAGGAGGCCCGTGCCGTGCAGTGGAACGTATATGGGCTGATGATGAATGGGCTGACAGATAACTTAAGCATTTCATATTTTTATCGAATAATTTGTTTGGTGTACAATAAAGTTTTCATATTCAAATAAAAATAAATAAATAACTCTTGCCACTTAAGTACCGAAACCGTAAAACTTAGAACCCGTATCGGATGCACTTCCGCAACGTCGCAAACGGTCGCTGTAAAATATAAGTCCTACTGCCAATCTTTAAATGTAGGAATTAGATTAACTCTACGTTTAAACTTTATGTTACATACATAAACTCACGCCTTGTTCCCAGAAGGGGTAGGCAGAGGTGCACCCACATTTCGCCTTGTATGTTCCGTCCCACAATGTGATAGATGACGAGCCTATCGCCATATCGGGCACAAATTCCTGACTCTGGGCTGAAAAGAAAAGTCCAATATCACTTTGCCCAACCCGTGATTGGAACTAGAGACCTCAGCTTTGTGACCGTACCGTACAAATACGCCACTGTGGCAGTTTAAACTTTATGTTTATCATAATATTTATCATTCTAACCCTAATGGTTTTGAATATGACGCATATTAATAAATAAATAAATAAATAACACTCAACAGTCACATACATAGTCCTGACCCCACACTAAGATCAAATCTTGTATCGTGGGTATCAGGAACTACGAGAGACTCTTCGGTTTCACAAACATCCAGACCTGGAAGAAATATTTGTGGGCCGCACACACATTTCTCTCGGTGCGGGGATCGAACCCGCGACCTCTCGTTTCACAGGCGGCGTCTAACCAACTGCGCCACGGAAGCTATCTATATTAGTGCTGAAGTTTGTGTTCCGTATGCATAATTAATGGACGATCAATTCCAGTCTCAGATACAAGTAACGTAGAGAGGTAACCAAGCAAAATGTCATCGATCTAAAGCGTTGCCCATAGTACGATTCCAAATCATAGGCTTTGTTAATAGACTTTGAGTAATATGTGTGATGTTGTGTGTGAACTATAGAAGTAAATAAAACCATGTACACATTTACATACATACATAAACTCACGCCTTTTTCCCAGAAGGGGTAGGCAGAGGTGCCAGGGCACCCACATTTCGCCTTAGGAATACTTAATTAATTCGAGAGGAATACATTCAGATTAAGAGTTGAAATCTCAAAATCTAGTCTGTAATATAGTAGTAGAATTAATTCCTTTGTTTATAAGATGAATAAAAATAACATTCAAATAACAATTGTTTTGATTTAATCATTTAAATTAAAAATGAAAATAATGAAATACATTCGATCCACAGCGCCCACGGCAAGTCAGATGTTTAATTATTTCATTCCGCTCAGGTGAACAGCGACATGACTGCTATTCGAAACTACGATATCAGTAGTATTTTTAATTATACCGAAACTTGAATGTTTCCGTATTAATATTTCAACATATTATTTGTGTTTCTCGTATAATTAGACTTAGTGTTGGAGCACACGCATAGGGGCAAAACGCAAGGTGGATACCCGAAGCGACCCACGCAAGTATTCTATATAAGTATGCGACTTTTTTTTTTAATCTGGCCCGGCAAAGTGGCGGCATTGCACCTGATGGTAAGCGCAAATGCCGCCCAGGCAGAGTATTCATTGGCATCGGACGGCAGTCCCATGCCAATGGAAACAATTATGCCGGCCTGCTAAGGTGCCTCTTCACACTACGACGGAAGGACCCAGGATTAAGGTAATCTTGGGCAGTGATTTGGGAATACCTACAGTTAGTACGTATATTATGATGACCAAATATTGTCGCTCTTGTGAAAATCTGGTTCAGTAAATTATATGAAAATGAAAATAATTTGTTGAATCTATTAGAATGTTCAACATCATTTAGATTCTGTCATTTTTTAATCTATCACTCCGTTTAGAAAGCGGTTTCACTAAAGAAGAACGGGCAAGAAACTCTACGTGTTGCTCTTTACAATGTAGTGATTATTACAACATTTACAAGTTGGTTTAAATCAGAGCAGTTCATTAATAACTTGTTGTAAATTTACAATTATGATTTTTGATACGAATATGTTTACGTTATGTATATTCCGCGAGAGTACAAGAACCAAGTTCTATCTCTTATTTTCGCGAAGGTTATGGCATATTCGACCGTCCAGATGCCACCCATCGATTGGGGAAACAGAAAAAATAGTCTATGCTTTATTATAAAAACAGTAAAATGTGAAAATATTTATTTCAATAACTAAGTTATACACATAGTGAGACAGTGTTAGGAGTTTCCTTTTAAGCATAAAGTATACTTGTGTTAGGAGACCCCGTTCCTCCTTAATTATATACTGGGTGTTTACTCTGGGTGGTTTCTGAGGCAAAGGATAGCCATTGCCATTCAGAGAGGTAATGCCGCTAATATTTTGAGCTCTTTCGCTCCAGTGACGCGATATTATTAATATTACAGGATATTTGCGACTTCCTTAAAATATATTTTGTGTTAGGTACAAAAGTTATCATATTAGGCTGACAAATTGATGTAATTAGTAATATAATTAGAATTAGTGTTGTAATACAGTTCATAAAAAATATAATACAGTCAATCCCATAAATAATAAATTACCAAATTGCTACACAATAATCCAACACACGTGACCATCAAAAACGACACCGATCCCAAACACAATCACAAAATAATTATTTCCGATCGAATAGTGCCGAAATAGGTCACCAACAGCTGTGTCACCGAGTATTTCCGCCCTAATCGATACCCTCCCATTGCACTAAATACGATACTTTTATAAGTCGAACTAAAAATAATAAAACATTCGGAGGCGAAATTGGCGCGGCCGAGCATCAAACATTCATATGCGGCGATCACGCGACCGCGGCTAGTGGATACACACGGTCGGGAATTTCAAAGAACTAGTTTACCTTTCGGGGAATTTTGTGTTGTGTTTAAGGTTTGAGGGTGTATTGTTTATTTAAAAAGGGGTGGATGGAAAATATGTATGATTTAAAAAAAAATAAAAGGTAAAACTAAAGTGCGGGCTTGATAGAATATTCATCAGTAGTAGTCATTTGGGTGAAACAAGGAGTTAGTTACCTATAACTCAAAATAACTCTTTGCTGTACTCGTAATTGTTAAGACATTGTTGGAAATGTTCTCTTTTTAATTTTGTATACATATTTTCTTGTTAAATGACTCGGAAAGAAGATATCGTCAAATAACTGCTTTTACACGACTTTTTTTTCAAAAGGGCGGTGGCTGCCAGAATTACGACATTTATAAAAAGCTAAAGTTTGTCTTCGCCTGTCTCTAACATGGGTATCATATGATCAGCTATTATGAAGTTCCGATCGTGGTTGCTTTGGAAGTTATCAGATTCAATGTGGCAGGATGATAGACCCACAAAGGTGCCTGACAACTAAAGAAACGCCTTTGTAAAGTTGCCTTAATAACATAATATTTAAAATTCGGCTATACTAAAACGCTGGCAAAATAACATGTTAATAATCAGCCAATTGGTTCCGTGTAAATTGAAACGCGACAAGCTTACGTGGGTTACTATGATCGGTGTTTACCCCATGTGTACCGTCAATAGTAGTAAATCCAAGCAAAGGCGAATCTTACAATCAGCAATAACTATACTAAAAGTATTAATACGACACATATACTTACATCTTAATAAGGGCCTAAATTCAAAGAGTGAAAATCGTAAAAAAATAATAATACCTACCGCAACGTTATTCAAGAAATATTTCATTTATTGGTGTAAATGGTAAACTTGTTCAATTGACAAAGTAAAACAAATAAATTCGCCAGTAATAAAGTTTTATATTACCTGTATTAGTTCACGATTGTACTGCTTACCTGTAACAAACAAAGCTTTCATTAAGTATACTATATATATTATTACAAATAGTCGATATTTTTCAAAAACATTACGTTTCCTTTACATCTTAACAGCGACAATAATAAATGCACTACAAAAACAGAGAGACTATTGCACATAATGAGACTTAACATCGTACGTGTCAAGATGCCGATCGCAGTAAAATGCCAAGCATTGCTTTGTAATTCATGGTGTTGTTTTTGCTACTGTCCATGAGCGGTCGTATCAATTACCATCAGACGAATGGCATACTCGTCTTGCCATTCATTGCTATATAAAAACATATACATTGCAATAGAAAAACACTCAGTAAGCAGCTTTTATTGATAGTATATATTTTATACTGTCAAAAGGTATGCGTTATTCAGACCATTCCGTCTAGCATGGTACTAGATCTACTCGTATGTCACCGAAGATACAATTTATAGTCTCAATGTAGAAGATATTATGAAAGTAGGCAGAATAGATTCGTCAACAATTTTTACAAATCCTTCATCCTTACAACTAGAATAAAAAAAAACAATAATAATAGCAAGAACGATACTATTACCATAATTATTTTTGGGCTTTTCTTCTACTAACCTTCTACTCGGTTTACAGATATTAAGACCTAATCTACCAGACTAATTTGATAAACATAGATCTCTTCGAAATGCTTATGGGGAACTTATCAGTATATAGATTACTAGCAGCAAGGACAGCTCCGCTCGGGTGCAGATACATTTTTTTAAAAATATTCTATCGTGCATGTTCATCCAGGATAATGTAGAATTCTAAAAATGAAAGAATATTAAATCGCTCCATTAGTTTCAGAATCTATTCAATGTAAATAAATAATCAATATAATTCCTCTTTATAATATTAGTAATTTCAATACAAATATTCAGCCTCAATAAATTCACAAGCATAACCCTTAAAGATATATAACCTAAAACCATCTTCTAGCAAAAAAATATTCTTATTTGCAAATAGGTAAAACGTTAACCAACCTTCACTAGGTTATTTAACAGCTAGGTGTTTGCTGTATAGCGTCATAGTAAGGCTCGTGGGACCGTGGTGTCATCAGTAATAAATGTACTGGGTTGATTACTGTGACCCCGCGCACGCGTGGACTACAATGCATGGAGATGTACAGTATGCTAGGTTATATTTTTTAGTAAGTCAAATTTTTTATACAAAGGTTATACTATTACAAGTTTCAGCGTATAGCAAGGTGTTTGTGTAGACTGTAGACCATCTAGAGATAGCTATAAGTAACCACTCTCCTAATCAGTATTAGAATTCATTAAATTGTTTCCATCATATATTTTTGCTTTTTATATATTGTGCACTCGTAATTTTCATATTTTTTTATTGTTTTGTTTATAAATAGCTACTGATACCTGGGCTCTTGTAAATATTTTTATTTAGTATCATTCACATTCGACAGCAATTAAATCAATTTTATTTAACAGTTTGGCAGAAATGTTACCAAAAATAGTGTAAAATACGCTACGACTTCTGTCAATTGGTCAAAATTTAAAGGAATGGTTTAAGTGTCCAAACTTTTGCCTATTAACAATTATATGGATATGAGTAATAAAAACTATAAACTAAACCAAAAATATATGTCTAAATTTAAGGTTTAAGTTAAAACCAAATAAATGCTTAAGGTTTTTATAATAAAATAAACATAACACGAAATACTCATACTCTAAAATAAAAGAAAAAACTGTTGTAACAAATCCTGAAATAACACTAACATTCTTATGCAAATGCAAATTCGACAATATGAAAACTACAATAAAACAAATCCTTAAACATAGACGTGCGACACTTAATGCTAGTCGAGCATACAAATGGGCGATTTCACCAAGTTGCCATACCGTCCCTCGTTATATGACGTCCAAATGTTATGGAGTTTCTATGCAAATAGTCGTGTTGACGCATGGCGCCGGGCAGATAGCTGATAAGTTGGAAGGCTACGGAATATGTAATTATGGCGCGGTTTTGATCATTTGATATGCTAGGAAAAACTAGGTTTTATGTAGCCTTTGTAGTCAAGTTATGGTCAGTTGTGAGAATTTTTCGTGATTTTTGTTAAACTGTGCCATGCGCACAATTATAATTGTAGCCAAATATGGGATGTCTTAGGTATCAGCATAATTTATATTTGTATTACATCGATTAGTCAGTCTGGAACTGTGAAAATATACACACCTATTATTCGTGTTGGTTGCTATCATTTGTGACACCTGACCTAATAAAACTTGGACGCCATAACACCTAACTGGTACAAAACTATGAGTTACTATATAATATATAGAAAATTGAAAACGACTTGTCACAAATGACTTAATTATAAAGATTTTTATAACTTAACCAATCATAACTTAAGGTATCTTAAAAATTCCATTCTCGTACTCTATACCTAAATTGAACATATTTATTAGTAGAGTGGGCTGCTACGGTATAGTAAATACATATTATAAGCATTAGATAATATGTAAAAACAAACTACGCTCCACGACCATACTAATTATTACAATTATTTGTGCATGTTGATTAAATTCATTTACATTTTAATCTCTTGTATAAAAGAAGAGAGAGACATAGAGACGGACAGAGAAAGAGGAAGGATGGAAGAAAATATTGTAAATTTAAAATAAAATAAATAGTAATTAAACCGCACTGTTTTTTCTATCTCCTACAGAAAACTCGCTAAGTAATGAACACTTAAACACTTCGTTACGGGCTCTTGAAAAGCTAATAACAGGTTATTTATGCACTGAACTTTTTTTTTAATTAATTATATTAATTTACTTTAGTAACATTCTAGGAAGGACACGACTATAAAAATCTTTGTTCAGATAGTTTGACATTTACTTCCAAACAAAAGTTGAAACAAAACTTCTTATTAAACTTTTGTATTTACGGAAATCAGAAAACTAAAATACCCATGAATAGTTCAATGAAAGACATAGTGCCTTAAAATATAAACTATCGTACACAGCGGAATTGAGTACAATAGTTTCCTATCACCATTTGTGCGCTATCTGAACTGCATTACAAATGCCATAAAATATTATAATAGTCTATGTGTATATGACAGACCATAGTCTGTAAACCTTTGCCTGATGGCAAGCGATACGACTGCTCATGGACAGTAGCAAAACCAAACACACCATTAATTATAAAACAATACTTTTTTGGGAATTTTTTTGTTGCATTGTGTCTACTACACAAACTACCACCCGGCTTCGTGTTCGGTAGCAGTCTCGATATACCTTTTATTTTCTTCTTCTATAGCATAGCTTTTATGAAACCATACCACGGTTCTTGATATCTAAAACTTAATAATTACAAAATACGAACGTATTTAATCCAGTAACACGAAAAAAAAAAAAACAGATTATCAGCCAACTTCAATGTCGATTATAATTTATGTATAACTGAAATTTCAAGGGCAGGTTTTAAGGCATTTTAGACTGAGTACCATTGCTAATTAACTTTATGTGAAAACACAGAGATGGCTTACTCCGAAATGTTACAAAGCGGTCGAGCTTAATTTTTAATTCTTACCTTAAACGCAATTTGCGCCCAGGCTTTGTAACAGTAATATGTACAACGTTATTAATAATTTAATTTTTCTTAATTGTTTTTAGTTACAGCTACGGGTTGTTTTTCCTAATATTAAAGAAGAAACATAAATAAATTTAATTTAGTTACTTATTAAATAAAACAAATAGTGCACGCACAGGTTGCTGTTCAGGAGGCAAATGTTCTAAAAATGGTGATTAAAAAAAACATAAAAAAACCAATCCGTTTCATAAACTCTTACTTAAATTATGTACATATGTATATTGTTACGGACTTACAAAGATAATGTTTGTATGGTTCTGATATTTAATATCTTATGTCTCAAGATAGCGAGCGTATTGGAATGCCAAGCATTGCTTTGGTTTTACTATTGTACATGAGCGGTCGTATCTCTTATAATCAATATATTTGACTTAGTAATAACTTTTCGTTTGTCAATTGCTCATAAACGTTCCCTTTTACAAAATATGTGATTTGAGGTTAGAAACTATTTTTATTAATTTCTCGAAAACTCTGCATTACTTGCATTGAATGGGAGTGATAACGTTTTAATCAGGGGCCCAATCCCTGTCACCTTTGATCACTTTACACCTCTCCGCGTGCCAAACAAAAAAATCCGGCCTGTTGTAGTGCTAGTATAATGAAAGAGTAAAAACTGCCCAAATTTACCATTATTTTACAATTTATCTCAGCTCATAATGACTTAACGCAGATAAATTCCAAGAAATTCAGAGGCAAATTATCTAATCCAGTATAACCTAAATACGAGTTGACCCGACGTTGCCTAGTTCCATTTTAGATAACCTTTACTGAACTAAACAGGCCCATTAGTTTGTTATATATATGTATATTGATATAGTTTTTAATCCAGCGCGAAACTCTTGGTAAAAATGTTTTTTTTTTATTGATTAATTTATTTAGGCTCCTTGAAAAACATAAAAGCAGACTAATGCTGATTATTTAAAATAACAAACTATAAAAAGGTGGATATAATAATATTTTTTTATGTGAAGAAAGGCTCTATCCTTGTCAGCAGTAGTTTTATTTTTATATAATATAATTTTATAAACCTACAAAATTCTGTTCTACAATTCTCGGACACGCATATTTTCTCGTTATATTTAAACTTGAAGCAAGTGGTAACAAATAATCTAAGAGAGCACACGTTGCTCCAAAAATACGCGTGTCTGCAAAAGGATTAAACTCTACTAATAATATCCAATACCTACTCTAAAACCACACTTACACTGGGAGAGTATCTCAAAATATAAAAAATTGCAGCGTGTAAACATTTGTCAGAACGCGATTACCCTAGGGCGGTTTTGTCATACGATAATATTAACGATTCGCGCCGCGAGAAATTCTCTCGTGCAAATGGGGCTTAACTGAGTCACAGATCGTTGATTTTAATTTAGAGATTTATTTACACAATATATTATTTAAAAAAACATACGAATTTAATCAGTCCGATCAACATTTACAACATAAAATATCCCACACACTATATTTATTATCCATACAAACCACTATAGTTTCACTATCAAAACATATTTACTTTTAGAAAGATACACACGGCTTAAAATACTGCATGTACTGAGCCGCATAGCCAAAATAAAACATCGTAGTAAGTCCCACCCAGATGCATTCAGAACACACTAAACTATTCATAAAGATGGGCACGGACAGCATGAACTGGTATTAAATTCGGCTGACGGTGAAGTAAAAACTTATATTTTGGTATAAAACTGGGTTCGTGCGCCTTTTGTGAGTGCAGTCGAAATTAACATAAACAAAACAGCATTTGACCCAGAGGACTGAAATTAAATTTTTGGCTGTTGAATTAGCTAGCAGAATCGCTCGCTGCGGCAAGACAAATGGTTGCGTGATCCCCAAATATTCGTGTCGAATCTGTGTGTGACATTAAAAATCTTATAATTTGGAAAAGAAAAGTTATGTGAAGTAACCCCCCATTGGCTTACTTTTTTATTGCATAGGTCTGGCAAGCGAACAAACAGGTCATTTGATGGTAAGTGATCACTGCCGCCCGTGGATATCCGCAACGTTTGGATCTTAAATAAGTTGTGCTGATCCCATCAAATCGACAAAGGAGCGGGAAGTAAAAAGATGGGAAGAGGAATTGGCATCCGGAAATCTCACAAACAGAACGAAAGACTTTCCCGCCCTCACACCCGCCACTGCAACTCCTGTTAGCCAGGATCAACAGTGGCACACAAAGATTTGACACCGAGCTCCGGAGCTCGGCGAGTCTCTCAGGGACACTAGCTTGTCTTTAACCCGCATCGAAATTAATCAGAAAGAAAAACAAAAGGAGGAGTTGGAAACAAATAGTTGTCCACTTCCCTCCGCAGCAAAGCAGAACAGAACGAAAGCTGAAATACACACACACACTCTCTTTAGTGGACTAACGCCTAGACCCCCACCTAGAACACCAATTCCTCCTATTAAGTTAACCTTCTGATTCATTTCATTGCAGGTTACAAATAAGTTAGATATTCCCAGAGATTCGCCGAGCTTCAATGCTCGGTGTCATTACATAGCGTGCCAATGTTGATCCTGGCGTACAGGAGATATAGTAGTGTGTGTGAGGGCGGGGTAATCTTCAAAAAAATAACGCCTAGATCTTTCGTAAAGTAGGCCCTAGCTGCATTTATTATGATAAAAATGTAACCTAATTAAATTAATTCGAATTTTTAAACAACCCTAAAACAGGTACAGATATATTTTGTTAACAATATGATGACGCTGCAGCGTTGTAAGAGCGCCCCGGTCCCCAAACTTAGGTTGAGCACCACTCGCTCGTAATTGTACCGCGCCGTTCATCTTGTTCAGAGTTACTTACAAGCATATAACATTAATTGGCTTGTAGAACACAGGTCATTTCTCGTCAGATTGGGTAAAGATATGATCTTTTTATTTACTAGGGTTGAGATAGAGAGGCTCGCACAGTGGGACGGAAAATACAAGGCGAACCTTGGATGTCCTGAGTGCATCTTTGCCTACCACTTCTGGGGAAAAGGCGTGAATTTGTGTTAATGTTATTTAAGACAGATAAGGATTTAAAAGTCCGTGGTGGCCTGTTGGTAAACGGACCAGACGCGGCTGCCAACATGTTCACGGTGGTCGCGGGTTCAAATCCCAGGGCACACCTCTGACTTTTCGGAGTCATGTGTGTATTGATAGTCAATCACCACGCACTAAAACGGTGAAGGAAAACATCGTGAGGAAACCTGCATAACATAGAGGTTTATAAGAATTTCTATGGTATGTAAGTCCGCCAACCCGCACTAGGCCAGCGAGGTGGACTATATGGCCTAACCACTCTCAATCGTACTGTCGACTGTAGAGTAGGCCCGTGCCCTGCAGTGGGACGTATATGATACAGAAAGATTTAAAGCATGAAGTACAGAAACAGAAACAAAAAACAATTGTATCCTAACTACAGATATGAATTTTGTCAATAATTGTATTCATTTCTATGTATGGATAAGTCCACGTATATATTTGTAGTATGTTGCCAAGAGGTTCCTGATGAAAGTAAGATAATACATTTAGACAATCTAATATTTCTAATTGCCATTAAGTTACTCAAATCTAAAATGAAAAATTATGAACCTTTAAAGTATTAAATTCATAAATTTTACCTCTATGTCATTATTTTGTTTACGCCCAGAAAAGACATTAGTACCATAAAGATTTCAATGCACAACATAATTAAATTTTCCGTTCTTTCTATTATTATACCAAATTTATCTCAGCTTTGTTTTAAATAATCGAAATGAACAGTTATATTCTGGAAATAAGTATCGAACAATCCGTTCTATAAAGGGAAATCTCGGCCGAAGTCTAATTAATACGAAAATAGCCTGAAAGGGTAAACGTTCCATTTTCATGAGAACATGGTTGGTTACTTATAAAAGTAATAAAAAACGCGTTACAAAGCAACTAATATTCTTCATAATAAAACGGAGTGGAAGACCGCCGTCTATAATTAGGTTTTTACGTCAATACATGAAGAACACCATTAATAAAATATTCTTGTATACAATCTATACGCTGGCAATTCATACGAACTAGTATTGTATGCGTCAGTCAATTTCGCCTCCCACGAAAATCAAACATTGATGAGAAAAACTTCGTAATTACTGAGAATGAAAACTACTGTTGTTTGTGTGATGATTCATCGATTACCTATAAAAAATAACTAACTGTCTGACAAAGCACAGCCTAAACCAGTGCGTATAGGATTGAAAATATGAGAAATAGTACTCTTTCAAGCAAGAATTTTTGTAAGAATTTTTTAATTTTTTTTTTATTTTTTATTTTTATTTTTAATGTGTTATTGTCATTGGCTGGCTTGACGCCCGGACGTCACTTAAGGTATCCACTGAAAATCAGCGTTATGTTGTGGTTTGCACCACATCAGCATTAGCTGAGTGAACACCTACCAGTCACAGCCGCGACCAGTCTTTTTTTTTTGTATTTTTATTCTGTGTTTTATATTAACAATGCCTGTGTATGTTGCGACTGTGACAAATAAATCGTATTTCTTTCTTCCTTTCTTTCTTTCAAGGTGTTAGTTATTTTGCACCGGGAAACAATAATAATTGCACAGATCCGGCGAACGAGCCAATAAGACACCTAATAGTAAGTAATCACTGCCACCCATGAACATTCAAAACGCTTGGATCATGAATGTGTTGCCGACCCATCAAATCGAATGCGGAGCGGAACGGAAAAATAATAGGAAGAGGGGAGGGGTATTGGGCATCCGGCTATTTCACTCACCAATCGAAACGTGATAGCAAGTCGGTCGCTTCACGTCAGTCTCCTGTGAGACAGTGGTACCAGCCCGGACGAGCCTGCCCATTAATGCTGAGTCATGAGTGACAACAGCGTGGCTACCACTTTTAAAACTTTTATATTCGAAGAAATCACATCTAACATGCAATCACTAATTAAATATTTACAATACGTATGTTTTTATAGGAATTTAAGGAATCCTGTCTAAGCTACATAAGACATGTGTTACAAAGGTAAAGAAGGAATGCTACAACAATGCAATATACTGAGGGGAATGTTTAATTAAAAATGACACGTGAATTAAAAAACAATACAGTAGAAAATATTTATTTTCTATATCAGCCCATATACGTCCCACTACAGGGCATGGGCCTACTATCGAGAGTACGATTGAGAATGGTTAGGCCATATAGTCCACCAAGCTGGCCTAGGACGGGTTGGCGGACTTACATACCATAGAAATTCTTATAACTCGCTATGGTATGCAGGTTTCCTAACGATGTTTTCGTTCACCATTTTAGTGCGTGGTGATTGACTATGAATACACACATGACTTCGAAAAGTCAGAGGTGTGCCCTGGGATTTAAACCCGCGACCACCGTGAACATGTTGGTAGCCGCGTCTGGTCCGTTTACCAACAGGCCACCACGCTATATTTTGTAAATACTTAAATAATAAAATAGGAGGTTTATAATTCGCCATCTGTTTTTTGCCAATATTCCGTATTGACGTGGGATTGACGCAATAATACTTATATCATGATGCAAAAGTGTTTGTTTATAATTTTGGAACCAACTGCTTGTCTAAAGTCATACTTTGCGGGGAATAATCACATCATCTGGCTTTCGCAAAACTTATATTTTCTTCTTGCAACTCGTCTACTTCAACAGTTATCGGTTTTCTAATAAAACAAACCATTACCACATTGGATAGAAATTTACTTATATGTTTACATTTATTTATACAAGACATAAAACAGTATACAATGAAACACAAATACAAACATTTTATCATAGTAGTTAAAAACTAGATTGAATTCCCAAGCTTATATCCTATAACCTATTAATAATAAATTGCGCTTAAATAGTTCAGATTCTATTCCTTTACATAATTTTCTACAAAGAAAACTGAGAATATTAAGTATGACTGTATCAGCCCATATTTATGTCCCACTGCAGGGCACGGGCATCTTCTACAATCGAGAGTACGATTGAGAGTGGTTAGACCATATAGTCCACCACGCTGCCCTAATGCGGGTTGGCGGACTTTACATACAATATTGGTATGCAAGTTTACTCACGATATTTTCATTCACTGATCAATACACACATGACTGTGAAATATCAAAAAAATAAAGAGGTGTGCCTTAGGATTTGAACTCGCGACCACCGTGAACATGTTGGCAGCCGCGTCTGATCTGTTTACCAGCAGGCCATCACGCACTCGATATGTATTACAGAGGTTTAATAAATTGGTCATAATCGATAATACAATTTACTATAGAGGTTTTTAACCTAGTGACTTTGCAAAGTTTATTTATCAAATTGAATTGCAAAATCCTATTTCCAAATTGAATATTATCAGTCAATTTATAATTCAACCCATCAGATAAAAGTAATTTTATTGACGCCTTCACTAGTATAAGTAATTAAATTATCAAATTATTAAAAATAAAAGATTTTAGGTTCGTAATTCAGCTTGTACTATTCAGTCAGCGACATATTTTTTTTTATTACAATGAATGGCGAAACGAGCATGCCGTTCGCCTGATGGTAAGCAATACGACCGCTCATGGACAGAAGCAAAACCTAACAACTCCATGAATTACAAAGTAATGCTTGGAATTCCACTGCGCTCACCATCGTGAGAAAGAAGTTATGCCTTAATATGTCAAGTAGTTACTCTGACTACTATGTCCTTCAAACCAGTGCATTTACACTGTTGTTGGCCGGGAGAAATATACATTGCAGTGGTACCTACCCAGGCGACCTCTCACATAATATGAGAGACCTACAACCACTATAATATATTTCATATTTAAAAGATAATTGGAATACACAATGTACCTTTATTTGCCCGAATTGAAACTGAATTTATTTCATTATGGTGATCAAATGAAAATCATATAAAATTCTGTGCACACAGATTTCATTTAAGTGAGCAATCAAATAAAACTTTGATCAAAGTATGCGGTTTGATAAAACTTGAAATTAATAAAATAATCAGAAATATTCAGTTATTACTTAGATCTGCATGAAATTTTGTTCACAAACTACGTTCATTCAAGTAATGAAATATGTTTAGAGGATGATTTATTAAAAATAACTGAAGTTAGAAATAAGTTATTAATATTTTTGTATATTTGCGTAAAACAAGTTATTATTTATTCAAATAACATCTATTTTAAACAAATCAATGGATAGAAATATAAATAACGCAACTTACGATTTTAAATGTCATTTAAATAATTAGTTGTTATTGAATGGGTTTTCACATGAACCGCACACAACATTTTACAAAACGCTCAAAACAGTGCTTTTAATTAAAGCCAGCGAATTGCCTCGTTCGATTTGCCAATAAGCTTTGATTGTTCAACAGTGACAACACGAGCATATCTGTCATCGTTTGTCGTGTCTGCAACGGGTACGATTGAACCAAAAACCGCTGGCGCTGTGTCTACGTAAATTTCAATTACTCTCTCTAGCTGTCCATTACCGCTGGATAGCGATGCATTAGTATCAAATGAGTCTGAGTAGCCAAGTAATTCGAGTGGTGGAAGTTCTTTTCTGGAAGTTATTTAGCAGGTGGTATAAGAATATTTGGTAAGCATGTTGGGTAAACTTTTAATTAGTTAGATTGAGATGAGAGTTTGATATGTAGAGTGATTTGATAAGGTCTCGGATTTTTTTCATGTCATATTGTAAGTAGTGATTTTAAAGATAGATTTTTTATTTGAGGAATATTTTAAATATATTATTTATGTACATATATTAAAGTCAAAGAAGCAAAACAAAACGGCAAATGTTCTCGTAATAGGTGTCGAGTGATTTTGGAGGATGTGCCCTGAAGGTATTTCTAATACGTACGAGACTCACCTTAGAAATATCAATTAGTGAGAAACGACCAACTCTGGTTAGTCGATTGTATTTTTGGTATCCACTACGTTATTATCTCTTCCATTCATTTTTCACTAGAGGGAAAACTATCTATGAAATGCGAAGCGGCAAATTCGACCCTTGTGTCGTGACATAAATATTACTTTGATGATCAACCAATATTTGTTTCGGTTCTCAATGTGGTAAGGTATGAAAAGATCGTCATAATTTTTATATCCATTAAAACACGTTTCTAGCTACGTAAATTACTGGCTATTTTTGTAACTGTGTTAATTAAATAAAGTCATTATCTAGATATTGGATTTCAAATATTATTGAGTCCCCAATACATGTCACAAGGTAAAATGAAACAAAAAATAAATTAACATCGTGTCAACTGTGACGACAACAATGTTTAAAATGACGTTGCTACACACCCTTATATAAAGTAGCGTATGCTCATCCAAAGCAATTAAGGTTATTAACTTAATAGAGAATAATGAAATTATGACAGTAGCGGTCCAAAAACACTCATCTTTTAAATGCCTTAAACGGTACGATAAGAGTTTTAATCCGTTTAACTTTGGCCCGCCCGTGTAATTTGTCAGCTAGTGATGTTTCGGGGCAGTAAACACCAAATTGGCTGGCAAACCAGTGGGTTAAGAACACTCTCGACTTAATTGGGGCGCAGATTGATTTTATTCATTTGTAGAATACGAGCTGATAGAAGTGGATTTCAGTTCGCCGTAAGGCTTTAACGGGATGTCGCAGATTCAATCAGAATTGTAGAAATACGAAAAATCATTAAAAAACAGCATTTTTATTGAAAATAACTGTACTGAAGGTTATATTATTAATTTAATGCCTTCTAGATTGGGTTTACATTGGCAACGGCTAATTTTATTCTTCTTTCTTTTTTTCTGGCCCGGCATAGTGACCACACTGCACCTGAGCAACACTGGTAAGCGCACATGTCGTCCAGACACACTACGGCGGTAAAGTTCGAAATGCGGACGTTCGAACTTGCTATTCGAAACAATAAGATTTTCATAACGATTGAGGGAAATTCATGTTAGTCCGTAATGTTGACGTATTACAGGTGTGGTTAATAACTAAATGCTTCGAAAGTACACCAAACTATGTGCGGCACTAGTGACCTCTGTGCCTACCCTTTCTGCAATACGAGCGTGACTTTACTGTGTTGACAATACAGTTGCCAAGTTTGTAGTTTGAAGTCAAGTTGAAACGAGTGCCAAGTTCCGAAGAAAGCTTTGACAACTTCCGCGACATATTTATGGACTGACAAGCGACATATTTATATTGAAATTTATTGGTATATTTTCTACGGAATCGTTTATTATTATGTCACGAGTATTATAGTGATTGATTAATGCGACTGCTCAAAATTTAATATTAACTCAAAATTAAAATAGTTATTTCGTGTGATTACGTTCTGTCTTTCACTATCTTATATACTTTATGTCACGCATTTATATATGCTATTTTATTATATACAAATAGTGTAACTAATCACTTAAACATTATGTTATTTCTCAATGTCACTCTATAAAGCGCACTATAATATAAGCGACACATGTCGGCGGGTTTCAACCTGGTGGTTTATATGAAAATAATCCTGTTGGCGACAAACGCCCACACGTGTTGCCCCCGACATGTTGGCGTTGCTTAGATGCGAGGCGCCACCCAAAAACGTCATAAAAATGTTCAGGTCATATCAAGCCGGTGACATGTCGCCAACAAAGTTTTTCGACTTGCTATGTATGATGCCGCCGACTAGCCCGCTAACAAAAAGTTGTCAACATGTGCCGGCGGGTCGGCTGCTTCAGTGTGGAGGGCGCTTTTTACATACAAATATAATCCACATTCAAAACAAACAATAAGTAGTCATAGTTCAAATATAGACTATTGCAATCTGATCCAATGTCGGACAGTCAATTAATGGAGCCAAACCAAACTATTTTGAATTTTGAATATTCACGTCCAGATGAACGTGGCAGCTGATAAGTTTGATTTAATACAAACAAACGGGGTGTATAGGGATTGTACTGGTCAGTTGATTTATTTATTTTACATGTTTGTATATTGAAAATCACTCCATGTGTTTTTATTATTATTATTTATTTTACTAAATTGCCTTGTTTATTAAAATCAGTCGATATAGGACCCCGAAATGTGAATATGAAGTACCAACTTAATTATTTACTTGAAAAAGACTTTTAAAGAGAACAAAAAGTTATATACGTCCGCGTGGAGTTTTTATGTAAAGTGCAGTTAAAGTTGAGGACAGAAAAAGACTGTATCCGCTTGTCTTTCGATTGAAAAAGTAAAACAACTATGACTTCTTCAAGTTCTACTGAATAGTGATCTACTGGCTACAATCTCCTTCAAACTGGAATACAATAGCCTTTTTATTACTTAGGTCCGGTAAACGAGCAAGCTGGTCACCTGATGGTAAATGACCACTGCTACTCATGAACATTAATTGCTTGGGTCATGGGTGTTGTCAGCCTATCAAATCGGGAGTAGAGCAGTAAGGAAAAAGGATAGAAAGAAGAAACCAGAACTGATAATCCGGAAATCTCAATCACAGAATGAAGCACAACAGCTGTCGCTTCTCGTCGATTTCTTATGAGACCACTGTCTTTCTGTGGTGGTACTTCAGTACTGCCCCGGACGAGCCTGCCCATTCATGCTTAGTCATGGATGACAACAGAGTGGCTCTACCACTTCCAAACTGACTCACACAGTGTTGCTTGAAAGCAGAAACAGACAATGCGTATTGTAGCTATGACCGATAGGTTTAAGTATCGTATTTTTTTTTTATTTATTTTTTATTGCTTTGAATGGCGAGACGGGCATGCCGTTCGCCTGATGGTAAGCGATACGACCGCTCATGAACAGTAGCAAAACCAAACAACACCTTGAATTACAAAGCAATGCTTGGCATTCCATTGCGCTCGCCATCCTGAGACACAAGATGTTAAGTCTCAATATGTCCAGTAGTTACTCTGGCTACAATGCCCTTCAACCCAAAACACAACAGTGCAACAGTGCGTTTACACTGCTGTTTGACGGGAGAAATAGACACTGCGGTGGTACCCACCCAGATGGCCTCTCACATATGAGAGACCTACCACCAGTAAAAAAGTATCGTATCAATCAAAAAAGATTCCGACGAATTGAGAACCTCCTCCTTTTATATGAAGTTGGTAAAAAATAAAATTATGTATCCCAAAAAAGCGATTTTTGCCCTATCTGAAACTTATCACAACAACGCTATTACTTCTGTTGAACATGATGTTTAGGGTTTTAGAAATTATGTCTCATACATAATGTAATGTTCGTTCCATTACGTACCTATTAAGTAAAAGACGTCTACGTCCTAATCCATTGTTTATAAGCAGAAATTAATGGAAAACATTAAAGTAATGCCTCATTTATAATGAAATTAAAGTAAGGAATTTCCCCATTCATAAAGCAAAACGTTAGCATTAATTCTAAGAGCAGATTTCACGGTTGGTTGAACCGTCACGCCGCGATGTTCCGCCACATACATT
This sequence comes from Hyles lineata, assembly GCA_030180105.1. Lineage (NCBI taxonomy): Eukaryota > Metazoa > Arthropoda > Insecta > Lepidoptera > Sphingidae > Hyles > Hyles lineata. The sequence continues at coordinate 5,208,960 of JARJEE010000030.1, forward strand.
ACACCTTATTACAGATATTATCTTTGCCTTAATAAGTGTGCGTTTAATAAGGACCATGTTTTTATTTTAATCCTCATGAATTGATTTTTTATAATCAATTTGGTAAAAGTCCTACTAAAATAAACTAGGCAGTATATGCTTAGAGATTGAGCTGCTCAAATAGCTAGAAGAGAAAATGTTTCTGATTTTAAAAAAATCTGCTACTTGGATTTTTGAAAATGAATATTTCTTGCGAGGAGTTGAAACCAATGATTTTGAAAAAAAACTCGAGAAATTTTTGATTGGCATTCGTCTGAACTAACTAAAACTACTGGATATGCCCGATAATATGTTTATTATGTATGACAATTTAAAAAAATGCTTTCCTTAAGGATATGTGGGAACTATAAATGCACAGCACGCTCGATCCTGTCGAAGCACTTTCGCCCCAACCACTTCCATTAATTTCTTCAAGCATCCTCATCGGTTTGGTATACTCTTGTTAGCATATTCCTGTCCATGTTGGATAATAATAATCAAGATTTGGACTAGTTTAGTGCAAGAATACTAATTTCTCTATCCTCTTCTTTCATAAAAATTTCCAAGGTTGTCGGACAAAATATTTTTCGAATCTATCTGTATCTGTATCAGCCCATATACGTCCCACTGTAGGGCACGGGCCTACTCTACAACCGAGAGTACGATTGAGATTTTTCGAATATACAGTCCTAAAAAAATATAATTTTTATTTCTGAAATTGTTTCAATCCAATAGCTACTTTACAATGTCCAGCGTCCTCAAAAACTTTTCTTTTTTAATAAATATAAAGAACAATAAAATTAAACGTCCCGTCGGGATTTCTCTGAACTTTTAATGTACCTTTATTGAATAAAAGATGAATTTACTTTTGAAACATTTTGTTGTGCCAAAAATCATTTACGTGTAAATGGCCTTTAAGTGTATTTTGAAGTTGTTAAGCCACCACTTACATTTTGTAACGTGTGGTTAAGTTTCACTTTAATATTTTAGATATTTTAAGTCCCTTTTGAAGGCCTCTGGAAATACTTTAATTATGAAACTGTCTAGTAATATTTACGGTTGATTTGTTGGGCCAGCACCACATCCATGATCCAAGCGTCCTCCAATCCAAATGATTTCTTGGTCGAATATGAGGTGCATTATGCAGTAAAAATCGAAATCTGTCTTTTTTAATGGGATTCACCCGAGAAATAAACAAACAGGTAACCTGATGGCAAGTGATCACTGCCGCCCATAAACATCCATAACGTTTGAATCATGGGTGATTTGCCGGTCCATCAACTAGAGAAAGAAGTGGGAAGGATAAAGGATGGGAAGAGGTAAGGGGTATTGGGCATCCAGCTATCTCACTCACTGAACAAAACGCGCCAGCTATGCTGTCGCTTCACGTCGATATCCTGTGAGACAGCGTCACCGCCCCGGATGAGCTTGCCCATTCTGGCTAAATGATGCCTGACAACAGCGTGGCACTACTACTTTTAAAATATATTCTAAATCATAAAGAAATGTTAAACACTATTTTCGAAATAAAATAACATTTATACAACAAAGAACAACTGTACGTGCATTATGTTCGGCCTATCCAAACAGAGTATAAACCTAAAACAAACGTAAAATAAATACAATGGGAAAGTTTTGGCCGGGTAAGTTAGCTAACAGTAGTTACTAACATAGGTAAGCAGACGTGTGAGTTTATTTAAATAATACCTGCGAGAAGGATTAAATATCTAGTGAATTATTCAAATTCAACATATTGTGTAGTGGTATAGAGGTTGTTGACATGAATTCTACATGTTTTTAGAACAGACTGGCTTTTTTTATTTCTTTTTATTACACAGGTCTGTGTCTGTGGCATGTTGGTAAACGGACTGGCGCAACTGCCAACATGTTCTCGCCGTTTGCGGGTTCGAATCCTGGGCACACCTTTGACCTTTTGGAATCATGTGTGTATTGATAGTCAATCACTACGCACTTTAATGGTGAAAGAAAACATCGCAAGGAAACCTGCATACAATAGTGATTTGAAAGAATTTCTGTGGTGTATAAAATCCGCCGACCCGCACTAGGCCAGCGTGGTGGAGTATATGGCCTTACCACTCTCAACCATACTCTCGATTGCAGAGGAGGCCCGTGCCCTGCAGTGGGAAGTATATAGGCTGATACAGTAAACAGTACAGGTCCGGCAAACAACCAAACTGGTCACCAGAGTATGTAAGTATGAGATGAGAAAACGAGTATTGACCATTCGACAATCTCAATCACCGAACGAAATGCGACAACTAAGCTGTCGTTTTACGTCGATCTTCTGTGGCGTTTTTGTATAGGTAAAACCTATAGATCATATCTAGGCAAGACATAGCTGCACAATCAACTTTTAACCCACTAATAAAATCAGAAAAAAACGACGTAGGTAGTTAACATTATCAAAAGTTTTCAATTATAATAATAGGTAGGTATTAATAATTGCATTAAGTATACATTTTTAATAATATTATAATTGTGTTACCTTCAGGTCCAAAACACTCGTTTCATTGCCATAATATTAAAATCAATGTGCATTATGTTAATATAAACATCTTAACAAAAAAATCAGGAAGAAAAAATATGAACAACTTTTCTCCGGCACTCCATCGGAGATGTAATTTTATGGAAGATTCTATTATGTACGATCGTAAAATAAAGGAACGTCTACTCCGAATCTTATGAGCAAACTGTTGAATGTACAAAATGTTAGGGAAAACGTCTTATACTTATTATCATAAGGCAAAGATTTTCTGTATTTGATCGCGATAATCTTCGGAAAGAAATAAATTTCCTTTATTCTTTGTTATATCTCGAGTTATAATGGACATTATGATAATATCTAGGATTCGGAGTCAACCATAGATGGTGAGAAAATTGGCATGGCGTTTAGATGAATGTTGATGAAGCAAAATACACTGGCGTATTAAGGAAAACGAAATTCAGGCGAGATTTAGGAGGGTAGATTTTATATTTATCTCATAGCTCAATACAAAATACATTTAAAATAAAAATAACGCACTTTCATCAAAGATTTACTTGTGCGTAGCAATTATCGTCATTACTTACTTTTGTTTACACTACCATCCATTTACAGAATAGTCAACTAAAAGCATTAAATTCGTCGTAGAGGAAGCTAAATAAAATACAAGAGTTAAGTTGTTTACAACTGGGATTTTAACGAACTTTCCGCAAATTGAAACAAAGTGGAATGAAAAAGGTAAAATAAAATGCTACGTAACACAATTATGTGTAGAGGACTCGGCGATGAGCGCCACGCTCCACTTGTCCCTTTTGCATAATTAATGAGATTTCAACACCATAGGTGACTAGGGATTTTTACAGCTTCATGGGAGACATGTTTCTCATAGTTACAGGGATCTTCGCTGGCCTTGTGGAGGTTCTCTATACTTGACAGGTAAAGACTGTGTACTATTGAGTGTGTATCTGTGTTTCCTCTACTTGACTCTCAGAAGGTTGCATAAATGAAAGTTCACCATAGGATTCATAAAGTCTATATTGTTCACGAGTTTTACATTTACCACTTACTATACCGGGTATCTCAAGACTGCTACCGAAAACGAAGCCGGGTGGTAGTTTTAGTGACTACAAACACAATGTAACTAAAAATTTCGCAAAGAAACGCGACAATCATTTTTTTTGATTTTTTAAATATCGTCATTTTTGGGTGGTAAATCCATAGTTTTTGCTAAAATAATAATTTAAACACTTTTATACCCTAAATTATTTATAAATAAAAGGGTAAACACTATTATTTTAGGAAAAAACCCAAATATGGTCATAGGAAAAAAATAAAAAAAAAATGTCACTTTTTTTTGCAACTTTTTCTGTTGCATTGTGTCTGAAGTCGCTTAAACTACCACCCGGCTTCGTTTTCGGTAGCAGTCTTGATATACCCTGTATAAAGAGTGTACGATACCTAACGTCTAGTATGGCTTAGCGAGGCGAATGACGGGGAACGACTGACGATGACTGGCGGGCACGCTCCCGCGCAGCTACGGAATGCGCCTTCAGCAAAATATAAATTGTGTCCCTACAGTCTGAAGATCGATTTATTTTAGGCTTGTCCCTATCACATCGTGGAAAATACAAGTTGCGATGTGGATGTCGTAGTGACACCTCTGCCTACCCCTTCTGGGAGATAAGCGTGACTTTATGTATGTAATTACAAACTAGCAATCTATCAATCTATAGCTGAACTTATTACTATTATTTTTTGCAATGAATAGCGAGACGAGCATGTCTTTCGCCTGACGTTAAGTGTTACTACATGAATAGCAGCAAAACCAAACATCTTGAAATACAAAGCAATGCTTGGCATTACTCTCACATATGAGAGGCCTACCACCAGTATTCCCGTTAATTGGGCACATAAGGCAAGAACCTTCCGTCCCCCTAGTCCAGCTACCTAATCTTCAAAGAACGGACACACCACAATTTCCTCAAACCTTGTTTATGATACTGGTGCTAGTAGTCTTTTGCCATCAAGCAGCACGCGATTTCCGTCCTAATGCTCAACGTTTTATGGATGAATTTGGTCCCACAAATTTAAAATGTATTCTGTGGCTAGATATTTTAATTATTCACTCGAGTGTGGGCTCAGTATAATCAATAATAAATTAATGCGATATGAAAAACTGTCGCCACCGTCGATACTGTCGCATGTAAAGTAATTGGAAATAGAAGGTATAATGAATCTGTGATACAAAATGGAAGGTATTCCAAGTATGGTAGATTAAGATTCTTAATCCAGCTTAATACCCAAATCTTAGGAAAGGTTTGGTCAACCGTTTATGTGGTACTGTCTTACTTATAAAACCGAACCTGGCGTACTATATAGAAATGTTATGCTAGGAATTTGGCATTACTGTCATGCTGGCACTTCACATGGCTGTTGTATTGGCTATTGGTTGTTTGTTATATATGGCAAAATAAATGACGTTAAAAGCAAACTTGCAAATAGAGGCAAATATGACAATTTGACAATCAAGGCCAATACGTATTTGTTATTGGCCTTGATTGTCAAATAGGCCATATATGCCAAATACACAAATACAAATAGCCATGTGAAGTGCCACCATCATAAGTGACAAAAACAGCATTAGACGTCCACCCATAGGATAGAAAGACGGCGTAATAAAAGTTTGTAGTGAGTGGCTAAATACAGGCCACTTCCAATAGGTCGCTATTGCAATTTTTAGGCCTGCATATGCTCAGCAATGGACTTTTTTCGGCTGAAGGTGATAAGTAACGTCTTCAGCTTGCAACTTACAATTTTGTTATTAATGGCGAGACGGGCATGCTTTTCGCCTGATCGTAAGCCATACGAACGCTCATGGTCAGTAGCAAAACAAAAAAATATCCTAACTAAGATCTAGTCTTGAGTCTTGGGTATCAGGAACTTTTAACATTTAACATAGACTTTTCGATCTCACAAACACCTGGACTCGAAAGAAATACCTGTGATTCACACAAATATTTATTTCGGTACAGGGATCGAACCCGTGGCCTCTCGTTTCACAGCCAACGTCTAACCAACTGTGCCACGGAGGCTGATTAAACAATAAGTAAAGACAAATTACAAGTTTTTCTACAGAACATTCAAACAATCTAATTAGTTGATACCAATTCTCCGGTAATAAAATTATTCACAATCAACCTAATTTGTAAAGTTACCTATTCACAAGTTTTCTATCTCCAACACCTGTAATTAAACGTCTAAATTTCCTAATATTATAATAATATTTAGATTGTCCATTTTAGCTGTCCAAATATTTGTTTGGGTCACTTTCGAGTGAAACAGAATATTGTTAATTTGTCGTGTGTTTTCAGGTAATTTTAAACCTAGCCTTTTTGAGAAGTACTTTAGCTTCAAAGGAGTAAATTAGATATGTTTTATAATGCCTTAATTTCGTTAATATTGACATGTCTACTGTAATTTCAGTTCATTTACGGCCACTGTTGAGCCCGGTTCTCCTCTTTAACCGTGAAATCGATTGAAGAGGATGGATGACATTCATAGCATATTTTATAAAAATAATCAACAGTTCCTGTAAGACAAATTAACTTTGTACTTCATTTTTTGCTGATGTTTCAAGTGTAAACTTAGTATTAATAATCAAAACTCACACAAATGTAAAAGATGCAAAACATTTTTCTATTATAAGCGGTGCAAAGAAGTGTAAATTCTATGACTAATTCCACAATACATGTACGACTTCCATATTCACAACAATACAATGACTTGCAACAAACAACCGATCGATGAACGAACCATCAACATAATCTGTAAAAACCGTCGACACGAATGTCTTCATAATTTACTTACGCAGTGGACTAAATTGTATCGATTTTATGTGACCCGCGCGGCTCGGTTAGACCAATAGTATTTAGATGTATAAACAACACGACGTGACCGATCAATAATAATCAATCGAGTCGAGTAAGAACTGACCTTTGTATTAGGCGTACGTGACGATGTCTGGCATGAGCTCAGAGATACCTGTAGTATCTTTGATAGTACAACGAAAGTAGCATACGACTTCGTTGTATGAAACGTGTGTTTTGATATGAATTCTATGATTCCAGTATGATTGGTATGGTTAATTTTGTGACATACCAAAGATTAGAATAATGGAAATATATTTTAGAGCGACGTACGCAGGTAGTCCCAACTTAATTAAACACAATTTCAACTACATTTTCCGTAAAATTACTATTCCGTGGTTTCAAATTCCAGTTGTGTAAGTTACACCAATACAAAAGTTGTTTAAATTTGATAAGTATGAAACGTCAGATGGTACCTATTAGTTAAGTTGCGATATTAGATCGGAAATCAAGCCATACACTCGTTGGCGTACTACGTACATAAATTATAAACATATAAGTTGGAGATATGCCTTTATTCAGGAATAGAGTTTACATTATGAGTGGTAATGATGATAATGAAAATAATAAATCACGCCAAAATTCGAACCATATTTTTATTTTAATATTATAAGAAAAAAGAGGAAATAAAACGTACAATAACGAAAAGGACAAAGTTCCCTAATGAACAAATGGGATCAAAAATTCTTTCAAGGATTTATTTTTATCCAACGTCTGCAAAAAGGTCAGATTCAGATAAGCCGTGGTTGAAGGACGTGCGTGGTAACACCATACTCATACACAAAGACATACATTCTCGTTGATGGAAAATTTGATCGTTCATTTCGGGTTAAAAATAGACATGACTAATACTCTGTCACTGGTAATGTATGTGGGTTAGCTATTACTTAAACTATACATTTCCCAAATGTGTAGGTGACAAACATGTGACTGGCGGAAAATAAATATCACCGCCCGTAAACACTCACCATGTTTTGGAAATCGTTGATTTCCAACGGTTATTGAGAGTGAAGAATAGACGCTGAAGGAAAAGGATTATTTTTGCGTATGACGATCTGATGGTTAGTGTCACGTTTGCCCATAGAGAGCGACACAACTCAAGATTTCTAATATATGTACACAACACTGCTCTAAAAGCCCTGAGACATTCTGTATCAACCCATATACGTCCCACTGCTGGGCACGGGCCTACTCTACAATCGACAGTACGATTGAGAGTGGTTAGGCCACATAGTCCACCACACTGGCCTAGTGCGGGTTGGGACCTGAGACATTCCATGTGAAAAATTCCACTAAATTCCTTGGCTATAATGCCCTTCAATTAGGAAACAACACTTCAAAGACATAACAGTGCTCTTGTGGCCGTTTTCTATACTGTATCTATTGTTAACTAGAGATTTCGTTAAATATATCGATGCATTTTGTTTTAGTTAACAAAGATAGAGATATATAGATATGGTGCATATATGTATATATACCTAAGCAACATTAATGTATACGTCTATCTTTGTGTATTGAAGCATAGAATTGTATCAACATAGCCATGGTAGCTATTTTAATCTCTGGTTAAAGACAGCTAAGATATAGAGACTAGCCATTAATATACCATTCTTGCTGATGTGGTTAACCAAGGATCTTCTATTTCCGGCTGATCTCCGGAAACATCGCCGATTAAATCAATTTATTGATCGCCAATTGAAGTCTGTGTCACTACTCAAGCTTTGTCAGTTATTGCCATACTTAAAATTAACTTCAATTAGTGCCTACCGCTTCTTAAGGAGTTTTAGTTTCTCATTAAAAATATAGTTATAGTTACCTAAATTAATAAGGCGTGTAATAATAACCTACAATAACAAGCTCTGGCTGACCTTAGAGCAAAATTCATCATGAAAGCATAGCTACATTGGCTTTTACTGTAAAAGGTACTCAGTTTAAGTAAGATGAAAGCGTTTAAGCCACAGCGTGAGTCACGACATGATTTATGAGTCACTGGATGCGAAGGAATAGCGGTTTAAAATGTTAATCCTGATGCGACGTACGAATTTCATTACAACGTGGAATACATTGGATCTTAGCACTCTAATGATAGCTTGAGAGGTGTGATCTTCGAAATCTGTTTTGTTTGTAAACACAGTAGTATTCGAATCAGAATGTTTAACAAGCGCATCGGAAAATGTTTGTGTTAGAACGCTTATCCAGATATTCTTACTTGGGAAGAGAAAAAATCAGTCAAGGTTTATATTATGCGGGTTCGATCCCCGCACCGAGAGAAATGTTTGTGCGGCCCACAAATATTTCTTCCGGGTCTGGGTTTTGTGAGACCGAAAAGTCTCTCGTAGTTCCTGATACCCACGACACAAGACTCGATCTTAGTGTGGGGTCAGGACTATGTATGTGACTGTTGTGTGTTGTTTATTTATTTATATTACCAGACGAGATAAAAGCTCAGGAAAGCGGGATATGTTGCTGTATTTAATTAATTATTAAACAAGTTTTGTATGCCATTATGAGTGTTTTTAGAAATATTTAAAAATATTATGAATTTTTTTATAAATATTTTTTCGCTAGTCATATATTGGTTCAGTATATCACCAACTCCTTGTTTCTAATACAGGGAATCTATACGCAAAGAAAGTATATAAAAATATTTTCAATACAAAAATATCTCTAAACACATATATCTCACAATTTTTACGACATTTTCTTTAACACTTCTATTGAACTGTGGACCTAAAGAACTTAACCACTGAAGAACGTTTAATAGCCAATAAAAATCTTTTATACCGTTATGTTTTACGACATTAACGTGTTTATTAGTTTCACTCTATTATAAAAATGACACTCCTGAACTTTTCTATGGGTTATTAACTGCTTCAAAATTTAATTACAGAACCTTTAGTGAAATATAAATCCGGTATCTGGTACTGAAATTTTATGAAGCTAAAAGTTAGCCATCCCATATAAATCCATAATATATTTTTCATTTCTAAAAATCCTGAAAAGAAAAAACAATTTAAAAGACTAATAAAAAATATGTAAAATTATATACATTGCTACTCAAAATGCTAACATCCATATGACATCACAATTTATTTAAATTTTATCAATGACCCTGCTTTGAAACTCTGTCACTCGTGCGGTACATATATTAATCAATACTGAAATATTATTATTGAATTCTATTTCCGTACATTTGTTGATACACCACTCTATTTTGCCAACATTTCATATTGACTCGTTTTAAATTACACCTTAACGACAAGCGATTTACTTGATAATGTTTTCCTACAACCACTCGACGTGCAAGCCTGCATTTATAGAGATCAACTATTGGAATACGATCCAATTTAAATTTGTAAACGCGAGAGAAAAGTGACTTAAAATTTATATGAACTTTAACTTACAGAAATGTTGAGCGAAGCTTAAAAATAAATAATTGCTAAAACATAGATTTTTCGTTCTTGAAAAATGTTCAACAGTTTTTAAAATATTTTTGATCCCGATTCAAACCTGAAAATATTTGAAACAACGTGCAAAATATCGTCACAAAGGTAAATAAAAAACGTTAAAACCAGTTCCATGACTTGATAGATTATCCCACAACGCTCTTGTAACAAAAATTTAAATCCTACAACAATTTGACCCAAAACCCATACTTAAAGAGATAGCCAAAGAACCGTTTAAACCAATTCCACTTATCCAAGTAACTACCACGTGTAGGCAGATGTCGATCGAATGTCAATAATTATTTATTCACAACATCGATTCGAACAAATGGTAATTTATTTTTTATTCCGATACACTAACTACGACACTGATTGTTGAAATACGATGAAATCGTTTATTGTCGTGCGTGATTCGTTGTGCGGTGTTTTTTTACATTGTTAGTGTTTTACAATGGTTTACTTAGTGAATAAAATTCAGGGTCCCGCAAATGGTTTTACTTGGGAAACGAGAAAAAAAATATAAACAAGGAATTTTCACATACAATATTAAATAAAGGATGCTGTACTTGCAGAAAATGCTTATTTTTTTACTTTCGTAGGCAGACCAGTCAGCGACCCTTATGGTAAGTGGTGATCGTCGCTCATAGCCTTTCAAAACCAACAAGACAACCCAACATATCTTCAACCATAAATTTCGACTTAAACAGACACAGCTTGGCTAACAGATAAATAAACTTATACCTAATTAATACATACACGAAATCTGAAACACACATACTGTCTTCATAGGACGACTAAAGTAAACACGAAACATTAAAAGCAAATACACACAGCAAATACGATGTTACAAGTTGTAAATAATTAAATCATTTGTACTGTGTAATTCCTATACTGAGTGAATATTTTATATGAAGATCGGAAGGAGTTTGTTAGGTAAGCAGTCGAAGGCCTTTGTGCGATGTCTTTTGAATGAAGATTAACAGTTGGAAAACTTTGGCTTTAGGTTTTTAGCAGGGGCTGCGACTACCAGTGGAATAGATTTTGGTGACAACGTAACTAATTGAAGCAGTTTTATAGGACAATGTAGTGACTATACTGAAATAAAGTATTATTTACGAATCTTATCGCGGATTTGGTCACCACAAAATCTTTAAAGTAATCGAAAAGTCGCGTCGGGAACTTAAAAAAAATTAAAAATTAAACTATATCCGCGTTAAAATCCGTAAATAATAGTTTTATATCAATGTGTAACATTCGTGTAAATCTAAGAAACCATTGTGACAATAATGCATTAATTAATTTCTAGTAAACTTATTTTAATGCATTTCTATTGGTGTTTTTGTAAGTGGGAAAAGCTCCAAAAGCATGGGCTAACGCCATTAAGTTTACATGAGTTTCCTTGTACAAACTACCACTGAAATTGTCGAATTAAAAATAGTACCTATACAAAGTGAAAAATTAAGTTCAAAACAAAGCTAAAAAGCGAAAATAGCAACTAAAATATTGGTGAAAGATTTCTTATCTTCTTCTATTCTTTCTTTCTATTCTTGATAAGAAATCAAACAGCAAAAATCATAAGTTCTTCTATTATCTTCTATTATTTCTATTCTTGATAAGAAATCAAACAGCAAAAATCATAAGTTACTGGATACGCCTTTCAAAAATTCCATCCACTCAATTCAATCAGGACCCTTCTCAAACGCCTTATTATCGTTGTATAATAAGACAAAACAAAATGCGTCTGACCGCAAACCACAAAAAAATAAAGCACATTATTTCTTTCCACAACCACCAATAAGGCAGGGAGCCCAAAAGATTTTTCACAAGCCGAGAAAAATGCACCACGGTATATCTGAGGATCGGAATGGATTCTTTAAATCCGACCGTCCTCGCCGGCAATTTATTAAATTACAAGATTGATACGTCCGCTGCGAAGGCTCGGGAGAAATATATTTTTGGTGTACATTCTTGTATGTAGCATGTAGGGGATTCAACTGGAGCTCGATTTGGAACCCTATAAGCTGCCTGCGAATAAAAATATGTATAAATAAATATTGATGTGGAATTTGTTATAAAAAGCATTAACAGTTATACGGGTGTAATGTATAAATACATAACAATGATATAAGCTGCTTCAATTAATAATGATGGGCAAGAGATGCGCTGGACTAAGAATAATCGTGGCTGCGAAACATCCGGGTGTGGAGCGGTATCAGCACGGTTGAACAACTGTTACACCTAGCTAATGATAAAGAAGACTACAAAAAGCTGAAGACATTCGACATTGAAGAAGCACTCACACATATAAGAAGAAGAATGTATAAATATATTAGTATGAGCTTTGATTTACTTACTAGATATTAGAGGTTTTTAATTAATCCAAGTTCGTTTTAAACTTTTGCCCTCATCCATTTATTTTTATCACTAACACAACCAGTAGCCAGTTTCGACTATTCAATACAATCTTCTAATTTATCTTGTCCTTAGAATATTCCACTTAAAAGAACTTGTCAATTACCCTGAATTATAATTTCAAATACTTTATCGGTTTTATTTCGCATCTGCAAAATACCTATGCTATTTTTAGGTTTTTATATCAGCGCAATGCTGAAATGGCTACCCTTCCACGAAATAGTTGGCATTACACTAAAGAAAATGTAAACATTTATCATTTCATTGTACAGCATACAATCACTGCAATAGGGATTTCTCGCTTATCGTGGGGATTGAGCAATACAAGAAAATATTTGTAAGCCCTTCTATCGTACCCTTGGGTGACGTTTGGTACTATCTATAGAAACGTCTATACAAAGTTGTAGGGGTACAATCGTCACGTGGGATAGAGAAAGCGCGGTTTTTTCTGCTTTAACTAAGTTAATCCATTTTATTGTAGTCTTACGGAAGAAAGTCTGTAAATTCTTATTACGTAATATTTGAATCGAACCCGAATATTATATTCTTAAAGATTTTATGACACAACACAACCATAAAATAAAAAATAATAAGCAAGTCAGGTAACATATGCATACCGTATGCATACGGTATAATAATCAGATCATAAATGATTACGCTTGAAATACATAAAATTCTTGAATGTAAGTTTTAGAGTTCTTGGTTTCTTCAGTTCTTTTACTACAAGACTTGAAAAATAAATCAATAATAATAATAAGAAAATCAATAACTCATAAGAAAAATGATCAATTTCAACCAGGTACGTTAGTAGGCCAACCCGCACTAGGACAGCGTGGTGGATTATATGGCCTAACCACTCTCAATAGTACTCTCGATTGTTGAGTAGGCCCGTGCCCTGCAGTGCAGTATATGGGCTGATACAGACGTTAGTAGCACTAATAATAAAAATATACAGATTTTGCAACACATTCATTCGATCACTATACAGCTACCGCAAAACAAATTCTAACATTATACGATAAACTCTAGATCCAAACTTACCGTTGTCTCAACAGAATACAACATAGAACAAGTTCCGAAGAGTTAACTACACTCGCCCCGTTGGGAATACCAAGTTTACTTTGAACTTGACTCGGGTCCAGTTATTCAGCGTTTTGAGTGCTATTCTTAATGGATCAGTGTTGACTTAGGTTGATAGAATAGTTGTATTCTATATTACAAAACTGTAGAATATTTAGGTTGTTTTTATATGCATTGAGTAACTAGGTTGAAATAGATACAATGATTTCGAGATTGAAGAGAATAGGTGAGCTTGCTATGACTAGTAGAGTCTAGATACGGACTGAAAGTAGTTATAAATATTACTGGTGGTAGGTCTCTCATAGGTGAGAGGCCGCCTGGGTAGGTACCACCGCAATGTCTATTTCTACCGCCAAACAGCAGTGTAAATGCACGTTGTGTTCGAGTTTGAAGGATATTGTAGCCAGACATTTTATTAGTGTACAATAAACTGATTCAAACCAAATTTAAATTTTGTAATAATCACTAAATTGTAAACTAGTTTTATAAAGAGCAACACTAGAGTTTCTTGCCCGTTCTACTCTAGTGAAAACCGCTTTTCAAACCGACTGGTAGATCAAAAAATGACTGAATCTAAATTATAATGATTGAATGAATATTTTAATAGAATTAATAAATTATTTTAATTTCAATTCATTTTTATAAAGTGCTAAATAAATAACTACAGGCTCTAAAGAAATAGAGCGTATTTTAAATAGTGCCCTAAAGGAACATTACTTAATTAACCTTTTTACTTTTATTAATTTATTATAAAATGGATATTTGTCACACTATAGTTTAAGCAACATCCAATATAAGAGCGCCTTTGAGCCCTATATCAACACAACTAAATGGCCGTTATATATAGAAAATATGCCAATTAAAGTTATATGAGTAAGTAAATTAATTAATTAGTAATGAACGCTTCGGAATATAATTACTGCGAATAAACTGGACTGTGTCACGCGACTTAACACACCTTAATAGTCAGTTTTTGGTATGACATGGTTTTCACAAACTAACTTTCTTCTTTGCTTTTAAAAAAATCCTAATAAATCAGGATCGGGTTTGAAATTACTTTCAAAAAGATCACTCGACAAGAGACAAGCATTTGTTATTTGAAAATACTCTCAAAAATTACTCTAAAAAAACAAACTTTAAAAATTAGAGTAGAACTAAAATAACAATTCAATAATATATTAATAAACGCAACAGAAATTACATATAATTTCGAATCCACATTAAGATCCCATGGTTGTCTATAATACATTATCTTTGAGCGATAAGACCGCCGATTGAAATATTTATTAATTTCTGATTATACTTATTTCATTTTGTTATGTGCAATAAAGTGTATATAAACAAATAAGATTTTAAAGAATTTTCTGCCCAAGCTCGCAGCAAATATATATATTTTATACTTGAACAAAAAAAGTATTTTCCTAGTGCATTTATAATAAAATTACAGTTACTTAATGCATAGAAACGTTGCATAAATAAATTACCAAGTTTAATACAACTAGTCAGCCCGAAGCTAATAACTTGGTTCCTGTGTTGGCTTAATGGAAAGTTGTTTCATCAGAAGTAGATAATATAATATTGCTAAGTTTAACCCAGTTGAATTCCACCACATCCGATAAAATGATAAGATTGTTTTTATATCTGGCATATCATCACAAGAAAAAAATCATCACAGTTGTGTTATCACAGGTAAAAAAAAATACATACAGTCGAATTGAGAATCTCCTCCTTTTTTTTTGAGATTGTTTTTTTTTTATTTCTTTGTAGTTCATATTAAAAACTGCTGAATATCAGATACGATTCTGGTTGATTTTTTATTCAATTTCATTGATATTTTCATAATATGATAAGATCCTTATGGTCTTACACATCTAAGTCGGTGGCTGGCGGAACGAATATCGAACCCCCCGTACACAAAATACATTTCTTACCTTAGAGTTGAGGAGGGAAACAGAATTCAGCCATTATACTTTAAAACAAAGCATTTTCATTTGGATTATTATAGTTGAGTGTTGTACGAGTAAAAGGTTCCATTAATCTAACCCGTTTTGTTTTAGTAAGAACATTAAAATCTGTCATGAAATATTGTCACAATATTGTGTTGATATAAAATATGACCTAATGTACCATTTTTTCTTAGTAAAAGAACAATAGATCTGCGTCGTATATGTACCACGTTAGTTAATTTTTTTTTGTTTGGCTAATCAACATTTTTGTATTAGCTGAATAAGATTCTATGAATTGTCATCCGGTTTATAATTATTGTAACCAATTCAATAGCTTCTGAAACATTATGAGCTAAGAAACCAGCTTTCAAGGATTGGACACTCTATTGGTTGAAATTCTTAATTTGAATCGAAACTTGTCTTTTTTGATACTAACACAACTGCCGACAATTTTTCTCTATTTAAAAAAGTGTTAAGAAAACCCCGACAGGTCGTCTATCTTCAGTCCACTTTTGAATACAATTTCGACACATTCATACATAATATTAATGTTAACCGCACGATTGTGATGGGTCGCCGCGTTGCGGTCAACGTGTGGTGTTTCTGCGACCGCTTTGTGGAAATCTTTAAATATATCCGGCCTGAGTTCCGTTCGCTCGTCCGGTTTGTATAAAATGACCGTCGTTTAGTCGTATCGTACTTTGACACGGGATGTTTGAACGATGTTTGACGATGTAAATGGTGTTTAGTATTCGTAGTAATGTCTAATTACATACCATTAAGTGTAGTGCCCGACTGAGGTGATACCAATGTCTTATAGAAAATTGGTTTGCTGATGTGTTACGTTCTTTGAATGTAATTGCTGGACTTGCATTATCCCTTCCATGTCTTTCCTATCCAATTTTAGGGTTCGGTAAATTTTTATTATTTATTTTTATTTATTTACATATCTCCTTATATTATAATACTCGTAGAAAAACTTAAAACTAGCTCAAAAATAACAATTTAACAAATAATATAACTAAAGAAAGGTCAATTAAAATTTTCCACAAATTGACATTTTACAACAAAACTGTTTTTATTTAATCAAGATTCTTTCCAAATGTCCCACTGGAATGTACTTACATTCCATCAGATAAGTTCGGAGTTACCCACGCAAAGAGATTATCGTTCAATCTTCGTAATCCAATAAGAAAGGGTGCAAAGCTTGGATTTTTATTATTTCTCAGATGGGACATACAAGCGGTAATCGTAAAATAGTTATTTTCTTGGACAATATCAATAAAACATTGGAATATATTGTATTACAACATTATATAAAGTTGAAAAGATTCGATTTATTTAAAAAATTACAGAAAGAAATGACAATATCGCGAAATATCATTTCGATAGGACGATTAATTTCAATAGAAATAAATAACACCCAACAGTAGGGTCAGAAACTATGTATGTGACATACATCATCTAACGAACATCGAGACTTATTTCGTGGGTATCAGAAACTACAAGAGACTTTTCTGTTTCCCAAACTCCCGGAGGACAAAGAAATATCTGTGGATCACACAAATATTTGTCTCGGTGCGAAAATCAAGCCCGCAGTCTCTCGTTTCACAAGCGGCGTCTAACCAATTGCTCCACGGAGGGTGTCATTATAAGTTAGTATGAAGTTAATATCAATTTTATAGTGACTATACGACAAGGACTATTGAATATTGAAGCAATCCCTTCCCTTCCCACCATTTTCACCTCATCTCAAAAACCAAAATCCTAAATTCTCAATAATATCTCAAGAAAGTCTAACCGACAATTCTTTGGTATACTTTGTTTTCCATTTCCAGCATTTGTACAACCTTATCATGACGTCAGAACTTAAACATTCAGATGACGTCAGAACATGACAGGCTTAATGTAGACAACTCATAAAAGTATAGTGAACAAATTATGACCTCGGCTAAACTTTAACTCGTTGAGACAAAGTAAGGGGTATCAACTTGAGTGATGCTATCGTAATCACCGTCTGCGATATTTCCCCTGAGTGATACCAGTTGGGACTTGAGAAATTTTCTATAAAACTTTATGATATATTGCGAACTAATAGAGGTTTTATGAGCAATTTTTTACTAGGATGGTGGGAGTAATATGGATTGGCATTTACAAATGGTAGCAGTTGAGCAGTGAGTCTTTAGATTTTATTTAAAAGCCAGGTACATTGATATGACAATAAATCTTTGTTTATCGACTTGAGAAAAGATAATAATAGAGAGATAGAAGATATATTATGTATTTATATTATTGATTGATCAACTGTTGGACGTGGTTTAAGTATGTATGTATGCTCTTCGGATAAAATTATCAAGAGACACTTGTCTCTAAGATTATTTGAATGATTACCTCTGACTTTAGTGGACTTTGATTCAATTCAGCTAGTGTCTTTTATTAAAGCTAAAATATTTTTTATATAATATAATAATTGCTAAGATTCTTCATTTTATTTAATATTCAGTATGTGTCAATATTTTTCCATAGCGTCCATCTTTATCCTAGGGTTTGGACTCTCTGTTGCATTTTACTAATACAAATATTATTTATTTATTTATTAAAGTCGTTATCCCTCCGAATAAAATGGTTATTCGAATAAAAAAAACACGAATAAATACGAATAATGCAGAACAATTTTAAAATGACTATTTTTAAAGAACGTTTCAGTGATTTCAGCACTGTTTTGAATAAAATAAACAGTGATTCCACTATCACAGAAATATTAATGCCCTTCATGGAAATCCCTATTAAGGGCGCAACGATTCTCGTAAAATATACTGCGAGATTCTACGAATTGAAAATGTATTTATGGATTATTTACCGGTAGTGGAATATTTGTCCTGGGAGGTGACAACAGAACACGACAAATAAATTTTACCCTAGATTACTAATGTTACTCTGAGTTACTCAATAACCAAACATTCCTCAAGCTGCCGACGGAATTATCATAACTTAATTCCTATTTTTCTAGAGAAGGCCTAAGAGTGCAGGCCACGTACAGGCAAGCGAAATATTGGACGCCTTCCTACAAGGTGGCCGGACGATCTGGTTAAGGTTTCAGGAAGTCGCTGAGATACAGGCCGCTTCCAACAGGTCGATGTGGAAATCCTTGGGGGAGGCTTATGTTCAGCAGTGAACTTCCTGACTGAGATTATGTATCTGTATCAGTCCATATACTGCTGGACACGGGCCTACTCTACAATCGAGAGTACAATTGAGAGTGGTTAGGCCATATAGTCCTTCACGCTGGCCTAGTGCGGGTTGGCGGACTTGCATACCATAGAAATTCTTAGAAATTACTGTGGTATGCAGGTTTCCCACGATGTTTTCCTTCACCGTTTTAGTGCGTGGTGATTGACTATCAATACACACATGAGTCCGAAAAGTCAGAGCTGTGCCCTGAGATTTAAACCCGCGACCATCGTAAACATGTTGGCAGCCGCGTCTGGTTCGTTTACCAACAGGCCACCACGCACTTTTACCAACAGCGCCTTTGACTGAGATGATGATGATAACGAATTCCTATTTCATGTGTGAACGATTTTACCTAATACATTGCACTATTTAATAATATTAAGGTATAAAAAGATTAAAAGCCGGGAAGGGCAAGGGAGTATATAAAAATCACATTCGAACGAAGTGTGTAAATCAAATGACGAATATTTTTATCTACGGCCTTATTCATAGACAATTTTAAAACCTATTTTGCCAATAGAATATTTTGTCTTTTTCACTCAACCTGAATTCACAAGTTGTTCGAAAAGGACAACATATTCTATAGGTGAAATAGGTTTTCAAACTGACAAAGAATAAGGTCGCTAGTGAAAGTGATCCACGCAAGTATAAGTAATTTCAATTTTATGTACGCTATTGTAATAAAGTCGACCGGCTAGATAAAGATTGATAATCAATTGTCTTTCTAAGAAGCACTATATTTACTATTATTATTATTATTGCCTCGGTGGTGGCGTAGTTGTACTACGGTATGCTTACAAAGCTGAGGTCTCGGGTTCGAATCCCGGGTTGGGCAAAGTGATATTGGATATTTCTATTCATTATCAGCCCAGAGTTAGGAATTTGTGCCCGATATGGCGATAGGCTCGCCACCTATCACATAGTGGGACGGAACATAATGGCGAAATGTGGGTGCCCTGGTACCTCTGCCTACCCGTTCTGGGACAAAGTTTATGTATGTATGTATTATTATTATTTAAAGTCGCTCAGCGGGCTATGAAGCATGCTATGCTTGGAGTTTCTCAAGGATAGGATCCGTAAAGATTTTATCCAACAGAAAAACCAAGTCGTAGACATAGCAAAGCTGAAGTGGCAGTGGGCTGGCCACATCTGTCGAAGAACCGATAATCGCTGGGGTAAATGTGTTCTTGAGTGGAAACCGCGTCTTGGCAAACGCAGTGTAGGACGCCCTCCAGCTAGGTGGAGTGACAATTTTTGACAGTTTACTAGCAGGGGCTAAATGGGACTAGCCGAAGACAGGGTTAAATAGCGCAATTTGGAGGAGGCCTATGTCCAGTAGTGGACAACAATATAAGCTGTTGATGGTGATGGTGATTCTGCTGCTAATTCAAGATGATTTATTTCGAGACTTTTTAGCCTACTACACTGACCTAAATATACAGATAGCAGACTTTACACATTTTATCGTTCAAATTGTTGTGGAGAATAATATTATCATTAATACTTTAAATAGATGTATTTGTGAATTATCCAACAATACGCATTTGGAACTTTTTCAATCTCTTCATTTTATTGCGCTATTGAAATGTAAATGTCAAATGTGTGCGTGATAACCATAGCGTGAATGAAGAGCACTTGACTCACTCATCGATGACACGACGATAGGGTTGTCACAGGGGTGCATAATATAAATCTTACTTCCATGTTGCGTAAAACTGTACACGTGCTTGTTTGAAATGGAAAATTCTAGAAAATAATTTAAAAGCTTTACATGTTGTGTAAAGAGCTAGTTAGTAAATATTCAGCAACATCAAACAGAGGAAAAAATTCCGCTTGGGTAGCAATACTTTTATTTCGTCTTGCTCGTCAGAGAAATGTATCTGTTTTTGCATGTTACAAAAAATATGAAAAATATAAGCTACCCAGTCATTTTCCCCAAGTTTAAAAAATACCCGATGAAATATTGAAGCTATACTAATATAAAAACAACGTATTCCCTTACCGTGGACGCGTGTTAAGTTTTTTCCACGTAATTGACCCTTTAACAAATTGCTGTCCGACCGAATAACTGTCCATACGGGGTGAATTTTACTTCCATCATGGAAATGAATTAAAACCTTAATAGCGATTGCAAATACACATGCTATTTGTTTAACGAAAACAATTCTGTTTAATTTGAGTACTTTCAAATAAAAACGGTAGTTACTGGTTACAAAGAAATGACTTAGTTAAGGATTCGTTTGATTGTATGTTTATTTATTTGTAATACTCAAATGACAGGCTTCGTGGCGCATTTTGTTTGTCACCGGCTATGAAATGAGAGGCCACGGGTTCGATCCCCGTATTGAGATAAATGTTTGTAAGGCCCATAAATATTTGTCACTGGTCTGGGTATTTGTGAGACCGAAAAGTCTCTCGTAGTTCCTGATACCCACGACATAAGAATTGATCTTAATGTGGGGTCAGAACGAAGTATGTGACTATTGTGTGTATTTGTCTTTAGGGTGTAAATGATTTGTGCAAGTGAGCCGTAGATGGCTTTTTGCGTTCCTTGGCTTTGATTCCCGCACGGATGGGTAATAGCTATCGGCTACAATTACAATAGCTATGGAAACCTATGGCTAGTAATGTAGTCCTGTTAGATCTATGCTCAACAAAATAAAACGAAACCTGCCCCCCCCCTTTATTTTTGGAACACTGGCGGGGCCCCGCGCCTCACGCTTCTCTAACAACGCTATGCGAAGGATCACTAATGACGCATTTAATATATTGAATTCACTATTAAGTTATTCTTCGTTGCATTATTTATTTATTAAAATTATGCAGTTGTGGGAAGAGTTTGGTAACCATAAGACGAGACTGCCAGATGTCATTTTCATACATTTTTATGATAATAGAAAAGTGATATTTATTGAGGCCTATTCACCTGATAATCTATTGCCACCCGTCATCAACTTTAATAATAGGCAAAGCTAATTTCCTGCTGCTTTTTTTTTATTGCGATGAATAGCGGGACGAGCCTGCCGTTCGCCTGATGGTAAGCAATACGACGACTCGTAAACAGTAGCAAAACCAAACAACATCTTGAATTACAAAGCAATGCTTGACATTTCACTGCGCTCGCCATCCTGAGACATAATGTTAAGTCTCAATATGTCCAGTAGTTACTCTGACTACAATGCCCTTCAATCCGAAACACAACAGTGCATTTACCCTGCTGTTTGACGGGAGAAATGATAGCCTCTCACATATGAGAGACCTACCACCAGTGCTTACTAATATATAGGTACACTCGTATAGAACATTTAGTAGTAAAAAGTGATTCAACAAAATAAGATTAATAAAAAATATTGACTAGTCCTAAAATCTATTTCTAAAACAAGATCACAGAAACTAGACTTGCCAAATAGATTCGTTGTTTTATGTAGAGTAGATGTTAAAGCGAGCTGGAACACGCCCTGTGGATATTTCATTAGTTAAAGTTAGTCTTACAGCTTCATTAGAGCGTGAACAAGATTCGCTCGAGATGTTTTAAGCCTAAAACGTTCATTATGATCATTTGATAGTAAACTTTCAGAGTTTAATACAGATTTATTATATTTATTTTATTAAAATAAGTGAATACAGCCGAAAAGGGCGCGATTACAAGCCCGAAGAACTAAAGTTTCAAGTTACTTACACCATTTATTCTTCAAAAGTTAAACGCGTGTGATATCATTAATTTAAGATTGGAAATATTTTGTTATAGTACTTGAATAAAATACATTTAAATTTTCTTATAAAAGTGACTTTTCGAAGTAACTTGTTTACCTAGGTTATTACGACTCAGTTTTTAGGTTTCTTTTTTATAGCCACGAATGGTAAAACAGCAATACCAAACAACACCATGAATTATGTCCAGTAGTTACTCTGGCCTCAATGTCGTTCAACCCGGAAAACAACAGTGCATTTACATGACTCTTTAGCGGGAGAAATAGACAATGCCATGTGCCACCACCCAAGTGACCTTTCGCATATAAGAGACCTACCACTAGTAAAAGATGTGGGGAAATATCGTAAACCTAGATTCCGAAAAGTTCTTAACAAGAATATCAAAGTTATGTGAACATTAACAGCTCAAAGGTCGAAGTGACGAGCTAAGCCTAATCTCTCGCATAGTTGGGAACCTTAGCGTAGTATGACGTTTGTGCGCCAATAGAGATAAATACAAAACAAGTTGTGTAGATTTCCTACAAACTTTTTGGTTTTGTCTAATGTAAGAAATATTTTCTATGCATGGGTTAATTAATTTATTTTATTTTCGTGATTATTATAGCGAAAGTTTTTTGATTCTTACAAAGAAGCTGGTTTTGTGTAGTTAATTAGATGAGTAATTTGGAATGACTACGAATAAGAGTACTTACTTTTTTTGCAACACCGTAAAGCTATATTTTTTCAATATATTTATGCTATTATATATAAAACTTACGGAGTTCTTTGTATTCCCACTATGTATAAATAATTTAAAACATGTAAAATTTTATCCTAAATCAAAATTTAATAACTTTTCTGCGTAAGACATAATCTCCGGATTAAATTCATCTAAAGCTTCTTTGACTCATCAGCATTTAAAGGTAGACTAGGCTATATTTTGGATAATACTTGAAATATCCTGGCTAAGGTTTATTTATTTATTTATATCTTTATTATATAAATACACCAAAAGACAAACAAAAACAATGAGCGGTCTTATTGCACTAGGCAATCTCTTACAGGCAACCTTTGGATGGAGATAAGAAAAAGAAGAGAGGAGAAGACTTAATACAAGTACAGGTAATATTCCATCACCACGCACTTCTATTCACTTCTTATTTCAATCGTACTCCTTCCAAATTATATACTAGCCTAGGTTAAATAATAATATTAAAGAGGACTTGAGACACCCTGACTAAGATTTAAGATAAATTGAACAACGTACAGGTAATATTCTCCGAGTAGACAACTAGTGCCTAGTGGGCACTCGACAGCCCTATTGCCTCTCGATTACTCAACTGGCCTTGCCGAATCAATGGCCATAGATTGGTTTAGTCGATAACACGGAAACGCGGTGCTTTTTGTTGATAAAATCCGACGATTTTCTTCGATACATGACCTTTGCCTACACCGCTTTAGGAGGCATATATGAGATGTGTATGAGGCGCATATCCGACTCAAAGAACTAAGTTATTTCAGTAATATTAGCACGAAATGACTAAATAGCTTTTACTAATGCCCGGTCTTGGCTTCGTTCGAATACAATTACTTAACAGAAATCCACGCTTTAATTTTGTCAAATTGTAAAACACAAAACAAATGGATGTGGTTCAGTAACACACATACTCCTGCAGTAGATACATAAAAAAAAAGGTTTTTTACGATACAATACGACCGCTCAAGGACAATGGCAAAACCAAACAACACCATGAATGTGCTCACTATTATGAAAGAAGAAAAGGACAAGGAAAAAACAATTCTACCTTCAGTAATTTAAACCATCCATGGAAATCCGACATTCGAAGCATATTCACATTTCACATGTCTTTTAGTGACACAGTGAAGGCACATGACAAGGAAGAAGTAAATTTTGGCCCGCAGCAATTTTCAGGCATAACCTCTATACGGTTTTTGTAAGTCTATCCTACCAGTCAAAGCAGCCATCAATTCTATCCAATGAAACTAGCAAAGGCTCCACAAATTTAAAGATACTTTATACTATAAGAAAGTACGTATAGTACGCGAATAAAACTCTCGACTTGTTATTTCATGCCAAGAGCCGGTACTATATTTGATCTTGAATGTTGGCCCCTGATTCAGTCCAATTAGTAAGCATTTGGCTGCATCTCCGCGTTCGTAAGAGCCTTTTATCTTTATCCGTACAAATAATGCTTTTTATATAGGCACTGTAATTATAATTATGATGCTAGCAGTCGCATCTGGATAATATCGAACTAGACTGGCATGTAGGAATAAGGTGTAACTCTTCTCATTGTTAAAGAGATTTATTATCACCCTCGTCTCATGTAATAAAATTATGTATTAATTTTTTAATTTTGCGGTATTTGAGTTTTCATTTTTCAGGTCCATTCATCGTCTCTATATATTCATAAATGTATGATTTTTGTGTACATACGAATGCACGCATACTTTTTGGTCTCAGCAAATACAATCCCGAAACACATATTTTGTTATACAAACATTTTTCTTGTTGTGAAATTCTAACCGACGCGGCGTGGCGCATTACTTTTTCCACCAGCTCCTATGTATTGGGTTGTTCGGAAAGTCATTTCGTTTTTTTTGGGGAACATGAAAGACAGTTTTCGTATAATGAATAAATATTTTATTAAATTATATATTGGCCATTCTGGTCCAACACCTTTTGCCATCTTTCTGGCAGTAACATAATTCCCCTCTCATAAAAGTTTTGGTCCTTGCTGGCAAAAAACTGGTTCAGGTGGTTTTTGACATCTTCATTTGAGGTAAAGGTTTTGCCATCCAAAAAATTTTGCAGGGACCGGAACAAATAGTAGTCGGAAGGCGCCAGATCTGGAGAATATGGTGGATGTTGCAGTACGTCCCATTCAAGCTGTAAAAGTTTTTGGCGAGTGACCAAACTTGTGTGAGGTCTCGCATTATCCTGGTGGAACACTACACCCTTCCTGTTGATTAATTCGGGCCTCTTCTCTTTAAGTGAATCATTCAATTTGTCCAGCTGATGACAATAGACTTCTGAATTAATCGTTGTATTGTCCGGCAAAAGCTCAAAAAAAACGATTCCTTTGACATCCCACCAAACGGAGAGCATCACCTTTTTTTGGTGAATGTTGGCTTTTGACACGCTTTGAGCCGGTTCATCTTTTCTACTCCATGACCTCTTGCGTTTAACATTGTTGTATAGAACCCATTTTTCGTCCCCAGTAATAATCCGCTTCAAAAATGGATCATTTTCTTGACGTTTGAGGAGCGAATCACACGTGTCAACGCGACGACACAAATTTCGCTCCGTAAGGACATGGGACACCCACACATCGAGCTTCGAGGTTAAGCCCATGCCTTTCAAATGGCCATAAACAGTCGAATTCGACAAATTTAACCTCTCACCGATCTCTCGTGTGGTTATTCGCCGATTTGCATCAACTAATGCCTTTATCGCATCTTTGTCAGCTTCGACCGGCCTTCTAGACCGTGGTGCATCTTCGACATCAAAATTGCCGGATCGAAATTTTGCAAACCAGTTCTGGCACTGGCGTACTGTTAACACGCCTTCTCCATACACATCCGTCAATTTTTTTCTCGCTTGGACAGCATTTTTACCTTTTCTGAAGTAAAAAAGTAAAATATGACGAAAATGCTGCTTATTGCTCTCCATATTTAAAAGGGCACCAACCAAAAACTACTGCGTAGAATTAATAGAACTTTTTCACACACAAGCCTTGCAATATCAGCTCTCAAGACATATAATGGTTATGCGGCTTAAGTGTGAAGTTGGTTTCGAAAAAACGTAATTAAGTCCTCTGACGGGAAAAAACGAAATTACTTTCCGAACAACCCAATATATTTCCTTTCCTCTCAATTTCGGTTAATGGACCTAAACAAACAAGTTACTAGCAAATTGGAGCTGATGTAATATACTGTCATAAACCCGGTGCATTGTTGACGCACGTGGGCGTATTTATGTAGTTTGTACCGCGTTCCTAGGACAGCGGCATTTCGGCGTAAGATGCTTATGCTTGCAGCGTTGAGGTATTAATAAACATCTTACGTCTTCAAAATATGCTACATAAATACTTTAACATACATACATAAACTCACGCCTTTTTCCCAGAAGGGGTAGGCAGAGGTGCCAGGACACCCACATTTCGCCTTGTATGTTCCGTCCCACAATGTGATAGGTGGCGAGCCTATCGCCATATCGGGCACAAATTCCTGACTCTGGGCTGATAATAAATAGAAAAATCCAATATCACTTTGCCCAACCCGGAATTCGAACCCGAGACCTCAGCTTTGTGACCGTACCGTAGTACAACTACGCTACCGAGGCACTCATAAATTATTTTAACTTCATGAATTAATATGTATTGTTAATGCGTTTTAGAATATATTTCACACGACAATCTAGGATGAGTAATATTTGTAATCCATTCAATTAATATAATACATACACATTTAGAATGAATTCTTGAGTCGTTAATATCCTCAGCACAGACAGCCTCCGTGGCGTAGTTGGTTAGAAGCCGCTTGTAAAAAGTTAGGCCGCGGTTTCGATCCCCACACAGACACAAATATTTGTGTAATCCACAGATGTTTGGTTCGGGTCTGGGTGTTTGTGAAACCGAAAAGTCTCTTGTTCTCTCTCTTATACCCACGAGACAAGACTCGACCTTAGTGTGGGGTCAGGACTTTGTACGGGGCTGTTGGGTGTATTTATTTATTTTATATCACAAACAACAAGTTTTTTTTAATATTCCTCCTAATATTGTTGAGTAACAGCACCACCAATGAAAAAGCTACGCCTTAAAAGCGAAAGATTAAGTTGAAAGACTCGTCACAGCGGTAAAATAAGTCACCTATTAAAAAGGATTGGTGAACAATGTAAAATGCGTGGTGGCCTGGTGGTAAATTGACCAGACGTGGCTGCCAAGATGTTCACGGTGGTCGCGGGTTCAAATCCCAGGGTACACCTCTGACTTTTCGGAGTCATGTGTGTATTGATAGTCAATCACCACGCACTAAAACGGTGAAGGAAAACATCGTGAGAAAACCTGCATACCATAGCGAATTTCTATGGTATGTAAGTCCGCCAACCCGCACAAGGCCAGCGTGATGGACTATATGGCCTAACCACTCTCAATCGAACTGGCGATTGTAGAGTAGGCCCGTGCCCTGCAGTGGGACGTATATGGGCTGATCCGATTCGATCCGAAACAATGTCTACTTTATCGGTAATAACGTAAAGTTATGCGTAAAATACATTTTCTCACGCAAAAGAAGTTTTCATTATGAATATAACGAACCCTTATTATCACTTTCGTTTAAGAAATGGTCTCGATAAGAAAATTCTCCGCGAATCCAACCGACAAATGCGTAAGCTCATTATCGTGGTACTTTATCCTTTCTCCCTTAATTTTGCAAGAAACGTCACAATAAGCTGAATTCGTTAGCAATTTTTTATGACGTGTATGCCCTTCGCCTGATGGTAAACGATACGACTGCTCATAAACAATAGTAAAACCAAACAACTCTTTGAATTACAAAGCTATGCTAGGCATCCCACTACGCTCGCCGTCTTAAGACATAAGATGTTAAGTCTCAATATGTCCAATATTTACTCTGACTACAATGTGCTTCAATCCGAAACACAACAGTGCATTTAAACTGCTGTTTGACGGGAGAAATAGACATTGCGGTGGTACCTACCTAGGCGGCCTCTCACATATAAGAGACCTAAAATTCATTAAAATGTTGAGATTTTTCTTTGTAGGAAATAATATACATAAATTCACGTCTTTTTCCCAGTAGGAGTGCTACTAGGAAGCCCACATTTCATCTTGCGTGTTCCATCCAAAGATGTGATAGAGAGCAAGCCTATCGCCATATCGGGCATAAATTCTTGACTCCGAGATAATAATAAATAGGATAGTATCACTTGGCTCGACTCGGGATTCAAACCCGAAAATTTAGCATTGTAATCGCACCGTAGTGAAACTGCGTCACAGAGGCAATCAAAATATATATTATTTCTTTTTACTACTTTATTGTGATTAATAGTAGTTTAAAGAACAAAGGAATATTAATATTATAGATAATTTTATTCTGCCATGATTCGTGTTACTCTTCAAAATAATTCACGAGCTAAAATGAAATTCAAAATACCTGATACAATATAATTATTCATCTGTATATATAAAAGAGGAACCTGACTGACTGACTGACTGACTGACGTATTAACGTACAGCCGAACCTACTGGAGCTAGGAAAGTGAAATTTTCCACGGAGGTTCCTATTATGACGTAGGTGAGCACTAAGAAGGGATTTTTGGAAATTCAACCCCTAAGAGGGTGAAAAGGGTAAAAAACCGTTGTTTGGAAATTCGAAGCCGTTAAAGTTACAATTGTCAATCTTGGCACTTTAGTCAGTCATTTAAAAAGAAAACTAATTGCATACTTAGTTTGTCGAAAATTAGCCATAAAAGGGTTAAAATTAGGGTTGAAGTGTTGCGAGTCTAGGGTGATTTAATTACTGTCTAATCAACGCACAGCCGAAACTACTGAAGCTAGAAACGTGAAATTTTCCACAGAGATTTCTATTGTGACGTAGGTGAGCACTAAGAAGTGATTTTCAGAAATTCAACCCCTAAGGGGGTGAAAAGGGTAAAAAACGGTTGTATGGAAAATCGAAACCGTTAAAGCCACAGTTGTCAAACTTTGCACTTTCGTTAATCAATCAAAAACCAAAATAACTGCATACTTTATTTTTTTTAAATTAACCCTGTTGTGGTTAAAATGAGGGTTGAAATTTTGTAGAACCGAACTGTCTAATCAACGCACAGCCAAAACTGCTGGAGCTAGAAACGTGAAATTTTACACAGAGATTTCTATTGTGACGTAGGGTAGCACTAAGAAGGGAATTTAAGATATTCCTCGCCCGAGGGGGTGAAAAGGGAAAAAAACAGTTGTATGGAAAATCTAAACCACAGTTAGCAAATTAAAGCCACAGTTATATATAAATCTATCAAAAACAAACATAGCTGCATACTTTATTTTTTTAAATTAACCCTAAAGTGGTAAGGGTTGACATTTTGTAGAAGATTATAAATTTTAGAGGGAGGAATTTATTATGTTTAATAGTATTTACTTATTATAGATAAATAATGATCAATTGTAAGGTTTTGGATTTTTATGTTTTAAGTGGAGTTAAAGCGGGAAATCGTTGTTGATAAAGTAAGTAATATATATAGCCACATAATTTACCCAACAGGACGCTCACTAATAAATAGTGACGTAATTCGGAGTTTTAGAATTTTCTCAGTTTTAGGGGAGAAATGAGGACGTAATATAAATCATATTGTAAATAAAGTTAATAACGCAGACGAAGTTGCGGGCAAAAGCTAGTTATACATATATTACAATAATTTCATATTTCAATATTCCACGACGTGCATAAAAGGTTTCTCACAAACTTTTAACACTCAATAATATTAACGTTTACTGGAAATTTAAATTTCGAATTACATAAACATTTACATGAAATAACGCTAGATTTCAGTATACATACAAAGGCCAAATCTGCGATATTCGAACACAAACAACACGACTCAATTAGAGCTAAACAAACACAGGCCAATTCCCAAGTCATTCAAGATCATACCTCGTGGCTTAGCGGCCAGAATTATATAATAATCTAATTAAAACAGTCCAGGCACTCACATGTTTGTGAACAATAAATAATTACTGTAGTTAAGTTGCGGTTGGAGTTCATTAATTCAGGCGGTTTACCTTAGCCTAGTGGATTTTAATGATATTCTAGATTTTGGAATTCCATTGGGATTGTTCGATCATTGCAACCTGTGAAAGTGGGTTTTGATTATAAAATGGTTTTATTAACATACAGTTTATAAACTTCGGTCAAACTGAATTCAAAATTTATTCGAAAGGGATAAATCCTTCCATAACTAGATTAAGCCCTTTAAATAAAATTATTTTGTAATTTTTTTAAGTCTAATTCAATTTTTTTGTACATTTATGTGTAAATGAGACTTACTCGACTCGACGGTCAAACCGAAGCCTAATTTCGTGGGACCAAAACATATTTTTGTTTTATATCTTAGTGCATATTAATAAATAAATAGAAAAAAAGTGACTTTACTTGTAGAGGCTAGGTATTAAGATTTTTTAACACTTTATGAATATCACATTATCAAAACGAATATTTTTTGGCAAAGCACTTAGTCTTATTATGCTTATTTCGTTAATTATTGACAAAAACAGTTGTATAAAAACTCAGACACTCTGACGTTATATCCAAAGAAACTAACAGCACAACCCGAAATTTATTAAAATCTGTACTTATAATTGCTCATCTCATGTACAGTTTGCTAACATTGCTCAGAGTTTTTGACATCACTGTGATGTTTCAAGAGTTTTGCACAATCCGAATTCTAACAAAAAGCTATACACAACAATAGCTCTCAAGCGCGCCCGAAGATTTCGCCAACATTTCTACTCCGCACGAAGATGTTTTCTATTTCCAGAGAATAGCGTATTCCAATGGGTTTTAGTGTCCAGCTTTCGTATGCATCGGAGATTGGATATTTTATACACATGTCTTTATGTTGAGTTATAGGTATACGAATGTGCAGTTGGCTGATTGGCTGATAGACAAGACGTAAAGTGAACGCTCTCGAAGAGGTCATAATATTCTACATCAACATAAACGAAATGCTTTTAAAAATTTTCGATGTAGTAAACCCGCATTCGTTAATCCGTATCAAAAAAAATGTTATAACATGATTCAATTAAAAAAAAAAATGTGTTTTTTAAATGCTTGGAATTTAAACAATGCTTGGGATTCCACTGCGCTCACCACCCTGAGACATAAGATGTTAAGTATCAATATGTGCAGTAGTATAAAATATTAGTTATAAATTTAAAATATTCTATAACAAAAATTATGTAAGGATAACCAAAAACTGAAAATTAGCAACACAGCTAAGTTTGAATCCCTTCACTACTCAGCATAATGTTGAGGAATTATTAAATTAACCAACAAAATTAAGAACGGCCGGCGTACACCCTACGGCGATGTGAAATATTTTCTTTCGCTTTTAGTTGGGAAAGATTTCATCTTTATTTTAAAATGTTTAACTTTGTATCCATCAAAACCGTCTCTTTAATACGTAATAAGACGAACGGTGGTACTATAGAGACTCATATTCAACAAGGGAAACCCATCATAGCAACTCAGGCGAATTTCTACTTTTATTGCTATGAATGGCGAGACGAGCATGGCTTTCGCCTGTTGGTAAGCGATACGACCACTCATGAACAGTAGCAGAACCAAACAACATCATGAATCACAAAGAAATGCTTGGCATTCTACTGTGCTCGCCATCCTAAGACATACGATTTTAGTAATAATATGTCCACCAGTTATTCTGGCTACAATGTCCTTCAAACCGAAGTGTGGAACACAAAAGTGCATCTATTCTTGTTTCGAATTCAAATTTACCCGGTTTTGAGTTTACCAAAAAAAATATGTATGTATGGACCGAATAGGATTAGCTTGTCGGTGATCATTGCTATGAGTATCTAGACTGTACTTCACTTACCTATAGGTTCCAAACCCAAGACACACGTCCGACTTTTTATTCAGAAAGCCTTCAAAGTAGTTGCTGTAATGATAATTAATTAACCATGAAGGTTATGTGAACTCCGCTATTTCAATTCCTACCAGTGAAATGGAATATGGCCTAAACTCTATTAACTTGATTAATCTATTGTAGAGGATCCCTCTGCTCATTAGACAGAAGTTATCAATTGACACGTTCATTATAATACTTCACTAACCATCCAACAATGTAATCACTAAATGGTGCCAACACAAAAAAATCTATTTTAAGTTAATAACCGTTATTATAACAAAAAAAGTACATGGAGACCTGTTACTAACGGACTAGACATGTCTACCAACATTTTCAACTGTCACCTCTAACTTTTTAGGAGTTATATGTGTATTGATAGTTAGTCACCACGCACCATAATGGTGAAGGAAATATTGTGAGGAAACCTGCATACTATAGCAATTTTAAAGAATTTCTACGGTATGTCAAGTCCGCAAATCTGCACTAGACCAGCGTGGTGGATTATATGGCTGTAACCTGTTGTAGAGGAGGCGCGTGCCCTGCGTTGGGTTGTATATTTATAGACTCATTAAGATACATATTATATTAAAAATAACCACAATAAGTTTGATCGTAAAACAATCACATTTACACTCACAAGTCTCTCTCACAAGTCTTTGCACCGCATAATTGGCTTTATAAATATAAAGTTATTTATAATTCACAGCTCATCCTGTTTTGCATTGAAACATTACTGGCAACAATCTTTGCGGCTATGCAAATAACGCGTAATTCTATGTCTCTTGATGTAATTAAAAAAATGAATTTATTTTGTATCCATTCTAATATTTCATATTACATGTTTATAAAGTCAGGAATACTCTAAACTGAGAATTTATGAAGAGATTGATGTAATTAGACAAATTTAAAGTGTTACGCAAGGATCGAGTAGAGTTATGCATACATCAATACATATAACATGTAATATGTATATTTTTTTTATTCCAATAAATGGCGAGATGAGCATGTCATTCACCTGATGGTAAGCAAGCGCTTGGTATTCCACTGCGCTCGCCATCCTGAGACACAAGATGTAGAGTCTAAATATGTCTAGTAGTTATTCGGGCTACAATATCCTTCAAACCAAAATACAATAGTGCGTTGACACTGCTGTTTGGCGGTAGAAATAGACATTGCAGTTTGTACCCACCCAAGCGGCCTCCCACATATTATGAGAGACCTTCCAAAAGTATGTATATTTATTTTTGTTCTTTGTCTGTCGCAATATTGCTGCATTTACCATACAAGTTTTTCCAAATTCACTTCTTTTAAGCTTTAACATCTGTGACTAGATTTCATAACCCATAACAATACGAGTTTTATTTATTTATTTTTATTTATAATTCTTTCTTGTACACAAGATATATTAAAATAATTTTACAATTAAGGGACTTATAACATAAGTACGTACAAACGGCCGACTTATCGCTAACGGCGATCTCTTCCAAACAACCTTTGGATGGATTGGAATGAATAGGAGAAGGAAAATCGAAGATAGTCATTAAAAAGGAAAGGAAGAAACTCATGTACAAATCATCAGGAGTTTTAAACCAGCAGCAACCTAATAATTTCCTAAATATAAAAGAAATGTCACATCTACGAAAACATGGGTAGTAATTGATTAAGAGTTCCATAAACTTACGACATTGATATACCTTATCAACCAATTGTAATAAATCTAAAAAATGGGTCTCTTTTGTAAAACAAAGGGTTAGCGCAAGAGTTTTCTGCCAATGTGAGAGGCCGCTTGTGTAGGTACCACCGTAATGTCTGTTTCTCGCGCCAAACAGTAGCGTAAACGTGCTGTTGTGTTTGGGTTTGAAGGACATTGCAGCCAGAGTAACAACTATTGGACACATTGAGATCTAGCATCTTATGTCTCAGGATGGCGAGCACAGTGAAATGCCAAGTATTGCTACTATCCATGAGTGGTCAGATGAATGGCATGCTCGTTTCGCCATTAATAGCAAAAATATATACATATATTCATGATCAGTCCGAAGTCGGGAATTTGTGCCCGATGTGGCGATAGGCTCGCCTCCTATCACATCGAGGGAAGAAACATACAAGGCGAAATGTGAATGTCTCAGTAGCACATCTGCCTACCCTTCTGGGAAAAAGGCGTGAGTTTATATAGGTATGTGTGTAAAAATATATATTATTTAGAATAAGGTAACTTTAAAAAATATTTCCAGCCACTTTGAAACTATCAAACGATAGCATCAGTCTTGCATCAGAATGATGTAATAACAGAAGTGTATGAACAATACAATATAATTTGATAAATTACTCACAATTTAAGCTGTTTTGTTAAAGTCCGAACGTAACTAACCGAAACACAAGTAATGTAGGTGACCTTTCGAATAATCGACCGTCGAAAGTAAACGGTCAATCAAATAATATCCAATAGTAGTTAATGTCGCCATGTTTTTGTTTCATAAATTGACTACAAACGAACCTGATGTATCAATATATGTGTTTGTCATCTGTATAAGCCCATTTACGTCCCATCGCAGGGCACGGGTCTCCTCTATACTTGAAAGTACGATTGAGAGGTGTCAGGCCTAGTGCCGATTGGTGAACTTATACTTAACATATCATAAAAAATCTTCAGAATATTTATAAGAAGGTTATATATTTGTATTAGATATGCAGTATGATGATAGTAAAAAAATAACACATTATTATGATATGAAAGGTTATCTCCTAACTTGTTATTACAAGGTGTAGTAAATTCTATAAAACTGTAAAAGGGTGTGAAATTTGCGTGCAATGTGTAACATTCGCGTAAATCTAAGAAACAATTATACTATAAAAAGGTGTTTTTTAATTTCAAATACAATTTCTCCGTGGTTAAGCAATACCGACTATAATGTATTATACCAAATATTATACACACTTGTTCAATATATTGTGATTCTCTCGTTCTCTAAAAAGAACCACGCGATCTAGATTATAAAGCCTTTGTTCGATCCTCTCAATTTCAATGACGTGTTTGCCCACTTCCTATATCTACGAAACCTTCAAGCTATGGCATGTGCCAGTTTTGGTTTCGACTGTTCCTAAGTCCTAGGTTCTGTTAGGGAATTCTGAGAGATAATTGTTTATTACCATTAGGTATTCTATATTAAGGGCACATAATTTACCATAACTCACTATTTTGCTGCAAGAATAACCAGACGTGGCTGCCAAACTATTTCTGGTGAACGCAGGTTAAAATCAAAGATTATTAACAATATCTAATTATTGTACTTCATATGCCTTTAAATTAAATAATGTACACTCAGTTCGAAATCTTAACAGTAATCTATATTATTGACGAGAAATTATTTTATTTATGCAAATACCCCTCCGTATGTCTATGTTTTTTAGAATTAATTTCCTGGATCATAGATAAAAGCATGAAAGCAGGCTACCTGTTAAACAAAAGAGTAAAACTAAAGGCACCAGATATTAAACTCACAGAACTTTTAATAATAAACGGTTTCCGTCTTAAGAATAGTTATAAGTTTAACAAGATATAAAGTAGTTCGCAACTATTAGTCAAAGATGCGACATTTAAGAACCACGTGGCAAGTCACTTATAAAATATTTATATTATTCGCTTTACAACTTAGGTTTCACTAAAAAATTGTAACAAATACACAGATGTAAATTTCTATGGTGTGTAAAGTCCGTCAAGCTGTACTAGGCCAGTGTGGTGGACTATATGGCCTAACTCTCAATCAAAACTCTCAATTGTAGGCCCATGCCCTGTTCTGGGACGTATATGGGCTGATACAGATACACTGATGTAACTGTGTGCTTTTTCAATGTTGAATTAGTACGATTTATAATGCCGTGGTTTATATGGCCTAACGTCTCTCAATCATACTTTCAGATGTAGAGGTGACCCGTGTCCTGCAGTGGGACGTATATGGGCCGATACAGATACAAAGCCGTGGAAATTATATTTAAGTTTGTCTATCTATTTTGTGATTAATCTTCATTGTAGAATAATTAAAATAGAGAATCGCTTTATAATTAGGGAATATATTTGTTTTAATAATAATAATCGTGATTATTTGGCGAAAATAATTAAAGTATTGATATCGCAAATGCTTAAAACTATGTTTTATACGTCTTGGATGAAACTCATATAGATTGCACAATTAAAATTTTAACTGGTGTTTTCATAAAAAAATAGCTAATCAATAAATCTATTAATTAAATAAGGTTGCATATTTTCGACAGCAATTTCATATTGTAATATTGATGCCAAAAACACTGTATGATGACATTTGACATAACAATATTATCGGAAATAGGTATATTTCTACCCACAAAAATAAATAACATTTTAAGCCCCGACAACAAAGTAGTAGGAAAATATGGAACATAATTATGTTGTGATTGTGATATTCATTAAGGGAAATTAATTACTATTGCTAACTATAGCTTTTACTCGTGTAAATATATTATGACGTCACTGTTGCGTACTTTCATACAGTAGTGAAAAAAGTTTGTCGTATTTTTTTCTCTCCGCCCTAGATTCATAAATATTTACTATTTTCCAATGCGCACTTATGCTAAAAAGTCAATTAAAACTATGGCCATGAATCCAAGCACTTAAAAACCAATAAAACAATTTAGAATTTAAATTAAAACTTAAACTACAATAGCTCACCTCTCCAAAAGAAAAATGTCAGGACGCCCTCCCTGTGTGTTCGAAGCACGTACAATTCAAACAATTTACAAACACTTTACAAAATAAGAAAACGTCCACTATACATTTGTAGCGCAAATCTATCCACACTTTATAAGAAATTATTTAAAAATGCATTCAAAATATTTCACATACAGTTTTCGCCTTCCGAAGCTTATTAAATATGTAGAACGCGGTGGGCGGGCCGCGCGCGACTGTCGCTGAAGGAAACCGCTGTACGACTGAGCCCAGAGACATGAAGTGAGCGAGCGGGACTCCGGACTCGCCGAGTCATAGAGCAAGTGCTTTCAGAAGTGAAACTTACCTGCGTGAATGGACACGCTGCTTTCATTTGTTTGTTTTGTATTTGAGTAGATAATTTTGTTGATTTTAAAGTTTTGTATTTGCGTAGAACCAATGGTTTTTAATCTTTCGTTACAGTATTTCTTTATAATTACTAATCTTAGATTTATAATACATCTGTCAATTAAACCAGTGTAGCCAGAGTAACTACTGGACATATTGAGCCTTAACATTTTAAGTCTCAGGATGGCGAGAGCAGTTTTATTGCAATAAAAAAACACGATGTTGGAAAGAGCAGAAAATACACTGTTTTATTGAATATCTATCATTTCTATTGTATTATTGTAATGTGCTCTCAGGATTAGCTGTTGAAGTGATAGTGGGCTGGGCACAAAGCAAGTATAACCGACAGCTGCTACGAGTATATATATTTAGTACACACGCGTTTATACTCACATATAACGCATACACCGTTTAATCTCTATATAAACGTGAATCCACCGATATACTCGAAATATCCATGTTCAAACGCTTTAAAACAATCGCTGTCCAACTTTGATGGAGCGAAACGCGAAATGAATTCCGACTCGTGTGAATCTGAAATCTGTTTTGGAAGTTCTTTTTTACTTTTTCCATGGACTTCGCGAACCAGATAGATTTATATGCTGCAATATCTTTAGTAGTAATAAATTATTAACTTTTAAAGAAGTTCAAGTGATGGCTGAGAATGTGTATTCCTTGTTCATATGTGTCAGCCCACGTATGTTCCACTGCAGGGCATGGGCTCCTCTACTATCTAGAGTACGATTGAGAGAGGTTAGGCCATATCCATATCTCTGACCAAGTGCAGGTTGGCAGACAATCCTCGCGATGTTTTCGTGCACCGTTACATATACAGTTATATTCGTAGTGATTGACCATTAATACACACATGGCTCCGAAAAGTCAAAGGGGTTGCGATTTGAACACGCGACCCTTGAACATATTGGCAGATGAGTCTAGCCCGTTACTAGCTACCATTTACCAAGATAATATTATGTCAAAGTAAGACCTTTTCGAAAGGACGCGGCGTAATTTACCAAGGTGCGTTGGGGTAACACCGTGTTACAAGGGTAGAAGAGGTAAGATGTAAGCTCCTACATTTAATATGAGTTTACATTCTTACCCATTTCCCACTACTATTTCGCTGAATAAATCAAACTTCTGTTGAAAGCGTCCGATATTTCAGTTGTGTGTAGTGTTGCCAGGTTTAGTTTTTGAAAATTCGGGACAGAGCATTAAAATAAGCGGGATTATGAGTTCTTCGGCGGGACGCCTATTAAAAGAAGAGAGCATTTTATATTATTGCTTTTATACATTATTACTATCCCTCTTTCTAGCAGCATATACTTATCACATCGAAAAACGTCACGTCTTTGGAGGCTCTCAAAGACAATAGCCGTTTTTAGTTATTATTATAATAATGGAAGCGCAGCTCCACCAGACCAAGTACCATATCTCTCGAGGCTTCAATTCATGAAGCGCCATGGTTTCATACCAACAATCGGTTCAATACATACAAAAAATTACGCCTTTTTCCAGAAGGTATAAGCAGAGGTTTCTTAACTTACTGCAAATATTTCAAAAATATTGCATTTTCCTGTAGCGTTTGCTACAGGCGTTCATCGAGTTATTCCTTATATTCTCAGACTATGACTTTTTCGATTTACCAGAGCGATCTTTATTTCCAAGATGAAAATTGATATGTTCCGACACGCTTTTGCACATGAATTCTGACAAATTGTGCTCGCTATAATGCTCGTAGAGAATTAAGTGAAGTTAAGATGCGTTTTTCTTTTAAATTACATCTACATGTACATGTCATAAAGTAAAGTTCGCCAGAAATACTCTCTAAGCGGTATGAAACTTGTAATTGTTACGAAGGAATTTTCATTGGAGCTAGCTAATATTCACGAGGACATAAGTTCACTAACAAAATAAGAAAGCTAGGAATTCGTGAACAAACCCCGAGAACTTATTCAAAGTTCTGTATTTTTTTGGCATCGGCCTATAGAAACAACTTTAGAATCGAATTAGATACTAAGTAGGTTCATAATTGTAGGAAAACCTGAAATACAGTACGGATTATAAATAAAAGTGTGTAATATTTAGTTTTTTATTCGTTCTGAGTGGGGTGGTCAAAAAGCGGGACATTTGGCGTCCCGCTGAAGGTTCAATCGGGACGCATCACCAAACCCCTGAAAAGCGGGACGTCCCGCGTAAAGCGGGACACCTGGCAACACTAGTTGTGTGGTATTCAGCATTGCCAAATCAGTGAAACCCCATACACATGGTACTAATTGCAAGGCCTACTACCAGAATAATTTACAAGCTATACATTATATTACTCTTAATTACATGTCAAAATACCAATTTGCAACTTTACCGAATACTTATCCCTGTACCGTTTAACCCATTTCTATATGTAAATACATACAAAAATGGGGTAACGGTATATTAGCTGATAAAGTACCATCCATTTAAGACAAGGTCAAGCAAATGAAAAATGTTTTAATCAATTTTGCTACATTTTTTATCTAAAATATTTCTCGGCGGTTGACTTATACTATAAATTATAAACTCACTTTCATCATACATTCTTTTTCTAGAAGGGGTAAACAGAGGTGCAACCAGGACACCCACATTTTGCCTTATATGTTCCGTCGCACGATACGATAGTGGGCGAGCCTATCGCCATATCAGGCACGATATAGCGATAGGCTTGCCCTCTCGACACTTACTCCAGGCTGATAATGAATAGAAAAATCCAATATCGTACCGCAGTACCACTGCGCCATCGAGGCATTCCGAGTATATATGTGCATTATATCACTCAATAACATTTTAATTCACTTCTTTAGGCGTTTACTATAACCAAATACCGTCAGGTTGCCTATGCGAAATAAAATTGTAATCTAACTTTACTTCCACTTATATAGGCTGATAAACATAGCTTGCAGTACAATTTCATAAATATTCATTAGGTTCCTATCCAACAGCAAGAGGAATCAAAACGAAAATACAACGCTAAAACATTTGGTTCATTTTCGCAGACGCGACGCACTTCAGGAGTTTTGAATAAATTACCTTTCCGATCGCGTTTAAACCCCGAGAGATGGCGCTGAACTCGATTAAACAAAGAGAGTTGTTTAAGATAACTCAGTTATGATTTTTAAGACAGCGAAAACAAAAGAATCCTGAATCATCGTCCTAAATTATCGAAGAAATTACAAATGAATTATACAGGGTATATCAAAACTGCTATCGAAAACGAAGTCAAGTGGTAGTTTTATTGACTTCAGAGATAACGCCAGTTGTTTGTTATATACATAGTTTTTCTAAAATAATAATTTACATCATTTTATTTTTATAGAAGCTATAGTAGGCAAGAGTTTAAATTATTATTCGAACAAAAAATATGGATTTCTCAACCAAACAATTATATTTCAAACGTCACAAAAAAATTACGCGTTTTTTGCGACATTTTCAGTTGCATGTTTGTAGTCACTGTATCTACCACCCTGTATAGCGTTAATGACCACCTTGGTCTCGTTGCATCGGGCTTTCTTGAACCTTCGGGGATTCCATTGCGCTTGAGTTCAATTTACAGCCGTGGGCTTGAATAAGCCAATGAAACTAACTCTCTTTCTTTTACTCTCTTTACTCCATCCTCGTAGCCAACAGACCTATGTATTCATACACAGTTTTGAAACCTATCTATATCGAGTGATATTCCGAACGACTTTTCATTTCAGTTAGAGCGAAAATGGCAAAACATTCAGTAACTACAAAAGGTTTTAAAACTACTTATGAATAAAATAGTGTTTTATGTAGACAGTAGTTATAATTCATCGGTCTTAAGTCCTAACTCCTATTTATTTAATTAATTAATTATAGCAATTATGAAAAAGAGAAAAAAACAACATAAACACGACACAAATAATTACAAAAACCATTAAATGTAGAAATAACAGCCTTATTCGTCACATTTTACCCAATATTGTTGACAAATTATCCAGAGCTAACACCATTTGTCACTTATTACGTCGCAGTCTGATATTGCGCTGACCATCATATCATTTAAACGAGTAGATAGATGAACAAGCACACCCTTTTAGCGACATCTATCGGCACTTAGTACGTACCTACGTTACGTAGCAAAACCAAATAACACCTAGAATTATAAAGCAATGCTTGGCATTCTACTGTGCTCGCCTTCCTGAAACATTAGATTTTAAGTCTCTTTATGTTCAGTAGTTGCTCTGCCTAAAATATCCTTCAATCCGAAAGTTAACAGTGCATATACACTGCTGTTTGACGGGACATTGAGGTGGTATCCAGGCGGCATCTCACATATGAAAGACTTACCACCAGTTAAATATAAATCAAATATTATCATAACCGCGTTTCAAAAGGGAATACACAAAAAGCAAAACTGCCAGGTAATTTTACATTGAATAGCCGACGAAACTCTGAAAAGATTTAGTGTGGAGAAGTGAAACGGCATTTAGTAGAGTTAAGTGCCGTCTCCGCATTGACGGCACAAAAGAAAAAAACACTTCGCTTTATATCTCTAAAACGAAAACAGATATTAGTGTACACGAAAGCGATGCTGTAAAAGAAATTCTCTTTGACATTTAGAAAGAGCTATGCGTTTTATAACGAACATGAAATTTAAATATTGTCTGAGATTCAGAGATAAATATTTGTTTGTTGTTTAATCTTATTTTGCTGTATTATCTGAGCTCTGTCTGATTTAGCTATTTTTATTTTGGTATAACAAAGTGACTGTAATGTATTTTATGTGAAGTTCAGATGAAGTATAGGGCATATTAAATAAAGTATTGTTTTTCGTCGAACCTCAAATACGACATCTGCACATCGCGATATTCAAATAAGTTAATATTCTGTATCAGCCCATGTACGTCCTACTGCAGGGCACGGGCCTCCTCTACAATCTTAAGTATGATAGAAAGTGGTTAGGCCATATAGTCCACCACGCTGGCCTAATGCGGATTGGTGCACTTACATATATATTTTTTTATAAATATCTATAGTATGCAGGTTTTCTCACGATGTTTTCCTTCACCAGTATAGTGCGTTACTTATTGTAAGTGAATATTGTGTGTTACTTATTATTAGAATAAATAGGAAGTTGGGTGTAACTGCTTTTTATAATACACCGACTAAAATATATTTTTTACAGGTAAAATATATTTTTGCCTATATTATTTGTTTAAAAATTAATTGCGCATGATTACAATTCTATTTATTTTTCCTAACCTCAAATGACCTACCCTACTATATGAATACAAAATTATATGACTAGGCCTAAGTGTAATTACGATTCTCTGAACAAAACGATTTGGAATTTCAAACTAACAATTACTTGGCGTACGCGCCCCGATCGGGAATCGATAGCCTTAATTAGTCATTTCTGAGGAAAAGTCATGGTGAAACCAACATTTTAAAACCATTTCCAACTGGGTCACGAAACGATTGAACATACGTTTGATATCGAAGTACAAGTGGTATTTGGTGGAATAATTATTGCATTGGTTCAAATAGAAGTATAAGCTACAGAAGCCGATATAGTAATGTACGCGCAATAGTCTATACTCCTAAACTGCGACCAATGTTCGAACGTCGTACGTGATACTGTACAAATATGCCTAAATACTTTTTAAAATGTTCGAATCCTGTAACGTACGCTTTAATCTTAGACTAAGTTCGGAGTTTGGCAAGATCTTTTCGTCTGTCGATTATTTATCAGTACATTACTGTTGAGGTGATTTTCTTGTCATCTCAGACAGCTAAAACTCGACTCTTATATACTATTGTTCATGTTGCAACACATGAACAATTTTATGACTAAAAAAGCCTTATTGTTTCACTACGCCTATTTGGCTCTATTATAGGAAATGATCCAATCCTAGATAATATGAAGTAGTCTTTTTACTTCACAACCCCAAGGCACATTAGGTTTTTTGAAATATGCTATGATTCATGCCTTCAAATAGAAAGTAGGTAGACGTTACAATTTATCTACCCAATTTTTGATGACCTCCAGGTCAATATTATTATGACAATTATATATATTTTTTGAACTACTGAAAACATTGGACACAAACATTTGTAAATTCATGTAACATGCAACAGCGGTTGTAAGCGTCGGTCGTTTCTTTCAAGTTGTAAAACATTCCGAAAACTTTTACCCAGTTGTTTTATTAAAGATAAGTTTCCGCAAAAACTCCCCGTATTAGAACAACGTGGCGATGTCTTGGTGAAATTTTAAAAACATATATTATTTTTGATTAGATCATAAAGAATGAAGGTGAACAGTAACATTAGGCAATTAAAACGGCATAACATAAGTGATAGATACACAGTTATTAAATCATAATGTGAGTAGAAACGTAATATGAAAACAAAACAAATGATCCAGCCTAAAACTAAAATATTATGTCAAGCCAACTTACCGGAGTCCAATTCTCGAAGCTGGATGATCAGCGGCGACAACGGTGGCGGCTGTAGACCCACTAAACACCACATACACACTTTACACCAGATAGTCCACGATTCACTAACAATTTAGACGAATATCCAGCTCGGCGATGGAGCACGCGTCTTGCGGTGCGAAGCGCACCCGACTATACAAAATGGCGTACCTAGCGAGAGACAAGCAACGATAAACTACCCTCCACTGGATTATATTTGACGATAAAATTAAATGGATACTAAATTATGAAAACTATATTTTTGTGAAGCTGTAGCTATATGATTAAATTATGAATATAATTTTGAAGATAATTTCGGCTGCAACAGTGACAAAGTAAATAACATAATGGAATTAAAACTACATAATATACAATATATCCTCTGAAGTTTTGTGACATCTTATTTAACAATTAACGAAGTATTTAGCTTGGTGCTGTTACCTATAGTTTATGTGAATAATATAAAATAAACTTTTA
The DNA here is from genome assembly GCA_030180105.1 of Hyles lineata. Lineage (NCBI taxonomy): Eukaryota > Metazoa > Arthropoda > Insecta > Lepidoptera > Sphingidae > Hyles > Hyles lineata. The sequence goes on from JARJEE010000030.1 coordinate 5,252,939, forward strand.
GTGTGTGTAAATTGAGAAAAATCAAAATGGCAAAAAATAGGAAAAATTCAATTTTTGAGTAAACATTACTGTAAAGTTCAAATTCACGATGGGCTTCAAATCTCATAGCTGCTTTTTGAACAAAAACAGTTTTAAATTATTATTTATCTTTAATTGTAATAAAATGTATCCAAATAAATTTTCAAACGAGAAGTCCAGTCTTTTACTACTTTTCCCTGAGTTTCGATTCACCCCGTATATCAGTAAAATTTCAAAATTCGAATTCAGATAGAAAAATATCGGAAGAATTCTATGGTATGTAAGTCCGCCAACCCGCACTAGGCCAGCGTGGTGGACTATATGGCCTAACCACTCTCAATCGTACTCTCGATTGTAGAGTAGGCCCGTGCCCTGCAGTGGACGTATATGGGCTCATACAGATACAAATACGGATTTTTCCAATCTTTTCGAAAAAAATCCAAATAATTAATTTCAATTTTTCGAAAAAAGTAGTATTGCTGGGTTATGATTTTTTTACTTCATTCCTTACATTTAAGTAAGTTCTTATCTTGAGCATCAGTATTCATGAGGAGTCTGCGACTGCTTATTGTTGACACAAAAATTCAATTTACAAATCACCTTTGACTGGACGCAATATTCGAACAAATGCTATGTAATTTCATGGGCAGCCTATAGAAAAAAAGGTCACGGAGGCTACAATACCCTTAAATAAACTTCAATTCTGACTGGATGAAACTAATCTTGCATCAACGAGACCCAATTTCAAAATGGCCGTATTAGTTTCGTGCAAGTGGAATTAAATGAAAAGGCCTATCCGAAACACTATGGACTGCCCTCACAGATTTCAGTTCGGCTGCCTCGTAAAACGTAGGTAGGTGCTATTCTTAGTACGTGCCGACTACGAAATACTAAAGGTAAACGTCCCGGCGAGAAAAGGTAATAGAAACTTAGATATGGCGCGCATCGCTTATATTACATGAACTTTATTCATACGGACCGTGGTAATTTGACTGTTTTAGTAGTTTTATTGAAAATATTACATGTTATTTCATTAGATTTACTTTTTTATAGTCTTTTATTAGTACAGTTGTAAAATATTCTATTTTAAATAGACAGTCGAAATAGCAGTAGGTAGGTATATACACTCACTCAGTTACATATTTTGACTGTTATATATTTTGTTATCTTAAGAAACGTTTTCCCTTCAGCAAATGCTTTAAATCTTACACAGAAACAATGGCGTGTAATAGGATTTAGTTTGAATAGTTTTCAGTGTATTATTCTGTAGAAATACAACGTAATTCACCATTATAATCTTCTTAGTAGTCTTCGAAAAAAATTGCAACTGTTTTTCTTTTTTTTGCTTAAGAGCTTTATCTACCCTCCCCTATGCATGTACCTACGTAAGAATACCTGTTACTTAAGTACTTCCAAAGTGGGTGCTGTCTACATGCATGAGGCCAGTGTGATAGACTAAAAATTCTACTCCCGAAAGGATTGATCGCAGGCAGAAAGACCTAAACAGATAAAAGAACATGAAAATACCTTTACTGTTGAATTCAGAACCTCCTGCATTGTTGAAGTCGGTTAATTAGGTAAGTAAAATATATAAAACAATTTTAATTTTTTTTAATGCGATGAATGGCAAGACGAGTATGCCGTTGGCCTGATGGTAAGCGATATGACGCTCATAAACAGTAGCAAAAACAAACAACACCGTCAACTACAAAACAATGCTTGCCATTCCTTTGCGCTCGCCATCCTGAGCAATAAGAAGTTAACTCTCAATATGTCCAGTAGTTGCTCTGGCTACAATGTCCTTCAATCCGAAACACAACTGTGTATTTACAATGCTGTCTGACGGGAGAAATACACATTGCGGTGGTACCTATCCAGGCGGCTTCTCACAATAATTGATTCCGAAAAATCTGAAAAATGACTGATAAAATAAATTTAAGCCAACCTTACGTAAGTGTTGCACACAGAGTACTTTGGTGTTGTACAAAGAAATGTGTGATGAAGCAAGAATACAATATTTCAATTGTTTATAAATTACTTTTACTACCTTTTGTTTCAAGTTTCAACCTCAGTTAATAAATTAAACGTAAAACGATGAAAAACACAAGACATCGCCCCGACCGAATTCACAACGCGTGCCGGTCAAATCAACGGTTTCCTTAACAATAAAATCTGTTTTTAATGCCTCATAAATCACGTGCAAAGATTCGCGGGCGGGTATTTTTAGTCGGGTAAAATATTTACTTTGGCCACTCAATGCTGGCTGTCGGGTAACAGGGAACAAATCTGTCAGTTTGTTTGTGATAATGTCCGATTTATTACTCGGTGCGTTGCTTGTTTGCAAGATTCATTCACATTACACCGTTTTGTGACTGATTTGTGAAAGATTTAATAGACAAACGCGCATTGTGGGCGGTTAGCATTTACGTAATCCAGTAACGAGTTTAATGAAATTAAACTGATTGGTTATGGGATTTTAAAGAGGTTAAATTATTTCGGTGAGGATTGAGAGAAGCGAAATGCTTCTGTGTTCCTATCTTTATTCGTTAAAAAGAAATTACACATGCATTGCAATTGGATTTATTTTGTAATTAATTTAATTGCCACTCACTTCAATGGTGATGGAAAACATCGGGAAGAATCATCGATCACCGTGAGATTTTCACGAGAATTTTAAAGATATGCGAAGTTTTTAATTCAACATTGGATTAGTGTGGTGTATATTGGCCACAATTTTTGTATCCATTGGCCATTAGTTTCATTTGGGATCTTGTCTGGCCAGGTGGCGGGAATACTTAAACAAATGGTAGCGACTAGATTTAAAAAAGCAGCAGATCGTACTTTGTGGCGTACTTTGGGCCTTTGTCCAGTAGTGGACTGCAACGGGCTGATGATGATTGGTTTTATCAATAAATGCCCAACGCTTGCCCACAGTCTTGTCGAGAAATCGAAACTATAACAATATAGTGGAATGCTAGGTATCTAATTTAACACTTCACAGATCACCATGTAAATACACTATCTAACTAATGAAAAATTAACGCCCGAATACTGGAACGCCATTCAAATAATAAGTTGCGCTTAACAGCGCACGGCCCACTTAGCCAGTACTTTTAAGCGAGATTAACGTAGTTAAGCGCAATTTATATTTAAGTTGCTTTCCAGTATTTGGGCGTAAGAGTTTAATTTTTAAAACTTAAACACAATGAAATCATTGTTTTTTTTAATTCGCTTAAGTGTAATTCCGTAGACTTGATAGAGAATAGAGATGGATGGCTCAATTATATCGTGATCTTTGTAGTCTACTTAATTGGTGTCTGTCTTTCAGAAACTGCAAATTCACTTTTTATCATAAAAACGGTATTAAGAATTAATTAAATAAAAGTCTTTGATTTAAGAAAGTAATTGGATTGATTAATGACGGTGTCAAAATACTTGATATACTTTTGTGATTTTTCATAGAAATGCTCACAAATTGCTTTTGAATTATCTAAAGACTATAATTATTGTGTGTTTACTAAAACTCCTTAGTTATATTGATACCATACAAGAAAGTTGCTCAAGAGTACCATTCCAGGTATTACTTTAGATTATTTGAGCGAAGATAGAAAAAACCATTAAGCAGGTTGGCATTATGACATTTGACAGCAACTATGGCGCAGTTGGTCAGACATCAGCTGTGAAACGTGTTTTCGCGGTTTGATCCCTGACCGAGCGATATTTGTGTGATTCACAAGTATTTATTTAGGGTTTGGGTGTTTGTGAGACCGACAAGTCTCTCGTAGTTCCTGATACCTACGACGGAAGACTCAATCTTATTATGGGGTCAGGTCTATGGATGCGAGTATTGGGTGTGCTAAGAGAAACCGTTATATTTAGTACTCCTTATTATAGATAGCCCGGACTGTGTTTGGGGTCGATAATATGAACTGTGGTATAGAGTGGGCAGAGTTTATAATCATACATTCCCATATATATAAACTCACGCCTTTTCCCTGAAGGGGAGGCAGAGGTGCTACTAGGACACCCATGTTACGCCTTTTACGTTCCATTCCACGATGTGATAGTCATATCTATCGCCATATCAGGCACTAACTCCTAACCCCGGCCGATCATTAATAAAAACATTCAATATCACGTTATCCGACCGGGATAGTTTAGCGCTGTTGAATTCCACTTAAACTTATTTTGTTCAGACAAAAATTACTTATGAAGCAAATTTTTGTCAGATAAGTAGGTTAATTTCCTTAATTTGAAATTGTTACCAATATTACAAACAAACAATTTCTACGGTTTTGAAAAAGCAATGACAGCGCTCACTCTGGACTATACCCTGAAGGTAGATCTTGGATAATGTGTGGAAGTAGAATAGAATAAACCGAATATGGGACACTTTGAAAAGGATGTGGGCTAGATCGCACAGAGTATGGGATTGTTGAATATCGGATTGAGGTGGGGTTAAAGTTATTGAGTAATCATTTTACGGGGATAAAAATATTTATTTATATGTTTTCTACATAAGATATTGTTACGCTACATTAATCAATACGCCAAAATAGTAGACGGTTGAGTCTTCATAGTCGTTTGTTTCTTCTCCATTGATTTACAGTCTTGACTGGAAAGAAAAACGGTTCATTAATTTCTGACTTATTTATCATTTCTTATAATATAATTATCACTCAGTTATTCGGGATTCAGTTCCTTAATTTGAACTGATTACGGTCATGCTTAATTTTATTTATTAATATTCTCCTCTGAAGCCAAGACTCAATTTATGAAAACTAATGTTTTAAGAGCCATTCAAGGCGCAGGCTTATCTTAAGAGAAATGAAATATACGAGTACATACAATAAAATTAAGTGCAAAGACTGTTGTTTTTTCGTACCAGTGGCTTCCTCTTCCCATTATCATGTGAATTAGGTATTTTTCTTAGACATTTTCTAATATCATAAGCTATCTAAGATCCTATTCTAATAATAATATAAACAAAAATCAAGAATTATTTGTACTTACTTCATTGCCCCTGTGGATAGCAAATACCATATCGAACTCATTAGCTCCCAGTGTGATACGGGCTCTACCGTCGCTGCCCACCACCACGGACTTGCCGGTGCAGCGGTTGCCGCTCTTCTCGCCGGAGATCACGTCGCAGTACGTACCGGCTGGGAGGCAAGTCTGATGAAGGGAGAGAAAACATTTTCAAAACCAATACTAATTTAAAAAAATGACTAGCCCATTACTGATGTACCAAAAAGTATTTGTCCAAAAAACACATTGTTTTTAAGAAGGACAATCCAATAATATAAATCAGTAAAACCATTTTTAGGATACCCCAGTATCAGAACAAACCTGAAGGGTCTGGTTAAGATCCCAGCCGTCGTTGTTAAAGGCGACGAAGGCTTGGTTGCCACGGCAGAAAGCGATTTGGTTGCTGCCGTTGTCCCACCAGTTGGTAACAGCGGTGTTGCCGGCAATGTTTCTGAAGGCAACCATCGAGTAGATCTGGCGCCATCTGTGCTCGCAAACCCAACCATTTCCGCAAGTGTTGTCCTGTAAACGGAAAGAGATCTTAGATTGTTTGCCATTAGTTTTGCTATCCATGTAAGTGTGTAACTTCACACAAAATTGTTAAGAATAAAGCCCGTAAGATTTAAGGTGATACTTAACGAATGTTGCCTAACGATTATCCAATATTGCTAATACGTAACAACCCTCATTGGTGCGCCGACTTTGTATCATCGAACGTCATTACCGATGCAGACCAAATTCTGGCGTTACTATAATGGTTACAGTATCAGAAGTATAGGATAAGAGAAGTAAAAATATGATCTCCTTTGGGGTTTGAGAGACCGAAGCTCCCCCAACTTTCGTTCTTGCTAGTATACCCATCCCATGGTTATCCAGCAGAAATTACTTTGATCATTCTCTTACGTTATCTTCTTTTTATTTAATTGGTATTAAAGTGTTCAATTAATAAATAAATAAATATTAACGACAGAAAACAAAAAATATACTATACTTACAGAATTGATAGTAGGAGAAATGATATTGCCACTCCTGTCCATTGGAGGTCCGGCTTCAGTGTCGGTGAAGGCATAGCTGCTCATCAACTGAGGAATACCATAAGGATGTGCCAACATGAACGCAATAGCTCCTTTGTACTCCTTGGCTCGCTTGTAAGTAAGGATGTTTCCACCAGCCCCGTGGCCTCTCTGGTTGTCATGGTTGTCGATGAAGGTAAGGGCATCGCCAGAAGCAAGAAGTCCCCATTGAGGTCCCCAGTTGACTAGCCATCTAAGTTGATTGCCTCTTGTGAAGGCACGGCTAAGTTCTAAACCAAATTTGAATTCAGTGACTGCTGCCAAAGGAGTGTATTCGTCACGACTGATAGCTTCGCCGCCAAGGTCGATGACTTCCTGGTAGATGTAAGGACGGGCGCCGGAGGGGAAGCCGTGTGCAGTGTTGAGGTTGCGTAGACGGTCGTAGATGATGCGGAGGTCACCAGGCCACATGTGTTTAGCTGCGTCAATTCTAGAGAAATTAAGGCAAATATCTTAAAGATCATGAGGAAAAAGTAGAATTTTATAGTTTAAGATTTAGAAAATATAGGAATATTTCTTGCAATTTTTAACTATATATTTCTTCTAAAAATACTATATTAATGTTCAAGTTATGTACCTGAAACCAGCAACACCCAATTCGATAAGTCTATTCATGTAGTTGACGATTTGTGTGCGAACGTATTCGGTGCCCTGGTTCAAGTCCTTCAAGCCGGACAACTCGCAGTTACGAACCTACACAAGACACAAGTGATTAGGATTAAAGTACTGTATTACATAATAAACGAATATATATGTATTACAAAATATTATTTGAATGAATCCAGGGGTTACACAGAAAGTCTATTTCAAAGACAAATCAGTTGATGGAATTCTCAGTTGGATATTACGCATTGTTACAAATCAAATAAAGATTAAGAGCGGAAATGACTAATGTGAACAACATTTGTAATTTACAAACCCGATCAGCGCAGCATCCGTAATCACGTTCAGAGATGACACAGTTAGGCCAGTTGAAGTCATTCCTGCCGTAAGGCACAGCGGGGTAGCTCCATTGACCGAAGTTGGCGGTACTGCCACCAGTACCAACGTTCTCGTTCCATGTGCCCGTCATGTGGTTGATGATGGCGTCCACGTAGATTCTGACGAAAATGTTTGGATTTTTAGTTTAATGATTTTCCATGCGTAAAAATGAATAAAATATTTTTTTGTGTGTCATACATTCGAAATATCTGTTTAATTCCATGCAAAGGAAGTAAAGACAAACATTTCAATAACGATAACAATATACTTGATTAGATACCGCAGGGTTAATTCTAAGCAGTCGAAAATAACAATAACGATGCCAAATCATTTGATCACATGCTAGTTAAGTTGTCAGATAGAGTGCTTGTGGTATAAAGAAATCGGAAGTAGTAGCGCGCGATGGTAATTGGTCCAATTGGACTAGAGGTGAATTTCGCAACTTTACTGTTATGAAATTTAAAAATCATAACAATCAAGATTTAACTCTATTTCGACATATTCTTGACACTTTAGATATTCGTTAACATAATTTGATATCAATTATCATCATATCTTAATTGCGATTACAAATTAATTATTAGCTGATCTAATAGTTCATTTTACACTACATCTATCTATATCAGAATATTTGCTTGCGATTGAATAGACTTAGTTATTCATTTAATCTAAATTTGATTGGTTATAACATACCGCTATACAAGATATATGTCACATATTGAAATAAAAATATTATTTATGGATTTTACCGCGGATTTGGTTTAATATTTCTATTTTTTGACGACTTCCTGACGTTTCGATCACTTTAAAGTTTTCATGATCTCGGGATGGACTGAGTGATTTGGGGGGCGCACCAACATTTGTCTCGATGCGGGGGTCAAACTCGTATCTCGTTTTATACCTAGCAATTTAACAAAGGAATCCGCAGAGGCTGTAAAATTGGTACCAACCTGACTCCAGCGTTGTTGCAGCGACGAACCATGTTGGCGAACTGCTGTTCGTTACCAGACCTGGTTACCAGGCGGTAAGAGATGGGCTGGTAGCGCTCCCACCATGGCCTGTTGTGGGACCAGATCACAAGGTTCTCGTTGGGTGGGGAAATCTGGAGAGAATTTATCGTTTAAATTGTTTACCAATGACCAAATTCTAATCTGGATCTTTAACAAAGTATGTAAATGTAAGTTATTGATGAACATTAATGTAGGTGGTTACAGCATAGTATTACGAAATTTATTCTTACAATAAAGAGGCTACATAGCATGTAAAATACAGGAGAATGATCAGAAGATAGATCTTTATACCGACCATGATTAACGTAAATTAGATAAAGAGTAATAAGTATTGTAACATTAACAATACCTAATACTAAACACTCACTGAACCTATTTCAGTGATATAGTAAAATTTTGCAAAATCTAGTAAAGATTACACTTAAAAACTTATAAATAATAATACAAAGATCAACATGAGTTTAGTTATTATTGCTTACAGCAGTATCTTTCGAAAAAAATCCGTGGGTAAACTCAGTAATAAAATTGAAATTGCAAATTATTCAATAAACTAACGCCTGTGAAAAACCAATAAAAAAAGTTCAAAAATAAATTACCTGAATTCCACCAAATCCTCTAGGACCAAGGAACCGCTCACATTCAGCCGCAATATCGTCCCATTTCCACTCAAACAAGTGGACCATAGTCGTACGACCCGACGCAAAGTGCGGGTTCTTATAGGCCAGGGCCAAAGTCGCGGCCGACAATAACAGGATGGACCGGAACATCCTAGGATTTGAATAATTATTAATAAAAAAATGTATATATAATCTATTGTTAAATCTCAATCGATGTGGAGATCCTTGGGGGAGGTTTATAATTAACAGTGTGCTTCCTTTATGTAGCTAATGAGAGAGAGAATTCATAGTTAAAAGTAAAAAGTTCTAGGATCTAGAATATGTTTATTGTATATCTAAATCACATTGATATTACTCATATCGTTAAGACCACAGATAGCTACTGAATATATATTATTTATTATAGTTATCAGCTGTTAGTGTCCTATTGCTGGGAAAAGGCCTCCTCCCTTTCCTTCCAGATCTTTCGCGATCTCATATCTCCACTTACACCTAGGTCTGCCGCGTCGTCCTATTGGGTGTTCGGGTTACCACTCAGTGTATATTCTTGCCCATTGCTTTGGGTGCATGCGGCAGACGTGACCGGCCCACTGCCACTTCAACTTTGTGAGCGCAAGTAGGTGTTATGGATTTTGTCACTTAACTTTACCCCTAGTATGCTGCACACCATCACACACTTTGGACTTTTCAATGTTCTTCAAAGACCAAGTTTGCGAACCATATGCCCGAAAGGGGGGAATTCTCGCTATTCAAAAAGTGACTAAAATTCATCTAAATTCTATTCGCGTGTGGTGAAATTTGGAACTACTAGTGAAATTAAAAAAATATTAATGTTCGTTTTTTTTTTCATTATATTTCCATAAGCTTTTATTTAATAGTATTAAAATGTCCATTGTAATAAAATGTGAAAAGAGAAAAACTGTTCCTAATATTTTGATAAAAGCGTGACAACAACACAGTCGGACGCTAAAAGATTGTAGACGATCTGTAAACCTATGTATATTATTAAAGGTAAGATATTTAATTTTTTCTTCAAAATATTTATTTGAATTGTTAACTGTACTGCACCATTAAGTTCGTAACATCAATCCATATAAATCTGGAAGTTAAGAGCTAAATCCTCTCCTGAATAAATCGGGGATATTAATTTCACTTTACTTGCATTATTATAATAGATTTTAGAAAATAATTATCATGTAAAACAAAAAACATCGGATATTTGAAATCGTAATGAGACACTGAACACGGCACGCACGTGCGTTTATTTTACAAATCCCGAATAGATTTATGGACATCGAATAAATTTTCGGCAAAGGCCGCAACGATTTACAGCCTTATATCAGATGAATATTTTTATCGGCTCTATGGTTTAGGAGTGTAGGTTTGAAATAAATTGCGGTTCTGACTGCCGGATTTGAATTTCACTTGGTAGGTTAAAGGATTTTGTTATATATTATAAGGGTACGGGATGTGACAACAATGCGTTTAATAATAAGTAACTAAGTTTTATTGCATAAGGCATTGATCCCGCAAACGAGCTTATCTGATGGTTAGTGATCACTATCATTAATGAACACCCATAAGGCTTTGATCATAGATTTGCTGACCCGTCAAATCAGGAAAGGAGCGGGCAGGAATCTGGCAATCCGGACAAATGAAGTATTAATTGGAGATGTTTGTCAATAGTGATGATTGTTAATTTTACTTAAACTTTTTTGCGAGGTTATTTACCTCTATAGTTTATTTTATAGACGAAACATTTGTATTTTTTTTTATAATGAATAAACTCAAAAATTACTGGACCGATTTTAAAAATTATTTCACCATTCGAATGTTATCCTGGAGTAACATAGGCTACATATTTGCCTAAAGGGGTTGAAATAAGGGTTGAAATGGAAATGGAATATTAATTTTGTTATTGATCTGATTGATCCCGAAATCGCTTGCCGAGGCACACTTTGTTCGAATAATCTAAATTCATAGTAGAAACTGAATAGATACTTGTCGGCCATCTTGAAGTTTTAATTCATATTAAACTATTTGTAGCAAACCTCAATGACTTGTTTGTGTATTATTTGCAAAATAAGTAGAAAAACTGTTCGACGCGAACGTAACCGCAAAAACAGCTATATTTTATACATAATGCAGGGATTGTCAATATAAACGTAAAATAAAAAAATCATTAATTTTTGGAGAGATGGGATGGAATAGAATAAAAGGTGGATAAAATAGGACAGAAGAATAACGGACGGGATTGGATAAGCAGGTACAGAGAACGGCAATCATATTGAATAAAATTTAAATAAAATATGGACTGGAATCCGTATCTGTACCCGGGAGAAGCCTGGTCGGGCCGCTAGTTTGTTATAACAAAAATATTCTCAAAAATATAATATTTAGAATAATATGTATAAAGTTTAATAAAAGATTTAAACTAAAAACGTAGTAAAATAAAATAATCAACTCACCTTATTTATTTCACAAGACCTCCTAGCAAGTAGTGACAATAAAATAGATCTGATTACGACCTCCCACAAGGATCTTCTTTATATAGCGATAGATATATCTATTCTGTTGTTGTTATCCAAAATAATCAATATAATTACATTAAGCTTGTCGATAAGAACTCAAAAAATTTTGATAAATCTCTGCACTTAACATAATTATGATAGTCGATGTTGTGCGTTTAAAAATTGGGTATTAACTTTTTTATATTTTTGAGACCATTAAATGTAATTTGCAAAGCCTTGTCGTAGGTCGTCAATGCAAAAATAAAAAAGGTTCCGCTTAAATGATTTTCCTATTTGTTAGTAGAATAGTTATCCTCTAAAAATATAACTATGTATGTATGTCTACAAATGAATATATTCTTTTTAAATATATTTCCGTTTTTTTTTTAAATTTCGTTTCGACAGCCTCCGTGGCGCAGTTGGTTAGTTAGTTGGTCGCCTGTGAAACGCGAGGCCGCGGGTTCGATCCGCGCACCGAGAGAAATTTTTGTGCGGCCCACAAATATTTCTTCTGGGTCGGGGTGTTTGTGAGACCAAAAAGTCACTCATAGTTCCTGATTCCCACGACACAAGACTTCATCTTTGTGTGGGGGTCGGGACTATGTATGTGACTTGTATGTTATTTATATTTATTTATATTTGTTTTTAATCTGACAATATATCATTACTGGTACATCTGTTTTAAATATAAGTGTTTTATTGACTGTGCGTATATTTACCAGATGTAATGCGATTCCCGGAAAATACATCATTCTTGATTTACAATATTGCTGTGATATGAACAACAATAAGTAAACAAAACATTTGTCACAATATGACCATCAACAATTTGACTTTTATGAGTTTTTATGTTACGCAATAACAATTCAGTACAAAATATAAAAAATATTAAAAGATAGATAATTGAATACAATAAAATAATGTTGCTTGGATTAAATATATTTATTTTATTAACATTGGATAAAATATCCGTTGTAAGATAGTGTGTCTCAAAATGATTAACGGAATAGTTAGTTTTACACGCTTTATATTTTGACTGCCTCGGTGACGTAGTTTTACAGCGGTACGCTTACAAAGCTGAGGTGTCGGGTTCGAATCCCGGGTTGGGCGAAGTGATATTGGATTTTTCTATTAATTATCAGCCCAGAGTCAGGAATTTGTGCCCGATATGGCGATAGGCTCGCCACCTATCATATTGTGGGACAGACATACAAGGCGAAATGCACCCCCATTTCGCCTTGTATGTTCCTGGCACCTCTGCCTACCCCTTCTGGGAAAAAGGCGTGAGTTTATGTATGTATGTATGTTTATTAGCTTTACTTGTATTTTAGTTTGTATGTTTGTTGCCGACTCACTTTGGGCGCAATTTTGACCAACTTTAAACGGTCAGATTTCATTCATATTTGTAGATTGGTCGAGGACCGATGACAATACAATAATTTAAAAAGTATATGACATTTCGTTATCCGGAACCTTCAGATTTTTTTAAACATGATATATGAGTGGGTAATTTACGCGCAGCTATCTTCCTTTGATAAGATAGCCGTAGATTAATGTTTCAAGTCAAAACAATTAAATAATAGTTTAAACAAATTATAAAAGCGGGGTGGGGTGCTGATAACAATTACTTATCCTCAAGCACCCTAGCTTTTTAATAACAAAATGAATGTATTTCACTTCATTTTGTAATCTTAAACTCGTTATGAATTATTTTTACTTTTTTAGTTCGGTCTTTTATTAAATATTGTATTTTTAGTATGTTAAACTATTATTTTATTTTCCAGAGCGTAATGTGATTGATACCTTCCCTCCATAGCCGCCAGGGACGATTGAAACAAAAAAGGGACAGAAATATTAATGTTTATCGAATCTGCATACATGATTTCCTATTATCAGTTAATATAACAAAATATTAAATTGAATTAAAATGTGATAGGAAACATTTCACAATGACAGGCATTAATGCCTTATCAATAGATGTGTAAATTTTCAATACATTAAACTATGAAACCCGACCTAGATTTTGAGAGGGCCTCAGAACCTAAAGCAAATGAGGCGATATTTGTATCTAACGGATATAATATAATATGTAAATCGTACTCGTGATATGGAAAGCAAGGAATATGTCCTCAGAATCTGCAGGCAGTTCGATATTCCGTATCATTGTCTATAAAAGAAACCCTAAAAATCACGTTTGTTACTGTTTATTAAGATAGAGTTAAAAATTTCTTAAAAATTACGTTTGTTGTATGGAAGCCACCGTTAATATTTACTTTAATTTTATTAAATTATTTATTTTGAAAGGTAATATACAACTAAATGTTCTGTGAAAATTTTAAGCGTCTACCTGTTACCGTTATTAACATTGAGCAAAAAATACAAAAAATCACGTTTATTGTATGAGGACCCCCTTTAATAATTTCATTTTGTGGGATTGTTGAATATGGGATTGAGGTGGGGATAACGTTATTGAGTAATGATTTTTAGGAGGATAAAAATATTTATTTATATGTTTTCTACATTACATTACATTGTTATGTTACATTAATCAATACGTCACAATAGCAGACTGGTTTTGAGTAATCGTAGTCTTATGTTTCTTCTCCATTGATTTACAGTCTTGACTGGAAAGAAAAATGGTTCATTAATTAGTGATTTATTTTGCATTTCTTATAATATGATTATCACTCAAATATTCGGAATTCAGTTCGCTAATTTGACTTGATTATGGCCAGAATATTTTTATGGCAATGAATGGCGAGCATGTCGTTCGCCTGAAGATAACATATGAACAGTAGCAAAACCAAAACCTAAATTTAGTAATTAATATCCTCTTATGAAGCCAAGACTCAATTTTTGAATACTTATGTTTTAAGATTTAAGGCGCAGGCTAATCTAATGAGAAATAAAATACACAGAAGCCATTTTTACCAACGAAATTGATATTGATAGTGATGGTGATAACAAAAATGTAGTATTTCCAGAATTCATTCACCAATTTTTTTGTCCCACTGCTGGACAAAAACCACTTTCCTTTTTACGCACCACTGGCCCCGTTGTTTTTTTTTTTTTAAGTTTTCTAATATCATATTAGCTACCCTATTCTACTTCTATGATAAAAATCAAGAATTGTTTCTACTTACTTCAGTACCCCTATGGATAGCAAATACCATATCGAATTCATTAGCTCCCAGTGTGATATGGGCTCTACCGTCGCTGCCCACCACCACGGACTTGCCGGTGCAGCGGTTGCCACTCTTCTCGCCGGAGATCACGTCGCAGTACGTACCAGCTGGGAGGCAAGTCTGATGAAGGGGGAGAAAACATTTTCAAAACCAATTCTGAATGTAATAAATGACTAGCCCATTACTGATTTACCAAAAAGTATTTTTCCAAGAAAACACATTGTTTTTAAGAAGGACAATCCAATAATATATATCAGTTAAACCATTTTTAGAATATCCTAGTGCATCAGAACAAACCTGAAGAGTCTGGTTAAGATCCCAGCCGTCGTTGTTAAAGGCGACGAAGGCTTGGTTGCCACGGCAGAAAGCGATTTGGTTGCTGCCGTTGTCCCACCAGTTGGTAACGGCGGTGTTGCCGGCAACGTTTCTGAAGGCAACCATCGAGTAGATCTGGCGCCATCTGTGCTCGCAAATCCAACCATTGCCGCAAGAGTTGTCCTGTTGAAGGAAATAAATCTTAAATTTTTCACCATTCGTTTTGTTATCCAAATAAGTGTGTAACTTCACACAAAACTGTTAAGAATAAAGCCCTTAAGATTTAAGGTGATTCTTAATGACTGTTGCCTAACGATTGTCCATTATTGCTGATACGTAACAACCCTCATTGGTGCGCCGACTTTATATCATAGAACGTTATTACCCATCCAGACCACAATCTGGCATCACTATAATGGTAGCAGCATCAAAAGTAATATAAGTATAGGATAAGAGGAGTAATAATATGACCTAATTTTGAGCTTTGAGAACCCAAAGCAGCCCCAACTTTTGTTCTGTCTAATATACCCATCCCATGGTTGTCTAGCATAAATTACTTTGACCATAAGGCCACCACTTACACATTTCTTTCTCTTATGCTGCCTACTTTTTATTAAATTAATAAATACACCCAACAGTCACATACATAGTCCTGTAAACTAAGATCGAGTCTTGTGTCGTGGGTATCAGGAACTACGAGAGACTTTTCGGTCTTACAAACACCCAGACCCGAAACAAATACCAGTGGTATTAAATAATTAACAAAAATGACAAAATGGTATTAAAGTGTTAAATAAATAAATAAATATTAATGACAGAAAAAAAAAACATTCTATACTTACAGAATTGATAGAAGGAGAAATGATATTGCCACTGCTGTCCATCGGAGGTCCGGCTTCAGTGTCGGTGAAGGCATAGCTGCTCATCAACTGAGGAACACCATAAGGATGTGCCAACATGAACGCAATAGCTCCTTTGTACTCCTTGGCTCGCTTATAAGTAAGGATGTTTCCACCAGCCCCGTGGCCTCTCTGGTTGTCATGGTTGTCGATGAAGGTAAGGGCGTCGCCAGAAGCAAGAAGTCCCCATTGAGGTCCCCAGTTGACTAGCCATCTAAGTTGATTGCCTCTTGTGAAGGCACGGCTAAGTTCTAAACCAAATCTGAATTCAGTGACTGCTGCCAAAGGAGTGTATTCGTTACGACTGATAGCTTCGCCGCCAAGGTCGATAACTTCCTGATAGATGTAAGGACGGGCGCCGGAGGGAAAGCCGTGTGCAGTGTTGAGGTTGCGTAGACGGTCGTAGATGATGCGGAGGTCACCAGGCCACATGTGTTTGGCTGCGTCAATTCTAGAAAAATTTAAGCAAATATCTTAAAGATCATCGAGAGAAAGTAGATCTAGAAAATATTAGAAATATTTCTCCCATTTTTTAATTCCAATAACAGTATAGTTCCACTAAAATACTTTATTCATGTTGATGTTATGTACCTGAAACCAGCAACACCCATGTCGATAAGTCTATTCATGAAGTTGACGATTTGTGTGCGGACGTATTCGGTGCCCTGGTTCAAGTCCTTCAAGCCGGACAACTCGCAGTTACGAACCTACACAAGACAAACGTGATTAGAATTAAATGACTGTACTGCATAAAAATATTATTTATTTGAAAAATCCAGGGGTTATATAGAAAACCTATTTTAAAGACAAAGCAGTTGATGAAATTCTCACTTGTATATTATGCATTGTTACAAATCAAATTATAGGAAACGACTAATGTGAACAACATTTGCTTATTACAAACCCGATCAGCGCAGCAGGCGTAATCATTGCCAGAGATGACACAGTGAGGCGAGTTGAAGTCATTCCTGCCATAAGGCACAGCAGGGTAGCTCCATTGACCAAAGTTGGCGGTACTGCCACCAGTACCAACGTTCTCGTTCCATGTGCCCGTCATGTGGTTGATGATAGCGTCAACGTAGATTCTAACGAAAAAGTTTGGATTCTTTAGCTTAATGATTTTCCATGCGTAGAAGTAAAAAAAAGATATTTTTTTTGTTTGTCATACATTCAAAATACCTGTTTAATTCTAAGCAAAGAAAGTAAATACACACATTTCAATAACCATAACAAATTACTTGATCAGATACCGCATGAGTAATTCTAAGCAGTCGAAAATAACAATCACGATGACAAATCACTTGATAACAGGCTAGTTTAGTTGTCAGAAAGAGTGCTTGTGTTATAAAGAAATCGGAAGCAGTAGCACGCGGTGGTAATGGGCACAGTTGAACTAGAGGTGAATTAGATTGTGAATTAAAAATCATAATAATCTAAATTTAACTCTATTTCAACTTATTCATAGCACTTTAGATATTCAATTATAATCATATCGTAATTGCAATCACAGCTGATATTTTAGTTCATTTACACTACGTTTATCTATCAGAATATTAGCTTGCGATTTGAATAGACGTAATTACAAATTTAATCTAAATTTGATTGGTGATAACATACCGCAATACAAGATCTATGTCACAAAATGAAAAATACTACCTAACATACATGACCCCACATTAAGATCAAAAAAGTGTTGTGTCGTAAATCTAAGAAATTAGAGTCTTTCCGGTTTCACAAACACTCAGAACCGAAACACATATTTGTGGTGCGCACCAACATTTGTCTCGGTGCGGAGATCAAACTCGCATCTCGTGTTATAGCTGCCATTTTACTAACGGCGCCGCAGAGGCTATCATCAAATTGGTACCAACCTGACTCCAGCGTTGTTGCAACGACGAACCATGTTGGCGAATTGCTGTTCGTTACCAGACCTGGTGACCAGGCGGTAAGAGATGGGCTGGTAGCGTTCCCACCATGGCCGGTTGCGCGACCAGATCACAAGGTTCTCGTTGGGTGGGGAAATCTGGAGAAAATTCATGGTTTAAATTGTTTCCAACGACCAATTCTAATCTGAATCCTTAAAAAGGTATGTAATATGTAAGTAATTGAAGAACATTAATGAAGTTAGTCGTTATTCTTACAATGAAGAGGCTAAAATATATCGTGTTAAATACAGAAGAATGATCAGAAGACAGATCTTTTCACCGACCACGATTAACGTAAATTAGATAAAGAGTAATAAGTATTGTAACATTAACAATCCCCAATATTAAACACTCATTTAACCTTCTTCAATCATTTAGTAAAACTTGGCAAAATCTAGTAAAGATTACACTTAAAGATTTACAAATAAAAACATCAGAACATTTAAACATCACCATAAGTTTAGTTATTATTGCTTAAAGCAGTATCTTAAAAATAAATTACCTGAATACCGCCGAATCCTCTAGGACCAAGGAATCTTTCGCACTCAGCCGCAATATCGTCCCATTTCCACTCAAACAGGTGGACCATAGTCGACCGACCCGACGCATAGTGCGGGTTCTTATAGGCCAGGACCAAAGTCGCGGCCGACAGTAACAGGATGGACCGGAGCATCCTAGGATATGAATAATTATTAGTAAAATAAATGTACCTATTCCTAAATCTTAATCGATATGGAGATCCTTGGGGGAGGTTTATATATAACAGTGGACTTCCTGTAGGTCGCTAATGAGAGAGAGAAATCATAGTTAAAAGCCAAAAGTTCTAGGATCTAGAATATGTTATTGTATATCCAAATCATTTATAATATTAGTCAGGTCGTCAAGACCACCGATAGCTACTAAATATAGACTAATCAAATAAATCTTTTGATAATAAAATTATTTTGATATTTATTCTAGTTCTAACCGGATTCATAACACAGATGATTAAAATTAAACCAGATATATGATTTACTCCTTGAATAACGGACAGAATGAAATTACTAACGTAACTGACTTTCTATGGGAATATATAAAAATTGCCCTTACAGATAGGGCATCGAATGACAGAGGATTTCTGGCTATTGGAAAAATATTTATAATTCATCTAAATTCTATTCGTGTGTGGTGAAATTTGGAACTAGCAGTGAAATTTAAAAAACAATTAATTTAGGTACGCATTTTTAAGGTATTTTTTAAATAAACGAGAACCATGTAGACTCGATATGTAATAGTATTAATATGTCCATTACAATAAGCTGTGAAGAGGGTTTTTTTTAACAACTGCATGTCAACGCATTCGGAAGCCAAAAAGTCGTTGACGATCTATAAACCTATATTGTTAATTTTTATCTGAATTATAGTATTTTAGTTTTTAATAATTTTTGACAAAGTTCAAAAATATCTGTGCCATAACAGTTTTGTCCACCGAACAGCTGATTATGGTGCTGTATTTAATGTTAAGAGATGTAAATTTTATTTGAATTGTTTAACTGTACTGCACCATTAAGTTCGCAACAACATATAAAAACTGTCTACT
Organism: Hyles lineata; assembly: GCA_030180105.1. NCBI lineage: Eukaryota > Metazoa > Arthropoda > Insecta > Lepidoptera > Sphingidae > Hyles > Hyles lineata. The sequence goes on from JARJEE010000030.1 coordinate 5,272,079, forward strand.
TGATGTAACATCCAACCATATTAATCTGGGACTTAAGAGCTAAATCCCCTCCTGAATAAATCGAAGATATTAGTGTCACTTTAGTTGCATCATTGTAATAGATAGTAAAAAAAATAATGATATAAAACAAAAAACATCGGCTATTTGAAATCGTAACGATATACTGAACACGGCACGCACATACGTTTAATTTACAAATCCCGAATAGATTTATGGACATCGAATAAATTTTCGGCAAAGACCGCAGCGTTTTATAGCCTTATATCAGATGAATATATTTATCAGCTCTTTGGTTAAGGAGTGTAAGTTTGAAATAAATTGCGGCATTGAGTCCCGGATTTGAATTTCACTTGGTGGGTTAAAAGGTTTTGTTATACTCGTATATAAAAAGGGTACGGGATGTGACAACAATGCGTTTAAAAATAAGTTTTATTGCTAATACCTTGAAGCGCCGGTATTTCAAAAACGAAGATAGAAATGGTGGTGCTGGACCACCTTTTTCTGCCCTCCTATTGGCTGATTTTGAATTTTACTTTTTTTCTAAGTCTTTTTACCAACTCCTCCTAATAATTTAATTATCTAATTGAGTTCGTCGAGGGTTAAAGACAAGTCAGACATTCCCAGAGACTCGCCGAGCTTCAATGCTCGGTATGATTACAATGCGTGCCACTGTTGATCCTGGCTACAGGAGTTACGATGGTGGGTGTAAGGGCGAGTCAGTCTCCATTTTTACTAAATTTAATTATACTATGTCAATTCTTTCCCGATGTATTATATGATTTTATGTAAGTGTTAAATCTCATTATTTCTAAGACACAATAATATAAAGTCTAAAAAGATTTCAACTAAAATCGTTGTAAAATAAAATAATCAACTCACCTTATTTATTTCACAAGACCTCCTAACAAGCAATAAAGTAGATCTGATTACAGCCTCCCACTAGGAACTCCTTATATAGCGATAGATATAACCATTCTTTTGTTATGTTATCCAAAATAATCAATATAATTACAATAAGCTTGTCGATAAGCGCTCAAAAAGATTGATAAATTCAGATAAATCTCTGCATTTCACATGATTCTTGTGAATATTGTTGTGCTATTCAAAATTATTAATTCATTTGCATTTTATAGATTTGAGAAAATTATAAATGTGATTCCCAAACAATACATCGCTCGTAATTTATAATATGGCTTTGATATGAGCAACAATATGTAAACAAAAGATTTGTCACAATATGACCATCAACAATTAGACTTTTATGAGGTTTTTACGTTACGCAATAACGATTCAATAATAGATAGATATAAAAAATATATTAAAAGACAGATAATTGAATACAATAAAACACCAATGTTGCTTGGATTCAATATATTTATTTTATTAACATTGGATAAAAGATGTATAGCCGTTGTTAGCCGGTGTGTCTGAAAATGATTATAGGAATAGTTAGTTTTTATTTTCCAGAGCGTAAGGTGATTGACCACCTTCACGGTGTAATCGATTCATACTTGATTAATTATAGTTGATTTTATACTCTCCCTGTCATGGTGATGTCCTTGGTCCGATTTGTCGAAGAAGTAACTGTTCATCGCACGAGGTTAGTTTTAGCATATCTTAGACTCACACCATTGCAACTCCTAAGAATCAGAATCAAGAACATGACTGGCAACTAGCATAGACCTTGACAAGTCCCTTGTTTTTTTGACTTATCTTAAAGCCGGTTCGTAATTATATATTTTAAGAAAAATCTGGTATTGAAAATAACGTTGATACTAAAATCTTTTCTTTTATGTTTATTTAAATAACACGATGTCGTTTTTACAATAATAATAAAATTTGTTTTTAATGCCCCGTAAATCACATGCAAAGATTCGCGAGCGGGTATTTTAGCAGGATAAAATATTTACTTTGACCACTCAATGCTGGCTGTCGGGTAGTAGGGTGCTTTGCTTGTTTGTAAGATTCATTCACATTACACCGTTTTGTGACTGATTTGTGAAAGATTTAATAGACAAACGCGCATTGTGGGCGGTTTGCGTTTACGTAATGCGGTAACGAGTTTAATGAAATTAGACCGATTGGTTATGGGATTTTAAAAAGGTTAAATTATTTCGGTGAGGATTCCGAGACACAAAATGAATAAAAATAATAAAATCATATTTATTTTTTCCTCTTTAACAAACAAAAATGAAAATAAGATCTATATCGATCTACTTAAAACCGTGTATTGCAATAGCATAGGTGATGTTAGACATTCCTCCGGCCCAGTCTTTAAAATTTGTATAGACGTGAAGCAGAGCGATCCATTATCACCGAAATTGTTCACAAGCACCTTAAAGGATTTTTTTAAGTAATTAGTAGACTTTGGATCGAACGCGGTATCGTCCTCGATGACGAGAGACTCTCCAACCTTCGATTCGCGGACGATATTGTCCTTTTTGCTTCTTTGGCCGAAGTACTCCAATACATGCTCAATGACCTAAGCAGTGCAAGCCTTGAGGTTGGACTAATGATGGATATAATATATAATAGCACTACACCCAGGATTGTGGTGAATGGGATCGAGATACAGTATGTCGACGAGTACATATATTTAGGCCAGATAGTCTCTTTCGACAACAGGCAAAAACCGAGAAATCCAGCGTAGAATAGACAACGCCTGGAAGAACTATTGGTCTTTAAAGAAGTATCTCCAGGGAAATCTCCCTGTTTCTCCTAAGCGCAAACTCGTCGACGTGTGTATCCTGCCGTCCGTTACTTACGGCGCTCAAAACTAGTCTTTGACCGAACTTCAGGGGTCTAGTCTCGGAGTTCGTCAAAGAACTATGGAGCGCAGCATGCAAGGCATAACACGGATGGACAAAGTGTTCAATAACAACTTGCGCTCCATAACTGGAATTAGGGATGCTGGGATAAAATCGGCCGCATTGAATTGAATCGGGACACGTCACCAGGATGCACCCAAAAAGGTGGGCAAAATTGCCACGCAATGGACGCCCACGCATGGCAAGAGGCGACGAGGCAGACCTCGGAAGAGATGGCGTGACGACCTGGAAATTTTTGTAGCGTATGGACGGGAACGGCAGAAAATAGAGACACATGGAAGGAGTTGAGGGAGACCTTTGCCCAGCAGTGGAACACAAAAATAAACATTTTTACCACGTTAATATAAAGTTAGTTCTAAAACACAGTACTCGGAATCTATTTTGTAATAAAATTATACATAGTATTTTTTATTACAAAATGTTTTATAGCCCTGGAATGTCACATTTGTTTGTTTACATTTTGATCTGGGATTCGATTTGATTTAATTCCTAACTCCGGGCTGATAATTAATACAAACATCCCATATCTCTTTAGCCGACCCGGGATAGTTTAGCTGTTGAATTCCACTCAAACTCATTTTGTTCAGACAAAAATTAAACATAATTTCGTTTGCCAATGGTACTTACTTCGGAGCAAATTGTTGTGGAATAATTAGCTTAATTTCCCTAATATAGAAGTGCTACCAAAATTATGAACATACCATTTCTACGGTTTTAAAAATACAATGACAGCGCTCACTCTGCACTATACTCTGAAGGTAGATCTTGGATAATGTGTGGAAGTGGAATAGAATAAACCCAATTTGGAACACTTTGAAAAGGATGTGGGCTAGATCGAACAGAGTGTGGGATTGTTGCATATGGGATTGAGGTGGGGTTAAAGTTATTGAGTAATAGTTTTTTGGGGGATAAAAATATTTATTCATATGTTTTCTACTTTAGACATTGTTACGTTACATTAATCAATACGCCACAATAGCAGACGGTTGAGTCTTCATAGTCGTTTGTTTCTTCTCCTTCGATTTACAGTCTTGACTGGAAAAAAAGATGGTTCATAAATTAGTGATTTATTTTTCATTTCTTATAATATAATTATAACTCAGCTATTCGGAATACAATTCGCTAATTTGAATTGATTATGGCTAGAATATTTTTATGGCAATGTCGCATGTCGTTCGTCTAAAGGTGAGCGATAGGACCGATCATGAACTATAGCAAAACCAAAACTTAATTTTAGTAAATAATAATCTCCTCTGAAGCCAAGTCTCAATTTCTGAAGACTAAAGTTTTTAGAGTCATTCAAGGTGCAGTCTAATCTAAGGAGAAATTAAATACACAAAAGCTTTTTACAAACGAAATTGGGGATAGCAAAAATGTAGTATTTCGTCTTTTTTTCGCCTTCGTTGTCTTTTTTAGAAGTTTTCTAATATCATAAGCTATCTTATTCTAATAATATTAACAAAAATCAAGTATTGTTTATACTTACTTCAGTACCCCTGTGGATAGCAAATACCATATCGAACTCATTAGCTCCCAATACGATACGGGCTCTACCGTCGCTGCCCACCACCACGGACTTGCCGGTGCAGCGGTTGCCGCTCTTCTCGCCGGAGATCACGTCGCAGTATGTACCGGCTGGGAGGCAAGTCTGATGAAGGGAAAGAAAACTTGTTCAAAACCAATTCTGAATGTAATAAATAACTAGCCCATTATTGATTTACCAAAAACCATTTTTCTAAGAAGAAACATTGTTTTTTAAGAAAGATAATCCAATAATATCCAGTAAAACCATTTTTAACCCCATTTTATCAAAACATACCTGAAGAGTCTGGTTAAGATCCCAGCCGTCGTTGTTAAAAGCGACGAAGGCTTGGTTGCCGCGGCAGAACGCGATTTGGTTGCTGCCGTTGTCCCACCAGTTGGTAACAGCGGTGTTGCCGGCAACATTCCTGAAGGCAACCATCGAGTAGATCTGGCGCCATCTGTGCTCGCAAATCCAACCATTGCCGCAAGAGTTGTCCTGTTGAAGGTAAGAAATCTTAGATTTTATACTAGGTGCTTTGCTATCCAAGTAAGTGTGTAACTTCACACAAAATTGTTAGGAATAAAGCCCTTAAGATTTAAGGTGATACTTAACGACTGACTACAACGGTGAAGGAAAAAATCGTGAGGAAACCTGCATGCCATATAACCCGCATTATACCAGCGTGGTGGACTATATGGCCTAACCACTCTCGACCGTATTCTCGAATGTAGAGGAGGCCCGTGCCCTGCAGTGGGACGTATATGGGCTGATACAGATAACGACTGTTGCCTAACGTTTGTCCCTTATTGCTGATGCGTAATAACCATCATTGGTGCGTCGACCCTGTATCTTCGAATGTTATTACCGATCCAGACTACAATCTGTCGTCACTATAATGGTAGCAGCTTCAGAAGTAATATAAGTATAGGATTAGAGGAGTAATAATATGACCTACTTTTGAGCTTTGAGAAGGTGAAGCTGCTTTCGGTCTGTCGAGCATACCCATCCCATAGTTGTCTAGCAGAAATTACTTTGACCATAAGACCCCCTTTTACACATTTTTTTCTTTTATGTTGTTAACTTTTTATTTGATTGGTATTCAAGTGTTAAATAAATATGAACGACAGAAAACAAAAAAAAATAGTATACTTACGGAATTGATAGAAGGAGAAATGATATTGCCACTCCTGTCCATTGGAGGTCCGGCTTCAGTGTCGGTGAAGTCATAGCTGCTCATCAACTGAGGAACACCATAAGGATGTGCCAACATGAAAGCAATAGCTCCTTTGTACTGCTTGGCTCGCTTGTAAGTAAGGATATTTCCACCAGCTCCGTGGCCTCTCTGGTTGTCATGGTTGTCGATGAAGGTAAGGGCGTCGCCAGAGGCAAGAAGTCCCCATTGAGGTCCCCAGTTGACTAGCCATCTAAGTTGATTGCCTCTTGTGAAGGCACGGCTAAGTTCTAAACCAAATCTGAATTCAGTGACTGCTGCCAAAGGAGTGTATTCGTTACGACTGATAGCTTCGCCGCCAAGGTCGATGACTTCCTGGTAGATGTAAGGACGGGCGCCGGAGGGGAAACCGTGTGCAGTGTTGAGGTTGCGTAGACGGCCGTAGATGATGCGGAGGTCACCAGGCCACATGTGCTTGGCTGCGTCAATTCTAGAGAAATTGTAGCAAATATCTTAAAGATCATCGTGAGAATGTAGGATTTTATAGTTTAAGATTTAGGAAATACAGGGATATTTCTTGCAATTTTCAACTGTATTTTTCCACTAAAAATACTTTATTAATTTTGATGTGGTGTACCTGAAACCAGCAACACCCAGGTCAATGAGTCTATTCATGTAGTTGACGATTTGTGTGCGGACGTATTCGGTGCCCTGGTTCAAGTCCTTCAAGCCGGATAACTCGCAGTTACGAACCTACATAAGACACACGTGATTAGATTTAAATGACTGTATGACATAAAAATATTATTTATTTTGAAAAATCCAGGTGTTATCCAGAAAACTCATGTCAAAAACAAAGCAGTTGATGAAATTCTCACTTGGATATTACTCATTGTATCAATCAAATAACGATCAATAGCGCGGTAACGACTAATGTGAACAATATTTGCAATTTACAAACCCGATCAGCGCAGCAGGCGTAATCATTGCCAGAGATGACACAGTGAGGCGAGTTGAAGTCATTCCTGCCGTAAGGCACAGCGGGGTAGCTCCATTGACCAAAGTTGGCGGTACTGCCACCAGTACCAACGTTCTCGTTCCATGTGCCTGTCATGTGGTTGATGATGGCGTCCACGTAGATTCTGACAAAAAAACATATTTTATCTAAATTTGATTGATCATAACATACCGCAATACAAGATCTATGTCACAAAATGAAAAATATTACCTAACATAATATTACCTATACATGACCCCACATTAAGATCAAAAAAGTGTTGTGTCGTAAATCTAAGAAATTAGAGTCTTTTCGGTCTCACAAACATACAGAACCGAAACACATATTTCGTCGGTGTAATGGCAGAACTGAATAACTCAATATTTCATGTTTCGAGATAATCGCGATTTACTGTTTTTTTGACACTTTTTTTTAAATAATTAACAAATTGAGAACAATTTTACTGTCGGCAATTTTATATGCTTTAAGCATGTTTGCTGTCAATTCTATGCTTAAACAAACTTATTTCTTGTATGAACCAAATAAATTATAAAAATAAAAAACCAAGTTATCCAGTTTTGCCACACCAAGATATAACAAACATACCGTAGTTATCTAATTCTTTAGGGTAGTTATTCAGTTTTCCCACACATTAGATGGATGTGAATATACAAAATTGGGTCAACTAAGTACACTTATTGAGTTTTAAACCTAAAGAAATATTCAGATACGAAAGTTAGGCATTCTTAGTGAAAGTTAATTTGTGTAATTTTATCACTGATTATTGATCTCACATGAAAGAAAAAAACTTGGGTTGGAAGTAAAAACATTGTTTATTAAACGTTAAATTAGCAATATCAAATTTAACTTAATTAGGTATGGCAACAAAATAAAATAAATTACTATAAATCTTCTAAAATCAACTAAAACAAAAATAACTTTCATTTACATTTAAACATATAATTTTACACAAAAATCTAACATGGTTTATCAAATCAACGTTTCGTAATTATGAATTACATTACTGTGCAAGCAAAAGTATGAAGAAATTAATATAATGAAATTCATCATCCGCATCTGATGAATAAGTACACTTTTGTCTACTTGGATTATTATTTGATGTTGGTAAATTTTCATACCAGCCATGAAGCTCCTGGGGTATTATAGTTTTTTTACAAAGGTGTAATAGATCCCTCTTTTTCTTTCATAATAGGTAGTAACTGATTATATGCCTTAGGAATGTCTTTAAAACTCACAGCAGGCATTTCAGTATTTATCATTCTTCTTGTTGATCTCCCGGGCTTACAGAGAGTATTTAATGAATTGTATACTCCATCATAGTCATATCGGTACTTGATAAATCCTGGGAAGCCTTTTCGAACCTCAAACATATTATTTTTAGCCTACTTACTGTCTCTCCATTCTCTACTATAGTCTTATTTTCAACACCTAATTGCGAATACGAACAGTGCACGCAGCATATACTTTGGGAGTGTAATATTTGGCAAAATGAGTGTAAAATCATGTTGGATAGTATGCAGATATCGTCGGGAGTTGTATGCCACATGGACCTAGTGGAGGTTAGGACGAATTTCTGTGCTTTCTGGCGTTTTTGCCATGCCTATTACTGGAATCAAGTGTAACAGCTTACATAATAGGTCCCATTAAATATTTTAGTAGTTTTATTTGTGGTGCTTTACAGTCTCTGGCTGTAAAAGCCTTTATCAGAGGCTATTTACCTCTTTAGTCCATTTATTTGTCACCCGCTTTGCCACGCGGGGAAGTGGACAAAAATATTTCCAGCTCTTCCTATTATTTGTTATTATTATTCGTTGCGTTGTTCGGTTTTCTTTTAACTTGGCTAGTTTCATTAGAATATTTTTGTTCGTGGAAGAAATAAATAAATCAATTTAGCTTATTCATTTCATACTCAAGTGATCAGAAGTCATAGTTGTTCGTTTATTTACAGAGTTAGTCATTTTTTTCTAAAACTATTTAGTGCTCATTTAAAAATATCTATTTCTACAACTAAACACAAAAATGGCTTTAATTTTGGATTGGGTTAAGATATGGGAATGGTTGTTAGACCAAAAGATGCGGCACATTTTAGGGTTCACGAAAATGGTAAAAGGTCAATTTGGCCAAAATTGGAGTTATTTAGTTCTCCCATTATACCGACGATTTGTGGTACGCACTAACATTTGTCTCGGTGCTGAGATCAAACTCGCATCTCGTGTTATAGCTGCCATTATACCAACGGCACCGCAGAGGCTCTCATCAAATTGGTACCAACCTGACTCCAGCGTTGTTGCAGCGACGAACCATGTTGGCGAATTGCTGTTCGTTACCAGATCTGGTAACCAGGCGGTAAGAGATGGGCTGGTAGCGCTCCCACCATGGCCGGTTGCGAGACCAGATCACAAGGTTCTCGTTGGGTGGGGAAATCTGGAGAAAATTCATAGTTTAAATTGTTTCCAACGACCGAATTCTAATCTGAATCGTTAAATAGGTATGTAATATGTAAGTGATTGAAGAACGTTAATGTAGGCAGTCTAAACATACTATAGAACGTTATTTTTCCAATGAGGAGGCTAAATTATGTGTAAAATACAGGAGAATGATCAGAAGACAGATCTTTTCACTATAAGTAATAAGTGTTGTAAAATTAACAATCCCTAATACAAAACACTCACTTAAACTACTTCAGTGAGTGTAGTAACTTTGCAAAATCTAGTAAAGATTACACTTTAAGACATACAAATAATACAAAGAGTAAAAAAATCAGAACATTAAAACATCAACTTAAGTTTAGTTATTATTGCTTACAGCAGTATCTTTTACACAAATTTCCATGGGTAGTCTCAGTAATAAAATCGAAATTGCTAATTATTAAAAAACTAACAAATAAAAGAATTAGAGAAGTATATTACCTGAACGCCGCCAAATCCTCTAGGACCAAGGAATCTTTCGCATTCAGCCGCAATGTCGTCCCATTTCCACTCAAACAGGTGGACCATAGTCGACCGACCCGACGCATAGTGCGGGTTCTTAAAGGCCAAGGCCAAAGTCGCCGCCGACAATAACAGGATGAACCGGAGCATCCTAGGATATGCATATTTATTAATAAAAAATATATACTTTATGGTGGTAGGTCTCTCATATGTGAGAGGCCATCTGGGTAGGTGCCACCGCAATGTCTATTTCTCCCATCAAACAGCAGTGTTAATGGACTGTCGTGTTTCGGATTGAAGGGCATTGTAGCCAGAGTAACTACTGGACATATTGAGACTTAACATCTTATGTCTCAGAATGACGAGCGCAGTGGAATGCCAAGCATTGCTTTATAATTCAAGGTATTGTTTGGTTTTGCTACTGTTTATGAGCGGTCGTATCACTTACCACCAGGTGAACGGCATGCTCGTCTCGCTATTATTTGCAATAAAAAAAAAACTATACCTAAATCTAAATCGATGTGGAGATCCTTGGGGGAGGTTTATAATAAACAGTGGGCTTCCTGTAGGTAGCTAATGAGAGATAAAGAAATCATAGTTAAAAGTAAACAAGTCTAGGATCTAGAATATGTTTTTGTACATCGAAATCATTTATGATATTACTCAGGTCGTTAAGACCACAGATAGCTACTAAATATAGGTTAATCAAATAAATCTTCTGATAATAAAATTGATTTGATATTTATTCCTGTTAAAGCTGGTTTCATTATATAGAGGATTATAACTAAACTAGATATACATATGTTTAAGATTGACTTCTTGTTTAACGGACAGCATGAAATTACAAAGTTAAACTGACTTTCTTTCTAAATATTGAAAAAATCCCGACTCAAGGCGTCCAATGAATATTTCTCGCCATTCGAAAATTATTTAAAATTCATCTAAATTCTTTTCGCGTGTTTTGGAACTTTAACTACTAGTGAAATTAAAAAATATATTAATTTTCGTTGTTTTATAATATCAACAACTAGCATTTATCTAATAGTATTGAAATATCCATTAAAATAAAATGTGAAAAGAGTAAAACTGTTCCTAATATTTTGACAAAAGCGTGACAACAACACATTTGGACGCCAAAAGATTGTAGACGATCTGTAAAACTATATATATATATTATTAATTTTCATATGAATTTTGGTACTTTCGTTTTTAATTATTTATGACTAAGTTCAAAAGTTTCCCTGCCATAACAGCTTTGTCGACCGAACGTTTGATTATAGTGCTATATTCAATGGTAAGAAATATCAATTTTTCTTTAAAATATTTATTTGAATTGTTTAACTGTACTATTAATTTCGCAACAACATATCAAAACTGTCTTCTAGATGTAACATCAATCCATATTAATCTGGGAGCTAAGAGCTAAATCTCCTCCTGAATAAATGGGAGAAATTAATTTCACTTTACTTGCATCATTGTAATAGATTGTAGAAAATAATTATGTAAAACAAAAAACATCGGCTATTTGAAATCGTAAAGAGAAACTGAACACGGCACGCACGTGCGTTTATTTTACAAATCCCGAATAGATTTATCATCATCATCGAATAAATATTCGGCAAAGGCCGCAAAGATTTACAGCCTTATATCAGATTAATATTTTTATCGGCTCTTTGGTTCAAGAGTGTAGGTTTGAAATAAATTGCGGTTCTGACTGCCGGATTTGAAATTCACTTGGTAGGTTAAAGGATTTTGTTATATATTATAAGGGTACGGGATGTGACAACAATGCGTTTAAAAATAAGTTTTATTGCATAATGCCTTAGAGTATCTAGAATATAGAGGGAGCGCTGGTTCTTCAAAACGTAGACAAAAGTGGTGGTGCCGGGCCACCTTTTTCTGCCCTCCTATTGGCTGATATTTAACAGATTGTCCAACATACATGACTTACTTGGAAAAGAAAAGTAAATAGTTTAGGGCTATTTAATTCCACTCAAACTGATTTTAAAAGGATAAAAGCTAAATATGATTTCGGTTATCAAAGGAATTTATAGTAATTTATTGCTAACTAATTAATTCAATTTCAACTAATATAAGAGCGCTGCCAACATTACGAACAAGAAAATATTTACTCAAGACGCGAAGTTATGACAGCGCTCTCTCTATATTATATTTACATACCTCTATATATATATATATACTCTAAGCATAATGCATTGGTCCGGCAAACGAGCTTATCTGATTGTTAGTGATCACTGCCATCGATGAACACCCATAACACGTTGATAATGGATGTATTGCCGTTCAACCATATCGGAGGAAGAATGGGAAGAAAAAAGAATTGAAAAAGGAAACCGGTAATCCGGCCAAATGAAGTTGCAATTGGAGATGTTTTTCAATCGCGATCTTTGTTAATTTTACTTTCTTTCTAAGTCTTTTTGCGAGGTTATGTCACCCGCTTTATCACGGAGAGAAGTGGACAATAATTTATTTCCAACTCTTCCTATTAATTTAATTATCTAATTGATTTCGTTGTAGGTTAATGATAAGTCAGATATTCCCGGAGACTCGCCGGGCTTCAATGCTCGTTGTTATTACAATGCATACCACTGTTGATCCTGGCTACAGGAGTTACGATGGTGGGTGTAAAGGCGAGTCAGTCTCTATTTTTACTTAAATTCATTACACTATTTCGACCCTTTCCCAATGTATTAAATTATTTTATATTGGTAGTAAATCCCATTATTTCTAAGGAACAATTTGTTTCTGAAGGCTAACAAAGATTTAAACTAAAATCGTTGTAAAATCAAATAATCAACTTACCTTATTTATTACACAAGACCTCCGAACAAGTAGTGGCAATAAAATAGGTCTGATTGCAGCCTCCCACTAGGAACTCCTTATATAGCGATAGATATAACCATTCTTTTGTTGTGTTATCCAAAATAATCAATATAATTACATTAAGCTTAACGATAACAACTCAAAAAGATTGATAAATTCAGATAAATCTCTGCATTGCACATGATTATTGTGCATATTGTTGTGCGATTCAAAATTGATGATTATCTTGCATTTTATAGATTTGAGAAAATTATAAATTTGATTTGCAGTGCCTTATCGTAGGTCGTCAATGCAACAATAAAAAATGTTCGGCTTCAACGATTTTCCTATTTATTAGTAGAAGAGTTATCTTCGAAAATTAAAACAAGGTATGTATGTCTACAAATGAGTATATTATATTTAAATATATTTCATTTTTTTTTGTTTCTAATCTGACAATTATTAGCCGTTCTGCAAGCATGCCTGTGGGATCTCGATCGGAGATATCCCAATTGGTACCGATTCATTGTCATCCTTGATGGCAATCCAAAACCGTAGCTACTCCCACTCTATAGTTTCCGACATTCACGAAGCCCTTTTTCAATACAAATCAGTTGGGACTGTCTACTACTATCGAGATATCTTGGGTCAAGGGACACTCTGGCATTATTGGCAATGAGCTGGCCGATGAGGCAGCAAATCGGGAACAATGTTGGGCAGATGGCCCGATTACGTTCATGTCACCTTCTTATTTAAAACGCCTCAACCTGAGCGCCTGGTAATCACGATACGATAGTTCAACATAAGACCAACGCGCTAAGATCCTTCTCCCCAACCCTGGAGACATCCGAGCGTTGTGGACAAGGATCACCCCTACCTTTAATTTAATTAATTTGACTCAGGTCCTTACGGGACACGGCGGCCATAATACCACCGGTTTCATATTATTTCAACTAACCCTTGCCCATGTGACGACACGTCGGTCCAAGATCCGGGACATCTGTTGAAAGACTGCCCGAGGTTCGCAACGCGTCTCAAGAACGAGATAATCTGCAGTCGCTTCTGCGTGCCACCCTACAAAATCACTAAACTAGTAAAGATGGAGAAGGCACTAAGATCTTACTTAAAGCTTGTGGATTCCATGTGCAAGCTCAGTGATTTTAATAAATAAGAATCTATTTTTTTATTGTAATTAATTTTATACATTTTATTTTTCGAGCTGATTGCACCCACTACACTCTCACGTCACCCTTAACACTACGCCGGGGGGGCCGACGAAAGCCTTGCTACATCGAGTAGTATTTTCCCTTCGAAAGATCCCCCTTCATCCACACAAAACCGACATAGGGCGGGTTATCGCGGTATCCAATCGATATAATATAATATGATAACATATAATACCGTACAGGGATTTTAAAAATTCGGAAAATATATATAATTACCGCTACATCTCTTTTAAATATAGGTACTTTATTGAGTATGCGTATGAAAAAGATGTACTATTACCAGATGTAATGCGATTCCCGAACAATACATCACTCTTTATTTAGAAAATGGCTTTGATATGAGCTACAATAAGTATACAACAGATTTATCACAATATGCCCATCAACAATTTAACTTTTATGAGTTTTATGTTACGCAATAACGATTCAATAATAGACATAAAAAATATCAAAAGACAGGTAATTGAATACAATAAAACACCAATATTGCTCGGATTAAATATATTTATTTTATTAATATGGGATAAAAGATGAATAGCCGTTGTAAGACAATGTGTCTGAAAATGATTATAGGAATAGTTATTTTTTACTTTCCAGAGCGGAAGGTGAGTGACCACCTTCCCTCCATAGCCGCCAGGGACGACTGAAACAAAAAAGGGACAGAAGTATTAATATTTATCGAAACTGTCTACAGGATTTCCTATTATCAGTTGATATACCAAAATATTAAAGGCTTTAAAATACGTCTTACGCTTGCTTTACGTCTAAAATGTGATATGGAACATCATCTCATCATTGACAAGAATTATTTCCTTATCAACTTTTATGGAAATTTTCAAACAGATAGATACATTAAAATATGAAACCAGACCTAGGTTATGAGTCCATAGCCTCAGAAACTAAAGAAAATAAGGAGACATTTGTACCAACGGATACTATACCGGGTATATCAAGACTGCTACCGAAAACGAAGCCGGGTGGTAGTTTTAGTGGCTACAAATACAATGCAATTAAAAATTTCGCAAAGACGCGTCAAATTTTTTGGGTGGTTAATCCATAGTTTTTGCTAAAATAATAATTTTAACTCTTTTATACCTTAGAGTCTTTATAAATAAAAGGGTATACACTATTATTTTAGGAAAAAAATATTATTTACCACCCAAGTACGTCCATATGAAAAAAAAATATTTAAAAAAGTCGTCGCTTTTTGCAACATTTTCTGTTGCATTGTGTCTGAAGTCGCTTAAACTATTACCCAGCTTCATTTTCGGTAGTAGTCTTGATACCCTGTATATAATCGTACCTCTTTCCCGATATGGAAAGCAAGAACCATGTCCTCAGCATTTGCGGGCAGTTCGATATGAGCTTTACCATCACTGTTCACGGTAATCTTCTTTCCTGTGCAATTTGTACCATTTCTTTTACCACTTATTACGTCACAGTAATCACCTGATGGCAATCCAGTCTGTAAAGTAAATAGAAAGAATCAGAATTATTACGGTTAGATCTAGCTTTCACCCATAAAAACTTACTTTAATTTAATAAATTTATTTATTATTATTCATTACCAAACACCATTACCAATAGTCATAGTAAATTGTAGTAAGTTTCAAAATTCAAAAGCATACGTAATGGTCTGGTAAATTCTATACCAAAAAAAATGATATTAAGATGAAACGACTTCAATATGTTACCTGCAACATCTCATTCAAATCCTTTCCTTCAACGTTAAATACTATAAATCCCCTATCGCCTCTTCCGAAGGCCATCTGATTGTGTCCATTGTCCCACCAGTTTTTGATCTCAGAGTCACTGACGGTGTTCCTAAATGCAACCATCTGATAGATCTGTCGCCAACGGTGTTCACACACCCAACCGTTGCCGCAGGTGTCATCCTAGAGAGAGAAAACGGAAGACTTGGAACTATTGTCGGTAGAAAAGCACAACTGGATATACTGATACAAGGATGGACGATGGAACCAAAACACAAACCAAATGATAAATATAGCAGGAGTAGGTACAGTTCCGAGAATAAACGTTGGACTTGTGCATACAATATCTGAATATTACATGCATTTAGGTAGATCTTTAGAACTACATACAAAAAAAGATTCTATTACAAAATTTCTTTCGTCACTATTTATAACATTTAATCTGAGCTGCGTTTTCGTACAATACTTTCAGAAAATTCCTGTACAAATACATCTCATATATAAAATGTTGATAGTGCCTTCTTTGCTCATTACTCCATAAAACATTTAACTACAATGATTTAGTCTTATATGCACGGCGTAATTGATTCATACCTGATTAATTATTGGTGATTTTATATTCTCCCCGTCATGTGGAGGTCCTTGGTCGGATTTGTCGAAGAAATAACTGCTCATCACACGAGGTTCTCCATAAGGATGAGCCAGCATGAATGCTATAGCTGCCTGTAAAGAAATTAGAAATATATGAGGGTACAGCCTAGATGAGGCTATCTTTAGTATGTCTTAGACTCACACCATTGTAACTCCTAAGAATCAGGGTCAAGAATATGACTCGCATAAAAGACCGGCATAGACCTCGGAAAGTCACTTGTTTTTATTTACTTGTCTTTAAGCCGGATCGTAATTATATAGGACGAAAAATCTAGTGTTGAAAATAACGTAAGTACTTACTTAAAACTTCCTGACTTATGGATGGCGATTGCTTTATTTGAAAAATGCGTGGTTTTGTAAAAAAAAACTTTTCCAAAATGTAAAAAATAATTCTGTGGCTCTTGTGATCAGTGATACAAGTCGAAAATCATTATTTTACAGGAGAGCAAATACAAGATTTAACAAATTTTTTCCGGTCCGGTCGCAAAACTAAACGGGCTAGATTAAACTTGAATACCTTAGATTTTAGATAAAAAGATTATCTACCACTGTGTATACTAGTTTTTTTGATATATATTATATTTTAAAAGTAATTCATGAAAATCCTGTGAGATATACCTGAACCTATGTGTAAAATTTTGTGATAAATGATACAAGTATACTTAAATTACGACGCACCTAAATACATTGTTTAAAGTGCCTCCGTGTAAAGTAATAAACAAAAGGTTACAAAATGTAATAAATCGTTTGTATGAGTTCCTATCACAAAGCCGTTCAAACAAAAGATAAAGGTATAATCATCATGATTATGTTTTTTTAATCAACAAGCCCCTATTTTTTTAAATAACTTGATTAGTATCTCTGCGCTAAAATGCCAGTCCATTGAAAAGATGTGTTAAATGATACAAGTCAAGTTATATCATTCACTAAAACGATATAAATTGTGTAAATAGATACAAGTTGTATCAAATAAATAATTAATATTGTTGGGTAAATGTTTTTGTATAAGGTACTAGCGGTCGGGCCCGGCTCCGCCCGGGTGCATACACGTTTTAAAATGGCGGTCAAAATGTTTAATTCTGACTATCAGTTTAGAATATTGACCAATCGGACCACGAAAAACGAACAAAATTTCCTCGTATTTGCTAGAAATATCACTACTGCTTTCCTCCTATAGGTCATAGCGTGATGATATATATCCTATAGCCTTCCTCGATAAATGGACTACCCAACATTGAAAGAATCATTCAAATCGGACCAGTAGTTCCAGAGATTAGCGCGTTCAAACAAATAAACAAACTCTGCAGCTTTATAATATTAGTATAGATGATTAGGCTGGCATGTAGTAGGTACTTCATAGTATAAAAATCCTCAATGAATAAAATAATAACAATGTCTTCAAAATGTATTGTAAATTAATCGTTCTTAAAGTATCGTTTAATTAAATCATTAAGATAATGAAATGAGATCTTATCCTACTTTTGTAATACGAATGATAATTGGTCAGTATTTTCAATGGCAACTCATCACTTAGCCAAAAGGTGGATATTGAGGCAAATATACCTGACATTATCATGTTTGTGAGACCGAAAAGTCTCTCGTAGTTCCTGATACCCACGACACAAGACTCGATCTTAGTGTGGGGTCAGGACTATGTATGTGACTGGTGGGTGTTATTTATTTATTATTTATTAATTATTATCACAAAAGGTAATCACAGCCATTGAATGTGACCTGAAGTATTTGAGTAAGGGCCAGAATAAAAAAATAATAATAATCAATTAAGAATCCTGTAGCTACCAACAACAATGACTTGAGTTTTAGAAGGGCTTACGTTGAGCCCGGGCGTCCTATTTCTCAGTGTAAGGTCTTTATAAATATTGAAGAAATAGCCTCCGCAAACCCGTTCACCGGTCCAAAGTTGTAAAACGGCTGCATACGAATGATAGGAGAGATAAGTTCCTAGAAGTTCGAATTAATAAATAATACGAAAGGTAAATGAGATAAAACGCTGCCCCGAGGAACGCCAGCAAAAGTATAAAAAGCAGAAATTACCCTTTCAATGTGTTTATGAATAAAACAGAAGTATAAAAAGGTAACATTTTTCCTACTTATATTGTTTACAAAGTGACAACCAATGACGTTTTATACATCTTAGGTGACAACACTTGCCTTTTCCGTTTTGTATTTTTGTCACTTGTCCTAAATAGACATATTCGTCTACAACTTCGAGAGTCGAGCCCCCAACTCCGATAGGGGTGTTTTCTATTATATATTATATCAAAATTCACGTTAAATGCACTGAAAACATATGTGTGAAAATAATTATAAATGCATTTATACCACTAGTCACAAAAAAATGGGGATTACTCACGTAAATTTCGCCAAAATACTAACAGTTATATCATTTTAAACAAAATTATCTCCGAAACTATAGTAGATAGAAAAACGTTAGCTAGACCAAAATAAAACTATTTTTTCCCATTATTTCTATATTAAAATCTCAAAAAGGGTACAACTCGCTGTATCACTGATCACTAGAGCCATATAATTATTTTTTGTATTTCACCTAACTGTAACTTACCTTATAAGGTCTCGCCTTCTTATAAGTCAAAACGTTGTTTGATCTCTGTGTATCATGGTTATCTATAAATACGAGCACATTTTCACTTGGCGATAGATTCCACCGCTCGCCCCAAGAAACCAGCCATTTCAGAGGGTTGTTACCCAAGAAAACGGGATTCAGCTCGTAGCCAACCTTGAAAATGAAAATTATTTGAACAAAAACGAAAATTAATAAAATATATATAAAGTAGTTGATGGTTTTTATATAGTCTCCAATACCAAGTTAGATGATAACAATAAACCATAGAATTAACAGTTGCAAGATCAGATAAGCAAGTAACAGAAGCAAAGCTATTAAAAATATTGCTTAGGTCTTTGGTAAATCTTAATTAGGCCAAAGAAATTTTAACAGCCGCTATAAGTTCAGTTAATCCAAAAAGATGTGTATATATTCAACTGAGCCAGACGGGCTCAGCTATTGTGGCACGCGTAAAGCCAAACGTTTTTGATTAAATATGAATGTTAACGGTACATAAAGTTACAACGTGAAACATTAATAAAGCAATATTTCCCCCTAACTTAAATTCAGATAAAGTTGTACGGGGCATGTCTTGGCCTACTTTAAGTAAAGAAGATTTAACACTAAAAAGCCTTTTCTATAAGAACAATGCCTCGTCACGTCTTCAGCTAAACCGAATTGATTTATGCGTGATTCAACAATAAATTTGCAATCTCATGGAGCCGATCTACAGCGCAAGCTTACGACTCATTTCCCCCAGAGTAAAGTACTGTTGGGAATTTATTTTTTGCCTCCTAATTGTTTCGGTGTTTCCGAAAATCGATTTATACAATTTTCATTAAATTACTCTGCTAATGATGTAAAGGTTAAAGGATTTTAGAAAACTACTTTTTTGACTAGCTTACAGTTATAGAAATTCATTCTGTTCTGTACATGCTAAAAAACTCTAAAAGAATAATTTTAAATTATGATGGTTAGCTTACATTCGTTAATACCATCAATTTTTTTTTACAAACATTTCGTTTCCCATGCCCGTATTAAACCATAATGAAAATTGAATCTCCAAAGTCTATATGCGATGTATATAGCTTACAATGTCTAAATTACGTTGAATAAAAAAAAATGGCAAGCAAATAAAAAACTGCCTTACTTACCCTAAATTCTGTGACGTCTCCCAAAGGAGTATATTCGGAATGCTTGATAGCATCATTCCCGCCATACGCGACCTCTTGGTAAATATACGGCTTAGTGTCTGGTTCAAAACCGAAGTCAGTATTCAAATTGTGAAGTCTATCGTATATTGCTTTGAGGTCACTAGGCCAGATGTGCTTGGCCGCGTCCACTCTGAAATAGTACTGGTCATGTGACACAAATAGACAAATAAATTTTACTTAGGAAGGTTCTAGCAAATCACATTGGAAAATTAATGAAACATCTCCTTTTTTAAATTTAAATATTGAAATCATTTCAATTCATTATTTGGATATTTATTTAGGACTAATGTGTTAATGAAATATAAGAATTAAGTATCCCACTATGGACAGAAACATATTTTAGTTGTTAAAAAATTGATGACACAAATTTAAATACTAAATTACCTGAAACCAGCAACGCCAAGTGCAATAAGATGATTCAAGTAATCAACAATTTTGTCACGGACATGAGGAAGTTCGAGATTCAGATCTTTCAACCCGACAAGATCGCATAATCTGACCTGTGAGAATTTATATTCTAACACACAATACACACAAACAAGAAAGGAAAGAGCAAACTTGATAACAAAATTAGTAAAAAGAAAAAGTGTACTTAATCATAAATACTAAACTAGTAAGCACAGAGATATTATGGATGTAGAAGAATCTAGAACAAAAATCAAGAAAGAAAAATTATACACAAATCACGTCTCTATACCTGAACCCAGCTACACCACGATCAATCAAATAATTGATGTAATCGACAATTTTGCTGCGTACATACTCCTCAGTTTGGTTCAAATCTTTCAATCCCAGTAATTGACAGTTGCGAACCTGTTTTACACGTAAAGTTTTGGCTTAAATAGCACAGAATTTCAAACAATTTCTTCAGACATTGGAATGTAATTACTAAAAAATCTACGAGGTTTTAAATCACTATCTAGATTAGGTATTCCTTTTGTGTTTCAGAGCTTGAAGTAGATTTCCTTTACGGAATTTAACATTCTTTATATTTTCACTATATGGTGTACCATATGGCCTAACCGATCTCTATTATACTCTCAATTGTAGAGGAGGCCCGTGCCCTACAGTGGGACTTATATGGGCTGATACATATATTTTCACCAATGTTTTTTATGTAACTTTTAATGTAATTATTCCTATAAGTAAAACGTATGTAAATGCTAAGATAAAAACTTTTATCTACCTGAACAGGATCGTTAAAATCGTTGATAGAGCACGCTGGTTGATGAAAGTGCTCTCGAGAGTACGGCACTGCAGGGTAGTTGTAATTTTGGAAGTCAGCTCTACTGCCTCCCGTCCCCATGGAGTCTTTATTGTCCCCGGTCATATGGTTGATGACGACGTCAGCGTAAATTCTGAACAAAACATTTTATTTGTAAATTGAATTGTTAGCTTTAATGGTTTTGAATATTGTTATTACAATAATTGTATTGTATATTCCTGATCGGGTATAAGCAACCATCCAACCATACAAGCAGACATTATTGAAAATATTCGATTAATTTGAATACTTAGGTACCAATAGTCCAATATAATATTCCTCGAAATCAATGTCTGCAAGCTTAATACAGTCAAAGTCCGGTAAGTAATTATCAGGACCTGGATCGACGATTAATTAATTGCATAATTATACGCAACGAATGATAAAACCGCAGATAAATAGATAGCAAACACTAATTAAACTAGTGGATTCTGAAGTTGAACACGATAAAATAATTAAATTGCATCCGCCACAAACGGTAATGCTTAAAAACGTTTCGTGTGTCTGGGTTTGAAGGATATTATAGCCAGAGTAACTACTGGACATATTGAGACGTATGACTCAGGATGGCAAGCGCAGTGGAATGCCAAACATTTCTTTGTAATTCATGGTGATGTTTTGTTTTGCTACTGTCCATGAGCTGTCGTATCGCTTACCATCAGGCGAACATCATGCTCGTCTTGCCATTCATTGCAATAAAAAATAAGACAAACACAAAAATTCTAAAAAAATATTGTTTTGTGTTCTTCTTGTTCACGTTGATATAGTCCCCGCATACAAATCGTATACCCGTAATCGTATACCCGCATATAGATCGTTATAAATTTATTATATATATAGATATACCATGGACAAACTACTAACAAATTAAAATATACATAACCACAGGATTATAAAGGGCCCTAAGTTTCTTAAAAATTTTCCAAATGTATATTCCAAGTTACACTGTTCAAAGCGAATCTCAGTTACTTCATGTAACAGATCTATGACGACCTGGCACCAATATTGAAGCAAAGTAAAGCGAATATCCAGATAATCCAACATATCCTATGATGCATAAATATTGCTACAAAATCTAGATATTATCGGTGCATAATGCACACAACATAATTACATGAACGTAGATATTATTAATAATTCTGGTAAATTCTACAGCATAATCCTATAACAGAATACGTAATTATAAGCGATTGGAATCGAGAATTTCTCACAAGATATATTAAACATTATCTATGAAGATTACATTATTATTTTCGTTGTTATATCAATTTTGGCTGAATTGTATTTTGAACCGGATTATAGATAACAATTGATGTAATATGTAAAACGAATTTATGTGCAATGCACGAAAGCTGTACAGCTTTGCTTATTATGACTATTTTATTAATATGGTGATAACAGGGCATGCATATTTTGGCCATGATATCCAACAAACACCTTCGAAGGAGAATGCCCATGGTACTATGAAACTTAGTATCAGTGAGGAGATTTCAGTGCCTCAATGTAACCTACTTTTTTGTGTAGGGAAAAATACATATTTTCAATAAATATAAACATAATTGCGATCCAGGTCCGGAGTTCTTGAAGAAATGAACTTGGAGTCTAATATTTTTTGCTTCGCTCTATGAATAAAATGTAAATGATGATGATCTCACAAAAATTTGTCTTGTTACGGGGACCGAACCCACAGCCAGTCGTTTCACAGCCGTCTAACCGATTGCGCCACGGAGGCTGTAACTTCAATCAAAATATCCTAATATGTAGTTTAGAATTCCAGACAGCTTAAGACTTTATCGCTTATATATGTTTATACCAACGACAATCATATAATCACAAGTATTTATTGCAATCAACTTCGGTCTGCGGGGTACCGCAATTCATATCATAATTTAGTGACATTATGTTTTTTAATCAAGGTGGTGATAAAATATCGATATAGATATTGCAACTTGTATTGTGTATCATTTTGGCATAATTCATATTCAAATTACTTCGAGAAACTTCTTCAAAGAAAGCAATATTCCGTATCTTTTCTAGAGCGACAGTCTTGCATAGGATAAAAATATATTTACGCAATCAGAATATCCACAGTTAAAACAATAATAATGTCCAGATAAAAAAGAGATGTTGAAAAAAGATATTGCCATAAATACAGATTAGATATTGAAAACGAAGCCGGGTGATAATTTTAATGAACCAAAACACAACACCAAAACAAAAAAAAACTACAAACACAATGCAACTAACATTTTTCCGAAAAGTCGCGCCATTTTTTGTGTTATTTTAATTATCATTTTTGGGTGGTAGATCCATAATTTTTGCTACAATTATAATTGAAACGCTTGCATATCATAGCGTCTCTAAAAGTAAAAGAGTGTACGTTGTCAATTCGAGTCTCGTAAGTGCGCCTCGGCTAAGGTGAAGTGACTTCCATTAAATAGAGAAACATGAATTTATTAGGTACTTGCACTTTACATCATTATCATCACCAGTGGCGTAACAATAGGGTTACAGAGTGCGCAAAATGCCACGGCCCCCGGCCCGGCAGGGACCTGGTCCGGCAGTGCCCTGGTCCGACAGGGTCTCGGGCTCAAGCCCGACAAAGTAGAAAAGAATGTTACGTTAATAACGAAATGAATACTCAAAATAAAAAAAAATGCCTAGAGTTTAAATATGCCAAATAAGGTCATATAAAATCTTTTCCAGTAGATACAATATATTCTGTCTGGGTTAAAACTAGAACGTACAGGGTTGTCATATTCCCTAGTGCTTAAAAATTCATATTGTGAACCATGTTCGTTATTCGCAAAAAGAGCATCTAAAAAAATACAAAATGTTGGGGTCGAGAGTTATGACGACTAGAAACATATTATAAATGAGATTTCTCTATGTATCGGCAACATCGAAAATTCACTTGAGTTCGTGTCTTTTGTATGAACAGTGCCAGTTAAATGGGACCTTAGGTGAGGAGTAACAATGCATACTAAGAAAAAATATTTTTGGCGCCAAGACTTACTAAACTCCCCGATGTTGCTTTGACACTTTCAACCTGTAATTTAGCATTAATGTAGCTTTTCGTGGCCCTCGAGAAAAGTATTAATAAAGGGTATTTTTGAGTATTTTTGACTTACTAGCAAAATATGATCCTGTTTTTAATTAGTATGTCAGGATCGAGCAAAGTGGCGGTTTATAGTCTCTGCCTACCCCTATGGGATACAGGCGTGACTATTATGTATGTATGTTTTAAAGGAGTCGTTATACAGGGTATATCATCCAAAAAGTACTAACGGAAACTATTTTATTAAGTTCAAAATCCGATAAGAAATATGAAGTCTAGTTATTTAAAATGAATCATGAAAACGAAAATACAATGTTCTTTTTACATTTACGAAGGGCCCCATTTGATGAACTTTACCACGGGCCCTCGAACGCCACTGATCATCATCGTGCTAACCCAGCGCATGTAATATGTGAGCAAATGCATTGAGTCTATTATTAGGCTTGTCAGTAAACAGATGTCAGAATTTTCAACCCCTTCATACTTAGCAACCTGAATGATTTTCGGATCATTGATACCGCAAAATTAAAGGAGAATGCCCATTCATAATATCGGTAAAAGATCGTTGATGCTGATACCGATGCTGCTTAAAATTTATTATAACATTTTTGTTATGGTTATTCCTTAAACATTTTTCTGTTTTTCTCCAGCGACATTTATATGGTATGTAAGTCCGCCAACCCGCACTAGGCCAGCGTGGTGGACTATATGGCCTAACCACTCTCAATCGTACTGTCGATCGTAGAGTAGGCCCGTGCCCTGCAGTGGGACGTGTAGGAGCTGATACAGATACAGATACAGATACTTCAGCGGCAGATTTTTATATAATAAAGTAATTATCATCATTTACATTGAATTCACAAAACCGAAGCAAAAATAAATAAATTATTGGACTCCAAGTTCATGTCTCCAAGAACACCGGACCTGAATCGCAGTTATGTTCATTTTTATTGAAAATATATATTTTCCCCTATATACATATCAAAGAAAAACAATTATGGCAACACTATTAAAAATGTCATTGTGTTCGTTGAATAATTTTATACGTATGTATTTCTATACATTTTCGTACGGTTTTTGTTTGTTGTTTGATTAAAATAAACAAAGAGATTATTAACAACAATTGATAAAAATGACAAGTCTCTAAACATCTTCCGTCGTAGTAAATCGGATGGCCATTTTAATATTAAATTTTATCTTAGCGCCCTCATTGTGTTTGTAGTCACTAAAACTACCACCCGGCTTCGTTTTCGGTAACAGTCTTGATAAACCCCGTATTTATGTCAATAATCTACATCTCTTTTTGATCTGGACTGTGTAATTGTTATAACTGTGGATATATTATTCGTATTGCGCAACATTTTATCCTATACTTCCCATTGTAAGACTGCCGTTCTAGAATTTCTTCGCTTTCATTGACGAAGTTTCTCGAAATAATTTAGAATATGAATTATGCCAAAATGATACAGTAGGTATAATTTGCACTATCTGTGTGGATATATTATCACCAGCTTGATTAAAAGACATAATGTCACTAAATTATGATAAAAATTGCGGTACCCCGCAGACCGAAACTGATAACAATTAAATACTTCTCATTATGCGATTGTCGTTGGTATAACAATACATAAACGATAAGGGCTTAAGCTGTCTGGAATTCTAAACTGCATGTGGGATATCTTGATTGTATCTATAGATTCTTTGTTATGGGGGTATTCGAACTCCTAAGCAATTCTAAGTCAGAATTTTTGCTAACCCGCACTAGGGCGGCGTGGTGAACTACATGACCTAACCACTCTGAATCGTATTCTCGAACGTAGAGGCCCATGCCCTGCAATGGGACGTATACGGGCTGATACAGATGCATTATTGGCAAAAGCTTGAATCTCAGTCAATCGTCGAATAGACCTCAGAGATTCTGTATTCGATATAGGAGATACATGAATCATAACTGTTACAGATAAGTACATTATTGGCAAAGGCTTGAATCTCATTCAATCGTCGAGTAGACCTCTGAGATTCTGTATCCGATATAGGAGATACATGAATGATAACTGATACAGATAAGTACATTATTGGCAAAGGCTTGAATCTCAGTCAATCGTAGAGGAGACCACCTCTTTCCTGTATTCGGCAGTGGACATACATAAATGATGAAGATTTAAATGCTTACCGAACACCAACATCATTACATCTTCTAGTCATATTGACAAATTCCTCCTCGTTTCCGGAGCGAGTGGACAGTTTGTATGACATTACTTGGTAGCGTTCGTACCAAGGTCTCGTTCCGTCGGCCAGGTGTATAATTACGTTCTCTGATGGAGGCGATATCTGTTGCAATTGATAATTGTGAAAAATAAATAAGGATGTTTTTTTTTGAGATAATATTAATCAGATGTTTAATTACACTCCGGAATTTCTAATCTAAAACATCAGATATAATTTTAATATACTCATATAGTATCGCTTAAAGACACTTCAGTTTGTGTCTTAGTATAGACATAGACATATTGCCCAGATATTTTTTTTTTTACTCGTAGGTCTCACATATGTGAGAGGCCGCCTGGGCAGGTACCACCGCAATATCTAGTTCCCCGCCAAAAAGCGGTTCAAATGCACTGTTGTGTCTACTGTCCATGAGTGGTCTTATCGCTTAGCATCAGGCGAATGGCATGCTCGTGTCGCCATTCATTGCAATAAAAAATGCCTACCTACTTTAACAATAACATGATAAAAAACTAGTTATCAAAATGTTTTATCCAATTAAATTTTAAATTTATCCAATTAAAATCTTAACACTTTATAATAAGTATAAACAAGTTACCTGAACTCCACCATAGCCTATAGGTGCAAGAAACCTTTCGCACTCGTCAGCAATGTCGTTCCACTTCCATTCGAAGAGATGTACGATGGTAGAACGACCGGGAAGCTGATTGGTCCTGGTATGATGGTCAGACCTTACCACTCCGACCAACAGAACACTCAATAGAAGTTGTGGGTACATTATCTGAAATAAATCTTACTTTGGACATTGTTGATGCAGGTCAAATGTAAAGTAAAGGTCTAGTGTAAGATGATCTCATATCGCCAATGATACGCCTACTTGATCGGGGTTCAACTATGAGCTGGTATAGCACAGTACAATCAATGTAAATATATTTAAGGCAAGGTACATCCAGGAAGTCCCTGGATGCAGATCAATTCAGCAGGTCGATGTGGAGAACTTTTGAAGAGGCCTGCGTTCAGCAGTGGATTTCCTGTGGCTGAAGCGAAGAAGAAGAAGACATGGGTTTGCACCGGACATGAAAATTTCACTCAGCACTAAAAGCAAATTTCAGATTCTGGATGCCATGAGGATAAGTATGTCAAAAACTGTATGATAATTACCAACAGCACTACTTCTCTAGTTTATAAAGATGAAAAAAACATAATATACATAGTATAAAAACAACTTACAAATAAATGTTGATTGGCGAAAATATTCTGGGTAGAGGCTAGAGATCAAAGTCTCCGCCTCCAATAGTTTGCTAAGAGGAAATCCCCATACTTTATACTCTTCCGCACAATTATAAATAAAATAATCCTTTGACACAATCGAGACGTGGTACCATTATTTCGGTGTGAAAAGAGTTAATGGTCCATTAGCATAATTTCTATAGTCAAATATCTACTTACTTGGTATCTTGGAAACTATGGGTTTAAACAAAGCGCGTTCACGCGTTAACTACACTACAGAGATTGGCAGGTCACGATGTATTGAATTGTCCGTTAGCTTGGCAACAACTGTTCTTTTATATTTAAAGTCGTCGGGATCGAGATGGCACGAACGCATTTATTTTCGGTCCTTTTGCTTATTTGAATAAGCAAAATTTATTGTCCGACCCGGTTTTACTTAGATGTCTATTTCCAGATTTTTTACTACGAATGTTAAACGCATCACCATAACCATATTACTCTTCACTGTCATTTAAATATCACTATTTAGAACTCGGATGTTATTTTACAAAATAAAAATGTATTTTTTTTCTCTATGTTCTAGAGCCTAGACTATTTCTCTGTCAAATTCCATTACGATAGTTGCAGAAATGGAAACATGAAAATAAAACATTGAATTTTACTCGAAATTTGATTTAAAGCAGTTTTATTATTGGCATAACTCACAATATAACATTTTCAAAGTACTTTTTACTCTTTTCTTCAAATGTTAGGGCATCTCGTTCTTGAGATGTTTAGTAAAACGCTACTTTGTTTTTCATTAGCATACGTTTTTTTAAATATTATACACCACAATACTAAGGATCTTATTACCTTATAGATAAATCACATAAAACTAATGGTTACAATTGGCGGCCCTATCGCACTACCTTCACATTTCTTCGAGGCAAACTTTGGATACATTATTATAGAATTAATATACTTTAATAAAAGAAGTATCGACACTGCTAGCTCCACGCACATGCCTATATATCGTAGATAAAACGATGCGACGGGTCAAGGGCGCAAATCAAAAGATATCACGGGATAGTATTACTCAGTATTGTTGTCTTGGTTCCGATTTGTCATTACTGAACACTTAATTGAGAAGAATGTTGCATATAAAGTCATATACATTTCCAATCTTTTTCATAAATTTTAAGTACCTATATAAGTTTTTGGCAAAGTGTGTAATAAAAAAAAATATAAATATAGTTATAGTTAAATTAGGTATTTAGTGTTCGCTTTATAGATGTACTAGTTTTAGTAAAATCGCTATAAAAATTAATAATTATATTGGAAAGAAAAATTCATAGAACCATTTTTAATATTTTTTTATGTGCTCCGGCTCATCTTTATCTCCACATTATGTAGAAAAAGTGAGTGTAGTTATTGAAATTGATACTGTGGTATGTTCTTGAATTTCAATATTTTAAGTCCGCACGATAGACATTTCTGAAGTAAACTAAAATTGTAAACTTAAATCTAGTACATCAATCTACTTCATAACTAAAAAAAATTAAAGGGTCTTAAAACAAATAAAAAAGTAATTTTTAATAAAAGACATTTTATAATAAGTAGCTATTTAATTATGAAAAAATATGTCCGATACAAACTAACCTTAAAATCTATGACTGAAGTTTGGACTTTGAGACATTGCACCGGCTCCCGTGACGTAAGCAAAGCTGGAATCTTCCTTACATTAATCAATATGAAATATACGAAGCTATGACCCAGACTATACCATGAAATAATCAGCCTATATACAAATCGCAGATGTTCATAATATAGTCACCACAAGACATAGAAATAATCTACTTTCCTCATATTATAATTATGTTGGTCAATAAAATATTTTTTTGCAATAATTCAGTTGTTCATAGCTTCGAATATGTCAATTACATTAGCATAAGCAAATATCAATATAAAATTATTTTTCGTTGTATTAAACGCGAAAAATAATTATTTTAATAGCCACTTTAATAGCGCACAAGTTGAAATAATAAGTTACGAAATCATAACCAAATACATTAATATTCTAATATACTAATATAGAGATGTACCATATAAATAAGTTACATCGGCAATCTTTGTACGCGATGAAATAAAGTAACCTACTGTAGGCAAAACCGGTTGCAAAAGACAATAGAAAATAAGTCTTATTGCCTCAAGTTTAGGTTTGAAATACAGTAACAGCAGCATCTTCGATTTTAGGTATATGTATTCCTCGAATGTAAAATTGCATAAATAAGAACTTGACGACAAACAGCTGATGCCCTCGTGATGAATACACAGTACACAATCAATTGCAGATAAAAAGATTTGCGCGTTAATCACACGCGTCGTGATTGGTCGCAATACATTGACGCATATCAAAAATTATACCGATTTAACATATTTATATGGTACCAAAATAAATATATCCGTTTTATACAATTACAATCTAAATATAGGATGAATAAGCACATTAAAATACTAATTAAGTCTCCAACATTAATTATTCCTAAAAGTTATACTTTAAGATCATTATAAAAATAGGGTATTTTTAATAAACTTTTAAAAATGTTTCGAAATGTTATCTTTGTTATTAGCATGAACCCTTTCCGAATTTATGAAGACGTCATAACATTCATATGTTTTCTTACTAGATTTTTTATCAAGACCGTTAATAGTTGCCACTTTTCATACATAAATATTATGTAAAATACATAGTAAATCAATTTTCCACATTGAAAAAGCTTAAGGAAACAACAATGTTTTGTTACCTCTTGATATCTAGCACAATAAGATCTTTAAACATTTTTTGTTAAATAATTATTATTTGTTTAGGTACTGTAATTATATCACAAAACAACAAGATATTACTAAGACGCCAGTTTTATTTTTATTTTAACATTATAGCCGATAGTTTGTGAATCAATACCAAATTAGCTCCAAGGGAATTTAATGCCATAAAACATTAAATTGTGAAATAATAAAATAAAAAAAACAATCTAAAAATAGTAAAAAGATACATTCGAAGGAGAATGCCTATTCATAGTATCGATAAAAAAATATTTTTATTGGACTCCAAGGTTATTTCTTCAAGACCTCCGGGCCTGGGTCACAATTATGTTTATATTTATTGAAAATATATATTTTACCCTACACAAAAAGTAGGTATCATCGATTCTTCTTCGCACCGATACTAGGTTTCATAGTAAAATACACATTCTCCTTTTAATTATTTTTGGATAGTCTTACCATAAGGTAAGTTAAGTTGTTAAATGGTTTTCTTGGTATAGATTGTCAAAGATCTTCTGGTGTCTGAATGCGTTGACAAAATATTAGGAACAGTTTTTCTCTCTTCACACTTTATTATGTTGGACATGTTAATACTTTTAGATTATGAATATAAATGGTCGTTGCTTATAATATGAAAACTATATCAAACAACGCGTTATATAGATATATTTTTAAATTATAATTATTGTTCAAAATTTCGATACACGCCAATAGTTAAGATGAATTATAGATACTAGCTAACCATATTTTTAAAGAGAAATGAATCATATTTGAATGTAAATGCATATTAATTACGATAGATCTTCACATTCAGATTATAATTTAATCAGTCTTTTGATGAATTGAATCGTTAATATTTATTAAGGATTTCAATTTAAAGCCAATTTTGAAATCACGATAGAGAATGTCTTTTCTTATCAATCCCATATTTTTAATACCAGATCGTTAAGAATGTCCAGTCAAATATCTTATTCAAATTAATCTTCCAAATATTTCATAGAATATTTTATCATCAATTGTGTTTTGTAAAAAAGTCCTTTATACTTATTAGGCCATAAAAAATATAGTATTTTTGGGAACATATATAGCATATACGCATTGGTATGTTAAATTCATGTTTTCCTATTATTTTAGTATAGTTAAAAGGTAGTAATTTATAACAGAATCCATTACTATTTTATAATATCAAACATACGTATTATTGGTTGTTGTCTATTGCAAACAAAAAAGGGTGTGCGATATGAAAAGCTTAAAAATATACTATATTCAGCTTAACCCCCTCTATACTCCAAAAATATCACGAATTTCGAATGTTCGGACGATGAACGTCATCATATAAGATAAAAGTTTTAGGGCCAGTTTCACAACTTCCTGATAAAGTCCTTGATAGCTATCTGGCACTCACCGTCAGATAAAATACAATAAATAAATAATAACACCCAACAGTCACATACATACTCCTGACCCCACACTAAGATCTAGTCTTGCAATATACACAATATACGGTTTCAAAAGTCATGAACTTTTAATTTTATCTAACAGATAAGTGTCTGATAGCTATCAGTGACTTTATCAGGAATGGCTGAAACGGGCTCTAACACTTATAAATAACTACTATTCTTTATGATACTTATCGTTCACTTAGAACTTAGTCTAAGATTATGACGTAGACGTCCGATACAGGATATTAACATTTTTTAAATTATTAAGGCATATTCGTACAGTTTTACGTGCGATTTTCGAACATTCGTCGTAGTATCGAAGTACAGCGTAACCCCTCAGTTTCTTCAATATTTAAGGGTCCCAATCATAAATTAGATACTTCATACACAATAATTGACAATGATACATGGAACGTAGCTGCCGAAAAATGTATGAAGTTTAAAAAATAGCTATATTCAAATATATTATTACATTCATCGTTTATTAACATGAAATTATTTTGGAAAATTTACTCATCGAATAACCCCTTAATATCTTTCAAGAGGAACCTACTCAACTCCAAAAAAAAAAAGAA
This sequence comes from Hyles lineata, assembly GCA_030180105.1. Taxonomy (NCBI): domain Eukaryota; kingdom Metazoa; phylum Arthropoda; class Insecta; order Lepidoptera; family Sphingidae; genus Hyles; species Hyles lineata. The sequence continues at coordinate 5,304,358 of JARJEE010000030.1, forward strand.
TTATTTTAACAAAATAATATCACGTATAAATATTTAAAAACTTAACTTCCGTAAAATTATGCAAGTATAATACGAGAGACGGATTTGTGAGAGACAAGCGTGTTTTGACGTAATTTTACGTCAACGTGAAAAGTCGTCATAAATTAATTTATTCCAAACTCGGCGCTAGGAACAACTGGTTTGGCGCCGTGTTCAAATTGGCCGATTGAAACGAACGTTTTATGCTCACGTGTGGATACTGCTCTCGCCATTCTAGTACCTGAAAAAATATTATCTATTAGGTAAATTGCACATACATACACTAAACATACATAAACTCACGTATTTTTTCCCTGAAGGGGTATTCAGAGATGCTAACAGGGCATACCAGATACAGATTCCTACCACCGGGTTGATAATGAATAGAAAATCCCTATATCACTTTGCCTAACCCGGTATTACAACCTCAGACATCAGCGTCTAGCGACTCTATCTAAATATATGATAGGGATGATCCCTAGATGTCCAAAAAATTCTTAAATGTCCTCCATTTAAGAATTTTTTGGACACACTAAGAAGAGAAGTTAGACTACAATAATATTTGAGAGGGAAGTGTTATTGAAATAAAACTATTATTTACGGATTTTATCGGATATATAAAATCCGTAAATAATAGTTTTATTTCAATGTTTAACATTCGCGTAAATCTAAGAAACCATTAGGGAAGTCTTAATTTAAGCTGGATCGATGAAGGTGCTACAATAATAATTTTGTACACAGTATTAGCAACTTGAGAATTCAACTACAAAAAGAAAGGCGAGTGCAGTGGTATACCAAGCATTGCTTTGAATTCATGGTATTGCCACTGTCCATGAGCGGTCGTATCGCTTACCATCAGGTGAATGGCTTGCTCGTCTTGCAAATCATTGATTGCAATGATGAAAAGGTCACAAATTACAGGACCATGCCACAAGTGGGCAAATGAGATGGCAAATCTTTTTAATATATCATTATACCAAAAGTAATTTGACGTATCGTTTACCTGAGATTCTTGTATTTGGTCACAGAAACTGACGTCCAACAGCCTGAGTTCTCGACATTCCGCCAATATACTGCATTTGAAATATAAGTAATAAGGTTATGAAATTGTATAAATTACACACAGATTTGACCTTAGTCTTTGTAAACGACCGTATACGGGAAACCAATTTTTTTGCCCCATAGGTCCTAAACATATTGCACATCTAATGACAAATTATTACCTTTATATATGAATAGCTACTACATTTCAATTAATAAATTGCTAACCTCTCAAAATAGTAGAAAGTTGTAATGGTATTGAAATTTCAAATCATACGGCTTATTTGACGATACTTTTTTTTAACGGTGGTATGACTCTCATATGTGAGGTCGCCTGGCATGTACGACTGCCCATCAGCAGTGTAAATGCACTGTTTTGTTTCGGATTGAAGGACATTGTAGCCAGAGTAACTATGGGACATATTGAGATTTAATATCTTATTTCTCAGAATGGCGAACGCAGTGGAATGCCAAGCATTGCTTTGTAATTCAAGGCATTGATTGGTTTTGCTACTGTTCATGAGCGGTCGTATCGCTTACCATCAGGCGAACGAAAGGCTTGTCTCACCATTCCATAAAATAAAAAAAAAACAAAAATCCATTAGTTCGTAAAAATACAAGTCAAATCGTTCTGCAACATTGAAACAAAATCCCTTGTTGTAACTAGTGACTCACTAACATAAAGTAACTCACTAACATAAAGTAACTCATTAACATAAAGTAACTAACTAATATAAATTAAATCATGCAAAAAATATTCAAACAACACTTACGAGTCACAAATATCAGGTGTAACAGCCCTCACTCCTAGTAGGTCCAACTGCGCGAGTCTAGGAGCCCGGGGCAGCAGCGCGCGCAGGTCTCGGTCGCACACGCCGCGCAACGCGCCCAGGAACAACTTGCGCAGCTCCGTGCCCGTGAGCCACGACAACCACTCGCCTGAACCGCCCGCCTGCAAACTGTATAGGGGAATGATGAATTAATGAATGAATGAATGAACGAATGAATGTATGAATGAATGAATGATTGAATAAAAAATTGAGTTTCCCTAGCGTAGCGCTCTGGTAGATTTCTCATATGGGAGAGGCCGTCTGGGTTGGTACCACCGCAATATTTGTTGCCCCCGCCAAATAGCAGTGCAAATGCACTGTTGTATTTCGGTTTGAAGGACATTGTAGCCAGAATATAACTGGACATATTGCGACTTAAAATCTTATGTCTCAGAATGGCAAGCACATTCGAGGTGTTCGTTGATTTTTCTACTGTTCATGATGTGGTATCACTTACCATCAGGCGAACGGCATGCTCGTCTCGCCATTCATAGCAATATATAAAAAATACTTTAACTTAAAACAACAAAATATATAAATACGTACCACCACCCAACATCCAGTTCTTGTAACTTCGTACAATTGCCCAATGCTCGAATTCCGTTCGGGGTCAGAGAATACGATTTCCAAAAGTCCACTGATATTAAGTTCGGACAATTCGCACCCAACGCTATCGCCACTTCGTCCATAGAAGAAATCATTTTACACGAACCTGTAAAATATATATTTTTATCTTTAAACAGTTATATACACGTGTATAAAGTCGCACTTGTATCCTACAGAGAATGCAAGAGATTGTTGCTTCTTTGCATATTTTTCAGACTAAGAGTACCTATATTCGTTTAACACTAAAGCGATAGATCACTTTGCAAAGAAGCTGCTTTTAAAATCCGAAAAATAAATTGGCGGGACTTTACCATAGAAAATCTATAGATTTTTATAGAAAGCAGGTTTCCTTAGGTTGAAATTAGACAATATTTTATATAAATAAACGCGTACCAACATTAAGGTGTTGCAACTCCGGATTTGATCTGACGATGTTCACAGCGGCTGCAGTTGTTATATCAGTTCTATACAGATCTAGACGCTTCAACCTCTTCAGTGCTGACAGACATATCCAGTCAGAACATCCTACTACCGAACGGAGGCATAACTCTGAAAAAAGTTAGTAAAAATGCTGTATTTTATCAAATCTTGGGATTGATTATTCCTTTCAGTCTTCCTGTTCCCTCAACGAGGTGAGTTAGGCGTGACATGCGCATTTTATTCAAAACACAGAGTGATTTGTCTTATGAATAATAATTATGGTTTTGTTCTAGAATATTTATCAGTGATTAAATTTATTATTTCAAGTCAAACTACACAAGTTGTCCTGATTATACCATTTAGATTTGAACTTTTGCGACCCTCAGAGATTTAATATAAAATGGCCAATCCTGTGTCTTTGGTTTTAAAGTTTTGCACCATTCCTACATAATAAAGACTATAAGTAAGCAATTTATTGATTTATTTATTAAGCTTTATATACAAAAGTATACAAGGCGGACTTAATGCCTGTGGCATTATCTCCCAGTCAACCTTTGAAAGTTAATTTATTCATTCAATAAGAACACTCCTACATAAAGTAGTATGAAGCGTACCTTGCAAGTACATGGAGGTGTCAACAATAGCTCTTAGCACCGCGTTGTCAACAAACTTGCAGCAATTCATGCGCAGATGTGTTAACTCAGCACCGCTGTCTTTGAGGAAACTGGAAAATTACACATCATATCAACAAATTATTACTTATGGCCTAACTACTCTTAATCGAATTCTCGATTGTACAGAAAGCCCGTGCCCTGCTGTGGGACGTATATGGGCTGATACGGTATTTAAATAATATAGAGGAAGCGCTGTCCTAAAATAAGTGTGTTCAAAAACGTAGATATTTTCTTGTTCGTAATGTTGGTAGGACTCCGATATTAGTGAAAATTGGACTAATTAATTATTTAATAACAAATTGTTGGAAATTCCTTTAATAACCGAAAGTATATTTCGCTATTGTCCTTTTAAAAGGAGTTGCAATTAAAGAACCCTAAACTATTTAATTTTAATTTTTTTTTTTCCTAGTAATTCGTTCATGTTGGACAACCTGTCAAATGTCAGGAAATAGAAGGGCAGAAAAAGGTGGCACGGCACCACCATATTTATGTAAGTTTTTGAAGTACGAGCACTCCTTTTATATTATACATAATCTAAGCTATTGAATACGTATACAGTTAGGCATTGTTTTACAAAATAATTTTAGTTATATGTTTAAGTTAGTTTCACGCAGATACTCCAAATTAAATAAAATAAAAAAAAGCTTTTTAAAATATTGTTTCAATTATATATAAATGTACAATGGTGATTGGTTAATGCTATATCATTAATAGTATTCATCCAATTAGTAATTCTATACAATTAATATAAAAAAATAACGAAAGCATCCCTACAAATAACGAGAAAAACGTCATGAAATATTGGTAGAATTAGTATGATATAAGATTAATATAATGATCCGGTATTTAGTTATTATGTTACGATAATTTCATCACGCAATCATTGTCAAAGGCGAATAACACAATGACTGATTCTGTACACCGAACAATGTATTAGTTAATTGTTCATTGTTCAATTCAATTATGCATTTTCCGGTTTATGCAATGGTTTTTTCTTCCTATATATTTATTATTCAACGTTACCTTATTAACACTTTATTCTGATAAATATTTTGCATGTTCCTTTAGAGGTTTTTATTAGTGTAAACTCTCTTAGATTTACAAATGATTGATAGTTTCATTGGTGGGTATGATGTTTTTTCAAAAATTCCTTCAATATCTTAGATAAGAATACCCTTTTAAGAGCCACTTTCTAGCCCAAAATAAATAGTTGCTGACGATAATAATGTGACAAAGAATTTCCACATTCGGTATTTTTTAAGATACCTTAACAAGAAGCAACAATAGCAACCAAAGCCCGTCTTATTTAAGAAAAAACTTCTGACTAATACCATCAAATATGCCTAGATTTGACATCAAAAAGATCACATTATCGGATGAATTATAAAACTAAATTTATTCTATAAGAATTATTACTACCTGGCGTTTTGTTTTTAATTATTTTTACAGTACGTTCTGGCGTGTAACGAAACAAAATTAATTAACGCTAAAAGATACCTCTAACAATTAATTTTGCCTCCAATTACAGCCAACAACAAACCGTCACGGTTCATAAATAACCCAAAGATGTCAATAAAATATTAGTCTGCGTTATGGCGTTAGAAAAAAACAGATTTTCTAGAACTTACTTGACAACATAATTGGACTGAATCATGCAATGGCTGCCGCACCACGATAAATCCAGTTTTTGTAAATATTTGCATCTCATTGATAGTGTTACTAGTACCTGAAAAAGAAACAAAGACTTGAATTGCAGATACCTATTATTTAATTTTGCGGCCCCATCGGCCATCAGTTCATCATCTGCCGGAAAGTTCTGGAATGGAGGCCACGTATTGGCAAGCGTAGTCTCGAAAGCCCACCTACAAGTTGGACGGGCAACCTGGTTAAGATTGCAGAAGTCGCTACAGGTCACCTCCAAAAATCAATGTGGAGATCCTTGGAGGAAGCCTATGTTCAGTAGTGAACTTCATGTAGCCGAAGAAAGAAGAGAGGTAATTTAATTACTACATAACATCTTATGTCTCAGGGTGGCGAGCGCAGTTTGGGTTTGCTACTGTTCAAGAGCGGTCGTAGCTCTTACCTTCAGGCGAACTGCATGCTTGTCTCACCATTCATTGCAATAAAAATATTTTCTTAGTTATATTGCAAGTAATAGGTCTAATAATAATGTATACCTCGGTCCTGATTGTAGGTTCAAGGCAATATATGTTCACGCATCTTTGTTTTATAGCTTTACGACCGGCCTTCCTAGGCTATTTACATAAATACAATAAAATGTAAACCGCTATGGTATGCAGGTTTCCACACGATGTTTTCCTTCACCGTTTTGGTTTATAAGAATTTCTATGGTATGTAAGTCCGCCAACCCACACTAGGCCAGCGTGGTGGACTATATGGCCTAACCACTCTCAATCGTACTGTCGATTGTAGGGTAGGCCCGTGCCCTGCACTGGGACGTACATGAGCTGATACAGGAATAAAATGTACCATTGAACCTCATAAGGAGACGCAAGGTGAAACTATCTCTTCACTTCAATGAGCTATCTCAGTATTTCCCTATAATACCGCATGGAGAAAGAGAGAACAATTGTCCAAAGATTTAATTAGCTTTCATCAATTGACCTCCTATAGTAATTTATTATGGTGAAATCAATAATTAGTCACACACGCATTGCAACAGGATAGTAAGAGAATAGTTTTGTATTAAAAATGACGACAGCTTTCTTTTTTCACTCCCGACTACGCTCTCATTGAATATCGATGACTGTTAAAATTACAAAATGTAAAATTAATGATAAATCTGTATATTCCTTACCTGAGATTGAACACAATGCCAATACGGTCGAAGATCTATACTTCTATACAATATAGCGTCTGATGCTAGTCGGTTGAAGTGTCGATTGACTTGAGCACATCGACACAACGATTGCATGTCTAGATACTTCATTACACTTAGTATGGTCTCATCCTGAAAGGTAAAACAACAATGATATTAGTCCAGATAGTATTATATTTGCATCCGAGCAGATAGCGATCTCCGTACAAGGTGTATAGCCCACAATAATGACATGAATAATTTCCGGGATCAGACAACGTAGATTAGATTTTCGTTGATTTTTTTATTTCTCTTGATGTTCTGGACAAGAATGCGCTTAAAATAAGGTACTGTCCAAAAATATTATGACCAAGTACCCATGCTCTTAAATTACTCGTATAGTAACAAGATAAGATGAAATTGATGGAAATGTTTGGTTAAATTCACGAGGATCTTGTTAATAAAACTTTAGTCAAGACATCAATATTGAAAAAATCAGGAATTTTCTAAAGAGATTATGCGTATGCCAATGATATGGTAACGACCAAACAAAACATCAAAAATGAGCTATACATATTCACAAATTAACTACAGAGGCAACCACTTAATTATGTATTTGAAAAGGTATCAAATTTTTTTCATAAGTACATCTAACCGTGTAGTGGGCTTTTCCGGAAAAACCGTGTGAGCAAACAAAGGACACACCTCCACAATCCGTCTTTGGTATAAAAACATCATTTCAACATCACGAGGTCGATCTGTCATATTAAGACAGTGCTAAAATATTTACCATACCCTTCTTGGAAGTGCAAATTGCTAAACAATGCTAACAATGTTACGAAATATTGATAAGAATAAGTCACGCAATGATTTTATTCCGTACAGGTGCTAGAGAAAATACTCAAAGAACGTTTATATATTCCAATATAAAGTATATATTTATGTATACTTGATTGTTCACCGAAGATAGCAATAACCACCATAAAACATCATAGCAATTATAAAAACAGTGCAAAAAATAAAAAGTAACTAATCGGAATAGGCAATTTTTTATGTTGTCGTATATCCAAAAAGCTTTCTATTATCTAAGCTAAGGTTTTAGTATTTGAAATCGTACATACTACTACTTTCCAAAATTTTGTGCTCTACTGATTGACAGACCGTACAAAGTATAGATTGTCTAGTGTATTTTGGCGTGCGAATTCATGGTTATCATGCCGTTGTTAAAATATTAGGAATAGTTTTTCTCTTTTTTTCTTATTTTACTATATCGGACATGATAGTAGGTACTATTAAATTACGAGCATAAATGCTTGTTGTTGATATAAAGGCAACATATCTCAAACAATGCTTTAAATTAAGAAAAAAGATTCCCAATATGCGCACCAAGAGAGATGTTTGTGCCTCCCGCAAAAATTTCTTTCGGGTCTGGGTGTTCGTGAGACCGAAAGGTCTCTCCTACTTCCTGACTCGATCTTAGTGTGGGATCAGGACTATGTATGTGTCTGTTGGGTGTTACTTATTATTATTTTATTATTATTAACCACGCATTCGCACGCCAAAAGACCGTAAACGAACTTTATCTAGATAAGTGTTGGATAAGTGTCGGATAAAGAATTATTTATTAGGCTGTGACGTCGCATTAACTCGCCAGCAACGATGGAAGCAAACAGATCACACCAAATAAGTTTTAATCTATACATCTAGCTACGATTGCAGAAGCAACGCTGATACTTATTTCTACAGTTGTAGTTGTACAACCGTACTATATAGCCGAACCACTCTCAATCGTACTCTCGATTGTAGAGGAGGCCCGTGCCCTGCAGTGGGACGTATATGGGCTGAAACATACATACATAAGGTTGTAGAAACAAGTATCAACTGCCAAGACAATGCCGACTTTTATAACCTATTAAATAAACATTGCACATCTCCATTGATTGCAACAACCACGTCACACTGTCACAGTTCAACAGGTTCAATGTTTTGACGTTAACATTTAATTTGTTTACTGTTATGGCACTTGGGCTGACTCAGATGTGTCTAGGTCAGGTATTGTTCTATTATTGGTGTGTGATTCAACTTCAGCATTGAATACACTGTTAAAAACTAGACAGCAAAATGATCTTGATTGTAAGAACTCTCATATGTGAGCGGCCGCCTGGGTATGTACCACCGCAATGTCTATTTCTCCCGCCAAACAGTAGTGTTAATACAATGTTGTGTTTCGGTCTAAAGGACACTGTAGCTAGACTAACTACTGGACATATTGAGACTTAACATCTCATGTCTCAGGATGGCGAGTACAACAGGTACAGGAGACCGTCCCGCCCTCACACCCACCACTGTAACTCCTGTAAGCCAGGATCAACAGTGGCACGCAATGTAATGACACCGAGCAATGAAGCTCGGCGAGTCTCCGGGAATGTCTAACTTGTCTTTAACCCGCAACGAAATTAATCAGAAAGTGTAATTAATAGGAGGAGTTGGAAATAAAAATGGCGAGTACAGTGGAATACTAAGCATTGCTTTGTACTTCAAGGCGTTCTTTGGTTTAGCTACTGTACATGAGCGGTCGTATCGCTTACCATCAGGCGAACGGCATGCTTGTCTCGCTATACATTGTAAAAAAAAAAGACGGGCACCCTATGGGCGAACCCGAGACCTCATATTTGCAATCATTTGCGTACAATGTAAATGCACCACTAAGGTAGTGATATCAAATAATATACAACTAAAGATATAACTCTGCTCACTGCTTATATTCTCTGCATCAATTTAGTCGTCTCGGAAGCACGTGAATGACAAATACAATTTAATTTGATACAATTTTCACCAATTAGGAAGTCTGAGAGGTATCACGGAATTAAATTCTAGAAAGACAGAATTACTGGACGGAAAACATAATACACATTTACATTTTAGTATGTCATACATTTATTCTTGAAATAAAAAAGACTATAAAAATTTATGTTCGCAATACATCATACAAAAAATATTCCATTCTTCATATTTAGCGGAATGTTTTTGCTCAGATTCATGGTGGAAAAATACCAAATAGATTTAAATAATCTTTATTTAGCATAAAGTATTCTTGATTCCTTTATCTTGGTTGCTAGTCGCATATCTTAATGTATAAATTGCGAATGAATTGTTTATTGTCTTGTTTTGAGAAACAGTAATGTTAAAAATGATATTCAATAAGACCCGTACTTTTAGTCTCTAAATAATATGGACGGGCCATATTACTTCGCACCTTCGATCAAATATACACTAGATACACAGTTCCCTGTAAAAGTTCTGTTAAAAAGTGGCACCGATGCATGACATTAAAAAAAGTAAACAAAAAGATCACATATTCCAAATACATTAACACAAATTCCACCTTATTCCTGGAGCTTAAAGTAGCTTTTCACATAATATTGTCTAATTTGTTGCGACGTTTTAGAAGCAACGGTCGGTGCGTGACTGAAGGCGAAAGAGTGCTTAAGCACTCTTTTTTTGGTGCCATTTTCTAAGCGCTCATGTTGTATCTAGTGTATATTTGATCGAAGCTTCGCACGCTTAAATAAGCAAAATCGTCTTGATAAGTTTCAACCAGAGCTATTCAACTAAGGGCCACCCGTTATGTAAACATACCGTGAGAACAATCAATTCTATACCCATTATGTGGTCATTAGATGCAATCGATGACAATCTGGGAATTATATTCAGATGGGATACCGTATTTTACAGTTTAAGAGAAGACCAATAGACTAATAGTTAAAGATAATATATTGAGGAAACAAATAAACATTGAGGTAAAGAAAATAAGTGTGCAAAATTACAAATTAATCCGTTAAAATCGAATACAATAATTCCGTTACATACATAGATGAATAATACGTACATATAGGCAAAAGTAATAAAAGCATGTTCAATACCGTGGAAATTCCTGAACATTCCATTTAACATACATTTCGCCGTTTTTCTTCCCGCATTCATTCTTCTTTTCAGTGGATTGAGAATTAAAATTCTTGATAGAATTAAAACTTAAATTTTCGCCGATGTTATCAATAAATCCATTATGGACATACAAAGAATATATGTGTAATGCGGATAATCAAAACACATTTATTTGATGACGTTAAAGACTAGTTATTCAACATTGTCTCACCATTGTCTTACGAAGAATGTTACTATTCCACGTTCAATACAATATTATTAACTTTGATCTACAAAGCATCTGGTATTACTCAATAGCAACCTTTTAGAAGTCTGAACACCAATTTTAATATTATTATACGCAAATCTTCGAAGAGATTCGTTCTCCCTAACGTTCGTCCCCGCGCACCGTGGCTAAGATCTGCTTTGCTATTTCTTTTTATTCATTGACAATATCTTAGCTATGCTGATGCCCAGGTGTCTGGTGTCATATACTCCTGAAGTTTCCGTGCAATTCTATGATTTATCTTCAAAATCATGAACACTTGGTTGGACACATTAAGGTTGGAGACTCATTTTTAGATTTCATTTTACAGAGCTCGAATAAAAATGACGACTATGGTACCGTTTGTATCAACTCAATATCGAATAAATAATGTTACAAAAACAAGAAAATATTTACAATGAAAACATCATCGTAAATATGTCGCAATAGGTAAACTATTAACTTACGTTCAGACGCAAAACATAGTCGTCGTAAAGTCGTCGTTTTCTGAATCCTGCAACCTTATTACTCGCATAATTATTGAACCGGTCATAAACGAAGCAACATATTATGGCATATTATTATACGTCTTGAAACAAAACAACCTTTTTTGTGTGAGGCCATGCTTCAGATGAAATAAAAATATTGCGATCAAACACTATGGTCCTTAGTTAAATACCATTTTGCATGTTATATTATTGTAGTATCTCCATACCCTACTCTTTGAGTATTGCAATTCTGTCCGCAGTATAAACTTTTTGGAAGACGATTACGTCTACAGTCGATGTAACTATGGCGAGTTTTGCAAACACACCCAATATCCACTAAGAAAAGCAAAATTATGTTATTATGATAATTACTTACTGGTAATCGTTGGAAGTCTCCAAGCGGAGGTCCCGTGTCAATCTGCGTTTGTTTCCTTGGAGCATTTATCTGCGGGGCAATAGCTTCGTGAAGATTCGACGCTATGATTTTATTCAAAAGTTGACCTGAAACGAAAAATATTTTATGTTCTACAGATTCAATTACTTAACACGTGATGTATTTGAAATTCTTGTTAATATCCCTGATATTATTCTTGAGTATTAGGACTGTTCATGGTAAAGTAGTTCTGTTTATTTAAAACTGAATTGTAATGGCGAATAAATTGAATCATATTTTGCATCTGTTTTGTATCGAGGTAAAAAACGAAAGACCTGTACATAAAAGTAAATACTTTTTACGAGTAAGAAATAACACACACACACATTACTTCAAATGACTTTCAAATAGTACCTAACCGGTCTCAAAAAAACTAAAAGCATAAGATAATGGTGCATAAAGAGACTACTTAGCAAATTTACTAGACACTACACCCAAAGTAATTTGGTCGTGAACAATCTCCATTTTTAAATCAATTAATGATCAATGATTTCATACCTAATCACTTCTACGAATACGATCATAATACAGGATCATTAAAAACCAACTAGATAAAATATACAGAACTCAATATGCTTCTAATGGATATTACTGTTGAGAAACGTAGTACTTGTTCATAACTTCCTATATTATCTTCATGATATATTGCACTTGAAACGTTTTAGATATTTTAGACTCAAATATCCAATAATGCAATGATCTGCATTTGCTCATCTATATCACTATTTTAGTCATCTTAGGTATTCTAACTATTAGAGAAATCCTTTGAAGTTGCATCATCATTATTTTATCCTAAAGATAGTAACAAGTCTTCCCCTTTAATTTCCAGAACAACTTTTCAGACATTTCTATCTATCTCATTCATGCGACCTTCTCATACCTTATGACGATATCTACAGAGCTAGTTTCACCATACGTTTTTCCATACGCAATCTTAAGTTCAGTTCACATTACTATTAGAATTGAGATGATAATTATTCACTGTGTACTCATAGCTTCATCGTACTCTACACCTAGTTTATTTTGTGTTGTTGATATTTTATATCATTTGACTATTACAACCGGCTAATTACATAACCAAAATATAGTAATAACCAATCAATCGGTAATCTTTAATTGTTACCCGAGATTTTATAACCCCACGATATTAATTGCATCAGAATATGTATTATCAATCGACATAGCCCATTTTATTCTCATCAATAAAATTTGAACGATTTTAACCTAATTGAATGATAAACCGAGAATTTTCCATAAAAAAGATGATTACAGACAAATGACGTCATAGTAGCATCGAGTGCATTATGTAAATGTTTTTCAACGATATGCCAATAAAGTCATTTTCCCGTGGATAATTACGATCAGACACTCGTGTAGCAATCATTCTTTATAATTAATACCTACGATGGTTGAAATGGATTAGATTTTTAAAAACGGATATGGGTATAGTATGATGAAAAAAACAAGTATACTAAATCTGAGTATTGAAGAATAAAACATCAGTTAAAATGGCCATGATTTGAATTTCGGCTCTTGTCCTATTATTTTAGAATAATAAGGTAAAAAGACCATACGTCTTCTTACGTAATACGGTGGAAATAGGAGTGTAGAAAATGATTATAGAACATAATATAGGGTTTCGTGCTTTTATAATAATCAGAGCTTTCAAATACTTTAGTTAGTAGATTACTTTGTTAGTCCAATTTCAGAACAGTTCAGAAAGTGGACTAGTTGTGTTCCTTAAATTCAAATTCGATGTACCTTTATATGAATTTTGGTGCAGTGCATTTAACTAAAACATGAATGTACAGAACAGTTATTTCGCACGCGTCTCACGTACAAGGACATTACAATAGCACTTTCATGCCGGCAGTAGTATAAGAGTTATTAAAAACATACTTCGAATACTAATAATATTCATGTTTAAAAGAACTTTAGTATCTATTGTAGCGGGTCGTTGATGGTTATTTGTCCCTTCCGAACGACTTTTATAAATAAATACACCCAACAGTCACATACATAGTCCTGACCCCACACTAGGATCGAGTCTTGTGTCGTGGGTGTCAGGAACCACGAGAAAATTGACCAATTGTGCCACGGAGGTTGTCGAACGACTTTTGAATTCAGTTTGAGCAAAGAAGACAAATACATTCGATAGCTATAATAAGCCCGTCTATCTAAGGAAGGGAAAATTACTTTGATATTAATATAAATAAAATACGCTGATAAAAACAAGAAGAAACGTCTTTCAAAAGACCCGAAAACAAAAAGGTACTAACATAACTCAATACGCTGATAAACTAAAAGAAACTTATCCATAACATAAGTAAAAACAATATTTTAAATGAAATGAAATATAAATATGAATTGAATCCATAAAATGTCATATTTAGATTCAGTCACTTTTTTCCACTACCATCCGGTTCACAAGGCTGTTTTCGCCAGAGAAGAACGGGCAATTGCAATAATAACATATAGGTAATACGGTATTTGACTATGATCGATTTTTTGTTTTATTTTGCGTAAAAACAAAAATATCATTAAAATAGTTTATTTATGTTAAAACAGTATTAAAGTAGGTTGTAAAATGAGGCAAATATTTGTATTTAAAATTAAAGAGTGGTGGTGTAGTGGGGACACCTTGCCGTCTCTTTCATACGCGCACATTGTAATGCATGTTAGGACTAGTGACGTCACTAGTATTGCTTTTCATCCCTTTTCTTTTACCCTCACTGCAAGAAATAAAATGTTACTAACTTTTATAATTCTGAACGGATTTACCATATTCTTTGTTTTTTATATTCTTGATATGGATACCTTTTGATGGATACAATGAAAAAAATGGAGTCAAATATCCTATTATAACAGGGTATAAGTTAAATAACATTCCCTAGGTGCAACAAAACGAGAACTCAGTGAAAACAAGATTAGGTTATCAGTTTCGAAACAGTACTTAATGCACTCATTAAATTATGAACTGGAGTTGTTTAGCAAAACATCGATATTTTTAATAGGTGAACGCATTCATTAATTGAAACTTACGTGTTTCCTTTGCGTGTCATAGGAACTTTAGTAAAACGTATCTTTTTTATTTATTCTCGTCTCATGCTTTTACGCTGCACAATAAAATATAACCTTATCGGAACTTGGATTTGGAAATTTATCAGTAGCAGTCTTTTTAGCACCCTCTGTTGTGACAGCATAGAATTTAAAATCTACTATACATAAGATTATTTTTTTTTAACAGTAGTAATATATAGTCCGTATCAAAGCAAAAAACAATATTTATCCGGATGGCAATTCGATATAAAGTCTATACCCTAATTCGTTAGACCTAGCCACAGATCTATCGATTATATCTATACAAAACGAAAAAATCGCATCATAGAAAAAAAATGGTGATAGTGTAAAATACACCCAAATTAAATTGTTTTGTTGATGTTTATTGCGAGATGCAGTACTCCGGATTGTGCAATGTGATGCAGTGTGATTGCGTGGGACGTCGACCCCGTTTTTACCGCAATTGTGTTGAATATTAACACTGTTACATAACACATTTTTTCTTCTAACATTTAAATTTTAATCTGAAAATTTTCTTTCCTTACAAAGCTGACTATAAAATCGAAAGCATGCGAAACAAATGGTTTTCATTGCCATTGCACATTGCCGCTATCACAAAAAAAAAATCAAAATTATCACCAATGTTAGCGTGTTTCAAATACATATTTGTTTCAGGTCTGTGTATTACAAAATTCAAAGCTACTATTACAAAATTCAAAGCTACTATCAAGCAAAAATTATGCAATAAAGCATATTATAAAATTTCGGAATATTTAGACGATAACAAGGCTTGGGAATAGAATAAAATTAAATAAATGTGTAGTATCTCGGAACGGAAGTCTTGGTGTGCTCTATAAAATATCACTTAAATTAAGTAACTTGTCAAATTTGCCATTGTTTTCCTATGTAAGTGATTGGGTATGTCATGCTCGCTAAAAAGTCTGTGCTTGCGGTGGCGTCGTGTGCCGGGTCGGTCACTTCCCTGTAACATGGTTGAGGAGGCCGATGACTGGCACTTGCGTCATACTCGTGAACGGGTGCTGCTTGCGTAGACTGGTCTATCCGATCTGCTTACATTGTAACTTATTGATTGATGGATTACATAAGACTCGCAATTATTCACTGCTTTGGCGTATTAAGAGTATACTAATTCTTCGTTCTGGGCGACTTCGCTTCACTCAGCCATAGTAATTATAATATAATAATAGTCGTATCAAAAATATTTATTGTAAATGTACAATAATTTATTATTAAACTGCTCTGATTTAAACCAACTTGTAAATTTTGTAATAATTCACTACATTGTAAACTGGTTTTGAAAAGAGCAACACTAGAGTTTCTTGCCCGTTCTTCTCTAGTGAAAACCGCTTTCCGAACCGGGTGGTAGATAAAAAAAAAATGACTGAATCAAAATGATGTTGAACATTTTAATGGATTCAATAAATTATTTTCATTTTCATTTCATTTTCATTATGAGATAATAAATCCTCGTAGTTTCTGATACCCACTCTAGAAAACATGCTTCTATTGGTTATACGGTACATATTTTAGATTACTTAAATGTGACTCATCGCTGTAGTACAATCATTGTTGTGAAAATAATATGATAAATTAAGTACAAAACACCGAGTCAACAGTTCATACATAAAAAAACAACATTGCTACTGTTTTTTTAAATAATATAAGGGTAAATTTCTATATCTGTCTTGTGGCAAGGGGGTAAAAGGCGACTGAATGGGCCCGTTGCGATCACTGGGTGCAATAGGGGGCGCACTCACCGAAAGTGATCCCCAGGCGAACGCCCGAACCCGTGCGCGTTCCCTAATATGAGGACGGTTGAGACCATAGGACCGCATGGATTGGCTGCGGAATAGTACCTAGTTTAGTTAAAGGTCCAAGTGACCTTTAAAAACTAAAAAAATCCCAACATGAGAATCGATCCAAGATATCACAATTTACAACCCAAGTCATTAGAATAATGATGTCAGAAATGTATCAATATCTAGATAATTAGCGCGTCATCAACTCGCAAACAAGAAAATCCAAGGACATGAAAAAATAATCTACACTGCAAATAGGTTTTAGCTACGTAAGATTTATACTCTGTAAAGACATAAATGTGGACTACGCTATCGCAGATTATATTGTCGACGGTCAGGAAAAACACTCGAGTTTGTAATCGCTAGACGACTAATTGTAGACCATGCTTCTTGATAATAATGTACGTGCTTTTGTCTACTACAGGGGTGGCAAGTTGCAGTTCTTTGGATGTGAAGCCTTAATTCCATACGCCAATACAATTTATTTAAACAAAAACACTAAAACATCATTTTGAATCGATTAATGGATTAGGCACCATTTCTATCTCTAAGCCACTTATCCTCGGTTTTTGCCGCTACTCTCTCTCGTGACAGGCGTCGTTAGCGTTCAGAAAGAAAATTTGGCTTATTAAAAACTTTGAAACGTTGTAAATTGTAATTTTTGGCTTTTCCCATCAATTCGATTTTTACATTATTATTTTTTATTCAACAATTTATATGTTTGCATTAATATATTTTAATACATAGTGCATGTTCTCTATTTTTATACAATATATCCGGTAAACGTGTAAACAAAGTCGCGTGATGGTAAGTATTGGGCATCCGACGATCTCACTTAGAAAACAAAACGCGGCAATAAAGCAGTCGCTTCACGTCGATCGTCTGTGAGACAGTGGTACAGCCCCGGACGAGCCTGCCCATTCATGCTGAGTCATAACTAACAGCAGCGCGGCTCTACCACATCCACATCATCTAAGATTTATTATTTGGCTAAATATATAGTAATTCTGCATCTTTTATTTGACTAAATACCAAAATAGATAGTAATTTTGAGCATATATAGCCCACTTGTGAGCCCAGGATTCATAAGTTCATAACGAAAAGGAAAAATGTAAAATCTACTTTTTATCATCGTACATTTAACATATTTTTACTTCAGCATATTTTTATACAGGAAAAAATAAAAATTTTAAAACCAAAATATGATGTCGGTGATATCCAATCATAGACAGTCATTTTAAGGACGGACTAAAGATCTCTATATTTTGATCCCAAGCACATACTTTATAACAAATCTTTGTAACTAAACTTAGAACCCATGAAATATCTACCAAACCGAAACGAGTAAAACATTAAAGAAATATACATTTCTCCTTTGCTAACAAAACGGGTTATGACTTTAACTGCAAGCGTTATAAAAGAATCGATATGGCCGCTGACTCATAGGAAAAGGGGTTTATACCCCGTGCTATCTGATGTAACAAAGTAATTTACAATTTTGTGCTATTAAATGTTTAGTAGGGTTGTAGATCTATTACTATAGGGGTGCGACTTCGTACATAAAAAATATTGAAAATGATTATTTCGATCCTAGCGATACGCTCCGGTGAGAACGATAAATTTTCGTGTAAGTAGTATAAATGAAATAGTTAAATGGCGGTAATGTGCCACTAAACCAAGAAATATGTTTTGTATGTTAATATTATGAGCTATCTTGATATTAAAAACAATTTCAACTTGATATTGGTTAAAATTACAAGAGGTTACGAAAGATACACAATTTGAAATATAGACATAACAAATATGGAATTTCGCGCGTTTGCCTAGCGCGCCCTCTGATGGCGAAATCATGTCGAAAATTAAAAAAAAGTAGAGTTGCGGATCTATCTCTGTATATAATACTAATCTATGGATACATCGTTCGCAACTTGTATGAACAATTTATTGCGTTGCTCTTTTTAATTATTTAAAATATTATTATTAGCATTTCCATTCGTAACAATATTGACACATTCTTTACTAATATCACCAGTGCTCACTCCTTTAAAGAAATAAAATACTTAACCGTTTAAGTAACAGCACCGTAGAAAATCAACATGGAAAGCAATTGTAAAAATAATACAGGACTAAAAAAATAATTAAATAAATGTATTTCTGTATAGTGAGGTAATATAACGAAAAAAGTTATGAAATCATCAAAAGAATGAAAAATGTATAACCAGGAAAGGGGATACCCCTATAACGACAGATAAGCAAGCAGGCTTTCTATCGATGATTAGAAATATTCAGGTAAATAATAAACATCTTGCCAATCTGAATACCCCTTTTACAATACGCTTTTTTCCCTGCCTTTCGAACATATTTTTAGAGGTCGGCAATCCACCTACGATCTAATATTTCGTAGAATTTCATGGGTGGCAGTAATCGTCTGCAATCACGTAAGCCGATTATACGTTTACCTGATCTAAGTAATAAAAAAATATGCCTGTTTAACGATTAGAGGCAAAATATACTTTATGCAATAGAAAATAACTCACCTTTTTCCACGACAGGTTGAGTTTTAGTGTAGAAAATAGATGAATACATAATGTTATTCTTCAGTTTCACTATGTTCGGGGGTTGTATGCCTTTCAGTAGAACTGCGTCGAGTTCCGTATAGTACGGCAGTAGTCTATGATTAAATTCCAGTCTTAATATCCTGTTGGGAAATAAATTAATTAAGCTACTGAATTTAATTAATGAGATTGATGTCTATCGATTTCGATAGACCTTACGGGTAAGGTACTTTCAAAGACACAGTAAATTAGTGTAAATTAAAAACAAAAGACAAGCGTCTTATTAATAAACTCCGGTTTTTTATGATAATTCAAACAAAATAAAAAGGAAATGCCGTAAATGAAAAATTTTATGAAATAATAGCGTGGCAATCGTCACGTCAATGATGTTGTAATACAGAATCGAATGTGTAATACTGATAGTTTCGAACTCCCCAAGTATATTTTTTTTATAAAAAATATGTTTCCTTTATACATAATGTAAACAGTTTAAAACTGGAATATATTTTTCTATATGCGCATTTTTCGAGTTATTTTCTAGCGCCAACAATAATTAATTTTCCATTCTATTTTAAAAGTAATGAGATCACGTTTCTCCCATATAATAATAAATATTTATTACTAGTTAAAAAAGGCATGAATTTCCAATAAGGAAATCTCGGACCAACTAGTACAACTTCCGCTACGATATCTTTAATTGAAAAGTTATAATATTTTACTGCCGACTGAGTTTTTACGACTCGGCATGAAAAATAAAATATCATAATTTATTTTCTCAATATCCCGTATTTTAGATTTTCACAGCGATCTATTAGCTACGCGTAAAGACGCTATATTCAACTTCCAGCAACCATATTTAGGTTGTCTATCCCAATTGTGGATGGATGTTGGAAGCTACCCTGCGCATCGCCACTTTAGCTAGGCAATCTAAAAAGCTATACCCGAAAATTTTGTTCCCATTTCGTTCGGATCCGATCCCGAACCCGATCCGAATCTGGTAACAATCTCTCGCTAGTAATTATACCATATTTGTGATTTTCATGTCATAATTTACTGTGTTATACTCTAGAACTCCCTATTTTGATATTCCCTTTAAGCATTGCAAAATCCTACGGACACTCCGGTGTCCGCAAACCGGTGACGATGACATGAGTCACTTGTTCGTTAGTCTGAAAAATAATACAGCACAAATCATACCTGGTAGGAATGTTGAGCTGCCTTATAGGAGGGCTAAATATCCTAGGTCTGTCTCCAACATACTCGGGCTCTCCTTCCCACAGCAGCATCCACGACGTAGGTCCTTTGGCCCATATCCTCACCAACGCTCCAGGGTTGTATGTCTCGAATATTGACACCTCTAGTGGGTACACCGCTCTTTCAAACGATACTTCTGTCGAAAGTAATGTTGTTTGCAAAACGGTACAGTTTTATGGGATGCAATAGTTGGTTAGTTTTTTTTTTAGTTATTTACAAATAATTTATTATAGATGCTCATTTATAGCATAAAAAACCCCATTTAAAGTCAGAGTTCTGCATCTCGAAGATAAGATTATTGTAAGGATATAATAAGTTGCACTGTGTAAACATTTTTCAGAACTTAATAATCTATGGTGATTATATTATACAATAATGGTATACTAGTAACACTGTATGGTACTCTCTTCATATAATTGAGCTACAATGAATATATACTAATATACATATACATATAGTAATATACACCACTGAGGCTTTTAAAAATTGTGAAGATAAATAACAAAGTTGGTGACATACACCTGGACATGATAGACTCATACAATGCAACAATTCATGTGTTTATAATTACAATAACAAAGGCCAACCGTACCCCATTTAATGTTACAAACCTTGAGCTTATCTTAGGTAATGAGTTCATGGGGTGATTGGGTCAAGCTAATAATAAACATGGATTATATTTAGATCAATAAATGACTGCATATGGGAGTCTATTGCTTTTAGTATATTTTATATTTGTTGTTTTGTATAGACATAGTAAAATCTACACAATAATAGTGATTTAATGAAGTTAATTAATTATATTCATTAAATAAATTCATTTTAGTAGTTCAACTGAAATCAGCTTCAAAACTAAATTATGCTAAATACTTTACTTGGATAATTAATCTAATTTAATTCTTGTACTAACCTACAAAGTCTTGGCTTGATATTGCACTAGAGTTTTGTGGCATATAATCTTCTTGTGCTGAAGGGGCATCATCCCACCATGTTCCATAAGTTCTCTATAAATAAATCATTATGGTAGATATTTAAAGAATATAGTGGCTGATCAATTCTAAATTTTAATTCCATCAAATCATATGAGGAATTATTACTTTTTCCAATGAATTTTACTATTCATTAGATAAGCACAAGTATTATTAAAAAAATATACAAATTATCTTAATTTTACTGAAGCACATAATTATGAAAAGTGCTTTTTGTATTCCTCAATTAAATTGAATGTTGCGAATCAAAATAAACAAAATACATAAACAACTTCACACAAATTGTTATGTCATGCAACTATAGTTTTTCATAAACTTTTACCATAACAAAGGCTTGAGGATAATCTCCGTAATCGGGAAAATTAGATGGTGGACCCCGAAGATTGAAAGCTGTATACGAGACACTGATTTCGCTTCCGTACTGTGAACTAAAGTCTTCAACATTTTGCACAAACTGCTCTAATATTAACTGATCACTGTCTTCATCAGCTTCATCCTCATCTTTGAACCAGAACAAAGAAGATATCATATCTGAAGCGCTTTGCATTTTTATTTTTTAACTTTACAGGACCAACGTAAATAACACAAACAGAGATTGCGAAGATACGCGCTCAAATGATTTTTTTTGTTGACTTGAAAAGTGACATTGACAACCTTCGATCAAATATACACTAGATACACAGTTCCCTGTAAAAGTTCTGTTAAAAAGTGGCACCGATGCATGACATTAAAAAAAGTAAACAAAAAGATCACATATTCCAAATATATTAACACAAATTCCACCTTATTCCTGGAGCTTAAAGTAGCTTTTCAAATAATATTGTCTAAAGTTTTACGACGTTTTAGATGCAACGGTCGGTGCGTGACTGAAGGCGAAAGAGTGCTTAAGCACTCTTTTTTGGTGCCATTTTCTAAGCGCTCATGTTGTATCTAGTGTATATTTGATCGAAGTTGACAACCTAAACCTAAACTGACAGTTGAAATAAACAGAATAAAACGGAGGATAAAAAATCGAAACGAATGTTATTTATTCAATTTTAATTCAATGATATCAATATAATAAAAATAAAAATAAATATGCTTTTAATTTTCAAGCTTATAAGTTATAAGGGTACAGTCATTGACTTATATTCTACCGATAGACGCGACGCGTCATAGAAACTGTTTGTCCCATATTTCAATAAAGCTCAGTAGCGACATCTAGTACGTTTACTTGAATATTACAAATTATGATCAATGATTATTAGACAGAAGAGACAGTTCAAATCAATAATAGCTTTTCCTAAGATACTGCCTAAGTATGAATGCAGTCATAGCAATTATATATTTTGTAATTTTTTTTATTTATGTGAATAATTCATGAAAGTTATCTAAATTAAACTAAAAACTCTTATAAGTGTACAAGTTTATCACAGTTTTACAATAAGATAATGAAACAACAGACAAATATTATAGAGATCTCCCTCTTTTGTAACGACGCGCAAGAATCTAAAATAATTTTTAGTGATATTAGTCTTTAATAACATTCAATGGGTACGAAATTTCAACGTAGTCCATTAGATATTTCATATAAAGAAATAGGGCCTAAAAACTGTGCACTGTTTCAAAACATATATACAACACATATTTTGTGTTATTAATTAACAACATAAAATTAAAATAAAATACTGAAATCAATTTTTACCTACATTCTTCCTACATATCTGTATTTGTAATGTATTCGAATAGTTTATGCCTATTTGGTCGTCTGATATGAATGCCCCATGAATAATCTATATCTAATATAGTTCGTCTCTCTCACTCGACGGGCAATTTTTATGCGCGGGAATGAGACATACGATTAAGAAGCTCACCTTGTATTTCTAATAAGCTATACAAATATTTAATCGAATAATAAATAAAATATCTGTATTATCGGCATTATACTGCAATATTTTATCACTTAAGTTGTATGCTTTAATTATATTGTAATTTTAGAAAATTTCGCTATCGGTTTGACGGGGAAAAGACAAAATAAATGACTTGTAAATATAACCAAAGAGGCGTACTGCTGCGTAGCCGTCAGGCTGTTCAAACTTAGAACATTTTACCATGGAATGGTGGAGGTAATAATGATACCAAATTAAAAGCCCATTGTAATATAGAAACAGTTCCGTCTTATAATGTCTTTTTAATTTAGGCGTATTTTACGTGCTTCTAGCATAAAAACATAGATGTCGCCTGATGGCGTATACGAAATATGGGAATCTTTTCTTATTGGTCTGTGAAGTTATCAAACAGTCAATGGCGGCGCGGCGTCATGGTGTCATTTTTGCCGGTTGTTCTTGTTAGTTAATTCATATTCAGCCTATTTCTAGTTCTGGTTATTCATTCAATGTGCTGTGTGTGAAGTGCTCTATATATTGTGTTTGTAACTGTGTAAATATGTGATTGGTGTTCTGTTTTTGTTCTGTATTGTATTTTGTAACTCTGTACTTAAAATAAATGGTCATGATTAGAATATTGTGGTTTTAATTCCTTAATTAATGCATTTACGTTTAGTACCTACTATTAATTAGTACTAATTGTATTAAAAAAGGAACCTTATAGTAGAAATTGTAGGTAATGTAAGTGTATACATCTAATTATATACATAACAGAATAGTTGCATGTTTAAAAAACCAGACGGTGCCACTAAGTGCTTTCCCCCCGAACCCCTCGAGTTAAGCCTCTATTCCTATATAACAAAGTACTCTGTGGTAGCCGTCACGCGGCAGACTGATTCGTGTGCGGTGCATGCACCGCACTTGGGTAGGACACGTTTTTTACAAAGAACGTCCATTGATATCGATGGGTACAGTCATATTGACGTGAACGCTTTTGTAGCTACGTCAATGTCAAAAAACTAAACAAGTTGTTGTCTGTTGTGTTGTCTGTCTGTGTTGTCTGTTGTCAATCAAGAAAATAATGGCAGCGGGGCCAATTGCAGAAAGAAATCAAGGTATTTTAACATAATAGTTGTCTGTAATTGCATTACAATATGTAGCTTTATCATATTTAATAATAATTTTACAATAAAAACTTACGTAGCAAGAAGTTTTCTAAGTATTGTTAATTAGATGAAAATGTGAGGTTATGTTCTAATTTTCGCAATTAATGTTTAGAATTGCATCTAATTCCTATAAAGTGACCTGAAATAATATAGTATAAACCATATTTGAGCGATATTTAAACGCAGTTTTATTCGAGTACTTCACAAAATATGTTCCCGCCGTTCATTTTGCAGATGCTACGATTTATGTCGGAGGTCTTGATGACAGAGTCACAGAGACGCTATTATGGGAGCTTTTCGTACAAGCTGGACCCGTAGGTAAGTGTCAACACATTGCCTTCATAAGGTTCAAAAGCTATTTCTCTAAGTCTAGACTAAAGATGAAGATGAACACATAATATGCACTGCAACTATTTCATTTTTAAAATAGTCTATTTAATTTTTGAGATGCAAGTAAAGTTTTGGGTATAATTAATTCCCTGCTAATATGTACTGAGAATTAAAAGTTGCAGTTGATACCTCTATTGAAAAATCCTCTGAAAGTTTTGTATTGTTAATGTTGATTTGGTATGTTTTAGTGAATGTTCACATGCCAAAGGATAGAGTGACACAAACTCACCAAGGATATGGATTTGTTGAGTTTATGGGAGAGGAGGATGCTGACTATGCAATAAAGGTATTTTTTACAAATAACTTAAAGCTTACACTTACAGCCTAATTCATAGACAATTTTAAAACATATTTTAGTTAGCAAATGTTTTTTCTATGTTCAGACTGAATTCGAAAGTCGTTCAAAAGGGATAAAACATTTAATAACCAAAATAGGTTGCAGAACTGTCTGCGAATAAGGCTGTTAGAATAATGCTTGATCATCGATGGATTACTGTATAATGCAAGTGCCTAAAGTTAGCCTCTTGATATTTTTCTAATCCTGAGCAAATGGTGGCATTTAATAATGCTTTCTACCATCAATTTTGGAGTAATAAAGTAGTTTCTTGCCCGTTCTTCTCTAGTTAAAACCACTTTCTGAACCAAATAGTAGATAAAAAAATGGCTAAATCTTAACGATGTAGATTTATCTTAATGGATTTGATAAAAAAAAATGTTCTACATTTTGTTAATATTACAGGTAATGAACATGATAAAACTCTATGGCAAGCCAGTAAGGGTGAATAAGGCTTCAGCACATCAAAAGAACTTGGATGTTGGTGCCAATGTGTTCATAGGAAACTTAGATCCTGAAGTAGATGAAAAATTGCTATATGACACATTCTCCGCTTTTGGAGTTATATTGCAAACACCAAAGGTAAGTTGGACTTGTAATACTCTCTCTTTCTGTCAATCTCTCTTTCTTCCTCTCTTCATTCATGGGAAGTCCACTGCTGATTATAGAACTATAAATTTGTTATTTTTTGGTTGTTCCAAAACAATATAGTTGGTTTTACAGTAATATAATGGCTTTTTAGTGGATATGGATACATGCAAATTCCTCTAATATCCAATAGGTTGTCAAATAAGAAGACATAGCCTGAATATTATTGTATAATGATTTTTACTAATTCAAGTAATTTGAACGAATTGCAATATTTAGACTGCAAAAAAAATATCCCCCTAGGTTGTATTGAATACTGATAGATGAAAATTAATGGGATTTTAATCTTTATAATTTCTTTTTAGGTGATGAGAGATCCAGAAACTGGAAATTCCAAAGCATTTGCGTTCATCAACTTTGCTTCGTTTGAGGCATCTGATGCTGCTATTGAAGCTATGAACAATCAATATTTGTGCAACAGACCTATTTCAGTGTCTTATGCCTTCAAGAAAGATGTCAAGGGAGAAAGACACGGATCCGCTGCTGAAAGGTAAGAAATAATAAATTCAATTATACTTGGACATTATTTTAGTTAACATAAGACAAAGTTCTACGAGGCAAGTAAGTCATTATACAGTTTGAATATAAGCTATGAAAAGGATTACTAAACAAATTCTATTGCATTTTTGAGTGTTTAGGGAACTGGACAATAATAATAGATGTTATTTATAGAAAGAGACCATAGCTTATTCTTGTAGGAAATACATATTCACTTCTTGTTTGGGCACTCTTGACAGAGTGGTTATGATTGCCAGTTGTGTTGTTTTTTAGAAGACCTAAATTATACTATGAAATATTAATTAAAATTACTTGTGTTTATAGACTGCTGGCCGCCCAGAACCCGCTGTCGCACGCAGACCGTCCTCACCAGCTCTTCGCGGACGCCCCTCCATCCATGATGGGACCAGTTCTGATGGCGCCGCCTCCGCCACCCACTCCATCACCAATGCCGCCACAAGGCCCTCCGATGAACGCCCGGCCACCACCACCGCTACCCATGGCCGCGCCACCACCACCACCGTCATCAATGCCACCACCCGGGCCGCCGCCGCCACCAGGGCCACCACCACCACCTCCGCCATTCCACCACTTCCCACCCCCACCATTTGGGCCACCAGGCTTCGGGCCACCGCTGCCGCCTGGTGCTCGCCCACCGCCCCCATGGAGGCCACCTCCGCCGTCATTCAGGCCACAGTTTCCACCACGTGGGCCACCGCCGTTCGGACACCCGCCCTTCCCGCCACACCCGCCTGAAGCAAATTATAGCTATTAAATGTAATTAAGTGACGTGAAATAAGCGTTTTACCTTATTGTGTAGTTTTGTAAGGGTAAATAAGCATACCTATAGGCGAAATCTTGACTTTAAATATTATAATATTTTACTGATTATATTGTGGTTTACAATATTTCTATAAATATTCAGTAGAGAAGTGGGAAAATTATATAATATAGCAGATAAGCCAGTGTCAATGGAGATCCGTAAACTGTCTTTCTCTTTCAAATTATTGTTGTGCGATCCATGAATAAACGATGTGTTCAGATACTACACAATTGTATTATTTCTGTCATAGATGTTAATAATTATCGATGTACCTACTACTTAAGTGTAAGATTCAGATGGTTCAATGTCTCGCGAAACAACGGGCGTGACAGGACGACGATGCGGCGCTGCTGGTTCGTTTGGATTTAGTATAATACTATATATTTTAATATAATAATAAATAAATAATATAATAGTAATAATACCATTTACCACTGTCACCTTTCTACCATCGCACCACCCGTCACCACAATAAAGTTCATTCCTACTACCTTGAAAATATCCGTTCCCGAACGGTACGTTTCCAGCGTTGTTTTTTACTACGTAGCACGTACGTGCAAGCTCTGGAATTAACTCCCTGCTTCGGTGTTTCCTGAGCGCTATGACTGACATTGCTGCACTGTTATGTTTGTTGGCATGGATTGGTTTCATAGAGTTCAGTTTTATAAAACACGAGTCTAGTCACGTAGCCACGTATTTTCAATTTCACGGTTCAGCGTTGACCTCTAAACATAGTATTATAAAACTACTATAATGTTGTCATTATAACATATTTTTTTATTGCGATAAATAACGAGACGAGCATGCCGTTCGTCTGATGGTAAACGATACGACCGCTCATAAACAGTAGCAAAACCAAACAACACCTTGAATTACAAAGCAATGCTTGGTATTCCACTGCGCTCGCCATCCTGAGACATAAGATGTTAAGTCTCAATATGTCCAGTAGTTATTCTGGCTACAATGCCCTTCAATCCGAAACACAACAGTGCTTTTACACTGGTGTTTGACGGAAGAAATAGACACTGCGGTGGTACCCACCCAGATGGCCTCTCACATATGAGAGACCTACCACCAGTGACATATCCTTACGGTAGGCAGCAATTTGGCAGTGCTGGATCCCTGGCATTGCGAAAGTCCACGAGCGGCAGTGACCGCTTACCATCAGGCGGGCCGCATGCTCGTCTTCCTTCTGAAGGCCAATAAAAAAATAGTATGGCTACTTCAACTCCGAACGACCCATCAGCGTCGCGTAGCCTACCCGTCCCCTTATTATGTGCACCGTTCTATATTACATCTATGATGTGCACTGAACAGTTGAATACATAGATGGAGTATATGGTTACGATTAGGTATATACCTACTTAACTCAGTGTATATGCACTGAGATCGATCAGAACCCAAGACGACGTATTCCGAAATAAGAGTAAACAGTGAGTTATTAAATCAACTCAATTTCCCGAAGTTAAAATATATAACATTCGAAGCATACTGAGGTACCGGTCCGAAACCATTTTTTTTTCCAATAACTAGCTCAAAATGAAGGCGATGGAGGTAAAATCCTCGTTGACTATCTTTTCGAATTTCCAGTGTACAAGCGACATCGTTAGTTTCTCCGATTTACGTTAGAAGCAGTGCAAAAGCTACACAAATTCGGTCTGAATTTTCTGGATCTGTATTTCGAATTTGAAATGGACTTAATGTACAAGCGCTTTCAGGTGGTATTATTCCATATTATTTTACTTTCCACCATAGGTAATGACGTTTAACACTTACCTACCTAACTTAATCGTTCGAATGTTAGATAGCCTCCGTAGTACAGTCGGTTAGGCGCCGGCTGTGAAACAATAGGCCGCGGGTTTAATCCCCGCACCGAAACGAATGTTTGTGTGAACCACAAATATTTGTCTCGGGTCTGGGTGTTTTTGAGAACGAAGTCTCTCGTAGTTTCTGATACCCACGGCACAAGACTCAATCTTAGGGTGGGATTAGAACTAGGTAGGTGACTGTTTAAGTGCATTTATTTATTGTAGCCAATGATTATTGCGCAATAGAGAACTTAACATAATGATTCAGAGTGTCGTGCAGTGCTTAGGCATTAATTAATTAACTATCATTGTTAAGTGATGCTCATGCTTTATGAGCAGTCATAACCTTTTACATCAGGCAAGTAAGTTATCTTCTGTTTGTCATGTTATTCACGCATTATAGAAAAAAAATGCTGGTGTTAGTAATCATATTATTGACTGAAGTATTTAGATTAAAAAAAACGAAATCCTTATCAATGCGTCCAAATAAAAACTTCG
The DNA here is from genome assembly GCA_030180105.1 of Hyles lineata. Classification (NCBI taxonomy): domain Eukaryota; kingdom Metazoa; phylum Arthropoda; class Insecta; order Lepidoptera; family Sphingidae; genus Hyles; species Hyles lineata. Next base: position 5,333,583 of record JARJEE010000030.1, read on the forward strand.
TGTATTTACCTTGGTAGCAACTGTCCTGTCGATATGTCCGTAGGTACATTATTTATTCAGCTGAATAGCTTCATTTGCTGACGGAAATATCGCTCGGGACGCGTAGTTATAAAAGCCTTTCAATAACCTTGATATTTCATTTCAAATTTGTACAGTACCGCTTAAACTTGTACCTATCCGTCTCACGTCTGCTATAATAACACTGTTAAAAAGTCTTTGTAGAGATTTAGCGAACAAGATTGTGGCGCACTTGGTTCGATTCCGGCTGTGGAGCTAAATAAATCACCTCTGATAGCTGCAGCAAAAAAGAGTCAATATTCGTGTTCCTTTAGGACTAAGGTTATTCATAAAAACATTTCAATTGAGGAAGTAGTGTAATTAGCTGTACTCTTTTGTTGTACTCAGTAATTTCACAAGTAGGTAGGTATACAATATGCCAACATATATACATAAACTCAAGCCTTTTCCCAGAAGGGGTAGGCAGAGGTGCCAGGACACCCACATTTCGCCTTGTTCTGTCCCATGTTATAGGGAGCGAGCCTATCGCCATATCGGGTACAAATTGACTCCGGACTGATAATTAATAGAAAAATCCAATATCACTTTGTCCGATCCGGCATTCAAACCCGAGACCTCAGCTTTGCAACCGTACCGCAGTACAACTTCGCTATAGAAGCAGTCGGGACCGAGGTAGGTATAATTTCATAAAAATATTACCCATAACAAACAGCATTTCACAAATCGCCTCCCTGAAGCCCAGTTGAGGCCAGTAATAGCAAAATATCGCATATATATGGCATACGTAGCCGATGCATAGACGCGTATCATGTCGCGCACTTATTGGACGCGCCTCGCTTCGACAAACCGGACATACGGAGGAGGAAACGCGAACGATTTGCAAAATGTGAAATTTTTATTGCAACTTGCATTTTGTATTGTCTACGGTGCTCGTAAGGGTGCAATTACTGCGCTTCGTTTATGTAGCACTGTGCTTGTTATTTCACGGATTGTGTTTGAATAAAACGGATTATATTTTTTAATTGGTACTGCATTTTCGGTTATTGTTTATACTGATGTAAGGAAGGGAAAATACTGCGCATGATTTTAAGTGCAATACAGTCTTTGTTCCCATAATTCAAATATAAAACTAGAAACCGCATCAATAACATATTCAGCTCTTATCTACCTACTGTTGGTCATAGGCTTTTTTATGTTTGTCCACTTCTTTCTATCTGAGTGGGCAAGTATTTAAGGCGAGAACAAATAAACTAATCGATTAAAAAAACTAGGAATACTTCCAGCGTGTTTTAAAATTCTAAAACGAACACCGCTTCCCAAACTAGAGCACTACAAGAAAACTACAAGAATGTGTGTTTTTTATTACCCCGCATTCAGCGATCTAAATAAACCGGCGATGCGTCCCGAGTGCTTTATCCCAAAATCTCATCAAAAGCAAAAGTCCCATTCACTAATTATTTGGGGCAACTCCAACCAAATTCAACGGACAAAAATGACCCGTGTGCACATGATATTGAGGGTTAAATCCACCGTGGTTGCACTTCCCGCGTGCAACGATAATGGCCGACCAGTGCCGAGGATTAAAAACATCGTTAACTCTCAAAATGAAACACAAATATTTGCGGCATTCAGTTGGTTTTATGCGTATGTATGAAAAGGATTATAGTTGGAAATAATAAGCTTTTATGTTGTATTCTGTTGTTTTAGGTCGGTGTTAACGATTCTTTTGTTGACGACGCGGAAATCGCTGGAAGTATCTGAACATAATTATAGGTCATTTTGAGGATAAAAATAATCTAATGAAATAAAATTAGATAGGAATTTAATAGATTATTTCATTGACTTGTTTTTTAAAGTTCATGCATCTATAAATGATTTTAATAAATTTTTTTCACGCTTTATATTAGTTTCACTTGTATGTTTGTTTGTATGTTAGTTTTTTCTAAATTATTTTAAACTAAAAGGACGCATACATAAAATAATAAATACCAACTACAAACTGATCTTAAAACATATACTTAAAGAAAAATTAAAATGGACGCAAGATAAAATTACAACAAACCAAAAGTTTATAACAACTCATCGGTAAATATTTTTAAACACGACTTCTACTTCGCTATCAATAATAGGTAGTCCTTTTCAATACTTTTACGTTCTCCCATTATTATACCAATATAAAAAGGTAGATATATAAAACAACTATTCCTGCCTTTATGTACGCGTGTAGGCACAATAAAAGTCCCAGAGTAGTTTTCCTTTGTGAGCTTAACAATGAAACCATAAGATCGGATCTCATCTTCAAATGGACGGATTACTTATCATTCCCAATTCACGTAAAATATAACTCTCAATACATGAGGGATTCTGAAAGTACTTATATTATACGTATCCAGTCGAGTAGCCAACTGGAGCGAATAAACCTCAGATGGATCTTAAGGAAACCATGAAAAAGTACAAGATAGGATCGCGTGGATAATCGGTTTTGCTATAGACAGTCGTTGACGATGACGAATGTGTAATATCGTGTTTTTGTTTCTTGCTGATAATATTTATGCAGCTACTTTTTAGTATGTGAACTGCGAACGCAGGATTGATTATAACTGCTATTTACTTTATCGATTCAAATAAATTCAGTAAATAATTTATTTAATATAGGTAACGATTTTTGTAATAAAAATCATCTCTATAAACCAAAAGCCCGTGGCCGCCAGACTTTCGTCATTTTATAAAAGCTGAAAGTTTGTCTGCGCATGTCTCTAACATAGGCATCTCACAATCAGCTATTATGGAGTTCCGATCGTGGTTGCTTTGGAAGTTATCAGCTTCAATGTGACTGGCAAGATGATAGAACCATATATAATTATTTATGGGTGGACAATTTGACGTTTAATTTACGAGATTTCTGAGGCGAATAAATAACTATTCTTTTTACCGTAAACATATACTGATATAGTATATTATACACAGCTTATCATTCTAAAGTAAGGAAAAGCGTTATATTTTAATGATAAAGTTTAATCTTTATTCTGCAAATTACTACGTATTTTTAGAACAGACTTAATAACTAACTAATCAACATAATTATTTACTTTTAAATTTACCTTTAAAATCGTACCTTATAAGTAGGATAAGATAATGATATCGATGAAAGTCCTGCACTTTCTCCAAAAGAAAGGTTACTCTAATCACAAAGAAAATTGGCGAGATGCGAAACACAATACGAATGATTTTTTCATTCCACGTAATTTGGCGATGCCATACTTGAACGTAAGGATATTGCGTTATTGAAAAAAATATCCCACATATTTTCCTACCAATCGGTTAATGGTGGAGAAAATCCTACATCTAGATAATATATTTTGGCTAAAATTATTATTTAATATCTAACCCTAACAAAATATATGGGGATAGCCTAAGAAAACTTCCAGTTTCTCAAATGTACTTACGCTCTTCGTATATCATTGAGATAGTGGTGTCTGTAATTTAGTAGAATAATATTTCCAGACTGAGGATAATTTGTGGTTATATTTATAGTCTACATTAGTAAGGTTACCGCCTTATTTTTATAGTAGCAACTAGTAGTCAACGAACTTAGAACTTGAAAATAGTTTCCATTATTAAAACAGATATATTGTTTATTTAAGAAATCGATTTCTCGCTCTACATTTTATTCAATTTTCGTAATATGCTTCGCAAGGATTAACGTTGGGCAATCGAATGTTCGGTGAGTGGTAAGATTTTTTCTAATATAAAATTTTGCAATACAGTTGTGCTACGTCATTGTATCATTATTAAAGGTAAACCGTGGTACTTAGAGACATATAATGTCAATAATTTACGAAGAGAATCTATATTAAGGAGCAATTTAATTGACATTAAACGTACGGCCGAAAGTAACAGGATAAATAATCCAGGATGAAGTTGTGGAAATACCTTGCTTATTATTATGAACAGATATTAAACTCCTACATGACCCAGAGGTTTCACTATAACTTTAAAACTGTGTTACGACGCAAACTTGAGTTCAACAACAACAACACTACAAAACTGACTTTCCTTTGTATAATAAAATCATAAATCTCGAACTACCGAAGTCCGCTAAAGATGCCGCGGTCACCAAAACTCTCTGAGCTTTACAGTTTGTTTCAAAACAGATCTATTAAAGTGCACACTTCAACTATATCCCGTTTCGTAGACATTTTCATTGGCTATGATGAAATATCGGTGCATCGATATGGTTCCGAAATACAGGTTGTAATTTTAAGGAATGTTCGGGCGAGTCATCAAATTTTTATTGGCGTCGGGGGCTATAAAAATTCCTTCAATGGACTGGAGGTCCTTTTATTTGGCTGCTATCATCTAACGGTATGTTGTATAAGAATATTTCTAATGTTATTGCATTTGCGGGTTTTTCCTTTCTCAATTTTGTAGTTATTTCAGATTATTATCATTTCTTATTCACCTTAGAATACCCTCCCATTTTCCAAAGGTTGCATGGGAGAAATTACCTAGTGTGATAAAGCCGCTTCTTGTATTACTATTATTATGCCATTTCTTTACTGTGATTGTTTCTCTATGAATTATAAAAAATACCAAGTAAATAAATAAATTAATAATTCATAAACATACCTGAAACCACCAGTATCTAAAAAGATTTCTCCGCTTCCCTAAGCTGATTATATTCTAACATTCCCGGAACCCTATTTGCGCTTACGTAACTTTTTCTATCAGAAAGGGTATGGTTATTGTCTGATGAAGGTGGATTCAGTAAGGTGCTAATTTTCCGGCATATGTTGCATCCTGTATGGTACAATACAGTGTTGTAAGTCAGGGTAATAGACATTTTTCCATTCGTGTAGAGATTTTCTGAAAATGACTCTTATTATACATGCTTAAAGTTAAAAACCTGCTAGAGGTGGCTAGATGAAGATTCTTTGATACAAGTTTCCTTTGAATGCCTTTAAGGAAAAACATTGTTCAGTAGTGGACAAACTAGCACAGGTCTTATTGGTAGAGTATCGCGTGCAGTTTGTCGACCATTAGACTTGTTTAACTAATGAGATTTTAAGAGTTATAATTTTTGTACTAGATTATGTTTTCAATATTGCTGAATATTTTATTAAATTATATAACATATAGCTATCTATAATATCAACCTACAAAAGTTTTATTAAAAAAATACCCCGTCTGTCTTTAAGACCATATATTTTTATATTCACCCTTTGATACGCACACCAAAAGTCTACTACTCCTGGCATATATATATCAGTATCCTGGCTTATGCCCCAAAAGTTTCCGGCGCTGTAATGCGGTCCTCTAATTAATTACGTTACATTATATGCATCAACAGGGACTGCGTATTGACTGACACTCGTGCCAGGCTATGGTCAATATTATTAATAGGATATTTTACAATAATATATAATATCGAATATTATTAGACTGCCTCGGTGGTGCAATTGTAATACGGTATTATTGCCAAGCTGTGGTTTCGGTTTGAATCTCGGGTCGAGCAAAGTGATATTGAATTTTTCTATTCATAAACAGCCCGGAGTCAGGAATTTGTGCCCAATATGGCGATGGGGTCGCCCTCTATCATCGTGGGAGTGGGAGAAGTGGACAATATTTTATTTCCAACTCCTCCTAATTAATTAAGCTTTCTAATTAATTTCGTTGCGGGTAATACACAATTTAGACATTCCCGGAGACTGGCCGAGCTTCAATGCTCGGTGTCATTACATTGCGTGCCACTGTTGATCTTGGCTTACAGGAGTTACAGTGTTGGGTGTGAGGGCGGGACAGTCTCCATATCACATCGTGGGACGAAATACACTAGGCAAAACGTGGGTGTTCTGGTTGCTACCAAGGGAACCTTTGCCTTCTGGAAAAAAGTCGTGACTTCATGTATGTAATATGATGTTAGCTTTAAATTTACTCCTGTAGCTGTAACATAATTCTGTTAAAAATGTATTGAAAAATATTCCTCACAAGATCGGCTGGCGTCTTGCTCATAATGCATGTGAGCTACGTCTTTGTAGCGGATTATAGCGTAAAGCCCGTTTCACTCAGAAATATAGGCCATGCAGCGGATTACTTTCTCTTTAGAGCCTTTTTACTCCTTTTGCCTTTGTATAATAATGTACAGTTTTAAGACGGTAAATCTTTTAGAAAAATTTACAAAAGAATGTCTATATTAATTGAAACCTGGCAATAGGTATGGATTTAGTTATTTATTCTTTTTTGCACCATATAGAACTAGTTACATTAAATTAATAACATAATAAAAAAGTACGAAAGGTGACTTTATCGCACCGGGCAATATCTTCCGGGCAACCTTTAAAAACGTTCAACATCCCAGGATTTAATACTTTCCATGTTATGTGAGAGCGACTTCAAATTACAACAAGATGTTAAAAGTGTGAAGAACATAATTACCAAATATTTAGATCCATGATAATTTATGATTTAAGCTGGATTAGAAATATACTTTTAATTCCTCAATTTAACAATTTAGTAATAAAACGACCAAACTTTTATCTATTAAAGTATCCCAAACATCTTTTCATACATTTTCACGTATAAGAAATAAGAGGAAGGCATTTTAATAAAACACATCCAGTGACTTACAGGCGTCGTGTGCCACAAGCCGGAACTACAATATCAACGGCCCATTTGCTGGCTGTAATTGCGCTATTTTCTCAATGATCTTCAAAGGTATTTTCTTGCTCTCCCGTGGCTGAGAGTAAAAATATTTGTGATACAATTTCATTGCTGTAAACAAATAAATTACACAAATGACTTGTTTTGTTGTTTGTTGCTAAAATGTTTTGGTGTTTGTTGCTAACATGTAGTTAATAATGTGGATTACTACGCAAATAAATGTTGATTAGGTACGTTGATGTACATTCTACTATTAGGTAGGTTTAAGGTTAAGATTCTGCATTTCCTTGAAGTTAGATATAGAGACTTTCCCGCCCACACAGCCACCACTGCAACTCCTATCAGCCAGGATCAACAGTGGCGCGTTAAGAATTGACACCGATCTCCGGAGCTCGGCAATTCTCTTAGCGACACCAGCTTGTCGCTAGCCCGCATCGAAATTAATCAGAAAGAAAAAAACAAATAGGAGAAGTTGGAAACAAATCATTGACACTTTTCCGCGCAATAAAGTAGAGATATATACTTAGAGCAGAGCAATTAGAGATAACCAAAAAAGGAATTATATTAATTAAAAACATTTATTGTTAAAATGCATAGGTTAGGCGCAACATAGTAACAAAGTACAATAATATAACAAAGTACTCTGTGGTTAGGCGTATGACAGAAACAATATATTGGCTATTATTACATAATTTTCGACTTATTTAGGATTGCATACGTAGGTACCTATAGTAAAATAACGTAGGATGGGTCAAACACTACTCAATTATTCTGATACTTATTTTTAGTATTCATTTTTTAGTATTCATGTTTCTTTTTCAAATCTGATTTTTACGCAATATATCAGCAATTAGGTTTTCGTACTTAAATTAATTGCCTCAAGTACCAATATTTATCTGCAACATTAGTTTAATGGATATCCCAAAAACATATAAATTGCTAACCAGACAATATAATTCAGCTTTGAACAAAACATATAAACATGTCTATCGAAACCGCAAACAACATTTGAATGAAGTTGTTACACTCAATTATATTTTGGCACTAAATAATTGTGTGTCTAGTACGAGTAGTACTCGTAGTGCTGTAATAGCCGCTAATTTATGTTTAACATCATAATTATAATAACACAATAACATTGCGTGGTTTTAGATAGCTACAGTTTCATAATAACATTTCGTAGTTTTAGAAATTATTTTATTTCATCGTAAATATAATCCAGGGAATATAATTTTATGATTAATCCAATGGAGGGTAGTCATTTCGTGATGAGTTTCGTGTGCGCTTCGCGACGCATGGCGCTTGCTCTGCCGCTGAGCTGAATAATCGCCTAATTCGTTCGATCGTCATTGGCCAAAGTGGTATTAGCTAGGCCTATAGCCACCACCATCGTCGGCGTCGACCATCTAGCTTCGGAAACGGGACTGGTTGGCTTGACGTAAGTAATTTACATTTCGTTTAGATTATCGTTTGCTTTCATTTCTCCTATATTAAATTAGGCTAGCTTCGATTGTTCTTAGGCGCTGAGTTATATATGCTAAAGATCTGAAAAAAAATATTCCCTTGCATTGCGTAGGTTCTTGGCCAGCATTTGAAGATCAAGCGAGGAATCAATATTACATTACAACTCATATATAACCAAATTATTGTTATACTGGTGCTTTGTAATTGAAGGTGTTGTATAGTTTTGCTACTGTTCATATCGCTTACCATCAGGCGAACGGCATGCTCATGTCGCCATTCCTTGCAAAAAAAGACGTGTGGCACTCGGAGACTGCCGCAGTAAAGCTATTGCATAGCATTTTTATCGACTTATGTAGTTATAATTATTTATTTATGCAGTATTTTTTTCCTTTGTTTTTCTTTGATATTAATTGTACAGATATTCACCGTTGTACGTGCGAGCTTCGTAGAGTCGTACCATGAAGTAAATACAAAGAGGAGGTGCCCTAACGCTGAAACTCTAAGCAGGCATGAGTCACCAGATTGCGGGGCGAAGAGGGGGATTACGCATGCGCAGTAACGCCGATACAACCAATGCCACCTAGAGGCGAGTTGCTGAACTAAAGAGACAAGCGTGATATTTCAAAAAGTCATTAAAAGTTCTGCTATTCATCGATAGATGGCAAAACTAAATATCGAAAGAGGTTAGATTACAATTAATCTCGCAATAGCTTTGCAATTCGCATTTAAAAGTACTGGAACATATTTGAATCAAAATAAAAATATTAAATATTAATTAGGTTATTTCGTTACGGAATTTCTGGATTCGGTCTCCGCGCTCAAGGCCCGCGATAGAAGCTATGCAATAGCTTAAAAATACTTAAGAAATAATGTAATACCCGTAAAATTCAGGGTGATACGTAAAAGAAAATTAGAATTTCTTACAAACGGCACATTACTGCGGACGGACGCAGCGTGCCGGCTACCCTTTGTGCTGGCATGCACATAACTCCACTACGCCCAATATTACCCGACGCGGCTACGTGGTCCTATCCATTGACGGGCGTTAAGACTGCGGTACAACTGGCCTTGGGATTTTTGTATGATCTAATTTAATTATTTCAGATGATAATGTAAAATTTTCATATGCGTACAATATCATATTTTTGAAATTATTCATTATTATTCTGTTGTAGGCTTAAAAATAAAATAGGGAGAAGCAAATATCAAATCACGAAAATGGTGAAGAAATTGTTGGATCTCCAAAATTTTCTATTATTTATAAACCGCAAAAGCAAAACAACAAGGACTTTGATAGTGCTCTTGTCAGTAGAGTTTTCTTGTAAAGGAATAAGTGGCTTAGACGTACATAGAAAAAATATAATGAAAGACAACATAAAAACGGTTCTTTACATATTTACAATTCATATCAGCTTTGTTTCAGACTAACTCAATTCTCTCTCTCTATAATATTTAGATAAAAAAATTTTTAGGCATGTTTTTACTTTGTATATTAAACGGACAGAACAATAGTTTTTCTCCCAGTGTGTAACACACTCAACAAGAAAACAAGGCTGTTATTTCCCGACCGACGCCCTTAGGGTGATTGACCCCTGAATGACCCTACATTTAAATAAATAGACACGAATACATTTACAGACTAATATATTTCCAACTGTAAACTTATTACATTCAACCATTTGTAATTTTGAAACCTTATAATATAATATAGTGTATAATATATACGAAAATTATTAAATTATTTTCATCACAATTGCACGATTCATGCAAAAGCTGCTTTATAAACATTTTAATTTTTGACCGACTTCAAAAGGAGGAGGTAATCAATTCGACTGAATTTTTTTTTTTTTTTGTATGTTTGTTACCCGATTTCGCCGGTAATTGCGAACCGATTTTGAAAATTTCTTTTTTGTCGGAATGAATGATATACTGGGTTGGTCCCATAAAAAAATTGTGAAGATCTGATGAATATCTTCGGATCTGCCGACCAGAACTCCTCAAAATTAAACAGTCCAGCATTAATTCTTTTTTCGTTAGATTAAGTATAAGTATATTATTACAAAGGGCGGGTGAAAATGGGAAAAGGGTGGGGGTGGGGGTAGAAAATAGGTACAATTTTAATTACTCAATATCTCCGGCAGTACTTAATCGATTTAAAAAATAACTTTTTTGTCGAATAGTATTGTATATTAGGTTGGCCCAAAAAAAATATTGTGAAGACCTGATGAATATCTTTGGACCTGAAGGGCGGAACTCCTCAAAATTTAATAGTACAGCAATAATTATTTTTACATTAGGTTCAGTATAAGTGTATTACTACAAAGAGGTAATAGAAAGGGGCGTGAGGAAGGGGCGTGGGGAAGGGGGGGAGGATATAAACAAATATCAATACTTAATATCTGCGCCAGTAAAGAACTGATTTAAAATAAGTTTTCTGTAATATGTTGATTACATATTTCTGTATAATGTTGATTACATAAAATATGGTGAAGATCTGATGAATAAGTACATATCTGGAGAGCAGAACTCTTCAAACTGGGCAGAAACGCAATGATTTTTCGTCCATTAGGTTCAGTATATGTGTTTTATTAAAAAAAAGGAAGTAAAGAAGGCGTAGAGGTGAGAAGGGTGACGAATGATTACCACGCATACGCACTCAATATCTCTGGCAGGTTGAGCCGATTTTAGTGTTTTTTTTTATCATAATAACGAAATGACAGGTGGCTACATAAAAATAATCAAAAAATCGAATAATTATCTTCGGATCCGAATACCTATTATTAATTTTTGATTCTGAAAATATAAAGGATCACAATGATTCATTTTTATATACATTAATTCCAGTTTTTATTATATTATCGCCTTTGTCATCATTACAATCACAGATTACAATGCTTATGAAAAGTAAAAAATAAAATAATTTAATTAAAAATTAAAAGACCGACTTCAAAGTGCACTACAAAGTAATAAATAATATACATTTCATTATGCTAGTACACATTGATTAATTTTCTTAGTGACTTGACTAGCCAACAAATCTTAAATACGTAATATTTTGAAGGCGGGTCGCCAAGTAACGAACACGACGACTTACACTTAAATTAAATTTGTGTTAAATATCCTAGCGAAAACACGCAAGTTTTATACGCAATATAATTTGTCTAAACGTATATAAACTCACGCACTTTTTTTCCAAAGGGGTAGGCAGAGATTCTCCTGGTATCAACCAGGACACCCACGTTACGCCTTGTGTGTTTTGTCCCTCGGTGTGTTTGTGGGTGAGTCAATCGCCATATCGGCTACAAATTCTAGACTCCGTCCTGATAACTAATGGAAAAATCGAATATTACTTTGCCCGTCCTTAATATATCAGCTCTTAATAAACACTGTTGAGTATCGGACTTATCTGCAATCGAGGGAAAGATACAAACTTAACTACTTCCCTTTCTTATATTTTCCTCACCATGATTCCTATCACTGTTAAAGTGCTTAGTAATTGTCTATAAATATAAAAGTGACTCCAATAAGTCAAAGGCGTACCATGGAATTAAAACTCTTGACCGCTGTATCTTTTATCGTATCCAATTCATTATAATTAGACCACACATATGACACATAATAATTCTATTAAAATCTCAACATTGTACACGAAGGATCAATATGTTAAATTAATTTGTTTCTAATTTACATATGGACCTTACTGAGCGCTAACGATACAGGATGTACAAGTAGATAATATCAAATTGTGTTACATTTACTTAAATTTGTTCTTGTTTGGCACTTGGCGACCCGGCTTCAAAATATTACGTATTTAAGATTTGTTGGCTAGTCAAGTCACTAAGAAAATTAATCAATGTGTACTAGCATAATGAAATGTATATTATTTATTACTTTGTAGTGCACTTTGAAGTCGGTCTTTTAATTTTTAATTAAATTATTTTTTACTTTCCAAATTAATTAATTAAATCTGAGTATCTAAAATATTTGGTTTAGTGATTTAGGTTGATATTTTTCTTTTACCCTAAATTCTTCTTTATTTAATCTTTTGTAAACTTTTACTATTTTAATGCCAATGCATGAAGAATGTTTTGCTCTTACCGAATTTGCTTTATGCTGTATCAGCCCATATACGTCCCACTGCGGGGCACGAGCCTTTTTTTTTATTGCTACGAATGGCGAGACGAGCATGCCGTTCGCCTGATGGTAAGCGATACGACCGCTCATGAACAGTAGCAAAACCAAACAACGCCTTGAATTACAAAGCAATGCTTGGCATTCCACTGCGCTCGACATCCTGAGACATAAGATGTTAAGTCTCAATATGTCCAGTAGTTACTCTGGCTACAATGCCCTTCAGCCCGAAACACAACAGTGCGTTTACACTGCTGTTTGACGGGAGAAATAGACACTGCGGTGGTACCCACCCAGATGGCCTCTCACATATGAGAGACCTACCACCAGTAAAAGCCTACTCTACAATCGAGAGTACTATTGAGAGTGGTTAGGCCATATATTCCACCACGCTGGCCTAGTGCGGGTTGGCGGACTTACATACCATAGAAATTCTTATAAATCGCTATGGTATGCAGGTTTCCTCACAATGTTTTCCTTCACCGTTTTTAGTGCGTGGTGAATGACTATCAATACTCCGAAAAGTCCGAGGTGTGCCCTAGGATTTGAACCCGTGACCACCGTGAAGTTGTAGGCAGCCGCATCTGGTCCGTTTATTAACAGGCAACCATGCACTTACCGAATTTAATTCGATAATATTCATTATTAAATAAATACTCTCTCAAGGATCACAATATGAAAACACAATTCGTATTCATTTATTTTGAGCAATCAGTGTCTGTTCCGAACAGGACTTCTGTTATGGTCCTACATTTCTCTCTCGGGAGCTGTTAGTAATATTAAATTTAGTTTGTGGTCACAGCTTAGAGAGTTAGAGCGAATATAATTTGGAACTGGAAATTGCTATAGTTTATGGAATACCACAATTAAAAAACTTTTTTTTATTTTTAGTACACTTCCAGGACTTTTTCGTGCATGTTCTATTTGCACTGAGATTAAGCCATAACATAAGCCATTCTATGTGTAATATAAGTAGATTATTTAGAATAGTTTAGTATAATGCCACCTTATTTTTAAAACTGTTTTGGTACTATATTTAAGGTGATATATATATAAACAAGTAAATAAAATAACAAATCTAATTTTAGTAACTGCAGCTATGCAAATCCCTGATTTACTGGTGAGATATTTATTTATTTACTTAATTCTTTTTCACTGTAGAGAAAAACAACAAATAAATCACATACTAGGAGATATGAAGGGAATAACCATATATTACTCGTATAACCTTTCCTCAGCTGATATAATAAACACCGGTCTATTTATAACTAGACATTTTCAGGCTGAGCCCGAAACGTGACACATATCTATCACTTTAACGAACTATCAATCGCGTATTGGTTACTATTAGGGCAAACATGAACGTCCTACAACCAACTTAATACCTTAAATATAAAGTTCACAAAATACAATATAGAACAGAAAGTATATTCGCGAAAGCCTTCTACGTGTCCCTAAAAATTTAAGACACAAAACTTTTCGCGAGTTGAAGCAAGGCGCTCAGGTGGAAAATGTTCATAGTTCGGGACAGTTTTCGCGATAACACAGTGGACAAATTGGTTTTACCTCAACACACTCACCCAAACTTGTTTTATTGAACGCTTCTTGAGATGCGACTTTCTGATTTCGTTCATATCAATTAGTTTGTTTTCGTCCATGGAATTTACTGTCAAAAGTATTTATATTATCTTAGCAATAAATGTTATTACTTTTCACTTTTAATGCTTAATGTCAACTCGCAAGAGAAGTAATTTTCAGTTTCATTTCAAATGAGAGTTTGTCGCAAATATATGAGTTTGGTATTTGTTTTGTTTGAATGTCTCATATATTAGTCTGTTTTTGAGTAATCAATAGTTGTTACATTTAAGAACTTCATTCTTGTTATTAATCTGCATACAATATATGTACATACAGACATAAATTCAAACATTTTTCCCAGAAGGTGTAGGCAGAAAAGCTACCAGGAAACCCAGATTTCGCCTTTTTATCCCGTCGTATAGGAGGCGAACCTATCGCCGTTTGGGGCACGAATTCCTGAATCCAAGTTGATAATAAATAGAAAAATCCAATATCACTGCCAGACCCGGGAGTCGAACCCCAGATTTCAGCGTTGCAATCATACCGCAATACAATTGCGCCAGCTAGGCAGGTATTCTATTCATCTGCAATACATGAATAATATCTGCTATCTCGTACCGAGACTAAATTATAAATATTTTACCAGATATGTGTGTTGCGTGATGTAAAATCCCTCAAAGTCTTTGATACCTGAGACGAAATCTACGTCTTAATGTTGGGTAAAAATGAGACTGTTTGGTATATTCATTGATTTATAAGTGCATATAGGCAGTCGCATAAACCGTGATTTACTGTGAAGTTTATGTGACTATTGGAGCATATTATTGTTTTATTTTCTTCTTCTCTACTTAGGCGGTAGTCTATCCGGTGCCAGGATCCTATTATAATGTTAATTAAGTCACAGATCAATAAAATTGTATTCTACAGTTTAGTACAAAAGTCATAATAAAAAAGTCTTATAAAACACGCACATCAGTGGAAATACATTTTATTAGGGTATTTCCACTGATGTGCGTGTTTTATAAGACTTTTTTTTTTCTTCGCAATGTTTACTCCAGCTCGACAATTTTTAATTTAAAATATTTGTACAAGGAACTTTACGTTCGCCGACGTTAATATGTTTTCCTGCTCTGTCTCCTAATATACAAAGAAATGTTCTGCGCCTTATTTAAACTTAATACAACTGCGTTTTTACGTTTCAAGTTTAGATTTGTTTTGACGTAAAAATACAAGTATGGTTGTACTATTATAATCTATTTTCAGTCTCTGTAAAATTAATGATAATCCACTTAAAAGCAAAATACCTAAAGCCCGTCCGAATCGGGTCAACATTTTTCCATTTCTCATATGTAAGAGGTCGCCTGGGTAGGTACCATCGCAATGTCTATTTGTTCTTCCAAACAGCAGAGTAAATGCACTGTTGTGTTCCGGTTTGAAGCACATTGTAGCCAGAGTAACTACTGGACCTATTGATACTTAACATCTTATGTCTCTGGATGGCGAGCGCAGTTTTGCTGCTGTCTATGAGGGGTCGAAGCGCTTATCATTAGGCGAATGATATGCTTGTCACGCCATTCAATACGATTCAAATTTTTGAACAGCAGTGACAGCCTCCGTGGCGCAGTTGGTTAGACGCAAGCTGTGAAACGAGAGGCAACGGGTTCGATCCTAGCATCAAAACAAATATTTGTGTGAACCACAGGTATTTTTTTCGGGTCTGGGTGTTTGTGAGGCCGAAGAGTCTCTCATAGTTCCTGATACTCACGACACAAGACTTGATCTTAGTGTGGGGTGAAGACCATGGTTATGACTGCTGGGTGTATATATTTAAAAAAAATGTACATACGTACAAGTTTAATATATAAACTCTTATTTTGAAGTGTTGATTTGATAAAAGTATAACTCAAGTGGTGTCGGATGAGTCGCAAGTATTCAAGACGTTGTCTGTTTGTGCCCATCTCAAAGGCGGCGACGTCTTTACGTTCTTATTTTTACATGCGAATGTTTGGATGTAAATACAATTTCCGCTTTGAGCGAATTTTCAAACGTTCGCGTTTGTTTACGAAGTTATAATAAAATTTAAGGAACTTCAAAGTGTGGGCAGTGGTCGGTATCCTCGTAAATAATATTTAATACCATTGATTATACTTTGACTCATTGGTGTTAGAATTTCAGTTACTATTTTAAATAACTGCGAACCGATCAAAATTCACACCTTACATTAAATAATATTTGTATATATGTGAGTTTTCTTCCTGATTAGTTTTATTACACGTAAAAAATCTATAGCATCATTAAAGACTCACCGAGTTTCATAGTACGTTATCAATTATTCTTCTCTTGTCACTGTCCATGCTGTCTAACACGGTGTACCTACTGGTGGGTTAATACCTTGAATAGTCTATATTTGGTCGATAGATATTTTTTTTTCTTTGTATATAGCTTTTAATGTCAACTTTGTGAACGTATTTGAAAATTCCAGATATAATCCTAGCAAAACCAAGAAAAAAATATTAATATCAAAAAATTTACTTTGCCATCCAATCGCTATCCGTTGATAAATCGTCAAAAGCGTCTAATAACGTCTCTATGACGTCGATCACGTTCAGTTTTTAAAAATCTATCGCAGCTCGCTACAGAAAGGGCCGTGTAATGACTGGAGCTGTCATTAGCCGCCGCTCTCGGTTGAAGATTGAAAATTTAACGAGCATCATTTCCTGGATGCGCCGCCCTGAGCGATGCTCCTTAATACGTCCCTTTTTGCGCTGTTTACTTTTTAAATTTTGCGACATGTCACATTTTTAAACTTGGAACTGACGGTTTTAAGGTTGTGTGTCGGTAGTCATGTCATTTGTTTTGGTTATGTCAAAGTATTTTTTTTGGGGTTTTTGCATCGTTTTTGTTTATTTGATAATAAACTGAAGGTTTGGCTTTTGCGGGATTCGCGATGAGATTTATGGCAAGTCATATTATTTGAATTTACATTAATACTTAAAGTTATTAATCGCTGGATTTTCAATGAATTAAAACACAATATACGACGCTGTCACAGGTCAGCTACATCAGTTAAGAATCTTAAATCCATCGTCGTCGTGTTTTTTACAATTTGACATTGACTCTTTACGCAATTAACAATTTACATAAACAAGTGGTTAAAACCCTTATAACTTCCACTGGAGAAGTCTCAAAAGTATTGGCAATGCTAACATATGCACTGTAAAAGGGCTTCTAAGTAAAAGGATATTTTCAGTGAATTGATGCATAATTTTTACATCCAAGTGCTCTTCTGTCGGCGACTGTAGAGTGTTCGGTCACAGACGTACAAAATTCCATTAGCGAGTTCTGGACGGTGGCCAAAACTTGTCGGCAGGTCTGAAGGTTCTACTAAGAACTGTCGATAGGTAAAATATCTAATGTTTGGCTAATAGTGTGAAATTGCGGCGTTTTGTGCCACCAGTCAGCAATTTAAAGGAACTTGGGGCGTGTAATTTTGGAGACCGGGCTTCTATTACAGCTGGTTTTATTAAGGTTTTCAAATTGCAAGTAGTCTAGAATATATATAGATTGTTTTTGTAGTACTGGAAGTCAGATAGTGAACTTTCTTTTGTTGAGGTTCATTGAATTTGTATTAGTATTTTAAATTAAAATGTTTTCCAATTTGAGTTTAGTGGACAGATAGATCCTTACTCTAACTTTTCCCTACCATTAAGCAAGCAAATTAATAAAATATACTAAAACTTCTTAATTATATTTATAGTTTATCTAACCATTGCTTGATCAATAGGAATAAAATTATAAAACTATCCAAAACGTTCCAATTTCAAAGCTAATGGACAAAACGACTGAATAATACAATTCAAAAAGATTATTCACTCAAATCCTACCTATCGTAGTAACCGATCTCAGTTATTATTTACGTATGTTTGACCCAGTTGTCCCTTCTGCCCATTTTATATTCATTGAACGGCCTTCCGACGAAACTGTGGGAAACCGGGAACATCGAATTAAAATTTACTGTCCTCTTCATTCACACGAGTGGACCACAAATTAGAAGATTTAAAGTTTGTATTCAGAACTGTTGTGTTCCAAAATTGTTTTTTTTTTAATTGAGTGTGTGACAGGAAAGTTAGGGAACAACCCTTTTCGGAATTTTAATTGCTGCAATTGTTCTGCCTGCTCTTATACTACACTTAAATGTGGTCCGCACTGCATTTTTATTTTTACAAAATGATTTTGATTACCTTACGAATACGCAGATTATTATTTAATCGGCAATGAAAATAATTTGTATCTTGGAAAGCATATTTTTATAGAGATGCAGTTTTTGTAAAGGTATTTTAATCAGCTATGAAATTTTCATAAACTTCAAATTCGCTTTAGCTTGTTAAAATTTATTTTTTATTGGAAAAAATCAAATAACGATGACCTTACATATATTTAAAAAATTGTTTTCATCGAACCACGAGATTTGAAAAAATAAGTAAGCTAAGCTCAAGTGGTTGTCCATACGATTTCGTCGGAATGCTTATATTCTTTCTCTTCTGTACAACATAGTGTTTAATCCTCTTACCCCCTCTTATCTCAAAGATCGATTTGTATTTCTCCACGACTCACATACTAGATCCCGGCGGTCGTCAGAGAATTTGGAGTTGAGAATGCCCGTGGACACCACCACTTTCATGGATAAATCGTTTACTGTTGAGGCTGTTCGATTATGGAACGCATTACCAGTTGTGGTAAGACGGGCACGATCATTATCATCATTCAAAAAACTTGTCAAAGATTATTATTACCTTTCTCACTGAACTGACACATTGATGTGGATAACTTTCCTATTTGTATGTACTGGAACTTTATTATATATATTTATATTTTATGTATATATGTGTATCTTCCGATTTATGTATTCTTATGATCTTATATATTTATGTATATGTTTATATTACATAATATGAGTATTTATGACTTTTATTACCTGTAATTTTATTAAATTATTTTAATTAGTATTTGCAAATCTTTGCCTTTCTAGGTAGGTTCTATCCTTTATACTTTTGACTGCCCTCTGCTTATCCTATTCTTAAATCCATCCCATGGTTGTCTGTAAGACATTGCCTTTCGGCAATAAGACCGCCAATTGTACTTTTTATGTATGTAATTTATCTCTGTATTTGTTCTCTTTTTGTGTAATAAAGTGTAAATAAATAAATAAATAAATAATTTGCTGTGAAATCTACAAGCTTCCCAATTGACATAAAACCTGTATAGCAAAAATGAACATCAATAAAAATCTATAAAAAAGCCCTTTTCACAAAATGTAGAACCCTAAAGTGATACACTCCGTCTTCTCGCGCAGTTTGCGTTGAATGTGAATTTCATCATGTTCACTTTTTTCCGGTCGGCGCGGTGCGACGTGTGCATGAAAATCTGTAAAAACGGATGATAGCCGAATATTTGTAAACGTTTGTGGCGGACAACAAATACTGGCAACCAACCAACCTGAACTTCATGCCAGCGGTTTACTCTATGGTGTTCGAGAGTGTTCGGCGTTCTCTGTCAATTGAAAACATATATAAGGATTGTCATGCAAGAAAAACGCCATTCTATTCTTTCGACTCAATTCTGTATTTTCGGCCACATAATTATTATAAAGAACTTATTGTACATAATATAATACTTTTACTCATTTGCTAAAATTATTTCTTTTAATACAAAAAGTACCTTCCTGCCTATACCCACAATTTGGTGACCCCGACGTGATCAACGAGCCGACGTGATGAACAAGCCGACATGATGAACAAGTCAACGTGATCATCGAGCCGCCGCCGCCACCTCCACCACCAGCTCATCAACAAAATCAACGCTGCATCTACATCAAGGATTTCACTATGGCCAAGTCATTAGACCTTCACAACAGGCCGTCGATGGGCATCAGGTAGGCGAATGTGGGGCTTTAACACTCGGACTCGACGATGTTGCACGCGCAGATGCCGTTGCATTACCGGCCCGTGCTACCCTCGCACACGCTGTTTAACAACGCCTTCAGCAAGTTGCTCAGCTACAGCGCGACTGGCAATTCATAGATTTATTTGGCCAGGGATTCGCAGAGACCGTAGAGAGTGGGCTAGACTACGCTTGGAATACCAGAAAACGTTTCTCGTCATTCCATTTCTTCGCTGACTTTGTTCCCTTCCGCTTTCTTCAAGGTTTGCTCATAACCTTGACATCTTGGGACCGCTACCTATATCTGCTGATCAGATACTGCTTCACTGCCGGATTTGGTGTGCGCCATATGCGTACTTTCGCTTCTCACCCGGCAGCCAACGGTCTCGTCACCGCCGACTCAAGGCGGCTATCTTGTGCCATGCTCCTGCCTTTCAGTGGACAGAAACGCTTCCACTGATTCTTCTTCGCATGTGCCACGCTCGGAAGGAAGATACTTAGTATAGTCCTACTAAACTTGTGTACGGAAAACTTCTTCGGAACATGTGGCGGACAACAAATACTGGCAACCAACCAACCTGAACTTCATGCCAGCGGTTTACTCTATGGTGTTCGAGAGTGTTCGGCGTTCTCTGTCAATTGAAAACATATATAAGGATTGTCATGCAAGAAAAACGCCATTCTATTCTTTCGACTCAATTCTGTATTTTCGGCCACATAATTATTATAAAGAACTTATTGTACATAATATAATACTTTTACTCATTTGCTAAAATTATTTCTTTTAATACAAAAAGTACCTTCCTGCCTATACCCACACGTTTCCCAATGGAATATGCGGCCAAGTAGAAAGTCCTTTGAACACCGTTCATTGATAAGCATTTCAAAAGGTTTTTTTATTTATATTTTTGTTTATAAATTGGAAGATAAATTCTTTGAGTTGGTGGGTCGAATACACCCATGCTTTTCATACGGTGTGCTCTCCTCGTCAGTTGATATTTTTTATAATTTAGAACCTTTCTGTGGCTCGTTTAAAAAGCAGTATTAATGAGTTAGACCGTATGATAACTTTTATCTGCAGGTAAATGAAATAAAGATACAGCAAAGAGGCTAATGTGAAAGCTAAAAATTCTTCCTACGTCCGGTTCCCGATCTATTTTCATACTCATAAAAAACATGTTCCATCACAAGAGTTGGGAATTGCGATGAAAGAAGTTTTAATTCTCGTAAGGTCCTTAAACCGGCGAAATTGATATTTTACAACACAAAGATACTAAAACGAAACGGTGCTCTTTTACGAGCACATTCATACGCAATTTTTCACATTACGCGACAAAAGTCGAATGCATTGTATCACACATCTCGATTGAAACGTGTGTGAATTATACATGAGATGATACTCCCAATCTGTCGGGTAAAATATCCAGGTTATATGGAACTTTTATTAGTAAATAAATGTTTGTGTGAACAGGTCTGGTTAAATTGGTTATAGAGCGGTTGTTTTCGATTCCGGCGAAAGTTTGACAAATGGCTCACGTTGCAGTTTCGGCCGATAAGCCGATATGTCCCTTTTGGTGTGAGCGTTTTCGTATCATAGTTATGATTTCGTCCAATGGAGTGTGATTTATGTTGTTATTGCGAGCACTTCTTTGAGCACTGAAATAAGTTATATTTATGATGTTTTTGATACTATTGAGATACAGCCATCCGCCAGGCGTCTTGTCGCTTACTTTATCAATGTTTCTGTTTCATCATCCTATTTTCAAATATTTTATGCGCAGTGATTTTCTTAAATATATCTTTTTCATTTCTTCAAGTTAATGTGACGTATTCACAAGTATGGCTGTTTTCTGATGATGTTTTGCTTCACCCGTTTACAACTGAAACAGAACTAGGATATTCTATATTGGATCTCTAGCTTTGAAGACGGTAGAGTACGTTGTGTCTAGTATTTACTTTTCCGGAAGGCACGAAATCATATTATTCTGGAATCAAAGCCACTTTAGCAAAGTGCATACCTAGCATTTGATAGCAATTATGCAATTTACGAACACGAGTCAATTTGTAAATTAATCTTCAAAATCTAATTAATAAAGATCTCGTTTAAATTATATTTTATTAAATTGTTTTGAGATTGCGTGTGATATTCATTAAATTACTTTATTACAAACTTGTCCATAAGCACTTAATACAATTAATTCTGATTCGATAAAGTTTTGAAATTGAGTTTCAATTTGGATTTTCGAGATTAAATTTTGCAATTTAATATTAGAAAAAGACTTTAAAACAATAGTTATATTTTAGTTGTCAGTGCATTTATGTTCTTGGCGTTGATTTATTATTTTAGTATGATTCTGAGACATAAAACATATATTAAGTCTCAATATGTCCAGTAGTTACTCTGGCTACAATGTTCTTCAAATCGAAACACAACAGTGCATTTACACTACTGTTTGGCGGGAGAAATATACATTGGGGTGGTACCTACCCTTGCGGCCTCTCACATATGAGAGACCTACGACCAGTAAGAATTTTTTAATTTTTTATAATTTATAATTCTGGCCGATAATATTCTTTGTGAAGTGGCTATTTTAGTCATTTATGACTAAAACGCTTAATATTCATGTTTCGTATTTATTTACGCAGTTATTCATGTATTGACTGACCGATCATTATTTGTTTCATGAGATAAACTGAATTGGCACTTACCGAGTGAGCGATCAATTGCTTCGTGACATAGATTTGCACGGTTAGGTCAATCAGAGCGCAGCACAGATCACTGTGGCCCACAGTTAACGCTACACCATCAAAATATTTTAGTACTTTCGAAAATGTTAAGCGTTTGAAAGACTAAATTACTTTTTTGAATCTAGCGCCATCGTCAAGCGATTTTTTTTGGTAATAAAATGCGAAAATTTTCAATCTTACTAAAGACAATAATCCATTTATCTCAGATGATTCAAACATACCCAAACAGTCAGAATCATTTAAACAGCATGTACCAAATAGACCGTGTATACAACCATACAAAGCCAGTACTGGTACCATGTCAACTTTGGTAGGCGTCCGGTAATGGGCAAACTTGGTCCGGTCCAGCTTTGTGTAGTTCTAAAATACGGCTTAATTATCAACACCCAGGCAACCCTAATTACGTCACGGGTTTGACGACGTGAAAAAGGACAGTTTGCACTTTGTTGAATAGTTTAGCTTTAGTTGGGCCAGCGTTTCAACTCTGATTTTATGAGGCATAATTTTAAACGCTTTAAGCCGTCCTCGGAGACTTTTATTTTATTTATCATGTTTTATTCGAAGCGTTAAACTTTGCTCAGTGCTTACTGACCTAATTTTGGAACGCTGGTTGTTTATAGAATTATCCCATTATTCAGTTGTTTAATCAACCTTGTAGTTTTAAGTGCATTTACGCTTGTATCTCAAAGGCATAAATGAATTAACCTATCTATTTGTATTAAAACAAAAAATGAATTGTTATGTTATACCTCCTGAGTCCTGACACAAAGTTAATATGTTTCAATATCATATAAATGAGCCAGCTATGATTAAACGAGGAATCGCTTTATCTGATGGCATATAATAATTGCCTTTCGTAACAACCATGATGAAAATGTAAAAAACCTTAATTGGACTTTCAATTTGCAGTTCTCTAACAGAACCTGCAACACAACCTGGGACGGTGGAGTGATGTTTGGATTTTCGTATTTTTCTCTCCCTCTCTTCAGCCACAGGAAGTCTACAGCTGAGCATAGGCATCCTCAAGGCTCTCCACATCGACCTATTGGCACGGGTCTGCATCCAGCGACTTCCTGCAACCTTAGCCAGGTCGTCCGTCCACCTTGTAGGCGGGCGTCGGACATTTCGTTTGCCTGTACGTGGCCTCCACTCTAGAACATTTTACCTTAGGCCTTTTTACTGTCATTAAAGAGCAAATATTAAGCTACTTGTTTCGTATTCGTGTTTCAAAAGTATTTTATCTAATCGTTCCATAGCCTCAAAACTTAACAAAACCATCCGAACCCTCAAGAGTTTCTGAAACATCGATTTCAAAGTCAGCGATAAATCCACTCGCGCCTCGACTGAACACTTTCACAAAGCCTCACTAACCAACATGGCAAATCACATTGCGATCCTCTATTTCAAGCTCTGTTTGATTTCAATCAGTTCGGTGCGATGTGACCCAATTAGCGGTTCGTATTGCCAACGACGGCGAATGTTGACGTTACTATTTGCGATAGTCGAATAAAACTCGCTGTTGGTACTTTATTACGATGGAGGAATATGGGCTGATATGTTATTATTCTTTTTGTTTGGACTGCAGCGGTGGAGTAGTTGTACTATGGTGTCATTACAAAGCTGAAGCCTGAGTCTCGAATTCCGGGACATTGGAATACAACAGTGCACTTTTACTGCTGTTTCATAAAAGGCAGTAGTCAGTAGTGAGAGGCCGCCTGGGTAGATACCACCGCAATATATATTTCTCTCGCCAAACACCAGTGTAAATGCAGTGGTGTATTTCGGATTGAAGGACATTATATCCAGAGTAGCGAGAGTGTAAACTTAATATATTATGTCTCAGAATGGCGAGCGCAGTGGAATGGAAAGCATTGTATTGTAATTCAAAGTTGTTTGGTTTTGTTACTGTTCATGAGCGGTCGTATCGCTTACAATCAGGCGAATGGAATTCTCGTCTCCCCATTCAGTGCAATAAACAAGAAAACAAAGTTTTGGAAACCACATACATACGTGATTCTCCATCTAATTCTATCATAATAGTAATACATACAAAAGTTAACAAAACTTTAATGAGAGTAAACATTGAGCAAATAACTTGAATAATCCAAGGCTTTGGTGCTGAGAGCTGCGTGCCTGTAGGGGAGACCGGGTACAAAAGTAACATTTTGTACTTTTACTTTGGTTTCTTGTTAGGTGTGATTATTTTATAGAAATGAATATAAGCATTTAAACATTCCATTTATGGTCTTTACATCGGTATCTCAATTTTGCTTTTTATTGTTCATTTGATATGAATCACAGAAACTCGAAAAAAAATGGGAAGTTGTTACTTCCGACCACGTAGGCAGGTCAAAAGTAACACATTGTGGGTCAAAAGGAACAGGCCAAAAGGGTTCGTAAAGAAAACAATATAACATATTAAATTAACATATTATTTATTTTAGGACTTTGTATTCAAAGAACTTGCATTTAAAATGCTCAAAAATATTTTAAGAAAACAAAACAACTTATAATTTCTTCTTCAGGAATGAGATCAGTATTTTTTAAACTTTAAGCAATCATTTTTATAATCAGCCTTATTTTAATCAGACTCACAATTGTGACATATATAATTGGCATTTCTTGAATGCTCTTCAGCCGCTTTTCGGTATACTTCCGTGTCAGTGGTTCCTCGTGTGGTAGTTCTGATGCGCTGTCGCGGCATCCTGTTAAAATAAATACACACATAACAATGATAAGCAAAAAAAGTTAACAAATCACAAAAGTAACATGTTACTTGTGTACCCATAGGGCTATGTTACTTTTGTACCCGACCACATTTCTGTTAAAATATCAAAGATAACCTTAAAAAGAAACGTGCTAGACAAAAATTAATTAAAATACTGTGTAATCAATCTAATCAAGAATTAACATGCAAACATTCAGATTGGTATCATCTTTAAAAGACTACGAAAACACTAAATAAGAAAACGATAAAATACTTACGTTTGGTTTGTGAAATCACGAAACGTCTTCTCACACAACCTAACAGCGCGAGGCGCGGGTGGCAACTGAATGCAAGCGAGGGGGGTACCGCCCCGCTGTGAACTTACGACATCGACGCGGTGTTTGACGGTTGGATATACGTACAGAAGATTTGTTACTTTCGACCCGCCGTTACTTTTGTACCCGGTCTCCCCTACATCTAACGCGGGCATTAGCAACACTTATATTAATATGAAGCACTCCTTGCAGGCGATAACTTGTACTCGTATAACTTGCTATTATACTGCAATAAAATATTTATTTATGTTTTATTTTATACTAGCTGTATGAAATAAAACTATGATACATACAGCTGTACCCGCGACTTTGTCCACGTGGAATTTAACAAAAACTTTATTTTTCTAAAATAAAATATTCTTTCTAAAGTAAATGTATCCTAAGTACTCCTTATTATATCAGCTACCTGACAATAAGTCCCGTCAAATTCGGTCCAGCCATTTCAGATATTAGCCGGAACAGACAGACAGACAAACAAAAAAAAAATAAGGTAATTTCGTAATAGGTCTCGTGTATATAACGATAAGTAGTTGGACATTTTTTTTTTATTTTCCCTTTACAAACAGACACTTCAATTTTATTTTTATGTATAGATAATTACTCTAGCTATGATTAAAGAAGTATCTATTATATTATGAGTATTTATCACGGAATGTGACGCCAGAAATGGCTAAAGACCTAGAAACAGACCACGCGCTCGATGGATGAATGTTAAAGCGAAGTAGACTGGCGCAAAATACGAAAGAATAGCTTTGGGTTGATATGGGCTGAAAAATATGTATCTATAGATACTATGGAATGAATTATGAATGGATATAAATCTAAAAATATTATTGAAATGTTCAACATACTGTAAACATATTTTTAAACCGAACTAGAAAACAAACAATATGTTTCTCTTAATTTATTAAAGTCTGATAGGCTTATATGAAAGAGTAATCAAGAGTGGGACATGTACAATTATCGCGGTTAATAAATAAATAAAACACCCAACAGTCACAGACATAGTCCTGACCCCACACTAAGGTCGAGTCTTGTGTCGTGGGTATCAAGAACTACGAGAGACTTTTCGGTCTCACAAACACCCAGACCTGGAAGAAATATTTGTGGGCCGCACAAACATTTATCTCGGTGCGGGGATCGAACCCGCGGTCTCTCGTTTCACAGGTGGCGTCTAACCAACTGCGCCACGGAGGCTGTCAAATACAAATAATAATTAACAATACCTAAATATGATTGACATTTGGTGTATTTTCCTATGAAAGGAAAAGATAGGGAAAGAGACGTTAATATTTTGAAGACCAATAAAGCAAACCAAACAATAAAGCACAAATGGCGTGGAATATCACCAATTTATTATTTTACAACAATTTGTTTACCACGGATAATTCCAACTTAATTCCATAGTAATTGCTTATAATAAACAAACAATATTAAATTGTATTATTTGAGCGTACCTACCTAATTAATTTACAAACAATTAGAACTATTATCGAGGGTGGGAGACCTAACAATCACCCCCTCCCTTCCTTTTCTACTTACCTTACACCCACTATTTACAAAGGTCATTGACCCACGCAAAATTAGCGTTTTATTGTAGGTGTTCAAGGGCGACGGAAGTTCCTTCACATTAATTAAGAGTTGTGTGTTTCTTAATATAGTTTTTTTTTATTGCAATGAATGGTACGACGAGCATGCTGTTCACTTGATGGTAAGCAATACGACCGCTCATGAACACTAGCAAAACCAAACACCTTGAATTACAAAGCAATGCTTGGCATTCCACTGCGCCCGTCATCCTGAGACATAAGATGTAAAGTCTCAATATGTCCAGTAGTTACTTTGGCTACAAACACAACAACTCTTAAAGATACATGAGGTATTTAGGTGGGGGCTGGGGTTAGTAATATTTTCTTTCACGATTAAGCTAGGTAATCAATAATTAACAATAAATATAAAAGTAACTAAAAAGCAATATTTGATCTTATATGCAATGGACTCGAATCTCCGACTTACATTTCCTCCGTTCGGTCCATAGCCAACTAGACTACATTTCACTCGAAGTTTTGTATAATAAAAAATATCAATTTAAAATTGTGGTGACTTTAATACATTTTTTTATTTCTTCTTGCGTATAACAGTCTCCTTGTTTTATACCATCGTAA
The DNA here is from genome assembly GCA_030180105.1 of Hyles lineata. NCBI lineage: Eukaryota > Metazoa > Arthropoda > Insecta > Lepidoptera > Sphingidae > Hyles > Hyles lineata. Next base: position 5,361,329 of record JARJEE010000030.1, read on the forward strand.
CCTAAATTTTCGTTCAATTAATTTATTACTGAGTCGGCCAGAAACTTTTCCGAGTCTTGAGATATTAATTTTATATAACGAGCATAGGTAAATACTTGAAAACTTCTGATTATATATTGAATGCGAGAGTTTTTTACGCAACACAAGTTTCACAAATTACTAATAATTATTTCAACAAGCTGGTCGTGCGTATAAAACTTTTTATAAAGAGGAATTAGTTCATGCGTATTATTTTTATTAGAGAATTATATTTAATGAGTTATGTAATATTCTTCTCTTTAAAATAGGTTTAGAAACATGAATATTAATAAATATTTCTATAAACACGGGTCATTTAAGCCATGGTTGAAAATTATTCAACAAACACAATAACATTTTTAATAGTGTCGCTTTAATTGTTTTTCTTTAATGCCAATTGTCAATCGCACTCTTTTTGCCAAGCTAATCTTTCCTACAATATCTTTGACGTAAGAAAGTTATAAACGAAACAGAACATCCATTAAAAGTCTTAATAATCCAACGAACATTAATCAAATAAAATTATATCGGCGAGCAATAAAATTGCTGGTAGTTATTAAAAGTTTCGACCCCTTAATTGCGAATCTAAAGCCAAATCCTTACTACGCTAGATTAAAATTTCAAGTGCCGTAGAACTGACACTTCTCTGCATTACATTTTTTTTATTTACCTATTTTATCCCACTTCTGAGCAAAGGTCTCCATGTCTGGCCATAATTCGCGCTCTAAGGATATTTCCGGCCACATGGGCTCGACAGCATCCAGGTTGTATCGCCAGCGTTTTTTTACACACTAAAGGATATTACATTTTATTAGTAAGTGTGTTTTAAGTAATCCTGACAGCCTTCGTGGCGCAGTTGGTTAGACGTCGGCTGTGAAACGTGAGGACTTGGGCTCGCTCCCTGCACAAATGAGATACAAATATTTGTGCTGTCTATAGATATTTGTCTGGTGTCTCAGTGTTTGTTAGACCGAAAAGTATTCCGTAGTTCCTGATACCCACGATACTATACTCGATCATAGTGTGGGGTCAGGACAGGACAATTTTCGCTCTACATAGGTTTTCACTTTTCTCAGAAGCAGTACTTAGTAACTATCATTTCGTTCAAGTCAGTCCTTACACCGAGGTATAAGTTTGGCTCTACCACTTCGAAACACCAGTTGTATTCCTAAAGTGATATTAAACAATATTCTTTTTATTCTATAAAACCGCCAAATGAGTCAAAATCGCTCATTAATATGAATGTATCAATATGCATATTTTTCTTTTATTATAATATTTTTACCTAAAATACGTTTTGGTATGGCTACAGCCAAGTTAAAATGTTGCTAGAAATAATGAAAACATGTTGAAAATTCCTCGAAGGCATTACAACAATCGCTTGGAATTACAGTCACATCTGTTGAATCTTTACTCTGTATACCACTAGGGACGTCCCACGAAAACTCCTGCTGAAAGGTCACCGAGTCCCATTTACGTCGGACCCTATTATCCCTTCCGAACATATTGCCATTATTGGGATGACCTTAATGGGAATCACCTACCATAGTGGCCCGGTCGATAAGTTATTACTATTAATATGGAATGGAATAGGTCGCGATTCATTTTTATTACGCTGAGGTTGAGCTTGCGTGTGTGTTGGGTATAACATTAGCTTTCTTTGAACGCAAATGGGAATGAATTATGTTATAATAAATATATAAAGTGTTTTCAGTAACGTTTTTGTGGCTTTATGGCATTGAACCAAACGAGATAATTGCTATAATGTAGCTTGTGACTGCGACAGTAATTGTATGGTGTTATTCGGATTAAATTATGTTGGAATATGTCGTTCCGATTAGTTACAATTACGTGCATGGTTACTCGCCAGTTAAAACATCGGACGGTACCTAATACTATACTATCAACAGCAACTTAGTCATGTTGCGGTTTCAATATGAAAAAGAAATATGAGTAGATGCAAGCTCTGAGACATTGTCATCTTCTCCGTATCCATCCAATCCTTTGTCGGCAATTGAAAAAATCGTGAAGAAACCTGCATTCCATAGGGATTTTTAAAAATGTCTATGTTACTATCCAACTAAACTAACAGGTACCGTTTGACGTTTCATATTTTTCAATTTAAAACATATTAAGACAAGCGTAACTCACACAATTTTAACTTCGCTTGCCGTAAAGCCACAATTCCATGGTTTTAGGCGAAATGTTATTGAAATTGTGTAAGTTACGCCTGTACAAAGTTGCAAAGTATGAAACGTCAAACGGTACCTGTTAGTTTAGTTGGATAGTATGTAAAGTTCGCCAACCCGCACTAGGTCAGCGTGGTGGATTATATGGCCTAACCCCTCTCAATCCTACTTTTATTTTTAGAGACATCCCGTGCCCTGCTCTGGGACGTATATGTACTGATACAGATTCATACAGTTTATTACACAAATATAATAATAATTTCACGTCATTCTTCCGGGTACATCCTTCTGTATAACACACATAATAAAAGCACTTTCAAATTTCCAAGAACAGAAAGTCGTAAACATAACGCAAATAAGTGTGAGGTTTCAACATTAAACCTCTGGAAATTACTTCTCCTGAGGATACAAGGAATCGTTTCCCGCATCCAAAATTATCTGGTTACACCATTCATAACATATCCTGAGGGATGCGTGCCTTAATTATTTCTGGAATATCTATTTACAGAATTCATGTGTGGGGTACATTTTCCCTTTTATTAATGGCCTGTTAATAATTGTACGGCGGCCATTTGGAATTTAGTTGTTTTTATTCCACAACAGAAAGGCTCAATAACATATTTTCATGTATGCTTTGATATGGCGTCTTTAAAAGACGCCATTTTTTATAAATAAGATACTATAGATTCGTTATCATAGACCGGTTGCGAAAGGCTAAATTTTAAAAGAATGCGACTAATCTGGAAGAATAATTTCATAAAACAAATTTTACATGGTCTCTTTTTTATAATATTATTGTAGAAACTTGTAAATATTTAATAATATCGGGGTTTCAATATTACCGGGATTTGTATGGATGCCATTAGTTTATTTATTAAATAAAGATTGCCATAAAATGTATTTATGCTCGAAGTATTATTCCACCACTGAAATTTTGTGTCACTACAACGAGTATACATTTTCAATTATTTGAATGTATGTATCCGCCTAAAATTTGAATTATTAGTTTGCTCCACAGGTTTGCTTTATACGCTGTCATTAAATAGCAAATATTGAGCTGAAATCATAGGTCACTGGGTAATAATATAATTAGCTTTATTGAATCAGTTGACTAGTGTTCGAACATATTCAGCCGTGATGCTTATTATTCTCTGGAAACAATGTCACATTAGCTTAATCATCTATGAATCAAATCAGAGTAAACATTTAGTAATGTAGATTATGAAAAAAGACTACAAATAAGAAACAAAAGTATCTACCTTATTGGTAGTAAGTCTCACATAATACGTGAGAAGCCGCCTAGGTATATTTCTTTCGCCAAACAGTAGTGTGAACGCACTGTTGTGTTCCGGTTTGAAGGCAATTGCAACCAGACTACTACTATGAAGACTTAACACACAACTACTGTTACGACTTAACATCTTATGTCTTAGGATGGCGAGCGCAGCGGAATGCCAAGCTTTGTAATTTAAGGTGTTGTTTGGTTTTGCTACTATCCATGAGCGGCCGTATCGCTCATCATTATATTATCAGTTGAATGGCATGCTCGTCTCGCCATTCATAGCAATAAAAAATCCATAACATAAAATTATTTATTTATTTATTTAATGCTTTATATACATAAATTGTATAAAGGCGGACTTAATGCCTGAGGCATTCTCTGCCAGTCAACCATTCAGTCAGTCAGATTAATTATGGCTCGTTTTATAACAATAAATATTAAGTTAGTAAAATAAAACAGATTTTTTAAAATATCGAATTACTTTAACAGAAAATAAATGAACATCATTGTTTACAAAATCCCAGTTCCCTATAAATCAGCGCATTTGATTTCCACAAAGCAACTCAGTTGTTTACAGTCAATCTATCAGTTGTTTCATCTATAGCGATCTTCTGAAACGTTGATACAAAAGTTAATTAAATTAATTCCGTCCCTTTGATGCTTGAGGGTGACGTTTGACCAGATAATTCCTTTTTAATACGGATTATATTTTAATTCGCTTCTGTTTTTGTAGATGTAAACGAGATAACTATGGTTATTGTATTGTACTGTAATTATTGCACATCATAAATAAATACATAATACCCAACAGTCACATACATAGTCCTGACCCCATACTAATATCGAGTATTGTGTCGTGGATATCAGAAACTACAAGGTACTTTTCAGTCCAACAAACACCCAACCTGAAATAAATACCTGTGGATCACACAAATATTTATCTAAGTGCAGGGATAGAATCTGTGGCTTCCCGTTTCACAGCCGGCGTCTAACCAATTGCTCCACGGAGGCTGTCCGTTTTATTTATTTATTTATTTAAATCTTTATTGTACACATAAACAAAAAATACAACATACAGAAACTAAAAATATATAAAAAGTACAAATGGCGGTCTTATCGCTAAAAACAATGTCTTACAGACAACCATGGGATGGATTTAAAAGAAGGAAAAAGAGAGGGCAGTGTAAAAGGGTAAGGGTGTGTAGTGTTTTATTGTATTTTAATTATAATTGTTATGAACTTTTGGAGTATCTATTTATGCATCAATATTATCGTTTTATAGTAGAACTTAGCCCGCAACTAGTTAAGTCAAGTGTAATCAAAATCAAATAAGTCATTTCATACTCATATGTGCCACTGGTTCAAGCCTCGAGACTTGAACATATAGGTCTTCAGCTTATTTTCTGTAAAAATGTTAGAATATGTTTTATCACCAAACCAGGCCCAAATTCCAAACATCGTACAAGGTTTTCCCTAACCAAAATATTCACAAAATACGTCAAACATAAAAGGTCTAAAACCTAGGTCTTGTATAGCTAAATCTAAACGACCTAATGCATCTAAACGGCGATCAGGCAGCGGCCTAACCGAAACTAATTTGGCAGGCCACGTCACAGTCCACCAATATTTATTTTCACCGTCCAGTGTGACCCAAATTTCTCAATGCGAGGGGAAACGAGCACTGCACCGAATATACGCCACTATTGTAGCTCCCCGCGCACCAAAACTGCCAAATGTACACAAAAATAAGTAAAAAGCGAAATAAACCCTTTCTTTATGCCTTCCAAATCCGGGGCTCGTGAGCACAATGCACACCAGAAATAAATCATTCGGCCAACGCACGTAGTTACACAGCTTAGTAAATTTAAATTTTATTATAATTTCGGCTTTTACGTTCGCAATGGTAAACCCACGGATTTACCTTGAATATATGCGAACTGCGTGTGACTGAAACTTTTCTCACTTACAACCAAATGAGTTAGAAAGTAAATAAACACAGTCTGCTAGGTTTTGACCGAAATTTATTCACACAGTAAATGTATGGATACTCTGTAATGAAAGATGGTGTGAAAACATAGCTTGAAAACATTACAAAATATTCATGCATGTATTGAATAAATTGATATATATTTTAGGTTGGTGATATAGTATGTTGGCAGTGAAAAATATGGCTTTTGAATTGAGCATAAAATGTAGTTTTGTATGAGTTTGAGTGATAAAGTGCGAAATAGCGTCGTGATAAAAAGTTGTGGAGTGAAAGTGGCGAGAATTGAGAAAGAAATGCTAAGATGGTTTGGGTATGTAGAAAGTAAAAATAATAGATACATGAGCATTGCTTACTATCAGGCGTACGGCATACTTGTCTTGCTATTCATTGCAATAAAAAAGGCAAAAACTGAACTGTACCGCTTACAAATATTGTCAGCTATATTATTGTGACTTTTGTAATAATTCTCATAAGTGTCACAAATGTTTTAAAAGAATCAATTTTTAAGAGTACCACAGAAAGCCTTCAAAACCCCTAGATCAATACATTAGACCTAAGCGTCGCAAGTGCAAGTGGCCATCTAGGTAAAAGGTCTCGAGAATCGTGGACAAACCTAATGTGATCCGCAAATATTTGTTTCAGGTCTAGACGGTGAGACCAAAATTTTCTACATACACGCTTTTAGAGAAGGGATTTTAATGGGTCCAGTGTTTAAGAATTTCTTGAAGTGGTGATATCAAAATTTAAAGGTAAGATATTTTACTTATTTGTATAAACTTTAATTGTAACAGCAATTTTACTTATTTTTATTGAATTCAATGCATCATTCACAATCGTAGTTTAAGTTGGCGATCATAAATAAATAAAATAAAAAATATAAATATTACAAAATAAACGTGGATTATCGTGTCGGTAAAATGCCCTAAAAGTGTTGTGTTAACAAACGTAGATCAGTATTCTATACAGCAAATCCAAACTTTATAATATCTAGACCCAACAACAAGATAGCAAATCCTGTGGCGTGTAACTAAAAAAATACGAGACTTTTTGGTCTCAATGTAAATTCAGACCCGGAATCCATTCTAGAACACTTCTTTGTTCCTATAGATTTAAAATTAAATAGAAATGTAGTAAAGAATGTAAATAAATAGAATTAAGAATAATCGCTTCGCTCATTTTCCTTGCTTTTAATAAAACCATTAATAATAATAAAGATCAAATATATTAACGCTCGTTGAACGTAACAATTCATAATAAATTGCAGAAATTTATGCCTACTCAAATAAAGGAATAATAAAAGAACAAACGGCGATGAAAAATATAGAGAAATTTGATCTCGTTTGGGGCTCTTCCGCTAATCGCCTACAGAAGTTTGTTTAGGGGCACCCCAATGTAATTGCACAGTAAAATAAAATAAGTGTTGCAATACCATGGAATAAGGAAATGACTTAACATATTAGAAAAGTTTAATACAATGTTGTTTTTATACGAATTAATTTTTACTATGTTGTATCGACACTTTTATAATATTATTATAATAACGAAAAAAATTACGTGACTCTCCGACTCTGAATTAATGAATCTACCTGTTTTGTGTCTTCGCTATCAGATAGTGCGAGGGGTCTATGGGTGTAACAAGACGTAGAACCAAAAAAAAAGATATCACTGTACTGTATCAACCCACATTCGTCCCACTGCAGGGGCACGGGACTCCTCTACAATCGAGAGTACGATTGAGAGTTGTTAAGCCGTACAGTCGACCACGCAGGCCTAGTGAGGGCTGGCAGACTATACAAGTCATAAACATTCTTACATTTTCGCAAGGTTTCTTCACGATTTTTTACTTGGCCGTTAAAGTGCGTGGTAGCCTGTTGGTAAACGGACCAAACGCAGCTCACGATGGTCGCGAGTTAAAATCCCTCGGCACATTCCTGACTTTTCTGAATAATGTCTGTATTGATAGTAAATCACCACGCGCTTTAACGGTGAAGGAAAATATATTGCATTTATTTTTTTACTTCAGGCCTCTAATATCGTAATTTATCTGGGTGTCTCAGAAGATATAAATTAAATATATTGAATACAAATTTAATTATTTAATTGCCTAAATCCCGTACATCCCATCAGTGCTCTGCAAATAAATTCAATAGAAATATTACTTATTTTACTTCAAATTGAACTACTGTTAGCATATCTATGGCGCGTCAAACGGCTGTGACATGGCAGGGGGTCGGAATTAATGAAGTTGTTCATTAAGCTTAAATGGGATTGTCGCTAATGTCTGGAGTAAAAAATTACGCCAGAGCCAAAATCAAAGGAAAACTGAATTAATTGATAAAATTACGTATCCACCCAGTTTGCTGAAATTATATTTTTGCCACGTTTGTGAAATTGTTTTAATGATTTTTGTGATGATTGGTTCATTTAGCTCGTTAGTATTAATTTCAACTTATCGGTGAATCAGTTGAAAATCATACATAAGGCTTATTCTATTCGTATTGATGCACTAGTAGACTACCTAATATGTTCATAGACAATGTACTAGATTCTTATCACAAAACTAGCGGTGCCCGCGACTTCGTCCGCGTGGAATTTAATAAGAAAGTTAATTAGTTTATTTTGTTTTTTTTTTGGTTTTTGCATTTTTATTTTAATTATTGATTTGTTGGTGGGAGAAGTGGTGGGAGGCGCCCGACGTGACGGGCCAGTGGTAGCATGCGCGTGAACTGCGCACGGTACTGGACAGTACTTGGGCATTGCAACATTACTTTATTTATCTAAAATAAATGTAGCCTAAGTTACTCCTTAGTATATCAGCTACCTGACAATAAAAGTCCCGTCAAAATCGGTCCAGTAATTTCAGAGATTAGCCGGAACAAACAGACAGACAGACATACAGACAGACAGACAGACAGACAGACAGACAGACAAAAATTTTCGGCACAGGTATCGTATATAACGATATGTAGTTGGACTTTTTTTTTATTTTCACTTTTAAAACAGACACTTCAAATTTATTTATATGTATAGATAATACGTCATGCTAAAAATACGTATTTCGTTCATATTCAAGAGTTATTGTTGTACTAATTTGGAAATTTGATTTCAAATATAACTAAAATTCTAAAAAGTAATTATTGTACTATTCCAAAAATTACTTTATCTATTCTTATTAGTGTTAAAACAGAAGCAGAATCTCTTACATAAAACTCAGTACTAACAAAGTTATAAAATGAATTTTATTAATCATTTCAGTGCTCTGCAGAACGTAAACTCAATTCTGGAAATAATAAAACGCCAAACTACGAAATGTCTTCGCGCGAAGTTATGCTAACATTCTGTCGCCAACCCTGAGGTTGTAAGATTAAAGTTCTCCACTATCCGCTGTATTAAAGATGTAAAAAATGGCTAGACGACCATGCCGTTCATCTGATTTTAAGCGATACGACCGCTCATGAAAAGTGGCAAAACCAAACAACACCTTGAATTACAAAGCAAAGCTTGGCACTGCACTGCGCTCGCCATCCTGAAACATAAGATGTTAAGTCTCGATATGTCCAGTAGTTACTCTGGCTACAATGTCTTTCAGACCGAAATACAACAGTGCATATACACTGGTATTTGGCGGGAGAAATAGACATAACATTTTGGGATATAAATAATGTATGACTTATCTTATCAAACTAAATTGATAAAACAGTCAAAAAACTGGAAACTGTAAAATTGAGTATCAAATTAAATTCAATATTATGTAAAAACTAAAATAATGTACCTATCTTGCTAAGCATATCAAGTAGCTGCTGTACCCTTCAATAAATTGTACTATATTTTAATGTATAAACTGCTGACGGCATACCATTTATTTGGTTGGTTTCAAATAAATTTTCATTCATATTCATGATGGACAGCCTCCGTGGCGCAGTTGGTTAGACGCCGTCTGTGAAACGTTAGGCCGCGGGTGCGATCCCCGCACCGAGACAAATGTTATGTGATCCATTAGTATTTGTTTTGGGTCTGTTTGTTACCGACACTGAAAAGTCTCTCATAGTTCCTGATACCCACGATACAATACTCTATCTTAGTATGGAGTTAGGACAATGCATGTGGGTGTATTTATTTAATGATCTACCAAGCATAGTAGTACACAGCAGTGTATAATGTTTAAGTGCATATATTATTCCACTAACCGTAATTTTCTTATCAGCCTACAAGATTAAAATTTTCATCCAGCCATCAACGTTCAGTCTTCCAGTAACTAATTTCCGACAATTACCCGTCAAATATTCCTACTATTCACAGTGTATGTAAGTATCGCAGTGTTTGGCCCTGCGGCTCGCGTCGCATATTTTCAGGGCGCTCGGCAATTTTACCCTCGGAAATTTCATTATCCGCAGCTTTATCAAATAACGCGTGTAATGACCGGACCGCGGGTACGATGCATTTTCATGCGCACTACCGACCGTGTTTACATGCATAAGGTGATTTTAAAGCTTTTCCGCGCGACCGGGATTGAGGTATTATCTCAACAAAGTTTTGTAGTTGTTGTGATTTTTGTATAACATAACATACTTTCATATATTCACGTCTTTTCGCTAGAAGAGGTAGAGGTGCTTCCAGGACACCCACGTTTCGCCTTGTGTATTCCCACGATGTGATAAAAGGCGAGCCTATCACCATATCGCGCACCAATCTGTCTCCGGGTTGACGATTAATAGAAAAATCCACTACCCGGCCCGGGGTTCGAACCCGGGACCTTAACGATGCAATCGTATCGTAGTACAATAGCGCCACCGAGGCGTATGCTGTATGATGAGATAAATCAAGACGAATAGAGTTTGAGAGACGAATAAAGAACGACAGAGTTTGCTGTGAGCAAGCTTCTAGCAGGTCACTGCGGAAATCTTTCAGGAAAAAATTATTTCAGATCTTAGTACTGGACTTAAGGTAGTTGAATAAGAACAACACAAAAAATTTATAACAGGTACGAATATATTCTTTATTAATACAAACTGTCGAAGCATTTTTCAGCAGTCAACTTACGGCCAGCGCAGATCTTAACGCCATGGCAAGGAATTTATTTTTTTACCAAAATATATACAAACGCATCCGGTGGGAATACGACATAAATTCTATTGTTTTAAATTGACGTCATAAAGAAATGCCTGTTGATGTCCTTACTGGGGCTGATAATGATGATAAAATTAAGTAAATAAGAAGATTAATTTCATATTTATATTATTAAATACAGAGCTACATAATTTAAATAAAACAATGCTAATATTATGTGAATATAAACCAGCCTGTTCTGCATAAAGGAAATTCTAAAATTCATTCCTACTTTCCCTCAAAATGTATTCATGTGCTAATTTCTTCGCCGGCCTGCTATTCAAGAATATTCGAGGTCAGGTGTAATTTTCGTAAGCCCGACAAGGTCAATTTGCGAAGACGTCTGTTACAAATAATAAAGGTCACTTGGAGCATGTCTTGCGGAATGTACGGAATATACAGAATTTACGGAATTTTTCTGAAACCTGACGGTAAATAAAACAGGTAATTTGTACCTACGTGTCTAGTAGTCGTTAATACGCGCGGGCGACTACCAGTAAATAATAGGAGCGTGGCTAGGGCTGTCGCATTCTAAAATTAATTGCACATATATTGATTTTTACCTTTAAGAGGTGTGATGGATATCGTTTCAAATTTTGTTGGGGTACAACCCTTCAATCATAGAGTAATTATGCCACAGAATGATTGGTAACAGTAGAACTATTGAATTGTTGTTTATAATGATTATGAGCTTAACAATGTTACATGATACTTATTATATTGATAAATTTATTCCGATATATTTATTTTAATATTCTTGTAATTCTAAAGTACATTTTGTTTCAATTACTTAAAATACTTTTAGGCAGATGATTAAAAATACTTCCCTGTAACGATACCTACAAAGTTGTGAAATGAAATCATAATACCTTTAAAAAAGATATTCTCTTTTATAAGCATCTTGAATCGTGTAGTAAAATTGTCACTATTACAAAACTTGCCACTGCTGTAAGGTATCAGGTAAGAGTTTACTTTATGCAAAAGTTTCATCAGCTGTGTAACATTATTTATATTGTATAACTGATGAAGTTTAATTCGTAATTTTTGTTAATTATATATAACTAGCGGCCTAGCCCAGCTTCGCCCGGGTACAAATAGATTTCTGTACAATAATATGTACGTATTATACATATAAACCTCCCTCACGAATCACTCTATCTATTAAAAAAAACCGCATCAAAATCCGTTGCGTAGTTTTAAAGATTTAAGCATACAAAGGGACATAGGGACAGAGAAAGCGACTTTGTTTTATACTATGTAGTGATAAGTTGACATTATGTTCTCAATGTATTGCACACATCAATCAACTGTGTTAATATTTTTAGTATTGCGGACCTATTTATTAAATACATAATGAATAAAACAGCCAATGAAAAACTAATTCCGAACTTTCTATTAATACAAGCTTTAGATATGATGAATAAAGTTGGTTCAAAATAAATAAGTTCACTTCCACTCTTCTGTCGGAATTAAAAGTTCTCCAGCAGAAACTTTCCTCGGCAGAAACCGCTCTACATTAAAGTTTAAATGCATTTTTACAATGTACTGAAAGTTGAAATACATCTCATATTTGTAATATCTAAATTTCGTCATGTTCACAGCCTTCCTGCCTCTTTTCCGCTGTGGCTTTACAGGTATTTGTTTCTGGTCTGGGTGTTTGTGAAATAGAAAAGTCTCGAAGCTTCTGATACCTACGGCACAAGACGCGATCTTAGTGTGGGGTCAGGACTATGTATGTGTTGGGCGTATTTATTTATTTCGACACCTCCCACGCATAAGGTCTTAACCACATTTTTACTCAAAATCAGATTTTTAGCTTATTGTTATTACGCACAAAAGCTTTATATATCCCTGAAATCAAAATCTTCATATTGTTAATAAATAACGAGATTTTGAAACGCCTATAGTCGTATCTATTCAAAGTGCCGGCGCATATGGCCCAATCACGAGTAACGACTATCTGCGTTGTACTATTAGCTCGCGCGAGACCCGACAAGGTTAGTTAACGGCGTCGTATGACACTACCGGTACGCGCAATAAACATGGGACCTACATCAGAAAAATAATCAGATTTTGTTTGTATTTTGTGTTAATTATGCTTTTATAATGGTTTTATTTTTATATGATAGCAAAATGAACAACTTACACTCATCAGGAATCTTAAAATTAGCTCTCAATAATTTAAATGTAAATCTGATCCCTAATGAATCTCATCGATCTGTTAAGGTCTGATAAGTTTTGCTTGATAATTAACTTAAAACCATGTAATATTTGCTTAATAATACGCAATTTTAATTTTTTCTATTGTAATCTATCGCGTGTTTATGAATTTTTCAAAATTAAATAGTTTACTTTTTGTCCAGCGCATAACGTCGTAACACGTTAGTTACGACGCTATGCGTTGTTTATTTTTGAAAGGTAGGGGCCTTAACTGGTACTTGTGACTTTATGCGCTGCTTTTATTTAATTAAGATGGTGTCCATATAGTCGTTTCTAGTACATACAATGATATGCTCCGACCACAATAAGATATAAGACTATATGCAATGTGGCAGTTGCTAAATTAAAGTAAAATACTGGAATCCTGTAACACTGATTGAATGTATTTATGAATACTATTCTAAATTTGACTTTTAGAATCACCTGATTTTCTTGAAACGAAGTAAATCTGAAATTTGTACGAATCATCAAGGGGTTGCTAAAATCGAATTACATTTGCCTGTTTCACTTATATTAAGATTATATTTAACATTAAACGAGACCCTTTCGGCCCCGGTCCGAACACATTCCGTTAAAACGTGTATCACATCTTCAATGCTGCCACATACAACACAGTTTGGTGAGTCTATCTGTTTATAAGAAATGCAAATTATGTATGTGGCCTGAAAGCCATCTCTACTTTATTTCTAGTCAATTTATAATTAATGAACCATGGCTTACGATTGAGATCAGGCTGAATAGTTTTATACCATATAATTTTATGTAGGGATCTCTCATCAAAAGATTCTTTCCACAACTTTAGGCAGTCATTCCAAACTAAAGAGATAGGGTCTGTATAACGCGGTAAACAATTCACATGGTTCCGTCTGTTATCGCTTTCTTGGCAAGATGGTCTAACATTTCATTTCCTGACAATCCGATATGGGAGGGTACCCATTGTAAAAATAACTTAATATCCTTCTTTTGAACTTTCCTAATAAACTCTAATATGGTATAGGCTATTGATGCTCCTCGAAAAGTCGAGGTGCAACGAGCCAAATGCTGTAACACACTCTTTGAGTCCGTCAGTATAACGAAGCTAATGCTACTAAAAGACTCGACATATGAAACAACCACTGAGATTGCCATTAATTCAATTTACATGATTGAAACATCATTTTATATAAATTTCATTAACGTATTGGTCTGAGGATCAAATACTGCCATACTGAAATTTTGTCCATCTTTTGAATCGTATCCGTGCAAATTGAATATAAATTTGAGTGGTGAATAGTAAGATACTTATTGCATAGAAGTTTTAAAATATTTGGATTATATTGATGTTTGGATTTTGTCACACATTTAATAGAAGATTTGATATATTTTGTATCTATGTTACTAATGAAAATTGCTTCAACTGCTGAGAGGTTGAATGTATGTTATTTGTTTTAAGGGATTTATGAATTTACCCCATAACAGGCTTGATTTTACATTTCCGATATAGATGTTTACAAGAGGTCAACTGTCAATTATATCAATAGTTCCACTCTCTGTGAAAGACTTTGCCTTAAGCCAGTACTTTCCGTCTAAATATCGCCGCCTCAAACGTAGCGAAGGGAGATGCAACTCGTACTCCATTACATGAACTGAAGTAAACTTTCTAATTTTGGTTCGATTTGACTAATATACAGACTTCATATAAATACAGTGATGGTAGCGTAAGTATTTTATGCTTTAGAAAATATAATCTACAGCTATCACTACTTTTTAATCCGAACATTGCTCTAACACATCTTTTTTGTGCCTTAAAAATGATTTCTTTGTCTGTAGAATATCCCCAGAAAATTATACCATACCGCAAATTGGATACGACCAGTCCATGATATGCAGCCATCATTATGCTCATGTTTGTAACAGTAGATAGTTCATGCAGGGCATATGCAGATTGATATTTTTTTTTTGCCAACGATTCAATATGTTGTTTCCATTTAATATTACTATCTATGGTTATACCGAGAAATTTAGTACTGTTTACTTCATCCACAGCTTGGCCATTATAATTTATTGCTAGATTTTGTTTTGTTTCCCTTTGACTCAAATTCATAATTTTGGTTTTTTCTATATTTACTTTCAAATTATTTGCATTTAACCAATCTATTATAGAATTTAAGGCATTATTAATATCTTGTTCAAATATTAACTTATTTGAGCATCTAACAGAAACAGTACTATCATCTGCAAAAAGCGATATTGGATTAGGAGTAGCATAAGGCAAGTCATTTATATATAGGATAAAAATAACCCCAATATGATTTATGTTTAGTGCAACTTCAAATATACATAATATGTTGTATAATCTATTATTTATTTTAAAACCCTGTCCATTGGCGAACTTTTTAACTAAATAATAATGATGACCTACAAAAACAACGTCGTAAAACTTGATGGTACTTATGATAAATATATTTTCTTACGACGCATAAAGTTGTAACCCGTTGTAACTTGAAGGCATAGAAAATTTTCACCACGCATATCGTTGTAAGTCGTCGTATATTAGTGATGTGGCAGTTTTGTTCCAACGCACAAAGTCGTAAGTATGTAATTATCGTTTTTCTCACTATTTAATGTTTTTATTTATTAAATAGTCTCTAACTAATCAAGATATAGAGGAACTTTTGATTTTAAACTAGAAAGAAACTAAATATTTATACTCAATATTTAATAATCACATAATTAATCTTCAAATGACCGTGTGGACCAAGGAGTCGTGAAATGCTCGCCGCAAAACGGCCAGCGAATTTTGTATATTAGAATGACATACGTCAGTTTTTCGATATTCTTGTAAAATATTTATCCAATGTTTTTTCCATGTTTATTGTAAATTCACATTGCTATTAATTTGTAAATAATATATTGTACATACATGTGGACTTTCATTCCGCCACATATTGGTGACCCCGAGCGTGTGCACGAAGTGCATGAAGAGCACAGATCTTAAGATGGAAGCTCAGGGAAAGGACGTAGTGCTGGGAGAAACCTTCCGCGTTGGAGTGAGGACTCCACCTTTCAACCCGAACGACCCTGAATTGTGGTTTGCTCTATTGGAAGGCCAATTCATGCTCTCGAACATCAGCGCCGACGCCACAAAATTTTATTACGTCCTGGCGCAGCTGGAACCACAACATGCAGCAGAAGTACGTGACCTGGTCGTTTCTCCACCTGCTTCTGGCAAGTACGAGACCTTGAAGACAGAACTGATACGACGATTATCAGCTTCAAAGGAGCGCAAAATAAACCAGCTGCTCATGCACGAGGAGATGGGTGACAGGAAACCGACGCAATTCCTCCGGCATCTGCAACACCTGGCTGGAGAAAACGTCCCTCCAGATTTTATACGGACCATCTGGGTCAGCCGGCTACCCAACCACCTTCAAACTTGCACCACTGCACAACAAGCGAAGATGACACTGGAAGACCTGGCCGAACTGGCAGACCGCGTTTACGATGTCGTCCAAGTCATGCCAGTAGCTAGTCAAGTTGCTAGCATGTACACACCGGTCGTAAGTACTGACGCCATCGAGTCGCTTACACGAACAGTAGCCAAACTCAGCAATAAAGTGGAAGTCATGAGCGTGGACCTTCAGAGACGCAACCGTTTCCGCTCCACATCAAGAGGACCACGGTACCGTTCCCGATTACGTTCACATCTAAATGAACATCCATATTGCTGGTACCATCGTAGGTTTGGTGTTAGCTCTAATAAATGCGCTGAACCTTGCAGTTTTGTTCCGGAAAACACCGAAGGCAGTCGTTAGTAGCGGCCAGCGACTGTCCGCAATCTTCGGGCCGCCTCTTCGCAACAGATCGCAAGACGAAGATGCAGTTCCTGGTCGATACAGGATCAGATTTATGTGTCTTCCCGCGCTCCGCAGTCAAGAAGAAATGCTGTAAGACTGGTTACAAACTTTTTGCAGCCAATGGAACGGAGATAGCAACGTATGGATTTGCACATTTGTCACTAGATTTAGGTCTC
Source organism: Hyles lineata (assembly GCA_030180105.1). Classification (NCBI taxonomy): domain Eukaryota; kingdom Metazoa; phylum Arthropoda; class Insecta; order Lepidoptera; family Sphingidae; genus Hyles; species Hyles lineata. Next base: position 5,378,143 of record JARJEE010000030.1, read on the forward strand.
CGCCGAGATTTATCTTGGAGATTCGTAATTGCCGATGTAACCAAAGCCATAATAGGAGTAGATTTTCTTTCTTACTTCGGCATATTAGTTGACTGCAAGCATCAACGTCTTATAGATAGCATGACGTCACTTACTACTAACGCATCTTCCGTTAATTCAACCCTGAGCATTTTATCTATCAAAACGTTTTGCCAAGCTAACTGCAAATATCAGAAAATTTTGTTACATTATCCTGATATAACAAAACCAGCCGGATTATCGAAAAAATGTCTTCATAATACAGTACATTACATCAAAACTACTCCGGGACCTCCAGTTTCCTGTCGTCCACGTCGTTTACCTCCTGACAGATTACAGATCGCAAAGCGAGAATTCGACGAGATGGTCAAAAATGGTACAGCGCGTCCATCTGACAGCCCGTGGTCATCACCGCTTCATTTGGCCCCGAAGAAGGACAACGGATGGCGCCCTTGTGGAGACTACCGCGCACTGAACGCCAGGACAATACCGGACAAGTATCCCATTAGACACATCCATGATTTCAATTACAATCTTTCTGAATGCACTATATTTTCTAAAATAGACCTTGTGAAAGCTTACCATCAAATACCTATTTTCTCAGAGGACATTCCAAAGACCGCCATTTCAACACCATTTGGTCTGTACGAGTTCCCTATGATGACATTCGGTTTGCGTAACGCCGGGCAGACTTTTCAGAGGTTCATAGATGAAGTCATTAGAGGCCTAGATTTTTGTTATGGTTACCTCGATGACATTTTAATCTACTCAAAGTCAGCAGAAGACCATGAACGCCACCTTCATGAACTATTTAAGAGATTACAAAAGTATGGCGTGTTGTTAAACTCTGCGAAGTGTGTTTTTGGAGTACCTGAAATTACTTTTCTTGGGTACCACGTATCAGCAGAAGGTGTGCGTCCGCTTAACGATAGAGTGCGTGCAATTATAGATTTTCCAAAACCTAAAACAGTTAAGGAGTTACGAAGATTCCTTGGCATGTATAATTTTTACCATCGTTTCATCCCACATTCGGCAGAATTACAGACACCTTTAACTGAGTTATTGAAGAATGTAACGAAAGCATCACAAGCCATAGATTTGACTCAATTGCAACAAACAGCTTTCGAGAAGTGTAAGAAGGGACTTGCTGAAGCTACTTTATTAGCTCATCCAGATCCTAAAGCTAAACTGGCCTTAGTAACTGATGCATCAAGTACTGCAATTGGAGGCGTTCTTCAACAATGGCACAAAGGAAGTTGGCAGCCTTTAGCTTTCTTTTCTAGAAAGCTAACACCCTCTCAAATTAAATACAGTCCATATGACCGCGAACTGTTAGCCATCTATAATTCAATTCAATATTTTCGGCATATGTTGGAAGCAAGAAATTTCACAATATACACAGACCATCGACCGCTTACCAACGCTTTCACTACAAATCGAGAAAAATGTTCGCCTCGACAATTCAGATACCTAGATTATATATCACAGTTTTCTACTGATGTTCGTCACATATCCGGTAAGGTCAACGTAGTGGCGGACACACTCTCTAGAATTGAAGAAGTCATAGCTGGTTGTGATTTAGAGAAATTAGCCATCGAGCAGAAGAATGACCCGGAACTAAAGAAATTGTTGCAAGACGGTAGTTCATTAAAGCTCAAAAGGATGCTGTTACCTGGTACAAGAACCCGTCTCATGTGCGACACTAGTACACATGTACCGAGACCGTTTGTCATCAAATCAATGAGACAGCAAATTTTTAATTTAATACATTCTATCAGCCACCCAGGTGCCAACGCAACCATCAAAATGGTTACTGAGCGTTTCGTATGGCCTGGCATCAAGAAGGATTGTCGTGACTGGAGCCGATCATGCATCCCATGTCAACGCGCAAAGGTTTCAAGACATGTATCATCACCTTTGAGTACTTTTGCATTACCCTCAGGAAGATTCCTTCATATTCACATCGATCTTGTCGGTCCATTGCCCATATCAAACGGATTTCGTTACTGTCTAACTGCCATAGACAGATTTTCGCGTTGGCCTGAGGCAATACCAATCACAGATATTACGGCAGAATCAACAGCTAAAGCTCTAGTGTCAGGATGGATTTCTCGTTTTGGATGCCCGTTATCCATCACTACTGATAGAGGAAGACAATTTGAGTCGAACCTTTTTAAAGCTCTTACCGAGCTTACTGGTTCTCAACACAAGATGACTACAGCCTATCATCCAGTAGCAAACGGAATCATCGAACGTTTCCATAGGCAACTGAAAGCCTCCATCATGTGCCACAACGATCAACACTGGACAGAATCTCTACCACTGGTGTTACTAGGAATTCGTAGTGCATTTAAAGAAGATCTCCAGTCATCTCCCGCAGAATTATTATATGGAGAACCGCTACGCCTACCTGGACAATTTTTTGATTCACCAGGGCAGGATTTCCCTGATATAACAAATTACGTATCAAGATTGAGATCATTCGCAGCTAAATTAAAGCCGTGCTCTACTTCTCGACACACACCCAAGCCTGTATTCATTTTTAAAGACTTGCGAACATCTGATCATGTATTTTTGCGGCAAGACGCTTTACGTTCAGCACTGCAACCTGCATACGTAGGTCCTTACAAGGTGATAGAGAGAGGAGATAAGACTTTCAAAATCTTGATCAAAACTAAAGTCGTTACAGTTTCTATCGACAGACTCAAGCCTGCATATTTGATGAGCAGTGATCGTACTACGGATGCCGAGAACGAGCAACGGGAGACACCTTCTGGAGTAACCACTCGTTCTGGTCGAAGAGTACACTTTACGCTTCACTATCGCCCGCAGTAGCGGTCTCGGTGGGGGAGTGATGTGGACCAAGGAGTCGTGAAATGCTCGCCGCAAAACGGCCAGCGAATTTTGTATATTAGAATGACATACGTCAGTTTTTCGATATTCTTGTAAAATATTTATCCAATGTTTTTTCCATGTTTATTGTAAATTCACATTGCTATTAATTTGTAAATAATATATTGTACATACATGTGGACTTTCATTCCGCCACAACCGTACTGAAAACTTGTCATAATCTCGATACGCCTTTATGCGTGGGAGGGGTCGATTTATCCAATCCAATCCATCAGCCAAAGGAAGTCCACTGCTGAACATAGGCCTCTCCCAATGATTTCCACAGTTAACTGTTGGAGACTGCATCCAGTGACGTCCCGCGACCTTTACCAGTTCGTCTGACTACCGTGTGGGTGAACGTCCTAAGCTGCGCTTTCCGCTACCTGGCCTCCATTCGAGAACTTTTTAGCCCCATCGGCTATCAGTTCTCCGCACTATGTACCACGCCCATTGCCACTTCAACTTACTAATCCGCTGGGCTATGTAGGTTACTTTAGTTCTCCGTAGGGTCTTCTTATTCCTGATTCGATCTCTTAGGGAAACGTTAGTTCTCCTACAATGTGATCAATAAAGGCACTATTGATTAATTGTTCAAAAACTAATGGATAAGTGCCAACCCTACCGTATGTTGGGCGTCGACCATCGCGAGTCTGTACTGCGGCCTACGTCGGAAAATTGAAAAGTTAACGAGCCTATTTCACCAAGCTCGCGTTACACCCGACCACCTTTTGTTCCAACATCGTCGGAACTTCTCTTATTAAGGAAATTGCTTGGAGAAACATGAAAGCTGTGGATGACCTAATGGCAGTTTAGATGTAACGGCCGTGTTATGAGCTCTTACGATTTGTGATATTGTTATGGTCTTGATAGCTGAGGAGATATTTCATTTTATACAGGGTGACAAAATAACTCCGTCTGTTCGATAAACGTATTATCAGGGCATCATTAATGTATTCTATATAAACTATAGTCTGCCTCGGTGGCGTAGTTGTACCATGGTACGCTTACAAAGCTGAGGTCTCGGGTTCGAATCCCAGGTCGGGCAAAGTGATATTGGATTTTTCTATTCAGTATCAGCTCGGAGTCAGGAATTTGTGCCCGATATGGCGATAGGCTCGCCCTCTATCACATTGTGGGACGGAACATATTGGCGAAATGTGGGTGCTCTGCTTCGATCAAATATACACTAGATACACAGTTCCCTGTAAAAGTTCTGTTAAAAAGTGGCACCGATGCATGACATGAAAAAAAGTAAACAAAAAGATCACATATTCCAAATATATTAACACAAATTCAACCTTATTCCTGGAGTTTAAAGTAGCTTTTCAGATAATATTGTCTAAAGTTATGCGACGTTTTAGAAGCAACGGTCGGTGCGTGATTGAAGGCGAAAGAGTGCTTAAAGCACTCTTTTTTGGTGCCATTTTCTAAGCGCTCATGTTGTATCTAGTGTATATTTGATCGAAGGTGCTCTGGTACCTTTACCTACCCCTTCTGGGAAAAAGGCGTGAGTTTATGTATGTATGTATATAAAATATACGTTTCATATAATGTATTAGAAATTATATCGATTCTAAAATAATAAAAAAATAGAGAATCTCACATTGCACTGCTAACAAACGCGTTCGTAACACGAAGCGTTCGGCGCAACTTTTCAGAATGTAATATGTTGTTGGGATAGGTTGTTGCTGTCAGTATCAAGTACTTTGCTAGATTTTAGTAGTATGTATTTGTATTATTTTATTATTATTTATTACATATATTTTATGGTATTTTTTATTACTATCATTGAGATTGAGCTTTGGGTCGGACAGTGTTTGTCACACTGTATATGTGTAGTATAAAAACAAGTTGAAAAAAAAAAACTAATAAGAATAACACTTTTGTTAGTTTCTCCTATAACTGAGATTAATTAAGCAATATTTTTTCACAAATGTCTGAGATTAGTGGGGTTCATATTATCCAGAAGACGCATGAATATTTAATCAAAAAATGCAATATCACTTTGCACGACCCGGGATTCGAACCCGAGGCTTCAGCTTTGCAATTGCACCGTAGTCCAACAGCGCCACTGAGACAGTCAGTACAATATAAATTTTAATTTAATTTACAAGTAGCTTATAAATGTAATAGTGCAGACTTAGATGAACTTATTATAAAGACTTTTGTTATACAATCTGCAGTACTAATGCTTTTACAGTGTTTAATGAGATGAAAGTCTTAAAAAATAATTAAGTAAGTTTGAAGGTTTGTTAAAAGTACATAAAACCTAACTCTGTTATCTTTTTATGATTTGATCCCAATTAAGTCTATAAAATGGCTAGACGAAAGGGATTAAATTATTAATACATATAATATAATCAAAACGCTCTGCTAGCGATGCACTGGAGCGCGCGCACCACTTACGTCGGAACACTTTACGTGCTTTCCGCCCTGTCAATAATATTGCGTCAGTAAAAAAAAAAAAAACAATAAAACTTGCATTATGATCAAACTCCGTAAACTGACGTAGTGTGTCAAACTACCCACATTACAGGCGCCTGTAGCGCGTTCAAAGTTTGCACTTTCTAATAAAACAAGTTTTTCTAACACGAAATTGTTCCGGCGCCGCTAACCTAATTACAGTGCATGCTTCATACTGTGTCATGTTCTATTTGTGACTATTTGTAACCGTACCGATTAGCTTGTTAGGTTTTTATTACAAAGAATGTTGCTTTTAAGTTTTGTGGTTTTTGAGTATGGGGTCAGTACATTTTAATTTAGAAGCTTGGGAAAATTTAAACCTAGTTGCGACGATGGAGTGAAGTCATGAAAGTAACTTGTTCGCTCCGCTGATATGTAAAATGTTCTAGGATATGGATGCGTAGATAAGTCTTCATGCGTTTTATAATAAAATGAATGAAGAATCTACCCTGAATGAGATATTCTTTTAATAAATGCACTTAACCGTCATATACATAGTCCTGGCCCTGCACTAAGATCGAGTCTTGTGTCGTGGGTATCACGAACTACGTGAGACATTTTTCAGTCTCACAAACGTCCAGACTCGAAACAAATACCTGTGGATCACACAAATATTTGTCTCGGTGCGGGGATTGAACCCGCGGCCTCATGTTTCACAGCCGGCATCTAACCAGCTGCGCCATGGAGGCTGCAAAATCAAATTTCAAACTAAATTTTCTGAACGCTTAAGCCATGATCTAAAATATAATTACTACTTATAAGATGTAATTCAAAAGCTACTTAACACTAAAACGCTAAAAACAAATATGAAAGTCATTTTCACTCTTGCAACAAAACGTTGTTTGTTCAAAACAGAACAAGTTAAATAATAAGTAGAGCATTGTTCTTTTTACGTACACATTAAGACTGAACAGAGACATGACTTAAAATTCTAACCCCTTTAATGAGGTACGTGACATTTCATGGCGGACTTTAACAAACGAGTTTACTTCAAATGCTCACTTACTCAAAAAGATAATTATGCTAAATTACTTGTCGCTCCTTGTGTTGCTAAATGCCTGAACGTTTGCTGTTTTCATGTCATACCTTTGTTTTTCTAATAATAAAATGACTTCTGCTTAAATAAGATAGAGAATATTTAGGTGTTTCTCATCCCTTTTTCCGACTTCAGAAAAAGGATGTTCTGGATTCGTTGTTTTTTTTTTTTAAACTCTTATAAACTTTTTATAATTAACAGAGTGGGATATATATTTATATAATTTTCTTATGCAAGCCCGATTTTGATTTAATTTCATACCCCTCCTTAAAATATCTTATATTTGAAAGAATAAATAAAATGGAGTCAACCATTGTCGACTTTTTTCAGTGGAAATATTGACACTATTCAGATATACTGAAAATATGACATACATTCTTTTTTTTTTAATTCAAGAAATTCAATGGACTGCCTCCGTGGCGTAGTTGGCTAGACACTGACTGTGAAACGTGAGGCCGTGGGTTCGATCCCCGCACCGACACAAATGTTCGTGTGGCCCACAAATATTTTTGTCGGGTTAGGTGTTTGTGAGACCGAAAAGTCACTTGTAGTTTCTCATACCTACGACATAAGAACTATGTATGTGACTGTTGCGTGTATTTAATTATTTTATTTATTTATGAATTGATATAGTTGGCTGTTGAGGTTGATAAATTAGTTAAATAAATATAAGACAAAGAAAAAAATAAGGAACAATGCCATCAAAGACTGAAATAATCGGGCCATTTGAAACAAAAATACGGACGTAACATTCAAATTAGGGCAAATCTCATCAAAGATATAGATCATCTCGCTTTAGTGGCCGTATAAAGTTAAAAGGGAATTCATAAAGTCGCATTAACTGAACGAGCCCTTTAAGCTAATGACAGAGTCCATTAATTCGCTTGCCGAATGATATGACCTCTCTAAAATTACGATGAGGAAGAATTGATAGCGCAAAGGGATGGTTATAAAATGTACGAAAAACAAAGATTTTTTCTTTTGATTTAATAATTTATTTACTGCTTACTGGTTTCTTACATTTACGCAAATGTTTAAAATAAAATATTATTTACACATTTTATCACGGATTTGGTTTAATTTTCACATATTTTTTTAACTTCCCGACGACGACTTCCCGTCGAATAATTCCTTACAGCTTTCGTGGTCACAGGGCGGATTGTCCACCAGTTTGGTTTGATGCAAAAATGACACCATATTCGCGATAAAATCCGTAAATAGTTTTACTTCAATTATTTATTGCATGGCAATTTTTAGTGCATGGGTTTTGTAAGACCAAAGAGTCTCTCGTAGTTTCTAATAATCATTACATAATATAGGTATCTTACTTTGCAATCAGGATTATATTGCTTAGGCCTCCTATGAACATCTTTAACACTCGGATCTTAGGTACTTTAGTATCATAGATGTAATACGACATAGCCTAATGATAGACTGATGACATGAAACACCGTCATCAGCGCGAGAATCCACACTTTAAACTAAGTAAGCCATAAAGTAATTATTCATACAAAGGTAGCAATTTGCAATATTGACGTAACGTAAATATACATTATTGTTTGGGCATCCGAGCGGTTTCCTTTGAACAGTTCATAGGTCTCGAACTGTATTAGTTGTAACTTTGAAGGTTACTTTGTGGGTTTCATTCGAACTTAGTTCATTTTGTGTGCGTCGGTCCTCAGTATGAGGTGGCAAACGGTGTTCATAGTTTTACCAGGATTTTAATCTGATTTTCTGGAATAGGTGTATTAAACATCTATGAAGATTCCTTTTGGGGTTTACCATAATTCATCATATCAGCCACAGGAAGTCCACTGCTGAACATAGGCCTCCCCCAATGATCTCCACAATGACCTGTTGGAAGCGGCCTGCATCCAGCGACTTCCTGCGACCTTAGTCAGATCGTCCGTCCACCTTGTAGGCGGGCGTCCGACACTTCGCTTGCCTGTACGTGGCCTCCACTCGAGAACCTTTCGGCCCCAACGGCCATCGGTTCTACGAGCTATGTGCCCGGCCCACTGCCACTTCAACTTGCCAATCCTATGGGCTATGTCGGTAACCTTGGTTCTCCTACGGATCTCCTCATTTCTGATTCGATCTCGTAGGGAAACACCGAGCATAGCCCGCTCCATGGCTCGTTGAGTGACTTTGAGCCTTTTAATGAGGCCCACAGTGAGAGGCCACGTCTCGGTGCCGTATGTCATCACTGGTAACACACAATTATCGAAGACTTTCGATTTTAAGCACTGAGGTATTTTGGACGAGAAGACGTCGCGAAGTTTCCCGAACGCTGCCCAACCGAGTTGGATTCGCCGATTGACCTCTCTCTCGAAGTTGGACCTGCCTAACCGGACCACTTGTCCTAAATAGACATATTCGTCTACAACTTCGAGAGTCGAGCCCCCAACTCCAATGGGGGTGGGCACAACATGGATATTCGACATGATCTTCGTTTTATCCATGTTCATTTTAAGACCCACCTGTTGGGAAACTCGATTAAGGTCTTCGAGCATAGTGCTAAGGTCTTCCAGCGATTCTGCCAAGACTACAATATCGTCGGCAAATCGAAGGTGAGTAATATACTCGCCGTTGATGTTGATGCCGAATCTTTTCCACTGCAAGAGCTTGAAGGCATTTTCCAGCGCGGCAGTGAACAGTTTCGGAGATATGACATCTCCCTGTCTCACGCCTCTCCGTAGTGGAATAGCCTTCGTACTCTGATCTTGTACTCGGACCGACATGGTGGCGTTGTTGTATATACACCTCAACACTTCGATGTACCGATAGTCTATGTGGCACCGCTGAAGAGACTGTAGCACAGCCCAGGTCTCGATCGAATCAAAGGCTTTCTCATAGTCCACAAACGCTAAACAAAGCGGCAAGTTATACTCCTCGGTTTTTTGTATAACTTGCCGAAGCGTATGGATGTGGTCTATGGTACTAAAGCCTTTTCGGAAACCGGCTTGTTCGGGAGGCTGGAAGTCATCAAACCTGCGTTCGAGACGATTTGTGATGACCCTTGAAAACAACTTATAGACATGGCTCAGGAGCGAGATGGGCCTGTAGTTCTTCAGCAAAGTGTTATCACCTTTTTTGAAGAACAGTACCACCACGCTCCTGCTCCATGCCTCCGGCGTTGAGCCCTCGAGGAGAACGGAATTGAAGAGCCTCTGAAGGACTTTCAGTACCGGCGTTCCGCCCGCTTTCAGAAGCTCTGAAGTGATTCCGTCTTCACCCGGCGCCTTGTTGTTTTTAAGTTGTTTGAGGGCCATCTCAATCTCAAACAGGCTGATGTCCGGGATATCATCGCTAAAGTGTCGGATTAACTCGGCTCTCGGGTCTTCGGCCGAGCTAACAGTAGGTTCGGCAACCGAGGTGTAAAGCTGTCCGTAGAACCTCTCGATCTCTCTTAATACCTCTGCCCCAGTCGATACCACGCGGCCATCATCCGTTTTCAGCCTAGACAACTGGCTTTGCCCAATAGACAAGTCTCTTGCAAACACTTTGGAGCCTCCGTTCCGCTCAATTGTCTCCTTAATGCTCACAATATTGTGAGCACGGACATCGTGTCGCAAGGACTTCCAGATCCGTCTATTGAGCCGCCGATATGCTTCGGCGTCAACGGATGACTGCAGCGTCAAAGATCGACGTTCGGCCATGAGGTCAAGAGTCTGGATCGAGAGTTTTTGTGGTCTATCTCTACGGCGAGGTCTAAAATACTTAGATCCCACCGTATGGACAGCTTCTACCAAACCGCTGTTTAACTCGTCCACTGCAAGGTTTTCTTTTAGACAATCAAAGCGATTTGTCAACTCGAGTTGAAAGCTCTCGGGGTTTTGGATATGGGTGCGAGTAGGTCGGAGCGTAGACTTCATCAAGCGGCGCCTTTCTAATTGGACGTTGATATTCAATGTGCCCCTAACCATTCGGTGATCACTACCGGTTTTCACCCTGTTGATCACAGAGACATCACTGAACATCCGTCTATTCGTCGTCAAGATGAAGTCTATCTCATTTCTCGTAGAACCGTCAGGACTCAACCAGGTCCATTTCCTGTGAGGCGGCTTCTGGAAAAAAGAGTTCATCGCGAAGAGTCCCTCTTTTTCCAGAAAGTCGGCCAGCCTCTGACCCCTGAGGTTCCGTTGCCCATGTCCAAATTGCCCCACTTTCAACTCTGCATCGCTTCTCTTGCCCAACTTTGCGTTGAAGTCCCCCATAACAACATTGAAGTAGGTTTTGGAAGTATGTATGGCCCGACTTATGTCCTCATACATCTCCTCTACTTCTTCATCTGGGTGTGTCGAGGTCGGCGCGTATACCTGTATGACCTTCAACGAATATCTTTTAGATATTCTGAGTATAAGGTATACTACCCTGCTCGACACACTTTCGATGGATACGATGTTGTTGATGAGAGACCTATGGACGAGAAATCCGACACCTCCTCGGGACTGTTGGTCGTCCCCCCGGTAGAAGAGCAGGTTACCAGACTTCAGGGTTATCGTATCCTCCCCGATTCTTCGGACTTCCGATAACCCCAGAATATCCCAGTGTAACCCGCTCAATTCTTCTTCCAGTTCGACAATCTTCTCGTCTGTCCTCAAAGTGCGTATGTTGTGTGTTACCAGGGCCAGTCGTCGTCGGGGGTGGTAGCCGGGGCCAACCCGGGGATTCTTAGCACCCCCTGCCCCACCGTAACCATGGCTGCTACCATCGCCAGGGATAGTGGGGCTGCCGGGGACTGGGGGCCTGGTCAATTTTTGTGTTGCCATTTGAGGGGTATTTGCCAATACTCGCCACGCTTGGCAGGCGGGTTGGCGAGCGCAGGAGGGGACTCGCGCTGACGACGCTGCTGCCCATCATCAGCGGGGGAAAGGAAATAGGGTTTGTGAGTAGAGGATATAATGGGAAAGGAGAGTATGGCCTGTAGGAGTGAATACTGCAGTCATGGAAGGGAATGTTTGTAGTGACTGCAGTAGCTCGGGGGGGCCGAGGTCGCGTACTCGTAGCACCTATTCTAGGACAGGCCATGACCACTAGATAGGAGCACCCCTGACCTACCATAATTACCACTATTATACATTATTATATAATGTACCATAATTCGCGTTGCTTAAACTTTGTTGATCTATCAGATCCTACATCTGTATCAGCCTATATACATCCCACTGCAGGGCACGGGCGTCCTCTACAATCGAGAGTACGATTGAAGGTGGGTAGGCCATATAGTCCACCACGCTGGCCTAATGCGGAAGGACTTTCATTCCATAGAAATTCTTATAAATTGCCATGGTATGCAGGTTCCCTCACGATGTTTTGCTTTACCGTTTTCGAGCGTGGTGATCCTACATGACTTCGAAAAAGTTATTCTACCATCCTTCATCATTATTTTCAATTCAGTCACACCATTGGCTTATTTCAAACCTATTTCCTACGCTATGGAACTCTACGGAAAATAAATTACTTTATACAGAAAACAGTTTTAGTCAAAGTCAAAGTGGGTGGATAAATAGATTTCATGAGTGCTGAATTTCATTAGCTTAGAGCGGCCATTGTTGCGAAATTAACTAAGGCCTTGGCTTGTTTAATACTACTAGCGAGACTGATGATCAGTAGTGGAATATAGAACATGTAAATGCTCAGAGTAAATAGCCAATTCATAATATCTTAGGTATAGCTAACAATCTTGTTGCCTACAAGAAAGAAGATTTATAAATGCTCGTAAAGCGAGTAATTATTCATATTCCTAATAACGTAAATCAAAATAAAGAGACGCGAGAATTCATCGCATTTTCGCACGCAATTTTTGGCGTCGGCTTAATTGAATATAGGGATAAATAAATCAATTAAATTGTTCCACTGACTGCACCCCCTAATAGCGTCGGACGTCGGTGCGTAGAACCAATCTTAGATGAGCTTTCTCTTTTATCATTACGTTCGAATTTTAACACAAAGGATTTTAAAGCAGGTTTTAAATTGATAGTTTTTGTTACCTTTTTAATACTCTTCGTTGTATAAAAAGTTGTGTTATAGGATATTTTTTCTTTTAAAATGAGTTTTGAATTTATGAGAAAAGGGTAAAATAACTTGTTGATGTTTTATAATTAAATGGAATTCTTGGATTTTTGAATAAATTCACAACATACAAAATGTAAAAAAAATAGAAATAAATTAAACATATTTTTAATCAATTGGGCTATGGCAATCAGTCTACAAGTAAACTAAGTCACGAGTCCATCAGCTCGTATACGTATTTTATTATATAAAAATGTATGAACCAATTTTAAGGGCTACCCCAAAGCGAAAAATGTTCATAAAATATTTATTCTCAGTATATTGTCACGTAAAGTTATAGAATGTGAAACGTTTAGAGCAGAAATGTTTAGTAAAGAGATATTTCTCAGAAACTTTGCCTAAATTGTAATTATCTTGTTGTAGAAATTATTTACGATCCACGGCTTTAGAGCTTCGAACAAAATGTTATCAACTTAGGCATACATAAGTTCACTGAGCTAGTGATGTTAGAATATTAATTTGCATGTTGAGTATTTTGTATTTCTTATTTATTAGTTTATGAAACGCCTTATTGGCGTCCTTGTTATTATATATATATGGCTATAATACACTTTGAACTAATTTCTTGAGGAGATAACAAAATAAGTAACACTTTTCAATGAAAAAAAAAAAACATTGTTTTAATTTCCCGTCAAACAGCAGTGTAAACGCACTGTTGTGTTTCGGGTTGAAGGGCATTGTAGCCAGAGTAACTACTGGACATATTGAGACTTAACATCTTATGTCTCAGGATGGCGAGCGCAGTGGAATGCCATGCATTGCTTTGTAATTCAAGGTGTTGTTTGGTTTTGCTGCTGTTCATGAGCGGTCGTATCGCTTACCATCAGGCGACCGGCATGCTCGTCTCGCCATTCGCAATAAAAAAAAAAAATCCCATAAAATCTCCCGTATGATATTAGGAAGAAATTGCTTTGCATGCAAAGTTGTGGTTTAGCAAAATCGTTTAACTATTTTAGGCAATAAGGCAAAATTAATTACTGATTCGGATTCATCGTAGACGCAGCCTATTTCCGCTTAAACCAATCAGCCAATAAACAATAATTCAGTTAACCAAACAGACCCATCGACTCCTAAACCATCCACACGGGATGTTAATTAAATGAATTTTATGATCCTAAATCCAATAATGTATAAGGCTTTGTTATCGAGGCTCAAAACCCTGAACATGTCATGGAGTAGAGTGGTGGAGAGTCGTTTATCAGCGGCCAGCCGAGTGGGGCGCGTAATTAAACCTTACACATTAAACACAGGTGCTGCAGTTTGACGAGCAAAGGAAATGAGAATGGCTGCCTTGCGAAATATTGTAGTAGAGTATTTTTTTGGGTATAATTAAGTGAGTATTTTAAGTACTACGAAGGTTTATTTATTTATTAACGAATTAGATACAAAGTATGAAGATTTAACGCTTGAGGCATTCTATCCCAGTCAACTTTTAGAATTAAGCTTGAGTTTTCCACCGGGCTGAAAATGAAAATAAAAATCGAATATCACTTTGCCCGATCCGGGATTCGAACCCGAAACCTCAGGTTTGTAACCGTACCGTAGTACAACTATGCTACCGAGGCAGTCAAAATGGTTTGTGCAAAAAATAATGTCAGATAGTTACTCCATTGCTAAGAGATATGAGAATATTTATATAATCAGTAAATGATGGGCCTTACATGTTTTAACAGCGATTTGCTTTACATTTTTCACATGTTTTAAGTTAACCATATAAAAATAACTATAAACATTATCCCACTTTATATTTACCAACCTCCACAGCGGCGTGTACCAAACCAAACAATCAGGCTGCTTCAGACGAGTTTTCATATTTTCTAAGTTAACCAATACAAAAATTAACTATAATAACACTATCCCACTTTATATTTACCAACCTCCTCAGCCGTGTGTACCACGCCAAACAAACAGGCTGCTTCAGACGAGTGAAATGAAATGGATAGGAACGATGTCGCGCGAGATGTCGTTTGGAACGCGCACTGTCGTCCATACCCACGCGATTACTCTGTCTCTGAGCCGTAACCTGTGTGGAGTGCCCTTTACAATATCACTCCGGAAATACACTTGAGCTGTGTTGTGTTTTGAACTTGAAAACTTTGTATACAAATTATATTTAGGCTGTTTTGTACTAGATTGTTTTTGTAATGAAGAATTAATATTTCTGAACTGCAGTTCAATTGTATTGTGCTTTGTTTTGAACTTAGAAACTTAATATTCAAAATATGAGTTTTACTGGCGGTAGGTCTCTCATATGTGAGAGGCCGCCTCAGTACTATCGCAATGTCTATTTCTCTCGCCAAACAGCAGTGCAAATGCACTGTTGTGTTTCGTTGTCAAGGACATTGTAGCCAGAGTAACTACTGGACATATTGAGACTTAACATCTTATATCTCAGGATGGCGAGCGCAGTGGAATGCCATGCATTGCTTTGTAATTCACGGTGTTATTTGGTTTTGCCACTGCACATGAGCTGTCGTATCGCTTATCATCAGGCGAATGGCACGCCCATCTCGCCATCCATTGCAATAAAAAATTGCCCATTAAAAATCATTGCGCCTCGTTTGAGCTGGCCTATTTAGCAAATCGGTGTTTAGTATATGGTAAATAAATAATTAAATAAATAATTTAATTAGGCATCAAACAACACGCCGATAATAAATTACAATAGACAAATGATACCATAGATAATACTCAAAATTGTTAACTAACGAGATATTTCATAATCAGTTTAGAGCTTACGTATTTACCGTGTTTTAGAAAGCTCCGATACCGAACAATAACGTTTATACAACAGAACCAGTATTACAACAATATTAATTAATAATTAGCCACACAATAAGCTTTCCATGTTTCACATAAGCCGAATAAAGCATACTATTAAATGTTATATTATTGTTAAATTGAATAACCCGTATTTGACATTGCCTGATAGTAATACAATAACTAACAATATAAGTGCGTAGCGTAGTGCTGTAGTCGGTTCTCGGTGGTCGCGGGTTCAAATCCCTGGTCACACTTTTCACTTTTCGCAGTCTTTTGTGTATTGATAAGTTAATCACCAATCAGCAGTAAAGGAATATATCATGAAGAAACCTGCATATAAATTTCGCCAACCTGCATTAGGTCAGCGTGTTGGACTATATGGCCTAATCTCTCTCAATCGTACTCTCGTTTTTATAGTGGGACGTAATGGGCTGACGACTATTAAATTTTCTTCATGGTTCTTTTATCATACCTTTTTGTATATTGAAGTTAGTAGACAGGGTATACTAGATTTCTACCGGCTTACACACCTTCAGCACAAATAGTGATTTTACGAAGAAAACACTAAAGTCCTTACGCGATTTTTTTTACCAAACTTAATCATGCGTCTGAAATTCTATCAAAATATGCTCTCAAGGCACCTTTGATGTTAGGGGAGGTTGAGATGCTGTTGCATGTTTTAATTAGTTGCTCACATTCAGCACGAGTAATATCCAAAGTTTTTATTTTAATTAAAATTTCCTCTAAGAGTTGTGTACACCGTTTTAATTTCCTCCTGCTGTCTCAAAATGCGAGGTTTCGCATTCCTTCATAGTTATAATTGAAAATGTGCACTTTGTTGAGACGCTGTACACTTCTTTCTGCTTTTATCCCGCAGTCATGTTTGTAAGTGTAATCTTTTAAATGTATGGTGTAAAATATGTTTAGATTATTTTTTGGTTGCCAGTCTTACGACAAAATTGTTCTCTTTTTTATAGGGAAAATACTCTTGGATTCCAGCTCTAAATGGAAATGCCGAATTTTTACCGACTAAAACCCCATCTTGCTCCATCAGCAATTTGGAGAAACTCCGGGACCTTACAAATTACGCCGAAGATCCTCCAGTGTGTAGCTTGTAGAAGCACTACTCAAAACTACTCTTTCTTCTTCGTCTCAACTTTTATCTAGCCAGGACGATGTCTGGCATCGCCTAGGCATTTTCGTCTCCGAGCAGGATCGGCCCTCTCTCAATCCCGTTCTGCTGTCTTCTTCTTCACACGACATCACTGTTCTGTTGCAATCTAAAAAACTTATTTTTCCGAGACGTTTGTTTAATTTCCACATAAATCTCGTGGCCTGAAAATCCACCGCTGAACAAAACGGTTTACAATAAATAATAATTTTTACCTGAATAATAAGTGACTAAGATTTCCATGCACTCTAGGCATACCGATGTTGGACCAATCTGGTGGTTACAGTACTGTGTAATATTTTAAACAAAATTGTCGAAATTATTGTAAAATAAATAGTTATATCCTCAGTTTATCTCCTACATTTTCGTCATAGACGCAAAGATCTAACCTGCTTTCTCTTATTTCTACAACAAAGCTTTCAACTATTGTCTTAACCACTACAAACCAAATCTTAGCTTAGACATTAGTGACCAGTATGTTCAATTCATATCCAGTTATAGGTTCAAAGCATGTTATTACTAAACTACAACTGGAGTCGACAGCTCACCATTCTGTCGCAGATACGGAAGTTATATGCATGCCGGTAGTGGTTAGACTAACAATAGCACCATGATTTGGTTAACCACTTTAGTGCATATAAATTAAGACCATGAAACGATGAAGAAATAATTCTCATTTTTGGGAGTAGTAAAGTCACGCTGTTGTCAGTATGTCATGACTCAGCATGAATGGGCAGGCTCGTCCGGACCGTACCACTGTTTCGCAGGATATCAACGTAAAGCGACAGTTTTGCTGTCACATTTCGTTCTGTGAGTGAGATTGCCAGATGTAGGAGGGATGAAGGGGTATTGGACCCCTTTCCTTATTCCATCCTTTTTCCTACCCGCTTTCCTCCCGATTTGATGGGCCGGCAAGACATTCATGATCCAAGCGTTGTGGATGTTCATGGGCGATAGTGATCACTTACTATCAGGTGAGTTTTGTTATTCAGTGACGTCATACTACTAGGTAACTATCCTTCCTTATTTCTTGCTTTACTCATTTTACTTCTGTCCTGTTCCTCTCATATTGAGAGGCCTGCAACCCAGCTACGATCTAAATGTTGCAGAAGTTTGTAGTGGGCAACCAATAAATTACATATAGTCAGGGAAACCATTCTTCTATTTGTCAGATATAAATAACAAATTTAAAAAAAAACGAATCCGATATAAAAATCCAAGCATACAATATTTTCAAGTCTAACAAATAAACCTGCTACACCATAACCTGTTTTACTGGTGATAGGTCTCTCATATGTCAGGCAGACTGGCTAGTTGTCACCGTAATGTCTATTTCTCCCGCTAAACAGCAGTGTAAATGCACTATTATGTTCTTCTCCTTGTCCTCCAAATTATTTGGAGGACATTGCAGCCAGAGTAACTACTGGACATATTGAGACATAATATATTATGTCCGGATGGCGAGCGCAGTGGAATGCCAATAACAGCTTTATAATTTTTGGTGTTGTTTGGTTTTTCTATGAACGGTCGTTTGACCTACCATCAAGCAATGCTCGTCACGCCTATTATAATGAAAAAAACCTAACTGGAGACACATAACTTGAAATAACATACGTGACCAAAATATTGGCTGGTGTAACGTATAACACACTTCAAATAAAACCAATAAATAATTTATTAATAAACCCAAACACATTCGAAACTGTACCAGTGGGAACATAATAATTTCAGCTACAACCAGTGGCGTAACTATCCCATCAGGGGCCCGTGGCAAATTTCATCCAAGGGGCCCTTCGTAAATGTAAAAAAAACA
This sequence comes from Hyles lineata, assembly GCA_030180105.1. Classification (NCBI taxonomy): domain Eukaryota; kingdom Metazoa; phylum Arthropoda; class Insecta; order Lepidoptera; family Sphingidae; genus Hyles; species Hyles lineata. Next base: position 5,396,374 of record JARJEE010000030.1, read on the forward strand.
TAACGATGTAATTTTATTTTTATGAATAACTTAGTAAAGTACACCTAACAACGCTATTACGAGTATGATAATGTACAAATTTTTGTCATATTATTACCTTAAGGAAAGGAAAAATAAATGTATGAAGGTATTAAATATCATTTTTTCGGGATTATTGTTCAGCGATAGTATCAATGACTTTATGATGCGAGCCAAAGATTTAGATTCAGTGGCCAGGTCTAGGCTTTGTAAGTCTTTATAAGGAAGACGCACTGGTTGAACATATTCGTCTTCAGAGTTCAGGCTGTGTAGTATATTAGACAAAATGTGTAATACAACGTCTTAAAAGCTGCCCAGCCCAACTAAATTCTCCTGTAGACTTCCTTTTCGAAGTTGTATCTACCCAAATGCATTAATTTTCCGAGGTAGACATAGTTCTTGACAACTTCGTGAGGCATGTCATCGATGATAGCCGGTCCCGGAGCGACAAGTTCATTAGACATGTCTTTCATCATTTCTAGGTTTACCAATTCCAAGGAGATCAATTCCTTAAATTTCCTTGGAAAGAAAGTGAACTATACCTAGTAGCTTTTTCAGTTTCGTCGTAAACGTACATTATATACAGAATTACAGATATTTCGTTTACACGCATTTAAGTACTTTGTGTTGCCTCCGTTCAGTACGCAATACTGCTGTTTTCCGACGGGCATTTTCTCGCACAAAAACTACTTTCTCGGTCATGTCCACTAAAAATTGACCAACATAGAATTCAGAATTTCTCCCTTGGTCTATACACTCTTTCCCTCCCGTTGTGCTTGTATTAACTGAATCTAGACTAGTCTGAAAATATAATTTTTAACCAGTCATTCAGAGTCCAATTCTCGTGTTCTCTACCATAACTCATCCTTGAGTTTCTGGATATTTGCACTTCTCAATGGCTGTAAATTAGCTTCAGCCAGACGTCGCCTTACTATATCTGTACTCAGATTATTTCTTGCAGCTCATCAATGATGATTCTTTACTTCACAACATCAAAGCGATTTTTTAAAATCGTTGACACCATATAGCGATCCTCCCGCGCCGTTACGCACCTTGTTCGACTTGTTTACGAGTTTCGAAGTTTGGATACAGTCTCATGAAAACGCTATTGTACTCGCTGAACTATAGAAAGAGACACTTCAACAATTCTTCCTGTATTTCACTTACTGTGCCCTCCTTCAAGCATTGTCAGGGTCCTAGTACATTCTTCAGGGGTATAAAATGTATAAGGCAGATAACTTTATTTATAATTTTTTCATTGCACACTAAACAGCAAACAACTGATTTGAACTTTCTGATACTAAATTCAAAAACGACCATTATTTTATAAAGTATCCCATGCCTGTGCAAGCTACAAGCTTTCTCTATTGAAATTGGGATGTTTTTTAATTTTAATAGCCTCGCGAAACATGGCAGGAAATGCAGGAAACGGTGCTCTTTAGCGAGGATTTTATATATTACATAAAATATTTTGTTAATTTAGACTTTATTTTATAAAGCTAGGTCAGATACTTTTGGAAAATGCGTGGTGGCCTGTTGGTAAACGGACCAGATGCGGTTGCCAACATGTTCACGGTGGTCGCGGGTTTAAATCCCAGGGCACACCTCTGACTTTTCGGAGTCATGTGTGTATTGATAGTCAATCACCACGCACTAAAAACGATGAAGGAAAACAACGTGAGGAAACCTGCATAACATAGCGATTTATAAGAGTTTCCATGGTATGTAAGTCCGCCAACCCGCACTAGGCCAGCATGGTGGACTATATGGCCTAACCACTCTCAATCCTACATTCGATTGTAGAGTAGGCCCGTGCCCTGCAGTGGGACATATATGGGCTGATACAGATAGGTCAGATACTTTTGAAGATATTGAAAAACTTTCTTACCTCTTTGGAGTCCAGTGTAATTTTTTTTAGACACATCAACTATTAAACAATAAATCTGTTTCGCCTAAATTTTGCGTTGCTAGTTACAAGACATAAAAATTGTTAACAATTCTTCACATAGTCATAGCAATAAAAGGAGATTTAAGATGATTTATTATAGACATATAGTATAGGTTTATTAAATATATTACGAATGATTTTTAATATCTAGCAAATTATGTATTATTATAATTCATGTTGGATTCTCCACTGCTTACGCCCTGTCGAGCTGAGTTTGACGCCCTGCCGAGCCTGCCGGCCCTGACGGGCCTGACACGCTGTCAGACCAGAGCCCTGCCAGCTTGGGGGCCCCCTTAGGCCGGGGGCCCGTGGCATTTTGCCCATTATGCCACCCTATTGTTACGCCACTGGCTACAACCTTTAAGTGATATTAGGGCGAAAGAACATCGTCTAGACGGCGTACATCGCGCCCAACAGACGTTTTTCTCGAATGACTTTTACCTAATGTGTTTGGAGGCACATTAAATTATATTACAAATACTACACTCAATGATTACTAGAAACCTTATATAATTTCAGAGAGCTAACAAAGAACCATTTGGAGTTGACGTCTACATTAACAAGGTTTAACAATTATTTTTCAGTCTATTTTATTTTAACTTATTTGAGTATACATTTTTAGATAGTGATTATTTGGTAACTTTCAAATATTTGCTGTTCGCCTTTGCTTAAAGTTTAACTTAGAGTTGTGTCATAGACTACTAAATTTCTGTGGTTTTGTGCACTTGAAATAGGTATTTTTAGTCTCTATAGTAATAATTTCTATGTTTACGCAGTGATTTTATCAATTCCATACTGCCTGAGAAAGCATACTTAACAACCAACAACTAAAAGCGGCCCTTACCTTTGGTTGTCTTCTGTATAAGCCCATATACGTCCCACTGCAGGGCACGGGCCCCTTCCACAATCGAGGGTACAATTGAGAGTGGTCAGGCCATATAGTCCACCACGCAGGCCTAGTGCAGGTTGGCAGACTTTACATATAATAGAAGTTCTTACTTCTTAATCGCTATGGTATAGAAGTTTCCAGGATATTTTCCTTTACCATTAGTAGTGTCGTCGGTAGTGAGAGACCGCCTGGGTGGGTACCACCGCAATGTCTATTTCCCCCGCCAAACAGCAGCGAAAATGCACTGTTGTTTTCCGGTCTGAAGGACATTGTAGCCAGAGTAACTATCACTAGTAAGTCTCAATATGTCCAGACTTATTGAGATATAACATCTTATGTCTCAGGATGACGAGCGCAATGGAGTGTCAAGCATTACTCTGTTATTCAAGATGTTTTTTGGTTTTGCCACTGTTCATGAGCGGTCGTATCGTTTACCATCAGGTAAACGGCATGCTCGTCTGGCCATTTATTGCAATAAAAAAAAATCACAGTGATTTGATTTTGAGCGGTCTTTATATAGCAACTTCCTGCAACTTTTACCATGTCATGTTGCTAACTCAAGGTTAGCCTATCATGTAACTGTACTGTAGCAGCCGCGTATATACGAGGGGTGATCAAAAAGTAATGATAAACGGGTAATTCTAATAAAGATAAAAATTAAAAAAAAAACATTTCGCTTCTTCAGTCCTTCACCACTTCCCAGCTAAAAAATTGTATAAATAGGACGTCATTTGGAGGAGCTACATTCATTTGAATACCAGCAGTTGGAGCGACAACACGAAAATGGAGAAACACAAGTTTAAGTGAGATGCGTCATCAAGTACCGCTGTTTGAAAAAAATGTCTACCAAAGAGGTACACGCCGATTTGGTGGAGACACTAGGGGACTCTGCTCCTCCATATTCTACGGTGGCACGGTGGTGCAAAGAGTTTAAGTTGGGTAGAACATCCACAGAAGATGAACATCGCGAGGGACGCCCAACCTCGTCCCTCACGGAGGAAAACGTGAAAAAAATCGAAGATATCGTGTTAGCAGACCGAAGAGTAACCATCAGACATTTAGCTGAGGTCACAGGGATCTCATATGGCAGCATCCAAAACATTTTGACCAGCAAAATGAATATGAAGAAGGTCTCCGCGCGTTGGGTCCCGAGAATGTTAACGGACGAACAAAAGAAAAAGCGAGTTGACATTTCAAGAGCCAATCTTGCAAAGTTCCAGGCTGACCAAGAATTATTTTTGTCACGATTTGTGACCATGGACGAAACATGGATCCATCATTTTGATCCGGAGACCAAACAACAATCGATGACTTGGAAAAGGCCATCCTCACCGACTCCTAAGAAGTTCAAAGTCTCGAGCTCAGCGGGCAAGGTTATGGCGTCCGTTTTCTGGGATGCTCAGGGAATCATAATGGTTGATTACCTAGAAAAGGGAGCTACTATTACGGGCTCCTACTACGCTGATCAAATAAGACGACTGCGAGACGCCATAAAGGAAAAAAGACGGGGCAAACTCCGAGCGAAAGTCCTGTTTCATCAGGACAACGCTCCTGCACACAGAGCCGAAGTTGCGATCGCTGCCATTCGAGAAGCAGGCTTCGAACTGGTCGAACACCCGCCCTATTCTCCAGATTTAGCCCCAGCGATTTTCATTTATTTCCTAGGCTCAAGGAACACCTCAGGGGCAAGAAATTTGAGGATGATAGCGAGGTGATGGATGCTGTAGAGGCATTTTGGGATAGTCAAGATACAGATTTTTTTTTAAAGGGTATTTTAGGTTTGGAGAAACGTTGGACTAAATGTATCGACTTGTTAGGAGACTATGTAGAAAAATAAATTAAATTTAAACTACAATCGTTGTTTTTTTATACTTATTATCATTACTTTTTGATCGCCCCTCGTACGTTCCACTCCAGGGCACGGGCCTCCTCTACAATCTGAAGTACGATTGAGAGTGGTTAGGCCATACAGTCTACCACGCAGGCCTAGTATGTAAAATAAATTATAAACATTATTAAAGCTAAAACACATACAAGGCGAAATGTGGGTGCCCTGGCAACTCTGCCTACCCCATCTGGGAAAAAGACGTGAGTATATGTATGTATGTATGTATGTAAGAAACTTAATACATTTTATTGTATTCGTGTTATTTTCATCGTTTTTGTACCTCCATTGTTGACCTGTCTTTTCAAGATCTCCTTTTGTCTCGTTTAATCCAAGCGTTGTCGGGACAAATTTAGACCCTTTCATAATTTTAACAGCAACAGAACAAGTTTACTTTTTGGTTGGCTTTCTGAACCTTTTTGTTGTTAGTATTTTAAGGAGCTCCTCATTTTAAGTTAAAAATAAAAGCTCATTTTTCGAGGTCTTGTTTTTTTACCTATTTACTTTAGTTAAAATGTAGAATTATAGTTGGAAAGGCAAGATATTAAAGAGGAAGTATATGTCAGTCATAGTTATACTCAAGATTCAGTCTTGATATTGATGAAAAGCAGTAAAACATCGACCAATGGTCGGAAGTTCGAATATATATGTATAGTTCACTGCATGTGTTTTCTTGGCTAATAATAATAGGTTAATTTATTAACGATGAAATATATCGTAATGAAATATGTATACTTGAGAGATCCTCACAAAATTTTAAGGTACGTACCTTAAAATTGTACACAGAAACAAAATATAGTTATATTTCAGAAAAGGCAAAATCTTCATCTTGTTTTCGAACAAAACAACGCATGAAACTAACCATTGAACTTTTTGAAAGACGCCAACCGTTCTTGTGTACTTTCCAAATTTGTAAAGTAAGCAATGAACATCGCACTGCAGCCGGCCGATAAGGCCGTGATGCATTAGCGAGCGAGTTCGAACAGAGTCAACATCCAACGCTATCTGCCCGCGACCGCCACTCGACCGAGACTGTTGCGATATTGAAACGATATTATGTCGAATAGGAATAAAAACATCTACCTACTGTTCATATAATGATTATTTTAGGTTTTTAGATAAGTGTGTCGCCCTTTGGTATCATCTGTGTATCTAGGTGTAATCAAACCAAGGAATAGTAATTTTCCGTCTGTGAATTCTTTATCTAAACTCTTCTGCACTTACCATCATAGGCAGTAGAGCTACTTTAACATGTTATTAAACACAATGCAGTTTAATAATGCTAAGGATAAATAGTCCAAAACCTTAATGGAAAAATGATGTTTCTGCAAAATCACGAAAATAATTTAGAGAGAAATATAATTGGCTTAATTGGAAGATGAGGCCTTGATGTAATAAGAACCGAGGTCAAAATGAATAAATTGTATAGTTATCAGTCAGGGCTCTATAGCAATTCATGCCTCCCGGCAAAGTTACGATATTAAAACGATATCTAGTTTCGGGAATTTATTTTTTTACTGCAACGTCAGCGTCTCCAGCACACCTGATAGTTAAAGAGTATTTATGGGCAAAAGATGTTCCTCACTAGCTCATCGACCCATTAATGCTGATCTGCTTATAAATACGCAAACTAAGGCTGAATTGAGCTTAATATGAGCTTACCTAGCATTAGCATCATTTTGTACGATAGTCTTCATTTATAGGACTAATGATACCCTACCACCAACAAACAAAATATATTTGGTCATTGTAACTATATTATAATTTCATGAAAAATATTCACCAAGAGTCACGACTAAATTGAAAATTCACACAAGAAATACATACATCTGCAAATTGAATCTAGGGTTTCACAGTTCATTACTCCACATTCACTAAGGTACGGTAAAAGAAATAAGTAAATAGATACATTAGAGGCACGGGCGATACAAAGCAAACATTTGTTATCTACCACGCCCCGCGATGCCTTACTGCAGGCGATGTGCTAGATCAAGATCCGCGATTTAGAAACGATATTATACCGATTTATTGCTCTGTAAGGTTAGATCGTTTTGCTGGGCGTATTGTTTTGGATTGGAATGCGAATTTTATCTAAAGCTTGTATGTTAGATGTTTGCGTAATAATTTATTTCATATCTTTACATTTGTTAATGTACTTACAATAAACCTGTGGAATGCTATATAGTTTTTATTATCCTAAATATGTAATAACTCAAAAAACATTATTTTGGAAATATATGTTTTATACCATTTCTAATTCAAAAAGTTCCATTTGACATTTCATACTTTTATCATAAATAACTTTGTTCAGACGTAACTCACACAATTTCAATAAAACTTTCCGTAAAACTATGGAATTATGAAGCTATTCTTATTTTATCACAGGATTTACAATCCATAATAACTAAATTTAAATTTAAATCCTTTAAATAAAGCAAAATAACCATTTTAAACAACATACTTTTTTACTAGACGTCATTACAAAGTCACGTCGTTAGGTCTTCCATGTGTAGAGTTGAGACTATGCAAATGGATTTGTATACGCATAATCGGTAAAAATATAAAAATAATCGAGCAGTTTTAATCCAGTTATTTTCTAATTTTAAAAAGTACTGAATTATCAGCTAATAACAAGCATACTATCAACGAACAACCATCAATAAATAATGTAATAATAATTTTAATAAAAGGCAATAATTTAACAATTTAATAATTTAACAATAATTTTGTGTATGTGGTGGCCTGTTGGTAAACGGACTGCTGAGACGCGGCTGCCCACATGTTCACGGTGGTCGCGGGTTCGAATCCCAGGGCAGACCTCTGACTTTTCGGAGTCATGTGTATTGATAATCAATCACAACGCACTAAAACGGTGAAGGAAAACATCGTGAGGAAACCTGCATACCCTAGCGATTTATAAGAATTTCTATGGTATATAAGTCCGCCAACCCGCACTAGGCCAGCTTTGGAACTTTCTTTTCGAACTGCATAACTGAAAAAATTGCAGGTCGATACAGACGTTCGAAGTATACAAGTATAGTAGAACAGACCAAGATTCGGAAAAATAAGGTTTCAACGCAGGATCTAGCAGGATTTCGTAGAAATTTAGGGTTTTATAGTGCGTTCCATACATCAAAAATCTAAAATATTTTTTTTAGCCAAAATTATAGGGTTAAACAAAAATGTACAAAGGATGAATATTGTAAGGAATGATAATATCGAACCGTTGGCGTCAAAATAAATTGGAAATTCCGAAAAAAAAGTGTCACAAAAAATTGCCATTTCGACTCAGTGGGCCGGGCCGCTAGTAATAAATAAATCATTGGTTTTGTTCCTTAATACTAAAGTGACTTATGCAATTGTGGATGTCTCATTAGGATAAAGATCTACATTAAAAAAAACGAAATAATTTAAACTAAAATGAAAACAAAACTAAATATAAACTGTAATCGATTAAGAAATACAAACAAATGGTATCGATATCTCGTTAATAATCGGATATTGTACTAACCGATTTATTTGACATCATACCTATTTCACAATTTTGAGATATGTCAAATGGAACTTTTTGAATTAGAAATGGTATAAAATGCCTAATTTATTACAGTTAATTTAAAAAGTAATAAGACATTAATTCAGTATAATGTCCTCAAGTCGATCAATCTGATGTAATAAATCTTTTCATTGTTCGCAACGAAAAACAGTATTCAACATTCCCTATCCACCCAGACACATAAAAATCACAGATCCACCTGATATTAGAAGTCAAAAGTATAATACTTTATATATAAATTAGCAATTCACATAAAGGAACTGATACATATCAGTGTAACATAAAGTATGAACGTAACTTTTAATATCGTTCGTCTGAATAAAATGTCCATATTTCGTCTGGAAGCAGTCTAGACTGCAAAATGCTTTATACTGCCAATAAAGGCTATGGAAAACTGTCTTTATCTATAATTAGTGCATCATATCTTAGTGTTTTATGATTCAAACTTTCGAACTACCCTTTTAGTGGTTTTTAGTTAATATTTTGTTTACCTTCCTGTGTTTTGTTAATGTGATATTTTTGTTTCTAAATGTTGAGTTATTCTAAGTCAAGATTTTAAAATTAGCTGCTTATGAACATAATTTATAACTGGACATATTGAGACCTAACGTCTTATGTCTCAGATAGAATGCCAAGCATTGCATTGTAATTTAAGGTGTTTGGTTTTGGCACTATTCATGAGCGATCGTTTCGCTTACTATCAGGTGAACGGCATGATCGTCTCGCCATTCATTGCAATAAAGAAAAAATGGTGTCCGAGCAAGTTTGAATACAATAATAAATGGATAATATTTATTATTAGCGGGAGTTTTAAGTGAGTGGAACGTTTCCTAAATTGATATACGCGGTATATATATACTATATATATATATACCGCGCAAAATGTATCATTTTACAAGTTGAAATAATATGCTTGGAAAGATAAACACTGTTCTTATTATTTTAAATATACGTGTATATATTTGTAAACAGCATAATGCGAACATAAAATAACTCAACAAAAACGAAAAATTATGATATTTTCGGTGCAATATTTTAAAATTGTATATCAATCAAGTAAGCAAAAAGCTATCACTGTTGACATTTTGTTTTCCGCATATTTTTGTTACTAAAATGTTGATGCAAATTCTGACACAGTTGGCGCCGTGCTTGCAAAGGAATTTTGTGACTAAAAGGTTGGCTTTAATAGTACTACTCTCTTCATGTAAAGATGCAACCATCTTTGACAAATTAAACTTATCTCCTCAACATCAATTCTATGGTGGCTATCATCATCAATCACCCCATTCATTACCAGCGACTTCGCATCGTACATTACTAGCCGAAATTATTCCTTTTATTCTGTTTCCCTCTTTATTTTATTCTCCCTCTTCCGCAGTCACTTTCCGATGTCCGAAGCTTTGACTGGGCTGTCTTTAGTAAATTTATTTTTACTTTTTTTTTATTTTTACTTATTTATCAGTCTTTATTGTATATGTACATGACACATAAAAATGGAATTATAAACAAGGGACTTAAATCTAGATAACAGTACAAACGGCGGTCTTATCGCTAACTGCGATATTTTCCAGACAACTTTTGGATTGATTCGAAAAAAAGGAGAAAAAAAAGAAAGATAACCACTTTAATGTACAATTTCAATGTTTATCTTCTAGAATTGTATAATAAACACCAAATAATACGCCGGTTGTGCAATCATATTTCCTCTATTCTTTTCCAACGTCATGTACATCATCACAAGGCTCTCTAAAAAATACAATTCGCATATTGAAATGCCTACAATGTCTACTCTTGAACAATCACATCGGAATATTCTCCCGAGTCGGCCACATTGGTCGGCCATCCTTCACTTCAGCTGTTGACAACGTTATGTGTTCAAATCCTTATTCTATTCTTCTTAATATAACTGCCAGCACCATTATTATACTAGAATAGTTTGTATCACTCATCACTCAGAGTTCACCCGTAACAATAGAGTGTAACATTGTGTAATTAGTATCGCATTTCGTAAACACAGTCATATTGTAATCTGTAAATTAATTTAATTAGTCCGGTGTACACCTGTAATGGCAAATAACATTGAACCATTCTGTGTCAAATATTATTGTTTAGTGTAATGCTAATGTTTAACTATTATTGTAAATAGGTTCAGCTGAATTCGCCGAAATGTGATAATAATTTTCGTCATTACATTGTATAAAATGATGTCGCTTCTGCTGTCTGTGCGTTTAGAAATTTTAAACTACTCTACGGAATTGAATGCAGTTTTCAGCAAAAACAAGAGGGATTCTAGAGGATTATATGTTTAATTCACATACAGGTTGTCGCACGGAATTGCCACATTTGTGGGTAAGAATATTAAATAATATAGATATACAATTTTACTAATACGGAATGGGAAGTAACCGGATTGGACTGGACGGAAAGGAACGGGGCGGGATTGAATAACATCTATCTGGTGTGGAGTGAAATCATTGGTTATCTTCTACGACGGGCATACCATGGCGTAATTTTTTTAACTTTATAATTGAAAAAGTAAATAGAGATCATCCTCAACCCAACAATAATATGCCATAATCTTGTGGGTTTCAAAAAATATTGGAGACTTTCCAATGCAAAAAATATAAATATTTCACAAACAAAATTTTCACAATGCTCGACTCGAAACAGCTGTAGGTATGACGTCTTAGCCGCAAAGGTCACAACTCAAAGGCGCAACTATATTTCCACATTTCTTTTGTCCGCGTTCATAAAGTGAAATGCGTAAATGCCAAGGTGTTTTACAACAAGCTTTCGCGTGCCACAATGACGTTCGTGTAATGCGACACTTTAGCCCGAGGCTAACCTGTTTAAGTGAAAGAAGGGCCGCTTTAAACACCACAAAGTAATCTTTGGCATCGATCATTCACAAAGGGAAATGCTACTGGGCGGCCCGCCTCAATATCTTCAACATAAAAGGGCTGTTATGACATCACACAGTTCTTGAAGGCTTTTGTGTAGTTGTAATTATTAGCTGTGATGTTATGGTTTTGAAAAGGAGTTAAAATATTTTTTGTTATGCTTTTAATTTGGTGTTGTTTTAAAAATAACACATTAAAAATCGCCTTAAAAGCTCTTGGTCGCGTTCAGAAAATATCTCTTTTAAAAACGGTTAAATATTTATGAAGATAGTTTAAGCTTTAAAAGCTCATCGCAGCTTGGAAAATGAATAAAGTGGAAAATATAAATTGAGTAAAATAAGTCACATTTTGTGTCGTGTGCTGATTGCTATAAAAATAATCGTTTTGGCGGAGACATGATATATTCTATGAAGGTAAATTATTTTGAATTGAAATTGACTTTAATCTTAGCCAAAGATACACCAAAAATCAAAATAAGGTTTTACAGACAAATTCTACTTTCATGAAAATTTATTTTAAGCCTTTACACATACAATATCCATCCCGTGGGTTGCCTGTAACAAATTACCTAGTATGATAAGGCCGCCACTTGTACTATTATTATTATGTGATTTTTTGTTTCTCTGTGCAGTGCAAAAAATAATTAAATAAATAAATATCCAAAACAAAGCGTAGTCTTTTGAATTTATACCCATGTCCAAGTCTCGAATTCTCAGACGACTTAATCCCCGTTAGTTACGAAGGGTGATATCCCGGCCTGTTTGTTGAATTAAGAGGTGCAAACTGTGAGTCGAGACCAAATTCCGTCGGCATAATTATTTGCACAAAACGTCGCCTAATTGCATGCCCTGCCGGCGACACTTCCCGGCGCACGTGACGCGACGAAGCATGTGTGTGCTGGGAGGAGCGGGCCAGCGTGGGAATTATTAAGGTTACATAAATAAATATTAATTTTGAATTTAGAATATTTATTTATTGTAAATTAGATAAATTGCTACAGATAGGCTTCAAAGCGGAGCTATAGTCAAAACTGAAATTGAATCCAAATTTGGCGTAAGCGTAAGCTCATAAAATTTAATTGTGCAGCCGTAATAAAGCTTTCTCGGTAAGGGCGTTAAAGATCATAATCGAATAATGGCTATTCTACAAACTTCCTATCAGATACTCTCCTATTCTCTAACTTCAATCATTATGAATAGGAAGTCCACCGCTAAAAATAGGCGTCACCATATTTTTCCACACCGGTTTATCAGGGCCGACTTGCACTCTGCGACTTCTTTATTCACTAACGGCCGTTCTCTATATCCTATCTATCTTTAACTAGAGTTTAAACTGGCTACCATTATTATGTCGGTTCAATGCCACAATTTATTAAACAAAGATATACATATATATTTATCATGCCTAGCTATCTATAAACATATGCACCATATCTATATTTTTGTATCTTTATTAACTGAAACGTAAAATGCATCGAAATATCTAATGAAATCCCTAGTTAAAGATAGATAGATAATTGAGAACGGCTGTAAGTCGTCTACCACATACTTGGATTTCTGAAGATATCTTTATTTGCATTGTCTTCACTTGATAACTTTTCGGCCACTCAGTTCTCTGTCCTATATTCTCGCTCAAAACTCTGTATCAGCCCATATACGTCCCACTGTAGGGCATGGGCTTCCTCTACAATTGAGAGTACGATTGAGAGTGGTTATGCCATATAGTCCACCACCGTGGCCTAGTGCGGGTTGGCGGACTTTACACACCGTAGAAATTTTACAAATCGCCATGGTATGCACGGGTTTCCTCACGGTGTTTTCCTTTCCCGTTTTTATATTCCTGCCATACTCAATAAATTAAAATTCTAACAGCACAGAGAAACATGAGTCACGAGTCACACGCGACGCCGTCCACACTGGCATCAACCTTAACTTTTACGTTCAAGTTTATGGGACGTTATGAAACAACGCTCCGTCGGGACAATGTAGCGAAACAATTTCGCGCGATAGTTTTGACACTTTGGTACATTGTTAACAGGTATACTTGGCGCTATCGTACGTGTGCTTAATGACATTTTGAACTGGAATGGAAGTTCAAGTTGATCGTTTAGCTCGACTGAAACAATTGCTTAACGTCTATTATTTGATGTGTTGTATGTAATTTTGTTTGTTTAACAATAGGCTACATTAAGGTGAGAAAAGGTTAAGGGTTAAATGGTGCAATTTGGAGGAGGCTTATGTCCAGCAGTGGACAACAGTATAGGCTGACGATGGCGCTGATGATAATGACATTAAGGTGGTTGGCCTTCTTTTTATAATCGATAGCTACCACGAGCTACCCAACAGCATTAAGGTCTTACTAGGAGGTCACGTGAATCAATAATAATCCACTCGACTTAAACTGGATATATTTTTTTTTCATACTGTTGCTACTATTTATGTGGGTATGTGTCAAGCTATATTCATGGCCCACATACATCCCACTGCAAGGAACGTGATTCCTTCACAATTAGGAGTATAATGTCCACATGTGTCGATTATGTTAACATATCGCTAATATGCTTGAATTCAATCTATGACTTAAAAACATGTAAATTTTTGTATTAGTGGAACCAATAAATGTCCTGGCTCCTGACACAAGAGTGCGACATATAATATAGAGTATTTCAATTGTATTATTGTCGCCCCAGTTTAAAGATATTCAAAGTTACTAAGTTTTATTTCCATCTCGCGTCTAGCAAGAGTCTTGCTGAAGAGCCATTATTTTCTTTCTGTACCAACTACATTTTAAGTTTTCTTTGCTAAAATTCTCTTGAATTTAGTTTCATAATATTCTATTGTACAAACAAAAACTTAAAGTCTTATTCATCGCAATCGTCTCAAGTCCATAAAACATTAAACTGTGCTAAGCAAACTTTTATTTTCATGTACGATCGCTGACATTTCACGTTTATATAACCCAAATGTATGTTAAACAACGGCTTTATGTTGAGCGCAAACCAGTGCTAACTTGTTGTTTTGCTTTTTAATGAACACTGGTGAAAACTTAAAATTGTGCGACTTTCCATGCGCGTTGGAAAATTCGGCCGGCTCGTACTTTTAAATTTTCAAAGGGAATTTTAAATTAAATTTCCGTTTTGTTCGCCCAGCACAGTAGTGGATTGGAGTGAATTTTGTTAAAAGTAGTGTTGGTTATTTCGGTCATGTTTATGGCTTGAAATAGAAATTACTGCCACAACTAATTTCGCCTACAACGGAATTTATATATTTCTTTGAATTTGATGATTTATAGCAAGTGTTATTTATTTTAGTAACATAATATGTTACTAAGTACACGATATTATCGCTTGAATGGTCATTATACATACGTCATAAATTGTGCTTGTTGGCATTCCACCGTGCTCACCATCCTGAGACATAACATAGTAAGACAATGTCCAGTAGTTACTCTAGCTACTATATCCTTCAATCTGAAACAACACACACACACTGTTGTTTGACGGGCGAAATAGACATTGCGGTGGTACCTACCCAGATGGCCTCACACATATGAGAGACTTACAATCAGTAAATAATGGAAAAATGTAATGGAAAGAGGAAAGGGGTATTAGGCATCTATCAAGCTCACTTACTGAACGAAACGCGACAGCTAAGCTGTCGCTTCATCTCGATCTTCTGTGAGACAGTGATACCGCCTCGGACGAGCCTGCACATTAATGCGGAGTCATGACTGACAATAGCCTGGCTCTAGCACTTTTTAACAATTAACTGCAAACCTGAAAGTTTAACATGAGAATTTCAAAAGCGTATCTACCAACCGCACTAGGCTAGCTTAGTAGTAAAAAGCTGCTCCCGAAAAGTTAGATGAAAAGTCATGTTGCACCGACCGAATTTTTGCAGGCAGTCTAAGTACAATACAGACAAAATATTTCCCAACTTAACCACCAAAGCACAGATTTGTAATCGATTTATCCACCAGCTGGACCAATACTTCTAGTTACAAACGTCTCTCCGAGTAAAACTTTTGACCGTCCAACACAAATAGCCTCAAGCAACTCGGTAAAAAGACATCTCGTTTATCCTCCGGAGAATAAAATATACGACAACAATAAACACATTTTATAACAACGACTCTGGATTCAATAATCCTTGGTCCTCACTTACTTCAGACACTTTCTAGGTTATATTTTACGAGGACATATTGTTTTTATATTTATATGATAAATCTTTGTATAAATCAAAGAAAGAGCCTTGGTAACCGAAACGATTTTATGAAGTTGTTATACGTAGTGCTTGGAATAAATATAATTTTATTTGCTGTCAAGGATTTTTTATTTATTTGTGTGCGAACAGTACAAGTCGCATTGGTAAATGAAATTAAGAGATAGAAGATATTTGGGAGAAAGAATTTATCCCTATTCATCTTGTGACATAATCTGTTATGTCTATTGTATATCATCAATATCTTATTTCTGTAGTATTCCCTAGCCCAACGGGTCTTTGGAACCGTATGATATTTTTGAATTCTTAAAATTCACACTTACAATTCCTTTGCCTCTATAGGATTAGTAAAGGAGTTGTATTAAGAAAAAACCTAAACATTTTAAATAAATAAAAGATTTACTACAAAGAGTTTATCTTAAAGACTGTAAGATGAAGAAAGGGTGGCATTTCGTTGCGTGAAGGGAAGACTCGAAAACAAAAACATCTAGAACTTTCTAAAACAACTGCCGAGAGTAAAGTAAGAACAGATTTTAATGAAACTCGCGACGCCCTCTAGCGAATACAAAGACAATAAAAAGTTACAAGGAAAAAACGAAGTAAACAAAAAACTTCACGAAAAACTCAAGGAGAATACAAAATTTCGTAACAAATTCTTACAAAGCGCTTAATTTTATAGAAAGAAAAAATAAAGGCGGCAAAGTTATCTGTTCGCGTCGTGGAATGAATTGCGATCGAAGAACATTTTTAGTAGTTGAAGACTTTCTATCCATAAATATTGGTTGTTGGGCCTGTGGCGATATTGGAATGCAAATACCCATGTCAATGTATGAACCAGTTAACTTTTTACTAATTAGTTCTAGTGTCCTTCGATTCAGTGCAAATTATGTACTAATGTTGTGCTCTGATTAATTTACATGCTATTGAAAATGTTGTTCGGGCATCGAGTGTGCTATTCAGTAAATACTTGTGATATGATGGTGCTTGATTTAGCTGTTGATTACGGGATCTATTTCAGTTCTAAAACGACTATTATGCAACGGACAGTCCAATCAAGAATTAATTCAACATAAATTTTGTCTTTTTCATACAATTTATTTACATAGAAATCAATTTTAACTAGACTTCTGAGATTTTATCAATAGAAAATCCAATTCGGGCACACAACAAAGTTACTAAAGTAAGAATAATACAAAAAATTGAAATCGAATAATAAAAAAAAAGAAAACATGACAATCATGGCAATACAATATAGCAACCCGCTAATTACGAAAGTAAAAATAATTAACAAAATATACTGGCGGAAGGTCTCTCATATATGTGACGGGGTAGGTACCACCTTAACTCCTTTCTCCAAACAGCAGTGTAAATGCACTGTTGTGTTTCGGATTAAAGGACATTGTAGCCAGAGTAACTATTGGACATGTTGAGACTTTATATCTTACGTCTTAGGATGGCAAGGGCAGTGGCATGCCAATTTTTTTAATTAACCTATTTCATCCCACTGCTGGGCAAAGGTCTCCCCCATGTCTCTCCACAATTCTCGCTCTAAGGAAAGTTCAGGCCACATGGGCTCGAAAGCATCCAGGTCGTCTCGCCAGCGTTTATTAGGTCTGCCGCGGCGTCGTCGACCATCAGGTGTCCATTGGGTCACTATTCTTGCCCAGCGATCTGGATGCATTCGAGCCACATGGCCTGCCCAGTTCCATTTCAGTAATGCTGACTTCTGAAAGGAGTAAAACAGGGCGACCCACTTTCCCCTAAACTTTTCACAAGTGTATTGGAGGAAATATTTAAACATCTATCGCTACCTTGGTCATCGATGGGTATCGAAATCGCCGGCAAGAAACTTACCAACTTGCGCTTCGCTGATGACATTATACTGTTCGCATCATCGGCGCATGACCTCCAACTAATGCTTGAAAAGCTCAACACGGTGAGCCTTGGGGTTGGTCTAACGGTGAATCGGTCAAAGACTAAAGTCATGACAAATAGAACAAGAGTCAACATTCAGTTAGATGGAGAGGTCATACAATATGTCGATGAGTACATTTATCTCGGCCAGCTAGTCTCTTTCCAAGGCCGGCAAGATCTAGAAATCCATCGCCGGATTGAAAATGCCTGGAAGAGCTACTGGTCCATGAAACCATATATGAAGGGCAACCTTCCAATATCCTTAAAACGGAAACTCATCGACATGTGTATCTTGCCTATTCTAACTTACGGAGCTCAGACGTGGTTTTTGACCGAATCACAGAAGTCCCGACTCAAGGTTTGCCAAAGAGTTATGGAGCGTAGCATCCTGGGAATAAGGCTGAGTGACAGAGTGCGAAACACAGAAATTCGATTAAAAACCGGCGTAGTAGATGTGGGCATGCCAATTATTGCTTCGTAATTCAAGGTATTGTTTGGCTATTCTACTGTTCATGAGCGGTCGTAATGCTTACCATCAGGCGAACAGCATGCTCGTCTAGCGATCCATTGCAATAAAAAAGAGTCAATTTTAAAGCCTTGGGCTAAAGTTAAACTATCTCTAAATCCGAGGTTATTGATAAGGCCCTAGGAGATTAGCAGAAGCCATCAACAACCACAAGTAAAACATCAGAAAGAGCACATACAGATAGTTTCCATGCGATGCTAACTCCATTTGTTATTGTAATTGGATTGTGCAATTGTTTACCGCAGTTCTAACCGAGACAGTAAACTTTCGTCCCACCCCGCCCTCATCTAATCGCAACTTGTTTCTTTCTAGGAGTAAACAACGTAACCGTAACTTGGCGGGTTCCACTTTTATTCTTTTGTTTATTGTTGTGTGATTTTTGGTGAATAAACTCACGCATTTTTTCTAGAAGGGTTAGGCACAGGTGCTTCCAGGATACACAGGTTTCGTCTTGTGTGTTTCGTCCCACGATGTGATAGGGGCGAGCCATATAGCGCGCAAATTATTTGATTTGGTTATTTGAGAGTTTTTGGGGATATTTAGGACTATAAATCCCCCGAAAGAAATAAATACTTATGTTTTTCCAAGAATTATTTTAAAAATATATTTACTATTTTAACATTTCAATTATATTTCTGAACTGGCACTCTCCCATATTATTCAGTTACATATGAGAAAAATATTTTAAATACTTATTTTCACATCCCATTTCCACACAACTAAATAATATTTATTTAAAAAATATGTAGGTACCTACATATAATAATATTATTTTTTACGAAAAGCAACCCAAATATTAACACCCCACTACTGTCCTACAACAATAAACATTACTCCAGAGCAACAGTCACAAACGGAACCCAACATCGCGTGGTGTTCCGCAGCGTACATAACCGCTAGGATGTCGTAACTCTTTGTGATGGATTAGCGCTCTTCCGGCTTTTCAACGGACCCCTAAATGGACGACGCGGCCCGTGCGCCGTACGCCCAGCGTTTCCTCCGCATTAGGATGATTGAAACCTACGGTCAGTGTGTGAACTGCTTTATGACTTATGCTTTGATATTAAGATAGTAACGTTTCTTTTTGGTAGGTATTATTAAGTAGAAATGGGTTTCACCTTGAGATAACAATAGATTTTGTTGGTATATTTTTAGGCTTTTTATATCAGTTCAGATACGTCTCACTTCAAATCATGGGCCTCCTCCACAATCGAGAGTACGATTGAGAGTAAGGTCATAGAGTCCCCCACACTAGCCTAGTGCGGGCTGGCGGATTTTACATACCAAAGAAATTCTTACAAATCACTATGGCCTGCAGGTTAGGTCTCGGCATTTTTTCTTCTAATTGTTAAATGTTCTAAATCTCGCCAATCGACACTATTTAACCCTTCTTTTTAATTATTAATTAATTACGCTCGACTGTCATTAGTGGAGCATGATCTCACATTATGTGAAATGACATGATCAAAAATCTCGCATAACGAAAGCTGGTTTAAGTTTAAGCAGATAACTTGCGATTATAATAACCCAATTTTTAACCTACCCACACAGTTTCTGACTATAGTAAAAGTCTGTAACCATGCTACGAAGGAACTCAGATAGTAATCAAAGTTGGTCTCATCGATCGTTTCATCCGCGCCGATATTGCAAATAATTTAGTAACTGATCTATATGAAAATTAAACTAGAATTTTGTGCATCCTCTAGCTTCTTATGAAGAATAAATAAGTCCACCAGACACAAGTTTTGTGCCGTTGCTATCAGAAATTACTAGCTACTTTTTGTTTCACATCATCCTGAACCACACATGTTTTTATGGGCTACACAAATATATTTGCACTGTGAGGTTCAAGTCCACGGCCTTTCCTTTGATAGCTGGTTTCTAAATCAACGACATCGGGTATGCTTAAATAGTTGCGCTTATTTAACACTGTTATGAATAACAGGTTACATATTCCTTTCTTTCAAATCCATATCGAAAATACTCCTCCATCACCAGCTTTACAAGGGTTAAAGTTGCAGAGTACATTTCTTCTTTGCTGAGCACCCAAAACAAAAATACAGCTACATCACAAGCACTGTGTACACTCAACATCCTCCCACGGTAATAAATCACTAAAATGTTTTAAAAATTTAATCAGTCCCACAGAAGGTAAAGTTTTAAACGGCATAAATGAAATTACGTCCCTTATCTTTTGAAAGTTTCTTTTGGCTGGAATTTAATATAACCCTCCGAAGTTGTTATCTGTGAGACAACCCCAATTGGGTTTAGGTGTGAATTAATTTCCATGTTTTAATGTAAGTACGAGTTGTTACAAAGAGTATTATTTTAATGAGTTTCTAGTTCTTTTATTTATTGCTGTTATGTTTTGTTTAGCAGCGGATGAAAGTACCCTAATCTCCATACCTGAAAATTCTCTGTAATCCTTTTGAAAATGAGTAAAATCTACCAAATTTAGAACTACGTGTTGGATTAAAACTTACCTTTTTTATAAATTATATAGGGTCATCTCAAGTATGATGCACTCATTTATGAATTTAGAAGAAATTATATTTTATGTCCAAATCTACTTCAATTTCGTCCTAAACAAAGTCCCCAGCAGGTGTAAAGTACACAGAGGTTACTGAAGCTCAAAGCTCTGTCTTCAATTGACATAATTTTGGACCTGAAGCTGTAATTACTTTAGCCTAGTTTTGGGTCCTAGCCGAAATTAGACCAGTGGTCTGTCAGACTTCAACGTTATTAGGTCACAATCCATTGTTACCGGAGACCTAAAGCACTTTATACCTGAAGCGTTTTAATTTCGCTCTGTTAAATAGGTTTTAAGTCTCAAACTTTGTAATGCAAATTAGATAGTATGGAAACGTTATTAAACTTTAACACGGACGCTATGAGTAAACAAATACTTTAAAATTGTTTATAAAAGGTGGCACGTCTAAATAATAATATAAGTTAATAATATTTTAACATAAACTCACAATTAATCTCACAATTGAAACAAAATTCTGTATTTAATAGGTATATCAACACAATTATATTTTACACATTGAGTATTTTATTATTAGTGTAAACGGGCCTGGCCAAGGGGATCATGCGGGTTCACAACAAAAGTATGTGAATCTATTTCTCAATCCAAACAGCAGTGTAAATGCACTGTTGTGTTCCGGTTTCAAGAAAATGGTAGCCAGAGTAACTGCAGGACATAATGACCTAACATTAATTTATGTCTCAGAATGGCAAGCAAAGTGGAATGAGAAGCATCCATCCATCCATCCATCCATCAGCCAAAGGAAGTCCACTGCTGAACATAGGCCTCCCCCAATGATTTCCACAGAGACCTGTTGGAGGCAGCCTGCATCCAGCGACGTCCCGCGACCTTTACCAGGTCGTCGGACCATCTTGTGGGTGGACGTCCTACGCTGCGCTTTCCGCTACGCGGCCTCCATTCGAGCACTTTCAGCGTAAGAAAAAATCTTTCATAACTCCCACAGCCCACTAATCTCAATAGAAGAAAAATACAGTTTTGGTTCTGAATAAAGTTGCACCGGATTGTTAGCAGCTGTTATGCTTAGCATCAAGCGAGCGACCTGTGTATCTCATTATTCTACGTAATAAAAAGCACTTAAAAGCTTAGCAACTTAACAAGTTACATTTTAATTAGCTAACTTTTTTACAGAAAAGGGCTGATGCACAAATAAAGGTACAGTAGTAAGACTTAAAGTCTTCTATCACAAATAAGCCGGTCTTATTTGATTTTAGTATGGTCCAAGAACAATAAATCTAAAGGAATGAGGTTTATTGTAACCTGAAGTTGATTATACTCGTAATTTAAGACATTCTGCTACATCTCCTAGTTCGAAATTCAAATGTATAAGCACCTCGGCCACTTTTGCCGTGTGATTTTGTTCGAGACCCTGTATGTAGTATGTATTTGATAGAAGCTTAAAGTCAAACAAAAAAGCAAACAAAGTCTATTCACACCACAAAACACTTTTCAAGATATTCATAAAAGGAACGCCGTTTTATTCCCAGCATGACGTAGTCTCGCAGATATAGTTTTGTCAGAAACGTGTCGGAAATGTTGTGTTTCCGGCTGTCACGGTCCGCACGCAACGCTACACCCCGATACCGTTCGCCTCGATAAATTCCAATTTCACTGCTTTTCTTTTGA
This sequence comes from Hyles lineata, assembly GCA_030180105.1. Classification (NCBI taxonomy): domain Eukaryota; kingdom Metazoa; phylum Arthropoda; class Insecta; order Lepidoptera; family Sphingidae; genus Hyles; species Hyles lineata. The sequence continues at coordinate 5,418,398 of JARJEE010000030.1, forward strand.
ATTGGAACTAATTTTGGGTTACGTGGCTTTACTGTTTGGGTCCTGGTTAGGTTTAGATCTTTGAAATATATTGTAAGGGACTTTAAATTGGTGAGCTACAAAGTAATATACAGCTAATTGAGATTTTTTTAAATGCCGAGATAAATTTGAATACCTACATATTTTAAATAAATCTATTTTTTACGGGTTGTATCACGGTCTTGGTTTTATTTTTTCATTTTTTAACTTACTAACGTTTCGATTGCTTTGAGGCTTTCGTGGTCACGGAGCTGACTGAGATGTTAGTCATCCGCTCAGTGAAAGTTACGAAAACTAACTCTCTTTAACAATTATTAACATTAAAAATGTAATCAAAAAGTTAAATGTTTGCGAATCGATCATACATTAAGTCACGCCTTTCCTAGAAGTGGTCGGCAGAGGTGCTACCACCACCCATGTTTCGCCTTGTGTGTTCCGTACCATAATGTGATACAAGCGAGCGTATGGTCATATCGGATACAATAATTGCAAATATAACTTTGTCAGACCCGGGATTCGAAGCTGAGTCAGCAAGCATAACGTACCGCATATACAACAACTGCACCACCGAGGCAGTTATAGATAATTAATATACCCGTCAAATAGTAATAATATATAATGTTTCCCAATTTATATCTTGCGCTGGAAATGTTGTTGGCGATAATAATGTTACTGCGCGACCACATGTGGCTGCATTTATAATGAGCCGTTAATGAGCCAACAGGGAGAGCGGCACTCGTGTAGCAAGTCACTCGATCAATGATATTGTTCAATTACGCTGAAAGATTTATCGTAATTTCGAATATGTGGAATAAAGTTTTTTGTTCATGTAAGCATTCTATCTCATTTGAGGTATTAAATAGGAAACTGACAATAAATCAATCTGTGTTTTAAGACATTTTTTTACACGCTTTATATTAGCTTAACTTGTATGTTTGTTTGTATGTTTGTTTGTATGTTTGTAACCGACTCCTTAAGACGCGATTTTGACCCACTTTAAACGGACAGATTTCATTCAAATTTTGCACACCTGTCAAAGACCGATGACAATACAATAATTCGATTAAAATATATGATTACCTGATTAGATTCGCCAGGATTAATTATTTTTATAATTGATGACCATTGCTACTGACCACTAGATGGCGTATAGATGAACATAATTTGCTATTGACTAACAGATGGCGTGATAACGTCAATAATGAATGTTTGCACTATTCATCGCATTGTATTCTTCAAGTGTCAAATATTACTACTGACCAACAGATGGCGTTATGTTTTTATAAATTATATTTTCAATTGTTATTATAAATAAGTTATTATAATTATAAATCAATTACCCCCTAATTTTCGACATCGTCATTACAAAAGAAAAATAACTAATTCTCAACATTAATTTTCTCTAAAACATTATAACAATAAAATCTATAAATATTGTTATGTAAATTGACTATAAGGTGACTTTTTTAACCCCTGCCCTTAAACGGTCAAGGGTTAAAATTAAAAATAAAATAATTTAGAAATTAAGAAACTTGAAACTGAACCTCAAATTTCTTCGACGTAATCAATAATAGCAGCAACAAGACACCGGGAGATAACCAAATCTTCAGTTTCGTTAGTAATTGAGCCCGTATTTTGAAAAGCTTAATTACAACCGGTTATAGGGTTTCCAAGTTTATAATCGATTTAAAACTTGCTTCGCTATTAGGCAAATCGAATTTTAGGATCTTTGTGAATAATGTTTATTTTTTATAAGAATGATTAAGGAGCAATCACATTACTTAGTGGAAATCCCTGGACGATCATGAATACGTTGCTGGTCTTTGAATACGGCAGTAATAATTGATATAGTTTTTTCTATTTTCTTCCATTCATTCGCCTGACGCGATCGCTCATAGACCAATTAAAAGAGACAAAATTATGAATTACAAATGATTGCTTGGCTTTCCACTGCACTTGCCATCCGGAGATATAAGATTTTATGTCTCCATTTGTCTAAGAGTCAGTTACTCTGGCTACAATGTCTTTCAAACTGAAACACAACAGGGCAGTAATACTACTGTATGGCGGGAGAAATAGACATTGTGGTGGTCACATCATTATTATGAGAGACCTACCATCAGTAAACATTGACCAGTGGTTATGGGCAAAATTAGTTTGTGAAAACTTTGCCTCAGCTTTTCTGTTACGATGAAAAATACAATAACATCAATTAAATATTATAATTGCATCAACATAAGTGAATGAATAACATGACTGTAGTTTGATAAACTCTTTCCTGTCTTAACTTCTTAGCCAAAGCCCAAAACTATTGTGTTTCAGGTATTTAAGTAAAATTTGAATCAACCTTACTTAATCCGTTAGTAAATAACATGTGGCTAAGTTTGAAAGCAAACCGATTAATTCCCAGTCCGTACGTTCAACGGTTGATTAAATTCCGCAGCAGTTACAACGGCCCTCAGAAGCAAGTTTACATCGATTTGAATCCATAATTTCATTGAAAACTTTAGTATTTGAGGACATTTCCCCTTTAGTAACTAATCTTATGTAACAGTGGATAGGAATATTGTAAGTGTTATATTCACATGTTCATTTAACATACTTTTAACGAAATAGTGGTTTTTGTCCCGTGTCTGAGACCCGTCCACTCGCTCTGACATCTGTCAGTGTAATAATACGAGTAGTAAGCGCCGCTCGTACACTCATATTTAATCAATATATATTTGATCTATATCTACTTACAAGTTTATTCGTCTGTACGTCACAGTAAGAAATAAGCCTACGAGAGCATGGCAAGAAAAAAAAAACCAATAATATTTTTTATGACATGTAAACTCCGGCACCTAATAAAAATCCAGTATGCATTGCGAATTATGTATTTCAATCAAACTCCCAATTGTAGACGAATCCCGTATTGAATAGTTGGAGTTGATATAAAGCAATTTATTATTACATATATACATTATATAGGTATATATATATAAAGGGAATATCACGACTGTGACGAAAATCGAAGCCGGGTGGTAGTTTTAGTGACTTCAGACTCATGGCAACTAAAAATATTGCAATAGCGACGACTGTTATATTTTATACCATTTTTAAATTATTACATTTTTGACCGACTTCAAAAAAAGGAGGTAATCAATTCGACTGATTTTTTTTTTTTTTTTGTATGTTTGTTACCCGATTTCGCCGGCAATTAAGATCCGATTTTGAAAATTTCTTTTTTGTCGGAAAGCAGGATATACAGGGTTGGTCCCATAAAAAATTGGACAAGACCTGATGAATATCTTCGGATCTGCTGACAAGAACTCCTCAAAATTGAACAGTCCAGCATTAATTCTTTTTGCGTTAGATTAAGTATGAGTATATTATTACAAAGGGTAGGTTGAAAATGGAAAAAGGGTGGGGGTGGGTGGTAGAAAATAAGTACAATTGTAAATACCCAATATCTCCGGCAATTCTTAATAGATTTAAAAAATAACTTTTTGTCGAAGACTATTATATGTTAGGTTGGACAAAAAAAATATTGTGAAAACCAGATGAATATCTTCGGACCTGAAGGGCAGAACTCCTCAAAATTGAACAGTATACGAATAATTCTTTTCCCATTATTTTCAGTATAAGTGTTTTACTACACAGAGGGGATGGAAAGGGGAAAGTAGAAAAGGGCATGGTGGGGGGAAATTTATAGAAATATAAACACTTAATATGTCCAATACATAACTGATATAAAAAAAGCTTTTCTTCAAAACAAATGATATGTAATGTTGGTCACATATAAAATATGGTGAAGATCTGATGAATAAGTACATATCTGGAGAGCAGAACTCCTAAAAATTTTGCAGAACCGCAATGATTTTTCTTCTATTAGGGTCAGTATATGTGATTTATTAAAAACAGGAAGTGAAGAAGGCGTAGAGGTGAGGGGGTGACGAGTGATTACCACGCATAAGCGTACTCAATATCTCTGGTAGGTTGAGCCGATTTTAGTGTTTTTATCATAAAAAAGAAAAAAGGGTGGCTACAAGAAAACTAAAAAGTAATAAATAAAATAATATTAATTAAAAATTAAAAGACCGACTTCAAAGTGCACTAGAAAGTAATAAATAATATATATTTCATTGTGCTAGTACACATTGATTCATTTTCTTATTGACTTGACTAGCCAACAAATCTTCAATACGTAATATTTTGAAGGCGGGTCGCCAAGTGACGAACACTATGACTTACACTTAAATTTAATTTGTGTAAAACATCCTAGCGAAAAATATGCAAGTTGTACACGCAATATTACTTCATCTTAATGTATATAAAATCACGCCATTTTCCCAGAAGGGATAGACAGAGTTTCTCCTGGAATCAATCAGGACACCCACGGTACGCCTTGTGTGATATGTCCCTAGGTATGATAATGGGCGAATCTATCGATAGCGATAGATAGACCGATATGGATCAGGCACAAATTCCAGACTCCGTTCTGATAACGAATCGAAAAATCCGATATTACTTTGCAAGTCCTTAATATATCACCCCTTAATCAACACTGTTGAGTATCGAACTTATCTACAATCGAGGGAATGATACAAACTTAACTACCCTGCCCTTTCTTATACTTTACTCACTATGATTTCTTAATTGAATATAAATATTCAAATGACTCCAATAAGTCAAAGATATACCCTGGAATTAAAACCCATAACCACTGTATCTTGGCGTATCCAATCCATAATAATTAGACCAAACATATGACACAGTAATTCTATTACAATCTCAACAAATAATCTCATAAGATAATAATGTTAAATACTAATCTACATATTGACCTTACTGAGCGCCAACAATACAGGATCTACAAGTATGTAATATTAAATTGTGTTAAATTTACTTAAATTTCTTCTTGTTCGGCACTTGGCGACCCGCCTTCAAAATATTACGTATTGAAGATTTGTTGGCTAGTCAAGTCAATAAGAAAATTAATCAATGTGTACTAGCACAATGAAATATAATATATTATTTATTACTTTCTAGTGCACTTTGAAGTCGGTCTTTTAATTTTTAATTAATATTATTAAGTATCACGTTTGGGTAGTAAAAACAGTACATACAGTCATTAAAACTACCACTTCGCTTCGTTTCTGGTCGCTGTTTGGATATATCGGATATATACCTAGTAATACCAAGAATTAATGAAAGAGAGATACAGCGAACAATAAATAAAGATAGAGAGCAATTCCCGCGAATTCCCAGCAGTATGTGGGTTGTAAAATCTTTATAACGATTTCATTTATCAAAATATACGAAATGGACAAACGAGGGGTCATGCGCGAGGAGTGTGCCCGACCAATTAATTATATCACTCGACACCGGTTTGGAAACAGGGAGGCAGTGAAGTTTTTCAAATATTTTTCGATATTTTTTTTTGAAATTTTTTCAGTATTTCGAATATATTTTTTAATTTACTTTTTTGACTGGTGCCAATTTAACAGTTTGGCTAGTTTTAACTGTTACATATGCCGCCAACGTTTTATGTGGTAATATAAAAAATATGTTAAATTGTTAAAAAGTACACGTATGAGTATATAAACAACAGTTTAAATGCACTGTTGTGTTTCGAATTGAAGGACATTGTAGCCAGAGTAGCTACTGGACATATTAAGACTTTACATCTTATGTCTTAGGATGGCGAGCGCATTGGAATTGCTGTGAATCGTGAGACGAGCATGCCGTTTACCTGATGGTAAGCGATACGACCGCTCATTAACACTGCCAAAACAAAACACCTTGAATTACAAAGCAATGCTTGGCATTCCACTGCGCTCGCCATCCTGAGACATAAGATAAGTTAGGTCTCATCCAGAAGCTAATTTCCAGTTAATCGGAGAATGTAATATAAAATTGTATTAAATTACCAGAGTGCGTCCCCAAACATATCCGCAACAATCTAGATTCGAACAACATTGCAAGTAACGAAAAATTATTTCCGCGAAAATGTTATTTTTCACACCATTTCCTAGAAAAACGGAGATGAAAATGCTATAGATAGAAATAATTCGAATGTTCGTGCCGCGTTAAGCACACTCAAATAGGTTATTTTAAGTAATTGAAATGAATTGGTTTTTAATGAACGTAATTAAAATGTAAAACTTATTTTTTAGATTTATTTTATATTGTTTATTGAATACCTACTGATAAAAAGAGAGAATTATATATTTTTGGAAAATAATCCTATTAAATTCGTATTCACGCAGTACAATAAACCATATTGTACATTTTAATTAGAGTGCTCATATTATTACATGCTATTAGAAATTGGATATAATGATGCATACGATGAGGTTCTCTCACATTACTAATGAAATTAAACCTAATGGAATTAGGTATAATATATTAATTGAAGAAAATAAATATTAGAATACATTGAGGTTAACACAAAATTTAAAAATTATTTTCGAAAGCATAAACTGCAATGGTTGCATAAAACTCTAAGATATCGTTTAGAGTAGTGATTATAGATATAACTTCGTGACTTTCCTCTAGTAAAAGTTGCATATACTATGATATACTTATGATATAAGTATATGTAAGTTCAGAACAATAGGCCAAAATTCTTTGTTTCCGAGAATATATGGACAAAAGAGGCGATATATGTAACAAATGACCAGGGTCCATAGTCCCTTGTCGTAATGCATAGTCAACAGTATGAAATCTTTAAAGGCGAGTATTCTTTGCTATATAATCGCAGGATTTTTCTCTCTTAGGCCCAATTATATCGAGTAATTTCACCATTTCATTACGTAGGTCATAAGGTATTGTCAATGTCTATTTCTCCCGGCAAACAGCAGTGTAAATGCACTCTTGTGTTCCGATTTGAAGGACATTGCCAAAATAACTGCTGGACATATTGAGAATTAATATCTCATGGTCCTATCGATTATTATCAGGCGAATAGCAGGCTCGTCTCGTCATTAATCGCCATAAATAAATGCTTAGATTTGACATCCAAGTTTAAATTATGTTCACAGTTTGTTGATCCAAATGAGCATTATCTGTGATTCCTATGAAATTGATATTTGAAAATCTAAACAATATTTTGTTAAGCTCATAGATGGTTTGTGTCTTTTGACTGATTTTTGGGTTTGATATAAGTATGTCAGCTTTACAATATATGTAGTTAATACGATAGTTATAGAGATATTGACTGTACTGTTGCTTAGCTCTAACTCTATCAAAATCGAGAGTAATATAATTTTAACGAAAACTTTCATTTCTTTAACAGATGAATCCTTTCGTTAAAGCCAAAAATTTTAAAACAAGCGACAAAAAATTTTTTTAAAGCACTATCAGAAACAATACATTCTCACTAAAGAACTTGCTATACTGTCCTTGACATACTGGTTCGCACCCGGTCCAGCTTACAATTTATCCCGAATGAGGGACTTGTTTTTGCCATTAACTTAATGTGTAAATAAATGTGAGTAATAATTAAACACAAAACCGGTGTGACGCGAAACTAATTGCGTTCTATCCCAGCTCATATTTTTCATAGTCTCAGTTGGAGCGTTGTGTCTGTATAATTTTGTATGCTAATATGTTTAGGTTGTTATTACGTGTTCAAGTGTTGGAGATGATGTTGCCTTATTAAATACTTGTGTACATTTTTCTTGTTGGACGGATGTGACTCGTTCAAGTTCTAGTACTTGTGATAATGCGTGTACTAATATTAAAATTGAAGTTTGTTTGGTTTTATTTTCTGCAGTAATAATGTTAAAAACGGTCATTTTGCATTGGTTAGTTTTATGGTTATGGAGGGAAATAAGCTATTTTTGTTTGGCAAAAATGCAGTTTTACTGTGAAAGTGTAGCTCTATAAAGACGAACACTCTGACCATCGTTATTCTTTACTTATAAAAATCTTGGACCAGCAAACAGCGAGTAGCCACCATGTTGCGAAAAATAAACGATATAAACATTTAAAAAAATATGCCAAATAAAAAATGCGACCCAAATAAAATAAATGACATATTGCTTAAACTTTAGTAAATTCTATTAAGCAAAAGGACTAAATACCAACTAGAAACGAAATTGTAACTTTGTTACAATTTTGTTAATATAATTCCATATTTGCCTTAAAATAAATAGAGGCTGAACCGACGAAGTTGGGTTTCCCACGGGTCACAATTACCAGAATTATTAAACAAGAATTAAACTTTCTGTTGGTACAATGTTTCTTCAACACACAGAAAGCGTAATAAAAATACTTCTCAAATAAATTCTAACAATAAGATGAACCGATTTTGTAAATAAAATACAATAAAGCATAATTTTGCATTAAATAATCGAAAAATAATAATAATAAATTGGTTTTTGATCTGATTGTCATTGATTTTAAATTGATTTTAAAACCATATACCTAAAGTGTATTACTGACAGATGTCTACGAAATCCTTATCAGAGTCGTATTATCTTTGTGGGTGCCATTTTGATATTAAATTTCGATCGCACTAAGGCGTCGTTTTAAGTGATTTACTCAAACGTATGATTACTTTAATGAATGATCTAGTGATAAATTAGTTTTATTATAAGACTATTTCGCTGCTATGTATGTGAAATTGCTCTAATGTTAACCATTTCACACAATAATTATATTAAGTCTGCTATACCCGCATTATGAAAAAGGATCGTGTTTCTTGACTGTAAATTTGTTCATAATAAGTAGATACGTTTTTGCGCAGGCATAATTACGAGTATATCCACGTAAAAAAAAATAACCATTTCTTGATACTGCATCTGACTATCGGATGTAAACCAGACACTGCCATGTTAACTGCCAGTATAAAAAACGACATCGATTCTAAAAACATTACAATCGATTCTCACAAGCATCTCTAATCAGCCGTGCTACAACAAAATAAACTCCATTAAGTACTAAAGTACGTACGGTAAAGGTGAAACTCGTCGGCGCGGAAACTGAAATACTCTCGTTCACTTCAACATCTACATAATTGTTGTATTTTATTTGTACGTGGCTATAGCACGGCGGAAATTAAAAGACCCCGGCTTGGTTTAAGAGCCTGTTTTCTCAAGCCTTCGCCTCTGTTTGTATACTTGTTACCTTTTCATAGATAGTCGGGAAATGAAAATCTCTCTCATATTGGAGAGGCCGACTGGGTAGTTACCACTACAATGTCTATTTCTCCCGCCAAACAACAGTGTAAATGCACTGTTGTATTTCAGACTGAAGGACATTGTAGCCAGTGTAACTACTGGGCATATTGAGACTCTTATATCTCAAGATGGCGAGTGCAGTAAAATGCCAAGCATTGCTTTGTAATTCGTAATGTTGTTCGGTTTTGCTACTGTTCATGAACAGTCGTATCGCTTACCTTCAGGCGAAGGGCATGGTCGTCTCGCCACTCATTGAAAAAAAAAAAACAATAATGCTCGTACCTGTTTAAATGTATTTCTTATGTAAATTTCGAGACGTTGTTTTTATGGCTTATTTGAAAGAAAAAAAATTTAAATTTTATATCGCTTTAATTTTCTTGCAATATAATGGGCATTAGTTTCGACATATTTATGGTCTACGCGTCATCGAAATCATGGACAGGGACTATTTACTTAGAAATACTACAAATCGTTCTCTACAACGTTACATACTGTAAACATATTCAATAATACCCCCAAAGAAAACAGTACAAACATCGAAAAACCATACAATTAAACTATGCACGAGTAAAGGCGGCCACACACTGTTCAAAAGCGAACCGATGCGACGCGACGCGTGTGCCTCCACCGCGTTTACGAACACGCTACACAACGTAGCATCGCGTGTTCAAAGTGTGGTTCTAGTACACGCATTTGGACGTACATGTTATGTACATGACACAATACAGTACAGTAGACGCGTTGCGTCGTATCGGTTCGCGTCGCATTTCAACATGAGCTCGTACACACAACTGCGATGCAACGTTGCATCGTAAAAATCGACGAGCTCTTACAACGCATCGTAAGAACTTGCGAATTGATTCGCATCGCACGTTCCTGCTTTTTTGTTTGTTTTTCCTGTGTTTTCTTAGCATAAAGCGTCACCCAAAGTATTAAAGGGATGCGCTTTGCCGCATGAAATCGAATCGCAGCATTTCGTTTCGCAGTTTACTGCGTTGCGAATTCGCTTCGCGCCGAATCGCAGTTTTGTGTATGAACCCACTGTGGCTGCCTTTAGCCCCGGGTTGTCAAATATTCACGCTCGTTGCTCGCGTTTGAAAAGGGCCAAACAATTTTACGCCATCACTCCGACCAAACGTTTTATTGTACGTAAATACCAATAAATACAAAGAAAATAAATTCCATGTTAAATGATTAAATTTTTTTATTATTTGATTTTTAAAATTCTAGATTGTTAAATAGCTTGCTTTTTATGCAACAGGTCTGTTGAACTAGCAAGCAGGTCACCTGATGGTAAGTAATCACTGCCGCCCATGAACAACCATCAATTCAGGAAGAAAGCGGGAAGAAAAAAAAGTTGGGAAAAGGAAAGGAGTACTGGGCATCCGACAATCTCAATTACCAAATGAAACGTGATGGCAAAGCTGTTGTTTCACATCGATATCTTCTACGATAGTGGTTTATGTAAAATGTCGTCTAAAAAGACCATCGACGGTGATAGACTATTTGTAGCTATTCGATTGAATTATTCCGCCCCGTTGCTGCAAAAAAGTATTCATATTTAGTTTTATGGAAGCCTTACTTGATGTTTTGACGTTAACCAGGCGCATATGAATATTCTGTTAACTCTATAATTCATTATTATCATTGCCATCATGATCAGCCTATAGTAGTACTGGACAAAACCTTCTTCAACCACTCGCCATAAAACTCTGTCCTCGAAATCTTTTCACATACCTAGCCCCAGCAAGCATATAAATGTGAAATTAGGTCACATATAAAAAGATTTACATTAAAAATAAAAAATATCCTACATTTTAATTAAAGCTAAGAAATGCAAAGATTGTCACCGCAACAATAGTGAAGAGTGAACTAAAAGTCCCGAGATTTATTCAAAACAGCAAAACATTTTCGCTTTGAAGCATCACTCGACGCCCCTTCCTTAATAGAGGATCGTTACAAGGCACAAGATGTCTGAGAGTCCTCCACGCACGAGTCGCGATGATACTGCGTGCCCCAGATTCAGCTCCCATTCATACAATTGTGAAAACATCGGGTTAAAGTTTGTCGGGTTCAAGAGCTGTACTAACGATGTCAGTTCTTGAAATGTTATTCATCCGATCGCATGGAAGTGTGCGAACCGAGAATTGATTTTTTCAACGCGCCTTTTTTGCGGTTTAATTAGGTTTATTATAGCTAAGCGTGTTTTGAGATTTATGCTGTATTAATTGTAATTTTTCAATTGTTTATTTTACTTTTTCATTCTAAGCAGTGATTTTTAATTTGTTTGCTAAATGATCTAATTAGGCCGGCGTGGGGGACTATATGGCCTGTCCACTCTCAGTCGTACTCTCGATTGTAGAGGAGGCCCGTGACTTGCAGTGGGACGTATGGGCTGATACAGAAATGATATAATTAAAAGCTTGGCTAGTTGAGACTATTCTGTTGATCGACACAATAAATTTTGTTTATCTGGTTTGAAGTCGGCCATGGAATTCTTAAGATCGCTTAAAACTGCTAACACTGCAATGTATAACTCTAAATCTCTATTTTGGCAACGAAACATGGTCGCACTTTACACTCGACTAATACCCGTATTTTATAGCGTAAACCACAATTTGGAAACCAAACCTCTTAATTGGAAATCTGATACACCACACATTACGTATTACATTCAGAAACAATACCGTTGAAATCAACGAGCCATAAACCATCTGTCCTAGTAACATCTCTAATAATCACTTAACCCCACCCTCCCACACAAGTGCATATCAGAAGTTCAATCTGAAAAGTAGAATGCACGAGACAAAAGGAATTAGGTTAATTGCATACTGAACTCACATTTGCGTCACATTACATATCAGGGGCCAGCATGGCAGGCACTCGTCATGCATATTTAAATCGTATTAGTGCATTATTGTAGAAAATCCAAATCTGCCCGACAAAGCGCATTTATTTCCACGTAGCTGTATAAATTTTCAATTTACATAGTTTGTTCAGAACTTCTGTTCTAAATTCAAATAGATAAATTCGAATAGGCTGTGTGTTTTGTGACTTTTGCCAACGTAACTTTTTTATTTAGATAATAGAGTAAAATGTTCGTTTAAAAAGGTTTTATTACATTTTTGTTGGATTTAATAAAAGCTGGTTTAGCTTCGAAAGTATAATTGTTTTGAATGCTTTTATTTTCTTTTATTGATAGACTTACAAATTGAATTTTAGATTAGACATATTAGGAGTTTTAATATTACAAAAACATACCTAGCAGATAAAAAAGTAGTACTAATTGTTTTTTTTGTAATTGTGTACTTCAATAGACGAAAATATAGAATACATCAATGAGTGAATGATAGGTATAGGGACATATTTTAATGAATCCTATTACTAATATAGAATAAATTTGATATACGAATCTCATAATTTCCTGATTTTACATTCATGAACCACGGCGCCGTATAATTTATATCTTTTCAATGACTAGCTATTGTGCCAGCGTACAATGGATCACTGAATAATAATTAACATTAATTACCTTAATAATAATTTGCCGAGTTTTACTTACCATTTTCCATTCATTTAAGCTCATTAGTTGAAGCCAGTCTAATTTCATACTTTTTCCATAAATCAATGTTGGAATATATGATTTCGTTAAGTCATGATAAGAAATAAATATTTCATGCGCTATGTAAATTGATAGCCTTCGGGGCGTGTTAGACGCCGACTATGATATGAGGCACCGCTATTTCAATTGCCGTATCGTAATAATTTTTGTATGATCTTCAAGTATTTGTGTCGAGTCTGGGTGTTAGTAAAACCGAACAGTCTCTCATAGTTTTCGACGACTACTACTCAATACTTAATTGATCTTTATGTGGGATAATAATAAAAACTCACATAATTATCATCATCAGTCCGTTGCAGTCCACTGCTGGACATAGGCCTCACCCAAGGTACGCCACAGAGCCCGGTCTGTTGCTTTATGTATCCAGTTGCCACCGGCTCTCTGAGTAAGGACTGTGTATGTACCTAATTGTTACATAAAAACAGTATAAACAAACTACCTAACTCAAAATATTATAACTTAACCATTAACAATAAAATAGTTAATTAAATAGTTTGAAGAGATGTCTAAATAACGCATTCTTTTGTAACTAATCTATAACTGGTAATTGTGTGTAGTAAAGTCAACCGACCGTAATGTTTAATGCATTCTGTTATGTGTATATATGTGGAAACTTGTAATTGGCATGTAACTACCATAATACCTAATATTTGTTATTAGTTTAATTTAGCTGTAAGTTTCCCTAAGAGAATAAAATAAAATAATAAAACAACAAACATTTCAATCGAACCTACAAAACAATTGCAGCATAAAATTTCACAACAAGGAAACAATCGCATTCTTTTTCGTCAAAAGCGGCCACAAATAGACTCAAACTAAAACAAAACAAAAAGATTTTAAAACGTCACATTCACAGTCGCAGAATTCCTTGACACATCCTCATTTCCGTGTTCCACTATGCACTATACAATCTCGTGCAACACAAAGTCGCACGTGGAGCGCTGAATGTAAATCAGATTCTACAGGTACAATATTTTTCCATACGAGAAACTTATGAATAGAAATTCTTCAGCTGCACGCTGTGCCTTGAAAATAGTTACTGTGAACTTTTAGAGTGTGAATGAGGCCTCTCGATTTAGAATGGGCCGGTGAAAAGTGAAATAATAGTAAATCTTGTCTGCCTTGGTGGCACAGTTGTACTACGGTATGATAGCAAAGCCGATATCTTAGGTTCAAATCCCCGGTCGGGCAAAGTTATATTGTTTTTTTCTATTCATTATCAGTCTGGAGTCAAGAAGTTGTGCCTGAAATGGCGATAGGTTCACACCCTATCGCTTGTTCATTAATGCAGGACATTGGAGAAGACCAGCATTTTATACGCTGTAAGTATTCTTTTTTTCGCCCATGCATTTAAAGATACTCAAAACCCATGCGTCTTAGTTTATTGTGGTAATTGGTATCCATCAAATGACTTTTTCACATATCTATACTTAAAAAGTATATACATAAAAATTGCCATCATTTTTACATTCTCATTTAAGCTTAAAAATCTGATAGATGACATTTATATTCTGACTACAATGACAATCCTTTTATGGAAGAGAAACGGCAAAAGACAAATTTATGATAAGGTATTGTAATGTTTACTATAAACATACATAAACCCAACGGTTACATACATAGGCCTGACTCCACACTAAGATCGAGTCTTGTGTCGTGGGTATCAGAATCTACGAGAGACTTTTCAGTCTCATAAACACTCAGACCTGAAACAAATACCTGTAAACCACGCAAATATGTTTTTCGGTGCGGGGTCGAACTCTCGGCCTATCATTTTACAGCCAACGTCTATTCTACTGCGCCACGGAGGCTATCATAATCAAAATTATCATATTTCCTTTGTCAATATTATCGTAGATAGTACTGCACTGACAAACGCCGTATGGTAACTCGTGACACCAATACAAATAAAAATGCAAGGCTTGGGATCAACAGCGGGACGTACAGCTTTATAAATAAAGATAGGACATCCAAATATCACCGGCATATGAAAAGTTATTTCATCCTGAGGTTAAAACCAATTCAAATATTCGATAGACGTGACACAAAAGCAATTTGCACCCGAAACCGATCTCAACTGGCAAACTGTCTATTGTCAATAGTGTTGGACACACGGACATTTCCGACGACAAACAAATTTATGTTCGTTAAAGCTTGATAGTGTTACTTTTCATGTGGATTGTGGGCTATTCAAGCTTTGTTAACAAGAAAAGAAGTTAGTTTTGATTTTCTGTCAGTATACATTTAAGGTGTTCCCCAAAACCATATTTCTTGCAATGCTTACCAGGCGGTGTTAAGAGGCTGAAGTTAACGTGTAAAAAAACTGGTATTTGTGTAGTCAATAGGTTAAAACAAGTACGAATGTAGCATTATTGTAGTGCAGGTGGCATATTATCTTACATGCTCACTGCGAAAGGTACATTCCGTCCCGTAACACTTGTCAGTGTCCACCTTTTTTAAATCGGAACGCTTTCTTCGAATATAAGTTACTTTAATGCAGTAATTCCAACCAAATGTATATCATCGATATATTATTTAGCCAACATTGACAGAAAATAAGTTCGCAGCATGTTCCATCAAGTAGTAAAATATATGTTATTGAGACATAAGCTTATATGTAAACCCATGACTGAAGATGACTATAACAATCATATATTTTTTATTCTATAGGAATGGCAAACAGGCAAACAATTTACCTGATTGTAAGCGATTACTATCGCCCATGAACATTCACAACGAATCATCATCAAGGAGGAGAGCAAGAAGGAAAAAAGGGATATTGGGTACCGCCAAATTCAATCACCGAACGAAACGCGAAAAAAAGGTGCCACTTCACGTTGATCTCCTTTGAGACGGTGGTACCGCCCCGGATGAGCCTGTCCATTCAAGCTGAGTCATGACTGACAACAACGTGGTTCTACCTCTTCGAAAAACTTCTGTAACCACCTCAAACGAAGAATCTGTTCCGAAACCTGGCAATGTAATAAGATCTTCTTCCTCATGATTAGTCGTAACATTAGGCTATAATTCGCCCTAACCACTAAAACATTCCGACGCAATGTCACTGTGGACCGTTTAGCAGGCTATTGAACACGGCTGCCCTGGACGCTCGCCAAACATTCAAATTGAAGTGGAAACGAGCGTGTTACATATATTCTGATGTTAACATTTGAAATTGGCTCTATTTTACAATGATATCGGAATGAAATTTTCCACGATCAATGAAGGCGCCAAGTAATTCCATTCTTTTGTTGAGATTTCAAAATTGCGATTGCATGGCAGAATGTAGATTTCTGTTCCTGATGTTGTGTTCGTTTTAAAATATTGTGATAGAACTGATACAGATCTTTTAGACTGATAATTTGGTGCAGATACCGAGTAAGTTGCAATGCATAGTAATATTCTTATGACTATGATTCAAATTCACAAACTAGTTCTATACAACTTTGTTATCGATAAATAGTGTGATAATATTAAGTCATAAATGAATACGTTTCATAGACGTATACATTATATATTTCTTAATGATTAAATATCGTTTTAAATTATTTGTCTACTTAGTCTTATAGCAGAGGCTGCTCATCTCCTTCTTATGCAAGGGATTGTGTGGGAAGGTACCACCGCTTTGTCTAATTCTGCCGCTGAATAGCAGTGTGTAAGCGCTCTTGTGTTCCGGTTTAAAGAACACTGTAGATAGTGATTAATGGGTATTAGGAGACTTCACATCTAACGTCTCCGGGTAATAAGCGAAATGTAGTGCCATGCAGTGCATAGTAATTTTATAGTTATTGTTCTGTGTAGCTTTACTTCTGTTTATGGTTAAGCATGACGCTTGTTATTAGTTAAGCGACTTGTAAAATCGTAACTAAAAAGTATGAGTAGTCCGCCTCGTGACCATGAAAGCTGTCAAGTAACCGCAAAGTCGGGAAGTCAAAAAATTTAAAAATTAAACCAAATCCGCGACAAAATCCGTAAATTATAGTTTTATTGAATAAAAAGTATTATTTCGGTCGGTGCCAGTAGATACTGGCACCTGGCCTTTCTGACTTGTCCATTGCACTATTTTATGGTACAATTTATGATTTATCCACTGCATCAGTTCCAACTCCAACTCCCTATTAAAATAATGAAGATATCACATTAACATTTTTATTGAAAAAGCAGGTCTATTAAAAAAGCGTAACGCATTGCGGCAATACTAAAACACATTTACACGTTCATTCCATTTTTATATTTCCCCTTGGAGTTCACGTGTCAATTATTTTAAAAGGAGAAACGTGTGAAAGAAATACGCACCCGTGATGTTCCACTGAACCAGTGACCTAAAGAGACGCGAGTTTAGTATCACGGTTCTGTGATAGGTAAAATGTATCTGATGAAGATTTTTAATCATGAAATGAATATTGTATTGTTACAGGGTGCGTCTTCAGCGACGTCATCGCATATCTATAGTAATTATTTATCGCAATACCTAAAGTGGTAGAGCCACGCTGTTGTCAGCCATGACTCAGCATAAATGGGTAGGCCCGTTCAGGGTAGTACCACTGTCTCACAAAATATCGACGTGAAGCCTGGGTAAGTACGACCACAATGTCTATTTCTCTCACCAAACAGTAGTGTAAATGCACTGTTGTGTTTCGGCTGGAAGGATTTAGTAGCCAGAGTAACTACTGGACATATTGAGACTTAACATCTTATGTCTGAGCAAGGCGAACGCAGTGGAATGCCAAATATTGCTTTGTAATTCAAGGTTTTGATTGATTTTGCTACTGTCCATTAGCAGTGGTATCGCTTATCATCAGGCGAATGGCATGCTCGCCCCGCTATATATTTATAGCAATCAAAAATAGTTTGACTAATGATATTACAATCGGCGTATGTGAAATCAGCCCTCAGATGCCATCGGATGCCCTGCTATTATATTAACAGTTAGTGCATGAACCTTTTGGCCCAAATGAGGAACAATTTAAATAATATTTTTGTTGACATTTGCTATTCATAAAAAACTCCACACGTCATTAAGTACATAAAATGAGTTTTAATAATAATTTGTGTATGCGTAGATTTCGTTTTAATAAAATCGTGATAGTCAGTGCGTAAACTGCGTAGCACAGGAAATGGCGAAAATAATAACTCTATTGATGTTGCTCAAAATTATTTTGGTAAGTTTATCATTTACTTCGACAGTAAAACTTACAATAAGAAAATTCTGATGTTGAATAATATATGTAAAACGAGTTATTATAATTATAATCTGAAAACATGTTATATATGTTAACGGAAATGTATTTAATCCGTCATTGTATACAATTCCTAGGAAATCTATGTAATTCCTAAAATCGCCCGGAAATGTGTAAAATAAAATACATTAGACATATTTCCTAGGAAATCTATACATTTCCTAAATAGTAATCGGAAATGTGGTTAGGTTAGGTTAGGTAAGGTTTTTTTTTAACGAGAGTAAAGCTCCTTTAGCCACTCGGGAGAGATCGGAAGGGGCATGTCGGGGTCTCCGGCCTTCCAGCCTGGGACGCGGGGACAGTCGTCCGCACAAAAAAAAAACAACCTAACCTAACCTAGGTTAGGTTAAGTATTATAGAATTTAACGCTATGATTGTTACCTGTGATAAAAAATATTACTCTCATTTGAACAACGTGTTTTATTACAGAAACCATTATTTTATACATTTCCTAATACGATTTTGGAATTTTATACAATGCCTAGGAAATGTATACATTTCCCAGGAAATGTATGTATAAAATAATTATTGAAAGAATATTTTATACATTTCTTAAGTAGCTTCGGAATTGTATACATTTCCTAGGAATTGTATACAATTCCTAGACTTCATACATTTCCGGTAACATATCCATACCTACAACAGGCTCCGTAGCGCAGTTGGTTAGACGCCGGCTGAAAAACGACAGGCCTCGGGTTCGGTCCCCGCACCGATACAAGTATTTGTTAGGCGCACAAGTATTTGTCTTGGGTCTGGGTGTTTATGAAACCGAAAATTCGCTTGTAGTTTCTGATACCCACGACACAAGACTTAATTGACCTTAGTGTGGGGACAGCACTATGTGTCTGAATGATGGCGGGGTGTATTTAACTTAACTATCTCTCTTTTAATTTGTTTTTCCACACAATTATCGCTCTTAACTATCAACCTTATTCAGATATAGTTTACAAATCTAACTTAGCTATCGAATATTTTTTTTCTACTTCACTCAAAATCAATTAAAAAGTCGTTCGGAAGGGACAAAACATTCGATAACTAAAATAGGTCTGTATGTATAAGGCCGTATGTATTGTGAATTTATTTTGAAAAGTACAACGCTAGAGTTCATAAATGATACTGTCATACTCTGCCTGGGCGGCATTTGCGCTTACCATCAGGTGCAATGCCGCCACTATGCCGGGCCATTATAAAAAAAAAAAAAAAATCATTTCCCGTTATTCTCTGGCAAAAACAGTATTGTTAACAGGATAGTAGTAGAAAAAAAAAGTGACTGAATAATTTATGACATTTTTTGGATTCTTTA
The DNA here is from genome assembly GCA_030180105.1 of Hyles lineata. Lineage (NCBI taxonomy): Eukaryota > Metazoa > Arthropoda > Insecta > Lepidoptera > Sphingidae > Hyles > Hyles lineata. The sequence continues at coordinate 5,437,748 of JARJEE010000030.1, forward strand.
AATATTTTCACTTCATTTCTTTTCATATGTATTTATTAACATTTTACCGCCAGGCCCTAGAAGTGGTGCCGTGGAAGCATCAATTGGAGTACTTCAACAAGAAATACATTCGGTTTATGACAGTATCATTTATGAGACGCAGCCGCAACAGTCCTTACTACATCAGCCTGGACTTAGAGAGTTGCATCGGTATTGGTAACAATCTTACGGTAGGATATAACACCATTTTTACTAGCATGGCAATGTAACTCAAGCATGTTCTTGCTCGAGTTACAACGCAATGCTTGGTTCCCACTGCGCTCGCCATTCTAAGACATCAGATGTTAAGTATCATTATGTCAAAATCAAAATCAAAATCAAAATATTCTTTATTCAAATAGTCTTTCACAAGATCTTTTGAATCGTCCTTTTCTGCTACCACCGCTTCGGAACGTGTTGTAGCTGTGAAGAAGAAGCGGCGCAAGAAACTCCCTCAGCAACACGAACTGTCTTCTTTTTTTCTTTCTTTTTCTTTTGTTTTTTTTTTTTTTATATCGCCATTTACAAATAAAATGATTCATGTCACAAGTTACAATAATGTCAGTTTAATGCAAGACATGATGAATTTATTCCCAAGCAGTTTTATCTTCCACATAATCTGAAATTCTATAGTATGCCTTTTTACACAGCTTAGCTTTTATTACTTTTTTAAACTTATTAATTGGAAGTTCTCTTAAACTGTTGGGAAGCTTGTTAAAGAAGCGTACACTTTGACCCATAAAAGAATTATTTATCTTGTGGAGACGAGTAACGTGTGAGGCAAGATTATGTTTGTTCCTAGTGTTCTTACTATGCATGTCACAATTACGCTTAAATTGAGTTATATTCTTACGAACATATAATAAATTTTCATAAATATATTGAGATGCAACAGTAAGAATATCCACTTCTTTAAACTTTTCTCTCAATGAAACTCTTGGACCAAGTTGATAAATGGCCCTAACAGCTCTTTTTTGTAAAATAAAAATACTATTTATATCTGCAGCATTTCCCCAGAGAAGAATGCCATAGGACATTATACTATGAAAATAGCTGAAGTAGACAATTCTTGCCGCTGCCTCATCCGTTAAACGTCTAATGGTTTTAACTGCATATGCCGCTGAACTTAATCTACCAGATAGTTTATTGATATGCGGCCCCACTGGAGTTTAGCGTCGACCGTAATGCCCAGAAACGTAGTAGACGCAACAGGATCCAATTCTTCACCGTTAATTTGTACAGTGGTAGATAATTGCCTAACATTGGGCAGTGTGAATTTAATACATTTAGTTTTCTTAGCATTAAGTAATAAATTATTAATATTAAACCAATGTACAACTTCACGAAGGGCACTGTTTACTTCATCAAAATCTAATTGTTGTCTTTTAATTTTAAATGTCAAAGATGTATCATCCGCAAACAACACAACTTCGTGATTATTCCCGACGTGATAGGGTAAGTCATTTATGTAGACCAGGAATAGAAAAGGTCCCAGAATTGAACCCTGCGGTACTCCCATAGTGACCGCAGATCCTCCAGAAAGTTTTCCATTAATATCAACCTTCTGTACCCTATTGCTCAAATAGGAGGACAAAAGATTGAGAGCTCGGTTCCTGATACCATAGTGGCGTAATTTCCTGACCAGAGTGTCGTGCTCTACGCAGTCAAAGGCTTTAGATAAGTCACAGAATACACCAAGTGCATCCTGCGACTCTTCCCAAGCGTCATAGATTTGTTTTAGGAGAGATACTCCCGCGTCAATTGTTGATCGACCCCTCGTAAATCCGAACTGTTTCTGGTGTAGCAAGTTATTGGTGTTGAAATGTGTTAATAATTGAGTAAGAATTATTTTCTCAAATAACTTGCTAAGCGTTGGTAAAATTGAAACAGGTCGGAAATTGGTCGGATCCGAGCTGTCACCGGATTTAAAAAGAGGCACCACCTTGCTTTGTTTCATCAGGTCAGGAAAAACACCAGATACCACACAGCGGTTGAATATCTCTGCTAAGTGGGGTGCTATATGCTCAATGATTAAAGATATATTAATTACAGAAATTCCCCACAAGTCTGCGGTCTTTTTTAAACTAATTTCTTTAAATGATTTTAATATATGCTGCGGCCCAATTTGCGAGAACTCAAACGCCACGTTACATTTAGGTACAAGTTTTTCAAGTATAGATAAAGCAGACCTCGAAGATGACTGAAGATGTTGGGTGGTATTTTTGGGAATATCAGTAAAAAATCTCTCAAATTCAGTTGCTACTTCCAGATCTGCTGTACAACTCCTATTATTTATTTTAAGATTAAAGTTATTTTCACGTACCGAGTTTTTACCAGATTCAGAATTAATAATATTCCAAGTAGTTTTGATTTTATTGTTAGACATTTTGATTTTATTTCTTAAATATAACGATTTAGCTGTGGAACAAGCTCGTTTGAAAACTCTGGAGTAATTTTTTACATATTCCTTAAAAGTCGGATTTTGGTTAAACATTCTTTCATTGTACAGATTATATAGTTTATTCCGACTTTTAAATAAACCAGTGGTTGCCCACTCACTAAATGTCATTCGCTGATTTACCATAATAGTTTTAGATTTATATACTTTTCTAAATTCACATTTAATAATTTCAAATAATGAACTGTACAGTTTGTCTGGGTCTTGGTGAGGGGACAGCGCTGGCAGATTGTTTTTGATATTTAGTCTAAATTTTTCCATGCGATATATATTGTTAGGAACAAACTTAATACTTTTCCTTAGAACTTTACTTTTAGTGCTAGGTAATGAAACATACTGACCACAATGATGATGTCCAATAGTTATTCTAGCTATAAAGTTCTTCCAAGCGAAACACAACAGTGCATATACACTGTTGTTTGCCGGGTGAAACAGCCATTGTGGCGGTATCTACCGATGCCACCTCTCACATATAAGAGACCTACCACCAGTAAAGAATAATGTATGTTCGCTGCTCCAAGATGCAATTTATATGCATAGAGCAAAATTACAAATGAACTATCAGCGAAATATCATTGATCTCGAATATAAACGCACCAGTTACATAACAGTGAATTAGTATTTTCCAGAAAAGTAATTTAATTTAATATGTATGATAGTTCAATTTATCTTTCAGGTAAAAATGGTATTGCTGGAAGAGTTAAGCGGTGGGCATTATCAGCCAACGCCGATATTCGGAGAATACAAGCTCTGCGATTTTCTATACAATGAGCCATTCTTCGGACAAATGTACGCTAAGCAGCTTCCTGGTAACTTGACATGTCCATTCCCATCTGTAAGTGTTCCATTAGCTGTTTTCGCTACTGTCTTTGTTGTTCGGTACAGGGAAGTGTAGAGTAAATTGTTGTGGCTATTTTGTATTTTAGTACAAATTATTGCGGCTTCAATTGCACTAAAATCAGTGTGGCCTTTGGTTAATTGCTCATTCACGCATGCAAACGCATTAAGCGTAAAACTTGTTTGTTTGTCGTACTAATTTATTTGTTTGTCTTCCCAGTGGCAATAAAAAGTCATGGCGGCAGTGCTTGATTCTCGGTAGAGGTCCACGTTCAACAATATATTTACAGTCGCTAAAATAATGGCGATAAGTGAACATTACGGCCACTTAAAAAACTCAGCAAACCCCATTTATACGGGGAAAGATTCGCGTGGCGAGAATCGTATGCCATTATCGCTTGATAAAACTACCATAGGTAGTATTGTCAAAGTAGTGTTCACATGTTTACACGTTGCACCTTTTTTATATCCTTACGATGGTCGTATCATCGAGGCGAAAATCTCTCCCCGTGTAAATGAGGCTTTTAAGTGGACAACTGATGTCGACAACGATCATATGACTGCTACACATAGTTGATACTAATTGGTCGCTGGGCAAAATATTTAATACTAGCGGCCCGACCCAGCTTCGCCTGGGTGCATATATTTTTTGATTCCACTCCGCACCAAATACATGTTGTTTTTCGTATAAACTTTTGTATGCCTAAACTTGACGTAGCTATCCTACTGTCCGGCTCAATCCCGTCTCATCCGCCTGTTCAGTCTCTTCCCAATCCGTCCCGTCCCTTCTCTTTATTATCCATCCCGTTTTATAACGTGCATTTAAATTTCGTCCTACCAAATCTGTGATCTATCCCAGCCCTTTCCCGTACCTTCGATTCTATTTTACTTTATGTCCCTTCTCTCCACGAACATCCATATATATCTTATACAACGGGCCGTGCAGCAGAAATCGTAATATTTTAATTTCACCACAACTTCAAAACCAAACGTCCAATTTTAATCATTCAAAGACCAAATATTATCAACATAAACTGTACTTATTGATGAAATAATTTATTTTGATAAGGATTAATAGCATGAGTAAAATAAACGCGTTTAAATGTAGTCCAAAAAAAATTCAAGATTTTTAAATAAAAATGTGGTTGTTGTGCCTCACTCGACATGGATAGGTATAGTGTGTCGCGGACTTTTTTGTAGATATTTATAAGATCTACAATTAATTATAACATTTTATGGTTCTATCTTTTGTAGTTTAGGCAGCGTACGCAAAATAAGTAACTTCTTTGGTTGATTTTTTTCAGTTTGTGTCCGAAAAATCCAAATATCTTACGGAACCCTATTTTTTTCCAAAATAAAATATAGTCCATGTTACTCGTGGATAATGTAGCTTTCGAATGGTGAAAGAATTTTTAAAATCGGTCCAGTAGTTTTTGAGCCTATTCATTACAACCAAACAAACAAACAAACAAACAAAGTTTTCCTCTTTATAATATTAGTGTAGACTAAAAGGACCAGTCGCAAAGTTGTTTTTTTTTAACTTGATTTTTTTTTTTTGGAATTTGTTTGAGAGTTATGAATATGATGTGATGTAACTTTTTATTTTTGTAGGGCGAATACCACTTCAAAAACTTGGTGATTCATCTAGAGAATTTCCCGTTTCGTTTACCATTCACGTGGTCTGATATGATAGTGAGGACCCGAGTTGATGTCCAAGGTATCCTGAGCACCACTAATGAAGAAATGTTCCGGTGGAAAACTTACGTGACTGTCACTCAAAAAGTAAAAAAAACTGCCGGTGGTACCAAGAATACGAAAACAAAGAATGATTGATAATGTTGTAAAATTCTTTTTTTTTTTTTTCACATATTATGGTTTTAATAAAATATAGGATTTTTTAAGAATTCAAATTATCAGATTTATATAAAAAGTGAAATTGAAATAATTTTTTTTCTGCTATATTCTCAAGTAAGTATCTTGAAGCTTATATCTTATTTTATTATTTTTCATATTTCTGAAAAAAGTGTTCAATTTTGGGAAATTGAACACAAAAGGACGTTGGGACGTCCTTTCCATTTTAGACCCGTCACAGTAAAAACATTAAGAATGCAAAGATGTACGGAAAATTGTGTCCGATAGAATAAACGTACTATTTAATTAACCACAGTGTTTTCTTAGGCCCTAAAAACAACAGCTACGTGATTCAAAGTAAAACAGGACACAGGAGATAGCCTCTCACAAGCAGTTCATTAGTTTGAATGGTCAGTCAGATTTGCCAAGTTTCTGAGGGGCACTTGCCAACTCAACGTAACGAAGATTCTAAATTAGGGCGGAAACAAGGGATCTTCGAGATAACATTGCTATAAACGCCTTTGTTCTGTTCTTGTAATTCACATGTTATGAGGTGTTAACGTGCAAGGTAATCTAAAAATAGAGGAGGTCAATGTAGGAAGCAGGGTAGTTGGAAACATTTCTTCCGTCTCTTTCTCTCTCAATGTTTATTCAGTTTTGGAATGTCTAACCCTCTCGCCCACTCTGAAACCCCTGTAAGGCAGGATCAACAGTAGAATAGGAAATATCAGACTTGTCTTTTCTCGCAACAATTAAAGAGGTAAGTTAAGAGTTGGAAGTATTTTTGGTCCATTTCCGTTTGTAGCAAAGCAGGTAACAAAATGAAGAACTAAAGAGTTTCTTGAGAGTCCAGCGCTAAATATAGACCTCCCTAAAAATGTTCATAGCGACTTGTTGAATAATAATAATAGTAGCCTCGTAGATCACCGCACCACCGCAGAGTACAACCATCTATTCTTGGGTCTACCATATTTAGGGCAAGTTTTCGGATACATTCATATCTAGAAGATTTTACATACATACATGAACTTCCGCCTTTATCCCAGAAGGGGTAAAGGGTAGGCAAAGGTGCAACCTGGACACCCACGTTTCGTCTTGTATTTTCCGTCCCACGATATGCCAGCCTTCCGCCAATATTTTTCTTTATTCATAGAACATGTTTATTTTATTTAAAACAAGTACATAATGCAAATAAAATAAGAGATAAATCTTGAGGTGTAATCAATTTTATTGCATCTTATAAATTATGGTCTAAACATGAACACAAAAGTTTATTTTAAGTTTTCATGAAACATACTTTAAACTACCTCTAAAGGTATGTTGTTCGAATAATTTAAAGTCTTCTATTCCCATATTTTTCGCTAGTCGTCGCTCTATCTTGCCGCAGTACAGCAACACATTATTTAGAGTCAGTGTTAAGTCTACAATGAATTTATTTTAACATCTTAAAAATATTACTCAGGTAGCATATAAAAGTAAAATAAGAATGTAAGAAAGACGTTTATTACTGATAAAATTACAGTTATAAAATGAAAACTTATTAAGTATTGTACTGTACTCTATCAGCCCGTAAGACGAAAAATGGTCTTCGATGATTATATAATAATTTTGATATTGCAAAAAAAAAAACATATTAACATACATTGCTTGCTACAACCAAATAATAACTACGTTCAGCATACATTGCGTTAACAATGTCTTAGATTTCATCCCTTCATCCGTTCCATTCAACACATCTCCAGATTCAAAATGTCAGACGTCTATCACCAATCAAAACGCTTCATATTTTTACGTGGAGTTTTGAGTACTATCAGGCATTCCGGCCCAGCGGCTCGGACGATTTTCAGTTTATCACAGCGGGTTCCAAACCGTCGGTTACTTTGTCGCATATTTTATGCGGTCCTTTAAAACGGAGCTCTTTCATCACGACATAGTGTTAAGCTGTCCGGTGACCCAGAAGATATAAAGAAGGAATTTTCTGAAAGGAATTTTTGATTACGGAATTGAATGTTTATAGCTTTATTAAGGGATGTTATTTTTTAGTAAAATATTTCGAGGGTATTTTCTTGTCTTGATGCTATGACTTTAGTGGAATTAAGTACAGATATAGCAACTGAAAAAATGCTTCATATTAGTCAAACTAGAAATTAATGGCAGAACCGCAGGAATATTATGTACGTTGCCAGTAACCACGTACCAGGAGGCCGATGCAAGTTATATAAATATTGGTTATTTTTATTAATCTAGTTTAAAAATCTTGTCTGATACGTTATATTCTACGCAGTAATGTGACAAAAACTTTCAGTACATGTGAATGTTTTTGTCTAATATTCAATTTAGTATCTTCGACATATTTTGTTGGGTTTCTTATTCTTGTTTAGCTGGTGAATACCTACAAAAGAATTTAAGTTCCGTATTTTTTTTGTACAAGGGCTGTACAAAAAAGAATGACCTTACGGTTTTACAAGCTTCTTTTATTCCACTCAAACTTTAGGTTTTCGGCTCATTTGCGTTACCCATCCTGTATATTGACAATATTCTCGAGTCAAGTCACGCACTTACTTAAGTATTTGCTCAGATTTCGCTTAAATAATCCTTTTTAAATATTAATTAATATTAATTTATTTGTATCTATGTTACATTTCGTAACCCCCAACGATTTCTGCAATAAATATTATATAATAACAATTGTATGACTTACCACGAGTGAAAGCTTAGCTGAAAATAAATACTTGATCATTGCCTAAATTGAGAATCAAATTCATCACCCAAAATTTCACGACCAATTTGTACGGTATCATTAAACCGATTCGATAACTAACAACCCTGATTGTTTGATGCCCAAAATATAACACAAAAAATATACAAAGTTTCTGCGACATGATATCTTTTTTTTGGTACCACTGTAAGTGTAGCGCATCAGGTCTTCTTCTATCTTACATTGTCTCGACCGGTGCCATGGTTCGCCTTCCAGCTAATTATTCTCCTATATTTCACCCGATCTTCACCCGGTATCGCATCAGAAGTCCCTACACATTTTTACATATTTAAACACCTGATGTAGAGATTTAGCTAGGTTTAATGGACTAAACGGATAATAAATACCAAGAGCAACGTTTATTACCCGTTTGGGTCAATGACATGCATTAATACATTATGATAGATAGTCGTAGAAAGTATTTATATTTTGTGCCTCTATGCCTGAAACTGCCATTTTTCTCTCCGTTCTGTTGTCTCCATCCAAAGGTTTTCTGGAAGAGATTGCCTTGTGCAATAAAGCCGCCGATTGTACTTATTTTAAACTTGGTTATATTTCTTTTTGTATTCCTAGTGTACAATAAAGAACATAAATAAATGAAATCACTGGATGCACTTCGATTCTAACAGGTCGCTATTGACATTCTTAGGGCCTATATTCAGGGAACTTCCTGTAGCTGAAAAGAAAGAGAGAGAAATATTGCTTGATAATGCTGTGCGTAATATACGACTTGTCCAGTCCCCGGCAATGTTCCAACGAAAAATAACAAACACCCGCACTATTTGAATGCGATGAAAAGCCAAACGGTATGCATTATTCATTCAAGAGCTGGCCGGTTGTGGGTTTATTTTTATAACATGCATGCCATTAAGTTATGGTAGTGTTTCAACGTTGCGCTGTAATCTGAATCAAGTCGAGCGTGAGCTTAGGACATTAGTGTAGTTTAAATGTTATGGTTAGTTCTTTTTTGTTTCTGCTTTGGCCGGATTAACTGTTTATGGATGATGTGTTAGTTAGGACAAGAGTTATATGTTGCATAATATCTCATACTATATCAAAAGCCAGATCATTATTTTATTTATTTAAATTCTTATTGTACACACAAAATAATACATTGCGCAGAAACAAAAGAAGAAATAAAGTACAAAAGGTGGTCTTCTCACTTAAAACAATATCTTACAGATCACCATGGATACTAACATAAAAATATATCAACATAACATACTTATAATCATATTAAATACAAATTGAAGAAAATATATCTTCATTCATTTAAAATTGGATGAAAAGTTTACATTTATAGAAGCCGTCACAAAATATTAATTGGTAAAGCAGCAGCTATTATGTTGGGAACTAGTTAATTGTCGCTATCCAGAGGTCTGAGTGTACATGTGAAGTGACTAAACCGGAGTTTGAGGAACTTTAACCAGTGCAACTCCTATCAGCCAGGATCAACAGTGGCACACAAAAATTGTCACCGAGCTCCGGAGCTCTTAGAGACACTAGTTTGTCCCATAACCCGCATCAAAATTAATAAAAAAGAAAAAACAAATAGGAAGGGTTGGAAACAAATATATAAACAAACCGGAGGTATTAAATTTGATCATTATATGTTACACAAATCTAGAGGTAACCAAATCAACAAATATATGACAAAATATAACTTAACATTTAAATTACCAACACAAAGTAGTAACTCATAACTATGCACAATAAAAGACGATCCACGTCAAAACGCTAACAAACTTTAGCAAAAATAAATTAGACGGCCGCAACATTTTGGCACTTCAAACAATTTGTCTCGTCGATCATTTGTCTAGCGATTTGCTTAAACCTCATCTGCCAGAGACAGGCAGACAAAAACAGCCACTCGGATGTCGACCGCCATATGATTGATTATACTAACGCCACCTCGTATTCTTAGCGCGGAGATAGGAAGGGATAGCTGAAACTCCATTATGTTGAGCAAATATTTTGTCACGTTTAAAGTCTTCAAATATTTAGATGTGTATGGCTTTTGATATCGTAGGTTAGCCAATTGTTTTTACATTGTTTTATAATCAATTCAGCAACAGAAAGTCTACAACTGGTTTTAAATGAAATACACTAAAAGAGTATACATCTTTTAGTGTATTTCACACTAAAAGAGTTAAAACGTTTACATAATAATTTCGTGAAATTGATAAATCTGTTACTTACCTTTTAGTTAAGAGTGGTGGAACTACGCTGTTGTCAGTCATAATAGGCTAGTATCATCAATTTTTATTATTGTGTATATCGAAAGGTTACGTTATGCGTCAAAATCCGGAAGATTTTTTTAAATCCGTATATTATTAAGCAAATTATCAAAATATAAAAGTTGGTGGTAGTAGTTATAGAAAAGGATGCAAAATGTACGACGTCACGTCATCTTCCATAAGGTGCCTGCGTGCGAAAGAGAAAACGAGTGTCTCCACCGCACTATTAAAAATATTAATATTTCAGTCATTTTACCACCAATTTTGATGCCCGTTTCAAATTCATGTCTTTATAAGCGATACTTTTTAGGAACCGACACATACTGCTCAAAACCAAAACTTGGGTACAACCCTATTCAGCATGAACGAGCAGGCTCGTCTGGGGCGGCACAACAATCTCACAGGAGATCGACGTGAAGCGACAGCTTGCGACAGCTTTTTGAACATAGGCTTCTAATGATTACCATGATATATTCTTGGAAGTCGTTTGCATCCAACAAATTCCAATTAAATTTACTAGTGGTACGAATTCATCAAACAGGTTTAACATATAATAATGAGATTCATATTGAATTTTATCATTACCGCACGTTATTTGTGTTGGCCGACAATGATTTATTTCACCCCGCATAGGTAGCGTGGCGGTTTCACCGACTCAATTAAATTATTTTCTTTTATTAATTACTAATTAATTTTGGAAACGCGACATTTTCAAAATTAAATGACAAAGTTAAATACGTACATTACTATGTAGTGCGTTTTTAAAACTTAAGTGAGTATAATCACATGTTCTAAAGTTTAAAATCTGTTTGTAATTTTATACAAGGCTTCAACAAGCCTGTAAGTTTAATTTATTCCTTCAAAGGACAGAACTCTAATACATGAAGTGATGGGTATTCCTAATTTACTTTTGAAATTCTTGTAACACTTGTAATCTTTTTGTGCCGAAAGAGCAAGTTCTACTAAATCAATAATTCAAGAATCTATTGCTTAACAGATTGATTGATTTCCATAGTGACCAGTTGTATGCGACCTGCATCCATCATCAATGAGATTTATCAGATCATTTGATCATCACGGTTGTCCAGATGATATCGCTCTCAGCGATAATCACTCAATTTAGTTAAGGTTGTGTTACCCTTGGCTTCATTGTGTATTGGTGAAACGTCGAAGAGTTGTTATTATAAAAGCTTATTCGCCCGCGTGCTATCAAATTCTTATTTTTGTCATTCAGGCATACAATATAATGATACAATCAATTCATTTTGGCAGACTCCAATCATACTTATATTTTTTTATTTATTTATAAAAAACGTAATAAAACTAGGCGAAAATGTATAAAAGGACGATTTTAATTATAATGTAGGACTAATTTATCTTTCTCTCAGGAATAATAGTTGTTTTCGGGTGAAGAATACCCCATGTAATTTTTTTACCCTTGCCACTTGCCAGCGTATATGCGTAATTTTATGACGATCGATTAAGTAGGTTAGGCGTCAAAGCCTTACAAACAAATAAACCACTTTCGGATTTCTAATATTAAGAATAAGGACACTACTCTTAATACAGTCTACTACACAGAAAACACCGTATTTTTGGCCTACATCTTTTTGTGTTTATATTTTAATTTAATTATATTTATGGTATAAGTTATAATAACCTCACTTAAAACAATTATATCAGAAAGTATTCAAAAGTATTAAGCTACTAAAAAGCTGCTTAAACAGTTCTTTCATTGACTCGGAATTGAAAAATAGAATTGGCATCAGCTCAATTTCCCGCTTCAGTAAATGCAGTTCGGAGCATTTGTAGTTTTGTTTAGTTCACAAACTTAGCGAAAGTATACCAATTGGGTGTTTTTTCTCTAAGAAGACCAGACTATTAATTTGGACTGCCGATTGAGATTTTCCAGTTAATGCCGCTGGAACACTTGACATACTTACCCGGAACATTTTCATACTCATAATGAGTTAAATATTTTTTCAATTTATATTTCTGGAAATTTTGTTCACAATATTTCGACAGAGATAAATTGCGAGAATTATGTCGAAGTGCTATTATGAATTTAAATAATTTTGTATAAATACTCTTGGGTTTATTAACGGTAATAAAAGATGCAAATTAAATGTAGGTTGATACAAAGTATTTGGGTCGGTAAATTTAATGTAATATAAAACCCTTGAATTAGGATTGTGTAAACTGGTATTAAGTTTTGTAATTGAAAATATAATGACCATATGATATAGCTATAAATTTTATATTGGTAAACAAAAAATATCCAATATAGCTTCATAAATTAACAAAATGTTGATGAATTAATCAATAAACTATTTCATGAAATATACCATTATAACCTCAAGTTAATCAAAGTTGGAATAATTGCACCGGCCGACCCATCATTACCGTAACGTTGGAAATAGCCCTCAATTAAAGTGAAATTATATGGAATTACTTCATTGATGTCCAACGTGTTATTAGTGAGTTATACGAAACGAGGGTTTGTCCATGAGTTCACCTGTTTAAAAATTCTATATGTATTTTAAATGTCTAATAATATCGTTATTTTCAACTATAACAAAGCTAGATATTTAACAAAAGGTAGCGAGTTGTATCTTTGAAGATATTTTGTATGTGATTATTAAACAATTTTCAGATATTGTTAGGGTGGCACACTTAACATCTTATATTTTATTCAAGGTTCATGTATTAACTTCTATATCTGTATCAGCCCATATTCGTCCCACTGCAGAGCACGGGCCTCCCGTACAATCGAGAGTACGATTAAGTGTCGTATGCCATATAGTCCACTACGCAGGCCTATTGCGGGTTGGCAGACTTTACATACCATAGAAATTCTATTCAGAACTACTGTATACTATATAATACTTATTTTTTGAAATTTCATTACCTATATTATAATAATTAATAAATGTTTAAATAGGATGCAGGCCGTTTCCAACAGGTAGAAGTAAAAATCCTTGGGGGAGGCGCATCTTTAACAGTAGACTTCCTGCGTCCGAATAGATAATATTTTTATCAATCAGAAGAGGAAAACAATAAAAAAATAACAACCACTTAGTAACCTAAAATATTTTATTACAAAATACAACTTAATTTGAACAATAATTCACTTTAAAATAAAAAAATCGAGCAATAGCAAACAACCGTTAATATTCGAAATAAAACATAGGTACACAATAGAGAAACCACCAAAATAAGAAATAGAACGAACTTACTGCAAGTAGTAGGCAACCTTACCGACCGACGGCTGAGTAGCAAAGAGGCCCGCACTTGGTCGAGCGCTCGCTTAAATAGGTATCGGCGGTTACCACCACTACTGGCAATAAGTTCGGCTTATAATATTCTTAACATTTTTACTCTGCATACACACAAACACACACACACACACATATATAACTTCTCTTCTTTATCTTACGAAATCTGTCTATAGCTACAGACATCATTATATTCCAATTCCGGGACAATATAGTTTAGGAGCGGATAAGTTCGGGCGGCCATTACGTACTCTACACGGAATGGGCGGGTGTTCCAGATGTCGGCACGATGACTCCTAACGTCACCGACACTTCTTATTTATGCTTCAATATCCTTAACTACTGATTTATTATGTTTCTTATAATACGAGTACTTATGAGAAATTGTTGAGGAGCTGAAGTTTAAGTAAAAGTTATGCATGTGTGACTACTTTTTTATGACGTCATTTAGGTCTATCTTCAGCAGTGGTTCTTAACCTTTTACAGCCGTTCTTTATAACCTATCTGTCTTTAATAAGGGGTTAAAATAGCTACCGTGACTATGTTGATCCAATTCTAGGCTTCATTAAACATAAATCTGTATCTGTATCGGTATCAGCCCATATACGTCCTACTGCAGGGCACGGGCCTACTCTACAATCGACAGTATGATTGAGAGTGATAAGGCCATATAGTCCACCACGCTGGCCTAGTGCGTGTTGGCGGACTTACATACCATAGAAATTCTAAATTTAAACAAAAATACATATTTATGTTATCTGTGTATCTATAATATATGCACCTATCTGTGTATATATGTACATCTCTGTCTTTGTTAACTGCAAACAAAAATTGCATCAAAATGTTTAATGAAATCTCTTGTTAAAGATAGATACATTATAGAGAACGGCTGTTAGTCATGATCCCTCGATTAGGAAATATTTCAGTCTAGCCATTGATCACCCATTTGATCATTGAGATAAAAAAACATTGCTAACTCGAACCCGTGATAAATTCTAAATTCAAAACCAAACAAAGATAAAATACAACGCAAACAGCCTCATGAAAATGCCCAACTCGTAGAAACTCGATACACAGTCTGAAGCAATTTCTTTAAACGTGCCTCATTATCACATCAAACAACTTTATAAGATAAAACAAATCAAGATAACATACCGGCGTTCTATTATTCATGCTTTGACCCACTGTATCTACTTCAATTCAATATTGTTCCAGTTTACCCTCTGTTCGTTGTAATTTTTAGCCTAGCTGCGCCGTCATAGTAAGTGACAGACGGACAGACGTGCTCCACGAGAGAGCTGCGCATTTACTTTCCGAATTCACTGAATAATTCACTCGCTAGAGTATTTTTTCGTCATTACCTCACTCGCCGAAATTCATATTTGTGATGCTTGGGTGTGGTGACTTTGTACGCGGGTTATAAGATTGTTCAAGGAGTTGGGTTAAGAAATGGTCTGTGACGAATTTAGTTTAAGTTAAATCTAGTTTTACTCCGTGGTCTAGTTGTACTACGGTACGATGACCACGCTGAGCCCTCAGGTTCGAATCCCGAGTCGGAGAAAGTGTTATAGAATTTTTTGGTCATTATCAGCCCAGAGTCAGATATTTGTGCCCGATATGGCAATTAGCTCGCCCCCTATGATATAGTGGGACGGAAAAAAACAAGGCAAAGTGTGGATGCAATTTTGCCTACCCCTTCTGGAAAAAGGCATGAGATTATGTATGTAGTGGTGGTATAAAATCATATTCATTTGAAATATTATTGATGGAAAAAAGAGATAAGTATTTCTTAAGGATTATGTGGATTAAAATATTTGTCAACGTAGAATTTAAAATATGTTTAGATGGGTGTATAAAAATGAACTACTAATTAGTAGCCAAGTACCAAAACGCTGAAACGTAAAGCGTGGTATATATTTTTTTCAAGGGATTAAAATTAGCTTGGAAATATTTTTCGCCATGCAATCGTAAGGTTTATTAGCCATGTAGTTTCTAAAGATACAGCGCCATCTATTTCATTAAAATTTTCATTACAAAATGAGTATTTTCATATTTTCTGCTACAAAATTAGACCCGAGACCAAGCCTAGCAACAAGCTGAATATTATTCCTCCACTCCGAAAAAGCAACTATTTCACATCAAATAAAAATGTTGCCTACTCTTAAAAATGTACATGAAATACGTTGGAGCAAAAACTAAGTTTGATCTTACAAAGTTGAGCTCGCTGCGAATCGGCCCACGTAACTTATACAAAATACATATTTCCTAACAAATTGATGATGGCAACTTTCACAAAATTGCCTACGAAACTGGAACGATGTTCCATCAGAGGAATCTTATCATACTAAACATTAAATTTGTGCACGAAGCACTGAACACTGGGACACTTAAAGACACATTACGAATACTGAAGTCTTGAAGTAGGTACTTGAATTTAATTCTGCAACTAGATTTGGGACGTGGTTTTGGTTTTATGTTAATTAGCGTCTATTTTTCTCTTATATCATTTTGGTTTTTATTTGGTGTGCTATATTTATTATTCATTTCTAGGGTTTGAGTTTAATTATGCGCGCCCGTGTTTAAATAACTTATATTAAACAACAGAGATAACAGACAACTGGCAATCTATATATTGCCAGTTTCTAAGGCTGGAGGATGGGGGAGGAGAATCTAACTCACCAAATAAAATGTAAAAGCAAAGATATTCTCCTAGATTTTTTACCAGCCCTTTCGAACCTAACCTTACCTTCGCGTTCCGTACGAACTCCATAAATCTATGTCATCATCATCATTTTTATTGACAGTAATTCCACTAATAAAAAGTCTTCAAAATGCAAAGAATCTTTTCTCTAACTTGCGGCCATTAACCCGACTTGGAATTCATATTCCTGCGTAATTTAAAAGTACACATTCAGCAAAATATTCCAAGAGTCAATTCAATTCCAGCAAACGGTGTAAACAAAAGCAAACCAGTGGGAACTTAACATTTGCGAGGAACTTAACGCTTATCATCTGAACAGTATCTTATTCAGAAACAGTTGAATTTCGCGCCGCGGTGAACAATTCGCATTTTCTGTTTACACAACCAGAGCCTCGGTAAACACTGGAATATTTCGGAAAACTTTTAATGGCGATCAAACAATCGTTTCATTAAGTTTTTGCCCGCTCCGAGCCCGTACGTGAGCGGGTTGCGCGATATCTTTTTATTTATTTTTTTATTTTATACAAAACAGTCCATTAATGCGGCCAGTTGACGCGGTCCGTTTTTTCGTTCCATTAAGGATCGGCCGTGTTTCAGATTTGTTCTCAATTTTGAAAACATTATGCTCCGCTGCGAAGTGTTTTAACAGACCTTTATCCGCATTGAGTTTTGTTTGCTTAATGACCACACATTTTGCGTTTCATTGCGTTTTGTTTACATGAATGCTCATAACATTGGGCCAAAGTCATCAATCTATTCCGTATTTTTTGTAATAAATATTTTCTACCAACTTATAGTATCTGCAACTTATGTTCAGTTCCTATAGAAGGAACAATAACTGATAGGCAACTATTATTCATGGCAATTGTGCGTATATGCTGCCGATTATTTCGTTACTGATACAATATATTCGAAACACGTCCTAATCCTCTCGAGACAGCATGTTAAGCCATCAGTCCCGATTATTCATATTTGTCAATGACAGCATAGATTAATTCACGTCAGTGAGCCTATGGTTGGGAATTTCCAATTGCCCAGTAGTTTTATGAAACCAATTTAATAAAGCGAAGAACATTTTTTACATAAATAGGCATAAGTGATCTTAATATCACAAAAAAATTCCCAATTATCGGAATTATTTTTGCATCTCAGACGGGTTAACCGGTCGTCTCGTTGGATTCTCATCAAGAGAATGGAAAAATCACTCAAATCGAATTATCAAATCTAGAGTTCGAAATTCAACTCCCTCGAATCTAGGACTTCAGAGTACACATATACATACATATATATTAATATACATACTTCATACACACTGCTATTACAAGTAAACCAATTTAATATCGTTTTAATTCTCATGCCTATTGCAAGCATTGGGCATTAGTTTCAACATATTTATGGTCTACGCGTCATCGAAATCATGGACAGGGACTATTTACTTACAAATACTACAAATCGTTCTCTACAACGTTAGATACTGTAAACATATTCAATAAATAGAAGTGCGTGGTGGCCTGTTGGTAAACGGACCAGACGCGGCTACCAACATGTTCTCGGTGGTCGCGGATTCAAATCCCAGGGCACACCTCTGACTTCTCGGAGTCATGTGTGTATTAATAGTCAATCACCAAGCACTATAATAGGGAAGGAAATGTTTCCCGTAAGGAAACCCGCAATCATAGCGATGTGTTTACATTTCTATGGTATCTAAAGTCCACCAACCCGTACTAGGCCAGCGTGGTGGACTATATGGCCTAACCACTCTCACTCGTACTCTCGATTGTGGAGGAGGCTAATGCCCAGTGGGATGTATGTGGGTTGATACAGAATACTAAAAATAGAAATCTGCAAAAATATAAACATGTTATTACTTATATTTATTTGATCGAATTGGACATAAACATTTGTGTACACATTCGCTACAGAACAGTTATCCGGAACAAATTCCTCTTCCACCGAAACATTAATATCACTCACTTTTATGAGATCATATAATTTTTACGTACATTTTACGACGTGCTCGCCTCTTGATGTCGACACGCCCTTATTAATACTCCAGATCAGGTATTATATTAATATTGTATTTATTTATGGCAATAACCCCGTATTATATTTTTATTGCGCTTAATGTTAATTTATTTCAGAAATATAATAAAATATAGTATAAATTCTACTAGTGGTAGAACTACTGGTGGTAAATCTCTCGTATGTGGGTAGGATAGGTACCACCGCAATGTCTATTTCTCCCGCCAAACAGCAGTGCAAATGCACTGTTGTGTTTTGGATTGAAGGACATTGTAGCCAGAGCAACTACTGGACAAATTGAGACTTTACATCTTATGTATGAGGATGGCGATCGCAGTGGTAGTCCATGCATTGCTTTGTAATTCAAGGTGTTGTTTGGTTTTGCTACTTTTTATGTGCGGTCGTATCTCTTACCATCAGGCGAACGGTATGCTCGTCTCGCCATTCATGGCAATAAAAAAAATCTTATTTTTAGTTATATTGTGTCTGAACTAAAAGTACCACCTGAATTTATTTTCGGTCGCAGTCTGGATGCACTCTGAATATAAGTTTTATAAATCATAAAACTAACATAAAGCGAAACATGCAAAATACCGATACATTGAAAATCATAGAAAAATATCGCGGTTATGTGCCCTCGGCCTATAAATTGCACGCGGGCCGTCGCTTCACCCACTACCCTCAAGTAAATTTTATTAAAACGCGACAAAATATATTCCTGTAGGTGACAGCTTCGGCAGTAAATATGCGCCCCCAGATAACGATGACGTGAAAAGAATGGAATAACTATAAGAAAAATCTTGCGTAATACAAAAAATATTCGCCCGGTTCAGTGGGGTGCGTCGAGATTTTTGTTACACTCGAGTTTTGTTATGTTGTTATCGTGAGTGTTTTGTTTATTGTTAATTTGTGGTGTAAATGGAATAAAATTTGTGTTGGTGTTGTGATTTCGACGTCCTGTGGTTGAAATGTGTGATGGTGAATGGTAAGTACACATTTATCTTTTAGTGTGTCGTATACGAATCGAATGCTAGTAATTATTTTTAAGGTTATGCACAGCCTTGGCCATATTTTGTAAGGCATAAACTTTAAGGACAACCAATACAATTCTTCATATTATAAGCGAAGTCCGAAGCAATATCTGGTAAAATAAAAAACTATGAATGGCGAGACGAGCATGCCGTTCGCCTGATACCTTTGCCAGTAGTTGGTCCAGTTACAGCCTCATTGCAGATCAAACACTATCTATAAACGTGCGTGTGTGAAGTTATGAGGTGGCACTGTACCCTAACATTATGACTGCTCATGAACAGTAGCAAAACCAAACATCACCTTGAATTACATGGCAATGCTTGGCATTCCACTGCAGTCGCCATCCTGAAACATAAGATGTTAAGCCTCAATATAGTAGTTACTCTGGCTACAATATTCATCAAACCGAAACACAAAAGTGCATTTACATTGCTATTCGGCAAGACAAATAGACATTGCGGTGGTACTTATCCAGGCGGCCTGACACATAAGAGAGACTTGTCACAAGTAAAATTGGTAAATAATCGTGTCTTATGAAATTTATGTAACTCCACGATGCAGTTGGTTAAACTAACAGCTGTGAAATGACAATTTGTATATTCGACCCGTACAGTGGAATTATTTATGTTTGTGAGATGTTGTGAGGCTGAAAAGTCTCTATTAGTTTTTGTATACGTCCTTTTACTTGTGACATTATGCTTAGTCAGGTTTACATCATATTATGTGCATCATATTTAAAAAAAAAACACGTTTCTTTGCTCGTGCCTCTATATTTAATCAGGATTCCTTAATATGTGAATTATATTTAAAAAAAAAACATTAATGGAACTTTCATTACAGACACAATATACTCATATTTTTTATTGCAATGAATAGCAAAACTAGCATGCCATTCGCCTGATGGTAAGCGATACTACCGCTAATAAACAGTAGTATAACCAAACAACACCTTGAATTAAAAAGCAATGCTGGGCATTCCACTGCGCTTGCCCTCCGGAGACAAAAGATGTTAAGTCTCAATAATTTAATTAAAAGCCGTAAAAATGTCAAACCCATCGTGATCTCCCCTAAAACCCCGAGTGATTCTGATTAAAAACCGACAACGAAGTGCAATATAAAACAAATTAAGGCGCATTATTGACAGACAGACAGACAACCGACTCTTTAAACTTCTTACCCTGCTTTGAATAATTCATTTAGAAGAGGGTGCGTGGAACCCACCAGAGACTTTCCAATGCTTAAGCGTCAAAGAAAACTCTCAGTGTGTACAGCCCTTTAATTTTGTGCCATTATGCTAATTATTATTGTATGTGAAAGACGCAGAACATCGGCATAAGTAATAAAGGACTACAGACATTTATTCAAGTCAGTTCGGGTTTTGTATGAAATTAACAGGTTTCTATCTATGCTTACTTTCACACCCCTTTGATTTCCGTTTTAAAAAATATGAAAAATTTAAATAAATAGAATATTAGACTGTGCGATTAAGTATTTAAACGAGACTGGTTGGCTATCTCGATGAGAAATATTTATACGCGTTATTGCTGTTATGTGTCGACATGCCATATGCATAGATATGTTACGATGTTACGATACATATAAGTTTGGAAATAAATAAATAAATAAAATATCTATGCCTAAATTTATAAGTACCCTTAAAAAAGAATACCTAAATGTAATCAGCCCCTTATATAGCGATTGTACAGCCGATGATTATGGTTTAAAACTTTGCCTGCAGTACCAGTACATTTAACCACTTTAATTGTTACTTTTCTTTTGTTTCTTGGTACTATTACTTTTATTTTGTAAATGTTTTAACATCAGTGTATTCTTGGGTTTGGTTCACTATTAGTTTTTGTCTTATAGAACTGGTGACACTTTTTCTTTTTAGGTATTATTGATTCATGTTCAGGTCTTTTGGTCTAGTTCTACTGTCACAGCCAATTTGCACTGTATCGTAATATATAGTATTTGAAGCCCCCAAGGAAGGTTCTAAATTCGTTTTCTCCATTTTGGATTGGAACATTAACTTTAAAACTCTGTTCTTTCTCATTTCATAGCATTAAATTCGCTAAACTTTAAAAATAAAGAATATTAGTTTTATTTATGTTCCTTATATAAATAAAACTTTCTAAAGTAATATATAAAA
Source organism: Hyles lineata (assembly GCA_030180105.1). Lineage (NCBI taxonomy): Eukaryota > Metazoa > Arthropoda > Insecta > Lepidoptera > Sphingidae > Hyles > Hyles lineata. Next base: position 5,459,086 of record JARJEE010000030.1, read on the forward strand.
ATGTTCATTAAGTAAGAACGATCGAAAATCCCTCAATATCACAAGCCTGGAGGTGTTTGGCCCCTACCGCGTCACTGCACTTTCCCTTATAACAGACCCTTGTTTAATAACACAGGGACCCCCGGGGGGCACGTCTAGGGACCTTAAATTTCTTACAGAAGTCGCTGTGATTCCGTCCTTTCGAGAATTTAATAGACACTGTAATTGTTTTCGTGCTTGGCTTTGTTTGTTTAATGCGTCTTTGAAGTTGTTTTTAGTGCTTATAAAGTATGTTTTAGTTTTGTTGTTATTTTAATATGTCTTGAATAATGATGCATTGTAACTGTATAAATGTTTGCTAATTTTCGAACATGAATGGAGTAAAATTGTGTTTTTTTTTAGGGGTGATATATCCTAAAACGTAGGCTTTTTGTAAATAATAAACGGCATCTATAAAGTATCTAATTTATTAGCTCTTTTTTTCATCACATAATATATTGTTGTGGTTATTACCTTAACTTATATTTTTAATGATGTACACTATTAGCATGTTTATATATAAAAAGTTTTTTATATAATGAAAAAAAAAATAACATTATTCGTTTTAATTCCACTGAATTTCATAAAACACTCAACTAATTTAAGTCTCAAAACGCAGTATAAACCAACAAAACACAATAAACACCGTGGCTCTGAAGCAGGCAGTTAGCTCACTAGGTAAATATTCCCTTAGCTAAATAATTTGAAAATACTCTCACATTGCCTGAGGTTCTGGGCGATAAATATTAAATTCCAGGCGCGACATCCGTCACAATCGAGACGGTCCGTTTGTGCCGCTTGGAGAGCGGGTAGTGGCACAGTTTATTGCTGTTCAGTAGGGTAAAGCAACGGTGAATCCAGGGGGAGGTCGTGGGGCTATGAACCCACTTCAGCTGGCTCTAGATTGACAGAATTTATTATTATCTTGTTAAAACAAAACTATTATTTACGGATTATATAGCGGCTTTGGTTTAGTGTTTAAATTTTTTGACTTCGATTGAATAATTGTTTTATTTTAATGCGTAACATTCGCGTAAATCTAAAAAATAATATTATCTTGTTGATAACATTTATAATTACAGATAAACATCGATAAATAATGTAAAAAGTGTGTGTGCGTGTGTTCACAAATCACGGGTGTAACAAACTTTTAAAATCACTATTACGACTTCGAGTATTGAAGTCTTGCCCAGTATTCTGACAAGAACTATATGACCCCTCTGGCTTGGAAGCTGGATACACCCTTGTAAAGAAGCTAATCACGAGTTTGAAAAAAATATAATAATGTAAACTTAATCGTTTGATCGAATAAATATCTACGGCTAGAAAAAATACTTCAGAGTTCAAAAAGGTTAACAGGTGTATGTTTTATTAAATACAAGTTTCATAGTTTAGTGATTTTGTTCCGACTTGCATGATTTAATTTTTCTAATTTTCATTTCCTCGTATAACTTACGACATACGTTAATCTATTTTGTTACTAGACTATATAAATAAGATGTAAATATAGGTGTTGTAGAAATGTATCCGTTATGGTACCCACTGTGGAAAAAATATTTTAATTCCATTTTTGATACATTTTTTGTTTTTAACCTCAGTCATCTTACTTAGAATGTAGACTCGTGTCAGTCTATGTCTTTTTATTTAAATATTTGCAAAGCATTCTCATTATTATTACGACAGTAGGTATTTTACAAGAGTGAGAGTGAAAATGAAAATCATCAAATATAATTCTGTGCAAATCAGTACTGCCCGTACTGAGTTGCATTACTGCTCCGTATTTCACTGGCCGTCAAGTGGCGCCCGTGATATTATTGGATTTGGAAACCGCGTCTTATTTTATTATTTGCCCACTTTAGGCTCCAAACACACAAAGGAGAATGAAATCGATATTTTTATTTCAGCCTCGTTTGTGATGCGGCTCACTTGCTTCCGAATAACTGTGGTTACCACTGAATTTTTATCGCTTTTGTTGACTTATACATGTGGAATGGCTATTGTTATGATATTCAATATTATCCGGAATTCGATTGTTTTGAAATTGCAATAAAGGATCCACAGAAAACGGAACATAATAAATAAAATTAAATAAATCATTAACTGTTTGTGAGACCGAAAAGTCTCTCTTAGTTCCTGATACCCACGACACAAGACTTGATCTTAATGTCAGGACTGTATATGTGACTGTTGGGTGTTATTTATTTAACTTATTTAAATACATTGTCAACCATATATCCCGTCTGAAGCTTCCTCGTCACCAACAAATGGTAAAAATTACCAAAATAAAAATAAAAACTTGAAAAAGTAATAAGTATGACGCACGAAACAAATTCTAAGAAGTCGTAAAAAAATTAAGTTGGCATAAAAATCCAAAAGTAATAAAATGTACGTAAACATATTTGCCCGTGTCATTGAAAAGTTTAATTTCACTTCCCCCGATTGGGAACTTCAATTCAAAGTTTTAATGAGTAAATAACGAAAGACGTGATTCCGAGCAAATGCTCTCTTCGTGTTGGTTTATTTCTATGATTTGCTTTTAACTTGGATTTATATTATATCAGCTTATATATTATGTACATACGCCCACTGCCCCAAGCTACTATAAATCGAGATTTCGATTTCAAATGTTTAGTTTATATATATGATTAGGCTGGCCTATTGTGGGTGGAGGGACTTCAAACTTAGTGTCTATTTTAATGCTTGTATATAATCATAAATCTGTATAAATTCTAAACACCCCTCTCTTCCGTCCATCCAAAGGTTGTCCGCAAGAAATAGCCAACCCTAGAGCCTAGAGCGATAAGACCGCCATCTCCACTTTTAATAGTAATTTATAATATTTCTGTTCTCTTTTACGAGTATTTGCATTTAAGAATAATAAATTTAAACAATCCACTTAGAAATGCTTATAAAGATCTCTAGGATATGCAATTTTATTATTTTTGACAATATTTTCTTAGCAATTACCCATCAAATTGCTTATATTATTATCTCATCTGTAGTCGACTGATATTCGAAGGAGCAACATTGTCGTAAAACAGTTGATAAGGATCAATCTCAAATTTTGAGGTCCATGACCGGTAAATGACAATAAGTTGATGATTGGCCGCGTTCGCTATCGTGTATATTTTGTCGTTTGAAAAACGTCGTTTAAGGTTTACACTAAATTAATAGAGTGCAGATCCGAAAACTAGAAATTTCAAGCTTCTAAGTTTTTTTTATTTTCTTAACGATCTATTATTCCTGCAAGATAAAGACAGCCAAAAACATCCCAAAAATATAATAAAATATATCCATTAATTTTTGTGAATAGTGGAATTGTGATCAGATTCAAAACTTAAAAGAGCTAGGCGTATCTACGGTTGTATCAAATAAGTGTGGTGTATATTTTACTCCTCTCTCAATTGTACTCTCGATTGTACAGGAGGCTCGTGTCCTGCATTGGGACGTCTAACATGGACTGTTATATATTTTACAGCCATTTTTATTTACATTTGCCATAACATCATTTTCGTACAGCAACATGAATATTTATAGACAATAATTGATAGTTTTGTAAGCGGAAAAATGGACACATAATTCCGATTTCAATAAAATCCAACAACACAAATATATTCAGTAAATAACAAATCCATAAAACAATTCAGGCGGATGTACAAACAAAACCAGCGTCGGATAAACAAATACGAATTTGTATCAATATAATCTGAGCCAATATATTTCGGCACGGAGCCATTAAACTTCAATTTCATACTTCGTTTTCTCGTTGACGAAGCAATTTTTATTTCGTGATTATGTATCGTATTTGATGTTCGATAGATGACTTTTTAACTTATAATGAGATACCGGCAAATATTTCTATATTTTAAATCAGATGAATTTTATAAGTGTCATAGCCAGCTTTGTAGATGTTAGGTCAATCGGTTTTTACTCGTTTCAAAGATGCTAGGACACAAATTCTATCACTCTACGGAGCGCATATAAAATGACGCACTAAGAATTTTTAAGCCTTGGGAATAATATGCATTATCCGAGAATATGAGCTTTTTTATGCATGTGATTAAGACCATTACTAATCAGTCAGTCATCATTAATTACATTACACTTTTTTTAAACAACAAAAATTGAAAATATTTTTATTTTGTTGCAATTTTATATTTTAAACCCTTACCTTACAGTCACAGCATCAGATAATATTGTTAGAAATTTCCTGCGTGAAAAATATTATTATATAAAATTACTTCAATGGGGCATACACTAATACACTTAAAAGCAAAACTAAATCCAGATAAGATAGAGCCAAACACGACACACCGGACGTTTATAACCGGCCAAAGTTTGCCGAAGCCTAAAACGGTAGGTGAGGCCATCGTATAATTACCGTGAACTTCCTCCAATTACGAGACCCAAGTTTGGGGCTAATTAATTACTTTGCTAGTGGCCCGGAGAAGATGGATGGATGCGACAGTTCGGTACAAAATATCGGGTCAAACTGACCGAAGATACTCATCTATCATATTGATGGCGCTGCGTTAACGTTGTCATAACACTGATTAGTAAATTGACTTCCGTTGTTGGGGATATTTGTGAAATATTTTGTAATAACGGGGCGTTCTTTGATTAATTTCTCTGAGGAAATGTCGCGCTGTATAGTCCAATTTTGTTACATTTTGCACGATTAGTTAAGTTTGTAGCACTTATGAGATCTTTACTTAATTCTTTAAAAGTACTTGCGTTAGCCGATGTTATAAAACATGTTCAACATCTGAGAAAATAAGTTCTAGTTAGGCATACCCTTTTCCGACCTCCATACTATGACAATCGATAGTCTTTATTTACCTCCGTTAAATTTAAGCATGCATGTGTAATGTGTATTATACAAGGTGACAAAAAACTCAATCCGATCGATAAAGGTGTTCTTTTTTTGTCATATTCTATGGATTATAGTCACAAAGTTAATCTGTATCTGTATCTGTATCAGCCCATATACGTCCCACTGCAGGGCACGGGCCTACTCTACAATCGATAGTACGATTGAGAGTGGTTAGGCCATATAGTACAAATTGCGATAGTGTAAATGGTTTTAAAACTAGGTTTAAGCTATTCTTTTCTAAAGTACCGGAGACTATTTTAAGTTAAACATTTATTATATTTTATTTTCATTGTATCTCATTTTAATGAAATATGTCTTTCTTATGATAATAAAGTTCTTTAAACCTAAGTTTCATCAACTTAATGGGTTTGAAATATTAATCAAAAACCAACTCTTACTTTCATCTCTTCACACAAAATTTCACACAGCTGCATCTCATATGAGACCAACTCCCATACATTTGCAAGCGTTGAGCACTTCGTCGCGTCGTTAACAAATTCAAAAGTTTTGTGCTCACATATCATGCAAATCGCAGGAAACTGGCAACACTGGCGTCCGCATTAGCATAGGTCTTTTGTACCGCGACAGTAATTTGCTAGGTGTGAAAACTTTGATAGCGTAAATTATGACTTGTGTGTTTAATTCAATTCATGGGAGAATAGTACAAGATAGAATTGTTGGAGATAAGCTTATGCACACTATGTTTTCAATGTAGTCCCAAGGTAATGGTTTCTTAGATAACAAGAATGTTACACATTGAAATAAAACTATTATTTACGGATTAAGTTTAATTTTTAACGGAGTTCCGTCCTGTGACAGATGTAAAGTAATCGAAACTTCGGGAAGTAAAAAAAAAATAAAAATAATCCAAATCCCATTGACAGCCTCCGTGGCGCAGGCGTTTAGACGTTGCCTATGAAATGAGACGCCGTGCGTTCAATTCTCGCACTGAGAGAAGTGTTTGTGAGACCGAAAAGTCTCTGGTAGTTCCTGATATCCACGACACAATACTCGATCTTAGTGTGGGGCTAGGACTATGTAAGTGAATTTTGGGCGTTATTTATTATTTATTAATCGCGATAGAATCCGTAAATCATAATTTTATTTCCATACTTAAAAGATCCTCAAAATTCAATTAAACAAATGCAAGTGTAAATACGACATCATGTAACATTTTCGGCTCCAGAGTGCGCATGACTTGGATGATGATTAAAAAAAACGCGATAATGGTACAGTATTGGAAGGTTTTCTACAATATACCGTCGATTAACCATAATAACAAGGAGATAAAGATAAATATACATATGAATGTTTCGAACTGTGACATGTAGTTCAAGATCATACTTTAATGTTTAATATCCTGACGATATTGGTATTATTATATACAAGCTAGTTGATTGATGCTAATGTAAACCCATAACTTCTATAAAAGCGAGACGAATCTACCGAAATGATACCATATAAATTCCTTTCCATGCACGTACCGTCTTAAGAAACTTATCAAAAAACGTCACAATCCTGAAGATGCCATTGACCATAGCAATAAAGCAAAGTGAGAATAAATCAATTCGCAAAGAGGATTCATGAATAGTGCATAACGCATTTTGTGTTCAATACTGTGCAATGCGAATACAATCGGAATCAATAAAGGGTTGCAGACGACACTTTAGCCGCGTGCATTATTTATAAAGCGGAGTCTACCTCGTCCCAGGTGTTCCGCCGTGCTTAACTTCACTTAACTGACAATACAGAGATATTATACGGAATCAAGGCGTTCCGAACTATTGTGCCGCGATTGCAGCAAGCAATTTTAAAGTATGGGAAAATTTGTGTTGTGCATTTTGCTTAGAGGATTGGTGTAAAGTTTTTCTTTCTCTTTGTAAGTCGTTTTTGTATTGTTTGTGTAGTTATCAAATATTGTTCTACTTATTTAAGCAATCGACCATTCTAAAAATTAAAATACACCCAACAATCACACACATAGTCCTGACTCCACATTAAGATCAATTAAGTCTTGTGTCCTGGGTATCAGAAACTACGAGTTTTGAGTCTCACAAACACTCAGACCCGAGATAAATACTTGCCGGCCTTACAAACACTTGTATCGGTGCGGGTATCGGAACCCGCGGCCTTCCGTATTACAGCCAGTGTCTCACAAACTGCGCCACGGAGGCTATCATGACATTCTAGTTGTATAGTATCATATTATAATAGATAATATAAATATCATTAATGTTCCAGTAGAGAATATAACAACTCAACCTGCCAATTCAAATCCTCAACTAATCTAGCCATACATACTTTTTGTGAACACAACATATTCTACAAAAACCACTACCCAGTCTACAATTTAACATACAGCACAAATATTCTCAAACTATCCAGCACAGGGCGCAGTAATGCAACATTTGTATTCAAAACAAACGCCAGTACATCCCGGAAATATTTGTCCAGATAATGGAATTGCATCTTTGCTTTGCTTATCTGGGGGTTACTCTGTAGTCCAGAACGACGAATGTTCGAATATCGCACGTAAAATATACCTAAATACTCTAAAAATGTTCAATTTTTTTATCGTCGTAATCTTAGACTAAGTTCGAAGTATATGGTTTCATGTCTGATATGTGGATTTTCTTCGTCCGAATATTCGAACTTCGAGTCGAAGTATAGGGTAACCCCCCTGGATTGTATTGTACGAACTGTGGAACTACAGTTTCACATACGTTTTAGTTTCAACCGCGCGGTTTTGCGGTATCTATTCGTCTGAGTTAGCGCCCCGAGCTCATTTCCATAATATTTCAAGTCACTGTTCGCTGGAGTGCATTTAATTTCTACGTTTGCAAATTCTGTAATCTTGGTTATCGATTTTGAATTCTTGAGCTGATTGTTTTAGTGTGTTCAGGATTAAAGGATTTTGTTTTAAAAGCGATAAACCAACTGTTAATGATAGTAATTCTTGGTTATATATATATTTTTTTTGCCATGAATAGCGAGACGAGTATGCCGTTCGTCTGATGGTAATCGATACGACCGCTCATAAACAGTAGCAAAACCAAACAACACCTTGAATTACAAAGCAATGCTTGTCATTCTACTGCGCTCGCAATCCTGTGTCATAAGATGTTAAGTCTCAATATGTCCAGGAGTTATTCTGGCTACAATGCCTTTCAATCCGAAACACAACAGTGCATTTATATTGCTGTTTGATGGGAGAAATAGATGCTGCGGTGGTACCCACCCAGATGGCCTCTTACATATGAGAGACCTGCCACCAGTATCTGCGTAAAAATAAAATAACAACGTCATTCCTACATAACCATTCCAAACTACAAAATAAATTACAAAGGCCTAACTAAATAAAGCTATGTTTATGGTTTGGTCCTTGGTTTTCAATGATTCTCGTTACGAAAAAGCAAGTACATTTTCAGAATAAATATTATATGTACGGTAGGAAAATGTATTATTTTTTAAATTTCATTATAATTATCTCAATTGATTACAATAATTTCGGATATATTTTAATAAAATATTTTTTAATGCACCTTAATGCTATCAGCATTACTGTTACGTACCATATTGGCGGTTTTAAATAAAAGGTATTTTCGGAGGCCAATAGGTAAATTTTGAACTCTTTTCTCAATTAATCCCTGATTTTTCAACACTTGCTACGTATCCAAATTTTTCCAAGAGTTCTACCCGTTCAAGGACGATCATAAACACTTTTCATGTGTGTGTGCATTTTTGATGAGTTGTATTACTGTGTTTTTTGTTTGTTTTGGAACAACAGTTTTCCAGCCCGTATCTTTCTCTCGCTATTATATATAGTTATCCAGGTTACTCTTTCCGACAATTTATTAGATTCTTCCGCTGCAGCGTGAACAAGCAGCTAAACATTGATAATTGAATCGATTGCACAGAGAGCTGGTCTGTCAGTGCCATTCTCTTTTTATTGTGTCCCATTTACCATTAAGCGCAATCACTTTTCCATACCAAGTTAAAAAATATCAATAGGTACGTCTCAATTGTAAGTCTACGGCCTTTTATATAGTAGAATAAACGAAAAATGTCCGAAAATCCCCAACATTTTCGGAAATTCATCTACTAACATAAGTTTTCAGGGCCACGCCTCCTCGCAATGAAAACGGCGTATCCATTAAGCTAACGGGGCCTCGGCTCTTATATTTATTTTTTGCTCTATACTTGTATACTTTTAACGCAAGTATTTCTTTAGGATCAAGTGTTTAATGTGCTACTCCAAGGTGCTTTTAACCACTTAAGATCTCCGATATTCATGACTTAACCAAACATAAGTGTATTATTTAAATATTACCTCGCTTTTCATGCGGTGTTTTTGTTACGAAATTGAATTTTGTTTCTTTTTCATAATGCAAAATATTTTTTTATTGGAAATTATAATTTTCTTTGAGATAAGCTTTATATATGCATTTTTAAATTTAAAGAGGATAAAAGACATGTTTTTGTTCGTTTAATTTTGGTATACATAATTATATTACACATATGTAGAGGCCCGGCTGGGCCCTGCGTCAACTCCACTTTAAACTCTTCACTTAAAAGTAGGTCTCTCATAATATTATGTGAGAGGCCGCCTGGATAGGTATCACCGCAATGTCTATTTCTCCTGTCAAACAGCAGTGTAAATGCACTGTTGTGTTACGGTTAGAAGGACATTGTACAGACTAACTACTAGACATATTGAGACTTAAAATCTTATGTCTCAGGATGGCGAGCGCAGTGCCATGGCAAGCATTGCATCGCAATTCATGTTGTTTGGTTTTGCTACTGTACATGAGCAGTCGTATCACTTACCATCAGGCGAATGGCATGTTCATCTCGAATGAAATAAAAAAAAATATATAATGGATACCATTCTGTGAATCATTTTTCAATTTGTGCTCCCTACCACATTGTGAGTATATATTTCGCATTAATTCTACGTCAAGTTTGTATTACCTATACAAGCAAAGCTAAATTATTATTATAGACATCCGATGAGGAAATTCGATCAGGATGTTATTTTTCATGGATGAAGTGGGATGAGTTGTTATGTTACCATGACAACGGTAATTGATTCTCAGGTATTAAGTAAAATTATATACGATATTTCCCTACCTTGTATCTAAAAAATAAATATTTGAATATTAGAATATTTGATCTTGACATATACACATTTATATAAAGAAGAAATATCTCCGCAGAACAGTTAGTTTAAATTTGGGTGTCTTTGTAATCAATTTTAGAGAATGGTGGCAGTCACAAGCCACTATGGCACACTTGCCTGAGAGGTGGCTGTGCAATGAGAGGCCGCGGGTTCAATCCTCACACCGAGACAAGTATATGTATAAGTATTTGTATGACTTCAAGGTTTTTTTTTTTCCTCTTTATTTTAAATAAGGTCTTTGAGTCGCTTTGCGACTATGTCAGACCTATTGTACATAATATTACTAAAACTAGTTACATTATTATATCAAAGATTGTGGAACATGAATATTTTTCCACGTTATTAATCGGTTCAGCCAATATAGTGTGAAATACTCCTGTATCCAGGGGATTTACGTGAAATTTCTCTGTCATATGTGCTCTCATAGACTCAGTTCGGGTGCAACCAAGTAGAAGATGGTGGACATCTTCTATCACTCCACAAAAACTTCTGGGTGTTGTAAGATAAAAATAAATAAATAACACCCAATAATCACATATTCCTGATCCCACACTAACATCGAGTCTTGTATGGTGGGTATAAGGAACTACGAGAGACTTTTCGGTCTCACAAACACCCAGACCCGGAAGAAATCTCTCTCTCTCGCGGTTTCTGATCTATTTAGTACACCCCAGATATAACTATGTCTGTAATGTGTGCATGTATGTATTTATAATCGACATATTACAAATCAATGCGCAGCCGTTGAAGCAGTAAAGCGATGCTTTGTGGTCGCCCATTAATTAATGTAAACAGAATTACCGGCTTATTAGGTTTGCTTGTGATATTCAGGAGTTAGCCCAGGTCCAGCAAGCATTTCCAACAATGGCAATGGCATATATGCCTTGTGGTTTTGCTCATGTTTCAGACTTAGTATTTAATTAATGAGTGTATAAAAATGGGGATGAATATACTAAATTATATTTGTATAAAAAACATGCGTACTAAAGAATATCGTTTAATAAAGCACATAATTGTTGACTATGACAAGATTTTTTTGGTCTGACAAACACCCAGACCTAAAACCATAACCTGTGGTTCCTACAAATATTTGCGAGGATCAAACTCGAGGCCTCTCGTTTTATAGCTGGAATGTAATCAACTACGCCAAGACGCCAAGGCAAACGTATAAGGACGCCCTGCAGCTAAATGGAGTGACGATTTGCAAAAGGTCGATGGCAGACGCTGGATGCAACAAGCCGAAGACAAGGTAAAATCGCGCAATTTGGAAGAGTTCTTTGTCTAGTAGAGGACAACAAAAAGCTGATGATAATGAAAAAATGCACCAGAGTATAGACCAAAAATATCCGTGTGACCACCATGAGGAAATGAAGCATACACGTAGAATCGATGAAACAGTCTCGACTGGGTTTGGCTGTTCCGCTTAATATATGCATGAGACTTGCCACAATGTGTTTTTGTTGAAATAAAACTGTATTGTCCAATACGTGGTATGTAATGCGTGGATTGAAGTTTTTAGGGTTCTTCTAACAAGCCGGTACTACTAAGTTCGATGAGTTAGATTGTCTGGGTTTTCTCGTTGTGTTTAGATCCAATGGCAATATAACTGAGAGCATTTCGAGAGTAACCACAGCCTTTTTTAAGTAAACATGTACACTGTATGTGAAAGACAAATATAAATTTTCACAGATTATATCTTGTTCCGCAATATCTCAAAAAGCCTGATAATTCTAAAATAATACCATCATAATACGCTTTAATCTCAATTTTAAAACAAATATTAATTTTGTACAGTCCTAAAAAAGTTACCACATTATAATATTGTATTTAAATTGACGATAACAATCTTAACACTACTCTACAACAACAATGGAATGCCGGCCACATATTTGCCTGTCTCGCAATATTATAATTTACGGAACCCACACCGCAACTCCAACTTGCACTTGCCCGGTTTTTTGCTTCAATATGGAGGATGAGCGGGGGCACTTTGTGGTTCCTTTAGTTCACTCACAAAAGCCTGTGTGGTGGTATGCTCCTTTATCATAGCGAGGGCGAACTGACCCTTAAAGGGGGACTCAGGCAAAGGTAATTAGGTCGATCGACCCTTTGATGGGCAAGACTTAAGATACTCGGCAATTAGACTAAATTAGAAATAAGTATTACCTAACATTTTTCTTTTTTATTACCGGATGATGTATTATTTTAAACCTTTTGGTTGAATTTTGTGAATCATATTTTAATACATTTTACACGTTGACCCATAATAGGATATATTTGATTTTGTGGTTTACCGAAAACTTATTTTTCTTCTCGAGACAAAAAAATATAATAATAATATTTATTTTCAGCTTCACATACAAAAGCATACAAGGCGAACTTAATGCCTGTGGCATTATTTTCCAGTCGACCTTTAGATGATGCAGAGATGAACTGAAGTAGATGTACGAATAAACACGAATACGAATAAACAAAAAAGTTCTTTATTCGTTCGGTCATGCACAGGAGTAGATGTCAGAAAGGATACAGCAGTTCCCTTTGTCGGCATTGTAGCCATTATCATCCTAATTTAGATTAAACAATATTTAATGATAATAATATACATAATTATACTCAACTCATTCATAATCTGTCTTATTAGTTTTGATTTTTTATCCATGATTTAAAGTGTGTACATCTCATTCGGTTACGATTTAGGATCTAACTTTAACTGACATAGCCCATAGTTTCGGTTACCGTTCAATTTCCTGATAAATACGTAATATTCATTCATCTTTCTTTCCAAAGTAAAACAATTCCTCAACTTTCCCAGCATCTAATTACAAGCGGCCTGAAAATAAAGTTTTAATTCCAATCATTACGTTATAAGCACAAAACCAATTATTTGCACGAGAAATACAGAACAAAATTAGAGGAACAGCTTAAATGAATAACCGCTATTCGAACTTTGGCACCGGCTTGGGAGAAATCGTAATTGGCCAAAATGCTGCCAAAACGTTTTAAAAGATCTAATTAGATTTATATTGGCCAAGCATTCGAAGCGTAATAATCAAATTTTCATAACACTTATCAAAATTTTGGCCTTTTCAATCTTTTTGAGTGAGATAAGTTGAACAAGCCTGGAAAATGAAACTGCTTCGATAGATATTATTACAATAGTTTATAAGCTATTAGTTTAAGTTAAATTTGGGCACTTTAGAGGCTATTCTGCATGGGATTCATTATTTATCAGTTACGTACATAAACTAACGCCTATTCCCTGAAGGGGTAGGCAGAGGTGGAACTAGACCACTCACGTTTCGCCTAATATTTTCCGTCTCACGATGTGATAGGGAGCGAGCCTATCGCCATATCATTGCCAGTATATTCTTTATTGGTTAAGTTTAGTAATTGGTATAAGTCGAGTCCCAATGTGAACCGTTATAATGTAAATCAATTGGCTTATTCAAGCTGTATGATTATAAGTAGTTCAAGTTATGTTTCCCAATTTTATGGAGATTTCGGTATGATTTCTTTTATATCTGCCCATATAAAAGAAATCAACCACTGCAGGGCATGGCCTCCTCTACAATCGGAATTCGATTGAGAGTTGTTAGGCGATATAGTCTTCCATCTTAATCTTATTAATCCATTTCTTATCTTCTAAAATTGATCATATATCTATGATATCACCATAGGATTGCCAAGTTAAAGTGCCAGTGGGCCGGGCACATAGCTCGTAGAACCGATGACCGTTGGGGCCGAAAGGTTCTTGAGTGGAGGCCACGTGTAGGCAAGCGAAATGTCGGACGCCCGCCTACAAGGTAGACGGACGACCTGGCTAAGGTTGCAGGAAGTCGCTGGATGCAGGCCGCTTCCAACAGGTCATTGTGGAGATCCTTGGGGAGGCCTGTGTTCAGCAGTGGACTTCCTGTGGCTGATATGATGATGAAAATTGATGAATTCCGATAGGTTCATTGTAGGTAATTTGTAAGTGGCTTCTGAGTAGGTAAAATGCCATTTGGGACATTTCTGCCGCCGAGCAGTGTGGCATTATTGTGGTTCGGTTTGAATGACGTTGTAGCTAGTGAAATTACTGAGCACTATAGAACATAATCGAATGAGTAAGTTTGACAAGCGCAGCGCTGTGAATGCCGTACTTAGTAAATAAACATGTAAAATGGTATTGTTCCTATTTATGGACATGATATGTCGTCAACATAGTCCTGACCCTACACTAACATCGAGTCTTGTGTCGTGGGTATCAGAAACTACGAAAGACTTTTTGGTCTCACAAGCACCAGACCTGAAACATGTACCTGTGAATCACACATTTTTTTGTAATAAGATAATAAGAGCAACACTAGAGTTTATTACTCGTTCTCCTCTTGTGAAAACCGCTTTCCGAACCAGGTGAGAGATAAAAAAAATTAAATTAAATGATGTTGAAAATTATAATAGATTCAATAAATTAATTTCCCTTACATTTGTTTTGCGGGGATCGAACCCGCGGCCTCACATTTCACAGCCGGCGTCTAAACAACTGCGCAACGGAGGATGTTAGGCTATTATGGTTTAATCAGCTCCTCTCGTCATTCCCGCTAATAAAATAGGTAACTTATGATCCTGAGCAACTTTCTTCTCATATAGTATTCGGATCTGAAGTATGTTTTTCGGCTCATTTTACCTTTCACGTAAGACCCTACTGAATTTCCTAGGTTTATCGCATCTACAAAATTAGGAAATAGATTGGTTTAGTTATTTGACTACCAGTCTGCGCAGCGGCTAAGTAGTTTTTACCATTAAGTAGCAAAACCAAATAACACTATGGAAAACATATATTCTGTCTAATGAAAGTTGAGAGTGAATATTTTTTTTCTTACACTGGCAACAAATATGATTAGTTATTGTTTACATAACCTCTTCAATAGCAATTTGTGAACAGTTTTGTAGTTTTCAGTATTAAACAATGCCTAAAGGAATAAAAAAGGATGTGAAAAAGGTGCTTTAAGACATGATTAATAATTACGAAGCACTGAAACCTGAAAGAAATACAGTTTTCAAAGAAAAATCGCGATTGTTGTTAACTATTTCCGAAATTGCATGTAGGTGGTTGTAGTAATGTTGATACTTTTTACTGCATTCATCAAATAAAATTAATTGACTGCGATAATATTATATATGATATTTTTGCGACTATCGAGAGAAGTATTATGTGTAATGGATAATGCTAGTTATTAATTAATTATCAATTAATCTAATAATGAAGACTACAGATTTAGTTGGAGACTGTTGGACTGATGGTGTCGAGTAGCTCGGTTTTATTTACGATGATTGATTTATTTTAAACAAATGTATTTATAAGCAATTTACGTATCAACTATTAGGATTTCGTTGCAAATATGGAAAAAAAAATACCCTTATATCTGACCACTCTGTTGGCCATGATCTGTCTGTAGACATCCTGTAAAGTGTTTTTCGTTGACCTAGCATCGTAGAGTGGTTTCGTAGTACATGTTTATATAAAAATCCAAAAACCCAAATGATGGCGATTATAATACCTTCCTGATTTTTTGTATATACTTAGTGGGTTTTTAGTTTCAAGTATATACCTTATCTAGATAAATTGAAAAATGCAAGTTTTACTTTTAGGGATTATTAGCGAAACGAAAAATTCGAAGATTAAGAATGAAAAAATACGCCAATTAAAAAATTAAATCATCAAGTATCGATTAGATATTTCATAGTACACTCAGGGTTGTAATCGCTAGATTTTTTAAATTTCCCGCTATTTTGCACTCTCAGCTTTCATTAGACAGAATATAGCAATGCTTGGCATTCCGCATTCCACTGCGCTCGCCATCCTGAGACATAATAATATGTTAAGTCTCATTATGTCCATTAGTTACTGTGGCTACGGTGTCTTTTAAGCCGGAACACAACGGTGCATTTACAATGCTGTTTGGCTGGAGAAAAAGACTTTGCGGTGGTACCTAGCCAGGCGGCCTCTCACATGAGAGACCTACCATCAGACAAACTGTACAAAACATACAAAATGTATTTGTAAATAAACCTCCAACGACTTTATGAGGAACAAGAATTTCATACCAACAATATTTTGTTTCTGTTAGATCAATCTGCCGTATCGTAATATTGAATAAATTATCATGAGGTACGTAATTATAATTATCATAATTAAAAGTATTTTTTTAAACAGCAAAATCAGAAGCATTAAAATTTTAATACACATCGACAAACGAGGCATAAAAACTCTTCACGCCGAAATTTTAAACATACATTAAAAATCTCCATCAACTCGTAGAACAATAATTTAATGAAAAAGTGAGAGGCTCCGATTGTGCTCAGTTGCCCGTGAATAATTTAAATTCTATGGAGAGCTTAATTTCGTGTCCGTATTCACTGATTGTCGACACCGCGGAATAAATCCACGTATTGAAATAAAAATCATTGATATCATATTATTTAAGCACATAATTGAGTACAAAAGGAAGAACGTTCAGTTTTTCACATGCAATACAAGATTAGAGATAAGTAATTTTAATCGCTCCTTGTAAAGCGTCTTTTTTCTCGCAAAAATAAATTGACCTTTAAGTCTGGTATAGTCTGACCCTATAGTCCCTTGTCTGAGACTGCCAAATTCAGAGATGCTAATCATTGACTAAAAACAGTAAAAAGCTACCACTTTGTTAAATCGAGAGTCATACATACAAATATTCTAATGATTTATATTTCATTCCATATATATTACTCCATCATCCATAATTTTCGTCGAATTATGAACTATATTTTCGCTGTCATAATCTATCCGTGATGTTCCAACAGATTTCCCTTTGCATACATCTAACGCTTTTCAAGAACAGCGTTTGAGATGTGTCAGATCCTGTTCGTCACATCGTCTGCTCGCAGCCTCAGACGCGCCCGCATCGTTAGTGCTCGTTAGATCGACATTAATCCCGTCTAGACTGGCAGTGCACGATGGATGATCCACCTTTTCCATGTTGACATTCAAAACGTGAGAGGGTTTAAGGGAATTACTATACAAATTGAATATTTAAAAAGGTAATTTCAGGTTCCCAAATAAGAAGCGAGACTCACGCTTCAAGAAGATATAATATGATCCAGGTATAAATTCTATACATAAGACAAAATATGATCTACAACTGATGTACAAACGTAGTAAAAACTAGAAAGGTAATGGTTAGATATACCTAGGCTTGATATTTTTTATGAAACTTGTCCACGAACAGCAATAGATTATTAGAGTCTAATGGTAAAAATGGATAACTTATTATTCACAAGGCCCTGGGTAAGTCAGTCTTCGTAATTTGAGATTATTTTTGCGTCATAAAGGAATTAGAGGCAACATTTATTTTATGACGCATAAATAATTTTAACCGACTCTTCCCGATTCTTCCTTCCACACTCGCATTCGAAGTCGGAAGGAAGAGTGGGTAGGGGTTGACCTTACCGAACATACACCATCCAAATCGGTGATACCCTCAACAAGGGTCAGGTCAAACGTACCCTGAACCGACGAGAGTGTATAAAGAGGTTGATGAAAGTGGATGAAACGAAAGTAGTACTCACATGAAATGAAATGAAATGTATTTATATATAATTTCACTAAGACATTTTGCTAAGACTGACTGACACAGGACCTTATGAGTCATGAGTTATCCATCTAAGCAGTACCTTTCTGGTTTCTACTACCTTTGTACCTCAGTTGTAGATCATATTTTATCTTATGTATGGAATTTATACCTAGATCATATTTTATCTTCTTTTTGAAATTGCATTTTGCGTTTGCCAGGTTAGATTATAACAAAGCAATGCAGATATTGTTAATCAAGGCTTGGTATCTATCCTACTTATACATCTCTGTGGCAGTACGGTGTTTACTGGAGCCCAAAGTCCCAGTTCACAAAAACTCGTAAACATTGAAAGCTACGGCTCGTATTTCGTGTAAAGGTAGCCGTCCCTCTAACTGATCGATTGCTGCGAAACTAAAACGGGACGGCAAACAAACATATTATCATTGCGTGAGCGAACTAAATTAATAGCATCATCCGACATTAATTATGATGTTAAAGAAACAATAAAGTCGATGTTTTCGTTGGAGTGTAAGGTTGTGAAAGTTTAGGGATAAAGTCTGGAAATGTTTCGTAGACAGATGAAAGAAATCAACTGAACCGATAAATTAACTCGCTTCTCAAATTTTATCTACTTGTACTATCGCTTCATATATTATTTGTGGTTCCTTTTATTGTAATGAAAATAATTACCCTTCATTCAACTTGGCATTAGAATTATTTTTTACACATTGCAGAATGATTGGCTTAAATTATTACGACCCTCTATCTGACACCAATTTTCGGCAAACTGGTCTTTTGAATCCACTACGACAGTACAAAAAATACTACTAAAATAAAATATCGAGATATATGAGAAAATGTTCGTTGAGTTTCCGGTGCAGCTCAAATTCCAGTCTAGACAGCTCGCAGACTTTAATATGGCGGGTGCAAAGCGAACGAGATGGTTAGATCGCCGTCAATATTGTTACCGACATTCCATAATAATGTTACGTGGCGCCCTTCGTGCTGAAATGATATTCGACGTGCTAAATGTCGAAGGCGAGACTGTTCTATTGGCAAAAGCGTGATTGATTTTAATGGTATGGATTTTGAAGGTTTTTTTTTTAATAAATATTAGTCTTCTTCTAGATTTTAACTCGATTATACATAGTTGAGTCCGTGAAGGGTGATGGTAAATCGTGTTTCATAAGATTGGTTGTCCACCTAATGTCAACTCTCTTAGGAAAACATCCCATTCCAAGCAGATTACCATGTGTTTCAGTTTAAAAATTCGCAATAAATTGACTACCAAAACGGAGAATCAAACAGTTGCAACTAAATGAAATTAACTGTTGTGTTTCGGGTTGAAGGGCATTGTAGCCAGAGTAACTACTGGACATATTGAGACTTAACATATTATGTCTCAGGATGGCGAGCGCAGTGGAATGCCAAGCATTGCTTTGTGATTCAAGGTGTTGTTTGGTTTTACTACTGTTCATGAGCGGTCGTATCGCTTACCATCAGGCGAACGGCATGCTCGTCTCGCCTTTCATAGCAATAAAAAAAAAACTGAACGTAGAATTACCTCAGCATCATAATATCTGCCCTGTTCACTGTAAATGTAACTACAGCAAAACTTCTATTAAATTCATAGCTATTATCCGTCAGTGATAGAAATATTCTTTCTCTTGCGTGTGAAAGAGACAGAGAAGTTACCAAGACCTATTCAAGTTTAATCTTACATGTATTTTCTGTACCCGTATTGACAGCGCCACGGCAAAGCCGATGCCTATATCTGCTCATATGAAATGAAACGTCATTTTCAGATGCTTCTTTGAATAGACTAGTGTAATATCTTAGACTTGCTAAGGCAATATCCTTACTGACATTTTACGGTAGAGAGTACTAACTCCCAGCTCGATTTCGCACGAGTGAAATTATGTGTTGCATTCATAATTATATCTTTGACATCTCGCTTCCGCATAGACAGCATCACCCGCGTTAGATTTCTCCTTGTTACCATCTAATCTATATTATAGAAAATACCTGTATTTTTATTACTTAAACTTTAAATTACCTTTCGTAACTGTGACGTATATCGAATGACCTACAAATATTTGATCCAACTCTGTATGTTTGTGCAAGTGACGATAAAATTTACATCCAAAAACACCATTCGGTAATCCTTAATCTGCACCAGAGTCTGTAGGTATATTTTTAAATGCTGAATATAAAATCTTATTAATTCAATGATTACCTGAATGTATGCCAACGCAGTGTACAAACGCTTTTCACATAATACAAATTAGCTTAAGAGCGTATCCCAGTTAATATAATGAAGGTTGTAGAACACTCACGCTAATCTCGAAAACTTTTTTCTTCGGATTATAGCCAAGTATCTATTAATGCAATGAGTTTACGTGAAAGCTTAGATTTGATCAAGATTCCGATCCATTGTTAGTTTTCAATAGGACTCGTTAAGGGTCTGAAATGGCCCTCGGCCGAGTTACTCTCCCTATCCCTTTTGTTAGTAAACGAGACCTTGATCGATCTCACAACAATGGACCAATTTCAATGCTAGTTCAGTGAGCTTATTTCCAAACTATATTCATATGTACAGCGCGATGGATAAGCGACAAGCGATGACGATTAAACGTCATAACCTCAAATTTAAAATTTATGAATGCATTAAGTGTTTGTTTTTGTGCACTTGGTACGCAATTGAGTTTATCTAATTCTGTTTAAGAGGAATTTCTTTCTCTTATGCAGAGTAAATATAGTTCTCAATAAATTAGCATACAAAAAATGAATATATTAGGTAACAATGCTGTTGTTAAATATCTATGAGTAGACGAACATTTTTTATTGCATAATTCTGGCTACGACCAAATAGGTCGCCTAATTCTAAGTGATCACCACAACACTCATCAAACTAAATACGACAGGAAAGCTGTCACTCCGCGTCGATTTCTTATAAAACTGTGGTACCGCCCCGGACGAGCTTGTCCATTCATGCAGAGTGACAACAGCTTGGTTCTACCACTTTTAAAAGTGCAATGCAACATGCAGCAACTGTTTTAATCCTTTATGTAATTTGAAGTCATATTCGATAATAATTATAATAATAATGCTTTAATTTTCTAATAATTAAGACGGACACCTACTATTATAATATCATCTTTGTTAATAATATACACTATATTAATGACACATCCCTACTTCCAAAATATTTCTACAAAACCTTGAGCTTATAACTTGGACCTTGTTTATTATCGTAGATTAAATTCAAACCAGTTGGTAGATCATCGGCACACAATACAGACCGGTCCGGCGTAGGCTGAATAGCTAATAAAACATGCTGAAACTCAGTCTGACAACCGCATTGAGTACTTCGAAATATTTCTCTTGTAATTGTAGTACTGAAAAATCTATGAATGATTGAAATTTTATTTTATTTATAAAAAACGTGTTATAAGTTTTTCGTCTTTTAATATCTTTCAATCAATATTCTTAAGCAGTCAAAGATTAATTTAGCGTCTAGTATTGGAACAGAACATCATATCACCAGTTTGAGTTGGGGCTGTTAACAACAAACACTGGTGTTATGTGGTGTCTCTCATACATGAGCAATGTCTATTTTCTCGCCCAATAGCAGTGTAAATACACTGTTGTGTTCCGTTTTGTAGGATACTGTTGCCAGAGTAACTACTGGACATGACTATCCATAAGCGGTCATATGGCTTACCAGCATGCGAATGGCATGCTCGTCTTGCCAAACCAGGGGTCTGGGGTCTTAACCAGGGGTCGGCAACCTGCGGCTCGCGAGCCAGAGCGCCTCTTTAGATGTGAAGCTGCGGCTCTTTTATTCCATACGCCAATACAATTAATTAAAAAAAATACTAAAAAATCATTTTGAATCGATTAATGAGGATAATTTCTATCTCTCAGCCACTTGTCCTCGCTTTTTACCGCATCCCTTCCCTCTAGACAGGAGCCGTAACAGTCTTCAGAAAAAAATATATATTCATATTATACTCGTATTATAATTCCATCAATGTTTCTGATATGTTTCAAATGGCAGAGCTATACATCTATGACTCAAGCTTTGTGGATGTCCATGGGCGGCAGTGATTACTTACCATAAGGTGACCTGCTTTTAGGTTTGCCGGAACAATTACATATAAAAAAATGGAGCTGATACCTTTAAATTAATGATGTGTAGATAATGGTTTGAAATTATGAAATAATGTAAATTAATATACAAGCAATATTAATATACAAGCGTTGTTAGTTGCATAATGTATTAATTAAATTTATAATTATGACGAAAATTAATGCCTTTACACGTACTGTACTAAACGGTAATAGCAGTAATTAACAGCTATTAGGACCACCAATATATTCGTGTAATGTGTAGCAATTATACATTATTATATTACATTATGTGCGGCTAATATCTTATGCATCGCAGATATGTATATTGTTTACTATAAATAATACAAATTAATTTATTATTTTATTTTATAAGAATTTCTATGGTGTGTAAGTCCGCCAACCCGCACTAGGCCAGCATGGTGGACTATATGGACTAATCACTCTCAATCGTACTCTTGATTGTAGGTTGAATAGGCCCGTGCCCTGCAGTGGGACGTATATGGGCTGATACAGATACAGATAGATTATTTTATTTTAGTAAACTTATCTTTCGCATAGACCTAAACGCAGATGATTGAAAAAACGTGTGTGTCTTCTTGTACTACGCACATAAGAAGCTATACTTCTTTATAAGATAAAAGGTATTTAAATCACGATTGTTACCTATAACTACTCGTATAACCAATTATTCACCAACATATTTACTGTTTTCACGGATTTTTACAGACCGTTAACAATTGACATAATGTCGCCTTTTGGCTGTCGGTGTAAGCGTGTATTTTAAAAAATAACTCTAATACAAAAAACAAAAAGCAAGAAAGAAATGAAAGAGAGATTTTTCGTTGGAAGTAAATCCAAATCAATTACCAGAGTCTTCTTATACATACATAAACTCACGCCTTTTTCCACAAGGTGTAGGCAGTGGTGTTACCAGGACAGCCACATTACGCCTTGTATGTTCCGTCCCACGATGTGATATGGGGCGAGCCTATCGCCATTTCAGGCACAAATTTCTGACTCCTGATAATAAATCCAATGGAATACCACTTTGATCGAGTCGGGATTCGAACCCGAGACCTTACTTTGTAACCGTCCATGTAACTACTACTACTACCACCGAGGCAGTATGTCAGGGTCCTATAATATATCCTAAACATCGGAGACTCGCCGAGCTTCATTGCTCGGTGTCATTACATTGCGTGCCACTGTTGATCCTGGCTTACAGGAGTTACAGTGGTGGGTGTGAAGGCGGGACAGTCTCCTAAAAAGAAAATATATCCTAAACATTTTTTTTATTAACTCCGTAGCACCACTAATCATTTTCACATCACATCTTAATCAATCAAAACACATCACTTCAATTACATACAATATAAATTGCAATAAATATTCCTACGGGTTTCAATAAATACCTCTGCTAAGGCATCAACGTCAGTCATCATTGTCGCCGCTGTCCGTCATTGTTCCCAGTTTAGCTATTTGAGTGTCAATTATATGGAAATCGATGGTTCAGAAGCTCGTTTGTATTGTATTTACGATGCCGCTAATAATAGTTACATTTATTTAGCTTTTGGAGACTTTTAAATAGCAATGATATTGTTTTGCTAGTATTAAACTTAATCTTTCAGTTGAGGCGCGTGGGTAACATTGAAGTCAAAACCCTATTTTCGTTTTTGTTTCAATTGTTTATAATATACTCGTATAAAAGAAGGAATAAAGAAATTAATTCATTCAACCAAGAATATTGGTGTAGGTTTACGGGAAGCGATTTTTTGAAAAGGAAGTATTAATTATTATTTTTTGTTTGTTTATTAATAGAATTTGTTATTGTTAATACAAATCTCAAATTATATTACCAACTCACTTTTATCGTATACATATAATAAGCTTACACATGCTTCATAAACTTAACTTAAACTCATTAAAATACAAATCAAAATATTCCTATTAAACAAGAATTTCTCATCCGTTTTCCGTTGCAATGAACATTACTCAAAACACATGCATCTTAATTGCTTCGACAATTTTAATACCAGCTTTTTCAAACCCGATCACAGATTGACCATAAATTATATAACCTTACTCGGTAGAAGCATTTAAAATGAAGCGTGAAACGGAATCTATTATACAAATTACTGTTCATAGTTATTAAGTATAGATTGGATAACAATTATCTGTATGAAACGCCAATCAAGCTTCAGATGGCTACAATTACAAGGAGGTTATTTAGCATGACAAACGATTGGGCCGCCTCTATTAGCTGTGTATTTAGCTACTTTGGTGTCCGGTTGTATGGCGATTAATTAAGGTAGGTCTTTGAGATGTATTGTGATTGACCCTTCATTTATATGTTGGACGATTTACTATAGAAAAATGTGTTAGATAATATAAATAACACCCAGCAGTCTCATACATAGATGGTAGTTAGAAGACATTAGATAATTTTGTATTTCTAGCAAATTAAATTTGTTATTCAATGTAACATTGTTTCATTAGAAACACGATATAGACTAGACTTGGTTTAGTCGACATATATTTTTTTATTGAGTAATATTTCCTTCGGGACTTATGGAAATTGAGGAGAGTAAATTTTTACGATGCGTGCATCCGACTTCGTCATGACGAATCTGTTAACTATCTGTTAAATCTCTGTGACACCTCATAACTATACAAAATGGTTTCTTAATCATTTGTTTTTTATTTGTACATCCAAAATTGCAGTCACTAGAACACCCTGAACAAAAGTATTACTTGGGAACTGCAACCCCTTTCCTCTATCTCGCTTCAACAAGCCTCTAAATCTGCACTCTTTTAAAGACCCAAATAAATATAAAAAATCTGCATCATTTAAAAGTAATTCTCGGCAAAGAACCGATGAGTGTAAAGCCAAAGGTTTTCTAATTTGTAAGTAACGATTTGCAAATTAGACGGGTCTGAGAAGATTTATGGTGGGGGCGCTTTGTGGAAAAGAATTTTGTTGCTCGGACCGATTTATATCTCGATGGTTTTCACAATTATGCGGAATTTACTGCTCTTTTAGGTCCATTTTTTCTTGCAGATATCTTAAATTAGTAACTTTTAGGAGTCAGATTTGATGAAAGAATAAATTGACAATAAGACAGTGACAAAATATATGTAGTTACTAAGCATGAAATACAGCTAATTGATTCTTCTAACTCTATCAGAATTTTGAGGTTTTCAATGTTAAGGAATGTGCCCTTGACCGACCTTTTCATTTACTATGATTTATGTTTGCTAAGAAATTAAAGCCTTTTATTTAAATGTATGACATATTTATTGTTTGACAGCTAAATATTAAATATACAGTAGCCCAAATAAATACTTTACATATTGAGACGTCTCAGGATGATGAGCGTGTTAGGATTTTTCTGGGAAAAGGTATATAAAATAATATAAACATGGGTATTTCAATAGATTTAACTATAATTATATATTTTAACTATATCATTTAAAATATATCACTAAATGTATTTTTTGTAATTCATGGTGTGGTTTGGTTTAGCTACCGTCCATGAACCGTCGTATCCCTTACCATCAGGCGAAGGGCATGCAGGTCTCACCATATACAAATAAAAATAAACTAGCTAATTTGATCATTTCAGTAATTTTCTTTTATTATTATTGTAAGTATGTCATATACATACGAGTATTGTGAAATATTATTATGAAGAGAGATGATAAGAAATTGACATAAAAAATATTAACTTTACACATGGGCATCGTTGGAATAGTTATGTATATAATGTTAACGATTCTAAGAATATTTAAAGTGAATTATTATGTTAAAGATGAAACAAAACAACACTCGAGGGGCATTTAAAACTTTAATTCATTTTCTATTCAGCAGTGGTCTAGAGTGGTTATAGCTAAACATTACGCGAGGGACCTACTTACATGCCTACTAAATTTCTTTCTTACTTGATATGATATATTTATTCACTATGCAACTTGTGATTTACATTACAGTTTAAATATATAAAAAAATATTAAATTATTCATTCAGTCCAAAAATAAACAGACCTACATTTTTTTAATACTAACGCTACTGTAAATTCCAGAAGTTTTGGAAATATAATTTTGTGATATTAATATCATTGCGTATCAAAGCTAATTGACGCGTTCGCGGAACGTAACACAGTCGTGTAAGCACCTAACTACATTAGTACGCAACGTAATTAGTACATTACGCACGCGACGCGCCGAGAATAATTTTATAAAAGCCAATTTTATAAGGAAATTCTGTATAGAAACGGTTGGATTGCTGCGAAAATTGTGATGCGTTTTAAAATATCTTTTAAATATGTTATTATTGTACTTTGACGTTAATTTTTTGCTATTAATGGCAAGGCGAGCTTGCCATTTGCCTGATGATAAATGATACGTCCAGTAGTCACTCTGGCTACAATATCCTTCAGATCAGAACACAACAGTACATTTAAACTGCTGTAGCATGATAGCTAGTAGGTACTTGATTTCCAATGTCACTTGCATGCTTCATATACTTTTATCCGATCTCTGTGACTAATAAATCAATTTTATTTCTTTCTTTTATTCATCTTCGATACGATGATTGATTGACGATGATGATTTTTGAATTCTTAATTCCCAAATTTTTCTGTTGAAACCAAATTTAAACCAGTTCGGGAATGGAAAGCCTACCAAACTGCATTAGAACAGCATAATAGTTTAAGGCCCAACACCACGCAAATTATAGGGAGGGGTTGTGCCCAGCACATACGAAATTACGTCATGATAATCTTAAACCATAAGAAGCCTACCATTGCTCATCAACCTTCCCCAAATCTTTTATGGCGATCTGTAAGAAACAGCTAATACCAAGCCACTTCCTGCAACCCATATTAGGTCGATAAAATCCAATTTGAAGTTTTTAACTTACCAGCACAAACGACAAAAGAAAATAATCTCAAAACCCACAAATCAATTCCAACAAAATCTATGTCACGTTCAAAGCGTAATAAAACTAAAAGATCAGAGAGATAAATTATCCAGACGACTGGCCCGGTGTATGATATATAATATTAATTATGAGCGAACAATGGCCCCTTGAAATCGATAGCCTTTGTTGTCTAAGACGATTCTGTCGGTGCAAGAAGTGGTAATTAAAACGCTTCACGTTTCCGCTCGCTATTATTATGTTGGCTCTCGAAATCGGATTTGCTGAAAGCGAACATTGTTTCTGCAAACATTTGCTTTGTGTGTCACTTTGGGACATTGTCATGTATTTTGATGCACGTTTAGTTAATAATTATGATAACTGATAGTGTTGAATGCTGAATGTTAAAACGAGTTGTATTTCATATAGGTGAAACTGATTTGTGAAATCCGATTTGGTGTGCTGGAGATGTCGCAATTATAAACTGCACATACTGATGATATTGCTGAAGTAACAGAGAAATTACTAATGTTAATTATTTTTATTTTAATATTCAATTGATCATTGTAGGTCGCTTCCGATAGGTCGCTATCGAAATATTAGAAGAGCCCTTAATCTAGTAAAGGTATATGGCTGATGAGATGATACTTATGATGAAATGAAAGTTCTAGGTGGTCACTTGGCTTAGGGAACTTAATGCTCAAGCTATGACCAAAAATGTTATGCCAGAAAAGTTTCAAAAGATGAAAGTAGTAGCGAATTGAGAATTCATAGAAGCGAACATTAAAAAGTCATCTAATATTTTGCAAAGCACTTAAATAAAATAAAACTCACAAAGCATTAAGTAATGTGTTCTTATTAATACAGCTGAAAGTGGATGCAAAACAATGTGTTCTAAAGGAAATGTCGGCTAACGAAAGGTGTGAGCGTCTCTTGAAACTCACCATAACTGTGTCAGGCGGCTTAATTGCTTCTCCACGCTTCGCTTAAAGGACTCTTTATTTTATAAAGGAGACTCGTGACATTTTTTATTTTACATAACTTTGCGGTGTGAATGTTACAATTTAAAACCGTAAAGTTTTAAACCAATGTTACGATTTTTGATTCTTGAAATTTTTTGATCAGGACTCTTAGAAAATACATGAATGGTAAAATATTTAAGAAAAATAAAAGTGTTCATTATTAGTGCTTTGTGATCCCACAGCATATAAAGTGTCTTCTCTACTTTTCCACGTAACACAATAATAGCCAATATTGATGAATGCAGGATATTGACATCCGTCAAGATTGAAAATGATGATATCTTAGCCCTACTACTGAATCATACTGTCCTTTTGCTAGACACAGTACTTTATCCACCATTATTTAACTTCCAAGAACATTTCACTTTGCATAGTTATCAGAAATCCCAAGACTTTAATCTCGAATTTCTAGAAATTATACAAGTCTAGGTCCTTTCAAAAGTACTGCAAACTTCACAGGAACTTTCATGAGTCATACTGTTTTATAATTCAAAACACAGATTAAACATTACTGGTGGTAGATCTGTTATATGTGAGAGGCCGCTTGGGTAGGTATCACCGCAATTTCTATTTCTCCCTCCAAACAGTAGTTAAAATGCACTGTTGTGTTTCGGATTGAAGGACATTGTAGCCAGAGTAACTACGGGACATATTGAGACATCTTATGTCTCGGGATGGCAAACGCAGTGGAATGCCAAGCATGCTTTGTAATTCATGGTGTTGTTTGGTTTTACTACTTGTGAAGGGCTTACTCGTCTCGCAATTCAATGCAATTTAAAAAAAGGCATTTGCGCATAAATTCGCTCTAATTGGTTCCACCATGTCACACTGGACTTGTCAAAAGTTTCATTAAAAAAAACATTGCTCTGGGATATATGGTAATGACAGTGTGGCATGATGAGTCTATTTTATTGGAAACATTTTTACAAAAGCCTTTCGATACGTCACTGGATTTAACATGTTTTTTATAAAAGCCAAAACTATATTTTAACGAGGAATATCACAAAAAATTTCAGGTTATGACGCACATAAAGAGAAACGGTTTTTTTTTATTTTAACAGCCTTGCGGCTTTTACATATGTCCCAAAAATATTAATATTTCACGAATACCCATATATTTTATTTGAAATGAAAATCACGGTATGATTGTAATAAAATGTAATTTGTATGCGTGCAAGGTTTTATTTATAATTAAAGAAATTAATTTGAACAACCTGCGTGTGGATAATATCAAGAATCGTAACTCTTTCGTCTCATTGTCGGTTTCCTTAATAAACAGCTACACAGATGCTGTTGAGAGTTAGAAGGAGATTTAAGGTTGAGATCCTGAATTAGGTAGCTAATTTATTTTACCACTACCACGCTTACTGTATTCATACTCACACTCATAGTCCTGACTATATACTAAGACTCAAGTGCCTTGTATCAAGAACTACAAGAGACTTTCTGTTTTCACAATACCTGAATTAAAAACAATTAATATTTTTCGGTACTAAAACGGTGAAGGAAAACATCGTGAGGAAACCTGCATACCATACTGGATTTATAAGAATTTCTATGGTACATAAATCCACCAACCCGAATTAGGTCAGCGTGATGGACTATAAAGCCATACCACTCAACCACTCAATCGTATTGTCGATTGTAGAGGAGGCCCGTGCCCTGCTGTGGGACGTATATGGGTTGATACAGATACAGAATATTTTTCGGTACGGAGGTCGGTCGGGAGACCTCTGTTTTCACAGTCGCATCTCAGCCAATGCGCTACAGAGTCATTACCTTTATGCAGAATCTAAGTAAAGAAGGGAGACCAACCAATTATCTTGGAATAATAAAGCATTAACCAACAGCACAGCGAACAAAGAGGATTAAAATTCCTTATTATATTTTACGGAAATAACAGCGGGCACTTAGAACAGATAGCTTAGCATTTAAAAGAATCACGAGCAGGGAATTTCCTTTGAACTTGTTTCACGTGGCCTTTATGCATAAAGCGTTTCGCGAATGCTTTCTTAAAAAACTGACCGATAAGATTATTTAATTTTCTTTTAACCTAGATTTGATACAAAAATTACTTAGGTTTGCGTCGACGGAAATTAGCCGTTATATATTTTTCATTAGACCTCTAATGTTTTTCCGCATTAAAAACGGCTTAAGTCATTGCTAACTACCCAACTATGCAATAAAGCTATTAACAAGGATTTGCTTGATTTTCTTGTGCAAAAAAATATAATAAGAACAAATATTGCCGGCAGCCCGAAGAAACCGGTAACCTTACGAGCCGATAATATTTTTATTCTGCGAAATGATGAGCCTACATACACAAAAAGATAAAACACCGCAAAGACATAAGCACAACCCGCAATATTATCCCAATCCAAAATTGTACGTACCGTAAATGACGTAATTTTAGCTTTTTAAACTAATTCAAACATTATTTGTCTTTAACTTCGAAGTCATTTTATATAAACTGTAATAATAATAAATTATTGTTTTTTTAATCAGTAACAATTATTATTATTATTAGTTTAAATAAACTGTATCATACTATGTTAAACTTTTTTTTATGTCATTCACTCTTTTTAATTCTGATCACGCCCATAACATACATTCTCTTAAAAATATTTCTACATCCAATCAGAACACCGATAATACATATTATGCATTTCGTTTGAGAAACCTTTCAAGCTAAACCTTAACCCATTTAATCATATATATTAAAACAACACCGAAACATACCAAAATTATTAAAAAACCTCGCAATCGCCTATCAGTAATCTCGACTATAAAAGCAACAATCGATTTCGGTAGCGGCCTAAACTTTAATCGTAAAGGCTCATTACTATGCAGATTGCTAACATTAGCTCGAATTCAATTTCTGAAAATTATAACTTAATGCCGCGCTGTAGTTTCCGGTTATTGACCAGTAATTACCATGGATTCTTTATAGTTATACCGAGCACGTGGGCCTAAGCTTCTGGATAAAAACCGCCAATTGGAACCAATTATGTATGACGATCAAAGCGATGCTAACGCAGTCAATCGTTTTTATGGGATTTCATCAGATATGACCATGTTCTTTGTGAATAACTGGTGTGGTTAATAGTTTATGAAAATAGTTACCCTACGTATCTGTATCTGTATCAGTCCATATACGTCCCACTGCAGGGCACGGGCCTACTGTACAATCGACAGTACGATTGAGAGTGGTTAGGCCATATAGTCCACCACGCTGGCCTAGTGCGGGTTGGCGGACTTACATACCACAGATTTTTTTATAAATCGCTATGGTATGCAGGTTTCCTCATGATGTTTTCCTTCACCGTTTTAGTGCGTGGTGATCGACTATCAATACACACATGACTTCGAAAAGTCAGAGGTGTGCCCTGGGATTTGTACCCGTGACCACCGTGAACATATTGGCAGCCGCGTCTGGTCCATTTTACCAACAGGTCACCACGTACTTATATCCTACGTTTAAATTTAAGTAATTAAGGAGTTCGTTTTCTAAAGTATTTATATCCTGAGTTATCGTCAATTACAATTATTTTTAAAATATTTGAGATAAACAAACATAGAAGTAATATCTTCAAAAAAAATGTTAATATATTAGTAAAATTTTATCATTATTTTCGCAATAAATAATTAAAAAATCCTATATATACCCTGTATATATATATGTATCCGCCCATATTATTTTTCCTACTGCAGGGCATGAGCCTGTAAAAAAATAGTGAATACGATTTAGAGGGTTAAGCCTAATTAGAAATACTAAAACGAAAATTTGATTTGGGGTTTAAAATAATTATTAATAGATAAATGAATTTACGGGATACGAGGATAAAGTAGGTTAACTAAAAAAATACACAACAAGCATAATTTTATACATGTCATATCGAAAACAATACAAGCCTCCCGAAAAAATCACCAAAAGCTTTTTGTATTTGTTAAACAAAAGTAAAAATCTAATATTTTCCGAAAATGTACATGAACTTTAATATTTAGCCATCTAAACACATCGGACACCTTCTTAAACGAAACCTAACACGCCGCAAACGTTGGACTTAGATTTCCATTAAACTGTCACACAATGAGTGACGCACTAACATGGGAATACGAAAATATTTACGACGTAAATCCATTTATTTAGCCACAAAAATCTTTATTACTTTCTGAATAGTTGTTGAAATATTAGTCTAAATGTGTTCACTTTGGGAATACGAAGCTTAGTTGAGTCTGATGAGTTCAAACGCCGGATTGAAATATAGCTAAGACTTTTTGTGACGTTTTAGTTGTTTTTTATTTTAATACAGCCATTAGTTTTTAGACCCACTTCATCTGACATGATTGTTTAATGTTTCTTTACTGGTAAAATAATATTTTATTTTTGTTATTTTATTTACAGTTCTGTTTGTGTCTCCACTTTGCCTAAACGTTTGCACTCTCGATATAGAACCTAAAGCTCTCGATATGTTAACCTTATTTAAAATATAATAATAAATAACACCCAACAGTCACATACATAGTTCTGACCCCACACTAAGATGGAGTCGTGAGTATCAGAAACTACGAGAGACTTTTCGACCAGACCCGAAAGAAATATTTGTG
The DNA here is from genome assembly GCA_030180105.1 of Hyles lineata. Taxonomy (NCBI): domain Eukaryota; kingdom Metazoa; phylum Arthropoda; class Insecta; order Lepidoptera; family Sphingidae; genus Hyles; species Hyles lineata. The sequence goes on from JARJEE010000030.1 coordinate 5,491,427, forward strand.
GGCTGCACAAACATTTCTCTCGGTGCGGGGATCGAACCCGTTTCACTGGTCTAACCGCCTGCGCCACGGAGGTTGTTATATAAACAATATAATTGAAATACAGGCCTTATTACTCGACCTTCGTTATTACGGAGATACATGTCCACCTATTCTTACTTTCTGTTTAACCACAAGAAATCCACCGCTAATCACTGGTTTTCTCCAAGATCTGTTCAAATCGCTCAGCATCCAGCTTATTCCTATAATATTTCCTAAATATACCCATACTTATATTCAACCCAACATAAATAATAGAACAAGAATTTTCTATCCAATTCCCTCAAAAGAACAAAGCGGTTAACTCTGTGTTAGCTGTTCCTTATCTCTAGCGTTAAGATTAAGATTTAACAGTGCAAGTAGCCTCTGGCGTTGGCACGGAATCTCTTTCACTAGTAGCAAAATATTATCTTAGAGCCATTGTGAGATTTTATTTATACGGTAATAGATCGTTTTAGAACGCTTTGGTGTCGTTTTTGGTGCCAAAACATGTTTTCATGTTTGTAAACTGGATTTTGTGATTATTTGATAAACGTACATTTAGGCTAGAACGTGTTTTTCCTACTGCATGTATAAGAAAGTGCTATAAGGATATAATATAAACTGACTAAAAATATAGCATCCGAAATGATTATTTATTTATTTATTAAAGCTTTATATAAAAAGTAAACAGGTGGACTTAATGCCTGAGATATTCTGTCCCAGTCAACCCAGTCAACAATTATTGTACCCATATTGAAATCGAATATACCTGGAGTATTTCTGAAAGTACACAAGCGCGGATAACTTATAAGTGTTTCTTCGAATATACATTGTGCACAATATTTCGACATCATATAATATTTTTTATAAAAATGTATTATCGATATAGAAATGCTGAGTTTTTTGTACGTACAAGAGAAGCAATGTTGTTTATTAAAGTTCTATAATATACTTTATGCTTTTTATTTCACTTTAAGGTTTAGGTTTTCGGTAAAATTTACAATATATTTTTTTATTTTCCATTTCTTTGAACGTCGGAATACTTTTCAAAGGTATATTACTTTTAAATTGTAACATTTAGTTCTATTTAACGACTAAATATTCTATTACTGAAGAATCCGTATTTTCTGGTGACAGCAGTCTATTGAAAACCACGGCAAAAATATTCCTATAATAAAACTTAATTTATCCACGCGACCAAAACACGTAACAGCTAATTCTCTATAAATAAAGTAATCGATTCTATTAATATAATTGATCAATTTACTCGATACAATTTTTATCTAACCACAAAGCTTTTAAGATTATTATCAATATAAACGAATGACCGCGGGCGATATAAATTAAATGCGGGACGAGAGCTGAAACCTTTGAACGGATTAAGGAGTTCCTATGACTACAGATTAATAAGGAACATATTCTGTATATCGTTGCTGATAAAAGATCTTGCAGATAAATTAAGCTTCGCTTAGCTCGAGACCTGTTTTGATCGATATTACTGGTGGTAGGTCTCTCATACGTGAGAGGCAACCTGGGTAGGTACCACCGCAATGTATATTTCTCCCGTCAAACAGCAGTGTAAATGCCCTATTGTGTTTTGGTTTGAAGATTATTGTAGCCAGAGTAAATACTGGACATATTGAGACTTGAAATCTTATGTATCAGGATGGCGAGCGCAGTGGAATTCCAAGCATTGCTTTGTAATTCAAGGTGCTGTTTGGTTTTGCTAGTGTTCATGAGTAGTCGTACCTTACCATCAGGCGAATGGCATGCTCATCTCGCCATTATATATAATAATAAAAAAAAAACAGTAGTGTTTGGTTTTTCAGTCTGAAAGTACTAGAAATGCTTCACACAGGAATAATCAGTAACAAATTTCTTATAGATTCACTAGTTTTGTGGCAGTGTGACAGTTAGTTAGACGCAGACTATGAAATGAGAGGTCGCGGGTTTGATCCCAGCACTAACAAAAATGTTTGTGTGGCCCACAAATATTTGTGTATGAGTCTGAGACCGCAAAGTCAGGGTCAGAAATATGTATGTGACTGTTGGGTGTATTTATTTATTATTACTAAATGTAAGTTATGCATAGTGTATGGGCTACGAACAGTGTCTTCTGATATTGTTTTTGATGATAAGTTGATATTAGAACTCAGGATGAAGGAAAAGTCGAAAGCCAAATATATGCAATAATCGTATTGTGGTATTTTGGTTACAGCTAATATGAGGCGAAAATAAATAAATAAAATATTATTTCCAATGGAATAGGGATTTTCATATACAATACAAAAAAAAGAATCAAATTTGATAATGTTTAATTTGACATATTTAACTCGGTAAAACGAACCACTCCAAGGACAACCTATTAAAACCCTATCAATTAGACTAAAATCATCAAAAAATCGTTCTCCAAAAAATTTTACTTAATACCCGGAAGCAATTCTGTTGCGTAAGTGCGTGGTGGCCTGTTGGTAAACGGACCAGACGCGGCTGCCAACATGTTCACGGTGGTCGTGGGTTCAAATCCCAGGGCACACCTCTGACTTTTCGGAGTTGTTTGTATTAATAGTCAATCACCACGCACTAAAACGGTGAAGGAAAACATCGTGAGGAAACCCGCATACCATAGTGGTTTATATGAATTTCTATGGTATATAAGTCCGCCAACCCGCACTAGACCAGCGTAGTGGACTATATGGCCTAACCACTCTCAATCGTACTCTCGATTGTAGAGTAGGCCCGTGCCCTGCAGTGGGACGTATATGGTCTGATACAGATTCTGTTGCGGCATACAACAAATCCTCTTATCAAATTGCATCAAGACATTGTGCGGAATTTGTTCATAAAACACGTTTAACAAATAAAAGGCAGTCAGATTTCTGTCTGTTTACATAGCCGAAGGCGCGATGAGCATCTCAGACAGAAAATTGATAAGAATAAGACTTAAATCAGATACGTAATCAGAATTTCAATGGAACTTTAAAATCTTTTAAATATAGCGTTGTTAGAGCAAGAGTAAGTTTATTTAATAATACTTTTTTACCGACAGGAAAGGTGTTAAGCTATCCTTCGAGTTCCTCTGGGGTGGTTGGATTAGGTAAGTCGAAGTCACTATCCTTCCTTATTATCGTGTTTTTTTTTATTTCTATGAATAACGAGACGAGTATGCCATTCGCCTGATGCTAAGCGATACGATCGCTCGTGTACAATAGCAGTGCCTGACATTCCACTGCGCTCGCCATCTTGAGACATAAGATGATTGCTCAATACGTTTAGTAGTTACTCTTGCTACAATGTCCTTCAAACCGAAACACAACAGTGCATTTACACTACCCTTTGGCGGGAGGAATAGACATTGCGGTGGTACCTACCCAGACGGCCTCTCACATATGAGAGACCTACCACGCAGAACCTACCACCTATACAGGGTATATCAAGACTGCTACCGAAAACAAAGCCGGATGATAGTTTAAGCGACTTCAGACACAATGCAGCAGAAAATGTCGCAAAAAAGCGACTTTTTTGTTATTTTTTTTCATTCAAACTATGGATTTACCACCCAAAAACGACGATATTTAAAAAATGATTTAAAAGAAATTGTCGCGTTTCTTTGCGAAATTCTTAGTTGCATTGTGTTTGTAGTCACTAAAACTACCACCAAGCTTCGTTTTCGGTAGCAGTCTTCATATACCCGGTATATAGGTATAAATACAGCTGGCTGGATATTTATGAGTATGTCACGAGCTCGATATATCGCAATGGAGTGCATGTACACGATGTAATGTCTCGAGGATAGAGCTTGCTTTTCATATTACACATCTGCACTGAGAGGTTTCGTACAGGGTGTGATTCGGTGTTATGTGATCTATTCCTTTGATGTATTAAAGTGTAGATTGTATTATATTCCGTTCTTAGGTATTGTATCTTGTTTTGTATAGTCAGTGTAGATAAATTAGTCATTTATTCTGTTTTCCGATAATATTTAATGAGTGGTTTATTATTCCCGACGTTTCAAATTTTATAGAAAGTTTATTGAATAGTACTTTCTATAATATTCAATAATTAAAATGCTTGAATAATTAGTATATCAATTTAATTAATATTTTATTTTCTTAACACATATGAACATAAGAATACTCTTTGAAAAATATAATAAATATTATTCAAAGAGTAAATCAATTTTATGCTATCAAGTGTAATGAAATTACTTCATCGTGACGGTATAACAAAAAAAGTATGTCGAATAATAGACATAACAACACAGCCCCCTTATAATCCAACCTAAGTACAAGTCTGTATGTTTCGAGGAAATGTTAACTACGGATCGTATTCATGAGCTTGTCGTGTTATAATATTGCAGCGCAGCCTATTTGCATTTTGGCCGCTCTCTCTGGCATCAGTTTTGATTTTGCAATACAGTCCAGACGAACTTCGCACGGCTTTTTTGTTTTGTATTCCGTTTCGGAAATTTACGACGATGCGTTTTTCGACAACTGTAAATTATGACGCGTACCTTGATGTATTCCGTGTTTTTCGGCACCAGAAATAGTCTCTTTTATAAACCTTCCATTTCGTCTAAACCAGCAATGTACAGTTTCAATTTTAAACGGTCGTAGATTACAGTGCATTTTAATAGATCAATTGGTATAGCGCAGATAAATAATAGTAAAAAAGTTTGTTTATTTATACGCAGTAATTTTTGAACCTAATTTTTTTATTGAAAAGTAAACGATACGACTGCTCATGGACAATAGCAAAACCAAACAACGCCTTGGATTACAAAGCAATGCTTAGCATTCCACTGCGCTAGCCATCCTGAGACATAAGATGTTAAGTCTCAATATGTCTAGTAGTTAGTCTGGCTACAATATCCTTCAATCCATACAGTTGTTGAAAGATGGTTATCTAGAAATATTTGTGGATTTGTTAGTCTAATTCTTAAAGAAAGTTACAGGCTTATGGTTACGCTTTAACACTTAAGAGCTAAAGCCATAAAAACAATACACGAAATATGCTTGGACTAAGATTTACTTAACCCTAGTGTTAATGAATATGATATTTTTGAATAATAATACCCGAGTGTAACCAGGTCAGGTTGCTAGTCCTTTAACCTTCAAGCGGGCGCGCGGTCATATATAACGGCAGCGGTCGCGCGTAGTCGAAAAGACCTACGGGATATATTAGAGCAATAAAGTACTAATTATACAATGATAATTTTTTTTTTGTACTCAGATATATTGTCATTGCATTCAAAGTCAAATTGGTGAAAACAAGTATTTGAATTTAATAAAAAAAAAACAATTAAATAGGTTATGGAGAAGATTCTAGAAACATTCGTTAGATCGTAATATTAATTAATCTGTTAAAGATCCAATTAATTTAATCATAATTTGATTGTCATTAGCAACTAACACGAAGAAGAAAATACTCTTCATTTTCTTTGGATAAAAATAGATTTTCCATTCATTCGTATATCAAAGTTGGATCTAATCAAATTAACACGTACAGCAATTACTTTTAATTAGACGCCTACATGCTATGTCGTAGAAATGGCTTTTATTATTAACGAATCGATAGTGCTTAATTTTAGAAAACGTGTAAGATCGTCTTCAAGAAATAAAGGATTCAGAATAGGTCATGTAAAAGCTCTTTAAAATGTTTTAACAAAACTAAATTCCGAATTGCGCTATAATTATTACGTATTATTTTCAGATTGTATATATAGTTAGCGACCCGGCTCGGTTCCACCCGGGTGCTACACTTTTTTGAAAATATTCTATCGCCTGTGTTCATCAGGAATAATATGGGATTGTAATGGTGAAATACTTTTTCTAATTAGCTAAATAGTTTCAGAGCCTATTCAATGCAAACATCCAAATATTTTCTCTTTAAAATATCAGCTCACATAACTGCTATTGATTTTCGGAAATGTTAAATAATTTCTGCGACAATGTTCTAACATTGTCGGTTCATATAATTGACCACATCGTATTGTGTTACCTATAGGTATCAGGTATTTTTACTATGTGGTTAAATTAAATTAATTAAGAACATCCAACAGGCAGATACATAGTCCTGACCCCATACATTAAGATCGAGTCTTGTGTCATGGGTATCACGAAATACAAAAAAAAGAATCAAATTTGATAATGTTTAATTTGACATATTTAACTCGGTAAAACGAACCACTCCAAGGACAACCTATTAAAACCCTATCAATTAGACTAAAATCATCAAAAAATCGTTCTCCAAAAAATTTTACTTAATACCCGGAAGCAATTCTGTTGCGTAAGTGCGTGGTGGCCTGTTGGTAAACGGACCAGACGCGGCTGCCAACATGTTCACGGTGGTCGTGGGTTCAAATCCCAGGGCACACCTCTGACTTTTCGGAGTTGTTTGTATTAATAGTCAATCACCACGCACTAAAACGGTGAAGGAAAACATCGTGAGGAAACCCGCATACCATAGTGGTTTATATGAATTTCTATGGTATATAAGTCCGCCAACCCGCACTAGACCAGCGTAGTGGACTATATGGCCTAACCACTCTCAATCGTACTCTCGATTGTAGAGTAGGCCCGTGCCCTGCAGTGGGACGTATATGGTCTGATACAGATTCTGTTGCGGCATACAACAAATCCTCTTATCAAATTGCATCAAGACATTGTGCGGAATTTGTTCATAAAACACGTTTAACAAATAAAAGGCAGTCAGATTTCTGTCTGTTTACATAGCCGAAGGCGCGATGAGCATCTCAGACAGAAAATTGATAAGAATAAGACTTAAATCAGATACGTAATCAGAATTTCAATGGAACTTTAAAATCTTTTAAATATAGCGTTGTTAGAGCAAGAGTAAGTTTATTTAATAATACTTTTTTACCGACAGGAAAGGTGTTAAGCTATCCTTCGAGTTCCTCTGGGGTGGTTGGATTAGGTAAGTCGAAGTCACTATCCTTCCTTATTATCGTGTTTTTTTTTATTTCTATGAATAACGAGACGAGTATGCCATTCGCCTGATGCTAAGCGATACGATCGCTCGTGTACAATAGCAGTGCCTGACATTCCACTGCGCTCGCCATCTTGAGACATAAGATGATTGCTCAATACGTTTAGTAGTTACTCTTGCTACAATGTCCTTCAAACCGAAACACAACAGTGCATTTACACTACCCTTTGGCGGGAGGAATAGACATTGCGGTGGTACCTACCCAGACGGCCTCTCACATATGAGAGACCTACCACGCAGAACCTACCACCTATACAGGGTATATCAAGACTGCTACCGAAAACAAAGCCGGATGATAGTTTAAGCGACTTCAGACACAATGCAGCAGAAAATGTCGCAAAAAAGCGACTTTTTTGTTATTTTTTTTCATTCAAACTATGGATTTACCACCCAAAAACGACGATATTTAAAAAATGATTTAAAAGAAATTGTCGCGTTTCTTTGCGAAATTCTTAGTTGCATTGTGTTTGTAGTCACTAAAACTACCACCAAGCTTCGTTTTCGGTAGCAGTCTTCATATACCCGGTATATAGGTATAAATACAGCTGGCTGGATATTTATGAGTATGTCACGAGCTCGATATATCGCAATGGAGTGCATGTACACGATGTAATGTCTCGAGGATAGAGCTTGCTTTTCATATTACACATCTGCACTGAGAGGTTTCGTACAGGGTGTGATTCGGTGTTATGTGATCTATTCCTTTGATGTATTAAAGTGTAGATTGTATTATATTCCGTTCTTAGGTATTGTATCTTGTTTTGTATAGTCAGTGTAGATAAATTAGTCATTTATTCTGTTTTCCGATAATATTTAATGAGTGGTTTATTATTCCCGACGTTTCAAATTTTATAGAAAGTTTATTGAATAGTACTTTCTATAATATTCAATAATTAAAATGCTTGAATAATTAGTATATCAATTTAATTAATATTTTATTTTCTTAACACATATGAACATAAGAATACTCTTTGAAAAATATAATAAATATTATTCAAAGAGTAAATCAATTTTATGCTATCAAGTGTAATGAAATTACTTCATCGTGACGGTATAACAAAAAAAGTATGTCGAATAATAGACATAACAACACAGCCCCCTTATAATCCAACCTAAGTACAAGTCTGTATGTTTCGAGGAAATGTTAACTACGGATCGTATTCATGAGCTTGTCGTGTTATAATATTGCAGCGCAGCCTATTTGCATTTTGGCCGCTCTCTCTGGCATCAGTTTTGATTTTGCAATACAGTCCAGACGAACTTCGCACGGCTTTTTTGTTTTGTATTCCGTTTCGGAAATTTACGACGATGCGTTTTTCGACAACTGTAAATTATGACGCGTACCTTGATGTATTCCGTGTTTTTCGGCACCAGAAATAGTCTCTTTTATAAACCTTCCATTTCGTCTAAACCAGCAATGTACAGTTTCAATTTTAAACGGTCGTAGATTACAGTGCATTTTAATAGATCAATTGGTATAGCGCAGATAAATAATAGTAAAAAAGTTTGTTTATTTATACGCAGTAATTTTTGAACCTAATTTTTTTATTGAAAAGTAAACGATACGACTGCTCATGGACAATAGCAAAACCAAACAACGCCTTGGATTACAAAGCAATGCTTAGCATTCCACTGCGCTAGCCATCCTGAGACATAAGATGTTAAGTCTCAATATGTCTAGTAGTTAGTCTGGCTACAATATCCTTCAATCCATACAGTTGTTGAAAGATGGTTATCTAGAAATATTTGTGGATTTGTTAGTCTAATTCTTAAAGAAAGTTACAGGCTTATGGTTACGCTTTAACACTTAAGAGCTAAAGCCATAAAAACAATACACGAAATATGCTTGGACTAAGATTTACTTAACCCTAGTGTTAATGAATATGATATTTTTGAATAATAATACCCGAGTGTAACCAGGTCAGGTTGCTAGTCCTTTAACCTTCAAGCGGGCGCGCGGTCATATATAACGGCAGCGGTCGCGCGTAGTCGAAAAGACCTACGGGATATATTAGAGCAATAAAGTACTAATTATACAATGATAATTTTTTTTTTGTACTCAGATATATTGTCATTGCATTCAAAGTCAAATTGGTGAAAACAAGTATTTGAATTTAATAAAAAAAAAACAATTAAATAGGTTATGGAGAAGATTCTAGAAACATTCGTTAGATCGTAATATTAATTAATCTGTTAAAGATCCAATTAATTTAATCATAATTTGATTGTCATTAGCAACTAACACGAAGAAGAAAATACTCTTCATTTTCTTTGGATAAAAATAGATTTTCCATTCATTCGTATATCAAAGTTGGATCTAATCAAATTAACACGTACAGCAATTACTTTTAATTAGACGCCTACATGCTATGTCGTAGAAATGGCTTTTATTATTAACGAATCGATAGTGCTTAATTTTAGAAAACGTGTAAGATCGTCTTCAAGAAATAAAGGATTCAGAATAGGTCATGTAAAAGCTCTTTAAAATGTTTTAACAAAACTAAATTCCGAATTGCGCTATAATTATTACGTATTATTTTCAGATTGTATATATAGTTAGCGACCCGGCTCGGTTCCACCCGGGTGCTACACTTTTTTGAAAATATTCTATCGCCTGTGTTCATCAGGAATAATATGGGATTGTAATGGTGAAATACTTTTTCTAATTAGCTAAATAGTTTCAGAGCCTATTCAATGCAAACATCCAAATATTTTCTCTTTAAAATATCAGCTCACATAACTGCTATTGATTTTCGGAAATGTTAAATAATTTCTGCGACAATGTTCTAACATTGTCGGTTCATATAATTGACCACATCGTATTGTGTTACCTATAGGTATCAGGTATTTTTACTATGTGGTTAAATTAAATTAATTAAGAACATCCAACAGGCAGATACATAGTCCTGACCCCATACATTAAGATCGAGTCTTGTGTCATGGGTATCACGAAATACAAAAAAAAGAATCAAATTTGATAATGTTTAATTTGACATATTTAACTCGGTAAAACGAACCACTCCAAGGACAACCTATTAAAACCCTATCAATTAGACTAAAATCATCAAAAAATCGTTCTCCAAAAAATTTTACTTAATACCCGGAAGCAATTCTGTTGCGTAAGTGCGTGGTGGCCTGTTGGTAAACGGACCAGACGCGGCTGCCAACATGTTCACGGTGGTCGTGGGTTCAAATCCCAGGGCACACCTCTGACTTTTCGGAGTTGTTTGTATTAATAGTCAATCACCACGCACTAAAACGGTGAAGGAAAACATCGTGAGGAAACCCGCATACCATAGTGGTTTATATGAATTTCTATGGTATATAAGTCCGCCAACCCGCACTAGACCAGCGTAGTGGACTATATGGCCTAACCACTCTCAATCGTACTCTCGATTGTAGAGTAGGCCCGTGCCCTGCAGTGG